>OV884058.1:214128207-219128207 GCA_930367215.1 Pollenia angustigena | reverse complement strand
CAGCAAATGCTGAATTTTTAAGGACAATTTTGATACACTCATATCTCTCAAACTATGTATGCAGTAACTTTTTCTTTTCCTTAAAATTAAAAACAAGGCTTTGGACTTAAATAAAGTCGACACACAGATTTTTCCGCTCGAAACATCTTCGATATATAAATCTCTGAATTTGAACAAAATTACCATATATTTCCCTTTCACAACATTAACCTGATTTCAACCGATCTTTTCTAAGAATATATATACATATATCTTAAAAGAAATGCAGTTTTTGGATTGCCAGACTCTTCTCTATAAAATAGCATCATTAGATTTTTTAAAAGTAATAGTCAAAAAATGCCTTTTTTGCAGCAAAAATCCCATACTGCATGGTGCTGGTGTCTTATTATTAAGAGTTCTGCTGTAAACAAAGGTCGTAATTCAACAAACGTGAATCAGACATATCGTCGGTCGCAGGTTGACAACTCTTAACATGTTTTTTTGTACTTTTCAGGAGACAAAAAAAAAACGTTATTACTCCGTTACTAAACCGTGTTGGAAGTAAATAAAAAAACCAAAATTAGTAGGAGATATTTATTGTAAGATGGTGTAAAAATATAAATGAAACGTACTAACATGCAGAAGGACAGAAACAGTATTTTTGCATCAAATACCCGATTCGATTTTTTTGCGAGTTAAGAGTTGTCAACCTGTGACCGACGATATGTAACGAGTCAGTAAATAATAAAATTCACTCACTTTGTCTAAAGTCAATCCCAATGACAAACTGTCATTAAATTTATGCTTATGGATCGTTTTCAAGTTATAACAATATATGTAGAGAAAGTGCCTTAATTTTGGACATAACGGTATGTCTCGAAAAGTCGAGCTGAAAGAGAAAAATGGAGATGAGATTTGAAATCAGCGACCTCAAATTGGTAAAACTTTGCAATAAAGTTCCAGGTCACAAAATGACTGTTATTTTTGTAGAAACTTAAGCTGTAACAGACTATTTCAGCTTAATCATAAAGGTTTATACCTTAAAGTCTAGATGACCACTATATTTCTCTTTTCATGCTTCATAAGTTCAACTGAAAAAAACTGGAAAAGGGAAATGTGTTTGCCTTTCCGATTCCATCACAATAAATATTGTTACGTTACTGCCTTTGGTTTATTTCCTTTATAATAAACCGTTTCGAGTTTGTTAATTGCAATTCAAATAAAATAAACACAACACTTTAATTTATAAAACTAATTAATTGAGAACTTAGTCACTTTAACAATCGTAATTTATAGCTCACTATTGTGATCAACGCAGTTCAATGTTTATAGTTTTCTCCGCGTGATGCGTATCACTTGACAAAGGGTAAATGGCCATAGAATGTTCGAGCTCTGACGTCTAGATGGCTCTAGAACATACGACCCCTAACGTCTATTTAGTTAATTAAACTTATGCATCAATAGTTATTAGCATTGTGCATTAACTATATAGCTGAATTGAAATTGAGTTATTATGCATCATAAACTAAGGTATACTTTAAGGCGTTACAATAAATTAGGTTATCTATAGAGAAAATTCTAGTATTTACAGTGGGGTAGAAGTAAAATTATGCACAACAATTTTAACATTACATCTGTACATTTTACACTAGAAGTGTGCATAGCTAATACAATAACAATTTAGACTAATAAAATAACTAACAAGTACTAAATAACTAATCAATACAAGATAACTAATAAATTAATCTAATTCTTAACTAGAGTTACTTTCGTAACAATATGTTAAAGATTTAATGCATTATTAAGCACAATTTTTCATTATAACATGAAAATGCAATGTATACCTTGAAAATGCTTTGCATTTCCATGTTTGGCTTCAATCAAGATGTATACTGAAATATTTAACATTTGAATGTTGATTTTAATGGGAGGGCATGCTAATCTGTGTAAAGTAAATATTATTAGCACAAATAATTGTTCGTTGACCTTTATTTTCCTTTAAGTAAATAGATGTTTAACAGCGTAATGGGTGCAGTTATTTGTTGGCATGTCTAAAGTATATACCAAATACAACGGAGGCTCTTAAATATTTCATGTGGGACTCCAGTACTAATGCGATTTTGTTTTCCAAATTTTAGATACTCTTGATTTAGCGTATTTGACGGACGATTTTTAATAAAATTGACTGCGGTTGATACTAAGATTTATATTTATAAGATTTATAGTTAAAGATTTTCTTCTGATATCAACATTTATATAAGACTATTATTTTCTTTCATTTAAAAATAATTTTCCCGAGTTGATTTTATGTGCATACTATTCTCAAGTAGATAACTGGACCGATTCTCATAAACTTTATTGGACCAATTTTAGTAGACTACGTCGTTTGGCCATTTAAACTTTGGCCTCTGTCCTTCCTAAGCTGTAATTCTGCTAAAGAAAAATTCGAGAGACTCCTTAGATCTCCTAATATTTCTAGAGACGCATATCCGCCTGTTAACTTGCGCAATGACATGTTTTACCTGTCATATCATTTTTGTCGAATCTGAGAGACAATTTCCACTGCAGGTATAATTCAAACGGATTTGCGAAATCGTCTTTTTCCGCAAAAGTTAAGCATACCAATTTTAAATATTAATAAACTGTTACACCGTCTTCTTGTTTAGTACCTTTTAACAAAAAAGTACCTGTTTTCAAAAAAACGTTCCTTTTTACAGAAAAGTGCTTGTTTTTCCAAAAGAACTTGTTAAAAAAAAAAAAAAAAAATACTTGTTTTCAAACAAGTATTATTTTTAGAAAAAAGTACTATTTTACAAAACGTACTATTTAAAAAAAAGTACCTTTTTAAAAAAATTTCTTTTTTAAAAAAGGAAATTTTTTAAAAAAAAATCTCTTGTTTAAAGAAAAATAAAGTTTAATTCGTGGTATAACTCTGCAAAATCCTTCCACCGAAAAAAAATAATTTTCATATTTTAATACGAAAATCGTATATTTGATTAAAAAAAAGTTTGAATTTTCTGCGATCAAGATTTTTGCAGTATTGATAAAAATCTTTTTAGGTATATTTATTAAATTTTTAGTCAACAACCAGGTTTATTGAGTCAATTAAAGTAGTTGCCCAAAATAATTTTAGTTACGTGATTTGTTCAAATAAATTATTGGAAATGTTGAATTAATCAAACAAAATGTTATCAAAATTCCAAATTTTTATTCTTACATCAATACACTTCAATTTATTGTCGGGAAAGAAGCTAGTTCCTATGCGCATTTCACTAGTTGGCCAGATCATCAAGAAACCTTTTTCCAAAACTATTTATAAAAACAAATATCAAAGCTGGCAATGAGTTGTAAAAATTTTTAAGCTTCGTTCACAATCAGATCAACAATTTCGTTATTTCTTATTATTTCTTATTTCTTCCCAAAGTATTCTATATATTTTCCTTTCATTTTTCAAACAAAAATGGAGCTTAAGTTTTTTTTAAAAAAATTGGTTCAACTAGAACATCAGCAACAATTTGTATGAAAATGTTTCTGACTTTTAAAATCATTTTATTTAGTTTCGAATGAAAATTTTATCATCATGTTGAAAAAAATACTAATAAATGCATAATATTGATGAGGCTAAAATTTGCAAACGGTTTCTTAATGCAAAATGTGTGTGGTTGCAAAAGAAATTGTTGCTCTATTATGAACACCAAGTGAAAATGTTTCTTTGTTTGTGAACGAAGCTTTACTCTGATTCAAATATTTGTTTTATTGAATATGAAGAAATATTTTATATGTTTTATAGAGTGCAATTTTGCAAAGTGGAATTTTGATAAAAAAAAAAAAACAACACAATATTTTGTTAAGATATTTTTTTCTGCGCATTTACAATAACAAAATACATTTACTTAATTTTTTTTTAATATATGTTATTGCTTTTAATATAACTACATAACCATATAACCTGATAATCAGCATTCCGTGAACAGCCTTAATATTTCCCTGATTTTTTTTTTAATATTTTATAAACAAAATAAAAAATGATATAAGAAGCCTTCACTACCAACCACCGCCATCATACCGATGAGAATCAACATGAAATATATTAAATTATTTAAATTCATATGAGTAATTCACGTATGTGGGTAAATGTTTAAAAGTATGTGTGCACACATACATGACTATGTATGTAAATGTATATGTCTTCACTTAATCATACAAATGGGTATATAATTTGGCAAAAATTCTTCATAAAACCATCACGTGAATTGAAAATATTTGGAGAAAAAAAAAAAAAAAATGGTAAACCCCGAAACATACAATCAAACACGCAGCTTAAAATAGAAAATGAATGTGTTTCCTGCACAAGCAAAAATAATTTTATTCATTTAGGTTTTCGTATTCACTTCCGTTCATAATCCGTTGCTTTTAAATAAAAAAAGGATGATTTGAACCTTTTTTCAAGTTTTCATTCTTTTTCTTTTCGTATGGCAACTTAAGGTTAAAAACAGAAACAGCAACAACAACAACATTTTTTAAACAAGTTGCCGCTGAAAATCTTATTGACTTTTCCACCATACATTTCAAATTAAGTAATTTTTTTTTTCATTTTATTATACAATAAAAAAGAAAAAAATAACAATGAAATAAAAAAAAAACTTTATTTGTTTGCGGTTGTTAGAAAAGTGTAAAAGAAACAAGAAATAAAAACAGAAAAGCAAACAAATGTGTCTTCTGTTCAGGAGATTGAGTAATTTTTATAACAATTTTATTCAAATGGAAAGTCATGTTCCAAAATTCTTTTATTTCCAATAAGCCAACAATAACAATAAGAGATGTCATAAAAGACAGAACATTTTTGATTGATTTGAATTGTCGTTCATAAAAAAAAACCAAAAATACTTTCAGGGGAAAATTTATTGTTGAAATATGCCAAGAAATAATACGTGGAATAAATAAACCTAAAGACAACATGTTGTCAAAGATTTTCTCAGTCGTCTTGCGTGTAATACAATGCGTATGAGTGCTGTGTTATTTGGAATTAAATTGATTTAGCAATAAATATCACTCATACGCAATACCGATCAATTTACATAAAAATAACGTACAAGTAGCAACAACAATGTATAAATGTAATACATAATGTGGTTGGCAGGCAGAATAAATTTTCTTAGGGTAAGACAGTATTATTATATTTTTTTTTTATTTAAATGTAATTTAGTGAAGACAAACTTGTCAGTGTTACTGACATCAATATACATATTTGGTTGTCTATATATTTTGTAAATAAAAAGAATTTAATTAAGAAATTTTTGTCAATGTTTACTGGCAGGTTGTAATCCAATTTTTTTGGTAGCCAATTAGTTGAATAAATTAAAATTAGGGGTTCTTACGAAAATTCCTTCACTCAAGTAAACCGCTGCAAGCACGGCTCTCAAAGCTCTTGCTGCGGTCTCTTTGTGATATCCTAAGCCATTGAGTAGATTAAAAGCTAGATTACTCCATAGGCATTACTGCAGCCTCCCAACATTGTGAGTTCCCGCGGAAAATATTAACCCTAGAAACAACATCCAGGCAGGGCAGTTTCGTTCTCAGAAAATACCTTATCCTTATATTCCCAAGGCCCTGCCATTGGCAGAGAAAGTGAATTATCGTATCTTAAGTTTCCAATGAAAATCAAAAGAAGCACCAAATTAGTGCTTTTTCTCAGTTTTGGTACCAACGCTCAAAGTTTAGCGTTTTGAGGCAACAAAAAACACTAAAAAAGTAACAATAGCACTAAGTTGTCATCGTTGTAGGTGGCATTTGCTGGAGGTCCACACCAAGCGTTTTCACCTTCATTCTTTGCCTGCTTTCCATTCCATACTTGTGTTTTACGTTTCTTCCTACATGCAACGCTTTTTATGCGGCATCATGACCAGCAAAACTAACATTTTCTTTATCAAAATCAGCAGATTAGTGCGAGCGCTTAATGTTACGCTTTCAAAAGTAGAGAGTCAACCAAATCTTCGCACTCAACGCTGCAATGAGTCCTACGATTTGTTCATGTAACTTACTACGCAAAGCTACTCCGGTTTAAACCGGATGTGAAAAGGCATAGAATGCATGATATGGACCTCCACCTTTATGCAGTTAAATCAAATGACGTAAAGACACCAGCTAGAGATGCAATGGCAGCTTTTCTATCCATAAATAAGCATATACTCCGCCCGATATATAGAAGAAATTTTCGCCTGAAGGAAGCTGCTGTCATCCTTTCAAGGATCTATTGTACCCAGTTTTTTGACGAATATTTTCTGCATCAAATTTACTAGGGGTCTTCTAAGACCAACAAATCGTCGATGCATGTTAAACGGATTTTCAAAAAATTTAAAAATTCCAAGGCCCGGAATTTCCGAAATCCGTTTTATATACATTGCACGATTTTTAGTTCTAGAAGATCCTTAGGGAAATTTGATGCAGAATATATTCGTGGAATATTTTAACCCTCTAAAGAACCGTTTTAGTATACTTTTGTGCGGAAGTTAAAAAAAGGACAAAAATTACCCCTTAAAATGAGTGTTAAAGGGTAAGTTTATCCTAAGAAAAGAATCGCCCTACAGTTCTACTAAAGACATAATTTTAACCCCAGCTAACTTTTCAAAACCTTTTGGCAGATTTCCTTACAAATAATCTAGTTTCATTTCGCGTTGCAAGTATTGAGGCTGGCGGCAATGACCCGAATTTTGTTGAACTGTGTTATTAGACCAGGAAAATATTTTCGTCAAAATACTTAAGACTAGTCTGCTAATCTAAAAAAAAACACTTTAATAAGGCGGCATTTACACGAGGATTTTAAAACATGTCTTTTTTAAATTTTTGTTCAAAGCTGCTCTTTTTACATGATGACTTTTAAGACATGTCCTTTTTTATACCCTTCACCGAAGGTAAAAGGGTATATATAAGTTTGTCATTCCGTTTGTAATTTCTACAATATTGATCCTACACCCTATAAAGTATATATATATTCTGGGTCCTTATGAAAAGCAAAGTTCAAATCCGGTTGTCCGTCTGTCCGTCTGACCATCTGTCCGTCTGTCTGTCTGTCTGTTTGTCTGTTGAAATGGGTTTTCCGAAGCCCCCAGATATGATGAGGGCTTGGTTGGGGTATCTTTGTGTCAGATATTCTTAGTATAATTTTGCTATTGAAATTCAGCCAGATCGGGCCAAAAATGGCTGAGATATGAGCAAAACACCACGACTACCTCTAATTTTATCAAAAAATTCCTTGTGGTTGTTGTATTTTTGTTACTTTTTGCTGTATATCTGGGGAACGGCAAAAGCCAAAGTTTCCAAATTAGGTACACACATTAAGGTTGCCAATACACACCACCCTACAAAATGTGGGTGGGATTGGAGAAATGGCCGTGGTACCTCCCGTACAAAAAAAAATTAAAAATTGTATAAAAACATTTTAGGGCTGCCCTATATCCTATGGATATGACTTATATATTAAAATATCGGAAATTTTTAGTAAAACTTATTTAAAAAAAAAACTCGGGAAAATCGGTTCAGATACAAAAAAGTTATGACCAAAATTAAATTAAATAAATACCCACTTTCGGGAACCATAGATCTCCCCGAGTCCAAACTTTATAACTCAAGTAAATGGTAAATTTCTTCCATAACACGTCGGTATTTAAATCTTTCAAATCGGTTTAAAAATGGCTAAGTTATGATCAAAATACTGAAATCCCAAAAATTATTTTTTTTATACCCTTCACCGAAGGTAAAAGGGTATATATAACTTTGTCATTCCGTTTGTAATTTCTACAATATTGATCCTACACCCTATGAAGTATATATATTCTGGGTCCTTATAAAAAGCGAAGCTCAAATCCGGTTGTCCGTCTGTTCCCCCCCTTTACATTTGTTTACATATACTAGCATTATGCCCAATATGATTTTCGTTATCATCCTTCTTTATTATTTCATCTATTTAACGAAATAATTTTAACAAATCGAAACTAGGAATTTTTGTTTTTTTGCTACTTAAAAACTCCTCCAAAAGATAAAAGAAAACAAACACACATACTTACATGCCACAAATGGAAAATATATTTCCATATTTCGGTTCACAACTCAAATAAGTATTATGGTTTACAACTTTGCTATTGTGGTGAACAAAAACATCAAAAGTAATGACAACTCAACACAGTGAACATTAAACGGGCCACATTTCATTTAAATGATATTCAAACAACGTTCCTTCATGGTTTAGTTGTCTAGGGGGTGTGTTAAGTTAGAAACTGTGAGTTCCCTAGTTCGAATCTTGTTTTTTAAAAGAAAAATTTTTTTTAAATTTTTATTTTTTTTATGTTCTAAAAACGATTTAAAAAAAATATTTACCAGTTTTCGATTTTTAAATTTAATTTATAATGAAGTTTAAAGTATTGTAAATATGTCTAGTTGCTCTGTATTCTGCTCCCACAATGGTGAAGGGTATATAAGATTTGGCACAGCCGAATATAGCACTGTTACTTGTTTGTTTTAAAAAATCAAAGATACTAATGAAAATAAAACATAATAGCAACAGTATTTACCGAATTCGTCACAAAATTAAAAAAAAAGCATTTCTTAAAGACATGTCTTAAAAATTATCGTATAAATGCTGCCTGGCATGGGTATGCGCCTTGAAACTTTCAATTTTTGGCATGCTTATTCCGAATAGTTTTTTTTTCACCAAATATTTATATATAAGTTTGGTATAGGAAAACGGAACCGCATTTTTCGACGTATACGTTTAGTAATAGTATCGAGGCCTTGAATGTGAACATATTTTTTTTTATTATTTATTTAATTTAAGTCTTTGGACAAATTCCTTACAGACTATCTTAATGTATTAACATAATAATTTATTTATTTAAGCAAAGAAAGAAAGATTAGAATAAACATAATTAATTTAAATATAATATGATATTGCTTTTATGATATTAATGTTCAGAGAATAGTCGATAAAGTTATATATTTCATTGAAACAGCTGCATAATTTTCTTATTGGATCTGACATCGCAAAGTTTGTTCGGCATGTCCTGACATATAGAGGGTTGAAAAAACGAAGTGAACGTTGAGGAATATTAAAAGTTACGTTACTCAATAAAAATTCGGAATGTGTTATAAGATTGACCATAAAAGATATATTTAGCATCATTCGCCGGCTTTTAAGCGTTGGTAAATTTATTTCAGCTAGTCTTGTTGAATATGAAGGTAATACCAGGCATCTCTATATTCACTTCTTAAGCAGAAAATAAGAAATTGTTTTTGCACTGACTCAATACGATCACTATGAATATTATAGATCGGGTCCCAAATAATGCTGCCGTATTCCAAAATTGGTCTGACGAGCGAAGTAAAAAGACTTCTTGTGGTTAAGGGATCGTTGAATTCCTTTGCCCATCTTTGATTAAAAGCCAGAACACTGCGGGATTAATTAACAGTCATCGTTATATGTTGAATAAAAGTAAGTTTTTTGTCTAACAATATTCCAAAATCCATTATTTCCCTAACAGGTAGTAAAGTACAGCCATCAAGAACGTAGGAGTTAGCACACTTTTTTACTCTGGAGAATTGCATTTATTTAAATTTAGTTCCATCAAGTAAAGTTTACACCATTTGTCAAAACTATCCAGGTCATTTTGTAGATGTTGTTAATCACAAGGATGTTTGACATTCAAAAATAATTTTACGTCGTCTGCATACATCAATACATACTGCTTCAGGCAAATCATTAATAAAAAGAAGAAACAAAATTGGACCAATGTGGCTTCCCTGAGGTACTCCAGATTTTACATTGATTTTTTCCGAAATTGCCGTATTAAATTTTACAGATTGAGTTCTACATGACAAATATGATTTGATCCAGGTCAGGAAGTTACTATTGAAACCCATTACGTCCAGTTTTTTCAACAATAGCTGATGATTAACTTTGTCGAAAGCCTTACTGAAATCAGTGTAAATAACGTCAGTGTGGTGTCTATTGGCAAAATGTCTATTAACTAACGTTGTTAAATGGAGAATGTTAGTCATAGTAGAGAATCCTTTCCGAAAGCCATGTTGACGTGGTGCGAATAAGTCAGAAACTTGATGAGTGAGGCAATCCATTAAACATTTTTCAAAAACTTTCGGAATATCACTTAGTTTGGCTATACCTCTGTAATTGCATATATCCGATTTATTTCCTGATTTAAACAATGGAATAATATATGAATCTTTCCAAACTTTCGGAAAGTAACCACAATTGAAAGAAGCGTTACAAATGATAGATAAAGGTGTCGTCAAAGCAGTAGCGCATTTTTTTAAAACAGAACTTGGTATGCCATCTGGACCACTAAAAAGATGATGACTTAGCGTTTTTTAAACAGTTTAGAATGTGAGAGGTAGTGATAGTGTAGCAGTTCTGTTCATCAAAAGTTAAAATGTTAATTCCCAACGGCACATTCGTTAACGTTAACCGCTACACTGAAAGAATTTTCTTCGCAATACCAATGAATTTTGACATTAATCCCATGAAAAATTGCATTAAAAAGGAACCTATGCAGCGCTTCGTTGGATCGATGAAACCTGTTTCATTAAAAGGATTTAATATAACCTTACATTAGATCTAGGAATTTTATTCATTGGATGAATACTTTCAATAAAGTAAAAAATTTTTTTTGTTTAAATTATTTTTTATTTTTTAATTTTTTTTTAATATTTTTTTTTAATTTTTTTTAATTATTTTTTTTTTTATTTTTTCTTATTTTATTTTACTTTATTTAATTTTTTATTTATTTGTTCTGTCTCTGGCGGGATTCGATCGCGCAACCTCGCTGCTGATATACTAGCTCGCTACCAGCTAGTCTACCGGGGCAGTGTAGTTTTTGTACTAAAAAACTATGTTTTTTACTCAATTAAGAGCGTAAATATGAGATTAAATTGTTCATAATAACAATAACAACGTTGATTGAAAGTGGATTAAAAGTTTTTGTTTCATTACTATAATGACATTTTTATTGTCATAATGAAAATTTTAATTTATGAAGGCAATTATTGAAAAATTTTGCTTTTATAAAAAAATTTTTTGATATCATAAATTTAATGGCATTATTAAATGTATCTTACATATTTTAATTAACAATTTAACAATTTTTTAAGGAAACTAAAATTTTGTATTAATTTATGAATATAGTTATGTTTGTTTATTGTTTTTTTATGTTCCCAACTAGCTTAACCCGGTGCGCTTCGCTACACTGCTTAAACCACTTCTTCAGTTGAGAGATATTTAATATATGCTTTATTTTTATTTTCAAAAGTGTAGTATACCATAGGAGTGACTTTTACTAAGTTTGAACATTCTTACGATAGCAGTTCTTAAGATATGTGATATTAAGCATTGGCGTCCTATGGGGGGTAACACTTCCCCCGCTGTTATTTTGTTTAAATTTTGGGGCTCAAAAGATCCTACTACCAAAAGTTCAACAAATTGCTTGCAGCGGCTCTTAATAATATTGCTATCTATGAGGGGTTCTGCTCCTCCTCTGTCTACCCCACCCATTTTTATATTTAAATTTATAGTTTACCAGTAGTAGCTGTAACCACGTTTGAAGACTCTCCCTTTAATAGTTCTTCTGTTGAGCGATATTTAATTTATGCATCCTATGGATGGTATTTCCCCCCTTGCGCCTACCCGCTTTATTTTTATTTTCAAAAGTGTAGTATACCATAAGAGAGACTTCTGCAAAGTTTGAACATTCTCACTATAAAAGTTCTTAAGATATGCGATATTAACCATTGGCGTCCTATGGTGGGTACCACTTCCCCCGCTGCTATTTTATTTCAATTTTGGGGCTCTGAAGATCCTACTACCAAAAGTTCAACAAAATGCGTGCAGCGACTCTTAATTATATTTCTATCTATGAGGGGTACTGCTCCTCCCCTGTCAACCCCGCCCATTTTTATATTGAAATTTATATTTTACCATAATAGTAGCTTTAACCACGTTTGAAGACTGTCCCTTTAATAGTTCTTCAGTTGAGCGATATTTAATATATGCATCCTATGGGAGGTATTTCCCCCCCTGCGCCTACCGCTTTATTTTTATTCTCAATAGAGTAATATACCATAAGAATAACTTCAACAAAGTTTGAACATTCTCACTATAACAGTTCTTAAGATATGCTATATTAAACATTGGCGTCCTATGGGGGGAACCACTTTCCCCGCTACCATTTTATTTAAATTTTGGGGCTTAGAAGATCCTACTACCAAAAGTTCAACAAAATGCGTGCAGCGGCTCATAAGATATGCGATATTTAATATTGGCATCCAATGGGGGTACTAATTCCCCTGCCCCTATCGAAAAAAATAAGTAGCCTATTTTATTTTTAGGGCTCACATGATGTTACTGTAAAAATTTCAGGAAAATCGGCTCAGTAGTTTAGGAGTCTGTAAGCCAACAAACAAACATACAAACAAACAAACATACAAACAAACAAACAAACAAACAAACAAACAAACAAACATACAAACATTTTTCATTTTTATATATATATAGAAGATAGATAGATAGATTAAAATATTTTGTTTAACTTGGACAAACTTAAGTTTTCATATATCCATGAAAATTTTTAACGTAATTACGAAATCCAATGAAGTGATTTTAACGAAAATACTACATTATAACTATGAAATTCCATTTAGACAATGAACATTTTCATTTACCCAAGGAAAGTTTTTTTATGAAAACGATTCATTAAATATATGAAGCATTTTTCTTTCAGTGTAGTTTCTGAACATTAAGTATGAAATAAATACACGTAAGAAAAATTAGGATATTGTTTGAAATTCCTACAAATTCTCGGGAAGTTAATAAAATAAAATAAAAATAATATTCAATATAAATTCCCCCGTTATGCCCTTCACCGAAGGTAAAAGGTTATGTAGTAGTTTATCATTCCGTTTGTAATTTCAACAATATTGATCTTAGACCTTATGAGGTATATATGTATATTCTGGGTTATTATGAGAAGCCAAGTTAATTTAACGATGTCCATCTATCCGTGATTCGGAAGACTCCAGATGCAATGGGGTCTAGGTAGTTATAAATTCCGTCACATATAATCCATTAGAGACTGTTACTGAAATTTTGCCAGATCGGTCTATGAGTGACTGAGATATAAGCAAAACACTATCAACACAATCTCTAATTTTACACATAAATCCCTCGTTGTTGTTGTTTTCTTTTATTACTTTTTTATTTATTTATTTATTTATTTATTCACAAGTAATATTTTCTGTATATCTGGAGAATGAAAAAGTTTTCAAATTACTTACAAGCATCTTGGTTAACAATACATAACATCCGGCAAACTGTGGACGGGATTGGGGAAGTGAGCTTGGCGAAAAATATATTTATTTATATCTTATGAGCGGCATATATATAGTGAAGGGTATATAAGGTTCGGCATAGCATAACAAAGGATTTGTCATGAGAAGTTTTGATCACCATTCGAAACATTTTGAAGCAAATAGCAAGATAAACGACTTTTGTTGCACTCTGATGTCTGAAAACTCCAGTCGCGATTGAATTGGGTGGGCGTGTATGTTCAATTCTGTATCTACTAATACCAAATTTTAGTATGACATAGCAGGTACAGTTAAAGTTACTGACGTAAAATTTTATGTTAATACCAATAATACAGGAACAGCCAGTCAGCTTCCCAGCCAAGCAGGATGGACGGATAGACAAAGTTAGATCGGCTTAAAAAGTGATTCTGAGTTGATTGTAATGTTACAGCGCCAGCGTATAATACCCTCTTTACTTTTGTGGGGTGCGTAAAAAAACTCTTAGTATAAGCAAAGGAAGGGCTTTTTCACTTTCATCGGCAGGTATTGAGTTTTGCCATAGTGCCGCCAAGAACATGCATCTGAAATCAAGTCGTAAAATTTTATCAATACAATGCTTTGCACCACGTTGAAAGATTAGTTCAAATTTAATTAAGAAAAAGTAATTGGAAAGTTTAGCTGAAATACGCCTTATTTAAGCAAAGTGTATGCTAAATTGTTCTGATTCGTTTTGGGGATAAAAGAAATACAAAGAGCCATTCTTTTGTCTTAGAACCTATCGTATCGTATCGTATACGCCAATATTAATCGACTGTTTGTAAAATGCTGTACGACAAATATATTTTAAAGAAAAGTACTTAAACCTAAAAACACTAATAAGATAATAAAACTAAAAACTTTCTGTTCCTAAGTCATTAATTTTGCCCGAAGTATTTATTAATATGTGCCTGATTTGAATCTAATTGAAAGCAAGAGGTACTTTAAAAAAGTTTTGCCTAAATTAGAAAACTTTTAATAATTTTATTTTTTATATTCACACCGGCAAATTTTAAAAGAAAACAAAAAGTAATTTTAAGTGTTTTGCCAATTAAAATGCTTCACCGGACAAGGGAGACAATTTTTGCTTCGTTACTTGAATGCGTTACTACAAGAAATTATCTCAAGGTTAAGTTAAACTTTTTTTTACAAAAAAAGCCTTGTTGAATTTTTCGCCGTTTATATTCTGTTGGCTTTTGTTTTGTTTTGCAATGGCCACTTTTAAGCAAAAACCAACTTTAGTCGCGGCTGGGCAACAAGAAATTAAATACATAAAAATCGGAAACAACAAAGAAAAACCTCAGGCCTTGCTGAAGGTTACGACGTGTAGACTTGTGTGTGAGTTTGTTAAGGAGGGAAGGTTTGGAAATTGCATTGAAAATAAAAACCAGTCGTATGAGTTTGCACATTTTCAGGTATTTTCCTTTAACATACTTTTTTTCTAAGCTCATTTTTAATATTAAATCGCGAGAGAGACAGAGAGAGAGAAATTCGATTTGTTTAAAAGACCTTTTCAATTTGCTTTCGCAATATGTCTTCTTGTTAAGTTTTCAGAATTTTTTACATTATTTTCTGCTGTATAATTTAGTTAAGGCCATAAAATTCTTGTGTTTTTTCATTCAGTATTCATTCAGTTTTTTGGTTATTTAGATGCCAAGTTCATTAGGAGAATTAAATAAACAGCAGGCATATTTAGAATACAAGGCGTACAAACTCCAATGAAAAGACTATTAGCAAGGCACACACAAACACACACTCAAATACAAGCACAAATAAAAAAATCATACCAACCCAACAAACACGAAGTCAAACCTTTGATATGAAATGACTTTATCATTTGACATCAAACACAACTCTCAAACGTTTTTCAATTGTTTGATTTAACATTTAAATTCAGATTGATAATGATTTGAAAATAAATATTTGATATCAAATGTTTTATCAATTTGATGTCAAATGTTTGTCAAATGTTAAATTCAAATCAAAAATAAACTTGGCAATACTAATCATTAAAATGGCGATTAAAGTTAAATTTTTTACTCTGTGGTTACATGTGTTTTACTATTAAAAATAAATATTAATATTAAGTGAACAGCTTATTTCTTGTGAAAAATAATAACTATTCGCGAGTAATTACAGTGATTAAAAATACGAAAAAAAGGAAAATAAAACGGGAAAGTGAAGAAAGTTAGTTGAACGATCGCGGTGCTACGATCCTCAAAATAAAAGGGAGCCAAATAGTTTGTCTTTCCAAGAATTAGAGGACGGAAAGAACATTATTTCATATTTTAGCTTGCCGAATGTTTAGCTAACAGTTTATTTAAATAAATATTAAAGTTAAATTAAAAAAAAAAAACGAAATATTTTTATTTATATTCCACATTGTATTATAATACACATTTGAAAAACATTTGAGAATTACGTTTGAAAGCAAGTTGAAAATAAAGGCATAATAAATTTCAAGTGTTTTTATCAATAATAAAAACTGGAAATTAAGCACGAAATCTTTTGAAATTAAAATTTTGTATTCCCAAAAATTGAAATTACTTTTTGATAATAAACAGACAAGTGCACGGCCTAAAAAAACACTTAATTGACAACATCTTTTGTAAGTTGTTGTTGTTTTTATTTTGTTTTTCTTAACCTACTTACAACTGCAATTAATGTTGAGAGAATTTCAACTAATTGTAGTCGGAAATGTAAGATGAGATAAACCCACTGTTTATTGTTGATGTGTTTTGTTTAAACTTTGATATTATTACAAGTAGAACTGTTGCTATAAGTCTTAATCGTTTAACAGTTTTATTTGGTTTAATAGCTTTAGTTTTTCTAAAATCTTTATGGATGAAGTTTATTGATGATCTGGCCTAAGCAACCAGTGAAATGCGCATAGGAATAGCTTATCCCATCTACAATAAATTTCAAGTGTTTTTATCAATAATAAAAACTGGGAATTAAGCATGAATAACAAAATCTTTTGAAATTAAAATTTTGTATTCCCAAAAATTTAAATTACTTTTTGAAGGCATTTTTCAATTTGAACATAATTTCCCTTTTTTGTTAAGAACGCTATGATTTTCAAATCATTATCAAACGTTTGTCGTTTGAGAAAACGTTTGATTTCAAATCATTTTCAATTTGAAATCAAACCTCCGTGTTTGTTGGGAAGCAAACACTTCAATTTGATTTCTAATTCAAAAAGCGTTAATTATAAATCAGAAATGGTCAATTCTAATTCAGATTAGCCACTTTAAATTTAGAGAGCATCAGTTGTAAATCAGAAAACGTTAACTGTTATTCAGATCAGTAAATTGTAATTCAGAAAGTGTCATTTATAATTCAGAATGTGTTAATTGTTATTCAGCGAGCAAACAAATTTTCTTAAAAATTTTTTATTTAGTTTTTTTTACTTTTCTTTATTAATAGCAAATCCGATGAGGTCTCACGATAACGTTCGCATAGAAAATAACATTTAAAATAAAAACAAATTTTAAAATTCGAAATTCTAATTTTTGTTTTAAATGTAATTTTCTATGCGAACGTTAACCTGTTATATCGTGGGTTTGTCTGTAAATTTATTATTTTTTGAATTACAATTGACGGTTTTTGGGTTGCGATTGTCTAGTCTGAATTATATTTTATGCTTTTTGAATTTAAAGTAGAAAAGGTGTTGCAATTAAAAACATTTTTACAAGCTAAACGATTGAAAATAACAGCATTCTAGAAACTTATTAATTTTTGACTCATTCTTAAAAGACTTGTTATATTGAAAGTTTTTTTATGAACTAACTACTGTCTATGTTAAATATTATTAATTCTTTGGCAATAGGAAAAAAGTGTTAAAGTCCTTATGACCCTACATTTGTAATGCATTGTTCAAGTTCTGGTGAACAGTGCAAATATAAAGTAATAGAAAAATTTACCAAGTGCGAAGGGTTCAGCTGTATTAAGATAAATGGCAAGCTGTCAAACATTTTACTTAAGTTATTGATAAATAATAAAGTTATATCAAAAAAAAAAAAAAAATTGTTCAACTTAAAATTGACATTTTTAACTTGAAATATTAAAAGTGTTGCTGAATCAGCGGTTTATGGCCAAATTCAGCGATTTACCGCTTTTTGTTTTTAGGTTTCTCAAAACACAAAAAGTTGGCAACATTTAATAAAATTAACAGAACAGGGATGGCTAAGTTGTTTCAGTTGTACTTTTTTGTTGATACTTTTTAAACTAAGATTTATAACCCAGTAAAAACTTCGCGTACAAAATAATGTGTTGAGTAATCAGAAAAACACAAGAGACCTACTCCCAATTCTACTGAAAGAACCAATGAATTTTACAAGGGATGTCCCAAAATGAACGCATTAAAATACCAAAAATAATAATACCGAAAAAAATATATTTTTAAATCACTTATTTTTGCAAAATAAATTTAAAATCGCTTTGGGAAAAATCTTCTCTTATAATCGACATCAAAAGTTTTTCCTTTTTTAAAAGTTCTTAAGAAATATCCTCAATTTCAAAATCATACTTGAAACGAAAAATTGTATATTTTATTGTGAATTGTATTCTGATTTGATGGCAATTAGATATCGACTTGGGAAAAATAATTTCGCCAATCAAACATTATTATACCCACACCACAAAAATAGAGAGGATATTAAGCGTTTGTTCTAATGCTGATAAAACTGAGTATACCGATCAACTCAGAATCACTTTCTGAGTCATATAACGATAGCCGTCCGGACGGCTGGCAAAGTACAGCTCGCAATTTGAAAGATAATTTCATGCAATTTAATTCATACACTGGTAGAAAAGGCGATATTACGTTGATGTATTTTTACATCACCATTATGACTAAAGTCTTCGTTTTTGACACCATGTGAAATTAAGTCTTCAATGAGATAACACATCAGCATCACAGAAATGACGAAACGGAATCAGAGTGATGGACACCGTAACACTGGAGAAAGGACTCATTGCGCTCAATTTATTTACAAATTGTCATTAAATTGAGTCATTGGGATTGACTTATGTAAGTCAAAGTGAGAGAATTATGCTTATATCATTTTTGTTGTATTCCCCCCTTTATTAAAAGAAAAATTCTCAATTTTAAGACACCAGCTGCATGCCCGACATGGATTTCGTGATCTTTTACTTTGCAAATAATATGGGAATTTTTTGCTTCTTATTTTACCTTTGAAACATAAAAGTAATGTAATTAATACGCAAAATGTGACAACGAATTAATGACATTATAGTCAAAGCATAGATGACTCATTAAATATGACAAAATTTTATGATGACGTTCGTCATTGGATTGATGTAAATATTTGCCTAATTGAGTGCCCCGGTTAGCTAGCTAGTAGTGAGCTTGTCTATAAGCCCCGGGGTTGCGGGTTCGATTCCCGCTAGATAGTCTGGTTTTTTTCCTGCAGACAAGCGTAGAGCTTCTCGGGGATTAGCATAGCGAATTAAAAAAAATCTGATTTAAAGGCTTCATAAATATGAAAGTTTTAATTGTCATACGAACGAAGCCTGTTATTTCTTTATAACACTGTGCAACAAAATCGTATCATCGCTGCCAGCCTCAACACTTGCAACGCGAAATGAAAGTAGACTACTAGTACAGCAAATCTGCTAAAAGGTTTTGAATCAGGGACCGTAACAGTTATGCCTTTTTTCATAAAAGTCAGATGATAACTGTTATTTTTTGATTTTTATTTTTTTGAGCAAAAATAACAGTTATTTTTTGATTTTTATTTTTTTGAACAAAACTAAAATTTATTTTTTGATTTTTATTTTTTCGAGCAAAAATAAAAGTTATTCTCGAAATAAATTTACGTGTTTTAATAATTTAGATGACTTTAATAATTATTTTAATGTGCATAGGGATTTCCAATGATAATTACACACTAAAATAAAAATTTAAAGTCAACTAAATTATTAAATCACGTACATTTATTTAGAGAATAACTTTTATTTTTGCTTGAAAAAATAAAAATCAAAAAATAACTTTTATTTTTGTTCAAAAAATTCAAAATCAAAAAATAACTGTTATTTTTTATCAAAAAAATAAAAATCAAAAAATAACAGTTATTTTTGTTCAAAATAATAAAAATCAAAAAATAACTGTTAAGTTTGATCGAAAATATAAAAATCAAAATTATAAAAATCAATATATTTTATCATTGACAAGTGCATGAGGAAAAATATGGTATACTTGAATCAGTTTTTCGCCATTTAATTCTTTATGCTTTTTTTGGTTTAAAATTCAAATATAACTGTTATTTTCGGTCCCTGTTTTGAATAGTTAGCTCGGGCTCCCTAAATATGGGCCCCCACAGTTTTTGAATTGTTTGAAAAGGCGTTTGGTACGAGCCAAAAAAATATACTTTATTTACCTCTGACCTAAAAGACTATTTCAGATGATTTCAGTAGAATTGTATGGCGATTCTTGTCATAGAATAAATTTGCCTTCTAACACTCATTTTAAGGGGTAATTTTTATTATTTTTTAAACTTCTACACTAAAATGGCACGTTAGAGGGTTGAAATGTTCGACGAATATTTTTTTCATTAAATTTCACTAGGGGTCTTGAAAGACCAACAAATCGTGCAATGTATGTAAAACGGGTTTTCGAAATTCCGGGCCTTGAACTTTTTTAATATTTCGAAAACCCGCTTTACATACATTGCACGATTTTTTGGTCTTTGAAGACCACTAGTAAAATTTAGTGCAGAAAATATTTTAAGAGCATTTTAACCCTTAAAAGTACCGTTTTATTATACTTTTGTGTAAGAGTTGGAAAAAAGGACAAAAATTACCTTTTAAAATGAAAGTTAGAGGGCTAATAAATTCTAAGAAAAGAATCGTCTTGCGATTCTACTGAAGACATTTGAAATGATTTTTTAGCTCAGAATTACATTTAGGAAATTTTTTTTTCGACTTTTACCAAACGCCTTTTCAAAAACTTCAAAAATTTTAGGGGTCCATATTTCGAGAGCCCGAGCAAACTTTTCAAAACCCTTTGGCAGATTTGCTCTACAAGTAGTCTACTTTCATTTCGCGTTGCAAGTGTTGAGGCTGGTTTTTTTTTGTTGCACAGTGTAATCTAAATCATCTTACCAAATTTTATTGGTATCGGTCCGCATTTTACCATTACTCCCATACAAACACTACTCCTGACTTACAAATTGGGGACAAAAATTTTTACAATAACTACTATGTCATGACAAAATGTTGTGCTGGTAGGTCCAACATTTATTATAAAAACCCCCTTCCTAAAGTCACTTAGGCTGGGGTTTTGAGATCTCAGATATATAAATAATATTCGGCAAAAAGAACTTTTTATTTGTTTTTTGTTTTTTTTTTTCTTAAATCAAGGTAAATATAAGGGGTAACTCGAAGATAACGAAATGGGCGCACCGGGGAACTCCTCAGGAAGGAGTTCTCTCAGCACTGCTTTGGACGATTGTCGTCAACGAACTTTTCAATAGGCTTCAGAACGCGTAAGGGTAACCGGAAACGCAGATGACGTAGCAGTTATAGTTTCTGGTAAATATCTGGGTACTTTGAGTTCTGTGATGGAGGCTACACTGGGATTAATCAACCAGTGGGCAACTGCAGTAGGGCTGGGAGTTAATCCTAAAAAGACAGACCTAATACTCTTAACGAATTGATACAGAATTGAGCCTTGGAGAAAACCTAGGCTAGATGGTACTAGCCTAGAACTTAAACATCACACAAAGTACCTGGGAATAATATTGGACTGGAAACTGTCGTGAAAACTAAATGTAGAAGAAAAGTGAAAATGGCGACAAGCGCGCTCTATGCATGCAAGAGAATGCTGGGAAAAACTTGGGGTCTAACCCCTGCTCTTACATATTGGATTTACACAGTAGTGGCGAGACCAACCATACTCTACGGAATACTTGTGTAGTGGACGGCTTTGGATAAGATATCTTAGCGGAATAAGCTAGCACGCACTCAAATTGTCTATGATAAGTATCACCGGAGCTTTGCATAGCACACTTACGGCGGCACTGGATGTTATCCTGAACCTACAACCGATTCATCTGCTAGCAGAAGGAACAGCAAGGAAATCTGCGATCCGTTAAGAGCGACGGGACAACTTTTGTAAAGACCTTACGGTCGCTGTAGTGTTAAAAGGGGTATAGACTGTAGCAGCAACTTTTAATAGAAATTCGAGTATTAATTAAGAAGAGAACGGCTGTTTGGCGAGACTATGATCTGACCATAGGGCTTTCAGCGCGGGGCAACTGACTAGTGATAATTATAGATTATGTGGGGTACCAGAGAAAACAGATACGGTGGAGCACAAACTCTGCCACTGTCCGGCACTCATGCGCTCCAGAGCGTACTATATGGGAGATCATTACTTTCAAGATCTAAAGGAAATCTCTGGAATCGGACTATTGAGACTCCTAGCATTCGCTAAGAGGGTGTGGAGTACTTTGGGTATCCTCAAATCGAACTTACCGTTTCAAGAAGGGGTTATCGTAAAATGTGGTAACGCAAGGGACCAATACGGTCTATACGGGCCTTATGAACGGCCACCTAACCTAAGGAAAATTCAAATATTATTAAAACAGTTTTTACAATTCGGAAACGGTTAAAGAACTAGCTTTTACTCAATAAAGATGTGTGTGTTGGGCTATAAACTTTGACCCAAATCTACAAAATGATTGTGTTGGTTTGTTTGTTTGTTTATTTATAATCAACTGTTGTATAAGTGTTAATAAAGTTTCTTGCAATTTCTATTACTTGATATTGAAAATGGGCTGATGGCTACAAATTTGTTGGTGCCGCACGTTCTCGCATTATTCGTAGTTAAAATGCTTCCCTGTTTTGTTTAGAGGCTTTAAACCGTTATGTTTAATCTACAACCAGCAATCACATAAACAGCATATTTAACAACAATAAACAACACAGTTACAACATCGCTAAGAGATGACTCCTTCCTTTTGTGGCATTTTAAATGAATTGAACTGAATTTTTAGAAGGTAAAACAGATTTTTAAGTAGTTCAAGTACATTGTGAAATTTTTAGAATAATTTTTTTTTTCAATTTTGCTGTTACCGATTGTATTTACCGGCAAAACATGAGTAAATGTTAAATGGATTAAGAAAATGGATTTACTAATTGTACTTGTAATGATGGATGATTAGCTGAAAATGGTAGTAAATTTAGGATTTATTGTTTTTTAAATGGTTATTATTTAAGTTGAACAAGTCTTAGGATTCAATTAAGTCTTGATAAAGGAATCTATTTATTTTAGAGATTTTAAACTGACGATTTTTTTCATTCCTAATTCTTTACGATTTATTTAATTTTGTGAAATTGTAGATTTTGTAAAAATATTTCTACTTAATAATTGTGCTAAACATTTCTGGACTGTACCGGTTTTAGTTAACCAAAATTTTCACCGAAAAAAGGGACATTTTTGCACAAATGAAATAAATAAAACTTTGCTTTGATAACTGAACTATGCAAAACAATTTAGATATTTTGTCAGGTGTTCGAGAGATTTTTTGCTTAACTGACAACAATTGTAAAGTACAGACATTATTTTTAATCTTCTCTCTTGCAAATTATCATTTCTCAACAGTTACGTGTTTTTGCTTTCGTGATTAAAGATTTCTTGGTTAAATGATACAAGTTTTAAGGTACGGACAATAACGTTAATATTTTATCTCCTTTACATTTTCTGTTAGCGATTAACAAACAGAAAGTTTTGGAAAACAGGACCAACAAGATCTACATATGTATATGAAACTGAAAGTGGTACGTGATTTAGGGATTTGGTCGACAAAGTGATGGTAAATTTGAAGGCCACATAACTCTCATGAATTTTATCAACATAGTCGTATGTTTTATTTCAAAATTAATAAAAAAACATAAAATCTTGCTGGAGCCTTTCTTTAAAAAGTGGTTTAGCTTTTCTGGCTTCTTATTTTAGCAAAAAAAGCTTCGTCTTTGTTCCAGCTCCTGGCAACACTAATAACTTATTAACAAATTTCTTAATTCTCTACAAAAATTTTAATGGTCATTATTACATTTGTCTGATAAACTGTCTGAGAAACTGTAATTTTTATACTCTGGCAACATTGCGGTAGATACCAACTACTTTTGGTCGTTTAATACACGTAGTGGCAACGGCTTACTTGTGTTTGGTGCTTTACATATACTGCTTGCCAAAATTAATATAAATTGAGAGTTGTGACGTAGGCTGCACTCAATTTGTAAGCAATTTACTTTCAAGATGTCATCAAGAAAACAATTTATAAAGACAAAAATGGAATCAGTTGTTAAATTGAAAGTAAAATTGGCCAAACAAATGGAAAGGTGAAATTGAAAGCCATCTCGTGGTCAATTTAAAAAGTGTGAGTGTGTTAAGCGCCTCATAAACTTGTAATAATATTGTTCAATTTACGTATTGTTCAATTATATCGCCAATGTGTATGTCATATTCGAAGGTGGCACAATATATGGGAAACAGTCAAAAGACTTTTGATTTTTATTGCACAACGAAAACAGAGGAAAATGTGTTGGCAACATTGTACAATGCTTTTTATGTTATTCTTATAGGTTATGTTCACCTTTTTATTGAATGAAGGAAACCATTGTGCGACTAATTGCATAATATAGGACAATATGTTTATAATGTGGAGAATATTTTAAACAATATTATTGCAAGTGTATGGGCCGCTTTAGTAAAAGAGTGAGAGTGTATTGCAAATTGAAAGGAATTGAAAGGCAAAACTTGATCGTGTGGCCTCCAAGTAAAGGCAAAAGTAAATTTTTTGTGCTTAATTTTTGTTTTTTATGGTACATTGTTCTTCTTAGTAATAAATGGTTTTTTTTTTAAATCGTTTTAATAATTAAATCTGACATAAAACGTTCCTTGGATTTACCATATCTTCAGCAGAAAATATGGCAGCTTTAAATTCTTAAAGTTCAGTTATAGAGTTAAGCTTCGTGCAGACGGTGGTCAGCAATGTTGTCCTTAAATTGTCAAAAAAAGCTAATTTTCAATTGGCAGATGTGTAAAATTAATCCATCTGACAATGGCACCATTGCCAGAAAAATTACAACATTGTAAGATCTTACCACCGTCTGTCTGTACGAAGTTTTACAATGAGGAAAAACCAGTTGTAATTCCTCTCAGTTGACAAAAAATTTATTTAAGTTCGTTGGCACAGAAAAAACACCGACTTCAGAGAAGAAATGACAAAAATCGTATAATGTTAATGCGCTCTAAGCTTATGAGTCAGTTTTTAGGTTTATGTTAACTCGTAATAACCTAAAGCCATTTGTCTGTCGGAAAGCATCCTAAAAATAACTATATGTAAGTTGTAATAATGGCCCTGAAAGATCAATGGTTACATAGACCTTTTAGGTTATTTACTCCAAAAATGATATTTTTTCTCAAAATAAAAAGTAATTAACCAAATTTCAAACTGTTCCGTGTACTCTCTGAAGTTTATAAAACAAAAATCTACTAATTATGATAATTAAATCTTCAACTTTGGCATTACAACTTTTTCTTATTCCTGTCTCTACCATAATTTTTTAATTCTTAAAACTTCCGCCTTAATGTAACGTTTCATATTATCAAAATTTAATGGCTTGTAAATTTTTTATAGTATATCGTTACCTAAAACGCAAAAGGCTCATGCCAACCAAACAATAAAAATCGACCTTTTCTTTGATAATGAAGTGTTTAATCAACGCAAATGTCCACAAAATATGTTGGAATCTTTCAACCAAAAATAGAGATTTTACTAAATAAAAAAAACAAGTGGCCTTATTTAAAACAAAAACGAATCCTAAAAAACTTTGTTTTTGTTTTAAATGTAATTGTTCGAAAGAAAGAATTCATTCGCAGATCGGAAATAGGATATAATTTTTGTTTAACATGTAGAGAAGGTATGAAGTTTTGCTAAAGTAACTTAAAATTTTTAGTTTTTTGAGATGCGACCATGTTGGAATAAAGGAGCGATATGATAAACGCTAGAAGGCCTAACTAGCTATTTGCGTGATATGCAACATTGTTAATAGTCAAAACAACTAAAAGGTTTTACAAGTAAAAGAGAAGAAAAATAAATAATAAATGACGCACGCAGGAAAACTTTATTCAGCGAAGCCACCTGCCGCGTCCTACTGGAGGAAAAAACCCCTAAGCACGTCCGCAGGCCGCCACGCAGAAAAACTTTAGTATGCGAAGCCAGATTTCAATACTTAACTGTAGTGTCTCCGGGACTGAAATGTGAGATAAAGCCATTTTCTAATACTGCTAATGTGAGCTAAGGCCAAGATGGCTTTATCTCCCGTTCAAATAAAAAAAAGACTTTATCTCCCTATTGAATGAGAGATAAAGCCATCATGGTCTTATCTCACTTGGTTTTAAAGCACCCCCCTAATGAACAGTATAATGTTATTTCCCATTTTATCACTTAAAATAGTTTTTCGCTTCTCCTGTAAAGTCTTCAAAATGTTAAATAGGAAATTTTGCATTTAAGGTAACGATATATTTAATATGATTAATTCCTTGCAGGCATACTGCAACTTATGGCAATTAAAAGTTAACATGTCTAAATCCAAGATTTTAGTTTTTCGTAGTGGCTCAAGGATTCCCGGAAATATAAGCTGGTCATATGGTGAAGACAGAATTGAAACTGTAAATTCATATAAGTATCTGGGGATGAACCTTTGTTACAATTTATCCTTCCGCGTTCATTTGGAAAACAAACTTTTAACATCTAAATTGGCAATCTCATCGTACTGGGCTAAATATATTAACCATCCCAAAATTTCAAACATAAATAAGCAAAGAATCTTCAGATCTGCTGCCCGCTCTATTATGTTCTATGGTGCTCAAATATGGGGTTACAAAAAATATGATGTCGTCGAAAAACTTCTTCGTTTCTTTATAAAAAAGATGCTGTTCTTACCTAGTAACACTCCAAACTACATGCTCTACCTGGAAACGGGTCTTGACTCGTTATTTGTGGAAACGCTAAAACTACATTTTGACTACATAAATAAAATACTTAACATGCCGAACAATAGACTGCCTCGTAAGCTTGCTGAAACTGTAATTGAAAAACACACTTTTTGGGCTGAGGAATGGTCAAATCTGTGTTCCACAACTAATTTCGATCCACCAAATAATTCCAATCCAATTAGCAAATATGTCAAGCTAATATTACCTTTAGTTATTGTGTATGAAAATGAAAATTTTGCCTCTGCTGCAAGTAGCTCCCAATTCCATGATCTTTACTCGCAGTTAAACTACAATTTGTTAGATATAACAGACTCAACTCTAACTGCTCGTGCTATAAGCCTTCTCATAAGAGCTAGAGGCTGCCTATTGGATATAAATTCAAGACCGTTTAGAAGCAACACAGTAGGTCTTTGCACCGTTTGCAACCTCGATGCAACGGAGAACACCCTACATTTTATTGGATGTTGTCCTATTTTCAATGGATATAGACTAAGGTTCTTTAATAAATGCCAACTGAGTCTAGCGGAGGTGTTGGATATTCTCAACGGCCTAACATTTTCTTTTGACATCCTTGCTAACTATTTAGAGACTTGTTTAAGACACAGAAGATTAATAATAAATGAATTTGAATAATATTAATATGTAACTACTTACTGCATGTAAAATGTCATTATTTATATATGTACATAAGACATTCCCTTGTTTATGAATTTTATTTGTTGCTTATATTTTTATTTTTTTATTTTTTATTTTTTCTTTATATCCCTATTTTGCCAGTCTGGCTAACAACCAATATGTTAAGCCATTTATAGATTGCAAGTATTTCTATATTTACAATTTGTAATTATGTTTATATTATCTATTAAATA
Organism: Pollenia angustigena; assembly: GCA_930367215.1. Classification (NCBI taxonomy): domain Eukaryota; kingdom Metazoa; phylum Arthropoda; class Insecta; order Diptera; family Polleniidae; genus Pollenia; species Pollenia angustigena. The sequence continues at coordinate 219,100,949 of OV884058.1, read as the reverse complement.
AATAAATAAATAAAAATATTTAATTCCATGTTGATTTAGATTTTTATTTAGTTTTATTACTACATATTTGGAAATTTCTTTTGTGGAGTCATTTGAAAATACAAACCATTTATGGATTCTTAAATAAGATTAATATGTTTAATTTCCCAAATCAAAAAGGCCTATAAATACTCATTAGCCAAACGCTCTTCCCATCATCATCATCATCATCATTATTATCACCCTAACATTATTCATCTTTTGCCTGTAAATTTACTTTTTTCTCATTACCATCATCATCATCAGCAACAATAAAACAAAAAGAACAATAACAAAATTTTAATAAAGAAAGAAAAAAAAAATAAGTAAAACATTGTTCTTTGTTTCTTCAGTTAATTAAGTACATTTTGTGTTTAGTTTATTGATTTCACAAAAAATGTTTTAGTCCCTTTTGAAAGCTCATTTGCAATTATACTGTTTGTTTGTTTGTTTGTTTGTTTGTTTGTTTTAATGTGTATTGAATGTTAATGTTATATTGAAGACGGAGTTGGGCTATTTATAAATTTTACTTTGCTTAAATTTTTTTTCATTTATTTCATTTATTTATATTAAAAAATTGTTAGTGTACAAACTTTTCTTATACTAGACCTGCACAGCTTTAGGCCGAGGCCACGCAATGAGCGGCTAAGCGTCAAGCGGCTGAGCAATAAGCGTCAAAAAATTAAAACATATGAAATACTATTGAAGTGGCCACGAAATGAGCGGCATGCGAGCGAGATTTTTGAGCGGCTAAGCGGCGTCGCTCAGGAATAAAACTTGTTCTAATTTTTAGTTGTTTTCTGAGCGTCAAAAGTAAATATGGAGCTTATGATTTCATCCGTACAAAGCCGACCGAATTATGGCAAGACAGATTATCAAATTTTAAAAATAAAAATATAACCGAGAAATTATTTTTTTGTTTTGTCAATTTGGTGTTAACTTTTAGCAACAGCAAATCAAAGCATTTCACAGATATACGGCAGTATTGTATTGGGTAGATTTATATATAAATGGCTTAATTCCCCTTGTTTGATAAATATGGACACATTAGCATGATGTGTATATTAATACTGCGTTGTAGGGTGCCATATGGTCGGGCTTGACCGACTATACTTTTTTACTTGTTCATAATTTGTTTTAAATGTAAGTTAAGCGAACGAAGTCTTCGATCGAAATCGACGAACAGTCTGCAATTTTTTTTTCTTTAAAAACGCATAACATTCTTATGAATACGATTTTCGCGTAATAACATTGAACAAGCCACTCTTTACAATGGCATTTTAACAACTAACCACTCAGAAGTGACGCTCAGTAATAAGCCACTTGCCGCTCAAACTTGACGCTTTGACGCTCATCGCTCAGCCGCTTGACGCTTAGCCGCTCATTGCGTGGCCTCGGCCTTAGGCTTGTCCGCAGGAGGTAATATATGTATGTATATAAAAATTCATTACATTTTAGATATAAATTATATTTGATGCATTTCGAATAATAAAGAGTTAGAAATTAAAATTCATTGCAAACTTATTAATTGATTTTTTATCAATTTATTTTTTTAAACTCATTTTTATATTAATGATATCTGTTGGTATTTTGTTGAGAACTGTTGGCAGCATAACAGTGAGGGTACTTCTCCCATACTCATTTTTAAAACGGGCTGCTTTAAGTCTTCCACGTGCACGTTGCCTTCTGTTATGGCTAGGGTATTCATTCGGTTAACCGTCAACCGGTTAACCGATTAATTACTACCCGATTAACTGATCGGTTAATTTCAAATTGGCTGTTTTCGGTTAACGATTAAACCGGTTAATTTCAGTCGATTAACCGATTAACCGAAGTAACAAAATTTACAATATTTTGTAGTACCCCTGCAAACAAATGGAAGATATCATCTAAGGCAATAGTTAAGCAATATCCCAAAATTGTCATCTAGAAGAAAATAATCAAAGTAATTTTTTATTTTCTTTTTTTTATAGTTAAAAAAAAATACAAAATACAGACAGGAAAAAATTTAAATTATTTATTATTATACATCCATTACATTTTATATATTTAAAAAAATATTAAAAAGGGCGTATTCTCCACGGTAACAAATATTACAGATATAAGAGAAGAAGGCAAGAGACAGGAAAGCTGCAAAATTTATGGACCAAATTTTTACGGAAAACAAAGAAAGATTAAACTCAAGTGTCGTACATGGGGTAAATAATGATAATGTTCTCCTTTGTTTCTCAATAACTCATTAACTTTATATTATTTATAAATTGTATTATTTTTAACTATATATTATATAATAAACAATTTTATTTAAAATAAAAATGTGTGGTTTTTTGAAATGCAAAATCTTCTTTATCATCCTTATGATATTTTGGCGATATCTTCCTATTTGCTTATAAGTGGTTATCTGGCGATATTGCTAGTTTATCATCTAGAAGAATCGCTTTCGTATTGCTTAGAAGTATTGCTATCGAGACACGTTTCTTCCCGAAGGAAGTATCTTCCGCAATACGAAATCGATTATTGCCGCAATAATATTTTTCATCCAGGCAATTCGTTTGGCAAAACATATGGAGTATTTCTGTGTTTGCTGGGATTATAACATATTTTTTTGTGTGTTTTTAATTATTTGTTTTGTCTCATATACAAAATGTATTTGTTTAGAAAATATTTGTTTGTACAAAAAAAGAAGGTGTTCAGTGATTTTCATTTTAACCCATTTTCCGCCGACCAATGACTTAAATTACATTGTTTTTCAATGTTTTTTTTATGTTCTTCATCGATCAACAGGAATGTGGCGAAAAATGGGTTAAATATATGATTGCCAATACTTTTTTGTTGTTTCACGTACTTTTTATATAAAGGGTGGTTAAATTGTAAGGGCCGATGTTGAATGTGAACCACACCTTAACGCCAAGTTTTTTTCCGAATTTTCAGACTTACTCAATTTGAACCATGGAGAGATACACAATCCAACAACGTGTTAAAGTTATCCAGACTTATTATGAAAATGGGCGTTCAAATCAAAATGCATATCGTGCACTTCGTGATTTTTTTGGTCAATTTGATCGTCCAAATGTGCGTACAATCGCAAAAATCGTGGAAAAATTCGAGCAAACCGGGTCTGTAGAAGATGTGAGAACACCAGTGCATGCTCGTACAGCTCGTACAGCAGAAAATATTGCTGCTGTTCGCGATAGTGTGGCTGAAGAGCCGTCCACCTCAACTCGTCGTCGTGCCCAACAATTGCATCTCTCACGCTCGTCGTTGATGAACATTATGCATAAAGACTTGCATTTACACGCTTACAAGGTGCAATTGGCTCAAGAACTAAAGCCTCTTGACCATTCCAAACGTCGTGAATGGGCAGAATGGTGGCAAGAAATGGCAACAGTGGATGATCAATTTTCGAAGAAAATCATCATCTTCGTCAATAAACAGAATTGCCGCGTTTTGGCGAATGAGAATCCAAGAGTGATTGTCGAAAAACCAATGCACCCAAAAAGATAATCACTCGTGAGATGATAACGAACTTTTTATGGCCCGAATTGGAAGATATGGATGTAGACGATATGTGGTTTCAGCAGGACGGTGCCACTTGCCACACAGCTAACGAAACAATGGCTCTTTTGCGCAACAAATTCAATGGCCTGTTATCTCACGTAATGGCGATGTCAATTGGCCGCCAAGATCATGTGATTTGACACCGTTGGACTTTTTTCTTTGGGGTTATTTGAAAGAAAAGGTGTACGTCGATAAGCCAGCAACAATTCAAGAGCTAAAGGATGAGATAATTCGGCACATTAACGGCATAGAACCTCCATTATGCCTCAGGGTCATCGAAAATTTGGACCATCGGATGGAGGTGTGCCGCCGTGGTCGCGGCGCCCATTTGGCCGATATTTTGTTCCATACATAATTGAGTAATACCAATATATCATAATATAATAAAATTACAATAATTTCCTAAATAGTTTGTGTTTTATTCAAAATCAACATCGGCCCTTGAAATTTTTTTAAATTTTACTTGTGTTTAGTTATTTGTTTTTTATCAGATCTTCTCATATCAGTCTTTTAACAAAATTAACCGAAACAATTAGTAGTGTTAAAAATTTTTAAAAACTCTAATGGCATAATGGAGTATTTTATATGTTAAGAAAAATCCTTGAAAAGTACTGAGATATTAGATATTCATCTACGATAAGTGAAAGAATTGTTTCCAAGTCAACTTTTGTCAAAACTAAAGAAAAGAATCGCTTTAATCCTAAACATGTAAACCAAATTATTTTTCTAAATGATTTTTGTATAAGATGTCCTTTAACTATTGAAATAACTAATAAAATTATCTCAGTTTATTTTTGAATAAATACGTAAATATTTTGTGGATTCACAAGGCAGTCATAAAGTCTTATGTCTTAAAATAATTACAGGAAATATATATCGTCGGCTTAATATGCAAACCACTTTTTATTTAAATTGAGATTTTGTTGCCGTGTGGTAGATAAAGTTACGCCTCGTCAACCAGCATGTAGTTTTTCTTCTATTAAAGTCTTGAAGTGTGTAAAACTGACTGTAATTTTAATTTTCTATCAAGCTTCAAATAGGAAAAATAAACAGTTTTTTGTCTCTCCTGTAAAATGTGTTGAAAGTGAGTTAGCAGGTTTGCATATTTAGCCAACGATATGACTGTTGTAAGCTTCCGCTTATAATATAGATTTCTACTATACAGTTATGAAGAATCAATGAACACAGCATTAAAATTTTCATTTTGTTTGAAACACAACAATATTTATTTTAAACAAATTTAAATATTTTTCAGTTTATTTTTTAGGATATTATGACGATATGACTTGATACCATACCTTGCGCATTAATTGAAAAATGCATATTACATATTTATGAATTGTTTTTTTTTTTTTTTTTGCTTGCTGGTTTTAGTTCAAGAATTGTTATGTTTGGTATGTTATTGTTTTTTTTTTACTTATACACTCCGAATAATAAGCAATTAATGCATTTTTATATATTGAAATTACTTAATTTATAAAAAACTTTATTAATCGGTTAACCGATGAAAAACAAAATTAACCGATTATTAACCGATTAAACCAAAACCTCGGTTAATTAATCGAGCGATTAGCCGATTAAAGCAAAAGGTCGATTAAATGAATACCCTAATTATGGCCATGATCAATGCGTTGTGTAAATCTGGTGTCATTGGAAAATTCTTGATTATTGTTGTGTGGTATATATTTATCACGTTCAGTATATGAAGATCTTTGGCAATATTTGTTGGAGTTTTACAGTGACGATTTATTTTAATTGTGTTTCTATAAATTATGTTTGTTGTGTTGTTAGAGTCTGCGATTTCATGTGTTAAATTGTTGTTGTAATGGGCATTTAAAGGGTTATTGAAAGTATTACTTAAGTTTGTGTTTTTATGTCGTATTGGTGCTTTTTCCATAATATTTTGAGTATCTGATCTTGTGCTTTTTGTAGCGTGCTGCTATATTTAACGTTTCCCCATGCGGCTATTCCATGTCTAATATATGATTCAGACAAAGAGAAATATGCTTGACGTAATGCATTATAAGTAGAACAATTACTGAGGTGATATAACATATATGAGGATTGACGTAGTTTTTTTTGTAAGTTCTCAATATGCGTTTTCCATTTTAATTTGTGATCAACATATACTCCAAGATATTTGTAAGAATAAACCATTTCTATAGTAGTTGAACAATTGTCATTATAGCTTATATTATGCGTTGCTTGTAGACATTCTGTATTATGAAATTTTAATTCTATATGTGAGTGAACTAGATGAGTTGGTCTGATGTGCATTACTTTTGTTTTGCTTGCGTTAATTATAAGACCATTGTCGTGGCTCCATTTTGCAGCAATATCTAATTGTCTTTGCATCGTTTCTAAAGCATTTTCTACATTTTTGTTAGCGACAATTATGGCAGTATCAATATCATTGTGCAGCAAAATAGAGGTACCGTTTGGCCTCTTTAAACACGGAATATCTTAATAGCTTAACGGATGCTGATGACATCGCATTGCTCTCCCGCAATTAGAGTCATATGCAGAGTAGTAACAACACCTCAATAGCAAACGCTGAAAAATACCAATAAAAGATTAACGTGTGTAAAGCGGCCCATACACTTGTAATATTTTTGTATATGGTATTCGCCATATTTATTCCATTGTGTCCTTTAATATGCAATAAGTCGCACAATGGTTGCATTCATTCAATAAAAAGTTCACCTTTTAATAACCTATAGGAATAACATAAACAGCATTGTACAATGTTGCCAACATATTTCACTTTATTTTCGTTGTGCAATAAAAATTCAAAAGTCCTTTGAATGTTACCAATATATTGTGCTACTTGAATATCACACACACATTGACGATATAATTGTACAATACGTAAAATTGAACACTTTTATTGCAAGTTTATGAGCCGCTTAAGACTTAAGGCTCAGTTAGCCGGGAGCAATAGTAACAGTAACCTCACCGTAAAAAAGTAAGACCAATCTACAATTTCTTACAGATTGAGACGTAACATCTTACTGCTAACTATAATCGTTCTAAAAGCTTTACATACATACAACAAAATGAAGCAGCTGATTTGCAACGTTACAGTTACTCCCGGCTAAGTGAGCCTTTTATCCAAAAAGTAATCGCACCGCACTCTGGTCATCTGCTCGTTGACGACAAAGTTTTTATAGAAGTCAACAATTGTACGTATCTTGGTAGCCAAATAACACCTGATGGTGGCACAAAGGACGTTATCGATGCCAGGCTCTCCAAAGTACAAGGAGCCTTTACAGAGCTACGCAAAATATAGCGGATTTAACGTTGTCCCGGGCAAAATTTTATAGAATAACCCATTTTAATAAACCAACTTATTTGTATATATTCAATGCGATCAGAATAAATAAAATAAAACTTGTACTTCTTAAGTTTTTTCAAATCACTTAATCCATTCTGATTTAAAAATTTTTAATATGCCTAAGGCTGGGTTTTTGAGATCTCAGTTAAACTAGGTTAAGTTAATCTGGAAACAGATTTGTGCAGCCATTTCCAAGTTTGTCTACAAAATTTTGACGGAACAGCTTAGTTTTGCTTAAATTGTTGGCCTTTAATGCAATAATAACAAAAAATCATATTTTGCCAGAAAAATTCGAGTTTCAGACTACATTAAACGAAGTTTAAACTTAACCCACATCTAAAAAACCAGGCCTATGTATATAAAAATAATGTGGTAATTAATTTCTCATGGTAAGTAACATTTTATTATATTATATTTCATATTCATTCGAATGTCTATTCTACATCAAATTATAATTTACTAGCATACACCCGCTACTTCGTTAGCGTCTCCTTTTTTTTTCGTGGACATATTTTTATGCCAAAGTTTATTTTTCTAGGTTTAAACTTGTTTAAATTCTAGCATTTAACCCGCTACTTTAGTAGAACCAAAAAGCTAAAGAAAAATATCAAATTTCCCATATTTCCTTTTTTTGGGTACTATATTTTTCCCCCATTAAAGTATCAAAAATTTCAGTATTGAAGTGGTAGCCCATATTTTAGTACGAATATGTAAATGAATAGAGGAAAATGTTTTGTAAAAAAAGTACCAAAAATAGTTACGATTTTCACCCCTTAAATGTTTGCATTTCGAAAAAGTATCAAGTTATTATACGTATTTTTTTTGATAAGTTTCGAATGTGGTATATTCTAGTTTTATTGGTTCAAAAGATGGCAAAAAAGTACTTAAATTCAGATTTTACCCGTTTAATCCCTAAAAGGGCCGCCAACTGTCCGCTTATTTTTCTAAAGAACAACGATAAGTAATACCTTTATTTTGCATCGCTTTTAGTTTTGGAGAAATAAAGTTACCGAATTTTCCCGTTTTTGAAAAATCACATCTTAGTGGATCGATTTAGGGAGTGACCAATCGCTAGTCTAAATTTCAAGTTTCTAGGGTCAGCGGTTTGGGCTGGGCGATGATGAATGAGTCAGTCACTTACGCAACTCTTTTATACAGAACACAACTGCAGGTGTAATTTAATGTAAATCAGGTAATTTTTCTTCATCTCACGTGTAGTTTTGAATGCTTCTGGTGTTAACACTTTAAAAACGGCCTATAATATAGAACGGATGGTCGCCATATTTATAACTCACCAAATGTGCCCCGGGAGGCTAACTGGTAGTGAGCTAGTCTGTCAGTGCAGGGGTTGCGAGATCGATTCACGACACAGACTCTGGTTTCTTTCCTGCAGACAGGCATAGGGCTTTGCGGGATTAGCTTAGAGAATTAAAAAAATATTATTGTTAATTTGGACCATATTATGTTTAATTTTGATCCAACTTAGGTTAAATTAATTGACCAATTTATAGTTAATTTCGAACAAATTATGGTCATACTTATCATATCGACCCATTTGCGCGAAGTTATCGTATATGCCAATTTTTTTGAAATTGAGTTTTTGATGCAATCTTGTTCTACATTCAAAGAGACGTCGCACAGTGGGGTATTTTGATTTTTTTCGTTGCAAAAATCATAACTTTTGAACTGATAAAGATATTTAAAAATTTTAAAAAGCATTTGAAAGGAAACTCCTTTAGCTTTAATATACATGCAAGGTCATAGGTTAGGCGCTGCACTGTGCACAGTGTCTGCTTTCGACTTTTTTTTATTACAAACATCATAACTTTTGAGGTAAGAAAAATAATTTAATATTTATTGGCCATAGCTTTGTGGAGGCACTGTGCACAGTGGTTTTTATGTTGAAAACATCATAATTTTTTTAGTTACCAAGAAATTTGTTTAGGGGGGGAAAAACACTTGATTTTTTAATCTTTTAGGATCAAAATAAATGCTCCCTTATTGTGATAGGCATTGGACACGATGACACCTTTGACCTTTCTTGTCGCAAAAATCATATATTTTTATATTAACATTTTGAGCGATTTGTAATAGACTTAACATATTATATTTCTCCTTTGTCATTCCAAAGTCCATAAATAACGCTAAGGCTTCTTCTATGCTATACTTTGTGGGTAATGCATTCGGAGGAGTTGGAATACTTTCTTTAATCCTGCGCAGTCGATCTGGGCTAGCAAGCTCCACAGCTTTTGTAATATCAGACCTTGATTTATCTTTGTCGTACTTAAGACATAATGCTTCTGACAGATTCGATGTAGATATATCTTTTGTAGCATTTTGAAGTTTACGTTTTTTTGTGTACTCTGAACAATCGTTTATAGTTTTAGCAGGTTTTCCTTTTCTGCTGTCCAAAGATGTATGCAGTTCTTCGATGTTTTCAAAAGTTGTTACTCCATTTACCCAGTCTGAGTACTTTTCCATAAAGGTTTTTGTCGTACGGTTTGAGGCAAGCCATTTTCAACGAATATCCAAGAAAACGAAGTGAATTTTATTTTTAACATCCTTTCCCTGGTATCCTGGTAAACCGTGCAATTTTTCCACAATAGCCAAATTAAATACATTTTCATTATGTGATTTTCTAAATAACTCGAACAATTCCGAATTTTGAAATGACATTATGAGTTCTGGTACTGATCACTACTTTTGAAAAGTAAAACTTTAACTGATTGCATTGCACAATTGCAGATTAATTTATACCCAAAAATAAAGAGGTTCAAGCTACCTGATTTGCGAAACATAAATCTGGGCCACAATTAACTGGATTATATACAACTGCAGTTTTTATTTTACTTAGTATAAAAACCAAGTTTTAAAACTACCTGTCTATTTTCATAATGTGTTCTTAAATTTAAATAAATAAACAAGTTCTAATAATTATGCCTACCTGATTGACACAGCAAAATATTGTTTATATATAAGGCTACATACATATTTATAAGTAGGTACATATGCATACATTAACAGAAATATGTCAGTCAGTTCCACTTATATTTACATTTTTGTGCTGTAAGATAACATAAAATATAAAAAATATTAACATTTTGGTAGCTTTTTTCCTTATTTGGCAATTTTTTTTTTTAATTTTGGTAGCAAAAATATCTTGGCTGTGGCAACGCTGGCTATAAGATTGTAACAACTTTCTTCAAATTTCAAGAAAACCTGTAATTTTTTGTGGCCCAATTTAGCTAAATAGTTAAAGTACTGTGTAGTAAATATGCTAAGAAAATATGGGCGTGACCATTTTTGCCCATTTTTAGATATTCTCTATTTTATTTGTAAAAAGTACCTAAATATAGGGTGTCTGGAAAACGGCAACTGCCAAAAAAGTAGGGTATCTGGTGGACATTTTCTTACTTATTTTAATAAACAATAAATATACCTTTAAAACAATATCAAAAAAGTAGTGATCACATGGCAATGTTTCTGACACTTCAATTCTAAAATGTCTTTTTTTTCTCAAAATCACCTTTTTTGGACTTTCTAAAAAACTGTCGTTTTTAAGCAGCTCCACCAGCTATAATTCTTATCCAATTAAGAAAAACGTTTTGGAATTCTGATCAGTAAAATGGTCTTTATACGATGTGTTCATTAATTTTACAAAATTTTGTCATCAAATTTTGTATTTTTGCCACGGTTTTTGGAAAAAGGCGCCACAGTGCGTCGCCTGAAAAAATATTCACCCCTATCGTGAAAAATTTTTCCCTCGTAATTTTTCCCCTTTTCACATATTTGCGATCATGAACAACTCCCATGAAAAATTGTAATTCAAAGGAGAATAATAACGTGAAAAAATGTTCACGGGAAAAAATTCCCCTTATCGTGAAAAATTGTTTCCCTCGTAATTTGTTCACATTTCCCTTAGATTTTCTCACTTTATTTTTGCTAGGGAACAGAACATGTATGTAAGAAGTTCCTCCTATAAATCGAATATTATGGATTAATAAAGTTAAAAAGTTATAAACCGATATATTGCTCAATAAAATGCAAAACAACAGGACGATTGCTTGCGGATTTGTAAAGCATTCGATTGACTTGGTGACAGAATTTTGGAAAATATTTTACTACATTAAATTTAAAAAGTGCAAAAAACTAACGTTGTAACCAAACTATCCCTCCAATACTAAATATTTTGCGTTATAATTTTATCTTTTCTTTAAAATATATACTTGTATATTTTTTAACAAAAATTTCATTGATTTTAAATTTTCTTAATCTTTCTTCTTTTTTTACATGCACTGGAACTGATAGCGTGAAAATTTTTTCACATGAGATTCACGATTGCTTTTTTCCCTTCAAGGGGAATGAAAATTTCATGGGAACAAAAATTCCACTTGTTATTCACGATAGGGGTGATTGTAGGCGAATTCCACTTCGTTGCTCCAAAAATTTAATGTATATTTTCATATTTATATTGCAAGTGATAGCGGAGAAAAGTATAAAAATGGCTCTCCTGTAAAATTTGGTTTTTGTAACATGCGATAATTTCGCGCAAAGGGGTCGATATTAAGATCATATTTAACCATTACTTGGCTATTGACAAACAAGGGTATCATTGAAATCCAACCACAGTATGTCGTGCTTAAAATATAATTTCCCTTAAACATGTTTTTTCTGCGTGTAGATTCTTTTTGTATAAAATAGATGGTTTATCTTTTGCTTATCTTTACGGCTTTTGAATTTTATTAGTCTGGCAAAACTCTTTTAATTTTCAACAAATTAAATGGGTTATATTTTATTTAATATCTTCAGCATCGTCTTAATAATCTACAAAATTTATTTTTTAATTGAAGCAAAATGAGAAATTATTAAATTATAATTTATATTCAATTTCCTCGCAATGCTCGTAAACAAAATTTAGCAAGAAGAACTTTTTACAGTAGAAAAGAAATATTACATTTAAGACACATTTGTACTTGTGCTCGTCTTAATAGGGAAGAGATCCCAAAAAGAGAGAAACAAATAAAAGACATTCCAAAGCAAATTTAAGATTCTAGTTCCTTAAATACGCTTTTTGTCAAGGCTTGGATATAGCAAAGGCTTCAATTTCGATTTAAAGGGATATTGAAATTGATATTAGTTGAGAGTGTATCCTTCTGTGTTTTTTAGAACGCACATATGTACATATGTTTATAACATTTAATGGCATCTCAACTTTATTTCACATCTTGAGATCGATTATTTTTTCATAGTCAACCCTAATAAACACTCCCATATCTTTAAACTTTCACCCATAAATTCATATAAATTAAGTCAGCAAAGTGAAAAAGAACAAAAATTAACAAAAAAAAAAGAAAGAAACCAAACATTATTGTATAATAAAGTTTCATTACCTCTGACATGTTTAAGCTTAAACTTGTACTTTATTTCGAAAAAGCAACGAAAAACAAAAGTAAATATCAAGAAATAAATGTTAATTTACCAAACATATGAGTGCGTAACTGAGAGCTGGAGTGGATGTTCTCATTTGTAACTGTTAAAATTAAAAGAACCACAGCAAAATCGTAGCAAACATGAACTATGAACGTGTTAAAGCATTCTTTGTGGTTGTGGTAGAACTTTATTTGCTACACTTGTCAGTGGTTTTAGGTTTTAACAAATGCCTTATCAGTCTTTCTTAACTCGATAAAGAACATTAAATACTTTTTGATTAGCAAAATAGTAAATAGTTTTTTTTTTCTATTGTAGGGCCTGATAAGAAGTCATTGGCCTGTTACTGTAAAAAAGTTTATACAACTGATTGGGTGCAAAAGAGTTTTTTAATTTTCTAAGTGCTCTTAACTGTTTTCAAGGGAGTTTAATTCTTAAGTCACAGAAAACTTCAGTAAAAAAAAAAATTATTTGCATATACTATGTACATAAAATTTTATTTAATAATTTATAAGAATAAAATTATAAGATAATTTTTTAAGCAAATTTGCTTAAAACTTTTTTAAAAACGCTGATTTGCGCAAAATTTTCTAAAATTATCGAATTTGTGAAAACAATTCTAGTAACAGATCTGAGTAAAATTTAAAAACCTGCAAATATGAGCAAAATTTACTCAATATATAATAATGTGCAAAATTTGAACTAATATCAAATTTGCACAAAATGTTATTAAAAAAAAAACAAGTAAAAGCAACTAACAAAAAAAAAGTAAAAGATATGGTAAGTTTATGTAAAAGTTTCTAGAAATAGGAAATATGCGTAAAATTTTCTATAGCTAGCAAATTTGCTCAGTTTTTCTTTCAAAAAAAAAAAAAAATTTGTGCAAAATTTCCTGAAAATAAAATATCTGTCAAAATTGTTAATAAATCGTAAATTTTTTTCATAAATATTAAAATTGCGCAAATTTTTTTATTTAAATCAATGTCCAAAAAATGCATATAAAACACAAATTTACATAAAATTTTCTATAAGTAGAATGCTTGTGCGAAACTCTCTATTAATCGCAAATTTGCACAAAATTTCCTAAAAATATTAAAACTGCGCAAAATTTATTATTAATAGCCAAATTTACCAAAATTTTCAATAAAACGCAGAATTGTACAAAATTTTTAATAAGCCGAAAAATTTGCACAAAATTTTCTATACAAGGCAAATTTGCACAAAATTTTCTATAAAACGCATACATTCACAAAGTTTTTTTTAAAAAGCAGACTTGGGCAAAACTTTCGATTAATCGCAAGCTTGCAAAAAGTTTCCCAGAAATCTCAAATTTGTTAAGAGCTTTTCGTAAATCGTAAAGTTGCAAAAAATAGTCTTATGAATAGCGGATTTGCTTAATAATTTCTAGAAATAACTCCCATGCGCAAAACCTCTTCTTAATCGCAAAGTCCACAACATTTTCTATAAAACGCAAATTTGCACAAAATTTCCTATATATCTCATACATGCACAAAATTTTCTTTAAATAGAAGACTTGGGCAAAACTTTCGATTAATCGCAAGCTTGCAAAAAGTTTCCCAAAAATTTAGAATTTGTTAAAAAATTTTCATAAATCGTATAATTGCAAAAAATAGTCTTATGAATCGCGGATTTGCTCGATAATTTCTAGAAATTATTTGCATGCGCAAAACCTCTTCTTAATCGCAAAATGCAGAACATTTTCTAAAAATAGCTAAATTACCCCAAAGTTCATATAAATAAATCGCAAACTTGCAAAAAAAATGATAAATCGCAAATTTACACAGCATTTTTTATTAACAAGAGACTTGCGCAAAAATTTCTTTTAACCGCAAATATGAACCTTGTTTACTGTAATGCTCAAATTTTTTTTTTAAATGTATTATAAAAATGACAAATTTGCTCGAAATTTCTGCAAAAGTTTATTAAAAAACAAATTTTTTTAAAATATCAGCAGACAGTTTATTGCAAATATGCACAAAGTTCCCAATAAATCTCAAAATTATTAAAATTTATAGAGAGTAAATCGCAAATTTGCAAGATGCGCAAATATGCACAAAACTTCCTATTCATCGTAAGTTTGCACAAAATTATATTTAAACAGCTTAATTCCGAAAAATTACTTATAATCACAAATTTTTTAAAAAAAGAAACTTCTATAAATAGAATTTCCACAAAACATTCTATAAATCGCAAATTTGCAAAATAAATCCACAAATCGAACATTTGCTCCAAAAAATTCCATGAATCGTAAATTACAAATTTTTCAAAATATGCAAAATTTTAAAAAATTTCCTAAAAATCGCTAATTTGCAATAATTTCTAAAAATAATTAATTTGCTGAAAAATTCCTATCAATCGCAAGTTTGTACAAAATTATGTTTAAATAGCGAAATTCCACAATATTTGCTTTAAATCGCCAATTTGCAAAAAACATTTTCAACCATCTTCAGTTTGGTCTATAATTTAACCACCCTACAAGAAATGAATGAGCGAGTAGTCACATTTTTTATTTTCTTAACACCAAAATGAAAAATGTGACTACTCGCTCATTCATTTCTTGTAGGGCATGAATCGTCTTACAAACGAACAACGCTTGCAAATTATTGAATTTTATTATCAAAATGCGTGCTCTGTTAAGAAAGTTCATCGCGCGCTTCTTGTGTTCAGCGACGGAGCTAATTTTTGGCTCCATGGGTACGTTAATAAGCAGAATTGTCGATTTTGGAGTGAAGATCAGCCAGAAGCATTGCAAGAGCTACCAATGCATCCAGAATTAGTCACAGTTTGGTGCGGTTTATGGGCTGGTGGCATCATTGGACTGTACTTCTTCAAAGATGATGCGAATCGTAACGTAACTGTGAATGGTGAGCGCTACCGTGAGTCGATATCCAACTTTTTTTTGCCAAAAATGCAAGAGCTTGACTTGCATGACACGTGGTTTCAACAAGACGGTGCCACATGCTACACAGCACGCTTAACAATGGACTTATTGAGAGGCGAGTTCGGTGAACATTTTATTTCACGTTCGTTGCTATAATTCGCCAATTTGCAAAAAAATCCTACAAATCGCAAATTTCCAAAATAAATCCATAAATCTTTAAGTAGCAAACAAATTCTATAAAAGGCAAAATTGCAAAAACTTTCCATAAATCGAAAAATTGTACAAAATTTACTTTAAAGCGGTAATTTGCAAAGAATTCTAAAAATCGTTAATTTGCACAAAAATTCCTACAAATTGTATATTTGCACAATATTTCCTATATTAAGCAAATTTGTGCTTAATTGAAAAAATATAATAAATTAAAAAACTTAAAAAATAAAATGCGCTTAATTGAAAATAAGAAATTTTTTTCAAAAATGAAAATTTTTAATTAAAAATTTTAGCTAAATTAAATAAAAACTTGGATTAGTTTTTCAAACAGCTTTTCTTAAATTTGAAGTTCCATATTTGATACATCCTTTCAGATTAAATCAAAATATTTGCAAATATTGTGTGCTTCCAACAGAATTTCCTGCTTTCAGTGCTTTATTTTACACAGAAGCTTTAACATCATTAAAACCCCTACCAAAAGTATTTGCAAAAAACCACAGCCATCATCTTCAGAAATCAAACATAAGACGGTGCGATTTTATTTAGCGCGGTATTTTTCACAAATTCATTTCAGCGTTACGTTGGATCAACGAACGCTTTTTATATTTTAGATGAGATTCTCCAGCTTCTTTTCCAACATTTTTTCCAATTACTATTTGAGTCGGTATGCATGTGCAAAAAGATGTGTGTGCGAAAGTTACTACACCTTCACCCAAATACAATAGAAAGTAAAATAAAGAAAGTTTGATGCCTTCAAATTAGCTTGAGAACAAAAGTAAAAAAATAGGAATAAAAAAAAAATATTCTAACAAAAAAGTTGAATGCTGACAGTGTGTGTGTGTATATTTGTAGCCGGTTGCAAGTGTTTCACAATGAGTGACTGACTGAATCTTTATTATGCCACAACTACCGAGAATATAGTCAAAATGGATTGAAGCAATAAAGATTTGTTCTTACTGCTTGCTCGTCTATTTCTTCCACTGACAGCTGACGTTTTTTTTATAAGGGTGTTCAATGTTTAGCGCCACAACACAATGCGTCTTACTGTGCCTCTCGCTGCAAAACGCAAAACAATACACGTTCTGTAAAGCTTGTGGCAGACTGCTGGTGTGGGTTGGTTGCTTGGTTGTGGGAATTAAAGAATGTGTTGAAATGTTTTCAAATAAAGCAGCCACCGCAATTGGAAAAAAGTTGAATGAAATATATTGTTTAGATGTAATTTTTATTTATTTACTGTGTGTTTCTATTTATCAACAGATTTTTTTTTTATTTTTAGAATCGGAAGTTACTTTACTTTACTTTATTTTTAATCTTAACAAAAGAAGATTTCTTTAAACTCAGTTACAACAGGAAACAAAATTTATTTGGGGATCTATTTTCTTAAATTTACTGCTGGGAAATTAACTACGAGAGGTAAAAACAACAGTATGGCTTTTGTTACTTTTTGATTGTTAAAATCAATACATTAAATAAAATGAATTTTAAAATCTTTTATTTATCCCTTATTAATTTCGAAAGTGCTTTACTTAAAGCGCTTTTTTTATAAAATATGAAGCTTTAAACGTTTCCCTTGGAATGCCCTACTAGACAGCAAATTATTTTTAAATAAGGTACTTTTACACGACGTGTATTTTGCAGCGTCTGGTGAAAAATTCATAAATTCAGAAGGTTTAAAACGGCTCCGTGCAATAACTCCCAGGTGCAATAAGTCCAAGTGCAATAACTCCCAATGAATTAAATCCCAAAATAAATTAAAAAAGTCCCAAACTGGAAAAAAGAAATAAATCCCAAAAAAAATGAAATAATTTCCAAGTCGTAAATGAAACAAACCCCAACTTTTGGTGGTTATTTCATAATGAAATAACTCCTAAAGACATTAATGAAATAACTTCCAAAAACAATCCATCGAAAAGAAATAAAATAAGACCCAAAAAAATGAAACAACTTCCAAAGAAATTTATTATATATGTATTCGTTTTACTTGAATATTTACATATTAGGTTACCAAAAAACTAACATTGAGTCCTCGACATTTTGACAACAAATGGGGCATTTTATTATATCCTGACCTCCTGCAATGGCAAATGCCTGCAGTTTAAGCACGCCGGGTACAAGGATTACCTCCTCTATGGTATAACAAACATCGGCTTCGCTAACTAAAGCAAACACCGGCTTCGCTAACTAAAGCAAGGATTTTATAGTCTATGGTATAACAAACACCGGCTTCGCTAACTAAAGCTTCTATGCATAGCCGGCCTTCGGCCGGGTGCAAGGATTTTATACTCTATGGTATAACAAACACCGGCTTCGCTAACTAAAGCTTCTCTGCATAGCCGGCCTTCGGCCGGGCGCAAGGATTTTATACTCTATGGTATAACAAACACCGGCTTCGCTAACTAAAGCTTCTCTGCATAGCCGGCCTTCGGCCGGGCGCAAGGATTTTATACTCTATGGTATAACAAACACCGGCTTCGATAACTAAAGCTTCTCTGCATAGCCGGCCTTCGGCCGGGTGCAAGGATTTTATACTCTATGGTATAACAAACACTGGCTTCGCTAACTAAAGCTTCTCTGCATAGCCGGCCTTCGGCCGGGCGCAAGGATTATATACTCTATGGTATAACAAACACCGGCTTCGCTAACTAAAGCTTCTCTGCATAGCCGGCCTTCGGCCGGGCGCAAGGATTTTATACTCTATGGTATAACAAACACCGGCTTCGCTAACTAAAGCTTCTCTGCATAGCCGGCCTTCGGCCGGGCGCAAGGATTTTATACTCTATGGTATAACAAACACCGGCTTCGCTAACTAAAGCTTCTCTGCATAGCCGGCCTTCGGCCGGGCGCAAGGATTTTATACTCTATGGTATAACAAACACCGGCTTCGCTAACTAAAGGTTCTCTGCATAGCCGGCCTTCGGCCGGGCGCAAGGATTTTATACTCTATGGTATAACAAACACCGGCTTCGCTAACTAAAGCTTCTCTGCATAGCCGGCCTTCGGCCGGGCGCAAGGATTTTATACTCTATGGTATAACAAACACCGGCTTCGCTAACTAAAGCTTCTCTGCATAGCCGGCCTTCGGCCGGGCGCAAGGATTTTATACTCTATGGTATAACAAACACCGGCTTCGCTAACTAAAGCTTCTCTGCATAGCCGGCCTTCGGCCGGGCGCAAGGATTTTATACTCTATGGTATAACAAACACCGGCTTCGCTAACTAAAGCTTCTCTGCATAGCCGGCCTTCGGCCGGGTGCAAGGATTTCATACTCTATGGTATAACAAACACCGGCTTCGCTAATTAAAGCTTCTCTGCATAGCAGGCCTTCGGCCGGGCGCAAGGATTTTATACTCTATGGTATAACAAACACCGGCTTCGCTAACTAAAGCTTTCTGCATAGCCGGCCTTCGGCCGGGTGCAAGGATTTTATACTCTATGGTATAACAAACACCGGCTTCGCTAACTAAAGCTTCTCTGCATAGCCGGCCTTCGGCCGGGCGCAAGGATTTTATACTCTATGGTATAACAAACACCGGCTTCGCTAACTAAAGCTTCTCTGCATAGCCGGCCTTCGGCCGGGTGCAAGGATTTTATACTCTATGGTATAACAAACACCGGCTTCGATAACTAAAGCTTCTCTGCATAGCCGGCCTTCGGCCGGGTGCAAGAATTTTATACTCTATGGTATAACAAACACCGGCTTCGCTAACTAAAGCTTCTCTGCATAGCCGGCCTTCGGCCGGGCGCAAGGATTTTATACTCTATGGTATAACAAACACCGGCTTCGCTAACTAAAGCTTCTCTGCATAGCCGGCCTTCGGCCGGGCGCAAGGATTTTCTCCTCTATGGTATAACAAACGCCGGCTTCGCTAACTAAAGCTTCACTGCATATCCGGTAACCATAAGACACTGCAATTGCAATTAGCAAAATTTTCTTCTTTGATGAACTTAAGTCATTGTATTCAAAAAGTTTGAAATATCCCGTTATAAATACCGTTTTAAATTTTAAACAATTTTAAGAAATTGTAAATAATTGAAAATGAAAAAATTCCCACAAAAAATAACTCCCACAGCAAATGAAATAACACCGAAAACCAAAATAAAATGAAATAACTTCCACGTTAATTTTTTCGAAGACTTATTTCATTTGGATTTTATTTCATTATGAAATAACTCCCAGGCAAAAAATGAAATAACTTCCAAAAAAATGAAATAAAACCGAGAGGGCTGGGAGCTATTTCATAATGAAATTACTCCCACATTTGTATGAAAAATTTTTGGGTCTAATTTCATTTTTTTCTTGGGACTTATTGCACCTGGGAGTTATTGCACGGAGCCGTTTAAAACATTTTGTTTTACACGTTCGTTGTTGGTTTCATCTGACGTAAACCAAAAGCATTTTCAATATCTATAATTTGCTGACTTATATTTCTATTCACTTTTATAATGTTGTTTTTTTTTTTAAAGAATTTGTGTAAATAATTAGATTTTAATGGTCATATATTTGCTGCCACAAGCAAATGTCTTGCAAAACAGCTGGTGTCAGATTGTTTGTCAGTTCAGAGCTTTTCCGATTGAAAATTTTGATGATTCGAAGAATTTAGTTTTGGCGAT
This sequence comes from Pollenia angustigena, assembly GCA_930367215.1. NCBI lineage: Eukaryota > Metazoa > Arthropoda > Insecta > Diptera > Polleniidae > Pollenia > Pollenia angustigena. The sequence goes on along the minus strand of OV884058.1, from coordinate 219,080,888 downwards.
TGTTTTTTATTATTTTTTTTTTTGCCAATATGTTTCTAAAATGACTGCGCTTAGTATAAAAAAGTAAAGCCTTCCTTAAAGGTAATTTTATTGCGGAATTTAGGTTTTCTTAGTTTATTCAATACACTGAACTGTTTTTAGTTACGCGAATATGTATATGTGTGCAACCTCCTCCATTTCCGAAATAAAATGACTTCCTCGGCAAAATTTAAAAGTTTCTTGCGAGCTTTAATTTTCTGACAGAGCTCTGGTGGATAAATACTAGAATGAGATACTTGATGTCAATGGCCTCTGAGGGTATAACATTGGTCTTCTCAAAACACATTAGAAAATGTTTGATTTGAGCTCTTCTTTAAATGGCCGAACCTCTGCCAACTATACCTGGAGGTTCCTTGGTATCATATCGAGGCATAACCGCAAAAAAAGCTTAAGTAACATCATTTTCCATTTTCGTTTTTTTTAATAAACGACTTTATTGGCAACACTTGCATCATCTCCTAAAATGTCATGGTCACATAAGGAACCGTTACGATTTTATAGCAAAAACAATTTTATCTCAAGCGACAATATTCATACAAAATTTTTATGAAATAAAATAAAAAAAACCCATTTCTGTAAAATTTTGTTTTTGTCACTTAAGCTTTTTTTGCGGTAATGACTCGATATGTTATCCGACCAATTATTTTTAACAAATTTCTTGAAGTCTTGAGTTATAAGCATTTTAAATCATTCAGTGAAAGTTAATTTTATTTATAATATGGAAGGCATCTATCAAATATTGCAGGTCAAAAATTGTAGTTGAATTAGAACTGAACTAGAACTGAATTAGAACTGAACTAGAACTCAATTAGAGCTGAACTAGAACTGAACTAGAACTGAACTAGAGCTGAACTAGAACTGAATTAGAACTGAACTAGAACTGAACTAGAACTGAACTAGAACTGAACTAGAACTGAACTAGAACTGAACTAGAACTGAACTAGAACTGAACTAGAACTGAACTAGAACTGAACTAGAACTGAACTAGAACTGAACTAGAACTGAACTAGAACTAGAACTGAACTGGAACTGAACTAGAACTGAACTAGAACTGAACTAGAACTGAACTAGAACTGAACTAGAACTAAGCTAGAACTTAACTTGATCTGAACTAAAACTGAACTAGAAATGAACTAGAACTGAATTTGAACTAAACTAGAAATGAACTAGAACTGTACTAGATATTACCTAGAACTGAACTAGAACTGAACTGAACTGAACTATTGTTTAAAGTTAAATTTAAATTTAAAATATCATTGTATAAATCTTCTTTCACTAGTAACATTAGGTTCTAATGTTTATTGTAAAATATTTATAACAAAATATCATTTATGTTCTTTTAACCTTCTTTAAATAAGTCCCCAAAGTTCATATATCATTTGCAGTCATAAATAACAAAAAATATAAAAAAAATCAATACTCAAAATTGTCGTTAAAGTTAAAAACGTTTTAAAGATTTATTTATGGTATAAAATTTAGCATTCTGTTGTTTATACATTTTCGGTTTTTGTTTTTGTTTTTGCTTTTGTTTTTTATTATTCTAGTTTAACAAGAAAAACAATCTATAGAATGTCATAACATTTGCTGACTGTTGAATATAAATATAAAACGTGACCTCCATATTTAAATCCCTTTTCGATGGAAACAAGCAACAAAATATATTTTTTTTTTATTCGCAAGAAATGTAACTTTGACTTCGACTTTCCACTTTGTAAGGTCTTGTGTTTTATGAGAGTTTCTAGAGAATCGGAAAGAAACGAAAAGTTATCATTAACGAAGGATATTCCTCACAACCTTCTTTTCTTGAGCTAAACCTAGAAAAAACAACAAATTTTGCTTTGGTAATCTTAAGTTAGAGAGGGGGAGGAGAAATGCTTTAATATGTATGTTAAGCTCAATTAGTTTTTTTTTTTTTTTTTGGCAAATAAAGAAGAGGGTAGAGGTGAACTTTGTTTGTGTGTGAGTTAAGACATGCATTTATGCATGTTTTTAAGAACAGGGATAGATAACCTTTTACATTTAAGTTGCAAGGACTTTAACGTCAAGTAATTTTATGTTTTTAAAATATACTTTGGCATACTTTCTACCTTGAGGAAGAAGTCTCGAATGTAGGGTTTCTGTTCGGAAAAATATCGAGTTTTTTCGAATTTTAAACAGTAAACTGTAGGAATTATTAGTTTTACCCAGGGACCCGAAATAACTGTTATTATTTTTTAAATATCCAATAGGTTATGGAAAAAATAACTGAAAAAAATTGGTCCTGTAATAATAATTATAAATTACCCAGAAAATTATAGTTCTGCCATAAACATTATGAATGATTATTATTTTTTTTTTGGTCTTTGATAACCGTTATAAAAGATTTTTATTTTTTCTGTCTTCTAGAACCACGCTACAGTTCGCAAATCTTAAGATATTTTTATAAAATTTCTCACACTGACTTATATTTGCACAAGGACGAACTTTTTTTTTAATGATTTTGGTAAGGATCCGAAAATTGTTTGATATCTTTCTCATATTTGGTAAATAGAAACCAGTTATGCCACACAATCATGGTGCTGAGTTTAAATAAAACCGCTCCAGTTTTAGGCATATTTTCCCGATTTTTTTTAAATACAAGAAATTTCGCACTCAAATTGTATTTATATAATATTGAGTAGTCAGTGCTGCTGGTGTAGTAGCTAAGATATGGACTCCGAAACCGATAGGACCCGGATTCGATTCCTGGCTCGAGCGACCAAAAGAAAACATTTTTCAAAAAGAAATAATTATTTCTTAACATCCTCAACTTTTGGTTGGCTTGAGCGAACCAATGAAAGTAATTTCTGTTCTAAAGCACTTCAAACCTTGCCGCTCGGACTCAGCATTGAACTGTAGGTCTCGTCATGCATTCTCAGAATATGCAACACAACTAATTTCGCATGAGTGGAAGCGCAGTTGTATCGCAACGGACATTCAGTGTCTATGTGAGCTGGCGAATAAAGTCGGCCTACCTAGCCGAAAATACCATTAAGAAGGCTTGTTCGACTATTTCGAGCCCAAGTCGACTTCGGAACCATAAAAATTTCGGACCCAAATAGGTGAAGGATATTATGTGGTCGGTCTTGACCGACTATTTCTGTAAAGAGTTTCATTAATTCTATGAAGCTTTTCATAAACATTGACTGTAACGAAACCTGTTTCATATATTTTATTAGGAGTGTCATTGGCTGAACTCCAAATAATTTTTTCATAAAACTTGTGTGAAATTCGATATGGAAGACCGAAGAAAATAAAAATCTTTTGTAATGGTTACGGAAGACCAAAAAAAAATTAAAATCTTTTATAATGGTTATAGAAGACCAAAAAAATTAAAATCTTTTGTAATGGAAGCCAAAAAAAAAAAAAAAAAAAACAAACTATAACGGTTATCAAAGACCAAAAAAATATTGGTTTTTTGTAATAATTATTCAGAGAGCAAGTTTTAAAAATTCGTGATAAATTATTATTTCAGGATTTTTTCAATATTATGTCCCTGGTTTTAGCAGTTAATCGATTTCGAATTATTATATTTTAGAAGTTTTATTTGGAAATGGAGATCCAAAATAATCTTACCACCCAGCTTTGTTTTACTAAGCTTAATTTTATACTTAACTAGCAAACCCGGCGAACTCCGTTTCGCCACCAGATGGCTTCGTTTTATGTAACATTTCGTTTGGTGATTAAAAGATGAAGAAAAATTTTTTTTTGTTTTATATTTGAAAAGGAAAAATTTTATTTCATTTCACAACAGTAATGAATTCATTTCGATTACAAAAATGAAGTGTTATTAAGTTGAACTTCTCTAAGTAAATGGCGTTAAAATTGAATGCCATGTCGGTTGGAATCATTGGGATCCGAGGTATCAAAACATTTTCTCCCTTGTACTTTCCTTTAAGCATTGTTGCTTCGATGACGTTATTCATCAGTTTTTTTTTACCGTAAGTCGGGAGCCATTACAAAGACGTGGTTGGTTTATATTTCGTAACATTATGGTTACCGATCGAACTTTTAGTTTGAATTTATGAGGAGGTAATCCGGGTAATCCCTGGGAGTTCGATTGGATAGTTCACGACATCGTTCTGAGAAGTAATGGAATCTACCGATTTGTACGTCTCCAATTTGCCAGCGATTTCACTTTGAATGTTAAAATTCAGTTCGTCAACGTAGCTTATATAGCACGTTCGCTCAACAAATCATGATTTCTGTAATTTTGTGTAATGTTTGAAAACACCTTTCGGATGAGTTCGGACTTTGATTCGGTGAACCGGCAGAAATTGAAATATCCACCGGGATTTTGTCGTTTCCTATGTCCAGCAATTGTTTGGAAAATACGTCACGAGATTGATTATTTTGCAGCTCGACTCGCATTTTCAGAGTCAATTTGGGCTTCCTAACGTGTTTCCACAAAGCAGACGACTTCAAACATGCATTTAATTCATCGGCGGGCGTTGATCGTGGTATTACTGGAAGTGTTTGCCAAAAATCACCTGCCAACAAATCATCGTACCTCCAAATCGGCTTTGATTGCTTCGTAGTAGGCGTAAAAGTAGGCGTTCTTTCGATGAAAACTTAAAATGGAATAATACGAACATTTGAAAGAAAAATTAGTCAAATCGATGGAGCCGTTTTCTGATTTTAGGTAAATCGAAAAAAGTGGGCGGGGAACAAATTTCTTTCCGTATAATCCTAAGTTGGACAATGGCGATCACTTTAAAGAAGAAATCGTCCAAATCGGTCAAGCCATCCTCAAGTTATGTGCTTAATAGAAAAAGTGGGCGTAAAAGCACGCCTACTTAAAATGCATTGATACGAACATTTGAAAGAAAAATTAGTCAAATCGATGGAGCCGTTTTCTGATTTTAGATAGTTCGAAAAAAGTGGGCGTAAAAGTGGGCGGGGAACAATTTTCTTTCCGTATAAACCTAAGTTGGACTATGGCGATCACTTTAAAGAAAAAATCGCCCAAATCGGTCAAGCCGTCCTCAAGTTATGTGCGGGGAACAATTTTATATGCTATAAACCTCACGGAGCCCGAGACCTTTCCAACGAATGCAAAGCCGTGGAAATCGGTTCGTGCGTTCTGGAGTTATAGCGTCAGGAAGGAAAACCCGACTTATTTTTATATTACTTAATATGATTAAGATTGCGGGAATAAAAGAAATTTTGTGTGAGTATTTGGGAATAAGAGTATGCCGGAAAATTAGGGACCCTTTTTAGGTTTTTACAAAAATTATAGTGTCTACAAATCATTAAGACAAGAAACAAGAAATATTCATAGAGAATATTTTTACACCTCTAAAAAAAATTTCCACTTACAGCTTAAATTAAAAACAATTTTTTCGGCTCGAAATATTAAATTCCAAATAAATTTCACTTTTTTTTCTAACTTACAGGAAGAAAGTGAAAAACTTAAAGAATATCTAATTTTCTCCCCTCTTTACTTTTTGCCTAACAGTACTTTTTTTTATTTAAAATGTAAGTATATCTAAAGAAAAATGTTTGTGCCTTAAAAAATATAAATCAAAATAACACAAATAGAAGAAGCAAGGATCAGACTATGCTACCAAAAAAAAAAAAAAAAAAAACAAAACTGAGGGAAATTACAGAAATTGTAAGTCACTTATGTAAATTTTAGTCAAATAAATTTTATTTTAAAAAATAAATGTTCCAGAAAGGACACAACGAAAAAGAAAAAAACAAACGTAAAAGGCAAACACCATAGGAAACTGAAAAACAAATTTATTAGTTTCATTTTTAGCTTTAATGAGGTCCCTGGAGGTTTTCAAAACAAGAGTTTAAACAAAACAATTAAATTAAAGAAAAAACTGAAAAAGATTACCATAAAGTTGATGAAAGAAACAAGAGTCCTTTTTTAGGGAAATCCTAAAATCTTTAACAAAAAAAAAAAAAAAAAGATAGATAGAAACGTTCATGCAAAAAAAAAACAAGTTTCAAAAGGATATTTAGGATTTTAAATATTAATTAATTAACATTCATTTTTCAATTATCCCTTTTACTGTCTTACAAACTTGAAAGGCTTTGGCCAAAACATACAGTTTTATTATTTTAAAAAAGTCTAAATTTTTTTCTTCAATTTCGTTTCAGATTTTTCTTTAAATTACTCATGCAACGTAGAGATTCAAACAACAAATTAACACCACGTAAGTTAAAGAATTTTCAAAATTTTATCAAATTATTTATGTAAATAAAACACATTTTTTTTTTTTTTTTTGTTATTTTTTTCCTTTATGGCAAAACCCTTAAATCACCCTTGTGTAAAAACACCACACAAAATTAATAATTTTTACACAATAAACAAGAAAATTGTTGAGTTACACTAAAGAAACTTCTTGACTTTGTTGGGAATATCAATTAAGTATTTTTTTTACTAACGAAATATTTCAGAATTTACGAATGTAACCCTCTTGTGTGATTTTCCACACATGTGTAGTTCCTATATAATTTGCACTATAGACAAAATTTTCTGTCGGCAAGTGTCAATATTTTAGATATTGTTTCGAACTGCATGCAATGTATGTTTTATAAGGTGAGTGCTTATAAAAGCTTTGTGTAGCTTGTTCTTGATCACCAACGGGATATATACATGTTCATCACTAAAGTTATGTAAATCATGACTTTGCTTACAAATGAACTATGGCGCCACAACAAAGTAGACATATATTGCATATGTGAGAAATACCACAAACGAGGGTTACTTTCGGAGGCTTAAAAATATAAAAATCACTTCTGATTACCCCAACCACATACATATATCTTTTTCGCCAGATGTTCTGACAGAAACCATGTACACCATTTTTATCAATGAATAACCTTTGCGAAGTAAGCATGTTTGTAAAAATGAATTCAATTGAAACATATAAAAAGTTAAAATCTATCTTCTTCTTCTTCTTCTATATATATAAAACAGTATGTGTGTATGTATGTATGTATGTAACGTATGGACTCCAAAACGGCTTTGCTGATTTTGATGGAATCTTCATAATATTCAGGCGGGTGTCACTGTGAAGTCTGATTTTTGATTTTCGGTCTGCGGGCGGAGGGGCGTGGCAAAATCCAATTTTCATATTGCACCACCAATGACATCTATATAATTTGGACGATTTTTTCTTTAAAAGGATCGCCATGGTCCAACTTAGATTTATAAGAACAGAAAATTTTGCCCCGCCCACTTTTACACCCACTTTTTTCGAATTACCTAAAATCAGAAAACGGCTCCATCGATTTGACAAATTTTTCTTTCAAATGTTCGCATTAATCCATTTAAAGTTTTCACCGAAAGAAAAATTTACCACGCCTACTTTTACGTCCACTTTTCCTATTAAGTGCATTACTTGAGAACGGCTTGACCGATTTGGACGATTTTTTCTTTAAAATGATTGCTATGGTCCAACTTAGGTTTTACGGAAAGAAAATTTTGCCCCGCCCACTTTTTTCGAATTTCCTAAAATCAAAAAACAGCTCCATCGATTTGACTAATTTTTCTTTTAAATGTTCGTATTAATCCATTTTTAGTTTTCATCGAAAGAAAAAATTACCGTGCCTACTTTTACGCCCACTTTTTCTATTAAGCGCATAACTTGAGAACGGCTTAACCGATTTGGACAATTTTTTTCTATAAAATCATCGCCAGATCCAACTTAGATTTATGCGAAAAGAAAATTTTTCCCCGCCCACTTTTTTCGAATTACCTAAAATGAGAAAATGGCTCCATCGATTTGTCAAATTTTTCTTTCGAATGTTCGAATTAATCCATTTTAAGTTTTCATCAAAAGAAAAATTTACCACGCGTACTTCTTTTTTCTTTCGAATGTTCGAATTAGTCCATTTTAAGTTTTCATCAAAAGAAAAATTTACCACGCGTACTTTTACGCCAACTTTTTCTATTAAGCGCATAACTTGAGAACGGCTTCTTTCGATTTACCTATAATCAGAAAACGGCTCCATCGATTTGACTAAGTTTTCTTTCAAATGTTCGTAGCTTTTAAACGAATTTTAAAAATCGAACGCAAACATTTTTCCTAATTTGGACAGGACAACGTCTGTCGGGTCAGCTAGTTTTATATAAAAACAAACATATGGCCAGAAAAAGAATTTAACACTTTTAAACACGTTTATTATACCCTCCAGCCAATGATGCCAAATGTAGGGAATTTTCCCTTTTTGTAGGGATTTTTTCGAAAAACTTCAAGCGTAGGGCAAAAAGGACAGATGTTTTATTTTATGGCAAATGTAGGGAATTTTCAAAATTATATCTCATTTTCAATATATTTAAAAATACGAAAATATTCATCTAATTTTCATTTAAAAATAAAAATTTTCCATATACAATAGCATTTTAGTACAAACGTAATATTTTTTAAAAGAAAGCATATACCTACTATGAGTCCTAACAGCGTGGCAATTCATATTGTTACGTTTTTCCTTTAATAAACGCGTTTGAGTTCTTTTAATTGCAAATCCGAATAAAAAACACACACTTATTCAAGTTAACAAACTTTATTGATATTAATTATTTTGTTCACAATTGTTAGTTACGAACTGAACCGTTTTTCAAAACAGACTAAACTAATTTTACATGAGTCACCCCTTTTTATATTTCATAATTATTTCTAGATTTTTCCCGAACCTTCCCGTAAAAACTATTTATTATGTTCTATAACCATTTCTAGAAATTACTGGGAAATTTATATAGGAATTATTTTTAAAATAACAGTTGTGTTGAAAATTATACATGACAATTTTAAGTAACATAAAACTATAACTTACAAGATAACTTATAACTATAACTATAAATAATTCTTAGATAATTTAACTTTCGTAACACTGCCCTCCACTTAAGCCTGTTCGTCCCGAATAGGCTCAGATTCTCCTTTCCCATAATGGGCTAGTCGTTCTAGATGTACCACTTTCATTTTTGATCTTGGGCTCTTATATTTGTGGATCCGATACACCACGTCATTCAATTTCTTTATTACTTTATATGGGCCATCCCAATGAGTCTGCAGCTTTGGAGATAGTCCTTTCTTTCGTTGCGGATTAAAAAGTAAAACCAACTGGCCCTCTTTGAAACCTTCCGAATTTGCCGCTCGATCGTATCTGGCTTTCATCTTGTCACTGGACAGCTTAATCCGACTTCGCACGAACTCATGAAGTTCAGTAAGGTCATCTTGTTCCTGTGAGGTAGAGCCTTCATTGCTGCCATCTGTTGGTCCAGGCTTAACACCAAATTCTAGATCTCCAGGTAGTCTGAGCTCCGATCCAAAGACAATTTTGGCAGGTGTACGAGAGGTGGAATTATGAACAGCTGATCTATATGCCAACAGAAACTTTGGAATGTGTTCATCCCAGTCCTTCTGATGAGTGCTTACTAATTTGCGCAAGTATTCCTCTAATGTGCGGTTAAATCTTTCAACCATGCCATCGGATTGTGGATGCAAAGGAGTTGTTCTAGTTTTCCTTATTCCGTACAATTCGCACATTTTTTTGAACACAGCAGATTCAAAATTTCTGCCTTGGTCAGAGTGTAATTCTATTGGAACTCCGTAGCGGCACACCCAGTTATTCAAAAATACGTCCACAACGGTTTTGGCTTCTTGATTTGGGATGGCATACACCTCTGGCCATTTACTAAAGTAATCGATAACAACTAACACATAACGGTTGCCGGCATCACTCACAGGAAAAGGTCCGGCTATATCCATTGCGATTCGCTCGAATGGGGCACCCGAATTGTACTGTTGAAGCGGTCCCCGAATTCTCCTTGTTGGTCCTTTGGCGGCAATGCATTGGGTGCAATTTGATATCCAATCGGCCACAGCTTGTTGGCACCCAACCCAGTAGAAACGTTGTTTTAATTTTTCTAGTGTTTTTGTTACGCCAAGATGGCCACCACTTGGACCATTATGGAATTCATTTAAAACTTCATGTACTTTTGACGATGGCACTACAATGAGGTTACGAACTGATTTTCCATCGGCACTTTCCCATGCTCGGTACAGGCAGCCATTTATCAACTGTAGGCTGTTCCATAGGGCCCAGTAGGCTTTTGTTAGGGGACTTTCAGATGATATTTCGTTTCGATTCGGCCTTCTGCCTTCTTCTTTGGCCATCATAACTTTCTCTAATATAGGGTCAGCTTTCTGTGCCATTGACCAGTCTTCGTTGGACTCTATCTGCAGTAGGCGAACTTCACAGTTGTATTCCTTTCCTTCAGCCTTTACACAATGCTTGCATTCCAGTTTGCAGGGTCGTCTTGATAGAGCATCCGCATTGCCATGTTTTCCACCTTTTCTGTGCTCAATGGTAAAATCATAACTTTGTAGGCGCTCAATCCAGCGAGCTATCTGACCTTCCGGATTCTTGAATTGCAGCAACCACCTTAGGGCAGAATGGTCTGTTCTTAACTCAAAATGTTGACCATACAAATACTTGTGGAAATGTTTTACGCACTCTAGTACTGCCAGAAGCTCTCTTCGCGTCACGCAGTAATTTCTCTCAGGCTTCGAAAGTATTCGGCTGTAATAGCCCACGACTCGCTCTACGCCATCGACCACTTGGGAAAGCACACCTCCAATTCCGTATCCGCTCGCATCGGTATCAAGCACAAATTTCTCTCCAGTAATGGGGTAAGCCAAAATTGGTGCTGAGCACAACAATTCCTTCAGTTTCTGAAATGCTGTTTCCTGTGCTTCACTCCAGATGTATTTTTGCGCCTTTTTAGTCAATTCGTGTAAACTTGCAGCAATATTTGCAAAGTTTGGTACAAAGCGCCTGTAGTATGTACATAAGCCTATAAAACTGCGTAATTCATGAATATTTTTCGGGCGTGGCCAATCCATTACAGCTTTTATTTTATCGTCGTCCGTTGAGATGCCTTTGGAGGTTACACGATGTCCCAGGTATTTTACTTCCTTCTGGAACAGTGAGCATTTCTTAGCATTTAGTTTTAGTCCTGCCATTGATATACGTTTCATCACCTCTTCTAGGTTTTTCAGGTGTTCATCAAATGTTTTCCAGATTACAATAATGTCGTCAAGGTACACCAAACATGTCTTTCGGTGAAGACCTTTTAACACCTGCTCCATTAAACGCTCGAATGTAGCCGGAGCATTGCAGAGTCCAAATGGCATCACATTAAACTGCCATAAGCCATCACTTGCGCTAAACGCAGTTTTCTCCTTATCATTTTTTGCAATTTCCACTTGCCAATAACCGCTCTGCAAATCCAATGTAGTAAACCATTCCGTTCCGGCTAACGTGTCCAAGGTATCATCAATTCTAGGCAATGGATAACTATCTTTTTTCGTGACGTCATTCAGTTTTCGGTAATCTACGCAGAATCTGGTACTCCCATCTTTCTTTTTCACCAAAACCACTGGTGAGCTCCAAGGACTTGACGATGGTTTAATAACTCCGTTCTTTTCCATCTCGCTAACTAGCTCTTTTACTTCATTGCGCTTTGCTAGAGGAATGCTTCTTGGCGCCTGTTTTATTGGCTTAGCTTCGCCTGTGTTGATTTCGTGTTTCACGATTGACGTTCTGCCTTGGTTTTGACCTTTCAAAGCGAATGCAGAGGCATATTTTCTTAGTAGTTGTTTGGCCTTATTTTTGCAAGGCGGTGTTAGCTTTTCGGTCCATTTTCGCACATCTTCCTCTAGTGGCTCGTGGTCTTTGCTAATTCTCCTGGCTACGCCTTGATGCTGCTCGCAATTAATTACTGCCTCTGTTGAAGTACATTGTCCAATCTTGAAGTTCTGCGTAAGGACTTTTTCACTGCTGGATAAATTTAATACTCTCACAGGAACTAGACCCTTGCTGGGTTTTACGAGGGCATTCGCTGTTACGATATCTCCTTTAACTTCGGCTGGCTCTACCACCCATAAACTGTTGTCCTCACAATCTCCCTCCATTCGCGCCCATACTAAGATTTCTGATTTGGGTGGCAGTTTTTCACGTTGAAGGGCGATTAGCTGTCTTACATGGGCCTTGATTTCGTATCCAACTTCAAGGGGTATTTCCGCATCACGCCAATACATAATTTTCTGACCCATATCCAAATGAATACCATGTTCAATCATGAAATCTGCGCCAATGATTACCTTGTCTACAATATCAGCCACAATAAATACGTGATGGGCGATTGCATTGGCCATACTTAATTTTGCTTTTACTTTTCCATAGACAGTGGCAGACTCGCCTGTTGCTGTTCGCAGACTTACCCCGCTTAGTGGTTCGATTGATTTTTGTATTAAATCGGGCCTTATAATGGAATGTGATGCCCCAGTGTCCACAGTAAGAATGCGTTTTTGACCATTAATGTAACCACAAGCAGTAAGATTCCTGTTACTCCTTTGCACTACTGATATAGAGATTGTGGGGCCCTCAGATGTGGAAGCTAGCCCATGCCCCGCGGTGCTAGCTATTTTTAGTTTAAAGGTGACTCTTGTGCCACCTGGTGACTAGCACGTTGGTTGTTTCCTGGTGGCGAGGAAGATCTCGATCGTCGTCTTGGTGCTTTGCAGTTTCGCTGAATATGGCCAGTTTTACCGCAGTTATAGCATTTTACTTTGTTTTTACTCTGCTTCTCGCCCAAAGCCTGCAAAACTGCCTCCTTCATGCTTCTCATTTCCTTTAAAATATCTCCTTCGTCTTCGGCTGTTATATCGATCTTGCGCACCTTGCACATATGCGGTTTTGAAATTATTCTAGCGGTTTCTTGTGCTAGGGCAAATGATACCGTTTCTGCAAATGATGGCCTCTGTGATGCACATACCGCTAGTTTTACATCAGCATCCCGTATACCGTTTACAAATGCCTCGGTCTTAAAATGATCTAGCAATGGATGACTTTCACCTGGATAAGTAAGCTGCACCAAGCGCTCAATCTCTAATGCGAAATCCTGTAGCGTCTCGTTTGGCTTTTGTACTCTACCCCGTAATTCCATTCTGAATATTTCTTTTCTATGTTCACCACCATACTTGCGTTGCAGTGCTACCATAATATCATCATAATTATTTCTGCAACTTACTGGTACACTTTCTAGAATTTCAGCCGCAGTTCCTTTTAAAGCCAGAATCAGCTCTATGGCTTTTTCTTCATTGTTCCAAGCATTTTTATTGGCAACTGTGTCAAACTGGAACTTAAACACATTCAATGGTGAGCTGCCGTCAAAACTTGGAGCTCTTATTCTATTCGAGACTTCTGGAAAAACTCGCACCACTCCCTCTTGGCACTGAAGACTATTTACTTTTTCTTCCAAATGATGTAGTTTTCCATCAAAAACAGTGACTTGTGTTTTAACATCAAACAGCTTCTGGTTGAATTCTATCTCCATATCGTCTACTCTTTCATTTATAGCAGTAGAAATCTCTTGAAGCTTCTCAAGTTTTTCATTTGTCAATCTGGAATTTTGTTGAATTTCGGCTAAAATGGTGTTTGAGTTTTCTTCCATTTTTCTAGAATTTTCTTCCATTCTTCTAGAACTTTCTTCCATTTTACTAGAGGTTACAGCCGAATTTTCTTTTACCATTTCCTCCATTTTTCTAGAATTTTCTTCCATTTTTCTAGAATTTTCTTCCATTTTTCTAGAATTTTCTTCCATTTTTCTAGAAGTTTCTGCCGACATTTTTTCCATTTTCTCCATCATAGCAGCAAACATTGTACCAAAATCCATGTTGCTTGTTACTGCACGGGTAGCAACTTCTATTTCTTCTTTTTCTTCAAATTCAGAAGTTGCGATGTCAATATTGCGTCGCTTAAATTCATCGATTAATCTTTTCTGCAGCTCAGCTTTATTTCCTGCAGTAGGCAGATCCAACTTGCCCAACTCTTTCTTGAGCTGTTCAACTTTTAGCTCCTCGAATTTCATTGTTGTTTGTATAGTTTTTTTTTTATTTTTTTTATCCTTTTTTTTTTTATTTGTTTATTTTTTTTTTTTTTTTTTTTATTGCAATTTCACTTCTGACACCAATTGTTACGTTTTTCCTTTAATAAACGCGTTTGAGTTCTTTTAATTGAAAATCCGAATAAAAAACACACACTTATTCAACTTAACAAACATTATTGGAATTAATTATTTTGTTCACAATTGTTAGTTACGAACAGAACCGTTTTTCAAAACAGACTAAACTAATTTTACATGAGTCACCCCTTTTTATATTTCATAATTATTTCTAGATTTTTCCTGAACCTTCCCGTAAAAACTATTTATTATGTTCTATAACCATTTCTAGAAATTACTGGGAAATTTATATAGGAATTATTTTTAAAATAACAGTTGTGTTGAAAATTATACATGACAATTTTAAGTAACATAAAACTATAACTTACAAGATAACTTATAACTATAACTATAAATAATTCTTAGATAATTTAACTTTCGTAACAATATATAAAAACCATGTACCCAAATAATATATTTTTTTCATTAAGATACAAGACGTTGCGCATTAAAGGGATTAAGTAAATTAATATGTACTTAAGTTCTCAATTTTATTAAACTGAAATAGGATAAGCAATCTAGAAACGAGAAAGCATTTAGAAATTATAATAAGGAATGGTTGGGTCGAGAAACTATTTTTGTTATACCGAAATAGGTTAATGCTGTCGGGCGACCAAAAATGACTTATGATTATAGCTGCGAAAGAAATTAAAGGGGATTATCTTCCGAATTAGCTTCCCAGCAAGGAGACAATGCGCAATTGCCTCTATATCTGCCAAAATTTAAATTTGTCCTACAGCAAGTTGCTATATCTCCAAATCAGCCGTCCAAAATTCGAGAAGTTCCTAATACTAGCCATTAAGAAGATACGGCAGTATCAACTGATGAAGCTCTAATGCTTTTATTGGAAAACGGATTAACTTAAAAGCAGTACTTAACTATGCGTCAATTAAACATAAAACACAATAGTAGTATTTATCCGACTTATAATAAAGTTTATAAAAGCAAATAAAATGTACACCGGATGAAATCAAAGCTAATTAAAGCTCTGTCGAAGTATCGTTTCAAAATTTGGTAGACCACACAGCTAAAAAAATTCTTGCATATCAAGAGTTCACAACATACTTCAACAGTGCACAGCATAATTGACATGTATCGTAGAGCTATGGATAGCTCTGACCCATATATTTATAGTTTATATGTGCAAGAACGTACAAATATTTAAAAAAAAAACTTCCGTTTCCTCAAAAAGTCATTGATCTTTTTAAATTGCCTGAATTACCACCAGAACTGTTATTACTCAACATCTCAAGAAGCCTCCAGATGCAAATTTAGTTCTGATTTTGATGTTATCTTTTAGTTGTTAAAAATGTATTTATTGGAATTAGAAGCGGATGAAGACAAAGAATCAGACCATCATTAATTAAGACCTGTATCTTTTAAAAATATGTATCCATTATTTTGTTATTTCAGATTGATTGATAATCACTTACAACTTCTTTAAAATTATAAATTTTTGAATTAAAAAATATATGAATTTCTGGTTGCATTCAATATTTTTTTAATAGTGGGCGTGGACCGCCTATTTTTTCTCAAGTTGTTTTTTGTGAGTAAAAGTCCGTATAACCATTTTGGTGAAGCTAAGTAGCTTGCCAGGAAGTACTATTTACCATTATTTTGGAAAAAAGGGCCGTGGCCCACCCATTTTTCTCTAGTCTCACTTTTTGTCCTTAGAAGTCCGTATAACCATTTTGAAGAAGCTTGCTTGTCAGTAAGTACGTTTTGGCGCTACTTTGAAAAGTATCTGATAACAAAATACCACAAAATTATCCAAATCGGAGAACATGCAAAAAAAAAAATAATTAATGCCGCTCTTAACCATTGTGTGGCGTTATCTTTGATTTTATCATTCTTAAACTTTGTCGATGTCTAAACTGAAACTCTATACACAGCGCCCACTAGCACTTTATTTATATATAATCTAAAATTTCTTGAATTTTCGCCTCAACTTCGACTATATGTTTCTATGTGCAGCTAATAATAAAGGCTGTTTTGCACTATCACACAAGTCTTAAGTATTTTGATTAAAATGCTTCCCTAATATTATAATTGTTGTAAAACTTTAAAAATCAATAACAAATTGTCATGACAGGGTTGTATTTTCCTTAAAATTCGAAAGACTTGTGTGATAGTGTAAAGAACGCATAATTTTTATTTTGCATTAGCAATATTATGACATCAGAACTTTAAGACTTTTCAATTTAAAAACTACTTCTAACATAACATTTTTACTTTCAAAAGATTTTGTTATTCGTGCTAAATTCCCAGTTTTTATTCTTGACAAAAACACTTGAAATTTATTGTTGATGGGATAAGCTATTCCTATGCATTTCACTGGTTGCTTAGGCCAGATCATCAGGAAACTTCATCCATAAAGATTTTAGAAAAACTAAAGATATTAAACCAAATAAAACTGTTAAACGTATAAGAATTATAGCAACAGTTCTACTTGTAACAATATCAAAGCTTAAACAAAAAACATCAACAATAAACAACAGTGGGTTTATCACATCTCACATTCCCCACTACAATTAGTTGAAATTCTCTCAACATTAATTGTAGTTGTAAGTAGGTTAAGAAAAACAAAATTAAAACAACACAACAACTTACAAAAGATGTTGTCAATTAAGTGTTTTTTTAGGCCGTGCACTTGCCTGTTCATCAAAAAGTAATTTCAATTTTTGGGAATACAAAATTTTAATTTCAAAAGATTTTGTTATTCGTGCTTAATTCCCAGTTTTTATTCTTGACAAAAACACTTGAAATTAATTGTTGATGGGATAAGCTATTCCTATGCATTTCACTGGTTGCTTAGGCCAGATCATCAGGAAACTTCATCCATAAAGATTTTAGAAAAACTAAAGATATTAAACCAAATAAAACTGTTAAACGTATAAGAATTATAGCAACAGTTCTACTTGTAACAATATCAAAGCTTAAACAAAAAACATCAACAATAAACAACAGTGGGTTTATCACATCTCACATTCCCCACTACAATTAGTTGAAATTCTCTCAACATTAATTGTAGTTGTAAGTAGGTTAAGAAAAACAAAATTAAAACAACACAACAACTTACAAAAGATGTTGTCAATTAAGTGTTTTTTTACGCCGTGCACTTGCCTGTTTATCAAAAAGAGAATTTCAACTAATTGTAGTGGGGAATGTGAGATGAGATAAACTCACTGTTGTTTATTGTTGATGTGTTTTGTTTAAGCTTTGATATTGTTACAAGTAGAACTGTTGCTATAATTCTTATACGTTTAACAGTTTTATTTGGTTTAATATCTTTAGTTTTTCTAAAATCTTTATGGATGAAGTTTCCTGATGATCTGGCCTAAGCAACCAGTAAAATGCATAGGAATAGCTTATCCCATCAACAATAAATTTCAAGTGTTTTTGTCAAGAATAAAAACTGGGAATTAAGCACGAATAACAAAATCTTTTGAAATTAAAATTTTGTATTCCCAAAAATTGAAATTACTTTTTGAAAACATTTTTACTGGAACAATCTGTACAACGATGTTGACACTACAACTATTAATAATCAGCCTTATTCCGACTGAACACAAGCTGTGTGTCCCTTTAATCTATTACAAAAAATGACACTGATGATGACGAAAGCCGGAATAAGGCTGAATTTTATTAAGCTAAGACAACACTATCGGCGCAATGTACCAATTTTCTTTGCACTTCTTGTCTCGTTAAAGTGAGCGAACGCAATGCTTTGGTATCACTTATAATTTATAACAAAGAGATGTTTTACTTTAAATCGTACATAGTTACTAACATGCTGCACTAAAGGTAAAAGTACATAACACGCGTTAGTGTGCGCGCGCTCTGTCGTCTTCTGTGAAAAAAAGTTAAACTAGTGTACTTTTACAGAACAAGCTAAATGCAAAATATTTTGACGCGTTTGCGCCAGAAAGTTGTTTGTGTATTTTTGACAAGTAATCAGCTGACAATAAAAAAAATAATTGAACAAATTTGTAAATCATGAAAGAAAAACTTGTTGAAGAGCTTAAAAAACATACAATATTTATATAAAAAGAATAAATTCAATAAAATAGCCAAATCTTGATAAACTTTCGAACCCGTTTTTAATACACAAATAAAAACAGCTGACAGGAATGGCTTTTGGAACGCGTGTTGTGTAACTTGCAATTTTTTACGCGCTAAAGTTTTAAAACGCACGATACTCGTCGACGAACTAACGCTGGTTATGTACTTCCACCTTAAGAATCGTAACTTTCTCCATGCATATCACCTCTGCACACATGCTTATCATTTTAACAAAACAGTTTCTATTGCGATGTCGTCATAGAAAGGGAATCTATAAGATATGCAATAATATTCTCACATTTTCTCAATTCAACTTCTTCTAAATAGCATAAAAAAGGCATTACCCTTACCAATATAACTAATGGGGTTCGCTCTTACCACCTGTTTTTAATTAAAATCTTTTAAAAAAAAAAAGCATCAAAATGTTGTTTGCCATGTTTCTTTTGAAGATGTATTTGATTAGAAGATTCCATGATAAATAAAATGCAAATAATTGAGTTTTAGCAAATGGGTTTATAGAAAGCAACACACCCGCTCTTATTTGTATATTTGCAAAATTTGTATAAAAGATAAAAATGATAAAATCTTGTGTAGTCGTTTGTTTGTGTTCTTAAGCCCGAAAGTTCTATTACAAGCGTCATTTTTGAAACTGTTGCTTTGACAATAATAAAAAGCAGAATTATTTGACATTTCATATTTACAGTCACCATTAAAAAATCTCGGAAAAAAACTAAAGAAAAGGAATGAAGGAAAAAGCAATGGAAAAAGATTTTAAAAAAGAAGAAAGAAAACAAATGAAAGAGAAAACATAAACGTTCATTGTGTCACGTAAAATACACTGAGATACAAACAAACATTTCAAGCTAAATTAACAAAAAAGAAATCGGAGCAAATTCAAATACCTTTTCTAATATACTGCACACACACTCATACACATGCTCGTTTATTTATGTTATAAAGTTTTTTTTTTTTTAAATAATGTATGTGAATTTGTGTCAATAAATACCACATGTTTGTTAATTTTCCTTTTTCTTGTAGAATTCGGAAGTACTTTTATATGCATTCATGTGTGTGTTAAGTTGCCATAGCAGTATCTTTCACTTCCTTTATGTGTTATTTATCCTTTTGTCAATGTTTAATGACAATAACACTTTCAGTAAGAAAGAAAAAATTTGTCGAAATTCTTATTTTACAAATTAACTCATTTTTGTTATCATACAATATTTTTTCTCTTCTTTTCTTTTATTAAACATTAATTTAAAATGTTTTAAGTCCTTTTGTCATTTATCTTTCCAACTCAAGCTTTATTATGTTCAAAATTGAAGTTACTGAAGTTCCAAGTATTATTTTAATCAAATGTTGGTTGGTTTTTTTCTTGATGTTCGATGTTCATTTAGTTTATCAAAGAAAGCATTAATGGACATGCAGTTTTCAGAATAAAAATTTAAGAAAAAATTTACACACATACGTACATAAAAGAAAATCAGTATGAAAGTGTTGACGGACAAGCCCGACCATTTCATTCCTTGCACCAGATTACGGTAATACAAATTTTTGAGAGTGTATCCTTTTAAGGATCCATAGGTAATCGTTTTTATGTTGTATGTTGTAAGGTAAACATTCTTTGTGCCAATTATTATTTAGATATCTTCATCTATATGAGATTTGTTTGCCTTCAAGTGATTTTAGCAAGTGGGGCTATATAGGACCAATGGCTAATTTTGGGCCTACAATAATAACATTTTGTCATGACATATAAGCTATACTAACAGTTATTGGCGCCGAGTTTTTTATAAGGAGGAGTGAGAAGCTATTTTCCACAAATCTACCGAACCGAACACTAAGGAGCGTTATTTAAGCTTTATTTTCGAACACTGCTAAGAACTCTTATTATATAATAAGTTCTCATAAAAATACTTTTCTAATCTGTAACAAGATTAGATTGTTTTAACGTTTTTAATGTAGGCATGCGTCAAATAACGGGACATCATTCTCAAAAACATTGACAAAACTATAGCGAAAATAAGTCATTTGCAATCATATTTGCTCTCATGTGGTAGGAAATCTCTTATGATAAGTTTATTCTATAACTAATTTAGATGTTGCTTTGTTTTGGTCTGTTGGGTACCCTTTTCACTATTGTGGTGTGGTTTTAAAATACACTTTTATACAAAAGAACTTTGAATTTGCAAATAATTGATTTGTCCGAAAAAAGTAAGTTTTAGGGGAAATAAAACATGGTACTTTTACATTTTTAAATGTGATGTTTAAAGGAAAAAGGTAACATTTCGCTCAAGTGATATTTCGATATAAATATGACTAAAAAAAAACAAGTTAGAGTGCTATATTCGGCTGTGCCGAATCTTTGATACCCTCCACCGACAGTTCAAATGTTTAAGGAGTATTGTCTGTATGATGTTATTATTATCTTAAACTGTGACGATTTGTTTTAATTATGGTTTTAGGCGACTAAACTGTTTTCCGGTGGTAGGGTTTATATGTGGCCTAGGGTAAATTATGGACCGATCATTAGGAAATTTCACAACATCATTTCTTGTCCTTAAAAACTGTGACGTACCAATTTCTGTTATGATAGCATTATTAATTATGGTTTTAGGTGTACTAAACTGTTTTCCGGGAGTAGGGTTTCTATGAGGCCTGGGGTAAATTATGTACCGATCTTCACGAAATTTCACAGTATCATTTATAGTCCTTTAAAACTGTTACGAGCCAATTTCTGTTATGATTGCATTATTTTTTACGGTTTTAGGCGTACTTTACTGTTTTCCGGTAGTAGGGTTTATATGGGGCCTAAGGTAAATTATGGACCGATCGTCACGATCGTCACTGTGTTATTTCTAGTCCTAAACAACTGTGACGTACCAATTTTTGTTACGCTAGCGTTATTTTTTACGGTTTTAGGCGTACTAAACTCTTTTCCGGGAGTAGTGTTTATATGGGGCTTAGGGTAAATTATGGACGGATCTTCACGAAATTTAACAGCGTGATTTCCAGTCAAATAAAACAAATTTTTCCGAAATCTTATCTCATTCCGTGCCTTGTTCCAGCATTTATGTTATTTATTGTAAGAAAATTATCAATTTTTTTAGGTGGTGGTTCCACATTTTGATTCATAGCTCTGGTCCTACAGAACCGATTTTGCTGGATTTCAATCCCAAACTGCTTAGGATAACTACAAGCAATTTGGCATCAAGTTTGTTCATTTCTTTTGAGTTGTTCGAAAGTGAGCGTGTTTTCAACAGACGGACAGACAGACGGACATGGCTAAATCGACTTAGAATTAACCAAGGACCCAGAATAAATATACTTTATGGGGTCTGAGATGAATAATAAAAAAGTTTCACACGGAATGACAAACTTAATATACCCTCTTCACAACTAATTGTGGTGGAGGGTATAAAAAAACATTTTTATTATTTGAGCAGCATTAATGAAGTTTGCATTTTGAACAAAAGCATTGTGTTCGAGATTGTTAACAATGCTTTTAGAGCTTTCCAAGCTTCTACAAATATTGTCCTTGATCTTTAAGCAATTGTAAAATAAGGAAATTAATATAAATTAACTAGGTGTTTGATCCCGGAGCCTCTCGGGATTTTCTAAATAAAAATAAAAAATCAAATACTGGAGAATTTTGCTAATAGCTTCACCGGGTCAAAATTTTATCAGAAAACTTATTGTTTAATAAATATATACACTCAGGTCTCGTTTTATGCGATAGATGCGTTCCAAAAAAAGAATCGCGTAAATTGAATTCGCATAAAACTATACTCTACCTTCACATAAAAACTAATGATTCGTTCCATAATTCTGAAAAACCGCATAAATTCAAATTTTAATTAAAAAATAAAAAAAAAATCGCATAAAAGAAATCAACAAATATATACTATTTGGGTCATTATTTTTAAAGCGGACCACCATGTGGTAATAACAATGTTGTACCGTTGTACAGGAAAGAACGAATTAAAATTTAAATTTTTCACCTAATTTTTGATTCTTTTTTTACCGAAATTAGCCTTCGTTGTAAAACTAATATTATGTGCACTGAAAGAAAAATGTTTCATATATTTAATGAATCATTTTCATAAAAAAACTTTCCTTGGGTAAATGAAAACGTTCATTGTCTAAATGGAATTTCATAGTTATAATGAAGTATTTTCGTTAAAATCGCTTCATTGGATTTCGTAATTACGTTAAAACTTTTCATTGGATATATGAAAACTTAAGTTTGTAAAAAAAAAATTTTAATTGGGAACATAAAAAAACAATAAACAAACATAACTATATTCATAAATTAATACAAAATTATAGTTTCCTTAAAAAAATGTTTAATTGTTTATTAAAAAATGTAAGATTTAATAATTTCATACATCGAATGTTACATGTATGCCACTAAATTTATGAAATCAAAAAAAATTTTTATAAAAGCAACATATTTCAATAATTGCCTTCATAAATTTAAATTTTCATTATGACAATAAAAATGTCGTTATAGTAATGAAACAAAAACATTCAATCCACTTTCAATCAACGTTGTTATTGTTATTATGGACAATTTAATCTCATATTTACGCTCTTAATTGAGTAAAACACATAGTTTTTTAATACAAAAACTACACTGCCCCGGTAGACTAGCTGGTAGCGAGCTAATCTATCAGCACCGAGGTTGAGGGATCGAATCCTGCCAGAGACAGAAAAAAAAATAAAAAATAAAATAAAGTAAAATAAAAAAAAAAGAAAAGAAAAGATAAAAAAAAATAATTTAAAAAAATAAAAAAATAAAATAATTAAAAAAAAAAAAAAATTTTTACTTTATTTAAAGTATTCATCCAATGAATAATATTCATAGATCTAATGTAATGTTTCATTAAATCCTTTTAATGAAACAGGTTTCATCGACCCATCGAAGCGCTGCATAGGTTCCTTTTTAATGCAATTTTTCATGGGATTAATGTCAAAATCCATTGGTATTGCGAAGAAAATTCTTTCAGTGTGCTTTTCATTAGTTTAAAAACACTAATGCATACATACGTATCGGCTATGCATATAAAACACACAAAATAAAACAAACTATAACGATTATATCAGTGATGCAAGCTTGGTTTAATTAAAAAACGGTAAAAAAGCTTAAAAAAATCTAAAATTTCAAAAACCGTAATAATTAAAAAAAAATCGTTAATTTAAAAATCGCATAAATTGGAATCCGCCTAAAAAAATCCACATAAAACCAGACCTGAGTGTATTGTGTATTTCACCCAAATGGTATCATAAATAAAATATCAAAACAGCGCCACCTATTGGGATTAAATTAAAGAAAAACTTGGTTCCCAACTAAAATAATTTTTACCAAGTTTGGTTTCAATCGGTCCAGCGGTTTTTGAATTTTAGGAGCAAATGCACGGCACATACGTTTATATATATATATATATATACACACACTGATAGAAAAATGCATCTTTATATTGATGATGCCCTAACATCAGAATTGTGACATCAATGTTACCACAAACGGCATAAATGATGAAAAAATTACATCAATCCAAATACTAACGTCTTCGTACAATTTCGTATTTTTTTAACTTGTCATCTATTTTATGACTATAGCGACATCAATTCGATGGCACATTTTGTATTTTATTAACATTATTTTCATGACTACAATGTACTATAAGAAGCAAAAATTCCTATATTCTATTTTTTTAAATTATTTAGTTAAATACAGCAAATTTTTAAAGTAGAATGATTACAAAAACCATATGGCGCATGGTGTTGTGCTGTAAACAAAGGTCGTAATTCAACAAACGTGAAACAAACATATGTAACGGGTAAGTAAATAATAATATTCTCTCACTTTGACTTAAGTCAACTCCAATGGCTTTGACGTAATGACAAACTGTCATTAAATTGATGCTAATGTGTCCTTTCTCCGATGTTACTGCGTCATCGCACTGAGGATATGTTCTTCATTTCTGTGATGCCGATGTGTCATCACATTGATGACATAGTTTCATTTTTACCCTGACGGCACTTTGGCCAAGTGATGTTAAGGTTGACATCACCATGATGAAAAGTGTCATGGGGTCAAAAACGAAGACACTTGTCATAGTACTGATGTCAAAATACATCAGCGTTATGACGCCTTTTCTATCAGTGTATATTAGGGTGGTCGTTAACTGTATGGATCAAATTGTTTTTCTATTTTTCCATGCTCTAACCCCCCAATTCGGTGGGTATTGATAAAAAAACAACTTAAAAAAATTTTTAGGACGATCGGCGAAGGCTTAGCCGTCCCTCAAGCCCGCCAAAGTTTGAGAAAAATCGTAAAGTCCGACTTATATGACTTATAATTAGGAAAATATTAATTTAACATAAAAATCGTTTTTAAGAAGTTATTTTTAGTAAAGTTTCCAACAACTTTTGCCTTAACAAGTTTTCTCTAAAATTCATATTGAACAAAACCCAATTAAAATAAAAAGTAAACAGCAGCATTGATGCGAATTTTTTCTTTAGAACTGTTTTTTTTTACACACGTCAATTCAGCTTTAATATCTGTGTTTGTGTGCGTTTGCTTAAAAAAAAAAAAAATAGTCAAACGCATATCATTTGTTTCTAACGTACCGCGGTTGATAAAGTTGGTGCAATTGTACTTTTTTGATACAATTCAAAGCCAAAAAGTACGGTGGCACCCTAGGGTGGCCGTTAAAATCAAAAGTTGGATTTATTTAGGTCTCACTAGCAAATTTGGTGGGTATTGATAAAAAAAAACAGCTCAAAAATTTTTAGGACGATCGGCGAAAGCTAAGCCGTCCCTCAAGCCCACGAAAGTTTGAGAAAAATTATAATTTTACATGAAATCTGACTTTTATGTTTAATAACTTAGAAAATATTAATTTTGTAGAAAATTTGTTCACAAGTTTTTCTTTATCTCTTATTAAACAAAATAAACTTAAAATATCGAATAATACCCCTGACAGACATAGGATTTCTATACTATACTAGCATGGTATGCTACATGTGTGTCAACCTAATCTACAATTAAACCATGCAACAAAGTGGTATATTTCTGGTTTATATACTACGAAAATGTACGTAGTATAAATGTGGTATCTTATTTAAAGTATACGTACTACAAGTCTGCCAATATAATATAGAATATAAAACCGTAGTATACATACCATGGTATGTAAACTATTTGTCTGTCAGGGGTATAAGCCACTAAAAAATCTAATTTTTAATTCATTAAAGAAACGCATTTTCTATGAATTCGTTTTGTTGAAAAACATTTTTATTATTTATTAAAAAAAAAAACCGACCAGCCGGGCACCTGGCGTTTTATCCTAATTCGGATACGCTAAATTCAGTGGTGCTAACCGTTTTTTAGGTTAGGCATTGTTTTCAAAATTTCGAAAACGGAGGAGGTTGCACAGCGTAACTCAAAAACGGTTTAGTTTATAAAATAAACTAAAAAAACGAAATTCCACTATAATATTACCTTTAACCATTGTTATAGGTTTTTCTAACATGCGTAGTCGTTTTAGAAACCAAACTTTTTTTGGCAATGGGGATAAAACAAATTATGTGAGGTATACTTTTGACCCAACTAAGGGCAATCTTGACGCTGCAGTGGCCAAATTTAAGAATTATATTAAACCGGCATATTTGTATGGGAGCCCCCCTAAAGGAGATACAAGGCAATAATGTTTTAAGAAAATGTTAAGCACAAAAAACTAATGAAGGCCCGTCATATATTTAATCCCCCTTGGGGCGATTCCTTGGCAGTTCTGGGGCTTTTTCTTCAATATATTTCTAGTTGACAATTTTATTTGAGAGCCCCCTTAAAGAATAAAGAAAGCGTGCAGGTATGTTACAGGGATGATAAATGAGAAAACCAATATCGTACTTACGAACTTCTACAATCGTACTTTTTCGACCCCAATAGTAATAAATATTTTTTTTTATAAAAGAAAAAGACTTTTGTTTCGGTTACACTTGAAACCATTGGTACATACGGTCTATTTCGTTCCTTTGTTTTTATAATATTTTGCCATGAAGCCTTATATGCTGCTGCTGATACTTGATTAAAGCTAGAGGTCCATAACACGCGTTTTCGCCTCCACGCAGCGCATGCTTTTATAACCTTACTTGCGTTCTACGTTTCAAGTTACATGCAGCGCTTTTTATGCAGCAGCAGCTTAAGTAAAAATAAAATTTAATTTGTCAAATCAGCTGATTTGTTCGAACGCAGCTTGTGACGCTTACAAAAGTAGAAAGTAAACCTACTTTTCGCCTCAAGGCATCTACGCTTTTGTGCATGTAACTTCCTACGTATAACTACACAGATTCTACTTTTGACAGCTGTGTATGCTGCGAAAAAGCGAGTAACGCGTTGTGTGGACCTCCATCTTAAGAATGTGGCATATGCAATCGTCCAATGATCAGTGCAAAAATCTATTCACAATAGCGAAGTTTAGTGTTTGGTGCAAATGGTCTTGCAAAGAGCAAATGCAAAATATCATAGCTGTTTTTTTAAATCTAACAACAACATACACAGAGTTTCTTTAAGATTTCATAAAAACGCTACGAAATTCTGCATTTGCACTTTGGCAAAACCATTTGCACTTTGGCAAAACCATTTGCACCAAAGACTGAAATCAATTTATATTCATTGGACAGTAAATGCGAGTTGCCATTTTATATCAATTATAAATATTTAGGTTTGAAAAATTTGGAAATAGTACTAAATGAGTCACGGTGGTACCACCGTACTTTTTGGCTTTGCATTGTATCAAAAAAGTACAATTGCACCAACTTTATCAACCGTGGTACGTTAGAAACAAATGATATGCGTTTGAATATTTTTTTAAGCAAACGCACACAAACACAAATATTAAAGCTGAATTGACGTGAGTAAGAAAAAACAGTTCTAAAGAAAAAATTCGCATCAATGCTGCTGTTTACTTTTTATTTTAATTAGGTTTTGTTCAATATGAGTTTTAGAGAAAACTTGTTAAGGCAACCGTTGTTGGAAACTTTACTAACAACAACTTCTTAGAAAACGATTTTTATGTAAAATTAATATTTTCCTAAATATAAGTCATACAAGTCGGACTTTACGATTTTTCTCAAACTTTGGCGGGCTTGAGGGACAGCTTAGCCTTCGCCGATCGTCCTAAATATTTTTTGGATATTGCTTTAAGTGGAGCATTTCACATTTAATACTTTTAAGAAAAAAAAAATTCGATAATGCAGAAATTATAAAATATTATTAAAAGAAATCGCATTTTTCTTTAATCTGTGATGGAAAGATAATAAAATCACATTTTATTCAAAAATCTTTTTTTTTTTTTTTTTTTTTTTTTTTGTTAGTTATTAACCCAAAAAATTCTAAAAAGAAACTAAATAAGAAAACAAAATTTCCTTAAAACCTAATTAACTTTTTCCAAAAGATGTTATTGTGTAAAATTTGTCCATAATTGTTTTTTTTTGGAAAGCTAATTTTATCCCATTTACGATTTCTGTACGGCCCCTTAAGTGCGGATTAGTGACAACAATTTGACATAATTTTCATAGCGATAAGGGATGTTGAGCCATAACTATAAAGTGCTTATTCACAAAAATTATCCCTGTAAATCCTAAGAGATTATTAACCATTTTTTTTTTGTGTATTTTGTTGCAGTTTTTGTATTGGTCTCCCTTTTTTATAACTTGGCATTAGCATTAAGTATTAAAATAGCAAAAAATCATATTTGATTTGAAAGTGACCCCAAAAAGAAAAAAAATTTATGAAATAGAATCAGGGGAGAATTGATTTATTTCTTTATACAGTGACAAATGTCATTATCTGTCAAGTTTTTTTTTCTCTTAATTTTTCGTTTATTGTAGTGGTAATACATTCATATGTATTTGCTACAAACTTATAGTTGGGTAACTCTATGTGTTTAGTATCAATATGCAAAAAAAAAACTCATGCTTACCTAGAACTGAAACCCAACCCACCCATTATTTGACATTTTGTGGAATTTTTGTGTCAACAGACTCGATAATAAATACAAATTGCAAAAAAAAAATAATAATAGAAGCACATAACAAATAAATCAAAAATCAAAATAATATTAGAGAGAGAGAGGGAGAAAAATTTAAATAGTTGTAAGCACACACACACACAAACGTACTCGTATCTACAAATACGTCTATTCAAAAAAGCAACCCTGAAGGAAACCTGGGAACATGTGTCTCCAAGTCACCAGTTTTGTCGACTATATTGGTTACATTGTCAACGATGTGTCTACACTACATTACATTTGCCACTTTATTTGGCTTTATTACGAAAAAGATTTTTTCAATAACAACTGTAAAGTACAATTCCTATAAAAGTTGTAGAAATAATAAAAAAAAGATTGTTATAATTTCATATTCTTACAAAAATGTAGACAACTTTTACTAAAATGTACTAGCGATTCTCTGGTTCCAATGTCTACATATGTTACCAAAGGAACTACCTAGTCAGTACCTAATCAGTAGTACCAACGTCAGTAGTAGAATGCCAATCACTAGTACTGGTGACTGTGTCAATAGTGAATCAGTACAGATTCACTAGTGACATTTCCTGCAGGGAATAAAGGTACTTTATGTGAATGTGAATGGTACATAGTTAAATGCGACGGTGGGTTGAAAAGTATTTTAATATTTTTAAAAACATATATTTTTACACAAACGAATACACGATGGCCTCTAAGTTGGTAATTGTTGTTGGCTTATCAGCATTTTCTAAAGACTTCACGTAGCCCCACAGGAGAGGTGTCAAAAAGCTCGACCTACTTAAAATCTACTTTTCGCCAATCACCATTAACCTTAATGCGAGCTTTGGGCGCCACCAGATTGTAAGCCGTAACGGTGCAAGACACATCTGAGCCATACGCCATAAAAATCACAAAGTCGTATATAAGTCGTCCGAATCGATAACTGACTTTCAAATTAAATTTGGATAATTTGATTGTTTAAGCCTTCGTCATAAAATGCCAGACTATTCTGATCGCAAATGTCAAAGAGTAATCGCGTTTGTAAGCGAACCCTTTCGTAAGTTCTATTGGGCTTAAAAAAACAAAATTTAAAAGTGTTCTGTTTTTCGCTACAAAACAGAATCAACTTTTCAACAATCACCATTAACTGTAATGCGAGCTTTGGCCTCCTTTTTTGAAGAAAAAGGTCCGATTATGCCACCAGATTGTAAGCCGTAACGGTGCAAAACACATCAAAGCCATGCGCCATAAAAATCCCAAATTCGTCTGTAGAAATACAAAATATTTTAATATTCTTTAGCGTTTTCTTTTTTTTTAATTGATGAAGAAATGAGCAAACAAAAAATTGTAGCAACGCCTCTCACTAGTATTGTTGTTGTTGCTTGTTGATTTGCATATGTGTTTTCCATATTTTAACCGTACCGAACACTTAAGAACAGTATATAATGTTAATTTGCGAACACTGATTAAAACAGTTAAAAAACATAAGTTTATCTAATGCCATAAGTCCAAAAACTTTTCCCAGATAATAGATTTGAATGCGATAAAAATCACAATGTACGGCCATGTACTTTCAGTGTTCTGTGCGGTAAAAAAAAAATTAAAAACACAAACGCTTATAGTGTTTGTGAAGTATATATCTTAAAAAAACATTTCTCTGTTTGTGATCTTCGTACACGATATAAATCCTGTACTAAACCAACTCTGTATAAAGACGAGAACATTTAATTGCGTTCTATTTTCGTAAAAAAACACAGACTTTGTAGCGTGCTCAGCGCTCTTTTGGCTGGCAAAGGCAGCAATAATTTTTTCACAAAAACAAAATACATACATATGTGTGTTTTTTTAACAAGAAGCGTACAAAAAATGTTTACAAAAACAAATACACATGTTATACGTGCTGTGGTCGTGCCAACTGCCAAGCAACAATAACAAAACTAGTGAAAAGTGTTGCTGAATTTTTTGTTTGTTCATTCCTCAATTAACGTGGAAAAAATACTACAGAGCATTAAAATAAATGGATGTCTTCAAAACCACGACAGTTGCCCTGTTTTATATCGAAAAACATAACACTACATGATGTTTTTTGCATTCGTGAAAATAGTTAAGAACGGTATTTAGGGTTGTGTACTAATAGACATATACTAAATATTTTTTTCTGGGTATGTGTACCATACGCTTAATAATATGTATTCTGTTTATTTACGAACACTGTTTTTCGAGTGAAGTTTAAGTCAAAGAAATTATAAAAACGATCCTGTTTGGCATGTCATACAAATATTTCATTTTATATACTTTTAAATTTGCTCAAAAAAATTTAAATCAAAAAAATAACTTTAATTATCGCTCAAAAAAAAATTAGAGACTAGTTCATATGGATCAATAAGGTAAAATATATATCGTCATCTTAAAGACCAAATAACCCATCTGCAAAAATTTCAAAATTGAGTTTTTTATGGATTTTTATTCCCTATATCATAGCGGATATGTGTGCAAAATTTTGAACATGTAATATTACAAATGACAAAGTTTTTGTACCTAGAGGACCGTAACGCACAAAAAAAGAGAAAAATAAATCATCAAAAATCACGATAAAAGTTTATTTTGTTGTATAGTGCAATTTAAACAATCATTAAGTACTTGTTTTTGCTCAAACCAGTAAAAGAAACTACTACTGTAATTGTTTAATGTATATAATATTCATGTGTAAAAAAATTTTTATTTAATCATACTAATTAGTACTGCAGATATGTTATTTGGTTTCAGATTTTTACAATTCCAAAAAACCTAAGTGTCATAACATAAGCTGTGATGAGAAAAACAAAATTTTCTCAACCGATATATATTACTGGTTTCATTTTAATCAAAATGTGTAATTTTCACTTCAATATCGTTAATAGTTCCAATTTTATAACCTTTTTTCCCTCTCCTGTAAACTTTTGAAAACTGCAGATAGGTTATTTCGTCTTTTAGGTGACGATATGTACATACTTGAGTTTTCCGGCATTAACATCTATGTCCCAATCCATATAATGAAACATTTGCTGCGAAACATTTGAGTTTGTGGTTGAAAGAGGAAAGACGAATGGAAAAGTTTAATTTGTTTCATGTACAAGCAGTACTTCGTTGGTCTTATGTAGAAAGAACCTAACTCACATAAATGCAACTTTACAGGAGAAGGCAAAAACGTAATAGGTAGAAACTGTGTGTGTCATAATGTAAAATGGCTTTTTCAATTGCTTGTTAAACTGATATTTTTGATGCTATTGTATTAAATTTTGTGACGAGGTGTATTTGTGGGAAATGAATTCGAATCACATTAAAAAACTCAATTTCGAAAAAAATCGAGTTAGGGCCTTTCTACATGAGACCGACGATTTGTAAGTTTGTTATTGACAGAAAGAGAGAAGGCATATGAAATGACTCACTGCACACGAATGCACACGAATTCAGTTTCATAATATGGATGGGGACTATATCGTTAGCTGAAGTGCAAAAAGACGTAACTAACAAAAATATAATTTTAAAGGAGAAGCAAAAAACTTTGTAAAGTGAAAACTATAAACATGTCAGAAAAACATGCATGGTAAGTCGTCCATGGAATTCTTCAACCTATTTTCAAAGAAAACCATTTCATTATATTTTCTTAGAAAAAAATGTGTAATTACGTCGTTTTGCATACATCAAACAAAAAAACTTGTAGTTACGTCTCTTTGTTTTTTGTTAATAAAAGCGCAATTTTTGATCGCAGAAGTGTAAAATTTTGTCAAGACATGTAGTTTTATAGCATTCATAATAATCAATCAAAAACTCGATTTTGAATTTTTTGTTAGTTACGTCTTTTTGCATTTTAGCTAACGATATGCTTTTTTTATTTTAATATTTTAAAAATAACTTTAATTTTCGGAACCTGGTCTTTACAACTAGTTTTTCCCGCTGTGAGCATATACTCCAACATCGTGCAAGTGTTAGGTTTGGAGTGCTGATGTTACTGGTTTAACAGAGTTGCTTAGCAATCTGACTTGAAAAGTCTTTCTTAACATCATTTTATAACTTGTAAAGAACCAGACATACAGAAACATAAACAGTTTTAGAGTTTTCATTTTTTGAAGATTAAATAAAATCGTTACTTTGCTTATTTTAGAACAAAAAATCGTCAAATCTGGCAACCGTGATAATAATCTGTTTTTTGCTTGGCCTTGTAGCTAGCTGCTTTTGCAGACACTTTTATCTCTATGTACCCCTGAGTTAAAGATGACAGTATTCGTGGAGGTGCCAGTCTCATTCTGTGATTTTTAAATTAACCTTTTTTTTAACTGAGTTTATGTGTGAAGGGGGCTTAAGATTGAAAAATGGAACCAAAATAAAAATATTACAAAACTTTTTTTCCTAACAACCTCGTATACTTATGCTTAATTACACATACATATCTACATATGTATGTATATATAAATATAACAAATATATGTGGTATCTGCAATGTATTCATGACGCTGTGCAATACGATATTCTTTTTACATTTCAAAGTGGTGGGAGATTGATGAGCTCCGTTACAAATATTGATCAATTTTACTTTTCATATAATTTTCTATCATTCTGTTCTATTTGCTTGAAGTTCAAACAGTATTACTATTCATTAAGTTTTACGAATTATTCAACATTCTGCATACACATAGAAATATATCTTAACCTTTAAATGCAAACGGGAGTAATAAGATTAATATTTTTTTACAAGAGAAGCAAAAAACTTTACAAAATCTACAACAACAGGGTGTTTTTGGCATTTGGATTTCGACATTTTTAATCGCAGGAATCTAAAAACTTGCGTGAATATGAAGTTTAATAAAACAAACAAAAATCAATCAACAACTCTATATCGAGTTTTTGTGTAGTTACGACCGTTTGCATTTAAGTGGACGATATGTGAAATTTTTACTATATTTTTTTATAATATTTACGTTAAAATATAAAAGAGCTGTTTAAATATTTATATTAAAACATATTTCGTAAACTTTGTAATTAAATTGGAAAAAAGTCATATGTATATGAAATCAAGCCAGTGTTGCCGAAAAAAAATTTATTGAATTAGTTGATAGTTCAATCATATACAGTAATTTTGACTTAGCTGCACAATCTCCTTTGCACGATTTTTTGTGCAGATAAATAAAAAATGCAGCTATCTTAAATGTATTTAGATGCCTTAGGCCGGGTTTTTGAGATGTGGATTAAGTTTAAACTAAGTTTAACGTAGTCTGAAACTCGGATATTTTTGGCGAAATGATTTTTTTTTAGTTTTTTATTAAAGACGAACATTTTAAGCAAAACAAAGTTGTTCCGTCAAAATTTTGTATACAAACTTGGTAATGGCGGCACAAATCTGTTTTCAGATTAACTAAACCTAGTTTAACTGAGATCTCAAAAACCCAGCCTTAATGTGCAGGCACGGAATTGTGGTTACCTTCATAAAAGTGCAGCTAAAGTAAAGTGTTTGAAAGAAGAGTAACAACGTTTTTATTAATAAATTGTTAATAACAATGACGTTCAAACAACCTGTAGGCATTTTTATAAGGAACGAGGTTGCCAAATCGGTAACAACAAAGTGGAGATCAGAATAGTCACTGTAGTACAATGTTAATAATAGCGCTGAAAATGGTCAACATTTTAAACTGGCACTTTCAAAGTAGTGTCAACAGAATACTTAGTTGTACTAGTCATTGCGGTCAGAATTCGAAGTTTTGAACTTTGTAGCGCTACAGAGCGTTTGTCAGCTTCAAAAACTACTACAACTTCTTTATTCTGTTCCAGGCCTAATTTTGTTATACCTGTCATATATTCGCGGTAAAGTTGCTGTAACCACAAAACATATGCATAAATGTAGGTAAATGCAAACAAAATAAGTGAATTATAATGATACCAACTTGACTTGTTGGCGATTATTGTTTTTATAAACAGCTTAAATTGGATATTTATATGAAAAAGTGGACACTATATTTTTTATGTGTGCAGCTTACGTTGATGTTTTATATGAAAATATTTTAAAACTGACCAAACATATGATAAATATGCAGGTATACAAAAGGCACGTAAGCAAGGATTTTGAAGAATAATTACAGAAAATATGCATTTTGGGCAGTTTAGTCAAAATGCAGCTAACTTTGATGTTTTGTATGAAAATAATTTTAAAATGCCAAAAATTTTAGTCATTTATCTCAAAAGTGCAGGTATAGAAAGTGCACTTAAAAAAGGAATTTGTATGGTATTTTAAACAGTATTGACAAAAAATATTAATTTTGTGCAGTTAAGTCAAAAGTGCACTTAAACAAAAGGCAGTTAAGTCAAAACTACTGTAGAACTAATTTCTGCCAAATTTCCCGACAACACCTACAGCTCGCCACCAATTTTAAGCTAATTTTTGGTACTTTGAGAGGGTGGTCCACATTTGGATACACAATCTTAATCCTACAGAGTTGATTAAATTCATTATTTTCTGTTGAGTCGTTCGAATATCTGTATGTATTCAACAAACGGACAGACAGGCGGGCAGCGTTTATTTGATTAAAATTTACTAAAGGGTCTAACGTGCTTTTGTCGTTGGCTGGGGTAGTTCAGCTGTGTCCAGGGTCGACCTAAGGAATCCATGTGAAAACACGAATGATTTACCCTTTTGGGATTAACAAAAATTTCTTAACTTTTTTGAGTAATTTGCGATTGAATTACAATACTTTGTTAACTTCATATAAAATTACTTGCAGAACAGCAAACAGGCAGGACTTCGGCGGACTCTCCTCGGCTGGTGTATTCGGGTCGGAGTCGGGTGAGGAGTCTGGATGGGGCCCTATGAATGCTCGGCAGTGATGAGGTGACTCGTTCTCAGAAGTCGTTCAAATACTACAATTTGTTCTTATGATTAGGTATCTACATATTACAATTCATCCTTACTATACAAAGCTAACTACTGATTTAACCAGGAGAGGACTGACGTCCTAGAACAAAGCTGCTGGCCGAAGTCCCAGTACAAA
Source organism: Pollenia angustigena (assembly GCA_930367215.1). Taxonomy (NCBI): domain Eukaryota; kingdom Metazoa; phylum Arthropoda; class Insecta; order Diptera; family Polleniidae; genus Pollenia; species Pollenia angustigena. Next base: position 219,045,690 of record OV884058.1, on the reverse strand, counting down.
ATCTGTTCACGGAAGTCATAGTACAAAAACTGTTGACCGGAGTCACAGTAAAAAACTGTTGACCGAAGTCACAGTACACAAACTGTTGACCGAAGTTACAGTACAAAAAATGTTGACCGAAGTCACAGTAACGAAACTGTCAACCAAAGTCACACTCCAAGCCAACACCTGAGTTCATACAAGTGTCGGCGACCGTCTTGCAAAAAGCGGGGACTAAGTCCTCTTTAGTATGGCTAGATCTAAGGTGCAATGAAATCGTCACGATGATCTCTAGACCTAACTATTCATTCTTATTTAAAAACTAAATAGGAATTCTTAAGTGAACTGTTATTAAAATAATAGCATTAGGGGGTTTCATGTGTAATTAAAGTAAGTTATAATATTTTATTAAAATAAAGTAAAATGTATGTATAATATTCCTTATGTATTAAGATAAAATATATGGAATAAATTATATGTGGCGTAGATTTTGGGGAGTATAAATCTACTTTTTAAGGGCTTTAAGTATCCCAGTAAAAAATGGAGCTTCGAACGAAGCAGGTTTGTAAGGGAGAAACATAAGAGTTGCGCTTACCATTGCGCATACGGAAGAAATGAATTTTATATGGCGAGTTCCCACTTTGAAGCAATACATTTTTGACACATAAAGCGCTTTGTTCAGCGCATTTAAAAATTGTTCCATGTAACGAACAGCTTTACACACTGAATGTTTTGATACAGTTATTTTGTAGTATTCTCCCTTACAAACCTGCTTCGCAGTAAGGGAATGCCGTAGCACTTGAAATGTTTTTTTTTTTTTTTTATAAAAGATGTTGAGAGTTCTTTCACTTACTTTACTGCATTTCTGTATGTCTTATTGCGTAGCGCATAATTCTGCGCTTATTTTTTTAAATGTACCATTAGTGCTTCGCAAAATGATAAAATTTTTTATTGGGATATCGCTATTTTATGGCAACATAGTCATATATCAAAAAAAAAATCAAACTTGGCAAAATGCGATTAAAGTTTTCAAAATGAACCGGTTTATACAGGTGTAATGAAATATATTTTGTTATAACTTCGGTTCAGTTTGAGATATAATACTGATTTTTTGTTACATATCGAGGGTTATTTTTCAAATAGTGCTATCAGCAAAATCACAATTTTACAGGAGATCGAAAAAATCAGTTTTTACAGGAGATCGAAAAAACTGATTTTTTCGATATCTCTAAGAGTATTAACTAAACTTTATTTTACAATGTTATTAAAAAACAACGTCTTAATCATACATTTGTTAATTTTTTTCTTTATTCCAGATATTCGCGATTATATGTCCGATAGCACTATTTACAAATTAAAATTTTATCGATTTGATTATTGAAATAATATTGAAATAAAAACTATTTTAGACTTTAGTTTAAGTTACACGCATTTTTATTAAAATTATAAGTAAATAAATAAAGAAACGCGTAATCATGTTAACAGAACTCGAAATTAAGTTAAAATTTTACACTTACATTTTTTGAAAAGCAATAAATAATTAAACTTTATCCACATCTCAATGCTTTAGAAATGCATCCGTTTGCTTAGTTGAAAATTACGTGGGACAGATTGTAAGGGTTTCGCTTCTATTTATATGATCGCTGCACAGTGTGGGAAATTTGGGAAAAAATGCAAATAATTCTATATTTTATAAACGGTTGCTCCGATTGGAATGCAATTTGAGGTGACAATTAAAAAGTTGTAGTCGAGTTTATGTCGTGGATTTGAGGTATATAGACTTAGCAGGAGAAGTGCTTTAGGTTGCTAAATTAGGAAATCTCGTTTATAAAAAAACTAAAAACGATCCTTAATTCTTAATTTTAGCTCGATACTAAAAATAATTTTTTAGTGTAATACGCTTGCCCAGTTCTTCATAGTTAGTTCTAAAGTTGCACATATATTTCGGCAGTTTTATATGCATATTCATCAAATTTCTCAATATAAATTCGGTGTCCGCTTTTTTAACAAATAATGTTTTGTAGAGCAGGTATATAAAAATATCTTTTATGGGGATGTGTTGGACATTCCCTTAAAACTATTATGGATAATTAAGAATTTTTGCAATTTATAATAACATATAGGCAGGTATTAATATTGTGAAGTGTTAAAAGTGATTCGAATAACAGTTGAAATCAATAATTCAAAATACATAAAAGTTTATGACGATATAAAGGTATAAGAAAAAGTGCCCGATGAGCAAAAATAGACGAAATGTGAAAATTTAAAAAAATCGTCAAAAATAATGGCGCAATTTTGCGCACACTTTTTTTTTGGTTTCTAAAATTAGAGATTCCAAATTTTATTGTGGTATCAAACATAATTCGTAGACATGCTAACCTCACCTTTAAAAACCTCTTCTTTTCCTTTTTATGCAAAAAAAAGTGTATAATTTGTTTTTTTTTAGCTTTTGAACGAATTGTTTCAACATGAATATTCAACATATTTTAAATTTTTTTTCTTTTTTAAATAACTTTTGATCAAACCATTCAGCGAAAAAATAATCTTTGTTAAACCTTTATTCGTTTAGCCGCAAAAAAATATCATATAAACATCCAGAAACCGAAAAAAACATTTAAATCTCATATAATTTTCTTCACTTTCCTGACTTTAGCAGGGTCTCAGAATGACAAATCGCAACTAAAAGTCTTCAAAATTTACAATATAATGTAAATGTTACAGGTAAGACTTAGAGTGTTTATAACTCTTATTCGCTTAAGGTTTTATTTGTTTAATATTTTTGGCTTTTCTAAAATCTTTGGAAAATGTTTCCTGATGAGCTGGTGTAAGAAACCGGCGAAATGCGCATAGAGGCTTGCTTTCCCTCAACAATTAATTTCAGTGTATTTATCAAATATGAGAAACTGTGAATTTAGCACGTCATACGAAGATCGTATTAATAATAAACTTTGTATTCCCGAAAATAACTTTGATAATATAATTGCATGTGCCCGTGCATAAAACTGAATTGGCAAATTGGTTTAGTTCGTTGTTTTCTTACGAAGACAATAGAATGAAGCGGTTTGTTTTTTAATTTTGTTTTTTCTTTTAACCCACTTACAACTACAATTCGAGTCGGAAAGAACCCAACCAATTGTAGGGGGATGTAAGAAAAGATAAACTCACTGTTTATTGTTGGTGTTTTGTTTAAGCTTTGATATTGTTACAGGTAAGACTTAGAGTGTTTATAACTCTTATTCGCTTAAGGTTTTATTTGTTTAATATTTTTGGCTTTTCTAAAATCTTTGGAAAAGGTTTCCTGATGAGCTGGTGTAAGCAACCGGCGAAATGCGCATAGAGGCTTGCTTTCCCTCAACAATAAATTTCAGTGTATTTATCAAATATGAAAAACTGGGAATTTATCACGTCATACGAAGATCGTATTAATAGTAAAATATTGTTGTCTGTCGAACTGCGTACTTAGTTATTAAGATTTCTTAAAATTCAGTTTTGCTTTTTGGCCAGCTTTTCAGGCAAAATACTCCTCTGTGGGACGGTCCAATTTCGGGCGACTCTCGAGCTTGTATTACCTGATATGTTTATAATAATTGCAATATGAATACTAAGAACCGTGATTGGTAGCCAATATATTTCTAAAAAAGTTTAATAAGTTTAAAATAAGTTAAAATAAGTTTAAAAATTGTCAGCTGGTTTGTATTAAGCATTAAAAAATGTATTTACTTGTAAAATTTCATTAAATAATATAAGCTAACAAAGATTTTATTGCATAAACTAAAATTTATATTGTTTACAAAAACTCATTAACAAATTTTTTGCAGTTTTTTTGCAAAATTCTACAACGAATTTTAAAATTATATTAGTTTATGAAATCTTGACACATTTCCCAACCCTCTGATGATAATATGTCTACTTTGTAATAACAACTTTTATCATTTTATTATATGAAGTAATATTTATGTGGATAGCACTTTTTTACAATAAAAAAACGTGTGTGTTAGATAGCACAATACAATATTTATGAAAAAAAAACGTTTTTAGAAAATTTTTTTTTCAAATTTAAGTGACAGATGACCCTTCAGTTGGTGAACTCGTTTCTATAAAAACACATTTTTGAAAAACTGCAGATAGCACTATTTGAAAAATAACCCTCGATATAAAGAAGTTATGAATAAATTATTTAGCTTGAGTAACTTGAAATTTTTAATTTTTGAGATATGACTATTTTGCAATAAAGGAGTGATATGTACATGATATATACCAAATGGTATCTTAGATAAATATTAATTTTTGCTTTTCACTTGATATGAAAAACGTAATATACCCATATTTGCTTCTCGTGGTAGGGAAGGGTTTACAAATGCTCCTTCTAAATAGAACCTATTATCATAAGAATTTATATTGTAATTTGGCAACTCTGAAGATAAACTGAGCTGAGCATTTTCAATATGCTCACTACTAACAAAAGTATTTTTAACGATAATTTTTAAAAACACTATGGTTAAATTAACCATATTGTTGTCACCGGCAACCATATTATGGCTAAATACGTCCTCTATTAACCCATTAGATCCCACTGTACTCGCTTGAGTACAGAAAATTACCGAATTTTATGCCCTCGTAACAATATCGTTATTATCTTTTTTGAAGAGCTGTTCGCTTAAAATATTACTTTAGAGTGTAGAGAGTAAATTTGTATCAAAAGAAACTAAACATGTGGAAGAGTGAACTAATATTCTAATATTCTTAAAAAGGTGATTCCCCGTTTTTCAGTATTTTGCACTTGTGATTGCTATTTTTTTTTATATTTTGCTAGTGTTGAGCTTGACGCGGAGAAGATCGCTTGAAATTTAAAGTTAATCTAACTAACTTTAAGTATAATTATTAAAATTTGTTGAAAAAGTGGTTAAAAGTGTTGTTTGGTAAGCATTATTATTGCTGTACTCGTATGAGTATAATGAGATAATGCATGTTATAATTTTCATATAATAATTGTAGTTATTTTACGATGTACATTAACATGTTTTATGATAAAAAATTTGAAAATATTGCTGCTGCATTTGATTATGCTGAAGTAATAGTCACACGAATTTTGGCTTTACCATAATTCCTCCAAATGCCGATCACGAAACAGATGAAGAAGAAATTGACGAAGGAAATTTAGTACGTAATGATTTTCTACATTCCAGGGGAGTTAGAATTGCTTGGAGATAGCGACAGTGATGAGAATGATGTTCCACTCTCAGAGTTAAGGAAATCGATGTTAGGGTCATCGGCAATAAAATGGAGGACGAGACCCATGAATAACGATATGCCGAGCTCTTTTGAAATGTTTAGGAGTAATATGAACAATGCACTTGAATGCAAATCTCCTGTAGAAGTATCTGAAACAGTTGTTGATAATGATGTTGTGCATCTAATCATTGACCAAACTATGAAATACGCCTCAGAACACAACATGCACGAGTTTAACATTTCTCCGGAAGAGCGAAAGGTATTTTTTGGCATTATTCCCTACAGCGGTTATCACACCTAACCAAGAGAGCGCATGTATTGGCAGTTAGACGAGGATACGCACTTACCATTTATTTCCAATAACATGTCTAGAAACCGTTTCCAGGAAATTAAACGCTACTTACATCTAGCTGATTACTCTCGATTAGATTTGAGTGATAGAATAGCGAAAATTAGACCGCTTTCCAAAATGTTGTGTTCTTTTAGATCTAATTTTTTATACACCCCATTGTCCCATTGTACTCGTACGAGTACAGGTCAAAAAACACTCTTCAAAAATTTTTTTTAATTTTTTTGATTTTTTTTCCTTAACTGAACTCTTATTTAATAGAAAAACTTGTGAATTTTTTATTTAAAAGAAGCTTGGGATCTATAGTTGCCTCTAAAGATGTTATGCTTAATAATAACAAAAAAAAACATTTCTCTGTTTGTGATCTTCGTACACGATATTAATATGTACTGTACTAAACCAACTCTGTATAAAGATGAGAACATTTAATTGCGTTCTATTTTCGTAAAAAAAAACAAACTTTGTAGCGTGCGCAGCGCTCTTTTGGCTGGAAAAGGCAGGAATAATTTTTTCACAAAAACAAAATACATGCATATGTGTGTTTTTTTAACAAGAAGCGTACAAAAAATGTTTACAAAAACAAACACACAGGTTATACGTGCTGTGGTCGTGCCAACTGCCTAGCAACAATAACAAAACTAGTGAAAAGTGTTGCTGAATTTTTTGTTTTGTTCATTCCTCAATTAACGTGGAAAACATACTACAGAGCATTTATATCGAAAAACAGAACCCTACATAATGTTCGTTACTTTCGTGAAAATAGTTATGAACGGTATTTGAGTTGTGTACTAATACACATGCACTAAATATTTTTCTGGGTATGTGTACCGAACGCTTAATAATATTATTTTTATTTACGAACACTGCTTTTAATTTAAATTGTTTACTAAATAACAATTCACAAAACTTGAAGTAAATATAATCAAAAAATGAATTTAATCAAAATCTGAATCTTAACAAATACATTTGAGGAGATCCCTAACAAAATTCAATAATTACATTTTTCAAGTTTTTTGATTTTTTGATTGAATCCTATTCTACACATCGAAATCTATATTTCTTTAATTATAAAGCATTCCATATCTCAATATTGACACTGCAATTCAATATCAAATAGGTATAATAGTTCAGAGCAAAATGCAATATTTACACATCTTTGCAATAAATATCTACAAGAAATTTTAAAAAATTCAACCTTATAAATAAATCATGCTCTGGCGGTTACTCTTATTTAACTTCAAAACGTAAGGAATTTTTGTTAAGTTAATACCAGTGTTCGAAAATAAACACTAAATATCGTTTTTTAATGTTCGGTTCGGTAGATTTGTGGAAAACACAAACGCTAATAGTGTTTGTGTAGAAAATCATTAAAAATTAAAAAAAATCATAAAATAAAAATAATAAAAAATATTACTGTTTTTATAAAACTCAACAAAAGATATAATTCTTGATCTCCCAAAAAAAAAAAAAAATAAATTTATGCATGCATATCGTTACTTTAATATAGAAAAGCCCTAACTTACTTTACAGGAGAGGGAAAAAACTTAATAAAAAATATAGTCTCTAAACAGTTTAATAAAAAGCTGCCTTAAAAAAAATCGCAACTACAAGACAACAATTTTTATTAAGTTTTTGCCTTCTCCAGTGAAGTAAGGAAAATGTTAGTTAGGGCTTTTCTATATTAAAGTAACGATATATAATATGCATGTACATATGATTGTAACAATTTATTTGGTTTTGTTTTGGTTTTCTGTGGAATTAATAAAGCCAAATTCGTAGATGTGTATATTGAATATACTATATTCTTTTAAAAAAGTAGAAACTTTTGTCTTGAACTAATTTAATGAAATCATTCCCGGGGTTCCCGGGAATAAGATTTTCCTGTTTCGTTTCCCGGGAATAGAAAAAGTCTGGGAAATTAGAAACCCTATTCGGACCCAATCGCAATAGTTTCAAATTTGTTATCTAAATAACTTTAAAACAAACTGTCAGATAAAATAATTCATTTGTGATTAATATTATTTTTTGTAGACAATAATACCTCAATAATTGTTTTGTTTTTGTTATGGACCTCCTCATTTGTATTCAAACGTTAAGAATTTCATAGAGAATGGTTTGTTAACTTTTTACAATAATTTATTTCTATTGATTTTGATTTTTTACCAAAAACTAATAAGATTATTGAGGATTTGCAGGCTGTCTATCTGTCTGGAAGTTATATTTTAGTTAAATGTATTTTTATTTTTTTTCTGCCATTTTTATTTTAGCAAAACTTTGGTTAGATTTTCCAACCAATTTACAAAATGTGAAAAAGCCTGTTATTGAATAATTGATTAAATGTCAAATTGTCAAAAAAATTGTTTTATGTTACAAAAAATAAAAAAATATTTCGTAGAATTAAAATTTATTGCTGTTAGTGGCAGTATGAAATGCAGTTTGTATCGAAATTTTATTAAAGTATAGATTTTTTTTTTAAATTTTTGGCTAATGGAGCAAACAGTATTTAATATTTTATTTTAAGGGAAACTTGGCAACTTGTTAAAGTTCACAAAATGAAAAAAAAAAGTTTTTAGTAAAAAAATTATTACAGAATTGGTTCTATGGTATAATTTGGTAGTGTGGTAGATAAAAAACCTTTAATACCAGATAAGATTCATATCGTACTCTTATAAGAAAAACTTATGGTTTCCGTTATTCTTTTAAAATCAGTTTCTGCCTGTTTTTAGAAAACGTGTGAGAAATTATATTGAAAACAAAAACAAATTTTCGTTTGTTGTTGTAGTTTCAATATAAATTTTTACTCGAAATATTGTTTTAATTTTTTAAATCCAGGCAATAAGACTTGAAAATTAAAGGCACAACTAGGTATACTATTGGGGGATTCACAAGCCGGGTTTAAAATGCTGTCGCCATATTAGCAAAAGAAGCCAAATTTTGCATTTTTCCTATTAAAAAAAAAAAAAAAATCAAAAATAAAAAGCCGACAAGTTCCACTGCTAAAAAAGACCACACTTTTCAAAAGCAGCAGCAAAATAAACACACTGTTTTTGAAAAGTAACCTTTTAATGGAAACTGCTTTTTCCAACTATTGCTTTTTTAACAATAGCAATAATGTCTTATTTGATGGAACTCAAAAAGCAACGGCAATAACTTTTCTGTTGTAGGAGAAAATATGTACACACAGAAAACAAATTGGTTGGAAAAGGGTTGCAGTAATAAAATATTGATCAAGAAATACAATTTACTATTGCAACTATTAAAAATGTATAGATCTAACTGATTTTTAATTCTCTTGATTATTTAAACGTTATTCTAACTGAAATATGATTCGTTCATTTCTTTTATTAGTTATGATAACTAATTTAATGTAATTCTAAAAATTAGTACAAATGGTTAGAATCACAACCGAATTTAATACAGGGCAATACTGAATATTGGTATTTGCAATTAATAATTTGTTTTCGTCAATAAATTTTGTAATATAAATGTTAATTCATGTATTGCAACAATTTATCGATTGCTAGTATAGTTTCAATTCGAGTACAACAAATGAAAATATAATTATTTGGTATTCACAACCAAAAAAAAAGCTATATGTCCCAATTGTTTACTAATTTTACTGTCAAAATATTAAATATAATAAAATAATTTTAATTTTATATTAAAATAAATAAGTTTGTGTTAAAAAATTCAAAATGTGCAAAAAAAATTAATAAATAGGGGTAAGTTATTTACGTATTTTTATAATTATGTACATATCTACGTACATATGTGTGTATGTATTATATTTCTTATAAATACATACATATATGTACACAGCTAGCATTTTCAATCGAAAGAATTTACTGGGAATCTCAAGGAGAGCATTACTCGTCCACGAGCACAAATTTTAATCGTAAAAGATTCCTCACACGGGAAAACTGTTAAGCAAGGTGATTCCTCTGCGAGATACTTCTACAACACAGCGAAATACGCTTATATCACAGTGAAAAAAAATTCGGGACATTGCCGCCAGCCTCAACACTTGCAACGCGAAATGAACAAGAATACTGGTAGAGAATATCTGCCAAAGGGGTTTGAAAAGTTAGCTCGGGTTCCCGAAATATGGGCCCCTAAAGTTTTTGAATTTCTTGAAAGGGCGTTTGGTATAAGGCAAAAAAAAAATATACTAAATGTACTTCTGAGCTAAGAAATAATTTCAGATGTCTTCAGTAAAATCGTATGGCGATTCTTTTCTTAGAATTTATCAACCCTCTAACACCCATTTTAAGAGTGTATACTAAAACGACACTTTAGAGGGTTAACAAGTTCCACGAATATTTTCTGCATCAAATTTTACTAGGGGTCTTTTAAGACTAAAGGTGCGTGCAATGTATGTAAAACGGATTTTCGAAATTCCTGGCCTTGAAATTTTTGAATTTGAATTTCTTGAAAACCCGTTTCACATAAAGTGCATGAACTATTGGTCTTAAAATTTGATGCAAAAAATATTCGTGGAACATTTTAACCCTCTTAATTGCCGTTTTAGAATACTTTTGTTGGGAAGTTAAAAAATAGGACAAAAATTACCCCTTAAAATTAGTGTAAGAGAATTAATATATCCTAAGAAAAGAATCGCCATACGATTTTACTGAAGACATCTGAAATTATTTTTTTGGTCAGAAGTACATTTAGTATATTTTTTTTTTGACTGATACCAAACGCCTTTTCAAAAAATTGGGGCCCATATTTCGGGAACCCAAGCTTACTTTTCAAAACCTATTGGCTGATTTGCTCTACCAATATTTTAGTTTCATTTCGAGTTGCAAGTATTGAGGCTGGTTTTTTTTGTTGCACAGTGTATTGAGCATAGGCGAATTCGTTCGAGATTGCAGTAAAGATTTTCTGATGAGGCTTTCAGAAAGCACATCAAAAATCTTATGAGACTCTTGTAGGAATTCCCTTATAACTTGTGGAATGCTTAAACATATAACTTAGCCACCTAAACAAGAGCATCAAGCTTTTTTTCATACAATTTTTACGAAACAAACCTGTAGATCAGGAATTCAACAACAATCCTGTTGGAAAATCTTATTTGGCAGATACTTAAGTCGGCTTGTTTAAATAAAATTGTATTAACAAGTGAATTTTCATGTTTTAAAAACGCTCTTATTAAAGTAGCTAAGTAAGGAGAGCCGCAAAAGGTTCATTCCAAGATTAAAAGACAAGCGTGTCAGAAAATGTATAAAAAACTAATAAATAAAATATTTTGATGTTTTTATTATTGTTACTCATCAGAAGAATATTTGAGGAGTTAGACAATCGTCTAACAAATATCCGATGCTATCTGGGCAATATCTTAGACATACATACATATGTACAAAACATGTACATGTACATATTGTTTATATTTTGCTCCGCGTGTACAGTGGTCAAACAAATATGTTATAAGTACATTCTATGAAAATCGCTCAGTTTTTTAATGATTTTTATATTAATTTACAGCTTCAATTACTGTTCGTATTGTGAAAACCACATGTAAATTATTCTGTTTTACTTTAGACATTAGAACAAGACGACATTGATGAAAGAAATTGCATTGAACTGAAGCCAAAGATGGTTTTTGTTGGTACTTAAAGGGATAAGCTGAACACCTTTGGAAATCCGTTGGATGATGTGGAAAGCTGCATGTATGTATTTGTATAAAATTAAATAATTTGTAAACTGTACATAAAAATATTAATAAATAAATACACTGACAAAAAATGGAGTTTGTTGCAATTATTTTGATTTTCTATCTAATAAATCGGGAAAATGGTTTATGTAACCGGTTAAAAAAATATATTGATAAAGACAATCAAATCTTTTGTTATGAACACCAATTATGTGTTTATTCAGTTGCATCTATCATATATTCGGGTGTAAGCATAGTTTTGATTTCTAATAATCATACTTACAACTAACAATATCTGTTGTCATAACTGAAAGTGTACTAAAATTCAAATATTGCTATCAAAAATATTATGCTAAGCAACGAAATTTTCAGTAATTGTAACCGAATTGTGTTATAGTACATGCAACCGACAAAATTCGATTGGCGCCAAATTCGGTTGTGATCACGAATCTGTTTTCTCTGTGTAGGAAATAGAATGAAACAAAAAGATTCTGTCAAACAGCCGCCAAATCAAAAACCACTGCATGCTAATAGCCGCAAAATAGGAGATAAAAGCAGCGCAAAGGTAGCTGAAAGGCACATGATCGACGAAGACAAGTGATATTTTCATGCAAAACAAATACAACAAAAATTTGTTTTTGTTTCTATACAATAAAAAATCCAACAGACAATTTGGCTGGTTGCCTTTACTAAAAATATTTAAAAAACCAAAATACACACACACACATTTCGTGCTATAGTCATGCAAACTGTCGAGCAACAACAACATTACTACAACATTACTGAAGAAAGGCTAAAATTTATTTTTCCTCACCACCATGAAAAAAAACAATGTTGCTGTACACTGATCAGTATTTTTTCGTTGTAATCTGCCTTTTTGCCAGTGTTGCCACTTTGTGGGTAATTACCCGAATTTGGTATAATTTTTACAGTCGTGGGTAGAGCGTGGGTAATTTCTCTTAGGTGTAATTTGAAATTTTTACTTCAGATGCCCAAATAAAATCAAGATTCGATTTCAGCGATGACATTTATTTCTTTTTAAATATTGTTGCTAAGAAATGCACAGCCTTCTGAACCAAAGTCTTGGTTTCTTTTAAGAAACGAATTCAATCATTAATCATACATGTACATATTTTTAAATGTTTGGTTATGAATGTCGCATGATGGACCCTTAGATTTGGATAAAGATGCCTATCATAGTGATTTAGAACCTGAAGTTTAAAGCAATTCAAACTAAAAACTTGCCTGGGGGAAGATATGTTTCCAATATTTCAAAATATAATTAATTTTATTTCTATCTTGCTACTTTTTATTGCTTTAGTTTAAAGAATATTTAACGCCCTTTACAGTTGTAAAACTGAATTACAAAAGGGACAGTTGTATAAAATCTGCAGGCATTTAGTTATTAAGTAAGGTATAAAGGTTATTTTTTAAGACCATGAAACTTAAAACGGTAGACAACATAAAAAAATGAATTTTAATCGCAGATTGATACACGGTATTACGATATAAACTGATTTAAAACAAATAGACACCGCGCCTGTCCTTGACGAAACGCATTGCAGACGTCCAATTTTGTTTCTCTTTTTCGAATAAAATTAACAATGTTGACCTCCAAGACACCGATTGTTGCTGGTTTATCATTATAATTTGATTTATATTAATTTATATTAATAATTAATAATTTGATGGCGTTGTTCAAGAATGAATCTATTCATGATGATGTGCCTGTTCAAAAAGTGAAAATAGTCGGACAGTTCGTTTGACAGCTAGCCTTTCGTAAGCATCCATTATAAAGCAATGGCAAGGAACATTTTAAACCTTCCCAAGATATATCAACCATATGTGGAAGTTAAATTCATTATTTTAGCAGTTTTATTTTATGTTATTTTTGTAAATTTAAATAAAATTAACAGTTTGACTAATATTGATCTTGTTTTAATGAGTTTGTTGTGTTTTTGCTTCTTTGTAAATGTATTTTTATTAAATAAAACTTAAATTTTATATCAGGTGTAATTTCATTTAAATCGGGTAATTTTGCTTCATCTCAAGTGTAATTTTGAATCTTGCTGGTGGTAACACTGCTTTTTGCAGAGCTAATACCTCTGCTCAGACTGCTTTTAGCACACACTTCAGCGGCTTTTTGTTGTTACCACCCTGCAAATAAAATTGGACCACCTGACCCATTTTGATAAAATGGACTACTCCATGGACTAGTCCGATGTAATGCAAGCATGGACCATGTCATTGTTAAAAAGTGTTTGTAGTGAGACGACATGTCTTCGTTTTTTAACGACATGCTTTCGTTTTTAAACGACTTCAAAACTAATCCTCTTGAGTATACCATGGAGTAGTTTTAAAACTACTCCTTAGTGGTCCAAAGGTGGGTTATATACCATGGAGTAGTTTTAAAACTACTCCTTAGTGGTCCAAAGGTGGGTTATATGGTCCTCTCCTAGGACATCGTAATGTTAAATAGACCAGGTTTTTTCCATACGTTTAGGTTACTTTTGGACTAGTCCTGGTCCCTTGTGGACTACTCTTTACACGCGTGTTTGGACTGGTCCTATTATTTGCAGGGCAGCCAGAGAAGAATTTTTGTTCTTTGAATTTTAGATTTTTTTTTTGGTTTGTCTTTTTTAACTAGCTCTTCTTTCAGGAAAAAGTAAAAAAGCAAAAGGCGAAATAATTTTTTTTAGCTTTTGCTTTTTATGTGGTTGTCCATTTTTGTCGCTGGCTGGTAAAAAAGCAGTTGTCAGAAAATAAAAATATACAAAATAGGAGATTTGCTTTTTTGCACAAACGAAAAAAAAAACATTGGCTATTGGAAAAAAACGTACAAATTTCAAAAGCAGTGGCAAAAGCAAAAATAAAAAGCAGCCAGCTGATGGGTGCTTTTAAACCCTGTTCACAAGGTGAAAAAAAAACGACTGCAGTGAACAACCCCTCATAATTCAGTGTGCGTTTTTGAATTTAAGTTAGCTGATTTAAAAGAAATATAAAAAATAAGTATTTACCAAAAATAAAGATATTTTTTTTTAATTCTAATCATGAATTAATAAATTAAATAAGATCTTACGTGACTATTTTCCATTTTTCCGACGTAAATCATAAATATTTTGTTTGTTTACCAAACTGCAGAGTCCTTAGCCGATCTTATTTGACGCCGCAAGTAATTTGTTGCAAAAATTGTTAGCCGCAGGTTAAATTCGGATGTTAGCCGGATAAAATTATACTACAACGGCAACGGCTTACAAAAACTAATGCGGCTCGGCTCAGCAGGTCTCTTCTGATTAATAACGACAGCACAATAAACATAGCAAGCAAAGTTCTATTAATTTAAGACACTTATTGTTTACAAAGCAACAACAATATTTTTAAACCATTGTAAAATGATAGATCATTATGACAATATAACATGATAAGCAGTTGTGCGAGTAGTCATATGTGTCAAACCATATTGAACTTATGTTAAATTTTATGAAATTGTCATTTGCTTTAGCAAAGGCCGAAACTTATCGCACATTCCGTACGAAATAAAATATTTTTTTTATTGTGTTTTCGTTTTTTAAATGAATTTGGGAGGATTTCTGTTAATTTTTGATAGTAGCTTAAGCAAGCTTATGCATATTGTAGTCAGGCCTTAAAATTGAAAATTTTAGTTTATGAAACAATATTGCACTTGATCAACAAGAGAGTTTTAAATCGAAATTTCAAAATGTTCAGTAGAAGCAAAACACTTTTATATAAATTGTTAAAGGAACATTTGACAAAACGCATCTCTCGAGGTAAGAAAATTTTCCAGGATTTCCTTTTAGTAAATATAAAATTTGAATGTGCTTCTTTTGATCTAATCGCCTTATTTCTACGACTTTTAGATCATAAGGTACGCAATCGAGAAATCGACCTCTTTCAGATTTTTCCTTAATTTCAATTCAACAAAAAAATTTACCCTCAGAGCATTAAAATATTTGTTTTCTTCCGAAAGAAATCGTTTTGTCAAAAGCAAAGTTTGAAAAACCTTCCACTAAGACAAGTAGATTTTTAAATCAATAAATCGCGAGCGTTTGTTGAGACAAAAAGTCTTGCATCGACAGAGGTTCTTTTAAATGGACTATGGCCCTTATCATCAGCTATGGGCAAATGCAAAATCAAAATGCAAAAAGAGCGAACGATGTGTATACATACACAAAAAACAAAGAGCAAAAGAGCATAAAACCAACAAATGCAAACGTAAATAAACCAATACAATGCCAACCATGCAAAGCTATCAATGTAGTGGTGCCCATACTTGCTTATCATGTTAAACGCAACGCAACGCCAGCGAATTACATTGCAAGCAAAAACAAAGTCAAAAATATTTTGTAATATTGTTGTTGCTTTCTACAGAAATTCATGTAGAAACATGTACCGTTTTAAAATTTTCAACGCCACAAGTTATGAGGCGTTTGAAAAAACTACAAGAGAATCCGATGAGAATAACCCTCTTTCCATCCAAAGTTACGATTCTGCTAAAGAAAAATTCGAGAGTTTTCTAAGACCTCTTAATATTTCTAGAGACACTGATCTGCTTGTTTACTGGCGAAATGACATGTTACACATGTCATTTTATATCTGTCGCATCTGAAAGACTATTTTCAATTGCAAATGACAAACTATATCTCCGCAAAAGTTAAGAATATTTTGTTGTACAGATAATTTATTGCAGTTTTTTTTTTTGTATTAAAAAATAATTTTTTTTTTGTTTATGGTGAATTCAATTCGATGTTTTTTAAATCTTATTAACATAATTTTAAATATCGATAAACTTTTGCACTGTTATTTTGTATAATAAATAAATTACCCAACTAAAGTTCTGCTAAATTTAACTGAAATTTAAATTCAATATGGGTTTTTGAGATCTCAGTGAAACTAGGTAAAGGTGAAATGAGATTTGTGCCGCCATTACCAGGTGTATATACACAATTTTGACTGTACAGATGAGTTTTGCTTAAAATGTTGTATAATACTACCTTAACCCTTTCGGTCCGACTTTTTATTTGAGAAACAACAATGTAAATGAAAAATTTGTTTACAAATATTGAAAAAACTTAAAAATGTATTATGTTTTGCATTATTACTTTTTCCATAAGTCCTTTCATATATATATATATATATATGTCCTTTATTTACAACTGAATTAAATTACATAACATATAAAACAATTGTAAAAAGTTCAAAGTGAACATAGGGCATCCGTCGAGGACTAATGGGAGAGTGAAACGAATACAAATATTACATTTGTACACATAGCCAATCCTCTTCAACTGTCAACCTCACCCACTGTCCACCCGAGACTTGGTGTCCTCTGTCATGCGAACGAGGCTCTGACGAGCGATCGCGGGCGGTATAACCCTAGACGCAGCATGGAGTAATTACCTGCAGCACATCAACGAGGAGTGTTTCTCCTTGAAAGGTTACGATGGGACCGTTCAATAGGGATGGCAGCGGATGAGCCAAGAGTATGGCCAACGGTGGCGCCCAAGGTCTTCAAAAGATTTACCATCAGCAAACCCTAGCCTAGAGGGTTGCTGGCAGCCCCAGCACAATATGTCCCACTAGTATTGAAACTATGTACAAATCTTATAAAAATGTGCTCAAAATTTGCAACCGTTACTTCTTTGATAAACTAACACAAAAAGTTCGACTGGGACAATTGCAAACGTGATTTTTTTACTTTAAAGAACAAATCGCATCATTCAAAAATTGTCTGGGATGTATTATCCCAATAGGACCGAAAGGGTTAAACTAAGTTTAAACTTAATCCAAATCTCAGGAACCCGGCTTTAGAGTATCAATATGGTATTGGCAAAAAGGCGTATCGTTACATCCCTAGTGGAACTGTACAAAATTTTGCAACTGTAGTTAAAAACCCCCCTAGGGATAGGTTGCACCTCTAAGGGGGCGTTGTTAAAGCGTCTCAAGGAATCGGAGGTCTTGGTGTAACATCCACTGGGGAAAATGCACCCTGGAATCCACAAAACATTCAAATCACACAGCCCCTTGGGCTCCAATGGACTTTATAGAGTTCGAAGTTGCCACGGGAGTGAGTAGGCCCTGGTCTAACTATTAAGTGAGTTCTCCATAAGTTTGATTCTTGCGAGAAATGCCTCCTGACTTTCAGGATAATTTTCTTTGCAGAAGCCTTGGATGATGGTTTTTAGTAAGTTTTTCATCGTGCGATGGGTAAGTTCCTTTTTCACGGCATTAAAAACTCCAAAATGGTTCAACGAAGAATAGCTTTTTTGACGAAGAGATACTATCGGGGAGGACGTGGTTGCTGTGGTTTAAGCCAAAGGCGCTGTTAAGATTACATTCGCATGGAAGGATAATTTTTTCCCTTGTGGGAAAGTTCGGCCTGTGGTTGGCCTTAATTGCTGGTGCTATTCAACAGAAGCTACTGGGATTAGTGAATACTGGGGTTGTATAATTTTTGTGGATTATACACTCGCATTGCTTCGTATGAGTGCAAATGATCCTTCACTCATACAGTGGCAAGCACTTAATATTAACACCACATGTGGTTGAGATCAATGGTGAAGTTAAATCGAAAGACAGCTGTTCACGTAAATCCCAGTTGAATATATGAAAAATTAGCAAATGGCCAGCCCTTATTTAACGAGACTTATTGTGCAAAAATTTGCATTTTGTGAAAAAAGTGTATTTTGAGTAAAAATTACTAATTATTAAAGAATTGACCAAGGCGAATTCATACAAGGTTGTCTTATTTTGAAAACGTTTTGCAACACTGTAAAATATTTTAACGTTGTGTCAAAAATGCAAACAAATATTTGATTTTGTTTTTATATTAAATTGTGTTTTTTTGAAATGTTATAACTTAAAAAAGTTTTAAATTACACAATTTAAATCGAATATTATAGAATATAGTTAAGATTCCCCAGAACCAACAGCACGGTATACCATTTTGACACAAGGTTAGTAATCAGCTGTTGCTTACGTAGCAAGATAAGTTCACCTGGTGTGAATTCGCCTTATAACTGACTTTTTGTGGGAAAGGTGACTTTTTGTAGAAAGTAAACTTTTTTTTTTTTTTTTTTTTTTGAAAAAATTACTTATTGTAGGAAAAGTCAAAAAGTGAGTTTTTGTAAACAAAAGCTTTTTATTTCGAAACAATATTTGTGGGAAATAGTGCCCTTTTCTGGAAAATAGTATTTTTTTTTTTTTGGTAACATTGGCTTTTTGTAAAAATTTGATTTTGGTAAAAAAATCCTCTTATAATTTGTATTTTTTTTTAATTTTACGTTCACTTAATGTGCTTAAGCCACCAAGTCTTTGTATATTTTTAACACACAAATTTCGAATTTTTCTCTAACGAAAATTTCTAAACAATCAACAGCACCTTGTTAAATAGTTGTACTACAAAAAATGAACATACAACACCAAATTACAAATATTTAAATAATAATTATAGAAACAACACAATAAACACAAGTACTACAGCAAAATTTTAATACCAGAAAAGAAAAAACAAAAAAGTAACAACTAAAAAAATAGTTGAATAAATAAAATGGAAGCGGAAGGAAATGAATACATGTTTTAAGTGAGTGTGTATTGCAAAATCATTAATTTTAATGAGCAACATCCTTCCAACTAAACAGATGAGATACACTAACACAAACACAATTGTGTACTTTAGCATTTGTTTAACAACAATTTCGTAACTAAACTATCTATTCGATGTCTATGTGTTAGTAAAACTGAATAAGCGCGTGTAACTGCCACCAAACTGCTGTTTTATTTCACTTTTTAAAGCTGCCTGCCAGTATTGTCTTTTTCCTCTTCTTTAAATTTGTCTCTGTTTGTTTTTTTTTCTTCCTTTTTGTTTGTAGTATTTCCTACAATTTGAATTTGGTTGTTCGTTACCCAACAAACACGAAATCAAACCTTTGATATGAAATGAAGTTGTGATATGATATCAAACTCAATTTTCAAACCTTTTTCAATTGTTTGATTTAAACATTTGAATTCAAATTGATAATGATTTAAATATAGAATTTAACAAAAACAAGTAAGAGTGCTATATTCGGCTATGCCGAATCTTTGATACCCTCCACCAACACTTCGAATGTTTCAGGAGTAATATCTGTATGATGTCTATTTATTATTATAATCTTTGTAAAAACAGACATCTGCATTAAAATTTGTTGCGGTTTAGACCTATTTATATAAAATTATTGATCGACAATCAGAATCAATTTTAAAAAGTTTGCGTAGAATATCAGTTTAAGATGAACTTAAATGATTTTCAAGAGAACAAATTATATAAAAGCCATGGTAAGCTATGAACCAATCATCCCAAATTCTGCAGAACGATTTCTGGTATTAAAAAACATAAATTTCAATACAGCGGTGCAATTAGTTTAAGCGTTTGCAGTAAATTTCAGAAGGCTGCTAAAATGGAATCTAAGGAAAATTATGGACCGTATATCACAAAATTGCATAACATCTTTTCTGGCCATATGAAGCTAAACTGGAAGAACGTTTACCGCGTATTTAATTATTTTACCAGAGTGGGCTTAATATGAGGCCTATGGTAAGTTATGCACCAGTTCTATAAAACTGTGATGTATCAAATTTTGTTATGATAGCGTTATTTTTAACGTTTTAAGGCGTACTAAGCTGTTTTCCGGGAGTAAGGTTTATATGGGGCCTATGGTAAATGATGGACCGTTCTTCACAAAATTTTAAAGTCATATTTCTCGTTCAATAAAACTGTGAAGTACCAAATTTTGTTATGATAGCATTCTTTTTTACGTTTTTAGGCGTACTAAGCTGTTTTCCGGGAGTAAGGTTTATATGGGGCCTATGGTAAATTATGGACCGATCTTCACGAAATTTCACAGTCTTATTTTTAGTTCTAAAAAATTTTGATGTACCAAATTTTGTTATGATAGCATTGTTTTTTACGGATTTAGGCGTACTAAACTGTTTTCTGGAAGTAGGTTTTATATGGGGCCTATGGTAAATTATGGACCGATCTTCACGAAACTTAATAGTTTCATTTTTAGTCCTATTTAACTGTGACGTGCCAAAATTTGTTATGTTAGCATTGTTAGTTAGCGTTTTAGGCTTACTATACTGTTTTCCGGGAGTAGGGCTTATATGGGGCCTAGGGTAAATCATGAACGGATCTTCAAGAAATTTTACAGCGTGATTTCCAGTTAAATAAAACGAACTGTTGCGAAATCTTATAACATTCTGTGCATTTTCCACCATTTATGTTAGTTTTTGTAACAAAATTATCAATTTTTTTTAGGTGGTGGTTCCACATTTTGATTCATAGCTCAGATCCTATTGAACCGATTTTGCTGGATTTCAATCCCAAACTGCTTAGGATAACTACAAGCAATTTGACATCAAGTTTGTTTATTTCTTTTGAGTTTTTCGAAAGTGAGCGTGTTTTCAACAGACGGACAGACAGACGGACATGGCTAAATCGACTTAAAATTACTCAAGGACCCATAATATATATACTTTATAGGGTCTGAGATGAATAATAAAAAAGTTTCACACGGAATGACAAACTTAATATACCCTCTTCACAACTAATTGTGGTGGAGGGTATAAAAATGTATATTGACTTTAATTAAAAAATGTGTGATATTAATTAAAAAACTAAAAAAAAACTTATAATATTAATTAAAAAACAAATAAATATTATCAATTAAGCGTTTAATTGACTTGATAAAATGTTTAATTCACTTGATTAAACATTTAATTCACTTCATTAAATTTTTAATTAAAACTAATTATTTTTGAATGATATTTTTATTGAAAAAAAAAAATTAACGAGAATTGTATCTCTGTGTTTCTCCAATTTAATATCAAATTGTTATTACATATTATTCGAAAAAAAAAAATCAAACGTGAATGTGAAGAAAGTAAAAGTTTTTTGTTAGGAATGAGTAAAAAATATCGATATATCAAAATATCGATATAAAAAAATCGATATATATCGCCGATATTTAAAAAACCGATATATCGATATTAAAAAACCGACTATCGAATTCGATATTTTTTAAAGTCAGTCTTCATTAAAAACTCAAAATTTTAACCGTTTTTCATACAATATGTTTTTTTAAGAATTGGCATCACTGCATGCATCATATGTTTTTTTAAACTAATATGAATTTCTAAAATGATTTGCATTTCTAAGAAGAAGCATTAAGAAAACGCGGGGTTTTCATATTGCAGATTTCTATTTAAAACAGTAAAGTCAAACGAACTTGAAAAGATTTATTTAAATCGGTTTTGGAACAATATATGTGCATATACATGTAAACATATAAGAATTTGGAATAATTATAAGATTTGTGCACATATCGTCGCAGGAATTTAAGAACGCTGTAACTGACAAAACATAATATATTCACCAGAGACAAAAAAACCTGTATAGAAGAAAGTAGAAAAGATTTTAAAAACGTATTTTTATTTTTCCCGCTTTATATCTAAGCATTTCCTCTCAAGTCTATTATTCCCGGTGGTTCTGCGGCTTACTGCTTTCGTTTTATTTTTTTTTTTGCGTTAGTGAATTATTTAAAATCATACAAATATGGGACCGGGACCAATCGACGCAGCATTTTTTTCTGATAAAAATTATGCAAAAAACGTATTTTCGATTTTTTGTCACTTACAGCATTCTTTAGTTTCTGCGACGATATACTTATATGTATATATATAAAACTTTTTAATTTGGTACAAGTTTCAGCAAAATACGTTCGATATAAAGATATTTTTGAAATAATAAATATCGATACTCTTAACAAATATCGATTCGATATATATCGATATATTTTTTCAATTTGCCCATCCCTATTTGTTGTACGATCGCGGTGCTACGACATCGCAATCCTCAAAATAAAAAGTAGCCAAGTATTTCGTCTTCCAAGAATTTTGGGGATGAAAATAAAGCCATATCGTCTTGTATCTATGGTGCCAAATGTTTAGCTGACAGTTTATTAAAAAAAAAAAAAAAAAATGAATTAAAAAAATATTTTTAAATTATGTTCCACATTATATTAAAATCCGCATGTAAGAAACACTTGAGAATAACGTTTGAAAGCAAGTTGAAAAGTAAATGTGTTTCTCAATTTGAAAATAATTTTCGAATTTGTTAAGAAAGCTATGATTTTCATGATTATCCAACGTTTGTCGCTTTAGACAATGTTTATTTCAAATCGTTTTCAATTTGAAATCAAACCTCCATGTTTGTTGGGTAGTTGGTTTGTGTGAGTGGTGTTGGTGGGTTTTAGAGAGTGAGTCAAAATACGACATTTGCATTTTAATAAAACATTTTATGTTTGTCGTTATTTTTGTTCTCATACATTTATAACATTTTGTACCGGCTGTTGTTGGTGTCTCTTGTTTTGTTTGTAGATTCATGTTTTTATTATTTCGTTAGTCTACTGCGAAATACACTTATTTACATCTTTTACAACATTTAAGTAATGATGATGTTACCGGGTTGGGTCCTTTTTTTTTTTTGTTACAGAATTGTTTGAATTTTCTTTACATCGTTTTGGGAACCAGTGAATATTTAAGTAATTTTTTTCTTGTATTGAAAAATAGTTATCATTTAGAATTATGTAAGAGTTGTTTTGTTTTTATTATATTGAGTTGGTGATGAAAATAATTATGCCAGAAACGTGATTGCAGATGTTGGCATAAATTACGCCAAAAAAGATTCGAAACTGTTTGAAATACCGGGCGTATAACTAATATTTGAGTTGTTATTTATTAAAGAGTATACGCTAGCATGTTAAAAATATTATTAATGCTGAGGAAAGAATTAAAATTACATTTAATAAACCGGGTGATTTTTTACCTATTATCTTTTTGGCAACACTGGTTTAAACAGCTGACGCACGTTTTGTGTTTTATTTCACTGTCAAACATCTTCGGTTTGTTGTATAATTTAAACGTGAATCGTCTTACAAACGAACAACGCTTGCAAATTATTGAATTTTATTATCAAAGTTCATCGCGCGCTTCTTGTGTTCAGCGACGAAGCTCATTTTTGGCTCAATGGGTACGTTAATAAGCAGAATTGTCGATTTTAGAGTGAAGATCAGCCAGAAGCATTGCAAGAGCTACCAATGCATCCAGAAAAAGTCACAGTTTGGTGCGGTTTATGGGCTGGTGGCATCATTGCACCGTACTTCTTCAAAGATGATGCGAAAACGTAGTGAATGGTGAGCGCTACCGTGAGATGATATCCAACTTTTTTTTGACTTGTATGACATGTGGTTTTAACATGACGGTGCCACATGCCACACAGCACGCTTAAGCCCTTATGACACTACATTTTTTATTCTTTAATTGATATAGAATTGATAGAAAGAAACAGTAAATGCTAGAAAGAGCAAACTATAAAAATGGGTATCACCCGAAAATTAAATTCACCGTTGAAGTTGAAACGAACAGAGAAATAGCATACCTTGACACAAAATTACATAGAGGGGACAATAAAATAACGTTTGATTGGTATGCAAAAAATACATCGTCTGGCAGAATTATCAATTTCAACGCTACTCAACCAAAATCTCAAATAGTAAATACTGCAAAAAATTTTATACGTAGAGTTCTTGATATTAGTGATGAACAATACCATAACAAAAATAAACATGTAATCACGAAAGTACTTAAAGATAATGCTTTTCCTACAAATTTAAATTAAAATCTAATATCTGCCTATAAACCTCTAATAACAAACATAAATGGAGACATTGATAAGGAGGAAAAATATTTTTACAGTGTAAAATACATACCGGGCCTCACGGACAATAAAAACATAAAAAGCGCAATAGATAATAATGACATGAGCTTTGCTTACAAACCAAACAAAACATTAAGTGCAATATTTACAAATACAAAAACGCCAAGAAACAAACTACAACAAAATAATGTAGTGTATGAAATACCATGCAAGGGAGACAACAACAACAGCTGTGATTTAGTTTACATTGGGACGACAAAGAGAAATCTGGAGACAAGAATGGGAGAACACAAATCAGACATAAACAAAAACAAAGAAAGCACTGCATTATCACAACACATATTACAAACAAAACACAAACCTGATTTTGGCAACATAAGAATACTAGACAAGGTAAATAACGTGAGGAAAAGATATACTACAGAAAGCTTAAGAATTCAACAGAAAATAAACAGAACAATGAATAAAAAAGAAGATACTGACAATTTAAGCGACTGTTACAGAGTTGTTTTGAAAAACAGTAGATGACGACACTAACTGTGGCTTTTATTACTTAAAAAAATATATTAATGTAACATAAAATTGTTTATTTTCAATGTAAGTTAGTTACATTCAATTCATTGTGTTATTAAATGTTGATGGTTTTATTTTATATTAATAGACGAATCCCCTGAAGAAGTGAACATAAAATTCACGAAACGTCGGGAAAAATTAAATAAAAAATTTGCATTTTTATTTTCACAAATGGAGTTAGGCCTCACCAGCTAAGTATATATAAGCAAATATATAAATATATATAAAAAATGTAAACAAAGTTTTTTAGTTTTTTTTCTCTTGTTATGGTTTTGTTTCAGGGATGACGTTGAGAATTTTTAAAATTGTACCAACAACCTTTAAAAATTTTATTTTTTTACCCTAATTGTACTAAAAGATTTTTTTAGTTGAAATTAATTTTATTTTTGTTCTTTAAAAACACCACAAAAAGGTATTATAAATCTTAGTTTAAAAAGTATCAACAAAAATGTACAATTAAAACAACTTAGCCATCCCTGTTCTGTTAATTTTATTAAATGTTGCCAACTTTTTGTTTATGAAAAACCTAAAAACAAAAGAAGTAAATCGCCGAATTTGCCCATAAACCGCTGATTCAGCAACACTTTTATTATTTCAAGCTTGAAATGTCAATTTTAAGTTGAACAATTTTACATTTTTTTTGAAATAACTTCATTTTTTATCGATAACTTTAGTAACATTTTTGACAGTTTGCCATTTATCTTAATACAGCTGAACCTGTCGCACTTGGTAAATTTTTCTATTACTTTATATTTGCACTGTTCACCAAAAATTTAACAATGCATTAAAAATGTAGCGTCAAAAGGGCTTTAACAATAGACTTATTGAGAGGCGAGTTCGGTGAACATTTTATTTCACGTTCGGGATCGGTCAATTGGCCGCTTAGATTGTGCGATTTACCGCCCTTAGACTATTTTTTGTGGGGCTATGTTAAAGCTCATGTCTATACGCACATGCCCGCTTCAATTGACGCATTGGAAGACAACACTGAAGCATTTATTAATGAGATACCGGCCGAAATGTTGGAAAGAGTATGCCAAAATTGGACTAAGCGGATGGACCATTTGAGGCGCAGTCACGGTCAACATTTGCATGAAATAATCTTCAAACATTAAATTATATGGACCGTACTATCGATTCAAATAAAGATTTCATGTATTTTTCTGAATTTTATGTGTTTTTTTTAACTTTCCTATAGCTCTTAAAAAATCACCCGATATAAAAAAAAACATTAGTTACAACATCTTTAATATATCGTTATATGAAGCGCAAATGGTCATCGCTAACATTTTGAAAACTTTACACACAGAAAAAATACCAATGTAAAAATAACATGGCGAAATGTTGAATGAGAATCATGGTTAATTTCTGCAAAAGTATGCACTTTATTTAAATTTATCATTATTTCATATTAATTTTAAATGAAAAATATTAAAATAACCTTAAATTGTTAAAATAACATTGTTCAACATTGAATCCATAAAAACCTGTTTTATATTAAAATCAAAAGTTTATATTGTTAAATTAACATGCATTCATACTTAAGTATGTACATTTTTTTATTTCCATGTTTAAAATATGTTATAAAAGAAGACAATTCCCGTATTTTTTTAATTAAAACTATTAAGTTAAATATTACATCAAGTTTTCAAAGTAGAATGATGGCGAAAACCATATCGGGCCATTCTGCTGATGCTTCTGTTAACAATGGAGATACAAAATAAGTGAAACAGCTAGGGTTGCCAGAAACCAATATTCAAATAACTGGACAATGTAAAAAATTCACCTGGACTTTGTAAAAATAACTGGACAATCTTAAAAGTTCAAAAATATTAAATTCGATATAATTTTTTTTTACCATAACATTTAAAAACAAGGAAACGTAACAATAAAAATTCACTTTTACGTCATTTTACATATCGTCATCTAAATTAAAAAAAGGGCGTAAGTAACAAAAAAGTTAAAAATCTACTTTTTTGCGAAATAATCGCAAAAACACGAATTTAACTGGAGAAGATTTTTTCTAATTATCTTAATATCTTTCCGAAAATCCAAAGTTATTTGTATATTATTTTAGATCTTTGTCCAATAAGTATAGAAATGGACCAGTGCATTCCACTGATAAGATTTCTAAAATCGGACTTAAATTAAGAATTCTGGATTGTTTATAAGTTTTGTAATACTTAAGGTGCCGTAATTGGGGAACCTCTGGTGGCCCTCCTGATATGTCTATAGATCCGTTATCCTTTACTTAAACTGGAATACAAGACCTTAATTAGCATCAGGAATTTGATTCCAATCGGACTAGCCGTTTACAAAGTCCAGAAAAATTACCTTTTTTGTTCTTAAATCTCTTACTGTGTGTCGATTATGATTTACAGAATTTACTAACTCTTGTTTTAGATGTAAGCAAATCTATTTGAAAATTTTTCAAAATTAAGTCGTAGGCCCCTGTTACGGTTTACAACTCAATTAAGTTAAATTGTAATTTCTTAATTTTTGTATTATGGTTTACAACTGTGCTATATTGCGGTGAACAAAAACATAACAAAAATTACAACTGATCACAACCAGTTGTCTAAATTACAGCTCAACTGAGTTGAGTTGTAAACCGTAACAGGGGCCTTATTAAAATTTCCAGAGGGCATCCTTTTCCTTTCTTGTGAGTATAGATTATTGCAAATACTTAAAGTACTTTCGAAAAAGTCTTGCAAATTGGAATTGGAAAATACAACAATGACCCATTAATGTATACAGATTTTGAACATTACTTTTATCGCATTTTTAAATTAATAAAAAAATTATTTTTTAATATTAATTATATTTTAACTGGACAAATTGTATTTGAGCTGGTAACTGGACAAGAACCAAAAAAACTGGACAATCCAGGCCATTACGGCCGTCTGGCAACCCTAGTTACAGCGGTAAGTGTTTTGAATTATTCTTAAATAAATTCATATCGTTAGCTAAAATGCAAAAAGACGTAACTAACAAAAATATAATTTAACAGGAGAAGCAAAAAACTTTGTAAAGTGAAAACTATGAACATATCAGAAAAACATGCATTGATAAGTCGTCCATGGAATTCTTCAACCAATTTTCAAAGAAACCCATTTTATTATATTTTCTTATGCTATGTTCATACGACGTTATAAACCACTCGTTTCGCTCTTTGAAACTAGTTTGCCAAACATGCTGTTCATACGATTCATTCCTGTTAAATTTTGAAATTTTTTTTGTGTTGTTAGTGTGATTTTTTTTAAAATAGATTAAAAAAAAAAAGTAAATAAAACTTAAACATATATTATTTAATACTTTTATTGATATTATTTTGTTATAATTATCACTTTATTTAATTAAACATAAATTTTTATTTTGTTTTTTTCTTTGTTTTGATTTTTTTTGAGAGCTAGTTCAGATAAACTAACGATAAATGTTATCAAAATTGGAGATGATAGTACATTTTTCCTGTTTCGCAGCCTGTTTCAAAATGAAACGACCTGTTTCGCTCACAAAATTTTGTACGAGACAGGAATAAGAGAGCGAAACACGAAAATTGAACATGGTATTAGAAACAAATATGTGTAATTCGTCGTTTTGCATACTTCAAACAAAAAACTTGTAGTTACGTCCCTTTGTGTTTTGTTAATAAAAACGCAATTTTTGATCGCAGAAGTGTAAAATTTTGTCAAGACATGTAGTTTTATAGCATTCATAATAATCAATCAAAAACTCGACTTGGAATTTTTTGCATTTTAGCTAACGATATGTTGTCTTCACACTGTTATATCACAGTACAACCAATTTGATTCTACATGAAATTCACGTTGTTTCAACTTGAAATAACTTTCATTCAACGTGATTCGGATTGTAATTTTAATATAAATGACACTTTGCTCTAACTTTACTGCAATGTTAAATTAACATGAATTTAAGTTATTTTAAAAGAAAAAAATGTTGTTCGCAAGTTATTGTAAAATCATGTTAAATTTAAATGAAACAACAATGAAGCAAAATCACTACTGAAAAATGTAAAATCCAAGTTGTTTTGAACGAATTTACATTGATTATTTTCTGTGTGTACAGGAGAAGCAAAACACAATTTTAAAGAAAAAGAAAAGTGTCAATGATAAATTACACTGGTTTACAGCCAAAAATTACCAAGAACGCCACGTGCCTAGATAAGTTAATTTTGACCTCCTGAACACGAAAAACGCTGTAATTTTTTTTTCAATAGTTTAGTTTTTTAGATAACGGTACTTTTGTGTTTTTCGGTGTATGGTCCCACTCAAACCCTTGTGGAGCCCAACCGAAAAGTCCGATCGAGATAAATGGCATATTGTTGGAAAGGTAATTGAATGCCTTTTCCGTCGATATGCTATATTTTTATCTGATAAGAATTGGTTGAGTTATGGCACCTCAAAGTTCGAAATTTGCCTATTTTTTACGTTTTTTTCAAAATTTTTCATTTTTATTTCGTTTTTTTTCTACGTTATAGTAAATATCTGGAATGTTTTATTTTTAAACCAAATAGTTTATTTTGTTACCAATATTTTAAGCGTAATTTGAAAAAAATCGGATGAAAAATAAAGGTTTTATTAAGGATTTTGTGGAACGACAATATTTTCATCCCATATAAAATTCCGCCTTTTTTTTAACCATCAGTTTTAACGTATTTAAAAAAAACGTATTTGAGGTGCCATAACTCAGCCAATTCTTATCAGATAAAAATTCTTAGCATATCGACGGAAAAGGCATTCAATTACCTTTCCAAGGGTTTGAGTGGGACCATACATCGAAAAACACAAAAGTACCGTTATCTAAAAAACTAAACTGTTGAAAAAAAATTACAGCGTTTTTCGTGTTCAGGAGGTCAAAATTAACTTATCTAGGCACGTGGCGTTCTTGGTAATTTTCCAAATTAAAAATTTGTAAAGCAGTGTTATAGATATTAAACCGTTTATAATTTATTTTTCTTCAATTAATAAATTGTTTGACAGTAAAACCTATCAGCTGTTTTTACAATTGCCAAAGTGGCATATTATGCAAACGATAAGTTAGATCTTTTAGCTCCGTCAGGGCCGTTTGTTAATAAAATCGCTAATATGTGTTAATGCAAAACATCATTTTAGGTAACGATATGTTTATTCATATAAAGCAATATTCCTACTACTCTTTTACATAATATTAAATTATTCTAAAACATATCATTTATGGCCTATTTCACCAATTGCATTTAAATATCAATTTATGTTTTAAGTGCGATTTTCATGACAAATAAAAATATTATTGCATGAAAAACTATGTGTATTTAAATTTGTATTGATATTTAAATAGAACTGGCCTATTTCGGCCATTATTTTCAAACAAAAAAAGAAAACTTTTTGCTTAAAGAGTAATTTTTTCATAGACTATCTATTTTAATACAAAATTATTCATTGATAAATTACTTTTGCCAAATACAAAGTCACTATTTTTTTTTTCAAAAAAGTTACTCTTCCACAAGAGTTTCCCTTTTTTTAAAGAAAAGTCACTTTCACTTTTCCAAAGTTTGGAAAAAGTCAAAACCCTGGGTTAAAGATTTGTTGGTCAGTGTAGTTTTGTTATTAACATCGATTAAAAGATTGATATTTGACTATAGACGACAGTCGCCGCTTTCGCAGTAAGGTGAAACATGCAAAGAGCTCTGATGATGAGATACGTGGTTATTCTCGAAACAGCGTTGTTAGACCCCAGTTTCAGTCAAGAACAAAAATTATCAATAAATTTTAATTTATTTCTTGTTGTAAAATTTCTTCCTTCATTCAAATAATTTTATGAAAATTAAATTTCATGCACTTAAGCCTGGGGGCAAATTATGGCGGAGGTGATCGAATACTTTTTCGATTCGAAAGCAATTTTATTTGATGCGATACTAAACGAATCGTGATTGTATTTTCAGTGTTGTGAAAAAATCAAAAATAAATGCTTTACAACACTGAAATATAGTTGCGATCCTGTCAGTATGGACAGAAAGAATCGGCGCTTAAAAAACTGCAGTCAAAGTAGAAAAGCTGTCATTTCTTCCACGTCTTCATTTGTCATTGTCCTAAAAAAACAAATGCATTTACTTCTGATTCATTTAATGTAAACAGTCGATGCTATTCCAACTCAAAATTCGAAAAGTTGTTCACAAATTTTCGTTTTTTGCTCGACAGTTTTTGGTTTCGACTGCAGTTTTTTAAAGCCTGGAAATAATTAGAAGTAAAATTGCTTTCAAATCGAAAAATTATTTGATCACGACTTCCATAAGTTGCCCCCTAATTCAAAAAATTAAATTCGTATTAGTGCTTAGGTCTTAGTTGGGCTTTTAAACGCGTTTAATCATCTCGTAATAAATCTTTAATCACAACAAAATCGAGATGATTATTTATGCAAATTGACATGATTACAACTAAATCGTTTCATTAGTCACTTGGAATCCTCTAAACATACCTCGAACTGAGTACGATGTAGAATCGGCCACAATAAACGTACAACCGACCACGGTTTCTTCTTAATGTTTTTTTTTCGTCTTTAAATAATATATTAATTTTTACAATTTCCTCACGAATATGTTTAAAACAGTGAAGGGCACTTTTGCAAGTCCTATGTACGCGTGCATAGGAGAAAAATAGCTGCTTGTCTGACGTCGACACATGTACACTACAAACTTCTTCGTGTGGTCTCTGCCTATGTACGTTCAGCAGTTGCTTTGTTGTTATTTTGTCAACGTTATTTAAATCAATTGCAGACATGGAGCAGATCAGCACTTGCTGCTTCCCACACAAGCATAAATGTGATAGTATGTGGGTTGCCCTTCACTGGTTTTAAATAATCTTCTGATAAATTAATTTTTATCCATTTTTAATACCTTAAAGAAATATTAATTTGTTTGTTGTGTTTTTTTTTTAATCATCTAAAATGTTATGCAACCGGCTCTGATTAGATTATTCAACATATTGCTTCAACGCGTTTAACATAGCATTAAAGGAAGGAAGCTTTTTTCAATCACTTCTGCGTTTTTACTTTTTTATAAAGTATTTTTTTTATAATGAGCCACATTTTTACTTTTTTACAATAAGAAAATTTTTTTTAAGTGGTTATTAATAAAAAGCAGCTTCTCCACAGAAACTCACGTTTTCAACGAAAAAAGTCAAACAGCACTTCAACAGAAAATCACTTTTTCTACAAAAAAAAAAAAAAAAGAATCACTTGTTCTACAAGTCAATATTGTCACAAAAGGTTATTGTTTTTTTTTTTTTTTTGTAGAAAATTATTTTTTTTAAAAAGTTACGTTTTCAGCGTTTCAAAAATCCGTTTTTTTTTAAAGTCACAAGTTTGAAACTAGACACATTTTGTAGAAAAAGTTACTTGTTACAATAATCTAGTGTTTTACAAAAAAATTAAGCTAAAAAGTAAAATTTTTTTAGATTATTAATAAAGCCAATTTGCCTTTTGAAGAATTTAAATAAATAGACAATTTTTCACAAAAAGTTAACTGTTATAAGGAAATAAACCTTCTTTTAAAAGTAGATAGCATTTTTAGAATTAAAAAAAAAACATTAGGTTGGTATATTTTTAATAACATAAAAGAATTTTTACAAACATATTTACTACACAATCGAATTGTTGAAGTTCACAAAATTTTACTCTAATCAAGTTTTATTGTCATTACCACACCCCTTCAAACCACACCCAGTTTAATAACCTTTGTCCACGTTAAATCAACTCGTTAATGAACTGTTTTCATCTTGACCTTTAAGGATGAGCATAAAAAAAAACACACACACACACAGAAAAGTCTTAACACAAACAAAACAATCATAGAATAAACAGAAACTAGAAAAAACCCAAAACAAGAAAATAAAACTGCAATAAAACTATAAAATGCAATAAAACAAACTTTTCTGTTGTTGTATGTTTAATAACAAAACCAGTTCCGTGAATCCGAGTGAATAAAAGAAACAAAAAATAAATTAACTAAAAGCAACAAAACGAACTACAACTCTGCTGCTGCAACAAAAACAAAAATCATTAAAATAATACAAACAAAAAAGTTTATGCTTTAACACAATTTCTTTATTTTAGTTTGTTAAATTTTTTTGATGAAGAAAGAAAAAACTACAATGAAACAAACACAAGAACAAGGTGAACAAATTACAAGAGAACAAGTTGAAAGCGAATGAATAATTCGAAGGAGAGTAAATTCAACGCGCAAATTTATTATTAAAGTTTGAAGCAGGGTTGGCAACCGAAACGAAGTTCAGTTTCTGTAATTGGTATTAAAATAAAAGTTATTTCGGTATCGGTATTTCAATTTCATATGTATGTATATCGGACAAAGGTTTTACGATTTAGTGACCAGACCAAAAAATAATGCTGAAAAAAGATAAAAAATCTATAATTTTTTTTAAAAAAAATATATAAATTTTGCAGAGAAGATCAAGTTTAAATTGTCATAATTTATACTAATGCAAATTATGTTTGTTGGCAACCGAAGCGAATTTCATTAACGGTGTCTGTGTTGAGTATTGATTATTTCGATATCGGTAAACAGTATTAAAGTGATATACAGTGAGCCAAAAAAAACTTTTACACTTGTTGAATTAAAATAAAAGAAACCACAGAGATTAAAGTAAAACCATATTATAACTTTTATTTCACATTAATTAAATTTTGAGATCTATATTTTAATTTAAATAAAACTTCTGTTTTCCTTTTGTATATTTTAACGTAAAAAAAAAACAACAAAAACATTAATATGCTAAAACTCATAAACAAACAAAAAAGTTGTACAGGACAAAAAACTTAACGTAACTTTAAAAAAGATTAAAATATTTAGATTTTCAGTATTTTGTATGGTGTCCTTTATCTTCTTTAACAGAAAGAATGGACAAGATTTTTTGTTACTTCTTGTGGAATAGAACTCCAGATATCATTGATAGCGTTTTTTAAGGATTATTTTCCGGATATGTGGTCAATCGGATTTAAATCCGGGCTCTGGGGAGGATGTGGCAAAACTTTTTTTGTGTTATAAAGCAACCATTCCCTTACGATAACGGCCGAATGCTTTGGATCACTATCTTGCATTTTTTGGGCGGATTATAGCAAATTATTTTTCACGATATTTAAATAATCAAATTTATTCATGATTCCTTCGATACACACAAGGTTACATACCCCATTAGCACTCATACACCCCCAAATTATAACATTGCCGCCACCGTGCTTAACAGTATGAAAAATATTTCGTGGATTAAGTGCTTCCCCTTACTTTATCCATACAGATTTACGTAAATCTGCCTGCACTTGGATTCGTAGATTAAGTGCTTCCTCTTCCTAATGGTTTACTTTAATATCTGTGTTTATATTTTAATTTAACAAGTGTACAAGTTTTTTTTTGCTCACTGTAAATATTTATAACTAGAAATGTAACTGATACTTCAGGTTTGGCGAAATAATAGTATCGGCAATATTTTACTGCCGATACGACGATACTTTCAAATTTTTTTTAGAGCTTTATTGACCAAACAATTAAATCTTAAAAGCTTAAGACAGTTACTGTAATGTAACCGTACAGTAAAAATGAGAGAAATCAATTTTATGTAGATGTTACGGTTAAGTTACATCATACTGCTAAAGGCTGCTAAACACTATCCCACAAAGTGTTAAGTATTTTACGATAATGCTTCCCTGATCTTATTATTGTTTGAAATTTTTCAAAAAACAATAACAACTTATCATGACAAGGTTGTTTGTATATTCCTCAAAATACGTAAGACTTTTGTAATAGTGTAGAGTACTCTTAAATATAATCGTTCTAATTGCTTTACACACATCAAAATGAAATAGCCGATTTGCATAGTTACTGTAACTGTCAGCTGACTGGGGCTTTTTTCTTTGCAATTCAGCTTAACCAAATCAAAATATGTAATGATTTTGTTTCCCTTAATATTTACCCGTTTTTCTTTGCACTATAGTAGTGAAATATTCTCTCCTTGCTAAATCGTCTCAGTACTTTTCGTTTATAGTCACTACCGCTTATAGTCACATTAGCGATATAGTCTATTTTATCTGATGTCGGTGTAATTTATATGCATTTTTTATTTTCTATATTCACATAACTTGATTATATTCGAATTCGGTTATATGCTTTACAGCGGCATATATGTGAATTAGCCTTACAATCACATTAGCGATATAGTCCACGTTTTCTCTGCAATTAAAGGATGTGACTATAAGCGAAAAGTACTGTATATTTATTTGTATACATGATACGCATTAAGCTTTTAAGAATGAAATGGTTTGCGCATCTACGTCACATCGGCGTATAAGCACAGCTAAAATATAACAACACAAGCAAACAAACATATGCTGATGTGACGTCATATTAAACAGTTAAATATTGTAAACATGCGCAATACGTAATATCAATTGTTAATATCAATCTTGTATTTGTACTTTTTAAGATCTCTCTGTTAATTATCATTCTTTAATTTGTACGTTTTAAAATTTCTCTGTCAATTGTTTGTGAAAATAAAAATAATTTTGCTGAAAATTTCATAAGCAAAGTTTCTGCTGCTTGTCTGATGCCATTTCGCCGTTATTAGAACATTATTAGAAAATGAGCAGAGATCGAGAATAGCTTAAAATCCCAAAAATTTGCGATTTACTTGGTATTAGCTCTGAGGGCTTAAAGAATAATCAAATCTATTTTTAGTCTACGCGGGAAAGCCCGTGTGCTACTTGGTGTAAGTAGCGACCAGACTAGGGGTTAAAGGAACCCATGGGTAATTATGGACCTAGGTTATTATGCCGACTGTAGAAGTTGTCATGCTGACCAGAAGCAGGGAATGGTGCTTCACTTTTTCTGTCAATGCCACGGTCTGGCTCAACGCATCACCAAGGTACCGATATAAGGACCCAATTGAGCTATCCTCGTGTCGGCTGCCAATAAAACTAACCCACCCTACAATTCGTGACCCTCTATAAAATGCTAGAATATTTAAAAATCCTGTTATTGAATTATTTAACATTACTCAGTTTTAATAAGTGTACGAGAACTAGGGCCAAATTACGGCATTCGTGTCCATCGAAGTTATAATACATTTTTAATTGGAATTTCGTTAGATATCAGATGCCATAATTTAGCTCCTGGCCTTTGAAGTGCTTATTATAAAATTTTAAGACTCCGAGTAGGATTAGCCTCTGTCCCTCATTTGCTAAAGAATAAGTCGAGGGATACCTTTGATCTCCTTGTTTACTTGCGCAATGATATATTATAGACCAACTTAAAAAAAATAAAAATAAATAACAAAAATACTTATTTTTTTACTTCTGGTCCAATTCGAGGTTCGAGCGAATTCGCAAAATCTTTGAGAAGACTTTGTTTTAAATCTTAAATCTTATTTATATTAATTTTAAATATTGATTACCTCTTACAACGTTATTTTGTAAAAAAAAAACAAATTACTCTACTAGAGTTTTGTTAATTTTAGTTTAAATTCATGTTCAATAAGAATATCCACTTAGCAGATATTTTTTTGGAGTATCAGTATAGTATTAGCAATAAGGCTAATCGTTACATACCTCTTAATAACAGCATCGGTTGCCAACCTTGGCTTGAAGCAATATTTCTGTTGCCACTCAAGCTTGTTTTATTGTTTTTATTTTATAATTTGTTGAAATTGTAAAAATTAGTGTAACTGTCTAAATGAAAATTCCAAAATATAAAACTACTATAATAAAATTTGCTAACTTTAAAAGAAGTTTGCTTGAAGAAATTTTTAATTATTTTGAGGTAAGAGTGAGTTTGATAAAAACTTTAATTTTCCTAAAGAAATAAAAAAAAAAAGAAATAAAAATGAAATCCTTAAAAAATAACTCGAAGGTATTTTAAAGTAGATTGCTTCAGGAATAACTTTTAAAGCTACATAGGTATTTCCTTTTAAAGAGCATAGCAACGCTTTGTCTAGGTTCACACTATGAAAGTTTTCTTTCACACTGAAAGAATTTTCTTCGCAATACTAACGAATTTTGACATTAATCCCATGAAAAATTGCATTATAAAGGAACCTATGCAGCGCTTCGTTGTATCAATGAAACCTGTTTCATTAAAAGGACTTAATGAAACATTACATTAGATCCATGAATATTATTCATTGGATGAATACTTTCAATAAAGGAAAAATTTTTTTTTTATATTTTTTTTAATTATTTTTTTTTTCTTTTTTCTTATTTTATTTTACTTTATTTTATTTCTTATTTTTTTTTTCTGTCTCTGGCGGGATTCGAACATGCAACCTCGGTGCTGATAGACTAGCTCACTACCAGCTAGTCTACCGGGGCAGTGTATTTTTTGTATAAAAAAACTATGTTTTTTTCTCAATTAAGGGCGTAAATATGAGATTAAATTGTCCATAATAACAATAACAACGTTGATTGAAAGTGGCTTGAAAGTTTTTGTTTCATTACTATAATGACATTTTTATTGTCATAATGAAAATTTAAATTTATGAAGGCAATTATTGAAATATGTTGCTTTTATAAAAAATTTTTTTGATTTCATAAATTTAATGGCATACATGTAACATTAGATGTATGAAATTATTAAATCTTACATTTTTTAAATAACAATTAAACATTTTTTTAATGAAACTATAATTTTGTATTAAGTAATGAATATAGTTATGTTTGTTTATTGTTTTTTTGTGTTCCCAATTAAAATTTTTTGTTTTACTTGGACAAACTTAAGTTTTCATATATCCAATGAAAATTTTTAACGTAATTACGAAATCTAATGAAGCGATTTTAACGAAAATACTTCATCAAACCTATGAAATTCCATTTAGACAATGAAAATTTTCATTTACCCAAGGAAAACTTTTTTATGAAAATGATTCATTAAATATATGAAGCATTTTTCTTTCAGTGCAGAAAGTCTGAGTTTATGGATGAGAGAGGAGAGATGAAAAGCATGTTCTCCTCCCCTCTCTCCAATAAACTCAAACTTTCTGAAAGAAAACTTTCATAGTGTGATCCCAGACTTTCTTCTTCGTTTGAGTAATAGTCTGTGTTCATACGGCTCATGTCTTATTGACAAGATTGCTTCTTTATAGGCGAGATGGGCGAGGGGAAAAGAAACGAGTACACAGATGCATGTACTGTCTTTACGTTTTGCTTTCTTATTCTTTGTTTAATTTTGTTTTTGTTTCAATATCAAATAAAACAAAATAAAAAACATGTCGTCAACATTCATTTCATTTGAACGCCAATTCATGTTCAAAGAAGAAAAAGGAAGAATCGTGTCAATAAGACATGAGCCATATGAACTCAGACATACGGAGAGTAAAAACTAGGGTATTCAATTAATTGATGTTTTGTATTAATCGATTAATCGCAAGAATAATTATTCGAGGTAAAAATTTAATCGAATAATAATCAAACAATTTAATATTATTCGGTTAATCGAATAATTTTTATTTTGTCTAGTTTAGAAGTTTAAAAATAAGACCAAAAATTGATATTTTTTAATATAAAAATTTTATAAAAAAATAAAACAACCAAGGGTGTGGTGAAAATCGAAAACATAAAGCGCAAGAAATTGGAAGTGCATTTTTGATCAAATTGTTATAGTTTTAATTAAAAAATTCTGTTTAAAAGAGAAATATTTGTATAATACTTGTCATAATTTTATTTTATTACAGAAATATTATTAAAAAAACGACTTTTAAATTTCTTGCGTTTTATGTTTTTGATTTCCAGCACACTCTGAACAATTTAACAAGAGTTACTTCATGTAATAAAAGTAAAAAACTTTTTAAATAAAAAAAAACTTCAAAATTTAAGCGAATCTGCTAAAATAATAATACCGTTTAAATGTTTATGTTGTAAACGATTTCATTCTTTTGTTTTGATGTAACTTGACTTACCCTGCGGCCACACGTTCAAGTTGTTCTTGGTAGTCTTTTGCATATACTGCTTGTCAAAATTTACATAAATTGAAAGCTGTGACGTAGGCTGCACTCAATTTGTAAGCAATTTACTTCCAAAATGTCAACAACAACAGAGACAAACTTGTACTCAGCTGTTAAATTGAAAGTAAATTGCCAAACAAATGGAAAGGTGAAATTGAAAGCCATCTCGTGGCCAATTTAAAAAGTGTGAGTGTGTTAGTAAAAAACTGAGAGTGTATTGCAAATTGAAAGGAATTGAAAGGCAAAACTTGATCGTGTGGCCACCAAGTTAGAAAAGATTCTTTCAATTATTGTTGACGTTGAGGTTAAGCGTTATAAAGCATATCCAATTTCTCTGCTCTCTTCTTTTCTTTTCTTAAAATAACAATTTTAATACTCTTAATAGTCTTGTTAAGGTCTGGTAAAAGGTTGTTTCAATTCGTCTAAAAAAAATCATCTTCTTCTTCTGTGGATAATGTTTAGTCTGTACACTCACAATATTATTACAATAACGGACTGTACACTGAAAGAATTTTCTTCGCAATACTAACGAATTTTGACATTAATCCCATGAAAAATTGCATTATAAAGGAACCTATGCAGCGCTTCGTTGGATCAATGAAACCTGTTTCATTGAAAGGACTTAATGAAACATTACATTAGATCCATGAATATTATTCATTGGATGAATACTTTCAATAAAGTAAAATTTTTTTTTTTTTTTTATTTTTTTATTTATTTTTTATTTTTTCTTATTTTATTTTATTTTATTTTACTTTATTTTATTTTTTATTTCTTTTCTGTCTCTGGTGGGATTCGAACATGTAACCTCGGTGCTGATAGACTAGCTCACTACCAGCTAGTCTACCGGGGCAGCGTAGTTTTTGTATAAAAAAACTATGTTTTTTTCTCAATTAAGACCGTAAATATGAGATTAAATTGTCCATAATAAAAATAACAACGTTGATTGAAAGTGGATTGAAAGTTTTTGTTTCATTACTATAATGACATTTTTATTGTCATAATGAAAATTTAAATATATGAAAGCAATTATTGAAATATGTTGCTTTTATAAAAAAATTTTTTGATTTCATAAATTTAATGGCATACATGTAACATTAGATGTATGAAGTTATTAAATCTTACATTTTTAAATAACAATTAAACATTTTTTTAAGGAAACTATAATTTTGTATTAATTTATGAATATAGTATAGTATAATAAGTTCCCAATTAAAATTTTTTGTTTAACTTGGACAAACTTAAGTTTTCATATATCCAATGAAAATTTTTAACGTAATTACGAAATCTAATGAACCGATTTTAACGAAAATACTTCATCAAACCTATTAAATTCCATTTAGACAATGAAAATTTTCATTTACCCAAGGAAAACTTTTTTATGAAAATGATTCATTAAATATATGAAGCATTTTTCTTTCAGTGTAATTTATTTAAGAAATATTCCGTTCAGTCATTTTTAAATAAATAAACATTTAAAATTCCAAGCAAATTTATTTTTAACTGATTCTAACAGTTATTCAAAAAACTAAGTGCATATTAATACGGATTTTCAGTTGCAGTTAATATTGTCCGTTGATTGAGTTAAATTCTTCTTTATGTTAAATTAAATAAAAATGTAATATAAAGTAACGAAAAGTTCACTTAATTTTTACTGTCAAAAATTCAACCGCGAATTCCGTAAAAACAAATGAATATTCAGTTATTTTATAGAAATTAACTGTCAACAAACTAACTACATATTCCGTTTAAACAAATGAACATTCAGTTATTTTATATAATTTAACTACCAAAAATAAATTTTTACTTATCTATAAAAAATGAATTACTTGTTTTGTGTAAGCAATTCCCATTTTCTATTTGTTAATGTAATTTAGTTAAATACATCAAATTTTAAAAGTAAAATAATTGCGAAGTCATATCGGTCATGCTGCTGGTGTCTTATAATTGAGAGTTCTTCTGTAAACAACGTGGTCAGTACAACAAAAGTAAAACAAACGTGTGTAACAGGCAGGGTTGCCGTTTAAAAATTTTTTATCCGACCAATTTTTTTATATATTTAAAAACCAATATGGGCACTTCCACAGAATCGTCTCGTTGCGCCAACAAATAATTAAGTTTGTATTTTAGACCAAGTTGTCTCTCTTTCACTAAATTGCGCTTTACACCAAAATACAAAAAAAAATTCAATAATATATAAAATATTTTTTATAAACAAGTTAAAAAGCTTGGTGACGTAACGTGACAAGAAGTAGACTTTTCGATAAAAAAAAATACCCATATACTTATACTACTTAATCAACAAGAGGGTATTAACTCAAAATTTTAATCTACAAGCATAGGAAAATCTTGTTAAATGATATACCTTAAAAATTTTAATTACCCAGTAAAAACTTCGCTTACTTTTTCAAAATGAATAGCTTCTCTCACTCATTCTTTAGTAGCTTTTTTCTATAACTGCTTCTATGGCAACTTCTATAGCTACTTATTTCTGGATGTTTGTAGGTTAAAAATATAATGACTTACTTTTGAATGCGTTCATTTTGGGACATCCCATGTAAAATTCATTGGTTCTTTCAGTAGAATTGTAAGTAGTGCTCTTATGTTTTTCTAA
The DNA here is from genome assembly GCA_930367215.1 of Pollenia angustigena. NCBI lineage: Eukaryota > Metazoa > Arthropoda > Insecta > Diptera > Polleniidae > Pollenia > Pollenia angustigena. The sequence continues at coordinate 219,004,518 of OV884058.1, read as the reverse complement.
TTACTCAACACATTATTTTGTAGGCGCAGTTTTTACTGGGTATTACAAACTTTTATAATATTTAAGTAAAGTACTTGAATGAACTAACTCTCATAAAATAAATTAAAAAATACTTATTCATAGTGATGTGCAAAATATTGCATCGCCAATTTCGAAGAATCGCGTAAATTCGCGAGTTATTGTAGGTACTTTGACTCCGACTCCGGTACAAAAAACTCAACTCCATAGCCCTGAGAAATTCCTTTAGTTCAGAAAAAGAACTGTAAATATTACGACAAAGAACATCAATATCATTTTGGCATCATTTTACATGCCTAACTTAAACAAAGATGAAGAAAGTGAAATGTGCACCTTATGTAAAATAAATAAACTTCATTGTTAAGTAACGTTTTAAGCCCACTTATCTTACCAGCTATGATGTTATCGCCGTTAGTTACCAATCCGGTCAATATTTAAAGGAATATTGTTTGTCGATAAAAAATGGTTTAAAAAGAAAAAAAATTGAGACAACGCGCCATCTGACTTGGTAAGCACGAATTAGGGTACAAAACTATCCCTTATAGAACTAATTCCGTCCAACAATACAATTCGTCTTTGCTACATTCGTAGTTTCATCAGCAATCAAAAATAATCTTCCTTTTTTTAATATTTTCACTTGCCTGCTTTGCGATATAGGCAGCTGCTTCAACAGACTTTTTCCTACCACATTTACCCCCATTTTCACCAAGTTCGGTTAAAACTAACTTTCAATTAAAGTTCCGGTTACCAATATGTTTAGACAGCTATAGTTATTTATAACTTGGTGAAAATGGCCGTTAATAAGTTTTGCTATGGTTAAATCTAGGCAACACTCATCCAAAATAAGGCTGGAAATTAGTCCATTAGCAAAAATGGCAAATTTTGTTTGTATTTCGTCTGTTGAAAAGTAAATAGCGTTGCCTTCTCAAACCGACCAAAATTAGGTTTAGCCTACCATCCGACCAAAGGTAAAATATCCGACGAAATTTGGTCGGAAAATACCAAATTTGGCAACCCTGGTAACAGGGTAAGTAAATAATAATATTCTCCCCCTCTCGCTTATATGAAAAACAAGCCAGTGATACCAACTTTTTGAGAGCAAAAAGCACTTACAAATTTAAAAAAAAACGTGAAAAAGCACTAAGCCATTGTTACAATTAACTTAAACACAAAACAAGTTGCATTCGGCTGTGCCGAATATTAAATACCTCCAACATTCAAAACGACGGCGTTGATGGGGACCATTTTCATTTAAGATTAAATAATAAATATATTTACATTTGTATATAAACATTTTTAAATGTATTAATATTATTTTCAATAAAAATAATATCATCCAAATCATTTGGAGCTTAAATTGGCCATAAAACTGTTTTAAAGCAATGCAGTGCGAGCTCGATTTTGGTAACTCGAAAAAATCTGGCCTGTTGCAATTACCGAAAATTTGCAATGACCGACCATTGTTTATAAAACTTAATGACATCATTTATTTTAATAAATATCCTTATATTTTATCGTTTAAATAAATCTAAATTAAAATCGTGCAAAGTTATGTTTGCATTCTGATACTTAGTAAAACCTTTTTTCAATAGCACTAGAGGTAGAAGTGCACAACACGTGGAAAACTAAAGTGCATGAAAAATGGCAGGTTACACAACGCTCGTTATTAAAGTATTTTCTGTCAGCTGTTTTTAATTTATTTAATACTTTGCATATACCAAGCTACGGCTCTTTTTTTTAGTTTTAAAGTATTTGCGTTTTTTGTATGGTATATTGTATGATATTTTCCAATCCATTTTCTATTTTTAAAACAGTGTCTACATCTTTTAAAATGTTTACCGAAATACATTTTATTACGATTACAAAATATGTTATCAATGCTAAGAAGTGCAACGTTTTGTAAAATTTCCAAATTAATAGGAACCCTAGCTCTAACCTCGTAAATAAAGTTTTTGGTAAAACGAATGAAACTTTCTTTTATCACTTTTTTTATCATTTGAAATCTTAAAATCTGTACAAGCCTTCTCAAAATTGTACCCTAAATAGCAAAGTTTAACTTAAACATCCTCTATATAATCGTAGTTTTAAAAAATGGTAGAAAAAAAAATAAAAATTGTAAAAAGCACTAAAGGCACTAACGAAAAATTTAAAAAGCACCAAGTTAGTGCTATTTCTTAGTTTGGCACTATGGATAAAATGTTGGCGTTTTGAGGCATCAAAAAGCACCTTAAATAGTGCCAAAAGCACTAAGTTGGCATCACTGAAACAAGCGGATAGGTGTCTGTCTGGTATTTTTTAGAAATTCGGCTCTTTTGTGGAGTAAACGAAAATTACTGAATTTAATAAAATAACTGAATATTTAATTGTTTTTACTGAATATGGTGTTGAATTTTTGACAGTAAAAATGAAATGAACTTTTTGTTAAAAATAAATGAAAAATAAATAGACCGGGTTTTAATTGAATTTTCATTTATTTTATATTACAATTTCAGTTAATTTTACGTACAGAATATTGTGAGTGTACTAAACATTCTTGCAAATAGATAATTCCCAAACTCATTGGTTTAAGTATTTGTACTATACTATATTTTTATAAAAAACTAGCGGACCCGGCGAACTTCGCCTCGCCCCAACGTTATTCGTTATATTGACTAGTTGGGAGAAAAGTTAGGGAAACAGACCAGCGAAACCACGTATGCAAAATGTTAAACTTTTTCTGAATAAACTTTGACGTTAACAAAAATGAAGAGATATCAAAGAAGTTGAGTGAAGAGAACAAAGGAAAAACACAAAAATTAAACATTTCAATGAAGCGAAGTCCGACTCCACTTATCAGTTTTTTTACAATTCAAATAATGAAGACAAACAAACAACACTGGCGAAGAATGAAGAAACGTACGTAAATAATTAATCGTGTTGTCACTACGGTACGAATAACGAAACGAAACGAAAAAAATCCGTATAATCGAGCTCAAAACGTTTTTTATCACAATGATTTCCATAATTATCATCAAAATAAATAAATTGCAGTAAGAAAAATAGCACATTTACTGTAGAAAATTACGATGCCAAAATGACACCTATCAGTACCCATGTTCTGTAACTTTAGTAACAACTTCACGCATCGAAAAGATGTGAGACAAAATATTCCATCGTTTCTCGAAAAGTGAGAAAAAACTGTGTCTGTAACTCATGTCGAAAACGTCGTTACGTTTTAAATGTCAAAACATTGCACCTGAAGCCGATGTGATATTGCAGACGTTGAGAACCCCAGTAACACATATCATTGACGGCGACCAAAACTTATCAAAATTAAAAAATTTTCAACGACTGCGGCGAAAATACAACCGTCGGCTATACCAAATAATGTAAAGTGCGACTTTAATGTTTGTTGCTTGCAAACGAGCTTTGAAAACAGTCGTTTATTTTGTTAAAATGTTAAAAGCAAAATAATTAAACAATGAAAAAAGAACAAAATATTATTATTATTCTTTGCATTTTTAATTGTTTTTCAGTGTTAAAATTTTTTCTCGTCCCATTTTTATTTGTGAGTTTAGTTGACAGTTCAAAGCGGGAACTTTTCTCAAAAATGTTACAGACAAACTATTTCTATTAATTGGCGAGTAATTTCCTTACGTGACAACTAGTACTCGCCAAAAAGTCACGGACACAGTTTAGTGAGAAAAACAGCTGTGTGTTGCAATGTATGGCATTTTTGTTTCATTTCACACATTTCAATCGAAAAGTTCCTCGACGCGCACAGATTGCGTAAAGTTTAAGTCAACGTATAACGCCATCTGTCGGATTTTGGCTAAGAACTTTCTATTTTTTCATTATGAAAACCATTAAGGAATAATTTCACACAAAATGTCATACAAAAACTCGATTATCGATTTTTCCAATTCTCCAACTTTTCCGGAGGGATTTTCCAAAACTTTCTTCCGTAAAAACCTTCACCTCGAAAATACGAACAACTGACAAACAATTTTAAAGAAAGCGGCCCAGCCGTTTTCATTTTATGAATAACGATACATTTTTTTTGAAGTGACGTGATATTTGTAACACAAAATGTAAAAAAATTAAATGAAGAAGTCAAATTTGTAAAAAGGGTTTTTATATATACAAAGTAATGAAGAAGCACTGTATTCAGAAAAAAAATTACAGTTATCGACGCCAAGGATTTGCAGATATAAGCAAAAATCTGCGCTGGCGTGACGTTAAAAAAAACGGCAGTGAATTTGACTTGCATTACAAAACTGAATAAGACTGCGAATTGAGCAAGATGTTTTGTATAAAACCTTTTTTAGTAAACTTTGGACTAATACAGATTTATTTTTCAAGCTATAAAATTTAAAAATCTTTGTTTGTTTTAAGGTAAATATGGGCATTTTCAGCGAAAAGTCTTCTTTTTTAATGTAACGCCAGATTACAAATAAGGTTGTATTTTCGGACCATGTTGTTCAATCGTTATCCAATTTTTTACTAAATGTAGAGCTAGTTGCGCTTTACACCAAGATATAAAAAAGTAAACTATACATTTAAAATGTTTTGAGAAACAATTCAAAATATTTCTGGCGTTACGTTACAAAAAGTAGACTTTTCGCTGGAAATGCCCATATATAGATTTTTACTCGAAGGGAGTCAAGAAACAATAAAAGCGTATTTAAACATACTGGCTTGTTTTTTACATCAAGAAAAAAACTAATATGTACTTTGAAAAAACAAATTTTCGATTAATCGATTAAAGCAATTTTAAATTGTTCACCCAAAATAATTCGATTAATCGAACATCGGTTAATAGTTTGAATATCCTAGTAATAATGCATACAACAAGTTCTGATATTTAAATATTTCTAAGTCTGGGATCACACTATGAAAGTTTTCTTTCAGAAAGTCTGAGTTTATTGGTGAGAGGGGAAGAGAACATGCTTTTATTCACTCCTCTCTTACTCGTAAACGCAGCCTTTCTGAAAGAAAATTTTCATATTGTGAACCCAGACTAAGGGAATTGAACAGAAATTTACATTTGTATGTGTTTATTTTCGCTGCTTTGAACTTTAAAACCTTTAATTAAACACATTTGTGCGCTTAAGTTTTCCACGAAATTTACTAAAGTGTAAACAAAAACAACTAAACTGGTAATCAACCTTTAATAGAAGTGACACAAAAGCTTAAGCGTAAAAAATGTTTAAATACAAAATAAACAAAATATTTAAAATAATCGGTACCCAGTAAAAACTTCGCCTACTTTTTCAAAATTAATAGCTTCTTTAACTCATTATTTTGTAGCTTTCTTCTATAACTACACCTATAACAACTTCTATAACTACTTTTTTCTGGATGTATGCAGGTAAAAAAAATAATGACTTACTTTTTATTGCGTTCTTTGGGACTTCCCTTGTAAAATTCATTGGTTCTTTCAGTAGAATTGTAAGTAGTGCTCTTATGTTTTTCTGATTACTCAACACATTATTTTGTAGGCGAAGTTTTTACTGGGTAACACGAGGACGATCATTGTTTAATAAAATAAAAAAAAAATAAATATAATGGAAATAAATGAAAGGTACAAATAAACAAAACGAATAAAGTCAAAATCCAGAAAGAGTGCCATATTCGAATCATTCCGGATCCTTAGGAGAAGAGAAGTTCAAATCATGTTGTCCATGTGCCTGTTGAAATAGGTTCGAAGACCACAGATATTATAAGGACCAGGTGTTTATACCCAGTAAAAACTTGGCTTACTTTTTCAAAAAGAATAGCTTCTTTCTCTCATTATTAAGTAGCTTTCTTCTATAAATACTTCCATAACAACTTCTCAAACTACGTTTTTCTGGATGTATTTGGGTAAAAAATAATGACTTACTTTTGAATGCGTTCATAATATAATGGAAATAAATGAAAGGTACAAATAAACAAAACGAATAAAGTCAAAATCCAGAAAGAGTGCCATATTCGAATCATTCCGGATCCTTAGGAGAAGAGAAGTTCAAATCATGTTGTCCATGTGCCTGTTGAAATAGGTTCGAAGACCACAGATATTATAAGGACCAGGTGTTTATACCCAGTAAAAACTTGGCTTACTTTTTCAAAAAGAATAGCTTCTTTCTCTCATTATTAAGTAGCTTTCTTCTATAAATACTTCCATAACAACTTCTCAAACTACGTTTTTCTGGATGTATTTGGGTAAAAAATAATGACTTACTTTTGAATGCGTTCATTTTGGGACATCCCTTGTAAAACCCATTGGTTCTTTGTAGGCGAAATTTTTACTGGGTATATTTATGTCACATATTGTCCGGAATTTATATCTAAAGGGAGGTATTTTTATAACTTTATGTTATTATCTATTCGGCAAAGCAAAATATGGCGGTCTTGCTTTTTTTAATTTCAAACATTTTTATTCGAAATGATTTTAAAATATCAATAAAGATCAAGAGACTCCCGAAATAAAATATCAACCGACCTCTCCGTAAAAACCTCGCCTACTTTTTTAAAATGAATAGGTTTTTTCACTTATTATTTAGTGGCTTTCTTCTATATAACTACTATAAATACTTCTATACCTACTTATTTTTCAGATGTATGAAGGTCAAAAGTAATGACTTACATTTAAATGTGTTCATATTGGGACATCCCTTGTAAAATTCATTGGTTCTTTCAGTAGAATTGGAAGTAGTACTTTTACTTTTCCTGATTACTTAACACATTATTTGTAGGCGAAGTTTTTACTGGGCTATCTGTAGAGTGTAAAAAAGTTATATACATGTACTTGTGTACTGGTGAATTCATTTGCAATGCAATTAAACCAAAGCCATGCATTCCTTAGCACAACCATTTAAGTATTGACAATATCGATGCGCAAACAAAAGGCAAACTATGCATTAATAGTTCTGGTGATGCTTTGTTGACATTTTTTTTACAAAGTTAACAAAACAGTTATTTTGGAACTCACTCACCTTATAATAAAAATAGTTTAAGGGAAATGTCAATGCTGTGACAAGAATGCGGATGAATTGGCGGACAATGTTCGGAAATGGAGGACCCTGACTGTTAGAAGACGGCCAGGCATCCAATGGACATCAATTATGGAAGGATTATGGAATGGGTTCTGAGCGGGACTAATTAAGTGCGCAGTTGCCGGTGCTAAGGAAGTCCGATTCGGATTCGCTACTAGGCAGTAGTAGGGTCTGCGTTAGGACCACGGAAGGTATTTTCTAGGGTCACTTTATGATGTGCAGGGTGGCGGAGAGGTTGGGATCTGACTTGTCGGATATTTGCTGGTTGTGTGAGTAACTAGAGAGGTTTAGGATTGTTAACCACATTCTGTCCAACAGTACCAGATTAAATGTTAGCACTGTTGCCATTTTTTTTAGTTTTTGATCAAAAGTAGCGGGTTTTAACTCTTTTTTTTGAGATTTTTAGCTCTTTTGACGGGTTTTTGTGGGAAAAAACGTGGGCAATATTGTTTGTTTTGTTTACATTTTATTTTGCAATCACAAACAATTTTTTTTTTAAATACAATAAAATTTTATTCCAATAATGAAAAATATTTCGAATTACATCGTGGTATATTGTTTAATTGAAAATTTATGATTTGAAATCCCATATGAAGGGCACGTGCTCCATTTCGTTTATCAAAAACAAAATAGTTTCATCTGCCCAAGCTTTTACCATTTTTTTTTTGTTTTCGTCAAAGAAAAAATTTTACATGAGAAAAGTCAATCAGAAAAAAGGGTTTGTTTACATATTGTATTTCTTTTTCTTTCTCGCATTTGTTGTTTCATTCAGTTAAACCTAAAAAAATCCAATACAAAAAATAGCAAGTATCCTAACACCTTAAGGACTTACAATAGACCATGTTCGTCTCTGGGTAAGGATCTGAAGCTGAATTCGCATCAGCCTTTCTACCTAACCTAACCTAAATTTCAATGCTACAAATTTAATGACAAACCTACCCACCGCCGACAGCAGACACCGAGATAATTCAGGCGCGTAAAACAAGATTAAGTTTGACACAACTAATATCAGAATGGAGCATTACGCTTAATTCCCTCTGGTCCCGCATATACCGTGCCAGCCGTTATTCATGGCCAGCAGGGTCCTTATGATACTCCACCCCATATGCAAGTTATCGAGCCAGCCCTACTACGATATGGCCATTAAATCTTTGGACACGCCTTTAGGATGTACCACAATTCCTTGGGCTTGATCTAGCCGAAACCCCCGATTTATATTGTTTATGCTGTTCTATCGCCAACAACAGAAACCTTAGGGCACACAAAATAAAGTGAATAAAAAGAGTATAATTGCTGCGGATAAACACGAAGAACAAAAAGCAGAAAAATCTTACTACACACCAATAACGAAAACGAACAAACAATATAAACAAATTTGTTTAAAAGTGTTAAACATTAAATAAAATTTAAGGATTTTTAAAGGATTCCAGAGGATTTCCTTGAACTTTTTTTTTGGCACATTGGGAACTAAAAAATTAACGAATAAAAAGAAATTTTCTATCATAAATGAGGGTTAAAGTTTTTAGGCAATTTCAAAAAAAAATAAAAATTCTTTCCTTTTTAAAAATTTATTAAATTGGGTGTTTAGGGGTTTGTTTTTTTTTACTTTCAGGGAAGTGAGTACACCAAATTGCAAAAGAATGAAAAATACAAGACAAAAAAAGGTCAAAGTTAAACTTTTACCACAAATTTGTTTAAAAAATAAACATCAATTATGGATTATTTGCTTATTACTTTCGCAATTATTAAATCGATAAGCTAAAAAGAAAATGTTAAAATTAATTAAAGCTTTATTTGTTTCAAATTCTCTTCCATTTTAAATAAAAGTAACTTAAATTTATTTTAATAAGTTTTTCTAAGAATTAACGTTTTACAATTTGTTTCATTACAGAAAATGCATATTGTTGCAGTACCTGTGTTGGGTATAATATTCAATATTCTTTTACAATGCATTGAAGCAAATCTCACACTAGATTTTAAAGTAACAAAGGTGAGTTTTTTTAAATATAGTATATCTAATAATAAATTAAAAAAAATAACACAACCGTTTAAAAAAGCTAGACTAGCAAAAAATATATATATCGGGTGATTTTTTGGCTATTATCTTTTTGGCAGCACTGGTTTAAACAGCTGACGCACGTTTTGTGTTTTGTTTCACTGTCAAACATCTTTAGTTTGGTCTATAATTTAACCATGAATCGTCTTACAAACGAACAACGCTTGCAAATTATTGAATTTTATTATCAAAATGCGTGCTTTGTTAAGAAAGTTCATCGCGCGCTTCTTGTGTTCAGCGACGAAGCTCATTTTTGGCTCAATGGGTACATTAATAAGCAGAATTGTCGATTTTGGAGTGAAGATCAGCCAGAAGCATTGCAAGAGCTACCAATGCATCAAGAAAAAGTCACAGTTTGGTGCGGCTTATGCACGTAGAGAAAAAACATGTTTAAATATGGTCACCTCCAACAATACTATGTTTAAAGAAAATTTTAGCCATATAATGTTGAATTTAACCATATTTTTGACACTGACAACCATGTTATGGTTAAATTAGTCCCCTATCAATAAGCCACAACCAAATTATGGTTGCCTCTAAACATGTTATGATTAAATATGACAATAATTTGTTTTTAAATTGACAATAGTATAGGGTGTTTAAATTTCAAGGGCCGATGTTGATTTTGAATAAAACACAAACTATTTAGGAAATTATTGTAATTTTATTTTATTATGATATATTGGTATTACTCAATTATGTATGGAACAAAATATCGGCCAAATGGGCGCCGCGACCACGGCGGCACACCTCCATCCGATGGTCCAAATTTTCGATGACCCTGAGGCATAATGGAGGTTCTTTGCCGTTAATGTGCCGAATTATCTCATCCTTTAGCTCTTGAGTTGTTGCTGGCTTATCGACGTACACCTTTTCTTTCAAATAACCCCAAAGAAAAAAGTCCAACGGTGTCAAATCACATGATCTTGGCGGCCAATTGACATCGCCATTACGTGAGATAACACGGCCATTGAATTTGTTGCGCAAAAGAGCCATTGTTTCGTTAGCTGTGTGGCAAGTGGCACCGTCCTGCTGAAACCACATATCGTCCACATCCATATCTTCCAATTCGGGCCATAAAAAGTTCGTTATCATCTCACGATAGCGAACACCATTCACAGTAACTGCCTGACCGGCCTCATTTTGGAAAAAATACGGCCCGATGATGCCGCCAGCCCATAAACCGCACCAAACAGTCACTCTTTGTGGGTGCATTGGTTTTTCGACAATCACTCTTGGATTCTCATTCGCCCAAATGCGGCAATTCTGTTTATTGACGAATCCACTGAGGTGAAAATGTGCCTCATCACTGAAGATGATTTTCTTCGAAAATTGATCATCCACTGTTGCCATTTCTTGCCACCATTCTGCCCATTCACGACGTTTGGAATGGTCAAGAGGCTTTAGTTCTTGAGCCAATTGCACCATGTAAGCGTGTAAATGCAAGTCTTTATGCATAATGTTCATCAACGACGAGCGTGAGAGGTGCAATTGTTGGGCACGACGACGAGTTGAGGTGGACGGCTCTTCAGCCACACTATCGCGAACAGTAGCAATATTTTCTGCAGTACGAGCATGCACTGGTGTTCTCACATCTTCTACAGACCCGGTTTGCTCGAATTTTTCCACGATTTTTGCGATTGTACGCACATTTGGACGATCAAATTGACCAAAAAAATCACGAAGTGCACGATATGCATTTTGATTTGAACGCCCATTTTAATAATAAGTCTGGATAACTTTAACACGTTGTTGGATTGTGTATCTCTCCATGGTTCAAATTTAATAAGTCTGAAATAGAGAAATGTCAAATAAAATTCGGAAAAAAACTTGGCGTTTAGGTGTGGTTCACATTCAACATCGGCCCTTAAAATTTAACCACCCTTTATTTTCCTCTTTTTCAAGAGCAACATGCTATGGTTGAAAACCAGCCATGCTATTATAAGTGTTAAACATATTTTAGTTATTATTAACCATAATGTGTTCGGAGGCAACCATATTATGGTTGTGGCTTCTTGATGGAGGACTATTTTTACCATAATATGGCTGTCGTTGGCAATAATATGGCTAAATTAAACATAATATGGCTGAAATTTTCTTTAAACATGGTATTATTGGAGGTAAACATATTTAAACATGTTTTTTCTCTGGGTGTGGGCTGGTGGCATCATTGGACCGTACTTCTTCAAAGATGATGCGAATCGTAACGTAACTGTGAACTTTTTCTTGCCCAAAATGCAAGAGCTTGACTTGCATGACATGTGGTTTCAACAAGACGGTCACACAGCACGCTTAACAATAGACCTATTGAGAGGCGAGTTCGGTGAACATTTTATTTCACGTTCGGGACCGGTCAATTATCCGCCTAGATCGTTCGATTTAACGCCTTTAGACTATTTTTTGTGGGGCTATGTTAAAGCTCATGTCTATACACAAATGCCCGCTTCAATGGACGCATTGGAGGACAACTTTGAAGCATTTATTCATGAGATACCGGGCGAAATGTTGGAAAGAGTATGCCAAAATTGGACTAAGCAGATGGACCATTTGAGGCTCAGTCACGGTCAGCACTTGCATGAAATAATCTTCAAGCATTTAAAAATATGCACCGTACTATCGATTCAAATAAAGACTTCATGCATTTTTCTGAATTTGATGTTTTTTTTTTTAACTTTCCTATAGCTCTTAAAAAATCACCCTTTATAAATCGGCAAAGGCAGATCGGTTAAGAACACTTTTCTCCTCTGTTTGTCGACAGATTTGAACAAAAAATTTGGTTATATTAAAAGATTTTGTTATTCGTGCTTATTTCCTAACTTTTATTATTGATAAAATCACTGAAATTTATTGTTGATGGGATAAGCTTTTCCTATGCACATTTCACTGGTTGCTTAGGCCAAATCGTCAGGAAACTTTATCCATAAAGATTTTAGAAAAACTAAAGATATTAAACAAAAAAAAAAAAAACTGTTTAACGTATAAGAATTATAAGCAACAGTTCTACTTGTAACAATATCAAAGTTTACACAAAAACATCAACAATAAACAGTAAGTTTATCTCATCTTACATTCCCCACTACAATTGATTGGAATTCTTCCAACATTAATTGTAGTTGTAAGTAGGTTAAGAAAAAACCAAATGAAAAGTAATTTTTATCAATAATAAAAATTGGGAATTAAGCACGAAAAACAAAATCTTTTTAAATTAAAATTTTGTATTCCCAAAAATTTTATTTTATTTGGTTATATATTTTTGTAAGATCTGAGGGGTTAAAAAAGCGAAAAACGGGTAAATTTTTTTTTGTTCTTCAGCTGGTACTTTTTGAATTTCACTTAGTATGGGATGTAGAAACGCAAAATTAAACATGCAAGATCCCGAATAACTGTGAATCTGCAAAGAGAATATTTTTGGTACTTTTTTGCCCTTTGACTAGTACTTTTGGAGTTTTTATGAATACTGAACTTTAGAAACAAAAACTTTAATATGCAGAGTTTAGAGCAAAAAAGAAACCATAAGAGGAGACTTTTTGGAACTTTTTTGGACTTGCAATTGGTACTTTTTGGTCCCTCGACAAATCGATTCACTAAGACGAAAACAAAGAAATGCTTGTAACTTTATAAATACTTATTTGAATGCTTGTTCGAATAATTGTATACGACTTCCAGCTTTCTTTATGCAAAAAGTTCAAATTCGTTGCAACGGTCTCAAAGATTTCATTTGTTTTTTGTTTTGAAAGCTTAATAAAACACCTCAATACTTAAATATAAATCCGAAAAAATAAAAACATTCGGCCGTGTTTTGAAAATCGTAATGGAATGAAGTTGAAAACGTGGTGGATTAGGATTTTTAACTCAATTTTTGAAAATGAACGCAGCTCTTCCTGATTTCAAGAGTAGTTGTGATAAAGATAAGCGCCCATTTATATTGTGCGATTTTTAAAACCTTTTCTTTAGCTTCACTTGGGAAAGTCAAATCTTGTAACGTTAAGTTAACCGCCTTATACTCAATGCAAATGGATGAAACTTTGCAGGCATACATATTCCCGATGACAATACACGAATACATGGGCGTAGCCAGGATACAATCTAGGGGGGGCAACATTTTTTTTAAAAATTCTTTTTAAAAAAAATCTTTTCTTAAAAAAATTTTTTTAAATGTTCTTATTACTTTATGGATGAAAGGGGAGAGAGGAATTAATTCCGACAAAAATCGCCCAATTTAAACGAATGCTTGTTGGTCCTTAAAGTATGGGGCATATAACAGGATATATGTTTGTGAACTTTATGCACTGGATTGTTTTAAAAATTTGTTCGATTTAAATTTTATTCGAGTTTGATTTCCAGAACATGTCTGTCTGTCGGTCTTATTTCTTTATTCTATTTTTAACCATTTTTGCTAAAACTAATTCGCTATCTTTTTAGGTTTAGTTACTGTTCATTTTATTAATTTCTTGGTACAGACCATATATTTTTTTGTTTTGTATTGCAATTAATATTTCTTAAATCTTTAAGTAACAAAAATTTCTTGTTTTTTCTACCTTTTTCAGATATCTGCCAATCACAAACCCGGTAAGTACCTGAAGCAAATAAAAGCAAACACATTTTCGCCATAAAATTAAATTGAATCGCATTGAGTTATTGAAAGCAAGAAAATTCAATCAATTTAAAACTTGTGAATACAAAATATTAAAAATATATTTTGTTTGCCTTATAATTCAATTTTGGATTGAATTTAAAACTTTTTTTTATAATAAATAGAAATGAACAAAGCCAAATTTAATCGCCAGCAACTTTTTGCCAACTTGGCCAGAAATAAAATAAAAAAAAAAAATCATACATAAAATCTGCAGTCAGCAGCCAACAGCAAACAGCTACTAAAACCGACCCAACGGACCGGACCAACTTACCAAAGATTTAACCAACCATCCATCCATTTAACCAAAAAACAACTAACAAAATAACATATTTTATTTTTTACTTTATTTAAATAAAATTTCTATTATTTACTTATAACAACTGGCTAATTTTTAAGTTTATTGAATAAAATGTAAAATGGGTTTGTGCAGGAGGAAAATAAAGATAAAAAAGAAACCATGTAAAATGTGATGAATTTTCATTATCTTTTTCTTCCCATCCATTTGCATTTTTTTTTTATCATTTCAGTTTGTTGCACAAACTTTTAATGAGTGTAAGCTGAATGATTTTAAATTCTAAATTAAATTTATTTTTAATTTAAAATATTTTGGAAGCACAGAATATGCATATGAAAAAGTTTTCTCGAATCCTGCAAAAAAAAAATAAATTCCGTAATAAAGTTTTAAGTGAAATATGGAATCTGTAAATAAATAAATTACATTCCCTAACGTGTGTTAAACAAAAACAAACTTTTATTTATTAGATTGTTGTTTTATGACTACAGCACCCATTAAACAAAATTTTTAATAAATTTGATTAAAAAATTTTTATAGTAAAATGAGATAAAGTCAACATTGCACATAGGGGCAAAAGTATATCGCGCGATAAGTTAACCGCTATCTTTTGGTAGGAAAGTTTGGTACCACTGGAAAGGTCATTTTCTGTAGATATAAATATACAAAGATGGCGGAACAACGTTCCCAAGATAATTATTAAACAAAAAACACAAAATTACAGAAATAAACAAATCTTTCTTAATTTTTCAATGCCGTATTCATAATGAAAATTTGGCATTTGACACTTGCTAAACTCTGGCTAACGATTTGCTAAACTCTTGTTAACGATCTGCCAAACGCCTGCCAACTTTTGAAAAAAAGCCGTTTAACTTTAAACAATTTGGTTTTTTTTTTATATTCAAAATCTTTAATTATTTATTTTAAAAACGTTTAAAAAATTTTTTATGTGACGAGAAAAACAAAAAAAGAAAAAAAAAAATATCAAATCCAGCGATGATAAATGGAAAACGTGCTGCATTTTTGAGTTATATAATGTGGCATCATTAAAATTCAGAGTTGATTTATTAAAAGTAAGCAGATGGAGAAAAGTTTGTTACAAATTAACTCTCTGTCAACAAGCTGCTAAGCTTAATCGGTGTGTGTAAATTGTGGCTAACTTTTTGCTGTCAGTGTCCATTTAAGCGGGTCGGCCTCCATACATTCTTAAAAAGTAGAAAGATGTTTGCCATGCCCCAAAATACAGCACCTTTTTTTTATATAAAGCGCTGCCATTTAAGGTCCAAGTTCATCATATCGCATACCATTGTTCATGGCTTGAATATGGCTTTACTTTTGCTTTTCGGGACTTTTTACTCCGACATTAAATTCTGAAATATTTAAACATTACAGATGAAATAAGTGGCGCCTTATTTCATATCGGCCCAGTTATAAGCACGTGCCAAGAAAGTCCTTGTCAAACTTAGTACAACTATATTTTGTATATAAATTTTTAATAAAAGTTATTTAAGAAAATGTCCTCCTTCAAATGACATAATTTTTTAAAGCACATCTTTAATTTTTTTATTTATCGCGTGAACTCTACGTATGGCTGCCCCTATGTGCATTGTTAAAATCAGGGCTGTGAAGTCGTCAAGAAATAGTTTTAACTTCGACTTCATCCGCTGAAATTTTTTAAGTTCGACTCCGACTCCGATTCCCACTCTAAACTTGTATATGAGACGTTCTTATTTGCATTTAAAATCTTTTTTTTTAATGCAGTATGTACCTTTTAAATGGTTAAATATAGCAAGATTATGTATGCACCGTGCCGCATTGAGCTTTAACCCCAATCCAATTTTTATAGTAGCTTAGACACAAATTTTCAACAAGATCGGCCAAATAGTTTCATACATGTGTTCTTTATACGCTTATAAGCAGGTATGGGCACCACTCCATTGAAAGCTTTGCATCTGTGGCATTGTATTGGTTTGTTTACGTTTGCATTTGTTGGTTTTATGCCCTCCCCTAGCTAGCATTTGGAAGATTATTTGACGAGCGCGATAATTTCGTGGCGTGTTGGAGCAAAAATACATTTTACTCGTCCAAATAATGCTTTTGCGATTCATTTTGACGAATGTTAAACTAGTTAATCGTCGTTAACAAATTTTGTCGAACTTTGAACGATTGTTATTTCACCGTTATCGTAAATTACTCTTGTAAATTATGTTTTTGCGATCATTATGATGATTGTTGGATTGCTGTTTTTTTATGTTATTCCACAATCGTTGGTTAAGTATTCTGACGATAATTAAATAATTTTTATTTTACCGTAATCACATATTACTATTGTAAATGATTTTTTTGCAAATCTTTTTGTTGTTTTTGTTTCTTTAAAATCGTCTTATATGCATTCTGACGATATTTAGGTGAATTAAACCGTTATGTTTTTTAAAATTTTGTCAAAAATAAGTTGTTTACTCATTTAAAATAAGTTTTTGATAAAAGCAGACGTGAAAAGTGAGAAAAAAGTGTTTTTTAATAAAAGTGTTTTCTTGTAAATAAAAGTGTAAACTAAAGTGAATTTAATATTAATATACAATAACTTAATAATAACTTAATAATTAAACAAGTTAGAGTGATATATTCGGCTGTGCCGAATCTTTGATACCCTCCACCGATAGTTCGAATGTTTAAGAAGTAATATCTATATGATGTCTATTTATTATTATTATCTTAAACTGTGACAATTTGTTATTAATTATGGTTTTAGGCGACTAAACTGTTTTCCAGTAGTAGGGTTTATATGGGGCCTAGGGTAAATTATGGACCAACCATCACGAAATTTCACAGCGTCATTTCTTGTCCTTTAAAACTGTGACGTACCAATTTCTGTTATGATAGCATTATTAATTATGGTTTTAGGTGTACTAAACTGTTTTCCGGGAGTAGGGTTTCTATGGGGCCTAGGGTAAATTATGTACCGATCTTCACGAAATTTCACAGTATCATTTATAGTCCTATGAAAATGTGACGAGCCAAAATTTGTTATGATTGCATTATTTTTTACGGTTTAAGGCGTACTAAACTGTTTTCCGGCAGTAGGGTTTATATGGGGCCTAAGGCAAATTATAAACCGATCGTCACGAAATTTCACAGTGTTATTTCCAGTCCTAAAAAAACTGTGACGTACCAAATTTTGTTACGCTAGCGTTATTTTTTACGGTTTTAGTTTTTTCCGGGAGTAGTGTTTATATGGGGCTTAGGGTAAATTATAAACGGATCTTCACGAAATTTAGCAGCGTGATTTCCAGTTAAATAAAACAAATTTTTGCAAAATCTTATCTCATTCCGTGCCTTGTTCCACCATTTATGTTATTTTTTGTAACAAATTTATCAATTGTTTTAGGTGGTGGTTCCACATTTTGATTCATAGCTCTGGTCCTACTGAACCGATTTTGCTGGATTTCAATCCCAAACTGCTTAGGATAACTACAAACAATTTGGCACAAAGTTTGTTCATTTCTTTTGAGTTGTTCGAAAGTGAGCGTGTTTTCAACAGACGGACAGACGGACGGATGGACAGACGGACATGGCTAAATCGACTTAAAATTACTCAAGGACTCATAATATATATACTTTATGGGGTCTGAGATGAATAATAAAAAAGTTTCACACGGAATGACAAACTTAATATACCCTCTTCACAACTAATTGTGGTGGAGGGTATAAAAATATTTTTAATGCTATCGACTAAAGCAATACGATTGAGAAGCTAGCGAGAAGAAAAAATCCTGAGCGATGATGTGGCTGCAAAGTAAAGCGGGCGGGGAACCCAGAATTCAACAATTTTGTATAAAACAAATTATAACAAGTAAGTGCTTTTTATGGCATGCTCTTACAGCTTTCAAATTTTATTTTTCTTTTTTTTTAAAGATGTCTGTCATTCGAAATTCCCCAAAGCTGACGATGCAGGGATGGATAAAGTGTTACAGCACCACTTTGTACATGCTGCTGACCGACTACAGAAGGGTAACCGAAGCAAAAAGGGTGACGAAATTTAATATATTATATTAAAATTGATTTAATTTTTACAAATATGTTTGATTTCAACATGCATTTTTTTGAATTTCTTATTAAAGAATATAAAACTTAAAAAATGCTTTTTATTTAATATCTCACTGTTATGCATTTAAGAATCAATTAAAAGTATTTTTGGCGTTTTTTTAAGATTCTTTTAAAGTGGGACTAATAGAATCTTACACGATTGTTTTTGGCGCATCGTTGAATACACATTACGGCGATTTATTCTAGGCTCGTTTGAAGTAGGAATGAAAGAATCTTACACGATTATTTTAGGCGCATCGTAGACGACTCATATGGAAGAGTCGCCGTAAGGACACAGTTTCTTCAGTTGTACCGAACTTGCGCGATATCGTGGACGATTAATTTAATCGCCTGCTCCGGTCGCGAAAGATTCTTCTACGATCCAAAATGCTAGCTGGGCCTGCTCTTTGTTTTTTGTGTATGTATAGTAGCGTGGCCGTTAGTTGTTTGGGGAACTTTTTTTTTTTGATTTCTTACATTCTCCCGCATTAAATCGGTTCAGTTTTATGTAACAAAAAAATACAAAGAAAATTCGTAGCCATTTATTCAAATGTAATTTGTTTGCATATTACTATCTCTTAAAAACAACATTTTACAAGAATATGATATATGGCAATATTTTAGCTCTTATAGTATACAACATTAGCCTCGAAGAAAGCTTTTTGCTAAAATTAATATTATAGAAAATAACAAAAAAATACCAATCTTTTTTTATACGTTTTAAATATATAAAGCCGGATTTAATGTCAAGTGACCCAATTGTGAAATCGATGTCTTCCGATTAGGATGAAATTTGCACCAAGGTTAGTCCTATTGGATAGTAGCTTAGACACAAATTTTCAACCACATCGGTCATAAAGTTTCAGAGTTAGAGGGGGGCTAAAATATTGCCATATATAATATTCTTGTAAAATGCTGTTTTTAAGAGATAGTCACATGCAAACAAATTACATTTGAATAAATAGCTTGATGGCAAACTTTGAGGGGCGGACGGCCCCCCTAAAACACAACTTATCGCTACGAAATTTCTTGTATTTTTTTTAGATAAAACTGAACCGATTTGGGGGGCGAGAATATAAGAAATCAAAAAAAAGTAATTAACGGCCACCCTAATGTATACACATCGTTCGCTCTTTTTAAAAATAACCCAAAGCTGCTTATAAGCTTTCTTTTGAGCAAAAAAAAAATAAAAAATATATTGGATAAAAAAAAAATAAAAATAAAGTTTTAAATAAAAAAAATTTTTTAAAAAAACAAAAAAAAATTTTTTTTTAAAGATTGATCAAATAGCTACCGAAGCTACTTGGGACAAATTTTGCTAACACCAATAGGTTATAAGTTACTTCAATGAGATATTTTATCCAAATCGGAACACATCGATTGAAAATTGAGTCACTTGACATGAAATCCCCCATATGTAAAGTAGACTGGTCCTTATTTTCTGACTTCAAAATTTTTGTTAAAGCAGACCCTCTTAAAATTTTTGTATTTTGAAAAATATTAGATATTATCTTATTATTTTACGCCGAAATTTTTGGGAGTCGGAGTCGCGAATGTTTGCGGATACATCCACTCTTACTCCGATTTTGGTACAAAAACCTCGACTCCCACTCTTCAACTCCGACTTCACAGTCCTGCTCAAAGTGTTGCATTAAGCTTTTGCATACATACATACCGCTCATTTGCTGCAAAGCCGGCATAACTCAAAAAAATCCATTTCGAGATACATGCATTTAAAGTTTTTGATTTGCTCTAACTACCTAGAAAAAAAGAAGACACATTTTCTTCAAACTGGGAAAGTATAAAAGATATAAAGATGAATTTAATACACAATATACAGAAAAACGAAGCGAACAATTCTGCAACTCTAACTGCAAAATTTAATTTTTTGAGTTATGCCGGTCTTGCAGCAAATGAGCGATATGTATGTATATTAAAAAAAATAAACATTTTTGCAAAAATTTAGGCAAATAAAATTTTAAATGAAAATTACAAAAACCCAAATTTTATAAACCCATTGCAAATTAAAAAACAAACCGTTATCGATTTTTAAAACTTTGTTATCGATATTTTTGACTTAGAATTTTTTCTGCAAAAAGTCCCTATTTTCACAAATTGGTAATTTAATAAAAAGTGACTTTTTTAACAGACAGTCCTTTTTAACAAACAGGTAACTTTCTTCACAAAAAAGTAACATTCATACAAAAAGGAAGCTTTTATAACTACAAAAATTGACTTATTTAAAAGAAAAGTTACGCTGACTTTTTCCGCAAACAGTAACTTTTTCACTTTTCATATAACAACCATTTTTTTTTTTTTTAAATTGTCGTAGTATTTTGTCACAAAAACAAAATTTTTTCCCATGGAAAAATAGATACAAGGTAGGTTCATTAGGGAGAATTGTCATTAATTACCCATGTAATGAACAGAATTTCTAATGACCAGGGAAACCAGAAATATGCAATTGCATGTTTTTCCTTGTGCGACTAATGAAGGCAGAAACAATATATTTATCCGCTTTAGAGCTTTTTATGAATTTTGGCATCGATTTGTTAGTGCATATTTTTGCATATTTTACCGTTTGCAGCAATTTTTGGCATATTTTAGTTAAAAGAGCCTTTTTTATGTTTATAGCGCATATTTTGCATTTTTAATGCATATTTTGATACATATTAAATTTTATTTAGATGCCTACAATAGTTTTCGCAGCAAATAGAAAATTTTTTTTAGAAAATCTGTTACTTCAATTTCGACATCTACATTTAATTTTTACTCTAAAATTGTAAGACAAAGCAGGTTGTCATTAAGGATAAATGTTATGCGATTTGTATATAGACCAATCTTTTAGTATTCCGATCGACTCAGAATCACTTTCTAAAGTGAACTAACGATGTCCATTCATCCGCCTGGCTGGTTGTCTGTCCATGTTAGCCTCGTGCGCAGAGTACAAGTTCCAATTTAGTAGATAATTTGATTAAATAAATTAATAGATTAAATGGTGAGAATCGGTCTATAATTTCACATCCAAGTTAGACTCTTTGTGTCCGCAAGCTATCTAATTACGGTGGTATTTAAATTAAATTCGTGCCAAAAATATTTTACTTCAAATTAAATTATTTTAGAATCGGTTCACATTTGCTCAAAGCTCCCATCCTTAAATAGCTGTAAATTCCTTTTAAATGTTAACATTTGTTAACAATTTACCGACCGTATCTAAAATCCCTTTAAGACAAAAACCCATATGGATGTTAATATCTAGATAATATTTGGCGCAAACATCTCTTATATGAGTTTTAACCTTTTTTAGGTTTTTTTTAGATTTTGTTATTAAATTGTTGAATATTCTGTCTTCAAATGAGCAATTTTAAATTCTTAGGGCATTTTTTTAAGGGTTTTCAGGGCATATTTTCCAGTTTTTACTGCATATTTAATGCGTATAAAACGTGTTTTGTTAGAGCATATTTCTGGTTTCCCTGCTAATGACTATACCTTGTACTTATTCTACCATCATTTTTCCTAAAATTTTTTTTAATGGTCTATTTTTTTTTCTTTATTCAACTTAAAAAAATCCTTTTATCGCAAAGAAGTGCAATTTCTTCTTTAAAATCTTATTTAAAAAAAATAATAATTAGTCATATCAATTCATTTTAATTTTATCATTTTTATCAAAAAGTAATTTCTTTAGGAATACAAAATTTTAATTTCAAAAGATTTTGTTATTCGTGCTTAATTCCCAGTTTTTATTCTTGATAAAAACACTTGAAATTTATTGTTGATGGGATAAGCTATTCCTATGCGCATTTCACTGGTTGCTTAGGCCGGATCATCAGGAAACTTCATCCATAAAGATTTTAGAAAAACTAAAGATATTAAACCAAATAAAACTGTTAAAGGTATAACATTTTTTTTCATTATTTATTTATTGAATCTTCATATGTTTAATATGAACTAACAATAATTAATCAAATCTAAGCCTAATACTTTATTTCATGTCCTGCCAGTGCCAGACAAAATTTTTCTCATCACAGGTTCTGTTCACTTATATGGGTGTTATCGCTCATCTAATTGGATAAGTGCTGCAGTATCTCTTCTTCTTAAGCGAGTGTGGCCGCTATCATTTAAAATATTTCGTGCTAGTGGGTTCGGGTGCAATTCGAGCCTTTTTAAGTAATTTACTGCATATTTCGTAATCATAGTTTTAACTAATGGGACATTGAGATCCTTGTGAATATTTGAGTTTTTAACATACCAGGGAGGGGCTGTGATTAGTCGAAGGTGTTTATTTCGGTGCCTTTGAATTTTTTCGATATTAGAGGCCGAGGCAGTGCCTCATAACTGAATACCATAGCACCAGATTGGCTTTAAGATGGAGTTGTAAAGTAGAAGTTTGCAGTCGAGACTAAGGGCAGAGTTTCTTCCAATAAGTCAATGAATTTGGATGGCTTTTAGATTCATTTGAGCTAGTTTTGCCTCTATATGGCTTTTCCAAGTTAAACGGCGATCTAGATGAATACCGAGGTATTTTACATGCGAATTTTGAGGTATTTGGGTATGTTCTAGAATCCGAATCCACTCGAAAGTGGATTACTTTAGCATTTTTGGTGTTCTACATTTCACATCCACATGTTTTTATTCGTTTTCAATTAGAGTAGTAAGGGGTTCGTGAAAGTAAAACGAATCGACTTAATTCTAATATGTGATAACATTTTTAACCAAAAAAAAAAAAAAATATCTAGTTTTTAGTTTAGAATGGTCTTTATCCAATTTAATCAAAAATATATCGTTACCTAAAACGCAAAAGGCCCTTACTAAACCAAAGTTAAATATCGACTTTTTTATTAATTTTGATGTAATTATAGCTAATTTTTTAACGCTTTTTATGTTATTTTCCGACAATTTATTTTTTTCAATCGATTTAGCGATCTTGAACTAGTTTTTGGGATTGTTTCAAATTTTGCAATTTTTTGCGAATTTTAGCCATGTTCGCAATAAAAGCGGTTTGTTGCTGTAAGTTTTCTGATTCTTTACAAATTTAACGATTTATAATAAAAAGTAGACTTTGTCATCATGCCGCTGTTAGCAAATTTTTGCGAATGTCCGCTAATTTAGCAATTCTAATCCAATTTTTGCCATTCCTAATAGTTTTAGGGACTTTTAATCAATTTTATGGCTTGTTTGAAATAATAAAAATTTTCGCGAATTTTCGCTTTTTTTGCAAATTCTTTTTGTTATTTTCCGACGTTTTGGTTTTTTAACCAATTTAGCGATTTTAAATAAATTTTTTTGTTTGTTCAAAAGTTTGCAATTTTTGAAAATTCGCTATAGAAGCGATTGTTTCCTGTGATTCTTTACAGCTTTCATAAATTTTAATAAATATTTTCCGTTGCTATCATGCTGCGGTTAGCAAATTAGCGATCTTAAGTTCAACTAAAGTTTTTTCAAACAAAAATTTCAAATACACAAAAACATGCGGATTTGAGAACACCAATTTATGAATTTTGCGGATTCAAAAAATTTTTCGTTTTCAATTCGAGTCGAAACCTAAAACATATTTGATTATTGATTTTAATGAGGGTGGCATGATTCCCGACACAAGGTGAATGTTATATGTACGCATTTTTGCTCATTGACCTTTACCCTCCATTGCTTTAACCACATTTCGAGTTGAAATATATGATCCTGTAGGTATCGAGATGCTTCTTGGCTGTTTTCGTGCACGCTTAGAAAAGCTGTATCATCAGCAAATGTTGAAGTTTGGGTGAAGTTGTTTGTTGCCATATCTGAGGTATATAAAGTATAAAAGTGGGCCTAGGAAGCTTCCCTGAGGGACTCCAGCTTCAATTGGCTAAAGAGAGCTTAAATAATCACCTTCTTTAAAAAAACAATATTGACCGACTAAGTAGCTTTTTAACAGCTTGTGTGTGTTTAGTGGTAAGTTTAGCTTCAATTTATGTATTAAGCCTTCACGCCAGACTTTATCAAAAGCTTCAGAAACATCGATGAAGAGAGCGGAACAATATTTTCTTTCTTCAAAGGCTTTTCTTATTGCGTTTACTAAACGATGGGTTTGTTCAATTGTGCTGTGTTCTCTTCTTAAGCCGAATTGGTGGTTAGGAAAACATCTATTTTCATTTAAAATTGGGGTTAATTTTGACGCTAACAGCTTCTCAAACCGCTTTGATATATTAGAAAGTATGCTTATAGGCCTATATGACTCAACTTTTGTGTGATCCTTTCCTGGTTTAGGTATCATGGTGACTAAGGAAACCTTCCACTTTTGAGGATAGTATACAAGGCATAAAATAGCATTAGAAATTAAAAGAATAATTTTCTTTGCTATGCTGGGTAGCTCCAAAAGCATTTTGTTCCTGATCTTATCAAAACCAGGAGCCTTCTTGGGGCTTAAATCACAAATAGCTTTTTCGATTTCTCTTATCCCAAATCTTAGGGGAACAGCTGCTCTAGCAGCCACAGGTGGTAACTCGACCGCAATATCGTGAGATATATTTGGGGTAAATACGTTTTTTAAATGATCAACATAATTTCTTGCCCAACTTCCTTTCAAGTTTCTTAAAGGTGGTTTAGAGACAACTGGACTTTTGAGATTTCTAGCTGCCCGCCATAATGAGTAGTCCGAATGTGGAGTTGCAGCAAGTTCCTTAAGATATTTTTCCAGAGAAGCCGTTTTCTGAGTCTGCAATAACTTCCTTTGTCTTTTTGTTCACACTTTTAGTAAGTTCTTAAGTTGAGGGGATCTGTGCAATTTCCACTCTCTTAGAGCCCTCCTTTTTATCATGGTCAAAAATATTTTGACTTAAGTTCGCATTCCTCTAATCCATTAATAATGGCATGTCAAGAATTATAAAACAATCTCTAATCATTAATGTTCACTAATAATGTTTGAAGTTATTAGATCAGAGAAATGTTTTTGCTATTGTTTTTTCTTTAATATTATTTTAAATACGTTAAAGAAGTCATAAATATGTTATTGATCTCATTTGTTGTAATATTAAAAATAATATCTCAATCCTTGTAAATATGTGTGTATATACTAAAGCAAAATGAAATAGAGATGATATTTTGAAATGAAAAAATAATTTTATCATAATATGTTCATTAAATTTTCCTTTATTTGAATCAACAGAATAATGGGATATTAGTGCTTTAAAAAGCACTTAAATTATTGCAGCTAATATATATTAAAATTTGTATCTATTTATTTAATAAGTCTATAACTATCTACAAAACAAACCATAAAGTGAAACATGTTGTCCTTTTTTAATAGCAAAATTGTGTAGTTTTTCATTTTTATGACACACACAATTCAATTTGCTTGCCAATATTCATAAATATCTGGTTAAAAAGAATGGGAAAAAGGGGTTATAAAAAATTTGTATACAGCTCCTTTTTTGTTGCTGAGTATAGAAACAGAAATGTGCTCATAACTACTTGTCACAAGCAATTTTCTGTAACAATTTTATTAAAATTTCTTTGCTTTTGGTTGGTTCATATTTTGTTTGCTGCAGCCTCACAAACTGTAAATGTTGATAGGCAAAATATGTATGTATGTACTGGAAACTCTGTTTGCACACACATCCACTTGCCTCAGTTCATCGTGTGTAAATATGTGTTAAACTCTGATAATTCTCTATGTACAATTTTTTTATACCAGCACCACAATTGTGGAGCGGGTATTATGCGTTTGGGCTACTCTGTGTTACACATAAAAATATATTGGTTCAGAATGACTTTCTGAGTCGGTGCTAACGATGTCCGTCCGTTCGTTTGCGCAAAATACATGTTGCAATTTTGAAAATAATTTAATGAAAGTCGGTACATCCGTTTTTATAGTCATAACGGTTCAAAATTTCACTTAGCCCCCAAACAAAATTCTTTCCGGCATAGGGCCATTGTGTCAATAAACTTTCTTATTATGTCTGTAGCTTGGTAAATTTTAGCGCAAACATATCGTACTGTATGTAGCCTTAACCATCTTACCAAATTTATAAATATCGGTCCAAATACGATCACAGCTCCCATGCAAATACCACCCCGAAAACAGCTAAAAATTCCAGAACTATAATATATATAATAGCTTCTTTACGCTGGTTGGTGTAGAATAAGCCATAGTTGCCATATAAATCCTGTCTATAAGTTGATGAAATCTTAAATAGATGTACATATCTAGATAATATTTGGCAGTTAGTACTCTTATATGAATTTTAAACGCATAACATAATGTTGTTTTGCCGGGTCTATGATTGCCTATGGAGGCCCTATTCTCCTTATAGGAGCCAAAGGGTCCACTATATATCTCCCAAATAGAGTAAACTTTATAAAATTTGACTGTTTATACTCCCATGTAGGGTATCAAATGGTAGGGCTTGACATTTTTTATTTTCTTACTTGTTTTTATTTATATTTATGTGTGTGTGTATGTGAACGTTTGTATCTTTATGAAATCTTGTCAATCAAGGTATTACACAGAATAAAATATTAAATCACGACAGCCATCGTCATGAGCATCATCATTATCGTTTTCAAAAGGACCATCAATTTTTTCATCATCATCCTGATTGTCACTATCGTCAAACATTCTTTTGATTAACAGTGTGTTTGTGGCAATATCTATGTGAGTGTGGGTGTGTGTGTGCGTTGTATCGTTATTTGAGTTTGGTTGCCTTTGTAAAGCTGAACAATGTCAATTATCGCGACTGTAACACGTACGTACACAGACAAAGGAACAACAATGGCTTTAAAGGTAGAAACTTTTTTATAAGATTTTATTTTGTCTGTTCCAGCCAAACAACATAAAATAAAACAAAAGGGGGGAAAAAGGGCATAAAACAGAATAACAGGAATCTGACAAAGTTATTTCTCTTTTATTTTCAGTTTTTTATTGCTTGTAAAAAAAACAACGAGTATTAACAAGCTAGTCAGTACAGTGGTTTAAATGCATAATTATTTAGTTGAAATAGAAAGTGGCTGCTTCTCTTTTCTTTTAGAGAAGTGTTAGATTTATATTTTACTTTAAGTTATATTTTGATTTCTGTGGCTTTCATGGTTAACCGCGTATGTCTTAAAATCAAAGTTTTCAGGTGAGCCGAAAAACCAATCAAGCTCAATTAATGGGCTACCTATTGAATTTTTTTAAGCTTTCTTATTACGTTAAATAAACGGAATTGGTCCTTCCTTAATCCATCGTTAAAAATTAAGCAATATGGCATCATCATATCAAAATCGAAAAAATGGTCATTCGCGATTACCCATGAAAACCACAGATTTGACCTAAAGAATTTGATATTAAAGTAAATTAAGGTTCATCCTACCTGGCAGGTTAAAGTAATAATGGACCACTTTTTATACGGCCGATAAAATCCTACCTTTAGCTATCAGTAAGTTGTGAAAGTTGAGAACTGCATCGAGACCACATCTTCCAAACAACTTGAAATACAAATTTGTCGTAGAAGGCCGTCGTGAAATAAAATCTATTTAAATGATGAAACAGAACTGGGGCTGAACGATGTTTTTCATACAGTTTGACATAAAATTATGCCAGAGAATGCGGTCGAGAAATAAAATCCATTTTATTTTGAGAACGTTTTTTCTAATGCTCTCACATATAGACAGTTATTCTTTTAACAATGCTACCATACTTTCATTCAGTTTCATACATTTTGTAAACAAAGAAAAATAAGAACAAAAGAAAACGAAAGAAATGAGAGAGAATTTGAAGTTACTGCCGACGTTTTAATTATGGGCTTTGAAATTTTTGCCTGAAGTTGAAGACTCTGTTCTGTTTCATAATTTATTTTGAGAACGGTTCTTTCTAATTCTCTCAAATAAAGGCACTTATTCTCCCATCAACGCTGCCGTACTTTTATTAAATTTCATAAATTTTGTAAACAGAAAATGAAAAACAAAGGAAAATAAACAATAAAGTAAGAGATAATTTGAAGTTAAGTGGGGAACAGAATAGTCGCTGCAGTATAACGTTACGAATGGCGCTAAAAGCTGTCAAAAGTAAAAAAACGACAATTTCAAAGTAGTGTCAACAGAATACGTACATAGTTGTAGTGGTCGTTGCAGTTGATGTTGAAGCTCAAAATTCGAAACTTTGAACTTTTTTGCACTTCAGAGCATTTTTTTTAGCTTCAGCTTCTACTACAACTACTTTATTCTGTTCCATGCCTTACAAGCTTGAACATTT
Source organism: Pollenia angustigena (assembly GCA_930367215.1). Lineage (NCBI taxonomy): Eukaryota > Metazoa > Arthropoda > Insecta > Diptera > Polleniidae > Pollenia > Pollenia angustigena. The sequence goes on along the minus strand of OV884058.1, from coordinate 218,976,204 downwards.
TAGAAAATTTAAGCATTTTTCATAAATGAAAAATTTTATTAAGTCTAGAAAGTCTGAGCTTATGGCTGAGAGAGGAAGAGAACATGCTTTTATTCTCTCCCCTCTCACCAACAAACTCACATTTTCTGAAAGAAAACTTTCATAGTGAGAACCCAGACTAAAGTGGTTTTCTTGTAGTTTGTTGAAGTTTGTAAAGATAAAAATCTCAAACTTTTACTCGATTACAAGTCATTGACTGCCACTTAAAATTTTGTTCCGATCGGACTAGCCGTTTACAAAATCCAGAATTATTTCTCCTTTTCCCCAAAATCTTCCACTGTGCGCTGTAAAGCGCATTGCCAAAATAAACAAATTTTTATTTTGTAAACAAAAAACAACCAAATTATTAAAATTAATAAAAACAACAAACTGAAATTTTTGCTAAATAACTGCCTGTTTAACGATTTCGAACGTCAACGTTCGCATAGAAAATTATATTTAAAATAAAAAAAAAATAATTCTAAAATTTGTTAACGTAAACTTTCGAAATCGATGAACAGGCTGCTTATATTTTCTTGAACTGACAAAGTATTTGAATAGGAATTCTTATTTAAAAAGGGTCAAATAAAGGTGGACCAAATGGGCATTTCGAGAGGACATAAATCGAGGTCAGTAGAAGAAGAGTGGAACAAGGTCAGTGTCAATCGTTTCAGGGCTATATTATTTGTATATATACAGATTGAGTGCAATATCGGAACTATAAATTTTAAAAAATTTTTGTATATCATCCAATAAGTATGAACACATTTTCTAAACTAACTAATAGGTATTTTGAAAAAACATGAATCGGGCTACCGGTAGAATAAAATCTTCCAAGACTGTCTTATCTTCGTTTAGATTCGGCCCGATTCCGCATGGCCTTGGGCTTGTTCATTAGGCAAAAACAGTAAAAAAAAAATGTTTTTTAAATGTAGGTATGTATTTCTATCAAAAAGTAATTTTAATTTTTGGGAATACAAAATTTTAATTCCAAAAGATTTTGTTATTCGTGCTTAATTCCCAGTTTTTATTATTGATAAAAACACTTGAAATTTATTGTTGATGGGATAAGCTATTCCTATGCGCATTTCACTGGTTGCTTAGGCCAGATCATCAGGAAACTTCATCCATAAATACTTAATTGACAACATCTTTTGTAAGTTGTTGTTGTTTTTATTTTGTTTTTCTTAACCTACTTACAACTACAATTAATGTTGAGAGAATTTCAACTAATTGTAGTGGGGAATGTTAGATGAGATAACCCACTGTTTATTGTTGATGTGTTTTGTTTAAACTATGATATTATTACAAGTAGAACTGTTGCTATAAGTCGAATACGTTTAACAGTTTAATTTGGTTTAATATCTTTATTTTTTCTAAAATCTTTATGGATGAAGTTTCCTGATGATCTGGCCTAAGCAACCAGTGAAATGCGCATAGGAATAGCTTATCCCATCAACAATAAATTTCAAGTGGTTTTATCAATAATAAAAACTGGGAATTAAGCACGAATAACAAAATCGTATGTATTTCTTTAAAAAAAAAACAAGTAAAAAAGTAAAGTATGTATACCCTACATCACAGTGCACACAGAAAAATATTCGAGAGTGTAACGTATTTGGAACACACGGGCAATTATGGACTCTTCAAATTGAAATTTGTTATAATCATATATATTATTTCTAAAGCACTTTTTTTTGTCGGTTGCAAATATCTCCCATACTACCGCATCAAATTTAATGAATGATATCTCATTTTAAAGCTTATTTCTAACATTAATGACGAAAAATAATTAGAAATTGAAAAATTTATATTTTCATTGATAAAAATTATATTTTAAAATGTATTGAAGTAACTAAAATTTCTATTAATTATTTTCATTTTATTTTACAAAAATGACAACTAACGGTGCGAAATATTCGCACGGGCCATCTAGTAAGATTCATAAAAGGTTTTTAGATCTACTTCAATGTTAGAATCTTACGGGGTTTTCTTTTATATTTGTACTAGCTGTCCCGGCAAACGTTGTTTTGCAATATAACTTATTTCTAGGGAAAGAAAGAGGAATAAAGCGCTTTATACCGTGATCGGCAATGATAAAAACAATAGCCATTTATTTCTTTATTTATGTTCATTATATATTCAAAAGTTAAACATAAAAAGTGATGTATTTTTTATCCTGAAGTATTAGTACAAATTAAACGGAGATAATCAAATTTTAATACGAAGAGCAATTGCGTGTACGATATTTTTTGTCAGTCCGTCTTTAGCCAACACAAATAAGCTCGATGGCTTGCCCAAATCTAAGCCGTAAACCGACATTTTTTAATGACCAATAGTGTAAAATTGCTAAGCCGATGTAGAATAACCGGAGAAAAATTAAAAAAAAATTACAAAAACTTTTCAAAATAATTGGTTGATTAGTTTAGAAGGCATAGGAGGGGGATGCTTTTACCCTTTTTGCTTAATTTTACGCCGTAAGTGTTTAAACTTATAGCCTTTAGTTCCTTTAGGACTTGAACCTATCATCGGATAATTAAGTAAGAAGACATGGGTAGAGGGACCTTTAACCCCTTTTGCCCTATTTTATGCCCTAAATGTTGGAATTTCCAAAAAATTTATATCTTAAAGTTCGTTTAGATGTTACAGTGCCTGCATGCCAAATTTTAATAAAGCCGGTTGATTAGTTAAGAAGATATAGGGAGGGGGAGCGTTTACCCCTCTTACTGAATAATAAAAATTATAGGCTATAGTTTCTTCTAGTTTTTACACTATTTGCCTGCAAAATTGCATGAAAATCGGTTTTTTAGTTAAGAAGATATTGGAAGGGGCAGCTTTAACCGGTTTTGCCCTATTTTACGCTCTCTAGCGATATGAAATATACATTAAGATCTATTCCGAATGTCATTGTACACATAAAGCATTACGATACATGGTTTGGTAACCTAAGGGTTTTGTTCAGGAGAGCCATTTTAAAGATTTAAATACGTGTATCTTTGGTGTACCATCATTGAGCGTGTTGGTATTGGTCTCATTTGAAAGCGACACATCTCATGACGTCAGGAACGTGTTGGTCAACCTTGAAAACGCGCGTAGGTCGTCCCTACCTCTTGTTTTGTGTAGTTGGGTTTTACTGTTGCCTTTACCTTACTGGTTCCTTTCTCTATGCGCTGTCACATATGGAAAATGGAGGGCATTTTGCTGATATTTGTATGGGAATATATAGGAAAATCTAAATGCCATATACCATAAACCATCTACAGACTTTTCCCAAATAACACCTTTATTTTGGTTTAAATCGCTCGACCCGTTTTTGCAGTTAGTGGTGAAATCAAAGTGTACACTTCTTTTTATATATGTACATAGAAGATTAAACATTATAAACATTTAAAATATGTATCAAACATATCACAGGAACAAAAAAAAATGCTAGGAATTTTAAAATAATGCTAGAAAAAAGCTACATGCTATATCAGTTTTTTTTCATGCCAAATGACAATAAAAATGATAGATCTAGCATGAAAAATGCCAAATTGGCAACACTGTTTATGACATATATAGTCCATTCTAGATTTTTTCTGGAAATTTTCGTTACATTCATATGGAAGTAATGGCACATAAAGCTACACCGATAGAAAAGGCGTTATAACGCTGATGTATTTTGACATCAGTGCTATGGCAATTGTCTTCTTTTTTGACCACATGACACTTTTCATCATGGTGATGTCAACCTTAACATCACTTGGCCAAAGTGTCATCAGGGACAAAATCAAATTATGTCATTAATGGGATGACACATCGGCATCACAGAAATGACGAACATGTCCTCAGTGCGATATTGTAGTAACATCGGAGAAAGGACACATTAGCATCAATTTAATGACAGTTTGTCATTAAGTCAAAGTCATAGGAATTGACTTAAGTCAAAGTGAGGGAATATTATCATTAACTTACCCGTTACATATGTTTGTTTCACGTTTGTTGAATTACGACCTTTGTTTACAGCAGAACTCTCAATAAGAAGACACCAGCACCATGCGCCATATGGTTTTCGTAATCATTCTACTTTAAAAATTTGATGTATTTAACTAAATAATTTAAAAAAATAGAATGTAAGAATTTTTGCTTCTTATAATACATTGTAATCATGAAAATAATGTTAATAATATCCAAAATGTGGCATCGAATTGATGTCACTATAGTCATAAAGTAGATGACAAGTAAAAAATTACGAAATTGTACGAAGACGTTAGTCGTTGGATTGATGGTACTTTTTGCATCATTGATGCCATTTGTAGTAACATTGATGTCACAATTCTGATGTTAGGGCATCATCAATATGAAGATGCATTTTTCTATCAGTGTTTTTTCGGAAGCGTAATTTGAACGGTAGCTATGGTCACATAAGGACCGATTCCAATAAAATTTGGCAAAATGATTAAGATTGCAATTAACAACGTTTGCAGCAAATTTTATCTATCCAGCAACACAATAAGATGGTTCATGGGCTTAAACTTTGTGCCACAAAGATTCCATTCCGAAAACATGTTTGAAGTTGGGATATATTGTCATCATTTTCAGTATTATCTGTACTTGTGGCAATTAAAACTTACGTAAAAAATTTCATCTTTATTATCTTTAAAGTTGTGACCTGCACTTTGTGAACAAGGTTGGCATGGATAGAAAACCAGCCAGCCAGACGCATGGAAGGTCGGGCGCACATCGACTTAGAGAGTGATTCTATGTCGACCAGTATACTCACTGGTGGGACTAGAACCAATTTTGTGTTTATGAAACATATCAGCACAAATGCATAATAGCCTCTCCCACATTGGAATCTGGGTATAAAAAAACTTGGTTAAATCCTCTCAAGCCCACTGTTTCCCCATGGTTTAAAAAAACCAACATAAACATGAAAAACGCTCTCACACACTTTCATCAACTAACACAGTCGCAATTTGGTTATTTATTTCCTTAAAAAGCGTTTATATTTTATAAAAGTTTTAAAAAAAGTATTGGTTAGTGCGCCTAAAAGTATACAATAAAATAGCGCTAACAAGAAAAATGATGATCTCTTTGTTTGAGGGTTTAATCATTAAACATTAATGCTTGTTGGCTGTGTTGTTGTTGTAAAAAACCTGTCTGAAATTTAATATTTATGATTTATTTTGTACGACATTTATGTCGTTTTTTTGGCCGTGAAGTCATAAATTTACCTTTAAATACCTTTAGAAAGATATTTGAAAGCAAATTTTTGGGCTTTCTCATTTATTTTAAAAGATTAAATATATTATGATGTTATAAATGTTTTAAAGAGTGTTTAATTTGATGGCAATCATTTTAGTTATGGTTAATTATGGTTCTGCTGGAATAACATTCTGGGGTGAGTTAAAGACTTATATAGAATTTTTTCATGCTTACTTTTATTTTAACCCTTTGACAACGAATGGGACACATATGTGCCATTTGGTTTTTACACCACTACAGCCATATAAATTTTGTATGAAATTTGTCGCTTAGTCTGTGTTCATACGGCTCATGGCTTATTGACAAGATTGCTACTTTATAGGCGAGAGGGACGAGGGGAAAAGAAACGAGTACACAGATGCATGTACTGTCTTTACGTTTTGCTTTCTGATTCGTTGTTTAATTTTGTTTTTGTTTTCAATATTAAATAAAACAAAATAAAAAACATGTCGTCAACATGACATGAATCATTTGAACGCCAATTCATGTTCAAAGAAGAAAAAGGAAGAATCTTGTCAATAAGACATAAGAAGCCGTATGAACTCAGACTTAAGCTGTTATGATACTTGCTATTTTTTGTATTTTTTCTATATTGGAGAACAGTGCAAATATATTTGCATAGGAAAACTGACTAAGACCAGATTTACATTATGCAATTAACGCCGCAACTTGCCGCAACTTTCGCATGCAACTTTTTGTTTGTTAGCAAGAGGTGTAAGGAAGAAAACGGGGTTGAAAAAGTTGAAAAAATTATTTAAAAAAATGTAAATGTAACTGTGAAAAGAGTTTCATAGAAACTACTATAAAAGAAAATAGAAAAAAAACTCGGCGTTAATTGCATAGATGTAAATGCGGTCTAAGTGTAAAGAGTATGATTATATCATAAAAAATCTTGAAATGTCAAACAAATATACATGTGTTATCGATAAATAATCTAATGGCCGTTTTCTCATTACACGATTATCTCTTTTCTCAACGAAAAACTGCACAGAAATTTGGTTTTTTTCAATGTCTAATTTGCTTCTATTCTGTCGCAAAGCTAACCAGCACTCATCTGCCAATTATTTATTTTCCTTTTATTTGCCGTACAGATAAATTCAATCAGCTGACTTCCAGCTTTAACATGTATTTTGAGAGGTGTTGCCAGCTGAAAACAATGTTTTTTGTCGGTATATTGAGAAACGCAATATCGTTAACGGACAGTTTATCGCTCTAATAAATTTTTGTTGACATTAAGTAACAGCCAGTTTATCGATACATTGAGAAAATGGGCATAAGACTGTCAAAAAAAAAAAAAAAATTTTTTTAACTTAAAATTGACATTTCCAGAATAATTGTTAGCACTGTTGCCAATTTTTTTAATTTTTGATCGAAAGTAGCGGGGTTTAACTTTTCTTTTGCGATTTTTAGCTTTTTTGACGGGTTTTTGTGGGCAAAAAACGTGGGCAGTATTGTTTGTTTTGTTTACATTTTATTTTGGAATCACAAACGATTTTTTTTTATAAACAATAAAATTTAATGCAAATAATGTAAAATATTACGAATTAAATCGGGGTATTTTCTTTAATTAAAAATTTATGATTTGAAATCCCATATGAAGGGCACCTGCTAGATTTCACTGATCAAAAACAAAATATTTTCAATCACCATTTTTTTGTTTTTGTCAAAGAAAAAAAAAACATGAGAAATGTCAATCAGAAAAAGGGTTTGTTTATCAAATTGTATTTCTTGAGCTTTCTCGCATTTGTTGTTTCATTCAGTCAATCCTAAAAAAATCCAATACAAAAAATAGCAAGTATCATAACACCTTTACGATAAAATTGTTCTTGCTACAAAATCGTAACGGTACCATATGGGATCATGACATTTTAGGAGATGATGCAAGTGTTGCCGATAAAGTCATTTATTAAAAAAAAAATAAAATTAAAAATGATGTCGCTTAAGTTATTTTCGCGGTAAGAGCTTTATATTTTCTAAAAATAATCGATCTTGTTTGATTAAAAAAAATCGTTCCTTTCAAAATTAAGGTCAGACATTGTCAATTTTTATTTTATTTGTCCTTAATCCCCCTCTCTTGAGAGCAAGTGTATTTGTGCATGAGATCAGTTCTGTGAGATCTTCACTTGTGTGATAGGTAATTAAAATGAGTGATGCTCGTGTTGGGTGTTTTCAAGGTGCATCGGTGTTTTGGCGAGACGAAGTAGTTGTGGATCGTGTGAAGTAGTAAGGACTGTACTTAAAGGAGAAGTATGATTATGGATTTTGTAAAGCAGCGGAAAGTTGAGAGACTGCTTATGAGGTGTAGTAGTTGTGGATCGGATGAAGTATTTAGCTTGAACCGTGTTTAAAGATACCAGTATGTCATGACTATGGATTCTGTGAAGTGGTGAAAAGTTGGGAGTCCGGTAGAGTTGGTTGTTGTGTAGTACATAAAGTTGGCTGGCTCACTCACGGAATGATACTTTTGTAAAACGATCATGTAGCGGCTGTGTTTTAAGCCCAAAGACGCGGCTAGAGAGTTTCTGAACTATATTAGAGCTTTCACTTGTGTAATTTCGATTTCTAGGGAGCGATCTCTCTAGGTGCTATTGCTATTCAGCATATGCTGTAGACTGTTTAATGCGGCGGTAGTAAGATAGTACCAGCTCCTAAGCAAAGGGCGAATGTTTAATTTAAGCGGCATTTTATACACAAATTGCTACCTTGGTGTCTTGGTTACGTTCACACTCGGAGACGGTTGATTAACGCATAGCTTGTCACCCATGTGAATTGTATTCTAGTGGGGTAAGATCGAAAGAAAATTATTATTGTTTATCATAGGAATAATGTGACACATCTTAGAATTAGGCAAGTGGATGGTTTTTCGGTCTATAGAATTCGATTTGATTTCTGCTTCGGTCGCCTAATCCGTTTAATTATCTAAAACACCTCTTCTTCGATGTTAAATTTCAACAAATTTTCTTTTTCTTTACTGGCCGATGACCAAGAAGGACGAACCATTTTCAGTATCTGCTGTCACTGGACACTATGTTCTAGTTAGACGTGCACAGCTTCTGGGAGCCGGACACTATGAATATTTCTGCCTTCGAGAACGTAGAACACCTTCTCTGTTACTATCCTGCACTAGCAAGAAGACGACTGGCAGAAATGGGATCCGCCACCCTTGACAAATTGTACGACGTTTCTGGTGTTGAACTGGAGCGCATTTTAAACTTCGTCAGATGTACGGGTTGGTTCTGCTGTCGGGGTTCTGTTTTGAAGAACTTAATAGTAATTCGGTCTAAGCGGTCAGATAGATACTGACCGCCATTTCTACCTTACCTTACCTACAGGCCGAAACGTTCAAAAGCTCTATAATGTTGAATTTATATATTGTAATGTTTTAATGAATTAATATTTTAAATATGTACTTTGTATAAAAGATTTGTTTTGCATCACTATTGCCTTGAAATTTGTGTAATTAGTTTTTTATATGTGTGTAGTTTTAAGTTTTGAGTTTTTAGTTAATAAAAATTATTCTGGACAATATATTCAATAGGTTATGGGCTAACATTGCTTTGAAAAATTACTCAAACAAAATAAAAAATGTTTTTGAAGTTTATAAAAATAAAAAATAATTATTCGCAGTAAATTTAAGAAAATATTGATTTATTTGAGAAATTATCTGTATATTCAAGAGTATAATTGTTTAATTCGAGAAATTAAGAAAATGGAATTTTCAAAAACTTTAAAACCGCTATCAGGTGAGAAAGATTGGCCAATATGGAAGAGAAAGGTCAGGGATCTTCTTGAATTCTATGAGGGAGCACTGGATGTCGTAGAAAGAAAACTAAATAAGCCAGAACCCATAGGAATTAATCCCACAGAAATCCAAATAAGTGAACACAAAAAGAAGGAAGATGCTTATCGTAAAGCGAATAGCTGTGCAAAAAGTCTAATAACCAGTACGATAACAGATGAAATCTATTTTAAGGTAATGGATAAAGAATCTGCTAGTGATGTGTGGGATGCTTTACACCAACAGTTTGAGGCTACTTCTAAGGATCAACTATATAAAATGTGCAATGATCTGTTTTCATTTGAATGGAATGAAAATTGTGACGTCTCAACTCATATTTCCAAATTAAAAAGCTTATGGACGGAAATTAATAATGGTTTACGCATTAAACAAGAAAATATTTTGCCAGATTTATTGTTAATTTGCAAAATTTTAAATATATTGCCGAGCTCCTATGAAATGTTCAAATCTAGTTGGATGATGCTAACAAGAGACAGTGACAAATCGTTGGATGAGTTAATAATGCAATTGTGTCTGTACGAAAGAAATTTTAACAAAACAGAAAGTGGTGGGTCTTATTCAAACAGTCAGGAAGCTTTAGTTTTAAACCAGAAGAAAGAAACAAGAGGTAAACAGCAGAACAAATCTTATTGCAGAAAAAATGAAGATACGTGTCACTACTGTAAAAAGAAAGGACATTGGTTAAAAGAATGTCGAAAGTGGATAGCTGATGGTCGTCCTAGTAAGTCAAAACAAAATTCGATTCATACTAATGTTGCACTGCATTTAGAGTCAGTTGAAGTATATGCCGCAGAATCTTGTGAAGATTGGTGGATTGATAATGGAGCCACGAAACATGTTACAAATTCCAGTGAGTATTTTGCAAGTTATACTAAGTTTGATGAACCTCATACCATACAAGCAGCTGGTAAAGAAATTTTGGAAGCCCTTGGAAAAGGAACTATTAAAATTGTGACAATGTACAACAATCAAGAATGCATAATAGAACTACGAGATGTTTGGTATGTTCCTGGAGTAACAAGAAATCTATTTTCGCTATTGGCTGCTCATGATAAAATACCATCAAGTGTATTTAAGTCAACTTCAACCGAATGTGAATTCAGAGTTGGTGATAATATTATGCTAACCGGTTCACGTCATATGAATGGAACGCTATATAAAGCTAATATACGTTTAGTTAAACCAGACATTAATATAAACTCAGCAGTAGATAGAAGCTCTATTTTACAATTATATCATGAACGATGGGGACATCAAGACAAACATCATGTCAAAAATAAATTAGAAAGAGAAATGGGCATTAAAGTTAAATATAATAATGACATTTGTGAAAGCTGTGTTTATGGTAAAGCCTGCAGACTGCCATTTGGAAGAAGAGAAACAGCAACATGTCCAGGTGAGGTTATATCTACCGATGTTTGTGGCCCTTTTCCTCCTTCGTTCAATGGTTATAAATATCTTATCGTATATAAAGATGACTTTACAAAATATCGATATGGTTTTATAGTGAGAAACAAATCAGATGTAAAAGACACATTGATTGAAGTGATTGCCAAAATAAAATCTCAAGGTCATACAATAAAAACATTGCTTAGTGACAATGGAGGGGAATTCGTTAATGATGAAGTAAAGAAGTTACTAGCTAAAAATGGAATCAAACAGAAACTAACTGCCCCATACACTCCTCAACAAAATGGAGGTGCTGAAAGGGAAAACAGGACAATTGTAGAAATGGCAAGAACTTTTAAATTTTCTAATCCAGAAGAATTGTGGGCAGAATTTGTAAAATCCGCAATTTATATTTTAAACAGAACTGGAAAATCTTCAGTTGCATATATCAGCCCTTATGAGTTATGGTATGGTAAAAAGCCAAGAATTGGACATTTGCGCATTATTGGTTCTATTTGCTACGTTCATATTCCTAACCAAAAACGTAAGAAGATGGACAGGAAAGCAATTAAAGGTTATCTCGTTGGTTATGATGGTGATGAGAGGTATAGAATTTACACAGCAAAAGAAAACAAAATTCACTTTTCGAGAGACGTCAAGTTTAGTGAAAAAGTCAAAGATTGTTTCAGTGATAGAAATTTAACTGGTAAGGACAAAACACAATCCGAAAAATCTATCACAAATACAAATGATAATGAAACAATAACAATAAAAATTAAACAAAAAGAAGAAGATACTGAATTGTTCAATGAGGCACCAAATATTATTGCAGAAGATAGTACTACAGAAGACGCCGAAAAATCAGCAGAACCAGGTATTGTAGTGGAAGGCGATGAAGGAAGTGCGGTGCAAGATGCCGAACCGCAACATCACAATAAACGTCAAAATAAAGAATCGCAAAATGAAGAATCTTATAATGAAAATGCACCAAATGTAAAGCGCTTAAGAAATCGTACTATTCAAATTTCAAATGCAGTGGATAGAGATTGCATATTGATGTCAATAGAATTTATCAATCAAGTTTCAACTCCAACAACTTTTAAAGAAGCCCTTGAAAGCAATCAAAAATGTGAGTGGATAAAAGCTATGCAGTTGGAAATAAATTCACTAAAAGAAAACAAGACGTGGACACTTACAGATTTGCCAAAAGGTTCAAAGCCACTTCCAGGAAAGTGGGTGTATAAACTAAAGACAAATCCTGATGGCAGCGTAGACAAATTTAAGGCAAGGCTTGTTATTAAAGGTTTTAAGCAAAAGTATGGTGTAGACTATGATCAAACGTTTAGTCCAGTTGCAAAGATGTCAACAATACGATCACTTCTTAGTGTTGCTGCTACTGAAGGTTTATATTTAAAACAATTTGATGTGTCAACAGCGTTTTTATATGGTGAATTGCAAGAGACGATATATATGAACCAGCCAGAAGGTTTTAATGACGGAACAAAAAGAGTTTGTCTTCTCAATAAAAGTCTATATGGCTTAAATCAAGCATCTAGGTGCTGGCATTCACGTATGGATACATTTTTAGAAAATATCGGATTTAAACCCAGTTCAGCTGATACTTGCCTTTATATCAGGGATAAGAATGGTAAAAAGTTAATTATTGCCCTCTATGTGGATGATGGGCTAGTCGCAGCTAATGATGAAAGTGATCTAAATGACTTCTTAAATGATTTAAAATCTCATTTTAAAATTGTGGTAAAGGAGGCTAAATGTTTTCTTGGTTTAGAAATTGAGAAAAATAATGATGAAATAAAAATACATCAAAAATCATTTGCTGTAAAAATACTTGAGAGATTTAACTTTTCTGAATGTCGTCCGGTAACAACACCCATGGAAAAAGCAAGCAACCAAGTTAAATCAGGGGAAGTCGTAAATGAATTCCCATACCGGCAAGCTGTAGGAGCTTTAATGTATCTGATGTTGGGAACAAGACCAGATTTGTCGTATAGTGTTGGATTTTTATCAAGAAGCTTAGAAAAACCTACTTTAGAAGATATACAAAAAGTTAAGCGAGTTTTCAGATATATCGCTGGTACATTAAGTGTTGGTATTACGTACAAGGGTAAAGGACCAAAGGGGCTTAATTGTTATAGTGATGCTGATTTTGGTGGATGCACAACAACAGGGCGTTCAACTTCAGGTGTTGTTGTCTCTTTTGCTGAAGGAGCAATTTCGTGGTTAAGTCAGAGACAGCCCATGGTTACAACATCAACCACTGAGGCTGAAATCGTAGCTGCATCTGAGGCCGCAAAAGAAGTAATTTGGCTTAAAAGACTTTTAAAAGATATTGTTAATTATAACGAAGTTCCTGTAATTCAAATTGATAATACTGCAGCAATACGATTAGCACAGAATCCGGAGTTTCACAAGCGAACTAAGCATATTATGATAAAATATTTTTATATAAGAGAAAAGGTTACTGAAGGCACTTTGAGAGTATCCCAAGTCACTACTGAAAATCAAGTTGCTGATATGATGACAAAACCTTTATCAAAACCAAGATTACAATTTCTGCGAAACTGTTTAAATATTAATTAATTGAAACACGGGGAAGTGTTGAATTTATATATTGTAATGTTTTAATGAATTAATATTTTAAATATGTACTTTGTATAAAAGATTTGTTTTGCATCACTATTGCCTTGAAATTTGTGTAATTAGTTTTTTATATGTATGTAGTTTTAAGTTTTGAGTTTTGAGTTAATAAAAATTATTCTGGACAATATATTCAATATATAATTTCATTATCAGTTTAATTGAACAACAAAATGTGTTTAAATTGTCATTGCGTTCATATGGAAATTTTAACCTTTGACAACGAATGGGGCAAATTCGTCTCATGATTTGTCTCGTAGAAGGCTTAGCAATTTTTAAATTTAGACAATTTCTTAGTCATGAAATACCACATTTCCAAGTAGGAATCTTCAATACAATTTCTTCGTCGTCAAAGGCGTAAAGCGGCTCATACACTTGCGATAAAATTGTTCAATTTTACGTATTGTACAATTATATCGCCAATGTGTATGTGATATTCGAAGGTGGCACAATGTATTGGCAACAATCAAAAGACTTTTGATTTTTTTTTGCACAACGAAAAGAAAGTGAAATGTGTTGGCAACATTGTAAAATGCTGTTTATGTTATTCCTATAGGTTATGTTTACCTTTTTATTGAATGAATTAAACCAATGTGCGGCTTATTGCATAATATAGGACAAAATGAAAATAATATGGCGAAAGTCATACACAATAATATTGCAAGTGTATGTTCCGCTTAATACAAAGAAAATATTTGGGCTTTTGAAACCCTTTTACCAAATTATCGGTAAAATAAAGTAAAAAAAAACTTTTTCGGAATGTAAAATTTTAGAAGATGTAAGCAAAAAAGTCTTAATATACACAGTTTTGAATAACTTTTTTTTCAGAATTTACCAATTATTCGATAAAAGGATTTTCTTATTTTCTTTTTCAAATACCTTTCAAGTAAATCACTTTTAAGCTCGTTAACAAACGTTTAACTTATTGACCACCTGCTATTACAGCATTAATTTTTTGCCTCCCAATAAAAAAAAATATATATTGGAAGACATAGTAAATAAATCTCCATCGTCTGTTTATAAATCCTTTTCATCAAAATGATGAAACCATTAAACTATGAAGCAGAAACAAAAGAGCAGCCTGAAAACAATAATGTTTTGTTATTTGTTCTTTTTTATGCTCTTCGTTCGATATAAAACGTTTGTTTAATGTACTGCAACGGCATCCATTACTGTGTTTTCTTCTTCTTTTAACAGAATTTTATTTCTTTTCCTTATTGATTCCATTTATCTTGTTACATTTTAAAAACTTTTTATACTGATTGTAAAAACTACATAAATTTTTTCGAAATAAATACATCAATGCAGAGTTGACCAATATTGATGGTATTGGAAAGAAATGGGGTCAGTTGTTCAATGTAATATAAGTAATTGATGAATGGAGAATAATTTTAAGACAAATGTTGTTATTTAGTTGAGAGATTTAACTATAGATTTTTCCATATTTTTCGCGAATTACGTAGAATCATTGTTGCCAGACAAAATGCCTAGACAATTCTCAAATTATCTGTATTGTCAATTTTCATCGCAAAATTATTACCTGTTATATTTTCGACACTTCGGTATTTTCATAAAGGTGTTCGGGCATTTTCTAGAATTCGATACGAAGTCGAATTGGAATAAAACGAGATTTTGTTTTCAGTTTTTTACAAATTGGCTAAAGTTATTTTAGTTTTTGAAAGTTGTTTTTGTAAAGATAATTGGTACTCAAAGTGACGTATGTTTATAAAAAGATTAATGTTTTTCGAGATTGTTCGATTTTAAATGAACTTGATTTGACTTGTTTTTTTTTTTTTAACAATATTTTTAATATGAAACAATTTTATTTAATTGTTTCTCAAATCTCTCGAGAAAAGAATTTCGCTCGTCCTAAATAAAAGTTTATATAAAATATTGGAAGTATTTACACTGGAGGTATAACCAATTTTTAGGCATAGTACCATGAGGTCAACCATGTCCTAGTAACCACGAAAATTATAATCTTTTGTAATTTTTTCAAAAGAGTTCACACACCAATTGGTTTTTATAAACCAATCCAATATTGAATATTAATAGTTTTTTACGGTGTTTTTATACCCTTCACCACAGGTGGTGAACAGGGTATATATGTATAAGTTTGTCATTTCGTTTGTAATTTCTATAATATTGATGTTAGACCCTATAAAGTATATATATGTTCTTGGTGCTTATGAGCAGCGAAGTTGATTTAACGATTTCCGTCTGTCTGTTGAAATGGGTTTTCCGAAGACCCCATATATGATGGGTGCCAGGTTAATATACATTTATGTCACACATGGTCCGGAATTGTTTGCTATTTAAATTCAGCAAGATCGATCCACAAATGGCTGAGATATGAGTAAAAAAACATTTTTTCTTTTAAAGGTCCAATTAGAAGTGGGTCCTTATGAGGAGCGAAGTTGATTTAACGATTTCCGTCTGTCCGTCTGTCTGTTGAAATGGGTTTTCCGAAGACCCCATATATGATGGGTGCCAGGTTAATATACATTTATATCACACATGGTCCGGAATTGTTTGCTATTTAAATTCATCAAGATCGATCCACAAATGGCTGAGATATGAGTAAAAAACCATTTTTTCTTTTAAAGGTCCAATTAGACGTGACATTACCATACCAACACTGTATTGCCAAAACGACATAAACATACCATACAAACCAATTAAATTTTGGTTTCTACGGTCATACAGTGGCTATGGTAATACAGAGTTGGTAATGTGTTTTTTTTTTTTTGTTGGTTTTTTATACCCTTAACTACAAGTGGTGGATTTTATTTGTAATGTCAATGCATGTATATGATATGCCGCTCAAATAAAGAAACAAACTCATAGACTCAATATATTTTAATTTAACGCTTCTTTAGTAAAAGCATTCGTAGCCGAGTTGTTAAGTTCTCTCCTGAGACTGATGATATTGCCAGTTCGAATCCCAAAAAGAAAAAAAGGTTAAAGATACGTTTTGGCTTGCGGAAAAATCTCTTACCATCTTTAAATATTAATGAAATTTCATACTTGAGCTATTTTTTGTTTAAAATAAACATATTATTAATTTTTCTTAACTTTAAATCAAATTAAAAATTTTCAAAACTACATCGCGGTTGGTGTGTGAACTTTTTTGACCTTAGCGGAAAAATAAATGTACGTTCCCTTATAGTTTTTTATGCTCTATCGGACAAAAAATTGTTAAAAAGTTATATCCCTAATGTACACCGAAAGAAAAATCCATTCATCCGAAGTTAAGTTAAGCCAAAGAGGATTTCACCAACAGAATGCTTGTAATCATTCTAATTTGAAAATCTGTTGCACTTAACTAAATAATTTAAGCAAATAGAAATCGGGAATTTTTGCTTCTTATTTTACATTTGAAACATGAAGACAATGCATGTTTTTTTTCTGCTAGTGTTGTTGTTGTTTCTAAACAGAACAAGCAAATCGTTGTTAACCTTCTTTGACACTGTTGTTGTTTCTACCATAAACTTTTACTAATGCTTCGTTAATATTTTCTTTTTCACCACTTCGTGGCATTTTAAAATAATTTCACAAAATAATCAAACACCTTTTTGTTAATTTTGAAGATCAATAATTCTGTCATACAATAAATAAGGGGTGGTTAAATTTTAAGGGCCGATGTTGAATGTGAACTACGCTTTTTCTGCATTTCATTTGACATTTCTCAAATTCAGACTTACTCAATTTGAACCATGAAAAGATACACAATTTAGCAACGCGTTAAAGTTATTCAGGCTTATTATGAAAATGGGCATTCACCTCAGTGGATTCGTCAATAAGCAGAATTGCCGCATTTGGGCGAATGATAACCCAAGAGTGATTGTCGAAAAACCAATGCACCTACAAAGAGTGACTGTTGCGGTTTTGTGGGCTGTCGGCATGACCGACCGTATTTTTCCAAAATGTGGCCGCTCAGGCAGTTACTGTGAATGGTGTTTGCTATCGTGAGATGAAAACGAACTTTTTATGGCCCGAATTGGAAGATATGTATGTAGACGATATGTGGGTTCAACAGGACGGTGCCACTTGACACACAGCTTAAGAAACAATGGCTGTTTTGTGCAACAAATTCACGTGGTGGCGATGTCAATTGACCGCCAAAATCATGTGATTTGACACCGTTGGACTTCTTTTTTTGGGGTTATTTGAAAGAAGACGTGTACGTCGATGAGCAAGCAACACTTCAAGACCTAAAGGATGAGATAATTCGGCACATTAACGGCTTAAGTAGAAAATCAATTATGCTTCAGCGTCATCGAAAATTTTTACCATCGGATGGAGGTGTGCTGCCGAGGTCGCGTTGGCCTTTTGGCCGATACTTCGTTCCATTTTGAATTTTGAACCATACTAATATTACCATAATAAAAAAAAATGACAGTATTTTCCTAAATAAGTTTTGTTTTATTCAAAGTCAACATCGGTCCTTAAAATTTAACCACCCTTTACAATAATATACATTAAATAAGCTTCTTAATTATTTTGATCGTGTTTAGAACCCTTAAATCTAAAACTGAGTCAGTATGAAATTTTGTTTCTTTGCACGTACGGAATTTTAAGCGATTTTTTTTTTTTTTTTTTTTTTTTTTTTTTGATTTATTTAGAAAGAGAGTTTCTTTTCAGTGGCCTAGTATTTTGAAAGGAAAGATCACATTTCTTTCGGAGAACACCAGTAGAGGCTAATCAAATAAATATTTTAGGCCGACCACCACTGCATAAAAGTACAATTTGTTAAGGAATATTTTAAATTTTCAACCCAATTATAAATAAAAGTTCCCTGCACGCAGAGAAAAAATATGGTTAAATATGGTCACCTCCAAAAAAACTATTTTTAAAGAAAATTGTAAACATGTTATGTTTAATATAACCATATTATTGTCACCTATCACCATATTATGGTTGAATTAGTCTCCTATCAAGAAGCCACAACCATATTATGGTTGCCTCTAAACATGTTATGGTTAAATATTACAATAATTAGTTTTACAATTAACAAAACTTTTTTCCTCTTTTCGAAGAGCAACATGCTATGGTTGAAAACCTACCATGCTATTATAAGTGTTAAACATGTTTTAGTTATTTTAAACCAAAACAATTTTGGAGGCAACCAAAATATGTTTGTGGCTTCTTGATGGAGGACTAATTCAAGCATAATATGGTTGCCAGCGACAATGATATGGTTAAATGAAACATAATATGATTAAAAGTTGCTTTAAAAATAGTTTTGTTGGAGGTGACCATATTTAAACATGTTCTTTCTCTGGGTGTGGGAGTTTTCTCTCTTCTCCCATTTTTCCTATGTAAATTCAATTGTAACAAGTAAGAGTGCTATTTTCGGCTGTGCCGAATCTTTGATACCCTCCACCGACACTTCGAGTGTTTCAGGAGTAATATCTGTATGATGTCTATTTATTATTATCTATATATCGTTAGCTAAAATGCAAAAAGACGTAACTAACAAAAAATTCCAAGTCGAGTTTTTGATTGATTATTATGAATGCTATAAAACTACATGTCTTGACAAAATTTTACACTTCTGCGATCAAAAATTGAGTTTTTATTAACAAAAAACAAAGGGACGTAACTACAAGTTTTTTTGTTTGAAGTATGCAAAACGACGTAATTACACATTTTTTTTTAAGAAAATCTAATAAAATGGGTTTCTTTGAAAATTGGTTGAAGAATTCCATGAACGACTTATCAATGCATGTTTTTCTGACATGTTCATAGTTTTCACTTTACAAAGTTTTTTGCTTCTCCTGTAAAATTATATTTTTGTTAGTTACGTCATTTTGCATTTTAGCTAACGATATATAAAATTGTAACGTTACTGACTCACTGACTGACTGACTCACTGACTCACTGATTCATCATCGCACAGCCTAAACGCCTGAAGCTAGACACTTGAAATTTGGACCAGAGATTGGTCACTCCCCAAATCGATCCACTAAGACGGGATTTTTGGAAATTCGAATGTTTAGGGGGTAAAAAAGGGTAAAAACGGGAAAATTCGGTAACCTTATATCTCCAAAACTAAAAGAGATACAAAAAAAACTTAATACCTATCGTTGTTCTTTAGAAAAATAAGCGGACAGGTGTCTGGTACTTTTTTGAAATTCGGCCCTATTTGGGAGTAAACGGGTAATATCTGAATTTTAGTACTTTTTTGACACCCCATCTATCTTTTGAACCAATAAACATAGAAACAAAGTTAATACCACATTCGAAACCTAACAAAAATATACGAATTTTAATTTGGTACTTTTTCGAAATTCGAACATTTAAGGGGTAAAAATCGTAACTATTTTTGGTACTTTTTTTAAAAAACATTTTTCTCCATTTATTGAAATATTCGTACTAAATTATGGGCTGCCACTATTATACTGAAATTTTTTATACTTCAATGGGGGGAATATAGTACCAAAAGAAATACGAGAAATTTGATATTTTACTTAACTTTTTGGTTCTACAACTGGTATTTTTTAAATTATCGTTTATGTTGGACCTAAAAACATAAGATTCATCATGCAATGTCCGGAATGGATAAGAATCCATAAGGGGCAGTTTTTGGTACTTTTCTGTTAATTAACTGGTACTTTTTGAATTTCCGTTAGTATTGGACCTATAAAAATAAAATTAAACATGCAATGTCCCGAATGGATGAGAATCTATAAGAGGGAACTTTTTGGTACTTTTTTGTTCATTAACTGGTACTTTTTGAATTTACGTTAATATTGGACTTAGAAACATAAAATTCAA
Organism: Pollenia angustigena; assembly: GCA_930367215.1. Taxonomy (NCBI): domain Eukaryota; kingdom Metazoa; phylum Arthropoda; class Insecta; order Diptera; family Polleniidae; genus Pollenia; species Pollenia angustigena. The sequence continues at coordinate 218,956,313 of OV884058.1, read as the reverse complement.
AATGAAATGTCCCGAGTGGTTAAGAATCCATAAGGGGAAGTTTTTGGTACTTTTCTGTTAATTAACTGGTACTTTTTGAATTTCCGTTAGTATTGGACCTAGAAACATACAATTCAATATGCAATGCCCTGGATGGATGAGAATCTATAAGAGTGAACTTTTTGGTACTTTTTTAATCTTGGACTGGTACTTTTTGAATTTCCGTTGGTATTGGACATAGACAGATAAAATTAAACATGCAAGGTCCTGGGTGGATAAGAATCTAAGATGAAAGTTTTTGGTACTTTTTTGTTCATTTACTGGTACTTTTTGAATTTCCGTCAGTATTGGACCTAGAAACATAAAATTAAACATGCACGATACTGTGTAAATGAGAATCTTTAAGTGGGATCTTATTGGTACTTTTTTATTCGTTAGCTGGTACTTTTTGAATTTCCGTTAGTATTGGACCCAGAAATATGCAATTAAACATGGAAGGTTTGAGTGAATGACAATCTGTTAGAGAGATCTTTTTGGTGCTTTTTCGTTTTTTAACTGGTCCTTTTTTTAAATTTTCGCTAATGTTGGTCTAATGAAAATAAAATTAAACGTGCATGGTCCTGAGTGAATGAGAATCTCTAAAAGCGCTTATAGGTACTTTTTAGTTATTAAACTGGTACTTTTTGAATATCCGTTATTATTGGACTTAGAAACATAAAATTCAAGATGCAATGCCCTAAGTGGATAAGAATATATAAGAGGGAAGATATATTTCCTAAACAAAAAGAGATACAAAAAATTTAATACTAATTATTGTTCATTAAAAAAAATAAACGGAGAGGTGTCTGGTACTTTTTTGAAGGAAGACCTTTTTGGGGTGTAAAAGGGTAAATAAATATTGTATCACATTTTTAGCTTATCTAAAAAATACAAAACAGGTTTGCCCCTTTTTTGAAATTCAAACGTTTAAGGTGTGAAAATCGTTCCTAATTTTGTTACTGTTTTCTCAACATTTTTCTCCATCTCTATATAATATAAATTTGTAAAGTAACTGACGGATTCATCATCGCACATCCTAAACTCTTGAAGCTAAAAAGCTGACTTTTGGACCGAAGATTGTCCTCTCGCCAAATCGATTCCGCTAACCAAAAAAATCCAAAATTAAAGAGATCCAAAAAATTTAACACTTATTGTTGTTCGTTAAAAAAAATAAGGGGACAGGTGCCTGGTACTTTTTTGAAAATAAACTTTGGCATAAAAATATGTCCACGAAGAAAAAGGAGACGCTAACGAAGTAGCGGGTTAAATGCTAGTAATATTTATAAAAAACAAACATATGATTTAAAATTGGTTGCGGTTTAAACCTACATATATCAAATTATTGACCGACAATCAGAGAGTTAATTGCTTTTTTTTAGCAATTTTGACAAGCTTGAGTAAAATATCATGATTCGTAACATTTTAAGCCGAACTAAAATGATTTTCTGGAGGTCAATTTATATTGAAGCCATGGTAAGCTATGAACCAATCATCCCAAATTCTGCAGAACGATTTCTGGTATTAAAAAACATAAATTTCTATACAGCATTGCAATTAGCTTAAGCGTTTGCAGTGAATTTCAGAAGGCTGTTTAAAATGGATCTAAGGTTTATTATGGACCGTATATCACAAAATTGCATAACATTTTTTCTGGCCATATGAAGCTAAACTGGAAGAAAATTTACCGCGTATTTAATTATTTTACCAAAGTGGGCTTTATATGAGGCCTATGGTAAATTATGCACGATCTTCACGAAATTTCACAGTATCATTACTAGTTCTATAAAACTGTGATGTACCAAATTTTGTTATGATAGCATTATTTTTTACGGATTAAGGCGTACTAAGCTGTTTCCGGGAGTAAGGTTTATATGGGGCCTATGGTAAATGATGGACCGTTCTTCACAAACTTTTAAAGTCTTACTTCTCGTTCAATAAAACTGTGATCTACCCAATTTTGTTATGATACCATTCTTTTTTATGGTTTTAGGCGCACTAAACTGTTTTCCGGGAGTAGGGTTTATATGGGGCCCAGGGTAAATTATGGACCGATCTTCACGAAATTTCACAGTGTCATTTCTAGTTCTATAAAACTGTGATGTACCAAATTTTGTTATGATAGCATTATTTTTTACGTTTTTAGGCGTACTAAGCTGTTTTCCGGAAGTAGGTTTTATATGGGGCCTATGGTTAATTATGGAATGATCTTCACAAATTTCACAGTCTTATTTTAAGTTCTATAAAACTTTGATGTACCAAATTTTGTTATGATAGCATATTCGTTACGGATTTAGGCGTACTAAACTGTTTTCCGGAAGTAGGTTTTATATGGGGCCTATGGTAAATTATTGCCCGATCTTCACGAAACTTAACAGTTTCATTTGTAGGGTTATTTAACTGTGACGTGCCAAAATTTGTTATGATAGCATTTTTAGTTAGCGTTTTAGGCTTACTATACTATTTTCCGGGAGTAGGGCTTATATGGGGCCTAGGGTAAAACGAATTGTTGCGAAATCTTATATCATTCTGTGCATTTTTCCACCATTTATGTTAGTTTTTGTAACAAAATTATCAATTTTTTTTAGGTGGTGGTTCCACATTTTGATTCATAGCTCAGATCCTATTAAACCGATTTTGCTGGATTTCAATCCCAAACTGCTTAGGATAACTACAAGCAATTTGACAACAAGTTTGTTTATTTCTTTTGAGTTTTTCGAAAGTGAGCGTGTTTTCAACAGAGGGACAGACAGACGGACATGGCTAAATCGACTAAAATTACTCAAGGACCCAGAATATATATATTCTTTATAGGGTCTGAGATGAATAATAAAAAAGTTTCACACGGAATGACAAACTTTATATACCCTCTTCACAACTAATTGTGGTGGAGGGTATAAAAATGGGAAAAGGGAAAAACTCCCTTGGAAATTGTATTCATAATATCATAATAGCTTATTTATGACTTGAAATTTTTCACATGGGTTTTCCTATCAATGTGGCCGTTAATTGGGTCCATTGCTTTCATGGTATCTGATGATGTTCATGCTGGGGAACTACTGCTTACTACGAACCCGTTTAGCACTATCTGTTGAGGCGCCCTCTGAGGAAATGCTTTTAGATCAGGAGGACGATTTTCTTGATCTGGACATCGAGCCCCTGCTGTAGGATTTTAACTATTGTGAATGCCGCTAAAAGATGGTGACCTGGTACTTGCACCCACACTTTGCTGCATAAGGAGGGGCAAAGGCATACGTCCGAAAGTGGTTCCGGCCAGCGACGTCCGGTACAGGAGCGCCTTCAACTTCCTCGTCGCGGTAGCAGCCTACAGGACCAAATTGTTCCTCCGCTCCCAGTTCGTCGATTGCAGCGCCGTGCACACCAGACAAGCCTCAGCGATGAGTCATCTGCGGGAGCAGTCCAGGTCCTTACCGCTCGACAAAGGCGTTCGAAAAGAAGGCCGAATCCTATTCAAAGACATCTTGAGCAGCAAGCCGCTGGACAAGCCACGACACACCAGCTTCTTCGTCAAATGGTGGCTACAATGAACCGCCTCAGCGAAGCAATTCTCGTTGCACCCGTGCAAGGGGGCGGCATGTTGAGGCGCCCTCTGAGGAAATGCTTTTAGATCAGGAGGACGATTTTCTTGATCTGGACATCGAGCCCCTGCTGTAGGATTTTAACTATTATGAATGCCGCTAAAAGATGGTGACAGAGGGAATTCGCCTTAAGAGCCAGGCCGTTTTGTCAAAAGTCTAAAACATCATAGTTTTTTTTACATACCGGTGCGCTAGCTCCACTTTCGTCAATAAATAAATTTATTTAATCTTAACACCCCAGGGTTTTTAATTACAAAATTTGTTGAACCGTGAGTATATTTATCTCTTACCAAATTTAAATTCCTTACAATTTGGTCTTGATTTTCAACCCCGTTGAAAAGGCAGCAACAAAAAATTCCTCACCAGAGATTGGAAATTTGTTTACTATCGCTTAATTGATTTTATAAACGTAAAAGTCATCAGGTCTCAGGTCTGTTTCCATGATAATGGGCTCTTCCATAAATGATATAATTTTCGTTGTAGAAAGTATTTCCCTGAGAAATGACTACAAATGTGAAGAAGGAAAGAAGCTGGAATTCTTCTTTTTATTTAGGACTTTTCCTTAAGATCCATAAGATTCATTATGATAAATAAGTACTTTTTTCTACAATAAGTACTCCTTTTTTAGGGAATCAGAACCATTTAAAAAACTTTATTTACCATCCCTGATTTATTTACTTTACTGGAAACCAGGGATGATAAATGAAAAAACCAATATCGTACCAACGAACTTATAAAATCGTACTTTTTCGGCCCCAATAGTACTAAATCTTTTTTTATAAATTTTTTTATTGCTTTTTTAAAAACAAACAGTTAATACAACAAAAACAAAAGGTACTTAAAATTCATTGTACGTTAATTATACATAAAAATAGGGTTGGTAATCTTTTTTCGCGCCAAAACGCACAACGCGATTCTTGTTCTTTAAGTCATTCCAAGAAACTTTGCTAAAGAAATCATAGGTCAAAAACTAATTTCGAGCGTCGGATTTTTCAAAATAGTTAGTTTTCCATAATATTCAAGAATAGAGGCAAACAACTTGAATTTGTATCATCCGGGTTTTAGGGTCGAGAAATCCATTCATATTTATTTTTGATTGCCGCCAGAGAGCGTTTTCATACACTTTTTAGAATTTATCGTCTTTTTTTGTGGAAAATTGATAAATAATTCTCAATTCTAAAAATATATGCATACGAACATCTTCGGATTGCATTTCCAAATTAATTGTGTTTAGAATTTTCCATATGAACTGCAGAAACAGGAAAGGTGTAGAAAGTCCGAATGTAATAAAATTTAATTTAGCGCTTGAAAAATCTACTTAAAAATAATTCGGAGTAAAATAATAATGGGCTTCCACTGTTTCAAAATTCTGTTGATTTCTTCTTGACGTGACAACCATCTTGTTGACGAATATTTGAAAATATTATGAGTTCGTATCAAAATAATATTGAATTGAAAGGAATTCGTTTCTTCTAATATGTAGAACTTTTGCAGAAGTGGTTTCCTATATATTTTTAAAAATTGTCAATATCATCAGAAAATGCACGCTTATATGCTGCCGCTGATACTAAATTTAGAATGTGGCATAAGCAATCGTTCAATGAACAAGTGCAAAGATCTATTCACTGTAGCGGAGTTCAGTGTTTGGTGCAACTGGTCTTGCAAAAGAGCAAATGCAAAATATCATAGCTGTTTTGTTAAATCCAACAACAAAAAATAGAGTTTCTCTTAGATTTGATAAAAAAGCTACGACATTTTGCATTTTCGCAAGACTATTTGCACCAACAACAGCAAATTGTAGTTGTCATTTTATATCAATTATAAATATGCAGTTTGAAAAATTTGGAAATAGTACCAAATAAGTCACGGGGGTACCAGCTTACTTGTTAGTTGTGAATTGTACCAAAAAAAGGACAATTGTACCAACTTTATCAACCCTGCTGAAAACTGCTGAAAACTGAAACTGAGTTAAATCTTGTATTAAAAAAAAAAATTATTTTATCTAACACAAAAAAAAAACAAAAATGAAATTCTATTAAACTTAGCAAATCCTCCTCCTTTCTTTCATGTTTTTTTTTAGTTTTTCTTTTTTAATTTAACTTATACTAAAACTAACAACCTTAAGCCCTAATAAATCAGCTTAAAAATGTCATCATTTGTAAAATTTTTTTACTTCAGCCACAATTTTTAAAATATTTCCTCATTCATATTAAATTCTTCATCCCTCAATGAATTACTTATGTTAAGCAGCCCTATGGTTCCGAGTTGGAACAAAGGGCCGTAACGAAATACTTCCATATGGATCTATCTGTGCCATTAGTCTGATTTCAGACCAGGTTTTTCCTGTTTGACTTATCTCGGATTCTAGTAGCCTTCTCCAGGTGTTAGCGGGGCTACCTCTTCTCCTGCTGCCTTGGGGATTCCAGTCAATTGCCTTCTTCGATATATCATCATGAGGTCTTCTTAGGATATGGCTAATCCAGCTCCATCTCCTTTCTGCAATTTCTATACGGATTGGTGTTTCACCTGTTCTTTGCCACAGGGGGCTATTGGAAACTACGTTCGGCCAAAAAATTCTCAATATTTTCCGCAAGCAACGGTTAATGAATACCTGCAGATGTTGTATGTCGTTTGCCGTACAGTTTCAGGATTCACATCCACATAGCAGGGTAGAGCGAACATTTGAGGAGAAAAGACGCAGCTTAGTACCTGTATGTGTTTGTGGGGATTTACATATTCTTTGTAATGCTCCGAATGACTGCTTTGCCTTTTTTATGCGATATGCAATATCTTCACGGGAGCCGTCCATGGAGGAAATTCTGCTTCCTAAGAAGCGATTGCACATCCTCGAGCTCTATGTTGTTGACAGAATATGTTGGGTGCAGAAAAATTTTTTTTGTAGTAAAGTTTGATACAATCTAGTTGCTTTTAATGTTAGAATTTTGTGACGATCGGTCCATAACTTCTTATAGGTCCAATATATATAAAGCCACCTCCTGAAAATGTCCTTAATACAGCTTAAACCATAACGGATCAAAATATTTAATTGATTTTAAGTCCAATTCAGTGTTATATGACTAAAACTACCCAATAAAAAATGGAGCTTCCAACGAAGCAGGTTTGTAAGGGAGAAACATAAGGATTTCGCTTACCATTGCGCTTACAGAAGACATGAATTTTATATGACGAGCTCCCACTTTGAAGCAATACATTTTTGATACATAAAGCGCATTATTCAGCGCACATAAACATTGTTGGATGTAACAATCATATTTACACACTGAATGTTTTGATACAGTTATTTTTTAGTATTCTCCCTTACGAACCTGCTTCGTAGTAATGGAATGCCGTAGTACTTGGAATGTTATTTTTTTTTATAAAAGTTGTTGAGAGTTCTTTCACTTACTTACCTGCATTTCTGTATGTCATATTGCGTAGCGCATAATTGTGCGCTTATTTTTTTAACTGTACCATTAGTGCTTCGCAAAATGATAAAAATTTTTATTTGGTAAAGTCATAAATCTTTGGAACGATCGGTCTATACCACAGTGCAACAAAATTCGGGTCATCGCCGCCAGCCTTAAAACTTGCAACGCGAAATGAAACTAGACTATTAATAGAGCAAATCTGCGAAACGGTTTTGAGAAGTTAGCTCGGCTCCCGAAATATCGGCCCCTAAAGTTTTTTAATTTTTTGAGAAGGCGTTTGGTATAAGTCAAAAAAAAAAATAAACTAAATATACTTCTGAGTTAAAATTCTACTTCAGATGTCTTCAGTAGAATTGTATGGCGATGCTTTGCTCAGAATATATTACCTCTCTAAGGTCTGTTTTCACAACTTACCGATAGCTAAAGGTAGGATTTTATCGGCCGTATAAAAAGTGTTCCATTATTACAACTTTACTTTAACCTACGAGGTAGGATGAACCTTAATTTACTTTATCGCTCACTTTTGGTTTAAGTAAAGTTTTAATAATGGAACACTTTTTATAGAGCCGCTTAAAGTCTACTTTTAGCTATCGGTAAGTTGTGAAAATGGGCCTAACACTCATTTTTAGAGTTCATTTCTGGCCTTTTTTTTAACTTTCCCACAAAAGTATACTAAAGCGGCACTTTAGAGGGTTGAAATGTTAGAAGAATATTTTGTGCATCAAATTTCACAAGGGGTCTTTAAAGACCAAAAAATCGTGCAATGTATGTAAAACGGATTTTCGAAATTCAGGGCCTTGAAATTTTTACATTTTTCGGAAAATAAAAAATTCTTTAAATCAACATGGAAATGGTGTATATGTCTTACCAGACTTTTCACTGTATTGTAACTTCTAGTTTATTTAAAAAAATAACCAATTTAACAGTGTTCATATATTTAAGGTAAATAGACTTGTAAGAATGATGATGTTGCTAACACGTACTGAAATTCCTTGTAACAAACAAATACACTGAATTTAAGTTTATTTTACGTCTACATCTATAATGTTCGTAGACAATAAAATAAGTGCACACACACACACACAAACTAACAAATACGAATAGGAGTCTGATCATAAAAACAAACCCCTTTTTTCAAACTTTCTAACAATTTGACTTCATAGACACATAAATATTGAAACACACACACCCACACACGTATGTCAGATTCTAAGAAGATTTAGTGTATACAAAATGTTGAAACACACAAGTGCTGAAATGCACGCCGTCTAATACTCTTAAGATATTTTAGTCTATAAATTGTTATATCCTTTTTGTTTCCGTTTTTCTCTGTTCACGGATGCAATGTTGATGTTTCTTTAGGAGATTTGTTAGTAAATTAGTGATTTTCTTTGAAAAAATTTAATTAAAAAAATGTTTGAATTGTAAAAAGAAATTATAAAAAATTTTTTTTTTTAATTACAAATTTTTATCTTTTTGTCATAACCTCGAAAATAAGCTGTTTTCTAAAATAAATCGGGGCTGCTGAACACAAATATGGCATTCATTTATTTTTCTCAAGAAGCGTTTTTTTGCAGTTAATTTGGCTGTTTTCAAAAATATTGAGAACTGATTTTTTTTAATTACGCATATTTTGCACTGTTACAAAGATACCTTTTTCCTCTTTCAGCCGATATCTATGCTGTATTTATCGGACAAAAATACAGTGAGTAGCATGCCTTAAGGTGGAAGTACATAACACGCGTTAGTTCGTAGACGAGTATCGTGCGTTTAAAAACTTTAGCGCGTAAAAAATTGCAAGTTACACAACACGCGTTACAAAAGCCATTCCTGTCAGCTGTTTTTTATTTGTTCACATATTTGTGCATTAAAAACGGGTTCGAAAGTATATCAAGATTTTGTTTTTTTTATTGAATTTATTCTTTTTATATAAATATTGTATGTTTTTTAAGCTCTTCAATACATTTTTCTTTCATGATTCACAAATTTGTTAAATTATTATTTTTATTGTCAGCTGATTACTTGTCTATGAAAATACACTCCTTTAACTTTTTTTTTTAACAGAGCGCACACGCACTAACGCGTGTTATGTACTTCTACCTTTAAGATTAGATTGATTTTTATACCATTCACCTCAGGTGGAAAAGGGTATATATAAGTTTGTCATTCCGTTTGTAATTTCTACAATATGGATCTAAGACCCTATAAAGTATATATATTCTGCGTTCTTATGAGGAGAGAACTTGATTTAACCATGTCCGTCTGTCCGTCTGACCGTCTGTCCGTTGAAATGGATTTTCCGAAGACCCCATATATGATGGGGGCCAGGTTATTATACATTTATGTCATATATGGTCCGGAATTGTTTGCTATTGAAATTCAGAAAGATCGGTCCACAAATGGCTAAGATATGAGCAAAAATCCACGACTACCACTAATTTTTTCCAAAAATCCCTTGTTGTTGTGATATTTTTATTACTTTTTTCTGTATATCTTGAGAACGGCAAAAGCCAAAGCTTTCAAATTAGGTACACACATTAAGGTTATCAATGCACAGCATCCCACAAAATGTGGGCGGGATCGGAGAAGTGGGCGTGGTATCTCCCGTACAAAAAATATCAAAAATTTTTTGGACGGTTATATGACCTATGGATATCCCTGGCATATCAAAAGATCGGAAATCTTGAGTAAAAAATATTTTCTGAAAAACTCGGAAAAATCGGTTCAGATACAAAAAAGTTATGGCCAAAATAATAATTATTTTTTTAATACCCACTTTCGGGAACCATAGATCTTCCTGAGTCCAAAATTTATAACGCAACTAACTAGCAAAATTCTTCTTAAACACGGCGGTATATAAATCTGTCAAATCGGTTAAAAAATGGCTGAGTTATAATCAAGATACTGAAATCCCAAAAATTACTCTTTTTATACCCTTCACCTCAGGTGGAAAAGGGTATATATAAGTTTGTCATTCCGTTTGTAATGTCGACAATATTGATCTAAGACCCTATAAAGTATATATATTCTGGGTCCTTATGAGGAGAGAACTTGATTTAACCATGTGATGTCCCTCTGACCCCCCCTTGCAATTATTTACATATACTAGCATAATGCCCAATATGATTATCGTTATCACCCTTCTTTATTATTTTACTAGGAATTTTTGTGTTTTTTGCAACTTAAAAACTCGCCAAAAAAGATAAAAGAAAACAAACAAACAAACAAACACACATAAATGGCACAAACTATTTAGGTGAATATATTTCCCTATTTCGGTTCACAACTCAAATACATAAGTTGATTTGTAATTTTTTTTATGGTTTACTGCTTTGCTATTGCGATGAACAAAAACATCAAAAGTAATTACAACTCAACGATGTTGAATTTTGTAAACAGTAAACTTGCCATATTTCATTTTAATGATATTCGATTAACGTTCCTTCATGGTTCAGTTGTCTAGGGGGTGTGTTAAGTTAGAAACTGAGAGTTCCCTGGTTCGAATCTTGGTTTTTTAAGAAGAAATTTTTTTTATTTTATATTTTTACTTTTTTTATGTTCTAAAAACGATTTAAAAAAAATTTTTACCAGTTCTCGCTTTTTAAATTTTATTTATAATGAAGTTTTAAGTATTGTAAATATGTATGTATATGTGAAAATTATTAAGTTTTTGTCTAGTTGCTCTGTATTCTGCTCGCACAATGGTGAAGGGCATATAAGATTCGGCACAGCCGGTAAGAGTGCTATTCTTACTTGTTTTTCTAGGTTTGTTCAAAATTAACAAAAAAAAAAAAATAGATGCCGTAGGGCTGCCACCTTCTAGTAATTTTACCATGTACCATACATATGCGTGCATTTTTATGTATGACCCCTTTCACACTAGGCAAGTTACTTTCGTAAGTCTCTTGCGCAACTTTTGGTTTGTAGTCGTCAGATGTAAGGAAAAAAATTTTTGTACAGACTTTGTTGTTGTCGGCAGTAACTTGCGTAAGTAAAAGTGTTAAGACTTTAAATTACACATGGGCAACCTGGCAACATTGCAATTGAGTATTAATAAAATATATGAAACAAAAGTAGTTTCGTTGACGATATGAAACAAATTTTTTTTCACTCGCAGCATGAATAAAATAAAATTTGGTTTTGTTATCTCAATTTTATTTGAAAATGAGCTTTAGTGAATAAACTTTTCAATATGCTTATGAACAGGGAAACCAGAAATATGCTCTAAAAAACGCGTTTTATGCGCATTAAATATGCAGTAAATTAAAATTATTAAAATAATTAAATATGCAACAATTTAATAACAAAATTTAATAAAAAAAAAAACCTAAAAATTATCGCTTAGGCCCGTATTAGGTCAAAATTCATATAAGAGATGTTTGCGCCGTATATTATCTAGATATTAACTTCCATAAGGGTTTTTGTCTTAAAACTTTAAAATGTATCAAAATATGCCTTAAAAAGGCAAACTTTGTGCTATAAACCTAAAAAATGCTGCAAAAAGGTTCTTTTAACTAAATCATTAAAAAAAAAAAAATGCTGCAAACGGTAAAATATGCAAAAATATGCACTAACAAATCGATGCCAAAATTCATAAAAAGCTCTTAAACGGATAAATATATTGTTTCAGCCTTCATATGTCGCACAAGGAATAACATGCAATTGCATATTTACGGTTTTCCTGCTTATGAATAATTATATTTGCAATTGCATGTTTTTCCTTGTGCGAGCAATGAAGGCAAAAACAATATATTTATCCGTTTTAGGGCATTTCATGAATTTTGGTATCGATTTGTTAGTACATTTTCTTTTGCATAATTTAGTTAAAAGAGTCTTGTTACAGCATTTTTTAAGTTTTTAGCTTATAACTTGCTTTTTTGAGGCATATTTTGATAAATGCCTACAAGAGCTTTCGCAGCAAAATTTTGGCTTTTCTGTTTTAAATATCTATCTGTATACTCAAAGTGTGGCTTCAACTTTGCCATCAACATTTTGTTTCTACTCGATAATTGTAAGACAAAGCAGGTTGTCATCTAAGATAAATGTCATTTTAAACTTTAAAATTGTATATAAATGAGCAAAAATTAAGGAAAAATCAATAATATACGTTTTTGACGATTTTTGTAATACACACAATTTTGGACCGATTGCTTATACTATGTTCACACTTAGGCTTTATACTATCTTCACACTTGAGTTCTTAAACGCGTTTAAGCAGCTCGAACGTGATTAAGCTCTAATCACTTCAAAATCGAGATGATTACCCATACATTGAAGTGATTTGTTAATCACTTCAAATTGACATGATTACAACTAAATCACTTCATAAACCACATAGAATCCACTGAACATACCTAATAATGTAGAATCGCCAACATGTCGTGTACAACCGGCCAATATTTCTGCTTAATGTTTTTATTTTTTTCCTTAAAAAATTTATAAATTTTCACAATTCCATCATCAAAATGATTCAAATAATCTTCTGATAACTTTATAACAGTGTTTTTATCCATTTTTAATACTTTTAAGAAATATAAATTTGTTTAATTTTTTTTTTTGTGTATTTGTTGTGTTTTTTTTTTCTTAATCATCTGTCATCTTAATCATCTCAAATGTAATGTGAACGGCTTTGATTAGCTAAATCAACATTTTGCTTAAACGCGTTTAAAAACCCAAGTGTGAACTTAGCATTAAAAGCGTTTAAGCCGAATGTTGGTTAAGCTTATCAAAGCCGTTCACATTACGTTTGAGATGATTAAGATGACAGTCGATTAAGAAAAATAAACAACAAACAAATTTATTTTCCTTTAAAGTATTAAAAATGTATGAAAATACTTTAAAAAAATTATCACACGATTATTTTAAACATATTCATGACGAAATTATGAAAATTTATGAATTATTTAAGGATAAATAAAAACATTAACCCTAAAGCGAACACCAGGTCCTGGCCAGGCATTTTTGACTTTTTTACAGTTTTTTTAAATATAATTATTAAATAATTAGAACGAAACTTTATGTTTTCCTCAATCAAAGTGTTTTTTACAAGAAAATGAGAAAAAAGTGTAAATTTAAACACCGTGGGCGTGGCAATTGGCCAAATAAAAATTTTGTGCATATTGTATCCACCAGGGGTGGCCAGGCCCTGACATATAAAATATGTACTGCAGTAAATAAAAGCAAAATGAAACGTTTCAAAAAGCATACGCAACACATAAGAATTCTTTCTTTACTGTTTTATCGAAGAATTATTCTATTTCCCACAAAATATTCCCGCTATAGCCATAAAACTCCATGCATATAAAAGTAGTTCCAGCCAGGCCCAGGGGTTCGGTAGTGTGAGTTTTTCTATAGCCACAAAAAGCTCCATATAAAATACAATGAGTCCCAGCTACCCTTGGGGTTCGTTTGCGTAAAATCATTTTGGGGTTTGCTTAAGGGTTAAGAAGAAATCGTGGTCGGTTGTACACGTGAGGGGTACGTTCATGGTGGCCGATTCTACATTATACTCAGTTGGAGGTATGCTCAGCGGATTCTATGTGATTAAGTTGTAATCATGTCAATTTAAAGTGATTTACAAATCACTTCTATGTATGAGCAATCATCTCGATTGTTATGTGATTAGAGCTTAATCACGTTCGAGTTGCTTAAACGCATTTAAGAACCCAAGTGTGAACATAGCATTAGTATACCGATCGAATCAGTTTTTAAAGTGGTCTAACAATGTCATTCCGTCCGTCTGTTTGGTTGTCTGTCCATGTAAACCTTGTGCGCAAAGTACAAGTTGCAATTTTATAGCTTGTAATGACTGGATGTCATTTAAATAAAAAGAAGTCCCTACTTTGTTGGGTTATAAGAATTTTGTTTGGCCGGCGTTTGAAACGCCACTGGCACTAGGGTTTTATGCCGGCACTAACAAGCGCCAAGGCAAAGCACTACTTGGAGTGCTGGTGATTTTAATAAATGAAAACAAAGAGCCAACTTTCTCGGCTAAGTTTCGTATTTTGAATCTTGCTTTATTACAAAATTTGTCTCCTTATTAACTAAAATAACGGTACTTATATCTAATCCTTATTCTATATATTTACATGCAATTATATGCTTACACATACGTACATAAAATATTGTTTATTTACTATTAAAATTATAAACAACACAGCTGATTCTAAAAATATATAAAACAGCTGATTTAACGATAAATGATTAGAGATGTGTAATAAATGATTAGTGATATGTAATAAATACATTACAAGCTAATTTAATCAAATTTCGTAAATACATTTAAATTGTACTAAGGACGAAGTCTATGTTAATGTTGAGAATCAGTCTAAAATTTCACTCTGCTTTCCAAACTAGGCTCTTATTAGTGGTTTTAAATTAGCAATTTTTAAATTTTTGGGGCATATTTTTTTACCAGTTTTCAGGGCATTTTTTCCAATTTTCACTGCATATTTAGTGTGCATAAAAAGTGTTTTTAAGAGAAAAAAAGCCATCGAAAAAAGTGTCATTTACTTAAAAACTCCCCTGGGGATTTTCACAAACTTTTTTTTTATCCCAAATAACAAAACCATCCCCTATTTGGCAACAAATCACCAAGACGAAGAACGCGGCTTGAACTAGATAATTTCCCCGTTTTGCTCATTGAAAATCAAACGTATAAAACCTTTTTTTTCTGATACATTTTTTTTTTTGTGAATTGTCCTTTTGTTAGATTATGACTTCTTCTTTAAACTCAAAAAGTATAAATCCAAAAAACTCCCAAATTTCAACATTAATTCGGCAAAACACGCTGGTTAGCATTAATGCCAGCGTTAGATCGAATTCTAAAATTTTTCGTTCCATTGAAAGAATATTTTCTCTCGCAACAAAGGAGCCGAATGATATTGCAAAAATTATTTTGATGATCCATGTGCTGGATTGTGGTTACTTTTGACACATAGCCAAGCCTTTATATTCCATAAATAAATATATTTGTCTCTAACTTCAAAGGACTTTAAATTAAAATGAATTGCCCGCAATGAAAATGTGTTTTTGCTATGGGTTTTTAAAACCATTTTGGCATTCTAAGTTGGCAGGTGGTATTCTGTATTGACGATTTAAACCAATGGGCTGCAGTGTTTACAAAAATATAAGATATTAATTGGGTGAGAAGTGGAGAAAAGATGATACATCAGTGGATCAAATATAGATGGAACATTTTGACAATTTCAATGAACAAAATATTGGAGGTAAAAATATAATGAAGATTGTAGCATTTTGTTTGTATCTGCCGTCCTTTAGTGTGCCAACGAACAGATTACTTTCAATTGCTAATAATTTTTAAATCATCAAAAAGTACCAAATAAAATTGGTTACTTAAGAACCACTATTCATAAAAAAATGCAAATTTCAAATGCACTGTGCAGAATTTAAATAAATAAATTAGTAAAAATTACTTCTTCAAAAATACAATATCAATTATTTTTAATTGCAAACATTTTATTAAGAACTTAACATATTTTTTTTTTTTCAAAAGTTTTTGTTATTCGTGCTTAATTCCCAGTTTTTATTCTTGATAAAAACACTTGCAATTTATTGTTGATGGGATAAGCTATTCCTATGCGCATTTCACTGGTTGCTTAGGCCAGATCATAAGGAAACTTCATCCATTTGTTTGTTTGTCTGAAGGGTTTGCAACAATATTCCAACAACAAATATAGGAAAAAAAGTTTTGAGATTTTGCCAAAAAAATGGGGGTTGCTCTGTAGGAAATGTGAAAACGCCTGTGCTAGCATGCTTGGTAAGGTTTATGGCCAGGCGGCATCATCGGGCCTTACTTCTTCAAAAATGATGTTCGCTATCGCGAGCTGATAACGGATTACTTTTTGCCAGAAATTGAGGATATGTATCTGGACGATAAGAAGTTCCAAAAGAATGTGTCACACGGCCAACGAAACAATGGCTCTTCTGCTGCACGAGAAATTCAATGGTCATGGTAATTGGCCGCCACGATCATATGATTTGACACCGTTGGACTTCTTTCTTTGGTAATATTTAAAATAAAAAGTGTCCGTCAATAAGCCAAGAACAATTCAAGAGCTAAAGGATTAAATAATTTGACACTTTAAGGACTTGAACCTCAATTATGTCTCAGAGCCATTGAAAATATGGACGATAGGACAGAGGTATGCTACCGACGCCGCGCAATCATTTGGGAATGTAAGAAAATATAAACTCACTGTTTATTGTAGATGTTTTTGTTCAAGCTTTGATATTGTTACAAGTAGAACTGTTGCATATAATTCTTAAATGCTTAACAAATTTATTTGGTTTAATATCTTTGAGTGCCCCGGTAGGCTAGCTAGTCTATCAACCCCGGGGTTGCGGGTTCGATTCCCGCCAGAGACTCTGGTTTCTTTCCTGCAGACAAGCGTCAAGCTTCGCGGGGATTAGCATAGGGAATTAAAAAAAAATAAAATTATTTTATAAACACAAAATTAAAAAAAAAGTAAAAAAGTTTTTCTAAAATCTTTGGATGAAGTTTCCTGACGATCTGGCCTAAGCAACCAGTGAAATGCGCATAGGAATAGCTTATCCCATCAACAATAAATTTCAAGTGTTTTTATCAATAATAAAAACTGGGAGTTAAGCACGAATAACAAAAACTTTTGAAATTAAAATTTTGTATTCCCAAAAATTGAAATTACTTTTTGATAATAAACAGGCAAGTGCACGGCCTAAAAAACACTTAATTGACAACATCTTTTTTAAGTTTTTGCTGTTTTTATTTTGTTTTTCTTAACCTACTTACAACTACAATTAATGTTGAGAGAATTTCAACTAATTGTAGTGGGGAATGTAAGATGAGATAAACCCACTGTTGTTTATTGTTGATGTGTTTTGTTTAAGCTTTGATATTGGTACAAGTGGAACTGTTGCAATAATTCTTATACGTTTAACAGTTTTATTTGGTTTAATATCTTTAGTTTGTCTAAAATCTTTGGATGAAGTTTCCTGACGATCTGGCCTAAGTAACCAGTGAAATGCGCATAGGAATAGCTTATCCCATCAACAATAAATTTCAAGTGTTTTTATCAAGAATAAAAACTGGGAATTAAGCACGAATAACAAAAACTTTTGAAATTAAAATTTTGTATTCCCAAAAATTTAAATTACTTTTTGATAACATATTTTCTTTTTATGAATTTCTAGGTATATTTTATTGATTTTTTCATCTTCTTCTATATATATAAAAAAAAGGTGTATTGTGTTAGTAATTGATGTTCTCTGTAATGCGTGAACCGATTGTGTTCTGCAAGGTTCACGTAGAAGGTGACGTCAATACCAAGGTTTTTATGTATCAACGGTCTTCAAATTTGTATTGGTTCATGAGTTATAGCCATTTTAGTGAACACTGCATTCATTCCGAAACATGTATTTGTTTTGCATGGAAATTTTTCGTATTTGAAAAACTGAATATCATTTAGGTTTTAAATTCACTACG
The DNA here is from genome assembly GCA_930367215.1 of Pollenia angustigena. Taxonomy (NCBI): domain Eukaryota; kingdom Metazoa; phylum Arthropoda; class Insecta; order Diptera; family Polleniidae; genus Pollenia; species Pollenia angustigena. Next base: position 218,938,788 of record OV884058.1, on the reverse strand, counting down.
ATTCGATTTTAGTCATCCCATTACTTTAATATAGCTACTTTAGGTATTGTAAATCACATCTTCAAAAGTTATAGCCATTTAAGTGAACACTGCTTTCAATTCGAAACATGTATTTTTTAGTGCATGAAAATTTGGCAAATTTAAGTTAATATTTTGAGAAATTGAAAGGCGTCTTCTGGTATTGCAGCCACTTTGTTAGATGGTGGTTGCTAAGCACATTCTGCTTTGAAATTGCCATTGAATTACCAAGTTAATGAAACTCCCACATGTAACGTTTCAAAAACATCTGGAACGGCAAAATTATTGAAACGTTGCGGTATCATTTTTGGGATGAATGCATTATGGCGAATAAGAAATCTGTTGAAGCATTGGAAAGTACAATGAAAGACCTTCGAGGTAATTCAGAGTTGTTTGATGGTGCCTTTATTTTGTAGATCGACAGCTGCCGATCAAATTAACGCTTGCTTAAAGTCTTCATGCTTATGAAGATTTGTAAAAACATTGAAACTCGCTACTAACGTTAGTGTTCAGTTCCAGAATGATCCATCTGCTGATAAGTTCTCTAAGCAAATGCTGAAAATTGGGAATGGTGCAATGCCTGTTAGTAGCACTGGATTGATAACATTGCCACATGATTTTTGCCATTTCGTTCAGTCAAAAGAGGAATTGATTGAACCCGTGTTCCCTAACGTAGCACAAAAATATACATGCCGTACATGGTTGAGTGACGGAGCTATTTAAGCGGCAAAGAACAAAGATATTAGTGAAATAAATATGGCTATACAATCAAAGATTCCTGCCGAATTGGTTTCGTACAAGTCTGTGGATACTCTTACTGTTTACGCATGAAAACCCTACATGTCTGCAGGGCATGAAAACCCTACATGGTTTTTGGCAATAGCGAGTACGTTGACTCGTTATGTTTTTTACCATCAACAGGCGGTTGAGTAGTTGGTTGCTTATGCACTTTTCTTATTATTCATTCTCAGTAGTGCAAGCGAACAATAAGGTTTATCTTTTCTGAAGTCAAAGTGTCTCTTTTAACTAATTTAAAGTGTTTCTGGAAATTGTATTATAAATAAATTAAAGGTGTTAAAAATTATATTACCAAAACCATAATAAACATTGTTTCTTTTTTTCGGGCTTGCTTCAATTTTTCCTGAATCAAAGGGATCTTTTTCGTATTTGTGTGGTAGAACGCGGTTACTTTTAAATAACATCCTTAATAACCAGTGTCTACATTATTGGAAAAAGTGTTAAATTAAATCAATATACCGTAGAAGTGAAAGTGTTCCATAGAAACTAAGAGTTTACGTGTTCCAACCCTCATATAAATCAAGTTGATTTATTGCTAAGTACCAGGTTTCGTGCGCTGTACCTGTATTCGTTTTTGGGATTGTAACAAATCATATTTTCAAACGTATCAGCCACTGGACTATAAGCCGCTAAAAGACTTTAGCTCTGTGAACGCATAGACTTGCTGCTACACATAGGATACCAACCAAGAAGTTCTAGAGCACCATCTAATTGTGCCCAAACGTATGTAAGAGGATAGGAAGAAGTTTTTCGATACCAATTCCAGTGACGACGACTCAGCCTGCCATCCCACGAGTTGGCTTGACGTTTTTTATCACCAGTGAAGTATACCGCCACCTACATCAACCCCGGTGAGTACCCCCAATATATATTATTATACTTTCCCCCGTGTACCCATACATTTTGGTCCTTCGAGCCGGATCCGGGTCATCCATAACCCGGGAAAAACCTCCTGACTTCATATTTTTACCCCCCTGCAATTCCCTGTGCAAAGCCATGTGTGTATACTTACCTCCATAAGTATACATACGTACATACATAATAACCCCCCTCGCGGCATAACGTGCGCAATTTGTATTTTTGTATACTTAACTCCATAAGTATACATACATACGTATAATACATATTACCCCCTTCGCGGCATAACGTGCTCACTTTGTATTTTTGTATTTTAACGGTCCATTAAAAATACAAAAATACAAAAACCAAATTTTTGTTCCCCCCTCGTGACTACCTATCATGTGTCAGGTTGTTTCCCAAAAAATCATCATACGATTAACCTAACGGTCGCCAAAAGTGAAAAAAAATCATACAAACAACTATAAGCAAAAATAATATGAAATAACTACATATGTACATCCTTACATACAATTTGCATTTATTTTTATAAAGCAAAAACCACCACCAAATTTACGCCATACATACATACATACATACCTACAAAGAATTAGCAACAGTTGGGCTAGTTGCAAAATACTAAAACAAGTTTGTACCGTACAAAAATAACAACAAAACCTACAGGCAATTCTAGTGCACATACATTTCCCCCCGCAGCTTTGAATATTGTCAACTTCATAAGCATCAACACATCAAGTTGATGAAACAAAAAAAACACAAAAAAAAAAAAGACAAACATAAGTAAAAAGTGAGTTGCTTTAACATTCAAGGTTAAGCAGCAAGCATCTCTCTTTTTTTGTTGCAGTAATCGTCAACTGCATTACATCTCCCTTTGCAGTTCGTTTTTAATATCATATCATCTCATCATTTTTACGCAATTGATCAACTCGTTGGTTTTTGATATTTGGTGAGAGCACAAAATATCAAAGAACGAGTAAATGTATGTATGTACGGTGTGTAACAAGTAAATGGAAAATAAATAGGTCACTGGAACAAACCTGAGTGTACATAAGAACTTCCATACAAACAGCTGGATACGAGGGCAGCTCGAAAAATCATTGAAGATTTTTTAAACCAATTATTACATGTACTTTTTTAATAAATACATTATCAAACCAAGCGAATATATGAAAATAAATAAATAAATCCCATGACACATGATAGCCCCTTTTTCTGCAAATTAATTATATACCCATATTATAAATTAATCATTTAAAAAAAAAAAAAAATCAATTCTTTAAATTTTTTGGCAACTAATTTTTCATCGGTCGCTTTTACGAAGCACCTTTGAAAAGTTCTTTAAATTTTTATCAACTATTTTCATCGGTCGCTTTTACGAAGCACCTTTGAAAATTTAATTTTTTAAATTTTTTTTTAATTTTTGCAAACGTTTTTCATTGGTCGCTCTAACGAAGCGCCTCTGAAAATTTCTCTAAATTTATTCCCAATAATAAATTAATTATCAATTACTTATTAAAAATTTTTAATTTTTGCCTCGTTTTTCATTGGTCGCTTTTACGAAGCACCTCTGAAAAGTTATTTAAATTTTTTAACAATATATTATCCGAAAATTAATCATTAAAATTTCTTAAAATTTTTTCCCAATAATTTTCATTGGTCGCTTTAACGAAGCACCTCTGAAAATTTCTTTAAATTTTTTTTAACAATTTCTTTAAATTTGTTTGCAACGTACTTTTCTTATAGGTCGCTTTTACGAAGCCCCTTTGAAAATTTCTTTAAATTTTCTCAACTTATTTTCTTATAGGTCGCTTTTACGAAGCACCTCTGAAAATTTCTTTAAATTTTCTGAACCTATTTTTTTTTATCGGTCGCTTTTACGAAGCACCTTTGATAATTTATTTCAATTTTTTCCTAAATTACTTTCGACGGTCGCCTTTACGAGGCCCTTTTGAAAACTTCTTAAAAAAATATTTACATTTTTTTCCCAAATAATTTTCAGCGATCGCTTTTACGAAGCACTTCTGAAAATTTCATTCAAATTTTCTAAAATATTTTCATCGGTCGCTTTTACGAGGCACCTTTGATAATTTCTTTCAAATTTCTTCAAATAATATTTTTAAATTTTGCATTGGTCGCTTTTACGAAGCACCTTTGAAAATTTACTCAAATTTTTATTAACTGCGTTTGAATTTTTCACTAATTTTACGGGTCGCTTCTACGAGGCGCCATCGAAAATTTCCCTAAATTTTTCCAAACAAATTTCTAAATTTTCAAATCGTAGTCACTTAAAAAGAGAAAATGGCATCGGTAAAAAATGTCATACGGTATTCTGATCGTGTGATCGAATTTAAAACCTACTTTGACGGTTTAAAGGTAGAGTCGCACACGCGACACAGCCTTGAGGCTGACGAAAAACAAATCGATCGTCTGTGGTCGAGTTTTGAGTCGTGTTATGAAGATGCGGTGGACAATTATGAAAATCTTAAAGAGGATATCAATCTGGAAACCTTAAGGGGACGTTTCTACTCTACTTTTGGCAGCCACAAAGCTGTAGTTGCGAAGATCCATGAACTTAGTGAAGCTCTACAAGCCAATGCCAGAATAGCCTCCACCTCAAATGATAGCACACGCGATATGACCCCACACATTGCTTTACCCCCATGTGATACCGAAATCTTTCATGGTGACTATAAATCGTGGCCAACCTTCCGTGACATGTTCACAGCCCTATACCGCAACAATAAGCGTCTGTCACCAGTAGAGAAAATGTGCCATCTGGTCAAGAAAACTCAGGGTGAGGCGCGAGAGCTTTTGAAGACATGCCCTATGACCAATGATGGTTTCAATATGGCGTGGCAAAATTTAGTTCATCGCTATGAAAATAAGCGAATACTGGTGAACGCCCAACTTAAGTCACTTTTCAACATAAAGCCCATATTGAAGGAAACTGGTTCCGATCTTAGGCGATTACAACGCACAATTAATGATTGCATCACCAATCTTCGTTTGTTAAATATCGAAGTCGATAACTGGGATGTAATTTTTGTGTATATTTGCTCAACGTGTCTACCTGAGACCACACTGAGCTTATGGGAACAATCTTTGCCGCGTACCACCGATTTGCCAACGTGGAGAGCCTTAGATGATTTCTTATCATCAAGGTTTCAAACTTTAGAGTCGGTCGCGGATATTAGATCCACGTTTTCAAACTCACATGCCCCAAAACCTTCAAAATCTTCATCCCAAGGGTCCAGGGTGAAAAGCTATCAGACCAACATTGCCCCTGACAACAAGGGTAAATGTGCGCTGTGCTCCGAATTTCACCCTCTTAGATGTTGCGCCGTATTTCTGGCCATGTCTGTTGCAGACAGATACGCAACGGTGAAAAAACAAAATAAGTGCACTAACTGCCTGGGAACATCCCACGGGACTAAGAATTGCCAAAGTAAATACACTTGCAAGGTATGTAAGGGAAAACACCATTCGCTGCTTCATCGCGTAGACGGGAAGAAAACCCCAAATAATAACAATAACGTTAAAAGTACCCCCGTTCATCAAAATAACAACCCCCTTCCCGCTTTAGACGTGACCCCTTCTACCTCGTCCCAAGCAGCAAACAGAACGCTGCAATCGTTTTCAACTCAACTTAAACCCACCACACAGTCTGTCATACTCGGTACAGCGTTAGTCGACGTTTATAATAACGACCTCAAGTGTACGGTCCGCGCGCTAATAGACTCCGCCTCGGAGGCGACATTCATTTCGAAAAAACTACAAAGACATCTTGGTCTTTACGCCCGTCCATCCGCAGCCCAAGTCCACGGGCTAAGTGACTCCGTGACTGCAACTTCAACCCAAAGCTGTCACGTAAAAATCGGATCCCCGGTAAACAAATCGTTTGAAGTTTCTTCGGATGCCTTAATAATAAATAAACTTACCGGTCAACTTCCCTACTACCCCTCAACGGCATTAAGAGATAGCGATTTCTCCAATTTACGATTGGCTGATACTTATCGCCACAGTTGCCGTGAAATAGATTTACTGCTTGGGGCAGATGTTTACCCAAAAATTATTCTGGACGGTCTACAAAGAGACACACAGCAATCCTTGCTTGCCCAAAATACAGTTTTCGGGTGGATTATTACGGGAAAGGTGCCCGCACACCCGTGCGGAAAAGCGGTTTTATCATTTTTTAGCTCCATAGAGTTGAATAATCAACTTCAGCGGTTTTGGGAGCTAGAGGATATCCCGAGGAGAAAAACGTCCTCCCCGGAGGACACATACTGCGAGAATTTGTACACATCCACTACTTTCCGAAATAAAGAAGGTCGATACGTCGTGTCACTCCCCTTTAAAAAAGATTACCCCGAGAAATTAAATGTTGGCCCCTCTCGAAAAATTGCTTTCTCCCAGTTTCTACGAAACGAGGCGAGATTAATCAAAAACCCCCAACTTAAAACTGAATATGATCAGGTAATAACAGAATACTCTACTCTAGGTCAAATGACCAAAGTAACCCCCGTAAGTGGTGACAGCGGCACTTATTATTTGCCCCACCATGCTGTTTTAAAACCCGACAGCACCACAACAAAATTGCGCGTGGTATTTAATGCCTCCAGCCCCTCATCCAATGGCATAAGCCTTAATGACCTACTTCATCCTGGCCCAGTTCTGCAGTCAGACTTAATGATTTTGCTTTTGAGATGGAGATTTTTCCGCTACGTGTTTAACGCGGACATTGAAAAGATGTACCGCCAAATCTTGGTCCACCCCAAGCACACCCCTTTTCAAAGAATTTTGCATCGCGATACTCCGAATGAGTTAATCCACGACTTTGAGTTGAACACAGTCACCTTCGGTGTGAACTGTGCGCCCTATCTAGCCATAAGAACGTTGCTAGAACTCGCAAAAGAAAGCGAATCCACTTCCCCTCAAGCATCAGAAATCTTGCGAAGCCATATGTATGTTGATGATGTCCTTTCGGGTGCCCATACCATATCGTCAGCCATAAGATTTCGCGATGAGCTAATAGCAGTTCTCAAAACAGCGGGTTTTACGCTACGAAAATGGACGTCTAATACCGAAATGTTGCTGCAAGGTCTGCCTTCAACACATTTGCTAGGTGAAGAATTCCTTCGATTGTCTGAGTCCAGTATTACGAAAACTTTAGGGCTCAGGTGGAATGCTGGCAACGACCATTTTTATTTCAAACTCAAAGCTAAACCGAATCGTGAGTTAACCACAAAAAGATGTGTGCTTTCTGAAATTGCCAAGTTATTCGACCCAGCTTATAGTGGCAAAAATAATTCTGCAGCAAATATGGAAAGATGGCACTGATTGGGATGAAGATTTGAACCCCCTTACTATGAACAAATGGCGCGAATTTCTCGATGACTACATAAAGATTGAAGAAGTCAGAATTCCCCGTTTCATAGATTACGATCCTGCTTACAAAGTCGAGTTGCACGGTTTCTGCGACGCGTCGGAAAAGGCGTACGCAGCCGCCATCTATATTCGCTCTGAAAATGAAGGTTTTGTCACTAGCCACCTTTTGGCAGCAAAATCGAAAGTTGCCCCCGTTAAATTTGTTTCCCTACCACGGAAGGAATTATGTGGAGCAGAATTGCTGGCGAATATGATCGATTCTATTCAAGCGCAGCTCAATCTCAAAGACTATAAAATTTTCCTGTGGACAGATTCCACCATTGTGTTGGCGTGGTTGAGAAAACCGGCTCATAAGTGGAAAACGTTCGTCGAAAATCGAGTTTCGTCTATAATCGAAAAGGTAGGAAAGGATTCGTGGTCTCATGTCGAATCAAAAAGTAACCCCGCTGACTTGGCCTCACGTGGCATTTCAGTACGTGACTTATCATCTAGTGAGTTGTGGTGGCGTGGACCCGCTTGGCTAAGACGTCCTTATTCAGACTGGCCATCAAGAGAAAAGGAGTTTGACACGGAAGAGGAAATTAGAACAATTCGTGCGCATACAACCTTAATAAAGCAAGACGATATTCTTGAGAACTTTTCAGACCTTCCTCGAGCGCTAAGAGTAATAGGTTATATTTTTCGATTTTACAAACGCACAAGAGCCAAGTTGACAGCGGAGGATAAAAGCCACAAAGAGCTGTCGGCCAAGGAAATAATTTCCGTAAAAAATCGTCTAATAGTCGTCTGTCAAAAATCTCACTTTAGCGAAGAATACTCACAGTTATATGAAAGAAAACAACTGTCCCGAAAAAGCTCGCTTCTAACTTTTAACCCCTTTCTCGATTCCAACGGAATCATGCGAATAAATGGTCGATTGGCAGACTCCCCTACCTTGCGCTATGATGAACGTTACCCCATTTTATTGCCTTACCATGCGCGCTTCACCAGATTGTTTCTCACGTATTTACACAAACACACTCTACATGGTCAAAATGCGCTTTTACATCGCTTGACAAGACTCCGTTACTACGTCCCTAAACTGAAAATGCTGATAAAAACTATTTTATCCCATTGCGTAACATGCGTGAGACATAAACGCCAAATTGGTCAACAGATTATGGCCGCTTTACCCCCCGAACGTGTAAGTTTATCACGCCCTTTTTGTCGCACTGGCGTAGACTTCGCGGGGCCTTTTGACATAAAATCTTATGCGGGTCGTGGCTGTAGAGTCACCAAAGGATACGTGTTGGTCTTCGTATGCTTTTCAACAAAAGCGATCCATCTCGAAGCTACCGGCGATATATCCACACAAGCTTTTCTTGCCGCTTTTGCTCGGTTCTTTTCGCGACGAGGCGCCCCCCACGATATGTACTCCGACAATGGCACCGCCTTTGTAGGCGCTGCTAATGTCCTCCATGGCGATCAACAACATTTCTTGTCTAAGATTCAAAGGGGCCTTCTCTCTCAGGATGGATTTACTCCCGTCGACTGGCACTTCATCCCCCCTGGCGCTCCCCATATGGGTGGCCTTTGGGAGGCAGGGGTCAAAAGTTTCAAGGCCCATTTCAAGAAACTGTGCCATAGTCAAAGTTTTACGTATGAAGAATTCAGCACAATGCTAGCACGAATTGAGGCGTGCTTAAATTCAAGACCTCTAAGCCCCATGAATGAGGACCCAAAAGACTTATGCGCCCTGACGCCAGGTCATTTTCTCGTCGGAACCCCACTATTATCTCCCCCCGAACCTGACTTGTCCAGCCATTCCCTCAGCTATGTCAATCGTTGGCAAAAGCTAAAAATTCTTCACCATCACTTGGCACGTAGATGGAAGGAAGAATATCTCACCGAACTTCACAAGCGAAATAAATGGAAGCACCCTCAGCGAGACTTTGCCATCGGCGATCTGGTAGTTATTCGACAAGATAACTTACCCCCAAATCAATGGCGTCTCGGTCGCATTGAGAAAATCTTTACTGGTCCCGATGGCCGAGTTAGAGTTTCTGAAATCCGCACCGCTAATGGCCTCATAACCCGTCCGATTGTAAAACTTGTGCTACTGCCACCCCCGTCAAAGGCATGACAATTAATTTTCCCCCCTTATTTTTTCCTCATTACAGTAACTATGCACCATCGCAGCCGCGAAGTTTCTCCCGTCGAAGAGCGGAGCAAACGAGTGCCACCACGTACTAAAAACCCGGACTGCCGCCTATGCCGTAAGGGCCATCCACTCCGCAAATGCAGCAAATTTTTGCGAATGACCGTCTCTGAAAGAAAGGACATCGTTAAGCGCCACCAGTACTGCCGAAATTGCCTCGCCCACTCTCATTGTCTCAAAAACTGTCGCAGCAGTGAGCGCTGTCACGACTGCAATGGACAACACCATACTCTCCTTCATCAGCCTGAGATCACCAGAGCAAACGAGAATTTGAGTCGAGCAGATGACACCACCGTGATCCCTACAATATTGCTGCAAATTCGTTTAGACAACGAGTGGAACATGGTCCGCGGCCTGCTAAATCCGTGCGCAACTACCAGTTTAATCGCGCCATTTATTGTTGAAAGGTACCACCTGCCGTTTGAGCGGTTTAATGCAGACAAATGGTGTCAGTTGGCGTTTCGGACCCGGTTTGAAGAAGAACACGGTACATTTACTGTAAGGGCCAAGGTTTCCAGCGAGTTGCCCTTAAAGCCACCAACTAAACATCTAGATCGTAGTGTCGCAGACGCATATCGTAATTTGAGACTGGCTGATCCAGATTTCTTCGAGAGTAACTCGATCAACTTTGTCCTGGGAGCAGATATCTACCCACGCATCATACGCAGCGGAATACAATTGGCCTCCATTGGTTCTCCCATCGCCCAAGATACTGTACTCGGCTGGGTCATAATAGGAAAGTTCGGAGTGTGAAAAACAACATTTATATACTTTGTCATCAAACAACATTTATATACTTTATCATCAAACAACATTTATATACTTTATCATCAAACAACATTTATATACTTTATGCATCTTGAAATGACATTATTTGTACTAATCTTGAATTTATATTTGCCTGATTACTATTTTTATTATTATTGAAATGTACTTTAATGAATTATTTTTTGAATCTTTTTTATTAGAACTAACTGCTCGATCGTCGTCAGGATTTTTTGAAGCCTGAAAAACCTACCCTCATTGTTATCTTAGGATATAACAAGGGGGGCGGGATGTTTACGCATGAAAACCCTACATGTCTGCAGGGCATGAAAACCCTACATGGTTTTTGGCAATAGCGAGTACGTTGACTCGTTATGTTTTTTACCATCAACAGGCGGTTGAGTAGTTGGTTGCTTATGCACTTTTCTTATTATTCATTCTCAGTAGTGCAAGCGAACAATAAGGTTTATCTTTTCTGAAGTCAAAGTGTCTCTTTTAACTAATTTAAAGTGTTTCTGGAAATTGTATAATAAATAAATTAAAGGTGTTAAAAATTATATTACCAAAACCATAATAAACATTGTTTCTTTTTTTCGGGCTTGCTTCAATTTTTCCTGAATCAAAGGGATCTTTTTCGTATTTGTGTGGTAGAACGCGGTTACTTTTAAATAACATCCTTAATAACCAGTGTCTACATTATTGGAAAAAGTGTTAAATTAAATCAATATACCGTAGAAGTGAAAGTGTTCCATAGAAACTAAGAGTTTACGTGTTCCAACCCTCATATAAATCAAGTTGATTTATTGCTAAGTACCAGGTTTCGTGCGCTGTACCTGTATTCGTTTTTGGGATTGTAACAAATCATATTTTCAAACGTATCAGCCACTGGACTATAAGCCGCTAAAAGACTTTAGCTCTGTGAACGCATAGACTTGCTGCTACACATAGGATACCAACCAAGAAGTTCTAGAGCACCATCTAATTGTGCCCAAACGTATGTAAGAGGATAGGAAGAAGTTTTTCGATACCAATTCCAGTGACGACGACTCAGCCTGCCATCCCACGAGTTGGCTTGACGTTTTTTATCACCAGTGAAGTATACCGCCACCTATATCAACCCCGGTGAGTACCCCCAATATATATTATTATACTTTCCCCCGTGTACCCATACACTTACCAATGTAGAAGATGTTGTGAATTATCCAACGGATTTTTGAATTCGTTTGATTTACCAGGATTGCCTCCGCATAATCTCCAATTGAAAGTTGAAGTCACTATTATGTTGCTTCGCAATATCAATCAGGTTTATGGCTTAAGTAATTGAAGCTACTATTTGAAATGGAAAATTCAAAGGCAAAGATGTATTCATTTCACGCATCCCAATGACTCCGTCTGATATGCCATTTGAATTCAAACGACTTCAGTTTCCTGTTCGGCTTGGGTTTGCGGTTACTATTAATAAGGCGCAATGCCAATCATTTGGAATTTATGGAGTGAATGTAGAATATCCAGTTTTCTCACATGGACAGTTGTTTGTAGCCTGTTCGCGCGTTGGCAAACCATCGGTTTTGCATATTTTCACCGAAAATGGAAAAACAAGAAATGTTGTGTACCACAGAGCATAACAATAAAAACAATTTATCACTGATTTAAATGAATACGAATTGATTTGTTATTTTCTTATTTGCACTACGAAGTGTGCAGCGGTTCGCTAGTAGACAATAAAATAGATAATTCCATAGTGTTGAACGTGACAGTCGTACGCATCAAAAATGTAATAACATTTTCACCAACAAATATTTTTACGTTCTTTTAACCCTTAAATTATAGTACTAAGAAAGCGGTGTTATCTATGTTAAAGTTTATGGAGGGGGAGATTCTAGGTCAAAGATAATGGCAAAAAATTAGTGGTTCGAACGTGAAAAAAATAGAAGTAGTTTCTGTGGCGTAATTCAGCGAAACCTGGCACAATTTCTTAGTCAAACTACTTTCAGATTTTTACGTAGCAATGTTACATTAAAATGGCTTTGGTTAGTTCCAAAATCTTCTGTATTTCTTTTTTTTTTTAGCCAAAATCTGTGTCGATACGTGACATTTCGAACGTGAAATTTTTTCCATAATAATTTAACTGAATAGTGATTAAAACAAAATAAACATTTACCGTTAATCCGAATAACATATTTCTCTTCGAACTCTTCCTTAAGTTGCATGTAGACGACATGTTTCTTACATGTGACTTGTCAACTTTTCAAGTCAATGTCTGTCAAAATTGCTTCTAACAGAAGGTTTATAATATTCGGTCACAAACGTACATATAATTTGCTTCTGACATTGTCTCTGTCTCGAAATAAAAATGCCGCCACAAAAATTTTTATTTACGCCGTAAAATAGTTAAGCCATCTTAACATTCTTTTCTTTTAATTCAAAGATACCAATTTAGAATATTATAATGAAACGGTTTTTATATACATATATATATATTTACATAAATTCTATTCAATGGTGCGATGAACGTACAAATCTCGGTATTGTAAAATATTAACTTTAGCCGGCTAATGATTCCGTCAATAGTTGACGCCACTGCCGGTTTCTTCTCGGCATAGATTTCTGATGTCAGATGGTTTGTCAGGTAAAAATAGAGCACGCTCTAATTGAAATTTTGTCAGATGAGTTTGCATCTGACTTTTACAGAAGCAAAGCAAAAAAGGCAACACACGACATGTATGTAGTTTGCAGTGGGAAATTTGTCATGTCAGATGACAAAAACGGTCGCCTTTAGATACAGACCATGTAAGAAATTTGTTTTGGAATAATTTTTATAAAATATCACCTCTTTTAAGGAAGATAATATGAAAGAAAATATTCTCACAAATAGGAAATTACGTTTGTACAACTTTGCAGTCTACTTGTTCGTCTTAGTGGACGAATTTATGGGGAAATTTATAAAATTAGTAAAATCTTAATATTTCTCTATAACAAAATCATAAAAGAATATGCCTTTAATAACTTTTATATTTTCGGTAACGGTGGACCTTAAGACTTGGTAATGGCATATTCTTTGAATTATCTTATTACCTATCCGGAAAACAACCTCGTGATAGGTGGATCACTATTCCACCACAAACCCGTTCATAAGGTAACATGGGTATCGCCAGATCACGTAACTGAGAATCAGATTGATCAGATCACAATCAGTCGGAAATGGCGTGGGTCTCTTCTGGATGTAAGATGCAAAAGAGGTGCTGACATCGCAAGTGACCACCATCTGCTTATAGCATGTGCTCGCATCAAATTGGCAGCAGTCAACAAGAATTTTCAAGCAACACAGAAAAAATTCGACGTAAGCAGACTTAGAAACCCCAGCGTAGCTTCAAACTATACTAACGCCTTACAGCAATCACTTGCATCAACGTCATATGAACAGCGGAAAAATTGGCAAACCACTAAACATATAATTACTGAGGCTGCTTAGGCACATATTGGCTCAAAAAATCAAAAGCGTAAGCAGTGGATATTTGACGACACATGGGCATTGGTAGCAAAGAGAAAAGAGATGAAAGCTGCTCTCAACTCTTCCAAAACGCGAAACCAAATAGCAAATCTTCGTGCACAATATTATTATTTAGATCAGATGGTAAAACGCAGTGCACGCAAAGATAAGCGTACGTGGATAAACAACATAGCCACGAAAGTTAAAAAGGCAGCCGACACAAATCGCAGTGGAGATCTGTACAAATTCGTCAAAACGCTTACAAACAAGTCGGACGTATCTGGTAAACCACTCAGATATAATGATGGCATACTCATAACGTCTAAAGACGAGCAGCGTGATCTATGGGCCGAGTATTTTTCTTCAATTCTGTCCCCGAGGCATAACTACGATGATTCTACGAGTATATGTAACTGTACCACCCACGAAAATATACAAAATATATCAACCGCTACCCCAACAGTATCTGATATAATATCTGCGATTAAGACGCTCAAGAACAACAAAAGTCCAGGAAATGATAACATATCTTCGGAACTTCTCAAAATAGACCCTGAAACTAGTGCCCAAATCCTTCTTCCTTTAATAGAAGATATATGGACAAATGAAAGTGTACCTGAAGAGCTCAAAGAAGGCGTAATAATAAAATTGCCAAAAAAGGGCGACCTAACTAACCGTAACAACTGGCGAGGTATCACTCTGCTCAGTATGGTGAACAAAATAATCAGCCATATAATAACCAAAAGAATCTCTGATGCTATCACACTCAGAACGCAACAAGCTGGCTTTTGTCCAAACAAATCATGTATTGATCCTGTGAACACACCTAGAATAATAGTAGAACAGTCGGTCGAATGACGGTCTCCTCTATATCTAATATTCATTGACTTCGAAAAGGCATTCGATACCCTCAATTACAATGTTATTTGGAAATCCCTTCAATGTAAGGGTGTCCCACAAAAAATAATCCAACACATTAAAAACATGTATGTTAATGCAAGTTGCCGTATCCAGCACGAAGGCAAACTGAGCGGAAAGAGTAATGTTGGTACAGGAGTGCGGCAAGGTTGTGTGATGTCACCATTTTTATTTAACATTGTGTTGGATATTGTCATGAACCATGCTATGTCGGGCAATAGAGGTATTGGTTGGGGACTTTTAGATCGATTAAATGATCTTGAGTATGCTGATGACATTTGTCTTCTCTCCCACCGATACTCCGATATGAACATGCAACTGCAACGTCTTGTGGAGCTGGCCATAAACGCTGGTCTTAAGATAAATATCGGCAAAACTAAGGTGATGCGAATAAACACGGAAAACTCTAACACCTTTACAATTGATAATGTGCCTCTGGAGGAGGTTAATTCGTTTTGTTACCTCGGAGCTGTTATCACAACATCAGGCGGTTCGGGTGCAGATATTACCAATCGAATAAAAAAGGCGACTCAAGCCTTTGGCCAACTTAATAAGATATGGAACTCTTCTACTCTCTCTCGCCGTGTTAAATTAAAAATCTTCAACTCCAATGTCCGTTCTACATTATTATACGGATGCGAAACGTTGAATGCGGCCCCTTGTGATATGCATTCTCTGCAAGTTTTCATAAACCAATGCCTTAGAAGAATCCTTCGAGTCTTTTGGCCACAATACATATCAAACAACAGACTATGGCATCAAACGAATCAATCCCCCATAACTATTGAAATACAAAGGCGAAAATGGAACTGTATTGGACACACCATACGAAAACCGGTCACAGATATTGCAAGAACAGCGATCGAGTGGAATCCTCAAGGCAGCCGTAGAAGAGGTCGACCAGCTCATACATGGCAAAGACAAATTGAAACCGAAGCGTCAAATATACAAACAAGCTGGAACGAAGTAAAAAAAATCGCTATGAACAGATCAAGATGGAAAGATTTTGTTGAGGTCCTATGCTCCTTATAGGAACGACGGGAACATATATATATATATATATATATATATATATTACCTATCCAATAACCTTAATAGTATTTATCATTTTAAATACATTTATGTCCTTTTTTCGTTTGAAAATATGGTCACCGTACGTATAAGTCACATATGAATATTACGTATACGTACCGATGTCCAGGTATTTTGCTACACCTTTTCGCTGTTCTTATTGGCAAATTCCGTATTCCTTTACTGGTTTGTCTGCTTCTTGTGTTGTATGTAATTTTTGTTTTTATAAATTTATGTTATTTTTAACTGCCACTGCCAATAACTAAGAATTTTTTATTATCCGTTGTAAGACGGACAAAGGTTAAGCGCTTGCCCTTCCTTTTCCACTGGCAGTTTTAATGGCTTCTAAGTTAAAATTAGTTTTTTTTTTCAACAAACTGACCATGACATAAAAAAAATAACAAAAAGCTGCTGCTTTGAAATTGTTAGTCATGGCAGTTTAGCTTATTGAACTTCATGTGTACTAACATTCCAAACGTTCAACCTGAGCGTTAGAAGATCGAGTGTTTTTTCTTTGGAAATTGCCAAAGAGTAATAAAAAAAATTATAATGATTAAAATGGAAATAAAATTTGGCAATAAAAGAAAATACAAGAACTATTGTCTATAACAATTCAAGGAAGTACTTAAAAAGTTAAATATCTAATTGAAGTCAAATTTAAACATGCAAGGACACGTACAAGATATTTTCAAACAACTACTATTGTGTTACGTTTAACTTGAAAATTTAATTTGTTTTGTAAAACTTTATCCTTTAAAGCCTTTCAAATATAACAACGAGTTTAATTAATGACTTAAAAGTTTGATTTTCTTTTTATTTGTTTGTGTAGCAAAAAAAACAAGGTTTTATTTGTAAAAACATCTATTTCCTGCATCAATACAATCAATTTCCTTGGAAAATATTTTAATTTCCTCCCTTTTATTTTAAACCTCTTGCAACAATTTTAACATTTATTTTATAAGTTTTTTTTCTGCCACATTCTTTGAAACTTTGTTCTTTTTTTGCTGTGTGTTTTGTGCTGCTTTTGAGTTTCATTAAAAATCAATTACAACCTTTCTAATTTTAACTAATGAAAAACTGTTGCAAATGAAAAATATTTAATTAAAAAAAAAAAATATATAAATAAATAAAACGATGTAATCAATTAATCATACAAGGAAAGGAACGAAATACAAGTTGATGGAAGAAGTTCTGTGGGAGAGAGAGTGAGAAGAGGGGGATAAGGGAAACAGGTAGAATTTGTACTGGTTATCATATAAAACTGGAAAAAGAGGAAAAACATGTCTGAAAAAGGGAAAAGTAAAACCTAAGGCCGACTTTATAGAGAATTTAATACGGCGAAGGAGTTCCAATAACACTCAAAGAATTGTTAATACTCTAAAACAATTGTGGACACTTCTGCAATTTCTCAACACGCGGTCTACAAAACTCTGCTAGTGCGCCATTAACAATCGTTCGCTGTAAAAGTCTCTTTTTGTACTTCTTGTTCTTCACTAAACATATAAAAGCATCAACTTCTGTTTAAAGTTCAAAGAAACTAATTGAATTTAACAACTCTTTCTACACTTTTTCGATATAAAATTAAGGGTCATGTCTGGTCTCCCAAGAAAAAAAATCATAATCTGCCCAAATCCAGGGATTTTTTCCTTTTTTCGCCCTTTTTACCATTAAATTTAAGAAGAATATATGGGAGAGGGGAAAAAGAGTCAAATATTCAGCAACTCTGAAGTCTTCAAGGAAAGACATAAGAAAAAGAGGAATTTCTCTTTAAGTCCCCACATTCTGCGTGTTTTATTAAAATAGCAAAATAACAAGGGAGATATAAAGGATGGCTACATCTTAACGTCAAGTTTTTTTCAGAATTTCATATGACACTTCTCAATTTTAGACTAACTCAATTTGAACCATGGAAAGATACACAATCGAGCAACGCGTTAAAGTTATTCAGGCTTATTGTGAAAATGAGCGTTCAAATCAAAATGCATATCGTGCACTTCGTGATTTTTGCGGTCAATTAAATCGTCCAAATGTGCGTACAATCGGAAAAATCGTGCAAAAATTTGAGCAAACCGGATCTGTAGGAGATGTGAAAACACCAGTGTATGCTTGTTCAGTTCGTACTGCAGAAAATATTGCTGCTGTTTGCGAAAGTGTGGCTGAAGAGCGCTCCACATAAACTCGTCGTCGTGCCCAACAATTGCACCTCTCACGCTCGTCGTTGATGAACATTATGCATAAAGACTTGCATTTACACGCTTACAAGGTGCAATTGGCTCAAGAACTAAAGCCTCTTGACCATTCCAAACGTCGTGAATGGGCAGAATGGTGGCAAGAAATGGCAACAGTGGATGATCAATTTTCGAAGAAAATCATCTTCAGTGATGAGGCACATTTTCACCTCAGTGGATTCGTCAATAAACAGAATTGCCGCATTTGGGCGAATGAGAATCCAAGAGTGATTGTCGAAAAACCAATGCACCCACAAAGAGTGATTGTTTGGTGCGGTTAATAGGCTGGCGGCATCATCCGGCCGTATTTTTCCAAAATGAGGTCGGTCGGTTAGTTATTGTGAATGATGTTCGCTATCGTGAGATGATAACGAACTTTTTATGTGGCGATGTCAATTGGCCGCCAAAATCATGGACTTCTTTCTTTGGGGTTATTTGAAAGAAAAGGTGTACGTCGATAAGCCAGCAACGATTCAAGAGCTAAAGGATGAAATAATTTGGCACATTAACGGCATAGTACTTCAAATATGCTTCAGCGTCATTGAAAATTTGCACCATCGGATGGAGGTGTGCCGCAAAGGTCGTGGTGACCATTTGGCCGATATTTTCTTCCATACATATTTGAATCATAATAAAACGAAATTACAATAATTTCCTAAATAAGTTGTGTTCTATTCACAATCAACATCGGCCCTTAAAGTTTAACCACCCTTTACATGTTTTTTATCTTATTAATTTAAGAACTACAAATAGAATTACTAATAATAATTTTACATAAATTAACTGAACAATATTAACTTTGGTTTTCAGTTCTTTGTTGTGAAAAAGAGCTGAGTCTCTAGTAAAAATCGAACCCACAACCATCGCATTGATAGATCACTACCAAGAAGCCCAGCACTTTTATTGAATATCAATTTTAAGAAAATAGTATTGTAAAGGGTGGTCCAACCAAAACACACGATGTGAATTTTCAGCAAAACAAAAAGTTTTCAGAGAAATATCTGGCTTACTAATGTAAACTTTTTCTTTTTAAAATCCCCAAAGACTATTGGGTTTTGGGGCTGGGGTAGGCAAAACCACCCCAGACTTATTCCCTTTTTTCTTTTAATAACTTTTTTCGTTAGAAATTTTTTTAAGTATATTGACATTTTAAATAGCCGATTAAATACATATTTCTTTTACATAACTCCCCGTCTACAACGGACATGATTTCCTGTTATAACATGATGTTATAAAAGCGTTGTTAAAACATTTGCATTAACAACCGTGTTATAACATGAGAAAAACTCTAACATGATGAGTCTATACTTAACACTTACATCATATTGGTGTTTATGTTAAGCATTTAATGTCAGTTGTAGACCCAGTTTAAGTGTTTAGTTCGCATTTAACGAAATTTTTCTCAGTATATAAATCACAATTATTCATAGTACTATGGGATTGTCATTTAAAAAAAAAAGTAGATTAACACAACGTTAACAAAAACCAATACATTTAAATTCTTCAAGGCCATACCCAGCGGTAAATATTGAAAGGACCGCAAGTGGCAGGCCTTTTTGAAGGCCTCTATACTCCTTTCTAAAAGATTCGCTTCGCATGATATCCTGCCCTCAGAAGTATGCCTTCTAGAAGGTATAAACTTCTTTTTTAAAGACCTTCTGAAATATTCAGTACACATTCGCTACTCCCTTCTTTTTATTTTTAGTGACCTTCCTTACTCCCTTCTTTGGGAAGGGATCGAAGTTGTTTTTAAAGGAAGTGTGGAAGGCCTTGCGCCCAATGACAACCTGTGTAAAAAATAAATAAGTATGGAATGCGGCGAGAAGGGCTTCTGACTGCTTTTGACTGCTTAATAAGGCCTTCTATTAGGCCTCTTTACTCATTCCAGTTACCGCTGGGTATAAATACACTTTTCGAAATCATAATGATTTAAAAAGAATATGCCAAGCTATTCTAATTAATAATTATAAAATAGGCTGTAATTAAAAATGCTCTTGAAGCAAAAATAAATCTAGCCAGAGACCAAAATTCAGTAGAGACTTTAACAATATTGACGTTAATTAAGAAACCTGATTTCATTGTGAATTTGCTCTTCAAACATTAAACCTTTTGAACAAATTTGTTCAAACGGAAAATTCGACACTTGCACAAGCTTGTGATACAATTACCGCTACCATTGGAATGTTTAAAGAGAATCGTTATAAGAGTGATGAAATTTAAAGCGATTGGAAACCCTTTGCGAAAACATTTCATTAGCTAAAGCTGCTAACAGGTGGTTTCAGTCCAAATACAACAGTGACAACAGAGGTATTTTGGATTGCATTAAAAGTGTTTATGGTTCGAAATGTCAACCGTTTCTAATAAAACCAAAACAAATTGGTTTTGAACTATTAAAATCAGATGGCCTTTTGACACCAACTGCAGTTGAATTCGCCTTGGATTATGCAGTACATATGAAAGAGAGCTACGAATACATAAAGTATTGCTCAATAGAATTTAATCCGATCGCTATTTGTGGAATGTATGTATCGATATAGAAGCAGTGGCTAAGCTAGCGGGATTACAAGGAATATAAATAAAATATTTTTGTTTTTTATGTGAGTGGGACAGCAAAGCAAAAGACATTGTTTCAGCAAATAAGCGACATAACTTCAGAAGGTTTTGGTTCAAATATGTATGCAGTATGATTTTGCTTAAAATGTTTTTTTTAACACAAAATTTAGAGTAAAATATCAGAAAACTCAAAATTTGTTATAAAAATTTTAAATTTTTTTTTTGTGAATATCTTAATTTATAAAGGAATCGTGCTTTTAAAATGCCCCCTTTAAAACTACACGCACACACACACTTAAACTAAAAAAAATAAGGGAAAGAACAAACAAACAACAATAACAAAATGCAATTCAATTTCATTACTTTATATTTCACTTTAAAGCTGCGATTATTTGATCTTTTTTTTTCTATATTTCAACAGAAGTCTTTGCATCTGTGCACAAGTAAAAAGAAGATACTTTTTATATGATTTTTTTGTTTAAAATTTTTTTTATTTTTTTTTTTAATTTTTCTCTTTTTTCTATTTTTTACATGATGTTGACTTCCGTTTTATTCCCTGGCTTGATATCTGAATGCATTACAATGCGATGCAACAACAATAATAACAACTTTTACGAAAAAAAAAACAATAACAACAACAAAAACAACGATAACGATAACATCTATAACAATCATACGTTGATGTAGCAAACTGCAATGTTGCCAATACAACGTATGCACATGGAGAGACATTTAAATTGGATTGTAAAACACAATGTGTTTGTGAGGTAAGTTACACTGAATAACAAAAAATTAAAAAAAGAAAATAGAATAAAGTAAAAATAAAAATAGTAAAAAAAAACCTAATACGAAAAATCACTTAATAATAGAAATATTAAGTGGGAGCAAAGGTTTTTTCGTGTGCTTTTTCAAGCTTTTTAATTTAAAACAAGAGCTGCTTTAAACAGGTTTAATATTATTATATCGAATAATGATTGATTTAAATGTTATTTATTTTAAAATTAAATCGTATTAAAATTAATTGAAATTATCTCAAGCTTTTATTTATAACTAGCATAAATATATGAAGATGTTTTTCGACCTTTTTATTTGTTATTAATATAACTAGCATATATATGCCCGCTACTTCGTTAGCGTCTCCTTTTTCTTCGTGGACATATTTTTTTGCCAAAGTTTATTTTTCTAGATTTAAATTTGTTTAAATTCTAGCATTTAACCCGATACTTTAGTAGAACCAAAAAGCTAAAGAAAAATGTCATATTTCCCATATTTCCTTTTTTGGGTACTATATTTTTCCCCCATTAAAGTATCAAAAATTTCAGTACGAATATGTCAATGAATGGAGGAAAATGTTTTGTAAAAAAGTACCAAAAATAGTTACGATTTGCACCCCTTAAATGTTCGAATTTCGAAAAAGTATCAAATTGTGTTCGTATTTTTTTGATAATTCTCGAATGTGGTATAAACTTTGTTCCTATGTTTATTGGTTCAAAAGATAAATGGGGTATCAAAAATGTTCCAAAATTCTGGTTTTACCCGTTTACTCCCTAAAAGAGCCGAATTTCAAAAAAGTACCAAACACCTGTCCGTTTATTTTTCTAAAGAACAACAATAAGTATTAAATTTTTTTGTATCTCTTTAAGTTTTGAAGATATAAGGTTACCGAAATCTCCTGTTTTTACCCTTTTTTACCCCCTAAACATTCGAATTCCCAAAAATCCCGTCTTAGTGGATCGATTTGGGGAGTGACCAATCTCTGGTCTAAATTTCAAGTTTCTAGGGTCAGCGGCTTGGGCTGGGCGATGATGAATGAGTCAGTCAGTCACTCACGCAACTCTTTTATATAAATAATAACAAGATAGATGGACCCGTTTTCTGATTTTAGGTAAATCGAAAAATGTGGTCGTTAAAGGAGGCGGGCCAAAATTTTCTTTCCGTAAAAACCTAAATTGGACTATGACGATGATTTTAAAGAAAAAAATCGTCCAAATCGGTCAAGCCGTTCTCAAGCTATGCACTTAATAGAAAAAAATGGTCTTAAAAGTAGGCGTGGTACATTTTTCTTTCGATGAAAACGTAAAATAGATTAATACGAACATTCAAAAGAAAAATTAATCAAACCGATGGAGCCGTTTTTTTATATAAAGTAGATCGAAAAAAGTGGGCGCGGCAAAATGTTCTTTCCGCAAAAACCTAAGTTAAACCATGGCAATCATTTTAAAGAAAAAATCGTCCAAATCGGTCAAGCTGTTCTCAAGTTATGAGCTTAATAGAAAAAGTGGGCGTAATAGTAGGCGTGGTAAATTTTTCTTTCAATGAAAACTTAAAATGGATTACTATGAACATTTGAAAGAAATATTTGTCAAATCGATGGAGCCGTTTTCTGATTTTAGGTAAATCGAAAAAAGTGGGCGGGGCAAAATTTTCTTTTCGTATAAATCTAAGTTGGACCATGGCGATCATTTTAAAGAAAAATTCGTCCAAATAATATAGATGTCATTGGTGGTGCGATATGAAAATTGGATTTTGCCACGCCCCACCGCCCGCAGACCGAAAATCAAAAATCACAGTGTCACCCGCCTAAATATTCTTAAGATTTCCTGCAAATTTCATCAAAATCGGCCCAGCCGTTTTGGAGTTCATAAGTTACATACATACACACATCCTGTTTTATATTTATAGATTTTGAAAGCAAAAATACTCTTTAAGTGGTCGCGTACGTGTTCTTGACGTAATATCTAAATTGGTCTTATTTTGCCTGCAGCATCGGCAGTGTCACACATAATAAAAAAAAAATTTTACTCATGCTATTAACATGTTTGTTAAGTTCTTTGGCCTTAAGACCATTTAACACGTTAATAGTGAGTATAACGGTATTACCAAATGTATAATAGTTTGAAAACAATGAAATGTCATAAAATACGTCAAATTTTACAGACGTATGGATCTCATCGTTTTTTTTTTTTTTGTCAGGAATGAAAAATTTAATTTTGCATTATTATCTTTTTTTTTGTAATAAAAACAAACTCAAAATGATAAATAATAAATATGTAATTTTAAATGATTTTTATTAAATTTTAAAAAACCACACACATTTAAATACGGCTCACAGACGAAAAAAACATGAAAAAAGTACGATCGTATGAACTTTTCCAACTTTGGAGAATTTAACAAAAACGGCTGTTGAATAATTTTCCGCCAGCGCACAGTGTATTGGCTAGTACAAGCTTCACTTATTTCAATTGTTTATTATGTATATTTATGTATTCCAGGTATCTCAAGCTGTTTTAAGAAAAAAAAAGTTAAAAAAATGCACTGTTACTTATAAAATAAAGGCGCCCATATTTAAATTTTTTGACTTTTTCTCAACTTTTATTTTTAAGGTTTTTTTAAGTAGGTAATAAAAGAAATCGGTTGATTTAATTGTTTTTTAAATAATAATAATGGGTAATATCGATTTCTAAATCGACCCACCCTAATGTAGCTGTAAGACGGAAGTGGTTTACTCCTCTGTCTCATTTGTTCACTATTCTCGCTAATTGTTCTTTAATTAGCTACGTCTACCTACATAAGTTTGTTTACAAAGAAATTTATAGAAAAAAAATAAAAGTCATAATGATCACAGTTGGCTATGTCGTGCAAGAATCATTGATGAATCGTGCACGACAATGTTAATTCCTGCACGACACGTAAGGGACAACTAATGCAAATCGTCGATGACAATTTCAAACAAGTGTCGCGTAAATCGTGCACGACACAAAGAGAGACAATGTCGCTCAGCCTGTCGTTGATGACCACATGCACGACATTGTCGTTCTTATAGTCGTTAATGACCACATGAAAGGCATTGTCGTTTGTATTGTCTTTGATGACTATAAAGACGACAATGGATTCTACTTTGACGCCAATGACTGCGTAAAGGACAATGTCAATGAAGTTGCAGGAGTTACAGCTTACACGACAATGTCGCCTATAAACCTAAATGAATAAATAAAAATATACAATAGCACATATGGGCATTTCCGTCAAAAGGTCCACCGTGACCGAAAATTTAAAAGTTATTAAAATCTGATTATTTTACGATATTTTTATAGAGAAATATCTAGATTTTACTTATTTTCTAAATTGACTCATAAATTTGTTCACTTAGATGAACAATCAGCCTGCAAAGTTGTGCAAACGTAATTTCTTATATGTGAGAATGTTTCATTGTACGTTTTCTTTAATATTTATCTTTCTTAAAAGAGGTGATATTTGATAAAAATTATTCCAAAAATATTTTCTTACATGGTCTGAAATCTAAAGAAGAGTTCAAAGAGAAAGATGGTATTCGGATTAACGGTTAATTTTTATTTTATTTTGATCATTATTCAGTTAAATTATTACGGAAAAAATTTCACGTTCGAAATGTCACGTATCGACCCATATTTTGGTTTAAAAATAAGAAAATACAGAAGACTTTGGAATCAAACCAAGACATTTTAATGTTACATTGCTACGTTAAATTCTGAAAGTAGTTTGACTAAAAAATTGTGTCAGGTTTCGCTGAATTACGCCTTTTTATACATGGCCAAGAAAACTACTTCTGTTTTTTTCACGTTCGAACCGCTACTTCTTTTGCCATTATCTTTGGCCTAGAATCGCGCCCTCCATAAACTTTAGCATAGATAACAGTGCTTTCTTAATGCTATAATTTAGGGGTTAAGAAAACGTAAAAATATTTTTTGCTTAAAATGTTATTGCATTTTTGATGCGTACGACTGTCACGTTCAACACTTTGGAATTACCCATATATGTTTTTAAAATCGTACCTTAGTCTTTGAGTTCTCAGACTTGACTGACTGATTTTCTTCACTTTGATTTAGTTGTTTTTTTTATTATTATCGTTATTTTACAGTTATTTTTATTTTTTATTGGGAACAACTTATTTTTATTTGTTAAGAAGACAGCTTACAAGACAATTTAGCTCATCTTGTCGTGCTTAAAAGTTGATAAAGGACACCTTACAAGACACTTTCGGTCATGTTGTCATGCATACACTTTAATACAGGACAGCTTACAAGACACTGTCGCTCATACTGTCGTGTATAGTTGTTGATATAGGATACCTTACAAGAAAATGTCTGTCATGTTGTCGTGGATAAGTTTTAACAGAAGACAACTTGAAAGACAATGTCGGTCATGTCGTCGTTTATTAACTTCTTCAAAAGACAGTGCACTAGACAATGCCGAGTATTTTTTCGTCCACGACATTTTCCTCAAAATTGTCTTCCAGAAATCCTAAGTGATAGAAGACATGTCGTGCATAAATTGTTGACGACAATGTCGTCGACGGCAGTTTGGCCAACAGGGATAGTACTCACATTTATTAATTTACAAAATATTATTTCTTTTAAAATAAATTATTACAAAAACAGTTTCTGTTTATCAATTATTAACAATAACAACGTGTATAAGTTAAAGGAATATAATATTAAAAAACTTATTTACTAAGACATGGATTGTAAGCAACCACAACACACAATAAAACAAGAATAATAGTTATTTAAAAAAATACTTAAACCTACCATCCACCATCAGATGAGTCGTCATCACTGCTCTCCCATTCAGTAGAATATTCAGAGAGTAAATAATCCTCCTCACCAGTGTGACCAGATTTTTTAGAAATATAAAGCTAAAACATGTTTGAAACAGAGCTTAAAAAAAGCTAAAAAAGGAACTTTAAAGCCAAAAAATAAAGCTAAATTTTTGTTATAGCTTCTTGTAGTAACTTTTAATTATTTCGATATTTGTCATAGATTGCTTATGTAATTAAAGCTGAGAATAATTATATAAACTAGGATCGCCCGGTGGACGAAATTCGACCACTTGACATTTACTTTCAAGAAAACCTGTGCGTTATACAACAAAAACGTACACATTTAAAGAGAACGGCAAAATGCACCATTCACCTAACTTTGTACGTATGTCTGTAAGATAAATTAAAACGCTTTTCAAACACTTTAATTCCAAAAATTTTATAAAAAAATATATTGTGCATATCTACACACAAATTCCTTTAAAACGATATATGTTTCATTCAAATCGGTGTACGATAAGATACTTAAAAATCAACCACAAAAAATTGTTCCCGTATTTATATTATATTATATGGGCAAATCCTGCGTGACGAACGCTACATTCGCACGCGTTTTCTGATTGAAATATAAACATTTTTTGGTCTTTCAAAAAAGATAGCTTCAACTTATATACAGTATTTAGTGACATTAATATGTACTTACGAATGGCATATATCATAATTTCTTAGCAAGTATTTTTTGCGAAATAATTGATCACAAAGTTTTGTGACGCACGCTACAAAAAGTGGAAGTTACTTCAAAGGTTGAAGTGCGTTTTCCTAATTTTTAGCGAATTTGGCATGACAAGGTATACAAAATCTAATTCCTAAAATAAAGATGACTATAAGAGAATTCTAAACGCACTTATTCGCAGCCAAAAAATGTTGTGATTTTTTGACAAAAGCCGTGAACCCTTTGTGACGCACGCTACATAACGCACGCTACAGTTTTTCCTATAGTATTTTATTTATTTTAGCAAAACAAATTATATTTTTATGAACTGCATTTCTCAAACTACCCAGTAAAAACTTCGCCTACAAAATAATGTGTGGAGTAATCAGAAAAACATAAGAGCACTACTTACAATTCTACTGAAAGAACCAATTAATTTTACAAGGGATGTCCCAAAATGAACGCATTAAAAAGTAAGTCATTATTTTTTTACCTGCATACATCCAGAAAAAAGAAGTTATGGAAGTTGTTATAGATGTAGTTATAGAAGAAAGCAATAACAGTAATGACTTACTTTTTAATGCGTTCATTTTGGGACTTCCCTTGTAAAATTTATTGGTTCTTTCAGTAGAATTGTAAGTAGTGCTCTTATGTTTTTTCTGATTACTCAACACATTATTTTGTAGGCGAAGTTTTTACTGGGTAGGTATGAACATAACTTAACTAGTAAAATTTTTACTAGCAGAAATTTTCAAAAAATAGTTGACGGAATTCGCTGTCGTAGCCGTTTGAAATTCGAAATCACGACAATGTAAAACACATAAGTAAAAAGTTTGCCGTACATATGTCGTTTGCGTCAATCATAATACCTACTTTTAAAAACCACTATATTTCGACCACAACAACAACAACACTCATAAGAAGGCTAAACAAGATATTTTCCCTGATACCTAAGCCAAAAACTAATTTTTTTCATGATGATTTAATTCTTAGTTCTTTTAGAGCATTGATGTCCATTCAAGCAAACAATTGTTTGTAAGCCCCACCCCTTTGTTTTTTACGCTCTTTAATTTAGTTGCACACGTACGGAAGATGAGTTGATCTTATTTCAAATACAGTGTGTAAGATAAGTAATAAAATTAAAAAATTATTTGAATGTTTTTACGAAATTGTCATGAAAGCATAAATGTAGAAAAATTAAGTGGAGTTTTTTTTAGATATAATTCTTAATTTTAATTTCTAAACATGCTCGCACTTCACATTGAATTTTTTTCAATGGTAATATTTAAAAATTTCCAATTCTTACTGTTTGTTAAAAAGTTTTTAAAAGTTAAAATTTTAAAAGTCAATTTAAAAAATAGAAAATTTAGTTGGACGGTATTATTATAAATATTTTACAATCAAAACAATTTACTTGTATTAAATTTAAATAAAATTTGTGCGTTTAGTTTTGCGTATCTCTGTATTTTGAAACTCTCTCATAATACATATGCAAAACATTTTTGAACATCAATGTTTTAGAGCATTGGTGCTAAAAATGTTTTGCATACGTATTGAGAGAGAATCTTAATATACAGAGATAAGCAAAACTATGCGCACCAGATTTATTAAAATTTAATAGAAAGAAATTGTGTTGGTTGTAAAACATTTATAATAATGCAGCCAAAACTAAATTTTCTAATTTTTTTTGGCTTTTAAAATTGTAACTTTTTAAAAATTTTAAAAAACAGTAAGAATCCAATGTTACTTTAAAAAAAAAATTTTGTGTGAACTGCGAGCATGTTTGTATATTAAAAGTAAGAATTATATATAAAAAAAACTGCACTAAAATCTTGTAAATTTATGCTTTTATGAAAGTTTCGTAAAAGCATTAAATATTTTTTTTAAAGTTTATTACTTATCCTACACACTGTATTTGAAACAAGATCAACTCATCTTCCGTACATGTGCAACTAAATTAATGAGCGTAAAAAACAAAGGGGTGGGGCTTCTAAACAATTGTTTGCCTGAATGAGCATCACTGTTTTAGAGCCACTTTTTGGGTTAGAGATTAGCGATTAAATTAACTTTAATCTCCGTATTTACTTTTTGAGTTGTATTTTTTTAACTTTATAATATCTCAAGCTAAAAAGGAAAAAAGCAAGCTAAATTTAGCTCGAAACAAGCTAATATGGTCACACTGCTCCTCACTTAATTCGTGATGATGACTTATGCTAGAAACACAACTGGAACGAACTTTTCATAGTACGACGAATTCGTTGCGTAAATTCGTCAAATGAGACACAATAAGTGCGTGAACCTAAATTTTTTTTTAATTTATAAAAAACTATTAATCGGGTGTGTTTTAGAAGTGGATTACTTCAGCATTTTTGGTGTTCTGCATTTTGCTTTTGCGATCTCAAATTAGTTTTTGGGTTTGTTTAAAATTTTGCAATTTTTCGCGAATTTCAGCCATGTTCGCGATTTGTTCCTATAAGCTTTCTATTTTATAGTTTTCACGATTTATAATAGGTATATAGCTGACTTTGCTAACATGCCGCTGTTAGCAAATTTTTGCGACTTTCCGCAAATTTTGCAATTTTTACTGAATTTCAGCCATTCCTTATAGTTTTCGGGACTTTTTATTAATTTTATGGCTTTTTTGAAATAATAAAGTTCTTTGCGAATTTTTGCCATTTTTGCAAATTGTTTTTTGTTATTTTCCGTTGGTTTATCTACAATGAGACGCTACAAACACTTTTTGTAGCTCTTGTGAGCGTTGCTTCATAATAGCTTTGTCGTTATCTCCCCTGACTTGCCACTATTTTATTTCTAAACGATAGCTGATGTGAAGCAAATATTCAAACGTGCGGATCCATGCATTTGAAGAAGATAAACCAAATGCAAGGCGTTCTTCGTTGATGGGATATTTACTTAACTCCTCGTTCATAGACGACAGGATGGCACCGTAAATATAACACTTTTGTGTTTAACTGGTGTCTGTTAAGGCATTGCATACTTTGCCATCAGTCATTGTTAACAACAAATCGTGTTTAACAGAGATTTGAGATCCAGCAACGTTACATAATGTTGGAAGAAGCTGACTCACTTCATCTAAAATTTTAGAAGTTTCTTCTTTCGTAAACTCGTTTGTCTCCTTGGCAAACATTAACTTAATAGGACGGCAGTATAAAGACAGCAAGGTCTTGGTTTATGCCAGATGAAGTTTCGCCATCAAGCAGTCTCAAAGGGACAAATGAATACACGAACAAAAATTCGTCTGTAGCGTTAGTGTTCTCAAATTTCTGCTTATACGTGATATACCCCGAACTCCCATCACAGCCCCATTGGATTACCAACGTATAATATGAACAAGGTAACACACTTCTAATGACTTCCGTCTGAACTTTAACTAATCGTTCAGCCGTTTTATCCAAAATCGCCTGAAGTTTAATTTCAAATCGAGATTCAGTCACAGAAATATATTCGTCAGAAGTACAACAAGACGCTTTGGACTTGCCTTAACTATAAAACGGTGGACACACTTAGTGTCCTGCTTTTATTGACCACTTTCTTGCTTGTTTATATGAGTGAGAAGTTGATTTCGAGTCCACATAATAAGCTAAAGCTTCGTCGGTGTTAACTGCCGACTTTGTTCAGAACACTTATTCTTATCTCAAGTTTCACTCACCGCAACGTTATGGATCTTTTTAGCAACACTTCGATGTCTTCTTTTCGAGTAGCTAACTCAGCTACGGTAATAAACTCACTTGCAGTTCGCGATTCCAAAAGATCTTCTACTCTCCGTCTCTTCGTTTTCGTTGATGAGTATTCAAATGATTTCCTGGGTCGTCCTACGGAAAGAGCCGCTGATGATGTTGAAGTTAACGGTTAACACACATCTTTATTTCGATTCCGGATCCATCTAACCATTATTTATGTTTGATTAACAACATTTCTTTGTTATACTTTAAAGAAGTCCACTTTTGACTGAATTTTGCTAAAAGGCTTGACATTTTCATTTTTAGTTGCTTTAGCGATTCGTCAGAAACAACAGACATATTGAATTTTTCACTATTATAATAAAAAATGCCATTGCACCGTTTCGTTTTGTCATATTTTAGCCATTCTTGAAAAAACTCCCAAAAATTGGGTAGGGGGGGGGGGGGGGGGGGGGTTGTTTCTCTACAAGGCGCTATCAGTAAAAAAAAGGAGAAAAACATCGTTAGATTAACAAAAGAATAGCTAATTGCAAAGCGTTTACGCTACGCTATTTAGGGATGCGTCATCATACAAATTGTATTAAAATGATAAGTTTTGACAGCTAGAAACACTTTCCGCTCTTGTTAAGTTGCTTAGTACTGTAGTGAAAAAGGGCCTTAAATAATAACTCTGTGCTCGAAATTAACACTTTTTTAGACAAGCAAGACACATGGCGTTTAAGCATAATTCGGGTACGCTGAATCCAATGGTGCCCACCGTTTTTTTTAGGTTAGCTCTTGCTTTCGAGACATACAGTTGTTTCGAAAATATTCGCGTAACTCAAAAACGGTTTAGTTTATTGAAAATACTAAAAAACCGAAATTCCTCAATAAAATTTCCTTTAAGAAAAGTAAAACCCATCTAGTGGCATCCTAGGCGCTGCAGGGGCCAAATTTAAGAATTTCAACCATGCGCATATTTGGCCATGCCACTCATTGGATTCTCCTAGTTGGGTCAAATGTATGACCAACCCCACATTATTTTTCATATTAATCATTTATTTCTAACATACCTACGCGCTATCTCCAATCCTTAAGGGTGCTCCCATACAAAATGTTCAATGCAGACTAGAAATATATTGAAGAAAAGGTCCCATAAATGCCCAGGAGTTGCCCCTAGTGAGATAAAATGTATGTCTCGAGAAAATGTTAAAGACAAAAAACTAAATGATGTCTAGTTTTTTGTCTTTAACATTTTCTCGAGACATTTTTCCCTTATCACCACTTCTTAGGGGGGCTCCCATACAAATATTGCGTTTTATGAAATTCTTAAATTAATTAAAATTTGTCGACTTTTGTGAATAACATCAAAAGTTGTAAACAGATTTTAATCATTTATAGCTTGTTTTGTTTGCAGCTGCGTTTTTGATATGTCTGATATGTTTGATATTAGAAGCCTAAATGCATTTTCCAATTTTTTATGAATTTTTAAAAAACAAAAATTTCGAAATTTTGATAAAAAAAACATGTTTCTAAAACGACTTTTCATATTAAAAAAAAGTTTTACTTCTCTTAAAGGAAATTTTATTGCGGAGTATCGGTTTTTTAGTCATTTCAATAAACTTAACCTTTTTTGAGTTAAGCGAAAATATATTGTGCAACCTCCCCCATTTACGAAATAACGGTATATCTCGAAAACAAGAGCTAACCTAAAAAAAACGGTGGGCACCTTGGATTCAGCGTACCCAAATTATGCTAAAGCGCCATGGCTTGTCTAATTTTGCAACTAACACAGTGTAATTGTTCGTCTTAAAAATGTTTAAAAATGTGGGCTTATTTAAGTCAAAGACTTCATAAAGACATTTACGTAATGAATTTTTTAGGAATTTAAAGGTTTTTTTCCGGAAGAATTGTTCTTCAAATAGGTACCCTAGTGTTAAATAATGTAAAGTGTATTTTTGTGCTAAAGTAACAAATTTAAAAAAATTTTAAATTGATTTTTATATGGTACTGTAACTATTTTTAACTAACAATATCAGCATAATCGCACACATACATAGAAGGCAGGCAAATACTTCTGTTAATATACCTTTAAAGTACCAAGTCCTGTATACAGATACCTGTGTATGGGTCTGAAAAAAAATATCCCTACACAAAGAACTTGGTTAATTTTTCTGATACTGTTTGAAAAAAGTTCTTACTGCAATAGTGATTTTATATGGTACACTCACAATATTCTGTATGTAAAATAAGCTGAAATTGTAATATAAAATATATGAAAATTCAGTTAACGAAAAGTTCATTTAACTTTTAGTGTCAAAAATTCAACCCCATGTTCCCGTATAAATAGAGGAATATTCAGTTATTTAAAAAAACTAAACTATCAAATAATTAACAACATATTGCGTAAAAACAAAGGATTATTCAGTAATTTTGTTAAATCCTTATTTTTCGTTTACTCCACAAAAGAGCCGAGTTTCTAAAAAATACAAGACATACACTTGTCCGCTTGTTTCTCTCATGAAAGAGAGAGAGAGAGAGAGAGAATATTATTATTCACTTACTCCGTTACACACGCTTGTTTTAATTTTTGAGAGCAAAAAGCACTTTAAAATTTTAAAAAAGCACTATTTCGAGCAAAAAAAAAAGCGTAAAAAAGCACTAAGCCATTTTTACAATTTAATTAAACGCAAAACAAGTTGCATTTGGCTGTGCCGAATGTTATATACCTCCAAAATTAAAAAAAGCGACGGCGTTGATGGGGACCATTTTCATTTAAGATTAAGAAATATATGAGCAACTTCAAAAATTTACGACACCTAGACATTTTTTTTTTAATTTTTTTTTTTGTCTGACATCAATGTTGATTTGCGTGTGTATAAACCGATATTTGAGCATGTGAAATCCGTTCGCGTTAATCATTTTTATTACACGGCGCAAATTTTACTGCGGTTTAAAGTTAAAAATTAAAAAAAAAATATAAAAATTACAGTTTTTGTTAAAATTTAAAAAGGATAACGCGTGTGGATAATACCCCTTAAGGGCTTTCTTAGCACACTAAAATATTTGTAAAAGCTTGAATACTTTTTAAAATACAGTGAAAAAAAATATAAAAAAAATTTTTTTGATCGTGTATGCATATAAAAATTTATTTAAAATTGTTAAACATTTTACAAAATTACGGCTAGTATAAGACATAATTTGCAATATTTTGGGAAAAAAACTATTTGGCTATCGCTAATCAAATATTTCATACAAGGATGCTTTTTGAGGTTAGAAACATTTTGTTTCCTCCATAAAATTTTAAATCCTTAAAATTTTTTGGTGCGTTTTCAATTTTAGTATCAAGCTCAGTAAAGTCTTCTATTCGATGTACGTTTGAGCGGAATTGATACAGCGCTTCAGTTGTCACAAGGCGAAATGTGTTTGGAAAAAACTGCCGCTGCACGCGCCACGGTTGAAAAAAATTATTTTTTTTTGCACTTTATCAGTTTAGTCCGTCGCGAAGAATCTATTTAGATACCTAAACATGTTTCCATGACATGTTTTAATATAAAAAAAAGCTTAAAAATAAATTGTTTTTTTGCAAAAATTTTCAAAAGTTCATAAAATTTTTGCGTTTAAAAATTTTAAAGTGCGTTTTCGCCTCGGAGGTGCCCTTTACGAAGTTACTCACATCACGCAATACACTAGCCAACTTAAAAGGCAATTCAGATTGGCAGACGCAAAAAAGATACATTTTTAAAAAATTTACGGTAATTTCTTTTAAGTTTGTGATGTCCGTGATACGTTATTGGTGCGCTGACACCAACTTGATACACCTCAAACTTTATAAAATTACGCCGTTTTTTTAATTCTGCGCTTTAAACTCATTTTTATTAAACGGCGCAAAAACTCTATGTAAAATCTTCAAAAATTTCAAAATTCGGAAAATTTTGGTTTCACTTTAAAACACCATGCAACTTTTCACCCAGCAGCGATATCAAAATTTTTTTTTTAGTGGATATATCCTCCAAGTTTAGTGACTATATTTTGTATGGGTTTGGATCTGAAAGCTTAAAACTATTACAAAGAAAACGGAATGAATGAAAAAACTCTTGCAAGTTTCAAGTCGTTTTTTTAATTTTTCGAATTTTAGATGACCACCAATTCTTAAGGTGAGGACTTTTCAACGTAAAACTTTGCACGTCATATCCTTCAAGTATAGTCATCCAAACCCTGTACAACGTTTTTTTCAATTCATAAAACTTAACGAAATAAGAGCCATAGTATGTCGGTTTCAGCAGATGCTCAAAAAATTTGAAGTAGCCCATATATACATATATTTACATTTGTATATAAAATTTATTATTATCTTCAATAAAACTAATATCATCCAAATCATTTGGAGTTTTAATTGGCCATTAATTACGAAAATTAATACGAACATTTAAAAGAAAAATTAGTTAAATCGATGGAGCCGTTTTTTATATTAGGTAAATCGAAAAAAGTGGGCGGTGCAAAATTTTCTTTCCGTAAAAACCTAAGTTGGACCATTGTAATTATTTTAAAGAAAAAATAGTCCAAATCGGTCAAGCCGTTCTCAAGTTATGCGCTTAATAGAAAAAATGGGCGCAAATGTAGGCGTGGTAAATTTTTCTTTCGATGAAAACTTAAAATGGATTAATACGAACATTTGAAAGAAAAATCGATCGAGCCGTTTTCTGATTTTAGGTAATTCGAAAAAAGTGGGCGGGGCAAAATTTTGTTTCCGTAAAACCTAAGTTGGACCATGGCGATGATTTTACAGAAAAAATCGTCCAAATCGGTCAAGCCGTTCTCAAGTTATGCGCTTAGTAGAAAAAATGGGCTTAAAAGTAGGCGTGGTACATTTTTCTTTCGATGAAAACGTAGATTAATACGATGAAAAATAGATTAATACGAACATTCAAAAGAAAAATTAATCAAACCGATGGAGCCGTTTTTTTATATAAAGTAAATCGAAAAAAGTGGGCGGGGCAAAATTTTCTTTCCGCGAAAACCTACGAAAAGAAAATTTTGCCCCGCCCACTTTTTTCGATTTACCTAAAATAAAAAAACGGCTCCATCGATTTGACAAATATTTCTTTCAAATGTTCGTATTAATCCATTTTAAGTTTTCATCGAAAGAAAAATTTAACACGCCTACTTTTGCGCCCACTTTTTCTATTAAGCGCACAACTTGAGAACGGCCTGATCGATTTGGACGATTTTTTCTTAAAAACGATTTCCATAGTCCAGCTTAGATTTTTACGGAAAGAAAATTTTGCCCCGCCCACTTTAACGCCCACTTTTTTCGATTTACCTAAAATCAGAAAACGGCTTCATCGATTTGACTAATTTTTCTTTCAAATGTTCGTATCTTTTTAACGGATTTTAAAAATCGAACTCAAACATTTTTCCTAATTTGGACAGGACAACGTTTAACTGCAACTAAAAATCCGTATTAATATGCACTTAGTTTTTTGAATAAATGTTGAAATCAGTTAAAAATAAATTTGCTTAGAATTCTAAATATTTATTTATTTAAAAATGACTGAACGGAATACTTCTTAAATAAACTACAGTCCGTTACTGTAATAATATTGTGAGTGTAGTATTAGTATGTAGTCTGCTTTAATTTTTTTGTGTATTATTTTGTGCAATAACATTTATTCTATCCACAGGTTTTATTTATTTCTATTTTACAAACTTTGTATATTTTTATTTTATTTTCCATCTCAGATTAGAACATTTTAACAACATTTCAATTAAGATTAATGGGTTTTATTAAATAAGATTCCTTTTATCCCCAATTCCTTAGATTTGTATTGGAAAAGGGGGCAAACCAAGTTTTTACATTTAAAGTGGGGAATAGAACACTAACTTAAGGGCGTAACTAACATGGACGTAAACAGTTGACAAGAAATTTTTTTTTTAATGGGGTTAAGGTGTTCAGTGCGTTTAGAAGTTTTATGAATGTCAGGGGATTAATTGTTAAAAAAAAATCAACAATTTGTTTGAAACAAATTTGATTTATAATCGAGGTTAGAAAATCTGTACTTCTATATTTATTTTCCGCTTAAATTATTTATTATGCACTTTAAATTTATTTGCCGTTAATACTTTTAAGGTGTTGCATAAGTTCTTTTTGTTAAAACTGACTTTTTAAGAAACTAAAACATCTTTTCGTTATTAATTTCTTTTTTTGTATTAAAGAATTGAATTTTTAATAAGTCTTTTCCTGAAATAATCAAAAGGAAAAGGAGTTTTTTTCGGCATGATATTCTTTTAAAATGCATAACTTTATGCAAAAAAACTTACACATAAAATGAAAGCACAGTTTTCTTGGCAGCCAGGCACTGTTACCAATTTAGCTATTTTCTCATTAAATATAGCGATTTTTTTTATAAAGTTTGGTGGGATAAATTCAGATTTCGCTTTAAGCGGGAAATCTAGCGATTTTCTGACTTAGCAATTTTCTGAATTAATCCAAATCCAAGGCGAACAAATAGCTTTACAGGTAAAGTTAAAAAGACAGCTGGAAATTTTTGTCGCTACTTTAAGAAGGAAATGGCTAAATATGCTGTAATTATTTTTTTTTTTTTTGCTATTAACTAACTAAAACAAGAATAAAAATATCATGTTGTTTTTTATTGTTGTACTTGTTGTAAAGGGTGGTTAAATTTTAAGGGCCCATGTTGAATGTGAACCACACCTAAACGTCAAGTTTTTTTCTGCATTTCATTTGACATTTCTCAATTTCAGACTAACTCAATTTGAACCATGGAAAGACACACAACCAAGCAACGCGTTAAAGTTATTCAGGCTTATTATGAAAGTGAGCGTTCAAATCAAAATGCATATCGTGCACTTCGTGATTTTTTTCGGTCAATTTAATCGTCCAAATGTGCGTACAATCGGAAGAATCGTGCAAAAATTTGAGCAAACCGGGTATGTAGGAGATGTGAAAACACAAGTGTATGCTCTTTCAGCTCGTACTGCAGAAAATATTGCTGCTGTTCGCGATAGTGTGGCTGAAGAGCGCTCCACATAAACTCGTCGTCGTGCCCAACACGTCTTACGCTCGTCGTTGATGAGCATTATGCATAAAGACTTGTGTTTAAACGAACTAAAGCCGCTTGACCATTCCAAACGTAGTCAATGGTCAGACTAAAAGAGCAAAAGTGTTAAAACAACTAACCCGTAAAACTGCATCTACTTCCTCAAAATTCGAAAATATCCAAAATTTTAATATTTTAAATCTTTTTTTCTCAATTTTAGGCCCATAGCTGCCAAACTGTGGGAAATTCAGTAAAGTAATCTTTACATTTTCTAGCTTTAACTTGCATCGCAAATTCAAGAATTGCATGACAAGTATTTGGAGAAATTCCACATGAGTACAGAAAAAATATATCTCAAGAAAATTTTTAACAAAACAGTTTGCTAAAAACAAAATAAAAAGAGTGGTTACAATTAAAACATGTAAAGGTAACCTGTCCGTGAATGCCTGGGTTGGAGCCCTGCGGCCTGGTAAAATTGCTTTCTTCATAAAAATAATTTAATGAAAAATAAAATTTTAGTTCAACAAACTTTTAATTTGATTCAATGAAAAAATTTATCAAAATTACACTTTGCATTACACTTGCAAATCAATAATGAAATAATTAAATATTTCTTCATATTCAATAAAAAAAAAAAAAAATATTTTAATTAGAGTAAAGACAGTATTTTTACAACTCTTGTCCATTTTTAATAGCTTTAATATCGTTACAAATAAGACTTTATTGCTTGTAATTCTCATTGGCTTAAAATTTTTATTTTTATAATCTCTTTAGTTTTTCTTAAGTAACCAACGAAATGCGCCTAGGAACTAGCTTATCCTCCCCAAACAATAAATTTTAGTGTTTTTATCAAGAATAAAAATTGGGAATGGAGCACATCATAATAAATAAATAAATAAAATTAAAAAAAAGATTCGATAAACATTTTGTTTGATTAATTCAACATTTAACAATTTATTTTAGCAAGAATTGGTTTGGCGCATATGACAAAAAGTCGGAGTGGAGAAAAACGACAAAGAAGATTAACATGAAGATTTCTCAAAATGTACCCCATAGAATTTTTTTATATTTTTGCCACTGCTTCCGGTAAATATTTTGAAGAAAAATATAAATTTTTGCACACTTTCATGAATAAAGTTAGAAATTAGTAGTATTTTTTTGAAAATGAAACATATTGTTTTGTGCCGCATACGCCAATTTTCTAAAAAAAAAAAATGTAAAAAGTGGCTTACGTATACTTATTGCGTGAGTGACTGACTCATTCATCATCGCCCAGCCCAAGCCGCTGACCCTAGAAACTTGAAATTTAGACCAGAGATTGGTCACTCCCCCAAATCGATCCACTAAGGCGGGATTTTTGAAAATTCCAATGTTTAGGGGGTAAAATGGCTAAAAACGGGAAAATTCGGTAGCCTTATATCTTCAAAACTAAAAGAGATACAAAAAAAAATTTTTTATTTATTGTTGTTCTTTAGAAAAATAAGTGGACAGGTGTGTGGTTCTTTTTTTAAATTCGGATCTTTTAGGGTGAAAACGGGTAAAACCTGAATTTTGGTACGTTTTTGTCAGCCCATCTATCTATTGATCTAATAAACCTTGAAATAAAGTTTATACCACATTCGAAACTTATCAAAAAAGTACGAATACAGGTTTGGTACTTTTTCGAAATTCGAACGTTTAAGGGGTAAAAATCGTAACTATTTTTGGAACTTTTTTACAAAACATTTTGCATTTTGCAAAAAAATAGTACCAAATTGGGAAATACGAGAAATTTAATATTTTTTTCAGCTTTTTGGTTCTACAACTGGTATTTTTTAATTATTGCAATGTTCTGAATGAATGCTTTTTATCTCAGAAGCCACAAAAAATTTCGCGAAACATATTTTGGATTCAAAAAGGGGGTATTCAAAATGTATATACCCCATAAATAAATCAATTTTTTTTAAATGGTCGGTAGGTTAAACCACGTACAAAACTATCTACAAAAATTTTTATCAATACTGAAAAATCGTCATCGCAGAAAATTCAAAAAATTGTTTTTAATCAAATATGCGATTTTCGTATAAAAATATAAAAATTATTTTTTTTCTGTAGAAGGAGTTTGCATTTTATGTAATCGGAGAGTAATACCACGTATTAAACTTTATTTAGCTTTCAACAAGACATTAATTAATTAAACATTATACATACAAAGATTCAAACACGCGGGAGTTTTAAAGAAAAGATTGCATAAACTTTATAGCGCACTATGGGTCGCAAAGAAAACAAAAGACAAATTTTTAAACATCATAAAAACGTTGTTTCAAGAGAAAATGCTCTTTAATAAAAACATATTTTTTTTAAATGTACTTTTAAAAAAAAAAAAATTATTTTTTAAAAAAGATACCTTTTACAAAATAGTACGTTTTGTAAAATAGTATTTTTTTGTAAACAAAAATCCCTTTTTTGAAAACAAGTATTTTTTTTTTGAAAACAAGCACTTTTCTGTAAAAAGGAACGTTTTTTGGGAACAGGTACTTTTTTGAAAAAAGGTACTATACAAAAAGACGGTGTATGTAATAGGATTTTTGTTTAAAAAACAAAGTATTTTCTAACTTTTGCGGAAAAAGACGATTAGCGAATCCGTTTGAACTAGACCTGCAGTGGAAAATTGTTTCTCAGATTCGACAAAAATGATATGACAGGTAAAACATGTCATTGTCCCAGTAAATAAGCGGATCTGTGTCTCTAGAAATATTAGGAGATCTAAGGAGTCTCTCGACTTTTACTTTAGCAGAATTACAGCTTAGGATGGACTCTGGTCCAAGTTTAAATGGCCAAACGGCGTAGTCTACTAAAATTGGTGCAATAAAGTTAATGAGAATCGGTCTAGTTATCTACTTGAGAAAAGCATGCACATAAAATCAACTCGGGAAAATTATTTTTAAATGAAAGGAAATAAATGCTGATATCACAAAAAAATCTTTAACAATAACTCCTATTGTAACATTGACACTTTAAAGATTTTTTTTAAATAAAAGAACTTTTTTTTTCCTTTGAGGCCCTGGTTTTTATTATTAATTATTTTAATCTAACAATATTTTATTTTGCCAATATTTCGTTTTTCATTGAAAAACATCTTCTGGGTTTGGTATAATATTGAAAAAATTATTGACGTCAAGGCGAATTCATGTAAACGGTGGTGTTGATACTACAACAAGTAAGAACACCAAAAACACAACAATGTATTTTGTTGCTGCTTTCGTTGGCCGATATGTCAAAAACACAAGTAACTTTTGACATTCCTTTCTCTAATTTAAAAAAAAAGTGGCACAGCTGTGCTTTCAACGCCACCTGAAAAATGAATTCGCCTTGGGTTTTGTTATTCGTGCTTAATTAAAATTTTTATAATGTTATGTCAACATCGTCAAATTGTGAACTCAAGCTCAAAGAAAAAAAAGTTCTTTTATTTATACACTAGCTAAACCCGGTGCGCTTTGCTACCCCAATCGAAATAAAATTAGCAAAATTATTTTAAAAAAGATCTCGTGTATATTTCATTAATATACTAGCTGGCCCGGCAAACGTTGTTTTGCCTTATAACTTATTTCTTTAAGATTATACAGTGTCTGCATGCCAAATTGTAAGAAAACCGGTTGATTAGTTAAGAAAATAATAAAAATTATAGGCTTTAGTTCTTTCCAGATGTTACACTATTTGCCCGCCAAATTTCGAGAAGTTCAGTTGTTTAGTTAGAAAGATATAGGGAGGGGGAGCTTTTACTCCTCTTGTCCTATTTCATGCCCTTTCTCTTTCAGATGTTATAGTGTCTGCAAGCCAAATTGTAAGAAAACCGGTTGATTAGTTAAGAAGATATAGGGAAGGGAGCTTTTACCCTTCGTGCTTCACGCCATAAATAATTAAAGCTATAGGCTATAGAACTTTTCAGCTGTAGCACCATTTGGCTGCGAAATTTCAAGAAGATATTGGGAGGGGGAGCTTTTACCCTTCTTGGCTTATTTCACATCCCATTCTTTATTTCCTTTCAGATGTCAAATTTTAAGAAAACCCGCTCATTTGTTTTAAAGATATAGGGAAGGGGAGCTTTAACCGCTATTGCCCTATCTCACGCCTTATTCCTCATTTCCTTTCAGATGTTACAGTGTCTGCATGCCAAATTTTAAGAAACCCGGTTGGTAAGCTTAAAAGATTGGGGAGGGGGAGCTTTAACCTCTATTTCCCGCCCTAAATAGTAAAAATTTGAGGCTATAGTTCTTTCCAGATGATACACTATTTTCAAGAAAATCGGTCGATTTGTTAAGCAGATATGGGGAGAGGGAGCTTTTAATACTCTTGCTCTATTTCGCGCCCTATTCCCTATTTTCTTTCAGATGCTACAGTGCCTGCATGCCAAATTTTAAGAAAAAAAAAGATTGATTAGCTAAGAAGATATAGGGAGGAGGAGCTTATGCCCTATTTTGCGCCCTCTAGCAATATAAAATATACTCTACGACCTATTCACATACCTTACAAAAACACATACAAAATTTCATAAAAATCAGTCAAGCCGTTTCGAAGGAGTTCAAAATGGAGAGCATTTTGTTGATATTTGTATGGGAATATATAGGAAAATCTTAATGCCATATCTCCGGAACCACTTGGCCGATTTCATGCAAACTTTACATAAACCATCTACAGACTATCCCCAACGTACCCCAACGTTTTTGTTGAAATCGGTCTACCCGTTTTCGCAGTTAGTGGTGACATCAAATTGTACACTTCTTTTTTTATATTTCATTAATATATTATTTATTGCTTCCCCTGCAGCTACCCCCTTACTTTTATTTTGAAAGGTGTAGTTGTAGTGTGGATCCTACAAAGCTTGAAGACTTTTATTTTCAGATTTTCGGTATTTAATATTTTCGTTCTATGGGGGGTACTGCTCTTCCTCCGTCTACCCGCCCCTTTTTATTTTGAATCCTATTATTTACCATAATATTGGCATTAGCCACGTTGGAAGACTCTAGCTATAATAGTTCTTCAGTTACGCGATATTTAATATATGCATCTGACCCCTAAAAAGTTAGAACAATATGAATAAAACAGTTCTTAAGATATGCAATATTTAACATTAGCGTGCTATGAGGGTAACACTTCCTCTGGTGATACCTTATTTCACTTTCGGGGCTTACTGCAAACAGTTCAAGAAAATGGGTGCAGCGGCTTTTTTAAAAAAGCGAAACTTTATATTGGCATCCTATGGAGGGTTCAACTTACCCTGCTCCTATCGAAAAAATAATAAGCCTATTGTTTTCGGGGCTCACGTGATGTTAGTGTTAAATTTCAGGAATCGGTTCAGTAGTTTAGTCTATAAGCCAACAAATAAAACAGACTAAAATTTTTATTTTTTATGTATAAAAATTTATTGCTCCCCCTGGAAAGGTGCAGGTTATCTTTAGAGAGGGTTCTAAAAGCTGACTTTTGACTTTAAATATTAGGTATTTAACATTTTCGTTCCTTGGGGGTACTGCTCCTCCTCTGTCTACCCCGCCCATTTTTATATCGAAATTTAAAGTTTACCATAATCAGTCGCGGATCCAGCTTGAGCCTTAGGGGGGGAAATTTTTTATGATACAAAAAAAATTTGTTTTTAAAAGTTTATTAAAAGCAATTTGTGTATATTTTTATGATACAAAAAAAATTTGTTTTTAAAAGTTTATTAAAAGCAATTTGTGTATACTAGATG
Source organism: Pollenia angustigena (assembly GCA_930367215.1). Taxonomy (NCBI): domain Eukaryota; kingdom Metazoa; phylum Arthropoda; class Insecta; order Diptera; family Polleniidae; genus Pollenia; species Pollenia angustigena. The sequence goes on along the minus strand of OV884058.1, from coordinate 218,895,751 downwards.
ACCCGTGCGACTATTTCGCACCGTAACTTTTTTCAATGAAAATATTAATTTTTCAATTTCTAATTATTTTTCGTCATTAGTGTTAGAAATAAGCTTTAAAATGAGATATCATTCATTAAATTTGATGCGGTGGTATGGGAGATATTTGCAACCGACAAAAAAAAGTGCTTTAGAAATAATATATATGATTATATTAAAAAAAATTAAACAATAAGGTTAAATAAAATATTCAATATAAATTAAAATAAGCTAATCTTTTTAAATAAGCAATTTATGATTTCCTTGTGAGGCAAATTTAGATAGTACAGTCTATGTTCAGTTTGTCATTGTTGATCCGAGCCATGTTTTTATTCGACGAAGGGTAGGAAATGACCTCTCGCTCGTAGCATTACTTACGAGCATTGAAACGAAAATTTGAAATATTTTTCTTAGATTTGGGTAGATATCTTCATCGCAGTTTATTAAAGCATCTACATACAACGTTATCTGATAGATTTTCAGATAATTTCCATGTTTGTTGCCAATGCTACAGTTCAGGCTCAAGTTTAGATGTTAGTAGGTGTTTATCTCGAGTTGTGGTTTTAAAAGTTTTACATCTGTATATGACTTGATTACACTTTGAGTAGAAGTTTTGGTATGTTCAATACATTAAAGATATCTATTGGAAAGGTGTTTTGAGATCTTCTAAAATAAATTCAATAAGAGAATGAAACCTACAACTCGGTAGAAAACTTCAACATTTTGGATGTAATTATTTCGTTCAAATCTTGTTTTTTAGGTTGGAACCTCGATTTGAAGGCAAATAACTTTAACTTTTTTAAAAATCACTTTAAATTGTTCTTCGGCTTTATTTCTTTTTTCTTCAAGGCACATGATTAAAGTTTTGATAAGGCTTGATCCTTTTTGAAGATCTATATCGTGCTTTTGTAAAATGATACTAAGCGGCTGTGTTAAAATAAGTATCACACTTAATATGTTTATTCCGCAAATAAATTCAAAAGTTCTAAGTGAGTTCCTTAATATAAGGCTCTTGATGAAGTATCTCTACCTTTCCACTCAGATATGTTTTCCAAAGCATTTGTCGCGGTTTCCAGAATTTTTAAACAGCTCCATTTTCTGCTGACATCAAACGACACCCATCAGTTTCAACTCCTATACAGTTTTTTAGGTCAAGACTAAAATTTGTCAAAGTTTTAAGAACTGTTGATGATAGTGCCATCGCATCAATTGACACATCAGCGTCATAATCAATATCCTGTGAAGGCTCTTCAAATGCTTTTACAACAAAGCCAAAACAATTCTTCCCTAACAACTTTTTGTTGTATGTTGAAATATTTTAAAGATAAGGAAATCTGGCTTTTCCCCGACAAATCCTTGCGTTCGTCAAAAATTATCAAATAGGAATTTTTTTCATATAACTCATATATATGTATGTACATAAATATTACAAATACTAAGGCTTTTTAATAATTCAACCGCACGCATTATCAAGTTAAACGTTTACTCTTTGGTTATACATAGATGGCACCTGCTGGGATTGAATGTAGAATAAGTAGAATAAGTATTTGAATACATTAAACTAGATGTTTCATTGAAAATATCTAATAAATAACTATTAGGATGAAGATTTGGATACTTATTGAAAATTTGGTTAGAGATTCAATAAAAAAACAAAAAAATACTTATTGAAAATTTCGTTAGAGATTCAATAAAAAAAAACAAAAAAAAACCTTGCTGGGATTTCCAAAAATTGTGTACATTAATAAAAGATAATATTAATGAGTATTCTTGTATTATCGAAATAAACAAAACATATTTTTATAATTTACGGGAGGGAAATTTCCTTATTTCACCCCCCCTGAATCCGCGCCTGACCATAATAGTAGCTTTAACCATGTTTGAAGACTCTCCCTTTAATAGTTCTTTAGTTGAGCGATATTTAATATATGCATCCTATGGGAGGTATTTCCCCCCTGCGCCTAACAGTTCTTAAGATAGGCGATATTAAACATTGGCATCCTATGGGGGGAACCACTTCCCCCGCTGCTATTTTATTTAAATTTTGGGGCTTAGTAGATTCTACTACCAAAAGTTCAACAAAATGCGTGCAGCGGCTCTTAAGATATGCGATATTTAATATTGGCATCCAATGGGGGTACCAATTACCCTGCCCCTATCGAAAAAATAAGTAGCCTATTTTATTTTTAGGGCTCACGTGATGCTACTGTAAAAATGTCAGGAAAATCGGTTCATTATTTTAGGAGTCTATAAGCCAACATACAAACAAACAAACAAACAACCAAACAAACAAACATTTTTCATTTTTATATTTATAGATTTTAAAATTTGCAAACGGGTTCTTGATGCAAAAAGTGTGTAGTTACAAAAGAAATTGTTGCTCTATTATGAACACCAACTGAAAATGTTTTTTTGATTGTGAACGCAGCTTTAAAGAGAAAAAAATATTTCAAAGTGTGAGTTAATTCTTTTCGAAAAATATTTCAAATTTATTTAATAGGACCATATTTCATAGTTGATAAATTTTGTGGAAGAATCCTTATAGAGTTTTTCTTTCATAATAACAAAATTCTTCTTTTCTCTTTTTCAAATACAAATTCGTGGTTTATTTTAAAAATAAATAAATAAAATTTATAATAAATATGCAAAGTAACAAAACTGAGGTGTATTCTTTTTAACAATCTTCACCACAAAACAAATCGTAAACAAAATTCCACTACTACCCACATCATGCTTAAAGAAGATTTTGTTGTACAGGATTTATGATACCCAATTTAAGTTTTGCAAAAAAAAAAACAAAAATATTTTAAATAATCCTTCATTGTACTTGCATAATCCTGTTCACCACAATGTTTATTCAAAAATAAAGAGTGAAAACAAATAACGCAACATAAAGGCGTTGACTCCAAATAAATATATGTATGTACATATGTATGTTTTCATATATGGGCATTTCCATTTTGAGGTGTCGTGATATTTGTACCACAAAATGTTTAAAAATTAAATGAAGAAGTCAAATTTGTACAAATGGTTTTTATATATGCAAAGTTACGAAGTAGTTCTATATTAAAAAAAAAAAAAAGTTACAACAGTCGACGCTAAGGATTTGAAGATATAAGCAAAAATATGCGCTAGCGTGACGTCAAAAAACAGAAGTGGATTTTGACTTGCATTACAAAAACTGAATAAGAGTCTAAACACAATGTTTGCGGCGCGGTGCGATTTCTCGTTGCGGGAGAGAAAAATAAACATAAAACAACGAAAGGCGGCGACGGCAATAGTTGTTATTGTTTACTTACATTTTTATTATTTTTTTTTTTGTACAAACATTTTTATCAAGTTTTTTGTTTACAATAATGTTGTGAACATCGCCAATTATTCAAAAACTATGGCAACATCAGAAAGAGAATAGGTATGACAAATTGAGAGAGAAAGAAAGTCCGCAATAAAGATAAAAAAGATTTGAATTTAAAGCCGTTCGGTACTGCGGTTTTTTACTTTAAAATCGTATGAAAAATCGCACCGCAATAAATTATCGTTACATTGTATTCAGACTGCGAATTGAGCAAGACGTTTTGTATAAAACCTTATTAAGTAAACTTTGGACTAATGTATATACTTACATAGATGTATTTTTCAAGCTATCAAATTTAAAAATCTTTGCTCATTTTAAGGTACATATGGGAATTTTCAGCAAAAAGTCTACTTTTTTTTAATGTAATACCAGAATGCAAATGTTTTGCATTTTAGGACCATGCTGTTCAACCGGCACTATCAACATTAATACAACGTACTGTTTACCAAATTTACAATGTTGTCACAATATTAAAATGATAACGCCAAATGTGCGTCTTCCGACTCTTCTTTTAAGTGTTGTCAAAGTACTGTAACTTTCAATTTTCTATGTTGGATTCACGAACTTACAACTTAGTCACAACCGTCTTCCGACTCTTATTTTCAATATTGTTACAAATATAAATTCGCTAAATAAACAAGCAAAAATTTTTATATTTTCTAACCTAAAATAGTTTTTGTGTTTTTCATTTTAATGCGATACTATTAAATTAATAAGACTAAATTTTTGTATATACAGCGTTGTAGCGGTATAGAATTATTATAAACACGGTATTAGAAAATTAAGGTTTAATTCTTGTATATACAGTGTTGTAGCGGTAAAGTTTTTTGGTAAATACTAAAGCCCTGCACGAATGCATTTGTTTCTTTTTCACAGTTCTCCACCCCAAGTTATTGTTGTGTCAAAAACTGAGTTCTTATTTTGTAAATCAATTCGAATGATACACAATGAAAACCCGAATCAATTTTAAACAGTACCTGGTTTCAAACAACTCGTTGTTAAGCAGTAGTTTGATTTAAAAAAACAAATCAACGCAATGTAAAATTTGATGTGAAAGAAAACATAACACACAACCATTGTGAGTCTATAACAGGGAATTCCATTTCTTTGCACAATATTGTGTGTACCACTACTAGCTACCGGTTCACACATGTCAAGTTTGACTCGTCAAGTCTTGAGTTTTTAGGAGAGAGGGGAGAAGAAATGGCATTCTATTTTCCCTTCTCTCCTAAAAGATCAAGACTTGACGAGTCAAACTTGACTTGTGTGAACCAGCACTAACACATATTTTTATGCTCATCAATTCAGTCGTCGATGTGATAGAGCTGCAAAACTATCGATAGTCGGCCCAATCGATAGTTTCGATAGTTTGCTTAAAAACTATCGATAGTATCGAAAAGTTTCTATGTGCCACTTCTAAGGACACGGTAGTCAATAAATGGGTTAAAAAAAAAAAAACTTTAAACACACAATTTACAGAAAACGTTTTTCACGTATAAAAGACCAGCAATTCACTTTAAGTTTCGGTGTCATCTATAGTTAATAATAAATATATACTTTATATAGATTTAGAGACGTCAAAATATTAACCTTAAATTTAGAAATTTAAAAGGTTATTTCGTATCCCTTGCGTTGAAAATTTATTCATATAAACATTTTTGAATTTTTATAAAAAATTTTCAAGAAAGTAGAATTAAGTCTTTTACAAAATAACCCCATTAATTTTTTTTAAATTTTTCGTTAAGAAAACAATGACAAACAGATAAAAAAAATCTACACAAGGAAATAAGCAACAAGGAAAAAGTGCTTAAGCCTTTCTTTAAAGTTTTAAAGTTGATTTTTAAAAACTTACTCCTATTTTAATAGGTATCATTATCACTTATCTGTGGTTATATATCAAATATCGTAGTTATAAACAAGGGGGGCTACTCTCTATTGCGATGCGAAAGCAATTTCGATAAGAAAGCTAAATGCCAACTTGGTACATTCTATCACATTCGCAAAATTTTTTGAAAATTAAGCAATACTGCCAATAAAAATTAAAGATAGCGCAGATTGGCAGATAAGAACAGAGTCTATACGGAGCCAGTCGAATCGATTACAGCCCTAAAACTCAAAATCCGTGATGTGATTAACAAAATAGACCCGCCATTTTGCCAAAAAGTTATTAATAATTTTGATGAAAGAATCGGCATCTGTCAGCGAGCTCGTGGTGGACATTTGTCAGATATCATTTTTCATTCACAATTGCCGAACTTTTCTCTTCGTAATAAAATAAAAATTTGAATCATCTTTATCTAAATTTGTTTTTTATTTTGTTTTAGAAAACAAAGTTCTTGTTGAAAACCCCGATATTATTGCACATTGAAAAATTATAGCAGAGTAATTTTGCTACAACTTCCTGAAAAGTTGTACAAAATAATTAAAACTTTACCCGTGTGTACTTTTGAAAGTGAAGATCTCAAAGGTGTCATTGTTTCTAGTTGTTGTTGCCATAAACTCAAATTTAGGTAAAGTCAACTTAAGTACTTTTTCCTTTTTGGCACAGAATTAAAAAAGGTTATGGATTGCTAAAAACTTGCGTCTAATGAGTTGTTAAAAATGTTTCGTTGACTACATCTAACCAAGTAGTTACTTTAAAAATTTTCCGATAGTATCGATAATAAAAAAAAAACAATCAATAGTTTGTCAAAAATAAAACTATCGATACAACTATCGATTGATTTGCAGCTCTACGATGTGACTTCGACAAGTGTACATGTATGATGACAAAAAAAATTCTTTAAAATTTTAATGCTATGTTCATACGACGATTAAACCACTGGTTTCGCTCTCTGAAACTAGATTGCCAAACATGCTGTTCATACGATTCATTCTTGTTTCATTTTGATATTTTTTTTTTTTGTGTTGTTTGTGTGATTTTTTTTTAAAAGATAAAAAATTAAACAAAACTTGAAAATATATTATTTAATACTTTTATTAATATTATAATGTTAATTTTATCACTTTATTTTATTAAACATCAATTTTTATTTTGTTTTTTTCTTTGTTTTGATTTTTTTTGAGAGCTAGTTTAGATAAAAAAACGATAAATGTTATCGTAATTGGAGATAATAGTACATTTTTCCTGTTTCGCAGCCTGTTTCAAAATGAAACGACCTGTTTCGCTCTCAAAATTTTGCATGGGGAAACTAGTCGTTTCAATCATGTTTGGGGCGCGAAACAGGAATAAGAGAGCGAAACACGAATATTGCTGTCCGTGTGAACATGGTATAAAACTGTACAAATTAATTTTTATTTTAAGCCATTTGCTCATTATACCTATTATTTTTTATCTTTATGTTGCAATTAATTGAATTTAGCTTTTCATTTCTTTTTTACTTTTAATTAAATATTTTAAAATATATTTTTGTAACTTTTGAATAAAATAATTTTAAATTAAAACTTAAACATTGTATAAAAATATCTTGCATCTTCATTTGTTTTTTTGCTCAATACAAATTTACTAGTCATACCTAATAATAAAAAAATAAGATAATTCATATCACCTATTTTGTTACTGTTGTTTGGTGTGATTCGTTTGATTCGTGCGATTCGTGTGATTTTGTGAAGTTTGTGTTATTCGTTTGTTTCGTTGTTGTGTGGAGTATATTCCGTGCTCTTTACACATCGTATTTGGTCGTTTATAACATAAAAATTTAAATTCATTTGCATTTGTGGGTTTATATTCTTTTCGTGCTTTATGTGTTTTTCACAATACAGAATTTGATTCGTTAGCAAAATGCAATCGACAATCAGTAGTTGAAAACAAACGAATGTTTTGAAACGGCATTCAAATGCATTCGTGCAGGGCTTTAGTAAATACGTCTTTAAAAATCTAAAGTCGTTTATTTGTATTTAGGGTGTTATGCCGGTGTTGAATCTTATTTAAAAACGGTATTAAAAAACTAAGGTTGTAATTTTGTTTCTAAAGTGTTGTGATGGTACCATATTTTTGGTAGAGTCACAATTTTGTATTTACAGGGTTGTGTCTGTACATTATATTTAGAAGAGACGTAGTTTCTGCCTGGGTAGTTACGCTTATGCATTAAACACATTCACCACAGCAAGATACACGGACACACGACTAAAAATGCTGCTGGGAGCAATTATAGTCGTGTAGTCAGCTACTGAATTATGTTGAAGACGGCAGCTTCAATTGAAAAAATGTAAACATCTGTTTTTTTTACTGTGCGTTTATATTTCAGTGGTGCCACTATCACTTTTTTTAATTTCATGAAAAAATTAAAAACATGCATAATTGCAGACTTTTTTTACAAACTTAATTTAAGATTATAAATATATAAATACTTATTTATAATACATTTTATAACGTACAAACAATTGAATTTATTATAAAACATATTAAATATTATAATTTTGTTGTTTTTTAAAGTAACAATATAATTTTAACGGCAGATTAAATAAAGAAATACATATAAACTGCATTAAAAATAAAAAAAAATTTCCGTCAACGAGCGTGGTAAAGGTCGTAAAAGTTTTAGAACACTTTGGGTACGTACGTTAATGCATGAAAACTGTTAAGTGATGCAAAATGTTGTTGCTGATGCGTAGTTACCAGTTGCAGTTGTGATGCTGATACTTTTTTACTGCACAACAGCTGTGCAAAGTTTGAATTGCAAAAGTTTAATAAGCAAACATAAAATAATAATAAAAATGCTATCAACAATAACGATGTCAAATTTTATTAAAAATATTGAACCAACAACTGACAGTTTTCTTATAAATGACAAGGAAAAGCATCACAAAAAAAATAAAACGATTTCTTTTATGCCAAAAGCTATTGCTTCAGAAAATTAACTGCAGCAATAATCGCCTGCATAAAAAAAAACTTTTGACACATAAAAGTCATGCCAAGTTTCTTAAAAGTCATATTTTTCAAACTTTAAACTTTACTTCTGTGCAAGTGATACCCAACAACTGCATTTTAGGTAAAAACTGGATCAAAGAAGTTCTGGTATTATTAGAAACTACTTCGAAATATCTTTCACATGATGTATTAAAAATTCCGTTAAGAGCAAATTTCAAAAATAAGTATTGCTTGAAAGATTTTCTACAAAACTTAAAATTTTGTAAATATATTTATTAAAACATAATCTGCAGTATTCATAAAAAATAAAATTAGTTTGAAATGTGTTTTGATGCAAAATTTTCATACAAATTTTTCTTAAAATATAATTCAAAAGACTATGTATAGGAAAAATACTTCAAGCTTTTATAAACCATATTTTTAGTAACTCTATATGAGAATTTTATATTTATAAAGATTTAAAAAATTTTATTTTGGAAAATTTCTCAAATTATTTATAAGTTTGAGTAAAAATATGTATGTATGTAGTAATAATTTATGTACATGTTACATATGCATTTGGCATTTAGCATTTGGAAGATTGTTTTATCAAAAATCACCTAAATAAGTCTTCTTCGAGTACTTTTAACGATTAAAAACTGATTAATCACTTGCGCGCTTGAAAAAAGACTCGAAAATGATTCGTTCTTATGCTTTAAAAGTAATTTATTGAAAATACAATAACAAAACATATATCAATCGAAAAAAGATCATACAGGAGTTTGAAATATGACTGTTTTGAAGTTATTTATGAATAATATTTTGCTGATCTAGATGATGAAAAACTGATTTAAATTCTGTTATTTTTATTTGTAAAAATAGTTAGCATTGAAGCAAGCGTAAAATATTAAAAAAATTTAAATATAAAAACTAACGATTTCTTATTTTCTTTGCGATATACTAACATTTAGTTTTGTTGAGAATAAAGTTGTCAAAATAACTGTAAGTAAAAAATCAAATCAATTGTTTTTTTTCATTTCAACAAAATATTTTTTTTCTAGTGACAAATGTTTATGTTCCTCACACCGGTAACCTTCAGAATCTTGTACTTCAATTCCTTGAAAAAGTTAAATCTTTGAAGTCTGAAATCTCGGATATGAAGAAACATATAAAAGAATTGAAGGACGGAAATAAGGGATTAAATTATAAGTGGGATTCATAATTCGTCGTACATTTTGTATAGTGTGTAATTAATAACACAATAGTGTTAGAAAAAAGTGTATACACCCGGTATGCAAATTTAACAATTTATTTTTTAATAAAAAATGGTCGAAGAAATAAAAAATTTAATTTAAAATTTATTTTTTGTTTTAACTCATTTTAACTGCCAGGCCAACGATGTCGACAAGAACATTCCTTTTGCATATTTATATCGAAAACAATAATAAAAAACATAAAATTGGTTTTTGTTTTCAATAAAAATATACGAAATAAATGTTCTTGTCGACATCGTGGGCCTGGGCCTTAGTTTTGTATTTATTGTTTTTGACAAAAATAATTTATAAACTCACTATATATTTTTATATTTTTGTGTTTTCAAACAAACGAATTGAGAATACAAAACAAATTGTAAATCAAGCATACCGGGTGTAGAAACTTTTTTCTAACACTATTGTTCTTGTTATTATTTTATTGTTATTGTTTTATTATTATTTTTTTATAAATTCAATTCCTTTTTTTACTAAACATTTTCATATTTTTATTTATTTTATAATTTAATAATAATTTAATATATAATAAACTGAATTAATTAATAATTTAAATCGAAAAATATTTCTTTTTGTAATCTATTACAAATATGGCCGAAAAATAGTCAAAAAAGACTCGCAAACGATCAAAAATACGACTAAAAACGACTCATAAATCACTCGCAAACGATTAGAATTAGGACTGAAAAATGGGTCGAAAAAGACTCTTACACGATCAGCAATACGACTAAAAAATGAGTCGAAAAAGACTCGCAAATCATTAAAAATACAAGTCATAAATCAGTCAAAACTGTTCAGAAAAGCGGGTAATAAAAGACTCCTCAAGAAGAGTCCCGGATAGGGTACCATTTCCTCCCGAGAAAACAATCATTTATGATCAGAAAATGAGCTCATATATGCTTATTTTAATCATGCAGAGGAGTATTAAATGACTCGAATATGATTAATTTTTCATAAAATGCTTTCAGGGATATTTAATTATTGTAATATATACATATGTACATAATTAATTAAGTGTTCCGCAAAGCCGAAAACCCGCAATAAAGAAAGTTTATTAAGCAAATATCTAGGGTTAAATAAATAAATATCGACATAATTTAAAGATAAAGCCAACTTTTTAAAAAAAAATGTTAGCCACAGAGTATGAACATATAATATTACCTCTAAATTGGTAAATCAGTATGCTTTAAACGCCATGTAAAACACATTTTGAAACATTTTCCAATGATTCCTATATTTTAAAGATCCATTTTTTACCTTAATAGATATTGATAAAGTATTTTGCAACTTTTACGACCTTTGGCGTTGGCGTGAAAAACATGTTCCTATAGAACTTCTTTCAAGAATACTAAAAAATTATATAAATATCAATTTGGTGTTGAGCCAAGTTAATATTTTTGTATCAAGCCGGTTCTTTTCTGTTAAACAAAAAAAAATTTTTTTAAGCACTCATTCTGTAAATAATTTTTTTTATTAGCAACACCTTTTCTGTTTTGTAGTGAACAAAAATAGAAATTAGTTTGATTTGGCTACAACGACAAAATAAGCACAGACAACAACCTGCAGCCATGTAGCCGTGTCGTCGTGAAAATAATCATTGCCATATAAACACATGTATTCTATTTTTGACATATTGAAGTCGGTAGTTGCTGTAGCGAATGTGTTTAAAGCATTAACGCCAAAATATAAAAAAGTAAACTATACATACATATAAAATTTTTTGATAAAGAATTTAAATTATTTTTGGCGTTACGTTAATTAGGTTCGTTTTCACAACTTACCGATAGCTAAGGGTAGGATTGTATCGGCCGTATAAAAACTGTTCCACTATTGCAACTCTGCTTTAACCTACCAGGTAGGGTTAACCTTCATTAAGTTTATCGCTTACTTATGCTATGTTCATACGACGTTATAAACCACTCGTTTCGCTCTTTAAAACTAGTTTGCCAAACATGCTGTTCATACGATTCATTCCTGTTTCATTTTGACATTTTTTTTTTTGTGTTGTTAGTGTGATTTTTTTTAAAATAGATAAAAAAAAAAGTAAATAAAACTTAAACATATATTATTTAACACTTTTATTGATATTATTTTGTTATTATTATCACTTTATTTAATTAAACATAAATTTTTATTTTGTTTTTTCTTTATTTGATTTTTTTTGAGAGCTATTTCAGATAAACTAACGATAAATGTTATCAAAATTGGAGATGATAGTACATTTTTCCAGTTTCGCAGCCTGTTTCAAAATGAAACGACCTGTTTCGCTCACAAAATTTTGTATGGGGAAACAAGTCGTTTCATTCATGTTTGGGGCGCGAAACAGGAATAAGAGAGCGAAACACGAATATTGCTGTCCGTGTGAACATGGTATTAAGGTTAATGTAAAGTTTTAATAATGGAGCCCTTTTTATCAGGCCATTTAAAGTCTACTTTTAGCTATCGGTAAGTTGTGAAAATGGGCATTAAAGTAGACTGTTCGCTGGAACTGCCCATATACAGTGGGGTAAAATATTAAATATTTACGTTGTCTTTTTATACCCTCCACCACAATTAGTTGTGAAGAGGGTATATTCAGTTTGTCATTCCGTGTGAAACTTTTTTACTATTCATCTCAGACCCTATAAAGTATATATATTCTGGGTCCTTGAGTAATTTTAAGTCGATTTAGCCATGTCCGTCTGTCTGTCCGTCTGTCCGTCTGTTGAAAACACGCTCACTTTCGAAAAACTCAAAAGAAATCAACAAACTTGGTGTCAAATTGCTTGCAGTTATCCTAAGCAGTTTGGGATTAAAATTCAGCAAAATCGGTTCAATAGGATCTGAGCTATGAATCAAAATGTGGAACCACCACCTAAAAAAAATTGATAATTTTGTTACAAAAACTAACATAAATGGTGGAAAAATGCACAGAATGATATAAGATTTCGCAACAATTCGTTTTATTCAACTGGAAATCACGCTGTGAAATTTCGTGAAGATCCGTCGATAATTTACCCTAGGCCCCATATAAGCCCTACTCCCGGAAAACAGTATATTAAGCCTAAAACCCTAACTAACAATAATATCATTACAAATTTTGGCAAGTCACAGGTACATAGGACTAGAAATGAAACTGTTAAGTTTCGTGAAGATCGGTCCATAATTTACCATAGGCCCCATATAAAACCTACTTCCAGAAAACAGTTTAGAACGCCTAAAAACGTAAAAAATAATGCTATCATAACAAAATTTGGTACATCAAAGTTTTATTGGACAAGAAATAAAATTGTGTTATTTCGTGAAGATCGGTCCATAACTTACCCTGGGCCCCATATAAACCTTACTCCCGGAAAACAGTTTAGTACGCCTAAATCCGTAAAAAATCATGCTATCATAACAAAATTTGGTACATCAAAGTTTTATAGAACTGGGAAAAAGACTGTGAAATTTCGTGAAGTTCGGTCCATAATTTACCCTAGGTCCCATATAAACCATACTACCGGAAAACAGTTTAGTCGCCTAAATCCATAATTAATAACAAATCGTCACAGTTTAAGATAATAATAACATCATACAGATATTACTCCTTAAACATTCGAACTGTCGGTGGAGGGTATCAAAGATTCGGCACAGCCGAATATAGCACTCTAACTTGTTTATTTTAAAAAAGGCAAACAAAATTAAACTTTGGTTAATTCAGCACTAACAAAGTTTTTCCTTTTTGTATGTAATTCTCATTTATAATTTATTTGTTGCTTTATTTTTATTTTTTTTTTTTTTTTGTTTGAACTAAACATATAAATAAATATATTGTAAACAAATGCTTAAATGAGATAAAAAGAAAACTTGGAGCACAAGAAATTGGAAATAAAACATGAATTGAAAATCTTTATGTATGTATTTATATATGGGGTAGGGATGCAGGGAATGTTTTTTTTTCACTGAACCAAAAATCCAATGAAAATGTACGTTAAGCAAACGAATTACGTCAAATATAAAATATTTTCGTTGGCTCTACGAATTATTCGTTAATATAATGAAAATTTTATTTTTATTATGTATTATTTTCATTATATTAACGAATAATGCGTTGAGCCAACGAAAATAGTTTAATAAACTTTTTTAAATATTTTTAATTAGGCTTAAGTTCATCAAATTTAATTTTCATTAAATTATTTTTATGAAGAAAGGAATTTTTACAACATGATAATCTTTCATTCTTGAACGTGGCCGGGGCTCGAACCCTGGCCGGCAGGTTACCATGACATGTTTCGATCGCAACCACTCGATCTCCTCATGAAAGATTATCAATAACAATTATAATTAATTTTCATGTTGTAAAAATTCCTTTCTTCATAAAAATAATTTAATGAAAATTAAATTTGACGAACTTAAGCCTAATTAAAACTATTAAAAATTTGGTTTAAAAACCATAAAAAGTTCAACAAAGTAACCACAATACTAATTATTGTTAAAGCTAAGGCACAAGCTCGATGTGTACATTTGTCCTTCAAGTTGTGCTGAAAAAGGTCAACAGAAAAAAGAAAGACAAAAATTAAAAAACAAAAAAATGTACTTTGAACTTCAAGAAGAATTCATGACTAAAGTACGAGAAAACAGAAGTAAAGGAAAAAACATGTTAAATCAATTAAAATGGATAATCATTCAGAAAAGCCAATTTCGATCTACCAAAGGTTAAAATACAATTTGGTTTAAGGATTAATATTTGACTATTGACGTCAGCAGTCATTTTAATTTGATTTTTGGTTCAGTGTTATTCGGGGTTATGACCCGACTAGGGATAAAACAAGTAAGTGCCATTATTATAACTTGGCGTTAGCTGTTATCCGACAGTTAACAGACGCTTTTTGACAGATAACACATTATTATCTGTCAATTTAATCTTAACTTTAGCTAACTTCAAGTTGTAATAATGGCCCTAAGAGTGCTATATTCGGCTATGAAGAATCTTGTATACCCTTCACCAATGTGCGATTTAAACTACAATCCCGCCTACATTTTGTCGGATGCTATGGCTTGACAATCAAGATGCTTGTACCTTATTTGTAAACTTTGACTCTTGCCATTCTCCAGATATACAAAAAAAAAAACAGCAACAAAAAGAAGAGATTTATAGGTAAAATTTGAGGTAATCGTAGTGTTTTGCTCAGATCTCAGCCGTTTCTAGACCGATCAGGCTAAATTTCAATAGAACAATTAAACGGAGTATCTGTTTTATAAATATATTCCGACCAAATCATCATCAATATGGCACCACGCGATGGTCAGTCCCTTTAAGAGTCTGGTAACAAATGCCTCTAAATATAAATATCCAGTGCACAGCTCTGTTCAGACACAACTAATTGAGATGAAAATAAGAAGACGCAAATTGGGTTGGCTTGGACACACTCTCCGCAAGCCATCAGATGACATGACATCACTAAGAAAGACATAGCCTGGAACCGCCAGGGAAGCAGGCACCTAAGATGCCCATCAAACACCTGCAAATATCAAATCACAGCCGAACTATCCAAGCTACGACTGCAGTGGAACGTAGCCAAACATTAATTTTTCCCAATATCGTTCTTGGATCTTCCTATAGTTGTATATGAAATATTAGCTTCAAGGCATGAATTTTCAGTTGTGTCTTTTGGGTTTGAAGGGTTAACTTAAAATGTTTATAGGCAACCATAATATGGATGTGGTAACCATATTATGGTTTAAATTAGTCTAACCATAATATGGTTACCGGTGACAATAATTAACCATAATATGTTTAAAAATTTTCGTTAAAAATAGTATTATCTGTAGGTAAAAGGAATTTTAAGCAAAAGTAAAAGTGTTAAAATTTTCGTGTGAAATAACCAAAGCTGCTCAACATTTTGCACAAAGTTGAACAGAGTTCTATGCTTTAGACGAGAAAATAAGTAAATATTTTTAAATTTGATTGAGTTAGAAATCAATATTACCCATCAAAACATCTTATAACCACTAATAAAAAAAAAAAAAAATAAAAATTTATTTCAATTTAACCAAATAGTAAACAAATTAATAGTATCGATTAAATTTTTTTGATACATACAACATTTTCTGCAGTAATGTTGTTTATATAAGTAAACGTTTAATTCACTTGATTAAATTTTTTATTAAAACTTATTTTATTTTTGCTTAGTGATTTAATTGAGAAAAGAATTAACGAGAACTTATTCTGTGTACTACAAAACTTTAGTTACTAACTTCAAAAATCCAAATAATAATTCAAAATCTATAAAGATTTAAGCAGATTTGCATATAGAATCCAATTAAAAATAAAATAACCATTTAAAAACTTTTACTATTGCTTTACCCTGCTCCTAAAGTGTTATTCTATGAACTTGTTATCCGTTAAAAAAGCATCTCAAGCACAATGGATAACAACAATTCCACTGGCGAAAAATGCAAAAGTAACTACATACCAACAAAACCAAAGAAATGGCAAAACACAGCAACACTTTAATCGTGTTGTTGTTTTCGTTTCTGTATCCTTTAGCACAGCAACAACAACTCTATTTCGACCACTTGTTATTGCCATTATTGTGGTTTGGCTTAAGAAGCACAAACTGCAAATAAAAACTGAAAAATAGACAAAAAAAAAAAACTAACAGTTTCTCTTAGAAAGTCATGACTTTAAAATTTTGTTTTTGCTTTTAAGGTTAATTTCGAAAGGATTTTCGGTTACTGTTTTAATGTTTTATGTTGGTTTTAGCTGATAAAAGAAAATACAAACACATTAGTTTTCACTTAATTCCATATTTGCAAATCTTATATTTTTTTCCAAAACACTTTTTTCCGAGTCCTTTTTTAAATATTTTTGTGTTTCATTTATCTGCTGTTTTCTAATTTCTAGAATGGTCGACATGCCTGCTCTTCGTTGTGTCCAAAAGAACAGCTTCCGGCACCGGAGGATACAATATCATGCAGAAGCCCACGTTTGGTAGAAGTGCCGGGTCATTGTTGCAAAATGTGGTTGTGTGAGAATCCAACAGCTGATGGTAAGTATTCATGAAATGTTGGAAATTTCTAAAGCACACAAATACAAATAGAAACAAAAGGATATTTGAGATCACATGCAAACATACATTAATAAATATAAAGGATACAAATGTGTGTTACAGTTACAAGTGCATGCGCTATTTATAGCTACCCTACAGTCTTAAAAATTTTCAATAAAATGACTTAAACTAGAACTTAACTAGAATTGAAAAAGAACTGAACTAGAACTGAGCTAGAACTGAACTAGAACCGAACTATAACAGATCTACAACTGAACTAGAACTGAACTAGAACTAATCTAGAACTAAACTAGAACTGAACTAGAACTGAACTAGAACAGAACTAGAACTGAACTAGTGCTGAACTAGAACTGAACTAGAACTGAACCAGAGCTGAACTAGCACTGAACTGAACTGAACTAGAACTGAACTAGAACTGAACTTAAACTGAACTAGAACTGAACTAGAACCGAACTATAATAGATCTACAACTGAACTAGAACTGAACTTCAACTGAACTAGAACTAATCTAGAACTAAACTAGAACTGAACTAGAACTGAACTAGAACAGAACTAGAACTGAACTGGAGCTGAACTAGAACTGAACTAGAACTAGAACTGAACCAGAGCTGAACTAGCACTGAACTGAACTGAACTAGAACTGAACTAGAACTGAACTAGAACTGAACTAGACCTGAACTAGAACTGAACTAGAACTGAACTAGAACAGAATTAGAACTGGACTAGAACTGAACTTAAACTGAACTAGAAGTAATCTAGAACTGAACTAGAACTGAACTTGAACTGAACTAGAACTGAATTAGAACAGAACTAGAACTGAACTAGAACTGAACTAGAACTGAACTAGAACTGAACTAGAACTGAACTAGAACTGAACTAGAACTGAACTAGAACTGAGCTAGAACTGAACCAGAACTGAACTAGAACTGAACTAGAACTGAACTAGAACTGAACTAGAACTGAACTAGAACTGAACTAGAACTGAACTAGAACTGAACTAGAACTGAACTAGAACTGAACTAGAACTGAACTAGAACTGAACTAGAACTGAACTGAACTAGAACTGAACTGAACTGAACTGAACTAGAACTGAACTAGAACTGAACTAGAACTGAACTAGAACTGAACTAGAACTTTTTTTTTTTTTTTTTTTTTTTTTATTCATTTATTAACATTTCCTTTCTATATATTGAACTCTTATATCTAATCCCGCGAAGCCTATTGGCTTGTCTGCAGGATATATAAAAATAAAAGAAATTTACATCCAAAAGTGATTTATACAAAAAAAATTAAAAAAAATTAAAAATTAATAATTCAAATTAATGGCATTTTTCATTGCGTAGTAATAAAATGTTCTTTTAGATATAATTTTCTTTCGAACCGACTAGTTATATTTAATAAATACAGTGGAAGTTTATTGAAAATATTTGGAAGTGTAGTATTTAATGAATTTTTGCCGTAGTTGTTCCTATGACGCTCGACTTTGTATCTTCCTTCTGAGCGTTGTCTGGTGTTGTGAGCATGGTCTATACGTTTCAGGTATCTTGAATCGTTATAGAATTCGTTGATCAGTGTGATGTTGTATAAACTTCTGATGTTAAGGACTTCTAATTTTGTGGCTATATTTTTTGTTGATGTTGTTCTCTTGTTGCGGTTGTTTAAAGCGGGCCTGTTGGTAACGAGTGCATTGTTTGCGTGTGTGTTGTTCACGTTCGTGGTGTTTGCGGGTGTATTGGTTACAAGTGTATTGTTTACCGGTGTGTTGTTGTTAACGAGAGTATTGTTTGCGTGTGTGTTGTTTAATAGCGTTGTGTTTACGGGTGTGTTGTTGTTTACGAGCGTGTTATTTACGGGCGTGTTGTTTACGAGTGTATTGTTTACGGGTGTGTTGTTGTTAACGAGTGTGTTATTTACGTGAGTGTTGTTTACGAGTGTATTGTTTACGGGTGTGTATTGTTTGCGTGTGTGAACTAGAACTGAACTAGAACAGAACTAGAACTGAACTAGAACTGAACTAGAACTGAACTAGAACTGAACTAGAACTGAACTAGAACTGAAGAAGAACTGAACTAGAATTGAACTAGAACTGAGCTAGAACTGAACTTGAACTGAACTAGAACTAAAACTAAACAAGAACTGAACTAGAACTGAACTAGAACCGAACAAGAACTGAACTAGAACTGAACTAAAACTGAACTTGAACTGTACTAGAACTTGACCAGAACTAAACTAGAACTGAATTAGAACTCAGCTAGAACTGTACTAGAAATTAACTAGAACTAGAACAGAACCAGAACTGAACTAGAACTGAACTAGAACTGAACTAGATCTGAACTAGAACTGAAGTAGAACTGAATTAGAACTGAACTCGAACTGAACTGAAATAGAACTAAACTAGAACTGAACTAGAACTGAACTGAAACTGAGCTAGAATGGAACTGGAACTGAAACTGAACTACTTAGAGCTGAACTAGAGCTAAACTAAACCTGCAATTAAACTCAACTAGAACAGACCAAAAGACTTTTATTTCGGTTATATTCAACAACTGCTTGTAAATACACAAAATTCCATATTATTTATGTGTGCATGGCTGTGTGCTGGTAATTCTACGCGTAACTTCCGGCTTTACTATTTAAAAGAGAAAATAAATAAAAAAGTATTCCAAGCAGAAAGCAAATTATGTGATTTTTTAATTCTTATTGCTTATGAAATGTCATTTTTTCATAAAACTACTATTTTAAAAAAAAGTTTTAAAACCTAAAAGAGAAACTATAAAATAGAGGGGTTATAAATATGGGCTGTAGTTAACCACGAGGGTGATAAAAGCAAGCAAGTGACAAAATATCTTCTGCGAATTTTTAAATCCCCTTTTAAATGTTTGCACCAGAAGTTGACATTTTTCGTAACATTAAAATATAGATTTTATTATTTTTTCTTAACAATTTCTCTTAATTAAATTGCAACAAACAATTAATCAAAACTCTGTATCATTTTTCCCCCAACATTTTCAGTTTATGCCACCTGTCACAATTCATCAACTAGCCCATGGACACCATGCAGTCGAATGTGTGGCCTTGGGATATCAACGCGTTTTACCACAACGACAGCAGGTTGTAATCAATTAAGCAATTTGCGATTATGCGAAAATCGCAAATGCGAGACTCAACAGCAAGACAATACAGCAAAAAGAAGACAAGATGAACGAAATACTGAGCGACAGGACGCAGAAAATAAAATGAAAAAAAACCAACAATATTTAATAAAAACAAAACAGCTGAAACACAAATTAAAACGACAGCATCAACAGCAAAAACATCATCAACATCATCTCGATAACAAACGACAACAACAATTACATCAAGAACATTTGGAACATGAACATAGAATAAGAGTAAGTGGATGTCAAAATAATTACTCTACTTTATTGTTGCAAATAATAATGAATTGCAAATGTATATTTATGTGTTTTAATATTTATTTTCCTATGGTTTTTTCTTTTTAATGTGCTTGCATTTCTTAAACAGAAGGGACATGAATGCCGCAGTTTACAGCGTTTGGGACCAGCGCGTATACGTTTGGGAGAGTGCGTCTCAAAGAAACTGTATCGACCGAAAATTTGCGGTCGATGTCATCAAAATACAAAATGTTGTGTGCCTTCAGTATCAACCACTATACAGGTCAGTGTTACGTTTAATTGGTATTTTTCATTATAAACATTTTAATATGAATGGGTTGAGATCCAAAAAGGCACAAGAGCCAAAGCTTAATATTTAAGTTAAATGCAGTAATAAATATTTATTTCTTATATTCATCCCTTAACCTGCCATACAGTACTACGTCGATATATTGACATATCTATAATCCGGACTGTCTTACTTGGTAACTCTATAATCCGGACAGTAAATTAAGTTTTTTTTCTTTTCTTTTGTTTATTTATGTGATGCTCTTTGTATTAAAACGGACCTTTTTAAGCCAATATGCGTCTACGTTTGGAATTATTGCAAATTTGCATTACTATAATGTCCGGACACTCCAGTAATACGGACCTGTTCAGAATTTAGGATATGCGGATTATATTTTACAAAAAAAAAAAATTATAAGGCTTAATTGAAGCACAGCCGCAAATAACGTTGTAAAATCTCCTACGCTATTTAACATCAAATCACCCAAAATTATACACCTTAACCACTTCAAAATGGCATACAAAGAGTCAGCCAGCGGAAGAAGGTTGTAAGTTACTAACAAAATTATATAATCGAAATGGTTTTGCAAAGTGGAATAACGTTTTAAAAGCCTTTTGCATAAAAGTTTTTATTATTTTTATTTTTAATAATCTACAAAACAAAAATTAAAAATAAATAATCCTGTCTATTAATAACGTTTTGTGCTCTACTAAAAAACAATAATTTTGTAACTTTAAACGTTATTCGCGGCTGTGCTTCAATTATACAGAATTTTAATGAAACACTATGATCGAAAATGATCCGTTAAGCTCTTGTTCAATTCTAGTTTTGTTTTACTTCAGTTCTATTTCAGCTCTAGCTCAGTTATTTTTCAGTTCAGCTCTATTTCAGTTTTAGTTCATTTCAATTTCATTTTCATTTCTAGTTCAGTTATAATCCAGTTCATATCTATTTCAGTTCCAGTTCAGAACAAGTTCAGTTTAGATCAGTTCTAGTTCAGTTCTAGTTCATTTCTATTTCAATTCTGGTTCAGTTCAAATTCAGTTTCAGTTCAGTTCTAGTTTAGTTCTAGCTCCGTTTTAGTTCAGTTCAAATTCAGTTCTAGTTCAGTTCTAGCTTAGATCTAGTTCAGTTCTAGTTCAGTTCTAGTTCAGTTGAAGTTCAGTTCAAGTTCAGTTCTAGTTCAGTTCTAGTTCAGTTCTAGTTCAGTTCTAGTTCAGTTCTAGTTCAGTTCTAGTTCTAGTTCAGTTCTAGTTCAGTTCTAGTTCTGGTTCTAGTTCAGTTCTAGTTCAGTTCTAGTTTAGTTCTATGTTAGTTCTAGTTCAGTTCAAGTCAGTTCAAGTTCAGCTCTCGTTCTGTTCTAGATCAGTTCTAGCTCAGTTCTAGTTCAGTTCAAGTTCAGTTCTAGTTCAGTTCTAATTCAGTTCTTGTTCAGTTCTAGCTCAGCTCTAGTTCAGTTTTAGTTCAGTTCTAGTTCAGTTCTAGTTCAGTTCAGTTCTAGTTCAGTTCTAGTTCAGTTCTAGTTCAGTTCTAGTTCAGTTCCTAGTTCAGTTCTAGTTCTGCTCCAGTTCAGTTCTAGCTCAGTTCTTGTTCAGTTCTAGTTCAGTTCTAGTTCAGTTCTAGTTCAGTTCTAGTTCAGTTCTAGTTCAGTTCTAGTTCAGTTCTAGTTCTGTTCTTATTCAGTTCTAGCTCAGTTCTAGTTCAGTTCTAGTTCAGTTCTAGTTCAGTTCTAGTTCAGTTCTAGTTCAGTTCTAGTTCAGTTCTAGTTCAGTTCTAGTTCAGTTCTAGTTCAGTTCTAGTTCAGTTCTAGTTCAGTTCTAGTTCAGTTCTAGTTCAGTTCTAGTTCAGTTCTAGTTCAGTTCTAATTCAGTTTTAGTTGAGTTCAAGTCCAGTTCTAGCACAGCTCTAGTTCAGTTCTAGTTTAGTTCTAGTTCAGTTCTAGTTCAGTTCTAGTTCAGTTCTAGTTCAGTTCTAGTTCAGTTCTAGTTCAGTTCTAGTTCAGTTCTAGTTCAGCTCTAGTTCAGTTCTAGGTTAGTTCAAGTTCCGTTCTAGTTTGGTTCTAGCTCAGCTCTAGTTCAGTTCAAGTTCAGTTCTAGTTCAGTTATAATTCAGTTCTTGTGCAGTATTAGTTCAGATCAAGTTAAGTTCTAGCTAAGTTCTAGTTCAGTTCTAGTTCATTTCTACTTCTGTTCTAGTTCAGTTCTAGTTCAGTTCTAGTTTAGTTCTAGTTCAGCTCTAACTCAGTTCTTGTTCAGTTCTAGTTCTGTTCTAGTTCAGATCAGTTCTAGTTCAGTTTTAGTTCAGTTCTAGTTCAGTTTTAGTGCAGTTTTAGTTCAGTTTTAGTTCAGTTCTAATTCAGTTGTAATTCATTTAAATTAAAAAATAAGTTTTCTTCCTTGCAATGCATACATACATAAATACAATCTAATAAATCCTTATTTTCTCATTTAAATGAAGCTTTGAGCAATTTTGAATTTATGACTTTTACAATTTTCGTATATTTTTTTTTTTTAATTTATGTGACGAAACCCGAACAGGTGGAATTACTTTGTCCTATTAATGCTATGGATCCAATTAGTTTTGTTCAACATGAATTAAATGCGGAACATCAACAAGGTCAACTAGTTTATCAAAAATCATCAGACCCATCATCATTTTTGACATCGTTGTGGGATACACATTCACTGGATGCCATCGATCAGGAATATTTACAATCGCATCAGATACAAATTACAAATAAATTTATTGCTGTCGAATGGATTTTAAAGTGTGAATGCACAAAAACTGTAAGTAAATCTTTACAAATACTTAAACAAAATTTTCTACAACAAATGTTTGCAAGAAAATTTGCAAAATAATTTAAGGTTGACTAAGAAAAGGTGAAAGTTTTAAATAAAAATGGAATGAGGTGAGAGGAAAATAAGTAAATGAATTGCAGACAAGAAGGAAATTAAGTAAATTTGAAAGGAAAGACATAAATTTCATAGATAATCTTTAGAAAAGGAAATATTCATTTTTTCTTTAAGATATTTTGGTACATGAGATGTTAAAGAAAATGTCAGTGGAAGTTTGTCAAACAGAGTAATTAAATAGCGGCGTTTAAAAAACAGCGTCAAAGTAGAAAAACTGCCATTTCTTCCACTTCTTCATTGGCAAAAATGAACTTTTGGTTGTACTTCTGAATCATTAAATGTTAATAGTCGCTGTCAAACCAACTCAAAAAGCGAAAAGTTGTACAGAAATTTTCGTTTTGTGTTCGACAGTTATTGGATTCGACTGCAGTTTTTTAACCTTGTTAAATTGTATGCTTTAAGAGATTTAATAATAAAATAATTAAAGCTAATTTTTTTTAATAAAATTTTTAAACTCATTTCTGTTAAAGAGTTCCTTTTTTAACTCATATATGAGAACAATCAAGCAATATAATCTAAATTTATCTCTTAAGATTCGAATTATTTTTTTTAAATTATTTTTATTTTTAATATTGTTATTAAAATGTCGCATTATTTCTCAATTTATCTGTGTTTTATATCGAGAGCATATACATGAATTTTTATTGTTTTCCATTATATTATCGCAATAATTTAAATGCATTTCTAAAAGTTCTTTTCGTTTTTTGAAGGATTTTTATTATTGTTGTCTACAATAATAGATTGTCGAACAATAGAAATCCTCATTATTCACGCATTTCAAATTCAATACATTTTAGTTTCGCAAAGAGAGTGACTGAGAGTAATAAAAACCCCAGGTTGGTTTTCATAGTTGCTACATTTAGCAGGATTAACATTTGGTTATGGCATTAAGTTTGAGACATTTTGGTAATATGACTTTAATATGAAAGTAAATTAAAATCGTTTCTAAGCCAGTGCTGTACCCATGTTCTGTTACTTTAGTGAAAACTTCTCGCCTCGAAAAGATGTGAAACAAAATATTCCATTGTTTCTCGAAAAGTGAGAAAAAACTGTGTCTGTAACTCATGTCGAAAACTATTAAAAGAGATTACGTCGTTACATTATAAATGTCATAACATCGCACTCGAAGCCGATGTGACATTGCAGACGTTGAGAATGCTAGCAAGAAATTTCGTTGACGGCGACCAAAATTTACTAAAATTTAAAATTTTTCAACGACGGCGGCGAAAATACAATACAATTTTTCTCGCCCCATTTTGATTCGTTCAAAGCGGGAACTTTTCTCACCAAAATATTACAGACACACTTTTTCTGTAAAATGGCGAGTAATTTCCTTACGTGACAGCTTTAACTCGGCAAAAAAAAGTTACAGACTAATAGCCTTTTTACACTGATCAACATTTAACATCTACCATCAATTTGCCACCATTTGCGAAGATGTTGACATCTTTCCATAAGAAATAAATAGGGCTAAAAACCAACATCTTTCAACATCTTTAAAAGATGTTCCTATCTCATTTTATTCCATTCTACATCTTTCGATTATTTTAGTTTCACCACTAGAAAAGTGGCAATAAGTTCTATTATTATTGTGGCATCACTGACAAAAAGAAGTTTGTTTTGAAAGCAGCGCTACCATTTGTCAAGTTTTATCTTTTATTGCAATGTTTTTTGTTAAGTATTTTTTATATTTTTAAACAAATTGAACTTCAAATACATTTTAGAGTTTAATTTTTAAATTTTAGCACTTTTGTGAGAAAAAAACATTTTTAATATAAAAAAATTTTTTTTTTTCATAAATGGTGACATTTTTGTTTGATGGTAGATGTTAGATGTGAGCAATGTTAACGAGTGTTTCACATTTTCTATTTGATGGTAGATGTTAGATGTTGATCAGTGTAAAAAGCCTATAAGGTTGGTGAGAAAAACAGCTGTTTGTTTCAATAAATGGCACTTTTGTTTCATTTCAATCGAAAAGTTTCACGATGCAAGATTTACAGAACATGGGCACTGGACAAAAAAATGGGTTATCCATTTTTTTTTTTTTTTTTGTTTCAAAAGTGAACACACACATAAAACTACGATTTTGACGAAACTTTTATTTTATTATAACGTTTGGGACGTACGAAATGCCATGTTATTTAAATGACTGCCTCTTGATTTTGGACAACTTTTCGCACATTTAGGGCAGTATCTCGGCGATAAATTGACGAATGTTGGTTTTCAAATGCTCCAAAAAGGACTTGACGTAACCCCAAACAACATTTTAACAGCATAAAATCGCATAATCTTGATGGCCAATTTGCATTGCCAAAGCGTGAAACTACGCGTTCAGAAAACTTTCCATGCAATAAAGGCAAAATTGGTTGTGCTATGGAGTCGTGACACCTTTCTATTGAAATCACATATCGTTCAGCTTATAACCTTCTATTTCAGGCCAAAACAAATCGGTTATCATACGGCAATAGCGCTCTAAGCCATGGAATCCACAAATTCGGATTATCCGCCGAACTTTTAACAACAGAAGCGATAACGCACAGGCCTAACAACATCTTCCAGTCTCTTCATATATCTACAATCGACAGTCAATTCCTTGCACAGTGGGTCGATTATACCGTTCTGCTCGAAAAATGGCCACGTTTGAACCACCATTTTCTTGTATTAAGTTTTAACTATTTTTTTAGGATATTCGTTCCCTATTTCATAAAGGACAAACCTTTCACTTAATAAATAACACTTCAGATAACTGATAGGTGCTGCTAGCCTTGCCAGACCGGTGGTTTTGAAACAACTAAATGGGTGTCAAAGTCGAAAAACTTCCATTTCTTTGCCAAACTTTTGCTTTTACTCCTGATTCATTTAATGTGAACAGTCGCAGTCAAACCAACTCAAAAAGCTAAAAGTTGTCCACAAATTTTCGTTTTTTGTTCGACAGTTTTTTAAACCCTGCAGTTTTTTAAACCCTGATCCTGTATCATATTAACACACTTTTTGTAACAATAATTGTTTCATTTATAGCAGAATTTTCATGTTGAAAGTGTCTTAAAAGATGAATATAAGAATTAAATGGATGTGGTTGCCAATTGTATTCTCAATAATTAAAAACACTTTGCAGGAATTATCGGTTTAAAAAAAGAGTAGAGTGAACAAATGTTGCCCTTACAAAAAATTCCTTTATAAAGACAAATGAGAAATGAAAGTAATAAAAAAATTTGCTCCTACGTATATAATAAATATAATAAAGATCAACATTGAAAGGATAATAAAATGAAAGTCATAAAAAACCCAAAAAATCACTTAAAATCACTAGAATGTTATAACTTAATGTACAATATAAATGAAATACCCCTACGTATACAAATTAATTCATTCAGTTATACCCAGCAAACAAACTAAAGCTACGTTCAAATGTCCAAATTTTAAAAATCATTTAAGAATAATATCGTGTTTAAAAGTCAAACATTTGAGAACGAAATTATATCAAAGTCATCTTTAAATATCCAGCGTTTGAGAATGATTTCAAAAAGCAAAGGATGACATTTAAGATCAAAATGAAAATAATATAAGAGGTATACGAAAAAGAATTTAAGTTTTTAATAACAATTACAAAATGTATTTGAAAGCTTTAATAAAGCAATATTGATCACAAATTGAGAACGATTTGAAATCTATAAAGTTGCAAGGGCAAAATTGATGCCTAAACTAAGTTAAATAAAGGTAAATCTTTACCAATAACACTACGTGACAAAATTTCAACAAAGTCGTGACCAAATGAATCTGGCAGCTCATCAGTGCATTTCAGTCACACCATGTTTTTTAAAAACACAAATAACGGTTATTTTGGAATATCTCGAAAACTGTTCTACTATTGAAAATTCCGACTTCATATTCGGATTCAGCGGATAATTTTACGTAAAGATTAGGTGTCAAATTCATTTGGTCAAAAAATTGTCACGTAGTGTAATTAGTACATATTGTGGTTATTTTATTGAACTATATATGGGCTTAAATCCAAATTTTTAATAGTTTAATCAGGCTAAAGTGTTTTGATTAAGTGGCAAAGAGCTCTGAGTGATAGTGTGGTGACTATCGAAACATGTCATCAGATCAACCGGTCCGTATAATTGGGTTCAAGCCCAGCGTTAGTCAAGAATGAAGAATTATCAATTCATTTTGATTAATTTTATGTTGTCTCGATAAATGAGCAACACCTGGAAGGTGTTTCAAAATTTTGCTATTTCGGATGCACCTTGACCACATCAAGCGGCACCTTTGACGATGAAAAAATAACCACATAAAAGCTTGCAGCGAATCATTTGTCACTCTTAATCCTGTATGGCAATCATCCCTGAACTCCAGGCAAATCAAAATGAAAATTTTCAAAGCATGCCTCAATGCTACAGCTCTTTATCTTAGCAGCCCTGAAAAATATGTTCTGCATGCCTTTTTTATCAATATCTTCGCAGAACCATGCAAATATTCTGGCCAGTCACCATGTCCAATGAAAGACTATGGTCTCAAACCAATAATATTA
Organism: Pollenia angustigena; assembly: GCA_930367215.1. Lineage (NCBI taxonomy): Eukaryota > Metazoa > Arthropoda > Insecta > Diptera > Polleniidae > Pollenia > Pollenia angustigena. Next base: position 218,868,097 of record OV884058.1, on the reverse strand, counting down.
TATATATGGCCACATATTCATTTAAAATCAGATTAAATTCTCGGAAAACTCAAATAAATGATTTAAAACACTGAAAAAATTATTCCGATTAGTTCAGTATTGACTGAAAGAATTAGAAATAAAATTTCTTTCGAAATGAAAACGTATTCCTTCACGACTGCCAGAATAAGCCCCCTGACTTGCATATTCGAAAACCGATGTGGTAGGAGAAATGCATATTGTTAGTTAGAAAAATAATTTTTGTTAAAAATAATGTTTGATCTTAAATGGAAAAAGAGAAGTTTTTCAAATATTTTTGGTATAATTTAATTTTTAGATTTAATAAAGATTTATTAAACTTTTTTTTTCAAATCGCCTTCGAGTGCAAGTCAAATGTAGATCGTTAAGCTTAATGGTTTTATATTAACTCTGATATCAATTAAGTTTCTATTTACTTTCAAATATATGCACACAAATTCCAATTTATTTCTCGGTTTGAAGAAGATTTGAGAAAAAGATTTGGTATAAAATGTATAATTTTCCAACGTTTCAATTTGATATGAAATCAAGTTAAATCGTCAACTATAAGATTAACAACAAAGTTTTCTCGATATTAAATAAAGAAAGAGTAATGTTCGGACATTTTTAGTTATATCGCTCATTTGCTGCAAGATCGGCATAACTCAAAAAATGAAATTTCGGAGTTAGAGATGCAGAATTTTTCGCTTTGTTTTTCTTTATATTGCGTATTAAATTCATCTTTATATCTTTTATACTTTTCCAACACTGCTTCTTTGAAGATAAAAAAAAAACTCCTACGTTGACAGAGTACATACTAGAGTTGTCAACCGATTAAGAATAATTCGATTAATCGATCAAACAAAAACAATCTCTTGTTCGAATAATTTTAAAATGCCGATTTTCGAATAACGAATAAATCGATTAAATTATGTCGATTAATCGAACAATTTTTTTTTTATTAAAATATAAATTTATAATAAAAGACATAAGAAATAATAGCTTAGAATTTGATTTATGCTCATACGTTTTTAGCGATTTTATACAAAATGTAGGAAAGTTAAAAAATATTGTAGATATAGTCCTGATTGTAATTATTCTCAATGTTTAGTAAGCAAAAACCGTGTTGAGTATTCATAGTATTTCAAAAATGTATTTTATGCTCTTATTAAACAAATCTTTGACCAACAATTGTAACAGCTGTTTTGTTTTTAAATCAAAAAATGTTCAAGAAATGGGATCTTTCACTCTCGGGTGAAAAACTTAGAAATAAAAAAAAGGCTAAAAAATACAGAGCTGTTATTGTATTATACATATATATTTTGTAAATTATATATAACTATGTTCACACTTGAGTTTTTAAACGCGTTTGAGCAAAATGTTGATTAAGTTAATCAGAACCGCTCACATTACATTTGAGATGACAAAGATGACAGTTGATTAAAAAAACACAACAAACAAATTTATATTTCTTTAAAAATGGATACAAATACTTTTACAAAGTTATCAGAAGATTATTTTAAACATATTACAATTGTGAAAATTTTTGAATTATTTAAGGAAAAATAAAAACATTAAAAAGAGATCGTGGTCAGTTGTACACGTGAGGGGTACGTTCATGGTGACCGATTGATTCGATGTGATTAATTAAGTGATTGAGTTTTAATCATGTCAATTTGAAGTGCTTAACAAAGCACTTCAATATATGGTTAATCACCTCGATTTTGATGTGATAAGAACTTAATGACGTTCGAGTTTCTTAAACGCGTTTAAGAACCCAAGTGTGAACATAGTATAAGTGATACAATATTACCATTGAAAACGATGTAGCATAAGATAATCCAACGACATCAAAAAAGGCCGAACTTGTTCCAATGGAAAATAACATTAAGACAGACAGCGGTTGTTATATAGAAGAAATTGTACGCAGAAGTTTGGCTGAAGATGGAAGGTCTGCAACCCCTTTATTTAAAAAATTTAATTTTTTTTTTAATTTTTTTATTCGTTATTCTCATCGATTAATCGAATAATTTTTCAGATTTGATCGTTGGATCGAACGAACAAAAACAATTATTTGAATTATTCGAACAAAGCTGAAAGGCGAATAATTGACAACTCTAGTACATACCCAGGCAGAAATTACGACTCTTCTAAACATACAAAACCTTAGTTTTTTAATACCGTTTTTAAATAAGATTCAACATCGGTACAACACCCTAAATAGAAATATATGACTTTTGTTTTTTAAGTCGTATTTACCATAAATCTATACCGCTACAACACTGTTATACAAGAATTAAAACTTTATTTCCTAATACCGTGTTTATACAAATTCTATACCGCTACAACGCTGTACATACAAAAATTTAGTCTTATTAATTTAATAGTGTCGTTTTAAAATGAAAACACAAAAACGTTAGAAAATATACAAATTTTTGCTTGTTTATTTAGCGAATTTATATTTGTAAAAATATTGAAAATAAGAGTCGGAAGACGGTTGTGACCAGAGTTGCCAATTTAGCGCCTTTGGCGCTAGATTTAGCGCTTTTTAACTGTCGAAAAGGCGCATATTTTTTCCTTAGCGCTTTTTTTAAAAAGAGCGCTAAATTAGTGCTTTTATTGATACCCAACATTTTTGTACTTTTATTTGCATACATTAAAATCAAGACACATTAAACCAAAATTTGTTTCCGTTTTGAAAATACTTTACTCTGAAAAGCATTCTATACAAGGAAAGAAGTTTATTTTCTAAAGAAATCCATTTCGTTTCTTAAAACAAGAAAATTCAAAACTAAATAACTGATTTTAACTTATTTTCTTCGTATTAAGTAAAAGTTTCTTAAATAAAGAAACATTTTCTCATGATTAAAAAATTCACGTTTTTGGTATATGATCAAAAATTTCAAGAAGCATTTATTTAATATTAGTCTGATTTTAAAAAAGAATCCAGAAACAAAGTTTTTTTTATAAACTAACTAGTGCTTTTATGGAAAATTTTAGGCTTTTCTTCTGATTTTGTAAAATAAAAAGCAAAGAAAACTTGATTTAAGCAACTATAGAATTAAAATTAATTTTTAGCTGTATTTTAGTAAATTTTAGTTCGCTTTGAGTCACAACTTTTTGCTTATGTTTATATACAATAAGAAATTTTTGGCTTGGATGAGAATAGTGCAAAATTTCCGTGGTTCAAGACATATTTTCTGGTGAATTAGTAAATAATTCTTTCCGTGTATAGTTGAAATTATATTACTTTAAGCTTCCTTAAATATCAGAAAAGGCTTTTTAAAAATATTAAAGTTTTATTAACACTGCTCGGCAAAAAACTAAAAAAAAAGTCGATCTAGAGAACTTGATTATGTGATTTTAATTCACTAAATGCAAAACGTTTATTCAATCACGTCTAGTTAACATTTTGTTTACTGATTTCTTGCTTTTTTTATTCATAATATACCTGTATTTCTGATAAATGATAAAAATACTAATTTGCATGGAGAAATATAATATAAAATATAAAATAATTATTTGTAAAATATCAATATCGTTCTCAAGTTATGATAAAATATATGTAGCACATAAATGCCTTATTTCGGTCAAAATATATGAATAGCCTATAAAATAACAAGACATGATAGAAACAACTGAAAACGGATTTGAATTTAGCGCAGTAGTATCTTTGTTTTTCATAAATTTTTATTTAAAACGATTTTTTTTGACGGCCAGTGTTACTAATAAAACTTGGATCTTAAACATGTCATTAAGTTTTTTATTTATATTTTATTTAGCGCTTTTTAGCGCTTTTTGATTGGAGACACGGCGCTTTTTGATTAGAAATAGTTCACAACCCTGGTTGTGACTACGTTGTAAATTCGTGAATCTAACATTGTAAATTAAAATTTACAGTACTGTGACAACACTAATTTCGGAAGACGCACATTTGGCGTTATCATTTTAATATTGCAACAACATTGTTAATTTGGTAATCAGTACGTTGTATTGATGTTGATAGTACCCCCTGCAACGTCGGCATAAGGTCGTGGTGATTGTCATTTTCTGCCTGGGTAGTTTTAAGGGATAGTTCAAAGGAAATCAGATGCCGTATTGAAATGGCAAGAGATGCATTTTTTAAATATAAAAAAGTTTTTATCAGCCATGATATTAATCTTGAAACTTAAATACGATTCGTTAAGACCTATATATGGTCTGTTCTTCTATATGCAATGGAGGTATGGACCATAAAAGCAGTAGACGTAAAGAAGCTTGAAGCCTTTGAAATATGGATCTATCGAAGAATTGTTAGAATACCATGGACCCAATTTGTATCGAACCGAGAAGTACTCAGTCAAATGCACCGAAGTAGAGAGCTAATAGTCACCATAAAGAAGCGAAAAACAGCATACCTGGGCCACATTATGAGGAACCCAAAATACAAATTATTACAAATTATCACGCGAACAAATGTTGAAGGACGGCCTAGTAGAGGAAGAAAAGAAATAACTTGGATTAGTAACATACAAGCGTGGACTGGTATCCGTGATGCAGGTAACCTGTTTAGCGAGGCGAGAAATCGAGAAACTTTTTCAGAGATAGTAAAAAACTTATGATATGTATCATTTAAAATAATGTAAAATTTTTAATTGAAATTTAATTGAAATGGTCGCTTACATTCGGAAAACGAATTGGCAAATAAAGAAAAAAAATACTTTCCCAGTTTGAAGAGAATGTGTCTTCTTTTTTTCTAAGTAGTTAGAGCAAATCAAAAACTTTAAATGCGTTTATCTCGAAATGGATTTTTTTGAGTTATGCCGGTCTTGCAGCAAATGAGCGCTATGTATTCAACTAAATGTTTAAGCTTGAGAAATATTTGAGATTAACATTTGATATTAAGTTTTATATATTGAACGTTCATTTCTCAAATAAATTTCATATTTCTAACACTGATTTTAAGAATGGTTTGATTAAAAGTGTTCTTTCAAATTTTCTCTGTTAAGTGTGTATAAATTTCCGGGCTTGATACCGATTTAAGAATAAAAGTTGCGCAAATAATAAAACTAAGTATTAGACATACATGTTTAACATATATGTAGTTTAAAAATGACTTGAGAACTTGGATTGATATCCTAGTGTTTGCTGGGTATTCAAATTTTTCTATATTTGGTATAAAAAAAATCGCAAATCAATCAAATGATTTTGTACGTTTTGCGTTTTTGCAAGAAAAGAAATTGAATGGAAATATTTTAATAAAAATACGAAACACAGAAATATTTTGCAAAAAAAAAACCCCCATCATAGTTTGGTTGGAATTTTATTGCATTCAAATGTTGATTTAAATGTTATTTTTGCGACTTATGCTTTTCTGCTCCAGCTTACAAAATAATAAAAAAGAAAATCCTTTATTGGATTCCCTTTAAGTTAAATGAAAAAAAAAAAAACAATCGAACGGTTAACAAAAAACAATGCTTTCGTTCAGTTAGACAAAGAAAAAACAATAAATTTGGAATATCTTTCGCCTTTGTTACACTTGTTTTTCGAGAGATACTTAAATCAAAATAACAATAGAAGTTAAAGAGGACTAAAGGAAATATATTAAATGGAAATACAAGAAAACTTAAGAATACAAGACAAAAACACATAAGATATTTATTTGCTGCACTAGCTACGATTTCGTTATTGGAAAGACAATAAGAAACGGGAATGGATATAAAGACTTTTCATTTATTGCAATAATGTCAATTCATTTTTTTGTGTTTGAATTGTCAGCGCATACAAATAATGTTGCTACGATTTGTTATCTGTGTTCTTGTTTCAGTTATTTTTAGTTTGTAATTAAATTGTGTGCGTCGGTTAGTGCGGAAGAAGATGGGAAGCGAATACAAATTGTTTACATTTACGGAATTAAATATTCATTGAAATGACAAATGAATTGTATAGAGTTGGCAGATACATACATATGTAGTCATTTATAGTTCCATAAAACTATAAACATCTTCATAGTGATCGAAATTAGATTTTCGTTAATTTATATGGCAGTGATGCCAGTGAAAATTTCAAACAGTGGGGAGGGTGTGTCTATAACAGTGAAGGGCACATTTGCAAATCCTATGTACGCGTGCATAGGAATAAAAATGCTGCTTGTGTGAAGTCGACACATGAACACTATAAACTTCTTTGTGTGGTCTGTGACAATGTACGTTCGGCTGTTGCTTTGTTGTTATTTCGTCAACACAAGCACTGCCCTTCACTGGTCTATAAGCACCCTTTTTTAACTGAACCAAAAATCCAATGAAAATGTACGTTAAGCAAATTAATTAATTACTCAATTAAAATATTTTCGTTGGCTCAACGAATTATTCGTTAATATAATGAAAATTTTTCTTTTATTAGGTATTTTTTTTCATTATATTAACGAATAATTCGTTGAACCAAAGAAAATATTTTAATAAACGTAATTCGTTTGCTTAACGTACATTTTCTTTGGATGTTTGTTTCAGTGATCCCTACAACGAATAAAATTCTTCCTTCCAGAGACCTGCGCCGTGGAATTTTATCGGCGGAGGCGGCTGACTCAAAAATAATCAGCGGCGGCTGTTAGCCGATAGAATATTTGTACAATTTAAATGAACATTTGCGTGCACATATTTATATTAGAACACAAACAATTTAAGCCATTTCTCTTATTATAATTCACTACTCTTAACTCATTATCGTATATGTCGTTATTTTAAAAATTTTGATGAAATTTTGGTGCTTTATAAACAAGAACTGACAGTATTGGAAGGCGGACTTTATAAGAGTTGCACTTTTTCAGGAAAGTCAAACAACAAGGAATGTGGTAAGGTGTTTAAAAAAGAGAATACAAATTCTTTACAAAGTAATTGGTGGCTAAGCTGGAGCCGCTTTTTAGCTGAAGAACTGTCAGCAGAGGCGCACAGTGGCTGAAAATCGTTTTTCATCGGCCAAAAATCTGTAACTTTTGAACCGATAGAGATAATTTTGCAATTTTTTTTTGCAGGAGAGAAGGCTTCTTGAAATTGTTTACAGTTTTAATTTTGTTAAAATCGGTTCAGTAGTTGTTGGTCAAAGTTTAAGGTTAAAGTTGAACTTTTGATGCTTTTTAGCATTTAGTATGAAAATGCTAATGATTGAGATTGATAGGTACATATTATGCCGAGCCGAGCCGACTGACGCTTATTGCGAGAACCAATGCGAGAACACTGGTACTATACAATTAAGTAAAAATAAGCGCGAACAGGTCATAGTGCGCGCCGAGCTGGTCAGAGCGCAAAGCTGATCGAATGCGAGAAAACCAGGGACCGTAAAGGTTATACCTTTTTCATAAAAGTCAGATGAAAACAGTTATTTTTTGATTTTTATTTTTTTGAACAAAAATAACTGTTATTTTTTGATTTTTATTTTTTGATTTTTATTTTTTCGATCTAAAGTAACAGTTATTTTTTGATTTTTATTTATTCGAACAAAAATAAAAGTTATTCTCTAAAGAAATGTACGTGATTTAATAATTTAGTTGAATTAAAATTTTTATTTTAGTGTGTAATTATCATTGGAATTTCTTATGCACATTTAAATAATTATTAAAACACGTACATTTCTTTAGAGAATAACTTTTATTTTTGCTCGAAAAAATAAAAATCAAAAAATAACTGTTACTTTTGATCGAAAAAATAAAAATTAAAAAATAACAGTTATTTTTGTTCAAAAAAATAAAAATTAAAAAATAAGTGTTATTTTTGTTCAAAAAAATAAAAATCAAAAAATAACTGTTATTTTTGATAGAAAAAATAATAATCAAAATTTTAAAAATCAATATATTTTATAATCAAAATTTTAAAAATCAATATATTTTATCATTGACAAGGGCATAAGGAACAATATGGTATACTTGAATCACTTTTTCGACGTTTACTTCTATGTGCTTTTTTTGTTTTAAAATTCCAATAAACTGTTATTTTCGGTCCCTGGAGAAAACAGTTCCAAAGCGTTTTCAGCGCCGAAAACATTGTTTATTTTATGCTGTTATGATTTCAACATTTAAAAATTAAAAACAAAAATTTTCCAAAATAACTACACAGATTCTACTTTTTTGACAGCTGCGTATGCTGCGAAAAAGCGTGTAACGCGTGGTGTGGACCTCCAGCTTAATGCTTCACGTTTTTATGTAAAATATTAATATCCGATTTCACCAGTTTATTTAAATATAAATTTAAGTTTAAGACTCGTTTTTCATATCATATAAAAGTAAATTTATATGAAAAATATTATTTAAATATGAATTGATGTTTAAATAGAATTAATTAATTACTTTCTTATTTTTATTTTTCAATTAATTTTAAACAAATTCGTGTTTAATGTTGTAAAACTTGAGTGTTTTTTATTATAAAATGTAAATTAAACTAAGATTGAATGCAAGTTCGGTTATTGTAATGTGGAACTTTATTATAGTTGTTTCTAAATATTATTTTATTTTTGTTTTGTGTCGTTGCCAGATTTAATAAACTGAAAATCCCAGATGAAGTTGGAAAATACCAACGAAACGTAGGATGAAAATATAAATAAATAATATCTTATTTAAATAGAAATGACCTTGAAAGCCTGTTTAGATATATTCTAAGAAAATTGGCCATTAGCAACGAACACTTGATTTAAGTAACTATGAAATTAATATAATTGTTTTTTTTTTTAGCCGTATTTAAGTAAATTTTAGCTCGCTTCAAATCACAACTTTTTGCTTAAACCAAGCCACACATATGTTTACAAAAAGAAATTTTTGGCTTGGACGAGAATGGTGCAAAATTTTCTTAGTTCAAGTCATATTTTCTGGTGATTTAGTAAATAATTCCCTCCGCGTAGGAATGTAACGACATGCCTTTTTGCCGATACAATAACGATAACGATACTCAAAATAAAATAAAATATAATATAAATAAGACTTGGAGGCCACACGATCAAGTTTTGCCTTTCAATTCTTTTCAATTTGCAATACACTCTCACTTTTTTACTAACACACTCACACTTTTTAAATTGCCCACGAGATGGCTTTCAATTTCACCTTTCCATTTGTTCGGCAATTTTACTTTCAATTTTACAGCTGAGTACAATCTTGTCTTTATAAATTGTGTTCTTGTGACATCTTGAAAGTAAATTGCTTACAAATTGAGTGCAGCCTAAGTCACAGCTTTCAACTTATGTAAATTTTGACAAATTTGTTATATCTTAAAGACTATCAAGAAAAACTTGATCGTGTGGCCGCAGGGTAAACAAACCTCTAGTTGTTTAATTATACAAAATTACAGTGAAAGTGGCTGTTACGGCCAATTCCACCAAGTTCAGAAAAAACTTGCTATTACTTTAACTTCAAGTAAACAATATATTTTTGACAGTTATAACTGGTAGTTCATTTTAACTGAACTTGATGAAAATAGCCGTTAATATTTAAAAGTCAATAAGATTTTTAATAGGGTTGAAAAAACAACATAAGAAATTTAATATTAGTATTAAAAGTTGGCATGAATAAGATTTTGGTTAAGAAAAAAATATTCTTAACTTTTGTGGAGATAGACGATAGAAGCGACAGAACACGTTAGAAAACTGAAGAATTTCTGCGCCATTTTCTTCAAGTTTGGGTATAACATGTCATTGCGCCAGTAAACATGCGATTCTGCACCTCTAGATATATAAAAAGATCAAAGGTATCTTTCGACTTGTTCTTTAGCACAATCACAGCATAGGATGGAAAGAGACTCATCCTCCTGGAATGCTCTTATAATTTTTTCACAAACATTTTTTTTAGTTCTTTAAGACTCTATCAAAACATGAACCACATGTAGGGTGGCCGTGTTTTGAACAGTTTCGGAATGCATAGTTATGTTAAGTAGCTCAATATAAAGTTTATTTGGTACGATTGAAGCCAATTATCTTTGAAATATGCGAGCATTGTATCGAGGATCAAACATTGTATCGGGTGATTTTTTGGCAACACTGTTTTTTTTTGGCAACACTGGTTTAAACAGCTGACGCACGTTTCGTGTTTTAATTAGTATTGTGGTTATTTTGTTGAACTATTTATGGTTTTTAATCCAAATTTTTAATATTTTTAATTAGGCTTAAGTTCATGAAATTCAATTTTCATTAAATTATTCTTATGAAGAAAGGAATTTTACAACATGAAAATTAATTAAATTTGTTATTGATAATCTTTCATTCTTGACGTGGCTCGGGCTCGAACCCTGGCCGGCAGGTTACCATGACATGTTTCGATCGCAACCACTCGATCTCCTCAGATGGATTTGCCGTCTTACACTCGCAGCCATCGACGACTGCTGACGTCAATAGTCAAACATCAATCCTTAAACCAAATTGCTATGTATTGTAACGAGATGGAAAAAGGCACGTGTATGCTTTTGGAATTCATATACAAAAGTAACTTTTATTCATGTGAAATCTTAAGGCTAAAGAAGAGAGTTGCCAGATATTTACAATATTAAAGCTAATGATGCCAATATCTAACATGCCCCTTCTACATTGGTTTTCTTATTAAATAATATTAAGTAAGGTAATAACAAATAATAATTCAGTAACATTAAAATAATTCAGCAATCTTTTTATAACTCATCATTTTCTTTAATTTAAAATAATGTTACTGTCTTAATACTACTTTGCCACCCATACGTGGTCTTAATTCTCGTCTTGGCGGATCTTCAGACACGGCCTCACCACTGTTCGAGTCCGCTCCAGTTGCGTTTACAGATGCATTATCACTGCCATCATTGCATTGATTATCAATGCAAACGACATCATCGTTGACAGCTGTTTTCTTTTCAACGGTGATATCATTATTTAAAACTTCTCCACTAGCGTTCAAGCCACGAATTTGATCAAGATGTCGTTTTATTTGTCTTTGATTCTCCGAGAAAATACACATGTACGACTGAGGACCTACTCTACTCTTTACTGTCGCAGGAGACCAGCTCGCCTTATTCGGATTTTTGTAGGAACGAATAAGAACCCTCTGACCTTCTTTAAACTCAACATTACGGTTCCCCTTGTGATACTGTATGCTCCTGTTTTGAGAGTCTATTATTGCCTCTATCGTAGAAGGGGGTTTCAAATGACAGAACCTTGTTTTGACATTCCTACCAAGAAAAAGCTTTGCGGGAGTTTCACCCGTTGTACAATGACTTGTATTTCTGCAATCGATCAAAAACCGATTTAAAATTATGTCTAGATCAACATCACCTTGACACTTTAAATTTGCAATTATTGACTTCTTCAAGGTTTTTACAAAATTTTCAGCCTGCCCATTAGTGGAGGGATGTCCAGGTGAGGTTAAAACATGCTTCACTCTGTTTTGTAGCAGAAAGCATTTGAAATTATCTGACGTGAACTGACGTCCGTTATCGCTAACAAGCGTATCTGGCAGTCCGTACCTACAAAAAACTTCACGCAACTTGGTAACGGTGAAATTCGAAGTAATATACTTCGTTTTGAATACTTCAACCCATTTGGAAAACGAGTCTATAATGATGAACAAATACTGACCGTTAATAGGTCCAGCAAAGTCTACATGCACTCTAGACCAAACTGAACTGCTAGGTACCCATGGGATTAAGTATCCCTTTTCTGGACTTGCCTGTAATTCTTGACAGGGTTTGCAATTTCTTACTAAATTTTCAATTTCATCATTAATGTTCGGCCACCAAACATATGATCGAGCTATGGACTTAGTTTTGACAATACCAAAATGGGATTGGTGTAATTGTCTTAGTAATTGCATTCGAAATTTGCTTGGAATTATAGTACGGTAACCCCACAATATACAGTCTTTTTCTACTGAAAGCTCAGAACATTTGTCCTTATACGGTGCAAATTCGCTACCAACTAAATAGTTAATTTTTCCATTATTAATAGCGTCCGCAACTTTCGACAAAATCGGATCCCTTCGGGTCTCCCTGGCTATATCCTTAAAACTTAAATTAAGCATATTGTCCTTTTCGACACAATGAATATAGCTACACTCCTGATGATCATCTGAAATTTCACCCTGTGGCATTCGTGACAGATGATCCGCTTTATTCGAGATTCCTTTTATATGTTCAACAGTGTAGTTGAAACCTGATAGGAAAAACGCCCATCTTTGCATGCGTGCCGATGCCATGATTGGTAGACCTTTGTTTTCTCCAAAAATGGAAATTAAAGGCTTATGATCCGTTTGTAATATAAACTTATTGCCAAGCAAGTATTGCTTTAGCTTCGTAACGCAAAAAATTATAGCCAAAGCTTCCTTTTCCAGTGTGCTATAATTAAGTTCACTTTTTGAAAGTGCACGTGAGACGTATGATATTGTTTGCACAGAGCCATCTAAAAGCCTGTGGGATAAAATTCCCGCTACTGCATTATTACTCGCATCAGTAGTTAGCACGATAGGTAAAGAAGGATCAAAATATATCAAAACGTTTTCTGATGTAATATCCCGTTTCAACGTTTCATATGCGTTTTGACAGTTTTGGGACCAAACAAATTTTGAATCTTTTCTGAGCAATTCGTATAATGGGTGCATTTTTTCAGCAAAATTGTTGATGAACTTGGAGTAATAGTTAAACATACCAACTAAGGCCCTAAGTTGCGAAATATTCTTCGGTATCGGTGCTTTTAAAATAGATGACACTCTGTCAGCGTTTTTACTTAGACCATTTTTATTTATGGTAAAACCTAGGTAAGATACTTGATCTTGAAAAAACTCACACTTTTCTGCCTTAATCCTAAGGCCGACTGATTTCAGTCTATTTAAAACAGTTTTCAAATTGTGAATGTGATCCGCTAAATTTTTACCTGTGACGATAATGTCATCTTGATATACAGCTACACTAGGGATATCCCTCAAAATATTTTCAATTGTCTTCTGAAATATGGCCGCTGCCGTCTTTATGCCAAAAGGCAATCGCTTCATTTTCAAACATCCTATATGCGTGCTTAGAGTACACAAAAGTTGCGACTTTTCATCCAGCACTAATTGGTTATAAGCCCTTGCCAAATCTAGTTTCGTAAATAAATATCCACCTTGCAGTGACGCAAAAATTTCGTCAATCCGGGGAAGTGGATATTTAAAGTCAATCAAATGTTTGTTCAAGGTGACTTTATAGTCACCACATATTCTTATTTCACCATTTGGCTTGAGAATGGGAACAATAGGTGTACCCCAATCCGAATTGTCGACTCTCTCCAATATTCCCTCATTAATTAAATCATTTAGTTGTGTCTCAATCTTTTCCTTCCACGCCAGTGGCAATGGCCTTGGTTTAAAAAATATAGGTTTAACACCCTCACCAATTTCCAAAGAAACTTTTGCATTTTTGTACTGTCCGAGTTGGGCACTAAAAATTTCCGAAAATTCGTTCTTCAATTCGCTACAGATAATATCGTAATTGTGTATTTCCCTTGCCATATTAACTTGTACTAAATCAAACTTAAAAGATCTTAAAAATGTCCGTCCAAGCAGTGGAGGTGTATTTGTTTTAGTAACTACAACTCTTATATTCTTCTCGACACCTTGATATTCAATATTTGCGTGGTACTCACCAGCTAGTGGAATCTGATCACCGTTGTAATTTAAATATGTATAATGATGTTGATGGATTAAGTAATTTCCCATCATGATATTTCTCAAAGAACGATAGTGGTAGCAACGTGCATGATGCACCTGTATCGCAAGTGGCATTTACCTCAACTCCGTCAATGGTGACTTTCAGTGTGTAAAGATCTGTCAAGTCTTTATTTTCAACACTAAAAATAGAAAAATCATGAATTTCATTAGATTTACATATATTAGAGTTTAAGGGTTCTGATACATATTTTACATCTTTTTTTGATCGACAAATTGATGCCAAGTGTCCCTTTTTTCCGCACGAATGGCACTTGCTCTCTTTGTACTTGCATGCTGACGAATTGTGATTTTTCCAGCCGCAGTGAGAGCATTTTGCGCTCTGTGCTTTTTGATTTTCGTTACCGCTGGAATGGCTGTTGTTGTTACCTCTGCCGTCAAATTTGTTATTTCTGCTATCAGGGTTGCTGCCTCTGCTGTATTTGTTGCTGCCTCTGCCTACTGCGCCTTCATGCCTTTGATTAGCATGCCATGTGTTGCGTTTGACATAATGTATGTCATTATCTTGTAGGTTATGTCTTTTAAATTTAGTTTCTAAAATAAGTGCTTTTTTTAAAGCATTCTCTATTGTGAGATGCTCGTCCTCCTCACATAATCTTTCAAATATTTTGGACGGTAATTCCATGATGAACTTATCCAAAACAAAAGCATCAAGATGGACTCCGAATTTGCAATTTAATGCCAGTTTCTTTACTTTAGCAAACCACGATGAAATACTTTCTTCTTCACCAATAGTTGCAGAATGAAAACGCCTGCGTTCTTCAAAAACGATTGTAGGCGGTGTGTAAAGGCCTTTTAAAATGTCACACAATGCTTTGTACGTTTTTGATGCCGGCGAGTCTGGGCTACATAAACTATGCAGGACTCCATATGCCTCAGACCCTATTGATTTTAATAAAATCGACTTCTTGATATTATCGTCTATACAATTTATCTCACAAAAATGTATTTCAAGACGTTCCTGCCAAATCTGCCATTTGTCTACAGATGGAATAAACTCTGGTGCTGACTGCGCCGATAATATGGTAACAGGCAAATTGATTTCTGGGTTGGACGGCATTATATTTAGTTCGCTTTGTTTGTTTTAACTTTAAATTATAACTTTCACATAGAATATATTTATATTCGTTTAATATCGCGTACTATTTATTTAAATAGTTTTAATGTGCATGTTACAACATTTTTTTACTTCGTCGCCATTAATATGCTATGTATTGTAACGAGATGGAAAAAGGCACGTGTATGCTTTTGGAATTCATATACAAAAGTAACTTTTATTCATGTGAAATCTTAAGGCTAAAGAAGAGAGTTGCCAGATATTTACAATATTAAAGCTAATGATGCCAATATCTAACACAAATTGTATTTTAACATTTGGTAGATCGAAATTTGCTTTCCTGAATGATTATCCATTTTAATTGAGTTTACATGTTTTTTCCTTACTTCTGTTTTTTCGTACTTTTGTCAAGAATTTTTCTTGAAGTCCAAGTACATTTTTTTTTTTTTTTTTTGTTTTTTCATTTTGTCTTTCTCTTTTCCGTTGACCTTTTTCAGCACAACTTGAAGGACAAATGTACACATAGAGCTCGTGCCTTAGCTTTAACAATAATTAGTATTGTGGTTATTTTGTTGAACTATTTATGGTTTTTAATCCAAATTTTTAATATTTTTAATTAGGCTTAAGTTCATGAAATTTAATTTTCATTAAATTATTCTTATGAAGAAAGGAATTTTACAACATGAAAATTAATTAAATTTGTTATTGATAATCTTTCATTCTTGACGTGGCTCGGGCTCGAACCCTGGCCGGCAGGTTACCATGACATGTTTCGATCGCAACCACTCGATCTCCTCAGATGGATTTGCCGTCTTACACTCGCAGCTTTGTTTTGTTTCACTGGCAAACATCTTCAGTTTGGTCTATAATTTAACCATGAATCGTCTTACAAACGAACAACGCTAGCAAATTATTGAATTTTATTATCAAAAGGCGTGCTCTGTTAAGAAAGTTCATCGCGCGCTTATTAAATTTTATGGTTAGCTTAATCGACCCACTGAATGGGTACGTTAAAAAGCAGAATTGTCGATTTTGGAGTCAAGATCAGCCAGATGCATTGCAAGAGCTACCAATGCATCCAGAAAAAGTCACAGTTTGGTGCGGTTTATGGGCTGGTAGCATCATTGGACCGTACTTCCTCAAAGATGATGCGAATCGTAACGTAACTTAGAATGGTGAGCGCTACCGTGAGATGATATCCAACTTTTTGCTGCCGAAAATGCAAGAGCTTGACTTGCATGACATGTGGTTTCAACAAGACGGTGCCACATGCCACATAGCACGCTTAACAATGGACTTATTGAGAGGCGAGTTCGGTGAACATTTTATTTCACGTTCGGGATCGGTCAATTGGCCGCCTAGATCGTGCGATTTAACGCCTTTAGACTATTTTTTGTGGGGCTATGTTAAAGCTCATGTCCATACACACATGACCGCTTCAATTGACGCATTGGAAGACAACACTGAAGCATTTATTCATGCGATACTGGCTGAAATGTTGGAAAGAGTATGCCAAAATTGGACTTAGCGGATGGACCATTTGAGGCGCAGTCACGGTCAACATTTGCATGAAATAATCTTCAAACATTAAATTATATGGACCGTACTATCGATTCAAATAAAGAGTTCATACATTTTTCGGAATTTTATGTGTTTTTTTTTAACTTTCCTATAGGTTTTAAAAAATCACCCTTTAGATAAACAATAGGTACGATAACGGTATCTTCTAAAGCCTCAAGTCTTTTATTTATAGCTAATGCTAAGTCAGCCGCTAAATTTTGGGACTATTCTTCATATCCATTGATTCATACATATGTAATAAGCAGGAAAACAAAAAATATGCATGTGTTTCCTTGTGCGACCGATGAAGGCAGAAACAATATATTTATCCGTTTTAGGGCTTTTTATGAATTTTGGCATCGAGTTGTTAGTGCTTATTTTACCGTTTGCAGTATTTTTTGCATAATTTAGTTAAAAGACGTTTTTGAACCATTTTTTCAGTTTTTAGCGCATATTTTGCCTTTTTGAGGCATATTTTGATACATTTTTTAGATGCTTGCAAGAGATTTCGCAGATTTTTTTTACGAAATTTTGGGCGTCTGGCCAACCCTAATGTTAATTTGACAAATTTGGTAGACACATTTGAATTGTACTTAGAACGAAGTCTATGTAAATGGTGAGAATCGGTCTATATCTTTACATATTCCCAATAAAAACTTCTTTCCAAACTAGACTCTATGTCCGTAAACCATCTTATTTTGTTGGTATCAAGATAAAATTCGCCAAATTATTATACTGCAAATTAAATTATTTTCGAGTCAGTTCGCAATTGCCCAAAAGTCCCATCTATAAAAAGCTTTAACTTCCTTTTAAATCAGTGACGGGCACATTTGCAAATCCTATGTACGCGTGCATAGGAATAAAAATGCTGCTTGTGCGACGTCGACACATGTACACTATAAACTTCTTTGTGTTCGGCTGTTGCTTCCCTGCAAATAAAATTGGAACACCTGACCCATTTTGATAAAATGGACTACTCCATGGACTAGTCCGATGTAATGCAAGCATGGACCATGCCATTGTTAAAAAGTGTTTGTAGTGAGACGACATGTCTTCGTTTTTTAACGACATGCTTTCGTGTTTAAACGACTTCAAAACTAATCCTCTTGAGTATACCATGGAGTAGTTTTAAAACTACTCCTTACTGGTCCAAAGGTGGGTTATATACCATGGAGTAGTTTTAAAACTACTCCTTAGTGGTCCAAAGGTGGGTTATATGGTCCTCTCCTAGGACATCGTAATGTTAAATAGACCAGGTTTTTTCCATACGTTTGGGTTACTTGTGGACTAGTCCTGGTCCCTTGTGGACTACTCTTTACACGCGTGTTTGGACTGGTCCTATTATTTGCAGGGTTTGTTGTTATTTCGTCAACACAAGCATAAATGTGATAGTATGTGTGTGCCCTTCATTTTTTTAATTGTTAAAATTAATAAACAACTTAGTGACCGTCCCTTAAATCCCTTTAAGACAAAAAACAAATCATATGGATGTCAATATCTAGATAGTATTCGGCAAAAATAACTCTTATATGCATTTTAACCTCTTAACATATCTTTGTTTTTTAGAGCCGATGCACAAAGGGGTGAAATCCAAAAAAATGGATATTAATTGAAAAAGGAAAATTTGTTTTTTTGAAAAATATTTAGTAACCGATTACAGTATATAAAATTCTACATCACTACTGAAAATTTCAATGTCATATGTTGTTTACTTGCCAAGCTGCATTGTATTAAAGTTAAGTAATTTTTGAGCTATTCGCGCACAATAGTATTAATTGAAATTCGGTATATTTCGACGCTTAATATATAGTTTTGTCGCAAGTCAAAAGTAATACTTTTACTATGGAATGTTAGCGTTGTTCTAAAAATAATTGTGTTAATAAAAGTTGTGTAGAAATATTTTTAAAAATTTTTTTAAAACAAATATGTCTCAATTTTGGCTATTTTCAAAATATTCGTGGATATTTAAATATGAATGGTGTTAGTTGGCGTTAGAATATTAATTTGTTAAGAAACTTCAGTTCTTAGGCTTTCATATTCAGTAATAACATGTTGAGCGTTTTTGCGCGAAATTTTTTTTATTAAATTAATTGTGAAAATAGTCACTTAACCAAAGAACATCAGTTCTTTTCTTTTGTTTGCTTTGTCTTCGTTTTCGTTGTTAAAATTTTTGTTTTTGTATATAGTTGGCAACTGTGTGTTATAAAAATTTTGTTAGAAAAATTTAGAGTATTTGCTCAGAATACAGCTCGACTTTTTGGTAAGAAGTAAGTGGTTTAACATGCCTCCAACCCTGCATAAGTTTTTAATACATGGCCCAGAAATCATTTCGCTCGCGCCACAACCGTTCTGTGAACTGTCTGAGGAAGCCCGAAACAAAGATTTTAAAAACTACAGAGAACATTTTTCTGGCAAATGTAGTCGGGAGGACATATTAAATAGGTGCCTACTAAGTTCAGATCCAATCCTATCTGGTAAAGCAAAATTGCCAAAAAAAAATTCCACCAACTTCCAAAATCAGCAGTAGACCTACTAGTTTCGTCTTCAGTTTTGACAAACGTGGCACCAGAAGGCACAAATCATGATACAGATGACGACGGGCATATTTATTACAATAGCAGGTAAGAAACACATGTCTTATAACAAGTAAGAAAGTATAGTCGTTCAAGCCCGACCATATGATACCCTACACCACAGTATTTGAAAACACATCATGCTTGTGTGTCCATATAAATATAGATTTATCTATGCTTATAAACTTCATGAAAATCGGTTTGAAAGTTTGTGAGAAGCAGAAATTGCCCCCTACCTCCCTTTGTGGTCCTATTTTTGAAAAACTGTATAGCTAATGTGTCCATATAGATATGGATCTATCTATGTTTTAAATTTCATTAAAATCGGTTTTAGAGGCAGAAATTGCCCCTATCTCCCCTCGTGGACCTATTTTTTAAAAAATGCATGCATTTTGTGTCCATATAGATATGGTTCTATCTAGGTTTTAAATTTCATTGAAATCGGTTTGATAGTTTCTGAGAGGAAGAAATTTCCCCTATCTTCCCTCGTGGTCCTACGATTCGGCCCATAAATAAGATTTTGGTTAAGAAAAAAATATTCTTAACTTTTGTGGAGATAGACGATTTCGCAAGTCCGTTTGAACCAGACCTGTAGTGGAAATTAGGAGCGACAGAACACGTTAGAAAACTGAAGAATTTCTGCGCCGTTTTCTTCAAGTTTGGGTATAACATGTCATTGCGCCAGTAAACATGCGATTCTGCACCTCTAGATATATAAAAAGATCTAAGGTTTCTTTCGACCTCTTCTTTAGCACAATCACAGCATAGGATGGAAAGAGACTCATCCTCCTGGAATGCTTTTATAAGTTTTTCACAAACATTTTTTTTAGTTCTTTAAGACGCTATCAAAACGTGAACCACATGTAGGGTGGCCGTGTTTTGAACAGTTTCGGAATGCATAGTCATGTTAAGTAGCTCAATATAAAGTTTATTTGGTACGATTGAAGTCAATTATCTTTGAAATATGCGAGCATTGTATCGGGTGATTTTTTAGCTATTAGCTTTTTGGCAACACTGGTTTAAACAGCTGACGCACGTTTTGTTTCACTGTCAAACATCTTTAGTTTGGTCTATAATTACAAACGAACAACGCTTGCAAATTATTAAATTTTATTATCAAAAGGCGTGCTCTGTTAAGAAAGTTCATCGCGCGCTTCTTCCATTTTATGGTCAGTTTAATCGACCCACTGAATGGGTACGTTAAAAAGCAGAATTGTCGATTTTGGAGTCAAGATCAGCCAGAGGCATTGCAAGAGCTACCAATGCATCCAGAAAAAGTCACAGTTTGGTGCGGTTTATGGGCTGGTAGCAACATTGGACCGTACTTCTTCAAAGATGATGCGAATCGTAACGTAACTGAGAATGGTATGTATAGCTAATGTGTCCATATAGATATGGATCTATCTATGTTTTAAATTTCATTAAAATCGGTTTTAGAGGCAGAAATTGCCCCTATCTCCCCTCGTGGACCTATTTTTTAAAAAATGCATGCATTTTTCATCAAACTATCTCCAGAATTGCGACCTGTACTATGCGCACAAGGTTACATGGACAGCCAGCCAGCCAGCCAGCCGGACGGACATCGTTAGTTCGACTCAGAAAGTGATTCTAAGACGATCGGTATACTTTAAGGTGGGTCTAGGACCAATATTTAAAGGCGTTACACACATCAGCACAAATGCATAATACCCTCTCCACTATTGTGGTGTGGGTATAATAAACATATAGAAGCTATTTATATTTTTGAACAAAACGCTCACCAGACACATCAGTGTATGATCGAACAATTTTAATATCTACTTTGAGTCCCGAATTTAGTAACATATATGATACATTATTCCCCCTTGCGTCTACGTAATTATATTAAAAATAAATTGATTACTATGTAAAAATTTTATTACTTTTTTTTCAAAAAAAAAAAAAAAATCCGACTGAGCCGGAGCTATTTTTTAAAAGGGGGCGTGACACCGCCCTATTCCACCTTGGATGTAATTCATACTGTAGGATCAACATATATACCAAATCTCGTCTTCATACCTCTGATAGTTCATGAGATATATCCGCCCCTTTATCCAATCATAACCAAGTATATCCAAGGGCTATTAGCAGATCAACAGTACAACATTGGGAAAGTTTTATGACAATCGGTATATTACTATGGCCGCTAGAGCGATTTTTAATAGGGGGAGCGGCACCGCCCACTTTTCCAAAGGATGTATAGCCTATGTCACTCAGTGATAACGTAGCATTCTAATAGTGAAAGAATTTTTAAAATTGGATAAGTAGTTTAATTAACCTCCATTTTTTGCGATTTCACCCCTCTGTGCGATGGCTGCTCTTCATTTCTAAATAGGGTAAAATCTTGAAAATTCGTTTGAAAATACTTTAGTGCTTGGGCTTTACAGGTTATAATATAAGGATTGTTTTTATTAAATGGAACTGTTATTAAATTGTTGAATATTTTGTTGTGATACTAGAAATTTTTGATTTTTTTGGGGCATATTTTTAACAATTTTCTGGGCATATTTTCAAGTTTTTACTGCATATTTAATGCGCATAAAACGTGTTTTTTAGAGCATATTTCTGGTTTCCCTGGTAATAAGAATGTCTTAATGTGTTATTTCTCTTAGTTGCTATGCAAAAAATATGCATACAAAAACAAATTGTTTGTTCAAAAATACTCCAAAAAAATATAAATAGTATCGTCGTATCGCCAGCAAAATAATGCCGACACAGATGTATCGAAAAATCTGAAGTATTGCCGGTATACTGGTATCCTTTACTTCAATTATTTAAGGCCCATGTTGTCAAATGTTTCCTATTTTTGTTACTAAATTTAGAGCTAGTTGCGCTTTACATGCATTTTACATTTAATAAAAGTATTTTTAAGCAAACTCGGTACCAAATAAAAGGGCTTTGTAGAATTTTAAAAAAATATTATCTGCAATTCCCCTGAACAAATGTTTTTAAAAAATGGTGGTATAATGCACGGCTTGATATAAGATTTTGCACAAATTTGTTCTATATGACTAGAAATAATACCATTAAATTTCGTAAAGATCGATTCGTAATTTACCATAGTCCCCATATAAAGTCTACTCTCCGAAAACAGCTAAGACCGTTGTATAATTGTCTCATAATTCAAATATTTAAAGAAATTTTCTCTTTCCAAAAACTATAAATAGTTCGAGCAAACAAATTGAGTATTTTCCCTTTTATTTTAACAAAAATTTACGTTTTTATTTAAGACTTCCTTCAAACTTCTTACAATTTTTTACTCCTTAGAAAGCGAATTCGCACGAAACAAAAACATTTATTTGACATTTATCGCTTACATCAAGCGTTAAATGTACAATGTCTAATTTGTCTTTTTTGATTTCCGTTCAAATGAATGTCTGAGTGACTTTTAACAATCTAAAATGCTAATAAAGCTTAAGCAATATTAACACACAAAAAACTTCCATTAACACACACACACATTGGAACAACCTCTTCAAACCCCCCCCCCCCCCCCCCCCATAACCAGCCAATAACACTAAAACAACAATAGGAGTCAACTTGACAAGCACCACGTAACAAACAGTAAAATACAAAACAGAAAACCGACATTTTACTCTCTTTGTTTTCCATTTTACAACTTAACCAGGAGTGAAGTGTATAGATTGTGTTGTGGGCAGTGTTACCACCAGCAAGATTCAAAATTACACTTGAGATGAAGCAAAATTACCCGATTTAAATGAAATTACACCTGATATAAAATTTAAGTTTTATTTAATAAAAATATATTTACAAAGAAGCAAAAACACAACAAACTCATTAAAACAAGATCAATATTACACAGAAAAAATTCTCCAAAATTGTTCACCAATTAAAGCATTAATCAAAAATAAAATCAGTTTTAATTAAAAATTTAATCAAGTGAATTAAACGTTAAATCAAGTAAATTAAACGTTTAATTAATACTATTTACTGGTTTAATTGATACTATTAATTTGTTTACTGGTGCAAATTTAATTAATTTTTTAATTAATATCACAAATTTTTTAATTGAAATCAATTTTTATTTTTTCTGTGTAGTCAAACTGTTACTTTTATTTAAATTAACAAAAAATAAAATTAAAGAAAAAATTAAAATAAAACTGCTAAAATAATGAGTTTAACTTCCACATTTGGTTGATATATCTTGGGAAGATTGTAAATGTTCCTTGTCATTGCTTTATCGTGGATGCTTTTTAGCCCCATAGAGTTTACGAAAGGTTAGCTGTCAAACGAACTGTTATACTGTTTTCACTTTTTGATTGATTGCTTTATCATGGATGCTTTTTAGCCCCATAGAGTTTACGAAAGGTTAGCTGTCAAACGAACTGTTATACTGTTTTCACTTTTTGATCAGGCATATCATCATGTAGATTCATGCTTGACCTCGGTGTCCTGGATTTCAACATTGTTCATTTTATTCGAAAAGAGAAACAAAATTGGACGTCTGCAATGCGTTTCGTCAAGGACAGGCGCGGTGTCTATTTGTTTTAAATCAGTTTTAAATGGTTATGCCGTATATCAATCTGCGATTAAAATTAATTTTGTTTGTGTTGTCTACCATTTTAAGTTTCATGGTCTTAAAAAATACCCTTTAAATTAATAAAATTAATTATATGTTTCAATATTGGAAACATATCATCCCCCAGACAAGTTTTTAGTTTGAATAACTTTTTTCAATAAACTTCAGGTTCTATCATAGTGATGATAGTCGTCTTTATCCAAATCTAAGGGTCCTTCTTGCGACATTCATACCAAACATTTGAAAATATATGTATGTTTATTAATTGAAGTCGTTTCTTAAAAAGAAACCGAGACTTTGGTTCAGAAGGATATGCATTTCTTAGCAACAATATTTAAGATGAAATAAATGTCATCACTGGAATCGCATCTTGATTTTATTTGGGCATCTGAAGTAAAAATTTCAAATTATACCTAAATTACACATAAGAGAAATTACCCACGCTCGACCCACGACCGGTAAAATTATACCAAATTCGGGTAATTACCCACAAACTGGCAACACTGGTTGTGGGTGAATAGCGAGTGAGTGTTGCTGATTATTTATATGAGTCAGGTTGTAAGTGAGTGCATAAAAGGCACCAGTCAAGTGCAAAATGTAATGAATGTTTTGCCACCATTTTGTGCTATTATTGCAGCTTAGTGGCTCCGTAAAAGATGGAGGAGGGATGAATATATCATTGTTTAATTTACATTTTTAGTTGGATTTCATTATTCTGCTCTGAAAGAAGTGAAAGGAAAAGCTTATTTTGCATAAAAATCCGACAACCAGATGGTGATGAATAAAAAAAACCCCCAAAAACAGTAGTAATGGATATTAGATAAATAAACAATTTAAAAGTCAAACATTTTGGAAAATAATATTATTGGGATTGGTGGTAAAGTGAAACTATTTACCAAAGCTATTAGAAATGAAAGGTAATGGGATTTAAGGACTTTATACACACTTTGATTCAAAAAAACTAATATAAATGCATGGCAGAATGCACCCTTAACATTAAATCTTCAAAAACAAAGAATACATTAAATTTTGTTTAGATCGGTTCATAAACACACAACTTTAAATATAACAAGTAAGAGAGCTATATTCGGCTGTGCCGAATCTTATATACCCTTCACCATTGTGGGAGCAGAATACAGAGCAACTAGACAAAAGCTAAATAATTTTTACATATGTATACATACATAATTATAATACTTTAAACTCCATTACAAATTAAATTTAAAAAGCGAAAACTGGTAAATATTTTTTTTAAATCGTTTTTAGAACATAAAAAAATAAAAATTAAAAAAAAATTTTCTTTTAAAAAGACCAGATTCGAACCAGAGAACTCACAGTTTCTAACTTAACCCCCTAGACAACTAAACTATGAAGGAACGTTGTTTGAATATCATTAAAATGAAATATGGCCCGTTTTATGTTCACTGTGTAGGGTTGTAATTACTTTTGTTCACCACAATAGCAAAGTTGTAAACCATAAAACTTATTTGAGTTGAGAACTGAAATATGGAAACATATTCACCAAAATAGTTTGTGGCATGTAAGTATGCGTGTTTGTTTTCTTTTATCATTTTGGGGAGTTTTTAAGTAGCAAAAAAACACACAAAAATTCCTAGTTTCGATTTGTTAAAATAATTTGGTTAAATAGATGAAATAATATAGAAGGATGATAACGAAAATCATATTGAGCGTTATGCTAGTATATGTAAACAATTGAAAGGGGGGGGGGGAGGGGGGGTAGAGGGACAACCGGATTTGAACTTCGCTTTTCATAAGGACCCAGAATATATCTACTTTATAGGGTGTAGGATCAATATTGTAGAAATTACAAACGGAATGACAAAGTTATATATACCCTTTTACCTTCGGTGAAGGGTATAAAAAAAATAATTTTTGGGATTGCAGTATTTTGATCATAACTTAGCCATTTTTAAACCGATTTGAAAGATTTAAATACCGAGGTGCTTAGGAAGAAATTTACCATTTACTTGACTTAAAAAGTTTGGACTCGGGAAGATCTATGATTCCCAAAAATGGATATTTTAATAAAAAACATTTTATTTTGGCCATAACTTTTTTGTGTCTGAACCGATTTTCCCGAGTCTTGTGTAAAATATGTTCTACTAAAAATTTCCAATATTTTGGACATATATAGGACATATGGTAGCCTTAAAATTTAGGTTTTTATACAATTTTTAATTTTTTTGTACGGGAGGTACCACGCCCACTTCTCCAATCCCGCCCACATTTTGTAGGATGGTGTGTATTGGCAACCTAATTTTGTGTACCTAGTTTGGAAGATTTGGCTTTTTCCGTTCACCAGATATACAGCAAAAGGTAATAAAAATACAACAACAACAAGGGATTTGTTTAAAAAATTAGAGGTAGTCGTGGTTTTTCGCTGATAACTCAGCCATTTTTTAACCGATTTGACAGATTTATATACCGACGTGTTAAGCAAGAAATTTACCATTTGTTTGTGTTATAAAACTTGGACTCGGGAAGATCCATGGTTACCGAAAATGGGTATTTAAAAAAAAAAAAAATTAAATTTTGGTCATAACTTTTTTGTATCTGAACCGATTTTCCCGAGTTTTTTATAAAATATGTTCTACTAAAAATTTCCGATATTTTGGTATATAAATCATATCCATAGGACATATGGCAGCCTTAAAATTTAGGTTTTTATAAAATTTTTAATTTTTTTTGTACGGGAGGTACCACGCCCACTTCTCCAATCCCGCCCACATTTTGTAGGATGGTGTGTATTGGCAACCTAATTTTGTGTACCTAGTTTGGAAGATTTGGCTTTTTCCGTTCACCAGATATACAGCAAAAAGTAATAAAAATACAACAACCACAAGGGATTTTTGGGAAAAATTAGAGGTAGTCGTGGTTTTTTGCTCATATCTCAGCCATTTGTGGACCGATCTGGCTGAATTTCAATAGCAAAATTATAATAAGAATACCTGACAGAAAGATACCCCAACGAAGCTCCCATCATATCTGAGGGCTTCGGAAAACCCATTTCAACAGACAGACGGACAGACGGACAGACGGACAGACGGACAGACGGACAGACGGACAGACGGACAGACGGACAACCGGATTTGAACTTCGCTTTTCATAAGGACCCAGAATATATCTACTTTATAGGGTGTAGGATCAATATTGTAGAAATTACAAACGGAATGACAAAGTTATATATACCCTTTTACCTTCGGTGAAGGGTATAAAAAGAGTAATTTTTGTGGATTCAGTATTTCGGTTATAACTCTGCCATTTTTTAACCGATTTGGCAGATTTATGTACCGACGTGTTGAAGAAGAAATTTACCATTTACTTAAGTTATAAAGCTTGGACTCGGGGAGATCTATGGTTCCCGAAAGTAGGTATTTTAAAAAAAAAATTAATTTTGGTCATAACTTTTTTGGATCTGAACCGATTTTTCCGAGTTTTTTATAAAAAATGTTCTACAAGAAATTTCAGATATTTTGGTATATAAGTCATATCCATAGGACGTATAGCAGCCCTAAAATTTAGGTTTTTATAAAAATTTTGATGTTTTTTAGCCCATTTTTGGAGTATTTTGCTCATAAATTACCCATTGTCTAATCGATTTGATAGTTTTATATACCGACGTGTTAAGGAAGAATTTTACCATTTACTTAAGTTATATTTATATATAAACATTTATATAAACTTGTAAATATATATTTTAACAAAGTTAATTATAAAAAAAGAGTAATTTTTGTGGATTCAGTATTTCGGTTATAACTCTGCCATTTTTTAACCGATTTGGCAGATTTATGTACCGACGTGTTGAAGAAGAAATTTACCATTTACTTAAGTTATAAAGCTTGGACTCGGGGAGATCTATAGTTCCCGAAAGTGGGTATTTAAAAAAAAAAATTAATTTTGGTCATAACTTTTTTGTATCTGAACCGATCTTTCCGAGTTTTTTATAAAATATGTTCTACAAGAAATTTCAGATATTTTGGTATATAAGTCATATCCATAGGACGTATAGCAGCCCTAAAATTTAGGTTTTTATAAAAATTTTGATGTTTTTTAGCCCATTTTTTGAGTATTTTGCTCATAAATTACCCATTGTCTAACCGATTTGATAGTTTTATATACCGACGTGTTAAGGAAGAATTTTACCATTTACTTAAGTTATATTTATCTATAAACATTTATATAAACTTGTAAATATATATTTTAACAAAGTTAATTATAAAAAAGAGTAATTTTTGTGGATTCAGTATTTCGGTTATAACTCTGCCATTTTTTAACCGATTTGGCAGAGTTATGTACCGACGTGTTGAAGAAGAAATTTACCATTTACTTAAGTTATAAAGCTTGGACTCGGGGAGATCTATGGTTCCCGAAAGTAGGTATTTAAAAAAAAAAATTAATTTTGGTCATAACTTTTTTGGATCTGAACCGATTTTTCCGAGTTTTTTATAAAAAATGTTCTACAAGAAATTTCAGATATTTTGGTATATAAGTCATATCCATAGGACGTATAGCAGCCCTAAAATTTAGGTTTTTATAAAAATTTTGATGTTTTTTAGCCCATTTTTGGAGTATTTTGCTCATAAATTACCCATTGTCTAATCGATTTGATAGTTTTATATACCGACGTGTTAAGGAAGAATTTTACCATTTACTTAAGTTATATTTATATATAAACATTTATATAAACTTGTAAATATATATTTTAACAAAGTTAATTATAAATAATTATAAAAAAAGAGTAATTTTTGTGGATTCAGTATTTCGGTTATAACTCTGCAATTTTTTAACCGATTTGGCAGATTTTTATACCGACGTGTTGAAGAAGAAATTTACCATTTACTTTAGTTATAAAGCTTGGACTCGGGGAGATCTATGGTTCCCGAAAGTGGGTATTTAAAAAAAAAATTTAATTTTGGTCATAACTTTTTTGTATCTGAACCGATTTTTCCGAGTTTTTTATAAAATATGTTCTACAAGAAATTTCAGATATTTTGGTATATAAGTCATATCCATAGGACGTATAGCAGCCCTAAAATTTTTCCGAGTTTTGCAGAGAATATGTTTTACTAAAGATTTCCGATGTTTTAATAAATAAAGCGTATCCATAGGTCATATATATGGCAGGCCTAAAAATTAGGTTTCTATAAATATTGACAAACGGACTGACAGACGGACATCGTTAAATCCACTTTTCTCCTCATAAGCACCCAATATATATACATACACTTTATATGGTCTGAAATCAATATTGTAGAAATAATTATTAACAAACAGAATGACAAACTTATGTATGTAAACGAATTACCTATAAAATAAAAAAATAAAATAAGTAAAAAAAAAATTAAATCAATAAAAATAAGGGTATAAAAAGGGTAAATTAAAAGGCGTAAATATGTATAAAATATACGTTTATGAAGTTCATAAATATATTTAAAAAATTTTAAAAATTAAAAACTGACCAATTTCTTTTTAGATAAAAAGAATTTATAAAAAACGAAAAATAAAAAACAAACAAAAAATGGAATGAATGGGATTCGAACCAGTCAACCAATAACAAATTGTTAGGAGGCAGACCGCTTAGACCGTTCGACCATCGAACCGCATGTAAAGTCGATGTTGATTTGAGTATGTGATATCAATAATTTTTAATAGTAAATAAAAGTATGTATGTGTTTGTTGTTTGTGTATAATACAGAAGGTAATATTAAATAAAAAAAAAAAAAGAAGTTTACCGCAAGTATTTTAAATGAAAAAAAACCACAAAAAAAACAACTATTTTACAGGGTTACCATTAACCGTTTTGAAACGTAAACTTTCGTTTTGGTTAATAAAAGTCGCAAACCAATTTAAATGTTTTTTATTTATCAATAATACAACATAAACATACCAAGAAATTGCTTAAATTGTGTATGCTTTTAAATCGCTTTTGTGCAGAAGATATTATCAGGCCTGTTCTGAAAATCACTTTAACTCAAATCACGTGATTTGAAATCACATGTGCCTACTGAAATCACACGTCTGATATTTTAGCGTCCCGTTTTTGTTTGATCTTCAATTGCAGAAAGCACACCAAGAAACACAACAACGGTATGACTTTCAAAACACCACAAAGTCACAGGTGTGATTTCAGAACAGGCCCGTATATAGGTATATATGAATATATTTTTGTATAAATTGTCTAAAAAAGTGACTAATATGTTATCAATGTCAGCAATAAAAAGGCAAAGATTGCTTTTAATATTTTGACGACACTAGGTGACTGTTCGTTATGTTAGCGGTTTTTTGTAGTCGTAAAATTATATGATGAGGGCATTTCTAATATTCCCTAAATACAGTTTTTTTTAAAGTGGATGACCCTGCTTGTTTGTATGGTTTTTAAGCAGTGTGACCATTTTGGCAATTTTGTAGCTTAACTTAGATTAAAAATTTTAATTTAGCTAAAATACTTTCATTAAGCGCTTCGCATTTTTTTTAAGCATTTTAATTAAATGTTTCTAGCTTTTTTTGAATTATTTTAAAAATTGAAGAATAGGTATTGATATAACTTAAGTTTTTTATGTATTATAATAAATTATAATAAATTTTGACTAAAAAAAATAGTTGTAGTCAAAATGAAATTTCGTATGGAAATGGATAATTCTTATATTATAGTAAAAAAAATTTCATTTTATATTTTTACAAGACGATAACCCTGCATGTTTGGGCGATTTTTAATGAAGACTTTTAAGTAGTGTGGGAATTTTTTATTTTTGAAAGTAAATTCAGCACCAAAAACTTAGATTTAGCTGTAAAATTTCCATTTGGCATTTTATTAGCTTTAAAGAAAAATGTTTTAAGCTTCTTTTGATTAATTTTTAAAGTTGGATGGAATAGTCTTAGCAATTAAAACTAAAATAAATTGTTATAAACTAACTTTTACGCAATTAATGATGACTGTTTTTTTAAAATATAAAAAAAATAATCTTGTCTAAATATGTTTGTAAATTCTTTTAAATCGAAATAGCTATAAAACCGTTTGTATTTTGTTTTTATTAGAGGGCCTTCCAATTTCAAGGTTAACCAATTGTGGTATTAATATCTGATGCTATATCAAATCTACCTAAATACTTGTTTAAATATTACCATTTATTTTAATTTTGTTTAAAATGAGTCACTTAATGTATAAGGATTTAAAACAATATAATGAACAACTTAAAGAATTATTTGTAGCGTTTTCAAAATAATTTTTAGCATTTCTTTGCCTTGCCTAATGTCAGAGTAAGCTGTGAACAAATTTTAAGATCTGTTTCTATGTCATTGGTTTCGTCAATAAAATTATCCAAACTTAAATGTTTCTAGCTTTTTGATTAAATTAAACATTTACGTACGCAAATACTTATTGTTGAATGTTTTGCTTTCAAATAACAAATGGGATTTTTTTTAGAAATAATAAGATTTTTTAAAAATAATATGGCAACACGTGTGAGATTTTTGAATTGAAATGTAAGAAGAGATTATCAAAACATAGCAACAATCCGTCTCTAAAACTGAAAAAAACAACAATCATGAAAACAATGCCTACCAATACACATAAATAAGTTTTGCATACTCGTACATACTACATACTTAGGTATTTACATTTAAGCCAAAAAACAAATTGTAAAATATGGTTTTTGTTTCACATGTAAGGCGAACGATTCATATTTATATTGTTAATAAAATGAAAAAATCAAAAATCGCTGAATAATTTTAAAATCGTTTATAGAAATATTTATAAAAAAAGTTAAAAAATTTTCTGTTTGGAAGAGGTGGAGATGCCGAGATTTGAACCCCGGCAATTTAACAAACAAAACAAACCTTCTTGGGCAACCGCCCAGACCATTGAGCTATTAACGTTGTTAAAAATATAGAATTATAGTATAATATACTCCGTCATATTATTAGTTTAATATGTAGGTATGTATTTTTCAATTAAAGCGAACAATCATGTACAAGCATGTGTACATGTTTCTTATGCTTAAAATTCAACTCGTTCAAATAAAAAAACAAAAAAACAACAACCACAAGGGATTTTTTTGGAAAAATTAGAGGCAGTCGTGGTTTTTTGCTGATAACTCAGCCATTTTTTAACCGATTTGACAGATTTATATACCAACGTGTTAAAGAAGAAATTTACCATTTACCTTGGTTATAAAGCTTGGACTCCGGGAGATCTATGGTTCCCGAAAGTGGGTATTTAAAAAAAAAAAAAAAATTTTGGTCATAACTTTTTTGTATCTGAACCGATTTTCCCGAGTTTTTTATAAAATATGTTCTACTAAAAATTTCCGATATTTTGGTATATAAATCATATCCATAGGACATATGGCAGCCTTAAAATTTAGGTTTTTATAAAATTTTTAATTTTTTTTGTACGGGAGGTACCACGCCCACTGCTCCAATCCCGCCCACATTTTGTAGAATGGTGTGTATTGGCAACCTAAATGTGTGTACCTAATTTGGAAACTTTTGCTTTTGCCGTTCCCCAGTTATACAGCAAAAAGTAATAAAAATACAACAACCACAAGGGATTTTTGGGAAAAATTAGAGGTAGTCGTGGTTTTTTGCTCATATCTCAGCCATTTGTGGACCGATCTGGCTGAATTTCAATAGCAAAATTATAATAAGAATACCTGACAGAAAGATACCCCAACGAAGCTCCCATCATATCTGGGGGCTTCGGAAAACCCATTTCAACAGACAGACGGACAGACGGACAGACGGACAGACGGACAGACGGACAGACGGACAGACGGACAGACGGACAACCGGATTTGAACTTCGCTTTTCATAAGAACCCAGAATATATATACTTTATAGGGTGTAGGATCAATATTGTAGAAATTACAAACGGAATGACAAAGTTATATATACCCTTTTACCTTCGGTGAAGGGTATAAAAAGAGTAATTTTTGTGGATTCAGTATTTCGGTTATAACTCTGCCATTTTTTAACCGATTTGGCAGATTTATGTACCGACGTGTTGAAGAAGAAATTTACCATTTACTTAAGTTATAAAGCTTGGACTCGGGGAGATCTATGGTTCCCGAAAGTAGGTATTTAAAAAAAAAAATTAATTTTGGTCATAACTTTTTTGGATCTGAACCGATTTTTCCGAGTTTTTTATAAAAAATGTTCTACAAGAAATTTCAGATATTTTGGTATATAAGTCATATCCATAGGACGTATAGCAGCCCTAAAATTTAGGTTTTTATAAAAATTTTGATGTTTTTTAGCCCATTTTTGGAGTATTTTGCTCATAAATTACCCATTGTCTAATCGATTTGATAGTTTTATATACCGACGTGTTAAGGAAGAATTTTACCATTTACTTAAGTTATATTTATATATAAACATTTATATAAACTTGTAAATATATATTTTAACAAAGTTAATTATAAATAATTATAAAAAAAGAGTAATTTTTGTGGATTCAGTATTTCGGTTATAACTCTGCAATTTTTTAACCGATTTGGCAGATTTTTATACCGACGTGTTGAAGAAGAAATTTACCATTTACTTTAGTTATAAAGCTTGGACTCGGGGAGATCTATGGTTCCCGAAAGTGGGTATTTAAAAAAAAAATTTAATTTTGGTCATAACTTTTTTGTATCTGAACCGATTTTTCCGAGTTTTTTATAAAATATGTTCTACAAGAAATTTCAGATATTTTGGTATATAAGTCATATCCATAGGACGTATAGCAGCCCTAAAATTTTTCCGAGTTTTGCAGAGAATATGTTTTACTAAAGATTTCCGATGTTTTAATAAATAAAGCGTATCCATAGGTCATATATATGGCAGGCCTAAAAATTAGGTTTCTATAAATATTGACAAACGGACTGACAGACGGACATCGTTAAATCCACTTTTCTCCTCATAAGCACCCAATATATATACATACACTTTATATGGTCTGAAATCAATATTGTAGAAATAATTATTAACAAACAGAATGACAAACTTATGTATGTAAACGAATTACCTATAAAATAAAAAAATAAAATAAGTAAAAAAAAAATTAAATCAATAAAAATAAGGGTATAAAAAGGGTAAATTAAAAGGCGTAAATATGTATAAAATATACGTTTATGAAGTTCATAAATATATTTAAAAAATTTTAAAAATTAAAAACTGACCAATTTCTTTTTAGATAAAAAGAATTTATAAAAAACGAAAAATAAAAAACAAACAAAAAATGGAATGAATGGGATTCGAACCAGTCAACCAATAACAAATTGTTAGGAGGCAGACCGCTTAGACCGTTCGACCATCGAACCGCATGTAAAGTCGATGTTGATTTGAGTATGTGATATCAATAATTTTTAATAGTAAATAAAAGTATGTATGTGTTTGTTGTTTGTGTATAATACAGAAGGTAATATTAAATAAAAAAAAAAAAAGAAGTTTACCGCAAGTATTTTAAATGAAAAAAAACCACAAAAAAAACAACTATTTTACAGGGTTACCATTAACCGTTTTGAAACGTAAACTTTCGTTTTGGTTAATAAAAGTCGCAAACCAATTTAAATGTTTTTTATTTATCAATAATACAACATAAACATACCAAGAAATTGCTTAAATTGTGTATGCTTTTAAATCGCTTTTGTGCAGAAGATATTATCAGGCCTGTTCTGAAAATCACTTTAACTCAAATCACGTGATTTGAAATCACATGTGCCTACTGAAATCACACGTCTGATATTTTAGCGTCCCGTTTTTGTTTGATCTTCAATTGCAGAAAGCACACCAAGAAACACAACAACGGTATGACTTTCAAAACACCACAAAGTCACAGGTGTGATTTCAGAACAGGCCCGTATATAGGTATATATGAATATATTTTTGTATAAATTGTCTAAAAAAGTGACTAATATGTTATCAATGTCAGCAATAAAAAGGCAAAGATTGCTTTTAATATTTTGACGACACTAGGTGACTGTTCGTTATGTTAGCGGTTTTTTGTAGTCGTAAAATTATATGATGAGGGCATTTCTAATATTCCCTAAATACAGTTTTTTTTAAAGTGGATGACCCTGCTTGTTTGTATGGTTTTTAAGCAGTGTGACCATTTTGGCAATTTTGTAGCTTAACTTAGATTAAAAATTTTAATTTAGCTAAAATACTTTCATTAAGCGCTTCGCATTTTTTTTAAGCATTTTAATTAAATGTTTCTAGCTTTTTTTGAATTATTTTAAAAATTGAAGAATAGGTATTGATATAACTTAAGTTTTTTATGTATTATAATAAATTATAATAAATTTTGACTAAAAAAAATAGTTGTAGTCAAAATGAAATTTCGTATGGAAATGGATAATTCTTATATTATAGTAAAAAAAATTTCATTTTATATTTTTACAAGACGATAACCCTGCATGTTTGGGCGATTTTTAATGAAGACTTTTAAGTAGTGTGGGAATTTTTTATTTTTGAAAGTAAATTCAGCACCAAAAACTTAGATTTAGCTGTAAAATTTCCATTTGGCATTTTATTAGCTTTAAAGAAAAATGTTTTAAGCTTCTTTTGATTAATTTTTAAAGTTGGATGGAATAGTCTTAGCAATTAAAACTAAAATAAATTGTTATAAACTAACTTTTACGCAATTAATGATGACTGTTTTTTTAAAATATAAAAAAAATAATCTTGTCTAAATATGTTTGTAAATTCTTTTAAATCGAAATAGCTATAAAACCGTTTGTATTTTGTTTTTATTAGAGGGCCTTCCAATTTCAAGGTTAACCAATTGTGGTATTAATATCTGATGCTATATCAAATCTACCTAAATACTTGTTTAAATATTACCATTTATTTTAATTTTGTTTAAAATGAGTCACTTAATGTATAAGGATTTAAAACAATATAATGAACAACTTAAAGAATTATTTGTAGCGTTTTCAAAATAATTTTTAGCATTTCTTTGCCTTGCCTAATGTCAGAGTAAGCTGTGAACAAATTTTAAGATCTGTTTCTATGTCATTGGTTTCGTCAATAAAATTATCCAAACTTAAATGTTTCTAGCTTTTTGATTAAATTAAACATTTACGTACGCAAATACTTATTGTTGAATGTTTTGCTTTCAAATAACAAATGGGATTTTTTTTAGAAATAATAAGATTTTTTAAAAATAATATGGCAACACGTGTGAGATTTTTGAATTGAAATGTAAGAAGAGATTATCAAAACATAGCAACAATCCGTCTCTAAAACTGAAAAAAACAACAATCATGAAAACAATGCCTACCAATACACATAAATAAGTTTTGCATACTCGTACATACTACATACTTAGGTATTTACATTTAAGCCAAAAACAAATTGTAAAATATGGTTTTTGTTTCACATGTAAGGCGAACGATTCATATTTATATTGTTAATAAAATGAAAAAATCAAAAATCGCTGAATAATTTTAAAATCGTTTATAGAAATATTTATAAAAAAAGTTAAAAAATTTTCTGTTTGGAAGA
Source organism: Pollenia angustigena (assembly GCA_930367215.1). Taxonomy (NCBI): domain Eukaryota; kingdom Metazoa; phylum Arthropoda; class Insecta; order Diptera; family Polleniidae; genus Pollenia; species Pollenia angustigena. Next base: position 218,832,176 of record OV884058.1, on the reverse strand, counting down.
GGTGGAGATGCCGAGATTTGAACCCCGGCAATTTAACAAACAAAACAAACCTTCTTGGGCAACCGCCCAGACCATTGAGCTATTAACGTTGTTAAAAATATAGAATTATAGTATAATATACTCCGTCATATTATTAGTTTAATATGTAGGTATGTATTTTTCAATTAAAGCGAACAATCATGTACAAGCATGTGTACATGTTTCTTATGCTTAAAATTCAACTCGTTCAAATAAAAAAACAAAAAAACAACAACCACAAGGGATTTTTTTGGAAAAATTAGAGGCAGTCGTGGTTTTTTGCTGATAACTCAGCCATTTTTTAACCGATTTGACAGATTTATATACCAACGTGTTAAAGAAGAAATTTACCATTTACCTTGGTTATAAAGCTTGGACTCCGGGAGATCTATGGTTCCCGAAAGTGGGTATTTAAAAAAAAAAAAAAAATTTTGGTCATAACTTTTTTGTATCTGAACCGATTTTCCCGAGTTTTTTATAAAATATGTTCTACTAAAAATTTCCGATATTTTGGTATATAAATCATATCCATAGGACATATGGCAGCCTTAAAATTTAGGTTTTTATAAAATTTTTAATTTTTTTTGTACGGGAGGTACCACGCCCACTGCTCCAATCCCGCCCACATTTTGTAGAATGGTGTGTATTGGCAACCTAAATGTGTGTACCTAATTTGGAAACTTTTGCTTTTGCCGTTCCCCAGTTATACAGCAAAAAGTAATAAAAATACAACAACCACAAGGGATTTTTGGGAAAAATTAGAGGTAGTCGTGGTTTTTTGCTCATATCTCAGCCATTTGTGGACCGATCTGGCTGAATTTCAATAGCAAAATTATAATAAGAATACCTGACAGAAAGATACCCCAACGAAGCTCCCATCATGTCTGGGGGCTTCGGAAAACCCATTTCAACAGACAGACGGACAGACGGACAGACGGACAGACGGACAGACGGACAGACGGACAGACGGACAGACGGACAACCGGATTTGAACTTCGCTTTTCATAAGAACCCAGAATATATATACTTTATAGGGTGTAGGATCAATATTGTAGAAATTACAAACGGAATGACAAAGTTATATATACCCTTTTACCTTCGGTGAAGGGTATAAAAAAATCAGTAAAAATTTTATTGTTTACTTTTTATTCACACTTTTTGTAAACAACTATTTTGACAACTCGGATATGTTACACTAAAAAAATGCCTGTTATTTTTGTTAGAGTTGTAATTGTTGTACACAGAAGAAATTATTGCCGAATTATTTTCAAACAAACGATTGTTTGAAAATTTTTTTAATTTCTATAAATTTTTTTAACTGATTCAAACAATATTTTTGTTTGATTTTTATTTAACCAACAAAAATGTGCACAACTCTTCAAAAATATAATAAACGCGTTATTCGTGTCAAATTTTCATAATTTTGTATGAAATATTTAACGCTCTTTAATGTTGTCGTCTTTTTGCTTTTTTTATTTGATCGTAAGCAACACTTCTTTATGTGAAATATAAGAACAACAACAAAAAACACACACAGTCTATTTTTGGACGCTTTAAAAAAGTGCAACTATAAGAAAAACAATAGAAGAAACAACATTACAAGAAACAAAATCCCGTATTCAATTTTTTAAAACTGTTTGGTTAAATACATCAAATACAACAATAGAATAATGACAAAATTCATATCGAGTCGGTCTGTTGCCGTTTTTGGTTACATTTCTTCTTTAGCAAAGAAAAGTATACAGCAACAGAGATTGATAAAGAAAAACATTGTGCTGTGTGTATAAATAAGACTTCGTTCAAAAATTATTCCAACAAAAAAAATGTGCCTCAAAGCCAGCCGGCAGCTCTGCTCTGCCGTCATATTCTCATACAGTGCTTACTTGTGTACGCGTCATTGCTTGTGCAAAAACTTTTTTTTTTATTTTGAAATTCAGTATATGAATTTCAGTAAACTTTTTGTTTGATTCAGTTAAATTATTTGTTTGAAAAAATCAGATATTTTTTTTCAATAAACAAAATGCAAATAAATTGTTTGAATATGCAAATTTGTTTATAGGACCGATTTCAGACAAAAAAATTTTTGATTCTACAAAGTTTTTGTTTGAATTGGAAAAATAATTTTTTCTGTGTAGCGACGAGTTTACCTTGTTGAATTCGCCTTGCGTTTTATAGTGCATTTGTGTTTTAATTTTTCATCGCTAATACGAGCGCTAACTTTGAAAAACGGCTTACACCATTGAATTCAGCGTGCTCGAATTTGCTTTACCAGTAGTGTTCCCATTTTGAACTGCTCAACTTGTTAAAATTTTTTACTTGCACAGTATTAAATTTACAATTGAAGGGGAAGTTAATTCAAGACTTTCATATTTAGACACCTTAATAATTAGAAATGGAAATGGAGTATTAATAGATTGGTATCAGGAACCAACATCTTCTGGTAGAATTATGAATTATTTTTCAAAACATCCAAGGAGAATAATAATTAATACTGCTAAAAATTTTATAAAAAGAGTTCTTAAAATAAGTGATTCAGAGTTTCATAGGGATAATAAAAGGAAGATTTCAACCATTCTAACAGATAATAGTTTTCCTAAGCAATTAATAACAGATTTATTAATACAACATAATAATTACAGATTAAACAACCAGGTCAGTATTACGGAACCAAAAATTTATAAATCAGTAACATATATTCCAAAATTTTCAGAAAGATTAGCAAAATCAGATATACATATATGATAACAAAATATACAAAATAGCTTATAAATCTTTCAACACAGTAGGTAAACTATTTACTAAAACGAAAGGCAAAATTAAGAGAATTGAAAAATCTAATATTGTTTATCGAAATTATTTTTTCAGTATTGTGAAACTTAAATTAATGCTTTATAACACCGAAGAAATAATTCCGATTCGTTCAGCATTGACTGAAATAATTAGATATTAAATTGCTTTCGAATCGAGAAAGTACTCGATCACGACTGCCAGAATAAGGCCCCTGATACCTTGTAAGGGTCATAATAGTGGACAGTGTAATATGGTACACAGAAAAAACGGTTTTGATCACCAAAATAATTGAAACAAGCAAAAAATTGTTTAATTTTGCACCAATCACCGAAATGATTATACCAATTACTCAAATTTGCAAAAATTGCAAAACAAAGATTTTTTTTGCCAATTAAAAAGTTTTTACATTTTAATTACAAATATAATTGAAAAAATTATTAATATTAAACAATATTTTAATTGAATGAATTAACAAATTAATTAAAAAAAAATCAATATTTTAATTGAATGAATTACTAAAGTAATTGATTACAATACAAAAAATTCATTATTTTAATAATTGTATTGATTAAAACAGTGATTGAATTTTTGCATTAAATCGATTAAATTTTTAATTGAATAAATTAAACAGTGTATTTGAAATACACTCTAAATTCAATTACGGAAATTATTCAATCAAACAAATTGTTAATTGAATAAGTTTGTTGAATCAATTCAGTTGATGGTTTAATTAAGCAAAATAATAATATTTAAAATATATGTTTTATTTAAATATGGTTTAAAAATAACTTGTTTTTTTTTGTTTAATTGTAATAGCTCATGCTTAATTGTACAAATTTTGGAAGATTTTTTGACAGAGGAATTTCATACATACAAATTTGTATAAAATTGTAGAATAACTGTGATTCTTCAGGGTATTAAAGATTGAAAACGAAAAACTGTTTTTGTTGTGTAATTTGGCTGTACTTTTTTCACCTATTCACTTTGAACGCACAACATGAAATGACGCCAAAAATAATTCAAGAATAAACAAACAAAGAAAATAAACACCATATTTCGATAGCGACCACAACCACCGTCAACATTGTGGTCAGCCACAAGGCGATTTTTTATTTTACGCATAATATACATACATATGTATGTAGGCTCATTATTGACATTGTTGGTGGTCATAATTGTATTTCGTCTATAACAACTTTCAGTTCATTTTTTACTTGTTGATAGTTTTTTTTTGCACGCGACGCTTACTGTTCTTTTTGATGACAAAAACATGTGTGTATGTACATGTAAGGGCAAAGTAAGTGTAACATTTTTCGCAAACTGTTGATGAGGGAGGAAAGCAACAAGGAGAAAGCAACAAAGTGTTCAATTCAAACAACCGAGTTGATTGATTCAATTAAACTTATAATTAAAATTAAGCTTAAAATCAAGTAAAATTTTAATTGAAAAAAAATGTTTTTTTTTAATTCAATCAATTAAGAACGTAATCAAATTTATTTTAAAATTCAAAAATCACTATGAATTGAAAAAAAACTGCCAATAATTTTTTCTGTGTATATATAGGTACAACAAAGAATAAATTGAAAACTAGGGTAGCAGGACATACATAAGTCAGATCAGAGTTATAGAAATATTTCACAAAAAACAGCTTTATCAACTCATTGTGCTAATCTAAACCATTATCCAGATTTTGATAATACAAAAGTTTTAAACACGGAAAATAATTACAAACGTAGATTTATGTTGGAAATGTTACAAATTATAAGAGTACCGACAGTGTCGAGAATTAATTTTAAGTCAGATACTGAAAATGTAGCACAAAATTATAGACATTTAATTTATAAAAATAGAAACGGAAGTTAAAAATTTACGTATATTGTAATAGATCTAGTTTGTATTGAAAATAATTTTTACATTCAATTACAAAAATTATTTAATTTTGTCATTTTATTGTTAATTTTGTTTTTAAAAATTTTTAATTTTGTTATAAAGAAAAAAAAACCCCTGAAAAAGGCACTCAAAGGAAGTGCCAAAATATTGGTGAAAATAAATTTATAAAAAAAAGTTTTTTATATAAAACAATAAGACCTTAAGCTCGAATATTTTATTGGCATATGAAAGATAATAAAATTACTTAAATAACAATGGATTTTTATTGAATATTGGTCAAGAAATGACAGAGTTACAGGGGACAAAAGTTCAAACTTCATTGGAAATTTTATGATTTTTTGCGCTTTTTAAGCTAAGACCTAAATTGGTTCAGAAATAGTAAAACTACAAAATATTACGTGAATTAACCCACATAGTAATTTAGCAGTAATTTATGGCCGTTTTCTCCCTATGCGATTATCTTTTTCCTAACGAAACACTGCACATTTAAGAAATTTGGTTTTCTCACAGCCGTATTCATAATGAAAATTCGGAATAAAAGTTTATTCATAATACACTCATAATAAACTCTGGCTAACGATTTGCTAAACTCTTGTTAACGAGCTGCCAAACGTTTGCCAACTTGTGAAAAACAGCTGTTTAATGTCAAACAATTTTGTTGGTTTTTTTTATTAACTGTTTTGTTTTTAATTTACTGTCATTTACTTAATTTATTTTAATTTTAAAAACTTTTTAAAATTTTGATATTTGAAGGGAAAAACAAAAAAAAAACGTGTTGCATTTTTGAGTAATACAATAGTATGGCATCATAAAAATTCAGAGTAGATTTATTAAAAGTTTGCATATGGAGAAAAGCTCTTTATGAATTAACTCTGTGCCAACAAGCTGCTAAGCTAAATCGGCACAGAAAAAATTATTTTTCCAATTCAAACAAGTAATTTGTAGAATCAAACAATTTTTTGTCCGAAATCGGTCCTATAAACAAATTCGCATATTCAAACAATTTATTAGCATTTTGTTTATTGAAAAAAAAAACACTTGGGGTGTTCACACGGTGTGCTATCATTTTATATTGTCATAATGTTCTAACATTTTACAATGGTTTAAAAATATTGTTGTTGCTTTGTAAACAAAAAGTGTCTTAAATTAATAGAACTTTGCTTGCTATGTTTATTGTGCTGTCGTACTTAATCAGAAGAAAACTGCACTGAGCGGCTGAGCCGATCCGCATTAGTTTTTGTAGCCGTCGTCGTTGATGGTATAGTTTTATCCGGCTAATATCAGAATTTAACCTGTGGCTAGCAATTTTTGCATCAAAACACTTGCGGCGTCAAATTATATCGGCTAAGGACTCTGATGTTTGGTAAACAAAGAAAATAAATTTTATTTGTGATTTGCCTCTAAAAAATGTTAAATAGTCAAGTAAGATCTAATTTAATGTTTTAATTCCTGGATTAGAATTAAAAAATATTTTGATGTGAGGTAAATATTTATTTTTGATATTTGTTTTAAACCAGCTGATTTAAATTCAAAATAGCACACTAAATTATGAGGGGTTGTTCACAACAGTCGTATATTTTCATGTTATTATTTTAAGACTTATGACTTTATGACACCTTGTGAATCCCCCAACTGATTTTTTCAAACAAATAATTTAACTAAATCAAAGAAAAAAGTTTTTGCACAATCAATGACGCGCCCACAAGCAAGCACTGTAGGAGAAGATGAAGATGAGGGCAGTGCAGAGCGGCCGGCTGGCTTTGCATTTTTTTGTTTGAATAATTTTTGAACGAAGTCTTATTTATACACACAATGTTTTTCTTCATCACTCACTGTTGCTGTATCCTTTCCTTTGCTAAAGAAGAAGAAATGTAACCAAAAGCGGCGGCAGACCGACTCGATATGTTTTTCGTCATCATTCTATTTTTGTATTTGATGTATTTAACTAAACAGTTTGAAAAAATTTAATACGGAATTTTTTTAAAACCAACTTGAAACCAACCAAAAATTGATTATGTTTCTTATAATGTTGTTGTTGTTTCTGTTGTTTAAAAAGAGTGAAACGGCAATAATTTTTTCTGTGTAGTTATCAGCTCGTTGTACGTAGTGTACAAACTGTGGCTAACTTTTTTGTTATGAATACGGCTGCCAATGTTTCATTTGCTTCTATTCTGTCGTTTACCAGCACTCATCTGCCGATTATTTATTTTCCTTTTATTTGCCGTACAGATAAATTCAACCAGCTAACTCCCAACTTTAACATCTATTTTGAGAGGTGCTGCCAAGTGAATACAATGTTTTTTGTCGGTATATTGAGAAACCCAAAATCGTTAACGGACAGTTTATCGGTCTAATAAATTTATGTTGACATTAGGTAACAGACAGTTTGTCGAAACAGTGAGATAATGGCCATTATAGTACGTTTCCACTTACATGTTTTGGGCCACAAAACTAGTTTTACAGCAAAACAAGTGTTTTGCTATTTGTTTTCCCATACATTTTTTATGTTCAAAAAACTCAAACAAAAACTAGTTTTGCTTCAAAACATATCGAAAATCATGAAAACAACTCTGGGTTATCCATTATTGGTGATTGACAATTTCGAAAAAGTGACTTATTTACCAAAATATCAAGACTTGTTAAATAGGTTTATGCAACTCTCCAGCTGATTTATTTGTTTAAAGCGTAAAAATAATAAAATAATATAATAAATAGGTAGTAAATTATGTGCTTTTATATACGTACATATATGTTGATCTGTGGGTGTGTGTGAAACGGTAGAAGAGTACTCATGGAAGTAAAATTTTGACACTGTTGAGGTGAATAAAATTTCACTAGCCCTGGGGGCTAGTATAAATTTTGACATGAGCGTAGAAATTTTTATTCACCATAGAACTTTGCTACCGTTTCACACACCCTGTTTATTAGAGAACAAACAAGGAAATTTCATGATAAAGAAAAATATTTTTTTTTTTCAAAACACATTTTTTTTTTTTTTTGGCTTTTATGTTTGTTTACAACATAAATGTCAAATTGATTTTGAAATTTCGAAAACCAAAACCAGTTTTATATAATGGAAACACTTTGACAAGTTTTGCTCAAAACAAGTTGTTTTGCTCTTGGTAGAAAATAGTATTAGGCTTTTTTTAATATTTTTTGCTACTTAACGTTTCGCTATGTGTATTTAGTTGGTGTGTTTTTTGTGATTTGGTAAAAATTGAAAAGAGGGATATTTCAAATTATCTTCTGTAGCTTTGTCATGATTTGACCGTTTTGGATATTACTGGGCGAAAAATGTGCATATTGAAATAAGCTAATGTTGTAACTGATAAAACTTAAAAAAATGTTATTGCTTGGTTAAAAAAAAAATAAGTAGAAAAGAGCAAAATTGGAAAAAATCATTAAAATTTTTGTGAAACTTGAACTTTGGTCTAATGTAATTTAGTAATTTCTTGACCAATTTTTACGAATGACCTGTGGTTGTATTGGCAATTTTATTATCTTTAAACTAAAATAAAGAAATAAGAACTCCGTCGTATATTTTCGAAGATACTTTTATATTTTCAAAAACTGCCAATAACGGTTATTTTGAAATATCTCGAACCAGTCTGGCTCCACATTCGGATTCAGCGGATTATTTTACATAAAGATTAGTTGTCAGATTAATTTGTGTAGTGTAATTCCTAAGAGGTATTAAGAAAGTTTAAAAGTTTCTAAATAACCGAAAATATGAATTCATTCTGTGTGTGGGTAATATTTCCCCTGCCCTTAACAGGACAATTTTATACCACCACTGGTTCTTCTCCCTTTTACTCTAAATTTATTATCATCTGCATTAATAGTTCTTTGATTTCCACTCGCTCACTTTCCATCTTGGCATTAGTTTTCACTGCATCAGAGTTGTGTAACTGTGAAAATTTTTTTGTTTCGTTTCATTTTTTCATACGAAAACATTTTTAAAATATTTTGTATTAAACAGGAATCAAAAGTACTATGCAAATGTGAAAAAACTTTTCATTTCACAGATTCATTAAACAAGAATGTAGTATAACTTTAAGAGGAATTTTTAATCAAAACAGGCAGTAATGTTTTCCGGTGAGAAATGTTATTGAAAACAACAATAAAATACGAAAATTGGTTTTTGCTTTCAATATAATTTTATTTTCTAGAAACAGGCAGTGAATATTCATTTAACGTTTATTAACAAAATTTAAGTTAAAATTATGAAAAAAGAGTTATGAAATTAATACTTGTAATACAGTTTTATATAATACATTTAATATGTATGAATGTATTTGTTCAATTTATAATTGAGATGGAACAAGTTTATAATAATCCACCAAGCGTTGAGCCTCTCTCCAGCCAGATTCCACAGCGCCATGAACGGTCGAATAATAATGATTATGCGTGGATTCACCAGCAAACTGAATCTTTGGTCTACCTTGAACGTCCGTAAGTGGTGAAGCCAAATCCCAAGCTCCCGTACGCAGTTCATCCGTGTACATAGAACGAAAGGTGTAACTGCCACGAAAACTGATATTCGAATACCATTGAGTACGTTTGAAGTTAATAGGTTGAGGTATGGAAAATGTAAAGAATTTTCTAAATAACCACAAAAGAGCATTTAAGACCTCTTCTTCCGGCAAAGATTCCATATAGCGGGCATGGGGACCTATAATCCAGCCTTCCAAAAGTCTGGGTTGATGGGAGACACGATAAAAACCAAACGCACTTTCCAGCCAGAAATACTCGGAATTTCTTAATTCTTTGAGATCTTTTTCTTGCCAAAGGAAACACATGCCAGACCAGTCTTGTGGTGCGAATGGTTCTTTAAACTCTAGGAAAAATTTGTCTACTGTGCCGAGTTTTAAGCCTTCAATGGCTTTGATTTTTTGTCTTGGTAAGCAGGGAGTAAATAGGGAAGTATGGAATTCTTTAAGAACACCTAAGGAAGTTGTGCATACAACATGATCTGCTGCTAGAACTTGGCCATTAAAGCATTGTATTTTTACTTGTTTGTCCTGCTGCCAGTCTATATTTTTAACTCGATGGTTGAGCAGTATACGTTTTTCTAATATACCCCAGGGTTTGGTTGGTTGCGATTTCATAAGTAGTTCCAAGAAGGTTTTAAATCCCTTTTCTTTCCAATTTAGTAATATATCACCTTCACATGTCCAATATTCCAAGCGGCCTTTTCCTGATACTTCAAATAAATTATCAGCAGCTTCTACAGAGCTTTCGAATTTTTTGAAATTTTCAAAAAACTCTTTCGCCACTGAATGATTTACTGGAATAGTTAATTTATCTACTTCGCTCCAAAATTTTTCCGTCAAATAGGATCCTAACGAACCCTCATATTCAACCAAATCATTATCCGTTTCTGAATGAAAAACAATTGATTTTAATTGTTTAGCAACTTGTTCATCCAAAATCTCTTTATTAGACCTTATACACTTGTAGTCATCATACATAGAGCCCGTGCTCTCTAATACATCTAATTTCAACTTTTTTACGGTCTCATAGACAACATTATTCTTCTCACCATGACACCACTGAGCACCTAAATCCACCACATTGTCTCCGTAGGGTATAGTGTAAATGCGACCACCAATACGATTTTCCGATTCCAAGACTACAACATTTTGACAACCAGCTTCTAGTAATTTAGTAGCGGCTGCTATCCCTGAAGGTCCGGCTCCAATTACGACAATGCGAGAAGCTTGTAATGACTTGCAAGTAATACTGGGTGCTAAAGACATTTTTTTTAAGTCTCAAAATAAGTGATTTTATCAATAAATAATATAAGAATATTTTTTATCAATTAATTTATGTAATAAAAACAACTGCACACAATTTCGCGCACGATTTTCACTTTAATATATTTTTCTATTCAACACTTTGGCTGATACTAAAATTTAGTAACTAAATTATGCAATTAACGTTGTCTAATATGCAAAGCAAGGCCTATCCAATAGGTCTGCTTACTACTACAACAATACAACAATACAAAAAACAACAGGCATTTTGTTTGTGTAAAATTCCTCGCGGTTGTCAAAATCTTACTACTACATAGGCAAAACAAAAGGAAAAATGTGTTTTGTGTGCATGTATGTGTGGCAAAAAACCAAAACAGTAAACAAAAATATACACGTATAAGGAAAATGTAAGCAACTCTTGATATTGTTGAGGAAAAAACCAAATAAACATCTGGCTTCTTAAGCAGACCTATTGGATAGACCTTGATGCAAAGCTTTTTGTGCGCACAACTATCGGTGTTTTAATCATAGAAGACGACCAGAATAGAAAGAGAGAGAGATAGAGAGAGTTAGAAATAGAAAAAATAATATAACAATCTCTCACACTTTAGTACAAGTCAGTGTTATCATATCGTAAGATTTATTTTGTTTGGCCAGTTTTTGAGATGGAAAAAAGTTTTTAAGTTTTATTCTTAAAAAAATTTTTTCTGAAATTTTAGTAGTTTACATAAATTTAGTTGTGTTTTGTAAAAAAATTAATTTCTATTTAGCTTAGTTAATTTCAAAATATAAGAATTCAATACGTGATATAAAAATTTTTAATATAAAAATATATAAAATTTTGTTTAAAAATATTATGTTTTTTAATAAACAGCATCAAAATACAAAAACAATCAAAACACAAGTGATTCTTTTTAACGAGTTGTAAAAAAAAGTTTTTTTTTGATCGAAACAAAATTTTTTTTTCAGCAATTAAAAGATTTAAAAAAAATATATGACAACACTGGTACGAGCCTAGTTACAACAAAAACAAAAATCTTAACACATTTCTTACAAACACAAACATTTTTTCCTTCCCTCTTCGTATTCTAATCATACTCTATGGATTTTAAATATAACGACAGGGATGGAAAATTCAGATTTTAAATGGTACCGAATATCTAAAAAAGTACTTTCAAAAGTTATTAACTCTCGCTTGTGTACTTATTTAAAAATTAAAAATCCTTATAAAAAATAAATGTTAAGCCCGGCCCGCGATGTCGATCGCTATAGCTCGCTTGCATTTTTAACTATAAACAGCTGATTTGCGCCCCACTTAAAATTTTAAGCACGGCGAGCTAGCTAGTTTTCATACAAATTTGTGTCCCCACTATGAAATATGATGAGACCACAAATGTCAAAATCTTAAAACACTATATTACTTTGCGAGCGTAAAAGTGACTCGTTTAACTATTTTGAAAAAAAATTTTTTTTTTTTTTAATGCTAGTTAAACCAGACACTTCTGCGTTCCATTCTAAAACAGGCAGTTAAAATATTTATTTTAATAATATTTCTTTAAAGCATCACCAGTTATAAAATTTTATTGTTTTATAAAATATTTTTGGCAAAAGTCAACTTTTTCTTAAAACGTAAGTCAGCCTAGACTTACACGTTTAAGGTATAGAGTCGCAGTGAGCACGAGGTCCATATAGTGATTCTTGCATTTATGTTATTTTATATAATTTGTTCATTTATTTTGTCATGTATTAACATTTATATTAGTTCATCAATTTTATTTTAAATATTGAGGTTATTTTAACCAACACGAGTGCATTTGGTTGATATATACACACCGAGAAACTGTAACACATTACAGTTATGCGACACTTCACCCCCAAACCAATACAGTGAGGAATCCTAAAAACACCCGATGACTTACAAACTAGGAATGCCGTTTGTCAAAAAGTAATATTGACAACAGTAAAACACAACAGTAATACCCTCTTTTTACAAAAAAAGGGTGGTTAAATTGTAAGGGCCGATGCTGATTTTGAATAAAACACAAATTATTTATGAAATTATTGTCATTTCTTTTTATTATCAATTATGTATGGAACAAAATATCGGCCAACCAGGCGGCACACCTCCATGGGTTACCACTCCATTGCATTTTTATCAAAACGCGAACTAGCACGAATTTCAAAAAAAGCTGAGACACGTATTTAATTAAATCAACTAAAGATTAAAATATGTTAATTTGGCACTTTTATTACAAACAACCCCGAACAAAAAATTCAAAAACCGGTTTGTTTTTACAAAAAATCCTTTAAAAAAGGACATGGATGATCGTCCTTGGACAAATTTTATATACAGTTAGACGCGCCTTAAAAAAACCTTTCTTACGATACCTAACTTGTATATGTTGGGAAGAAAGCAGATTCTTAAAGTAACAAAACATGCAAAAATATACCCTTTTTCAAACTGGTCCAGCTCACGAGAGGTCAACACTGGAGCCGAAATATTTAAAATGTCATCTTAAAAAAGTCCAAGGTTCATTTTTAGGAGGGTACATCGAGCACGAATTTTGCTTCCATACAACTTGAGTCGCTCTAATATACATACTTTAAAGAGCCTTAGATCAAAATTGTAGAAATTACAAACGGAATGACACACTTATAGCATATGTATACTAATATTGAAAAGGGTTAAAAAGATCGGATAATAATGGTAATACATATTAAAGGTTATTTATTATGGGTTTCAAAATTCATACAAAGTTTCTGTAATTTTTTGTGCAAAGGTGTGTCATTAGAAAAAAGTACTTTAGACGGCACTGGGGTACAACGGTACTGAAAAAAGTGCAAAAGTACGGCATTTTCCATGCCTGCTTTAAGAAATGTGTTGTGTTGTGTTTTTTAGAGCGAGCAAGTTCAAATAAATCTCTTCTATGTTTGTGTTCTCTTTAGTTACTAGCCAGTTAAAAGATACAATATACATATTGAAATTTTATTAAAAGCCAGCACAATTAAACCTCTACTTGTAAATAAATAGATAAGATATAACAATCGTAACATAAAAGTTTAAAAAAGTACTAACAACGCTGGGGGTGTTGTTGTTGGGCTATTATATGTATATGCTAATCGTATATGTATTTAAGGTACTCTATTAGAATATTTATGACAACTCATTTCGAGATTACTTATTCATAGATTTTTATATGCATAGGTTGATATCAGGGCTGGTAAATAGATTTTTGGATGTTGTACCAACTATGAAAACAACATGTACTCTTTACACCACGTCTTCAAGAGCTATCGATTTAAACAAGACATCAGTGTTGCCACTTTGTGTGTAATTACCCGAATTTGGTATAATTTTTACGGTCGTGGGTAGAGCTTGGGTAATTTCTCTTAGGTGTAATTTAGGTATAATTTAACATTTTTATTTCAGATGCCCAAATAAAATCAAGATTCGATTCCAGTGATGACATTTATTTCTTTTTAAATATTGTTGCTAAGAAATGCACATCCTTCTGAACCAAAGTCTCGGTTTCTTTTTAAGAAACGACTTCAATTATTTAACATACATATATTTTCAAATGTTTGGTAATGAATGTCGCAAGATGGACCTTTAGATTTGGATAAGGATGCCTATCATAGTGATTTAGAACCTGAAGTTTATTGAAAAAAGTTATTCAAACTAGAAACTTGCCTGGGGGAAGATATTTTTCCAATATTGCAACATATAATTAATTTTATTAATTTAAAGGGTATTTTTAAGACCATGAAACTTAAATTGGTGGACAACACAAAAAAAAAATAATTTTAATCGCAGCTTGATACACGGCATAACCATTTGAAACTGATTTAAAACAAAAAGACACCGCGCCAGTCCTTGACGAAACGAATAGCACACGTCCAATTTTGTTTCTTTTTTTTTTTGAATAAAATGAACAATGTTGACCTCCAAGACACCGATTGTTGTTGGTTTCGTGTTTTAATAATTGAGATGACTTTAATAATTATTTTAATGTGCATAAGGAATTCCAATGATAATTCCACACTAAAATAAAAATTTAAAGTCCACTAAATTATAAAATCACGTACATTTCTTTAGAGAATAACTTTTATTTTTGCTCGAAAAAATAAAAATCAATATATAACTGTTATTTTTGTTCAAAAAATAAAAATCAAAAAATAACTGTTATTTTTGATCGAAAAAATAAAAATCAAAAAATAACAGTTATTTTTGTTCAAAAAAAATAAAAATAAAAAAATAGCTGTTAAGTTTGATCTTGGCCCAACTACAATTATGCCTGACAACTCTTCGCAACAAATTGAGACAGAACCACGAGTCTGCAATAGAAGGCTATCTAAACAGCCTAGATGCCACAAAAAACTCCAATTATAGCTTATGGAAGGCTGTACGACATATGAAATGCCCTATAACCCAAGAATCTCCATTAAGACTGGAAAACCGCACTTGGGCGAAAAACACAGATGAAAAATTAAACGCTTTCGCGGGCCATCTTGAGAAAGTTTTCACGCCACATGATACACATACTTGTTCCTGTCGTCCAACCATTCCTGATAAGGTAAACCATCCATTAAAATTTAACATTACTCAAGTAAAATCTGCAATAGAAAAAGTGAATATTAGAAAATCTCCCGGACTTGACCGTATCACAGGGTCAATGATAAGAAACTTACCTTCGTCTGCTTCCAGAATCTTGCTGTTCATTTTTAACGCTATATTAAGAGTCGGATACTTCCCATCCTCATGGAAGAAGTCTATAATTGTTATGATTCCCAAGCCAGGAAAAGATGCTAGCCAGGTTGCGTCGTACAGACCGATAAGCTTATTATCAATCCTATCAAAGCTTTTCGAAAAAATATTCATTTTAAGTATAACTCCTCATCTAAATGAACACGACATCATCCCGGATCACCAGTTCGGATTCAGAGCGAAACATGGTACAATAGAGCAAGTGCATAGAATTGTCACCCTTATTAGATCGGCGTTTGAGAAAAAGCAATACTGCTCAGCCCTGTTTATAGACATTTCCCAAGCATTTGACAAAGTTTGGCATGATGGGCTACTCATCAAAATAACATGAATGCTTCCTCAAAACACTCACAAGCTTCTGGAGAGCTATCTAACAGGCAGAACATTCATAGTAAGGTCGCAAGATAAATACTCCCCCCTCAAGAAAATTACTGCTGGTGTTCCCCAAGGCTGCATATTAGGACCGCTTCTATATATAATATACACAGCGGATATGCCAACAAACCTGAGCACGCATACCTCTACATTTGCAGACGACACAGCATTTATTAGCGTTAACCATGACCCAAAAGTCGCATCGCAAAATCTGCAGTCCCACATCAATGAACTAGAGGCATGGCTAGAAAAATGGAGAATAAAGGTTAACCCGGCTAAATGTGCTCACTTAACTTTCACGCTCAGAAGACAAACGTGCCCAGCAGTAAAAATAAATAACATCACTGTTCCGGTAGAAAACCATGTAAAGTACTTGGGAGTTCATATAGATAGACGTTTGACCTGGTCTCGTCATATCGAAGCGAAAATAACGGCTATGAAACTTAAAGCAGCTCAACTACATTGGCTTCTCGGTAGAAACTCAAACTTGTCTTTAGACAACAAAGTTCTTCTATACAAGTCCATCATAAAACCAATATGGACATATGGCATCCAATTATGGGGTACTGCATGCGCATCTAAAATCCAAAAGCTTCAAAGAAGACAGTCTAGAATATTACGACAAATTGTCTGCGCCCCATGGTATATACGTAATGATATTATCCACAGAGATCTCAACGTCCCCACTATCCAGGAGGAAATTAAAAAATATTCAATAAGCTACATCGATAAACTAATGGTTCACCCTAACTACCTCGCTCGGGGTTTGCTTCAGTTTGAAGGTCACCAGAGGCTAAAAAGAACCGATACCTTGAGCCTTACTAGAAGACAGTCTTAAAAATTTGAATACAGCAGTTAGTGGTTACACAGGTAACAACTAATAAACAACAAGTAGAATTAAGATTTGAATACATATTGTAAATTTCGATAAGAAAGATTCAATAATAAAAATAAATTATTAAAAAAAAAAAAAAAAAGTTTGATCGAAAAAAAAATCAAAATTATAAAAATCAATATAAATTATCATTGACAAGTGCATGAGGAACAATCAATATATATTATCATTGACAAGTGCATGAGGAACAATCAATATTTATTATCATTGACAAGTGCATGAGGAACAATAGGTATACTTGAATAAGTTTTTCGACATTTACTTCTATATGCTTTTTTTGTTCTAAATTGCAATATAACTGTTATTTTCGGTCCCTGTTCATGATAAAGCAATGACAAGGAACATTTTAAACCTTCCCAAGATATATCAACCAAATGTGTAAGTTAAACTCATTGTTTTAGCAGTTTTATTTTATGTTTCATTAATTTTTTTAAGTCTTTAATGTTATTTTTTGTTAATTTAAATAAAATTAACAGCTTGACTAATATTGATCTTGTTTTAATGAGTTTGTTGTGTTTTTGCTTCTTTGTAAATGTATTTTTATTAAATAAAACTTAAATTTTATATCAGGTGTAATTTCATTTAAATCGGGTAATTTTGCTTCATCTCAAGTGTAATTTTGAATCTTGCTGGTGGTAACACTGCAAGACATGAACATAACGTCGGCAGAGCAACGGTATTAATTTGTTCATGTTCTTATATGTGGCGAATACGTGTTGATGTTTATGTTATGGTTGACCACAATTTTTTTTGTTGTGGCGTTTCGTTGTATACACAAAATACATTGTATGGCCAACATCATGGCGCACATGAATGCTAAGACGAATGTTTAGGCAACGATGGCAGCACATGGACGAAACTTGAACATGAACAGTCTACACGAGTAGAATTCATGTGCGACATGATGTTCTTACCAAGTTGATGGATAGTGGAGACGGGTAGTTAGGGCCTAAAGTTTAGGCCATGACCGAATCATTTTTTTTTTTTAATTTAGTAAAAACAAAACTTAGCTGAAATGTGTATACAAATTCATATTTATCCAAAAAAATATAACATAAAATTAAAAAATATTACATTCGTACATAAATCGAACAAATTTAATTTAGCATTTGCAGGTCTAAAATATTATGTATGTATTTGCAAGAAATTTTTAGACAATAAATTTTCTTTTATTCAAAAATTAAAGCAACGTGAATTTATTGATTTTAATAAATCTTTTGTTTGTTTAAAATTGGAAACAAAAGGTTCCTGTAGTCCATATGGTTCTTTTATTGTAATTAGGTGTTGGAAAGAAAAAGTACGTTCGACGTTGGGCGATGAATGTGGAATAAATGGAATTCCTGTTAAAACTATTCAGATATCTGGGAACATTTCATTTAACTCATTAAACACCTTTTAGACCGTTAAGCAACTGTTTTGACATGAGCAAGACCACCCGCTATTGATATTTTTAAAAAGTACATATTTTGCTTTGCCATATATTTTTTGCTTTTCTTACTATTCAAATTGTTTCATCCACTTTTTGCGCCAGTAGTACAAATATGGTCCAAATTTAAAATTTTATGGAGAGGTTTTTTTTAAAAAAAGTTTTTAAGTAAAATGATGAAATTTTTAAGAGGTTTCTCCACACAATTAATGATAACTCAAAAACGGCTAGTCCGATATTATTAAAATAAATTGAGAAATATTTATACTTATATAGCCTTTAATCCGTTTATATATTGCGTTTCAATCGGCCTAGTAGTTTCGGAGTTATAATATCAAATTTAAGCAAAAAATATATTTTTTGCGTAAAATTAACAAGTTTTTTTGTTAAAAAAAAAATCATGAAAAATCAATACGGCAATATTATTAAATTTCTTGTAAATGTAGAACTGCAAGTGTAAACCCATCAGCAGACATCGTTGGGTAAGACCGTTGTTTTCCGAATCGGATTCGTGGCTCGCTGTTTCTATGTTCTTCATTTTCATTATACCATTTTCTACAGTGCTTGTAAATATGCGATACCTTCAATTAATTGTAAATAAAAACGTAAAGCATGCATCGATTTTCATGATCCATATCTAGTTTAATTCATATGATATGTAGCTTCACAAAAAATAAATAAAATTTAATACTCTTTGCAGTTTTCGATTTTTTCCAGATTTTTTTTTCGAACAAAAAATTTCTTTTACCAATTTTTTATTTTTTTTTCCTAACAATTTATTTCATACCTTTAAAACTTTTGCTCGCATTTAAAACAGTTAAATTCATAATTTAAAGATATTGTAAACCAAAGAATGTTTGTAAAATACTATTTCTTTTTAAGAATTTATCTTTTAGTCTTTTCCACAACATAAAATCATAACAGACGCGAAGTTGGCAACAAATGTTAACAAATCTTGCAATAAGTCGTGGTTTACACTATGAAAGTTTTCTTTCAGCAAGTCTAATGACCAATTTCTCCCAATTCTGCTTAAATATCAATTCATATTTTAATACGATTTTTCATATAATTTTATTTGACATGAAAAATGCATTTTTAACAAAAATTTATATATAAATAAATTGGTGAAATTGGACATTTGACTTTCTGAAAGAAAACTTTCATAGTGTAAACCAAGACTTAATTGCAAGACTCATTACCACTTTTTTGTTGGTTAGAGGGGGCAGAGCAGAAGCATGTTCTCTTCCGCATCCCAATTAACTCAGACTTTCTGAAAGAAAACTTTCATAGTCTGAACCCACCCTAACGAATATTACAGCACATGTAGTTCACAAAACAACCTGTTAAAGCAACGTTGCAACAAAAATACAAAAGCAAATTAAAAGGAAGAAAAATGCGAACAAAAAATTAAAGAGAAAAAAACAAAACTTAAGTTGTCATATAACGAAACGTTAAATTGTACCAAATAAGCTACGGTACGAAGAAGGTTCTAAATGAACAAAAAAAAATGTACAACTGTACGATTATTCCCATCAGTGGCATCTATATAATCAGACAAATGTAAAATAGTCGACTAAGCAATACAAAGAGAAAGTATAGAGCTTTTGTTATACCCATACCGTTGCACAGTTTGTTACGTTTTTTCTCAAGGCTCAACCATAATATGCATAGCCTTGCTTAACCTGCTGTCAAAAATGAACAAAAAGTCTCTCAAATGTATTTAAGAAAACAAAATAAAAAAAACATTTGATTCCGTGCGGAATGTGAGATTAGATTCGCACCTTGCTTAAGTAAATGACAGTTTCATTTAACTTAGCAAACAATTTTCTTAAGTTCAATATGGTTTGCCTCATATAATTTACATGCATTCGCACATTTGCTTAAGCCAACTTAAGCACATTATGGTTGGGCCTTTAGCTGTTGAAAAATTAGCTTGGAGTTCTTTTTTAAAAACTAAAGCTTCGTACAGACGATGGTCAGATCTTACAATATTGTAAGCAGGCGTTGCCAACAGCAATATTTTTCTGACAATGGTCCATTGTCAGATGCATTAATTTTGCACTTCTGCAAATACAAATGAGCTTACAATGTTCACACAGTTGTAAGACATTTTAGTCAAATTTAATGCAATTTAAGCAACGCTGCTTACCAATATTGTAAGATCTGGCCATCGTCTGTACGAAGCTTAAAACTACAAATCTATTTAGAACTAACACAATAACAATACTTTCAAATCTGTTTTTATTTTAAATGTAAGTTAGGCGAACGATGGCTTTGTTCGAAATCTAAAGTTTACATCACTAACCAATAAAGGTTAAATTACACTATAATACTTTGTATAAATACATTTCAAAAACTTAAGTAACATGACAAAGTGTGATAGTGTCACGAAAATGGCAAGTATTATGAAAAAAGTTTAACAGCCCATACTACTTCATCGTTTTTTCAAAAATTTCTCAACAATAATACTTTTCATTGGATCAGGGTTGCATTTTATTTCATGTGTGAGTGTTTATATTTTGTGTGATGATGTGAACACAAACTGTCTTGTTACATTAGATTTTTTGAAAGTCGTAACAAAACTCATTCGATTTCTATCTCACAAAGTATTATGGAGTACGTAAGACTTGTGAGATAGTGTAATCTAGCCTTAACGAGTTATCAATTCGAAGTAAATGAAACTAACATACTAATGCACACAAATTGGAATAAAAATAGCGTGGAACTTAAATCACTTCAAAGAATGCAAAATAAAGCTTTGAAGATAGTATCAAATATTCCACTGACCTATTTTACCACATCTTTGTATAATATTATGCGCCGCATACATGTTTCAATTCAACTGTCAACTGAGACTTTCAACTGAATTGATGCTTGGCCACATACTTCATCAACTGAATTAAAAGATTTTAAATTCATTAAAATAAATTTCATTAAATAAAATTAGCTAACAAAGATTTTATTGCATAAATTAAATTTTATATTCTTTACAAAAACTCATTAACAAATGCTTTGCATTTTTTTTTTTTTTTGCAAAATTCTACAACGAATTTTAAAATTATATTAGTTTATGAAATCTAGACACAATTCCAAACCCTTTGATGTATAATATGTCTACTTTGTAATAACAATTTTTATCATTTTATTATATGAAGTAACATTTTTTATGTAGATAGCACTTTTTTCCAAAAAAAAAAAAAAAAACCTGTGTGTTATGAAAAAAAAAAACGTTTTGGGAAAATTTTTTCAAATTAAAATGACAGATGACCCTTCAGTTAGTGAACTCGTTTCTATAAAAAATACATTTTTGAAAATTTGCAGATAGCACTATTTGAAAAATAACCCTCGATATATTTTTAAAAATTATGTATGTATCTTTAACTCACCAAATAAAGTTTTCCAGCGATGACATAAGGCCTTTTGTCTGCTGACCTGGGAATTAGTTTTTACTCTACACTAAAAGAAAAATGCTTCATATATTTAATGAAACATTTTCATAAAAAATGTTTCCTTCGGTAACTGAAAATTTTCATTGTCTTAATGGAATTTCATAGTTATAATGAAGTATTTTCGTTAAAATCGCTTCATTGGATTTCGTAATTACATTAAAAATTTTCATTGGATATATGAAAACTTAAGTTTGTCCAAGTTAAACAAAAAATTTTAATTGGGAACATAAAGAAAAACAATATACAAACATAACTTTATTCATAAATTAATACAAAATTATAGTTTCCTTAAAAAAATGTTTAATTGTTAATTAATTAAAAAATATAAGATTTAATTATTTCATACATTTATTAGTATTGTGGTTATTTTATTGAACTATTTATGGTTTTTAATCCAAATTTTTAATATTTTTAATTAGGCTTAAGTTCATTAAATTTAATTTTCATTAAATTAATTTTATGAAGAAAAGAATTTTACAACATGAAAATCAATTAAAATTTACTGATAATTTTTCATTCTTGACTCAATCTGGGCTCGAACCCAGGTGTTTACGGACAGGTTACCCTGACATGTTTCGATTGCAACCACTCAATCTCCTCAGAGGGCTTGCCGTTTAACACTCGCAGCCATCGACGACTGCTGACGTCATTAGTCAAACATCAATCCTTAAACCAAATTGTATTCAACCTTTGGTAGATCGAAATTTGCTTTGAATGATTATCTATTTTAATTCATTTTAACATGTTGTTCCTTTACTTCTGTTTTTTCGTACTTTTGTCATACATCTAATGTAATATGCCATTAAATTTATGAAATCAAAAATTTTTTTATAAAAGCAACATATTTCAATAATGCTTTCATAAATTTAAATTTTCATTATGACAATGAAAAATGTCATTATAGTAATGAAACAAAAATTTTCAATCAACGTTGTTATTGTTATTGTGGACAATTTAATCTCATATTTACCCTCTTAATTGAGAAAAAACATAGTTTTTTTTTTATCCAAATACTACACTGCTCCGGCAGGCTAGCTGGTAGTGAGCTTGTCTATCAGCACCGAGGCTGCGCGATCGATTCCTGCCAGAGACAGAAAAAATTAAATAAAATAAGAAAAAAAAAACATTTTTTTTTACTTTATTGAAAGTATTCATCCAATGAATAATATTCATAGATCTAATGTAATGTTTCATTAAATACATTTTAATGAAACAGGTTTCATTGATACAACGAGGCGCTGCATAGGTACCTTTTTAATGCAATTTTTCATGAGATTAATGTCAAAATTCATTGGTATTGCGAAGAAAATTCTTTCAGTGTAAATTTCCATTTGTTACGTTTTGATAAAATCAAGTTTTTAGTGTTTTGTGCCGTCAATTTTGATAACCAAAATTTGTTTGTCTTAATAAAAAAAAAAAATAGAATGTTAATATTTTCATAAAATTTGCCAAAGTTTTATTTAATTTAAATACTCAAAATGTTTACGTCACAATATCAGGATTCGTCAGGGATAATATTTCAGATTTGATCATGCACAAAGATAAATTAAATTTCAGTTTCAGTTCCTAAACACTTCTCTTACTCCGCAAAATCTGCACTTTAAATATATTCAAATTCCAATATGCACATATTATTGCTAAATTTTAGGTTTCTCCGATAAATAGCTCAATTTATGGATATGTAACAAGATTTCCCAAATTTCAAAATAACTTATAATTTTTGGAGATTAATTTTCAAATTCAATTTAATTAAAGTATTTTGTTAAATCGAAAATCCATTTAAAATAATCTGTATGATATTATCCAAAGTATGAAATTCGATATAAAGATGGAAGTAATCCTCCTTGAAATTTATTATTTTTTATTTAAATTTTAAATAATTTTTATAAAATTTTAATATTGTACGTATTTCTCCTCTTCTCTAACCTCTAACCTCAAAATCAACAATCCCCTTTTCAAAATCAAATTTTTCTGACATCATTTTCGTAGCATAGTTTTATATTTTATTTTCTTTTTAAATTAAAAAAAAAAAAATGTTTTTATTTTTCATATGTATATACCTTTCCTTAGATCCCATATATAGCAACCTTCTAAAATTCACTGTAAACGCTCAAACTAATTTCAGCGCTGTTTTGAAATTTATGTTTTCAATACCAGAAATAAGAATTTTAGGATGCTTGGTTCATAACTTCCCACGCAGAAATTACGACTCTTATAAACATTATGTACCGCCACAACCCTGTAAATACAAAATTGTGACTCTACCAAAAATATGGTACCATCACAACACTGTAGATACAAAAGTACAACCTTAGTTTTTTAATACCGTTTTTAAATATGATTCAACACCGGTACAACACCCTAAATACAAATTTACGACTTTAGTTTTTTAAAGTCGTATTAACCATAAAACTATACCGCTACAACACTGTATATACAATAATTAAACCTTAATTTTCTAATACCGTGTTTATAATAATTCTATACCGCTACAACGCTGTATATACAAAAATGTAGTCTTATTAATTTAATAGTGTCGTATGAAAATGAAAACACAAAAACTATTTTAGGTTAGAAAATATACAAATTTTTGCTTGTTTATTTAGCGAATTTATATTTGTAACAATATTGAAAATAAGAGTCAGAAGACGGTCGTGAATCCAACATTGTAAATTTATATTTACAGTACTGTGACAACACTAAAAAGAAGAGTCGGAAGACGCACATTTGGCGTTATCATTTTAATATTGTAACAACATTGTAAATTTGATAACAGTACGTTGTGTTGATATTGATAGTACCCCCTGCAACGTCGGCACAGCGTCGTGGTGATTGTCTTTTTCTGCCTGGGTTACCATGGCTCCAATATAAATTTCCCTCCTGAAAATCATTTAGTTTCGGCTTAAACTTTTACGAATCATAATAGTTTACTGAAGCTACTTGAAACTGTTAAAAAAGCCAATTTGCTGCAAGACCGGCATAACTCAAAAAAATCCATTTCGAGATAAACGCTTTTAAAGTTTTTGATTTGTTCTAACTACTTCTAAAAAAAGAAGACACATTCACTTCAAACTGGGAAAGTATTAAAGGTATAACGATGAATTTAACAATTGTTACCACCAGCAAAATTCAAAATTACACTTGAGAAAGCAAAATTACCTGATTTAAATTAAATAACACCTGATATAAAATAAATTCAAATATTAAAGATTTGAAAACTATTAATAAAACATAAAATAACGGGCATGTTCTAGAAATCGAAATGAAGTGAAATTGAAATCGAACGAAATGTTAAGTTCAATTATTTACAAAATGCCGTTCTTCTTAGTTTTGAGAGGTGTTCTTGTAAAGCTAATTGGTACTCAGAAAATGTAATTGATAAAATGGAATATTTAAATGAACTTTTCACTTCATTTCAATTTTTAAAACATGCACGAATAACTCCTAAAATAATGAGTTTAAATTCCACATTTGTTTGCATATATTTAGAGAAGGTTCAAAATTATCATTGCCATCCCTATATAATGGGTATTTTTTTAAACCCGATAGAGCTTACGAAAGGTTAGCTGTCAAACGAACTGTCATGCTTGCACAACGCCACCAAATCATCCAAATTTACTTTGAAAATCAGCCATCGATTTTCCCAACTTATAGGGGTCTTCATGATTTAAAGGACACAACTTGTTTTTTTAAATTGAAGGCAATGTGTTGATTAACAGAAAATATACTGTCAATAAGACCTCAAGGCCGTGTTATGTGAAACCTCTTGATTGTTTTCCATAGGGCTGTGAAGTCACTGGTTTATGCTGATAAACCACCAACAATTATGTGGCTTGGTGCTAAAAGGGCCAATGTCAATATTTGGCTGTTTTGAGTTAATCGTTTCATTATGTGTATTATTTTACTCTCTATTATTTTTCTGTATCAGCCAATGTCTAAAAAACCTCATTAAACTGTTCTGGGTTAACTTAGACATTAGCTGAAACAGAAAAATAAAAGAGAGTAAAATAATACACATAATGAAACGATTAACTCAAAACGGCAAAATATTGACATTGGCCCTTTTAGCACCAAGCCACAAAATTAACGTCTTGGAGGTCAACATTGATCATTTTATTCGTGACATGCAGCCAGCAATACTCGAAAAAAAGCAACAAAATTGGACGTCTGCAATGCGTTTCGTCAAAGACAGGCGCGATACCTATTTGTTTGAAGTCAGTTTCAAATGGTAATGCCGTGTATCAATCTGCGATTAAAATTAATATTTTTTTTTGTTGTTGTCTACCATTTTAAGGTTGATGGTCTTAAAAAATACCCTTTATGCCTTATTTAATAAACAAAATGCCTGCAGGGTTTTATACAACTGTACCTTCCGTTATTCAGTTTTACAACTATTAAAAGCGTTAAATATTCATCAAACTAGCTTAAGCGAAGATATGTTTCCAATATTCCAACATATGCAGCACAATTATTAATAAAATTTCCCCGGGTGCTTATTCCCTTCTCCCATTTTTACAATTGAATATAAATAGGAAAAGGGAAAAAGGGAACTTTTATTCATAAGTGGGCTGTATATGTTGGAACATTGGAAACATAAGGTCTCCTAAGCTAGTTTTTAATTTGAATAACTTTTTCAAAAGACCTTAAGTTCTAAATCACTATGATAGCCATCTTAATCCAAATCTAAGAGTCCATCTTGCGACATTCATTATCGAACTTTTGAAAATATATGTATGTTTGGTTCAGAAGACTGTGCATTTTTTATCAACAATATTTAAAAAGAAATTAATGTCATCACTGATATGTAATCTTGATTTTATTTGGGTATCTGAAGTGAGAGTTTTAATTACACCTGCATTACACCTAAGAGAAATTACCCACGCTCTACCCACGACAGTAAAAATTATACCAAATTCGGGTAATTACCCACAAAGTGACAACACTGAATTTAATACACAACATAAAGAAAAACAAAGCGAACAATTCTGCATCTCTAACTCCAAAATTTAGTTTTTTGAGTTATGCCGGTCTTGCAGCAAATGAGCGATATGTCTAAGCCGCAACCAATTTTAATGCTGAGGTCTGTTTTTATAAAGTAAATTCATAATAAGTAGATATCATGTAGATATCACTCCTGAAATAATTAAACTGTCGGTAGAGGGTATCAAAGATTCGGCACAGCCGAATATAGAACTCTAACTTGTTTTTTTTTTAATTTTATGATTTTACTCGCCTCGTTAATGCCATTTTGGTGCTGTTTCCCTCGAACATGTTTCTTCAAAGTTTTTAGTTCGAGAAATTTAAAGTTGTAAACCTATCGCATTTTGGTCTCTATGTGCAGCAACAAAATTGTAATATACGGCTGCATCTTCAACTTATAAGTAAACCCGGAAAATTTAAGGAAAATATTTTTAAACTGTTTTCAGCATTGCACTTTGAAACTTAATCCCTCAACAATAAATTTCAGTGTATTTATCATATATGAAAAATTGGGAATCTAGCACGTCATACAGAAATATAAATGCTTGAGATTATAATACATAAATTAATTTAAATTTTGTATTATTATAATCTAGTTTTTTCTGCTTTCTTCTATAAAAATTGTAGTTAGTTATTGAGTTGTTAATTTATTAATGATTATCACTTGGCAGCACTTAAGCGAAAAAAGCAATAAAAATGGCGATTAAAGTTACATTTTTTACTTTGTGGTTAAATGTGTTTTACTATTAAAAATAAATTTTAAATAAAGTGAACAGTTTATTTCTTGTGAAAATTAAAAATTATTTGTGAGTCATTCCAATGATTAAGAAAGAATACAAAAAAAAGGAAAATAAATCGGGAAAGTGAAGAAAATTTGTTGAACGATCGCGGAGCTACAATCCTCTAAATAAAAGGTAGCGAATGTCGTCCTTGCAAGAATTAGAGGACGGAAAGAACATTATTTCACCTTAAAGCTATGGTACCGAATGTTTATCTCACAGTTTATTTAAATAAATATTAAAATTTAAATTAAAAAAAAATAAAATATTTTTATTTACATCCCACATTGTATTATAATCCACATTTGAAAAACATTTGAGAATTACGTTTGAAAGCAAGCTGAAAATAAAGGTATTTTTCAATTTGAAAATAATTTCCCCTTTTTGTTGAGAACGCTATGATTTTCAAATCATTATCAAACGTTTGTTGTTTGAGAAAACGTTTGATTTCAAATCATTTTCAATTTGAAATCAAACCTCCGTGTTTGTTGGGTAGAGCCACTTTTTGGGTTAGAAATTAGCGATTAAATTAACCTTAATCTCCGTATTTACTTTTTGAGTTGTATTTTTTTAACTTTTGTTTGTTAGTTTAAGCGGCCAAAGGTGGTGGTTTAAACCTAAACTTTTTTCAGTGTACGATTTATTCCTGGTTTAACGGATAACAAAAATATAAAAACAACAATAGAATCACAAAACATATGTTTTGCTTATACTCCTAACTCCACACTTAGCACAATTTTTTTAAATGTAAAAGCACCGATTGAAAAACAACAACAATGCAATGTTGTGTATGAACTTGAATGTATGGGAAATGACGAACAGAAATTCAATCAAATATATGTATATAGGTACGACAAAACGATCATTGCAAACAAGAATGATTGAACATAAAAACGACATAACAAAACTTAGAGAATCAACAGGGTTGGCGACACATATTCTGTCATCTGGATATAAAATCAACTTTGATGACGTTAAAATTATAGACATAGAGGGTGGAGAAAGAAAAAGGTACACAATAGAAAGCTTACGTATACAACAAAAAATAGAAAGAACAATGAACAAAAAGGAGGATACTGACAATATAAATACAAACTATAGAGTTTCAATATAACTTCAGACTGTGATATTAATTTTTAAGCTGTGGTTTTAATTTATTTTTGTGTTAAATGTTCTTTGTTTTTTGTAAAATTTATTTATATTTAGTTTAATGTGAAAATTACTGTTAAATTTGTAAGTTTAAAGAAAAAAATATTTGGTGTATTTATTAGGGTATTCATTCGGTTAACCGTCAACCGGTTAACCGATTAATTACTACCCGATTAACTGATCGGTTAATTTCAAATTGGCTTTTTTCGATTAACGATTAAGTCGGTTAATTTCAGTCGATTAACCGACTCACCGAAGTAACAAATTTTTCAATATTTTGTAGTATTATAACATATTTTTTTATGTTTTTAATTATATACAAAATTTATTTAGAAAATATTTTTTAATACAAACAAAGAAGGTTCAGTTATCTTCATTTTAACCTATTTTCCACCGACCGATGACTTAAATTACAATATTTTTCAATGTTTTTTTATCTTCATCATCGATCAACATGAATGTGGCGAAAAATGGGTTAAATATTTGATTGCCAACACCTTTTTTTATTTTACGTACTTTTTTGGGATGTGTTTAGTTATTTGTTTCTTCTCATATCAGTCTTTTAACATAATTAACCGAAACAATTAGAAGTGTTAAAAATTTAAAACAACTTTAATGGCACAATGGAGTATTTTATATGTTTAGTCTTGAAGTGGGTAAAACTGACTGTAATTTTAATTTTCTATCAAGCTTCAAATAGGAAAAATAAAAAGTTTTTTTTCTCTCCTGTAAAATGTGCAGAAAGTGAGTTAGCAGGTTTGCATATTAAGCCAACGATATGACTGCTGTAAGCTACTGCTAATATTTTGAATTAAAATATACAGTTGTGACGAATCAATGAACACAGCATTACAATTTTCATTTTGTTTGAAATATTTAGTTTAAAAAATTTTAAATTTTATTTAAGATATTATGACGATATGACTTGATACCACCCCTTGTGCATTAATTGGAAAATGCATATTACATATTTATGAATTGTTTTTTTTTTGCTTGCTAGTTTTAGTTCAAGAATTGTTATGTTTGGTATTTTATTGTTTTTTTTTTTACTTATAAACTTCAAATAATAAGAAATTAATGCATTTTTATATATTGAAATTACTTAATTTATAAAAAAACTTTATTAATCGGTTAACCGATCAAAAACTAAATAAGCCAATTATTAACTGGTTAAACCAAAACCTTGGTTAATTATTCGAGCGATTAACCGATTAAAGCAAAAGGTCGATTAAATGAATACCCTAGTATTTATGTTTTATTAATGCATTATAATTTGTTAATTAAATAGACGTAACCCTGATGAAGTCAACAAATAATTGACGAAACGTTGGAAAATATGTTAAGAAAAGTTTTTTATTTACATGAAATAATATAGGCCTAATTAGCTGACTTGGTAAAATTCAAACATAAAATATTATTTAAATTTGGCCAAGTAACACATTAGTATACTAAACTTAAACTGTTAACATACACATGTTACACGCAAAGAACTTTTGCAAAAATATAAACAAAAAATACATTTTAAAATATGATTTATTGCTTAGCGCTTTTATAAAATTTTTAAATTCTATATTTTTTTCTTTAATACAATTTTTCTTTAAACACAAAAAATTTCTACCTTGTAAAATTCGCGCATTTTCCTCTTCTTCTTTGAAAACATCCATATTGCTTGATAAAATGTTGACATTTGCAAAAATATGTTGCCATTTATTTGTGCTCAGTATGGTAGCGCTTCGTGGTTTAAGCCACCACCCAAAAATATCTATTTCAATTGATACTAGATTAACTTAATTCTCAGATTAGCTAATTTTAGAATTAAATTAACTTTAATCTCAAACCCAAAAAGTGGCTCTTAGTCTTGTGTATGGAGCAATTCAATTAAATAAACAAAAAAATCTTAAAAAAACCAATATCATATATCTTTTTCCGGTCTATGTATATCAAAAAATATCTTTTAGTATACTATTTATTTAAGGTATGGTAAAAGTCGTTGTTAATAAAATTTTATGAATATTTTTATGAAACTTTTGATATTTTTAGTTAGGCTTGAGTTCATCAAATTTAATTTTCATTACCTGAAGGAAGAAATTTTACAAAATGAAATTTATTAAAATTTACAGATAATTTTTTTTCTTGGCTGAGCTGGGGCTCGAATCCGGGTTGAACTCACATGTTTCAAGAATCACCACATTCTTTCAGACGTTCTAACCGCTGCACCACTGCGGTGCCTTTCTTTAACCAGTGGTACTGGTGGTTTGAAATTTTCTATAATTATCATTTTAAATTCAATTCAAAGTTAAACAACGACTTTTACCATACCTTAAACATATATTATACTAAAACATATTTTTTGATATACATTGACCGGAAAAAGATACATGATATTGGTTTTTTTAGATTTTTTTTTTTGTTTATTTAATTGAATTGCTCAGCCAAGAATAAAAATTATTAATTAATTTTTATAAATTTCATGTTGTAAAATTCCGTCCTTCAGTAAAAATATTTTAATGAAAATTAAATTTGATGAACTCAAGCCTAACTAAAAATATCAAAAATTAAAAATAAACAGCTCAAATAAAAATCACAATTTTTATGAAATAATTTAGGCAAGTCACCTTGCGCTTCATATCAAATTAACAAATCTTATCAAGGTTTTTTTTTTTTGCAAATCCAGATAAAATTTCTAGAAATAGTGCCAATAAAAAAAAAACAACAAATAAAAGTGCTTTATTCGACTATACCGACTATCATATACCCTTTACCTTAGTTCGACAAAAGAGAAAGTTATTAAAGTTGTTGCTTTCTTGTCGTTTTATGGAGTTTGGTGTTCTATACATATTAGGGTGTCCAAACTTTTTTTTCGATTTTCCAAAAACCTAGACCAGTTTTGTGTTAGGTCAGGGAAAAAAAAATTTGCTAAAAATATGAGCTCTATCGGTTGAAAATTGCACGCGCATTGAAATCTGCGAGAATGAAATTCTGGCTAAATGGAGAGAAAAACGCCCGTAACTACTGAGGAGTCATCCCAAGAGATGTAAAATGTATGAGCAACCCCCATTATTTTTGCATCGCCAATATTTCTCTAGAACAAACTTATTCTCTATATCCAACCCTTCATGTGGTACCCATACGAAACATTTAATTTTCTCGAAAACCGACTCTAGAATAGGCGGACGGACAGCCAGACGTACAGCCAGACGGACATGAAGTCCAAGATTTAAAAAACGGAACCATTAGGATGTCATCCAATCCAAGTCCGTCTGGCTGTCCGTCCGCCTGTTCTAGAGTCCGTTTTCGAGAAAATTAAATGTTTCGTATGGGTACTACATGAAGGGTTGGATATAGAGGATAAGTTTGTTCTAGAGAAATATTGGGAATGCAAAAATAATGGGGGTTGCTCATACATTTTACATCTCAAGGCGTGGCTCCTCAGTAGTTACGGGCGTTTTTTTCTCCATTTAGCCCGAAATTCATTCACACAGATTTCATTGCGCGTGCGGAACGGCAATTTTCAACCGATCGAGCTCATATTTTTACCAAATTTTTTTTACCCTAATCTAACACAAAACTGCTCTACTTTTTGAAACAGAAAACTTTTTAAATTTTCCCTTCATTGATGATCCACTCTAATACATACATACATATATGTATAAAGACTTCGCCAGATGACGATTTTTTGCTCAAGTAATGTTTGTCTAGACTTATGTCAAAGTTTTGTTATTGGGGTTGTCATTGGAGGGGGTCAATTGACACCATTTAACCAGTCACTTATCTATTCTCAATGAACATGTTTAGTGTTATGCATTAAACACATTCACCACAGCAGGCTACACGAACACACGACTGCAAATGCTGTTGGGTGCAACTATGGTCGTGCAGCCAGCTACTGAATTGTGTTGAAGACGGCAGCTACAATTGAAAAAGATAAACAGCTGTTTTTGCCACTATCATTTTTTTTACTTTTATAAAATGGAAAACATGCATAATTGCAGACGTTTATACAAACTTAATTGAAAATTATAAATATATAAATATTTTTTTAAAAATACATTTTATAACTTAAAAACTAATGAATTTATTATAAAACATTCAAAATATTTTAATGTTGTTGTTTTTGGAACTAATAAACAATATAATTTGAACGGCAGGTTAAATAAAAAATACATATATACTGCTTTTGAAATAAAAAATTAAAAAAAATTCCGTCAACGCACGTGGTAAAGGTCGTAAAGTTTCAGAATACTTTAGGTACGTACGTAAACGCATGAAAACTATACATCACTGCTGGATAGAGCTGATGCGTGATTGCCAGTTGCAGTTGTGATGCTGATACTTTTTTTACTGCACAACAGCTGTGCAAAGTTTGAATTTTTGAACACGAGCTTAATTTGACAAGTTTAATAAGAAAACATAAAATAATAATAAAAATATTATCAAGAATAACGATGTCAAATTTTATTGAAAATAATGAACCAAAAAGTGACAGTTTTCTTATAGATGACAAGAAAAAGCATCACAAAAGAAAAATAAAACGATTTCTTTTGTATCAATAGTTATAATTGCCAGAGCTGCGGCGTCAGCACAATTTTTGACACATGAAAGTGATGCCAAGTTTCTTAAAACTGATGTCTTTCGAACGTTTAACTTTAATGCTGCACACGTGATACCCAAAATCTGCATTTACGAACATACCCTATATCAATAACTTTTTAGGTAAAAACTGGATCAAAGAACTACTGGTATAATAAGAAACTACTTCGAAATATCTTTCACATGATGTATTAAAAAAATCCTATTTATTAGCCCGTTAAGAGCGAAAGATTTTTCTACAAAACTTAAATTTTTTTAAATATATTTATTAAAAAGCCAGTTATAGTGCTATATTCGGCTATGCCGAATCCTATATACCCTTCACCATGATGAGATAAGAACAAAAAGTTATATACATAAATAACATTCTTTAGACAGGTATAAATAAATATTAATTGAGCCACGCCAACTTTTCATTTCGCCATGCCGAAGAATATAAAAAAACAAACAATTTATATGTGTACCTAAGCCCGTTTCCTCTTTTAGAACATAAAAAAATTAAATAAAAAAATTTTAAAAAAATTCTTTTTGGGATTCGAACTGACAAAAACATCAGTCTCAGGAGAGAACTTAACAACTCGGCTACCAATACTTTTACTGAAGAAGCGTTAAATTAATATATATTGAGTCTATGAGTTTGTTTCTTTATTTGAGCGGCATATCATATACATGCATTACTGTGTATGTGTATGCGTAAAATTAAGCACCCCTTAAATAATAGGACCAGTCCAAACACGCGTGTGAAGAGAAGCTCACAAGGGACCAGGACTAGTCCAAAAGTAACCCAAACGTATGGAAAAACATGGTCTATTTAACATTACGATGTCCTAGGGGAGGACCATATAACCCACCTTTGGACTACTAAGAGTAGTTTTAAAACTACTCCATGGTATACTCAAGAGGATTAGTTTTGAAGTCGTTTAAAAACGAAAGCATGTCGTTAAAAAACGAAGACTTGTCGTCTCACTACAAACACTTTTTAACAATGACATGGTCCATGCTTGCATTACCTCGGACCAGTCCATGGAGTAGTCCATTTAATCAAAATGGATCAGGTGGTCCAATTTTATTTGCAGGGACATTACAAATAAAATCCATCACTTGTAGTGAAGGGTATAAAAAAACAACAAAAAAATCACATTACCAAGAAGCCAAAATTGAATTGGTTTGTATGGTATGTTTATGTCGTTTTGGTAATACAGTGTTGGTATGGTAATGTCACGTCTAATTGGACCTTTAAACGAAAAAATTTGAGGCAGTCGTGGTATTTTACTCATATCTCTGTCATTTGTGGACCGATCTTGCTGAATTTCAATAGCAAACATCATACATGGGGTCTTCGGAAAAATCCATTTCAACGGACAGACGGACATCGTAAAATCAACTTCGCTCCTCATAAGGACCCAGAATATATATACTTTATAGGGTCTAACATCAATATTATAGAAATTACAAACGGAATGTCAAACTTATATATACCCTTTTCATTACCTGTGGTGAAGGGCATAATAATCTGCCGTATTCATAAAAAATAAAATAAGTTTGAAATGTGTTTTGAGGCAAAATTTTCATACAAATTTTCTTAAAATACAATTCAAATCTATTTTATTATACCCTCCACCACAATTAGTTGTGAAGAAGGTATATTAAGTTTGTCATTCCATGTGAAACTTTTTTATTATTCATCTCAGACCCCATAGTATATATATTCTGGGTCCTTCAGTAATTCTAAGTCGATTAAGCCATGTTCGTCTGTCTGTCCGTCTGTTGAAAACACGCTCACTTTCGAACAACTCAAAAGAAATGAACAAACTTGTTGCCAATTTGCTTGCAGTTATCCTAAGCAATTTGGGATTGAAATCCAGCAAAATCGGTTCAGTAGGACCAGAGCTATGAATAAAAATGTGGAACCACCAACTAAAAAAATTGATAATTTGTTACAAAAAATAACATAAATGCTGGAAGAAGGCACGGAATGAGATAAATTTTTGCAAAAATTTGTTTTATTTGACTGGAAATCACGCTGTTAAATTTCGTGAAGATCCGTCCATAATTTACCCTAAGCCCCATATAAACAATACTCCCGGAAAACAGTTTAGTACGCCTAAAACAGTAAAAAATAACGCTAGCGTAACAAAATTTGGTACGTCACAGTTTTCTAGGACTAGAAATAACACAGTGAAATTTCGTGAAGATCGGTACAGAATGTACCCTAGGCCCCATAGAAACCCTACTCCCGGAAAACAGAATTTACCCTAGGCCCCATAGAAACCCTACTCCCGGAAAACAGTTTAGTATACCTAAAACCATAATTAATAATGCTAGCATAACAGAAATTGGTACGTCACTGTTTTAAAGGACTAGAAATGACGCTGTGAAATTTCGTGATGATCGGTCCATAATTTACCCTAGGCCCCATATAAACCCTACTCCCGGAAAACAGTTTAGTCGCCTAAAACCATAATTAATAACAAATCGTCACAGTTTAAGAAAATAATAACATCATACAGATATTACTCCTTAAACATTCGAACTGTCGGTGGAGGGTATCAAAGATTCGGCACAGCCGAATATAGTACTCTAACTAGTTTTTTTATGAATACGGCAAAATATGCTTAGGAAAAAAATACTTCAAGCTTTTATCTTCTATATATATAAAAAGAAGTGTACACTTTGATGTCACCACTAACTGCGAAAACGGGTTGACCAATTTTAACAAAAACGTTAGGGTACGTTGGGGATAGTCTGTAGATGGTTTATGTAAAGTTTACATGAAATCCGCCCAGTGGTTACGGTGATATGGTATTTAGATTTTCGTATATTTTCCCATACAAATAACAACAAAATGCCCTCTATTTATTTATGAAATTTTGTATTAGTTTTTGTTAGGTGTGAGAATATGTTGTAGAGTATATTTTATATCGCTAGAGGACGCAAAATAGGGCATAATCTCCCCCTCCCTATATCTTCTTAGCTAATCAACCTGTTTTCTTAAAATTTGGCATGCAGGCACTGTTACATTTGAAATAAAAAAGGGAATAGGGCGGGAATTAGGGCAAGAGGAGTAAAAGCTGGAAAGAACTAAAGCCTAAAATTTTTATGATCTTTTAACTAATCAACCGGTTTTCTTAAAATTTGGCATGCAGACGCTGTAACATCTGAAAGAAATAAGATATATGGCAAAACAACGTTTGCCGGGCCAGCTAGTATACCATATTTTTAGTAACTCCATCATATAGATTTTTATATTTATTAATCTTTAAAAAATTTTATTTTGGAAAATTTCTCAATTTATTTATAAGTTTAAGTAAAAATATATATGTGGTAATAATTTATGTGCTTGTTGCATATTTAATTATTGTAATATGTACATAATAAATTAATTAAGTGTTCCGCAAGGCCGAAAGCCCGCAATACCGGAAAAGTTTATTAAGCAAATATCTAAGGGTTAAATAAATAAATATCGACATAATTAAAAGATAAAGCTAATTTTGTAAAAAAAAAATGTCAGCCACGGAGTATGAATATTTAATACTACCTCTTAATTGGTAAATCGGTATGGTTTAAATGCCATGCAAAACACATTTTGAGGCATTTTCCAATGATTCCCATATTTTATAGATTCATTTTTTACCTAAATAGATATGGAATAAGTATTTTGCAACTTTAACGACCTATAACTCCTTAACTAGGAGTGTTGGCGGGAAAAACATTTTCCTATAGAACTTCTTTCAAGAATACTAAAAAAGGATATGAATATGAATTTGGTGTTGAGCCGAGTTAATATTCTTGTTTCAAGCCGATTCTTTTCTGTTAGACAAAAAAAAAAAATAAAATTTTTAAGCACTCATTCTTTAAATATTTTTTTTATTAGCAACACTTTTTCTATTTTATAGTGGAAAAAAATAGAAATTAGTTTAATTTGATTACAACGACAAAATAAGCACAGACAACAACCTGCAGCCATGTAGGCGTGTCGTCGTGAAAATAATCATTATCATATACACACATGGTTTCTATTTTAGACATATTGAAGGCGGTAGCGTGCTGTCTCGAATGTGCTTAAAGCATTAGTTACTACAATGCAGTGTTATTTCAATACAATGAAGTATATTTCAATAAATTTAAGAACCAAATTTTAGAAAATCGCAAAAAAATGTGTCACACCACCGGTGAAGTCTGTACTTTGATTTTTATGAAAACTAGATTAGATAAGATTAACCACAGTGAAATAAAAATTGGCTTGAAATGTAGTTTTTTCATCGCGTTCGGCCACAAAATTTGATTTAAGCTTAAAACAATTTTTGACGTATACGGAGACTTAGTTTTAATTTTTGTTGTATTTGTTGCCTTAGTGCTGCTATCTGTATTATTTCACGATATATATACAGTGAAACTTCGATATAACGAATCTATATGGGATCGAAAAACACTTCGTTATAGCTACTTTTCGTTATACATATGCATTGTGAAACTTTGGTGTAGCGAAATTTAAAGTAATACGAAAAAATTCGTTATAACTACAGTTTTTTTTGTCCAAATTCTATTTAACACGAAAATACTATGTACATACATAATAAAAATTCAATATTTAAAAGGTAAATAAAAAATTATGTTTTTATTTGGCAAAGAACCAAAACAGAACTGACTACTTTTGTGGCGCTTTACATGTGCAAAGACATTTATGTACCTTTCATTGTTTTTAAAAGGGACTTCCCCGTTTTGTTTAAAATTTAATTTTGCTTTATTCTAACTTCGTTGTATGGGGGCTATAGTTCAAGACTTCGTTATGTAGAGGCTTTTGATAACGGGATTTCAATGACTTACACACTTACCCCCGTATTCATAAAAAATTAAAATGGATTTGAAATGCATTTTAAGAAAAATCTGTATGAACATTTTGGCTTAAAACTCATTTCAAACTTATTTTATTTTTTATGAATACGGCAGTTAAAATGTTATATGTATGTATTTCTCAATTATAATTTCGTTATATAGAGGCTTCTGAAAAAACACTTCGCTATACATATAGAGGCTTTAAAGCTCAGAATTTCTTCGTTATAGCTATAGGGCATTTTTGTATGAAAATCTTTGCAATAAAAAGGTTTTTTCAAGGGACTCAGCAAAAAATTCGTTATATTGAGTTTTTCGTTATAACGAAGTTCGTAATATCGAAGTTTCACTGTATATATAAAGTTGTAACGTTACTGACTCACTGATTCATCATCTTAAAAAACTTCAAATTTGGACTGGAGGTGGGACTCTCCACAAATCGGTCCACTAAGACGGGATTTTTGGAAATTCGAATGTTTAGGGGGTAAAAAAGGGTAAATAAAACAAACGAAGCGAATACAAAATTATAATGAAGGTTACATAAACATCATTATTAAGTTTCAAGCAGATGTTTAATGCTCATAAAACACTTTTAAAAAATCTTCTTTCCGCTTTCCCTGCTTATTATTAACATGAAAACTTTGTTTCATTACTGTCGTTACTAAGGCAAGTTAATAAATGGAATTTAGGTGATATTTTGTTTTGGGAGTTTAATTTTTAAACGGATTTTTGGTAAATTAGCGTAAAAAGCATTTAAGCGCGGGGCAATTAAGCGGGTTATGCTGTATTATGACTAAGAATGCGTTTTTTTTATGGTATTGGAATACTTGTTAGAATTACCAAAATATTACGTTACGAAAGTAACTTTATTTAAGAATTAGATAAATTTATAAGTTATCTTGTATTGATTAGTTATTTAGTATTAGTTAGTTATTTTATTAGTTTAAATTGTTGATAAATAAGTAATGCACACTTCTAGTGTAAAAATCAATGTACAGAGTTAATGTTAAAATTACTGTGCATAATTGTACTTCAACCCCACTGTAATTACTAGAACGTTCGTTATTAACGCCTAAAAGTATGCCTTAGTTAATGATACCTAATAACTTAATTAATTCAGCCATAACCATAGATGAGAAAGTTTAATTAACAAAATAGCCGTTAGGAGGCAAACTTTCTAGAGCCATTTAGACGTTATTAGTATCATCTACGCGTCTGTCTGGACTATAGTATAAATAGAATCGCAAAAGTTCTAAGTTCAGGCGTTGTCAATAACGCATCACGCGGAGAAAATTATAAGCATTGAAGTGAGTTGTGAATACAAGATGTAAATTACAGTTGTTAAAGTGACTAAGTTCTAAATAAAGCTGTGTAAATAATACACAGAAAAAATTATTTTCCAATTCAAACAAAAAATTTGTAGAGTCAAACAATTTTTTGTCTGAAATCGGTCCTATAAACAAATTTGCATTGCATATTCAAACAATTAATTTGCATTTTGTTTATTGAAAAAAAAACACTGAGTTTTTCAAACAAATAATTTAACTGAATCAAACAAAAAGTTTACTGAAATTCATATACTAAATTTCAAAATAAAAAAAAAAGAGTTTTTGCACAAGCAATGACGCGCACACAAGTAAGCACTGTATGAGAAGATGACGGCAAGAGCAGAGCCGCCGGCTGGCTTTAACTTGAGGGTTACACCCTGCAAACAATTTCCATCGCCGAATCATCGCCCGCGAATCGCCGGCAAGTTGTCTAACATCGCCGCGATGCATCGCGTGGAAGCTTAATGCGAATCGCGAAAACGTTCGCATGTGTCAACCGCGCGAATCGCGTATCGCGATTCGCTTGAACATCGCGTACCGCGATTCGCGTAAACATCGCGTACCGCGATTCGCGTGAACATCGTGTACCGCGATTCACGTGGTTGACACATGCGAACGTTTTGCCGATTCGCCAGAGGATCGCACTTAGCTTCCACGCGATGCATCGCTGCGATGTTAGACAATTTGCCGGCGATTCGCGGGCGATGATTCGGCGATGAAAATTGCTTTCAGAGATATATTAAACAACACACCCTTCACAAATCACTTGCTCAACTGGAATGACAATTTTGCTAATTGCCCTTGAAACCAAATATTTATTTTCCCGTTACCTTAAAAAAACAACAAGAGAAAAAAAATTCTTTCGAAAGTTATAAAAAAACACTGATGATTGCCGCTACTTGTGTGCGCTCGCATATTCATCGCCATAGGCGATGGTTAGCGATTCGTATTCCCTGAGAAGGATCGCGGAATCATCGCCAAACAAGCAATCGCCAAAAAATTTCAAAAATGTTTGAAGGGCACGATCAAGTTTTGGCTATCAAGTTTTAATACACTCACGCTTTTTTACCAATACACTCATACTTTTAAAAATTGATACGAACTTGCCTCTAAAATTCTCTTGGCAGTGAGTGTATCAATTTTCGTTCAAGAAAACAGCTTATTACAAATCTTTTGAAGTTGTTTTTTTTTTTTTTTCACAAATATTTTGCCGGCAAAAGCTGAAGTTCTTTTTTTTTACAAATTGTTGCGGGAATTTTTAAATTTTAACTAAAAACCTAAAAAAATAGTGAAATATGTTTATTAATAAAATTTATTTATAAAATTAATAAGCAAAATTATGTTCTGCGATTCATAGAGCTGTACAGAAGCCATGAAGTTTTATGAATCTTTCATCATATAGGCGAAATGATTTGAAAATAAAAGCCTACGAGTCTATAGCTTCTGAAACAAAAATGCCAGTGGAAGAAAAAAAGAAAAAAATAAAGTCCCTTCGAACAGCCTACAGTGCAGAAAAATCAAAAGTGGAAAATAGCAAAACATTTTGAGTTGTTTTCTCGGCGACGACATCTTGAGCTGTGACGTAGGCTGCACAGCTGTCAACTTTTGCATATTTTGACAATCAGTATATGTAAAAGACTATCAAGAAAATCTTGATCGTGTAGCTGCACTGTAAGACACATTTTTTTTGTTGGAATAATTTTTGAACGAAGTCTTATTTATACACACAACACAATGTTTTTCTTTATCACTCTCTGTTGCTGTATCCTTTCATTTGCTTAAGAAGAAATGTAACCAAAAACGGCAGCAGACCGACTCGATATGTTTTTCGTCATCATTCTATTTTTGTATTTGATGTATTTAACCAAACAGTTTTAAAAAATTGAATACGGGATTTTGTTTCTTGTTATGTTGTTTCTGCTATTGTTTTTCTTATAGTTGCACTTTTTTAAAGCGTCCAAAAATAGACTGTGTGTGTTTTTTGTTGTTGTTCTTATATTTCACATAAAGAAGTGTTGCTTAAAAAGGCAAAATGACGACAACATTAAAGAGCGTTAAATATTTCATACCAAATTATGAAAACTTGACACCAATAACGCGTTTATTATATTTTTGAAGAGTTGTCCACATTTTTGTTGGTTAAATAAAAATCAAACAAAAATATTGTTTGAATCAGTAAAAAAATTTATAGAAATTAAAAAAATTTTCAAACAAGCGTTTGTTTGAAAATAATTCAGCTATAATTTTTTCTGTGCAAATAAGTGTTATAAATTAAAGTGTTGTGTTTATTTAATTTTATTAAAGTGCAATAAAGAACTCACGAGGTTTATTATAAAGAAAGTAAAGCGAAAACGTTATGGAAAAGGTAGTAACGAAACAATATTAAATAAAAAACGGTGGATGATACACTTTGGTGAAGAAAATTTGCCTCTTTTGTGGGAGTTCATGCACGACAACGATTCAAATCTCACTTCTCGACTTGAGATCACAACCCAAAGGTTTTAAAATGGCCAGCTCAATTCACAGATCTCGTTCCAATTGTGTTCTTGTGGAGTCATGGTAGCAGAAGTATTGAAGGAAAGAACTAAAGTGTTTTAAGCGCCATTCCTAAAACTTTCAACGTTCATTTTGAACAAAATATAAAAAGCTTTTTCTTACCTTTTGTAATCTTTGAAATAATAATAAAAAAAAAAATTCTGTTATAATGAATGTTCAATACAATAACAACTAAATTAGTTATTAGACAGACTTTCTTATAATGAAGCTATAAAAATATCCCATTTTGATTTCCATTTTGTAATAGCATCCGCTTTTTCCGCTTTATTTAGGGAGCTGTAATTAATGGAATTTTCAGCCAATTTTTTCAACAGTTTTAAGTCCGAGTGAAATGAGGCTATACCAAAAAAGGCCATATAGAAATCATGAGACAAGGGTTTCACATTCCAAAAAGTATGATAGTCTGAAGATACTACGACCGGATAATTATCAGCAAATAGGTGTGAGCAGGGATGATTACGAAAATCAGAAATAAATCCCAATGCCTGATTCGAAATAGGAAGAACTTCCACGGCTATATCATTTTCCTTTACATACTTCATAACCAAAGGATGTTTAAGTAAGGCAAAAGCATTGCCAATACGGCGAGTTTTAAGCTGAACGGCATCTATCAGATTTTCATCTATTAAGGTACCAAACCAATTTGTTTCGCCAGCACGCAATAAGAAATCAGTATGATCTGGCATGTCCAAAAGTTCACGTGTAAACTCTTTAAGAGTAGGTGAAATATCCTCTGGACCCGACAAATCAAAACCAGCCACAAAATCAGGATATGCCTTCTGTTGGATTCGTTAAAATTATCAATTATATTAATTTAATTTATTTGTATATCTCGTAAACTTACCGTAATTTCCGAAAAAATTTTGTTGTATTTTTCTAGTTCAATGGTATCAACAGCCCGGGAGGGTGCATAGATCACTTTACATCCAATAAAATCTGGATTTTTTTCCATAAATTTTTCCAAAATTTCTTTACATATGCGTACAAAATCAACTGCTGTGTACTTGGTACCATCAAAATCAAAAAGCTGTAAGAGGAAAAGTTTTCTTTAATATTTTTTCAGACACTTGACTGTTTAATTTTAAAGTCCCTTTTTTAAGACCTCTGGCCTACTGTACAACTTAAACGTCACGACGTTTGGGGACAGATTAAAGGTTAAAGCTTATTCTGCATTTAAGTCGGTCACAAAGTTGTCTTGTCTGTAGTAAATGAAATTACTATGAAAAAAGCTTTGATATTGGAACTAATCATGGTACAACTACACTAGTTGAATGATGGAAAAAATTTTAGTTTTTCTCGTCTTGACAATTAAAAATTAGCTTGTGGGTTACACATGTAAATAAACTAGTTAGCTTCATGTGTAATCTGTGTGTAATTTTACTTAAAGTTCTATTTTTATACCCACCACCACAATTACTTGTGAAGAGGGTATACTAAGTTTGTCATTCCGTGTGAAACTTTTTTATTTTTCATCTCAGACCCCATAAAGTATATAGATTCTTGCTCCTTAGGTAATTCAAAGTCGATTTAGCCATGTTTCGAAAAACTAAAGAGAAAACAACAATGTTTGTGTCAAGTTGCTTGTAGTTACCCTAAGCAGCTTGGGATTGAATTGGTTCAACTTTTTCATACTCTCGTACGCCAAATCGATGGGTATTAAGGAAAATCTATTCTAAAAAAGAATTTCAGACAAATCAGTTTAGATTAAGGCACGTCGCACGCCCTCCAATGTTTGAATATTGAATTTTTTTTTTGAAAAATCATTTTTATGGTTACCACGTAAACACAATATCTATGAAATTATTTTGAAAAGTGTTTATGAAGAGAAATTTGTCAAGAAAAATAAAAAGGAAGTCCGAATGTGGCCATTTTCGAAAAATTAAAGACTGCATGGCCAAATTTTAATTTACATAACTTTCGTTCTGGGATTGACCACAAAACAGCATTAAATTCTGAAGATTGGGACGG
This sequence comes from Pollenia angustigena, assembly GCA_930367215.1. NCBI lineage: Eukaryota > Metazoa > Arthropoda > Insecta > Diptera > Polleniidae > Pollenia > Pollenia angustigena. The sequence continues at coordinate 218,788,629 of OV884058.1, read as the reverse complement.
GATTGCTTCATCTGTTAAAGAAATTATTGGGAAAATAGGGGATGTCAACGACACTGCGGAAAGGGGAGCCAAGCTTATGGAAGAATATAATTCACTTCTGACAAGAAATGAAGAGCAACAACAATATGTATTACAAGTTGTCCCAGATTATAGACGCAAATATCCCGGATGTATTAAAAAGTCATTTACAAAAAAATATGAAAGCTCTCTCAAAATTAAAATATTTAGTAAAATTAAAATAAACAATTTGAATTTATGTAAAATCCGATAACAACGAGTTTTTTCTACGAATAAGTAAAAAAATCAATATTGATATTTTTGTTAGTTGGAGCGCTTTGCTTTTTGGTTGACATATGTTTATGCCGATTATGTCAAAAAGCCATTAACAAACCAAAAAGAATTGTAAAAAAGTAAATATTCATAAAAGTGTAATTTAATTTTTAAAATTTTAGCCAAAAATTAAGGATTTTCACAAACTTCGATATTTTTTGTAGTTTTTTCCTTATAAACAACGACTTGGGATTTGAGACTTGATAAAATCCAAATTTTAATTTTAAGAACCACCCTTATGTGTATAGGTTAAACAAATAATGACACACTTTTGAATGTGTTCATTTTGGGACATCCCTTGCAAACTTCATTGGTTGTAAGTACAGTACTTTTCGCTTATAGTCCACTACTATAGTTGCACAAGTTTTGTGGACTATAACCGATTTTTTTTATAAGCCATTTTATGGATACTAAGTGAAATCTAGTATAATCCACATTTTGGACTATATAAAAATTATTTTCTTCAATAAAACCAGTCTTTTTAAACAAAAGAATAGTTTATTTAAAACATAACCAAATATTGGTTTAATTGAAATAAATAGTTAAAAATAATAGTTGCCAGAAAGGTAAATAAAAACATGTTGCCAGTTGATTAAAAAATATAAAAAACAGAGTGGATTATAAGCGAACATTTTTGTATAAAGAATTTTATAAATGCATGCTAAGAATATGTGGCTTTTAAACGAAAATGGATTTCAAGCGAAATGGACCTTAGAACAAATAATTTGTATGAAATTCGAAAAAATGAAAGTGAATATGACAGTTTTGGCTTAAATCCGTTTTTGGCCTTTAAGAGGAATGGACTTTAAGCGAAAAGTACTGTAGTGCTTTTACGTTTTTCTGATTACTCAACACATTATTTTGCAGATGAAGGTTTTACTGGGTGTGAAGATAAATTAATAACACTGTTCTTCTTGCAAAATTAGACAAGCCGAGCACATGGCGTTTTAGCATAATTCGGGTACGCTAAGTAATTTTTTGTTTACAAATACCTATTGAAAAAAATTATTTATTTTTCTGGTTACAAATATTCATTTTAAATAAACAATTTAATTTGTTGGTTACAAATATCCAATTTAAACTAAATATGGCAGGCTTGATCACAACGCTTCTTGCTAGTTTTTATTTTTACAAACACAAAGTATGTACACGTCAGTTCTTTCAGAATTTTTGTTTTTTCAATAATTTTGTCTACATGGCACAAAAGCGCCCTTTTAATTTCATAAAAAAAATTTTTACACAAACAAAATACATATCGTTACCGAAAATTTCAAAAATGTTTGCCTTCCAAAAAAAAAACAAGCAAGCACATTTTTACGACCAGTTTTGTTCTTGTAAAGTTTTCTTGTTGGCTTTTTTTGTGCTCGAAATACATCACGCAAAAATTATTGAAAAAAATAACTGTTCATGTGTACATATTTTGTTTTTGTAAAAAATAATTTTTTTACCAGCCTAAGGGTCCGCTCTTTTGCGTTGAAAAATAATTGAAAACAACGGCATCGTACAATAAGTAACTTATTGTATTCCATCAGTATCCACTAGTATCTGCTTTTGCGAAACAGATATTAACAGATATGATACTCTCTTTCGCTTTTTTATCAACTTACATCCAATCTTTTACAAATCATATCAATATCAACTTATATCAGAAACACAAGAACACTTATCCATACGCATCCACTTTAGAAAACACACAGGAACAGATATAAACAGATATATCTGTGCAGGTCTTTAATGCAGACTAGCGATATATTGTAGAAAAAGTCCCATAAATGCCCAGGAGTTGCCTAGTGGGATAAAATATATGACCGACCTCATTTAGTTTTTTGTCTTTAACATTTTCTCGAGGCATACTTTCCCCTTAACACCACTTCTTAGGGGCGCTCCTATACACATATTGCGTTTTATGAAATTCTTAAATAAATTTAAATTTGTCGGCTTTTATGAAGAAAATCAAAAGTTGTAAACAGATTTAAGTCATTAATAGCTTGTTTTGCTTGTAGCTTCGTTTTTTATATGTCTGCCTAGCATTTTCCAAAAACAAAAATTTCGACATTTTGAGAAAAAAAATTATTTTGTTTTTCCAAAAAAAAAATATGTTTCTAAAGGCCCAAATACATTGATCAAAATACTCATCAAGCATTGTGGTAGTATTAGTGAAAATATGTTTGTATGTGTCACACCTACGATGCTGGATGGAAAATCAAAAAATTTAGATATTACGGCGAATATTACGTCAAGCACACGTACACGAGTGTATTTGGGCCTTAAAACGACTGCTCATATTTAAGAAAAAGTTCAAATTTTCTTAAAGGAAATTATATTGCGTTTTAGAGTTACGCGAATATATGTTGTGCAACCTCCTCCATTTTCGAAATAACGGTATATCTCGAAAACAAAAAGTATAAATTTCGAGCACAGTGAAATTTATAGACCTACATATGCATATACCCCTTCGACTGAAATAATCTAATTGTCGGTGAACGCACTTGTTAATAATAAAATAGCGATTTAAAACTTTTACAGAATGATTTTAATGCTGATAATAAAATAACCTTTTAGGGGGGTCCTGCTTTAAAAATTTTAAAGTCAGCAAATCAGGACCAGTCTTATCTATATATACATACAGTAGTATTCCTGTTTAACGAACCTTCGATTCTGCTAACATCGCATTTAACGAACACACACGTTTGTTCCATTGAGTACCTTATATAGCGAACAAAATATATTTTTTTGTGCTCAATTTAGCGAACAAATAAGATTCATAATTTTAGTTTAAAAAATCATAATGTGAAGTAATTTCAAACTAAAATCAAAGTGAGTAGCAAAAAGAACCGTTATTTTAGGTTTTGTTTAGTCCAAAGGTCGAACAACGATTGGCTTTAGAACGATGCATACTAAAACTATCTTATAGCAAATATTTGCTGGCTGTGGCGCCTCCAGATGTCATTTATTTTAAGCCCGAGGTTAAACCGTCTTCATTTAACAATACCAAGGATGGACATTGATATACCATTCAATTAATGCCTGAACAAGCATTTTTGTTTGATTATGCTGCAATGATCAGTAAAATGAGTACAAGAAAGAGACTTTTTTTTAAAGAAAAACTAAAAATTGGGGATGATAACCAAAATGGATTGATAGTTGTAGATTTGTGCAAAAAGTAACAAGTACAAACTTTGGATTTAAAATAGGAAAGCCATGAAACAAGGTGAATTTCCAAGAATGAAGCAACAGCTTTTTTCTTGTTTTTTACGACAACGATATCCATATGCATTGTTCTAAAAAAATAAATATTTCTCGAAAAATTTTTTATGTAAAATTTTTAAGGAATTTGAAAATGAACTTGAACTTTTTTTTTTTATTAAAATTATTTTAGGTTTAACGCTACCAGAATAATGAATTGTACCTCTTTTCATTTTTTTTAATATATTATACAGATCTCAAAACATATTTCAAAATAAACCACAAATAAAACAGAGCCCGAATTACCGCATACCATGGCCCAATAGTTAGGTCTGCGCACAACTACAACAATGCAACAATAGAAAAAACAACATGCGTTTTGTTTGTGTCAAGGGGTTGGTTTGTGTATACAAATGGGGAAAATGTCAAAAAGTTGTCAGCTTTCAAGAAATATGTGTTTTGTATTTTTTATGTATTTTTTTGTTGAATGAAAAATTTTCAATCGAAATTTTGTTAAAATATGTTTATTTTGAAAAAAAAGTGCTAGAACTAATTGGGCGGTATAGAATCAATATAAATGAAATGCATTTTTACATTTTGCAACATACAACCAACCCGTATTTGCATTTTAAAATTGCATATTTTATAAAATATAAATAAAAAACTAAAAGGCGGACAGAATGGCGAACATTTATTATTTCCTCCTCCGTTGCGATTCAGTAGCGCCAATGTATTAATCATTTGATGCCGAAAGTGCCATGTCCAAATCATGCTACAAACAAAAATTAATCTGAATATAATCATTTGAACTTACTTACTAAAGAAGGTAAGTAACCTCCTCCGCCTGCATATGGTTGTAAATAAAACAAGAGAAATGGTTTACCCGAAATAGAAGAAGTGTCCCCTTGGTCAACATGTTCGTCTGTGTTCTCTTCTGTTATTTAATTAATAATGTTGATATATGCAGGCAGCGGAGGAAAGTAAGCAGTCTTTAATGAGCAGTTAAAATTCTTATCCCCATATTAATTTTTGTTTATTGAATCGTTCATACCAAAAAGAGTTTTTAACATGCTTTGGACATGGCACTTTCGGCATGAAATGATAAATACATTGGCGCTGCTGCATCATTACTGGGAAGGAGACGATAAAAGTTATCCATTGCGTCCGCCTTTCAGTTTTTTATTTATTTCTTATATTTTTTTTATTATTATACATAATTATTTAAAATTTTTGTTCACATTTTTATAACAATTATTGAATTAAATTTCTAATTTTTTGAAATAAAAAATCATATTAAAAAAGTAAAAAATTTAAAAAAAAAAAACACAATGACGTTAAAAAATGTAAACAACTTTAGACATTTTGCCCATTTATGCCTTTATGTATTATTTCTAAAAACACAACTCTGTAAGAAATCAGCAGGCGTTTCGAGCAGACCTTCTAATTGGACCATGCTATATGTATTATTTCTAAAAACACAACTCTGTAAGAAATCAGCAGGCGTTTCGAGCAGACCTTCTAATTGGACCATGCCGCATACGTGACCGAATAAAATTGTACGTAATTTTTCTCTTTGGGATTACCGCATTCGTTATCGAGCAAGCACAATCGAAATTTGAGATGATATCATACGATAACGAGGGCGTAATCGAGTATCAGGTGTTTAAATTTTACTCGTCATCTCAGTATTGATCGAAATCATAAAATTTTTAATTTATGTGCAAAAAATACAAAAAGATGTAAGTTTATTATTATTTTTATAGTTTAAAAAACAAGATAATACAGTGATTATTGTTTGTAGGACTAATACTAACAAAATAAACGGAAAACATAAAGAAGTTATGGCGCAATACATGGTCGATCATCCCTCATTTCTTTCGGATACGTATTGTGTTATAATCAACTTAAGAATCGGAAGACTATAGTCATTCCTTACATAATTTTATTTTTGTTTTTAAAAATATTTAAATTCACAGAATATGTTGAAATAAGCCGCGAAAAGTTGGTTTTGTTTTAAATTTTTTATTAAACATGTACTTATTCTTCTTATAAGTGTCATTCAGCTGATAATAATATGCACTAAACATATGTTTTTATTCTATTCCAACGTAACACAAATCTAGTACATTTTGCAAAAATTTCGTTACGTCAGCAATCGAGTGCTATAATCCATTCATTCGAAACGTGACTAAATTTTATTCGATACGAAAGCTTTCTCGTTCACGTATTTATTCATAATATGGGTACTAGACATAAGTATGGCATATAACGAGCTTTTCAGTTTAACGAACAGGCCTGACAAAGTACTGGTTCGTTAAACCGGAAAACTACTGTATAGATTGTTTCCTGATAAAATTTTGACCCGGTAGATAGCGGGGGTTAAGTTATTTACAAAATGCTGCGGTATTTAATTCTTTAATTTTTATTTAGAAAATCCTGAGCAGGCAAGGCGAACAAATTCGATCATACACAATAATATTTATGTATAAACCCTCCACCGCTAGTTAGAATATTTCAGACGTTTTATGAGATCTATAAATTATACTGTGCTTGAAGTTTACACTTTTGTTCTGACAAACCTGGCATTTTAACCTAATTTGGGTTGGCTGAGTACAGTAGTGCTAACCGGTTTTATGGGATAGCTCTTGTTTCAAAGATATACCGTTATTTCGAAAAAGAGGATGTTGGCGAACATATATTCGCGTAACTCAAAAACGGTTTAGTTAATTGAATGAAAATAACCCTTAAGTAATGTTAAACTTTTTTCTTATATGCGCAGTAGATTTAGAAACATATTTAGTTTTGTTCTTTTTGGTGAAAAAAAAACAAAATAGTTTTTTTTTAGCAAAATTTCGAAATTTTTGTTTTTTTAAATCATAAAAAATTGGAAAATGTAGCTGTGCTTCTAATTTTTTCTAGACATATAAAAAACGAAGTTGCAAACAAAACAAGACATAAAAGACTAAAATCCGTGTTCAAAAACTTTTGATTTTTTTCACTAACGACGAAAAATTTTACTTAAATTTAAGAATTTCATAAAACGCAATATTTGTATGGATGCTAAAGGCCAAGTATGTTTGGAAAATGTTGAGAACAAAAAACTAATAGAGGTCGGTCATACATTTAGTCCCTCTAGGGGCGACTCCTTGGCAGTTATGGGGCTAATTATTCAATATATTTCTGGTCTGTACTGAAAATTTTGCATTGGAGCCCCTTTAAGGTATGGTGATAGCGGGGGATAGAAAACAAAGTGGGGTTGGTCTAATATTTGACCCGTCTAGGGGCATCCTAGCGCTGCAGGCGCCAAATTTAAGAATTTCATAAAATCGCCATATTTGTATGGTTAAAATTCTAAAATTTGGCCCCTGCAGCGCTTTTTATATGTCCAGAAAAAAATAGAACACAGCTGCATTTTTTTTATGTTTCTAAAAAGTTTAACCTCACTTAAAGATAATTTTATTGCGGAATTTCGTTTTTTTATTTGATTCAGTATTTAGTTACGCGAATATATTTTGTGCAATTCCACCATTTTCGAAATAACGTTGTATCGCGATAACAAGAGCTAACCTAAAACAAATGGTTAGCAGCACTGGATTCAGTGTTCCCGAATTAGGTTAAAAAGCCAGGTCCACGAATTCTCTGTTTTTCTTCTGTGATTTGAAGCCTTATCAAACTACCAAAGATCAAATTCTGCTACAAAAACATTATTCATTGGGGCTTAAGGCGTACTAAACTGTTTTCCTAGAGTAGGCTTTATATCGGTAAATTATAATTCGATCTTCACGAAATTTATGCTAAGTTCACACTTGGGTTTTTAAACGCGTTTAAGCAAAATGTTGATTTATCTAACCAAAGCCGTTCACGTTACATTTGAGATGATTAAGATGACAGATGATTAAGAAAAAAAAAAACACACAACAAACACACAAAAAAAAAATCAAACAAATTTATATTTCTTTAAAGTATTAAAAATGGATAAAAACACTTTAATAAAGTTATCAGAAGATTATTTTAATCATTTTAATGATGAAATTGTGAAAATTTATAAATTTTTTAAGGAAAAAAATAAAAACATTAAGCAGAAATATTGGCCGGTTGTACACGACATGTTGGCAATTCTACATTATTAGGTATGTTTAGTGGATTCTATGTGGTTTATGAAGTGATTTAGTTGTAATCATGTCGATTTGAAGTGATTTACAAATCACTTTAATGTATGGGTAATCATCTCGATTTTGAAGTGATTAGAGCTTAATCACGTTCGAGCTGCTTAAACGCGTTTAAGAACTCAAGTGTGAACATAGTATTACAGTGTGATTTGTAATCCTTTAAAACTGTGACGCACAACATTTTATAACAATAGCATCATTTGTAACGGCTTTAGGCGTACATATGCTTTATATGGAACCTTAGGTAATTTATGGACCGATTTTCACGAAATTAACCAATATAATTTTTAGGCATACAGAACGAATTTGTGTCATGTCTTCTAGTAACCCGTGCATTATATAACCATTTGTGTTAGTTTTTGAAATAAAATTAAATAATTTTAAGGATGGTGGTTTCACATTTGTAACCATCCTACTGATCAGATTTTGCTGTATTTCAACACTAGTGGATGGTATAAAAATTCAAGATTTTTGTATCGTTTGTATTTATTAATTTATTTATAGAAATTCAATGGATCCCTACTACTGAACTCCATCAGTTTGATTATCTTTATCTTTAATTTTTTTTTAACTGAATTTCACTGCAGTTTTCAAACAAGCCGGAAAATATTTTGATTGATTTTCGATATTTTTTAAATGTTTCGGTATTTTTGGGCAAATTTTGAAATCCATCCGTTTAAATTTCAAACACTGTCTCTAATATCTAAATACCTTTCTCCGATCCATTCTGTTAACTAAATCACAATCTCTCATACTTACCTCTGGCATAGCTGAGTGAAATTCGATATATTGCACACCATCAGCCAGGAACTCTTCTAATGATCTATAAAAATATTTCTTCCAAGCAGGAGCATATAACAATAAGCCGTTTACAATTGAATATACTTTTTTAAATTTTTTCCACACTTCTTTGCGATCAAAAGAAATGTCCTTGAGGTTTAAAGTTAACTGTTGTCGCAAACTATCATCAACCTTTTCACTTTGGTTTTCTCTTTGTGTAACCAAGGGTGCACAAGAGATTATTTTATTAGATTTAGGCTGTTTCTTCGAGAATGTTAAACTCTTAACCTTTCCGTCGCTGTCAGAACAAATAAATAAATTTGGTAGATAAGTAAGATCCATAATGCAATCGATACTGCACATTGCTCTATCGTGGGCATTTAAAGCTGCTCCTTTAGGCATTTTGGATATATATTGAAAAAGAATCGATTCATTTATTTTCGCCAAGGTTTCGGATATAGGTCGGGAGGGTATAAATAAAAGGTGTTTATCAAAAGCTTCATTAAATTCCTGGATTTTTGCATCCATAATAATTCGATTGGCGCGTATTTCTGCGCTGTTAAGAGTTACATCTGCACCAAATGCCATTTTTTGTTCATTGCGAAAGAATTCATCACGCTGGCTTGTGTAGGACTCTAATCTAGAAGGTTCAGCATTACAGTTCATTATCAACATGAGGACAGCTGGTGCCCAAAGAAAATCAATAACTTGCATGACAATTTTTATTTTATTTTCTACTTGTTCCTTGTAATTTTTTTTTTTTTTTTTTTAACGGAAGCTTTACGAAAACTATTTCTTTATCACTGATATGGAGCTGTCGTTTGCACTTCTTTAAATACCTCGGAGGTTTCAACAGTTCCGATAGGTCCACAATATTCAACTATTGTATTTTTTATTTTACATTTTAAATTTTAAGTAATTTTGTTTATATTTGTTTTTTATCCAAACAAATAATTCTTAAAACGAAACTTTTTGTAAGTTTCCATTAATTTAGTTTCATTTACACAAGTGTCTCTATTGTCGAATTTTATTTTGGACTTGAGACGCAAAAAAATTTATCACAAACAAAAACATACTTCGTAGAGAAGAAGATAAAAGGGAATTTTTAGGGTGCTTTTATTAGTTTAAAATAAAGTCAAATATGTATATGAAATTTTAATATTTGTTAATAACTATTTATTTAATTAACAGTTATCAACTTATTTTGTTTATTTATTATACCCACACCACAATAGGGGAGAGGGTATTATGCATTTGTGCTGATGTGTGTAACGCCTTAAAATATTGGTCGTAGACCCACTTAAAGTACACCGATCGACTCAGAATCACTTTCTGAGTCGAACTAATGATGACCGTCCGGCTGGCTGTCAGGCTGGCTGGCTGGCTGGCTGTCTACATGTCACAATTTTGGAGATAATTTGATAACATTTGGGACATAGGTTCTTATTGGCACAAGGACTAAGCCTGTTAAAAATGGTAAGACCACAAGGGAAGATAGGGGGAAATTTCTTCCTCTCAGAAACTATAAAACCCATTTTGATGAAATTTAAAACATAGATTGAACCATATCTTTATGGACACGAAAGGGATGCATTTAAAAAAAAGGACCAAAAAGGGAGATAGGGGCAATTTCTGTCTCTCAAACCGATTTTAATGAAATTTAAAACATAGATAGATCCATATCGATATGGACACATGATCTATACAGTTTTTCAAAAATAGGACCACAGGGGGCGGTAGTTTATAAACATAGATAAATCCATATTTATAAGGACACATGAGCATAATGTGTTTTTAAATACTGTGGTGCTGGGTGTCATATGGTCGGGCTTGACCAACTATACTTTCTTACTTTTTGTTAATAATTTTTTATTACCAGTACACTTGAGTAATTATTTTGCAACAACATTTTTGTTAATTTTTATTTTAATCCAAATAAAAAACTATTGTTTATTTTTTAAGCTTTCAACCATTTTTCTTATTTTGATAACCTTCACCATTAGAGATGATTAAGGGTATACTTAGTTTGTCACTCCGTGTGAAACTTTAATATATATCTAAGACCCCATTAAGTCTATATTTATGTGTATTCTGGGTTCATGATTAATTTAAAGTCGATTTAGACATGTCCAACTGTCTGTGCGTCTGTTAAAAACACGTTCACTTCCTAACAAGTCAAAAGAAAATACCAATTTCGGTATCGAATTATTTCTAGTTATCATAAGAAGAGATTGAAAACCAGCCAAATCGGCTTAGGAGGATAAGAGTTATGAATTCAAATGTTTAACGATCGCCCTAAAAATTGATAATTTTTCTCCAAAAGCTAACATTAATGGTGGCCGAATGCAGGGGTTGATATAAGATTTGCACAAATTTTTTTATATGACTGGAAATCATACAACTTAATTTCATTAAGATCGGTTCATTATTCACCCCATATAAAGCCCACTATCGGGAAAAATATTAGTATGTCTAAAATTTAAATGAATTGTGCTATTGCACAGAAAAAATTATTTTTCCAATTCAAACAAAAAATTTGTAGAATCAAACAATTTTTTGTCTGAAATCGGTCCTATAAACGAATTCGCATATTCAAACAATTTATTTGCATTTTGTTTATTGAAAAAAACACCGATTTTTTCAAACAAATAATTTAACTGAATCAAACAAAAAGCTTCCTGAAATTCATATAAATTTCAAACAAATAATTTTGCTGAATCAAACAAAAAAGTTTTTGCACAAGCAATGACGCGCACACAAGCAAGCACTGTTGGAGAAGATGAAGCAGAGCAGAGCGGCCGACTGGCTTTGAGACACATTTTTTTGTTGGAATAATTTTTGAACGAAGTCTTATTTATACACACAATGTTTTTCTTCATCACTCACTGTTGCTGCATCCTTTCCTTTGCTAACCCCACGTCTCCATGCGCTTTCGATTAGCACATGACATGACCATAACGCCGGCAGAGCAACGGAATTAATTTGTTCATATTCTTGTATGTGGCGAATACGTGTTGATGCTCATGTTCTGATTCACCACAATTTTTGTTGTTGTGCGTTTGGTTGTATACAGAAAATACATTGTATGGCCAACATCATGGCGCACATGGATGCTAAGACGAATGTTTGGGCAACGATGGCAGCACATGGACGAAACATGAACAGTCTACACGAGTAGAATTCATGTGCGACATGCTGTTCTTACCAAGTTGATGGATGGTGGAGACGGGTAGTAATGAAGAAGAAATGTAACCAAAAACGGCGGCAGACCGACTCGATATGTTTTTCGTCATCATTCTATTTTTGTATTTGATGTATTTAACTAAACAGTTTGACAAAATTGAATGCGGGATTTTGGCCCTAAATTTGTAAAACGCAAACGCAATGCCAAAAATAACATTGAAAGCAAAAACAATGTCAAAAATTTGTCAAAATTTTGTTATTGCTTTCTACAGAAATACATATTGCGTTTTAAAATTATCAACGCCACAAGATATGCAGCGTTTAAAATTTAAAACTTCAATATACATTTCTTTCTATAGAAAACAACAACAAAATTATGAAATATTTTAGATTTTGTTTTTGCTTCCATTATAATTTTTGGCGTTGCGTTTGCGTTTTACAAACTTGGGGACTTTGTTTTTTTTACCAACTTTGAAAGCAGCCAAAAACTTATTTTGTTTCTTATAATGTTGTTGTTTCTGTTGCTTAAAAAGAGTGAAACATTTTTTTACCTGCTATTGTTTTCAACTGCAAACCTCGTCACGCTATTGTATCATTTTTCCTATTGCTGTACTTTTTTAAAGCGTCCAAAAATAGACTGCATGTGTTTTTTGTTGTAGTTCTTATATGTCACATAAAGAAGTATTGCGTACGATCAAATAAAAAAATTTCATACAAAATTATGAAACCTTGAAACCAATAACGCGTATATTACATTTTTGAATAGTTGTCAACATATTTGTTGGTTAAATAAAAATCAAACAAAAATATTAATTGAATCAGTAAAAAAATTTGTAGAAATCAAAAAAATTTCCAAACAAGCGTTTGTTTGAAAATAATTCGGCATTAATTTTTTCTGTGTGTATCATTAAAATTTTATAAGTCCAAAAATCACATTGTCATATTATGTGAAGATCAGTCCATAGTCCCTATTGACTCCATTCTGCGCCTAAAACCGTAGAATATATATAGAGATTGTGGTAAATTTTGGTCTTTATGACTATAATCATATAAACTCGGATCATTGCACCATTTCCGCCTCTTTTCCGTTCTCCGAACTTCGGAACGTTTTACGACGGGCTACGAAACGATCAATATTTGTTTACGGAAAAGTACGTTGGGCTGAGCTCAATGACTTTTTTCGGCATTTCAATTGGAAACTCTGTTTCCTGGACAATGACGTCAATGCCATGGCGAAAATGGTTGAAAACGTAATAATGCTGGGAATTAAAATCTTCATCCCTGTTAAAAAAGCTTCGAATAAACCTCGATCCAAATCTTGGTTTAATCAGTCGTGCAAATCAGATCCAGAGAGGAAGCATTCAGAAATTGGCGTAAAAATAAAAACGTTGATACTGAATTGCTACGCAAAATGGCAAGGTCTTCGTGTGCCAAAGTACTTAGACGGGAAAAAACTCTTCACGAGCAACGTCTTCGTGCTGAAGTTCTTGCTGCTCCCCGGGGTAGTAAAAGCTTCTGGTCATTCGTTAAAAGAGTAAGGGTTAATGCTAGTTCTTCAATACCAACTCTTTTGAAGGATGGCCGATCATTCACGGACCCGGTTGATAAGGCTAATTGTTTTGCCGAATTATTTGCTAATAGTTCTTACCTACCAGATAGCAATCAACCACTACCCGAACTCGAAAAAGTATCCGTAACTATGCCTAGAATATTTTTTCGGGGTCGAGCTGTTAAAAGGGTTCTTGCGGATCTCGACATAAACAAGTCTCCTGGGCCGGATGGTATACCTGCACTGGTCTTGAAGCAGTGCTCTTCGACGCTAGCTCGTCCCTTAGCAAATCTTTTCAGCACTTTATACCGTGCCGCGGAATTTCCAGTCTGCTGGAAAGTTGCTAACGTAACGCCAATTCCTAAAAAGGGAACCGCTAATAACCCTGAAAATTACCGCCCAATTGCAATTTGTTCGGCACTTTCCAAAGTTATGGAGAGTATGGTAAATTACCATCTTGTCAAATATTTAGAATCAAACTACCTACTAAGCGACCGCCAGTATGGCTTTCGTAGAGGTCGCTCTACTGGAGACTTACTAGCTCTGTTATCGGAAAAATGGTGCCATTCCATTCACCATTTTGGCGAAAGTAAGGTAATTGCTTTGGATATTTCTAAGGCGTTTGACAGAGTCTGGCATGGTGCACTCTTGTCAAAACTTGCTGCATTTGGTGTCGGTGATAATTTCTCTCGATTTATATCGAGTTTTCTCAGAGATCGCACTATACGAGTTGTTATAGATGGGGTTTCGTCAAACGAGTTCAAGAATCATTCAGTGGTGCCGCAAGGCTCCGTTCTTTCTCCTACTCTATTTCTTATCTTTCTAAACGACCTCCTTTGTCAAACTTACAATCCTATCTACTCTTTTGCAGATGACAGCAACCTTTGCAACTCGTTCTCATTCGAATGTAGACCAAGCGTATCCGATGTCGCTGCTATGAGGCAGAATATGAATTATACGCTTGGCCGAGATCTTGACATAATCTCGGAATGGGGTCGTGCGAATAGGGTCGATTTTAATGCCCGAAAAACCCAATGTTGCGTGCTGACGCATAAACGCGCGACAAATCAAGGTGCCTCATCTGTATATATGGGTGGTATAGTTATTGAGGAATCAGAATCTCTTGATGTTCTGGGCATGAGTATACAATGTGATGTCCGATGGACAGAACATATATTCAAGGTGTCGAAAGAAGCATTCAAGTGCCTCGGTTTTCTAAGACGGTGTAAGATATACTTCACTCCATCTGATCTCCTTACTATTTATACCACCTATATCCGACCGCGTATGGAATACAACTCTCATGTGTGGGCCGGTGCTTCAAAGTCTATTTTGGAGCTTCTCGACCGCGTGCAGGAGAGGGCGAAGGTTCTCATTGGTGACAGTAGGGTATCCAATTCTATTGACTCCCTCGAGCACCGTCGCAATGTGTGTTGTATTTGTCTGTTTTATCGTTACTACAATGGGATGTATTCTGACTAAATTAGGGATCTGGTTCCCGAAACCCGTACGTTTGTTCGTAATACACGTTTTTCCTCAAGAGCCCATCCTTATGTGGTCGATTGGCAGGTGAATCGTACAACGCATTACAGAGAGAATTTATTTTTTTCCCGCACAGTTCCTGCAGAAGTCTTCCCTCTCACTTACACCATGATTAAGTTCAAATCGAATGTTCACAAACACTACTCCCTCTATCCCCCTTCCCGCAACCTATTTTCCTAGTTCCAACACAATGCAATGCATTAGTAGGGGTCATCCCCTGAGTGCTGGTCCTAACAGTAAAAAAAAAAAAAAATAATTTACTATAGGTCCCATATAAAGCACTTTAATTCAAGTGCTACAAAATATTTCACTACCGTATTGAAATCTTTTCTTTATTTGATTTTTATTGATAACAACTCTACTGAATTGTGTGACAATTGATTCATTATACATCATTAATTCCTTCTGAAATCCTGTTACAAATCATGATATTGTATTTTAATTTATAATTAAGTATTCATAGATCTAAGCCGAAACCAATTATAATACTGGCGTTAGTTTTAATAACGCTTGGTTGATCTCATACAGGGCGCACTCCGGAAATATTGTTACTGTCGGTGGAGGGTACCAAAGATGCGGCACAACCGAATATACCACTCTAACTTAAATATACCACTCTTTTTGTGTTTTGTTGACTTTAATTAGTTTAAATTATTAATTTTAGATAATTTAATGCGTAAAAAGAAATATCGATGTTAAGACGTACATGTGGTTAAAAAAAACACGTTTTGCGAGCTTTATTTCAACGTATGTCACTGATAATGCGAAGAAGGGGACATCAGCGTTAATATTGTGGCTTAATCATAAGAGTTCCCGTATATTTTATCAAAAATAATAAGAAAATCAATTGCAGCTTACATGAAAAACGTTTAAAACAGATTAAATTCAAAATTTTTCATGTACATATCGAGCCCTAATAGCAAAAATGATGTAAGTCTGAGTTCACACGGCTCATGTCTTATTGACAAGATTCTTCCTTTTTCTTCTTTGAACTTAAATTGGTGTTCAAATGATTCATGTCATGTTGACGACATGTGCTTTTTTGATATTGAAAACAATAACAAAATTAAACAACGAATGAAAAAGCAAAACGTAAAGACAGTACATGCATCTGTGTACTCGTTTCTTTTCCCCTCGTCCCTCTCGCCTATAAAGTAGCAGTCATGTCAATAAGACAAGAGCCGTATGAACACAGACTAAGTCCCCTTTTAGACAGGCAAAGTTTACTCTGCAAAGTCTTGTGTAGTTCTCTTTTAAACTTTGTTTGGTGTTTAGACACACAAAGTTTAATTTGACAAATTTTTGTTTATTCGTTGTTGCAGCCAACTTCAGATACAGGGTTGATAAATGGCATTTTTTTAAATGTACTTAATACAGAAAAAAAAATTAAATTTTTTACCCTAATTGTACTTTATGCCAAAAAAAATATTTTTTTTACAAGTTTTATTATTTGCATAACAAACAATTTAAATTAAAATGCACTTGTGCTATACATTCATATTTAAAATATACCTTTGGCAATTAACAAAAAGAAAATTAAGAAAATAATAAGGAATTTAGACGAAGAATCTTAAGCTTGTTTTTTTAGATTTGAAAGTGGAATAGGCTAAAAAAATGTTTTACCTACCCAGTAAAAACTTCGCCTGCAAAATAATGTGTTAAGTAATCAGGAAAATGTTAAAATACTACTTCCAATTCTTCTGAAAGAACCAATGAATTTTACAAGGGATGTCCCAAAATTAATGCATTTTTATGTAAGTCATTATTTTTTTCCTACATACATACATCTGAAAAATAAGTAGTTATAGAAGTAATTATAGTAGTTTTATAGATGAACGCTACTAAATAATTAGTGAAAGAAGCTATCCATTTTAAAAAAGTAGGCGAAGTTTTTACTTGGTAGTAATCAGTGTGACCACAACTAAAAAAAAATTGGATGCTAAATGGGGATTAAAACAATGCTAAAAATGCTAAAAATAAAATTTGAAAATGCTAAAAAAAATGCTAAATTTTCTTAAAGATTTGTATAATTTTAATGAATGAATTAAACATTAATTAACCTGAAAATATTATATTTCTTTAAAATTGAATGAAGTTTATATAAAAATAAATTTTATACATACATACTTAGATTTATTTAATAAAAACAATTCAGTAGTTTGACAAAATTTAGCGATTTTTTAACCAAAAAAACAAAAGTCCCTATCTTCAAAATATTACATGATAAACGCTTAAAGCCCTAACCTACAGTTTGCAAAATATGCAACATTGTCAACTGTCAAAAAAACTGTTAAGGCGCAACCATGATACAAATACAAAAGGTAGTTCCACTCTCTCTTTTTATCGCCATATTAACGTTCTGACGTTTATGGAAATTAACAAAATTAGTGCTACCATATTTCATTAATTAATCCAGTTTTCCTGTTTTTTTTTTATTTATTTTTTGAATAAAAAAAAACTAAAAAACAAATCTGTATTTTAATAAGATAAAAAAACTGCAGCTTCAAGAAATATGGAATTATAAATATCAGCCACCGATAAATTTATTTAAAAATATTGTGAAGCTCGAAATTTCGCAAGAGCAGATACATACCTATTTACATATGTATGTACAGAAATATATACGTTTTGATGCGAAAAAGTTTGTGCAAATGTGTGTAACACATACAAATATTGGTTTTAGAGTCTAGGCTCTAAACCAGTTATGTCCAACTCATATGCACAATGTGCGAGCTTTCACAAAATAGCTGTAGTGCTTTCACATCGTAGAGAGCACAACTGCCAATCAACTCGCAGTGAAAATAATGGTTGCTGCTTACTTTGCAAAGAAACAACAACAAATTGTAAGAGCCATCTACCGCAAATGCAAATATCAAAGTATATGTGTTTGGACGTAACTACTCTAGACCCATAATCGCTTTTAAAATCGATCTAACGATATCCGTCTGGCTATATGACCATATAAACATTGTACGCAAAATTGTGACGAACAAAGTACACAATTTCGGAGATAATATTAAATTGGTTATAAACATTTTAACTGACACAAGCCTTTTGAAAATGGTGCAAATCGGTTTATAATTTCAATATAAATCATCCTACCAAAGTTTTTTCAAAGTGGTGCTTATTTGATAAAAGGTTTTACTAAACACCACTCCTAAAAATACAAAGCTTTTAAATTTATTGCTTCCATATTAATGAATTGGTATATATAATGATAGTGATAAGCAATTTGGATATGAGAACTTTCGTATTTAAATTTCTAACAAAACATTGAAAGACCAAAAGAAATTGGTTTGCACTGTCAAAGTCAGCAGCATTTTTCCGCCACGTGTAGAGAATTCGCCTTGGTATTATATGGCCAAGTATACATTCTTACTTGTTTAAAATTTATTTAGTAATAATTAAACACAATTAAACTTAAATCTTAATAAAATTTGGATAATTTTTAATACAAATAACACATTTTAACTAAAAATTTCCAAAAAGAAATTTGTTGTATTTTTTTATATGTGGCAACGCTTTTTTAATGTTTCCAAAAAAATTTACTTCAAATAATTCCGATAAACTTCAAAAAAATATTGTGAGAGAGAAGTGGAACTACCTTGTATATTTGTATCATGGGCGCAACCATAATGTGCTTTAGTTGTGCGAATACATGTAAATCATATGAGCCAAACAATATTGAACTTAAATAAAGTTTTTGTTAAGTTTTATGAAACTGTCATTTGCTTAAGCAAAGTGCAAACCTGATCGCACATTCCGTACGGAATCAAATGTTTTTTGATTTTGTTTTTTTAAATACATTTGAGAGACTTTGTTAATTTTTGACAGTAGGTTAAGCAAGGCTATGCATATTATGGTTGGGCTTTTAGGTTTTACAAGAAAAGTAAAAGAAAAAGAAATTATAAACAGTTTAAGGCGATAAATAAATTTCTCATTTTAAATAGTTTTTTTGTAAAATTTTAAAAATGTTAGATGTTAATAATGGCTTAAGTCGAAATTTCGTGTTTTGAGATTTTAAGGGTTTTGTCTAAAATGAATTGTGTGTTGTATTGTGAATGTTAAGATATAAATGCATATAGTTTTATTAAAAATTATATTTTATACTTGAAACTTAGCAGCGTGAAGAAGATAATAAGAATATGAAATAAAATTTTTTGGAAAACAGTATTTCATACTTACATAATTTGACTGTACCCTATATAACCAAGAATATTAAACCTAGCACCAGACCTTGGTTCACCCCATCCATACACCTATTAATTAAAAAAAGAGATGATGCCTACTTACGATGGAAGCGTTTTAAAATCAATGCTCTTAAAATTGATTACTGCAGATTAAGAAGGGATGTAAACCGTGAAATAAGAAAAGCTAAATTTCAATACTATGGTAATCGGTTTAAAAATGCTATAAACAGTAGAAAAACGATTCGAGATATTGGAATCGGCAAACAGGACTCAAATATAAATAGTAATTTGACTGCAGATGAACACAATAGAATTTTTACTAACATTTATAATACAACTGACGACTCTTATACAATGAACTATTTTAATGCCATGCAAAATACTGAAATAAACAATGAATTTAATTTTCGCTGCGTGAATGAATCTGAGGTTTTAATGAGTATATCTTCAGTTAAATCAAATGCTATTGGAATTGACAACATAGATCCACGTTTTATTAAATTACTTATGCCGCAGCTGTTACCCTTTCTTACTCACATCTTTAACACAATAATCACCACATGTATCTTCCCCTCACGCTGGAAGCAAGCAAAGATAATACCAATACCCAAATCAAATTCAGACTTTAGACCAATAGCTTTGCTTCCTTTTCTTTCAAAAGTTATGGAGAGACTTATGCACGTCCAGATAAACGAATTTATAGGATGTAATAATTTATTTACTCCTTATCAGTCTAGTTTTCGAGAAAAACATAGCTGCGTCACTGCTTTAATTGACGTTTGTGAGAATATTCGGTCTGAAATTGACTTTGGAAAAGTCAACATCTTAGTCTTGCTGGATCACTCAAAAGCATTTGACACGGTTGATCATTCTATACTTTGCCATAAACTTAAAAAATTTTTCAATTTTTCAAGAACATCTACTACATTGCTCAATTCATATTTGAGCAACCGCTTTCAATCTGTTTTTCTAAATGGTACATATTCTACTGCTTTGCCTGTTCCCAAAGGAGTCCCACAAGGGTCGATTTTAGGACCGCTACTTTTTTCTGTATATGTTAATGATTTACCACGTTGTCTCAAACACTCTAACATATAGTTATATGCTGATGATGTCCAGCTCTATGTTAGTAGTTCCACTGAATGCATAACCGAAAATATTATTAAGCTTAATGATGATTTAAAAAGCGTACACCTGTGGGCAAATGCTAACAAGTTGCAACTAAATCCACAAAAATCAAAATGTATTGTTATACATAAAAAAATCTACAAAATTGCGAACAAATTTTGAAATAATGTTAAACCATCAACGTATAGATATTGTTTCTTCTGCAAAGAATTTGGGAATTATTTTTAATGAAAATTTGGAATGGTCGAATCATGTGAACAGTTTAGTAGGAAACCTACACTTGTTACTTCGTGGATTATGGTCTACACAGTACTTTACACCATTACACATACGAATTTTAATTGCTAAAACTTACCTTATACCCCGTCTGTTATATGGATGTGAAGTATTTGCCAGTTGTGACTCCAAGAGTACAAATAAATTAAGAAAGGCATATAACAACATAGTAAGATATGTATTTGGTCTGCGTAAATATGACCGAATATCACAATATTCAAATAGGCTATATGGTTTATCATTGCGAAGACTAATGGATGTCAGAATACTTATTTGATTGCACAAATTTATATATGAAAAAGAACCGATACATCATTTTAATCGCTTAATGTTTGCGCGATCAAATAGAGGCAACAAACTAATTCTAATTAGACATCGTAGTCTTGTCTCTGAACACCATTTCTTTATATATTCTGCCCGTCTTTGGAATCTACTTCCTAATAATCTTCAGACAAACAACAACGCAATAGAATTCAAAAGACTCTTGATTAAACATTTTGAATAAATAAACAAATCTTTTAAATTGATCCTTTCAAAATTACGTACATACATACATATAAATTAACTATGCTAACGGCCATTTTCACCAAGTTCGATTATAATTAACCATCGGTTATAGCTGTCAAAACGTATTGGTAACCGGAACTTTAATTGAAAGTTAGTTTTAACCGAACTTGGTGAAAATGGCTGTAAATTTAATTATATTTATACTTTTTTTTTTTTTTATATTTACATTTATATTTATATTTTGTTCCTTTTGTTAAATTGTACTTTTAATGTTAAATTCATTTGTTATTTTTTTTTTTATTGTTAACATTCTCTGATAAATAACATTTAAATTCTCATACTGTAATTATAAGATATAAATCTTGTTGTATGGGATATTCAATAAAAAAAAAATAAAAAAATTAAAAAGCACTTAAGTCAACTAAAGCCTTTATTATTTATTGCCACAGATATATTTTATTAAATACTAAATATAAGTAACAACAAAAATTATCATTGGAAACATAAAAGGCTATTCAACAGCATTTTCAGTAAATTTAATTACACATTAAACACATCATTATATGAATAGTTTTCCTTAATTTCCAAAGTGTTGGTCAAAATACCATTAGAATATGGTCTGTTTTAGTCATATTCTTAACACCTATCCAGAATTCAATAGTTGAACTTTGGTTCATCAATTCGTATGCATTCAGCTTTTTCCATTGCTGTTCCAAAACCGTTATTTCCTTTGTAATAAAATCTACCATTTCTTCTTTATTTTTTTTTTTGTGTTTACAGGGTTGCTATTAGTATACATTTGTATAAACGTATAAATGACAAAATACAATTACAGTATAACCCGGTTAATTACCCCACGCTTAAATGCCTTTCACGCTTATTTACCTCGAGTTTAAATCCCCGTTTTTTTCATCCATTTTTTAAACAAAAATCCACGTTTAATTGCCATACGCTTAATTACCCGATTCGGATAATTGCCTTAAAAATTTAACTCCCAAAACAAAATTATACCTAAATTTCATTCGTTTAATTGCCTCAGTACTTTTTGACAAAAAATTTAAGCAAGTAATGCAACCAAGTTTTACATGTTAATAATTTGAAAATATGCACAAAATTTTTTTTTTTTTTTAAATATGCCTAAAAAACAAAATATGGCTTGATTAAAAGCAAAATATTCAACAAATTTCGTTCTTATGACAATTAAACGTATTTACCTAATTTTATCAAATTATCTAAAAACTGCTACCTTTACTTTTATCACAAGGTTTACATGGACATACAACCAGCAAGATGGACGGACGGAAACGAAAAGATTACTTAAAAAAGTGTTTCTGATTCGATCGTTTACTAAACGATGCGTCTACGTTTCTGTTGCGAAAAAAATTTATCTTCAACAAAAACTTGCTTTGGCTAAAAATTGAACAGTGAAAATTTAATAGAGGTGGCGAAATTAAACCAACAGAAAATTCATCTGTTAACCAGAATTTTAAGCAATTTTTTTATTTGCTTAACATGTATTAAAATATGTTTTAAAAACTTAAAATATGTGTGCAATAAAAATGCAGCAATGGCTAAAATGTGGAAATTATTTACAAACAAATCGATACCAAAATTCATTAAAAGCTCTAAACGCATAAATATATTGTTTCTGGATTTATTGGTCGCACAAGAAAAACCATGCAATTGCATATTTACGGCTTCCATGAGTACTTAGTAGTAGGATATGACAGGACATCTCAAAAAGCACTACAGATAAAATTTAAAACAACAAATCCCATTGTTTTTTATTGATATCTCTTAAGATTTAGCGGATACATGTAAAAATTCCTTTCTTAAATTTTTTCATACATCAAAGTTAAGTTATCTTGTAAATAAATACGTCTAATTACCTCACTGAGGTATTTAAACGAATTCGCTTAATTATCTCAATGAGGTAGTTAAACGTATTCTTATTATTACCTCAACGAGGTAGTTAAGCGTATTCGTTTAAATGCTTACCCCGCATAATTACCCAAAAATATTGGCATTTTTGTCGAGGTAATTATCCGTGGAATACTGTATAGAGATTAACGGAAGTGATAAGTTATTTTGTGAAATAGCAATATATAAACTTTTTAAGATTAAAAAATGCTTAATAATGCTAAACAAATGTTACAAAAATGCTGAAAATAATGCTAAATGCTATTTGAAAAATTCGCTGCTAAATCATAATAAATAATGCTAAATTTAGCAGTGAAAATGCTAAAAGGGTCACACTGGTAGCAATGCCCGTAATTTCTACTAAAAGTATCTAGCTGTGTATAGATATCTATGGTGCAAGGAATTTTTCATAATTTTAACACGTAGGTATGATTTACTTACTGGTTAAAGTGTATTATTTGTTCCACCATCGATAAAAATACAAATGTTGTCATATTTAAAAGAAAACTTAAAGGAAAAAACTTATATGGGCATTTCCTCAAAATGGTCTACCAGGATGAAAAAATAAAATGTTGATTATCATCCTCTTTTATTGTTTATTATTATAAAAAAGTCTATGTTTTTATAAAATAATGGTTTCATAGCATATCTCAGCTATTTTACTTGAGGAAATTACCCTAAAAACTGGAACATTTTATATTTTCTAAGTATTTAAGCTACTTCTAAAGACATTTTTATATACTTATTTTACATGCAAAAAATATGTTATATATACACTCTTTCTTCATAATCACTCCATTACAATCAATTGTAAAAGGAGTATTAAGATTTTTAATAAGGAAATTTGAAGATATTTTTGGTAAAATGCATGGTGATAATAATAAAAAAACATATGGAAAAATCATACGTTCGCGACCCATATGTCGCGTCCGGTACATAAGCCAATTAAACAAAAACCAAGAGAAATATTTTATTTTATAAATACTGGATGGAGACTTACATTAATACACTCTTAAAATAAATTAATCACTTTTGAATATTCCGTTCCATTACGCAGATTTTTACATTTCACTACTGTCAGCCAAACTTGAAATTTAAACTCGATGAAATCCATCGTTTGCACTAAACTTAGAGCTACCCAATTGCTATCGAATCGCCAAAAAAAAAAAAAAAAATGATAGGAAAAGTTTTGTTTTCTATATTATTTGTACATCAAAAGCGTACGAATGTACGTTAAGCTGTTATGATACTTGCTATTTTTTGTATTTTTTCTATATTGGAGAACAGTGCAAATATAGGAAAACTGACTAAGTGTAAAGAGTATGATTATATCATAAAAAAACTTGAAATGTCAAACAAATATACATGTGTTATCGATAAATAATCTAAGACTGTCAAAAAAAAATATAAAATTTTTTAACTTAAAACTGACATTTCCAGATTAATTGTTAGCACTTTTGCCAATTTTTTTAGTTTTTGATCGAAAGAAACGGTTTTTAACTTTTTTTTTTTGCGATTTTTAGCTTTTATGACGGTTTTTTGTGGGGAAAAAACGTGGGCAGTATTGTTTGTTTTGTTAACATTTTATCAAATTGTATTTCTTGTTCTTTCTCGCATTTGTTGTTTCATTCAGTCAATCCTAAAAAAATCCAATACAAAAAATAGCAAGTATCATACCACCTTAAATTTTGTTTAAAAATTTAACTAAGGTTGAGTCTACTTTAACTCCAGCAACAATTTGTATGTATGAAATTGTTTCTGACGTTTAAAATAATTTTATTTAGTTTTGAGTGAAAATTTTAACAAAATGTTGATAAAAATAATAATAAATGCATAATATTGTTGTGGCTAAAAATTGCAAACGGTTTTTAATGCAAAATGTGAAAATATTTTTTTGATTGTGAACGAAGCTTTAAGGACTAATTTTCTTCTCTACTTATTTTTGAATTCTATAAACATTAAAGGCTCAGTTAGTCTTTACTTTCTGTTCTGTTACGAATCAGCTGATTTGTTTTTGTTATTAAAAAACCTGTGAAATTGATTAGTTTTTCTATTCTGTTGCGGTTCAGTTTGTTAAAATCAAAAAATTGTTAAGTTATTGTAAGTGACAGCAAAATAAATAATAAAAAATACATATTTATGTTGAAATAAACTATTTTTTGATGTTAAGAATACATAAAATTTAATTTCATCAAATCTATTTGCATTAAAGTGATTGAAATGAAACAATGGACGGCGCAAAACTAATAAATTTGTCATAAATGGCTGACAAGTTGCTACAGAAAAAGTAACTATTACAATTTCGAAACAGAACGGCACGAAACAGTACGGAAACAGAAAGTTTTTGTAAAAATTTTAAAACTGCAACCATCCGCTTAAGGCTAGATTACACTGTCTCACAAGTCTTACGTATTCCATAATACTTTGTGAGATAGAAATCTAATGAGTTTTGTTGCGAATGTCAAAAAATCTTATTTAACATGACAGTTTGTGTTTACACCATCACACCAAGTATAAACACTCACACATGAAATAAAATGCAACCCTGATCCAATGAAAAGTATTATTGTTTAGAAATTTTTCAAAAAACGATGAAGTCGTTTGGGATGTCAAACTTTTTCCATAATACTTGTCATTTTCGTGACACATTGCATTCAAACTATCACACTTTGCCATATTACTTGAGTTTTTGACATGTATTAATACAAAGTATAATAGTGTAATCTACCCTTAACAACTTACAATAGACTTTCATTTTTTCTTTTAAACACGGAGAGAATTTCATATTATTTTGATTCTACAAAGTCGTAATACATTGTATTACCATGTAAACAAGCCTTAAATATTGCGGCGGCAACGCTTTGCAATTGGAAAATCCGATTTTAACAGCACGCTTTATAGTGAAGTTTATAATGTTTGTTGTCTATATGCTCAATTTAGCTATTTCATTGTAAATCTAGAGTTGTTATCTTAATTTTTTATTTCTATTATGCGGGTTTTATACACGGAAAGAATTATTTACTAAATCACCAGAAAATATGGCTTGAACCAAGAAAACTTTGCACGATTCTCATCCAAGTCAATAATTTCTTATTGTAAACATATATGTGGCTTGGCTTAAGCAAAAAGTTATGACTCAAAGCAAACTAAATTTACTTAAATACAGCTAAAAAAAATTTATTTTAATTCTTTAGTTCGTTAAATCAAGCATTCGTTGCTTAACATTAAAAAAAAAAACGAAGAAAAGCCTGCTTAATTCAAAGCATCCGTTTCTCGAGTTAACAGCCTGTTCATCGATTTCGAACGTTAACGTAACATTTAAGACAAAAACAAACTCTTCGTTTTTTGTAAAATTTTTGTGTGTGAAAAAAGGAATACTTTTTTCTTGTGTTTAAATAGAAACGAAAATAAAATTTCTTTGAAAACAAAATTTTTAGTTTCAAAAAACAACAAAAACTTCTTTTGTAAAAAAAAAACAAATAAGATTGTTTTAAAAACTTTTTTTGTTGAAAAATATTTCTTAAAACGTTTTTTTTTAGAAAATTTTATTCTTAGAATTTTTAAAAAATGTAGTTTGTAAAAAACAACCAATGATAGGGGTTCTGGTGTAAATGGATGTTCCTTACAATTTATCTAAAATATTATTTTAGTTTATAATGGGTGATTTTTTTAAGAGCTATAGCAAAGTTAAAAAAAAAACACATAAAATTCAGAAAAATGCATGAAATCTTTATTTGAATCGATAGTTCGGTCTATATAATTTAATGTTTGAAGATGATTTCATGCAAATGTTGACCGTGACTGCGCCTCAAATGGTCCGTCCGCTTAGTCCAATTTTGGCATACTCTTTCCAACATTTCGGCCGGCATCTCATGAATAAATGCTTCAATGTTGTCTTCTAATGCGTCAATTGAAGCGGGCATGTGTGTATAGCTGCCATCGGCAACCTATACTACAGTAGTTTTGACTTAACTGCCTTTTGTTTACGTGCACTTTGGACTTAACTGCACAAAATTGATAATTTTTGGAATTATTCTTTATAATTCTATACAAATTCCTTTTTTAAGTGCACTTTCTATACCTGCACATTTAAGATAAATGCACAAAATTTTTGGCATTTTAAAATTTTTTTCACACAAAAAATCAAAGTTAGCTGCACTTTGACTTAACTGCCCAAAATACATATTTTCTGGAATTATTCTTCAAAATACTTGTTTACGTGCATTTTGTATACCTGCACATTTTTCATATTTTTGGCCAGCTTTCAAATATTTTCATACAAAACATCATAAAAATATATGGTGGCCACTTTTTCACATAAATATCCAATTTAAGCTGTTTATAAAAATATAAATCGCAATTATTTTGTTTTTTTTCCATAAATTTTTATGTTCCTTGTTAATTCTCATTGTTTTTGTTAATATTTCTTTTATATTAAATAAACATACATACATGTATTAAATGATCTGTTATTTCCCAGCTAGCATAGGCTGATTGTTAAGCGATTATGTTTAATATACAACTCCTAAAAGAATCTCTTTTTAATTTATTATTTTTTTATATATTTTTTGACACGATCATCTTTAAATCTTGGAATGAACCTTTTGGGATTCTCTGTAAGAGTCGTATAACAATTACTGGGCTACTTAAATAAGACCGTTTCTGAAGTATGAAAATGCTATTGCCAATACAATTTTAATAAAACCAACCGACCTATGGATCTGTTAAAAAGGATTTTCCGACAGGATGGTGTTGATTTCGCGACCTTAAGGTTTGTTTTATAAAAGTTGTATAAAAATTAGAAGTTTTGGCATGAAAAATACGCTTGATGCCCTTTATTTAGGTAGCTCAGTCATACTGCTGAGCATTTCACGAGTTGTAAAAAAATACCTATGTACATGAGTCTCATACGACTCTTGGCATGCTTTTTGAAAGACTCGTTAGATAATCTCTACATACATCATAAACGATTCCCTTTACGATTAATATAAGCGTTTTTCGCTGCGTTATGGAAGAATCTCTCATAGGAATCAGCACGTGTAAGAGTTTCTACCGTGCGAGGAACTGTCTACAATTAAAAAGTGAGCTCGTCGATCAAAAACACTCTTTGTGGAATTCCCAGTAGACTCCTAGACGATTGAAAATGCTAGCTGGGTTGAAATAATAAAATAATTTTATATCCTATGTACTTTTAAATCAAACACTTTACTTTAACTGCACTTTTGTGCAGATAACCACAATTGTGGACCTGCACATTAAGGCAGGTAAATGCATTTAAGATAACTGCATTTTTGATTTACCTGCACAAAAAATCGTGCAAAGGAGATTGTGCAGCTAAATCAAAAGTACTGTATTACCTTTTGCGATTATATGCGTTGTACGAATTTTACATATTTTGTTGTTAAATTCTCTGCAATGTGTGTGCACATGTACGTAATAAAAGAGCATACAAGAGAATAAAAGAGAAAAGAAAAAACGCGGCGCCCTGATTTTGCCGATGGCAGGTGTATAGACATGAGCTTTAACATAGCCGCAAAATAAATAGTATAAAGGCGTTAAATCGCACGATCTAGGCGGCCAATTGACCGATCCCGAACGTGAAAAAAAGTGTTCACCGAACTCTCCTCTCAATAAGTCCATTGTTAAGCGTGATGTGTGGCATGTGGCACCGTCTTGTTGAAACCACATGCCATGCAAGTCAAGCTCTTGCATTTTGGGCAAAAAAAAAGTTGGATATCATCTCACGGTAGCGCTCACCATTCACAGTTACGTTAAGATTCGCATCATCTTTGAAGAAGTACGGTCCAGTGATGCCACCAGCCCATAAACCGCACCAAACTGTGACTTTTTCTGGATGCATTGGTAGCTCTTCTGGTAGCTGATCTGCACTCCAAAATCGACAATTCTGTTTATTAACGTACCCATTGAGCCAAAAATGAGCTGACCACAAAATGGAAAAAGCGCGCGATAAACTTTCTTAGCAGAGCACGCATTTTGAAAATAAAATTCAATAATTTGCAAGCGTCGTTCGTTTGTAAGACGATTCATGGTCAAATTATAGACCAAACTGAAGATGTTTGACAGTGAACAAAACACGAAACGTACGTCACCTGTTTGAACCAGTGTTGCCAAAAACATAATAGCTAAAAATCACCCTTTAACACAGAAAAAATTATTGCCGAATTATTTTCAAACAAACGCTTGTTTGAAAATTTTTTTAATTTCTATAAATTTTTTTACAGATTCAATCAATATTTTTGTTTGATTTTTATTTAACCAACAAAAATGTGGACAACTCTTCAAAAATATAATCAACGCGTTATTGGTGTCAAGTTTTCATAATTTTGTATGAAAGATTTAACGCTCTTTAATGTTGTCGTCTTTTTGCATTTTTTTATTTGATCGTAAGCAACACTTCTTTATGTGAAGTATAAGAACAACAACAAAAAACACACACAGTCTATTTTTGGACGCTTTAAAAAAGTGCAACTATAAGAAAAACAATAGCAGAAACAACATAAAAAGAAACAAAATCCCGTATTAAATTTTTTAAAACTGTTTGGTTAAATACATCAAATACAAAAATAGAATGATGACGAAAAACATATCGAGTCGGTCTGCTGCCGTTTTTGGTTACATTTCTTCTTTAGCAAAGGAAAGGATACAGCAACAGAGAGTGATAAAGAAAAACGTTGTGTTGTGTGTATAAATAAGACTTCGTTCAAAAATTATTCCAACAAAAAAAATGTGTCTCAAAGCCAGCCGGCGGCTCTGCTCTGCCGTCATCTTCTCATACAGTGCTTACTTGTGTGCTCGTCATTGCTTGTGCAAAAACTTTTTTTTTTTGATTTTGAAATTTAATATATGAATTTCAGTAAACTTTTTGTTTAATTCAGTTAAATTATTTGTTTGAAAAAATCAGTGTTTTTTTCAATAAACAAAATGCAAATTAATGGTTTGAATATGCAAATTTGTTTATAGGACCGATTTCAGACAAAAATTTTTTTGATTCTACAAATTTTTTGTTTGAATTGGAAAAATAATTTTTTCTGCGAACCCATTTAAGCCCAAACAAAAACTACCGGACAAAAAATAAAATATTTGTTATTTTATTATTAATTATTATAAATTTTTGGAAATTAAAGAGGTGTACCAAAAATGGCAAAGTGGTCACTTAAAAAAAAAATTTTTTTTTGATGTGATAGAAATGTCTGAAGTTTTAATTTATCTATCATGCAAACATATCTTATATATAAATACGGGAACATTTTTTTGGGGGTTGATTTTTAAGTATTTTATCGTCCACCGATTTTAATGAAACATATATCGTTTAAAAGGTATTTATTTGCAGATATGCACAATATATTTTTTTCGAAATTTATCTTACAGACATACGTACAAAGATGGGTGGATAGTGCATTTTGTCGTTCTCTTAAAATGTGTACGTTTTTGTTGTATAACGCACATGTTTTCTCAAAAGTAAATGTCAAGTGGTCGAATTTCGGCCACCGGTCGATCCTAGTATTGAATAATGTCAAAAACTTTGTCACAAGCCGCAAATAATGATGTGTTCCCAAATTGGCACAGCAAGCGTAAATGGGTTAATAACGAAGGTAAACATTTTATTAATTTATGAAGTGTTAAGTTTAAGCAATAAAATATTTTCGAAATCTTCTGGGCTTAAATTTCTGAATGCTCTTTCCACAGATCCCTATTTTGCGGGAATTGCGAAAGATTTTAAGTATTTAAAGTAGCTTTCAATTCTAATTTTTGGTTGAAATCAGTTTCTAATATGCACTCCATAATTAAAACTGTATTCATGTATTATATCTATGGTATTTTGACAAAACATCTTAAGTCGAGATAAGATAGCAAAAAATTTTTTAAAATAAAAACATGGTGAAAAAAACATTTGTATCAAATAATGAAATAAACCAAAATTAAAGAAATATTTCGTTAATAATACAAAATTTTAAAAACGGAAACAAAAATGAATTAAAATTCGTATGATAAACAACATTTTTTTCAACTTTTTAAATTTGACTTAAGATGTTTTGTCAAAATGCCACAGATATTTTCATTTATCACCCCCGTTATTTTTAACCGGTTGTATATTGTTAGTTGTTGAAACTACAAAGTATATAATATTATTTTTGGGGGCACAAATTTAAGAGACTTTCTTAGTTAGCATGATTAAGAGCGAGCAATTCATTAGATTAATTTTGAAAGTACAAAGTATATATTCGATTATTAAAGTGGGACACTATGCCATAGATACGCGAATGTATATATGTATATGTAACTCACCATTGCAACCTTTTTTTGATCTTCGCTAAGAATAATTTACCCTTTGAAACAAAACCTTTGGTCCATATATAGAGAAGCTTAAAAGGCTTTAATTTGAACTAAAACTTATTTGCGTTTTTTAAGGCTTCGAACAACGACGTTGCGATTGAGTAAGTGTTTGACATTTTCTTAAGCTCTATTTCACACAAGATGAGTTGCATGCATCAAGTAGCAATTTTCTGAACCAGGCATCCAGAACTAAATATGATTCCATATTAAAGAGGTTTAAAACGACCCATATTCTGAGAAACCTCTTCACATATTTTATTTAAATTTGTTTTGAAGAATAAAATTTTTATATCTATATAAGGGCAGTTCCAGCGAAAAGTCTACTTTTTGTAACGTAACGCCAGAAGTAATTTTAATTGTTTCTCAAACAATTTTATATGTATAGTTAACTTTTTTTTTATTTAGGAGTAAAGCGCAACTAGCTCTACATTAAGTAACAAAAGGAATAATGGTTGAACAACACGGTCCTAAAATACAACCTTATTTGCATTCAAGCGTTACACTAAAAAAAGGAGACTTTTCGCTGAAAATGCAAAGATTTTTTAATTTTATAACTTGAAAAATAAATCTATTTATGTCCAAAGTTTACTAAAAAAGGTTTTATACAAAACTTATTAATCGATTCGCAGCCTTATTCAGTTTGTAATGCAAGTCAAAATCCACTTCCTTTTTTTTAACGTCACGCCAACTCATATTTTTGCTTTTATCTGCAAATTTTTAGCGTCCATTGCTGTAATTTTTTTTCTGAATATAGTGCTACTTCATTACTTTGTGTATATAAAAACCCTTTTTACAAATTGGACTTCCGACGACACGTCAAAATGGAAATGTCCATTAGACTGGTCGCATCTTGTATGGGATTTTTTTTTTTTTTTTAAATTTTATTGTTTGCGCTGCTTAAAATATGAGGTTTGGTGTAAGAAATCATGACCTAATTTTTCAGGTCAATCCGACGGTGCCTAGCTGTGCCAAGTGGGGCCCAAAGTTCCCCATTTTATAAAAAAAAACATATTTTCTATCAGATCTTTATAGTAATACTAGTTGAAAAGCCGAAAATCAAAAATATGACTACGCTACGATCTTCAGCAGAGAAAGTACTTCAAGTGTGCCAAATTTCAGCTTCCTATGTCATCAGATGGCTTCAGAAAGTTGCGGAAAGAATAGGACATACATGCAAACATCCTGACATACTAAGAAATTATATATTGTATAGATAGATTCAAGTATTTGCAGTTTAATATTTTAGTATGATACGAACGAAAGATTTTTAACTAATTTTAACTAATTCGGGGTCGCTGAATCCAGTGGTGCTAGCCGTTTTTTTAGGTTAGCTTTAGTTTTCGAGATATACCGTTATTTCGAAAATTAAGGATGTTGCACAACATATGTTCGCGCAACTCAAAAACGCTTTAGTTTATTGAAAAACAAAAAAAACTAAATTCCGCAATAAAATTTACTTTAAGAAAGTTAAAACTTTTTTCTTCATATTGGCTTTGGTTTTCGAGATATACCGTTATTTCGAAAATTAAGGAGGTTGCACAACATATGTTCGCGTAACTCAAAAACGCTTTAGCTTATTGAAAAACTAAAAAAAAACCGAAATTCCCCAATAAAATTTACTTTAAGAAAGGTAAAACGTTTTTCTTATATGCGCAGTCGTTTTAGAAACATAATTTTTTTTCTGGAAAAAAAATAATTTTTTTATTAAAATTTCGGAATTTTTGTTTTTAAAAATTCATAAAAAATTGAAAAATGGAGCTATGCTTCTAATTTTATAGAGTCATATAAAAAACAATATTGCAAACAAAACAAGCTATAAATGATTAAAATCTGTTCACAACTTTTGATTTTATGTATTCACAAAAGACGAAAAATTTTAATTCATTTAAGAATTCTATTAAACCGCCATATTTGTATAATTGAAATTCTTATATTTGGCCCGTTTCGGGTAAAAACGGGAAAATTCGGCAACCTTATATCTCCAAAGCTAAATGAGATACAAAAATTTAATACTTATCGTTGTTCTTTAGAAAAATAAGAGGACAGGTGTCTGCTACTTTTTCGAAATTCGGCCCTTTTAGGGAGTAAACGGGAAAAAACCTGAATTTTGGTACTTTTTTGACAACCCACTTATCTTATGAACCAATAAACATAGAAACAAAGTTTATACCACGTTTGAAACTAATCAAAAAATACGAATACTGATTCGGTACGTTTTCGAAATGGCGAAAATAGTAACTTTTTTCGGTACTTTTATTACAAACATTTTTCTCCTACTACAATAATGAAATTTTTGATACTTTAATTGGGGAAAATATTGCCAAAACAGGAAATACGGGAAATTTCATATTTTTCGTTAGCGTTTTGGTTCTACATTTTTAAATTATCGTTAATATTGGACCTTAAAACATAACATTCAACATGCAATATTCTGAGTCGATAAGAATCTATTGCGGAACTTTTTGGTACTTTTTTGTTCTTTAACGGGTACTTTTTGAATTTCCGTTAGTATTTGACTTAGAAACATTAAATTCAAGATGCAATGTGCTGGGTGGATGAGAATCTATAAGAGTGATATTTTTGGAACTTTTTTATTCTTTGACTGGTACTTTTTGAATTTCCGTTCCGGCATTGGTCCTAGAAGGTTAAAATTAAACAGTCAAGGTCCTGAGTGAATGAGAATTTGTAAGAAGGCTTTTTGTTACTTTTTGTTACCAGATTGTACCTAGAAACATAAAATTAAACATGTAATGTCCTGAGTGGATAAGAATCTATGAGGGAACTTCTTGGTACTTTTTGTTCTTAAACTGGTACTTTTTGAATTTCCATTAGTCCTGAACCTAGAAACATAAAATTAAACATGCAGGTCCTGAGTGAATGAGAATCTATATGAAGGCATTTTGTTACTTTTTGGTTCTTTAACTGGTACTTTTTGAATTTCCGTTAGTATTGGACCTAGAAAGATTAAATTAAACATGCAAAGTCTTGTGTGAATGAGATTCTGTAAGAGGGTTTTTAGTACTATTTTGTGCTTTAACTGGTACCTTTTCAATTTCATTATTAATTGGATCCAGAAACATTAAATTAAGCATGCAACTTCCTCAGTGAATGAGAATCTGCTAAAGGGATTTTTTGGTACATTTTTTAAATAAACTGGTACTTTTTTTTAATTTAATATTTAGTTTTGTGCATTTAATAAAAAAAGGTAAATAGGTTCCTTTTTGTCCACCATCTAGCTTTTAAACCAATCCGCATAGAAATAAAAATTATATAACATTTGTAACCTACCTAAAAAATATAGATGCATATTTGGTACTTTTTCGAAATTCGAACGTTTAAGGGATGAAAATTGTGTATAATTGTATATGTTTGCTCCTGTTTTCTTCATCTATTTAGTTTTCAAAGCAGATCCTAAACGTCTGAAGCTTAAAGGTTGACATTTGGAACGAAGGCTGGCCTCTCGCGAAATCGATCCTGCTAACTTCATACCTCCTCAACTAAAAGAGATAAAAAACATTAAAGCTTATTGTTGTTCCTTAGAAAAATTCGCTAACCTCATATCTCCTAAACTAAAAGAGATACAACAAATTGAACAATTGAAGTGTTTGGTACTTTTTTGAGGTACGGCCTTTTTGGGGTGTAAAAGGGTAAATACAAATTATATCACATTCGTAGCGTATCTAAAAAATACAAAACAGATTTGGATCTTTTTTGAAATTCAAACGTTTAAGGTGCGAAAATCGTTCCTTATTTTGTCACTTTTTTGACTAAATTTTTTTCCATCTATCTATCTATTTATATAACATTGTTAAGTAACTGACCGATTCATCATCGCACATCCTAAACTCCTGAAGCTAAAAATCTGACTTTTGGACCAGAGGCTGGCCTCTCGACAAATCGATCCTGCTAACCTCAAAAATCCAAAACTAAAAGAGATCCAAAAAATTTAACACTTAATGGTGTTCATAAAAAAAAATAAGAGGACAGGTGTCTGGTACTTTTTTGAAATTTGGTCCTTTAAGGGAGTAAACGCGTAAAACCTGTACATATTTTGGAACCTTTTTGTCACGCCATTTATCTTTTAAACCAACACATTTTCTTCATTCTATGACATAAACTTACTTAATTATAGGCTGCCACTACAACATTGAAATTTTGATACATAAATGGGGAGAAAACTGTGTTAAAAAGGATAATACGGGAAAATAACTTTCTTTCATTTGCTTCTGTGTTCTACGAGTGGTACGTTTTGAATTTTCTATAATATTGAACTTAGAAACACAAAATTACACTATGCTAGTTGCAAAATTAGACAAGCCGGCCACAAGGCGATTAAGCATAATTCGGTTACGCTGAATCTAATGAATCTCATATGAGGCTATCAGCGCAAAAGTAGTGTAACCCACAATTGAATTTGATTACGGTTCTGGTTCTTGATATGTTCTTTTCACTGTTCTTTACAGTGCAATAGTCGAGTTAGCCAACTGTTTGTATCCAAAACAGATGGCGCTAGAAACATAGTTTTTGCACGGGCCGTTACAAGACTATAGTGCAAGAGTAGTGTAACCTCCTCATTATCTCATAATAAGTAGTTTGGGGTTACACCACTTCTGCGCTGATAGCCTCATATACATGTTTAGAAAATATTTTTTATACAATATATTTCATTCTAGCAAAACGTTCTTAAAATACAGTACAAAAACAGAATAACCTCTGGATAGTAACAAAAACCATATTTTAACAAAAAAAAATTTTTTAAAATTAAATCTAGAGTCCTGATTGGCATTATGGAAGATTTTATATTGTTACGTTACTGCCTTTCAATAACGTTTTGGTTTATTTCCTTTATAATAAACCTCTTGTGTTCTTTGATTAATAACACTAAATAAATTACAACACATATTCAATATGTGTTACATTAAAATTACAACACTTTAAACACTGTTTACAATTTACACAACTTTATTTAGTACTAAGTCACTTAAACAATTGTAATTTATTATTGCAACCTTTATTAATGATCTGCACACTTAAACGTTTAAAGTAAGCTTGACAAAGTCTGAACTAATACTGTCTTTTGATGCTAGCCGCCGCACAGTGTGTCGGCTAGTACAAGCTAGCGGACCAATATTATTTCTTCACTTATTTCAATAGTTTATTATGTATATTTATGTATTCCAGGTATCTCAAGCTATTTTAAGAAAAAAAAGTTGAAAAATTTGTAAAGGCGCTCATATGTAAATTTTTTGACTTTTTCTCAACTTTTATTTTAAGGTTTTTTTTAAACAGGTAATAAAAGAAATCGGTTGATTTAATTTTTTTTAAAATTTTACTCATTATTATTTAAATAAACTTAATCCGCCGATTTTTTTTATTGCCTACTAAAAAACGGGCATGGAATACCAAGAATACAGATCAACGTATAATTTTCTAGTATCAACACAAAACTTTTCGAATTCAATATAATTTATGTCATATCCCGATGACAAAGTTCTTAAAACTACATGAAATCTACGAATAAGTTGTACGTCTAATCCTGCAATTTCACTGCTCAATTCAGTGTTGTGTTGCCATACCCAGGTTTTGGCTTATCTACAATGAGACCCATACGATCTTTAAACACATTTTGTACCTCTTATGAGCGTTGCTACATAATAGCTTTGTCGTTATCTCCCCTGACTTGCCACTTTTTTTTATTTCTAAACGATAGCTGATGTGAAGCAGACATTCAAACGTGCGGATCCATGCATTTGAAGCAGATAAACCAAATACAAGGCGTTCTTCGTTGATGGGATATTTACTTAACTCCTCGTTCATAGTAGACGGGGTGGCACCGCAAATATACCACTTTTGTGTTAAATTGGTGCCTGTTAAGGCATTGCATACTTTGCCATCAGTCAGTGTTAATAACAAATCGTGTTTAACGGAGATTTGAGATCCAGCAACGTTACATAATGTTGGCAGAAGCTGACTAATTTCATCTAAAATTTTAGAAGTTTCTTGTTTCGCAAACTCTTTTGTCTCCTTGGTAAAAATAATCTTAATAGGACGGCAATATAAAGAAGAGGAAGTTCTTGGCTTTTGCCAGATCACAGTTTTGCCATCAAGCAGTCTCAACAAATGAGTACACGAACAAAAATTCGTCGGTAGCGTTAGTGTTCTCAAATTTCTGCTTATACGTGATATGCCCCGAACTCCCATCACAGCCCCATTTGCTTACCAACGTATAATATGAACAAGGTAACACACTTCTAATGACTTCCGTCTGAACTTTAACTAATTGTTCAGCCGTTTTATCCAAAATCGCCTGAAGTTTAATTTCAAATCGAGATTCAGTCACAGAAATATATTCGTCAGAAGGTCAACAAGACGCTTTGGACTTGCCTAAACTATAAAACGATGGATACACTTAGTGTCCTGCTTTTATTGACCACTTTCTTGCTTGTTTATATGAGTGAGAAGTTGATTTCGAGTCCACATAATAAGCTAAAGCATCGTCGGTGTTAACTGCCGACTTTGTTCAGAACACTTATTCTTTTCTCTAGTTTCACTCACCGCAACGTTATGGATCTTTTTAGCAACACTTCAATGTCTTCTTTTCGAGTAGCTAACTCAGCTGCGGTAATAACTCACTTTCAGTACGCGATTCCAAAAGATCTTCTACTCTCCGTCTCTTCGTTTTCGTTGATGAGTATTCAAATTATTTGCTGGGTCGTTCTACGGAAAGAGCCGCTGATGATGTTGAAGTGCACGGATGGTTAAAACACATCTTTATTTCGATTTCGGATCCCTCTAACCATTATTTATGTTTGATTATAAACATTTCTTTGTTATACTTTAAAGAAGTCCACTTTTGACTGAATTTTGCTGAAAGGCTTGATATTTTCATTTTGAGTTGTTTTAGAGATTCGTCAGAAAGATCAGACATATTGAATTGTTCACTAATATAATAAAAAATGCCATTGTTCCGTTCAGTTTTGTCATATTTTAGCCATTCTTCAAAAAAAAATCCATTTTCGTCATAGCCACGACTCGTTCTGAAAAAAATTAAATAATTCTACTTGTGGGCCTTTGCGGGGTCGATAATATATATCAATCTGTTTCTGAATGTTGTAGGTATTACATATAGAAAAATCTAGGAGGATATATATATGGATAAAAAAAAATTGCTAATCTTACAATTAATGTAAAATTTGCTGGATTTATCTATACATTTACAAATTGATATTACACCAAAAGTATACATCTTTTTTATAAAAAAATATAAGTCATAATATAGTACATACCTTCAACAGAATATTCCATCACAAAAAATCGTTTCACTTTGCTACAAATTTTAAAATATGTTACCACAAGTGTGCATAAAATGCAACTGATTTGCAAATGAAAATTACCTCTCTAATAAAGGGTTACTTTGACCCCCTGATAAGATACTTTTATGAGGTGATAAACAAATTCATTTTTGGAATTCGCTACCTGCGGGAGGTTCTTTACAAGACGCTGTCAGTGGTTAATGTAAATTACGCCATGAATATTGTCCTTCTATCATGCTCTAGCTGAATCAATGTGCGCCGCAAGTATTTATATTGTAATTCGACCGTCTAGAACATTCGAAATGTTCTTCGAAGGTTCGAGGCTTTACTATTCACCACTCTAACGTCTCTTACGTTTTATGGCGGCACTTCTGTTTACATAATTCCACCAATTATACTGAAGTGTTTTTAGCGGTTATTTCCAGAGCTTTCCGCACATTGGGATTAAAGTGTACTAAATTATAACAATGTAAACTAATAAAATTTCTTATGAATACAAAACAACTTATAAATACAAGATTAATAAAAGTAACAACTAATTCTTAACTAGAGTTAAGGCAGAACTAGTCTTTACTTTCTGTTCTGTTACGAATCAGCTGATTTGTTTTTGTTATTAAAAAACCTATGAAATTGATTATTTTTTCTGTTCTGTTGCGGTTCAGTTTGTTTAAATCAAAAAATTGTTAAGAATTGGTAAGTGACAGCAAAATAAATAATAAAAAATACATATTTTTATTGAAATAAAATGTTTTTTGATTTTAAGAATTCATAAAATTTTAAGAATCATAAAATTCATGTTCATTAAAGTAATTGAAATAAACAATGAACGGTGCAAAACTAATAAGTTTGTCATAAATGGCTGATAAGTTACTACAGAAAAAGTAACTATGTAATACAATTTCGTAACAGAACGGCACGGAACGGAACAGAAACATAAAGTAAAGACTAACTGAGCCTTTACTTTCGTAACAATATGTTAAGAGAAATCCAAAAAAAAGGACTGAAAAAATAAATTTTCTGTATTTAGGGCTGTTTCTGATTCCTCCAACACCCACGATAAGTGCACAAAAATTTCCAAGTCAAGTGTTCTCAAAACAAACAAAAAATGTATCGCTTTAATCCTAAACAATTAAACCAAAATTGTTTTCCAAAAAAATTATTTTATCAGATCGCCTGATAACTAATGAAACTATCCACAGTTTATTTTTTAATAAATAAATATTCAGGGGTGCTCTTGAGTTTAAAATTTGTTTTTAATGCACTTTAATCCAGTTTTTCTAATTTATTATAAGATTCTGCCTAATAGAGAAATAATTTAATAATATTTGTTAATAAAATTCTTTTACTACAGAAATCTCATTAAAACGACGTTTTAAGTTCTTGCGTTTTCGATTTCCAGAACAGCCCTGATTATGTATTAATTTAAAAATGCATATCACATATAAATGAATTATTTCTTTGTTTGCTCGTTTTAAATCAAAAATTGTTGTTCTTATTTATTTTACTAATAAACTTTTATTGAAATTACCTTAATTTTAAAAAATAACTTTATTAATCGGTTAACCGATCAAAAACAAAATTAACCGATTACACTGTGCTCGAAATTGACACTTTTTTTTTAGACAAGCCGGGCACATGGCGCTTTAGCATAATTCGGGTATATTTCGTTTTGTAATATTTGAAATAAAATACATAGATAATTTTCTGTTATAATAAATGTATAAATTATATGGCCAACCCAGTCAGCAAAATACTTCGACATTGTCTGAATCAGACATTTCGTGCAAATGTCTGACTTCATTCATAGAGACTTCGTTCAGATTTCTGTCAGACATTGAATATACTTACTGTCTGGCCGATTTCTGATCGATTTCGCATATATATATATCGGGGGGAATTTATGTACAGATATGTTCAACAGAATTCCGATGGAATTCATTCAGATTTGCCTGATGAGACTTATTATTTTTTTAAAATAATGACAATTGTCATTCAGGCGGAAATAATTTTAATTTTATTTTATTTGTTCAAGACAAAAAGCATAAAAAAAAGCTACGTAAGTGTAAAATTTATAATTATGTACATATTTTGCAATAAAATTATTTCTTTCAGCTATCAGTTTGAAAGCAAAATCAGAACTTCCCATGCCTTTTTCATTAAATGTCTGTTAGATATCTATCAGAAATGCCGACAAAAAACCCAAATTTCCCACGACATGTCTGTCAGAATTCGTGTCAACCACTTCTTACGTTTTTGGGTCAGAAATCTGACAGAATTCGTATACAATTCCGACTTTTTTGCCGACGTTTCTCTCAGATATCTGAACGACGTCGGATTATTTTGCTGGCTGGGAAGACACTCTATCTATGTATTTATGTTATTGATCGAAGCCATATATAAGTGCCAGTTTGATTCCCATTTTTGAATAGCATCCGCTTTTTGTTTTGTATTCAGGGAGCTGTAGTTAATGGAATTTTCGGCCAATTTTTTTAACACTTTTAAGTCCGAGCCTAAAGGGGCTACATCCAGAAAGGCCATAAAAAAATCATGGGACAAGGGTTTGAAATTCCAAATAGAGGGATATTCTGAGGATACAACGATTGGATAATTATCACGAAAGAGGTGTGAGCAGGGATGAGAACGACTATCAGACTTAGACACAAACCCCAATAACTGATACATTAATGGAAGAATTTCAACGGCTATGCCATTTGTATGTATATGCTCCAATACCAAAGGATCATTAATTAAAGCAAAAGCATGGTCAATACGTCGGGTATATAGCAGCGCACCATCTATCCGAATATCATCTATTGAGGCGACAAACCAATTTGAGTGCAAAAAGAAATCTTTACGATCTGGCATGTCCATAAGTTCACGTGTAAAATCTTTTAGATTATGTGACACATCGAAACCAGCCACAAAATCGGGATATTTCGTCTGATGGATTCGTTGAAATGATCAATTATATTTTTTAATTTGTATATCTCAAGTCAACTTACCTTAATATTCAAATATGTTTTCTTGTATTGTTCCAATTGACTCTTATCATCCGCCCGGGGGGGTGCATAGATCACTTTACATCCAATGAAGTCTGGATTTTTGTTCATAAAATCATCCAAGATTTCTTTACATATACGTACAAAGTCATCTTGTGTGTAGTTTTTACCATTTAAATCATACATCTGTAAGAAAATAAGTTTTCTTTAGTTTTTTTTTTTTTGAGATACCTGACTGATACATTTTTAAGTCCGTTTTTAGATCCCTGGCCTTCTGTAAGACTTAAACGTAGCGACGTTTGTGCGAATTAATC
Source organism: Pollenia angustigena (assembly GCA_930367215.1). Classification (NCBI taxonomy): domain Eukaryota; kingdom Metazoa; phylum Arthropoda; class Insecta; order Diptera; family Polleniidae; genus Pollenia; species Pollenia angustigena. The sequence continues at coordinate 218,746,888 of OV884058.1, read as the reverse complement.
GAAAGTGACACACAGTGGGAGATTTTGGAAGAAATGGAAATAATTCCGGATTTTGTTAACGGTTGGTCCGATTCAAAAAAAAAAAAAAAAACATCCAGCTGCGGACTAAGGGAATGTTCTAGCCGAGTTCTACATCATTTCGCAAAAAGGGAGTCGATACGTATAACATAAACTGTCAAATTTAATAAAAAAAAATGTGTACATTCTACAGATTTAAGAATTTAAGAGGTTGGGTTCTTATGTTATATTGCGCATTTAAACGAAAAACAGAGCACTACATAATAAGGGGTGTGCTGAAAATCGGAAACGTTAAACGCAAGAATTTTAAAAGTCGCTTTTTAATAAGATTTCTGTAATAAAAGGTTTTTATAAAAAATATTATACAAATATTTCTCTATTAAACAGGGGTCTAATCGCCGCATTCGATACTATCGTATCGAATAAACTCTCGAATTTTTCTGCATACTATAGAAACTGACGTATCGAATAAAAACTCGATAAATGTAATATCGAGTTACTCGATATCGAATGCTATTATTTCAAATTCAATACATTTCATACGATATCGAGTTTCATGATACTAAAATCAATAATTAAGATCAATTTTGCTCGATATCGTATGCGGTGATTAGACCCCAGAATTTAATAACAAAAATGATAAAAATTAGATTAAAAGTGTATTAAAAACAACTTCCAACTTCTGGCGTTTTACGTTTACGATTTCCAGCACAACCCTGAATGTTTTTTACTTTCGTGAAAATAGTTATGAACTGGACGGTATAAATAGTTGTGTTCTAAAACAGTAACACTAAAAAAGGTATATAATAATGTTCGGTTCTTTTTCGAAAACGTTTTGCAGAAATTAGAGACATTCACAGCGAATTTTTAAAATTTATGCTGATAAGCTTAAACATAAAAATGTTTGTATGTTTCTTCCTTCGACGGTATTGCTTATCTTCGAAAATTAATATTGCGCGTAAATTTCTTTATTGCTTCAGTAATCGCTAAGATTTACCTATTTTGTAAACAAGCATTTTATTACAAACATGAAACAACAATAAGGATAGGCCAGGCGAACAAATAATATTTTAGTACGATAATATTTTGGTATAAAAAATTCAGAACTTTTTATCGTTTGCGTTTATTGTTATAAATGCGTTTTTTAGTTATAAATGCGTTAATAAATATTCAATGAAAACCTACCACTGAACTCAATCGAGTTTAAAGAAAATCTCTATTCTCCAGTATTCAGTAGAAAAAAAAAACTTTGCACTGGCTAAAATTATGTATTTGTTTTGTAAAAACGAACTTAATTATCAGTTTCTTAAATTTTGTTTTAACTGAATTTCACTTAAGTTCTCAAACAAGACAGAAATTATTTTAATTAGATTTTTGAGATTTTTTAATGTGTAGTTTATAGAACACGAGCATCTTACTCCTCCGTTCAAATTACATTTAAAACAAAAACAAATTTCGAAATTTTGTTTTTGTTTTAAATGTAAGTTGAACGGACGAGTAAGTTGCTCGTGTTCTATAATCACCACATAAATGTTTTAGTATTTTTGGGCAAATTTTGGAGTCCATTATCCGTTTTATTTTCAAACACTGTCTCTAATATATAAATACCTTTCTCCGATCCATCCTGTTAACTAAATCACAATCTCTCATACTTACCTCTGGCATAGCTGAGTGAAATTCGATATATTGCACACCATCAGCCAGGAACTCTTCTAAAGATCTATAAAAATATTTCTTCCAAGCAGGAGCATATAACAATAAGCTGTCTACAATAGAATTTATTTTTTCAATTTTTTTCAAAACACTTTGGCGATCTAAAGAATTGTCCATGGGATCTAACGATAACTGTTCACGCAAACTATTATCAACCCAATGGCTTTCGCTTCCTCTTCGACGAGCCAAGTGTACACAAAATGCTGCATTATTATCAATCATTGAATGCGTTTTCATTGAGAATATCAATTTCACAACCTTTTCGTCGGTGGTGCTTTGACAAATCGTTGCATTTGGTAGATAAGTAAGACCCATAATGCAATCGATACTGCACATTGCTCTATCGTGGGCATGTAAAACTGCTCCTTTAGGAATTTTAGATATATATTGAAAAAGAGTCGATTCATCTAATTTCGCCAAAGTTTCCTTGGATATAGGGTATTCTTTGGCTTTCGCATCCATAATAGCTAGATTGGCCCGATTCTCGTCCAAGCTAAGAGTTACATCATCTCCAAAGGATTTAATTTGTTGGTTGTTATATGACTCTAAACAGCTAATTAGCAACAGAAAGACAGCTGGTGCCCAAAAGAAATCAAAAACTTGCATGACAATGTTAATTTTATTTTCTGCTTATAGGCAAATATTCTTTTTCTTTGTCTTGTCTTTTTAACGGCAGCTTTTCGTAAACTATTTTTTGATCACTGATATGGAACTGTCGTCTGCACTTCTTTAAATACCTCGGCGGTTCAATAATTCTGATAGGTCTACAATATATTCAACTATTGTTTCTTTTATGTATTTTTATACCCTCCACCACAATTAGTTGTGAAGAGGGTATATTAAGTTTGTCATTCCGTGTGAAAATTTTTTATTATTCATCTCAGACCCCATAAAGTATATATGTATATTCTGGGCCCTTGAGTAATTCTAAGTCGATTTAGCCATGTCCGTCTGTCCGTCCATCTGTCCGTCTGTTGAAAACACGCTCACTTTCGAACAACTCAAAAAAAATGAACAGACTTGGTTCCAAATTGCTTGTAGTTATTCTAAGCAGTTTGGGATTGAAATCCAGCAAAATCGGTTCAGTAGGACCAGAGCTATGAATCAAAATGTGGAACCACCACCTAAAAAAATTGATAATTTTGTTACAAAAAATAACATAAATTTGACTGGAAATCACGCTGTTAAATTTCGTGAAGATCCATCCATAATTTACCTTAGGCCCCATATAAACCCTACTACCGGAAAACAGTTTAGTACGCCTAAAACCGTAAAAAATAATGCAATCGTAACAAATTTTGGCTCGTCACAGTTTTATAAGACTATAAATGGTACTGTGAAATTTCGTGAAGATCGGTACATAATTTACCATAGGCCCCATAGAAACCCTACTACCGGAAAACAGTTTAGTCGCCTAAAACCATAATTAATAACAAATCGTGACAGTTTAAGATAATAATAACATCATACAGATATTACTCCTTAAACATTCGAACTGTTGGTGGAGGGTTTCAAAGATTCGGCACAGCCGAATATAGCACTCTAACTGGTTTTTCTTCTTTAAGCTTTTAAGTCAGTGATAACCAAGCCCCGAACTAGGAAAGCCCCGAACACACGCACACAAAGACATTATATGCTTGTGTGCGGTCGCAGAGACTGATGATAGTCTGATGTTTTGAAACGAACAAAGTTGTAATATACATGTGAATTGCAGACCGTGTCTGTGTGAAAAATACGATTATTGACTTAGTCTATGGAGTGGTTATCACTGTTTTAAGTACATAATTTTGTTAATTTTTGTTTTTTGTCCAAACAAATAATTTTTAAAACGAAACTTCCAATAATTGAGTTTCATTTACACAAGTGTCTCTATTGTTGAATTTTATTTTGGACTTTAGACACAAAAAAATTTATCACAAACAAAAACATACTTCGTAGAGAAGAAGATAAAAGGGAATTTTTAGGGTGCTTTTATTAGTTTAAAATAAAGTCAAATACATGAAATTTTAATTGACTTTTAAAATAACTATTTATTCCAAATTTTCAATATTTTTAATCAGGCTTAAGTTCATCAAATTTAATTTTCATTAAATTATTTTTTATAAAGGAAGGAATTTTACAACATGAAAATTAACTAAAATTGTTATTGATAATCATTCATTCTTGACTGACCGGAGATTCGAACCCAGGCGGCTGGTTACCCTGACATGTTTCGATCGCTACCACACGATCTCCTCAGAGGGTTTTGCCGTCTTACACTCGCAGGCGAAACCTGTCAGGGTAACCAGCCGCCTGGGTTTGAATCTAATGCCAGCCGCCTGGGTTCGAATCTTCATAAAAAATAATTTAATGAAAATTAAATTTGATTAACTTAAGACTGATTAAAAATATTGAAAATTTGGATTAAAAACCATAAATAGTTCAATAAAATTACCACAATACTAATTATTAATAAAGCTAAGGCACGAGCTCTATGTGTACATTTGTCCTTCAAGTTGTCCTGAAAAAGGTCAACAGGAAAAAGAAAGACAAACATGAAAAAACAAATATGTACTTTGGACTTCAAGAAGAATTCTTGACAAAAAGTACGAAAAAACAGAGGTAAAGGAAAAACATGTAAAATCAATTAAAAAAATGGATAATCATTCAAAAAAAGCAAATTTCGATCTACCAAAGGGTTTAAATACAATTTGGTTTAAGGATTGATGTTTGACTATTGACGTCAGCAGTCGTCGATGGCTGCGAGTGTAAAACGGCAAAACCCTCTGAGGAGATCGAGTGGTAGCGATCGAAACATGTCAGGGTAACCAGCCGCCTGGGTTCGAATCTCAGGCCAGTCGCCTGGGTTCGAATCTCAGGCCAGCCGCCTGGGTTCGAGTCTCAGGCCAGCCACCTGCGTTCGAATCTCAAGTCAGTCAAGAATGTATGATTATCAATAACAATTTTAATTAATTTTCATGTTGTAAAATTCCTTTCTTCATAAAAAATAATTTAATGAAAATTAAATTTCATGAACGTAAGCCTAATTAAAAATATTGAAAATTTGGATTGAAAACCATAAATAGTTCAACAAAATTACCACAATACTAATTGATAACTATTTAATTAACAGTTACTTAACTTATTTTGTTTATTTATTCTTACTAATGTGTTATTACTATTATTTTGCAACAACATTTTTGTTAATTTTTATTTTAATCCAAAAACTATTGTTTATTTTTTTAAGCTTTCAACCATTTTTCTTATTTTGATAACCTTCACCATTAGAGATGATTAAGGGTATACTTAGTTTGTCACTCCGTGTGAAACTTTAATATATATCTAAGACCCCATTAAGTCTATATTTATGTGTATTCTGGGTTCATGATTAATTTAAAGTCGATTTAGACATGTCCAACTGTCTGTGCGTCTGTTAAAAACACGTTCACTTCCTAACAAGTCAAAAGAAAGTACCAATTTCGGTATCGAATTATTTCTAGTTATCCTAAGAAGAGATTGAAAACCAGCCAAATCGGCTTAGGAGGATAAGAGTTATGAATTCAAATGTTTAACAATCGCCCTAAAAATTGATAATTTTTCTCCAAAAGCTAACATTTATGGTGGCCGAAGGCACGGGCTGATATAAGATTTGCTCAAATTCGCTTTATATGACTGGAAATCATACAACTTAATTTCATTAGGATCTGTTCATAATTCACCATAGGCCCCATATATCGGAAAAATTGTTAGTATGTGTACAATTGTAACGAATTGTGCTATTGTATTAGTAACATACTATGAGGCAAAAAATCAAACTATTAAATTTGTGAAAATCAGTTCAAAAAATAATTTACCACAGGCTTAGTGTTTTTCATACGGGCTTTTTTTATCTTTTGTCTAGCACAACATCTTCTTATCATTATCATTTGCTCTTAGGAAAAAAGTCTATAAAATACACCAAATAAATATTTTTCAATTTAACATAACGAAGGACAACAGTTTCTGACCTAAGACATTTTTGCCAAACAACAAAGAGATGGCATCTCATATCTGATGAGCAGGGAAACCAGAAATATGCTCTAAAAAACACACATTAAATATGCAGTAAAAACTGGAAAATATGCCCTGAAAAATGTTAAAAATATGCCCTTAAAACTAAAAATTGCTCTTTTTAAGACACAATATTCAACAATTTAATAACAAAATCTAAAAAAAACCTAAAAAAGGTTACAACTCATATAAGAGATCTAGATATTAACATCCATATGGGTGGGATTCGTGCCAAAAATATTTTACTTCATCCATATTTGATCAAATTATCTACAAAATTGGAACTTGTACTCTGCGCACAAGGCTAACATGGACAGACAACCAGCCAGGCGGATGGATGGACATCGTTAGATCACTTTAAAAAGTGATTCTGAGTCGATCTGAATACTAAAAGATTGGTCTAGATACAAATGCTTTGTCTTACAATTTTAGAGTAAAAATTAAATGTAGATGTCGAAATTGAGGTAACAGATTTTGAAAAAAAATTTTTTTTTTTTTATTTGCTGCGAAAACTATTGTAGGCATCTAAAAAAATTTAATATGTATCAAAATATGCATTAAAAAGGCAAAATATGCACTATAAACCTAAAAAATGCAGCAAAAAGGCTCTTATAACTAAAATATGCTGGAAATGGTAAAATATGCAAAAATATGCACTAACAAATCGATGCCAAAATTCATAAAAAGCTCTAAAACGGATAAATATATTGTTTCTGCCTTCATTAGTCGCACAAGGAAAAACATGCAATTGCATATTTCTGGTTTCCCTGCTGATAAGTAAGGCAACGATTAATGCTCTGAAATGTCGAAAGAAGAAGAGTAAAACTGTAAAGAATTTTAAATTTGTTATTTTATAAAAACGAGAAAAATGTTCCAACTTGCGTCAAAAAAAAAAAAAATTAATAAAAATATATTACAAGTTTTAAAGGAAGTGCTTAGAAAACTGAAAGTATCTAGAGATTATATAATGTTCCTTTAACTGTAAAGGCACGTAGAGATGAAAAGTGTTTTCTCATTAAAATCTTCTTGATAAAAATTAGAAATAGACTTTCAAACGATTAAACTAAAATCCTATTTTAAAAGAAATATTTTTTAAAAATTTGTTTAAATAATGTAACTTTTTTCGTTATTTGTTACAGGACAACAATTAAAAACAGTGTTCGAAAATAAACAGTACATTATTTAACGTTCGGTTCACACACCCAGGAACGATATCTATTTTTTAAGTGATTGTGTAGACATACACAACCTTTAATACCGTTCGTAACTATTTTCAAGAAAAAACCGAACATTATATAATGTTCGGTTCTTTGTTAAGAAACAGAACAATTGTAGTGATACTGTAGACAAAAATTATATTTTAATGTTCTATAATGTTTTTTTTTTTTCGTGTGTGCATTTTGTTTTTGTAAAAAATGTTTGGTTTTTTTTACCAGCCAAAAGGGACGAACATTAACGAGCCGAACCGAACACATTGAAGTTTGTGGATTTTCAAAAAAAAACTTCACGGAATTAAATGTTCACATCTTTTGTTGAGTTTGATAAAAACAGTAATATTTTTGTGTTCGATAGATGACTAACAGGGAAACGTTATTTTTTTAATGATTTTCTACACAAACACTATTAGCGTTTGTGTTTTCCAGAAATCAACCGAACCGAACATTAAGAAACGATATTTAGTGTTTATTTTCGAACACTAATTTAAACCTTTAATGGTGGCTTTTGGAAATTTTCTCCGAATTGAATATAATCTTCAGTTCTGAAATTCTGTAACTTTTTAACGACAAAAAATTGTCGTTAAGCAGTCAAAATTCGTTAGCTAACGATATTCTGTAATGAATATTTAACAATTTTTATCGGCAAACAATGTCGGTAGCTAACGACACAAAAAAGTTCTTGTTAAATAATAACGCTAATTAATGTACTGTTGAAAAATTAAAAGTATAAAGTAAAGAAGCCAATTTCTAACACAAAAAAAGTAAGTCGATCAAGCCCGACCCTACATAACAGTATTTGGGCGATCAGGTTTCCGCCAAAAAGAGTATGTTGTAAGAGACTTTTGTGCCAAATATGATTTAAATATCTACTACTATAACTATGACTAATACTATGAGATAACATAGAAGCTATTGTTAAGGTAACTTATCATAAGTGTATTCGCATGGGAGCTGTGGTCAAATATGGACCGATTCTAATAAAATTTGTTCTGCTGATTTATGTAGGTTGCAACAAAATATTTTTAGACCTAATTAAACCCAAATGTATATAAAACAAGACGGTTAATGGGTACAAAACCTTTTTCCGGAAATAAGTATGCATGAGGGCTATGAAAAATAAATAACTGCTTCGGCCTTTTGACAATAAACGCATATGTGCCCAATTTGATAAATTTATTGGACAGACTACCAGCCAGCCTGATAGAAGGACGGACTTCGTTAAGGCTAGATTACACTATTATACTTTGTATTAATACATGTCAAAAACTCAAGTAATATGACAAAGTGTGATAGTGTGAATGCAATGTGCCACGAAAATGACAAGTATTAAGAAAAAAGTTTGACATCCCATACGACTTCATCGTTTTTTGAAAAATTTCTAAACAATAATACTTTTCATTGGATCAGGGTTGTATTTTATTTCATGTGCGAGTCGAGTGTTTATACTTTGTGTGATGGTGTGAACACAAACTGTCATGTTAAATTTGATTTTTTGACAGTCGCAACAAAACTCATTAGATTTGTATCTCACAAAGTATTATGGAATACGCAAGACTTGTTAGATAGTGTAATCTAGCCTTTAGATGGTTTCTGAATTTGATTCTAAGTCAATCGGTATACTAAGAGTCCAGAACCTATATATTAATGTGTTACACACATTTGCGCAAACACATAATACCCAGCTAGCATTTTCAGACGTCTAGGAGTCTACTGGAAATCTCATAAAAATTATTTTTGATCGTCGACGAGCAAATTTTTTAATTGTAGCCGATTTCTCTCACGAGTGAAACACTGTCACACGTGCTGAATCGTTTGAAAGATTCTGCTATAACACAGCGAAAGACGCATTTATTAATCATAAAGGGAATCGTTTATGATGTACCTACATACATATGTAGCGATTTTCTAACGAGTTTTCAAAAAGCATGCCAAGAGTCGTATGAGACTCATGTAGGGATTATTTTACAACTCGTAAAATGCTCAGCCGTATAACTGAGCTACCCAAATAAGAGCATCAAGCGTCTTTTTCATACAATTTATATAAAACACACATTAAGGTCGCAAAATCAACACCATCCTGGCGGAAAATCCCTTTTTACAGATCCTTAGGTCGGTTTGTTTTATTGAAATTGAATTGGCAATAGAATTTTCATATTTCAGTAGCTCAGTAATTAGTATATGACTCTCACAGAAAGTCGTTAAAGGTTTATTCCAAGATTAAAGGACGGGCGTGTTAAAAAATGAATAAAAAAAGTAATAAATAAAAAATTTTAAAGGTTTTTGTTTTTGTTACTCGTTAGGAAATCGTCAAAAGATTCTTTAAAGAGTTGTATATTAAACATAATCGTCTAACAAACAGCCTTTGCTAGCTGGGTAACCTTTTCACATTTCATTCATGTTTTGTTAAAATAAAATTTTTACAAGCAAATTCATTTTATATTTTTAATTAATTTGAAAAAATTTTAACTTTAACGTTCTTATATTTTCGCTGACATTTGTCGTTAATATTTCTAAACAAAAATATTTGTTTATTTAAAATAGAGAATAACAAATTCGTTTAAGTAACCGAATTTCTCGTTACTTAACGTAATCGGTAGTTAAATTTAAAAAGTTACAAAATTGTGGTACAGTTCTCTCTTCTCCTCCTAATGCCAAAGATCGGAAGCTTTTATTATTCCAAATGTTATTGTACATTGAAAAAAAATAACCAAAAAGCAATTTTGCTATACATTTTTTAAAAATCCTACAAAATAATTGAAATGTGTCTGTCCATGTGTACTTTTTAACATTAAGAAGATCTTAAGGCGTCTTTAAGGGTAGATTACACTATTATACTTTGTATTAATACATGTCAAAAACTCAAGTAATATGACAAAGTGTAATAGTGTGAATGCAATGTGTCACGAAAATGACAAGTATTATGAAAAATGTTTGACATCCCATACGACTTCATCGTATTTTAAAAAATGTCTAAACAATAATACTTTTCATTGGATCAGGGTTGCATTTTATTTCATTATACTATGTGTGATGGTGTGAACACAAACTGTAATGTTACATTAGATTTTTTGACAGTCGCAACAAAACTCATTAAATTTCCATCTCACAAAGTATTATGGAATACGTAAGACTTGTGAGATAGTGTAATCTAGCGTTAAGCACTTTTTCCTTTTTGCCACAGAAATAAAAAAGTTGAATGAATTTACAAACTTATTTAATTGCTCTCAGGAAATGTTGTTTGTTCAAATAGATTAAATTAAATAATATTTTGCATCGATTTATGTTTAGCGGGGATTCCCGGGATCCCGGCAAATTGAAAATAAATCCCGCTTCTCTACACACTTTACGCAGGCCCCATATAAAGCTCTTTAAAGCGTTAAAACAAATTTCACTACCGTATTGAAATTTGGTCTAATTTAGATTTTTGTTTATACCAAAAATCACTTTACAGAATTGTGTGTGTGTGAATTTATGCAAATTAATAATTTAACATTCATAGGTCTCAACCGTAAACAATTAAAATACTGGCGTAAGTTTTAATAAAGATTTGTTAATAATTTATTGATCCCATACAGGGCGCACTCCCGAAATGCTGTTACTGTCGCTGGAGGGTATCAAAGATGCGGCACAGCCGAATATACCATCTAACATGTTTTTAAAAATTATTTTTTGTTGACTTTCATTAGTCTGAAGTATACATTTTAGATAATCTAATGCGTAAAAAGCAATATGGTTTTAAAGGCGTATATCAGAGTCGGTAAAAAACACATTTATTTCAACGCATGTAACAGTTAACACGAAGAAGGAGTAGATAGGTAATGGGGATCTTGGACTGTGTCCGGTTCCGATAATGCGAAAAGGAATGTGTGGTGTAATAGATTATCCAAGTTCAGAACCATTTCCGGTATACGAGCAGACGAGGTGAAAATGAATAACAGTTTGTCCACTTATATATAGATGACGCTGATTGTGAAGTTCAGTTTTTTAGACTTAGATGGCGCATACATTTATCTCATTTCCGATAGGATTTTAAAAATTTTGTGAAGAAAATACCAACAAAAGGTGTATTTTGAGAGGGTTTAAGCGTTGATTTGATTATTTGTTTAGAATTTTAAAAATTTTGTGAAGAAAATACCAACGAAATGGGTATTTTGAGGGGATTTAAGCGTTGATTTGAATATTTATTTAGGTTTTTAAAAATTTTGTGAAGAAAATACCAACAAAATGTGTATTTTGAGGGGATTTAAGCGTTGATTTGAATATTTATTTAGGATTTTAAAAATTTTGTGAAGAAAATACCAACAAAATGGGTATTTTGAGGGGATTTAAGCGTTGATTTGAATATTTATTTAGGATTTTAAAAATTTTGTGAAGAAAATACCAACGAAATGGGTATTTTGAGGGGATTTAAGCGTTGATTTGAATATTTATTTAGGATTTTAAAAATTTTGTGAAGAAAATACCAACGAAATGGGTATTTTGAGGGGATTTAAGCGTTGATTTGAATATTTATTTAGGGTTTTTAAAAATTTTGTGAAGAAAATACCAACAAAATGTGTATTTTGAGGGGATTTAAGCGTTGATTTGAATATTTATTTAGGGTTTTTAAAAATTTTGTGAAGAAAATACCAACAAAATGGGTATTTTGAGGGGATTTAAGCGTTGGTTTGAATATTTATTTAGGATTTTAAAAATTTTGTGAAGAAAATACCAACGAAATGGGTATATTGAGGGGATTTAAGCGTTGATTTGAATATTTATTTAGGGTTTTTAAAAATTTTGTGAAGAAAATACCAACAAAATGTGTATTTTGAGGGGATTTAAGCGTTGATTTGAATATTTATTTAGGATTTTAAAAATATTGTGAAGAAAATACCAACAAAAATGGGTATTTTGATGTAAACTCTATTTTAAGTTTTATTGTAAACTCTGTTTTAAGCTCTATTTTATACAAGTTCCGAAACATTTATTTAATTTCCGAGCCATTTTATCATGTTGAAATTATTTTTTTACCATTTATCTTAGTTCCGAACCATTTGTATAATTTTGAAATTTATTTTAAGCAAGTTCTGAAGCTTTTTGGTGAGGTGAAGTTTATTTTTTTTTTAACCACTAATCCTAGTTCCGAGCCAGTTTGTTGTAAGATTTCATTTCAACAGTGATTCTAAACAGTTTAATTTTATCAAAACTATCGAAGCCAAAATCGACAAAATAGAAAATAAAAGTTCAAAATTATGGTATAACCGGTATCTTTTCACATCAATTTTATAATTCTCAAGTAAAAAACAAGTTTGCGATTCTTTTAAAACAGTTTTTAGAATTAACACAATAGTCAAAGAATTTAAATTTAGTTTTGTTTTCTTCTTTGTATTAAGAAATATTTTGTTCCCGTTTATGCTGACATTATGTTATTCTTATTTGCAGTTTGTTTTCTTTCATAATATAACGTCTCCTAAGAAGATTTAAAAAGAATTTGTATTTTGTTATAAAATGCTGACGATGTGTCTGCATGTTTGTTTACATTAATCTGATGAAGAAATCTTTTTGTTATATTTAAGAAGCATAAACATGATTTAGCGTGTTAGAATGTATAATTTGTTTATTAAACAAAACATTAATTGCAGTTTGTTTTCTTGCCCTTCTTAAAAGGCTTAGTGGTTCTAATATTGCATCACATTTCGAAAATAATTTTTAATGGCTGAACATATCCATGTATAAATAGCGTATACAATTTATTTCAACAACAAGTATATTGTGATTTATCGTGGAGTTCAAATAGTATTTTTAATAATTGCGGTTGAAATAATGAAAGAAAAAAATTTAAAATGGTTAAAGATCTAAAATCCGATTGCAATGAAGATCAGCATTTAAAACAATCTTCATTTACGCCACGCTATAGCATGACTGATATTTTCCATAGAGAAGATGAACGTTTAAAAACTTTTACATGCTGGCCATTAATGTAAAGATATTTTTGAAAACTATTGTAAAAAGTTAGAATAAAATATATACATATACATATATAAAATTAATTTGTTATCATTATTCTGAGCATACAGTGAGCACTTGTAGTGCTTTAATGTTATGTGTTAACAGATTTGTTTACCGAAATATTTGTAAAAATTTCTACCTACTTGGCCAAGTGCTCTTTAACTCTGTATACACATAAGCCAAACAATGAATTGTTTACACAAGACATGTGGCTGTATAGTACAAGTACAGGAGTACGACGATTTTTCCGGCGAACGCTTTCGCACATATTTACATCAATGTGAAGCTTGTGTTTCAACAGATGACTCGCATGTAAAAGAACGTAATCTATCGATATTTGAGAAACGAGAACAACATCTGCTTGAGCTCGAGGCAATAGAGACGGATCACAGTAATATCAAACCGATCAAATACCTCTTGGACAATATAATCGCAAGTCGGGGTCTGTGTTCCAACAAATACAACTATCAGTTCTACAGGCAGGTGATAATAAAAGATGAAATTTTGACGAGAGTATTTCACATCATTAAAATAAACAATCGCTACTACTGTGATGCCGACATAGTGGATCGGGGTAATTTTTATTTACTATTTAAAAATTTGGGATCTTGGTGGTGTAATGGATGATAAAAGAAATATTATGGAAGATAGAATAAATACTAGAGCTTGGGGTCACTTTAGAGATAGAAATGGCACTCATATGGAAATTGAATAATAATACTAATCTTTTGTTTATTACTATTGAGATAGCAGTGGTTAATAATAACACAAAAATAAAAGGCTTTTGTTTTTTATACTTATTAAAATAAATTTTATTATTTTATATGCATATATAAGATTACATCTAAATACATTTATTCTTATACAATAACCATTGAAATATATATATATTTATTAATTAGTTTCTTAAAAATAATGTGTATGTTACTGTATTTAAATTAATAATAATAATTATCTTTAAAGAAAAAAACAAGTTAAAATATAAGATTTAAAAATTAAAAAATTGTTGTTCTTATTTCAAATTAGATTTTCTCTTTCAAGTAAAATAGCATTTTTTAAAGCGCAAACTCCATAGTTGTGATAACTGCAATATGTGTTTTCTGGATACTTCTTATTAAGTTCCTTTAAATTTATACATCCAAAATCCTCTATATTTAAAACTTTTTTCTGCAGCATTTTTTCCAACCATTGCACTATGGGTAATTTATCCAATTTTTTGGCCAAAATTGATAACAGGCGGACAGAATTTTAACAAATCTGGATATGAATTTTTTGATTAACTTTTTAACTTATTAACTCTAAAACTAAGAATAAACTTGGAATTTCTAAATATCGCATTCTTATGAAAAGATACGCGTTAGAACAAAATTTCTTTTTTGTCTACTTTTGGTATGTCTTATTAATTTTCTAATTTAATATCATCCAAATCATTTATGTAAATTGTGTATGTTAACATATTGACATCATTTGCGCACTCATCGTTTTCACTGGCGCTAAGATCCTCAGTGTTTTCAGAGCTTAAGCGAAATAGAGGTTGCCTGCAAAAAAATGGGATATCTCAAAAAACGCAAAAAAACGCAACATGAAATTGATTATACAATCTCAAAATCAAATACTTATCAAGACCTTATTACTTTTAGCTTTAAAACATTTTAAACTTTTTTTAAAAGCTTCTCCAAAGTTGTATAAAACTTTTATTTTTTTTTTAATTGAGATAAGATCAAAAGATTGATTCTTTTTCACCAATAAACTATTTTATTTTAAACAACGATTATGTATGTATTAAGCACTTACTATTAATATTGTTTTCCATATTTTATTGTATTTTTCATTTGTTTTTTTATTAAAAACTAGTGTCAGGTATTGTAATACAAAATAAAACGAAGCGCGCCCCACTTAAACTGTTGATTGCATACATTGACTTTAAGAGTCGGGCGATGAACGGGTTTTCGTTATTTATAAAATAAAAATTCACTTCTATTTGCTTTTAAGTATTCTTTATCACATTACAACAAAAAAAACTACTTTTTCTAAAGTGCAGATTTTGAATTTTGGCCAAAAATATAGGTCAAATTACCTACTGTGCATTGGCTCTTTTCTGTTCCTTTTACATATATTTTAGAATTTTTTAAATTATTTTTTAAAAAATTACAAACACTCTTAAATGAAACTACTCCTGTATTCCAGTTAAGATGATGAAAATATTTTATTAACCAATATGCTTCTTTTTGCTCCCTTATTTCTCAATTCTATTCGGTTTACTTAATAACTAGAGTGAAAGAGAAAACTATATTAATTTTCTCAATACTATTCGGTTCGCTTAATAACTAGAGTGAAAGAAAAAACTATATCAATTTTCTCAATGCTATTCGGTAATTTGTTCTGTATTGATTCTTATTTATGTGGTAGTGTTATTCCATATTTATTTATTTATATCGATTTCTTTCTTTAGAGCAAAGGGAAGAAATGTATGTCTTCGTCTCATTTATTCACATGATTATATATCAATAAACTTTTTCTTGATTAATAAAATAGATTATTTTTGATTTTGTTAAGCTCTTTTCAATTTAGAGAAGTGGTTTTAATCTCAGTTGAAAAAAAGAAACTAACGTGATCGGTTGTGAAAAATGGAACCCTCGAAAAACTTAGTAACCAAATTTAATACTCTGAGCTACAGCAAATCCTTAATTCACATTAAGGATCTTGCAATATCTTCTAAACACAT
Organism: Pollenia angustigena; assembly: GCA_930367215.1. Lineage (NCBI taxonomy): Eukaryota > Metazoa > Arthropoda > Insecta > Diptera > Polleniidae > Pollenia > Pollenia angustigena. The sequence goes on along the minus strand of OV884058.1, from coordinate 218,731,195 downwards.
TATTATGAATGCAAGTAGAGTGAATACCAAGTATGGGAGCTCAATAAAAGTTGAGCTTGAGGAGAATATATTGTTTTTGCCATATCGCTACAATACGCTAACTGACGAAGATTTGAAGAATTTATCATCTGGATCGTATCTTATATCCAGGGAAGGGGAGAAAAACTTGCGATTGAAGCCATTTGAGGAGGGTGATATCTTTGAAGCCAATTCTAGATATCCCATATACGCAAACTTTAACAGTTTTTAAATTATATTTTAACGATAAAAATAATAATAATATGTACCTTAAAATAATTAAATAAAAAAAACATGGTTTTTCTTTTTAAAATAATTTCAATTGTTTTATTTATTAATTTCTTTTTCAGTTATTTTATATAAAAATTCAAGACATAAATGACCACAATTAAATGAATCATAGTTTTGATGTTGATTGTAGTTATATTTTATATTTCCTCCTAGGTACTCAACTAGTTCCAATGGTGGTTGTAAATTTCCAAAACTATCATAATATTCTATTTGTTTATTGTTTTTATAGTAAGCTACCCAATGTGTACCACTACCGATTGTAGAATCCAAATTAATTACTCCACATTCAATATTTCTGGGATGTTTTGGTATTGCGTCTAACATGAAAATTCCTCTAAAATGTGGAATATTTTTTGAGAATTTTCGTATATCAATATCAGTCAATGGTCTTTTGGGTAGCTTGTTTAGAAGTTTTTTGCTTTTTCTTCATAAGTTAATCCATATCCTCTCTTATATGGTTTGAGGTAAAGTCCTTTACCCATTGCTATTGCTTCCATATTCTTATTGTGTCTAGTCGCTTCATCAAGTTGGAGTTTAGCATTCTTTGCTGCATTAACTGCTTTTGCTATGTTAGCACCTCCACTCGATAGGGTACCAATTACACCTAAAGCTGTTAATATTGGTATTAATGGTAAAACACCACCAACTTTTGGAACACGTATTACACGTGGTACTACAATTTCAGATTTCCTTCCCTTTAAGGATTTGTTAATGGTTTTACGTGCAATCTTGATAGCTGCGTTAAGATCTGTTGGTTTTTCTTTTCTTAAAATTTTTGTTGTTGCTTTTAGCGTTGAATTGAACAGTTTTCTTCCAATAACTTTATTCGATTTTGATTTCCTATTACTTTTGTTTTGCTTAGTCATCCCCATACCGAGTTTAGTTTTTGCTTTCATTGCGTTAGTAACCAAATATGCCAACGATTTTTCTGGAAGACTGCTATCTTTTGAAAGTACTCGTTCCCAAGCTCTGTTCTCAAGAATTTTATCAGCTTGATGTCTTATATTTATATCTCTACTTTTTGAATAAGCAATATCGTGTTCTTTACATGCACCGTCTAATAGATTAATTCCTTTATCACCTCGTTCTAAACGTTTTTGTAATTTCGTTCCAGGACCACAATATTGATAACCAGGAAGATGTAGTTCAAAAGGAAGTGAATTTACCAATTTATTAATTAAACCTTCTCCTCTGACGACTTTATTACAATTAATCTTGTTTTTAAAACGTATTACCATTTTATTTAATTTTATTCTATAAGAAAAAGAGAATATTTAATTATTTCATTTAGTTCTAAAGATGCGTTTAATAAAACAACATAAAAATATTTTTGTTCGTAATACGGATTCTTCAACGAATTTAAATTCAAAATGTAGACATAGTTCTATATTACCGAATTCTATTCGTGCGCTTATTGTAGGTCCTTCAAATTGTGGCAAGACTAACGTTATGATAAGCTTACTAGAGAGTCCTAATGGACTGAAATTTGAAAACATCTATTTATACTCAAAATCACTATTTCAGCCAAAGTATGAATATTTAAGAAAATTGATAACACCAATTAAAGGAATGGGGTTTCATACGTTTTCTGATAATGATTCTGTAATACCTCCAGATGAAGCACAAAACAATTCAGTTATGATTTTCGATGATGTTGCATGTGAAAAACAAAACAATATACGTGCATATTTTTGTATGGGTAGACATAGAAATGTAGATTCATTCTACTTATGTCAAACATATACAAGAATTCCCAAACATTTAATAAGAGATAATGCTAATATGATTATTATGTTTAAGCAAGATGAAATGAATATAAAACATATATATGCTGATCATGTTGGTAGCGATATGAGTTACGAAAAGTTTCATGAAATTTGTGGAGAATGTTGGAAAGATAAATATGGATTTTTGGTTATAAGTAAAGATGATGAATTAAATGATGGGAGATATAGAAAGCAGTTTGATTATTTTATAACAATATAAATTATAGAATATATTTTATACGATTATTAGTATAACATCAACCTTTAAAGATATTACAACAATAAAACGCATTGTTAACCAACGAATAGCTGATCTGATGTCCGATAAAAAAATTAATGAAAAAGTTTTAAAAGAGTTGATAAAGAGAAGAAATGTTTTAAAAAAGAAATTTCGCAGTATAAAAATTGGTGAAGCTGATACTCGTGAACAACTTAAAGATACATTTAAACCCATAACAGAACCCCTGAAAAATTTCATTAATAGTTCGAAAAATACCAAAGTAAATTTAAAAATTGAAAAGAATAAAATTAAAAATGAATCAAAGCAACAAGAACAATTTAAAACAGATTCTTATATTCCAATTATAAAACCAGAAAAAAATATATTATCTACTGCTGCAAGTAACTCTGAAGATTATAATGATGATGATGATGATGATGATGATTTTTATTCTCAACCAGAAACAGAAAATCCAAATAATCATATAAATTTTAATGATTTGTTATATTTAGAAAAAAGAAATGAGTTAGACACACTATATGGAGTACATAAAGATTCAAATAATGAATGGAAATTTGGTGATAGTAACATTCAATTTAATGAAGATAAGATTCAAGTTGGAAACCAAATATGGGCACTCACTCCAGGTTTATTTTCATTAATGTTTCAAAAAATACCAAAAAACTATGATAAATCTGAGTTAGATATTTATAAAAAAATATTAAATAATACAAATGCCTATAAAATAGGTTATAGCTCAGATGGTCATATAAGGGGTACAAGAGCATATAAATACAAGAACATTATCAGAAAATTGATTAAACCTAAAAATCCATCTACCAAAACACCTCAATCTCCCACTTCATCTGATACAATAAAAACAACAAATGAAAATTATATTGGAAGTGGGTTAATGAATTTAAATCCAAATAAACCCAACTATATATACTGGGATGATCCAAATGAGTTGATAGATCGACTTAGACTCCTGCTCGCATCACAAGCTGCAGGCCACAGCAATCATAATAACGAAATTGTTTCTATTATTGAAGAATTATACGAAGCTAACATTATTGAATAACTATAAAATTAACATTAAGTAATGTCTGTCGACAAATTTGGTCACTATATTAACGATACAAGTGGCATAATTTCTATGAAAAATGCACCTAAATTGCTTGGGTTCTTTATGGATACAGATAACAACATTGATGTTCAAAACAAAAGAATCAAACATATGTCGAATGCTTTGGAAGAAAACGATGGTGTCAATAAAATGTTTTTGCAATCTCAAATTGAAAAAACACAGAAGGAGGTAATGGATCAATTAAACAAGAATATTAATGAAGTTTATCAAATAATAGAGAAAATGAAAAAAGATTTTGAAAGAAGACTCAAAATCTTAAATCAGAAACTATATAACAGGCTTGATATTAAAAATAAAGAACAGGAGATAACAATATTCCCTTAAGTAAAGAGGACTTACTTAATAATTATGTATTCAACAAAAAGAGACTTAGTAAATGAACTTCATAAACCAGCCCGAAAAAATTTTATACGTCGAAGAGTTGTAATGAAAGGCATAGATGATCTCTGGCAAGCTGATTTAGTTGAAATGGGGAATTATTCTACATATAATAAAAAATATCGATATTTGTTAACGATCATTGATACTTTTTCCAAGTTTGCATGGGGTGTTGCACTTAAAACAAAAACAGCAACTGAAGTATTTCAAGCAATGAAAAGTATTTTAAAATTAGGTCGAGTTCCCAAAAACTTGCAGACTGATGATGGTAAAGAATTTTTCAATAAACAATTTAATATCCTCATGCACAACCATAATATAAATCACTACTCAACATTTAGTATAATGAAAGCCTCAATAGTAGAACGATTTAATCGAACTCTAAAAGGAATGATGTGGAAAGAATTTAGTTTTAATGGTTCATATTATTGGCTTGATATTTACAAAGATCTAATTAATAAATATAATAGAAAAGTTCATCGCACCATTAAAATGGCACCAATTGACGTTAATTCTGGAAACGAAATGAAATTATTGCAAACCGTTTACAATCATTTAAAAATATTTAAAAAATCTAAATTTAATGTTGGAGATTATGTACGCATAAGCAAATATAAACACATTTTTGAAAAAGGTTACACTCCCAATTGGACTACAGAAATTTTTAAAATTAAAACAGTAAAAAATACGTATCCTGCAACATACATACTAGATGACTATCAAGGAAATCCAATTGAAGGTGGTTTCTATGATGATGAACTTTCAAAAACTCGATTTCCTGATACATACCTTGTTGAAAAAATTCTTAAAACTAAAGGAGACATGGCATATGTAAAATGGTTGGGATTTTCTAATCAACACAATTCTTGGATTAATAAGATTGATATATTGTAGTTTGTAAGAGTAGATATAATTATAATAATAGAATGTAAGAGTTAATGTATTGTTATTATTAAATAAGAAAAGAACAAAAAAATATATGTAAATAAATTATTTTTAAATAAATAATATTATGTTTTTTACTTTATTTGCAATTCAACAGTCGAAATGTCAATAACTCTCACTTTAAGCTCTAATTCAACTGAGTTGACGGCTAACTATTTTCCTCCAATTGAGTTGGACGGAAAATATGAGTGTGCACTTACAGATTTTCATTCATACAATAGTATTCCAAATGTAGATGTTTATAATAATATGTTTCATATTGGCGAACAAGTAATTGAAATTCCCATTGGATCTTATGAACTAAACGATATAGTTGATTATATTAAAGAACAATATCAACGATATAGTCCTCAAAATAAAATTAATATTGAAGCTAATAATAATACGATGCAAGTTAAAATAAAAAACTCTAATGATCCAATATACTTTAATAAGAAAAATACAATTGGGAAGCTTTTGGGATTTAAAGAAAATATTCTATTACCTAATAAAGAGCATTACTCAGATCTACCAGTTAATATTTTTAAAGTAAATCTTTTACGAATTGAGAGTAATATAGCTGTCAACACATACATGAATAACTCCCAAGCACATACTTTGCATGAGTTTGCCATTAACGTCCCACCTGGCTATAAAATAGATGAGATTCCTAGGAATCTAATTTATTTACCAATCAACTGTCGAGAGATAAGCTCCATTACTCTGCGAGTGGTTGATCAAGACGGTGATTTACTTAATTTCCGAGGAGAGGAAATTACAATTCGATTACATTTAAGACCAACAAAGTAATGATAATTTACAAGAAGAATATACCTAAAAACAAAGTATTACACTCTTCTTCTAACAAAATATTGAAAAATAAATTAAATTCAAAGAATTCATTAAAAAATATAAACTTAACGCAATCAAATAAAGAATTTCTAAAATCATTAAATTTAAAATTGAAGAAACCATGAGTTCAATAATAGATGTTCTGGATAAACCTTTGTCCGATGAAAATATAATTAAAAAGGCCTACCATACGTATACCCCATATTTACAATCTTACAATAATAACGATGAAATTCGTATAACAATACAAAATCAAGACTTGTATGTTTTGCCATCGGAAAGTTTTATATATGTAGAAGGATTTGTTAAAGATGATAGCAATACAAAATTAGTATCTTCTGCAGCCAACATTAAATTAAAAAATAATTTTGTAGCACATCTATTTGATGAAATCCGTTACGAAGTAAATGGTGTTGAAATTGATCAAACAAGACATTTAGGAACATCAAGTACTATAAAAAATTTGGTTTCATTATCACCAATAGATAGTAATGGAATGCAAAATGCTGGATGGAATAAAATTGATGACATCGATCTCGTAAATGGATATTTTAATTTTTATGTACCACTTAAATTGTTTTTGGGATTCGCTGAAGACTATAACAAAATATTATTGAATGCAAAACATGAATTGATTCTATTACGTAATAAAAATGATGAGAATCTTGTTTATTCAACTGTTTCTACCGAAAAGGCTAAATTAACAATTTCAAGTATATCGTGGAGAATTCCCCATGTACAACTATCAGATTTTTGTAAATTAAATATGATAAAAATAATAAACAGTGGTACTTCAATACCAATTGCATTTAGAAGTTGGGATTGTCATATAAATCCACAACTAAATATGTCTACTAATCATGTGTGGAATGTTAAGCTGGCAGCGAATAGAGAACGCCCTCGTTTTGTTTTGATTGCATTCCAACATGAAAAGAAATTTATACACTGCGATCTGACTAATTTAAAAGTACATTTAAATTCAGAGCCTTATCCATATGATGACCTTAACATAAAGTTTCAGAATGAACGTTATGCAATTCTATATGATATGTATCTAAGGTTTCAAGAGAACTACTATATGCGAGACTCCCAGCCGCTTCTCACATCTCAAGAGTTTAAAAATAATTCTCCAATAATAGTAGTAGATGTTAGTTATCAAAATGAATCTATTGTCAGCGGACCAATTGATATAAAAATTGAATTTGAAACAGCTACTAATGTTCCAGCAAACACATCAGCTTATTGTATTCTCATTCACGATCGTATTATTGAATATATACCATTAAAGGGACAAGTTCGAAAAATTTTATAAATCCTAAAAAAGATGTCTTGTAAACATGTTTTCATTGATTTACAAGGTTTTAAATTAAAATCAAACAAATTTATCGTTAAAGAAGTTGCAATTGTTTTCAATTCTATGGAATATATCAATTTTATTATAAGACCGCCTTTTGATTTCAATTGTTTATCACAAAAGGAGCAAGAAGAAGCATATTGGTTAATAAAATATTTTCATCATCTTAACTGGAATACAGGAGTAGTTTCATTTAAGAGTGTTTCGTTATGCAATTCTATATGATATGTATCTAAGGTTTCAAGAGAACTACTATATGCGAGACTCCCAGCCGCTTCTCACATCTCAAGAGTTTAAAAATAATTCTCCAATAATAGTAGTAGATGTTAGTTATCAAAATGAATCTATTGTCAGCGGACCAATTGATATAAAAATTGAATTTGAAACAGCTACTAATGTTCCAGCAAACACATCAGCTTATTGTATTCTCATTCACGATCGTATTATTGAATATATACCATTAAAGGGACAAGTTCGAAAAATTTTATAAATCCTAAAAAAGATGTCTTGTAAACATGTTTTCATTGATTTACAAGGTTTTAAATTAAAATCAAACAAATTTATCGTTAAAGAAGTTGCAATTGTTTTCAATTCTATGGAATATATCAATTTTATTATAAGACCGCCTTTTGATTTCAATTGTTTATCACAAAAGGAGCAAGAAGAAGCATATTGGTTAATAAAATATTTTCATCATCTTAACTGGAATACAGGAGTAGTTTCATTTAAGAGTGTTTGTAATTTTTTAAAAAATAATTTAAAAAATTCTAAAATATATGTAAAAGGAACAGAAAAGAGCCAATGGTTGGAAAAAATGCTGCAGAAAAAAGTTTTAAATATAGAGGATTTTGGATGTATAAATTTAAAGGAACTTAATAAGAAGTATCCAGAAAACACATATTGCAGTTATCACAACTATGGAGTTTGCGCTTTAAAAAATGCTATTTTACTTGAAAGAGAAAATCTAATTTGAAATAAGAACAACAATTTTTTAATTTTTAAATCTTATATTTTAACTTGTTTTTTTCTTTAAAGATAATTATTATTAATTTAAATACAGTAACATACACATTATTTTTAAGAAACTAATTAATAAATATATATATATTTCAATGGTTATTGTATAAGAATAAATGTATTTAGATGTAATCTTATATATGCATATAAAATAATAAAATTTATTTTAATAAGTATAAAAAACAAAAGCCTTTTATTTTTGTGTTATTATTAACCACTGCTATCTCAATAGTAATAAACAAAAGATTAGTATTATTATTCAATTTCCATATGAGTGCCATTTCTATCTCTAAAGTGACCCCAAGCTCTAGTATTTATTCTATCTTCCATAATATTTCTTTTATCATCCATTACACCACCAAGATCCCAAATTTTTAAATAGTAAATAAAAATTACCCCGATCCACTATGTCGGCATCACAGTAGTAGCGATTGTTTATTTTAATGATGTGAAATACTCTCGTCAAAATTTCATCTTTTATTATCACCTGCCTGTAGAACTGATAGTTGTATTTGTTGGAACACAGACCCCGACTTGCGATTATATTGTCCAAGAGGTATTTGATCGGTTTGATATTACTGTGATCCGTCTCTATTGCCTCGAGCTCAAGCAGATGTTGTTCTCGTTGTTGTTCTCGTTTCTCAAATATCGATAGATTACGTTCTTTTACATGCGAGTCATCTGTTGAAACACAAGCTTCACATTGATGTAAATATGTGCGAAAGCGTTCGCCGGAAAAATCGTCGTACTCCTGTACTTGTACTATACAGCCACATGTCTTGTGTAAACAATTCATTGTTTGGCTTATGTGTATACAGAGTTAAAGAGCACTTGGCCAAGTAGGTAGAAATTTTTACAAATATTTCGGTAAACAAATCTGTTAACACATAACATTAAAGCACTACAAGTGCTCACTGTATGCTCAGAATAATGATAACAAATTAATTTTATATATGTATATGTATATATTTTATTCTAACTTTTTACAATAGTTTTCAAAAATATCTTTACATTAATGGCCAGCATGTAAAAGTTTTTAAACGTTCATCTTCTCTATGGAAAATATCAGTCATGCTATAGCGTGGCGTAAATGAAGATTGTTTTAAATGCTGATCTTCATTGCAATCGGATTTTAGATCTTTAACCATTTTAAATTTTTTTCTTTCATTATTTCAACCGCAATTATTAAAAATACTATTTGAACTCCACGATAAATCACAATATACTTGTTGTTGAAATAAATTGTATACGCTATTTATACATGGATATGTTCAGCCATTAAAAATTATTTTCGAAATGTGATGCAATATTAGAACCACTAAGCCTTTTAAGAAGGGCAAGAAAACAAACTGCAATTAATGTTTTGTTTAATAAACAAATTATACATTCTAACACGCTAAATCATGTTTATGCTTCTTAAATATAACAAAAAGATTTCTTCATCAGATTAATGTAAACAAACATGCAGACACATCGTCAGCATTTTATAACAAAATACAAATTCTTTTTAAATCTTCTTAGGAGACGTTATATTATGAAAGAAAACAAACTGCAAATAAGAATAACATAATGTCAGCATAAACGGGAACAAAATATTTCTTAATACAAAGAAGAAAACAAAACTAAATTTAAATTCTTTGACTATTGTGTTAATTCTAAAAACTGTTTTAAAAGAATCGCAAACTTGTTTTTTACTTGAGAATTATAAAATTGATGTGAAAAGATACCGGTTATACCATAATTTTGAACTTTTATTTTCTATTTTGTCGATTTTGGCTTCGATAGTTTTGATAAAATTAAACTGTTTAGAATCACTGTTGAAATGAAATCTTACAACAAACTGGCTCGGAACTAGGATTAGTGGTTAAAAAAAAAATAAACTTCACCTCACCAAAAAGCTTCAGAACTTGCTTAAAATAAATTTCAAAATTATACAAATGGTTCGGAACTAAGATAAATGGTAAAAAAATAATTTCAACATGATAAAATGGCTCGGAAATTAAATAAATGTTTCGGAACTTGTATAAAATAGAGCTTAAAACAGAGTTTACAATAAAACTTAAAATAGAGTTTACATCAAAATACCCATTTTTGTTGGTATTTTCTTCACAATATTTTTAAAATCCTAAATAAATATTCAAATCAACGCTTAAATCCCCTCAAAATACACATTTTGTTGGTATTTTCTTCACAAAATTTTTAAAAACCCTAAATAAATATTCAAATCAACGCTTAAATCCCCTCAATATACCCATTTCGTTAGTATTTTCTTCACAAAATTTTTAAAATCCTAAATAAATATTCAAACCAACGCTTAAATCCCCTCAAAATACCCATTTTGTTGGTATTTTCTTCACAAAATTTTTAAAAACCCTAAATAAATATTCAAATCAACGCTTAAATCCCCTCAAAATACACATTTTGTTGGTATTTTCTTCACAAAATTTTTAAAAACCCTAAATAAATATTCAAATCAACGCTTAAATCCCCTCAAAATACCCATTTCGTTGGTATTTTCTTCACAAAATTTTTAAAATCCTAAATAAATATTCAAATCAACGCTTAAATCCCCTCAAAATACCCATTTCGTTGGTATTTTCTTCACAAAATTTTTAAAATCCTAAATAAATATTCAAATCAACGCTTAAATCCCCACAAAATACCCATTTTGTTGGTATTTTCTTCACAAAATTTTTAAAATCCTAAATAAATATTCAAATCAACGCTTAAATCCCCTCAAAATACACATTTTGTTGGTATTTTCTTCACAAAATTTTTAAAAACCTAAATAAATATTCAAATCAACGCTTAAATCCCCTCAAAATACCCATTTCGTTGGTATTTTCTTCACAAAATTTTTAAAATTCTAAACAAATAATCAAATCAACGCTTAAACCCTCTCAAAATACACCTTTTGTTGGTATTTTCTTCACAAAATTTTTAAAATCCTATCGGAAATGAGATAAATGTATGCGCCATCTAAGTCTAAAAAACTGAACTTCACAATCAGCGTCATCTATATATAAGTGGACAAACTGTTATTCATTTTCACCTCGTCTGCTCGTATACCGGAAATGGTTCTGAACTTGGATAATCTATTACACCACACATTCCTTTTCGCATTATCGGAACCGGACACAGTCCAAGATCCCCATTACCTATCTACTAGAAGGGGACAACATCAGCGTTAATATTGTGTCTAAATTAAAAATTGTACGATTTTATTTAAGTGTAATGGTACACTTAAAAAAAATCGCACAATTTTGCGCCACGCAATAAGACATACATAAATGCAGTACAGTAAGTGAAAGAACTCTCAACAACTTTTATAAAAAAAAGTAAAATTTTAAGTGCTACGGCACACATTGGTTCAAGTTCATAGAACGAGCGGCAAAAAAAGAAGCAGTTGTCGAAGGATAACGCAACTTGGCACATAGGCATTTTTTGTTTGAATCAAGAAAAAATAAAAATGATCCGCCCACTTTTACGCCCACCTCCCATACAAAGTAAAAATTAAATTTTGACCTACGGCATTGTTTTTTGGCACATAGCATTTCTAAACATTCTTAATCATTTGTGTGAAATTTGAAAAATATCCGCCCACTTTTACGTCCACTTCCGATACTACTTGTATTGAAGAAGTGGCATAACTCTCTTGATTTTAAATGCATCAACTCAATTTTCACGAAAAATAAATATTATAATTGTTGAATGAACTCCTGAAAATATACACCTGATCCGCCCACTTTTACGCCCACCTCCCATACAAAGTGAAAATTAAACTTTGACCTAAGGCATTGTTTTTTCGCACATAGCAGTTTTATACACTCATGATCATTTGTGTGAAATTTGAAAAATATCCACCCACTTTTACTCCCACTTTTCATACAACTTGTATTGAAGAAGTGGCATAACTCTCATGATTTTTAATGCATCAACTCAATTTTCACAAAAAAAAAATATTATATAATATTATTATATCCTCCCACTTTTACGCCCACCGCCCATAGAAAAAACATGAATATGTAATTAAAGCATAGTCTGTTAATAACTTTTTAACATCCTTATCGTACTCCAATTTTTTTCATTTTCAGCTTTGAACGAAATCTATTTATAAATGGGTCTGAAGACAATAAAAGATTATGCATTACGTCTTCATTAGTGGCTACACGTCCAATTCTTCGCGAATGCTGTAATCCATAGGCTCTATAGTATTTATTCCTCGCTACCTGAGCTTCCTCGGACAGCATACCTGATACAAATAATCAATTAAAATGTAAAAAATAAAAATAAAATCAGACCCTTTAGATAGAGACATACCTTTTGGTAGAATAGCTTCTGCTATAATTTTGCTACAGTGCACTAGAATCTTATGGACAGTTACAGGCATGTAGTACCAGTCATGAACGAAAATTCATGTTTTGTTACTTTATCATTTTATAGTTTTTACTGATTTTTTTTTTTTTTTTTTGGAAAGGAGCAGGTTGGAGCAGATGAATTTTTTAACTTTTAGCTGAGACTTCAAGCTGTAATTTGACATCTTTTGTTAAACAGTGCATAACAGCGCTAAAAAGATGCAGTCCACTGAAGTTGATGAACATTGAAATTTTGATGTTGTTTATATTTTGTTCTACGAAATTTTTTATATGGCACTTTTTCCAACTTTTTTTAATGCAAATCTCATCTTTAACAATTGTTATTTACGAAACTATACAAAAAAGTCAAATGGTAATTTTACTGTGATTGTACCAAAAGATTTAGCATACAGTAAATTTGCATGTCATTTTAAACAAGCGAACATATATGAACTTTGAGCGTGTCTGTCCAAACAAATAATAAATATAACAGGCTTTAATTTCGGAATCATAATATTCAGATAACTGACAACAAAATACCAAAAAAATATCCAAATCGGCGAGCATGAAAAAAATGAATTAATGCCGCTCTTGAACCAATGTGCGGCATTCCCTTACTACGAAGCAGGTTTGTAAGGGAGAATTCTAAAAAATAATTGTATCGAAACATTTAGTGTGTAAGGCTGATCGTTACATCCAACAATTTTTATATGCGCTGAATAATGCGCTTTATGTGTCAAAAATGTATTGCTTCAAAGTGAGAACTCGCCATATAAAATTCATGTCTTCCGTAAGCGCAATGGTAAGCGAAATGTTTATGTTTCTCCCTTACAAACTTGCTTCGTAAGAAGCTCCATTTTTTATTGGGTTATCAAAAAACTTATAAGAAAATCTCCGATCTTGATGCAATTGTAGCTTAAATAAAAAAAAAATTAGAACAGATTAAGTTCAACATTTTTTATGTACATATATTTTTTTTAACATAAATTTCTGATTTAAAATCTCACTAAACGTTCAATACAACTTAACTTATTAAGCTAAGATCCCACTATCGGCTCAAATAGCACAATCTGTGACGATTTTTATCGTGCTATATCGGCGCACATTTTAAAACATTGCACAATTTATTCTTGGGTGGTCCCATTATCGTCGCACATTGTGACAATTGTTTTCGGTTCATATCGGCCAAAACTCAATTGCGACAATAATCGGTACAATGCGGTCACACTATCGTGCTATTTGGGCAAATTAAATCATATGTATGTTTTTGTTTATTTGCTTGTTGGCAGATATTATTTTACTTTAGAAATTCGCAAAATTCTCCGTCTGAATATTCCATTATGTTTCCTAACAACTTTAAATAATATATTTATATATAATAAAAAATTTATACAATTTTATTCAAACTTAATGCACTTGTTCTTTTTTTTGTAATTGTTGTTTTGTAAAAAGATGTTTACAAACCAGGGACGGCAAGATCGATACAACTGCAATGTTTTGTGGTGAAGGCGAATTGTTTTCTTTCATTTAAAGTGAATTAATTGATTATTAAATTTAAAACGAAGTATTATTGTTATTTTCATCATAATATTCGACTACAAAAAGTTACTCAAAATGGCGATTGTCTGCCAAAAAGTCGAGTATTTTATTAACTTCAGCTTCTGTCAATTTTTTTGACCCCATTTCTTTTTTTTAATAACTTTAAAATCAGATTTTTAAAATCAGAGTTGTTCAATTCAAGAGTTTATAAAAAGAGATGCAATTTTTCGTACTTTGTATTAAAAATTAGCAATTTTTTATGAATGGCAACATCATTTCGTTTGACGTTTAAAGCGGAAAATTGCATCTTTTTATCCTGACTTTTTTACACTTGGTTATAGTCTGATAAAAATGTAACTTTTGGAGGAATGTTTTTTCTTGTGGTTGTTGTAACAAAAATTACATTTTTCCACTTTTCCATTTTTCCAACAAATAAAAAAACTGAAATGAATACCCTTAGTATTAACGCTGATGTCCCCCTCTTCGTATTATCAGTTACATGCGTTGAAATATAGCGCCCAAAAAGTGTTTCTTTAACCACTCTGAAATACATCTTAAAAGCCATATTTTTTTTTACGCATTAAGTTATCTAAAATTTATACTTCAGACTAATTAATGTCAACAAAAACAAGTTAGAGTGTTATATGCGGCTGTGCCGAATCTTTGATACCCTCCACCCTCCAATTCGCTAAATTTTACAGCGTGATTTCCAGTCGAATAAAACGAAAACAACTAATAAATATAAGATAAATAATAATTACAACTAATTATTAACCAATAATTACAACTAATTCTTAGCTAAAGTTACTTTCGTAACACTGCCCCCCACTTAAGCCTGTTCGTCCCGAATAGGCTCAGAATCACCTCTTCTATAAGGGGCTAATCGTTCTAAATGAACAACTTTCATTTAAGCTCTTGGACTTTTATATCTCTGTATTCGGTATACAACATCATTTAGTTTCTTTATCACCTTATATGGCCCATCCGAGTGTATTTGTGGTTTGGCCAATAATAATTCCTATTGTTGTGGATTTATCCGCGAAACCAACTGGCCTTCCTAAGATCCTTCAGAATCCACTGCCCGATCATACCTGTACAACTTACTACGGCCACGCACGGACTTTCTATATTCATAAGGATTTCTCCGCTCCAGTGAAGATACCTGCTTATCTTCTGTTGTAGGTAGTGCATTACAATTGCACTGCGGAAGCGACGCAAAACCTCTGTTTATTGTGCTCCTGACTGCCACACGCTTTGGGCAGTTTCTCTTAAAGTTTTGTCTTCCACCTTTACTGTTGGCCCTTATAATATTAGCCGAACGGGTTCAAATCTTTTCGCTGTTAACCACACGCAGAGAAAAACATGTTTAAATATGGTCACCTCCAACAAAACTATTTTTAAAGAAAATTTTAAACATATTATGTTTAATATTACCATATTATTGTCACCTACAACCATATTATGATTGAAAAAGTCCTCAATCAAGAAGCCATTTAAACATGTTTTTTCTCTGGGTGCAGTCTTAACTGGGCTCTACCTGCAACGAGCGACCTTCACTGACGCATTCCCTTTTATCTGCCTCCGTACAGTGCCTGGTTTCCAATCTGCAAAGCTGTCTTACATGAGTAACCGCTTTTTCACGTTTTTCAACATTTCTGTAAGGTGACGATTTCAGACGAGTACAAGCGAGAAGCTGTCCCACACGTGCTTCACTTTCATACCCAACATTCAGGAGTATTTCATAATCAAACAAATACATGATTTGTTTTCCCATATTCAGAGTTATGTTATGACTTATCATAAAATCTGCGCCAATCAGTACTTCGTCTACAATGTCGGCCACAATAAACTCATGAAAAATACAATAGTGTCGATAGCCAAAATTCGCTTTTTACCATCGTTGTAGCCAAATGTCATAATACTTTTATATCTCTTTGGCACTACTAAATTTATTATCGAGTCCTCAGATGCGAAAGGTAGCACTCCCTCCATACTTAATGGCGACTCCTGTGATGACTGATGACTGGTCTGCTGGCTGTTTCTTGGCGGCGAAGCAGATCTTGTTCGCTTTCTTTGTGATTTACAGTTACGCTGTATGTGCCCAATCGTACCGCAGTTATATCATTTAAATTTGTTCTTGCCCAGCTTCTCACTTAAAACCCGCAAAACTTCTTTACTACCCGTCTCCACCATCCATAAACTTGGTAAGAACAGCATGTCGCACATGAATTCTACTCGTGTAGACTGTTCATGTTTCGTCCATGTTCTGCCATCGTTTTTTTATTATTCAATCTCTTAATCCTAATAGCTATTTATTAGATATTTCTAATGAAACACCTAGTTTACTGTATTCAAATACTTATTATTCTACATTCAATCCCAGCAGGTGTAATCTATATCCAAAGACTAAACGTTCGACTTGATAATGCGTGCGGTTGAATAAGTAATAAGCCTTAGTATATGCAATATATTTGTATATATGTGTTACGTTATTTCCGCTTAATTGAGTTTCTAAAAATGCACGACTTTTGACGCAATTAAACAGTTCTCGATTAATTGAATCGCGGACGCAATTAAATCGAAAATTGCAAGATGTGCAATAAACGAAAATCGCAAGATGTGCAATAAAGCGAAACACCTATGTGTAGATCGAAAATAAAACTAATTTCTTTTATTAAGTTACAAAATAGTTTAGGATTTTTAAAACAAAATAAAAATCAGGTACGTTCATCGTACAATCTTGTTTGCCGCAAAATAATTTTTTTACGTTTGTGGAGGCAAAAACACATTAAGTAGAAAGAAACAATTTACCGAAAGATTTGCTCTTGTTTTTCGCAATGCGGTCTTATTTTGCGAAATAATTAAGCGTGTGACGCAATTAAACGGGTATTTTAACATAGACAGTTATACTGAATGATTTCGTGCAATGATTTTTAGTGCAATAAAATGGGATACTCAAATAAGCGGTGCTTAATTAACCGAAAATAACTGTATATGAATCAAAATTCTATTAGATTATTTTTGACGAAAGCACGGATTTGTCGTGGAAAAGCCAGATTTCCTTATCTTTAAGATATTTCAACATACAACAAAAAGTTGTTAGGGAAGAATTTATTGGCTTTGTTGTAAACGCATTTGAAGAGGCTTCAAAGGATATTGAGGGCGTTGCTGTGTCAATTGATGCAAAGGCACTATCATCAATAGTTCTTTAAGCTTTGACAGGTCTTGACCTAAAAAAAATTGTGTAGCATTTGGAGCAGATGGGTGTCCTCTAATGTCAGCAGAAAATGGAGCTGTTTAACAATTCTGGGAACAGCGACAAATGCGAAACAAACGCCTTGCTATTCCCATTAACCAAATAACTCAATTTCTAAAAGCAATAAAGTGCCATTCACCAAAATTGTTTAAATATAATCATCCCAAGCGAAATTCAGTTTTAGGAAAGTATTTGGGAGCCAAATTCTCCACATTATGCGAGACATGATGGGTGGACCGTCACGACTTAATTTTACACTTTGCAACAGGTTGTTTAAAATATTATTGCATTTTTGATGCGTACGACTGTCACATTCAACACTTTGGAATTACCCATATGTACAAAATCACACTTTTAAATTATAATAAAGACATTCAACTTGAGTGCAATTTTCCATTTTTTTTTTTTTTTTTGCAATCAAAAAAATCTGAATTGAACAACAATGGTCAAAAGTTAAAATGTTTACCAGCAAACTTTTACGATTTTTTCGCCTCTGTAATAAATTGCCCTGCTAGTTCAGCATCAATAGAAAACATTTTTTCCCCCTTATTGTTTAATATAGAATAACCATAGAAATTGTCTTGGATTGGAAAAAGCATTAGCTCTTCTTAACATGTATCGACATTTAAAATCTCAGCCACTTTTTATGTTTAGGATTTTAACTTCAATTTCCGCCTTTTCAAAATCAAATTCAGGTTTTTAAAAAACAAATTCAGAATTTTCGGAATCCAATTGAGTATAGTACGAATCATATTCCGCATTTTTCAAATCAAATTCATTTGTAAAAGCCTGGGGCCTGATTCTGGCAGCCGTGATCGAGTACTTTCTCGATTCGAAAGCAATTTAATATTTAATTATTTCATTCAATACTGAACGAATCGGAATTTTTTTTAAGTGTTATAAAGAATTAATAATTTGAGTTTCGAGAAAGTACTCGATCACGACTGCCAGAATGAGGCCCCTGATTTTGAATTTTAAAATTAATTAGATTTCGAAAAGACCGAATTTGAAGTTAAATACCTTTAAGTGGTATACTATCTACATACGTTTCATTTAATAATTAGAGAAAAGCCCACTAACGTTAAATCAACATACGGACAAATGGGTATATAAACACTTTGAATGCATTTTATAATCATTTTCTTTTATTTTTCTGCAAAAAAAATTAAAAATGTTGAATATAATATAAAGTTACCTTCGGAAGGAAATAATTCCCAATTTCTATTTGTTAAAATAGTTGAGTTAAATACATTCAATTTATAAAGTAACACTATCCAGTGAGACACAAAGAATGCTGACGACGGCCGTAGCGGGCCAGAAAATGCATTACATTCTGCTGGTGTCTAATAATTGTAAATTTTTCTGTACATTCAATATACCTCATTGCTTTCCAACGGAAGGCTAAGGTAAAATGTAAAAAGAAAATACAATATAATAGTCTGGTAGTGTATAAAGTCATTTCTGAAAAATTGTAGGAATAGAACTATTACAAAAAAGCTTTATAAAATACATAACTGAAATTTATTCATAGAATAAATTCGAAAAATTAAAAATGTTGAATATTATACCATCTTTGTATAAATGAATATAAAGAAAAAAAACCCACTTGGTTTTTTTAAAACAAAATACCCTTTAAAACCCGGGTGGGGTTTTCTGGGTTAACCAGTGGGCAGCCAACCCTGGCAGGCAGTTGTGACTAAGAAGGCATAATGGGATTTAAAAAAAACAGTGTACATTGGATGGTAACGGTCATGGGTGGGCTTAGACAGGAATAGGAAGGACACCATCAAATTCCTATTCCAAGCAGAATTCACTTGCATTCCCTATAATTTTTAAATATATTTTTCCTTTATATTTTTTCCCCCTTCTTGTGTGTAGTCGTTTCTAGGGTTTGTTGCTACTATTTTATTTTTTTTTATTTTTACAGTAATGAACTGCCTTGTCTCCAAGAAGATAAAAAATCCTCGCATTATCCCTGAGCACGGCTGGAACTTAAAGTAGCACATTCTTCTGGGGGATTTGGCATGGCTAGGGCTTGGTTCGTTACAAGGTCCAATTACAAACCAATTCAATTTGGGTTTGTACGGTCATCGTTACGGCTGTGGCATTATGTGTATGTCATGTCTAGTTTGAGCTTCAGTGTGTAAAGCTGATAGCTACACTCACCAGTTTTTATATGCGTTAAATAAAGCGTTTTTTGTGTCAAAAATTTATTGCTTCAAACTGGGAGCTGACCATATAAAATTCGTGCCGTCCGTAAGCGAGATGGTAAGCAAAACACCTAAATTTCTCCCATACAAACCAGCTTCGTTAGAAGCTCCATTTTTTATTGACTTTTTCGGACGTGCGCGTGTTTTCAACAGACAGTTGGACACGGTTAAATCTACTTAGAATTAATCATGAACCCAGAATCTATGGAATCTTGGATGAATATAAAAGTTTTACACGGAATGACAAACTATGTTTATTTCCTAATTCACCTCTAACGGTGAAGGTTATAAAAATAAGAAACATGGTTGAAAACTTAAAAACTAAACAAATATTTTTTGTTTCGGTTAAAATAAAAAATAAACAATAATTTTGTTGCAAACTAATTACTCAAGGGCGCTGGTAATAAAACCTTAATAAGAATAAATAAACAAAATAAGTTCATTAACTGTAAATTAAATAAAATAAATAGTTATTTATAAAAAAAAATATATTAAAATTTCATATATTTGACTTTATTTTAGACAAATAAAAGCACCCTAAAAATCCCCTTCTATCGCCTTCTCTACCGAGCTTGTTTTTGTTTGGGATAACTTTTTTTGCGTCTTAAGTCTTAAATAAAATTCGACAATAGAGACACTTGTGTAAATGAAACTAAATTATTGAAAATTTACAATTGTAGTTACTTATTCTTCCCCACAATGAAAAAGATAATGATGGCGATGATGAAGACTATTTTAATGATGATTATGAAGATAATGATGATTTTGAAGTTAATGATGATTTTGAAGTAAATAATACTCTTGAAGTTAATGAAATGAAGTAAATAAAAAAGCCTTTTAAGTTTGTTTCCTGTTTATGAATATGTATTTATAAATAAAAATTAATCAGGTATGTGATAAAGATCGATCGATTTCAAAACGACCGTTTTTAAAAAGTGTGATGAAGTTCGAACGATTTTAAAATCTATTTCTGAATTAAAGTCTTAAATTTTCGTTCAAGATACACTTCAGTTAACGTATATAATATAAAATTTTAAGGAATAAGCACTGAAAATAAAAGGAATATGCATTTAAAATCCATTTTAAAAGATACTGAAAACGATATAAATATCGTTAAGATATTAAACCAAATAAAACTGTTAAGCATTTAAGAATTATATGCAACAGGTCTACTTGTAACAATATCAAAGCTTGAACAAAAACATCAACAATAAACAGTGAGTTTATCTTTTCTTACATTCCCAAATGATTGCGCGGCGTCGGTAGCATACCTCTGTCCAATCGTTCAATGGCTCTGAGACATAATTGAGGTTCAAGTCCTTAAAGTGTCAAATTATTTAATCCTTTAGCTCTTGAATTGTTCTTGGCTTATTGTCGTACACTTTTTATTTTAAATATTACCAAAGAAAGAAGGCCAACGGTGTCAAATCATATGATCGTGGCGGCCAATTAACATGACCATTGAATTTCTCGTGCAGCAGAAGAGCCATTGTTTCGTTGGCCGTGCGACACATTCTTTTGGAACTTCTTATCGTCCAGATACATGTCCTCAATTTCTGGCAAAAAGTAATCCGTTATCAGCTCGCGATAGCGAACATCATTTTTGAAGATGTAAGGCCCGATGATACCGCCTGGCCATAAACCGCACCAAGCATGCTAGCACAGGCGTTTTCACATTTCCTACAGAGCAAGATCCATTTTTTTGGCCAAATCTCAAAACTTTTTTTCCTATATTTGTTCTTGGAATATTGTTGCAAACCCTTCAGACAAACAAACAAATGGATGAAGTTTCCTGATGATCTGGCCTAAGCAACCAGTGAAATGCGCATAGGAATAGCTTATCCCATCAACAATAAATTTCAAGTGTTTTTTACAAAAATAATAAAAACTGGGAATTAAGCACGAATAACAAAATCTTTTGAAATTAAAATTTTGTATTTCCAAAAATTGAAATAGCCATTGATATATAATTTTAATAAGAATACATTTTGTGTATTTAATGTTGTCAATACGGCTGTGGAGTCGGAGTTAAAGTTTTTGTACCAAAGTCAGAGTCGAAGTACCCACAAAAACTTTGCGACTCCGACTCCAAAATTGTTCGGCATACAAATTTAAAAAAATATTCTAATAACTTCCAAAATCAAAATCCAAATTTTTAATATTTTTAATCAGGTTTTAGTTCATCAAATTTAATATTAATTAAATTATTTTTTCGAAGAAAGGAATTTTACAACATGAAAATTAATTAAAATTGTTATTGATAATCATTCATTATTGACTGACCTAAGATTCGAACCCAGGCGGCTGGTTACCCTGACATGTTTCGATCTCTACCACTCGATATCCTCATAGGGATTTGCCGTCTTACACTCGCAGCCATCGACGACTGCTGACGTCAATAGTCAAACATCAATCCTTAAACCAAATTGTATTTTAACCTTTGGTAGATCGCAATTTGCTTTTTTGAATGATTTTCCATTATTAATTACAGGTTTTTTCTTTACCTCTGTTTTTCTATGCTCTATGTGTACATTTGTCGTTCAAGTTGTTCCGAAAAAGGTCAACAAGAAAAAGAAAGAAAAACATAAAAAAAAACATTTAGTTTGGACTTCAAGAAAAATTCTTGACAAAAAAGTACGAAAAAACAGAGGTAAAGGTTACAACAAAAGTGTCAAAAACTAAGTGAGGGTTGCTTTTCATTCTTCTTTTTGATTTCTTATTTTCAGCTTTTGCAGTCTATGTTTATAAAGCTAAGATCCCACTATCGACGCAATGTACCAATTTTTGTCGTATTTCATGTGCCGATAGTGGGAACGGTCAAAATTTTTGAATGTGCGACAATCTGTGCCGAAATTGTGCTGGCTGTGGACAATCAAAATTTACCTTGGTGCGCCGATAATGTGAACACTCTTTTGCACAATGTAGAGCAATCAAATTACCGATAACAGTCGCCAATCAGCGCCGAAACAAGGGATGGCAAAACGAAATTTTTAAATTGCACCAACTGGCTAAAAAAATTTACTTTTTTGAGCTTAATTGTACCAAAATACATTTGTTTTATCTATTATTTATGTATTTAAACGTTAAATAGTACATTTCTACTGTTAAACACTTTTGTTCGGCATATTAAAAAATATCAATTACTTCCACGAATTATTTGACAGATTTTTTTTGACAGTTTGTAAAAAAAAAAAAAACCCCCGTTCAAGTCAATTGAGTGTAATTTTTCTTTTTTCCATTTTTCACACCAAAAAAAATTGAAATGAATACCCTTACTGTGTCTAAATTAAAAGATTTTAGGTTATATTTTATCAAAAATCTTAAAAGAAAATCCCCTACCCTATTTTAATGATATGCACATTCAGTTGTAGCTTAAATAAAAAAAGCAGGGACATAACTGTTTTAACCAATATTTGAAAAAATCCTGAAATAATAATTTATCACGAATTTTTAAAACCTGCTCTCTGAATAATTGGTCTTTGATAACCGTTATAGTTTTTTTTTAATTTTTTTGGGCTTCCGTAACCATTACAAAAGATTTTTTTTTTCGGTCCATATCCATTATTTAAATTATTTCTTTTTTTGGTCTTCTTGCATTCAAAAAAATTGTCTTTCCTTTTTTTCGTTTCTGTTCATTTCATTACTGAATTTCTTCACAAATTTTATGAAAATATTCGTTGGAATTCAGCCAATGACACTCCTAATAAAATCTTTAAAACAGGTTTCGTTGCACTCAATGTTTATGAAAAGCTTCATAGAATTAATGAGACTCTTTACACTGTAAAGTTTACAGAAACAATAAATCGTCAAGTAGTGAAGCATTGTATAGAATCTATGAAACAGTTTCATAAAAGTTTAGTCCATGCCGTTCCAGCAACACAAGTCAGCGTTGAAAGGGCATTTTCTGCTCTGAAAATTATACTCAGTGACTTACGCTGCAATTTATCTGACCGAACATTGCGTTATTTAATGTTTGTAAAATTAAGTTCTTAAGAAATACATATGTGACGCGAAAAATAGAAAGGGACCTAAGGGTTTTGCCATTTTAAAGATTTAAATACGTGTTTCTTTGGTGTACCATCACTGAGAGTGTTGGTATTGGTCTCATTTGAAATCGACACATCTCAACGTTGTTGGACAACCTTGTTTTGTGAAGCTGGTTTTTACTGTTCCCTTTACCTTACTGGTCCCTTTCGCTATGCGCTGTCACATATGTAGATCACTAAATGTTCCACTTTATCATTTTCAAAGCTAAAGTTTCATACAGTTTGTTACTATTCAATTTGTTAATTTGGTTACTTGTAATGACTATGTTAGTAAAAAAAAACAATAATAATAAGTAAGAAAGTTATAGTCGGTCAAGACCGATCACCTAATATCCTACACCTATTTGGGTCCGAAACTTGTATGGTTCCGAAGTCGACTTGGGTTCAAGATAGTCGAACAAGCCTACTTAATGGTATTTTCGGTTAGGTAGAGGTGGCAGCCGACTCATGCGTAATTAGGTGTTTTGCATATTCTTAGAATACATGACGAGACCCACAGTTCAATGCTGAATCCGAACGGCAAGATTTAAAGTGCTTTAGAACAGAAATTACTTTCATTGGTTCGCTCAAGCCAACCGAACGTTGAGGATGTTAAGAAATAATTATTTCTTTATGAAAAATGTTTTCTTTTCTTGGTCGCTTGAGCCAGGAATCGAATCCGGGTCCTATCGGTTTCAGAGTCCACATCTTAGCTACTACACCAACAGCACTCACTACTCAATGGTATATAAATACAATTTTAGTGCGAAATTTCGTGCATTAAAAAACAAAATCGGGTAAATATGCCTCAAACTGGAGCAATTTTATTTAAACTCAGCACCATACCAAATATGAGAAAGATATCAAAAAATTTGCGGATCCTAATCAAAATCAATATAAAAAAATCGTCCGTGTGCAAATATAAGTCAGTGTGCGAAATTTTATAACAATATCTTAAGATTTGCGAACTGTAGCGTGGTTATAGAAGACAGAAAAATAAAAATCTATATATGGGGGATTTCATGTCAAGTGACCCAATTTTTAAATCGATGTCTTCCGATTTGGGTGAAATTAGCACTAAGCTTAGTGTCCTATTTAAAAGTAGTTTAGACACTAATTTTCAAGATCGGTCTCCCAAATCGGAAGACATTGATTTGAAAATTGGGTCACTTGACATGAAATCCCCCATATATAAAACAGGATGTGTGTATGTATGTAAGTTAAGTTTGTCCTTAATTATAAAAATAAAAAAAAAACAAACTTTCTTTTTATTCGGTCAGCGTGACCGCGCTTTATTAAAATAAAACTCAAACTTAAAAACTAAAATTTACAATTAATATTTATATTCTGTATTTTTGTTTATTCTAGCAAATTTCGACGGTGGCGTGATTATTAATTCTGCTTAATTTATTTCTTAAGAAATTTAAAATGATTTTTTTCAATAAGTCGTTGGTTGCACTTATTACTAAAGAAATTTAAAATGATTTTTAACAAAATGCCAATGTTGTATTTTTTGTAATTTTATTTCAAAGAATAATGTTAATTGAGTTTACTTTAATTTTGATAAATGTTTACGTTAACTCCTCCCGTCTTAAGTCGATTGTCCTCGATCGATTATTTATTGAATTGGGGAGTTGCGATTTGCAGAAATGGTCCATCATTTATATTTAGCATATAGCTCGTGGCTATTTGTGGATTTGACGATATGTACCATTTCTGCTTTATCTTGTGGAGTATTACAAATGTTATAAAAAAAAGAATTATAATTGCCACGTCTGTGCTTTAACTAATTACATGTGTATTTTTGTTTTTACTTGCTAATATTTTAATGTTATCCTCATGCTGCAGCTGTTTAATATATAAATTTTCAAGTTTTAAATTAAGTTTTGTGTTTTTATTATTATCTGTAATTTTTGTTATCATGCTAGGTAAAACAAATGTATCATATATTCTGAAATTAACTTTAACATGAGTTTTATTTAGTGCATTAATTTTGCAGTTTTCGAATCTGAGAAACGTTCTTTTCTGCTTTATTTTTAATTTACTGCAGTCATGAGTGATAATTCCTTCGAAATTCTTAAATATAATTAAGCCTTGAGTTATTTCTGTAATTGCGGTTTTTTCTGAATTTTCGAGTTCACATTGGTCTTAATTTTTTTATTATAAATGTTGTTATTGCTATCAGCCAATATTTCTGTTTCGTTTAATACAATTGATTTATTTTGAATATTTGGAAGTGGCTCGAATTTTATTTTTGACAAAATATTAAAAGAAAATTGGGGTATGAGTAATGTTAAAATGATATTGTTATTTTGAAAAAGTACCAAAATTTTTATGTTCCTATAACTGCCGAAGTCTGCAATTAACTCTAGTTCCTTTTGTGTCAGAATGTCAGCAGGGATAAAGTCTAGCTTACATGAAAAAAATTATTTGTCCAACATCTTCGACGTGATTGTTCAAAAGTAGTTTGTCATTGTTAATCCTATATATGTGCTGAATGAATTGGACTTCATCCTCGAGTGTTTTGATTCTACAGTACTTTTCGTTTATAGTCACTACGCTTATAGTCACATTAGCGATATAGTCCATTTTATCTGTTTATTTTGCCGCTATAAGTTAATTTAATATCAAGTATTAACGTTATAGTCCATTTAGCGATATAAGCACATTTACCATATATGCCATTTATCAACAGTGGTCCAAGGGAAAAGTAAAGCAAATTAATGGCGTTATAGTCACATTAGCAAAATTTACTAAGTTCCTTTTGGTCTTCGAATCAAAAATCCATCCAAAGAAAGAATGAATTAAATCATTTAATTGTTGTCATCAACTCTCTACTCGTAAAAAATTAGTTTTTGCCGTTGGTATCAGTTATGAAATATCTTGTTATTATTTAAACTATTTTTTATACAGTATGCAACTCTGTTGTAAAACCATAAGCCTTATGTCGGTGTAATTTATATGAATTTTTTATTTCAATTATTCAAATAACTTGATTATATTCGAATTCGGTTATATGCGCCATAGTGGTTTATAAGTGAATTAGGCTTATAGTCACATTAGCGATATAGACCACGTTTTGTCTGCAACTAAAGGATGTGACTATAAGCGAAAAGTACTGTATTTTGTGTTTCATATTGAAACTTATTAATGTAACTGCTAATGAGGGCTTGCTGTTTATTTATATGCGTTGTGATGTTATTAATCTGTTCGCTCATTAGATTGCTTACAAGAGTTAAATTGTTCTGTCAGTAGCCCGTTCGTTGTCATGTATTTTTGAAATGGTTTCGCGTATTTCCTGTTCATCCTCGCTGTCCATGGATCCTGCAATTATTTTTAAGCCTTTTCCTACGATATTAAAAAGTCTTCTTCTGGATTTGGAGTTTAAAGTTCCTATGTTTTTGGAGATTAAAAGCATCGTCTCCTCGTATGAAGTTATGTTTATGAAATCTTCTGCTCGCCTGTCTTAATAGGTATATACCCATAATATATAAAAATATTTGGCACAGTTTATGTTATTTTTCCCTTCTTTCTCAGGCTCTTTTTTCTCTATATTTTTATTTTCCAGTACATGAGTTTTTATTTCTATTAAGACCTTTTAACAGTCTGGTTCTAATTAAATTATTATTTAGTTAGTTTTTTTTTGTCAAGCAATCACTTTAATTGTTGAGGTCTTTTTTATTTGTTTACACTATAGAAACTTTTGTAACAGCACTTCTTGAGAGCTTTTGGGTTGCACTATAATTTTTTGTAACCGCACTTCTTGAGGGCTTTTTGGTTTGCACTATAATTTTTTGTAACCGCACTTCTTGAGGGCTTTTGGTTTACACTAAAAAAATTTTGAAACCGCATTTCTTTAGGGCTTTTGGTTTGCACTATAATTTTATTTTAGCCGCACTTCTTGAGGGCTTTTGGTTTTTTATTTCTGCGCGGGTTTTACGTTGACTACGCGCTGTGCTACTTGAGGACTTTTTGCGGAAGTTTCCGTTGTTCCTTTTTTTTTAAAACATTTATTTCTGTTTTTTTTAAAGGATACCCGATTTTATTCGCTCGGGCGCCAGTTAAGTTTGTCCTTAATTATAAAAATAAAAAAAAAAAAACAAACTTTCTTTTTATTCGGTCAACGTGACCGCGCTTTATTAAAATAAAAATCAAACTTAAAAACTAAAATTTACAATTAATATTTATATTCTGTATTTTTGTTTATTCTAGCAAATTTCGACGGTGGCGTGATTATTAATTCTGCATAATTTATTTCTTAAGAAATTTAAAATGATTTTTTTCAATAAGTCGTTGCACTTATTGCTAAAGAAATTTAAAATGATTTTTAACAAAATGCCAATGTAGGCGTCTTTGTATTTTTTGAAATTTTATTTAAAAGAATAATGTTAATTGAGTTTACTTTAATTTTGATAAATGTTTACGTTAACTTGTATGTAACGTATGGACTCCAAAAAGGCTGGGCCGATTTTGAGGGAATTTTCAGGGAATCTTCAAAATATTCAGCCGGGTGTCACTGTGAAGTCTGATTTTTGATTTTCGGTCTGCGGGCGGAGGGGCGTGGCAAAATCCGATTTTCATATTGCACCACCAATGACATCTTTATAATTTGGATGATTTTCTCTTTAAAATTATCGCCATGGTCCAACTTAGATTTATACGAAAAGAAAATTTTGCCCCGCCCACTTTTTTCGAATTACCTAAAATCAGAAAACGGCTCCATCGATTTGACAAATTTTTCTTTTAAATGTTCGCATTAATCCATTTTAAGTTTTCATCGAAAGAAAAATTTACCAAGCCTACTTTTACGCCCACTTTTTCTATTAAGCGCATAACTTGAGAACGGCTTGACCAATTTGGACGATTTTTTCTTTAAAATCATTGCCATGGTCCAACTTAGGTTTTTACGGAAAGATAATTTTGCCCCCCCTACTTTAACGCCCACTTTTTTCGATTTACCTAAAATTAGAAAACGGCTTCATCGATTTGACTAATTTTTCTTTCAAATGTTCGTATCTTTTTAACGGATTTTAAAAATCGAACGCAAACATTTTTCCTAATTTGGACAGGACAACGTCTGTGGGGTCAGCTAGTCTTTTATAAAGGTTATAGAAGACCAATGAGAATAAAAATCTTTCGTAATGTTACCAAAGACCAAAATAATAATAAGCTTTCATAATGTTTATGGCAGAACTATAATTTTCTGGGTAATTTATAATTATTATTACATGACCAATTTTTTCAGTTCTTTTTTCCATAACCTATTGGATATTTAACAAATAATCATGTGTGAGTGTTTATACTTTGTGTGATGCTGTGAACGCAAACTGTCATGTTAAATTAGATTTTTTGACAGTCGCAACAAAACTCATTCGATTTCTATCTCACAAAGTATTATGGAGTACGTAAGACTTGTGAGATAGTGTAATCTAGCCTTAAGAAACCAGTTTAGAAAGTTACATCTTAGACAATTTAAAATCAATGTCTGTTGATCCTCTTTGAGATCAGAACATAAAACTTGCATTTGTTATAATTCATACACTTTTTTAATTGATTATCTCAAAATGAAAGGGAGCTATTCTGCACTTAAATACTTAGCTATTCAATTATGATGCAAGCTTTAAACTTGAATAGTATGGTTAGTTATCATCAGCTTTTAAGTATTTCTGAAAAAATATGAAATTGAAATTTTGGAAAAAATTTCTATTTCTAACCAAACTTATACACTACGTAGGCAGTGGCCCATATATGGTTTATATGAAGTTTGGTTGAAATCCGATAACGCATGTGTGCGGTGCGTATGTGAAGTGAGTGTGTTTTTGCCGCAGGAAAACCAACTTTATTAAAAACAAGTGTGTTTCTTTTCTTATTTTGTTTTGACGTGCGAAGCAGGCAACGGGCCCGCTAGTTATTAAAAAAATTTATATTGCAAAAACAACAGCAACAAACAAAAATAGCAGAACCGAATAAAGAACAAAAAGAAAATAAGACAGAAAACAAGAACACTTTACTTATTTCCTTATTACCAGCAGGGCTGTCAGATGTGCCGATTTTTCGCCAAACGTGGCGGTTTATAAACGTAATTGGCGATGCAATTTACACTTTGGCGACATGGCGATTTTTTGGCAAAATTAAAACAAGTGGGTGATTATTTTGGCGATTTCTAAAACGCATTTTATATATTTTTTCATATTTATATGATCAAATTTATGAGTACTGGTTAAGATTTTTCTTGGAATTTTTAACAAATTTTAAAATCGCAATACGAATGGTGATTAATTGATAATATTGGCAGATACTTTTGAAAACATTAAAAAATTGTTTCCATAGAAATTTGAAATAAAGCTTAAGCTTTCTTAAGCACATTTTCCTTATCAAAAAATAGCAATCATCGGATCTTTACCGAAAAACTTATTTTGCAAAATAAATTTTAAAAACTAAATCGTTTTCGATTTTATATAAAATGGGATTTTTAAAATAAATAAATATTAATGTTTGCTAGGTAGTATGCAAAAAAAATTGGATTAATAGCGAAAGAAAATCAGAAAATGTTATGTTTCGTCCTTTCTTTTAATAATTATTTTTAATTGTTTAAGCTTGATCTCTTTTTATTTATAAAATACTAGCTGACCCGGTCCGCGTTGCTGGCCCTTAGCAAACATTAGTGTTGTATTACCAGACGATTTAATTTGAGCTTTAAACGAAATTTACGGCCTTTAAAATTTTCCTTCCGTAAAAACCTAAGTTGGACCATGGCGATGATTTTAAAGAAAAAATCGTCCAAATCGGTCAAGCCGTTCTCAAGTTATGCGCTTAATAGAAAAAGTGGGCGTTAAAGTAGGCGTGATACATTTTTCTTTCGATGAAAATGTAAAATGGATTAATACGAACATTTAAAAGAAAAATTAGTTAAATCGATGAAGCCGTTTTTTGATTTTAGGTAAATCGAAAAAAGTGGGCGGAGCAAAATTTTCTTTCCGTAAAAACCTAAGTTGGACCATGGCAATCATTTTAAAGAACAAATCGTTTTAATCGGTCAAGCCGTTCTCAACTTATGCGCTTAATAGAAAAAGTGGGCGTAAAAGTAGGCGTGGTAAATGTTGTCAAATCGATGGAGCCGTTTTCTGATTTTAGGTAATTCGAAAAAAGTGGGCAGGGCAAAATTTTCTTTTCGTATAAATCTAAGTTGGACCATGGCGATCATTTTAAAGCAAAAATCGTCCAAATTATTTAGAAGTCATTGGTGGTGAAATATGAAAATTGGATTTTGCCACGCCCCTCCGCCCGCAGACCGAAAATCAAAAATCAGACTTCACAGTGTCACCCGCCTGAATATTCTGAAGATTCCCTGAAAATTTCATCAAAATCGGACCAGCCGTTTTGGAGTCCATACGTTACATACACACATACATACATACATACATACTTACATACATACATACATACATACATACATACATACATACATACATACATACATACATACATACATACATACATACATACATACATACATACATACATACATACATACATACATACATACATACATACATACATACATACATACATACATACATACATACATACATACATACATACATACATACATACATACATACATACATACATACATACATACATACATACATACATACATACATACATACATACATACATACATACATACATACATACATACATACATCCAATTTCATATATATAGATGATTATATATATTTAATTTCCTGACGATGCTAACCAAAGGTTAGCGAAATATCGATTGAAATAAATAAATATAATATTTAATATCAAAAAGTAATTTCAATTTTTGGGAATACAAAATTTTAATTTCAAAAGATTTTGCTATTCGTGCTTAATTCCCAGTTTTTATTCAACTAATTGTAGTGGGGAATGTAAGATGAGATAAACCCACTGTTGTTTATTGTTGATGTGTTTTGTTCAAGCTTTGATATTGTTACAAGTAGAACTATTGCTATAATTCTTATACGTTTAACAGTTTTATTTGGTTTAATATCTTTAGTTTGTCTAAAATCTTTATGGATGAAGTTTCCTGATGATCTGGCCTAAGCAACCAGTGAAATGCATAGGAATAGCTTATCCCATCAGCAATAGATTTCAAGTGTTTTTGTCAAGAATAAAAACTGGGAATTAAGCACGAATAGCAAAATCTATTGAAAATAAAATTTTGTGTTCCCAAAAATTGAAATTACTTTTTGATAATAAACAGGCAAGTGCACGGCCTAAAAAACACTTAATTGACAACATCTTTTGTAAGTTGTTGTTGTTTTTATTTTGTTTTTCTTAACCTACTTACAACTACAATTAATGTTGAGAGAATTTCAACTAATTGTAGTGGGGAATGTAAGATGAGATAAACCCACTGTTGTTTATTGTTGATGTGTTTTGTTCAAGCTTTGATATTGTGACAAGTAGAACTATTGCTATAATTCTTATACGTTTAACAGTTTTATTTGGTTTAATATCTTTAGTTTGTCTAAAATCTTTATGGATGAAGTTTCCTGATGATCTGGCCTAAGCAACCAGTGAAATGCATAGGAATAGCTTATCCCATCAGCAATAGATTTCAAGTGTTTTTGTCAAGAATAAAAACTGGGAATTAAGCACGAATAGCAAAATCTTTTGAAATTAAAATTTTGTATTCCCAAAAATTGAAATTACTTTTTGATAATAAACAGGCAAGTGCACGGCCTAAAAAACACTTAATTGACAACATCTTTTGTAAGTTGTTGTTGTTTTTATTTTGTTTTTCTTAACCTACTTACAACTACAATTAATGTTGAGAGAATTTCAACTAATTGTAGTGGGGAATGTAAGATGAGATAAACCCACTGTTGTTTATTGTTGATGTGTTTTGTTCAAGCTTTGATATTGTGACAAGTAGAACTATTGCTATAATTCTTATACGTTTAACAGTTTTATTTGGTTTAATATCTTTAGTTTGTCTAAAATCTTTATGGATGAAGTTTCCTGATGATCTGGCCTAAGCAACCAGTGAAATGCATAGGAATAGCTTATCCCATCAGCAATAGATTTCAAGTGTTTTTGTCAAGAATAAAAACTGGGAATTAAGCACGAATAGCAAAATCTTTTGAAATTAATATTTAATAAATAAAAAGACCTCAAGCTTAAACAATTAAAAGTTGAATTGATATCAGGTTCTTTATAATAGCATCAAACGTATTTTTCAATGTGGAGTGCAGAGCGAAAAAATCACAGTTTTTTATACTTTTTGACTCGATTTTGATAAAATATCAACAAAAAAAAAATTAAATATTCACTTGAAATTTTTTAAAACCCTGATTTTATATAGAATCGAAAACGAATCTGGGTTTGAAGGTAATTTTAAAAAATTACTCGGTTAGAAGACTGAGTTGACTTTAAGTATTCCAGTTCAATTCCAAATATCCAATTTGAACGTTCCTTTTAAGACATTTTTCCTTTGCTTCAAATAAATACAAAATTTTACCATATTCTGACTTATATTCACAAAGAAAATCGCTCCTATAAAACCGATTTTTTTGCATCAAACTCTACTCTTGCATACTTGATTAAATTAATATTTTTGCAAAATTTAATTAACTGATCTTATAAGTTCTATGTTTTAGGATAATCAGTCTTTTTATGACAATTGCACAATTTAAAATCACAAAACGTCAGATTTTTTAAGGTGTTCCGAAACTCGTGCGTTTTGCTTGCGATCTGCCATAGTTGCTTACAAAAATTCTAGTTCCCTTACCCTGCGGCCACACGGTCAAGTTGTTCTTGATAGTATTTTACATATAATGCTTGTCAAAATTTACATGAATTCAAAGCTGTGACGTAGGCTGCATTCAATTTTTGAGCAATTTACTTTCAAGATGTCATCAAGAAAACAATTTATTAAGACAAACGAAAAATTTGCTCACTAACCTTGAAATCAGCTGTTTTCTTGAACGTAAATTGAAACACTCACTGGAAAGGGAATTTTAAGGGCAAGTTCGTATCAATTTTTAAAAGTATGAGTGTATTGGTAACAAAGTGTAAGTGTATTAAAACTTGATAGGCAAAACTTGATCGTGTAACCCTCAAGTTAAGAAAACTATTGCAATTTGAAGTCGCCAAACTTCTTCCGATTGCGATTTACTGAACACGTATTGTGCGATTTCAAGTTAGAAGCGCAAATGTTAAGCGTTGTTCGATTGTATACTATAATATAAGCACACTACTAGAATAAGGCTAAATATGGAAACACCTGCATGCTCTTTTTTTATATCAAACTTTTATTTGGCGATTTTTGGCGAATTTTTTTTACCAAAAATTTAAGAAAATAGATTTTTGGCGATTTGTAGTATGCTATTTGGCGACGAAGGTGAAAACAAATCTGACAACCCTGATTACCTGGGCAAATTTTTATGTGCACAAATGAATTGAAAATATGCAAGCAAAAAAATGCTAAAAAAAAACACACACAGAAATATGCAAAAAAATTCTTAAAAGTATTCCTATCAAAATCCTTAACAAACATCTTTTTATACCCTTCACCGAAGGTAAAAAGGGTATATATAAGTTTGTCATTCCGTTTGTATTTTCTACAATATTGATCTTGGGCTAGGCTATTATACATTTATGTCACGTATGGTCCGGAATTGTTTGCTATTGAAATTCAGCAAGAAATGGCTGAGTTATGAGCAAAATACCACGACTACCTCTAATTTTTTCCAAAAATCCCTTGTGGTTGATGTATTTTTATTACTTTTTGCTGCATGTCTGAGGAACGGCAAAAGCCAAAGTTTCCAAATTAGGTACAAACATTTAGGTTGCCAATACACACCATCCTACAAAATGTGGGCGGGATTGGAGAAGTGGGCGTGGTACCTCCCGTACAAAAAAAATTAAAAATTGTATAAAAACCTAAATTTTAGGGCTGCCATATGTCCTATAGATATATCAAAGTTTAAACAAAAACATCAACAATAAACGGCTCCACGAAAAGCCACCCAATGAAATAACGCCCAAACGAGAAATGAAATATTCCCCAATTTTTTTTTTCATACATTTTTGGGTGTTATTTCATATGAAAAAACTCCCAACTTTTTGGGCCGTTTTTCATTTTTTTTTGGAATTATTTCATTCTTCATTTGGGGTTTTCAAATTATGAAATAATCTCCAATGAAATAACACCCAACAAATTTTTAAAATTCGGGGCTTGTTTTATAGCGTGTTTAATTTGGGTGTTATTTCATTTTTAATTCGGAGGTTATTTCATTTTTAACACTAAAGTAAAGTATTGAAATCTGGCTTCGCATACTAAAGTTTTTCTGCGTGATGGCCTGCGGCCGTGCTTAGGGATTTTTTCCTCCAGTAGGACGCGGCAGGTGGCTTCGCTGAATGAAGTTTTCCTGAATGTTGACACCATGCGTAACACTATTCTTGAAAAGTATGGCTTTGTCTCTCATTTGTGAAAAAAAATATGGCTATATCTCTCATTTCGCAAAATTTTAAATATGACCTTACCTCTCACTGATTGGTCGATAAGACCATAACGGCTTTATCGCCCATTCAATTGAGCAATAAAGCCATTATGGCTTTACCTCCCATGGTTAAAAAGCACCCCCCCCCCCCCCCCCCCGTGTAAAGGCCAAACGTAGAAGGCAAATTGTCTTCCGAACTGCAAAAATAGAGCAGGGCTACAAGGTTCTACGGGCGGGTAAAATAGCTACAGCAATATTTTTGAACCGAATATATCCTTATTATTAAGAAGACGCCTGCGGGCCTCCACACGATTCATTTCAATAATTTTGCGACTTTGCTGTCCATATTGACTTCATGAAATCCTTGGTGAAACTGACTCTTTTATGAATTTTGGGCATAATTTCATTTTTGTTGCTGATGGGGTTAATTTCATTGGGGGTTATTTCATTTTCATCATTGGGTGTTATTTCATATGAAATAACATCAAAATATTGGGGGTTGTTTCGTTTTCGTTTTGGGGTTTATTTCATTTTTTAGATGTTATTTCATTCACTGCTTTTGGGTGTTATTTCCTATTTTTTGGGGATTATTTCATTGCGGGCTATTTCCTGGGCGTTATTTCATTGGGGGGCTTTTCGTGGAGCCCAATAAACAGTGAGTTTATCTCATCTTACATTCCCCACTACAATTGGTTGAAATTCTTCCAACATTAATTGTAGTTGTAAGTAGGTTAAGTATTTTTTTTAGTTGTATAGGAAAGCAATTTTCAGCTTTTAAGTCGATTTTTGAAAATGTATTCCTATTCAAATATTATCATAATTTTTTTAGTTAAAATGTTTTTAACTTTTTATACCTTGAAATTTCTATTGTCACAGATCCAAAATAAACATCGGCTGTTAAATCAAGTGAAAAAGAACATAAAAAATACTAACACTCAATTTACATGATGAATTTTATGACGTCCAATTTAAGACGTCATTTTTTGTTTGGCAGCCACCGCTTGCTGCCAAAGAAAGAGGAAGAGAAAACAGAAATCATGTCTATTTTTCTACCCCTCTTTCTTCTCTACACCGCTTGCTATCAAACAAAAAAATGACGTCCAAAATTGGACGTCATAAAATTCTTAACGTAAATTCAGTGTTATAAAGCTAAATTATGCAATAGTATTTTGGTTTTTAGATGTTCCTTCCAGAATCCCATCATAATTCGTCGTAATTGGTGACAAACATTCATATTTTTGTTAAGTAATTTATTGCTTAATTGCAATATATGACATTTTATGCAACAAAAGCTTTAAAAGGTTGCCCTGATGCACTTTACAATAAAGACTTTTCAACATTAATAATTTAAATATTTTATATTTTTCAATTACAGGATAATTGTCAACGGTTTGCTAACACAACTACAGCAACGGGAGACGACAATGGTGAAGGTAATAGTTATATAGTTAATGGCAGCGGTAGTAGCAATAACAACAAGCACGAATTTCATGACTATGATGACAATGAAAATGTTAAAAGTCACAATAGTAACAACAGAAATATGCAAAACATCAACTATTTTATGTTAAACCATAAAGATGACTACAACAATATGAAAAAGATACCTTCAATGTACTATGAGAACTATAAACCGCCAAAAGCTAAAGTATCTGAAGGGGCAACAGCAGAAACCGCTACAACGCACACTGATAAAATACCAGACGACATTAGCATGGTTGATGAGCATGATGGAAATGAGAATGTGGATGAGAATGAGAATGAGTATAAGGATGATGCGGATAATGACAGCGACATAAACATAGATAACAGTTACAGCAACAAAAACAATTACTTTAACAGCTACATTCGCAGCTACAACCACAAAAAACAAACAAAGGATTATGCTGAAAATAACAAAAATAAGAACAACAGAATTAATAACAAAAACAATGATGCTCTCGATGATGAGGAAAATGAAGAGGGAATATTACGCGAAGATATTGAGGAAAATGAATGGTCAACCTCATTGTCATCCTCGTTATTAGCATCACCACCATCATCGTTATCGTCATCATCATCATTATCAACTGCTGTTGGTGGTGGTGTTGGTGTGGCAACACAATCGGATGAAATACAACCAGATATAATACCATATCCGCCACCACCGTTTTCCGCAAATAAACGCACAACAGGCACCAATGGCAACAACAACAATAATAATATTAATAACAATAACAGTTATAATAATAAAAAAAATAAACAAGCCAACTGGATTAATGATAAATTCAAACTAGAGCACAGTAAAGAAAATAAGCAACACCTACAAAAGCACCAGCAGCAACAACAAAAACAACAACAACAACAGCAATATTACGAACATTGGCTTTTACAGCAATACAACAACAAGCCTAATCAAAAGGAAAGTCTGGCAACATAGCGGCATTACTTTCAACAACAACAGCAACAGCAGCAAAAACAGCAACAAAAACATGTTAAATATAAACATAAGCAATACTACGACCACCAAAATCACCAGCAACAGCAGCATCAGCACCGGCTACAACAAATAGAACAGAATCTAAAATGGTCAACAAATTAAAATGAACATCAATTTGATAGTTTTTAGTCAAACAACAACAAAAGCAAAAGAGAAGGTGTAGAATGTAGAAAAAATAACAAATGGCTTAAATGTCAGCTGTTTTTATTTAGTCTTTTGTGATATTTCGTCCTTTTTCCGAGGAATTTTCCTTTTTTTTACAATTTTTATTTCAACATAAAATAAAACGTGATAAAATAAAAAGTGGTTGGCAACTTAGCGACATATAAAAAAAAGGATCACCAAATAATGACAGGAAATAAACCCACTTATTCAATAGACCAATTTGAAAATTTTTAACTTGCTCTTAGAAAAAGTAAACTCTAGGTTAAAGTTTAACTGCCGTATTCATAAAAAAATAAAATAAGTTTGAAATGTGTTTTAAGCCAAAATTTTCATACAAATTTTTCTTAAAATGCATTTCAAATCCATTTTAATTTTTTATGAATACGGGGGTAAAACTATAAGGGATGTGAATGAAAACTAATGGTCGTAAATGTTGAAAAGCGGCTACTTAAAGCCCCAAAGCATGGTCAATTTAGTATGATCCTAAACATTTCCCTTCGATTTTCAAAATTGAGCCTAAAGATAAAAAATTATTAAATACAATAATAAATTTTTGTAAGTGAAATAATCAACAGATCCGGGCCATCGAAGATTTTTGTTTTAAAATTTTAAAGTTTATTTTTTATTATATCTTGCGCCTTCACGTATGCCTTATTATTTATTATACACTAAAAATTTATAATATTTGCCGTAGATTACTACAAAATAAAAAAGCTGTCAAGTTGTTATTTCATATACGAACCTTCTCCAAAGTCATCGATCGGCCTAAAACTTCTTTTAGAAAGCAGAAAGCTTCAAGAATCGCATCCTGAGTATAATGGACTCTAAAAGTAATCAATCTGCATTTTGAATGATACTACATCATTAATGGCCAATTTTCAGGATTGATATTAAAACGCATTTATTCTTAAAATCGTTTTAAATACAAAATTCTCTTCTTCACTAAAAACTTAAGTGAAACTTAAGTCACCGATGTGGTACACTTAATTTAAACTTAAGTTTCCATTGTAATATTTTAGCAAGGTGGCCTCAATATCACAACAATACAACAACAACAGGCAAAGCATAAACATCTATGGTACTCAACCCAGTCGATTGTCGAACAGATAAAAGTTTATAAAAGAAGGGTTAACAACTATTATATTTTGAAGCCCTCAAAACTGTAACATGGTACAGTTATGCGAGGATAAAATATTTAACAATGTGACGAAACGGAAAACGGACGAAGGCTAACAAACAAGGACGTCCTGATAGGCCATAGCAATAAATAGCAATGACACGCAAGTTGCTTCCCCATTCTGAGCAGTTTTTTGGAATTAGAAAAAAATACTTTAAAATCAGTACACGAACTTTTTCTTGAAACATACGATGATATTAACTATGACGCACAGTAAAACAACTCAGTGCTAGAATAGGGCGCTTCGTGCTTATAATTTATAACAATTTTAAAGTTGTATACATATTTATAGCCATTTTTAAAATTTAACACCACTGTGCATGGTAGGGTGGGTCGAAAAAAAAGATGTGCCAGTCACCCCCTAGAATGAAAGATATGTCAATGAAGTTTCTAAAACAGGATACAAATTTTTTTTGCCACGCCCCAAAATACAGCACTTTTGGTTTGTAGCGCTGCCATTTAAAGTCCGATCTCATCATATCGCATATCGTTGTTCATGGCTTGATAGTGGCTTTATTTTTGTCTTTGGTGACTTTTCAATCCAACCTGAAATTCTGGGCGCCACTTATGCCATCTCGGATCCTTCCCCTAAATGTCCAATTTTTTTGACGGTCCAAGAAATTCCTTATAAAACTACGTATGTATAGATTTAAATATGCTCACTTTTATGACACGCCTCCAAATTAAGCCCCTTTTTTCTTTTTCACATACATACTACATTAAACCAAGTAGAAGCATACAAATACAAACCAAACAATTTTCACCAGTCACGTCCTAGAATAAAAGTAAAAAAATTATAAAATTATTAAAAATAAGCATTCTTGAAAACTATTAAGCTCTTAAAATTGACCAAAGATGAGGAAATGATAAATCAAATACGAAGCTTGACCCTGTTTTGTTCTAGATTAAAGGATTTATAGAGGCGTTTCTGTCAAAAAAAAAAAAAAAAAAATTAAGTTTGTAACACAGTGTTATTTTTGAAATTAATTGTTTTTTTTTAATAAACGAATTTTATTATAATAAATACGTACAAAATGTTAACAAAATTAATATGTATTTGTTTGCTTGTCGCTAAAAACAATAAATTTTTAAAGTATGGAAAAGTGTAGGGAAATTTTTTTTGGCTGTATGGAAAAAAGCGTTTTTTTGGACACACGTAGGGATTTTTTTAATTGTTCATACCTGTCTGTAATCGTGCTCGGTGGCGTATGAATAAGTTACAAATATTAAAATTATATAACTTTTTGGCTTTCTCTGATACAACATAAATTCAAAGTTTGTATAAATATTTATTTTACAAACTTAATTTCATATTAATAAACTTTACAGTTTATTTGTATTTTACGAAACATTTGGTTGAAATGCTTTAAACGCACCAATTATTGTAATTCAAATATAGTGTTTTGAACATACAGGATAATAAATAAATGTTGTTATTTTAACATTATTTAATTTCTTAACTTTTCGGATAGAACCAGGTGTCGGAAGTCATGCAACCAAGAAATACTTTATATGTGTTTCAACCATTTCGTTATATGTTTATCACTGTGGTACCTTTTAGTTAATTAAGTTAATATAATAAAATGATATATTAATGATAATAACAAATGCCTTATATTTCAAGGAAGGAAAATCGTGGTTAATAAAACAAATTAAAATTTTTCAAGAACAATTCGAAATCTTTCATGGGATCCTTGTAATCGTTAAGCCATTATAAGCCTCTCAACACTGAAAAGCCGAAGGATTGTTTCCCACATTACATTTTTCTTGAACCTATTTCAAGATAGAATCAAATATCATAGATCAAATTTCAATAATCTTGATCCATTTCGAAGAATTTGTGCGTACATCAATAAGATTTATGGTTTCATCGTCCCACGTCGTACGTTGATCCAAAGCACATCCATACAGGTGACCGCATCGGAGAGAGTTGTGCTGATTGTCATTATGTTTGTCTCGAGTTTGAAATTTAGAATACATATACATGCATATCTAACTATATACAAAACAACCCAGCGGTAAATATTGAAAGGACCGCAAGTGGCAGTCCTTTTTGAAGGCCTCTATACTCCTTTCTAGAAGATTCGCTTCGCATGATATCCTGCCTTCAGAAGAATGCCTTCTCAAAGGTATAAACTTCTTTTTAAAAGACCTTCTGAAATATTCAGTACACATACGCAACTACCTTCTTTGAGGAGGGAGAAAGGAAGGTGTTCAGTTTTGTTTACTTTTTATTTTATTAGTGATCTTCCTTACTCCCTTCTTTGGGAAGGGATCGAAGTTGTTTTTAAAGGAAGTGTGGATGGCCTTGCGCCCAATGACAACCTTTGTACAAAATAAATAAGTATGAAATGCGGCGAGTAGGGCTTCTGACTGCTTGTGACTGCTAAAAAAGGCCTTCTATTAGGCCTCTTTACTCATTCTAGTTACCGCTGGGAAGTAAGAGTGATATGTTCAGCTGTGCCGAATCTTTGATACCGTTAACCATTTAATTGGAAAGCCAACTACTCATCCTTTGCTTAAAACACATTTCTCTATCATGTATGAATTTGTTGTGTGAAAAAACAACAGTTAAATTAAAGGCAACATTGGCTTTCTGCTTTTCAGTAGCAAACTTGCACGGATTATGTCTGCCATAAATTTATAACAACAGTGTTCCCATAATTTCTGAAGCGATCAGAAACACCATTTCAACAACCACATGAACAGACGCAAAGACAAACATTGTTAAATCAAATTTGCTACTCACAACGAACCAGAAAAAATGCACTTTATAGAGTCAAATATCAATATTGCAGAAGTTACAAACTGAAATAAACATATGTTTGTACATGTGGTAAAGCTATGCAAAGCAAACTCCACCGATTCCCTATGAATTTCATTCAAAGCTGCCCTGTATGTTTATCATAGAGTTGTTGGACTTCACTCTCATACCAGCGAAGATCTTTTCACACATGTTTCGGGGGGGTTTCTTTTTTCGTTAGATGGTAACTCGGATGCCCCCTCCGATGAAATCTAAAAAGGAACTGCTTTGTAAGCATTAACCTGTGTTCCTTCATCATCATCTTCGCTTCGTCATGCAGGTGTCCTATTAATGTCATCTGAACACAGCCCGTTACTGTACTTAGGGCGGCATTTTGACAACTCTGAAGCTTCTTCCACTGAGTATCTCTGACTTTTGGGATCCACACAGAAGCTGCGTAGTTAACTACTCCAGCACAAGTATGTTTACAGCAGTTTGGCGTTTGTTTTGTTTGGTGTGGGTTGTCTCATTAGAGCTAATGTTCTGTTGTCGAATATGTCAAAAAAACTGTTTTATTTTTTGTTGGTGGGGGTTCAGCCTTAATTCTAGCAAATTTTACAGGGCAAACAAAACACTTCCAATATTTTCTATTTCTATCTTAAGATGCACATCTACATATATATTTTTGGTTTATTTTCTAATATTCCATAGAGTCCCAAATTCAAGTAAATGTATCTTTGTCTTTCGAACGGTATCAAAATGTCATAAAATGAATTTACTAAAGATACTTGTACATGACATGTTTTTTACATCTGACTTTTCCAGAATTTCAGGTCGGATTGACAAAAATGAAGCCACTATCAAGCCATGAACACCGATATGCGATATGATGAGATCGTACTTTAAATGGCAGCGCTACATATATAACATCAAAAGTGCTGTATTTTGGGCCGTGGCAAAAAATTTTTTTTCCAGTTTTAGAAACTTCATTGACATATCTTTCATTCTAGGGGGTGACTGGCACAACTTTTTTTTTTATTTAGGTCGACCCTGTCTAGTGCATAGTCCTTCGAACTATCAGAATATCTGTAAGCTTCTATTGGAAGAGTTCAATGTTTGGTGCAAATGGTATTGCAAAAGAGCAAATTTAAAGAATTTTAGCTGTCTAACCTAAACTCTGCATTTGCATTTAATTTTTCACAAAACCATTTTCAGTAAGCATTGAGCTACGCTTTTCTTCGGAAATTTTATTAATAGCTGATTAACACTATCACACAAGTCTTACTTATTTCGAGAAAAATACAACCCTGTCTTAATAAGTTATTATATCTTGTTTTTTTTTTTTAATTCCAAACAATAATTAGATGAGAGATGCATTTTCGTTAAAATGCGTAAGACTTGTGTGATAGTGTAAAACGGTCTTAACATAGCGTTTACATTTGCCAGTACTGGCAAGACAGTAGCAATTCATTCAAACTTTTTCACTAATACATAAACACTTTTACAGCTATTTTGTTTTTGCATTGTTTTGCCAACTAATATGTATATGCTTACTGTCTTGCCAGTTCTGGCAAATGTAAACGCTGTGTAAAGGCCAGTTTACACGGTAATACATTGTATTACGACATAATGTAGAATGAGAGAAATCATATCATGTAAAAGCAAAATGCATTGAGTAAGAGAGAATACGAATACAAAATCTAACAAGCGGTCGGTAAATGGTTTTTTTATAACCCTGCGGCCACACGTTCAAGTTGTTCTTGATAGTCTTTTACATATACTGGTTGTCAAAATTTACATAAATTGAAAGCTGTGAAGTAGGCTGCACTCAATTTGTAAGCAATTTACTTCCAAGATGTCAACAACAACATAGACAAACGTGTACTCAGCTGTTAAATTGAAAGTAAATTGCCAAACAAATGGAAAGGTGAAATTGAAAGCCATCTCGTGGTCAATTTAAAAAGTGTGAGTGTGTTAGTAAAAAACTGAGAGTGTATTGCAAATTAAAAGGAATTGAAAGGCAAAACTTGATCGTGTGGCCACCAAGTAAACCATTTTAGAAACTTATGTATTTTCATCACACCAGAGGTGCTTTTTAACGGAGTATATTGAAGGTGGTAGCATTTATATACAATTACAAAAACAACTAAAATCAACTCAGAAAATTTTCATGTTGTTTTTGTAAAAATTTTAAAACTGAAACCATCTGCTTTTTTGTTATTATTTTTGATTTTACTTATACCATCCGCGTAAACTTAAAGTATACTCTCAACAGACTTTTATTTTTTTCTTTTAAACACGGAGAGAATTTCATATTATTTTGATTCTACAAAGTCGTAATACATTGTATTACCGTGCAAACTGGCCTTAAATAAGATGCATTTTCGTCAAAATATGTTAGACTTGTGTAATAATATAAAATGGCCTTTAATAGTTCTAATATCACTTTTTATTATTTTCAAAACTTAAATCCTTATTAAAAAACAAGTTTTAATTCTCTAGGCTGATTTATTAAGTACATATAAAATCAGTTTTCATTAAAAATATTGGTTCGTTACGTAAAATGTTTTCGGTTTATTTCCTTTATAATAAACTTCTTTAGTTCTTTTCTTCCGGTATGTTCCAGCTTTTACTATTTGATGCAAACGACTAATACATTGGTTATGTAATGAATTTTTAGCTTAACGTCTACTTTGTTAAGGCAGAAGTACATAACACGCGTTAGTGCGCGCGCGCTCTGTCGTCTTTTGTCAAAAAAAGTTAAACTAGTGTATTTTCATAGAACAAGCTACATGCAAAATATTTTGACGCGCTTGCGCCAGAAAGTTGGGTAACTTTGAAGTCTTTAACGCGTTGTGTATTTTTGACAAGTAATCAGCTGACAATAAAAGGAATAGTTTAACAAATTTGTGAATCATGAAAGAAAAACTTATTGAAGAGCTTAAAAAATATACAATATTTATATAAAAAGAATAAATTCAATAAAATAACAAAATCTTGATATACTTTCGAACCCGTT
The DNA here is from genome assembly GCA_930367215.1 of Pollenia angustigena. Lineage (NCBI taxonomy): Eukaryota > Metazoa > Arthropoda > Insecta > Diptera > Polleniidae > Pollenia > Pollenia angustigena. The sequence goes on along the minus strand of OV884058.1, from coordinate 218,686,765 downwards.
TTTTTATACACAAATAAGTTAACAAATAAAAAACAGCTGACAGCTGAATGGCTTTTGTAACGCGTGTTGTGTAACTTACAATTTTTTATGCGCTAAAGTTTTTAAACGCACGATACTCGCCGACGAACTAACGCGTGTTATGTACTTCCACCTTTATTATTAACAGCATCTATGGTTGCATATTCGCATCACTTATACTATATAGAGGAAGGCCAATGTACGCGGCATGCGGCTGCGGGCGTTAATAGCATTGCAATTTTAAAAATGTTAGCATTGTTGACAAAAATGTTCATACAAAAAAACAGAGACATCACAAAAATTAAGACCTGGTATTACGTGGAAAAGATGCCGCGCGGCAAAGTTGAATTTTTTCAGCTTTTGTTTTAAGCCGCGTGAAGTAGACGTTTCCATACACACACATAATCATTTAACAAAAGAAATTTAAAAAACATTACAAATGAAGTGGAAAAAATCCAATTTGATAAGTAAATTCTTATTTTGTTCAAATAAATCGTTTTTTATAGATTGAACATTTTTTAACAGCTTATTCAACATTTGCCGCTTTAAAATGTGCCGCTTTCATTTGCCTTCCAAAAAAATTTCAAGCGAAAAACTGAACAGCTGATCGCCGCCCGCAGCCACATGCCGCGTACATTGGCCGTCCACTAATAGTTTTTAACGGACTATTTAACATTAAATTACTTTAATACTAGCAGGGTTTTTCGTTAAACGTGGCGATTATCAAACTTGTTTGCCGACTTAAAATTCGTTAAATTGCATGCATAGAAATAATATTATATCTATTCTAGTATTTTTATGAATGAAATTTAAGGCATTCATATGTGTGGTCAGTGTTTGAAAGTGTGTTCAAATGGCTGATGAAGATAATGAAAATGAAATGAAAATTTGGTTTTCATATTTAAAAGTGCTCTTGAAAGAATCAATAAATAGAATTCCTTCACAGAAAAAAAATTACGACAAATCAATTGTCATATTGAATACCATATTCGTCAATACAATTAATTTTTTAATTGAAAACGCACCAACAACCGAACTTGTAAATATAATAAATACTTTTATTAATTACAATCGTTAACATTCAACAAATATTTTTAACAATAAGTTTGTAACATTGAATAAAATATTTGTTAGAAATCAAATAGACAAACTAAATACAAATTTGTAATTTTAACAAAATGTTTTGTTGCTAATTAACAAAAAAAAAATGTATGGCAATTTTAACAGAAAGAGATGCATTAAAAATGTTGATCTAATTAATATTTTATTTAAATACAATAAAACTCTCATTACAATACAAATACATATTTTTAACATTAACGGACTTAGAAGGGGATGCAGAAGAACGTTTTAACACGTGCTCAAAACGGATTTTTAACACAATCATCAGATATAATTTGAAAACTAGAATTAATTAAACTGCGTTAAAATTTCGGTAAGAAGTTTAAAATAATAGCTTCACTTACCCCTTAGATGGACTTTGTTTTTAATAACATTCCCAGCATTAATTTTTTACGACATTAATTTTTTTAATTTTGTATTATTGACAGAAAATGTTTTTATTTTTTCAACTAAGCAAATTGTTAATATGACAATTTACAAAAGAAAATTGTTGAACATTTTAGAAAAGTTTAAAAAAAGTTATTAATTACATATTAAGTCTTGTTATTTTTTTCTGTGTTTCAACATGAATACATTCAAAGTCAATGAACATTTTATTTTGGCTCTCCTTTATATGCTGGTAATTACAACCACTAATGCCTGTGTTGAAACTATGAGCTCCGCTAAAACTCGCCTTCGAAGTAGAATGCAATACGTACTTCTAGACGCTTTATTAAATGTATTAAAAAAAATAAGAAATATAGGAAGTTTTGCCGTCAGCAGAAAATATTTTTGATGTCGAAAAATATTTTGCTGTTACTATTAATTTGTTTACTGAAGTAAATTTAATTAATTTTTTTTAATAATTCTGTGGTTTTCATTGGCAACCGCGTATGTCTATTTTTTCGATTTTGAATTGTTGATGCCATATTGCTTAATTTAAAGCGCTCTTTATATTTTTTTTTAAATTTTTGAAAACAGATAGACCCATTCCGATGTTTTAACTCAATTACAAAGTTCAAAAGGTGCAATATCTAACCCATAGTTTGCTATAGAATGGTTTTTTCGGCTCTCCTGAAAAATTTTATTTTAAGACATACGCGGTTGCTCATGAAAACCACAGAATTATCACCAATTTTTTTCTGTGTATCGGAGCATAGGGCTTCTGCAAAGTTTCTCCAAGTTGTTCCGTCGGTTGCGTCCGTTTCAATTTTGTTCTACGTACCAACTTTTCTATATACCTTTTTGCAGACTGTTCTTCGAAGTTGTTTTGGCCAAACTTGATTTCAATGGCCTTGTGGATGCCAATCTCGTGCTTGTCGACATGTTTCATCTGTATCCTTTCTTAAGAATAACCATCAGACAATTTATGTTCTTTGATGTTCTTGGAACGTAAATCCATGTTAAAAGCATAATAATGATAATCAAAATGACTTTCATTTACTTATATGACGATAGTGCAGTGATGTTAGCTATCGTTGTGCGAACAAATGTTTGAACAATTCTGTTCAAACAAGAACAAAACATTGCCAATAGCAATCTTCACTATACATATTTATATTTATATTTATGTATGCACAAGAAATTGTTTGTTGTTTGAGCATAGCAATGGCTTGTCTAGACTATAAGTTAAGGATTTGAATACGTTAAAACTTGCAATTCTATTTGCACATATGTGCTGGTTCACACAGGTCAAGTTTACTTGAACAGTTTTATTTAAATTTTCTTTTGAACTCGCGTTCACGTTCATTCACAAAATTAATTTTTGTTTTCTTTTCCTTCAACTTTGTAGCTTTTTATTATATTACGGATGAAAAAAGAAAAGAAAAATACAAAACTGACTGGTACGGTCAAGTATGTACCCCTTTCCATTCTCTTTACCCCTCTCTCCTAAAAGCTCGAGACTTGAATAGTCAAACTTGACCTGTGTGAACCAGCACTATGTACACACTTATTTCAAGTATTAAAATGTGTGTCAGTGTTGTTAAAAGTGGGGAAAGTTGCCAACGTGTACGCTTTCTTTACTAAAATAGGGAAACGATAATTTTATTTAACTCTTTGAAATTTGTATTGCTTTTTCCCGAGGCTGAACACTATTAATTTTATGTCGGTAACTAATTTCTCTGACAAAATACCAATTTTTTTTTAACTTTCATAGAAATATTTGGAACTTAAAATAAATTGTTGAAATAAAAAAAAAATTGCTTGATTAAAGCTTATAATTTTATATTCTACATTTTTTATGTTTCGAATTTATTCTATGAGCTAAATTTCAGCTATGTATTTTTATCAAGGACGTAATAGTTATAACTTTTATTCGATAAAAATTGCGAATAATAATTACGAATAAATTTATATTTTATTTATTAAGAATAATTATTATTTCCAATTTTTATTTTTAAAAATTGATGATAACTATTATGGGTATGAAATAAAAGAATTTCTCAAACATAACTATTTCTATTCGATAGATATATTACTAATTATTTTTAATAGTTATGAATAAGAAATAACATAACAGTTATACATAATTTTAATGTGTATGTACATATGCACATGCATAATATCCAAAAATAAAACAATTAATATTAAGAACATTCAAAATAATTATTATCGTAAATAAAAACAATAAAAATCTTTAGTAATAGTTATCCGTAAGAGAAATAAATATTTATCGATCTTAATAGTTATGAGCCAATGAAAAAAGATATTAATTGAATATAATAGTTACGTTAACAAATATTTATTTTCATTATACATAATAATTATGAGCAATTTTTTAGAATATTTCTTAAAAGTGGTAAATTTTTTGGTACCTGAAAAATGAGCATAATTTTTATTTAGGGTCCTTCCTGAAAATTGAAGGAATAGGAAGGACTATTACAAAAAAGCTTTATAAAAATACATAACTGAAATTTAGCTCATAGAATAAATTCGAAAAATAAAAAATGTTGAATATAATATAAAGTAACCTACGAAAGGAAATAATTCCCAGTTTCTATTTGTTTATAATTTTTATTAATATTTTAGTAAAACTTTGTTTTGAATTATTTAAGAAAAAAAAAATCAATTTTTTTTTATGTGTTGGGAAAAATCTTATTATATTCTGGCAACACTATGATCATCAGTGTTGCAGCATTATAACTAAAATGACAAAATAACCATAATGCCAACTTTGATCCTGGAGGCTTATTCTGAATTGCGATGCGAAAATACATAAATGCGAACAATTGCTATTCTGTATTGCGATATTCGCAAAGTATTTTTTGTAATCGCATTTCAAATGCGAAAAGGTGGCAAGTCGGTATTTTACATTTCGAAAACAAATGTCAAACGCATGTCAAAGTACAAACATGTAAGGGAAAGATAATATTTCATTTATTTATTCATCATATATTTATTATTTAATTCAGGGAAGCGAGCAATAAAACCACCAAACCGCGTCAATTTGAAATAATGATAGAATTTATGAGTAAGCACAGACAATTGGCAAGAGGCCATTTGAAAACACCAAATGCACATCAGTAGGCAAATACGTTGTGGCAAACCTTAACTGAAGAAAAATATATCAATGGACCACCTATTAGAGAAGCTGCAGGATGGAAAAAGTATCTTCTATCTTCTATATATATAAGAACTAGCTTAACCCGTTGCGCTTCGCTACACTGCTTTAACCACCTTTGAAGACTTTCCCTTTAATAGTTCTTCAGTAGAGAGATATTTATTTTTATTTTCAAAAGTGCAGTATACCATAAGAGTGACTTCTACAAAGTTTGAACATTCTTACTACAACAGTTCTTAAGATAAGAGATATTAAACATCGTCGTTCTATGGGGGGTACCACTTCCCCCGCTGCTATATTATTTCAATTTTGGCGCTCAGCTGATCCTACTACCAAAAGTTCAACAAAATGCGTGCAGCGGCTCTTATTAATATTTCTATATATGAGGGGTACTGCTCCTACTCTGTCTACCCCGCCCATTTTTATATTGAAATTTATTGTTTACCATAATAGTAGCTCTAACCACGTTTGAAGACTTTTTTTTAAGAGTTCTTCAGTTGAGCGATATTTAATATATGCATACTATGGGAGGTGTTTCCCCCATGCGCTTACCCGCTTTATTTTTATTTTCAAAAGTGTAGTATACCATAAGAGTGACTTCCACAAAGTTTGAACATTCTCACTACAACAGTTCTTAAGATATGCGATATTAAATATTGGCGTCCTATGGTGGGTACCACTTCCCCCACTTCTATTTTATTTCAACTTTGGGGCTCACAAGATCCTAATACCAAAAGATCAGCAAAATGCGTGCAGCGGCTCTTAAGATATGCGATAATTAATATTGGCATCCTATGGGGGGTACCAATTCCCCTGCCCCTATCGAAAAAATAAAAAGCCTACTTTATTTTAAGGGGTCACGTCATGTTACTGTAAAAATTTCGGTTCAGTAGTTTAGGAGTCTATAAGCCAACAAACAAACAAACATACAAACATTTTTCATTCGTATATATATAGATAGAAGATAGAAGATACTCTTATGGTATACTACACTTTTAAAATAAAAATAAAGCTGGTAGGCGCAGGGGGGAATACCTTCCATATGATGCATATATTAAATATCGCTCAACTGAAGAACTATTAAAGGGAGTCTTCAAACGTGGTTAAAGCTACTATTATGGTAAACTATAAATTTCATTATAAAAATGGGCGGTGTAGGCAGAGGAGGAGCAGTACCCCTCATAAATAGAAATATTAATATGAGCCGCTGCCCGCATTTTGTTGAAATATTGGAAGTAGGATCTTCTGAGCCCCAAAATTGAAATAAAATTGCAGGCGGGGAAGTGGTACCCAACATAGGACGCCAATGTTTAATATCGCATATCTTAAGAGCTGTTATAGTGATAATGTCCAAACTTTGTTGAAGTCACTCTTATGGTAACTACACTTTTGAAAATAAAAATAAAGCGGGTAGGCGCAGGGGAGGAAATACCTCCCATAGGATGCATATATTAAATATCTCTCAACTGAAAAACTGTTAAAGGGAGAGTATTCAAACGTGGTTAAAGCAGTGTAGCAAAGCGCACCGGGCTAAGCTAGTGAAATATATAAACCGATTGGGCCGATTTTAAAGCACACACAAAACATTTTCATTTTCTTCGTCGTCGAACCACAGCGCCACAGAATCTATTTTTATTATTTTTTCCCCCCTACAGAATGTCCTAAATAAATTTTATAAACAACTAGCTTAACCCGGCGCGCTTCGCTACACTGGTTTAACCACCTTTGAAGACTCTCCCTTTAATAGTTCTTCAGTAGAGAGATACTTAATATTCTATGAGAGGTATTTTTCCCCCTGCGCCTACCCGCTTAATTTTTATTTTCAAAAGTGTGGTATACCATAAGAGTGACTTCCACAAAGTTTGAACCGTCTCACTACAACAGTTTTTAAGATATGCGATATTAAACATTTGCGTCCTATGGGGGAAACCACTTCCCCCGCTGCTACTTTATTTCAATTTTGGGGCTCAGAAGACCCTTCTACTAAAAGTTCAACAAAATGCGTGAAGCGGCTCTTAAGATATGCGATATTTAATATTGGCATCCAATAAGGGGTACCAATTCCCCTGCCCCTATCGAAAAAATAAGTAGCCTATTTTATTTTTAGTGCTCACGTAATGTTACTGCCAAAATTTCTGGAAAATCGGTTCAGTAGTGTAGGAGTCTATAAGCCTACAAACAAACAAACATACAAATATTTTTCATTTTTATATATATAGATTTTCACAGCCAAACACAAATAATTTATTTTATTTTAATTTGAAGTTTATTGACACTGACGATTATTTGAGCAGGTTGCCACGATTTGAATACCAAGTTTCTTTCGCATCGCATTTCATTTGCGCATCGCATTGATTTTTGCATTGCAATTCAAAATAAGCCTCCTGTAATGAAAGATCTAAAAATACAAAGTCTGTGTTCATACGGCTCATGTCTTATTGTCAAGATTGCTACTTTATAGGCGAGAGGGACGAGGGGAAAAGAAACGAGTACACAGATGCATGTACTGTCTTTACGTTTTGCTTTTTCGTTCGTTGTTTAATTTTGTTATTGTTTTCAATATCAAAAAAGCACATGTCGTCAACATGACATGAATCATTTGAACGCCAATTTCATGTGCAAAGAAGAAAAAGAAAGAATCTTGTCAATAAGACATGAACCGTATGAACTCAGACAAACATCAAAAAGGAAAATTCTTATGGTAACTGGCAGGTCACAAAAACAATAAATAACAAACGCCCCGAGCAAGTGAGCAAAACAAATATAAATTCCAATACAGTTTTACAGTAAAAGTGTTTTGTTTTTAAATCACAGTTTAATAAATTTAATAAACACTATAACAATGTTTATTAAATTTTAAAAAATTTAACTAAAAGAAAAAATAAAACTAAATCGTTAGCAACGAAAAAAAATTTACTTTCTTTTTAGTGTTTTTTTTTTTTTTTGTAAATATTAAAATGTAAAAATTTTAAGCCGTTTTAAATTCGATTAAAAAAAAGATTCCAATAAAAAAACACTTATACAGACACACATATCTATAAGCAAACATATTGCAACTTACACATGTATTCCTAAATATAAATTTAAAAACAATTTATTTAAAAAAAAAAATTTATTTAAAACAAAATTTAACAACTTGGAATAAAAGTAATTAATTTAAGAAAAAAGTAAAATTTTGTTTAGTTTTTTAATTCTTGTCATGGAAAATAAAACATATTCTTTAAGTGCATATAACATCAGCCATTGTGTCCAATTTTTAAACCGTTTTGACATATTGCAGTGCTTTCATGCCTGACATGTCCTAAGAAATTCAATTCAAGGGCTGGTATTTAATTTTTCAGTTGCATGCGTTATCAAATTTGATTTTGTATTAAATTTAATTAAACAGTTGTATTATAAATTGTAAAAATATATTTTAATTAAATAAATTAGAAATTCGAAAAATGATAATATGTAGTAGAATGAATGATTGATTCGAAAGTATCTTTTTCAAATTTTGCAAAAAAAAAAAATTTGTCACGTTTTTTTTTTCGTAAAAAATTAATTCTTTTTTATTAATTTATTAAAATTATTTTCTTCAAACATTTACTTACATCTTTTAAAAAAGAGTTTCATTTGGCGATTCTAGATAAATTTCGATAAGGCGCATTTATGTCACTACTACAAGGCAATATAGAATAGATTCCGCGATGTCCTTAAACGCTCCTGGAGGGATAGAAAGGATTGCGGGGTGTCGAGGGAACTTTGACCCGGTTTGGACGCAGGGGTAACCAGGTTCCTATCAGGATTGGATAGAAGTGATCTCAAGACGCTTATAGGGTTTTTAACAGGTCATTGTTCTGTTAGAGCTTTTACGAGTAAATGGGACAATATCATACTGGGCTTCTGCAGGTTATGCGAGGATTCTGAGGAGCTAAAGACGATTGAATATGTACTGTGCCACTGTCCTACGATGCAGGGTCCCAGGCAGAAGTGGCTAGTAGAGAGATTTTACGACGAACTGGGGTCCATTGCTGGATGTAATCCTGTCGATCTACTGGGGTTTGTCAGGGGCCTGTAGAGGGAGTTTTTGTGCCATGTATTATCTTTCTTCTTCTTTTTTCTCTTTTTTTCCGCTATATTGATGGTATTCACAATGGACCGTATGGTTCTCCGAGTGGAGGTGTGCCCTTGGGCGCATAAACCTTCCTAACCAAGCCTTGATAAAGCAGGACTTTTGTTTTCTGCTAACTGTTTGATCGCTTCTCATGTTAAAGCCCAACTATAATATACTTAAGTTGGCTTTAGCCATTGTACGAATACATGTTAATCATATGTGTCAAACCATATTGAATACAAGGAAAATTTTTGTTAAATCTTATGAAACTGTCATTTGCTTAAGCAAATTGCAAAACTGATCGCTCATTCCGTACGAAATCAAATTTTTTTTTAATTGTTTTTTAAATGCATTTGAGAGGCTTTTTGTTCATTTTTGACAGAAGCTTATGAAAGCTTATGCATATTATAGTAGGGCACAAGCAAATATTGCTCGCTGCTATACTTTTAGTATTTGACACTTAACACTTATTTAGTAGAAAAATTTAAGGATTTTGAATATTATATTAAAAACTAAATACTCTGGGGTGTTCTGGAAATCGAAAACGCAAAACGCAACAATTTTAAACGTCGTTTTTTAATAAGCTTTCTGTAGTAAAAGAATTTTATGACAAATATTATACAAATATTTCTCTATTATACCGAATTTTATAACAAAAAGGATAAAAATTAGATTAAAAGTGTATTAAAAATAACTTCCAAATTCTTACGTTTTGCGTTTTCGATTTCCAGAACACACTCTACTGTCTTGATTAACAATACAAATTGAAATGCATTACAATTCATTCAGATTGACATAATAAGCTTTTTTCACTACTGTCCGACTAAAGATTAACGTCCACGGACTTTATGACACTGCTCTGATGGACATTATGACACTTTTAAAAGTGGCATAAAGTCCATGGACACTGTGACACCTTTTGGAGTGTCATAGTGTCCACGGACGTTATGACATGCCACCAAAACATTAATTAATATGTTTGCTTTGTATGCATGTTAAAAGAAGTGCTTATTGTCAGCAGAAAATAGTCCTCCAAACCGGGAACCCCCATATTATTTATTATTTATTTATTTAGATGAGATTGGCTTTCAGTATCCGACCCGATCAAGTTGACATTGTCAAATGTAACTGCTTTGATACCACATGGCCCTACCCGTATTTTGCTTTGGATACAACCGTTGATTCCGAATGAATTCTTTCGCCACCATTCCTAAAGGAGTACCCATGTTTTGTTATTGTTTATTTCAATTGGCCATTAGATTGTGAAATACAAAATTGCCCAGTTGAAACTCCCTCACTCTTCGGGATCAACCAAATATCCCATGCGGGTTGTATACATATTAAATTAGGTTGCTTGAGTTCCCAGGATGCACCGTGCTGTGGTTGACAAAAGGAATCGAGTGGAATTGGCTTATTCTGTCTGCATACCCTGACTGGTACTTTCACCTCATTTGCAACAACATAACCAAAACTTGGTGACGTAAATTGGGCATACATTAAGCAAGCCCACAGACAACATTACTTGAACGGCGCTAAAAAAATAATAATTTGCTTACCAATAATAATTCTATGGCTTTACATTTACAATAACATTTTCCTCTTTTCCAAGAACAACAACTTATGGTTGATATACAACCAAACTATTGTAAGCAAAGTATGGTCCGCCAAAGAGAATGTACAGGCAAGTAGGTAAGGTATGGTTAGGTTAGAAAGGGTTATGCGCCCAAGGGCACACCTCCACTCGGCGACCCATGCGGTCCATTGTGAATCCATTGAAGAAGAAAGGTAATAGATACCCCATAGAACAACAACTCTCTTTACAGTCCCCTCATCAGAAACAACCGACCTATTTCCCCGACCAACCCCGGCAGATCGACTAGACTACATCCAGCGATAGACCACAGTTCGTCGTGAAATCTATCTCCTAGCCATTTCTGCCTGAGACCCTACATCCTAGAACAGTGGTACAGTACATGCTCAATCGTCTCTAGCTCTTCAGAATCCTCGCATAACCTGCAGAATTCCGGTATGCTATTGACCCATTTACTCGTAGAAGCTCTAACAGAACAATGACCCTTTAAGAACCCTTCAAGCGTTCTGAGACAACTCCTATCCAATCCTAAAAGAACCCTGGGAGCCCCTGCGCCCAAACCGGGCCATAGTGCACTATACACCCTGTAATCCGTTCTAATCCTCCGGGATCGGTCAACGGCATCGCGGAAACTATTTCGTATTGCCTCATAATAGTGACATAATGGGGGGTGTTGACCACCCGTCCATTTCCACTACATCAAAATTTGAACCCTCTCTCGTGAATTCTTTCACCACCCCATAACCATTAACCATGCATTTTCTGGGTACCCAACACAGCCTTGCCGTGAATGCCGCTCTCTCAGGCATTCTTATACTGTGCGACCAGGCACAATCGCAGGTTTAAACAAAGAAGACTCGTAGAGTCTTGATATGTTCCTCGCAGCCACACTCATTAAAATGGATGACATTTCAATATATCAGTTGGGGAAGATTATAAGTTCAGAGTTAAAAGTAAAAGTTGCTATTTTGTAATCTAAAACTAGCTATTGGCCGTTTGGAAAATAGGCCCAGAGGCTAGGGTACCCAACAAATGACCTGTGTAGAAATTGCGTCGACGATTATAAATAATAGCCAACGGAACATCCTCTCTGTCATTGCCCGGCCAACGGAGACTTTTTTTAATCGCAGATACAAATTAACTTTTCGAGTAGGGTGCCCAGCTAGTTAAAGCTTGCGTCGAGCACAGTGTTACCATTAAGTCCACAGAGGTAAAATACGTAAAATAAAAATAGGAATATTGGTCTTGGAATAAGGAAAAAAACAGTGGACTTTTGAAAAAAGAATTTGCCAATTACAAAATGTACTTTACAATGAGTCACCCTGTAGTTTTGCCTTCTCTCTAAACCTTTTAATCTGCTATAAAATCTTTAAGGACATTTTTGAGCAAAAGCCTACTGGAATTAAAACTCAAATAGTTTTAATAACTTTTGTTTTGTTAATTTTACACTTTTAAATAAATACGAATATTTTTATACGGCAACAAGTAAAAAAGTAATAAAAATAATTTCTATTATTAAATTAGAACACGTTTTAGCAATAATATTAAACCTAAAATTTAGACTTAAAAAATAGCTTAACTCGATTTATTCCGTATTGTTTCAATTATTTTTTTTAAATTTAAATCAATATATGTATAAACCCATTTATGTTTATGCTTTAACAAAGATGCTTAACATTCGCTTCAAATTCCCCCCTTAAAAAGTTTTAAAAAAGTTTGTTTACTTAGTAGTTAATTTGTAACCACTCTTTCCCCTTTAATATTCCATAATCATAAATAAATCAGCAAGAAAAATAATAATAATGTTTTTTTTTTTATTAATTTCATTTCAATATTGTATAATAAGAAAATTTTATAAAAATAATTGTTATTTTGTTACATGAGTGCTCAAATCAATAAATCTTAAATCTTTTTTAGGCAATTTAAATAAATAATGAAAAGCATAAAAGCAAAAATTTACGAAAAATAAAATTGAAAACAGAACTTTGTAAAAGAACAAATAAAAGCATTAAAGAAATAAATATATTCAGAGAAATATTTAAGCGAATGTAAAAAAATAGTATTTTTGTGAACACATATTATCAATGTATTTATGGAAAATTGTACACAGAAAAGAAAAATATTTTCATTAACGTCCCAAAACTTCTTAAAAAAAGCAACAAAAAAGTAAAGAAATATACAGCAAATGAAATATGAAAATACAAAAGTGGCAACACTGCTATCAGATTTGCTATTTATCGTCATAACGTCCAGTGTCATAGTGTCCATGGACGTTATGACAGTGTCATAATGTCCATCAGAGAAATGTCATAGCGTCCGCGGACGTTATGACACTTTGCTACGTGTCATAATGTCCACAACTTAACATTATGGTGTAACAAATACAAGCTTCGCTAATCAAAAGTTTTCTGCACAGCTGGCCTTCGGCCGGGCGGAAGGATTTTCTCCTCTATGGTATAACAAACACCGGCTTCGCTAAGTAAAGCTTCTAAATCTGCCTTGTGTCCGACTACGCAGAGAAGCTTTAGTTAGCGAAGCCGGTATTTGTTATACCACAGAAGAGAAAATCCTTGCGCCCTGCCGAAGGCCGGCTGTGCAGAGAAGCTTTAGTTAGCGAAGCCGGTATTTGTTATACCATAGAGGAGAAAATCCTTGCACCCAAAAGTGTTTTCGTTATATATTTAATATATACACCCAGAGAAAAATCAGCAATACCATTTTTAAAACAATTTTAACCATATTATGTTTAATTTATTTAATTAGTTTCTTTAAACATAATAAAACATGTTTTCTCTGCGCGTTTGTAGATCTTTTTTTGTATTTAACTTCTTTAGTAATTATGGACACTGTGACACTTTTGAAAATGTCATAATGTCCATTTGCAAAGTGTCATAATGCCCACGGACATTATGACATTTTCAAAAGTGTCATAAAGTCTATGGACACTGTGACACTTTTTGGAGTGTCATAACGTCCATGGGCACTATGACACTGGACGTTATGACATGCCACCCATTTTTATAATTCATAAATTAAGATAATTTATTTTAAATATTTGCTATAAATAGCAATCGAAGTAGCGATTTACTATAAATAGCGAAGTTTCACGGAGTTGTCTTTCAAAAGTAAATTTATACTAAGTCCGCTTATATTATAACTTTTTACTTAATTTTTTATAATTAGCATAATTTTTAGGATTTTTAATTCACTTAATTTTACGATTTTTCATATCACAAATATTAGCGGTATCATTGACAGTGAGCGGTATTTAAGGCAACTTTGCAATGCTACATGCAAATTAGATAACAGATGTTGTACAGAATTACTGGTCGTGAAAATTTACAAAGAGGTGGTTGATTATTTTGTGAAGTTGTTTTAAAATGCCAAGAAGCAGTGCAAAAAGAAATATTATCGCAGCATTAGTAGTAGAAATTGTTCTGAACGAAGGAATATTCAAAAATACCGAGTGGAAATATATGTATGTACATTGTAACTTTTAAATACTTTAATTCCAGTAATGTAGGATGATGACGATGTCTGTGAAAATGTGCTAGATGAGTTTGAGGAAAATATAACTATTGCAATGTCTTGTCGCCGCAGAATGTTTGATCGAGTTTCAAGATCCTCTACTTGGCGAAACAACGTACTCACAACTCTAGACGACGCTAGATTTAAGCAAATGCGTAGCGTTAGCACAGACCAGTTTGCAGATAAAGAATGCCAAGGAGTTTAATGGAGCTCATTCATGTAAGCAAGAACTTCAGCTGGCTGTAAGAGTCCTGCCCCAGTAGAACTACGCCAACCGCTTTTTTCTCTTATATACTAACCTCTATGTTTTCTGTCTCCTCCAAATAATCCAAAAAAATTTTTATTTCTTCTGACATCCACTTATTGTAGGATTTTTCTCTTTTTAATTTTTTTTAGAGTTGTCGGCTCCAAATCTTAAATTTTGTTTCACAATTCTAAATTATTGTTTAAAAATGTCAGCTGTTCGAGTACGCTACGCAAGGCGAATTTATAAAGGTGACCGCATCATGAGATAGAGTTATGCTAGCTTTCCCTTTTTATTGAAAAATACTATTTATTTGGTTTTTGTAAAAAGTTAGAGTGAATGTCAAAAATATTTGTTGGAAATATAAAAATTTGTTGGATGCATAAAAATAAATTTTTTTGTTAATAAAATATACACAACTGCTTTAGAAAGTCCTCAATTGCATATTAATTGTGGCTCTACTTGTTCCTTAGACATTTGTTATTTCTTGTGTTTATATTTTTTATTCACTTTTTTTATTTTATAAAATTAAAATAAGTTTATTTTTCAACAATTTAAATTTTTATTGAATTAATTTTTTCACAAAATGTAAACAAAGCTTGACATTCAGTATACACACAAAAAAATAAACAATAAACAGATGAGCCGAAAATGTCACCTTTATGAATTCGCCTTGACACTACGTGACAAAATTTCAACAAAGTCGTGACCAAATGAATCTGACAGCTAATCATTATGTAAAATTTTCCGCTGAATCCGAATATGAAGTCAGAATTGTCAAAAGTAGAACAGTTATTTGTGTCTTTAAAAAAGATGATGTGACTGAAATGCAAATATCTTCAAAAATTTTAAACGGGGTATGTAATTCTTTCTTTGTAGTGAAAGGTTATAAAATTTCTAAAATAACCATGGATAGCTTGTGAAGATTAGTCAAGAAAGGACAGAGTTACAGGGGACAAAAGTTCAAGCTTCATTGAAAATTTTATGATTTTGTTCAATTTTGTTCTATTCAAGTTATTTTTTTTAAGCCAATGATTTAAAAATCCAAATGTTTTATTGCATGCGACATTAGATTTTTTTTTAAATTAACATTTTGCGCCCAACAAGACATAGATTGCTACAAAAATGACAAAGCTACAGAAGATTTAGTAAATTAACCCACATAGAAATTCAATACTTTTAAGAAATTTTTAATATTTATTGTTACAAAAAATTTAGCTTTGTATATTAATTTGTTGTGGGCTAATTCAATTAATCTTCTGTAACTTTGCCATTTTTGCACCGATTCGGATCCTATTGGGCACAAAATGTTCGTATTGAAATAGGCTAAACTTTCATTTTTTGGATATTTGCATTTCAGTCACAGCATCTTTTTTAAAAACACAAATAACGGTTATTTTGGAATATTTTAAAAACTGTTCTACTTTCGACAATTCTGACTTCATATTCAGATTCAGCGTGTCAAATTCATTTGGTCAAAAAATTGTCACGTGGTGGTATCAGTAATATAAACGCAATACACGTAGCAAAAAAGCTGTACAGTTTTAGTGTTGCGCAAAAGCAATGATGTGACAATTGCAATTCTGTACATTTTGTTGTTGGATTGCAAACAAAAGCTACAATATCATGTATTTGCACTTTCGCAAGACCATTCGCATCAAACACTGGGGGGTTACCGCGTATTTCGATTCGAAAGAAATCATTTACGGATTCGAACAATTTGTACTATGTATTACGATTTTCGTAATCGTTCGAAACGATGACAGAGGTTGTATTTTTTAGTAAATGGGAAATTTGATGAACAATTTTTGTTCGTAATGGAGAGTGGCTTTTAAGAAAGTGATTTTTTGTTTTCATTTTCGATAAAGTATGAAAAACGTCCGTTTATTCGAAACAAATATATCGAAAATCGTAATACACAGTACAAATTGTTCGAATCCGTAAATGATTTCTTTCGAATCGAAATACGCGGTAACCCCCCTGAACTCCGCTATTGTATTAATTTACAATAGTTTTTAATAAGCATTCACATTTTTATAAGTTATTAATTTACACATGTATTTTTGTTTATTATCAAAGTAATTTTAATTCAAAATATTTTGTTTGCGTGTTTAATTCCCAATTTGTATTCTTGATAAAAACACTGAAATTCATTGTTGAAAGTATAAGCTATGCGCATTTTTGCTTTTTTAAATATTTTCTATAAATACCATACTTTTGATAAGGCGTAGTTTTGCGAAATTTGCTCTTTTTAGCGATTTTTTAAAAAATTTACTATAAATAGCGAAGATTCACTAAATTGCTACTTAATCCGCTAATAATATACATTTTTACTTAATTTTCCTTTTTTCGCTAAATTTGCTATAAATGTTGACGATTTTTAGTTCCAAAATGGGCCTATATTATTTGTAAACCGTAAATTAGCAAAATTTTTACTTTTTTGCTACAAATAGCAAATTCTTACCATATTTGCTACAAAAAGCTAATTTTTATTAAAACTGTTGTAAATAACAATTTTTTAAAAAATTTCCTATAAATTCAAGTTTTAACTTAATATGTTTGTTATAAATAGCAAACAAAATAATTGTAAATCGTAAATTTGCTCTCTAAAGATATTTCTTACAAAATTTGTTATTTATAGCTGGTTTGACTATATTTGAAATGAATATGGGCATTTCCTAGGGTCACGAACGTACGTTCGTACGCTTTTGATGTACAAATAGTGTAGAAAACAAAACTTTTCCTAGCATTTTTTTCGATTCGATAGCATTTGGGTTGCTCTATGTTTAGTGCAAAAGATGGATTTCATCGAGTTTAAGTTTTCATAATAAGAGTTATAAACGTGCGAACGTACGCAAAATAGAAGTCAACTTTGGCTGACAGTGTAGTGAAATGTAATGGAACGGAAAGGTGTATTAATGTAGGTCTTCATCCAGTATTTACAAAATAAAATATCTCTCTTGGTTTTTGTTTATTTGGCTTATTTACCGGTCGCGAACGTACGGATTGTGAATGTACTATTTTTCCATATATTTTTTTTTTTAATAATTTTCACGACGAATTTTCCGCATAAATGTCTTCAAATTTTCTTAACTAAAAAACTTAATACTTCTTTTGCAATTAATTGTAATGGAGAGATTATGAAGAAAGAGTGTAAACATAACATATTTCTTGCATGTAAAATAAGTATATAAAAATGTCTTTAGAAGTAGAAAATACAGAAAAATATAAAATTTTCCAGTTTCCAGCCCAATTTCCTCAAGTAAAACAGCTGAGATATGCTATGAAACCATTCTTTTATAAGAACAAAGACTTTTTTATAATAATAAACAATAAAAGACGATGATAATCAACAGTTTATTTTTTTCATCCTGGTAGACCATTCTGGGGAAATACCCATATAACTTTTTCAATAAATAGCAAATTAACAAGCAACAAAATTTTGCCCCACTTGCTACAAATAACAAATTTAACCAAAACTATACAGTAGTAAAAATCCGGTTGCGAAACATATTTCACCTAAAACTGTAATAAATATAAATATTATATTTTAATAAAAAGTTGTAAAACCAATACGTACATACTAATAAAAAAAGAAAATTTGTATAGTCAGATAAACTCTGAAATGAAGATACAAGAAAATGACAATTAAATGTAAAAAATAAATAAAATAGAACCTTCAGTTTTTTTTAACATTTAGGCCCATTTTCACAACTTACCGATAGCTAAAGGTAGGATTTTATCGGACGTATAAAACGTGTTCCATTAGTGCAACTTTACTTTTACCTACCAGGTAGGATGGACCTTAATTTACTTTATCGCTCACTTTTGATTAAAATAAAGTTTTAATAATGGAACAGTTTTTATAAGGCCGTTTAAAGTCTACTTTAAGCTATCGGTAAGTTGTGAAAACGGGCCTTAGTTTATCAAACTCCTTAACAACATATTATGCTTTTAAGTTTTACTTTAATATTAACAATTTGTAAACTCTCAATCTAAAGAAAGAAAACTGTTATAGAAAAATTTGTATAGAAAAAATATTAGAAAAGGGTACATGTAACATTTGCATATCTATTATTATATACAAATCTAAATACATACATATATATTCTATATTAAAAATAAAAAACACAAAAAAAAAACTAGAAAATTTTGTTCTAAACAAATAAATAAAAAACTTTTATTTCGGATAGAAAACATGAATGTATTTTTGATTAAAAACTGTTTTTTGCGCAAATAAGAA
Organism: Pollenia angustigena; assembly: GCA_930367215.1. Taxonomy (NCBI): domain Eukaryota; kingdom Metazoa; phylum Arthropoda; class Insecta; order Diptera; family Polleniidae; genus Pollenia; species Pollenia angustigena. The sequence continues at coordinate 218,668,382 of OV884058.1, read as the reverse complement.
AATGAAAATTGTAAACACCTTTTACTCTAGAAATAAATTTGAAATAAAAAAACGAAAAAATGCTCTATCACAACATGGCTATGGTTCTAATAGAATAGTAAAGCATTTGTACTTATTTTCACTTCACTCTCTCACTTACTCACACTCTTACACATTATCTTAAACTTGTAGTGACCCTGCAAATAATAGGACCAGTCCAAACACGCGTGTAAAGAGTAGCCCACAAGGGACCAGGACTAGTCCAAAAGTCACCCACTAAGGAGTAGTTTTAAAACTACTCCATGGTATACTCAAGAGGATAAGTTTTGAAGTCGTTTAAAAACGAAAGCACGTCGTTAAAAAACAAAGACATGTCGTCTCACTACAAATACTTTTTAACAATGACATTGTCCATGCTTGCATTACATCGGACCAGTCCATGGAGTAGTCCATTTTATCAAAATGGATCAGGTGGTCGTTTGTAGTGAGACGACATGTCTTCGTTTTTTAACGACATGCTTTCGTTTTTAAACGACTTCAAAACTAGTCCTCTTGAGTATACTATAGAGTAGTTTTAAAACTACTCCTTAGTGGTGCAAAGGTGGGTTATATGGTAATGTTAAATAGACCCGGTTTTTCCCATACGATTGGGTGACTTTTGGACTAGTCCTGGTCCCTTGTGGACTACTCTTTACACGCGTGTTTGGACTGGTCCTATTATTTGCAGGGAATACACACACACACACACATACGATTTATTTCACGTCAGCAATTTCTCTAAGTCCTTCGTAAAGCAAAAATAACCCCTCTGCCTAACCAAACAAAAATCTTAATAATTTTTAATCAAGTAGGTAACACTCTAATGGCCCCAATTAATCACAAGCGAAATTATCGGAACTGCTGGGTTTTTTATTTTTGTACTCCCCTGTAGTTTTTTTGTGACAATTTACCCCAAAAGTGGCAGTACTATACACTGGTGACAGGTTATAAGACCATCACATTGATCCTATACTCTGAAGACTGGTTATAAAACTATTCACATTGACCCTATGCTCGGAAGACTGGTTCTAAAACTGTGGAAAATTTTACTGTCACTTTGTGCTGGCACTTAGCTGTATTTTTGTGTAGCAGATGGTGGATAGTAAAAAAATGTATGTCATTGAGTATTTCGTTCATTTTATGAGAGAGAGAGAGAGAGAGAAACAGAACGTATGACAACACAATCCGAAAAGCAGATTTAATGATGAAACAGAACTGAGTCTTCAACTTCAGGCAAAAATTTTAAAGCCCATAATTAAAACGTCGGCAGTAACTTCAAATTCTCTCTAATTTCTTTTGTTCTTATTTTTCTTTGATTACAAAATGTATGAAATTGAATGAAAGTATGGTAGCACTGTTAAGAGAATAATGGTATTTATGTGAGAGCATTAGAAAAAAACGTCCTCAAAATAAAATTGATTTTATTTCTCAACCGCATTCTCTGGCATAATTTTATGTCAAACTGTATGAAAAACATCGTTCAGCCCCAGTTCTGTTTCATCATTTATGGTTGGTATAAGGAGACAGTTAAGGGTATGCCAAGAAGAACCGGCTTATAAACTGTCTTTTTGTGGCCTCTTATTGAAAATTTACCCCCTCGTAGGACATCCCCTTGTAAAAGTGGCCAGTCATATGGCTAGCATTCGGACTGGTTGTGTCATAAAGGGGCTAGTCTTATAACCAGCTCGGAGACAACCACATGAACTACAGGGTCCTAAATTATTTATACGACTTGACTTTTTGTAACACATTAAATGCTTGTCTCTTAACTTTTTCACTACATATCATAAAAACACATGTTTAATTTTATGTTTGTATATGTAAGCTGCATTTAACACACAGACACACAAGCTCTCACACCCACAGAAAAGATTATTGTTAGAAACACACTTAAATAAACTTACAATTAGTAAAATGTAATTAAATTCTTTAAAACTATCTCTATGGAAAATAGAAAAAAAACACACACACATCAAAAACTTCTCGTAGTTTTTAAGTTTAACTGAAAAATAAATGTGTATGTAAAAAAGAAAAATAATTTAAGATAAATAGAAATTAAATTTAAAAGTATAAATAAAAAATTTAATTAAATTATATATATTGCATACATGAATTAAATTGATATTGAATAAAAACTATATATAAGAAAAAAAAAACAAGCATTTGTTTGACTTTCATTTATTGGAAAAAAATTTGGAACGGTTTATGCAAAAGAAACGCTTAAATTAGGATCTCATTCTCTAACTTGGATGACCAACAAACCACAGTGCTAAAGAGTCTTGTGCATGATTCTTCTGCCAAGAGTTAGATAAGAGTGGGTTTGGAATTAAAGTTTAACAAATTCTGTTTTAAATAGAGAAAATAATTTTAGTAGAGCTTAAATAATTTTAGACTAAAAGTGGACAGAGTAGAAGAAAAGAGTGTCTTGAAATTTGTACCACAAAATTTAAAAAAATTAAATGAAAAAAAGGGATTTTATATCAGTGTTCGAAAATAAACACTAAATATCGTTCTTTAATGTTCGGTTCGGTAGATTTGTGGAAAACACAAACGCTAATAGTGTTTGTGTAGAAATTCATTAAAAAAAATAACGTTTCCCTGTTTGTCATCTTTCGAACACAAAAATAATTCTGTTTTCATCATACTCAACAAATGATGAGAACATTAAATTCCGTTCGGTTTTTTTTGAAAATCCACGAACTTCAATGTGTTCGGTTCGGCTCGTTAATGTTCGTCGCTTTTTGCTGACAAAAAAAACAAACATTTTTTACAAAAACAAAATACACACACGAAAAAAAACATTATAGAACATTAAAATATAATGTTTTTCTACAGTATCACTACAATTGTTCTGTTTTTTAACGAAGAACCGAACATTATATAATGTTCGGTTCTTTCTTGAAAATAGTTTCGAACGGTATTAAGGTTTGTGTATGTTTACACAAACACTAAAAAAATAGATATCGTTCTTCGGTGTTTGAGCCGAACGCTAAATAATGTACTGTTTATTTTCGAACACTGTTTTATATATACAAAGTAATGAAGTATGGCTATATTTAGAAAAAAAATTACAGCAATCGACGCTAAGGATTTGCAGATACATATAAGCAAAAATATGCGCTGGCGTGACGTTAAAAAACGGAAGTGTATTTTGACTTGCATTACAAAACTGAATAAGACTGTGAATTGAGCAAGACGTTTTGTATAAAACCTTTTTTAGTAAGATTTGGACTTGTAAACATTTACATATTTTTCAAGCTACCAGATTTAAAAATCTTTGCTCGTTTAAAGGTAATGGGCATTTTCAGCGAAAAGTCTACTTTATTTTTAATGTAACGCCAGAATGCAAATAAACTTGTATTTTAGAACCATGATTTGCAAATGTAATCCCTTTTATTAAAAAATGTAGAGCTAGTTGCGCTTTACACCAAAATATAAAAAAGTAAACTATACATATAAAATTGTTTGATAAAGGTGTTATGATACTTGCTATTTTTAGTATTGGATCTCTTAGGATTGACTGAATGAAACAACAAATGCGAGAAAGAACAAGAAATACAATTTGATAAACAACCCCTTTTTTCTGATTGACATTTCTCATGTTTATTTTTTTCTTTCACTAAAACAAAAAAATTGTAAAAGCTTGGGCAGTTGAAACTATTTCGTTTTTGATAAGTGAAATGAAGCAGGTGCCCTTCATATGGGATTTTAAATCATAAATATTCAATTAAAGAATATACCCCGATGTAATTCGTAATATTTTACATTATTTGCATTCAACTTTTTTGTATATACAAAAAAAATTGTTTGTGATTCCAAAATAAAATGTAAACAAAACAAACAATATTTCCCGCGTTTTTTTCCCACAAAAATCCTTCAAAAAAGCTAAAAACCGCAAAAAAAATGTTAAAACCGCTACTTTCGATCAAAAACTATAAAATTGGCAACATTGCTAACAATTAATCTGGAAATGTCAATTTTAAGTTAAAAATGTTTATATTTTTTTTGACAGTCTTGGATTATTTATCGATAACACATGTATATTTGTTTGACATTTCAAGATTTTTTAGGATATAATCATACTCTTTACACTTAGTCAGTTTTCCTAAGCAAATATGTTTGCACTGTTCTCCAATATAGAAAAAAGACAAAAAATAGCAAGTATCATAACAGCTTAAACAATTAAAATTACTTCTGGCGTTACGTGACAAAAAGTAGACTTTTCGCTGGAACTGCTCATATACAGAAAAAATTATCCGTAGTGTTTCATCAATAAAAAAAAATACTTGTAAAGCATTTTAATTAATGTGGTAATTGAATCAATTATTTTTATTGTTGAAAGAAAATCAAAAATACAAATTTGATTTAATTAACATTTAATTGTTTTGAAATCAAATTTTAATTAAATTATTTTTTCGTTTAAAGTAAAATAATTTTAACTTGGAGAACTGTTGTTGGGAATTGTCAAAACCTGAGGAGCTATATAGTTTTTTGATCATTTTTTTAATAAAAAATTAAAATAAAATTTATTAAAAAAAAAAAAAAATTCACAACTTTTAAGTTTAACAATTTGTAGTAATCTATATAATAATTTTGGTAACAGGTGCAAAATCAACAAAGTGTTTGCTTGATTCTATGAATTTGGTGATTAGAGACAATTTTTAATTGTATCTGGGCAGCAAAGTAAGGGCCAATAAATCAGTGCAAGTTAAATTCTCTTTTCAGTATTAAATATGTTTAAACCAGCAAATCAAACGCATAAAATTTGGCGTTTAAACTACATACCAACAACATTTATTGTAGTGTTGCTACATTACAATTTTTTGCACTACATATAATATATGGGGCAGTGATTTACAGCTGTTAAGTTTATACTACAAATAAATTTTAGTTTAGTTCAACTAAACCAACGTTGAAAAATTCATTGATTTTTTAGGCATAAGTGTATGTTTAAAGAAGAGCTAGAGTAAAGCTATAGTACAGTTATAGTAAGTTTAGAGTAGAGTCACAATAGAGTAACTGCCTGTTTTTAGAACTAACATTAATCCAAAACCAAATTTTGAAATTTTGTTTTTGTTTTAAAAGTTTAACGAGTCACTTTTGCGTTCGCGTTCTAAAAAAAAAACAGTCGAGTAAGGATAAAGCTCGAGAAGCGCTAGAGTAGACTTAGAGAAGCCTAATAGTACAGTTAAAGTAGAGTTAGAGCAGAGTTAAGGTAGATATAGAATAAAGTTAGACTAGAGTTAGAGAAAAGTTGGTGTAGAGTTTGAGTAGATTTAGAGAAAATATAGAGTAGATTTAGAGTAGAGTAAGAGTAGAGTTAGAGTAGAGTTTGAATAGAGTTAAAGTAGAGTTAGAGAAGAGTTAGAGTAGAGTTAGATTAGAGTTAGAGTAGAGTTAGGGAAGAGTTAAAGTAGAGTTAGAGTAGAGTAGAGTCAGAGTAGAGTTAGAGTAAAGTTAGAGTATAGTTAAAGAAGATTTAGAGTAGAGTAAGTGTTGTATTAGAGTGGAGTTATAGTAGAGTCAGAGTAGTGTTAGAGTGGAGTTAGAGTAGAGTTAGAGAAGAGTTAGAGTTGAGCTTAAGTCACTTTATAGCATAGTTACGGTGGAGTAAGAGTAAAGCTTAAGTACAGTAAAGATAGATCTAGTTAGGGTAGTGGTAAAGTAATGTTAGTATAGCGTTAAAGATAGTGTAGATTTAGAGCGAAGTTAGAGTATATTTGGATAAGAGTTAGAGAAATACTATAAAGATTATATCTACAACTTTGGATTTGATCACTCCATAAGATCTTTTGGATTGTTTTCATTTATTTAATATTATACTTTAATAAACTATTCAAGCTTAAGGTCACTTTTTATAAAAAAAAAATATTTATTAAAAATTTCATGTAGAAGATTTCCAACGGAAATCGAAATATCGAAAATAAAAATATTTTAAATAATTTTATAAAAAGTGACCTTGAGCTTGAATAATTTATTAAAGCTTATTAATATTTAATAAAAAAGGTAGAAGAAATAGGATTACAATTTCATTTATTTACAAATTTTAATAACTGGATGACTGACTGGTCGCTTCTTTAAAAATATAAAACTTTGTGACTTTGAATCAGTTATTGGCTAAAGTAGCCATCTTTTATAAAGCATTGCTGCAGTCGGTCCAAACTACCCGAATATGCCGTTATGTATAATTTGGACGGTCTGGCTGCACTAAAATTTCTTTTAATATGTTTGTACAATATTATTTTTTTGGTACCATTCGTAAAACAAACTTCCATTTTATGTTTTTTAATATACATATCTCTTAGTCTTTCCGCTTTTCCACCATTTAATCAATATTATTGGCAGAAAAGAATTACTCTATTACAAAAAATTTTATGAATTTTTTAAACGAATTTAATTTTGTTAAAAAAAAAAATTTGTTGAAAAAATTCCTGTATATTTGAAATGAACTTTTTTAACAAATATTTGGTTTTTATAGCATTTTACAGATGATTTATTTTACTATCGCTCCTTTTGAATGGAGGAAGCAGACAGATAAAATGAGTCGTAAAAACTGAAAAAAGGGAAATCAAATGTGCACAAAATTTTTAAATACAACACAAAATCAAATGTCAATAAACATAAAAATAAAAACCAAAATGTTTAAAAAAAAAAATTGTTAGCAGACCGCTAAATAAGCACTTTTTCCAAAAACACTAACGCAAAAAAATTGAATAATAAAAGAAAAACTTATTCTTTTGTAGCTGAATTATAAACCTAAAAATATAAAAAAGATGTTCGTTGTTAAACATAAAATTAACTCATGAAAAAAAGTTTATTTATACCATTTTATGAACTAGAAAATCACATAAAAGTATAAATCTGTGGCATTTTGACAAATCATCTTAAGTCGAGATAAGATAGCAAAAAAGTTTAAAAAAAAAGCTCGGTGAAGCAAGCATTTTTATTAAATAATAAAATAAACCAAAATTAAAGAAAGATTCCGTTTATAATACAAAATTTCAAAAACGTTAACAAAAATGTATTTTGAATGAAAATTCGTATGGTAAACAGAATTTTTTTTTATCTTTTTAAATTCGACTTAAGATGTTTTGTCAAAATGCCACAGATATAAAGGAAGGGGAAAAAACTCAAAACTCTTTATATAAAAATATAAATTGAAATTAAAACTAATATTAATTAGAGTCAAAAATCCTATTAAAATCTCTTAGTAAGTTGCCGTATGCCAGTTTGAAACTCTTTTTAAAATACTTGTCAAAGCAACCATTTCAAAGAGTTCTCTTTTTAACAAAAGAAACCCACTAGTCAATATGCTTTTCGCTATTATTGCTGCAGTTAGTTCGCTGTTAACTAGGCTAAAAATGCCGTTTAAATTGTAACTGTGTACATTAAATATTTCAGGCTTGAAAAAGTAAGTTTGTACTTATATACTTTTTCTGTACTTTAACATAGAAAACACCGAAGTACACCCGCGACGTGAAAAGTACTTTTTCCTAAAATATTTGGAAACACATAACATATATCCCATAATATTAACATTGTTTTTCGACTTATTTTTTTTTTAATTATATTTAACACACACAATTGATGGCATAAAGTAGGGGGACGCTTAACGGTATACTTTTAATCAGAACTAAGTAGATTTTGTTAGGATTAATTTAACTAATTAAGGGAATCTCTTGTCCAGGCTGATAACTCTAAATTAAGAACACACTTCCTAGTGTCCTTTTGGTTCTTCAACAAATTTACTAATCTTCGATAACTTAAATACTTGAAAAAATCTGAGCCTTCCACCCCGGTTCTCTTACAAAGTTGGTATTCCTGGCAGTATCATTGTCATAATCGTCTCCATCATTGTCGCTTCCATCATTATCATCGTATGTATTATCACTTTTGCATTAAATAAAATTTTTGTGGTTGCCAAAGATAGTTTTACTACACATTACGCTCTGTCGGCCATTAAAGGCTTCCAAAAGCGTTCATGTTGAACATTTTGCTTTCCGGCTACAGTTGGCGAATTATGTATGAATGATTCACTCCCACCGACAGTCAGACAAATATTTTTTACACACATCTGTTTATGTGAACTAGTGTAGATGGCATGTGAACATTTATACCTACACATGCATACACCAAAAAAGACTTACAAAAAGATGTGTTGGTTGTTTAAATCAAAAATGGTGTTAAATTGTACATCCTGTTTAATAAAATACGAACAAAAACAGAATTGATTATAAAACGAGAGCATGTGATAAATTCGGCTATAGCAAATTTTATACGTAGTCTGTAGTTTAATGCGAATTAAGGGGCAAAAGTTGTAGATTTTCCGTGACACGAAGTATTAAAAATTCAAAAATTAAAATCTTTTTAAGTTAATTCCACAATTTCTTGTTTTGGTTTTTTTTTGGTAAAATGCTTGTTTGACCGCCTTTTAGTCAATGATGATGAAACTTTGCAGGCATACATATTCCCGATGACAGTACACGAATACATGGGCGTAGCCATGATAAAATCTAGGGGGGGGGGGGCGTGAAAAATTTTTAAAAACCTTTTCTTTAGCTTCACTTCGGAAAATCAATGATGATGAAACGTTGCAGGCATGCATATTCCCGATGACAATACACGAATACATGGGCTTATCCAGGATAAAATCTAGGGGAGGCAAAATTTTTAAAACCTTTTCTTTAGCTTCACTTCGGAAAATCAAATCTTGTAACGTTAATTTAACCGACTTACACTCAATGCTAATGGATGAAACTTTGCAGGCATACATGTTCCCGATGACAATACACGAATACATGGGCGAAGCCGGGAAAAAATCTTGGGGAGGGGAGGGGGGGCAAAAAAAATTTTTTTTGGTAAAATGCTTTTTTGACCGCCTTTTACTCAATGCAAATGGATAAAACTTTGCAGGCATACATATTCCCGATGACAATACACGAATACATGGGCGTAGCCAGGATAAAATCTAGGGGAGGGGCAAATTTGTTTTTAAATGTTCTTTCTTAAGAAAAGCGTTTCTTAAAAGAAAATTTTTTTTAAATGTTCTTAATTTATTTATTTAAGTCATAAATATTAGGTATGTAATTTTTAAAAATACAGTAAACAAACTTTAAAATTAATTATATGTAACTATCTTTGGATGTTATCAAAACAAATTCATTTTTGTAAGAATTAATATACAAGTTAAGGCTATACTTAGGCGATTATATCAAAAAGTTCATACAAATTTCCTGAAAATAAAAAAAATGTTTATATTTCCTCAGAACATCGTATGTTGGAACTTCCTTAATGTTTTCTTTTCTTACTATTAAAGCTGCTATTGTATTAGTATTGAGTCGGTTACGATGATCATTTCTAATATTTTATTTCTGACATTTTGCGTACAGATTCAAAAGATACAGAAAATGTCAGGATTATACATGGTACCTGAAGTCATTAAAAGAAACGAAAAATGTATATTTCGTATCCTAATGGGATCACTGATTATACCCTCCACCACAATTAGTTGTAAAGAGGGTATACTAAGTTTGTTATTGCGTGTGAAACTTATTAATTATTCATCTCAGACCAGAGAACGGCTTTGTGCAATTGTAAAAAATCGTATTAAATGAACAGCAAGTAGTCGCTGCTGGTTTACAGTCATTCAAATAATGCACATCGCGCTTTGTTATTTATACAATCGTTAGCTTCGTTTTTTAATAAAGATGTTTGTGTGTTCGGTGCGACAATGATTGTTTTGGTAACACTGCAGTTACACGCTCAAGTTTTTCTTGATAGTCTTTTACATATACTGTTTGTCAAAATTTCCAAAAATTGATAGTTGTGACGTAGGCTGCATTAAATTTTTGAGTAATTTTCTTTCAAGATGCCATCAAGAAAAAAATTTATAAAGAGAAACGAAAAATTTGCTCACTAACCTTGAAAACAGCTGTTTTCTTGAACGTAAATTGAAACACTCACTGGCAAGAGAATTTTAAAGGCAAGTTCGTATCAATTTTTAAAAGTATGAGTGTGTTGGTAAAAAAGTGTGAGTGTATTAAAACTTGATATGCAAAACAAAACAAAACAAAAATGCCAGAAATCAAGCAATCATTACTCATGTATTCATTCAGCATTAACTATGTAGCACTGATGGGATTTGTGGTACAATTGTACCAAATTTGGTACAATTGAAACTTTATTGATATAATGGTACAATTCATTCATTTTTGGTACAATTTAAGAAAAAAAAAATACCCACTAAATTCATAATTTCTCTTAAATGGATTAACTCGCTTTTTTTTAAATAATAAAACTTCTAATAACTTATCTCCAGCCATGACCACTACTTCCAAAAATTGCATTATTGTTAATTTATGTTCATGATATACTAAAATATTCAGTACATACATAAGTAATTGTACTCGTATCATCCCTGTAGAAAGCCTGCGATCAAGTGTCTCTAAATCGCCACGATTGTTTTGGCGACACTGTCAACGAAGCGACTAAACTTTTCCAGCCTTGGAGAGGGTTTGTGCTGATGTGTGTAACACTAAAATATGTTAGTCATACATCCAACTTTTAGTATACCGATCAACTAAATGTCTCTCTGGGTCGATTTAGCGATGTCCCTCCGTCCGGCAGGCTGGCAGACTGGCTGGTTGTCTGTCCATGTTACTTTGTGCACAAAGTACAGACCGCAATTTTGAAGGTAATTTGTAGGTTTCAATTCATAAGCATAAAGAATATTGAAAATGGTTAGATTCGGTCCATAATTTCACATGGCCCCCAAACAAACTTATTTTCGGAATAGTGTCTGTGCCTATAAACTTGTTGGTATGTCCAAAATTAACCATAGGTCCCGTATAAGCCCCCTTAAAGTAAGGGGAAACAAATCTCATATAGATGAAGATATCTAAATAATAATCTGCACAAAGAACTTGTACATAAATATTAACCCTTATATGTGTGGACAGGTACCTGTGTACCTATTGCGTTTTCAAATCGAAATTTTTTATATAAGATTTTAGTCTTCAATTCTACAATTTCATGAGAACTCCTAACTATTTGTTATTATTATATTTTCATAGGTGTTTATATACAATATCAGTTGGGGGGGGGGGGGGGGGGGCGTGGCATATCAATTTGCTTTTTGCACCCTTAATAGGGTGAATAGGTACCTGGGTACCTGTATACGTTTTATATTACAAATTTTTTTTGGGTGTAGGATTTTAAAAAAATATATGAAAAGGGGAAAACCAGAGCAAAATTTTAATATTATATCATTAACCATCGATTTTTTGTACAATACAAGACAAAAAATTAGATTTCTCATACAATTTGCATGAAGGTACACAGGTACCTATCCACCCTATAGAAGGTGTTTTTTTTTCCACACACATAAGGGTTAACCTCATAACATAGTTTTGTTCTGGAGGTTTCATGGTTGCCCATGGGCATAAAAAGGTCGGGCTTGACTTAAAAAAAACAATAAAAAAAACAAATCAATCAATCCATCAGTACTTAAATCAAGCCGAAGCGGTGTCAATTGTACGGTAAGTAAGGATTTCCTTAAATCAAGTACAGAATGCTTGATTCAAGTAGGGATATTCACAGCGAAATGCGTTTCTTATCCATATTTTATCCCGATTGATTTAAGTAAAACTAAAATTGACTCAATCTCAAAATGCGCTTCATTCAAGTATTGTAAACTTGATTTAATCTAAGTTCTGGTTCAAGAATTTCTAAGATAGTGTAATCTCGATTCGTACTTAAAATAAGCCGAGATTGAAATTAGACTGATTCTTACCTAAACACCTTCCCTACAGAACCAGAAGGAATACTATCATTTTACTAACCCGTTACACATGTTTATTCCACATTTGTTGTATTTCGCCCTTTGCTTACAGAAGAATTCACAATTATAAGACACCAGCAGCATTCCAAATATGGTTTTCGTTATTATTTTACTATAAAAATTTGAAGTATTTAACTAAATAGTTTTAACAAATAGAATATGGGAATAATTGTATCTTTTTTTACTCTATAAACATGAAAAAATTAAAAATTTTTCTTCTTGTAGTGTTGTTGATGTTTCTATTCAACAAATTTTTACAAAAACACGCTTATGCACGCATATTTGTTTTCAAAAGTTATCTCATTTTTGATTGTTTTTAGTACTTTTAAGTGATATTCGCACTTAAATTTTTGAATACGACTCGTACTTAAGTAAGAAGAAAAAATTTTAATTTAGACGCGTTAAACTGTTATAAATTCTTACTATGTATGCTTTTTTTGTAGCCAAAATTTGGTACTATTTATGTCAATTTGGTAAAATTTTGCCATTGAATCAGTACAATTTAAGAATTGTTAGATCCCAACAGTGCTATGTAGAACAAGAAGAAAAAAATTTAAATGAAACTAAACGCACATATGTAGGTACATACATACATACAAACAATTTTCATAGAAACATACTTTTTTTTCATCTTAAAAGGTACAGTAGTTCTGTATGTAGGTACAATGTATTCTTGTTATTGTTGTTTTTATTGTTGTTAATTTTAACAAAGCATCTCATCGAGTGGTTTATTGTTGTTAATGTTAACAAAGCGTCTCATCGAGTGGACAATGACTATTTGAATGCAAAAGTATTAGAATTTGTTCCTTTTGAATTTACACAGTTGTGTTATATTGCGTGCGCAACAAAAATGCAAAAAAAGCTCTTTCAATAAAAAACGAATAAATGCAAAAATCAAATGTGTACGAAACGATGTAAAAATTACCAACGTTGAACTTTGTTTTGCAAGCAAAGAGTGAATGTAAATTTTAGCGTATGAATAAATCAAGAAAAATATTGATTTTGCAGTTCTCTGTCTCAGACTCCATAAAGTATATAAATTCTGGCTCCTTGAATAATTCTAAGTCGATTTAGCCATGTCCGTCTGTGTGTCCTTCTTAATGAACAAACTTGGTGTCAAATGGCTTCTAATTATCCTAATCCAGCAAAATCGATGAGCTATAAATAAAATGTGGAGCCACCACCCTAAAAAATTGATAATTTTGTTACAAAAACTAACATAAATGGTGGAACAATGCGCGGAATTACATAAGATTATGCAAAAGTTTGTTTCGTCGACTGGAAATCACACTGTAAAATTTCGTGAATATCAGTCCATAATTTACCCTAGGCCCCATATAAACTCTACTCCCGGAAAACAGTTAAGTACGCCTAAAACCATAACTAATAATGCTATCATTACAAAATTTGGCACGTCACAGTTTATGTGGAAATACTCATATAAAACGTGATAGCAATTTGATAACAAGTTAAGAAACTCAAAAATTTTAAGTTTCTTAATAAACGCGTTTGAGTTCTTTTAATTGCAAATCCGAATAAAAACACACACTTATTCAACTTAACAAACTTTAATGAAATTAATTATTTTGTACACAATTGTTAGTTACGAACAGAACCGTTTCTCAAAACAAACTAAAACTACTATTCATGAGTCACCACTTTTTATATTTCATAACTATTTCTAGATTTTTCCTGAACCTCCCTGTAATAACTATTTATTATGTTCTAAAACCATTTCTAGAAATGACTGGGAAATTCACGTAGGAATTATTTTAAAATAACAGTTGTGTTGAAAATTATACATGACAATTTTAAGTAACAAATATAACAAAAAACTATAACTTACAAGACAACTTATAACTTTAACTATAAATAATTCTTAGATAATTTTACTTTTGTAACACTATGTTGCATTAAAGAAGCGATATGTTTATATTCAAATCAATATCAATTTGAATTCAAATGTAAAAATCGAACAATTGAAAAAGGTTTAAGATAAAGACATTTTATATTAAACGATTTCCTTTGTGTATTTTGGGTACATAAACGTACCCAGCAGAAAAACAATATGTACGGAGGCCTTCTAGACTGTACCCCTTTTTTGGATGTACAAGGCCTGCTCGCTCCATTCCATACTCATATCTTTTTTACACACATTGTCATTGCGGAGTAAACCTTCCACAGAATGGTAACGGGATAAAAAAAAATAATTATGTATTTTGCTTTTGAAAAAAAAATACAAAAAATCCCTGAAGGAAACTTGGTTGCAAGTGTCTCCAAGTCACCAGTTTTGTCGACTATATTGGTGACATTGGCAACGAAGTGTCTACATAGGGTAGCCAGATTTTAAATTCGGAAAAACAGTACATTGAATACATAAAAACAGTACAATCAAGAAAAAAACAGTACATTTTTTTTGACGACAACATTACCATTTGTTTTAATAAGTAACCCCCAATTTCACCAAGTTCAGCTATAATAAACTATCAGTTCAAGCTGTCAAAACATATTGTAAGCTGGAAGTTAAAGTAATAGTTAGTTTTAACTGAACTTGGTGAAATTGGGGTAAATATTTTAAGCTTTTGATTGAATATGCAACAACAATTATATAAAGAAAGAAATACACTTAAAATGTGTAACGTCAAAGGAATTATTTCCAGTTTATGGCATTTCATAAATATACATATGAAATTACTCCATTTGCGTTTAAAAAGCAAACACCACAAACGAAGCATTTGGCCAGAGAAAAGCCTTACTTAGCTCAAAACAATCAACTCATTGATTTTGTAAGTACGATTTTCTTTAAACATATTCGTATTTAAAGCAATTTTCACTACACACATAGTTGCACAAATCATATAGAATTTGAGAAAATGTTTGTTTCTTAAATTAATTTTCCAATTTTAAATAATTTTTAAATTATTTACGGCTAATTTTACCAAGTTCAGCTATAATTAACTATTACTAAAACAATAGGTTTTTTGACTTTTATAATGAAAGTTAATTAAACCTGGGGGCAAATTATTGCAGTCGTTATCGAATACTTTTTACTTTTTTTTTTCGAAGGCAATGCTATTTCAGTTGATACTGAACGAATCGTTATTATTTTTTCAGTGTTGTGAAAACTAAAATAAAGGCTATACAATACTAAAAAAATAATTTCGATCCGTTCAGTATAGACAGAGAGAATTAGAAATAAAATTGCTTTCGAATCGAAAAAGTATTCGAGCACGACTGCCATAATTTGCCCCCTGAACTTGGTGAAATTGGCCATTAATCTATAAAATCCAAAAAAAATAGTTTGGTTTATTTTTATTTCACAAAATCTGAAAATATTTAAAATCACGTGCAATTGAAAACGATGAATATTTTAAAAAAAATGTTTGTAAAAATTTACTTATCTTTTTCTTATTTCAGTAGTTTAGGTAAAGAACAGTGGTCCTCAAAGGTATTAGGTATTTTTATAAATTTTGAACACGGATAATTTTCCAAATTTGTTTGTTTTCAATTTTACGTGATTTCGATTTCCAGAACATGCCCGAAAATTAAAAAAGTTCTAAAAATTAACGATAACTGTTTTGGAATAAGTATTTTTTAGTACTTAAAAAAATTTAGATTTTATTTTTGTCTTTCTCAGGTGTGGAAAGGGAAACACTATTGGAAGAGGTAGCCATAAAAGCATAACAACACGAAAATATACCACTGCTACGAGCCACCCATTATAATTTAGATTTCTACTGTGTATTTATGAGAAAACAATGACCACAGCGTAAAAACTCTTATTATTTTAGAACTTTTTTTTACACAACATAATTTTTTGTAAGCCAGTTCTGTAAAATATAGACTGAGCAAAAAAAAAACAGTACAAAAAACAGTACAAAGTGTAAAAAACAGTACCTTTGCGTACTGTTTTAGGAGTTGTGCATAAAACAGTACAATTGCAAAACATCAGTACATGTACTGCTTAAAACAGTACGTATGGCAACCCTATGTCTACACTACATTATAATTGCCACTATATTTGGCTTTAACACGAAAAAGATTTTATCAGTAACAACTTAGAAGTACAATTCCTATAAAAGTTGAAGAAATAATAAAAAAAGATTGTTATGATTTCGTATTCTTACAAAAAGTGTAGACTACTTTTACTAAAATTTACTAACGATTCTCTGGTTCCAATGTCCACATATGTTCGCAAAGGAACTACCTAGTCAGTAGTACCAAAGTCAGTAGTAGATTTCCAATGACACGCGCATGTTAAATGTCTATTGTAAATAACATTGCCTGGGGTATAATAAGTCGCTAGTACTGGTGACTGTGTCAATAGTAAATCAGTATAGATTCACTAGTAACCATTCCTGCAGGGATGTTACTCCTTCTCATAGAAGCGAATGTGGAACGTGTATCTTATTTTTTATACTAAACAGCCGACTCCTTCTATGAGGCCTTCTTTTACAGTTACACAAGAATAGTAATTATATTAAAAAATATTTGAAGCAGGCCTTAAAAAAGGCCTGAAGTAATAAAGTCTTCTGAATTTTCCCGCTGGATAAATAAGACACTAGGGTGGTTACAAGAAATCAATGTCAGATTTACCATCGGCGCAGCCCCCTAATATGTGCCAATAGCATAAAAAATGCGATTGACAAAGTATCAGCTAAAGCGGATAACGCTAACATGTGCCTCATTGAGAATAAATTAAGGAAAAACAGCGATTTTTCACTAAAATTCGTATTTCCTTGCCTTTATAACCGAAACCATTCATTCTAGGGACCTAAATCGAGTCTCGTTTTATAGGAAATTTTATTCTTATTGATTTCGATATTGATAGTTTTGTTCCTTATACCAATAGATAAAGTGATATTTAGCATTAATAAAGAACAAAGAAATACGAATTTTAGTGAAAAATCACCGTTTTTTCCTAAGTTATGCTCAATGAGGCACGTGTTGGCGTTATCCGATTAAGCTTAAACTTTGTCAATCAGATTTTCTAGGCTTTTGAGCATTAATTAAGAAAAACAGCGATTTTTCACTAAAATTCGTATTTCTTTATCTTTATAACCGAAACCATTCATTCTAGGAACCTGAGTCGAGTCTTGTTTTATAGGAAATTTTATTCTTATTAATTTTGATTTTAATAGTTTTGTTCCTTAAACCAATAGATAAAGAGATATTTAGCAATAATTTTAAAGACAAAGAAATACAAATTTTAGTGTAAAATCGTATTTCTTTGTCCTTATTTAATGCTAAATATCTCTTTATCTATTGGTTTAAGGAACAAAACTATTAAAATCAAAATTAATAAGAATAAAATTTCCTATAAAACGAGACTCGCCTCAGGTTCCTAGAATGAATGGTTTCGGTTATAAAGATAAAGAAATACGAATTTTACTGAAAAATCGCTGTTTTTCGTAATTAATGCTCAATGAGACACATGTTAGCGTTATCCGATTGGGCTGAAACTGCATCAATCGCATTTTCTATCCTATTGGCACATATTAGGGGTGTGCCCCGACGGAAAATCCAGCATTGATTTCTGGTAACCACCATATTGGGGTCGTTACAAGATATGGTAAATTTGAGGGCTATCTTTTGCTGCACCCCTCTAAAATATGCCAAATGCCAAGAAAATCCGATTGACAAAGTTTAAGCTTAATCGGATAACGCCAACACGTGCCTCGTTGAGCAAAACTTAGGGAAAAACAGTGATTTTTCACTAAAATTCGTATTTCTTTGTCCTTAATTAATGCTAAAAATCACTTTATCTATTGGTATAAGGAACAAAACTATCAATATCAAAATTAATAAGAATACAATTTCCTATAAAACAAGACTCGACTTAGGTTCCTAGAATGAATGCTTTCGGTTATAAAGGCAAGGAAATACGAATTTTAGTAAAAAATCGCTGATTTTCCTTAATTTATTCTCAATGAGGCACATGTTAGCGTTATCTGATTGAGCTGAAACTTTGTCAATCGCATTTTCTATGCTATTGGCACATATAAGAGAGTTGCGCCGATAGAAAATCCAACATTGATTTCTTGTAACCACCCTAATAAGACACCCTTGTTAATTACATCAACACATTCGCATTATAATTTAAGTGCACTACATGTAGGCTAAAGCCCCAGTTGGCCAGATTGCCGTTGACGACATCGTCGTCAATGATGAATGCACGACGTTTCCCCTGTTGTTTAGGTTTTCTAGAAGACAATTTACAGGAAATCGTAGTGCACGACAGTTTGAGTGAGTTTTAGCTTTATATGGGACATTATGAGCGACTTTGTCTTATAAGTTGTCCTCTATTAAACTCTTTGTGGGACAGTATGAGCGAAACTGTCTTATAAGTTGTCTTGTATAAAAGCTACTAACGACAAAGTTTTCTTGAATGCTATTCAATCACTTGCTTGGTTTTCTTAATAGTCTCACATTATTATTTTTTTAAATTTTGATTTAAATACCAACAAAAAATTTAAAAATTAGCTCTTAACAGTAAAACCAAAAATTATGATGAAATTATTCGCGATTAGATGCAGTTAGTGCACTGTCAAGTTTAGGAGTGCTTATAGGAGTCGAATATAAAACATATAACAGAAATTAAAATTCCAACTATACTAAAAAACTGTCATAATTAGATAAACATATAGTAATTTTTGTCGTGGACGTCGAAATAGACGTCATTGTCATGCAGGTAGTCGTTAATGATAAAGAAGGCGACATTGTCTTTCTTTGTAACGTGCACGATTTTCGCGACACTTGTTCGAAAATGTCGTTGACGATTTGTTCCCGTTGTCCCTCACATGTCGTGCAGGTATTAACATTGTCGTGCATCCGTCTTCGTGGATGTCTTAAAGACGTGGCCAACTGGGGCAATACTTATTCGTACAACTACCCTGCAAATAAAATTGGACCACCTGATCCATTTTGATAAACTGGACTACTCCATGGACTGGTCCGATGTAATGCAACATTGACCATGTCATTGTTAAAAAGTGTTTGCAGTGAGACGACATGTCGTTGGTTTTTAACGACGTTTTTCGTTTTTAAACGACTTTAAAACTAATCCTCTTGTGTATACCATGGAGTAGTTTTAAAACTACTCCTTAGTGGTCCAAAGGTGGGTTATATGGTCCTCTCCTAGGACATCATAATGTTAAATAGACAAGGTTTTTTCCATACCTTTAGGTTACTTTTGGACTAGTCCTGGTCCCTTGTGGACTACTTTTTACACGTGTGTTTGGACTGGACCTATTATTTGCAGGGTATTACACTTATGTAAGAATGCTTGTGTGAACATGAAAAATGCATACATGTTTGTAGCATTATATTCATGTCCTTGTTGTCACAATTTACCCTCCATTTATGCGTTTTTTCTTCGTTGTAAAGATCCTTGTCGCTGATGTTTCATGTTTATTTTTCCACTGATTTTTTTTTTATCTGTTTACACATCAACATTACTTTGATTGGTTTAACAAACATTAACTGTAACATCAATTTGATGGGCCATCATTTGTGGTTATTTTGATGTAGTTGCTGTTGCCGTTAAAATCGATGTTGAACACTAATGCGCCAAGAAAAAAAATTACAGACACACACTGGCATCAAAAGACACATGCAATGTTGCAAAATTGAAATTTTGAAATGGTCCTGAACTTCAACTAAAAGAGTATTTTACCCACCAAATGGTACTTTAAAAAAAAAAAAAAAGATAGTAAAAGTCATAAGATTCTGCTGTAACTTCGACATCTTCATTTGTCAATGGGCAAAAATAATCTGTTGCCACTACTTCTGATCATGGTTGCCGTTTGAAAAATTTTTATCCGACCAAAATTGTCTGCAAAACCTACCAAAATCCTTTGAAACCGACCAAATTTTTGAAATATTTAAAAACAATTATACTGTCATAAAAATGCCAAAGGGCCTATCATAATTTTTAAAAAATTTTCAGTAGCGATACGACCAAAACAGTTTTTCAGGATAGTGTCAATCATGCGTAATGTGGTAACGATATTAACCAGAAACCCCCGTTGTTATAATCACAATAGCTGTCTTTTTATTAAGTTATCTCCCTTTTTCTTAAAATGAACATAGGTCCTTTTGCATTTTATATGACGATATGAATGTATATGTATTTTTGATAAAAAGTATAATTTTTATTGGATAAAGCTATAAATCTACATATTATTTTTTT
The DNA here is from genome assembly GCA_930367215.1 of Pollenia angustigena. NCBI lineage: Eukaryota > Metazoa > Arthropoda > Insecta > Diptera > Polleniidae > Pollenia > Pollenia angustigena. The sequence goes on along the minus strand of OV884058.1, from coordinate 218,648,334 downwards.
TTTTTTTTTTTTGTCATATGCAATTATAGTAAAAACAAAAAGTAAGCCTATGTGCACACCTATTAAATATTTAACGTCATACACGTAACCCCTAGTTTTATTAAAAGTTTATTTGCGGTAACGTTTAACTTAAACAAAATGTATGTAAAGGGTGGTTACATTTCAAGGGCCGATGTTGATTTTGAATAAAACACAAACTATTTAGGAAATTATTGTAATTTTATTTTATTATGATATATCGGTATTACTCAATTATGTATGGAACAAAATATCGGCCAAATGGGCGCCGCGACCACGGCGGCACACCTCCATCCGATGGTCCAAATTTTCGATGACCCTGAGGCATAATGGAGGTTCTATGCCGTTAATGTGCCGAATTATCTCATCCTTTAGCTCTTGAATTGTTGCTGGCTTATCGACGTACACCTTTTCTTTCAAATAACCCCAAAGAAAAAAGTCCAACGGTGTCAAATCACATGATCTTGGCGGCCAATTGACATCGCCATTACGTGAGATAACACGGCCATTGAATTTGTTGCGCAAAAGAGCCATTGTTTCGTTAGCTGTGTGGCAAGTGGCACCGTCCTGCTGAAAACACATATCGTCCACATCCATATCTTCCAATTCGGGCCATAAAAAGTTCGTTATCATTTCACGATAGCGAACACCATTCACAGTAACTGCCTGACCGGCCTCATTTTGGAAAAAATACGGCCCGATGATGCCGCCAGCCCATAAACCGCACCAAACAGTCACTCTTTGTGGGTGCATTGGTTTTTCGACAATCACTCTTGGATTCTCATTCGCCCAAATGCGGCAATTCTGTTTATTGACGAATCCACTGAGGTGAAAATGTGCCTCATCACTGAAGATGAAGTGCACGATATGCATTTTGATTTGAACGCCCATCTTCATAATAAGTCTGGATAACTTTAACACGTTGTTGGATTGTGTATCTCTCCATGGTTCAAATTGAGTAAGTCTGAAATAGAGAAATGTCAAATAAAATTCGGAAAAAAACTTGGCGTTTAGGTGTGGTTCACATTCAACATCGGCCCTTACAATTTAACCACCCTTTATATATACAAATTCATTTAATAACGCTTATAAACTGGAATAATTCATTGATCGTATGCAATAACACCTAAAGACCACTAATAAAATATGAATCAAAATTTATTAACTTAAGTTTGTACAATTTAAAAAAAAAAGTATTAAACTTTGTAAGACATAGGCTGAGCTCCAATATATCCTAATACCTTGCAGAGAACGTAAAAAATGTATCAAAGAGTTTAACAATGCATAGTTGGCCTATTGTACATGCGTTGATATCTTGCTCTGTTTTGGAACTCATCCATACTTTCTGCAAGTTCTGCAGTTCTTTTACCATTGCCTTTATAAAACTATGTTTTAAAATACAGTATCAAAGCATTCCGCTGTTCTACGATTCTTACAACGTCTTCCTTTCAGAAGTCCATCTTGTATAAGAAACACCTAATACAGAACAGAATTCCTGAAATTCTTTTATTTATGTTGTTCTTTTAGGACTATGTGAAAAAACTTTAAATATTACCACAAAGAACCTTAATATTTTTTGCATTACTAAGTAAGATTAACTGCCTTTTCATCTATTTCTGAATGCAGACTTCGTTCGATGAATTTACATTTAAAAAGTTTTTTATAAGAATAAACACTTAAACGGCATCTGACTTGGTAAGCTCGAATAAGATGACAAAGCTATCCTTTGTAAAACTAACACCGTCAAAGTAACTTGCTCCTAACGTAATATCAATGACATATCCATAGTTTCATCAACAATCAAAAAAAATGTTTGTGTTTGGTAAAAAAGATATGAGATTTGTAATTGTCTGATATCCGTCTAATTTTCTAAAACCGACCAAAATTAGGTTTGGCCTACCATCCGACCAAACCAAAAATATCCGACCAAATTTGGTCTGAAAAGACCATGTTCGGCAACCCTGCTTCTGATTCATTAAATGAAAACAGTCGCAGTGAAGGCAAAAGCAAAAAACAAAAAGTTGTACACAAGAAAGAATATCGGCAGTCGACATGTTCGGAAGTGCTTGGTTTGACAGACGGAAACTTTTAAAAAATCCCGTAGTTAACGAAGATGTGAACTTGTGTTTTTTCGTTATTGTTTTTTTATACTGCACTTCTTTTCTGATTTCGATTCTAGCCAATATATTGTGTCACCTTAGAATATCACAAAACCATTGGCGATAACAGTTGAACAGTTGTATTGCAAGTGTATGAGCCGCTTAAGGTACATTTTTTCCGTATTTTCTAAAAAAAAAATATTTGAAATAGTTCATATATTTATGAATAAGTAAATAAATTAAAAATTTTTATTTTTGTCAACATAAATTAATGCTGGTATTTATATTTTAACTTTTGCAAAGTTACATAAATCAGACTTTTACATATGGGTATTTCCACAGAAATGTGAACCACATGTTAAAAAATAAAAGCTGAAACCCAGTTTCTTTTTTAATGTTTTATTAAAGAACAACACTTAAAATTGATTAAACTAAAGAGTCCGAAACGTATTTTTATTTCCGCGACCAATTATTGGACTTCAAAGTTGTTCAAGGGCTTTAGTTTAATGGTACTTTCTCTTAAATATTTACTTCCTTAAGAGTAAATTAAATTAACAAGAAATAAAAATATCTGAATATAAAGATCAGTTAACGGTAAATCTTCAATTTGTTTTCACTAACATTTTAATGTCACACTCTGACCACAAAACATCGTAAATTGTCATTTCTTCTAAATCGGTGGTCGCAAGTGTTCCAAACTTTTTACGTTAATAAAGTTTAACGATCTTAATTTATTGAAATATTAAATTGGACCATATCATACACGGCTATATTTGTATAATTCTTTAAACTTCGTCACGTCCGTCACCTGATATAAATTATCATAAGTGAAGAATTTTGCATTATGGTTGTTTTTTTTTTAATTATATATTTTACGTAGATGGAAGGATGACGTGCCAAATATTCCTGGAATATAAAAAACCATTACTTTTCGTGTAATCAAGTATTTGAAATAAAAATAGCATTAACTGCATATAACCCAAAAAGTAATATTTAAATCAAAAAATCATCTACCCACTATTCACACAGAAGACAGCAGGACAATTTAAAAAAATTTGTATAAAAAAGAGCTCAATTTTAGTATTTTTTTCATACGAAATTTTCTCAATTGCCTTGTTGTCTTCTTTGTGAATTAAGCCCCTATTTTTTATATGTAAAGCTTCGTACAGACGATGGTCAGATCTTACAATATTGGTAAGCAGCGTTGCTTAAATTGCATTAAAATTGGCTAAAATGTCTTACAACTGTGTGAACATTGTAAGCTCATTTGTATTTGCAGATGTGCAAAATTAATGCAATGATCCATTGTCAGAAAAATTTTGCTGTTGGCAACGCCTTCTTACAATATTGTAAGATCTGACCATCGTCTGTACGAAGCTTAATTCATAAATTCAAAAATAATTAAATTCATTTAATTTACACAATAAAATCATCAAATAAAAGTTATAACCCGTTTTCTTTCATGAATTAAAAAACAAACAGTTATTGAAAACTAAATTTAGTACAAGTATTACATGGTAAACTAAGTCACGTTACGTCACGTTACGTCACAAACCAAACAACGGACTGTAAGGGATAATCAAGAAAAGTTTTGTCAATTGAGAAAATTGAAAAAAATCACTTATAACGTTGGGAATTATGACAAAAAATATTTGCAAAATATTTCAACGCAGTCACCGACTTTAATTGCTTATATTTTATGAGCTGCATGTATGATTATTTTTTTCTCTTTTACCAAATGTATAGCTTTTTCTGCTCCACACAAAACCAAAAAGAAGTAAAAAAATTGTTAAAGCTTTCGTTGGTTTTTTTCTCATTAAATCGTACGACGCACAGAGGGGTGAAATCGCAAAAAATGGAGATTAATTAAACTACTTATCCAATTTTAAAAATTCTTTCACTATTTGAATGCTACGTTACCACTGAGTGACATATGCTACACATCTTTTGGAAAAGTGGGCGGTGCCACTCCCCCTATTAAAAATCGCTCTAGCTGCCATAGCAATAGACCGATTGCCATGAAACTTTGACCTGCTAATAGTTCTTGGATATACTTGGTTTTGATTGGATAAAGGGGCGTGGCACCGCCCATATAACCTGAAACTTAGAACGGATATATCTCATGAACCATCAAAGGTATGAAGATAAGATTTGGTTTATATGTTGATCTAACAGTATGAATTATATCCAAGGTGGAATAGGGTGGTGCCACGCCCCCTTTTAAAAATAGCTCTGGCTCAGTCGGATTTTTTTTTTGTTTTTTGAAAAAAAAAGAAATAAAATTTTTCCATAGTAATCAATTTATTTTTAATATAATTACGTTAACGAATTGGGAATTATTCTATCATATTTGTAACTAAATTCGGGACTCAAAGCAGATATTTAAATTGTTCGATTGTGTACGGATGTGTCTGGTGATAGCTTGTATACACTTATTATAAGGCATGTGTTTTTGACCTGCTATTTTAAAAAATATGCCCGTCGTCATCTGTATCATAATTTGTGCCTTCTGGTGCCACGTTCGTCAAAACTGAAGGCGAAACTAGTAGATCTACTACAGATTTTGGAAGTTGGTGGAATTTTTTTTTTGGGCAATTGTGTTTTACCAGATAGGATTGGATCTGAACTTAGTAGGAACCTATTTAATATGTCTTGATTGCAATCCTACCGACTTCATTTGCGAGAATAATGTTCTCTGAAGTTTTTAAAATCTTTGTTTCGGGCTTCATGGGCTTCCTCAGACAGTTCACCGATCGATAATAGCGCGTGCGAAATGATACTGGGCCATGTATTAAAAACTTATGCAAGGTTGGAGGCATGTTTAACCACTGATACTTCTGAATACCGCTCGATATTGTGAACAAAAACTCTATATTTTTCTAACAAAATTTTTGTAACACACAGTTGCCAATTGTATACAAAAACAACAATTATAACAACGAAAACGAAGACAAAGCAAACAAAAGATAGAACTGGTGTTCTTTGCTTGAGTGACTATTTTCACAATTAATTAATTTAAAAAATTTCGCGCAAAAACGCGCAACATGTTATTACTGAATATAAAAGCCTAGGAACTGTAGTTTCTTAATAAATTAATATTATAACGCCAACTTACACCATTCATATTTAAATATCCACGAATATTTTGAAAATAGCAAAATGGAGACATATTTTAAAAAAAATTTTAAAAATACTTCTACACAACTTTTGTTAAAACAATTATTTTTAGAACAACGTAAAAGTATTTCTTTTGACTTGCAAAAACTATATATTAATCGTCGAAATATACCGAATTTCAATTAACACTATTGTGCGCGAATAACTCAAAAATTACTTAACTTTAATACAATGCAGCTTGACAAGTAAACATCATATGACATTGAAATTTTCAGTAGTGAGGTAGAATTTTATATACTGTAATCGGTTACTAAATATTTTTCAAAAAAACAAACTTTCATTTTTCAATTAATATCCATTTTTTACGATTTCACCCCTCTGTGCGACGGTCACGTATGTGACTATGGAATTACTCATATATTACATACTTAGAACTTAAATTTTAAAACATCAATGTTTAAAAATAAAGACTTGAATTCAGTGCTATAAGATAAAGCAACTTTACTTTAAGAGATCATAAAAAATATTAAAACTGCAACAGCAACTGCCAGTTGATTTTAAAAGATCTTTAGTTTTTATCAAACTTGAAACAGTTTCTTCATGTAAACGATTTCTTCCTTTGATTTTAACATCATTTTGCATTTGAAAATGTGCGTTCAATTGATACTCGGAAATGTGGTATCGATAAAATACAAAAGCAATACATATATGAAATGTCAGCAAACATAAGTTTCGTTCTTAATATTGGCTATATTTTTCCAAGAAATTTCAATATATTCAGTTCTGAAATGCTTTATTTCTCAAAGATCCGCTAGAATATGGAATTGATATTATTATAGTTTTCTTTATCGTTCGCAAATAGCATTAATTACATCAGTATTATGCTAATGGTTTTTCCGGAAAAAATATTTTTGGATTGAAGCTGATTATTACTTTTAAGGTCTTATGTTCAAAACAAAATTTTGTTCTTAATGTTTCGCATATTGTCGAATAAAACGATTTCGCAGTTTATTTTACTTTAAACACCATTTCCTTGACCTTGCATGTTTCTATAAATATGGATTTCATTTAAATTTTCCACAAACATATTATCCTATGCATCACTTTTTTATAGGTTTTTTTGCCAGTTGTAAGAACAAATTCCTATTCTGGGAAGCAAAATTAATTATTTTTAAAATACAACAACATAAATTTTGCAACAAACACATGATAACCTAAGCCTGCTATCGAAATGATCACATCACAGTTAAAAATATCGAGGGATAAAAAAGTACTGAAAACAACGTTTATACCCACACCACAATAGTGGAGAGGATATTATGCATTTGTGCTGATGTGTGTAACGCCTTAAAATAGTGGTCCTAGATCCACCTTAAAGTATACCGATCGTCTTAGAATCACTTTCTGGGTCGAACTAACGATGTCCGTCCGGCTGGCTGGCTGTCCATGTAACCTTGTGCGCAAAGTACAGGTCGCAATTTTGGAGATAATTTGATAAAATTTGGGTCATAGGTTCTTATTGGCACAAGGACCAAGCCTATTGAAAATTGGCCGAATCGTAGGACCACGAGGGAAGATAGGGGGAAATTTCTTCCTCTCAGAAACTATCAAGCCGATTTTAATGAAATTTAAAAGATAGATAGAACCATATCTATATGGACACAAAATGTATACATTTTTAAAAAAATCGGACCACGAGGGGAGATAGGGGCAATTTCTGCCTCTCAAACCGATTTTAATGGAATTTAAAACAAGATCCATATCTATAGCTATACAGTTTTTAAAAAATAGGACCACAAGGAGAGGCAGGGGGCAATTTCTGCCTCTCACAAACTTTCAAACCGATTTTCATGAAGTTTATAAATATAGATAAATCCATATTTACATGGACACATAAGCATGATGTGTTTTTTAATACTGTGGTGTAGGGTATCATATGGTCGGGCTTGAGCGACTATACTTTCTTACTTGTTTTAATACGAAAAAAACATGAAAAAAGTACCAAAATACTGAATTTTTCAATACTGCATGCTAACCTTATAAAAAAGTTGTAATTTTTCTCTCTCATTCTTTAATATTTATTTAATGTTATTTCATGTTGCCACATACAAGACAAAGCAATTTGGCGAAATGTTTAAAGTAAAAAACCAGGGAGAACCTCAAAAACCCAAATTGAATATAAATTGCAACATATTTTGCTAAAAAAAATTAATACAACAAAAAATAAAGGGAGCTATTTAGGGGAAAATATTTACATAATTTATAGATTATGGAAGACAAACGCGCTTTTATCTTTCAGTATTTATTTATTTTAAATATTGTTAATAAACTGTGCAAATTAGTGCTGGTACCACTGTTGCCAGAAGTGCAGATTTCTCTGCATTTTACTGATTTTTCGTTACAAAAATGACGAAGTGAGATTTGCAGGTTTTTGCTATCAAATTGCAGATTTTTTGATATTGAAGAAATTGTAAAAATTGGACTTTTATATTGAACTTTGTGAATAACTTTTTAAAAGATTGGATTTTGGAGATCAATTAAAATTTTTAAATAGGATAAATTCAAATATTTTAGTTAAATCAATATTTGAAATTTTATAAACAGTTTCCAAATTTAATATGGAAAGAAGATTAGCAAACAATTGACTCTTGATTTCCAATATCAATTTATTACACTTTTGGAAAAATAAATGTAAAATTAAAAATTTTGGACTAAAGAATAATTTTCCCAAAATCGTGCCTTTTGGTTTAAAAAAAAATCAGCTTATGTGGAACCAATATTAGGTTAATATACATTAGGGTATTCATTCGGTTAACCGTCAACCCGTTAACCGATTAATTACTACCCGATTAACTGATCGGTTAATTTCAAATTGGCTTTTTTCGATTAACGATTAAACCGGTTAATTTCAGTCGATTAACCGAAGTAACAAAATTTTCGATATTTTGTACCATTACAACATATTTTTTTTTGTGTTTTTATTTATTTGTTTCGTCTCATAAACGAAATGTATTTTTTTTAGAAAATATTTTTTCATACAAACAAAGAAGGTGTTCAGTTATCTTCATTTTAACCCCTTTTCCACCGACCGATGACTAAAATTACAATGTTTTTCAAAATTGTTTTATCTTCATCATCGATCAACAGGAATGTGGCGAAAAATGGTTTAAATATTTGATTGCCAACACCTTTTTTTGTTTCAAGTACTTTTTATATGTACATATGTGTTTAGATATTAGTTTCTTCTCATATCAGTCTTTTAGAAGAATTAACCGAAACAATTAGAAGTGTTAAAAATTTAGAACAACTTTAATGGCATAATGGAGCATTTTATATGTTAAGAGAAATCCTGGAAAAGGACTGAGAAATTAGACATTCATCTACGATAAGTGAAATAATATTTTCCAAGTCAAATTTTGTTAAACTAAAGAAAGGAGTCGCTTTAATGCTAAACATTTAAAATAAATAACTTTTCTTAAAGATTATTTTATAAGATCTCCTTTAACTATTGAAATAACTAATAAAATTATCTCAGTTTATTTTTGTATAAATATGTAAATATTTGGGGGATTCACAAGGTAGTCATAAAGTCTTATGTCTTAAAATAATTACAGGAAATATATATCGTAGGATTAATATGCAAACCGGCTAGATCCACTTTTTATGTAAATTGAGATTTTGATGCCGTGTGGTAGAGAAAGATACGCCTCGTCGACCATGTAGCATGTAGTTTTTCTTCTATTTGAGTCTTGAAGTTTGTACAACTAACTGTATTTTTAATTTTCTTTCATGCTTCAAATAGGAAAAATAAAAAGTTTTTTTCTCTCCTGTAAAATGTGCAGGTTTGCATATTAAGCCAACGATATGACTGTTGTAAGCTACAGCTTATAATTTAGATTTCTACTATACAGTTATGACGAATCAATAAACACAGCATTACAATTTTTATTTTGTTTGAAACACTACAATATTTACTTTAAACAATTTAAAATTTTATTAAGGATATTATGACGATATGACTTGATACCACACCTTGTGCATTTATTGGAAAATGCATATTACATATAATTGAATTGTTTTTTTTTTTTTGCTTGCTCGTTTTAGTTCAAAAATTGTTATGTTTGGTATGTTATTGTTTTTTTTTTACTTATAAACTCCAAATAATAAGCAATTAATGGATTTTTGTATATTGAAATTACTCAATTTATAAAAAAAACTTTATTAATCGGTTAACCGATCAAAAACTAAATTAACCGAGTATTAACCGGTTAAACCAAAACCTCGGTTAATTAACTGACCGATTAACCGATTTAAGGAAAAGGTCGACTAAATGAATACCCTAATATACATAAATAAAACGAAGCAAAATCGTTCAGATAAAATATCGCTTGAAGGAATTTTGTACACAAAAGACTTCCTTAAATTAAGTTATTCCAATTATTTTAAGACTCGAATTCAAAATAAAATTTTACGACAAATGACTTCTGAAATCTATCTGTTTATATAAAATAAAGTAGCGTTAGTTACTACGTTTATAACTAAAGAACGGCTGGACCGATTTTGATGATTCGTACCAATTCGGAATGGTCTCTGACCAAGTAAGAAGAATATCAAAAAAATAGGGGACGCCATTGAAAATAACTCAGTATGAATGAAATCGTAAACTCTGCATTTGACGATGCTATGATCTTACAAACCCAATTATTATTTTATACCTTCGATACTGTAATGCCCACAATATGTTAATCCCAGGAATAAAATCACTTTTTTTCTGTAGAAATGTTGACAAATTAAATTATTTTTTTAATTTTATTATTTATCTTTTTATTATTATTATTAGAAATTATTATTATTATAATTATATATTAATTTAATTATTATTACAAATTAATAAAAAGAATTTAATTTGTCAACATTTCTACAGAAAAAAAGTGATAAACATATTGTGGGCATTACAGTATCGAAGGTATAAAATAATAATTGGGTTTGTAACATACCGTCGGAAAGGTTAATTTGTCTAGTTTCTTTGCATACATTTTATTTTTAAGGCTTTAGAAACACTAAAACACAAATAGGAAAAAATTCAAAATAGTGCATATGCTAACAATTGAAAAACCCTCGTCTAGAGTTAGAAATAATTTTTTTTTATACATAAGCCACTCGCATCCCAAAAAGCGACTAAAACTACCTTAAAGGAAAAGACATAAGCTTCCTTTTGAACAAAAAAAAAAAAAAAAAAAAAAAAAAAAAACATTCCCGCTAAAAAAATAAAAAAAAGTTTTAAATTTAAAAAAAAAAATTACAAAAAAAATTTTTAAAAAAACAAAAAAAAAATTTTTCAAAAGATGGATCAAATAGCTATCGAAGCTACTTGGGACAAATTTTGCTAACACCAATAGGTAATAAGTTACATGGATAAGAAAGAACACCTGTATGGCCAAAATGTCAAATTTTGACCCCCACTAACTCAGAAACCGATCTTGTTGAAAATTTGTGTCTAAACTACTATCCAATAGGACTAACCTTGGTGCAAATTTCATCCAAATCGGTCACTTCACATGAAATCCCCCATATGTATTAACTTTTAATTTTAATGTACCAAAAAAATGTTAGATATCTATCGGCTTAAGTTTTAGTTTGTTGTACGAATCCGAAAATAAAAACAATATCAATCCCAAAATAAAGTATTTTAAGTTCCCAGATTTTAGCAATTTTTTCCAGATTTTTTAGTCCAATTTTTCAGATTTATTAGAAAAAAATTTCTGGCAACAGTGGTTGGTTCACACTCTTCAAGTTTTAGCCATCAAGTCTCGAGTTTTTAAGAGAGAGAGGAAAATTATTGGCATTCTCTTAACACTACTCTCTTAAAAACTCAAAACTTAAAGGCTAAAAATTTAAGAGTGTGAACCAGCACTTTGTTTAAAGCTGCTGGGCATTGCTTGAAACATTTAATCCAAGATTTATTTGCAAATTTCTATAATCAAAAAAATAACTATTCTCGGAATATTTTAAGTACGCTCCCGACTTACGTATTTTGTACAGCAATTGCTGAAACCGATCACTATAAAATTTTCAAAATATATTTTCGGGAAACTTTCAAGAAATTTTTTAAGAAAAAAAATTTTTCTATTAGATAACCTCAAGTATCTTGTGTCTGTCTAATATGGTTCCAAAAGCGACCCATTCCTTATACACTAGTTTGCCCTGATATCCCAAATCCAAAAACTACGTAAACATTGAAAAAAGTCAGATTTAATTATAAACGAATTAAAAGCTAGATGATGGAAATTAGAACTGAGATGATACTTAACCGTAACGTCTAAATCTGTAAAAAATGGATTTTTCTTACTTTTTTACTGGACTGGAGCTAAAAGCCTTAATTACACGGAATGTAAAAATGGTTCAGGCGTAATTTTGACGGCGTTATAACGCCGTTGTATGATGACATCAATTACACCTGAACCATTGCGCATGTAGCTTTTCACATTCCATGTACTCTTATTTTGGTAAATACTTACACTGTGCTCGAAATTGACCCTTTTTTAGACAAGCTAGGCACTTGTCGTTTTAACCTAATTCGGGTATGCTGAATCCAATGGTGCAAGCCGTTTTTTAAGATTAGCTTTTGTTTTCGAGGTATACCGTTATTTCGAAAATGGAGGAGGTTGGACAACATATATTCGCGTAACCAAATACGCTTTAGCTTATTGAAAAAAAGGGTGATGCTTTAAAACCATGTGAGATAAGACCATGATGGCTTTATTGCTCAATTGAATGGGAGATAAAGCCATAATGGCCTTATTGCCCAATCATTGAGAGGTAAGGTCATATTTAAAATTTTGCGAAATGAGAGATATAGCCATATCTTTTTCGCAAATGAGAGATAAAGCCATATTTTTTCAGAATATTATATGCATGGTGCTAACATTCTGTAAAAGGAAAAATCCTTAGTTATCATTGAAAAACATTTTTTTATTCTTGCGACGCACGCAGGAAAACTTTATTCAGCGAAGCCCCTAAGCCACGCAGAAAAACATTAGCATGCGAAGCCAGATTTCAATACTTAACTTTAGTGCCTCCGAAACTGAAATGAGAGATAAAGCCATTTTATAATATTGCTAATGTGAGCTAAGGCTATGATGGCTTTATCTCCCATTGAAATGAAAAAAAAACAAAAGGCTTTATCTTCCTATTGAATGAGAGATAAAGTCATCATGGCCTTATCTCACATGGTATTAGACACTTTTCCAACGACCGAGTTTATATGATTTGACCAAGTTAGTTTACTGTTAAAGGTAACGCCGAGATTTTTTGATGTGCTAACTAGGGCTACAGCATTGATATTAATTTTTATTTCAATATTTTCGTGATGAGCTCTAGAATTTTTTGAAGATTTAGACAGAAAAATACATTTCGACTTAAGGGGGTTAAGGACTAAACCATTTTCCATGGCCCAATTATAAATTCTATTTAAATCATCATTTATATTGCAAACATACGATTGCACATCGGCTAAACTAGCACTACTATAAAGCTGAACATCATCAGCATACATATGTACCTCGCTACTTTTCAGAACGTCTGGTAGATCATTAATGTACAAACAAAATAGAAGAGGTCCAAGGATTGATCCCTGTGGAACACATCTGACGACTGTGAGAGGATTCGAAAATTTACCATTATAGTGTACAATTTGGGATCTGTTATCGAGATATTATGATATAAGCTTGCAAGCAGAACTAGAAAAGTTGAATAGTTTTTTAAGTTTTTTCGCAAGAATACCGTGATTGACAGTGTCAAAAGCCTTACTGTGATCCAATAAAATTAAAAATGATACATTATTACGATCAAGTTTCTTCCGCAGAGATTCAACTACATCTGTTAATGATGTTATACAACTTTTTCCTTTCCTAAAGCCAGATTGTTTTTCCGATAAAAGGTTATTGATGTCCAAGCAATCATTTATTTGCTTGGACATTAGTTTTTCCATTAGCTTTGATAGAAAAGGAAGGATAGCGTTAGGTCGAAAATCGTTGTTGGATTTGGGAATGGGAATAATTTTAGAAAGTTTTCATCCTTGAGGAAATATTGATTTTGCAAGAGCCGTATTGAATACATATGTCAAAAAAGGTAGAATTTTGGGAATAATAGCTTTCAGAAAGATGGGATTTATATTGTCCATACCAGTTCCATTTGATTTAACAGCCAACATACTTTCTAAAACCTCGAACTCGTCTACGCAACGGAAATAAAAACAATTTTCTACTGGTACATAACAGAGGTTATTATAGACGTTTCCGGAGGGAGGTTGAATATCTATATTAACAAATTTACTAAGCTGTGGTGCATTTCCGGCCTATACCTATGCTTCGAATTTCCTTCCATTTAGATTTACTATCAACAGCAGATGAGAATTTGCTTTGGTAATAAGAAGATTTTGCTATTTGTATATTTTTAACAACATTTTTTCTTGCACATTTGAAAATATTTGGAAGTACATGGGTTTTTAACCTTTTCCATCTGTAGTAAGCATCATTACGTATTTTTATTAAATGTTTGATATCGTTGTTGACCCAGGGCTGCTTATCAGCTTTTATAGATTTAGTCTTCAATGGAACACACAGGTCGAAAACGTTATTTATGTTATCTTGAATAAAATTTAATTGATCATCCACACTAACTAGAGAATATATAATGTTCATTCAACGTTGTCAATGTGTTGATTTAAAATGGCATATTCAATGTTGTGGAAATCACGTTAAGTTATATGTTTATCTTCTCAGGTCACGCAGAAATCATAGGCAATGAAAAGCATATCATGTCTTGAAAACACTGATGCTGAAAGTTGGTCATATAAAAGTACATTAGATTTATCATTTACAAATAGTAAGTCAATTAAACTGTTGGAGGTGCTGTGATAGTGTATTAGAGTTTAAATATTTAGAGGTAGTAGACCAATTAACTGCCATTTTCTCAGTCAATGTGTTGTCAACAAGAATATTATGATTGAAATCACCTAGAATGACAATATCATTGTATTGGATAGAAAAATCTTCTATTATATCAATTAAAGAAATAAACTCAAGGTCCGATTTTGGCCTGTAAACGCATCCCATGACCATTTTTCTTTTATCTATACTTGTAATTTCAAGAAAAAGATATTCAATCTTGCTATTTTCTTTTGTTTTTGATTTCACCACACAATTAATACCATTTCTGACAAATATTGCAACTCCACCACCTTTCCTGTCTTTTACGACACCGTTAGTTACGACTTTAGTTTTCCTATCAGCTCGAAATAAGCTGAATCCATGTAAACTATATACGGAATGCTGAACATCTGACGGAAACCAAGTTTCTGAAACACAAATAACATATATTTTAGATGATGTAAATAGGTATCTGAACTCATCTTTTTTGCTATTGAGACTTTGCGCATTTATATGAACAATTTGTAGTCTCAGCCTTTGTCTGGACAAAATCCTTATCATATTGTAAATATTGTCTTTGGAACGAGAAGTATTATTAGCGATCATCATTAATTACGAAATAAGCAACGCATTTTAATATTTGTTTTGGAATAATTGGGTTAATAAAGTTGTAACGTAAAAAGAAGCTGTACAAGTGTAAATAATTTAATAAAAGTAAAAGTAAAATAAATTTAAATATAATGTACCACAACCATATTATAATTACGTCCTACAATTTAATCGCATAGATCAACATTTAAATGAGTAATTCAAGACAATCATTATCATATTATTCTTTGTCTGCACCAAATCCAGACAAAAAATTACAAAATGATTTTTCCTTCTTATATACATCTATGTAGATTAAATGAGTTAAAAAGGGACACAGCCAATAAAAGGAATGTGTTTAGTTAAGCAAAATTTTTTTTTTTTATTAGATTTTGATTTACTTTTAGAGATTTTACATGGTGTTGGTGTAAATCTTTGCTGTTTTGAGTGATAAATTTTTTTTTATCTTTATTTAAAAAAAGAAACACTGACAGTTTGTCTACTAAATCAAATAAAATCCAGTTTGATTAAAAGACTGGTTGATGGTAAGAAAATTAAGAGGCCAACAAAAAAACAGAAAATAAGCAAAATGTAGACACTAATGGCCGTTTTCTCATTACACGATTATCTCTTTTCCCAACGAAAAACTGCACATTAAAGAAATTTGGTTTTCTCAATGTCTAATTTGCTTTTATTCTGTCGCAAAGCTAACCAGCACTCATCTGCCAATTAGTTATTTTCCTTTTATTTGCCGTACAGATAAATTCAATCAGCTGACTACCAGCTTTAACCCTGCAGATAACGAGACTAGTTCATACATGCATGTAAAGAGTAGTCCATAAAGGAATAGGAGTACTCCAAAACTACTCCAAATATATGGGTAAAAGGTGGTCCATTTAACATGACGATGTCCTAGGAGTGGACCATATAACCCACCGAAGCAGTCCCTTAACTACTCCATGGAGCAATAAAGTGGGTTATTTTTATAAGTACTCCATGTTACTACAGTATGGAGTACACTTAAGGGGTAGTTTAAGCATTGTTCTTTTTAATTTTTTACTTATCGATTTTTACGGTGTGTACTGTAGTCTATTATTGCTATTATTAAATATATTTACTTGGTATTTTTAATTTTTTTTACCTTTTTTCCAAAAATTTCACAAACTTTCACTTTTAAATAAACAATTAATAATGGACACAATCAGGGCTACCAATGTGTAATACTGTAAACTATAGAAAAGTATACATCATGCAGTTGTTGGCAGCACTGCATGTTAATTTCTTATAACATGGTTCATACTACAGTACATTGGACCATGTTGTAAGTAGTCCATTTAAGCCACAATGGACCACGTAATCCAATATTGGTTGTAGGGAACATGTATTTTGAGAGGTGTTGCCAGCTGAAAAGAATGTTTTTTGTCGGTATATTGAGAAACCCAAAATCGTTAAAGGCCAGTTTACACGGTAATACAATGTATTACGACTTTGTAGAATCAAAATATTATGAAATTCTCTCCGTGCTTAAAAGAAAAAGAGAAAAATCTTTTGTAAGTATAGTTCATGTTTACACGGATTGTATAAGTAAAATCCACAATAACAACAAAAAATCAGATGGTTGCAGTTTTAAATATTTATAAAAACAACATGAAAATTTCCTGAGTTGATTTTAGTTGTTTTTGTAATCATATAAAAATGCTATCACATTCAATATACTCTGTTAAAATACACCTCTGGTGTGATGAGAATACATAGGTTTCTAAAATGGTTTAGAAAAAAACCATTTACCGACCGCTTGTCAGATTTTGTATCCGTATTCTCTCTTAAGGTCCCATTAGCTTAACTGACTGCAATGTCACTTAACCGTAACGTGCCAACCTGTAGAAAATAGAATTTCATTACGAGGTTACGTGACAGTTGTAGATAGTGATGGGCTGCTTATATTTTAAGTGCGGGTAAAATCACTCTTTTTGTTTGGTACTTTTTCAGCTATAATATCTGTGAACATTTGACAAAATAAGTTACAATCCATACATATTTTCATTTATACAAATATATGTTTAAATGTATAAAATTAACATATGTATACTAGAGCGACTCACCAAAAAAAGTGCTCGATGTACCCTCCTAAAAATGAACCTTGGACTTTTTTAAGATTTCATTTTAAACATTTCGGCTCCAGGGTTGACCTCTCGTGAGCTGGACCAGTTTGAAAAAGGGTCTATTTTTGCATGTTTTGTTACTTTAAGAATCTGTGTCCTTACCAACATATACAAGTTGGGTATCGTAAGAAAGGGTTTTTTAAGGCGCGTCCAACTGTATATAAAATTTGTCCAAGGACGATAGTCCATGTCCTTTTTTTAAGGATTTTCTGTAAAAAAAAAACGGTTTTTGAATTTTTTGTTCGGGGTTGTTTGTAATAAAAGTGCCAAATTAACATATTTTAATCTTTAGTCGATTTAATTAAATACGTGTCTCAGCTTTTTTTGAAATTCGTGCTATTTCGCGTTTTGACAAAAATGCAAAGGGGTGGTAACCCTTTGTTTTAAATAGGGCAATATGGGTATCAAATTTTATCTTTTGCCAAGTATATCATCTTTGTATGTAAATAATTTAGATTTGTGCAAATTAGATGCATTTTACACGGTGCTCTGGAATATATATAAATGCGATTTTGTAGTAACTCTAATATGATAACGGATTTAGTTTCTAGATCATGTATGGATGAAAATACGACTAAAGAAAGAAAAAAAGAAATGATCCACGACCTGAATTTTTTTTTAATTTGCGAAAGAAATATGCCGCCAAAAAGTCGTGGATCATTTCTTTTTTTCTTTCTTTAGTCCTATTTTCATCCATACATGATCTAGAAACTAAATCCGTTATCATATTAGAGTTACTACAAAATCGCATTTATATATATTCCAGAGCACCGTGTAAAATGAATCTAATTTGCACAAATCTAAATTATTTACATACAAAGATGATATACTTGGCAAAAGATAAAATTTGATACCCATATTGCCCTATTTAAAACAAAGGGTTACCACCCCTTTGCATTTTTGTCAAAACGCGAAATAGCACGAATTTCAAAAAAAGCTGAGACACGTATTTAATTAAATCGACTAAAGATTAAAATATGTTAATTTGGCACTTTTATTACAAACAACCCCGAACAAAAAATTCAAAAACCGTTTTTTTTTACAGAAAATCCTTAAAAAAGGACATGGATGATCGTCCTTGGACAAATTTTATATACAGTTGGACGCGCCTTAAAAAAACCTTTCTTACGATACCCAACTTGTATATGTTGGTAAGGACACAGATTCTTAAAGTAACAAAACATGCAAAAATATACCCTTTTTCAAACTGGTCCAGCTCACGAGAGGTCAACCCTGGAGCCGAAATATTTAAAATGTCATCTTAAAAATGTCCAAGGTTCATTTTTAGGAGGGTACATCGAGTACGAATTTTGCTTCCATACAACTTGAGGCGCTCTAATGTATACATATCCACAAACAAACTAAGTCTGGTTTTAGTGGTATCAAAACCTTTTTTAGGTGTATGCACATTTTGAAATTAATGTAAGAACATGTGTACGAATATGATATAATACATATTTGTTTTTTGTAAATCTGTAATATTAATATCAAATATTAAATTATTTATTTATTTATACATGCACGAAATACAGTTTTAATACTATTTAAATCACTTGGTACTTTTTCTGCAAAGCGGTCACCATTTCAAAATTTTTAATTCTCATCACTGTGTGTGTTGTTTTATGTATATCAGTGATAACCAAGCCCCGAACGCACGCACACAAAGATATTATGTACTTGGGTGCGGTCGCAGAGACTGATGATAGCCTGATGTTTTGAAACGAACAAAGTTGTTGTATACATGTGAATTGCCGACCGTGTCTATGTGAAAACTACGATTACTCGCGAGCCTATGGAGTGGTTATCACTGATGTATATTAATGCTTTTTTGTTTTTGGTTGTGAAAAACAGCTGACACGTTCTTACATGTTCTATAAGTGCACAAACGAGCTTACAGTACGTTACGGTACTTAACAATGCATTTAATTACATTTACGGTCGGCTAAAGCGGCCTTTACTCAATACATTTTGATTTTACATGATAAGATTTTTCTCATTCTACATAATCTTTCGACATGTCGTAATACATTGTATTACCGTATAAACTGGCCTTAACGGAGAGTTAATCGCTCTAATAAATTTTTGTTGACATTAAGTAACAGCCAGTTTACCGATACATTGAGAAAATGGCCATAAGTAAGTTTCTGTAAATGGGTGATTGACTATTCCAAGCAAATTTTGGCAAGTTATACAAAAAACAAAAAATACCAAATGTTAGTGTTTTTTGCGCTGTTTCTTGCAATAAAAACAAAAATCGCTAGTGTAAACAAGTCGATTGTGGTCGATTTGTCACTGTTAATAAAAATGTCACTCAAACGATTTGATTTTAATATTTTTTATCTTTCTTTCTTTTGCTATTTTAATAGGAAACCACCACAAATACACCCAAAATGGAGGGCTTTATTGTTTGCTCGTTGAAATGAAAATTATTGGCAAGAATGGTACACAAAAAGCAACAGCATTTGTGTTAATACAATTTTTGTAGCCAAGTCTTGTCTTTATTTTTGGTTTTTTCATTATTTTACTAATGACCAAAACGAAAAAGTTTGTTTGTTACAAAAAAAAAAAAAAAAAAAAAAAAATATGTATGTACTTATGTGTAGATATGTATTTATGTATACTTTAAACAGAGAACTATGTTGCTGCAACAACGTAATGGGACTAGAAAAAGTATTCATTTTACTGGACTAGAGCAAAGAATTAATAATTCATGAGTTTTTTTTAAAGAGGCCAAGCAACAATCATTCATACGGCAGCTACTGTAATAGGACAAGTTAAATTGTAGTTAAAAGTCATTAAGTCATAAAGTATTCAGGTTGTTTTCCTTTTTTTTTTAGAAAGGAAGTAACCCTGAAATCGGTTCGCTATAAGTCCCAATTTACACTAGGGACATTTTTGCCGGACATTTTTTGAATTCTCTTTTAATCTTGCCTGAAGCGTTTACATATGAAACATTAGAAGTCAGACAGAAATTAATACTTGTATGTAAACTACGAAAAGTAAGAAAGGGAAATGAAAAAATGTCTAGTACAGATAGTCATGTACTACACACTCTACCTTTTCGACCCCTCGCCATCAAACTTCGTCTGTCCGGCAAGAAATGTCCCTAGTGTAAATTGGGACTAAGCGGTCGCAATCGGTGGCTTTAAAAAGGTGTCGTGACCCAGGTCTGGGGGAAGAGAAAGTAATGTACAATATATTTAAACTAAAAATTAAAATGATAACACTATGCTAGTTGGAAAAATAGGCAAGCCGGGCACATGGCGTTTTAACATAATTCGTGGACGCTGAATCCAATGGTGCTAACCGTTTTTTAGGTTAGCTCTTCTTTTCGATATATACCGTTATTTCGAAAATAGAGGAGGTTGCACAACATATGTTCGCGTAACTCAAAATCGGTTTAGTTTATTGAAATTACTAAAAAAAAGGGAAATTCCGCAATGGCCGTTTAATGAAATTCATAAATTTGGCCCCTGCAGCACCTAGGATGCCCCTAGATTGGTAAAATGTATGACCATCCCAACTTTGTTTTTCATCTCAATCATTTATTTCTAACTTATCTAGCCGCTCTCTCCATTCCTTAAGGAGGCTACCATACAAAATGTTCAATGCAGACTAGAAATATATTTCCCAAAAAAATTATGTTACTAAAACGACTGCGCATATTAAAAAAAAGTTTTACTTTTCTTATTTTTATTTTATTGTCTAAAAAAGTGTCAGTTTCGAGCACAGTGTAAGTTTATCTTTTTGTAGGCTTTTAAAAACAATTTTTATTTCCACACCATAATAGTGCAGAAGGTATTATTTCTGAGTCGATCAAACGAACTTCGTCCGTCCGTACGGCTGGCTGGTTGTAAGTCCATGGAAACCTTGTGCGCAAAGTACAGGTCGGTCGCAGTTTTAATTGGTGAAATTTGGTACAAATGTTTTAGTTGTAATAAGAACGAAGTGTATAAAAAAAAATCCTGAGAATCGGTCCACAATATCACATGGACCCAATACAAATTTGTTTCCACAATAGATTATTTGTGTCTATATTTTAACTTATTAGCTTGGTATTTTGATTTAATTTGTTTGGTCCACTCTTTAAATATCTTAACTTATTTAATTTCTGATAACGATATAACGCTTGACGACGATAACTTTTCTACACTGATAGAAAAATGCATCTTCATATTGATGATGCCCTAACATCAGAATTGTGACATCAATGTTACTACAAATGGCATCAATGATGCAAAAAATAGCATCAATCCAATGACTATCGTCTTCGTATAATTTTATCATTTTTTACGTGTCATCTATTTTATGACTATAGTGACATCAATTCGATTATTATTCACAACAAATAAACAAACACGCGCTTCTAAATTTTTATATATACATTAACAGCCAGGCCCACGATGTCATATTTTGCAGATGGTTACACTGACACCCGTCAAGACTTTTCTACTTGGGGTAAAAGTCATTATATTGAATTTTGTTGGCTTAGGGTGAAAAAGGCTTTGTTGCACCCCATTCTGGACAAATCGACTACGAAGCTTCAAAATGTTCTATTTGTGCTTATTTTTTTATATATAAAGAAGCATACTAAATCCTGGTTTACCTTCCCTTTAAAATTTTTTTATTAATTTTTTTTTTATAAATAACAGACCGGAAACGGATGTTAAATATTTCAAAACATTTGTAACTTAACAGAAAACAAAAACTGTATAAAAAAATACAACTCAAAATAACAGCAACCACAAAAAATACAAATGCCCTTAAAAAATCTCGACGAAATGTCACTAAAATAAAACAAAAACTTATTCCACCAACAACGAGACAGACAAGTAAAAAAAACGCACCATAACAAAAAATAAAGACAGGCAGAGAGTCCTCGTACTCAGGATTCAGAGTGGTGGCAAAGTTATTAAGCTGCACAGCGGTAAAACTCAGAAGACCTTCTTACTTCAGGCCTTTTAAAAGGTCTGCTTAAAAATTGTTTTCATTAAATTACCATTATTATCTAACTGCTTAAGAATGCTTCATAGAAGGACTCGGCTCTTTGGCGTAAAAGATAAGATACACCTTCCCCACTCGCTTCTATGAGAAGGGAGTAGAAAAGGAGTCACATTTTTTGTATTGTTTTTTTGCACAAGCAAAAGCAAAATAATTATTTTTTAATCCCGTTACCATTCTTATGCACCTGCTTAAGAAGCGAGAGCGGAAGGCCTTCTCCGCAATGACAGCGTGTGTAAAAAAGATATGAGTACGGAATGGAGCGAGCAGGTATTGAAAATCCGAAAGAAGGAGTACAGAGGCCTTCTAGAAGGCATCCGTACTCCTTCTTTTTCCCACTGGGTGCCTCAACCATTAAACACACATGCTGTATAAACATGAATGTAAATCAAATGTTTGCCTGCATTACAATATATATGTGTGTGTGGGTGTGTGTCAATGATATCCCTTCGGGAAAAAGAAGGAGAACAAGGCCTGCTCGCTCCATTCCATACTCATATCTTTTTTACACGCGTTGTCATTGCGGAGAAGGCCTTCCGCTCTCGCTTCTTAAGCTTTTGCTTGTGCAAAAAAACAATACAAAAAATGTTACTCCTTCTTCAATCCCCTCTCATAGAAGCGAGTGGGGAAAGTGTATCTTATCTTTTACACCAAAGAGCCGAGTCCTTCTATGAGGCATTCTTTAGCAGTTAGATAATAATAGTATTTTAATGAAAACAATTTTTAAGCAGACCTTTTAAAAGGCCTGAAGTAAGAAGGTCTTCTGAGTTTTCCCGCTGGGATTGTGTATTTGAAAGTTTTGTGTCTGTTTGTGTGGAAATGTATATCTATTTGCTTTAAATGTTAAATAGTGTTGTGGTTTTTATATAAAAATTGTTTTGGTATTTTTTTTTTTTTATTTTCTTTGACCACAGTCTTGCCATCTCTTAAATAAACGCCCACACATGCACACACCCAGCCGGAAAACTCAGAAGACCTTCTCACTTCAGACCTTTTTAAAGGCCTGATTAAACCTTTTTTTTTGGTTCAGTTGCTAGTTCTATCTTACGGCTAAAGAATGCCTTATAGAAGGCCTCGGCTCTTTGGTATAAAAGATAAGATACACCTTCCACACTCGCTTCTATGAGAAGGGAGTAGAGAAGGAGTAACATTTTAGGTATTGTTTTTTTGCACAAGCAAAAGCAAAATAATAATTTCTTGTGATCCCGTTAACATTCTTATTTACCTTCTAAAGAAGCGAGAGCAGAAGGCCTACTCCGCAATGACAACGTGTGTAAAAAAGATATGAGTATGGAATGGAGCGACAATTCCTTGTTTATCCAAAAGAAGGAGTACAGAGCCCTTCTAGAAGGCATCCGTACTCCTACTTTTTCCCGCTGGGCAGTGTGACAGACTTATACAAACACAAAGTTTGTTATAAAGAATTATTTTAGTATGTTAACATATTTGGTTTTGTGGTATTATTGCATATTAAACATATGCCTTCTACTAATGTAGGTATGTGTAAATAATTATAAACCAGCGGTAAATATTGAAAGGACCGCAAGTGGCAGGCCTTTCTAAAAGATTCGCTTTGCATAATATCCTGCCTTCAGAAGTATGTCTTCTAGAAGGTATAAACTTCTTTTTAAAAGACTTTCTGAAATATTCAGTACACATTCGCTACTCCCTTCTTTGAGAAGGGAGAAAGGAAGGTGTTCAGTGTTATTTACTTTTTATTTTTAGTGACCTTCCTTACTCCCTTCTTTGGGAAGGGATCGAAGTTGTTTTTAAAGGAAATGTGGAAGGCCTTGCGCCCAATGACAACCTGTGTAAAAAATAAATAAGTATGGAATGCGGCGAGAAGGGCTTCTGACTGCTAAATAAGGCCTTCTATTAGGCCTCTTTAGTCATTCTAGTTACCGCTGGGAATTATTATATGTTTGAAGTATACATACATATATTTTTCTGAACGAGAGTTCGATTGCAGATTTTAAATATTATTTGATAAAACAGGATTATTAAAAATTTCAAAAGTATGAGGAAAATTATCTTTTATTTAAAATTTTAATTTAAAAAACTATTGTTAATATTTTTTTTTAACTTAAATTGTCACCAATGTTTTGCCTGCTTTCGCAGGAGGGCGTATTTAGTTTTTACCCGCTGGTTATGCATCTGGTTATATTCGCACTGTGGGTGTTGATTTGGTCAGATCGCGGCTAACTGAAGTCATGTCTGGTACCACGGAAATCGTTATTACGCAGGGGATGTTTAAGCCAAGGGTACCAAGGGCTTAGGCCGTGAAACCGTGGCAGGTATTCACGTTAATCTTGAACACAGCGGTCTTGAAGGAATTAGGCGGAGCCAATACTTAAACCTTGTCTGGGACTTGGAGTTGGGAGAACTTTCAAAATCACTGCTTACTATATTACCAGTAGCTTAGAGCCTTAAAGCTCTTGGACTGTTTGTTCGTGAGGACCCATCGGGGATCGCGTGATCATTGTGTTTTATTCCAAGTATCGGTAACCATTTGGTTTTGGACCGTCACCTAGTATAGAGTTTACCCAACTTGAGGAGGCCCCTGGGTGCAAGTTCCCATTCTTCAATTGACCTTTGAATTTTCAGAATATATCCACTTCATATAAATAAAATTATTTTTGAAATTAATTAAAAATGTTTGATAACTTTTATTGTTGTCTGAGCTGAGGCTCGAACTCGGGTTGAATTTACGTTTCGAGAATAACCACATTCTCATCATCAGAATTCTTTGCGTTCTACCCACTGCATCACTGCCTGCCAGCTAACAGTCAAACATCAATCTTAAAACAATTGTGGTTCGAAATTTGCTGTAATTAATTATCATTTTTAAATTTTATTTACATATTTCTTCCTTTTCTTCTGTGTTTCGTACTCTTTCTGTCAAGAAAGACAAAGAATAGCGGATTATTTAAAACTATTTAATCATTGAACCTCTTAAGAAAAGTGCTTGAGAAAATGGTTCTTTTGAATTACAGCTTTTACAGGAACTTTTTTATTTTTTCAATCTTTAATTTTTCTTTCCTAAACTATTTTCTGTGGATTTACTGCCTGTTTTAAGAAATTGGAAAAAAAATTCGCCAGAGAAATTATATTGAAAACAACAATAAAAAACGAAAATTTGTTTTTGTTTTCAATAAAATTTACCACGCGAAATTTTGTTTATATTTTCAAAAAACAGTCAGTTAAAGAAGTGTTTTAAAATTCATAAATATGTGAATAAGGATTTACCCCGGTTCGTTCATAAATATGTAAGGATATGTGTCTGAGTATCTATGTATGTATTAGAGGTCTGCTTTGAATAATTCACTTGTTTGCCTTTATTCAAAGTGCACAACATTTACTCAAATATTTAACATTCAAAAATATAAGAAAAGAGTAAACCATATACAAAAATAAGAGAGAATGATTTGAATAAAATACTTGTTTACTGTAAATGAATTTGAGAGTCATTCATAAATAACAAAACAGTGTAATGACCCGTTAGAGAGAGCAAGTTTACAAAAAATATTCGAATAATTTTTGAATTATTGAATGTCCATGCATTTATTTGAATACATTGACATAATCCCCCTTATTGTGGTTGGCGTATTTTAAATACGCCTACGACAGTTTGGTAATAGATTAAAGGAAAAAAGTTCACGTTCTCTTTAATCTATTACCAAACAGTCGTAGGCGTATTTAAAATACGCCAAACACAATAAGGGTGAATATGTGTGTAAGCTTGTGGCTTCTTTTATTTCCCACCTGACCTGAGATTCGAAAAAATTTAAAGCTCACTAAGGCGAAGAGTTTTCGAAACAAAAATGTTCGATAAATAGTCGATGATATTTTATATAGCGAATGCTCTTTTATTTGAACAATTCTCGAAACTTTGCCGACAGTCAACATTCGAAAATGTGTTATTTTTCATTAACTAAAACATTCGAGGTTTTTTCTTTTTTCATAAAATCTCGAAACAAAAATTAATTCTATATTTTTTTATTTTAGACAAATCCTCGAACATTTATTTTGTTTACCGTTAAATTATTTTTTTACTATTTTTTATTTTTCACATTATCACCAAAGGTTCGATAAAACTACTTTGATCGAATTTTTCGCAAAAAGAAGTTACGGAGTTTTTTTTATGTTGAAACATAAAAACAGAAAAACATTTTATTTGTGATTTAGACTTTATAAAGTGTGGATAAAGAAAATAAAAATTTTTAAAAAGTGATAAAAAAATAAAGTGAAAATTCGTTATTTAATTTAATTAACAAGGTGAGTTAAATGGGGGATAGAAAAAAAAATATATATGTGAAAGCAGACATGTTATAACCCAGTGTAACTAGCACTTTAAAAAGAAACCTCCGTCCAAGAGATACTCCTGATGGCGTTGGGGGTAATGAATTGAATGAATTAAACCAATGTGCGGCTTATTGCATAATATAGGACAAAATGAAAATAATATGGCGAATGTCATACACAATAATATTGCAAGTGTTTGGGCCGCTTCAGTGATATGCATTTATTTGAAAAGTGGTTATTAATTTATTTTATATACATACGTTAATGAATAACAAATCGCATCTTTAATATTTTTTAAAGGCAATAAAATCAATAAATAAAATTATTTTTTTAACAAATAAAACAATTAATGTTATTATGTTACTTAAAATCAGCTTCAATTTTGATTTCAATAATATTTAACATATGGGCATTTCCGTCAAAAGCAGGGTTGTCAGATTTTTTTGAGCTCCATCGCCATATCGGATTTCAGAAATCGCAAAAAATTTAAATTTTGCATACAAAAAACGCTAGTATAATTTTTCAGTCAAAAATCGCCAAAAACTGAAAAAAAATACAAAAAAGTCACCGAAGTAAATTTTGTTTTTAATAAGATTTCCGTATGATGAGATAAGCTCCCAATTTTTCATATTTGATAAATGCACTGAGATTTATTGTTGAGGGAAAGCTAGCTCTTATGCGCACATCACTGGTTGCTTAAGCCAGCTCATCAGGAAACCTTTTCCAAAGATTATTTGTTTTGTTTCTGTAATTTTTTTTAAGAGATCATATATGTATTCAGTTAAAAACTTAAACTAAGTACACAAGTCTATAAGATCGTACACTTCAGCTTCACCGATTTCATTACTGGAGTTTTGACCTTCATATTATTAGAATTACATACATACTATTAGAATAAAATAGTGACTGAATATAAAATTCACTTAATATGTTTTTTTATATTAGTAATGATAACAAAAATGACAAGTTGTTAAACAAAATTGCCGAAATAATATAAATGGTAAAAATAGCCAAGTTAATCGCCAGTTATGTATATCAGAAATCGCCATAAAAGTCGCCAGTCACCAAATGGGAAATCCCATCGCCAAACACTTTTCAAAATCGCCACGTTTGGCGAGAAATCGCCATATCTGACAGCCCTGGTCAAAAGGTCCGCCGTGACCGAAAATTTAAAAGTTATTAAAAGCTGATTATTTAACGATATTGTTATAGAGAAATATTTAAATTTTACTAATTTTATAAATTTACTCATAAATTTGTTCACTTAGATGAACAATCAGACTGCAAAGTTATGCAAACGTAATTTCTTATTTGTGAGAATGTTTTATTGTATGTTTTCTATAATATTTTCCTTTCTTAAAAGAGGTGATATTTGATAAAAATTATTCCAAAAAAAATTTCTTGCATGGTCTGTAATCTAAAGAAGAGTTCAAAGAGAAATATGTTATTCGGATTAACGGTAATTTTTTTTTTTTTTTATCATTATGCAGTTAAATTATTACGGAAAAAATTTCACGTTAGAAATGTCACGTATCGACCCAGATTTTGGCTTAAAAAAAAAGGAAAATACAGAAGATTTTGGAATCAAACCAAGACATTTTAATGTTACATTGCTACGTAAAATTCTGAAAGTAGTTTGACTAAAAAATTGTGCCAGGTTTCGCTGCATTACGCCTTTTTATACATGGCCACAAAAACTACTTCTGTTTTTTTTTCACGTTCGAACCGCTACTTTGCCTTTGACCTAGAATCGCGCCCTCCATAAACTTTAGCATAGATAACAGTGCTTCCTTAGTGCTATAATTTAAGAGTTAAGAAAACGTAAAAATATTTTTTGAATGATTAGTATTGTGGTAATTTTGTTGAACTATTTATGGTTTTTAATCCAAATTTTCAATATTTTTAATCAGGCTTAAGTTCATCAAATTTAATTTTCATTAAATTATTTTTATGAAGAAAAGAATTTTACAACATGAAAATTAATTAAAATTGTTATTGATAACACTAGGTGACAATTTTTTGACCAAATGAATTTGACACCTAGTCTTTGTGTAAAATTTTCCGCTGAATCCGAATATGAAGTCAGAATTGTCAAAAGTAGAACAGTTTTTGAGATATTCCAAAATAACCGCTATTTGTGTTTTTAAAAAAGATGCTGTGACTGAAATGCAAATATCCAAAAAATAAAATTTTAGCCTATTTCAATACGAACATTTTGTGCCCAATAGGATCCAGATCGGTGCAAATATGACAAAGTTACAGAAGATTAATTGAAATAACCCACAACAAATAAATATACAAAGCTAAATTTTTATTAACAAAAATTGCTTGAAATTATTGAATTTCTATGTGTGTTAATTTACTAAATCTTCTGTTGCTTTGTCATTTTTTTTACCAATCTATTGGCCATTTTCTCAATGTATCGAAAAACTGTCTGTTACTTAATGTCAACATAAATTTATTGGACCGATAAACTGTCTGTTAACGATTTTGGTTTTATCAATATACCGACAAAAAGCAAAGTTTTCAGCTGGCAACGCCCCTCAAAATACATGTAAAAGTTGGGAGTCAGCTGATTAAATTTATCTGTACGGCAAATAAAAGGCAAATAAATAATTGGCAGATGAGTGCCGGTTACCTTTGCGATAAAATCGAAGCAAATGAGACATTGAGAAAACCAAATTTCTTTAATGTTCAGTTTTTCGTTGGGAAAAAAGATAATCGCCTAATGAGAAAATGGCCATATGTCTTGTTGGGCTCAAAATGTTCATATTAAAATAATCTAATGTCGCATGCAATAAGACATTAGGATTTTTAAATCATTGGTTTAAAAAAAATAAATTGAAAAGAGCAAAATTGAACAAAATCATAAAATTTTCAATGAAGCTTAAACTTTTGTCCCCTGTAGCTCTGTCATTTCTTGACTAATCTTCACAAACAATCCATGGTTATTTTAGAAATTTTATTACCTTTCACTTAAAATAAAGAAATACATAATCCGTTTTAAATTTTTGAAGATATTTGCATTTCAGTCACATCATCACGGTTATAACGGAATATCTCAAAAACTGTTCTAAATTCTGACTTCATATTTGGATTCAGCGGACAATTTTACATTAGCTGTCAGATTCATTTGGTCACGACTTTGTTGAAATTTTGTCACGTAGTGTAATCATTCATTCTTGACTGACCTAAGATACGAACCCAGGCGGCTGGCCTGAGAAGACGGCAAACCCTCTGAGGAGATCGAGTGGTAGCGATCGAAACATGTCAGGGTAACCAGCCGCCTGGGTTCGAATCTCAGACCAGCCAACTGGGTTTGAATCTCAGGTCAGTCAAGAATGAATGAGGAGGCCAACACTCAATTTGCTTCTTTGAATTTATTTAATTTAATTTGGGTGCGCTGAATTCAAAACTGTAATCAGTTTGTCTCTATCAGCTCTAGTTTTCATGATATAAAATTTTTATACCCTCCACTTATGACCTCCAATTACCCAAAATTTTATTTTTCAAAATTTTTCTTTTTATCAAAATTTTTTATTTACCGTTATAGTTATTGCCAAAAAAAAAAAAAAAAAAAAAAATCCCATATTTTTTTAAGTATTTTTTTTATTTTAATAAATCTTGGGAATTTTTTTTTTTTTTTTTTTTTTGCAATAACTATAACAGTAAATAAAAAATTTTGATAAAAAGAAAAATTTTGAAAAATAAAATTTTGGGTAATTGGTAATTGGAGGTCATAAGTGAAGGGTATAAAAAAGTGATATCATGAAAACTAGAGCTGATAGAGACAAACTGATTACAGTTTTGAATTCAGCGCACCCAAATTAAATTAAATAAATTCAAAGAAGCAAATTGAGTGTTGGCCTCCTCATTCATTCTTGACTGACTTGAGACCCAAATTAACTAGAAACAGTTGATAAATTCAAAAAAGCAAAAACCTTTTTTTATTTTGTCGGGCTGTGTTATCAATAACAATTTTAATTAATTTTCATGTTGTAAAATTCCTTTCTTCATAAAAATAATTTAATGAAAATTAAATTTGATGAAATTAAGCCTGATTAAAAATATTGAATATTTTTTGAATGTTTTTAATTTTAAGCTCCAGGTCTTTTTTATATAAAAAAATATTAATTTATGTAATTATTAATTCGATATTTCGGTAACCTTTGGTTAGCATCCTCAGGAAAAGAAATCAACAATATTTTTAATAACACAAACATTAACAATTATGGAAAAAATTATTTCAAAAACCATTATTACAAAACATAAAAATATTATAACTAAGTATAACATCCCAGCAAAAACTTGGTAATGACTTGCCATTACTAAACCACTTACTTTTCAATGACTACTTCATACCATCTGCATTACATAGAACTAGTTTGGTAATGGCTGACATATAATCTGATACCTAAGTACTTGTGTATGAGTTGATTAACGAAATTTATAATTCATTCGTAATAAAATGCATCTACGGTTGAAGTTTTTTCAAATCTAATACAAATTGATTTAAAATATTTGTTCTTACAATTTGTAATAAATTTGAATATGAAAAATTATGCTGTACTGAAATTTTATAGTCATGACATGTTAGTTGTAATTTTGGTGACATCGGAGTAATAAGTTATTTAAGTCCCTATTTGTAAGCGAATATGGTAATGACTTATTTAACTCCCTATTTGTAAGCGAATGTGGTAATGACTTATTTAACTCCCTATTTGTAAGCGAGGGTGGTAAGTAGTTGCCTCCAATAATTTAATCTCATATTTACGCTCTTAATTGAGTAAAAAACATCGTTTTTTTATACAAAAACTACACTGCCCCGGTAGACTAGCTGGTAGTGAGCTAGTCTATCAGCACCGAGGTTGCGCGATCGAATCCCGCCAGAGACAGAAAAAAAAAAATAAAAAATAAAACAAAGTAAAATAAAATAAGAAAAAATAGAAAAAAAAAAACATAAAGTAAAGTAAAATAAAATAAGAAAAAATAGAAAAAAAAAATAATTTAAAAAAAATAATAAAAATAAAATGTTTTTTAAAGTTGTAATTTTGGTGACATCGGAGGAATAACTTATTTAAGTCCCTATTTGTAAGCGAATGTGGTAATGACTTATTTAACTCCCTATTTGTAAGCGAGGGTGGTAAGTACTTGCCTCCAATGACATCACCGTGTTAAAATAATGAGTTCAAAATGCCAATGTATAAGTAGTGAAGAGTCGTTATATTAGCTTTTTAACTCATTACTTTGCAATGTAAGTTTTTGCTGGGATTTTATATAAACTGAAAAAACATTGCCTATCCTTAAACCAAATTCAAAAAATCAATTCATATAAAATGAAAAAATAATTTCCTAACTATAAAACGAATTCAAAAACCATATTTACAATAATAAATGCTGACTTAAGAATAATACTATAGTAATAATATATAACAATTTTTTATAAATTAAGCTTATTTTTTATCTAACATATTTATATAAATCTATTTATTATATCTCTTAATAACTAAATTTCTATAATTACTAGCTATATTTTCTGTGTCTGCTTTGAAATTCATTCTTTGTGTTGTTTCTTGTGAAAAATAAAAATTATTTGTGAGTAATTACAATGATTAAGAATACGAAAAAAAGGAAAATAAAACGGGAAAGTTAAGAAAGTTTGTTAAACAATCGCTGTGCTACAATCCTTAAAATAAAAGGGAGCCAAGTAGTCTGTCTTTCTAAGAATTAGAGGACGGAAAAAATATTATTTCATCTTTTAGCAATGGTGCCGAATGTTTATCTCACAGTTTATTTAAATAAATAATAAATTTAAATTAATAAAAAATTTAAAAAATAAAATATTTTTATTTATATTCCACATTGTATTATAATCCACATTTGAAAAATATTTGAGAATAACGTTTGAAAGCAAGTTGAAAATAAAGGCATTTTTCAATTTGAAAATAATTTCCCCTTTTTGTTGAGAACGCTGTGATTTTCAAATCATTATCAAACGTTTGTCGTTTAAGAAAACGTTTGGTTTCAAATCATTCTCAATTTGAAATCAAACCTCCGTGTTTATTGGGATCAGAGAACGGCTTTGTGCGATTGCAAAAAATCGCATTAAATGAACACCAAAAAATACACTCGCTTGCGGTCATACAATCAAACTTGCGCAACCGCAAACATTCGCTGCTACTTTGCAGTCATTCAAATAATGCACATCGTGCAACGCGAAGTCAAACCTTTGATATGAAATGACTGAAATGATAATCATTTGACTTCAAACACAATTCTCAAACGTTTTTCAAATGTTTGATTTTAACATTTAAATTAAAATTGATAATGATTTGAAAAAAAAAAAAAAAAAAATGTTAAATTCAATCCAAAACTAAACTTGGCAATACTTAAGGGAAATACAAACGTAAACATTAAAAATGGCGATATGAGTCACAATTTTTACTTCGTGGTTAAATGTGTTTTGCAAGTGAACGATTTATTTATTGTGAAAAATAAAAAATTATTTGTGAGTATGTAATTACAAGGATTAAAAATAAGAATTAAGAATAATAACACGGGAAAGTGAAAGTGAAGAAATTAAAAGTTTGTTGTATGATTGCGGTGCTACAATTCTCAAAATAAAAGGGAGCCAATTATTTCGTCGTTGCTAGAAGTAGAGGACGGAATGAGTATTATATCATCTCTTAGCTATGGTGCCAAATGTTTATCTCACAGTGTATTTAAATAAATAATCAATTTATATTAAAAAAATAAAATGTTTTTTATTTCCGTTCCACATGGTATTAAAATCCACATTTGAAAATTACGTTTGAAAGCAAGTTAAAAATAAAGGCATTTTTCAACTTGAAAATAATTTCCCCTTTTTGTTGAGAACGCTATGATTTTCAAATCACTATCAAACGTTTGCCGTTTGCGAACACGTTTGATTTCAAATCATTTTCAATTTGAAATCATGTGTTTTATTATTAAAAATAAATTTTAATATAAAGTGAACAGTTTATTTCTTATGAAAAATAAAAATTATTTGGGAGTAATTACAATGATTAAAAATACGAAAAAACGAAAATAAAACGGGAAAGTGGAGAAAGGTTGTTGAACGATCGCTGTGCTACAATCCTCAAAATAAAAGGGAGCCAAGTAATCTGTCTTTCCAAGAATTAGAGGACGGAAAGAATATTATTTCATCTTTTAGCTATGGTGCCGCATATCTATCTCACAGTTTATTTAAATAAATAATAAATTTAAATTAAAAAATAAAATATTTTTATTTATATTCCACATTGTATTATAATCCACATTTGAAAAACATTTGAGAATTACGATTGCAAGCAAGTTGAAAATAAAGGCATTTTTCAATTTGAAAATAATTTCCCCTTTTTGTTGAGAAAGCTATGATTTTTAAATGATTTTCAAATCTTTATCAAACGTTTGCCGTTTGCGAAAACGTTTGATTTCAAATCATTTTCAATTTTAAATGCAACCTCCATGTTTGTTGGGTGTATATAAAATAGGATGTGTGTATATATGTATGTATGTATGTAAAGTATGGACTCTCAAACGGAAATCTTCAGAATATTCAGACGGGTGACACTCTGAAGTCTGATTTTTTATTTTCGGTCTGCGGGCGGAGGGGCGTGGCAAAATCCAATTTTCATATTGCACCACCAATGACATTTATATAATTGTGACGATTTTTTCTTTAATATAATCGCCATGGTCCAACTAAGATTTATCCGAAAAGAAAATTTTGCACCGCCCACTTTTACGCCCACTTTTTTCGAAGTTCCTAAAATCAAAAAACGGCCCCATCGATTTGACTAATTTTTCTTTTAAATGTGCGTATTAATCCTTTTTACGTTTTCATCGAAAGCAAAATGTACCACGCCTACTTTTTCTATTAAGTGCATAACTTGAGAACGGCTTGACCAATTTGGACGATTTTTTCTTTAAAATCATCGCCTTGACCCAACTTAGGTTTTTACGGAAATAAAATTTTGCCCCGACCACTTTAACGCCCACTTTTTTCGATTTACCTAAAATCATAAAACGGCTCCACCAATTTGACTAATATTTCTTTCAAATGTTCGTATCTTTTTAACGGATTTTTTCCTAATTTGGACAGGACAACGTCTGTCGGGTCAGCTAGTTCAATAAAAAAACACAAAAAAAAAACTTATTGAAAATTATTTATATATTGAAGATTCAATAAAAAAAAAACAAAAAAAACCTTGCTGGGATTTCCAAAAATTTTGTACATTTAAAAAAAAAATAATATTATTGGGAATTCTTGTATTATCGAAATAAACAAAACATATTTTTATAATTTAGGGGAATTTCCTTATTTCCCCCCCCCCCCCCCTTGAATCCGCGCCTGATATACATAAGTCCAAAGTTTATTAAAAAAGGCTTTTTACAAAACGTCTTACTCAATTCCGCAGTCTTATTCCGTTTTGTAATGCAAGTCAAAATCCACTACCGTTTTTTTAACGTCACGCCAGCGCATATTTTTGCTTATATCTGCAAATCATTGGCGTCGGTTGCTGTAATTTTTTTCTGAATACCTTTTTACAAATTTGACTTCTTAATTTTGTGGTACAAATATCACGACACGTCAAAATAGAAATGCCCATATTTAATTTTATGTTCATACACTGAAAGAAAAATGCATCTTCATATTGATAATGCCCTAATATCAGAATTGTGACATCAATGTTACTACAAATGGCATCAATGATGCAAAAAATAACATCAATCCAATGACTATCGTCTTCGTATAATTTTGTCATTTTTTATGTGTCATCTAGTTTATGACTATAGTGACATTAATTCGATGATACAATTTGTATATTATTAACATTATTGTCCTGATTACAATGTGTAGAACAATTCGTTTCTATTTTAACAATGATCATAATATATTTTTTATTTAATATTGAAAATATTTATAAAACACAAAATTCAAAGAACAATATTTAAAGCTTATTGTAAAGTAAAATATTTTTATAGTATTTATAATACAACATCTTCCCTTTAAAAAAAAATTAAAATAATGTTTTAATTAAATAATTATAAAGACTTATAAAAAGTTACTGGTAATCTGATACGACTACTTCTGCGTAGATTGACAGTATTTTCACTCATATTTTCGTTGCTATTATTTATAACATTATTATTTGTTTTTCTATAATTAATATGAAAAGAATTTCTTCTATAAGTTTTTTCATCTATCAGACTTTTGTGATATGCAATTATAAGACCAGGTAAACATTTATTTTAGAAAATATGTTGTCTCCAATTTTAAGCTCAGATTTTCTTTTTGTATTTCGATTATAATACTCCTCGAAATTTTTTATTTTTCTTTCTATTTGCTTCCTAATGAATTTATTATTTATATATTTTATATCAGGCTTCAACAATTTGTCAGTGATTGGAATTTTAGTTCTAAGACGCCTATGTAATAGTAGGTGTGATGGAGAATAATTCAAATCTTTAACTGGAGTATTCCTGTACTCTAAAAATGCATTATAAACCTCTTCTTTAGTTTCACATTTTTTAAAATTTTCTTCGCAATTCCCACAGTTCTCTCTGCTTATCCTTTACTCCTGGGATAATTTGGGCTACTTGTTATTATTTTAAAATTCCATTTGCTAGAAAATTCTAAAAATTCGTAAGAATCAAATGGCATATTATCGGCTATTATAATCTTTGGTATACCGTACCTTGAAAATATTTCTAACCACTCCTCAATTACATCCGAGGATGTCTTCGATTTTAAATACATTAATTCAAACCATTTACTACAATAATTTACAACTACTAAATAATTTTTTCCCGAATATTCTAAAATATCACAACCACTTTTCTCAAAGGGTAAATTCGGAATTTCATGACAAATTATTGGTTCTTTAGAATTTGAAGGCCCTAATTCCTGACATTTCCTTCATTTTAAGATATAATTCTCAATATCTTGATTCATATTTATCCAATAAAACAATTCAGAAGCTCTTTTTCTTGTCTTCGAAATGCCCATATGGCTTTCATGTAATCTTTCTAAAATAATTCGTTGCAAATTTTTCGGCATCATGATACGATCATTATAAAATACTAATTTACCATCTAGTGTAATGTCATTTCTTTTATTATAATATCATTTAATAAAATCCGGAATTTTATCTTTTCCTGGCCATCCATCCAAAGAATACTTTCTTATTAAACAAAGCAGTTCATCATTTTGTGTTTCATTTCCTATTCTTTTTAAAGTATCATCTGCTACACTTATACTATGTATCATTTCCGTTACACCCGATTCATGTTCCATATCACCAGTGTCAATGAAATTCCTAGAAAAATAATCGGCTGCAATTATACTTTTACCAGGTTTATATATAACTTCAACATTGTATGGAAACATTTTTAACCTTAATCTTTGTAATCTAGAATACCCTATTTTATTAAGTCTATGTTCATACGGCTCATGTCTTATTGACAATATTGCTACTTTATTGGCGAGAGGGACAAGGGGAAAAGAAACGAGTACTCAGATGCATGTACTGTCTTTACGTTTTGCTTTCTTATTCGTTGTTTAATTTTGTTTTTGTTTTCAATATCAAATAAAACAAAATAAAAAACATTTCGTCAACATGACATGATTCATTTGAACACAAGTTCATGTTCAAAGAAGCAAAAGGAAGAATCTTGTCAATAAGACATGAGCCGTTTGAACTCAGACTAATATTTTTCTTTTATAAACTGATGAAATTTTTTACATGAAAATACTATTGCCAAAAACTCTTTTTCAATTTGGGCGTATTGTTTTTCCGAGTTTGATAACGACCTTGAAGCAAATGATATAATTTTGTCATTTTGAAACAAACAACAACCTATTCCATCTTTTGAAGCATCCGTTTGAATTACCACATCTTTTTATACCCTCCACCACAATTGTGAAGAGGGTATATTAAGTTTGTCATTCCGTGTGAAGCTTTTTTATTATTCATCTCAGACCCCATAAAGTATATATATTTTGGATCCTTGAGTAACTCTAAGTCGATTTAGCCATGTCCGTCTGTTGAAAACACGCTCACTTTTGAACAACTCAAGATAAATTGCTTGTAGTTATCCTAAGCAGTTTGGGATTGAAATCCAGCAAAATCGGTTCAGTAGGACCAGAGCTATGAATCAAAATGTGGAACCACCACCTAAAAAAATTGATAATTTTGTTACAAAAAACAACATAACTGCTGGAACAAGGCACGGAATGAGATAAGATTCTGCAAAAATTTATTTTATTCGACTGGAAATCACACTGTTAAATTTCGTGATGATCCGTTCATAATTTACCCTAAGCCCCATATAAACAATACTCCCGGAAAACAGTTTAGTACGCCTAAAAAATAACGCTAGCGTAACAAAATTTTGTACGTCATAGTTTTTTGGGACTAGAAATAACACTGTGAAATTTCGTGACGATCGGTCCATAATTTACCTTAGGTCCCATATAAAATCACTACCGGAAAACAGTTTAGTACGCCTAAAACCGTTAAAAATAATGCAATCATAACAAGTTTTGGCTCGTCACAGTTTTAAAGGACTATAAATGATACTGTGAAATTTCGTGAAGATCGGTATACAATTTACCCTAGGCCCCATAGAAACCCTACTCCCGGAAAACAGTTTAGTACACCTAAAACCATAGTTAATAATGCTATCATAACAGAAATTGGTACGTCACAGTTTTAAAGGACTATAAATGCCGCTGTGAAATTTCGTGATGATCGGTCCATAATTTACCCTAGGCCCCATATAAACCCTACTACCGGAAAACATTTTAGTCGCCTAAAACCAAAATTAATAACAAACCGTCACAGTTTAAGATAATAATAACAACATACAGATATCACTCCTTAAACATTCGAACTTTCAGTGGAGGGTATCAAAGATTCGGCACAGCCGAATATAGCAATCTAACTTGGTTTTCATTAAAAGGTGTTAAAATAATATAATTTGCTACCATTTTTTTATTCTGTTAAAACATTCATCATGAATAGGTAACACTTTATAATCAGTACCTTTTTTCAACAATTCTCTCAAAGAAGATGTCATATCCGCTAAATTTGGTATACATTTTCTTAAATAATTTACAAGACCAAAAAACGATTAAAGACTGGTTTTATCTTTTTGAAATTGGAAACAAAAACGGTTTAGTTTGTTGAAATAACTAAAAAAACCGAAATTCGGCCATAAATAATAAAGTGGGGCTGGTCATACATTTGACCCATCTAGGAGCATCCTACGCGCTGCAGGGGCCAAATTAAAGAATTTTATTAATCCGCAATATTTGTATGGTACAGCGCGTAGGAGGCTCCTAGATGGGTCAAATGTATGACCAGCCCCACTTTATTATTTATTGCCGAATATCGGTTTTTCTAGTTATTTCAACAAACTTAACCGTTTTTGAGTTACGCGAATATATGCTGTGCAACCTCTTACATTTTCGAAATAACGATATATCTTGAAAACAAGAGCTAACCTAAAAAAACGGTTAGCACCACTTGATTCAGCGTCCTCAATTAGGGTAAAATGTCAGATGCGCGGCTGGTCTGTTGTTTGCAACTAGCACAGTGTACTTATTGCTCAAAATTACAATATTTGTTTGAGGTATTATACAAAAAAGTCAGCCAAATAAAAAAATAAGTTTTTGACTTAGTCCGTTTTTAAAATTTAACATTTTGCAGATATTACATTTTTCAAAAAAAATTTTTTTTTTCAATTTATGGTTTGTAGCGCCAAGTATTCTCTTTAAAATGACATCAAAATCATCTTCATATGTCAAGTAGTTTTCGAGATATTGAAGAAATAAGCTCAACACATTCGGCTAATTCTGCGAAATTATGACATTTTGAATATGACATAACTTTCGAAAAACAAATTTTAAAAATTTTTTTCGTTCATATATGTTCCTAATAAGATAAAAGGAACCTTCTCACCAAATTTCATTAAAATCGGAAGGGGTCGTGTCCCACTCTTGGTCGTTTTGACATGGAATTACCCATATACATATTTACTCCTGGCAAATCCCCAAAAGTTTCATAATTATATCTCTGGAATACTTCCGATGCAGTTACTAACCCAAAAAGCAATCTCTTAAATTTATAGCAACCAAAAGGTGTACTAAATGAAACTAAATTACTAGATCTTTCCGTCAACGGTATATGCCAAAATCCATCTTTTAAATCAAAAACAGAAAAGTATACATATTCAACTAAATTCACACTAAGTTCTTCAAATGTTGGAATTAAATAATGATTCGGAATTATGTGTTTATTGAGTTCCCTTGGATCTAAACATAAACGTAAACTACCATCTTTTTTTTCACGTATAACTAAATTGCTTACCCATGCTTGTGGTTTATCCGTTTTTACTATAATATCCTCATTTACCAACTCGTCTAATTTATTCTTTAATTTGTTTTTAATTTTCATTGGAACTCTTCTGGGAGGATAAGAAACTGGAACAGCATTTTGTTCTATTTCTATATTATATTCTTTATTAAAAATATCTTTATATGTATTGCACAATTCTTCTAGAGAATCTGCAGATTTCTCTAAATTATGAATTCTTTTTATCAACCCTAATTTAACACACGTATCTCAGCTTAAAATTGGTTTATAACCATCATTAACTATTAAAAATAACTTATTCGAAGTATTACCTTTCGAAATACATTGAAGTCTTATTTCACCCAATGGACGTATTTTATGTCCCCTATAAGTTTGTAAAGTTATATTAGTAGGTTTTAAGTTTGGATTTTTTTATATAGTCTTCAAAGAAGATATTGGAATTATGTTTGCATCTGAACCAGTATCTAATTTAAATTTAATATTTCGATTTTCTACAATTATTTCATGATACCAAATGTCCTTAACATTCTGAGAATCAATACTGTCAGTCAACGCAAAATCACAATTTGAACTATCACTTTCATATTGATTTAAAGTATTAACATTAACATTTGATCTACAAGCTTTAGAAAAATGATTTTATTTTTTACATTTGCTACAAATTTTACCAAATGCAGGACAACTATTAAACTGAAAGCATCGAATACATTTTACACTTTCATTAAATTTTTTGTTCTGGTTATTTCTTAATATTTTTTTTTATAAAATCTAAATTTTCTTTCTCAATAACATCTTCACAATTTCCTTGCAAAATATCCACAGTTTTCTTTGATTCTTGAACTTCTTTGATTTGCTGTTTTTGCTTCTCATACATATATTCTGCATTCCAGTATAATTTTTTCGATTTCAATATCATCCATCTTGAGTAATTTTTCTTGAAGTTTTGAATCTGCTATCTCTAAAACGATTCGATCTCTTACCATTTCTGATACATTTCAAAATTCACAGCTACTAGATATTTCTTTTAAACCTCTAACAAAATCGTCAATAGGCTAATTTTGCTTCTGTGATCGGTTGTAAAAAACAAATCTTTCATATAAAATATTCTTCTTCGGCTTAAAAATATCATTTAGAGCTTTTTTGATAGTTGTTATAACAACCGGTACCGATAGTCTTCAACGGGAATATCCAATGTTCATATTATTTCTTTACCATCAATTCCTATTTGATTTCGTAGTATAGCGAGCTTGATGTTATCACTTAGTTGTACATTTTTCGCTATCAAGTAATCTTCGAAATCATGCAAAAATATTTCCCAGTTCTTAGATTTATTTTCACATATTTTTAAATCAGGAATTGGTTTTAAATCCATTTTCAAATATATTCTCTACAGAAATGTCTTAAATATTTAAAAAATTTTTATTTACGTAGGTAAAAAAAAAAATTTATTAAAAGTATATTTTTATAATTTTTTTTTTTACGACTGCGCCACAATTCGTTTCTAGTTTAACAATAATCATAATATAATATATTATATATACATATATAATAGTTGACAACGAGTTAGTTGGGGTATGATGAGGTACGGTCCATTATTCCCGGTTTTCTGGTTGGTCCACAGTGGTAAAAAGATCCCCTTAACATCATATTAGCAAAAAGTGCATTTCAAAATCTACCTAAAATGCTTTAAAAAATCCACTAAAACATTTTTTTATTAAAAAAAAGTTGACAACGAGTTAGTTGGGATTGTTATCTTTGAAATGAGGTACGGTCCATCATTCCCGGTTTTCTGGTTGGTCCACAGACTTTTCTTGTATTCATACAGGTTTATGTTGTCCACAGTTTTCTTGTATTCCCAGTTTCGTTTTAATTTTATTATTTTTATACCCTCCACCACATTTAGTTGTGAAGAGGGTATATTAAGTTTGTCATTCCATGTGAAACTTTTTTATTATTCATCTCAGGCCCTATAAAGTATATATATTCTGGGTCCTTGAGTAATTTTAAGTCGATTTAGCCATGTCCGTCTGTCTGTCCGTCTGTCCGTCTGTTGAAAACACGCTCACTTTCGAAAAACTCAAAAGAAATAAACAAACTTGGTGTCAAATTGCTTGTAGTTATCCTAAGCAGTATGGGATTGAAATCCAGCAAAATCGGTTCAATAGGATCTGAGCTTTGAATCAAAATGTGGAACCACCACCTAAAAAAAATTGATAATTTTGTTACAAAACTAACATAAATGGTGGAAAAATGCACAGAATTATATAAGATTTCGGAACAGTTCGTTCTATTTAACTGGAAATCACGCTGTAAAATTTCTTGAAGATCCGTCCATGATTTACCCTAGGCCCCATATAAGCCCAACTCCCGAAAACAGTATAGTAAGCCTAAAACCCTAACTAACAATGCTATCATAACAAATTTTGGCACGTCAGAGTTAAATAGGACTAGAAATGAAACTATTAAGTTTCGTGAAGATCGGTCCATAATTTACCATAGGCCCCATATAAAACCTACTTCCAGAAAACAGTTTAGTACGCCTAAA
This sequence comes from Pollenia angustigena, assembly GCA_930367215.1. Lineage (NCBI taxonomy): Eukaryota > Metazoa > Arthropoda > Insecta > Diptera > Polleniidae > Pollenia > Pollenia angustigena. Next base: position 218,606,169 of record OV884058.1, on the reverse strand, counting down.
TCCGTAAAAAATAATGCTATCATAACAAAATTTGGTACATCAAAACTTTTTAGAACTAAAAATAAGACTGTGAAATTTCGTGAAGATCGGTCCATAATTGACCATAGGCCCCATATAAACCTTACTCCCGGAAAACAGCTTAGTACGCCTAAAAACGTAAAAAAGAATGCTACCATAACAAAATTTGGTACATCACAGTTTTATTGAACGAGAAATAAGACTTTAAAATTTTGTGAAGAACGGTCCATCATTTACCATAGGCCCTATATAAACCTTACTCCCGGAAAACAGCTTAGTAAACCTAAATACGTAAAAAATAATGCTATCTTAACAAAATTTGGAACATATAAGTTTTACAGGACTAGAAATAAGACTGTGAAATTTCGTGAAGATCAGTTCATAATTTACCTTAGGCCCCATATAAACCTTACTCCCGGAAAACAGCTTAGTACGCCTAAAAACGTAAAAAATAACGCTATCATAACAAAATTTGATACATCACAGTTTTATAGAACTAGAAATGACACTGTGAAATTTGGTGAAGATCGATGCATAACTTAGCATAGGCCTCATATAAAGCCCACTCTGGTAAAATAATTAAATACGCGGTAAACTTTCTTCCAGTTTAGCTTCATTTGGCCAGAAAAAATGTTATGCAATTTTGTGATATACGGTCCATAATTTTCCTTAGATTCCATTTTAGCAGCCTTCTTAAATTTACTGCAAACGCTAAAACTAATTGCACCGCTGTATTGAAATTTATGTGTTTTAATACCAGAAATCGTCCTGCAGAATTTGGGATGATTGGTTCATAGCTTACCATGGCTTTTATATAATTTTTTCTCTTAAAAATCATTTAAAATCATCTTAAACTGATATTCTACTCAAACTTTTTAAAATTGATTCTGATTGTCGATCAATAATTTTATATAGGTCTAAACCGCAACAAATTTTAATGCAGATGTCTGTTTTTACAAAGATTATAATAATAAATAGACATCATACAGATATTACTCCTAAAACATTCGAAGTGTCGGTGGAGGGTATCAAAGATTCGGCACAGCCGAATATAGCACTCTTACTTGTTTTTATTTAATATTGAAAATATTTATAAAACACAAAATTCAAAGAACAATATTTAAAGCTAATTGTAAAGTAAAATATTTTTAAAGTATTTATAATACAACACAATGTATAATGTATAGGTATAAGAAGCAAAAATTCCTATATTTTTTTTTTAATTATTTAGTTAAATACATACAATTTTTAAAGTTAAGTGATTACAAAAACCATATGGGGCATGGTGCTGATGTCTTATTATTGAGAGTTCTGCTGTAAACAAAAGTCGAAATTCAATAAACGTGAAACAAACATATGTAACGGGTAAGTAAATAATAATATTCTCTCACTTTGACTTAAAGGACACATTAGCATGCGTCATCGCACTTAGGACATGTTCGTAATTTCTGTGATGCCGATCTGTCGTCCCATTGATGACATTATTTCATTTTGATCCAGATGACACTTTGGCCAAGTGATGGTAAGGTTGACATCACCATGATGAAAAGTGTCATGGGGTCAAAAACGAAGACAATTGTCATAGCACTGATGTCAAAATACATCAGCGCTATAACGCCTTTTCTATCAGTGTAGGTCCAATACTAATGAAAAAAAAGTACCAGTTAAAGAACGAAAAAGTTCCACATAGAACCCTTTAAATATTCTCATTCACTCAGGACTTTGCATGTTTAGTTTTATGTTTTTTTATTTTATGTCTAATACTTACGGAAATTCAAAAAGTACCAGTTAAAGACCAAAAAAGTACCAAAAAGTTCCCCCATAGAGTAATTTAAAAAAATTACCAAATTTGTATTTTTTAGATAAGTTTCGAATGTAATTTAATGTTTATTTTAACTCCGTTAAAGGGCCGAATTTCAAAAAGTAAACATTTATGTTTGAATAACAACAAAATGTTTTTAGTCTTAATTCAAAAAGAACTTTGAAAACAACAACAATATGATGTGGTGAAACATAATATGTATGATGTTTTTTTCCTTACTTCAACCATGTTTATTTTGCTGCGTGTACTTGGATGTACGTACATGTGTACATTAATTTAGTTGTGTCTGTATGATATCAAAAACATAAAAGTTTATTTGGTGTTTTATATTTAAGGGACTGACTATATAAACATTTGATTGATTTGCTCTAAGTCAGCTAATTTGCATAAAAAAGTTATTTGTACTAGTTTTTGGTTGTTCACTATCAAGTACATAAACGTGCACACATATACATATGTATATATATATATATATGTATGTACGAATGCATCCCAGCTAGCATAGGCTGTTTGTTAGACGATTATGTTTAATATACAACTCCTAAAAGTATCTTCTGATGATTATCTAACGAGTAACAAAAACCTCAAAATTTTATTTATTTATCTTTTTTTTTTTGACACGCTCGTCTTTTAATCTTGGAATGAACCTTTTGCAACTCTCTGTAAGAGTCATATAATAATGACTAAGCTACTGAGCTACTGAAATATGAAAATTCTATTGCCAATTAAATTTCAATGAAACAAACCGGCCTAAGGATCTGTAAAAAAGGATTTTCCGACAGGATAGTATTGATTTCGCGACCTTAAGGTTTGTTTTATAAAAATTGTATGAAAAAGACGCTTGATGCTCTTATTTGGGTAGCTCAATCATGCGGCTGAGCATTTCACGAGTTATAAAATAATACCACATGAGTCTCATACGACACTTGGCATGCTTTTTGAAAGACTCGTTAGAAAATCGCTACATATGTACATCATAAACGATTCCTTTTATGATTAATAAATGCGTCTTTCGCTGTGTTTTAGCAGAATCTTTCATACGATTCAGCACGTGTGACAGTTTCTACCGTGCGTTTAATCGTCTACAATTAAAAAATTAGCTCGTCGACGATCAAAAGCACTCTTTATGAGATTCCCAGTAGACTCCAAGACGATTAAAAATGCTAGCTGGGATACTATAAATACGTATATTTATACAACTGTATTATTCTAACGGATGTCTGTATCTATTTGTATTTTGGGTTTTCATGAAACAAAGTTTCTTTTTAATGAGATTTAAATATTTAAATGAGCCAGTCAATTGTTAATGCGAGCAGTCATTGCAATACAATTTAAAGTTAAATAGTGATCAGCAATAAAATAAACATTTTCTGTTATTGACTGATGTTTTTGGTTTAATTTCCCAGCGGTAAAACTCAGAAGACCTTCTTAATTCAGGCCTTTTTAAAGGCCTGATTAAAACATTTGTTGATTTAATTACTATTCTTATGTAACTGCTAAAGAATGCCTCATAGAAGGCCTCGGCTCTTTGGTATAAAAGATAAGATACACCTTCCACGCTGGCTTCTATGAGAAGCGAGAAAAGAAGGAGTATCATTTTTTGTTTAGTTTGTTTGCACAAGCAAAAGCAAAAGAATTCAGATCCATTTACAAAAACAAAGTAACATAGTACATAAGAAAATAACTTCCAAATGAAAACAATAATGTAAATCATCCCAGCGAGAAAATAAGGAATTGATTACATAAATAACTAAAAAAATAATGTATTATTAAAGAATAATAATGCATTCATGGGAATCGAGAAGGTAATTTTATTGACACAATAATTATGAATGATTACTACGTATATTCTCACATTCGCAGAACAAGGAATGTATTGTTTCTGTTCGTAAAAATGTTTCGTGCTTTTTCTTCTCTTCGTGACAATTATCTTTTTTTATAGAATTATTTAAGTCATTCCCAGTATACATTAAAATAATTATTACAATCCTAGGACATGGTCTGTGTTAAGAATAATGAATTCTGGAATCAAATATTATACAAGATATGTATTACTTTCTCGATTCCTATTAATTCCATTTTCCCGCTGGGATTTTAATTAAAGTTGAAAAGAGTAACATTTTGTGTTTTGTTTTATAAAAACAAATATAAACATATTAAATTACAAAATAAAAACAATAATGTAAATCAGTCTTAAACATTAAGGAATATTTCCTTACAAATGAAATTAGAAGACTGAATAGGTTTCATGTACATATTAGATTTCCAATACAGAAAATGAAACAACACTTAACTTTTTATGTATGTATGTATGTATGTATGTATGTATGTAGGTAGTATACCTTTTTTACAAACGTATGTTTATATATTTTATTAAACTTACTGCCTGTTTGTAGAACGCGAGCACAAAAGTGACTCGCTTAATTTACATTTAAAACAAAAACAAATTTTTCAATTTTGTTTTTGTTTTAAATGTAAGTTGAACGAGTCACTTTTGCGCTCGCGTTCTACAAACAGGCAGTTATTGTAGTTTAATAACACATGTGATAGGTACCTATTTTTTTATTGAAATAATCAAACTTGCTAAATATTGTAGAATAGATTGTAAATAAAAGTATATAATAAAAAAAAAACTTTTAAGCACAAGTACCTATCTTCCTCAATGAACAAAACTCAACTAAAACGATTTACATTATTGTTTTTGTTTTGTATTTTAATATGCACTTACTTTGTTACTTTGTTTTTATAACAGTGATGTCAATTATGATTGTGTTGGTGAGATTACTCTTACATGCCCAGCGGGCGAAATATGCGGTTGCGAGGCCTATTGCGAGGCCTTATTAAAGACCTTTTCTAAGGGTCATCTATGTTCGATTAAATTGTTGGGAATCAGGTAAGGTATTAAAACTTACAAAATATTTTCATGAAAGGGCGATGCAAACACCAGGGCCAGCATTATGCGAGGAAATATAGTTCATGCTTTCCATTTATTTTTCATCAGACCATTTAAAGTTAACTTACATTTATTGCTATGAAGACTTAAAAGCAATAAATAATAATACAATTATCGAAAAATGTTGAGTTATGGACAGACACAATCAGTTATTATTTAAATAAATTTAATTTGGAACCTCAGAAACTTTGCTTATTTTTTGGAAAAATTGCGCAGTTCACAATATTTGAAGTCTTTTTACAACCTAATACAATTCTTTCCAATATTTTTCGTTTTTTGCGAATTCTAACAATGAAAATTCATTTGCTCATACTGATGCAAATATTAAGTTTAAAAATATTCTGTAGGTATTTACCACCATTATAAAAAGAGAAGATTTTACTAGCCTATAATAAATACTTTTATTTACCAATAATATCTTCTAAATTTATATTGCAGTTTCGTAACAACAAAACATTTTTTAGGTTTGCGGATGTTAATTTATTGCGTTGTTTTGAGCAAATGTATTTCAAATCGGAAAATATTTGTTCGCAAAGATATGTTGAGGAGAAAAGCGACAAACATTTGAAGGAATTTTTTTTTATAGGATATAGCGCCCCGTCTAAATTTTTCCAGAACTCAATAATATTTTCCCTGTCTGCTCCTAAGTATGATTAGTTCCGACTGGATGCTTAATTCATAACTCGCAATGTCGCACTTAAAGGGATTTTGGAATATGTTAAGTAGTGGTTTTATATCCTCAAAATCTTAACACGATCTTGAAAGTTGTAAAAAAGGTTTTCAAAAATTGCCAAATACTCAGATTTTTTCAAATATTTCTCCTTGTCATAAATAAGCAAAGTTTTAGGAAAGTTGAAAAAATCTTCATTATTTATTTCATTTGTTAATAAAAATAATTTGGTTTTAAAATTAAAAACAATCGTATGTATGTCACTTAAATTGTTTCCCTTTCCTTGTAATTCCAAATTTAGCTAATTTAAAATACTGCTTGTATCCGCCAGAAACGCAAGGTCTAAAATGAACTCATAATCATTCAACTGTATTAATTCACATTCGTCTAAATTTTCAGTTTCCCAAAAACGCAACACCACTTTTCTAAGATCGAATAACCTGTTTAGACAATCACCCCGACTAAGCCAACGAACTTCCGTAAACATTTTTAAGTCGTGGTGATTGGCGTTTACGTTTTTAAGAAAACTTACAAATTTTCTGTGCGTTAATGAATGATGACCCCCCCGTATTCTATTATCCGCTCTGCAGTCTTAATAGCGGCATGATCACTTATAAATTTTGAGGCAAGCATGGACTGATGAATTATGCAATGGAAAGCATGTACATCAATTCCATTTTGCTTAAGCTGTCCTACGAAACCTTCATACTTCCCGGCCATAACGTTTGCACCATCCGTGCAAACTCCTGCTAATTTTGAAGCTTGTGTAACAGATATCAGGTTTTCAAAGACTACGTCGTATAATACCTTACCTGTTACATTACCGTAAAACGTTTCAAGTGAGTACATAGTTTCAAAAACATTGTACTCACTATCTATGCATCGAACACAAATGACCAATTGGCAAAGATCATTAATGTCGGTGCTTTCGTCGAGGCAAAAAGAAAAATATTCACAATTTTTTAACTTTTCCCTAATCACAGATTGTATATGTGCAGCTAAAATTGATGTGCGCTTGACGACACTATTTCGGCTCATGGGAAGCGTTTTTATTACGCTGCAATCGATTTTCAGTTTTTCCAAAACTGCATTGAAAACCTTTTTTATAAATGCCCCATCGGAAAATGGTCTTCCCTGTTTTACTATTTCCAAAGTTAGTAAATTTGATATTTCTATTTTTAACTCTTCTATCCTATCTTCATGCTCTTCTTCTTGTGATATCCAACTTTTCAAGCTATCCAAATAAACCTTTTTTTTTAATCTTATATTGGTTGTCCCTTTCTTTTACTTCATATTGTTTAATATCATTATGGAAATGATCATAATGCCTTTTCAAAGTATACAATCTCTTAAGTTCAAATGTTTTAAAACATAAGAGACATTGAAAATAATTAAATGCATTTTTTATCATAAAATATTTTTTATATGGCATCATTTATCTTTTTTTTAATAAACTCATCCGCTTGCACGTCCGTTATCGCTGTCTACAAGACTATTAAATGAAATTCTAATTTGAAGTTTACAGGTATACACAATTGTACATAGAAATGGATTTCCCTGGTCTATTTATTCAAAAATAAAATGAATTACATGAGAATTATAACGTGAAAAAGTTATTTTAGTAAAAAGTTAGGGTATTCATAGTGGTAAGTAAAATAGAAAGGGTATTCACGGTGTTGGGTTACTCATACTTCAAACATCTGTGCATACATTTTAATTCTAGCTAATGGTATATCATAACTTTTTACAAAATACCAAATGCGCACCTGAGTTTGCCTGCAAAAATGTATAAAGTCATTATAACAGGTCAAAGTTACGTTAAATAAATACCATAAAGTAGTAAGGTTTACTCTTTAGACTCGGTCATATAATTGTAGCATAAAAAAGTAAGCAATAAAAATAGTGCGAAACAATAAAGTTTCATTAATACATCAATAAAACACATCTTCTTACCCAAAAATTTTACCTCACATTTGCTTTTATGTTTATAGGTTTACACATAAATTGTAGCAAAACAAAACTTTTTTAACTTGTTTTTTAAATATTTTTACCTACTTAAGAAAAGAGTTTTCAAAAAAAAAAAACCCACCGACGCGATTGGTACAGAAACAAAAATATTTTTACAATCACAAAATACCAACAAATTCTTGTGGCTTTTTCTTTTCTTAATAATTTCTGCATTTAGGTACGTCTTTTTAACGAAAGAAAAAGGGTCCCTGTTACAGGCATCAACGAATTTTTTTCACGAACAAAACACATATCGTTAGCTTAAATGCAAAACAATTATTTTGAAAATTTGAAATTTTTGTTGATTAGGATTAACTTTACATATATATTTTTTTAAAATTTTAAAATTCTATCTTAAAAAATCACCACAATTGCACAATTGTGCAAAGAAATGGAAATCCCTGTTTTAAAATCATTGTACAATGTCAAAAACAGAAATAAAACAAAACAAAAACATAGATAATAAATAAAATAAAAAAGATAATAAAACAAAAAAAAAGATGTACCTACATACAGTTATTGTATATTTATTTATATACATAAATATATTTAGAGGCCTCAAAACAGGCCTTGCAATATTTGCGATATTTCCCGCTGAATGAGAGTGTTTCTCAGTAAACAATTATATTTTACGCTCGCAAAATAAAAGAGCGTAAGCGTACATGTGAATTAATTTGCACAATTGTGCAAGGCGCTGACATCCCTGATGTACATACATTCAAAAAGAAGAATGAATATGCAAATACACATGGGCAGCGTATACCTATACATATTCAACTTTAGCTTCCCAGCGGGAAAACTCAGAAGACCTTCTTACTTCAGGCCTTTTTAAAGGCCTGGGGTCTAATCACCGCATTCGATACTATCGTATCGAATAAACTATCGAATGTTTTTGCAAACGACAGACACTGATGTATCGAATGAAAACTCGATAAAAGTAATGTCGCGTTTCTCGATAACGAATGCTATTATTTCAAATTCCATAATTTTCATTCGATATCGAGTTTCATGAAACCAACATAAATAATTTCGATCACTTTTGCTCGATATCGTATGCGGTGATTAGACCCCTGCTTAAAAAATGTTTTGATTTAATTACTATTCCTACGTAACTGCTAAAGAATGCCTTATAGAAGGCCTCGGCTCTTTGGTATAAAAGAATCGAGAAAAGAAAGAGTAGCATTTTTTGTTTTGTTTTTTTGCACAAGCAAAAGCAAAAGAGTTCAGATCCCTTTACAAAAACAAAGTAACATATGTTGTAAATCATTTTCGTTGAAGTTGAAAAGAGAAAGAGTAAAATTTTTTGTTTTGTTTTTTTCGCCAAAACGAAACAATTCAGATCCCGTTATAAAAACAAAGTAACAAAGTAGGTACATATATTTAAATACAAAATAAAAACAATAATGTAAATTATTTTAGTTGAGTTTTGTTCATTAAGGAAGATAGGTACTTGTGCTTAAAAGCTTTTTACTTTTATTTACAATCTATTTTACAATATTTAGCAAATTTGATTATTTCAATAAAAAGTAGGTATCACATGTGTTATTAAACTACAATAAGTTTAATAAAATATATAAACATACGTTTGTAAAATAGGTATACATATATAAAAACTTTTTATTATTTTATTAAAAAGTTAAGTGTTCATTTTCTATATTGGAGTTCTGATATGTACATAAAACCTATTCAGTCTTCTAATTTCATTTGTAAGGAAATATTCCTTAATGTTTTAGACTGATAGCCCTTCAATATGACCTTTAATGCATTTGTAGAAGGATGGTCTGAAAGGCCTTTTAAGAGCCATTAATTGAAAGGCCTTTTACCATACCTTTCTTAAAAACCCTTCAAGATAACCTTTTTGCTAAGGCCTTTTGACAGTCATTCTCTGGAAAGCCTTCTAAAAGCCATTTATTTGAAGGCCTTTAAGAAGCTCTGGGGAAGAAAGGAAAGCGGAAGGCCTTCTCCGCAATGACAACGCGTGTAAAAAAGATATGAGTATGGAATGGAGCGAGAAGGGCTTGTTTATCCAAAAGAAGGGGTACAGAGGCCTTCTGGAAGGCCTCACGATGTGCACGAAATGCATTTTGATTGAACACCCATTTTCGTAATAAGCTTTAACAATCTTAACGCGCTGCACAATTGTGTACCTCTCAATGGTAGAAGTAGTCAAATACTGAAACAAAGAAACATCAATTTAAGTTGCGCTAAAAACTTGACGTTAAGGAGTGACTCACAATTAACATCGTAAATTATTGTTTTACTACCCTTTATTATATATGGGTAAATCCAAAGTGTTGAACGGGACGGTCGTACGCATCAAAAATGCAATAACATCTTGAACAACAAATATTTTTTCGTTATTTTAACCCTTAAATTAAAGCACTAAGAAAGCACTGTTTTCTATGTTTAAGTTTATGGAGGGCGCGATTCTATGTCAAAGAAAATGGCAAAAGAAGTAGCGGTTCGAACGTGAAAAAAATAGAAGTAGTTTTTATGGCCATGTATAAAAAGGCGTAATTCAGCGAAACCTGGCACAATTTTTTAGTCAAACTACTTTCAGAATTTTACGTAGCAATGTAACATTAAAATTGGTTTAGTTTGATTCCAAAATCTTCTGTATATTTTTTTTTATTTAAGCCAAAATCTGGGTCGATACGTGACATTTTGAACGTGAACTTTTTTCCATAATAATTAAACTGAATAATGATTAAAACAAAATAAAATTTTACTGTTAATCCGAATAGCATATTTCTCTTTGAACTCTTCTATAGATTACAGACTATCAGTCTAATTCATAAACACTTCATGGCAGCTTTATAAGTCATTAATAAGCAAAAGTCGAAAAAAGAGTATTTATAAATGTTTAATAGCCTATTAAACGTTTAATAAACGTTTCATATATTTGAAATATTTATTGTAGCCTTTACCCTACTTTAAGCGTTTAATAAACTGATATTTCAATGTTTGTTAAAATAAAATTTTAATAATTGCATGAAAAATTAAACATTTTTGTCTTTTTATTTATTTTAATAAAAAAGTTTAATACTAATATTTGAATTAATTTTATATAATATAAGCAGCTTGATGGATTTTTTTGTAAAAAATAACGTGGGTCGCGAGATACTTATGTATGTTCTCTGTTAAAACTAAAAGTCGTTATAAGTTTTTGCATAAAAAGCTATTAAGATTTATTTCAAATAATGTAAACCTCTTTTTTTTACCATTCATTACACTTATATTTTAAAATGTCTTTCAAATAGGTATAGATAGTATTTGTTAAAGTAAACACAAAGTAGAAACCACATAGTATATCGTCTGTTGGTTACTGGTTTGCCGCAAGGAACAAAAATGTTTTGTCCTACATGCTTTGAATATAGCACAAAAAGTGACAAATGAAGCAAAACAATGAGAACTGTAAAATTAAAGATATCAGGAAATGCTAGAGCTAGATATCTCTTAATATATTCCAGACATCAAAAAAGGTATTTAATGTTAAAAAAAAGGGTGTCACTATTAGTATATAGAATTGATTTAAAACTACATTTTTGTAAAAATGTGTCTGCTAGAAATTTAAAAACTAATTTTAGCTATTACCAAAAAAGCGATAATAACTAATTAAATTGAAGTTAAAAAACAATTCGTAGATTTAAGATGATGCAGCCGATCTTCATGGGTTCTCTCAAGCAACAGTGTGTAGAATTTCAGCCAGAGTGGCTCGTGGCTAAGCTCGCTGGGGCAATAGAAAAATTAAAATGCCTTCATCTCTTATAGAGGAAGCAATCCTAATGAGAGAATTTAAGACATTTAAAAATTTCCCAAACGTTATTGGTACGCATTGAAATATGATTTAAATATTTCGCTTCTATTTCAATAGTATGTATTTTATTAACAAAAAAAAACATAAAATTAATTCAAATATTACGTTTTAAAAAACAGAAATTCATTTTAAATTGAAAACAAAACAGAAATTCACTTAAAATTCGTTCGTTGTATGATATTTTTATTTACTCGTATGGTTTCATCCCTAGTTGTATGCATCACTATTACAAAATTACAATTAAAATATCATGATGTTGCCAACATAATAATACAAAAGTAATATAAACGTTTAATTGTTAATCCACTCCTATTAAGCGTTTATAAATTAGATTTTTTATTAATGGTTTATAAAACAAAAAGTGTTTGATAACTATTGTATCAACAAGAAATTTTTATGAATTAGACCGATAATATATATATTCTGGGCCCTTATGAAAAGCGAAGTTCAAAACCGGTTGTCTCTTAGTTTAAAAAATATTTACCAGTTTTATTTAGTTTTTGTCTAGTTGCTCTGTATTCTGCTCGCACAATGGTGAAGGGTATATAAGATTCGGCACAGCCGAATATAGCTTTCTTACTTGTTTTTTTTTTTGTTTAAACAAGGATAAATCCAACAATAAATTTTCTTATTTTATGAATGGTTTATTAAACGTTTACGGTCTAATTCATAAAAATTTCTTGTTTCAGCTTTAATGAATACAATAGTTATTAAACACTTTTTGTTCTATAAACCATTAATAAAAAGTCTAATTTATAACCGCTTAAGCCTAGATTACACTATCTCACAAGTCTTACGTATTCCATAATACTTTGTGAGATAGAAATCTAATGCGTTTTGTTGCGACTGTCAAAAAATCTAGTGTAACATGACAGTTTGTGTTCAGACCATCACACAAAGTATAAACACTCACACATGAAATAAAATGCAACCCTGATCCAATGAAAAGTATTATTGTTTAGAAATTTTTCAAAAAACGATGAAGTCGTATGGGATGTCAAACTTTTTTCATAATACTTGTCATTTTAGTGACACATTGCATTCACACTATTACACTTTGTCATATTACTTGAGTTTTTGACATGTATTAATACAAAGTATAATAGTGTAATCTAGCCTTTAATAGGAGTGGATTAACAATTAAACGTTTATAATACTTTTGTATTATTATGTTGGCAACAATATGTTCTTTTAATTGTAATTTTTGTAATAGTGATGCATACAACTGGGGATAAAACGATACGAGTAAATAAAAATATCATACAGCGAACGAATTTTAAGTGAATTTCTGTTTTGTTTTCAATTTAAAATGAATTTCTGTTTTTTAAAACGTAATATTTTAATTAATTTTATGTTTTTTTTGTTAATAAAATACATACTATTGAAATAGAAGCGAAATATGTAAATCATATTTCAATATCAAATTTTTACTGCTTAAACTCTGTACGTTCCAAAAGAGATTATACAGATTTATGTTTAATGAATAATTTAACCAATTTTAACCAGATGTTTTGAAAATAAAACCTCCTAGGTTTTAACAAAACATTTTTAGCCACATATAACTGCCAACATATTTTAAGTTCAAATGTTTTCATTTACCTGAACATTCAGGGTATAGTAACTCCTTCTGTTTAAATAATATTGGGCAAAATTCCCGCCGGTTTTTTTATATAAAAAATAATACTACAAAATATTGAAATTTTTGTTACATCGGTTAATCGACCGAAATTAACCGGTTTAATCGTTAATCGAAAAAAGCCAATTTGAAATTAACCGATCAGTTAATCGGGTAGTAATTAATCGGTTAACCGATTGGCGGTTAACCGAATGAATACCCTAGTATATATATACGCACGTTATTTTAGATGGCAGTTTTTTAAAAATTGATAAGTACCTTTCTGAAGGAACAGAAGTAACAGGGGCTATAAGATATTCCATCGCAACTTTAAAAAATTTTCTAAATTCTAAACCCAAAAAGGTAATCAATCTAGCGGACATTTCTAGGGACATTTGAGTCCCCATATAAACATGTAAAAACTTCGACTTAAAGGCCTTAAATTAACATTCTTGTTGTTTGTATTCATTGCTGTAATTCAGCGCGAATTAGTTATAGCAAGTATCGATAGACTATCGATAGTCTATCGATAGTTTCCCAGCACTATTATGAATACAACTTTATCATTAATACATTTTTATGAATACGGCTGTAAAACTACAGGTAAAGCCAAGTAAATATTATATAAAAAAATAGACAAAAATTTAATATAGAAAACTAAAAAATTATAAATACAAGCAACTATAAATATTGTTTATTTGAATTAAGATAAAAATACATTTATGTATATTGTAGCAAAATAATTACACAAATAATGATATTTAACCTCCCGTCCCCTCCCTAATAATCACCTTGTTCCCCTCCTCAACAAAGTTCGGCCATGTTTGTGATAAAGTTTTAATTGCGCCTTTATTTAAGTCCAAAATAACATTCGACACTTGTGTAAATTAAACTAAATTATTTAAAATTTAGAAGACTTAAACCGAAAATGGATATAAAACATAAATCAACAAAACTAATTATAGAATTATCGGAAGTATTGAAACCGCCGAGGTATACGTATAAAGAAGTGCAGACGACAGTACTACATCAGTAATAAAGAAGTAGTTTCCTAAAAGCTACCTTTAAGAAGCCAAGCCACAATAAGTAGAAAATAAAATTAAAATTGTAATGCAAGTTCTTAAATTCCTTTGGGCACCAGCTGTCCTTCTGTTGATAATTAACTGTAGAGCTGAAAGATTGCCTGCTCTGGAGCCCGATTATACCCCTGTCGAACGTCCTGGCTTAGAGGCGTATAACACCTTACGTAATATACTCTTTCGCGAGGAACTAAACACAGCTTTTGGAGCAAAAATGTCGCTAACAGAAAAAGAACTACTAGCCAATGAAAATATTATGAAAGAGAAAGTCAAAGAATATGAAGAGGGTTTGCGTGCTCCCGAATTATTTAAGCCTTCCCAACATTTCTTTAAAGTTTTGGATAAAATACAAAACTCGACTCTTTATCAATATATTGCTAAAATGCCTAAAGGAAGTGTATTAAATGCCCATGAAACAGCATTGTGTAGTATAGATTGTGTTATAAAACTTACTTATCGCAATTATTTATGGATGTGCGAAAACCGTATTAATCAAAAGGCTGTGTATTTCAAATTCTCAAAAACTGTCCCAATCCCAGTAGACGAAACTTACTGCAGTTGGAAATTGTTGTGTAAAGTTAGAAAATTATATGGAAACGCAGCGGTTGATAAAAGTTTGCGTGAACAACTAACATTATATTCCGTTGAAAAATTTTCAGACGCCAAAGAAATTTGGAAACAATTAAAAGGAATATATACACTTTTTAGTGGCTTGTTGTTCTACGCTCCTGTATGGAAGGATTATTTATATAATGCTTTAGAAGAGTTCCTGGCTGATGGTGTACAATATTTAGAAGTCCGTTCAACTTGGCCTGTGGTAAGTATGCGAGAAAAAAAAATATGATAACATGATTGTTATTGAGATATGTAGAAGACTTACAACAAAAACTTAAACAAGTATTGACTCTACAGATCGGGAATATGAAATTTAAAGGTCCCATTAGCCGACCGTAAATGTAGAAATGTAAATGTAATGTAAACAGCTGATCGTTTCTGTTATATGGAAAGAAATAACAGTAACGTGCCAACCTGTAGAAAATAGAATTTCATTACGAGGTTACGTAACAGTTGTAGATAGTGATGGGCTGCTTATATTTTAAATGCAATGCGGGTAAAATCACTCTTTTTGTTTGGTACTTTTTCATTTATAATATCTGTGGACTTTTCACAAAATAAGTAACAATCCATACATATTTTCATTTATACAAATATATGCTTAGATGTATAAAATTAACAAATGTATACATATCCTTCTGGTTTTTAATGGTATCAAAACCTTGTTTGGGTGTATGCACATTTTGAAATGAATGTAAGAACATGTGTACGAATATGATATGATATTAATATCAAATATTCAATTATTTATTTATTTATACATGCAATACATACAGTTTTAATACTATTTAAATCGCTTGGTACTTTTTCTGCAAAGCGGTCACTATTTCAACATTTTTAATTCTCATCACTGTGTGTGTTGTTTTATGTATACTAATGCTTTTTTGTTTTTGGTTGTGAAAAACAGCTGACACGTTCTTACACCACAAACGAGCTTACAGTACGTTACGGTACTTTACATTGCATTTAATTACATTTACGGTCGGCTAAAGCGGCCTTAAATTAGAATATACAGCAAGATAATAGTGGCAGTGTCTTCAAATTACAACAAACGGTTTGCCAATTCGGTCTAATAATAAAAAAAAACTTATTAGAGTTTTAAATTCGACTGTGCCGAATCTTTTGTACCCTCCACGGACAGTTAGAATATTTCACGAGTGGGCCTTATTTACTTCAATATTCGTCATGGTAAAACGTGTATTTAAGAGTTGTCCTATAGAGGACTCTATGTAGAAACTATGGTGTGATTTTTAATTAGATAAAACGAATCTGTGCCCATGTTCTGTAACTCTCGCGTCGAGAAAGTTTTCGATTGAAATGTGTGAAATGAAACAAAAAAACCCATAAATTGAAACAAACAGCTGTTTTTCTCACGAGTACAAGCTGTCACCTAAGAAAATTACTCGCCAATTTACAGAAAAAGTGTGTCTGTAACATTTTGGTGAGAAAAGTTCCCGCTTTGAACTGTCAAATAAACTCACGAATAACATTTGAACACTAAAAAACAATTAAAAATGCAAAATGCAAAGAATAATAATAATATTATTTTATTCTTGGCACATTTTTCATTGTTTTATTATTTTGATTTTAACATTTTTATAAAATATACGAATGTCTTCAAAGATCATTTGCAAACAACAAACATTAAAGTCGCTCTTTACACAATTTGGTATAGCCGACGGTTGTATTTTCGCCGCCGTCGTTGAAAAATTTTTAATTTTTGGTAAATTTTGGTCGCCGTCAACGATATGTGCTACTGGCGTTCTGAACGTCTGCAATGTCACATCGGCTTCGAGTGCAATATTATGACATTTATAACGTAACGACGTAATCTCTTTTGATAGTTTTCGACATGAGTTACAGACACACATTTCTCTCACTTTTCGAGAAACGATGGAATATTTTGTTTCACATCTTTTCGATGCAAGAAGTTCTCACTAAAGTTACAGAACATGGGTACTGTGCAAAATCTAATATCATTCCGTGCATTGTTCCACCATTAATTATAGTTTATGTAACAAAATAATTAATTTTTTAGGGTGGTGGTTCAATAGAAAATTTTTTTTCACCAATTAAAGCATTAATCAAAAAAAAAAAAATCTGTTTTATTTTTAATTAAATGTTTAATCAAGTGAATTAAACGTTTAATCAAGTAATTTGTGCATCTGTTTACTGGTGCAAAATAATGATATCAATTAAACGTTTAATTCATTTGATTAATTTTTTTAATCAAAACTGATTTAATTTTTGATTAATACTTAAATTGGTGAAAAAGTTTTTTCTGTGTCCACATTTGGATTCATAGCCCTTATCCTACTGAGCCGATGTTGCTGTTTTTCAATCCCACACTGTTCAGGATAATTAGAAGCAATTTAACACTAACATGATTTGTTTTTGTGCCGGCAAAATTTAATAAACGCACCGAAATTCAAAAAAAGCGCACCACGCACCAACAAAGGAATTTTTCGCACACAAAATATAAAAACGCACCCAAATGGTGCGAAACGCACCGAGTTGACAACACTTTTTATTTACGTGTCAAAATAATACATTCAGCCCTAAAGCCTAGTACTCTGTTCAAATTTGTGAAAAATGTTGAGCAACATTGATTGTTCCACACGAAAATTTTGACATTTATCAATGTTACCAATCTTGCGAGTTTGTACAATTTGACGTTTTTATTCCTTCAAAGTATGCTACATTGTTTCGTGTATGTAAACAAACGCCACTTTTTTTTTACTAAAATAATTTTTTTTAATAAAAAATTTAATAAAAAAAAAGTAAATATGGATAAAAAACTGTTGCCGGGTGTGTTATTTTAATTTTTTATTTGTTACTAGCTGACCCGACAGACGTTGTCCTGACCAAATTAGGAAAAATGTTTGCGTTCGATTTTTAAAATCCGTTAAAAAGATACGAACATTTGAAAGAAAAAAAAAATAAATCAAACCGATGGAGCCGTTTTCTGATTTTAGGTAAATCGAACAAAGTGGGCTTAAGTGGGCGGGGCAACATTTTCTTTCCGTAAAAACCTAAGTTCGACCATGACGATGATTTTAAAGAAAAAATCGTCCAAATCGGTGAAGCTGTTCTCAAGTTATGCGCTTAATAGAAAAAGTGGGCGTAAAAGTAGACGTGGTAAATTTTTCTTTAAGCCTGGTACTCTGTTCAACATTTCACGTGAAATGCTGTCAAAACGCATATGAAAAAAACTTGTGCGGAATATCTATGAAATAATGTTGATAGAGTTGTACTCTGTTCAGTTTGTGAAAAAGATCCGAAATGTTGCAGGCAACATTTTTTTACTACTGCGAAATAAAGTAAGCTGCACTTATTTCACGTGGAATTTTAAGCAAAAGCAAAAAAGGATGAACTGATTATTTAATAAGAAATAAAAAATTAATATAACACAACCGGTAACAGTTTTTTATCCATATCTACTTTCTTTTTTATTAAATTTTTTAATAAAAAAAAATTATTTTTTAGTAAAATACATGTGGGGTTTGTTTACATACGGTTAACCGTTAATCGTTAATTAAAAAAATTAATTAAATATTGTTATGTTATTGTTTTTTTTCTAATGAACTCCAAATAATAAATAATTTTTAATTTTTATTTACTGAAATTACTTAATTTTTAAAAAAAAAATTATTAATCGCTTAACCGATCAATAACAAAATTAACCGATTACTAACCGATCAAATAAAAACCTCGATTAATTAATCGAGCGATTAACCGATTAAAGCAAAAACACGATTAAATGAATACCCTAGTACTAGGCTTTAGATGAAAACTTAAAATGGGCCATTGGTGGTGCAATATGAAAATTGGATTTTGCCACGCGCCTCCGCCCGCAGACCGAAAATCAAAAATCAGACTTCAGAGTGTCACCCGCCTGAATATTCTGAAGATTCCCTGCAAATCCTTTTTTATATAAATAGATAGATAATATTACGTTCATACTTTTTTGCTTTTGCTTAAAATTCCACGTGAAATAAAGGCAGCTTACATTATTTCGCAGTTGTAAAAAAATGTTGCCAGAAACATTTCGGAACTTTTTCACTAAATAAACAGAATACAACTCTATCAACATTATTTCATAGATATTCCGCACAAGTTTTTTTCATATGCATTTTGACAGCATTTCACGTGAAATGTTGAACAGAGTACCAGGCTTTATGCTTTTTTGTTTTTAAATTTCAAAATTACTGTTATTTTCGGTCTCTGCTTTTTACAGATGTATGATTTGAATGGCACCAACTACACAGAAGTTGATACTGTTCATATATACACTAAAACTTTGGCCAGATTTATGAGAGCAAATCCAGATTTCATTGGGTCCAAAGTGATATATGCACCCCACCGTCCTGCTAAAAATTGTACTTTAAAAAAATATATAAATACTTTTTTGGAAATATCGGTAAGTTTTCTTAAGATATACAAACAAAAAAAAAAAAAAAATAAGTTCCAAACTAATCAATCAGGAAAAATATCCAGATTTCGTGGCTGGTTTCGATTTGTTCGGTCGAGAGGAACTGGGACGACCTCTTAAGGATTTTGTACCTCAACTGTTAAAAATGCCTGCTCATATTAAATTCTTTTTCCATGCCGGTGAAACGAATTGGTTCGGGAACTCAGTAGACGAAAACTTAATAGATGCTGTGGAGCTGCGCTCCAAACGTATTGGCCATGGGTTTGCTTTACTTAAACATCCTTCGATATTGCAACGTGTAAAGCAATTTGGTATAGTTATCGAAGTTACTCCTATATCGAATCAGGTATTGCTGTTGGAGTCTGACTTACGTAATCATCCCTTGGCATATTTTTTTGCTAACGATTATCGAGTAGTAATATCCTCAAATTATCCATCTTTCTGGATGGCAAAACCCTTGTCCCATGATTTCTATATGGCTTTCCTTATAGCGTCAGCTCATTCGGACCTAAGATTGTTGAAACAATTGGCTTTCAATTCCATTAACTTTAGCTCCTTAAATTATAAACAAAGAGATGAGGCTTTGATAAAGTGGCAACGTAAATGGAATGACTACATAGCAAATGGGTTAAAGTAAATCCCTAAGCCAAAGTGTGGAAAAGCCAAAAAGAATTAGATATAATAAATTCTTATGTTCACATTGTATATGATTTGTAACCAATTATTTAATAAATTGATATGGGATAAATTTTATGTTTTGTTAATATACTTTACTTGTGAAGAGAATCATTAAAGTTCAAATAATAAACTCAACAAATTTTGTTTGGTATCGCAAGAGAAGAGTCGAAGGCGGTTCATAGCTTTTGCGTGTAACCCATCCACCGTTGATCCTTTTCAAATTATATAAAAAGAAGTGTACACTTTGATGTCACCACTAACTGCGAAAACAGGTCGGCCGACTTCAACCAAAATCATCAGATGGTCTATGTGAAGTTTGCAGGTTCCGGAGTTACTGCGTTCCATACAAATATCAACAAAATGGCCCATTTTTCATATTATGATCTTTTATTGTCACTTGAAAAGTTACCAAACCATGTATCGTAATATCTTATCTGTACAATGACATTCGGAATAGGTCATAAAGTATATTTCATGTTTCTAGAGGGCGTAAAATAGGGCATAACGGGTAAAAGCTCCTCCTCTCAATATCTTCTTAACTAAACAACCGATTTTCTTAAAATTTTGCAGGCAAATATTGTAACATCTGGAAGAGACTATAGCCTTTAATTTTTATTATTTAGGACGTAAAATAAGGCAAGAGGGGTAAACGCTGCCCCTTCCAACAACATCTAAACAAATCAACCGATTTTCTTAAAATTTCACTGTAAAATCAAAAGGAATTTTAAGATATACCTTTTTTGGAAATTCCAACAATTAGGGTGTAAAATAGGGCAAACGGGGTAAAACCACCCTCTACCTATGTCTTCTTAGTTAATTATCCAATGATAGTTTCAAGTCCTGAAGGATCTAAAGGCTATAAATTTTACCATTTACGGTGTAAAATAAAGCAAAAAGGGTAAAAGCACCCCCTCCTATACCTTCTTAATTAATTAACCGATTCTTTTGAAAAGCTTATGTATTTTTCTCTACGGTCATTCTACTTCAAAATTCAAACCCACCACGTCTATACAATGGTACACGATTGGCTACCTTTTTTGAAAGGTTAATTTCGAGACCAAATATTTTGCTGCCACAAACTCCGAAGATTGCCACAGACGTCCAAACTGACTTCAAATGCGTTAAATTTCCTAATAAATTGGCATTTGCAATGACAATCAATAAGTGGCAAGGCCAAACGATGTCTGTTTGCGGCTTAGATTTGTGCACCTCATGTTTTCCACACGAACAATTATACGTGGCATGTTCTCGCGTCGGCAAACCATCGAGCTTATTTGTGTTGGCTAAAGACGGACAGTCAAAAACTATCGTACACGCAATTGCTCTTCGTAATGGAAATTGATTATCTTCGTTCGTTCGTCATTGTGCGTCTTTTAGAAAATTTAATGATATTTAGTACTAAATATTGTCATAGGGATGAAACCTATTAAAAAGTACGAGCGCTTAACTCGGCTTTGCCGAATCTTATATGTATATTACAGTGCAATAAAACAAAAATTTATATACACCCAGCAAAAACTTGGTAATGACTTGCCATTACTGAACAACTTACTTTTCAATGACTACTTCATACCATCTGCATTACATAGAAGTAGTTTTGTAATGGCTGACATATAATCTGATACCTAAGTACTTGTGTATGAGTTGATTAACGAAATTTATAATTCATTCGTAATAAAATGCATCTACGGTTGAAGTTTTTTCAAATCTAATACAAATTGATTTAAAATATTTGTTCTTACAATTTGTTTTTTTTTTATTATAAATAAAAAACAATTTGTAATAAATTTGATTATGAAAAATTATGCTGTACTGAAATTTTATAGTCATGACATGTTAGTTGTAATTTTGGTGACATCGGAGTAATAACTTATTTAAGTCCCTATTTGTAAGCGAATGTGGTAATGACTTATTTAACTCCCTATTTGTAAGCGAGGGTTGTAAGTAGTTGCCTCCAATAATTTAATCTCATATTTACGCTCTTAATTGAGTAAAAAACATCGTTTTTTTATACAAAAACTACACTGCCCCGGTAGACTAGCTGATAGTGAGCTACTCTATCAGCACCGAGGTTGCGCGATCGAATCCCGCCAGAGACAGAAAAAATAATAAAAAATAAAGCAAAGTAAAATAAAATAAGAAAAAATAGAAAAAAAAACATAAAGTAAAGTAAAATAAAATAAGAAAAAATAGAAAAAAAATAATTTAAAAAAAATAATAAAAAAAAAAAAATTTTTAAAGACATGACATGTTAGTTGTAATTTTGGTGACATCGGAGTCATAACTTATTTAAGTCCCTATTTGTAAGCGAATGTGGTAATGACTTATTTAACTCCCTATTTGTAAGCGAGGGTGGTAAGTACTTGCCTGCAATGACATCACCGTGTTAAAATAATGAGTTAAAATGCCAATGTATAAGTAGTGAAGAGTCGTTATATTAGCTTTTTAACTCATTACTTTGCAATGTAAGTTTTTGCTGGGCATATACCATTATTAAGATATAAATAAATCTATTTTGTGCCATTTTGCTTAACTAACACGTAAAAAAACCACAATATTTAATAATTGGTTTTTGTTTGAAATGTAAGTTAAGCTAATGAAGTCTTCGTTCGGAAATAGATGAACAGGCAGTTAGTCTATACTTTCTGTTCTGTAACGAATCAGCTGATTTTTTTCTGTTATTAAAAAATCTGTGAAATTGATTAGTTTTTCTGTTCTGTTCTGTTGCTGTCAAATCTGTTAAAATAAAAAAATTGGGCTTGATGCTGTATGTTTCAAGGAATTAAACAGTACCAATACCATTATGTGAGGTAAATAACGCCAAGTCCATTTTAATCAGCAACGGTGATATTACATGACGTACATATTTTTTTTAAGGATATCGAAGTCATAAAAAACATTATATGCGTTATATAAAATATTCGAGCTAAGTCAAATTTTTCAATACAAAAATAGAAACATTTACGATTCTCAACAAGTTTTTCAAAATATGACTTGGTGTAGTTTCCCAGCGGTAAATATTGAAAGGACCGCAAGTGGCAGGCCTTTTTGAAGGCCTCTATACTCCTTTCTAAAAGATTCGCTTCGCATGATATTCTGCCTTCAGAAGTATGCCTTCTAGAAGGTATAAACTTCTTTTTAAAAGACCTTCTGAAATATTCAGTACACATTCGCTACTCCCTTCTTTGAGAAGGGAGAAAGGAAGGTGTTCAGTTTTATTTACTTTTTATTTTTAGTGACCTTCCTTACTCCCTTCTTTGGGAAGGGATCGAAGTTGTTTTTAAAGGAAGTGTGGAAGGCCTTGCGCCCAATGACAACCTGTGTAAAAAATAAATAAGTATGGAATGCGGCGAGAAGGGCTTCTGACTGCTTGTGACTGCTAAATAAGGCCTTCTATTAGGCCTCTTTACTCCTTCTAGTTACATCTGGGTTACCTCTCACATATGTATGCATGTGTGTATGTATGTATGTAAATATCAAATAAATCGCGACCTTAGGTTTTTTTAAAATTTAGTTATACACTAAGGGAAAAAACGTGCTAACATCAAGACTTTACGTTCAAAATCAAATAATTTCAATCTTAATAGTCTGTTAAATGCGAAAATTCTTAATTCAAGAATAAAATCTTGATTTTTTTTTAAAGATCGCATTTAAGATGGCAATCTTGAATAAATTCTAATTTTAAGATCGAATTCAAGATTTTGTTCTTAATAAAAATGTTAAATTTAGATCACATTCTTAAAAATTTAAGAATATATTCTTAAAAAAATTCTTATTTTAAGTTCGAATTTAAGATTGTGTACTTATTAGGAATCTTAAATCAAGAATCTTAATCTTAATAAAATTCTTGTTGTAAGATCGGTTATAAGAATGTTATCTTGAAAATAGTCTAATTGGCTTTTAACCGAATTCAAATGTCGAAATAAAACACATATTTTTTTATTTATTCAAATTATTTATTTATAAAATTTATTTATATAAATATTTACATATGTATATATATGTATTAAAAAAAAAAGAAAAACCCAATGATAATGACATACATACATGCTTATATAAACTTAGGTCTAACATATCGTCGTTCCGGATTTATCTTGTCGTATATCACAAAATCGAAATAAATGAGATAAGACCGTTTCCTATGGTAAATTTATCCCCACGTCTCTATCTCTTATGGTTAATGAGATATGACGAAGCCATTTTGTTGTATATACACTTTTGCGAAAAATTTAATGCATTATAATATCGTATGTAGCATAATTGTGGATATACGACAAAAAGCGTATGAAAATTTACAATTAAAAAAATCTTACGTTATCTTGTTGTATGTGAACAAAGTATATTAGGTATTTTACAAAAAGAGACTATCTTATGAATATCACTGTTTTTATTACATTTTTTGTTTTATATCTTAAGAGCGTTTTGGGTGTAGTACAGTATAAACAAATGCAGCGTTGTTTTGCTTAAATTTATTTTATTGTTTAGAAATTAAAGCATAATTATAATAATAAAAAAAAAAATTAGATAATATATCGCTAATTTGCTGCAAGACCGGCATAACATAATATTGATTGGATCAGTAAAAAAATTTGTAGAAATCAAAAAAATTTTCAAACAAGCGTTTGTTTGAAAATAATTTGGCAATAATTTTTTCTGTGTGTATAAAAAAAGACTTCGTTCAAAAATTATTCCAACAAAAAAATGTGTCTCAAAGCCAGCCGGCCGCTCTGCTCTGCTTCATCTTCGCCAACAGTGCTTGCTTGTGTGCGCGTCATTGCTTGTGCCAAAACTTTTTTGTTTGATTCAGCAAAATTATTTGTTTGAAATTTATATGAATTTCAGTAAACTTTTTGTTTGATTCTGTAAAATTATTTGTTTGAAAAAATCGGCGTTTTTTTTCAATAAACAAAATGCAAATAAATTGTTTGAATAAGCGAATTTGTTTGTAGGACCGATTTTAGACAAAAAATTGTTTGATTCTACAAATTTTTTGTTTGAATTGGAAAAATAATTTTTTCTGTGTGTGCACAATGTTTTTCGTCATCACTCATTGTTGCTGTATCCTTTCCTTTGCTAATGAAGAAGAAATGTAACCCAAAAACGGCGACAGACCGTCTCGATATGTTTTTCGTCATCATTATATTTTTGTATTTGATGTATTTAAGCAAACAGTTTGAAAAAATTGAATACGGGATTTTGATTTTTTTTTTAACCAACTTTGAAACCAACCAAAAATTTATTTTGTTTCTTATAATGTTGTTGTTGTTTCTGTTGTTTAAAAAGAGTGAAATTTTTTTACAAACAAAAATTTTAATTGAATCAGTAAAAAAATTTGTAGAAATTAAAAAAATTTTCAAACAATCGTTTGTTTGAAAATAATTCGGCAATAATTTTTTTCTGTGTATGTATAAGCTTTGAATATCTATCTTTTTGTCTTGAGATATATTTATTTTTGAGCATGTATTTAGTTCTTTTGCAAATACTGTTTCTGAATTTGTAAAAACTCAGTTCCGTGCTTGTTTTCTCAAAGTTGATGTTTTTAATTCGTCTTCCATTGCAGAAGTTTTATATTGTAAAGAAAACAAGTCGAATTAATTATATTTTATTACCTTAATTTTAGTAAATGGAATATTTTGAAAGTTAAACTGACTTGCTAAAGTAGAGTAAATTTTAAAATCACCGGAAACATTTCTATAATTTTTAAAATTAACTTTTTCGATTGATAGTTTTTTAACTTTGAAAATAAATTCCAAGGGACTATGAATTTCTTTATATATTAGGAATCGATCGATTGCACTATGGACAGCTTCAACCTCCTGAATTTGGAAATGTCCTGGCTACAGAGCACACAGAGGCGTCACGAGATAGAAAATATTGTGTTTTTCTTTTTGCATTTTTTATTTTGATTACGCCATTCGTGTTGATAGTAGCGGCCTGTTTTTACAACTTGCCAAACATTTTCTTTCTCTTTCTTCGAAATCTGCCCTCGCAAATGATTTGGGCATTTTTCATACGTCACTTTTTTCATCTCTGTATGCTTTGTGGTCCTGGCTCTGAAAACTTTTGCACTATTGTTTTGAGCTTATCATTGTTATACAAGCATTTCAGAAAAGCAGACGATAATATTTTATTTTGCGGCACGCAGGAGTAACTCCAGAAAATGATATGCTCAATACTATTAAAATCATTTAAAATGTTTTCTACAATTTTGATAATAGTACAATATCATTTCCAGAGCGACCACTATGTGCTTCGTTCCAAATAGAACAGTAAGTAAAACTTTTTTTATTTGCGATTTTTGCACATACCGTCGCTGTCATGTTAAAAACTGATAGTTTTCTCTTATTATAAAATATGGATGAAAATCCCTTAGGAACGTTGAAAGTGCTTTGTAAGTCGAAGCACACTACTATTGTGTTATTTGATTTAAACTGCCTATCTCTATCACGTTCAATTTTGCAACTGCTATTTTGTTTTATATGGTTGTTGTACAACGTTTTTATTTTATATATAAACTTCATTTATTGAATTGCAATTCACTTTTACACAAATAATACTTAAGTTTAAGAGATATGGTTAAGATACCTTACAGCTATAATATTTTACTTATTGAACCAAAGGAGCATACTTAAATTAAATATAGAAACACGGGGAAGGAAACAACGTTTTTTCATTTTCACTTAAGCTTCGTACAGACGATGGTCAGATCTTACAATATTGGTAAGCAGCGTTGCTTAAATTGCATTAAAATTGGCTAAAATGTCTTACAACTGTGTGAACGTTGTAAGCTCATTTGTATTTGGAGAAGCGCAAAATTAATGCATCTGACAATGGACCATTGTCAGAAAAATATTGCTGTTGGCAACCCCGGGTTACAATATTGTAAGATCTGACCATCGTCTGTACGAAGCTTTAGTCTGTCGTTATTTTTTAGATTTGTATACAAGCAACACTTATCACATTGGTCTTTTCATGGTCTATAGAAATGTTGTCAAAGATACTTTAACAGTAGGAAATTTCTGTACAAACAGCCGGTACATTTTGCTCACACTTAGGCTTTCTTCCAAGTATTGCATCGAAGTCGTTGCCCTGCAATAATGGAAAGCCACAGTAGGAAAGCTCCTGATGAAGTCTGCAATATTTTTAAGTGAATCTTGCGCTAAACTGTGTTTTGTATGTTTTCCATGACGAAAACTTTTGGGTATCCCCGTATTTTCGCCAGAACGATACTTAAAATGGTAATAAACTCGCTTCTCGGATACAGCAATGGTATTGAGAAAAAAAAGTTTGGTATGAAAAGGTATATGTTTTTCGATTTCTAAGAACTCTTCGTCTTTTAACCAAATTTTTGGTGATAAATTTATCATAAAATGATTTTTTTTGCCTGTCGGTTAATGACCAAAAATCATCAAAAAGTTTTTTTTCGCTGATTTTCTGAAAAATTATTTCGCCCACAACACGGTTTGATGGCTTTATTTTTTTGCAATTTACCGCTTGATGTAATATATTCCTTGCCGGATTGTCTTTTCATCTTACGTATATTTTGTTTTCTTTGGTCGGCATTAATTTTTCTTTTCCGAGCCACTTTAGTTTTTTCTGAAATAAGTTCTGTTGCCACCATATCTTGATCTAATATAGTAGGTTCTGTAAGACAAACTAGTTAAAAATTTCATTAATATAAAATGAACATATCTGTACCACTAAAGAGATCATCTACATGTTGCTGAGCATTATTGTTGGAATAAATTTCTAATGCTGAAGATTCAAAATTGGAACTGTTTACATTTTCAGTGTTCATTTGACGTTTTATTCTTTTCGAAATATTTATATTCGTTACTATTTCCCTTTTTCTTTTATGATTAAGTCTACTTTGTTTAACTTTAGTTGCTGCTGCCAGCGAATCATATTTTTCGTTTCTGCCCAGAGATGACGAATAGTCACTATTAGATTCTACAAATAAATAGATTTTAAAACATCGATGTTTTAAAATTGAATTGAAAACAATTTACAGTTATTTTCCATCTGCTTGGAGTCTTTGTTAGGGTTATAATTTGAATCACATATAGAGTCGTCAGTGTCAAATGGATCAGATTCTATTAAAAAAATTCTGAATTTTTATTTATCGAGTACAATTTTGTATATATCATACCTATTGAACTGCACTCCACGACTTGAGCTTTATAATTTAATTTTTTTTTGTACATTTTAATTAACTTTTTTTAAATTTAAAAATTATAAAGTACCAAGCACGACCGAACTACTTCCTAAATAATAAAGTTTAATAATAAATCGTATGATACATTTAATAATTCAACAAGGGAGATGCGATTAAAACAAATATGCAATTTATTGGTATTTTTATAAAAAGGTAAAACTAACTAACTGTCTGTTTTAAGAATATGAAAATAATATTTCGTGTCAGTAATTATGTTAAAAACAACAATAAAAATCGAATTTTTGTTTTCAATATAATTTCTCACACGAAATTTTGGTTTGATTTTCTAAAAACAGGCAGTAAGATAATATTGGTGAAACACATGAATGCAGTTTTTATCACGTTATTTTGACGTATATCATACAAACTAAAAAATATTTCGCAAAAAGTGGCGTATACCGCAAAATTTTAAATTTTTTTCGGACGTGAGAATGGCTTTAACTTAAATTTTTTTCCATGACTTTGGATATTTTTTTACATAAATCGATAAACAACTTCAAACACAATATCTGACAAAAATATTGGACCATGTACATTTTTGTGTATACAAATTTGAACCTTAAAATTCGATTTCCCAAAAAAAAATTTTTGTGATATACGGCAAGATAACTCCGGAACGACGATATGTCTTTCCATTATTAAATGGGAATATATGTAAAGGAGGGGTAGTAAAGTCCGAACTTTTAATTATATAAGTATATTTCATTAAGTATAGAACCAATTTGATAAGACTGAAAGTGCTTATCGAACGCATTTACTTGGATTTAGTTGCACAAGACATAAACTTCTTCGTTTTGAATTAAACATTATGTAATTGAATATAGTAGTGATTAGAACGAGTTATTAGTTGCGTTCGAGAACACAAAAGTTTTTACTATTTTTTACTAAACTTTACTGAATTTTACGAAATTGCGTTCGAGTACACAAAATGCAGTAAATGAGAACATAAATTGAGAGCTTCCCCTGATGTATTTTCCTGGGATAGACTTTGTGATTTATTGGATGTAAAATTAAAGGATGTTGCTCGAAAAGATGAGCTCGTATCAATTAAATCTGAAATTGAAGAGCTTAAAGAAGAAAACACAAAATTTAGAAAAGAAATAAATGATCTTACTAGTCGCCTAGAACAAATTGATCGCAGAACCCGCTCTAATAATATTGTTGTTAGTGGCTTAACAAGTAAAAGTGTATCCGCAGCTAAAACTGATTTTTTTAAATTATGTTAATGTAGTAACAGCTCGTTCACTACCAAGGAAAAAAAACATTTTTGTTTACTTTAGAAAATTACATGCAAACTATTAATGTTATTTCCGCCAAAGGTAAGCTAAAAGGAGATTCAATCTATTTACAGAAAGATAATACTAATGAGGAACAAAATGTGCGTTATAATCTAAGAAAAATTAACAAAGCTATTTCAAGTCTCAATGAAAATCTTAAAGTAAGGCTTGGTGAATTTTCCACTTTGCAACATACTTTCAAAATTACTGTTTATATTGGATTGAAGCAAATAAAATTCATAAAGCTGGTCGTGCTAGTGGGGGTTGCTTGTATGGCTTCAAAAAGAAAATACAAAAAATGTATAATTTGAAGTTTTCTACACATTTTAATAATGTTTTTTTTTACTGCAAGAATAGACGGAAATTTGTTTTGTTTTATCCCACTTTATTTAAATTGCACCAATTGGAAAACTGATAGGAAATGTTTTGAAAATGTTTTGGAAGAACTTTCCCCTACAAACTTTTGTATATTCTGTGATTTAAATGCCCGTATTGAAACCTATGTTTTTACAAGACCTACCAAATATCGAGATGCTCGAAAGACAAAAAGTTTAGTCCGAAAGTAAAGCAACTTATGTCTCTTGTTACTAACATAGGGGGAATAATACTCAACGGTAGAACAGCGGGTAATGCTCAGGCAAATACAGCTTTTGTAAAGGTGCTGGTAGTTCAGTTATAGACTATTGTATTTGTTCACATAGTCTTCTTAAGTATGTTGAGGATTTTACTTTTAGTTACAAGCCATTTTCTGATCATATGCCTCTTGAACTAAATTTAACTTGTCCTGCATATAACAATAATAGAATCTTTTCGGGCCAGCAAAGGCTTCGATGGAATGTCAATTTAGTCACCAAATATTGTGAAAATCTTAATCAACTCGCTAGTACTTATAAATCTGTTAATATTCACAATAGTTAGGTTGATGACATTGTATTGTCTATTAAAAATAAAATTAAAGAAGCTAATGTATCTACAAAAAACAAGTTTGGTTTTGAACCAAAACAAAAATAGTTCAACAGGAAATGTGCCCGTTTCCATAAAAATATGTTAAAAGCTCTAGAATAGTATATAAAGAGGAACACAGATATAATAAAATCAAGATATAATTCTGCAAGATATAAGTATCTTAACATTTGTCGTAATAGAAAATGTGAGTTCTATAATGAAAATCTGAAACAACTTAATTTGGTCAGCTGCAGTAAAGCGTGGTGGAAACTCTCCAATAATATGAAATCAAGAAAACAAATAACAATAGGCAACCTAACTGCAGATGATTTTCGTATACATTTTAGAAATTTATTGCAAAATACAAACAAAATAAATGAAATTCACTGGTGTATGCCATATTATATTGATGCTTTTCTCGATTCGCCAATAGAGATTTTTGAGCTTTCATCAGTATTAAGATCGTTAAAACTAAATAAGTCTCCTGGAATCGACGGTATAAGCTATGAATTTTATAAATTTGCACGCGCCTGTTTTGTTACGGAAATACTTTCAGTTCTCAACTACATACATATTTTTACACGAAAATGTTCCAACAAGCTTTAAAACCGCCATATTAATACCACTTTAAAAAAAAGGTGATCCCAATTGCGCTTCAAATTACCGTGGCTTGTCACTAATTGATACCCTGTGCAAAATCTTTAACAACATAATCTTAGATCGCATAACAAATTGGATCGAAAAATACTCCATATTTAACGAATATCAAGCTGGATTCAGAAAAAATTACTCTCCAGTTGATAACGTCTTCAACCTGACAAATATTGTACACTTAAACAAATTAAAAGGTAAGAACACATACGCATTTTTTGTGGACTTTTCCTGTGCGTTTGATTTGGTTCCCAGAAATTTGCTTTTTTATACATTATCAACTATGGGATTATCATCAAAAATTTTTCGTATTCTACAGCTTACATACGAAAACACGTCTAGTCAAGTCCTGTATGGAAATACGTTTTCTGAACCTTTTAATGTTAACGTTGGCGTTAAACAAGGATGCATACTTAGTCCAATTTTGTGTGCCTTGTAGCTTAATGACTTAGCTGATTTCCTTCCTGGCGGAGTAAAAGTTGCAGACATTGCTGTTAAAATTCTTCTGTACGCAGATGACATTGTCATTTTGGCCGATTCCCCAAGTGAACTGCAAACCATGATTGATGCTCTTCATTCCTACTGCTTGATGTGGTGTCTTAAGGTAAATTTGGAAAAATCAATGATAGTTGTTTTTCGTAGTGGTGTAAGAATATCCAATAATATTAAGTGGAGTTTTGAAGAACGTAATAAAGAAATTGTCAATAACTACAGATATCTGGGAATGGATATCAATTTTAACTTATCTTTTACAAAGCACTTAGGAAATATATTAACAACAGCGAAAATGGCGATTGCATCAACATGGTCAAAATATATAAATCATCCTAAGATATCGAACAACAATAAACTTACAATTTTCGTCGCTGCTTCCCGATCTATAATGTTTTACGGTGCTCAAATTTGGGGATTTAAAAAATATGATGAAGTGGAAAAATTATTTCGATACTTCATAAAGAAAATGTTACTTTTACTACATGCTTTATTTACAGATCGAATTCGTGCCCACTGTGACTATAATCAAGTTTCAAACTATATTTTTAACAATTTATCTAGATTAACCCAAACTGGAGACCCGTCTGTTGATACATCTGCCTTAATATTGTGTGTAAATGATGCTGTTAAAAACTCTACGCGTGAAAAGAGGCAGAAAAGAATAATAAGAAGAGAAATTACTCCATGGCTTAACGCTAATTTACTAAAACTAATATCTTTCAAGAAAAATCTATTAAAGCAGCGAAGGAAAAAACTTGATAGTGCAGGTATAGAGACAAGGTTAAAAAGAATTGGCAACATAATTAAGAAAGCAAGTAAAGATTCAATAAATAATTTTTACAGGAACAATGCAGACGGTTTTCAGAATGATCCGAAAAAATGTTGGAAGTTTCTAAATGAAACAATGGGAAGATCTTCAAGCAGATGTATCAATATTAAAGATACCCACGGTGATTTAATTACAGATGATTTTCAAAAAGCTGAAGTTTTAAACAACTATTTTCTGAAATCTATAAAAGATTTAAGGGTACAAATTGAAGAACTATCAATAGACTCTTTTATTTCTTTAAGAACTATTGCTCAACACAATATAAGATTTCATCTTGATTATGCAACAACTGATGATATTCGCAATGCAGTACTAAATTTGAAACCTAATAAAAGTGGTGGCCATGATAATATAGTGCCGAAAATACTTTTAAACAATGTAGATGAATTCACACCATATTTGGTTAATATATTTAATAACATGGTGAACTGTAGCACTTATCCGGATATTTTAAAAATCCACAAGGTGGTTCCGATTCCAAAGGTTAATAATCTACAATGAAATAACGCCGGGAGAAATAACACCGCTGTGTGTAATTTCCCGATGAAAAGGAAATAACGCCGGCCGGCCTTATTTCCTATTGCAAAAAGAAATAACGCCGGCTCCAAAGAGGAAATAACACCCCGGGGGTCTTACTTCTTTTTGCAAGAGGAAATAAAGCCTGCGTTATTTCACTTCAGCGTTTGTTATACCATAAAGGAGAAAATCCTTGCTCCCGCCCGAAGGCCGGCTATACAGAGATGCTTTAGTTAGCGAAGCCGGTCTTTTTTATACCATAGAGGAGAAAATCCTTGCGCCCGGCCGAAGGCCTGCTATACAGAGAAGCTTTAGTTAAAATTTTATTTCTGCTTAGAGCACATTTGTTGTTAATTGTCATTATTGATTTTAATTCTTCATTGACCAAAACGCCGGTCGGCTTTATTTCCTCTTGCAAAAAGAAATAAAGTCTGCTTTAAAGAGGAAATAACACCCCGGGGGTCTTATTTCTTTTCGCATCGGGAAATTACACCCACCGGTGTTATTTCTCCCGGCGTTATTTCACTGCACCGGTTAATAATGCCTGCACTGCGGATAAGTTCAGGCCAATTGCTGTTTTATCTGTTATTGATAACGTGTTTGAAAAAATTTTGCACAGTCAAATTTCAAAGTATATGAAAACTCATAACCTGTTGAATGATTTCCAATTTGGTTTTAGGGAAGGATGTTGTACTGAGGAAGCTGTAGTAAATGTTGTCAACTTTATTTGCAAAGGTCTGGATGATGGATTTTGTGGAGTGGCAGGCATATTTTATGATTTTACCAAGGCTTTTGATCTTATAGATCATGATATTTTGTTGGAAAAGTTGAAACTTTATGGTATTTGTGCACTCATAAAATTATTACAGTAACTGATTGTAGGTTATTAAATTCGTTTTCGGTACTGTTAAAATTGAATAAAAATATAGTTATTTTACGAATAAATTTATTTTTCAACATTTATGTTTGTTATTAAAAAAACAAACTACCAAAAAATAATGTTTTCCGTATTTTTTTTTGTTAATTTGTTTGATTTTTATCGGTTAAAATATATTTTTTAAAAGTAAAAACTATTCAATTTTAACGAATATGATGTTCAATAAATAAAAAACTTAGAAATTACTGAAAAAATCATTTGTTTTAAATGAAATGTAAATGATCCGTTTTTTAAATGAATTTTAATTTGTTTCAAATGAATTTTCGTTTGAATTTAACTACATAATATTTTGAGTGTGGTGGAGAAATGTCTCTTTTAAGAAGTTATTTAATGAAACGCAAACAATTTGTTCAGATTAAAAGCCATAAAAGTTCACTTGGTGCAGTTGAACATGGTGTGCCACAGGGAAGTGTACTTGGTCCATTATTGTTTACCATTTACCTTAATGATATAAAAAATCTTCAACTTTCTGGAAAACTCTTTATTTATGCGGATGATATTTGCCAAGGTTTATATGGAACGGGATGCGTCGTTGCTAACTGAATTTGCAAGAATTAACAAACTAGTTTTGAATTCAACTAAAACTCGAATAATGAGATTTAAGCCTTATGGTGATCATGGCCACTTTAGTGTATTTGTAGATGGTAATGAGGTACAGGAAGTCAGTTCCATTAAGTATTTGGGTGTAGAAATACAAAATAACCTTTCTTGGAGTCTGCATATTCGTAATTTAAAGGCAAAAACTGCTCAGGCTATAGGTTTACTTTATAAATTTAAAAATAAGTTTGATAAAAAAACGAAATTATTGCTTTATAATGCTTTAATTCAAAGCCATTTTAATTACTTGGCAATATTGTATGAATATAAAAAGAGCACTGAACTTAAATCGTTACAGAGAATGCAAAATAAAGCATTAAAAGTTGTAGCTAACCTTCCCATAACATATCCAACGGTGTCATTATTCAGTAATACCTTTAAGAATGTTTTACCTATTTACGGAATTTACAAATTGCAGTTATTAATTTATGTTTTTAAATGTCTGCATAATATTGGCCATCACACTATAAGCTTTTCGAGGAATCAATCTTCATTTAATACAAGAAACAATCACAATTTATCAGTATCCCGGTGTAGGCTGGAAACAACAAAACAAAGGATTGAATACATGGGTAGTCGTGAGTTCAATAATTTGCCTCAATATTTGAAAGATATTGAAAGAATTTCAATATTTAAAAGAGATATTAAAGATTATTTAATTCAACACATAGAAGAGATATTAATGTAAAAAGTTGAATACTTACATATATGTTTAGATAAAGTTGTACATACTTATATACATAATTATATATACATATATTATTATTATTTTTTTTTTCTCAATTAGTTTAAATAATACGTATAAAACTGTAAATTATGTAATATTTAATTGCCAACTCGCCTCTACAATGCCTTTAAGGCGCAGAGGCAACAAAATTAAAATGAATTATTTTATATGATAAATAAATAAAAATAAAAAAAAAACTGGTCTAAACTCCCTGTATATTGATACCTTAAGGCTACATTTGTCTTACATTAATGGAGTTCTACAACTGCCTGAGCATAGATTGCCTCGAATGTTAGCTGAACGAATTATTTCAATGAAAACCTTTTGGGCTGAGGAGTGGGTAAATATATGTGACAAAATTCAATATGTTCCTGAAAATGCTACTAAACCCATGTGTGAATACTGGAAACCAATACTTGAACTTTTAAAAGCAACGGAAAGAGAAGATCTTATATCTAATGCAAGACGCTCACAATTTCATGATTTGTATCCGCAAATCCTATTTTAACTTCAGAATTGTCGTCGCGTGCTACAAGTCTAATAATCAGAGTACGTGGAGGTCTTCTTGATTTAAATAGTAGAGCATTTAGACGTTCTTCTGTTGGCCTATGTACCCTTTGTAATCTGGATGAATCCGAAAATACGTTTCACTTCTTAGGAGTTTGTCCTATTTTTAATGAGTTTGGATATGAACGAAGTATTAAATATACTTAATGGCAACGATTAGTAATTACTATAGTTTATACAAATATGTGGGAATTTGTTTAAATTACAGAAAACTTTTTTAAAATGAATTTAATTAAATTCCTTTAAAATTTTTAATGTACAATTTATTCTTTTTTATATACTCAATTTAAAATTTGGTAGAACCAAAGCAAATTTGCTTATAAATTAATTTAATTAAAATCTGCTTTAAAATGCCAATCTGGCTCACAACTACTATAGATAAGCCAAATATAGATTCATAAGACCTTAAAAATTGTATTACTTACCTTTGTAAATATTGATAAAAAATATCTATTAAATAAATAAAAAAATAATTGAGAAATCTTGGGCACGAAGTGTGAGATCCTTTTTTAAAACTTCCTCAATTATGATTCGGATAATCTCGTCTCGCTTATCACTTGTAAGATCTGTATGCAGGTTATAAAATTATAGGATGTCATTGCCAATATGACTCAGCCAACAACGAAACCAAACCCTAAACCTAACAAAAAAATATGAAACGTACATATAGTTTATAAGTAATCTGTTTAAAACTAGAAGCTGCGACTCTTACCTTATCAAAAATTTTTTTATTGACTCCTGAGTTTACGTGGAAAATGTATCCTTACAATTTTTCAGCCATTCACCTTCCTTTGATGGCATTGAAAGCGTATCTTCTTCTATTCCCAACTAAAATCAAACTTTTTAGTTTTTTTACTTTTTTTTGTTATTACCTCTTTCTTTTTCCACGCAAGCAACTTTTCACGAAACCCCATTCTAAGTCACAGAGGAGGGATCGCTACTTGTATGTCTTCTTTCTTTATATATTGCAAACTTTTAAAGGTCACTTTTGAGTCTGAAACAAATTAATTAAATGTCTAATAACAGGTGGTAACCTAAATCACGCCACGGTCAAGAACGAAAGATTATCAATAACAATTTTAATTAATTTCAAAAGATTTTGTTATTCGTGCTTAATTCCCAGTTTTTATTCTTGATAAAAACACTTGAAATTTATTGTTGATGGGATAAGCTATTCCTATGCATTTCACTGGTTGCTTAGGCCAGATCATCAGGAAACTTCATCCATAAAGATTTTAGACAAACTAAAGATATTAAACCAAATAAAACTGTTAAACGTATAAGACTTATAGCAACAGTTTTACTTGTAACAATATCAAAGCTTGAACAAAATACATCAACAATAAAAAAGTGGGTTTATCTCATCTTACACTCCCCACTACAATTAGTTGAAATTCTCTCAACATTAATTGTAGTTGTAAGTAGGTTAAGAAAAACAAAATAAAAAACAAACAACAACTTACAAAAGATGTTGTCAATTAAGTGTTTTTTTAGGCCGTGCACTTGCCTGTTTATTATCAAAAAGTAATTTCAATTTTTGGGAATACAAAACCACTTTTTTATTGTTGATGTATTTTGTTCAAGCTTTGATATTGTTACAAGTAAAACTGTTGCTATAAGTCTTATACGTTTAACAGTTTTATTTGGTTTAATATCTTTAGTTTGTCTAAAATCTTTATGGATGAAGTTTCCTGATGATCTGGCCTAAGCAACCAGTGAAATGCATAGGAATAGCTTATCCCATCAACAATAAATTTCAAGTGTTTTTATCAAGAATAAAAACTGGGAATTAAGCACGAATAACAAAATCTTTTGAAATTAAAATTTTGTTTTCCCAAAAATTGAAATTACTTTTTGATAATTTTAATTAATTTTCATGTTGTAAATTCCTTTCTTCATAAAAATAATTTAATGAAAATTAAATTTAATTAAATATTTGGATTAAAAACCATAAATAGTTCAACAAAATAACCACAATACTAATTATTGTTAAAGCTGAGGCACGAGCTCTATGTGTACATTTGTCCTTCAAATTGTACTGAAAAAGTTCAACAAGAAAAAGAAAGACAAACATGAAAAAACAAAAATGTACTTTGGACCTGAAGAAGAATTCTTGACAAAAAGTACGAGAAAACAGAAGTAAGGAAAAAACATCTGAAATCAATTAAAATGGATAATCATTCAGAAAGGCAAATTTCGATCTACCAAAAGGTTAAAATTAAAATTTGGTTAAAGGATTTATGTTTGACTATTGACGTCAGCAGTCGTCGATGGCTGCGAGTGTAAGACGGCAAATCCATCTGAAGAGATCGAGTGGTTGCGATCGAAACATGTCATGGTAACCTGCCCGCCAGGGTTCGAGCCCCGGCCACGGTCAATAATGAAAGATCATCAATAACAATTTTAATTAATTTTCATGTTGTAAAATTCCTTTCTTCATAAAAATAATTTAATGAAAATTAAATGTTAACTTTAAAAATATATTCTTAAATACAAAAATACGATCTTAAAATTAAGATTACGTTCTTGATTTTAAGAATGTGTTCTTACAGCTTAAGACCACGTTCTAAAATTGAAGAATACGATCTTAAACTTAAGATTGCGATCTTGATTTTTAGAATTCATTCTAAAAATTTGAGAACATTAATCTTACTGACCAAATTCCAAGATCATAATCTGAAGATTTCTGCAATCTAAATTCAAGAATTTTGTTCTTAAATTTAGATCCTCATTTTTCTCTTAGTGTATCCCTACACGGAAGCGAACTGACACCAAACTTTTCCGGTGATAGGTCTTTGGTGGTAGAGACCGGTTCTAGTTCTTTATATGAATAACACATATATTGAAGGCGGTCAATTGAAACTATTTGACCAGTCACACATGTGTGCTCAATAAACGTGTTTAGTGTTATTTACTACAATGTACTTTTATTTTAATACGATGTAGTATTTTTTCAATAAAAAAGTCCTAGAACTAATGGCCTGTTCGTCGATAGCGAATGAAGTCTTCGTTCGCTTAAATTACATTTAAAACAAAAACAAATTATAAAATGTTGTTTTTGTTTTGCATGTTAGTTAAGCGAACGAAGTCTTCATTCGCTATCGACGAACAGGTCATAAATTTAACAACCAAATTTTAGATCAAAGTTATTTTTGGGAATACAAAATTTATTATTAATAAGTTCCCAATTTTTCATATTTGATAAATACACTGAGATTTATTGTTGAGGGAAGCTAGCTTCTATACGCATTTAACTGGTTGCTTAGGCCAGTTCATCAGGAAACCTTTTCCAAAGATTTTAGAAAAGCCAAAAATTATATACATATAAAACCCTAAAAGCGAATAAGTCTTACTTGTAACAATATCAAAGCTTAAACAAAACACCAACAACAAACAGTGAGTTTATCTTTTCTTACATTTATGGCGATTTCTGTTCTGAGAAAAATGTTGCATTAATGTTACATGTTCTACATTTTTGTGTTCGTTTGTACAAAAAATACAACTGCGGGAAAAATTTTCAAGTTCTTTTGTGAATATGTTGATGAAAAACATGTTGCATATGGGCATTTCCCCAGAATGGTCTACCAGGATGAAAAAATAATATGTTGATTATTATCGTCTTTTATTGTTTATTATTAAAAAAAAGTCTATGTTCTTATAAAACAATGATTTCCTTGAATATCTGAGCTGTTTTACTTGAGGAAATTGGGCTGGAAACTGGAAAATTTTATAATTTCCTGTATTTTCTACTTCATAAGACATTTTTATATACTTATTTTACATGCAAAAAATATGTTATGTTTACACTCTTTCTTCATAATCTCTCCAATACGATCAATTTTAAAAGGAGTATTAAGTTTTTTTGTTTAGGAAACTTGAATACATTTATGGTAAATCGCATGGTGATAACAATAAAAAAACATATGGAAAAATCGAACGTTCGCGATCCGTACGTTCGCGACCGGTACATAAGCCAATTAAATAAAAACCAAGAGAGATATTTTATTTTGTAAATACTGGATGGAGACCTACATTAATACACTTTTAAAATAAATTAATCAGTTTTTACATTTCACTTCTGTCAGCCGAAGTTGACTTCTATTTTGCGTACGTTCTTGACCACACGTTTATAACTCTTATTATGAAAACTTAAACTCGATGAAATCCATCTTTTGTACTAAACATAGAGCTACCCAAATGCTATCGAATCGCAAAAAAAAGGCTACGAAAAGTTTTGTTTTGTATATTATTTGTACATCAAAAACTTACGAACGTACGTTCGTGACCCCAGGAAATGCCCATATTTTACCCTAAATTTAACTTATTACTGCCCTGTTCTACAACTTTGGTACTTACTACTTTGTTTGTACAACAAAGGTTTTATTTTGTTTGTCATAATTCATACCGCTCATAATTTTGTAAAAAATTTGTTTTAAAACAAAATATAAAAATATTTACAAATTAAAATCAAAAAAGTCTATTTAAATTTTAGTTGCTTTAATTTTTATAAGCCATTAGTGATGTTAATATTTGTTTTAAACCCGTAATAGCGTGCAGAAAACGCTTAAATAGCTTTAAAAATCGCTCGTTAATGATGAAATTGTAATAATAGTTGTAAATAAAAGCACTAATTTTGTTCAATTGAAATTGCACAACATGTAACACTTCGAGTGATTATCGGTAACATTAGAAAATGTTACATGTATATACTGTAACATATTTTTCTCAGAAAAGAAATCGCCATCTAGCTATAAATCGACTAGGGTCTTTCGATTGGTGTTCTCAGTTTTTTTTCTATCTCTTACAGATTCTGAGATGTTTTATATAACAAGGATTTAACAGCGCGTTTTTGGTTTGAGATTCAGATAACAAGGTTCCAACTAACTATAGAACCTTTTTAACTTAAGAAGGCTATATTATTTAGCAGATAGAACAATGTGGAAACTTTAATTGCAAAAAGAACCATGTTGCTCAGACTATCCTTATGCTTGTTACTTGTTTAACTTTCGGAATTTTAACTTTTTCAATAACACATGGTTCTATCTACAAAAATTATTTGTTACTATAGCACAAAATTATATTTGATACTTAGAACCGTGTTGTCCCACATTCATGAGCATCATCGTTAAGCAACTGCCCAGCGTGAAAACTCAGAAGACCTTCTTTCTTCAGGCCTTTTTAAAGGCCTGCTTAAAAAATTTTTTGATTTAATTACTGTTCTTACGTAACTGCTAAAGAATGCCTCATAGAAGGCCTCGACTCTTTGTTATAAAAGATAAGATACACCTTCCACACTCGCTTCTATGAGAAACGAGAAAAGAAGGAGTAACATTTTTTGTTTTGTTTTTTTGCACAAGCAAAAGAATTTAGATCCCTTTGCAAAAACAAAGTAACATATCGTCAGAATTGGTTTGGCGCATATGCCAAAAAGTCGGAGTGGAGAAAAACGACAAAGAAGATTTACATGAAGATTTCTCAAATTGTACCCGATAGAATTTTTTTATATTTTTACCACTGCTTCTGGTATTTGTTTTGAAGAAAAATGCAAATTTTTGCGCACTTTCATGAATAAAGTTAGAATTTAATAGTATTTTTTTTGAATATGAAAAATATTGTTTTGTGCCGCATACGCCACTTTTCTAAAAAAAAAATTAAAAAAGTGGCTTTTTGTGCTGCATACGTGTACTTATTGCTGTGTATTGAGTAATTTTTGAGAATTTTTTTTATAGTTTTTTTATTTGATTTTACTTTACAAAAACAGAAAAAACAGTTTTACTGTTATGAAAAGTTACATAAAAAGCCACAAATTAAACAACTTAAATAATGCAAAAGTAAAAGGAAAATTTAAAACTTAATATTGAGTAAATTTTTATAATAAGCTTTATCAACACGTGGAAGCAATATAAGTAAGTCTTTTATGTCTCTATTTTTATCGCTGGAAATAAATGATTGTTTCGATATTTTCAAAACATTCGTCAACAAATTCTCAGGAGTTTTCAAACAATTTTTTGGTGCAGATTTAACCAAAATTGCATTTTAATATTTTGCCTCTCTGGTAGAAGTTTTAAAATATGTATATACATAAATCATTTTTTTAACTGTATAGAAGTACTTTAATTTTAGCAAAAGGGACTTTTCGAAAGTCCATTTTATTTGCTTCCAACGAGTATGTGCGAAAAATTTCCGAAAGCATTTCCATAACTTTAAGTTTTGTTTTATTATTTGGCATTGTTTTAAGCAAATTTAGTAAATGAAGAGGACTATGAATTTCAATATTCTTTAAGTACCGGTCAATAACACCATGGACACAGTCCACTTCTTGAATTAAAGAATGTTCTGGTTCTGAAGACTTTTGTATTACGGCATCAATATTATTTTGTTTAAAGAACATTTTGATTGCGGTTGCATTAATTTGATTTTTATTTTGAGGTACGCAAGAATCGCTCCATAATGTCAAAGTTTTAATAAGTGGATAATCTTTTATTAATTCATTTAAAATTTTAATTTAAGCACTAGCAATATTGTTACCACTCCGACCACTATGAGCTTCCGTCAAAAAGGCACAATAAGTAAAAGTTGGTATATATGACATAATAATGGTTGCAGTAAGATTAAACATATTTAATTTTTGTTTGTAGTACAATTTTGAAGCATTTCCCTTAGGTAGGCTAAAAACACAAATAATAGCAAACCGTACACTTGGTTGGGTCCATTATAAAACTATTTTTCACAAATTTATTTTTTTGTTGTCATTTTACTTTGCTTTTGCCTTAACTCCTTTTTTTTCTTACGGCAATGCAGCAAAGCAACAGTAAAATTTATTTTGTACGTTTTTGTATGAAGAATTTGCTGCAATCGCCAAACAGTGGCTTGTAGAGCAAAACAAAACTTAAAAAATTTTGAAACAGTTGATATGCAGCAAAATGAATGCTTTATATCTCAGAAACCACAAAAAATTTCGCTAAACTGGTTTTGGATTCAAAAAGGGGGTATTCAAAATATATATACCCCATACATAACTCAACTTTTTTAAAAATGGTCGGTAGGTCAAACCAATTCTGAGCTGACGATATGTTGTAAAATATTTTAGTTGAAGTTGAAAAGAGAAAGAGAAAATTGTTTTGTTTTTTTCGCCAAAGCGAAACAATTCAGATCCCGTTATAAAAACAAAGTAACAAAGTAGCAAATTTGATTATTTCAATAAAAAAATAGGTATCACATGTGTTATTAAACTACAATAAGTTTAATCTTTCTATCTTTCTATATTATATGTATATATAAAAGAGACGTGTTTGTTTGTAATCGCTAAACTCAAAAACTACTGCACCGACTTTGACTAAAATTAGTGTGTTTGATGTATGAGGCATGAGGAGTGTTTCTGTGTAGTTTCGCGTTTGTTAAATAAATTTTGCGATTTTTAATAAAAATTATTATTGGTTTATTAGGTGTTTTTGCATATATTTGTTTTGAAATTCAATTAAACACGTTCATATTTTATAAAATTTTAAATCTTTACTAAGAGCCAGCAAAGCGGAACGGGTCCAGCTAGTAAAATATATATAAACATATGTTTGTAAAATAGGTATACATACATATATAAAATGTTAAGTGTTCATTTTCTATATTGGAGATCTGATATGTACATGAAACCTATTCAGTCTTCTAATTTCATTTGTAAGGAAATATTCCTTTATGTTTTAGACTGATAGCCCTTCAATATGACCTTTAATGCATTTGTAGAAGGATGGTCTGAAAGGCCCTTTAAGAGCCATTAATTGAAAGGCCTTTTAACATACCTTTCTTAAAAACCCTTCAAGATAACCTTTTTGCTAAGGCCTTTTGACAGTCATTCTCTCGAAAGCCTTCTAAGAGCAATTTATTTGAAGGCCTTTCAGAAGCTCTGGGGAAGAAAGGAAAGCGGAAGGCCTTCTCCGCAATGACAACGCGTGTAAAAAAGATATGAGTATGGAATGGAGCGAGAAGGCCTTGTTTATCCAAAAGAAGGGGTACAGAGGCTTTTTCCCGCTGGGTATCTTTCGAAGAATTGGTGGTGGTGTTGGTTATATTAATTTTTATTTTTTTTTTGTTTTAACTTAGAGACAATGTCATTTTTGCGACAACTTTAATTAAAACATTTCTAATTACCTGCATTATTAGTTTTTGGATTTTGTTTAAATTTTAAAAGTTGCAATTAATGCTAGAAACACAACTGGGACGAACGACGAATTATTCGCAACGAATATTCGTCACCAGAAATATAACACATTGGTCTATATGAAAGTACACACGATCATTGCGTAGACCGAAATACGTCGTGCGTAACGAACTCTGTGATAGGTTTATTTCTATTTCTTACGCAGACGAACGAAGAACAAATTGGGAAAGGGACAGCGCAGCATGATAGCAAGGTCCAATTTTATTAAAAATCGTAAAATCTGTAAAGAATTACAGGGACAATTCGCTTCCATTGCGAATTTGGCTAAAATTCGCGAAAAAATTGCGAACTTTTAAACAAACATTAAAATTTATTTAAAAAAGCCATAAAATTGATTATAGGTCACTAAAACTATAAGGAATGGAAAAATGCTATATTAGCGGAAATTCGCAAAAGTTTACCAGCACCGGCATGCTAGCAAAGTCTACTATTTATTATAAATCGTTAAAGCTGTAAACACGGCTGAAATTCGCAAAAAATTGGAAAATTTTAAACAAACCCAAAAACTAATTTAAGATCACAAAATCG
Source organism: Pollenia angustigena (assembly GCA_930367215.1). Lineage (NCBI taxonomy): Eukaryota > Metazoa > Arthropoda > Insecta > Diptera > Polleniidae > Pollenia > Pollenia angustigena. The sequence continues at coordinate 218,561,964 of OV884058.1, read as the reverse complement.
AAATGCAGAACACCAGAAACGCTGAAGTTCTAGAATACACCCGATTAATAGTTTTTATAAGTTAAAAAAAATTTTAGATTTACGGAACGAATTCTTGGCGACGAATTCGTCGTACGATGCGAAGTTCGTCGTTCGTCCCAGTTGTGTTTATACCATAAAATATTTTATTTTAAGTTTTTAATAGAGTTAATTAAAAGAAAACTTCAATAGGTTTACATATTTTTAACAAATATTTTAGTAGACTTTCTTAAAAACAAGTTATCTATCTATCTTCTTCTTCTATATATATAAAACAGGCCGATTTTGATGAAATTTTCAGGCGGGTGACACTGTGAAGTCTGATTTTTGATCCAATTTTCATATTGCACCACCAATGACATTTATATAATTTGGACGATTGTTTCTTTAAAATGATCGCCATGGTCCAACTTAGATTTATACGAAAAGAAAATTTTGCCCCGCCCACTTTTTTCGAATTACCTAAAATCAGAAAACAGCTCCATCGATTTGTAAAATTTTTCTTTCAAATGTTCGTATTGATCCATTTTAAGTTTTTATCGAAGGAAAAATTTACCACGCCTATTTTTACGCCCACTTTTTTTTTTAAGCGCATAACTTGAGAACGGCTTGACCGTTCCATAGGTTTTTACGGAAAGAAAATTTTGCCCCACCCACTTTTATCGATTAACCTAAAATCAAAAAATGGCTCCATCCATTTGACTAATGTTTCTTTCAAATGTTCGCATTTTTTAACGGACTTTAAAAATCAAACGCAAACATTTTTCCTAATTTGGACAGGGCAACGTCTGTCGGGTCGGCTAGTAGTGCTATATTATTGATCCTATTTTAAATCATTTCAATAAACATAGATTTTTTTTTTAATTAAGTTAAATTTTTTCCTTCGAAATAAAAACCACATCATTTTATATCGTAAGGCTTTCGACGGCACCCCCTTGCCAGCTTTTGAATGAATTCTAATGATTTAAAATGAAAGAAAATCTTTTGCAATAAAATTTGTACCTTCTGCACTTGCTGCCCAAAATTTGTTACGTTTTAGTATAAATTTGCAAAAATTTTAAGTCGAAATTAGACGTACTTACTGTTAAATGATCGTTATGGTTACTAACAAGAATTAACTCAATAAAAGCCTTCTGTTGTTTATTGCAAATGTATGAATGAATGAATCAATTAATAATTAAATGTTCAAGCAAGCTACTTTATGCAGCAGAAATGTACCCAGTAAAAACTTCGCCTACAATATAATGTGTTGAGTAATCAGAAAAACATAAGAGCACTACTTACAATTCTACTGAAAGAACCAATGAATTTTACAAGGGATGTCCCAAAATAAACGCATTCAAAAGTAAGTCATTATTTTTTTTTACCTACATAAGTACATCCAGAAAAAAGTAATTAAAGATGTAGTTATAGAACTAAGCTACTAAATAATGAGTAAAAGAAGCTCTTCATTTTGAAAAAGTAAGCGAAGTTTTTTAATGGGTAGGTATCATGGGATTTTCGAATCTTTGTCTGTGTTCATACGGCTCTTGTCTTATTGACATGATTGCTACTTTATAGGCGAGAGGGAAGAGGGGAAAAGAAACGAGTACACAGATGCATGTACTGTCTTTACGTTTTGCTTTTTCATTCGTTGTTCAATTTTGTTATTGTTTTCAATATCAGAAAAGCACATGTCGTCAACATGACATGAATCATTTGAACGCCAATTCATGTTCAAAGAAGAAAAAGGAAGAATCTTGTCAATAAGACATGAGCCGTATGAACTTAGACTTATAACTTCCTTTCAGTCTAAAAAAAAAGTAAATCAGTCGTTGAAAAGTAAGCGCATTTCTTACAGTGTTGCCAGAAGATTTTTTGAAAAATACCTACGCACACTAAAACAAATCCGATTTTCCCTACACTTTGCAAAAATTTTCCCTACAAAAATCCCTACGCGTTTTTGTCATAATACTCTAAGAAAAAACTAAAATAAGTAATAAAACCTAAAAAATATTTATGTACTTTTAATTAATTGCCCACACCTGGTTCGCTTTTCCTGCTTGGTAATATAGTGATAATTTCCGTCACATCGGGCATCCGATGTTAAAGAAGATGGACGACTAGGACCTGGCTTTTCACGTTGTTTATTACCCTCGATAATTGCATTTGCAATACGACGTCGGAAGTTTAGAAGGTCTATATTATTACCCCCATTCTGCCTACAAAGTAACCACGCGTTTTGTACTGACATGTCAATGCAGTGGAGAATCAAAGGCATGTACCACTTCTTTCCTCTAATGCTTGTTCTTTGTGAAGATATGTTCTGGTCCGATAAATCCACTCCACCCATGTTTTTGTTGTATTGCTGAATAAGATGAGGTTGAGTCACTAGTATCTTCTTCTTTTGTTGGCGAGAATAGCGTTCAGTTTTGTGGGCAGGATTTATACCAACTGCATTGGAACATACCGACACCATACTACTATCATGCCACTTGCAAATTATTACATCGTCAGATAATCGATAATCGAAGAAACCTCTCTCTTTGGTTTTTAGTTCTTTGTTGCCTAATAAGGGGCATTTTCCAGTCCTATTTTCTCGTATAGTTCCAGTTATACGGAAACCCCTCTTCGTGAGTTCATCGACTAAAGGCAAACCAGTGAAGAAATTGTCTATAAAAAGATGGTAGTCTGCGCCATATCCCAATGATGCTAGTTGATCAGCATAAGTCAGCACCACACTTGCGCCGAGACCGAGGTGAGTATATCGGGCATCCGTAAATGTAGACGCTCCTTGATATAGTTCAAACCATGCAGTGTATCCGCCTGATGTTGCACCAGCCCATAATTTGTAACCGTATCTAATAGGCTTACCTCGAATAAACTGTTTGCACCCATGACGACCGAAATATGGAACCATGGCCTAATCAATGCTATGATTCTCTTTATGAGGACAGTGTTCAAGAAAATTCGCAGATAAGATTCTTAGCAAAGGACGAACTTTGGCGAATTTATCGGACTTCTTTAAATCTAGATTATCAGCGGCTTGAATATTGGAATATATGAGGGAAAATCTATCTCTTGATAAGGCTGAAGCGATCAGATAATTTTTTGAATCTGGTGCATTTTCCCAGTACATCCGTCTTCTACTTACTTGAGAGTAGCCACTTACCAATAAAATTCCAACCAAACATTTTAATTCTTCCATTTTAATTTCTGCATGTTTGATTTCTGCATGTGCAGAAATCTTTGCTGGAGCTCGAAGCAAGTTTGGTGGTAAATTATGTATGCTGACATAATCTTCTTCGCCAGAGTCTTCGTCAGTCTGGTCATCATTGGCGGTGTCAGGTGGGAGTACAAAAATATCTAACTCTTTACACTGGTTGTCGTTATTATCGTCTTCTTCTAGAATTGTGGCGATGTCGTGCAGCGTTAATGCCCTGAAAGACAAAAACCAATATTATAAGCTATAAGGCAAAACAAAAAAAATTTTTGTATATGGGCAACTTCAAATTTTTTGAGCACCTGCTGAAACCGACATACTATGGCTCTTATTTCGTTAAGTTTTATGAATTGAAAAAAACGTTGTACAGGGTTTGGATGACTATACTTGAAGGATATGACGTGCAAAGTTTTACGTTGAAAAGTCCTCACCTTAAGAATTGGTGGTCATCTAAAATTCGAAAAATTAAAAAAACGACTTGAAACTTCCAACAGTTTTTTCATTCATTCCGTTTTCTTTGTAATAGTTTTAAGCCTTTAGATCCAAACCCATAAAAAATATAGTCACTAGACTTTTAGGATATGTCCACTAAAAAAAAAATTTTGATATCGCTGCTGCGTGAATGGTGTTTTAAAGTGAAACCAAAATTTTCCGAATTTTGAAATTTTTGAAGATTTTGCATAGAGTTTTTGCGCCGTTTTATAAAAATGTGTTTTAAGCGCAGAATTAAAAAAACTGCGTAATTTTATAAAGTTTGAGGTGTATCAAGTTGGTGTCAGCGCACCAATAACGTATCACGGACATCACAAACTTAAAAGAAATTAGCGTAAATTTTTTAAAAATGTATCTTTTTTGCGTCTGACAATCTGAATTGCCTTTTAAGTTGGCTAGTGTATTGCGTGATGTGAGTAACTTCGTAAAGGGCACCTCCGAGGCGAAAACGCACTTTAAAATTTTTAAACGCAAAAATTTTATGAACTTTTGAAAATTTTTGCAAAAAAACAATTTATTTTTAAGCTTTTTTTTATATCAAGCCATGTCATGGGAACATGTTTAGGTATCTAAATAGATTCTTCGCGACGGACTTAACTGATAAAGTACAAAAAAAAATTATTTTTTTTCAACCCTGGCGCGTGCAGCGGCAGTTTTTTCCAAACACATTTCGCTTTGTGACAACTGAAGCGCTGTATCAATTCCGCTCAAACGTACATCGAATAGAAGACTTTACTGAGCTTGATACTAAAATTGAAAACGCACCAAAAAATTTTAAGGATTTAAAATTTTATGGAGGAAACAAAATGTTTCTAACCTCAAAAAGCATCCTTGTATCAAATATTTGATTGGCGATAGCCAAATAGTTTTTTTCCCAAAATATTGAAAATTATGTCTTATACTAGCCGTAATTTTGTAAAATGTTTAACAATTTGAAATAAATTTTTATATGCATACACGATCAAAAAAAAATTTTTTATATTTTTTTCAGTGTATTTTAAAAAGTATTCAAGCTTTTACAAATATTTTAGTGTGCTAAGAAAGCCCTTAAGGGGTATTATCCACACGCGTTATCCTTTTTCAATTTTAACAAAAACTGTAATTTTTATATTTTTTTTTAATTTTTAACTTTAAACCGCAGTAAAATTTGCGCCGTGTAATAAAAATGATTAACGCGAACGGATTTCACATGCTCAAATATCGGTTTATACACACGCAAATTAACATTGATGTCAGACAAAAAAAAAAAAATTAAAAAAAAAATGTCTAGGTGTCGTAAATTTTTGAAGTTGCTCATATATTGCTTATGCATAGACCTACTGTACCACATGAGGTACACCTACTTTAGAGTATAATATTTCTCGTAAAAATACGAAACTCGATATTTTTTTGTGGCAATAACATACTTTGTAGTTAGTCATCTTTTCTAAATAATACACACAAATTATAGAATTCCCGATAAATTAACATAAAACTTACCTTTTGAAATACACTGTATTTTTTTTTTACTTTTCCGCTGGGGTATTTTTCTCAAATTTTCAAAAAAACTGGATAAAATTTTTTTTTTATTATTTTTCATTTATTAACAACACTTAAATATAATGCCTGCAACTAAAAAAGAAAAAATATTATGAATGGTTATGTCACAATGATTTTTTAAAGTTCGTACCACATAGGGTACGGCAGGTCTATATGGGTTAAAGAGGTTTTAAAAAAAGGTAAATGCAACAGGGAACATGATTTATAAAAAATCGGCCATGTGATGGAAATCAAGTAACGTGAAAATGAAATCGAAAAAATTTTTAAAACTCTCCCATATTCAACGTTCAAAAAAAAAATTCCTTTTATATACCTGAACTACTTTTGAATTTAGGAAAAGCTGCTTTCATTTTTACAATAACTGAATTGAAAATCTTCGTCGATTTCAATTTTACGTGATTTCGGATTCCATGACATGGCCGAATAAATGTATTCCTTTTGAACTGAATTTTCTAAAGTGATCATTAGTATATTCGAAATAAATGCAACATCTTCCATTGTTTTGCGACAATTATCTTATAATACAAATTAAGGAATGGAATGGGATGGGAGAAGTGGGCGTGGTACCTCCCGTACAAAAAATATCAAAAATTTTATAAAAGCCTGATTTTTTGGACTGTTATATGACCTATGGTATTCCCTTATATATCAAAAGATGGGAAATATTTAGTATAAAACATTTTCTGAAAAACTCGGAAAAATCGGTTCAGATACGGACAAGTTATGACCAAAATAATAATTTTTTTTTAAATACCCACTTTCGGGAACCATAAATCTTCTCGAGTCCAAGATTTATAACCCAACTAACTGGCAAGTTTCTTCTTAAACACGTCGGTATATAAATCTGTCAAATCGTTTAAAAAATGGCTGAGTTATAATCAAAATACTGAAATCCCAAAAATTACTCTTTTTATACCCTTCACCTCAGGTGGAAAAGGGTATATATAAGTTTGACCTTCCGTTTGTAATTTCTACAATATTGTTCTAAGACCCCAATAAAGTATTTATATTCTGGGTCCTTATGAGGAGAGAAGTTGATTTAACCATTTCTTTAAATATTAAATCATTAACTAACTTTCATTTTTTGCATTTATTTCGTATACAATGCAATATCAGAAAAAATACCTACATTTTGGCGAATATAAAAAATCTGTCCGATTTTCCCTACGCTCCTATTTTAGTAACAAAAAACCCTACATGTAGGGATTTTCCCCTACTTTTGGCAACACTGATTTCATATCTATAACGATATAATCATGGTGGAATAAGCAGGTGGCATCGTTACGGCAACAAATACAACATTACAACAAAAATGGAAATTATATCACCGTTTAAGTCATAAAATACTTTAAACAAAAATCAAAGAGTACCGCTGAACGTGATGAAATAAATAAATTTTTAGTCAATTTTGATCAATGTCTTATTTATTTTAATTTAAAATTATCAAAAACTTTAATAATATACAATAATCACAGCACAAAACGTGGACTTTTTGTAAACATAAACAAAACTTTGACATAAACCTAGACAAACAATGCAAGAGCAAAAAATCGTCATCTGGCGTAGTGCTGCCACCTGTTTATTCCACCATGGATATAATTACGTTAATATTCAACTAAGATTCTACACAAAAATTTTTGGTTGTGTTGGCTGTACAATTTTAAAATTTCGTATTTTTTTTTTTTTTTGAATTGTTGGAACATTTATTGTAAAACATTCGACTAATATGTATAAATTTATTAAAAGTGTTAGCCAAATAAGCTAAAACCATTTCCCATCTTTCTACCGGCATATGTACATTAGGGCAATAACCAAATTTTTCACATAGTACTACGAAGTGGGGAATGTTGATTTATAAACAAAAAACATTATAGGGCTTAAACGGCACTTTAAAGGGTTAAAATGTTTTACAAATATTTTCTGCATCAAATTTCACTAGGGGTCTTCTAAGACCAAAAAATCGTGCAATGTATGTAAAACGGGTTTTCCAAAAACTCAAAAATTTCAATGCCCGAAATTTCGAAAATCCGTTTAACATACATTGCATAATTTTTTGGTCTTAGAAGACCCCAAGTGAAATTTGATGCAGCAAATATTCTTAGAACATTTTAACCCTCTAAAGTGCCGTTTTAGTATATTTTTGTGTGGATGTAAAAAAATTACCCCTTAAAATTAGTGTAAGAGCGTTAATTTATTCTAAGAAAAGAATCGCCATACAACTCTACTGAAGTCATCTGAAAATATCTTTTAGCTTAGAAGTACATTTAGTATATTTTTTTGACTTGCGCCAAACGCAGAAATTCAAAATTTGCAATGCACGAAATTCAAAAAAACCCGTTTTAAATACATCACATGAACTTTTGGTCTTAGAATACCCCTAGTGAAATTTGATTTAGAAAATATTCGTAGAACATTTTAACCTATAAAAGTGCCGCTTAAGTAAACTTTTGTGTAATAGTTGGGAACGAGGAAAAAATTACACCTTAAAATGAGAGTTAGATGGTTAATAAATTATAAGAAAAGAATCGCCATACAATTCTACTGAAGACATCTGAAATTATTTTTTAGCTCAGAAGTACATTTAGTATTTTTTTTTTTTTTTTTTTGACTTATACCAAACGCATTTTCAAAAAACCCTCTAAGCCCGAGCTAACTTTCAAAACCCTTTTGGCAGATTTGCTCTACTAGTAGTATACTTTCTTTCACTTTGCAAGTGTTGAGCCTGATTTTTTTGTTGTTGCACAGTGTTATAAATGAGACCCTTTTGGTTTCACCAAATACAAGGCCTCACCTTCGCGCTATGGATGTTCGGCCTTATATGTTTATATTTTCCCGTAACTCCCTTTCTGGGTTTTTCAATAGCAATTTTTTCAATTTCCAACACCAGCGTCCGCTGCTTTGACTGCCTTGAGGTAGCCTCTCGACACCTTGTCTTGTTACATCACCCTCTGTACCCATGTTCTGTAACTTTAGTGAGAACTTCTCGCATCGAAAAGATGTGAAACAAAATATTTCATCGTTTCTCGAAATTTGAGAAAAAACTGTGCCTCTAGCTCATGTCGAAAACTATCAAAAGAGATTACGTCGTTACGTTATAAACGTCTTAGCATTGCACCCGAAGCCGATGTGACATTGCTGATGTTGAGAACGCCAGCCACACGGCGTTGACGGCGACCATAATGTAATGAAATTTAAAATTTTTTTACGACCAAATAATGTAAAGTCAAACTTATGGTGTTTTCTTTTCTACAAAAAAATTTAACATTTTATATAAAACAAGTTAGAGTGCTATATTCGGCTGTGCCGAATCTTTGATACCCTCCACCGACAGTTCGAATGTTTAAGGAGTAATATCTGTATGATGTTATTATAATCTTAAACTGTGACGATTTGTTATTAATTTAGTTTAAGGCAACCAAACTGTTTTCCGGTAGAAGGGTTTATATGGGGCCTAGGGTAAATTATGGACCGATCATCACGAAATTTCACAGCGTCATTTCTAGTCATTTAAAACTGTGACGTACCAATTTCTGTTATGATAGCATTATTAATTATGGTTTTAGGTGTACTGAACTGTTTTCCTGGAGTAGGGTTTCTATGGGGCCTAGGGTAAATTATGTACCGATCTTCACGAAATTTCACAGTATCATTTATAGTCCTATAAAACTTTGATGTACCAAATTTTGTTATGATAGCATTATTTTTTACGGATTTAGGCGTACTAAACTGTTTTCCGGGAGTAAAGTTTATATGGGGCCTATGGTAAATTATGAACCGATCTTCACGAAATTTCAAAGATTTATTTGTCGTTCTATAAAACTTTGATGTACCAAATTTTGTTATGATATCATTATTTTTTACGTTTTTATGCGTACTAAGTTGTTTTCCGGAAGTAGGTTTTATATGGGGCCTATGGTAAATTATGGACCGATCTTCACGAAACTTAACAGTTTAGTTTCTAGTCCTATGTAACTGTGACTTGCCAAAATTTGTAATGGTAGCATTGTTAGTTAGGGTTTTAGGCTTAATATACTGTTTACCGGGAGTAGGGCTTATATGGGGCCTAGGGTAAATTATTGACGGGTCTTCACGAAATTTCACAGCGTGATTTCCAGTTTTCCAGTTTTCCACCATTTATGTTAGTTTTTGTAACAAAATTATAAATTTTTTTTAGGTGGTGGTTCCACATTTTGATTCATAGCTCAGATCCTATTGCACCGATTTTTCTGAATTTCAATCCCAAACTGCTTAGGATAACTACAAGCAATTTGACACCAAGTTTGTTGATTTCTTTTGAGTTTTTCGAAAGTGAGCGTGTTTTCAACAGACGGACAGACAGACGGACATGGCTAGATCGACTTAAAATTACTCAAGGACCCAGAATATATATACTTTATAGGGACTGAGATGAATAGTAAAAAAGTTTCACACGGAATGACAAACTGAATATACCCTCTTCACAACTAATTGTGGTGAAGGGTATAAAAATGCAATTTGGTGTCTGTTTCTTAAAACTTTTGCTCCCGAAAAGGGTAAGTTTTTTAGAATAAAACAAGCCACCCTTGTCGGGAGCAAAATTTTTAAGAAACAGACCCCAAATTGCATTTTTTTTTAAATAAAATGTCACATTTTTTTGTAGAATAGAAAACACCATTAAATGTTTGTTGTTTGCAAATGAGCTTTAAAAAAATTCATATATTTTATAAAAATGTTAAAAGCAAAATAATTAAACAATGGACAAATGTGCCAAGAACAAAATGTTATTATTATTATTGTTTGCAAGTTAAGTTGTTTTTTTTAATGTTGAAATTTTTTCTCGCTCCGTTTTTATTCGTGAGTTGTTTTGACAGTTCAAAGCGGGAGCTTTTTCTGTAAATTGGCAAGTAATCTCCTTACGTGACAACTAGAAGATACTCACAAAAGAAAAGTTACAGACACAGTTTAGTGAAAAAAAGCTGTTTTTTCAATATACGGCATTTTTGTTTCATTTCACACATTTCAATCGAAAAGTTTCTCGACGCGAGAGCTACAGAACATGCGCACTGATTTGCATAGTGTGTGTACTAGCCAAAACCATTTACGTCCTTTTATTTACATATGTAAATATCGTTGGCTTTGTCGAAAAGGATTTTTTTTTCATGTCGAGCATTGAATCAATGCAAAAATTACCTTTTTGCATATAAGCATCATATTTGATATGCAAAACCATCATTTGACGTATCTTGGCGTTAACTCGTGTGTTTGCAAATTTTTAGCTTGTGGGTGAATTTTCTAACTTGCAAACGTTTCTCTTGCATTTGACAACCATCTCCATGGAATAATGCCTTTAATATGCGACATCATGTTACCAAAAATTTCTTTAATCAATTAATTTATGACCATCGATTTAATCTCATAAATTCATTTTATAGGAACGGGTCCACATTTTCCAATATATCCAATATATAATCAGTTCACGAAAGCCACTTTTGCTGGAATAAATTTCATATAAATATTGATCTCTCTGTTTTCACCTCGAACAAAACTTTTTTTACGAAAGTGTTAAAACATAGCATGGTAAATTAAACCATATTATTATCATCGGCAACCATATTATGGTTAAATTAGTGCTCTATCAAGAAGCCATAACCATATTATGGTTGAAAATATTGAAAAATGTTCATTTTCTGGGTGAAGAAACGTTCCATTGTTAGTTCTAAAATCAAATTAGTACTAATTAAAAAAAACATTCTGCTTCTTTCGGCAAGGATTAGAATTTGTTTTCCATACCCTGAGGGTATTATAAGTTTGTAATCTTAGACCTCTTAAGATATACATATTATAGTACCCTGAGTCATTATAAGTCGATTTAGCCATGTCCGTCTGTATGTGTGTGAGTAGGTCCGTCTGTTGAAAACACTCACTCACTCACTTCCAAAAAACTAAAAAAAGGTTGATGTTTAATTATTTTTAGTTAACTTCAGCAGTTTAGGATTGAAATCCAGCAAAATTGGCCCATCGAATGAGATTTATGAGTCCAAATGTGGAACCACCGCCCTAAAAAAATTTAGAATTTTGTTACAAAAATGATATCGGTAAATTTCGTGATGATCGATCCACAATTAACGATAGGTCCCATATAAAGCCTACTCTCAAAAACATTTTAGCAAATTTGGTACGTCACAGTCGTATAGGACAAGAAATTACAATGCCAAATTTAGTGAATATCAGTCCAGTAACACTACGTGACAGTTTTTTGACCAAATGTAACTGACACCCAATGCCTAGGTAAAATTGTCCGCTGACTCCGAATAGTCAAAAGTAGAACAGCTTTCAAGATATTTCAAAATAACCGCTATTGTGTTTTCAAAACATATGATGTCACTTTAATGCAAATATCTTCGAAAATATAAATTCCCATCTCTAAAATTTTTGTTCAAACTAACTTTTATATGACTAGAAATAAAAGTATAAAGCTTTCTGATTGTCGGTCAATAAATTACCATATGTAGGTCTAAGCCGCGACGGTAAGTATAAAGTATATATATTCAAATTTTTAACAATATAGAATTTCAAAATTAATATTTCAAGTTATGCTAATAAAAACTAAAACCATTGAACAATCGTATCTTATTACAGCTTGAAGGGTGGTCCAACCATAATGCACGATGGTAATTGTGAGCCGCACTTTAACGTTTTGACATTTCTTTCTTTCAATGATTGACAAATTTAACCATGGAGAGATATACAATTGAGCGCCTACTTCATCGAAAATGAGGTCGGCCAAGCAGTAACCCTAAACTGTATTCGCTATCTAGAATATGGACCCGATCAATATGTGGTTCCAACAGCATGATGCCACTTGCCATACAGATAATGATTGCACGAGAATTTCAATGGCCGTGTTATCTTACGTTATTAAAAGAAAAATTGTACGTCAATAAGCCAAGAACAATTCAAGAGCTTAAAGACGAGACAATTCGACGCCTTAACGGCAATTTTTTTATATTTTATTATTGAATCTTTCTATTCGAAATTTACATACGTATACAAAGCTTAATCCTAATTGCTATTTATTAGCCATTACCAATGTGACCGCTAATAAACTGCATTCAAGTTTAAAAAATGCCTACAAGGCTCAAAGAATCGGTTCTTTGTAGCCTCTGGTGACCTTCGAACTGTAGCAGATCCGGAACGAGGTAGTTGGGATGGACCATTAGTTCATCTAAGTATTTGACTGAATACTTTTTAATTTCCTTCTGAATGGTCGAGATCAAGGCGAATACATGTATACGGTGGTGGCTTTATTACAACAAGTTAAAATACCAAAAACCCAACATTGTTTTTTATTTGTTGCTTTCGTTGGTCGATATGTCAAAAACAGAAGTAACTTTTGACATTCCTCTCTCAAATTAGAGAAAAAGTAGCACAGCTGTGCTTTCGACGCCACCTTAAAAATTAATTCGCCTTGGTAGGGATGCTAAGATCTCTTTCGATAATGTCACTACGTATATACCATGGGGCGCAGACAATTTGTCGTAATATCCCAGACTGTCTTCTTTGCAGCGTCTGGATGTTTTTTGCGCATGCACTACCCCATAATTGGTGGCATATGTCCATATTGGTCTTATGATAGACTTGTGTAACAGAACTTTGTTGTTATCAAAGTAATTTTTGGAATACAAAATTTACAAGATTTTGTTAGTCGTGCTTAATTCCCAATTTTAATTGTTGATAAAAACACTGACATTTATTGTTGAAGGGATAAGCTATTCCTATGCGCATTTCTCTGGTTGCTTAGGCCAAATCGTCTATCAATTGTTGTCTAAAAGCTAATTTATGTTTCTACCGAGGAGCGAATGGTAGTTGAGATGCTTTAAGTTTCATAGCCGTTATTTTCGCTTCAATATGACGAAACCATGTCAAGCATGATTTTTTACCGGAACAGTGATGCTACACACAAAAAAAAAATATTCTGATGCCAAATAATTTGAGCATTTGACGATTATGCTCTTGGAGTAAACAAAAACTTGTTGACGCAAATGAAAACCTTTTGTCGCAAGAAAGTTTCCAGCAAACAACATGAAAATCTTTGAAGTTTTGCAACAGCAAAATAATTTGTTGCAAACAAAATAACTTTTGTCGTTAAAGGTTTTCCTCTGAAATAACAACACATTGAAAATTGCTGTTGACGTAAATGATTTGCATTTGCAGGAAATAACAATTGTTGTTGCCATAAAATATTTATTTTTTGAATCAAATAATATTACTGTTGTCTTAAAAAAATTTGTATTTGAACAATCACAACACAAACTTTCAAACCAATTTTAATGAACTTTATAAACATGATAAATCCATATTAATATGGACACATAAGCATGATGTGTTTTAAATACTGGGGTGTAGGGTATCATAGGGTCGGGCTTGACCGACTATACTTTCTTACTTGTTTTAACAGTTGGGCACGTTCATCTTCTGAGAGTGAAACTTAAGTGAACACCTTTAGCCGGGTTAACCATTATTTTCCATTTTGCTAGCCAGCCCAGTTCATTGATGTGGGACATTAGATGCTGCGATGCAACTTTTGGGTCATGATTAACACTTATAAATGCTGTTAACGACATTGAACCTCACGTATGTCAAAGAGTCATTAAAAATATGGACCATCGAATACAGGTATGCTAACGAAGCCGTGGCGAGCATTTGGCCGATATTTTTGTTTACACATACATAATTGCCATAAATACTTCTATAATAATAAAAAATATTAAGATAGTTTTATTTACAATAGACATCATGCGTTTTGGTTAGACCACCCTTTACAAAACTTATTTTAGCCATGCAATTTATAATGTTGTGTGTTAAAACTCTAATTCAGCTAGCAGTAACCTAATTCAGCAAGGATTGTTTTTGCTAAAATAAAGAAGGAATTAAATAGTTTACAATAAATACCAAAAATTCAGCTTAACAGAGAAAGCTAAATTGAACCCAAAAACAAGCCAAAGTAAAGAATATTTTGATATTTTAAGAACTATAATTTAGTAGAAACTATTCTTCTTTTTTTAAAAACTACAATTCAGCTTACGAAATACAGACATCAATGTCTTACAATAAACAACGAGGTGTCTAATTAAAATGTATTTTTATTAACTAAAAATTAAAAAAACCTTCAACATAACAGCAAACAACTGTAGCTCAGTTAATTAGCTAAATTTTAGCTTTAATACTGGAAAAGGTAAAGTTATTTACTTAACTTTACCAATATAAAAACAAAAATTAAGCAAACACAGACAAAATTTACTAAAACAATCATTTTATTTAACATTGTGACTCATATTTCCAAGTACAGTTTCGAAAGTTTCTAAAAACTATATTTGGTAAACAAAATTTTATGTTAATTTAGCTTAGCCCGGTGAGCTTCACTACCCTCACTAAAATAAAATTAGTAAAAATTGTTTCTAAACTGTTCTCCTGTATTGATAACGAAGCAATTTGTATAAAAATTAGATACTTCTACATTATTCCCTCTCAGGTATTTATTTTCTAACACAACAAGAAACAAAATCTAAAAAATTACAGGATTAGACCATATTTACATTATGCAATTATTGCCGCAACTTTCGCATGCAACTTTTTGTTTGTTCGCAAGAGGTGTAGGGAAGAAAACGGGGTTGAAAAAGTGGAAAAAATGCAAGAGAAAAATGTAAATGTGAAAAGAGTTTCGTAGAAACTTCTTTAAAAGAAAGTAGAAAAAACTCGGCGTTAACCCATTAAAGACTGAACCCCGATTTCGTGGTACGATTTTGATAAAATTTCACACATTTGATATTATGGGCATTTATATTGATATTGCGTTTTTTTTTATTTTTACCTGTCAAACCTTGGCCCCTAGACCATGGGTATTTTTCTACCCACTTCGCTCTCAAAGAGTTCTAAAATACAAGATTTTTTGAAAACCAAAAATTTAAAAATTTATTTATTGCATGCATTGATGTGTGTGTTGTGTGCTTATTTCACTATGTACGTTGAATCTGTTCCAGCGGGAAAAGGCAGAAGTACGGATGCCTTCTAGAGGGCCTTTGTATTCCTTCTTTTGGATGAAAAGGATGGTTAAATTTTAAGGGCCGATGTTGGTTTTGAATAAAACACCAATTATTTAGGAAGTTATTGTCATTTATTTTTATTATGAAAATATTGGTATGGTTCAATCATGTATGGAACAAAATATCGGCCAAATGGCTGAGGCATAATTGAGGTTCTAAGCCGTTAATGGGCCGAATTATCTCATCCTATAGCTCTTGAATTGTTGCCTGCTTATCGACGTACACCTTTTCTGTCAAATTACCCCAAAGAAAGAAGACCAACGGTGTCAAATCAAATGATCTTGGCGGCCAATTAACATCGCCACCACGTGAGATTACACGGCCATTGAATTCGTTGCGCAAAAAAGCGATTGTTTCGTTAGTTGTGTGGCACCGTCCTGTTGAAAGCACATATCGTCCACATCCATATCTTCCAATTCGGGCCATAAAAAGTTCGGTATCATCTCACGATAGCGAACACCATTCACAGTAACTGCCGGACCGGCCTCATTTTGGAAAAATACGGCCCTATGATGCCGCCAGCCCATAAGTCACACCAAACAGTCACTTTTGTGAGCGCATTGGTTTTTCGACAATCACTCTTGGATTATCATTCGCCCAAATGCGGCAACCCTGCTTATTGCCGAATCCACTGAGGTGAAAATGTGCCTCATCCACTGTTGCCAATTTAGAGATTTTCCCGCTAAATCTAGCGTTTTTGAAATGTCAATCGCGGGAAAAAATACGTTTTAGCGGTAAGCGGGAAATCTAGCGATTTTCAAAGAACTCTCAGCGGCTCATTTTCGCTACAAAAACCTTTCTCAAATTAAAAATTTACAGATTTTTTACTTTTTCTTTTTGTTTTTCTGGCTAAAAACTTCTGGTTTATGTTCACGGTTTTAATTACTTTTATACAGGGGTGTTTTTGAAATCGAAAACGCATGAATTTAAAACGTCGTTTTTTAATAAGATTTCTGTGATAAATGAATTTTATGACAAATATTTTACAAATATTTCTCTATTAAACATAATTTCATAACAAAAATTATAAAAATTTGATTAAAAGTGTATTAAAAATAACTACCAAATTCTTGCATTTTGCGTTTTCGATTTCCAGAACACCCCTGATAGTTTTAGTGAACTGAAGATTGTAGATGACATTTTTTTTTTTTCGATTTTTAGTTAGTATTTTGTTAATCCTGTATGTAACAATTCACAACTTTAAGCACGCATTAAGGCATCTCCGTCTGTCTATGCGTCTGTTGTCACTTTCAAACGACTCAAAAGGGAATATAAATATTGGCATCAAATTGTTTAGAATTCACCTAAGCAGTTTGGGATTCCAGTCCAGCACAATCGGTTCAGTAGGCAAAGTGCTATAAACTAAAATGTGGAACAACCACCCTAAAAACTAACATAACTAGTGGCGGAATGCACATATTGATATAAGATTATGCACAAATTCGTTCCACATGACTAAAAATCATACTGTTAAATCGGTTCATAATTATCGATAGGAAAAAAGCTCTAGTGTGCCTAAAAACGTAACAAATAATGCTATTGTAATAAATTTGGTCCGCCACAGTTTAATATGGCTAGAAATAACGCTGTCAATTTTCGTGATTATCAGTCCATATTTTACCAAAGGCCCTGTATAAAACCTTCTCTTGGAAAACAGAACGTCTAAAGCCCTAAAAAATAATGCTATTTTTTAAATTTTGGTTTGTCACAGTTTTATATGACTGGAACTTACACTGTCAACTATCGTGCAGATCAATCCTTAACTTACCATAGGCCCCATATAGCTATAGAACGCGTAGAACCGTAAAGCTTTCAATCTATGTTCTATTATAATAACATTTTGTCAGTCAAAGTTTTATAAGACTATAAATTACTTGTTCAAATTTTGTGAAGATCAGCCCATAATTTAACATATGTCCCATATAAACCCACTTCGCAAATATTCTAACTGTAGGTGGAGGGTATCAAAGATTTGCATAGATGAATATATAACTCTAACTTATTTTCTTTTAAGAATAAAATGACTAGGCAAGTTGGAAACCATAGTATGTAACGTAATTGAGAGTCATATACCTTTAAAAATAGGCTGCTTTTTTTTTTTTTTGATTTATACAAAAATTTAAAAAATGTTTAGGTTTTAGCGGTATTTTTAAAAAAATTCCCGCTAAATTAAATATTTAGCGGTTTCTAGCGGTTTTGACGTCCGATTTGGCGGGAAATGCTCAAAAAAAAGTTGGCAACAGTGGCCTCATCACTGAATCACGAAGTGTATTTTGATTTGAACGCCCATATTAATAATAAGCCATAATAAGGTGAGGTTCACATTCTCGCTTCTTTTGCAGTTATATAAGAATGGTAACGGGATCAAAAAAAAAAAAAAATCTTTTGCTTTTACTTGTGCGAAAAAACATAACAAAAAATGTTACTCCTTCTCTTCTCTGTTGTCATAGAAGGGAATGTGGAATGTTTTATATTTTATACGAAAGAGCCGAGGCCTTCTTACTAATGCTTTGGATGCTGCTATGGTGTATGCCAGGAATTTACACTGCATGCTAAGAAAACCTGAAGGATCTACAATCATGAGTCAATTTTATTTCATGTGAGCGTTGTTGAAGCATTGGTGTAAGAGAAAAAGTTGTCATAAATGCACAAGAAATGGCAAAGCGCATGGAGATCTTTGACCATATGATAAGCCATATTATTCAGCTTGGCCGTTTCGGACAATGTGAAGCAAAACTGAGTTTGGTTGTACAAAATGCAAATTTTAGTTACACCCAAAGGCTTGTTTTGCACATTTTCATGCTGCTGTCCCAAAAAACATTAAAAATATAAAATTATCTCAATAATCGACCACAGTTGTGATATTTATTTCTTTATTTTTTACTAATAAATAGTTCATTTTACATAAAACATCGCATTTTTACTTGCCAAAAATTAAAAAAAAACTTTGTGTTTTGAACCCTCTGACAGCGAAGAGGGTATTTAAATACTCATGTCATTGAATCAAACCTGTGGTCAACGTTATTGGCCCAATTTAGATAATATTTTTTTCTAAAGCAGAGCACACATAAGGCTATAAGTCACCAAGAGGGTTTTCCGATTTTCCACTCTCCCAATTTTCCAGAGCCAATGTCGTTCACTTTTTCCAAATATTAAAAATTGCTAACTCGTAAGCCGCTAACTTACCCTATTAAAAGGGGCAACATTTAATTTCAAAAATTTGTTTAAGTAGCCTTATCCCTTCTTTATCTATCTGTAAAAACCAATTTTCGATACCTCTTACCTGAAGTTAGCCAGAATTTTTCTACGAAGTCTCTGTTTTTAGGTATTTAAATACCCATCCGTCCTTAATGGGTTAATTGCATAGTCTAAATGCGGTCTAATATTCATACATGATCAATTTTACATTGATTAGGCGCGGATTCAGGGGGGGAGGGAATAAGGAAATTCCCCCCCCCCCCCCCCCGTAAATTATAAACATATGTTTTGGTAATTTCGATAATACAAGAATTCCCAATAAGGTATTTTTTGTTTTTTTTTATGGAATCTTTAACGAAATTTTCAATTATTATGTTCTTATTTTTTTTTTATTGAATCTCTAACGATTTTCAATAAGTATCCATATCTTAATCTTAATAGTTATTTATTAGATATTTCCAATGAAACATCTAGTTAACCGTATTCAAATACTTATTATTCTACATTCAATCCCAGCAGGTGTCATCTATATCCAAAGACTAAACGTTTGACTGGATAATGCGTACGGTTGAATTATTAAAAGGCCCTAGTATTTGCAATATTTATGTATGTATGTGTTATATGAATCAAAATTCTATTCGATAATTTTTGACGAAAGCACGGATTTGTCGGGGAAAAGCCAGATTTCCTTATCTTTAAGATATTTCAACATACAACAAAAAGTTTTAAGAGAAGAATTTATTGGCTTTGTTGTAAACGCTTTTGAAGAGGCTTCAAAAGATATTGATCACGTTGATGTGTCAATTGATGCGAAAGCACTTTCATCAATAGTTCTTAAAGCTTTGACAAATTTTGGTCCTGACCTAAAAAATTGTGTAGGAGATGGAACAGATGGGTGTCCTCTGATGTCAGCAGAAAATGGAGCTGTTCAAAATTTCTGGAAAAGCGACAAATGCGAAACAAACGCATTGCGTTTCCCATAAATCGAACAACTCAATTTCTAAAAGCAATAAAGTGTCATTAATACAAAAATTGTATCATCATCCCAAGCGAAAAACAGTTTGAGCAAAGTATTTGGGAGCCAAACTCTCTTCATTATGCGTCTTTGCAACAAGTATACATCATATAGTAGAAGCTTTGGAAAAAATATATTGAACATACCTAAACTTCTACCTCAAAGTGTAATCAAATCATATACAGATACAAAACTGTTAAAACCACAACTAGCTGATGAGCTGATTATATTTGATAAAAGAGATAAACACCGACTAACATCTAAACTTGAGCCTGATTTATCGCAGAAAAAAATTTTTGCGCCAGTAAAAGAATTAATTTAAAATAAAATCAGTTTTAATTCAATATTTAATCAGGTGAATTAAAATTTTAATCAAGTGTATTAAATATTTAATTGACAATACTTCAATTAAACGTTTAATTTACTTGATTAAATATTTAAATAACCTGATTAAATATTTGATTTAAACTGATTTTATTTTTGATTAATTCTTTTACTGACGCAACAAATTTTTTCTGTGATCAGATAACGTTGTAGATGCTTTAATAAACTGTAATGAAGATATGCTCCCAAATCTAAGAAAAATATTTCAAATTTTCGTTTCAATGAACGTCAGTAAAGCTACGAGCGGGAGGTCATTTCCTACCCTTCGTCGAATAAAAAAAAAGGCTCAGATCAACAATGACAGAAGATAGACTGCACTGTCTAAATTTGCCTCACAAGGAAATCATAAATTGCTTATTTAAAAAGATTAATGTATATTGAACTGATCTTATATTTTATTTAACCTTTTTGTTGAGTTTTTATAATTAGGGCAATGACTTTTTTTGGACAAAATTTCTTCATCCCACCACGCACTATGGGATTTCTGCTGCAAAAAAGGCATTTTTTGATTATTACTTTCAAAAAATCTAATGATGCTATTTTATAGAGAAGAGTCTGGCAATCCAAAATCTGCATTTCTTTTAAGATATATGTAAATATATTCTTAGAAAAGATCGGTTGAAATCAGGTTAATGTTGTGAAAGGCAAATATATGGTAATTTTGTTCAAATTCAGAGATTTATATATCGAAGATGTTTCGAGCGGAAAAATCTGAGTGTCGACTTTATTTAAGTCCAAAGATTTGTTTTTAATTTAAAGGAAAAGAAAAAGTTATTGCATACATAGTTTGGGAGATATGAGTGCATCAAAATGTTCCTTAAAAATTCAGCATTGGCTGTTTTCGTTGAAGAAAAAGTCAGTTAGCTCGGTTTACCTCCGTGCTCTCAGTATAACGAAATGAAAGGTAAAGGGCTCTTCTTTCTAAATAGTCAAAAAAATTCACCAATTTTTGTCAATATTTTAAAAAAATCCAAATTTAGTATAAGAAGTCACGAATATTGCACCCTAGTATTTGTAATAAAAAAGTTTTGCATAACTTTAGGCTTAACGGTTTAAAGAAATTTGAGTTATTAATTATAACAACAATTTCTTAATAAATTGTTGACAGCTGTTTTTAAAAGTGAATAAGATTAAAAAAAAAAAAAAAAAACAAAATCATATATTTTATTAAAAGAAAATGTATAGAAGAAACCCGCTTAAATTGAAAACAAAATTTGCAACCAGTAAATAGTTAACGTTAATAAATAAATAATAATAAATATTGTAATAGAATTTAATATATAATTCTAAAAATGATTTTATTTTCTGTGTCATATAGTGAATTGTGCCCGGAACTTATTGATTGTGGTAGCAAAGTCAATTTGTTACCAAATTTTATAAAACAGGAAAATTCGGTGCTTACTATTGATGAAATTGAAATAGAGACAAAGGCAGTTCAAAAGAGGTTTTTGGTCATTTTTTAAATCGTTGGGGAGAAGCGCGACTTGGTTAGAAAGTAAATACATCTTTAAAAAATAAATTAATTAAAAATAATTCATTTTGAATGTTATGAAATTTTTTTTTCATCGTTTGCTTGAGTCGTCCGATCCATATATTAGTAGCTTAAGACGTCAACCTCATAAGAATATTTTAGAATTGGATGATGTACCCTGTGAAAACTTCGCCTACTTTTTCAAAATTAATAGCTTCTTTAACTCATTATTTTGTAGATTTGTTCTATAACTACATCTATAACAACTTCTATAACTACTTTGTTCTGGATGTATGTAGGTAAAAAAAATAATGACTTACTTTTGAATGCGTTCATTTTGGGACATCCCTTGTAAAATTCATTGGTTCTTTCAGTTGAATTGTAAGTAGTGCTCTTCAGTGTTCGAAAATAAACACTAAATATCGTTCTTTAATGTTCGGTTCGGTAGATTTGTGGAAAACACAAATGCTAATAGTGTTTGTGTAGAAATTCATTAAAAAAAAATAACGTTTCCCTGTTTGTCATCTTTCGAACACAAAAATAATGCTGTTTTCATCATACTCAACAAATGATGAGAACATTAAATTCCGTTCGGTTTTTTTTGAAAATCCACGAACTTCAATGTGTTCGGTTCGGCTCGTTAATGTTCGTCGCTTTTTGCTGATAAAAAAAAACAAACATTTTTAACAAAAACAAAATACACACACGAAAAAAACATTATAGAACATTAAAATATAATGTTTTTCTACAGTATCACTACAATTGTTCTGTTTTTTAACGAAGAACCGAACATTATATAATGTTCGGTTCTTTCTTGAAAATAGTTACGAACGGTATTAAGGTTTGTGTATGTTTACACAAACACTAAAAAAATAGATATCGTTCTTCGGTGTGTGAGCCGAACGCTAAATAATGTACTGTTTATTTTCGAACACTGGTGCTCTTACGTTTTTACGAAGTTTTTACTGGGTAGTTAAGGATTTGATAGTTGATGAATAAAATGCATTTCTTTAATTAAATATTACTAGTATTGTTTGTTAATTTTGTTCGGCATAAGGTCATGAGTTAAAACAAATTTTTAAATAAAAAATATAAACATATTTTGTTTTAAAAATTCTATTTTATTTTATTTTATATCCCAATATTTCGGTCAACTTTGTTGACCATCTTCAGTGGTTATTTAAAAATAAATAAACGAAAACAAAAAATGTAAACAATAAATAAATTCACTCGAGCTGTTGTTCAACCGTAAGCTTTTGTCAACTAGTATTACTAGTATTTTCAATGAGAATTATATTTATACGAAATTTTTTTATTCAGGTTACATAAAAGACGATGCATTTCAACCAAAATTGTTAGTTTTTTTCTTTTATCAATTAATACGCGTGTGCCATATTTAATCAAATTCTATTGACAATTGCGCCCTATACATTGAAAAGAAAATTACGTAGAATAATGGGGGTCCATGGGAGGTACCCTAGGAGTCGACGGATTTCAACCAAAATTTGTAGTGCTCTTTTTTAGATCAACTTATGGATATCTGCTAAATTTTATCAAATTTCGTTGCGAATTGCGGCCCATACGTTTAGAAGAAAAATAAACAAAAAAATGGGGGTCCAAGGGAGGTACCCCTAGGAGTCGACGGATTTCAACCAAAATTTGTTGTGCTTTTTCTTGGATCAACTTACAGATGTGTGTCAAATTTCTATAAAGAATTGCGACCTGTACATTGAGGACAAAAAAATTCGTGAAAAAATGGCGTTCCAAGGGAGGTACCCCAAGGAGTCGACGGATTTTAAAAATTGTTTGTATTTTTCTTTTCTACTTAAATTTAAACATGCGTGCAAAATTTCATCGTTGTAGGATCACTCCTTCTATTTTTTGCAGTTAGATGTATGAAGAAATACCACTGTGCCACGCGATGGCCAATTTAGTATTGATAATGATAATAATTTTTTTAGGCCATTTTGGCCAAAAAAGTTTCCATATATAATTGGGTGATTCACAAGGTAGTCGTGAAGTTGTAAATTCATATGTCTTAAAATAATTACAAGAAATATATATGACTGCTGTGGGCAACCGCTTACAATTTAGAATTCTACTGTACAGCTATGACGAATCAATGAACACAGCATAAACAATTTTATTTTGTTTCAAACACAACAGTATTTTTTTTAGCAATTGTAAAAGGGTGGTTAAATTGTAAGGGCCGATGTTGAATGTGAACCACACCTAAACGCCAAGTTTTTTTCCGAATTTTATTTGACATTTCTCTATTTCAGACTTACTCAATTTGAACCATGGAGAGATACACAATCCAACAACGTGTTAAAGTTATCCAGACTTATTATGAAAATGGGCGTTCAAATCAAAATGCATATCGTGCAGTGATGAGGCACATTTTCACCTCAGTGGATTCGTCAATAAACAGAATTGCCGCATTTGGGCGAATGAGAATCCAAGAGTGATTGTCGAAAAACCAATGCACCCACAAAGAGTGACTGTTTGGTGCGGTTTATGGGCTGGCGGCATCATCGGGCCGTATTTTTTCCAAAATAAGGCCGGTCAGGCAGTTACTGTGAATGGTGTTCGCTATCGTGAGATGATAACGCACTTTTTATGGCCCGAATTGGAAGATATGGATGTGGACGATATGTGGTTTCAGCAAGACGGTGCCACTTGCCACACAGCTAACGAAACAATGGCTCTTTTGCGCAACAAATTCAATGGCCGTGTTATCTCACGTAATGGCGATGTCAATTGGCCTCCAAGATCATGTGAAAGAAAAGGTGTACGTCGATAAGCCAGCAACAATTCAAGAGCTAAAGGATGAGATAATTCGGCACATTAACGGCATAGAACCTCCATAATGCCTCAGGGTCATCGAAAATTTGGACTATCGGATGGAGGTGTGCCGCCGTGGTCGGGGCGCCCATTTTGTTCCATACATAATTGAATAATACCAATATATCATAATAAAATAAAATTACAATAATTTCCTAAATAGTTTGTGTTTTATTCAAAATCAACATCGGCCCTTGAAATTTAACCACCCTTATTTAGGACATTATGACGATATGACTTGATAGCACACCTTGTGAATCCCCCAATTATATATGGTACATATATTGTTTATATATGCTATATATTTTAGCCCCCATATTCATAAATGATTATAAAATTTAATAAACGTTTATTAAGGAAAATTTTCATAGAAAATTTGGTTTTCAAGCCTTTATTAAATCTAAAATATTTACAGGTAAAAATACATAAAATAAGCAACTGTATAACAAAAATGTAAAGCTATTTTTTGGGTTTAATGAAATAAATTTTAAGTTTAAAGTGCGAGTTGATTTACATAATGGAAAAATATCTTGTGCAACTGTAATAGCTCGTTCCGCGCATATATTACTATGCTGCTGAAAATTATCACTGTTTCATATATCCGCCAAACAACGCATCTATCACAACATCTATCATTTGCCATTAAAATTTAGTTTATTAAAAAAACCGCGAAATAGAGTCGCGATTTTTTTTTGCGCTCTTTCCGTACAAATGGTACGATCTTGGTATATTCATGAAATTATTAGAAAATATTTAAAATTTTGTAATTAAATGTTAATTTTGTATAGTAAGGAGAAAAATTGAAATTCAAAACTTTTTCGCGTTTGGTGCGGAAACTTTCTTTACGATCGCGAAAAAGTAATACATCATTTCTTTTTATTTTTCACGGTCTATCCTGCTATGTGATGAAGAATTTGATATTCGCAAAAATTGCAAAAATTACTTACCCTAATACAGATATTGTTTTTAATAAACTTTTAAAAACAAATTTTTTACTTTTTTGTATCATACAAAATTCCCCCCTAAGGCTCACGCTGGATCCGATCCTATAAGGTATATTCCACAAATTATATTTAAATAGAGCAAAATAAAAGTTGGTATATAATAAAAATAAAAAAAGTTTACATTAAAAACATTAAAAAGTTGACGAGAAATATTTCCAGAGTAATTTTAAAAATTTTATAGCGTTGCTAATAATGAAAGAACATGTCAAAGTTGATTCCAGAGACATATGCTTAATATAAAGTACTGGCATACATTTTATGTTTAGTTCTTTAAAACTGTGACGAACCAAATTTTATAACAGTAGCATTTTTTTTTTTTTTTGTTTAAGGCGTACTAAACTGTTTTCCGAGAGTAGTCCTCATATGGGCCTATGGTAAATTATAGACCGGCCTTCATGAAATATAACAGTATTATTTAAATCTCATATCAATCGGTGCATTATACCACCACTAACGTTAGTTTTCGGAACAAAACTATAATTTTTTTAGGTTAGTGGTTCAACATTTGGACTCCTAACTCTCATCGTACTAAGCTCATTTAGCTGGATTTCAATCCCAAACTGCTTAGGATAACTACAAGCAATTTGACAACAACATTGTTCTTTTGTTTTGAGTTTTTTGAAAGTGAGCGTGTTTTCAACAGAAGGACAAAAATACGGACATTGCTAAATCGACTCAGAATTACTCAAGGAGATAGAATATGCACTATACTTTATGGGGTCTAAGATGATCAATAAAAAAGTTTCACACGGAATGACAAACTTAAGCTGGAGGTCCACACCACGCGTTACTCGCTTTTTAGCAGCATACGCAGCTGTCAAAAAAGTAGAATCTAAGTAGTTACACGTAGTAAGTAACATGCACAAAAGCGTAGATGCCTTGAGGCGAAAAGTAGGTTCACTTTCTACTTTTGTAAGCGTCACAAGCAGCGTTCGAACAAATCAGCTGGTGTTGACAAATTAAATTTTATTTTTACTTGTGCTGCTGCTGCATAAAAAGCGTTGCATGTAACTTGAAAGGAAAAACGCAAGTAAGGTTAGAAAAGCATGCGCTGCGTGAAGGCGAAAACACGTGGTATGGTCCTCCAGCTTTAGTATACCTTCATTCACCCAAAGGGGTGAAATTTATAATTTTGTTACAAAAACTTACATAATGGTGGAACAGAAAGTTCGTTTGATTTAATTAGAAATCACACTGTAAAATTTCGTGAAAATCGGTCCATAATTTACCATAGGCCCCATATAAGCCCTTATCCATAATTAATAATGCCTATCATAACAAAATTTGGCACGTCACAATTTTATAAGACTAGAAATGGAACTGTGAAATTTCATGAAGATTGGTCCATAATTTACACTAGGCCCCTTATAAACCCTACTTCCGAAAAAAATGTTAGTACACCTTAAAATGCGGAACAGGCATTTTGCGGTCTGGAATTTGATTGCAAATTTTTTCTAACTTGAGGTCGCTGATTTCAAATATAATTTCCATTTTTCTCTATCAGCCAAGGCGAATTCGTTTTCCAGGTGGCGTTGAAAGCACAGCTGTGCTACTTTTTTCTTTAAATTGGAGAGAGGAATGTCAAAAGTTACTTGTGTTTTTGACATATCGGCCAACGAAAGCAGCAACAAAATACATTGTTGTGTTTTTGGTTTTGTTACTTGTTGTAGTATCGACACCACCGTTTACATGAATTCGCCTTGCTATCAGCTCTATTTTTCGACATATACCGTTATGTCCAAAATTATGGCACTTTCACTACATTTATTGAAATAACTTGAAAACGGTTGACCATATTCAGTTAAAAAATCCGAAACTCGGCATGTATGGAAATTTATATTCAGTTTTCTCAGTAAATTCTGAATAAAATAAGAAGTTGTGCACAGATTACAATGAAATAAAACTCAGTTCATTCGAAATTGTGTTAAGCTAAATGTTTTTAGATCAAAACTGTGATTTTTCTAGCGTTTTTATTTTTTATGAATTTTTAAAGAACAAAAAATTGTTTTTTTTTTCAAAATGTTCCTATTTTTTCTTTAAAAATTCAACGATATCTCTGAAACTACAAATATGGAAAATCTTAAAACAATGTAAGCACGGCTTAAAGATAATATTTTTGCCGAGTTTCGGATTTATATGTCAACTGAATATGGTCAACTGTTTTTAAGTTATTGCAATTAATGTAGTGAAAGTGCCTTAGTTTTCGACATAACGGTATATCTCGAAAAGTCGAGCTGATAGAGAAAAGTGGATTTGAAATCAGCGGATTCAAGTTAGTAAAAATTTGCAATCAAATTCCAGACCGCAAAATAAGTTTTAATTTGTTTCCCTGTGTAATGCAGAATAAAATTGAATACTTCACAGTTTTATAGGACTAGAAATAGCACTAGTAAATTTCGTGTGAGCGGTCCATAATTTACCATAGGCCCCATATAAAGCCCACTCTGGTAAATGATTTAAATACGCCTATATATATTTATGTATTGTGGTTAAATTTCTTCCAACTTAGTTTTATATGGCCAGAAAAAATGTTATGAATTTTGTGATATACGGTCAATAATTTGAGTGCGTTCGTAAATGCATCACTGCGCTGCATCAGTGATTTCAAATGGTTATACATACATACATTTATCAGTGAAGTAAATGTGGACCAAAAAATTGTGAAATACTCCACAAAAATAATAGTCACACCATAAAAAAATTATAATTATTATTTTATCGCCATTAAAAAAAGTGTGCTTTTCTGATGCAGTGCAGTGATTAGGGTGATCGATCAATAGTATATGACCGGTTTTAACCGGTTATTTTAGTTTTGCCCAAATCGAATATTTAAAAATTTCCATTTTCCGAATATCGAATAAACCGGTTATTTTGGTAAAATAAACCGGTTATTTTGGTAAAATAAACCGGTTATTTTAGTAATGTGTAATTTATATACGTTTTCCTTACTTTTGTTAAAAATGTACCCGTAATTTAAGTATTTTTCTACTTGAATATTTGGCAAACTTAAACTTATTATAAAGAATGTCAAAACAAAATGTAACAAAAGTCAAACAAAAACATTATGAGCAATGTAAATAAAAATCGCTTATAGAAACATGTGTTCTTGTAACAAAAACCAAAAACAAATAAAAATACTACAAAAAAGATTTTTCAACTTAAAAGTATTTAATTTGCAATTTGACAGTATTATTAATATTCGAACTGATTTAAAAGACAATGGTGCTTAAAGGGACATAAAATTATAAGTTGCAAAGGTTCTTTAACGTCACGACTTATTATTCACCTTTAATTAGTCCACAAGCTTGACATAAATATACGCCAAGTAAAACTTGACTCTGTTCTAAGTAGTATTTAAGAGACTGCCAATAATACTATACTAAAATATGCCGCCAATAATGAATGAAAACTCTTACAGCCATACCTAAACAAGAGCGGAAAGCGTCGTCTAGCTGTCGAAAATTCTCATGCCCATACAATTTGTATGAAGCATCCCTAAATAGCGCGGCGTCAATGCTTTACAATTGGAAAATCCGATTTTGATAGAGCTATTAATAGTGAAGTTTGCCGCTTTGGTAATAAATAATGTCAATTTAGCTATTTTTTCGACAATCTAGCGGATTTTTCTCTTCTTTTTTTCTATTATGTGGGTTTTATTAAACAAGAAAGTTAACACTTCTGTTTGTGGCACAACATTGATGTTCTTGCTTAGGTATGGCATATCAGCGTAAAAGCTAAGCGGAAGAAAACGTTCCGCCTTCCGCATTTGTTAAGGTACGGCTGTTAAGTAGTTCCAGCATATCTCCATGTTAAAAACGATAACATACCGACGGAATCAACGGTGTGGAAAAATTTTTCAGTTTTATTTATTAAAACACCAAGAACTTAAAACAAAATTGAAGGAATCAAACAATGTCATGGAAGGATTTAAATTGTGATCGACGAATTGACAGATATTTCATACAAAAACCATGTTCATATTACTATTCGTTTTTATAATGCTGAAACCAAATAATTTGAAACATATAATTCTGGATAAGAGGTCAAGTTTGCAACTTTTCAAAAATATGTTTGAAGAATACTGATTCATATAGATATGCTTAACCACCAAAAAATCGTTTAAAATAAAATTGGGGGAATATCTCAAATGAAAAATTTATTAAATTCCTATAATTTTTTGAAACCAAAGATTTCAAAACTTCTACAGCTATTTTTTTACTGGTCACACTTTTTTGGATACTATCGTCAAATATTTGTTAGGTCTGAACTAGTGTTTGGGTATTCCCGGACTTTTTCATTTCCAGGGACACGGGAAAAAAAATATTTATTTATCCCGGGAAATTTTTTTTATCAAAAATATTCATAAAAAAGTCATTAAAATTTTACAAAATTTTTGTTTAAAACAGTTTTGTTAAAAATGAACAATATGTGTATCACCAATTTGCTTGTGTAAAACTATTTAAATATACAAAACACAATCAAAAATTAAAAAAATAGTGTATAAAGTCATTTCTGAAAAATTTAAGAAATAGGACTATTACAAAAAAGCTTTATAAAAATACATAACTGAAATTTAGCTCATAGAATAAATTCAAAAAATAAAAATATGTTAAAAATAGAGATCTTCGTTACCAAACTTAAACAAAAAACTAACATACATATGGGTAATTCCAAAGTGTTGAACGTGACAGTCGTACGCTCCAAAAATGCAATAACATTTTAAGCAAAAAATATTTTGACGTTTTCTTAACCCTTAAATTATTGTACTAAGAAAGCACTGTTATCTGTGCTAAAGTTTATGGAGGGCGCGATTCTAGGTCAAAGATAATGTCAAAAGAAGTAACGGTTCGACCGTGAAAAAAAACAGAAGTAGTTTTCGTGGCCATGTATAAAAAGGCGTAATTCAGCGAAACCTGGCACAATTTTTTAGTCAAAATACTTTCAGAATTTTGCCTAGCAATGTATCATTAAAATGTCTTGGTTTGATTAAAAAGTCTTCTGTATTTTCTTTTTTTTTAAGCCAAAACCTTGGTCGATACGTGACATTTCGAACGTGAAATTTTTTCCGTAATAATTTAACTGAATCATGATTAAAATAAAAATTTACCTTTAAACCGAATAACATATTTCTCTTTGAACTCTTCCTTAGAAAACAGAGCATGTAAGAAAATTTTTTTGGAATAATTTTTATCAAATATCACCTCTTTTATCGGCCATTTTCACCTAGTTCGGTTATAATTAACTATCGGTTATAGCTGTCAAAACATATTGGTAACCGGAACTTTAATTGAAAGTTAGTTTTAACCGAACTTGGTGAAAATGGCCGTAAGAAAGATAAATCTTAAAGAAAACATACAATAAAACATTCATAGTTTTTTAAAAATGTGGTTTTTAAAACCACTAATGCGTTGAGTAAGTCACTGGACATTCTATTTCTCCACTTCGTTTTTGTCTTTTTACAGTAATGTCAACAATTTAAATTTAAAAGCGCTTATCAAAGGAAAAATCTATTTTTACGGGCAAAATAAATTAAACAAATCACTTTGAGCAACTGAAGTTTTGTTTTAAATATTTTTTATAAATAAAAAAAACAAAAAAAATTAACGTTTTTTATGTAAAATTGCTTATTTTATGAAATTCCCGGATTTCCCGGGAAAAATAAAAAAAAATTCCCGGGAATTCCCGTCAGAAAATCAGACCCGGGAAATCCCGGACCCCAAACACTAGTCTGAACATAACTTAAGTCATATCGATGTATTTTGTTGGTTCCTTAGCTTCGTGAATTGTTTTGTTTTGATTTTAATTAACTTTTTGCTATAAATACTAATTTGATTTTTGTATTCTTATGCATTCAAATTAAAACCGGTTAACCGGTTATTTTTAAAATGCTTAACCGAAACCCGGTTTTTTTTAAATATCAACTATTCGGAATATTCGAAAACCGGTTATTGAAAAAAGTCGAATAATCGAGCAGTTATGCATTTACGAACACACCCATTACCTTAGATCCCATATTTAGCAGACTTCTGAAATTCACTGTAAATGCTAAAACTAATTGCACCGCTTTTTTGATATCTATTGAAATTTATGTTTTTAAAACCAGATACCAATCTGCAGCATTTTAGGATGACTTACCATGGCTCCAATATAAATTCCCCTCCTGAAAATCATTTAAGTGCGGCTCAAACTGTTACGAATCATGATAATTTAATCAAGCTAGTAAAAATTGCTAAAAAAAAGTCATAAAACTTTCTGATTGTCAGTCAATTATTTAATATAGGTCTAAGCCGCAACCAATTTTAATGCAGATGTCTGTTTTTATAAAGATTATAATAATAGATAGACATCATATAGATATTACTCTTAAAACATTCGAACGGTCGGTGGAGGGTATCAAAGATTCGGCAGAACCGAATATAGCACTCTAACTTGTTTTTTTTTTAACTCTAAACATCATTCAAGCACAAAATCTTTTTGCAGCAAATTGGCAACGTGCACCAGTAATTCATTTACTAGAAAAATTGTTTAATTTTGCAAACCAATTTTAATTTTAGGATTTTATGAATAAGTTTTTTGGAAGTGTGTGTGTGTGTGTGTATGTTTGAATGTGTGTATGCGTTTCCTATAAATGAATGCTTTTGTGTAAATTACTTGCATTGCTAGAATTGTGCTGAATATACAAAACGAAAATAGAAAAGAAATAAAATTCCAAATTGCAATCTTGTGAGATTGAAATGTTCTTCTACGACCACGAATACTCACTTACATCTTGTATGCAAGAATATGCTTCCCAGCAAACACAGAAATATACCCTATGTATAAAGTCGTATTGCCTGGATGAAATATATTATTGTGTCAATAACCGATTTCGTATTGCGCAAAATACTTCCTTCTTGAAGAAACATGTCTCGATGGCAATGCTCCAAAAGAGGGGCTAAGAGGGCAATACAAGTCGTACGTATTTTAACGAAAATGCTTCCTTGATCTTTTTACTGTTTGCTAATTTTCAAAAAACAATAACAACTTATCAAGATTATCCTCAAAATACGTACGACTTGTATGGTCGTATTAACTACCATTAAGCAATACGAAAGCGATTCTGCTGGATGACGAACAGGCATAACTACTTATTATGAAATAGGAAAATACCGCCAAAATATTATTGGGATGATAAAAGGAAGATTTTCCAATTTGAAATATACAGTTAGGGACAAAATTGTTCACAAATTTAGTGTTATTGGCAAAATAGGCTATAAATTTTTGTTTTATTTATAATTATTTAAATTTTTTTAACTATATGAAAAGTAAAACATTTCAAGAACTTAAAAATAAAAACTTTTCCAAAAAAATATGTGTTCATAATATTTTACACGGTATTAGTACTGAGTTCTGCATGTGAACAATTATGACTCTAGTTAGAGATTATTGTTGTATTTGGGTCCTAGCGTTTAGTATGTTGTCCATTTACTCTTTTAAGCTGCCTTAATCCTTTTTTCCATTCTTTTAAAACAGTTCTAAGCAGTTTCGGCTGTATTTTTTCCAAGCTTTAACGGCAAGCTCGCAAAGCTTCAAGCTAACTTTATTCTGAAGTATGCTTTAGATCGTTGTCCTTCATAATGAAATCACCCTGTCGTGGTTCTTGGCCGAATATGGCTTATCTTGGAATCAACGCGTCTTCACAGAAAAAATTATTGCCGAATTATTTTCAAACAAACGCTTGTTTGAAAATTTTTTTAATTTCTACAATTTTTTTTACTGATTCAATTAAAATTTTAGTTTGATTTTTATTTAACCAACAAAAATGTTGACAACCATTCAAAAATATAATACACGCATTATTGGTTTCAAGTTTTCATAATTTTGTATGATATATTAAACGCTTTTTAATGTTGTCGTCTTTTTGCATTTTTTATTTGACGTAAGCAACACTTCCTAATGTAAAATATAAGAACTACAACAAAAACGTCGCTTTGTCGACGTCTCTTTTGGTTTGTTGGTGAGCGGTGTAGAAAAGAAAGAGGGGTTAACAAAATGTCTCGTTTTGTATTTTGCATGTCGTTTTTTACATTTCTCTTTTAACTTTTTCTGTTTACGTTTTATTCTTTTTCTTACTTTGAAGTGTGTGGTTGAAAATACAGTGAGACCTCGATTATCGATAATAGACGGGATCGGCAGAATTCTTGATTATTTATTTTTTTTGGTGTGTTTCTTATTTTATGTAAATATATAACGTTTTATTATGTAAACATGAGGAAAAAAGTAAATTTGGCAGAACAAACTTCCACACCGTTAAGATATTCTCTTTCTTCGTTTATTTAAATTTCTTTTGATTGTTCAAAATTTAACGAAAAAAAGATAATTTGTTTATAATTTCGGATAATAGAGGCAATTTAAATCAGTGCAAAAAAATGTTTGTTTTCCATTTTATTGAAGCTGCCGGTTAATCGAATGACGGGTAATCAAGGCCATACTGTAAAGAAAAAAAAGACATGCAACCAAAAATCATCGTATGAACGCAAAGAGATTTTGGAAGTTGCTTTAAAAGGGAATCAAGATAAAACGACGTCGTAAAAGCCCTCATGTGAATTGAGTGTTATTTATACACACAATAAGGGTCTTCATGATGTTGCTTAAAATTACCATTTGTGCAAATGGGTAAACTTGCGAGACTCGTTTCATGAAGATCCTTTTTAAGTTTTGTGTAATTTTAAACAATTAATGTCATTTCAAACAGAAACGTCAATAAAAAATATATTAAAAAAAAATAATCAAAAATATAATAAAAAACTTGGAATTTGTAAATTATAAATGAAATTTGTTTTTAAACATGCATAAAGAAAGCCAAAAGACTAATATGCTTGTATTATTACAAGAATTAATTGTTTGTGATTTATTTACACTTGAAGTTTTCATTGAAAACGGCGGTAAGCATTAAAAAAATTTGTCTGTATAAATGCACAATTGAACTGCGTAAGTTTACGAGTCAAAATTGTTGGGCAAATTTAAGCAGTTTGTGTAAATGAATTCTCATACAATTTTTGACAGTTCATTTACGAGGGCGTAAGAATGCACAGTTTGCACAGTTTACGAGACTTATAAACGATATCATGAGGACCCTTAATGTTTTTCTTCGTCACTCACTTTTGCTGCATCCTTTCCTTTGCTTATGAAGAAGAAATGTAACCAAAAACGGCGGCAGACCGACTCGATATGTTTTTCGTCATCATTCTATTTTTGTATTTGATGTATTTAAACAAACTGTTTGAAAAAATTTAACACGGGATTTTGTTTTTTTTTAACAACTTTGAAACCAACCAAAAATTTATTTTGTTTCTTATAATGTTGTCATTTCTGTTGTTTAAAAAAAATGAAACTTTTTTTTTACCTGCTATTGTTTTTGTTGTTTTTTTACTACAAACCTCGTCACGCTATTTTATCATTTTTCTTATTGCTGTACTTTTTTAAAGCGTCAAAAAATAGACTGCATGTGTTTTTTGTTGTAGTTCTTATATTTATCATAAAGAAGTGTTGCTTACAATCAATAAAAAAAATGCAAAAGGACGATAACATTAAAGAGCATTAAATATTTCATGCAAAATTATGAAAACTTGAAACCGATAGCGCGTTTATTATATTTTTGAAGAGTTGTCCACATTTTTGTTGGTTAAATAAAAATCAAACAAAAATATTGATTGAATCAGTAAAAAAATTTGTAGAAATCAAAAAAAATTTCAAACAAGCGTTTGTTTCAATATAATTCGGCAATAATTTTTTCTGTGTAGTTTCTTAAACATATTCTAGTTCAAAGGTTAAGCGTTTTGCGATTGTCAGAACATGTTATTAAAAAAAAGTAAAATAACACAAATTTGTATTTAGTTTTGATGGGCTTTTCAACTTATTAAAAAAAAATCCAACTCCTTTAACTTAGCATTTACACAACCCAGCTAGCATAGGCTGCTTGTTAGACGATTGCGTTTAATATTCAACTCCTAAAATAATCTCCTGATGATTATCTGACGGGCAACAATAACATCTATTTTCTTTTATTTATTACTTTTTTACACAATTTCTGACACACTCGTCTTTTGATCTAAGAATAAATCTTTTGCGACTCTCTTTAAGAGCGTTTTTTAAACATTAAAATTCTATTGCCAATACCATTTCAATAAAGCAAACCAACATAAGCATCTGCCAAATACGATTTTCCCTCAGGATGTTGTTGAATTCGCGATCTTAAGGCTTGTTTTGCATTAATTGTTTGAATATGAGAAATTTTGACATGCAAAAGACGTATTTCACGAGTTGTAAAATAATCCCTGCAGGAGTCTCTTACGATTCCTGACATGCTTGCTAAAAGACTCGTCCGATTATTTTTAAACCTATTTCAAACGATTGCCTCTACTATTAATATAAGCGTCTTCACAGTGTTGTAGAAGTATCTTACAGAGGAATCAGCTTGTGTAACAGTTTCTACCGTACGAGAAATCTTCTGCGATTAAAAAATTCGCTCGTCGATGGTCAAAAACACTCTTTATGAGATTCCCAGTAGACTCTTACATGATTGAAAATGCTAGCTGGGATGCCAGTTCGAAAAACTCAATACACTCACGATCTTTAACTAATACACTCACATTTTTCGCAATAGCTCCACCCTGCAAATAGTAGGACCAGTCCAAACACGCGTGTTAAGAGTAGCCCACAAGGGACTAGGACTAGTCCAAAAGTAACCCAAACGTATGGAAAAAACATGGTCTATTTAACATAACGATGTCCTAGGGGAGGACCATATAACCCACCTTTGGACTACTAAGGAGTAGTTTTAAAACTACGCCATGGTGTACACAAGAGGATTAGTTTTGAAGTCGTTTAAAAACGAAAGCACGTCGTTAAAAAACGAAGACATGTCGTCACACTACAAACACTTTTTAGCAATGACATGGTCCATGCTTGCATTACATCGGACCAGTCCATGGAGTAGTCCATTTTATCAAAATGGATGAGGTAGTCCAATATTATTTGCAGGGCAGTGGCAGCAAAATTTGCATACAGGTAAAAATTCGGCAGTTGCATAACATTAAAAGTCAAAACGATAAACAATGTTACCCTGTTAAAAATTTTCTGCATTATTGTCAAATGTAATTAAAGTTTAAACTTGTTAAATGTATGATTATGATTAATTACACAGTGCTAGCTGAAAAAACAGCCACGCTGCGCACCTGGCGTTTTAACCTAATTCGGGTACGGTGAATCCAGTGGTGCTATCCGTATTTTTTAGATAAGCTCTAGTTTTCGAGATATACCGTTATTTCGAAAATGGAGGAGCCTGAATCATACAAATATGGCCGTTTAAAGAAATTCTTAAATTTGTCCCCTGCAGCGCCTAGGATGCCCCTAGATGGGTCAAACGTATGACCAACCCCACTTTATTTTGCATCTCAATAATTTTGCCTGCAAATAAAATTGGACCACCTGACCCATTTTGATAAAATGGACTACTCCATGGACTGGTCCGAAGTAATGCAAGGATGGACCATGTCATTGTTAAAAAGTGTTTGTAGTGTGACGACAAGTCTTCGTTTTTTAATGACGTGCTTTCGTTTTTAAACGACTGCAAAACTAATCCTCTTGTGTACACCATGGAGTAGTTTTAAAACTAGTCCTTAGTAGTCCAAAGGTTGGTTATATGGTTATATTGTTCAAAACTAATCCTCTTGAGTATACCATGAAGTAGTTTTAAAAATACTCCTTAATGGTCCAAAAGTGGGTTATATGGTCCTCTCCTAGGACATCGTAATGCTTAATAGACCAGGTTTTTTCCATACGTTTGGGTTACTTTTGGACCAGTCCTGGTCCCTTTTGGGCTACTCTTTACACGCGTGTTTGGACTGGTCCTATTATTTGCAGGGTTATTTCTGACATACCTTAAGGGGGCTCTCATACAAAATTTTCAATGCAGACTTGAAATATATTGAAGAAAAATTCCCATAACTGCCCAGGAGTCGCCCCTAATGGGATATAATGTATGACCGAACTCAATAAGTTTTTTGTCCTTAACATTTTCTCGAGACATACTTGGCCTTTATCACAACTCCTTAGGGGGCTCCAATACAAATATTGCGTTTTATGAAATTCTTAAAGTAATAAACTTTTGTGAATAAAAGTTGCTAATAGATTTTTATCATTTATGGCTTGTTATATTTGCAGCTTCGTTTATATGTCTGGAAAAAATTAGAAGCCACGCTGCATATTTTGATGAATTTTCAAAAACCAAAAATTTTTAAATGGAGCTAAAAAAATATTTTTTTTTTGCCAAAAAAAAGAATTATGTTTCTTAAACGACTTAAAGGAAATTTTTTTGCGGAATTTCGGTTTTTTAGTAATTTCAACAAACTAAACCGCTTTTGAGTTACGCGAATTTATGTATGTTGTGCAACCTCCTCCATTTTCGAAAAAACGTATCTTCCATTTGTTTGCATGGATGCATTCATCCTCATACATATGTACAAATTAAACTGCAGCCATGAAACTTGCAGCTGAAGAAAATGGAGTGAGAGCATCTGCAAAATATTGTATAATTTTCATAAAACTGAATTGAAAGGATAGAAATGCACAGAGTACTTGTATTATTACGAATGTAAGTTTTGATAAACAAAAAATGTTTTTGGATTATTTTTAACGCAGAAAAACATGTGTTCAATAAATTTTGCTTTGCAACCATCATCTAATGGAATTTACGCAATAAGTGTTAAAGCATCATCAAATGAGCAAAATTGCTTAACAAAGGTTATTTCATATGTACATTGTTATATGAAGAATAAAAACAAACATAAAATTGATGCATGCTTTCAGGAAACTCTTTAATTTGTACCAAAGTTAGCAAACAATACCGTTATTTAATACCGATTATAAAAAGCGTATTGGTACCGATACTGAAATTCGTTGCGGTTGCCAACAAACATATTTTTTATTAGAACAAGTTCTAAACATTTGAATTTGTTTCTACGCTACAAAATAAGATTTTAAAATAAATATTAAATTTGAAATTTATAACATATTTTGGAGGAAATAACTTTGGTAACTGCCACCATGTAAAAAATATTTCACCTTTTATACTATGTTCACACTTGAGTTCTTAATCGCGTTTAAGCAGCTCGAACGTGATTAAGCTCTAATCACTTCAAAATCGAGATGATTACCCATACATTGAAGTGATTTGTTAATCACTTCAAATTGACATGATTACAACTAAATCACTTCATAAACCACATAGAATCCTCTGAACATACCTAATAATGTAGAATCGCCAACATGTCGTGTACAACCGGCCAAGATTTCTGCTTAATGTTTTTATTTTTTTCCTTAAATAATTCATAAATTTTCACAATTTCATCATTAAAATGATTAAAATAATCTTCTGATAATTTTATAAAAGTGTTTTTATCCATTTTTAATACTTTAAAGAAATATAAATTTGTTTGATTTTTTTTTTTTGTGTATTTGTTGTGTTTTTTTTTCTTAATCATCTGTCATCTTAATCATCTCAAATGTAATGTGAACGGCTTTGATTAGCTAAATCAACATTTTGCTTAAACGCGCTTAAAAACCCAAGTGTGAACTTAGCATTAGTCATTACACAGGGACTCCACCCAGCGTTGCCAGAAGATTCATTGATTTTTAATTTTTTTTAATCTTTCTTTGTTTTTTACATTCACTCCCAGCAAAAACTTTACTTACCTGGTAAGTTAGCAAATAATGTTGGAGAAAATAAACACTACTTATTTTTCGGCTGAATAACTACATATTTTTGTTCGAGGTGTCCAAAGAATTCAGTACTTACAAAATTCACTTACTAGAAGTCAAAATATACTTAGTTATTAATTAACTACTAGTAAGTTGAATTGTAAGTAGTTACAATAAACTTACCAGAAGCCAAAAAATCACTAGTTAATAGACCTAATAAGTAGTTATTGAGTACGTTACCAGTAAGCAAATATTCAGTAGTGAAAATAACAGAAGTAATAAGTAGTTGCTGAGGTCATTACTAGTAAGTACTTATTGAAGTTTTCAGAATAATGACAATTGTAATGACAACTACTTACCAGGTAATCTATGAAATAACTACCACCTATTACTAAAAATCAAAAAGTTTTTCCTGGGCTGGAACTGATAGCGTGAACAATTTTTCAGATGAGATTCACGATTGCTTTTTTCCCTTCGAGCGGAATGAAAATTTCATGGGAACAAAAATTCCACTTGTAATTCACGATAGGGGTGATTCTTAGGTGAAAACCCCACAGCCTCTGAGTGAGAAATTTTATTGAAAACAACAATAAAAAACGAAAATTTGTTTTTGTTTTTTAATATTTATAAGTAATTTCTCACCACTTACTTTTTTATTTTCTTAAAACATGCAGTAAGACTTAATTAAGACGTGCACAGATCACTGATGGGATTTGTGGTACAATTGTATCAAATTTGGTACAATCGAAACTTAATTGGTACACTGGTACAATTCTTCTTTTTTTTTGGTACAATTAAAAAAATACCAACGTAGTTTTACCAATTTTTTTTAAGTGGATTAACTCAATTTTCTTTTCAATAATAATTTTTTTTTAACATACCTCCAGCCCTGACCAGGACTACCAAAAATTGCATTATTGTTAATTTGCGTTTATGATGTTTTACTAACCATAGGTCCCATATAAGCGCCCTTCCTAAAATATGTAAGGGCAAACAAATCTCATATAGATGAAGATATATCTAAATAATATTCAAACAAAGAACTTTTACATGAATCTTAAACTCCTAATATAATTTTGTTTCTGCTGGTCAATGATTGCCATGGGTCCGAAATAGAGTCTTTAAATACTGCGATGTGGATTATCAAATGGTCGGGTTTGACCGATTATAGTTTTTTACTTGTTTTGAATTTTATTGAATAAAAAGTGTTATAAATTACTTTGTATGTTTTTTTATTCTACAGCGAAATTTTGGTACAATTTATGTCACTTTGGTACAATATTGCCATGGAGACGGTACAATTTAAGAATCGTCAGATCCCAACAGTGGCACAGATTCAACCGTTCGCAAAAGTTTCTGTGTGTTTTCTGAACTGAGTGCGTAATGATGAGTTACTTAAGGTACGGTCACATATGGCAAACATTTGACAAAAATATCAAATATTTGTTTGCCCTAATCTGACCACAAAATATTTTTGAGAGGCAAACAGAAAAACAGCTGATTTTGGGCAAACTAAATTATTTGCTAGCAAACAAAAATGCTCCTAATGTGACCATTTAACGCCAAATATTTTCCTCGTTTTCAGGCAAATAAATATTTGTTCTTACATACAAAAATTTTGTAAGACCAAACAGCGGTAAAAAAAGCTTTAAAATAAAAATTATTGAATAATATTGAAAAAATTAACAAAATTAAATAATTTTTTAATGACGAAAAAACTTATTTATGTAACAAATGTTTATGATGTTTTCTTTGATAATGCTTTGATGGCGACGATTGCCGAAAAGAGCAACAAAGATACACGAAAATTGCAAAAAATTAAAAAAACCACTATAATTTTTAACATTTCAAAGAAGCCATAAAATTGACTTAAAGTGCCTAAAACTATAAGGAATGGCAAAAATTCGATGAAAATGGAAATTCGCAAAAATTTGCTAATAGCGGCAGGATAGCAAAGTTTTATATTTATTAAAAATCTTTAAAGCTGTAAAGAATCAGAGGAAACAATTGCAACTATCGCGAACATTCGCGAAAAAAAAATTCACGAAAAATTTCAAACTTTTAAGCAAACCCAAAAATTTATTTGAGATGGCTAAATTGGTTAAAAACAAAATGTCGGAAAAAATAGCGAAAATTTGCGAAAATGTTGAATGCTTCAAAGAAGCCATAAAATTGATTAAAAGTCCTAAAACTATAAGGAATGGCAACAATTCTGTACCAATTGCTAAATCAGTGGAAATTTGCAAAAATTCGCGTTATTTGTGTGAAAATACATATTGTTTTCATTAAATTGAATAAAGAACATTTCAAACTAAAAACTAAAATTATGTTTTTGCTTAAAATGTTCTCACATATAAGAATAAAAATCGATTCGTTTTACTCTTATCGATTACTACTACCTTACTACTCTAATTGAAAACGAATTAAAACATGTGGAGGTGAATCGCAGAACACTATCGAGTGAATTCGGATTCTA
This sequence comes from Pollenia angustigena, assembly GCA_930367215.1. Lineage (NCBI taxonomy): Eukaryota > Metazoa > Arthropoda > Insecta > Diptera > Polleniidae > Pollenia > Pollenia angustigena. Next base: position 218,520,499 of record OV884058.1, on the reverse strand, counting down.
TAACATATCCGATTATCTCAAAAACTGCGACATGTACTTTGCAAATGAGGTTAACATGGACAGCTAGCCGGACGGCTGGACATTGTTATATCGATTAAGAAAAGGAAGCTAAAGAAAAATAAAATTTTAAGTGGAAAGTTCGTCCAAGTTCTTCCAAGCAGTTTGGATTGAAATTCAGCACTTTTGGTTCAGTAGGAAAAGAGTTATGGACCGAAATGTGAAACAACCTCCCGAAAAAATTGATACAACTGTTACCAAAACTAACGAAAATTGGAGGCGGAATGCACCTTTTATCGTTTAAAGTTGCACCAACTCTATTTACATGCCTAGAAATCATATAACTAAATTTTGTGAAGATCGGTCTATAATTTAAGATAGATCCACTGTCTAAAAACACTTTATTGCTTGCGTCTAAGACCGTTACGAATAATGCTTTAGTTTCATAATTTAGTTTAATTTAGTTGTATAAGACTGGAGATTACTTTGCCAAATTGCCTTTATTGCTTTGTTTGTTATCTTAATCCTCTTTTACTTTGAAAACTCGCTCTTCTGTACCATAAAACCATAAAAGTTTCAATATTTTGCATCAAAATATTAATTTTTATTATTAATACGATTTCCGTATGACGTGCTAAATTCCCAGTTTTTCATATTTGATAAATACCCTGAAATTAATTGTTGAGGGAAAGCTAGCCTCTATGCGCATTTCGCCAGTTGCTTAGACCAGCTCATCAGGAAACCTTTTCCAAAGATTTTAGAAAAGCCAAAAATATTAAACAAATAAAGCCCTAAAGCGAATAAGAGTTATAAACACTCTAAGTCTTACTTGCAACAATATCAAAGCTCAAACAAAACACCAACAATAAACAGTGAGTTTATCTTTTCTTACATCCCCCTACAATTAGTTGGGTTCTTTCCGACTCGAATTGTAGTTGTAAGTGGGTTAAAAGAAAAAACAAAATTAAAAACAAACCAATTTGCCAATTCAGTTTTATGCACGGGCACATGCAATTATATTATCAAAGTTATTTTCGGGAATACAAAGTTTTTTATTAATACGATTTCCGTATGACGTGCTAAATTCCCAGTTTTTCATATTTGATAAATACACTGAAATTTATTGTTGAGGGAAAGCTAGCCTCTATGCGCATTTTTAGTTTTAATAAAAAGTAATTTTATTTATTTAATTTTTATTTTTGACAATTTGTTCAAATATTTATTTTTAGGCAAATATTTTTATATGTGATCACAGGGCAAACATATTTTCCCATTTTTTATTTGCAGCTATTTAATATCTGTCTGAACAAACAAAAATGGGCAAATAAATGTGTGCAGTGTGACCAGCAAATAAAATTTTTATTTTTTTTCAACAAATTTTTTAAAAATGCCGGCAAACAAAATTTGCCCTTCACTATAGTGCGATAAGAACAGAAAATATAAAAATACCATTCTTTATATATTTTAAAATAATCTATTTTGTGCTATGCCTACTTCTCTTATCCCGCCCATTAAGAGAGATTGTATAAGAGATTAATAAGCTATGACTATCCATTTTTCTTGTGATTTATTTTTAAATATCTTATCGTTCCCCGATTTTAATAAAACATATATCGTTTTAAGGGAAGTTTTGTGTACACGCAAAGAAAAAACATGGTTGTGGTAAACATATTCTAAGAGCAACATATTATGATAAGAATTATGATTGTAGTCACCATATTTAGATTATTATTGAATCATATTATGACTAAATATACTCGTACTACTACATCATAATATTTTTCCCTTAATCATATTATTATTCTGTTCATCATACTAAGTTAAGAAGTAATCAAATTATTGTCATGTTAATCACAATAAGCTCAGAAATTAATCATATTATTGTCATGTTAATCATAATAAGCTAAAAAGTAATCATATTATCATCACGTTAATCATAATAAATTTAGAAGCAATCATATTATGATACAGCACCTTTCATAGCTGTCATAAAAATGCAAAATAAATTTAAATATTTTTGAATCGATTTTTTATTTTGTGGCTTTTTACAATTTTTCTTAATGTTAATCAAATAGCGGCGTTCAATATAAGGCTTGCAAAAGAGCAAATGAAAAATCTGTGGTTTTCATGGGCAACCGCGTTGTCCATTTTTTCGATTTTAAGATGTTGATGCCATATTGCCTTATTTTGAACGCTCTTTAAATTTTTTTTGAAAAAAATGGATCAATTCCGATTTTTTAACGTAATGACAAAGTTTAAAAAGTGCAATACCTAGCCCATAGTTTGATCTAGAATGGTTTTTCGGCATTCCTCAACAATTTTTTTAAGACATATGCGGTTGCCCATAAAAACCACAGAAATATGGTAGCACTTTCATAAAATATAACGAAATCTCTGTGTGTTTTGTTGTTGGATTTTACATAAAAAACTATGATATTTTGCATTTGCACTATTACATCACTAATACTTGAATGAACTCCGCTAATATTTTAGTTTTTTAATTTCTTTAAACTTATTTTTTATGGAATTTTATCTTTTAATTGTTTAACCGCTCACAAATAAAAAAAGCGACACAATTTCTTCAAAATTATTTTACAAATGGCGCTAACATAATATGATTAGAGTAAAAATAGTTTGATTGCATCTTTAACATAATATGATAAATGTATAGAAAGTTATCATGTTATGGCTATTATATATCGCGAAATGGTTGTGAGAAATATAATATGTTTAGAAAGTTATTATAATTAAGTTGTTGGAAAAATAATTATTTTTCGGTCAACAATACTCAAATTCATAATTGCGATAAACATTGATATGTTTACAGTAACTATAAAATTGTTGATATTAAATAAAAATAACAATTATTTGTGTACGACAACAATATATTGTTACATTAAACATAGTGTTGTTGCCGTAACCATGCCCAACCATATTTTTTCTCTGCGTGTAGATATGCACAATCTTCATTTTCAGGATTAAATGGTTAAATGGTGGTTGTGTTTTTTATTTCTCCCCCAAAATGTGTTTTTCTGGTGGGGTGCTTTAAAACCATGGGAGATAAGGCCATGATGGCTTTATTGCTCAATTGAATGGGAGATAAAGCCATAATGGCCTTATTGCCCAATCATTGAGAGATAATGTCATATTTAAAATTTTGCGAAATGAGAGATATAGCCATATTTTTTTTTCGCAAATGAGAGATAAAACCATATGTTCTCAGAATATTGTTATGCATGGTGTAAACACTCTGTTAAAGGGAAAATCCTTAGTTATCATTGAAAATCATTTTTTTATTCTTGTGACGCACGCAGGAAAACTTTATTCAGCGAAGCCACCTGCCGTGTCCTACTGGAGGAAAAAACCCCTAAGCGCGGCCGCAGGCCGCCACGCAGAAAAACTTTAGTATGCGAAGCCAGATTTCAATACTTGACTTTAGTGTTTCCGGAAGTGAGAACTATTAATCAATGTAAAATGCAAAAGTTCTTCAAAACTGAAATGAGAGATAAAGCCATTTTCTAATATCGCTAATGTGAGCTAAGGCCATGATGGCTTTATCTCCCATTCAAATGAACAAAAAAAATAAAAGACTTTATCTCCCTTTTGAATGAGAGATAAAGCCATCATGGCCTTATCTCCCATGGTTTTAAAACACCCCACCGTTTTTCACATGTATAAACGACAGTCAGGGCTGTCAGGTACTTTTTTCCTTGTCCCCAAAACATTAAAAACAAATCTCCAAATTAAAAAACAAAACCTTAAAAAGTTAATATTGTTTTTTTTTGTTGTTTTTCTGAACAAATTTTAAATTTTTTAAAGAATAGTAACAAAATTTTAATAAAAAATCGCCAAAATCCCCAAATAAAAATTTTTAGTTTGTAGCGACTGGTTTTGGCATGTTTTTTAAATCCTTTTCATGTAATTTTTGAAGAAGGATGAGCCAATTTATAAGAATTTCGAACTTTTCCAATCGTTTTAGCCATCTTTAAAATCAACAATAAAAATACTTTTTTTTCAAATTCATTTACAAATTAATTCATTTACAATTGTTGGTCTGAGCGCCTTAAAGGCATTGTTGAGACAAGTTGGCATAATAATATTTTCCATAAAAATTATATGTTGAATACAGAAAAAAAATATGTATTTGAAAAAGTTAATTAAATTAATTTGAGATCAGTTAAATTGATAACATTATACAAAAAGTTCATTTATATATTGCCGAATCTATTGGTTAAGAAGTGTTTTAAAGACGGAAATTATATTTTCATTTTTTTAAATTAGGGGTATGTAATTTATTAAGTTCACGACTACCCATAAATTCCACGCGCTGTTTGGTAGTTTCCAAGCTACACCAGGTGATTCCTAAGTCTCATTATTTCTTGTATTTTTCACATGATTGTTCCTCATGAAATGTATAGTGTGATGTCCAATATTGTGCAGACACTTGAATAAGTATGTGAGAAGTTGCATCCTGTAAATACACAAATGGGTAAAACGGTTTGACATTTATCAATATATAACGATGAAGTTGGGTATGTTATTGGCAGATTGTAGACAGTCTTTAGAGCTTTATTTTGCATACGTTGAAGGGCTTTAAATTCATTACTCTTTTTATAACCAAAACAAATAGTTAAATAATTCAAATGGCTTTGAATTAGGGCATTATAGACTGAAAGTTTAGTATTTTTATCAAACGTTTTTTGAATTTATACAAAATACCAACAGCTTGAGCTGTTATTTTTTTTTTTTTTTTAAATTGTAGGTGTTCATTCCAAGCGAGATTGCTTTGTAAAATTATACCGTAGTATTGTATGCTACTGGTTTCAAAAATTTCTCTTACATCAACAAACACTGAAAAGGTGTTAGTTTGACGGGTGGGCCTAAATCTTAGTAACTGCGTTTTATCTGCGTTTAAAACAAGTTTGTTTATCCGTGCAAACTCAGATATCAAAGCTGCATCACGTTCCATGTAAGCTCTTACTACACAACACATGTATAAATGCCCTGCAAATAAAATTGGACCACCTGTTCCAATTTGATAAAATGGACTACTCCCTGAACTGGTCCGATGTAATGCAAGCATGGACCATGCCATTTTTAAAAAGTGTTTGTAGTGAGACGACATGTCTTCGTTTTTTAACGACATGCTTTCGTTTTTAAACGACTTCAAAACTAATCCTCTTGAGTGTACCATGGAGTAGTTTTAAAACTACTCCTAAGTAGTCCAAAGGTGGGTTATATGGTCCTGTCCTAGGACATCGTAATGTTAAATAGACCATGTTTTTTTGCATACGTTTGGGTTACTTTTGGACTAGTCCTGGTTCCTTGTGGGCTCCTCTTTACACGCGTGTTTGGACTGGTCCTATTATTTGCGGGGCGTATAAGGAGAGGGTTACCATTAGACTTTGAAAAATAAACTCGCGCAAAAACGTCGTTTAAGAAAATAAAAGTCGCAAACCTTTTTTAAGACTTTCTGTGTTTCTATTTTTTACTTTGATAACATTTTGTGAAAATATTATATATAAGAACAATTGTGATTTTTAGTTAAACTGTTTATTTTTGATATTTTTAGTTAGTTGAGTTCATCAAATTTAATTTTTATTAAATTATTTTTACTGAAGGAAAGAATTTTAACTACGTGAAATTTTTGTAAAATTTATTGATAATTTTCTTGGCTGAGCTGGCGATCGAACTCTGGTTGAATTTACATGTTTCAAGAATCACCACATTCTATCATCAGAATTCTTTGACGTTCTAGCCTCTGCACCATTGCGGTGCCTACCAGCAAACAGTCAAACATCAATCTGTAACCAGTGGTACTGATGGTTCGAAATTTGCTGTACGTAATTATGAAATTTTTAATGAAAATTACAGGTTCTCTCGAATGTAAATGGCAAGTGTTCGAATTTCGGCCACCGAGCGATCCTAGTATAAATAAATAAATTTTTTTTTTTTTTTTTTTTTGACTAAAAAAAATTAATACTTACTTTACTTTATTACTTTATCCCATTATTGCTTCGCAAAATGAAATTTTTTTGGCGAAATACAGACTTTAATTTGCAACTTTTTTTTTTTTTTTTAAATCTTTTTTAAATTTTTAAAAAACATATTCAAATATTTGTGACAAAATGTATCTTTCACCTAAATTCATTTAATATCAACACACTGCCATTGGGCATATTTCGCAATGTGTAATAAAATTATTTGTAGATCTTATCTAAGTTAAGCAAAACTTAAAACTAGAAAATAATAAAAAAAGACAATTAAAATTGTTAAAGCAAAAACGTGTTAATCAAATCTTATCAAAATAACTATTCAGCTAAAAATAATATACAATTCAAAAATAGTAATTTATTAAAAGAAATTCTGTTCGGATTATCGGAGGCGGCTGAACGCGTTGGCCTTTAAATTCTTTCTAATCACTGATGAAAATTTTAGTATTTAAAATAACGAATAATGCATTCAGCACGCGTGCTAGTCAATCGACTTTGTTCGTATACAGTCTTCTCTCCGCTGCACTATCGGATGGATATTCCTTAAGAACTTTAGCTATATATTCATCCCACTTCACCTCCCATTTCGCCACAGCCACTATTTTTTCTTCTGGACTTAAGGAGCTAAAGTTAATAGAATTTAAAGCCAATTTCTTCAGCAGTCTTATATCCGAATGAGCAGAGGCTATACCCAGGAAGGCTATATAGAAATCATGGGACAGGGGTGTTGCCTTCCAGAAAGAGGGATCGTCTGAAGATATTACCACTGGATAGTTGTCCGCAAAGAAGTGTGAGCAGGGATGATTACGATAATCGGTTACTAACTGCAATACCTGATTAGAAATAGGATTCACTTCCACCGCTATATTACGTTCCTTTAACAATTTCAATACGACAGGATGTTTGACTAAAGCAAAACCATGGCCAATACGTTTTGTGCCCAGCAGCACAGCATCTATAAGATTTTCATCCACCGAAGAGCCAAACCAATTCGTTTCGCCAGCATGAAAAAAGAAATCAATATTGTCGGGCATGCTTAACAGTTGAGGTATAAAATCTTTAAGGGGTCGTCCCATTTCCTCTTGGCCCACCAAATCAAAACCAGCTACGAAATCGGGATATTTCTCCTAATGAATAAGTTATGATCAATTTCTTTATATTTATGTTTTTTTTTTATTTGCATATACATATCAAGGAAACTTACCTTTACCTCCAAGCAAATTTTAATGTATTCTTCAAAACTGTTATTATTAGCATTACGAAGGGGTGCATAGATCAATTTGGATCCAATGAAATCTGGATAAGCTTCCATAAATTTATCCAAAGTTTCTTTATATATACGTACAGTATCAACTGCAGTGTAGTTGGTGTCTTCCAAATCATAGAGCTATAAAAAAAGAATTTTTTAATATCTTTTAATATACCGTGACCTTTTAATATGTTAAAGGTGTGTCTGCCCCTCGTTTTTGAATATTTAATTTAAAAAATTATATTATTTGTTCTCATACAAAAGTACGGCTGACTTCCGAAACGCAATGCTGCACGGAAAGGAACAGCTTAAAAAACTTCATTTCTTTTCTGTAAATAATGCATTGATTTTATTTTTGCATGGTATCCGTATTCACTTAACAACGGTTGCGAAATTTCTTCGTTGTTTTTGTTTGTGGTGCTTTTTCGGTGGCATGTCATAACGACCATGGGCACTTTAAAAAGTGTCATTAGGTCCATAATTTCTAAAGAAGTTAAATACAAAAAAATTATCTGAATACGCCCAGAGAAAAACATGTTTCATTATGGTCCCAACTAACAAAACTATTTTTAAAGAAACTAATTTAACCATAATATGGTTGTCGGTGACAATGATTTGGTTAAATGAAACATAATATGGTAAAAAAAATTTGAAAAATGGGTTTGCTGCTTTTTCTCTGGGTGTATATATTAAATATATGACGAAAACACTTTTGGGCGCAAGGATTTTCTCCTCTATGGTATAACAAACACCGGCTTCGCTAACTAAAGCTTCTCTGCACAGCCGGCTTTCGTTCGGAAACAAGGCAGATTTTAGAAGCATTACTTAGCGAAGCCGGTGTTTGTTTTAGCATAGAGGAGAAAATCATAATGTCCATGGACACTATGACACTGGACGTTATGACATGCCACCGCTTTTTCAACGCAACTCGCAACACTTTTGCAGCACTGCGCTATACCGTGTTCAGATATACCTTTTTTATTGAGTCACTATTCGGTCTATTGACATAATTATCTTTCTGTTCACATATACACAATTTACCCAACGTTTCCACATGCAAGTACCCTGACAATAAAATTGGACCACCTGATCCATTTTGATAAAATGGACTACTCCATGGACTGGTACGATGTAATGCAAGCATGGACCATGACATTGCTAAAAAGTGTTTGTAGTGAGACGAAATGACTTCGTTTTTTAACGACATGCTTTCGTTTTTAACGACTTCAAAGCTAATCCTCTTGAGTATACCATGGAGTAGTTTTAAAACTACTCCTTAGTAGTCCAAAGGTGGGTTATATTGGCCCTGCCCTAGGACATCGTAATGTTAAATAGACCATGTTTTTTCCATATGTTTGGGCTACTTTTGGACTAGTCCTGGTCCCTTGTGGGCTACTCTTTACACGCGTGTTTGAACTGATCCTATTATTTGCAGGGTAATTTCTTGCAAGTAGTGTATACGTATTATCAACGAAAAATCAAGGAAACAGCCGATTGGCTGAAAGTACTAAAATTATGTGAATGTAAGTGAAAAAGTGTGAGTGTACTAACTCAATTAGCGTTTGACAATTAAAAACAAAACAAGTTAGAGTGCTATATTCGGCTGTGCCGAAACTTTGATACCCTCCACCGACAGCTCGAATGTTTAAGGAGTAATATCTGTATGATGTTATTATTATCTTAAACTGTAACGATTTGTTATTAATTATGGTTTTAGGCGACTTAACTGTTTTCCGGTAGTAGGGTTTATATGACGAGCCAAAATTTGTTATGATTGCATTATTTTTTGCGGTTTCAGGCGTGCTAAACTGTTTTCCCGTAGTAGGGTTTATATGGGGCCTAAGGTAAATTATGGACCGATCGTCACGAAATTTCACAGTGTTATTTCTAGTCCTAAAAAACTGTGACGTACCTAATTTTGTTACGCTAGCGTTATTTTTTACGGTTTTAGGCGTACTAAACTGTTTTCCGGGAGTATTGTTTATATGGGGCTTAGGGTAAATTATGGACGGATCCTCACGAAATTTAATAGCGTGAATTCCAGTCAAATAAAACAAATTTTCGCAAAATCTAATCTCATTCCGTGCCTTGTTCGAGCATTTATGTTATTTTTTGTAACAAAATTATCAATTTTTTTAGGTGGTGGTTCCACATTTTGATTCATAGCTCTGGTCCTACTGAACCGACTTTGCTGGATTTCAATCCCAAACTGCTTAGGATAACTACAAGCAATTTGGCACCAAGTTTGTTAATTTCTTTTGAGTTGTTCGAAAAGGAGCGTGTTTTCAACAGACGGACAGACGGACAGACAGACGGACATGGCTAAATCGACTTAGAATTACTCAAGAACGCAGAATATATATACTTTATGGGGTCTGAGATGAAAAATAAAAAAGTTTCACACGGAATGACAAACTTAATATACCCTCTTCACAACTACCCAGCGGGAAAAAGAAGGAGTACGGAGGCCTTCTCGCTCCATTCCATACTCATATCTTTTTTACACGCGTTGTCATTGCGGAGAAGGCCTTCCGCTTTCCATTCTTCCCCAGAGCTTCTTAAAGGCCTTCAAATAAATCTTAGAAGGCTTTCCAGAGAATGACTTTCAAAAGGCCTTAGCAAAAAGGTTATCTTGAAGGGCTTTTAAGAAAGGTATGTTAAAAGGCCTTTCAATTAATGGCTCTTAAAAGGCCTTTCAGACCATCCTTCTACAAATGCATTAAAGGTCATATTGAAGGGCTATCAGTCTAAAACATTAAGGAATATTTCCTTACAAATGAAATTAGAAGACTGAATAGGCTTCATGTAACGTATGTTTATATATTTTATTAAACTTATTGTGGTTTAATAACACATGTGATACCTATTTTGTTATTGAAATAATCAAATTTGCTAAACATTGTAAATAAAAGTATACCTATAATAAAAAAAAAACTTTTAAGCACAAGTACCTATCTTCCTTAATGGACAAAACTCAACTAAAATGATTTACATTATTGTTTTTATTTTGTATTTTAATATGCACCTACTTTGTTACTTTGTTTTTATAACGGGATCTGAAAAAAAACAAAACAAAAAATTTTACTCTTTCTCTGTTCCACTTCAACTAAAATGATTTACAGCATATTTTACTTTGTTTTTGTAAAGGGATCTGAATTATTTTGCTTTTGCTTGTGCAAAAAAAAAACAAAACAAAAATGTTACTCCTTCTTTTCTCGCTTCTCATACCAAAGAGCCGAGGCCTTCTATGAGGCATTCTTTAGCTGTTACGTAAGAATATGAATTAAATCAAAAAAAATTTTAAGCAGGCCTTTAAAAAGGCCTGAAGTAAGAAGGTCTTCTGAGTTTTCCCGCTGGGTAATTGTGGTGGAGGGTATAAAAACATTGTTTATATTACTACTACATACAACATTCAACGTGAACAAAAATGTATATGTATAAGCAATTTGTAAACAACTTTTGGCGTCTTAAAGGAATAAACATCTGGGTTCTTATGGATGGGTCATTGTTTTGTTGTAATTTCAATTGCCAAATGTCAAAACACTTTGTTTAGTAAGTTTTGTTTTGCTCACTAAACACACTTGTTGCGCATTTTAGTTTTACTCAATATTTATAACAATTTCGTATTTATTGGGCAGTAACTTAATTGCAATAATTAAGCTCAGTAATGTCATTTATTGCGTAAAACTCAATTAAGGTGTATGTTTATCTGAACACGGTATAAAGCTAGTCAAGTCAGCCTACGTCTCTTCATACCCACACCACAATAGTTAAGAGGTAATTTTGAGTTTGTGCTGATGTTTATAACACCTTGAAGTATCGGTCCTTAAGGTGGGCCTTAAAGTATACCAATCGACTCCGAATCACTTTCTGAGTCATTCACTTTCTGTGTCGATATCCGTCTATCAGTCCGCCTTGACTGACCATTAGAGTCTTTAATGATTAGAGAGACCGATTATTCGACTTTTTTTAAAAACCGGTTTTCGAATATTCCGAACAGCTGCAATTTCAAATAAATCGGTTTTCGGTTAAGCATTTTAAAAATAACCGGTTAACCGGTTTTAATTCGAATACATAAAAATTCAAAAATCAAATTAGTTTTTGTTTAAAAAGTTAATTTGAAATAAAAACATAATTCACGAAGGTAGGGGACCGACAAAATACATAGATATGACTTAATTTATGTTCAGACCTAACAAAAATTTGACGATATAATCCAAAAATAAGCGTGACCAGTAAATTAATGAAACTTAAGCTTTATTTTTAACAATTTCTCTTTATTTACTGAACTTTATTGCTAAGATGATAATTGTGTTATGCAATTTAGAATCTGTTAAATAATATTTGCTATACGTTCTGCAAAAGCAGAAAACTATTGATTACGTGTAAGACGTCAAATATTTAATAGGAGTAAACAAAGCTTTAGAATTTTTGAAAAACTTTCATTTTAAAAATATACAGGAATTTAATATATTTATTATTTGAGATATTCCCTCAAATTTATTTTAAATGAGTTTTAATTTGTTGGTGGTTAAGCATGTCTTTATGAATCAGTAGACTTCAAGCATATTTTTGAAAATTTGCAACCAAAACCCTCTTAGCCAGGATAATATATTTTAAATGATTTTGTTTCAGCATCATGGTAACGAATAGTAAGATGAACATGTTTTTTGCATGAAATATCTGTTAATTCGTCGATCACAATTTGAAACCTTCCATGACATTGTTTTATTCCTTAAATTTTGTTAAAAGTTCTTGGTATTTTAGTTGATAAAACTGATGAATTTTCCCATATCGCTGATTCCGCCGGTAGAACTACTTAAGAGTTTTTAGTGCCTTAACGGGCATTCCGTCCTCGGCAATACAACAGGCTAATGTTTCAGCCAATAATTAATTTTTAGCAGCATATTATGATAAAGTTTTATTCGCAGTTCTTTAAGGACTACTTGGAACAAAGTTTTACTTGGCGTATATTTTGCCAAACTTGTGGACTAATTAAACGTGATTAATAATGAGTGACGTTGGAGAACCATTTTAGGGCCTTTTACTGAACAACCTAAACAAAAGCGGCAAGCGTTTTTTTAAACACGCAAATTTTATTTAAATACAATTTCAATAAAACAAACCGACATAGCGATAGGTCAAATAAGATTTATCAGCCGGGTGGTTTCTAATTCGCATTCTAATGGTTTGTTTCGTATAAATTGTATGCAAATGAGAAGTTTTGACATACAAAAAACGCTTCCGCTCTTATTTAGGTAGCTCAGTTAAGCACCTTTGTCTTTTAAATCAGTTCGAAATATTACCAGAGAATACATCTTTTTAGAATACTTTGAAAATGCTGTTGTATTTTGAATTGTTTTTGGATTTTTTTAAAAGAACACACGCTTTTATAAGCGATTTGTATTTACTTACGTTGCTTATAATGATTTTTGACTTTTGCTACATTTTGTTTTAAAATTCTTCATAAAAGGTTTAAGTTTGCCCAATATTGAATTAGAAAAATACTTAAATTACGGGTACATTTATAACAAAAGTAAGGAAAACGTATATAAATTACACACTACTAAAATAACCGGTTTATTTTACCAATATAACCGGTTTATTCGATATTCGAAAAATGTACATTTTAAAATATCCGATTTGGGCAAGACTAAAATAAACGGTTAAGACTGGTTGAATACTATTTATTCGATCTCCCTACTGACCACGTTAACCTTGTGCGCAAAGTAGTGCTGGAAAACTATCGATAGACTATCAATATTATCGATAGTCTTAAAATATCGAAAATATCGATAGGAAAAATATCAGTATCGATATTATTATTATTTAAAATACAGTTATGAAGGCATCTAACAGCAGCTATACACACACAGTTTTTTGCCGCAAATTTTTACTTGCTATTATTGATTCGCGCAGAATTTCAGCAATGAATACAAACAACAAGAATTGCAAGTGGTATGGATTGCTTAGCAGTGCTTTTTACTGCTAATTAAAGGCCTTTAAGTCGAAATTTTTACATGTTTATATAGTAGAGCTTGCTAAAAACCGTAAAAATGTGAAACCACGGTTTCGGTTTTAAAATGATTAAAACCGGTCGGTTTCGGTTCGATTTTCGGTTTTTAAAATATCAAAGTAAAATTCATACATAAACACACAGAAAAAATTAAAAATTTTCTCTAATCACCAATTTTATACCAAATTCATAGAATCAAGCAATCCATTTGTTGATTTTGCACCTATTACCAAAATGATTATATTGATTACTAAAAATTGAAAAAATTTTATATTTTGAAGATTTTTTTTTCAATAAATGATATTTTTAATTTTAATTAAAAAAATGATCAAAAAAACTTTGCCGTTTCAAACAATGTGTTGATTGATTTTGATAATTCCAACAACAATTACACAAGTTAAAATTATTTTATTTTAAATGAAATAATTTTTTGATGTTTGATTATTATTTTAATTCAAAATTAATTTCAAAACAACTAAAATGTTAATTAAATCAAAATTATATTTTTAATATTCGTTCAACAAAACAAAATAATTGATTCAATTATTACATTAATTAAGTTTAAATACTTTTTAAATAATTATTAGTATTGTGGTTATTTTATTGAACCATTTATGGTTTTTAATCCAAATTTTTAATATTCTTAATTAGGCTTAAGTTCATTAAATTTAATTTTCATTAAATTATTTTTATGAAGAAAGGAATTTTACAACATGAAAATTAATTAAAATTTATTGATAATTTTTCATTCTTGACTCAATCTGGGCTCGAACCCAGGTTTTTACGGACAGGTTACCCTGACATGTTTCGATTGCAACCACTCAATCTCCTCAGAGGGCTTGCCGTTTAACACTCGCAGCCATCGACGACTGCTGACGTCATTAGTCAAACATCAATCCTTAAACCAAATTGTATTCAACCTTTGGTAGATCGAAATTTGCTTTGAATGATTATCCATTTTAATTTATTTTAACATGTTATTCCTTTACTTCTGTTTTCTCGTACTTTTGTCAAGAATTCTTCTTGAAGTTCAAAGTACATATTTTTTGTTTTTTTCATTTTTTTGTCTTTCTTATTCTTGCTGACCTTTTCAGCACAACTTGAAGGACAAAATGCAAACATAGAGCTCGTGCCATAGCTTTAACAATTATTAGTATTGTGGTTATTTTATTGAACCATTTATGGTTTTTAATCCAAATTTTTAATATTCTTAATTAGGCTTAAGTTCATTAAATTTAATTTTCATTAAATTATTTTTATGAAGAAAGGAATTTTACAACATGAAAATTAATTAAAATTTATTGATAATTTTTCATTCTTGACTCAATCTGGGCTCGAACCCAGGTGTTTACGGACAGGTTACCCTGACATGTTTCGATTGCAACCACTCAATCTCCTCAGAGGGCTTGCCGTTTAACACTCGCAGCCATCAAGAATGAAAAATTATCAATAAATTTTAATTAGTTTTTAAATAATTTTTTTAATTGATAAAAAATTACTAATAATTCTTTCTGTGCATGTATATATTTTAAATAAAATTTTTTTATTTGTTTCAATTCACACAGAAAAAATTATTAGTAATTTTTTATCAATTAAAAAAGTTATTTAAAAAGTATTTAAACTTAATTAATGTAATAATTGAATCAATTATTTTTTTTGTTGAACGAATATTAAAAATATAATTTTGATTTAATAAACATTTTAGTTGTTTTGAAATGAATTTTGAATTAAAATAATAATCAAATAACAAAAAATTATTTCATTTTAACTTGTGTAATTGTTGTTGGAAATTGTCAAAATCAATCAACACATTGTTTGAAACGGCAAAGTTTTTTGATCATTTTTGTAATTAAAATTAAAAATATCATTTATTGAAAAAAAAATCTTCAAAATATAAAATTTTTACAATTTTTAGTAATCAATATAATCATTTTGGTAATAGGTGCAAAATCAACAAATGATTTGCTTGATTCTATGAATTTGGTATAAAATTGGTGATTAGAGAAAATTTTTAATTTTTTCTGTGCAGATACTTGTATTCGCCCTTAAGTTTATACCTGGGCCTGGCCAGGCATTTTATGACTTTTTTCCAGTTTTTTTTTATATAATTATTAAGTATATAGAACGAAACTTTATGTAAAATCAAAATGAAACGTTTCAAAAATCATACACCACACATAAGAATTCTTTCTTTTCTGTTTTTTCGAAAAAATATTTTATTTCCCAACAAAATGTTCCTGCTATAGCCATAAAACTCCTACATATAAAGTAGTCCCAGCCTTGTCCAGGTGCTCGTTAGTGTGAGTTTTTTCTATAGCCACAAGAAACTCCATACAAAATTCAAGTGGCCCAGGTGGCAGTTTATGCCACCTGTGTACTTAAGAGTTATAAAGATAACATTTGTTCTTCTTAGTACTTATTTGGAATTTTGAAATACCTTATCATTGTTGAAGGCTGTTATGTATGAAGTTTTTGTATATCAAGTACGGGCATGATGTTTAATTTTCAATTTCTTCAAGCATAAATACATTGTTAAAGTAAAAGCTAAAACCGAGGTTTTCGGTTTTTAGGCATTTAAAACCGCGGTTTCGGTTTCGGTTAAAACCGAACAGCAATCCCTATTATATAGGGATTGCAAGCATAGGACAAAACAATGAACGACCATTAGAGGATAAGTCCGCTAGATTGATTACCTTTTTGGGTTTAGAATTTAGAAAATTTTTTAAAGTTACAATAGAATATCTTATAGTCCCTGTTACTTCGGTTCCTTCAGAAAGGTACTTATCAATTTTTAAAAAACTGTCATCTAAAATAACGTGCGTATACATATATGTAAATACGTCTGATACATTCAATACAGTGATGAAAACAACGGACTGTAGCCTTATAAAAAAATTATTAAAGTGTTCCTATACAAGTACAAAGATTCAGTCGATAATAATATCGATATATCGATAGTGAATTCTTAACTATCGATAAAAATCGATAGTAGAAAATATCGATAGTATCCCAGCACTAGCGCAAAGTACAGCACCCGTAGTTCGTAAATCGCTTAGCTAAAGCTAAATCTCGATCGATAAAATGCCGTAGACAAAATTTATGGCATTGCCAAATTTAGAAATGAACGGTTCAGTATGTATAGCATTCGTAGACAAAAATCGCTAAATCAACCTTATAGAATTACAGAATACGGCCACAGGTCGCAATTAAAGACATGATTTTATGAAATTTGGTACATAGGTTCAAATGGCCACACCTAGTGAAAATGGTGGGAATCCCCTCCCCCCCCCCCCCCCCCCCCACAATCTACTTTCAGTCTTTGTTCCCATAAGCAATCTTATTATCTTGATATTTAGATTAAATTTAGTCCAAACTTATCTGATTGCAATCTCAATCGTCTTACAAAATTTTATTGGTATCGGCCCTTATTTGACCATAGCTTCCATACATAATTTCCTTTTTAATATTGTTATTGACATACAAATTAGAGACAATTTCTTTAACGACACGTCATGATAAAATGTTGACCTGATAAGTCCAATATAAACCGCCATCCTAAATTACTTAAAGCCAAACAAATCTCATATAGTTGAAGATCTCTAAGCAATTAACCTCATAACAAAATTTTGTTCTGGCTGGTCCATGATTGTCCATGTTATCATAACGATATCACATATTTGGGCTTGGCCGACTTTTTTTCAGTAAGTCTTGACTACATTTTTAAAAGGAGTTTTATCGTTCTACAATTAATAAATTTTTAGGAACCCGTGACCTTGTCTGTTTGCTTTACGCTTGAAAAACGGATTTAGGGTGAGAACGTATTTAATCGCTTAATAAATTTTAATTCATAGCAATAAAGCTTTCATTTGAAAACTAATAAGTCTTTGACTTGAGTCATTTTATTTACAAGCTGCCCTTTTTACGAAATCGAAAGATTTCTTTCTTTCGCACAACTACATACATACATTTAAAACAAAAACATATTCTAAACTCTTTGTTTTTGTTTCAAATGTTGTTGAACGGAAGAAAGAATTCGTTCGACATTGTGATATGTATATGCAGTTAATGATAAAAATTCAATCGTCAGGCACGTTTCGAAATTTTAAAGAGAAATATCAATTTAAAAGAACTTCATTGTCAAAGTTAAAAATCCCGTCATTTTAGTATTAAAAATAAAACCCACTTTTGAATATGGCATTAACACATTTGATTGACTTTGCTGGTAACTTTTAACAAGGGGTTCCAAATATCTCAAAAGCCACTTTTTTTTTATTCCATTACGAAATCGACTCTTTTTATTATTCCATTTCGATTTCGATTAAAACTCTTTTAAAAATTTTTAGCATTAAAGCAATTAGGCAGTGCAGCATTCACGTTTGTGGTTTTCCGGCTTAGCTCGGATTTTGATTTTATTGCTTGGTCAATATTTTGACTGAAACTTGATTTCGATAATTTTCGCAAAAAAAAAAAAAATTAATTTTTTCTTTTCCTGTCTTCAGATTAATTGCACGTATGAAATAAGTACAAAAATGGTAAATCACACTGATTTGAAAAAACTGCATCTGGTGTTTTAATATTGAAAAATTTTAAAAAAATTATTTTTTTCGATTTCGAAAATAAGCTGTACACTAACGTAGTGTATTTTTCGAAAACACAAATTCTAAAACTTCTTTCTGTTCCGGAATTTGTTTACAACAAAAAATCGGTACACAGCGACTGCGAGCGGATGAAAACAAATACTAAGATAACTTATAGATCCGTTTTAGCGTGCGTGTTGTGTTCTTTAAGTGTAGGCTTTCTGTATTTTAAGTGATCTTTTAATGAGCGTGTTGTGATGATTCTATGTTTGCTCTATTTAGGTTTTTTTTATGAATGATATTGCATGTAAAAGAGGTCGCATAAATATACAGAACGCGTACGGTAAAAGAACACTACACGTACCTTAAAACAAAATCGGCAAATTATCTTACAGCCTGTTCATCTATTTCGAACGTTAACGTTAACAAGTTCTAGAATTTTGTTTTTGCTGTGGTTAATATTTGATTTGGCTTAAAGTGCAAACATTTGTTTTTTTTGCTAAAATGCTTTTTTGACCGCCTTTTATAAACATAAATTTTGAATAAGGTAGTTTTAACCAGTTTAAAATTTAGGTAATAACTGAGTGATCCTTAAATATTATGCAAAAAAAAAAAAAAAAAATATGATCCATGTGCTGCATGTCCTAGCTGGAACAACAACTGATTAACGAAACTGATACAAGGCAAAATGACAATACTGAATAGATCGATACTCCAAGAAGTAGGACAAGGAAATTTTACACAGGAAGACGCGAAAACAACTGTATCAAACCGTGTAAAATGGAGATGCTTTGTGAAAGCTATATGCGCTCAAAGAATGTAATGGAGAAGAAAAAAGTTATTACAACATAATAATCAAATAATAATACATAGTTAGATTTTTTTTAAAAACTGATTTATACTTTTTTTGTTGTCTCTCTCTTTTGGTTCTAGTCGATATTCTGCTGTCTACACTGTTACACTATCCGCTAGTAATGGCTGTTTGTTAGACGATTGTATTTAATGTACTACTCCTTAAGGCAACTTCTAACGATGATCAGACGAGTAAAGTTATATGTTCACTCCTATCAAATATTAAACATCCTTCATATAACCACTACAAGTTTCATTGAAAAATTGCCTTCTTTTACAAACGATTGACTAGATCAAACATCATTTAGTAGTTTCTTAATCTATATATGTAAATATATATAAAGGTTATATTTGGGATAGTCTTTGAATGGTTTATGTGAAGTTTGCTCGAAATCGCCCCAATAGCATTTACATTTTCCTATATATTCCCATATTATGATTTTTTATTGTCACTTGAAAAGTAACCAAACCATGTATCGTAATGTCTTGTCTGTACAATGATATTCGGAATAGATCCCAATGTATATTTCATAAAATAGGGCAAAAGAGGTAAAAGCTCCCCTCCCAATATCTTCTTAACTAACCAACCGATTTTTTTCAAATTTGGCAGGCAAATAGTGTAACATCTGGAAGGAACGAAAGTCTATAATTTTTATAATTTACGGCGTAAAATAGGGTTAAACGCTCCCCCTCCCTATATCTTATTAACTTATCAACCGGGTGCCATAAAATTTGCATGCAGACACTAAAAAATCTTAAGGAACTTAAACATATAAATTTTTTGGAAATTCTAGCAATTAGGGCGTAAAATAGGACGAAAGGGGTAAAACCTCCCTCTACCCATGTCTTTTTAAATAATTATTCGATAGTTTCAAGTCTTGAAGGAACTCAAGGCTATACATTTTAACATTAACGTGGGGGCGCCCTATACCTTCTTAATTATTTAATTGATTATTTTTAAAAGTTTATGTCTTTTTGACAAATTTATTTCTACTTTGGAATTTGAACCCACAACCAGTGTAACCACCAGCAAGATTCAAAATTACACTTGAGATGAAGCAAAATTACCCGATTTAAATGAAATTACACCTGATATAGAATTTAAGTTTTATTTAATAAAAAGACATTTACAAAGAAGCAAAAACACAACAAACTCATTAAAACAAGATCAATATTAGTCAAACTGTTGATTTTAATTAACAAAAATAACATTAAAGACTTAAAAAAAAAAATTAATAAAACATTTAATAAAACTGCTAAAATAATGAGTTTAACTTCCACGTTTCGCTAATATATCTTGGCAAGGTTTAAAATGTTCCATGTCATTTCTTTATAATGGATGCTTTTTAGCCCCATAGAGCTTACGAAATGTTAGCTGTCAAACGAACGGTCATAATATTTTCACTTTTTGATCAGGCACATCATCATGAATGGATTCATGCTTGAACAACGCCACCAAATTATCCATAGAGGTATACTTTGAAAATCAGCCATTGATTTTCGCAACTTAAAAGTGACTTCATGATTTTAATGACGCAACTTTTTTTCACAAATGAAGGCGATGTGTTGATTTAGAGAAAATAAACTGTCAATTAGACTTCAAGGCCGTGCGATGTGACAGCTATTGATTGTTTTCCGTAGGGCTGTGAAGTCAGTGGTTAATGCTGATAAACCAGCAACAATCTGTGTCTTGGAGGCCAACATTGTTCATTTTATTCGAAAAAGAGAAACAAAATTAGACGTCTGCAATGCGTTTCGTCAAGGACAGGCGCGGTGTCTATTTGTTTTAAATCAGTTTCAAATCGAAATGCCGTGTATCAATCTGCGACTAAAATTAATTTTTTTTTTTGTGTTGTCTACCATTTTAAGTTTCATGGTCTTAAAAAATACCCTTTATACCTTATTAAGTAAACAAAATGCCTGCAGAGTTTTATACAACTGTCCCTTTCGTAATTCAGTTTTACAACTGTAAAGGGCGTTAAATATTCTTTAAACTAAAGCATTAAAAAGTAGCCAGATAGAAATAAAATTATTATGTGTTGCAATATTGGAAACATATCTTCCCCAGGCAAGTTTTTAGTTTGAATAACTTTTTTCAATAAACTTCAGGTTCTAAATCACTATGATAGGCATCTTTATCCAAGGGTCCATCTTGCGACATTCATTACCAAACATTTGAAAATATATGTATGTTTAATGATTGAAGACTTTTCTTAAAAAGAAACCGAGACTTTGGTTAAGAAGGCTATGCATTTCTTCGCAACAATATTTAAAAAGAAATAAATGTCATCACTGAAATCGAATCTTGATTTTATTTGGGCATCTGAAGTAAAAATTTCAAATTACACCTGAATAACACCTAAGAGAAATTACCCACGCTCTACCCACGACCGTAAAAATTATACCAAATTCGGGTAATTACCCACAAAGTGGCAACACTGCCCACAACGGCTATGCAATGGTACACAATTGGTCGTTAGAAAATTGATGTAAAACGTTATAGAGCTACCACTTTGATTGGTAAATTCCGAGACCAAATGTTTTGCTGCCACGAGCTCCGATGATTGCCACAGTCACTATTGAATTTAAACGCGTTAAATTTCCAATTAGATTGACATTTGCAATAACAATCAATAAAGGCTCAGTTAGCCGAACGTTGCTGTACCCGTAATGTACCGCACCGTACTGTAAGCACGTTGGTGCACTTATAGAACGTTTAATAACGTGTCATATGTTTTCCCACACATAAACAAAAAGCAATAGTATACATAAAACAAAACACACAGTGATGGGAATCAAAAATGTTCAAAGGGTGACCGTTGTGCAGAAAAGGTACCACATGATTTAAATGGTATTAAAACAGTATTTTGTGTATGTAAAATATGTATTTTAATATTAATATTATAGATTTACAATAAAGAAATTTTTATTTTAGCATATATAAATTTTTAGCATACATTTATTGTAAATTTGCATACACCAAACAAGGTTTTGATACCATATAAAGTCTTTTATAGGTTTCACATTTCCATTGTGTGTGTATATGCATTTGTTTATTTTAAACATCTCAACATACATATGTATATTTGTATACTTGGAAATATGTTGAATTGTAAGTTGTTTTGTCGCAATTCCATAGATATACTGAAAAAGTACCAAAAAAAAGAGCAAACTTACCCTCATTCAATGTAACATACAAGCCGCCCATCACTGTCTTACAAATGTCACGTAACGGCATGAAATTCTATTTTATACAGATTGGTACTTTGCAACTACGGTACATTGCATTTCGGTAAGCTTTTGTATTGGTTTTCATATAAGAAAAAACGAACAGCTGATGGATACAGTACAGATACGGTACAGCAACGTTCGCCTAACTGAGCCTTAAGTCGCATGGGCAAACGATGTCTCTTTGCGGCTTGGATTTGTGCACAACATGTTTTTCACACGGGCAATTATACGTGGCATGCTCTCGCGTCGGCAAGCCCTCGAGCTAGTTTGTGTTGGCTAAAGACGGACTGACAAAAAATATGGCACACGAAATTGCTTTTCGTAATGAAAATTGATTATTTCTCTTTTATTTTCATACTTCAGGTTAAATAAAGTACATCACTTTTTATACCCACACCACAATAGTGGAGAGGGTATTATGCATTTGTGCTGATGTGTGTAACGCCTTAAAATAGTGGTCCTTGACCCACCTAAAAGTATACCGATCTACTCAGAATTACTTTTTTAATCGAACTAACGATGTCCGTCCGTCCGGCTGGCAGGCTGGCTGGCTGTCCATGTTACCTTGTGCGCAAAGTACAGGTCGCCATTTCGGAGATAATTTGATAAAATTTGGGTCATAGGTTCTTATTGGTACAAGGACCAAGCCTATTGAAAATGGGGCGAATCGTAGAACCACGAAGGAAGATAGGGGGAAATTTCTTCCTCCCAGAAACTATCAAACCGATTTTAATGAAATTTAAAACATAGATAGATCCATATCTATAGAGACACATTAGCTATACAGTTTTTAAAAAATTGGACCACAAGGGGAGGCAGGGGGCAATTTCTGCCTCTCACAAACTTTCAAACCGATTTTCATGAAGTTTATAAACATAGATAAATCCATATTTACATGGACACATAAGCATGATGTGTTTTTAAATACCGTGGTGTAGGGAAACATATGGTCGGGCTTGACCGACTATACTTTCTTACTTATTTATGTTTAACTTTTGAATATATAATGAACATTTTCACCACCGATCATGGTATATACCGGTTCATTCCTCTTTCTTTAACAATAAACAAGTTATGTGACAAAACAACGTTTGCTGGGTCAGCTAGTTGTATTATACAATTATCTTCTTACGAGTAAAGTAAAGTAAGTCAATAAAAATGGTTAAAAAATAAAGCTAAAGTTTAGCCAGGCTTTTTTTGATTTCTTCTGAATCATTTAACAATTACATGACTGAGCATTTCCCGAATTGTAAGATAATCCCTCAATGAGTCTCATAAAATTTTTGACGTGCTTTTTGAAAGACTCGTTAGATATTATTTACACACATCTCAACCGATTCCCTTTACGATTAAGAAAATCGTATTTCGCCGTGTTGTGGAAGTATTTCAAATAGAAATCTGTTTGTGTAACAGTTTTTCCTATGCGAGAAATATTCTACGATTAAAAAAGCGCTAGTGCACGATCTAAAACGCTATTGATGTTTTCAACGCTATTACATGATTGAAAATGCCAGCTGGGTTCAGTTAGAATATACAGTCAAATCCCGATAATTCGTACCCCGATAAATCGTAATTCCCGATAATTCGTCATAAACTGTCGGTTCCTTGAAAAAATCTCGTTAATTCGTAAAATTTCCATAAATTTTGGTCCACTCGCTAATTCGTAATTTTTTTAAAATAAAATTTTCTTTACCTCTTACAAATCGTAATTCTTTGCTAACTACCACTTATAATTCGTAATAAAAACAACAGAAATATGGTGAGAATGATTTTTGGTTTACCGTTTTTTTGCGTGGGTTTTTGCTTTTGCTCGTGTGTGTGTTGATTTTCTTATGCTGGGTACACACTATGCAACGCGTTTAAGCAATCTAGTGAATTAAATTCATTTTCATTCATTCTAGATTGCATCAACATCAAAACGCTTTGATATTTTGTGGTTGCATTGAAACAGATTGCATGTAGGTTGCATTGTGTGTACCCAGCATTAATATCAGTTTGTTACAATGAATAATTTTTATTAAAGGTATATTTTATTTTTAACAATTGATTTTTATGTTTTTTTATTGTTTTAGTAAATAAATTGAAAAACCCCCGTTAATTCCTATTTATTTGATTTAAACCCCGTTAAATCGAAACCCCGCTAAATCAAAAACCCCTATAATTCGTAAGAAACGGTCGGTCCCTTGCGATTACGAATTATCGGGATTCTACTGTATATATATTATTTAATTGTATTTGTAACATATGTACATTAGAGCGACTCAAGTTGTATGGAACAAAATTCGTGCTCGATGTACCCTCCTAAAAATGAACCTTGGACTTTTTTAAGATTACATTTTAAATATTTCGGCTCCAGCTTTGACCTCTCGTGAGCTGGACCAGTTTGAAAAAGGGTCTATTTTAGCATGTTTTGTTAATTTGAGAATCTGTTTCCTTACCGACATTACCGACAAATTAGATGCATTTTACACGGTGCTCTGGAATATATATAAAACAATTATAAAAAATAGGACTAAAGAAAGAAAAAAAGAAATGATCCACGACTTTTTGGCGGCATATTTTTTTTGCAAATTAAAAAAAATTCAGGTCGTGGATCATTTCTTTTTTACTTCCTTTAGTCCTATTTTCATCCATACATGATCTAGAAACTAAGTCCGCTATCATATTAGAGTTACTACAAAATTGTATTTATATATATTCCAGAGCACCGTGTAAAATGCATCTAATTTGCAAAAATCTAAATTATTTACATACAAAGATGATATACTTGCCAAAAGATAAAATTTGATACCCATATTGCCCTATTTAAAACGAAGGGCTACCACCCCATTGCATTTTTGCCAAAACGCGAACTAGCACGAATTTCAAAAAAAGCTGAGACACGTATTTAATTAAATCGACTAAAAATTAAAATATGTTAATTTGGCACTTTTATTACAAACAACCCCGAACAAAAAATTCAAAAACCGTTTTTTTTTACAGAAAATCCTTAAAAATAAGGACATGGATGATCGTCCTTGGACAAATTGTATATACAGTTGGACGCGCCTTAAAAAACCCTTTCTTACGATACCCAATTTGCATATGTTAGTAAGGAAACAGATTCTCAAATTAACATAACATGCAAAACTAGACCCTTTTTCAAACTGGTCCAGCTCACGAGAGGTCAAAGCTGGAGCCGAAATATTTAAAAAGTCATCTTAAAAAAGTCCAAGGTTCATTTTTAGGAGGGTACATCGAGCACTTTTTTTGGTGAGTCGCTCTAATGTACATACATAAATCAAAAAAAAAAAAATTTTATTAACGCCCACCACTGGACTAGATGTAATTTTTATACATATCTTTTATTAAATATTTATTCTTATAATTAGTATTGTGGTTATTTTATTATTATTCTTATATTATTATTATTCCTATAAAAAATTGTAATTCGTTTTAATGTTCACTGATAAATAACCAAGTTCAGAGAATTTCAAATAAAAGTAGAATAACAAAAATATTTTACTGGTATGCCATTTACATTGCAACGAAGTCTTGTACATTTGATTTGAAATCTTCCTTAAAATTTAGTACGTTTACAATGAGCAGTACTTTTCGCTTATAGTCCATTGCGCTTAAAGGCCAAAAACGGATTTAAGCCAAAACTGTCGTATTCACTTGCAGATTTCTTCAAATTTCATATAAATAATTTGTTTTAAGGTCCATTTCGCTTGTAGTTAGTTTTCGTTTAAAAGCCACATTTTCTTAGCATGCGTATATATGTAATTCTTTATATGCAAAAATGTTCGCTTACAGTACACTTTTTTTATACTTTTTTAACCAACTGCCAACATGGTTTTATTAACCTTTCTGGCAACTATTATAAATGTCAAATGTTAAATATGCAATTTATATTTCATAAAGAACCAAAATATTTTTGTTTAAACTACACTGTGCAACAAAATTCGGGCCTTCGCCGCCAACACCAACAGTTGCAACGCGAAATAAAAGAAGATTACTAGTAGAGCAAATCTGCCAAAGGGTTTTGAAAAGTTAGCTCGGGCTCCCGAAATATGGGCCTCAAAGTTTTTGAAATTTTGAAAAGGCGTTTGGTATAAGTATATAAATATAAATATACTAAATGTACTTCTGAGAATTTCTTAGAATTTCTTAACCCTCTAACTATCATTTTAAGGGGACATTTTTGTCCTTTTTCCCATCTCTTACACAAAAGTATACTAAAAAGCACTTTTAAGGGTTAAAATGTTTTACGAATACTTATTGCATCAAATTTCACTAGGGGTTTTCAAAGACCAAAAGTTCGTGCAATGTATCTAAAACGAATTCTCGAAATTTCGGGCATTGCAATTTTTGAATATCTGTCAAAAAAAATACTAAATGTACTTCTGACCTAAAAGATTTTTTCAGATGTCTTCAGTAGAATTGTATGGCGATTCTTTTCATAGAATATATTAACCCTCCAACACTCATTTTAAGGGGTAATTTTTGTTCTTTTTTAACTTCTACACTAAAACGGCACGTTACAAGTTTAAAATGCTGTACGAATATTTTCTGCATCAAATTTTACTAGTGGTCTTCTAAGACCAACAAATCGTGCAATGTATGTAAAACAGGTTTTCGAAATTCCTGGCCCAGAATTTTTTTAATTCTTTTTTCGAAAGGTACATAGCATTCAACTGAATGCTGTATCGCCAATAAACTTTATAAGATTTGTTTGTTTTAAACTAATTTTGGAGCAAATTTCATCAAATTATCTAAAAAATTGCGACCTGTACTTTACATGGACAGACCACCAGCCAGCCAGCTGGACGGACGGCCATTGTAAGATCCACCCAGAGAGTGATTTTGAAACGGTCGGTATACTAAAAGGTGGGCCTACGACCATTTTTTTTTTAGTGTTACACACATCAGCAGAAACGCATAATAAGCTCTAGACTGTTGTGGTGCGAGTATACCAACAAGATTTTGCTCGATTTTGCAGCAACACCAGAAGAACAGGTGTTGCTGAGTTGACAATCCTTGTTCGGTGTTCATTGAACTCTGAGTCGTTCCGGTGAGTAGAATATCGTAAGTACTAGAGTTCGGTGTAATGTAAATGGGTTTCAATCGAAATACTTTTTTTTGTATTTTTTTCACGTATTGTGGTTTGTAACAACAGTACGATACTTAAGTTCTTTAACGGGACTTAAATTAATTTTAGTTGATTTTGATTATAATTTTAATTGTTTAAAGTTAGACAAAATTTAAAGACCGATATTCCTGATCTTTCAGGTGAAGATTTTTTTTAATCTTTTGCTTGGACCTTATCATAAACTTACATACTTACAATTGGCAAAGTTGTACGAAATTCCAAATATTGTACACCATCAGCCCTAAACTCCGACAAAGCATTATAATAATAGTCGGCCCAAACAGGAGCGTAGAACAGCAAGCCATTCAAAAGAGCAAATATCCCGCTAAATTGTTGCCAAGCTTCGTTATTATCCAAGAATTTAACCGTGGGATACAAAGTTAAGTGTTCACGCAAGTAGGAATCAACCCTTTTTGCTCCGTTCAACTTTCTTACTTTAGACAATAGTTCCCAAGTGCAGTCATTTTCGGTTTCCGAAGAAGGTTTCACTTTTGAGAATTTCAATTCCAAAGCCTTTTGATCATTATTGTCTTGGCAGACCCACAAGTTTTCCCGATAAGTTAGTTCTATAAGGAAATCAGTACTACATAAGGCTGTATCGTGGGCATGTAATACGCCCCCTTTAGGCATTTCAGAGATATATTGAAAAAGAGGTGATCGTTGAATTTCCTCCAAAACTTCAAAAACATGTTGGGATGGTGTAAACAAATGGGGTGTAGCTAGACCCTCTTCATATTCCTTGGTTTTCACTTCCATTATAATTTGATTCGCCTGTAATTCTTTTTGGGTTAGAAATATATCCGCTCCAAGAGTTTTAGATTCTTCATAGCGAAAGAAAACATCACGCAGGGAATTATATGCCTCTGGGGTAAGACGGCGAGAAGTTACTGCTTCAGGTTCCACATGCGGCGGATGTTGGATCATATGATTGGCTCTTGAGCTAAAACGTCTAGCATCACAGTAAGTAACCAACATAAGGACAGCCAGTGTCCAAACGAAATTAAATGCTTGCATTACAGTTTTAATTTTATTTTTTATTTCTTTAGTTATTTCTTTCTAAGTGTTGTGTTCTTAACGGTAGCTCTTCGCAAACTACTTCTTAATCACTAAAATAGTACTTGCCGTCCTACTGTTGGTTAAACAAATCAGTTCCAATCAATATACTACATACAAACATATACATATATGTATGTAATGTTGTGAGTGCATTGCACATGTTCGAATTGTACCGATGTATCTACAATGTGTTCGTTCGTTCGTTCAACTGCTTTAAAATTTTCAGTATTGAAGTGATTTTGTTGATTGTTGTTTTATCTGCAAGCAAAAAAAAAAAAAACTTCGATTTAATTTTTGTAGATTTCTTTTAGTTCAGTTTAGTTGTATTTACACAAATGACGCTAGTGTCGCATGTTATTATGGTGCAAACAAATATCTTATCACCAGCATGAACCAACTATGCGGTGGAGGAGGAGAGAGAAGAGGAAAAAGTGATAAAGAGTAAGTTTTAGGGAGGTTACTAATGCTGGATTTGATAAGAATTATTATTAGTCAGAAAAAAATGTTTAAAATATTATTTAGAAATTTTTAATAAATGTTAAATGATTTGATATTCTTTCAATTGGCCATCGGTAAAATTGCGAATTTCTATATTTATGCATATTTAAATATATTGGCCCATATTCATAGTCAAAATAAAGTCGACTTTAAGTTTAAACCGGCTTTAAATGGATGTCAACACCATTGTTCTAAAGCAGTGAAGGGCACACACATACTATCATATTTATGCTTGTGGTGACGAAATAACAACAACCCTGCAAATAAAATTGGACCACCTGACCCATTTTGATAAAATGGACTACTCCATGGACTAGTCCGATGTAATGCAAGCATGGACCATGCCATTGTTAAAAAGTGTTTGTAGTGAGACGACATGTCTTCGTTTTTTAACGACATGCTATCGTGTTTAAACGACTTCAAAACTAATCCTCTTGAGTATACCATGGAGTAGTTTTAAAACTACTCCTTAGTGGTCCAAAGGTGGGTTATATGGTCCTCTCCTAGGACATCGTAATGTTAAATAGACCAGGTTTTTCCATACGTTTGGGTTACTTGTGGACTAGTCCTGGTCCCTTGTGGACTACTCTTTACACGCGTGTTTGGACTGGTCCTATTATTTGCAGGGTAAGCATTGTCACAGACACACAAAGAAGTTTATAGTTTACATGTGTCGACGTCGCACAAGCAGCATTTTTATTCCTATGCACGCGTACATAGCATTTGCAAATGTGCCCGTCACTGTTCTAAAGTATACTTTAGAAAAAGTCGACTTTTTCCCTTTTTAATAAACCTTTCAGTTTTTTAAATTGCAAATCAGAATCAGAATAAATAACTTCACTAGCACATATTCAGCTTAATTTTACTGTAATTAAAGATCGACTCACTCATGCGTTCCGAAAAAAAATATTGCTTAAACTTCTGATTCAATAAATGTAACCAGTCGCTGTCAAACCAACTCAAAAAGCGAAAACTTGTACACATATTTGCGTTTTTTGTTCAACAGTTTTTGGTTTCGGCAGTGTTTTGAACCCTGCAATAAACTTAACCGTTTTTACCGGTGTCAGCATACTCACCGGCTGCCACGCTTGACAGTTTTTTCAACTCACACAGTGTTATTAAAATGTATACAATATATGGCGGGAAAAAGAAGGAGTACGGATGCCTTCTAGAAGGCCTCTGGATGTACAAGTCCTGCTCGCTCCATTCCATTCTCATATCTTTTTTACACACGTTGTCATTGCGGAGAAGGCCTTTCGCTCTCGCTTCTTTAGAAGGTACATAAGAATGTTAACGGTATCAAAAAAAAACATTATTTTCTTTCGCTTGTGCAGAAAAACAAAGAAAAAATTTTACTCCTTCTATACTCCCTTCTCATAGAAGCGAGTGTGGAAGGTGTATCTTATCTTTTATACCAAAGAGCCGAGGCCTTCTACCGGGCATTCTTTAGCAGTTAGATAAGAATAGTAATTAAATCAATACAATTTTTTAGCAGGCTTTTTAAAAGGCCTGAAATAATAAGGTCTTCAGAGTTTTACCGCTGGGATGCAATGTAACGAGTTGATAACATTATCTTAATAACACTGGTCGGCAAAAAACCAAAAAAAAAAAAAATTCGGAAGCAAGAAATTTGATATATGATTTTAATTTTAGCTGTTAGCATAACCTAGTGTTGCAAAGTTTAAATTTTGAAATGGTACTAAACTTCAACTAAAAGTGTACTTTTCCCCACCAATGGTTCTTTCTGTTAAAAAATAAAACAATAATTTATGAAAATAAAAGGCACAAAAAATATTTAATTGGAATTAATTTATCTATGTAGGTATTAAAGAGCAAACAGTATTTATATTAAAGATAGACATGTAAATAATATTTCATATTTTTATAAATAAGAAAATATATTAAAAATTTGATTTGTGTACACATAAATTTATACTGGAGGACTATTTCGCGACCTTAGGACAACAAGGGTTTCTTCGCCCCAACACTACTTTAAAGAAAACTAAGGTTGAATATTGTTTATCGCTTTACTTAGTCCGTTTCCAATTAACTAAAAAACTTTTTTTTGAATAATTTCAATTTAGTCCTGAAATATTGTTATCCATTTAAAAATATTCTTGCTTCTTTATTAGCTTTTGCACAAATTTAGTCTATAAAAACCGTTTGAACTCAGTTGCTTAACGATGATGCTCATTAATGTGGGACAATACGGTTCTAAGTACCAAAATTTTGTAGATAGAACCATGTGTTATTGAAAAAGTTAATATTCCGAAAGTTAAACAAGTAATAAGCATAAGGATAATCTGAGCAACATGGTTCTATGTATTTGCAATTAAAGTTTCCACATTGTTCTATCTGCTTAATAATATAGGCTTCTTAAGTTAACAAGGTTCTATAGTTAGTTGGAACCTTGTTATCTGAATCTCAAACCAAAAACGCGCTGTTAAATCCTTGTTTTATAAAACATCTCAGAATCTGTAAGAGATAGAAAAAAAAAACTGAGAACACCAATCGAAAGGCCCTAGTCGAATTATAGCGATGTTATATCCCTGCGGATTATGAAAATAGAACGAGTACAAAAAGATACAACTCATGACCAGTGAAAAAAGAACCAATCATTTAACTGGTATATGAAGGACAAAAAGGTAGAAAAAGTAATGAATAACAGTATAGTCTTCACCAGTGGTGTGGCACATTTTTTGCGACTTTCAAAAATTTGGTTCTTAGATTAAGTATTAAAATAAAAGTACATTGTAGTAAATAACACAAAACACGTTTATTGAGCAAAGACGTGTGACTGGTCAAATGTAAAAGTGATAGGTGTTATTCATATAAAGAACTAGAACCGGTCTCTACCACCAAAGACCTATCACCGGACAAGTTTGGTGTCAGTTCGCTTCCGTCTAGGGATATACTAAAGAGTCTTTCTAGTAAGCATGATTAAGAGCGAGCAATTCATTACATTCATTTTTGGAATTTGTTCAGTAAGATTTACGTTCTCAAATTTTAAGAATGAATTCTAAAAATCAAGATCGCAATCTTAGTTTTAAGATCGTATTCTTAAATTTTAGAACGTGGTCTTAAGCTGTAAGAATACATTCTTTAAATCAAGAACGCATTCTTAATATCAAGAACGCATTCTTAAAATCAAGAACGTAATCTTCATTTTAAGATCGTATTCTTGAATTTAAGAATATATTTTTAAAGTTAAGATTTAATTTTGTCAACAATGAAAGTGTCTTGTTTAATAAATTGCAAGACGTTGAAGGAATAAGACGTATTTAGAAAAAAAGTAAAAAGAAAATCAGAACACAGATGAATTGGTGATTATAACCATACCAGTGAGTGATAATTTATTACCGCTGGCAAATAGACAGTATGAAATGATCAGCACGCCGGAGAAAATTGCATCGGAGTTGTCAGACGACGCACTATAAAAAACCTCCTGCAAGAGTTCCAAATGGAGTCTGTTTTCATGTTTCTCAAGGGTAAGTACGACTTCTTATTTATACATAAACAGTTAAGGAAACGATAATATTAAAAGAAATATGTGGAAATAAAAAATTGATTGAAATCCTTGATTTAGTTTACCACCTGTTGTTAGACATTTAATTCATTTGTTTCAGACTCAAAAGTGACCTTTAAAAGTTTGCAATATATAAAGAAAGAAGACATAAAAGTAGCGATCCCTCCAGTGGCACTTAGAATGGGGTTTCTTGAAAAGTTGCTTGCGTGGAAAAAGAAAGAGGTAATAACAAAAAAAGCAAAAAAACTAATAAGTTTGATTTTGGTTTGGAATAGAAGAAGATACGCTTTCAAAGCCATCGAAGGAAGGTGAATGGCTGAAAAATTTTAAGGATACATTTTCCACGTCAACTCAGGAGTCAATAAAAAAATTTTTGATAAGGTAAGAGTCGCAGCTTCTAGTTTTAAACAGATTACTTATAAACTATATGTACGTTTCATATTTTTTGTTAGGTTTAGGGGGTGGTTTCGTTGTTGGCTGAGTCATTTATTGGCAATGAGATCCTAGAATTTTTTTACCTGCATACAAATCTTACAAGTGATAAGCGAGACGAGATTATCCGAATCATAATTGAGGAAGTTTTAAAAAAGGATCTCACACTTCGTGCCCAAGATTTCTCAATTATTTTTTTATTTATTTAATAGATATTTTTATCAATATTTACAAAGGTAAGTAATACAATTTTTAAGGTCTTATGAATCTATATTTGGCTTATCTATAGTAGTTGTGAGCCAGATTGGCATTTTAAAGCAGATTTTAATTAAATTAACTTATAAGAAAATTTACTTTGGTTCTACCAAATTTTAAATTGAGTATATAAAAAAGAATAAATTGTACATTAAAAATTTTAAAGGAATTTGATTAAATTCATTTATTTCTGTAATTTAAACAAATTCCCACATATTTGTATAAACTATAGTAATTACTATCGTTGCCATTAAGTATATTTAATACTTCGTTCATATCCAAAAATGTTTTACTAAAATATTTAACCCGGAACTCATTAAAAATAGGACAAACTCCTAAGAAGTGAAACGTATTTTCGGATTCATCCAGATTACAAAGGGTACATAGGCCAACAGAAGAACGTCTTAATGCTCTACTATTTAAATCAAGAAGACCTCCACGTACTCTGATTATTAGACTTGTAGCACGTGACGACAATTCTGAAGTTAAAATAGGATTTGTGCTAAAAGTTAATTGCGGATACGAATCATGAAATTGTGAGCCTCTTGCATTAGATATAAGATCTTCTCTTTGCGTTGCTTTTAAAAGTTCAAGTATTGGTTTCCAGTATTCACACATGGGCTTAGTAGCATTTTCAGGAACATATTGAATTTTGTCTCATATATTTACCCACTCCTCAGCCCAAAAGGTTTTCATTGAAATAATTTGTTGAGCTAACATTCGAGGCAATCTATGCTCAGGCAGTTGTAGAACTCCATTAATGTAAGACAAATGTAGCCTAAAGGTATCAATATACAGGGAGTTTAGACCAGTTTCTAAATAAAGCATGTAGTTTGGCGTATTGAATGGTAAAAGTAATATTTTCTTTATGAAGTATCGAAATAATTTTTCTACTTCATCATACTTTTTAAATCCCCAAATTTGAGCACCGTAAAACATTATAGATCGGGAAGCAGCGACGAAAATTTTAATTTTATTGTTGTTCGATATCTTAGGATGATTTATATATTTTGACCATGTTGATGCAATCGCCATTTTCGCTGTTGTTAATTTATTTCCTAAGTGCTTTGTAAAAGATAAGTTAAAATTGATATCCATTCCCAGATATCTGTAGTTATTGACAATTTCTTTATTACGTTCTTCAAAACTCCACTTAATATTATTGGATATTCTTACACCACTACGAAAAACAACTATCTTTGATTTTTCCAAATTTACCTTAAGACACCACAGTTCACTTGGGGAATCGGCCAAAATGACAATGTCATCTGCGTACAGAAGAATTTTAACAGCAATGTCTGCAACTTTTACTCCGCCAGGAAGGAAATCAGCTAAGTCATTAAGCTACAATGCACACAAAATTGGACTAAGTATGCATCCTTGTTTAACGCCAACGTTAACATTAAAAGGTTCAGAAAACGTATTTCCATACAGGACTTGACTAGACGTGTTTTCGTATGTAAGCTGTAGAATACGAAAAATTTTTGATGATAATCCCATAGTTGATAATGTATAAAAAAGCAAATTTCTGGGAACCAAATCAAACGCACAGTAAAAGTCCACAAAAAATGCGTATGTGTTCTTACCATTTAATTTGTTTAAGTGTACAATATTTGTCAGGTTGAAGACGTTATCAACTGTAGAGTAATTTTTTCTGAATCCAGCTTGATATTCGTTTAATATGGAGTATTTTTCGATCCAATTTGTTATGCGATCTAAAATTATGTTGTTAAAGATTTTGTACAGGGTATCAATTAGTGACAAGCCACGGTAATTTGAAGCGCAATTGGGATCACCTTTTTTTTAAAGTGGTATTAATATGGCGGTTTTAAAGCTTGTTGGAACATTTTCGTGTAAAAATATGTATGTAGTTGAGAACTGAAAGTATTTCCGTAACAAAACAGGCGCGTGCAAATTTATAGAATTCATTGCTTGTACCGTCGATTCCAGGAGACTTATTTAGTTTTAACGATCTTAATACTGATGAAAGCTCAAAAATCTCTATTGGCGAATCGAGAAAAGCATCAATATAATATGGCATACACCAGTTAATTTCATTTATTTTGTTTGTATTTTGCAATAAATTTCTAAAATGTATACGAAAATCATCTGCAGTTAGGTTGCCTATTGTTATTTGTTTTCTTGATTTCATATTATTGGAGAGTTTCCACCACGCTTTACTGCAGCTGACCAAATTAAGTTGTTTCAGATTTTCATTATAGAACTCAAATTTTCTATTACGACAAATGTTAAGATACTTATATCTTGCAGAATTATATCTTGATTTTATTATATCTGTGTGCCTCTTTTTATACTATTTTAGAGCTTTTAACATATTTTTACAGAAACGGGCACATTTCCTGTTGAACTATTTTTGTTTTGGTTCAAAACCAAACCTGTTTTTTGTAGATACATTAGCTTCTTTAATTTAATTTTTAATAGACAATACAATGTCATTAACCGAACTATTGTGAATATTAACAGATTTATAAGTACTAGCGAGTTTATTAAGATTTTCGCAATATTTGGTGACTGAATTGACATTCCATCGAAGATTCTATCATTGTTATATGTAGGACAAGTTAAATTTAGTTCAAGAGGCATATGATCAGAAAATGGCTTGTAACTAAAAGTAAAATCCTCAACATACTTAAGAAGACTATGTGAACAAATACAATAGTCTATAACTGAACTAGCAGCACCTTTACAAAAGCTGTATTCGCCCTGAGCATTACCCGCTGTTCTACCGTTGAGTATTATTCCCCTTATGTTAGTACATAGCAAGAGACATAAGTTGCTTTCCTTTCGGACTAAACGTTTTGTCTTTCGAGCATCTCATTTCACTTATATTTGGTAGGTCTTGTAAAAACATAGGTTCCAATATTTGTTCTTCAGCAATACGGGCATTTAAATCACAGACAGCGATGCCAGAATTGCAGATTTATATGCATTTTGCAGATTTTATCCCCAAAATTGTTAAAATGCAGTTTTGAAGATTTTTGGTTTAAAATTTAAAATGTTTTAGCTCGGTGAAAACTTCTTTACATTGTCACTTATGTTTGTACTATTTCCACTTATTGCACTGATAAACGAAATATTTCAACCATTCATGGAAAAACCTTTTGAAAATAGATTCATTAGCAGGAATTTTTGTTTCAAAAGATAACTTAAAAATTAAAATTCGCCTTGTCTTGACACATTAATATCGCCGGACTTATGTTATCTGATTTTACACGAAATAATATGCATATTTACTTATGTATTAATAACTTTAATAGTTGCAATATTTTATCTCTTGTTAGGTTTCAATAAAACCCTGGAAAGTTAAAATAATATGTCAAGCAATAATCTATTTATTTTTTGTTTAAAATAACATAGGGGCGGGCGATTCTATTCTAGACAACTTTTAACATCAATTTTCAATTCACACTATTTGATACTTTTTTGATGCCAATTTAAAGTAAAATATCTATATTTTATAATAATATAATTTTTTTAGACCTAAGCTTAAATATAAATTTGTTGTGCACTTCGAAGCATTAAGATTCATAGATTTGGCGCGAACAGAAAATTCATTGCATGTTGCACCCGTCATGGCTTAAAGAGTAAATTTCATATTATTGTATTCTATTTCTCTACGATGTTTGATTTGATAATCATCGTTTGATATCTCATCTTTCACAATAAAAAAGAATAATACAATAAAAGTTTTAAAATAAACAGAGTTTTGTGTTTTTGTGGTATGATCTTATGAAAGTTGGCCAATTTGGTTGCACCCGTCATGCACTTTAAAGCTCTCTCGTGGCTATTTGATCGTTTCATATAAATAAATAAATATAAAAAATGTGACACCTTCTATATATAAGGTATATACTTAATTGCAAATGTGTTTCTTTCTATTAGCAAAAGACGTTTAAAGCGTCCAAATGTTGCACCCGTCAGAATAGAATCGTCTATAGGTGTGATTAAAACCTACTCAGCCTGAGAAGTAAAATTTGGAAATTTATGTATTTTAAATGTAAAAATATCCAAAAATTATCAGCCATGTTCTGACAATCGCATTCGATTGAAATTAAAATAGAACAAATTTTTAAAACCTTTTCTATTGTGAAAGTTCAAAAAAAATATTTCCATTTTTACACCTCATACTTCGAGGACTACTTATATATATTTACCATCGATTTAAAATTCCAGAACATGGCCGTATATTTTGAAATGAATTGTTAAATCGTTTGCCAAATAAACTACTAAAAAATGTAATAAATGTATTTTGAAGATAAATTGAAGATTTTTAAAATCTTGACGCAGATTTTGCAGATTTTTTGATGAAAAATTATGGGATTTTGCTGATTTTACCTCTAAAAGTTCTGGCAACACTGATCACAGAATATACAAAAGTTTGTAGGGGAAAGTTCTTCCAAAACATTTTCAAAACATTCCATATCAGTTTTCCAATTGGTGCAATTTAAATAACGTGGGATAAAACAAAACAAATTTCCGTCTATTTTTGCAGTTAAAAAAACATTATTTAAATGTGTAGAAAACTTCAAATTATACATTTTTTGTATTTTCTTTTTGAAGCCATACAAGCAACCCCCACTAGCACGACCAGCTTTATGACTTTTATTTGCTTTAATCCCATATAAACAGTAATTTTGAAAGTATGTTGCAAAGTGTACTTGTTTGTCTGCTATGACATGTGTCTCAAAAAGGAAAAACATTTCGAATTTATTGATATATTTTACAAAATTTCCAAAAATAAGTGCACTGGACAGATTTGCTACATTATATGCTACTAAATGACAAATACTGGGTTGCTATTGTGAGGATATGACGTCTGTACTTATAGGATTGGCTTGAGTTATGATTCCAGTTTTAAAAGTTACTTCCAGTGTGACTACAACTAAAAAAAAATTGGATGCTAAATAGGGAATAAAACAATGCTAAAAATGCTAAAAGTAAAATGCTAAAAAAATGCTAAATTTTTTTAAATAATTGTATCATTTTAATGAATGAATT
This sequence comes from Pollenia angustigena, assembly GCA_930367215.1. Lineage (NCBI taxonomy): Eukaryota > Metazoa > Arthropoda > Insecta > Diptera > Polleniidae > Pollenia > Pollenia angustigena. The sequence goes on along the minus strand of OV884058.1, from coordinate 218,482,667 downwards.
ATGCATTAATTTACCTGTAAATATTATATTTCTTTAAAATAAAATGAAATTTATATAAAAAAAAATTATATACATACATATATCTATATATCTATATATATAAAAATGAAAAATGTTTGTATGTTTGTGTGTTTGTGTGTTTGTTTGTTTGTTTGTTGGCTTATAGACTTCGAAACTACTGAACCGATTTTCCTGAAATTTTTACAGTAACATCACGTGAGCCCTAAAAATAAAATAGGCTACTTATTTTTTTGATAGGGGCAGGGGAATCGGTACCCCCCATAGGATGCCAATATTTATTATCGCATATCTTAAGAGCTGCTGGACGCATTTAGCTGTACTTTTTGTAGTAGGATCTTCTGAGCCCCGAAATTGAAATAAAATAGCAGCGGGGGTATTTGAATCCCCCATAGGACGCCAATGTTTAACATCGCATATCTTAAGAACTGTTATAGTGAGAATGTTCAAACTTTCTAGAAGTCACTCTTATGGTATACTACACTTTTGAAAATAAAAATAAAGCGGGTAGGCGCAGGGGGGGAAATACCTCCCATAGGATGCATACATTAAATATCGCTCAACTGAAGAACTATTAAAGGGAGAGTCTTCAAACGTGGCTTAAGCTACTATTATAGTAAACTATAAATTTTCAATATAAAAATGGGCGGGAGAGACAGGGGAGGAGCAGTACCCCTCATAGATAGAAATATTAATAAGAGCCACTGCACGCATTTTGTTGAAATATTGGTAGTAGGATCTTCTAAGTCCCAAAATTGAAATAAAGTAGCAGCGGGGGAAGTGGTTTTCCCCATAGGACGCCAATGTTTAATATCGCATATCTTAAGAACTGTTATAGTGAGAATGTTCAAACTTTGTAGAAGTCACTCATATGGTATACTACACTATTGAAAATAAAAATAAAGCGGATACGCGCAGGGGGGGAAATACCTCCCATAGGATCCATACATTAAATATCGCTCAACTGAAGAACCATTAAAGGGAGGGTCTTCAAACGTAGTTAAAACTACTATTATGGCAAACTTTAAATTTCAATATAGTAATGGGCGGGGTAGACAGAGGAGGAGCAGTTTCCCTCATAGATAGAAATGTAATGAAGAGCCGCTGCAAGCAATTTGTTGAACTTTTGGTAGTAGGATCTTCTGAGCCCCAAAATTGAAGCAAAATAGCAGCGGGGGAAGTGTTAACCCCCATAGGACGCCAATGTTTAATATCGGATATCTTAAAAACTGTTATAGTGAGAATGTTCAAACTTTGTAGAAGTCACAGTTATGGTATACTACACTTTTGAAAACAGAAATAAAGCGGGTATGCGCAGGGGGAAATATCTTCCATAGGATGCATATATTCAATATCGCTCAACTTAAGAACTATTGAAGGCAGAGTCTTCAAACGTGGTTAAAGCTTCTATTATGGTAAACTATAAATGTCAATATAGAAATGGGCGGGGTAGCCAGAGGAGGAGCAGTACCACTCATAAATAGCATTATTAATAAGAGCCGCTGCAAGCAATTTGTTGAACTTTTGGTAGTAGGATCATCTGAGCCCCAAAATTGAAACCCCCATAGGACGCCAATGTTAAAGTAAGAATGTTCAAACTTAGTAGAAGTCACTCCTATGGTATACTACACTTTTGAAAATAAAAATAAAGCGGGAATGCGCAGGGGAAAAAACATTCCATAGGATGCATATATTAAATATCTCTCAACTGAAGAAGTGGTTAAAGCAGTGTAGCGAAGCGCACCGGGTTAAGCTAGTTTATTTAATAAAAACAATTCAGTAGTTTGACAAAAGTTAGCGATTTTCTAACCAAAAAAACAAAAGGCCCTATCTACAAAAAATTACATGATAAACGCTTAAAGCCCTAACCTACAGTTTGCAAAATATGCAACATTGTCAACTGACAAAAATAAACTATTTAGGCGCAACCATAATGTGCTAATGAAACTGTCATTTGCTTAAGTAAAGAGCGAAACTGATCGCACATACCGTACGGCTATGCATATTATGGTTGGGCCTTTAGGTTTAGAAAAGTATATTATAAACAGTTTAAGGCGATTAATAAATTTAACATTTTAAATGGTTTTTTGTAAAATGTTCAAAATGTTAGATGGGGTTTTTTGCGAATTGTCTGTGGCAATAAATAATAATGGCTAAAGTCAAAATTTCTTGTTTTGAGATATTAAGAGTTTTGCCTAAAATGAATTGTGTGTTGTATTGTGAAATATTAATGCGTACAGTTTTATTAATAATGACATTTAATACTTGAAACTTAGCTGCGTCATAGATCTTGAAGAAGATAATAAGAATATGTAATAAAATTAAAAACACTTAAGTCAACTTAAGCTGTTATTAATTATTGCCAGAGATATATTTTATTAAATAAAAAATATAAGTAAAATTGTCATTGAAAACATAAAAAGTTATATTGTGAAATAACAATATATAAAATTTTTAAGATTAAAAAATGCTAAATAATGCTAACAAAATATTACAAAAAAGCTGAAAATAATGCTAAATGCTATTTGAAAATTTCGCTGCTAAATCAAAATTAATAATGCTAAATTTAGCAGTGAAAATGCTAAAAGGGTCACACTGCTCGTCAGTAAAGCTACGAGCGGCAGGTCATTTCCTACCCTTCGTCGAATAAACACATGGACCGAATCAACAATGACAGACGATAGACTGTACTGTCTAAATTTGCCTCACAAGGAAATCATAAATTGCTTATTTAAAAAGATTAATGTATATTAAACTGATCTTATATTTTATTTCACCATTTTGTTGAGTTTTTTTAATTAGGGTAATGACTTTTTTTGAACAAAATTTCTTCATCCCACCACGCGATGGGCAATTTCTAAAGCTCCTCATAAAATTTTTTTTTTTAATTTCCATACACATTATATATAATACATTTATTGTTTATATATGCTATATATTTTAGCCCCCATATTCATAAATGATTATTAAATTTAATAAATGTTTATTAAGGTAAATTTGGTTTTCAAGCCTTTATTAAATTTAAAATATTTTTATGAATACAGGCATAAATTCATAAAATAAGCAACTGTATAACAAAAATGTAAAGCTATTTTTTTTGGGCTTAATGAAATAAATTTTAAGTTTAAAGTGCGAGTTGAAAAATATCTTGTGCAACTTTAATAGCTCGTTCCGCGTATATATTACTATGCTGCTGAAAATTATCACTGTTTCATATATCCGCCACACAACTCATCTATCATTTGCCATTTAAATTAAGTTTATTAAAAAAACCGCGAAATAGAGTCGCTATTTTTTTTGCGCCCTTCTTCCGTACAAATGGTAAGATCTCGTTATATTCATGAAATTATTAGAAAATACTTAAAATTTAGTAATTAAATGTGAATTTTGTATAGTGAGGAGAACAATTTATATTCAAAACTTTATCGCGTTTGGAGCGGAAACTTTCTTCACGTTCGCGAAATATTTTAATATTTTTTCACGGTCTATACGGCTATGCGATGAAGATTTTGATATTCGCAAAAATTGCAAAAAGTGCTAACCATAATACACATATTGTTTTTAATAAACTTTTTAAAACAAATTTTTTGCTTTTTTGTGTCATACAAAATTCCCCCCCCCCCCCTTAGGCTCAAGCTGGATCCGCGCCTGTATGGGAGGTACCACTCTTACTTCTCCAATCCCGCCCATTCGAGATGTTGTTTATTGATTACCCAGCTACATATGTATGTAAGTATGTGTTCCAAATTTAGACCATTTTTTTGTACCGTTCTTTACGTGTTAATAAATATATTTTGTGCCACGCCCTTCCAATCTGGTCCAGATATTGCAGATGTTGTGGTGTTGACAACCAAGATATCTGTACCAAAAACGGTTCCTGTTGCAGTTCTTCAAATATACAGAAATCTGTATTTATTGTCTTTATATAGGAGGAGCCACGTCCACTAGTCCAATCCAGCCCACTTTTTCGCAGATGTTGTGTATTGGTAATCAAGCTGTTTGTTTCAAATTCGAAAACTTTTACTGTAACCGTTCTCCAGATATAAGGTTATTAATACTGTCGTTGTTTGAGACGTGCCACGCCCACATGAAATTTTTTCAATATTTATAGCCTATGTTAGGCGCCGTGTAATCAGGAAATAACTGAAAATTTCAAAAAATCCCTTCAGTAGCTTTGTAGTCTATAGGAAACAAGCAAACATACAAACAAACGCGTTTTCATTTTTTTTTAAATTACTGACTGACTCACTGATTCATCATCGCACAGCCTAAACGCCTGAAGCTAAACCAGACATTGGTTACCCTCCAAATCGATCCACTAAGACGGGATTTTTGGAAATTCAAATGTTTAGGGGGTAAAAAAGGGTAAAAACGGGAAAATACGGTTACCTTATATCTCCAAAACTAAAAGAGATACAAAAAAAATGTAATACTTATCGTTGTTCTTTAGAAAAATTAGCAGACAGGTGTCTGGTACTTTTTTGAAATTCGGCCCTTTTAGGGAGTAAACGGGTAAAACCTGAATTTTGACCAATAAACATAGAATCAAAGTTTATACCACATTCGAAACTTATCAAAAAAATTCGAATATGGATTTGGAAATTTTTCGAAATTCGAACATTTAAGGGGTGAAAATCGTAACTATTTTTGGTACTTTTTTGTTCATTAACTGGAACTTTTTGAATATCCGTTAGTACTGGAACTATAAACATAAAATTCAACATGCGAAATTTTGGGAACTTTTTTATTCATTAACTTGTACTTTTTGAAGTTCGGTTAGTATCGGACCTAGAAAGATAAAACTAAACATGCAAGGTCCTGAGTGAATGAGAATCTGTAAGAGGAATCTTTTTGGTACTTTTGCGTTCTTTAACTGGTACTTTTTGAATTTCCGTTAATACTGGAACTAGAAACATAAAATTTAAATGCAATGTAATTAGTGGATAGGAATCTATAAGAGGGAAGTTTTTGGTACTGTTTTGTTCTTTAGCTGGTACTTTTTTAACTTCCGTTATTATTTTACCTATAAGCTTAAAATTAAACATGTAGGGTCCTGAGTGAATGAGAATCTGTAAGAGGGTTTTTTGGTATTTTTTTTTTGTTCATTAACTTGTACTTTTTGAATTTCCGATGGTATTGGACCTAGAAACATGAAATTTAACCTGCAAGGTCCTGAGTGAATGAAGTTTTTGGCTTTTAAACTGGTACTTTTTGAATATCCGTTATTATTTAACTTAGAAACATAAAATTTAAGATGCTATGCCCTAAGTGGATAATGCTGGGTACACACAGTGCAATCTACATGCAATCTGTTTCAATGCAACCTCAAAATATCAAAGCGTTTGGATGTTGATGCAATCTGGAATGAATGAAAATGAATTTAATTCACTAGATTGCGTAAATGAGTTGCATAGTGTGTACCCAGCATAAGAATCTATAAGAGGGAAGTTTGTGGTACTTTTTGTTCTTTAACTGTATTTTTTGAATTTCCGTTATTTTCATTAAAAAAATTTTTATTAATAAAATTATTATTGTTTATTAAAAAAATAAACGGACAGGTTTCTGGGACTGTTTGGGGTGTAAAAGGGTAAATAAAAATTATATCACATTTTAGCTTATCTAAAAAATACAAAACAGATTTGGACCTGTTTTGAAATTCAAAGGTTTAAGTGTGAAAAGCGTTCATATTTTTGTTCACAACATTTTTCTCCATCTATCTATCTATATATATAAAATTGTAACGTTACTGACTGACACATTCTAAGATCCTGAAGCTAAAAAGCTGACATTTGGACCGGAGGCTGGCCTCTCGCCAACTCGATCTCGCTTACCTCAAAAATCGAAAACAAAAAATTTAACACTTAATGTTGTTTCGAAATTTGGTCCTTTTGGGGAGTAAACGCGTAAAACCTGTACATATTTTGGAGCCTTTTTGTCACGCCACCACTGTATGTACATAACATGGGGTCTTCACCTGACAATTTTTTGTCATACCAAACGTCAAAGTCCATATAAAAAAAAAACTTCAAAATTTTTGCCAGCGTTTTTTTTATATGAAGTTTGACGTTTGGTATGACAAAAAATTGTCAGGTGAAGACCCTATGTTAGAGACACAACTTTTCTGGACATCATTGCCCCAAGGGACTATATCTTATGGGCAATATGGAATAACAAAACAAATTTTTCAGTTCAATTTAGTCCAAAATTTTTTTTGCTCAATTGGCGAAGTCCCTCACGCCCACTTAATAAGGATGCAACATCTTTCTAAAAAACATCGATATTTCAAAAAATCGATGTTTCCACGATAAGCATCGATACTAAAAAACATCGGTTAGAAACACGATGCATCGATGTTTCAACATCGATATTATAAACTACTTTGCAGTTATACTTACGGACTGCTCAAATTTTTCTTTTCTACTGAAAATCTTATGGCCCAAATATAATATGCAAAAGCTTGCTTTAGCTTCTATTAAAAATGAACAAAAAAGCTGTCAAATATTTTTAAAATCATAATCAAAAAACATTTGATTCCGTACAGAAAGTGCAATCAGTTTCACACTTTGCTGACAGATTCTCAAAACTTAACAAAAAGTTTTCTTAAGTACAATATGATTTGACACATATGATTTACATGTGTATTATACAGTGGCTTAAGCTCACTTAAGCATTTTATAGTTGGGCCTTCACACTTGCACAGTCTCGAAAATGGTTTTAACATTTCTTCAGATTATACATGGGGTTACCCCTTATTACATATAGTTATGCAATGCATAGTATGCATGTACATTAGAGCGACTCAAGTTGTATGGAAGCAAAATTCGTGCTCGATGTACCCTCCTAAAAAGTCCAAGGTTCATTTTTAGGAGGGTACATCGAGCATTTTTTTTGATGAGTCGCTCTAATGTACATACATATGTACGTACCTACTTTGTACTACTATGCTTTGATATACGCTTTTTTTTATTTTTAAAATAAGGGTCAAGTTGAAAAAATGAAAATTAAAAATGGTAAAAATATTATTTAAAAAAAAATTACCACAATACTAATTATTATTAAAAAAATTTATATATATGAAAATATTAAAGTGACGATGTCGATGTTTTTTACTTTTGAAGCCGATGTATCGCCGATATATCGTCCATCAAAACATCGATGTTAATATCGATGTTTATGAACGATACATCGATGTTTTCTAAACATCGATGCATCGTTTGCATCCCTACCACCAAAGTTTTTTTTATCCTATAACGAAAACGTACTAAACTATAGGCTCCAACTACAACATTGAAATTTTTAATACGTAACTGGGGAGAAAAAAGTATCAAAAAGGATAATACGGGAAACTAACTTTGCTTTTGTGTTCCACGAGTCGTACATTTTGAATTTTCTATATTGAACATAGAAGCACAAAATTATAGGTGCAAAGTCCTGTGTCAATATCAACCTATGAGATGAAAAATGTTGGAATTATTTTGCATAAACCTATTTACATATACTTTGGAAAATAAATATGTTTATGAAAGAAAAGGCCTGATTACAAAGTAGCGGGTTAAATGCTACAATTTAAACCTAGAAAAAGAAGCTTTGGCATACAAATATGTCTACGAAGGAAAAGAAGACGCTAACGAAGTAGCGGGTTAAATGCTAGTACTATATAAATAAAACTGTTAGTTTTTATTGTAAGCGTCATTTCCCTTTACTAATTAAAAAAATCTCAAAGCTATAACACAAGTAATGTAGTTTCTTAAATGCAGCCATAAAATATATTTGCACCACCAACAGTCACAAACCAAATGCAACAACAAAAATAAAGGAAGATAAAAACCTAGAGAAGGCTATACCGAAAAGGAAAAGGAGAGATGAGAGACTAAGAAGTTGTTTGTATAAGACACGGTTGATAAAGTTGGTACATTTGCACCTTTTTTTGGTACAATTCAAAGCTAAAAAGTACGCTGGTACCCCCGTGACTCGTTTGGTACTATTTCCAAATTTTTCAAACCTATTGTTATTTGATATGAAATGGCAACTTGTATTAACTGTCGCATGAACATTAGTGCCGATTCACACACGTCTAGTTTGACTCGTCAAGTCTTGATATAGGGGAAAAATATCATTCTCTTTTCCCTTCTCTCCTTAAAGCTTATTAGCTAAGCGGAGTTCAGTGTTTGGTGCAAATGGTCTTGCGAAAAAGAAAATGCGAAATTTCGTAGCTTTTTATAAAATCTAACGGAAACTCTGCTTTTTTGTTGTTGAACTAAACAAAATAGGTTTGATATTTTGTATTTGCTCTTTTGCAAGAGCATTTGCACCAAACGCTATTGTGAATACATAAGTTGCACTTGTTCATTAGACGAAGGCATATGCCTCATTCTAAATTAAGTTTCAGCGGCAGCATATAAGATTGTATCTGCTGATGATATTGACCAGTTTTTTTTTAAAGATATAGGAAATTACTTCTGCAAAAGTTCTAGTAGAAGAGACGACTTCCTCTCATTTCAAGATTATTTTGGAACGGAAACTCATAATATTTTGAAATATTCGCCCACAATATGGTTGTCACGTCATTATTAATCTACTTTAAATGATTTTGAAGCGCTTATAAAATATCTTTACACAATAAATTTGGAAATCCCATCCCAAGAAGCTCGTACGTACGCACGCACATATTTTTAGATAGCTAACAACTTGGTTTGTCCATTGATGCGAAATTTTTTGGAAAATGAGTTTTTAAACAAATTCCAATTATCAAAGCTAAGATTTGAAGAAAATCGTCTGCCACTTAAGACCAGTTTACACGTTAATACAATGAATAACGACTTTGCAGAATCAACATGTTATGAAATTCTCTCCTTGTTTAAAAGAAAAAAAATAAAAGTCTGTTGTAAGTAAATTTCATATTTACACGGATGGTAAAAGTAAAATCAAAAAAATTACAAAAATGCAGATGGTTATGCTGGGTACACACTATGCAACGCATTTACGCAATCTAGTGAATTAAATTCATTTTCATTCATTTCAGATTGCATCAACATCAAAACGCTTTGATATTTTGAGGTCGTATTGAAACAGATTGCATGTAGGTTGCACTGTGTGTACCAGAGAACCTCAAAACGCACTATTTTTGTGCATTTATTCATACGCTAAAATTTACAATAACTCTATACATGCAAAACAAAGTTCAACGTTGGTAATTTTTTTTTCCTTTCGTACACATTTGATATTTTCATTTATTCGTTTTTTATTGAAAGTGCTTTATTTGCATTTTTGTTGCTCACGCAATATAACACAACTGAGTAAATTCAAAATAGCACATTCTCTATACCAAGGCCTATCCAATAGGTCTGCTTACTACTACAACAATACAACAATACAAAAAACAACAGGCATTTTGTTTGTGTAAAATTCCTCGCGGTTGTCAAAATCTTACTACTACATAAGCAAAACAAAAGGAAAAATGTGTTTTGTGTGCATGTATGTGTGGCAAAAAACCAAAACAGTAAACAAAAATATACACGTATAAGGAAAATGTAAGCAACTCTTGATATTGTTGAGGAAAAAACCAAATAAACATCTGGCTTCTTAAGCAGACCTATTGGATAGACCTTGCTCTATACTTTTGTTTACATTAACAACAACAACAATAAACAACGATGAGACGCTTTTTCAAAATTAACAACAATAAAAACAACAATAACAAAAATACATTGTACCTACTACTACTACTACTGTACTTTTTGTTTCTATGGAAATTGTGTGTACCTACATAAGTATGTGTGTTTAGTTTCATTTAAATTTTTTTTTTCTTGTACTACATACCCAGTGTGCCAAACGGATCCGTTTCGGATCCGTAACGGATCCGCATCTTCGTATTTTCTATCCGTAACGGAATCCGTTACTGATCCGTTACGGATCCGCAAGCGGGAGAAATTCCTCTCGAAAAAACGGATTCAAAAACGGATTTTATGTCCGTTTTTTTGGACCGTTACGGACTCGTTACGGACATCATATTAGGATCCGTTGCGGACCCGTGTATTTTAATAAAACGGAATCCACTGTGTGTTTTTAATAAAAAAGATTTAATATTGTGATGAATTTTTTGTTTTAATTTTTTTTTATTATTATTATTAAATTCACAGTCATTTGATAGTAAAGTAAAAACAATTCAGTGAGTTCATTTAAAATTAACATATAAAAGTAAAATACATTAAAAACAATTCATAGAATATTAAAAAAGTTTGTTTTTAACTTTTTTACGGATCCGAAACGGGACAGAAACGGATCAATCAAATCGCGATTACACTGATTCCGTTTCTAACTTTTTTACGGATCCGTAACGAGTCAGAAACGGATCCGTAAATTCGTGATTGCACTGATTCCGTTTCTAACTTTTTTACGGATCCGGAACGGGTCCATAACGGATCCGCATCCGTTTTTGTGCACATTGGGTAGTTAATGCTGCATAAATACATGAGTAATGATTGTTTCATTTCTGGCTCTTTCGTTTGTATTTTTTGTTTCTTTACCAAACAATCATTTGCGCTCAGAACACTTAGAATCTTTATAAAAAAAACGAAGGCAACGATTGTATAAATAACAAAGCACGATGTGCGTTATTTGAGTGACTGCAAACCAGCAGCGAATATTTGCGGTTGCGCGAGTTTGACTGTATGACCCGTAAACGAGTGTATTTGTTGTCATGTATTAAATGCGATTTTTTTTTCAAATGTACAAAGCCATTCTCTGGTGTGTACCCAGCATTACAGTTTTACAATTTTTACAAAACATGAAAATTTCCTGAGTTGATTTTAGTTGTTTTTGTAATTGTATTAAAATGTTAACACCTTCAATATATGCTGTTAAAATACACCTCTGGTGTGATGAGAATACATAAGCTTCTGAAATGGTTTAGCAAAAAACTCTATTTCTTACTCAATACATTTTGCTTTTACCCTGCGGCCACACGTTCAAGTTGTTCTTGATAGTCTTTTACATATACTGCTTGTCAAAATTTACATAAATTGAAAGCTGTGAAGTAGGCTGCACTCAATTTGTAAGCAATTTACTTCCAAGATGTCAACAACAACAGAGACAAACTTGTACTCAGCTGTTAAATTGAAATTAAATTGCCAAACAAATGGAAAGGTGAAATTGAAAGCCATCTCGTGGTCAATTTAAAAAGTGTGAGTGTGTTAGTAAAAAACTGAGAGTGTATTGCAAATTGAAAGGAATTGAAAGGCAAAACTTGATCGTGTGACCACCAAGTTACATGATAAGATTTTTCTCATTCTACATAATTTTTTGAAATTTCGTAAAACATTGTATTACCGTGTGAACTAGCCTTTAACGATATTTATATATCGTAGATATTTATATATGCAGAAATAACATTGAACGTATTACTACCTGTATGTACATAACATTTTGCGAGGCTTAAAGGAATAAAGATAACTTCGACGACGAAATTTTAAACTGGCTAGCAAAATTTACTCAAGCAAATGTAATACATAGTACAGCTTAGGAATGGGCAAAAAATATCGATATATCAAAATATCGATATTTTTATAAAAAATAATCGATATATATCGCCGATATTTAAAATACCGATATATCGATATTGAAATACGACTATCGAATTCGATATTTTTTTAAGTCGGTTTTCATTAAAAACTTAAAACTTTAGCCGTTTTTCAAACAATATGTATTTTAAAATTGGCAACTGACTTGATTTGCTGTGATAACATGGTTATAAAAGCATTATATCACAGCATTAACAATAACATGAGAAAACCATTTACATGATGAGTCTATACTTAACACTTATATCATAATAGTGTTAATGTTAAGCATTTCATGTCAGTTGTAGACTGTATGTATTAGATGAAGAATTAAGAAAGAAGCGGGGTTTCACCTTGCAGATTTCTAATTAAAACAGTAAAGTCAAATGAACTTGAAAAGATTTATTTTATGCGGTTTTGGAACAATATATGTGCCTATATATATTTGGAATAATAATAAGATTTGTGCATATATATATATATTAAATTTTTTAACTTGGTAATACGTTCGATATATCGATACATCGATATTTTTGAAATAATAAATATCGATACTCTTAAGAAATATCGATTCGATATATATCGATATATTTTTTCAATTTGCCCATCCCTAGTACAGCTTTCATTAAAAATATATCTAATGAAAGTGCAAATTATGATACTATTAATAACGTGTTTCGAGCTTTGTCGGATATATCTAGATGCTTTACAAAACTTAGAAATCAAAAATATTTCTGTTTTTTATCCAAATTGACCACAATGAAAAATTAATTAGATCAGTTAATGTTTCCAGTGCTTAGTAGAATAACCAAAAGAATATTTGACATTCCAGACTCTGCTGCGAATGTGGAAAGAACATCTTCATTACATAATATTATAAAAACAAAAGAACGAAATATACTATATGTATGTGCCAACAGTTTCAAGTCTAATCGAAACAAAAAATGATAAAAGATGATTTAGTAGGTACTATTGGGGTCGAAAAAGTACGATTTTAAAAGTTTGTTAGAACAATATTGGTTTTCTCATTTATCATCCCTGGTATAAGAAATGAAATTGAGAGGGTGGAAAGGTCGAGCCGCATTTTCTAAAAATAACAACAAACCAAAATGATAGTGAATATGTACAACAAACATCTGTTTACATTGTAAATTTTACAACTCAATTTTTAAAAATAAAACTCAGAAAACTACTGAAAGATGCCACAAATGTTGATGATGGTGATGAAGACAATGCAAATGAAAAAATTCATAAATCGTTTCTTGAACCAGAGAGCGAGATTAAATATTTCAAGACAAAAACAAAAAAAAAAATGTGTTATTAAAAAAGAAACATTGAAGGGGGTTCATTTGATGACATTTGCAACATACAAATCTAAAACGTGTTGAACACTGCAACGGCATACATAGATAAAAATTTGTTTTCTAGTTTAAGTTATTTGTTCCAAACCAAAAGTTATATTGTTAAATAAAAACAATTATGGAAAAAGTATCAAAGAATAATATAATAGTAACTGGTAAATATTGCCAAACGAGTGAATATCAAACCTTGAAAAGTGTTTTAAATGGAATTTTTTTTTTTTTTTATTGAAGATGTTACTTTAGGCTAGGTAACACTATTATACTTTGTGTTGTTGTATTAATAAAAGTCAAAAACTCATGTAATATGTAAAAGTCTGATAGTGTGAATGCATGTGTGATGAACATGACGAGTATTGTGAAAAAAAGTTTGACATCCCATACGACTTTATGGTTTTTTGAAAAATTTCTAAACAATAATACTTTTCATTGGATCAGGGTTGCATTTTATTTAATGTGTGAGTGTTTATACTTTGTGTGATGGTGTGAACAAAAACTGGCATGTTAAATTAGATTTTTTGACAGTTGCAACAAAACTTATTAGGTTTCTATCTCACAAAGTATTATGGAATACATAAGACTTGTGAGATAGTGTAAACTAGCCTTTTGTGTTTTCAAACGAAAATGTGTGGGTTCTTTTCAGAGCCTTCGTTCATGATAAGAAAATATAACCAGAATTGGTTCACTTAAACATTCATCCCATTCCAGTTGTGTGCTTCAATTTCCAATCGGAAAAACAGCCGATTGCAATTTTAGTGTGAACATTTTTATATTGGTTTTATTTGTTTTTTTTTTTTTGATACCTTGAAACTAAAGGCCTAACTATTATGCATAAGCGTGCGTAACCTTCTGTCAAACATTAATAAAAAGCCCCTCAAATGCATTTAAAAATACAAAAACAAAATCGAAAAAACATTTGATTCATTACGTAACTTGGTGGCCACACGTTCAAGTTTTGCTTTACAATTCCATTAATTAGTAATACACTCACACTTTTTAAATTGCCCTAGAGATTGCTTTCAATTTCACCTTTCCATTTGTTTGGCAATTTTACTTTCAATTTAAAAGCTGATTACATTTTTATACCCACGCCACAATAGTGGAGAGTGTATTATGCATTTGCGCTGATGTGTGTAACGCCTAGACCCGACTTTAAGTATACAGAAAGTGATTCTGAGTCGAACCGGCTGGCTGGCTGGCTGTCCATGTAACCTTGTATACAAATTTTGCCAATCCTGATAATCACCAGAAGGTCATTTTAGAAACAAAGAAAAAATTTTACCACAAAAAGTCGCATTTATATTTACAAAATTTATATCACATTTCTAATATACATTTCGGAGGAACGCATGGAAGATGTTGATTATGTGAAACATACACTCACACTTGCAACATCAGGCGCTACGAATTAGGTCTCTAATGAATAATGAAGTCCCAAAAACAAAAATAAACTAAGCCCTTATAATAAGGGAACAAGTTAAAGCCCTATTATTGGGAACATATTTCACAATGATATTAGGCCCACTTTAATAATGAAACAGAGAAACTTTAGTTGGCGAAGACGTTGTTTTTAAACTATAGAGCAGCAGATCCTTGCTTAGTTAGCAAGGATCTGCTAACTGGCTTCGCCAACTGAAGCTTTACCGCATAGCCAGCCTTCGACCGGCCGCAAGGATTTTATTCTCTACAGTATAACAACACCGGGTTCGCTAACTAAAACCTCTCTGCATAACCGGCTTTAAAAGGGGGCTATATTTCCTGGGGTCACATTTCGCAGCGCCAAATTTTATATTCAACAATTAGAAACGTACGTATATTATTTATATGTATTTTAGGGTTTTAATTTATTTCTAGAAATTGGGAAGTTATTTCATTGTGAACCAGTGTTCGAAAATAAACAGTGCATTACTTAGCGTTCGGTTGACACACCCAAGAACGATATCCATTTGTTTAGTGATTGTGTAGATGAACACAACCCGTAAGACCGTTCGTAACTACATATTTTCAAGAGAGAGCCGAACATTATATAGTGTTGTGTTCTTTGTTAAAAACCCGAATAATTGTAGTGATACTATAGACAAACATTATATTTTAATGTTCTATAGTGTTTCTTTTTTTACATTGATAAAGAAATGAACAAACAAAAAATGTTAACAACGACCGCAACACCAGCAGCTTGTGCTTTTTGTTTTTTTTTCGTATGTGTATTTTGTTTTTATAAAAAATGTTTGGTTTTATTTTACCAGGCAAAAGGGACGAACATTAATGAGCCGAACCGAACGCAATGAGTTTGTGGTTTTTTTATAAAAACCCCCGAACGGAATTAAATGTTCTCATCTTTTGTTGGGTTCATTGTTGAAAAATGCGGTACTTTGGTACTTTTTTCAGTACTTTTTCATAATAAAAATACCGCAGTACCCCGCGTTGTTTTCAGTACTTTTTTTATCCTTTGAGCTTTTTAATGGCTTAACCATAATATACATGCCCTTCCTTAACCTACTGTCTTAAATTAACAAAAAGTCTCTCAAATGTACATAAGAAAACAAAAACAAAATTCCGTACGGAATGTGCGATTGGATTCGAACCTTGCTTAAGCAAATGACAGTTTCATTAAACTTAGCAAAAAGTTTCCTTAAGTTCAATATGGCTTGCCTCATATAATTTACATGCATTCGCACATTTGCTTAAGCCAACTTAAGCACATTATGGTTCGGCCTTAACTCTTAACTTTTGGTCATCATGTGTTTGTGGCAAAATTTATATTGTTGTATTTTAAAAATAATTACCGACGTTAATATTGAAATGGAAAGCGTGGACGCCAAGATTCATATTTTGCTTTCCAGAATGGGATATTTGTTCTTACAAGTGGCAAGAAAATTTATAAGAAGGGGTGCATTGGATTATTTAAATTTAAATGAAAACCATATTTAAAGAACCATGCAATGTTTTTGTTTTGAAATTAAAACCTTAAAAGTGATAATCAGCCTCACTCAGGAAAATATTATTTAATGTATCCAAATTTTTAATATTTTAATTAGGCTTAAGTTCATCAAATTTAATTTTCATTAAATTATTTTTATGAAGAAAGGAATTTTACAACATGAAAATTAATGAAAATTTACTGATAATTTTTCATTCTTGACTCAATCTGGGCTCGAACCCAGGCGTTTTTACGGACAGGTTACCCTGACATGTTTCGATTGCAACCACTCAATCTCCTCAGAGGGCTTGCCGTTTAACACTCGCAGCCATCGACGAACAAATATATATACTATAAAGTTTGGTTTGTGGTTCACACAAAACTATAGATTATCTTACCATTCGCAGAATATAGAGAGTATTTTTTTCCAAATAAAATTTAACCGCTTTTTTTTTGTTGTATTTTTTACCGTCATCTAAAAACTACACATATAAAGACATTTTTGTACACTTAAGCATTTTATTAAGTCATAGCTGTATTTTTTCGAAATAATAATTATAGAGAAGAATAGTTTATTGATTTCGTATTATTTTTAAAAACAATGATGCCAAATTGTAAATTTGAAATTATAATAAATATGTTATTTCATTAAAAAGTTCGGTGTTCGGTTAAAATTTAGCCGAACACGGAACTTTGACCGAACGCCATTTTTTGCCGAACTCCGTAATCGAACCCGAACGTTTGGTCGGACACTACTAATTACTATTGAAACCAAAGGTTAAAATACAATTTGGTTTAAGGATTGATGTTTGACTATTGACGTCAGCAGTCGTAAGACGGCAAACCCCTCTGAGGCGATCGAGTGGTAGCGATCGAAACATGTCAGGGTAACCAGCCGCCTGGGTTCGAATCTCAGGTCAGTCAGGAATGAATGATTTTCAATAACAATTTTAATTAATTTTCATGTTGTAAAATTACTTTCTTCATAAAAATAATTTAATGAAAATTAAATTTGATGAACCTAAGCCTGATTAAAAAATATTGAAAATATACAATAATATTGTAAATGGATGGAGCGCTTGACGATTATGTATAACAGAAATATTATTTACATGTGTACCTCAAATATAAATACTGTTTGCTGTTAAATACTTAGATAAATGAATTCCAATAAAATATGTTTTGTTCCTTTTATTTTCATAAATTATTGTTTTAATTTTTTTAACAAAAAGTACCATTTGTCTTTTAGTTGAAGTTCAGTACCATTTCGAAATTTCAATTTTGCCACACTGGTTGGGTTGTATTATTTTTGTGTTCGAAAGATGACAAACTTGAAAACGTTATTTTTTAATGATTTTCTACACAAACACTATTAGCGTTTGTATCGCACCGAACACTAAGGAACGATATTAAGTGTTTATTTTCGAACGCTGTTATGAACTAACTT
This sequence comes from Pollenia angustigena, assembly GCA_930367215.1. Lineage (NCBI taxonomy): Eukaryota > Metazoa > Arthropoda > Insecta > Diptera > Polleniidae > Pollenia > Pollenia angustigena. The sequence goes on along the minus strand of OV884058.1, from coordinate 218,465,366 downwards.
CCTAATTTTTTTCTGTTTTAAGGGTTTAAAAAATGTCCCCAAATAAAGCGTTGTTTTTTTTTTTTTTTTTTTGGTAAAAAAAACTTGGTACTTAGGTCATGTTGGGTTTAAGGACTTTATTCATAAGGGACTTAATTCGTAGCGCCGCAAAAGCTTACATCTTCTATTAATCAAAAACTTTTTATTTTATACAATTTAAATTATAAAAAAAAGAATTCTGATGAAAGAATATGGTGATTCTTGAAACATGTTGATTCAACCCAGGTTCGAGCCCCAGCTGAGCCAGAAAAATTATCAATAAATTTTAATAAAATTTCATGTTGTAAAAATTCCTTCAGTATATTATAGTATAATTTATATATATAATTTAATGAAAATTAATTTTGATGAACTCAAGCCTAAACAAAATATAAAAACAATTAAACAAAATAAAGGGCAAAACTGGACAATTGGTAACGTTTCTTTCAAAACAAACGTCATTTGTCCGTAATGTCAAATAAAAAAACAATAAAATTAGAATTTATTGACACTTTTCTAGTGATGACACTAACATGTGGTCTTCACCTGACAATTTTTTGTCATAATAAACGTCAGACTTCATATAAAAACAACGCTGACAAAAATGTTAGAGTTTTTTTATATAGACTTTGACGTTTGGTTTAACAAAATTAAAGTCCCCTTGTAAAACAATCGAAAGATGTAGAATGGATTTTAATGAGATGAGAACATCTTGTTAAGATCTTGGTTTTAAGCACTATATAATTTTTATGGTAAGATGTTTAACATCTTCTTAATGGTAGATGCTAAATGTTGACAGGTATGAAAAGGCTTCGCAGGAATAGATTAAAATTTTTAATGTAAACTAGCTGTAGTAAAAAATAAAAAAAAATGTTTTAAATCTTTCACTTTTTTAGGTTTATTTCCCAGACGTTTATCAAGGACCAGCTCCACTTCCCTAGAAAGTCTTAACCACGACTGCTTAAGAGAAATCTTTCATCATTTAGATTTAGCAGAACAATTTTCGCTTCTTAGATCATCACAGCGATTTTTCAATGTTATTCTCTACGACATTTGGTACCGCTACTATGATGATACCTTCGACATAACCAAAGATAAGTCAATAGCAAAGCAAACGGAAAACTTTCAAACGGATTTTTTGACTACAATTTTAGAAAATTTTGCCAGAATCAGAGGAATCTCATTGGAAATATTACGAAAATGTTTGAGCAAATCTTTAACAATAGAATTTACAAAAATTGTATCTTTAAGCATAAACAACTGTAGAAATAAATTTGAAAATCCCATAGTTCTAAATGAATTTTATAAATTCCCTTATTTACAAGATTTAACACTTCACAATATTTGTTTAGAATACAAGGACAAAGGCCAATTTTTAAATTTAAAGTGTTTGCATCTGATAGATATTGCAGTAGAAAAAGATTTAGAGGGACACTTTTTCAAAAATGTATTTTCGTGTAATTTGGAAAAACTTACACTACAAACTTTTTCTAGAGATCCCATTTCTTTAAAATATTTTTCAAACATTTTTAAATGTCTACATCTTAATGAAGTATCCTTAAGTACCCATTATTTGTATGATCATAGAAATATAAATTGTATTCTAAATCTGCCCTCTCTGCAAATATTAACTTTAGCATCCGAAGACAACTTCTATTTCTCTTCCAAAGATCATACAATATTTTATGAAATTCTGAAAATATTTTCAGACAATCCCTTCAAATCCCTTAAAGGCCTTCACATTAATGGCATGCCCGAAAAAATTTTCTATCTGTGTCCTTATCTCCAAAATATTACTAGTTTAAATTGGATTGTAACGAAAATTTTCCATCGCAAAGTGGATGGCACGGTGGAATGGAAATCGGATATAGCCCAAGTTATAAAAGCATTCTATGATTTTGTGGTTACTAATAAAGATCTAAGGGATTTGTTTGTAAAGGATAATATATTCCATAAAAAACGTGTAATTAAGGAAGTAAATTTTGTAGAAAGATTGCATGACTCGAGAAGGACTAAAGGATTTAAAACACTGAATATTGTTAACAGTTATAAGGAATGTTGTGATTTAACGGAAGGTTCTATAAGATTTATAAGTAAAAGTAAAAAATAAATAATTTAAGATTTTTTTTAATAAAAAAGTTAATGAGAGTAAATAAAATTTATAGCAAACAAAAAGATGTGCATTATTTAAAAAAAAATAAAGTCACTTTAGTCACCAACCCAACCCTACTTGTTGTATACTGAGTTTGAAATTCCGTGTGAAATTTTTTTACTATTCATCTAAGATCTCTGCGTCCTTCAGTAATTCTAAGTCGATTCAGCCATGTCCATATGTCTGTCCTTAAGTCCGTCTGTTGAAATCACGCTCAGTTCTCCTAAGCAGTTTGAAATTGAAATGCAGCAAAATCAGTTCAGTTGGATAAGAGTTATACAGCAAAATGTGGCATAACCAACAAAAATATTATAGTTTTGTTACAAAAACTAGCAAAAATAGTGGCAGCATGTAAATATTGATATAATATTTTGCACTAGGGATGCCAAACGGGAAATCCCGAATCCCGAGATTTATTATTGTTAATCCCGTGATTTTTCTGGATTTTTAATATATCAACTTTTGTGTACAAAAATGTTCGTTTTTATTGAGTTTTTATACTCTATACAAAAAAAAAAAATTATTAAAAATTATATTTCAGTTGTATTTTTTATTTGTATAATTCTTATTTTTGTTTTTTAAAAATCCCGGAATTTCGGGATCGGGATTTCATAATCCTGAATCCCGGGATTTTCTAAAATCAATTCCGATTGGCATCCCTATTTTGCACGAATTCGTTTCCTATGACTAGAAATCATACTAAACAATTTCGTGGAGATCGGTCCGTAATTTACCTTAGGCCCCATATAAAGCCCACTTTCGAAAAACACTTAAGTACTGTAACGTGGAAATAAAATACCCCAGTATTTTATTTTCACGTTCATATGAATTCAATTGTTTGTATTATGACTTATTATCATTTAATATAATTATTATCTGGAAATAACAATGAACGGCCCTATTGTAATTTCTCAGTAAAAACAACACTGAACGCACCTATTGTAACAACCACATACACTCATACTATTGCATACACTTGTTTCAATTTGTTTATTCTGAGAATTCTCATTTGGTTAATTTCTGAATTAGTATGAATAATAAAGGTTTGGTTACAGTCGGGGCGATTCTCACAAGACAAGAACTTGCCATACAAGTCTCGGAAATTATAACAATTGAAGAGCCGACTGATTTCACGATTGTGACTTCGGTTGATTTTTATTAAAATACCTTACCTTTGGGTTTGGTATAGAATACATACTCACAGTAACTTCGGTTATCTGTTCTTACAGTGATTCAGTTCATCTGTTCCTTACAGTGATTCATTTCATCTGTTCTTACAGTGATTCAGTTCATCTGTTCCTACAGTGATTCAGTTCATCTGTTCCTACAGTGATTCAGTTCACCTGTTCTCACAGTGATTCAGTTCATCTGTTCTTACAGTGACTACGGTCATCTGTTCCCACAGTGATTCAGTTCATCTGTTCTTACAGTGATTCAGTTCACCTGTTCTCACAGTCAGTGTTACCGTTCGCCCGACTAAAGTCGCAATTTGACCCTTTTTCAGCGGTCTGCGACTTTATGTGAGACTTTTTTATCACCGATTTTTGCGACTATTTTAATTTTTCTGCTACTTTTTACCTTTTTTGTTAAGATTCTTACAAAACATTCAATTTTCTTATTATTTGTATCAAAAAAAAAAAAATTCGTCAAAATTTAAAAACAATTCATAAATTATTGTTCATTTGGCAACACTTTTATTACATTTTTGCAACCTTGTCATCAAGGCGAATTCAACAAGGTAAACTCAACTCGTCAGCCGTTCATCAGCTGTATCCACAAAAATCACGAAACGTCAAAATATTGTTTTGTTTTTATACTGAAATTTGACAACTTGTGAGAAAATTGCAAAAACAAAATACATGGAGATAATTCGCCTTGCTTTGTTGTTGTAGAGTTGCACTTACCTTGTATAAATTCGCCTTGCTTGTCATGTATACAACTTATTTGAGGCGAATTCAGTTCAAGGTGGTGGCAAGTTTTGACAGTTCGGACCAATTTGTTTTAATTTGTCAGTGCTTTGTTAGCAATGCAATGCAAAAAACCTCTGTTGTTTTTGTTGGTTTTGGATTGTTGTAGTCTTAGCACCACCTGTAGTTTTCGAATCGTAAACACTAGCAAAGCAATGTAAAAACATGCAATTCAATGCTGTCATCTTTAAATTTAATAGACAAAGATATAGAAGACTGGATTCCCTGTGATGAACTTATTTCTAAATATAGAAATAAAATTTAAAAAAAGTAGTATTTATGTAGGTATGTTAAGAAAAAGAAATATTGCGCCAAGACCAAACGAACGGAATTAAAGTAAAATTTTCAAGGGGCTTTAATTGGACAAGTTTAAATTTTGTCAAAAATATGTTAACCTTTACTTTTTTGGCTTGTTTTTAAACAGAAATTCTACTCCTTTGACCTTGGCAGCATACGACAAATTTATTAAACTTAAGTAAATGTTTTCACTATACATGAAAACATGGAAAAACATGTACATTGTTATGAAATATGATAAAAATGAATTCTGCAATAAGCTTTTTGTTTCAATTGTTTTGTTATGCTTTTTATTAATAAAAAACGTTAAAAAAAAGATGTGCGACTTTTATTTTCTGAAACGACTTTTTTGTGCGACTTTATTTTTATAAAACAACCTTTTGTGCGACTTTTCAAAAATTCCTAACGGTAACCCTGCTCACAGTGATTCAGTTCATCTGTTCTTACAGTGACTACGGTCATCTGTTCCCACAGTGATTCAGTTCATCTGTTCCCACAGTGATTCAGTTCATCTGTTCTCACAGTGATTCAGTTCATCTGTTCTTACAGTGACTACGGTCATCTGTTCCCACAGTGATTCAGTTCATCTGTTCCCAAAGTGATTCAGTTCATCTGTTCCCACAGTGATTTAGTTCATCTGCTCCTACAGTGACCACGGTCATCTGTTCCTACAGTGACCACGGCCATTTGTCCCCACAGTGATTAAGTTCATCTGTTCCTACAGTGACCACGGTCATCTGTATCAGTAAAGTAGAATCCTTGTTGTATTATCGTAGAATTTAGCCTTAAGAAGTATTGTACATATTTAGAGAATTTCCGCACGAGCCGAAGCTGACTAGCGCAAACCAGCAACGATGAAATTGAGTTCCCGCAGCCGATCCAACGCTGAGCCAATCCGCCATCATTCCTGAATTCCCGAAGGTAATCAAGTCATTTTTGCACAGCGACACAACGGCGCACACCAAAGGCCACCCGACGAAGAAGAGGAATTAGATAGCCGAGTACCCGAACCTGTTTAGATAGCCGATTACCCGAACTTGATCGTCTAGCCGATTACCCGAACTTGATCGTCTAGCCGATTACCCGAACCTGTCTAAAACCTGATTAACCGGAGCCGATCCGACGCCCAGCCGACATCAGTCCTGCGACGTCCGAAGTTAACTTATGCCGAACATTTAACCTCCCGACGAGTTGAACTCGTGTACTAGCCGAATGATCCTATTTTATGTTTTCCTATCTTTCAAATTAACTCTGTATTAATATTTAGAAATACAATAAAGAATAACCGTATTATTAACCCCCAGAAAGGGTAAATACAAATCTTATCACTTAAGGTTCGTGGATCCGTAAGTATACCCTGGACACGATTAAGCTACTCCAGCCATAGAAAAAAACCACGTTACAAATGGCGCCCGAACAGGGACCCGAGTCCAAGTCGACATGCGGAAAAAAGGAACCGCCGCCAGCGAGGAAGGGCAGGGCCTACAAAACGAAGATAGCGAAAACAATAACTCATCTATGTGTCGGGAATTACAGCCCGATGCAGTGGGTTGGATATATTTGCTAAGAAAAGACCAACTGATCGAACAATGCCGGATTGTCGGCATACCATCAACAGGCTTTACCGTGGAGCACCTGCGGAAAAAGCTAATAGAAAACCTTCGTGCAAAACGACTTCGAGCTTCAACTGAAAACATGCTTCGCGAGCTAGAAAAGGAAATTACGACATCAGAGAAAGCCGTAATCGGGGAGGAGGACGTAGTACTACCGGTACCCACAAGGGCAATACCAAGAGAACTCTCGGAGGCGGACTTCATGACACTTGTTCAACGATGGAACCTCTCCTACTCTGGGGAAACCGATCTCATGGAATTCCTTGAGAGGTTCGAAGAATTAGCCGAAACCCATCACATTCCGTTGGATCGCCTACTGCCCACCATGTTGGGCATATTAAGGGGCAATACACTGAGGTGGTTCCGAGTAAAGCGCGAAACAATCAAGACCTGGAGTACATTTAGGTACGAAATTGAGAAGTTCTTCCTGCCTAACCGATACCTCACACATCTGGAACAAAAATTTTACAACATGAGGCAAAATGAGCGGGAGCGTGCGAAAGATTATATTCTTACGATGCTTACTCTGGCACGCCAACATCCCAATCTCCGAAAACAAAATCACTTAGATCGTATATTTGATGGGCTCCGAACAGAATACCGGCATTATGTCCGGAGGAACGACTTCGCCAACCTGGACGAACTGATCGCTTTAACCGATGAGTACGAGGCATTGAAACGCGAAGAACGACCGCAGACTTCACACATGTTGTCGGAATTATCCTATGATCTAACTACGAGGTGCTGGCGATGTAAAAGAATTGGTCATAGGAGAGCTAAGTGCTCGTCGGCCTACAAGATATTCTGCTCCCACTGTGGGCGAGATGGTATTCTGTCGAGGGATTGTCAATGTCGTTTCCATCTATCCCAGCCACCACAACGAATTGTCCAGACCACCGATGATCGCTATTACATCGAGATTAAAATATATGGCATGACAACAAGAGCCTTAATAGACACGGGAGCGTCCCGAACGTACATCAACGAACGGGTAAAACAACATATTGTACAACAGGGAATCAGATCGACGCGTACTCAAGGGCTAGTTCAAATGGCCGACCAATCCATTGTGACTTAACTGGATATCTTCCCTATAGAAATGACGTACAGGGAGAACAGAGTGCGTCTGCAAGCATCGGTGATACCAACGTTGGCAGAGCCCGTCATCATAGGCATGGACTTCTTGACAGCGTTAAACTTGGAATTGCGGCTGAATGGTGAGATCCTAACAAAGTCTAAGTCAGCCTACGAACCCGAATCTCTGCATATGATCACCAGCCGGGAATTTTTATCAGATGAAGAAAATATGGAGTTGGCCTCTTTACTCGAAATCCATAAAAGTAGATTCGACGCAATTAAAGGGATGTGCTCTGTAGCCGAACATAAAATACGACTACGGCACCAAAAGCCGATTAAACAGAGGTACATGCCCAGGAACCCCGCAATGATGACCATCATGAATGAGGAAGTGGATAAACTTCTGGCGGACGACCGTATTGAGCCATCCAGGAGTCCCTATAGCTCACCCATCGTCCTCGTGAGGAAAAAACAAGGGGGTTGGAGAATGTGCATTGATTATCGCCAACTCAACGCCGCTACCGAACCTCCACTACCCCAAATTAATGCTATACTGGACCAGCTTCGAGAAGCCAAATTCATATCATCCTTAGATCTTAAAAACGGGTACTGGCAAATCCCTCTGACGAGAGATTCAAAACCATACGCAGCTTTTACAGTACCGGGCCGAGGGCTATTCCAGTGGAAGGTTATGCCGTTTGGTCTGCATTCGGCACCTGCCACTTTTCAACGCGCCCTGGACACAATAATCGGCATCGACCTTCATCCACTGGTATTTGTCTACCTTGACGATATAATTATTCTCGGACGTACCTTCAGGGAACATCTGACTATTTTAGACAAGGTGCTCACTCGGCTTCAGGCTGCACAAATGGTGGTGAATTTTGACAAATGCGCATTCGTACAGAAAAGCATACGCTATCTGGGCCACGTGGTAACACCAGAAGGTATTCGCACCGACCCTGAAAAGATCAGAGCAATGTTAGAGTTACCACCCCCAACTAATATTAAAGAACTACGGCGAGTGCTAGGCGTCGCATCCTGGTACCGACGATTTGTACCAAACTTCTCCCGACTAGTCGCACCATTGAACCAGCTCCTTAAGAAGAGTGAAAGATGGGATTGGGGACCGGCACAAAACAAGGCTTTTGCAGATTTAAAGGAAAAGCTGACCAACCCTCCTATACTCGGTTGCCCTCAGTTTGAACACCCCTTCTTCCTCCAAACCGATGCCAGCCGAGAAGGTCTGGGGGTCGTATTGTTTCAACTAGTCTTGGGCTTAATCGTTCATTTAGGTGACTTTTCATTAGAGTTCATTTAAAAAAAGTGAACTAGTTCGTTCTTTTAGTTCAGTAGTTCACTTTTAGTCAGTCAGTCTTTTGAGCCAGCTGTATATTTCGTCAGTCAGTTCATTTAAGTCAGTTCATGTCTGTAGTTTAAAGGTTCATTTACTTCAGTTGCTTGTTTTGATTTCTTATTCTGTTGTTGTTTATTTTTGTGTGTGTCAAGCTTTGAAAAAATTAATAAAAATTTAAATACCTACTTAAAAAAACTTATTTAAATTTTTAATAAATATTTAAATATAATGTAATAAATATAAATTTTTAATAAAGTTCAAAAACACAATTGTGAATTTTTTAAAAAATTTCCTTTTCTTTGTTTTTCAACAAATAAATTTGACATTCCTCATTTTACAAAAACAAAATGCATAGTATTTTTCATGTTCTTTACCGAATTGATAGAAAAGAGACAACAATATTATTAGTTTCTATATGTTATAATATACTTGTTTCTTTTACTCATTGCCAGACTACTAAAATATGTTCATAATAAAATCAGGGCTGCCATATTAAGAGATGTCTCGCCACATGTGGCAATTTTCAAACATTTTGACTACACTGCGATTTATAAAATATATGGCGATTTTTTTATTATTAAAAAGATTTCCGTATGACGTGCTAAATTTCCAATTATTATTTTTGATAAATACACTGAAATTAGATAAGCTATTAATTTATTTTAAGACTCTAATGGCCATTTTCTCAATGTATCGACAAACTGCCTGTTACTTAATGTCAACATAAATTTATTGGAACGATAAACTGTCCGTTAACGATTTTGGGTTTCTCAATATACCGACAAAAAACATTGTTTTCAGCTTGCAACGCCACTCAAAATACATGTAAAAGTTGGGAGTCAGCTGATTGAATTTATCTGTACGGCAAATAAAAGGAAAATAAATAATTGGCAGATGAGTGCCGGTTAACTTTGCGATAAAATCGAAGCAAATGAGACATTGAGAAAACCAAATTTCTTTAATGTGCAGTTTTTCGTTGGGAAAAAAGTTAATTGACTAATGAGATAATGGCCATAATACTATGTTTCCACTATCAGCTTGTTGTCAACTTGTTTTGAGCAAAACGTGTCAGAGTGCTTCCATTATGTAAAACTGGTTTTGGTTTTCGAAATCAATTTGGCATTAATGTTGTTTACAAACATGAAAGCAAAAAATATTTTTGTAAAATAATAAATATTTTCTTATTTGTTTTTTAATACACATTATACATATAATTTAATAAGTCTTGTTATTTTGGTAAATAATGGAAAACTCTGAGTTTTTTCATGGTTTTCGACATTTTTTGGAGCAAAACTAGTATTTATTTGAGTTTTTCGAACATGAAAACTGTATGGGAAAACAAGTAGCAGAACACTTGTTTTGCTGCAAATGTATTTTTATGGCCAAAAACATGTAAAGCGGCCCATACACTTGCAATATTATTGTATATGATATTCGCCATATCATTTCCATTTTGTCCTATATTTTACAATAAGTCGCACAATAATGTTGCCAACACACTTCTCTTTCTTTTCGTTGTGCAATAAAAATCAAGTCTTTTGATTGTTGCCAATATATTGTTCCACCTTCGAATATCACATACACATTGGCGATATAACTGTACTACACGTAAAATTTAACAATTTTATTCTAAGTGTATGAGCCGCTTAAGTGAAATACTATTACATAATGGAAACACTCTGACACGTTTTGCTCAAAATAAGCACCCCTACCTCAAACAACTACTCCCATGAAAATATTCCTATATTTTTTTTATTTCGTATTGTGAATGATTCCTATAACAAATTTTATGGGAACGAATTCCCAAACTAAAAACATGTAGGGAACATGTAAGTTTTAATTTGTATTTTAAGGTAGGGCTCAATTAAATTACTTTTTTCTTTTATTGAAGGAGTATTAATAAGAAAAATTAAGATAAACATTATTCATTATTTATTTTATCATATAATTATTAGTGTTTTATTTTGTATATTTTTCTTTCAGAATACAAGCTCTGACAATTTATTCACAATAGAGACATTTGTTTATAAAGCACTGACAAATAATGCACAATATAAATTTTTACTCCCAAAATATTTGCGATGACAAAAAATTGTCAGGTGAAAACGCTATGTTAATGCCGACAAAATCACCTCAACAATAAATTTCAGCATGTCCTACGGAAATCTTAAGAGGCCCATAGACACATACTGCTGACACCTACTGCCGATGAATCCTTCGTATACGTGTGTGATTGATATTTTACTACACACCTATCAATCATCATTTTAAAATAAATGTCATTTCGTGAAATTCAAGAGAACCCATACTTTCTTCACACGTTTTTTTCTCAGAAACTATTTTAAATTTGTTTTAATTTAAATTGAAAAGAAAAATATATCATAAAATTATTAATTTTTTTTATTGTTCATTGAACAACTGTCAGCAGTATGAGTTCATTTTGAAATCAAACCTATTTTGGTTTTTCATACTGCATTGTCTGTGTGACGCATACATAAATAAAAATTTCAAATTTACAAACACATGCTGATTGCATGAGCATGAGAAGTATGTGTCTATGTGACCCTTTATTAATAATACAAAATATTTTATAAATTGCCGAAAAAATCGCAGCTAGACATCTCTAAGTATGGCAGCCTTGATTTTATTATGAAAATGTTTAGAGATATCTGGCAATGAGTAAAAGAAACAATATAATGTTAAACATAGAGACACTAATACTATTGTTGTTTCTTTTCAATCAGTGCGGTAAAGAATAAGAAATCAAGTGGACAAGCAACTGAAGTAAATGAACCTGTGAACTAAATGAATTGAACTAAATGAATTGAACTAAATGAACCCTCTCAAAAGACTGCTGACGCAAAAGACAAAGTGACGAAAAGTGAACTGTTGAACTAAAAGGAACTGTCCGACTGAATGACAGTTCAACGTTCATCTGACTGACTAGTTCAATTGAACTAGTTCGTTCATGAACTACCCAACTCTAGTTTCAACGCCACTCTGGTACCGAATCGGTTATCGCTTACGCAAGTCGGACTTTAACCGAGCTTGAGAAGAAATATTCTACGACCGAACAAGAGTGTCTCGCTATTCTCTATGGAATTCGTAAAATGAGGCCCTATTTGGAGGGATACCATTTTACGGTCATAACCGACCATCATTCGCTTAAATGGTTGCATTCGCTACAGAATCCCTCAGGCCGCCTAGCACGTTGGGCTCTGGAGCTCCAGCAATATGACTTTGAGATTGAGTACCGGAAGGGAAGTCTAAATGTGGTAGCGGACGCATTATCCAGGGCTCCGCTTTCTGGGGCCAAGGCTGAAACCGCAATGATAGTAGCACCCCTGGACTGGTATAAACGGATGATGGCCCTCGTTTCAACGAATGGCAGAAAGCATCCTGACTTTCAAATCATCCAAAATCAGCTTTTTAAACACATACCCCGTAAAAATGCAATGGACTCAAAGCCAGAATGGAAGCTGTGTGTACCGGTAGAGACTCGGTCCAAGGTATTAGAAGAAACCCATGACTCTCCAGAAGCTGGTCACTTCGGGATATACAAAACAGCGAAGCGAGTCCAGGAGAAGTACTACTGGCCCGGATTATATCGAGACGTCGCTCAACACGTAAGGTCGTGCAATACTTGCGCACGGTACAAACCCGAACAGCGAAAGGCTGCTGGATTTATGAGTACCATGCAATGTAGCGAACCGTGGGAAATCATAGCGGCAGACTTCGTTGGTCCACTTCCCCGCTCTACAAACGGTCACACTGCTCTACTCGTATTAATCGATGTGTTTAGTAAGTGGGTGGAACTCATCCCAACGCGACAGGCGGTCGCCAAGGATGTAGTCAAGGCTCTACGAGAACGTATTATCTTCCGCTTCGGTTGTCCTCGAGTGTTCCTTTCCGACAACGGGGTTCAGTTCACGAGTCGGACTGTCCGAGACCTGTTAACCAGCTCAGGCATTGAGCACCGTATGACGGCCCCATATGCCCTGCCCCGCATGAAAACCCGACGGAGAGAATGAACCGAACAGTAAAGACGATGATAGCCCAACAAACGGGTAGTGATCATCGCCATTGGGACCAACGACTACCAGAAATTGCATTTGCAATCAACACCGCTATCAGTGAAACCACCAAGCAGTCCCCCGCCGAGATTGTGTATGGGAAAAATCCCACGGGACCAAGGCAACTAAGGCAAGAGCACCCTTGTCCAATTGAGGGTCGTATCAATAGAAACGTAACGGAGTTTTGGAAAGAGATCGATAAATGCAGGAAACAGGCCAGCTTAAAGCAGGGAGTGTACTATAATCTACGCAGGCGACCGTGGAAACCCGCGAGTGGTGAAAAGGTAGGGAAAAGAGAAAGGCACGTATCGTCTGCAGCAGATAAATTCGCCCAAAAATTAGCAGAGAAATTCAGCGGGCCATACACCATAGCACGCAACATCGCATCAAATATATACGAACTATATGACGAAAACCGACGAGAGATACGAGCGAACATACAGGATCTTAAGCCATTCACCGATAGAGCTGAAACAATGAAGTAAATTGGAGATTACAAGCTGTAGAACAGCATTATTTTTTTTTAAGTTTAAGTCAGTAGTTTGTAATAAGCTGTAGAACAGTGGTTTTTAGTTTTAAGTCATTTATTTGTAACAAGCGGTGGAATGGAGTTTTTTTTTACTTATAATAAAAGGTATGAGTTAAGGGCTGAGCCTTCCTTCGAGGAAGGTCAATAATACCAACATGGTAGTGCGGGTCTTCAGACCAAAACTCGCCCACACTCGCAAACAAAAGATCGTGACCACCGATTGGAGCATCGCTCTCCGAAACAGGGGGGGAATGTAACGTGGAAATAAAATACCCCAGTATTTTATTTTCACGTTCATATGAATTCAATTGTTTGTATTATGACTTATTATCATTTAATATAATTATTATCTGGAAATAACAATGAACGGCACTATTGTAATTTCTCAGTAAAAACAACACTGAACGCACCTATTGTAACAACCACATACACTCATACTATTGCATACACTTGTTTCAATTTGTTTATTCTGAGAATTCTCATTTGGTTAATTTCTGAATTAGTTTGAATAATAAAGGTTTGGTTACAGTCGGGGCGATTCTCACAAGACAAGAACTTGCCATACAAGTCTCGGAAATTATAACAATTGAAGAGCCGACTGATTTCACGATTGTGACTTCGGTTGATTTTTATTAAAATACCTTACCTTTGGCTTTGGTATAGAATACATACTCACAGTAACTTCGGTTATCTGTTCTTACAGTGATTCAGTTCATCTGTTCCTTACAGTGATTCATTTCATCTGTTCTTACAGTGATTCAGTTCATCTGTTCCTACAGTGATTCAGTTCATCTGTTCCTACAGTGATTCAGTTCACCTGTTCTCACTGTGATTCAGTTCATCTGTTCTTACAGTGACTACGGTCATCTGTTCCCACAGTGATTCAGTTCATCTGTACTTACAGTGATTCAGTTCACCTGTTCTCACAGTGATTCAGTTCATCTGTTCTTACAGTGACTACGGTCATCTGTTCCCACAGTGATTCAGTTCATCTGTTCCCACAGTGATTCAGTTCATCTGTTCTCACAGTGATTCAGTTCATCTGTTCTTACAGTGACTACGGTCATCTGTTCCCACAGTGATTCAGTTCATCTGTTCCCACAGTGATTCAGTTCATCTGTTCCCACAGTGATTTAGTTCATCTGTTCCTACAGTGACCACGGTCATCTGTTCCTACAGTGACCACGGTCATCTGTCCCCACAGTGATTCAGTTCATCTGTTCCTACAGTGACCACGGTCATCTGTATCCAGGGTTGTTAGGCTTTTTTCTTCAAAAAGCGTCAAAAGTTTTAACAAAATTCGTCAAAATCGTCACGAACATTTAACAAAATCGTCAGCGAATCGTCAAATATTTAAATTTTACAAATAAGAGACAATTTATTGCATTGATTGGTTCAAACATATAAATTTTTAGCAAGAAATTCTATTTATGATAATGCAAGTGATATGGTTTCAGCAAGTAGACTGAAATATATTTATCATTTAAAAATAAATACATAAGAAAAAATATATTTTCATAGAAACATAACAAAAATTTATTTATTTCAACTATCCATAATCACAAAAACATTAAATAAAAAATTAAATCTCATATGCTTTTATCTCGAGCTATCTTTAAATTATTCATTTTTAGCGCTATCACTATTGCAAACTGTTTTTACTGTTGAATGTGCTAAACCAAGGGTTCTTTCTGTCTATATCAACAGTCTTTTTACGTCCAAATTTAGTTTCAACCTACATAATGCGTTTTCAACTCTTTGCACCTTTTTTCTACACAACTTCTTATTAAAAACTAACTTCTTACTTCCTAACGCGCTACTTAAATAACTTACCTAACAGAATTAAATGGAAATTCGCATTTTTACACGCAAATAGAGAAATACTTCACATGTGATTATGACTTCAGCGAAAAAATGCAATCGTATGTAGCGACGCAAATCGAAATCATATAAACTATAAGCGGACCGACGCAAATCGGGGCTTTAGTGTATATTTTTTGCAGTATCGATGACTCCTAGAATTGTAGAATACGAATTACTAATGGTTCTAATGAAAGCCACCTGGTTTGTGGTGGGGGAAGAATTTTTTTTTTTGTATTTTGAAAAATTTATTTTTACGTTTTGGTCTGTTTCCAATATAATTCTTAATATTTCATGTAAGTGTTTTATTGATGCCAGAAAATCGTCATAACGCTATTTCTTGTAATAAAAAAATCGTCAATCGTCATTATACAGTATTTTCTCAAAAAAATCGTCAAAATGACGAAAAATCGTCACATCTAACAACCCTGTCTGTATCAGTAAAGTAGAATCCTTGTTGTATTATCGTAGAATTTAGCCTTAAGAAATATTGTACATATTTAGAGAATTTCCGCACGAGCCGAAGCTGACTAGCGCAAACCAGCAACGATGAAATTGAGTTCCCGCAGCCGATCCAACGCTGAGCCAATCCGCCATCATTCCTGAATTCCCGAAGGTAATCAAGTCATTTTTGCACAGCGACACAACGGCGCACACCAAAGGCCACCCGACGAAGAAGAGGAATTAGATAGCCGAGTACCCGAACCTGTTTAGATAGCCGATCACCCGAACTTGATCGTCTAGCCGATTACCCGAACTTGATCGTCTAGCCGATTACCCGAACCTGTCTAAAACCTGATTAACCGGAGCCGATCCGACGCCCAGCCGACATCAGTCCTGCGACGTCCGAAGTTAACTTATGCCGAACATTTAACCTCCCGACGAGTTGAACTCGTGTACTAGCCGAATGATCCTATTTTATGTTTTCCTATCTTTCAAATTAACTCTGTATTAATATTTAGAAATACAATAAAGAATAACCGTATTATTAACCCCCAGAAAGGGTAAATACAAATCTTATCACTTAAGGTTCGTGGATCCGTAAGTATACCCTGGACACGATTAAGCTACTCCAGCCATAGAAAAAAAACCACGTTACAGTACGCCTACAACCGAAACAAAAATTGGTAAGTCATGGTTTTAAAAGTTATTGCCGGCAATTTGGAATTAAAATCTATTCTGGGGGGTAGTATTTGCATGGACCGATTCCAATAAGATTCGGACAGATAATTTAGACTGCTGAAGAATAATTTTGGACCCAATTTAATGTATGTAAGTCCCAACCGAAAGAAGTTAAATTATGAACCGATTTTACTCATTTTTATTTTTTTTTTTTTTCTCATTATTTATTTATTGAATCTTCATATATTAAATATGAACTAACAATAATTAATCAAATCTTAACCTAATACGTTATTTTTTGTCCTGCCAGTGCCAGACAAAAATTTTCTTCATCGCGGGTTCTGTTCACTTTTATAGTGTTTATCGCTCATCTAATTGGATAAGTGCTGCAGTGTCTCTTCTTCTTAAGCGAGTGTGGCCGCTATCATTTAAAATATTTCGTGCTAGTGGGTTTGGGTGCGATTCGAGCCTTTTTAAGTATTTTACTGCATATTTCGTAATCATAGTTTTAACTAATGGAACATTAAGATCCTTGTGAATATTTGAGTTTTTAACATACCAAGGGGCAGCTGTGATTATTCGAAGTAGTTTATTTTGGCGCCTTTGAATTTTTTCGATATTAGAGGCCGAGGCAGTGCCCCATAACTGAATACCATAGCACCAGATTGGCTTTAAGATGGAGTTGTAAAGAAGAAGTTTGCAGTCGAGACTAAGGACAGAGTTTCTTCCAATAAGCCAATAAATTTGGATGGCTTTTAGTTTCATTTGAGTTAATTTTGCCTCTATATGGCTTTTCCACGTTAAACGGCGATCTAGATGAATACCGAGGTATTTTACATGCGAATTTTGAGGTATTATTTGATTATTGATTTTAATAGGGGGGCATGATTCCCGACGCAAGGTGAATGTTATATGTACGCATTTTTGCTCATTGACCTCTATCCTCCATTGCTTTAACCATAGTTCGAGTTGAAATATATGATCCTGTAGGTATCGAGATGCTTCTTGACGGTTTTCGTGCACGCTCAAAAAAGCTGTATCATCAGCAAATGTTGAAGTTTGTGTGTAGTTGTTTGTTGGCATGTCCGAGGTATATATTAAGTATAAAAGTGGGCCCAGGATGCTTCCCTGAGGGACTCCAGCGTCAATTTGCTGAGGAGAGCTTAAATAATCACCTTCTTTAATAATAAATTTTCGACCGACTAAGTAGCTTTCTAACAGCTTGTGTGTGTTTACTGGTAAGTTGAGCTTCAATTTATGTAATAAGCCTTCATGCCAGACTTTATCAAAAGCTTGAGAAACATCGATGAAGAGAGCGGAGCAATATTTTTTTTCTTCAAAGGCTTTTCTTATTGCGTTTACTATACGATGGGTTTGCTCAATTGTGCTGTGTTCTCTTCTAAAGCCGAATTGGTGGTTAGGAATACATCTATTTTCATTTAAAATTGGGGTTAATTTTGACGCTAACAGCTTCTCAAACAGCTTTGATATATTAGAAAGTAAGCTTATAGGCCTATATGACTCAACTTTTGTGTGATCCTTTCCAGGTTTAGGTATCATGGTGACTAAGGAGACCTTCCACTTTTGAGGATAGTATTCAAGGCGTAAAATAGCATTAAAAATTAAAAGAATAATTTTCTTTGCTATGCTGGGTAGCTCCAAAAGCATTTTGTTGCTGATCTTATCAAAACCAGGAGCCTTCTTGGGGTTTAAATCACAAATAGCCTTTTCGATTTCTCTTATCTCAAATCTTAGCGGAACAGCTGCTCTAGCAGCAACAGGTGGTAACTCGACCGCAATATCGTGAGATATATTTGGGGTAAATACGTTTTTTAAATGATTGACATACAGATTTCCTTTTTCAACATCATTTCTTGCCCAACTTCCATTCAAGTTTCTTAATGGTGGTTTAGAGACAACTGGCCTTTTGAGATTTCTAGCTGCGCGCCATAATGAGTAGTTTGATTGTGGGGTTGCATCAAGTTCCTCAAGATATTTTTCCAGAGAAGCCGTTTTCTTAGTCTGCAGTAACTTTCTAAGTCTTTTTGTACACTCTTTAAGTAAGTTCTTAAGTTGAGGGGATCTGTGCAATTGCCAATCTCTTCGAGCCCTCCTTTTTTCAGACAAAAGATCCTCGACATCTGTGGAATATATTTTAATAGTTTTTGTTTTTTTGGGGACAATATTGGAATGTTGAACAGCTAGTTTCAGAAAACTGTCAAAATTGTCAATAGAGCGATCTACATAATCCGGTGTACTGAGCGGAATATTTTCTGTGCAATGGGTACTGAGATATTTTTTATATTTTAACCAATTAATTTGCGTAGCTGTCGTCGGAGGTACAATTCTATTGGGGTTCATTATAGTAACAATTGTAGGTGTGTGGTCGGAAGATAAATCTAGGGAGGCTTCAACATGAATCGTTTCTATGGGAATGTTTTTAACCACGCCGAAATCGATGACATCTGGAATTTTTTGATGATCAGTGGGCCAATATGTTGGTTGTCCGCTCGCTACCACATTTAAATCCATTTTAGAAATTGTGTTAAATAAAACACGACCCTTTGGTGTTATAAGTCGCGACCCCCAGAAGGTATGTTTAGCGTTATAATCGCCAGCGGCTCGGAAACACGGTCCTAATGATTTAAAATATTTATAATATTGGTCCTCCGATATTGAAAATCTAGGCGGGGAGTATAACGATGAAATTACTAGGTTTCTATTTAATTCCTCAACGCAAATGTTCGTTGCTTGGAGATAATCTTCACGATGATCACACATTAGGTAGTGTTTCACTCGGGTTTTTATTAAAATGGCAGAACCTCCACAAGCTCTATCTCGAGGGTCCTTGGTATCATATAGTATATAACCATTTAGTTTAAACGTATTTCTTGAGGTCAAATGAGTTTCAGAAATCATCATGACATCAATTTGTTTATTTTTAAGAAAGTATTCTAATTCATTTTTATGTTGGCGGATGCCGTTTGCGTTCCAAAAACAAATTTTTAAACAGTTCATGGTTTATTAAGTACAGCTTGCAATAACATCGATTGCATTCTAAGCATTTCCTGCATCATATTACCCATTGTGTTCGTAAAATTATTTACCGTTTGCACTAATGTTTCCATGGTTTTTTCTAAGCGACTTAAATTAGAAACCGGAGTTTCATCATTACTTGGCGAAGCACCTTGCATTGGCTGATGGTTTGGTTTTAGGACGTTAGCGTAAGAGGTTCTGTTATTACTAGGCTGGGGGGCTTGAATTGCATTTGTGTTTACTTGATTTGCAACCTGCATTTGAGGGGTATTTGTTTTTGGTCCAACCGTCTGCTTGACGATATTATATACAGGGCATCCTCTATAATTGGCAGTGTGATTACCGCCACAGTTGCTACATTTTTTTACGTTGGGGTCGGTTTTAGACTTATCGCAAGAAACTGTACCGTGTAGTTCACCACATACTACGCAGACAGGGGGTAAATAGCAGTATGCCTTAGTATGACCGTACTCTTGACAGTTTAAACATTGAACGGGACCATTTCTTTTGTGCGGCTTTTCTATAGTTATTCTTCTGTAGAGAATATATTTTAAATTGTAAATAGGATGTGTTTCGTTTTTTTTAAGTTTTACGTCGCCGGGTTCAAACTCAACTCGAAAGAGTGGTTGGGGAATTTTTTCTCTATTTTTAATATTTACTACATGCTTTACCTTGAAGCCTTTTTCTTCTAAGAATGTTTTAACCTCTTCTGGGTCTACGCATGAGTCAATGCCCTTGATTACTACCTGAAGACCTTTACTGCTCTTCAGTTGATAAGTATAAAAGTTTTTATTCAGAGTCTCAAATACTGTAATTACCTTTCGAAAATCATCCTCGTGATTCACCTGTATTTTAGTCTCGTTAATGATACCGCGCTTTATTGCAGCTACATAAAAGGAATTTTCACCTATCACCGAAATTAAACTTTTTATTAACTCATTAGAGTTTTGCTCTCTAAGGTATATCGGGGGTGGCTTAGACGATTTAATGACGTTTGGTGCTTCAGAGTATTCATCCTCCAGAATCGCAAAACGATTTTGTGTATTTATTTTATCAAAAGATGGTACTTTTGAGGCCGAAGCAACTGCTGCAGAGATAGGGCTGCGTCCCCGTTTAAGCACTGTTATGTACCTGTCCATACCAACTTGTATTGTAGGCTTTTGGCAGCTTTTTACAGGGGGGTTTTCCATTGCATTTGTGTTTAAGTTCATGGTTTCATTTCCCACTAAATTTGTTTTTGACGTCACGGCAATACTTGCTGGCCTGGCAACACTTGTCACCAAATCTAGTTGTAGTTTTTTTAATGAGTCACTATCCACTGTTTTTGTAAACACCGAGGGTGATAGGGAACGTGTTCTAGTAATTGGCTTAGCCGTTAAATAGTTTATATTATTTTGTTTAGTTTTATTTATTTCCGCATTATTTTCGTTTGATTGAACTAAAACGTAAACGTTTCTTTCATTTTGTCTTAGTGTTGTTTCACTGTTCGTACTCATGCAAATAGTTGTTTTTGTTTTTCACCGTTTTGCTTTGCTTTAATATTTTTTATATTTATTGTATTTTACAACAACAAAAAAAAAACAAGAAATTTTAATGTTTTTGTTCAGAATATGTATACACATGTATGAACATTCATACATACGTATTTATTTTTACTGTTTTATTTTATTTAATTTAATCGTTTTAAATTGTTCACTATTATGTTAAATAATTTAAATAACAAAATACGTATATTATTTTTTTTTAAGCGTCCATTCGCTGCTTATATTACAAAATCAAATGTGATTAATTAATAGTTAAAATCGTATGCGGGGCTAAAATACACGTCTGTATCACAACAAAGCACAAACCGAACATTTTTATTAAACCTCAAATATTGTTTTTTAGTGTTCGGTACGGTAGAAATATGGATAACACAAAAAGCTTATAGTGTTTGCCTAAAAAATCAATTCTCTGTTTGTGATCTTCGTACACAATAAGAATACTGTACTAATCCAACTCAACGTAAAAATGAGAACATTTTATTGCATTCTGTTTTTCGTAAAAAAAATCAGCAAACTTCGTTGTGTTCGTTACACTTGTTCTCAGGGCCTTTTTGGCTGGTAAACAAAACAAAAAAAAATTTTGAAAAAAAACAAAGCCTACAAAAATTGTTTATAAGAACAAAACATTATTGCTGTGGTCGTTCAAATTGTCAGGCAACAACAACAATACTAGTGAGAAATGCTGCTAAAATATTTTATTTGGTCATTCCTTCATCAATGTAAAAAAACCACTAAAGAAAACTAAAAATAAATATAATTTATAACGAAAAACAGAACACTAGATTATGTTTGTTACTTTCGAGAAAATAGTTATGAACGATATTTAGGGTTGTGTACTAAAGGGCTGCATGAACAACTTCATTCATAAGCACATTGAAATGTTTATTCACTGAAGTTCATGTTAAAAACAGTGATCGAACATAAACAGTGCATTATTTAGCTTTCGGCTCACACACCCATTAACGATATCTATTTGTTTTAGTGTTTGTGTAGAACAACCCTTAATACCGTTCATAACATTTTCAAGAAAGAGCCGAACATTATCAAGTGTTCTGTTCTTCATTAAAAAACTGAATAATTGTAATACTGTATCAAACATTAATTTTAATGGCCTATAATGTTCCTTTTTTACATTGATAAAGAAATGAACGACCGCAGCACGAACAGCTTGTGTGTGTATTGTGTATATAGTTTGTTTGTGTAAAATTATTTTTGTGTTCGAAAGCCGACAAACAGGAAAACGTTATTTTTTATTTACGAACACAGGTTTAAAGAAAATTGAGATTACAGTAGTTCCCGCTTATATGATTACCCCGTCTTAAATGCGCAAAATGTGCTGGCAAGCAAACATTTAATTTAAATACATGAACACAATCCCGCTTAAATGCATTCCCCGTTTTAATGATTCATTATTTTTGTCCTAAATTACTTAAATTTGAACAAAATAAATCGCTTAAATGCGTAACCAAAAAACTTTTTTTTAAATATGCGCAAGGCATTTATAAAGTTAGTAAAAGTATTTTTGTACTTATATGTATGGCAACAGATATTTAAAACGGCAGCTGAAGTGAAAAAGTAAATTTCTCTAGAATTTTGAAAATCATAAACAATAATTTTAAAGAGTTATCGGAGTCTTCCGATGATGAAGATGAGGAAATAATTGAAGCTCCAACTTATTCACAAGTTTTAGGTGCAACAAAATAAATGCACCAATGAAATTGAAACGATGGAAGGGAGACATAATAATGGCCATTTTCTCAATGTATAGACAAACTGTCTGTTACTTAATGTCAACATAAATTTATTGAACCGATAAACTGTCCGTTTACGATTTTGGGTTTCTCAATATACCGACAAAAAAAGTTTTCAGCTGGCAACGCCACTCAAAACACATGTAAAGTTGGGAGTCAGCTGATTGAATTTATCTGTACGGCAAATGAAAGGAAAATAAATAATTGGCAGATGAGTGCCGGTTAGCTTTGCGATAAAATCGAAGCAAATGAGACATTGAGAAAACCAAATTTCTTTAATGCGCAGTTTTTCGTTGGGAAAAAAGATAATCGTCTAATGAGAAAATGGCCATAAATGGTTTTAATAATATTAACACGGCGTTAACATTTGCCGGTAATGGCAAGACAGTAGCAATACATGCAAGCAGTCATACTTTTTCAAGTGTTTTGCATTGTTTTTGACAACTAATATGTATGTTCATACCAGTGTTCGAAAATAAATACTAAATATCACTTCCTAGTGTTCGGTTCGGTAGATTTGTGGAAAACACAAACGCTAATAGTGTTTTTTTTTTGAGTAAAATGCTTTTTTGACCGCCTTTTGCTCAATGCAAATGGATGAAACTTTGCAGGCATACATATTCCCGATGACGGTACACGAATACATGGGCTTAGCCAGGATTAAATTTAGGGGGGCGGGCAAAATTTTTTTTAAATGCTCTTTTTTAAGAAAAGTGTTTCTTAAACAAATTTTTTTTAAATGTTCTTATTTATTTTTTGTTGCCTTGACAATAATAAATGCAATTTGTAAAGCATTTTGAATTTTTTACTAATCACTTTTTTATTATTCAAATTTTGGGTTCTTGAATAATTCCAAGTCGATCTAGCCATGTCCGTCTGTTTGTCCGTCTGTCCCTTTGTTGAAAACACGCTCACTTTTGAAAAACTTAAAAGAAATAAACAAACTTGGTGAAGTTACTTGCTTGTAGTTATCCTAAGCAGTTTGGGATCGAAATCCAGCAAAATCGGTTCTAGGATCAGACCTATGAATCAAAATGTGGAACCACGACTGGAAACACACTGTAAAATTTCGTGAAGATCAGTTAATAATTTACTCTAGGCCCCATAAAAAACCTTCTTCCGGAAAACACTTTAGACGCATAAAACCGTAAAAAATAATGTTATCGTAACAAATTTTGGCACGTCGCACACTGGTTCAAGAGCGGCATTAATTAATTTTTTTCATGTCTGCAGATCTACCTGTTTTTTCCACAGTTTGTAATAAACACTCTTATTATCATGTGTCCAAAATATTACCAGAAATCACCAGAAATTATGATTGGTTCATTGCTTACCACGGCTCCAATATAAATTGCTCTCCTGAAAATCATTTAAGTTCAGCTTAAACTGTTACGAATCAAAATTAAGCTATTTAAAATTGCTTAAAAAAACGCTTTAAACTTTCTGAGTGTCGGTCAATAATTTTATAAAGGTCTACTAGGTCACTACCCATTTTAATGCAGATGTCGGTTTTTATAAAGATAAGAATAATAAATAGACATCATACAGATATTACTCCTAAAACATTCGAACTGTCGGTGGAGGGTATCAAACATTCGGCACAGCCGAATATAGCACTCTAACTTGTTTTATGTATTTCCAAGCAAAACATCCCAGCTAGCATAGGCTGTTTGTTTGACGATTATGTTAAATATTAGAGTTGTCAATTATTCGCCTTTCAACTTTGTTCGAATAATTCTATTAATTGCTTTTGTTCGTTCGATCAAACGAATAAATCTAAAAAATTATTCGATTAATCGATAAGAACAACGAATAAAAAAATTATTTATACAAAAAAATCACTATGGAAAATCTTCCATTCCATTCTTTTTTTTTTTTTTGATGCATAACATTTTTCATCTTAATTTCCATATCGCTGTATTACTTAAAGGCATCGTTAAACCCTTAATTTCTTAATAATCCGATATTACTCTGGATTTTCGAAAGGCGTTGGCAGACCTACCATCTTCAGCCAAACTTCTGTCTACAATTTCTTCTATAGAACCGCTGTCTCTCTTAATGTATTTTTCCATTGGACCAAGTTCGACATTTCTTGATGTCGTTGGATAATCTTCCAATCTTCCAAAAAAAAAATATAATACAATAACAACATTTTCTACTTTCAAGATATGATTCATATAAATCAATTCTTTATTTTTAAGGTTTTTGTTTATTAATAAATTTTTCACCCGAAATTGAAAAATTCCCTTTCTTGAGAAGTGTTTAACGTTTGATTTAAAAATAAAACAGCTGACACACCTGCAAAACTCGTTTGTTGCAAAATTAAAAATACAAGATGGCAAATGATTCTTTCAGTTGTTTTGGCGCTTTATTAGACGATAAATTCTGATTGCACCAATGCATGTCCGTGCTAAAATCACGAAAGGGGTCATGCATTATTGATACAATTATTATGTTTCTTCTCATTAAGCACCAAAAGAACTATTAGAATCAATTGTCATCTTGTATTTTTAAATTTGTAACGAGCGAGTTTTGCAACTCACCTACTCAATTGTTTGTTAAGATTTGTTTAATAAGATTCATAAAATACAACACGGTTTTTGCTTAGTCTAAATTTACACGTTTCATCTTTTGATGCTCAACTTCTTTTCAATTCCCTTTTAAAGATGCCAACAAAATCACACGCAGCAATCGGTTTCAACTTTTTTCGGTTCAAAACAACAACAATTTCATTAACAGCGAATCAAAGAGAAAAAGAAAAGAAAAAAAATTACATGCAGCCATTGCTGGCATATACCAACGAATAAAAACACAAAGCGTACTGACCGAGTACAGGCATCTCTGTACTTACCCCCTTTCTTCTTTCTTCTCTCAACTAAAAACATAAGAGTTGAGCATCAAAAGATGAAACGTGTGAAAGTAGACTTACTAAACATTGAGATTAATTACAACCAGGGCTATGGCAACAATATTTTTTAACTTTCCTACATTTTGTATAAAGTCACTAAAAACTTAGGAGAATAAATCGAATTCTAAGCTTTTATTTAATTAATGTTTTAATAAAAAAAATTTTCGACTAATCGACATTAATAAATCGATTTATTTTTTATTCGAAAATCGTCGTTTTGAAATTATTCGAACACGAGTTTGGTTTTGTTTAATCGATTAATCGAATTATTCTTAATCGGTTGACAACTCTATTAAATATACAACTCCCAAAAGAATCTTCTAATGATTATCTGACGAGTAACAAAGACAAAAACATCTAAATTTTTTTTTATTTAATACTTTTTTAAAAATTTTTTGACACGCTTGTCTTTTAATCTTGGAATGAACCTTTTGCGATTCTCTGTAAGAGTCATATAACAATAACTTAATAAGAGCGTTTTTGAAATATGAAAATTCTATTGTCAATACAATTTCAATAAAACAAACCGACCTAAAGGCCCAAATACACTGGTCAAATTCCCATCCAGCATTAAGGTTGTATTAGTGAAAATGAGTTTGTATGTGTGACAACGACGATGCTTGATGGAAAATCAAAAAATTTAGATATTAAGCATGCTTGACGAGTGATTTTAATGAATGTATTGGCGTTACTCTTCAAGCACCCACACACTTTAAACGTGATTTCAAACCGAACAGACGCTAAAAATGTCGGATGAAAAGAAAAATATGTTTTGGAGGAAAAAAAATGTTATTTAATAATTTTCTCCTTCTTTTCTTCATTTTTTTTTTTTATTTATTAAAAAACAACACAGTTAAAAGCATGATACAAATACAGAAGGTAGTTCCACTCTCTCTTTTTATCGCCATATAACGTTCTGACGTTTATGGGAATTAACAAAATTAGTGCTACCATATTTCATTAAATAATCCAGTTTTCCTGTTTTTATTTTATTTATTTTTTGAAGTTTAAGAAAATTTAATATTAATTTACAAAAGATTGAATAAAATTTATATTAAAAGACTGAATATTTTTGTAAATAAATAAAGAAAACTAAAAAACAAATATGTATTTTAATAAGATAAAAAAACTGCAGCTTCAAGAAATATGGAATTATAAATATCAGCCACCGATAAATTTATTTAAAAGTATTGTGAAGCTCGAAATTTCGCAAGAGCAGATACATACCTATTTACATATGTATGTATAGAAGTATGTACGTTTTGATGCGAAAAAGTTTGTGCAAATGTGTGTAACACTTAAAAATATTGGTTTTAGAGTCTAGGCTCTAAACCAGTTATGTCCAACTCATATGCACAATGTGCGAGCTTTCACCAAATAGCTGTAGTGCATTCACATCGACGAGAGCACAACAGCCAATCAATTCGCGGCGAAAACAATGGTTGCTGCTTACTTTGCAAAGAAACAACAACAAATTGTAAGAGCCATTTACCGCAAATGCAAATATCAAGGTATATGTGTTTGGACGTAACTACTCTAGACCCATAATCGCTTTTAAAATCGATCTAACGATATCCGGCTGGCTATATGACCATATAAACATTGTACGCAAAATTGGGACGAACAAAGTACACAATTTCGGAGATAATATTAAATTGGTTATAAACATTTTAACTGACACAAGCCTTTTGAAAAAAACCTTTTATTTGATAAAAGGTTTTACTAAACACCACTCCTAAAAATACATAGCTTTTATATTTATAGCTTCCATATTAATGTATTGGTATATATAATGATAGTAATAAGCAATTTGGATATGAGAACTTTCGTATTTAAATTTCTAACAAAACATTGAAAGACCAAAATGGGTTTGCACTGTCAAAGTCAGCAGCATTTTTCCGCCACGTGTAGAGAATTCGCCTTGGTATTATATGGCCAAGTATACATTCTTACTTGTTTAAAATTTATTTAGTAATAATTAAACACAATTAAACTAAAATCTAAATAAAATATGGATAATTTTTAATACAAATAACACATTTTAACTAATAATTTCCAAAAAGAAATTTGTTGTATTTTTTATATGTGGCAACGCTTTTTTAATGTTTCCAAAAAAATTTACTTCAAATAATTCCGATAAACTTCAAAAAAAATATTGTGAGAGAGAAGTGGAAATACCTTGTATATTTGTATCATGGTTAAAAGTATGTAATCACAATTAAACACTTTTTATTTACATATATATTAATATTTTTTGCTCCTGTTGTTGTCACTTCAAAATAAAATGCAAACTGAATGCTTGACAGCTGATCCAGCAAATGTATGTTCTAATGTCAAGCACATGACACGAGCCTGATGTCAAGCATTTGACAAGTGTATTTGGGCTCTGTAAAAAAGGATTTTCCGACAGGATGGTGTTGATTTCGCGACCTTATGCTAAGTTCACACTTGGGTTTTTAGACGCGTTTAAGCAAAATGTTGATTTAGCTAATCAAAGTCGTTCACATTACATTTGAGATGATTAAGATGACAGATGATTAAGAAAAAAAAAAAAAACACACAAAAAAAATCAAGCAAATTTATATTTCTTTAAAGTATTAAAAATGGATAAAAACACTTTTATAGAGTTATCAGAAGATTATTTTAATCATTTTAATGATGAAATTGTAAAAATTTATGAATTTTTTAAGGAAAAATATAAAAACACTAAGAAGAAATCTTGGCCGTATGTACACGACATGTTGGCGATTCTACATTATTAGGTATGTTCAGTGGATTCTATGTGGTTTATGAAGTGATTTAGTTGTAATCATGTCGATTTGAAATGATTAACAAATCACTTCAATGTATGGGTAATCATCTCGATTTTGAAGTGATTAGAGCTTAATCACGTTCGAGCTGCTTAAACGCGTTTAAGAACTCAAGTGTGAACATAGTATTACCTAATAAAAAATGGAGCTTCCATCGAAGCAGGTTTGTAAGGGAGAAACATAAGCGTTTCGCTTACCATTGCGCTTACGAAAGACATGAATTGTATATGGCGAGTTCCCACTTTGAAGCAATACATTTTTGACACATAAAGCGCATTATTCAGCGCATTTAAAAATTGTTGGATGTAACGATCAGCCTTACACACTGAATGTTTTGATACAGTTATTTTTTAGTATTCTCCCTTACAAACCTGCTTCGTAGTAAGGGAATGCCGTAGCACTTGAATTTTTTTTTTTTTTTATAAAAGTTGTTGAGAGTTCTTTCACTTTCTTTACGGCATTTCTGTATGTCTTATTGCGTAGCGCATGATTGTGCGCTTATTTTTTTAAATGTACCATTAGTGCTTCGCAAAATGATAAAATTTTTTATTGGGTAAGGTTTGTTTTATATAAATTGTATGAAAATTAAAAGTTTTGGCATTTAAAATACGCTTGATGTCCTTCTTTAGGTAGTTCAGTTATACGGCTAAGCATTTCACGAGTTGTAAAATAATCCCAACATGGGTCTCATACGACTCTTGGCATACTTTTTAAAAGACCTAGACGATTGAAAATGCTAGCTGGGATATTGCTGAAATATGTTTTTGAAGTTAGTGAATTTTTTGAAAATATTTTAAACTTTTTTGAAATTTTAAAATGTAATTAAAAACAATTATTTCATATTGAAAACATTGAAAACAAAATCAAATTTGTTTAATTTTTTTTTTTTTTGGTTATTTTAATATTAATGTACTTCCTAATCATGTTGCTTTTACTCTTCATACAAACATAGTTATTTTTGGTTTTTTTCATCATTTCTAAATGTTTTATCATTTCCTTCAACTGACAACACAGACCTTTAAAATCAGTGTGTTTTTCCATGAACTTATTCGAGATTTATTCAATGTTCGTTTTGTTTCATAGTTCATAATGTTCATATTCTCTCGTATAAGTAAACGAACTAACTTCATTTTACTAGTCTCTTAAATTTCGAGTGTTTGTTGTTTTCATGTCATAGTTAAGGCCCGACCATAATATGCATAGCCTTGCTTAACCTACTGTCAAAAATTAACAAAAAGTCTCTCAAATGTATTTAAAAAATAAAACAAAAAAAAAATCAACAAACATTTGGCTCCGTACGGAATGTGCGATCAGTTGCGCACTTTGCTTAAGCAAACGACAGTTTCAATAAACTTAACAAAAAGTTTCCTTAAGTTCAATATGGTTTGCCTCATATGATTGACATGTATTCGTACATTTGCTTAAGCCAACTTTAGCACATTATGGTTGCCCCTTTATTCATCTTACTGAATACAAACGAATATAATGAAGTTAGTTTCATATAGATGCTGATTGTGTACTAATATACAAGACTTAAAAAGCAGAGATCGTTACTGGGTGTGTGGAACGTACGCTAAAAAAGTTCGGTTTATTTCCAAACACTGCTTTAAACCAGGGACCAAAAATAGTAATTTATGTGTGTATGTATGTAATAGGGTATTCATTTAATCGGGCTTTTGCTTTAATCGGTTAATCGCTCGATTAATTAACCGAGGTTTTGGTTTAATCGGTTAATAATCGGTTAATATTGCTATTGATCGGTTAACCGATTAATAAGGTTTTGTTATAAATTAAGTAATTTCAATAAATAAAAATGCAAAAATTATTTATTATTTGGAGTTTATTAGTGAAAAAAAAAAAACAATAACATAACAAACAAAACAATTCTTGAACTAAAATGAGCAAACAAAGAAAATTCAATACTAATTAATACATATGGGCATTCCCACAGAATGTTCTACCAGGATGAAAGAATAGAATGTTGGTAAGCATCGTCTTTCATTGTTTATTATTATAGAAAAAGTCTATGTTTTTATAAAAGAATGGTTTTTATAGCATATCTCAGCTGTTTTACTTGAGGAAATTGGACTGGAAACTGGAAAACTTTATATTTTTTAAAGACATTTTTAAAAATATTAAAAATTTGGATTAAAAAGACATTTTTATATAATTATTTTACATGCAAAAAAAAATGTTATGTTTCGACTTTTTCTTCACAATCTCTCCATTACAATCAGTTGTAAATTGAGTATTAGGTTCTTGTTAAGGAAATTTTAAGATATTTTTGGGAAAATTCATGGTGATAATAATAAAAAAACATATGGAAAAATCGTAAGTTCGCGACGCCGTACGTTCGAAAAATAATTTGGTTTAAATGTTTAGCATTTAAGCGATTATTATCTTTAGATTTGTTAAATCTTGACTTGGAGAAAAATTCTTGCATTAATCGAAGATGTTAAAGAAATCCAAAGCAATCCATAATACAGAATATCTAATTTCTCAGTCTTTTTCCTGGATTTCTCTAAACATATAAAATCTTCCATTATGCCATTATAGTACCGTTTTAATTTTTTAAAATTTTGATCACTTCTTATTGTTTCGGTTACTATAGAGAGTTTCTTCTGTTGTCAGGCCATCATCTGGCATAGCTCAGCACCGCACATTCTGCAAAAAAGTTTATTTCCGAATCCCTTAGTTTCTGTTTTTGTACTGTTTCTTAAGAATGTATTGCTAGAAGAAAAAATATTGTATGAAAAAATATTTTCTGAACACATACCTTTTGAATATGAGACGAAACAAATAATAAAAAACACAAACAAATTTGTTATAATACTACGAAAAATTCAAAATTTTGTTATATCGGTTAATCGGTTAATCGACTGAAATTAACCGGTTTAATCGTTAATCGAAAAAACGTAATTTTAAATTAACCGATCAGTTAATCGGGTAGTAATAAATCGGTTAACCGGTTAACGGTTAAAGGTTAACAAATGTATTACAACAACAACTGTACTGTAATTCATTAATTTTTCTACCTTTTTGTTCTCCATAAACCAGTTACATGATTGGTTTTCCTTTCACTGGTCATGAGTTCTTTCTTTTTGCACCTGTTCTAATTTCACAACTCCCAGGACCAGTCTGTGGGACTAATTGACACAAATTTCCCGCAAGGTGTTAATGGTTATACATGATTTTTTGTCGTTTCTCTTATAACTGTTAGGGCCCCTGCTTTAAACTATTCACCAAACACAAAAATGACAACTGTCAATATATTTTTTATTAACAAAAAAGTTTTTATTTCTTATAAAATTCTGTCTCAAATTTCAATTTCTATAAATTCTATATATTTTTTTTTTAAACAATTATTGTACTTTAAAATATCAACCAATAAAATTTTTGCAATAGAACATTAAAGATTTAATGCTTTTTTAAATTAAAATAAAAAATAAAAAACACAAAAATGTCGGGTTCAAATCCAAATTATTCTCAGCAGTTAAATACAAATTGTCCCCCCGGAACAAGACCTCGCACAGGTGCTAGCAGGCCTTTTACTAGAGCAGACTTTAATGGCAGTTCTTTGGATTCTGGTTGTAAGACAAATATTGAAAATACTACTCACGATTTTAGTACAAGCATGGTGAGCACATTTAATTATTTTAGAAATAAATAGTTTCACTTTATATATTTTTGTAGTATGATGAAAAGTATTTCGGTCAGGGTAGACCACTTAATCCCTTAACAGATATATCTGGAAATCGTTTGGGTAGGCCAACAAATCAGGCTCAATATAAAAAACCTTCCCAAAGAGAAAATCATTTCAACCTAGAAGAAGAAATGGCTAGAAATAAAGAAATTGCTTTATGTCGCTTAAGAGCTGAAAAATCTGCAGCTTCTGCTGCTACAAATTCTACTTCTTTAAACTACGAAAGGAGTGGTCAAAAGATGGGTATTTACAGAGTAAAAGGCACTGGTTCAAAAGCTGAAATTCAACGCTGGAAAAATCAGGAGGTATGGCTGACTTCATAAACGCAGTATTGCAATGCAACACTAAAAGGAATAGGTTCATAAACTCCACAACTTTTCTGTAGACAATGCTTTCAGTTCATTATAGCGTGGTAACTGTATTCACTGCACAACGGTTGCGAAATTCGTGCAATGTTTTTATTTGTAATGCCTTTTCAACGCATTTGTTTTTAGTGATGCTTTGCAATACTGCGTTTATGAAATCAGCCTATAGGTATTTTGAAAAGCTAAATAATTTAAACAAAAAAAAAAAAAAAATTAACATAACATTTTAAAACAGGGAAATAATGGTCGAAATGCTTGCGTAAAACCAGAACGTGGTAATAATAATGCCGGACGTCCAGTGGATGTGAATAGAGTTTGTTTTTTGAGTTATTTTGCATTCTTGAGCTGATTTATCTATTCCTTAGGTTTACGACTACAATATGCCAGCTTATAGCCCTGCTGGCGTTAAAGGTAGGACTTATGAAACTGAAAGGGATTTGACATTTCGCCGCCTTAATTTGCCAACACCTAAAGAACAACGTGCTAGATCTTGTCCAACTCCAGTACAACAAGATGCCACTTATTCCTTTCAACAACGTTTACCAAGAATATGCCCACGACCCTCCCAATCTGTATGTGTTAGTCCTACAAGATCAGTTAACCCCTCAGAAGCAAATGTTAGCCGTTATGCAACACCCATGCAGCAAGCTCCGCAAAAATCCCAAGAAATGAGAGCAAAGTATCCAGTATGTCCCCCTACGCATACACCGGTATACCCGAATGCGGATAACACTGTTGATTCTCGTGGCGTTATTACAAGAACTCTAACAACTAAAACCACTACAAAAGTAAGTACTTTATTTGTATCTGTACATCTGACCAACTCAAAATGAAAAAAGTTTAAGCGAAAGAAAACTATTGCAAAACACAAATAACGCCTGATCCGTGTGGGATCTTTTTTGTTTTCACCTTTTTGCAGCTTTCTTCCCCTCAAAAAAGGCCAATTTTCCCAACTTCACTAAAATCACCTGATAAGTCACTCAGTATATTTGGCGACCCAACACAAAGGCAGGAATTTTCGGTATAAAATAAAAAAGTTTTGCGTATTTTTTTAACTCATTTATATATAAAATGGATTTCAGAATAATTCTAATAGAACAGAATATAGTTCTTTACATATTGATCGTGATTATGCACAAACACCACCCAGAGGCTTTGCGCGATCCCCTCTCAAAACTCCAAGAAAACCAGGAAATGTTACGGTACAATTTTCGTATTTTCGCTTATATCTTACATTTGTGTTATATTTTCTTATACAACAGGACCAACTTGCTACCACCAAGGAAACTCATGCTTTGGAAAACGACAATATAACAGTACCTGGAACAACTTCTTCCAAACCACAACAACCCCGATCTCCTCAAATCTGTCGAGCTCCTGCCGAAGAGTCTGATTATGTAGGCACAAAATTTTAAAGTCGAACTGCTTTGATTTTGTTGGATTTAAAACTTTTTATATATTTTCCTTAGTATAATGTCTCTATGTTCGACGATTCAAGTCAATACAAAAGAGGTGCCCAAGAATTCCCCAAAAAATCCTTCATTGATCTTACTGAAGATACTCAATATATTTGCGAAGATATGGATATAAGTGGACAGGATGTAAGATTTTTCTCTAGTTTTTTCTTTACCACGCTTTTTCTATAAAATTCATTTAGCTACTTCCACGTTCGGCGTACACCACTAAACGTGATGGCAACAGGCGCATGTACTCCTGGACGATACCCCCCGAAGATCTAACCTGTTTTGAGCGCACTGATTATGAGGAGTGCGAAAGCCAACATCCAGATTTAAATTTAGCGATGATGCAAACACCAACAAATGAAACTTTGGTAAGTTTGTTTGCAATTGGTTTCGTTCATGAAATTTTTTTAAGCGAATAAATTTAGGGAGCCGATTTCGATTTCACCGAGTATCTAGAATTACCTTCTACAAAAGTTTGCCCTCCCCAAACCTGTCCACCCTGTGAGCAACCAAAGGCCAGCTTATTTAGATGCTTGGCCAAGAAGTTAAGTTCTACTTATGAATTTATTTCTTCTTTATTAGCGCCCCAAAAACCTGCAGGACACGCAGATCAAGTGTGCGATGCAACGGTAGGTTTTTTTTAGCACTACCATTCTCATTTTAGTTTCAATAAGATCGAATTACGGGACTTCGAAATGGACTAAATGGCGAGTAACAACGTATTTGTCAAGACGATCATAATCGTCTTCACGACACGATAATGCTTTTCATAAGTTTGCTAGTCCTTGCAAGACGTCATAGTTAATTACAGTTTACAGATTATCAGGGGTGTGCTGGAAATCGCAAACGCAAAACGCAAGAATTTTAAAAGTCGTTTTTTAGTAAGATTTCTATAATAAAAGAATTTTATGACAAATATTATACAAACATTTCTCTATTAAACAGAATTTTATAACAAAAATTATAAAAAGAAGATTAAAAGTTTATTAAAAACAGCCTCCAAATTCTTGCGTTTTGCGTTTACGATTTCCAGCACACCCCTGTATACCTAAGACAAATACATGGTCGTGTTTTAGACGAATATACTCATCATAGTTAGAGCGAATATACTCGTCAAAGTTAAAACGAGTTTAGTTGTCATAGTAAAGGCGAATACACTTGTCATAGTTAAGACGTGCTTCTCGTCATAGTTACGACGAGCTTTATCGACATAGTTAAGACGAGTTTACTCGTCAGCTAAGACGAGCTTACTCGTCATAGTCAAGACGAGTTTACTTATTATAGTTAGGACAAATATACTCATTATAGTTAATATTATTATGTTCATACTGTACTCATAATTTCGTATAAAGTAGCTAACATTTAACATTGACTTTATCTCTTCAGGCTTCCGACGCGAGTCCATCATCGAACGCAACCAGACCGCATGATGAAACTTTGGGTTTAAGGGATTTATTCGCAACACAATGCAATAACGCAACCGTAAGTTTTCTAATGATTAATTCCTAACAAAAATATGTATATCACTTATTTCTTAGACCCTTGGGCTTGCTACTCTCTTTGGTAACAACACTAGTTTATTGGTAAAAAGCGCTAAAGAAAACTTTTTCGGTTATGTTCTGAAAATCGAAATCAAGTGAAATTAAAATCGACTAAGTTTTGAAAACGACAGTGCTTTAAAGTTCATAAAAATAATTATTAGTATTGTGGTTATTTTATTGAACTATTTATGGTTTTTAATCCAAATTTTTAATATTTTTAATTAGGCTTAAGTTCATTAAATTTAATTTTCATTAAATTATTTTTATGAAGAAAGGAATTTTACAACATGAAAATCAATTAAAATTTACTGATAATTTTTCATTCTTGACTCAATCTGGGCTCGAACCCAGGTGTTTACGGACAGGTTACCCTGACATGTTTCGATTGCAACCACTCAATCTCCTCAGAGGGCTTGCCGTTTAACACTCGCAGCCATCGACGACTGCTGACGTCATTAGTCAAACATCAATCCTTAAACCAAATTGTATTTAACCTTTGGTAGATCGAAATTTGCTTTGAATGATTATCTATTTTAATTTACTTTAACATGTTGTTCCTTTACTTCTGTTTTTTCGTACTTTTGTCAAGAATTCTTCTTGAAGTTCAAAGTACATATTTTTTGTTTTTTCATTTTTTTGTCTTTCTTTTTCTTGTTGACCTTTTCAGCACAACTTGAAGGACAAATGCAAACATAGAGCTCGTGCCTTAGCTTTTAACAATTATTAGTATTGTGGTTATTTTATTGAACTATTTATGGTTTTTAATCCAAATTTTTAATATTTTTAATTAGGCTTAAGTTCATTAAATTTAATTTTCATTAAATTATTTTTATGAAGAAAGGAATTTTACAACATGAAAATCAATTAAAATTTACTGATAATTTTTCATTCTTGACTCAATCTGGGCTCGAACCCAGGTGTTTACGGACAGGTTACCCTGACATGTTTCGATTGCAACCACTCAATCTCCTCAGAGGGCTTGCCGTTTAACACTCGCAGCCATCGACGACTGCTGACGTCATTAGTCAAACATCAATCCTTAAACCAAATTGTATTTAACCTTTGGTAGATCGAAATTTGCTTTGAATGATTATCTATTTTAATTTACTTTAACATGTTGTTCCTTTACTTCTGTTTTTTCGTACTTTTGTCAAGAATTCTTCTTGAAGTTCAAAGTACATATTTTTTGTTTTTTCATTTTTTTGTCTTTCTTTTTCTTATTGACCTTTTCAGCACAACTTGAAGGACAAATGCAAACATAGAGCTCGTGCCTTAGCTTTTAACAATTATTAGTATTGTGGTTATTTTATTGAACTATTTATGGTTTTTAATCCAAATTTTTAATATTTTTAATTAGGCTTAAGTTCATTAAATTTAATTTTCATTAAATTATTTTTATGAAGAAAGGAATTTTACAACATGAAAATCAATTAAAATTTACTGATAATTTTTCATTCTTGACTCAATCTGGGCTCGAACCCAGGTGTTTACGGACAGGTTACCCTGACATGTTTCGATTGCAACCACTCAATCTCCTCAGAGGGCTTGCCGTTTAACACTCGCAGCCATCGACGACTGCTGACGTCATTAGTCAAACATCAATCCTTAAACCAAATTGTATTTAACCTTTGGTAGATCGAAATTTGCTTTGAATGATTATCTATTTTAATTTACTTTAACATGTTGTTCCTTTACTTCTGTTTTTTCGTACTTTTGTCAAGAATTCTTCTTGAAGTTCAAAGTACATATTTTTTGTTTTTTCATTTTTTTGTCTTTCTTTTTCTTGTTGACCTTTTCAGCACAACTTGAAGGACAAATGCAAACATAGAGCTCGTGCCTTAGCTTTTAACAATTATTAGTATTGTGGTTATTTTATTGAACTATTTATGGTTTTTAATCCAAATTTTTAATATTTTTAATTAGGCTTAAGTTCATTAAATTTAATTTTCATTAAATTATTTTTATGAAGAAAGGAATTTTACAACATGAAAATCAATTAAAATTTACTGATAATTTTTCATTCTTGACTCAATCTGGGCTCGAACCCAGGTGTTTACGGACAGGTTACCCTGACATGTTTCGATTGCAACCACTCAATCTCCTCAGAGGGCTTGCCGTTTAACACTCGCAGCATAAAAATATTTTTTTTTTTATATAGTTCATACTAAAAGTGCCAATTAAATTTGCCAGAACTACTCTAAATATCGGGCAAAACCGCGATAAATTTTAAAATAATTGAACTAAAAATCTCGCTCGATTTTAATTCCACTGAATTTCTGCTGGAACATGGCCGCCCAATTTATGTCGAAATAAAATCTCTCACTTTTAGAATGCATCAACCTCCATTAGAGAATGTGCCAATGCTAAACGGTGTGGTCGGGTGCAGTTCGATAGTACAGACAAATGTGAAGGTATTATTATAATAATATTTTGAAAAAAATATGTTACATTTCCAATAATATAAAAAATTTTATTTAGTACAAGATGCCCATCAATCTGCCATACGTAAAGCAGAGATCGAGAATTTGGTGAATGACACCTTTTGTCCAGGCATAATACAAGAAACCATAGATGGTCGGGAAAATTTCAATAATCATTCCTTTAGCATATCCCTCAGTAAAGAAACAAAACAAAATAGTCCTTGCAAAGGATTACCCACAAAAGATCCCATGACTTTGTTAGAAGCTTTTTCCCTACGCATTGACATGGAAAGAGAGCAAATTAATAAATATTTGGACGAAAGTCTTACAGAAGTGCAGTAAGTTGCTTTAAATTCATAAAGGAAATTTTGAGATAGTAAATTTTTATTATTTTTTTTTAACAGAATTAAAGATTCTATACACAAATATTTTGATACTCAAACCCCTAGTGACTTAAATCGTTCGATTAAAAGCTTATTATTATCCGACTGTTTGCAAGATCATGAACAAAATGAAAAATCCCAAGGCACTTCTTTAGAGGCGGAAGTACAAAAATTGGCCAGTACATTTCCGGACAATGCTCAGGTGAAATTGGTCGCCTATACCGGTCATACAAAACCCGCAGCACATCAGAAAACGGAAAAATAATTAAATATTTTGAAAATTACAAATTTGACTATTTTCTATAATTAGATTTTTTAATGATTGCATTCAAAATACATTTTCGTTAAAACGAAATCTCTAAATTTAAATTTATTAAAAGGTTTTTTAGTTTTTTTTTTTTGGTTGTACAATTGAATGTTATTAATATAATTGGGACCGATGACGAGTTTGTTGCAACGAATATTGGTCGTCAGAAATAAAACATATGGGCATTTCCTGGGGTCACGAATGTACGTTCGTAAGCTTTTGATGTACAAATAATATAGAAAACAAAACTTTTCCTAGCATTTTTTTTTCAATTCGATAGCATTTGGGTAGCTCTATGTTTATTGCAAAAGATGGATTTCATCGACTTTAAGTTTTCATAATAAGAGTTATAAACGTGTGGTCACGAACGTACGCAAAATAGAAGTCAACTTTGGCTGACAGTAGTGAAATGTAAAAATCTGCGCAATGGAACGGAATATTCAAAAGTGATTAATTTATTTTTAAAGTGTATTAATGTAGGTCTCCATCCAGTATTTACAAAATAAAATATCTCTCTTGGTTTTTGTGAAATTGGCGTATTTACCGGTCGCGAACGTACGGATCGCGAACGTTCGATTTTTCCATATGTTTTTCTATTATTATCACCACGCATTTTTCCAAAAATGTCTTCAAATTTCCTTAACAAAAAAACTTAATGCTCTTTTAACAACTGATTGTAATGAAGAGATTATAAAGAAAGAGTGTAAACATAACATATTTCTTGAATGTAAAATAACCCCCATATTCATAAAAAATATTTTTATTTTATTGGAGGTTTATTGAACGAATTTCCCATGAAAATGTGTTCAATAAACCTCCAATAAAATAAAAATATTTTTTATGAATATGGGGGTAAGTATATAAAAATGTCTTTTTAAGTAGAAAATACAGAAAAATATAAAATGTTCCACTTTCCAGCCCAATTTTCTCAAGTAAAACAGCTGAGATATGCTATGAAACCATTCTTTTATAAGAACAAAGACTTTTTTATAATAATAAACAATAAAAGACGTAGATAATCAACATTTTATTTTTTCATCCTGGTAGACCATTCTGGGGAAATGCCCATATTTGTGTATATGAAAATATAACTTGTTGCTTATTAGCCTTGAACAAAATACGGCGATATTGTACATAACGAACTCTGGGGCCTAATTACCGCATTCGGTATTTATATATCGTATTTTTCTACATATGATAGACACTGACGTATCGAATGAAAACTCGAGAGATTTAATGTCTTTGGTTACTCGATATCGAATGCTATCATCTCAAATTACGATACATTTCATTCGATATCGAGAGCCATGATACCAAAATAAAAAATTTCGATCAATTTTGCTTGAAATTTACTACTTAACAACAAATTTTTGTCGTTTAAAAGTTACAGAATTCCCCACTGGTATAGATTTATTTCTATTTGTAACGTCACGTTACGAACGACGACTAAATTGAGAGAGAGTGTCCGTTTTTTGTCCAATTTTTTAGTAAACAAGATTATTTTTTTCACCCTCCACCACTAGTGGTGAATGAGGGTACACTAAGTTTGTCATTCCGTGTGCAATTTTTTTAAGTATTCATCTTAGACCTAATAAAGTATAAATATTCAGGGTCCTTGAGTTATTCTAAGTCATTTGGATCTCCGGATGTCCGTCCATCTGTTGAAAACACTCACTTTTGGAACATTCAACAGCAAAGAAAAATGTTGGTGTCAAATTTTCCTAAGCAGTTTCACATTAAAAATCTAGCACAATCGGTTTGAAAGCAGAAGTGTTTTAGACCCAAATGTGGAACAAACACACTAAATAGCTTATATTTCAATCAAAAATGTTACTATTTCTGAAAATAGTTTAGTGTAAAAAAAAAAAAAATTAAACAAAAAAAAAATAGACCGACAAAAAAGAAAAAAACTTGACAAATGGTAACGCTGCTTTTAAAACAAATTTGTCAGTGATGCAACAATAACAATCGAATTTATTGCTACTTTTGTTGTGATGGCACTAAAATAATCAGAAGATGTAATATGTACTACAATGAGATAGTAACATCTTGTAAAGATGTTGATTTTAAGGTACCGGTTCACACACGTCAAGTTTGACTCGCCAAGTCTTAAGTTTTTAGAAGAGAGGGGAAAAGAATTGGCATTCTATTGTCCCTTATCTCCAAAAAACTCAAGAGAAAAGAGTATGGCATTTATTTTCCCCTCTACCCTAAAAACTCT
This sequence comes from Pollenia angustigena, assembly GCA_930367215.1. NCBI lineage: Eukaryota > Metazoa > Arthropoda > Insecta > Diptera > Polleniidae > Pollenia > Pollenia angustigena. Next base: position 218,424,849 of record OV884058.1, on the reverse strand, counting down.
AGACTTGACGAGTCAAACTTTACGTGTGTAAACCGGCACTAACTGTATATATGTCTTATATAAAAATTTCAACATCTGCGCAAATTGATGCTGGCAAGTGTGAAAAGGCTCAAAATGTTTTAATTGTAGACATACATATCGTCGGTCTCATGTAAAAAGGCCCTAACTCAATTTTTTCCGAAATTGAGTTTTTTAGTGATTCCAATACATTTCCCACAAATACACCTCGTCACAAATACACCTCAAATTTAATACAATAGTATCAAAAATGTCAGTTTAACAAGCAATTGAAGAAGCCATTTTACATTATGATACATACAGTTTCTATTATGTTTTTGCCTTCTCCTGTAAAGTTGCATTTATGTGAGTTAGGGCCTTTCCACATGAGACCAACGATATGTAGCCCAAAGACAAAGCTGGACTGAGAGAAAGATTTGGGGTTCTATACGGACGTAATTTTATTTTTATTGAATACACTGTGATAGTTGAAAAAACTGAAAAGCGGGGCAGCTGTCGTTTTAACCTAATTCGAGTACGCTGAATCCAGGTTAGCTTTTGTTTTCGAGATACACCGTTATTTCGAAAATGGAGTAAATTGCACAACATACATTCCTGTAACTCAAAAACGGTTTAAGTAATTGAATAAACTAAAAAACCAAAACCGAAAAAAAATAAAATTACATTTAAGTAAAGCAAATTTTTTTTCTAATCTGCACAGCTTTATTGCAGTCGTTTTATAAACATATTTTTTTTTTTTTTTTTTGAAAAAAATAATAAAATATTAGCAAAATTTGAAAATTTTTGTTTTTTAAAACGGCATTAACAATTTGAAAATGCAGCCATGCTTTTTCTTTTGTTTTCTTCACGTATAGAAAATAAAGTTCCAAACAAAAAAAGCAACAAATAATTAAAATCTGTTTACAACATTTGATTTTATTTACAAAAGATGAAAAATGTAAATTAAATTTAAGAATTTTATACAACGCCATATTTGTAGTGAACCACCCCGAGGGATGTAGATAAAGGGCAAGTATGTTTTGAGAAAAGGTTTAGGATGAAAGACTAACTTTGTCCGGTCACAAATTTTATACCCCTTAGGGCGACTCCTAGGCAGTTATGGGACTTTTTCTTTAATATATTTCTAGCCTGTATTGCAAATTTTGTATGAGAGCGCCCTTCAGAAATGGAGGTAGCGGGCAAGTATGGGAATAAAAAGTTAAGTGGGATTGGTCATACATTTTACCAGTCTAGAGGCATCCTAGGCGTTGCAGGGGCCAACTTTAAGATTTTCATTAAACCGCTATATTTGTATTGAAACGCCTCTAATGGATAGCGATAAGGGGCAAGATTGTTTTGAGAAAATGTTGAGCCAAAAAACTGATGGAGGTCCATTTTATCCCCCCAAGGACGAATCCTAGGCAGTTGTGGGACTTTAGCATATTTGAATTATTTTATTCTTAAGTTTTGCATTCCTTAAAGGTAATTTCCCAACAGTGTTTATTAGACTGGACGCATCTTGTATGGAATTTTTTTTTTTTTAATTTAATTGTTTGCGCTGCTTAAAATATGAGGTTTGGTGCAAGAAATCATGATCTAATTTTTCAGGTCAATCCGACGGTGCCTAGCCGTGCCGGGTGGGGCCCAAAGTTCCCCATATTATAAAAAAACATCTTTTCTATCAGATCTTTATAGTTATACTAGTTGAAATGCCGAAAATCAAAAATATGACTTCGTTACGATCTTCCGCAGAGAAAGTACTTCAAGTGTGTCAAAATTCAGCTTCCTTATCATCAAATGGCTTCAGAAAGTTGCGGAAAGAATAGGACATACATGCAAACATCCTGACATACTAAGAAATTATATATTCAGGGGTGTTCTGGAAATCGAAAACGCAAAACGCACGAATTTGAATGTTGTTTTTAACACACTTTAAACCAAATTTTTATAATTTTTGTTATAAAACTCGGTTGAATAGAGAAATATTTGTATAATATTCGTCATAAAATTCTTTTATTACAGAAATCTTATTAAAAAACGACGTTTAAAATTCTTGCGTTTTGCGTTTTCGATTTCCAGAACACCCCTGATTGTATAGACAGATTAACATATGTTCGCGCAACTCAAAAACGCTTTAGCTTATTGAAAAACTAAAACAAAACCGAAATTCCGCAATAAAATTTACTTTAAGAAAGTTAAAACTTTTTTCTTTATGTTGGCTTTGGTTTTCGAGATATACCGTTATTTCGAAAATTAAGGAGGTTGCACAACATATGTTCGCGTAACTCAAAAACGCTTTAGTTAATTGAAAAACTAAAAAAACCCGAAATTCCGCAATAAAATTTACTTTAAGAAAGTTGAAACTTTTTCTTTATTTTGGCTTTGGTTTTCGAGATATACCGTTATTTCGAAAATTAAGGACGTTGCAAAACATATATTCGCGTAACTCAAAAACGCTTTAGTTTATTGAAAAACCAAAAAAACCCGAAATTCGGCAATACAATTTACTTTCAGAAAGGTAAAACGTTTTTCTTATATGCGCAGTCGTTTTAGAAACATAATTATTATTATTTTTCGTCCTTTGTGAATACATAAAATCAAAAGTTGTTTACAGATTTTAATCATTTATATATTGTTTTGTTTGCAATGTTGTTTTTAATATGTCTGCATAAAATTAGAAGCATAGCTGCATTTTTAAATTTTTTACTAATTTTTAAAAACAAAAATTCCGAAATTTTAATAAAAGAATTATTTTTTTTCCAGAGAAAAAAAATATGTTTCTAAAACGACTGCGCATATAAGAAAAACGTTTTACCTTTCTGAAAGTAAATGGTATTGCCGAATTTCGGGTTTTTTTTGGTTTTTCAATAAACTAAAGCGTTTTTGAGTTACGCGAATATATGTTTTGCAATGTCCTTAATTTTCGAAATAACGGTATATCTCGAAAACCAAAGCCAAAATAAAGAAAAAGGTTTCAACTTTCTTAAAGAAAATTTTATTGCGGAATTTCGGGTTTTTTTTAGTTTTTCAATAAGCTAAAGCGTTTTTGAGTTGCGCGAACATATGTTGTGCAACCTCCTTAATTTTCGAAATAACGGTATATCTCGAAAACCAAAACTAACCTAAAAAACGGCTAGCACCACTGGATTCAGCGACCCAGAATCAGGTTAAAAATCTTTTGTTTGTATCATACTAAAATATTAAACAGCAAATACTTTAATCTATCTATACAATATATAATTTCTTATTATGTCAGGATGTTTGCATGTATGTCCTATTCTTTCCGCAACTTTCTGAAGCCATCTGATGACATAGGAAGCTGAAATTTGGCACACTTGAAGTACTTTCTCTGCGGAAGATCGTAACGAAGCCATATTTTTGATTTTCGGCTTTGCAACTAGTATAACTACAAAGATCTGATAGAAAATATGTTTTTTTTTATAAAATGGGGAACTTTGGGCCCCAGCCGGCACGGCTAGGCACCGTCGGATTGACCTGAAAAATTAGATCATGATTTCTTCCACCAAACCTCATATTTTAAGCAGCGCAAACAATTAAATTAAAAAAAAAAATTGCGACCAGTCTAGTGTTTATACCATACATCTATAAAACTAACTTAAACATTTTTTTTCAATTCAATTTTCATATAATAAACATAATTTTCAATAAACATACATACATATCGTCATAATGTACTAAATAATATTTTACAATTGTTAAAAAAAACACTGTTGTGTTTCAAAAAAAAAAAAAAAATTTGAATGCTGTGTTCATTGATTTGTGATAACTGTGCAGTAAAAATCTAAATTATAAGCGGTTGTGCTCAGCAGTCACATATATTTCTTGTAATTAATTTAAGACATATGAATTTACAACTTCACGACTACCTTGTGAATCACCCAATTATACAGTTTGGGACAAAATTGTTCACGAAATTATAAAAAATATATGGGCAAATCCCAGAAACAGTCCACCATATATAGAAGACTAGATGTTTAATTTAATTTTTTTATTAAAAAAAATGTATTTCAACGATCATTAATGCAATAATTTTTACCAAATCCTACCCCACTACAGATTTCTTGATGTTATACGTGAATTTAGCATTATTTTAGGTGATTTTCGTGCTTAAAGTAGCACTTACAGCAGACTTATCAAAATATAAATTTCGTTAAAAAAAAGTTGATATTCATTAGTTAAGAAACTATTTTGAGAAATGCAGTTCATAAAAATATAATTTGTTTTGTTAAAATAAATAAAATATAATAATAAAATACTACTGGAAAAACTGTAGCGTGCGTTATGTAGAGGTGGGGTAGTATTTGAGTTAAAACACGTCAAACCATCACGAAAAAATGGCATTTTCGGCATCATCACCTCCGATTTGAATGAAATTCAACACAAATGTTGCATGTAATTGGACTTTAACAAAACATAATTTTCAGACCCCAGATTCTTTCGGCTTCCGAAATATGACGTCATAAAAGATGTGAAAAATGTGAAAAAACACAAAAGTCTCCTAACAAAAGGGGATAGAACTCTTGAACTACGCAAGATAATTTAGTTTTTTTGGTATCGTTTTAAAGGTGAAAGCGCACCCTTTAAAATGATAGGCATTTTGTGTTTTTCAATGGTAAATTTTTGGGGGCTTGAGTTCAAAGGTCCATATCTGGAAAAGTATATTTTTTAAAATTCTTAAAAAAATATATGTTAAGTATTATACCCTCTTCAACATTTGCAGAAAATTTAAAGGTGGAGACTCTATTGGTGTCAGAGTTATATACCAGAACGTGATTCTAAGTATGTTTTGTGTTCAAAAATCCCTTGTTGTTGTTGTATTTTAATTATTTTTTCAGTATATCTGGAGAACGGCAGGAGCCAAAGTTTCCAAATTTAGTACACAAATTTGAGTTATCAATACACACCATCCCACAAAATGTGGTCGGGATTGGAGAAGTGGGCGTGGTACCTCCCGTACAAGAAACAAATTTAGGCACGTCACAGTTAAATAGAACTAGAAATGAAACTATTAAATTTCGTTAAGATCGGTCCGTAATTTACCATAGGCCCCATAAAAAACCTACTTCCGGAAAACAGTTTAGTACGCCGAAATCCGTAAAAAATAATGCTATCATAACTAAATTTGGTACATCAAAGTTTTATTGAACGAGAAATAAGACTTTTAAATTTTGCAAAGAACGGTCCATCATTTACCATAGGCCCCATATAAACCTTAATCCCGGAAAACTCCTAAATCCGTAAAAAATAATATTATCATAACAAAATTTAAAACATAAAAGTTTTACAGGAGTAGAAATAAGACTGTGAAATTTCGTGAAGATCAGTTCATAATTTACCCTAGGCCCCATATAAACCTTACTCCCGGAAAACAGCTTAGGACACCTAAAAACGTAAAAAAATAACGCTATCATAACAAAATTTGGTACATCAAGCTCCGCATGTAGCTTACTATCTTCATCCCAAGTCGTACAATTAAACGGAAAACTTTCTAACCCGCTTGATGTCAACAGAGGATTGATCCACAAGGATCAATTCTTGGGCCCCTCCTATTTTGTTTATACATGAACGATTAACCTGAAGTTACGATTAACACCAAAGTACACATGTATGCAGATGATGTACAACTTTATACTAGCACCAATGTCGCTGACATTCAATCATGTGTAAATAGCATTAACATTGATTTAAATCACATCAACAACTGAGCTAATGATAATGGTTTACTCATTAATCCTTCAAAATCGAAATGTATTTTTCTTTCAAAAAGTAAAATAACATTAGATGATCAATTTCAAATTAAAATAAACAACAACATAATTCATTTCGTAAATTCTTCAAAAAATCTGGGAGTTATATTTAATAATGAACTGACTTGGTCAACCCATATCAACACTGTTGTAGGGAAAGTTTATGGTATGCTACGTAATCTGTGGGCAGTGAAATTTTCAACACCTTTAAATATTCGAATGTTGTTAGCAAAAACCTACCGTATTCCAGCGCTTTTATACGGATGCGAAATTTTTGCTAATATTAATAGCGCTGATCTCAAAAAACTAAATGTTGACTACAATAATATTGCAAGATACATCAACGCTAAAGGACGCCGCGAACACATATCATTGTTTTCATACCGAATATATGGGATGAGTTTTGTAAATCTTCTTAAATTTAAATAACTTTTACTGCTACATAAAGTAATAACTCAAAAACAACCAATATATCTATTCAGAAGAATTCAATTTGCAAGATCGCGTCGTGGTAAGAAAATAATTCAGCAACGATTTCGAAGTCCTTTGTCAGAACGTCACTTTTTTATTTATTCAACTCGTCTTTGGAACAAAATTCCAGATAATATACAGCTAATAGGCAACGCAAACTTGTTTAAAAAGGAGCTATTAAATCACTTCTGTTAAACTTTAATATGTTAACTAAATATGCTAATTAAAATTGTTTTGTTTTAAATTTGAATCTGTTGAAAACACGCTCACTTTCGAAAAACTCAAAAGAAATAAAAAAACTTGGTGTCAAATTGCTTGTAGTTATCCTAAGCAGTTTGGGATTGAAATCCAGCAAAATCGGTTCTATAGGATTACAGCTATGAATCAAAATGTGGAACCACCACCTAAAAATAATTGATAATTTGTTACAAAAAGTAACATAAATGGTGGAAAAGTGCACGGAATGACATAAGATTTTGCAAAAGTTCGTTTTATGAGACTGGAAATCAACCTGTAAAATTTCGCGAAGATCCGTCAATAATTTAACCTAGGTCCCATATAAGCCCTTCTCCCGGAAAACAGTATAGTACGCCTAAAACCCTAACTAATAATGCTATCATAACAAATTTTGGCACGTCACAGTTTTATAGAATTAGAAACAAGACTGTAAAACTTCGTGAATATCGGTCCATAATTTACCCTAGGCCCCATATAAACCCTACTACCGGAAAACAGTTTAGTACGCCTAAAACCGTACACAATAATGGTAACAGAATAAAACTTAATACTTCACAGTTTTATATTACTAAAAATCACACTAATAAATTTCCTGATGATCGGTCCATAATTTACTATAGACCTCATATAAAGCCCACTCTGGTAAAATAATTAAATACGGCTAAAACCGTAGCAGATATAGATATTGCGATAAACTTTCTTCCAACTTAGCTTTATATGGCCAGAAAAAATGTTATGCAATTTTGATATATACGGTCCATAATAAACCTTGGATCCATTTTAAGCACCCTTCTGAAATTCACTGCAAACGCTAAAAATAATTTCTCCGCTGTATTGAAATTTATGTCTTTTAATACCAGACATCACTCTGCAGAATTTTGGGATGATTGGTTCATAGCTTATCATGGCTCCAATAAAAATTGCCCTCCTGAAAATCATTAAGGTTCGCGCTTAAAATACGAATCATGATATTTTACTCAAGCCAGTAAAAATTGCTAAAAAAAAAAATATCATAAAACTTTCTGATTGTTATTTAATATATGTCTAAGCCGCAACCAATTTTAATGCACATGTCTGTTTTTATAAAGATAAATTAATAATAAATAGACATCATATAGATATTACTCCTAAAACATTCGACCTGTCGGTGGAGGGTATCAAAGATTCGGCACAGCCGAATATAGCACTCTAACTTGTTTTTATATAATACACACATATTGTTTTAATAAACTTTTAAAAACAAATTTTTTACTTTTTTGTATCATACAAAATTAAACCCACCCCCCTCTAAGGCTTAAGCTGGCTCCGCACTTTTTTGTTGACTTTAGAGCGGCGTTTGATAAAGTTCCTAGACAAAAACTAATTTTTAAATTACATACGATGGGCTTACCCACAAAGATTGTTAGATTGCTAGAACAGCATGGAACATGGAAGTAAATATGGATACATCTGAGATGATGATTTTTAGGCCAGGTGGTAGGTTGGCAAGGGATGAAAAGTGGTTTTATAAGCATGAGGAAATTAAAATATCATTAGAATTTTGCTAACTAGGACCATATTTACATTATGCAATTAACGCCGCAACTTTCGCATGCAACTTTTTGTTTGTTAGCAAGAGGTGTAGGGAAGAAAACGGGGTTGAAAAAGTTGAAAAATTGCTTGAAAAAAATGTAAATGTAAATGTGAAAAGAGTTTCGTAGAAACTACTGTAAAAGAAAATAGAAAACAAACTCGGCGTTAATTGCATAGATCTAAATGCGGTCTAGGAGTAATTTTTACACCACGAATATCTTTCGTGAAGCATGATGAACGTACATAGAAACAACGCAGCGAAATCTAGCATTAATTCTACATAGCAAAACTATTAAAAAACCCAAATATTTCACTAAGGTCAAAGTGGAAAATATTTCAAGCTGAAGGCAGAGCGGTCTGGGGGTTCACAGCTTTTGAGACAGTCGATAAGCTTCAAAGATATTTTCCTAAAAGAAAATTGCAGTTACCGGATATCACTCCTAACTATGCACTGGCTTTGGAAACTGGAGCTAGCAAGCCAAGTAAAACATTGTATAACTATAATACGAAAAGATTACCACATAAATGATCAAAGTTAGTTCTTCAAAAAAACAGTTTTTGGGCAAAGGAAATCAATAGAATTGGTGGACAGTTTATTATATGTTTTGATGAGGATCTGTCTATGAATAAGTGGATTAATCAGTGTTTGGAATTTGTAGCCAAATGTCAAAGTAGTAAACAATTTGAAATGGAAAAACTTGCTTCAGCAAGTAATACTCGTATTTAAAAGCACCTCACACCTGCTATGGGTTTAACATACATACTTGAGGAAAATTTGTCAATAAACGAAATATCTGCCATCATTAAAGCGCGATGCGACACGCTGCCTCTTGCAAAATGTATGTTTAATAGTGACACTTCTTCAATCTGCAAGCTACACTTACAGAGTCTAGAGTTTAAATACACCCTTAAAATTTTAAGTTTTTAGAAAACTAAAGTTTTCCCGAAAATTTGTGGTATGCAGTTTTGTTTCACTCCATTGATGATATAAAATTAAGAAAAAAAATATTGATTTAATTGAATGGTGGCATGTAATAACCCCCCATAATATAACCCCCAAAAAAAATAATGAAATAAACCCCCAAAGCGTGGGGCCTTATTTCATATGCAATAAAGCCCCATTTTTGAAAATGAAATTAGCCCCCAACGAAATGAAATAACGCCCCAAACATAAATTAAATAATTCCCTAATTTTTGGGGGCTTATTTCATATAAAATAAAACCCCAATTTCTGAAATGATATAAAGGCCCAATATATGTAATGCAATTAATTATACAGTTTTGCTTTAAAGAATCACGCGATATATATCATGGTATGATATTCCAAACCCAAGCTCCGCCAACTAAGGCTTTTCTGCATAGCAGGCCTTCGGCCGTGCGCAATGACTTTTTCCTCTATGGTATAACAAACACCGGCTTCGCTAGCTAAAGCTTCTCTGCATAGCGCCAGGATTTTCTCCACTATAGTATAAAAATAACGACTCGGTCCGGCTACGCAGAGAAGCTTTAGTTAGCGAAGCCGGAGCTTGGTATACCATATAAAAGAAAACCACTGCGCCCGGCCGAGGGCCGGCAATGCAGGGCAGCTTTTTTATCGAAGCCGGTGTTCTGTTTACCAAAGTGGATAAATCCTTGCGCCCAAAACGTTTTCATTATATAATAAAAGAAAAATATATTGGGGCTTTATTTCATAACGATTTTTTGGGGGATAATTTAATATGAAATAATACCCCAATTAAAAAAATGAAATAACACCCCAAACAAAATTAAATAACCCCCCAAAAATTGTTTTTGTTGTTCTCTGTACAAAATTTTGGGGGGTTATTTCATTATTTTTTTGGGGTATTATTTAATGCCGCCTAATTGAATACATAACGGAAATTTTTAAAACACCAAAAAATTACGAGGACAAAAGTTTAAATACACATTGTAGTTTATCGAGAAATAGGAAAATTGTTGAATTAACTATTTTTCAGCGTCCAGTAGCTCGTTTCTGTATTTCTCGCATCGTAAAATTTCTTACATGAAGGTGAAACAAAAAATTCCATCGTTTCTCGATTTTTGAGATAAAAGTGTTTCTGTATTTGAATGCGAAAAGAGACACAACCAATTCTGTTTATACTGGAATATTTCCAGTCAAATAAAAGCGAAACGTCAACAAAAGAAATAAATATAATAAAAATAGGGCTGCCAGATTTGACGAGTTATCGTCATCTTGACGATTTTTTGTTCCGATATTAACAAACCCTACAAGCATAGTGACGGTCATTTGACCTATCATATGACCGACATAGCTGATACAGATATCGGTCATCGCGTAGAACAAAGTTTCTATCATTTTCTTAAGGCCAACGTGAAAAAATTACCTAAACTTTTGTGTACGTGTGATTTTGCATCCTTCTTTAACCTACGAATTTTGTGGTAGATAAAACATATATCTGAGCTGTTTACTCTTATACTCTTTACATATCAGTACTGATGTATAAACCGCGCACAGCCGATTAGTCAGTACTGATGCATATACCGGTCGCAGCTGACTAGTCAGTACTGATGCATATATTCGTCACTGTTGAAGTACTTTTTAGCTTAAATAAAACACGATTCATTTTATTAAATTCTCATACATATTTTTGTATTTATTTAAAATAAAATTCAATCTTTGTTCGTTTTACACAATAAATTAAATAAATAAATAATTATTTTTTGTCCTATGAGGTAATTTAAATTTTATAAAGCTTTTTTGCAATAGTCCCAACTTCAATATTTCACTTGGTTTTTGCTTAAGTCAACCTTTGGTTAACATTGATGCTATAGATAAGTACATATACTAAGGAATGATCCTATACACTACCAGAATATCTTGTAGTTTCATTAGAATCATTCCTAAGTGTATGTTTACATATATAGCATCAATGTTAACCAAAGGTTAGCTTAAGCAAAAACCAAGTGAAATATTTAAAGAATGGGAATATTGAAAAAAGGCTTAATAAAACAGGGACCGTAACAGTTATTCCTCCTTTCATAAACGTAAGACGATAACAGTTTTTTTATTAAATATTAGACGTTGCTCGTAACCAATAGTTTTATTAAAAAGTTATTGGTTTTTGCAAAACGTTTGGCTAGATAAAACACCATTTAACTGTTTTTAAATATCATTGTACAATTCTGCTACATATTGTATCCATTCGAAACGTTTGCCGTGTTTAGTTTTTACTAAAAACTTTTTAGACGATTTGTTCAACCATAAAGAGTGTCTGATTCCCCACAATTGTATAGAGCACACACTAAAGAGGTCACTGCGCGATCAAGAAGTGCTAGATTTGTGTTTTTCGCTACAATTTGCAAAATACTGTAAGATACAAAAAAAAAAGACGGGCTAATTTTTTTTAAAAACAAATTTTCATGATAACACACCTCTGAATATCGTATAACCAACTTTGGCTCCTTACAATGCAACCAAATCAAGTTGACTGCTGTACGTATGCGTTTACACCATTCACTGCAGGTGGAAGAATTAATACGGAAAAATGTTTTCGCCTCTAATCATAATATGACGATTATCCAACTGAACATCGGGATGAGCCTCTTCATTAAGAATACTTTCAGCACCGCCAGCAGGAACCAAACCAATTAATTCCCAGTAATCTACATGCAATTCGGGTCCACCTGGTGCATAAAACAAAAAAATGAGTTTCTACAATATTGTTCACGAAACGAAACTTACCGATTTGCCTTCTGGCACAGGTTTTAGTGTACCAAACATTGTAAAAATCCGTAATGTAAATAAAAAATTAAACCTTTGCCTTGGAGTCTTAAACGATGTGCCCATCCATAGATTTTAACGTTTCTGTTAATTTCCGACACATTCAAATATGCAGCTGGCCAACTGGGGTCTTTTTGGCTTCATCCAATTTTTGTTTAGGCTTTTCCGCATCTTCAGCTTCGCGTTTTTCTTTAATTATTTAATTATTAATTTTAACAATTCACAAATTTTCACAAATATTAGCCAGTAAAGCTTATGTATAACAAAAATTAAAAAAAAAAATGGAATTTTTGTGTTGTTTTCAGTTGTTCTACTCTAACATATATGTTAGAGTGGTACAACTAATGTAAAATTGTTGCAAGTGTGTTTGTAAAATTTTTTTTTTTTAGTTTCGGTCATCCATTTCTTGTAGGGAAGTGACGTTTTGATGATTTTTGCTAAAAAAGTGACGAAAGCAAAAGAAAAAACAAAATCAAAAATATTTTATAATTTTGTTGTTACTTTCTATAGAAATTTATCTTGAATTTTTAAATTTCAAACACTTCTATTTTGTGGCGTTGAAAATTGAAAAAAAAATAATATGAATGTCTGTAGAAAGCAACAACAAATTTATAAAATATTTTTGATTTTGTTTTCGCTTTTAATGAAATTGTTGGCGTTGCGTTTTACACTTCCCAGGAAAAACTTTTTGATTTTTAGTAATAGGTGGTAGTTATTTCATAGATTACCTGGTAAGTAGTTGTCATTACAATTGTCATTATTCTGAAAACTTCAATAAGTACTTACTAGTAATGACCTCAGCAACTACTTATTACTTCTGTTATTTTCACTACTGAATATTTGCTTACTGGTAACGTACTCAATAACTACTTATTAGGTCTATTAACTAGTGATTTTTTGGCTTCTGGTAAGTTTATTGTAACTACTTACAATTCAACTTACTAGTAGTTAATAATAACTAAGTATATTTTGACTTCTAGTAAGTGAATTTTGTAAGTACTGAATTCTTTGGACACCTCGAACAAAAATATGTAGTTATTCAGCCGAAAAATAAGTAGTGTTTATTTTCTCCAACATTATTTGCTAACTTACCAGGTAAGTAAAGTTTTTGCTGGGTTAGTCTTCGAAATAAGATAATTGTAAATATTTTTATATGTTTGTTTATTAGAAAAAAAACCTTTAGAAACAAGGGTAATATTTTTATATTTATCCCTATTGTGAAAATTGTCCTCGAAATTGTTTGTCTCTTCCCTAAAAAATGTATCGGCAAAAGCAAACAATTTCGAGGGAAAGTAATGGACCGACTTGGCTTATTTTGAAGATTTAATACTTCTTTTATACATATACAAAATATGATTGATATTTGATATTCTTATCTTATATGTACACTTTTGTGCCAAAACCATTATTCCGGCAAGAAAGAAATTTGTTTGTCTCCCAGTAAAAACTTTTTCAAAATGGATAGCTTCTTTCACTCGTTATTTAGTAGCATTCTTCCATAAGAACTTCGATAACTACTGTTTTCTGGATGTATTTAGATAAAAAAAAATGACTTACTTTTGAATTTGTTAATTTTGGCACAACCCTTGTAAAATTCAATAGTTTTTCAGTAGAATTATATGTAAGACTTTACTGGGTCCTTAACCCGTTTATTTATGAACCGATTTTTTTAATTTTAACTACCAGGTATTCTACTAATGCCCGTAATTTCAACAAACAGATACCTAGCCGTGTTCGTACCTAACAGTTATATCCACCTATCCGGAAACACTATTCTGTATATTTCAATGTTAATTTTGCCTACGTGAATAAACTATCGAAAATCGATGGTGTAAAATAAATTACACTTTTACCCGTATGTAAGAAATACGTTTTAAAATTATGAAAACCATAGATATCTATACACAGCTAGATATCTAATTGTAGAAATTACGGGCATAAGTCTATTTCAGGTAAAAAAGAAAAAGATTATAGGAATAGGTAAATATATATCAGCCATTTGTAAACCGATATAGTTAAATTTCAATAATATACTATTTCGGACTACATACGATATTAATATAAAACAACGTTGTCACTATCAATTCCATAAAAACTTAGAATATTTATAATACTGTTATCAAAGCTGATTTAATTTAAAAATTTTCCATTTTGATCTCGGTTTTTGTAAATATGTATATATGTATATATATAAAAATACGTCCGTATATGTACGTCGCCGAACTACTCATAAACGCGTCGTGCGATTTCAACCATATACACTTATACACTACGTAGGCAGTGGCCCATATATGGTTTATATGAAGTTTGGTTGAAATCCGATAACGCATGTGTGTGCGGTGCGTATGTGAAGTGAGTGTGTTTTTGCCGCAGGAAAACCAACTTTATTAAAAACAAGTGTGTTTCTTTTCTTATTTTGTTTTGCCGTGCGAAGCAGGCAACGGGCCCGCTAGTCTATTTTAAAAAAGGATGTATGTTTATTTTATTAAGCTTGGTTTCTTTTTGCTTTTGTAAAAATATTTATTTTATTTTTTGTTTAAAAAGATATTTTCTCATGCCTTTCTGTAACTTCTCCAGGGGACAATAACAATTTTAAATTTTTATCGGATTAAAGAAAATGAATAATTTTGTAAAAAATAATCCTCCAGCCTAACAAAATAAATATATAAATTTAATGAGATTATTAAATACCCATGAACTTTAACTATGTTTTTGTTTGATTATTTTATAATAAAAGTCGAAACAAATTTGTTTAAAATTGATTTTAAATTGCACGGTTTTTAAAACAATCTACACAAGCTAAAATCACTGTTGGATGTCAAAATTTGGTCTATTCTCTTTTTTATCTTTGTTTCTGTTTTGTTTTATTTCTGTTTTTGACAATGTACAATGATTTTACAAAAACAAATTGCTTGTGGGTTTTGTAAAGGAGCGTATAGACGACATGTTTTTGTCATCTGACATGTCAAATTTCCCACTGCAAAACACATACATGTCGTGTGTTACCTTTTTAACTTTGCTTCTGTTAAAGTCAGACGCAAAGTCATCTGACAAAATTTCAATTAGAGCGTGCTCTATTTTCTTCTGACAAACCATCTGACATCAGAAATCTATGCCGGGAAGAAACTGGCAGATGCGTCAACTATTGACGGAATCATTAGCCGGCTGAAGTTAATATTTTACAATACCAAGATATGTATGCTCATCTTACCATTGAATATAATTTATGTAAATATATACATTAAAACCGTTTCATTATAAAATTCTAAATTGGTATCTTTAAAATAAAAGAAAAAAATGTTAAGATGGCTAAATTATTTTACGGCGCAAATAAATATTTTCGTGGCGGCAGCAAGCTATTTTGAAACCGAGAACTACTTTGGTTTCTGCAATAACAATGCGAAAAAAAACAGAGA
Organism: Pollenia angustigena; assembly: GCA_930367215.1. Classification (NCBI taxonomy): domain Eukaryota; kingdom Metazoa; phylum Arthropoda; class Insecta; order Diptera; family Polleniidae; genus Pollenia; species Pollenia angustigena. The sequence goes on along the minus strand of OV884058.1, from coordinate 218,409,625 downwards.
CAATGTCAGAAGCAAATTACATGTACGTTTGTGACCGAATATTATAAACCTTATGTAAAACAGCAATTTTGACAGACATGAACAATTACATGTGACTTGAAAATTTGACATGTCAGATGACAAATACATGTCGTGTATGGGCGCCTTAAGAGTTGTACTTGTTGTAGTACCGAGATAACCTGGGATGAATTCGCCTTGATAACAAAATATAACAATTGTTTTTTGTTTATTTTCATCATATACATAAATTATGCATTCATCATTTATATTCCTTCTATTTTTTTATTTATTTGAAAAAAAATAGTATGTAAACACATTTTAAATTCAAAATATCTACATTTTGTTTTTCTCGCCACCAATTTCAAATGTGACAGTTGTTGAAAGAAACTTTTCGCAATATATTCTTATAGAAACACTTATTCTCGCATGCTTCCAATAATTGCTGGAAAATTATTTAAATGACAGATAATTCTCGCAAAAAAAAGATACAGAAACACTTGTGTGAGAAAAACCATTTTTTGTTTCATTTCACACTATTTTTGTTGCAATTCACACGTTTCATGCGAAAAGTTTTACGATGTGAGAAATACAGAAACGGGCTACTGGGTCCTTGAGTAATTCTAAGTCGATTTAGCCATGTCCGTCTGTCTGTCCGTCTGTTGAAAACACGCTCACTTTCGAACAACTCAAAAGAAATAAACAAACTTGTTGCCAAATTGCTTGTAGCTATCCTAAGCAGTTTGGGATTGAAATCCAGCAAAATCGGTTCAGTAGGACCAGAGCTATGAATCAAAATGTGGAACCATCACCTAAAAAAATTGATAATTTTGTTACAAAAAATAACATAAAATTTCGTGAAGATCCGTCCATAATTTACCCTAAGTCCCATAGAAACCCTACTCCCGGAAAACAGTTTAGTATACCTAAAACCATAGTTAATAATGGTATCATAACAGAAATTGGTACGTCACAGTTTTTTAGGACTAGAAATAACACTGTGAAATTTTGTGATGATCGGTCCATAATTTTCCCTAGGCCCCATATAAACCCTACTACCGGAAAACAGTTTAGTCGCCTAAAACCATAATTAATAACAAATCGTTACAGTTTAAGATAATAATAACATCATCACATATTACTCCTTAAACATTCGAACTGTCGGTGGAGGGTATCAAAGATTCGGCACAGCCGAATATAGTTCTCTAACTTGTTTTTTAATCAGTTTGTTCTATTAATATGATTATAGGGAAGAATTATGTAAAATAAATCATGTATACAGGTATATTAACTTTAATTAACAAAACAATAATACAAATTAAATTTTAGCATTATTTTTTGTCAGTTTAGGATTTTTTTTTTTTGGCATTTTTTAGCATTATTTGAAAGCCGATTTAGCTGTAAAATATTTTTGGATATGGCCACACTGCTCGCGACCCACGTTATTTTTAACAAAAAAATCCATCGAGCAGCTTATATTTAAAATTAATTCAAACATTAGTTATCGTTTTTCTAGAAACAAAATTTTTATGCGTATTAATCTTTTTTATTAAAATAAATAAGAAGACAAAAATTTTTAATTTTTCATGCAATTATTAAAATTTTATTTAAACAAATGTTCAAATATCACTTTATTAAACGCTTAAAGTAGGGTAAAGGCTACTATAAATATTTAAAATTTATCAAACGTTTCTTAAACGTTTAATAGGCTATTAAACATTTATAAATACTCTTTTTTCGACTTTTGCTTATAAATGACTTATAAAGCTGCAATGATGCGTTTATGAATAAGACTGTAAGAGAATTTAGGGTTCGTTTTTTCAGGAAAAATAATTTTGATTAAAATACGTTAATAAGTTTATTGAACGGAACATGTGATGGTTGTAATTGGAAAAACCTAGCAAACTTTATAATAAATGCCTTAAGCTACCGAAAATTTTTGCTTACGGAGTTTGAAGCCTAACTGAACAACCTAAACAAAAGCGGCAAGCGTTTTTTTAAAAATGAAAATTTTATTTAAATACAATTTTAATAAAACAAACCGACATAGCGATCTGTCAAATAAGATTTATCAGCCGGGTGGTTTCTAACTCGCATTCTAATGTATAAATTGTATGCAAATGAGAAGTTTTGACATACAAAAAACGCTTCCGCTCTTATTTAGGTAGATCACTAAGACTTATCGAACACTAAATTATTTTTATGATACATTTGTAATTATATAAGCTGACGACACTATGTCAATGCCTTTTACTGCTTTATTTGTTTTTTATATACTCAATAAAGTTGTTCTATTTATCTATCATCTATCTATATATTTTTTAATAATATTTATATAATACATCGCTTTTAAATTACTTTATGTATGTATTTATGTCATGCTTTAACAATATTTTATATCGACTACACTTTGAAAACTGTTAATCCTTGATAACATCCGTGATTATGTGTATCCACATAATCACGGATGTGGATAATAAATAAGATTTCTTAACAGTTCTATAAAATATTGCATATATTTGATACAATACAAACATTTTCTAACGAATTTCATTCTTCCATTTATACTGACATTTTTTTCTTGTGTATTTGTTTATGGCATATTATTTTGTATATAAATTGAATACCCTTTTGTGAAATTAATAAATCAATTAATAATGAAATTATCGATTATTACAAATCCTTAACAATCAGTATATTTACAACTTATCTTTTGTATTTTTTAATTATTGTAGTATACTAATTAATAATATTTATTTAGTTAATCAACATAATAAATTCTGAGACTAAATATGGGAATGAGCGTTGGCAGCATAGGCCATCAGCTCTAATTAATAATAAAACTCATTAATTGCTCTGTCTTTATAAAATTCCATAAAATGGTTTTAAATGAAAAATTCATTCAATAATTGAGCATGAGGTTTTTTTTAAATTTTTTTTGCATTTTCTTTTTGTCTTTGTTATAAGCGGTTATTTTTTTAACAAAATTTGATTTTTTTTATTTATTAATTCAATAGTTCTTAAGCCCCAAAGTCCAATTTAAGCCCGAAAACAGAATATGGCATTATAATTATATATTAAACTAGCTGAGCCGGTCCGCGTTGCTGGCCCTAAGCAAACATTATTACCAGACGATTTAATTTTAGCTTTAAACGAAATTTACGGCCTTTAAAATTTTCCTTCCGTAAAAACCTAAGAGACGATTTTAAAGAAAAAATCATCCAAATCGGTCAAGCCGTTCTCAAGTTATGCGCTTAATAGAAAAAGTGGGCGTAAAAATAGGCGTGATACATTTTTCTTTCGATGAAAACGTAAAATGGAGTAATACGAACATTTAAAAGAAAAATTTGTCAAATCGATGGAGCCGGTTTTTGATTTCAGGTAAATCGAAAAAAGTGTGCGGGGCAAACTTTTCTTTCCGTAAAAACCTAAGTTGAACCATGGTAATCATTTTAAAGAAAAAATCGTTTAAATCGGTCAAGCCGTTCTCAACTTATGCGCCTAATAGAAAAAGTGGGCGTAAAAGAAGGCGTGATAAATTTTTCTTTCGATTAAAACTTAAAATGGATTAATGCGAACATTTGAAAGAAAAATTTGTCAAATCGATGGAGCCGTTTTCTGATTTAAGGTAATTCGAAAAAAGTGGGCGTAAAAGTGGGCGGGGCAACATTTTCTTTCCGCAAAACCTTAGTTAGACCATAGCGATAGTTTTAAAGAAAAAATCGTTCAAATCGGTCAAGCCGTTCGCCAGTAATGCGCTTAATAGAAAAAGTGGGCGTAAAAGTAGGCGTGGTAAATTTTTCTTTCGATGAAAAGTTAAAGTTGATTACTACGAACATTTGAAAGAAAAATTAGTCAACTCGATGGAGCCGTTTTCTGATTTTAGGTAAATTGAAAAAAGTGGGCGTAAAAGTAGGCGGGGCAAAATTTTCTTTCCGCAAAAACCTAAGTTGGACCATGGCGATAATTTTAAAGAAAAAATCGTTCAAATCGGTCAAGCCGTTCTCAAGTTATGGATTTTGCCACTCCCCTCCGCCCCCAGATTGACCGATTTTGGATTTCAAAATCAACTAACCATCATCACTCCTCCCTGTACCTTCCCTAAAAATTTTATGGCAATCGGTCGAGCCGTTCTCGAGTTATGGAGTGACAATCAAAATGTACACTTCTTTTTATATATATAGATTATGTGTGCATATTAGAGCGACTCAAGTTGTATGGAAGCAAAATTCGTGCTCGATGTACCCTCCTAAAAATGAAACTTGGACTTTTTTAAGATGACATTTTAAATATTTCGGCTCCAGCTTTGACCTCTCGTGAGCTGGACCAGTTTGAAAAAGGGTCTATTTTTGTATGTTTTGTTAATTTGAGAATCTGTTTCCTTACCAACATATACAATATGGGCATCATAAGAAACGTTTTTTTAAGGCGTGTGCAATTGTATATACAATTTGTCAAAGGCCGATCATCCATGTCCTTTTTTAGGATTTTCTGTAAAAAAAACGGTTTTTGAATTTTTTGTTCGGAGTTGTTTGTAATAAAAAAAAAAATGCCAAATTAACATATTTTAATCTTTAGTCGATTTAATTAAATGTGGTGGTAACCCTTCTTTATGCAATATGGGTATCAAACTTTTTCTTTTGCCAAGTACATCATCTTTGTACGTAAATAATATAGATTTTTGCAAATTTTACACCGTGCTCTGTAATATATATAAATGAATTTTTTTGTAACTGTAATATGATAGCGGATTTAGTTTCTAGATCATGTATGGATGAAAAAAGGACTAAAAAAAGAAAACAATAAATGATCCACGACTTAATTTTTTTTTAATTTGCGAAAAAAATGTGCCGCCAAAAAGTTGTGGATCATTTCTTTTTTTCTTTCTTTAGTCGTGGATCATTTCTTTTTTTCTTTCTTTAGTCCTATTTTCAAATTAAAGACCGATTTAATTGTGGGATTCAAATAACTACTATTTATTTCTTACTTTTTTAAAATTTGTTAAAAAAAATGTTTCAATATAAACCACTGTGCAAAAATTTTCTAGGATTTCGCAGAATATATTTTAATACTAATTCATTTATTTCACTGATAGAAAAATGCATCTTCATATTGATGATGCCCTAACATCATAATTGTGACATCAATGTTACTACAAATGGCATCAATGATGCAAAAAGTAACATCAACCCAATGACTAGCGTCTTCGTACTATTTGGTAATTTTTTACGCGTCATCTATTTTATGACTTTAGTGACATCAATTCGATGCCACGTTATGTATATTATTAACATTATTTTCATGATTACAAGGTATTATAAGAAGCAAAAATTCCTATATTCCATTTTTTTTTAATTATTTAGTTAAATACATAAAATTTTTAAAGTAGAATAATTACAAAAACAATTTGGTGATTTATTATTGATAGTTCTGCTGTAAACAAAGGTCATAATTCAACAAACGTGGAACAAACATAGGTAACGGGTAAGTAAATTATTATATTCTTTCACTTTGACTTAATGACAAACTGTCATTAAATTGATGCTAATGTGTCCTTTCTCCGATGTTACTGCGTCATCGCACAGAATACATGTTCCTCATTTCTGTGATTCCAATGTGTCATCCCATTGATGACGAAGTGATGTTAAGGTTGACATCACCATGTTGAAAAGTGTTATGGGGTCAAAAACGAAGACACTTGTCATAGAACTGATGTCAAAATATATCAGCGTTATGACGCCTTTTCTATCTGTGTAGCAACCTTCACCTTTTTCGTGCACACATCATTTTATAATAGGTGCTTACTTAACAGTATTAACTAAAAACGACAATACTGGTAATAATCATGATGCACTTGCTGTAAACGTATATCTAACGATTATTATTGATTTATATCTGATGGCTGTCCGCAGCAATTCAAAAATTTTGTAAACCTATATTTTCACAAGTTAGACTTTAAGAATGCTGCAGAATGGCAATATTTTGCAACAGCACATTGTAAAGCGGCCCATACACTTGCAATATAATTGTATATGATATTCGCCATATTATGTTCATTTTGTCCTATATTATGCAATAAGTCGCACAATGGTTTCAATTGAAATATTGCTCAACTTCCATTCAATAAAAAGGTGAACATAAACTAAAGGAATAACATAACTATTTAAATCTTAATCCGAATAAGACTAAAGCCATGTACTTTTCTTGCAATGTAGTTCTGCCTAATATACATATAACTGATACAAATATTAAGTTTTGGATTTTTCCTGTCAAATCAATTTTATAATGTCGAGAATATCTTTTACTTTAAAATAACTTCATTGCGTGGGATTGTCTTTATGCCTTCCTTTGTTTCTTTATGGGCTGGAGGTTTTTTCGGGAATTTCCCAACATAATTTAACGAAACTTATGCTTTGTTTTAATCGTGTAGTTATATACATTTTTCGTCTAGGGTATAGAGCACACATATCTGGTCATGTGTTTAATATATTAGGTTCTGATTTTCAGAGTTTTATTAATTTACGTTTAATGCTTTAAGATTTGTCCGTACGAATTAAACATTCCAACATTTATAATCGGGAAAAATATGAATTAGCTTTTAAAACTGATAATACTACAAAAAAACTTTTTAGCAATATGAAATTTAAGATTGAAAAAGAAGAAAAATCGCATTTAGTTTACAGATACACTGTAATGGAGACAAAACTGACGCATACGGAAAAGTATATGTTGGCACGACAAAAACCAAATTAAAAACCAGACTTGCAGCACATAAGTCAGATGAAAAGGCTACTAATAAACCATTAGAAACGAAGTCAAACCTATGATATCCCAACAAACACGCAGGTTTGATTTCAAATTGAGAATGATTTGAAATCAAACGTTTTCTCAAACGACAAACGTTTGATAATGATTTGAAAATCATTTGAAAATCATAGCGTTCTCAACAAAAAGGGGAAATTATTTTCAAATTGAAAAATGCCTTTATTTTCAACTTGCTTTCAAACGTAATTCTCAAATGTTTTTCAAATGTGGATTATAATACAATGTGGAACATAAATAAAAATATTGTATTGTGAGATAAACATTCGGCACCATAGCTTAAATATGAAATAATGTTCTTTCCGTCCTCTAATTTTTGCAAAGACGAAATAATTGGCACCTTTTTATTTTGAGGATTGTAGCACCGTGATCATTCAATGAACTTATAATTTCTTCACTTTCCCGTTTTATTTTTTTTAATTCGTATTTTTAATCATTTTAATGACAAATAATTTTTATTTTTCACAAAAAATAAATCGTTCACTTGTAAAACACATTTAACCACGAAGTAAAAATTTTACTTTAATCGCCATTTTTAATGTTTACATTTATTATAGTAACATTTTTTACTTTGTGGTTGCATGTGTTTTTCTATTAAAAATTAATTTTAATATAAATTGTACAGCTTATTTCTTGTGAAAAATAAAAATTATTTGTGAGTAATAACAATGATTAAAAATACGAAAAAAAGGAAAATAAAACGGGAAAGTGAAGAAAGTTTGTTGTACGTTTCATCTTTTAAAAAAAATAAACAATTTTTATTTATATTCCACATTGTATTATATTCCATATTTGAAAAATATTTGAAAATTACGTTTGAAAGCAAGCTGAAAATAAAGGAATTTTTTAATTTGAAAATAATTTTCCCTTTTTGTTGAGAACGCTATGATTTTCAAATCACTATCAAACGTTTGTCGTTTGGGAAAACGTTTGATTACAAATCATTTTCTATTTGAAATAAAACCTCCGTGTTTGTTGGGATAAACCAAATTGTAATAATGTAGACATATTGGTGCGAAAGCACAACTACAAGAAGAGTTTTACACTTGAGATGCTACCAGGGTTGTTAGATGTGACGATTTTTCGTCATTTTGACGATTTTTTTGAGAAAATATAGTTAAAAGACGATTGACGATTTAAAGGTGTTATGATACTTGCTATTTTTTGTATTGGATTTTTTTAGGATTGACTGAATCAAACAACAAATGCAAGAAAGAACAAGAAATACAATATGTAAACAAACCCTTTCTTTTGATTGACATTTCTTATGTATATTTTTTTCTTTGACTAAAACAAAAAAAAAATGGTAAAAGCTTGGGCAAATGAAACTATTTTGTTTTTGATAAACGAAATGAAGCAGCTGCCCTTCATATGGGATTTCAAATCATACATTTTCAATTAAAGAATTAAGTTTTATTGTATATAAAACAAAATTGTTTGTGATTCCAAAATAAAATGTAAACAAAACAAACAATATAGCCCACGTTTTTCCCCCACAAAAATTGCAAAACAAAAGTTGAAAACCGCTGCTTTCGATCAAAAAAATTGGCAACAGTGCAAAAGCCAAAAAAATTTTAAAATTTGCTGAAATTTTGCTGTTGAGAAGGAACATCAACACAGTAAAAAATAAAGGAACTCAAAAAATATTTTTCTCCAAACTGTCCGATTTGACTTGGATTGCCCACATAAGTTAATTCAAATAAAGTTAAATTCAGAGTTAAAATTTATGGGAGATATCTTTAAGACGTTGCGACCGCTTGGAATCACTCGCAATTTTATGTATCATACTGCGAAATTATTTGAGGATACTGGTGGTGTACGAGACCATCAAAGATACGGCCGTCCGCGCACTGGGAGAACTCTGAAAGCGATCAAAGCAGTGAAGAAACGAATCGAATCAATGTCTCGCATTATCAAAGAAGACTTGGGACTAAGCGCGTACAAGCGACATACTGGACATCTGCTCACGGCCGCATTGAAGGAAAAACGTAAGCGAAAAATAAAATCGTTACGCAGCCGGTACACGAAAAATGCTCACAGGCAAATTCTGTTTACCGACGAGAAAATCTTCCCCGTAGATGAATCGTTCAGTAAACAGAACGATCGTGTGTATGCTCGGTCATCCATAGAAGCATCCCGAAGTTTCAAAGAGGCCACCATCCCGTGTCTGTAATGGTATGGTGGGGAGTTTTCCGAGAAAGGAGTGAAAACATCGGCCAATGTGTATCAATCGACCGTCCTGGAACCCATTGTGAAGCCACCCAGCCAATCATTATTCAACAAAAAGCTATGGACCTTCCAGCAAGACTCTGCTCCAGGTAACAAAGCAAAAACGACTCAAGGCTGGTTAAAACAAACGTTCCGGATTTCATATCAACTGTTGATTGGCCAGCTGGTAGTCCAGACCTCAACCCGTTGGATTACAAGTTGTGGTCCGTATTAGATGGCATGACTTGCTCTAATCGACACCCAAATATTGAGTCACTGAAGCGAGTCCTTGTCCGTGCAATGGAAAACTTTCCCATGCATGAAGTGCGTCCTGCGATCGATGATTGGCCAAATCGTCTTAGGTCGTGCTGGTAGTCAAATGGAGGCCATTTCGAATAAGTTGTTCTAGGATTTGTAGCCATTAAATAACTCAATAAAAACAAAATTAAAATTTTTTTAAATATTAATTCGTTTTCATTTGGAGTCGATTTTTCTGTGAACCAGTATTTATGACTTTGCTACGTATTACTTTTACTACTCGGTTAATTAAGTTAGAATACAATTTGTAACATAAACAAATTTTGCGCCTAATGCCATATTTTAATAATAAAAATTAGGATAATATTCCAGAGCAGTTTCTAATAATGACATTCAGTTTTTTTTTTGGAATTCATTGATATCAATCCATTAATTCCTTATTAGATCTGTAAAAATAATATTAAACATTTGAATAATTTTACAACAAATGTAATCATGCTACAATTACAAATTGAAATATTAATGGAATTCGAAAAACAATAAAATAATCGACTTAATTATCATCTAGGTAAATGGATGAATGAATGCAAGCCTTTAAAAGAATTAAATCTTTTTGGAGTTCATCCGCTAAAAATTAAAACTCGGTATATTAATTTATCATTCTTTAAAAGCATTTATCATCATCAAATAATTTCTATTCTTTCATGCTAGGAACACAATAAAAACGTACCGTTTAGGGTTCCCAACTTTTTTTTGTTGCAATTAAAGTACATTATTAAAGGTTAAGAAAAAAAAGTACACAGTATAAATATAAAGTACAATTAATTTCTATTTGTTTTCCTTTATTTTTGGCCACTTACTTTTATTTATATTTATATATTTGCTTTTATATACTTAGCTGGTGAGGCCTAACTCCATTTGTGAAAATAAAAATTCAACATTTTTTATTTAATTTTTCCCGACGTTTCGTGAATTTTATGTTCACTTCTTCGGGGGATTCGTCTATTAATATAAAATAAAACCAGCAACATTTAATAATACAATAAATTGAACGTAACTAAGTTACATTGAAAAAAAAACAATTTTGTATTATATTAATATATTTTTTAAATAATAAAAGCCACAGCTAGTGTCGTCATCTACTGTTTTTCAAAACAACTCTGTAACTGGCGCTTAAATTGTCGGTATCTTCTTTTTTATTCATTGTTCTGTTTATTTTCTGTTGAATTCTTAAGCTTTCCGTAGTATATCTTTTCCTCACGTTATTTACCTTGTCTAGTATTCTTATGTTGTCAAAATCAGGTTTATGTTTTGCTTGTAATATGTGTTTTGATAATGCAGTGCTTTCTTTGTTTTTGTTTATGTCTGATTTATGTTCTCCCATTCTTGTCTCCAGATTTCTCTTTGTCGTCCCAATGTAAACTAAATCACAGCTGTTGTTGTTGTCTCCCTTGCATGGTATTTCATACACTACATTATTTTGTTGTAGTTTGTTTGTTGGCGTTTTTGTATTTGTAAATATTGCACTTAATGTTTTGTTTGGTTTGTAACCCTGCGGCCACACGATCAAGTTCCCAGCGGGAAAATGGAATTAATAGGAATCGAGAAAGTAATACGTATCTTGCATAATATTTGATTCCAGAATTCATTATTCTTAACACAGACCATGTCCTAGGATTGTAATAAATTATTTAAATGTATACTGGGAATGACTTAAATAATTCTAAAAAATACGAATAATTGTCACGAAGAGAAGAAAAAGCACGAAACATTTTTACGAACAGAAACCATACATTCCTTGTTCTGCTATATGCGTCATACGCTACTAAGTTTATACGGTGCAATTGATTAAACGATGTCCATCTATCCGTGTATCCGTTGAAATGGGGTTTTCGAAGACCCCAGATATAATCGGGACTAGGTTGTTACATATTAATGTCACATATAGTCCGGAACTGTTTGCTATTGAGATTTAGTTTTATCTGTCTACAAATGGCCGTGTTATGAGCAAAAAACCACGCCTGCCTCTTAAGGCAGAATTAAGGCTCAGCTAGCCTTAATTACATTTTGTTATTTGTAAAGCAATTAGAACGATTACTGTTAGCAGTAAGATGTTACGTCTCAATCTGTTAGAAATAGATTGGTCTTACTTTTTTACGGTAAGGTTACTGTTACTGTTACTCTGTTTTCATAATAAAAGTTATAAACGTGTGGTCTCGAACGTACGCTAAATAGAGTCAACTTTGGCTAACAGTAGTGAAATCTAAAAATCTGGAAAATGGAACGAAATATTCAAAGGTGATTAATTTATTTTAAAAGTGTATTAATGTAGGTCTCCTTCCAGTATTTACAAAATAAAATATCTCTCTTGGTTTTTGTTTAATTGGCTAATGTACCGGTCGCGAATGTACGGGTCGCGAACGTACGATTTTTCCATATGTGTTTTTATTATTATCACCATGCATTTTGCCATAAATATCTTAAAATTTCCCTAACGAAAAACTTAATACTCCCTTTACAATTGATTGCAATAGAGAGAGATAGTGAAGAAAGAGTGCAAACATAACATATTTTTTGCATGTAAAATAGGTATATAAAAATGTCTTTAAAAGTAGAAAATATAAAATTTTCCAGTTTCCAGCGCAATTTCCTCAAGTTAAACAGCTGAGATATGAAATCATTCTTTTATAAAATCATATATTTATATATATTTATATTGAAATAAACTGTTTTTCGATTTTGAGATTTCATAAAATTTAATTTCTTCAAATTTATGTGCATTAAAGTTATTGAAATAAAACAATGGACGGTGCAAAACTAATAAATTTGGCACAAATGGCTGGTAAGTTGCTACAGAAAACGTACATAACTATTGCAATTTTGTAACAGAACGCCACGGAATAGAACAGAAACAGAAAGTAAAGACTAATGCTTCCTTTATTTTACCCATAAATCCCTTATTGTGTTTTTTTTTTCTTTATTTTTTGTATAAATGGGGAATGGCAAGAGCCAACGTTTCCAAATTAGGTAGAAGTATCTTGGTGATCAATAAACAGTGTCAACCAATATGTGGGTGGGATTGGAAAAGTGGGCGTATCACAAAAAAGATTTATTTATATCTAAAGAACGGTAAAAGTAAAATTGTCCAAATTTGGTACACGTAGCTCTATAAAATAGGCCGGATTGGAGAAGATAGTATAGACTTCAGTTTATCTAAAGAACAGCAAGAGCCAACGTTTTCAAATAAGATACAAGCATCTTGATTATCAATACACAACATCCGACAGCATGTGGGCGGGATTGGAGATTTGAGCATGGCAAAATATAGACTTAATTATATCTGAAGAACGGTAATTCTATACCTTTCTGTTCTTATCGCACCAGAGTGAAGGGTATAAAAGATTCGGCATAGCCGAATAAATCATCCTATTGGTTTTTTTTAATCAAATAAAATTCCTTTAAGGATTTTCCATATAAAACTTTTATTAAGTCCACTTAACATTGAATAAAAAAAAAAATCGTTTGGGAATTTACATTAAGATAGCAAAAAAACAAACTCAAATTTGTTTTTGTTTTCAATATAGTTTTCTAAACTATAATTTTTACTATAAATTTCAAAAACAGGCAGAGAAAAAGATTTGAATTTTTATTTATAAAAAATATATTGAATATTATCAAATTTTAAACATTCAAAGAAACTAAAAACTTCACAGGAATAAGCTCATCTAGCAATGAATTCTTTTGAAAGTTGATCATTAAGAATAGTTATTTCTATAGGAGTCAAGAATTTCCTACATTTAACTTAATTTTGCAAAAAGAATTAATGAAATCATTCTTTCGAATCTGTGGATGACTAGATGGATGGACGGTTTAAATGTATAAAAAAAATAATGAAAAGATTTTATTATGAATGTATAAACAATATAAATGTAAAACTGGTATGGAAATTAAAAATGATTTTACGATAAAAATGCATCAGTGTAGGTGTGGTCATTTAAACACACACACACTCACACAGACGTAATCTATTTATTATTGCATTTACATGTGCGTAATCGAATTTTTTTAAATTAATATAACTTTTACTAGCCAGCGGAAAAAATAGCAGTACAAAATAGAAGGCCATCTTTTAAAATGGATATTTAAATATGAAGAGTCTTCTATCTTCTAAATATGTGTAAAATAATGAAAAAGCGTGTGTTGGTTTATGAGTTTGTTCCCGCTAGAGTTTAGACTCCCAAACTTCAGTTATTTCCCCATGGCCCGGTGCTTAGTGTAACCTATTAATATTTGTTAATTTTCAAGTTGGCGTTGCAACTCCAATATAACAAAAGTTTTCAAATTTGGATCAAAATATTTTGTCTATCAATACAAAACTACTGCCAGTGAACGGTAAGCCTCCCATACACGAGATCTGTTTTAAAAAAATTTTATAAATTTAAATTAAATGGGGGTTGCAAGGCTCATGCAAAAAAACTATTTAAAATAGACAAAATCGAGTGAAAAAACTCGTTTGCTGTCCTAAAAAGTGAAAACGCTGGCATTTTTTCCTACTGGGTAATTATTATTTGTTTATAAAATTATTAAGTTTCTTTTTATTTTCATTTATCTAAATGTATTTGCGGTAGGGTTGCCAGAAACCATAAACTGGACAATGTAAAACATTGATAATATAATTGCATGTGCCCGTGCAAAAAAACCGAACTGAAGAAAAGGACAAAATGAAAAAACAAAAAATGTACTTGGACTTCAAGAAAAATTCTTGACAGAAGTACGAAAAAACAGAAGTAAGGAAAAAACATGTAAAATCAATTAAAATGGATAATCATTCAGGAAAGCAAATTTCGATCTACCAAATGTTAGAATACAATTTGGTTTAAGGATTGATGTTTGACTATTGACGTCAGCAGTCGTCAATTGCTGCGAGGGTAAGACGGCAAATCCATCTGAGGAGATTGAGTGGTTGCAATCGAAACATGTCATGGTAACCTGCCGGCCGGGTTTCAATCCCCAGCCACGTCAAGAATGAAAGATTATCAATAACAATTTTAATTAATTTTCATGTTGTAAGATTCCTTTCTTCATAAAAATAATTTAATGAAAAATTAAATTTCATGAACTTAAGCCTAATTAAAAATATTAAAAATTGTTTTTTTGTTGTTTTCTTAAGAAGACAATAAAATAAAGCAATTTGTTTTTTAATTTTTTTTTTTCTTTTTACCCACTTACAACTACAATTCGAGTCGGAAAAAAGCCAACCAATTGTAGGGGAATGTAAGAAAAGATGAACTCACTGTTATTGTTGGTGTTTTGTTTAAGCTTTGATTTAGCTACAAGTAAGACTAATTCGCTTTTAGGGTTTTATTTGTATAATATTTGTGGCTTTTCTAAAATCTTTGGAAAAGGTTTCCTGATGAGCTGGCCTAAGTAACCAGTGAAATGCGCATATAAGCTAGCTTTGAAAATCTTTAATACTTCATCAAAATTTAGTTGGGCGAAATGAACTAAAATTCATTTGAGTTGAATTGACTTTGAATTAATTCAAATGAGTTAGAAAAAATGAATTGCAATTCATTTCCAAAAAAAAAAAAAGTCAATTCAAATGAGTTAATGCTTATGCTGATAGGATTTTCGCAGCTTCCTACAAGTCATATTCTGCCGTTACCTGATCATTACAGTACATCATTGGAATTTATATTTTTATTATTTTCTATGCCTTTCGACCATTATCTCGTACTAGGTGATATCCGAAATGAGTGATAACAAAACGGGAGTAATGCTTCTTCACATTTACTTCAAAATCAATTCAAATGAATTGGAAATGAATTGCAATTAACTTTTTCTAACTCATTGGAATTAATTCAAAGTCAATTCAATTCAAATGAACTGGAAATGAATTGCAATTCATTTTACCAATTCATTTGAATTAAAAATGAATTGCAATGTATTTTGCTAAATTTAAATGAATTTATTCAAATTTCATTCAAGTCATTTTTTGTGTAAAAAGAATTAATTAAAAATTTAGCTAAAAATCAAATTAAAATCGAAAATGAATGATTCATTTACATCTCTGATAGTTAGTATATATTTAATAAAAAAAAAAAGAATTTTTAATTAAAGAAATTTATTTTAACTGTACAGATTTTATTTCAGCTGGTAACTGGACAAGACCTAAAAAACTGGACAATCCAGGCCGTCTGGCAACCCTTATTTGCGGGCATATCATTATTGTTTGTAATAATTGGGTGATTTTTTAAGAGCTATAGGAAAGTTTAAAAAAAACACATAAAATTCAGAAAAATGCATGAAATCTTTATTTGAATCGATAGTACGGTCCATATAATTTAATGTTTGAAGATTATCTCATGCAAATGTTGACCGTGACTGCGCCTCAAATGGTCCATCCGCTTAGTCCAATTTTGGCATACCTTTTCCAACATTTCGGCCGGTATCTCATGAATAAATGCTTCAATGTTGTCTTCCAATGCGTCAATTGAAGCGGACATGTGTGTATAGACATGAGCTTTAACATAGCCCCACAAAAAATAGTCTAAAGGCGTTAAATCGCACGATCTAGGCGGCCAATTGACCGGTCCCGAACGTGAAATAAACTGTTCACCGAACTCGCCTCTAAATAAGTCCATTGTTAAGCGGGCTGTGTGGCATGTGGCACCGTCTTATTGAAACCACATGTCATGCAAGTCAAGCTCTTGCATTTTGGGCCAAAAAAAAGTTGGATATCAGCTCACGGTATCAGCTGACCATTCACAGTTACGTTACGATTCGCATCATCTTTGAAGAAGTACGGTCCAATGATGCCACCAGCCCATAAACCGCACCAAACTGTGACTTTTTCTGGATGCATTGGTAGCTCTTGCAATGCTTCTGGCTGATCTGCACTCCAAAATCGACAATTCTGCTTATTAACGTACCCATTGAGCCAAAATAGAGCTTCGTCGCTGAACACAAGAAGCACGCGATGAATTTTCTTGTCAGAGCATGCATTTTGATAATAAAATTCAATAACTTGCAAGCGTTGTTCGTTTGTAAGACGACTCATGGTTAAATTATAGACTAAACTGAAGATGTTTGACAGTGAAACAAAACACAAAACGTTTGTCAGCTGTTTAAACCAGTGTTGCCAAAAAGATAATAGCTAAAAAATCACCCGATAGTTTGTCGAAAGTTATTTAAGTGTGCAAGCAAAATTAATTATTAAATGGTTTTTAATGTATTAATTATACGCAACCCCAAAATATTGAAAATTTGCAACTAAAAATACAATTATAAAAATATTTAATTGTTTAATTTCGAGATAGTTAAAATAAATTGTTTATGGATTCACTTGTTTGTTTAAATTTAAATAAAATAAGTAAATTGTTTTGAAGAAAAATTAAAAAAATAATAGCCGAAATTTACTTGAAGTGTGGCAAAAATTAATAACTTAAGCTATGTTTACATTATTGGGGGATTCACAAGGTGTGCTATTTAGTCATATTGCCATAATGTCCTAAACAATATTTTACAATTGTTTAAAAAAATACTGCTGTGTTTCAAATAAAACAAAATTAATGCTGTTCATTGATTCGTCTGTATAATAACTGTATAATAAATCATAAGCGGTTGCCCTCAGCAGTCATATATATTTCTTGTAATTATTTTAAGCCATATATATGACTTTACAAATTTATGACTACCTTGTGAATCCCCCATATGTGTTTTTGTCATATTTTCTTACGGATTCAAAACAATATCATGTGTTTTGCTTTGTGTACAGTACATATGACATTTTTGATTTGGAACGAGTTCTAAGTGGCAAAGCATCTGACATCAGTTGTTTTTATACCCTTCACCGAAGGTAAAAGGGTATATATAACTTTGTCATTCCGTTTGTAATTTCTACAATATTGATCCTACACCCTATAAAGTATATATATTCTAGGTCCTTATGAAAAGCGAAGTTCAAATCCGGTTGTCCGTCTGTCCGTCTGTCTGTTGAAATGGGTTTTCCGAAGCCCCCAGATATGATGGGGACTTGGTTGGGGTATCGTTATGTCAGGTATTCTTATTTTAATTTTGCTATTGAAATTCAGCCAGATCGGTCCACAAATGGCTGAGATATGAGCAAAAAACCACGACTACCTCTAATTTTTTACAAAAATCCCTTGTTTTTGTTGTATTTTTATTAATTTTTGCTGTATATCTGGGAAACGGCAAAAGCCCAAGTTTCCAAATTAGGTACACACATTTAGGTTGTCAATACACACCACCCTACAAAATAAGGGCGAAATTGGAGAAGTGGGCGTGGTACCTCCCGTACAAAAAAAATTAAAAATTTTATAAAAACCTAAATTTTAGGGCTGCCATATGTCTTATGGATATGACTTATATACCAAAATATCGGAAATTTTTAGTAGAACATATTTTATAAGAAACTCGGGAAAATCGGTTCAGATACAAAAAAGTTATGTCCAAAATTTTTTTTTTTAAATACCCACTTTCGGGAACCATTGATTTCCCCTAAGTTGTCTAAGTTGTGATAAAAATACTGCAATCCCAAAAATTATTTTTTTTATTATTATTTCATCTATTTAACGAAAATATTTTAACAAATCGAAACTAGGAATTTTTGTGTTTTTTTGCTACTTAAAAACTCCCCAAACAGATAAGAGAAAACAAACACGCCAACTTACATACCACAAACTATTTTGGTGAATATATTTCCATTTTTCGGTTCACAACTAAAATAAGTTTTATGGTTTACAACTTTGCTATTGTGGTGAACAAAAATATCAAAAGTAATTACAACTCAACACAGTGAACATTAAACGGGCCATTTTAATGATATTCAAACAACGTTCCTTCATGGTTTAGTTGTCTAGGGGGTGTGTTAAGTTAGAAACTGTGAGTTCTCTGGTTCAAATCTTGTTTTTTTAAAAAGAACATTTTTTTTTTAATTTTTATTTTTTTATGTTCTAAAAACGATTTAAAAAAAATATTTACCAGTTTTCGCTTTTTAAATTTAATTTATAATGAAGTTTAAAGTATTATAAATATGTATGTATACATATGTAAAAATTATTTAGTTTTTGTCTAGTTGCTCTGTATTCTGCTCCCACAATGGTGAAGGGTATATAAGATTCGGCACAGCCGAATATAGCACTCTTACTTGTTTATTAACAAAGTTGTTTGTGGCGGCAAAAAATAATTGAAATTTTAATTAATATAAATTATAATCATGAACAGTAGAGTGGTTCGAAAAAATTTTTTTTGTCAGTCCCCCCTAGGATTAAAGATAATGTAAAAACAATTCCAAAACTTATTTTTTTATTTTTTTGCCACGCCTAGAAATACCGCCCTTTTAGTTTTTTTTTCACTGTGTCGCCATTTTTAGTCCGACCATAACATTTTGTAAGGGCTACATTTCTGTCTTTAATAGTTTTAATTAAAATACAGTACTTTTCGCTTATAGTCACATCCTTTAGTTGCAGACAAAACGTGGACTATATCGCTAATGTGACTCTAAGGCTAATTCAAATATATGCCACTACGAGGCATATATCCGAATTCGAATATATTCAAGTTATGTGAAAAAAGAAAATAAAATATTCATATAAATAATTTACACCGGCATCAGGCTTATTGTTTTGCTACAAAGTTGGATGCTGTATAACAAATAGTTAAAATAATAACAAGATATTTCATAACTGATACCAAAGGCAAAAACTAATTCTTAACGAGTAGAGAGTTGATGACCAAAATTAAACAATAGCTCAATTCACAATCTTGTGCAAATGGTCTTGCATCGTAGCATTTGCAAAATGGTATAGTAAATACTGTAGCATACTTTTGGGAGCATTTGCAAAATGGTATAGTATATTTTTACTCTACACCAACAAAATATACAGCAATGCACTTGCTACTCTTTTGCAAATATGCAACGCCTAAAACCAATAGTTTATATTTACTCGACTTTTGCAACACTTGATTGTAAATCGACAGCTAACACTCTGTGAACCAAGCCAATCAAAAGTATACTACAGTATTTACTATACCATTTTGCAAATGCTACGATGCAAGACCATTTGCACAAGATTGTGAATTGGGCTAATGTAATTCTTTATATCTTTGGATGGATTTTATTTTGGAAAACTAAAAAAAACTTTGTAAATATTGCTAATGTGACTATAATACCATTAAATTGCTTTACTTTTCCCTTTGATGACTGTTGATATGATAAATATGGCTTAATGGACTTTATATTCAATTAACTTAAAGCAGCAAAATAAACAGATAAAATGGACTATATGCTAATGTGACTATAAGCGGTAGTGACTATAAACGAAAAGTACTGTAATAATCTTTTTCGTCAGTTTATATCATTTATAAATTATATTACGGTATTTTGTATAGGTGGACAACACAATTATCACAGAAAATTTTTAATTTTTTGAACACAGTTGTTATTATTACTCTTATTCAAGTAAGATTGTGGTGGAATTAATGTAAGGTAATGCTTAGTTTAGTTATTAAGATTAAAAATTCATGTTTTTAAGAAACAATTTCAAAAAAGAATTAATGTAGTTTTTTTTTTGTTTAATGCCATAATTTTTGAAACTTTTTTAAAAAGTCCTTAATATTTAATTACTTACCAAAATTGGCTGGATTATATTTTTCTTCTTCAATTTAAATACATTTTTGCTATCGTTGAAAATAATTCAACAAACATTAACGTTTTACGTTATTATCCTTAATGTTGTTTGTGGTTCCTTTTCACATTTCTGTG
The DNA here is from genome assembly GCA_930367215.1 of Pollenia angustigena. Classification (NCBI taxonomy): domain Eukaryota; kingdom Metazoa; phylum Arthropoda; class Insecta; order Diptera; family Polleniidae; genus Pollenia; species Pollenia angustigena. Next base: position 218,389,554 of record OV884058.1, on the reverse strand, counting down.
TCATATTTTTTGTTAATGATAATTTTTTTTTTTTAAGAAAATAAATATCATAAATTTAAGACCTCATTTATTTAGCAATTCCTAATTACATTTTTTAGGCTGCTACTACATTTTAGTAATCACAACATTTGTATCGTATTAAAAATAATTTAATTTCAATTAATTTTATAAAATTCGTTTGGAAACATGGGGATTTTTGTTGTCGTCCTTAATATCTATACAGAGAACTTAATTACCAGTTTTAACCATGATTAGAATTTTCCAACTAAATGGTTCATTTGGATTTACAAACTTATTTAGTAGAGTTCATTCAATAATCCTGGGACATTTAATGCGAGTTTATGGATATAAATGACCCAGAAAATACCCATCAAAAGAGAGTAATTAACGGAAATAAACATTTTATAATTAAATTAAATTTGCAAAGGAAATTGTAATAAAATATCATTGAAAACAATAAATGTACGTGTGTGTGTGTGTGTATGTGTGTGTGTGTGTGTTGTAAATAATACGCTATAGGAAATCTGGGATCAAGTGTTTCCAATTGTCCACGTTTGTCGGTTATTTTAGCTTCTTTTTTTGAAACTGTTAACAAAGCGTCTATACTTTGGTTGCCTTTAAGAACAAAAGAAAAATTTGTTGACAGAGCTGCTCTAAAGCTGGAATAACTAAAAAACTTTGCAATAGTTTATAGCAGCGGTCACCAACTATTTTCATTTGGGGTCCGTTTTTTTAAAAAATCGCCACCGTCGCGGTCCGGAAGGTAATAAACTGAACTATTTAAATAATGTGTTGAGATACTGTATCAAAGGACAAATAAAACGAATGGGTTTCGGTGCATTATTTTATTAAATAATAAACAAATGCTTTGAATTAAAAGAAGTATGTACAATATTTTTACAATATTAATGAGAAAAATTACATTTTTTGTCTTGGACTATCTGTCTGTAGTTTGAAGTATAGCTTGGTCAGGCTATTCTCATTAAATCTTGGAGACGTTCATCGGAAAGTCTGTTAAGAAATTTATTTTTAATGAAATTCATCTTAGAAAATGCTGCTTCAAAAACATATGTTGACCCAAACAAAGTGAGAAATTTCAAGGTAAATTTTTTTAATTCTGGATATTTGTAAGCACAAACCAATTTTATCCAAAACTTCCTGTTTTTGGACTTTTTCTTGGAAATCGGTAATTTCCATCTGGAGAGAAGCTTTATAACTCCCGAAAATATTTGCAGCTTCATTACTCCATTCATACGCAGGAGTCAGAGAGTAAATGTTACTGAGGATATCGGCGACATTTTCAATATTCTTATCTGCGAATCTGTTTTCTTATTCCGATTTCAGATCCTCAATGAACGTCTTGCATTAGCCGACGTCAAGCTTGTTGTCATTGCAGATTTTTTTTTAAATTAGGGAAGTGCAGGCGTTCATTATCCAGATTAATGTTGAACAGATTAAGTTTTCGCAGAAAGCTTTTTTTTCTGTCAGGAGTTTTGCACTGGTTCTCAATAGGTGAACCGTTGGTAGTTACTGATAAAAGCTTTTTTAAGTCTAACAAATTTTTTACAAAATAATCACCGCGTCCATCATGTCTTCTCCTCGGGTTCATCCTATTAACGGCAAAATAATTAATAGCTCCTCAAAAAGATGACATGAATATTACTTATAAAATTGTTTGTGTTTTTTGCATAGGTTTCCCTTTTACTTGTTATTTAACGGATCATCACCAAAGGCTAATGTCGAGACGAAAATATTTATAATGAATTTGTTGTTACATAATGTAAAATATTTTGTATTGTTAACACAAGGTCCGTATAAAATAGGTCTACGGTCCGGATCCGGTTGGTGACTCCTGGCTTATAGTGAAAGTTTATACTTCTTCCTTTTAATTAAATATGTATGTTATTTAAGCAAAATGTAGGCAGGGTTTTTAGATTTATAAAAAAAAAATAGATCAGCAGGACAGAATCGTAAGACCATTTTCAGATTACCAGAATAGAAAAGAAGTTAATTTAGAGCTTTAAATAGAAACTTAATGCCTGCACTAAACCTACTGTATGTTAGACTTTACAACTGCACAGAACTTCAAAAGGTTACTTTACACTATCACACAAGCTTTAATTATTCTTTAATACTTTGTAAGATAGAAATCAAATAAGTTTTGTTGTGACTGCCAAAAACTTTTGTTCAACATTACAGCTTGCATTCACACTATCATGAAATAACAATTTTATTTGCTTTTGTTAAAATGAAACTCAGGTCAAATGAAAAGTATGGCTGACTTCCAAAACGTACTAATACAAAGTTTGTATACAGTTTTACTACTGTATTTTAACCATGCACATGTACAAAGTACCGAAACAATGCAACTATGTGTTCTGTTTATTTAAACGTTTTGAAATGTAAGTGATGCAATGCATAATATTAAAATAAATCTGTATTGCTTGCAAATTAAATGTCAAATATCACAAAGCATCAACTTTAAAACCGATGCTCTGATTGCTTTTTTGCTGCGTTACTAATACTTACCATTGATGTTTTGGAAGGGTTTGCATTGCATAGATATTGTACTGCGGCGTAATAAAACATTATACTTTGTTCTTATACAAAGCATTTGACGTTTTGGAAGTCAGCCTATTTTTGTTTAGAAAAATCGAATGGGATATGGATGTCATTTTCATAACACATTGCATTCACACAGTATAATAGTGTAAAGTACCCTGAAGCACACACTCTATTTCAGTGAAGCTTTTACAATAAAACAAAAACTCGTACTGAAAGTTTTGTAAGAGCACATAATTTGGAAAGCTTCAAAACATTAAGGACTAGTGAAGTAAAGTGACGTAAAATTACAGCAAATACAGTGAGTGAAGTAAAACATAAAACGCCTATGAGCGATTATTTTCCAAAATTGACTGTATAGTAACAAAAAAAAAATTGGAAAACTTTAAAACAAAAACAACGTAAGTAATAAAAGGGCTCATAATTCCTCTACACTGTAGAGTCTACAGTGTAAATTTTTAATCATTGCCAATTTTGAAAATATTTGACGAATATCTTTTCTGTAAATTGCAAATTTTTGCAAAAATGTGTCATCACCTTCACACGCAAAGAAAAAACATGGTTGTGGTAAACATATTCTAAGAATTATGATTGTAGTCACCATATTAAGATTATTATTGAATCATATTATGACTAAATATACTCGTACTATTATATCATAATATTTTTCCTAAATAGTTGTTATAGTTTTCTATATACAGGCTTTCAAGGTCATTAATTTAATGTAAATGAAAGATTATTTATTTCATTATCAATAAAATCCGACGTTTCGTTGGTATTCTTTCCAACTTCTTCAGGGATTGAGTTTTATTAAAATCTGGCAACATTGTAAAAATACAAAGTAAAAAAGTAGTTAATAATAACAATAATTATAATCTTAATTTTTGACAAATTAACTTACAATAATCTTTTTCGTCAGTTTACATCATTTATAAAATATATCACAGTATTTTGTATAGGTGGACAACACAACACAAAACTTAAAATATTAAAATAAATATATGTAAATTTAAAAATTATCACAGAAAATTTGTCCTTTTTAGAGCACAGTTGTTATTATTACTAAAGTATTGCAATGGTGTAGTTTGCATTTGTATTGTCTTTGTCATCTTTTGTGTTTATTGCACTTGTCGATTTTTGTTGTATTCTTAAGCTCTCCAACGTGTATCTCTTATTTTCCCTTTTCTCTTTATCTAAAATTCCCACCTTTTCAAAGTTTGGCTTGTGTCCGTTTTCAATGCAGTGTTGTGCAAGTGCAGTTGAATGTTTTCCTCTTTTTATGTCAGCTTTATGTTCGTCTATTCTCACGCCTAAATTTCTTTTCGTTGTACCAATGTAGATTTTTCCACACTCCTCATTATCACCGCCATCACATTCAATTTGATAAACAACATCACTTTTATCCCTGCACTCAATCTTTCCCTTAATCATATTATTATTCTGTTAATCATACTAAGTTGAGAAGTAATCAAATTATTGTCATGTTAATCATAATAAGCTAAGAAGTAATCATATTATCATCATGTTAATCATAATAAATTTAGAAGCAATCATATTATGATACAGCACCTTTCATAGCTGTCACAAAAATACAAAATAAATTAAAATATTTTTGCATCGATTTTTTTATTTTGTGGCTTTTTACAATTTTTCTTAATGTTAATCAAATAGGGGAGTTCAATATAAGGCTTGCAAAAGAGCAAATGAAAAATCTGTGGTTTTCATGGGCAACCGCGTGTGTCCATTTTTTCGATTTTAAGATGTTGATGCCATATTGCCTAATTTTTAACGCTCTTTACATTTTTTTGAAAAAAGATGGATCGATTCCGATTTTTTAACGTAATGACAAAGTTTAAAAAGTGCAATACCTAGCCCATAGTTTGATCTAGAATGGGTTTTCGGCTTTCCTGAACAATTTGTTTTACGACATACGCGGTTGCCCATGAAAACCAAAGAAATATCGTAGCACTTTTATAAAATTTAACGAAATCTCTGTGTGTTTTGTTGTTGGATTTTACAAAAAAACTATGAGATTTTGCATTTGCACTATTACATCACTAATACTTGAATGAACTGCGCTAGTATTTTAATTTTTTAATTTCTTTAAACTTATTTTTTTATGGAATTTTATCTTTTAATTGTTTAACCGCTCACAAATAAAAAAACGACACAACTTCTTCAAAATTATTTTGCAAATGGCGCTAACATAATATGAATAGAGTAAAAATAGTTTGATTGCATCTTTAACATAATATGATAAATGTATAGAAAGTTATCATGTTATGGCTATTAAATATCATGATATGGTTGTGAGAAATATAATATGTTTAGATAGTTATCATAATTAAGTTGTTACAAAAATAATTATTTTTCGGTCAACAATACTCAAATTCATAATTGCGATAAACATTGATATGTTTACAGTAACTATAATATTGTTGATATTAAATAAAAATAACAATTATTTGTGTACGACAACAATATATTGTTACATTAAACATAGTGTTGTTGCCGTAACCATGCCCAACCATATTTTTTCTCTGCGTGCACCGAAGGTAAAAAGGTATAATTAGTATTGTGGTTATTTTGTTGAACTATTTATGGCTTTTAATCCAAATTTTTAATACTTTTAATTAGGCTTAAGTTCATCAAATTTAATTTTCATTGAATTATTTTTTATGAAGAAGTAAGAAAGAAAACATGTTAAATCAATTAAAATGGATAATCATTCAGGAAAGCATATTTCGATATTCCAAACGTTAAAATACAATTTGGTTTAAGGATTGATGTTTGACTATTGACGTCAGCAGTCGTCGATGGCTGCGAGTGTAAGACGGCAAATCCATATGAGGAGATCGAGTGGTTGCGATCAAAACATCCCAGTAAAAAATGTGCTCCAGAAGGAGCAGGTTTTGTGTATGAATTCATACCACAAATCGCTTCAAACCTGCTGATGGGATGCCTGATTTTTGTATGGGGTGTTCCCGGTTTGGAGGACTATTTTCTGCTGACAATAAGCGCTTTTTTTAACATGCAAACAAAGCACTCCTAAAGTGCTTTTTAGGGGCTTTCTATATTCACATATTCATTAATGTTTTGCTTTTACTTTTGTTTAAATGCCTTTTTCCAATCATTTTCGCATATTTTTATTTTTTTTCGGTTTGCAACCTTCTTTATTGTCAGCACTAAAATAGCAGCTTTTTTGTGTATTTAATTCTGTATCATTTACTGCTTTATAAAAGCTCTTTTATTGAAGCGCTCGATTATGCGCTTTTTCTCTTAAGTGCTTCAAAAAATCCAAATTTTTTTTACTGGGATGTCATGGTAACCTGCCAGCCAGGGTTCGAGCCCCGGCCACGGTCAAGAATGAAAGATTATCAATAACAATTTTAATTAATTTTTGTGCTGTAAAATTCCTTTCTTCATAAAAAATAATATAATGAAAATTAAATTTGATGAACTTAAGCCTAATTAAAAATAGTAAATATACCTTTTTACTTCGTCAATCCGTTTGTTATTTCTACAATATTGATCTTAGACCCTATAAAGTATATATATTCTGGATTCTTATGAGAAGGGGAAGTTTAAATCCGGTTGTCCGTATGTCTGTTGAAATGGGTTTTCCGAAGCCTCCAGATATATGCAAAAAACCACGACTACCTCTCATTTTTTTCAAAATCCCTCGTTGTTGATGTATTTTTATTACTTTTTTCTGTATATGTATCTGGAGAACGGCAAGAGCCAAAGTTTTTAAACGAGGTACAAACTTTTAGAATATCAATGCACAGCATCCCACAAAATGTGGGCGGGATTGAAAAAGTTGGCGTGGTACCTCCCGAACAGAAAATATCAAACATTTAATAAAAACCTGAATTTTTGGACTGTCATATGACCTATGGATACGCCTTATATATCGGATCGTAAATCTTTAGTAGAACATATTTTTTTGAAAAACTCGGAAACATCGGTTCAGATGTAAAAAAGTAATGACCAAAATATTAATTTTTTTATAAAAAATACCCATTTCGGGAACCATAGATCTTCCCGAGTCAAAGTTTTATAATCCAAGTAAATGGTAAATTTCTTCTTACACACATCGGTATATAAACCTATCAAATCGGTTAAAATGGCTAAGTTATAACCAAAATACTAAAATACCAAAAATTACTATTTTTCTATGATTAAGTTTGTCGTTTAATATATGTAATATATGGGTATTTCCCAAAAAAGTCTTCTTTTTGTGACGTTACGACACCAAGCAATTAGTCTTGTATTTTAGAACCATGTTGTTTCAATCTTTCCTCTCTTTCACTAAATGTAAAGCTACTTGCGCTTTACACCAAAATTAAAATAAGTAAATAATATTTTCATTATTCTTTGAGAAACAATTAAAAATGGTTGGCGTCGTAACGCGACATAAAGTAAACTTTTATGTGGAAATACCCATATATAAACTTTTGTTCTTTCCTAAACATGGTAAAGGGTATACAAGATTCGGCATAGCCGAATATAGCACTCTTACATGTTTTTTTTTCAAATTGTTTCAAAAAACAACACTATTGAAAAATTGCATACCTACATATTAAATGCAGTGGTCTTTCCGGTCTTGTTGCTGGATCATTGTCGAAAGATAATGGACTTGCTTGGCGCTGTAATGATTGCAAGAAAATAAGCATTACATTCTATCGTTTTTTCCAATCAAACAAATCCCGTTTTTTGGAAATTCAAGAAGAAGCAAATAAACTTGTTGATAAAATATCACAATATGCTAAAATTTTTGATGATTTTAATGCTTTAGAATCTATAAAATCTCCTGTTCAAACATCACCGAAAAGGAAATCTGCAAGGTTAAACAATAAAGTAAAGTTGACTGAACCTTCTTCTTTGCCATCTTTGCCTCAGAATCCCGAACCCGCTTCTTCATCTGTTAATGATCGTGGGCCAACTCTTCTATGCAAAACATCCGTTCCAACTAATACTGTCCCAATAAATCATCAAAATGCAACAAATCCTGTTAATTTGATAAATAGTGAAAATAACTGTGCTGCTATAAAAGATCTGAGAGTGATCCCACCAAAAAAACAAATCTTTGTATCTCGTTTTGCATCTGATACATCTGTTGACGACATTGATGCGTATATTAAATCTAAGATCGGCAAAAATTTTGATTTGAATGTTCATAAGTTTACTTACTCGCAAGCGCGGATTATCACATCATTTAAGCTTACTGTTCCATTTGAAATTTTTAACTCCATTCTCGACCCATCTTTTTGGCCTGAACATGTCTTAGTTCGAGAATATGAACAAAATATAAACCGGCGTCCAACGAATGTTGCTTATTTGCCGAAAAAACAATTATTACATTCAAAAAACTAACTGATGCTCCCGACGATCAACTCATTATTATATACCAAAACGTACGTGGAATGAGGACTAAATGCTCCAAATTTTATGTCGATAGTTTTAATTTCAATCACCACATAATTTGTCTAACTGAGACTTGGCTAAATAATACTTTCTTAAATAACGAAATTGTTTGCAATAATTTTCATGTATTCCGGCGCGATAGAACTACAGTTACTACTGGCGGTGGAGTTTTAATAGCTGTCTTAAATACATTTCCTGCTGAAGAGCTAATATTAAACTTAGCAAGTAAAATTGAATTTATTGCAGTGGTAGTAAAAGTAAACAACATTAAAATATTTATTACATGTTCTTATATTCCACCTCAATCTGATATAATTACTTATCAACAACACATTTTGGCAATGGAACAAGTGGCTTCAAAAATCAGTATGGGTGACTTCATGTTAGTCCTTGGCGATTTTAATATACCTCAGATTACCTGGCATTTCTCCACAGAAAGTAAAACTTACATTCCTAATCGTTCTGATAACATCAGTGATGATATATTCGGTAACATTACAAATTTATGTCTACATCAGATAAATGGCGTCTACAATATGTATGGTAAATTACTTGACCTGGTATTTGTTAATGAGCCTAAGGAATGTACAATAAATCGTGTTGATCCTATAACACTCCCAGAAGATCGTTACCACCCTACAATTGAAATTAGCTGCAACATTTTTAGTTGTCATCGTGTTCAAAATTTTCATAAAAAAGAAAAGGTGTTTTGTTTTAAAAGGGCAAATTACAACGACCTACATAACCTTTTAATTAACACAAATTGGATTCAATTGTTATCCATTCGCATTGGCGCACCAGAAACAATCGATAAAATGATTAATAATTTCTACTGTACAATAAAACAATATATGAATGAATGTATACCAAAATTTTCACTGAGCTCAAAATCAGGACCACCATGGGGTAATAAACAACTTTCTTCGTTAAAAAACTTAAAAAACAAGAATTACAGAAAATATAAGAAATCTGGATCCCACTGCGATTACAGCAAGTATTCCGTCCTTCGTGCAAAATACAATTTGCTAAATGCTAAATTATATAACGATTATTTGATTAAAATAAAAAACAACTTAAAATACGATCCAAGATCATTCTATAAATTTGTAAATTCGAAAAGAAAGATCTCTGGCGCACCGAAGGTCATGAAATATATGGGTACTGAAACACACGATGAAAAGGAAATCAGTGATTTATTCGCCGACTTTTTTTCGTCCACATATTCTGATGCACATTGTGCTGAAAATGTCAATTATCCATTTAATATAGTTACTGGTCAAACTATTTCATTTTCACCAATAACCACACTTAATATTATCAATTGCTTAAAATCTTTTAAATATTCAAACTCAATGGGTCCTGATGGTATACCAAGCAGTATTTTAATCAACTGTATGGAAGCTTTAGCAATGCCGTTGTCAATTATTTTTAATATTTCTTTGAAAAATGGATATTTTCCAAAAATATGGAAAGAGTCATATTTAATTCCTTTATTCAAATCTGGAAATAAATCAAATATAATTAATTACAGAGGTATAGCCAAACTTAGCGCAATTCCAAAACTTTTTGAAAAATGCATTTTAGATTCATTGGTTCATCAAGTTTCACCGTTATTAACACCTTTTCAACACGGATTTCGTAAAGAATCATCAACTATGACAAATATTTTAGAACTGACAACTTTGGTAAATGAGGGATTCGTCAACAACCAGCATACCGACGTTATATATACCGACTTCAGTAAGGCATTTGATAAGGTAAATCACAACCTTCTTTTGAGAAAAATTGATATTATGGGTTTCGACAAAACTTATTTAAGCTGGCTAAGGTCATATCTTCTCGGCAGAATACAATGTGTAAAATTTGGGTTTTCAACTTCTAAACCTATATTGGTAAAATCCGGTGTTCCGCAAGGTAGTCACCTTGGCCCACTTTTGTTTCTGCTCTTCATTAACGACATGCCTGATATTATTAAACATTCACATATACTAATGTTCGCAGATGATGTAAAAATTTTTTTAAACTTCACGAACTATTTAGACCATAATTATCTTCAAGAAGACTTGGATACCTTTTATAATTGGTGTAAACATAACCTAATGGATTTAAACCTAATGAAATGTAAACCTATGCGCTTTTCTAGAAAACGTAGTATTTTAAATAACTATAAACTCGGTGACTATAAAATCGAGATAGTTGACACAATTATGGATCTTGGCATCTTACTGGATGCAAAATTGGATTTTATTCAACACATAACAATGACTGTCAACAGGGCTCGTTGTACTCTGGCTTTTATTAAACGTTGGGCGAAGGAATTCCAGGATACTTTCGTCACTAAACAACTTTACACATCTCTCGTTAGACCAATCTTGGAATACGGCTCGATTGTATGGGATCCACATTATATGGTTCATAGTGATCATATTGAATCCATTCAAAAACAATTCTTGCTTTTTTGCCTGAGAGATACATATCGAGGATATGATAATCTCCCCTCATATTCTACAAGATTATCTTTAATACGTTTGCCAACACTGAAAAGTCGCAGAGTTATGCTAAATGTCTCATTTGTAATTAACTTAATAAATGGAAAAGTATGCTCGAATTTTTTATTAAGTAGTTTATCATTTAACATTCCACGACGTACGGTACGGTACTATAATCCCTTATTTATAAAAACTTTCCGAACTAACTATGCTATGGCAGACCCATTTAGAAAACTGTGTTGTTGCTTCAATGAAATGTTTGAATTTATTGATTTTTCTCTGGATTTAAATATTGTTAAACGTAATATTATACTTAAGTTAAATACTCATTTGTATTAGGCTGTAAGGATTTATCCATAGACCTAATTATATATTAAATAAATAAATAAATAAATAAAATAAATATACCTACATATATATTAAATAACTTTATAGAATTTTAAACTGAAGATATTACAAATGAAATAATAAACTGAAATATACAATTTTCACCTGTGATGTAATAAAACGATTTAATAAATTCCAAGAAATTAACTGTCATATTTCATTTCACTATCTCTACCTCCTTTTGTTTATGTAAAACAAAAACTTTTAAACAATTGTTTTGATTATTTTTTATAATTGTTTAAAAATAAACGATTCAATTCAGTTTACTTTTCTTCAAGAAAAAACATTTGTTGATATTTTTCAATTTCCTTTAAAATGTGTTAATAGTTTAAAGAAAATACATTTTATAGATGAACAGTGGGATGAAAATAAAATATTTGGGGAAAAACTCGAACATTTTTATAAAACAAATAAAAAATATTATGCCATGCACGCAAGCCAAACTAGTTCCAAAAATTGAATAGCAAATAGGCCAGCTACAACTAAAATCACAGAAAAATTACACACATTCTAACTAATAAGACATTTCAGATTTTTTCAGCAAACATTATAATTTCGAACCACTGTTGTTATTAACATGTGTTCATTTCAATAATTTATTACACGTCCAATAAGTTTAGATGCCAATAAAAATGTAAATAGAACCCAATTTAGATAAATATTGAATATTTTGTTATTTATTTTGCAATTTTTAAATAAAGTCTTGCAAAGAATTTTAATGCAACGAAAGTAAAAAGAGAGCGGTAAATAGGAGAGAAAGTTGCAAAAATACACTACTCTTTTCAATAGAGCTAGCAAAAAGAAAATAATTAAAGCAGCGCATCAAGTGTACCATTTTCTAGTGCCTAGCATTAAAGCTGAAGGTCTACATCACGCGTTTTACGCTTTTTTTGCCACCTTCGTATCTGTTAAAAAATAAGATTCAAAATAAACAATGTACAAAAGCGTAGGAAACTTGACGCGTATAATCCGAAAAGCAGTTAGGTCTACTTTCTACTTTTGTGGCAAGCAAAGAAGCGGCGAACAACCGACTCAGCTGATTTTGGCAAATGAAATTTCATTTTTATTTGAAGTTATGCCGCGTAAAAAGCATTCGATGTAATTAAAGCGTAGAATGCAGGTAAGTATGAAAAATATGCAACGCGAAAGCGCTTAATTTCAGCTTATTGCTAATAAGACATACTTAAATAGCAACGTCAACGTTGTGTCATGCATATTAATAATAACTTATTTTTTTTAATGAAACCCACAAAATAGATATAAAAAATGTACATAAACCCGCTAGAATGACTACAAAAATATCTAAATTGCCATTTCTTTAAAACAGTAACGGCTAGAGTTGTCAACCGATTAAGAAAAAAACCAAACTCGTGTTCGAATAATTTCAAAAGGAAGATTTTCGAATAACAAATAAATCGATTTATTAATGTCGATTAGTCGAACAATTTTTTTATTAAAACATTAATTAAATAAAAGCTTAGAATTCGATTTATTCTCATATGTTTTTAGTGATTTTATACAAAATGCAGGAAAGTTAAAAAATATTGTTGCCATAACCCTGGTTGTAATTAATCTCAATGTTGAGTTAGCTACGGTGTTGAGTACTCATTGTATTTCAAAAATGTATTTTATGTTCTTATTATATCATAACAAACAATTGAGTAGGTTTGTTGCAAAACTCGTTCGTTACAACATTTAAAATACCAGATGATTCCATGATTTTAGCACGAACATGCATTGATGCAATCAGAATATTTCGTCTAAAAAAGCGTCCAGAAAACTGTTAGAATCATTTGCCATCCCGTATTTTTAAATTTTTACCAATCGAGTTTTGCAACTGTATCAGCTCAAGTATCAAGAAATCGGATTTTTCAATATCGTGCGAAGAATTAGGAAACAAACAAAAAGCTTAAAATTAAAGAATTGATTTATATAAATCATATCTTGAAAATAGAAAATGTTGTTGTAAGTGTTACAATATTACTATTGAAAACGATGTAATGGAAGATAATCCAACGGCATCAAGAAAAGCCGAACTTGGTCCAATGGAAAAATACATTAAGAGAGACAGCGGCTGTTCTACAGAAGAAATTGTAGACAGAAGTTTGGCTGAAGATGGAAGGTCTGCCAACGCCTTCTGAAAATCCAGAGTAATATCGGTTTATAAAGGAATTAAGAGGTTTACGATGCCTTTAAAAAAATTTAGAAAAATTTTTTGCATCAAAAAAATAAGAAGTCATAGCGGATGGAATGCAAGATTTCCCGTAGTAATTTGTTTTTAAAAAATTTTTTTTAATCGTTATTCTCATCGATTAATCGAATAATTATTTAGATTTAATCGTTTGATCGAACGAACAAAAACAATTATTTGAATTATTCGAACAAAGTTGAAAGGCGAATAATTGACAACTCTAGTAATGGCTAACTTCGCTAATATTTAAATATAGGGGTGCCAGACGTACTATTTTTATCAGTACATGTACTGATTTTTTTCAATTGTACTGATTTTACAAAAACTAATGCGGCTCGACTCAGCTGCTCTGTCTTCTAATTAATAAACCATTTTTAAACCATTGTTAAATGTTAGAACATTATGGCAATATAACGTGAAAGCACGCCTTGTGTTTGGCGAAAATTGCTTTAAATACCAATATGTTTTATATTTAAAGAAAATCAATAAATAATTTTTTTCAAGTTAAATAAAAACTAAAATATTAAAACATAATTTCCTGTATTCACAAACCTTTTTTTTAATATAATAAATGTTTAAAGAACAAATTATTTATGAAAAAAATCACTATTAAACGTTTGTTGATTGTAATAATAATCGTTTATGAATACGGGGGTATATGCTCATTGGAACATGAAACTCTGTCCAAATGCGTCGTTTGTGGTGTTTGCTTTATAAACGCAAAGGGTGTTATTTCGTATGTTATGTGTAAATAAATTTTAATATTTTGTTGACGTTTTACTTTTTAAGGCTCAGTTAGCCAGGAGAAACAGTGACGTTGCTAATCAGCTTCTTCATTTTGTTGTATGTAAAGCAATTAGAACGCTTATAGTTAGCAGTAAGATGTTACGTCTCAATCCGTAAGAAATAGATTGATCTTACTTTTTTACGGTAAGGTTAAGTTACTGTTACTCCCGGCTGATCCCTACGTGTATTTTTTTATTTTATTACTATTCAAGAGTTTAAAATATTAAATAAATAGTTATCGCTCTATTTTTGTTGCAATTTACACGTTTCATGCGATAGTTTTACGATGTGAGAAATACAGAAACGGGCTACTGGCTACCCTACTTGTGAATTACAAAAGATTTATAAATTTGACCCCAGCGCTATCTACCGGTCCGGTCCAGCGGACCTTGAGTGTAAGTCACACGTACCCGGAAGCAATGTTTTTATACATTAAGATGAACTAATGGTTACAAGGTCAAGGCAAACAAGTAAGAGGGATATATCCGGCCAGGGATGATAAATGAGAATACCAATATCGTACCAACGAACTTTTAAAATCGTACTTTGTCGGCCCTAATAGTACTAAATCATTTTTTTTTTTAAATTTTTAAAAACAAAAATTTAATACAACAAAAAACAAAAGGTACTTTAGGTCACTTAGTTTTCCAAAAGTATTCAAGAATAGAGGCAAACAAATCGAATTTGGTCTAGCCAGGCCAGTATCATGCGGTTTTTAGGGTCGAGAAATCCATTAATTTTTATTTTTGATTGCCGCCAGAGAGCGTTGTCATACACTTTTTTGAATTTATCGTCTTTTTTGTTAAAAATTTACAAATATTTCTCAAAACGAAATCTCAAATTATAACGAAAATAAAATTTTTAAGCGTTCTAAAAATATGTGCATACGAGCATCTTCGGATTGCATTTCCAAATTTATTGTGCTTAAAATTTTCAATATGTACTGCAGAAACAGGAAAGGAGAATAAAGTCCAAATATAATAAAATTTAATTAAGCGCTTGTAAAATCTCTTTCAAAATAATTCGGAGGAAACTAATAATGGACTGGGTTCCCACTGTTCCAAAATTCTCTTGATTACTTCATCACCATCTTGTTGTCGAATATTTGAAAATATTATGAATTCGTTCCAAAATTTGAATTGAGAGGAAGTCGTCTTTTCTACTATGTAGAACTTTTTCAGAAGTGGTTTCATATATCTTTTAAATACTTGTCAATATCATCAGAAAATGCACGCTTTTATGCTGCCGCTGATATTAAATTTAGAATGTGGCATAAGCAATCGTTCAATAATCAAGTGCAAAGATCTATTCACAATAGCGGAGTTCAGTGTTTGGGGCAAATGGTCTTGCAAAAGAGCAAATGCTAAATTTCATAGCTGTTTTTTTTAAATCCAACAACAAAAAATAGAGTTTCCCTTAGATTTCATAAAAAAGCTACGACATTTTGCATTTTCGCAAGACTTTTTGCACCAAACACAAAACTGCGCTTATATTCATTGGACAGTAAATACGAGTTGCCATTTTATATCAATTATAAATATCGGGTGATTTTTAAGAGCTATGGAAAGTTA
This sequence comes from Pollenia angustigena, assembly GCA_930367215.1. Classification (NCBI taxonomy): domain Eukaryota; kingdom Metazoa; phylum Arthropoda; class Insecta; order Diptera; family Polleniidae; genus Pollenia; species Pollenia angustigena. The sequence goes on along the minus strand of OV884058.1, from coordinate 218,374,141 downwards.
AAAAAAAAACATAAAATTCAGAAAAATACATGAAATCTTTATTTGAATCGATAGTATGGTCCATATAATTTAATGTTTGAAGATTATTTCATGCAAATGTTGACCATGACTGCGCCTCAAATGGTTCATCCGCATAGTATTATTTTGGCATACTCTTTCCAACATTTCGGCCGGTATCTCATGAATAAATGCTTCAATGTTGACTTCCAATGCGTCAATTGAAGCGGGCATGTGTGTATAGACATGAGCTTTAACATAGCCCCACAAAAAATAGTCTAAAGGCATTAAATCGCACGATCTAGGCGGCCAATTGACCGGTCCCGAACGTGAAATAAAATGTTCACCGAACTCGCCTCTCAATAAGTCCATTGTTAAGCGTGTTGTGTGGCATGTGGCACCGTATTGTTGAAACCACATGTCGTGCAAGTCAAGTTCTTGCATTTTTGGCAAAAAAAAGTTGGATATCATCTCACGTTGTTGAGTAACAGAGGCCCAATTGCTGCGAACGGCGACGAATCGATAATTGATGGTCATCATTAACACTGGCCGATACAGCTGCGATATTTTCTTCACTTCGCACTCTACGTAAGCGTGTTGGTGGTTAAATGTCCAACAATGTAAATTTGGTGCGAAATTTAGTCACAATAGCCCGAATAGCCGCTTCAGTGGGTCGATTAAACTGACCATAAAATGGAAGAAGCGCGCGATGAACTTTCTTAACAGAGCACGCATTTTGATAATAACATTAAATAATTTGTAAGCGTTGTTCGATTGTAAGACGATTCATGGTTTAAGAAATAGTATCAAATGAGTCACGGGGGTACCAGCGTACTTTTTAGTTTTGAATTGTACCAAAAAAAGTACAATTGTACCAACTTTATCAACCCTGTATCCGGCTATGCCGAATTTTATATACCCTTTACCATGGCTTGGAAAGAACACAAGTTTATATATATGGATATCTAAATATATGTATATATACATGTATATTATATAATATATATCTTTTAGTTTTATTTAATTATTTGCACATGTTTGCGTGCTATTAAATATATTAAAAGTTTAATTAATATTTAGCAAGTTTAATTTTGATCGAATTTCAGTATTTGGTCATACCTCGGCCATTTTGTAACCGATTTGACAGATTTTTATGCCGACATCTTAAAGTATAAAAGTACCATTGACTTTGGTGATAAAACTTGGAGTCGGGAAGTTTTATGGTTCCCGAAAATAGGTATTTAAAAAAATTCGGTAATCCGGACTCCACTAATCCGGAATATTCGTTAATACGGACAGAATTTTGCAGGTCATTGCGTATTCTATAATCCGAAATGATTGCATCTCTATAGTCCGGATTGAATAACACCCATTTTTATTTATTTTTTTATTCAAATCACAGCAAGCTTTGAAAAATACAGTCATTGCGTATTCTATAGTCCGGATTGCTTGCAACACTATAGTCCGGATTGAACAACGAAATTGTCAAATGAAATTAATATTATTTATTGTTAAGCTAAACTGTACAAAGCAGGGTTGATAAAGTTGGTACAATTGTACTTTTTTTGGTACAATTCAAAACTAAAAAGTACGCTGGTACCCCCGTGACTCATTTGATACTATTTCTTAAACCATGAATCGTCTTACAATCGAACAACGCTTACAAATTATTTAATGTTATTATCAAAATGCGTGCTCTGTTAAGAAAGTTCATCGCACGCTTCTTCCATTTTATGGTCAGTTTAATCGACCCACTGAAGCGGCTATTCGGGCTATTGTGACTAAATTTCGCACTAAATTTACATTGTTGGACATTTAACCACCAACACGCTTACGTAGAGTGCGAAGTGAAGAAAATATCGCAGCTGTATCGGTCAGTGTTAATGATGACCATCAATTATCGATTCGTCGCCGTTCGCAGCAATTGGGCCTCTGTTACTCAACAACGTGAGATGATATCCAACTTTTTTTGCCAAAAATGCAAGAACTTGACTTGCACGACATGTGGTTTCAACAATACGGTGCCACATGCCACACAACACGCTTAACAATGGACTTATTGAGAGGCGAATTCGGTGAACATTTTATTTCACGTTCGGGACCGGTCAATTGGCCGCCTAGATCGTGCGATTTAATGCATTTAGACTATTTTTTGTGGGGCTATGTTAAAGCTCATGTCTATACACACATGCCCGCTTCAATTGACGCATTGGAAGTCAACATTGAAGCATTTATTCATGAGATGCCGGCCGAAATGTTGGAAAGAGTATGCCAAAATTATACTATGCGGATGAACCATTTGAGGCGCAGTCATGGTCAACATTTGCATGAAATAATCTTCAAACATTAAATTATATGGACCATACTATCGATTCAAATAAAGATTTCATGTATTTTTCTGAATTTTATGTTTTTTTTTTTAACTTTCCATAGCTCTTAAAAATCACCCGATATTTATAATTGATATAAAATGGCAACTCGTATTTACTGTCCAATGAATATAAGCGCAGTTTTGTGTTTGGTGCAAAAAGTCTTGCGAAAATGCAAAATGTCGTAGCTTTTTTATGAAATCTAAGGGAAACTCTATTTTTTGTTGTTGGATTTAAAAAAAACAGCTATGAAATTTAGCATTTGCTCTTTTGCAAGACCATTTGCCCCAAACACTGAACTCCGCTATTGTGAATAGATCTTTGCACTTGATTATTGAACGATTGCTTATGCCACATTCTAAATTTAATATCAGCGGCAGCATAAAAGCGTGCATTTTCTGATGATATTGACAAGTATTTAAAAGATATATGAAACCACTTCTGAAAAAGTTCTACATAGTAGAAAAGACGACTTCCTCTCAATTCAAATTTTGGAACGAATTCATAATATTTTCAAATATTCGACAACAAGATGGTGATGAAGTAATCAAGAGAATTTTGGAACAGTGGGAACCCAGTCCATTATTAGTTTCCTCCGAATTATTTTGAAGGAGATTTTACAAGCGCTTAATTAAATTTTATTATATTTGGACTTTATTCTCCTTTCATGTTTCTGCAGTACATATTGAAAATTTTAAGCACAATAAATTTGGAAATGCAATCCGAAGGTGCTCGTATGCACATATTTTTAGAACGCTTAAAAATTTTATTTTCGTTATAATTTGAGATTTCATTTTGAGAAATATTTGTAAATTTTTAACAAAAAAGACGATAAATTCAAAAAAGTGTATGACAACGCTCTCTGGCGGCAATCAAAAATAAAAATTAATGGATTTCTCGACCCTAAAAACCGCATGATACAGGCCTGGCTAGACCAAATTCGATTTGTTTGCCTCTATTCTTGAATACTTTTGGAAAACTAAGTGACCTAAAGTACCTTTTGTTTTTGTTGTATTAAATTTTTGTTTTTAAAAATTTAAAAAAAAAATGATTTAGTACTATTAGGGCCGACAAAGTACGATTTTAAAAGTTCGTTGGTACGATATTGGTATTCTCATTTATCATCCCTGGTAAAAAAGTAATTTTTATATTAAATTTTGCTATGAATTATTATAATTTTTGATAAATACATACATGCGGTAATCAGGATAATTCGATAATCCGGATTGGGGTCTGCAATCAATTATCCGGATTATCGAATTTTTACTGTATTTGACACAACTTTTTTCTTTACCGATTTTCCGAGTTTTTCAGCAAATATGTTCTAAAGATTTTCGATATTTTGATATTTAAAATGTATGAATAGGTCATATTACAGCTCTAAAATTTTAGTTTTTATAATAAAAATTGTAATGTTTTTTAGTGCTTTTCTGAGTATTTTGCTCATAACTTAACCATTTTTAACCGATTTGGCAGATTTATATACCAACGTGCTTAAGAATAATTTACATTAAACCACATATTTTTCCTCTATAATCCGTAATTGGAAAAAAAATTTTTTTTTTGGATGGTTTATAATGATATCGTTCGTGACATACCGTACGTGACAGATTTTTCTCTTATAGTATTTACATGCTATGAAATATATTTTTGAAAATATATGCATATAAAAACTAAAAACAAACAAGTAAGAAAGTATTGTCGGTCAAGCCCGACCATATGATACCCTACACTATAATATTTAAAATTTTTTGAGAATGTACCCTACTTAGGGCCCGTGGCCAATCAAGATCGCCAGAACAGAACTATGCTATGAGGTAAAGAATTATATAAAAGTTATTTGTGCCGAATATTACTTAGTTATCTCCATCAATATGAGATTTGTTTGCCCCTAGCTGATTTAAAGAAGGGGGTTTATATGGGGCCTATGGTTAATTTTGGACCTACCCGCACAACATTTTGTCATGACATAGTTCCTATCGTAAAAGTAATTGTCGAAATTTGTATGTAAATACCAACATTTATAATGAAGTTATGGCACTTAAAGCTATTTTCGGGAGTAGCACTTGTATGGCAGCTATCGTCAAATATGGACCGATTCCAAAAAAATTTTGTAAGATGATTTTGATTGTAATACAATAATGTTTGACCAAATTTAAACTAAATACCAACATAATAAGATGATGCATTTTGTTGCATTTTAGTACTTACAATATCGTACGTGACGAGCTTTAAAAGCTTATAAAATTTTTATTATACCAATTTAAAAAAAAGTCCGATCAATATTTTTTTTTCAGCAAATATCTTGCTTTGAACTTTTACTTTGAAATACCTTAGACTGACCCATTTCAAATGACAAAGATAAATGATGTTTTCGCACCACGTACGTGACATTAGAATAGCATCCAAAACAAACACAAAAATATACCGCTAATCGAACTATAAATTTGTTCATTCGTCATGAATCTTGTTCATTGTTGTTGTAGCATTAATTTTAAAGCTTAATTCCAGTATCTGTATGTAATCGGCAGAATATTAAAAATTGTCAATTGCAGTTACTAAAAATGAATCAATGAGAAAGTGATTTAAAACTATTATTTTTTGCTTTTTAAAAATTGTAATTAGCTATAAGTACCGTTTGTATAGTACAGTTTGGGTGTTTTTTTCCTTTCTTCCATATTTGAAAAAAAAGTTTCAAGCGTTTTGGTTTTTTGAGTCGTGGTTGACATTCTCATGGAAATGCCCATATATGTACATATATTTAAACAAAATTAATTATAAAAAAAAAAAAACTTAATTATGATAAAAAAAAGAGTAATTTTTGGGATTGCAGTATTTTGGTCATAACTCAGCTATTTCTTAACCGATTTGACAGATTTATATACCGACGTATAAAAGAAGAAAAACTTGGGCTCGGGAAGAAATATGGTTCCCGAAAATAGGTATTTATCAAAAAAAATTATTATTTTGGTCATAACTTTTTCGTATCCGAACCGATTTTCCCGAGTTTTTCAGAAAATATTTTCTACCAAAAATTTCAGATCTTTTGATATATAAGGCGTAATCATAGGTCACGTGACAGTCCAAAAATGCAATTCACAATTTTTAATATTTTTTGTACGGGAGGTACCACGCCCACTTCTCCAATCCTGCCCACATTTTGTGGGATGCTGTATATGGATAATCTTAATGTTTGTACCTAATTTGGAAACTTTGGCTCTTGCCGTTCTCAAGATATACAGAAATAAAAACATACAACAACAACAAGGGATTTTTGGGCAAAATCAGAGGCAGTCGTGCTTTTTGGCTCATATCTCCGTAATTTTTGGACCGATATGGCTGAATTTCAATAGCAAACTTAAACGTAGTATATGTGACATAAATATACATCAATCTAGTCCACATCATTTCTGGGGTTTTCGGAAAACCCATTTCAACATACACACGGACAGACGGACAGACGGATTTGAACTTCGCTTTTCATAAGGACCCAGAATATACTTTATAGGGTGTAGGATCAATATTATGGAACATACAATGAATGTCAAAGTTATATTTAGCCTCTTACCTTCGGTGAAGGGTATAAAAATGTCAATAGAGAGCACTAGCCGATTTTATGGAGTTTAAAACATACAAAGAGTCAAAAAAAGTATGTAAAATAGTAGTAAAATGTTCCTGATAAATTAAGATTTCTGTTTCCGCATATATTCATACGAGAATTTAAATATATGTGTCAGGAAATTTTTTTATTCTATACATATTTGTAAGTGAACGTTGAAACTGAGCACTTTCAAAATTCCAATATACAAAAGAGGGTCAATAACTCTGTGACTTTTGGGATTTCTCACCTCTTTGCTAAAAGATTTTTCAAGAAATCAAACAGGATTTAAAAAGAGAAATAATAAGAACTTAAGGATTGCGGAATCGCTATGAATATTGAAGAAAAAAAAGGAAAAATATGAAATAGTGTATGGAGCTCAAATGAGGCTACGTTGAAAAGTTATATGATTTTCCATAAAAAACCTATATTCAATTTTAAAAGTAACTGACTTATTTACCTGCCTTCTTTGTATGTATAGGGTGTTTTTTTTTAGCTGCGTAAGAATTTGTAATGAAATATTGTTGGAATGAAAGGTTTTATTATAATCTTGTAGATAATTTCATGGCATTTATTATTTAAATATGACTTCCGGCATATGTTCGCCACGGCTACGAATTTCATTGTCCTTTCAATCAGTGCAATGTTTGAATACTTTTTCCATTAAATGTTGCTTTGAATACTTTTTCCATTAAATTTTGGCGCCCTACGCTCCAGTGGGAGTTAGAGGAACATATATATATTAAATGTGGCCGTATGGCGTCAATGGTGGCTAGAATATTGCCTTCCATACTTCAAAAGTTGCTGTTTTCTCAGCATACACTTATAACTTAACATAGCCCTTATAAAACGTAATCCAGAAACATTAAATCGCACGAACGACAGAACCAGTGAACAAAACCACTTCTGGAAATAAAGCGTCTTGTTGGAACCAAAAGTCGTTGATGTTTATCTGATATATTTTTGGAAGCAAAAACTCAGTCTGAATGGGTCGATAGCGCTCACAATTCACGGTAACGGCAGCACTTGCTCATTTGAAAGACCGTGTAAATCACACCAAACAGTCAGCTGTAATAGATGTAATACCGCAATTTTGCTTATTGACTTAGCCATTTAACCAGAAATGAGTTTCGTAAAATTTACAAAATGCTCTATGAACCTCGCGAATAGTTTTATTTTTTCAAAGTAAGTTTCCACAATTTGGAAACGATTTATGATGACTTGCCAAATCTTACTGAGCAGAAATTTTAACACAGTTCAACATTCTTAGCTGTCAAGCAATAGTTATCGTTTTATCGAAAGTTCTTATTCAGCTATGAAAAAAACCCTTTATATAAAGCGAAAACAAATTAAATTTGCTTAAAAAAATTAAACCGTAGTAACCTTAAATTTGGAACAAAACAAAGGAAGCCATTCTCCATCCCTGATGACAACAAAAATGTTCTATGCAAATAAAATGTGTATATCTCTCACATCAAAATAAATACAAAAATTATTTTTGCACCAAGAACAAGCTATGTATGCTTCTGTTTATGTTTTTATACCCTTAACCTCAGGTGGAAAAGGGTATATATAATTTTGTCATTCCGTTTGTAATTTCTACAATATTGATCTAAGACCCTATAAAGTATATATATTCTGGGTCCTTATGAGGAGAGAACTTGATTTAACGATGTCCGTCCGTCCGTCTGTCTGTCTTCCGGAGACTCCAGACATTATAGCGGCTAGGTTGTTTTACATTTATATCACATATAGTCCACCATTTCGTGCTATTGAAATTCAGCAAGATCGGTCCACAAATGGCTTAGATATGACCAAAAAACCACGACTGACTCTAATTTTTTCCAAAAATCCCTTGTTGTTGTATTTTTATTGCTTTTTCCTATATATCTGGAGAACGGCAAGTGTCAAAGTTTCCAAATTAGGTGCAAACATTCAAGTTATAAATACACACCAACACACAAAATGTGGGCGTGGTTGGAGAAGTGGGCGTGGTACCCCCATACAAAAAATTTCAAAAATTGTATAATAACCTGAATTTTTTGACTGTTATATGACCTATGGTTACGCCTTATATATCAAAGATCGGAAATTTTTAGTAGAAAATATTTTCTGAAAAACTCGAGAAAATCGGTTCAGATACGAAAAAGTTATGACCAAAATATTAATTTTTTTTGATAAATACCCATTTTCGGGAACCATATTTCTTGCCGAGTCCAAGTTTTATAACCCAACTAACTGGCAAATTTCTTCTTAAACACGTCGGTATATAAATCTGTCAAATCGGTTAAAAAATGGCTGAGTTATAATCAAAATACTGAAATCCCAAAAATTACTTTTTATACCCTTCACCTCAGGTGGAAAAGGGTATATATAAATTTGTCATTCCGTTTGTAATTTCTACAATATTGATCTAAGACCCTATAAAGTATACATATTCTGGGTCCTTATGAGGAGAGAACTTGATTTAACCCTGTGATATAGATGTATGTATATGTAACAATTATTTAGTTTTTGTCTAGTTGCTCTGTTTTCTGCTCGCACAATGGTGAAGGGTATATAAGATTCGGCACAGCCGAATATAGCACTCTTACTTGTTTTTTTTAAATTTAATTTGATTTTGTTTAAAAATATAGAAAAATTAACAATATTAATTTAAAAAAAATTGTGATAAGATAAATAAACAAATAGATATGTAATTATGTGCACTTGTTTATTTAAAAGGAAATTTATACATAGTAAACAAACATTTTAACTAATTAAATATTTTTGCAATAAAATATATCGAAACAAAAATATCTTTATTTTTTAATGAAAAAATACTAAATTCAAATATTATTTGGATTTGTGTTGTTTATAAATTTTTACGGAAGTATGAATGTATGTATGTACAGTAAACCCCATCACTGCTTCATTTCCATTATTTTTATACCCTCCACCACAATTAGTTGTGAAGAGGGTATATTAAGTTTGTCATTCCGTGTGAAACTTTTTTGTTATTCATCTCACCCCATAAAGTATATATATTCTGGGTCCTTGAGTAATTCTAAGTCGACTTAGCCATGTCCGTCTGACTGTTGAAAACACGCTCACTTTCGAAAAACTCAAAAGAAATAAGCAAAATTGGTGCCAAATTGCTTGTAGTTATCCTAAGCAGTTTGGGATTGAACTCCAGCAAAATCGGTTCAGTAGGACCAGAGCTATGAATAAAAATGTGGAACCACCACCGAAAAAAATTGATAATTTTGTTACAAAAAATAACATAAATGCTGGAACAATGAGATAAGATTTTGCAAAAATTTGTGTTATTTGACTGGAAATCACGCTGTTAAATTTCGTGAAGATCCGTCTATAATTTACCCTAAGCCCCATATAAACAATACTCCCGGAAAAGAGTTTAGTACGCCTAAAACCGTAAAAAATAACGCTAGCGTAACAAAATTTAGTACGTCACAGTTTTTTAGGACTAGGAATAGCACTGTGAAATTTCGTGAAGATCGGAACATAATTTACCCTAGGCCCCATAGAAACCCTACTCCCGGAAAACAGTTTAGTACACCTAAAACCATAATTAATTATGCTATCATAACAGAAATTGGTACGTCACAGTTTTAAAGGACTAGAAATGACGCTGTGAAATTTCGCGATTATCGGTCCATAATTTACCCTAGGCCCCATATAAACCCTACTACCGGAAAACAGTTTAGTCGCCTAAAACCATAATTAATAACAAATCGTCACAGTTTAAGATAATAATAACATCATACAGATATTACACCTTAAACATTCGAACTGTCGGTGGAGGGTATCAAAGATTCGGCACAGCCGAATATAGCACTCTAACTTGTTTTTTTTTTTTTGTTTTTTATTTGAAATCTTCAGTTGATAAAAAATTTAAATACACATTTTATTAATTTAAAAAGTAAATTTGTTTTTTAATTGCCTTGCTTAATATTAATTATTGCTAATAAATATAGTAAAATGACATTTAAGTGAATTTATGTATTTATATTTTTATTAATTTGAATTTTTCTTGCAATATGGATTTATTTTGTAGGTGATGTCAATAATTTTTGGTTTAAATTAATTTAAGATATTCGTACCTTTCGCCTTGTCTTCAAATCACATGCACAATTGTTTTACTTTTTCTTTTTGTTTATTAATAATTCTAGATTTTGTTAATTTGTTATTATTATTATTGTTGGGAATTGTTTTTTTATTATCTCATTAAGAGTTCTTTGTATCAATTTGCTTAAAAGACAAAACAACAAACACTTTTTATGCCAGTTTAAAGACGACTAAATAAATGAATGAATGACTGCCGGACAAAAAAATATTGCTTGTTTTTGAGTGGAAGACGATAAATGCGAGCAGAACTACATGGGGGTATATTAATTGTTGTTGGCGCTGTTTCTTAATGGCAGGGCTGCCAGGCCCAGGAATAAAATAAAATAAAAATTGTAATAATGGAAATTGTAATAATTTTGAAAAATGCTTTTTCAAATGCCGAGTCGATTTAGCCATGTCCGTCTGTAGAAAACAAACTGAAATTTTAACAAATAAAAAGTAAAAGTTTATTTAAAGTTATTAAATATTAATATTCAAAACTGTTTTATTCAAAATATCGAAGATAAGATTCTAATTTCACTCAAAAAAGTATCACTAAATTAAGAAAAAAAAGAAATTGAGACAAAAAATGTAAAAACAAATGTATATGTGATTTCAAGAAAAACTCTTGACAAAAGTACAGATGTGAGAAGAATCACATGGGCGATTCTGTTCTAGACAACTTTTAACATAAATTTTCAAATAACATTATTTGACACTTTTTTGATGCCAATTTAAAGTAAAACATCTATATTTTAAAATAGTATAATTTTTTTAGACGTTAACTTTCATAGATTTGGCGCGAACAAAAATTCATTGCATGTTGCTCCCGTCATGGCTTAAAGAGCAAATTTCTTATTATTGGATTATATTTCTCTACGATGTTTGATTTGATAATCATCGTCTGATATCTCATCTTTCACAATAAAAAAGAATAATACAATAAAAGTTTAAAAATTAACAGAGTTTTGTGGTATGATCTTATGAAAGTGGGCCAATTTGGTTGCACCCGTCAAGCACTTTAAAGCTCTATCGTGGCTATTTGATCGTTTCATATAAATTCTTGTAAATAGATAACAATAGTATACAAAAAAATGTTACCCCTTCTAGAAATAACTTAATTGCAAATGTGTTTCTTTCTATTAGTAAAAGACGTTTAAAGCCTCTAAATGTTGCACCCGTCAGAATAGAATCGCCCACATGTAAAAATAAATTAAAAATAGGTAGGCAATTCATTACAGCAAATTTCGATTTACCAAAAATATCATTGGCTTTAAGATTGATTTTTGGCTGTTGCATTTGCAGAAAGGGTAAAACTGTGAATTCTGTTGATGAGAACGTGGTTGTTCTCGAAACATGTAAATTCGATCCAAAATCAAGCCCTCGTTCAGTCAAGATATTATCAATTAATTTTAATGCAACTTGAAATTGTAACATTTCTTCCTTCAGTAGAATCATTTAATGAAAATTAAATCTGATGAACTTAAGCCTGATTTAAAAAAAATTAAAAGCAAATTTGGATTAAAATAAAAACCTAAAATTTAAAAAAAAAACAATTCTACAAACCGTTGTAATATAGCAAATATATTTCTAGTTTAGCACGAAAAATTTGCTTCTAATACAAGAAAGAAGTAGCAACAAAATATATTCACTTTTTAAAACCATATTTTCAGCAAACAATATTGGCCGTAAAACCATTCAAAAAACGTTTTTTTTAATAGTCAAGCAAAAACCTACAATTCAGCTAAAACAAGTTAATTCAGCAAATAAAATTTTATTTAACAAAAAAGTTTAAAATTAAGCAAATAAAAATCGACATTTCAGCAATGCAATGTTGTGTATTAAAACTCTAATTCGGCTAACAAAAACCTAATTCAGCAAGGTTTATTTTTGCTAAAAAAAGAAGAAGTTAAAAAGCTAAAAATTCAGCCTAATTAAGAAAACAAAAATTGTACACAAAACCAAGGCAAAGTAAAGAATATTTAAATTAAAGAACTGTAATTTATTGAAAAAAAATTCTTATTCATCAAGTAAAACTTTTTTTTAAAAACTACAATTCAGCTAAGCAAATACAGACAACAATGAATAGGTATCTAGTAGAGTTGTCAACCGATTAAGAATAATTCGATTAATCGATCAAACAAAACCAAACTCGTGTTCGAATAATTTCAAAACGACGATTTTCGAATAACAAATAAATCGATTTATTAATGTCGATTAGTCGAACAATTTTTTTATTAAAACATTAATTAAATAAAAGCTTAGAATTCGATTTATTCTCATATGTTTTTAGTGATTTTATACAAAATGCAGGAAAGTTAAAAAATATTGTTGCCATAACCCTAGTTGTAATTAATCTCAATGTTGAGTTAGCTACAGTGTTGAGTACTCATTGTATTTCAAAAATTTATTTTATGTTCTTATTAAAAAAATCATAACAAACAATTGAGTAGGTTTGTTGCAAAACTCGTTCGTTACAACATTTAAAATACCAGATGATTCCATGATTTTAGCACGAACATGCATTGATGCAATCAGAATATTTCGTCTAAAAAAGCGTTCAGAAAAATTTTAGAATCATTTGCCATCCCGTATTTTTAAATTTTTACCAATCGAGTTTTGCAACTGTATCAGCTCAAGTATCAAGAAATCGGATTTTTCAATATCGTGCGAAGAATTAGGAAACAAACAAAAAGCTTAAAATTAAAGAATTGATTTATATAAATCATATCTTGAAAATAGAAAATGTTGTTGTAAGTGTTACAATATTACTATTGAAAACGATGTAATGGAAGATAATCCAACGGCATCAAGAAAAGCCGAACTTGGTCCAATGGAAAAATACATTAAGAGAGACAGCAGCTGTTCTACAGAAGAAATTGTAGACAGAAGTTTGGCTGAAGATGGAAGGTCTGCCAACGCCTTCTGAAAATCCAGAGTAATATCGGATTATAAAGGAATTAAGAGGTTTACGATGCCTTTAAAAAAATTTAGAAAAATTTTTTGCATCAAAAAAATAAGAAGTCATAGCGGATGGAATGCAAGATTTCCCATAGTAATTTGTTTTTAAAAATTTTTTTTATCGTTATTCTCATCGATTAATCGAATAATTATTTAGATTTAATCGTTTGATCGAACGAACAAAAACAATTATTTGAATTATTCGAACAAAGTTGAAAGGCGAATAATTGACAACTCTAGTATCTAGCAATGAACAACGAGGTTTCTATTTAAAATGTGTGTTTGCTTACTTATAATTAAAAAAAAACCTTTAACAATCCAGAAGGCAACTGTTATTCGGTTAAAAAAACCATAACGAAACAATTTTAATATTAGCTTAAATGCTGGAAAAGAGTAAAGTAGGTATTTACTTTACTTTACCAATATTAAAACAAAAATTAAGCAAACAAAAACTAAAATTAAACAAAATAATAAGTTAATTTAAAATTGTTGTTTATATTATTTACAGTTCCGCTAGTAAAAACTAAACTTGGTAAACAAAATTTTATGTTGAAATAAAATTAGAAAAATTTTGTTAAAGCTGATCTTGTTTGTTAAAACTTATGACGGTGTTATTTGTATTAAAGTTCGTTACTTCTATTCAGTGTTGCCAATTTAGCCATTTTTCAACTTGTTTAGCCATAAAATTTTTTTGCCGTTTTTCTTTTAAAAGAATAAATTTTTTGTTATTATAAAAGTTAATAAAAGTAAAATAAACATTTTGAACAATTAAAACGCCTTTAATATAAATCACAACTTTTATAAATGTTGAAAATCGCCATAAACTTTGACGCTGAAACATCTTTCAAAATAAAGGAACAGTATTCCACTATTAAATTTATAAAATGGATCAACACAAACATCGGTTTCTTTCTGGTTGCAAGTATTTCAATAAAGGGATAAAGGCGGTAACAAAATTGTTTTAAAAATTTCAGAATTGACTATAAAGTTGATCTCATTTCCATGGTCTAATGCTGAAGTAGAGAGGGTGTTTAGTCGAGTAAACATCGTTAAAAGAAATTTGAGAAATAGGTTACATTAAGCAACCGTTAATTCGATTTTATCAATTAGGCAAATATTTTTACAAAGTTTTAAAAAGGGGGTCGTTCACAGTTGGTAAATTTAACAAATTAACAAACTACCGAGTAACAAATTAACAAGTTCGGTGTGAATACCACTAATATTTATACCACCACCACAATAGTGGATAGGGTACTATGCGTTTGTGCTGATGTTTGTAACACCTTAAAATATTGGTCCTTAGCCCACCTTTCGTATACCGATTGACTCAGAATCACTTTCTGAGTCGAATTAACGATGTTTGTCCGGCTGGCTGGCTGTCCATGTAACCTTGTGCGCAAAGTACAGGTCGCAATTTAGAGATTATTTGATAAAATTTGGCACGAAGGTTCTAATGTGGTGTAGGGTATCATAAGGTCGGGTTTACCCGGCTATACTTTTTTTTTTTTAGTGTGGATCTGGACTCAAAAGGTTGGGTAAATGTTGTCGTGATTATGATTTACCTTCAAATTATTTCAAACTTATGATTATTTGAAACTAATGAGCGATTCCTATGAAATGAACAATAACGACATCGAATTTTTCGATGATATAATTTTTTAATAATTATTTATTTTAATATTAATTTACGTTTATTCTTATTTAACAAATTGATCTTAACTCACAATTTCATCGTAAACAATTTTAAATGAATTATTTCTGTTTTGTTATTGAATTTTAATGTGTTTTTATTTAAAAAAGCTTTTAGCCATTTTTTAGCCCATTTTTAGCCATTTTTTTCCGTAAATTCAGCCATTTTTGGTCACCAAGTTTTGGCAACACTGCTTCTATTGCTATTCTGTTTAGAGATTTGTAATGTATTTATACCCTTCACCACAGGTAGAAAAGGATATATATAAGTTTGTCATTCCGTTTGTTATTTCTATAATATTGATCTTAGACCCTATAAAGTATATATTCTGGGTCCTTATGAGGAGAAAGACATGATAGCGGCTAGGTTGTTCTATTTCTTGGTATTGAAATTCAGCAAGATCAGTCCATAAATGGCTGTGATATGACCAAAAAACCACGACTACCTCTAATTGTTTCCGAAAATCTCTTGTTGTTTTATTTTTATTACTTTTTTCTGTATATCTGGAGAACGGCAAGAGCCAAAGTTTCCAAATTAGGTACAAACATTTAGGTTATAAAAACACACCATCCCACAAAATGTGGGCGGAATTGGAGAAGTAGGCGTGGTACCTCCCATACAGAAAATATCAAAAATGGTATAAAAACCTGAATTTTTTGACTGTAATATGACCTATGGTTACGCCTTATATATTAAAAGATTAGATTTTTAGTAGAAAATATTTTCTGAAAAACTGGGGAAAATCGGTTCAGATACGAACAAGTTATGAGCAAAATATTAATTTTTTTTTTTGAAAAATACTCATAGATCTTCTTGAGTCCAAGTTTTATAACCAAAATAACTGGCAAATTTCTTCTTTAACACGTCGGTATATAAATCGGTTAAAAAATAGCTGAGTTATGACCAAAAAACTGATATCCAAAAAATTACTCTTTTTTTATAATTAAGTTTGTTTTTTATACGGCTATTATTTTTAGCCGTATAAAGCTAAGCTGTAAAAAATATTATCACAAGAAATATTTCTGTTATTATTCGTTACTGCGACAGACCGGATTGTTTACAACAGCATAATTCAATACAGTAAGATGACCTATGGGAAATTATGGACCAATCTTAAAGAAATTTTGTGGTATGATTTCTAGTCATATAGAACGATTTTGTGCAAAATATTTAATCAAAATGTGCATTATCGATTTTTTAGGGTGAAAGTTCCACACTTGGATTCATAACTCCTATCATACTGAACCGATACCAATATTGTTTTCTTTAATTTTGAGTTTTTCGAAAGTAAGCGTGATTTCACAAGACAGACTACTATGAATCAAAATGTGGAACCACCACCTAAAAAAATTGATAATTTTGTTACAAAAAATAACATAAATGCTGGAAAAAGGCAGCTGGAAATCGCGCTGTTAAATTTCGTGATGATCCGTCCATAATTTACCCTAAGCCCCATATAAACAATACTCCCGGAAAACAGTTTAGTACGCCTACAACCTTAAATTATAACGCTAGCGTAACAAAATTAGGCACGTCACAGTTTTTTAGGACTAGAAATTACACTGTGAAATTTCGTGACGATCGGTTCATAATTTACCTTAGGCCCCATATAAACCCTACTACCGGGAAACCGTAAAAAATAATGCAATCATAACAAATTTTGGCTCGTCGCAGTTTTATAGGACTGTAAATGATACTGCGAAATTTCGTGAAGATCGGTACATAATTTACCCTAGGCCCCATAGAAACCCTACTCCCGGAAAACAGTTTAGTACACCTAAAACCATAATTAATTATGCTATCATAACAGAAATTGGTACGTCACAGTTTTAAAGGACTAGAAATGACGCTGTGAAATTTCGCGATGGTCGGTCCATAATTTACCCTAGGCCCCATATAAACCCTACTACCGGAAAACAGTTTAGTCGCCTAAAACCATAATTAATAACAAATCGTCACAGTTTAAGATAATAATAACATCATACAGATATTACTCCTTAAACATTCGAACTGTCGGTGGAGGGTATCAAAGATTCGGCACAGCCGAATATAGCACTCTAACTTGTTTTTATTTTGCAAATGTGCTATTTTTTTAAAAATTTATTCTGACAACACAAAAAACTTCTGGCAGCGTTGTAAAAAAATCTGTTTGCAATTATACATTTATTTCCATTACACTGATAAGTTAATTTTGACCTCCTGAACACGAAAAACACTGTAATTTTTTTTTTTCAAAAGTACAGTTTTTTAGATAACGGTACTTTTGTGTTTTTCGGAGTATGGTCCCACTCAAACCCTTGTGGAGCCCAACCGAAAAGTCCGATCGAGATAAATGGCATATCGTTGGAAAGGTAATTGAATGCCTTTTCCGTCGATTATCTGATAAGAATTGGCTGAGTTATGGCACCTCAAATTTGCCTATTTTTTACGTTTTTTTCAAAATTTTTCATTTTTGTTTCGTTTTTTTTTTCTACGTTATAGTAAATATCTGGAATGTTTTATTTTTTAACCAAATAGTATATTTAATTACCAACATTTTAAGCGCAATTTGAAAAAAATCGGATGAAAAATAAAGTTTTTATTAAGGATTTTGTGGAACGACAATATTTTCATCCCATATAAAATTCCGCCTTTTTTTAACCATCAGTTTTAACGTATTTAAAAAAAACGGAATTCGGTTGGGATCCACAAGGGTTTGAGTGGGACCATACACCGAAAAACACAAAAGTACCGTTATCTAAAAAACTGTACTTTTGAAAAAAAAAATTACAGCGTTTTTCGTGTTCAGGAGGTCAAAATTAACTTATCTAGGCACGTGGCGTTCTTGGTAATTTTCCAAATTAAAAATTTGTAAAACAGTGTTATACACAAGCAAATTAAAATAAATTTTTTCTTTTCAAATTATTTAAATTTAATTCTCTATTTTATATTAAAGCCCACGAAATTGTTCAATTAATAAGCTTCCTTAAAAACAATATGGCGCTTAATATGTCAAATGTTATTTATTGCATTTGTTTGCAACAGAGCAAATATGCACTACTAATTGTGCTCCTGGTTTTTTAGTGCAAACGAATTTTGTTGTTGTGTTGTACAAATGTGTGTTTTTGCACACGAATTTGCATCGTTTGCACACTTTGCACTGTCCATCGTGATTTCCCTAAATAATATTATGATAAACTTTCCATTTTTACACCCTTATTTTGTAACTAAAATTTAATTAAACACTCTTGCTGTCGTATTTTTAAAAAAATAATTAAGATTTCGAAAGTAATTTAAGAAATAGAAACTTTTCTTAAAATAGATTTTAATTCCAATAAAGTTTTTAACAAATATGGCAGCTTGAATTCAAAACTTTTTTACCAAAGCTTTATTCAGCAAGTACATATCGTCGGCTTAGAGTGTAAAGCTGCTAACTCCCTTTTAACAAATTTTACAGGAGAAACAAAAAACTTTTTATTTTTTCTATCTGCTGCTTGAGAGGAAAACCGAAAATATTTTTGATTTGACACTTAAGGACTCAAATTGAAGAAAAACTACATGATGGTCGACGAGTCATATCTTTCTCTACCATACGGCATTAAAATCTCAATTTACTTAAAAAGTGGATTAAGCAGGTTTACACTCCAAGCCGACGATAAGTATGTATATGGCGGACTTCATGTCAAGTAACCCGTCTTTTGAAAACGATGTCTTCGGATTTAGATGAAATTTGCACCAAGCTTAGTCCTATTGGATTGTAGCTTAGACACAAATTTTCAACAAGATCGGTCAAAAGTTTTTCATCCATAAGACTTATTACCAATTGGTGTTAGCAAAATTTGTCCCAAACAAATTAGATAGATTTTTCTTCAATCTTCGAAAAAAATTTTTTTTTTGCTTATTTATAAAAAATTTTATTTCAAAAGTTAGGTCACTTGACATGAAATCGCCCATACATATGTATTTTTTATAAGTCATTAAGAACTTTCTAATTAATCTCGGTAGTTACACACTGCAGATAACCAGACTAGTCCATACATGCATGTAAAGAGTAGTCCATAAAGGAGTAGGAGTACTCCAAAACTACTCCAGATATATGGGTATAAGGTGGTCCATTTAACATTACGATGTCCTTTGAGGGGACCATATAACCCACCGAAGTAGTCCCTAAACTACTCCATGGAGTACTAAAGTGGGTTAGTTTTAAAAGTAGTCCATGTTACTACAGTATGGAGTACACTTAAGGGGTAGTTTAAGCATTTTTCTTTTTCATTTTTTACTAATCGCCTTATATGGTGTGTACTGTAGTCTATTATTGCTATTATTAAATATATTTACTTGGTATTTTTAATTTTTGTACCTTTTTTCCATAAATTTCACAAACTTTCACCCTTAAATAAACAATAATGGACACCATCAGGGCTACCAATTTGTAATACTGTAAACTATAGAAAAGTATTCATCATGCAGTTGTTAATTTCTTATAACATTGTCCATACTACATTACATTGGACCATGTTGTAAGTAGTCCATTTAAGTTACAATGGACCCCGTAGTCCTATAATCTGTAGGGCATATATATTTTGCTTTCAAATGCTGTTGACAACCCTGGTCATTCTATTGTTTTGTTAAGTTCTTGATGATTAAATAATATGTATATTTTATTAAGTTAAAAATCCGGAATGCAAGAGAACTTAATATTATCGCCATTAAACGCTATAGTAGGCATTAAAGAATTACACACTGTTACATTGTTCTGGAAACTAATTTAGTTTTTCAAAAAAATTTGTTAAAAAGCTTTAAAATTAGAGAGAATAAGAAAATTCATACTACATTAACATTTACACATTATGTTTAATCAATTTAATATTCGTTTTATTTAATATTTAATAACAATTTGAATTATACACATTAGTTTCGACTGTAGGGTTTCTTGTTATGAGAACTGCTGCATATTTACATACACCGTACACATGCATTTGTTTATTATTACAACATGCATATTGCATTGTGTCAAGCATGGAAAATGCAGTACCAGCATTTGCTATTTTAGTACTTTATGACTTAAAAGAGTACTTTTTGTAAAGTAAACATTTTTTTTAAAAGATCATGATTTAAAGAAAATGTAATAAGTTCAATCGGATGATTTTAATTAAATTTGATACAAAATTTGGAAACACATTTATTTAAACAACATAAAGAATTTTTGGGCGAGGTAATGTCTGTTCTTATGATCGAAATAATTTCCGGCGGAATCATTATAAAATATTTAATAAAATTCTAGACTTAAGGCAGAATAAAGGCTCAGTTAGCCGGGAGTAACAGTAACGTTACAAATCAGCTGCTTCGTTTTGTTGTATGTAAAGCAATTAGAAAGATTACAGTTACCAGTAAGATGTTACGTCTCAATCTGTAAGAAATAGATTGGTCTTACTCTTTTACGGTTTCTGTTATGAATCAGCTTTTTTGCTTCTGTTCAATTGAAAGTGTGTATGTGTGGTTTATTTTAAAGGCAGATACGCACATTAATTCTAAAGCCCGCACAAAATTACATATAAAAATTTTTTTCAAAGAAAAATTTTGTTCCTAACAAATGGATGTTTTAACCTTTACACTTTTAAATTTAAGCTTTAACGCATAAGTAACATTATGATTTAAATGGTAAAAAAAAAAATTCCGTTTTTTCGGCTTAATTTTGAATAACTTGGAAAATTTATGACGGAAAGATTCAGCACAGAACAAACAACCAAATTTGTTCAATTTTATATTAAAAGTCAGCATTCGATTATTTAGACACAAACATCATATCGAATAATGAGCCATGAGTGACATTTTCGTAAACAAAATTGAAGAATGTGGGGCACCAAAAATTCAAAAAAGTTAAACATCAAATATCCAAAAAGATGCACATATTCTGTTCGAAAACGAGGAGTATGTTAGGGTTAATGCGAATGACATTCAATATTGGAGAATGGTGGAGAATAATTTAGAATTAGGATTTCAGCAATATGGATCCGCAGCAATCTATAAGCTAAATTCATCCAACAGCCTAAGGAGAATATCGGAGAAGAAGTAAGTACGCTGAGACCTAAAATTCAAAAATAAGTTATTGGAAATGCTCTGGAAAGAGAACCCAGTAAAAAATGTGCTCCAAAAGGAGCAGGTTTTTTGTATGAATTCATACCTGAAAGCGCTTCAAACCTGCTGATGGGATGCCTGATTTTTGTATGGGGTATTCCCGGTTTGGAGGACTATTTTCTGCTGACAATAAGCGCTTCTTTTAACATGCAAGCAAAGCGCTCCTAAAGAGCTTTTTTAAGGGCTAACTTTATTAACATATTCATTAATGTTATATATTTTTATTTTTTTCGCTTTAATGTTTAAAACCATCTTCGTTGTCCGCACTAAAATAGCAGCTTTTTTGTATGTTTTATTCTTTATCATTTACTGCTTTATAAGAGCTCTCTAATTGAAGCTCTTGATTATGCGCTTTTACTCTGTAGTGCTTCAAAATACCCAATTTTTTTTTTACTGGGGAAGACATAATACCCCCTTTTTTATAATCGATTTTTTTATTTAACACCGCTTATTAAGAAAAATTTTCATACAAAATTTGTTTTGTAAGCTCCATTAAACAAAAAAAAAAAATTTATGAATGGGGTCGTTAATCTTTAAAGCATTATGTGAACATATTTTAATACAATAATCTAAATTTTAATCAATCACAACGTTAAATAAAATCAGAAGCTAAAATTTATTCATTAAAAAAATCAGAACGTTTCTTATGCGCCAACCTGTGTTATATTGTTTTGTTTATCATAAAAAATATTTTTGTTGAGTACCATTTAATAAATTACATTTTCCATCCCTGCACTGAGAATACCGGTTTTTTCAATTCCTTTTGTTTGTTTATTGGCAATAAAGAGAAGTCGCATTCAATTTAAATTCTCTTTTGGTCGATTAAAAATTATTAAAATAAATTTGTTGTGTTTTGTAAGGCCCGTATAAATTAAGAGTTCGACAAAAGTGAATTTTATTTATTAAATTAGCAGCAGTAAAAAGAATAAAGACAATTAAATGTTTTAAGTTGGACAATCATAAAACAAGTTAAAATTTTTACTTTAAGGCATTGAGAATCAGATAGTTCACGCTTTTAGGAACACTTGCCAATAGTGGAACTGTTAAACCAACTAAAATTTAAAATTTTTTAAATATTTTTTTCTTAAGATAAATACATAACGTTCTATCCAAGGTAAATTCACCTTAAAGGTGGAGTTTACAATACTAATGGCAATTTGCTCATTACCATATCACTATTGTTTTTTTATTTCTTTTGAGTTTTTCGAAAGTGAGCGTGTTTTCAATAGACGGACAGACGGTCAGACGGACAGACGGTCAGACGGACAGACAGACGGACATGGCTAAATCGACTTAGAATTACTCAAGGACCCAGAATATATATATATACTTTATGGGGTCTTTAATCTGAGATGAATAATAAAAAAGTTTCACACGGAATGACAAATTTAGTATACCCTCTTCACAACTGATTGTGGTGGAGGGTATAAAAAGTTATATGTATTATTATTGTAAAATTAAGGCCATTATAGTTCAATAAGACTAAAAACGAAATTTCGTAAAGATCAGTCTACAATTTACCATAGGAACTATATAAAGCCATTTCTCAGCTGACTAAGCCTTGAACTGCATCATATATTTTTATTGTGATAAAGTAAATTAATTCCCAGGAATGCGGGAATGGAAAAAAATTATTTTTTGTATCTACACTTTCGTGAACGGAAGTCATATTGAGTCTTTATCACGGTATGTTCTTTGGAGCGTTAAATAATAGCTTATTTCAATTTTAATTGGATGTTTAGACCTGTTTAGTTATTTTTAAGCTGCTTGCCACATTTAAATACCTACAACTTGAATTTATTTTTTTTAATTTCTCGTAGATTCTACAAAACAATCAACTCAAATATATCGATTAAAAATCACCAAAAGAAAATTGCTTTAACAGTAACAAACGATTTGTTGAAATATCATGATTTAAGACTAAAATCTCACATCATAACTTAGACAGACTGTCAATGGAAAGAATCATTCACTCTTATACTCATTAAGCCTAAAATTATGCTGATTACTTGCGTATATTCGCATCTACATATGCAGAAATATTAGGCGGATAACATTTATTTATTATAACCAGAGAAGACTAAAATGTTTTTTTTTTGCTTTTTAGCGGTTTTTTATAAAACCTGCTGTTGTTTGCTTCTTTTAAAATGGTGTTGGTTTTTTTCGATTTTTTTTTTTAAATTCCCATTTTTGTTTTAAAAACTTCGTATGTTACTACCAAGGCGAATTCCTCTATAAAAGTGCAACTCTGCTTTAATATTAAAAACAATCAACTGAAATCATAGTAGGCTGTTTAAAATAGAAATAAATAAAAAAGTTTAAAAAATGCCGAAAGAGAAAAGTAATAAAAATTTATTATTAAATTTATTATATGATGGAGTCTTTAAAATTGAAGAAAATAGGCTCTTTTGCAATATATGCTGCTGCAAAATAAATTGTTCGAAAAAGTCCTATGTGGATCAACATATAAGATGTGGGAAACACCAATTGTCGTCTAAGCAAGATAATCATCCACAGAAACTAATTACGGAATATCCAACTGCCACAACATTTAAAAAGCATCTTTGTAAAGCATTGTTAGAATCCAATATGCCAATAAAAAAAATTTACGATAAGGACATTTATAGTCAAATTTTTGGAATGCCAATGGGTAATCCTCTTTCTCCTACAATTGCGGATATAATATTAGACGACTTACTAGATGAAACCCTCACAAAGTTAAAAAACAACAATGTAGAAATTAAATACATAAGGAAATATGTAGATGACATACTGGCCATAGGTAAAGTGGACGACAAAGAAGAAATTCTGAAAAATTTCAACAACTATAATAAAAAAATACAATTCACCATGGAAATTGAAACCAATAACTCTATAGCATACTTAGACACCAAACTATATAGAGAAAACAACAAAATAATCTTCAATTGGTACAAAAAAGACATTGCATCTGGAAGAATGATAAATTTCAACTCGACACAACCTAAAAGTCAAATAATTAATACGGCAAAAAAATTCATCGCCAGGGTGATAAAAACAAGTGACGAACAATTTCATAAAGAGAATATTGAACACATCAAAAACACCTTAACAAATAATAATTTTCTAACAAAATTAACGAACACACTTATAGATGAAATGATTAGAAAATTAAAGAACAAAAATGACATAAATGAAAACTTAAACAATAATAAAGAACAAAAACTTTTCTTCAGTGTACCATACAATTGAAAACAAAAACATAAACTTTGCCTACAAAGCCAATACCACATTAAACACAATGGCCCATAACTATAGTCATAAACAAAGCATACTTTAAGAGTTCTAAAGTAAACTTTTATAAAAAATATGTTTTTGATCTACTATAGACAAGCAAAAGCATACTTTACACGTTAAACCTGGTGTTAATTTTAAAACTTGCTGAAGTTGTGTTTAACTCTTTTAACAACAGCATCAGCTGTTTTCGCCAAATAAAAAAGTTCTTGCAAAAAGTTAAAAATGTTTATGTTTCAAGATATTGGTCAATATTTTGCAATACTTATTGATTTGGAGGAAATCTTTTATCTTTTAACACAAAATACATACATATGTATGTATAGGCCCTAATTGTGTAAAACGCAATGCCAAAAATTACAATACAAGCAAAAACAAAGTCAAAAATATTTTGTAATTTTGTTGTTGCTTTCTACATAAATTCACATTGCGTTTTTAAAATTTTTCAACGCCACAAGGTATGCAGTGTTTTATTTATATTTTAATTTTTAATGTCAGCTGCTTAGAGTTGCCACTTGCTTATATTTTCTTGTATGTTGTATGCAAAAATGTTCTACATTTGAGGTGGCATTTAGTTAAAGTCGGTTCAATTTAAAACATACATACTTTAATTTCGCCTATAGTAGCAAAATAATTAAAAGAATGTTTTTCTTTTAAAGTTGTTTTTAAAAAGAACCGACTTTAGCGTTTGACTATGATTATGGGCCAATATTTACAAAAACAAAAACCATTATTAGTAAACAAAAACAAAACAATGTGGTATACGAAATACAATGCAAGGGAAACGAAAATAACAAATGCGACAAGATTTACATAGGAACAACAAAACGAAACTTAGAAACGAGAATAAAGGAACACAAAAATGACATCGAAAAACAAAAACATTCAACAGCCTTGGCACAACATATGTTTGAAAACAACCACACAGCTGATTTCGACAATATACGAATTTTAGACAAGGAAAAAACAGAAAGGAAAAGATATACATTGGAGAGCCTACGAA
The DNA here is from genome assembly GCA_930367215.1 of Pollenia angustigena. Taxonomy (NCBI): domain Eukaryota; kingdom Metazoa; phylum Arthropoda; class Insecta; order Diptera; family Polleniidae; genus Pollenia; species Pollenia angustigena. Next base: position 218,349,026 of record OV884058.1, on the reverse strand, counting down.
TCCAACAGAAGAGAGAAAAAACAATGAACACGAAAGAAGATACAGACAAAATAAGCGCAAGTTACAGAGTGGCAATAGGATAAGTTATTAACGACCAAGCTTAAATTACACAAATTAAAATTAAAATAATGTCAATAACAAATTTAATAATTATTTCTTTTACTTATATTTTATCTAATGTAATATATACACACTTTAAAAGAACCCTGTAGGAAGTCAAACACATTTATAACTAACTTCAAACTGGTTTTTTTATAACCACATTTAGTTGATTAAGTGACTTTTTTCCTTGTCGACGACTCATTATTTTAACATGGGCATGTCATAGGCAGTAGTCAATTGGCCATCTTTGCATGACTTTTTAACTGACTACTAACTACTTATTTTTCAACCTATTTGTAATTAATTAAAAGTATTGTCAGTTTATAATAAATTATTTAAATTTTAAATAATTTTTGTCAAAAATATATATGTACATATGAACATGCATACATAGGTATGTATGTATATCTTTATATATTTTGCTATAGAAATAATTATTTATGAAAATGTTGCATTAAACTGCCCTAAATGATGATGTATGTATAATAGTCCTGAAATAAATACGCCACATAATTGCTAGTACATAAACAGATTTGTATTGATTAATTTTTTAATTATTTTAAAATGTTTGTATATAATTTTTTCATTTGACTTCATGGCATGCTTGTTTTACTGATTTTGATTTTATTTGTGTTTTACGTGTGCCTTTTTGGTTGATATCTGCATGAGATTTAAACCAATTTGTAGTCATTTAAAAAAAAGTTAATTTATAGTTAGTGTTTTTTGCAACTGACTATTTTATTTACTACAGGGAAAGTAAGTAAAAATACAATTATATATAAAAAAATGTTTGTAATAATGTTAGTAATAATAATATTTAAATAGATGTTCCCCTGAAGAAGACAACAAAAAATTGACGAAACGTTGGGAAAAAATGTAATTAAATGTGTTTTTAATTTACAATGGAAAAATTTAGGACCTATTAGCTTACTTATATATCTAAAACTTCGTTCTCCCACTTTCAAAAATTTCATTGAGAAATGTTCTCAAAAGTCGGTTCCGTCTGAAACTTGCATTCGCTAGAAATACATACCAGAATTGTATAGGGAATCTATAAAAAAATGCGTCAAGCAGCCATAGACAAATATATATGGATTTCTGTAGATGTAACTACGGGCAGCGGACAGAGATATGTTGCAAATTTTATTTTTGGAGTCTTAGAAGAATTGAAAGACAATAAATCTTATTAATTTAACATGCAAGTACTTGAAACGGCAAATGGCGCATCTATTGCAGAATTTTGTAATGATTCCTTACAAATATTGTGGCCAGATGGTAAAGTAGAAAAGAAATCGAGTTTAGATTTGATTTTAATTTTCTGTATGTATTTAGGCCTCAAATATTAAAAAGTGTTACTTATAGTAACGGATTCAGCTGCATATATGCTAAGTGCAATATCTTCTCTAAAGGCAATGTATCCGAAAATGCTTCATTTAACATGTTTTGCACATGGTATCCATCGATTAGCTGAATTCATTCGAACAAACTTTGAAAATGCCAATAAATTGATTTCCAATGTTAAAAATATTTCCTTAAAGGTAAATATAACTATTAATCAGAGATGTTCTGGAAATCGAAAACGCAGGAATTTAAAAGTCGTTTTTTTAATATGATTTTTGTAGTACAGTATTTTTCGTTTAGCTGCATTTCACTTAACTGCATTTTTGCCTATCTGCACAAAATACAAATAATTGTGTATGATGGCTAAATATTGTTAAAAAAAAATTTTGTACGTGCATTTTGCTTAAGTGCATATTTTGGATAACAGCATTCGATTTTTGGTCAACAATGTTTATTTTTAATACAAAATATTATTTTTAAGTGCCTCATAAAATATTATTTTTTATAAAAAAGATAGGCAAAAAAATTAAGTTTGCTGATATGGAAACACAAATCGCTGAATTGAAAATTCATTTGATCTAACAGCTGTGATTATGTGTGCACATATAAACATTCAAAACATAAATGTTCTTCTAAAAGCAGAACTACTAGTGTGCTCAATTATTGCAACTTTACTTTAACCTACCAGGTAGGATGAACCTTTATTTACTTTATCGCTCACTTAAAGTAAAGTATTTCAATCAATGAAGATTATTTGTTATTTAAATGATATTTTAATTAAAAATTTATTTCAAAACAACTAAAATGTTAATTAAATCAAAATTATATTTTAAATTTTCTTTCAACAAAAAAAATAATTGACTCAATTATCATATTAATTAAATTGAAATACTTTTTAAACCATATTTTTAATTGATAAAAAAAACTACTGATAATTTTTTTCTGTGTAATCAGTTTGGGATTGAAATCCAGAAAAATCGGTTCAGTAGGATTAGAACTATGAATCAAAATGTGAAATCACCACCCTGAAAAGTTGATAATTTTTATACAAAAACTAACATAAATTGTGGTATAAGGCATGGAATAATATAAGATTTTGCACAAATTCGTTTTATACGACTGGAAATTTTACTATTAAATTTCGTGAAGATCGGTTCATAATTTACAATAGGCCGCATATGAAGCCTACTTTGGAAAATTAATAAAATGCTACAACTGTAGCAGATATAAATATTGCGGTAAAATTTGTTTCAACTTAGCTTCATATGGCCAGAAAAAATTTCATGCAATTTTGTGATATACGGTCCATAATTTACCTTAGATCCCATACTAAGTAGCACTCTGAAATCCTGCTGTATTGAAATTTATTCTAAATTATGTTTTTTATCACCAGAAATAACACTACAGAATTTTTGGATGATAGGTTCATAATTTACTATGGATCCAATACAAATTCCACTCTTGAAAATCATTATAGTTTCGTTAAAACTTGTTCAAATCATGATATTTTACTCAAGCTAATTCAAATTCTGATTGCCGGTCAATACTTTAATTTAGGTCTAAACCGCGACCAATGTTAATGCTGATGCCGTTTTTTCTTAAATTAAATTAAATTTTTTTAATTAATAATATCTTGATATCATATAGAGCGCACTCCTGAAATATTCGAACTGTCGGTTGAGGGTATCAATGATTTAGTACTTTAAATTGTTTTTAAATAAATTGTTTTATATACATATCGCTCATTAGCTGCAAGACCAGCATAACTCAAAAAATTAAAGTTTGGTGTTAGAGATGCAGAATTGTTCGCTTTGTTGTTCTTTATATTGTGTATTAAATTCATCTTTATATCTTTTATACTTCCCCAGTTTGAAGAGAATGTGTCTTCTTTTAAATGCGTTTATCTCGAAATGGATTTTTTTGAGTTATGCCGGTCTTGCAGCAAATGAACGATTTGTATATAAAACAATTTAATTTAAAACTGTATTAAAATCTATTTTTGTAATAAGAAAAAAATTTTACATAAGGGCACATTTATACAGGTAAGTGAATACTGCGTAACAGAATATTTTGCGTGCCTGCACGAATTTTCGTGCAAAATTGAATGTGCAGCTAAACGAAAAATACTGTAAAAGAATTTTATACTTCTCTATTAAACAGAATTCTATAAGAAAATTATAAAAATGGATTAAGAGTGTATTAAAAGAACTTGAAAGTTCTTGCGTTTTTTCAATATAAACATACATATGTATGTTAAAAATATATTTTACAAAAACAAAATTTTGACAGGCACCGCGAAGAAAATAACTCTTCCTAAAAATGAATCCTAATGTTGTACTTCCACCGTCTCGATGACCAACTCGTCGGGGTACTTGGTTAGAAGCGGCAATGTACTACGCTGAACATCTTGAAGAAGTTAAAGCCGACTCAATTGTGCAGTCCAAAAAAATATTTGAAAACTCCGAACTAAGTTCTCAACTTGCATTTCTAAAATACAATTTCGCAAACATTTTGGTTGCTATAAAAAAATTGCAAACTGCGGGCTTATTAATTTCAGAGAGCACTAATGCTTTATCGACAGTTTTTGAAGGACTATGCATCGAGATCGAGGACCAACAATATAAAAAGAAATTTGAGAAAATATTAAAAAGAAATCCGGGATATCAGCAGTTTTTGGAAATAAAATAAATTTTAGAGGGTGGTACTGTTCCAAAAGATGAATATGTAAAAAGTTTGTGCTCTAATGAAATTTTCAAATTTAAATATGCACCCTCAACCTCCGTTGATGTAGAAAGAAGCTTCTCTTTATACAAAACGCTTTTAACAGATCGACGTAGAAAATTAAAATTTGAAAACATAAAAGCCCACATGATAGTATATTGTAATAATTTTGATGATGTGAAAAAAAAACCTTTTTTAGTGCTTGTTTTTTTGCTGTTTTATCAATTTTTTGTAGCTTTTTTTATAATATCTTTTTGCTGTAAAAGTATTGAATATTGCTTTTTTTGTCTTCTCTGATTATAGCAATATTGTTATAAAACTGGTGTAAAAAAATCTTAAGAATTAATGACATTTTGAAAGAAATAAGATCTAAGGAAAAAAACATTAAGAGATATGTATATTAGGGTATTCAGTCGATTAATTCTTATTCGATTAATCGAACAATTTTAGACGATTAATTGTTCGAATAATTTAGAATTGCTAGTTTCGGTTAAAGGATTAATCGAAGAATGTATAGCGATTAATCGAATAATAATAATATATTCATAGTATTTCTGTTAAATGTACAACTTTTTTAAAGTTTTAAGTCGAAAGGACAAACCAAATGTATGTGTCCGTTGGAATTAAAAAAAGTCATGTTAAGTGAATAGTTTAGCTTATATTTTTGTTACGTCATTTCAACACAATTTAATAATTCATTTCACAAAAGAAAAAACGGCAAAGGTATGTTAACCCAATGATTTATATTCATTTATCGGGTATGTTCTAGAAATCGAAATGAAGTGAAATTTAAATCGAACGATAATTTAAATTCAATTACTATTTAAAAAATTACCGTAGTTTTTCGTGGTTTTAAGTGTTGTTCTTGCAAAAATAATAGTTACTTCAAGGATAAAGTAGATAAAATTGAGTTTTTTTATGAACTTTCATTACAGGGTCGCTTTTTAAATTTTTTGTTTTTATATCCACTTCATTTCGATTTCTAGAACACGCAGGTGTTTTTCAAGAACAAAAACAAATGGGTGATAAAGCCATCATGGCCTTAGCTCACATTAGCAATATTAGAAAATAGCTTTATCTCTCATTTCAGTTCCGGATACACTAAAGTTAAGTATTGAAATATAGCTTCGCATACTAAAGTTTTTCTGCGTGAAGACCTGCGGCCATGCTTAGGGGTTTTTTTCTCCAGTACGACACGGTAGGTGGCTTCGCTGAATTAAGATTTCCTGCGTGCGTCACAAGAATAATAAAAAGTTTTTCAATGATAACTAAGAATTTTCCCTTTCACAGAATGTTGACACCATTCATAACAATCTTCTGAAAAAATATGGCTTTATCTCTCATTTCGCAAAACTTTACATATGACCTTACCTCTCAATGATTGGGCAAAAAGGCCAATCTCCCATTCAACTGAGCAATAATGCCATCATGGCCTACTCCACCATGGTTTGAAAGCACCCCCCCCCCCCTCGCCGTTTTTATTCGTAGGTATATCCACAACGATGGCTGCATGTAAGTTTCTTTCCTTTTTCTCTTTCGCTGTGAATAAAATGGTTGTTGTTTTGAACCGATCAGGGTTGTGAACTATTTCTAATCAAAAAGCACCCAATCAAAACTCGCTAAATAAAATTTTAATAATTTTTATTTTTAAGGACAATTTTGATTTTTAGTTGAACTGTTAATTTTAAATTTTTCTTGATATTCTTTAATTAGGCTTGAGTTCATCAAATTTAATTTTCATTAAATTATTTTGACTGAGGGAAGGAATTTTACAACTTGGAATTTTCATTAAAATTTATTGTTAATTTTTCTTGGCTGAGCTGGGATTTGAACCCGGGTTGATCTTTACATGATTCAAGAAACACCACTTTCTATCGTCGGAAGATCTTTGAGTTCTACCCACTGCAGTGGGTAGAATCAATAAATTTTAATGAAAATTCCAAGTTGTAAAATTCCTTCCCTCAGTCAAAATAATTTAATGAAAATTAAATGTGATGAACTCAAGCCTAATTAAAGAATATCAAGAAAAATTTTTATTTTTATTAAAAAAGTCGTTTTGAATAAAAATATATGAAATACAATGATATTACAGCGCTAAATTCAAATCCGTTTTCATTCTTATCATTTACAGAAATCCAGATATATTATGAATAAAATAAGATATGAAATCAGTAAACAAAATGTTAACTAGACGTGATTTAATTAACTATTTGGATGCAGCACGCATAAGTCAATTAAAATCACATAATCAAGTTCTGTAATCCGACATTTTTTTTTGTTTGTTTTTTTGCCAAGAAGTGTTTATAAAACATAAACATTTTTAAAATCCCTTTTATGATATTTCAGGAAAAGTAAAGTTATATAATTTTAAATATACACGGAAGGAGTTATTTACTAAATCACCAAAAAATATGTCTTGAGCAAAGGAAATTTTGCACTATTATTGTCGAAGCCAAAAACTTCATAATGTAAGCATGTGTTGCCTGGTTTAAGCAAAAATTTATGACTCAAAACGAACTAAAATTTACTTAAATTCAGCTAAAAAAAATTATTTTAATTCTATAGTTACTTAAATCAAGTTTTCTTTGCTTTTTATTTTACAAAACCAGAAGAAAAGCCTGAATTTTTATACCCTTCACCGAAGGTAAGAGGGTTTATAAACCTTTGTCATTCCGTTTGTATGTTCCACAATATTGATCCTTCACCCTATAAAGTATATATATTCTGGGTCGTTATGAAAAGCGAAGTTCAAATCCGGTTGCCCATCTGTCCGTGTGTATGTTGAAATGGGTTTTCCGAAAACCCCAGAAATGATGTGGACTAGGTTGATGTATATTTATGTCACATATACACCGTTTAAGTTTGCTATTGAAATTCAGCCAGATCGGTCCAAAAATGACGGAGATATGAGCAACAAACCACGACTACCTCTAAATTTTTCCAAAAATCCCTTGTTGTTGTTGTATTTTTTTATTTCTGTATATCTTGAGAACGGCAAGAGCCAAAGTTTCCAAATTTGGTACACACATTTAGGTTGCCAATACACACCATCCACCAAAATGTGGGCGGGATTGGAGAATTGGGCGTGGTACCTGCCGTACAAAAAAAATAAAAAATTGTATAAAAACCTAAATTTTTGGGCTGCCATATGTTCTCTGGATATGACTTATAATTTTTAGTAGAACATATTTTATAAAAAAACTCGGGAAAATCGGTGCAGATACAAAAAAGTTATGACCAAAATTTAATTTTTTTTTTTTAATAGTAACTTTCGGGAATCGTAGATCTCCCCTAGTCCAAGCTTTATAACTAAAGTAAATGGTAAATTTCTTCTTCAACACGTCGGTATATAAATCTGCCAAATCGGTTAAAAAATGGCTGAGTTATAACCGAAATGCTGAATCCCAAAAAATTACTCTTTTTATAATTAACTTTTTTAAAATATATTTTTACAAGTTTATATACAAGTTTATATAAATGTTTATATATAAATATAACTTAAGTAAATGGTAAAATTCTTCCTTAACACGTCGGTATATAAAACTATCAAATCGGTTAGACAATGGGTAATTTATGAGCAAAATACTCCAAAAATGGGCTAAACTCAGTTGACAACTTTATCACTGAATTGAAAGATTTTAAATTTATTTTAAAATTTAATGATATAAAAGACAATTTTTAAAAAACTTGACTACAAAAATTAGTTTTGACAGCTAATCAAGAGACTTGAGCACACACAGTACAATCGAATTGAAAGACTTAGTAGTCAACTTGAAAAAATCAAAATCTTTTGATTTTTCTTTAACCAACTCGATAACCGTCAAACTAATCAACTGACAAGGCCATACACGCTTTGATTTGGACAACAACCGACTCAGTTGGCAATTGAATTGAATCGTGTATGGTCTGCTTTATATAAAAATGTCGGAAATTTTTATGAGTTATAACCGAAATACTGGGGTCTAATCACCGCATACGATATCGAGCAAAATTCATCGAAATTATTTATTTTGGTATCTTGAAACTCGATATCGAATTAAATGTATTGAATTTGAAATAATAGCATTCGACATCGAGTAACTCGACATTACATTTATCGAGTTTTCATTCGATACGCCAGTGTCTATCGTATGCAAAAAAATGCAATAGTTTATTCGATACGATAGTATCGAATGCGGTGATTAGACCCCTGAATTCCCGAAAATTACTCTTCATGTCGATCCAAATAAAAATTAATTGAATCAAACTAAGTTTTCTTGAGCATATTCTGAAAAATTTATAGAAATCGTTAGCATTTGTTTCTTAGTTCTATTTAAAAATCAAGAAAATTCTACTACTACTTATTAAATAAATGCTGCTTAAAATTGTTGACCATTTACCAAAACGTGAATTTTTTAATCTTGTGAATTTGTTTCTTTATTTAAGAAACTTTTACTTAATACGAACAAAACAAGTTAAAATCAGGAAATTATTTTTGGATTTTCTTGTTTTAAGAAACAAAATGGATAACTTTAGAAAATAATAAACTTTTTTCCTTGTATAGTATGCATTTCAGAGTAAAGTATTTAAAAAACGGAAATAAATTTTGGTTTAATGTGTCTTGATTTTAATGTATGCAAATAAAAGTACAGAAATGTTGGGTGTCAATAAAAGCGATAATTTAGCGGTCTTTTTAAAAAAAAGCGCATTTTCGACAGTAAAAAGCGCTAAAACTAGCGCCAAGGGCGCTAAACTGGCAACTCTGCGTGTGACTATATTGGCATTTTCAAAAGGGAATTGAAAAGAAGTTGACCATCAAAAGATGAAACAGGTAAATTCAGACTTAGTGCCCGAAATTGAAACAACAATTTAGAGCTACATTGATAAGTTTTATTTAAAAACGAATGTTTATTTACTCAAGTACTAATTTTTTTTTAAATTATCGAAAAAAAATCTCGTAATTTATAAAATTTCTGGACTTAGAATTATTCGATTAATTTTAAAATTTTATTCGTTTAATCAAATAAGTTAAAAATGCTAAATATCGATTAATCGAACAAAAATTAAACCCGATTAATTGAACACACTTATGTATACACTATTTTTCGTTTAGCTGCACATTCAATTTTGCACGAAAATTCGTGCAGGTATGCAAAATATTCTGTTACGCAGTATTCACTTAGCAGCATAAATAATGCTGCTAAGAGAATTCACCTACTTGAATAAATGTGCTCCGGTAGGCTAGCTAGTAGTGAGCTAGTCTATCAACCCCGGGGTTGCGGGTTCGATTCCCGCCAGAGACTCTGGTTTCTTTCCTGCAGACAACGTCAAGCTTCGCGGGGATTAGCATAGGGAATTAAAAAAAAAAAAAATATGTGCCCTTATGTAAAATTTTGTTCTTATTACAAAAATAGATTTTAATACAGTTTTAAATGAAAGTAATACTTATGTGCTAAATCATTGATACCCTCCACCGACAGTTCTTATATTTCAGGAGTGCGTCCTATATGATATCTAGCTATTATTAATTAAAAAATTTACAGCCAAGCCCACGATGTCATAAGTGCAGATAGGCAAAAAATGCAGTTAAGTGAAATGTTGCTAAACGAAAAATACTGTATTATGAGGCTTTCCTTTATTGGTTCTTCAGCAGGCAAAAAATTATAGTTGAAGAATTAAATTTTATATAAAATATATAAATATGTACAAATATTTCACCATTTCTTTCTTGCTATTGCATACCTCAACACTAAATTGGTCCAATAAAAAATCTGAATCGAATTCGTTCGAATCAACAACGAATTCATTCGGAAGCCAGACGGATATGTCATTACTGTTGACAGATATTTCGGAAGGTTGCGATCCTCCACCAGTCTTTGAAAGCTCCTTGCGGTGTTCAGCAACTTCTTTTCTTGCCGCTATTTTTGTTGCTGCCCATTGCGTTTTTAATTGAATTAAACTTCTTTAACCACCCGTGCACAACTCATTAAAACTAAAACAAAATTATAACTTATTACACATAAAAGGTATTAACATATGTATGTATATAAAACAATACCTTCCTCCGATCGCAAGCCAAGCTTTTTTCTTTACCTGATTAGTGTTAATGTTTGTGTTTTAGTTCTCTATTTGCTTCACTCTCTTCCTAATAAGCTCCTTCAGAAGCATCTGTAAAAAATTTGTGGCAGGAGTTTTACCATCTACATCTACTAATAATTATTTCGTTGGTCTCATGTAGAAAGGCCCAAACTCACATTAATGCAACTTTCCAGGAGAAGGCAAAAACATAACAGAAACTGTATGCATCATAATGTAAAATGGCTTGTTTAATTGCTTGTTAAACTGATATTTTTGGAAAATATATTGGAATCACTAAAAAACTCAATCTCGAAAAAAATCGAGATAGGGCGTTTCTACATGAGACCGACGATTTGTAGTACAAGTACTTACCCTATCGTCTTCGTTCCAATTTTCTGAAAGTTTGCGCTTGCAGTCCACTTTTTTCTCCATTTATTAATTTTATAATTTTAAATTTCACAACTTCTTATTAAAGTTGATATGTATATAAATGTATTTTGTTTATAATTTAAATTAGTGATGCACAAACGATCAAAACAAATTAAAAAAAAAATCGTTATTTGAGAACTTTTATTATCAGCAATATAATCATCATTTAAATTAGACGTTTACTAAATAATTCTTGAACTCTCTTTATTTTTTTAATAAATAGAGAAATTATCGTACAATTCTTAATTTATAAAAACAATTTTTTTCTCACACACGACAATAAAAATATTATAGACACGAGTACGAATAAATAAGTTTAGGAGAGAGGGGAAAAGAAATGGCATTCTCTTTTCCCTTCTTTCCTAAAAGCTCAAGACTTGACGAGTAAAACTTGACGTGTGTGAATAAAATAAAAGAGAAACAAAGAAAAGAATGAAGACGCAAACTAGCGTATAACACAATTCTTAATTTTACAGTGTGATTTTGTGCTGTTTTGATTTTCAGTGCTAAAAAAGATTCATGACATGTGGCAACACCAAAAAACAGTCAGTTGGGCTTGCCATTTCACCATTAATAGACTAAGAAGATATAAAGTAGAACGATTCCACAACAAATTTGGAAAAAACTGTCTTAGTGTTGTACTTCCAGCTCTGTTCAACAAATTACCCACTAATTTACTTAACCTACCAAACACAAACAAAAGAAAGAAGTTAATACAATCATATATTTTAAATTCGCAATGAAATATTGAACTTTAAGTATATATTAATATATTGCCACGGCCACATTACATTTAACATTAGAGTAGAATTTATCCTGCAGATAAGCCACATGGCTTCGCGGGAAAATGCTATTAGTAAAATGTAAATTATTTCAAAATGTCAATAAATAAATGAAATAAAAAAAAAAAAAAAAAAAAAAACGAACAACGCTTGCTAGTCATTGAATGTTATTATCAAAACTCGAGCTGTGCGATAAACGTGCTTTTCTATTGAAAAACTGTCTTCAGCGACGATCTCATATTTGACTCCATAGAATTGCCGAATTAGTTGTTAAGGGCAGACTTCGATAACAGGTGGTCTTTATAAGGCGGTGCCAAGGTATATTTATAGCAGGTAGCCTCGGAAAGCCAACTGGTTATTTTTTATTTGCTTGTTTTGTGATACAAACTGTCAAATGCTGTATAGTAAAAAAGCAAACAAGTTCTTTGTCTTTATCTTTTGTCTCTTTTCAACCCCTCTGCTGTTTGACAGCAGAGGCGATTTTAGTGAGCAAACAATCTCACGCTTTGAAGCAGTCCGTTGACGCCCAAGTTCATGCGATTTGACCCCACTGCACTATTATTTGTAGGGATACGTGGAGTCTCTCGTTTACAAAGCCAAGCCAGCTACGAATCCAGCCCTGGAAGATAGCATTATGCTGGAAAAAGTATGCTAAGACTGGAGATCATGGATAAGCCACCTACGGCGTGGCCGCAGGCAACATTTACATATAATCCGTTAAAAGTAAACTGCTTAACAAAAAATATTTCATTTACTTTTGCAAATTGTTTGTGTTTTTTTTTTATTTTAAAACTCAAACGGTTAAAAAATAACCCGTTACAAAAGTAATGAAAGTTACATTACCAAACATTTCTGAAATAAGAAATCACAAATAAGACTTTCATAGATAATAAAATATATGCATATATGTAGGTATGTGTTCCTCTCCTTCATATTAGAAACATAGGGCCTCTTATAGAAATTTGGGCAATCCCGGTGCTGGCAGCCTCAGCCGTTTTAACTTCCTTCAAAATGTTGGTTTTGATATAAGAATTGACTACAACAGCCGTAGGTCCCATATTCCTAATCCCCCTTCCTAAAATCACTTAAAGGCAAATAAATCTCATACAGATGAAGATATCTAATATTATAAGGCGCAAAGAACTATTACATTAATCTTAACTTCAAAACATAATTTTGTTCTGGCTGGTCCATAATTGCCCTTGGGTCGAAATTTTATTTTAAATACTGTGGTGTAGGTTATCATAAGATCGGGCTTGACCGACTATACTGTCTTAGAGTCTGAACACAATGTAACGATAATTTATTGCGGTGCGGTTTTTCATACGATTTTGAAGTAAAAAACCGCAGTGCGGAACGGCATAAAATTAAAATCCATTTTATTTTCATTGCGGACTTTCTTTCTCTCTCAACTAAGCGAATTTAATTCGCCTTGTCTCTCAATTTTTGATACTCGTTCTCTTTCTGATGTTGCCATAGTTTTCGAATAATTGGCTATGTTCACAACGTTATTAAAAACAAACAACATGATCAAAATGTGTGCACAAATAAATTAATAAAAATTTAAACAAAAAATCACAACTATTTCCGTCGCCGTCTTCCGTTGTATTGTATATTATGTTTATTTTTTCTCTCCCGCAACGAGAAATCGCACCGCACCACAAACATTGTGTTTAGACTCTTACTTGTTTCAAAACAGAAGTTATCAAGAAGTTTTTCAACTAGTCCTGTCATACCACCGACCGGTATGATTATACGATTCAGCTTCTTTGGAATAAGTCTTTGCTTTATGTAAACTCCCAAATAGTTCTACTATATGTAGATCTCATAATTTATTTTTGGTCCATCCTAATATAAATTATACTCGTATACATGTTTATTACTGTGCGCTGAAACTAGCAATTCCAAGCCAAGAACGGCAATGAAATCTAACACTTCAATATACATAGTTTTTTTGTGTGTTTGTTTGCAACATTAATGCAATTATAATGCAATTTATGCAAAATTGACAGAAATGCATGCATAGGCACACACTGATTTATGTACGTTGAATGTAGAGTGAGACTGTTCTGTAGTGAATTAAAGTGTGTGGGAAATATTAATAATAAGTATCATATAAACATTAACTACTACCACGCAGTTTAATACTTTAACTGCCTGTGCTAAGAACTGTTTGCCTTAGCGTTTACCGAGAGCCAGTTAGATAGTGCCTTACACGATTTTAAAAGAGATTAACAGATATTATTTTAAAATAAAAACTAAATAAATGCTGATTGACAGGACTTTCTGGCATTTATTTACAGAACACGTAATTTGCGATCGATTTAACGTCAGAAACGCATATGCTTAGCCTACCAAAAAGGCATAGCTAAAATTCAGTCTGTTAGTTTCTCATGAATACTTCAAAAAAATTTTGGTTTTTCTAAAGCTACTTTTACTCATCATGTGTGTAATTTTGTCAGAAGACTTTAAGTCTGACTTGGACGTTCTTTAATTATACTAATGAGGGACTTAAAACTTTTCTAACCGCAGGGTGTATTTAAAAAATTCTCTAACAGCAATTCAGATTAACATCTGTCTTTTGCTTTCATCCCTAACAGACACCTCATGCATGAGCTGATGTTGATGTTTTCATAATTTTCTATGAATACTCGAAGTCATCATGTGTACGGGACTATTGCTTTTGCTAAAAGTCACGCTTTCGAACACAATATTAGTTTCATTAATATTCCATGTTGTATTGTACAGATTTTGCCAAATAGATCGATTTCGATTTATGCATTTCAAAGCAACCTTCTAGCAAAACATGCACTTTACCAAATTTAAAGAATTTATAATTCTAATTAAATTAATTGCATTGTTGAACTGCAATCATTTACTACATTAAAATGCAAGCGAATAGAGAATTTCAAATTAAATGCAGGAATTCTATTTGTCTAAAGGGGAATAGATAGACAACATTTAAGACTGCATTTAAGAATGAATGAAATTGAATGAATTTCGTTTAAGAAAATACAATTTAAGAACTTAGTTTTTTTTTTATTTATGCCTATTAAAGAAAATTAGGCGATTCACTTGACTTTCTATTTAAAAAAAAAATTTCTTAAACATCAAAGATATTAAAGGTGATATAAATTTACCTAAATCTCTTTTTAAAAACCAAATACATACCGTCAAGTTTGACTCGTCAAGTCTTGAGCTTTTAGGAAAGAAGGGAAAAGAGAATGCCATTTCTATTCCCATCTCACCAAAAAACTCAAGACTTGACGACACTGACGAGCCAAACTTGACGTGTGTGAACCGGCACTTAATTTAATTTAAACTTAATAACATGTAATATTACCGCATACATCCAGGAGGCAGCACAACATAACAACATTCAAAAAATTCTTTGCATACTTTAAGGCTTAAAATACTTTCAATATTTATTTTAAAATTGATTATATTACACATTTTCCATTTTATTTGGAGCAAATTCTTTATTTTCAAGCAAATACAGAAATACCTTACCCATGCCCGCCCTTCTTCACACACACACAAATGATGAAAAACATAAAGACGTAGTTCTGTTTAAAGAAATCTTTACAGAAGAAAATTTAACAGAAAAGGTGTAAGCAAACAAAGAGTGTGAGAACAACAAAATACAAATTAATTGTCTGATAAATTGCAAACAAACAAAAATGAACAAACATACAAAAACAAATACTGTTATTAACAAGGACTCATAAGCAAAAGAGCAAATTGAAAGAAATCTTTGAATACAAACGTTATTTCTTGAAGTGTAGAAAAAATAAAATTAAATTTACGGATTTTTTTTCTTTTTCTAGGAATTTTCAAACTATCAACTACTTAAGATTTTATTTAAAATCCATTGTACATTTACAAGTATTGAACAATACTTTTTTTTTAATTTATTCATTTAATTTTTTGTTTGCAAATATTATTTACCACAAAAATTTATTGAGAAAAAAAAAATAATTGTACAACAACTTTAAATCGAAAAACTTTTCTATTGAAACACAAATATATTTCAATTAATTTAATTGAAAATATTACAGAAGTTTCAGTTTCTTCATGCACATCTTCTATTTTATTTCTACTTTACGTTTCCAACAAATACTGCAGCCAACCAACCAGTCAACCAAAAAATAAACTTTACTGGTCGACCACAAAAATTCACCAATAAAAAAAATAGAAAGGAAAAAGAAATTTCCTTCAAAAAATTATTAAATGAAATTGTTTAAGGAACACTAAAATCCTTAATGAAATTTTAAAATGTTTTGCAACAGACGAAAAATTTTTGGAAATAAAGTATCCTTTAGACTAGACTTTATTTGTAGACATATAGAAAGCAGGCTAAACACGAGAGTACAGTCCAGACTATAGACGAAACTATAGTTGAGACTATGGACGAGACTATAGTTGAGACTATGGACGTGACTATAGTCCAGACAACAAACGAAATCGTAGACTGTTGACAAGACTAAAGTAGATAAAAAGAAACATTTTTATGAACATTCATTACAGGGTTTCTTTTAAATTGGCTCTACTCCGAACTCGAGAGGGTATCCGTTAGATATTTTTTCGAGCGCGTGCAGTTAAAAGGCTCCTTGAGGATCTCAACATAAACAAGTCCCCGGGACCGGATGTTATTACGGCTTTAGTCTTAAAGAAATGTACATTTTCGTTGTCTCGTCCTTTGGCAAAATTATTTAGCTACTCGTAACGGGTAGGATTTTTTCCTACTTGCTGGAAGGTGGCCAACGTCAAATCCCAAAAAAGGGTGAGGCTACAAACCTCGAAAACTACTGACCAATTGCAATTTGCTCTACGCTCTCGAAGGTCATGGAGAGCATGCTCAATTACCACTTGGCAAATTATCTGGAGTCCAATTCACTTTTGTGTGATGGACAGTATGGAGATATTTCCAAAGCGTTTGATCGTGTGTGGCACGGTGCACTCGTTTCAAAGCTTATTGCGTTTGGTGTCGGTAGTGATTTCTCTCGATTTATATTGAGCTTTCTCAAGGACCGCTCTATACGTATTGTTATATATGGTTTCTCATTGGATGAGTTTTATTTAAATTCAGGTGTACCGCAGGGCTCTGTTCTTTCTCCTACACTTTTTCTTATTTTTCTTAACGACCTTCTGGGTCTAACTTCCAATCCTATCTATTCCTTCGCAGATAGCAGCAGGATTTGTCATTCATTTTCCTTTGATCATAGACCAAGCCTTACTATGGTTGAAGCTATGAGACGGAATATAAACGACACACTCAATCTTGACCTTACGACAATCTCCGAGTGGGGTCTCGAATAAGGTCGATTTTAATGCTCGTAAGTCCCAATGTTGCATGTTGATCTACAGACGTCTTGTAGAGTCAGCGTCATCTGTATCCATGGGAGGTATAGCTATTGAGGAATCACACACTCTTTCGATGTTCTGGGCATAAAAATTTTCAAGTGTCGAAAGAAGCATTGAAGTGACTTGGTTTCTTAAAAAGGTGCAGGAACTACTTCACTCCGTCTGATATCTTCACAATTTATACCGCCTATATCCGACCGGAAATGGAATATAACTCCCATATCTGGGCAAGTGCTTCAATGTCTATCTTGAAGCTTCTGGATCGGGTGCAAAGGAGTGCGCTGAAGATCATCAATGACAGTAGGGTATCCAGCTCTATTGACTCTTTGGAGCATCGTCAGAATGTGTGTTCAAATTAAATCTTCCCATAACCTATTTTCCTAATTCCAACACAATGCATTGCATTAGTAGGAGGCATCCGCTGAGTGTTGGCTTAAAGTAAAAAAAAAAAAAAAACTTTAAATCCACTTCATTTTGATTTCTACAACATGCCCCTATAGTTAAGATAAAAACGAGACAATAGTCAAGACTATCGCCGAGACTATAGTCCATAATTTAATCGAGGAAGGCATCTATAATCTAGGCGAGACTATAGTCCTGACCATAGACAAGGCCAAAGTCCAGACTTTAAAAAGGTACAACACTGCAGAATATAAACGAGTTCACACGATCATGAGCGACACTTCTGTACCTTTGATTTAATCACTGTTAATGAAAAATCACGAATCACAGCTGTGACAAAATTTGTCAAGTAACTGTTACTTGCTAACCCCCTTATGCAAAAAAAAAATGAAAGAAATAACGAATTACCCCCTTATGAAAAAAAAAATTTAAGTTTACATTAGTTAACCAACACATTAAGCCCAGCAAACTTAAATGGTTTTAAATGTGTTGGCTTAATAATGTAAACTTAAATTTTTTTTTTGCATAAGGGGGTAGTTCGTTATTTCTTTCATGTTTCATACACAAATTAATGTTATTTCACTGTTTATGTGGGTAATAGCGTTTTTTGCATGCAAAAATTAATGATGCTCCCATTTTTTTTTTTTTTTGGTTAACAGTAAGAAAACCACAATGTTTTTGTGGTAGAGATGCCTACTTGATAAATATACCTTTTTAAAGGAAATTTATTTGTAACCATTTATGTGTTAGTTAATATTTTCCCTGCAAATAATACGACATACACGCATGTAAAAAATAGCCCATAAGGGACTAGGACTAGTCCAAAAATAACCCAAATGTATTGAAAAAACATGGTAAATTTGACATTACGATGTCCTACGGCTAGACCATATAATCCAGCTTTGCTTTACAACGGAGTAGTCTTAAAACTACTTTCATACAGACTCCCGAAGCGGTATTAATAGAACGGTGAGTACGGATTTTCTTCAATCAAGTACAGAAAGATTGATTCAAGTACGGATTTTCAATCGCAAAATACTTAAACTATCCATATTCAATCCCGATTTCGTACTTAAAATAATCCGAAAATGAGATTGATTTAAGCAAAACTAATTTTGAATTAATCTCAAAATGCGCTTGATTCAAGTATTATAAAGTTGATTTTGTCCTGAATTCTTGCTTAAAAACCAAAAAACAAAATAGAAAGAAAAAGTTATTATGATTGATTTACTTACCCGTAGTACACCTTACAGAATGATAAAACACCAGCAACATGCCCGATATGGTTTTTATAGTAGAAATCTGATGTAAATATTTAACCAAAAATATAAACTAAATAAGAAGCAAGATTTCAAATTTACTTTTTAACCCTTCGTGGTACACATGAGTCTGACCGGACCTTTTTTCAATGTGTATAGAAAATCAAAACATTCGTACGAAAAGTTTAATCTTTTTTTTACTTGATTTAAGAATTTTATATTTATTTGAAGAAATTCCGGGATTGATTTTCGGAAGTTATCCCATTTTGGATTGTTTTGAATAATTTTTAGTGTTATTTTTACTTGAATTTTTGAGTACGACTCGTACTTAAAGTAATCATAAAAAAACTTGATTTATCCCGAGCGTTTTTCTTTCTGTGCAGTGAATTGGTTTTGAAACTACTCCATTGTATACGCCAGAGGATTAGTTTTGAAATCGTTTAAAAACGAAAACTTGTCAATTTAAAACGAAAACTTGCGCCATGATTGCATTACATTGGATCATGTTGTAAGTAGTCCATTTTATCTAAAATAGATCAAGAAGTCAAATATTATTTGCAAGATTGTAGTTTCTTTTTAAGTTCTAAATCTGTTCACATGATTCGCGTAATAAAAAAATTTGAGTATCCAAGAATATAATATAATAGAGTTAAAACACGTCAAACCATCACGAAAAAATGGCATTTTCGGCATCAGCACCTCCGATTTGAATGAAATTCAACACAAATGTTATATGTAATTGGACTTAAACAAAACATAAATTTCAGACCCCATATTCTTTCGGCATCCGAAATATGACGTCATAAAAATGTGAAAATTTTTTAAAATTTTTTATATTTTTTTAAATTCTTAAAAAAATATATGTTAAGTATTATACCCTCTTCAACATTTGCAGAAAATTTAAAGGTGGAGACTCGATTGGTGTCAGAGTTATATACCAGAACGTGATTCTAAGTATGTTTTGTGTTCAAAAATCCCTTGTTGTTGTTGTATTTTAATTATTTTTTTCAGTATATCTGGAGAACGGCAAGAGCCAAAGTTTCCAAATTTAGTACACAAATTTTAGTTATCAATACACACCATCCCACAAAATGTGGGCGGGACTGGAGAAGTGGGCGTGGTACCTCCCGTACAAAAAATATCAAAAATTTTTTGTATCTGAACCGATTTTTCCGAGTTTTTCAGAGAATATTTCCTACTAAAGATTTCCGATCTTTTGATATATACGGCGTAACCATAGATCATATGACAGTCCAAAGATTCAGGTTTTTATACAATTTTTGATATTTCTTGTACGGGAGGTACCACGCCCACTTCTCCAATCCCGACCACATTTCGTGGGATGGTGTGTATTGATAACTAAAATTTGTGTACAAAATTTGGAAACTTTGTCTCTTGCCGTTCTCCAGATATACTGAAAAAAAATAATTAAAATACAACAACAACAAGGGATTTTTGAACACAAAACATACTTAGAATCACGTTCTGGTATATAACTCTAACACCAATCGAGTCTCCACCTTTAAATTTTCTGCAAATGTTGAAGAGGGTATAATACTTAACATATATTTTTTTTAAGAATTTAAAAAAAAAATATACTTTTCTAGATACGGAGCTTTGAACTCAAGACCCCAATAATTGAGCTTTGACCTTTTCTTAGAAAAACACAATATGCATATCATTTTAAAGGGTGCACTTTCACCTTTAAAACGATACCAATAAAACTAAATTATCTTGCGTAGTTCAAGAGTTCTATCCCCTTTTGTAAGGAGACTTTTGAGGTTTTTTCACATTTTTCTCATCTTTTATGACGTCATATTTCGGAAGCCGAAAGAATCTGGGGTCTGAAAATTTATGTTTTGTTAAAGTCCAATAACATTCAACATTTGTGTTGAATTTCATTCAAATCGGAGGTGATGATGCCGAACGACTTAACGGTTTGACATGGATTCACTCAATACCATATCATCTCATATTAAAATATAATATAGTATTATAGTAGGTATAGTTGTTTTATTTTAAGTTAACAACATACATATATATAACTTAAAATTGACACCCTGTTATCAGAATCGCAGTTTTAAAGAACATTGAATGTTAAATCACTTAACTAATCACGATGCTCCTTAAAAATAACGGGATCTCTCATCTCTAGAAGATACTATAAGTAGTTTAGACTGTCGCTTAGAAAATGGACAAGGCGATGCCATCATTGATGTTGGCAATGCACTTATTTTGCCGTTTTAACTCACAATAAGTGATAGTTAAAAATTTTTGCAATCGCTTTGTTAATGTTAAAAATCAGCAGCCGCACTTAACATGAGTGAAAGTGATTTAATATAATTTTGCTGTGCCGAATCTTTGATACCCTCAACCGATCTATATATATAAGACCTATTTACATATGTTCCCATCGAATCTATATGTTATCTATTTACCATTAATTTATCTTTATAAAAACAGACATAAAAGGGACCTATGGATGAAAAAATCGATTTTTACTTTTTTGGTGAATCTTAAAATAGACAATACGCTCTTTCTAATGCAGCAAACCGCAGTTTTTCAATTAAGCTTTAAAATACATATTTGATAAGAAAAGAAAATTAACTTGTTAGCTTCAAAATCGTTCTTCTCCAAAACTCATTTTTTGCCCATAAGTCCCTTTTAACTGAAACTGACACATATATTAAATTATTGACCGACAATCAGAAAGTTTTATGCTTTTTTTTAGCAAATTAAACTAGCTTGAGTAAAATGTCATGATTCGTAGCAGTTTAAGCCGATCTTAAATGATTTTCAGTAGGGGAATTTATATTGGAGCAGTGATAACCACGCCATAGCCTCGCGAGGCAGCCAATTCACATGTATACAACAACTTTGTTCGTTTCAAAACATCAGACTATCATCAGTCGCTGCGACCGCATAGAAGCATATAACATCTTTGTGTGCGTGCGTTCGGGGCTTGGTTAGTTCGGGGCTTGGTTATCACTATATTGGAGCCATGGTAAGTTATGAACCAATCATCCTAAAATGCTGCAGATTGATATCTGGTTTTACAAACATAAATTTCAATAGATATCAAAATTTCAGAAGGCTGCTAAATATGGGATCTAAGGTAAATTATGGACCGTATATCATAAAATGAATAAAAAAAATTTCTGGCCATATTTGCTACGGTTTTAGACGTATTTAATTAATTTACCAGAGTGGGCTTTATATGGCGCCTATAGTTAATTATGGACCGATCATCACGAAATTTATTAGTGCTTTTTCTTATCCTATAAAACTGTGAAGAATTAAATTTTATTCTGACAGCATTATTATTAACGGTTTTAGGAGTACTAAACTGTGTTCCGAGAGTAGGGTTTATATGGGGCCTAGGGTAAATTATGGACCGATCTTCACGAAATTTCACAGTGTCATTTCTAGTCCTATAAAACTGTGAAGTAACATGATAGCATTATTAATTACGGTTTTAGGCGTACTAAACTGTTTTCCGAGAGTAGGGTTTGTATGGGGCCTACACTGATAGAAAAATGCATCTTCATATTGATGATGCCCTAACATCAGAATTGTGACATCAATGTTACTACAAATGGCAGCAATGATGCAAAAGTTAACATCAATCCAATGACTAACGTCTTCGTACAATTTTGTAATTTTTTATGTGTCATCTATTATATGACTTTAGTGACAACAATTCGATGCCACGTTATGTATATTATTAACATTATTTTCATGTTTACAATGTATTATAAGAAGCAAAAATTCCTATCTTATATTTTTTTAAATTATTTACTTAAATACATCAAATTTTTAAAGTAGAATGATTACGAAAACCATATGGGGTATGGTGCTGGTGTCTTATTATTGAGAGTTCTGCTGTAAACAAAGGTGGTAATTCAACAAACGCAAAACAAACATATGTAACGGGAAAGTAAATAATAATATTCTCTAACTTTGACTCAAGTCAATTCCAATGACTTTGACTTTATCACAAACTGTCATTAAATTGATGCGTCATCCCATTGATGACATAATTTCATTTTGACCCTGGTGACACTTTGGCCAAGTGATGTTAAGGTTGACATCACCGTGATGAAAAGTGTCATGGGATGTCAAAATACATCAGCGTTATGACGCCTTTTCTATCAGTGTAGGGTAAATTATGAACCGATTTTCTTGAAATTTTACAGTGTGATTTCCAGTCAAATAAAACGAACTTTGAAAAATCTTATATCATTCCGTGTATTTTTCCACCATTTATGTTAGTTCTTGTTACAAAATTATAAATTTTTTTGATGGTGGTTCCACATTTTGATTCATAGCTCTGATCCTACTGAACCGATATTGCTGGATGTCAATCCCAAACTGCTTAGGATAACTACAAGCAATTTGACATCAAGTTTGCTTATTTCTTTTGAGTTTTTCGAAAGTGAGCGGGTTTTCAACAGACGGACAGACGGACATGGCTAAATCGACTTAGAAGCATTTAAGGAGCCAGTATATATATAATTTATGGGGTCTGAGATGAATAATGAAAAATTTTTACACGGAATAACAATCTTAGTATACCCTCTTCACAACTATGGAATTTTGGTGGAGGATATAAAAAAAATCACACCTTACAAACTAAGAGAAATAAAAGAATAAAACTTTTAAGGATATGGAAGGATATACGGACAGGTTACCCTTACATGTTTCAATTGTAACCAGGGCTGCCAGATAAATTTGTGAGAAAATCGTCAGTTTCCTGAGAAAAAATAAAAAAATCGTTTCTATCGTTTCGAAAATCGGACAACTTAAAATTTTGTTTTTTAATATTTTTAATTAGGCTTAAGTTCATGAAATTTTAATTTTTCATTAAATTATGAAAATTCCTTTCTTCATAAAAATAATTTAATGAAAAATTAAAATTTCATGAACTTAAGCCTAATTAAAAATATTAAAAGTTTGGATTAAAAACCATAAAAAGTTCAACAAAATAACCACAATACTAATTATTGTTAAAGCTAAGGCACGAGCTCTATGTGTACATTTGTCCTTCAAGTTGTGCTGAAAAAGGTCAACAGAAAAGAAAAAGACAAAATGAAAAAACAAAAAATGTACTTGGACTTCAAGAAAAATTCTTGACAAAAGTACGAGAAAACAGAAGTAAGGAAAAAACATGTAAAATCGATTAAGATGGATAATCATTCAGGAAAGCAAATTTCGATCTACCAAATGTTAGAATACAATTTGGTTTAAGGATTGATGTTTGACTATTGACGTCAGCAGCCGTCGATGGCTGCGAGTGTAAGACGGCAAATCCATCTGATGAGATTGAGTGGTTGCAATCGAAACATGTCATGGTAACCTGCCGGCCGGGGTTCGAGCCCCAGCCACGTCAAGAATGAAAGATTATCAATAACAATTTTAATTGATTTTCATGTTGTGAAAATTCCTTTCTTCATAAAAATAATTTAATGAAAAATTAAAATTTCATGAACTTAAGCCTAATTAAAAATATTAAAAGTTTGGATTAAAAACCATAAATAGTTCAACAAAATAACCACAATACTAATTATTTAGTTTTTTTTAAACAATTTTTGTTAGATTTTTATAAAAAAATAACATTCAAACAAAAAAAAATTACTTCATACTTCATTTTCAATCGTGTAAGAGCTACTGGGAGTCTCATGAATAGCGTCTTTGATCGTCGATGATCGCATTTTTTAATCGTAGAAGATTCCTCACACGGGAAAGACTGTAACACGAGTGAGATTTTTCCAAAGCAAAGCGAAAGACGCAAAAAATTCAATCGTTGTGGGAATCGTTTAAGACGTGGGTAAAGATTATCTAACGAGACTTTCATGTCAAGAAGCGTATGAGACTGATGAAGATATTCTCTTACAACTCGTGAAATGCTTGCCGTATTATTGTTGAAAATATGATTTATATAGAGAGACATAAAAGGTTCATTCGAAAATAATCAAAGATTTTCTTAAGACTTGCATATTACAGCCATATCTAAACAAAAGCGGCAAGCGTTTTCTAGTTTTTGAGTAGAGCGGCCTGAACGTTTTGCTATTGGAAAAACCGATTTTGACAGTGAAGTTTGCCGCTATTGTTAATTAATAATGGCAATTTAGCTATTTTTGGTCAATCTAGTGTTTTTATCTCTATTTTTATTTATAATTTGTGCGTTTTATTAAACAAGAAAGCTATCACTCACTACTGTTCGTAACACAACGTTGACGCTCTTGCTTTGGTATGGTATATCAGCGTAAAAGCTAAGCGAAAGAAAAGTCCGCCTTCCAACATTCCAAGATTAAAAAACGAAATTGTCGGAGGGTTTTGCCGTTTGGCACTCGCAGTCATTGACGACTGCTGGCAGTCAATAGTCAAACATCAATCTTTAAACCAAATTGTATTAAACCTTTGGTAGATAGAAATTTGCTTTTACATGTTCTTCCTTACTTCTGTTATTTCGTACTTTTTGTCAAGAATTCTTCTCGAAGTCCAAAGTACATTTTTTTTTTTTTTTTTTCTTATTTTCGTCTTTATTTAAAGTATGTATTCTTAAAAAATTTTAACCTCTTTGAAATGGACAAAAGATGATGAAATGAAAATTGAAATACGAAGTTTGACTATTAAATTTTTCACACAGAGTTAATTTTGAAATTTACATATTTATTTTGGTTTTTTTCTTGTTGTTAATTAATTGTTTTATTATAATATTTATTATAGGGAAATTTTTGTTTGGCTGTAGGGAAAAAAGGGATTTTTTGTAAGACGCGTCGAAATTTTTTAAAATTTCCGCTGTCATCACTGATACAAAAGTTGTTAAGTTTAAATAATCTACAAACAGTAAAATTTGAGTGGATATTCGTATACGGCGAATATTGGCGCAGACATACATTAACGACGAGACTATACGAAGAAATACATATTTTTTTTAAAAGGTCATCGCGAACAAAATTATGTTTAAGCGAAAAGTTGTTTAATATATTATGGTCACTTAACCATATAATTATCACAGCCAACCATATTATCAGTATCTTATTAGGAAGACACAATTATAGAATGGTTATACATGGGTAATACAGTACTTTTCGCTTATAGTCACATCCTTTAGTAGCAACCATAGCGTGTACTATATCGCTAATGTGACTATGAGGCTAATTCAAATATATGCCACTATGACGCATTTAACCGAATTCAAATATAATCAAGTTATGTGAATAAAGGAAATAAAAAATTCATATAAATCACACCGTCATCAGGCTTATGGTTTTACAGCAGAGTTGCATACTGTTTAAAAAATAGTTAAAATAATTACAATATATTTCATAACTGATACCAACGGCAAAAACTAATTTTTTACGAGTAGAGAGCTGATGACAAGATTCGAAAACTAAAAAGAACTTAGTAAATTTTGCAAATGTGACTATAACGCCATTAATTTGCTTTACTTTTCCCTTTGACTACTGTTAATAAATGGCATATATAGCAAATGTGCTTATATCGCTAAGTGGACTATATTAAATTAACTTATAGCGGCAAAATAAACAGATAAAATGGACTGTATCGCTAATGTGACTATAAGCGCAATGACAATAAACGAAAAGTTCTGTAATAGCAATATTATGTTCACAAAAAAAGAGGAATACGTTATTTGTGGAAAACATATTATGTTACCAAGGTTTCGTTTAAATGTGCTTAATTCCCATTTCATACTATTGATAAACTGAAATTTATAATTGATGGAATAAGCTATTCCTATGCGCATTTCACTGGTTGCTTAGGCTAGATCGTCAGGAAACTTCATCCAAAGATTTTAGAAAAACTAAAGATATTGTTGCGAAGTTAGTATTTATCTAAGAATCATTTGTAGTTTTAGTTATAAGTTGTCTTGTATTATTATAATTCTGTGGCTTGGTGCTAAAAGGGCCAATGTCAAAATTTTGCTGTTTTGTGTTAATTGTTTCAATATGTGACATCAGAATTGATAAAGTTGGTACAATTGTACTTTTTTTTGGTACAATTCAAAACTAAAAAGTACGCTGGTACCCCCGTGACTCATTTGGTACTATGTATTTCCAAATTGTTCAAACCTACATTTGGTGTGAAATGGCAACTCGTATTTATTGTCCAATGAATATAAGCAGAGTTAAGTGTTTGGTGCAAATAGTCTTGCGAAAATGCAAAATGTCAGCTATGATATTTTGCATTTGCTCTTCTGCAAGACCACATTCTAAATTTAGTATAAGCGTGTATTTTCTTATGATATAAACAAAGTTTTTAAAATATATAGGAAACCACTTCTGCAAAAGTTCTACATAGTAGAAGAGACGAATTCCTCTCAATTCAAGATTAATTTGGAACGAACTCAAAATATTTTCAAAAATTCGTCAAAAAGATGGTTGTCACGTCAAGAAATAATCAACAGAAACAATGGGAGCCACTCTATTATTATTTTACAATCCGTAGATGTTCGTATGCACATATTTTTAGAATACTTAAAAATTTTATTTTCATTTAAAAATCGAGATTGCATTTTGAGAAATATAGGTGAACTTTCCACAAAAAACAATTAAAATTGCGAAATGCAAAAAATAATAATAATAACATTTTGTTGTTGGCACATTTTTCATTCACTCAAAATATTATGTAGTTAAATTCAAACGAAAATTCATTTGAAACAAATTAAAATTCATTTAAAAAACGAATCATTTACATTTCATTTAAAACAAATGATTTTTTCAGTAATTTCTAAGTTTTTTATTTATTGAACATCATATTCGTTAAAATTGAATAGTTTTTACTTTTAAAAAATATATTTTAACCGATAAAAATCAAACAAATTAACAAAAAAAATACGGAAAACATTATTTTTTGGTAGTTTGTTTTTTTAATAACAAACATAAATGTTGAAAAATAAATTTATTCGTAAAATAACTATATTTTTATTCAATTTTAACAGTACCGAAAACGAATTTAATAACCTACAATCAGTTACTGTAATAATTTTATGAGTGTTGGTTTATTATTTTGCGTTTAACATTTTATAAAATATTCGAATTTTTTCAAAGCTCTTTTACAAACAACAAACATTGAAGTCGGACTTACATTATTTCGTATAGCCGACGGTTGTATTTTCGCCGCCGTC
This sequence comes from Pollenia angustigena, assembly GCA_930367215.1. NCBI lineage: Eukaryota > Metazoa > Arthropoda > Insecta > Diptera > Polleniidae > Pollenia > Pollenia angustigena. The sequence goes on along the minus strand of OV884058.1, from coordinate 218,321,418 downwards.
GTTGAAAATTTTTAAATTTTTGTAAATTTTGGTCGCCGTCAACGAAATGTTTAACTGGCGTTCTCAACGTCTTCAATGTCACATCGGCTTCGGGTGCAATGTTATGATATTTATAACGTAATTTCTTTTGATATTTTTCGACTTGAGTTGCAGACAGTTTTTTCTCACTTTTCGAGAAACGATGGAATATTTTGTTTCACATCTTTTCAATGCGAGAGGTTCTCACTAAACTTACAGAACATGGGTACAGGTTGAAATTATTAGCCAATAGGAATAGAATTCGCATGACGTCATGTGTGTGAAATGCGCAGAAGACTTCAACTTTGTGTATGGCATGGCGTTATCCTTATTTCTATTATTCTTGTTTCAGACTATATACGTGTTATATCTAACGTTACCATCTTCAATGTCTTTTTGACAACCTTGTTATTATATTAAATTCAAAAACTACAAACAATAGCAACAACCACACTTAAAACACCAGCTGACACAAATTTCACAATAAACACTAAAAAAGGATAGAAAAAGAATAAAATAAAATAAGATTTAATATTTGTAAAACTTTATTGCCAGAAGACAGAAAAGAATCACCGCAGAAGAATACGAAGCCAACACTAGTATCTATATTAACAGTTTGTCTTGTCAATGGTAGCAGCACCGACAAAACAACAGGTGTAACTTTACGCAGGAGCTAGACTCTTTTCCTTAAAAAATGAACTTGAAAATAATAATAAGTCATTACCCTGTTGGCCAAACTGCCGTCGACGACATTGTCGTCAACAATTTATGCACGACATGTCTTCTATCACTTAGGATTTCTGGAAGACAATTTTGAGGAAAATGTCGTGACCGACAAAATACTCGACATTGTCTAGTGCACTGTCTTTTGAAGAAGTTAATAAACGACGACATGACCGACATTGTCTTTCAAGTTGTCTTTAGTTAAAACTTATCCACGACAACATGACAGACATTTTCTTGTAAGGTATCCTCTATCAACAACAATACACGACAGTATGAGCGACAGTGTCTTGTGAGCTGTCCTGTATTAAAGTGTATGCACGACAACATGACCGACAGTATCTTGTAAGGCGTCCTTTATCCACTTCTAAGCACGACAATATGAGCGACATTGTCTTGTAAGCTGTCTTCTTAACAAACAAAAATAAGTTGTTCCCAATAAAAAATAAAAATTACTGTAAAATAACGATAATAATAAAAAAACAACCAAAGCAAAGTGAAGAAAATCAGTCAGTCAAGTCTGAGAACTAAGACTAAGGTATGATTTTAAAAACATATATGTGCTATTGAATATTTTTATTCATTCATTTAGGTTTATAGGCGACATTGTCGTGTAAGCTGTAACTCCTGCAACTTCATCGATATTGTCCTTTACGCAGTCGTTGACGTCAAAGTAGAATCCATTGTCGTCTATATAGTCATCAAAGACAATACAAACGACAATGCCTTTCATGTGGTCATTAACGACTATATGGACGACAAAGTCGTGCATGTGGTCATCAAGGACAGGCTGAGCGACATTGTTTCTCTTTGTGTCGTGCACGATTTAAGCGACACTTGTTTGAAAATGTCATCGACGATTTGCATTAGTTGTCCCTTACGTGTCGTGCAGGAATTAACATTGTCGTGCACGATTCATCAATGATTCTTGCACGACATAGCCAACTGGGTAATTATGTAAGTGTGTGTAGTGATGATTATTACGACTTACACCAGAGCAGCGCGTGTAAATTGTTAAATTTTTTCCCCGATGAATCCCATTTCTGGTTGAGTAAATAAGAAGAATTGTCGCATTTGGAGTGAGGAGAATCCACAAGCTTTTGCTTAAACACCAATTCATCCGAAGAAAATTACTGGTGGGCTGGCGGAGTCATTGGCCCATATGACTTCCAAAAAAAATGCAAAAAGTTGTTGAAAATTGGTGTTCCAGATTACGCCTTCTACGCGCCAGCCGTGGTGGCCACATGGCAGAAATCATTTTTAAACCAGTGTTCGGAAATAAACAGTACATTATGTAGTGTTCGGCTCACACACCCAAGAACGATATCTATTTTTGTAAGTGTTTGTGTTGACGAACACAATCCTTAATGCCATTCATAACTATTTTCAAGGAAGAGCCGAACACTATATAGTGTTCCGTTCTTCGTTAAAGAGCAACTGTAGTGATACTGTAGACAAACATTATATGTTAATGTTCTATAATGTTTCTTTTTTTACATTGACAAAGAAATGAACAATCAAAAAATTTTAGCAACGACCCCGGCACGAACAGATTGTGTGTGTTTTGTGTTTGTATTTGTATTTGTTTTGTTTGTGTAAAATTTTTTGCTGGCTTTTTGTTTTTTTGTATGTTTTTTTTTTGGTTTTTTTACCAGCCAAAAGCGACGAACATTAATAAGCCGATCCGTATAAAATGAAGTTTGTGGTTTTTAAAGTAAACCCAAACGAAATTAAATGTTCTCATCTTTTGTTGAGTTGGATAAAAACATTATTACTTTGTTGTTCGAAAGATGACAAACAGGGAAACGTTATTTTTTAATGATGTTCTACACAAACACCATAAGCGTTTGTCTTTTATACAAATCTACCGAACCGAACACTAAGGAGTGATATTTAGTGTTTATTTTCGAACACTGATTTAAACATTACTTTCATAAAATTTTCTTTACAATAAAGACCGTTTCATTTTCCTTGTTGTATTATGATTTAAACTTGTGTCACTCTTTAAAAAAACACCCTTTATTACTGAGAAAAATTATTTTAACTATTAACAAATAGAAACTGGAAATTATTTCCTATTAACGTAAACTATGAGATTTTTTTATTGGAACTCCACAAATTTGCTTAAGTTTGTTGGAGTATAATTAACCAATTTTGCAGAGTACCCAATCTTTTTATTTAAGATTTAAGTACTTTTTGCAGTGCTTTAACAGAATCGGTAAAGAAGTTCTAGATTTTTCTGCCGAAAATTTATTTCGTTACAAATAAAAATTTCAAAGAGGTTTATGGTTCTGCCAAATCTGCCAAAATTGGAAAAGATAGTCATAAATCTTTTTTTCTACGATACGATAAAAAACTAAATAAATTTTTATATACCAAGTAATTTTTATTATAAAGCAGGAGAAATTTGTATTAATATGTACATTTTGGGGGGGGGGGGGGGGGGTTCACCAATAATTTTTAACAAAGTTTGACGATACTGAAAATATATACACGCAGAAAAATGTAAAATCAATGTAAAATCGTCGCAAACAATTTTGATTTAATTTTTTTTTTTTTTGTAGTAATTTTGCTTCATAGTTACGTTATGCTAATTTACCATGGTTTTACAATAACAACAACAACGAACTACATATGGGGGATTTCATGTCAAGTGACCCAATTTTGATATGGATGTCTTCCGATTTCGATGAAATTTGCACCAAGGTTAGTCATATTGGATAGTAGTTTAAACCAGAGAACTGCAAAATCACTATTTTTCTTGATTTATTCATACGCTCAAATTTACATTCACTCTTTGCCTGCAAAACAAAGTTCAACGTTGGTAAGTTTTACATCGTTTCGTACACATTTGATTTTTGCATGTGTTCGTTTTTTATTGAAAGTGCTTTGTTTGCATTTTTGTTGCGCACGCAATATAACACAATGTCTAAATCCAAAAGGCACACATTCTTATACTTTTGCATTCAAGTAGTCATTGTCCACTCGATGAGACGCTTTGTTAACATTAACAACAATAACAACAATAAACCACTCGATGAGACGCTTTGTTAAAATTAACAACAATAACAAGAATACATTGTTCATACAGAACTACTGTACTTTTTAAGATGATCAAAAAAGTCTTCTTTTTCTATGGAAATTGTTTGTACCTACATAAGTATGCGCGTTTAATTTCAATCTGATTTCTAGCTTTTTTGTTTGTATTTATTTTTGGTTTCTTTGCCAAAACAATCATGTCGGACCAAACACACAAACATCTTAATTGACAAACGAAGCTAAACGATGGAATAAATACCAACGCACGATATGCATTATTTGAATGACTGCAAACCAGCAGCGAATGTTTGTGGTTGCGCAAGTTTGATTGTATGACCGCAAGCGAGTGTATTTGTTGCTGTTCATTTACTGCGATTTTTTTGCAATCGCACAAATCCGTTCTCTGGTTTAGACGACAATTTTCAACAAGATCGGTCAAAGATTTTCTGAGTTAGCGGTAGTCAAAGTTTGACCTTTTGACCATACAGGTGTTCTTTCTGGGGAGGTGCTTTAAAACCATGTGAGGTAAGGCCATTTTTTCAGAATATTGTTATGCGTGGCGTCAACATTCTGTAAAAAGGAAAATCCTTAGTTATCATTGAAAACTATTTTTTTTATTCTTGTGACGCACGCAGGAAAACTTAATTCAGCGAAGCCACCTGCCGCGTCCTACTGGAGGAGAAAACCCGTAAGCACGGCCGCAGGCCGCAACGCAGAAAAACTTAAGTATGCGAAGCCAGATTTCAATACTTAACTTTAGTGTAACCGGAACTGAAATGAGAGATAAAGCAATTTTCTTATATTGCTAATGTAAGCTAAGGCCATGATGGCTTTTCCTCCCATTCAAGTGCAAAAAAGAAGGCTTTATCTCCCTATTGAATGAGAGATAAAGCCATCATGACCTTATCTTGCATGGTATTATGTAAAAAAATAAGAGTGCGAATTTTTAGCAGTCTTTCAAAGGATACTCCATAAAGATTATTGGCAACAGAGGAAACATGTTCAAACCGTCTTAATCCATACACATATCATATTATGTTATTAAGCAAGACATTCAATTTTCTCCTACTAACTGAGTCACAGCTTCCAAATAATTCACACCCATAGATCAAGCAAGGAATCAAGTATGATTTAGCAAGTAAGGCTCTTATTCTTAAGGGTGTGAAATATTGTGTGGACCAGAGAGATCGTAACTTTAAATAAGTTTGACCAACCAGTAAATTAACATGATCAGTTCAGGTCAAATTGCCATTGAAAATGATACCAAGGTTTTTCGCTCTGTTAACAATTTCAATTTTCTCGCCATTTAAAACAATATCCCCAGATATGGAGGGAATTAAGCTTTTTTTACATATTGCAATGCATTAAGATTTGGGAGGATTCAAACAGAGACCGTTTGCACTAGCCCAAAGGTAAATTCAATTTAAGTCGTCATTTAGGTAGGAAATCCCCGAGGCAATATTTTGAACTAGGTTACTTAAAGTGAGCTGCACGTTATCGGCATGTAAATGGATATTACATTTAGTAATTTGTTTTGGCAAATCATTTACATATAATAAAAATAAAAGTGGACCTAGAATAGAACCCTGAGGCACTCCCCTAGTCAAGGATAAGCTATCCGACCATACATTGTTCACAAACACCGATTGTGTGCGTTCTGAAAGATAGGATAATATAAGTTTAGTTGACGTGTTCGTAAATCTAAAAAAGTGTTTAAGTTTTCGGATGAGTATGTCATGATCTACCGTATCGAAAGCCTTAGAATGGTCCTTGCCGTATGTTCTCACTAACTTCCACAAGAGCCGTTACGCAGCTATGATTCTGACGACTCAGATTGTGTGTTGGATAGCAAACTATGAGTATTAATATACGTAATCATTTGTTTATACAAAAGTTTTTCCAAGACTTTCGATAGAAAACACAAGATGGCTATAGGTATTCTGTATTCTCCACTCGACTTAGGTAATGGCACATTTTTTGCATGTTTCCAGTTTAACGGGTAAATACCTGACATTATGATGGTATTAAACAAATGTGTAACATACGGCAAAATCTATGGCAAAAGTAATCTTATATATTTTGGATTTAAGTTATCACTTCCTACTGCGTATTGAGTATTGAGTAACGCAGGAAAATTGGAAGTGTTCCCCAATTATCCCATTATCTGTATTTAAAGTGTCCGAAGAAAAATTGAAAAAAGAAGGATTTGCTTGGATAACAGGAGCGTTAGTAAACGTTCTGTTAAGCATATCTGCATCCACTTGGTTGTCAATATTGCCATGTGCATTGCCAATTCCTATTTCTCGAATAGTATTCCAAGTTTGTTGGGAATTAATTGCATTAGTAAAACGTTTGGTGTAATATTCAGTTTTTGCATACTTGATATGTTTATTGACATTTTTCCTGGCAATGGAATATTGTATTTTAAGCTCAGAAGTTTTAAATCGCTTCCACCTGGCGTATGCCAAATCCCTCTGGTATATTACATTCTTAACAGTATCCGAAAACCAAGGTTTCTGCCTACATGCTGTTCTTTTTTTTTTTGTTTTAGTGGTACAGTTGAGTCAAAAAGAAAGTAAATATTGTCCTCCAAAAATGAAGATTGCTCATCAACAGAGGACATAAAATAGATGACACTCCAGGCAATATTTGATGAACATTCATAAACATGATTAAAATCTAAGTCTTTAAAGTCACGGTAACTGAAACACTGTTCAACTTGCTGTGCACGAAACTTATAAGTTAGAAATATCAGGTCATGTTTAGAAAAATATGGAGCTGATATCTGATCATACAAAGTAATGTTTACAATTTTGGACACAAGGAAAAGGTCAATCAGCGTGCTTGTTGTGGATGTATGGTGTGTCGGGTTTACCATATTTATCAGGTAAAGACCAAACGCTAACATATTATCAGGGATAGTGGTCTCCATTAAGACATTAGAATTAAAATCACCAGTAATAACTATATCATCATATTCCGCGGCGAGATTTTCAAGGGTAGAATACAGAAAGGTAAAAGGTATTCTATTATTTGGCCTATAAACGCAACCAACTAACAGCCTTTGCCACATGATGCTACTACAATAAAAATAAACTCAACCCCTTGCACAAAGGAATAAGTTGCAGAAGGTGACTTCCAGCAAATTTTGCAAGAGATTTTTTTTTTGTTTTTTAAAAAATTTTTGAAATTTTTTTTTTAATTTTAGGAAAAAATTCAAAATAGTGCTGCATATGCTAAACATTTAAAAACCCTCGTCTAAAGTTAGAAATTATTTTTTTTTTATACATAAGCCACTCGCATCCCAAAGTGACCAAAACTACCTTAAAGGAAAAGACATAAGCTTTCTATTGAGCATAACAAAAAAACATTCCGGATAAAAAATAAAAAAAAAAGTTTTAAAAGTTTGTTTTACAGAATCAGAGCTACTTTAAAAATTTGATTTATGTATCTAACTACAGAGTTTAAAAAAAGAATACGGGAATTTTACTTCTTTTTATAAATTGTTTGAAACATAAATTAATAAATGTATGTTTTTTTTCAAACAATGTTATTTTAACATTTTTCATTTAATATTAATATGAAACAATTATAATTTTCATTAAAGACCATACTTTTGCTGAAATTTACTATGATTTTGAATCAACATTGTGGCTGTGTATAAATGAATAATAAGCGATTTTATATTTCTGATTTAGATACTAAAATTTAAGATTTTGTGCCGGAAAATTAAAGTTTTTTTTTCAATCCAAAAATTAAAAACTTCCTCCAGCATTACTGGCAATAAAAGGAATTTAATAAAAGTTAGAAATATAAAAATTAAATAGTAGAGCTTAAGCTCTTATTTCTTCTTATAAAAAACTTTTTTTTTATAAATTTATTCAAACCAATATTTCGGCACTTCTTTGAGTGCCTTTTTCAGGGATTTTTTCTTTTTTTTTATATAAAAAAATAAGACCTTAAGCTCTACTATTTAATTTATATATTAAAATAATAAAGGTTGAATCAAAAACATATTACAGTTAAACTTAGATATTACGAACTTCGTTATAACGAAAAACTCAATATAATGAATTTTTAGCTAAGCACCTTAAAAAAACCTTTTTATTGCAAAGTTTTTCATACAAAAATGCTCTATAGCTATAACGAAGAAATTCTGAGCTATAAAGCCTCTATATAGCGAAATATTTTTTCAGAAGCCTCTATGTAACGAAATTATAATTGAGAAATACATACATATAACATTTTAAGTGTGTAAGTCATTAAAATCCGTTATCAAAAGCCTCTACATAACGAAGTCTTGAACTAAAGCCTCCATATAACGAAGTTAGAATAAAGCAAAATTAAATTTTAAGCAAAACGGGGAAGTCCCTTTTAAAAACAACGAAAGGTACATAAATGTCTTTACATATGTAAAGCGCCACAAATGTAGTCATTTCTGTTTTGGTTCTTTGCCAAAATGAGTGTATTAAAGCGTGACAAATCAAGAAATTGCTAAACAATTCAATATACCGCCGAGTACTCTTTTCTACACCGCAAAATACATTCGACAGCTTATCATCTAAATATTGACGGTTGCATTCTATACTTGCGTAAACAAACAAAAATTACACAATATTTTACTAAAATGTAATAAAATAATAAAAAAAAAATAAAAACATAATTTTTTATTTACCTCTTAAATAGAGAATTTTTATTATGTACATAGTATTTTCGTGTTAAATAGAATTTGGACAAAAAAAACTGTAGTTATAACAAATTTTGTTCGTATTTCTTTAAATTTCGTTATACCAAGGTTTCACAATGGATATGTATAACGAATCAATAGCTATAACGAAGTAGTTTTCGACATATATAAGTGAGAAATTTCAAAAAAAGTGTTTCTTGCCTATCATTGATTAGTTTCAGATCGTATCCTTTGTCTAGACTCTATTATTGGCTGTAGGAAAAATCGCCGATAGAAAAATGGCAAAAAAAAAATGAAAAATAGCACAAAAAAAGTCTATTGAAAATTGGGCCTGAATTCATATGAAAAGTGACCCAACATTTTTGGGATATTTTTCTTTATTATTGGGTGATTTTTCGTTTTCTAAATTTGGTGATTTTTCATTATGAAAAATCGCCCAAAAATAATGTATTAAAAATAGCCAATATTTTCGGGCCATTTTTCATTTTTAAAATTTCGTCCAAATCTTACATACTATTTGTCATTTCTGAAAAAATTGTAGGAATAGAACTATTACAAAAAAGCTTTATAAAATACATAACTGAAATTTAGCTCATAGAATAAATTCGAAAAATGAAAAATGTTGAAAAATTTTATGATTTTTTGTAATTTTGTAATTTGAAGTTATTTTTTTAAAATGAAACAACGGAAAAGTTTATTGTTTTATTACATGGGACATAAGTTTATTTTGATACAAAATTTAATTTTCTCGAAAACCGACTCTAGAACAGACGGACAGACAGACAGACGAACATGAAGTCCAAGATTAAAAAACAGAACCAATTAGGATGTAATCCAATCCAATTCCGTTTTTTAATCTTGGACTTTATGTCCGTCTGGCTGTCCGTCCATCTGTTTTATGGTCGGTTTTCGAGAAAATTAAATTTTTCGTATGGGGACCATATGAAGGGTTGGAGATGGAGTAAAAGTTTGTTCTAAAGAAATATTGGGGATGTAAAAATAATGAGGGTTGCTCATACATTTAACATCTCTAGGGGTGACTCGTCAGTAGTTACGGGCGTTTTTCAATTCAATTAATCTTCTGTAGCTTTGTCATTTTTGCACGTTGGGCGCAAAATGTTCGTATCAAAATAAACTAATGTCCCATGTAATAAAACAATAAACTTTTCAGTTGTTTCATTTTAAAAAAATAACTTCAAAAGAACAAAATTGCAAAAAATCATAAAATTTTTCATACATTTTCAAATTTTGTCCACTGTAACTCTGTCATTTCTTGACCAATGTTTACAAACGAAATTGTATAACCTTTCACTAGAAAAAAAGAATTACATAATCCCTTTAAAATTCTTGAAGATATTTGCATTTCAGTCACATCATCTTTTTAAAAAACACAAATAAGCTATATCATGAAAACTAGAGCTGATAGAGACAAACTGATTACAGATTTGAATTCAGCGCACCAAAATTAACTAGAATCAGTTGATAAATTCAAAGAAGCAAATTGAGTGTTGGCCTGTGTTATCATTATTCGTCGAATTCCTAAATGTTACTCATAAAAATAACGGGACATATTGTAAAAATGACACTTTATGACACTTTTGAAAGTGTCATAATGTCCATCAGAGCAGTGTCATAAAGTCCGTGGACGTTATGTTACTTTGTAGAGTGTCATAATGTCTACAATATGCTTACGAACTCGAAAGCATAGGCCGCAAGGATTTTCTCCTCTTTGATAAAACAAGTACCGGCTTCGCTAACTAAAGCTTCTCTGCACAGCCGCAAGGATTTTCTCCTCTATGGTATAACAAATACTGGATTCGCTAACTAAAGCTTCTCTGCGGTCTTCGGTTCGGAAACAATGCAGATTTTAGAAGCTTTACTTAGAGAACCCGGTACTTGTTATACCATAGAGGAAAAAATCCTTGCGCCCGCCCAAAGGCCGTTTAAGCAGAAAAGCTTTAGTTAGCGAAGCCGGTTTTTGTTATACCATAGAGTAGAAAATCCTTGCGCCCGGCCGAAGGTCGGCCATGCCGAGACGCTTTAGTAAGCGCTGCCGGTATTTTTTACACCATAGGGGAGAAATCCTTGCGCCCAAAAGTGTTTTCGTTATATGTTTAATATATGCACCCAGAGAAAAAACAACAGAACCCTTTTTAAACAAATGTTAGTCATATTATGTTTAATTTAACCAAATCATTGTCACCGACAACCATATTATGGTAAAATAAGTTTATTTAAAAATAGTTTTGTTGGTTGTGACCATAATAAATCATGTTTTTCTCTGCGTGTATGTAGATCTTTTTTTGCATTTAATGTCTTTAGTAATTATGGACCTTATGACATTTTTAAAAATGGCATAATGTCCATTTTGCTTATTGGGTAATTTTTCATTTTATTTTTTTTTTTTTTTTTTTGGCTCTTTTTCGTTTTTTTTTTTTGGGCAAAATTTCATATATAGCTTTTTGGGTAATTTTTCATGTTCTTTTGGGCGATTTTTCATTTTCTTTTTTTTGCCATTTTTCTTTGGGCGATTTTTCCTACAGCCTCTATTATTGTCTAGTCTTTAATCTTGAATTAAGTCATTTCTCCAATAATATCCTTACAATTTTTTTTAGACCTGCTTTTTTTTTGTTTGCATTATTTGTAGTAGAATTAAAGAAAATAGTTTAAATATTGCAAAATTTAAACCTAATTTTTTAAATCTATTCATAAACCTTCGACGCCCTTTTTACCTGTCTATATTTATTTAGTTTGTCATCATTTTGGAAAATATTAAATTATCTTTCCTTTTTTATTGAAGTTTTTTTTTTATGTACATATATTGACTTTTTCAATTCTGTTTTATGACCATGCACAAGGTTGTCATTTACAACATGCAATTAATTCTCAACAAATAGTGTATGTTTGCAATAATTTATGTAGTAAATGAGCTTGTACTCATGCTTTTGCAATTACATTCAACTGAACAGTAACATCACCACTTCCGCCAAACAACCAGAACAACAAGTGTGTACGGAATTGTGTTTGGGTCTCATAAACATCATGCTGACATTATAATGGACTATCACGTCCTAATGCCAAACCGCGTAAAATGTCATCTCATACATACGAACGCTTAACAATAAAACCAACAAATATCTCGATGCCATTATAAATACTCTTTCCAAAATATAAAGAAAAAAATAATCATTTAGTCAACACACGCTGCATAAATTGGCAAAGAACCAAAAACAGGGAGAACACGAATAATGGGAACATAAATGTGCATAATATGTAACATTTTTTGAAATTTGGTATCGAACAAAATTTTGTTTTTGTAAAGATTTGAAACCACTAAACGATTCAACAGATATCAGCTAAAAAATTTCGACTTTTGAACTGTTTTGCACAAGAATAGAGTATTTTCCGGAATGTTTCATTTCCCGGGAAACGGGATTTATTTTTCCATTAACATTATGAAATGGTGCAAAATATAGTTTAATTTATTTGAACAAAAAACAAATAACAATTCATGAGATCTACTAGTTAAATAAGTTATACAAAACTAGCTGTGTGGTCCTAGCGCTGCCCGGAATTTTCCAAATAACAATTAAAAACTAGAGCGCTATCTACCGGGTCAAAATTTCATCAGGAAACTAATTTTTGTATAATTAATAAATATCGTTGATGGCGCCCATAATTTACTAAAATTCAAAATTTTCAACCATGGCGGCGAAAATACAACCATCGGCTACACTAAATAATGTTAAGTGCGACTTTTACGTTTGTTGTTTGGTCTGAGTTCATACGGCTCATGGCTTATTGACAAGAGTCTTCCTTTTTCTTTTTTGAACATGAATTGGCGTTCAAGTGATTCATGTCATGTTGACGACATGAAAAAGCAAAACGTAAAGACAGTACATGCATCTGTGTACTCGTTTCTTGTCCCTCTCGCGTATGAGCCGTATGAACACAGACTTGCAAACGAGCTTTAAAAACATTTGTATATTTTATAAATATGTTAAAAGCAAAATATGTAATTAAACAATGAAAAAATGTGCCAAGAACAAAATATTATTATCTTTGCAGTTTGCTTATTTAATTTTTAAATTCCTAATCAGGACACATTTATAGGAGCCCAAACTTAGACACGGCGAACTCGTATAACTGTTTTGACTCGGTGTCCGATTCCATTACTGGAATCCTTGGGGTCTGTCCGAATAGTGAAATAGTCGTTGCCGGAGACTTCAACGTGCATAATTCGTCATGGCTGCGCCATTCAAGCCATACGACTCCTGAGGGCTCATATGTTGAGCTCTTCGCTGCACACAACCACCTTGTGCAACTTGTGAATGAGCCAACACACATTCCGTGTGTTGAAGGGCAGTTTCGTAATACCCTCAACCTTTTTCTCACTTCGCATCCTGACAAATACGCAGTTGAGCTACTTGCGCCTCTCGGAAACGCGGATCATAACCTCATTTCTGCACCCTTTTCATTTTCAGACCTTCGTAGCGCTTCGAAACCGGCGACGAAGCGCTCTATTTTCGCCTATGAAAAGGCTCGTTGGGCTGCATTTCAGCATTTTAACTGGAAACTCTGTTTTCTTGATGACAATGTTAACGCTGCGGCAGAAATGATGGTAAATGTGATAAAGCTGGGAATGAAATTATTCATTCCATCCAAGCGAATTTCGACTAAACCTGGACATAAGTGCTGGTTTAATCAGACGTGCAGGTATGCAGCCAGGACCAGAGAGGATACGTTCAATAATTGGCGTAATGACAAAAACCCAGTTACTGACGCGTTACGCAAACGGGCGAGAAACGAATGTGCCAGAGTACTCAGACGTGAAAAACTTCTTTACGAACAGCGTCTGCGTGCTAAGGTCCTTGCTGCACCGCGGGGTAGTAAGACCTTTTGGTCATTTGTTAAAAGGGTAAGGAATGGTACTAGTTCATCCATTCCAACCCTTATAATGAATGATCAAATATTTACGGACCCTGTTGATAAGGCCAACCTTTTTGCTGACATGTTTGCAAAGAATGAATACTTGCCGGAAAGCAATCAACCACTGCCCGAACTCGAAAGGGTATCCGTTACTATGTCCAATATATTTTTTCGAGCGCGTGCAGTTAAAAGGGTCCTTGAGGATCTCAAAGTAAACAAGTCCCCGGGGCCGGATGATGTTACGGCTTTAGTCTTGAGGAAGTGTGCATTGTCATTGTCTCGCCCTTTAGCAAAATTGATTAGCTACTCGTACCGGGTAGGAGTTTTTCCTTCTTGCTGGAAGGTAGCCAACGTCCAGCCAATCCCAGAAAGGGGTGAGGCTACAAGCCCCGAAAAGTACCGACCAATAGCAATTTGCTCTACGCTCTCGAAGGTCATGGAGAGCATGATCAATCACCACTTGGTAAATTATCTGGAGTCCAATTCACTTTTGTGTGAAAGACAGTATGGCTTTCGTAGAAGTCGTTCTACGGGAGACCTGTTAGCGTTTCTTTCGGAACGTTGGAGTCGTTCTATTCACCAATTTGGAGAAAGCAAAGTGGTTGCTGTGGATATTTCCAAAGCGTTTGATCGTGTGTGGCACGGTGTACTCGTTTCAAAGCTTATTGCGTTTGGTGTTGGTAGTGATTTCTCTCGATTTATATCGAGCTTTCTCAAGGACCGCTCTATGCGTGTTGTTATAGATGGGTTCTCATCGGAGGAGTTTCATTTGAGTTCAGGTGTACCGCAGGGCTCCGTCCTTTCTCCTACACTTTTTCTTATCTTTTTTAACGACCTCCTTTGTCTAACTTCCAATCCTATCTATTCTTTCGCGGATGACAGCAGCATTTGTCATTCATTTTCCTTTCATCATAGACCAAGCCTTACTGAGATGGAAGCTATGAGACGGACACACTCAATCTTGACCTTACGACCATCTCCGAGTGGGGTCTTGCGAATAGGGTCGATTTTAATGCTCGTAAGACTCAATGTTGCATGTTGACCCACAAACGTCTTGTGGAGTCAGCGTCATCTGTATTCATGGGAGGTATAGCTATTAAAGAATCAGACACTCTTGATGTTCTGGGCATGAAAATTCAATGTGATGTTCGTTGGAACCAACATGTGTTTCAAGTGTCGAAAGAAGCATTCAAGTGTCTTGGTTTCTTAAAACGGTGCGGGAACTACTTCACTCCGTCTGATCTCTTCACTATTTATACCGCCTATATCCGAACGAAAATGGAATACAACTCCTCTATCTTGAAGATTTGTTTTTGCCACGCCCCAAAATACAGCAGTTTTGGTTTTTTATATGTAGCGCTGCCATTTAAAGTCCGATCTCATCATATCGAATATCGTTGTTCATGGCTTGACAGTGGCTTCATTTTTGCCTTGGGTGACTTTTTAATCCTAGCTCAAACTCTGGTCGCCATTTATGCCATCTCGGATCCTTCTCTCAAATGCCAAATTTTTTTCACGTGCCAAGAAAGCCCTTCTAAAACTTAGTATGTTCAGCTTTTAATATGATCACTTTTATAACACACCTCCAAATTAAGCCCCTTTTTTTCTTTTTCACATACATATTACATAAAACCAGGAAGAAGCCAATATAAACCAAAAAATTTTCATCAGTTTGGAGCACTTTAAAAAAATTGTTTTTACCACGCTCTTTTTGCTATATATATGTAGCATCGTCATTTAAAGTCCAATTTCATCATATCGTATATCATTGTTAATGGCTAGAATAATTAATTTTTGTTAAGATTTTCGTACGACGTGCTAAATTCCCAATTTTTCATATTTGATAAATACACTGAAATTAATTGTTGAGGGAAAGCTAGCTTCTATGCGCATTTCACTGGTTGCTTAGGCCAGATCATCAGGAAACCTTTTCCAAAGATTTTAGAAAAGCTAAAAATATTATACAAATAAAACCCTAAAGCGAATAAGAATTTTAAACACTCAAAGTCTTACTTGTAACAATATCAAAGCTTAAACAAAACACCAACAATAAACAGTGAGTTTATCTTTTCTTACATCCCCCTACAATTGGTCGGGTTCTTTCCGACTCGAATTGTAGTTGTAAGTGGGTATAAAGAAAAAACAAATTGTTTCATTCTATTGTCTTCGCAAGAAAACAACAAAAAAAAACAATTTGGCAATTCAGTTTTCTGCACGGGCACATGCAAGTATATTATCAAAGTTATTTACGGGAATACAAAATTTATTATTAAGATTTTTGTATGACGTGCTAAATTCCCAATTTTTCATATTTGATAAATACACTGAAATTTATTGTTGAAGGAAAGCTAGCGTCTGTGCGCATTTCACTGGTTGCTTAGGCCAGATCATCAGGAAACCTTTTCCAAAGATTTTAGAAAAGCTAAAAATATTATACAAATAAAACCCTAAAGCGAATAAGAATTTTAAACACTCAAAGTCTTACTTGTAACAATATCAAAGCTTAAACAAAACACCAACAATAAACAATGAGTTTATCTTTTCTTACATCCCCCTACAATTGGTCGGGTTCTTTCCGACTCGAATTGTAGTTGTAAGTGGGTAAAAAGAAAAAAACAAATTGTTTCATTCTATTGTCTTCGCAAGAAAACAACAAAAAAAAAACCAATTTGGCAATTCAGTTTTCTGCACGGGCACATGCAAGTATATTATCAAAGTTATTTACGGGAATACAAAATTTATTATTAAGATTTTTGTATGACGTGCTAAATTCCCAAGTTTTCATATTTGATAAATACACTGAAATTTATTGTTGAAGGAAAGCTAGCTTCTATGCGCATTTCACTGGTTGCTTAGGCCAGATCATCAGGAAACCTTTTCCAAAGATTTTAGAAAAGCTAAAAATATTATACAAATAAAACCCTAAAGCGAATAAGAATTTTAAACACTCAAAGTCTTACTTGTAACAATATCAAAGCTTAAACAAAACACCAACAATAAACAGTGAGTTTATCTTTTCTTACATCCCCCTACAATTGGTCGGGTTCTTTCCGACTCGAATTGTAGTTGTAAGTGGGTATAAAGAAAAAACAAATTGTTTCATTCTATTGTCTTCGCAAGAAAACAACAAAAAAAACAATTTGGCAATTCAGTTTTCTGCACGGGCACATGCAAGTATATTATCAAAGTTATTTACGGGAATACAAAATTTATTATTAAGATTTTTGTATGACGTGCTAAATTCCCAATTTTTCATATTTGATAAATACACTGAAATTTATTGTTGAAGGAAAGCTAGCGTCTGTGCGCATTTCACTGGTTGCTTAGGCCAGATCATCAGGAAACCTTTTCCAAAGATTTTAGAAAAGCTAAAAATATTATACAAATAAAACCCTAAAGCGAATAAGAATGTTAAACACTCAAAGTCTTACTTGTAACAATATCAAAGCTTAAACAAAACACCAACAATAAACAATGAGTTTATCTTTTCTTACATCCCCCTACAATTGGTCGGGTTCTTTCCGACTCGAATTGTAGTTGTAAGTGGGTAAAAAGAAAAAACAAATTGTTTCATTCTATTGTCTTCGCAAGAAAACAACAAAAAAAAAAGCAATTTGGCAATTCAGTTTTCTGCACGGGCACATGCAAGTATATTATCAAAGTTATTTACGGGAATACAAAATTTATTATTAAGATTTTTGTATGACGTGCTAAATTCCCAATTTTTCATATTTGATAAATACACTGAAATTTATTGTTGAAGGAAAGCTAGCTTCTATGCGCATTTCACTGGTTGCTTAGGCCAGATCATCAGGAAACCTTTTCCAAAGATTTTAGAAAAGCTAAAAATATTATACAAATAAAACCCTAAAGCGAATAAGAATTTTAAACACTCTAAGTCTTACTTGTAACAATATCAAAGCTTAAACAAAACACCAACAATAAACAGTGAGTTTATCTTTTCTTACATCCCCCTACAATTTTGTATTTAATGCTTTTTTGAAACTAACGTAAAATTCTAGAATCTAGATGGATTGTTAATGGCTAGAATACGGCTTAATTTCTGTATCTTATGCTTTTTTTTATCTAACTTCAAATTCTAAATGACATTTATTAAATATCGGATGCTTCCCCTCTTATGTCCAATATTTCATAACTAGAAAAGATTTCCTCTCTAAAACTTTGTAAGTTAAGTTTTTTATATTCTCACTTTTTCCTCACGCCCTAAAATTACACATTTTATTATTTCATCATCAGGGGGCAAATTATGGCAGTCATGATCGAATACTTTTTCTATTCGAAAGCAATTTTATTTCAGTTAATACTGAACGAATCGTAATTATTTTTTCAGAGTTCTGAAAACTCAAATGAATGCCTAACAACACTAAAAAAATAATTTCGATCAGTTCAGTATGGACAGAAAGAATTACAAATAAAATTGCTTTCGAAAAATGATGCGATCACGAATGCCATAATTTGCCCCCAGGCCAAGTTTTTTATGGCATATTCTACTGGCACTGCTTTTCCGTATTTTTTTATTTTTTTCAATACCAAAAATAGGACCTATTGCAACTATCAGGGGTGTGCTGGAAATCGAAAACGTAAAACGCAAGAATTTTAAAAGAAGGTTTTTTAATAAGATTTCTGTAATAAATGAATTTTATGACAAAAGTTATGCAAATATGTATCTAATAAACAGAGTTTTGTAACAAAAATTAGATTTAAAGTGTATTAAAAACAACTTCCTAATTCTTACGTTTACGTTTGCGATTTCCAGCACACCCCTGTATATTTATTTCAGAAATCTTAATTAAGACATTTGTAAAAGCAAAATGTTAAATTTGAAACCAAGGTACAGAGGTAAAACAAGAACTAAAAAATCTAAAGAAATTACTTAGTTCTAAAAATTTAAAAATACAAAATAATTTAAATGCATAAAAATTAATGCCTCAAAACATCTACATATGAGAAAAATTATAAATAGTCGGTGTATGTAAATCTTGGCGAGACTCAACTTGTCTAGGTTATTCTGTAATGGTTAGGAAATTCTATAAATTATATTGACGCGCGGCGAGTATATTAAAAGCTATTTACTCTAATATTTAGAAGTACTTTCGTGGCTCGTAAAAATTCCATCTAGAATTTTAAGTTAGTTTAAAAAAAGCATTAAATACAAAAATTAAGCCATATTCTAGCCATTAACAATGATATACGATACGATGAAATTGGACTTTAAATGACGATGCTACATATATATAGCAAAAAGAGCTGTAATTTAGGGCGTGGCAAAAACAACTTTTTTAAAGTGCTTTAAACTTTATAAATATACCTTTTATTCTAGGGCGTGACAGAAGAACATTTTTTGGTTTATATTGGCTTCTTCCTGGTTTAATGTAATATGTATGTGAAAAAGAAATAAGGGGCTTAATAATTTGGAGGCGTGTCATTAAAGTGAGCATATTAAAAGTTATACATACTAAGTTTTAGAAGGGCTTTCATGCCCCGTAAACAAAATTTGACATTTGGGGGAAGGATCCGAGATGGCATAAGTGGCGTCCAGAGTTTGAGCTCGGATTAAAAAGTCATCCAAGGCAAAAATGAAGCCACTGTCAAGCCATGAACAACGATATGCGATATGATGAGATCGGACTTTAAATGGCAGCGCTACATATAAAAAACCAAAAGTGCTGTATTTTGGGGCGTGGCAAAAAAAATTGTTTGCTGTTTTAGAAACTTCATTGACATATCTTTCATTTTAGGGGGTGACTGGCACAACTTTTTTTTTCGACCCACCTTAGTATCCAGCTCTATTGACTCGTTGGAGCATCGTCGGAATGTGGGTTGTGTGGCATTGTTCTATCGATATTACCACGGAAAATGTTCAGCTGAGATGGGCGAACTCATCCCTGAGACGCGGGTTCATGCCCGTAGTACTCGCCTTTCCAGCAGATCACATCCGTTTGTTGTCGACTGTCCAATGCATCGCACAACGCATTACACAGAAAATTCGTTTCTTGGTCGAACTAGCCGTAGTGGAATAGACTCCCGGCAGAAGTCTTCCTAGTCGGCTACAATTTGAAAAAATTCAAATTAAATGTCCACAAAAACTACTCCCTCTTTCCTTCTCCCCATAACCTATTTTCCTAATTCAAACACAATGCATTGCATTAGTAGGGGGCAACCCCTGAGTGTTGGATCATAGTAAAAAAAAAATAATATCAGCGTTTGTATGGATGATTATTTTCCTTGAAACGACTAAGCGTTTTCTTTACTCATTACTGCATTCAAAATTTCCTTAAGGTAACCGTAAACGACTTGTTTTTTACATCTTACTTGTCAAATTTCCCACTTAAAAATACGTATGTATGTACATGTCGTGTGTTCCTTTTATAACATTGCTTCAGTAAAAGTCAGATGCGAAGGTTTCTGACAAAATTTTTTTCTTTTGACAAGCCATGTGACATTAGCTGTTTTTATTTTAAAACAAGTTAGAGTGCTATATTCAGCTGTGCCGTATCTTTAATACCAGGCGCGGATTCAGGGGGGGGGGGGAAATAAGGAAATTCCCCCCCCCGTAAATTATAAAAATATGCTTTGATTATTTCGATAATAAAAGAATTCACAATAATAATATTAGGTTTTTTTGGTTTTTTTTTTATTGAATCTCTAACGAAATTTTCCATAAGTATCCAAATCTTAATCCTAATAGTTATTTATTAGATAATTCCAATGAAGCATCTAGTTTACCGTATTCAAATACTTGTTATTCTACATTCAATCCCAGCAGGTGCCATCTATATCCAAAGACTAAACGTTTGACTTGTTAATGCGTGAGGTTGAATTATTAATAAGCCTTAGTAAATGCAATATTTATGTATGTATGTATGTGCTATGTGAATCAAAATTCTATTCGATAATTTTTGACGAAAGCACGGATTTGTCGGGGTAAAGACAGATTTTAAGATATTTCAACAAAGTTTTTTAAGGAAGAATTTATTGGCTTTATTGTAAACGCATTTGAAGAGGCTTCAAAGGATATTGATGACGTTGATGTGTCAATTGAAGCGAAGGCACTATCATAAATAGTTCTTAAAGCTTTGACAAATTTTGGACTTCACCTAAAAAATTATGTAGGAGATGGAACAGATGGGAATCCTCTGATGTCAGCAGAAAATTGAGCTGTTAAAAACTCTAGAAACCGTGGCAAATGCGAAACAAACGCCTTGCTATTCTCATAAATCAAACAACTCATTTTCTAAAAGCAATGACAGAATTTTTTAAATATAATCACCCCAAGCGAAAAGCAGTTTTGGCAAAGTATTTGGGAGCCAAACTCTCTACATTATGCGAGACAAGATGGATGTACCGTCACGACTCAATTTTACACTTTTCAACAAGTGTACATCATATAGTAGAAGCTTTGGAAAAAATATCTGAGTGGAAAAGTAGTATCTCTACCTTTATATTAAGGAACTCACTTGGTACTTTTGAATTTATTTGCGGAATATACATTTTGCAAAAAGGATCAAGCCTTAGCAAAACAATTCAAAGCGATTTTTGAAAAAGTTTAAGATATTTGCGTTCAAATCGAGGTTCCAATCGAAAATACAAGATTTGAACGAAATAATCACATCCAAAATGTTGAAGATAACTACCGAGTTGTTGGTTACATTCCTCTTAATAAATTTATTTTAGAAGATCTCAAAACACCTTTTCCAATAGATATCCTAAATGTATTGAACATACTTAAACTTCTACCTCAAAGTGTAATCAAGTCTTATACATATACAAAACTTTTAAAACCACAACTAGCTGATGAGCTGATTATATTTGATAAAAGAGATAAACACCTACTAACATCTAAACTTGAGCCTGATCTATCAGATAACGTTGTAGATGCTTTAATAAACTGTGATGAAGATATCTACCCAAATCAAAGAAAAATATTTAAAATTTTCGTTTCAATGCTCGTCAGTAAAGCTACGAGCGGGAGGTCATATCCTAACCTTCGTCGAATAAAAACATGGCTCAGATAAACAATGACAGAAGATTTACTGTACTGTCTAAATTTGCCTCACAAGGAAATCATAAATTGGTTATTTAAAAAGATTACTGTTTATTGAACTGACCTTACATTTTATTTAACCTTTTTGTCTAGTTTTTTTTTTTAATATACTATATACACACATATTGACCCATATTCATAGTCAAAAATAAAATCGACTTTAAGTTAAAACCGGCTTTAAATGGATTCAATAACATTGAAGTCGACTTTATTGTTGACTTAGAATATTGCCATTATTTTTAATAAACTTTTAAAAACAAATTTTTACTTTTTTGTATCATACAAAATTTCCCCCCCGTAAGGCTCAAGCTGGATCCGCGCCTGTTTTATGGACTGTATATCACAAAATTGCATAACATTTTTTGTTGGCCATATGAAGTTAAGCTGAAAGAAAGTTTACCGCAATATCTATATCTGCTACGGTTTTAGGCCTAATTAATTATTTTACCAGAGTGGGCTTTATATGGGGCCTTGGGTAAATTATCAACCGATCTTCACGAAACTTTACAGTGACATTTCTAGTTCTATTAAACTGTGACGTGCCAAGATTTTTTATGATAGCATTGTTATTTAGGGTTTTAGGCGTACTATACTGTTTTCCGGGAGTAGGGCTTATATGGGGCCCAGGGTAAATTATGGACGGATCTTCACGGAATTTAACAGCGTGATTTCTAGTCGAATAAAACGAATTTTTGCAAAATTTTATATCATTCTGTGAATTTTTCCACCATTTATGTTAGTTTTTGTAACAAAATTATCAATTTTTTTTAGGTGGTGGTTCCACATTTTGATTTATAGCTCTGGTCCTACTGAACCGATTTTGCTGGATTTCAATCCCAAACTGCTTAGGATAACTACAAGCAATTTGTCACCAATTTTGCTTATTTCTTTTGAGTTTTTCGAAAGTGAGCGTGTTTTCAACAGACGGACAGACAGATGGACATGGCTAAGTCGACTAAGAATTACTCAAGGACCCAGAATATATATACTTTATGGGGTGAGATGAATAATAAAAAAGTTTCACATGTAATGACAAACTTAGTATACCCTCTTCACAACTAATTGTGGTGGAGGGTATAAAAATATGTTGTCAGAAATCAATGTGAGGAAACTGACAACGCCGGTCCACCATTGTGGAATCTTTAGCCGGCTGAAGTTAATATTTCATAACACCGTTATATCGTTACGTAAAAGGCCCTATCTAACATTTTTTTTTTGTTGTTGTTTTGCAAATTGACAATTTTGCATATTAGCAAATTGTTAGTTAGGACTTCTTGCGTTCATCATATAATCGTTTGTATATAAAGCTGTTTGTTTTTGTTAATCAAACCGCTATTTTCGTTCGAATGATTCCAAATTTTTTTGTTGACATTTATGGTGATTTATTGCCCGGCCCTATGCTCCTTGTAGGAACTACGGGAACTTATATATATATATATGTATATAAAGTATTCATAATTTTAGTTTAAAAAAGCATAATGTGAAGTAATTTCTAAACTAAAACAATTATGCTCAGAGGAATGAGTATGAGAAAGAGACTTTTTTTAAAAAGAAAAACTAAAAATTGTGGATATTTAACAAACTGGATTGCGAGTTGTGGATTTGTGCAAAAAGTAACAAGTACAAACTTTTGCTTTAAAAATAGGAAAGCCATGAAACAAGGTGAATTTCCAAGAATGAAGAAACAACTTTTTGCTTGGTTTTTACGACAACGACATTCATTCAAGCATTGTTCCAAAAAAAAAAAAAAAAAAAAATATCTCGACAAAATGTTTATTTAAGTTATTCAATTAAATTGAAAATGAATTTAAACTTATTTTTCATTAAAATTATTTTAGGTTTTACGCTACCAGAGTTATAAATTTTACCTGTTTTATTCAGATCTCACAACATATTTCAAAACAAACCACAAATAACACAGTTCTAGTTATTTATTTATAACATAACATGGGTACTAGACATAAGTATGGAATATAACGAACTTTTCAGTTTAACGAACAGGCCTGACAACAGAATCAATGAAAACACGATTTTGAATTTTTGATTACTTAGGGCCTTTTTCATTTTAGGTAACGGTTTTTTATGTTCATTTAACCATTGAATATAAATTATGTACATAAATATTGCACTGGTTCCCCTAAAGTCGGTTAACTCAAATTTATAAATTTTCAGAAGAGGCAAACAACTGTTTTCTTTTTATATGTGCTCTTTTAGTACAAAGGGGTAGGTATAGGTACAATTTAATTTTTTTTTTTTTTTTTGCAAAATACTAGAGAAATTGATCTAAAGCGGATCAAACACTTGCAATAAAATTTTTAATTTGGTGGCACAATATATTGGCAACAATCAAAAGACTTTTGATTTTTATTGCAAAACGAAAAGTGAAATGTTTTGGCTACATTGTACAATGCTGTTTGGGCTATTCCTATAGGTTATGTTCACTCAACATTTTATTGAATGAAAGTTTAGCAATATTTAAATTGAAACCATTGTGCGACTTATTGCATAATATATGACAAAATGGAAATAATATTGCGAATATCATATACAATAATATTGCAAGTGTATGGGCAGCTTAAGATTTTTACAGTATAAGTATATTTTACAGTACATCGATTTCTTGCAAAAAGTGAATATTAACCCTTATGTGTGTGGAAAAAAAAACACCTTCTATAGGGTGGATATGTACCTGGGTACCTTCATGCAAATTGTATGAGAAATCTAATTTTTTGTCTTGTATTGTACAAACAATCGATGGTTAATGAAATAATATTAGAATTTTACTCTGGTTTTCTCCTTTTCATATATTTTTTAAAATCCTAAACCCAAAAAAAAAAAATTTTGTAATATAAAACGTATACAGGTACCCAGGTACCTATTCACCCTATTAAGGGTGCAAAAAGCAAATTGGTATGCCACGCCCCCCCAAACTCATATTGTATATAAACACCTATGAAAATATAATAATAACAAAAAGTTAGGAGTTCTCATGAAATTGTAGAATTGTAGACTAAAATCTTATATAAAAAATTTAGATTTGAAAACGCAATAGGTACACAGGTACCTGTCCACACACATAAGGGTTAAAAAATTTTCAGTTGACTCTCTTTAGAGGAACCAGTGCGATATATTAAAAACATTTCAACTCATCTTGCATTTTCAATTGTATAAACGTCTATTGGGAATCTCATAAAGATCGTTTTTGACCGTCCACGACAGGGCTGTCATATATGGCGATTTCTCGCCAAACGTGGCGTTTTTGAAACGTTTTTGGCGATGGGATTTTCCATTTGGCGACTGGCGCCTTTTGTGGCGATTTTTGATATAACTGGCGATTTACTTGGCTATTTTTACCATTCATATTATTTCAGCGATTTTGAAATAAAAAATTTGCACTTTTTTACATAAGCGGAGTTAGGTCTCTCCATCTAAATATATATAAATATATACATACATATATACTTTATGGGGTCTAAAATCAATATTGTGGAAATTACAAACGTTATGACAAACTTATATATACCACAGAGGTTTCTTTCTTTTTGGGTGCTGTACGAGCGTTGTACCCAGCTCTTTTGATTGATCTTCGTACTGTATCCGCGGAAACACTTTTGTCCATGGACTTTTTTAACTCGGCAGCAATCTCTGGTGCACTTTTAAAGGGGTCATTCCTAATTATAGACACTATTTTTCTTTCTTCTCGGATACTAAGCTTACAATGACGCCCAGATCTGGTCTTATTTTCAACTCGTTTTATTTATTGCTACTGATATCAACAAGAAATAACTCTGAATACATTCTAAATGTACCGTCATTAATGTAGAAAGAAAAAACATTTAACATAATAGCTATGCCAATACTAAAACATAGATCACTTTAGAGAGTACCAAGACTTTTGCTGTGCAAAATTATGGAGTTGCCAGGTACTTAAGGATATTTTGTGGTTGTTTCTTAGAATAAGAGTGCATAATTTTGCTAGACTGTAGTATATGAATAATTTTACAATATAGGATAAAATAACACAAACTTTCTTACTTGTTTTTTAAAAAATTTTAGATATTGTTTTATTTCAAAAGAGGTACCTTGACTTATGCTTCTCACTGTACATACTTATAGATTTTTGAACAGTTTGTCCTTTTTTGTTGTCATTACTAGTTTAAAAAAAATATGGCTAATTTTGTTCACATGATTTTTGTTTTATTATCATTTTAATTGAATTATTATTGAATTATTAAGTTAAAAAACTGCAGTCGAAACCAAAACCTGTCGAACAAAAAACGAAAATTTGTCTACAATTTTTCGCTTTTTGATTTGGTTTGACAGCGACTATTTACATTTAATGAATTACAAGTAAAAGCAAAAGTTTTTTTTTTTGCCAATGACGAATGAAAAGTGGAAGAGATGGCAGCTTTTTAACTTCGACTGCAGTTTTTTAAACACTGCTTAAATCTAATAGTACGTATGCAGGTCAAAACAATAGTAATGAAATCGATGAGCCTGAAGTGATCTTATAGACTTGTGTGCTTAATTTCAGTTTTTTTTTTAATGAATAAATGATCTCCATTTTATATTATTTAAAAAAAAAAAAATAACAGTTACTTAAGGCGACCGTACACGACATGTTTTTGTCATCTGACATGTCAAACTTCCCACTGCAAAATACATACATGTCGTGTGTTACCTTTTAAACTTTGCTGCTGTAAAAGTCAGATGCAAAGTCATCTGACAAAATTTCAATTAGAGCATGCTCTATTTTCTTCTGACAAACCATCTGACATCAGAAATCTATGCCGAGAGGTAACCGGCAGCGGCGTCCATTATTGACGGAATTATTAGCCGGCTGAAGTAAATATTTTACAATACCGAGATATGTATGATCATCCCACTATTGAATAGAGTTTTTGTAAATATATATATAAAAACCGTTTCATTATAATATCCTAAATTGGTATCTTTGAATTAAGTAAAAGAAAAATATGTTAAGATGGCTTAATTATTTTACGGCGTAAATAAAAATTTTCGTGGCGGCATTTTTATTTTGGTTTTTGCAGCAACTATGGGAAAAAACCGAGACAATGTCAGAAGCAAATTACATGTACGTTTGTGACCGAATATTATAAACCTTTTGTAAAACAGCCATTTTGACAGACATGCACAATTACATGTGACTTGAAAAGTTGACAAGTCAGATGTAAAAAACATGTCGTCTACATGCACCTTAAACAAATTTTACTTTCGGCGATTTTTTGTATTTTTTCTCAGTTTTTTGGCGATTTTTGATTGCAATATTATATCAGCTTTTTTTTTGTATGCAAAATTTAATTTAAAAAAAAAAAGGATTTCGAAAACTGAACAAAATTTACGTTTGGCGATTTACGACATCCGGTTTGACGATGAAGCTCAAAAAAATCTGACAACCCTGGTCCACGAGCTAATTTTTTAACCATAGAAGATTCCTCGCACGTGATAAACTGTTACACAAATTGATGCTTCTTTGTGATATTTCTACAACACAGCGAAAGCCCTTCTATATACCCTGCAAGCAGCTCAGTTAACTTTAAGCTAACTTAAAGTAAACTTTTTTTAAGCTAGTTGTGGTTGATGCCTGGATTATTTTTAATGGAGCCAACTGACTATTTTAACATTGGCATGTCATAGGAAGTAGTCAATTGTCCGACTCTGCATGACTTTTCAACTAACTTAAAGTTAGCTACTTAGTAGTTAGCTTAAAGTGAGTTAGGTAGTAGTTAGTTAAAAGTTAGTAAGGTAGTATACACCATAAGCCTAATAAGGAAAAGATTTTATTTTTAATTATTAAAAACTATTTTATTTTTATATATTTCTTTTTATTTTGAATTCAGTTATGTTAATATTTTAAGTATTTCCACTTCTATTTTTTATGCATTCCGCATGGACTTTTCGTTTCTAATGTCCGTATCTCCCTCATTTGAGACAATTGATCGGCAGGCGTCACTGCGACGCTAAAATTTTGTATTTACAAAACAATAAACAGTTATAAAAATCCAAATTCGAAATAACAAAAGAAAACAAAGACTAGAAACAAACGAAAATATAAAAAAAATTTCCGCACAGAATTAACTCGCATTGATTTCGGGGAATTTCTGCATTTATTTAGCTTGTAGTTAGTTCTTAAAAATTTAATTACAAATTATGTTTAAACTAATGAAATGCTCAGCCGTATAACTGAACTGCCATAAAAAGTACGTTAGCTAACCGTCTTATTCATGTCAAAACTACTAATTTTAACAAATTTTTACGAAGCACGGTAGGAAAATCTTATTTGATGTTGCGTTGATTTGCTTGTCCAATTGAAATTGTATCGGCAATAGAATTTTCATGTTAAAAAAAAAACGATCTTATTTAGATAGCTCAGTAATTGAAGCACAGCCGCGAATAACGTTGTAAAGGCCACATTTTGCAAAAACTGTTTTTTAGCAGATAACCGTTAACCTTCCTCCTTTCACAGTTTAAACATCAAATCACCCAAAATTAATCACCTTAAAGTCTTCAAAATGGCATACAAAGTGTCAGCCAGTGGAAGAATATTGTAAGTTACTATTAAAATAATGTAACCGAAATGGTTTTGCAGTGCGGATTAATGTTTTAAAAGCCTTTTGCATATAGTTTTTATTATCATTATTTTTAATAATAGAAAGGAACGTTTTTTAAAACAAATACTCCTGGCTATCAAAAATCGTTTTTTTTTTTTGCTCTCCTGAAAAATTATTATTTTGTAACTTAAAACGTTATTCGCGGCTGTGCTTCAATTGTTATATGACTCATACAGAGAGTCGCAAAGGTTCATTCGATGTGGTTTGACGAATGATAAATAAAGCTTAACATTACTGTTTTTGTACTTTTGAAATAATCATTAAAATATAGTTTAAGGAAACATTTCATACAAAAAAGTAATAAAAAAAAAAAAAAATGTTTTTGTTATTGTGATTCGTCAGAAAATTCTTTTTGGAGTTGTATATTAAACACAATCGTCTAACAAACAGCCTTTGCCAGCTGGAAATATTATAGCCAATTACAATTATATCAGCAGTTAAGTCGCCATAATTTAAAAAAATCCTGGGAATTTCCGTATAAATTAACAGGTATTTGTTTCCCGAAAAATGAGCGGGATCCCGAAGTTTTTGTTCCGGGAAATTCCGTATGAAAAAAACTTAGACACACGTCTCTTCTTTCCGAAAACAATAAGAGAAAGTCTTTAACGCGCCAACTTAGTGATGCCAACGTTTTTGGGCAAGATTTAACCTTTTTTAAAGTACGCGAAAAAAATTCTGCTGCCAACTCAAAAACACGCGCAAATTCAGCCATTTTTGTTAAGAATTTCTATTTAGCGCGTTTTTTACTTTTGTTTTGATATGGTTACACATATATATATATATATTTTTTTTTTTTCTGTCAATATCGAATTGTGAAAACTGTTTTAAAAACTAAAAAAAGTGCGAATGAACGGATAGTTTGGATCGAGGTTAATGGTTATAAAAAAGTAATTGGTAACAATCCATTTATTAAACTTTCTAGTTTGGCTACAAATATCTCAACTAGAAAATCGATGTCACTTAAGCTGAAACATTTAATTGAATGTAAAACGATTTCATACTCAAAAGTATTTTATTTAACCACACCACAATAGTGGAATAATTTTCTAAGTCGATCTAACGATGTTCTTTTGCCCGTTTGAAACTTCTTTCAGGAATAAGTACGTAGTCTTTGGGCCCATAAATTGTCTTTTACTTTGGTATTAAGTGTTTATTTAGTCCAAATATATATTATTTTAAAATAAATTGGCTTACCTTAAATTGGCTTAATACCCCCTTAAATAGCTTTAAGAGCCATCACTTTCTTTTAAATGTTGGCATTGATAAACAATTTGGCAACGATATCTTTTATTATGGCTATTATTCATGACAGAATTTGTACTGGTAGGTCCAAAAGTAGCCAAAAGCCTTTATAAACCTCCTTTCCAAAATCGATTTAAAACGAATAGACAATTTCCGTCACAAAGAACTTTTAAATGAATCTTATGCCCAATTTTCCGGATAGTGTTTTAAACTATATTAAGTTAATTTTCATATGAACTTAAATTGTATTTAAATACATATTGATTTTTTGAGTTGTATTTGAAAAGTCTTATTAAATTAAGATAAAAGTATGGTAGCACCACTAAATACAAAAATATAGCATAAAAAAATTTAATTATTTGCAAGGTGGTCTCAAAAAACAGCTGAATGTTATTGCTTTGCCTTTGTTGTATTGTTGTCATATTGAGGCCACCTTGCTAAGTTATTCCAATGGAAACTTAAGTTAAATTTAAATCCACCACATCGGTGAATAAGGTTTTATTTAAGTGTTTATTGAAGAAGAGAATTTTGTATTTAAAACGATTTTAAACATAAATGTGTTTTAATATCAATTCTGAAAATTGGCCATTAGTCTCATAACCAGGGAAACCAGAAATATGCTCTAAAAAACACGTTTTATGCGCATTAAATATGCAGTAAAAACTGGAAAATATGCTCTGAAAAATGTTAAAAATATGCCGTAAAAATTTAAATTGTTCATTTGAAGACACAATATTCAACTATTTAATGACAAAATCTAAAAAAGGTTAAAATTCATATAAGAGATGTTTGCGCCGAATATTATCTAGATATTAACATCATGTTAAAGGGATTTTAGGTACGGTCGCTTAATTGTTAACAAATGTTAACATTTAAAAGGCATTTAAGGCTAGTTAAGGACGGGAGCTTTGTGCAAATGTAAACCGATTCGAAAGTAATTTAATTTGAAATAAAATATTTTTGGCAAGAGATTAATACCATCTTAATTAGATAGCTTGCGGACACGAAGAGTCTAATTTGGATGTGAAATTATAGACTGATTCTCACCATTTGCATAGACTTTGTCCATATTTGATCAAATTTTCTAAAAAATTGGAACTTTGTACTCAGCGCACAAGGCTAACATGGACAGACAACCAGCCAGGCGGATGGATGGACATCGTTAGATCACTTTAAAAAGTGATTCTGAGTCAATCGGAATACTAAAAGATTTGTCTAGATACAAATAGCATAACATTTATTCTTAATGACAACCTGCTTTGTCTTACAATTTAAGAGTAAAAATTAAATGTAGATGTCGAAATTAAAGTAACAGATTTTCGAAAAAAAAAATTTTTTTATTTGCTGCGAATGCTATTGTAGGCATCTCAAAAAATTAAATATGTATCAAAATATGCATTAAAAAGACAAAATATGCGGTATAAACCTAAAAAATGCTGCAAAAAGGCTCTTTTAACTAAAATATGCTGCAAATAGTAAAATATGCAAAAATATGCACTAACAAATCGATGCCAAAATTCATAAAAAGCTCTAAAACGGATAAATATATTGTTTCTGCCTTCATTAGTCGCACAAGGAAAAACATGCAATTGCATATTTCTGGTTTCCCTGCTCATAACATAATTTTGTCTTACCGAGTCCATGATTGGCCGTAGGTCCCAAATAGAGTAAAATCTCAAAAATTGGTGTTTATATACTATTGTTTAGAGTATCAAATGGACTTGATCCCTTACTTTCTTACTAGCGTAATACAATATTTTGTTTATAATTTTTGGTGTTTTACTTTAAAAAAAATATATTTTAGCCCTTTTTGCGCTTTAAAAAAAATTACATTTTAATAACAACGTTTTTCAATTGAGCCTTGTTCAGGCTACTTTTTCAAATGTTTTCATGCGTTCAATGTCCCAAGGATTGGCATCATTGTGCAAAATGCTCGCTCGTATAATCTCTGCATATACCGTTATGTACAACATTATAACAGTCAATTTCGGTAATGTACTGACCATATATCACACCCACTACAGCCAAAAAAAAAAACGACAACACAAGAGGAACCATATTATCTACAGCAACAAAAACAAGAATTACAAAAACATAACAACAGCATCATTATAATGTGTAACATTTGAAATTTATGTAAAATACTTCAAAACGGCAAACACAATGAAATCAACAACAACGCAATAGATGTTGAGATATGAATAATAAATAGTCAACAAGAAATAAAAACAAAATTGAATCCTAAAAACACGCCGCGCAAATTTGTGCAGCAATGTTGCCAATTAAAAAAGATTCAAAAGGGTATTAAATGAAAGAATTAGTTGAAATAAAACGATTTTTAAAGCTATTTTAAAGCTATTTAACTAATTGGTTTAACTTACTAGAATCTTAATGGAAATTCTTCATTAAAATTATTCAAAATGAAAGATAAATCGGTGAATAGGCAATAAAGCCATATAATAGCCTTAGTTCTCATCACAATCACATCAGAAACAAGGCCATATGGCTTTATTTCCATAAAACAAGTAAAATAAAGCCATTGTTGTGTTATTGCCCTAAAAATAAAATGACATAATTTGGGGTAATTCTTCTGGAACATCAACTTCAATTTTTCTATGAATTATGAACCCAAACAAGTTAAAATTAAAAACAAAAAGGGAAATTGTCAAAAACCCAATATGTCAAATCCTTAATATTTAGAATCTCAATATGCCGAAATTTATAATATCGAAGTTTGAAATCCTAAATGTAAAAATCGCGATATAAAACCCCAAATTTAGAAACGTTAGTTAGCGAAGCCGGTGCTTATTATGCGACAGGGAGAACCCCCTTGCGACTCACCAAAGCTGGCTATGCAGATAAGCTTTAGTTACTGAAGTATTTGTTATAATAAAGAAAAGAACATTTTGTATCAGGCCAAAGGCCGCCTATGCGGAGAAGCTTTAGTTAGTGAAGTCGGTTTTTGTTACCTAGCATTTACACATGCCACTGCCAGTTCGAAAAACTCAATACACTCACACTTTTTTACTAATACACTCACATTTTTCGTAATGGCAGCTCCAGTGGCAGCAAAAATTGCATGCGAGTGGAAATTAGGTTCTTTCATGCCACTAAATGTCAAAACGATAAGCAATGTTACCATGTTAAAAATTTAATTCACATTTACTGGATTGTTGTCAAATTGTTATTGAAGTTTTAACTTAATAAAGAATTATTATGATTAATTTTTTAAAAACGCGCATAAATAAAAGTAAGTTTGTTAGTAATAGAGCATTAAAATCGTTAAAATAATGCTAATATAAATAAATGAAAAAATTTTCCCAAAAATGTGCCATTATGATTAACTCGGTAACTCTATTTTGTTTTCTGGTACTTTTTTTTTTAATTTGAGAAGTAAACAAATTTGCTCAAGTTGACGCTTCTACGACATTTTGCAAATAAACAGTGGCATGTGTAATCACAAAAGTTAATGGCATGAGATTCGACTATTTCGAACAAATTTTCTTTGATAATATGTATACAACAGTGGCATGCCACTACTTGCATGTGTAAAGGCAGGGTTATACCATAGAATGATTGTAGCCTGATTGCAGGGTTGTCAGATTTTTTTGAGCTCGATCGCCAAACCGGATGTCAGAAATCACCAAACGTCGGTTTTGTTCAGTTTTTGTAAAATTTTCTTTTTTTTTAATTAAATTTTGCATACAAAAAACGCTAGTATAATTTTTCAGTCAAAAATCGCGAAAAACGGAGAAAAAATACAAAAATGTCGCCGAAGTCAATTTTGTTTTGTTTCTGTAATTTTTTTTTTAAATAACATAAAATGGAGGTCGTATATGTATTCGGTTAAAAACTTAAATTAAGTACACGAGTCTATAAGATCGTACACTTCAGCTTCGCCGATTTCATTACTGGAGTTTTGACCTACATACTATTAGAATTACATACATACTATTAGAATTAAATAGTGACTGAATATAAAATTCACTTAATATGTTTTTTTATATTAGTAATAATAACAAAAAATGACAAGTTGGTAAACAAAATCGCCGAAATAATATAAATGATAAAAATAGCCAAGTTAATCGCCAGTTATGTCAGAAATCGCCATAAAAGTCGCCAGTCTCCAAATGGGAAATCCCATCGCCAAACACGTTTCAAAATCGCCACGTTTGGCGAGAAATCGCCATATCTGACAGCCCTGCCTGATTGTTAAAACCAAAACTACAGTTGTTCAGGTTATTAAAATTTCAAATTTTTAATAAATAAGATTTTGTTTGTCGTGCTTAATTCCCAATTTTTATTCTTGATAAAAACACAGAAATTTATTGTTGGGGCATAAGCTAGTTTCTATGCGCATTTCACTGGTTGATTAGGCCAGATCATTAGGAAGCATTCTCCCAAGAAATATTAGCAAACAAAACTGCAGAGTAAATGAGAAGTCTCAAAAAGTCTTATTTGCAACGATATCAAAGCTTAAACAAAATGCCAACCATGAACAGTGTGTTTATCTTTTCTAACATTTTGTATTTGAACAAACTACTTTGATAAAAAATTCATAACTTTGAAATTCAAGATTTTGAAATTCACAAATTAAAGCTTCCCTGCATAGCTGGCTTTCAGCCGGGCGCATGGACTTTCTCCTTCATGGTAAAACAAAAACCTGCTTCGCTAACTAAAGCTTCTTTACTTTATTACTATTTTTTTATTTTGTGTGTAGTAAAGTTGTTATATGTAGTTGTCTACCCAAACTCAAAGTAAAAAATATAATTTGAAAAAAGTTATTTAAACTTAGAAAAGTTTAAGAGCTTAAAGCTTCGTTCACAATCAAAAAAACATTTTCACTTGGTGTTCAAAATAGAGCAACAATTTATTTTGTAACTACACACATTTTGCATCCAGAAACCGTTTGCAAATTTTAGCTACAACCATATTATGCATTTATTTTTATTTTTGTAAACATTTTGTTAAAATTTTCATTCAAAACTAAATAAAAATAGAAATTGGGAATTATTTCCTTGTGAAGGTTACTTTATATTATTATAAACATTTTTTTTCATTTTTCGAATTTTTTCTATGAGTTAAATTTCAGTTATGTATTTTGTAAAGCTTTTTTGTAATAGTTCTATTTCTTTTAATTTTCAGAAATGACTTTATACACTACCAGACTATTATATTGTATTTTTTTTTTTTTTTTTTTTTTTTTTTTTTTTGTTTATACTAAATAAAAATATTTTAACCGTCAGAAACAATTTCATACAAATTGTTGCTGAAGTTCTAGTTGACTCAACTTAAGTTACATTTTTAAAAAAATTTTAGTTACATTTTTGTTCTAAAAATGAAAGGAAAATATATGAAATACTTTGGGAAGAAAAAAGATAGAAGAAAAAACGAAATTGTTTTTTTGATTGTGAACGTAGCTTTAAGGACGTAGCTTAACAATAAGAAAAATCAACAAATTGTGACATAGAATTAAATTGTCTACATAACCTCGAAAAGGATCAGCAATAGCGTAATTTTCTCTAAAAAAATTTAACAAAAAGCAGATTATAATGACGCGTATTGCGACAAGGTATATTAAATTTAGCAGACTCTACAGAAAATCACAACAAACATTACCATTAATAAGATTAACCATAAAAGAAACATTTAACATTATACGACGACTTTTGAGCGATGGTAATTTTATTGATGCCAGTCTTCTAGCATAGGAAGGAAAGTTTGTCGAGTAACTCCAATGAAGATCACGTAAACAGAATAATAAAAATTGTTTTTGGACCGATTCAATACGAGAATTGTGAATGTTGTAAAATGGATCCCAACTGATTGACCCATATTCTAAGATTGGTCTAACGAGTGATACGTAAAGTTGCTTCGTTATGTATGGATCGGTGAATTTTTAACCCAGCGCTTAATCAAGCCAAGAACGCCTCGAGCTTTATTAACAGTTAAGGTAATATGAGAAACAAAGTTTAATTTAGGATCCAGTAAGACTCCAATATCAAGAAACGAATCAACCAACTCCAGTTGATGACCACCAATAGCATAATTAACAGCAATACAGTTATTTCTATAAAAACGCATGCTTTTGCATTTCACAAGATTTAGCTCCATCATATTATGATTACATCATAAAAAGAAGTTATTAAGATCCGATTGAAGATAAAAATGATCCGAAAAAAAATCCCTAGAAAAGGGGTAATCCCCTACTGTTGGCATCACTGAATGTGGGTGTATTCTTTTAAATAACAAACAAAAGTCCGACGATTTTCACCGATCGCTTAAAAAAAGTCACAAAAATTGCAGTGCAGGTTTGTGATAAAATCTGCTGCATACATCCAGGCTTGAACATTTTTTTGCACTTATCAATTATAATTCTCCACAAATTTATTTTTACCGGCAAAACTGTTTTGATTATAAAGAAAAACGTTATATGAACGGATTAAAGAAATTGTAATTCTAAATTTTTTTGAGTTTGTTTTAGCAAAATCGGACAAGTGGTTCTCGAGTTATTTTAAACAAAAAAACATCAAGATAAGGAAAAAATTTAAAATGTCATAAAAAAAAACTGACACATACGAACGCCAAACCCTTTGAGGGTTTTACTATACTGACCTAGTACCATCACCCTGACTTGGAATTTCTCACCCCCCAGACAATAATCCCAAAAATGTTCCATAGTGTTATTAGTAAACTAAAATGATAACTATTGGTTAACTAACATTTCATGATTACAGTATATTGGTTAAATAAAACTTTTTATCAGAGCAAAAAATGGCAACTCTATCAAAATACCAAATTTCAATGTTGGTTGGAGTGTTTTTCTTTTAATTTTTATTATTTCTAAATATATAAAACTACTGAGTGTCTTGGAAATTAAAAAAAGTGGCAGTGTTATTGCTAAACAAAAAGAATATACATGGAATCATCTGTGTACAATTAATAATAGTCATTTTCTACAAAAAAAAAAAAAAACATGTTAGAGTGCTATATTCAGCTGTGCCGAATCTTTCATACCCTCCACCGACACTTCGAATGTTTTAGGAGTAATATCTGTATGATGTCTATTTATTATTATAATCTTTGTAAAAACAGACATCTGCATTAAAATTTGTTGCGGTTTAGACCTATATAAAATTATTCACTGACAATCAGAATCAATTTTAAAAAGCTTGAGTAGAATATCAGTTTAAACTGAACTTAAAAAATTATTTTCAGGAGAACAAATTATATAAAAGCCATGGTAAGCTATGAACCAATCATCCCAAATTCTGCAGAACGATTTCTGGTATTAAAAAACATAAATTTCAATACAGCGGTGCAATTAGTTTAAGCGTTTGTAGTGAATTTCAGAACGCTGCTAAAATGGATTCTAAGGTAAATTATGGACCGTATATCACAAAATTGCATAACTTTTTTTCTGGCCATATGAAGCTAAACTGGAAGAAAGTTTACCGCGTATTTAATTATTTCACCAGAGTGGGCTTTAAATGAGGCCTATGGTCATCGATCTTCACCAAATTTCACAGTGTCATTTCTAGTTCTATAAAACTGTGATGTACCAAATTTTGTTACGATAGCATTATTTTTTACGTTTTTAGGCGTACTAAGCTGTTTTCCGGGAGTAAGGTTTATATGGGTCCTAGGGTAAATTATGAACTGATCTTCACGAAATTTCACAGTCTTATTTCTATTCCTGTAAAACTTTTATGTTCCAAATATTGTTATGATAGCATTATTTTTTACGGATTTAGGTTTACTAAGCTGTTTTCCAGGAGTAAGGTTTATATGGGGCCTATGGTAAATGATGGACCGTTCTTCACAAAATGTTAAAGTCTTATTTCTCGTTCAATAAAACTGTGATGTACCAAATTTTGTTATGATAGCATTATTTTTTACGGTTTCATGCGGCCTAGGGTAAATTATGCACCGATCTTTACGAAACTTAACATTATCATTTCTAGTCCTATAAAACTGTGACGAGCCAAATTTTGTTATGATAACATTATTAATTATGGTCTTAGGCGTACTTAACTGTTTTTCGGGAATAGGGTTTATATGAGGCCTAGGGTAAATTATGGGCCGATCTTCACGAAATTTTACAGCGTGATTTCTAGTTGAATAAGACGAATTCTTGCAGAAGCTAATGCCAGTCTGTGCATTATTCCACCATTTATGTTAGTTATTGTAACAAAATTATCAATTTTTTTTAGGTGGTGGTTCCACATTTTGATTCATAGCTCTGATCCTACTAAACGGATTTTGCTGAATTTCAATCCCAAACTGCTTAGGATAACTATAAGCAATTTGACACCCAGTTTGTTTAGTTCTTTTGAGTTTTTCGAAAGTGAGCGTGTTTTCAATAGACGGACAGACAGACGGACATAGCTAAATCGATTAGAATTACTCAAGGACCCAGAGTATATATACTTTATGGGGTATGAGATGAATAATAAAAAAGTTTCACACGGAATGACAAACTTAATATACCCTCTTCACAACTAATTGTGGTGGAGGCTATAAAAAAATATATGTAAGTAAAAATTTTGAACGCAAGAAGCTGTTGTCTAACTAGAGGTTAACGAATAACATTTGATAGTTAAACTTTCTATGAAGCTTAATAATGCAAATTTTGGTCTTTTTTTCTAAATATGTATAGAAGTTTTATTCGATAATGAAATTTTTGAAGAAATGGATTCTACTTGACCCCATGGTATAATAAGTACAAGGTATAGTCGTAAAAAATATTTTTCTACACTTTAAAACCCATATAACGTTAAACAAAAGAAAATAAAGAAAAAATTAAAACAAGCGTCAAAAAATGACAAGTAAATAATGTATTATAAATAGTGACAACTATCCCTAATTAACCTACCTTGTTCTTATTTTATCAAAGACTTGCTAAGTTATCTTGTCTCTCGACTCTTCTATGATCTCTTCAATAGTCCCTGCATTCACATTCCTACTCTCGAACATTATCAGTCTTGTTACTAGCCTCATAGTTAATCTTTTGTTTAGTTTTATATTTAGTCACTGTTTTGTATAGTCTCGTCGAAAGGTTTATCAAGAGTCTATAGCATCTCATCTATAGTCTTGTGAAAAGCTCTGGATGAAGTGTAGCCTTAGGGCTCCCATTTATACCCATTCGCTTATAGATAGTTTCTCAAGTACAATATCTCGTTTCGAGTTTCTTATCTATAACTCATCTTCTGTATTCTCTTCCTTAAAACCTCTTGTCCTAAGTTTTAGGTATGCAGACAAATTTATGGGCTATCATCTACATAATATATAGTATATAACTTTCAGTGAATTGCAAATAGACGCTGGTCTGTACTACATATTGCATTTATAGTCTTTCGCCTACTGTCTCTCGTTTAAAGTCCTTCGAATATAATCTTTAACTGGATGTGCCCACCACGTTTTCTATGCATTTGATTCACGTTCTTGACCTTTTTTCAAGACGCACACAGAAAAAATTATTGCCGATTTATTTTCAAACAAACGCTTGTTTGAAATTTATTTGATTTCTACAAATTTTTTTACTGATTCAATTAATATTTTTGTTTGATTTTTATTTAACCAACAAAAATATAATATCCACGTTATTGGTTTCAAGTTTTCATAATTTTGTATGAAATATTTAATTTTATTTTTGAATTTTTTTAATTGATCGTAAGCAACACTTCTTTATGAGAAATATAAAAACTACAAAACATGCATTCTATTTTTGGACGCTTTAAAAAAGTACAGCAATAAGAAAAATGCTACAATAGCGTGACGAGGTTTGTAATAAAAAAACAACAAAAACAAGAGCATGTAAAAAAAATTTTTCACTCTTTTTAGACAACAGAAACAACCATATTATAAGAAACAAAATAAATTTTTGGTTGGTTTCAAGTTGGTAAAAAACAAAATCCCGTATTAAATTTTTTCAAACTGTTTGGTTAAATACATCAAATACAAAAATACAATGATGACAAAACACATATCGAGTCGGTCTGCCGCCGTTTTTGGTTACATTTCTTCTTCATTAGCAAAGGAAAGGATGCAGCAACAGTGTGAGTGAGTGATGAAGAAAAACATTGTGTGTATAAATAAGACTTCGTTCAAAAATTATTCCAACAAAAAAATGTGTCTCAAAGCCAGCCGCCCCGGCCGCTCGACCCTGCTTCATCTTCTTCAACAGTGCTTGCTTGTGCTCGCGTCATTGCTTCTGCAAAAGCTTTTTTGTTTGATTCAGCAAAATTATTTGTTTGAAATTTATATGAATTTCAGTAAACTTTTTGTTTGACTCAGTTAAATTATTTGTTTGAAAAAATCGGTGTTTTTTTTCAATAAACAAAATGCAAATAAATTGTTTGAATATGCGAATTTGTTTATAGGACCGATTTCAGACAAAAAATTGTTTGATTCTACAAGTTTTTTGTTTGAATTGGAAATATAATTTTTTCTGTAGCATGTCACGCATGCAAAAGTAGAAAATAGTTATTCTCATGCGTGTGATAAGAATATGCCTTCTACGCGTTACTGAGTAACTTGTCAATACAATAACACTGATAAAACGCATTGAAATCGTGATGAGGACCTCCAGCCTTTTGTTTAGCGACTCGTGTGTAGTCTTTTATATATGTCGTCTGTATTCTTTCGTTTATAGTCTCTCGCACAAAGTCGCTTTTTTAAAGTCTTGTTCAAAAAGTCGATAACAATTTAAAGTTTTTTATTATAAGTTCTTAAGTACAGCAAATTTGTTTCTTTAAGGTATTTCTAGGGTGCGGAATTTCTTGCATTTATTCAAGGAAATTAGGCACAGAAAAAAATGCATGCGAAATTTCAAATTTAATAAAATATGCATTTATTATTTAAAATAAAAAGACGTTCATTTGCACGAATGCTGCAATTGTTTGATATTAATACACAGTAAAACTTCGCCTACAAAATAGTGTGCTGAGTAGGGAGATCGATCGAATAGTATTCGACCGGTTTTAACCGGTTATTTAAAATTTTGCCCAAGTCGAATATTTAAAAATGTCCATTTTTCGAATATCGAATAACCCGGTTATTTTGGTAAAATTAACCGGGTTTTTTAATAATGTGTAATTTATATACGTTTTCCTTACTTTTGCTTTAAATGTACCCGTGTATTTTCTAGTTGAATATTTGGCAAACTTAAACTTTTTATAAAGAATGTCAAAACAAAATGTAACAAAAGTCAAAAAAACGCATTATAAGCAATGTAAATACAAATCGCTTATATAAGCTCTTGTAACAAAAACCAAAAACAATTCAAAATACTACAAAAAAAATGTTCAGCTTAAAAAGTAATTAGGAATTTGGCAGTTTTCTTAATGTTATATATATTTTTATAGATGTCAGCTCTAGTGATATATCGAACTGATTTAAAAGACAATGGTGCTTAAAGGGCCCTACAATTATAAGTTGCAAAGGTTCTTCAACGTCATGACGTAAAACTTCACTATATTTTAAGTAGTTTTTCAGATATTGCAAATTATAATTAACCAAAATATGGTGTCAAAAATGAATGAAATACTCTTACGTACACACATACCGGCGGAATCAACGTTATGCGAAAATCCATCAGTTTTATTTATTAAAACACCAAGAACTTAAAACTAAATTGAAGGAATCAAACAAAGTCATGAAAGTTTTTAATTTGTAATCGACGAATTGACAGATATTTCCTACAAAAAGCATGTTCATATTACCATTCGTTTCTTAAATGCTGATCAAAATTATTTGAAATATATAATCCTGCATAAGAGGTTTTGTTTGCAACTTTTCAGAAATATGTTTGAAGTCTTCTGATTCATATAGACGACATGCTTAACCACCAACAAATTAAAACTCATTTAAAATAAATTTAGGGAAATATCTCATATAATAAATTCATTAGATTCCTATAATTTTTTAAAACACCTGTTAAATATTTGACGCCCTACACGTAACCACTAGTTTTCTTTAAGAATTGTTTGCTTGTGCAAAACGTTTGACTACAGCAAACATTATTTTACAGTTTCTTAATTACATTATACAATTATCATCTCAGAAATAAAGTTTAGTAAATAAATAGAAATTGTTAAAAAAAAAACTAAAGTTTGATCAATTTACTGTCACCTTCTTTTTGAATTTTTTCGTCAAATATTTGTTAGGTCTGAACATACCTTAAGTCATAAATATGTATTTTGTCTGTTCCTTACCTTCGTGAATTGTTTTGTTTTAATTCTAATTAACTTTTTATTATAAAAACTTATTTGATTTTTGTATTTGTATGTATTCGAATTATAACCGGTGAACCGGTTATTTTTTAAATGCTTAACCGAAAACCGGTTGTTTTTAAATAAACAACTATTCGGAATATTCGAAAACCAGTTATTGAAAAAAGTCGAATAATCGATCTCCCTAGTGTTGAGTAATCAAACAAAAAAAAAAAAATACAAGTTAGAGTGCTATATTCGGCTATGCCGAATCTTTGATACCCTCCACCGCACTTCGAATGTTTTAGGAGTAATATCTGTATGATGTCTATTTATTATTATAATCTTTGTAAAAACAGACATCTGCATTAAAATTTGTTGCGGTTTAGACCTACATATATACAATTATTGATCGACAATCAGAATAAATTTTAAAAAGTTTGAGTATTAAAAAACATAAATTTCATGAATTTCAGAAGGCTGCTAAAATGGAATCTAAGGAAAATTATGGACCGTATATCACAAAATTGCATAACATTTTTTCTGGCCATATGAAGCTAAACTGGAAGAAAGTTTACCGCGTATTTAATTATTTTACCAGAGTGGGCTTTATATAAGGCCTATGGTAAGTTATGCACCGATCTTCACCAAGTTTCACAGTGTCATTTCTAGTTCTATAAAACTGTGATGTATCAAATTTTGTTACGATAGCGTTATTTTTTACGTTTTTAGGCGTACTAAGCTGTTTTCCGGGAGTAAGGATTATATGGGGCCTAGGGTAAATTATGGACCGATCTTCACGAAACTTAATAGTTTCATTTCTAGTCCTATTTAACTGTGACGTGCCAAAATTTGTTATGATTGCATTGTTAGTTAGGGTTTTAGGCTTACTATACTGTTTTCCGGGAGAAGGGCTTATATGGGGCCTAGGGTAAATCATGGACGGATCTTCAAGAAATTTGACAGCGTGATTTCCAGTTAAATAAAACGAACTGTTACGAAATCTTATATCATTCTGTGCATTTTTCCACCATTTATGTTAGTTTTTGTAACAAAATTATCAATTTTTTTTAGGTGGTGGTTCCACATTTTGATTCATAGCTCAGATCGTATTGAACCGATTTTGCTGGATTTCAATCCCAAACTGCTTAGGATAACTACAAGCAATTTGACACCAAGTTTGTTTATTTGTTTTGAGTTTTTTTAAAGTGAGCGTGTTTTCAACAGGCGGACAGACGGACAGACAGACGGACATGGCTAAATTGACTTAAAATTACTCAAGGAGCCAGAATATATATACTTTATAGGGTCTGAGATGAATAATAAAAAATGTTCACACGGAATGACAAACTTAATATACCCTCTTCACAATTTATTGTGGTGGAGGGTATAAAAAAACAATAAAACTACTTACAATTCTGCTGAAAGATCTAATGATTTTTAAAAATGAGAGCATTCACATTTGACTAAATGCTACTTGAAAAGAAGTCAATATTTTTATGCCTACATACGTCCGCAAAGGAAGGAGTTTATAAAAAGCTTCAACCATAAGTGGTTACTGATTACCAGGGAAAGCATAAATATGCTATTGCATATTTTTCCTTGTGCGAACAATGAAGGCAGAAATAATATATTTGTCAGTTTTAGAGCTTTTTATGAATTTTGGCATCGATTTGTTTGTGCATATTTTACCGTTTGCAGTATTTTTTTGCATTATTTAGTTAAAAGCGCTTTTTGCAGCATTTTTTAAGTTTTTAGCGCATGTTTTGCCTTTTTGATGCATATTTTGATACATTAAAAATTTGTTTTCTGTTTTCAATATACATATTTGTATCTGTATAACCAACGTGTTGATTTATTTCCGCCATCTACTTTTAATTTTTACTCGAAAATTGTAAGACAAGCAGGTTGTCATGAATGATAAATGTTATTTTGAACTTTTTAATTTTATATGTAAGGAAAAATCAATTATATACGGTTTGGCGATGTGTGTAATACATAGAAATCTGGACCATTCTATAAGTATACCTATCGATTTAGAAAGTGATATAACGATAACCATCTGTCCGTCTGGCTGGTTGCCTGTCCATGATAATTTTGTGCGCGAAGTACAAGTTGCAATCTTGTGGATAATTTAATTTGATTTAATAACTATATAATATTCGGCTCATATAACTTTTATATGAATTTTAACCTCGCTTCCAAACCGGGTAAAATCTCGAAAATCGTCTGTCAATACTATTGTGTATAGGCTTAACCGATTATAATTTTAGAATTGTTTTTATTAAATGGAACCGTTATTAAATTGTTGAATATTTTGTTTTCATATTAGATGTTTTTGAAGAAGTTTTTGGGGCATATTTTTTAACAATTTTCAGGGCATATTTTCAAGTTTTTACTGCATATTTAATGCGCATAAAACGCGTTTTTCTAGAGCATATTTCTGGTTTCCCTGCTGATTACCTTCCAAAGAGGTAAAATGACACTAGTTATATTTTAACCATAAAGTTTTTAAAGGGTAACTAGTTACCAAAGCGCTTGTAAAAAGCAAAATACTTACCACCCAGTAAAAACCTCGCTTACTTTTTCAA
This sequence comes from Pollenia angustigena, assembly GCA_930367215.1. Taxonomy (NCBI): domain Eukaryota; kingdom Metazoa; phylum Arthropoda; class Insecta; order Diptera; family Polleniidae; genus Pollenia; species Pollenia angustigena. Next base: position 218,277,280 of record OV884058.1, on the reverse strand, counting down.
AACTAATAGCTTCTTTAACTCATTATTAAGTAGCCTTCTTCTATAACTACGTGTATAAAAACTTCTATAACTACTTTTTTCTGGATGTATTTAAGTAAAAAAAATAATGACTAAATTTTAAATGAGTTCATTTTGGGACATGCCTTAAAAAAATGCCGTAAAATTCATTGGTTCTTTCAGTAGAATTGTAAGTAGTGGCTTCATGTTTTTCTGATTACTCAACACATTATTTTGTAGGCGAAGTTTTTACTGGGCATGAAGTCAAATAAATGCAAATATTTTTATTACATTTTACTTTTCAAAACCACATTTATATTAAAAAAATTTTTTTTATGACTTTTCTAAATCATTACGTTGTAACGGATTATTTTATTTCTTTTAAGAATGTCTTATATAATACGTTATAGGAAGTAACTTTGTAATAGCTGCTATACAACACAAAAGTACCGAAGGAGGCTACTAAGTAGTGAGTGAAAGAAGCAATTAATTTTGAAAAAGAAACCGAAGTTATAACTAAACAAATCATTTGAGTAAACGATAAATATGCAAAAATATGCTTTTTTCAGAAAAAGTTGTAATTCACTTTCCCGCTTTTGGAAAAAAAGTTAAGGTTCAAATTAGTTAACCAGCAAAATTGTAAGGGCTTAATGTGGTGGTAAACAAATGAGAACTTTAACCTTCGAGGAAAAACATGCATTTCCATGAAATGCAACGCCTTAGTTATTTTATTGCGGTTTAAGGTAAAATCTTAATTTTTATTATAAAGTTAAAGCCTATTTTTTCCATTTATAATTTGGCAACACTTAATGAAAAAATTTTTAGCAAGTGCACAACATCTGCAAGCGGAAATTTTTTGTTTTCAATTCATTGTGCTTTTACGTACTTTACGTAGCGTAATAATATACAATGCATATCGTTAAATAAAATAAACGTTTGAATTACAATAGACACAACTATAATGGCGGGCTACAATGACTTTAAAAAGGCTTTCACTTTACAGGCCTTTTGTTACAATATCGCTGCCTGCTAGCTTTTTAGAAAGGGTTCATGTTAATTCTTTATAACATACCAGCTGACCCGACAGAAGTGGTCCTGTCCAAATTAGGAAAAATGTTTGCGTCCGATTTTTAAAATCCGTTAAAAAGATACAAACATTTGAAGGAAAAATTGGTCAAATCGATGGAGCCGTTTTCTGATTTTAGGTAAATCAAAAAAAGTGGGCGTTAAAGTGAGCGGGGCGATGATTTTAAAGAAAAAATCGACCAAATCGGTCAAGCCGTTCTCAAGTTATGCGCTTAATAGAAAAAGTGGGCATAAAAGAAGGCGTGGTAAATTTTTCTTTCGATGAAAACTTTAAATGGATTAATACGAACATTAAAAAGAAAAATTTGTCAAATCGATGGAGCCGTTTTTTGATTTTAGGTAAATCGAAAAAAGTGGGCGGGGCAAAATTTTCTTTCCGTAAAAACCTAAGTTGGACCATGGCAATCATTTGAAAGAACAAATCGTCCAAATCGGTCAAGCCGTTCTCAAGCTATGCGCTTAATAGAAAAAGTGGGCGTAAAAGAAGGCGTGGTACATTTTTCTTTCGATGAAAACTTAAAATGGATTAATAGGAACATTTGGAAAACAAATTTGTCAAATCGATGGAGCCGTTTTCTGATTTTAGGTAAATTGCAAAAAATGGGCGTAAAAGTGGGCTTAAAAGTGAACGGGGCAAAATTGTCTTTTCGTATAAATCTAAGTTGGGCCATGGCGATCATTTTAAAGAAAAAATCGTCCTAATTATATAGATGTCATTGGTGGTGCAATATGAAAATTGGATTTTGCCATGCCCCTCCACCCGCAGACCAAAAATAAAAAATCAGACTTCGCAGGCGGGTGCTGAATATTCTGAAAATTCCCTGAAAATTTCATCAAATTCGGCCCAGCCGTTTTGGAGTCCATACGTTACATACATACATACATACATACATACATACATACATACATACATACATACATACATACATACATACATATATACATACATACATACATACATACATACATACACACACACACATCCTGTTTTATATATATAGAAGATAGATAGACGACTTATTTTGCTTTTCCCATTTTTTAAGACCTTTTCCGAATATTCACCTTATCGTCTGCACAGAAAAAATTATTGCCCAATTATTTTCAAACAAATGCGTGTTTAAAAATTTTTTTAATTTCTACAAATTTTTTTACTGATTCAATTAAAATTTTTGTTTGATTTTTATTTAACCAACAAAAATGTTGACAACCATTCAAAAATATAATACACGCGTTACTGGTTTCAAGTTTTCATAATTTTGTATGAAATATTTAACGCTTTTTAATGTTGTCGTCTTTTTGCATTTTTTATTTGATCGTAAGCAAAACTTCCTAATGTGAAATATAAGAACTACAACAAAAAACACATACAGTCTATTTTTGGACACTTTAAAAAAGTACAACAGTAAGAAAGATGAAGAGGTTTGAAGTAAAAAAAAACACAATAAAATAGCAGGTAAAAAAACGTTTCACTCTTTTTAAACAACAACAACATTATAAAAAACAAAATAAATTTTTGGTTGGTTTCAAAGTTGGTTAAAAAAAACAAAATCCCGTATTCAATTTTTTCAAACTGTTTGCTTAAATACATCAAATACAAAAATATAATGATGACGAAAAACATATCGAGTCAGTCTGTCGCCGTTTTTCTTATAATGTTGTTGTTTTTTCTGTTGTTCAAAAAGAGTGAAACGTTTTTTTACTTGCTATTTTTTGTTTTTTTTTTTTACTTCAAACCTCTTCATCTTTCTTATAGTTGCACTTCTTTAAAGCGTCCAAAAATAGACTGTGTGTGTTTTTTGTTGTTGTTCTTATATTTCACATTAGGAAGTTTTGCTTACGATCAAATAAAAAAATGCAAAAAGACGACAACATTAAAAAGCGTTAAATATTTCATACAAAATTATGAAAACTTGAAACCAATAACGCTTGTCTTATATTTTTGAATGGTTGTCAACATTTTTGTTGGTTAAATAAAAATCAAACAAAAATTTTAGTTGAATCAGTAAAAAAAATTTGTAGAAATTAAAAAAAAAATTTCAAACAAGTGTTTGTTTGAAAATAATTCGGCAATAAATTTTTCTATGTATTATATTGTATTTTCTTTATAGTGTATAAAGTCATTTCTGAAAAATTGAAAGTAATAGGACTATTACAAAAAAGCTTTATAAAATACATAACTGAAATTTAGCTCAAAGTTGCCTTCGGAAGGAAATAATTCCCAGTTTCTATTCCTTAACTTTGTAAAGTGCTGTTTAAGGACGTGGCTCACTACCCTACATAATGCAACGATTCATTTACACGAAAATCTGATAGAATTCTATTAGACACAAAATTTGCTATCAATGCAGCATTATCGCACAAAAAAGATGCCAAATCAAACTCTGATCGCATAGAATATGTATGTATAGCAGTTCATGAAAGTTTTCATAAACTTGTCAAATACCCAGTCACTCAATTAAATTTTTAAGGGCACACTTTCATACTTATTGAGTACACAATATTTTCTTGACAAATCGTAAAAGGTTGGCGAGTCATCGGCTTTAAGTGACAATTTAGGTTGCGAAAGAAAATATGTATTTTGTTGGTTTATTTTTAATATGCAATAAAAGACTTCACGGTCTATTTAAAGGACATAAAGTAACCCGATTTTAAAAGCTAAAAACGTAACAATATTTAAGGCCTGCAAGAAAATTCCTAACCGCTTGATACCTAAACATTTCTACTTTTAAGGTTTACATGTGCGGGAGTGCATCCCAAATGTATGACTACTAATTAAGTATCGGTGAATGAGAAATATTTGAATAGTAGTCGTGTGTTAATGAAGTGTTTTTAAGTGAGTGCATTTTGTTTAGTAACTGCATGCATTGGCAATAAATAAACAAACAAAAACTTTAGAGAACCTTTGAAAGAAAGTGCATTAATTTTGAACTTGTAAAAGCATCCTTTTTCGTGGAACATTGAAGAATTTAATGTGGAAATCTATTTATTTTAAGCACTCTTTGCACATATATTGAGTGTAAATGAAATGCATTCATTATTTTTTATGTTAATGTTTTATATGTTACAGAACCTTTTACAGCATTTAAAAAACTTAAATTTAATTTTAAATTCTTTTAATACCTAAAGTTTTTATTTAATTTCCATTTTAAGCCCTTAAAGTATGCAATAGTTTTAAATATAATAACTAAGCCTTAATAGACTGTTAAGTTATTTTTAATTTAAAAACTGAACAGTCTTTTAACACAAATTCATAAGTGTCAAACAGAAGTTTTTTTTCTATATTCAAAAAAAAAACCCCTCTCTCTAACACTTGCAATGAAAAAAGTTAAAACTTTGCCTTTAACTTGCTGCAAGTGTCTATCTGTAAGTAAAAAATTGTTGTTTATGTTTAAGGAAATTGAAACTGTTTTCATGTTCAAAACTTTTCTTTTCAATACTTATTTTCTTTCGCCTTTTTTATTGTTGTTAATATCGAAAGCCAAGAAAAAAAAAACGAAAATAAAAACCTACCAAAAAAGTTAAGGCAATAAAAGGATTTGTTTTGTTTTCTTTTCTTTTCTTTATATAAACAGACGGATTTTTTAGATACAAGTTAGAGTGTTATATTCGGCTATGCCGAATCTGATAGAACTCTTAAAATAGATTTATGTTGTGTCTCGCCCATTTCTCCAATTCCGCCCACTTGTACCTTATTTGCGTTTAACGTTCTCCGTATACAGTAATCTATAAAGCCTTTGTACGCGCGGTACCACGCCGATTTCTCCGATCTCATCTATATTATTTAAGAGGGTGTGTATTGGTAGCCCAACTATGTGTACCAACTTTGAATAATTTGTCTCTTACCGTTTTTTAGATATAAATAAATCTATTTTGTGCCACGCCCACTTTTCCACTTCCGTCCACATTTTTTCAGATGTTGTCTTTTGATAACCAAGTTGCTTGTAACTAATTTCAAGGCTTTGGCTCTTGCCGTTTTCAGATACTAAAAAACAAGGGATATTTGGGTAAAATTAGAGGCAGCCAGGGAGTTTTGCTCATAAATCAGACATTTATGGACCCATATGGCTGAATTTCAATAGCAAACTTTAACAGAATGTATGTGACATAAATATAAAGCAACCTAGTTTCAATAATCTCTGGGGTCTTCGGAAACCTCATTTCAACATACACACGGACAGATGGACATCGTCAAATTAACTTCGCTCCACATAAGGACCCAGAATATATATACTTTATAGGGACTAAGATCAATATTGTAGAAAAATATCACAAACTATTCTTCATCATATCTGGGGTCTTCGGAAAACCCAATGCAACATACAGACGGACATGATTACATCAACTTCGCTACTCATAACGACTTAAAATATATATGTGTACTTAATAGGGCCTAAGATCAATATTGTAGAAACTACAAACGATATGACAAACTTTTATATGCACTTTCTACCTGTGGTGAAGGGTATAAAAAGCAAGGTTGGCAGCCGATACAGTAATACAAATTGATTAAATACCATTTAAAATTAAACACCGGTATTGATACCGAAACCAAAATTCGTTTAGGTTGCCAACCATGCATAAGACACACAAAAAACTTCAACACTTTCTTGACAAACCGGAGAAAGATTTTCTATTGCAATATTTTTTCATCTATTTTTCGAATCGGTTTTTAAAGATTTTGTTAAAAGTCTTATGTGCACACACAATAAAACGAAAAAAATAAAGTTTTTTTTGGCAACAAACACAAAATGAAACTGAGTGGTTTTTTTATATTTTACTTTTGAATTAAATTAAAGTTAAACTTATTGGTTTTGAAGCAACTGAACAAAAAACTGTTTAAACTTAATAGTAAGAAAAGTCATACATCCATAAAATTTACTGTTATATAATGCAACTTATAGGCTTTTATATTCTCCGTGACCCATCCGACTTAATTGATAGTTTATCTCTCCATGCTTATGTTCGATACATTTTCCTACTGATGAAATCACCCTGAATATCCTTCGTTCTTTTTGGACATGTAGGATGATTCAATTAATAAGAAAAGAAATCGAACGTAAATATGAATGTGATTAACTATCACTATATAGTGCTGCCTATATTCTCGTCTATGGGCTAGAATATAGCCACGCCTTAAGTCTAGCCATTAGTCTCGTCTATTGTTTCGTCTATATTATCATCTATAGTTTGGTCTCAGCTTTAGTCTCAAATATAGCCCAATCTATAGTCCCGTTATATAGTTTCGTCTCTAAACTTGTCCTGTAGTTAGTCTTCTCTGTAGTCTCGTGTAGAGTTTCGCCTTTAGAATTTTCTGAGGTAAGTTTTTCAGTCTTGTCTTATATCAAATCCGTTATCTGATCTGTAGAAAAATCTCTAGGCTACTCAATAGTCTCGTCTATAGTCTAGTCTTTAGTCTTGCCTATAGTCTCGAGTTAAGTCCCTTCTGTATTCTGGCCTAGAGTCTTTTCTTCTGTCTCCTCCATGTCTTGTTATAGAGTCTCGTCGAAAGATGAGTCTTGTCTCTATTTTGACCATTCTGTATTCTCGTCTTTCGTCTCGTCCATGAACTCATAAAAAAAAAAAATTGAAATATATTTTAGCGCATATAGTTCAGAGTCTCCAACTGCGTCTCAAAAAAAAGTCGGTGACTATACGGCCATAGCGCTCTGAGTCGTTAGATCGATAAATTCGGTTTAACCGCCACACTTTCACTAGCAGAAGCGTTATTTGCAGCAGTGCGCACATTGCGATGATGCACAGGCCAGACCACATTTGCTACGCTTCCAGTCACTTTAAATTGCTTGATAATCTTGCCCATTGCTTGCACAGTAGGGGAATTGTGACGTACGCCACGTTTGAACCACCACTTTTGCTGTAAGTTTAAACTATTTTTACGCGTTCTTCGATTGTTAAACAATGGAAACCCTTTAACTAAATATATGACCAAGGCCCGGATTTTTATGCAAATGCATATTTGCCGTCGTCAGTATGAGATTACCATTTACTTTGCGAATCAAGAAATTTGCAGTAAATTGGCATCGATTTGTTAGTGCATATTTTCCTTTGAATGCATATTTTTGCATATTTTGCTCATATTACATGGTTATGTTGCATATTTTAAAACACAAAACTTCATTTAATTGCTTTTTGACATGAACCTAAGAGCCAACAGACAACTTCGATCATATCCAGTGATTTCTTATGGGAAAAATATTTTGCACAGCACCATCACGTGCGAAAAAGTGGTCGACTGCTGCAGCCAATCTAGAGGCGATCATTTGAGTGACATTGTATTTCGTACGTAATGACAAGGTCCAAGCTTTATAATAATACATATAACAGTTTCATCGCAGTCATAGGGGGTAATTTTGTTGTTCACTTCACCTTGCGTTGAGAAAATTTTCATATAAAATTTTTTGAAATTTTGAAAATTCAAAAAATTTTCTATGAAAATTTTCTCAACGCAAGGTGAAGTGAACAACAAAATTACCCCCATAGCTTTATGTGTCTTTTATTTAACTTTACTTTTAAAACCGAAAAATGGATAACCCTTTATATGCTCACCCAGCCATCTAATTACTCAATCAAGTAATTTTGCAGCATCCTTTTCCTAAGTACTTGTAATAATCTCTTTGTTAAATTTTTTGTTTTACCCCTTTTTTTTTTGCTTCGTTGTTCTTTTCAAACATTCTCAACATTTGCTTGAGCCATTATGTTCTGAAGTGGAAGAACAAATATGAGCAACGCTTTAATTTTAAATGTTTTATGAAGTGCATGTCGTAAAAACTTTAAGGATTTTCTACATTTGTCAGTTTTGTGTCGTTGCTACACAAAAGTTGTAGTTGCAGTTGCAGTTTTATGGTTGCTTTCACACTCTAAATGCGTATCGAGTATTTAAAAGTGTATCCGTGTTAGTAGCTGTGTGTGGGCGACAGCGTTTAAGTGAAGATGTTTGCAGTTTTGATTGCATGCGACATGTTCGTAAGATAGAAAATTTTTTTTATTTCCAAAATACAGAATTGGTTTTACGTTCAGTGTGGTTATTGCTGAAAATGTTGTTACTAGTGTCAGAAATTATGTTATAGTTTTTAAAGGGGATGTTTCCAGTTTTCTATATTTTTTTCTTTCGAAACCAAAAGAAAAACTTTTTGGTTTTAATTTTACTTTTTGCTTAAAAGAAAATAAAATTTTTTTTTTTTGTTAAACTTTGTAATAACTAAAGACATTTTTGCGAATTGTTTGTTACCCGAGTAAAGATGTATGCAATGAAATTTTGAGTTAATGTAATCCTATAAGTATGCTATATAAACTTGTTATTCGTGTACCAGAAGTTACTGAAGGATAAAATGCGGTTCAAATATTTTTTTTATAAGAATTTTAAGGAATGTCATTTCTATAATTTAAATTGTAACTTAAAGTTATTTCCACTAAATATTTAATTCAATTTGAATGCATAGAATTACCTTTTGAAATTATTAAATTATATTTGATATTATATTTTTGTTTTCAAATCATATTTATTCATACAATATACGTTAAACTCCATTGTTTATAAGAATTTCACATGCAAATTTCTATTGTTTATTGACTAAATAACGTACAAAAGAGTGTATGGTCAAAACAAAAACAATATTATAATTATAAAAGATAACATTTTAACCCTAGAGTAATTTAATTTACAACATTTGACATTCACACATATGTATGTACGTGAATTTAGTCATCAATAACCCAAAATTACTTTTTCAATAATAATTCAGTGTAAATAATACACAAATTAAGAGGATTATAGGAGTTATAAAAAATATATTCGTTCAGCATTAAGTGTAAAATTTACTAACGAGGTTCACAAAATTTTAAATGAAAATTTTCAACAACTATATTTACAAGTATGATAGCATAGCCGGTCAAACGCGACCTTTTGATACCCTACGTCAGAGCATGGACAGACACATGTTCAAGAGTGTTTCCTATTTGGAACCCATGGATTTTCATGGACCCGGCAAACAAATTTATGTTATGAGGTTTATATTAGAGCTCTTTGTGCCGAATATTATCTAGACATCAACTTCTTCATGAGATTAGTTCGTCGTTAGGCGATAGAGATGAAGTATATATTGGACCTATATTTAACGCTGGACCTAACAATACAAAGTTTTTCCATGTCATGGTATTTATAATAAAAGTTATCGTGCCAAACTCTACATCTACTTTGATATAAATATCATCATATATGAGGCCATCAGCTCAAAAGTGGTGTAAGCCACATTACATTCATTTCATATTTGTGCGGCTTATGGCTACTTTGCAACACAAACTTTTGCAACGATTTCTGTAAGTGATTAGTAAAACAAGAGATAAACTAGTTGCCTTTTTTATTTTCGCAGTTTTTATCAATTCGGCGTAGATAATTCAGGGTATGAAAAATTGAGGCTTACACCACTTTTGCGCTGACGGCCTCATATATACTAAGAATATTTCTTCCACAAAAAAAAACAAGTAAGAAAGTATAGTCGGTCAAGCCCGACCATATGATACCCTACACCACAGTATTTAAAAAACACATCATGCTTATGTGTCCATATAAATATAGATTTATCTATGCTTATAAACTTCATGAAAATCGGTTTGAAAGTATGTGAGAGGCAGAAATTGCCCCCTACCTCCCCTTGTGGTCCTATTTTTTAAAAACTGTATAGCTAATGTGTCCATATAGATATGGATCTATCTATGTTTTACATTTCATTAAAATCGGTTTGAGAGGCAGAAATTGCCCCTATCTCCCCTCGTGGTCCTATTTTTTAAAAAAAATGCATACATTCTGTGTCCATATAGATATGGTTCTATCCATGTTTTAAATTTCATTGAAATCGGTTTGATAGTTTCTGAGAGGAAGAAATTTCCCCCTATCTTCCCTCGTGGTCCTACGATTCGGCCTATTTTCAATGGGCTTGGTCCTCGTGCCAATAAGAACCTATGACCCAAATTTCATCAAATTATCTCCAAAATTGCGACCTTTACTTTGCGCACAAGGTTACATGGACAGTTAGCCAGCCAGCCAGCCAGCCTACCAGCCAGCCGGACGGACATCGTTAGTTCGACTCAGAAAGTGATTCTAAGACGATCGGTATACTTTAAGGTGGATCTTTAATTAAACAAAACAAAACATACCGACATTTATAAGAAAGTTATGGTAATGAGACTTGGACTTAATTATAAGGGGCTCAGAGCTGAACTGAACCGGCTGGCTGTATGTCCATTTTACTTTGTGTGCAAAGTATTTAAGGGTATTCAATTAATCGATGTTTTGTTTAATTTTGTCTTGTTTGAAGTTTAAAAATAAGACCAAAAATTAAATACTTAAACTTACATAACAAATCTGAGTGTATCTAAATTTTCTACGGTGCCGAACACAATCACGATTGCGTTTTGTTTTAATATTTGGGTGCGTACACGGACATGTGTAATTCTCGTACAAACCCTGCAAATAATGCGACTAGTCCATACACGCATGTAAAATGTAGCCCATAAGGGGCTAGGACTAGTCCAAAGTTTACCCCAATGTATGGGAAAAACATGGTATATTTAAGATTACGATGCCCTAAAGCAGGACTACTCCATGGCATACTCCAGATGATTTGTTTGGAAATACTTTAAAAACGAAGACATGTCGCTTAACTACAAACTCTTTTTTAACAATGACATCGATCCTTTTGGTTTAAAGAGTTTTTAACAAGAGGTGCCGTGGTTGCAATACATCGGACCGTGTTGTTGTAAGTTGTCCATTTGATCAAAATAGATCAAGTAGTCCAATATTTTTCGCAGGGAAGATCGAAACACAATTTAACCACACATGTACGATTGTAGCTAAGGTCGTGTACGTGTATGGCAAAAAAAGTACATTTACGATAGAGGGGTTCTATACTTTAACCCTTAAATGCGCAACGTCTTGTATCTTAATGAAAAAAATATATTGAACGTAAATAAGAAAAAAAATTAAAACTGCGTTTTTATTTTTTACATTTTTTGTTTTGTTGTAGTTTTATTAAGGAAAAACTGGTTGTATCTTATGAGATACACTAAAGCGGGATACAAATATACCAAAAGCATTTTCAACGATGCGTCGGGCGCGGCTCAAGCGATAATTAAAAATGCGTTGCTCTTCGGTAAGCCCTGTTTGGGAATACGGTTTCATTAAATTAGGTGACAGCTGAAACGCATCATCTCCCACAAAAACAAAATGCATGGTTTCGGCAGATTCAATGCACCTTCACAAAATGCTTCTCCAAATTTGGTGTTGTTTAGTACTCCGCCATCCGATACTCTTCCGTTTGTGCCAACATCCACCATAATAAACTCGTAGTTCGCATCTACTACTGCCAATAAAACAATGCTAAAAAACTTTTTATAATTATAGTAGAACGACCCAGAGTTCGGTGGTTTTTTTATTGCAATGTGTTTGCCATCGATGGCTCCTAAGCAGTTAGGAAAATTCCATCGGCGATAGAAGTCTGCTGCATTTTTTTCCACTCGTCTTCGTTTGAAGGGATCTGTAAATAAAAATACATACATATGTATATCAATCTATTTTTTAATTTTTGTTTGCAGATTTGCGAAAAGAAGCGTAAAAAGTCAGATGCGGCGAAAGAATTAATGATTTTGGCAGCTAAACGCCTCAACCAGGCTCCGGACGAATGCGACAAAGTTGCCGAGGGTTGGGCATTGAAGCTAAAAAAATGACTGTCACACAAAGAGCATACGCTGAAAAATTTATTAACGAAATTCTTTTTGAAGGCCAAATGGGCACATTGCATAGAATTGCTATGCATATAAACATTGCAACCCCTTCACCACCCGCTTATTTCAGTGAATGCAGTTCGCCCCAAACTCCAGCTTCTAATTACAGCAATGTCACTTTAACTCGAAGTAGCACACCTATTATGAAAGTTCCAGTACCACTCGTATCGCCACATATAAACCCGGAAATTAACAATACCTTACAAAGTGAGACGTCGGAAGGTTCACTGACACGATATTTTTCGTCTTTTCAATGATTTACTTGAGTTATACTTTTTTCTTTTTTTAGTATTTAAATAAATTAATTAATAAATAAAACAAAAATTGCATTTTATTCACCTTTATGTAATTTTTTAATGCCTTATTTATTTGTATACAAGTTTCCATAACAATGCGACCAATTTCTCGTTCCGAAATAGCGCTGGTAAATTTTAAATCAGCAAATGAATTACCCGTAGCCAGAAAACGCAAGGTTGTGGAAAGGCGTTGATTCGGAGAAATTGATTCACGCATTGCAGTATCCTGCTTTTTAATTTTGTGTCTTCACTCATGCGCAAAAAATTTCGAAAATCGCTTGGAGATTTCAATTTAAGGTCATTAAGTAAATTTTCGTGAGTAAATTCATTTCTTTTCTTGTGCCAGTTTTTCATCCAAAGTCGTTTTACGCCTTTTTTTCCTTCTTTCTTTTTTCCTGCATATGCCAGAGCAATAGCTATGCAACAATTTTCTGATTCATTCATATTTCTAAAAAAAAAATTAATTGTAAACATACAAAATATTTTGCGACCAAATAAACCACACGTTCTTACCTTTTAAAAACAGCTTTGAAATGAAATTTGATGGTTTTAGTTTGATACGTTGCTGTGTTAAGCAAAACTAAATATTACCAATACATACATATTATTTGTCAAATCAGTTTGACCGTGGCCATCGTGCTTAAGGCTGGGTTTTTGAGATCTCAGTTAAACTAGGTTTAGTTAATCTGAAAATTGATTTGTGCCGCCAATACCAAGTTTTAAAACAAAATGTTGCCGGAACAGCTTAAAATGTTGGTCTTTAATGAAATAATAGAACAAAAAATCAAATTTCACCGGAAAATCCGAGTTGCAGAGAACGTTAAACTAAGTTTAAACTTAATCCCCATCTCAAAAACCCGTCCTTAGAGTTTTTACAATATTAAGGAAAAAAATTACATTTTTTGTCTTGGACTATCCGTCTGAAGTTTGAAGTAAAGCTTGTGCAGGCTATTCTCATTAAATCTTCGATATGTTTTTCGGCAAGTCTTTTCCGGAATTTATTTTTAATGAAGTTCATCTTAGAAAATGCTGCTTCGCAAACATATCGTCGTGCCGAAGTTATCTTGCCGTATATCACAAAAATTTTTTTTTGGGAAATCGAATCTTAAGGTTGAAATTTTTATACACAAAAATGTGCGTGAAAAAAGTCGTTCAATATTTTTGTCAGATATTGTGTTTGAAGTTCTTTATCTATGTATGTAAAAAGATTAAAAGTCATGGTAAAAAATGTTAAGTTATAACCATTGTCACGTCCGAAAAAATTTTTAAATTTTGTCGTATACGCCACTTTTTGCGATATATTTTTTAGTTTGTGGGATATAAGTCAAAATAAGGTATTAAAAATCTTCATTCACGTGTTTTACCAATATTGAAAATTAAGTGATAATCATTTTTGAAACGAAAATTTATGCAAGTGACAAATTACGAATAGTTATAGTTTTTATATTATCGAATTTCCTTATGTATGAATAATTTTAAGGTTTATTATTACTTAAGGGTGGTCTAACCATAATGCACGATGTTAACTGTGAGTCACACCGTAACGTCAAATTTTTGTCCAACTTAATTTAACATTTCTTGGTACCTGTGTCAAATTCAACCATGGAGAGGTGCAGCATTGAGCAACAAAAATGGGCGTTCAAATCAAAAATACATTTCGTGCACATATTGATTTTTTTGGTCAGCACAATCGATCAAATGTGTCCACAATCGGGATAATTGTGCGCAAATTTTAGCAAACCGGCCCTGTAGGAAATGTGAAAGCGGCTGTCCATGCATGCTTGGAGCGGCATCATCGGGCCTTACTTCTTCGAAAATAAGGTATGCCAAGCAGTTACTGTGAATGGTGTTCGCTATCGCGAGCTGATAACGGATTTCTTTTTGCTAGAAATTAAGGCTATGGACCTGGACGATAAGTAGTTCCAAAAGAATATATCACACGGCCATCGAAACACTAGGTCTTCTGCACGAGAAATTCAATGGCCATGTTAATTGGCCGTCACGTTCATGTGATTTGACACCGTTGGCCTTCTTTCTTTGGTCATATTTAAAATAAAAAGTGTACGCCAATAAGCCAATAACAATTCAAGAGCTAAAGGATTATATAATTTGACACATTAAGGACATTTAACCTCAATTATGTATCAGCGCCATTGAAAATAGGACAGAGGTATGCTACCGAAGCCGCGACGAGCCCTGAATATTCAACCTTTAATTGCTTAACAATAAAATGAATTTAGGCAATATAGCAATAATTCCATCAATATAAATAGCCGTTGTGTACTACGTCCGAAAATATATTTACATATAAAACGAAAAATATTAAAATAACAGTAATATGAATAAGATAGTCTCTTTTTTTGTAACGTGCCTAATATATTTTGCTCACATACAACAAGATAACGCAAGATTTTTTTAATTGAAAGTTTTTATACGTTTTTTGTCGTATATCCACAATTATGCTACATACGATACTATAACGAATTAAAATTTTCGCAAAAGTGGATATACAACAAAATGGCTTCATAATATCTCATTAACCATAAGAGATACAGACGTGAAGATTAAACAGATCAATAGATCTGTTGAATTTACCATAGGAAACGGTCTTATCTCATTTTTTTCGATTTTGTGATATACGACAAGATAACTCCGGAACGACGATATGTTGACCCAAACAAAGTGAGAAGGTTCAAGGAAATTTTTTTTTTAAATTTTGGGTATTTATTAGCACAAAAAAATTTTATCCAAAACTCTTGACAAGAAACTTCCTGTTTTTTGGTGTTTTAAAACTGTATTTTCTTGGAAATCGTTCATTTCCATCTGGAGAGAAGCTTTATTACTCCCGATATTTGCAGCTTCATTACTCCATTCTTCCTTAGAATTCAGGGAGTAAATGTTACTGAGGATATCGACGACATTCAATTTTCATCAGTGAGATGCAACAAAATCTCACACATACACTCTGATTGTTTTGAAACCAGTAGCCGTATTCTGTAACTCGCTAAGCTAAAGCTTAATATCGATCGCTAAAATGCCTTAGAGAATACAAAATGTAAAAACTTTAGCGATGACATTAAAAGCTAAAATGGCGGCGAATTAAATTTTTATGGCATTGTGAAATTTAGCACTGCACGGTACAGAATTGCATTCGTAGCCAAATATCGCTAAATCAACTTTATAGATTTTTAGCGATAGAGATTTAGCTGTAGCGTGTTAGAGAATACGGCTGTTGAATGCAAAGTCACGTTCAACAGAGAAATTGTACTTTTTAATTTTTTTCAATATTGTTTATTAAAACTCAATTTTAAAAGTACATAAAAATTAATTTGAACGTATACATATGTATGTATATGAAAGTAAAAAACTCATTAATTAATAAGAAGGCAGATTCATTTGTACTCAGTACTTACTTTGTACCACAAAGGCTGATGTCGAGACAAAAATATTTCTCATGAATTTGTTGTTACATAAAGTAAAATATTTTGTATTGTTAACACAAGGTCCGCATAAAATAGGTCTACGGTCCGCCAGTTGGTGACCCCTGCCCTAGTATATACTCTTCAATTGTCATGAGGAGGAACGATTTTTGACATTGTTGAGAATCAGTCCATAAATTCACATAGCCCCCATACAAACTTCACATAGCCCCACTCAAACTTCTTATTATGTTGGTATTTGTATTAAATTTGGATCAAAAATATTTTATTGTAACATAAATAGTACAACCAATTTTATTTTTAGATCGGTTCATATTTGATCGTAACTCCCCTCCCATCCAAAAACCACTCCCGAAAATAGCTTTAAGGGCCATTATTATAACTTGACATTATCGGTTATCCGACATATAACAGACGCCTTTGACAGATAACACTTTACTATCTGTCAACATGATCTTAAGTTTAGCTAACTTAAAGTTGCTATAAAGCCCTAAGTGCCATTACTTCCATATAAATGTTGGTATTGATATACAATTTTGGCGAAGATAACTTTTATAGCAGCTACTATGTCGTGGAAATTTGTTGTTATGGTAGGTCCCAAGTAAACCCCCTCTCTTAAATCACTTAAAGACAAAAATCTCATTTGGAAGTTTTTATCTCAAACTCATAACATAATTTTGTTCTGGCAGGTCTATCTCGAAAATTTGTCTCCAAAGGCTTGCCCGAATAAAATGCATGCATATGAAGAGTTATAAAGATATGACATCTAAGTTGAAATGCATCGAAACAGAAGCTGCAAAAGCTGGCTTAAAAATAAACATAGGCAAGAGCAAAGTGATGCGCTGCAATACAACAAACACCAACAAATTCTGCATTGGAAATACCGACCTGGAAGAAGTTACGTCTTTTTGCTACCTCGGCAGCATCATTGCAAACACAGGTGGTTCTAGTAATGATGTCACGTACCGAATTTCTAAAGCTAACCAAGCATTTGGTACCCTTCGGTCAGTATGGAAATCTTCAGCCATATCCAAGGACACTAAGATTCGTATTTTTAACTCTTGTGTTAAGTCTGTGCTCCTTTATGCATGTGAGACATGGAATACAACAGATCACGACGTAAACACTCTACAAGTGTTTGTTAATCGACGTCTTCGACGCATCCTAAAGGTTTTTTGGCCCAACACCATCTCCAATATGGAACTTTGGAGTCAAACAAATCAGCAGCCAATCCATACTGGCATACTTAACCGCAAATGGCGCTGGATTGGCCATACGCTACGTAGGCCTCCAAATGATACAGCAAAAATTGCCATTGATTGGAATCCACATGGTACATCCCGCAGACAATTGAACATCGAAATTAGACGCATCGATCTCAGCTGGGGAGAAATAAAACGTATATCATCAAACCGGACCGAATGGAATAGATTCGTTGTGGCCCTTTGTTCCGAATAGGAACCACAGGACATTATATATATATATATATATATATATATATATATATATATATATATGAAGAGTTAACAAAAATCTAGTACAAAAACTTTACGAAAACAAAAAATAATAGTCTGCTTCAGACTATGTGACTGTCACATTGTGACATGTCACTGCAACAATAGTCGTATATATACATTTTTTTGTCCCTTTGAAAACTCGGCAACGTTCAGACGATACGTTTTTGTTGCAATATATAATTTGACGTTTGAAATTTAACTATTCAATTTTGAAAATATGGAATGACATTAAAGAGGAACATGAAGTTGTTGCTTGATTTTACATTTCGCACTACATTGTTTACCACACAAGTGTCTCTACACTCCTTGTCTTCAATATGTCTCATAATCTTAATCAGGTATTATTTTCTACTTCACGTTTTTAGTATTTTAATGACAGTTAACAAATAATTTTGGCATACAAGCACACGTCCTAATGTTTAAAAAAAAATTAAAACTTGCTTAGGTAGATAACATAATAATGAAATTGCTGCTTAATCTACTCCCAATAATCTTGCAAGTTCTTATTGAGTTTGGCAACAATTTTATTGAAGTAGTGCGCACGTTGAATTCCATGGAATATATTCACGAAAAGCTTCGGTGCGCATCGGTGCTTTATTGGCACAAAATGTAAAGTTTTTAAAGAAAAAAAAAAACATCTTCTTCTTCTGTTAACTTGTTTGTTTAATAACTACATAAGTAAAATTAAAACCAAGAAGCTTGCCTTATAAAATGGCATTCAAGTTATTAAAGGCATTAAACTATTCCTCATTTCATTTGGTAATATCGGGTGATTTTTTAAGAGCTATAGGAAAGTTTTCAGAAAAATGCATGAAATCTTTATTTGAATCGATGTACGGTCCATATAATTTAATGTTTGAAGATTCAACATTTTTCATTTTTCGAATTTATATTGTATTTTCTTTTTACATTTTATCTTAGCCTTCCTTTGGAAAGCAATGAAGTATATTGAATGTACAGAAAAATTTACAATTATTAGACACCAGCAGAATGTAATGCATTTTCTGGCCCGCTACGGCCTTTGTCAGCATTCTTTGTGTCTCACTGGATAGTGTTACTTTATAAATTGAATGTATTTAACTCAACTATTTTAACAAATAGAAACTGGGAATTATTTCCTTCCGAAGGTTACTTTATATTATATTCAACATTTTTCATTTTTCGAATTTATTCTATGAGCTAAATTTCAGTTATGTATTTTATAAAGCTTTTTTGTAATAGTTCTATTTCTTCAATTTTTCAGAAATTACTTTATACACTACCAGACTATTATATTGTATTTTCTTTTTACATTTTACCTTAGCCCTCCGTTGGAAAGCAATGAGGTACATTGAATGTACAGAAAAATTTACAATTATTAGACACCAGCAGAATGTAATGCATTTTCTGGCCCGCTACGGCCGTCGTCAGCATTCTTTGTGTCTCACTGGATAGTGTTACTTTATAAATTGAATGTGTTTAACTCAACTATTTTAACAAATAGAAACTGGGAATTATTTCCTTCCGAAGGTTACTTTATATTATATTCAACATTTTTCATTTTTCGAATTTATTCTATGAGCTAAATTTCAGTTATGTATTTTATGAAGCTTTTTTGTAATAGTTCTATACAATATAATAGTCTGGTAGTGTATAAAGTCATTTCTGAAAAATTGAAGGAATAGAACTATTACAAAAAAGCTTTATAAAATACATAACTGAAATTTAGCTCATAGAATTAATTCGAAAAATGAAAAATGTTGAATATAATATAAAGTAACCTTCGGAAGGAAATAATTCCCAGTTTCTGTTTGAAGATTATTTCATGCAAATGTTGACCCTGACTGCGCCTCAAATGGTCCATCCGCTTAGTCAAATATTGGCATACTCTTTCCAACATTTCGGCCGGTATCTCATGAATAAATGCTTCAATGCTGTCTTCCAATGCGTCAATTGAAGCGGGCATGTGTGTATAGACTAAAGAGATGCACAAGCACAAGAAATATTGCTTACAAGCAATTTCATTGAATTAAGATAGTGTGTGTTTATTACTCTCTCATTACAAAACACATACTTCCAAAAACAATTGTTTTGTTTTACGATCAAAATATAGAAGAATAGAACAAAACTGCACTAGAACAATGCTGAACTAAAATAAAGCTGAATTAGAACAAAGATGAAGTAGAACATTAAAACAGAAATAGAACATTCCAAGCATGTTTGAATGTTTTGATTGTAAACATATACCAAAGAGAATTGCAAAGTGAGAAACATTTTCGTTTTGTAATGAATATGAAAAAGCTTAAAAAAGTTTATATGTAATATTAATTTTTATTTGCAAAAATTTATTGTTTATTATTTACATACATACATATAAAGGTACTTAGGTCTAATATTTAAATACAATTAAGAAGAATTCATTATTTTCATAGATATAAAAAATAAAATCTAATGGTGAGTGTCACAATTTTTTGGGAAAATTGATAGCAACAAAATATTAATAATTATTTAACTAGAATTAGAAATATTGGTTAAATAAACGTTTAAAGTTTTAAGCTGGGATCACACGATTGCCGCAAATGCACCAATATGGCACAATTTTGATTGTGCTTTATTGACGCACAATAAAGAAATTGCACCAATCAAATATTCTGAAATCACACGATTGCCCTGTTTTATACAAATTTAATTGCCGCTAGTTGGTACAAAGTGAAATGGGTACAATAATTGCCGCAGCACATTCACACGATTGTTATTACTTGACAACTGCGAAAACAGCTGTTGTGGTAGCTTTTTTATTTGTTTGGAAGTTCTTGTTGGTATCATCATTAAAAACGAAAATTTTGTTCATAGGTACTCTACAATTTTTTGTTGAATAGTTTTGTTTAAAATATTTTAAGAAAAATTTATGAAATTCCAAAAATTAGTTCAACAATTTCGAATGTTAATTTTATTAAATATCTTTGATAAAAATATTCGCACTTAGCAGCTACATACATAGTATGCTTGTGAACATATGTACATACATATTTGTTAATAACAAAAATTAAAAAAAAAAAATTAAAATGCATAATAAATAAATACATATTTATCTTTATTACTTGCTAAAGGAAACACAAAAACGTAAAATTTATTAAAAAAAGGCAAATATTGGCGCGTATTGTGCTGTTTGATTGCCGCACAAGAAGGCAATAAATATTGGTGCATTTTTGTTATTTTTATTGACGCGCGGTTGCATAGCAAACAGTCACACGATTGCCGCACCAGGGTTGCATTTGATTGGTAAAAGTAAGCACAATATTGTCCTCGATTGGTACATGAGCCAATTGGTTGTGCAGTCACACGATTGGTGTATTAAAAAGTGTGAAAATTTGTGCATTGCGGCAATCGTGTGATCCCAGCTTTATATAAAAATAAAACAAGACCTCAAGCTTGATAATTTAGTTATACATAATATAATAATAAAGGTCGACTAAAATAAAATATATTTAGGAAATAATTCAAAAATATCAATTTTTTTATTTTTTTTAATGTTCTAGTGCACTCGATGCTTTTACTATAATTTACCGTTTCTTTATTTCATTGTCTGTTTTTGTGTTGATATTCTGTTTGTTTTGATAATACAAGCACTAACAAAGCAGAAGAGAAAAACTTTTCAAGTTATGCTTGTTTTGTTTTGGTGGAAGTAATGTGTTGTTATGTTTGTTTTGCTATGTATGTTTACAGTGAAATAATATAATTGATAGTTGTGTGAAGTAGAACATAGAACATTAAGAATATTTTGCGCAGCCCTTTAGTATAGACATGAGCTTTAACATAGCGCCCCACAAAAAATAGTCTAAAGGCGTTAAATCGCACGATCTAGGCGGCCAATTGACCGGTCCCGAACGTGAAATAAAATATTCACCGAACTCGCCTCTCAATAAGTCCATTATTAAGCGTGCTGTGTGGCACCGTCTTGTTGAAACCACATGTCATGCAAGTTAAGCTCTTGCATTTTGGGCAAAAAAAAAGTTGGATATCATCTCACGGTAGCGCTCACCATTCACAATTACGTTACGATTCGCATCATCTTTGAAGAAGTACGGTCCAATGATGCCACCAGCCCATAAATCGCACCAAGCTGTGACTTTTTCTGGATGCATTGGTAGCTCTTGCAATACTTCTGGCTGATCTTCACTCCAAAATCGACCATTCTGCTTATTAACGTACCCATTGAGCCAAAAATGAGCTTCGTCGCTGAACACAAGAAGCGTTGCAAGCGTTGTTCGTTTGTAAGTCGATTCATGGTTAAATTATACATACATAGATCAAACTGAAGATGTTTGACAGTGAAACAAAACACGAAACGTGCGTCAGCTTTTTAAACCAGTGTTGCCAAAAAGATAATAGCTAAAATTCTCCCGATACATCCAATATTTCTGTGGCATTTTGACAAAATATCTTAAGTCAAATTTAAAAAGTTGATAAAAAATGTTGTTAATCACACTTATTTTCATTCAAAAAATCTTTTTGTTTACGTTTTTAAAATTTTGTATTATCCCTTCTGCACTCCTTGGGTCAATTTGACCCAATTTTGGTTTTCAAACGCAAAATTTGTCCCTTTAAATATAAGATATGGACGAGAAACTTCAATTTATCCATTACAGGGACAAACATAATAAATTTAAATGAAAATAATAAAATTTTAGTTTTTCCTTCCCCCTCCATAAAACACGATTTACACACATTTAATATCCTTTGGGTCAATATGACCCAACATGCGATATTGCAAGTTTAATTCCACTTTAAAATTTGTTTTCTATTGCATTGAGTTCATCTTCATTCAGAATCATCGATCAATAATTTTTTCGGTCAAATAATCAATAGAATCGCTTTTGTTTTTATAACACTTAAATATGAAATGCTGTTAACATTTTATTGTTGGGTCATATTGACCCAAAGGATCATAGGAAGGGCACATATCCAAGGGATGCAGAAGGGTTATTAACGAAATTTTTCTTTAATTTTGTTTTGCTTTATTATTTGGTAAAAATTATTTTTTCACCGAGTTTTTTTATAAAACTTTTTGGCTATCTTATCTCGACTTAAGATGTCTTGTCAAAATGTGACAGATATGTATTACGCCTAAAGCTGTACCCACCTAATAATGCTACACGTACATTCAGGACACGATTGTCTTCATTGTATTAGTGTTAAAATATAATAATTAATCACATTGACATGTAAATCTTTTCAGTTTATCATTCAATGCAAAAACTAATTACAAAATAAATTTTATATGTGTGAATCCTCTTGTTCACAAACATGTTTATGCTAATACTAATATGCATTTATATGCATGTTTTGAAGCATCCCTGCAAATATAATTGAACCACCTGACCCATTTTGATAAAATGGACTACTCCATGGACTGGTCCGATGTAATGCAAGCATGGACCATGTCGTTGTTAAAAAGTGTTTGTAGTGAGACGACATGTCTTCGTTTTTTAACGACATGCTTTCGTTTTTAAACGACTTCAAAACTAATCCTCTTGAGTATACCATGGAATAGTTTAAAAACTACTCCTTAGTGGTCCAAAGGTGGGTTATATGGTCCTCTCCTAGGACATCGTTATATAAAACAGACCATGTTTTTTTCATACGTTTGGGTTTCTTTTGGACTAGTCCTGGTCCCTTGTGGACTACTCTTTACACGCGTGTTTGGACTGCTCCTTTTATTTGCAGGGATATTAACAGACACACATACAAGCATATCTTTTCTATTATGTAAATGTATAACATTGTCTATACTTGTTTGTAGAAATGTTACGCATGAGGAAACTGATAATCACCTGCAAAATTATAACAAAAAAGTTTTGATTATTGTGAAAATAAAACTAGCAAAAAAAAGTCATTGTTAAAACTTGTCAACATAAAATGATTTAAATATTATTTTTTTGTAGAAATTTTGCATTTTGAATAATTCTTAAAAATTGTATTTCAGTTAGTTTTTGGTTAGATGCTATAAAACAGGGTGAATAAGTTTTTTGTGTAAGTATTTTTGTTGCTTTTTATACCCTTCACCGAAGGTAAGAGGGTATATATAACTTTGTCATTCCGTTTGTATGTTGTACAATATTGGCCCTACACCCTATAAAGTATATATATGTTCTGGGTCCTTATGAAAAGCGAAGCTCAAATCCGGTTGTCCGTCTGTCCGTGTGTATGTTGAAATGGGTTTTCCGAAAACCCCAGACATGATTTGGACTAGGTTGATGTATATTTATGTCACATATACTCCGTTTATGTTTGCTATTGAAATTTAGCCAGATCGGTCCAAAAATGACGGAGATATGAACAAAAAACCACGACTACCTCAAAATTTTTCCAAAAATCCCTTGTTGTTGTTGTATTTTTTTATTTTCGTATATCTTGAGAACAGCAAAAGCCAAAGTTTCCAAATTAGGTACACACATTTAGGTTGCCAATACACACCATCCTACAAAATGTGGGCGGGATTGGAGAAGTGCGCGTGGTACCTCCCGTACAAAAAAAAAATAAAAATTGTATAAAAACCTAAATTTTAGGGCTGCCATATGTCCTATGGATATGACGGAAATTTTTAGTAGAACATATTTTGTAAAAACCTCGGGAAAATCGGTTCAGATACAAAAAAGTTATGACCAAAATTAAATTATTTTTTTTTAAATACCCACTTTCGGGAACCATAGATCTCCCCGAGTCCAAGCTTTATAACTCCAGTAAATGGTAAATTTCTTCTTCAACACGTCGGTATATAAATCTGCAAAATCGGTTAAAAAATGGCTGAGTTATAATCGAAATACTGAATCCCCAAAAATTTCTCTTTTTTATAATTAACTTTGTTAAAATATATATTTACAAGTTTATATAAATGTTTATATATAAATATAACTTAAGTAAATGGTAAAATTCTACCTTAACACGTCGGTATATAAAACTATCAAATCGGTTTGACAATGGGTAATTTATGAGCAAAATACTCCAAAAATGGGCTAAAAAACATCAAAATTTTTATAAAAACCTAAATTTTAGGGCTGCCATATGTCCTATGTATATGACTTATATACCAAAATATCGGAAATTTTGGGGTCTTATCACTGCATACGATATCGAGCAAAATTGATCGAAATGATTTATTTTGGTGTCTTGAAACTCGATATCGAATGAAATGTATTGAATTTGAAATAATAGCATTCGACATCGAGTAACTCGACATTGCATTTATCGAGTTTTCATTCGATACGCCAGTGTCTATCGTATGCAAAAAAATTCAATAGTTTATTCGATACGATAGTATCGAATGCGGTGATTAGACCCCTGAATTCCAAAAAATTTAACTTTTTATACCCTTCACCGAAGGTAAAAAATGTATAACTGTAATTTCTACAATATTGATCCTACACCCTATAAAGTATATATATTCTGGGCCCTTATGAAAACCGAAGTTCAAAACCGGTTGTCTCTTATTTTAAAAAATATTTACCAGTTTTATTTAGTTTTTGTCTAGTTGCTCTGTATTCTGCTCGCACAATGGTGAAGGGTATATAAGATTCGGCACAGCCGAATATAGCACTCTTACTTCGAAACGGGAAACGGGATTGAATGACAGAATTGTTCAATTGCATTTTAAAAGTCAACATATGATTGACTGGAAGACTTCGTGCAGTTTTAAATGATGTCAACCATGCTCAGATGAAACGACGTGTTAGGAAAAACCCCGAAACTTCCATCAAACGTCGCGAATTCTTTAGTAGCAACGTCTTACACGTCAGCTATGATATTTTGCATTTGTGAATAAATTTTTTGCACTTGTTTGCCACATTCTAAATCAAGTATCAACGGCAGCATATAAGCTTGCATTTTCCGATGATATTGACAAGTTTTTTAAAAATATAGGAAATTACTTCTGCAAAAGTTCAAGTAGAATAGACGACTTCCTCTCATTTCAAGATTATTTTGGAACGGAAACTCATAATATTTTGAAATATTCGTCAACAAGATACTTGTCATGTCTTTATTATTTTACTCTGAATGATTTTGAATGCGATTTTACAAGCGCTTAATTAAATTTTATTATATCCGGACTTTCTACTCCAGCTTATAAAATGTCTTTCCTCATTCTGCAGTACATATTGAAAATTGAAAACACAATAAATTTGGAAATGCCATTGCAAGATGCTCGTGTGCCAATATTTTAAGAACGCTTAAAATTTTTGTTTCGTCAAATGAAAAAGGAGTTTTTAGACAAATTCGAATTATAAAAGCTAAGATTTGAAGCAAATCATTTGCCACTTAACGATATTAATTTGTTGTAGATATTTATATATCCAGAAATAACATTAAAAGTATAATACTACCCAATAAAAAATGCAGCTTCCAACGAAGCACGTTGTAAGGGAGAAACATAAACGTTTCGCTTACGAGTGCGCTTACGGAAGGCATGAATTTTATATGGTGAGTTTTCACTTTGAAGCAATAGATTTTTGACACATAAAGCGCATTATTCAGCGCATATAAAAATTGTATCAGCCTTATGGTATAAACACAACTGGGACGAACTACGAATTTCGCATAGTACGACGAATTCGTCGGCAGGAATTCGTTGCGTAAGTTTGTCATATGAGACACAACAAGTGCGTAAACTCCAGGTATTAATGTTAATTTTTGTCATTCCTTATAGTTTTAGAGACTTTTAATAAATTTTATGGCTTGTTTAAAATATAACAAATTTTCGCGAATTTTCGCAATTTTTTTTTTTTTTTTTTTTTTTTTTTTATTATTTTTCGATATTTTGTTTTTACACCCATTTAGTGATTTCAAATCAATTTTAGTGTTTGTTTAAGAGTTTGCATAATTTTAAGAATTTTAGCTAAGTTCGCAATAGAAGTAATTTGTCTCAGCGATTCTGTACAGCTTTCACGATTTCTAATAAATACCCAGTAAAAACTTCGCCAACAAAATAATGTGTTAAGTAATCAGAAAAACTTAAAAGCACAACTTACAATTCTACTGAAAGAACCACTGAATTTTACAAGGTGTGTCCCCAAATGAACGCATTCAAAAGTAAGTCATTATTTTTTTACAAGCACACATCCAGAAATAAGTAGTTATAGAAGTGGTTTTAAAAGCAGTTAAAGAATAAAGCTACTAAATAATGAGTGAGAGGAGCTATTCATTTTGAAAAAGTAAGCGAAGTTTTTACTGGGTAGTAGACTTTGCCATCATGCCGCTGTTAGCAAATTTTTGCGAATTTCCGCTAATTAAGCAATTTTTACCAAATTTTTGCAATTCCTTATGGCTTTAGAGACTTTTAATAAATTTTATGGCTGTATTAAAAATTTTCGCGAATTTTCGCTGTTTATGGAATTTTTTTTTTTTTTTTTTTTTTTTTTTGTTATTTTCCTACATTTTGTTTTTTTCACTAATTTGCGATTTCAAATAAATTTTAGTGTTTATTTAAAAGTTTGCAATTTTTTGCGCAGTTTAGCCAAGTTCGCAATAGAAGCGATTTGTCCCTTTTATTCTTTATAGCTTTCACGATTTTTAACAAATATTAGACTTTTTTATCATGCTACACTGTCCCTTTCCCAATTTATTCGTCGTTCGTCTGCGTAAGAAATAGAAATAAACCTATCGCAGAGTTCGTTACGCACGACGAATTTCGGTATACGCAATGATTGTGTCTACTTTCTATATACACCAATGTGTTCTATTTCTAATGACGAATATTCGTTGCGAATAATTCGTCATTCGTTCCAGTTGTGTTTCTAGCATTACACACTGAATGTTTTGATACGGCTATTTTTAAGTACTCTCCCTTACAAACCTGCTTCGTAGTAAAGAAATACCTTAGCACTTGAAATCTTATCTTTTTATAAAAGTTGTTGAGAGTTCTTTCACTTACTTTACTTCATTTTCGTATGCCTTATTGCGTAGCGCATAATTGTGCGCTTATTTTTTTAAATGTACCATTAGTGCTTCGCAAAATGATTAAAATTTTTATTGTTTGTATATGTACATAACATTTTGCGAGGCCCTAAGAAAAAAAGTTAACTTCGACGACGAAATTTTAAGCTGGGGTGCAAAATGTACTCCAGAAATTGATTTCAGAAACAACAAGTATAGCACAGCTTTTATTAAAAATATTTCTAAATTAAAGTGCAAATTATTAAACTATTAAAAACGAGTTTCGAGCTCTGTCGGATTTAGATGCTTTAAAAAACGAAAATATTTTTATAGTGCCCACAATGAAAAACTAATTAGATCAGTTAATGTTTCCAGTGCTTAGTAGAAAAACCAAAGGTATATTTTCCATTCCAGACTCTTCGCCGAATGTGGAAAGAAAATTTTCATGACAAAATATTATAAAAACAAAGGAACAAAATAGATTATATGTGCCAACGGTTTCAAGTCTAACCGAAACAAAAGACTTTCTTTTAGAAAAAAATGATACAAAATTATAAAAAACGATTTAGTACTATTGGGGTCGGAAAAGTACGATTTTAAAAGTTCCTTAGTACGATATTGTTAATTCTCATATATCATACCAGTTCGGTTTGTGCTTTGTTGTGATACAGACGTGTATTTTTAACCCCGCATACGATTTGAACTATTAATTAATCACATTTGATTTTGACATATATCAGCAGCGAATGGACGCTTAAAAATAAATGATATATTTTTTATTAAAATTATTTAACATAATAGTGAACAATTAAAACGATAAAATTAAATAAAATAAAAAAGTAATTAGTATTGTGGTTATTTTGTTGAACTATTTATGGTTTTTAATCCAAATTTTTAATATTTTTAATTAGGCTTAAGTTCATGAAATTTAATTTTTATTAAATTATTTTTGTGAAGAAAGGAATTTTACAACATGAAAATCAATCAAAATTGTTATTGATAATCTTTCATTCTTGACGTGGCTCGGGCTCGAACCCTGGCCGGCAGGTTACCATGACATGTTTCGATCGCAACCACTCGATCTCCTCAGATGGATTTGCCGTCTTACACTCGCAGCCATCGACGACTGCTGACGTCACTAGTCAAACATCAATCCTTAAACCAAATTGTATTTTAACATTTGGTAGATCGAAATTTGCTTTCCTGAATGATTATCCATTCTAATTGATTTTACATGTTTTTTCCCTTACTTCTGTTTTTTCGTACTTTCGTCAAGAATTTTTCTTGAAGTCCAAGTACATTTTTTGTTTTTTCACTTTGTCTTTCTCTTTTCCGTTGACCTTTTTCAGCACAACTTGAAGGACAAATGTACACATAGAGCTCGTGCCTTAGCTTCAACAATAATTAGTATTGTGGTTATTTTGTTGAACTATTTATGGTTTTTAATCCAAATTTTTAATATTTTTAATTAGGCTTAAGTTCATGAAATTTAATTTTTATTAAATTATTTTTGTGAAGAAAGGAATTTTACAACATGAAAATCAATCAAAATTGTTATTGATAATCTTTCATTCTTGACGTGGCTCGGGCTCGAACCCTGGCCGGCAGGTTACCATGACATGTTTCGATCGCAACCACTCGATCTCCTCAGATGGATTTGCCGTCTTACACTCGCAGCCATCGACGACTGCTGACGTCACTAGTCAAACATCAATCCTTAAACCAAATTGTATTTTAACATTTGGTAGATCGAAATTTGCTTTCCTGAATGATTATCCATTCTAATTGATTTTACATGTTTTTTCCCTTACTTCTGTTTTTTTCGTACTTTCGTCAAGAATTTTTCTTAAAATAAAAAAGTAAAAATATATACATACGTATGAATGTTCATACATGTATTCTGAACAAAAACATTTAAATTTAAATTTC
This sequence comes from Pollenia angustigena, assembly GCA_930367215.1. Taxonomy (NCBI): domain Eukaryota; kingdom Metazoa; phylum Arthropoda; class Insecta; order Diptera; family Polleniidae; genus Pollenia; species Pollenia angustigena. Next base: position 218,248,309 of record OV884058.1, on the reverse strand, counting down.
TAATTTTTTTGTGTTGTTGTAATACAATAAATAATAAAAATATTAAAAGCAAAGCAAAACGGTGAAAAACAAAAACAACTTTTTGCATGAGTACGAACAGTGAAACAACACTAAGACAAAGTGAAAGACGCGTTTACGTTTTAGTTCATGCAAATTAAAATAATGCAGACATAAATAAAACAAAACAAAACAATATTAACTACCTAACGGCTAAGCCAATTATTCGTACACGTTCCCTCTCGCCCTCGGTATTTACACAAACGGTGGATCGTGACTCATTAAAAAAACTATAACTAGACTTGGTGACAAGTGTTGCCAGGCCAGCAAGTATTGCCGTGACGTCAAAAACAAATTAAGTGGGAAATGATACCATGAACTCAAACCCAAATGCAATGGAAAACCCCTTTTAAAAAGTTGTCAAAAGCCTACAGTACAAGTTGGTATGGACAGGTACATAACAGTGCTTAAACGGGGACGCACCCTTCCTCTGCAGCAGTTGCTTCGGCCTCAAAAGTACCATCTTTTGATAAAATAAATTCTCAAACTCGTTTTGCAATTCTGGAGGATGAATCCTCTGAAGCACCAAACATCATAAAATCGTCCAAACCTCCCCCGATATATCTTAGGGAGCAAAATTCAAATGAGCTCATAAAGAGTTTGATATCGGTGATAGGTGAAAATTCGTTTTACGTAGCGGCTATCAAGCGTGGAAGTATAAACGAGACAAAAATACAAGTCAATCATGAGAATGATTTTCGCAAAATAATAAACAACATTAAAACACTTAAAAAAAACTTTTATACCTACCAACTGAAAAGCAGTAAAGGTCTACAGGTAGTGATTAAGGGTATTGCCTGATTTATGGACCCAGAAGAGGTAAAAACATTCCTAGAAGACGTAAAACTTAAAAAAGACGGAACACATCCTATGTACAATTTAAAATATATTCTCTACAGAAGAATAACTATAGAAGAGCCGCACAAAAGCAATGGTCCCGTTCAATGTTTAAACTGTCAAGAGTATGGTCATACTAAGGCTTACTGCTATTTACCCCCTGTTTGCGTAGTATGTGGTGAATTACATGGCACAGTTCTTTGCGATAAGTCTAAAACCGACCCCAACGTAAAAACATGTAGCAACTGTGGCGGTAATCACACTGCCAATTATAGAGGATGCCCTGTATATAATATCGTCAAGCAGTCGGTTGGACCGAAAACTAATCCTCCCTAAATGCATGTAACAAATCTAGTAACCACAAATGACATACAGGCTCCGCAGCCTGGTAATAACAGAACCTCTTATGCTAACGTCCTAAAATCAAACCATGTGCCAATGCAAGGGGTCTCGCTAAGTTATGATGAAACTCCAGTTTCTAATTTAAGTCGTCTAGAAAAAACCATGGAAACATTAGTGCAAACAGTAAATAATTTTACAAACACAATGGTTAATATGATGCAGGAAATTCTTAGAATGCAATCGATGTTATTGCAAGCTCTACTTAACAAACCATGAACTGTTTAAAAATTTGTTTTTGGAACGCAAACGGCATCCGCCAACATAAAAATGAACTAGAATACTTTCTTAAAAATAAACAAATTGACCTCAAGAAACACATTTAAAATTAATGGTTACATACTATATGACACCAAGGACCCTCGAGATAGAGCTTGTGGATGTTCTGCCATTTTGATAAAAACCCGAGTCAAACACTACCTTATGTGTGATCACCGTGAAGACTATCTGCAAGCAACGACTATTTGTGTTGAAGAGCTTAATCGAAACATAGTAATTTCTTCTTCATACTCTCCACCTAGATTTTCCATATCAGAACGCCTATATTATAAATATTATAAATCATTACGCCCCTGTTTCCTGGCCGCTGGCGATTATAACGCTTATCATACCTTCTGGGGGTCACGACTTACAACACCAAAAGGTCGTGTTTTGTTTAACACAATATCTAAAATGGGTTTAAATGTGGTCGCGAGCGGGCAACCAACATATTGGCCTACTGATCAGCAAAAAATTCCAGATGTTATCGACTTTGGCGTGGTTAAAAACATCCCCACAGAAACGATTCATGTTGAAGCTTCCTTAGAACTATCATCCGACCACACACCTACAATTGTTACTATTTCAAACCCAAATAGAATTGCATTTCCGTCAGGTTACTTAGCGACGCCAGCCACACAAATAAATTGGTTAAAATATAAAAAATTTCTCAGTGCCCATTGCACAGAAAATATTCCGCTAGTACACCGGAGAATGTGGATCTCTCTATTGTTAACTTTGACAGTTATCTTAAACTAGCTGTTCAACATTCCAGCGTTACCCCCAAACAAATTAAAAATAATAAAATATATTCTTCAGATGTCGAGCGGCTCTTGACTGAAAAAATGAGAGTTCGAAGAGAGTGGCAACTTTACAGATCCCCGCAACTTAAGATTTTATAGTGCACAAAAAGGCTAAGAAAGTTACTGCGGAATCAGAAAACGGCTTCTCTAGAAAAATATCTTAAGGAACTTGATGCAACTCCACAATCTGACTACTCAGTATAGCGTGCAGCTAGAAATCTAAAAAGGCCAGTTATATCTAAGCCACCATTAAGAAACTTGAATGGTAATTGGGCAAGAAACGATATTGAAAAAGGAAATCTGTTTGTTAGTCACTTGAAAAACGTATTTACACAAAATATATTTCACAATATTGCGGTCGAGTTACCACCTGTTGCTGCTAGAGCAGCTATTCCCCTCAGATTTGAGTTAAGAGAAATCGAAAAGGCTTTTTGTGACTTAAACACTAAGAAGGCACCTGGTATTGATAAAATCAGTAATAAAATGCTTTTGGAGCTACCTCGCATAGCAAAGAAAATTATTCTTTTTATTTTTAATGCTATTTTACGCCTTGAATACTATCCTCAAAAATGGAAGGTTTCCTTAGTTACCATGATACCAAAGCCAGGTAAAGATCATACAAAAGTTGAGTCTTATGGTCCTATTAGCTTATTATCAAATATGTCAAAGCTGTTTGAGAAATTATTAGTTTCAAAATTAACACCGATTTTAAGTGAAAATAGATGTATTCCAAACCATCAGTTCGGGTTTAGAAGAAAATACAGCACAATCGAACAGACTCATCGAATAGTAAATGTCATAAGAAAAGCATTTGAAGAAAAGAAATATTGCTCAGCACTCTTCACGATGCTTTGCAAGCTTTTGATAAAGTCTGGCATGAAGGCTTATTACATAAATTGAAGCAAAATTTACCAGCAAACACACACAAGCTGCTAGAAAGCTACTTAGTCGGTCGTCAATTTATTATTAAAGAAGGAAATTTCTTAAGTTCACCTCAGCCCATTGCCGCTGGAGTCCCACAAGGCAGCATCCTGGGCCCTCTATTATACCTTAATTATACTTCGGACATGCCAACAAGGAACTACACACAAACTTCAACATTTACAGACGATACAGCTTTTCTAAGCGCCCACGAAAATCGTTATAAAGCATCGCGTTACTTACAGCATCATATATTTCAACTATAAATACGGTTAAGACAATGGAGGATAATAGTCAATGAGCAAAAATGCGTACATATAACACTCACTTTGCGCCGGGAATCTTGCCCCCCTATTACAATGAATAATCAAATAATTACTAAACATTAGCATGTAAAATATCTCGGTATACATCTGGATCGGCGATTAACGTGGAAATGCCATATAGAGGCAAAATTAACTCAAATAAAACTAAAAGCCATTCAAATTCATTGGCTTATTGGAAGAAAATCTGTCCTTAGTCTCGATTGCAAGCTTCTACTTTACAACTCTATATTAAAGCCTATCTGGTGCTACGGTATTCAACTATGAGGCACTGCCTCGGCCTTTAATATCGACAAAATTCAAAGGCGCCAAAATAAACTTCTTCGAATAATCACAGCCGCTCCCTGGTATGTTAAAAACTCAAACATCCATAAGGATCTCAAAGTGCCATTAGTTAAAACTATGATTACAAAATAAGCAATAAAATATTTAAAAAGGCTTGAACAACACCCAAATCCACTAGCTCGAAATATTTTAAATCATGGCGGACACACTCGCTTAAGAAGAAGCGACACTGCAGCACTTACCCAATTAGATGAGCGATAAACACCTATATAAGTGAACGGAACCCGTGATGAAAAAAATTTTGTCTGGCACTGGCAGGACATAAAATAACGTATTAGGTTAAGATTTGATTAATTACATTACGTGACAATTTTTTGACCAAATGAATTTGACACCTAATCTATATGTAAAATTGTCCGCTGAATCCGAATATGAAGTTAGAATTGTCAAAAGTAGAACAGTTTTTGAGATATTCCAAAATAGCCGTTATTTGTGTTTTTAAAAAACACGGATTCAGCGGACAATTTTACATAAAGATTAGCTGCCAGATTCACGACTTTGTTGAAATTTTGTCACGTAGTGTTATTGTTAGTTCATATTTAATATATGAAGATTCAATAAAAAATAATGACAAAAAAAAAATATATATATATCATACCTGATAGAGGTGTAACCTCTAGTTTCGCTGCCAACCTCTCAACGAGTCATATAAAAATAGGAAGATGACTTTACTGAATTAATAACAGTTTGGCAGCTGTGGGCCAAAAATGGTCCATGTTCGGCATTTTAGCAATTTTTGCTAGTCTTTACCTACAACTGCGCCAAAGGCAGGAAAACAAAATTGAAATTGGTTCCGCGATAAGCCAGAAGAAAAATAGCTTGTTTTTCAAAAAATCTGATTTCAGTCAAAATAAACATGAGCCCAAACAATCCGAACAGCAGCTAAAACTAGCAAAACCCAAATAAGCTTTTCTTAGTTTCGCTGAGTACTGAGACAAATTCCACACGAGAAGGGGTTTGCACTCGATTACTTGAAAAATGCTGCACTTTGATAGTAAACAATTAAAAAAAAATGCCATTTTATTAAATTAATATTAATTTTCTATTACACTGTGTGTAATTTTTAAAGAAATGGAAAAAAACCATATACAAACACCACTACGTGATAAAAGACCAAAAAAAAGACCCGTGTCTTCCAGTTTTGCCCAAAGTCATGCACTTTTTTTTATGGGCACCCCAAAGATTTGGGGCCTCGGTGTCATTTTTGCAAAAAGTGATAATTTTCTCAGGAAAGTAGGAAATTTGAACGATCCCAAAATTCCGTTCTTTTTGCTCTAGGACGACTAGTTAACGAATAAATCGACTTTTTAGTTTTTCATATAAACAATCCATTTTTGGTTTTGCTCTAGGACGCCTAGTTTACGAATAAATCGACTTTTTAGTTCTTCATATAAAAAATCCATTTTTGATAGGAAATTTGAAAGATCCCAAAATTCCGTTCCTTTAGCTCTATGACGTCTAGTTTAAGAATAAAACAACTTCTTAGTTTTCCATATAAAAAATCTATTTTTAGTTTAGCTCTAGGACGCCTAGTTTACGAATAAATCGACTTTTTAGTTTTCCATATAAAAATCAATTTTTGGTTTAGCTCTAGGACGCCAAGTTTGCGAATAAATCGACTTTTTAGTTTTCCATATAAAAAATCCATTTTTGGTTTAGCTCTAGGACGTCTAGTTTACGAATAAATCGACTTTTTAGTTTTTCATATCGAGGGTTATTTTTCAAATAGTGCTATCAGCAAAATCACAATTTTACAGGAGAGCGAAAAAACTGTTTTTTTGATAATTCTGAGAGTATGGCTGTTTTCCTAAACGCCTGTTGCATTGTAGTAATACATGGCAACATGTTTTTAAATGCAACCATAAAAATTTTGACAATGCATTAAGTTCCGAAATGCAACTTTGTAGTTGTCACTGCGCAGAGAAAAGCAAATAAAGCAGTTAAAATAATGTAGATGCAAACCATATTCATATACAATACAAAGTAGGTGAAAATTTAAATACACAATGCATCAACACGGTAATGATACATTGTGAACACACGTTTAGGAAAACAGCCTATTAACTAAACTTTATTTAACAATGTTATTAAAAAACAACGTCTAAATCATACATATGTAAAATTTTTTCTAAATCCATATATTCGCGCTTATATGTCTGATAGCCAGTGTTGCCAAAACTTGGTGACCAAAAATTGCTAAATTTACGGAAAAAATGGCTAAAAAATGGGTAAAAAATTAAAATTCAATAACAAAACAGAAATAATTAATTTAAAGTTGTTTACGATGAAATTGTGAGTTAAGATCAATTTGTTAAATAAGAATAAGCGTAAATTAATATTAAAATAAATAATTATTAAAAAATTAAATCATCGAAAAATTCGATGTCGTTATTGTTCATCTCATAGGAATCACTCAATAGTTTCAAATAATCATAAGTTTTAAATAATTTGAAGGTAAATCATAATCACGATTACATTTACCCAACCTTTTGAGTCCAGATCTACAATAAAAACTAGTAAGAAAGAGTAGTCGGTTAAACCCGACTTTATGATACCCTACACCACATTAGAACCTTTGTACCAAATTTTATCAAATAATCTCTAAATTGCGACCTGTACTTTGCGCACAAGGTTTACATGGACAACCAGCCAGCCGGACAAACATCGTTAATTCGACTCAGAAAGTGATTCTGAGTCAATCGGTATACGTAAAGGTGGGCTAAGGACCAATATTTTAAGGTGTTACAGACATCAGCACAAACGCATAATACCCTCTCCACTATTGTGGTGGTGCTATAAATATTGTATTGTTATGGTAAAAATATTTACCTAATTGATAAAATCGAATTAACGGTTGCTTAATGTAACCTATTTCTCAAATTACTTTAACGATGTTTACTTGGCTAAACACCCTCTCTACTTCAGCATGGTAGTGAGAGCAACTTTATAGTAGTTCTGAAATTTAAAAAAAAAATTGTTACCGCCTGCATCCCTTTATTGAAATACTTGCAACCAAAAAGAAACAGCGATGTTTGTTTTGATCGATTTTATAAATTTAATAGGGGAATACTGTTCCTTTATTTTGAAAAATGTTTCAGCGTCATAGTTTATAGCGATTTTCAACATTTGTAAAAGTTGTGACTTAAATTAAAGGCGTTTTAATTGTTCAAAATGTTTATTTGCTTTTATAAATTTTTATAACAAAATAAAAATTATTCTTTTAAAAGAAATCGGCAAAAAAATTTCATGGCTAAACAAGTTCAAAAATGGCTAAAAAAAAAATGGCTAATGGCTAAACTCATTTTTTAATGGCTAAACAGGGTGAAAAATGGCTAAATCTAGCCACTAAATGGCTGAATTGGCAACACTCCTGATAGCACTATTTACAAATTAAAATTTTATCGATTTGAACATTGAAATAATGAAATAAGCAGATAGCACTATTTGAACAAAAATGAAAATGAGCTGTAATGAAAATTTTCGAAACTTTAATTTTAGTTACACGAATTTTCATTTAAATTATTAGTAAAATTGTTAACAGAAAATTAAGTTACAATTTTACACTAACGTTTATTGAAAAGCAATAAATAATTAAACTTTATCCGCATATTTTAAATTATCATAAAAATAATTATATTCTTGCGAAATAGCAGACTTCAATTCTTTGGAAATGCATCCGTTTGCTTAGTTGAAAAGAACGTGGGCCAGATTGTAAGGGTTTCGCTTCTATTTATATGATCGCTGCACAGTGTGGGAAATTTGGTAGAAGAATGGAAATAATTCTATATTTTATAAGCGGTTAGGTCGATTGAAGTGCAGTTTGAGGTGACATTTGAAAAGTTGTAGTCGAGTTTAAGTCTTGGATTTGAGGTCTATAGACTTAGCAGAAGAGGTGCTATAGGTTCCCAAATTAGGACATCTCGGGTATTAGAAAAACTAAAAACGATCCTTAATTATTAATTTTAGATCGATGCTAAAAATAGTTGGTCTAGTATTTTGGAAATATAAGACTCAAATTTATCATAATTTGTTTGAAATGTTTTTTTGTGAATTATCAGCAAATCAATTAATATTCTTTATTTTGCAAATTGTAAAAAAAAATCGTTTTTATCAAAGTAATTTTTGGGAATACAAGATCTTGTTTGTCGTGCTTAATTCCCAATTTTTATTCTTGATAAAAACACTGAAATTAATTGTTGATGGGATAACCTATTCCTATGCGCATTTCACTGGTTGCTTAGGCCAGATCATCCGGCAACTTCACCCAAAGAATGTAGAAAAACTAAAGATATTATACAAATAAATTCGCTTAACAGTTTTATTTGTATAATATCACGTAAAAGTTGGTCATGACTTCGTCTGAGGTGGTCCATTCGGACGGTCCAATTTTGGGCGACTCGTTCCAGTTTGTATGACCCGATATGCTTATAATAATTGTGCAATATGAATACTAAGACCCGTGCTTGGTAGCCATTATATAGGGTGATTTTTTTAAAGCTATAGGAAAGTTTAAAAAAACACATAAAATTCAGAAAAATGCATTAAATCTTTATTTGAATCGATAGTACCGTCCATATAATTTAATGTTTGAAGATTATTTCACCGTGACTGCTCCTCAAAACGTCCATCCGCTTAGTCCAATTTTGGCACACTCTTTCCAACTTTTCGGCCGGTATCTCATGAATAAATGCTTCAATGTTTTCTTTTAATGCGTCAATTGAAACGGGCATGTCTGTAAGACATGAGCTTTTAACATAGCGCCCCACAAAAAATAGCCTAAAGACGTTAAATCGCACGATCAAGGCGGCCAATTGACCGGTCCGAACGTGATATAAAATGTTCACCGTTCACCAAACCGTTCTTTATGGTAAGATCTACAACTTTGTCTCAGATGGTAAATCAAAATTCTGAACGGTTTGCAAGATATGAGGCTGAGAAAATTATCACTTTTTTGCAAAAATGCCCCCGAGGCCCATAAAAAAAGTGCATGACTTTGGGCAAAACTGGGAGACACGGGTTTTTTTTGGTATTTTATCACGCAGTGGTGTCCGTATCAGAGAACGGCTTTGTGCAATTGCAAAACAATCGCATTAAATGAACAGCAACAAATACACTGACTTGCGGTCATACCCCTGCAAATAAAATTGGACCACCTGATCTATTTTGATAAAATGGACTACTCCATGGACTGGTCCGATGTAATGCAAGCATGGACCATGTCATTGTTAAAAAGTGTTTGAAGTGAGACGACATGTCTTCGTTTTTTAACGACATGCTTTCGTTTTTAAACGACGTCAAAACTAACCCTCTTGAGTATACCATGGAGTAGTTTTAAAACTACTCCTTAGTGGTCCAAAGGTGGGTTATATGGTCCTCTCCTAGGACATCGTAATGTTAAATAGACCAGGTTTTTTCCATACGTTTGGGTTACTTTTGGACTAGTCCTGGTCCCTTGTGGACTACTCTTTACATGCGTGTTTGGACTGGTCCTATTATTTGCAGGGACAATCAAACTTGCGCAACCGCAAATATTCGCTGCTGGTTTGCAGTCATTCAAATAATGCACATCGTGCTTTGTTATTTATACCATCGTTTTTTTCATACGTTTGGGTTACTTTTGGACTAGTCCTGGTCCCTTGTGGACTACTCTTTACATGCGTGTTTGGACTGGTCCTATTATTTGCAGGGACAATCAAACTTGCGCAACCGCAAATATTCGCTGCTGGTTTGCAGTCATTCAAATAATGCACATCTTGCTTTGTTATTTATACCATCGTTAGCTTCGGTTTTTAATAAAGATGTTTGTGTGTTCGGTGCGACAATGATTATTTTGGTAAAAAAAAATACAAACAAAAAAGCCAGAAATCAAGCAATCATTACTCATGTATTCATTCAGCAGTTGCTATGTAGTACAAAAAAAAAATTGAAATGAAACCAACCTAGCATTTACACATGCCACTGCCAGTTCGAAAAACTCAATACACTCACACTTTTGTACTAATACACTCACATTTTTCGTAATGGCAGCTCCAGTGGCAGCAAAAATTGCATGCGAGTGGAAATTTGGCACTTGCATGCCACTAAATGTCAAAACGATAAGCAATGTTGCCATGTTAAAAATTTAATTCACATTTACTGGATTGTTGTCAAATTGTTATTGAAGTTTTATCTTAATAAAGAATTATTATGATTAATTTTTTAAAAACGCGCATAAATAAAAGTAAGTTTGTTAATAATAGAGCATTAAAATCGTTAAAATAATGCTAATGTAAATAAATGAAAAAATTTTCCCAAAAATGTGCCATTATGATTAACTCGGTAACTCTATTTTGTTTTCTGGTACTTTTTTATTTTATTTTGAGATGTAAACAAATTTGCTCATGTTGACGCTTCTACGAAATTTTGAAAATGAACTCGCAGTGGCATGTGTAATCACAAAAGTTAATGGCATGAGACTCGACTATTTCGAACAAATTTTCTTTGATAATATGTATACAACAGTGGCATGCCACTACTTGCATGTGTAAAGGCAGGGTAAACGCACATATGTAGTTACAAACAATTTCCATAGAAACAGACTTTTTCATCTTAAAAAGTACAGTAGTTCTGTATGTAGGTACAATGTATTCTTGTTATTGTTGTTTTTATTGTTGTTAATTTTAACAAAGCGTCTCATCGAGTGGTTTATTGTTGTTAATGTTAACAAAGCGTCTCATCGAGTGGACAATGACTACTTGCATGCAAAAGTATAATGGTGTTTTCTTTTCTGACAATAATGTTCCATACATGCTACCATTCGTGCGGGTTTTTGTTCCATTCTAAAAATATATGCAAAAATGTGAGAAGTTGTCGTTTTCCTTTCTAAACATGTTGCAACAATAAATGGCAAATTTGTTCCATTTCTTACCCGCAGTTATAACTGAGTGTGAGATAATACCCTTTTTTGCATCTGCGTAAAGTACTTTTTTATGCAAGCAAATATTTTTTTTCTTGTGTTTGCGGACAATTTGCGTTATATTGTGATTTTTAGTTATATTGTGATGGATATAAAAACTTTTTGTTTTTCGTTTGTTTTACTTTTATTATATTTTTTTTATCGCAAAATTTTTAACAATAGCTGACATTAATTATTAAAAATCAGTGCTGTTAACGCTTATTGGAATTGTAAGAAAATTCAATGTTGAAAATTGCTTCAAGCGTGGTGAATATCGCTTTTAGTATAAACTTTGTATTCAATATTTAACACGCTAAATACACATTAGTGTTGAGTGTAAAACGTAGCTATTATTTTCTTCCATTGTAATTTAGAAAAATGTATCACTCTGTAAGGGTTCGTGTAACCTAATAAATATATTACACAACTATAATGCATCATTATTTTTTAGAAAAAACAAGTTAGAATGCTATATTCGGCTGTGCCGAATCTTTGATACCCTCCACCGACAGTTCGAATGTTTAAGGAGTAATATCTGTATGATGTTATTATAATCTTAAACTGTGACGATTTGTTATTAATTATGGTTTAAGGCAACCAAACTGTTTTCCGGTAGAAGGGTTTATATGGGGCCTAGGGTAAATTATGGACCGATCATCACGAAATTTCACATCGTCATTTCTAGTCCTTTAAAACTGTGACGTACCAATTTCTGTTATGATTGCATTATTTTTTACGGTTTTAGGCGTACTGAACTATTTTCCGGGAGTAGGGTTTCTATGGGGCCTAGGGTAAATTATGTACCGATCTTCACGAAATTTCACAGTATCATTTATAGTCCTATAAAACTGTGACGGGCCAAATTTTGTTACGCTAGCGTTATTTTTTACGGTTTTAGGCGTACTAAACTGTTTTCCGGGAGTAGGGTTTATATGGGGCCCAGGGTAAATTATGGACCGATCTTCACGAAATTACACAGTTTTATTTCTTGTCCTATAAAACTTTGATGTACCAAATTTTGTTATGATAGCATTATTTTTTACGGATTTAGGCGTACTAAACTGTTTTCCGGGAGTAAGGTTTATATTGGGCCCAGGGTAAGTTATGGACCGATCTTCACGAAATAACACAATTTTATTTATTGTCCAATAAAACTTTGATGTACCAAATTTTGTTATGATAGCATTATTTTTTACGTTTTTAGGCGTACTAAGTTGTTTTCCGGAAGTAGGTTTTATATGGGACCTATGGTAAATTATGGACCGATCTTCACGAAACTTAACAGTTTAATTTCTAGTCCTATGTAACTGTGACTTGCCAAAATTTGTAATGATAGCATTGTTAGTTAAGGTTTTGGGCTTAATATACTGTTTTCCGGGAGTAGGGCTTATATGGGGCCTAGGGTAAATTATTGACGGATCTTCACGAAATTTCATAGCGTGATTTCCAGTTGAATAAAACGAATTGTTGCGAAATCTTATATCATTCTGTGCATTTTTCCACCATTTATGTTAGTTTTTGTAACAAAATTATCAATTTTTTTTAGGTGGTGGTTCCACATTTTGATTCATAGCTCAGATCCTATTGAACCGATTTGGCTGAATTTCAATCCCAAACTGCTTAGGATAACTACAAGCAATTTGACACCAAGTTTGTTGATTTCTTTTGAGTTTTTCGAAAGTGAGCGTGTTTTCAACAGACGGACAGACGGACAGACAGACGGACATGGCTAAATCGACTTAAAATTACTCAAGAACCCAGAATATATATACTTTATAGGGTCTGAGATGAATAGTAAAAAAGTTTCACACGGAATGACAAACTGAATATACCCTCTTCACAACTAATTGTGGTGGAGGGTATAAAAACACCATAAGAATGTGTTCCTTTTGAATTTACTCAGTTGCGTTATATTGCGTGCGCAACAAAAATGCAAATAAAGCATTTTCAATAAAAAACGAATACATGCAAAAATCAAATGTGTACGAAACGATGTAAAAATTACCAACGTTGAACTTTGTTTTGCAGGCAAAGAGTGAATGTAAATTTGAGCACATGAATAATTCAAGAAAAATAGTGATTTTGCAGTTCTCTGGTCCGTATATGGTTATTTTTTCGTGTTGCACTGTGTTATTAATAAATCGTGTCAAAAGTTTATTGATGCTGTTAACAAATTTGCTGACTTTTTAAAAACCATAACTACATTTTATAATTTAATCTCTGCAAATGGTCATTATTTATGTTGATTTTTTTGTGTTTTTTCCAATTTTATGACATATATTTTTGTTGTATTTAATTATTAATTACAATTATAAACAATATGTTTTCTATAATGTTTTTTTTTTTGTTTTATTTATATTTAACATATTTTATTAGTAGTAATTACTAGTGCTGATAAGAACTTTAAACAATAAAATAGAGGCGTTTATATGTTCGGAAATTAAGAAATTTGTGATTAATTTGTTTCCTCTATTTTTTAAAATGTTACAAAATTTATTTTAATTGTATATCAATGGATATCAAATTTTGCTTTCTTTCCATTGATGAAGTCAATATTTAGTTATTTTCTTTCAAACTGTGATTATCCTTAACATTTAATAATTAGTTTTGATTGTATTTATATTAAATTTATTGATTTTTAAATTTTTTATGGCAAATGCAAACAATTTAAATTACACATGATTAAATTGTTAAAAATTAATCACATTTATTTTTATATCAGCAAAAAAACTATACATTTAAGTATGCAATATTTGCATAACTGAATTTAAATTTAATTTTCTATGTAAAAATTTAATTTATTTAGGTATTAACATAAATAAAACGGCTAAGGGGAAAAATAGAGTCATTAACTAATTTACTTTTTAATACTTAATAACCACTAATAAATCTTAATTATAAATTCATTCAAAATAAAATTTTTTTTAATCCCTACTAACACCAAATTTTTTTATCTTCTTTTAAAAATGTGAATTTTCACAAAATTTTATTTAAATATTTCGCAAAATTTTTCATAAAGTTCTTACAAAATTTCCTAAAATGTTTCATAAAAAATGAATAAAAGTCCTATAAAAATAGAAAATTTTGACAGAAATTTCTTTAAATAGAAAACCTTGAAAAAAATGTCTATAAAAATTAAAAATTTTTAACAAAACTCCCTAAAAAAATAGATAATACTTGCAAAAATCCTATAAAAATAGAAAATTTTTACAAAAGTTCCTATAAAAATAGAAAAAGTTACAAAATTTCCTATAAAAATAGAAAATGGTTACAAAATTTCCTATAAAAGTAGAAAATGGTTACAAAATTTCCTATAAAAATAGAAAATGGTAACAAAATTTCCTGTAAAAATAGAAAATGATGTTCATTTAATTATTTTTTATGAAGAAAGAAATTTTTACAACATGAACTGAATCAAAATTTTGTGATACTTTCCTTCCTTGGCTGCCGCGGTAATCGAATCCAGGCTTTCACGGAAAAAACATGAAAAACAGAAAAATTTACGTTGGACTTCAAGAAGAATTCTTGACAAAAAGTACGAAAAAAAAACAGAAGTAAGTTAAAACATGTTAATCAATTAAAAGTGGATAATCATTCAAAAAGCACATTTCGATCTGCCTAAGGTTAAATACAATTTGGTTTAAAGATTGATGTTTGGCTATTGACTGCCAGCAGCCGTCAATGGCTGTGAGTCTTAAACGGCAAATCCCTCTGAAGAGATTCGGTGGTTGCAATCGAAACATGTAAGGTAAACCTGTCCGTGAAAGCCTGGATTTGATTCTCGCGGCAGCCAAGAATGAAAAATATCAATAAATTGTTATTCATTTCATGTTGTAAAAAATCCTTTCTTCATAACAAATTATTTAATGAAAATAAAAATTAAATTCAACGAACTTTATCAAAATTTGGATAAAAAACAGTTCAATAAAATAACCACAATACTAAAAATAGAAAAGGTTTACATTATTTCCTATAAACATAGAAAATGTTTACAAATTATACTATAAAAATAAAAAACTTTTACAAAATGTCATATTCTTACAAAATTTCCTATAAAAAAAAAAATTTTTTACAAAAACTCCTATAAAAATATGAAATTTTTTACTAAATTATAGTCCTATTTCTTCGACCTTTTTTTTTATTAAATACTTTAATAAATTCTTCAAGCTTAAGATCACTTATTTATAAAATTAATTAAAATATTTTTATTTTCGATATTTCGATTTCCGTTGGAAATCTTCTTCAGGAAAATTTTTTTACAATAAAATAAAATTTAAAAATTGAGTTTGACAATAAATGGAAAAATAAATAAAAAATGGAAAAATAAATTTTAAAATTTCAATTAACAAAATTATTATAATAAACTTTAAAATTCCATTCTACAAACTTTAAAGAAAAAGACAAACAAAAAACAAAATTTTTTAAAAATATTCAAAGCCTATAACCTATTTTAATGTCCCTTTCCGTCAATAGTTATTTTCATTTATAAAATGTTAACCAACTGAGCTACGCCATCTGAAATTCATTTTACAAACAATCAAGAACAAATACCTATTTATAATTATCCCTTCCATCAACCTATTTATTTTAATTCAATAAATGTCTATAAATCTGAGCTAAGCCCTCAGTATCTTTTTTAAAATTAATTCTTTTCTCAAATGGAACATTATTTATTTGCAACATTTCTAACATATATCTACGTTTCTTAAAACTCTCCGTATTCAAAATTGATGTGTTTTCAAAATCAGGATAATGATTAAAATCCCTACAATGAGTTGATAACGCCGTTCCATGGGCTGAATTATAATTCCTATATTTTTGGTCATGTTTATGTCCTGCTAATCTAATTTTCAGTTTTGTCCCAGTTGTTCCTACATATATTTTCCTACATTGTTCGATATCATTGCCGCCACAATGAATCTTATAAACTAAATTTGACATATCTGACTTAAGTAATCTATCCTAGAAATGAAAACATTTTAGGTGACGATACTACTTTTCACACATTAGAAAAAGATCCAACAAGCAGATTTGAGAAAATTAATAATAAATTTATTGAAGAACTTTTGAAATTAAATGTGGTAACATTAGTGGAAAAATACAAATTAAAAACTTTCATATCTGTAGCACCAAAATTATATGGATTACCAAAAATTCATAAGGACAATTTTCCTTTAAGACCAATTTGTTTGTCCATAAATTCACCATCACATAATCTTTGTAAATATATTACGAATTTACTTAAGAAGATAACGGAGAATTCTAAGTATAATGTTAGTAATTCTATACAATTTAAACATAAGTTGGAAAATTTAACAATTCAGGATAGTGAAAAATTAATATCACTTGATGTGGTTTCATTATTTCCTAGTATTCCAGTTGACTTGGCAATAAGAATTATTGAGGAAAATTGTTACAAAATTTCAGGGATAACGAATATTAATAAGGATTTATTTTTGAGAATTATAAAGTTCTGTATAGTAGATAATAGATATTTTCAATTTGATAGGAAAATATATGCCCAAAAAAAGGGGCTTCCTATGGGTTCTCCAGCATCTCCAATAGTTGCTGATATTGTTATGGAGAAATTATTAGATACATGTTTAGGAAAATTGACAATTAAGCCGAAGATAATAACGAAATATGTAGATGATTTGTTTGTTATAGTTAATGAGAAGGAGATAGATACTCTGTTATCAACTTTAAATTCATTTGATCAGAATATTAAGTTCACTATTGAAAGGGAATTGAATTGTTCAATTCCATATTTGGACACATTGGTGATTAGGTAGAATTTTAAAATATAATTCTAAACACCCGAGGAGAATTATCATTAATACAGCTAGGAATCTAATAGATAGGATATTAACAATTAGTGATTAAAGATTTCATAAGAAGAATAAGGAAATTATTGGAAATATTTTGAAGAATAATAGTTTTCCTAACAAAGGCTGAGTTCCTAAACATCATAATACTTTGCAGTCAAAGTCAAAAAAGTATCATAGAGTTTAACTATATCTAGTTTGATTATTGTGAACGCATCGATATTGTTTTTAGTGAACTTTGGTACAGATAACATTGTAAAATTTTTCACGGTTGTTTGGTAGAAAGCAGCGAGTTGCTTTGCAACTGATGTTTTGGAACTCACCCAAACTGATTTGCAAATTAGTAAGATTTCGGTACCACGTACTTATAAGTCTTTAACTTATGTACCTGAGTTTTCAGAAAGATTAGAAAATTCGAATATTTATGATAAAGGGAAATACAGAATGGCACATAGGGTGAATAATAATGTTGGGAGATTATTCACAAAAACTAAGGATAGATTACTTAAGTCAGATATGACAAATTTAGTTTATAAGATTCATTGTGGTGGCAATGATATCGAACAATGTAGGAAAATATATGTAGGAACAACTGGGACAAAACTGAAAATTAGATTAGCAGGACATGAACATGACCAAAAATATAGGAATTATAGTTCAGCCCATGGAACGGCGTTATCAACTCATTGTAGCGATTTTAATCATTATCCTGATTTTGAAAACACATCAATTTTGAATACGGAGAGTTTTAAGAAACGTAGATATATGTTAGAAATGTTGCAAATAAATAATGTTCCATTTGAGAAAAGAGTTAATTTTAAAAAAGATACTGAGGGCTTAGCTCAGATTTATAGACATTTATTGAATAAAAATAAATAGGTTGGTGGAAGGGATAATTATAAATAGGTATTTGTTCTTGATTGTTTGTAAAATGAATTTCAGATGGCGTAGCTCAGTTGGTTAACATTTTATAAATGAAAATAACTATTGACGGAAAGGGACATTAAAATAGGTTTTAGGCTTTGAATATTTTAAAAAAATTTTGTTTTTTGTTTGTCTTTTTCTTTAAAGTTTGTACAATGGAATTTTAAAGTTTATTATAATCAAAAAGTAATTTCAATTTTTGGGAATACAAAATTTTAATTTCAAAAGATTTTGTTATTCGTGCTTAATTCCCAGTTTTTATTATTGATAAAAACACTTGAAATTTATTGTTGATGGGATAAGCTATTCCTATGCATTGATCTGGCCTAAGCAACCAGTGAAATGCATAGGAATAGCTTAGGCCAGATCATCAGGAAACTTCATCCATAAAGGTTTTAGACAAACTAAAGATATTAAACCAAATAAAACTGTTAAACGTATAAGAATTATAGCAACAGTTCTACTTGTAACAATATCAAAGTTTAAACAAAACACATCAACAATAAACAACAGTGGGTTCATCTCATCTTACATTTCCCCACTACAATTAGTTGAAATTCTCCCAACATTAATTGTAGTTGTAAGTAGGTTAAGAAAAACAAAATGAAAAAA
Organism: Pollenia angustigena; assembly: GCA_930367215.1. Lineage (NCBI taxonomy): Eukaryota > Metazoa > Arthropoda > Insecta > Diptera > Polleniidae > Pollenia > Pollenia angustigena. Next base: position 218,230,071 of record OV884058.1, on the reverse strand, counting down.
AAAACAACAACTTACAAAAGATGTTGTCAATTAAGCTTGAAGAATTTATTAAAGTATTTAATAAAATTTTTTACAAAATTTCCTATAAATATAGCAAAATTTTTGCAAAATTTCCTAAAAAAAATAGAAAAATTTTTACAAAGTTTATTATAAAATTAGAAACTGTTTGAAAAGTTTCTATAAAAAAATTTAAAATATATTCCTGTAAAAATAGAAACATTTAAAAGACATCCTAAAAAACTTAAGCTTTTACAAAATTTTCTATAAAATTATTAATATTTTACAAAATGATAAAATTCTTAACAAATTTCATATAGCTGTGGAAACTGGGTAAATCCAAAGTGTTGAACGTGACAGTCGTACGCATCAAAAATGCAATAACATTTTAAACAACAAATATTTTTACTTTAAATTATAGCACTAAGAAAGCACTGTTATCGATGCTAAAGTTTATGAAGTAGCGGTTCGAACGTGAAAAAAGTAGAAGTAATAAAATTTTTTAGTCAAACTACTTTCAGAATTTTACGTAGCAATGTAACATTAAAATGTGTTTGGTTGGATTCCAAAATCGTATGTATCTTTTTTTATTTAAGCCAAATTCTGGGTCGATACGTGACATTTCGAACGTGAAATTTTTTCCATATTAATTTAACTGAATAATGATTAACACAAAATAAAAATTTACCGTTAATCCGAATAACATATTTCTCTTTGAACTCTTCTTTAGATTACAGACCATGTAAGAACATTTTTTGGAATAATTTTTTTCAAAAGAAAACATACAATAAAACATTCTCACATATAAGAAATTACGTTTGTACAACTTTGCAGTCTGATTGTTCATCTAAGCGAACAAATTTATGGGTAAATTTATAAAATTAGTAAAATCTAAATATTTCTCTATAACAATATCGTAAAATAATAATCTTTTAATAACTTATAAATTTTCGGTCATGGCGGACCTTTTAACGGAAATGCCCAAATAAGAAATATTTGTAAAAATTTACTCTTTTTATAAGAATTTTTTTCTACTTCTACCAATTTTATAGGAAATTTGGAAACAAAATTAATATTATAGAAAATTTTGAAGTAGAAAATTTTTACAAAATTTCCTCTAAAATAGTAAACTTTTAACAACATTTCCTTTAAACTTTATATAATTTTCCTATAAAAATAGAAAATTTTTTGTAAAATTTTCTGTAGAAATTCTTCTTCTGTTACCTTAACTCCCAGTGGAGCGTAGAGCCTTAAAAAAATATCTATACTCCCATATTGCATATTTCTCTTAAAATGTATTCCTACTGTTGCTAACCATTCATGCATATGAAGAAAACCCATATGCATTATTGTTAGAATATTTGCATATTATTTGCCATACCAAAAGTTCTAAAAACAAACAAACAAAAAAATAGAAACCTAAAACTAAATACATACATACATATGTATGTATGTATAACTAAGAAATAAAAAGTTTCTCATGCAAATATAATATCGATTTTGATCGACAAAAGAGTCCAACAGCATATGCACCGAATATTTCAAAAGACTTTCCTGTTTTTTTTAAACAGCCAATAAATATGCAAAATAATCGCTAAGAAAAAAATGCTATTTCCTGTAAAATAAAGAATATATATGCACATATTTGAATAACTAACACAAAAAGAAAAAGAAAAAAAACTATTTACTTAAACTAAAGATTAAAAAAATAAATTGGTTTTGAGAAATGTAAAAGAAAATTTAATAAATAGATTACATATTGTTAAAGCGTTTTGAAATTACTGCAATTAAAATGATTTTAAGTGCGAACATCGACCTCGATTATGTCTGCTTTTGGTAGAAATTTATATATAATGATTTTCTTGGAAATATCGCATGTCTAACGAATTAACTTAATGAGAAGTGTACATACCATTTTCAAATTAAACCTTCTCGTATTGCTGTTTTTTCTTTATATATAAACCAGCTTAACCCGGTGCGCTTCGCTACACTGCTTTAACCACTTCTTCAGTTGAGATATATTTAATATATGCATCCTATGGGAGGTATTTCGCCCCGCGCCTACCTGCTTTATTTTTATTTTCAATAGTGTAGTATACCATAAGAATGACTTCTACAAAGTTTGAACTATCTCACTATAACAGTTCTTAAGATATGCGATATTAAACATTGGCGTCCTATGGGGGGTAAAACTTCTTCCGCTGCTATTTAATTTCAATTTCGGGGCTCAGAAGATCAAACTACCAAAAGTTTAACAAATTGCTTGCAGCGGATCTTATTAATATTTCTATCTATGAGGGGAACTGCTCCTCCTCTGTCTTCCCCGCCCATTACTATATTGAAATTTAAAGTTTGTCATAATAGTAGCTTTAACTACGTTTGATGACTCTCCCTTTAATAGTTCTTCAGTTGAGCGATATTTAATATATGCATTAGACTGGTCGCATCTTGTATGGGATTTCTTTTTTTTTTAATTAAATTGTTTGCGCTGCTTAAAATATGAAGTTTGGTGTAAGAAATCATGATCTAATTTTTCAGGTCAATCCGACGGTGCCTAGCCGTGCCGAGTGGGTCCCAAATTTCCCCATATTATAAAAAAACATATTTTCTATCAGATTTTTGTAGTTATACAAGTTGAAAAGTCGAAAATCAAAAATATGGCTTCGTTACGATCTTCCGCAGAGAAAGTACTTCAAGTGTGCCAAATTTCAGCTTCCTATGTCATCAGATGGCTTCAGAAAGTTGCGGAAAGAATAGGACATACATGCAAACATCCTGACATAATAAGAAATTATATATTGTATAGATAGATTAACATATGTTCGCGCAACTCAAAAACTCTTTAGCTTATTGAAACACTAAAAAATACCGAAATTCCGCAATAAAATTTACTTTAAGAAAGTTGAAACTTTTTTCTTTATGTTGGCTTTGGTTTTCGAGATATACCGTTATTTCGAAAATTAAGGAGGTTGCACAACATATGTTCGCGTAACTCAAAAACGCTTTAGCTTACTTAAAAACTAAAAAAAAAAACGAAATTCCGCAATAAAATTTACTTTAAGAAAGGTAAAACGTTTTTCTTATATGCGCAGTCGTTTTAGAAACATAATTTTTTTTTCTGGAAAAAACAATAATTTTTTTATTAAAATTTCGGAATTTTTGTTTTTAAAAATTCATAAAAAAATTGGAAAATGCAGCTTTGCTTCTAATTTTGTGTAAACATATAAAAAACAACATTTAATTGAATTAGGTTAAAAATCTTTCGTTCGTATCATACTAAAATATTAAACAGCAAATACTTTAATCTATCTATATAATATATTATTTCTTAGTATTTCAGGATGTTTGCATGTATGTCCTATTCTTTCAGCAACTTTCTGAAGCCATCTGATGACATAGGAAGCTGAAATTTGGCACACTTGAAGTACTTTCTCTGTGAAGATCGTAACGAATACATATTTTTGATTTTCGACTTTTCAACATGTATAACTACAAAAATCTGATAGAAAATATGTTTTTTTTATAATATGGGGAAATTTGGGACCCACTCGGCACGGCTAGGCACCGTCGGATTGACCTGAAAAATTAGATCATGATTTCTTACACCAAACTTCATATTTTAAGCAGCGCAAACAATTTAATTAAAAAAAAAAGAAATCCCATACAAGATGCGACCAGTCTAATGCATATATTAAATATCGCTCAACTGAAGAACTATTAAAGGGAGAGTCATCAAACGTAGTTAAAGCTACTATTATGACAAACTTTAAATTTCAATATAGTAATGGGCGGGGAAGACAGAGGAGGAGCAGTTCCCCTCATAGATAGAAATATTAATAAGATCCGCTGCAAGCAATTTGTTAAACTTTTGGTAGTTTGATCTTCTGAGCCCCAAAATTGAAATTAAATAGCAGCGGAAGAAGTTTTCCCTCCCATAGGACGCCAATGTTTAATATCGCATATCTTAAGAACTGTTATTGTGAGAATGTTCAAAATTTGCATAGATTTTCGGCTTTTCAACTAGTATAACTATAAAGATCTGATAGAAAAGATGTTTTTTTTTATAAAAGGGGGAACTTTGGGCCCCACTCGGCACGGCTAGGCACCGTCGGATTGACCTGAAAAATTAGAGCATGATTTCTTACACCCAACCTCATATTTTAAGCAGCGCAAAAAATTTAATTAAAAAAAAAAATTGCGACCAGTCTAATATGCATCCTATAAGAGGTATTGCCCCCCCCCCCCCCAGCGCCTACCCACTGTATTTTTATTTTCACTAGTGTAGTATACCATAAGAGTGACTTCTACAAAGTTTAACATTCTCACTATAACAGTTCTTAAGATATGCGATACATATTAAACATTGGCAATTGTGCTGTGTTCTCTTCTAAAACCGAATTAGTGGTTACGAATACATCTATTTTCAGTTCATTTTGGCACTTAAAATTTCTCAAATAGCTTTGACATATTTGATAATAAGCTAAAAGGCCTGTACGACTCAACTTTTGTGTGATCCTTTCCTGGTTAAGGTATCATGGTGACTGAGGAAACCTTCTAGGAATGGGCAAAAAATATCAATATATCAAAATGTCGATATTTTTTAAAAAAATAATCGATATATATCGCCGATATTTAAAATACCGATATGTCGATATTGAAAGACGACTATCGAATTCAATATTTTTTAAAGTCAGTCTTCATTAAAAACTCAAAATTTTAGCCGTTTTTCAAACAATATGTTGTTTTAAAAATTGACATCACTGCATGCATCATATGTTTTTTTAAACTATATGAAGATCTAAAATGATTTATAAGAAGAAAAATTAAGAAAAAAGCGAGTCTTTTACATTGCAGATTTCTAATTAAAACAGTAAAGTCAAGCGAACTTGAATAGATTTATTTTATGCGGGTTTGGAACAATATACATATGTGCATATATATATTTGGAATAATAATAAGATTTTTGCATATATGCATATATACATATATTTATTTATTTATTTATTTCAGTCTATAGATTAAAAATCCTTACAGACATAAGTGCTAAAATAAAAGTACAATAAATAAAGAATTATTTTATTAATTAATTTAAATAAACAATAATTTTTCTCTTTAAAACATCGTTACTATCAGAAAAGTCAATTAGATGATATAGACTATTAAATTTAACGCAAATTTGACGAAAGGAGTCGTTGTTAGCATAAACAGAACGATAGTACCTTATACCTAACAGTTGAAAGTTTCGTGTAGGTCTAGCTGGAACATTTAAGCTTATTTTACTCAACAAGAAATCGGAATCGACATCACCGCGTATAAGACCCATTAAAAACAAAATACTAAGCATTGTCCTTCGACTTTTTAACGTCGGTAACTTAATAAGACCAAGTCTGCTTTCATATGAAGGTAATACAAGCGAATTCCATCCAAGACTTCTTAAACAAAATAAAAGGAACTGTTTCTGTACAGATTTAATGCTGTTGATATATGTATTAAAGTAAGGATCCCATACAATTGATCCATATTCCAGAATAGGGCGAACCAGAGACGTATATAGATGTTTAGTGATATAAGGGTCAGAAAATTCTTTCGACCAACGTTTCATAAAGCCAAGTACTCCATTAGCTTTATTTACCATCAATGAAATGTGGTCACAGAATTTTAGTTTATGATCTAATAGAATACCGAGATCATTAATATTGTAAACTTTATCCAGTAATGTTCCATTTAGATAATAACTAGTATCAAGTTTTAATAAGCGGAAAAATGACATGTGTTTACATTTTTTCAAGTTTAGATCCAATAAGTTGTAATTACACCACTGAGAGAAAAGTTCAATGTCAGCCCTCAAAGAGGATTGCTCAATAATATTGTTAAACGAATTAAAAATTTTTACATCATCAGCATACATGAGTATGTTGGAGTGCTGAACAACGGATGGCAGATTAATTAATAAATAATGTGAATAAAACGGGACCAAGATGACTTCCTTGTGGCACACCAGAGGGAACATTGATACATTTTGAGGTAGCATTCTTAAATTTTACTTGTTGGGTTCTATCTAAAAGATAAGATTTAAGCCAGCGTATTGCGTTGTTGCTAAATCCCATACGTGATAACTTGTAAAGTAAAATATCGTGGTTTACTTTATCAAAAGCTTTACTAAAATCAGTGTAAATAACGTCAGTTTGTTTATTATTAATAAAACCTTCATTTACAATAGTTGTTAATTGTAAAATATAAGTAACAGTGGAACGTGAGTTCCTGAAACCATGTTGACAAGGTGATAAAAGGGAAGATATTTGATGATATAAACTATCAGTCAATATCTTTTCTAAAAGTTTGGGAATCGCATTCAGCTTTGCAATTCCTCTATAATTCGATATTTCCAGTTTATTTCCGCTTTTAAACAACGGAGTAATATATGATTTAATATATTAATTTGGTAAAAGTTATAGCAAAATATGTTCGATATATCGATATATCGATATTTTTGAAATAATAAATATCGATACTCTTAAAAAATATCGATTCGATATATATCGATGTATTTTTTCACTTTGCCCATCTCTAAAACCTTCCACTTTTGAAGGCGTATTTAAGGCGTAAGATAGCATTCAAAATTAAAAGAATAATTTTCTTTGCTATGCTGGGTAGTTCCAAAAGCATTTTGTTGCTGGGGCTTTCTTGGGGTAACTCGACCGCTATATCGTGAGATATATTTGGGGTAAATATCTTTTTTAAATGATTAACAAAAAGATTTATTATTCATTCATTCATTTCTTTTTTCGATGTTCCGTACACAAGACTTAAGTCTTATATTGCAGTATGGAACTGAGCATATGTAAATACAATAAATCGGAAATAAGAAAAAATCAGAAATTAAAAATTAACAAAATTGTATAAAATCATATTAAGTAGTTTTTAAAAATAAAATAAAATTTAAAATTTAATTACGCTTCATTACATAAAGTTAGCGAAATTAATTAAAACAAGCTAAAAAAAAGGAAAATGAGAAATATGACAAAAAATATAGTTCCTGAATTGACGTGCGTTACTAATTTTTTGTGATATATAGGGGATTCCGTTCCATAGACTGATTGCGTGAATAAAGAAATGGTATTTAGAAATCAGTGTTCGATGACCAAATGTTAGAAGTCTTTTACCTCTGTCAAGTGTTGAAAAGTTTAAACGTGTGTAGAGATGCTCAGGCTGATGTGTGTATATAATTTTGTGCAGAAACAGTAAAATACGCACTCTTAAGTAATCATCAAAAGTGATTTCCTTTTTCAATATCATTTCTTGCCCAACTTTCAATCTAGTTTAGAGATAATTGGCCTTATAAGATTTCTAGCTGTACGCCATAATGTGTAGTCTAATTATACAGCTCATTTTCTAAGTCTGCAGTAACTTTCTTAGCCTTTTTTAAAGGGGATCTGTGCAATTACCACTCTCTTCGAGCTCTCTTTTTTCAGACAAGAGACGCTTGGCATTTGTAGACAGGCCTGCCATTTTTGCCGATTTATCGGCATTTTGCCGATTTTTTGCCCCTAAATGATCAAAGTGCCGATTTGCCGATTTTTGCTCCAAAAATGCCGATTTTTTGACTAACACGTAAAAGGCGATTACTTTTTGTTTGTTTGATAATAATACACTAACTTTAAGCGATACTGAAACAGTTGTAACATTGAAAAGAGACAACTGTTATTAAGTCAGCGCTTCTACTAAAGAAAAACGGGTTAGTTTTATTAAATATTAAATGCAGTGCTTGTAATGTGTGTTGGGTTAATACATTTTTATTTGAAAAATATTCCACTATGAAGAATTAAAGGCCAAAGTTAAAAAAGAAATAATTTTTAAACCTAAAATAATTCAGTTAAAATTTCTTTTTCTATTAGGAAAATATAAAACACTTTATATTTGTGTTTGAAAATGGATAGATAAATACTTACAAAAGAATAAAGGTAAGATAAATTTATATTCACTATCAATGAATATAATTTAAATAATAATTACGTTGATAATTAAATAATTTTTTTGAGGACGATGTTAGTACATACATAAATTAAATAGCCAATTCGTATGTAAGGAAAATAAAATAAATTTTGGAAAAAATTTCAGATTTTATTTTTGCAAGTTATTCGTTTTTTAAAGATTATTTAATAATTAATAATTTAAACTGTTTGATATTAATATTAAAACGGATTTAATAAAAATGTCAAACTCAAATATTTGTATATGGAATATACTTAATTATAAGAAGGTTAAGAAAAACTTTATATTTAACTACAATTTCTTTGTAAAACGTTTATTTTGATTGATTCTTTTGAAATTTCATAAGTTATAAACATTAGATAATTCTGAATTGTTCTTATTTGTAAGTAAGAATATGTTTTATTGTATTTAAAATAGGTATTTTTAATTTGCCGATTTTTTGCCGATTTTTTTATATTAAAATATGCTGATTTTTTATTAATATTACTTGGCACCCCTGTTTGTAGAATATATTTTATTATTTTTGATTTTTTTGAGGGTTATGCTGGAACAGCAAATTTAAGTTAACGGTCAAAATTAACTTTAGAGATCTACATTCTCCGGTGTACAAAGTGCAAACCTGATAGCAAATTCCGTCCGGAATTAAATCTTTTCTGATTTTCTTTTTTTTAAATAGCCGTACTCATAGACTTTGTCTATCACAATGACAAAATCTCCATGTAAGAATTTGAAAGATGAAATATCAGTTTTTATATATTTAAACATGCATTTTTCCACAGAAATCGTGATCCGATGCGTTGGCTTGGTTAAGGCCAAAATCCATATTTTGAGCCATATTCATAGTTTTTATTTCTGTGAAAGACTTCGAAGCAAATAAACTATATGAACAAATCAGGTTTTTTATGTGTAACCCTGAAGAACTTTCCTAATAACAACCACAACTTTGGTCATAATCGAATTAATTGCCATATTTGTTACCATGGCCGTATAAATAGTCATATTCGTAGTGTTTTTTATTTTTTTAGACTTTGGAGGACAACATTTTGTTTGCATACTTTGAACGACAATACATATCACGTGTTTCTTATACATATTTAACCCTGAACTATTTCCCTACAAACATTTAAATATTTGTTCGCAATCAATCGGTAAACGCAACAAAAATAATGAATTAAATATTATAGCATACTTTACAGCTGTTTCTTTTATATAAAAATAAAGCATACACGCAAGATAAACTATTTATTTAAAGCAGTGTTCGAAAATAAACACTAAATATCGTTTCTTAATGTTCGGTTCGGTAGATTTGTGGAAAACACAAACGCTAATAGTGTTTGTGTAGAAAATCATTAAAAAAATATCGTTTCCCTGTTAGTCATCTTTCGAACACAAAAATATTACTGTTTTTATCAAACTCAACAAAAGATGTGAACATTTAATTCCGTTAGGTTTTTTTTTGAAAATCCACAAACTTCAATGTGTTCGGTTCGGCTCGTTAATGTTCGTCTCCCTTTTGGCTGGTAAAACAAAACCAAACATTTTTTACAAAAACAAAATACACACACGAAGAAAACATTATAGAACATTAATATATAATGTTTGTCTACATTATCACTACAATTGTTCTGGTTTTCAACGAAGAACCGAACATTACATAATGTTCGGTTCTTTCTTGAAAATAGTTACGAACGGTATTAAGGGTTGTGTATGTCTACACAATCACTACAAAAATAAATATCGTTCCTGGGTGTGTGAGCCGAACGTTAAATAATGTACTGTTTATTTTCGAACACTGATTTAAAGCTTTTGCCAATTGTTTTTCAAAAATGTTTGACATACAATTAAATTTCTTTTAAGTTAAAAATGAAATATGTATAAAGTTTTTAGAAATTTGTTTTTTTTTTTGTTAATATTATATACAAAAACTTTTAAAACCCATATTTAGTCATTATTTTTAATGAAGGTTAACTTTTGATTGCAATGCGATACAAAACAACAAACAACATTTTAATTAAAACTTTATAACGCAAATGACATTTAGAAACAAAGAAATGAAATTCAAATAATTATAAAAGGCTTTTTATACATATTTCAACTACACATACAAATGACACAATTTTTTTTTTAGTTCTTTTATACAATCGTATTATATTCATTTTATAGTGTACTCGTATACCCAGTAAACAATTTGAGCAAACACGCCTGGGGTCGACAAAAGGCCCAACTATAATATCGAGCCCTAACCGCGAAAATAACGTAAGCGACAGGATTTTCGTTTTTTTTAATAAATGACTTAATTGGCAACACTTGCATCATCTCCTAAAATGTCATGGTCACAAAAGGTACCGTTACGATTTTATAGCAACAACAATTTTATTGTAAGCGACAAATTTCATACAAAATTTATATGAAATAAAATAAAAAAAGCTCTCTCCTGTAAAATTTATTTACGGTTAGGGGTTAGGGGTCGATAATTTAGCAATTGTGCGAAGTTAAGCTTAATGTTAAAAAAAAGTTAATTTAACTGGATAAAAAGAAGAGGAGTCAGTTTTTATTTTTAATTTAATTGAAAAAACGTTTTCACCCATTTATAAGAAAAATATTTTGCCAATTTTAATTTTACATATTTGTGTAATTGTAACTACAAATAACAAATAATTGAAAAATTAAACTAAAGAACTTGCCAAGAAGGCGATAACGAATTTGTTTTGACAACTAAAAAATATAGAAATATGAATCAATTTGTGTTATTTATAAGGCAACGTATGCTATTTTTTACTGTTTTGTTCTTAATTTAACGATACTTCGTTCTTGATTTGATAACGTGTGAAGCCATTTACCAGCATTTATTTTAGTTTCCACAACACTGCAAAAATAATTTCGTTTCGATCAGCATCGACTGAAAGAATTAGAAATAAAATCGCTCTCGAATCGAAAATGTATGCGATCACGACTGCCAGAATTAGCCCCCAGATTTTTGTGCGACAAAAAATAAAGGATGGTTAAGTTTTAAGGGTCGATGTTGATTTTGAATAAAACACAAATTATTTAGGAAATTATTGTCATTTCTTTTAATTATGTTAACATTGGTATGGTTCAATTATGTGTGGAACAAAATACTGGCCAAATGGCAGCCGAGACCTCGGTGGCACACCTCCATGGTCCAAATTTTTGATGACGCTGAGGCATAATTGAGGTTCTATGCCGTTGATGTGCCGAAGTATCTCATCCTTTAGCTCTTGAATTGTTGCCGGATTATTGACACACACCATTTCTTTCAATTAACCCCAAAGAAAGACGTCCAACGGCGTCAAATCACATGATCTTGTCGGCCAAATGACATCGCCACCACGTGAGATAACACGACCATTGAATTTGTCGCAAAAAAGAGCCATTGTTTCGTTAGCTGTGTGGCAAGTGGCACCACATATGGCTCATATCCTTATCTTCCAATTCGGGCCATAAAAAGTTCTTTTTCATTCACAGTATCTGCCTGTCCGGCCTCATTTTGGAAAAAATACGGCTCGATGATGCCGCCAGCCCATAAACCGCACCAAACAGTCACTCTTTGTGGATGCATTGGTTCATACAATCACTCTTGGATTATCATTCGCCCAAATGCGGCAATTCTGCTAATTGACGAATCCACTGCGGTGAAAATGTGCCTCATCAATGAAGATGATTTTCTTCGAAAATTGATCATCCATTGTTGCCATTTCTTGCCCCCATTCTGACCATTGACGACGTTTGGAATGGGCTTTAGTTCTTCAGTCAATTGCATCCTGTAAGCGTGTAAATGCAAGTCTTTTTGCATAAGGTTCATCAACGACGAGAGTTAGAGGTGCAATAGTTGGGCATGACGACGAGTTGAGGTGGACGGCTCTTCAGCAACACTATCGCGAACAGCAGCAATATTTTCTCCAGTACGAGCTGTACGATCATGCACTGGTGTTTTCACATCTCCTACAGACCCGGTTTGCTCAAAATTTTGCCCATTTTTCCGATTATACGCACATTTGGACGATTAAATTTACCGAATTTGATTTGAACGCCCATTTTCATAATAAGCCTGAATAACTTTAACGCCTTGCTCGATTGTCTTTCTTTCCATGGTTCAAATTGAGTTAGTCTGAAATTGAGAAATTACAAATGAAATGCAGAAAAAAACTTGACGTTTTGGTGATGTTCACATTCAATATCGGCCCTTAAAATTTTACCACCATATCTTAAAAATTTCTATTCGCATTTAATGAGTTTTCCAAATTTCCTCAAAGCAAGAGTCAACTATTGGAAGCGAAACTGGCCACCATGTACCAATTTTCGGTACGATTTCAGATAAAATTTGGCCAAAAATGTTTACTTGGCATATATGAGTATGTATGTATGTGTTTGTGTAAAGCACCCATTAAAAAAGATTAAAAGATTTTTATATTTTGAATCAAAGTATTAATATTTTGCGTGTTAATGTACAGTTAGAGTACTTAAATTAAAACGACTAAATTTTTTTTTTAAATCATATTTTTTCGCTTGTTTTTTCCGCAAAATAATCATTATAACTATTTTTCATATTTGAATTAATTTATTAATTAAACAAATGAATGTACACATTTTTTTAATGATAATATTCTTTTTTTGTAAGTTTGAAGTTCTACCAACAACCCAGCCAGCAAAAAACCCGGTTACAAGTTAATTAGTTTTAATTAAAATATTAATTATAATAACAATTATAAAAATTAGCATAATTGCTTTAATATGTTTTTTTCTTTTTTTTTACTTGTTAATACCTGAAGGTGGGTGCCACAAAATGCTTGTATGAAAATTCATTTTAATTAGTCATGACTTTTCATTCGTTTATACTGTCATTTGTTTATTTCTGGCTGGGGTCAGTTTTCATTAAAATTTATTAATGATTGAGCATTTAATGTAAAATGGTTAAATGGCAAAAGTAGACCACATTTTTATTTAAATTATTTATGAAAGCTTAAGAACTTTTAAAGTCATGAATATTAAATAATTTATGAAGATTTAGTTTATGTTTTCTAGATTTGAGAAAGTATGTAGTCGTTTTTCATATAACATTAAAAAAAAATAAGAAATCAAGATAATTCACCTCCCTTGCATTTTCAAACAAAAATTTATTTTATCGACATTTTACTTAAGAATAATTTAAGAGCTTTCATTATACCCAGGCTGTTTAAAGCAACACTTCTTACGAGTATCTACAACTGACTTTAACTATTGTCATTATCCTAATCGTTAATACAATCTTAATCCTAGTCAAATTCAAAAATTAATCGCAGTTGAAATAATGTTCGTAGGTATAGTCAAAGTTATACTTGAATTCGTACAAGGTTTCTTCAGGTGTCTTCTGAAGTTTATAACTGAAAGTTTAATTTTAAACCATACATTTTTTTCATTTGAACTCAACTTTTTGACAGTAACAATGGCGAATTTATATTACACGGTGGCAGCAATACTACAACAACTTCTACACTACAAAAACAATAGAGGTTTTTTCATTGCATTGTCGGTGTCTACTAGACTTAAAACATATGTTCGCACAACTCAAAACCTGGTCGCATTTTGTATGGGATTTTTTTTTTAAATTTAATTGTTTGCGCTGCTTAAAATATGAGGTTTGGTGTTAGAAATCATGATCTAATTTTTCAGGTCAATCCGACGGTGCCTAGCCGTGCCGGGTGGGGCCCAAAGTTCCCCATATTATAAAAAAAACATCTTTTCTATCAGATCTTTATAGTTATACTAGTTGAAAAGCCGAAAATCAAAAATATGACTTCGTTACGATCTTCCGCAGAGAAAGTACTTTAAGTGTGCCAAATTCAGCTTCCTATGTCATCAGATGGCTTCAGAAAGTTGCGGAAAGAATAGGACATACATGCAAACATCCTGACATACTAAGAAATTATATAATGTATAGATAGATTAAAGTATTTGCTGTTTAATATTTTAGTATGATACAAGCAAAAGATTTTTAACCTGATTCTGGGTCGCTGAATCCAGTGGTGCTAGCCGTTTTTTAGGTTAGTTTTGGTTTTCGAGATATACCGTTATTTCGAAAATTAAGGATGTTGCACAACATATGTTCGCGTAACTAAAAACGCTTTAGCTTATTGAAAAACTAAAAAAAAACCGAAATTCCGCAATAAAATTTACTTTAAGAAAGGTAAAACGTTTTTCATATATGCGCAGTCGTTTTAGAAACATAATTTTTTTCTGGAAAAAAAAATAATTTTATTATTAAAATTTCGGAATTTTTGTTTATAAAAATTCATAAAAAATTTAAAAATGCAGCTATGCTTCTAATTTTATGTAGTCATGTAAAAAAAAACATTGCAAACAAAACAAGCTATAAATGATTAAAATCTGTTAACAACTTTTGATTTTATTTATTCACAAAAACCGAAAAATTTTAATTAATTTAAGAATTTTATTAAACCGCCATATTTGTATGAGAGCCCCCCTAAAAAGTAAAGGTAAAGGGCAAGTATGTCTCGAGAAAATGCTAAGGACAAAAAACTAGTTGAGGTCGGTCATACACTTTATTACCCTAGGGCTGACTCCTTGGCAGTTATGGAGCTTTTTCTTCAATATATTTCTAGTCTGTAGTTAAAATTTTGAATGGGAGCCCCTTAATGAATGGAGGTAGCAGGTATGTATTTTGGAAATAAATGATGGAGATGAAAAATTAAGTGGAGTTTGTCATACATTTGACCCTTCTTGAGGCATCCTAGGCACTACAAGGGCCAAATATAAGAATTTCAATTACACAAATATGGCGGTTTAATAAAGTTCTTAAATTAATTAAAATTTTTCGTCTTTTGTGAATACAATGTTGTTTTTTTACATGACTACATAAAATTAGAAGCAAAGCTGCATTTTTAAATTTTTTTTAAGAAATTTTTAAAAACAAAAATTCCGAAATTTTAATAAAAAAATTATTTTTTTTCCAGAAAAAAAATTATGTTTCTAAAACGACTGCGCATATAAGAAAAACGTTTTACCTTTCTTAAAGTTAATTTTATTCGGTTTCTTTTAGTTTTTCAATAAACTAAAGCGTTTTTGAGTTACGCGAACATATGTTGTGCAACATCCTTAATTTTTGAAATAACGGTATATCTCAAAAACCAAAGCTAACCTTAAAAAAAACGCCTAGCACAAACAAAAACGTTGTTAACCCAAAGCACGGAAGATTTTAAAGATAGAGAGCGGAAAACAGTTTTTTTATAGAGTTTGACATTTAGAATACATAATACGTATTCAAAAAAATCCATACAAGAAATATTTACAGCCATCATTTGTCTTTCTGATGCATATAACTTGTTAATATGCCTTAAACCAAAGCAAACGGTTCAAACTAAGGCAAAAAAATTCAATGCAGGGTAACTCGAGAGATGAGCTGTAAATTTTTTGCTGATCTTATTTGACTAGTAAGCTTGTCAAAAATTTGTTTATACAATGATTTTGACAAATAAACTAGATAATTTTCATAGCGAATTCTGGCGAGTCTATACAGAAAGAAAAACACTCCGAATAAATTAAGTTTTTTATACTTTCTTTAAGAAAGAGTCGTACTCGAAAATTCAAAAATAACACTAAAACGTACTGAAAACAATATTAAATGGGAAAACTTTCGAAAATCAATGCAGGAATTTCTTAGTCCTAGAAAGATAAGGTACGTCTGCGACACGTACCCCTTTTCAATTGTGTGCTGTTACTTTCACATTTGTTAACATACAACTTTCTCTCGTTCGTTAATCTCAGTTGTTAGCAGCACCTAGTTGGTGGTGGCAGTTTTTAAGTTTTAAGTTATGTATTTTTTGAGAAATAAACACAACATATGTCTGAGAGACGTGTCGTTATTTTTAGTGTTACTTTTGTGGCGAAGATAACTTTGTGTTTTGGTTGAATTTTAAGGTATTGTTTTAAAAATGTGTTGTAAGCGCGGCTTGTGCGACGCAGAAATTGGCGCTATTTTGCAAGGCGTATTGGAGGACTCGGTTTCACTGGAAAATGTGAGCGAATCGGAAGATGAATTATTGAAGGATTGTCTTCAAAGTGATGTAGAAGATGAGCTTTTGACATCCTTAAGCCTGACGAGAATATAAAACCGATTCAAACAAATGCTCAAGAACCTTAACATTTTACTACTTCTTACGATAGCTGCGTTATAACGATATCCCGATCCACTTTAAGAAGTAAAAGTAAGTGGGCTAGATCGAAGGGTCAAAGTGATGGCCGAGTTTCTTCAATGAATATAGTTCGTACGGCAAAAGGACCCATTTCATGCTTCGATATTTTTTACTACCGAAATAATTTCGGAAATTGTTCAATGGACCAGTGCCGAAATTTCCATAAATTGTTCAATTTTAAGGTTAGAAATTCTTGTTTTATCGAAAACTTTAACCGACAACATTGAACTAATTTTACCAGATGCAGTAAGCAATGATTGAGGTTGTAGTGGAGAACAGCATGAATCAAAAATGAAATAATACGGTGGCTTTTGTTCATCAGAAATTAAACTTATGTCCAAAATGGTATGTGTCAAATGCGGTTTACGGTAGACCACAAAACTTAAATTTGTAAATCTTGCACATAATGTTATTCAAATAATTTTTTTTTTTTGTTTATATAAGTTAATACAGATAACGTTATCTACATAGAGTACAAAGAAAATATTTATTTAAGTTTTTAGAACCGAACTAAAGTCCTTTATTAAAACTCTTTAATTTTTGATAATGCTAATTGAATTTTATTTTTAATTTTATTTTTATTATAATTTTCTGCTTAAAAATTATATTTTTTAAAAGGCATAGAAAAAATAAATGATTTCAACAATAAAATTGACCAATATTATTTGCGATGATATCCTTTAAAGGATATAAACAAGCATACGTCTTTCAGACGTGTCGTTATCTTTTCAGTACATCTTTCCAGGGTTAAAATAAGTATAAAATTCTTAAAACAAGTAAAAAAATGATTGAATTTTTTGTTTTTAGTGACACTCTGACACTAAAATTACAAAGTGAGGGTTTTAATCAGCGTTGTTTGAATTTTCATCAAAATGGTGAAAAAAAACGCACCATTTCAAGAAAAACCCACCAACTTTTTTATTTGAAATGTTTATTAACTTAATTTAGCATAATAATTTTAATTTTTGTATTGAAAATACATTTAACAACAAAACCGTCTTTTACAGTTTAGGATTTTGAGAAAAAAAACAAAACTTAACAAATTTAAAAAAAAACTAAAAAAATTTGAAATATACCATTTTTCATTGGAATTAAGGAAATTCCAAATGAAAATGAGAATTTAAATTCGAAATTGAGGAAATTTAAATTTAAATTGAGAATATCAACTTGAAATTGAGAATTTTAATTTGACGCCACAAAAAACTCCAATTATAGCTTATGGAAGGCTGTACGGCATATGAAATGCCCTATAACCCAAGAATATCCATTAAGACTGGAAAACCGCACTTGGGCCAAAAACACATCTGAAAAATTAAACGCTTTCGCGGGCCACCTTGAGAAAGTTTTCACGCCACATGATGCACATACTTGTTCCTGTTGTCCAATCATTCCTGATAAGGTAAACCACCCATTAAAATTTAACATAACTCAAGTAAAATCTGCAATAGAAAAAGTGAATATTATAAAATCTCCCGGACCTGACCACATCACAGGGTCAATGATAAGAAACCTACCATCGTCTGCTTCCACAATCTTGCTGCTCATTTTTAACGCTATATTAAGAGTCTGATACTTCCCATCCTCATGGAAGAGGTCTATAATTGTTATGATTCCCAAGCCAGGAAAAGATGCTAGCCAGGTTGCGTCGTACAGACCGATCAGCTTATTGTCAATCCTATCGCAGCTTTTCGAAAAAATATTCGTTTTAAGTATAACTCCTTATCTAAATGAACACGACATCATCCCGGATCACCAGTTCGGATTCAGAGCGAAACATGGTACAATAGAACAAGTGCATAGAATTGTCACCCTTATTAGATCGGCGTTTAAGAAAAAGCAATACTGCTCAGCACTGTTTATAGACATTTCCCAAGCATTTGACAAAGTTTCATGATGGGCTACTCATCAAAATAACACGAATGCTTCCTCAAAACACTCACAAGCTTCTGGAGAGCTATCTGGCAGGCAGAACAATCATAGTAAGGTCGCAAGATAAATACTCCCCCCTCAAGAAAATTACTGCTGGTGTTCCCCAAGGCAGCATATTAGGACCGCTTCTATATATAATATACACAGCGGATATGCCAACAAACCTGAGCACGCACCTCTATATTTGCAGACGACACAGCATTTATTAGCGTTAACCATGACCCAAAAGTCGCATCGCAAAATCTGCAGTCCCACATGAATGAACTAGAGGCCTGGCTAGAAAAATGGAGAATAAAGGTTAACCCTGCTTAATGTGCTCACTTAACTTTCACGCTCAGAAGACAAACGTGCCCAGCTGTAAAAATAAATAACATCACTGTTCCGGTAGAAAACCATGTTAAGTACTTGGGAATTCATATAGATAGACGCTTGACCTGGTCGCGTCATATTGAAGCGAAAATAACGGCTATGAAACTTAAAGCAGCTCAACTACATTGGCTTCTCGGTGGAAACTCAAACTTGTCTTTAGACAACAAAATTCTGCTATACAAGTCCATCATAAAACCAATATGGACATATGGCATCCAATTATGGGGTACTGCATGCGCATCTAACATCCAAAAGCTTCAAAGAAGACAGTCTAGAATATTACGACAAATTGTCTGCGCCCCATGGTATATACGTAATGATATTATCCACAGAGATCTCAACGTCCCCACTATCCAGGAGGAAATTAAAAAATATTCAATAAGTTACATCGATAAACTAATGGCCCACCCTAACTACCTCGCTCGGGGTCTGCTTCAGTTCGAAGGTCACCAGAGGCTCAAAAGAACCGATACTTTGAGCCTAACTAGAAGACATTTTTAAAATTTGAATACAGCAGTTAGTGGTTACACTGGTAACAACTAATAAACAACAAGTAGAATTAAGATTTGAATACATATTGTAAATTTCGATAAGAAAGATTCAATAATAAAAATAAAGAAAAAAAAAAAAAATTGAGAATTTTAATTTGAAACTAAGAAAATTTCATTTGAAATTGAGAATTTAAATTTGAAACTGAGAAAATTCCGAATGAAATTGAGAATTTTAGCTTGAAATTAAGAAAATTGCAAATGAAACTAGGAAATTTTCAAATTGATAAAATTTAATTATGAAATTTTTTCATATTCAACTCTATTTGGAATTTTCTCAAAACTTTTTCATTCAAAATTAATAATACAGCAAATTTCATATAATGAAATGTTTATTTTTGTTTACATAATACAAATTATCTACGACAACACGTCTTAAACATCATAAATCAAATAGTATTGAAAAAGGTGCATTTTATTGTACAACGATTTTTTTTTTTCTCCCACTGAAACAAAAAGTTGTGTGGATCTTGGTTTGGTTCCACTAAAAGTTAAAAAAAAGCGGACATCGCATCAACGAAGTAATTTTCCGCACACAAATTTTAAAAAGCCACCCAAAATGGTGCGAAAAGCTCCGAGCTAACAAAGCTGGTTTAATCTCATATAACTTATTAGTCTCATCTCTCAGCATTGCATTCTTTTATAAGTGCATACCAGGGTTGATAAAGTTGGTACAATTGTACTTTTTTTGGTACAATTCAAAACTAAAAAGTACGCTGGTACCCCCGTGACTCATTTGGTACTATTTCCAAATTTATCAAGCCTACATACATATTAATAATACATATAAAATGGCAACTAGTATTTACCGTCCAATAAATATAAGCGGAGTTTATTGTTTGGTGCAAATAGTCTTGCGAAAATGCAAAATTTCGTAACTTTTTTATGAAATCTAAGGGAAACTCTATTTTTTGTTGTTGGATTTAACAAAACAGCTATGATATTTTGCAAGAGCATTTGCACCAAGCACTGAACTCGGCTATTGTGAATAGATTTTTGCACTTGTTCATTGAACGATTGCTTACGCCACATTCTAAATTTAGTATGATGATATTGACAAGTATTTAAAGGATATAGGAAACCACTTCTGCAAAAGTTCTTCATAGTAGAATGGACGAACTCCTCTCAATTCAAGATTATTTTGGAACGAACTCATAATATTTCCAAATATTCGTCAACAAGATGGTTGTCACGTAAAGAAATAATGAACAGAATTTTGGAACAGTGGTAACCCACTCCATTATTATTTTACTTCGAATTATTTTACAAGTGCTTAATTAAATTTTATTATATTCGGACTTTCTACTCCTTTCCTGTTTCTGTAGTACATATTAAAAATTGTAAACACAATAAATTTGGAAACGCAATCCGAAGATGTTCGTATGTACATAATTTTAAAACGCTTAAAAATTTTATTTTCGCTTAAAAATCGAGATTACATTTTGAGAAAACGACGATAAATTTTATGAAAATTCTGTGTGAAAACGCTCTCTGGCGGCTATCAAAAATAAAAATTAATGGATTTCTTTACCCTAAAATACGCATGATACAGGTTTGGCCAGATCAAATACAATACGTTTACCTCTATTCTTGAATATTTTGGAAAACTAACTATTTTGAAAAATCCGGGGATCAAATCGCGACGTGCTTTTGACGCGAAAAAATTTTACCCACCCTATTATTATGTATAATTAATGCACAAATGAATTTGTTTTTGTTGTATTACATTTATGTTTTTAAAAATAAATTAAAAACATTTTTTAAAAAAGATTTAGTACTATTGGGGCTGAAAAAGAACGATTTTAAAAGTTCATTGGTACGATATTGGTTTTCTCATTTATCATCCCTGGTGCATACGCATGTGTTTTTTAAAGTTTGCTGTAGAAATTACAACAAAACCACACGAGTTAGAAAAAAGCGATTTGCTAGGTGTGTGGAGAAACAACAGAACAAGATAAAGAACAATTATTATTTTTATGTTTAAAAAGTAAAATTGAACTCTTGCTTCTCATTTAGTTTATATTTTTAGTTAAATATTAACATAAAGTTAAAACCATATCAGGCTGATATATGATAGAATGTGTATAACGTTGCTTCGGCAAATGTGCGTATGCATGGAAATCTTATGTGCCAAGCCATGTTGAACTTAAGGAAACTTCTTGTTAAATTTTATGAAACCGTCATTTGCTTAAGTGCTAAACCGATCGCATATTCCGTATGAAACCATATGTTTTTTTATTTTGTTTTTTGTTCTTTTAAATGCATATAAGAGGCTTTTCCTTAATTTTTGACAGTAGCTTAAGCTTGTTTATGCATTTTCGGATTATATTTAGTACGAATTCGGATTAAACCATTTTATAATTCTTGAATCAAGCGCTTTTTGTGATTAATTAATCTTAATTTTACTTAAATCTATCTCATTTTCGGATTATTTTAAGTACGAATTCGGGATTAAATATGGATAAGTTAAGTATTTCGTGATTGAAAATCCGTACTTGAATCAATCTTTCTTCACTTGATTCAAGAAAATCCGTGCTCACCGTACTATTAATACCGCTTCGGATTGATTTGAGATCGGATGGATTGATTTTTCTTTTGGGTGTACATGTTATAAATTTCCCTTAGTTCGAACTGTCAAAGTCACTGTTTTTTCGCTGATATGTGATATGAATTCGCCTTGGTTACGATGTTCCGCAGAGAAAGTACTTCAAATTTCAGCTTCCTATATCATCAGATGGCTTCAGAAAGTTGCGGACAGAATAGGACATCATGCAAACATCCTGACATACTAAGAAATTATATATTGTATAGATAGATTAAAGTATTTGCTGTTTAATATTTTACTATGATACGATGAAAGATTTTTAACTTAATTCGGGGTCGCTGAATCCAGTGGTGCTAGCCGTTTTTTTAGGTTAGCTTTGGTTTTTGAGATATACCGTTATTTCTAAAATTAAGGATGTTGCACAACATATGTTCGCGTAACTCAAAAACGCTTTAGTTTATTGAAAAACTAAAAAACCCGAAATTCCGCAATAAAATTTACTTTAAGAAAGTTAAAACTTTTTTCTTTGTGTTGGCTTTGGTTTTCGAGATATACCGTTATTTTGAATGGTTTTCTCATTTATCATCCCTGGTGCAAACGCAAGTGTTTTTTAAAGTTTGCTGTAGAAATTACAACAAAACCACACGAGTTAGAAAAAAACGATTTGCTAGGTGTGTGGAGAAACAACAGAACAAGAAGAAGAACAATTATTATTTTTATGTTTAAAAAGTAAAATTGAACTCTTGCTTCTCATTTAGTTTATATTTTTAGTTAAATATTAACATAAAGTTAAAACCATATCAGGCTGATATATGATAGAATGTGTATAACGTTGCTTAGGCAAATGTGCGAATACATGGAAATCTTATGTGAACTTAAGGAAAATTCTTGTTAAATTTTATGAAACCGTCATTTGCTTAAGTGCGAAACCGATCGCATATTCCGTATGAAACCATATGTTTTTTTATTTTGTTTTTTGTTCTTTTAAATGCATATAAGAGGCTTTTTAATTTTTGACAGTAGCTTAAGCTTGTTTATGCATTTTCGGATTATATTAAGTACGAATTCGGATTAAACCATTTTATAATTCTTGAATCAAGCGCTTTTTATGATTAATTAATCTTAATTTAACTTAAATCTATTTCATTTTCGGATTATTTTAAGTACGAATTCGGGATTAAATATGGATAAGTTAAGTATTTCGTGATTGAAAATCCGTACTTGAATCAATCTTTCTTCACTTGATTCAAGAAAATCCGTGCTCACTGTACTATTAATACCGCTTCGGATTGATTTAAGATCGGATGGATTGATTTTTCTTTTGGGCGTACATGTTATAAATTTCCCTTAGTTCGAACTGTCAAAGTCACTGTTTTTTCGCTGATATGTGATATGAATTCGCCTTGGCGGCTTCGTCCCAGCAAAAAAATTAAATTAACCTGCAAAAATTGTTGTGCGGTTATAAAAAGGTCAATATTTGACTGACTATACCCCACAAAATATTTTTACCTTCTAGGATCCAGGATCAATATTGTAGAAATTACAAACGGAATGACAAACTTATATATACCCTTTTACCTTCGGTGAATGGTATAAAAATATTATCATGTTAAAAAAAAGTAGTAAAAAAACCATTTGCAAACACCATTATTTTCGAAAAATGCAATAAATCCCTAAAAGTCAGCAAAAGCTTTTCATTTCTCTTTTCATTATTAACAAAGCAACATAAAACTACCTTTTTTAGCATAAAAGAAAATTTTATTTTATTTTCATAACAAAAAGAAAATATGATTGAAACATATAAAAACGAATTATAGCCCCAAGATAGGCTATAAAGCTTTTAAAGAAAAACACATTTAAATATCCGATGACCCCAGCATCAAGGTTAAGGTTATTAATAATAATTTTTTTACTACTTGTACAGCTCTACTCTTCTTAAATTTTATAAACTTTCTGTTAACAAAGAACAACAAAAAAAAAAATTGTAATTTTGTAGTAGTCTTATAAAAACAACAAATTCATATTTTTTCATTTATTTATTACTCCTAAAAATATGCCATGGAAATTTGACTTTGTTTTTTTTTTGCAATTTTTATAACTTGCTCATTCATATTCTAAGTGCCGGTTCACACACGTCAAGTTTGACTCGTCAAGTCTTGAGTTTTTAGGAGAGAGGGGAAAAGAAATGGCATTCTCTTTTCCCTTCTCTCCTAAAAGATCAAGACTTGAAGAGTCAAACCTGACGTGTGTGAACCAGCACTAAGAAAAATGTTGCTCATACCAATGATGGAAAATTCAGTACTGTGGTACTATTTTCAGTACTTTTTCCTTTCAGAAATACCACGGTACCCCCACCACCGTTTTAGTACTAGGTTTTTGTTATGCTTCTTGGTTTAGAAATTTAGCGTTGATATTTTTTTAACATTGGCGACCAGGGCTGTGGAGTCGTCAACAAAAAGTACTAACTCGATTCCAACCGCTGAAACTCCAACTCGGATTCCTAATCTTACCTTAATGCTAAATGTATATGAAACGGGTCCTTAATTGACTTTTAACTCTTTTTTTAATGCACTACCTATTAAATGGTTAAATAAAGCAAGAAAAGGATTCAGTAAAAATTTCGAATCAATATTTTAAATATTGATTCGGATATTTTTTTTAAATTTTTATGCCGAAAAATGTTTGAGTAGGAGTCGCGAATTGTTTGTGGGTACTTCGACTTCTACTCCAAATCCACAGCCCTGTTGACAATATTGCCTACACAAAATGTATTCTTATCAATAGCATATATGCTTGTTGGTATATTAAAATGTCAGATATTCTCATCAAAAAAGTTTAAATTTCACCAGCTCGATTCATAAATGGCTGAGATATGAGCAAGAAAAAAAAATTAAGTATATTAGCTTTTTTTATTTTTAAGTTAATTTTCAAAAAAAAACATGTTTGAAAAAAATACCAAAATATTGAAAAAGTTTTATTTTGTTTGGTGGTCAGTACCATCTAAATTTTTCAATTTTCCATCACTGCTTCATACAAAACATTTTATATGCCATTTATATTTGAAAAAAAAAAAAAAATCTGTTTTACAATTTAAGGAAAAGGAACATAGAGACTGTAAGTCAAGGAAACAAAAATAAGTCGTACCAATTATAATTTTTGTTGTCATTTGTCTTGCAGGGTGATAAGATAATTATTTTTTTACATAAAAAGATAAATATTCTAAAATAGGAATGAAAAAATTAAGGATTATTGTGGCAAAATGTGGCTTTATAATATAAATGGAGGGCTATACTTTATGTTGAGAAAGGAGATTTTTTTTAGATAAGTTTCGGGATTTTTTAATGCTACTTTTATACTATTCCTTTAATAGCATTTTTCACATGTTATTTTGGATAAAGAAATGGAGTAATCAGACAAATTTACTTCTTAGATAACTTGAATTGGATCTTGTTTTTTTAAAGTCGTAATTAACACCTTTTTCATCAAATAACACTTGACAGAAAGACAGGTAATATTTAAAACAATGAAAATTTTTTACAAAAACAAAACATTTATTCCCATCAAATTGTAGTGTTACCGCAACATAACGTATGCGGAATGAAATAAAGTGCAAACATAAAACAAAATGTAATATAAAAACAAAATATGGAAGAAGTAACGGCACTATCCCTATAACTTTTTGGCTAGAGATCTGTTCAATAAATTGATAATAAGTAGAAAAAATATCATAAAACGAATTAGAAAGTCGTAAGTTGATGTGTAAATTTAGTGAAAATAATCCTCATTAAAGAACATTTGAATTTTTTCGTCCCTTTTCCTAAATCAAAATTTAAAAATCTTTTGTTTATAAGACAGTAATAGCTTTCGAAAGTAAAAACCGTACAAAAGAAAACGACGATCCGGTAAAAAGTTTTAATACAATGCAACCAAACTCAGGCTATGTTGAAGGTAGAAATTGCCGGAAAGACTTCAAAATCTTACCATGCGTTGGCAAATATATGAAGAGTTAAAAATTAGAAGTACGTTGCACATATCAGAGTAGTCAAATATGCAAAGAAGCCCGTTCCAGAAGTCTCAGAAAAGAGTCAGTTATCGTCCAACATCCTTTTTTTTAATTTCCTAAGCTAATCCCACGCAGCTCTATGCTTGTCTGCAGGAAAGAAACCAGAGTCTCTGTCGGGAATCGAACCCGCAACCTCGGCGCTGATATACTAGCTCGCTACCAGCTGGCCTACCGGGGCTTTGTTACAAAATTTTTTGCTGCAGGCTGGCCAGGAATCGTATCATGGATGATGGGAGCTTCTATAAGAACTAAGAAACCTTGACTGTTTATCACTCAAATTAATGTTATAGGAAACGCACACAAAGGTGATTCAAGAGGTTATCCGTAGGATGCCTCAAAATATGAGAGAAGCCAATCGCTGTGGCTAGATATCTTTTTGTAAGTTTAAGTTGTATATTTTAACAATTGCATATTAACTTTGATTTTTTAATACCTCATATAAATTGTTTATTACTCCTAATGTGTCAGTCCATATTTTATTCCGCATACGCTAGACACAAAAATTCCTTCTATTGGACACTGAAATCTTTAGGCCTAACTTTTTTTATATAGAGCTGGAAAGGAAGTAACTCATATTTTTTCCCAAAATCCGTTTTTTAACGTGAACAAGTTCAAAATTGTCCAAAATTTTTACTTGAAAACACTAACAAGTTTAAATTCGCTTATAACTTCGTTAAAACACGTTTACATGGAAATATAAGCTTAAACCGTAATCACTCATATTTCTGATCAAAAATCTAATAATTACTGGGAAACACCAAAATATTTTAAATCGCTTATAACTTTGTTAAAACACGTTTGAATGAAGACATAAGCTTAATCCATGAGTACTCATATTTTTTAACATCTTTTTTGCCATTTTAAGGTTAATTATGAAAAAAGCAAGCAAAAAATGTCTTCCCTAATTAAATTTTAGCGCCACCTTGTATCTGCTATTGCAGCTTTCTCCAATGTTGCCGGAGGTGCAACATTGTGATAATTAGGTATCACAGCTATCAGTCAAATAGTTCAAATCTCTCTTGCCGCAATTTGAGTCTAAGCGGCAGACACCACGCAAGGCCTGTTTCAGACATAGTCGATCTTTTACTCACATCCCATCTATAAGCAACGTTAAGAGGCTCTCTGAAGACGCACAAGTCCGAAGCCAGAAGAGAATCAAAACTTATCTTAAGATCGATTTAAAAAGTGTCATTCCAAACACTAAAGTTTATTTAGAACTGAGTAAGTGTCTTTTTCGTAGGTATTGTAAATTAACAAATTGAGAGAAAAAGACAGATTGAGTTTCGTCAACTGTATTATTCTGGTAAATTGAAACACGTGTTTACTACAGCTTTTTGTTGGACTTTTCAACCACAGCGTAGTAATTTTTGTTGGCGTCTGGTTGGTGTAAACAAAGATTTTGTTTGCCCGTGTGGACGGCCACTGTTATTCCATCGTGTGGAATGGGGTTTAATGTTAGGGTGCCATCTGGCAACCCCTCATGTAGTATGTAGTAGCTCAGCTGTGCTATTACCGCCACCTGAAAAATGAATTCGGCTTGATTATTGCTTTTGATAAAACCGAACCAGCCAGATGCCGCGGCGCGCCATCATTTGCAATTAATTATACAAAAAATAAGAGAGATGTATAAAATACAAAAAAGCCCTACAGAGCCTAATGCTTAAAACGCATTCGAGACAGCAAGCTACCGACTTCAATATGTCAAAAATAGAATACATGTGTGTATATGGCAATTATTATTTTCACGACGACACGGCTACATGGCTGCAGGTTGTTGTCTGTGCTTATTTTGTCGTTGTAACCAAATTAAACTAATTTCTATTTTTGTCCACTACAAAACAAAAAAAGTGTTGCTAATAAAAAAAATATTTAAAGAATGAGTGCTTAAACTTTTTTTTTTTTTTTTTTTTTTTTTGTTTAACAGAAGAGAACCGGCTTGATACAAGAATATTAAATTTTTATTTATATAATTTTTTGTTATTCTTGAAATAAGTTCTATAGGAACATGTTTTTCACGCCAACGCTCCTAGTTAAGCAGTTATAGGTCGTAAAAGTTGCAAAATACTTTATCCATATCTATTTAGGTGGAAAATGAATCTATTAAATATGGGAATCAGTGGAAAATGCTTCAAAATGTGTTTTACATGGCGTTTAAAGCATACCTATTTACCAATTAAGAGGTAATATTATATATTCATACTACGTGGCTGCCATTTTTTTTTTACAAAATTGGCTTTATCTTTAAATTATGTCGATATTTATTTATTTAACCCTAGATATTTGCTTAATAAACTTTTTCTTTATTGCGGGTTTTCGGCCTTGCGGAACACTTAATTAATAATGTACATATTACAATAATTAAATATGTTACAAGTACATAAATTATTACTACATATATACATATTTATATATTTTTACTCAAACTAATAAATAAATTGAGAAATTTTCCAAAATAAAATTTTTTAAAGCTTAATAAATATAAAATTCTATATGATGAAGTTACTAAAAATATGGTTTATAAAAGCTTGAAGTATTCTTCCCTATACATAGTCTTTTGAATTGTATTTAAAAAAAAATTTGTATGAATATTTTGCCTCAAAACACATTTCAAACTTATTTTATTTTTTTATGAATACGGCAGATTATGTTTTAATAAATATACTAACAAAATTTTAAGTTTTGTAGAAAAATCTTTCAAGAAATATTTAATATGGAAATTTGCTCTTAACGGAATTTTTAATACATCATGTGAAGGATATTTCGAAGTAGTTTCTAATAATACTAGTACTTCTTTGATCCAGTTTTTACCTAAAATGCAGTTGTTGGGTATCACTTGCGCAGAAGTAAAGTTTAATGATCGAAAAACATCACTTTAAAGAAACTTGGCATGACTTTTATGTGTCAAAAGTTTTTTTTATGCAGCGAATTTTGGCAATTATTGCTGCAGTTAATTTTCTGAAGCAATAGCTTTTGACACAAAAGAAATCGTTTTATATTTTTTCTTGTAATGCTTTTTCTTGTCATTTATAAGAAAACGGTCACTTGTAGGTTCAATATTTTTAAAAAAATTTGACGTCTTTATTGTTGATAGCTTTTTTATTATTATTTTATGTTTGCTTATAAAACTTTTGAAATTCAAACTTTGCACAGCTGTTGTGCAGTAAAAAAGTATCAGCATCACAACTGCAACTGGTAATTACGAACCAGAAACATCATTTTGCATCACTGCAGCATTGATGAATAGTTTTCATGCATTAACGTACGTACCCAAAGTGTTCTGAAACTTTTACGACCTATACCACGCTCGTTGACGGAATTTTTTTTATTTTTAATGCAGTTTAATTATAATATTAAATATGTTTTATAATAAATTCAATTGTTTTAACGTTATAAAATGTATTTATATATTTATAATCTTAAATTAAGTTTGTATAAAAGTCTGCAATTATGCATGTTTTTCATTTTATAAAAGCAAAAAAAGTGATAGTGGCACCACTGAAATATAAACACACAGTAAAAAAAACAGCTGTTTATATTTTTTCAATTGCAGCTGCCGTCTTCAACATAATTCAGTAGCTCACTACACGACTATAATTGCACCCAGCAGCATTTGTAGTCGTGTGTTCGTGTATCCTGCTGTGCTGAATGTGTTTAATGCATAAATATAAAATTAAATAAAGAGAAACCTGAAATTAAAATAAAAAAAAAAGAAAATAAGGGTTGGTTTTTGAATACCACCAACCGCAACAAGTTATTGCTTGAGGTCCCCGGACAACGGGTAACCCCATTTGTACCCAAACAATTTTGATTCTTATATATTTTGTTGTTGCAGTTTTGTAAATGTTAGTTCTTTTACTAAACCAATAATATTAACAACGTCTACAAGGGACTTTACTTTCAAGGGTGAAAAACGCTATTATCTGTCACACTATTAGTAAATCTTCCACACTTTCTATGCAACTTGCTCACGTTTAAAACATTTAATATAAATAAACCTCAAAACACTTTCAGCTTATCTCTTTTACATTCTAAAACCAAAAATAAAACAAGCATTCTTTTATACTCTGAAATGTTTTAAAGTACCACTTTACAACTTTAAACATGTTATATGCGAATTGCTAGAAACTCAATTAACACACATCCAACATTTTATTTTTAGTTTTTAATTTTAGTCTTTATTATTGTATTACTTTGGAACAAAAGGCGTTTAAAAGAAATTTTTTTTTTCTACCAGCAGCCAAAACAATTTCTTCTACTACGAAATCTATACCAAAGCACAAATAAAGCCCCCAGCATTGAAAGATTTGAAAAGAAAGAAAAAAGAAATAAAACACACTCACTTGCCAAAAGTATGCAACAAGAACTAACATGTACTTAAACATGATGCTACAATATGGAAGCAGCACAAAAACAACTTCACGCATTTTATATACTTCTTGAGAAGATTTACTTAAAAATGCCAGTTATTTAGTTGTTTTCTACACTTTTTCTTGTTGTTTCTTCTTTGGCTTTTGTTGTTCTTTGCAAGATAAACCAAACAAAAAGATTTCAAAGAGAAAAAACCATATAGAAAAAGTATATTTTCAAGAATGCAACAACAACATTCAACGTTGCATTTTGGTTAAAATGCTAAGAAGTAAAAACCTAAAAGTGTGCTTTAGTTTTAGTTTATACTTTTCAAACACGCATACACACTTATACATCATATCAAAATATTGTGCTGTATTTGGTTGTATTGTTGCAAAAAAAAACAAGTTAGGAGTTTTATTGCTACTTAAAAGTTAACATGGGTATAAATAACAAACAGCTGTTATTTCTACTGCAAGTCCTTCCAATTCGACAACCAACTACTGCCGCTGCGATAGTATTTCAATCTTGTTAGGGATATGGTTTATTTATTTATTTTTATTTTTTAGCATTTTTGAAAAATAAGAAAATAAAGCAACTAAAACAAAAGAAATCTTAAAAACACGAGTTATTTGTTGTTTTGCTTGCTATTCTGGCAAAAAAAATATACTTTTCGGATGAATCCTAAAAATATGCTTGTTTTTTTGGTAATGGATAAGCTAAGCCTTAAAAGTAAATAGGAAGTTTTTTTATGTTATAAAGGGTATTTTTTTAAGAGTGTCACAACTTTAAGTTGGCATCACTGCTTTATTTGAGCACCCATTTACGAGCTGATATTTGCTTTTTGTTTAGTTTGCTTTAAAATTTCATTATGAATTGACTTACACCAGCGCAACGCGTGGAAATTGTTGAAATTTTTATCAAAATAATTCGGCGAATGGGCTGAAGCACAAAGTGATATTGATTTCGAATTTCCATTAAAAATTTTATTTTCCGATGAAGCCCATTTCTGGCTAAATGGGTACGTAAATAACCAGAATTGCCGCATTGGGAGTGAAGAGAATCCACAAAAACTATTATATCCACAACAAATTACTGTTTGGCCAGAGTCATTGGCCCGTATGTCTTCAAAACAAATGCGAAAAGTTGTTGAAAACTGGTGTTTCAGATTACGCCTTCTAAGTGCAAGCCGTGGCGGCCACTTGGCAGAAATCATATTTAAAAATATAAAAGTCAGTCTATAAAAAAACACCCTTTATTAGAAAGCTGCATTAAAGATTGTAAGTTTTAGTGCAAAGAACTCGAATTTTGAAATAAACGGTGTTCTTTTTATGTGTCCAAACTTTGATTTGAAATAAGACAACAATTAATTACTTAAATGAATTTTTTTTTTCTGATAAGTGGGAAATTGCAAAGCATTTGTATTGAGGCAAGTTAGTGTGCTTTATTTGACTTTGCTGAATCTTCTATGTCCTTCACCATAATATTAAAAAGCAAATTTGTCCCTAGCTGCTATGGTATGCACGCTTTTGTGTCAATATTCTTATTCCGGGAGCATATTTGCAGGGGCGCTAGGTGAAAAATTAAGTCTATTTCACTGATTTTTGAAATCCCAGGAATTCCCCCCAATATATAACCCCCCAAAAAAATAATGAAATAACCCCCCAAAAATTTGTACAGAGAACAACAAAAACGATTTTTGGGCGGTAATTTCATTTTGTTTGGGGTGTTATTTCATTTTTTTAATTGGTATTATTTCATATGAAATTATACCCCAAAAAATCATTATGAAATACAGCCCAAATATATTTTTTGGGGGATTATTTCATTTTCAAATTTATAATGAAAACGTTTTTGGGCGCAAGGATTTATCCACTTTGGTATACAGAACACCGGCTTCGGTAAAAAAAGCTGCCCTGCATAGCCGGCCTTTGGCAGGGCGCAATGGTTTTCTTCTATATGGTGTTTGTTATACCATAGAGGAAGAGGGCATTGCGCCCGGCCGAAGGCCGGCTATGCGGAAAAGCCTTAGTTGGCGAAGCTTATGTTTGTTATATCATACCATTATATATATCGCGTGATTCTTTAAAACAAAACTGTATAATTAATTGTATTACATATATTGGGCCTTTATTTCATTTCAGAAATTAGGGGTTTTATTTCTCATGAAATAAGCCCCCAAAAATTAGGGAATTATTTCATTTATGTTTGGGGCGTTATTTCATTTCGTTGGGGGCTAATTTCATTTTAAAAATGGGGCTTTATTGCATATGAAATAAGGCTCCACGCTTTGGGGCGTTATTTCATTATTTTTTTGGGGGGTTATATTTTGGGGTGTTATTTCATGCCGCCGCATTAAATGTTTATTTAATGAACAAAAATTAACCTTGGGTTATGGGTGCCCCATAGGCGGTGCGCAAAATGACCCCAGGAAATATGGCCCCAAAAGTAAAATGAAAAACGCCCCCAAAATTTTACATGAGATACAACAACAAGCAATTTTGTTGTTTTTTTTTTGGTGTTATTTTTCATTTTTTCGTTAGGGTGTTTTTGCATTTTAATTGGAATAAAAAATGACCCCAATATCAAGGAATAAAAAATGGCCACAAATAAAATCACAATTTTTACTTTGGGGCTATTTTTCGTCTACTACTAATAAAAAATGCAAATTTTAAGAAATGAAAAATCACCCCAAACATTTTTACACAAATTTTGTAAAATTCTATGTAAAAGTTTCTAGGGATAGTATAAAAAACCCGAATTCTTATACCAAAGTAGAGAAAATCCTTGCCGGTGATGCAGAGATGCTTTAGTTAGCGAAGCCGGTGTTTGTTATACCATAGAGGAAAAAATCATTGAGCCCGGCCGAAGGCCGGCTATTAAGAGAAGCTTTACTGAGCGAAGCCAGAGTTCGTTATACCGTAGAAAAGAAAATCCTTGCGCCCGGCCGAAGGCCGGCTATGTAGTTAAGCTTTAGTGAGCGAAGCCAGTGTTTGTTATACCAAAGAGAAGAAAATCCTTTTACCCGGTCAAAGGCCGGCTATATAGCGAAGCTTTAGTTAGCGAAGCCAGTATTCGTTATACCATAGAAGACAAAATCCATGCGCCAGGCCTCAGGCCGTCTATAACGTGAAGCTTTAGTAAGCAAAGCCAGTTTTAGTTATACCATAGAGAAAAAAATCCTTGCGCATGGCCGAAAGCCGAACACTGCTATCAATCGTACGATTTTTAAAACCAAAAGTGTATAATTATCCGGATTTTGAAATCGGGATTCTTAATTTGAGATTTTTAGTTTCGGGCATATGAACTCCACCGAAAATGTGTAATGTAACTTTCTTTGTGTTCTTTTTTGGGGTCCAAATTCATTATAAATTTTGAGTTAATTTTTCATAATGAAGAATAACCCCAAATTTAGGGTCATATTTCATTTTATTTTTAGGGATATTTTTCATTTTTTTTTGGGAAATTTTTCATTAAAATAATGGGGCCATATTTTATTATAAAAAATAGCCCCAAATTTGGGGTCAATTTCCATTTATTTTTTTGGAGTCATATTTCCTGGGGCTATATTTCGCGGCGCCGCCCCATATTCTGCAATTTTGTAAATTCACTTGACTTGAAAATGGGCCTCATCGCTCCTTATTCGATATGATCATTGTGTCTGAACAATCGAATGCTGACTTTCAAAAGTAAATTTAACGACTTTGATGCTTTTTTCTGTGCTGAGTAGTGTTTGGGAATTCCCGGACTTTTTCATTTCCCGGGACACGGGAAAAAAAATATTTATTTCCCGGGAATACCGGGAATCCCGGGAAATTTTTTTTATCAAAAATATTCATAAAAAAGTCATTAAAATTTTACAAAATTTTTGTTTAAAACAGATTTGTTAAAAATAAACAATATGTGTATCACAAATTTGCTTGTGTAAAACTATTTAAATATACAAAACACAATTAAAAATTAAAAAAAAATAGTGTATAAAGTCATTTCTGAAAAATTTAAGAAATAGGACTATTACAAAAAAGCTTTATAAAAATACATAACTGAAATTTAGCTCATAGAATAAATTCGAAAAATAAAAATATGTTAAAAATAGAGATCTTCGTTACAAAACTTAAACAAAAAACTAACATACATATGGGTAATTCCAAAATGTTGAACGTGACAGTCGTACGCACCAAAAATGCAATAACATTTTAAGCAAAAAATATTTTTACGTTTTCTTAACCCTTAAATTATAGTACTAAAAAAAGCACTGTTATCTATGCTAAAGTTTATGGAGAGCGCGATTCTAGGTCAAAGATAATGTCAAAAGAAGTAGCGGTTCGACCGTGAAAAAAAAAACAGAAGTAGTTTTCGTGGCCATGTATAAAAAGGCGTAATTCAGCGAACCCTGGCACAATTTTTTAGTCAAACTACTTTCAGAATTTTACGTAGCAATGTAACATTAAAATGTCTTGGTTTGATTCAAAAATCTTCTGTATTTTCTTTTTTTTAAGCCAAAATCTGGGTTGATACGTGACATTTCGAACGTGAAATTTTTTCCGTAATAATTTAACTGAATCATGATTAAAATAAAAATTTACCTTTAAACCGAATAACATATTTCTCTTTAAACTCTTCCTTATACTACATTTACATTAGCCCGAAATCTTGTAGATTTGATTTAAAATCTTCTTCGAAATCTAGTGCGTTTATATTATACTTTTTTGACATTAGCGAGATTTTGTTTTTATAACAAAACAACTGACTAAAAGTTTTTTCATTACACATACAAACACAAAAAGAAATATACATCTAAAAATTTGCATTACCTTTTATCAATAATCAACCATATTTATTTTATCAATATTACTCGTTTTTTTTATATTTTTACAGTTTTTATTAAACTTTTAATGTGTTTTTTAACAATTTTTGTTTTGTCTTTTTTTTTAAATGTCATTTTTTTTTGTGCAGGGAAGTATTTTTTAGTGCTTTATTGAAAAAACCATAGTTGCATCATTAAGTACTGCTAGATTTTGAGTAGATTTCGTCAAAATCTAGTCACGAAGTAGATTTTGTTTTGTATGGGAAATCTAGTCAAAAACAACTAGATTTGGCTCGAAATCTCGTAAGTACTAGATTTGGCGTAGGTGTAAATGTAGTATTAGATTACAGAGCATGTAAGAAAATTTTTTTGGAATAATTTTTATCAAATATCACCTCTTTTAACGGCCATTTTCACCTAGTTCGGTTATAATTAACTATCGGTTATAGCTGTCAAAACATATTGGAAACCGGAACTTTAATTGAAAGTTAGTTTTAACCGAACTTGGTGAAAATGGCCGTAAGAAAGATAAATATTAAAGAAAACATACAATAAAACATTCTCACATATAAGAAATTACGTTTGCACAACTTTGGAGTCTGATTGTTCATCTAAGTGAACAAATTTTTGAGTAAATTTATAAAATTAGTAAAATCTAAATATTTCTCTATAATAATATCGTAAAATAATCAGCTTTTAATAACTTTTAAATGTTCGGTCACGGTGGAACTTTTGACGGAAATGCCCATTTATATATATCTATATAAGTTTTTGGTTTTTTAAAAATAAGGTTTTTAAAACCACTAACGCGTTGAGTAAGTCACTGGACATTCTGTTTCTCCACTTCGTTTTTGTCTTTTTACAGTAATGTCAACAATTTAAATTTAAAAGCGCTTATCAAAGGAAAAATCTATTTCTACGGGTAAAATAAATAAAACAAATCACTTTGAGCAACTGAAGTTTTGTTTTAAATATTTAATAAAAAAAAACAAAATTAAATTAAAATTAACGTTTTTTATGTAAAATTGCTTATTTTATGAAATTCCCGGATTTCCCGGGAAAAATAAAAAAAATTCCCGGGAAATCCCGGACCCCAAACACTAGTGCTGAGTCTTTACAGATTTCCCAAATAAGAAGCCAGCAAGAAAGTAAAGTAAAGTCACTCAAGCCCAACCTACACCACAGTATTTAAAAAACAAATTTTCGAGAGTATACCATATTTGGGACCCATCGGCAATAATGTTCCATTCAGAACAAAAGTATGTTTTGAGGTTAAAATTAATTTAAAAGCTCTTTGTGCCGAATATTATTTAGAAATACTCATCTAGATGAGATTTGTTTGTGTTTAAGTGATTTGAGGGTGGAGGTTTATATGAGACAATTGATTAATTTTAAGCCTACCAGCATAACATTTTGTCCTGAAATGGTGGGTGGCTATTGTAAAAATTTCTGTCGCAAATTTTTATGTTTATAGCAACACTTATAAGGAAATTGTGGTATTTAAAGGCTTTTACGGGAGTTGTATTTATATGGGAGCTATGGTAAAAAATGAACCGACTCTTATAAAATTTGTCAAGATGATGTGGTTTGCAAAATAAGTTAGGACCAAATTTAATCTAAATAGCAAAATAACAAGATGGCTTATGGGTACAAAGACCCTATTCCGGAAAGAAGCTGGTTGGGTGCTATGTGAAATTAGGGACCGATTTTCCGCTTTTAAATAGGCATGGTCCAATTGTGGCAATTTGAATCAATGCACCAAATTTCATCGAATTATCTCCAACATGTACAGCCAGCCAGACGAACAGATATCGTAAGATCGACTCAGAAAGTGGTTTAAACTTGATTGGTTAAAATAAAGATTGAACTAGGACTAATATTTTGAAATGTAACAAACATCAGCACAAACGCATAATTGCGGTACGGGCAGAAAAAAAGTAAACAAAATATTTATTCACTTATTAAATTATATCATTAATTATGCACCACCATGTATTAGGTATGTACATGATTAATTACACTACAGAATTTTACACTTTTTTTGAGACAAGCCGGGCACCTGGCGTTTTAACATAATTCGGGTACACTAAATCCAATGGTGCTAACCGTTTTTTTTAGGTTAGATCTTGTTATCGAGATAAACCGTTATTTCGAAAATTAAGGAGGTTACACTATATGTTGTGTAGCTCAAAAATGGTTTAGTTAATTGAAATTACTTAAAACCCATATCCCTGCAGTACCTAGGAAACTCCTAGGTGATCAAATGTATGACCGATCACACTTTGTTTTTCATCTCCTACATACCTTACCGCTATCTCCATGCCTTAAGGGGGCTTCCACACTAAATGTTCAATACAGACTAGAAATATATTGAACAATAAGTCCCATAACTGCCCAGGAGTCGTCCCTAGTGGGGTATAATGTATGACTGACCTCAATTAATTTGTTGCCCTTAACATTTTCTCGAAACATACTTGGCCTTTATCTCTACTTCTTAAGAGCGCTCACATACAAATATTGCGTTTTATGTTAATTAAAGTTTTTCGTCTTAAAAAAAGTTAAACTTTGCTTAAAGGTAATTTTATTGCGGATTTTCGGTTTTATTATTTTATTCAATCAACTAAACCGTTTTTGAGTTATGTTGTGTAACCTCCTCAATTTTCCAAATAACGGTATATTTAAAAAAACGGCTAGCACCTTTGGATTCGGCGTACCCGAATTATGTTAAAATGCTAGGAGCCAGGCTTGTCGCAGTGTTATTAACCGATCTTTTCATAATTTGGTCGTGTGTATTTCAGTCCTACACAACTATGACATTTTTAAATTTTGCTACAAAAGCATTATATGGGGTGATTTTTTAGCTATTATCTTTTTGGCAACACTGGTGTAAACAGCTGACGCACGTTTCGTGTTTTGTTTCACTGTCAAACTTATTCAGTTTGGTTTATAATTTAACCATGAATCGTCTTATGGCGATTTCTTTTCTGAAAACAATATGCTACAGTATATACATGTAACATTTTCTAATGTTACCTATAATCACTGGAAGTGTTACATGTTGTGCAATTTTAATAGAACACAATTAGCTGCTTTTATTTACAACTATTACACTTTCATAATAAATGTACTTCATGAGCGATTTTTAATGCTATTTGAGCGGTTTCTGAACGCAATTATGGCTTGAAAACAAATATTGACATCACTAATGGCTTAGAAAAATTTAAACGATTATAATATAAATAGACTTTTTTTGATTTTAATGTGTAAATATATTTATATTTTCTTTTAAAATAATTTTTTTTACAAAATTATGAGCTGTATGAGTTATGATAAGCAAAATAAAACATTGGTTGTACAAAAAAAGTAGTAAATACCAAAGTTGTAAGACAGGGCAGTATGAACACCTTAAGTAAAAGTAAGGGTAAAACATGCAACATGTTTTGCATGTTTTTTATCAACATATTCACAAAAGAACTTGAAAATTTTTCCCACAGTTGTATTTTATGTACAAACGAACACAAAAATGTAGAACATGTAACATTAATGCAACATTTTTCTCAGAAAAGAAATCGCCATTACAAACGAACAACGCTTGCAAATTATTGAATTTTATTATCAAAATGCGTGCTCTGTTAAGAAAGTTCATCGCGCGCTCCTTCCATTTTATGGAATTCAATGACAATCGTTTTTAAATAAAAATATCAATTCTTAGGTAATCTAATCCATAATTTCTAGTGAACCAATTGCGCTAGACTTCAATCTGAAACTGCTTAGAAGGAAAAAAACCAATTTGACGACAAAATTTTTCTTTTCTGTTAATACTTTCGGAAGTCAGCGTGTTTTGAACAGACGGACAGACGACTTAGAATTATTCAAGGACACATAATATTTTTATATGTACATACTTATGTATGTATATTCTAAATGTATGACGAAAAACAAAGTATAACGTCATTCACCCCTTGTGGT
The DNA here is from genome assembly GCA_930367215.1 of Pollenia angustigena. Classification (NCBI taxonomy): domain Eukaryota; kingdom Metazoa; phylum Arthropoda; class Insecta; order Diptera; family Polleniidae; genus Pollenia; species Pollenia angustigena. Next base: position 218,191,295 of record OV884058.1, on the reverse strand, counting down.
GGAGGGTATAAAAAACTAATGTTTGATTCGTACTTTATTAAAAAAGTACTTTATTTAATGAAATATTTCGTGAGTTTCCATTTTTGTGAGTCGGACTAACGATATGTTATGTAAATGAGCGTGAGTGATAAAAAATATTTTGTGAGTGGGTATCATGATACAAGTTTTTTTATTCTTGTTCATTTTTAAATTCATTGGCAGAATTCTTTTCTAAAATTCTTATCAATTTCTTTATTCTTTAAGCTCCATAAGTCACATTTCATTCTCTACCATTTAAAAAGTCTAATGGAATTATAAATTTCAACAAATTTTCTTTCAAATCCAAAAATGTAGTAGCAATTTATGAAATCTTTCATACAAATTTAAGCAAAATAAATTGCAGTTAAAAAACATGTAAAATCATCAAGTAGTTTCATTTAATAGTTTTTCCTCCATTTGCTTTTTACTATTTGGCTTAATTCCAAGTTTAAAGTACAGAAAAAATTGTTGCCGCTGTCAGCACTTTTTACTGGCTGATTTTTTTTAAGACTTTTGGAAAGAAACATGCAAAAAACTCGTACATGACACCGGGTGGGAAGAAATTGAAGGAAGATAAGTAAATATCTTATTTTCTTTTTTGTTTTTATTTCTTTGCACCATTGACCAGGGTATATTATAAATGTAAAATATTATATTGTATATTTTTATATACTTGTCCTAGCAGGTTTTTTACAAAATGATTATGTCTTTTTCATATACTCGAAGTTAAAATAAGAATGATGGGATTTTCTTTCATTATAGAAGTGGAAGAGAAAGACAAAAAAAGGGTTTAAAAAGGAATGTTTAAGACCAATTTATAATACAAAAGGGCATAGTTGAACTTTTTTTATTTTTTTGCTTAAGAATGCTGTTTGTTTTTATTCTAACACTTTGTTTATGACCCTCGTAATTTTAAACTAACAGCATTATCTGTTGATAGTCCTTCAAACTTTCAACACACCCATTTCAACAACTGTGTCTCTTTGCTCAATTACCTGAAACTAGAAAATTGTATTCCCTGTTGAAAGACAATGTCAACTGACATATTCCATTAACAGCCACTAGACATGAAAGACCATTAAGCAAATCGTTAGAGAATAAAGGTCATGTTTTATTTAATAATTTACTCAATAAAAATAAAAATAAAACACAGTTGTAACGTCAGAATAAAAAAAGTTCAAAGAAAATGTTTAACAATAAAAATTAATAACTTATTAATTAAATTTTTAATAATACATAATCTTTTTTTTTACACAACAAAAAAATTCCTTGTCTTATGTTATAAACACAAATGGGACGAACGCCGAACTTCGCATAGCACGAGTTTTTTACGTTGATTCTACCAACAAATAACTTTGAGTGTAACAAATGACGCGATTGTTCGTGAAGATGGTCAATAGTTTACCTTACCGGATCTCGGAAATAGTTCATTAAGCCTGAGACCGCAACGAATAATGTTTTTATAGCAGAATTCGATCTTTCGTAGTTTCATAAGGCTTCAATTCACAGTAGCAAATGTCGTGAAAATCAGTCCATAGTTAACCATATTTCCCATATAATGCCCACTCTGCGAAACTATTTAAATACGCCTTAAACCGTAGCATATTTAGATATTGTGGTAAAATTTTATCCGATTTAGCTTCATTTGGCCAGAATGATACCACACAATTTGGTAATAATCGGTCCATAATTTACCTTTGGTCTCGTATTAAGCAGACTCTAAGGGCGGTCTGTCTACTCTCAGTTGAAATGGTTGGCCACATTCCATTAATTGTGGCAAAAAATATACTTTGATATACATAAATATCATCATATATATATTAAGAATATTTCTTCCACCAAAAAAAAAAAATCACAAAAACTATAAAACGCTTTATCAAAATTCACGACTTTTCCGCAATTTGTTCTAATTTTGGGTTTTTTTAACCAGAAAATACTCTAAAGGATTTTGTGATGATAAGTCCATAATTGACCATGGGTTCAATATAAATGCCCCTCTCGAAAACAATTTAAGTTCAGCTTAAAATGTTACGAATCATGAAATTTTACTGAAATTTGTTCAAATAAAGTTTAATATGATTAGAAATGAAAGAAAATGATTGTCGGTCAATAATGCAACATATCCTCTAAAGAGGGTTAACTCAAAATTTTTAAGTTTTCAGTAGAGACAATGAACTGTTTTCTTTTTATATGTCGTTAGCTAAAATGCAAAAAGACGTAACTTGCAAAAATATAATTTTACAGGAGTAGCAAAAAAAAACTTTATAAAAGGAAAACTATAAACATTTCAGGAAAACATGCATTGATAAGTCGTCCATGGAATTCTTAAAAAAAAAATAAGCACACATGTTACGTCCCTTTGTTTCTTGTTAGTCTGAGTTCAAACGGCTCATGACTTATTGACAAGATTCTTCCTTTTTCTTCTTTGAACATGAATTGGCGTTCAAATGATGCATGTCATGTTGACGACATGTTTTTTATTTTATAAAGTCGTGCGTATGCATGCCTGCTTTTTTGATATTGAAAACAATAAAAAAATTAAACAACGAATGAAAAAGCAAAACGTAATGCTGGGTACACACTATGCAACGCGTTTACGCAATATAGTGAATTAAATTCATTTTCATTCATTCCCGATTGCATCAACATCAAAACGCTTTGATATTTTGAGGTTGCATTGAAACAGATTGCATGTAGGTTGCACTGTGTGTACCCAGCATAAAGACAGTACATGCATCTGTGTACTCGTTTCTTTTCCCCTCGTCCCGGCAATCATGTCAATAAGACATGAGCCGTTTGAACACAGACTTAGTAAAAGCGTAATTTTTGATCGCAGAAGTGTTAAATTTTGTCAAGACATGTTGTTTAAGCCTAGATTACACTATCTCACAAGTCTTACGTATTCCATAATACTTTGTGAGATAGAAATCTAATGAGTTTTGATGCGACTGTCAAAAAATCGAATGTAACATGACAGTTTGCGTTCACACCATCACACAAAGTATAAACACTCACGCATGAAAAAAATGCAACCCTGATCCAATCAAAAGTATTATAGTTTAAAAATTTTTCAAAAAACAATGAAGTCGTATGGGATGTCAAACTTTTTTCATAATACTTGTCATTTTCGTGGCACATTGCATTCACACTATCACACTTTGTCATATTACTTGAGTTTTTGACATGAATTAATACAAAGTATAATAGTGTAATCTAGCCTTTAATGGCATTCATAGTAATCAATCAAAAACTCGATTTTGAATTTCTTGTTAGTTACGCCTTTTTGCATTTTAGCTAACGATACAGTTAGTTATGATACAATCGGGATACCTACAATCGTATTTTTTTTTTTTTTGTTGACAAAATACTAGAGATATAATTGATCTTAGATTTGTACAGTGCGTAGGTATCATAATAATATAATATATTGGCCCACATTAAGAGTTACATTCGATAAACGATTTTCGCTGGCTATCGAACATCGACTATCTAATGTAAATTTGGTATTATGAGTTGGCAGCACTGTCGAAAATTTCGTTGTGCATCGAATTTTTCAACGAAAACAAATTTGCTTTCGACGGTGCAAATAAACTTGTTGAAAATGTAACTACATACATATTTGTAAATTTTTTTGTGTTCGTATACCAAATACCATCATTTTTGTTAATTTTATGCAAGTCCAACGTCGTAAACAGCAGTTGGAAACGCTCATATTCCTTACGGAACAAAATTTGTTTTTGACCAAATGACTTGCAGCAAAGCTCTGCATGTAAAAAAGTGGGATGAAACCCCACTGAAGCTAAATTATTTGAAAACAACCATAATTCCGCCGTGGTCACGTTTAATTTTAATTTTATTTTTTTAGATTTGTAAACAAAAATTTTTTATTTTAAGTGACAGCTGGTCGAAAATGTACTACTGTGAATTAATAAAATCACAATAATAAATTTTTATCGAATGCGCGCCATAATACCAAATGAAAATTCGTTTGATCAGCTAATTCGAGTGCTGTCGAAAATCGAATTTAGTTCATAATAGGCACCAAAAATTTACAAATCCCGTATAGGGATCTAATATTCTAACTGCACTCATAAAATTATTACAGTAACTGATTGTAGGTTATTAAATTCGTTTTCGGTACTGTTAAAATTGAATAAAAATATAGTTATTTTACGAATAAATTTATTTTTCAACATTTATGTTTGTTATTAAAAAAACAAACTACCAAAAAATAATGTTTTCCGTATTTTTTTTTGTTAATTTGTTTGATTTTTATCGGTTAAAATATATTTTTTAAAAGTAAAAACTATTCAATTTTAACGAATATGATGTTCAATAAATAAAAAACTTAGAAATTACTGAAAAAATCATTTGTTTTAAATGAAATGTAAATGATCCGTTTTTTAAATGAATTTTAATTTGTTTCAAATGAATTTTCGTTTGAATTTAACTACATAATATTTTGAGTGTGTCGGTAGAGAGTATCAAAAATTCGGCATAGCCGAATATAGCAGTCTTACTAGTTTTTAATAAAAAAAATTAAAACTTAGAATTTGTTGCTTCATTTTAGGTATTTTTATACGTTTTTTTACTTATTTGCAAAATATTCACGAAATATTCGCTTGCCTACACGAATACGAATATTCGTAACATCACTAATGTAGACCTTCAGCCCATTGTAGTGAATTATATCAGTCGCTGGCGAGAATTGAATATGCAACCCTTCACAGAAAAAAAATTTGCACTAGTTAAAGCAAAAATAAAATCAATTTTAATTAAAAATTTAATCAAGTGAATTAAACGTTTAATCAAGTGAATTAAACATTTAATTGATATTATTGATTTGTTTACTAGTGCAAATTAATATTGTCAATTAACGTGTAAAACACTTGATTAAAAGTTTAATTCACTTGATTAAACGTTTAATTCACTTGATAAAATTTTAAATTAAAACTGATTTTATTTTTGATTAAAGCTTTTAATGGTGCAATATTATTATCTGTATTGATAGACTAGATCACTATCAACTAGCTCATCGGAGCACCCAAGAGTCTAAATATACCCTGCAAATAATATTGGACTACTTGATCCATTTTGATCAAATGGACTACTCCCTGGACAGGTACAATGTAATGCAAGCATAGACCATGTCATTGTTAAAAAGAGTTTGTAGTGAAACGACATGTCTTCGTTTTTTAACGACATGTTTTCGTTTTTAAGCGATTTCAAAACTAATCCTCTTGAGTATACCACGGAGAAGTTTTAAGACTATTCCTTGTAATCCAAAGCTGGGTTATATGGTCCTGCCCTAGGACATCGTAATGTTAAAGAGACCATGTTTTTACTTTTGGACTATTCCTAGTTCCTTATGGGCTACTTTTTACATGCGTGTATGAACTAGTCGCTTTATTTGCAGGGTACAAGTAAGGTTCAGTTTCCCCTCCTCAACTTTTTAAAAATATAAAAATTTCAGGGTCACCGCATTAGTGCATTAGAAGCGGAAACTTAAAACACCTGAACTTTCCGGTGAAAAAACTGTGATCATAAGTGAATTTAAAAGTTTTCATTTTTTGCCATACAATATTTCGTTAAACTACACTAACTACATACGAATTCGTTAGTTTCGTAGAACTCCAAAAGACTAGAGGTAAAATATTTTGTATTAAATATGAAAGTTTCGTGGAAGCATGGATTATTTTCAGTGCACTGTACCTTAAATTAGTAAACGCTAATTAAATAGTAGTGAAACTAATTATAAATTTATACGCTAAGACGGTATAAGTTGTCCAAAAATAAAAACATACATTAAACATTCCAAATGAATAAGAAAAGAAAAAAAACGAATAGTTACCAGAACGCGCAGCATAATAGAATTATAACACAATTGAAAGTAGTTATGCACGCTCATACACCTTTAAATTTTAGATGGAGGTTGATGATGATGAGGAATAAGGAGAAAATCTAATACAAGCCATTTAAAATTTATGTATTTACAAGCGAAACAAGTCATAGTAATAGAGTGGTTATACTGGAGAGTTGTAAAGACCAAGGAAAATGCTTTGAAAAAAAAAAATTCAAGACAAGAAAAAATTATTGCCCCAACAGGACTTGCAATTTATTTTTATTAAAGTGATTTTAATTATGTTTCTCTTGTTTAAATTTTTACGACAACTGGTACTTGAAAAGTTCTAAACACACGTTTTAGCAAAAAGATTTGTTGGAGTAGAATAACAGGGGGACGAAAGAAGAAAAGTTTAAAAAAAAATTATCTTTTGCAGAAGACGTATACACTTAAGGCTTTGATGAAGTTTCTTAAGATTATCTTGTGTTTGGCAGGAGTCTTACTCTTATATGGCCTTTAATTCCATGTCTTAATACTCGCACACTTTTAGCATTTTTCTTTTATACCTTCCAACGCCACAAGTGCTGAATGAGGATATACTAAGTTGATCATTCCGTGTGAAATTTGCTTAAAATTTATCTTAGACCCCATTAAGTACACAGAAAGAAAAAACTCGTTCTTAATTTAAGTTGTTGCTACATACTTTTGTACAAGTCGTACTCAAACATTTAAGTACGAATAACACTTAAAAGTACATAAAACAATCCAAAATAGGATAACTTACGAAAGGCAATTATGCGTGCATACGAGTGTGTTTGTAAAAGTTTGTTGTAGAAACAACAATAACAGTTCAAAAGAAGATAAAAACGATTTAATTGTATTGTTAAGAAACAACAACAAAACTACAAGAAATCAAATATAGACTATTTTCATGTTTAAAAAGTAAAATATAAAGCAATAATTCCCATATTCTATTTGTTAAAATTAATTAGTTAAATGCATTAAATTTTCAATGCAGAACGATTACGAAAACTATATCGGGCAGGCTTCCGGTGCCTTATAATTGATAATTATTTTGTGAACTAAGGGCGGAGTACAACAAAAGTGAAATAAGCATGTGTACACAGAAAAAATTATTTTTCCAATTCAAACAAAAAATTTGTAGAATCAAACAATTTTTTGTCTAAAATCGGTCCTACAAAAAAATTCGCATATTCAAACAATTTATTTGCATTTTGTTTATTGAAAAAAACGCCGATTTTTTCAAACAAATAATTTTACAGAATCAAACAAAAAGTTAACTGAAATTCATATAAATTTCAAACAAATAATTTTGCTGAATCAAACAAAAAAGTTTTGGCACAAGCAATGACGCGCACGCAAGCAAGCACTGTTGGCGAAGATGAAGCAGAGCAGAGCGGCCAGCTGGCTTTGAGACAAATTTTTTTGTTGGAATAATTTTTGAACGAAGTCATATTTATACTCACAGTGTTTTTCTTCATCACTCACTGTTGCTTTATCCTTTCCTTTGCTAATGAAGAAGAAATGTAACCAAAAACGGCGGCAGACCGACTCGATATGTTTTCCGCCATCATTCTATCTTTGTATTTGATGTATTTAAACAAACTATTTGAAAAAATTGAATACGGGATTTTGTTTTTTTTTTACCAACTTTGAAACCAACCAAAAATTTATTATGTTTCTTATAATGCGTTTTTTCTGTTGTTTAAAAAAAATGAAACGTTTTTTTTACCTGCTATTGTTTTTGTTGTTTTTTTTTTACTACAAACCTCGTCACGCTATTTTATCATTTTTCTTATTGCTGTACTCTTTTAAAGCGTCCAAAAATAGACTGCATGTGTTTTTTGTTGGAGTTCTTATATTTCACATAAAGAAGTGTTGCTTACTTACAATCAATAAAAAAATGCAAAAAGACGACAACATTAAAGAGCGTTAAATATTTCATACAAAATTATGAAAACTTCAAACCAATAGCGCGCTTATTAAATTTTTGAAGAGTTGTCCACATTTTTGTTGGTTAAATAAAAATCAAACAAAAATATTGATTGAATCAGTAAAAAAATTTGTAGAAATCAAAAAAAATTTCAAACAAGCGTTTGTTTGAAAATAATTCGGCAATAATTTTTTCTGTGTAACGGGTTAGTAAAACATTAATATTCTCTCTGGTTCTCTGTGGTAATTGTTGAGGTTAGAATCAATCTTATATCACTTTCGAATTATTTCAAGTACGAATCGAAATTTAATAATTTTAGAAATTCGTGAATCAAGCACAGCTTGAATTTGTATTTTATCTCACTTTTAATTCACTCCTGTTTTTGGATTATTTTAAGTACGGCGCACTTAAATAATCGTACTTAAATCAAGCATTCTGTACTTGATTTAAGGAAATCGGTATTTACCGAACTATTGACACTTCTTCGGCTTGATTTAAGTACGGATCAATTGATTTGTCTTTCAATGTTGTATATGTATATGTATATTCCATTATCTTAGGTAATTGTATGTCGATAAAGCAATATTCGTCTGTCCGTCCGTCTGTTGAAATCCCACTCACTTTCAAACGACTCAAAAGAAAATAACAAAATTGGTGTCAACTTTTTTCTCGTTCTCCTAAAAAATTTGGCTAAGTAGTAAAAGAGTTGGTAACACAAATTGATAATTTTGTTTCAAAACCTTATTACAGAATGCACCGATACTAATTTAATTTTGCACAGATATGTATGTTTTTTATGAAAGACGTAGAAAGCAATTTGATAATATATTTCAATATAAAACAAAATAAAGCTTTATTAAGAATCAACTTAAAATAAAGTTCCTCAACTTAAATATAAAAGAAATTGTACTTATTTATTTATTTATTTAAGTATTTTTTTTATAGATAGTAAATTTATTTTACAAGTTTAAAGAATTTAGCCAGGGTATGACTTCGGGTGTTAGGTTCTTGATTTCTTCGGAGTTTCCTGGAAATGACAGGAGTGGGCAAGTTCGAATTATGTGGTCGACTGTTTGTAAAGGATGGCCGCATGCACAGCTGGCGTCATAAGCAAGTCCCCACTTGGTAAGGGAATCCATAGTTCTGGCAGTAGATGTGCGTAAGCGTTTTAAATTACACCAGGCTTTGCGTGGAAGATCGAAATCGGTGGTCCTATCATCTGGGTTGAATAAGGGACTGCTTCGTCCCGAGTCGTTCCACTACGATGACCATGCGGAGTTTAAATCAAAGTTATCGTCACGTAGTTTTTTAGCCAAGAGCAGGGGTGGATTTCTAGATATTAATCTTGCATCGTATTGAGTGGAAAGGTCAGAGTTGAGTGGGATGTGATCTTGGTGTACTCCCGGAGAAGTGCTTGCTCTCGTCTTAGGTCAGGGGGGCAGAGGTTTGCTAACATTGGCAGCCATTCGACAGGTGTAGCTGTTAGTGTGCCAGATATTATTCGCATCGTAGTGTTTAACTGCGTGACTATTCTTTTTACGTGGTGGCTGTTCAACCATATTGGAGCGCCGTATTCGGCAGTCGAGTAGACTAACGCTATTGCAGAAGTTCGTAGGCAATTTGCGGAAGCACCCCATCTCGTTCCTGTGAGTTTCTGCATGATGTTATTTCTCGACTTTATTTTCTGAGCGGTTTTATCTAGGTGACTTCTATACGTTAACGTTCTGTCTAGGGTTATACCAAGATATTTCGGGTAAAAATTGTGTGAAAGGGTGGTACCATTAAAACGTATTGATAGCTTCCTATCAGCATCTCTATGAGTGAGGTGGAAGCAGTATACTTCGGTCTTCATAGGACTTGGCTTAAGTCACCATTTGCTGCAGTATGATGTTATTTTAAGTAGGTCGGCTTCTAGTACTCTCTCTAGATTTTCAAAGCTCTCATCTTGATAAGCAAAGGCCATGCGTCTGCATAATTAAATTTGCGAGATATAGAATTCGGAAGATTGCTGATGTAGAGGTTAAAGAGAACCGAAGCTAGAACGGAACCCTGTGGTAGGCCATTGTTGTGCTTTCGGGTGGTACTTTGGCTGTCGTTTAGGAATACGTTAAAAAGCCGATCGCTGAGCATGTTCAGGATGATGTTGCAAATTCTATTGCATGGGATAACTTTGGTCAGTTTGACGATGAGGCCCTTTTTCCATACGGTATCATAAGCAGCTGTTAGGTCCACAAATGTAACTGTTGTTTTTTTACTCTGGTCAAAACCGTTTTCGATGAAATTCGTTACGGCTAGGATTTGGTCAGTGCAACTGCGACCCTTTCTAAAACCTGCCTGCTCAGGTGGAGTCACCCTTTTAATGTGCTCTTCTATGCGTCTTAAATTAAACGTTCAAAGAGTTTAAGGCAAACTGAAAGTAGGGCGATGGGACAATAACTGGATGGGTCTTCTGGGTTCTTGCCAGGCTTTAGCAGGGCTATGATTTTCGATTTCTTGAACATGTCTGGAAGGTTTCTGGAGTGTAATATATTTGAGTAGAATCTAGCAAGCCATACTGTAGTGCAGGGTCCACTGTGTTTTATAAACTCAGGGTAGATGCAATCTACTCCTGCTGCTGTGCCGTTTTTAATTTTGGATAGCCCTTCCGAAACTTCGATATCCGAGAATGGATAGGAGTAAGAGTCGTTCGAAAATGTGTTGCTTCTTAGTACCTTAAGTTCCGAGTTGATCTTTCATGTAAATGGTTTGTCGGTACTGCCTTAGATACGCTTATCATGTGACGGGCGATGATGTTCAATCAAAAAAAAAAAAAAAATTGAAAGCACATTAAGCTTATATTTCATACATGGAATTTAACTAAGATTTGTTGTTTTTAATAAAACTTTTTTCACGATTGATAATATTTTGTTTCTATTAAACAATAAAGTGCTTACCTTGATTTTAAATTTAAAATAATATGTTTAAAAAGCAACAACATTCTGGTCGTTTGCATTTTATAATAGTTGCTTGGCTTGTTTAAAATTCTCATTCATTTTATCATAATATGGTTTACATTGGCCATATGATTGTTAATTCTGACCATATTATGGTTGATTTCGGAAAATTTTTTGTTGATTTTAACCATACTATGATCATGTTTAAACATAATATGGAAACCTGCAAACATTAACATTGTTAAAATCCAACCATAGTATGTTGCTCTTAGAACATGGTTACCTCTAACCATATTTTTTGTCTTCGTGTATGCGAAACCTCTGAATTTATGAAATTATATTATTATAAAACATTTTAAAATTGTAAATCTGTACCCATGTTCTGTAACTTTAGTGAGAACTTCTTGCATCGAAAAAATGTGAAACAAAATATTCCATCGTTTCTCGAAAAGCGAGAAAAATGTGTGTCTGTAACTCATGTCGAAAACTATCAAAAGAGATTACGTCGTTACGTTATAAATGTCATAATATTGCACTCGAAGCCGATGTGACATTGCAGACGTTCAGAACGCCAGTAACACATATCGTTGACGGCGACCAAAATTTACTTAAATTGAAAATTTTTCAACGACGGCGGCGAAAACACAACCCTCGGCTATACCAAATTGTGTAAAGTGCGACTTTAATGTTTGTTGCTTGCAAACGAGTTTTGAAAAAATTCGTATATTTTATAAAAATATTAAAAGCAAAATAATAAAACAATGAAAAATGTGCCAAGAATAAAATATTATTATTATTATTCTTTGCATTTTGCATTTGTAATTGTTTTTTAGTGTTAAAATTTTTTCTCGCCCCATTTTTATTCGTGAGTTTATTTGACAGTTCAAAGCGGGAACTTTTCTCACCAAAATGTTACAGACACACTTTTTCTGTAATTTCCTTACGTGACAGCTTGTACTCGCCAAAAAAAAGTTACAGACACAGTTAAGTGAGAAAAACAGCTGTTTGTTTAAATTTATGACATTTTTGTTTCATTTCACACATTTCAATCGAAAACTTTCTCGACGCGAGAGTTACAGAACATGGGCACTGGTTACCGTTTAACAATTTAAACATATGTGCCAAATCTCCTCTTTTTACAATATTTCCATCACCCGGAGTGGCCGCACATTTAAGGAAGAATGAATACTAACGTAAGTAAAACCCAACTCGCTAAACGAAGTGTTATGACATTTTTGACAACAACAAAAACAACGAGCCATACATTAGGTCTGCGCAAAAGCCAGATGTTTATTTTGTATTTTCTTCAAAGGTGTCAAAAGTTGCTACATTTTGCTTAAGTTAATTGCTAATTAACTTAGCTAAATTGTGTATGTGTGAACAGAAAGATAATTATGTTAATAAACCGAATATTGGCTCAATAAAAAGGCGTATCTGATCTGTTTTTTACTTCATTTACCTTCGAAATTTTGAAAGGCAGTTAATTTAAATATCCATTAAAATTTTACAAGTGATTTCTTTAAAAAAAAAAACATATTTAAAATTAAATATTTTTTATTTTTAAACTTTAATGTATCTTTTCTAACTAGATTTTTTTTCATTTTAACACAACCAACACTTGAATATTTCTTATTTACACCTTTTTGCCCACTGTCTACTATTTAAAAGAAAACTTTGTGCTTTTTAAGTTTTCCTCACACTCTAACAAAGCGCGAGCACTCACTTTTACGCTGATACACTTTTAATTAGCATTTAATTTAAGCTTTGCACGTACCAAACTCAAACTATCACACAGCCATACACCACCACCTACAAAATTTTACACACATACACTTACTCTGCTTAAGGTCCTTTTGCTTTTAAAACGAAAAACAAAGTCCAATTACAAAAATTAAAAAAAAAATGTCAAATTGTAAAAAACTTAGAGGCAGAAAGAACTGGAGTCAGAGAAAAGTTTCAATTCGTTGCATGCACACATCAGTACTTCTGCTTAAACCTTAAAACAAAAAAATCTTATACAAAAATAAACACACACACCAACAATTAAAACAAAACTTACCCACACACACACACATATATATTCAAAAACACTTTTTGAAAAGTGGTCAGAAGCAAAATTTTTTTTGCCAGTTCTTGTCGCTGCTACTGCTGCAACTCCATGACACCACAACAAAAGCAACAGCAGCACAATAAGCCGAAATCTGTACACAAGTAGTACATGAACTAAACACAAACTAACGTGTACTACTTGAAAAAATAGGAATAGAAAACAAGATGAGCTTTATTGTAGGAACAAATCCTGCACTCAACCGAAAACAAACAGGATAATTTGTATCCTTTTTTTGTGGGTCAAAACAAAACACAACAATCCGGGAGTAATAGTGACCTGCTGAATTACAAAAGTTTTAAAACTTCGGTGTTTATTGAAAAGAGCTTCATCGCTTAATTCAAAATTCTACAGTAAATTGAATTTTTTAAATGATTTTCCTAGTGGTAACCGATAGCAAACTTACTTAACAGAGTCAATTCCTCTCGTGTAATTTAACGATAACATTTAACTTTTGGCGTTGTCTTTTCCCAGGAAATAGGTGCACCAAATACCCGAAGCTAATCTTAGGTTTCCAATTAGCAGATCTTCCAAGATCGCGGCTGCCCAGGGTATCATCTGGTAAACGTGGTCCCCAGGAATTCTTAAAAAAAGATCTTAATATCCCAAAAACAAAAAGCCATGAGAATCAACACAGCAAATACGGGACAGTTCATACTACAAGAACAACAGATTGAAGTCGTTCAATCCTTCTGCTACACTGAAAGAATTTTCTTTACAATACCAATTAATTTTGACATTAATCCCATTTAAAATTGAATTATAAAGGAACCTATGCAGCGCTTCGTTGGATCAATGAAACCTGTTTCATTTAAATGTATTTAATGAAACATTACATTAGATCTATGAATATTATTCATTGGATGAATAAATACTTTCAATAAAGTAAAAAAAATTTTTTTTATTTTATTTTGTTTTTCTTAATTTTTTTTTTATTCACTAATCTTGTGAAGCCTTACGCTTGTCTGCAGGAACCAGGAGTCTCTGGCGGGAATCAATCCCTCAACCCCGGTGCTGATAGGCTAGCTCACTACCAGCTAGCCTACCGGGGCAGTGTAGTTTTTGAATAAAAAACAAGCTTTTTGATTTCATAAATTTAATGGCATATTACATTAGATGTATGAAATAATTAAATCTTAAATTTTTTAATTAACAATAAAACATTGTTTTAAGGAAACTATAATTTTGTATTAATTTATGAATATAGTTTATGTTTGTATATTGTTTTTTTATGTTCTTAATTAAAATTTTTTGTTTAACTTGGACAAACTTAAGTTTTCATATATCCAATGAAAACGTTTAACGTAATTACGTTATCCAATGAAGCGATTTTAACGAAAATACTTCATTATAACTTTGAAATTCCATTTAGACAATGGAAATTTTTATTTAACCAATGAAAATTTTTTTATGAAAATGATTCAATAAATATATGAAGCATTTTTCTTTCAGTGTACCTGGGTAGCATAATTTCAACAAGTGTAGGCTCAAGAGAGGATATTGGGAACCGCATAAACAAGGCCAGGCAAGCTTATGGCCAACTTCATCCTGTGAAGAAGTCCCCCCATATCTCTAAGCACACCAAAATCAACATCATTAACAGCTGCGTGAAATAAGTTGCGCTTTGCGTTTGCGAATCTAAGAACTCATCTACCGTTGCCTCCGTCGTAAACAAAAAATTTTCTAGCCAAACACCATCACAAACGAACGTTTATTCCTCAAGATGGACAATCAGGCTTTAAAACAGACTTTTTAAGATCTCCTTTCCCGCGACTTTGGGTCCGAACCCCAACCACAACGTAATCCCCGAAGGGTCCTTAAACTAAAGTCTTCCTACATATCCTCTGGGTGTCAAGAAGGTACCGATTAATTCAAAGAACTCGGGCGTTCTGGTAGGATTGTTGATAGTGAGCTAGTATATAAGCGTAATGGTTGAGGGTCCGATTCCCGCCAGAGACTCTGGTCCGTTTCACTACAACGGGCTGAGGTCTAGGTTGCTATTGCTCGGTAACATAGTTTGTAATTGTTTTTGCAACATTTAATAAATAAATAATTTAAAGAACTCTATTTAGCAATATTTTAATCAGCTTTTTGTTCTCTGCTTTAATGTTCAGTTGCAGCGGCTAGATTCGGTTGGTCCTAGATAAATTCCCATTTCATTGATGGTTACTTAAATACCAACAAACCAGGCTGCTAACTAAACCAACCAACCAGTTAGTCACAATAGTCTTCTACTCAATGCAGTAGAATAAAACCCAAAAATTAACATCTCATTAAGAGCTTTTTCAAGTTTTGCATGAATTCCATGGCGAGCTCTTGTTTTTCTTTTGGATACATTTTTATTTTATGTTTGTTTTTATCGGCCAAAAACTTAATTGTATAAAACACTGCAACAGCAGTCAACCTTTTAAATGCCGGAAGTGAACACACACTGGGTAAATACGAATTTGTTTTTGTTGCTTTGCGATAAAATGCAAGATGTTCGTTGGCAAGAACGTTTTTATCATGGCTGTTTTCAGAAGCGTGTTCATGTTCGTGTACGTGTTGCATTATAATCAAGGTTCCGGAGGAGGTCAACAGCTACAATGTATCGTACATAAATGCCAGTTTATATGTTTTTGTTTGGAGTTTTTTTTTTCGAAATTAACAATATAAATTTTACAGTTGGGTGTCAAGTAAAATAAATGTGGCGGATTTCCATATAAAAGCTTTTGATGTTAAAGGGGAAATTCACGAATAGTTTTTTTCTGCAATTGCATATTGTTCTATAAAAATTAATTGCCATGTTATAATCCTTTAGAAATATATAACTTTTAAATTAAAGTTCTGCATAAACAATACCAATAACGAGAAATTCATAAACCTTATAATTGTATGTGTAGAGTGTTTAAGCAGTTTGGGGACAGTCTAGAACAAGAAGTATGTAGTTTTCTACAACTCTAGAGAGTACAAAGAGCCTGGTGAGTGATACGTCCAAAGTAGTACATAACGGGTGGTTCAATTTTAAGGGCCGATATTGAATGCGAGCCACATCTAAACGTCAAGCTTTTTTCTGCATTTCATTTGACATTTCTGAATTTCATACTTACTCAATTTAAACCATGGAAAATAAGCGCTCAAATCTATGCATTTTGATCTGTGATCGTGCACTTCGTGATTTTTTTGGTCAATTTAATCGTCCAAATGTGCCCAAAATCGGAAAAGTCGTACAAAAATTTGAGCAAACAAAAAACATGCTCGTACAGCTCGTACTGCAGAAAATATTGCTGCTGTTCCCGATAGTGTGGCTGAAGAGCCGTCCACCTCAACTCGTCGTCGTGCCCACAAATTTACTCAAGAATTAAAGCCTCTTAGCCATTTCAAACGTCGTCAATGTTCAGAATGTCATCTTTCGAAGAAAATCATCTTCAGTTATGAGGCACATTTTCACCTCAGCGGATTCGTCAATAAGCAGAATTGCCGCATTTGGGCGAATGACAATCCAAAAGTGATTGTCGAAAAACTAATGCACCCACAACGAGTGACTGTTTGGTGCGGTTTATAGGCTGGCGGCATCATCGGGCCGTAGTTCTTCCCAAAATGAGGCCGGCCAAGCAGTTACTGTAAATGGTGTTCGCTATCGTGAGATGATAAGGAACTTTTTAAGACCCGAATCGGAAGATACGGATGTGAACGATGCCACTAGCCACACAGCTAGTGAAACAATGGCTCTTTTGCGCGACAAATTCAATGGCCGTATTATATCACGTGGTGGCGGTGTCAATTCGCCGCCAAGATCATGTGAG
Source organism: Pollenia angustigena (assembly GCA_930367215.1). Lineage (NCBI taxonomy): Eukaryota > Metazoa > Arthropoda > Insecta > Diptera > Polleniidae > Pollenia > Pollenia angustigena. The sequence goes on along the minus strand of OV884058.1, from coordinate 218,174,656 downwards.
TTGACACCGTTGGACCTCTTTTTTTGGGGTTATTTGAGAGAAAAGGTGTACGTCGATAAGCCAACAACATGTAATGAGATAATTTGGTACATTAACGGCATTGAACCTCTCTTATGCCTCAGTGTCATCGAAAATTTGGACCATCGGATGGAGGTGTGCCGCCGAAGTCGCGGCGGCCATTTGGCCGATATTTTGTTCCATACATAATAACCATACCAATATTATCATAATAAAACGAAATGACAATAATTTCCTAAATAATTTGTGTTTTATTCAAAATCAACATCGGCCCTTAAAATTTAACCACCCTTTAGTAACGTTAACACTGTTACCAAGGCGAATTTACTAGAAGGTGGGGTCAAGTTAACAGATGGTGTTTTGTTTTCGTTGGTCGACTTTTCAGACTAGTTTTTTATGTCAACAAACCTTTTCTTTACTAACAATATTTTTGATAATCCGATCATAGAAGCAGTGTTGTTGTAGAGTCGACCTCACCTTCTAGTCAATTCGCCTTGACTGTTACGCTTTTAAATCAAGCCAATACAAAAGGCAAGTCATGTAGAAGTCTAATAGAGAAAGTTTTTGCTTTTTCTATTCCCGTGTAGTATATTTAAAGTTAATTCATGTTCACTTTTTAATAGAAGAAGAAGCGAAGTAAGTAGATTTACCTGAGGAAAATAAAAGTCCCTTACATACTGTACGGCCCTTTTTAAGCTCTTTGCAGGAGCAAAACGAACCAATATATATTTACCGATTATAAAAGGAGAACGTAGTACTTATTTTAAAAGGGTAATAATTTATTATAATTTACCTAACTGATTCCAACAGATTGATTCAAGAGATTCACACTCTTAACATTATCGACCTATACCTTTTCCCAATAGCTTCATTTTTCATTACCGTGGACACTAAAAAGTAATTTGACGCAGTGTAAAATACTGCAAGGAATGGGTATATTAAAACCTATAAAACTACTAGGGCATATAAGATTTAAAGAATTATTTATTGCTACCTTTAAAATAATACGCATATAAATATTATACCTCAATTATAAAGTAGACAATAAAAAGCAAATTAATTTAAAGAGAACAATGGATATGGTAAAGATATGGTAAATAAATAAATTTTTATTAATTATGTAAAACCATCAGTTATAACAAATAAATTGACAGATGTTAAAACAAATAAGAGAAAGAAATATTTCATATTGTTCCATTCTCTTTGTGACCTTCTGCATGGTTTGCCACAAATATGACCAGTAAAATGTAAATATTTTTGCAAGCCAACACAATTTAACAAGGTCTTGTTGTATGAACAAAAATAAAAAAAACACATGACTCTTTGTTTTCATTCCATAATTGATTGGTCTCAACTGGTTAAATTGTGGCAACCATATTATTTGCCAGAGCAAAAACACAAATATTCCTTGTTGAAAAAACTATAATATTCCAATGATGATCTGTTTATACGAATTCGTATATGATGAACGAAAGAAGTTTGCAGGACACTTTTGAGTATTGTGCAATGTAAAAACGAACACTTAAAAACTGTAGACAAATAAAAATATTCGTTGCCTTTTGAACTATAACCGAACTAGAGCTGACCTTTCACTAAACTAGAACAAAGCTAGAACTGAAATAGAACTCAACTAAAGGGTGGTTAAATTTCAATGTCCGATGTTGATTTTGAATAAAACACAAACTATTTAGGAAATTATTGTAATTTTATTTTATTATGATATATTGGTATTACTCAATTATGTATGGAACAAAATATCGGCCAAATGGGCGCCGCGACCACGGCGGCACACCTCCATCCGATGGTCCAAATTTTCGATGACCCTGAGGCATAATGGAGGTTCTATGCCGTTAATGTGCCGAATTATCTCATCCTTTAGCTCTTGAATTGTTGCTGGCTTATCGACGTACACCTTTTCTTTCAAATAACCCCAAAGAAAAAAGTCCAACGGTGTCAAGTCACATGATCTTGGCGGCCAATTGACATCGCCATTACGTGAGATAACACGGCCATTGAATTTGTTGCGCAAAAGAGCCATTGTTGCGTTAGCTGTGTGGCAAGTGGCACCGTCCTGCTGAAACCACATATCGTCCACATCCATATCTTCCAATTCGGGCCATAAAAAGTTCGTTATCATCTCACGATAGCGAACACCATTCACAGTAACTGCCTGAGCGGCCTCATTTTGGAAAAAATACGGCCCGATGATGCCGCCAGCCCATAAACCGCACCAAACAGTCACTCTTGATGGGTGCATTGGTTTTTCGACAATCACTCTTGGATTCTCATTCGCCCAAATGCGGCAATTCTGTTTATTGACGAATCCACTGAGGTGAAAATGTGCCTCATCACTGAAGATGATTTTCTTCGAAAATTGATCATCCACTGTTGCCATTTCTTGCCACCATTCTGCCCATTCACGACGTTTGGAATGGTCAAGAGGCTTTAGTTCTTGAGCCAATTGCACCTTGTAAGCGTGTAAATGCAAGTCTTTATGCATAATGTTCATCATCGACGAGCGTGAGAGGTGCAATTGTTGGGCACGACGACGAGTTGAGGTGGACGGCTCTTCAGCCACACTACCGAGAACAGCAGCAATTTTTCTGCAGTACGAGCTGTACGAGCATGCACTGGTGTTCTCACATCTTCTACAGACCCGGTTTGCTCGAATTTTTCCACGATTTTTGCGATTGTACGCACATTTGGACGATCAAATTGCCCAAAAAAATCACGAAGTGCACGATATGCATTTTGATTTGAACGCCCATTTTCATAATAAGTCTGGATAACTTTAACACGTTGTTGGATTGTGTATCTCTCCATGGTTCAAGTTGAATAAGTCTGAAATAGAGAAATGTCAAATAAAATTCGGAAAAAAACTTGGCGTTTAGGTGTGGTTCACATTCAACATCGGCCCTTACAATTTAACCACCTTTTAGATCTGAAATAGAACGGAGCTAGAACTGAACCACAACGGAACTAAAACTTATCTTGAACTGAACTAAAACTGGGCTAGAGCTGAAATAGAACTGACCAAGAACTTAGCTAGAACTTAGTCAGAGCTTAACTAGAACTGAACAAAAACTGAACTAGCACTGAACTTGGACTTACTTACAACTGAAATACACTAATAAAAAATGCATCTTCTTAATGATGATGCCCTAACATGAGAATTGTAACCTCAATGTTATCACAAATGGCATCAATGAGGCAAAACGTGACATCAATCCAATGAAAAACGTCATCATAGAATTTTGTTATATTTTATGCGTTCTCTATGCTATAACTATGCTAGTGACACCATTTCGTTGCCACATTTTGTGTTTTATTAACATTATGTTCATCTTCAAAAAGTAAAATAAGAAGCAAAAATTCCCATATTCTATTTATTTAAATTAGATATTAAGTTAAATACATCAAATTTTCAAAGTAGAATGATTACGAAAACCATATCGGGCACGCTGCTGGTGTGTTATAATAGAGAGTTCTTCTGTAAACAAATGGCGGAATACAAGAAAAGTGAAACAAGCATTACGGGTTAGTAAATATGTAATAACATTCTCTCACTTTGACTTAAAACAATCCCAGTAACTAAATTTTATGACAATTTTTTCTAATAAGTCCTTTCACCAATGTTTCTCTGAGTCAGAGTTGACATTTTTTTAAACTGATTTATGTGATGCCGATTTGTCTTCTCATTGATGGCAAAACTTCACCTGATGACAATTCGGCCAAGTGATGTTAAGGCTGACATGACAGCACAATGATGAAAAGTATCATGGGGTCAACAATGAAGACACTTGTCAAAGTACTTCAGTAAACTGAACTGGAACTTAATAAGAACTAAATTGGAACTAAAACTAGAACTAATTTTAAACATATTTTGCGCTAATCAAAGCATAAGCTTAAAATTTTCCACAAGTCTCGCAGAATCCATAATACACATTCTATATGCTTTCGCCCACCAACAACAACAATTTGTTTTTCTTTTTAAGAAAGATATTTGCTCATTAACAGCCTTAAAGCCAAAAATATTACTTTTAACTTCAACAAAAGTCCCAAAACAATACGACAACAATCATCATGAATCATTTACAATAGACCATCGAAATGAATTGTTGCATTGCAGTTAAGAAATCATTAAAAATTGCTATTTAAAGGAATTTATAAAACGTTCCAATACAAAAATAACCCAAAATAATAAATCAACGAAAACTAAGTACAATAAATACATTTTAAGAGCAAGAAAAACATAATGACGATGATGATGACGATAAAATATTGAAAGTGAACCGGAACAACTTAAAATAAGCACGAAAAAAGGAAAAAAATTGGTTAAAAAAAAGGATGTTTAAAAATATATTAAAATAAAGGAGATGAACAGAAATCGCATAAATTGTTTGGATAGATGTTGTAGCAGCATGATGCGAAAAAAACCCCATTAAATAATGTTTAAAAAAAAGGGAATAACTAGGGAATAACATTTTCAGAAGGGGCCTTTCTGAAATCAGATTAATGAAATAATTTTTAAATATTTTATTTAATCCAAAAATTCAAAACCCGACTCCAAAAAACATTAATGTGTTATGCAATAAAAAGATTAAAACAAGAGTGATATATAAATTTATTCCCGTCGTTCCAATTGAAGCATAGGGCCTTTACAAATGTATTCCATAGTGATTTATTACAAACTATTATTTGTTCTTTATTGCTCGAAATTTCTACACGTAGAGAAAAAACATGTTAAAATATGGTCACCTCCAACCAAACTATTTTTAAAGAACATTTTAAACATATTATGGTTAAGGTAACCATATAATTGTCAGCGGCAAACATATTATGGTTAAATTAGTCCTCCATCAAGAACCCACAACCATATCGTCCCCTCAATAAAACAATAGTGTATACGCATGTACACCATTATTTTTTTATTGCATATTTAGAATCTCCATCATTGATTTTATGTCTGGTCAAAATTTCGTCAAATTCTACTTCCAAAAAGTGAGTCAAAATGTCGTTGGAAAAAATAGTGTATAATTTCTTGTTCAAAATTTTCCTTCAATAAGTGTGTAAGCTCATATGCGCTATTTTACTTGAAATTGCCACTCCAAAATTGTTAAAAGAATAATAGTGTATACGCATTATACTTCATTTTAGTTTGTAGAAAAAAAATTCAATTTATGAAAACTTTAACTCATAAAATAGCTTATAATAATATACACTATTGTTTGAGAAATAGTTTCATTCCGAACATCGAAAGCTGCATGATCTCCAAAATTTGTGCCAGAAGAATGTAATTCCTCGTGGCTCGCAGTCATTTTTCTTTAACTTACAAGGTGGAAAGAAGCGAAATTGTTTAGATGAGCCAGATGTAGCAGAGGAAGAGAAAGAAGACGAATGAACTTCTAGTTATTTTTGATTTACGCAATGTATACCTTAATTTCTCATAATTTTTTTTTTTTAAATTAACCCAAATTGGAATGTAATGAATATGTGCCATTGAATCTATGAATTAATCACTGTTTTATAATGTTACAAATTGATATTTTTGAGATCAAATATTTTAATAAAAATGCCGTAAAATTATTGAATAAAACAGCGTATACCATACAAAAAAAAACAAAAAAAAAATATACATATAAAAAATAAAATAGCCTATATGGAGGACTTGCACTTTGAATGACATAATTATAGTCTTAAAGGATGCGTAGAATAAAAAAAAAATGGTCAATTTAAAGATAAGAAACGGTTTAATGTATTCGTCGAAAAATCCAGTATGAAGAACTTTTATTTACCGCGATAGTGAGGTTTAAATAGACATCCGATTTGACAAAAACTTTAAACACGATTTTCTCAAAACCCCAAAAAAATTATACACTATTGTTTTATTAAGGGGACGATATTATGGTTACCTCTAAAAATGTTATGATTAAATATAATAATAATTTGTTTTTAAATTTACAATAGTATTTTCCTCTTTTTCAAGAGCAACATACTATGTTTGAAAACTAACCATGCTATTGTAAGTGTTTAACAAATTTTCGATATTATTGATCATAACATGTTTGGAGGCAACAATAATAAGGTTGGGGCTTCTTGATGGAGGAATAATTTAACCATAATATGGTAACCGCTGAAAACATTATGGTTATATTAAACATAATATGTTTAAAATTTTCTTTAAAAATAGTTTGGTTGGAGGTGACCATATTTAAACATGTTTTTTCTCTTGGTGTACAAATAGGTATTTAGCTGCCTGGGTATGATTTTAACATGTATGCCTTACAGGCGCGGAATTTTTAAAATATGTTTTGTTAATTTCGATAATACAAGAATTTCCAATAATAATTTTTTTTTTAATGTACAAAATTTTTGGAAATCCCAGCAAGGTTTTTTGTTTTTTTTTATGGAAGTTCTAACGAAATTTTCAATAATCCTAATAGTTATTTAATAGATATTTCAAATGAAAAATATAGTTTACCGTATTCAAATACTTATTATTGCACATTCAATCCCAGCAGGTGCCATGTATATCCAAAGACTAAACGTTTGACTTGATAATGCGTGCGGTTGAATTATTAATAAGCCCTAGTAAATGCAATATTTATGTATGTATGTGTTATATGAATCAAAATTCTATTCGATAATTTTTGACGAAAGCACGAATTTGTCAGGGAAAAGCCAGATTTTCTTATCTTTAAGATATTTCAACATGCAAAAAAAAGTTTATAGGGAAGAATTTATTGGCTTGATTGTAATCGCATTCAAATGATATTGTTGACGTTGATGTGTCAATTGATGCGAAGGCACTATCATCAATAGGTGGCATGTCATAACGTCCAAAGTCATAGTGTCCATGGACAAGTACCATAAAGGATTTTCTCCTCTATGGTATAAAAAACATGATTATTGGCCGGAATCATGGATTTTCTCCTCTATGGTATAACAAAAACCGACTTCGCTAACTAAAGCTTCACTGCATAGACGGCCTTCGGCCGGGCGCAAGGTATTTCTCCTCTATGGTATAACAAAAACCGGCTTCTCTAAGTAAAGCTTCTCTGCGTAGTCGGCCTTCGTTCAGAAACAAGGCATATTTTAGAAGCTTAACTTAGCGAAACCGTCCATGGACACTATGATACTGGATGTTATGACATGCCACCCATCAATAGTGCTTAAAGCTTTGACAAATTTTGGTCTTGACCTAAAAAATTGTGTAGGAGATGGAACAGATGGGTATCCTCTGATGTCAGCAGAAAATGGAGCTGTTAAAACACTCTGGAAACCACGACAAAGGCGAAACAAACGCCTTGCTATTCCCATATATCAAGAAACTCAATTTCTAAAAGCAATAAATTGCCATTAATACAAAAATCTGTATCATTTGTTAAAGAAACTACAAAATTTTTTAAATATAATCATCCCAAGCGAAACACAGTTTTAGCAAAGTATTTGGGAGCCAAACTCTCTACATTATGCGATCACGACTCAATTTATTAAGGAACTCACTTAGTACTTTTAAATTTATTTGCGGAATATACATATAAAGTGTTATACTTGATGTAACAAAGCCACTTAGTATCATTTTACAAAAGCAAGATATAGATAGATCTTCAAAAAGGATCAAGCCTTATCAAAACTTTAATCATGAGCCTTGAAGGGAACAGAAATAAAACAAAAGAATATTTCAAATCGAGTTTTGAAAAAGTTTAAGTTATTTGCGTTCAAATCGAGGTTCCAATCGAAAAGACAAGATTTGAACGAAATAATCACATCCCAAATGTTGAAGATTACTACCGAGTTGTTACATTCCTCTTATTGAATTTATTTTAGAAGATCTCAAAACACCTTTCCCAATAGTGAACATACCTAAACTTATACCTCAAAGTGTAATCAAGTCATATACAGATATAAAACTGTTAAAACCACAACTTGCTGATGAGCTGATTATATTTGATAAAAGAGAAAAACACCTACTAACATCTAAACTTGAGCCTGATCTGTCAGATAACGTTGAAGATGCTTTAATAAACTGTGATCTAAGAAAAATATTTCAAATGTTCGTTTCAATGCTCGTCAGTAAAGCTACGAGCGGGAGGTCATTTCCTACCCTTCGTCGAATAAAAACATGACTCAGATCAACAATGACAGAAGACATACTGTATTGTCTAAATTTGCCTCACAAGAAAATCAAAAATTGCTTATTTAAAAATATTAATGTATATTGAACTGATCTTATATTTTATTTAACCTTTTTGTTGAGTTTTTTTTTTAATATAATATACACATATTGTTTTTAATAAACTTTAAAAAATCAAATTTTTTACTTTTTGTATCATACAAAATTTCCCCCCCGTAAAGCTCAAGCTGGATCCGCGCCTGATGCCTTACAAACATGTTATAGTGTAGGGTATTTTACAGCATCGATTTTTGATAGTAAATTTAAAAGGTTAACAAGCAAGAAAGTATGATACCCTACACCACAGTATTTTAAAACACATTTACGAGAGTGCGTCCCTATTCGGGATCCATGGAGAATCGTGCTTATGTGTCCATATAAATATGGATCTATACATGTTATAAATTTCATTAAAATCGGTTTGATAGTTTCTGACAGGCAGAAATTGCCCCTTTATCCCTCGTGGTCCTAAGATTCGGCCCATTTTCAATAGGCTTGGTCCTTGTGCCAATCATCATCATATATATTATTTCTAAAGCACTTTTTTTTGTCGGTTGCAAATATCTCCCATACCACCGCATCAAATTTAATGAATGATATCTCATTTTAAAGCTTATTTCTAACACTAATGACGAAAAATAATTAGAAATTGAAAAATTAATATTTTCATTGATAAAAATTATATTTTAAAATGTATTGAAGTTACTAAAATTTCTATTAATTATTTTCATTTTATGTTACAAAAATGACAACTAACGGTGCGAAATATTCGCACGTGTCATCTAGTAAGAACTTATAAGTCAAATTTTATCAAATAATCTCCAAAATTGCGACCTGTACTTTGCGCACAAGGTTCCGTGGACAGCCAGACGGACATCGATAGATCGACTCAGAAAGTGAATCTGAGTCGATCGGTATACTTAAAGGTGGGCCCAGGACCCATACTTTAAGTTGTTACACACATCAGCATTAATGCATAAAATCCTCTCCACTATTGAGGTGTGGGTATAATAAAAATACAAATGTTGCCATATTTTAAAAGAAAACCTAATTGAAAAATACGTAGGCAAAATTAACGTTTTAATTTTAAAATAGTTTACCGTATAGGTAAAAATAAATGTTGGTTACAAAAACACGACCAGCAGCCGTATTCCGTAATTCGCAAAGCTAAATCTCTATCACTAAAAATCTATAAAGTTGATTTAGCAATTTTTGGCTACAAATGTAATTCAGTAACGTGCATTGCTAAATTTGGCAATGCAATACAAATTTAATTTGCTGCAATTTTAGCTTTTAGTGGCATCGCTAAAAATTTTAAATTTAGTTTTCTCTAAGGAACTAAAAATTTTAAATTTAGTTTTCTCTATGGAGTTTTAGCGATCGAGATTTAGCTTTAGCTAAGCGAATTACAGATTACGGCAGCAGATATCTGTTCGTAGAAAATATGGGAATTAAGATTCGAGCTCTCTGCTCCACATGTGGGCGGGTCCTTCTCTTCTTCTGGTACACTAGGGGTGTTCCACTTAATGGCTTTCCGTGTTAGACCTCCTGGGGGCTTACGTAGTAACGACATAGCTGATATCACTTACATTACACTGAAAGAATTTTCTTCGCAATACTAACGAATTTTGACATTAATCCCATGAAAAATTGCATTATAAAGGAACCTATGCAGCGCTTCGTTGGATCAATGAAACCTGTTTCATTAAAAGGACTTAATAAAACATTACATTAGATCCATGAATATTATTCATTGGATGAATACTTTCAATAAAGTAAAATTTTTTTTTTTTTTCATTTTTTTTTTTTTATTTATTTTTTTTTTCTTTTTTCTTATTTTATTTTACATTATTTTATTTTTTATTTTTTTTCTGTCTCTGGTGAGATTCGAACATGTAACCTCGGTGCTGATAGACTAGCTCACTACCAGCTAGTCTACCGGGGCAGTGTAGTTTTTGTATAAAAAAACTATGTTTTTTTCTCAATTAAGACCGTAAATATGAGATTAAATTGTCCATAATAACAATAACAACGTTGATTGAAAGTGGATTGAAAGTTTTTGTTTCATTACTATAATGACATTTTTATTGTCATAATGAAAATTTAAATTTATGAAGGCAATTATTGAAATATGTTGCTTTTATAAAAAAAATTTTTGATTTCATAACTTTAATGGCATACATGTAACATAAGATGTATGAAGTTATTAAATCTTACATTTTTTAAATAACAATTAAACATTTTTTTAAGGAAACTATAATTTTGTATTAATTTATGAATATAGTTATGTTTGTATATTGTTTTTTTAAGTTCCCAATTAAAATGTTTTGTTTAACTTGGACAAACTTAAGTTTTCATATATCCAATGAAAATTTTTAACGTAATTACGAAATCTAATGAAGCGATTTTAACGAAAATACTTCATCAAACCTATGAAATTCCATTTAGACAATGAAAATTTTCATTTACCCAAGGAAAACTTTTTTATGAAAATGATTCATTAAATATATGAAGCATTTTTCTTTCAGTGTATATCTCAATGCTCCGAGGTACTTGATTTGTTGCTGTCCAAAGTAATCAAACTTAGCAAAAATATTTTTCAAATCCTCCTCAGACATCTGTGGACAAAAACATAAATTGCGTTAATTTCGAGAGGAGCTGCATTTCAAGCTTTACACCCGTAAATTAGAGTTGAATTAACGTTAGAGTTGAAAAGCCTGAATTTTAGCTTTTTAGAAATATGGGAAGCCTTCCAGACAGGACGTAAAAGACAAAAAACCATCGTGCACAATTGATGAAGTGGACTACATCCGCATTAGATCCTTCATATTTGTTGAAAATGGTGGCAAGATAACAGAAGCTGGTAATGTCTTTAAGCACAGTTTATCTCAAAGGGCTGTCTGTTGTCGGTGTTCATATGCATAGTTTTAGTATTGCCAAGGCTTATGTTTAATTCGGATTTCCCCGTCACCGCCTCCAAAAGTTGTAATTATTACATATTGCTGAACGTATGCGCCAAAAGGCAAATGTCATCGGCGTATTCTAAGTCACCCAGCCGCCGGTATAGGCCCGATTGAATTCCGGTAGAATTTTCTGTTGCCGCCTTTGTCCATACATCAAGAACGATGTTGAAAAGTGGAGGGTACATAAAGCATTCCTACCGTACTCCCGATATGCCAGATTGATAGAAAATACAAAAACAAAATAAAAGGTTAACTGTATATCGTCACCTGAAACGCGGCCTTAGCGTTAACTAACCAAAAATTAAAAATCGATTTTTTTTCCTTGATTCTGATGTATTGCATCAGCACAATTGTCTTCAAACAATTTTGGAATATTTCTACCAAAATTTGCGTTTAAATAGCAAGAAACTAAAGGCCCTGTCTACAAAAGATTACATGGTAAAAGGAAACAAGGCTTAACTAACAGTTTGTCAATTGTCAAGACAACTGGTAGCTGTTACAAGAAAAATAAATTACAGTTTAAGGCGATTTCTCAATTTGTCATTTTAAATAGTTTTTACTTCTCTTGTAAAACTTTTAAGATGGGGCCTTTATCCTTTTAGGTGACGCTATACAAAGTTAGCTAACTCTTTTTCGGTTTAACAGACTATAATATGAGATGAAATTAAAGTTAAATACCCGGATAAATCTTAGCTAACGACTCATTTTACTTTAGTCTCTAATTTGCAATTATGTCCTGCCTGCTAAACTTATTTCGGTTATTAAACTTTTTCTTTCAGTTCATAATCTAGTCTCTTTAATCACAAGATAGATTGAGATCCTATGCTCCTTAAAGGAGCCAATGGAACCAATATACGTATATATGCATATATATACAGTGAGTCTCATAAATATTTTGCATATTTTTTTACTCCATAAAGATTAAATACATTCCTCAAAATGAAGTACAAGTTGTTTAATTTTTGAGAAAATGGTCCATTTATTACGTTGGTGATATGTGTTACAACGTAAATATGATAACAATATTACAAAAACTTGTAATTTCATGGCCTTTTTCTGACATTAAAAATATTTTGACACTAATTTAATACTGACAAAAGTATTTTGCTTTTCAAAAAAAATCATCTTATCCTTGCAAATACTGTTATAAGTTATCAAAGTAATTTTTATAAATTTATAAATTTTATTTAGGATTGCTTCGTTTATACGTTTCAATCATATTTTCGTACGAATAAGATAATATTTTCAAGGTATTTTGCTATTATTTATATAATTAAAATGCCGAAAGGAAAGAAACTAAGTTTTGCCGAGAGAAAAATCATCTTGCACATTCATGACCAAGGTAAATCAGTTTTTTTATATCGCAAATGTTTAAGACTATAACTTTATTAAAAATATAGTTAAGCGTGCAAAAGAACGTGGAAATATTGAAAATTTGGCACGACATGGCCGTTAAAAATTGTTATCAGCCAGAAATGAAAGGAACATACTTAAAAAAATTCATGAAAACCCGAATTTATCTGCTCCAAAACTGAATGATAAGCTAAGAGGAACTCTATGCAACAATGTTAGCAACGAAACACTTCGTGGAGTTCTACGATTAAACAACTTTAATGCTCGAGTAGCAAGAAAGAAACCCGCTAATTTCTGAAACAAATAGAAATAAGCGATTATCCTTCGCTAATCAAAATATAACAAAAGGTTTTGACTTTTGGAAATTTGTAATATTTAACGATGAAAGCAAATATTATATTTTTGGGTCTGATGGACGACGCATGGTTTGGAGAAAGCCGAATGAGTCCCTTTATTTAAAAAATATCAAGCAGACAGAAAAACATTGATGAGGTTCTGTTATGGTTTGGGGCTGTATCTCGGCCTCTGGAGTTGGAAATCCAATCTCTATAGATGGAATTATGGACAGACAAGTGTATCTGTCAATTCTTAAAGAAAACCTTAACGCGAGTGTTGATAAAATGGGACTTCTAGCAAGTGGTTTTTATTTCCAACAGGTCAACGAACAAACAAACAGCCTTAGATGTTAAACTGTGAATTCTTTATAACATCAAACATTTGTCAATGCCTCCTCAAAGCCCGGGCTTAAACCCAATAGAAAATTTATGAACGTATGTGGAGGAAAAGGTTCGTCAACGCGTCGTATCTTCGAAAACTACGTTGCAACAAGTTTTGCTACAAGAATGCGGAAAAATACCTCAAGAAAAGTGCCAAAATTTGGTGGAATCTATACTACGACGATTAGCTGGAGTTTCTAAAAACAACAGATATGCCACAAAGTATTAACTGTGACATATCCATTGTTATACGGTAAAACTACGTGATTTTTATAAAAGCATAGTACTTTTGTGACCTTAAAAATGCACTATATTCTTCTAAAATCTCGTATAAAGAGTATAATAATTAAGATGTTCTAAATTTTTTTTTATAATTTAAGTCTTTGTCTTTCTCCTAACACGTTAATAAAAGGAAATTCCTGTTTAATAGAATAAATAAATGGATGTCAATTTTTTGTATATATACTTACATATGAAAAACTTATACTTACTCGAGTCGTAATCAAAAATTTAAGTACGAATAAATGTACTTAACGCTTAAATGCCCACTGTATCTTTAAAGATACAACCATTAAAAAATTCCCACGGGCTCATTTTTTGTAAAAATAAAAAAGAAACTACACAAGTGTGTTTAGAAAATCATTTTATGTTTAAAAAGTCGTAAACTTTAAAAATTATATTTTTGAAAAATTAAATCCAAAGAGTTATTTACAAAGTTATATCTCAGATCTAAGCTGAAATTAAGGTCCAGAAAAAATATAAAGTGGTTCGAATATATGTCTAGACGCTATTAACAATAACCTAAAAAATTTGGGTTCGTGGACCCGCCATAAAGCTTTGTCCAATGGGTGTATCTTCAAAGATACAATTGGCACTCACCAGAAGAATAAAAATTCGTTTTTGCTTACTCATGCACCGCTGTATTGCTTAGTTTTATTTATATGCTGAGCTTTGAGGAAGCTCATACGTGGTGTTATAGATGGGTTCTCGTGAGATGAGTTTTCTCTGTTCTTTCTCATTCACTTTTTCTTATTTATCTTAACAAAATCCTGGGTCTGACTTCCAATCCTTATATCGTTTCACAATTGACAGCAGCTTTTGTCATGCATTATCCTTTAGTCATAGACCAAGCCTTACTGAGGTTGAAGCTATGAGGTGGAACAGGATTGACACACGCAATCGTGACGAATAGGCTATATTTTATTTCTCGTAAGACCAAATAGTGTATGTTGACATACAGACAGACGGCTTGAGGATTCAGCGTCATCTGTATCGTTGGGTGGTACTTAAGAATCATACGCTCTTGATCTTCTAGGGTTGAAAATTCAATGTCTTCGTTGGAACCGACAAACTTTTTCAAGTGTAGAAAGATGAATTCAAGTGTCTTGCTTTTCTCAAACGGTGCAAGAATTACTTCACTCCGTCTGATCTGCTCACTATTTAAACCGTCTATAACCGAACCAAAATGGAATACAATTGCTTCAAGGTCTATCTTGAAGCTTCTGGATAGGGTGCAAAGGAGTACGTTAAAGCTTATCAATTGCAGTGAAGTATCCAGCTCTATTGACTCAATTTAGTATAGTCGGAATCTGGGTTGTGCATCATTGTTCTATCGATATAACCATGGTAAGTGTTCAGCTGAGATGGGTGAACTCATCCCTCAGACACGGGTACCTGCCGTAGTACTCGCCTTTCCAGCAGATCACATCCTTTCGTTGGCGACTGTCCAGTCTATCGCACAACACATTAAACAGAATATTCGTTTTTCGGTCGAACTAGCCGTATGTGGAATAAACTCCCGAAAGGAACCTTCCCATTCGGCTACAATTTGGAAAAATTCAAACTTAACGTCCACAAACAGTACTCCGTTTTTTTCTCCTTCTCATAACCTATTTTGCTTATACCAACACAATGCATTGCATTAATAGGCGGCATCCCTTGAGTGTTGGCTCAAAGTAAAAAAAAACAATTGATTATTTTCATTATCCTTTTTTTACATTTTTATATACATACATACTTGTATCACTTTTTAATTGAAATAGAATATAAATATTTTAAACATTAAAGTTTATGTTTTCTGTATATGTATCCTACCCAGTAAAAGCTTCGCCTACTTTTTCAAAAAGAATAGCTTCTTTAAATTATTATTTAGTAGCTTTCTTCTATAACTACATCTATAACAACTTCTACAACTACTTTTTTCTGAATGTGTTTATGCAAAAAAATAATGGCTTACTTTTGAATGCGTTCATTTTGGGACATCTCATGTAAAATTAATTGGTTCTTTCAGTAGAATTGTAAGTAGTGCTCTAATGTTTTTCTGATTACTCAACGCATTATTTTGTAGGCGAAGTTTTACTGGGTAGTAAAATGATGTGTTGAGTAATCAGAAAAACATGAAGGCACTACTTACAATTCTACTGAAAGAAGCAATGAAATTTACAAAGGATGTCCCAAAATGAACGCATTTTAAAGTAAGTCATTATTTTTATACCCTTCACCACAGGTGGAAAAGGGTATATATAAGTTTGTCATTCCGTTTGTAATTTCTACAATATTGATCTTAGACCCTATAAAGTATATATATTCTGGGTCCTTATGATGAGAGAAGTTGATTTAACGATATTCGTCCGTCCGTCCGTCTGTCCGTCTTACTTTTGATATGTGTTTTCCGGAGACTCCAGACATGATAGCGGCTACGTTGTTTTACATTTATGTCACATATAGTCCACCATTTCTTGCTATTGAAATTCAGCCAGATCGGTCCAACAATGGCTGAGATATGACCAAAAAATCACGACTGCCTCTAATTTTTCCAAAAAATCCCTTGTGGTTGTTGTATTTTTATTACTTTTTTCTGTATATCTGGAGAACGGCAAGAGCCAAAGCTTTAAAATTAGGTACAAACATTTAGGTTATAAATATACACCATCCTACAAAATGTGGGCGGGATTGGAGAAATAGGCGTGGTACCTCTCATACAAAAAGTATTAAAAATTGTATAAAAACCTGAATTTGTTGACTGTAATATGACCTATGGTTACGCCTTATATATCAGAAGATCGGAAATTTTTAATAGAAAATATTTTCTGAAAAACTCGGGAAAATCGGTTCAGATACGAACAAGTTATGACCAATATATTAATTTTTTTTGAAAAATACACGTTTTCAAGAACCATAGATTTTCCCGAGTCCACGTTTTATATCCAAAATAACTGGCAAATTTTTTCTTTAACACGTCGGTATATAAATCTGTCAAATCGGTTAAGAAATAGCAGAGTTATGACCAAAATACTGAAATCCCAAAAATTACTCTTTTTTATAATTAGTTTGTTTTTTATACCCTTCACCGAAGGTGATACACCCTATAAAGTATATATATTTTGGGTGTTTGTTATACCATAGAGAAGAAAATCCTTGTGCAGAGAAGCTTTAGTTGGCGAAGCCGGTGTTTATTATACCATAGAGGAGAAAATCCTTGCGCCCGGCCAAAGGCCGGCTGTGCAGAGAAGCTTAAGTTAGCGACCCCGGTATTTGTTATACCATAGAGGAGAAAATCCTTGCGCCCAAAAGTGTTTTCGTTATATATTTAATATATACACCCAGAAAAAAAGCAGCAAAACCATTTTTAAAAAATTGTTTACCATATTATGTTTCATTTAACCAAATCATTGTCACCGACAACTATATTATGGTTAAATTAGTTTCTTTAAAAATAGTTTTGTTGGTTGGGACCATAATGAAACATGTTTTTCTCTGCGTGTATGCAGATCATTTTTTTGTATTAAACTTCTTTAGTAATTATAGACCTTATGACACTTTTTGGAGTGTCATAACGTCCATGGACACTATGACACTGGACGTTATGACATGCCACCAATTTTTAAAGTAAAAAACATATCGGTCACGATGCTGGTGTTTTTTCATTCTGTGAGGTGTTAACCGGATGAGTAAATCAATCATAATCCTTTTTCTAATTTCCTTATAAAACTTAAATCAATCTTATTTTCGGACTGTTTTAAGTACGAATTCGGGATCAAATGAATTTTATAATTCTTAATTCAAGCGAAATCGGAATTGGATATGGATAATTTAAGTATTTCGCGTTTGAAAATCCGTACTTGATTCAATCTCTCTGTACTCGATTCAAGAAATTCCGTGCTTACCGTATTATTAATAGCTTCAGATTTATTTTAGTACGGGTGGATGGATTTTTCTTTTGAGTGTATATATATTTAACCACAAGATACGCGTAAAAACATCATCCTTGGGAGTCGAAAAGGTAAGAAAAAATGTTATGTAAAAGATATTAGAAAAAAATACTGGCTACGTTTGAGACTACTAAACGACAGTAAAGAAACAATGTGCTTTTTGAAAGGTAACTTGGAATGGATTAAAAAAAGCAAAAAGACTCAGTTTAATTAAAAATTATGCAATTTATCTTATTAATGTTCACCAAGAGAGATTTCTGAAGAAAAAGAAAAAGTTTCATTTATCGGATCACAGTCGTTAGTCACGCGATATCTTAATAACACTTTTATCCGTGTCTCTTGTCTTATATCCTTTATAACTGATTTTTTTAAATTATTTTCGGAGCCCTTTTTCTTTTAACTCAAAAACTCTTTACCCTCTTCCTTTTTCAATCTGGTTTCCATTTTGACTTAATGCTCTACATCCACTAATGCAAAACAAAAAACTAAGAACCTCTTAATCTTGGCACGTGCAAAGTAGAGGAGAATGGAAAAAATTGAATAATTTCACCAAATAGTAATTTGCCTTCGACAAGAAAAAAATGCTAAAAAAAAATACGACAACAGCAGAAAAACAAAAAAAAATCATTGAATCAACAAAGCTGGGTTCTAAAGATTTAAAACAAAACTAAGAACAACAACACCATCTTCATGTTTTAGTTGTTGTGCTAATGTGAATGCAAAAGTGTTGAAAACTAGAAAAAATAAGAACAAAAACAGCGTGAAATGCTGAAAACGAAAATTGCATGCAAAGTGTTTTTAAAGGAGTGGAAAATCAGCTACAACAACAAGAACCAAAACTACTTACTCATACTAGAACCAAAAAAAAAAAAAATAAGGAAAAACAAATTGTAGAATCTGTAAAATGTGAAAAATGCGCTTTATGCTTAACGGGGCATAATGTGAACATAATATGAAAAGTAAACACAAACACACACACTCACGCTTATATACTCACCCTGCAGGAAAAGTCACTAATGAATCTGTACTGATTCACTATTGACACAGTCACCAGAACTAGTGACTTCCCTGCAGGAAATGTCACTAGTGAATCACGCTTTTAAAGCATTTGAACTAATTAATAAAAAAAATTTTTGTTTTAACTAGGTATTTACTTAAATTAAATCAACATTTGGTTATGTTTTAAATAAACTTTTCTTTTGTTTAAAAAGTGCGGTTTTATTGAAGAAAATAATTTTTATTTAGTCCAAAATTTGGATTATACTAGGATTCACTCATTATCCATAAAACAGCTTATCAAAAAAAATCGGCTATAGTCCAAATTCGCTTATAGTCCACAAAATATGTGCAACTATAGTAGTGGACTATAAGCGAAATGTATTGTAGCTTGTGTCTGTATTGTGAACATGTTTTGTTTTTTATACAATATCTTCGCAGGAATTTTGTTTTTTTTTTTCTAAATGCATTTTAATTTTGTAAAAAATTTTTGGTTTTTTTTACCAGCCAAAAGGGTGCTGAAACGAACGAGCATTAATGTACTGAGCCAAACACAACGAAGTTTACAAAAAACAGAACGCAATGAAATGTTTCCATGTTTTTTTGAGTTGGATAAGTGCAGTATTATTTTTGTGTTCGAAGAATAAAAACAGAGAAACGTTAATAATTTTAATGATTTGCGTCACAAACACTATTAGCGTTTGGTTTTTTCACAAATCTACCGAACAGAACACTAAGGAACGATATTTAATGTTTGTTTTCGAACACTGTTCCCAACAACAACGAATATTATTCTGCATTAAAAAAAAGTCCTCTAAACTCTTTTTTTTGGCACACACTGTTCATAACACTTACTCACTTATGACTTTCCGCCTCTTCAATCTTCCACTTTAAGCAAATATTATTTTACATTTACAACTAGCAAAAACAAAAAATTATGTAAAAAAGCAACAACAAAAAAAATAAATAACGTCGTCAAAACCAGAGTCACAAAAAAATAATCATTATTTACAAACAACAGCGGATTTCAGACAAAATGATATAGTAAATGAAAAAAGAAACCAAAAAGAAAAGCTGGAAGGGGTACCCGAAGACAAAGAATCGAAAAAAATAGTTTTAACACATGCAAATGCGAAATTTCCTGCATCCGGTAGAAAAGTAAAAATGTAGAGAAAGAAGAAATGAGATAGATGAAGGTTAAATCATGTTGTTAATAAAAATGATGATAATAAAGATTTTTAGAAAGATGAATTATTAATCAAGCTAAGTGAAATGCAAATATAGCTCCTTCTTTTATAGAGTCTTATTTAATTTCTAATTTTGTTTGCTTTCATGTAACTCTAGTTTCCTTTTTCCCAAAATGACAACTGTAAAAAAATAAAGAGACATAAAACATTTTGCCATTTTTTGTTTTTTTGTCTTTTCATTAATAAAAACAAAAAAAGACTTTAGATGGCTGCAGACTTCAATAATTAAGACATAAAATTTAAGGATTATTAGAGATTTTTGTTTTTAAATAGGGACTAGATTAAAATTAAGACTCATAAACTTAACCAGCTCCCTAATTAAATATTTTGTAATTTTAAGTTTATCTCTTTCATTTAAAACCCTTTTCCATTTAAATTTTTAATGCTACCATAAGCAGCCGTAAAGTATCAGTCCTGTTTTATGAATTTAATTTTACATTTTGTAACATATTTTTCCCTTAAATTACTCAGAAAAAAAGGTCAATTAAAACAAGTCACGCACTTGTCCACACAAAAGGATGTTTTTTTAAGCCCCATAGAACTTACGAAAGAGCATGCACAAATGACCCTACATCCAGTAAAATGCACCGTTTGGTGAGGATGACACACTGGTGGCACCATCGGAGCCTATTGCTTCAAAAATAAAACCAGAGTTCGCGTTACAGCTAATTTTAGTTTGAAAGTAGGGATTGATTCGGAAGAGATTTGGTTATAACGGGAGACCACTACATTCCACACAGAAAAAAATAAAAATTTATTTCAATTAAAAAATGTTTGATACTAATTAAAAAATTAATTGAATTTGCACCATTAAACAAATTCATAGTATTAATCAAACTTTTAATTCACTTGTTTAAACGTTAAATTCGTTAATAACACTGTGCTCAAAGTTATTCTTCACTTTAGACAAGCTGGGCACTTGTCGTTTAACCTAATTCGGGTAATCTGAATCCAGCACCACTTGTTTTCAAGATATACCGTTATTTCGAAAATGGACAACATAACATATGTTCACGTAACTCAAAAACGTTTTTGAACTAAAATTTAAAAATATTAAAGCATCTTTAATATAATGTGAGATAAGGCCATGATGGCTTTATCTCTCATTCAATAGGGAGATAAAGCCTTTTTTATTTTTTTTTATTTGAATGGGAGATAAAGCCATCATGGGGTTAGCTCACATTAGCAATACTAGAAAATGGCTTTATCTCTCATTTCAGTTCCGGAGTTAAGTATTGAAATCTGGCTTCGCACACTAAAGTATTTCTGCGTGGACGCCTGCGGCCGTGCTTAGGGGTTTTTTCCTCCAGTAGGACGCGGCAGGTGGCTTCGCTGAATAAAGTTTTCTGGTGTGCGTCACAAGAGTAAAAAAATGTTTTTCAATGATTACTAAAGGCGCCCGTACACGACATGTATTTGTCATCTGACATGTCAAATTTTCAAGTCACATGTAATTGTTCATGTCTGTCAAAATTGCTGTTTTACATAAGGTTTATAATATTCGGTCGCAAACGTACATGTAATTTGCTTCTGACATTGTCTCTGTTTTTTTCGCATTGTTATTGCAGAAACCAAAGTAGTTCTCGGTTTCAAAATTGCTTGCTGCCGCCACGAAAATATTTATTTGCGCCGTAAAATAATTGAGCCATCTTAACATTTTTTCTTTTATTTTAAAGATACCAATTTAGAATTTTATAATTAAACGGTTTTTATGTATATATTTACATAAATTCTATTCAATGGTGAGATGAGCATACATATCTTGGTATTGTAAAATATTAACTTCAGCCGGCTAATGATTCCGTCAATAGTTGACGCCGCTGCCAGTTTCTTCCCGGCATAGATTTCTGATGTCAGCTGGTTTGTCAGAAGAAAATAGAGCACGCTCTAATTGAAATTTTGTCAGATAACTTTGCGTCTGACTTTTACAGAAGCAAAGTTAAAAAGGTAACACACGACATGTATGTGTTTTGCAGTGGGAAATTTGACATGTCAGATGACAAAAACATGTCGTCTATATGCTCCTTAAGGATTTTCCCTTTTACAAAATGTTTACACCATGAATAACAATATTCTGGAAAACTATGGCTTTATCTCTCATTTGCGAGAAGAAAAAAAATATGACTATATCTCTCATTTCGCAAAATTTTAAATATGACCTTACCTCTCAATAAGGCCATTATGGCTTTATCTCACAAGGTTTTAAAGCACCCCCTCTTTAAATTTTGTGTGTTCGTTTTTAAAATTTCAACTTCTATCGGGCGTAAAGAAACCACCCTCTACATAAAATAAAAATAGGGATATGTAACAGCAACTGCAGAAAATAAAAAAATTCAGCAGTTTTAATTAAAGATTTTGGTCAGATGATGAGGATGATCATCACTATTCAGGCGCACATGGATACTACTACTGTCTCTGGGCAATATTTTTAATGAAAATGTCTTCTTATTTCTTTTCTAGGTAAAAAAGGTGCCTTTTCTGTGTTGATTTTAGCAAAACAACAACTTAAACAACAAAAAATTAAGCAAAGAAAGAAAAAATAAAGTTCTAAAACAATTACGGACTTTCTATTTTATTTTCTCATGTCAACATTTGTTTTTATAACTCAAACAACAAATTGATGTTGGTTTTTAATGAAAACAACATGTGGCCTTGAAATCGACTCACACTTAAACCCGCATACACTCATAAAGACACAGCGAAATCAGATAAAATATAAAAATATTTGTTACGTCCCAACAAACACGGAGGTTTGATTTTAAATTGAAAATTGATTACAATGAAACGTTTTCTTAAACGACAAACGTATGATAATGATTGGAAAATAATTTGAAAATTATAGCATTCTCAACAAAAAGGGAAAATTGTTTTCAAATTGAAAAAACTTGCTTTCACAACATAAATAACAATTTTTTTTAGTTAAGATGAAATAGTGTTCATTCCGTCCTCAAATTCTTGGAAAGACGAAATAATCGGCTACCTTTTATTTTGAGGACTGCAGCATAGTGCTGGGAAACTATCGATAGACTATCGATAGTCTTAAAAATCACTTTTTAAAAAACTGCCATCTAAAATAACGTGCGTATATACATACGTCTCATACATTCAATAAAGTGATAAAAACAACGAACTGTAGCCTTATAAAAAAATAATTAAAGTTTTCCTGCACAAGTACAAACATTCAGTCGATAGTAATATCGATATATCGATAGTGAAATCTGAACTATCGATAAATATCGATAGTAGAAAATATCGATAGTATCCCAGCACTACTGCAGCACAGCGATCGTACAACAAACTTATAATTTCTTCATTAATACGATTTCCGTATGACATACTAAATTCCCAGTTTTTCATATTTGATAAATACACTGAAAATTTATTGTTTCTTCACTTTCCCGTTTTATTCCGTATTATTGTAATTATTCGCCAATAATTTTTATTTTTCACAAGAAAAATTAGCAACGAAGCAAAAATTAGCTTTAGTATTGCCAAGTTTAGTTTTGAATTTAACTTCCCAGTAAAAACTTCGCCTACAGAATAATGTGTTGAGTAATCAGAAAAATATAAAAGCACTACTTACAATTCTACTGAAAGAACCAATGAATTTTACAAGGAATTTCCCAAAATGAACGCATTCAAAAGTAAGTCATTATCTTTTTACTTAAATACATCCAGAAAAAAGTAGTTATGGAAGTTGTTATAGATGTAGTTATAGAAGAAAGCTACTAAATAATGAGTTAAAGAAGCTATTCATTTTGAAAAAGTAAGCGAAGTTTTTACTGGGATTTGATACCAATTTGACATCAAATTTACAATGTCAAATGTTTATTTTCAAATCATTATCAATTTGAATTTAAATGTTAAAATCAAACAATTGAAAATCGTGTGAGAATTGTGTTTGTTGTCAAATGATAAAGTCATTTTATATCAAAGGCTTGACTTTGTGTTTGTTGGGGTACACCCTCTCCCTCTGCTTCGCAAACAACATATTTCCGAAAGCCAACGATAATGTTTTTATTTTTTACCAACTTTTTTTTAGTTGCTTGAAATTGAGTTTTCCAGTCAGGCAACAAATAAAGAAAGGAAAATAATTCAATAAAATAACACAGTAAAATAAAATAAACATGTGTCAAATAGCATCCATTAAATTGAAAAGAATGCAATAAAAAATTACTGGCATTAATTAAATTTTAAATTAGTGATACATTCTTTTCAAAGTTAATTAGGCGTTCGTGTGTGGACACCAAATACACAGGTTAAAAATTCAGTACATGACTGTCTAAGAACAGCAGGTTTTACATCCCCCTCCGCTCGGTTTCAGTTAAAACCACAGCTAACACTGGCACACTAAAGGTACCTGGGGTACTGGTTTTTGTGCAGCTAGAAGACATCTCTAATCTGCCGGTCAACCTTCAGTCTAGATTAAGGGTAAACATCAGCCCTAAGCCATTTTTTGACTGGGGTGTTCATTTTTTAAATTAGCCAAATTTAGATGCTATAAAAAAACTTGATATTGCAATGCCAAAAGATATGTTTTATAAGCCACTAGTTGTGTTACGAAAATTTTTAGAATTATTTAAAGTCATAAAAAACGAATTTGTGCAAAATTTAATGAGAATCTGTGCTTTTTGTCGCCAATTTATGTTAATTTTTGTAACAAAAAAATTAATTATTTAGCTATTTCACATCTGTTTCAATGCTCTTTTCCTACTGAACCGATTGTGCTAGATTTCAATCGCAAGCTGATTGAAACATTTGGCAACCAAATCTATTTTTTTTTTTTTTGTTTTTTTTTTTTTGGTTTCAAAAATGAGCGTATATTCCACAGACGGATGGACAGGAATAAATGATAGGTGCAACTGAATTAACACATAATTGGTGTTCATAACAAGAGATTTGATTGTCGTTATCAATTTATTTTTTTTAACCGGTCAAATGTAGCCCATAAGGGGCAAGGACTTGTCCAAAGGTAATCTCAATGAATGGAAAAAATGGGTTATTTTACAGTACGATGTCCTAGGGCAGGACCATATAACCCAGCTTGCATTACAAAGGGGAAGTCTTAAAACTACTCCATAGTATACTCCAGAGGATTAGTTTTGAAATCGTTTCAAAACGAAAACATGTCGTTAAAAAACGAAGACATGTCGTTTCACTGCAAGCTCTTTTTAATAATGACATGGTTCATACTTGCAATACATTGGACCAGTCCAGGATCAAAATGGATCAAGAAGTCCAATATAATTTGCAGGGTATAAAAAATAATGCATACATTCATACATACATATGTATGTACGTGTATATGTTCATACCAATAAGAAAATGTAAATTACTTACCCCTATTTATTAAGTTTTTCACATTTTCCATTTTTGGCCGCAAATATATTTTTTAAATATAATATTTAAAATTAATTTAATCTATCAAATGTTTTGACAGAAAATTTAGTAAGAAATTGGGGCTTTTAACTATTTATTGGTTGTGAATTCTGAATAATTATATTTTCATTTGTTGTACTCGAATTGAATCTGTTCCAACAATCAATAATTAGCTGCAATAAATGAATAATCATTTATATTACAAAATTTATTGACGAAAGCAAATTATTGATTGCAATGACCAATATTCAGTATTGCCCTATATTAAATTCGGTTGTGATTCTAACCATTTGTACTAATTTTTAGAGCTTAATTAAATTAGTTATCATAACTAATAAAAGAATTGAAGGAATCATATTTCAGTTGGAACATCATTTTTATAATCAAGAGAATTAAAAATCAGTTAGAACTATACATTTTTAATAGTTGCAATAATAAATCATGTTACTTGATCAATATTTTTTTACTGCAACCGTTTCCCAACCAATCTGTTTTCTGTGTGCATACAATAATATTGCAAGTGTATGGGCCGCTTTAGAACTACTCAAAGGATTAGGAATTATATAATCTTTATGGGATCACAGATGAATATTCTAAAAGTTTCACACGACTAGTGATGGATGGTATAAAATTGACACAAATTATTTTTTTTGTTTTTTATGAGCAATACAACAAATTTCCCACTAAGTCTGTGTTCATACGGCTCATGTCTTATTGACAAGATTGCTACTTTATTGGCGAGAGGGACAAGGGGAAAATAAACAGGTACACAGATGCATGTACTGTCTTTACGTTTTGCTTTCTTATTCGTTGTTTAATTTTGTTTTTGTTTTCAATATCAAATACAACAAAATAAAAAACCTGTCGTCAACGCGACATAATTCATTTGAAGAGACAAAGTATCGTTTAAGAAACACTTGATACGTCTGTGTTCACACTATTAAAGTTTTCATTCAGAAAGTCTTAATGGGTGAGATGGGAGGAAATAAAAGCATTTTATCTCTTCCTCTCTTCAAAAAACACGGACTTTCTGCAAGAAAACTTTCATATTGTTTGACGTGGCGGCGATCGGTAGTCGAAACTATATCGTTAAAATTTTACTAAAAGTTTTTCTATATCCAAAAAAAAAATGCCTCCTTGAACAGTTTAAAGTTTTAAAGGATTAGGAAAAATAATAGCATTCAATTTAAAAAACATACAAATTTGTGATATACAGGCCTGTTCTGAAAATCACTTTAACTCAAATCACGTGATTTCAAATCACATGTGCCTTCTAAAATCACACGTGTGATATTTTATCGTCCCGTTTTTGTGTGTTTTGGTATGAACTTTAATTGCAGAAAGCACACCGAGAAACACAACAACGGGATGACTTTCATAACACCACACAATCACACGTCTGATTTCAAAAGCACGTGATTTAAAATCACGTGATTTTCAGAACAGGCCCGATTATCTTATTAGAACAAAAAAGTATGTTTTTTTTAACCCAGATATGTTTGCAAAACAGAACTAGACGGCCAAAACCGAAATTATCGGAAAGAAATACAAATACATGTAGTCGAGGTTGTTAGAAAAGATCAACTCATGTTTGTTGTTGGTGGTTTGTTGGTTTATTTAAGCTTTGATATTATTACGGGTAAGACCTTTGGGTGATTATAATTCATATTCGCTTAACAGTTTTATTTGAATAATATCTTTAGCTTATCTAAAATCTTTAAATGAAGTTTTCTGATGATCTGGCCTAAGCAACCAGTGAAATGTGCATAGGAATAGTTTATCCCACACACAATAAAATTTAGTTTATCAATAGTAAGACTTGGGAATTTAGCACATTTTTGACTCCCAAGAGTTGGGCAAATTTGGCAAGAATGAATGGATATGAGGCAACAAGACAGTGAGTTAAAAACCTTTTCGCGGCAGATATGCATGTTATTTGCTGATAATAAATTGCGTTAACGCTAAAGCTAACAAGAACCTCACAAATAATCGGCTTAATATGCAATGCACAACACAGCCACCAATTGGAATCAAGTAGGTTAGAAGACCATAAGGAGAAAAATTCAATCTTAGATACATAACAGCCACTGTGAAAAAGTACGGAAATATTATAAGCTGACTTAAAAACACCCCAGTGCAGTGTTACACAGTGTGTAATACACGCATATGATAATACATATTGTATTTAGTACACACTTATTATAATTTTAATTTCTGGAAGAATATGTGACCATAATTAATTTTAATTTCATCATATGCCCCTATTAAAGCATTTACCAAAAGTGTAGCTAAACGCCTTAAGACTTGCTACTTTTACAATTTCATAATCCTTTACATTCTCTCATAAAGAAATAACCTACACTGAACATGATTTTTGCTACATTTTTGTTTTAAAAACTCGAAAAAAATCAATTTATATTTATTAAATAAATATAATCTTTTTTTAAATACCAAAGGCCATATTATTCAGGTTTATAAATGGAATACACCGGGAGCTGAAGGCCCTAGATCTGAAATTATTTTTACGAACAAATAAGCACTAGTTTCTGCTTTTCTCTTCTTCTCACTTTTTTTTTGTTCTCGTCATATTTCCTCATGTGAATCCTGTTTTTGAGCGTCTTGGTAAATTCACTAATATCTTTGACGTAATCGGTATGCGTTTAGCCGTAATTTTTAACTGCTTCTGTGCAAGATAATAAGATAAAACTGAAGAACATTTTTTAAAATACACTAAAGGCCATGTCAGATTAAACTTCATCGCTTTTCGTAAGGTTTCTAACTTTCACTGAAAAGCGTAACGCAAGAGGTGTATGTCACAATAAACACTTTGACAACATTCACGCATTGTGTGTTAAAAAAATAAACAAAAAAATGTATACTAGTAGATTGTCAAAGTACGCAAAAAGCTCAGCTCAGTTGCCTAACTTTTCGCTTCGCTCTGCGTTAAAAGTATTTTAAAGCGAATCTCTAAAGCAAAGCGATGCAAAAGCTTTGCCTGGCATGGCTTTAACAGTTACTTACCGAAAATTGCAACATTCTAAGACTTACATATCGACTTACCTGCGATAATCGCGATATTAAAACTCTAAGAATACTTTATTATCGCTAATTTTGTAATGTTTTTTGTTTCTCGTGAAAACAAACAAAAGAACGAGCTGTATTGTGGCAAGCAATACTACAAAAAAAAATTAATTTAATATTGAAAATTAATTGAATTGAATACATTTAGCATTAGACGCCACAAAAAGTTTGACAAATATCAAACATGTCTGCCAAATATTAAAAATGTTTAATCTTTCTGCACACATTGCTTCAAATGTTTGTCCAAACAGCAAACACCCCAATTAACAACACAAAATGTTTGTACAAACGTAAAATTTTGACATGTTTGCCAAGTAATTTGAGAGGTTTATTATGCCCTTAAAACGTAGCTATTATTTTGTTCCATTGTAGTTTAGAAAAATGTATCACTTTGTAAGGGTGCGTGTAACCTGATAAATATATTACACAATTATAATGCATTATCATTTTTTAGAAAAGAAAACACCATTAGTCTTATTAAAATTGTAGCCTTTATTCGGTCATATGAATGTATTCTTGTTAGTTATGTTTATCAGAAATACCTTAAGTCCTTGCACAAAAAGTATTGGTAGTTGGCATGACTAACAAACGAGATCAATCTATAAAAGTTTTTTACGTTATTTTTTATACAATACAATAAAAATATAATTAATAAAAAAAGTAATTTTTCCTATTTCAATAATGTTTTTAACTGGGCAAATTGCATGGAACCTGGACAACACCCAAAAAACTGCACAATCCAGGCCATTCCAGGCCGTCCGGCAACCCTTGGGCCGTACGATAATGAAAATATATAAAAGTTAACACAATTCAAATATATGGGCAATTCCAGCGAAAAGTCTACTTTTTGTATCGTAACGCCAGAAATAATTTAAATTATTTCTCAAAAAATTGTATATGTAGCTCTTCATTTAGTAACAAAAGGGATAACGGTTGAACAACATGGTCCTAAAATACAACCTTATTTGCATCCTGGCGTTACATTAAAAAAGTAGACTTTTCGCTCAAAATACCCATATATGCCTTTAAACGAGCAAATATTTTTAATTCTAATAGCTTGAAAAATAAATCTATATAAGTCCAAAGCTTACTAAAAAGGTTTTATTCAAAACGTCTTACTCAGTTCGCAGTGTTATAAAGTTTTGTAATGCAAGACAAAATCCCCTTCTGTTTTTTTAACGTCCCGCCAGCGCATATTTTTGCTTATATCTGCAAATCCTTACCGTCGATTGCTGTAACTCTTTTTCTGAATATAGTGCTACTTCATAACTTTATATATATAAAAATCCTTTTTTATACCCACCACCACAATTAGTTGTGAAGAGGGTATATTAAGTTTGTCATTCCGTGTGAAACTTTTTTATTATTCATCTCAGACCCCATAAAGTATATATATTCTGGGTGCTTGAGTAATTCTAAGTCGATTTAGCCATGTCCGTCTGTCTGTCCGTATGTTGAAACCACGCTCACTTTCGATCAACTCAAAAGAATTGCACAAACTTGGTGCCAAATTGCTTGTAGTTATTCTAAGCAGTTTGGGATTGAAATCCAGCAAAATCGGTTTAGTAGGACCAGAGCTATGAATCAAAATGTGGAACCACCACCTAAAAAAATTAATAATTTTGTTACAAACATAACATAAATGCTGGAACAAGGCACGGAATGAGATAAGATTTTGCAAAAATTTGTTTTATTTGACTGGAAATCACGCTGTTAAATTTGGTGAAGATCCGTCCATAATTTATCCTAAGCCCCATATAAACACTACTCCCGGAAAACAGTTTAGTACGCCTAAAACCGTAAAAAATGACGCTACCGTAACAAAATTTGGTACGTCACAGTTTTTTAGGACTAGAAATAACACTGTGAAATTTCGTGACGGTCGGTCCATAATTTACCTTAGGCCCCATATAAACCCTTCTACCGGAAAACAGTTTAGTACACCTAAAACCATAATTAGTAATGCTATCATAACAGAAATTGGTACGTCACAGTTTTTTAGGACTAGAAATGACGCTGTGAAATTTCGTGATGATCGGTCCATAATTTACCCTAGGCCCCATATAAACCCTACTACCGGAAAACAGTTTAGTCGCCTAAAACCATAATTAATAACAAATCATCACAGTTTAAGATAATAATAACATCATACAAATATTACTCCTTAAACATTCGAACTGTCGGTGGAGGGTATCAAAGATTCGGCACAGCCGAATATAGCACTCTAACTTGTTTTATTCTTAATTTTTCTTTTTCATTTAATTTTTATATTTTGTGGTACGAATATTACGACACGTCAAAATGAAAATGCCCATATTATTTTAAATTCTAAACTAAAATAAAATAAGTAAGAAAGTATAGTCGGTCAAGCCCGACCATATGATACCCTACACCACAGTATTAAAAAACACATCATGTTTATATGTCCATATAAATATGGATTTATATACGTTTATGAACTTTATTAAAATCGGTTTGAAAGTTTGTGAGAGGCAGAAATTGCCCCCTAACTCCCCTTGTGGTCCTATTTTTTAAAAAATGCATCCCTTTTGTGTCCATAAAGATATGGTTCTATCTATGTTTTAAATTTCATGAAAATCAGTTTGATAGTATCTGAGAGGAAGAAATTTCCCCTCATGGTCCTACGATTTCGCCCATTTTCAATAGGCTTAGTCCTTGTCCCTATTTTTATAAAATTGTCTCCAAAATTGCGACCTGTACTTTCCGCACAAGGTTACATGGACAGCCACCCTGCCAGCCAGCCGGACGGACATCGTTTGTTCGACTCAGAAAGTGATTCTGAGTCGATCGGTATACTTTAAGGTGGGTCTAGGACCAATATTAAAAGGCGTTACACACATCAGCACAAATGCATAATACCCTCTCCGCTATTGTGGTTTGGGTATAAACAGCCGTACCATTTGATACCCTAAACCACAGAAAATAAATTCAAACTTTCTAACTTGTACACTATTTCGGAACCATGGCTAATCGTGAACCCGGCAAAAAAAATGTGTTAAGGTTTCATATAAGGATTTGCTTAGATATGTTTTTGAATTTAACCAATTTTGGAGAGGAGTCGCTTTTGGAGCTAAAAGTTTTCGTTGCCATATGGGCAAATCCCAGAAACAGTCCACCCAACAAAAATTTTTCAAATTAATTTTTTTGTAATGGAATATAAGACTAGATGTATAATTTCATTTTTATATTAAAAAATATGTATTTCAATGATCATTAATGCAATAATTTTTTATCAAATCCTACCACACTGCTGATTTCTTAATGTTATACGTGAATTAAGCATTATTTTAGGTCATTTTTGTGCTTAAAATAGCACTTACAGCAGACTTATCAAAATATAAATTTCGTTAAAAAAAAGTTGATATTCATTAGTTAAGAAATTAGTTTAAGAAATGCAATTCATAAAAATATAATAAGGGTCCTCATGATATCGTTTATAAGTCTCGTAAACTGTGCAAACTGTGCATTCTTACACCCTCGTAAATGAACTGTCAAAAATTGTATAAGAATTCATTTACACAAACGGCTTAAATTTGCCCAACAATTTTGACTCGTAAACTTGCGCTGTTCAATTGTGCATTTATACAGACAAATTTTTTTAGTGCTTACCGCCGTTTTCAATGAAAACTTCAAGTGTAAATAAATCACAAACAATAAATTCTTGTAATAATATAAGCATATTAGTCTTTTGTCTTTCTTTATGCATGTTTAAAAACAAATTTCATTTATAATTTACAAATTTCAAGTTTTTTATTATATTTTTAATTATTTTTTTTTAATATATTTTTTATTGACGTTTCTGATTGAAATGACATTAATTGTTTAAAAATACACAAAAATTAAAAAGGATCTTCATGAAACGAGTCTCGCAAGTTTACCCATTTGCACAAATGGTAATTTTAAGCAATATCATGAAGACCCTTAATATGTTTTGTTAAAATAAATAAAATATAATAATAAAATACTACAGGAAAAACTGTAGCGTGCGTTATGTAGCGTGCGTCACAAAGGGTGCATGGCTTTTGTCAAAAAATCACAACATTTTTTGGCTGCGAATAAGTGCGTTTAGAATTCTCTTATAGTCCTCTTTCTTTTAGGAATTAGATTTTGTATACCTTATCATGCCAAATTCGCTAAAGGTAGAAGTACATAACACGCGTTAGTTCGTCGACGAGTATCGTGCGTTTAAAAACTTTAGCGCGTAAAAAATTGCAAGTTACACAACACGCGTTACAAAAGCCATTCCTGTCAGCTGTTTTTTATTTGTTTACTTATTTGTGCTTTAAAAACGGGTTCGAAAGTATATCAAGATTTTGTTATTTTGTTGAATTTATTCTTTTCATATAAATATTGTATGTTTTTTAAGCTCTTCAATAAGTTTTTCTTTCATGATTCACAAATATGTTAAATTATTCTTTTTATTGTCAGCTGATTACTTGTCAAAAATACACAACGCGTTAAAAAGTTCAAAGTTAACCAACTTTCTGGCGCAAACGCGTCTAAATATTTTGCATGTAGCCTGTTCTATGAAAATACACTAGTTTAACTTTTTTTTGACAGAAGACGACAGAGCGCGCGCGCACTAACGCGTGGTATGTACTTCTACCTTAAAAATTAGGAAAACGCACTTCAACCTTTGAAGTTACTTCCACTTTTTGTAGCGTGCGTCACAAAACTTTGTGATCAATTATTATGCAACAAATACTTCCTAAGAAATTATGATATAGGTCATTCGTATGTACATATTAATGCCACTAAATACTATATATAAGTTGAAGCTATGACCAAAAAATGTTTATATTTCAATCAAGAAACGCATGCGAATGTAGCGTTCGTCACGCAGGATTTGCCCATATGTTATATCAATATCAGCATTAATCTGAAACTTATGGCGATTAAATCTATTTTCGGGAGTGCTATTTGTTTGGGAGTTATGCACAAATATGGACCGATTAAAAAAAAAATTTTGGTAAGACGATTAAATTACAATATGATATGTTTGAACCAAATTTAATCTTAATACAACCTTTATATGATAGTTAAATGTTGTTTGGTGGCAAAGTACAAATATGGAGCGATTCTCGTAACTTGCAATAGGCTTCGTCCTCATGACAATTAAAATATATCATTTCATCAGACGATCTTCAAAGGTTTACATAGACAGACAACCTGCCAGCGAGCCGGAAGGACGGACATCTAAAGATCGACTCAAAAAATCATTCTGAGTCGAACAATATTTTTATGTGTCATACATGGGTATCAAAAACATTAAGAAATAATTTCGTTAAACAAACAAATTTTAGTTATTCAGGGAAGGCGGATTATTTATTAGGTTAAATATCCTACAAAAAAAAAATTTCACATTCCTATTAAATAGAAAAAATTTCTTGTTTTCGCACCATGTTTCCTTTGGAATACAAGGCATGAGTTTTTTTTCGGTGTATATACAAAACTGTTTCATAACAATTGTTTGTAAAGAAAAACTTTGTAATTTGTACATGAATTTTAACAAAAAACAATTATTACTTTTGAGGATAAGATAAGTACTTAGTCCTTAATCCTTTTATAATTTCTTAAAATATTGCATATTTACCATATATGTTATGTATAAATATTCATACTTATAAAACTAAATAATTGGTGTATAAAACAATTGAAAAGTTTTGTAAAGCAAAAAGTCTTAAAAAGGGTTTGTAAATATAAACAAGGTAAAGTTTTAAGGAAAAGGATTAAATGTACAAGAGAGATTTAAATTCTGTGTGTAACTGAAAGTTGTTAACCCTCGAGCGAGTCTACAGCTAGAAAATTACGAATAAAAGTTATTTCAATTTTGATTTACGATTGCATCGAACGTTAAGAGAAGGAATTAAAAATCTAAAACACCTTATAAAATTAAACTAAATACAATTTTTCTGTAATTGATAAAAATTAAAATGGAGATGCGGCACCTAGATTGTAAGCTGCTCCAAGTTAAAATTTCCATGACTGGGCGTTGACACGCAGGTGAGTATAATGTTTATATGAGGATTTCCATAGCAAAATTATGTTTTTTACATTTTTGTTTTTATACTTTTTAAAACATGTAATATCTACAATATTGATCTAAAACCGTGTCCACACTTGGGTTTTTAATCACATTACATTTGAGATGATAAAGATGACAGTTGATTAAGAAATAAAGGGTGGTTAAACTTTAATGGCCGATATTTTAGTTTTTTTCTGCATTTCATTTGACGTTTCTCCCCGGTAGCCTAGATGCTAATGAGCTAGGTTATCAACGCCGGGGTTGCGGGTTGGATTCCCGCCAGAGACTCTGGTTTCATTCCTGCAGACAAGCGCAGAGCTTCGCAGGGTTTAACTTAGGGAATTAAAAAAAAAAAAAAATATAAAAAAAAAAAAAAAAATTCAGATTAACTCAATCTAAACCATGCAATGATACACAATCGACCAACGCGTTAAAGTTATTCAGGCTTATTATGAAAATAAGCGTTCAAATCAAAATGCATATCGTGCACTTCGTGATTTTTCGTTCAATTTAATCGTCCAAATGTGCGCAAAATCGTACTGCAGAAAATATGGCTGCTGCTTGCCATAGTGTGGCTGAAGAGCCGTCCACCTCAACTCGTCGTCGTGCCCAACTATCGAACATCTCACGCTCGTAGTTGATGAATTTTGCATACAGACTTGCACTTACACGCTAACAAGGTGCAATGACTCAAGAACTATAGCCTCTTGACCATTCTAAACGTCGTCAATGGTCAGAATGGTGGCAAGAAATGGCAACAGTGGATGATCAATTTTCGAAGAAAATCATCTTCAGTGATGAGGCACATTTTCAAACGTCGTCAATGGTCAGAATGGTGGCAAGAAATGGCAACAGTGGATGATCAATTTTCGAAGAAAATCGTCTTCAGTGATGAGGCACATTTTCACCTCAGTGGATTCGTCATTAAGCAGAATTGCGGCATTTGGGCGAATGATAATCCAAAAGTGATTGTCGAAAAACCAATACACCCACAAAGAGCGACTGTTTGGTAAGGTTTATGGGCTGGCGGCATCATCGGGCCGTATTTTTTTCCAAAATGAGGCCAGTCAAGCAATTACTGTAAATGGTGTTCGCTATCGTGAGATGATAAAGAATTTTTTAAGACCCGAAACGGAAGATATGGATGTGGAAGATGCCACTTGCCACACAGCTAGTGAAACAATGGCTATTTTGCGTGACAAATTTAATGGCCGTGTTTTATCACGTGGTGGCGATTTTAATTCGCCGTTGGACTTCTTTCTTTGGTTATTTGAAAGAAAAGGTGTACGTCGATAAGCCAGCAACAATTCAAGAGCTAAAGGATGAGATAATTTGGCATATTAACGGCATAGAACCTCACTTATGCCTCAGCGTCATTGAAAATTTGGACCATCGGATGGAGGTGTGCCGCGAAGGTCGCGGTGGCCATTTGGCCGATATTTTCTTCCATACATAATAACCATACCAATATTATCATAATAAAACGAAATGACAATAATTTCGTAAATAATTTGTGTTTTATTTAAAATCAACATCGGCCCTTAAAATTTAACCATTTATTTTTCATTACAAGTTGCTAAGGAAAAAATAAAAGAAATCGTAAGTTGTTAACATTGCTTTAAACAAGCATTTACATAAGTAGAAATCTGTGATTTCTCAAAGGTATTGATATATCAGAAATGTCGCATTCTGTAATCTTTTTTAGCAATTTTCTTTAAATACGTCACAAATACCAAGAGATATTTTGGCATTAATATTGAAACATATTTGGAAATATGTCACAAATACGATAGACATATTTTAAAATGTGTTATGACGTAAGCTGTTACGTCAAAACATATTATCTTCACTTACATAACAATTGAATTATCCAAACAATCGTTTAATTGGAATTGTATCGTTTTGTTATGGAAGCCCTCATATATTAATAAATTTACTTATAAATAAATCTTATTTAAGAAAAATTCTATGTAGTACATATTATATTTTTGTTTATTATTAAAGAACTTTAGTAAATTTAATACTTATTTAAAACAAATTTGTATGTACAATTGTATTAACTTTCAAATTTATTATTTAACAAGTGTTAAAACGGTACAATATTTTTTTATCTCTTCTCATGTTTTTACGTTTTTTGTTAGCTGGTGAATCTTCTTCGAAAGAAAAATAATCTAAAATTTATTAAGAAATTTACAATTCAAAAAAAAAAAATAGTGAAAACATGCTTTCTTTCTGTTGAAAACATGCTTTCTTTCGAAAAACTCAAAAGGAAGGAACAAACTTGTTGCCAAATTGCTTGTAGTACGTCGCAGTTTTATACCACTAGAAATTACACTGTCGAATTTTGTGAAGATCGGTCCATAATTTACTATAAGATTCAAATAAAGCCCACTTTGGTAAAATAATTAAATACGCCTAAGCCTTTGCAGATATACATAGATATTGAGGTAAAATTTCTTCCAACTTAGCTTCATATTGCCAGAAAAAATGTCATGAAATTTTGTGATATACGGTTCATAATTTATATTAGATCCCATTTTCAGCAGCCTTATGAAGCCAGAAATCACTCCACTCCAGAAATTGCTCCAATATAAATCTCTAAAACTGTTACGAATCATGATATTTTACTCAAGCTAGTTAAAATTGCTAAAAATAAAGCATAAAACTTTCTGATTGTCGGTCAATAATTTAATATATGTGACGGGGAAAATAGAAAGGGACCTAAGGGTTTTGTTCAGGAGAGCCTTTTTATCTTTGTATCTTTGGTGTACCATCACTGAGCGTGTTGGTATTGGTCTCATTTGAAAGCGACACATCTCAACCTTGTTGGTCAACCTTGAAAACGCGCGTAGGTCGTCCCTACCTCTTGTTTTGTGTAGTTGGTTTTTACTGTTCCCTTTACCTTACTGGTCCCTTTCTCTATGCGCTGTCACATATGTCTTAACCGCAACCAATTTTAATGCTAACGTCGGTTTTTATAAAGATAAGTTAAGAAAACCTTATAAGAAGTGGCACAAGTGTTATTGAGAAGTATTGTGCTCATTATATTTTATAATTGTTTACATACCCCTTAAGATGGTTAGCGATGCTAACCGAAATATTGGGAACAAAATAAACAAGTAAGGAAGTATAGTCGGTCAAGCCCGACCATATGATACCCTACACCATAGTAAACACATCATGATAATGTGTCCATATAAATATGGATTTATCTATGTTTAAAAACTTCATGAAAATCGGTTTGAAAGTTTGTGAGAGGCAGAAATTGCACCCTACCTCCCCTTATGGTCCTATTTTTGAAAAACTGTATAGCTTATGTGTCCATATATATATGGATCTATCTATGTTTTAAATTTCATTGCAATCGGTTTGATAGTTTCTGAGAGGAAGAAATTTCCCCCTATCTTCCCTCGTGGTCCTACGATTCCGCCCATTTTCAATAGACTTGTTCCTTGTGCCAATAAGAACCTATGATCCAAATTTTTCAAATTATCCCCAAAATTGCGACCTGTACTTTGCGCACAAGGTTACATGGACAGCCAGCCGGACGGACATCGTTAGTTCGACTCAGAAAGTGATTCTGAGTAGATCGGTATACTTTAAGGTGGGTCTAGGACCACTATTTTAAGGCGTTACACACATCAGCACAAATACATAATACCCTCTCCATTATTGTGGTGTGGGTATAAAAATATAAGAAAGAAAAATATCACGAATTTTTAGTTTTTATTATTCATAAAATTTCTGTATGACTTGCTAAATTCCCAATTTTCCATATTTGATAAATACACTGAAATTTCTTTCCGAGGGAAAGCTAGCTTCTATGCGCATTTCACTGATTGCTTAGGCCAGATCATCAGGAAGCCATGTTCCAAAGATTTTAGAAAAGCTAAAAATATTATACAAATAAAACCCTAAAGCGAATAAGAATTTTAAGCACTCAAAGTCTTACTTGTAACAATATCAAAGCTTAAACAAAACACCAGCAATAAACAGTGAGTTTATTTCTTCTTACTTTCCCCTACAATTGGTTGGGTTCTTTCCGACTCGAATTGCAGTTGTAACTAGGTAAAAAGAAAAAACAAGATTAAAAAAAAGTGCTTCATTTTATTGTCCTCGTTTTATTTTATTTTGTGGACCTGCAGCCAAACAAAACAACTAATAATTTATATAAATTAATAATAAATAGATATCATATAGATCCCACTCCTGAAATATTCGAACTGTCGCTGGATTTATCTATGAATTTAAAAATTGATATTACACCAAAAGTATACATCTTTTTTTTAAAAAATATAAGTCATAATACAGCACATACCTTCAACAGAATATTCCATCACAAAAAAATCGTTTCACTTTCCTTCAAATTTTAAAATATGTGCATAAAATGCCACTGATTTGCAAATGAAAATGACCTCTCTTATAAAGGGTTACTTTGACCCCCTGATACGTTCCCTTTATGAGGTGATAAAGAAATTAATTTTTACAAATTAATTCTTTACAAAACGTTATCAGTGGTTAATGGAAATTACTTCATGAATATTGTCCCGCTACCATGCTCTAGCCGAATTCCTGTGTGTCGGTGGAGGCACTCTTACTTGTTTTAAAATTTACATTTGTATAATTTTAAGGTAAACAAGTTAGAGTGCTTTATTGGGCTGTGCCGAATCTTTGATACCCTCCACCGAAAGTTCGACTGTTTAAGGAGTAATATCTGTATGATGTTATTATTATCTTAAACTGTGACGATTTGTTATTAATTATGGTTTTAGGTGTACTAAACTGTTTTCCGGGAGTAGGGTTTCTATGGGGCCTAGGGTAAATTATGAACCGATCGTCACGAAATTTCACAGTGTAATTTCAAGTCCTAAAAAAATGTGACGAACCTAATTTTGTTACGATAGCGTTTTTTAAGGTTTTAGGCGTACTAAACTGTTTTCCGGGAGTGGTGTTTATATGGGGCTTAGGGTTAATTATGGCCGGATCTTCACGAAATTTAACAGCGTGATTTCCAGTCAAATAAAACGAATTTTTGCAAAATCTTATCTCATTTCGTGCGCTGTTCCAGCATTTATGTTATTTTTTGTAACAAAATTATAAATTATTTTAGGTGGTGGTTCCACATTTTGATTCATAGCTCTGGTCCTACTGAACCGATTTTGCTGGATTTCAATCCCAAACTGCTTAGGATAACTATAAGCAATTTGACACCCAGTTTGTTTAGTTCTTTTGAGTTTTTCGAAAGTGAGCGTGTTTTCAACAGACGGACAGACGGACATGGCTAAATCTACTTAGAATTACTCAAGGACCCAGAATATATATACTTTATGGGGTCTGAGATGAATAATAAAAAAGTTTCAGACGGAATGACAAACTTAATATACCATATTCACAACTAATTGTGGTGGAGGGTATAAAAAGGAAAAAGAAATAAGAATTTTATGCAAATTACATTAACAAGTTTGTATTTTTAAATATATGGGCTATTAAATATTGGTAATGATGATGATAATGACATTGTTTTCTTTAATAGAAATATAATTTAATAAGAATTTTTCTATTCTCGTCTCGTCATCGATCAATTGTTAAGACGCAGCGAAATAGGTCATTGGTCGACTATCCTGAAATATGTGCACATCGGATGATTCGCACCGAAGGCAACGTGCAAACTGTAAGTCAAAATTTTGAAAATGTAGAATATGAAGCGTTGTAGATTTGATAAGTACAAACACAGAGAACTTTTAAATTAACCTTAAGCTCACAACAAAATTTTATTCTGTCGGGTCCATGTTGTAGGATTATAAAAAAGTCGTGCTTGACCGGCTATACTTTCTTACTGGTTTTTCTTAAAATGTGCTTCACAAGCCCTTGTTTATTTTTGCTGGTTTAAAGTTGCTTAGACATATAAATACTAGGGATGCCAATCGGGATTGATTTTAGAAAATCCCTGAATTCGGGATTTTAAAATCTCGATACCGAAATTCCGGGAAATATAATTTTTAATAATAATTAGTATTGTGGTTATTTTGTTGAACTATTTATGGTTTTTAATCCAAATTTTTCAATATTTTTTAATTAGGCTTAAGTTCATCAAATTTAATTTTTCATTAAATTATTTTTATGAAGAAAGGAATTTTACAACATGAAAATTAATTAAAATTGTTATTGATAATCTTTCATTCTTGACGTGTCAAGAAAAATTCTTGACAAAGTACGAAAAAACAGAAGTAAGGAAAAAACATGTAAAGTCAATTAAAATGGATAATCATTCAGTAAAAAAAAAAAAAAAAAAAAAAAAAAAAAAAAGCAAATTTCGATCTACCAAAAGAAAGTGTTAAAAATACAAATTTGGTTTAAGGATTGATATTTGACTACTGACGTCAGCAGCCTTCGATAGCTGCGAGTGTAAGACGGCAAAACTATCTGAGGAGATCGAGTGGTTCCGATCGAAACATGTCATAGTAACCTGCCGGTTCAACCCCTAGTCACGTCAAGAATGAAAGATTATCAATAACAATTTTAATTAATTTTCATGTTGTAAAATTCCTTTCTTCATAAAAATAATTTAATGAAAAATTAAATTTGATGAACTTAAGCCTAATTAAAAAATATTGAAAAATTTGGATTAAAAACCATAAATAGTTCAACAAAATAACCACAATACTAATTATTGTTAAAGCTAAGGCACGAGCTCTATGTTTACATTTGTCCTTCAAGTTGTGCTGAAAAAGGTCAACAGAAAAGAGAAAGATAGAATGAAAAAAACAAACAAAAAAAAAATGTACTTGGACTTCAAGAAAAATTCTTGACAAAGTACGAAAAAACAGAAGTAAGGAAAAAACATGTAAAGTCAATTAAAATGGATAATCATTCAGTAAAAAAAAAAAAAAAAAAAAAAAGCAAATTTCGATCTACCAAAAGAAAGTGTTAAAAATACAAATTTGGTTTAAGGATTGATATTTGACTACTGACGTCAGCAGCCTTCGATAGCTGCGAGTGTAAGACGGCAAAACTATCTGAGGAGATCGAGTGGTTCCGATCGAAACATGTCATAGTAACCTGCCGGTTCAACCCCTAGTCACGTCAAGAATGAAAGATTATCAATAACAATTTTAATTAATTTTCATGTTGTAAAATTCCTTTCTTCATAAAAATAATTTAATGAAAAATTAAATTTGATGAACTTAAGCCTAATTAAAAAATATTGAAAAATTTGGATTAAAAACCATAAATAGTTCAACAAAATAACCACAATACTAATTATTGTTAAAGCTAAGGCACGAGCTCTATGTTTACATTTGTCCTTCAAGTTGTGCTGAAAAAGGTCAACAGAAAAGAGAAAGATAGAATGAAAAAAACAAACAAAAAAAAATGTACTTGGACTTCAAGAAAAATTCTTGACAAAGTACGAAAAAACAGAAGTAAGGAAAAAACATGTAAAGTCAATTAAAATGGATAATCATTCAGTAAAAAAAAAAAAAAAAGCAAATTTCGATCTACCAAAAGAAAGTGTTAAAAATACAAATTTGGTTTAAGGATTGATATTTGACTACTGACGTCAGCAGCCTTCGATAGCTGCGAGTGTAAGACGGCAAAACTATCTGAGGAGATCGAGTGGTTCCGATCGAAACATGTCATAGTAACCTGCCGGTTCAACCCCTAGTCACGTCAAGAATGAAAGATTATCAATAACAATTTTAATTAATTTTCATGTTGTAAAATTCCTTTCTTCATAAAAATAATTTAATGAAAAATTAAATTTGATGAACTTAAGCCTAATTAAAAAATATTGAAAAATTTGGATTAAAAACCATAAATAGTTCAACAAAATAACCACAATACTAATTATTGTTAAAGCTAAGGCACGAGCTCTATGTTTACATTTGTCCTTCAAGTTGTGCTGAAAAAGGTCAACAGAAAAGAGAAAGATAGAATGAAAAAAACAAACAAAAAAAAATGTACTTGGACTTCAAGAAAAATTCTTGACAAAGTACGAAAAAACAGAAGTAAGGAAAAAACATGTAAAGTCAATTAAAATGGATAATCATTCAGTAAAAAAAAAAAAAAAAGCAAATTTCGATCTACCAAAAGAAAGTGTTAAAAATACAAATTTGGTTTAAGGATTGATATTTGACTACTGACGTCAGCAGCCTTCGATAGCTGCGAGTGTAAGACGGCAAAACTATCTGAGGAGATCGAGTGGTTCCGATC
Organism: Pollenia angustigena; assembly: GCA_930367215.1. NCBI lineage: Eukaryota > Metazoa > Arthropoda > Insecta > Diptera > Polleniidae > Pollenia > Pollenia angustigena. The sequence continues at coordinate 218,132,259 of OV884058.1, read as the reverse complement.
GAAACATGTCATAGTAACCTGCCGGTTCAACCCCTAGTCACGTCAAGAATGAAAGATTATCAATAACAATTTTAATTAATTTTCATGTTGTAAAATTCCTTTCTTCATAAAAATAATTTAATGAAAAATTAAATTTGATGAACTTAAGCCTAATTAAAAAATATTGAAAAATTTGGATTAAAAACCATAAATAGTTCAACAAAATAACCACAATACTAATTATTGTTAAAGCTAAGGCACGAGCTCTATGTTTACATTTGTCCTTCAAGTTGTGCTGAAAAAGGTCAACAGAAAAGAGAAAGATAGAATGAAAAAAACAAACAAAAAAAAAAATGTACTTGGACTTCAAGAAAAATTCTTGACAAAGTACGAAAAAACAGAAGTAAGGAAAAAACATGTAAAGTCAATTAAAATGGATAATCATTCAGTAAAAAAAAAAAAAAAGCAAATTTCGATCTACCAAAAGAAAGTGTTAAAAATACAAATTTGGTTTAAGGATTGATATTTGACTACTGACGTCAGCAGCCTTCGATAGCTGCGAGTGTAAGACGGCAAAACTATCTGAGGAGATCGAGTGGTTCCGATCGAAACATGTCATAGTAACCTGCCGGTTCAACCCCTAGTCACGTCAAGAATGAAAGATTATCAATAACAATTTTAATTAATTTTCATGTTGTAAAATTCCTTTCTTCATAAAAATAATTTAATGAAAAATTAAATTTGATGAACTTAAGCCTAATTAAAAAATATTGAAAAATTTGGATTAAAAACCATAAATAGTTCAACAAAATAACCACAATACTAATTATTGTTAAAGCTAAGGCACGAGCTCTATGTTTACATTTGTCCTTCAAGTTGTGCTGAAAAAGGTCAACAGAAAAGAGAAAGATAGAATGAAAAAAACAAACAAAAAAAAATGTACTTGGACTTCAAGAAAAATTCTTGACAAAGTACGAAAAAACAGAAGTAAGGAAAAAACATGTAAAGTCAATTAAAATGGATAATCATTCAGTAAAAAAAAAAAAAAAGCAAATTTCGATCTACCAAAAGAAAGTGTTAAAAATACAAATTTGGTTTAAGGATTGATATTTGACTACTGACGTCAGCAGCCTTCGATAGCTGCGAGTGTAAGACGGCAAAACTATCTGAGGAGATCGAGTGGTTCCGATCGAAACATGTCATAGTAACCTGCCGGTTCAACCCCTAGTCACGTCAAGAATGAAAGATTATCAATAACAATTTTAATTAATTTTCATGTTGTAAAATTCCTTTCTTCATAAAAATAATTTAATGAAAAATTAAATTTGATGAACTTAAGCCTAATTAAAAAATATTGAAAAATTTGGATTAAAAACCATAAATAGTTCAACAAAATAACCACAATACTAATTATTGTTAAAGCTAAGGCACGAGCTCTATGTTTACATTTGTCCTTCAAGTTGTGCTGAAAAAGGTCAACAGAAAAGAGAAAGATAGAATGAAAAAAACAAACAAAAAAAAAAATGTACTTGGACTTCAAGAAAAATTCTTGACAAAGTACGAAAAAACAGAAGTAAGGAAAAAACATGTAAAGTCAATTAAAATGGATAATCATTCAGTAAAAAAAAAAAAAAAAAAAAGCAAATTTCGATCTACCAAAAGAAAGTGTTAAAAATACAAATTTGGTTTAAGGATTGATATTTGACTACTGACGTCAGCAGCCTTCGATAGCTGCGAGTGTAAGACGGCAAAACTATCTGAGGAGATCGAGTGGTTCCGATCGAAACATGTCATAGTAACCTGCCGGTTCAACCCCTAGTCACGTCAAGAATGAAAGATTATCAATAACAATTTTAATTAATTTTCATGTTGTAAAATTCCTTTCTTCATAAAAATAATTTAATGAAAAATTAAATTTGATGAACTTAAGCCTAATTAAAAAATATTGAAAAATTTGGATTAAAAACCATAAATAGTTCAACAAAATAACCACAATACTAATTATTGTTAAAGCTAAGGCACGAGCTCTATGTTTACATTTGTCCTTCAAGTTGTGCTGAAAAAGGTCAACAGAAAAGAGAAAGATAGAATGAAAAAAACAAACAAAAAAAAATGTACTTGGACTTCAAGAAAAATTCTTGACAAAGTACGAAAAAACAGAAGTAAGGAAAAAACATGTAAAGTCAATTAAAATGGATAATCATTCAGTAAAAAAAAAAAAAAAAAAAAAGCAAATTTCGATCTACCAAAAGAAAGTGTTAAAAATACAAATTTGGTTTAAGGATTGATATTTGACTACTGACGTCAGCAGCCTTCGATAGCTGCGAGTGTAAGACGGCAAAACTATCTGAGGAGATCGAGTGGTTCCGATCGAAACATGTCATAGTAACCTGCCGGTTCAACCCCTAGTCACGTCAAGAATGAAAGATTATCAATAACAATTTTAATTAATTTTCATGTTGTAAAATTCCTTTCTTCATAAAAATAATTTAATGAAAAATTAAATTTGATGAACTTAAGCCTAATTAAAAAATATTGAAAAATTTGGATTAAAAACCATAAATAGTTCAACAAAATAACCACAATACTAATTATTGTTAAAGCTAAGGCACGAGCTCTATGTTTACATTTGTCCTTCAAGTTGTGCTGAAAAAGGTCAACAGAAAAGAGAAAGATAGAATGAAAAAAACAAACAAAAAAAATGTACTTGGACTTCAAGAAAAATTCTTGACAAAGTACGAAAAAACAGAAGTAAGGAAAAAACATGTAAAGTCAATTAAAATGGATAATCATTCAGTAAAAAAAAAAAAAAAAGCAAATTTCGATCTACCAAAAGAAAGTGTTAAAAATACAAATTTGGTTTAAGGATTGATATTTGACTACTGACGTCAGCAGCCTTCGATAGCTGCGAGTGTAAGACGGCAAAACTATCTGAGGAGATCGAGTGGTTCCGATCGAAACATGTCATAGTAACCTGCCGGTTCAACCCCTAGTCACGTCAAGAATGAAAGATTATCAATAACAATTTTAATTAATTTTCATGTTGTAAAATTCCTTTCTTCATAAAAATAATTTAATGAAAAATTAAATTTGATGAACTTAAGCCTAATTAAAAAATATTGAAAAATTTGGATTAATTTTTAATAATTTTTTTTTTTTTTGTATAGATAAAATAAAAACGAACATTTTTGTACACAAAGTTGATATATTAAAAATCCCGCATAATAACGGGATTTCGGGATTCGGGATTTCCTGTTTGGCATCCCTTATAAATACATACTTTTATGCATATATTTACATACATATGAAGATATTGTGAATAATATTTGCTTTGTAATCCAGTCTCGAAGTTTAAACAATTTAAGTTTCAATGTTTTAATACCTGTCAATTGTATAAATGATGTTATTAAAGGAGTTTATAACAAGTATAAACGGATGAAAGTATTTACCAGTCCACACACGCACACACACACACAGTCATAAATACCTTTATATAACGGTGCATTGACGTACCCAGCAAACATGTAGTCAAACCTTTATTATTATTAATTTCCCGTAGTTCCTAGGTGGAACATAGGGCCTCTGTCAAACCTTTGATATAAAATTAATTTATTATTTGATATCAAGCCCAATTCTTAAACCTTTTCCAATATGTAGTTTGATTTTTACATTTCAACTCAAATTGAAATTGATTTGTAGGTATATCGCTCCTTTATTGCAACAGAGTCATATCTCAAAAAATAAACAACAATAAAGCGAAAAATAAATGTAAACATTTTAAAAAGACAATTGAAGGCAAATGTCTTTAACAACTTGCATTTTGTATGGTCAGGCCCAGATGGATACAATATGCACAACATTTCTATTAGGCAAGGTGCCACGCCACGGTGTTTACGTTTTCACTCTTTTCTCGTTTTATTGTAAAAAGCTCTTTGATTAAGGAATACATGAAGTTTTGTTCTAAAATATTTCATAATCACATATGTATATGAAAAAACTGGAAAAAAGTAAAAAAAAATGTCTGGCCAGGCCCAGGTATACACTTAAGGTTTAAAGAAAAATAAAACATAAACGTAATATAAAATAATTTGTGATTACAAAATTAAATTCTTTGAGTAAGAATGCGTATAAGAGTTTTTCTTCTCCCGGACTTTTTTATTTCCTGAGAAAGCGGGATTTATCTTTCAATTTCCCGGGGTCCCGAGAACTCCTGCTCAATACAAATCGATGCAAAATATTATTTAATTTTTTTTTTTTTTTTTTTTTTTTAACATTTTTGAGGTCAATTCAATAAGTTTATAAATGCATTCAACTTCTGTGGCAAAAAGGAAAAAGTGCTTAAAGGCACCTTAAGATCTTCATGTTCAAAAGTACACATGGGCAAAATTTCAATTATTTTATAGGATATTTGAGGAAGTTATAGCAAAATGTCTGTTTGGTTATATTTTTTCAATGTGCAATAATATTTGGAATAATAACAACTTTGACATTAGGAGGAGAACCGCAGAGGACTGATGATTATATAAAATTCGGAGTAAATTCACAAAAGCCACCTTTAAAGTTTTAAATGTTCTCTTATGAAACTAAACAAATTGACTTAAGCACTTATTGCCACAGAATTAATTCAAAGCCAACAGCATTTATATAAAACTAAAAGTTAAATTATTTTAACAAATTATTACAAAATATTTCTTTTAAATTAGGATTTTAGTTCAGAGCAAGCACTTACAGAATCGTTTGAAAGCCTATTTCTAATTTTTATTATATTTCAGCATTTAACATTGTCTTGCTAAAGGCTAGATTACACTATTATACTTTGTATTAATACATGTCAAAAACTCAAGTAATATGACAAAGTGTGATAGTGTGAATGCAATGTGTCACGAAATTGACAAGTATTAAGAAAAAAGTTTGACATCCCATACGACTTCATCGTTTTTTGAAACATTTCTAAACAATAATACTTTTCATTGGATCAGGGTTGCATTTTATTTCATGTGTGAGTGTTTATACGTTGTGTGATGGTCTGAACACAAACTGTCATGTTTGGCAGTTTGACAGTCGCAACAAAACTCATTAGATTTCTATCTCACAAAGTATTATGGAATACGTAAGACTTGTGAGATAGTGTAATCTAGCCTTTATCGGATATGAATTGACATCTCTTTGGCGTTTGGCACAAGTGTTTAAATTTTTTTTTTTTTTAGTCAGACCAGTGTTGCCATTAGGATACGAAAGATACATTTTTCGTATCTTTTGATGACTTCAAGTACCATGTATAATCCTGACATTTTTCGTATCTTTTGAATCTGTACGCAAAATGTACGGAAATAAAATATGAAAAGACTGATCATCGTTGCCGACTCAATACTAATACAATAGCAGCTTTAATAATGAAGAAAGAAGCAAAGCAAAATCGGGTGTAAAACTACTAAAAACTCCCTCACTAAACTAGCACGTGCCACAATCAACTTCAAACTAAAAGCTCATTTCAGTAGAAATTTCAAGAATAAAATATTTAAACAAGAGCATGGTTGGATAAAACTGTTGGGACAAAAATAAATATGAATATATTTAAGCAATTGGATTTCAGTTAAGTAGGACTACTCAACGGGACACATATGTCCCGTTAGTATTAAACGGGTTAAATAAATAAATATTAAAGAAATATTAATATTTCCAGAATCGAGAAGGAATTAGCGAAGATGGGTCTGATGGTGAACGAGGACAAGACCAAACTTGTGCCTGCAAGGACGGCAGGGTGACATTGTGAAAGCCGGAAATAGCAACGTCGAAGAGCAGACCCCTCTCTACAAAAACTTAAATATCATTATACAGCACGCTTTCCCTAAGTTAATCACGCGAAACTCTAAGCTTGTCTCTAACCCGCAACTCACTACCAGCTAGGCCACCGGGGCACCCGATAGGGTTCTTCTTTATGTCAGTTGCGAAAGCAGATGTCGCGGTGTAAGGTGTTTTTGAGAGAAAATCCTTCGCAAAATCTTTGGCTGAATATAATTTCCCCTTTTTGTTAAGAATTTTGAAAAACATAGTTCAAATTATTTTCAATAGTTTGTCATTTGGGAAAGGGCTTGATTTCAAATAATTTTCAATTTGAAACCAAACCTCCGTGTTTGTTGGGTTATTGCAAACATTGCAATTTTTTCTTTAAACAGGATGCTGTCATTTCCATTATTATCATCTGCTGCTTTTGCCATTTGAGGTCCATTATCAGAATTTCATATTTTATTTCAACAACATCTTTGACATGCTTTAGTCACTGGTCAGTTTGTATCTGTGTTAGTTTATTGAGTTAGTTTCGTTTAGTTAACATTTTTATATGACCTCAAATGATCTTATGTATATGTGTGTGTGTCTTAACGACTGTGTCAACATTTTGTGTAGCTTCTGTGCAAAACATGACAAAATACAAGAAAATCTTTTAATAAATACTTTTATAAAGTAGAGATAAAATGCAATTTTTTTGTCTTAAATAAATAGTGCAAAGGTTTTTTTCCGACTCTGTATAACAATAGAGTGAAACCTTCCATAACGGATACCTCCCATAACAGACACTTCACATTACGGACACCTTTCATAGCCGGATACCTCCCATATTTTGTTTATCCAAGCTGCGCATTAATTTTTTCATACATTATGTATTATTCCCACAACCGGACTTTATAATAACCGCACGCGGACACTAAACTTAAATAATTTGTCTACCTTTCACCGAAGGTAAAAGGGTATAGTTATAAGTTTGTCATTCCATTTGTAATTTCTCTAATATTGATCTTGGCCCTATAAAGTATATGTATGTATATGTTCTGGGTCCTTATGAGGAGCGAAGTCTTTTTAACGATGTCCGTCTTTGTGTCTGTCGATCTGATCGTCAGCCGTTTGACCGTTGAAATGGGTTTTCCGAACACCACAGATATGATGGGGGCTAGTTTGTTATACATTTATTTAACATAAAGTCCGGAATTATTTGCTATTGAAATTCAGCAAGATCGGTCCACAAATGGCGTCACCGAAAATAACAGTTCCCTTTTGTTTTCTTTTTTTTTGTTTAGAGTTTTTTGTGTGTTTTGATAATACAAATACGTCCATGTACAGAACAGTTGGTTTAACGATGTCCCTCTGTTTTTGTGCAAATCTGGTTTATTATTATTATTTTTTTAGGGCCATTATTATAACTTGGCGTTAGCTTTTAGCCGGCAGATAACAGACGATTTTTGACAGATAACACATTTCTATCTGTAAATTTAATCTTAACTTTCAGTTGTAATAATGACACTTAAACTTTTTACACATAACAAATACATAAATGTAAAGTGAAGTTGCTTTAACGATGTCCGCCTGTCCGTTTTTATCTGTATATCTGGAGAACGGAAAAATCAAACGTTTTCAAATTATCAACACAACATCCGACAGAATGTGGACAGTATTGGAGTACTGTGCGTGGCCCAAAATAGATTTATTTATAACTTCACCATGTGGAAGGGTAAATAAAATTAGGCATAGACGAATTTAGCACTCTTACTTTTTTAAAAAAATATCTTTCATAAATACGCTAACAAAAGTTTTATTTTATTAATAGTTTTTCTTTTTGCAACTCCGATTAAAATTTGTGTTAATGCCAATAAATTGGTGATTCCCCTGTTTACACAATGGTACACACTCATTGCTGTTTATTTGGAAAAGTTGTTTGTTTAGTTCTTGTTGTCTGTTTTAGAAATACAAAATGACATTCAGAAAGCTGGATTCTCATCAGCTAGTTAAAATCTTTCGGATTTTGATGCTACCGATGAAAACCCATTTGCAACGTATGCAAATTTAGAAGAAACTGTTGGGTCAATGAAATGTCTCTGACGAATTTTTAAAAGTGGATGAAAGCGTCTACGCTGAAGATGACTGTATTGAAATAATTAATTTAAGCACCGTGGTGGAGGTTAGTTAGTCTGAACACAAGATACATGTAAAAATATCTGATTCCATACATTCTTCAATCTTGCCAGAGACGACTTTGTCGCATTTCATCACTCAAATTGAAACGATCTAGGTTATACTCTACTCTAAATATTTTTTTTCAACCACTTCAGTCTAGTGTTTCATTGCTTTAATTACATTTATCATTATCAAATAAGCGGATATCTCTAATAACCGAACACAAACACCGTGACTTTGAGTGTCCGGATATGCGATGTTTCACTGTGTATTGTTTTTATCAAATAATATTTGTAATTCAATGTTTACAGCTGCATTTCAAGTAATTAATATCTTGAAATTTTTTACGTAGTAGAACCTATTCACCTGTTCACTAACGTCAAATCTTATTAAATAAACTTCTTCCTCTTACTTAAGTCTTCTTATTAAATATACGAAGTTTAAAGTTTTTACTCCAAGTGAAACATCCCCTTTTGCTACCCCACAAAATCTTATTTGCACATTTGTCTATTGTCTTTGCGATTTCATTGGCTGTGAAATGAAAAATTTTAATATTACGTTGCAATTTTCTTGCCATTTTTTATGTTTATCATCTTTTATTATTGCTTTTCTATTTATTTTTTTGATATATCATCATTATAAGATCTCATATATCATCTTATTATTGGAAATCTCATAGTTCGAATTGTATCATTGTAATCGTCATGTTGAAGATGTATTACTTACACAAAGCTGATTGGACTTTAGAAGAGCGTGCGAACGTATCAACTTATGGCATCATTCGATGTCTGATTTCATAAGAAATGTTTTTGTAATAGTTTTTCATGTTTTCCTTAAGGTGGCAATTTAATATTGATTCTAGTGATATTGTTAAGAGCTGTAGGGTGAAAGGGCATGCTGAAATTGACAGACGTTATGAAACATATCAATAGAAAATTGCAACTTTTTTTAAAAAAAGGGAAAATTTTTGTTGTAATAATGGCCGGTATAAAGCACTTTTTCTTTTTAAAAATATCTGCTTGAATAAACAATAGAAATGCAGCATCAAGGCGAATTAACTTGTTTAGATTTGTTAGTGTTTTGCTAAGAATGGTTGACATTTTGAGTTATAAGCACTAACAATGCAATGAAAAAAACCCTATGTTGTTTCTGTTGTTTTTAGATTGTTGTAGTTCCGTCACCACCTATAGTTGAATTTAATAAAAAAAATTTGCTTATAAGCAAGGCGAATTTAAAAAGGTAAACTCAACTCGTCAGCCGTTCATCAGCTGTCTCCACGGCGAATTAAAAAAACAAATACGAAATTGTCAAAATATAAGTTTGTTTTGAGAAGAAGTTGATTGAAAAGTGCTAAAAATATTATTTTTATAATAAAAAATTTCAAAACTGCGAATAATTAAAGTTAATTTAATAATTTCTTTCATAAATAAGTGATAATTTTAATTTGCAATAAAAAATGTTTGACAGCTATCTATTAAATTGCAAAAACAAAATACATGGTGCTTTTTGTAGTTGTAGACTTGCACTAACCTTTTTAAATTCGCCTTGTTTAGAAGAGAGCAGGGGCCTAATTACCGCATTCGATATCGAGTATGCTATCGTATCGAGTTGACTATCGTATTTTTCTGCATACGATAGACACTGACATATCGAATGAAAATTCGATAGATTTAATGTCTTAGGTAACTCGATATCGAATGCTATAATCTCAAATTACGATACATTTCATTTGATATCGAGAGAAATGATACCAAAATAAAAATTTCGATCGATTTTGCTCGATATCGTGTGCGGCAATTAGATCCCAGCCAGGGCTGCCAGATAAATTTATGAGAAAATCGTCAGTTTCCAGAGAAAAAATAAAAAAATCGTCTTTATCAAAAAATCGGACAACTTAAAATGTAGTTGTTTTTAAACAATTTTTGTTCAACTTCTATAAAAAAAAAAAAAAAAACATTCAAACAAAAACATAATTACTTCATACCCAGCTAGCATTTTCAATCGTGTAAAAGATACTGGGAGTCTCATTATGAGCGTCTTTGATCGTCGATGACCGCATTTTTTAATCGTAGAAGATTTCTTACACGGGAAAAACTGTACCACGAGTGAGATTATTTCATAGCACAGCGAAAAACGCTTCTACAATCGTTGTGGGAATCGTTTAAGAGCAAAGTCGTGACCAAATGAATCTGACACCTAATCTTGATTTAAAATTGTCCGCTGAATCCGAATATGAAAAAAAGAGCAAAATTGCAAAAAATCATCAAATTTATAATAAAATTTGAATTTTTGTCCACTATAACTCTACTATTTATTGACTCATCTTCACAAACGACTCATGGTTATTTTAGAAATTGTTTGCCTTTCACGAAAAAGAAAGAAATACATAAACTTATGAAGATATTTGCATTGCAGTCACATCATCTTTTTTTAAAAACACAAATAACGGTTATTTTGGAATATCTCCGAAAACTGTTCTACTTTTGACAAGTCTGATTCAGCGGACATTTTTACATAAAAATTAGGTGTCAGATTCAATTGGTCAAAAAACTGTCAATTAGTGTAATCTAGCGAGACTTTCATGTAAAGAATCGTATGAGACTCATGTAGATATTCTCTAAAACTCGTGAAATGCTTGCCGTATAATTGTTAAAAATATGATTTATACAGAGAGCCGTAAAAGATTCATTCGATGATGGTTTGACGAAAGATAAACAAAGCATAACATTGTTGTTCTTGTACTTTGAAAATAATCAAAGATTTTCTTAAGACTTCCATATTACAGCCTTACCAAAACAAAAGCAGAGAGAGATTTCTAGTTTTTGATAGAGCGGCCTGATCGCTTTGCAATTGGAAAACCCGATTTTGACAGCTTGCTTAGTAGTGAAGTTGGCACTATTGTTAATGAATAATGGCAATTTAGGTATTTAGCGTTTTTATCTCTATTTTTAATTATAATTTGTGGGTTTTATTAAACAAGAAATCTATCACTACTGTTCGTGACACAACGTTGACGCTCTCGCTTTGGTGTCTCTATTTTTAATTATAATTTGTGGGTTTTATTAAACAAGAAATCTATCACTACTGTTCGTGACACAACGTTGACGCTCTCGCTTTGGTATGGCATATCAGCGTAAAAGCTAAGCGAAAGAAAACGTTCCGCCTTCCGTTTTATTAAGGTACGGCTGTTAAACATTCCAAGATTAAAAAACGAAATTGTCCGAAAATGTAATGTTTTATTCAGACTTCGGAGACTGAAAAAATCGTCACTTTTTAGACAAAAATCAGCAAATAGGCACTTTGCTAATTTCGGAACAAAAAATCGTCAAAATGACGATAAATCGTCAAATCTGGCAGCTCTGACCCCAGCAGTTTTTTTTTTTTTTTTTTTGAAAGAGTTGAGAAAAATTCTTCTTTCTCTACAAATAAGTTACAACAAAGAAAATCACTTTCTTTCAGAAAATTATATATTGCTATATTGTTAAAAAAAAGAACAACTTTAAAAAATATTGCTCTGATGAGGGGTACTATTTTTTGTTAGACCGCATTTACATCTATGCAATTAACTCCGAGTTTTTTTTCTAATTTCTTTTAAAGTAGTTGCTACGAAACTTTTTTCACATTTACATTTACATTTTTTTCAAGCATTTTTTCAACTTTTTCAACCCCGTTTTCTTCCCTAGACCTCTTGCTAACAAACAAAAAGTTGCATGCGAAAGTTGCGGCCAGTTGCGGAGTTAATTGCATAGTGTAAATATGGTCTTAGAAGATAAAAATTGTCTCAAAGAAAATTTGCTTAAAGGCTCAACCATAATGTGCTTAAGTTGGCTTAAGCAAATGTGCGAATACATGTAAATTATATAAGGCAAACCATATTGAACTTAAGGAAACATTTTGCTAAGTTTAATAAAAGTGTCATTTGCTTAAGCAAGGTGCGAATCTAATCGCACATTCCGTACGGAATCAAATGTTTTTTTATTTTGTTTTTGTTTTTTTAAGTACATTTGAGAGACTTTTTGTTAATTTTTGACAGTAGGTTAAGCAAGGCTATGCATATTATGGTTGAGCCTTAAGACTCTATCAAAAGATTAATGAAAAGAGAGCAAAGTTTTCTATAAAAAAAAATTTAATAAAAGAGAAAAATTTTTTATTTAAAAGTTGCTTTGAAAAGAGCAACTTAAGCTCGATTCACCCATGCGTTCCGAAAAATATTTTTGTCCGGACAAAATTTTTTAATATTGAATTTGACATCTTACTTTTGAGAGAAATAGAGAGAAATTATTTTGTTCGGCAAGTTTTTTCTTGAATTGGTTTAATCAAGGCGAATTCATGTTTAGGGTGGTGGTGACACTACAACATGTAACAACAGCAAAAACAGAACATTGTGTTTTATTTGTTGCTTTCGTTGGGCGATATACATATAAAAAACACAAGTAACTTTTGAAACTGCTCTCACTAATTTAGAAAAAAAGTAGCACATCTGTGCTTTCAACGCAACCTAAAAAATTAATTCACCTTGGGTTTAATTCTTGTTCAGAGCAAAATAACTGAGTAGCTACTTTTTTTCAATTTGTACATAAAAGTTAAAATTATTGTTTTTTTTCTGAATAATTAAATAAAAAATATAAAAGTAAAAATAATAAAATCACTTTCCTTTTTTCGTCCATTTTCTTTAACACACTTTTAGAAAACAATTCAATATAAGTTGAATGCTTGTGCTGCCATTTTGTATAATTGTTGACATCTGTAAACCATATGGTAGCTTTGTCGTTCTGCAGAACACTCTCATTAACAAAATTATTCTACGTACTAAAATATTGTTCGGAACGCATGGATGAATTCTCCTTTTCTCTATAAAAAAAAACTGCTTCGAAGAGAGAGACTTTATCTTCTTAACACTGGCTTGAAAGAAAGCAGCTTTCTTATTAGAAAAGTTGTTTGAAAGAAGGCTACTTTCTCTTTAGAAAAGTTGCTTAAAAGGGAGCTGCTTTATCTAATGGAAAGATGATTAGTATAACTCAGTTTTCTCCTTTAGAAAATTCCTTAAAAATAGCCACTATCTTCAAAGAAAAATTCTTAGAAGGTAGCTACCAAATTCTAGAACTTATATGACGACTCGAGAGAGCATTTCTTTTTTAAATTACACTTTAATTCCAACTGTCTTATAGAAAAGGTGCTTAGAAGAAAACTATTTTCTCTGTAGATAAGTAAAAGACTTTGCTAAAAGAAGAGCAACTTTCTTTAAAAAAAGTTGCTTAAAAAAAATAAACGATTTTTGCTATAGAAAAATTGATTAAACGGGCACAACTTTTCTAATAGAAGTGTTGCTTAGAAAAAACATTTTATATGTCTCATAGAAAAGCTGTTTCGAAATAAACATTTCTTTTAAATAAACGGTGCTTGATATGTTTTTATAAAAAAAATTGCTTAGAAGAGAGAGCGTTTTCCTATTAGGTAGAGTTGGTCATCGTCACCGCTCTTACCAATAAACTCAAGAATTGCTGCAACAAAAAATTGCAAGTCGGGACGGTGACCTACTTAAAAGAGAGAAACTTTTTCTATCTTGTTCAGAATAGAACAAATTTTTATGGAAACCAATAAACTTATCTGTCTCCTGTTCCGCTAACCTCATTTCATATTTCATAATTACTTTATGGCAATAAATCCAGCCGTTAGACACAATCTGTAATGAATTATTATTATTTATTTTTATAAACTTTGTTTGGTGTACATATTCTTAAACATAATCTATCTCTTTATATCACTTGTACAAATAACTTGGAAAGAATTGCTGTACTTGTTTATTGTGGCATATCATAACAATACAAGCACCAGCATTAGATGTAGTAGTGACAACAAGAGCAACAGCAGCGCAGCAGCAGGACTAGAAACCAAGTCTTAAGAAGATTATTTTGTGTTGACAAACAATGACCAGTTTGAATTGCGCCAAACACCGGCTAGAGGAGCATCCGATAAAAAGACTAGAACGATGTACGCAAGTAAAAGATGATGGAAGATAATTGTCGTTATTGTGGTTTCTTTACAGGAAACCTCATATTTTTATAGAACACAACCACAGAACAGTTGAGATACTGCAATTTTTTACTTGTTTAGTTAGAGGATTTTTGTAAATTGTTTTTTTTCACTTTTTTCTTTCTTTATACAAAGTTTACTTTGTGCTGTTGATAGTTACACTTTAGTTTGGTTTTTTTCCATCTGCTTCAGCTGCCATTCATTTTGTTGTACAATGTTGTTATTGAGTTATCGTTAGATGTTGATACTTGCCGTATTTGCTGCAAGATGATGATATTTTGAAATCGATTCTTTTAATAGATAATTTTTTTTTTTTTTTTTGAATTGTATAAAATACTGTTTAGCATGAAAATAGTAATAATTCTTCGAATGGCAGGTATTGAACCAAAGTTTAACTATTGAACTTAAAAATAATAATGATAAATTTTATTGATTTTATTATGTGAATAGAAAATAAGTATGGTTGGTTAGCAAATAAAACAGAAAAAGACGTTGCCTTAATGTAGAAAATTGCACTAAAATATTTTTTTCATAGAAATGTTTTACTACCAAAACTAAATAAAGTAAATTGTTTGTACAAAAAACTTGCTTAGAACAAAATAAATTTTCCTATATACAAAATGGCTTAGAATAAAGCAACTTTTCCTATGGGAATGTTGGCAATATCAGAGCAAATTTTCTTATAGCAGTATTGCTTAAAATAGAAAAACTTTTCCCAAAGAAATTGCTTAAAAACGTGTAGCTGTCAAAAAGTGGGTCAGAAAGGAGCCACTTTTCCTATAAAATAACTTTCCTAAAGATAAAGTGTAAACACATATTATAAACAAAAACCTTATATATACTAAAGAAAAGTTTTTTTAAATATATGAAGAATTTTAAAATTGATCAACTTTGCCTATCGACTAGTGGCATAAAATAAGGCAAGTTTTGCCTTAATAAGTTGTTAGAAACAAACAGCTTTTCATATGAACAAGTAAGAGTGTTACTTTCGGCTATGGCGAATCTTGACCATGGTACGAGAATAATAGAAACTTATATAAACAACGTTCTTTAGAAATAAACAAATCATCTGTGTGCCACTTTTCTAATCCCGCCCACATTCTGTCGGATGTTGTGTACTTGCATCTTATTTGAAAACTTTGGCTGTGCCGTTCTCCAGAAATACAGAAATCTTTGATGTCTTTGTACGGGAAGTGCCGCGCCCACTTGTCCAATCGCGCCCACAGTTTGACATACATAAAAATAAAATAAAAAAAACAACAACAACAAGTGATTTTTGTGTAAAATTAGAGGCAGTCGTGGTTTTTTGCTCATATCTCAGCTAATTGTGGACCGATCAGGGTGAATTTCAACAGCAAACAATTCTGGACTATGTGTGACATAAATAAACAACTACCAAGTTCCCATCATAACATCATTAAATTCACATCGCTCCTAATAAGGACCCAGAATATATATACTTTTTAGCGTCTATGATCATTATTGTAGAAATTACAAACGGAATGACGAACTTATATATCGTCAGCTCATTATTGGCTTGCTACTTATGCCAAAAAGGCGTAGTGGAGCAAAACAACAGTGATTGTTGACATGAAGTATTTTGAAAATATACCAGATAGAATTTTTTGGTATTTTTACTACTGCTTCTGGCATACGGGCAAATCCCAGAAACAGTCCACCAACCAAAAATTTTTCAAATGAATTTTTTTTTAATGGAATATAAGACTAGATGTATAATCATATATATTATTTCTAAAGCACTTTTTTTTGTCCGTTGAAAATATCTCCCATACCACCGCATCAAATTTAATTAATGATATCTCATTTTAAAGCTTATTTCTAACACTAATGACGAAAAATAATTAGAAATTGAAAAATTAATATTTTCATTGATAAAAATTATATTTTAAAATGTATTGAAGTTACTAAAATTTCTATTAATTACTTTCATTTTATGTTACAAAAATTACAACTAACGGTGCGGAATATTCGCACGGGTCATCTAGTTTCATTTTTAAATTAAAAAATACGTATTTCAATGATCATTAATGCAATAATTTTTACCAAATCCTAGCCCACTGCTGATTTCTTAATGTTATACGTGAATTTGGCATTATTTTAGGCGATTTTTGTGCTTAAAATCAGCGTTTAAAAAGCTGCAGTTGAGATAGTAAAAGTCATAAGATTGTGCTGTAACTTCGACATCTTCATTTGTCATTGGACAAAAATAAACCGTTGACTTTACTCCTGATTCATTAAATGAAAACAGTCGCAGTGAATGCAAAAGCAAAAAACGAAATGTTGTACACAACAAAGAACATCGGCAGTCAACATGTTCGGCAGTGTTTTGTTTGGCCTACTGAAACTTTTAAAAATTCCCGTTGTTAACGAAGATGGGACGTTGCGTTTTTGTTTTTGTTTTCCATATTTTTTTTAAATAATACATGCGTACATATATACATAAATATGTACATACATACATATTTATTTATTACAAATCTTTTTAATTTTTTGAAATTAAATAAAACTTAAAATAACATTATCGCTTTCATATACTTACATACAATGAACACAACGTCCCATCTTCGTTAACTTCGGGATTTATTAAAAGTTTCAGTCTGTCAAACCAAACACTTTCGAACATGTCGGCTGCTGATGTTCTTTGTTGTGTTCAACTTTTCGTTTTTTGCTTTTGCCTTCACTACGACTGTTTTCATTTAATGAATCAGAAGTAAAAGCAACGGTTTATTTTTGTCTAATGAAAAATCAGAAAGTGGAAGAAAAAGCAATTTTTTGATTTTGACTGCAGCTTTTTAAACCCTGCTTAAAATAGCATTTAAAGCAGACTCATCAAAATATAAATTTCGTTAAAAAAAAAAGTTGATATTAATTAGGTAAGAAATTACTTTAAGAAATGCAATTCATAAAAATATAATTTCTTTTGTTAAAATAAATAAAATGTAAAAATAAAATACTACTGGAAAACTGTAGCGTGCGTTATGTAGCGTGCGTCACAAAGGGTTCACAGCTTTTTGCAAAAAATCACAAAATTTTTTGGCTGCGAATAAGTGCGTTTTGATTTCTGTTATAGTCATCTTTCTTTTAGGAATTAGATTTTGTATACCTTATCATGCCAAATTCGCTAAAAATTAGGAAAACGCACTTCAACCTTTGAAGTTACTTCCACTTTTTGTAGAGTGCGTCACAAAACTTTGTGATCAATTATTTCGCAACAAATACTTGCTAAGAAATTATGATATATGCCATTCGTAAGTACATATTAATGTCACTAAATACTTTATATAAGTTGAAGCTATCTTATCTAGAAGACCAACAAATGTTTATATTTCAATCAGAAAACGCGTGCGAATGTAGCGTTCGCCACGCAGGATTTGCCCATATGTTTTGAAGAAAAATAAACATTTTTTGAACGATCATTAACGAACGTAGGTGTAAATAGCATTTTATTGAAAGTGAAAGTTATTGTTTTGTGCCGCATACGCTACTTTTCAAAAAATTTTTTTTTAATAGTAATTTTTTGTGCTGCATACGTTTACTCACTGGTGTATATTGATTTGTTGATATTTTATTTTCCTTTTGCTAAACCTACATCTTTTTTTTCGGCAAGGAAGCGAAGTAAGACTGTAATTTTTTTCTTGTTGTCATTTTGTTTTGATTTCGCTTAAACTACTTCTTTTAACGGCAATGAAGCAAAGCAAGAGTTAAATTTATTTTGTACGTTTTTGTATGAGGAATTTTCTGCATTCGTCAAACAGTGGCGTGTAGAGCAAAACAATACTTAATTAGCTTTCAAATAGTTGATATAGATCAAAATTAATGATTATTATCTCAGAACCCATAACAAATTTGGTGAAACCGGTTATAGATTCAGAAAGGCGGTATTTAAAATATATATGCCCTATACCTTAGTCTTTTTTTTTAAATGGTCGGTAGGTCAAACCAATAATGAGCTGACGATATTCCCTTTTACCTTCATTGAAAGTTACAAAAATAACCAACCAAATTTTCCACTTTACCTCAGGCTGGAACAAATTTAAATGAGTAATTTGAAATGCTTATAAATTTTTTGTTCTTACAGATTTAATTTCAGTTTTTTTGCAGTTACTAGGGATGAAACGATACTTCTAATGTATCGATACTTTTACTCGATGTGGTATCGCTCGTAAAGTATCGATACCTACTCAGTATCGAAAAAAAGTATCGATACTTACTTGTATCGGTACGTGTAGCGGTTTGTATGATAAAAGAATAGAAAGAAGCATTTATACACGTTCTTATTAGTGTTTTAGTACTAGATAATACAATAAGAACTACGACCCTTTAACATTTTTGTTCAAAACGAAAAGTTTAAAAATTGAGACCACCACCAATTCCCTTCCGAAATGTCTTTTTTTATCTTAGGAAACGAAATTTAATAGAACGTTCAGGATAAAATCCATCATTCACCTTTTATTCCAGAAATCAACAATGTCACTGTGTATTTATTTTAAATGTAAATATGTATTTTATTTTTAAATTGGTAAATATATAATAAAGTGTGGTAAAACCATAATCTACGATGTTAATTGTGAGTCACACCTTAACGTCAAGTTTTTTGCGCAACTTAATTTGACCTTTCTTTGTTTCAGTGTTTGACAGCTTCTACCATTGAGAGGTACACAATTCAGCAGCGCGTTAAGATTGTTAAAGCCTTTTACGAAAATTTTAGATTTATTTCAATACCAAAGTGAAACGTTTACTTTTGACCGATACCGAGTATTTTTTTATCGATACTACTTGTTACTCGGTTGCTAAGTATCGATTACAAAAATACTTAGTACTTATATTAAAGTATCGAATATGTACTTGTATTTACTCGTATCGTTTCATCCCTAGCAGTTACTTAAACATTTTATAATTTCATCATAATCAGTTCAAAAGAACGTATAAGAACTGTTCAATTTAATTATGTTTCCGAACGATAAGCTTTTGCAACACAATGAAAATACCGTCAACATTTTAATACTGCAACAGCTCCAATTGTAAATGTGATATAAAGCTTTAATCGTATTCGCGATATTACAAATCGATATACGTTACATCACTAAAACACACCATGCCAAAGCCAAAAATCATGTATCATACATTGTGAATATAAATAATTAAATATTAATCATACGCCCCATATGAATACAAGTATTTATCCATGTGTTTGATTTTTTGTTTCATACTAAATATTTTGTTGCCGCTTAACATTTAAATATTTAACGTATTATTTAATATTTATTCCGAGCAAATATAAAACTCATTCGTTGCTTAAACGCTTTATTGTTTAATTTAATTGTTGGGCAATTTTAATTCGTTTACTTTGGGGCTATGAACTGCAAAAGCAGAAATGTGTAACAAATACAGTTTTGATAAGGAAATACAGAAAAGTTTTGTAATATTTTACGACAACTTTCATATATACATACTTTGTGGAGAGTTCATTTTATGTTGTAATGCATTTTGTTAAGGCGCGGATGTTAAATTAATGCAACTGACCTGCGTACATTTATTTCCCTTTTGGTAAGGACATACAAAATTGTCATATTAACTTGCATTTTAATATCGAATAATTTTGTTGCCAGTTAAAAAGGTTAAACTTTAACATTAATAATTAATCCAATTATGAATAAAAAATCCCCGGGAGTTTATCCCTTTTCCCATTTTTTCCATTTAAATTCAGTTGTAAAAATGGGAATAGGGAAAAAAATCCCCGGGGATTTTTTTTTATAATTGGACTGATTATTAATATTAAACTTTAACCTTTTTAACTGGCAACAAAATTATCCGATATTAAAATGCATTTTATTCTCTGAACATTGTTTAAATTAAATGGTTTGTGTGTGTTGTTCCTTTTTTATACCCTTCACCACAGGTGGAAAAGGGTATATATGAGTAAGTCATTCCGTTTGTAATTTCTACAATATTGATCTTAGACCCTATAAAGTATATATATTCTGGGTCCTTATGAAAAGCCAAGTTGATTAACTCAACTGAGTTGAGTTGTGAACCATAAAACAGGCCATAATTCAATTTAATGATATTCAAACAACGTTCCTTCATGGTCCAGTTGTCTAGGGGGTTTGTTAAGGTTAAAAACTTGAGTCCCCTGGTTCGAATCTTAGTTTTTTAAAACCAATTTTTTTTTAATTTGTATGTTCGAAAACGATTTTAAAAAAATATTTACAGATTTCGCTTTTTAAATTTCATTTATAATGAAGTTTTTGGTATTGTAAATATGTATGTACAGTAGAATCGCGATAATTCGTAATCGCAAGGGACCGGCCATTTCTTACGAATTATAGGGGTTTTCGATTTACCGGGGTTTAAATAAAATTAATACGAATTAACGGGGTTTTTCAATTTATTTACTAAAACAATAAAAAACACATAAAAGACAATTGTTAAAAATAAAATATACCTATAAAAATTATTTATGTAACAAACTGATCTTAAGAAAACAAACACACGAACAAGCAAAAGCCCACGCAAAAAAAAAACGGTAAACAAAAAATCATTATTTCCAAGTTTCTGTTGTTTTTATTACGAATTATAAGTGGTAGTTAGCAAACAATTACGATTTATAAGATGTAAAGGCGATTTTCTTCGAAAAAAAATTACGAATTATCGAGGGGACCAAAATGTATGGACATTTTACGAATTAACGAGATTTGTTCAAGGGACCGACAGCTTATTACGAATTATCGGGAATTACGATTTATCGGGGTACGAATTATCGGGATTTGACTGCATATGTAAAAGTTTTTTAGTTTTTGTCTAGTTGCTCTATATTCTGCTCGCAAAATGATGAAGGGCAGGGATGATAAATGAGAATTCAATATCGTACCAACGGACTTTTATTTTTGTTTTTTTTTTTTTTAACAAAAATTTAATCCAACAAAAACAAAAGGTACTTAATTTGTACATGTAAAGTATAGATAGAAAAAATTCATGATCATTTATTATATATACATAAAAATAGGGTGGGTAAAATGTTTTCGCTTCGAAAGCACATCGCGATACTTTTTCTATAAGTCATTCCAAGAAACTTTTCCAAGAAACCATAGGATAAAAATGAATTTCGACCCTGGATTTTTCAAAATAGTTAGTTTTCCAAAATATTCAAGAATAGAGGCAAACAAATTGTATTTTGTCTAGCCAGACCTGTATCATGCGGTATTTAGGGTCGAGAAATCCATTTTTTTTTTTTTTTTTTTTTTTGATTGCCGCCAGAGAGCGTTTTTATAACCTTTTAAGAATTTTAAACGTAAATAAAAAAAACATCTTCTGACTATATTTCCAAATCTTTTGTGTTTACAATTTTCAATATGTTCTGCAAAAACAGGAAAGGAGTAGAAAGCACGAATATAATCAAATTTAATTAAGCGCTTGTAAAGTCTCCTTCAAACTTGTTCGGAGTAAAATAATAATAGAGCGGGCTACCACTGTTCCAAGATTCTGTTAATTACTTCTTGACGTGACAATCATCTTGTTGACGAATAATTGAAAAAATTGTGAGTTCGTTCCAAAATAATTTTGAGTTGAGAAGAAGTCGTCTCTTCTACTATGCAGAACTTTTGCAGAAGTGGCTTCCTATATCTTTTAAAAACTTGTCAATATCATCAGAAAATACACGCTTATATGCTGCCGCTAATACTTAATTTAGCATGTGGGATAAGCAATCGTTCAATGAGCAAGTGCAAAAATCTATTCACAATAGCGGAGTTCAGAGTTTCGTGCAAATGGTCTTGCAAAAGAGCAAACGCAAAATATCATAGCTGTTTTGTAATACCAACAACAAAAAATAAAGAGCTTCCCTTAGAGTTCATAAAAAAAAGCTACGACATATTGCATTTTCGCAAGATTATTTGCACCAAACACTAAACTCCGGCGGTGCGCAAAATGACCCCAGGAAATATGGCCCCAAAAGGAAAATGAAAAACGGCCCCAAAGTTTTACATGAGACACAACAACACGCAATTTTGGCGCAATTTTTTTGTTTTTTTTTTTGGGTTATTTTTCATTTTTTCGTTAGGATGTTTTTGCATTTTAAGTGGAATGAAAAATGACCCCAATATCAAGGAATGAAAAATGGCCCCAAATAAAATCACAATTTTTACTTTGGGGCTATTTTTCATCTACTAATAAAAAATGCAAGTTTAAAGAAATGAAAAATCACCCCAAACATTTTACACAAATTTTATAAAATTCTATGCAAAAGTTTCTAGGGACAACATAAAAAACCAGAATTCTTATACCAAAGTAGAGAATTCCTTGCCGGTTATGCAGAGATGCTTAAGTTAGCGAAGCCGGTGTTTGTTATACCATAGAGGAAAAAATCCTTGAGCCCGGCCGAAGGCCGGCTATTACGAGAAGAGTTCGTTATACCATAGAAAAGAAAATCCTTGCGCCCGGCCGAAGGCCGGCTATGTAGGGAATCTTTAGTGAGCGAAGCCAGTGTTCGTTATACCAAAGAGAAGAAAAACATTTCACCCGGCCGAAGGCCGTCTATACAGAGAAGCTTTAGTTAGCGAAGCCAGTGTTCGTTATACCATAGAGAAAAAAATCCTTGTGCATGGCCGAAAGCCCAACCGTGCTATCATTTGTACGATTTAAAACCAAAACTGTATAATTATCCGGATTTTGAAATCGGGATTCTAAATTTGGGATTTTTAGTTTTGGGCATATGAACTCCACCGAAAATGTTTAATGCCACTTTCTTTGTGTTCTTTTTTGGGGTTAAAATTCATTATAAATTTTGAGGTGATTTTTCATAATGAAGAATAACCCCAAATTTAGGGTCATATTGCATTATGAAAAATAGCCCCAAATTTGGGGTCAATTTTCATTTATTTTTTGGGGCCATAGTTCGCAGCGCCCTAAACTCCGCTTATATTCATTCAACAGTTAATACGAGTTGCAATTTTATACCAATTATAAGTAGGTTTGGAAATAGTACCAAATGAGTCACGGGGATGCCAGCGTACTTTTTAGTTTTGAGTTGTACCAAAAAAAGTACAATTGTACCAACTTTATCAACCCTGATGAAGGGTATATAAGATCCGGCACAGCCGAATATAGCACTGTTACTTGTTTTTTTTTTTGTTTTGTTTGGACAGGTCATAAAGACACGTCAGCTTTTATGTTAATGACGGTCAACATATTTCAGTTTATTTAACATTAACACACCCCTACACTTGTTTCGGTTTCCTGTATGTCTGTTCGGTTTTTTTTTTACTTACCAACATGTGAGAAATAAACAAAAACATACAAGCCGACAAACATGCAATAACGATACGACAATGCCAGACAAAACAGCAGCACTCTCTTGTTCTCATACATGTTTGCATATTTTTTTTTTTTTTTTTTGCGAAAATGTGGGTGTGCTGCAGTTGGTGCTTATTCTACACTTGTTTTTGTTTGTGTGTATTTTTTATGCAAGAGTTGATTCAAAGTATTTCTGTTTTTTCGTTTAATTTCATTTTATAAAATCGTTGTTTGCTTGTATTGGTGTGCGTTTGTTCAGGGCTTTAAAGTGTTTAAAAAACCTGATTGTATATGTGTTTTATGTATACAAGGGTATGTTTTTTATTTATAATAGTGTTTATTTTGCATTTTTTTTTTTTGGAATTTTGTTTAATTGCATGGTTATTGTTGTTTGAATGTTTGTTGTTATATATTTATTTAAACAAACAATTAGGTTGTTTTTGTTGTTCAATTTATGGAAAAATTTAATTTATTATAACGCAGATTAAATTATTTTATAATTTTGTAAAACAAAATGAAATGTTTTTAATAGATTTAATAATAAAGAAATTTGCAGACACGTAGAACTTTTCTATAACGTACAACATAAAGTACAGGGTGCGCCAACTTTGACTGACTGACTGGCATATTTTAGAAGTTGTAATCCAGAGGCAATAATTCTTAAGCCAATTGAAATTTATGTTGAAACATTGTCAGATTAAATTGAGCTGTAGAGATGTTCTGAAGATCCCCTAGCGACGAGTTGACTCAGTAGGATCGGTGTAGACACTTTCTCTTACAGCATCCACAGCTTCTCCAGTGCGAAGAGATCGAGTAACAGCTTTTTGTGAACCGGATTCTTAAAACGGGTAGCTAAGCTTCTTTCTTATCTTTCGAAAAAAAAATTTATCAAAAAACTGTAAAAATAAAAAAGTTATAAGCATTTCAAATCAGGCAGTCGAAATTGGCCGGCCCACCCTGTATAAATGAATAGAGCTTAGTGACATAATTATAAGTATTTTATAGAAATAAAAAACATATTTTTTTATATTTTTTATATAAACACACAATTATGGCCATTTAAAAAGATTTTAATAATGCATACATTACAAGCTTAACCCGGTATGCTTCGCTGCCACCATTGAAATAAAAGTAGTATAAAATTTGTTTAAACAAATCCCATGAATTGATAACAAAGCAATTTGTACCAAATTCCAAACTTCTACTAAAGGAAACAAAACTGTCTAGTGTGAACCCAGACTATGCGAGCTGCCACAACTTCTTGAAAAGCTACAAATATTTAAAATATATGTATTCTTTTAAGCGCCGGGCAATCAGAAAATTACAGTAAAAATTTTTATGATAATCGGCTCACAATTTAAACAAGCAAAGGTGCTTGGCTAACGGCACGTTTGAATATAGAAAGATTTATGAAGAAAATATTTTTAGAATAGGGCATCATTTTCTATGAAATGGTTGCTTAGAATAAAGCTCTCTTTTTGGGAAAGTTTCTTAAGACAGATACACATTTTCTATACAAAAATTGTTCGGAAAAAAGTTGCTTAGAATAGAGCTTTCCTGTTAGAATGGTTTCTTAAAATCGCCAAACTTTTTTATTACAAAAATCGTTAAAAAGAAAAGAAGATTTTCTTTAGAAACGTTACTTAAGTTAGAGCAATATTTCCTATAGCAAAGCCACTTTGAATAGAGCAAAATTTTCTATAAAAAGTTTACTTAGAACAAAGCAACAACTTCTATAGAAAAGAAACTTGGAATAAAGCAAAGCATTTTTAAAATTCGTTGTTGAAAATAAAGCCGGATTCTCAATGTAAAAGTTGCTTAAAATAGAGCAAGTTTGTCCATAGAACTGCCAGTAAAAAAGACTAATGGCCTGTTCGTCGATAGCGAATGAAGTCTTCGTTCGCTTAAATTACATTTAAAACAAAAACAAATTATAAAATATTGTTTTTGTTTTGCATGTTAGTTAAGCGAACGAAGTCTTCATTCGCTATCGACGAACAGGCCATAAGTTTTTCTTAATACAATATACAAAAGCTGCTTTTTAATAACTTGCTTTACAAAGAATATGATTCGCCTGAGATAATCGAGCAATGTTGTTCTTAAGTCATCAATTTGGGCTTGGAGGCTGACCAGACTCAATTTCTACTGTGTGATCCTCCCCTTTACGAATAACTGTATGCCAAGTTTTTCAAAAAGGTTGTCTAGCATAAAGAAACTTTTTTTATATAAGAGTTGGTTTGTATACAGTAGAGGTATGCACCATTCCATTTAAACTCTACTGTCGCTGTTACAAACAAATAATGAAGCGAAGTGTAGACGACCAAGTTATGTAAGTGTGTGAAGAAGCAAAAAGCAAATGCTGCAGCACTATAGTGAAAGTACGGGTATACAAAATACACTCAAAAACAACTAACGGGAATAATACAGCACTGAGAATAGGAGCAAAAAATTCATATGTACATTTTTTAAAATTAGTGTGAGTTTGGGATAATTTTTTGTGAATTTTTAGAAAACAAAAATTTCGAAATTTTGATTAAAAAAATTTATTTTCTTAAAAGAAATTTTATTGCGGAATTTTTTTTTTAGTTTAGTTTAATAAGCTTACGCGTTTCTGAGGTACGCTAACATATGTTGTGCTCCTCCTCCATTTTCGAAATAACGGTATATCTCGAAAACCAGAGCTAACCTAAAAAAACGGCTAGCACCACTGGATTCAGCCGGATTAGGTTAAAACGCCAAGTGCCCAGCTTGTCTAAAACAAAGTGTCAATTTCGAGCACAGTGTTATATTGCAACAACAAATAGTTAGAGCGTACGCCACAAACGGCTTAAAAAGTTAATATCGAATTTCTCTGTTAATATGCATCTGCTACATATGACACACAAGTAAATATCACAAATTCTCGCAAACTGTACAAGGTAATTTTCAAATACATACTATAGAAGTATAGGCAAACAATTTTTACTGTATTGAAAGGTTTTGAAAGAAACAAGTAGTGTTTAAAGTGCATTTCAAAGAATTCTTGTACCCTCACAACACTATTTATGTTGCGAACAGTAACGCATATCATTTGTTAGCGTGCTTGTAAAACAACGTTTTTTACACACATTTAAGTTGGATGTGTGTTTCATCTTCAAACACAATTATGCAAACCCTTAGGCCCAGAACAGACGGTGAAACGCAAATGCATCGAAACTACAACTTCTAGTTATTTTAATTAATTTGGGTTTATGTCATAGACTCCTTTGAGGGGCCACACATGGCACGATCATTTTGAGACCAGTTTAAAATGCATTGGAAATCCGTTTCATTGAAACCGGCGTGCACGAAACTTGTGTTTGCGTTTCATCTGTTCTCAAAGAAAATCGAATTGATTGTGATAATTTCATTACATTCTGGTATAAGTCTGGGATCACACTATGAAAGTTTTCTTTCACAAAGTCTGAGTTCATGGGTGAGAGAGGAAAAAGGAAAAGCATGTTCACTTCCCCTCTCACCAATAAACTCAGACTATCTGAAACAAAACTTTTATAGTGTGAGCCCAGACAAATTAAGGTTGCAGGCTGTGTGGAAAACGATTGAAACTGGTTTCAAAACAATAATTTCTAAAGGGTTTCGTTGCAGATGCGTTTTACCGTCTGTTCTGGGACTAAGTTTACACCATTCTCTGAATACAAAAACGTTGCTTTTGAAATTAACTTTAAATTTAAGCCACAATATTTTTAATTTATTTTTTTACCGTAAACTCATAATGTAAAGCGTAGGTACATTTTTCGCTTGGTTTAATGCTTTCAACACACATTTTATTTCGAAAATCTAAACACTGTACTATACACACTTTAATAAACATAATGAAAACTATTTTAATTGAATACTCAATCTAAAACAATTAAGAAGTCAAGTTATTTTTAATATAATTAATATTTCTTCCAACTAAATAATACACATTCATTTGGAAAACTTTTAAACATTTTCATAAAATTTTATTTTAATATTGTAAATAAAATTTAGTCTTTGTTAATTTTTCACTTGGAAAAGTTGGGAGTTTTTTCTATTCCATTAACTTTGTTTTAATCCTTAAATATGCCTTAAAAACTTATGAAATTAAAGTTGTTAAAAATATAACGTCAAGGGATTCCTAAAACAATGTCCCAAAATTGGA
Organism: Pollenia angustigena; assembly: GCA_930367215.1. Taxonomy (NCBI): domain Eukaryota; kingdom Metazoa; phylum Arthropoda; class Insecta; order Diptera; family Polleniidae; genus Pollenia; species Pollenia angustigena. The sequence continues at coordinate 218,104,826 of OV884058.1, read as the reverse complement.
ACCTTTAACACAAAGTTCCTTTGTTTTAAAAGATAGAATTTAAAAATGTGTTATGAATTACTGCCACACAGCCACATATATTTTATATTCGTATATGGAATATATTTATCTTTAAATTTTCATCTTTTTATTTAAGTAATTCTCATACATTTATTTACATTATAACCATAAAGTATTTAACAAAAAATATCTTCAAAGGAAAATATCAAAAACATTTTTCTTTTAAAAGCCAAATTAAAAACAAAAAACATTCTGGAAAATGTTAAAAAATCAATTGAATCTAAAATGTTGAAATAAACAAATTAGATTCTTATTTTTTTCAAGAAAATTGCTTAAGTGTTAAAAAGATATTTAAGAAATTTTGTCTTTATTTACACATACTTTCACTTGTTTTTTTAAGCTACACACACACATAAGACGTACGCAAATGAGAACGAACCAGAAGTCAAGCATCTGTTCTGGCTGCAGATGGGGATGAAATAAAAAAATTTGTTAACATGACAAAAAAATATTTAAAATTTAGGATTAAAGGCGAATTATTTTAACACTACCTTAAGCTAAAGAAAAAGTTAGAAAGCATAATCGGTCACCCTACACCACAGTATTAAAGAAAATAAATTTGAGTGACCCCTGTTTTTGGAACCATGGGCAGTCATCCTGGATCCGCCTGAACAAAATTATGTTATGAGGTTAAGATTTATGTAAAAGGTCTTTGTGCCGTATATAATTTAGATATCTTTGTCTATTTGCGATGATCTTAGGAAGGGGGCTTAAATGGAACCTATGGTTAATTTAAGACCTACCAGTACATTTATAAGGAAGATATGGCATGAAAAGCTGTTTTCGGAAGTGGTGTTTATAAAAGAACTATGCTCAAATATAGACCGATTAAAAAAAAATTGGTTAAATGATTAAGATAACAATAAAATAAGTTTGGACCAAATTTAACCCTCAAACGATTTTAGCTGCCTTGAGGCAGCTTTTACTTTTTTGTACTCTTTTAAGCAAATTTAAAAATTTTATGAGATTTGTATTGTTATATTTAGAGCGGGTTTTTACTTAGAGTTTAAACCAGGATTAATAGTAAGATTTGTTAATCTTATAACAAAATTAATCTAACCTTAATCCTCTTTGGCGTCTTTAGGTGAAAGAATAAAGCTTTTAGCATTGCCATATGAATTGAAAACAATTTTATGTATAAGTATGGCAGTTTAAAACAAATGCCAAAAATTGTCATCAAATTACTGTTCTTAACGTGAAAAAGAAGAAGAAAAGGCGAGAATTTTATATTGTGTTATATAATATTATATATTTATAAATAAATGAAATCGAAAAAGAAGCAAAATAATCAAGCAATATTTTATCCTACGAGGTGGAATATTTAATAAAACATTAAATAAAACAAGTTAGAGTGCTATATTCGGCTGTGCCGAATCTTTGATACCCTCCACCGACAGTTCGAATGTTTAAGGTGTTAATATTATCTTAAACTGTGACAATTTGTCACAGTTTAGGTGACTAAACTGTTTTCCGGTAGTAGGGTTAATATGAGGCCTAGGGTAAATTATGGACCGATCATCTCGAAATTTCACAGCGTCATTTCTAGTCCTTTAAGCCTGTGACGTACCAATTTCTGTTATGCTAGCATTATTAATTATGGTTTTAGGTGTACTAAACTGTTTTCCGGGAGTAGGATTTCTATGGGGCCTAGGGTAAATTATGTACCGATCTTCACCAAATTTCACAGTATCATTTATAGTCCTATAAAACTGTGACGAGCCAACATTTGTTATGATTGCATTATTTTTTACGGTTTTAGGCGTACTAAACTTTTTTCCGGTAGTAGGGTTTATATGGGGCCTTAGGTAAATTATGCACCGATCGTCACGAAATTTCACAGTGTTATTTCTAGTCATAAAAAACTGTGACGTACCAAATTTTGTTACGCTAGCGTTATTTTTTACGGTTTTAGGGGTACTAAACTGTTTTCCGGGAGTATTGTTTATAGGGGGCTTATGGTAAATTATGGACGGATCTTCACGAAATTCAGCAGCGTGATTTCCAGTCAAATAAAACAAATTCTTGCAAAATCTTATTCCATTCCGTGCCTTGTTCCAGCATTTATGTTATTTTTTGTAACAAAATTATCAATTTTTTTAGGTGGTGGTTCCACATTTTGATTGATAGCTCTGGTCCTACTGAACCGATTTTGCTGGATTTCAATCCCAAACTGCTTAGGATAACTACAAGCAATTTGGCACCAAGTTTGCTCATTTCTTTTGAGTTGTTCGAAAGTGAGCGTGTTTTCAACAGACGGACAGACAGACGGACATGGCTAAATCTACTTAGAATTACTCAAGGACCCAGAATATATGTACTTTATGGGGTCTGAGATGAATAATAAAAAATTTTCACACGGAATGACAAACTTAATATACCCTCTTCACAACTAATTGTGGTGGAGGGTATAAAAAAATAAAAAATATTCCCTTTTATAAGCTGTTCGTACTTTTGAAAGTTCTGTCGCAAGTTTAAACCGCCAACTTTGGGCGTTTAAACTTGGAAACAAAATCAAATAATCGACTACCCAAAAACTAGTTTCAAAGATTAGTTCTAATTTAATCGACGATCTTTATGTGAAAAACTGGCTCTTAGCAATACGGCAAAATCGACTTTTTTTTATTGCTGAAAACGGTTCTTAAGTCTGCTTTCACACGTTTCATCGTTCGTTGCTCAACTCTTATGTTTCTTGGTGAGTAAAGAAAGAAGAAAGGGGGTTAGTACGGAAATGTCTGTACTCGATCAGTAGTACGCTTTGTATTTTTATTCGTTGGTACATCAACAACGATGGCTGCATGTAATTTTGTTCTTTTCTTTTTCTCTTTGATTCGCTGTTAATAAAATTGTTGTTTTGAACCGAAAAAAGTTGAAACCGGTTGCTGCGTGTGATTATATTGGCATCTTTAAAAGGAAATTGAAAAGAAGTTGAACTTCAAAAGATGAAACGTGTAAATTCAGACTAAGAACTTTAGCAGCAACTTTTGTTATGCAACTTTTTCATAATTCCGTTATTTACAAAATTACCGTTACTTTACGGTTATTAAAGAAAATCTAAATTTTGACCTTTCAATTTCAATAATACGACCAAATGATGTTTGGTAATTTTGTACAAAATCCTTTAGCGAGTACTTTTGCAGAACATATGAACTAGAGTTTCTACGCGGGACATTTTTTTTAAATTTATCGCGGGAATTTAAAATTAAATTTTTTTAAATTTTAATTTGTTAGCATCATTAAAATCAAAAAAAAAAACAGAGCAATAAAAATATACAGCCGTATTCATAATGAAAATTTGGCATAAAGTTAGCAAAAAGTTTATTCATAATACACCAACCAAACTCTGGCTAACGATTTGCTAAACTCTTGTTAACGAGCTGCCAAACGTTTGCCAACTTGTGAAAAACAGCCGTTTAATGTCAAACAATTTTGTTGGTTTTTTAATTAACTGTCTTTTAATTAATTTATTTTAATTTAAAAAACTTTTTAAAATTTTAATGCATAGTATGTAAAGGGAAAAACAAAAAAAAAAAAGGAAAAAATTACAAATTCAGCGATGATTAATGCAAAACGTGTTGCATTTTCGAGTAATACGATATGGCATCATAAAAATTCAGAGTTGATTTATTAAAAGTTGGTAGATGGAGAAAAGTTCGTTATGAATTAACTCTGTGCCAACAAGCTGCTAAGCTTAATCGGCATTCTAGTAAGCAGCTCGTTGTACGTAGTGTACAAACTGTGGCTAACTTTTTGTTATGAATACGGCTGATATTCTTTACCAAAATTACTAAAAACTACCTACAATCGAACTATTTCTCCTACGCCAATAAATCACCGGTCTTTTTAATTGCTGATGAAATGTCTAAAAAGCTTCTTGAAGTAGAAAATGAAAATGTTCACTAGGGTGGGTCGAAAAAAAAAGTTGTAGCAGACACCCCCTAGAATGAAAGATATGTCAGTTAAGTTTCTAAGACAGGAAAACATTTATTTTTTTTTTTTGCCACGCCCCAAATTACAGCACTTTTGTTTTTTATATGTCGCGCTGTCATTTAAAGTCTGATCTTATCATATCGAATATCGTTGTTCATGGCTTGACAGTGGCTTAATTTTTGCCTTTGACTTTTCAATCCGACACCAAACTCTGGGCGCCACTTATGCAATCTCGGATCCTTCCCCAAATGTAAATTTTTTAAACGTGCCAAGAAAGTCCTTGTAAAACAAGGTATTTCTGGATTTTATTATACCCACTTTTATGTCACGCCTCAAAATTTAGCCCTTTTTTCTTTTTCACATACATACTACATTAGACCAGGTAGAACCCAATACAATAAACCTACAAAAATCCACCAGCGACTTTATAGAATAAAAGTCGTTTCTATTAGGTTTCAAACGCTTCCAAATTTTTTTTGCCACGTCCAAGACACTTTTGTCTTGAACTATTTTAATGAAATCATTGTTGTATTCAAAGAATACCGGGATTCCCGGGAATAAAATTTTTTTTGTTTCGTTTCCCGGGAATATAAAAAGTCCGGGAAATTAGAAACTCTAATATGAACTCATAATATTTGCAAATACAGGGTGTTCTGATAAACTTTTCACAAAAAAAATGAATTTTGCGCCATCTAGCGCCACTAATTTGTATATTTAGCACGGTATAGAGTGGCTGGGACCCCTTTGCAAGCAAGATAAACAACAGGTAAGCAGAGACTATTGTATAGTCTAGACAAGATTTTTTGGACCGAAAGCCAGCTTGTCCGGGCCTTAGATCCCTTAGTACATTGTCAGATATTCTTCGGTTAATGATTTGCGTTATGATCCTTTTTACTGCACTAAGGATGCTTATGCCTCGCCAGTTCTTACAGTTTGTCAGGTCACCCTTTTTGCGAATATTTACCATCAAACCTTTTTTAAATTGAAATCAAGTGCTTGTGTGAGTCAGAAGTTCGGGATAAAGGAAAGCAATATATTCCCTTTAGTATGGGGGTCGGCTTTAAGAATGTCGGGCGATGTATTGTCGGCTCCAGAGGCCTAATTCGTTTTTTGGTGATTTTCGGCATCCATAACTTCTGCGATATCTGCGCATTTAATGGAGATATCTTGCCTTATTTTTGGTAGCATAAAAGTTAGAAATGCATTTCATAAAACTTCTCCTCCGACCGTTAGAGGGTTGAAGAAGATGGTTAAAGATCATAAATACTTTATTTCGGAAAAACAACTTTTATTTGGGCTATGTGAAAGTATGGACCAATTGTCATAATTTGGTCCTTGTGACAATTAGAGCCAATGTTCCAAATTTCGTAAAATTATCTCCAAAATTGTGACCTGTACTTTGCGCATAAAGTTAACATCGAAAGCCAGCTAACTGGACGGACGGGCATCCTAAGATCGGCTCGGAGTGTGTTTCGATCGATAACGAGTTAAACCCTGCGATTGAAATGGTTTCAAAATGGCCCTGAACATAATATGATTGAGGCATTCGAAGAGATTACTTTAGATTTGTGTTAAATAGCGTTAACTATTCCTTATTAACTGTGGATCAAACGGTTTCAAGATATTTAAAAAAAAAAACACCAAAAAGATTGTATGATTGTTATTTGAAATTTTCAAAAGTTAAATTTGTGTAGAATAGTGAATATTAACCCTTCTAAGGCATCAGTCAGATTGGTTGAAAATATTTCTAGAAAAAAAAAACAGATATAAAATACCTTTTGCGTAAAAAGTTTAACGCTTTTATACTGAGGCTACGTGGAAGGTAAGGGTTTGCCAATAACCCCAAAATTGATTTAAGACTTCAAAGCAAGAATTCGTGAAGTTATCGGAAATGTGAAAATTAGTGATGGAAATTTAACGAAAAGAATTTCAAGGAAAAGCTTAGACGTTGCGGCCATTAGGCTCTTATTGTTATTTAATCCCACTTAAAAAATGGAACTTCACATTAAGCAGGTTTTTAAGGGAGAGATGTTAAAGTTAAGCTTGCGGAAGAAATTAATTTTATATGGCTTGTTCCCACTTTGAAACAATACATTTTTGACACAGAGAGCACTTTATTCAGTGCATATAGAAATAGTTGAATGTATTTTCATAATTCAATAATATGCTCTCTTATAAACCTGATTCGTAGTTAAGAGAATGTCAAATGTTATATTTTTTTAAATTTATTAGAGTGGGTGACGCGGTACCAGCGTTGCCAGAATTAAAATTTTATCTTATTTTTGAACAAAATAAGATTTGAAGATTTTTTTTCTCAATCCAAGATTTTTTATTTAAAGAAATAAAGATTTTTAACTTAAAGTTTGTACAACATACATTATTTTTTTACAGTTTTTTAAACAGTAAATTTTTAAAACAATGAGGTTTTATATCAGCTTGTTGTCTATTGGTTTTGCACACTTTTCTGGGCATACAAAATATTAAACAAGTAAGAAAGTATAGTCGGTCAAGCCCGACCATATGATACCCTACACCACAGTATTAAAAAACACATCATGCTTATATGTCCATATAAATATGGATTTATCTATGTTTATAAAACTTATTAAAATCGGGTTAAAAGTTTGTGAGGGGCAGAAATTGCCCCCTACCTCCCCTTGTGGTTCTTTTTTTTTTGAAAAACTGTACAGCTTATGTGTCTATATAGATATGGATCTATCTATGTTTTGAATTTCATTAAAATCGGTTTGAGAGGCAGAAATTGGACCTATCTCCCCTCGTGGTTCTTTTTTTTTAAATACATCCCTTTTGTGTCCATGAAGATATGGTTCTATGTTAGTTTTAAATTTTATTAAAATCGGTTTGATAGTTTCTGAGAGGAAGAAATTTTCCCCTATCTTCCCTCGTGGTCCTACGATTTGGCCCATTTTCAATAGGCTTGGTCCTTGAGTCAATAAGAACCTATGTCCCAAATTTTATCAAATTATCTCCAAAATTGCGACCTGTACTTTGCGCACAAGGTTACATGGACATCCAGCCAGCCAGCCAGCCAGCCTGCCAGCCAGCCGGACGGACATCGTTAGTTCGACTCAGAAAGTGATTCTGAGTCGATCGGTATACTTTAAGGTGGGTCTAGGACCAATATTTTAAGGCGTTACATACATCAGCACAAATGCATAATACCCTCTCCACTATTGTGGTGTGGGTATAAATAGCATCATAGATTAGCGGTTGTTGATTTTGGAAATATTGATGAAAAAACTTTGTGTAAAGAAAAACCTATTTCTATAAAGATTAATTTATTAAAGAACAAAAAAAGTTCATATATTTAGTACCAAAAGGTAAAACTAATGAACTTAATCCTAGGATTACCGTCTTTGTCTGGCCAAAACACTTTCAAAAGTGTCATAACGTCCATGGACACTATGACACTGGACGTTATGACATGCCACCCATTATGACATGCCACCCAAAAAAACAAGAATTTGGTCTGGCGAAGAGGGTAATTTCATAGACTTTTACATATAAATAGAATTTTGTCCCACATGTTTGTCACAATCGAATCCAAATTAGTTTCATTCGATTCGACAAATTTTATTTATAGTATTCACGCCCCGGTTTTTTTGTTATATTCGAAAAATATTGCAAGGAAAACCCAAATTTGGTTTGGCCAGACAAAGACGGTAATCCTAGGATTAAGTTCATTAGTTTTACCTTTTGGTACTAAATATATGAACTTTTTTTGGCTGTGCAGAGAAGCTAAAGTTAGCGAAGCCGGTATTTGTTATACCATAGAGAAGAAAATCCTTGCGCCCGGCCAAAGGCCGGCTATGCAAAAAAGCTTTAGTTAGCGAAGCCGGTATTTGTTATATCATAGAGGAGAAAATCCTTGCGCCCAAAAGTGTTTTCGTTATATATTTAATATATACACCCAGAGAAAAAGCAGCAAAACCTTTTTTAAAATTTTATTTGCCATATTATGTTTCATTTGACCAAATCATTGTCACCGACAACCATATTATGGTTAAATTAGTTTCTTTAAAAGTAGTTTTGTTGGTTGGGACCATAATGAAACATGTTTTTCTCTGCGTGTATGCAGATCATTTTTTTGTATTTAACTTCTTTAGTAATTATGTTATAATGTCCATTTGCAAAGTGTTATAGTGTCCATGGACGTTATGACACTTTTGAAAGTGTCACAATGTCCATGGACACTATGACACTTTTTGGAGTGTCATAACGTCCATGGACACTATGACACTGGACGTTATGACATGCCACCTTTTTTTGCAATATCTTTCAAATTGGACAAAATATAAAAATAAAAAAAAAAAACAGAAACATGAATTCTATAACTGATATGTTCTGAAATGAATGAATCAAGTTTAAATGATATGTGTGGTAGATGCAAAAAAGCAATGTGCCAAATTAACGACTACATATTCGATGACTTGCATGTAACATAAAATAATGAAATATTAAAATTGTATAATAAATTCGTATAATGTAGCATAATAAGCATACGTTTAATAAAAAAATTATAGTTATTTACTTTTTATTTCATTGGGTTTTTTAGGTGTTCTAATTGTGGTCTGCCCAGACCAAGAGGAGAAATAAATGGTGAAAAGTTACCGAGAATACTAGAATTAAGAAGCTTTTGGGTTGAAAATTCCCTATTCCATGTTTATGATTATTTTTAAACAAAGTTTAAAAGGTTTAGCAACATTTTTTTTATAACAATTCCATTAGGAATATATTAAGGAAAATCCATATTTTTTCAATGAACTTTTTTTAAATGCAATTATCTCAAATTATTTAATATAAAAATATAATAATAAATTGAGAACCCTTATGATGTATGAGCTTCATAGCTCCCTAACTAAGATTCTTTGTCCAAAATTTATACATCTCTAATTTTACTTTCGATGAAAGTTCTTTATTTAGATGGACTTTTTAACGTTCTTATTTATTAGAAATTAAATGGATTTGAAATGTATTTTTAGAAACAATTAAACCTACAATCTAATTTTGTATAAATACGGCAATTACGTATTTCAATTTAAACAGTTTCCATAATAAGAAGTATTTTCTTTTAAAAAATTAATAATTTTTACTTTTTTGAACTTGTTATCAAAAATTTTACAATTTTTCTCTTCAAAATAAGATTTTTTTTTTCGCTAAATAAAGATTTTTCCTTCCAATTCTTCTGGCAACGCTGCGCGGTACACAGAACAAAATAAAAATTGGTTTCAATTAAAAAATTTTGGATATTATTTAATAAATTAATTAAACTTTCACCATTACACAAATTAATAGTATCAATTAAACGTTTGATTCACTTGATGAAATTTTTAATTAAAACTGATTTTATTTTAGATTAATGCTTTAATTGGTGAAAATATTGGAGAATTTTGTTGTGTAGCGTATTTGGTACCCTGCACGAGGGTTTCGAATTCGATTTCTGCCAAAGACTTTGCTATTTTTCACTATATTGGGCTGAAAGTCTTGTTACTATTGCTCGGTGAATTACATAAGTTAGAATATACAGGTATATAATTTGTAATAATATTTGCTTCTCTTAATTAATAAATAAAAAATTTAATAGTCCTTGCAAGTCGTGGCCTGAATCGGTCTTTAAAATACTAAAAAAAAAATGAATGCTCAATGTAAATGTGCTGAAACATCTAATCCTTTAACTCTTGAATTGTTCCCAGCTTATTGACGTACACTTTTTCTTTTAAATATCCTCAAAGCAAAAAGTCAAATCACATGATCGTGACGGCCAATTAACATCGCCACGACGTGAGATAGCACGGCCATTGAAATTCTCTCGCAAAAAAGCCACTGTTTCGTAAAGTGTCTGGCAAATGGCACCATCTTGTTGGAACCGTATATCGTCCAGGTCCATATCCTAAATGTCTGGCCACAAGAAGTCCGCTACCATCGCGGCACGATGAAGTTCCTCTCCATGGTTGAATTTCTCACACATTGAAACAAAGAAATGTCAAATTAACTTGGACAAAAAATTTGACGTTAAGGTGTGACTTACTATTAACATCATACATTATGGTTGGACCACACATGGGTCAAATTGGTCGGTACAAATAATCTATATGAAAAAAAACAAAACAAATTATATATATCAATGTTTTAAAATTCTTAGAAGCCAACAAAAACACTTCATTTTTCATTTTTAAAATGCATCTTTATTAAATTAATTGATTATATTTTTATGTACATATTTACATTTGCGAGATATTATCTATAGATATAACAGAGAATAATATATTTTTAATCACAGATGTCGCAAACCGAAGGAAAACCCTAACAATTTTTAAAAAACAAAAAAACTCGAAAAAGGTGAAAAACACCCTAACAAAATGAAGTGCTAAAAGTGAAGTGCTGTAAAAACTGCAAATAGACAGTCGGAAATGCAAAGAGGAAAAACACTCAAATTATGTTGTCATGTGTTTTATGTTTTGTTTCTTTATCTTATTTTCTTTAACCTCCTTTCTTCCATATTCTACGCTCTTATGTGTAAAAACAAATCAACTTAAAACGTTTTGGTTAAGCGTTAAGTAAAAAACGTAAGTGGTAAAGAAAATAGTTTTTTATCAAAAAAAATTATTTTTTCTGCTATTCATCCTTATGTGTTTCTCTTTTAACGCAATTTTCCACATCAACTTTAATAGAATTTTTAAAAAAGAAGAAAGAAATATTCTTAACGATAAACTAGTTCTAGTTGCTTTCCAGTCATTTTTGTTTTCTCAGCACCCAAGACACATACTGAACTAAAAAAATGTCAAGTAAAAAATTCACATGAACATTTTCCACATTCTTTTTTTCTCAACTTTGACTGTAAATCTTCCAGTTAAATACGACTGTTTTAGTACCATGTTGCATTGCTTAACATACAACTCGCTTCGACTCTTTTTTTCATATCATCATCAACATCTACAACGTCTTATTTTGTTATAAATGTTATTAAAGTTGTTGTAGCTCTATATAAGAACACATTGCATTAGTTGATATCAACATGATCTGTTAAAATACTTTTTTCTTCAAACTTAAATGTATCGGGTATTTTTTTAAGTTGCATGAGAACTTTCGATATCGATAACTATAGTTTGACAGCTGAGAAAGTTAAACTTGGTTGACATTGCTGTTCTGTAAGGCTTGGCAAGTTATCGTGAATCTTTTAATGCTAGAGCAGCGCTTCCAAATTGTGGGAATTTATTTTAAAAAGAAAATTTAATCTCTTCACGAAGTTCATAGGGCACTTCGTCTATTTTACGAAGCTCTGCAGCCGTATTCTGTAATTCGCTTAGCTAAAGCTAAATCTCGATCGCTAAAATGCCTTAGAGAATACAAAATGGAAAAATTTTAGCGATAATATGAAAAGCTAAAATTGAGGCGAATTAAATTTGAATGGCATTGAAAAATTTAGCAATACACGTTACAGAATTGCATTCGTAGCCAAATATCGCTTAATCAACTTTATAGATTTTTAGCGATAGAGATTTAGCTTTAGCGAATTACGGAATACGGCTGCTGGTGGTAGGCAAAATTGCCGCATTTGGAATGAACACAATTCTCAATCCGTTAACGAATAACTATTACATCCACTAAAATTGGTTGTTTATTCCGGCTTCCATGCTCTTTCCAAATGAGGTGAATGGCGAGCGCTATCGAGTCAGGCTGACTAAAATTTTGTTTCCAAAATCGATATTTGGTTCTTAAAGCGCGCTTAACAATCGATTTATTGTAAAATCAACTCTATTTCCAGAAGTGGTCCTGTTCACTTACCCCCCTTCGTGCGATTAAGTGGCTCTGCATTACTTTTTATTGGGCTTTTATCGCAAGCCAGCAACTCTTGAAGCATTGGAAGTCAATATTCCGGCCACCATTGAAACCATACATCCATATTTATTGGAAAAAAAACGAATGGAGCATGTTACTCGTTGCAGCGGCGGACAAAAAAATATACCATATTAAAAAAAAATTTCAGTCCAACAATATTTCTGTCTTGTATTAACATTATGAGTTCTGCTGCAGCTAAAAAAAAAACACCCTTTAATTTTATCCAAGACATTTTTCTAATTCCATCTCATGCATAATAGAAAAACGTAAATTCTTTCAAGAATTTATTTACAACCATGATTCAATTTTAAATATTAAATGAACATTTTCTCCATGGTGTGGAGACATGGAGTCTGATATATTTAGACGAATGGACGGACGTATACGTAATGTTGTTTGTTGTTCAATTCTCTGTTCGGCTCGGTGTTGGCATTATCTAGTTTGAAGGGATAATAAGATTTAAGGAAAAAAAATTTAAATAGAAAAGGTAGATTATTAAATATTACCTGGTTTGTAATATTTATTTGTAATAAAAAAATAATTTACATTAATTAATATGGACTATTTTCATGAGAAAGGTTTAAAAAAAACAGTATTTTTTCCTTGCTTTAAGGTGTTATGATACTTGCTATTTTTTGTATTGGATTTTTTTTAGGATTGACTGAATGAAACAACAAATGCGAGAAAGAACAAGAATTACAATACGTAAACAAACGCTTTTTTCTGATTCACATTTCTCATGTATACATTAATTGCTTCCCTACAAGAAGGTTACCGGTCATTTTACTAGTGGACCGGTAGTGGTGACTGATATATTGGTTAAAGTTTCTATTAGTTTATTAAGAGCAAAATGAAAAAACTAACCGATACTCTTGTGTACATGTGTTCTTGCCTCTCTCTTTAACCAACTAATTCCACCCGTCTACGGAATATATATATGTACTTCTTACTCTGCTGCTTTTTATTAGTCAATGATAGCCTAAATAATGGTTAACGCTTACTAGTTAGTCTTAACGTAAATATTGGTTAGCACTAACTAGTTATTCATAACGTAAATATTGGTTAGTACTAACCTTTATAAAATACACATTATATTTTTTTCATTTTAACTTTTAATTAAATTTTTTATTGGAAAAATTATAATCAAATATATAGAAAAAGTATATACCGTTATTTCTGTGGCTGGCTTATGACGTTCCACTTCCTGCATGGGTCTTAAAATGGAGGTAAACGTACGTGTGACCAATTAATTGTGATAAATAAATCAAATACATACTTGAAAAGTTATCAGGATTTTTAATAACATTTTTTGTCCTATTATTATTACGGGAAATCTTAAACGATTATCCTGGCCAAATCCACCACCCACATGGCCGCTACCTGTTGGACAACCACTCCTTTTAAAACTACCGCTTTGTACACGATCTCTGTTGTTTCGAGAGAATCGACCACCACGTCCTTTGAAGCCGCCATCAGTACCTTACCACTAGCATTATATAATTTTTTAGCTCTACATTAATATTCAAATTATAGAAGTAAATAAATTGTTTCACAATTCACACATTTTTACAAGTGTTTGACAAAAATATATTTAAAAAATGGCTTTATTTATGAAATGTTAGTTGTTCCACTCTAACATATATGTAAGAGTGAAACAACTGATATAAAATTGTTGCAAGTGTATTAGTTTTGGTTATGCATTTCTTGTAGGGTTGTGATCCAAAATAAAATGAAAACAAAACAAATAATATTGCCCACGTTTTGTTTCCACAAAAACCCGTCAAAAAACCTAAAAACTGCTACTTTCGATCAAAAACTAAAAAATTGACAACAGTGCTAACATTTAATCTGGAAATGTCAATTTTAAGTTAAAACTTTTTATATTTTTTTTTGACAGTCTTAGATTATTTATCGATAACACACGTATATTTATTTGACAATTCAAGATTTTTTATTATATAATCTTACTCTTTACACTTAGTCAGTTTTCTTATGCAAATATATTTGCACTGTTCTACAATATTGAAAAAATACAAAAAATAGCAAGTATCATAACACCTTTAGGTGGGTACAAGGTATATTTATAGCAGGTAGTCTCGGAAAGCCAGCTGGTTATTTTTTATTTGCTTGTTTTGCGATACAAACTGTCAAATGTTGTATAGTAAACAAAGTTTTTTGTCTTTATCTTTTGTCTTTTTTGTCTCTTTTCAACCGCTTTGCTATTTGACAGTTCGTATCACAAAACAACAATAAAAAGCCCTGTTGTTTGTTTTATTGTACAATTGTTGTAATCTCGCGGCTACCTGCTATAAATATACCTTTGGTGAGTAAAAACGGAGACTTGTAGATCATGAATTCCTTTTAGTTATTAACTTTATGCATCAGGAGCAAAAGTAGACGCGCATAAAAATATAAAAAAAAGATGTTATTCTTTAATTTAAAAAACAAATCCATTTTAAATTATTTCTGTTCATTTACTTTACTAGCAGAAACTTGCAACGAGAAAGAGAATATCTTAAATGTACAATGTATGTGAAGCTAATTTCTGTTGTACTGACAGAATAAAGTTAACTACTAAACAGAACTTATGTTACCGCTCTTAAAAATAAAGTCCAATTAAAACGTACGATGTTAATTGTGAATAAAGCAAAATATCGGCCAAATGTTCGCGATGGCTTAGGTGGCATACCTCTATCCGATGGTCCATATGTTCAATGATTCTGAGAAATAATTGGGGTTCATTGTTATTTATGTGCCGAATAATCTCATCCTTTAGCTTTGGAATTGTTCTTGGCTTATCGACGTATTTAAAAACGGTATTAAAAAACTAATGGCCATTTTCTCATTAGGCAATTATCTTTTTTCCCAACGAAAAACTGCACATTAAAGAAATTTGGTTTTCTCAATGTCTCATTTGCTTCGATTTTATCGCAAAGCTTACCGGCACTCATCTGCCAATTATTTATTTTCCTTTTATTTGCCGTACAGATAAATTCGATCAGCTGACTGACTCCAAACTTTTACATGTATTTTGAGTGGCGTTGCCAGCTGAAAACAATGTTTTTGTCGGTATATTGAGAAACCCAAAATCGTTAACGGACAATTTATCGGTCCAATAAATTTATGTTGGCATTAAGTAACAGGCAGTACATTGAGAAAATGGCCATAAGGTTGTAATTTTGTATCTACAGTGTTGTGATGGTACCATATTTTTGGTAGAGTCACAATTTTGTATTTACAGAGTTGTGGCGGTACATAATATTTAGAGGAGTCGTAATTTCTGCCTGGGTATGTTCAAAACGGATTTGTAGCGGAGGGTTGGGGAAACAAAAATGTGGTAGGGGCCTATCTGGCTCCATTTGCCCGCTAGGAGGTCACAAAGTTGGCCAAAAAGTCCCCTTACTTCAGGGGGTGCTGAGAGCGTATGGTGTACCTGGCTAAAACTCGGGTATATTTTAAGGGAACCTCTTACCTTTTAAAAAATATATGGGGGAAGTATGTGTAAATTTCGCCCTGCCCACATTTACCCCAAATATGTTTGGCAAGTATGTTTTTTTGGTGCATGTTTGTTTTTGACTGTTAAAACGCATCTTGTTTGTTTTTGTTTTAAGTTCAAAGTTTTTTTGGCGCTGATTGTTTGTTTGTTTGTTTGTTTGTTTGTTTTTATTCATTAATTATTCGAAAGCAACCAGGGTCTAATCGTACGTATAATCCTAGTAAAACTATCCAGCATTCGGATGTATTGGTCTACAGATCCGACATTTCATCAAGCTCAGATCGCCGATATCATGACACGGCCTCTATTTGAAGAAATTACTTCCAATCTGCACTTCTGCGACAATGATCAGGCTGATGTCAACGACCGTGGATACAAAATCCGAGAAATTATAATCCATGTAAATAAAGCTATGCCAAAAGCATACACTTATTAAAAAAAAACTATCAATTGACGAACATATGGTGAAGTTCAAAGGACATAACGTCATGAAGCAATATATGAAGAACAAGCCCGTATCATGGGGCTTCAAACTTTGGTGTTTGTGTGAGTCGGAAACCCGATACCTGAATAATGTGGACATATACACCGAAAAAGACGTCTTGGTGAATCTCTGGTTTTGCAATTATGTAAGCCACAACCATTAAAAGGAGTTGAAGTTTACTTCGACAACATTTTTTAGTAGCGTAAACTTGCTGGACATTCTACAGCAAAATGATATCATGGCATGCGGAACAATTCGAAGTAATAGAAAAACACACAACAAAGCAGTTTCCGGCTGATAAAAATATGAAGCGTGGTGACGTAAGCTATTTTACATCTGACAGCATATCCGTAGTCAAATGGATGGAAAATAGCGCTGTTAACCTGGCTTCCAATTTTATTGACCTAACTGCGGTGTGCAAAGTAAAGCGGCGTGTTGCAGGACAAACAGGTAAAATTTATATAGATTGCCCGTTGTTTGTCCAGCATTACAACAAGGGAATGGGAGGTGTCGATCTCATGGACCATAAATGGTGGTTTTTTATACAATTGTTCTTTGATCTCTTCGAAATATGTGTCCATAATAGCTACGTGATATATAGCAGACTCATGTTGGCTAACAGCTTTGCGACATAAGTGACCTCGATTGATTTTCGGTCAGCTTTAGCAAAGGATTTAATTAATGACTTCTGTTCAAGATCGCGCAGATTCCCGGAAGCAACTAGAACTGGAAGTATCTCTCTAAAAAAGCCAAAGTCTTTCCATAAAATGGAAAAACGTGAAAATTGGAAACGATGCGGTTCGCTGTGCCAGCTATTGCAAATATAGCCGCACAAATGTATTTTGAACTATATACTATGTATTCCTTTGCTTTACATCATCACGTGACTGTCTTGGCGAATACCACGTATAGGACTTATCTTAAATGGTTCGTTATTTTAAATTAATTTTTAAATACTTTTCAATTTAATTTTTGGGATCAAAAGTTTTCTTTCAGCCCACAGGCAACTATATTTGCCAAGCAAAATGAAGGGCAAGGAGGGGACCAAACTATTATTAAGCCATATATTATGAAAATAAGAAAACTAAAAAACCGCTTCGGCAGAAAAAGTCTGGTCATCAAAGGGTTAAACAAATAAAACTGTAAAGCGAATAAGAATTACAAGCAACAGTTTTACTTGTAACAATATCAAAGCTTAAACAAAAACTACAACAATAAACAGTAAGTTTTTCCTTTTTTACAGTCCCGACTACAATTGGTTGATTTTTGTAAAAAAAAAACAAAAATAAAAAACAAATTACTTTATTTTATTTTGCCAGTACAGTTTTTTTACACTGCCACATGCATATAACTAATATATCAAAGTTTTTCTTGGGATTCAAAAAATTAATTAACAAGGTTTCGTTTAAATGTGCTAAATTCCCATTTCATTTTTCTCCCAATTCACAACAAATAAAAAAATTAAGTGAACGCTGTACTAGCAAAAACCAGCCAGTTAGGCACATCGTCAGTATACAGCTCTATGATACACAATTCAGGGGTCTAATCACCGCATACGATATCGAGCAAAATTGATCGAAATTATTTATTTTGGTATCATGAAACTCGATATCGAATGAAATGTATTGAATTTGAAATAATAGCATTTGATATCGAGTAACTCGACATTACATTTATCGAGTTTTCATTCGATACGTCAGTGTCTATCGTATGCAAAAAAGTTCGATAGTTTATTCGATACGATAGTATCGAATGCGGTGGTTAGACCCCTGTCTTTTTTAAATTACTAGCTAATGACTATTATTCCTAAATTTAAGAAAAAAATAAGCAAACAAATTTTGAAGTTATTTTTTACACATTTACAAATTACAAATTTTAGTGGCGGAAATTTTTCACAAATTTGTTGTCTCTAAAATTTGTATACTCTTTTTTCACTCTCTCGTTGCAAAAACAAGCAATTATTTTCTGTAATTTATCAGACCTATTAGTATTTTTGTTCACTCGTAATTTGTTGCCTATTTTAAAAATTTTCCTCATTAACACATTTGAAAAGAAAGTTAAAATGCTAAATAAATAAACAATTGAATGGAAAATTAACGTAAACAGAGAATTATGCGTATGGCTTTGTTTTACTTTCATACTTATAAGAAAATATTCTTTACATGTAACTGATTTTGTAAATATAAAAAGTAAATATTTGTTTTATATGTTCACTAATTTCCTAAAACTTTTGCTGTAATCAAAAAAAAGCAGGGACCGTAACTGTTATGACTTTTTTGACTGATATTTTTAAGTCAAAAATAAAAGTTTCAGTCAAGAATAAAAGTTAAAATTTGACTTTATTTTTAAGTCAAAAATAAAAGTTAAAATTTGACTTGAAAAGGGGAAATTTGATAACTATACTTTTTTTTAAATAATAAATTTTTCGAAGCTATTAAAAAACGCTGAACATATTCTAGCAGCACATATTTCAATAAAAAAAAAGAAAATAGTATTAATTTCTTGATTTAATTTATGTTATAGGGAAGCTTTTAACTTCGTTTTATTATTTAACATTTGACCAAAAGGATATCGGTCAAATTTTTGCTTTTATTTTTTACTAAAATCAGTTAAATTTTAACTTTTATTTTGGTTTTTTATTATTGAGGTTTTTTGTTTTTCTCACGGGATAATTATGATCAATAGCTTTTTACCAAATGTAAATAAAAAACATTTATGGTTGTTTTATTTGTTTTTCCCAACGTTTTGTTATTACACTGGCTTACAGCCAAAAAATACCAAGAACGCCACATGCCTAGATAAGTTAATTGGAACCTCCTGAACACGACAAAACGCTGTAATTTTTTTTTTAAGTACCGTTTTTTAGATAACGGTACTTTTGTGGTTTTCGGTGTATGGTCCCACTTGTGGAGCCCAATTGAATACCTATTCCGTCGATAAGCCGCAAATTTCTATCTGATAAGAAATGGCTGAGTTATGGCACCTCAAAATTCAAAATTTGCCTATTTCTTACGTTTGTTTCAAAAATTTTCATTTTTCTTCTACGTTATAGTAAAGATCTGAAATGTTTATTATTTTTACCGAATAGTTTATTTAATTACCAACGTTTTAAGCGTAATTTGAAATCGGATGAAAAATAAAGTTTTTATTAAGGATTTTGTGGAACGACAATATTTTCATTTTAATTGCTCACACACTATATTCGGCGTAAATTCAAAAAATTAAATTAAAATGACAAGCGACTTGAACTTTTGCGTTTTTCTTCGGATGGATCTTCGCGAATGAGTAACCAACAATAGTCCGCCATCATTTGTTCATCCCACCAGCTTTTGCAACGTCTCTCGATTTCTTCCATTTCCTGGTGAAATCTTTCACCTACGGTGAACAAGCATTTACTTGGTGGCCACACGATCAAGTTTTGCCTTTCAATTCCTTTCAATTTGCAATACACTCTCAGTTTTTTACAAACACACCCACACTTTTTAAATTGACCACGTGATGGCTTTCTTTTTCACCTTTCCATTTGTTTGGCAATTTACTTTCAATTTAACAGCTGAGTACAAGTTTGTCTCTGTTGTTGTTGACATCTTGGAAGTAAATTGCTTACAAATTGAGTGCAGCCTACGTCACAGCTTTCAATTAATGTTAATTTTGACAAGCAGTATATGTAAAAGACTATCAAGAACAACTTGAACGTGTGGCAGCAGGGTAAATGAGTGTTAAGGTCCAGCTCATTTGGAGGCACGGGAAGCATTCCAGGACATCGTTCACAACTTTTTGGGAAAATACAGAAGTCCTGATTACGCTGAGAAGATCGAAACATTACTACAAAAGTTTAATGCCATTGGTAAGCGTTGAGTGAAGCATGTATATCAATAAGGCCGTTATCATTTGAAAATTTATTCTTTTTAACTTTTAGGTTCACATATGAAACCTTAATTACACTTCTTATTCAGTCATTTGGATGTTTTCCCCACGAACTTGGGCTCCGAAAGTGATGAACAAGGTGAAAGATTTCAGCAGGAAATGAAAGAAATCGAGAGACATTACAAAGGCTGGTGGGATGAACAAATGATGGCGGACTATTGTTGGTTCCTCATTCTCGAAGATCCATCCGAAAAAATACGCAAAAGTTTAAGTGGGACCATACACCGAAAAACACAAAAGTACCGTTATCTAAAATCGGTACTTAAAACAAATTGCAGCGTTTTTCGTGTTCAGGAGGTTCCAATTAACTTATCTAGGCATGTGGCGTTTTTTTTTTTTTTTTTTGGTATTTTTCCAAATTAAAAATTTGTAAAGCAGCGTTATTGACTGAAAAAATATCGGTAAAATTTTAACTTTAATTTTTGACTCAAAAAATTATTAATTATTTTTGACTTTTTTGAAAATAACAAGTATTGTGTTTAATTGTGTTGAACTGTTTGTGGTGTTAAATCCCAAATTTTGATATTTTTAATTAGGCTAAAGTTCATCAAATTTAATTTTCATTAAATTATTTTTATGAGGAAAAGTATTTTACAACATGAAATGTATAGTTGTTCTCTTTTTTACGTGTTATTTTTTATAAATACACAGAAAATCCCCTATAAACATAACTTTTATATTACTAAGTGGTAGAAAATTTATACAAAAGTCATCCATGGTAACACTGTTTCTTCATTTTTCATTTTACTTGCTGCAAGTGTCAAAAATTTACTTGCAAGCAAATTCTCTTGCAAGTTGGGCTGCAAGTTCGAAAAATGCGATGGTGTTAGTAAAAATGTGGGAGTGTATTCCACTTGCAAGTGTAAACCCTAGGTTAGCCTTGAAAAGAGTGAAAATATAAAAGTATTTTAAGGATTTTATTCCTTAACTAATAATCATCACAATGCTTTACACAAAAAACTTCAAAAAACAAATTCTTTCTGTCTTACTTTTTGAACGGAAATTTTGAAAATAACTGTTATTTTCGAACCCTGAAGAAAAATTATACTAATGCAAAAAACACAATTGGGGCGAACGAAGAATTTCTTGCCGCGAATGTACGTCGCCAAAAAAAAAAAACATATATGTGTATATGAAAATACACACAATCATGGCGTCGGCCGTAATTCGTCATACACCGATTAACTGCGAACAAATCAGTTCCAGGATAAAAGTTACTTCTTAATTTAAAATTGTTTTATTTTTTAGCATTGAAAATAAATCTGTGGCATTTTGACAAAACATCTTAAGTCAAATTTAAAAAGTTGAATAAAATGTTGTTAATCATACGAATTTTCATTCAAAAAATCTTTTTGTTAACGTTTTTAAAATTTTGTATTATTAACGAAATTTTTCTTTAATTTTGGTTTATTTCATTATTTGGTAAAAATTATTTTTTTACCGAGTTTTTTTTAAAAACTTTTTCGCTGGACTTAAGATGTTTTATCAATATGCCACAGAAATAAATGCTTATACAAAAAAGTAAGCCATAGAAATTTTTTTTAATATTGTTTTTTTAAACTAGTATTAATATGTTTACGTACATATTTAATATGGTCACACTATTTTACTCTCTTTGCACAAACAGGAAGTCATCGTCCAGGCTTGCAATTTTTTGATGCAATTCTTTAAAGTTTTGCTTTGAAATTGCATTAGTGTCCAGTGTCCATGTTCTGTAACTTTAGTGAGAAAATCTCTCACCGAAAAGATGTGAAACAAAATATTCCATCGTTTCTCGAAATGTGAGAAAAAACTGTGTCTCTAACTCATGTCGAAAACTATCAAAAGAGAATAACCCCACGTCTCCATGCGCTTTCGATTAGAACATGACATGACCATAACGCCGGCAGAGCAACGGTATTAATTTGTTCATGTTCTTGTATGTGGCGAATACGTGTTGATGTTCATGTTCTGATTGAGCACAATTTTTGTTGTTGTGCGTTTTGTTGTATACAGAAAATACATTGTATGGCCAACATCATGGCGCACATGGATGCTAAGACGAATGTTTAGGCAACGATGGCAGCACATGGACGAAACATGAACAGTCTACACGAATAGAATTCATGTGCGACGGGTAGTACATCGAGACGTTATAAATGTCATAACATTGCACCTGAAGCCGATGTGACAATGCAGACGTTGTGAACGTCAGCAACACATATCGTTGACGGCAACCAAAATTTACAAAAATGGAAATTTTTCCAACTACGGTGGCGAAAAAAAACCGTCGGCTATATCAAAAATTGTAAAGTGCGGCATGTTGGTTGTTTGCAAACAAGCTTTGAGAACATTCGTATATTTTATAAAAATGTTAAAAGCCAAATAATTAAACAATAAAAAAAATGTGACAAGAACAAGATATTATTATTATTATTCCTTGCATTTTTAGTTGTTGTTTAGTGTTAACATTATTTCTTGCCCCATTTTTATTCGTGAGTTTTTTTTTGACAGTTCAAAGCGGGATCTTTTTTAAAAAAAAATGTTACAGACACAGCTAGTACTCCCCAAACCAAGTAACAGACACAGTTTAGTAAGAAAAACCGCTGTTTGTTTCAATATATGGCATTTTTGTCACATTTCAATCGAGACGTTTTTCGACGCGAGAGTTACAGAACATGGGCACAGATTAAGAAATTCTTGTCTTTGAATATTTTATGTATACATAAATAAAAATACACCTACAACCAACTTCCAGTTGAAAAGTGTGAAAATTACAAAAAAAAAAAAAACAACAGAATTACAGAGTACATGAAACTGAGTACCCCCCAATCTCCTCACCAGTAAACTCAAGAATTGCTGCAACCAAAATTAAAAGTCGGACGAGGACTTAACAACTTTTTCATTACTAGCGAATTTACACAGCGAATATTTACCAACAAATTCGTCGTGTTGGGCAAAATAAGTTGTTCGTCCCAGTTGTGTTTCTTTCATTTTTCTTGCCAGTTTTATTCATTAAGACATTCTCTGTTCTCCTTTTAGAAGAAAATGTTTTCAGAAAATATTTTGTTATTTTTCGCTGGATTATTTACATAAATAATCTAAATACGAAATATCGAAAGTGAGCGTATTTTCAACAAACGGACAGACATACGGACATGGCTAAATCGACTAAAAATTACTCAAGGACCCAGAATATATATACTTTATAGAGTCTGAGATGAATAATAAAAAAGTTTCACACGGAATGACAAACTTAATATACCCTCTTCACAACTAATTGTGGTGGAGGGTATAATAACGTTTCCCTGTTAGTCATCTTTCGAACACAAAAATATTACTCTTTTTATCAAACTCAACAAAAGATGTGAACATTTAATTCCGTTCGGATTTTTTTTGGAAATCCACAAACTTCAATGTGTTCGGTTCGGCTCGTTAATTTTCGTCCCTTTTGGCTGGTAAAAAAAACCAAAAACTTTTTACAAAAACAAAATACACACACGAAAAAAACATTCTAGAACATTAAAATATAATGTTTGTCTACAGTATCACTACAATTGTTCTGTTTTTTTAACGAAGAACCGAGCATTATATAAAGTTCGGGTCTTTTTTGAAAATAGTTACGAACGGTATTAATGGTTGTGTATGTCTACACAATCACTAAAAAAATAGATATCGTTCCTGGGTGTGTGAGCCGAACGTTAAATAATGTACTGTTTATTTTCGAACACTGATTAAAAGGAAAAAAGGAAAGCGCCCTTTGTTAATTATTTGGGTGTTTCCGTTAGTAACCTGCATGATTTATGAGTGCTCATGTTTTGGAACGTTTTGATCAAATATTTCATAAGTACCTGCCAGTAAAATATTGAAATATTTGTAGTATTTATAGGTTCTCTTTGATCGATTTTCGTCATTTAACAAGAGTCGACGAACGCGAGAAGTACTAGTGAATTTTTCTCCGGTTTTTAAAAGTGAATAACAACAAAACATATAATATATTTTCCAAATATGGAAAATAGCAAGTGCCTACAATTGGATCATTTTTGTTGCATTTGTGGTCATATCGTCCCAAAAAGAGGCCAACTGGATCGAAAAAAATGGATTACTTAGGAATTCAAAACAGCGTATTGTCATTATTTTGTTGAAGCAGATTTAAGTGGTGCAAATTTTACGCCGACACAGTGTGCAAAAATTTTTATAATACCCTTATAATGTGGATACATGGAAAAGGTGGACAGTTTTTTTTATGAAGCCAGTAATTTGGGTGGAAGATACACCTAAACCTCCAAGTCTGGATACTGTGTTCCTGCAAGCCGAAACCGTTTTCACCAATCCGACCAATTTGAATGATGCTGATTGGACACCCGATATTGAAAATAATGGACTACAACCGCTAACACAAATCGCAATGGATTACATTGTGGCTCAGATGGGACTATCACAACAAAACTCCGAAATGTTGACATCATCCACATGAAATTAGGAATAGCTGGGAAATTCATCGAAGTGGAAGTCAAAGATATTGATGACGCCTATGACTGTTTGAAATCCATCTTTCCCAAACTCAGTGAAGCTAAAATAAGAAAAGGTACGTATCGTTGTTAGTATTTTAATATTGTCATATCTAAATTTGTTCACTTCGATATATTCGTATTACCAATAATTTTTTCGTAAATGTTTTTTTTTTATATTTCAAACAGGTATTCTCAATGGACCGGATATACGAAAATTAATGAAAAGCGAATCTTTCACATATATACTTTCGAACCATTATAACTACCTATGTGCATGGGACGCATTGAAACAAGTCATCGAAGGCGTTTTAAGAAAGAACCTTATACAGCGAGATGACATACAGCCACGAGTGGACAACTTGCTGTATTATTTTGAAAGAATCAATGCATCCATGACGTTAAAATTACATTTCTTGCATTTCCACATTGAAACCTTTTTGGCACAATTACCTCAGGAATCGGACGAACAAGGAGAGAGGTTCCACCAGGTGACCATGCCAATGGAAAAGCGATTCAAAGGCAACAAATTGGATGCATTGCTTGCGGAGGTTTGTTGGTGGAGGTCTAAAATTATGAAGTTTAAAATTTGTGGACACACTGAACAAAACATGTGCTTGATTAAAACGTCTATCTCGGATGATGGTGCAGACTGCAGAACATAAATATGAATAACCTACGAAGAAAATAAGGTCATCAGAACCACAAGTGTCAACTTAAACGAGGATGGATAGTGACAATATTTGAAAATGTTTTAAATTTTGTTTCCATGCATAGATAACATATAAAAATTGCATATTTTCTGTGTAAGAATAGCTGTAATATGAATCGGAATGTTTATTTGCATGCAAAATAAAGAATCAACAAAAAAGTCAACAATGCTTTTTCCAAAGACTTTTGTGGATATCTCGAGCAAATTTTTGAAATTAATACCTTTAATTAATTGTGAATAAAAGCGAAATGCGTTCATCGATTTTCATGATTTATGTGTAATTTTGTTCATAGGTTATGCGACTTTACGTGAAAGTAATAGGACTTGACACTTTTTTTTACCCTTTTGGATTTTTTTTGATTTAAAAATAAAAGAAAATAATAAAGTTTAAATTTGTTGGGCAAAAAATATATTTTTTTCTTCATACTTTTATTTATAACTGCGAAACTGTTGCTTATGTATTAATAAATTAATTAATTTTTTCAGCTTATTCGTACTAGTGGTTCTCGAGTTATGACAAACAAAAGAGCCTAATACGTGACATATTCCCCTATACGATACTTACTAACTTCAAATTAATTTTTAAATTATTTATTGAGGTACCATGACCAAACTAATGATGCAGAAGTTCTTCTTTTTTGGTCTACTTTCATAAGCAATTATCAGAATTGAGTCCCGAAATCATGTGTTGTACTGTGTAAGTAAAGGTTGTTGTTTAAGAACATAACAGAAGCATTGAAAATATGAGTGACAGCAAAATCGAATGCACTGATGCACATCTCTGCTTTGCATATACCTGATACACCCATAGATTTTCAATGTCCGTGATACATAAATACAAATACCCCTACAACCAACTTCCAGTTGAAAAGTGTGAAAATTACAAAAAAAAACAACAGAATTACAGAGTACATGAAACTGAGTACCCCCCAATCTCCTCACCAGTAAACTCAAGAATTGCTGCAACCAAAATTAAAAGTCGGACGAGGACTTAACAACTTTTTCATTACTAGCGAATTTACACAGCGAATATTTACCAACAAATTCGTCGTGTTGGGCAAAATAAGTTGTTCGTCCCAGGTGTGTTTCTTTCATTTTTCTTGCCAGTTTTATTCATTAAGACATTCTCTGTTCTCCTTTTAGAAGAAAATGTTTTCAGAAAATATTTTGTTATTTTTCGCTGGATTATTTACATAAATAATCTAAATACGTGTAAATATTAAGAAAATTAGCATGCTCGTTATAAAAAGAAGGAAAAAAGAACATAAATTATTTAATATTTACTTAAGGTACGATTATACCAGGATATGCAAATATGTACATATGTGGGAAATGTTTATCAACGACTAACCGTATGTAGATTAGGGTTTTTCCATCGCAGGATATCCCGGGAAAATAAAAAAAAAATACTTAAACTGACTTACATATATATTCAGCCGAAGGTTATTTCGTCGACATTTTACTACCACTTGCAACTTGTAAGCTTGTGGCTGACCAGTAATATTGTTACGAAAGTAACTTTAGTTAAGAATTAGTTGTAATTATTGGTTAAGAATTAGTTGTAATTATTATTTATCTTGTATTTATTAGTTGTTTTGTATTCATAAGTATTTTTATTAGTTTACATTGTTATTAAAAATTGTTATAATTTAGTACACTTCAATCCCAATGTGCAGAAAGCCCTAGAAATGACCGTTAAAAAAGCTTTAGTATAAGTGTTGAAAATATGGAAACATAAGTGCCGCCATAAATCATAATGGACTTTAGAGTGGCGAATAGTAAAGCCTCGAACCTTCGAGAACCATTTCGAATGTTCTAGATGGCTGAATTGCAGCATAAATACTTGCGGCGGCTGGCATCAAAAGACAGTATTAGTTCAGACTTTGTCAAGTTTACTATAAACATTGAAGTGTGTTGATTACAATAGTGAGTTGTAAATATAAGCTGTAAATTTCGGTTGTTAAAGTGACTAAGTTCTTATAAATAAGTGTTATACATTAAAGTGTTGTGTTTATTTAATTTTTTTAAAGTGCAATAAAGAACTCGAAAAGGTTTATTGTAAAGGAAATAAACCAAAACGTTATTGAAAGGCATTAACGTAACAATATAATGAAACCCCAAAATCAATAATTTCATTGTACCCTGTATGGCCGTCCATATCCTTGAAATTTTAAGCAACCACTTGGTTCCCAAAATAATCTAATATGATAGCACTGTAGCAATCGCAGAGGACGGCAAAATAAGCAAATTATGACAGCAGCATTAAATTCACGCCAAATTCATTTTTTTTATAAAATTGAGCCTCGTACGTATATCACTTCACTGCACTGTTAACATATTCAAGAATTCCGCCTATTAACAAAACCATCGAGCCATAAGTGAGACTTGTCCAGAACTTGGCGAAGCTTTAATTAAACAAGACACATAAAGGGTGTCCAGTAGCACGTAATAATTAACACAAAGTTTTATTAAGAGCATTAAACGATAGAATTGAACAGCGAAACGGCAGTTTTGCTTGTTACGGTACGTGAAAATGAACTTTGAACATAATGGTCGACGAGCAATTACGTAAAAATCATTACTTTAAAAAATGTCTCCACAGCGAACACAGAAATTTGCCACCAGACACCCCGTATAATAAAATTCTTAATCCGTATACCTCTCCGCTATTACATGTCGTAGGCCGACATACATACATCAAACTTTCTTCCCCTGGAGGATGTGCTGTTCCTCCCAGGTGGCGTAGTAAAGTATCTTGAAGAACTTTTACCTCATTATTTACAGAGGTGTGGGTCAATGCCTGATAAATAACCTAGTGTCTGGAAACGGAACTCGTACCATAGATAAGACGTCGAGAGGAAATGGAAAATAATAAAAACTGTCATAGAGTTATTTCAAGAGAGATATGATAGATGGACTAGAATAGCATGACAGTTTCTGGTGTGTCGATATTCTCTCCACGGACATTGAAAATCTATGGGTGTATCAGGTATATGCAAAGCAGAGATGTGCATCAGTGCATTCGATTTTGCTGTCACTCATATTTTCAATGCTTCTGTTATGTTCTTAAACAACAACCTTTACTTACACAGTACAACACATGATTTCGGGACTCAATTCTGATAATTGCTTATGAAAGTAGACCAAAAAAGAAGAACTTCTGCATCATTAGTTTGGTCATGGTACCTCAATAAATAATTTAAAAATTAATTTGAAGTTAGTAAGTATCGTATAGGGGAATATGTCACGTATTAGGCTCTTTTGTTTGTCATAACTCGAGAACCACTAGTACGAATAAGCTGAAAAAATTAATTAATTAATTAATACATAAGCAACAGTTTCGCAGTTATAAATAAAAGTATGAAGAAAAAAATATATTTTTTGCCCAACAAATTTAAACTTTTTTATTTTCTTTTATTTTTAAATCAAAAAAAATCCAAAAGGGTAAAAAAAGTGTCAAGTCCTATTACTTTCACGTAAAGTCGCATAACCTATGAACAAAATTACACATAAATCATGAAAATCGATGAACGCATTTCGCTTTTATTCACAATTAATTAAAGGTATTAATTTCAAAAATTTGCTCGAGATATCCACAAAAGTCTTTGGAAAAAGCATTGTTGACTTTTTTGTTGATTCTTTATTTTGCATGCAAATAAACATTCCGATTCATATTACAGCTATTCTTACACAGAAAATATGCAATTTTTATATGTTATCTATGCATGGAAACAAAATTTAAAACATTTTCAAATATTGTCACTATCCATCCTCGTTTAAGTTGACACTTGTGGTTCTGATGACTTTATTTTCTTCGTAGGTTATTCATATTTATGTTCTGCAGTCTGCACCATCATCCGAGATAGACGTTTTACTCAAGCACATGTTTTGTTCAGTGTGTCCACAAATTTTAAACTTCATAATTTTAGACCTCCACCAACAAACCTCCGCAAGCAATGCATCCAATTTGTTGCCTTTGAATCGCTTTTCCATTGGCATGGTCACCTGGTGGAACCTCTCTCCTTGTTCGTCCGATTCCTGAGGTAATTGTGCCAAAAAGGTTTCAATGTGGAAATGCAAGAAATGTAATTTTAACGTCATGGATGCATTGATTCTTTCAAAATAATACAGCAAGTTGTCCACTCGTGGCTGTATGTCATCTCGCTGTATAAGGTTCTTTCTTAAAACGCCTTCGATGACTTGTTTCAATGCGTCCCATGCACATAGGTAGTTATAATGGTTCGAAAGTATATATGTGAAAGATTCGCTTTTCATTAATTTTCGTATATCCGGTCCATTGAGAATACCTGTTTGAAATATAAAAAAAAAAACATTTACGAAAAAATTATTGGTAATACGAATATATCGAAGTGAACAAATTTAGATATGACAATATTAAAATACTGACAACGATACGTACCTTTTCTTATTATAGCTTCACTGAGTTTGGGAAAGATGGATTTCAAACAGTCATAGGCGTCATCAATATCTTTGACTTCCACTTCGATGAATTTCCCAGCTATTCCTAATTTCATGTGGATGATGTCAACATTTCGGAGTTTTGTTGTGATAGTCCCATCTGAGCCACAATGTAATCCATTGCGATTTGTGTTAGCGGTTGTAGTCCATTATTTTCAATATCGGGTGTCCAATCAGCATCATTCAAATTGGTCGGATTGGTGAAAACGGTTTCGGCTTGCAGGAACACAGTATCCAGACTTGGAGGTTTAGGTGTATCTTCCACCCAAATTACTGGCTTCATAAAAAAAACTGTCCACCTTTTCCATGTATCCACATTATAAGGGTATTATAAAAATTTTTGCACACTGTGTCGGCGTAAAATTTGCACCACTTAAATCTGCTTCAACAAAATAATGACAATACGCTGTTTTGAATTCCTAAGTAATCCATTTTTTTCGATCCAGTTGGCCTCTTTTTGGGACGAAAAGGTTTATTGTAAAGGAAATAAACCAAAACGTTATTGAAAGGCATTAACGTAACAATATAATGAAACCCCAAAATCAATAATTTCATTGTACCCTGTATGGCCGTCCATATCCTTGAAATTTTAAGCAACCACTTGGTTCCCAAAATAATCTAATATGATAGCACTGTAGCAATCGCAGAGGACGGCAAAATAAGCAAATTATGACAGCAGCATTAAATTCACGCCAAATTAATTTTTTTTATAAAATTGAGCCTCGTACGTATATCACTTCACTGCACTGTTAACATATTCAAGAATTCCGCCTATTAACAAAACCATCGAGCCATAAGTGAGACTTGTCCAGAACTTGGCGAAGCTTTAATTAAACAAGACACATAAAGGGTGTCCAGTAGCACGTAATAATTAACACAAAGTTTTATTAAGAGCATTAAACGATAGAATTGAACAGCGAAACGGCAGTTTTGCTTGTTACGGTACGTGAAAATGAACTTTGAACATAATGGTCGACGAGCAATTACGTAAAAATCATTACTTTAAAAAATGTCTCCACAGCGAACACAGAAATTTGCCACCAGACACCCCGTATAATAAAATTCTTAATCCGTATACCTCTCCGCTATTACATGTCGTAGGCCGACATACATACATCAAACTTTCTTCCCCTGGAGGATGTGCTGTTCCTCCCAGGTGGCGTAGTAAAGTATCTTGAACACTGTGTCGGCGTAAAATTTGCACCACTTAAATCTGCTTCAACAAAATAATGACAATACGCTGTTTTGAATTCCTAAGTAATCCATTTTTTTCGATCCAGTTGGCCTCTTTTTGGGACGATATGACCACAAATGCAACAAAAATGATCCAATTGTAGGCACTTGCTATTTTCCATATTTGGAAAATATATTATATGTTTTGTTGTTATTCACTTTTAAAAACCGGAGAAAAATTCACTAGTACTTGTCGCGTTCGTCGACTCTTGTTAAATGACGAAAATCGATCAAAGATAACCTATAAATACTACAAATATTTCAATATTTTACTGGCAGGTACTTATGAAATATTTGATCAAAACGTTCCAAAACATGAGCACTCATAATTCATGCAGGTTACTAACGGAAAACCCAAATAATTAACAAAGGGCGCTTTCCTTTTTTCCTTTTAATCAGTGTTCGAAAATAAACAGTACATTATTTAACGTTCGGCTCACACACCCAGGAACGATATCTATTTTTTTAGTGATTGTGTAGACATACACAACCATTAATACCGTTCGTAACTATTTTCAAAAAAGACCCGAACATTATATAATGCTCGGTTCTTCGTTAAAAAAACAGAACAATTGTAGTGATACTGTAGACAAACATTATATTTTAATGTTCTAGAATGTTTTTTTCGTGTGTGTATTTTGTTTTTGTAAAAAGTTTTTGGTTTTTTTTACCAGCCAAAAGGGACGAAAATTAACGAGCCGAACCGAACACATTGAAGTTTGTGGATTTCCAAAAAAAATCCGAACGGAATTAAATGTTCACATCTTTTGTTGAGTTTGATAAAAAGAGTAATATTTTTGTGTTCGAAAGATGACTAACAGGGAAACGTTATTATACCCTCCACCACAATTAGTTGTGAAGAGGGTATATTAAGTTTGTCATTCCGTGTGAAACTTTTTTATTATTCATCTCAGACTCTATAAAGTATATATATTCTGGGTCCTTGAGTAATTTTTAGTCGATTTAGCCATGTCCGTATGTCTGTCCGTTTGTTGAAAATACGCTCACTTTCGAAAAACTCAAAAGAAATAAACAAACTAGGTGTCAAATTGCTTGTAGTTATCCTAA
The DNA here is from genome assembly GCA_930367215.1 of Pollenia angustigena. Lineage (NCBI taxonomy): Eukaryota > Metazoa > Arthropoda > Insecta > Diptera > Polleniidae > Pollenia > Pollenia angustigena. Next base: position 218,073,090 of record OV884058.1, on the reverse strand, counting down.
GCAGTTTGCGATTAAATACCAGCAAAATCTGTTCAATTGGATCTGAGCTATGAATCAAAATGTGGAACCACCACCTAAAAAAAATTGATACAAAAACTAACATAAATGGTGGAAAAATGATCAGAGTGATATAAGATTTCGCAGCAATTCGTTTTATTCAATTGGAAATCACGCTGTAAAATTTCGTGAAGATCCGTCCATAATTTACCCAAGGCCCCATATAAGCCCTACTCCCGGAAAACAGTATAGTAAGCCTAAAACCCTTACTAACAATGGTATCATAACAAATTTTGGCACGTCACAGTTAAATAGGACTAGAAATGAAACTATCAAGTTTCGTGAAGATCGGTCCATAATTTACCATAGGCCCCATATAAAACCTACTTCCGGAAAACAGTTAAGTACGCCTAAATCCGTAAAAAATAATGCTATCATAACAAAATTTGGTACATCACAGTTTTATTGAACGAGAAATAAGACTTTAAAATTTTGTAAAGAACGGTCCATCATTTACCATAGGCCCCATATAAACCTTACTCCCGGAAAACAGCTTAGTAAACCTAAATCCGTAAGAAATAATGCTATCATAACAAAATTTGGAACATAAAAGTTTTACAGGACTAGAAATAAGACTGTGAAATTTCGTGAAGATCAGTTCATAATTTACCCTAGGCCCCATATAAACCTTACTCCCTGAAATTTACTGCAAACGCTTAAACTAATTGCACCGCTGTATAGAAATTTATGTTTTTTAATACCAGAAATCGTTCTGCAGAATTTGGGATGATTGGTTCATAGCTTACCATGGCTTCAATATAAATTGACCTCCTGAAAATCATTTTAGTTCGGCTTAAACTGTTACGAATCATGATATTTTACTCAATGCTAAAAAAAAGCAATTAACTTTCTGATTGTCGGTCAATAATTTAATATAGGTTTAAACCGCAACCAATTTTAATGCAGATGTCTGTTTTTATAAATATTATAATAATAATAATTAGTATTGTGGTTATTTTGTTGAACCATTTATGGTTTTTAATCCAAATTTTTAATATTTTTAATTAGGCTTAAGTTCATCAAATTTAATTTTCATTAAATTTTTTTTATGAAGAAAGGAATTTTACAACATGAAAATTAATTAAAATTTACTGATAATTTTTCATTCTTGACTCAATCTGGGCTCGAACCCAGGCGTTTTTACGGACAGGTTACCCTGACATGTTTCGATTGCAACCACTCAATCTCCTCAGGGGGCTTGCCGTTTAACACTCGCAGCCATCGACGACTGCTGACGTCATTAGTCAAATATCAATCCTTAAACCAAATTGTATTTAACCTTTAGATCGAAATTTGCTTTGAATGATTATCTATTTTAATTTATTTTACATGTTCTTCCTTTACTTCTGTTTTTTCGTACTTTTGTCAAGAATTCTTCTTGAAGTTCAAAGTACATATTTTGTTTTTTTTTTTTTTGTTTTTTCATTTTTTGTCTTTCTTTTTCTTGCTGACCTTTTCAGCACAACTTGAAGGACAAATGCAAACATAGAGCTCGTGCCTTAGCTTTCAACAATAATTAGTATTGTGGTTATTTTGTTGAACCATTTATGGTTTTTAATCCAAATTTTTAATATTTTTAATTAGGCTTAAGTTCATCAAATTTAATTTTCATTAAATTATTATAATAATAGAAACTAGGAATTATTTCCTTTCGAAGGTTACTTTATATTATATTCAACATTTTTTATTTTTCGAATTTATTCTATGAGCTAAATTTCAGTTATATATTTTATAAAGCTTTTTTGTAATAGTCTTATTCCTTCAATTTTTCAGAAATGACTTTATACACTACCAGACTATTATATTGCAATGAGGTATATTGTATGCATTACATTCTGCTGGTGTCTAATAATTGTAAATTTTTCCGTACATACAATATACCTCATTGCTTTCCAAAGGAAAGCTAAGGTAAAATGTAACAAGAAAATACAATATAATAGTCTGGTAGTGTATAAAGTCATTTCTGAAAAATTGAAGGAATAAGACTATTACAAAAAAGCATTATAAAATACATAACTGAAATTTAGCTAATAGAATAAATTCGAAAAATAAAAAATGTTGAATATTATAATAATAAATAGACATCATACAGATATTACTCCTAAAACATTCGAAGTGCCGGCGGAGGGTATCAAAGATTCGGCACAGCCGAATATAGCACTCTTACTTGTTTTTTTTTTATTGATTTTCTACACAAACACTATTAGCGGTTGTGTTTTCCACAAATCTACCGAACCGAACATTAAGAAACGATATTTAGTGTTTATTTTCGAACACTGCTTTTAATTGTCCACTCACATTTATTAACGCTTATTACTTTGCTACCGTAATCATAAAAATCAAATAACCTTTTGTTTATTACTTTTTTTTAATTCTGATAATCATTAAAAAGTCATGAATGTTTTTTCCAAAGAATTTTGTGGATATCTCGAGCAAATTTTTGAAATTCATACCTTTAATTAATTGTGAATAAAAGCGAAATGCGTTCATCGATTTTCATGATTTATGTGTAATTTTGTTCATAGGTTATGCGACTTTACGTAAAAGTAATAGGACTTGACACTTTTTTACCGTTTTGGATTTTTTATGAATTAAAAATAAAAAATTTAATTCTTTTGGGCAAAAATTATTTTTTTTTCTTCATACATTTATTTATAACTGCGAAACTGTTGCTTATGTAGCGAAACGTTGTGTGAACAGATTAAAGGAATTGTAATTCTTAATTTTTTTCAGCTTATTCGGACTTATTCTCGAGTTATGCCAAACAAAAGAGCCTAAAACGTGACCCCTATACGATACTTACTAACTTCAAATTAATTTTTAAATTATTTATTGAGGTACCATGACCAAACTAATGATGCAGAAGTTCTTCTTTTTTGGTCTTCTTTCATAAGCAATTATCAGAATTGCGTCCCAAATCAATCACCTGAAAAATGTTGTGCTGTGTTATTAAATCGCCTGCATTATTTGTTCTCTCACAATTGATTGTTGTTTGCTATTTCTTTTTTAAGTGCCGTTAGCAATTGATTGTATTTTTTGCAAATGAATTCGTTCAGTAAAAAATTAAAAAGAGTTTGATTTGCTAAATCTATAATTTTCTTTTTAATATATTTTGGCCCAAATATACCCGATAAGAAATGAATGAGCGAATCATCATTTTCTTAACACCAACGTGAAAAATATGATGATTCGCTCATTCATTACTTACATTTGTTTTTTTTTTTTTTAGAAAATGGCACGCATATTCTTTCTGTTTAGCAGTAACACCGGCATTTTTTTTTGTTTTCTATGACACTCGGTATTTTTTCATATTAGTCTGAGTTCATACGGCTCATGTCTTATTGACAAGATTCTTCCTTTTTCTTCTTTGAACATGAATTGGCGTTCAAATGATTCATGTCATGTTGACAACATGTGCTTTTTTGATATTGAAAACAATAACAAAATTAAACAACGAATGAAAAAAGCAAAACGTAAAGACAGTACATTAGAGCGACTCACCAAAAAAAGTGCTCGATGTACCCTCCTAAAAATGAACCTTGGACTTTTTTAAGATGACATTTTAAATATTTGGGCTCCAGGGTTGACCTCTCGTGAGCTGGACCAGTTTGAAAAAGGGTCTATTTTTGCATGTTTTGCTATTTTAAGCATCTGTTTCCTTACCAACATATACAAGTTGGGTATCGTAAGAAAGGGTTTTTAAAGGCAAGTCTAACTGTATATAAGATTTGTCCAAGGACGATCATCCATGTCCTTTTTTTAAGGATTTTCTGTAAAAAAAAACGGTTTTTGAATTTTTTGTTCGGGGTTGTTTGTAATAAAAGTGTCAAATTAACATATTTTAATCTTTAGTCGATTTAATTAAATACGTGTATCAGCTTTTTTGAAATTCATACTAGTTCGCGTTTTGACAAAAATGCAATGGGGTGGTAACCCTTCGTTTTAAATAGGGCATTATGGGTATCAAATTTTATCTTTTGCCAAGTATATCATCTTTGTATGTAAATAATTTTGATTTGTGCAAATTACATGCATTTTACACGGTGCTCTGGAATATATATAAATGCAATTTTGTAGTAACTCTAATATGATAGCGGATTTAGTTTCTAGATCATCTATGGATGAAAATAGGACTAAAGAAAGAAAAAAAGAAATGGTCCACGACTTTTTGGCGGCATATTTTTTTCGCAAATTAAAAAAATTCAGATCGTGTATCATTTCTTTTGTTCTTTCTTTAGTCCTATTTTCATAAAAAATAAATATTGCATTTACTAAGGCTTATTGATAATTCAACCTCACGCATTAACAAGTCAATCGTTTAGTCTTTGGATATAGATGACACCTGCTGGGATTGAATGTAGAATAATAAGTAATTGAATACGGTAAACTAGATGTTTAATTTGAAATATCTAACAAGTTAGAGTGCTATATTCGGCTGTGCCGAATCTTTGATACCCTCCACCGACAGTTCGAATGTTTAAGGAGTAATATCTGTATGATTTTATTATAATCTTAAACTGTGACGATTTGTTATTAATTATGGTTTAAGGCAACCAAACTGTTTTCCGGTAGAAGGGTTTATATGGGGCCTAGGGTAAATTATGGACCGATCATCACGAAATTTCACAGCGTCATTTCTAGTCCTTTAAAACTGTGACGTACCAATTTCTGTTATGATAGCATTATTAATTATGGTTTTAGGTGTACTGAACTGTTTTCCGGGAGTAGGGTTTCTGTGGGGCCTAGGGTAAATTATGTACCGATCTTCACGAAATTTCACAGTATCATTTATAGTCCTATAAAACTGTGACGGACTAAATTTGTTATGATTGCATTATTTTTTACTGTTTTAGGCGTACTAAACTGTTTTCCGGTAGTAGGGTTTATATGGAGCCCAAGGTAAATTATGGACCGATCGTCACGAAATTTCACAGTGTTATTTCTTGTCCTAAAGAACTGTGACGTACCAAATTTTGTTACGCTAGCGTTATTTTTTACGGTTTTAGGCGTACTAAACTGTTTTCCGGGAGTAGGGTTTATATGGGGCCCAGGGTAAATTATGGACCGATCTTCACGAAATTACACAGTTTTATTTCTTGTCCTATAAAACTTTGATGTACCAAATTTTGTTATGGTAGCATTACTTTTTACGTTTTTAGGCGTACTAAGTTGTTTTCCGGAAGTATGTTTTATATGGGGCCTATGGTAAATTATGGACCGATCTTCACGAAACTAAACAGTTAAATTTCTAGTCCTATGTAACTGTGACTTGCCAAAATTTGTAATGATAGCATTGTTAGTTAGGGTTTAAGGCTTAATATACTGTTTTCCGGGAGTAGGGCTTATATGGGGCCTAGGGTAAATTATTGACGGATCTTCACGAAATTTTACAGCGTAATTTCCAATTGAATAAAACGAATTGTTGCGAAATCTTATATCATTCTGTGCATTTTTCCACCATTTATGTTAGTTTTTGTAACAAAATTATCAATTTTTTTTAGGTGGTGGTTCCACATTTTGATTCATAGCTCAGATACTATTGAACCGATTTTGCTGAATTTCAATCCCAAACTGCTTAGGATAACTACAAGCAATTTGACACCAAGTTTGTTGATTTCTTTTGAGTTTTTCGAAAGTGAGCGTGTTTTCAACAGACGGACAGACGGACAGACAGACGGACATTGCTAAATCGACTTAAAATTACTCAAGGACCCAGAATATATATACTTTATAGGGTCTGAGATGAATAGTAAAAAAGTTTCACACGGAATGACAAACTGAATATACCCTCTTCACAACTAATTGTGGTGGAGGGTATAATAAATAACTATTAGGATTAAGATATGGATCAGAGAACGGCTTTGTGCAATTGTAAAAAAAGCGTCTCTTCGAGTGGTTTATTGTTGTTATTGTTGTTTACCATTAACAACAACCACCGAGTGGACAATGACTACTTGAATGCAAAAGTATAAAAATGTGTTCCTTTGAATTTACACATGTGTTATATCGCATGCGCAACAAAAATGCAAATAAAGCACTTTCAATAAAAAATGAATAAATGCAAAAATCAAATGTGAACGAAACGATTTAAAAATTACCAACGTAGAACTTTGCTTTGCAAGCAAAGATTGAATGTAAATTTTAGCGTATGAATAAATCAAGAAAAATAGTGATTTTGCAGTTCTCTGATGTGGATACTTATTGAAAATCGTTAGAGAATCAATGAAAAAAACAAAAAATACATATTGAAAATTTCGATAGAGATTCAATAAAAAAAAACCTTGCTGGGGTTTCCGAAAATTTTGTACATTTAAAAAAATATATTATTACTTGGAATTCTTGTACTATCGAAATTAACAAAACATATTTTTATAATTTAGGGGGGGGGGGACTTTCCTTATCCCCCCCCTCCCTTTAACCGCGCCTGCTAGTTAGCCAATAGTTATCATATAAGTTAACTAATAGTTAACTAATGACTGTAAATTTGGGTCTTAATAAAGTTAAAACCTAGAGTGTCAGCCTTAAAGGTTAAAAAAATATACCCGTTTTATATACGCTATATTTTGAGTACAACTAATTTTTATAAAAATTACTCTAAAAATCATGAAGAACAACGGTAATTTAAAAAAAAAATAACTTTAAATTTCTTTCGAGTTTAATTTTACTTTAGCTCGATTTTCAGAACATGACCTGATAAGCTCATGCAACTATAATGAAAAACTGAATATGCACGCCAGAACATCCATTCCGAAACAAAACGCATGTGTGTTGTGCATTGACGCCATACGCTTGTTTGATTTTTACTGATATTTCAGTCTTTAGTTTTGTAGAAAAACATACATTTTTCGTTGAGTTGCATTCATGCAGAGTTCTCATTTGCGTACACGTTGCGCACTCTTGCGCATGAGCCAAAAAGACACTCACATAAAAACTAGCGCATGCACATGTTTTAGAGCGATATTTTATATTTGCCTCAAGGCGAATTCATTTTTCAGGTGGCGTTGAAAGCACAGCTGTGCTACTTTTTTTTAAATTAGAGAGAGGAATGTCAAAGTTTACTTGTGTTTTCGACTATCGGCCAACGAAAGCAGCAACAAAATACATTGTTGTGTTTTTGGTGTTGTTAATTGTTGTAGTATCACCGTTTACATGAATTCGCCTTGATTTGTCTCTTACGCACTCACATGGGGTCTTCACCTGACAATTTTTTGTCATACCAAACGTCAAAGTCCATATAAAAAAAACTTTAAAATTTTTGTCAGCGTTTTTTTTATATGAAGTTTGACGTTTGGTATGACAAAAAATTGTCAGGTGAAGACCCTATGTCATGTGTATGTGAATTTCGTTGTTGCATATTTCGTGAGTAGCGCATGGAATGAGCAACGCATCAATGCCCATGTGCATGCACACAGGCATACAATTTATTGATGTTATTATCAGCGTTGCCAAATTAAATTATTGATTTGACAAAAATTCCTAAACGATGTTTTAAAATTTAAATACTTGTTAGGATTTTTTTTATATTCTTAAAAACAGTGCTTCCATAACTTTTTGATGAAAATACAGACATAATCTGATGCAACAACAAAATTATGTATTCCAAAATTTTTACTAATCGTATATTTTTGTTTTTGTATGTTAAAATTGTCATGTATTTTTAGACAAAATAGTCTACCTGCTTTAAGTGTTCTAATAAAATGTTTACAAAATCATAAAGCCTAAAAAAATCCGCTACCTTTTTACACAGTTATTGCATGTGTTTTTTACAAGAATGGTTAAATAATTTCCGTATAAGCAACAACCGATTATACAAGTTACATATCAATTCTAGTTTTTTCATGCCTACTACTGAAAATATTTATTTTTCAAATTGGTATGTATATTACTTTCATATTTTGTACGTCATAAATTAAAATTTCATAAATAGAAGACAAATGTAACATAAAATTATTTATTTTAATAAATTTATGTAGGAATTACCAATATAAACCTAATTTTTGACTAACAACTATTTCATAATAATATTTTACACGATGAACTGCATTTCTGGCAACATTGTTTGAAATGAAGATAAAAAACCAACATGGCTTCTAATGAGTGTGCATTTGTGCGCTAGTATTTTATGCTCATGCGCATATGCACATGAGTTCCATCGATCATTGCTCATGCGCTTGAGCATGCGCATTGATATAAGAAAATGTTGCACATGCGCATGCGCATGAGCACAAATTTAAGCGCATGTGCTGCACACTCATGAGCAAATATGAACTCTGCATTCATGCACATCTCTGATAATAACGAGGATGTTACAAACATCAAAAATGATCATGAAGTATTTTTTAAATTACGAACACGTCCGCTTACAAAGGAAGAAAAATGTTATCACAACCGAGAACTGTTAAAATTCTAATGATCACTAACAAAAACTTTGTTTTAGCACACTTACGAAATTTATTTTTAAGAGTAAATTGTTACTGAAACATTTCTTACTGAAGATCTTCCATAATAAGGTAAAAAAATGTTAGAAGGAAAGCAATTGCTTTAAGCCACTGTGCATTTGCTAAAAGTATTAACTTTTAGAACAAAATTATATGTTTTTTAGCTACTGTTCTAAAATTCAAGTCAAAATTCTAATACACACGTTTTTCATTTATAATGTGAGTTTTGATTTACAGCCAATATTTTGGCTAAGCCCCACTGTAAAGCACCACGAATTTAAATAATAACTTTTCCATGTATCTACATACCTACATGCTAATTATAAAAAGCACATACCCTACATTTACCCAAAAACAACATCATCCATATAAAATCAAAACTCGCAAATATTAACATCAACTTTTTTGTTTGTTTTAAAATTATGAAATTTAGATCGTTAAATAATGAAATACAAATTAACAGCACAAACTAGCAAAAAGTAAATATGAAAAATTAATATTTATGTAATCGCACTCACATGTATGTACATGAATCCATTACAGTCATGGCCAGTTTCTCGGCACTCGTGCATGCACAAAAAAATTGGGCTTCCACAACGTTTACACACGTGAGGGATAGAAAAATTCAGATTTTGAAATTTTACCGAATCCTTAAAAAATTTTTTTGCAAATTAAAAAATACTTTGTATTTTTGAAGGTCTTTTCTTTGATTTGATGTCTAGGATTTTAGTTGTCGGACGGCTCAGCAGTTTTTCTAAACAGTTTTCTTTACATTACTAAGAAAGGTTGGAGACTTATAACGTTATTAATACGGATACCGCTTAAATACGGTTTACGTTTGCATACAATTGCATACGTTTTTTTCCACAATGTATCTAGTAGATACTATCTACGTCGTACGCTAATATGTTCATACGGTGCACTTTTGTCCCTACAATTTTTTTCAGGTAATTTTATAATAAAATTATAGTAAATGCAAAAGAACGTGTAAAATTGTCAATTTTTTTTTTCGAAACGATGAAATTTTACCATACAAAGAAAATACCGTCAACAATTTAATAATGCAACTGCTTCCAGTTTAAACTAGTGATTTGTGCCTGTTATTTGTTAGCAAATCACACTAACCCAAAACGTCAAAAATAAAACAAACAACAAAAAAAAAAAAAGTTAAAAAGAAGAAGAAAATTGAAGAAGAATACAAAAAATGTTTGTATGCTAAACAACTTTGCAATATGTAGTTACAATTTGATGTTTCGTTGTACACTAAAAAAAAAAATTTTAATGTTCGCACACAAGCCCACTAACACATCACAAGAACTTGAACATTTTCAATTACAAATCACAAGAAAAGAGAATGCTATTTCTTTTCCCCTCTCTCCTAAAAACTCAAGACTTGATGAGTCAAACTTGAAGTGTGTGAACCGGCACTAACAAGACGTCGAGCTAGAACAAATCACTAGTGTGTGGGCAGCTTTACCCGTTTTAAGAACCAAGATTCAGTAGGTTCTGTCGACGTGCTATTTTATTGGAAATCCCCAGGTCATCGGTGCGGCTCATTCTAAAAGTTCTTCTGGGGATGTTTCATTTAAAATTCTATTGGCTTAAGAATTATTGATTAGGGATTCATCGCTGCCGCTACAATATGCCTATCATTCAGTCGAACTTGGCCCGCATTGTTGTATTACGTTCAATGTTCTTCTACTTTAGTTCATATTTTTTTAGTATTAATCTGGAAAAAAGTCTGAAAATAGCTTAAAAATATTTCTAATTTTTGATATTCTTTAATTAGGCTTGAGTTCATCAAATTTAATTTTTATTAAATTATTTTCACTGAGGGAAGGAATTTTTAAAGCTTGGAATTTTTATAAAAATTTATTGATAATTTTTCTTGGCTGGGCTGGGATTTGAGCCAGGGTTGAGCTTTACATGTTTCAAGAATCACCACATTCTATCGTCGGAAGATCTTTGAGTTCAACTAGGGTATTCATTTAATCGACCTTTTGCTTTAATCGGTTAATCGCTCGATTAATTAACCGAGGTTTTGGTTTAATCGGTTAATAATCGGTTAATTTTGTTTTTCATCGGTTAACCGATTAATAAAGTTTTTTATAAATTAAGTAATTTCAATATATAAAAATGCATTAATTGCTTATTATTTGGAGTGTATAAGTAAAAAAAAAACAATAACATACCAAACATAACAATTCTTGAACTAAAACGAGCAAGTAAAAAAAAAACAATTCATAAATAAGTAATATGCATTTTTCAATTAATGCGCAAGGTGTGGTATCAAGTCATATCGTCATAATATCCTAAAAAATAAACTGAAAAATATTTAAATTTGTTTAAAATAAATATTGTTGTGTTTCAAACAAAATAAAAATTGTAATGCTGTGTTCATTGATTCTTCATAACTGTATAGTAGAAAGCGGTAGCTTACAACAGTCATATCGTTGGCTAAATATGCAAACCTGCTAACTCACTTTCAGCAAATTTTACAGGAGAGACAAAAAACTGTTTATTTTTCCTATTTGAAGCTTGATAGAAAATTAAAATTACAGTCAGTTTTACACACTTCAAGACTTCAATAGAAGAAAAACTACATGCTGGTTGACGAGGCGTATCTTTCTCTACCACACGGCATCAAAATCTCAATTTAAATAAAAAGTGGTTTGCATATTAAGCAGACGATATATATTTCCTGTCATTATTTTAAGACATAAAGGCGCCCGTACACGACATGTATTTGTCATCTGACACGTCAAATTTTCAAGTCACATGTAATTGTTCATGTCTGTCAAAATTGCTGTTTTACATAAGGTTTATAATATTCGGTCACAAACGTACATGTAATTTGCTTCTGACATTGTCTCTGCTTTTTTCGCATTGTTATTGCAGAAACCAAAGTAGTTCTCGGTTTCAAAATAGCTTTCTGACGCCATGAAAATATTTATTTGCGCCGTAAAATAATTTAGCCATCTTAACATTTTTTCTTTTATTTTAAAGATACCAATTTAGAATTTTATTATTAAACGGTTTTTATGTATATAATTACATAAATTCTATTCAATGGTAAGATTAACTTCAGCCGGCTAATGATTCCGTCAATAGTTGACGCCGCTGCCAGTTTCTTCCCGGCATAGATTTCTGATGTCAGATGGTTTGTCAGAAGAAAATAGAGCACGCTCTAATTGAAATTTTGTCAGATGACTTTGCGTCTGACTTTTACAGAAGCAAAGTTAAAAAGGTAACACACGACATGTATGTGTTTTGCAGTGGGAAATTTTACATGTCAGATGACAAAAACATGTCGTCTATATGCTCCTTAAGACTTTATGACTACCTTGTGAATCCACAAAATATTTACGTATTTATTCAAAAATAAACTGAGATAATTTTATTAGTTATTTCAATAGTTAAAGGACATCTAATACAAAAATCATTTAGAAAAAAAATTTGGTTTAAATGTTTAGGATTAAAGCGATTCTTTTCTTTAGTTTTGACAAAAGTTGACTTGGAAACAATTCTTTCACTTATCGAAGATGAATATCTTTTTCTTAACATATAAAATACTCCATTATGCCATTAGAGTTTTTAAAAATTTTTAACACTACTAATTGTTTCGGTTAATTTTGTTAAAAGACTGATATGAGAAGATCTGATAAAAAACAAATAACTAAACACAAATATATAATAAGTACGTGAAACAAAAAAAAGTATTGGCAATCATATATTTAACCCATTTTTCGCCACATTCCTGTTGATCGATGAAGAAGATAAAAAAAACATTGAAAAACAATGTAATTTAAGTCATTGGTCGGCGGAAAATGGGTTAAAATGAAAATCACTGAACACCTTCTTTGTTTGTATGAAAAAATATTTTCTAAACAAATACATTTTGTATATGAGACAAAACAAATAATTAAAATCACGAAAAAAAATGTGTTATAATACTACAAAATATTGTAAATTTTGTTACTTCGGTTAATCGGTTAATCGACTGAAATTAACCGGTTTAATCGTTAATCGAAAAAAGCCAATTTGAAATTAACCGATCAGTTAATCGGGTAGTAATTAATCGGTTAACCGGTTGACGGTTAACCGAATGAATACCCTAAGTTCAACCCACTGCACCACTGCGGTGCCCGTTAGCCAACAGTCAAACATCAATCTTACTGGTGCACAGAGGAGTATTTGGCCTGAAAAGCTGGCCAAAAAAGCAAAACTGAATTTAAAGAAATCTTAAGAACTAAGTACGCAGCTCGACAGACAACAATATTTTACATTATATTGTAAATTTTGAAGACTTTTAGTTGCGATTTGTAGCTCTGAGACCCTGCTAAACTCAGGAAAGTGAAGAAAATTATATGAGATTTAAATGTTTTTTTCGGTTTCTGGATGTTTATATGATATTTTTTTGCGGCTAAACGAATAAAGGTTTAACAAAGATTTTTTTTTTCGCTGAAAGGTTTGATCAAAAGTTATTTAAAACAGCAAAAATAATTTAAAATATGTTCATGTTGAAACAATTCGTTCAAAAGCTAAAAAAAAAACAAATTATACACTTTTTTTGCAAAAAAAAGAAAAGAAGAGGTTTTTAAAGGTGAGGTTAGCATGTCTACGAATTATGTTTGATACCACAATAAAATTTGGAATCTCTAATTTTAGAATCCAAAAAAAAAGTGTGCGCAAGTTTGCGCCATTATTTTTGACGATTTTTTTAAATTTTCACATTTTTTCTATTTTGCTATTATACCTTTATATCGTCATAAACTTTTATGTATTTTGAATTATTGATTTCAACTATTATTCACATCACTTTTAACACTTCACAATATTAATACCTGCCTATATGTATTTATAAATTGCAACAATTCTTAATTATCCAAAATAATTTTAAGGGAATGTCCCACACATCCCCATAAAAGATATTTTTATATACCTGCTCTAAAAACAAAAATAAGTTTACAAAAAATAAATATAGGTACATAAAAAATACATGGGCACCCAGGTATCAGGCTACCATCCAATTAAGGCATAAAAGCATGCGCTTGAAAATACTTATAAAGGGTTATTTCACCCATTTTTTATCAAAAGCGTTTTGTAACTTCGAGAGTCAACGTGGAACAAGTTTACACAAGATTACAGCTATTCCAAATAGTGAAAAAATCTAATGCTGGAACCATGGACGAGAAATTGGATTTTTTGGTCAGAAAATTTAGCGAAATTTCAAAATGTCAAGGGGATGGGGACATATTAGCACTGAAGCAGTGTTTGAAAAATTTCAAAAGATATTGGCTTTCGGCACAACGAAAAGAGGACCGCTTTTTAAGCACAAACGCTAAATGGCTGAAAGGAACTGTAACAATACCAGTATTTGGCAGTTCGTCTTCAGGGCGACCACGAAAAGAATTTAATGAAGCTAGTGATAGAACAAAGCGGAGAAAAACTGAAGAAGTTCGTCACCAATTAACAACAGAGGAGATCACATTTGCTGCATCCATAAGTCAAAGAGCAGCGGGACATAATTATGCGGCTAAATTAATAATGGATATAACGAGATCCCCAAGAAAAGCAAGAATTTGCAAGCGATCATTAACAACTTCTGAAGTCAACCCTGTGAATAAACTTTCAGCGGAAGGAGCTTTAGCACTCTTTGCAAATGCAGAGCTCACGAAAAAGCAATATGAAATTTTATACAATGCCAATAAAAATGTGTATCCATGTTACTCGTTACTAAAAAATGCAAAAAAAAAATTGTTATCCCAATGAAGATGCCATAACCGTTACTGAAACATTAGAGGAAGTTAAGCTCCAAGCTCTCCTCGACCATACAGCAACACGTTTATGTATATACCTTGAAGAGGTTTTGCAGCAGTAAGACTATGAAGAGCTAAATTTCTTGGAACTTATAACCAAATGGGGCTGTGACGGATCGCACCAATCATGTTATAAGCAGAATTTCGAAAACGAAGATGTTAGTGACGCTAATATATTCCAAAGCAGTTGTGTACCAATTAAACTAATCACAAATACTAATGGAAAAATTAAAACGATATGGCGAAATCAAACACCATCCTCAACTAGGCTGTGTAGACCAATCCGCATCCGTTTTGTGCAGGAAACAACTGACATCACGAAGCAAGAAATAGGACACATAAATAATCAAATTGAATTTTTAAAGAAAAGCAAAGAACCGTGTAGTGGAAAAATTGCACAAATTAAACACACGATGGTAATGACAATGGTCGACGGAAAAGTATGCAATGCTGCAACGGACACAAAATCGACAAAGAGGTGTTACATTTGCGGTCAAACTTCGAAAGATTTTAACACGTTGCAGAAGAATGTTCGTCTGAACTGTGATGCCTTGAGTTTTGGACTATCAACTTTACATGCACGCATACGCTTTTTAGAATCGTTACTTCATCTCTCATATAAACTGCCAATTAAAAAGTGGCAAGCAAGGAGCGATGAAGATAAAGCAATTGTTAAAGAGATGAAGATATTCATCCAAAAAAGACTTAAAGACGAGATAGGAATACTTGTAGATGTTCCAAAACCAGGAAACGGTAGCACTAATGATGGCAACACATCAAGAAGATTTTTTTCGGACCCAGCAACTGCATCGAAAATCACTGGAATAAATGAAGAATTAATCAACCGCCTGAAAATAATATTGGAAGCAATAACTAGCGGACACCGAATTAATATTGAGAAATTTGAGGAATATGCACATAAAACTGCCGAAATATATGTGCAACTTTACAACTGGCACCCCATGAGTCGTACGATGCACAAGATTCTTATTCATGGCGGTAGTGTTATAAAGCAAGCAATCTTGCCAATTGGACAATTGTCAGAAGAAGCTGCCGAGTCCAGAAATAAGCACTTACGATTATATCGCACGAATTATTCGAGGAAATTCAGCAGAAGCGATACAAATCGAGATGTCTTGAATAGGTTATTTCTGAGCAGTGACCCTTTTATTAGCTGCAGTACGCAAAGAGAACGGAATAATAAAAAAGCTTTTTCATCAGAAACCATCACACTTCTTCTTCCTGACACCAATGATGCAGCTAATGAGGATACACCTACGACATAATAATTAGTAAGGAATTTTTATTAGTTTAACTTTTCGTTTATAAAGTATTAAATAATATAAAATAAATATAATAAAGCCTTTTTCATAAAAAAAATACTGTTTTATAAGAGCCTTACAATTTTCAAATTTTTTTTTAAGTAGACTGTAAATCATATGTATGTATGTACATTAGACTGGTCCTTATTTTTTGACTTAAAAATTTTTAATGCAGCACCCTCTTAAAATTTTATTTTTAGCAAAAAAAAATCGTTATGTAAAAGTTTAAAGTTGATATTTTGATATTAACACGTGCCGTATTAGGATTTAAAGGTCGTGCATATGTAAGTCCAACTAGCACATGCATTTGGCATATTTTTGTACCAAGACTAATATTTTTGCCTGTTTATATAAAAAAAAACTCAAATTATAAATTCATACGTCCATACAAAGGTACGTGTACATTTATTTATTTATGACAATTCTTATTACTACCATAGAAGAACATACAATTTTTTACACATGCATATGTAAATAAATGTTTTAAAGCTCAATGCGGCGGCACGTGTTTGTTTTAAGATATTGACTTGAAATTTTTACAGAATCATATTTTTGCTATAATTAACAATTTAAAAGAGCGCTGCATTAAATATATTACAAAAAAAATCTATGGTCATTAGACTGGTCCTTATTTTTTGACATCAAAATTTTTAATGCAGCACCCTCTTAAAATTTTATTTATGTAAAAGTTTAAAGTTGATATTTGATATTAACACGTGCCGCATTAGGATTTAAAGGTCATGCATATGAGTTGGACTTACATATGCATTTCAAGGGCCGATGTTGATTTTGAATAAAACACAAACTATTTAGGAAATCATTGTAATTTTATTTTATTATGATATATTGGTATTACTCAATTATGTATGGAACAAAATATCGGCCAAATGGGCGCCGCGACCACGGCGGCACACCTCCATCCGATGGTCCAAATTTTCGATGACCCTGAGGCATAATGGAGGTTCTATGCCGTTAATGTGCCGAATTATCTCATCCTTTAGCTCTTGAATTGTTGCTGGCTTATCGACGTACACCTTTTCTTTCAAATAACCCCAAAGAAAAAAGTCCAACGGTGTCAAATCATATGATCTTGGCGGCCAATTGACATCGCCATTACGTGAGATAACACGGCCATTGAATTTGTTGCGCAAAAGAGCCATTGTTTCGTTAGCTGTGTGGCAAGTGGCACCGTCCTGCTGAAACCACATATCGTCCACATCCATATCTTCCAATTCGGGCCATAAAAAGTTCGTTATCATCTCACGATAGCGAACACCATTCACAGTAACTGCCTGACCGGCCTCATTTTGGAAAAAATACGGCCCGATGATGCCGCCAGCCCATAAACCGCACCAAACAGTCACTCTTTGTGGGTTTTCGGTTTTTTTTCAATCACTCTTGGATTCTCATTCGCCCAAATGCGGCAATTTTGCTTATTGACGAATCCACTGAGGTGAAAATGTGCCTTATCACTGAATCACGAAGTGCACGATATGCATTTTGATTTGAACGCCCATTTTCATAATAAGTCTGGATAACTTTAACACGTTGTTGGATTGTGTATCTCTCCATGGTTCAAATTGAGTAAGTCTAAAATAGAGAAATGTCAAATAAAATTCGGAAAAAAACTTGGCGTTTAGGTGTGGTTCACATTCAACATCGGCTCTTACAATTTAACCACCCTTTATAAAAATCTTAAAAATTTAAACTTTTTGGTTCTTAAATTTTTTTTATTGCATTTTGAAAACAAAAAATTTGACTCACTTTGCATGTAAATTTTTTTTTTTCGCCATTAAGCAGAATTTTCCGGTGCATCTTCTGATCCTCCTGCTTTTAAAATCGGAGAACACGTTTTCAAGTTATGGCAAAATATATAAGGCAACCCAACGATTTAGGGGGTGAAGTATGCCACGCCTTTAAAAGAAAATCCTTACGTACTAGAGAAAAACGGAAAACAGATTTGAATTAAGGGCTTAAAATCCATATAGTCCACATACTTTTATTTCTAGGGTAGAGAAAAATTTTTTTTGTTGCGCAGTGTACTTTTGTTGCGCAGTGAAATTTTTTCAAAATCTGCCACTAGACTTTTTATATCATACTACACCTAAAACTATCAAAAAACTAAAACTTTTAATTCAAAAAACACGTTTAATAATTTTGGCCAGCTTTTCAGGCCAAATACTCCTCTGTGTGGTGGTTCAAAATTTGCTGTTATTATCACTTAAATTTCAAATTACATGTTGCCTCCTTTCCTCTGTTTTTTTTTTCTGTGGTGCAGTAGTATGGTACTAAATGAAAGTTGCTGTTAGTAACAGTTAAGCTTAGCTAAAGTAAGGAATAAAGTGGCATTTAAATATTTTTCATGTACTTCCCTGCAAGATAAATATTAAATTTTTAAAAATATGGCAATACTACAGCAAATACTGAATAATTTTGATATTTGTTTGTTTGCTTAGTCAGACTTGCAATTTTTGTTGCTGACATCTTTTTAAATTCTGCTTTGAAATTGCACTAGTGTCAAGATTATGAAATTCTGGGGTTGCAATTTCTCTATTTTTATCTTGTTCTTTTAATATTTTATATATAAATGCAAATTTTCCCTCAGAGTCAACTTCAACTTAAAAAGTTTGAGATTTCAGACAAAACCGAATTGCAGAGTACATGAAACTGAGTACCCCTCCCCAATCTTCTCACCCCTCTCACCTTTAAGCTCAAGAATTTCGGAAACAAAAACTGCAAGTCTGGACGATGACTTACACTCATCAAATGTTAATATGGTAGCTCTGAATACGTTAAAAGTTAAAGATAAGATCTGCCAACTCAAAGATGTGACAGTCTAAAAAAACACCCTTTATTACAATAAATGTCAAAACTATGTTTTATTTAAATTACACAGCACTTTTTTCTACAAAGTAAATGGGGCAAATTTTCCGGTAGTTTACACACAATAGCAAAGCAAGTGTGTTGCCCACTGCTGATCTAAATACGTATATATATATACATACATACATTTATATGTTTACTTAAAAACAAGTCAACTTACATATGTATATGTATGTAATTTTATTTATATATGTACATATGTTTTTAGGTTATATTTACAACGTCTAAATAGTTATGTACAAATTTATGTTTAAATAAAATATTAATTAGTGTTAAAAATCTGAGATAAACTGAATGAATATTTTGTGCAAATCAGTTAGACAGCAAAAAGCAAATTCAAAGTAAATAAGGCAAAAAAAATATTATGCCAGATAAGTTAATTTAATTAAAAATGTAAGAAATAATAATCAACTTGTGGTCATACTATTTTCTATTATTTTTCAAAACAAGCAGGTACGATTAATCGTATAAAAGAAATTTTATTGAAAATAGCTCAAATTTCTTAAATACCATTAATACATTTCTCGTTAGAAGGTAATAAGTGTTAGTCATAATTGTTATATTGATTTAGACCCACTTTTTGGGTTTGAGATTAAAGTTAATTTAATTCTATAATTAGTTAATCTGAATATTAAGTTAACACAGAAAAAAATAAAAATTGATTTCAATTAAAAAATTTGTGATATTAATTAAAAAATTAATTAAATTTGCACCAGTAATCAAATTAATAGTATCAATTAAACCAGTCAATAGTATTAACTAAACGTTTAACTTACTTGATTAAACGTTTAATCCACTTGATTAAATTTTTAATTAAAACTGATTTTATTTTTGATTAATGCCTTAATTGGTGAAAAATTTTGGAGAATTTTTTCTGTGAAACTAGTATCAATTAAATTTAATACTATGTTCACACTTGGGTTCTTAAACGCGTTTAAGCAGCTCGAACGTGATTAAGCTCTAATCACTTCAAAATCGAGATGATTACCCATACATTGAAGTGATTTGTTAATCACTTCAAATTGACATGATTACAACTAAATCAATTCATAAACCCCATAGAATCCACTGACCAAGTGGATTAAAAGTGAATAAAAATATAAATATGTAAATAATTTGCTGTGAACGATTTTAGCTTATGTCAAATGAAACCAAAAACGAACGTGTGAAAGCAACTATTATAAACGTTTTGTATTTGTCAATTTTGACAGACATGTGCAATAACATATGGATTTTACATCTGACAAACCCACTGCAAAATACAGATCGTGTAAAAGCACCTTAAGTTCTTCTGACGTCTGCTTAATCTTGTGTATGTGTAAATTTTTATAAAAATGAATTTGTTTTGAAAACATCCAAAGGTAGTTACGTATAATCAATTTTAAAGTTTGCTTACTGTATTTTTAAAAATTACATACGTAATATTTTTGACTTAAATAAATTTAAAAATGAATTAATATGATAGTATTTTCTTTAAATATGAAATAGAAATGTTATGTTAATAAATGTTAAACGTTTAAAATGGATTTTAAAAGTTTTATCAAAATTTACCTTTTGGAAAAAAGTGTATCTTTTTGGAAACTAAAATGTATCTCTCTCGATTCAAAATTTTAAAAATTTGGTATGACAAATAATTGTCAGGTGAAGACCCCTTGTAAATGAGCATGAGTGTATGCCTTTGGTTTGTTTTTCCAGTTTTTGTATTTGTATACAGCGTTACCGTTGTGTATTTTAAAAAAATACCAAAAAAGGCCATATTTACAAAATAAGTGGCAACAAAAAGGTTATTTAAGAAAAAAGGGGCACCTGTTTTAAAACCAGAATGAGTTCAACAAATTATGTTTTTCCACGTATTTTGTTCAATTTATTTAAATTTTAAGTTATATTTTATAAATGGTAAAAAACATAACAGAAAACATTATGTAATAACACTAGTCAGCAAAAACCAATACAAGTCGGGAGCATTATTTTTTTTTATATGGTCTTAATTAGCTTTAGCGTTCTGAATCCAAATCTGTTCACAGATTGGCTGTAGGAAAAATCGCCCAAAGAAAAATGGCCCAAGAAAAATAATGAAAAATCGCCCAAAAAAACTCCATGTAAAATTGGGCCTGAATTCATATAAAAAGTGACCCAAAATTTGTGGGCTATTATTCGTTATTATTGGGTGATTTTTCGTTTTTTAAATTTCATAATGAAAAATCACCCAAAAATATTGTATGAAAAATAGCCCATTTTTTCGGGCCATCTTTAATTTTTAAAATTTCTTCCAAATCTTACATACTATTTGTCTAAATCATTCATTATCGGCTGTAGGAAATATCGCCCAAAGAAAAATGGCCCAAAAAACAAATGAAAAATCGCCAAAATGAAGAATCGCCCAAGCGAACATGAAAAATGACCCAAAAAGGTAAACATGAAATTTTGCCCAAAAAAAACGAAAAGGGCCCAAAAAGAAAATGAAAAATGACCCAAAAAGCAAAAACGATTTTTTTCCAAAAAAAAAAAAAAAAAAATTTACTAAATTTGCAAAAAAGGGTTTATTATTCATATAAATTTAGGTGACATGTCATAACGTCCAGTGTCGTAGTGTCCTTGGACACTTAACTTATAATCAAAAATGTGTAAATTTTTTTTTAAAATACCGTTAAAATTTCAAGTGATTTTTTTAAAGATACAAATTTAACCATAATATGGTTGTCGGTGACAATGATTGTTAAATTAAACATAATATGGATAAAATATTTTTATAGCTTTTACTCCGGGTGTATATATTAACTGCCGTATGCATAAATAATTAAAATGTATTTGAAATTCATTTTAAGAAAAATTTGTATGAAACTTTTGCCTCAAAACACATTTCAAACTTATTTTATTTTTTATGAATACGGGTGTAAATATATATATCCAAAATAAGGATTTCATCTTCTATGGTATAACAAATACTGGCTTCGCTAACTAAATCTTCTCTGTATAGCCGGCCTTCGGCCGGGCGCAAGGATTTTTTCCTCTATGGTATAACAAAGACCGGCTTCGCTAACTAAAGCTTCTCTGTATAGCCGGCCTTCGGCCGGGCGCAAGGATTTTCTCCTTTATGGTCTAACAAAAACCGGTTTCGCTAAGTAAAGCTTCGAAAAACTGCCTTGTTTTCGAACAAGGCCGACTACGCAGAGAAGCTTTAGTTAGCGAAGCCGGTGCTTGTTATACCATAGAGGAGAAAATCCTTGCGCCCGGCCGAAGGCCGGCTATACAGAGAAGCTTTAGTTAGCGAAGCCAGTATTTGTTATACCATAGAAGAGAAAATCCTTATTTTCGCTATATATATATATATATATATGTATATATATATATATATATATATATATATATATTTAATATATACACCCAGAGAAAAAGCCACAAAACCATTTTTAAAAAAATTCTACCCATATTATGTTTAATTTAACCAAATCGTTGTCGCCGACAACCATATTATGGTAAAATTAGTTTCTTGAAAAATAGTTTTGTTGTTTGCAACCATAATAAAACATGGTTTTCTCTGCTATGTAAGATTATGGTAGAATTTTAAAATGAAAAATGGCCCAAAAAAATGGGCTATTTTTCATACAACATTTTTGGGTGTTTTTTCATAATGAAAAATCACCCAAATTTAAAAAACGAAAAATCACCCAGCAACAACGAAAAATAGCCCACAAATTTTGGGCCATTTTTCATATGAAATCAGGCCCAATTTTACATGCAATTTTTTTGGGCGATTTTTCATTCTTTTTTTTTTTTTGGGCGATTTTTCTTTGGGCGATATTTCCTACAGCCTTCATTATCATTAAACGTCGAATTCCTACATGTTATTTGCAAAAATAACTATGACACTCCAAAAAGTGTCACAGTGTCCATTGACTTTATGACACTTTTAAGTGTCATAATGCCCATCAGAGCAGTGTCATAAAGTCCGTGGACGTTGTGTCACTTTGTAGAGTGTCATAATGTCCACAACATGCTTACAAACTCGAAAGCATAGCCGGCCTTCGGCCGGGCGCACGCATTTTCTCCTCTTTGATAAACAAGTACCGGCTTCGCTAACTAAAGCTTCTGTGCACAGCCGGCATTTGGCCGGGAGCAAGGATTTTCTCCTCTATGGTATAACAAAGACCGGCTTCGCTAACTAAAGCTACTCTGCGAAGTCGGCCTTCGTTCGGAAACAAATCAGATTTTAGAAGCTTTACTTAGAGAAACCGGTACTTGGTATACCATAAAGGAAAAAATTCTTGCGCCCGCCCAAGGCCGTCTGCGCAGAGAAGCTTAAGTTAGCGAAGCCGAGGAGAAAATCCTTGGCCCCGGCCAAAGGCCGGCTATGCAGAGAAGCTTAAGTTAGCGAAGCCGGTTTTTGTTATATTATAGAGTAGAAAATCCTTGGGCCCGTCCGAAGGATTTTGGGTCATTTTTCATTTTTTTTTTTGGGCCCTTTTTCGTTTTGTTTGGGCAAAATTTCATATTCAACTGTTTGGGTAATTTTTCATGTTCTTTTGGGCGATTCTTTATTTGGGCGATTTTTCTTTTTTTTTTGGCCATTTTTCTTTGGGCGATATTTCCTACAGCCTCACAGATTTGTGGGCTAAACCAATATTTCGCCCGAAATAGGGCGGTAATGCTAATTCATTTTGTCATAACTTGTAGTAGCAATAACGGTTACGCTGCTTGTATATTGTTTTTGGATCTGAACCTATGTGTGTTTGCGTTTGCTTGAAAGAAAGTGCAAGCAAAACAAAACTGGTCTGCAATTTCACCACACTTATTTGCTCCAATCGAACCCAAACTAGTTTCATTCGATTCAGCACATATCTTTTATTGTTTGTTATATTCGAAAAATATTGCAAGCAAAACACAAATTTGGTCTAGCCAGACCAATACAGAAATCCCAGGTTTAAGAGGTCTTTTTTAAGGTTTTATATTTTTTATATTCCACTTTTTCTCATTTTTCAACTTGAAGTTGATTGTATGTATTTACAAAATATAAAAATGAGTTGAGCGTAATAAATCAAAAATTGCAAAACTAGAATTTCATAATATAGACAACATTGCAATTTTAAAGCAGCAAGCAAAAGTTGCAAGTTTTGGCGAAGACTGAGCTATTCCTGAATTGAAATGGAAGTAACCTACTCTAAAATATACTGCAGTCCGCAACGGCCTTCTTCCGCATCCTTTCGGTTTTTTTGGTTTGTTATACTTCGCAAATTTCACGTATTTAAATCAATAATTAAAATAATGTGAGAATTTTAAGCAAATCAAACAAGTTATTGAAACGCATTTAATCATCGCAGACAGCAAAAACAACTACAATTTTGTTACATTTAAACATTTTAATAATTAACATAAAGATTGAGCGGTCGAACGATAGCATGGCTGGGAGGGTTAAGACCATAAGGAAGTTTTATTATATTCTTTCTTGTACTAAATTCAGACCGGGCTACTTTTAGCTACCTTTTAAATTTAGTTTTTAGCGGTTTTTAACCAGTCTTTAGGGAGACAAGAACACCACCCTATTTCCCTGAGCACGGTCGGAAGAATAGATAGTATGGTCTCTTTTAACCATACTTCAACCAATTTTTTTTTTTGCGCATTCTTACTACAAACACTTTTAAAAGTGATACGAGTTTCACACTATGCGACATGTCGCTCAGAAACATTCTTTGAAACAGAAGATTGGTTACTAAGTGTGTAAAGACGCTTGCTTCAAAATTGCACGAAAGGAAGTTTTCTTTCAAAAGTAACCAATTTCGTTTCTTAACAGAAGAAAATCCATAATAATTTTTGATGTTAACTTATTTCGTTTGTAAAAAAGGCGTTAAACTCAACATAAACGAACGAACAGTAATGAGCTGAACCGAACACAATGAAGCTTGTGGTTTAAAAATTAAATGTTCTCTTCTTTTTGTTGAGTCGGAGAAGAACAGTATTATTTATGTGTTCGAAAGATGACAAACAGGGAACCGAACATTATGGAGCCTTCAAAAACTCCCTGGCACTCACGGTCCTTCCCATATTTAACGATGTGTAACTACCCTGCAAATAATATTGGACGACTTGATCCATTAAAGAAAAAATGGGCTACTTACAACATGGTCCAATGTAATACAATCACGGACCATGCCATTGCTTAAAAAGTGTTTGTAGTTAAACGAAATGTTTTCGTTTTTAATTGACAAATCTTCGTTTATGAACGATTTCAAAACTAATCCTCTGGTGTATACCATGGAGTTGTTTTAATACTATTCCGTGGTAATGCAAAGCTGGGTTATATGGTCCAGCCCTAGGACATCGTAATGATAAAAAGACAATGTTTTTTCAATAACTTTGGGTTACCTTTTGACTAGTCCTTATCTTTTATGGGATATATTTTACATGCGTGTATACACAAGTTGCATTATTTGTAGTGTAGCAATTTTTATACCTACACATTTAAAAGTATTGCATTTGTATAATAAAAATGAATTTAAATATCTTTCATTATTATTTTCTAAATTATATATAAATTCTAATATCAATTTGATTTTAAATATAAACCCAATATTTTAGCTCCAAAGGGAATTATATTTGTTTGTCTTTTTTAAAGTATGTATTTACAAAAGATGACATTAAATTAAATTAAATAATTTTTGTTGTATAAGTAAGAAATTCCAGTAGAGAAGCAATAAAAAAGCTTATTTTTGCTCTTAATTTGAGCTTAACGGCCAATTTTTAGGTTTAATATTAAATCACATTTATATTTAAATCGTTTTAAATACAAAATTCTGTTCATTACTAAACACTTAAATGAAACTTAATTCACCAAGCAGGTACAATTAAATTCAATTTAAGTTTTCATTGTTTCTTTTTTTCCGGCATTTTTTGGATTCCCGGGATTCCTGCCCAGCTAGTATTTTTAAAATAATTGAATGTTGTTACAAAAACGAAACAAATTTCAAGATGATAGTTATTTAAGATTTGTTTTTTTAATTGAAGCATGAATCAAAAATAAAACATTTATTCAAGTAAATTAAAGGTTTAATAAAGTAAATTAAAGGTTTAATCAAGTGTATTAAACGTTTAATTTATGTTATTAAATTTATTTACTGGTGCAAATACCATGGTAGATAAGGCCATGATGGCTTTAGCTCTCACTCAATGTTTTTTTCATTTGAATGGGAGATAAAGCCATCATGGTCTTAGCTCACATTAGCAATTTTAGAAAATGGCTTTATCTCTCATTTCAATTCCGGAGACACTAAAGTTAAGTATTGAAATCTGGCTTCGAATACTAAAGTTTTTCTGCGTTACGGCCTGCGGCCGTACTTAGGGGTTTTTTACTCCACTAGGACGCGGCAGGTGGCTTTGCTGAATATAGTTTTCCTGCGTGCGTCACAAGAATAAAAAAATATAGCTATATCTCTCATTTCGCAAAATTTTACATATGACCTTGCCTTTCAATGATTGGGCAATAAGGCCATTATGGCTTTATCTCCCATTCAATTGAGCAATAATGCCCCCCCCCCCCCCCAGTCCCCCGTTTTTATTAACTCTCGTAAATCATTTAAGTATGGCTAAAAGCGTAACGAAAAATGCTTTTGTGATGCAATTTAGCATTATCGACTTTCATAAGACACGAAATCGAAATCACTCGGAATGCCCCATATAAAACAAAATCTCAGAAAACAGTCGACTTCTACAATTCAAGAACGAGTAATACTCAAACGTACTTAAAACAATCCTAAATGAGATAACTTTCAATAATCAATCCCGGAATTTCTTAAAATAAATACAAAATTCTTAAACCAAGTAAAAAAAGCTTTAACTTTTCGTTGGTAGTGCCACTCTGAGAGTAAAATTACAAAGTGAGCGATTTAATTTCATTTAACTTATCAAAGTTTGTTGCAGACACTACAACAACACCACACAAGTAGTTAAAAAACGATTTACTTTTTGTGTGGAGAAACAACAAAAAAAAATATAGAATAAGCCGAAAACACATTTTAAAGTAAAATTGAGAACTCTTGCTTCTCATTTAGTCTATATTTTCAGTTATATATGTACATTCATAACCGTATTCATAAGCGATTATTAAATTTAACAAACGTTTATCAAATTTTTTATAGTAAATTTGTTAAAGAACCTTTATTAAATTTATAAATTTTTCATGAATACAGGCATAGGTTTTTAAACTTAAAATCATATCGGGAATGATGCTGGTGTTTTATAATTCTGTAAGGTGTAAAACGGGTAAGTAAATGAATCATAATAAAATTATTCTTTTAATAACACTTTTGGTTTATTTCAAGTACGAATTCGGGATTGAATATGGATAAGTTAAGTATTTCGTGATTAAAAATCCGTACTTGAATTAATCTTTCTTGATTCAAGAAAATCCACACTCTCCGTACTATTAATACCGCTTCGGATTGATATGAGTACGAATGGATTGATTTTTATTTTGAGTGTAAGTCTTTAATTTACCATAGTTGAAGGCTTATTAAGCTTAAAACTGCAGCAAGTTTTAATATTGTGGTGAAATTTGCCTGAATAAAACAACTAAAACACGATTCCCACATAGATTTACTAAAGTTTAAAAAAAAAGTTTCTCTTCAAAATTTCCCGGGAATCCAGCATTAATTGTTTTCAATATAATATCTCATTCACTTATGGTATTTAATTTTTAAAACAGGCAGTAATCCTATTCTTAAAATTGGACTTAAAACTTTAGGTAAGTCTATTATAGTCCTGTGCCCATGTTCTGTAACTCTCGCGTCGAAAAAGTTTTCGATTGAAATGTGTGAAATGAAACAAAAATGCCATAAAATGAAACAAACAGCTGTTTTTCTCACTTAACTGTGTCTGTAACTTTTTTGGCGAGAACAAGCTGTCACGTAAGGAAATTACTCGCCAATTTACAGAAAAAGTGTGTCTGTAACATTTTGGTGAGAAAAGTTCCCGCTTTGATCTGTCAAATAAACTCACGAATAAAAATGGGGCGAGAAAAAATTTTAACACTAAAAACAACTAAAAAGGCAAAATGCAAAGACTAATAATAATAATATTTTATTCTTGGCACATTTTTCATTCTTTTATTATTTTGCTTTTAACATTTTTATAAAATATACGAATGTCTTCAAAGCTTGTTTGCAAACAACAAACATTAAAGTCGCTCTTTACACAATTTGGTGTAGCCGACGGTTGTGTTTTCGCCGCCGTCGTTGAAAAATTTTCAATTTTAGTAAATTTTGGTCGCCGTCAACGATATGTGTTACTGGCGTTCTGAACATCTGCAATGTCACATCGGCTTTGAGTGCAATATTATGACATTTATAACGTAACGACGTAATCTCTTTTGATAGTTTTCTACATGAGTTACAGACACACATTTTTCTCACTTTTCGAGAAACGATGGAATATTTTGTTTTACATCTTTTCGATGCAAGAAGTTCTCACTAAAGTTACAGAACATGGGTACTGGGTAAAAACAAGTACATATATAGTACTGTCTTAAAATAACTTTATATGTATAGTATAAACTAAAAACAAGTCTATATTGTAGAGTTGTCAACCAATTAAGAATAATTCGATTAATCGGTCAAACAAAAACCAACATCTTGTTCGAATAATTTTAAAAATGCGATTTCCGAATAACGAATTAACCGATTAATTAATCTCGATTAATCGAACAATTTTTTTTTTTAAGTAAAAGTTCAAAATTTGATTGATGCTCATACGTTTTTAGTGATTTTATGCAAAATGTAGGATAAGTAAAAAATATTGTAGCCATAGCCCCGATTGTAATTAATCTCAATTTTTAATGTATTTTATGTTCTTTTTAAACAAATCTTTGACAAACAATTGTATCAGCAGTTTTCTTTTTAAATCAAATGTTAAAACATTTTCAAGAAAGAGGATTTTTTACTTTCAGGTGAAAAATTAGAAATAAACAAAAAGGTTAAGAAAAATACGCTATCAAAAAATGCCGAACTGGTTCCAATGGAAAAATAAAAAATGGAAGAGACAGCGGTTTTCCTATAGAAGAAATTGTATGCAGATGTTTGGCTGAAGATGGTTGGTCTGCAAACGCCTTTCGATTCAAATAAATATCGGATAATTTAAGAATTTAGGGTCTTACGTTTCCTTTAAGCAATACAACGATATGGAGTTAAAATGAATAGTTTACGCATCAAAAAAGGAAAAAGTCATAGCGGATTTGAGAAAAACTAAAGAAGAAAATGGAAGATTTTTCATAGTTGTAGATGAATGGACGGATGTATCTTATATAAAATACGTATTTTTTTTTTTGGAAAAATATTTTTTTTTTATTCGTTACTCTCATCGATTAATCGAATAACTTTTTAGATTTAATCGTTTGATCGAACGAACAAAAACAATTATTTGAATCATTCGAACAAAGGTAAAAGTCAAATAATTGACAACTCTACTATATTGTAGTCTTGGGCTTAATCGTTCATTTAGGTGACTTTTCATTAGAGTTCATTTAAAAAAAGTGAACTAGTTCGTTCTTTTAGTTCAGTAGTTCACTTTTAGTCAGTCAGTCTTTTGAGTCAGCTGTATATTTCGTACTTTTGGAGTCAGTTCATTTAAGTCAGTTCATGTATGTAGTTTAAAGGTTCATTTACTTCAGTTGCTTGTTTTGATTTCTTATTCTGTTGTTGTTTACTTTTGTGTGTGTCAAGCTTTGAAAAAATTAATAAAAATGGAAATACTTAAAAAAACTTATTTAAATTTTTAATAAATATTTAAATATAATGTAATAAATATAAATTTTTAATAAAGTTAAAAACACAATTGTGTATTTTTTATAAAATTTCCTTTTCTTAGTTTTTCAACAAATAAATTTGACATTCACTCATTTTACAAAAACAAAATGCATAGTATTTTTCATGTTCTTTACCGAACTGATTGAAAAGAAACAACAATATTATTAGTTTCTATATGTTATAATATACTTGTTTCTTTTACTCATTGCCAGATTACTAAAACATGTTCATAATATAAGCAGGGCTGCCATATTAAGAGATGTCTCGCCACACGTGGCAATTTTCAAACATTTTGACTACAGTGCGATTTTTTTCGGCGACTTATAAAATATATGGCGATTTTTTTTTATTATTAAAAAGATTTCCGTATGACGTGCCAAATTACCAATTCTTATTTTTGATAAATACACTGAAATTAGATAAGCTATTAATTTATTTTGAGACTCTAATACTATGTTTCCACTATTAGCTTGTTGTCAACTTGTTTTGAGCAAAACGTGTCAGAGTGTTTCCATTATGTAAAACTGGTTTTGTTTTTCGAAATCAATTTGGCATTAATGTTGTTAACAAACATGAAAGCAAAAAATTTTTTTGTAAAAAAAATATTTTCTTATTTGTTTTTTAATACACATAATACATATAATTTAATAAGTCTTGTTATTTTGGTAAATCTGTAATATTTTTGCGAAATTGTTAATCACCAATAATGGATAACTCAGAGTTGTTTCATGGTTTTCGACATTTTTTGGAGCAAAACTAGTATTTATTTGAGTTTTTCGAACATGAAAAATGTATGGGAAAACAAGTAGCAGAACACTTGTTATGCTGCAAATCTAGTTTTGTGGCCCAAAACATGTAAAGCGGCCCATACACTTGCAATATTATTGTATATGATATTCGCCATATTATTTCGATTTTGTCCTATATTTTACAATAAGTCGCACAATAGTTGCATTCATTCAATAAAAAGGCGAACATAACCTATAGGAATAATATAAACAGCATTGTACAATGTTGCCAACACACTTCACTTTCTTTTCGTTGTGCAATAAAAATCAAAAGTCTTTTGATTGTTGCCAATATATTGTTCCACCTTCGAATATCACATACACATTGGCGATATAATTGTACTAAACGTAAAATTGAACAATTTTATTCCAAGTGTATGAGCCGCTTAAGTGCAATACTATTACATAATGGAAACACTCTACACGTTTTGCTCAAAATAAGCACCCCTATCTCAAACAACTACTCCCATGAAAATATTCCTATATTTTTTTATTTCGTATTGTGAATGATTCCTATAACAAATTTTATAGGAACGAATTCCCAAACTAAAAACATGTAGGGAACATGTAAGTTTTAATTTGTATTCTAAGGTAGACTCAATTAAATTACTTTTTTCTATTATTGAAGGAGTATTAATAAGAAACATTAAGATAAACACTATTCATTATTTATTTTATCATATTATTATTAGTGTTTTATTTTGTATATTTTTCTTTCAGAATACAAGCACTGACAATTTATTCACAATAGAGACATTTGCTTATAAAGCACTGACAAATAATGCACAATATAAATTTTTACTCCCAAAATATTTGCGATGACAAATTCATGACTTATCTTACATAACGTCTTCACCTGACAAATTGTTGTCATTCCAAACGTCAAACTTTATATAAAAAAAACGCTGACAGAAATTTTCGAGTTTTTTTTTATATAGACTTTGACGTTTGGTATGACAAAAGATTGTCAGGTGAAAACGCTATGTTAATGCCGACAAAATCACCTCAACAATAAATTTCAGCATGTCCTACGGAAATCTTGAGAGGCCCATAGACACATACTGCTGACACCTACTGCCGATGAATCCTTCCTATACGTGTGTGATTGATATTTTACTACACACCTATCAATCATCATTTTAAAATAAATGTCATTTCGTGAAATTCAAAAGAACCCCTATTTTCTTCACACGTTTTTTTCTCAGAAACTATTTTAAATTTGTTTTAATTTAAATTGAAAGAAAAATATATCATAAAATTAATAATTTATTTTATTGTTCATTTGAACAACTGTCAGCAGTATGAGTTCATTTCAAAATCAAACCTATTTTGGTTTTTCATACTGCATTGTCTGTGTGACGCATATATAAATAAAAATTTCAAATTTACAAACACATGCTGATTGCATGAGCATGAGAAGTATGTGTCTATGTGACCCTTTATTAATAATACAAAATATTTTATAAATTGCCGAAAAAATCGCAGCTAGACAACTCTAAGTATGGCAGCCTTGATTTTATTATGAAAATGTTTAAAGTTATCTGGCAATGAGTAAAAGAAACAATATAATGTTAAACATAGAGACACTAATACTATTGTTGTTTCTTTTCAATCAGTTCGGTAAAGAGTAGAAATCAAGTGGACAAGCAACTGATGTAAATGAATGAACCTGTGAACTAAATGAACTGAACTAAATGAACTGAACTACATGAACCCTCTCAAAAGACTACTGACGCAAAAGTCAAAGTGACATGAGTGAACTGTTGAACTAAAAGGAACTGTCAGACTAAAAGACGGTTCAACGTTCATCTGACTGACTAGTTCAATTGAACTAGTTCGTTCATAAACTACCCAACTCTACTATATTGACTAATGGCCAATTTTCTGGATTGATATTAAAACACATTTATTTTTAAAATCGTTTTAAATACAAAATTCTCTTCTTCACTAAAAACTTAAGTGAAACTTATGGCGATTTCTTTTCTGAGAAAAATATGTTACAGTACATACATGTAACATTTTCTAATGTTACCTAAAATCACTCGAAGTGTTACATGTTGTGCAATTTCAATAGAACACAATTAGTGCTTTTATTTACAACTATTACACTTTCATCATTAATGTACTTAATAAGCGATTTTTAAAGCTATTTAAGCAGTTTCTGCATGCTATTACGGGTTGGAAACAAATATTAACATCACTAATGGCTTATAAAAATTAAAACGATTATAATATAAATAGACTTTTTTTGATTTTAATTTGTAAATATTTTTATATTTTGTTTTAAAATCAATTTTTAACAAAATTATGAGCGGTATGCATTATGACGAACAAAATAAAACATTTGTTGTACAAACAAAGTAGTAAGCACCAAAGTTTTAGAACAGGGCAGTTGAACACCTTAAGTTAAAGTAAGGGTAAAACATGCAACATGTTTTGCATGTTTTTCATCAACATATTCACAAAAGAACTTGAAAAATTTTCCCACAGTTGCATTTTTTGTACAAACGAACACAAAAATGTAGAACATGTAACATTAATGCAACATTTTTCTCAGAAAATAAATCGCCATTAATTCACCGATGTGGTACACTTATGGCGATTTCTTTTCTGAAAAAAATATGTTACAGTATATACATGTAACATTTTCTAATGTTACCTATAATCACTGGAAGTGTTACATGTTGTGCAATTTCAATAGAACACAATTAGTTGCTTTTATTTACAACTATTACACTTTTATCATTAATGTACTTCATGAGCGATTTTTAAAGCTATTTGAGCGGTTTCTGCACGCAATTATGGCTTGGACACAAATATTGACATCACTAATGGCTTAGAAAAATTTAAATGATTATCATATAAATAGACTTTTTTTTGATTTTAATGTGTAAATATATTTATATTTTGTTTTAAAATAATTTTTTTACAAAATTATGAGCTGTATGATTTATGACAAGCAAAATAAAACATTGGTTGTACAAACAAAGTAGTAAGTACCAGAGTTGTAAGACAGGGCAGTATAAACACCTTGAGTAAAAGTAAGGGTAAAACATGCAACATGTTTTACACGTTTTTTATCAACATATTCACAAAAGAACTCGAACATTTTTCCCACAGTTGTATTTTTTGTACAAACGAACACAAAAATGTAAAACATGTAACATTAATGCAACATATTTCTCAGAAAAGAAATCGCCATTAATTTCAACTTAAGTTTCCTTTGTAATATTTTAGCAAAGTGACCTCAATATCACAGCAATACAACAACAACAGGCAAAGCATTAACAGTCAGCTGTTTTTTTCAGACCACCTTGTAAATAAATACACTTTTTTATATTTTTTTTTTTTTTTTTTTTTATTTAGTAGTGCTACCATATTTTCATCTTAATTAAATAAGACTTTTCAATTTAAACTCAAAAAACCAATCTGTTTTAAATACGATTTAAGTTTGTTATGAAAATTAACTTAATGTTGATTTAATAACTCTCCTGAAAATTGGGCATAAGTCAGTCAAATTTAAAAAGTAAAAAAAATCATACGAATTTTCATTAAAAAAACTTTTTGTATTATAAACGAAATTTTTGTTTAATTTTGGTTTATTTAAGTGCTGGTTCACACACGTCAAGTTTGACTCTTCAAGTCTTGAGTTTTTAGGATAAAGGGGAAAAGAAAAGGCATTCTCTTTTCCCTTCTTTCCTAAAAGCTCAAGACTTGACGAGTCAAACTTGACATGTGTGAACCAGCACTTACTACAATGTTCAACACACCAAATGTTGCCTGACTTCTGTCCATTGCTTTAAGTTAAATAGAGAGTGCTGATTACGATGGCATCATTAGTTTTTTTCGAACAGCTTTAGATTTAAAGATATAGTGACATTTCATATAATATTTCACGAATGACCCTACAAACTTAAAAATATTTTCTGTGTTATTAATCTTTGGTGAGCATATCAGGGTATCTTACTTGTATTGCAAAGACGTTCAAAATTATGTATTTTTAGATAAGTCCATAAAAATATGAAAAACCAATTGGTTCGCCCAATTTCTCAATGTATGCACAACCTAGAAACTCCAACGAACTTATCTTAGTAAAAAAAATTGAAGCCCATTAAATGATTTTTTCCACCTAGTTTTTTTTTTTAAACTTTTTTCCTATCTCATCTCGACTTAAGATGTTTTGACAAAATGCGACAGATATAATCTTCACTTATAGATTAGTCTATAGAATTAGCTTTAGCCTTAATTAACATTATAGACTTAAGTAGATTCCTAGCTATAATCTCAATTGTTGTCTACGGTATAAACTTGAGATGAGTTTGGACTTAAGTCTTCACTTAAGAAAATAATAATTGGCTTTTTTTTAGGACTTATACCGCCAGCAGTATTCAAATGTTGCATAAATTATTCGTGCCCACACTGTTAATAATTTTCCTCATATGTTTCCACAATATAAACAATTTAAAATCCTTTTCTTTATAGCCTTTGGGCTAAAAATTTGTACAAAATTTAATTGTAACGTTATGTACTATTAACACAGAAGAAAAATGTATGTGAATTTTACATAATATTTACACAAAAATGTGCTTAAGTTACATATACATACATTCATATATATATGTATATACCCAACAAACACGAAGTCAAACCTTTGATATAAAATTACTTTATCATTTGACATCAAACACAATTCTCAAACGTTTTTTAATTGTTTGATTTAACATTTAAATTCAAATCGATAATGATTTGAAAATAAACATTTTATATCAAACTAGCTTAACCCGGTGCGCTTCGCTGCACTGCTTTAACCACTTCTTCAGTTGAGAGATATTTAATATATGCGTCCTATGGAATGTTTTTTCCCCTGCGCATTCCCGCTTTATTTTTATTTTCAAAAGTGTAGTATACCATAGGAGTGACTTCTACTAAGTTTGAACATTCTTACTTTAACAGTTCTTAAGATATGCGATATTTAACATTGGCGTCCTATGGGGGTTTCGATTTTGGGGCTCAGATGATCCTACTACCAAAAGTTCAACAAATTGCTTGCAGCGGCTCTTATTAATAATGCTATCTATGAGTGGTACTGCTCCTCCTCTGGCTACCCCGCCCATTTCTATATTGACATTTATAGTTTACCATAATAGAAGCTTTAACCACGTTTGAAGACTCTGCCTTCAATAGTTCTTAAGTTGAGCGATATTGAATATATGCATCCTATGGAAGATATTTCCCCCTGCGCATACCCGCTTTATTTCTGTTTTCAAAAGTGTAGTATACCATAACTGTGACTTCTACAAAGTTTGAACATTCTTACTATAACAGTTTTTAACATATCCGATATTAAACATTGGCATCCTATGGGGGGTAACACTTCCCCCGCTGCTATTTTGCTTCAATGTTGGGGCTCAGAAGATCCTCCTACCAAAAGTTCAACAAAATGCGTGCAGTGGCTCTTATTAATATTTCTATCTATGAGGGGTACTGCTCCTCCCCTGTCTCTCCCGCCCATTTTTATATTGAAAATTTATAGTTTACTATAATAGTAGCTTAACCCACGTTTGAAGACTCTCCCTTTAATAGTTCTTCAGTTGAGCGATATTTAATATATGCATCCTATGGGAGGTATTTCCCCCCCTGCGCCTACCCGCTTTATTTTTATTTTCAAAAGTGTAGTATATCATAAGAGTGACTTCTAGAAAGTTTGAACATTCTCACTATAACAGTTCTTAAGATATGCGATGTTAAACATTGGCGTCCTATGGGGGATTCAAATACCCCCGCTGCTATTTTATTTCAATTTCGGGGCTCAGAAGATCCTACTACAAAAAGTTCAGCAAAATGCGTCCAGCGGCTCTTAAGATATGCGATAATAAATATTGGCATCCTATGGGGGGTACCAATTCCCCTGCCCCTATCGAAAAAATAAGTAGCCTATTTTATTTTTAGGGCTCACGTGATGTTACTGTAAAAATTTCAAGAAAATCGGTTCAGTAGTTTCGGAGTCTATAAGCCAACAAACAAACAAACAAACACACAAACATACAAACATTTTTCATTTTTATATATATAGAAGATAGATAGAAGATAGATGTTTTATCAATTTGATCACAAATGTTTGTCAAATGTTAAATTCAAATCAAAAATAAACTTGGCAATACTAAAGCGAAAAATTAATGTGATCATTAAAAATGGCGATTATAGTTACATTTTTTACTTTGTGGTTACATGTGTTTTACTATTAAAAATAAATTTTAATAAATTTTTGTGAAAAATATAAATTATTTGTGAGTAATTACAATGATTAAAAATACGAAAAAAAGGAAAATAAAACGGGAAAGTGGAGAAAGTTTGTTGAACGTCCGCGGCGCTACAATCCTCAAAATAAAAGGGAGCCAAGTAGTAGTAAGAACATTTCATTTATTTCATCATTTAGCTATGGTGCCGAAAGTTTATCTCACAGTTTATTTAAATAAATAATAAATTTAAATTAAAAAAAATAAAATATTTTTATTTATATTCCACATTGTATTATTTGAAAAACTTTTGAGAATTACGTTTGAAACAAAGTTGATAATAAAGGCATTTTTTTCGCTATGATTTTCAAATGATTTTCAAATCATTATCAAACGTTTGTAGTTTGAGAAAACGTTTGATTTCAAATCATTTTCAATTTGAAATCAAACCTCCATGCTTGTTGGGTAAACAGGCATCTGTAGTTTATATAAATATTTTGAAAGAACATCAACGTAAGTATATCTCTTTATATGTACTTACTATAAATGTACATATACATACATGTATACATTAATATTATGTTAACATGTATGCAATAGTAGCATTATATAATTGAGTTTTCGGACTGTAATAACCAGGCAAAATACAATCCAAAAAAATGTTTCTAAAAGAGAAAACTTCCATTAAGAACGAAACTTTTATAGACTCCAAAACTTTAAAAAAGAATATCACTTTTATTTTGAAAACTCGAACGTTGGTGTTTTAAAGAATTCAACTAGATGTTGCATATTTATCATGCATTTTTTGGTCTTGTCTTTCTCTCAGTTTTCACTTATTTTATAAAATATGTTACGATTAAATGTTTATTTGTTTATTTTTAGTATAAAAGACACAAAAAGATAAAAAACACAAGACCTGCAAACGAAAAACAAAAATCAAATAAAATACTATTATAAACTACTGAACCCAGCAAATGTAACATCTCAAAACTATAAATGAATTTTTGCTTAAGGCTAGATTACACTATTATACTTTGTATTAATACATGTCAAAAACTCAAGTAATATGACAAAGTGTGATAGTGTGAATGCAATGTGTCACGAAAATGACAAGTGTTATGAAAAAAAGTTTGACATCCCATACGTTTTTTTCTAAAAATTTCTAAACAATAATACTTTTCAAAGTTTTTCTTGGGATTCAAAAATTAATTATCAAGGTTTCGTTAAAATGTGCTAAATTCCCATTTCGCAACAACTTTTTATTGGATCAGTGTCGGATTTTATTTCATGTGTGAGTGTTTATACTTTGTGTGATGGTGTGAACACAAACTGTCATATTAAATTAGTGTTTTTGACAATCTCAACAAAACTAATTAGATTTCTATCTCACAAAGTATTATGGAATACGTAAGACTTGTTAGATAGTGTAATCTAGCCCTTATGAAAATTTGAATGGTTTTTGTAAGGCCTAAAGATGGGCCATCTTTATTTAAAGTTCAAAATGTGTGCTTGAAAACTTATAGACAACTAGCTGACCCGACAGATGTCATCCTGTCCAAATAAAGAAAAATGTTTGCGTTCGATTTTTAAAATCCGTTAAAAAGATACGAACATTTGAAAGAAAAATTAGTCAAATTGATGGAGCCGTTTTCTGATTTTAGGTAAATCGAAAAAAGTGGGCGTTAAAGTGGGCGGGGTAAAATTTGTTTCCGTAAAAACCTAAGTTGGACTATTTTAAAGAAAAAATCGTCCAAATCGGTCAAGCCGTTCTAAGTTATGCGCTTAATAG
The DNA here is from genome assembly GCA_930367215.1 of Pollenia angustigena. Taxonomy (NCBI): domain Eukaryota; kingdom Metazoa; phylum Arthropoda; class Insecta; order Diptera; family Polleniidae; genus Pollenia; species Pollenia angustigena. Next base: position 218,034,968 of record OV884058.1, on the reverse strand, counting down.
AAAAAGTGGGCGTAAATGTAGGTGTGGTAAATTTTTATTTCGATGAAAACTTACAACGGATTAATACGAACATTCGAAAGAAAAATTTGTCAAATCGATGGAGCCGTTTTCTGATTTTAGTTAATTCGAAAAAAAATGTTCTTTTCGTATAAATCTAAGTTGGACCATCGCGATTATTTTAAAGAAAAAATCGCCCCTCCGGCCGCAAAAATCAATACAATGACACTTAACAGTGTCACCCGCCTGAATATTCTGAAGATTCCCTGTAAATTTCATCAAAATCGGCCCAGCCGTTTTGGAGTCCATACGTTACATACATCCTGTTTTATATATGTATAATATACATAAGAGATAAAAGCTAATCAATTTCTAAATCTGCGATGGTTGAAAATGCTGGTTTGAAATAGAGGAACCACTTTGAAAATTGCTATGAATTATATTTTTCCAATTGTTTTTCAGCTTTTTAAAGAGCGGTACATCAGCGCTAACCGTGACTTGAGGGATTTTGGTTTCGAATACAGTTTTCAACACTAACTCGTACACATGATGTCTGCAAATAAAATAAGTTTCCTTTCTAGTGATCGCTCCAGTAGCGCACATGTACCATTAAAGCGACCCGTGTTAGAAGCTGTGGTGTCACAGCACATAATTAGAACTCTATCGGAGATATGCCATTCATTTATTGCATTCAATATAGCTGCAGCCTGCTCTTTTCCACTTGCATGATCTAATTTAGGTACTGCAATAAGTTTCTCTTTATTTTCATACGCGATTACAATTGGAAGTCGCTGTTTTTTAAAATTTTTTGCATTTATTGGGTGCAATAATTTCCCTCCCATCCCAATGAATAGTGACCATTTCAGGAACATTATTTTCAAAATCTGCTTTTATTTTTTCGGCACGTTCTTTTCTCATCTGTGTTTTTTTTTTCTTTGCATGGTAGATTTATTTATTATATAATTGTCTACATTCTTCCCAAGTGCTTCAAGTGTTGCTCAACTGGCATCTATCAAGGGCAGCTACAAGTTTTGGACAAAGAAAATATTTGTGTCCTTTTTTTTTGCAAATACAATACACTTTCTTCCGAAGTCTGTTGACTATGATCTTGGTGATTTTCAACGAAATTGATGGATGACGAATCTAATGCGAAACTTGAATTTGGTGATATGACTGGTGTTTTAGTTTAGCTGTCTGTTTCTTTCTGCTAATAACCGCGATTTCGTTCTTTCTTCTCTTCGACATAAATTGTAATCCACTCCTGTCAAAGAGCCTGGTCTGCCAGGTTCTCGCTGTTTTTGCAAAAAAAGTTTGTCTTCATTGATTTTTATTATATTTAAGGCAGCAGCGTGCGAGAAATGTATTAAAACAACAAATTTATTTTTTGGTTTTCCGACGTTCTTAAGAACGTACTTCTTTATTTTAATTGAATCTTAAGACTACTTAAACTTTTATTTTAAAATATTTTTAAGCTATGCAACGTTCGCAAAACTGCTTACGTTGCACTCCATAAAATGTGGGAATGAAAATGTAATTTAATATTTTGTTGTCACCCTACATTTTATGGACGGTAGTTATAGTTTTGTGGTAAGGACGTAACTCCTCCACCCTTTAGCTAAAATTCTCCCGAATTTTGCCTTTTCTTAATATATATATACGAACAAAAATCTCTTAATTCCTATCATCAAAATTTTTTTTTTCATTATTTATTTATTGAATCTTCATATATTAAATATGAACTAACAATAATTAATCAAATCTTAACCTAATATTATTTTTTGTCCTGCCAGTGCCAGACAAAAATTTTGTTCATCGCGGGTTCTGTTCACTTTTATAGGTGTTTATCGCTCATCTAATTGGACAAGTGCCGCAGTGTCTCTTCTTCTTAAGCGAGTGTGGCCGCTATCATTTAAAATATTTCGTGCTAGTGGGTTCGGTTGCAATTCGAGCCTTTTTAAGTATTTTACTGCATATTTCGTAATCATAGTTTTAACTAATGGAACATTGAGATCCTTGTGAATATTTGAGTTTTTAACATACCAAGGGGCAGCTGTGATTATTCGAAGTAGTTTATTTTGGCGCCTTTGAATTTTTTCGATATTAGAGGCCGAGGCAGTGCCCCATAACTGAATACCATAGCACCAGATTGGCTTTAAGATGGAGTTGTAAAGAAGAAGTTTGCAGTCGAGACTAAGGACAGAGTTTCTTCCAATAAGCCAATGAATTTGGATGGCTTTTAGTTTCATTTGAGTTAATTTTGCCTCTATATGGCTTTTCCACGTTAAACGGCGATCTAGATGAATACCGAGGTATTTTACATGCGAATTTTGAGGTATTATTTGATTATTGATTTTAATAGGGGAGCATGATTCCCGACGCAAGGTGAATGTTATATGTACGCATTTTTGCTCATTGACCTCTATCCTCCATTGCTTTAACCATAGTTCGAGTTGAAATATATGATCCTGTAGGTATCGAGATGCTTCTTGACGGTTTTCGTGCACGCTCAGAAAAGCTGTATCATCAGCAAATGTTGAAGTTTGTGTGTAGTTGTTTGTTGGCATATCCGAGGTATATATTAAGTATAAAAGTGGGCCCAGGATGCTTCCCTGAGGGACTCCAGCGTCAATTTGCTGAGGAGAGCTTAAATAATCACCTTCTTTAATAATAAACTTTCGACCGACTAAGTAGCTTTCTAACAGCTTGTGTGTGGTTACTGGTAAGTTTAGCTTCAATTTATGTAATAAGCCTTCATGCCAGACTTTATCGAAAGCTTGAGAAACATCGATGAAGAGAGCGGAACAATATTTTTTTTCTTCAAAGGCTTTTCTTATTGCGTTTACTATACGATGGGTTTGCTCAATTGTGCTGTGTTCTCTTCTAAAGCCGAATTGGTGGTTAGGAATACATCTATTATCATTTAAAATTGGGGTTAATTTTGACGCTAACAGCTTCTCAAACAGCTTTGATATATTAGAAAGTAAGCTTACAGGCCTATATGACTCAACTTTTGTGTGATCCTTTCCAGGTTTAGGTATCATGGTGACTAAGGAGACCTTCCACTTTTGAGGATAGTATTCAAGGCGTAAAATGGCATTAAAAATTAAAAGAATAATTTTCTTTGCTATGCTGGGTAGCTCTAAAAGCATTTTGTTGCTGATCTTATCAAAACCAGGAGCCTTCTTGGGATTTAAATCACAAATAGCTTTTTCGATTTCTCTTATCTCAAATCTTAGCGGAACAGCTGCTCTAGCAGCAACAGGTGGTAACTCGACCGCAATATCGTGAGATATATTTGGGGTAAATACGTTTTTTAAATGATTGACAAACAGATTTCCTTTTTCAACATCATTTCTTGCCCAACTTCCATTCAAGTTTCTTAATGGTGGTTTAGAGACAACTGGCCTTTTGAGATTTCTAGCTGCACGCCATAATGAGTAGTTTGATTGTGGGGTTGCATCAAGTTCCTTAAGATATTTTTCCAGAGAAGCCGTTTTCTTAGTCTGCAGTAACTTTGTTAGTCTTTTTGTACACTCTTTAAGTAAGTTCTTAAGTTGAGGGGATCTGTGCAATTGCCACTCTCTTCGAGCCCTCCTTTTTTCAGACAAAAGATGCTCGACATTTGTGGAATATATTTTAATAGTTTTTGTTTTTTTGGGGGCAATATTGGAATGTTGAACAGCTAGTTTCAGAAAACTGTCAAAATTGTCAATAGAGCGATCTACATAATCCGGTGTACTGAGCGCAATATTTTCTGTGCAATGGGTACTGAGATATTTTTTATATTTTAACCAATTAATTTGCGTAGCTGTCGTCGGAGGTACAATTCTATTGGGGTTCATTATAGTAACAATTGTAGGTGTGTGGTCGGAAGATAAATCTAGGGAGGCTTCAACACGAATCGTTTCTATGGGTATGTTTTTAACCACGCCGAAATCGATGACATCTGGAATTTTTTGATGATCAGTGGGCCAATATGTTGGTTGTCCGCTCGCTACCACATTTAAATCCATTTTAGAAATTGTGTTAAATAAAACACGACCCTTTGGTGTTATAAGTCGCGACCCCCAGAGGGTATGTTTAGCGTTATAATCGCCAGCGGCTAGGAAACACGGTCCTAATGATTTAAAATATTTACAATATTGGTCCTCCGATATTGAAAATCTAGGCGGGGAGTATAACGATGAAATTATTAGGTTTCTATTTAATTCCTCAACGCAAATGTTCGTTGCCTGGAGATAATCTTCACGATGATCACACATTAGGTAGTGTTTGACTCGGGCCTTTATTAAAATGGCAGAACCTCCACAAGCTCTATCTCGAGGGTCCTTGGTATCATATAGTATATAACCATTTATTTTAAACGTACTTCTTGAGGTCAAATGAGTTTCAGAAATCATCATGACATCAATTTGTTTATTTTTAAGAAAGTATTCTAATTCATTTTTATGTTGGCGGATGCCGTTTGCGTTCCAAAAACAAATTTTTAAACAGTTCATGGTTTGTTAAGTACAGCTTGCAATAACATCGATTGCATTCTAAGCATTTCCTGCATCATATTACCCATTGTGTTCGTAAAATTATTTACTGTTTGCACTAATGTTTCCATGGTTTTTTCTAAACGACTTAAATTAGAAAATTGAGTTTCATCATTACTTGGCGAGGCACCTTGCATTGGCTCATGGTTTGATTTTAGGACGTTAGCATAAGAGGTTCTGTTATTACTAGGCTGGGGGGCTTGAATTGCATTTGTGTTAACCTGATTTGTTACCTGCATTTGAGGGGGATTAGTTTTCGGTCCGACCGACTGCTTGACGATAGTATATACAGGGCATCCTCTATAATTGGCAGTGTGATTACCGCCACAGTTGCTACATTTTTTTACGTTGGGGTCGGTTTTAGACTTGTCGCAAAGAACTGTTCCATGTAATTCACCACATACTACGCAAACAGGGGGTAAGTAGCAGTATGCCTTAGCATGGCCAAATTCCTGGCAGTTTAGACATTGAACAGGACCATTTCTTTTGTGCGGCTCCTCAATAGTTACCCTTCTGTACAGAATATATTTCAAATTATAAATTGGATGCGTTTCATTTTTTTTGAGCTTAACGTCGCCGGGTTCAAGCTCCACTCGAAATAGTGGTTGGGGATTTTTTTCCCTATTTTTGATATTTGTTACGTTTTTGATTTTAAAGCCCTTCTCTTCCAAAAAAGCTTTAATTTCCCCTGGGTCTACGCATGAGTCTATGCCCTTGATTACTACCTGAAGACCTTTACTGCTCTTCAGTTGATACGTATAAAAGTTTTTATTCAGAGTCTCAAATCTTGTAATTACCTTTCGAAAATCATCCTCGTGATTCACCTGTATTTTAGTCTCGTTAATGATACCGCGCTTTATTGCAGCTACATAAAAGGAATTTTCACCTATATCCGAAATTAAACTTTTTATTAACTCATTAGAGTTTTGCTCTCTAAGGTATATCGGGGGTGGCTTAGACGATTTAATGACGTTTGGTGCTTCAGAGGATTCATCCTCCAGAATCGCGAAACGATTTTGTGTATTTATTTTATCAAAAGATGGTACTTTTGAGGCCGAAGCAACTGCTGCAGAGGTAGGGCTGCGTCCCCGTTTAAGCACTGTTATGTACCTGTCCATACCAACTTGTACTGTAGGCTTTTGACAACTTTTTACAGGGGGGTTTTCCATTGCATTTGTGTTTAAGTTCATGGTATCATTGCCCACTAAATTTGTTTTTGACGTCACGGCAATACTTGCTGGCCTGGCAACACTTGTCACCAAATCTTGTTGTAGTTTTTTTAATGAGTCACTATCCACCGTTTGTGTAAATACCGAGGGTGAGAGGGAACGTGTTCGAGTAATTGGCTTAGCCGTTAGGTAGTTAATATTGTTTTGTTTGGTTTTATTTATTTCTGCATTATTTTCATTTGCATTAACTAAAACGTACACGTTTCTTTCATTTTGTCTTAGTGTTGTTTCACTGTTTGTACTCATGCAAAGAGTTGTTTTTGTTTTTCACCGTTTTGCTTTGCTTTAATATTTTTATTATTTATTGTATTTTACAACAACAAAAGAAAAACCAGAATTTAAATGTTTTTTTCAGAATATGTATACACATGTATAAACATTCATACGTACATATATATTTTTACTGATTTATTTTATTTAATTTGATCGTTTTAAATTGTTCACTATTATGTTAAATAATTTAATTAACAAAATATATTATTTTGTTTTTTTTTTAAGCGTCCATTCGCTGCTTAGATTACAAAATCAAATGTGATTAATTAATAGTTCAAATTGTATGCGGGGCTAAAATACACGTCTGTATCACAACAAAGCACAAACCGAAATGTATGTATTTTGTTGCTTAATATGTTTGTTGTCTACTTTGGTTATAATTTCTGGTTTGGTTAGATCTTGTCTGACGATTACCCATATTCTGATGCCCTAGATGTATATTATAATTTAAGCCCTGACCTGAACTTCTAAAATTTCTATCTAATTGTTGAATGTTATCGGTCCCAAAATTATTGTTTGTGTTTTGAAATCTGCCATTTTGGCTTTGGAAATTATTTGACCTCAAATTTTGCCAATTTTCCTTAGGTGTACGATAACCATTGTTTGTCTTAACATCAGCAAAGGGTTTATTGTAACTTGATTTTTGTCTGTTTCTAAGATCAATTCTGTGAGCAAAAGCTATAGCTCTAGTATCATATAAAAGTTTCAATTTTGTATATTTTGTGATTATATTATTCAATGTTTCATGTTCATCTAAATGGGCTCTTATCGGTCCATCAATTTTCTCCATTAGTAGGTCTACTAAATCTCTGTCCACATAAGCTGGGCTATAGACTATTGGTTTTCTTACATCTACTTCATATAGTTCATTAATTTCATATTTAGCCTTAATAAATATATCAAAAAGTTCATTTAAGTTACTCACTTTAACACTTCTACAGAAGTTGAATATCTCCGCATACGTCTTTCTTGATTGTAGGCTGCTCAATAATTTTTCCTTTACCTGTTCCCAAGTGGCATTATTGTCTAATTCTCTAACTATCCTTCCTGCATTGCCTTCAAGCTTCTCATTTATAATTATTCTCACCCCATATGCCAGCAAAGCCTGATTATTAACAGCTAAAGCCATTGTTGATTCCACTGATTGTATAAATTGTCTTATATTATGATTTCCATTTAAAGGTTTGATGCTTCTAAATTCCCTTACAATTTGGTCAGGTTGAAAAACAATTCCCTGCTGCACTTGAACTGGTTCTTCCTGTTGATGTACATTAACTTGTTGCAATTGACTTTGGTGTACATGCTGCTGTTGAGTATTAATTTGCAGTAATTGTTGTTCAAGCTGCTGCTGTTGTAAGTTAATTTTTAATTCTTGTTGCTTAAGAATAGTTTCCAATTCTACGACTCTTTGTTGTAGTTCCTCCTCCATGTTGATTTTTCGGTTGTTGTCAAAAGTGTCTTTTCGGTTCATGAGTTTCACTTGATATTAAATTATTTGTTTATTTATTTATTTTTAAGAATGCTTAACTTGTATAAAGGAAATATTTGCTTTTATATAAGTACAACTCAAATATTTGGTTTTTATGAAACTTCTGCTCCAATATTATCTTTTCTTCAGAAAAGGTTCCTTTCGTGCCCCACGTTGGGCGCCAGAAATGTATTAAAACAAAAAATTTATTTTTTGGTTTTTCCGACGTTCTTAAGAACGTACTTCTTTATTTTAATTGAATCTTAAGACTACTTAAACTTTTATTTTAAAATATTTTTAAGCTATGCAACGTTCGCAAAACTGCTTACGTTGCACTCCATAAAATGTGGGAATGAAAATGTAATTTAATATTTTGTTGTCACCCTACATTTTATGGACGGTAGTTATAGTTTTGTGGTAAGGACGTAACTTGCGCTATGTCAAAAAGATCATCCAATGTATGTACAAACAAATTTTCCTTATCTTTGAGCACTTGGGTGGTCTTCTTTGAATTTTTTTTGCAAATTTTGCCAAACTCGAGGTAATTTAACTAATTTTTCCACGCTATTTCTTAATATTTTAGTGGGTATTCGAGCTTTTTCCCAGAAAATCATACATTCCTTTCTAGCTAGATTAGCAGAACTTGTCGGTTTGAAGGAAGTTTCATGCCCGGTATTCGGTGGTTAACATTTCCAATTAAATATACCTTATATTTTTTACTGCCACGTAAATCTTGCGACATTATTAATTTTTTTTTTTAATTTTTTACCACAAACTTTTAACAGAGTTAAATTTTTTACGCGCTTAAAATACAAATTAAAAAACTCTGAACCTTTCTAATCAATTGTTTGCTCTCTGTTATTCTGTCGCACTGATTTTTATGTGATGGTAATTTCTAAATTTTGTTTTCTGCGGTTTTCGGGGAAACCCATTTCTTAGTTTATGTTGATTTTGTGTTTGACTGTTTAAATAATTTCTTATTAGAAGCAAACAAAAGATAAAAACAAATCAAAAAATTTAATAGGTAGTAGCTTTGGTTGGCTTTGGTGATTTTCTTATCATTTCAATTAATCGTAATAATAATTTTATTTTTTCTCTGATTAAAAGAAGTTGAGGTCTTTCTTTCTTGTTCTCTTATTTATTACAAAAATAAACAACAAAGAAATTTGTACTCGAACGTTGGTATTTTAAAGAATTCAACTAGATGTTGCATATTTATCATGCATTTTTTGGTCTTGTCTTTCTCTCAGTTTTCACTTATTTTATAAAATATGTTACGATTAAATGTTTATTTGTTTATTTTTAGTATAAAAGACACAAAAAGGTAAAAAAACAAGGCCTGCAAACGAAAAACAAAAATCAAATAAAATACAATTATAAACTACTGAACCCAGCAAATGTAACATCTCAAAACTATAAATGAATTTTTGCTTAAGGATAGATTACACTATTATACTTTGTATTAATACATGTCAAAAACTCAAGTAATATGACAAAGTGTGATAGTGTGAATGCAATGTGTCACGAAAATGACAAGTGTTATGAAAAAAAAGTTTGACATCCCATACGTTTTTTTCTAAAAATTTCTAAACAATAATACTTTTCAAAGTTTTTCTTGGGATTCAAAAATTAATTATCAAGGTTTCGTAAAAATATGCTAAATTCCCATTTTGCCACAACTTTTCATTGGATCAGTGTCGCATTTTATTTCATGTGTGAGTGTTTATACTTTGTGTGAAGGTGTGAACACAAACTGTCATGTTAAATTAGTGTTTTTGACAATCGCAACAAAACTCATTAGATTTCTATCTCACAAAGTATTATGGAAGACTTGTGAGATAGTGTAATCTAGCCTTTATGAAAATTTGAATGGTTTTTGTAAGGCCTATAGATGGGCCATCTTTATTTAAAGTTCAAAATGTGTGCTTGAAAACTTATAGACAACTAGCTGACCCGACAGATGTTATCCTGTCCAAATTAGGACAAATGTTCGCGTTCGATTTTTAAAATCCGTTAAAAAGATACGAACATTTGAAAGAAAAATTAGTCAAATCGATGGAGCCGTTTTCTGATTTTAGGTAAATCGAAAAAAGTGGGCGGGGTAAAATTTTCTTCCCGTAAAAACCTAAGTTGGACTATGGCAATCATTTTAAAGAAAAAATAGTCCAAATCGGTCGAGCCGTTCTAAGTTATACGCTTAATAGAAAAAGTGGGCGTAAATGTAGGTGTGGTAAATTTTTATTTCGATGAAAACTTACAATGGATTAATACGAACATTCGAAAGAAAAATTTGTCAAATCGATGGAGCCGTTTTCTGATTTTAGGTAATTCGAAAAAAGTGGGCGTAAAAGTGGGCGGGGCAAAATGTTCTTTTCGTATAAATCTAAGTTGGACCATAGCGATTATTTTAAAGAAAAAATCGTCCAAATTTTATAGATGTCATTGGTGGTGCAATATGAAAATCGGACTTCACAGTGTCACCCGCCTGAATATTCTGAAGATTCCCTGAAAATTTCATCAAAATTGGCCCAGCCGTTTTGGAGTCCATACGTTACATACATACACACATCCTGTTTTATATATGTATAATATACATAAGAGATAAAAGCTAATCAATTTCTCAATCTGCGATGGTTGAAAACGCTGGTTTGAAATAGAGGAACCACTTTGAAAATTGCTATGAATTATATTTTTGCAACTGTTTTTCAGCTTTTTAAAGAGCGGTACATCAGCGCTAACCGTGACTTGAGGGATTTTGGTTTCGAATACAGTTTTCAACACTAACTCGTACACATGATGTCTGCAAATAAAATAAGTTCCCTTTCTAGTGATCGCTCCAGTAGTGCACATGTACCATTAAAGCGATCCGTGCTAGAAGCTGTGGTATCACAGCACATAATTAGATCTCTATCGGAGATATGCCATTCATTTATTGCATTCCATATAGCTGCAGCCTGCTCTTTTCCACTTGCATGATCTAATTTAGGTACTGCAATAAGTTTCTCTTTATTTTCATACGCGATTACAATTGGAAGTCGCTGTTTTTTTAAATTTTTTGCATTTATTGGGTGCAATAATTTCCCTCCCATCCCAATGCATAGTGACCATTTCAGGAACATTATTTTCAAAATCTGCTTTTATTTTTTCGGCACGTTCTTTTCTCATCTGTGTTTTTTTTTTTCTTTGCGAGGTAGATTTTTTTATTATAAAATTGTCTACATTCTTCCCAAGTGCTTCAAGTGTTGCTCAACTGGCATCTATCAAGGGCAGCTACAAGTTTTGGACAAAGAAAATCTTTGTGTCCATTTTTTTGCAAATGCAATACACTTTCTTCCGAAGTCTGTTGACTATGATCTTGGTGATTTTCAACGAAATTGATGGATGACGAATCTGATGCGAAACTTGAATTTGGTGATATGACTGGTGTTTTAGTTTAGCTGCCTGTTTCTTTCTGCTAATAACCGCGATTTCGTTCTTTCTTCTCTTCGCCATAAATTGTAATCCACTCCTGTCAAAGAGCCTGGTCTGCCAGGTTCTCGCTGTTTTTGCAAAAGTTTGTCCTCATTGATTTTTATTATATTTAAGGCATCAGCGTGCGCTATGTCAAAAAGACCATCCAATGTATGTACAAGCACTTGGGTGGTCTTCTTTGAATTTTTTTGCAAATTTTGCCAAACTCGATGTAATTTAACTAATTTTTCCACGCTATTTCTTAATATTTTAGTGGGTATTCGAGCTTTTTCCCAGAAAATCATACATTCCTTTCTAGCTAGATTAGCACTTTCTTACACGGTTAATTTTCCTTGGCAAATATTATAAAATGAAACAGCCAGAACTTGTCGTATTGAAGGAAGTTTCATGCCCGGTATTCGGTGGTTAACATTTCCAATTAAATCTACCTTATATTTTTTACTGCCACGTTAATCTTGCGACATAATTATTTTTTTTTTTTAATTTTTAACCACAAACTTTTAACAGAGTTAAATTTTTAATCGCTTAAAATACAAATTAAAAAACTCTGAACCTTTCTACTCAATTGTTTGCTCTGTGTTATTCTGTCGCACTGATTTTTATGTGATGGTAATTTCTAAATTTTGTTTTCTGCGGTTTTCGGGGAACCCCCTTTCTTAGTTTATGTTGATTTTGTGTTTGACTGTTTAAATAATTTCTTATTAGAAGCAAACAAAAGATAAACACAAATCAAAAAATTTAATAGTAGCTTTGGTGATTTTCTTATCATTTCAATTAATCGTAATAATAATTTTATTTTTTCTCTGATTAAAAGTAGTCTATCTTATTCTCTTATTTATTACAAAAATAAACAACAAAGAAATTTGTTAATCCAAATATATCCCGACAATGAAAAAATGATTATAATAATTTATAGTTCTGTGATATTTATTTACATTAAGTTTGACTTTTATTCGGTGTTTGTGTTGTATTTTACTTATTAATTATTTATTTATTTCTGTGTCGTGTAGTCCAGCTTTTAATATAAAATAGTTAAAAAGTGCAATACAAATGTAAACCCTAATGTAAGTTAAGGTTTACATTTGTGATATTATTAAAGTTCAAAAATTTATTATGATTATTATCTAATTGAAGCACAGCCGCGAATAACGTTTTAAGTTACAAAATAATAATTTTTCAGGAGAGCAAAAAAACGTTTTTTGACAGGCAGCATTATTTGTTTTAAATTTTTTATTTTTTTTATTTTTAAAAATAATGATAATAAAACTTTTACGCAAAAGTCTCATAAAACATTATTCCGCACTGCAAAAACATTTTGGTTTCATCATTTTGTTAGTAACTTGCAATGTTCTTCCACTGGCTGACACTTTGTATGCCATTTTGAAGGCGTAAAGGCGCAAAGTTTTGGTTGATTTGATGTTTAAACTGTGAAAGAGAGTAAGGCCAACGGTTACCTGCAAAAAAACAGTTTTTGCAAAATGTGGCGTTTACAACGTTATTCGCGGCTGTGCTTCAATTGTCTAGATTTTTATGGAATAAAAATAACACCTGATGAAGTTCGAAAAAAGCGAACGAAACGTTGGGAAAAGAAAATAAATTAACCATAAATGTTTTTTAATAACATTTACAAAAAAAAAAAAAAAAAAAAAAAACCATTGATCATATTAGCACGTGAGGAAAACAAAAAACCTCAATAATAATATTGAAAAAAACGCATATTCCACTCTTAAAGGCCCCGTCGCTTAGGGAATGCGGTTGCAAATGAGTTTTATTTAAGTCCAATGGAAAAAAATAAGCGGGTACCCCTGAACTTTTATGCTAATAAAAAAAAACCCCATATTGTTAATGGCCAGGTTACACGGTAACACAATGTATTACGACTTTGTAGAATCAAAATATATCTTTTGTAAGTATAATTCCTGTTTACACGGATGGTAAATGTAAGATCAAAATTAATAACAAAAAGCAGATGATTGCAGTTTAAAATTTTAACAAAAACAACATGAAAATTTCCTGAGTTGATTATAGCTGTTTTTGTAATTGTGTAAAAATGCTACCACCTTCAATATACTCTGTTAAAATACACCTCTGTTGTGATGAGAATACATTAGTTTCTAAAATGGTTTAGAAAATAAGAATTTACCGTCCGCTAGTCAGATTTTGTATTCGTATTCTCACTTACTCAATGCATTTTGCTTTTACATGATAAGATTTTTCTCATTCTACATCATTTTTTGCAATGTCGTAATACATTGTATTACCGTGTAAATTGGCCTTAAGGGACACTCTAATGTATATAGATAGATATAGAAGAAGATTATATTGTCTCTGTATAAAGAGGTGTTACGCCTTTTTCGGGAAAATCGCGTTAGAAGTCCATAGGAGCAAGCAAATAAACACACAAACGCATTGTAAAACTTTGAGTAATAGAGGCCTTATAATCTTATATAATAGTACTGCTGATACAATGACAGATATTTTTTGAGGTTACTTAGAGATTAGAGAAATTATTGATATTAATAATAAGTAAAATTATACAAAAATGTAAAAAAAAGTTACAAACATTTTTCAGCAAAATTAGAAAGTATTGCAATGTAAAAGTGCTTAGCATTGCCTAGGATTTGGATATTAGATGGGAGTTCATTCCAGAGACAGATGGTATTAACGAAGAAGTGTCTTTCTAATATTAGTTTGCGGTATCGAATGAAGTTAATTCTGTATCCTCAATTGGATCTTGAAAACGTTATTATTTTGTTAATATACTCAGGTTGTTTACTTTAAATAATTTTGTCTAAAAATAGTAGATTGCGGCATAATATAAGGGTTTCAAAAGGTACATTAAAGATTTGGTAAAAAAAAAAACTGTGATATTCTACTGTATCTAGTTTTACCATAAATATATCTTGCAACATTATTAAATGTCACTTTTAGCTTATTCTTATATCCAAACAAAGCCCTGATTACTGACTCCCTTGGTACTGACTCCCTTGTACCAGAGATCCCAATCTCTAGTCAGCCACGATCGCAAGAAATCAAGATCTCAAGAAGCCTGTGATATTTATTTTGAACATTAAACGTCTTATTTTGACAACATGTGTAACTAAATACTTTATACGCCGTAACGTTCATACGGTGCGATTGTGTTCCTGCGGTGATTGATTTAGGTGTTCTTTTTACTTAAAGAAAATTTTTAGAAATAATTTTATGCGGAATTAATGGAAATATTAATTTCAAAAGATTTTGTTATTCGTGCTTAATTCCCAGTTTTTATTATTGATAAAAACACTTGAAATTTATTGTTGATGGGATAAGCTATTCCTATGCATTTCACTGGTTGCTTAGGCCAGATCATCAGGAAACTTCATCCATAAAGGTTTTAGACAAACTAAAGATATTAAACCAAATAAAACTGTTAAACGTATAAGAATTATAGCAACAGTTCTACTTGTAACAATATCAAAGTTTAAACAAAACACATCAACAATAAACAACAGTGGGTTCATCTCATCTTACATTTCCCCACTACAATTAGTTGAAATTCTCTCAACATTAATTGTAGTTGTAAGTAGGTTAAGAAAAACAAAATGAAAAAATCAACAACTTACAAAAGATGTTGTCAATTAAGTGTTTTTTAGGCCGTGCACTGCCTGTTTATTATCAAAAAGTAATTTAAATTTTTGGGAATACAAAATTTTAATTTCAAAAGATTTTGTTATTCGTGCTTAATTCCCAGTTTTTATTATTGATAAAAACACTTGAAATTTATTGTTGATGGGATAAGCTATTCCTATGCATTTCACTGGTTGCTTAGGCCAGATCATCAGGAAACTTCATCCATAAAGGTTTTAGACAAACTAAAGATATTAAACCAAATAAAACTGTTAAACGTATAAGAATTATAGCAACAGTTCTACTTGCACTGTTGCCAATTTAGAGATTTTCCCGCTAAATCTAGCGTTTTTGAAATGTCAATCGCGGGAAAAAATACGTTTTAGCGGTAAGCGGGAAATCTAGCGATTTTCAAAGAACTCTCAGCATTTACAGATTTACAGATTTTTTACTTTTTCTTTTTGTTTTTCTGGCTAAAAACTTCTGGTTTATGTTCACGGTTTTAATTACTTTTATACAGGGTGTTCTTGAAATCGAAAACGCATGAATTTAAAACGTCGTTTTTTAATAAGATTTCTGTGATAAATTAATTTTATGACAAATATTTTACAAATATTTCTCTATTAAACAGAATTTCATAACAAAAATTATAAAAATTTTATTAAAAGCGTATTAAAAATAACTACCAAATTCTTGCAGTTTGCGTTTTCGATTTCCAGAACACCCCTGATAGTTTTAGTGAACTGAAGATTTTATATGACATTTTTTTCGATTTTAAGTTAGTATTTTGTTAATCCTGTATGTAACAATTCACAACTTTAAGCACGCATTAAGGCATCTCCGTCTGTCTATGCGTCTGTTGTCACTTTCAAACGACTCAAAAGGGAATATAAATATTGGCATAAAATTGTTTAGAATTCACCTAAGCAGTTTGGGATTGCAGTCCAGCACAATCGGTTCAGTAGGAAAAGTGCTATAAATTAAAATGCGGAACAACCGCCCTAAAAACTAACAAACTAATAAGATTATGCACAAATTCGTTCCATATGACTAAAAATCATACTGTTTAATCGGTCCATAATTATCGATAGGAAAAAAGCTATAGTGTGCCTAAAAACGTAACAAATAATGCTATCGTAATAAATTTGGTCCGCCACAGTTTAATATGGCTAGAAATCACGCTGTCAATTTTCGTGATTATCAGTCCATATTTTACCATAGGCCCTATATAAAACCTTCTCTTGGAAAACAGAACGTCTAAAGCCTTAAAAAATAATGCTATTTTTTAAATTTTGCTTTGTCACAGTTTTATATGACTGGAACTTACACTGTCAACTATCATGCAGATCAATCCTTAACTAACCATAGGCCCCATATAAAGCATACTCTCGAAAAAAGCTATAGAACGCGTAGAACCATAAAGCTTTCAATCTTTGTTCTATTATAATAACATTTGGTCAGTCAAAGTTTTATAAGACTATAAATTACTTGTTCAAAGTTTGTGAAGATCAGCCCATAATTTACCATATGTCCCATATAAACCCACTTCGGAAATATTCTAACTGTAGGTGGAGGGTATCAAAGATTCGCATAGATTAATATATAACTCTAACTTATTTTCTTTTAAGAATAAAATGACTAGGGAAGTTGGAAACCATAGTATGTAACGTAATTGAGAGTCATATACCTTTAAAAAAGCAGCCTATATCTTGATTTATATAAAACTTTAAAAAATGTTTAGGTTTTAGCGGTAGTTTTAAAAAAATTTAGCGGTTTCTAGCGGTTTTGACGTCCGATTTGGCGGGAAATGCTCAAAAAAAGTTGGCAACAGTGTCTACTTGTAACAATATCAAAGTTTAAACAAAACACATCAACAATAAACAACAGTGGGTTCATCTCATCTTACATTTCCCCACTACAATTAGTTGAAATTCTCTCAACATTAATTGTAGTTGTAAGTAGGTTAAGAAAAACAAAATGAAAAAAACAACAACTTACAAAAGATGTTGTCAATTAAGTGTTTTTTAGGCCGTGCACTGCCTGTTTATTATCAAAAAGTAATTTCAATTTTTGGGAATACAAAATTTTAATTTCAAAAGATTTTGTTATTCGTGCTTAATTCCCAGTTTTTATTATTGATAAAAACACTTGAAATTTATTGTTGATGGGATAAGCTATTCCTACACTCAAAATATTATGTAGTTAAATTCAAACGAAAATTCATTTGAAACAAATTAAAATTCATTTAAAAAACGGATCATTTACATTTCATTTAAAACAAATGATTTTTTCAGTAATTTCTAAGTTTTTTATTTATTGAACATCATATTCGTTAAAATTGAATAGTTTTTACTTTTAAAAAATATATTTTAACCGATAAAAATCAAACAAATTAACAAAAAAAAAATACGGAAAACATTATTTTTTGGTAGTTTGTTTTTTTAATAACAAACATAAATGTTGAAAAATAAATTTATTCGTAAAATAACTATATTTTTATTCAATTTTAACAGTACCGAAAACGAATTTAATAACCGACAATCAGTTACTGTAATAATTTTATGAGTGTATGCATTTCACTGGTTGCTTAGGCCAGATCATCAGGAAACTTCATCCATAAAGGTTTTAGACAAACTAAAGATATTAAACCAAATAAAACTGTTAAACGTATAAGAATTATAGCAACAGTTCTACTTGTAACAATATCAAAGTTTAAACAAAACACATCAACAATAAACAACAGTGGGTTCATCTCATCTTACATTTCCCCACTACAATTAGTTGAAATTCTCTCAACACTAATTGTAGTTGTAAGTAGGTTAAGAAAAACAAAATGAAAAAAACAACAACTTACAAAAGAAATAATTAAAAAAACTATTGTTTTTCTCAAATTATCTCCAAAAATTTGACCTGGGGTCTAATTACCGCATACGATATCGAGCAATATTGATCGAAATTTTTTATTTTGGTATTATGACTCTCGATATCGAATGAAATGTATCGTAATTTGGGATGATAGCATTCGATATCGAGTAACCAAAGCCATTACAACTCTCTAGTTTTCATTCGATACGTCAGTGTCTATCGAATGCAGAAAAATACGATAGTTTACTCGATACGATAGCTTACTCGATATCGAATGCGGTAATTAGGCCCCTGTACTTTGCGCACAAGGTTACATGGACAGCCAACCTGGCTGGCTGGCTGGAATGAGAACCTATAAGATGAAATTTAGTGGTACTTTTTTGTTTCAAACCTAGAAACATAAATATTGGCATATAAACATGTAAGGTGGTTTTACCCGATTTGTATTTAGCAGTGTACTTGCCAAATTTTCCACTGCAAATGCACACATGTCGTCTAAACGAAAAAAATTTGCTTTTATAAATATCAGATCGCATTAGCAGTGTAAAATTTTTCAATTATCTATAGAGCGTATTCAATTTTGATCTGACAAACCATCTGACATCAACTGTTATGCAAGTGATTTGTTTGTGGCATATATCATTATTTATTAATCTTTAAAAAAACAAAATTTTTTATTAACTGAAATACAATTAAAAGTGAATAAAAATATAAATATTTAAATAATTTAGATAGATTGATGAAATCAAAAACGAACGTGTGAAGCCAAATTTTCTTTATTTGTCAAATTTGACAGACAAGTGCAATTACATATGGATTTTACATGTGGAAAACCCACTGCAAAATACATGACGTGTAAAACTACCTTAACGAAGCGGGTTAAATGCTTGTTATTTGAATTTATTTTCTTCAAGCCTTCTTCTATATTTTGTTTTAATAAAAAAAAACCCATAACATGTTTCTACACCATAGTATAATATTATTATTCTACCATGTTTCTACACTTTACTTTGCTTTATACACAGTATAATAGTTGAACTTACTGTATACGTATCCGAACTATTAAAACAGCCGAGGTATTTAAAGAATTGCAGACGACAGTACTACATCAGTGATTAAAAAGTAGTTTTCGAAAAGCTACCTTTAAGAAGACAAGGCACCGAAAAAAATATTAAATAAAAACAAGTAAGAGTGCTTTATTCGGCTGTGCCGAATCTTATATACCCTTCGCCATGATGAGATAAGAACAAAAGTTATATACATAAATAACGTTCTTTAGATAGGTATAAATAAATATTAATTGAGCCACGCCAACTTTTCATTCCGTCATTCCGAAGAATATAAAAAAACAAAAAATTTATGTAAGTATGTACCTAAGCCCGTTTCCTCTTTTGCCAAAGTTGATGTTTGAAATCCGTTTTATAATCTTAAAATCGTTTTTTAGACCATAAAAAAATAAAATGAAAAAAAATTATTTTTGGGACTCGAACTGGCTTTTACTAAAGAAGCGTTAAGTTAAATATATTGAGTCTATGAGTTTGTTTTTTTATTTGAGCGGCATATCATATACATGCATTAATGTGTATGTGTATGCGTAAAATTAAACACATTACAAATAAAATCCACCACTTGTAGTGAAGGGTATAAAAAAACAGCAAAAAAAACCACACTACCAACACTGTACCACCATAGCCACTGTATGACCGTAGAAACCAAAATTGCATTGGTTTGTACGGTATGTTTATGTCGTTTTGGTTATATAGTGTTGGTATGGTAATGTCACGTCTAATTGAACCTTTAAAGGAAAAAAATTTGAGGCAGTCGTGGTTTTTACTCATATCTCAGCCATTTGTGGACCGATCTTGCTGAATTTCAATAGCAAACAATTTCGGACCATATGTGACATAAATGTATAATAACCTGGCCCCCATCATATATGGGGTCTTCGGAAACCCCATTTTAACGGACAGACGGACATCGTTAAATCAACTTCGCTCCTCATAAGGACCCAGAATATATATACTTTATAGGGTCTAACATCAATATTATAGAAATTACAAACGGAATGACAAACTTATATATACCCTATTCACCACCTGTGGTTAAGAGTATAAAAATTACCAGGAATAAGTAGAAAATAAAACTAAAATTATAATGCAAGTTTTTAAATTCTTTTGGGCACCAGCTGTCCTTCTGTTGGTAATTAACCGTAGAGTTGAAAGTTTGCCCTCGCTGGAACCCGACTATGAACCTGCCGAACGTCTAAGCTTAGAGGCTTATAACATCGTACGTGATAATGTCTTTCGCGATGAAATAAATGCAAGTATTGGAGCAAAAATGCCGTTAATACTATTATGAAAGAGAAAATCGAAGAATATGAAGAGGGTTTGCGTGTTCCCGAATTATTTAAACCTTCCCAAAATTTCTTTAAAGTTTTGGAGAAAATAGAGCAATCGAATCTTTATCAATATATTGCTAGAATGCCCAAAAGAGGTGTATTGCATGCCCACGATACAGCATTGTGTAGTACAGATTGTGTTACAAATTCTACTTATCGAGAACATTTATGGAAAACCGTATCAATCAAAAGGCTGTGCAATTCAAATTCTCAACTGTACCGATCCCGGAATACGAAGTTAACTGCAGGTGGAAATTGTTGTCTGATGTTAGAAAATTATATGGAAATGCAACGGTTGATTAAAGTTTGCGTGAACAATTATCTTTATATTCGATGGAAAAATTTTCAGATAGCAAAGAAATTTGGAACAAATTTGAAGAATTATTTACTCTTATCAATGGCTTGTTGTTCTATACTCCTGTATGGGGGATTACTATTATAATGCTTTAGAAGAGTTCCAGGCTGATGGTGTACAATATTTAGAAATCCGTTCAACTTTGCCAATAGTAAGTACGTAGGAAACATGTGTGTGATAAGGTAAACTGAAAGGAGCCAAGAAAAAGGACAAAAATGAATATAACGAAGATATGTAGAAGTTTAACCCCAGTAACTTCAACTTTATTGACCGTTTTCTCATTGGATGATATTCTCTTTTTCCGACGAAAAGCTGCATATTAAAGAAATTTGGTTCTCTCACCGTCATCTGTCATTGCCGTACAGATGAATTCGATCAGTTGAAGACTCCCAACTTTTGCATATATTTTTAGAGGTGCTGCCAACTGAAAACAATGTTTTCTATCTGTATATTGAGAAAACCAAAATCGTTAACGGACAGTTTATCGGTCAACTAAATTTATGTCAACATTAATTAAGGAGCATGTACACGGCATGTTTTTCACATTTGACTTGTCATCTTTTCAAGCATGTCTTTCAAAATTACCGTTTTACATAAGGTTTATAACATTCGGTCTTAAATGCACATGTAATTTGCTTCTGACATTGTCTCTGTTTTTTTCGCATAGTAATTGCAGAAACCAAAGTAGATCTCGGTTTAAATAGCGTGAGTTATGTTATCACCCATAGCAAAACCACCATAAACACATAAATCTCATTACAAAATTGTACTACATACATACATATATTTAGCTAAGTAATTAAAATACTTTTTAAGTTATTAATATTTTACTATTTGACATTTTTGATCCAAATCTTTTATGCTTATATTGCATTATCGAAACCTTGTACTATTTGTTTACTTTACAATGTACTGATTTCTTTACTCTACATAATTTCCAAGAAATCAAATTTACTTATTGGATATTTTGTATTTTTACTATTTGTTTATTTTACATACAATGTACTGATTTCTTTATGACCTATTACTCTGTATAAATTCTGGGAAACCAAATTAAACTAATTTTTGTACTTTAGATATTTTGTTTATTCTTATTAGCTATTTTAGTTTTAAGATATTTTATTATTAAAGAAAAAGAAAGATGAAAAATAAAATCAATTGTATTTGAAAGATGGAAGTGGTTTCACTTTTGACTTTCTCCTTTCCAACTCGAACTTAAACTTAACTCGTGCTGCCGCTACAAAAATTTTTATTTGCGCCGTAAAAGACTTCAGCCGTCTTTAATTTGTTTCTTTCAATTTGAAAATACCAATTGAGGATATAATAATGAAATATTATTTATAAATATACCTTGCAAATGAAATTGGACCACCTGATCCATTTTTATAAAATGGACTACTCCATGGACTGGTCCGATGCAATGCAAGCATGGACCATGTCATTGTTAAAAAGTGTTTGTAGTGAGACGACATGTCTTCGTTTTTTAACGACATGCTTTCGTTTTTAAACGACTTCAAAACTAATCCTCTTGTGTATACCATGGAGTAGCTTTAAAACTACTCCTTAATAGTCCAAATGTGGGTTATATGGTCCTGCCCTAGGACATCGTAATGTTAAATAGACCATGTTTTTCCATACGTTTGGGTTACTTTTGGACTAGTCCTGGTCCCTTGTGGGCTACTCTTTACACGCGTGTTTGGACTGGTCCTATTATTTGCAGGGTATGTACATAATTTCTATTCAATGGTGAAATGAGCATGCATATATCGGTATTGTAAAATATTAACTTTAGCCGGCTTATGATTTCGTCAATAGATTGCCGCCGCTGTCGATTTCATACCGGCATAAATTTCTGACACAGCTGATGGCAGATGGTTTGTCAGATGACTTTGCATCTGACTTTTACATAAGCAATGTTTTAAAGGTAACCAGGCGCGGATTCAGGGGGGGGGGGGGGAATAGGGAAATTTCCCCCCCGTAAATTATAAAATATGTTTTGTTAATTTCGATAATACAATAGACGCTAATAGATAGACGCTTGACCTGGTCTCGTCATATCGAAGCGAAAATAACGGCTATGAAACTTAAAGCAGCTCAACTACATTGGCTTCTCGGTGGAAACTCAAACTTGTCTTTAGACAACAAAATTCTGCTATACAAGTCCATCATAAAACCAATATGGACATATGGCATCCAATTATGGGGTACTGCATGCGCATCTAACATCCAAAAGCTTCAAAGAAGACAGTCTAGAATATTACGACAAATTGTCTGCGCCCCATGGTATATACGTAATGATATTATCCACAGAGATCTCAACGTCCCCACTATCCAGGAGGAAATTAAAAAATATTCAATAAGCTACATCGATAAACTAATGGTCCACCCTAACTACCTCGCTCGGGGTTTGCTTCAGTTCGAAGGTCACCAGAGGCTAAAAAGAACCGATACTTTGAGCCTAACTAGAAGTCAGTCTTAAAATTTGAATACAGCAGTTAGTGGTTACACTGGTAACAACTAATAAACAACAAGTAGAATTAAGATTTGAATACATATTGTAAATTTCGATAAGAAAGATTCAATAATAAAAATAAATTTAAAAAAAAAAAAAAGATAATACAAGAATTCCCAATAATAATATTTTTTTTAATGTAAAAAATTTTTGGAAATCCCAGCAAGGTTTTTTTTGTGTTTTTTTATGGAATCTCTAACGACATTTTCAATAAGTATTTTTTTATTTTTTTTATTGAATCTCTAACGATTTTCAATAAGTATCCATATCTTAGTCCAAATAGCTATTTATTAGATATTTCCAAAGAAACATCTAGTTTACCGAATTCAAATACTTATTATTCTACATTCAATCCCAGCAGGTGCCAAAGATTAAACGTTTGACTTGATAATGCGTGCGGTTGAATTATTAAAAAGCCTTAGTATTTGCAGTATTTACGTATATATTTATGTGTTATATGAATCAAAATTCTATTCGATAACTTTTGACGAAAGCACGGATTTGTCGGGGAAAAGCTAGATTTCCTTATCTTTAAGATATTTCAACAGACAACAAAAAGTTTTTAGGGAAGAATTTATTGGCTTTGTTGTAAACGCATTTGAAGAGGCTTCAAAAGATATTGATGACGTTGATGTGTCCATTGATGCGAAGGCATAATCATCAATACTTCTTAAAGCTTTGACAATTTTTGGTCTTGACCTTAAAAATTGTGTAGGAGATGAAACAGCTGGGTGTCCTCTGATGTCAGCAGAAATTGAAGCTGTTCAAAATTTCTAGAAAAGCGACAAATGCGAAACAAACGCCTTGCTATTCCCATAAAATTAACACTTCAATTTCTAAAAGCAATAAAGTGCCATTAATACAAAAAGTTGTATCATTTGTGAAAGAAACGACAAAATTTTTTAAATATAATCATCATAAGCGAAAAACAGCTTTAGCAAAGTATTTGGGAGCCAAACTCTCTTCATTATGCGTCTTTGCAACAAGTGTACATCATATAGTAGAAGCTTTGGAAAAAATATCTGAGTGGAATGGTAGTATCTCTACCTTTATATTAAGGAACTCAATTAGTACTTTTAAATTTTTTTGCGGAATATACATATTAAGTACGATACTTATTGTAACACAGCCACTTAGTATCACTTTACAAAAGCAAGATATATTTCTTCAAAAAGGATCAACTCTTATCAAAATTTTAATCATGTGCCTTGAAGAAAAATAAAATAAAGCCGAAGAACAATTTAAAGCGATTTTTGAAAAAGTTAAAGTTATTTGCGTTCAAATCGAGGTTCCTATCGATAATAAATTAGATTCGATTGCAACCACTCAATCTCCTCAGAGGGCTTGCCGTTTAACACTCGATGTCAGGGTAACCTGTCCGTAAAAACGCCTGGGTTCGAGCCCAGATTGAGTCAAGAATGAAAATTTATCAGTAAATTTTAATTAATTTTCATGTTGAAAAATTCCTTTCTTCATAAAAATAATTTAATGAAAATTAAATTTGATGAACTTAAGCCTAATTAAAAATATTAAAAATTTGGATTAAAAACCATAAATAGTTCAACAAAATAACCACAATACTAATTATTGTTAAAAAAGCTAAGGCACGAGCTCTATGTTTGCATTTGTCCTTCAAGTTGTGCTGAAAAGGTCAACAAGAAAAAGAAAGACAAAAAATGAAAAAACAAAATAAGTACTTTGAACTTCAAGAAGAATTCTTGACAAAAGTACGAAAAAACAGAAGTAAAGGAAGAACATGTAAAATAAATTAAAATAGATAATCATTCAAAGCAAATTTCGATCTACCAAATGTTAAATACAATTTGGTTTAAGGATTGATGTTTGACTATTGACGTCAGCAGTCGTCGATGGCTGCGAGTGTTAAACGGCAAGCCCTCTGAGGAGATTGAGTGTTTGCAATCGAAACATGTCAGGGTAACCTGTCCGTAAAAACGCCTAGGTTCGAGCCCAGATTGAGTCAAGAATGAAAAATTATCAGTAAATTTTAATTAATTTTCATGTTGAAAAATTCCTTTCTTCATAAAAATAATTTAATGAAAATTAAATTTGATGAACTTAAGCCTAATTAAAAATATTAAAAATTTGGATTAAAAACCATAAATAGTTCAACAAAATAACCACAATACTAATTATTGTTAATTATTTTTTTTTCCATAAAAAAAAATTATGTTTCTAAAACGACTGCGCATATAAGAAAGTAAATTTTATTGCGGAATTTCGGTTTTTTTTAGTTTTTCAATAATCTAAAGCGTTCTTGAGTTACGCGAATATATGTTGTGCAACCTTCTTAATTTGCGAAATAACGGTATATCTCGAAAACCAAAGCAAACATAAAGAAAAAAGTTTTAACTTTCTTAAAGTAAATTTTATTGCGGAATTTCGGTTTTTTTAGTTTTCCAATAAGCTTAAGCGTTTTTGAGTTGCGCGAACTTATGTTGTGCAACATCCTTAATTTTCGAAATAACGGTATATCTCGAAAACCAAAGCTAACCTAAAAAAAACGGCTAGAACCACTGGATTCAGCGACCCCGAATTAGGTTAGAAATCTTTCATCGTATCATACTAAAATATTAAACAGCAAATACTTTAATCTATCTATACAATATATAATTTCTTAGTATGTCAGGATGTTTGCATGTATGTCCTATTCTTTCCGCAACTTTCTGAAGCCATCTGATGACATGGAAAGCTGAAATTTGGCACACTTGAAGTACTTTCTCTGCGGAAGATCGTAACGAAGCCATATTTTCGGCTTTTCAACTAGTATAACTATAAAGATCTGATAGAAAATATGTTTTTTTTATAATATGGAGAACTTTTGGCCCCACCCGGCACAACTAGGCACCGTCGGATTGACCTGAAAAATTAAATCATGATTTCTTACACCAAACCTCATATTTAAATCCCATACAAGATGCGACCAGTCTATTATATATGATATATATTTTAGCCCCCATATTCATAAATGATTATAAAATTTAATAAACTTTTATTAAGTTTAAAATATTTTTATGAATACAGGCATAAATACATAAAATAAGCAACTGTATAACAAAAATGTAAAGCTATTTTTTTGGGTTTAATGAAATAAATTTTAAGTTTAAAGTGCAAGCTGATTTATATTATGGAAAAATATCTTGTGCAACTTTAAAAGCTCGTTCCGCGCATATATTACTACGCTGCTGAAAATTATCACTGTTTCATATATCCGCCAAACAACTCATCTATCACAACGTCTATCATTTGCAATTAAAATTTAGTTTATTAAAAAAACCGCGAAATAGAGTTGCGATTTTTTTTGCGCCCTTCTTCCGTACAAATGGTAAGATCTTGTTATATTCATGAAATTATTAGAAAATACTTAAAATTTTATAATTAAATGTTAATTTTGTATAGTAAGGAGATTGATATTCCCAAAAATTGCAAAAAGGACTTACCCTAATACACATATTGTTTTTAATAAACTTTTAAAAACAAATTTTTTATTTTTTTGTATAATACAAAATTCCCACCTTAAGGCACAAGCTGGATCCGCGCCTGAAGGTAACACACGACATTTTTTGTAAAATTGAAAGGCAATGTCTATATTTTGGTAACTCAATACAAAGTGAAGAAAAATATTTTATTTATAAAAATTAAAAAACATAAATTCAAAATAAAACTAGATAAAAATATTTTACAAATATTAAAGTTAAATTTGATACAGTACAACACCCCCACTCAAATTGACCTTTAAATATTTAAACCTAGTTCTTTAAAACAATATTTGTGTTTTGGTGCCGTTGTTGCTTTCGTAAGACAGTCCGCTATCATCTCATCTGTTTCAACTGGTAAAAAATCAACTTGTTTTGCATGCTTTTTCTCCGTTATAAAATGATGTCTCACGTCAATATGTTTGGAACGGGGTTTATAAACGTTATTGCATGACAAAGCTATTGCACTTCTGTTGTCACAAAATATTGGGGTTGGCTTACATGAGATACATATCTGGAACAAGTTTGTAAAAAAGTTCTCTTAAGCAAGCAACTTCTTGAGAAGCTGCAGACATTGCCATGTATTCTGCTTCGGTTGCTGTTTTTTACTACTCCATGAAATAGCACCTGTTTGTAGAATGACAGCATAACCTGTAATTGACTTCCTCTCATCTATATCATTGGGCCAATCAGCGTCTGAATATGCTATTAACTCACTGTTTCCATCTTGACTATAGGAAAGCTTACAACTTGTAGTTCCCTTTAAATATCGGAAAACCCTCTCAACAGCATTCCAGTGTTCTTGACTTGGATTATTATTAAAACGACTTCAATAACTTACTGCGTGTGAAATATCTGGTCTTGTACACTGTTGCAAATACATTAGACTTCCAATTGCTTGCTGATAAGGATAATTATTGGTAGTAATTTCGTTTTCTTTCTTTTTAAGCTTTTGATTTGGATCCATTGGTATTTGTACGGGATTACACTCTGCCATACTGAAGTTGTTTAATATTTGATTGATGTATTCCTCTTGATCTAAGCAAATTCTTTCGTTTTTCTTAGTTATTCGAATATTTACACACTTTTCGGCTTCTCCAAGCATCTTCATATGAAACTCTTGACATAGCTTTGACTTGACAGTTTCACGAAATGGTATATCATTACTAAACATTAACATGTCATCGACGTACATATATAGCTAAATACGTACGCTTGGTTTCCTTAATTTGTTAATACAGACAAGGATCTATCTTAGACTTTATAAAACCAATATTTAACAGAACTTTATCTAACTTATTGTTCCATACCAAACTCGCCTGCTTTAAGCCGTACAAAGCCTTGTTGAGTTTTACAACAGAGTTTGGATATGCACATTTCACTCCCTCTGGTTGGTAAATATATATTTCTTCCTTCAAATCTCCTTGCAAAAAAGCAGTTACAGCATCCATTTGCTCAATATATAAGTTATATTTTCCAGCTAAGGCAACTAGCAATCTTAACGAATATAACGTATAACCTATGAATAAGTTTCTTCGAAATCAATGCCTTTTTTCTGCGGTAAGCCTTTTACCACCAAACACGCTTTATACCTTTTGGAACCATTTGACTCGTCCTTAATTTTAAATACCCATTTGGTTTTGATTGCATTTGGCAACTAGGATGAGTTACTTCCGTCCAAGTATTATTAGTTTGCAAGGAAATTATCTCGCTATTAATTGTAGCTAACCATTTTGCTCTCTCTGCACTTTTCAGAGCTTCTTCATAAGTTAATGGAAAATCGACTTCAATATGTGACGCCAGAAGACTGGCCTGAGCTTTCTTTGCTAAACGTTCACTTCTCTTTGGAACTGGAGCTTTATGTTCTGAATCAACTACTTCATCCTGTATTGTTGAAGATATGATATTTTCACTTTCGATTTCTTCCCCCACACCATTGTTATTGTCTGTAAACGAAGACAATAATAATGAATCATTATCGACATCGTTATCAAAGGTTTCTTCAGAACTTGCGCCATTTTTCTCCGATTTAGAGATTAAAAACCAATATTCTTCAATAGAATTTTCCTTATTGAACGCCATAAGCTCGTCCTCGAAAAATATTACATCGCGACTTGTAGTTACCAACTTTTAAACTTGGTCATACAATCGATAACCTGAGATGATGTTGAGATATTTTTAACAAAGCAGACGTGAAGATCGTGGCTCCAAGTAAAAATTCTGTAACAGGTGGATTTCGGCTTCTGTTGGGGACGTTTTTGTGTAATGGTTGTGCCGGTTGATGTCTGGATTGCAAGTCACTTGAAGTTTACCCGAATTTCTTCATTTATGTAGTAAAATTTGCAAAAATATTATTCTATTTTTGTTGAAATTTTTATTATCAAAAAGCACTCAAACTGGAAGGCGGTTGGCACAAGTGAATGTATGCGTATGTATAAAATACTTCTTCAACTACTGTTAAAATAAATAAAACAACAGCTGACTCTTTCACACTAATCAACTCACCAGAAAGTGATAACAGAACATAGAGTCGGTAACTAAGTGCATAGACATAAATATGTCAACACCAATCCAAAATAAAGCACAACAAGCTAAGCGAAAAAATATTGAACTATCGCCAGACATGGAAACAGATTTAGTTGGTAACATGAAAATAACTGATCTGATGAATGTGATAAAAGAAACAATCACTTTAAGCTTAGATGAAAAAATGAAAATCCTTTCTACCAAGGCAGATATGGAGGAAATAAAACAAGAAATAGGAGCAGTCAATACTGAACTATTATCACTAAGAAAAGAAAATTTAGAACTTAAAGAAGAAATAGCTATCTTAAAAAAGGAAAAGCAAGTTGATAGAAAAAATGTTTTATGGCTTGAACAGCAAACTTGCAATAAAAAACTTATTTTTAAAGGAGTATCAAAAGATAGTAATCCCAAAAAGGCAGTTCATTGTGTTTGCTCTGACATTTTGAAAATTGATATTGGTATTCTCTCAGCTAGAAAAATGTTTGAAAGGGATAAAAGAATGTCTGTTATTGTTGAGTTAGAAACAAGTGCTGAGGTTGCAAAAGTATTTAAAAACACAAGCAAATTGGCTGGAACAAAAATCTCAATTGAGCGATATATTCTTCCCTTAAAACAAGAAAGAAAAAAGGCCTTCTTGCAACTAAAGAAAAATATTTCAAACATTAGCAAAAAGCATAAAATTGTGGTTAGAGATGATAGGCTCAAAGTAAATGATAAATGGTTCATCTGGAACTCTGAAAATAAATTAGTTTGCGGCAAAATAAATGGAAGAGAAGCTCTTAAAGATTTATACGAAGAGGATATGGAGAATTTAGAAATCAATTATGATACGTTACTGCAAAACTTTTTTTCAAAAAACTAAAAACTTTCCCTCGACAGAATAAAATTGTAACGGAAAGTGTTAACAAAGAAATAAAAAATCAAAATTTAAATGTGTTATCTTATAATATAAATGGTATTGAAAATAAATTAAATTGTCCCTCTTTTTTTAATTACATAATGCAAGCAGATATTTTCTTTTTAATTGAAACACACCTAATAGAGGAAAAAACAGAATCTATTAAAAAATATTTCAAAGGTTTCAGGTTGAACTCAGTGCCAGCAGTTAAAAATAATCGGTTCGGTAGAGCCAGTGGTGGTTGTTTGTATGGATACAAAAACTGTTTAAAAGATATTGGTATTAATATTGAAGTTAATAATGAAGGAACAATAAAATCTGCTAAGCTTAGCATAAACCTCATAAAGCTTACATTTTTCCCACTTTATCTAAGAGGAAGTGACTGGAGTAACGAATTTAATACAGTTAAAAAATATTTTGATGAAAACGATACTATAAATCCAATAATAATTGGGGATCTTAATATTCGAATTGGAAATCTCCAACAGGATATTAACGACCATTACAGACAGTTGTTTAAGGCAGGAAGAGATATAAGAAGTTCAAAAGATATGGATTGTAATAATAAAGGTCGTCAATTTATGAAATTCTGTGCAGATGAAAACTTATTAATTCTTAACGGTCAAACAAAAGGAGATGAGGAAGGATCATTAACGTTTATTAGCCCTATAGGGGAGTCCGTTAATGATGTATGTGCAATGCATTGCGAAGCTTTACAGTTTGTGGAGCAATTTAATATTGAAGATAAGGTATGGTCCGATCATTTACCCATAAAATTAACACTTAATTTTAATGGTTATAATACTGTTAAAAACATGAATTTACTGCCGAAACTTACATGGATCAAAAATGAGCTGATAAGATACCAATCAAATCTCAACTCGAATTTAAATCACCAACAAACTCTAAGCGTGAAAGAATTATCTGAAGTCATAAATAAATCTGCAGTACTAC
Source organism: Pollenia angustigena (assembly GCA_930367215.1). Lineage (NCBI taxonomy): Eukaryota > Metazoa > Arthropoda > Insecta > Diptera > Polleniidae > Pollenia > Pollenia angustigena. The sequence continues at coordinate 218,004,381 of OV884058.1, read as the reverse complement.
CAAATCGAAAGAAGTTTGAGCCAAAAAACAAGTGGTATAATTATAAGTGCAATAATGCCAGAAACAATGCTTTGATACACTTAAATAAATATAGATCAATACAAACTATCAAAAACAAGGAAACTTATCTAAAAAAGCAGGCTAAATATAAATTAATATGTAAAGAAAGTAAAGAAAATTATTATCAGCAGCTTGCAAGCAAAATAAACAATATAAATGATAGTAAACAGTGGTGGAATTTTGCGAGAGAAGTACGTGGACAAAATAACCAAATAGGACGGAGTATATCATCGTATGAGTTTAAAACATACTTCGCTGATCTTCTTAATCCACCGCAAAGTCCTCAAGAATTTTTGTATGCGCCAATGCTAACTAAGGATGATAAACTTGATTCAATTATTACTCTTGATGAACTTAAAAGTGTATTAAAGAATGTTAAGCCAAACAAAGCCCCTGGGGAAGATGGTATTTCGTATGAATTTATAATAAATGCCACTGATGATTTCCAGAAACAGCTAGTAAATGCATATAATAAAATGTACAGTGATTGCGAAATTGATGAAGTTTTTTGCAAGACGGTTATTGTTCCTATATATAAAAAGGGCGATCCTAATATACCAGGAAATTACAGGGGCATTTCTTTTATGAACTGTGTGGCAAAAGTATTCATGGGTATTCTTAACAATAGACTATGTGAATGGGTGGAGAGAAATAATATTTTAACAGAGTACCAGGCTGGCTTTAGAAAGAAATACTCAACAGTCGACAATATATACAACCTCGCAGGCATTGTACATATAAAGTTATTTGAAAAAAAGAAGGTCTATGCATTTTTTGTCGATTTCAAGGCCGCATTCGATAAGGTAGCTAGAAAATCTCTAATATATAAATTGTATTCAATGGGCATATCGTATAAATTTATTAAACAATTGGAGGCAATCTATAGCAACACAAAATCAGCAATATGGAACGGAGAAGAATTATCAGACTATTTTAACACTAACTCAGGTGTGAAGCAAGGATGCTTGCTATCCCCGCTCTTGTTTTCACTTTATATAAATGATCTTCATGACTGTCTTGGTGGTGGAATAAGAGTGGAAAATCTTAATATCCGTCTTCTTATGTATGCTGACGATATAGTTATTCTAGCTGACGATATAAATGTTCTTCAGAAAATGATTTTAAAACTAGAAGGTTACTGTAAATTATGGAATCTTGAAGTAAATTTGAGCAAATCACAAATAATGGTCTTTAGAAATGGTGGAAGACTTAAAAGAGCAGAAAAATGGCAGTTTAACGGAGAAGACATAATTATCACCAACCAATTTAATTATCTTGGAGTAATTCTAACCCCAAAGATGAAATTTTCTAAACATGTTGATAATAGAAACGTTAAAGCAAGAAATGCCATAAATACCACATGGACAAACTTTATTAAAAATAAACAAATAAACCTGAGACAAAAATGGAATCTATTTTTGGCTGTATGCAGATCGATCCAATCATATGCGGCACAAGTATGGGGTTACGGATATTTTGATGAGGTTGATAATTTACAACGCTTTTTCATGAAAAGAATTTTAAATCTTCCGAGTTTTACGCCTAACTACGCACTAATGCTGGAAACTGGGGCTGTTAATAACCATATATATACACTCGAATTACATCTACAATATATAACGAGAGTATTATTCCATTATGACACCAGTCGATTGCCTCTACAAATTACACAAATTCTCCTTCGCAAGGAGTTATTTTGGGTAAGAGAACTAAAAACAGTTGCTAGCAATCTAAACATTACCTGGTCTAGTACACAACCCCAAAAACAGCAGTGGATTAAACAAAATACCGATCTTTTAAACACAATGCATGAAAAACAACATTTAAACTTTTTACGAAACCAAGAACAATGCTCCAGAGTTTATAAATACCTTGACCACAATAGAGGGCATAGTTATATAACAGATACCACAAACCCATCTAAGATTACATGGATTTTTAAAGCACGTTGTGGTCTTATCATGTTAAATTACAACGCATTCGGCGTATTGGAAGAAAATAGATTTTGCAACCTATGCAATCTGCACGAGATAGAAACTTTTCAACACTTTTTGTGCGCTTGTCCGGTTTTTAAAGAGTTCCGACGGGCGTGTTTTGGAAAAACAACTCTATTACTAACAGAAATGGTTGTCATACTAAATGGAATTGGAAATAGTGATTGGAACAATTTAGTTACATACCTAAAAGCTGCTTTACAATACAGAAGTTTTTTAATACAAGAATTCAATTAAATTTAGCTTTGTTACCATAAATGTTAAATATTTCATATCGACAGACGTTTTGAAAGAAAACATGTCGTATTTTACTTTTTCTTTTTTCTTTTTTTGCAATAATAATTTCAAATATACATTAATATAAGATTTAAATAAAATATTGTAAATTGATCTTATTGTAAATAAAGAAGAAATTACTATATACTATATATACTATACAATCGATAACCTTTGGATTCATCGCAATAAGCAATAAAAATCATTTTCTCAGATTTTGCATCAAGTTTCCTCCTCTTTTGATGAGGAATACATATGTATGTTCCATTGCACTACAACCAAATACTCGTAAATGACTAAGAGTTGGTTTTCGACCATACCATATTTCATTTGGACATTTTTGTAGGACTCGATGTGGACTTCGATTGATTAGATAACAGGCAGTGTAAACCGCCTCTGCCCAAAAACATTTAGGTAGCTTTGCATTGTACAACATACAGCGAGCTTTCTCAATTAACGACCTGTTCATCCGCTTTGCGAGACCATTTTGCTGCGGATTATAAGCCACGCTTTTCTGATGCTTAATTCCACAATTGGTTAAATGGTCGAACATACTTTTCTTCACGAACTCTCCTCCATTATCTGATCGTAGATTTTGTAGCTTTCTTCCAGTTTGATTTTCAGCTAATTTTTTGTAATTGACAAATGTTTCAAATATATTTGTATACTAAGCTCTTATATTTTAAATAATAAGTAAAAACTTTTCTGCTACAATTATCCGTTAACGTAAGAACATACGAACTTACAGCATTTGATTTTACTTCCACTGGACCGCATAAATCGGTGTGAACTATTTCCAAAATATTACTGGCTCTTAAACCTTCTTTTGGAAATTTGAGTTTTGCATGTTTTCCTTGTGCGCATGCCACACAATTTAATTTAACTAAATTATTAAAGTTTATTAAACCATCAGATTTCATCTTCTCCATTAATTGTTGATTCAAATGACCCAAACGTTGATGCCATGTTTCAAAATTTGACGATTCACTAGTCAAGTAAATACGTTGGTTAGTAGCAGAGAACTGCAAAATCACTATTTTTCTTGATTTATTCATACGCGCTTTGTTAACATTAACAACAATAAACCACTCGATGAGACGCTTTGTTAAAATTAACAACAATAAAAACAAGAATACATTGTACATACAGAACTACTGTACTTTTTAAGATGATAAAAAAAAGTCTTCTGTTTCTATGGAAATAGTTTGTACCTACATATGTGCGTTTAGTTCAGTGAAGGGCTCTTTTGCAAAACCTATGTACGCGTGCATAGGAAAACAAATGCTGCTTGTGTGACGTCGACACATGTAGACTATAAACTTCTTAGTGTGGTCTATGACAATGTACGTTTGGCTTTTGCTTAGTTGTCATTTCGTCAAAGTTATTTAAATCAGTTGCAAATCAGCACTTGTTAATGAGCGTCATTCGTTTTCTGCTGCTTCCCACACAAGCATAAATGTGATAGTATGTGTGTTGCCCTTCACTGGTTTAGTTTCATTTAATTTTTTTTTTTTTTCTTGTACTACATAGTAACTGCTGAATGTCTACATGAGTAATAATTGCTTGATTTCTAGCTTTTTTGTTTGTATTTTTTTTTTCCTTGCCAAAACAATCATTGTCGGACCAAACACACAAACATCTTAATTGACAAACGATGGAATAAATAACAAAGCACGATGTGCATTATTTGAATGACTGCAAACCAGCAGCGAATGTTTGCGGTTGCGCAAGTTTGATTGTATGACTGCAAGCGAGTGTATTTGTTTGTGTTCATTTACTGCGATTTTTTTGCAATCGCAGAAAGCCGTTCTCTGTTAAGAACTAACTTCTTATTTCCTAACACTCAACTATGCTTAGACTAACTCACCTAACAGAATTAAATGGGAATTAACCTTTTTACACGCAAATAGAAAAATTCTTCAGATGTGATTATGACTTCAGTGAAAAAATCCAAGCAATCGTTTGTAGCGACGCAAATCGGAATCATAAAAACGCAAAGCGGATATAACCAATTTAGCTCTAGTGTATATTTTTTGTAGTATCGATGGCATTCATAAACCAGGTGGCTTTTAATGAAAGCCACCTGGTTTGTGGTGGGGGAAGAATTTTTTTCTTTAATTTCCAATAATTTTTGTATTTTGAAAATAGGTAGCTAATTTTAAATATTTCTTGTGTTTTATTGACGCCAGAAAATTGTCATAGCACTATAACTTTTAGTAAAAAAATCTTCAATCGTCATTTTACTGTATAGATATTTTATAATATCACACAGAAAAAAATAACTACAGTTATTAAGTAATTAATGAAATTTTTTTAAAGATTTTCAAATATTTTGAACAGTTTTCTTAAATAACATGTTTGTAAATTGTCACATTAACAATTTGTAATAAAATTAAAATTAAATGTAATTAAAATTTGTATATAATTGTTAACAAATATTTATTCAATATAACAACTTCGTTGTTAAAAATATTTGTTGAATATCAACAATTTGAATTACCAAGAGTATTTTTTATATTTACAAATTCAATTTCAATTAAAAAATTAATTGTATTGAAGAATTTGGTATTCAATATGACAATTGATTTGTCGTAATTTTTTCCTGTGCATATATGAACATGTATAATTATATACATACACATGTTTGTATATGTCTATGCATAACCTAGGCGCATGATGATGATGTTGATGAAATTTACCAAATAAAACCCTGCAAATAAAATTGGACCACCTGATCCATTTTGATAAAATGGACTACTCCATGGACTGGTCCGATGTAAAGCAAGTATGGACCATATCATTGTTAAAAAGTGTTTGTAGTGAGACGACATGTCTTCGTTTCTTAACGACATGCTTTCGTTTTTAAACGACTTCAAAACTAATCCTCTTGAGTATACCATGGAGTAGTTTTAAAACTACTCCTTAGTGGTCCAAAGGTGGGTTATATGGTCCTCCCCTAGGACATTGTAATGTTAAATAGACCATGTTTTATCCATACGTTTGGGTTACTTTTGGAGTAGTCCTGGTCCCTTGTGGGCTACTGGTCCTATTATTTGCAGGGAAATGTTAAATATAATGTCTTTGTATTGTTAGATTGTAAATGTTTGTCATGTTCATTGTGCACAAGTATTGGTTCATAGCACAATACTTGTTTGTAGTATTAGATTCTAATAATTAGAAGCATCAATTGCCCTGCAAACAAAGTAACTAGTATTTAGCTAGAAATATACTGATTGGTTTTTACTTTAAACCAGTTGCACTATTAATTTTTGTCATATATCGCGTTATCGTATTTAACGTTGGGCTGACATTGGAGCTCAACTAGTTAACTGTTATGTATATTTTTATTAGTGTAAAACAATTTGCTTTATTTACATTATAAGTACTATTAAAAGAAAAACTTAATTTTATTATTTTTTCCCATACCAATATTTTTTCCCATACCTTCCAAGCGGTAAATATTGAAAGGACCGCCTTTTTAAGGTTTCTATACTTTTTTCAAAAAGATTCACCTTCTAGAAGGTATTAATTTCTTTTTGAAAGACTTTCCAAAATATTCAGTACACATTCTTCGCATACTCCCTTCTTTAAGAAGGGAGAAAGGAAGTTGTTCAGTTTTATTTATTTTTTCAGTGTCCTTCGCTACTCCCTTCTATGGGAAGGGTACTAAGTTGCTATTTAAGGGAGTGTTTAAAGGCTTGCTCCCAATGACTACCTGTGTAAAAAATAAATAATTATGGAATGCGGCGAGGAGGGCTTGCGTCTGCTAAATAAGGCCTTCTATTAGGCCTCTTTTTGTTACCGCTGGGTAATTTTTGCTTTATATATATTATATCGTCGGCTTAATATGCAAACCTGCTGCATCCACTTTATAAGTATGTAAATTGAGATTTTGATGCCGTGTGGTAGAAAAATATACGCCTCGGGAGTGAGCAGGTTTGCATATTAAGCCGACGATATATTAATTAAAGTTAACCCTAAGTCTATACGAGCAATTTGTATTTGTTAACATAAGCAATAACGTCGGCAGAATGACGTCACAGAAATGTTCTATGTTTAACATTTTTTTCAGAGTGGAGTAAACGTATGTCTAAATACAAAACATGAATTTGAATTTCTTTGGCAACCAATTTATTTTAAATTATTTTTTTATTATTAATTTGTAAATTTTGTATTTAAATTTTATGTTTTAAGTTTAAAATTTTTCCTTTTTTGTAACTGATAATTGATTTTGACAGCTTGTGTTAAAAGATAATTGCTCAGCAATATATTATAGCATTTGTTGCTGAACATGTGTTCAAATACATATATATGCAGTCCACACGTTAATATCTAGTGTTGGCAATATAATATGATAGTTGCTTCGGCAATAATTGCCAAACAAATTGCTCGTCTAGACTTAGGGTAATAATAATATAGACAGGAAAAAAATGTATTAGAAGTAAATTTTTGTTGAAACTGAAAACGAAATTATCGGCTTTAAGTCGTTTTGTATTCAAAATCGTTTTTCATCACATACCTAATTGAGAAAACATTGTCAGGCATTTTACATTAAAATTTGAAAATCATTAATTGTCAAAGCTTTCAATCAAACAGATTTATTTATTTTTAACTGCTTATCTTGCCGAGCTCGCCTTATATAAAAAATGGTAGGGCTGAGTCCTGATTGAGTACTGGGAAACAGTTTTCGATCTTGTTTTTTCCTTGTGTTTTCGCGACGATATATCCCAGCAAAAAACTTTTGAAGTTGTTCAAGTAGAAAGGAAATGTTCATGACTTCTTTAGCACTTAACTACTTGAATGAATTAACAATGAGTTCCAAAATTCGAATAAAATGCAACTCTTATGTAGGAATTACAATTTTTCACTATAATTAGGTATTCTTTTAGGATTGAAAGGGGACGAATATTATATACAATTGACTTTTATGATTGATTTAATATTTGTATATTATACATGTTAATACATTTAATTTTAATATGTATTTAAATTTGTTATATTGCGTATATCAAGGCTTATCCAATAGGTTTGCTTACCTCTACAACAATACAAAAAACAACAGGCATTTTGTTTGTGTAAAATTTACCCGCCGTTGTCAAAACCTAATTACTACATATGGAAAACAAAAGGAAAAATGTAATTTATAATACATTCCCATAATGCATATAAAAATTAATATCGAGCACCAATGAAAATACGTATTAAAATCATTAAAGATTCATTGCTTTTCATTCACACTCAATTCAGTTAATATTCTAGATCAATAAAAACCCCGATCTAATCACTGAACTTTCATTGGTTCTAAGCAATATTTTTAACGACGAGCCATTTACTTAAATGTGAACCCATGCTCGCCAATGACACGCTAATGTTAAAATCATGCATGTTGCACCTAAAAAGAACCAGTGCATTATCTATTATTATTTCTTTTGCATGTTTATTTTTGCTGGGATATTTGTATTAATATATTTCATCCTAGTGTTCCATGGTGGAACAAAGGGCCAATTCATTTATTTTGTTTTTAGTAAGAATGTACCGGTGATAAGAAGATAACATCCGAGTCTGGTATCGGGATTGCCAGTTGTAGCCTCCTGACATGCTTTTGGGATCTCACGTTAACGTTGTGACATTGGCTTTTTCTATAGTGTCTCCGTATTTGTGGGAGCTCGAGAGACCCACCGAGACTCTCCTCTTGTGACCGCTGACTGCCACTCTACAGGCCGTACCACTATCCGAAATCTGTGACGCGTCCGGTAGCACTCAGCTATTCTTTCGGCAGCCAGATAATGTTTCACTTAAGATAATTAAAACGACGTTGTTTAAACTATTATCTGCTATTGGGCGGATGTATGTATTTAGGTTAGCATAATTCTAAGCACTTAATCCTTGGAACCAGAGAGGGAGAGAGAAACCATGTTATTATTTTTTCCCCTGTTATACACCAATTTTTCATCTCTTATGTTACAGAACGAACTTTCAAATATAATAAGCCAGCAGAAAAAGAATTCGGGAATTTTCCTTCATTTTATATATTTTGTAACTCTGAAGCCAACCATGAATTTATGTTTTTCTTCGTGTAGTGTTGTTGTTGTTGCTACAACTTGTTTAAGTAAGTAAATGGTTTTGTATCTACTTTTGTAGTGTTGTTGTTGTTCTTATAAGTCTGTGTTCATACGGCTCATGTCTTATTGACAAGATTGCTACTTTACAGGCGAGAGGGACGGGCGGAAAAGAAACGAGTACACAGATGCATGTACTGTTTTTACGTTTTGCTTTTTCATTCGTTGTTTAATTTTGTTATTGTTTTCAATATCAAAAAAGCACACATGCATACGCACGACTATAAAAAATAAAAAACATGTCGTCAACATGATATGAATCATTTGAACGCCAATTCATGTTCAAAGAAGAAAAAGGAAGAATCTTGTCAATAAGACATGAGCCGTATGAACTCAGACTAACGAACAAGTAGTAAAACGTTTTTTACCATTTTGTGTAGTGTTGTTGTGTCTACAACAAAATGCGTCACGTGTAAAGCTGTAAAGTCGAAACTTTACCTATTTCTCATTTTCGACGCCTAACAACTAGTAATAAGCTAGTCCAAAACCCTACTACTAACGATTTTAACTATAGGGAGGGTAGAGGTCGTTGGTTATAGTGATATTCCTCCCTGCAAATAAAATTGGACCACCTGATCCATTTTGATAAAATGGAATACTCCATGGACTGGTCCGATGTAATGCAAGCATGGACCATGTCATTGTTAAAAAGTGTTTGTAATGAGATAACATGCCCTGCAAATAAAATTGGACCACCTGATCCATTTTGATAAAATGAACTACTCCATGGACTGGTCCGATGTAATGCAAGCATGGACCATATCATTGTTAAAAAGTGTTTGTAGTGAGACAACATGCCCTGCAAATAAAATTGGACCACCTGATCCATTTTGATAAAATGCACTACTCCATGGACTGGTCTGATGTAATGCAAGCATGGACCATTTCATTGTTGAAAAGTGTTTGTAGTGAGACAACATGCCCTGCAAATAAAATTGGACCACCTGATCCATTTTGATAAAATGCACTACTCCATGGACTGGTCTGATGTAATGCAAGCATGGACCATTTCATTGTTGAAAAGTGTTTGTAGTGAGACGGCATGTCTTCGTTTTTTAACGACATGCTTTCGTTTTTAAACGACTTCAAAACTAATCCTCTTGAGTATACCATGGAGTAGTTTTAAAACTACTCCTTAGTGGTCCAAAGGTGGGTTATATGGTCCTCTCCTAGGCCATAGTAATGTTAAATAGACCAGGTTTTCCATACGTTTGGGTTACTTTTGGACTAGTCCTGGTCCCTTGTGGACTACTCTTTACACGCGTGTTTTGACTGGTCCTATTATTTGCAGAGCTCTTCGTACTCACATAAATATGTACATAGACAAGAAGCCATATCACATTCATAGATGTCTCATCATATGAGTGGTTAACCTCACGGATTTGCTTACTTAATATTACATACAAACAAACAAATATGAAAGGATAACTAAAACATGCATATGCTGGACTTACTACAAGTGGAAAGGTTGGTTGTAGACAATATGCACAAATGGGAAAAAGGGTTGTTTATTTTAATAATTTTGAGTCTATGTACCTTCAAAACTCTCTTGTATGTATGAGAGTAAACAGTTGGGTTTCAATCAGTGTTACCACCAGCAAAATTAAAATTTACACAATTTAAATGAAATTACACCTGATATCAAATTAACGTTTAATTAAAAAAAAACACTTAATAAGAGCATATTAGAAAGAACATAATCGATTAATTTCGAACAAATTTTTAAGAGCGTTCCCTTGTTAGGTTCTATATGCAATTATGAACCTATAACAACAAAATTATGCTATGCCGAATATAATCAGTTACCTTGATATATATATGTGATTTTTTCATCTTAAAGTGATGTAAGGGAGGGAATTTATATATGACCTATACAGAAAAACTTTTTTGCGCCAGTAAAAGAATTAATCAAAAATAAAATCAGTTTTAATTAAATATTTAATCAGGTTAATTAAACATTTAATCAAGTGAATTAAACGTTTAATTGAAATATTGTCATTAAACATTTAATACACTTGATTAAAATTTTAATTCACCTGATTAAATATTTAATTAAAACCGATTTTATTTTTGATTAATTCTTTAACTGGCGCAAAACTGTTTGTCTGTGTACGTTCAACGGTTTACCTACTTGCACAAAATTTTGCCATGCCATAGTAGCTATTTTTATCAATGCATACCAATCCTAATACTGCAGTTATGGCATTACAAGCTATTTTCGTAAGTAGTATTGGTATGTGACCCATGGTCAAATATGGACTGATGACAAAATTAATTTCGTAAGATAATTTATGTTAAAATAAAATAATTTCCTAACACTAACATAATAAGATGGTTTATGGGCACAAAACCTCTATTAGGAAAAAAGTTCGTATGGGGCGATGTGAAATTATGGACAGATTCTCAAATTTTCAAAAAATGTGTGAACCAAATTTCATTAAATTATGTAAAAAATGCGACCCGTACTTTGCGCAGACACTGATTCTAAGCCAATCGGTATACTATTTACAACAACTATTTTTATGTACATATTTCACATATCACCTCAAACTCATAATGCAATATTCACTTAAAAAATATCAATATTAGTCATATTATTAAGATTTATATGTATATAAACAATTTAACAAAAATAACATTAAAAACCTCAAGCAAATTAATAAAAATTAAATAAAAACTTAAAATAATAAGTTCTACTTCCATATATCTAGGGAAGGCTCAAAATGTTCATTGCGGTTCCCTTGTATACTTTATCAAGTAAATAAAATTCCCGTAATTGTTTAAAATTACAGTCTGTTTCTCAAATCAGTTTAATAAATGTTAACGGCGCTTAATATTTCTTAACATAGGGTCTTCACCTGACAATTTTTGTCATACCAAACGTCAAAGTCCATATAAAAAAAACTTTAAAATTTTTGTCAGCGTTTTTTTTTTATATGAAGTTTGACGTTTATTACGACAAAAAATTGTCAGGTGAATCCCCTATGTAACCAAAGCGTTTTTAATGTTAAAGCAAACCCAATATTCATTACTTAGGGTGTGCGTGAAACGGTAGCAAAGTTCTATGGTGAAATGAAATTTGTTTGTGGTAGAAAATTTTCATATTTGTGCTGTGTGAAATTGTAACATTTTTGACAACGTAAAATTTTGACATAAAGAAAAACACATTTGAGCCGTTTATTTTGAAAGTGGCATTAGTCACTTTTTCAAAAAAAATCGAGTTAATAATAAATAATAATAATAATAATACTGAGAAAAATATCATTATCATGATGTATCAAATACAAGTGAATCTTCTCGAAAGTTAGCATCCATATTTTTAAACGTGTTAAAACGCAAACCCTTAAATATCTCGACTTAAAAACCGAAATGACTTATGCCACTTTCAAAATAAACGGCTCATTTACTAATAGTTTTGTAAAAATTAATAAATTAAACAAACGTTTACAAATAATCATTTCAATTACATTGGAAATGAGATCGTCACAACTATTTGATGAATTCGTTCTGAGATATTAACAAATTTTACAAAAGGTGTGGGCAAAAAAGCTTATACATATTAACAGTCTAATTCATAAACACTTCATTGCAGCTTTATAAGCCATTAATAAGCAAAAGTCGAAAAAAGAGTATTTATAAATGTTTAATAGCCTATTAAACGTTTAATAAACGTTTCATATATTTGAAATATTTATTGTAGCCTTTACCCAACTTTAAGCGTTTAATAAACTGATATTTCAATGTTTGTTAAAATAAAATTTTAATAATTGCATGAAAAATTAAACATTTTTGTCTTCTTATTCATTTTAATAAAAAAAAGTTTAATACTAAAATTTGAATTAATTTTATATAAAATAAGCAGCTTGATGGATTTTTTTGTAAAAAATAACGTGGGGAGATACTTATGTATGTTCTCTGTTAAAACTTAAAGTCATTATAAGTTTTTGCATAAAAAGCTATTAAGATTTATTTCAAATAATGTAAACCTCTTTTTTTACCATTCATTACACTTATATTTCAAAATGTCTTTCAAATAGCACAAAAAGTGACAAATGAAGCAAAACAATGAGAACTGTAAAATGAAGGATATCAGGAAATGCTAGAGCTAGATATCTCTAAATATATTCGAGACATCAAAAAAGGTATTAATTGTAAAAAAAAGGGTGCCATTATATAGAATTGTAAAAATGTGCCTGCTAGAAATTTTAAAACTAATTTTAGCAATTACCAAAAAAACGATAATAACAAATTAAATTGAAGTTAAAAAAAACAATTCGTAGATTTAAGATGATGCAGCCGATCTTCATGGGTTCTCTCAAGCAACAGTGTGTAGAATTTCAGCCAGAGTGGCTCGTGCCTTAGCTCGCTGGGGCAATAGAACAATTAAAATGCCTTCATCTCTTATAGAGGAAGCAATCCTAATAAGAGAATTTAAGACATTTAAAAATTTCCCAAACGTTATTGGTACGCACATACATATCAAAAAAAAAAACCGGCGCAAATTTTGCCCAATATTATATAAACAGAAAGGGTTACTATACCCTGAATGTTCAGGTAAATGAAAACATTTGAACTTAAAATATTTTGGCAGTTATATGTGTTTAAACCTAGGAGGTTTTATTTTCAAAACATCTGGTTAAAATTGGTAAAATTATTCATTAAACATAAAGCTGTATAATCTCTTTTGGAACATACAGAGTTAAAGCAGTAAAAATTTGATATTGAAATATGATTTACATATTTCGCTTCTATTTCAATAGTATGTATTTTATTAACAAAAAAAAACATAAAATTAATTCAAATATATCGTTTTAAAAAACAGAAATTCATTTTAAATTGAAAACAAAACAGAAATTCACTTTCGTTCGTTGTATGATATTTTTCGTTCGTTGTATGATATTTTTATTTACTCGTATCGTTTCATCCCTAGTTGTATGCATCACTATTACAAAAATTACAATTAAAATATCATGATGTTGCCAACATAATAACACAAAAGTAATATAAACGTTTAATTGTTAATCCACTCCTATTAAGCGTTTATAAATTAGATTTTTTATTAATGGTTTATAAAACAAAAAGTGTTTGATAACTATTGTATTCATTAAAGCTGAAACAAGAAATTTTTATGAATTAGACCGTAAATATTTACATCTTGTATAATTCTTTTTAATTTTTTTTGCCACTGGTCCTGCTTCCATATTATTTTTTATTTTGTTTAAACAAATGTGATGAAAAAAAATAATTTTGTGGTTATCAAAAATTTCTACACTAATGTCAAAATTTATACTAGCCCCTAGGGCTAGTGAAATTTTATTCACCTCAATAGTGTCAAAATTTTACTTCCATGAGTACTTTGCTACCGTTTCACACACACCCTGAGTCTGGGATCACACTATGAAAGTTTTCTTTCAGAAAGTCTGATTTTATTGGTGAGAGGGGAAGAGAACATGCTTTTCCTTTCTCCTCTCTCACCTATAAACTCAGACTTTCTGAAAGAAACTTAAGTGGCAGCACTGGTGTCAACACATATTTGAATGTATACTAGAAGGGATCTATCAAAATGGTTTTCAGTAAAACGTATAAACTTTTCAATAGTTTGTTGATATAAAAAAAACCTTCAAAATACAAATATGAAATGTTTGTTTTATCAGAATCATTATACCCCCCCACCCCTCTCTATATAAAATAGTGAAAGTAACGCATTTACTAGGGTGTGTATGTGTGTGTGTTTCTAACCAAAGTTGTTGTTGTTTCAGTATTTTTAAAAAGATTACAAAATTTAATGAACCTTTACATGTTTTAGTTTGATTACATGTAATATTGTATTTTAACTTAAGTAGACATTCAAGAATACACATATTTATATGTATGTATGTATGTATGTATGTATGTATGTATGTATGTATGTATGTATGTATGTATGCCCGGTGGCGAACGTCATAGTGATTCAGCATGACAAACGCTGACAATATTAAATCATCGATGACAAGTGTTGATTTTACTTTGACATATATGACTTTTTAAAGTATTTGTCGAAACTGTCATAGATGACCAATGTTGATTTTGTCTTGTAGGCGTCCATTTGTTTGTGAGTCCTAAGAGACAATATCATCAACTTTCATTAGTGAATTGTTTCAGGTAGAGTGACAAGGAAAACACAATAAACTCAAGTAATAAATGGAACAGAACAAACAGAAAAAGAAACGGTCCGTTATTTTCTGATTTATTCACTGACGGAGACATGTAGCAGACAAAGTCCTGCAGCGCTCACTTCGTGATCTATTCATAACAGACAATGCCGCTAAGTTTTTTCTTTTAAGGGAACAGTGACATTGCAAAGCCGTTGTCATGCATAACTCCCTAAATATCAACTTGTTAGTGACTCTGGTGCGATGATTCGTCAATGAAAATGTCATAATGACAATGTCGCTCATAAACGCCACCGGGTGTATGTATGTATTTATGTATTTATGTATGTATGTATGTATGTATGTATGTATGTATGTCAGTACCCCGCGGTAAATATTGAAAGGACCGCATGTGGCAGGCCTTTTTGAAGGCCTCTATACTCCTTTCTAAAAGATTCGCTTCGCGTGATATCCTGCCTTCAGAAGTATGCCTTCTAGAAGGTATAAACTTCTTTTTAAAAGACCTTCTGAAATATTCAGTACACATTCGCTACTCCCTTCTTTTAGAAGGGAGAAAGAAAGGTGTTCAGTCTTATTTACTTTTAATTTTTAGTGACCTTCCTTACTCCCTTCTTTGGGAAGGGATCGAAGTTGTTTTTAAAGGAAGTGTGGAAGGCATTGCGCCTAATGACAACCTGTGTAAAAAATAAATAAGTATGGAATGGGGCGAGAAGGGCTTCTGACTGCTGAATAAGGCCTTCTATTAGGCCTCTTTACTCATTCTAGTTACCGCTGGGTATTTATGCGATCACATTTGTATTTAGGAATTTAGGACAAAAAATCTATAGATGTTCATGGAGGAGTGTGTGTGTGCTCGTGTCAAAATTGTGGGTGGCTTAAATTTGTTTGCTATGTTTTTTTCTTTTTACTTTATTATAACAAAACCATTACAACTTCAAATTATTTTCCTTCAATCTAATGTGCTTTTACACAGATTATATTTAACAAAACCACACTGTGTAGTTGACTTTTGCGTTTTTTTTTCGGCAGACCTCTTAACCCCACAAAATCATCAATAACGAAAAAAAAACAAGAAAACTTGGTTGGTTAACATGAGTTTTAAGTTTGGGGTTTTTGTTTGATTTTAATTGTTTTGTTCGTTAGTGCGTGATAACTGAGATATGCGAATCTAAATAGTCAAGTCATATAAAATGTAAAGATTAATTAAGTTCATATAGGTATTTTTAATTTTAACATATTTTATAATGAACTTATAATGAAAAATTTATGCTCTATTATTAAACTATGACTATATTTGTCTTTTCAAAAAACAACAATAAATACACTGTTTCAGCAATTGTTAACGGCAAAAGCCGTTAGAAATTAAAAATAACACTGGTTGGCATCTTAATATGATAAGCAAAACAATGCACATGTGAAATTGATACATATCAAGGCGAATTCAACTTCAAGTGGTGTTGAAACGCCATCTGATTTTGACAGTTCGAACCAATTTGTCTTGAGGCTAGATTGCACTGGTTTACTTTGTATTAATAGTGATAGTGTGAATGCAATGTGTCACGAAAATTACAAGTATTATGGAAAAAGTTTGACATCCCATACGACTTCATCGTTTTTTGAAAAATTTCTAAACAATAATACTTTTCATTGGATCAGGGTTGCATTTTATATCATGTGTAAGTGCTTATACGTTGTGTGATGGTGTGAACACAAACTGTCATGTTAAATTAGATTTTTTGACAGTCGCAACAAAACTCATTAGATATCTATCTCACAAATTATTTATGTGTGTTTTGTTAAGGCTAGTTTACACTATCACACAAGGCTTATGTTTTCCATAATACTTTGTGAGATAGAAATCTAATGAGTTTTGTTGCGACTGTCAAAAAATCTAATTTAACATGAAAGTTTGTAGGCAAACTATCCCACATGAACACGCTTTTGTTTAAATTCAACCCTAATAAAAGGAAAAGTATTATTGTTTAGAAAAAATTTAAAAAAACGATGAAGTCGTATGGGATGTCAAAATTTTCTCTTAATAATTTTCATTTTCATAACACATTGCACTCACACTTTTACATATAACTTGAGTTTTTATTAATCCAAACATAATGGTTGACATTTGGAACCGTAAACACTAGCAATGCAATGCAAAAACACATTTGTTGTTTCTATTGTTTTTAGATTGTTTTAGTATCGACACCACCTGTAGTTGAATTCACCTTGATAAAAGGCGATACGCTTAACCCAAATATGTATTCATTTTATGCTATCGCATATGATTTATGAAGTATAATACTTTCAGTTTATAAGCAATTTTGGTTTTAATTGTTTTGATTAAAAAAAAAAAAAAAAAACGATGAATAAGAAACCAAAGCCTTAAAAAAAGACACGCGTGTTAACAACAATAAAAAATCTCAAATAAGTTTTTGGGTTTGTTTCAAATTTTGCAATTTTTCGCGAATTTCAGCCATGTTCGCGATTTGTTCCTGTAACTTTTCTAATTCTTTACAGCTTTCACGATTTATAACAAATAGTAGACTTTGCTATCATGATGCTGTTAGCAAATTTTGGCGACTTTCCGCTAATTTAGCAATTTTGACCGAATTTTAGCCATTCCTTATAGTTTTAGGACTTTGAATCATTTTTATGGCTTGTTTGACTTATTACAATTTTTCACGATTTTTCGCCATTTTTGCAAATTTTTTTTTGCCATTTTCCGATGTTTTGTTTTTTTCACCCATTTAGCGATTTCAAATAAATTTAAGTGTTTCTTTAAAAGTTTGCAATTTTTTCTCGAATTTTAGCCAAGTTCGCAATAGAAACAATTTGTCCCTGTGATTCTTTATAGCTTTCACGATTTTTAACAAATAGTAGACTTTACTATCATGCCGCTGTTAGCAAATTTTTGCGAATATCCGCTAATTTTGCAAATTTTTCCGAATTTTAGCCATTCCTTATAGTTTTAGGGACTTTTTATCAATTTTATGGCTTTTTTGAAATAATAAAATTTTTTGCGAGTTTTTGACATTTTTGCAATTTTTTTTTTTTTTTTTGTTATTTTCCGGCATTTTGTTTTTTTTTCACTCATTTAGCGATTTCTAATAAATTTAAGTGTTTGTTTAAAATTTAGCAATTTTTTCTCGAATTTTAGCCAAGCTCGCAATAGAAGCGAATTGTCCCTGTAATTCTTTACAGATTTCACGATTTTTAATAAATATTGGACTTTGCTATCATGCTGCGCTGTACCTTCCTCAATTTATTCGTCGTTCGTCTTCGTAAGAAATAGAAATAAACCTATCGCAGAGTTCGTTACGCACAACGAATTTCAGTGTACGCAATGATTGTGTGTACTGTTATATACACCAATGTGTTCTATTTCTGGTGACGAAGATTTGTTGCGAATAATTCGTCGTTCGTCCCAGTTGTGTTTCTAGCATACAACTAACACAATAAATACTAGCGTTGATGTTAAGCATTTTATGCCTCTTGTAGACTGGGCGTAAGAAACTCGCATGTAAAAAATCTTCCATAGCCTTAAACAGAGCTTAAATTTTACAAATAGTATCGAACAAAAGCACTTTTTCGAGATGAATACCATTTTGGTTTAAAAGTACCCTCTTGTTTAGTAATTTTGGTTAACGTCTAGAAGTGTCTGAGGTGAAAAATAAGACTTACTTCTTGTCATTTTCCATTACCTAGAAGTGCTTTGCTGAACATTTTGAAAACACAAAAGGTTGCCCATTACTGTTTTAAAACGACAAAATTAAAAATTAAACAAACACTCTGCTGAAATGAAAATGCTTTTATTTTGACTTCAATTAATTTCTGATACTCATTATTATGTGGTGTTGGGTTATCAGAGTTCATTTTCATTTTACCAACTAAATTAAAAAAAAAAATCACACAAGTCAAAAAATATAATTGAAAGAATAAAAGGGGTTTGTTTATATAATCGTTTGAGTTACAAACATTAGAGTGGTTCGAAAAGTTTTAGTTTTTTATCAGTTCTGTACCAATACGGAAAATATTCTCACCATTTTTTTTTTTCAAATAAACCGTTAATCAAAACTAAAATCAGGGGTCTAATCACCGCATACGATATCGAGCAAAATTTATCGAAATTATTTATTTTGGCATCATGAAACTCGATATCGAATGAAATGTATTGAATTTGAAATAATAGCATTCGATATCGAGTAACCAACAACATAACATCTCTCTAATTTGCATTCGATACGTCAGTATCTATCGTAAGCAGAAAAATTCGATAGTTTATTCGATACGATAGTATCGAATGCGGTGATAAGACCCCAGTTTTAATTAAAAATAAAATCAAGTGTTTTATACGTTTACTTATAACAACAACAAAACTAGAGAATATGTTGCTTTTACCTTAAAAAATATTTAATTTGTACTATTAAATTTTTAATTGAAATCAATTTTTATATTTTTTTTTTCTGTGAAGAATATATCAAATTTCAACAGAGTTCTTTAAAAATACAAAATTTCTTAAAAGATTTCATAATTTTTCGAGCTAAATTTTTCCTTTGGATTAAGTTTTCTTCAAAATCGATACCATGTTAATGTCCATACAATTTGATAAAATACACATGATATGAAATACTTAATATGATGTGATGTTATTTGATTATGTGGTTGTTTTATTTTGAGGTCAAAATAAATTTAGAATAAGTTTAGAAAATTAAAAACTGTAAATGAATCAAATTATAAAATGGCACACATTTAATTAAAAATTTTAAACGATTCATTTAAAAAATCACACACACTTGCACAGAATTTTTTACTCCCATTTATTTACAATCCTCCTGAAATAAGGACTTTGAACACATTTCAAAATAAACGAGTTTATTTTTTTTTAAATTAAAGTAACTTTGTTAAAAAGCAAATTAAAATCTGCAACACAAGGAAATTATCTTTTTTAAAAAAATTCAAGGTTGGCAACCGATGGCGTTATTAATACCTTAACAAAACACACATAAATAATTTGTGAGATAGAAATCTAATGAGTTTTGTTGCGACTGTCAAAAAATCTAATTTAACATGAAAGTTTGTAGGCAAACTATCCCACATGAACACGCTTTTGTTTAAATTCAACCCTAATAAAAGGAAAAGTATTATTGTTTAGAAAAAATTTAAAAAAACGATGAAGTCGTATGGGATGTCAAAATTTTCTCTTAATAATTTTCATTTTCATAACACATTGCACTCACACTTTTACATATAACTTGAGTTTTTATTAATCCAAACATAATGGTTGACATTTGGAACCGTAAACACTAGCAATGCAATGCAAAAACACATTTGTTGTTTCTATTGTTTTTAGATTGTTTTAGTATCGACACCACCTGTAGTTGAATTCACCTTGATAAAAGGCGATACGCTTAACCCAAATATGTATTCATTTTATGCTATCGCATATGATTTATGAAGTATAATACTTTCAGTTTATAAGCAATTTTGGTTTTAATTGTTTTGATGAAAAAAAAAAAAAAAAACGATGAATAAGAAACCAAAGCCTTAAAAAAAGACACGCGTGTTAACAACAATAAAAAATCTCAAATAAGTTTTTGGGTTTGTTTCAAATTTTGCAATTTTTCGCGAATTTCAGCCATGTTCGCGATTTGTTCCTGTAACTTTTCTAATTCTTTACAGCTTTCACGATTTATAACAAATAGTAGACTTTGCTATCATGATGCTGTTAGCAAATTTTGGCGACTTTCCGCTAATTTAGCAATTTTGACCGAATTTTAGCCATTCCTTATAGTTTTAGGACTTTGAATCATTTTTATGGCTTGTTTGACTTATTACAATTTTTCACGATTTTTCGCCATTTTTGCAAATTTTTTTTTGCCATTTTCCGATGTTTTGTTTTTTTCACCCATTTAGCGATTTCAAATAAATTTAAGTGTTTCTTTAAAAGTTTGCAATTTTTTCTCGAATTTTAGCCAAGTTCGCAATAGAAACAATTTGTCCCTGTGATTCTTTATAGCTTTCACGATTTTTAACAAATAGTAGACTTTACTATCATGCCGCTGTTAGCAAATTTTTGCGAATATCCGCTAATTTTGCAAATTTTTCCGAATTTTAGCCATTCCTTATAGTTTTAGGGACTTTTTATCAATTTTATGGCTTTTTTGAAATAATAAAATTTTTTGCGAGTTTTTGACATTTTTGCAATTTTTTTTTTTTTTTTTGTTATTTTCCGGCATTTTGTTTTTTTTTCACTCATTTAGCGATTTCTAATAAATTTAAGTGTTTGTTTAAAATTTAGCAATTTTTTCTCGAATTTTAGCCAAGCTCGCAATAGAAGCGAATTGTCCCTGTAATTCTTTACAGATTTCACGATTTTTAATAAATATTGGACTTTGCTATCATGCTGCGCTGTACCTTCCTCAATTTATTCGTCGTTCGTCTTCGTAAGAAATAGAAATAAACCTATCGCAGAGTTCGTTACGCACAACGAATTTCAGTGTACGCAATGATTGTGTGTACTGTTATATACACCAATGTGTTCTATTTCTGGTGACGAAGATTTGTTGCGAATAATTCGTCGTTCGTCCCAGTTGTGTTTCTAGCATACAACTAACATAATAAATACTAGCGTTGATGTTAAGCATTTTATGCCTCTTGTAGACTGGGCGTAAGAAACTCGCATGTAAAAAATCTTCCATAGCCTTAAACAGAGCTTAAATTTTACAAATAGTATCGAACAAAAGCACTTTTTCGAGATGAATACCATTTTGGTTTAAAAGTACCATCTTGTTTAGTAATTTTGGTTAACGTCTAGAAGTGTCTGAGGTGAAAAATAAGACTTACTTCTTGTCATTTTCCATTACCTAGAAGTGCTTTGCTGAACATTTTGAAAACACAAAAGGTTGCCCATTACTGTTTTAAAACGACAAAATTAAAAATTAAACAAACACTCTGCTGAAATGAAAATGCTTTTATTTTGACTTCAATTAATTTCTGATACTCATTATTATGTGGTGTTGGGTTATCAGAGTTCATTTTCATTTTACCAACTAAATTAAAAAAAAAAATCACACAAGTCAAAAAATATAATTGAAAGAATAAAAGGGGTTTGTTTATATAATCGTTTGAGTTACAAACATTAGAGTGGTTCGAAAAGTTTTAGTTTTTTATCAGTTCTGTACCAATACGGAAAATATTCTCACCATTTTTTTTTTCAAATAAACCGTTAATCAAAACTAAAATCAGGGGTCTAATCACCGCATACGATATCGAGCAAAATTTATCGAAATTATTTATTTTGGCATCATGAAACTCGATATCGAATGAAATGTATTGAATTTGAAATAATAGCATTCGATATCGAGTAACCAACAACATAACATCTCTCTAATTTGCATTCGATACGTCAGTATCTATCGTAAGCAGAAAAATTCGATAGTTTATTCGATACGATAGTATCGAATGCGGTGATAAGACCCCAGTTTTAATTAAAAATAAAATCAAGTGTTTTATACGTTTACTTATAACAACAACAAAACTAGAGAATATGTTGCTTTTACCTTAAAAAATATTTAATTTGTACTATTAAATTTTTAATTGAAATCAATTTTTATATTTTTTTTTTCTGTGAAGAATATATCAAATTTCAACAGAGTTCTTTAAAAATACAAAATTTCTTAAAAGATTTCATAATTTTTCGAGCTAAATTTTTCCTTTGGATTAAGTTTTCTTCAAAATCGATACCATGTTAATGTCCATACAATTTGATAAAATACACATGATATGAAATACTTAATATGATGTGATGTTATTTGATTATGTGGTTGTTTTATTTTGAGGTCAAAATAAATTTAGAATAAGTTTAGAAAATTAAAAACTGTAAATGAATCAAATTATAAAATGGCACACATTTAATTAAAAATTTTAAACGATTCATTTAAAAAATCACACACACTTGCACAGAATTTTTTACTCCCATTTATTTACAATCCTCCTGAAATAAGGACTTTGAACACATTTCAAAATAAACTCGTTTATTTTTTTTTAAATTAAAGTAACTTTGTTAAAAAGCAAATTAAAATCTGCAACACAAGGAAATTATCTTTTTTAAAAAAATTCAAGGTTGGCAACCGATGGCGTTATTAATACCATCACCTTTTTAAAACCGTTTCAGGTCAGTTTTTTTATTTAATTTAAAAAATTTCCCCATTTTCTTTGGCAAATGTATGCAACATTATTATGGCATTCCGATGACTGAATTTGTAGTTATCAGCTTTAAGGCTCAGTTAGCCGGGAGTAACAGTAACTTAACCTTACAGTAAAAAGTAAGTCTAATCTATTTCTTACAGATTGAGACGTAACATCTCACTGCTAACTATAAGCGTTCTAATTAATTTACATACAACAAAATGAAGCAGCTGATTTGCAACGTTACTGGTACTCCCGGCTAACTGAGAGTTTACACCTGAATGCACCCACTGAACATTTTTAGATTTGTATACCTTTTGACATTGTGAAAAGTAAATAAGGAAAAATACGAGCTTCTTTCATCTATACCCTGGCAAAATGGCGCAAAGCCATTTGGAAGATAATTTAATCAAGTTTGGTACATTGAAAATGGTGAGAAACCATTCATAAGTTCACATGACTCCCATACAAATTTCTTTCCGGAATAGTCTCTGTGCCCAAAAACCATATTATTAAGTTGGTATTCAGATTAACTTTGGTCCAAACTTATTTTCTTGCAAACTAAATCATCTAACGAAATTTTATTAAAATATGGTCTTGGTAGGGGCAGAATTGTACATAGATCCTATATAAAACCCTCCCTTAAATCACTCAATGAAAAAAATCTCATATCGTCAGCTCATTATTGGTTTTACCCACTGACTATTTAAAAAAAGAAAATGAGTTAGGTATGTTAAATATAATTTTTTTATGCCCCCTTTCTACATCCAAGACCTGTTTCGGGACATTTTTTATGGTTTCTGAGATATTAAGCATTCATTTTGGTCCCTATCAAATATTTTAAAGTGTTTTAAGTATTGTTTTGCTCTACACGTCACTATTTGGCGATTACAGCTAATTCTTTTTATAAAAACGTACAAAATAAATTTCACTCTTGCTTTGCTTTATTGCTACGCAAAACGACTGCTGATTTTGTGTACAGTTGTGTTTGTTTTCATGCAATTGTTTTTGTAGCAAATGTTTTTTATGTATTCATTATGTTATACACAAACAAAGTGCGTGTTGTTTTTTTTTAATGTTGTATTTCTGCATAGACCTAATAATTGGATCATGAGCAAAAGCAAAATAAAATATCAACAGGAAAATATATTTGTTGATCTTAGGCCCTAATTGTGTAACACGCAACGCCAAAAATTACATTACAAGCAATATTTACGAATGCAGCACAAAATAATATTTTTCACTTTCGATAAAATACTATAAACTTCTAACTTCATTCATGAAACTGGACACAAATTTACTCTGTTCTTCAAAACATATGGTGGAAGCAGTGGGGAAAATATAAAAAAATCTATCGTGTACGTTTTAAGAAATCTGCATGTAAACCTTATTTGTATTTTTTCTCCACTACGATTTTATGGCATATGCGCCAAACCAATAATGAGCTGACGACATATATGAAAATATCTTAATATTATTCGGCGAAAAGAACTTTTACATGAATCATAACCTCACAACATAATTTTATTCTGGCGTATCCCTTATAACCCATGGGTCCCAAATAGGGTACCCTTACGAGAATTTGGCTCTAACTTCTGTTGTGTTCGGTGGGACTTGGGCAACTATACTTTGTTACTTGTTAATTCTTGTCTTAAAATTAACCCGGTATGCAAGCTGGTAGTCAGCTAGTCTATCAGCGCCGGGGTTGCGAGTTCCATTCCCGCCAGCGACTCTGACTTCTTTCCTGCAGACAAGCGTAGAGCTTCGTTGGATTAGCTTAGATATTAAAAAAAAAATTTTTTTTTTGTTTTTAAGTTACTAAAAGAAGAATATTATTTTGCGTTAAAGATAAAAATTTATATTTGTAAACCCTCAATCACCATTAGTGGTGAATGAGGGTAAACTAAGTTTGTTATTCCGTGTGAAACTTTTTTACTTTTCATCTCAGATCCCAATCTGCGAAATTATTTAAATACTTCTAAAACCGTAGCAGATACAGAATTTTGTGATAACTGGTCCATTATTTATCATGGATCCAATATAAATTTTCCTCTCGAAAATAGTTGTACAATTTAACTTTCATATAAGTAGATATAAAATTACACTCAAAATATTATCTAGTTAAATTCAAACGAAAATTCATTTTTAACAACTTAAAATTTAAATTTTATAACCCACAATCAGTTACTGTAATAATTTTATAAGTGTATAAAGCTTTCTGATTGTCGGTCAATAAATTAGGTCTAAATCGCAGAGAATTTTAAAAGTGAAGTCCGCTTATATAAGGATTTATTAATAACTTGTATATCCCATATAGGGCCCACGCCTAAAATATTCGAACTTTAGGTGGAGGGCATCAAAGATTCAACCCAGCCGAATATAACACTCTTAGTTGTTTTTGTCTCATTTTATGTAATTATTACACTTTTATTTATTTTAATTATTCGCTAAATATTCGCTTCAAATTGGCAAATACGAATTTTATGAAATAAGCTAATATTCGGCGATACAAATAGGAGTTTCCCATTGATACCTGCCACCATTTAAAAAAAATTATCATTTAAGTTGTTTGGACCAATTCTATGTGCTAGGTTTCTTGTTTTTTTTTAATTAAATTATAAATCCGATACCATTATAAAAGTTTCTGTACACTCATAAAATTATTACAGTAACTGATTGTGGGTTAATAAATTCGTTTTCCGTACTGTTAAAATTTAATAAAAATATAGTTATTTTACAAATAATTTTATTTTTTAACATTTATGTTTGTTATTCAAAAAACAAACTACCAAAAAATAATGTTTTTTCGTATTTATTTGTTATGTAGTTTGATTTTTGTCGGTTAAAATATATTTTTTAAAAGTAAAAACTATTCAGTTTTAACGAATATGCAGTTTAATAAATAAAAAATTAAAGAATGAATGTAAAAAGCATTCGTTTTAAATGAAATGTAAATTATCCGTTTTCTAAATGAATTTTAATTTGTTTAAAATTAATTTTCGTTTGAATTTAACTACATAATATTTTGAGTGTACCTATAAGCCGATATAATTGAAATACCGATGCGGACATCGACATCTATCTATCTGTATACCCTGCAAACAATTTCGATCGAAAAATAATCTAAATAGTTTCCCCATTTAGCAAAAACCTATCGCTTCTGCTATTCAATTCTTATTGATGTAGTGACATCGTTCGGGAAGAAGTGTCCCACTATGGTAATATTTCCATTAAGAATCTACTTAGTGACTCTATTTTATGACGAATTAGAGCGCTTTGGTAGTTGAATATCAATTGAATTTAGTAGTATCGCTTTTGAAGTTAATTTTTTCTTATTGTTTTTATATCCTCCACCACAATTAGTTGTGAGGAGGGTATATTAAGTTTGTCATTCCGTGTGAAACTTTTTTATTATTCATCTCAGACCCCATAAAGTGTATATATTCTGGGTCCTTGAGTAATTCTAAGTTGATTTAGCCATATCCGTCTGTCTGTTCGTCTGTCCGTCTGTTGAAAACACGCTCACTTTCGAACAACTTAAAAGAAATGAACAAACTTGGTGCCAAATTGCTTGTAGTTATCCTAAGCAGTTTGGGATTGAAATCCAGCAAAATCGGTTCAGTAGGACCAGAGCTATGAATCAAAATCTGGAACCACCACCTAAAAAAATTGATAATTTTGTTACAAAAAATAACATAAATGCTGGAACAAGGCACGGAATGAGATAAGATTTTGCAAAAATTTGTTTTATTTAACTGGAAATCATGCTGTAAGATTTCGTGAAAATCCGTCCATATTTTACCCTAAGCCCCATATAAACACTACTCCCGGAAAACAGTTTAGTACGCATAAAACCGTAAAAATTAGCGCTATCGTAACTATATTTGGTACGTCACAGTTTTTTAGGACTAGAAATAACACTGTGAAATTTCGTGACGATCGGTCGATAATTTACCTTAGGCCCCATATAACCCTACTCCCGGAAACAGTTAAGTATACCTAAAACCATAATTAATAATGCTATCATAACAGAAATTGGTATGTCACAGTTTTTAAGGCTAGAAATGACGCTGTGAAATTTTGTAATGATCGGTCCATAATTTACCCTAGGCCCCATATAAACCCTACTACCGGAAAACAGTTTAGTATAATTTTGGAACTCATTATTCGATTCTAACGTATTTTATTGTTGCTTAATTCTGCAAAATCTACTGTTTAACTACCAAATGTGACGAAGTAGTTCAAATTTAGTTGATAATCGAAAATTACTCTGCCAATTGCTTGGAGGGTATGTATGTATGTATGTAACGAATGGACTCCTAGACGGCTGGGCCGATTTTGATGAAATTTTCAGAATATTCAGGCGGTTGAAACTGTGAAGTCTAATTTTTGTATTCGGTCTGCGGGCGGAGGGGCGTGGCAAAATCCAATTTTCATTTTGCAGCACTAATGACATCTAAATAATTTGGACGATTTTTTCTTCAAAATGATCGCCATTGTCCAACTTAGATTTATACGAAAAGAAAATTTTGCCCCGCCCACTTTTACGCACAATTTTTTTCCAATTACCTAATATCAGAAAACCGGTCCATCGATCTGGCAAATTTTTCTTTCAAATGTTCGTATTAATCCATTTTAAGTTTTCATCGAAAGAAAAATTTACCACGCCTACTTTCGCATAACTTGAGAACGGCTTGAGCGATTTGGACGATTTTTTCTTTAAAATGATTGCCATGGACCAACTTAGGTTTTTACGGAAAGAAAATTTTGCCCCGCCCTTTTTTTCGATTTACCTAAAATCAAAAAACGGCTCCATCGATTTTACTAATTTTTCTTTTAAATGTTCGTATTAATCCATTTTAAGTTTTTCTCGAAAGAAAAATGCACCACGCCTACTTTTTCTATTAGGCGCATAACTTGAGAATGGCTTGACCGATTTGGACGATTTTTTTCTTTAGAATCATCGCCAAGGTCCAACTTAGGTTTTCACGGAAAGAAAATTTTGCCCCGCCCCACTTTTTTTCGATTTACCTAAAATCAGAAAACGGCTCCATCGATTTAACTAATTTGTCTTTCAAATGTTTAAATGATTTTAAAAATCGAACGCAAAAATTTTTCATAATTTGAACAGGACAACGTCTGTCGGGTCAGCTAGTATATGTGTATATTTATATATATATATGTATATATATATATATATATATATATATATATATATATATACATAGTATATAGTATATACATAGTATGTTCCCATCGATCCCATAAGGAGCATAGGGCCTCCAAATAACAAACAATAATTTCCAATATCGATAGTGTCTTCGAAATAACAAATACTTTAATACAGATAAGGAAATTCTTTTCGGTTGCCAACCTTGCTTAAATTTAATATTTTGCTTAAAGTTACATACTTATAAACCTATCGGCAGGATTTATTTTTTGGTTTATTTATGGTTTTTTGTTATTTTTGGCACTCAGAACGTAAGTAAATAGTGCCTCAGGAGTATTTTGCCACTTCATTATTTGGTGGCAAACAAAGAAGGCAACGAATGTAGACAAAAGCAACGATAACAGTAATAAAATCAAAGGAAAAACATTTGAAATTAACATGACTTTAACGCTTTCAGAGGCAGAGACGTCCCGCACAGAAACACTTACATTAACTGAAGGCAAATACAAACAAGAATGAAGTACTCAAGTACTTTTATGTATATTAAACTAAATAAAAACATCCCACCAAATAGTAAGGATTGGCCGCAAATGGAAAAGATGTGAAATCAAACCCTTTCTTCAGCCACAAAGGTTTGAAAATAATTTGGATTTGGTAGCATTCCCAACAAAAAGTGAAATTTTTTTTAAATTGAGAATTTCATTAATTTTCGGTTTGCTTTCAAACGTTTTTCCAAAATATTTTTTTAACAGTGGATTGTATTATTTTTCGCTTAAGTGTTGCCAAGTTAAAAGCGCCCCATCTATTATACAATGTTATTGTATACATTATTTGACATTTTATTTCCATTGTATCCTATATTATGCAATAAGTAGGATAATGGATTCAATTAAAATATAGCGCAACTTTCATCCAAAACAAAAACATAACCTATGGGTACTGCTTCACGTTCAACATATATTTAGATATTTGAATTGCGATCCATTTTAATGGATTAGTGGATCAAATAAAAATAGGCTTTTCTGCGATATAGATCCACCAATACTGTACATTTGCAATAAATTTCGCGATACTGGATCGCGGTCAATAATGGTTGAACGTATATTGCACTTCTTTTCGTTGCACAATAAAAATACAAAGTCTTTTTATTGTTGCAAATATACTGTGCCTCCTTTGAATTAATTAAACATATTGGCGATTTAATTATATAACATGAAAAATTCAACAATTATATTGCAAGAAAAACAATTTGATAAAACATTTTTTATTCAATATTCATATTAAAATGTTATCAATTTGAATTTAAATGTTTAAATCAAAGCATTGAATAAAGTTTGAGAATTGTGTTTGATGTCAAATAATAAAGTTTTATATCAGAGGTTTGCTGGGTATGCCTACGCGTATGTTGTGTGTTGTGGGTGTTTATATGAAAAGTGAGTATATGCAATTTTATTTATAGAAAATATGCATTACTATTATGATAAATAAAAACAAAATTTGCTGTTGAAGAGCCGGATATTTTGGGTAAATAGCTAATTATTGTATTCAGCAGCTTTTTTAGACCATTCTTATCCTAACCCCGGGTCTCCACGTAGCAATATTTATTGCGGCAAACGTCAAATTTGATTGCTCCATAAAATTTGGTACGTATAGACCGCATATTGCCTTGAGTGGCAATCCATTAAGCAATGATTGCTATTCTTATTGCTTGAGCAATTATTGCTTAGCAATCTGCTGTAAAATGAGTTGTCGTTTATCTGACATTTCATTTCTCTGTACGTT
This sequence comes from Pollenia angustigena, assembly GCA_930367215.1. Lineage (NCBI taxonomy): Eukaryota > Metazoa > Arthropoda > Insecta > Diptera > Polleniidae > Pollenia > Pollenia angustigena. The sequence goes on along the minus strand of OV884058.1, from coordinate 217,974,644 downwards.
TGTTTATGGCAAAGCAATTTCACGTGTTCTCCAGCAATATAGTCAGCAATTATTGCTCCATTGTTCTGTCATTGTTCTGCCGAGGTTATTGCTTGTACTTATCGATGAAAATTGCTACGTGGAGACTCGGGGTAAAGGAAATACAAATGTATTAGTGTTGCCAGGTTATTTTTTCGCCATTAAAAAACATTCGCCTACAATATTTTGTCAGGTGACGTCTCTTTGAATGTAGAACAAGATAGCATCAAAAACTCAATTTCAAAAAAAATTGGCATATACGATAATTTCGCGCAAAGGGGTCGATATTTTGAAAATATCCCCCTAAATTTAAAAGTTGATAAAATAATTTTATTTCTATTAAATTAACTTAACTCAGTTTTAATTAACGTACTTATATCATTAACTGTACAAAATAAAAATCGGCAAATTTTTAACATTTTACTGAAAATACTGTTTACGAGAACTGAAAGCTAAATTTTACTTTGATTTTATTACTTTCTTTAGTTTAATAACAAAAACCGTAGAAAAAGTCGTTATATTACAAATAAATTGTTTTTAAAATTTTGTACTTTTAGTTATTATCCCAGCCAGCAAAATAATCCGACGTCGTTCAGATATCGGAGAGAAACGTCGGCAAAAAAGTCGGAATCGTATACGAATTCTGCCAGATTTCTGACCCAAAAATGTATGAAGTGGTTGAAACGAATTCTGACAGACATGTTGTGGGAAATTCTGGTTTTTTGTCTGCATTTCTGATAGATATCTAACAGATATCTAATGAATAAAGGCATGGGAAGTTCTGATGTGTTTGCCGAGATTTTTTTGCTTTCGAACTGATAGCTGAAAGAAATAATTTTATTGCAAAATATGTATGTACATAATTATAAATTGTACACGTACGTACCTTTTTTATGCTGTTTTCTTGAACAAATAAAATAAAATTAAAATTACTAGGATCGCCCGGTGGCCGAAATTCGACCACTTGACATTTACTTTCGAGAAAACCTGTGCGTTATACAACAAAAACGTGCACATTTTAAGAGAACGGCAAAATGCACCATTTACCCATCTTTGCACGTATGTCTGTAAGATAAATTCAAATGCTTTTCAAACACTTTAATTCAAAAAATTTAGAAAAAAATATATTGTGCATATCTACACACAAATACCTTTAAAACGATGTATGTTTCATTAAAATCGGTGGACGATAAGATACTTTAAAATCAACCACAAAAAAATTGTTCCCCTATTTATATATAAGATTTTCAACTGAATGACAATTGTCATTATTTTAAAATAATAAAAAGTCTCGTAGGATTAACCTGAATGAAATCCGTCGGAATTCTATTGGACATATCTGTACATTAATTGAATTCAGACATTTGCACGAAATGTCTGATTCATACAATGTCGAAGTATTTTGCTAGCCGGAGCGAGCGATTTTTGCTCAACCAAAAACAAGCTGTAAAATATGGTACATATTAATTATTGTACTCCGTTGGGAAAAATTATATCAAAATTTTAAATTAGATATTTCCTATTTATTCTTTCGAAAGTGAGCGTGTTTTCGAAAGACGGGCATGGCTAAATCGACATAAAATTACTCAAAGGCCCAGAATATATATACTTTATGGGGTTTTAAAATAATAATAAAAAAGTTTCACACATAATGACAAATTTAGTATATCCTCTTCACAACTAGTTGTGGAGAGTATAAACACCTTAAAGAGACGGGCTGTGTTCAGATTCCTAGGAAGAGTATAAAATATTTTAGGCGACGGCAGTTTGGGATAGAAATCCAGCACATTCGGTTCAGTACGGTAAGAGTTTAAAAAATTGATAATTTTGTTATAAAAACTAACCGCCTGTTCATCGATTTCGAACGTTAACGTTCCGTTCCGTTTTTTTAATCTTAGACTTCATGTCCGTCTGCCTGTCCGTCCGTCTGTTTTAGAGTCGGATTTAAACATTGTGCGTAATTTTGGAGAAAATCAACATCAATGTACACAAATGGAAGATTTATTGCGATCTAAAGGTTGTCAACATAATACACGGCATTGTATTAAGGGGTGGTTTTCCAAAATACTTCTGCTTTCTTTGTAATTGGGATTCACGATACACAGGAAATCAATATCAATGTAAAGATTGGAAAGCAAGAACTCCCGAGCTCGAGAAACAATTAAAATTACGGAGTAAACCTTTAATAAAGGATCTGATGATATTTTGTTGCCATCGCTCCACATGAAATTAGGAATAGCTGGGAAATTCGTCGAAGTGGTAGTCAACTGATCAATTGATGACGCCTATGACTGTTTGAAATCCATCTTTCCAAAACTCAGTGAAGCTAAAATTAGAAAAGGTACGTATCGTTGTCAGTATTGTAATATTTTTATATCTAAGTTTGTTCACTTTAATATATTCGCATTACCAATAATATTTTTGTAAATGTTTTTTTTTTATATTTCAAACAGGTATTCTCAATGGACCGGATATACGAAAATTAATGAAAAGCGAATCTTTCAAAAATATGCTTTCGAACCATTATAACCACCTATGTGCATGGGACGCATTGAAACAAGTCATCGAAGGCGTTTTAGGAAAAAATCGTGTACAGCGAGATGACATACAGACACGAGTGGACAACTTGCTGTATTATTTTGAAAAAATCAATGCATCCATGTGACGTTTAAATTACATTTCTTTCATTTCCACCTTAAAACCTTTTTGGCACAATTACCTCAGGAATCGGACGAACAAGGAGAGAGGTTCCACCAGGTGACCATGCCAATGGAAAAGCGATTCAAAGGCAAAAAATTGGATGCATTGCTTGCGGAGGTTTGTTGGTGGAGTTCTAAAATTATGCATTTTGAAATTAGTGGACACACTGAACAAAACATGCTCTTGAATATTACGTCTATCTCGGATGATGATGCAGACTCAGAACAAGAATATGAACAACCTACGAAGAAAGAAAGGTCATCAGGACCACAAGCGTCAACTTCAACGAGGATCAGTGATGTTAACTTTTATTTTTGCATTACCTTACGGCCCTCTAAAAATTACCGTTTTTGAGACGAAATTACCGTACGCAAAGGTTTTTAATCAAAGCATTAATGTGCTGTTTCCAAATGACAGGCGATTGATTGTGTAGAAAAATGTATATGAAAAGCACTCAGTCCACCGCCTGTCATTTGGAAACAGCAGATAAGAAGAATTTATATGGAAATTAATTCTGCAAATTAATTCTGAATAAAAAAGGTATTTACATATATGTATGTATATTCATTCAACTCAAAATATTTTTATTTAATACTCTTAACGTACATATGTATGTATGTGAAGAACATTAAACAAACATTTTTTTTAATGTAATTTAATTTTTCATATTTTGCACTTATCGGTGCTACGAAAACATTTGCAGAAATATAATGTTCTTAACTTTTTGTTATATGATTATCTATTATCCCAGCTAGCATTTTGTATCATATTCTAATCATTTAGGAATCAGCTTCAAGGACAAAATACCCGTATATGAGCTCATTTTTCAACCATAAATGATACTCTCGTTGTAAGAAAATGGAACCCTACCGATGAATCACCTGAAAGAATCATTTGTGATACAATTTTCTGATTGCTTTTTGATCATTTTTATGTTAGTTTTTCTAATCATTATTGAATCGTTTTTGTCTCATTTTTTAATCGTTAATTATATAGTTTTTGATTAAATGTACATATCATATCATTTTTTAATTGTCATGTTTTTTTTTTTAATTTTTCTCCGAAAAATCAGCTCCATTATAGCTTTTGAACCAAACAAAAGTAATTTGTTTTTCGCAAAGAAGATAAGAAACAATTTGCACAAACATTTAAGTTTATAAATTGTCCATAATTTTTGGGCTTCTTTTTTAGCCAAGCTTTGTTTTTTGTTTGGCTGGCACGACAGTTTCTATATTTATAATTTAAAAATCATTTTTTAAACATATAAATGAATCATATATGAATTCTTTTTTAATCACTCAGGTGATAAATCAGTTTTAAATCATCAAAACTGATCTGAAAAGAATCATTTGGGTGATTTTTACAAAAAATAATCAGCCAAATACTAGCTGGGATAAAACCTACATATGTAAGTGTATGTATTTCAAAAATCCAAATTTCTTTAAATTACCGTATTTTAAATAAAATTACCTTGCTACCTTTTGCGGCCCAAAATTACCGTAAAAAAGGGTAATTACCGTACGGTTAACATCACTGACGAGGATGGATAGTGACAAGAATTGAAAATGTTCTAAATTTTGTGTCCATGCCTAGATAACATATAAAAATTGCATATTTTCTGTGTAAGAATAGCGGTAATATGTATCGGAATGTTTATTTTCATGCAAAATAAAGAATCTATAAAAAAGTCATCAATGTTTTTTCCAAAGAATTTTGTGGATATCTCGATCAAATTTTTGGAATTCATACCTTTAATTTATTGTGAATAAAAGCGTAACGCCTTCATCGATTTTCATGATTTATGTGTCATTTTGTTCATAGGTTATGCGACTTTACGTGAATGTAATGGGGTTTTGAATTTTTTATGAATTAAAAATAAAAAAAAAAATAAAAAATGATAATATAATTGCATGTGCCCGTGCATAAAACTGAATTGGCAAATTGGTTTAGTTCGTTGTTTACTTACGAAGACAATAGAATGAAGCGGTTTGTTTTTTAATTTTGTTTTTTCTTTTAACCCACTTACAACTACAATTCGAGTCGGAAAGAGCCCAACCAATTGTAGGGGGATGTAAGAAAAGATAAACTCACTGTTTATTGTTGGTGTTTTGTTTAAGCTTTGATATTGTTACAGGTAAGACTTAGAGTGTTTATAACTCTTATTCGCTTAAGGTTTTATTTGTTTAATATTTTTGGCTTTTCTAAAATCTTTGGAAAAGATTTCCTGATGAGCTGATGTAAGCAACCGGCGAAATGCGCATAGAGGCTTGCTTTCCCTCAACAATAAATTTCAGTGTATTTATCAAATATGAAAAACTGGGAATTTAGCACGTCATACGAAGATCGTATTAATAATAAACTTTGTATTCCCCAAAATAACTTTGATAATATAATTGCATGTGCCCGTGCATAAAACTAAATTGGCAAATTGATTTAGTTCGTTGTTTTCTTACGAAGACAATAGAATGAAGCGGTTTGTTTTTTAATTTTGTTTTTTCTTTTAACCCACTTACAACTACAATTCGAGTCGGAAAGAGCCCAACCAATTGCAGGGGGATGTAAGAAAAGATAAACTCACTGTTTATTGTTGGTGTTTTGTTGAAGCTTTGATATTGTTACAGGTAAGACTAAGGGTGTTTATAACTCTTATTCGCCTAAGGTTTTATTTGTTTAATATTTTTGGCTTTTCTAAAATCTTTGGAAAAGGTTTCCTGATGAGCTGGTGTAAGCAACCGGCGAAATGCGCATAGAGGCTTGCTTTCCCTCAACAATAAATTTCAGTGTATTTATCAAATATGAAAAACTGGGAATTTAGCACGTCATACGAAGATCGTATTAATAATAAAATAAAAAAGTTTAAATTTTTTTGTTGTTTATGTATTAATTAATTAATTTTTTCAGCTTATTCGGAATAGTGGTTCTCGAGTTATGACAAACAAAAGAGCCTAATACTTCAAATTAATTTTTAAATTATTTATTGAGGTACCATGACCAAACTAATGATGCAGAAGTTCTTCTTTTTTGGGTCTTCTTTCATAACCAATTATCAGAATTGAGTCCCGAATCAATCACCTGAAAAATGTTGTATATATTTTTTTTATTTTCAGTTTTTGTTTAAATTTTATTTAAAGAAATTTTCGTTTAATTAAGTTTTGATAAATCAATTATATGGCATTTTGACAAAAACATCTTAAGTCAAAATTAAAAAGTTGAAAAAAATGCTGTTAATCGTACGAATTTTTATTAAAAAACATTTTTGCTTACGTTTTCAAAATTTTGTATTATGAACATTTCGGTTTATTTTATTTTTTAACAAAAATGCTTTTTTCACCGAGTTTTTTTTTAATTTTTTTTGCTCTCCTAACCAATTATTGATGTACAGATTTTTCTAAAAATGAGCACAGATATAGAAAGCTGAAAGAATTTTCTTTTAAACAAGCCCTCTTTCAGCGATACAGGAAAACTATTCCCCAATTTCAACAAATACTTCCAAAAAAGTATTATTTTTTTCAGATTTCCTGAGCACCAAATTTTCAAGTCAAAAACCGGAAGCTCGATTTTGATTTTATAACCATGGTTTCCCTATAAGAGTGGGTCAATTTCTTCGGGCCCAAAAAAAGTGACAAAGCGTACAGCAAAATCGTAATCTACGATTACTGTTTCACAAAACAGTTTATTTTATTTACAACCTCAAATTTGGAGAGAAAATTATAAAATTTGGAATAAATTTGTTTAACACGCCATTTTTGTGTTTTATTTTTTAAATTTTTTGTTTAAAAATTATAAACAAATTTCTATGCATAAAATAATTGAAATCTGTATGAAAAATAAGGCTGATACGACACTGCTTTAAATTGGCCAAATATGCGTTACAGAAAGATACAATTTCACTATGTCAAAACATTTGCTTGACATAGGTACTGCACATACTTTTATTTTTCCTTCTTAATAGTTTTAAAAGAAATTAATCTCTTAAATCCGTCTGAAAAAAAAAAATTTTAACTTGCACACTGTGTAATTTGTTTTGAAAGCAAAAAAAAAAAATATGTTTAAAGTAAAAATCATTTAATAATGCAATCGAGTATCTGGGCTTAAATCATTGAATGAAAAGTCATATATTGTTTTGCAAATTGCAAATTATCGCTTCATTGATTGTTGTTCAATGTTGTTGGAAAGAAGACAGAAACGAGCCACTGATTCAGACAAACATTTACAAACATTCAAATCAACACCAGGGTTTTTCCATTAAAAGAGAAGTAACAAAACTTCTCAATTTAGAAAAAAGAGAATGAAAAAAACTATTGCTAAAGAGTTTCTTAAAAATTTTTTTAAGTTCTTAAGTCTAAGGGATTTGAATACGAAATAAATGAACAACTAAAAGAATGAAAATGAAAAGTAAATCAGACAACCAACCAACCAGCAGACAGACACCAACTGTTGGAGCACAGAACAACTACAACTTCTAAAGGAAGCAGTGAACGATTGCACAACTTATTCCTTAAACACAGTAAAGGAGAAAAAAGCCAAAAACAGCAACACCATCACCCTCACCAAAAGCCAAACTGGCTGCCTGACATTCTCAGCCACGCCAAGGAAACAAACAAGTGATGAGCACGTTTGGGGAAATCAGCAAAAGTTACGGAAGATTAAAAGTAGAGAAAAAAAACAAGTTAGAGTGCTATATTCGGCTGTGCCGAATCTTTGATACCCTCCACCGACAGTTCGAATGTTTTAGGAGTAATATCTGTATGATGTGTATTTCTTCAAACATATATTAAATTATTGACCGACAATCAGAAAGTTTAATGCTTTATTTGAGCAATTTTAACTAGCTTGTGTAAAATATCATGATTCGTAACAGTTTAAGCCGGACCTAAATGATTTTTAGGAGGGCAATTTATATTGAAGCCATGGTAAGCCATGCACCAATCATTGATGCAAATTTGCTACGGTTTTAGGCGCATTTAATTATTTTACCAGAGTGGGCTTTATATGGGGCCTAGGGTAAATTATGGACCGCTCTTCACAAAAATTTTTAGTCTTATATCTTGTGCAATAAAACTGTTATGTACCAAATTTTGTTATGGTAGCATTATTTTTATGGTTTAAGGCGTACTAAACTGTTTTGCGGAAGAAGGGTTTATATGGGGCCCAGGGTAAACTATAGACCGATCTTCACGAAATTTCACAGTGTCATTTCTAGTTCTATAAAACTGAGATGTACCAAATTTTGTCATGGTAGCATTATTTTTTACGTTTTTGGGCGTACTAAGCTGTTTTCCGGGAGTAGGGTTTATATGGGGCCTAGGGTAAATTATGAACTGATCTTCACGAAATGTCACAGTCTTATTTCTTGTCTTATACAACTTTTACGTACCAAATTTTGTTATGATAGCATGATTTTTTACGGTTTAAGTCGCACTAAACTGTTTTCTGAAAGTAGGTTTATATGGGGCCTAGGGTAAATTATGCACCGTTCTTCAAGAAATTTCAGTCTTATTTCTAGGACGATAAAACTATAATGTACCAAATTTTGTTATGATATCATTAGTTTTAACGGTTTTATGCGTACTAAACTGTTTTCCGCAAGTAGGGTTTATATGGGGCCTAGGGTAAATTATGGACCCATCTTCACGAAACTTTCATTCTAGTCATTTCTAGTCCTATTTTTTTTTTAATTTCCTAAGCTAATCCCGCGAAGCCCTATGCTTGTCTGCAGGAAAGAAACCAGAGGGTCTGGTGAGAATCGAACCCGCAACCTCGGCGCTGATAGACTAGCTCGCTACCAGCTCAATTAAACTGTGACGTGCCAAAATTTGTTATGATAGCATTGTCAATTAGGATTTTAGACTTTATATACTGTTTTCCGGGAGTAGGGCTTATATGGGGCCTAGGGTAAATTATGGACGGATCTTCCCGAAATTTTACACCGTTATTTCCAGTCGAATAAAACGAATTTTTGGAAAATCTTATATCATTCTGTGCATTATTCCACCATTTATGTTAATTTTTGTAACAAAATTATCAATTTTTTTAGGTAGTGGTTCCACATTTTGATTCATAGCTCTGATTCTACTTAAACGAGTTTGCTGGATTTCAATCCCAAACTGCTTAGGATAACTACAAGCAATTTGACACCAAGTTTATTTCTTTTGACTTTTTCAAAAGTGAGCGTGTTTTCAACAAACGGACAGACGGACATGGCTAAATCGACTAAGAATTACTCAAGGATCCAGAATATATATTCTTCTTATGGGGTCTGAAATGCGTAATAAAAAAGTTTCACACGGAATTACAAACTTAGTATACCCTCTTCACAACAAATTGTGGTGGAGGGTATAAAAACTACATCAGTTATTTTTTTTCTTCTTGTTTTTGCTTTTGTAATAATTGTTAAGCAAACAAAAGATGTAAAAAAGCAAGAATTTCTGCAAAACGAATATTGACACAAGAAATCGTGCATAACTAATTGGTAAAACAATGAGAAGGGGGTTGTATTAAAAGGGATTGTACAATAGTAAAATAGCATTATCCAGAGATAGTTAAATAAACAGGATGTATTGAACTTTAATTTAAGAATGTGCGATCAGTTTCCCACTTTGCTTAACCTTGCAAATAATACGACTAGTGAAAGGGACTAGGACAAGTTCAAAGGTAACCCAAATGTATTGAAAAAACATGGTCTATTTAACATTACGATTCCCTAGAGCTGGACCATATAACCCAGCTTTGCATTACAACGGAGTAGTCTTAAAACTGCTCCATGTTCATACATTCTCCCAGTGGATTCGTTTTGAAACTACTCCATGTTATAATGCAGAGAATATGTTCGCAAAGTTGCTTAAGTCATATCATACACAATATGGTTTTGCCTTTAAGCTAGATGTCCACACCACGCGTTAAATGCGTTGATACATTAATGCATCTGTTAAAAAAGTAGAATTGTGTTGACAAGTCACCCAGCACACGCGTAGAATGCATATCTAACGCATGAAGTAGGTAGTATTACTTTCCACTTTTGCATGCGTCTCAAAAATATGTCTTTCTCCTCTCTTACAATAAAACCAAAAATTTAAATACTATATAGGTAAATTATTCTTTGAGAAACAATTTAAAATGCTTGGCGAAGTAACGTGACCAAAATTAGTCTTTCCTGTATGTCCAATTAGTAGGTCTGCGTGATACGCATGCCGATTTCTTGCAGAGTTGTGGCTTTTTCTTACATTTGTTTTGACATTTTTACCATTTTTTCAACAACTAAAATACGTGTTGTTTTTTCTATAGTTTTGATTGTTGAAGTTATGCGCAGACCTACTTCTTTCAAAAGTCTATTCACCACACACAAAGCACAAATAGGTTGAAATAGTAACACACGATCTCCCTGACATGTTTAAATGCTGCTATTATGAAAATTTAGAATAAATGTGGGCTTCTGTCAAATAAATAATTGTGAAATTGTATTATTAACTCTTTTTTACAAATTTTGCCAGCATGCGATACAAAATTAACAAGACGTGCCAGCCCAATTTGTATGCCAGATTCGAATTCAGCGCACCCAGATTAGTTAAAAAACATGCTTTGGCTTTGCAGTAAATTTTTTTTTCAAATTTGTAGACCAGTGGAATTATTTGTATTTTCAAAAAGTGACCTTTTCAGCAAAACAGTGTCTTATTAAACCAATAATATTTATTTTCTTTTTACCAAAACAAAAAGTACCATTTTAACATAAATTTACCTTTAAAAAAAACGCTTAATTTTTTATTTGAAAAGCTCAAAATCAGTCGTTTAGTACAAATTAGCAACAAAACACACAAACTAAAAAACAACCGTTTATCCACTTTAATTCACAAGATTTTCTACATGCTCCCTCTAATTTGTCCAAAAAACAAGTCAAAACAAAAACTCAGACGAAAAAAGAGGCAAACAAAAGATTGGAAATGTATACCCACTTGACCCATTCATCATTGAATAAGTAAGTGTTTGTGCTTGTTGAATTAATGGCAGCGGTACTGCAAAAGAAGCGGTTGGACATGAAGAGCATGAATTAAACTTTTGTAAGGTTATCAAAAAGTAAACAATGTTTTCTTTTTATGATTTTACCTTACTTACTTACTTACTCTGTTTTTCTTGAACCGTTTTTCTTTTTGAACAAATTACTTACTTTTTTGTTGTTGCTTTTGCTGTTGTTTTTGGGAGGTAAACAACCATTTTAATGTTAAACTATTTAAATGCTAAAGACATGCTTGAGCAGAGACCAAAGTGCATGTCAATTCTCTGCGGTCAATTGTTGGCATTAATGGGTTTAAACTTTAAAGATAAAAAAAAATTAATGTTAAGGCCATTGATGAAAACAAAAAAGCCAATGGAAAACATGAAGGGGAGACCCAAAAATACTTCTTGAAGGTCACCAAAAAATTTAATTTGTACTTTATTGGTTTTTAGGCTAGACATATTTTATAAATTTAAATATTCTTTAAATAGGCATTTTAGTCTTTAAGTTGGCTTTAATTAATAAGCATAAAAAAAATGTCTGCAACTGCAGATTTAAGAGCGGCAGCTTATAACTACGAGCATTTAGCAGATCCTAGAACCCAGGACTGGTTGTTGGTGTCATCTTTTAAACCCATATTGACATGGGTTTCTTTATATTTAATAATGATATTTTGTATGCCCAAAGTTGTAAAAAGGTAGATTTTTTTATTAAGATAACAAAAAAATTACCTATAGTCCCTTCAAGGGCAAGTTTTATTAATTATTCCATTTATAACCTCAAGATTCTTTAATTTCAGCCATAAACCCTTAAAACTACAAAAAGTTCTTATTATCTACAATTTATCGATGGCATTTTTAAATTTGCACATTCTTAAAGAAGTCATCATAAATGTCAGGCATATGAATTACGATTACTGGTGTCAGCCCTGTCGAGTCATCTATTCAGATCATGAATTTAAGGTAAGTCCAACCAAACTCGGCTATAGTTTGACTTAAGATTTTATTTTAAATCACATTTTTAGTTGGCCTCTGCTGTTTGGTGGTTCTTTTTCTCAAAACTTTTAGAATTTTCCGATACTTTATTTTTTATTTTACGCCACAAATGGAATCAACTGACCCTTCTCCATATTTATCACCATAGCACTATGTTTCCTTTATGGTGGATTGCGATTAAGTGGGTGCCAACAGGATCATGTAAGTAAACGAATATATTTAAAAGATTTTCGGTGATCTATTTAAAAAGTAGATGGGTTAACAAATATTCGCTAAGAAACGTAGTGCTAAATCATTCGGATTAAAAAAAGATGTATAGCAAGATCTTAATAAAAACGTATTATTTATTTGTACGATCTTAGTTTTCATCCAATTCCTGAGCTTTGTTATACTTTGTGGCTTTGTGTAGACAGCGTTACCGTTCAAAATTTTCAAAAAGGGGCACAATAAGGGGATTTTCCAAAAAAAAGTCTCACAAAAAGGGGAATTCTGAGAAAAAAAAGGGCAACTTTAAAAACAGGAAAATTTTCAAAAAAAAAAAAAACATGTGTATTTATTAAATTATTTTCATCGAAAACTAATCGTAACAAAAAATAAACTTCATATTTTTAAAAAAATACATTATTTATAATACAAATTGTTTGGGAAACACACACACACATACATATGTATATATCGAGCCCTTATAGCAAAAATTATGTATCCAACAAAAATAAAATTTTACAGGAGGTTTTTTTTTAAATTTTAACTTTAAGTCTAGGGTTTCGTTTGAAATTGCTTTTGCTCTTATTTCGTAACGGTACTTCCTAGAGATATGAGATTTTTAGAGATGATGCAAATGATCAAAAACTATCGGTTTTCATAAAAAAAAAAACAGAAATCTAAAATGTTGTTGGTTACATAATTTTTGCTATTAGGGCTCGATATATACATACCTATATCGTGAAAATCCATGTCTTGTTTGCAAGTTAACGTTTATGAACTGTTGCATACAATTTTTATTTCAATTATTTTTACAAAAACAGTTACCAATTACTTGTTAATACAACGAGCAGCGTTGCCAGAAGATTAGGAAGGAAAATCTTAAAAAAAAACTTATTTTGAAGAGAGAAATCTTGCAATTTTTTTATAACAAGGACAAAAATGTAAATAGTATTAATTTTTTATAAAACCATATGTACTTTTTATTATGGAAACTATTAAAATTGATATACATAATATTTATGCAAAATTAGTTAAATGTTTTATAAAAATTTTTCTAAAAATACAAGTTGAAAAACCAATAAACAACAAGCTGATACAAAACCTTATTGTTTTAAAAATTGACTGTTTAAGAAACTGTGAAAAAATAATTTATTATGTACATATAAACACTTAAAGTTTAAAATCTTAATTTGTGAAAAAAAAATCTTTAAATCCTATTTTGGTCAAAAAATCTTCAAAATTAGATAAAATCTTAATTCTGGTAACGCTGAGAACGAGCTTAAAATAGTGTAATAACAATACTTACAAAAACAAAATCTAATTCATAATATGATTTAATACAAAAAAACTTTACATTTAAATAGATAGATATGTATGTATATATGTAAGTATATGTACATAAATATTTAGCACTTGGATTATTTTCATTTTTTTTACCAAAAAAAAAAAAAAAAAACCCTTGATAGGAGAATAGGTAATATCAGGTTTTTTTTTTAAACGTAAATCTATATTTATTAATCAATTCATCACTTAGATTCCAGATTCCAATCTTCCAAGTTATTTTGATACAAATTTACAGCGGATAACATGGACATCTACTTTCAGTCTATTTGACAATTTATTTTTTAATAATGCTAACTAAGAAAAAATCCGCTCAGCGGATGCGCGTAAAAACATACGAAGTAAATATATACAAGTTTGGATATAAATTGTCACCCAGTTTTTTAAATTGCCAATTTCGTACCAAAATGTTTTAGGCTAAGATATTTTAAAAATTGCTTAATAGTTTTTATAGTTTGATCTGTTTTCTAAAAGTTTAAACTCTTTTACAAAATCCTCTGGGTTAGTAATTATATCAATAAAAACGGAAACAAGTTCAAAGTAATTTATGTCTTAAGCTGACTTAATAAATACTGGATCTAAAACCTCTAATGAACTCAGTCTCTAATCGCTAATATTAAAAGGGGCAAAAGGGGCACAAAAAACTACAAAATGATACGAAAGGGGATTTAAAACATAGGGGCCAAAAAAGTGGCACGGCAGTCAAAAAGGGGCAAAAATGCGACTTTAGTCGCATAACGGTAACGCTGTGTGTAGATATAAGGTGCGTTCATAAAGAGGGTGTAAATTAAAAATTTATCAATATTGAAGGAATAAAACTATTAAAGAATAAAAGCTTTTTAAATTGTAATTTGACTTAGAATACACATTTGAATTAATGTGAAAATTTATATAATATTAATTATTATTATTCCCAATTTTTATTCTTGATAAAATCACTGAAATTTATTGTTAATGGGATAAGCTATTCCTATGCGCATTTCACTGGTTGCTTAGGCCAGATCATCAAGACACTTCATCCGAAGATTTAACAAAAACTAAAGATATTAAACAAATAAAACTATTAAGCGAATAAGAATTATAGGCAACAGTTTTACTTGTAACAATATCAAAGCTTTAAAAAAATAACAATAAACAGTGAGTTTATCTTTTCTTACATTCCCCACTACAATTGGTGGAATGTTTCCAATATTATTTGTAGTTATAAGTAGGTTAAGAAAAAACAAAAACAACTTGCTTTATTGTTCTCGCAAATAATAAAGCATGTTGCCAGTTTAGTTTTTTAAGCCGTGCATTTGCCAGTTTATTATTAATATTAAATTTATTTATTATTTTTTTTTTTTTTTTTTTTTTTTTGTGAAATAAAATTTATATCTTCTATCTATCTGTCTATATATATATATAAAATAGGATGTGTGTATGTATGTGTGTATGTATGTAACGTATGGACTCCAAAACGGCTGGGCCGATTTTGATGAAATTTTTAGGGAATCCTCATAATATTTTTTCGGTCTGCGGGCGGGGGGGCGTGGCAAAATCCAATTTTCATATTGCACCACCAGTGACATCTATTTTTTTGGACGATTTTTTCTTTAAAATGATCGCCATGGTCCAACTTAGATTTATACGAAAATGAAATTTTGCCCCGCCCACTTTTTTCGAATTACCTAATATCAGAAAACGGCTCAATCGATTTGATAAAATTTTCTTTAAAATTTTCGTATTAATACATTTAAAGTTTTCATCGAAAGAAATATTTACCACGCCTACTTTTACGCCCATTTTTTCTATTAAGCGCATAACTTGAGAACGGCTTGACCTATTTGGACGATTTTTTTCTTTGAAATGATTGCCGTGGTCCAACTTAGGTTTTTACGGAAGAAAATTTTGCCCCGCCCACTTTTTTCAATTTGCCTAAAATCAAAAATCGGCTCCATCGATTTGACTAATTGTTCTTTAAAATGTTCGTATTAATCCATTTTAAGTTTTCACCGAAAGAAAAATTTGCCACGCCTACTTTTACGCCCACTTTTTCTATTAAGCGCATAACTTGAGAACGGTTTGACCGATTTTAAAATCATCGCCATGGTCCAACTTAGGTTTTTGCGGAAAGAAAATTTTGCCCCGCCCACTTTTTTCGATTTACCTTAAATCAGAATCGATTCGACTAATTTTTCTTTCAAATGTTCGTATCTTTTTAAAGGATTTTAAAAATCGAACGCAAACTTTTTTCCTAATTTGGACAGGACAACGTCTGTCGGCTCAGCTAGTTTTAAATAAATAAGAACTCAAGCTTAAACAAATTTATATAAATCTAAATAAAAAGGATCAATTAAGAAAAAAATTATATTAATAAAAGAGTTTTTGCAATTTTATTTTAGTGTTTATATAATTCTTTTACTTCAATTATAATTTGCTACCATTTCACAAACATCATTTCTTTCCCACACAATTTGCTTCTATTTTTTTGTTTGATTCTTTTTTTCAATTGACAAACAAATTTGACGTTTTATGTTAGCAACAATTGTCATCGAAAATGCACAAACAATTATTGCATCATAAATTGCCGGCAATAAATATGTTCAAAAAATTGCTGTCTACATTCAAGATGACATAATTCTGACATTTACTGCAATATATGTCGCAATATTTATCTCTGGTAAAGACGGGCAGTAATTGTCTAATATCATATTAACAAACATGTAAACTCATTAAGTATCTGTTTGGCAACCCCACTTTCTTCTTTTACCCGATCGCCTACAAACAAAACAAACGTGTTTTTAGACATGAATGAAAAGACATCGTATAAATGACGCCTAAGCAATATACAGCTTCTATTTGTATAAAACTTAATTTCAATTTAAACAAAAAATACTTTTGCCTGTTTTGTTTTAAAACTCGTGTTCTATTCATCCTTCATTTCAGCATTCTTCCCAGCCTTAATAAATTCCTTTATCCACGTCATTATGTACACTTATTACGGTCTAAGTGCTTGTGGGCCAGTCATACAAAAATATTTGTGGTGGAAAAAATATTTAACAGCTTTACAGTTGGTATGTTTAAATATTTTCAAATTTTCTTTAACTGTTTATAATATAATAATGTATCTTAATTCTATGTTCTTATACCTATTGTGTTTTATTTTATATACTTAAATATCTATGTATATTTGTTGTAGATACAATTTATCATTGGCTTGTTGTGGGCTCTGCAAGCCATTGCCACTCAATGTGATTTTCCGTTATGGATCAACTGTGCCACCATTGTCTATATGATAACATTTTTAATACTTTTCGGACGCTTTTATAGGCGAAAATATTCGAAGGCGTTTTACAAAAAACACACAAAATCAATGTTATAATTAAGTTATAGGAATTTATACTAATTTGATACAAACAATTTTATTTTTAATGTAATAAACCAAAAAACGTGTTTAAAATAAAGAGGTGTCGACGACGTGATAAGTTGTTTAAATAAAAAATATACTTTAATTTATTTGACGGGAAATTATAATGGCCATTTTGAGAAAATTATCTATGAAAAATCTAATTAAGTGTCAAAAAATAAATTTAACGAGTATTTTTTAATGTAAACAGGAACGTAAAAAAAGTAAAACAACTTTAGTTTGTACTAAAAATATCATAACCTCATTCTCTCTTTAAAGTCCTTATTTTGTGTTAAATACCAAAAAACTTTAACACAATAATAAAACAGCTAAAATAATTTCACACATTTACACACACAAAAACAATCAGGGTTCTCAGTATGGTTTAGATGTTTTTGGGTTCAAAAAGAGCCCATTGACGCTATGACGAAAAATGCTCTATATTAGACGATTTTTCATATGACTAATTTTGTACTAGTTTACAAAAGTTTTTAATATTTTTTCACATTTTTATTAGTTTTTTTGGAAACTTTCATTTATTTGGTTAGCATTCATTTTTATGTTTCTGCAGTTTATAGTATTAACACGGACATTGTTTGCGTTTCCTTTATTCGTTGGTCCCGTAAGATTTTTGTTAAACCAAAAGAAGCTTAAACAATTGAGTGCATTATTAGGCTATGCCGAACCTTATATACCCTTTACCATGGTGCGATGATAATAAAAAGTTATACCGTACCTAATTGGAAACTTTGGCTCTTGCCGTTCTCCAGATATATCGAGTCCTTACCGCCGGTATAGTTTTACCAACATTGTTTTCAATTTTCGTTTTTTTAATAAAAGACTTTATTGGTAACACTTCATCAACACATCTCCTAAAATGTCATGGTCACATAAGGTACCGTTACCATTTTATAGCAAAAACAATTTTATCGTAAGCGACAACCTTCATACTAAATTTATATGGAATAAAAAAAACCTTGTCCTTTAAAATTTTGTTTTTGTCGCTTAAGCTTTTTTTGCTGTAATTACTCGATTTATAAATAAGTAATCAAAAAACAGCAAGGGATTTATGGGTAAAACTAGAGGCAGTCGTGGTTTATTGCTGTTATCTCAGTCATTTGTGGACCAATCAGGCTGAATTTCTATAGCAGGCAATTGCGGACTATATGTGATTTAAATAAACAACAACCGAGTCCCATATAAACTATATAGCAACATATAACAACCTAGACCCCATACATGAGGGTCTTCGGAAGCAAAATTTAACATACACATGGAAGATGCACAGATGGACATCGTTTAATTAACTTGGCAGCTTATTAGGACCTCGAATATGTAGATATTATAAATGGAATGACAAACTCATTTATACCCTCCCTTCCCGCCGCGGTGAAAGGTATACAAATTGTGGCATAGTGTTAGAAAAATTGGAATTCCAAATGATCACTTCCGGTTTTGCAGTTCGTTTCTATCCCTTTAAAATTTTTTTTCATTTTGACCCAACACTCAGGGGATGCCCCCTACAAAGACAATGCATTGTGTTGGTATTAGAAAAAAAGGTTATGAGAACAATGGGCATTCATGCCTAGAACATTTAGAGTGTCTGATTCCTCAATAGCTATAACACCCACGGATTAAGATGACGCTGACTCCACAAACCGTCTGTGGGTAAATTTTTAGCAATTTTTTTTTACTTACTTAACTTTATTTGTAAGAAGATAATTTTATAATCTAACTAGCATTTAACCCGCTACTTCTTTAGCGTCCTTCGTGAACATATTTTTATGACAAAGTTTATTTTTCTAGGTTTTGTTTAAATTCAAGTATTTTATCCGCTTCTTTGCAATCGGGCCTTTTCTTACATGAACATATTTATAAGCCAAAGTTTATTCCTAGGTTTTAACAAACAATTTCCAACAATTATCTTCTCATAGGTTGATAGGTGGTATAAGCTATCATATGGTCGGGCTTGACCGAACAACAATAAGTGTTGAATTTTTTGGATCTCTCTTAGGCCCGTTTTCACAACTTACCGATGGCTAAAAGTAGACTTTAAGCGGCCTTATAAAAAGGTTCCATTATTAAAACTTTACTTTAACCTAAAGTAAGCGATAAAGTAAATTAAGGTTCAACCTAAAGTTGTAATAATGGAACACTTTTTATACGGCAGATAAAATTCTTCCTTTAGCTATCGGTAAGCTGTGAAAACGGGCCAGCCTACAGTCCAAAAGTCAGCTTCAGAACTTAGGATGTGCGATAATGAATCAGTCAGTCACAATTTTTAAAAAAAAATAATAGGCTATAGTTCTTTCCAGATGTTACCCTATTTGCCTGCCCAATTTCAAGAAAATAAATTGATTAGTTAAGAATATATAGGGAGGCGGAGCTTTTACCCCTCTTATCCTATTTAATGCCCTGTCCTCTTTCCGATGTTACAGTGTATGCATGCCAAATTTTAAGAAAACCGGTTGATTAGTTGAGAAGATAGAGGGAGGGGGAGCTTTTACCCCTCTTGCTCTATTTCACGCCCTAAATAATAAAAACTATAGCCTGAAGTTCTTTCCAACTGTTTGCCTGCGAAATATCAAAAAAATCGGTTGATTAGTTACGAGGATATAGGGAGGGGAGCTTTTAGCCCTCTTACCCTATTTCACACCCTATTCCTTATTCTCTTTCAGATGTTACATTGTCTGCATGCCAAATATTAAGAAAACCGGTTGATTAGTTTAGAAGGTTGTGGAGTCGGAGCTTTTACCCCTATTGCAGTATTTTGCGCCCTCTAGCGATATAAAATATACTCTACGACCTATTCTCATACCTAACAAATACACATACAAAATTTGATAAAATTCGGTCAAACCGTTTCGGAGGAGTTCACAATGGAGGGCAATTTGTTGATATTTGTATGGAAATATAAATACATACATACATGTTTCGGAATGAATGCAATGTTCACTAAAATGGCTATAACTGATGAACCAATAAACATTTGAAAACCGTTGATACATAAAAACCTTGGTATTAACGTCACCTTCCACGTGAACTTCACAAAAACATTACAATGCATTTCAGAGAACATCAATTACTAACACAATGCAATTTATTTTTATATATATAGAAGAGAAGAAGATAGATGGAGAAAACTGTGTTGATAATAAGTAACAAAACTCGCAACGATTTGCACCTTAAACGTTCCAATTCGAAAAAGGACCAAATCTGTATTTGTATTTTTTAGATAAGCTACGAAGGTGATATAAATTTTATTGACCCGTTTACAGCCCAAAAAGGCCGTACCTCCAAATAGTACCAGACACCTGTTCGCTTATTTTTTTAATGAATAATAATAAGTATTGAACTGTTTTTTGTATCTGTTTAAGTTTATGGCGATTTCTTTTCTGAGAAAAATGTTGCATTAATGTTACATGTTCTACAGTTTGTGTTCGTTTGTACAAAAAATACAACTGTGGGAAAAATTTTCAAGTTCTTTTGTGAAAATGTTGATGAAAAACATGCAAAACATGTTACATGTTTTACCCTTACTTTTACTTAAGGGTTCATACGGCCCTGTTTTACAACTTTGGTACTTACTACTTTGTTTGTACAACCAATATTTTATTTTGTTTGTCATAATATTTTAAAAGTTTTGTCAAAAGATTGTTTAAAATTAAAATGGATAAAGATGAAAAAAACGGCATATTTCATTTTGAATTAAATCGTTTTTTTATTTTGGTGGAAAATTCTATGTATTTATTATCGTTTTAAATTTGTTCAAGCAATAAGTGATGTCAATGTCTGTTTCCAAACCGTAAAGTAAGTGTGCAGCAAATAGTCGAATAGTTTTAAAAATCGCTAATGAACTACATTAATAATAAAAGTGTAATAGTTGTAAATAAAGGCAGCTAATTCTGTTCGATTGAAGTTGTACAACATGTAACACTTCGAGTGATTATAGGTAACATGAAAAAGTGTTACATGCATATACTGTAGCATTTTTTTCTCAGAATAGAAATCGCCATTAGTGTTTATACCGCATATTTTTCTTATGAACAACAATTAGTGTTAATGCTTTCATCTCTGGTTAAAATGTCAACCTTTTAGCTTCAGGCATGCGATAAAAATTGAATAGTAGGAGAAAAAATTTTTTGAAAAGAGTAACAAACTTAAGTACAATTTTCACCACTTAAACGTTCGAATTTTAAAAAATTACCAAATATTCATTTGTATTTTTTAGATAAGTTACAAATGTTATATAATTTTTATTTCTATGCGTTTTGGTTTGAAAGCTAGATGGTGGACAAAAAGTTCCTAAATACAGGTTTTACTCGTTTACTACCTTAAAGGGCCGAATTTCAAAAAAGTACAAAAAAGACATGTAAGCTTTTTTTAATTTAATGAACAACAATAAGTAAAGGGTGGTTTTTTAGAGTACCACAACTTTGTGTTTGATATTTGCTTTTTGTTTAGTTTGCTTTGAGATTTCATCAAAATAATTCGACGAATGGGCTGAAGCACAAATTGATATTGATTTTGAATTTCAATTCAAAATTTTATTCTCCGATGAAGCCCATTTCTGGTTGAATAGGTACGTAAATAAGCAGAATTGTTGCATTTGGAGTGAGGAGAATCCACAGAAAATTACTGCTTGGTGCGCTTTATGGGCTGGCGGAGTCATTAGCCCATATGTCTTTAAAAACGATGATGGTCAGAATGCGAAAAGTTGTGGAAAATTGGTGTTCCAGATTGCGCCTTCTAAGTGCCAGCCGTGGCGGCCACATGGCATATTTAAACATTAATTTCATAACATTTCTTCCAATAAAGCCCGTTTCATTGATATTTAAAACATATTTCCTTGTTTTATTATGATTTAAACTTGTGTCACTCTATAAAAAACACCCTTTATTAAATTAAAAAAAAAAACCAGTTTAATTACAAAAAGTTCCAATTAGAGAACAAAGAAGTACTAAAAAATCCCTCTTACAGTTTCTCATTTTATGATTCTAGGTCCAATAATTACGGAAATTGAAAAAGTATCTGTTTAAAAACGCAAAAGTACCAAAAATATCCTTCTAACAGATTCTCATTCACTCAGGACCTTGCATGTGAAATTTTATGTTTCTAAGACCAATACTAATGGAAATTCAAAAAGTACCAGTTAAAGAACAAAAAAGTACCAAAAATCCCTTTTACAGATTATTTTTCACTCAGGACTAACGTAAATTAAAAAAGTACCAGTTAAAGAAAAAAGTATCAGTTAACGAAAAAAAGTACCAAAATGTTCTCTCTTAAAGATTCTCATCCACTCAGGGCATTGCGAGTTGAACTATATGTTTCTCGGTCCAAATCTAACGGATATACAAAAAGAACCAGGTAAATATACAAAAAAGTACAAAAAACTTCCCTTTTATAGATTCTTATTTCCTCAGGACATTGCATCTTGAATTTTATGTGTCTAGGTCCAATTCTAACGGAAATTCAAAAATCACCAGTTAACGAACAAAAAAGTACCAACAAGTTCAATCATAGACTCGTATCCACCCAGGACATTGCATGTTGAATTTAATGTTTTAAGGTCAAATATTAACGAAAATTAAAAAAATACCATTTGTTGAACCAAAAAACTGAAGAAAGATATTACTTTCGCGTATTTCCCCATTTTGGTTATATTTTTACCTCCACTAAAGTATTAAAAATTTCAATATTGTAGAAGGGGCCCATAATTTAGTAAGAATATGTCAAAAAAATGTTTTGTTAAAAGTACCAAAAATAGTTACGATTTTCGCCCCTTAAATGTTTTAATTTCGAAAAATTACCAAATTCATATTCGTATTTTTATGATAAGTTTCGAATGTGGCATACACTTTTTTTCTATGTTTATTGGTTCAAAAGATAGATGGAGTGACAAAAAAGTACCAAAATTCATGTTTTACCCGTTTACCTAAAAGAGCCGAATTTCAAAAAAGTACCAGACACCTGTCCGCTTATTTTTCTAAAGAACAACGATAAGCATTACATTTTGTTGTATCTCTTTTAGTTTTGGAGGTATAAGGTTACCGAGTTTACCCTTTTTTACCCCCTAAACATTCGAATTTGGGGAGCAACCAATCTCTGGTTCAAATATTAAGTTTTTTAGCTTTAGGCTGTGCGATGATGAATCAATGAGTCAGTAAGTCAGTAACCTTACAAAAATAGATTTATAAACTGTTAAATAATGTTTATTCTAACCAAACGTTTTGCAAAAGCGAATTATTTTTTAATAAAACTTGTGGTTGCGAGTAGGAGGTCAAATATTTAAAAGGCGTGAACAAAGCTCTAACATTGCAATACACTTTTTAAATATACACTCAAATATTTATCTTTTTTGTCAAAGCGATTTGATTAAATTGCCTACAATTTCAATATTTAGTAAATGATTTGCAAACATAAAGTTTTAAAGATTGTTTTGTTGCCATTAAAACGGTGTACAAAAATTATATTACGTATTATAAAAAGAAAATTCATAAAATTCCCAACATCAAATTTTCCCCCTCTTTTTCAAAAAAACATCCCCAACTTGGGGATAAATCTCCGAATTTGTTAGCTCTGCTGACAATGATGATGACGATTGGGAATTTGCGGTAAAAACATAATAAGAATGTATGTATGCACCCTGCAAATAATATTGGACCACCTGATCCATTTTGATAAAATTTTGATAAAATGGACTACTCCATGGACTGGTCCGATGTAATGCAAGCATGGCCCATGTCATTGTTAAAAAGTGGTTGTAGTGAGACGACATGTCTTCGACATGCTTTCGTCTTTAAACGACTTCAAAGCTAATCCTCTTGAGTATTCCATGGAGTAGTTTTAAAACTACTCCTTTGTAGTCCAAAGGTGGTTTATATGGTCCTGCCCTAGGACATCGTAATGTTAAATAGACCATGTTTTTTCCATACGTTTGGGTTACTTTTGGACTAGTCCAAGTCCCTTGTGGGCTACTCTTTACACGCGTGTTTGGACTGATCCTATTATTTGCAGGGTACATACGGATGTACATATACATACATACATTTGCTAGTTTTACACCAAACACAACAAATACATATGTAAGTAGTAATTTTCCCTTTCAGGCGGAAGAGATAAATAAACACTCTACACAAGTAAATGGAAAGCATACTTTTAGTATCAAATAAAAACCGTTAGTCTTTCGAAAATAAACTTCGATACAGCGTTGCCAGAATTAAGATTTTATCTTATTTTTTAAGATTTTTTGAACAAAATAAGATTTGAAGATTTTTTTTTTCTAAAATTAATTTTTTAATAATTAGAAATAAAGATTTTTAACTTTAAGTTTGTAAAACATACACAATTTTTTTACAGTTTTTTAAACAGTAATAACCGTATACTCCGCTCATCGAGTGAGCAACTAATATGTTAATTAAGCTTAATCACCACTTAGTCAATAGTTTATTCAAAACACTTTTAAATCGCCCGATTGAGAAAAATTCATACATCTCTGTTTTAGTTAAATTCAATTGACAGAAATAGCAAATTTACAGCAGTTGATTAGGAGTTATAAAGTCTTTGATCATTCGATAATCATAGTTTATTAAAAAGTGTTTTAAATAAGAAATCCTTAATCAGTGGATATGCAGTAACTAAATTTTTGTTTTGAATACGGGTGTAAATTTTTAAAACAATTAGGTACACTTTTGTACTAAAATGCATCATTCTTTCTGGGCATACAAAACATTAAAAACGCATCATAGATACGCGGATGTTCATTTTTGGAATATTGATGAAAAAAATTATGTATTTGTGAAAAGAAAAAATTTATTTTTATCAAGATTAATTTATTAAAGAACAAAACAGTTCAGGTATTTAGTACCAAAACGTAAAACTAATGGAATTTAACCCTAGGATTACCGTCTTGGTCTGGCCAGACCAAAAATTTAATGAATCGAATGAAACTAATTTGGATTCGATTGGAGCAAACTAGTGGGGTGAAGTTCTATTTTTTTGTAAAAGTCTATGAAATAACCCTCTTGGTCAGACCAAATTCTTGTTTTCTTGCAATATTTTTCAAATAGAGGAGAACTTAGTGCTAAACATTTACCGATAATCCTAGGTTTAAGAAGCTTTTGGTTAAAAAACTCCAAACAAAGTATATATATATTAGGGTGGTCGTTAACTGTATGGACCAAATTTTTTTTCTATTTTTCCATGCTCTAACCCCCCAATTCGATGGGTATTGATAAAAAAACAACTCCAAAAAATTTTTAGGACGAACGGCGAAGGCTAAGCCGTCCCTCAAGCCCGCCAAAGTTTGAGAAAAGTCGTAAAGTCCGACTTGTATGACTTATATTTAGGAAAATATTAATTTTACATAAAAATCGTTTTCTAAGAAGTTGTTGTTAGTAAAGTTTCCAACAACTTTTGCCTTAAAAAGTTTTCTCTAAAACTCATATTGAACAAAACCTAATTAAAATAAAAAGTAAACAGCAGCATTGATGCAAATTTTTTCTTTAGAACTGTTTTTTCTTACACACGTCAATTCAGCTTTAATATTTGTGTTTGTGTGCGTTTGCTTAAAAAAAATAGTCAAACGCATATCATTTGTTTCTAACGTACCACGGTTGATAAAGTTGGTGCAATTGTACTATTTTGATACAATTCAAAGCCAAAAAGTACGGTGGTACCCTAGGGTGATCGGTTAAATCAAAAGTTGGATTTACTTAGGTCTCACTCGCCAATTTGGTGGGTATTGATAAAAAAACACAACTTAAAAAAATTTTTTAGGACGATCGGCGAAGGCTAAGCCGTCCCTCAAGCCCACCAAAGTTTAAGAAAAATTATAATTTTACATGAAATCTGACTTTTATGTTTAATAACTATTAATAATATTAATTTTGTAGAAAATTTGTTAACAAGTTTTTCTTTATCTCTTATTAAACAAAATAAACTGAAAATATCGAATAAGCCACTAAAGAATCTAATTTTTAATTCATTAAAGAAACGCATTTTCTATGAATTAGTTTTGTTGAAAAACATTTTTATTATTTTTTAAAAAAAAACCGACCAGCCAGGCACCTGGCGTTTTACCCTAATTTGGGTACGCTGAATTCAGTGGTGCTAACCGTTTTTTAGGTTAACTCTTGTTTAAAAGTTTAGTTTATAAAATAAACTAAGAAAAAACGAAATTCCACAATTATCTTACCTTTAACAATTGTTATAGGTTTTTCTAATATGCGTAGTCGTTTTAGAAACCAAATTTTTTTTGGCAATGGGGATAAAACAGATTATGTGAGGTTTGTCATACATTTGACCCAACTAAGGGCAATCTTGGCGCTGCAGTGGCCAAATTTAAGAATTATATTAAACTGGCATATTTGTATGGGAGCCCCCCTAAAGGGTGGAGA
Source organism: Pollenia angustigena (assembly GCA_930367215.1). Taxonomy (NCBI): domain Eukaryota; kingdom Metazoa; phylum Arthropoda; class Insecta; order Diptera; family Polleniidae; genus Pollenia; species Pollenia angustigena. The sequence goes on along the minus strand of OV884058.1, from coordinate 217,948,613 downwards.
TTTAAGGCAAGTATGTTTTCAGAAAATGTTAAGCACAAAAAACCATTGAAGGTCCGTCATATATTTAATCCCCCATGGGGCGATTCCTTGGCAGTTCTGGGGCTTTTTCTTCAATATATTTCTAGTCTGTGTTGACAATTTTATATGAGAGCCCCCTTAAAGAATAAAGAAAGCGTGCAGGTATGTTACAGGGATGATAAATGAAAAAACCAATATCGTACTTACGAACTTCTAAAATCGTACTTTTTCGACCACAATAGTAATAAAAAAATTTTTTTTATAGAAGAAAAAGACTTTTGTTTCGGTTACACTTGAAACCATTGGTACATACGGTCTATTTCGTTCCTTTGTTTTTATAATATTTTGGCATGAAGGCTTATATGCTGCCGCTGATACTTGATTTAGAATGTGGCATATGCAATCGTCCAATGATCAAGTGCAAAAATCTATTCACAATAGCGAAGTTTAGTGTTTCTTGCAAATGGTCTTGCAAAGAGCAAATGCAAAATATCATAGCTGTTTTGTTAAATCCAACAACAAAATACACAGAGTTTCTTTAAGATTTCATAAAAACGCTACGAAATTTTACATTTGCACTTTGGCGAAACCATTTGCACCAAACACTGAAATCCGTTTATATTCATTGGACAGTAAATACGAGTTGCCATTTTATATCAATTATAAATATTTAGGTTTGAAAAATTTGGAAGTAGTACCAAATGAGTCACGGGGGTACCACCGTACTTTTTAGCTTTGAATTGTATCAAAAAATCAAAAAGTTAGAAACAAATGATATGCGTTTGACTATTTTTTTTTTTTTTAAGCAATCGCACACAAACACAAATATTAAAGCTGAATTGACGTTTGTAAGAAAAAACAGTTCTAAAGAAAAAATTCGAATCAATGCTGCTGTTTACTTTATTTTAATTAGGTTTTGTTCAATATGAGTTTTAGAGAAAACTTGTTAAGGCAAAAGTTGTTGGAAACTTTACTAACAACAACTTCTTAGAAAACGATTTTTATGTAATATTTATATTTTCCGAAATATAAGTCATACAAGTCGGACTTTACGATTTTTCTCAAACTTTGGCGGGCTTGAGGGACGGCTTAGCCTTCGCCGATCGTCCTAAAAAATTTTTTGAGTAGTTTTTTTTCAATACCCACCAAATTGGCGAGTGAGACCTAAATAAATCCAACTTTTGATTTTAACGGTCACCCTAATATATATACATAAGTGCTTAAAAATATCTTTTAAAAAGTATACCAACATTAGTCTGGGATCACACTTTGAAAGTTTTCTTTCAGAAAGTCTAAATTTATGGGTGAGAGAGGAGAGAAAAAAAGCATGTTCTCTTCACCTCTCACCAATAAACTCAGACTTTCTTAAAGAAAACTTTCATAGTGTGAACCCAGACTTATTTTAATTAAAATTCCATTAGGAATATATTTAGGGAAATCCATTTTTTCAATCAGCTTTTTTTAAATGCAATTTTCTCAAAATGCCTTTGATATAACAACGGTATCAAAAAATATAATATTAAATTGAGAACCCTTAAGATTTCATATGATGTATGTGTTTCATAGCTCCCAAACTAAATTTTTTTTTTTGCCAAAATCTATGCATCTCTAATATTAGAAATTAATTTCTTTCGAGGAAACTTCTTTATATAGATCGACTTTTTTACGTTCTTATTTATTAGAAATTAAATGCATTTACAATGTACTTTATTTTTTTTGAAAATATAACTAAAAACACAATTTTAAACCTACAATCTAATTTTGTATAAGTCCGCAATTACGTAACTCAATTTAAATAGTTGCCATAATAAAAAGTAGTTTCTTTTAAAAAATTAATAATTTTTACTTTTTTGCCCTTGTTATAAAAAATTTTAAGATTTTTCTCTTCAAAATAAGATTTTTTGTTCGCCAAAAGAAGATTTTCCTTCCAAATCTTCTGGCAACGCTGCTTCGAAACGTGCATGATTGTTTAGCAATTTGTTTATTAAGTTTTGCATTTATGGAATATGTGTTCAAGGGTGTGATAAAAACCATCGATTTCAAAATAATCGTTTAAAGCAAGTTTGATCAATTTCGAGCAATTTTAAAATCAATTTCTGAATTTAAGTCTTAATTTTTTGTTCAAAATACAGAAGAATATAGACTGGAAAAAAGTGAAAATGCACTTGAAATCCATTTCTAAAAATACATAAAACGACAGTATGGATTTCAAATCGTTTTTCTATAGCATACAACATACATAATTATTACTACAAGTCTCATTTGTTTTGAATTAAAACTTTCGAAAAACGCAAAATACCGAAACTTCTTTCAAAATTGTTAGTTGTTAGTTAGTCTTTTCTCTAAATATCGTAAATATTTAAGTGTGTGTTGGAATTGCAATTATTTTAGTCACGTACCTAATTCGATTTGAACAAGGAATTCATAAAATATTTGAAACCAAAAGCCACGTAAGTTTACAAGGAAAAATAAGACTTGAGTTTTTCTTCAATAATTAAGAAAACAGTATTAATTTTCAAACAGCACTTTTAAATAAGTTTAGTATTTTTTATTTTGATTTGAGGAATTTGGGTGTTAAAGCAACAACTTTAAACAAAAGCACAATAAATAGAAAGTTGTGTAAATGGTCAATTAGTTTCAGTAAACAAATTTTCAGTTTTCCTATTTTAGAACGCTTTTTGTTATAAAAAAAAACTTTCTCCTAAAGGGAAGCATTTTGTCTGTGGAAAAAACTTCTAAAACTCTTTCTCCTAGATTTAAACAGCTTTTCTATAGAATATTAACTCCCTCTTATTTCCCTCAATACAAAGTTAATAGAATTTCCTCCAATTTTTTGACAAATATGCTGAAAATGCGTCTTCAACCTTAAGCAAAACTAATTTGTCTATATACGAAAAGATTTCTTAAACTAAAAACAGAATATCTTGAACCTTGATGAAACACTAAAAATTTCTATGAAACTTCAGTAAGATAATTTCTCTTTAAAATTTTCTTTAAAATTTTTTGAAAAAATTCAAATTTCAATATAAATTTCTAAGCGAAATTCCTATTTGACAAATCGCTAGGGCTTGTCATATACAAATGAAACATACATAGAGTTGAAACATAGGTAAACAAAGGATTAATTCAGGGAAGCCCATTAATTAATTTACATTTTTTTGTGACGGGTACGCTAAGTTCAGTGTTGCTAATAATTTTTTAGGCTAGGTCTTGTTTTCGAGGCATACCGTTATTTCGAAAATGGAGCAGGTTGCACAACAACGGTTTAAGTTTTTTCAATGAACTAAAAATCCGCAATAAAATTACCAGGTTATATTATATATCGCTCATTTGCTGCAACATCGTCTTAACCAGGAAAACCAGAAATATGCTCTTAAGAACACGTTTTATGCACATTAAATATGCAGTGAAAACTGGAAATATGCCCTGAAAATTGTTAAAAATATGCCCCAAAAAATTCAAAAATTGTTAATTTGAAACCAGAATATTCAACAATTTAATAGCCATTTATTAAAAACAATACTAAAATTATAACCTTTAAAGCACGAACACCACAGTATTTTCAGACGAATTTTCGCTATTTTACCATATTTGAAAACGATAGGCAGTCATGGGCTCACAAAAAAAGTTATGTTATAAGGTTAAAATTCATATAAGAGTTATTATATGTATGTATTAACATCCATATGAGATTTTTTGTCTTAAGTGATTTTAGGGGCGGTCGTTAAATTGGATAATCATTCAGGAAAGCAAATTTCGATCTACCAAATGTTGAAATACAATTTGGTTTAAGGATTGATGTTTGACTAGTGACGTCAGCAGTCGTCGATGGCTGCGAGTGTAAGACGGCAAATCCATCTGAGGAGATCGAGTGGTTGCGATCGAAACATGTCATGGTAACCTGCCGGCCAGGGTTCGAGCCCGAGCCACGTCAAGAATGAAAGATTATCAATAACAATTTTAATTAATTTTCATGTTGTAAAATTCCTTTCTTCACAAAAATAATTTAATAAAAATTAAATTTCATGAACTTAAGCCTAATTAAAAATATAAAAAATTTGGATTAAAAACCATAAATAGTTCAACAAAATAACCACAATACTAAAAATTGTTTATTAATTTTAACATTTAAAAGGAAGTTTAGGCTATTTAAGGATGGAAGCTTAAGCAAATCTGAACCGATTCGAAAAAAATTTAATTTGCAGTTAAATATTTTTAGGGCGAATTTAATCTTAATATGTACCGATATATTTAGATGGTGTGCAGACACTAACAACCGTATTCAAAACAAAATTTGTGTACTCCGACTATAATCCGCTCATCGAGTGAGCAATTAAAATGTTAATTAAGCTTAATCACAATTTAGTCATGAGAAAGGACAAATTTTTACATCTCTGTTCTAGTTAAATTCAATTGACAAAAATAGCAAATTGACAGCAGTTGATTAAAGGCCCAACCAGAATGTGCATAAACAAACTTAAGCTACTGTCAAAAATAAACGAAAAAGCCTCTCAAATACATTTTAAAAAACAAAAACAAAATAAAAAACATTTGATTCCGTACGGAATGTGCAATTAGTTTCGCACTTTACTTAAGCAAATTACAGTTTCATAAAATTTAACAAAAAGTTCCCTTAAGTTCACATATGATTTACATGTAATCTTTCAGTTGTTTAAGCCATGTTATTCACATTCTGGTTAGGCCTTTAGGCTAGTTTTCACTATCTCACAAGTCTTACGTATTCCATAACACTGGTTTACAGCCAAAAAATGCCAAGAACACCACATGCCTAGATAAGTTAATTGGGACCTCCTGAACACGAAAATCGCTGTAATTTTTTTTTCCTAAGTACAGTTTTTTAGATAACGGTACTTTTGTGTTTTTCGGTGTATGGTCCCACTCAAACCCTTGTGGAGCCCAACCAAAAAGTCCATCAGTTTAAACGTATTTAAAAAACACGGAATTTTATATGAGATGAAAATATTGTCGTTCCACAAAATCCTTAATAAAAACTTTATTTTTCATCCGATTTTTTTCAAATTACGCTTAAAATGCTGGTAATTAAATATACTATTTGGTTAAGAAATAAAACATTCCAGATATTTAATATAACGTAGTAAAAAAACGAAATGAAAATGAAAAATTTTGAAAAAAACGTAAAATATTTCTTATCAGATACAAGTTTGTAGCATATCGATGGAAAAGGCATTCGATTACCTTTTCAACCATATGCCATTTATTTCGATCGGACTTTTTGGTTGGGCTCCACAAGGGTTTGAGTGGGACCATACACCGAAAAACACAAAAGTACCGTTATCTAAAAAACGGTACTTAGGAAAATAAAATTACAGCAATTTTCGTGTTCAGGAGGTCCCAATTAACTTATCTAGGCATGTGGTGTTCTTGGTATTTTTCCAAATTAAAAATTTGTAAAGCAGTGTAATACATTAGCCCAATTCACAATCTTGTGCAAATGGTCTTGCATCGTAGCATTTGCAAAATGGTATAGTAAATACTGTAGTATACTTTTGATTGGCTTGGTTCACAGAGTGTTAGCTGTCGATTTACAATCAAGTGTTGCAAAAGTCGAGTAAATATAAACTATTGGTTTTAGGCGTTGCATATTTGCAAAAGAGTAGCAAGTGCATTGCTGTATATTTTGTTGGTGTAGAGTAAAAATATACTATACCATTTTGCAAATGCTCCCAAAAGTATGCTACAGTATTTACTATACCATTTTGCAAATGCTACGATGCAAGACCATTTGCACAAGATTGTGAATTGAGCTATTGTGAGATAGAAATCCAATGAGTTTTGTTGCGACTGTCAAAAAATCTAATTTAACCCTGCACCAGGGCTGTCAGATATGGCGATTTCTCGCCAAACGTGGCGATTTTGAAAAGTGTTTGGCGATGGGATTTCCCATTTGGCGACTGGCGACTTTTATGGCGATTTCTGATATAACTGGCGATTAACTTGGCTATTTTTACCATATATATTAATTCGGCAATTTTGTTTAACAACTTGTCATTTTTGTTATCATTACTAATATAAACAAGTAAGAGTGTTATATTCGGCTGTGCCGAATCTTATATACCCTTCACCATTGTGCGAGCAGAATACAGAGCAACTAGACAAAAACTAAATAATTTTTACATATACATACATATTTGCAATACCTCAAACTTCATTATAAATAAAATTTAAAAAGCGAAAACTGGTAAATATTTTTTTTAAATCTTTTTTAGAACATAAAAAAAATAAAAATATTAAAAAAAAAATTATACCCTTTTCCACCTGAGGTGAAGGGTATAAAAAGAGTAATTTTTGGGATTTCAGTATTTTGATTATAACTCAGCCATTTTTTAACCGATTTGACAGATTTATATACCGACGTGATTAAGAAGAAATTTGCCAGTTAGTTGGGTTATAAAACTTGGACTCGGGGAGATCTATGGCTCCCGAAAATGGGTATTTTTCAAAAAAAAATTAAAATTTTGGTCATAACTTTTTAGCATCTGAACCGATTTTCTCGAGTTTTTCAGAAAATATTTTCTACAAAAAATTTCCGATCTTTTGATATATAAGGCGTAACCATAGGTCATATCACAGTCAAAAAATTCAGGTTATTTTAAAATTTTTGAAATTTTTTGTATGGGAGGTACCACGCCCACTTCTCCAACCCCGCCCACATTTTGTGGGTTGGTGTGTATTTATAACTTGAATGTTTGCACCTAATTTGGAAACTTTGGCTCTTGCCGTTCTCCAGATATACAGAAAAAAGCAATAAAAATACAACAACAACAACAACAAGGGATTTTTGGAAAAAATTAGAGGCAGTCGTGGTTTTTTGGTCATATCTCAGCAATTTGTGGACCGATCTTGCTGAATTTAAATAGCACAAAATGGTGGACTATATGTGACATAAATGTAAAACAACCTAGCAGCTATCATGTCTGGAGTCTCCGGAAAACACATATCAAACGTAAGACGGACAGACGGACGGACGGACGGACAGACGGACGGATATGGTTAAATCAAGTTCTCTCCTCATAAGGACCCTGAATATATATACTTTATAGGGTCTTAGATCAATATTGTAGAAATTACAAACGGAATGACAAACTTATATATACCCTTTTCCACCTGAGGTGAAGGGTATAAAAAACATATTAAGGCCCTGAATTTGTAAAACGCAACGCAATCCCAAAAATAACATTGAAAGCAAAAACAATGTCGAAAATTTTTCAAAATTTTGTTGTTGCTTTCTACAGAAATACATATTGCGTTTAAAAATTATCAACACCACAAGATATGCAGCGTTTAAAATATAAAAATTCAATATTCATTTCTATAGAAAACAACAACAAAATTATGAAATATTTTCGATTTTGTTTTTGCTTTCAATATAATTTTTGGCGTTGCTTTTGCGTTTTACAAATTTAGGGCCTAAGTGAATTTTATATTCAGTCACTATTTAATTCTAATAGTATGTATGTAATTCTAATAGTATGTTGGTCAAAATTCCAGTAATAAAATCGGCGAGGCTTCAGCCAATTTAGCGCCTTTGGCGCTTGATTTAGCGCTTTTTAACTGTCAAAAACACGCAAATTAGCGCTTTTATAGATACCCAACATTTTTGTACTTTTAAATAAAATAAATAAAAAAAAACAAGACACATTAAAACAAAATTTGTTTCCGTTTTTTAAATTCTTTTGATGTATAGTACTCTGAAATGCATACTATACAAGGAAAGAAGTTTATTATTTTCTAAAGTAATCCATTACGTTTCTTAAAACAAAAAAATTCAAAAATAATTTCCTGATTTTAACTTGTTTTGTTCGTATTAAGTAAAACTTTCTGAAATAAAGAAACAATTTCTCATGATCAAAAAATTCACGTTTTTGGTATATATCAAAAATTTCTTAAAACAAGAAATAGAAAAGAAGCTTAGTTTTATTAAAAAAAAGAAAGATATTTCTGAAATCAAGCAGCATTTATTTAATATTAGTCTGATTTTTTGATTTTTAAACAGAATCGAATTTCTTGCATCAAGAAACAAATTGACTTTAGCGTGCTGAAGCCTAATAGTTTGTTCAACCACGTCTAGTTAACATTTTGTTTACTGATCTTCATGATTTCATGTCATATTTTATTCATAATATACCTGGATTCCTGATAAATGAGGTTAATGCTGTAAAATCTTTGTATTTGATATATTTCTATTTAAAACGATTTTTTTGACGGCGAGTGTAATAAATAAAACTTGGTTCTTAAACATTTCATCAAGTTTTTTGTTTTTTAAATTTTATTTAGCGCTTTTTGATTGGGGGCACGGCGCTTTTTGATTAGAAATAGTTCACAACCCTGTGTGTACTTAATTTAAGTTTTTAACTGAATACATATATGATCTGCATTTTATGTTATTTAAAAAAAAAATTACAGAAACAAAACAAAATTTACTTCGGCGACTTTTTTGTATTTTTTCTCAGTTTTTGGCGATTTTTGGCTAAAAAATTATACTAGCGTTTTTTGTATTCAAAATTTAATTTAAAAAAAAGAACATTTTACAAAAACTGAACAAAATCGACGTTTGGCGATTTTTGGCGATTTCTGACATCCGGATTGGCGATGGAGCTCAAAAAAATCTGACAACCCTGCCCTGCACGGTTACTCTTCGTTGATTCGACAAAGCTAATATACTTTTTATCATATAACTTTTTTATGAGTGTTCAAATAACGCCCTTTTTGTCAACAACGTTAGCTGATGCCAAAAGCTTGTAGTGTGCAGACGTACGCTGGATCCTCGCAAGTAGTCAAGTTTTATATACCATTGGAAGCTGCTTCAAAAACTCTTTTCGATGATATCAAATTTTATTTATGTCGTCTTGGAGCAAAGTACAAAAAAGACCTTTTTAAAAATGGTTCAGCTCACTGATGGTCAACGCTAGAACCAAAATATTTTGGATATCATCATAAAATATATCAAGCTTTATTTTCAGAGGGGTAACAAAATTACTTTTTTTTTGAGTCGCTCTAATGTACAGTATTGGACAAAACATAGGCACCCCCTCAGTATATTTTTTTTAAATGAAAATTTTTTTTAAGAAAACAAAATTATTAAACATTTTTTTTTATTTTTTTATTTATCTATATCTTTTTTATTGAAAAACACAAACTTAATGAATCCAGAATTTAATAAAAAAAAAGTTAAAATTCAAAAAATATTTTAAGTCGCAAATATAAGCGGACTAAACTAAAGCAACAGTATTTTGCAATAGTATTTTTTGAAAATGAAAAATATTGTTTTGTGCCGCATACGCCACTTTTCTAAAAAAAAATTAAAAAAAGTGGCTTTTTGTGCTGCATGTATTGAGTATTGAGCGTATTGAGTAACTCGTTGTTGAGATGAATTTTTTTTTATAGTTTTTTTATTTGATTTTACTTTACAAAAACAGAAAAAACAGTTCTACTGTTATGAAAACTTACATACATAAAAAGCCACAAGTTAAACAACTTAAATAATGCAAAAGTAAAAAGAAAATTTAAAACTTAATATTGAGTAAATTTTTATAATAAGCTTTATCAACACATGGAAGAAATATAAGTAAGTATTTTATGTCTCTATTTTTATCGCTGGAAATAAATGATGGTTTCGATATTTTCAAAACATTCGTCAACAAATTCTCAAGAGTTTTCAAACAATTTTTTGATGCAGACTTAACCAACATTGCATTTTTATTTTTTTCCTCTCTGGTAGAAGTTTTATAATATATACATAAATCATTATTTTAACTGTATAGAAGTACTTTAATTTTAGCAAAAGGTCCTTTTCGAAAGTCCATTTTATTTGCTTCCAACGAGTATGTGCGAAAATTTTCCGGAAGCATTTCCATAACTTTAAGTTTTGTTTTATTATTTGGCATTGTTTTAAGCAAATTTAGTAAATGAAGAGGACTATGAATTTCAATTCAAAAATTAACATCAATAAAACAAAGGTTATGAGAATTCGTTCTGGAAACACAAATCCCTTTCTGATAAATAATGAAGTTCTGGAGGAGGTAGATTCATTCTGCTATCTTGGCGCCTACTTAACCAATACCGGCGGCTCCAGTGCAGACATCTCTAGCCGAATAAAAAAAGCTACCCAATCATTTGGACAGCTCAGCAGAGTATGGAAATCGTCTGCGATTTCCCGCCGTGTTAAAATAAACATTTTCAACTCCAACGTGAAATCTACACTGCTGTATGGCTGTGAGTCCTGGAATGCAAATGTTAAGGACATCCAATCACTTCAAGTGTTCGTAAATAGGTGTCTTCGCAGAATTCTAAGAATTTTTTGGCCACAGACCATTTCAAATCAAAACCTGTGGAACGAAACACACCAAACACCAATCAGGGTTACCGTTCGAAATTTTCGAAAAGGGTCACAAAAAGGGGATTTTCCAGAAAAAGGGGTCAAGAAAAGGGTATTTCAATAAAAAAAAGGGTCAACATTTTTAAAAGCAGTATTTCCTATTTAAATATATATGAAAAGACCAAGTTTTTTTATAAACAAACAAAAAATATTTATTTTAGGTAGGCAGTGCTTAAAAAACTTAATTTGTTTATGGAATGCCCTTTGCTGTTTTAAACACTTGACAAAAAGTTTGTTCTTCATCAGTATAGCTCATTTTTGTAAATACTTTTTATGTTATATTCCGAAATTTTTTTTTACCTATTTAGTGATTTCAAATTAATTTTAGGTTTTGTTTCCAATTTTGCAATCGTTGGCGAATTTTTTCCTGCAAGTTTTGTGATTCTTTAAAGCTTACCGCTGTTACCAAATATTTGGGAATCTCAGCAATTTTTACTGCATTTTTTTCATTCCTGTTAGTTTTAGGGACTTTTAATCAATTTGATGCCGCTATTTTTGCAAAATTTTTCGACTTTTTAAATTTTTGCGAAGCTTTCTTGCTCTTTGAGGCAGTCCTCCTAAAAATGGTCCCATATATAAACCGATGTCACCTTTTTTACAGGGCACTCTTAATATTGTCGATTTTAAAGGGCGCAAAAAGTTCAATGCCTTATGACCTTATTAAGGGTGAATTTTTTAGCATAAAACTTGCTACTCTATAAGAGAGCAAAACATTTATAAGAAACAAACACCAAATTGCATTTTCTAAATAAAATGTCACTTTTTTTTTGAAAAGAAATACCCATTAGTTATTCAAAAATCTAATTTAGAAGTCGTACAAAATCTTTTAACACAAATCTTTTTACGAATACTAACTGCTTTTTAGGAATTTGCGTTCTATATTTTGGTATTTAATCATCACTTGAAGTCTATTCCTCCATCTCCGCTTATTTCGAAAACATTTTTTTAGCACTAACGTCCAGCATTGTTGACAAAAAACAAAATGTGAGTGCTATTTCCAAAAAAGGGTCAAAAAGTGTCACAAAATAGGTGAAAATGATACAAAAGTATAATTAAAAAAAAGGGTCATAAATGGTATCAAGACCGTCGAAAAAGGGTTAAATTGATACTTTAGTATCACAATGGTAACGCTGACACCAATATCCACAGAGATTCGAAAAAGAAAGTGGAATTGGATTGGACACACTATCCGCAAAGAACCATCAAACATCGCTAGAAATGCTATTGAATGGAACCCGCAGGGAAGCCGCAGACAGGGTCGACCAGCTCACACATGGCGGAGGCAAATCCATAACGAAGCCAGAAAAATGCAAAGAACGTGGAATGAAGTGAAAACTATTCCATGGATAGATCCGAATGGAGAACATTTGTTGAGGCCCTATGCTCCTTGTAGGAACGACGGGAATATATATATATATATATATATATATATATATATGAATATTCTTTAAGTACTGGTCAATAACACCATGGACAAAGTCCACTTCTTGAATTAAAGAATGTTCTGGTTCTGAAGACTTTTGTATTACGGCATCAATATTATTTTGTTTAAAGAACATTTTGATTGCGGTTGCGTTAATTTGATTTTTATTTTGAGGTACGCAAGAATCGCTCCATTATGTCAAAGTTTTAATTAGTGGATAATCATTTATTAATTCATTTAAAATTTTAATTAAAGCACTAGCAATATCGTTACCACTCCGACCGCTATGAGCTCCCGTCCACAAGGCACAATAAGTAAAAGTTGGTATATTTGGCATAATAATGGTTGCTGTAAGATTGTACATATTCAATTTTCGTTTGTCGTAAAATGTTGAAGCATTTCCCTTGGGTAGGCTAAAAACACTTTGCATATCATAGCAAACCGTACAGTTGGTTGGGTCCATTATTTTATAAAACTATTTTTCACAAATTAATTTTCTTGTTGTCATTTTATTTTGCTTTTGCTTTAACTATATTTTTTCTTACGGCAATGCAGCAAAGCAACAGTAAAATTTAAAAATTTTGAAACAGTTGATATGCAGCAAAATTAATGCTTTATATCTCAGAAACCAAAAAAATTTTCGCGAAACAGGTTTTTGATTTAGAAAGAGGGTATTAAAAAAATATATTCCTCATACTTAACTCATTTTTTTTTTTAAATGGTCGGTAGGTCAAACCAGTAATAAGCTGACGATATGTACTGTCACTTTTCTTTCCCATATGTAATTCCGTATGTATGTCAAAATTTCCATTTTACATACGATTCATAATTTTTGCTATCACACCTGCTTACCCTACAAGAATAGTGACGGTCATTTGTCCTATCATATGACCGACATTGCTGATACAGATATCGGTCATCGCGTAAAACAAAGTTTCTATCATTTTTTTAAGGCCAACGTGAAAAAAATTACCTAAACTTTTGTGTACGTGTGATTTTGCATCCTTCTTTAACCTTTGAATTTTGTGGTAGATAAAACATATATCTGAGCTGTTTACTCTTATACTCTTTACATATCAGTACTGATGTATAAACCGGACACAGCTGACTAGTCAGTACTGATGCATATACCGGTCACAGCTGACTAGTCAGTACTGATATTCGTCACTGTTGAAGTACTTTTTAGCTTAAATAAAACACGATTCATTTTATTAAATTCTCATACATATTTTTGTTTTTTATTTAAAATAAAATTCAATATTTGTTCGTTTTACACAATAAATTAAATAAATAAATAATTATTTTTTGTCCTATAAGGTAATTTAAATTTTATAAAGCTTTTTTGCAATATTCCCAGCTTCAATATTTCACTTGGTTTTTGCTTAAGTCAACCTTTGGTTAACATTTATGCTATAGATACGTACATATCCTAAGGAATGATCCTATACACTACCAGAATATATTGTAGTTTCATTAGAATCATTCCTAAGTATATGTTTACATATATAGCATCAATGTTAACTAGGGTAGCCAGATTTTGAATTCGGAAAAACAGTACATTGGTTATGAAAAAACAGTACAATCAAGAAAATAACAGTACATTTTTTTACGAAAGCAAAACTATTTATTTAATATTTACAACTCTTGAACAACAATAACATAAAGAAATACAGTTTAAAAGAATAACATCAAAGGTCGAATAAAATATATTTTATATCAAAGGAAAGATTTACATTTAATGGTATTTCATATACAAAATGACACCATTTGCATTTATAAATCATACATCACAAACAAAGCATTTGGCCATAGTATTATTTTCCAATGTAAAGCGTTTAAATATCTCAGTTTATATTTAACTTAAAAAAATCTACTCATTGATTGAGTTATTAGAATTTTCTTAAAGCATGTTGGTACCCTGCCGTCAAATGAGTATCTAACTACAAAAAAAGTCAACTTTAAGTTAGCTTGTATAGACTAACTTAAAGCCAACTACTAAGCAATACAAAATTTACATTAACCAAAGTGTATACAAACACTGGGGTCTTATCACCGCATACGATACTATCGTATCGAATAAACTATCAAATGTTTTTGCATACGATAGACACTGACGTATCGAATAAAAACTCGATAAATGTAATCTCGAGTTACTCGATAACGAATGCTATTATTTCAAATTCAATCCATTTCATTCGATATCGCGTTTCATGATACCAAAATAAGTAATTTCGATCCATTTTGCTCGATATCGTATGCGGTGATTAGACCCCTGTGTATTTTAAGTAGAGAGAGCCAAGTCGATTGGCAAACAAACGGCTCCAAGACCCACAAAAGATTTAATTATTAAGGGCCATTATTACAATATACGGAGTAGAAATTGGTAATCGGTAATGGCCAGGTTATAGTATAATAAAAATTTAAATAAAATAACTTAATACAATTTTAATAAAATAGTTAATTTAAAAAAACCAACTTAAAGTAGTAAGTTTATAGCTAGCTTCAAAAAGTTAACTTCAAGTTAACGGCTAGGTTACTAACTTTAAAGTTAACTGAAAGTAATACAGAGTCGGACAATTGACTACTTCCTAGGACATCGCAATGTTAAAATAGTTAGTTAATTCCATATAAAAGAAATACAAGTGTAAACCACCACTTCTTGAGAAATAGTTAGCTTTCAGTTAATTTAAAGTTAACTGAATGTCCGACAGGGTATTTAAAGCAATTTTCACCACACACATAGTGTGGAACTATCGAATAAATTTCAGAAAATATTTGTTTCTTTCTTTAATTAATTTTCCGATATCAAACAAATTTTTATTTAAATTCGTCCAATTTCAGCTATATTACTATAACTGTATTTTGTAATATTCACATTTATAGTTATAGTTAAGTATAACTGAACTAAGTGAAATTGGCCGTTAATCTATAAGCTCAAAAAAATTGTTTGGTTTATTTTTTTTTTCACAAAATCTGAAAATATTTCATCAATATAAAAGAATTTTTTTTCAGGTGTGTTAAATTTATGCACTGTTAATATCCTGGTAAAGGGAAATACTAATGAGGGATTTAAAGGTTATCATGTCTTAAAATAATACCACGAAAAAAAATATGAATGATTTGAGCAATCCCTAATTTAATCTGTGTATTTTTTGACAAAACAATAGACGTAGTAAAAAAATTCTAATTATTTTACAACTTCTTTTGTTTGCAACACAACAATTTCTTAAATATTATGACAATATAGCTTGATAGCATACCGTTAAAAATACCCTAATTTGTATTACTTAAACCAGGTTTTTCTTAATAACATTGTTTTTTGGAGACTAAACCAAAAAATCAGTACAAAAACAGTACAAAGTGCAAAAAACAGTACATTCGCGTACTGTTTTGGGTGTTGTGCATAAAACAGTACAATTGACAAAAATCAGTACATGTACTGCTAAAAACAGTACGTCTGGCAACCCTAATGTTAACCAAAGGTTGCTTAAGCAAAAACCAAGTGAAATATTTAAAAAATGGGAATATTGCAAAAAGGCTTAATAAAACAGGGACCGTAACAGTTATTCCTCCTTTCATAAACGTCAGATGATAACAGTTTTTTTATTAAATATTAGACGTTGCTCGTAACCAACAGTTTTATTAAAAAGTTATTGGTTTTTGCAAAACGTTTGGCTAGATCAAACACCATTTAACTGTTTTTAAATATCATTGTACAATTCTGCTACATATTGTATCCATTCGAAACGTTTGCCGTGTTTAGTTTTTACTAAAAACTTTTTAGACAATTTGTTAAACCATAAAGAGTGTCTGATTCCCCACAATTGTAAAGAGCACACACTAAAGAGGTCACTGTGCAATCAAGAAGTGCTAGATTTGTGTTTTTCGCTACAATTTGCAAAATACTGTAAAATACAAAAAAAAAGACGACTTAATTTTATTTAAAAACAAATTTTCATGATAACATACCTCTGAATATTGTATAACCAACTCTGGCTCCTTACAACGCAACCAAATCAAGTTGACTGCTGTACGTATGCGTTTACACCATTCACTGCAGGTGGAAGAATTAACACGGAAAAATGTTTTCGCCTCTAATCATAATATGACGATTATCCAACTGAACATCGGGATGAGCCTCTTCATTGAGAATACTTTCAGCACCGACAGCAGGAGCCAAACCAATTAATTTCCAGTAATCTACATGCAATTCGTGTCCACCTGGTGCATAAAACAAGTAAATGAGTTTCTACAATATTGTTCACTAAACGAAACTTACCGATTTGCCTTCCGGCACAGGTTTTAGTGTACCAAACATTGTAAAAATCCGTAATGTAAATAAAAAATTAAACCTTTGCCTTGACTTCTTAAACGATGTGCCCATCCATAGATTTTAACGTTCAATATTTAACATATTTAACATTCAAATATGCAGCTGGCCAACTGGGATCTTCGGATATGAGTCTTTTCGGCTTCATCCAAATTTTGTTTAAGCTTTTCCGCATCTTCAGCTTCGCGTTTTTCTTTTTCGCATTTTTATAACTTACTTACCCAAATCCTTTGGATTTTCTTTATTTATTTTAATAATTTAACAATTATTAAAATATTTTGCAGTATTTAATTTAAACAATTCACATATATGTTAGAGTGGTACAACTAATGTAAAATTGTTGCAAGTGTGTTAGTAAAAAAATTTTTTTTTTTAGTTTCGGTCATCCATTTCTTGTAGGGTATGTTTTTCCTTATGACATAACCTATAAATGTAAACAAAAGCTGACTTTTGTTTACTTTTCAAAACAAACCAGCTGTTTTGTTTATGTTTGCCACAGGAAAATAGAGCGTGTTCTAATCGAAAAATGTACATATGTACTATGTATTTCCACATGTATTTTACACATGCAAAGTTTCATATGTATGTATCACATGATGTGTGCAACTTTTACAGATGGAAAATTTGACAGTACATATGTAAAATACATTCCGTCTGATAGCACCTTAAGTTTGTGTTTATCAATAAAAAAGATATAAAAAAATAAAAAAAAAATTTAATAATTTTGTTTTCTTAAAAAAATTATCATTTAAAATAAATATACTAAGGGGGTGCTTAGGTTTTGTCCGATACTGTACATATAAACGTATTAGTACAGGATAACCGTTAGACATTTTAAAAAATAAAGTCGCGCAAAAACGTGTGTTTCTATTTTTACTTTGACATTTCATGAAAATCTTATAAATTTTTAGAATTAAAGTGTTTGAAAAGCGTTTTAATTTATCTTGCAGACACACGTACAGAGATGGGTGAATAGTGCATTTTGCCGTTCTCTTAACTTATTAGCGCCCAATTTTTATTTTATAGATTGCTAGCTATTAATTAATAATGCCCTCTAGGGAGAGCTGGTCGGGCAGGAGCAGATTATTTGGTGGATTTGCTATTATCACTGATGGCTCGAAGATGAGGAGCACGGGTGCAGGGGTCTTCATTGAGGATCTGAATATAAGAAGGTCATATAGGCTTCCTGACGACTGCAGTGTTTTTCAGGCGGAGGTTCTGGGGGTCTGGAGGGCCGTGGAACTGATGAGGGACAACATTGATAGGGGCTCGGAGGTCACTATATATGTGGACAGCCAGGCGGCTCTTATGGCCGTAAGGGGCTGTTATGTGAACTCCAGGCTGGTTGATGAGTGTAGGAGGGCTCTGAAGGGAGCCTTAGGTGAGTATTTGCTAAGGTTGTGCTGGATGCCGGGTCATTGCGACATAGGCGGCAATGAGGTTGCTGATGAGTTGGCAAGACAGGGCTCAGAGATGGAGGTTCCTGACCGTGTGGAGGCGGTTAGGCCTCCATTGGGCTTTTATATTGGTAGAATTAAGGAGTGGATACTGGGCGTGACCAATCGGGCCTGGGGGCCGAACGGACTGTCGGGTATCGCGGACACTGTGGCCGGTGCTTAGGAAGTCCGATTCGGTGTCGCTGCTGGGCAGGAGCAGGGTCTGCGTAGGGTAGCCAGATTTTGAATTCGGAAAAACAGTACATTGGTTATGAAAAAACAGTACATTCAAGAAAAAAACAGTACATTTTTTTACGAAACCATATCTAAATATTTACAACTCTTGAACAAAAATAATATAAAGAAATAGACTTAAAACATCAACATCAAAGGAACGATTTACATTTAATGGTATTTCATATACAAAATCACACCATTTGCGTTTATAAAGCAAATACCACAAACGAAGCATTTGGCCATTGTATCATTTTCCAATGTATAATGTTTAAATATCTTAGTTTATATTTAACCTAAAAAACTTATTCATTGATTGGGTTAGTAGAATTTTCTTAAAACATATTGGTATTTGAAGCAATTTTCACCACACACATATTGTGGAACTACCGCATAAATTTCAGAAAATATTTGTTTCTTTCTTTAATTTAAACGGTAGTCATATGTCTTAAAATAATAACACGAAAATATATGAAGGATGTGAGCAACTCCTTATTTAATCTGTGTATTTTTGACAAAACAATAGACGCAGTACAAAAATTCTAATTATTTTACAACTTTTTTGTTTGCAAAACAACAATTTCTTTAAACTAAATATTGTAAAATAGAGTGTGCAACAAAATTAGGGTCATCGGCACCAGCCTCAACACTTGCACCGCGAAATGAAAGTAGACTACTAGTAGAGCAAATCTGCCAAAAGGTTTTGCAAAATTAGCTAGGGCTCCCGAAATATGGGCCCCTAAAGTTTTTTAATTTTTTGAAAAGGCGTTTGGTATAAGTCAAAATGTACTTCTGAGCTAAAAAATAATTTTAGATGTCTTCAGTAGAATCGTATTGCGATTCTTTTCTTAGAATTTATTAACCCTCTAACTCTCATGTTAAGGGGTAATTTTTGCCCTTTTTCCCAACTCTTAAAAAAAAGGATACTAAAACGGCACTTATAAAAGTTAAAATGCTCTACCAATATTTTCTGCATCAAATTTCACTAGGGGCCTTCTAAGACCAAAAATTATCCAATGCAAGTAAAACGGGTTTTCGAAATTCCGGGCCTTGATTTTTTTTATTTTTCGAAAACCCGTTTTACATACATTGCACGCTTTTTTGGTCTTGGAAGACCGCTAGTGAAATTTGATGCAGAAAATATTCACAGAATATTTTAACCCTCTAACGTACCGTTTTAGTGTAGAAGGTAAAAAAATTACAAAAATTACCCCTTAAAATGAGTGTTAGAGGGTTAATATATTCTATGAAAAGAACTGCCATACAATTCTACTGAAGACATCTGAAATAGTCTTTTAGGTCAGAAATACATTTAGTATATTTTTGGACTTGTACCAAACGTCCTTTCAAGAAATTCAAAAATTTCAATGCCCGAAATTTCGAGAATTCTTTTAACCCTAATAAGTGCCGTCTTGTATACTTTTGTTTAAGAGTTGGGAAAAAGGGCAAAATTTACCCCTCAAAATGAGAGTTAGAGAGTAAATAAATTCTAAGATAAGGATATTATGACAATATGGCTTGATAGCATACCGGTAAAAATTCCCAAATGTGTTTTATTTAAAAACGATTTTTCTTAATATCTTTGTTTTTTGGACACTAAACTTAAAAATCAGTACAGAAAACAGTACAAAGTGCAAAAAAGAGTACATTTTCGTACTGTTTTAGGTGTTGTGCATAAAACAGTACAATTGACAAAAATCAGTACATGTACTGCTAAAAACAGTACGTCTGGCAACCCTAGGTCTGCGTTAGGAACGTGATAGGAATGATCACGGGTAGAGTTGGGCAAAATCGTTCCTTTTGTGGAATCGTTCCGACCGATCCGAAAGATCAAAGGAACTAGGTCGTTCCTTGCGTTCATCGTTCCGGTTTTTACTTTGAACAATGAATGAACGAGGAACGAAAAAACTTCTCTGTCGTTCGTTAAAACGTCAACAATCAAATATTTGTTATTGTTTGTTTTTATGTGTGGCGTAATAACTACCTACATACATAAGAATTATGTATTTTTTAAAATGTTTGTGAAAAATAATTACAAATAAAAATGAGTGGTATATTGCTAAAGTATATTGCTTTGGATCACATTAGTAATTGATTTAATTAGAAATTTTTTATATGTCACGACAAAAATACACAAAAGTCGGCAACATTGATCAATACACAAAAAATAACCCTACAAAAATACATGTGATCATCCAACGGATTGCAATTGCGGAACGACAAAAAATGAACTATTGAAAAAGTCCGCACCGTTACTTTTAGGGAATCGTTCAATGGAACTAGGTCATTCCGGAACGACACAACTCTAATCACGGGCCACTGTATGATAGGCAGGATGGCGGTGAGGATAGGATCCGACTTGTCGGATATATGCAGGTTGTGCGAGGACCCTGAGGAGTTGGAGTAGGGTTGCCAGACGTACTGTTTTTAGCAGTACATGTACTGATTTTTGTCAATTGTACTGTTTTATGCACAACACCCAAAACAGTACGCAAATGTACTGTTTTTTACACTTTGTACTGTTTTCTGTACTGATTTTTAAGTTTAGTGTCCAAAAAACAAAGATATTAAGAAAAATCGTTTTTAAATAAAACACATTTGGGAATTTTTAACGGTATGCTATCAAGCCATATTGTCATAATATCCTTATCTTAGAATTTATTTACTCTCTAACTCTCATTTTGAGGGGTAATTTTTGCCCTTTTTCCCAACTCTTAAACAAAAGTATACAAGACGGCACTTATTAGGGTTAAAAGAATTCTCGAAATTTCGGGCATTGAAATTTTTGAATTTCTTGAAAGGGCGTTTGGTACAAGTCAAAAAAATATACTAAATGTACTTCTGACCTAAAAGACTATTTCAGATGTCTTCAGTAGAATTGTATGGCAGTTCTTTTCATAGAATATATTAACCCTCTAACACTCATTTTAAGGGGTAATTTTTGTAATTTTTTAAACTTGTACACTAAAACGGTACGTTAGTGGGTTAAAATATTCTATAAATATTTTCTGCATCAAATTTCTCTAGCGGTCTTCCAAGACCAAAAAAGCGTGCAATGTATTAAAAAAAATCAAGGCCCGGAATTTCGAAAACCCGTTTTACTTGCATTTGATAATTTTTGGTCTTAGAAGACCCCTAGTGAAATTTGATGCAGAAAATGTTGGTAGAGCATTTTAACTCTTATAAGTGCCGTTTTAGTATCCTTTTTTTTAAGAGTTAGGAAAAAGGGCAAAAATTACCCCTTAAAATGAGAGTTAGAGGATTAATAAATTCTAAGAAAAGAATCGCAATACGATTCTACTGAAGACATCTGAAATAGTCTTTTAGGTCAGAAGTACATTTAGTATATTTTTTTGACTTGTACCAAACGCCCTTTCAAGAAATTCAAAAATTTCAATGCCCGAAATTTCGAGAATTCTTTTAACCCTAATAAGTGCCGTCTTGTATACTTGTATTTATTTTGACTTATACCAAACGCCTTTTCAAAAAATTTAAAAACTTTAGGGGCTCATATTTCGGGAGCCCGAACTAATTTTTCAAAACCTTTTGGCAGATTTGCTCTACTAGTAGTCTACTTTCATTTCGCGGTGCAAGTGTTGAGGCTGGTGGCGATGACCCTAATTTTGTTGCACACTCTATTTTACAATATTTAGTTTAAAGAAATTGTTGTTTTGCAAACAAAAAAGTTGTAAAATAATTTGAATTTTTGTACTGCGTCTATTGTTTTGTCAAAAATACACAGATGAAATAAGGAGTTGCTCACATCCTTCATATATTTTCGTGTTTTTATTTTAAGACATATGACTACCGTTTAAATTAAAGAAAGAAACAAATATTTTCTGAAATTTATGCGATAGTTCGACAATATGTGTGTGGTGAAAATTGCTTTAAATACCAATATGTTTTAAGAAAATTCTACTAACCCAATCAATGAATAAGTTTTTTAAGTTAAATATAAACTAAGATATTTAAACATTATACATTGGAAAATGATACAATGGCCAAATGCTTCGTTTGTGGTGTATGCTTTATAAACGCAAATGGTGTGATTTTGTATATGAAATACCATTAAATGTAAATCTTTCCTTTGATGTTGATGTTTGAAGTCTATTTCTTTATATTATTGGTGTTCAAGAGTTGTAAACATTAAGTTATGGTTTCGTAAAAAAATGTACTGTTTTTTTCTTGAATGTACTGTTTTTTCATAACCAATGTACTGTTTTTCCGAATTCAAAATCTGGCTACCCTAAGTTGGAGACAGTTGAGCACTTTCTGTGCCACTGTCCCAGGTTGCAGGGTAGCAGGCTGAGGTGGCTGGGCAGTAGATTCCTGGGCAAATTAGGGGATGTCTCGAGTTGCGGACTCGAGAATCTGATAGGATTCGTAATGGGGATGGCCTGGCTGCGCGAGGGGAGACTGGGTGCTAATCGCACGTAGGGCGAATTTGGTTCAAGTGGGATTTCTCTCGGGGTTGGTCCTCTATCTTATTTTACATTCTTTTCCTTCCTTTCTTTTCTACCTATCTTTCGGATCTGTCTTATGCTTTCGCTGTTTATTTCACCTACTTTCTACCTTCATAGCAATATCTAATTAAGGTGTCACAATGGACCATATTGGTCTCTGGATAAGGAGACTTCACACCGGCCTTTCTACCTACCTACCTAGCTATTATCGATAAATAAAATTTTATTTATTCCATTTTTTCCAATTATTTATTTAATTATTTGTGTATGTTTCCAAATGGGATCATTGGGCGCTAATGAGTTCAAATGTGTACGTTTTTAATGTATTTACAACGCAAAGGTTCTTAAAATTCCTTCGGCCTAGGGAATGGTAAATCGATTTCGATTCCAATCGAAAATCGATTTTGTGGTAAAAAAGTCGATTTTTTGCAATCGAATTTACGCATGCGATTTTATACTGAAATAGATTATTGGGCTTTTAAAATCGATGTTTTATTTTTATCAAAATTTTGGCAATTTTTAATCTTAATTAAATCGATAAATTAAGGGCATGCACAATATAACGTTTTTTTTTTTTGTGCGTACATACGTCTGTAGGTATGCTAATGCAGTTTTCCAAGTTTAAAGTTGTAATTTTACGTATTTTCCTATTAGTATCCTTAATATACTTCCAAGTTTAATATAAGGGCTCTGTGAGCGATATTTTAATCTAGTTATAAGCAGAGTGAAAAAACAAAAAGTACGTAATTTATCCTAACAAATACGAAATTACAAGGAAATGTCTCTGCATCTTTCTGGCATCAATGGCATGCAAACGTTTTTTTTTTTTTAACTAACTTAATAGCAACTTAGCAAAGAAACAGTCGCTACCGATCAGGAACTACTGTCATAATCCTTTGAAATACTATCGATAAATTCAGGCTTGTCACAGAATTAAATCCGATCAAAAGTGATTTCGTTTAATGTGAAGCAAGATACGAAATCACTTGCACTTTCGATCGGAATTAATTTATGTGACAGGCCTGATTGTCTACAGAATAACACAATTTTAATATGTAAAATGTATGTATGTACATGTACTTGTTCCTCTAAAGGCGATCTCAAAATTTACACATTTTCACTTTTTGCAGGAAAATTAGAAAAAGTAGTCATATCTACACACTGTAAAAATCTCAGTTCAATTTATCTAGTAGTTTTCCAAAAAAAAATGCTGGAGTATACCCCTTTGTGATATAAGGTATGAGTTTGCAAATTTAACTTAAACGATTTTGAAATCGATTTTAAAATCGAATTTGAGGTTCGATTAATCGATTTCAAAAACCATAATAAAAAAAGTCGATCGAAAAATCGAAAATCGATTTTATTATCCATTTACCATTCCCTACTTCGGCCGTCCTCAAAGACCATTTCCTCCATGATATTACAAACACCGGCTTTGCTGATTAAAGCTTTTCTTCTATGGTAGGTATATTTTTTTAATTTAACATTTTCTTGGTCCTTATTGCATTTGGGAGTTATTTCACGAAGCCGTATTTGTGATATAAATATATCGCTATAGACATTGTATTCTACTGTTTCTTTATTATAATAATATAAAAATGGCATCTTTAATAACGTCGAAATTGTTTCTTAAATTTATCATAATGGTAATCATCTGTAGCACGTTTAACTCCATTGGGTCCCACTTGATGGTGAGGGTTTTGAGGTTGATCCCCTTCAGCGGCATTTCTATCCGTAGGTTTACGTTGTTGTTGGAATCTACGTTTTGGGTCATTGCTTTCCTCAATATTAACTAATTCAAAAACAAAGACATTAAAAAAATGTCCATGAAAATTAATTTATCTACGACTTACATCTATTGTGTTGCATAAAGTTCACAGCCATATTTGTGGGTACAAATTGTGAAGGGCCATCTTTTTTATTCTTTTGATCTTGCAAAAGTTTTTGTTTAGCCTCTTCTGTGGCTTCAATATTTTTAATTTTCGCATCAATTCCCAAGTCAACTTCAGGTATACCATTTAACATTTGATTTGACAACATCTCCTCCGAACGATGCGAAGAAGATTGTCGTAAATGTTCAGGCAAGGCGAAAAGGGCAGCTTCTTCAGGTGTTAAGTACTTTTGAGGATCTGGTCCTGATTCATTTTCTGTATTGGATTCTGTGAGGCCTTTGCGTTTTTGCAATTCTTGTTCTATGTACTTCATCATTTCTTCATCCTCGTCACGTTTATTTGTTTCAGCTGAGAATTGTGTGCCAATGCCTACATCATACGCATCGTCCGATTCTTTAATATTGCCCGCTTTTAAGGACTGCATATTAACCAAACCACCAGTTTTAGCATTAAACGGGTCTTTAAGGGTAATCTCTTCTTCAGGTGCTAATTTTTTTCCCAAAGCCAGACCAACTATACTTACTCCATGAGGTCTTTCCCTTAGTTTTTGTCTCTCTTTAATTTCTTCCAAGGATATGCTGGATTAATAACATTTGTTTTTATTTAATTTAAAAAAATGACATCAAAACTTACGGTTCCTCACTCGGTTCGTCATCCGAATTTCTTCTTTGTCTTAGATTTTTTCTCATTTTCTTTCTAAAAATAACTTTTTCGCCTCCAGTGGCATTTAAATTTTCTTCTTTAATGTCGGCCATGTAATATTTTACTTTAATAAATTATTAAACTATCCACAAATTGTTTATTTTTGTGAAAAAAAAAAACAAATTTTGTTATGACATTTATTTTTTTCAGCTGTCTGTAAATTAATTTACCTTTGAGTTACCCTGTTGTCAAAAGCAGCGTTGCTTTTGTTTCCCTTAAGTGGGAAATTTAAGGCGTTTTCCACTTTTAGGACCCTTATTTTACAGTACCCTTTTGTATTTTTTTATATAATATCATGTTAATTTGTTGACCATTTTTGATATTATAACACGATATTGTATCAAGAATAAATAAAAAAGATATGAGAATTTATGTTTTTAAGATTTTTAAAACCCGTTCTTATTAAATGCAAGCAAGATACATATGTATATATATATATTTTGTCAGCTGTTTTCTTCTCTGTAAATTGAAACATTGCAAAGAGAATTTGAAACCAAGGCGAATTCAAAAAGGTGACCGCATCATGAGATAGCGTTATGCTAGCTATCCCTTTCTTTTAAAACATACTATGTATTTTGTTTTTGTAAAAAGTTAGAGTGAATGTCAAAATTATTGGTTGAAAATATAAAAAAGGGAATTTGTTTTTTTATGAAATACCTATACAAAATTGCTTTAGAAGGTAAATCTTTTTCCTGTATTGGAAATTTATTGTGGCTCCACTTATTCCTTACGCCTTTTAAAATCCTCTTGTTTAGTTTTTATGTTCACTTTTTTTTGTTTTATTACATTTAAATAAGTTTTTTTTTCTTGTATTTAGATTTAAAATTTTAACAAATTTTTTCACAAAATGTAAATAACGCTTGACATTCAGTATACACACAAGGAAATAAACAATAAACAGATGACTCGAAAATATCACCTTTATGAATTCGCGTTGTTTGAAACCAAGTTCGCATCATATATTAAAAGTTGAATGTTATCCCTTTTTTGGAAAATCCCTTTCTCGACTTTAGAAAAATTCCAATGGCAGCGCTGTTCAAAAACAGTTTGTACTAAAAACTTGGCATTACTTTTTGTTACATAATTTTGAAACTTGGCTTTACTTTGAACAAAAACACAATTACTGCTCACATAACCGCAACTTTATACAAGTTTTTGGTCAATTTTTTTAATAAATTAAATGTGTTAAAATTGCAAAAAATAATTAAATAAATTTGATATTTAATAGTAAATTCTAACAACTTTAAAGAAATGTTTGCTCCCCGTTTGTTAGCTAGACAATTATGTCGCCAATCGAATCGTCGCATGTTTTCTGCGGTCGGTCCGGCTGCTGTTGATACCGCTGCTGTTAATTTAACACCTCCACCCCCAGAAGGGGTAGCAAAACCTGTCAATCCTAAATTAGAAGGTATTGCCAATAGCATAGCTACCCTTAACCTCTTGGAAGTCTCTGAACTCAGTGCTCTACTAAAAAAGAAACTTAACCTTCCTGAAACCGCGTTTGTACCACAAATAGCTGCTGGCCCTGCCAGACCTGCTTCTGAGGATGAGGAAGAAGCCGCCCCCAAAAAAGTACAAACTGCTTTTACAGTAAAATTAGTCAAATTCGACGAAAAACAAAAGGTGGCGCTTATTAAGGAAGTCAAGAACTTGTTGGAAGGCATGAATTTGGTACAAGCCAAGAAATTCGTTGAGAGTGCACCAACAGTCGTTAAGCAAGATATTCCGAAAGATGAGGCTGAGAAACTAAAGGAAGCCCTTTCAAAGGCGGGTGCTGTTATTGAAATTGAATAAATCGATAATTTTTTTTTTTGTTATCTTACTATAGTTTTTAATTTAACTATTGCTTATAATTTTTGAATTGATCTGAAGAAAAAAAGCCAGATAAGTGACACTTGGTTTGGTTATTATTAAAATATAAAATCTAAAAAAAAACAACGCAAGGTGATGATTGTCTTCGAGTCTAAACTTGAAAAAAATATTTAAATAATAAATTAAATACAATAGAAAAGCCTGCTTCTAAATAGTAATATTATTTTTTAGTTTCTGTTTTGTTAGTTGCGACTTTAGTTATGATTTTTGAATATGCGCCATAATAGTGTCTGTATAAAAAACTTCTGTTTAATTCGTCTTATTACTTAAAAAAGTATAACTCAGAGAGGTCTTTACTATCGCACACTGCTATCTATACTTATATTCACCCTTATTGTGTTTGGCGTATTTTAAATACGCCTACGACTGTTTGGTAATAGATTAAAGAGAACGTGAACTTTTTTTCTTTAATCTATTACCAAACTGTCGTAGGCGTATCTTAAATACGCCAAACACAATAAGGGTGAATATAAACCTGAAAAGTTTGTATGTTTAAGAAACCGGCAGATTTAAAAATTTGTTTCAGCAAAATGAAGAATGGAACCTCCTAACGGAAATAGGCTTTATAGGTTTCCACTTAAGTGCTTAGGATAGGGTCCAGGATCCCAAGCCTCTTATACTCAGAAAATATTAATCATCGTTTTAGAAGAGATCTATTGAAGCAATAATTTCCGTACTCAAAAGAAAAACAAACAGGTATGTGATGGAAATCGATTTTAAAAACGAAATGATTTGAAACCGAAAATATCTTTTTCAGTTTCTTTTAAAATTGATTTTAAATACCTACATATTCCTTTTATTTTTAGTCTTATACGTTTAAATTTTATTTTATATACGTTAACTGAAGTGTATTCTGGGGCCAAATTATGGCAGTCGTGATTGAATACTTTTTCGATTCGAAAGCAATTTTATTTTAGTCAATACTGAACGGATCGATATTATTTTTAAGTGCTGTAAAGCATTTATTTGAGTTTTCACAACACTGAAAAAATAATTACGATTCGTTCAGTATTGACAGAAAAAATTAGAAATAAAATTGCTTTCGAATCGAAAAAGTATTCGATCACGACTGCCATAATTTGCCCCCTGAACGAAAATTTAAGATTATAATTCAGAAATGGATTTTAAAATCCCTCGAAATTCATCACACCTTTTAAAAACGTTCGTTTTGAAATCGATCGATTTTCATCACATATCTGTATGGGTGAGTTCCAAAACATCAGTTGCAAAGCAACTCGCTTTTTTAAGTGCTTTCTACCAAGCAACCGTGAAAAATTTTACAATGTTTTCTGTACCAAAGTTCACTAAAAACAATATCGATGCGTACACAATAATCAAACTAGATATAGTTAAACTCTATGGTACTTTTGTGACTTTGACTGCAAAGTATTATGATGTTTAGGAACTCAGCCTATGTCTTTATTTTTTAAAAACTAGAACCAAAAGGGGGACATAAGGAGAATTACTGTCTCTCCGAAAATATCTACCCAATTTTGATGAAATTTGAAAGAAAGATAGAACAGCTTATATTACACATGGTTTATATATCAGGAACCAAATGGTTATTTTTTAAAGGTTACGAGAAAATTCCTTTTATTTGCATTTGGTTATTTTAAACCATTTTTGTTACATATGTATACATATTTTATTTTTGGTTATCGTAACCAATTGAATTAAAAAAAATTTTTTTTTTTGTTATAAATAAACATTACTTCAACTAAAAAATTGTTTTGGTTACAAAAAACTATAGGTATTCAGCCTTATTCCGGTTGTCGTCATCGACAGTGTCGGTTTTTCGGTCGGTCACTTTAATCTATTACAAAAAACGGCACTGTCGATGACGACAACGAAACCCGGAATAAGGCGGGTGATATCAAATATTTTTTTTTTTTTTTAGTTAAAAATATCTATTACAAATATGTAACCAAATATAGTCGGTTACTATTTGGGGTCATGGGCAATCATTTATCCGGGGAAAAAAATTATATTAAGAGGTTGACATTAATTTTAAAGTTTATTATGCCGAATATTATTTAGATATTTTCAGCTATATGAACTTTTTTTGTCTTAAAGTGATTTTAGAAAGGGGTTTATATTGTACCAATGGTCAATGACAATATACATTTAACCATTGGTCATATGCAGGGAAACCAGAAATATGCTCTAAAATTACGTTTTATGCGCATTAAATATGCAGTAAAAAATGGAAAATATGCCCTGAAAAATGTTAAAAATATGCCCTAAAAATAAAAGATTGCTCATTTGAAGACACAATATTCAACAATTTAATAACAAAATTTAAAAAAAAAACCTAACAAAGGTTAAAATTCATATAAAAGAAGTTTGCGCCGAATATTATCTAGATACATATTAACATCCATATGGGTTTTTGTCTTAAAGGGATTTTAGGTACGGTCGCTAAATTGTTAACAAATGTTAATATTTAAGAGGAATTTAAAGCTATTTAAGGATGGGAGCTTTGAGCAAATGTGAACCGATTCGAAAATAGTTTAATTTGAAGTAAAATATTTTTGGCACGAATTTAATTTAAATGCCATCGTAATTAGATAGCTTGCGGACACAAAGAGTCTAATTTGGATGTGAAATTATAGATTTCCAGTCCTAAAAAACTGTGACGTACCAAATTTTGTTACGCTAGCGTTATTTTTTACGGTTTTAGGCGTACTAAACTGTTTTCCGGGAGTAGTGTTTATATGGGGCTTAGGGTAAATTATAAACGGATCTTCACGAAATTTAAAAGCGTGATTTCCAGTTAAATAAAACAATTTTTTGCAAAATCTTATCTCATTCCGTGCCTTGTTCCAGCATTTATGTTAGTTTTTGTATCAAAATTATCAATTTTTTTAGGTGGTGGTTCCACATTTTGATTCATAGATCTGGTCCTACTGAACCGACTTTGCTGGATTTAAATCCCAAACTGCTTAGGATAACTACAAACAATTTGGCACCAAGTTTGTTCATTTCTTTTGAGTTGTTCGAAAGTGAGCGTGTTTTCAACAGACGGACAGACGGACATGGCTAAATCGACTTAAAATTACTCAAGGACCCATAATATATATACTTTATGGGGTCTGAGATGAATAATAAAAAAGTTTCACAAGGAATGACAAACTTAATATACCCTCTTCACAACTAATTGTGGTGGAGGGTATAAAAAGGTGATTAGAGCAACCCACCTTACAAGCAAAAAAATACACCCGGGGGGTCACCTTTTAAAAATTTTCGTTATATCTTTGGCATTTTCAGTCGGATCTTTAATTAAGTATTGTAGTATACCTACCATAATTAAGTAGGGCGCATAAAATTGTTTACACGCATAAAATTGTTTACACACATAAAATTAAATTGTTTTCTTTAACGCAGTGTATTGAACTGCAATAAAGAAATATGATTCTACGTGTGTCAACATACTTTGTTAATAACTGCATTTTTTTTATTATTCATGTATGTTCGTGTGAAGACCATTTTTTTTGTTTAACAAAAATAGTCAGCATATTTTTGCACTTGGATTTCACACAAACATAAGAAGTAAGTTATTCCAATACATATTTTTAAAATTGAGTAGTAATAAGCATTGAGTGATTTTTATTCACTCAAAATAACTCTAAAAAATTAATATACCTATAAGAAATGTAAATTTAGAATAAGAATTAATTAATAAATGATTATAGTTTGACAAGACAAAACAAAAATCGTTTTTTTTATTTCCAAGTTATAATCTTGTCACCAAGATAAACTTGAAAAGGAGTTTAAGTCTAAATTGAAAAAGAGGATGAAAACATACCACATGGCGATCCTGCCAAAATAAAAAATAAAAGAAGCCGGAAAAAAAAATCCTGCCGACATAGATCCTACAGAAGAAAAATAAAAACCTGCAAAAAAAAAAAAAAAACAATATCCTGCGAAAAAAGAGGCCCCTAATCAAAGCCTGGGATTAGAAGGATAGTTCAACGCAATGAGCTAGTCATAATGGATGACAACAACCTGACAACACCAAGATGACAACAGCCTAACAACACCCAGATGACAACACCCTAACAACACCAGAAGACAACTTGAAGAAATCATTATAAAAAAAAAAATAAAATATATAAACATAAAACACTATATAGAAAGTGCATTGGCATATCTGTAGAGTACATTCTTTTTTTTTTAATTCGTGTATGACTATTGAGCTAGATGAAACAGACACTAGGAGAAATTTTGTCAGAATTAGAAAAAGCCGAAAAAAGATGGGCAAAACTTCTAGTTGAGCAAAAAAATTCAGAAATAGAGAAACCAATAATATTAAATATAGGCCCTAGGCCAAGAAAAATAAAAACAAAGAAGGAAATCGAAATACAAATCCCAAAAGTTAATATACAAATAAAAAACAATAGAAGGGATTTTGTTAGCAGAAAGAAAATAGAACTAAACACACTAAAGTCAGAATTAAAATATACCACTTGCAAAAAGACGATAAATTTTTTAAATTCAAAGATATTAGAAACAAAAACCTTAATAAAAAATTTTAAAAAAGAAAAAAAATTAAAAAAAAAAAAACAAAAGATGTCAGAATAAATGAAATATTATAATCAAAACTAAGAATAGAATAAAAAAAAAAAAAAATTTTAGTTTAGAACAGAAAATATATAATAATAATAATATAATCAAAACTAAGAATAGAATAAAAAAAATTTTAGTTTAGAACAGAAAATAAAAATTTTAGCAGATAATTGAGAAATGATTAGAATAGAAGGAAGATGTAGAAACTAAGAAAAATATAAAACTAGACTAATGTTAAGAAAATTTAGGTAATAATAATAATAACACTTACAAATAAATACTATCAAGACAATTTATATCAATATTTTTTTATCATGTGTAAATCACAGACAGACTTTGATCGTCCTAACCACAAAGTATACAGAGATGAAAAAAGTGACGTATGAAAAATGCCTAAATCATTTGCGAGGGCAGCTTTCGAAGAAAGAGAAAGAAAACGTTTTTTGTTAGTGAAGTGGCAATGTGTAAAAACAGGCCGCTACTATCAACACGAACTGCGTAATCAAAACAAAAAATGCAAAAAGGGCAGCTTTAGAAGAAAGAGACGGAAAAAAACGCAAAATCTTCCGTCTCGTGACGTCTCTGTATGCTCTGTGGTCCTAACGCCAACGTTATAAATGAAATTGCCGTTAAGGAAAATAAAATAAACTTACTGCCGATAGAAATCTCTTTACTAATAATTACACTAGTCTTATTAATAAATTTTATAATTCGCATTTACCAAATGCATAGAAGGAACCTTAAAAAGATATCAAAGCAGGGCAAACGACCTTAACACAATCTGAATGCAATGACATGGCAGAAAATTATAGATCGCTGTAGAGCAATAAAAGAAGATTTCGACAGATCCTATAAATGCTTGAATATAGATAGGCAGCTAGGCCAAAATACAATAGATAAACATATAAAGATCATTTTACAGTGTTTAGAAGAAATAAGGACTATACTCAACGTGAATTACGAAAGACTCACCGCATCTTATAAGATAGCAGCAGAAGCCTTCTTTCATGACACTAGGGATAAAGTAATACAGATAGCGACAAAGAAAAATATTGACATTAAAATACCGGAAACTATCCAAGAAAGGATAAATATAGAAACAGTAATACAGACAAAAAAAGTAGAAACAGAAACACCAAACGCAATAAACTCGTGCAACATGGCTGAAGAAAACCTCAATGCCACAGAACTAGCATCAGTGTCAAAATTAGTAAGCATATTTACAGGAACAAAAGAAGAACTTAACCCGTTTATAGCAAATCTAGAAATAATAAGTGATACAATTCCAGAAAATAAACGCACTTCATTCTTCAATTTCGTCTACAAGAAGGTCCAAAATAGATTAAGACAAAACCAGATTCCAACCAATATTAACACATTAATTTCGAATTTAAAAGAGACATATAAGATAAAAAAAATCGGAACAAATCTAGTTTACCGACGCAGCTCCAAATAAAAAAAAAAAAGTACACAGGGTGATAGAAAATTGAAAAATAAGAAGAAAAAATAAAATAAAAAAGTTGGCGGAAACGCTTAGTTTTCAAGTTATGGACGTTTTAAGTTTTTATATAAAGGTCCGATTTTCCACTACATTTTTATCGTTATATGGCCAATATTGGTATAATTTCAAAGCTTTTGACCATATCTTTTTAGATATACAAAATTTATTTGAAAATTACTATCTCTTTACCTCACATTACATTCTTTTTGCATTTTACATCAAAATATTACAGAAGTGCACCAGGTAAGTACGTAGTTTATTTAAATAAAAGTGTAATACAAACGTAATCAAATTATAAACATGGGCGTCGCAAACGAAAACACTCCTGCATAGCCGACCTTCGGCCGGGCGCAAGGATTTTCTCCTCTATGATATAGCAAAAACCGGCTTCGCTAAGTAAAGCTTCTCTGATAGCCGGCCTTCGGCCGGGCGCAAAGATTTGCTCCTCTTTGGTATGACAAATACCGGCTTCGCTAACTAAAGCTTCTCTGCATGGCCGGCCTTCGGCCGGGCGCAAGGATTTTCTCCTCTATGGTATAGCAAGAACCGGCTTCGCTAAGTAAAACTACTCTGCATATCCGGCCTTCGGCCGGGCGCAAGACTTTGCTCCTCTTTGGGATAGTAAGTACCGGCTTCGCTAAGTCAAAAGCTTTAAAATGATACCAATATTGGCCATATAAAAGATAAAAATGTAGTGGAAAATCACGCTTTTATATAAAAACTTAAAACGTCCATAACTCAAAAACTAAGCGTTTCCGCCAACTTTTTTATTTAATTTTTTCTTCTTATTTTTTAATTTTCTATCTATCTAGGTACTTTTTTTTTTATTTGGAGCTGCGTCGGTAAACTAGATTTAAGCCAAAAAATCACCCAACATCGTCATTAACGAATTAAGCAGAGCAATACAAACAGATAGTATAAGGAAATTTGCAGATAAAATAGAATCATTAACATTAGAATTAAATGAAATCCAAATAAGCACCCTAGGAGAAGAACATCGAGACATTATTAGCAAAACCAATGCAGCATTAGCTTTCAACTCTTTTAAAAATGGACTTAAAAATAAAGAAATAACCGGAACAATAGAAGCTAGCAGAGTAAAGAAACTCAGTGAAGCCATCGATATAGCAATGGAAACAGCAACAGATATCAGACAAAATCAGAAACTGTTCCAGACAAGTCAAACAGGAAGTAATTTTAGAAACAACTGGAATAATTTCAACAACTACAATAGAAATAATCGCAATCAGAATAACCAATTCATTAGAAACAACAACGATAATGGCAATAGAACTAATACCCAGTAAAAAATGGTGCTTACTGGTAAGCAGGTTTGTAAGGGAGAGAAGCACAATTCCCCCTTACAAACCTGCTTACAAGAGGCATGATTTTTATATGGCGAATTCCCACTTGGAAGCACTACTTTTTTGTAAAATCACTGCGTTTTTCATGGCTTACATTATTCCGTGAAGGAAGAGCTTCCAAAATCCGCAGCTTTCATACCTTTGATTAATTGCTTCTATACTGTATACAACAGTATAGAAGCAAAAACTTATGCAAAAGAACAAAATGCAAAACAAACACACAACACAGTTAATATGTAATTTTTAAAATAGAACGAAACTGTACGCAAATTGAAAAGAAAACAACAACAAATCTTGTAATTGACCACACAAAAATTTGCTTGCGTCCTCTCTGCTCAAAAACAATTTGCCGACTGATTGCGTAATAAAAAAGAAGTAATTTTAAGCATCTGTTGTTTTCGATTACATGTCAGGAATAATCGTAAACACATTTTGAAATCATTGCAATACAACGTGCTTCCATGTAAGGGATTAACAGAAGCACTTTGAACTTTGGTCGTAATTTTTTTCTTTTAAATAATCATTTCAACTACTCCCTTACAACCTGCTTACTTATAAGGGATTATGCGAAGCTATTAAATAATTTTCATTTACCTTTATTAAAAATTGACTTCAATGGTTTTCGCTTCCCTGTTGCTTCTAATAGTATGTAATAGCCAGCGCATATATCAGCGCTCTTGTACTTTTCTTGCTTCCGAAAACCTTAAAATTTTTTACTGGGTAGGTACAATATCAATAATAATTTCCACAAAAATAACAACAATAGAAATAATTACAATAATAGAATGAGAAACAACAATAGAAGCAGTAATAGGAGTTATAACGATTCCAACTACAATAACAACCGAAATAATAATAACAATAATCATCGCAATTTCAACAACAATAACAGAACCATAAACCATATGAATAACCAGGGAAACTCCCAAAGTCCGGAGGTTTTAGGCCTCCAGAGATCTCCGGAACAAGATCAGTAAAAACAGAAAACACAACCAACAAAATTTATAGCATATCATCCAATCTTAAAAATTATGTAGAACTAAATATAAAAGACACCCATCGTGCACTTACATTTATGATAGACACAGGAGCCGATGTCTCTGTGCAAAGAAGATCTTTTATACAAATATGATGAAGATGCAAACGATAACTGTCATTTAACAGGCATTACAAAAGAAAAAATCAAATCAAAAGGTTCCACCAACATTATAATAAAAATCGACGAAGCAATACTAAAACACAAAATACAATTAGTAGAACATGATTTTCCAATCTACACAGATGGTATACTCGGAAGAGATTTTTTAGTGAAATACAACTGCAATATAGATTACGATAAATTTATACTTACGATTAATTATAAACAAGAAATACTAATATTACCAATACAGAATAATACACTAAAAATAAACACAATTAGAATCCCACCAAGAAGTGAAGTAATCATTCCTTTTCAAATAAATATAGATGAAGACGGAGTAGTATGCAATCGTGAAATTAGTAAAGGTGTATATTTAGCAAACACAATAATTCCAAAAAACGGAAATAAACATATCAAGTTGTTAAACACTCTAGATGAAACTACAGTAATAGAGAACTTAAAAGTTGAAACTACACCACTAAGAAATTATAATATATATAGAACTAGCAATGATAAAACAACAGAAATAAACAACAAAGAAAGATTTAAAAAATTGCTAGATGACCTCAAACTAGAAGACAATGACAGCTATGAAACAAAAGAACTATCAAAAATTTTGGAAAAATATCAATCAATATTTCATCTAGATGGAGAAAGCCTAACAACTAATAACTTCTATAACCAAACCATCCAACTAAATGATAGAAACCCCGTTTATATAAAGAACTATCGTTTACCTCAAACACACACAGAGGAAATAAACACCCAGGTAAAAAGTTTACTAAAACAAAAAATAATAGAACCATCTATAAGCCCATACAATGCCCCTCTCTTATTAGTTCCAAAGAAAGGGCTAGACAACAAAAAAAAAAATGAAGATTAGTCGTTGATTTTAGGAAGCTAAATGATAAATTCCCACTAACACGACTGGATGATATTTTAGACAAATTGGGACGAGCAAAATATTTTTCCACATTGGACATGACAAGTTCATTCCATCAAATTGAACTCGACAAGGAATCAAGACCATACACAGCCTTTTCTACAACAAATGGTCATTACCAATTTGCTAGATTACCTTTCGGACTGAAAATATCTTCTAATAGTTTTCAAAGAATGTTAACTATAGCACTATCAGGATTGGAAACGGAAGCATTTTTATATGTGGATGACATAATAGTTTTTGGATGTAGCCTAAAACATCATAACAACAACTTAATAAAAGTTTTTGATAGGTTATCAAAATATAATTTAAAACTAAATGCAAGCAAATGTTGTTTTTTAAGACCAGAAGCTGTATATTTAGGTCACTTAATAACATCAAGTGGAATTAAACCAGACCCTGCAAAATATGAAACAATTTCGAAATATCCAATTCCTAGAAACACTGATGACGTTAGAAGATTTGTAGCATTTTGCAATTATTATAGAAGGTTTATCAAAAATTTTGCAGATATCGCAAACTGCCTAAACAAACTTTTGAAGAAAAATACAAAATTTGAATGGTCCAAAGAATGCCAAACAGCATTTGAAACATTAAAAGAAAAATTAATCAGTCCACCCATTTTGCAATACCCAGATTTTGACAAAACATTTGTTCTAACAACCGATGCATCAGATTTTGCACTAGGTGCAGTTTTGTCACAAGTAGGGTAGCCAGATTTTGAATTCGGAAAAACAGTACATTGGTTATGAAAAAACAGTACAATCAAGAAAAAAACAGTACATTTTTACGAAACCATAACTATTTATTTAATATTTACAACTCTTGAACAACAATAACATAAAGAAATACACTTTAAAAGTATAACATCAAAGGTCGAATAAAATACATTTTATATCAAAGGAAAGATTTACATTTAATGGTATTTCATATACAAAATGACACCATTTGCGTTTATAAATCATATATCACAAACAAAGCATTTGGCCATAGTATTATTTTCCAATGTAAAACGTTTAAATCTTTAAGTTTATATTTAACTTAAAAAAAGCTACTCATTGATTGAGTTAGTAGAATTTTCTTAAAGCATGTTTGTATTTAAAGAAATTTTCACCACACACATATTGTGGAACTATCGTATAAATTTCAGAAAATATTTGTGTCTTTCTTTAATTAATTTTAACAAATAGAAACTGGGAATTATTTCCTTCCAGTGTGACACAAAGAATGCTGACGAAGGCCGTAGCTGGCCAGAAAATGCATAACATTCTGCTGGTGTCTAATAATTGTAAATTTTTCTGTACATACCTCATTGCTGTCCAAAGGAAGGCTAAGGTAATATGTAAAAAGAAAATACAATATAATAGTTGTGATGGCGACTTGTTTTATTAATAATTTACGAATGTTCAGTTTACATTTTGATAACATTTTACCAATATTTCGTTTTGAGTGTAGGAAAATTCTTGCTCATTTCCATATTTTTCCATTTTTAAGATTTTTATAATAACAGGCTTTGGTTTTTAAATTCATTTTTTGTTGGTATTTGAAAAATTTTCTCATTTAAAAATATTTTTTTGAGTGAGTCAGTCGCAGCACATAATTAATTTTCCAAAAGTTTTTTTTTATAAAGGATTTGAAGATTTTCATCCCTTAAATTTTTCGAGGAAATTTTATTTAAAAATTCAATTGGTAAGTAAGTTTGAAATTTGGATTGTTAGTTATTTGTTATAGTGAGAAATTCTTTGTATATTAAAGGAATTGGAAGTCTTTGGTATCTTATTTTTTTTTGGTGCCTAACTTTTGTCGAAGATTCCGGTATTTGGGTAGTGAGGAGAAGTTATCCTACCATTGAAAATTTGCGTCTCAACTGGGAAAACTCGTATAAACATTCGAACCTACATATTAATAAATCTAGTGGTACTATTAAGCCAGTGTTTTGGAAATTTTCAAGTATATACGTTCTTAAAGGGGGACATCACCCTTTTCTGTTGTTTTTTCTTAGTTCGTTTGTGTAAGGAAAAACTTAACAGTAAGTGCTGAAAGACAAGCCTATATCGTTGAGATAAAACCACTTCTGGCACCCTTTTGTTTATAAGGGTGACCAGAGGTTACAATAAACCTCTTTTCTCAAATTCAAATATGTATCCTGAATATGACACTATAAGCATTTGCAAGTGCTTCAAACAAACTGCGTTAAGATACTTTAATTTTTTTTTGTAAATAACCTAAAAAAATAATTTAACAACTAAATTCTTTTCTTTAAAATTATTTTAAAGAAACTTTGGGAAAGGATTACAAAACTTTAGTTATTGTAACATTCTATATTAAAGTAACAAGAACGTTCAAAGTTAATATTCATTATTTTGATTCTATCTTTACTTAATTAAATTTTACATTTCATAAATAGGTGTTATTAAAACACATAAAAATAATTAACTTTTCAATATTATTCAATAATGGTCACCTATTGAAGTTTTTTTTTTTCTTCTTTCATTCAAGTCTAAATTCAAATACAGTAACATTTAATAACACAAACATACCAATTCTACGTACATAAACACACAAACAAAGTTCTCGCTCTAAAGCAAATCACCATCCCAAAAGTAGTTCAGAATAGTTACAGAGAGTTTTGGCGCCCAACGTGGGGCCTCAGCTTTCGTAAGTTTTAGATTTTTAGTGCGATTGTCATCTAGATGCTGAGGCCTCTTTGAATCCTTTTGGGGTGGTGATTTGCTTAGTTTTCTATTTCTCTTTTCTTTTTATTTTCCGTTTATTTTTAGCTTTTGTTTTATTACTTGGATCTGAGGACTTAATTGGTCATTATTAATATAGTAACCAATTCCCGGTTTTCATTTGATAGGACTTCAGTTATCAGGGTTTGGGTTCGAACTAGAGAAGTTGTATTGGACGGTTTCGGTACAATACTCGTTCGACTCATTCTCTCCTCTCTTTCTCTTTCTAGTCTTTGAACTTTTCGTTTAGTAACTTTTCTCTTGCTTCAAAATTTAGTTTTCTTGTTTGATTTTTCTGGATGTGTGGACGTAAAGTAAATAATTATAGATTGTTACTTTCCCGCACCGGATAATCACTCCCTCATTTCAAACTTTTGTCTCACTTTAATCTTGGACTTCATTCTTTTGGCTTCTGTCAAAAGTTTCCATTTGAAGTGAGCAACAAACAACTTTGCTTTTATTCAGTGGTTATGTTGATGATTGTTTTAATTATTTTTCTCTTTTATTTTATTTAATTTCTTTTTTTTTGTTAGCTGCATATGTTCTACCCATTTTACTTCACCGAGTAGTAGTAAATTTATATAACGTATTAACTAGTGTTTTTGAAAATTTACTGAATATTTCAGTCAGGTATTTTATTTTTTTTTACTTGATTTCATTTTATTGACGTTACTGTCAAATTTTTACTTAATTTGTGACAATGTTTGTGGTTCGTAGCTGTGAGGACATTCCTTCGAATGTGGGACAGGAGACGGCCAACAGAACCATGACGTTAGATGAGGCCGCCGGCGGTGACGCATCTAGACCTACAAATCGACCTTGGACGCGACAACAGGCTCGTCGGGAAGCAGTCGCACAGGAATCTGCGAATGATGCCCGTGTTCGACGAATTGTCCATGAGACAATGAGCGGTTTTAGGGAAGAAATAGCGGACATGATTTCTAATAGCATGCGGAATGTCGACTTGTCGGGTCGGATACCGGAGGGACAGGACAGACTACAAAATATTACTAGACAAATGGACAGAAATCCTGCTGAGGATGATGCTCGAAGTGTAACTTCTAGACAAGGACGTGACGCTCGTGGTACCAGGGATTCCGGCTCAAGTTCGGAACGAATTCTGAACATTATTCGCAACTGGAGAATTCGATTCACCGGTGATTCATTGGAATTCAGT
Source organism: Pollenia angustigena (assembly GCA_930367215.1). Classification (NCBI taxonomy): domain Eukaryota; kingdom Metazoa; phylum Arthropoda; class Insecta; order Diptera; family Polleniidae; genus Pollenia; species Pollenia angustigena. The sequence goes on along the minus strand of OV884058.1, from coordinate 217,908,402 downwards.
ATTGAGGAATTCATTTATAGAGTCAATACCCTCACAAGTTCCAATCTTAGGGGGGATTTTGACTTACTATGTGAGCATGCTCATCTACTATTCGAGGGTAAAGCCCTTAAATGGTATTGGCGGTACCACAGGGTAACTGAACTTATGGACTGGGACGACTAATGTGACGCCTTGAAGCGACAATATAAGGACTTTACTACTGACTTTGACATTAAAGACGATATTTTGCGACGAAAACAAAGACCGAACGAGACATTCGATGAATTTTATGACGCAATTATAACACTTTGTGACAAATTGAGAACCCCATTTACCGAAAATGATTTATGCGAGACGATCCAACGCAATTTAAGACCCGAGGTAAGACACGAGATTTTACATCTCGAAATTACTCGTTTACCCCAATTGAGACGTGCAGTACGAAGGTACGAAAATTTTATGAAGGATTTTTCTTCGAGTTCGAACAAACGTTCGATTCAAAAACAGTTGTCCGAAGTTGTAGAAACTGACACTCAATTACCCATCAAAGTGGACGAGGACGATTCGGGAATTTGTTGTGGAATTAGGTCGGGAAAATGTTGGAATTGTGACAACGTTGGTCACAGTTTCATAGACTGTTTAGAACCGAGGACAGTCTTTTGTTACGGTTGTGGGGCCAAGAATATTTATAAGCCCAACTGTCTCAATTGTCAGTCAAAGCAGGGAAACGTGAAAAGGGATGTTCGTGTGACAAAGGACGGACATCCGAAAATCAAATAACTCGTGATATTTCTTTGGATGTTAAGCCGGAATTTAATAATTTACCTGACTTTCGACATGTACTTGACAATAACAAAAATGAATCTGAGTTACCGAAATTTCACCCTCTGCAACGACCTTACCACATTCGCATTGGCGAATATAATCGTATTAGGGCAAGAATCTTCGGCGAGCCATATATGAAACTTAAGCCAACCCGATCCTCTGGAAGAATTCGTCAATTTTATGAGCGTAGAAAACATTTTCGAACGTATGTTGTTTCTTCTTTGATAAATAAGGAAGACGATAATAGACCCTACATTAGATTGAATATTCTAAATAAAAATTATTTGGCATTAATGGACAGTGGCGCGAATGTTAATGTCATTGGTGGTGAACTTGGGGCGGAAATATTAGATTTTCACAATTTCCGACGTGGTTTGGGTAACGTCAAAACAGCAGACGGACAACGACAGCAAGTTTTAGGTACTGTGACGTTAGATATAACGTACAGTGGTCAACAGAAATCAATTGATTTCATGGTAATACCTTCTATTACCCAAGACGTGATATGTGGGATGGACTTCTGGGAGAAATTTGGGATCCAAATCGTTCCCATGATAACCATCAGTGGGATAGTTTCCGACGTAGATTCGGATAAAATACCGTTATCTCTATCCCAGAGGCAACAATTACAAAAAGTAATTGATTATTACCCAAACTCTGACCGCGACGGTTTAGGATGCACTACATTGCTAGAACACAATATCGATACTGGCAATTCCTCCCCTATCAAACAAAGGTACTACCCAATTTCACCAGCCAGGGAAAAACTTTTATGTGGTGAAGTGGACAGGATGCTGCAACTAGGTGTGATTGAAGAATGCCCAACATCACCTTGGTCTTCTCCAGGGGTTTTGATTGTCAAACCTGGGAAAGTGAGGTTTTGCTTGGACAGTCGTAAATTGAATACTGTGACTATAAAAGACTCCTACCCGATACCGAACATAGACGGACTTATTTCGAGACTTCCTCCAATTTATTATATATCAAAAGTGGATCTCAAGGATGCCTTTTGGCAAATTAAATTGGACGAAGAATCGCGACAGAAGACTGCATTCACAATCCCTAATCGGCCCTTGTACCAATTCACAAGAATGCCGTTTGGGTTGTGTAACGCACCACAAACAATGTGCAGACTAATGGACCGTGTCATTCCGTATAACCTTAAAACAAATGTTTTTGTGTACTTGGACGATTTGTTAATTATTTCAAAAGACTTTGACGAACACATTACACACTTGCAGGAGGTGGCCACACAACTTCGTCGAGCCAACTTAACAATAAATGTTAAGAAGAGCTCATTTTGTTTACGTAAAGTCCAGTATCTGGGATACATTGTAGGGGAGGGATCGTTAAGAGTGGATCCAGGAAAGGTGAAGGCCATTTCTGAGTTTCCGGTTCCTAAAACGGTACGCCAGCTTCGTGAATTTCTTGGTATGGCGGGCTGGTACCGTCGGTTCATTGACGATTACGCGACCGTGACATTCCCAATGACTGAGCTCTTGTCGAAACGTAAAACCTTTGTATGGACAGTCGACGCCCAGATGTCCTTTGACAGCGTCAAAACTAAATTAACGTCAGCTCCCGTTTTGGTACACGCCGATTTCGAAAAACCGTTTGTTGTTCAATGCGACGCCAGTACTTATGGTATCGGTGCCGTTTTGGCACAAGTCGACAACGATGGCATCGAACGGCCAATTGCGTTCATGTCTCAAAAACTTAATAAAGCCCAAAGGAATTATTCCATCACTGAGCTTGAGTGTTTGGCTGTTATTCTGGCCATTAGGAAGTTTCGGGCCTATATTGAGGGCCACGAATTTAAGGTGATAACTGACCACGCCAGCCTCAAGTGGCTTATGCGGCAGAAAGATCTTGCCGGTCGTTTGGCCAGGTGGGCGCTTAAGCTACAAGGTTTTGATTTTACAATCGAACACCGAAAAGGGAGCGAAAATGTCGTGCCGGATGCGTTATCCCGAGCATTCGAAGAAGACAGTAACATAGCTGCTTTAGATATAGAGACTTTGCCATCTGTAGATTTGCAATCTACAGCTTTTAATAGCCCAGAATATTCTCGTTTAAGATTGGAATTTTCAAAGTTAGATACTCCCGACTATCGAGTAGTGGACAAGTATATATATAGGAGGACAGGTTTCACTTTTGGCAACTTCGATGAGTCTGATTTATGGAAATTGTATGTGCCTGATGAGTTGCGCAAGGATGTCATTTACGCTGCTCATGACATACCACACGCAGGACATGGAGGTATAGCCAAAACCGTACATAGAATCAGAACATTCTTCTTTTGGCCAAAACTAGTGCCCGACGTCAAGGAGTACGTTCTCAACTGCGAATTGTGCAAAACATCCAAAGCACCAACATCGTGTCTTAAACCACCTATGGGCCAGATGGTTGAAACCGAACGGCCATTTCAACGTCTTTATATGGACCTCATAGGACCATTCCCACGTACTAAATCCGGAAATATAGGAATTTTAATAATCCTTGACCACTTTACGAAATTTACGTTTTTGAAGCCCTTAAAGAAATTTGTAACCAAGCCGATAGTCGATTATCTTCTGAACGAAGTATTTACGTGTTTTGGTGTTCCGGAGATTATTGTTTCAGATAATGGAAGCCAATTCAAGTCAAATGAATTCAAAAAGATAGTCGACAAATTTGGAATTCAACAACAATTCACCGCTGTACATAGCCCACAGTCCAACGCAAGTGAGAGGGTAACCGCTCCATAAATGAGGCTCTCCGCTCTTACATTCGTAATGACCAACGACAGTGGGATGAATATATTCCTAGTGTCAATTGTGCTATTCGTAGCAGCGTTCATCAGACCACCGGACGGACCCCTTATGACTTAGTGTTCGGACAAACTATGATTACACATGGACAAGACTATAAGATTTTACGTAGTCTCAGACTGTTGGCGGAGACAGATACAGAATTGGAAAGACAGGATAAATTTACACTTCTACGTGACTCTATACGGACAAGGATAAAGGACGCATATGAACGTAATGTTAGGACCTACAATTTGAGATCACGCAGGCGGGAATTCAATATTGGTCAAACTGTTTTTCGGCGAAATTTCGTACAGAGCTCACTGGCGGATAATTTTAATGCCAAGCTTGCTCCGACATGTGTTAAGGCTGTTGTAAAGCGGAAGATTGGTAACGTAAATTACGAACTCGAGGACAGTAACGGCAAACATGTAGGGGTATATCATATGAAGGATATTTGGACATAATATTTACCGATAGTCATCTTATTTCAGATGAAATTCTACAGTGTCCTTATAATTTCATCTGTTTTGTGATGGCGACTTGTTTTATTAATAATTTACGAATGTTCAGTTTACATTTTGATAACATTTTACCAATATTTCGTTTTGAGTGTAGGAAAATTCTTGCTCATTTCCATATTTTTCCATTTTTAAGATTTTTATAATAACAGGCTTTGGTTTTTAAATTCATTTTTTGTTGGTATTTGAAAAATTTTCTCATTTAAAAATATTTTTTTGAGTGAGTCAGTCGCAGCACATAATTAATTTTCCAAAAGTTTTTTTTTTATAAAGGATTTGAAGATTTTCATCCCTTAAATTTTTCGAGGAAATTTTATTTAAAAATTCAATTGGTAAGTAAGTTTGAAATTTGGATTGTTAGTTATTTGTTATAGTGAGAAATTCTTTGTATATTAAAGGAATTGGAAGTCTTTGGTATCTTATTTTTTTTTTGGTGCCTAACTTTTGTCGAAGATTCCGGTATTTGGGTAGTGAGGAGAAGTTATCCTACCATTGAAAATTTGCGTCTCAACTGGGAAAACTCGTATAAACATTCGAACCTACATATTAATAAATCTAGTGGTACTATTAAGCCAGTGTTTTGGAAATTTTCAAGTATATACGTTCTTAAAGGGGGACATCACCCTTTTCTGTTGTTTTTTTCTTAGTTCGTTTGTGTAAGGAAAAACTTAACAGTAAGTGCTGAAAGACAAGCCTATATCGTTGAGATAAAACCACTTCTGGCACCCTTTTGTTTATAAGGGTGACCAGAGGTTACAATAAACCTCTTTTCTCAAATTCAAATTTGTATCCTGAATATGACACTATAAGCATTTGCAAGTGCTTCAAACAAACTGCGTTAATATACTTTAATTTTTTTTGTAAATAACCTAAAAAAATAATTTAACAACTTTTTTCTTTAAAATTACTTTTAAAGAAACTTTGGGAAAGGATTACAAAACTATAGTTATTGTAACATTCTATATTAAAGTAACAAGAACGTTCATAGTTAATATTCATTATTTTGATTCTATCTTTACTTAACTAAATTTAACATTTCATAAATAGGTGTTATTAAAACACATAAAAATAATTAACATTCAAGTCTAAATTCAAATACTATAATATTAAGTAACACAAACATACCAATTCTACGTACATAAACACACAAACATAGTTCTCGCTCTATTATTGAAAAACTTACACACAGACATCACACACATTTGAAACCACCCAGCGGGAAAAAGAAGGAGTACGGAGGCCTTCCAGAAGGCCTCTGTACCCCTTCTTTTGGATTAACAAGCCCTTCTCGCTCCATTCCATACTCATATCTTTTTTACACGCGTTGTCATTGCGGAGAAGGCCTTCCGCTTTCCTTTCTTCCCCAGAGCTTCTTAAAGGCCTTCAAATAAATGGCTTTTAGAAGGCTTTCCAGAGAATGACTGTCAAAAGGCCTTAGCAAAAAGGTTATCTTGAAGGGTTTTTAAGAAAGGTATGGTAAAAGGCCTTTCAATTAATGGCTCTTAAAAGGCCTTTCAGACCATCCTTATACAAATGCATTAAAGGTCATATTGAAGGGCTATCAGTCTAAAACATTAAGGAATATTTCCTTACAAATGAAATTAGAAGACTGAAAAGGTTTCATGTACATATTAGATGTGATACCTTTTTTTTTTATTGAAATAAATAAAATTGCTAAATATTGTCAAATAGATTGCAAATAAAAGTTTATAATAAAATAAAACTTTTAAGCACAAGTACCTATCTCCCTTAATGAACAAAACTCAACTAAAATGATTTACATTATTGTTTTTATTTTGTATTTTAATATGCACCTACATTGTGTTTTTATAACGGGATCTGAATTCTTTCGCTTTGGCGAAAAAAACAAAACAAAAATTTTACTCTTTCTCTTTTCAACTTCAACTAAAATGATTTACAACATATGTTACTTTGTTTTTGTAAAGGGATCTAAACTCTTTTGCTTTTGCTTGTGCAAAAAAAACAAAACAAAAAATGTTACTCCTTCTTTTCTCGCTTCTTTTATACCAAACAGCCGAGGCCTTCTATAAGGCATTCCTTAGCAGTTACGTAAGAATAGTAATTAAATCAAAACATTTTTTAAGCAGGCCTTTAAAAAGGCCTGAAGTAAGAAGGTCTTCTGAGTTTTCCCGCTGGGCAATTGAAACATTCATCCATAACATGCACGTTTAAATATTGATATATATACAAATTTTTTTTTTAAACATCTATAAAAATAGTGTATCTGTGGTTTAGCTATGAACGAATAAAAGCCCTGTCAGTTGTTGCTAATTCCACACATACACTCTTTGTATTTATATACAATCGACGTTAAACCTTCTGCGCATCAATTTCATCTGTCATCCGGCGCCTGCTGACTGCGATGGAACGTGTATATAAATAAGTAAGTAGACTTGTTCTTTGGTTTATTTTACTTCCGCCATAATTTTATACACTCTCTTTAAATTTGTTTATTGGTAATATGAATATACAATACAAATACATCGGATGTTGCTAAAGGCCAGTTTACACGGTAATATAATGTATTACGACATGTCGAAAGATTATGTAGAATGAGAAAAATCTTATCATGTAAAAGCAAAATGTATTGAGTAAGAGAGAATACGGATACAAAATCTGACAAGCGGTCGGTAAATGGTTTTTTTCTAAACCATTTTAGAAACTTATGTATTCTCATCACACCAGAGGTGTATTTTAACGGACTACATTAAAGGTGATATCATTTTTATACAATTACAAAAACAACTTAACTCAACTCAGGAAATTTTCATGTTGTTTTTGTAAATATTTAAAACTGCAACCATCTGCTTTTTTGTTATTATTTTTGATTTTACTTATACCATCCGTGTAAACATGAATTATACTTCCAAAAGATTTTTATTTTTTTCTTTTAAACACGGAGAGAATTTCATAATATTTTGATTCTACAAAGTCGTAATACATTGTATTACCGTGTAAACTGACCTTAAAGAACACAAATGTATCTACTGCTACCAATGTTGCTAGTGAAAGTATATAAACAATAAGTTTTGATTATAAAATTTTGAATATTCATATTGCAAATAATAAAACACCACACACACAAAAATACTTATAATTTTTTTTTTTTTTATAATTTAAATAAATTTGAATGAAACACATCTTCATCGATGTATAATATTCTATAAGTTTCAATACTTTACTATTTTAAAGTAAATTTTAATAGACTTCTTTTTCTTATAACCACGGACGTTTATTGTTAAAACCTTTAAATATTACGCAGTATTAGCATATCTTAAAACTTTTGTTTGTTTTGTTTTGATTTTTTTTTTTTTTTTATATATAATTTAAGATGTTTTTTTATATAAATAAATAATGAATTATTATAATGTTATATAACATGAAATATTAATTTATTTTACTACGAAAGGTGAAGTAGGGTAAGGATGTATAAATAGGTTTTTTAGTTTGTTTTTATTTTTTAGTTCGATTGGGCTGACAACGAATAATTAGCATACTGTCAGCATGGTGGGCGGGATAGGTCATAGGGTAGTGTACACCACCTCAAGCTACCCTACAATCAGCAACCACTTCTTTCTTCTCTCTCTAACTCTGTAGGTCATTTATTTTAGTCATGCTACCTAAAGTAAAGTTTCCGGTTATGATTCTTAAATTATTCTACCTTTTTCTATTGGGAACATTACACAACCCTCCCCATCCGACGAGCACGGCCGAATTTAATAGGTAGCCTCGTTCCCAAACTTAGTTAACCCAAACACAGAATCGTTACATAGTCTGGTAGTGTTTAAGGTCAGTTCTGCAAAATTGGAGGAATAGAACTATTAAAAAAAGCTTTATAAAATACATAACTGAAATTAAACTCATAGAATAAATTCGAAAAATGAAAAATGTTCAATTAATTTTCCGACATCAAACATATTTTTATTTAATTACGGCCAATTTCAGCTACACATATTTGTGGTTTTCATGGGCAACCGCGTATGTCTATTTTTTCGATTTTGAAATGTTGATGCTATATTGCTTAATTTTAAGCGCTCTTTACATTTTTTAAAAAAATTTTAAAAACAGATAGACCCATTCCGATGTTTTAACTCAATTACAAAGTTCAAAAGATGCAATATCTAACCCATAGTTTGAACTAGAATGGTTTTTTCAGCTCTCCTGAAAAATTTTATTTTAAGACATACGCGGCTGCCCATGAAAACCACAGATATAGCTATAACTGTATTTTGTAATATTCACATTTATAGTTATAGTTAAGTATAACTGAACTTATTGAAATTGGCCGTTAATCTATAAGCTCAAAAAAAATGGTGGATTTGTTGGTTTATTTTTTTTTTCACAAAATCTGAAAATATTTTATCAATATAAAATAAATTCCATTATAAATCTTGTTGTATTGGAAAACAATTAAATAAAATACTTAAAATACTAAAATACTAAATAAATGAAAGAATTTTTTTCAGGTGTGTTAAATTTATGCACTGTTAATATACTGATAAAGGGAAATACTAATGAGGGACTTAAAGGCTATCATATGCCTTAAAATAATACCACGAAAAAATATGAATGATTTGAGCACCCCTAATTTAATCTGTGTATTTTTTGACAAAACAAAGACGTAGTTAAAAAATTCTAATTATTTAAAAACTTTTTTTTTGCAACACAGCAACAATTTCTTAAATATTATGACAATATAGCTTGATAGCATACCGTTAAAAATACCCAAATGTGTATTACTTAAACTCGGTTTTTCTTAATACCATTGTTTTTTGGAGACTAAGCCAAAAAATCAGTATAAAAACAGTACAAAGTGTAAAAAACAGTACATTTGCGTACTGTTTTGGGTGTTGTGCATAAAACAGTACAATTGACAAAAATCTGTACATGTACTGCTAAAAACAGTACGTATGGCAACCCTAGTCACAAGGATCAATAGGAGAAGATCTACCAATATCATATGCAAGTAGATCACTCAATAAACATGAAAAGAACAAGCCAGTAATTGAAAAGGAATTACTTGGTATATATTGGGGAATACAGTTTTTCCGACCTTACTTATACGGAAGAAAATTTACAGTTGTCACAGACCATAGACCATTAGTTTCACTTTTTACACATAGAAATCCAAGTTCTAAATTAACACGTATAAGACTAGAACTCTCTGAATACGAATTTGATATAATATATAAAAAAGGAGCAAATAATACAAACGCGGATGCACTATCACGGATACAAATTGATTCCAAAACTTTAAAAAACATGATACCTTTAGATTATAAGCAGGCAAAGAGAACATTAGTAGTAACAAGGGGTATGAAAAAAAGTCGTCAGAAAAAAAATATCATTAGCGGATCTCAAAAAGAGCCTGATCAACTCTATATATGTGGGACTGCACTTCGATAAATGATATAAAAAGCGCAACTAAATTAAAATTTATATTAGAGAAACGGCCGATAGAAGATATAGAAAAATGTTACAAAGATACGTTAGAAACGTATAGAGATATTAATGAAACACGTGTTAGATGTAGCGATAATCCAAAGCACTTAGGTACTCTCTCGGAGAAGCTTTCATCTCATTTAAAATTAACCAAAAATAAGGTATTTGCAATCGACAATAATGATGCAATATTTAATATATTTCCTGCAGATGAATTTAAGGCCAGATACAATAAAGCATGTAAACAAAATATTGATGACATAAAATATTGATGAGAAAAATCCAAGAAAATAACAGATAATAAAGAAAAGCAAAAACTTATAAAACTATATCATGATACGCCGCAAGGAGGACACTTTGGAATACATAAAACAATATTAAAATTGAAACAAAAATATATATGGAAGGTGATGAACAAGTCCGTAAAGGAATATGTATCAAAATGTGATTTATGCCAAAGAAATAAACAGGTTAGACATACAAAAGAACAGCTAAAAATAACAGATACTCAAATAAACAGTTTTGACACTATCGTAATTGATACTGTTGGTCCACTACGCCCAACAAATAACTTTAGATATATATTAACTATGCAATGCGAACTGACTAAATACATAATTGCTTGTCCAATTGAGACCAAAGAAGCAAAGTCAATAGCTAAGGCATTAATAGAAAATTTAATCTTAAAATACGGATTATTTAGCATACTCAAATCGGACAGAGGAACAGAATTTACAAACGAACTAATGAAGGAAATATGCGAACTACTAAAGATAGAACAAAAATTCTCGACTCCATACCACCATGAGACTTTAGGAACTGTTGAAAGAAACCATAGAGTCCAAAACGAGTATTTCTTATCTTTTGTCGAAAATGATAGATGGGAAGAATGGATCCCATATTATACTTTTGCGTACAATATAACTCCTCACATAGATTCTGAATATTTACCTTTTGAACTAATTTTTGGAAAATTTCCACATTTACCTGGAGATGAAGTAATGAATCATCCCAAAATTTACAATTTCGAAAATTATGCAAATGAAATAAAAACAAGATTAAAATATTCTTTAGATAATGCTAGAAACATGATAGAAAAAGCAAAAACAAACAGACAATTAGATTCTAACAAAAAACTACATAGAATAGATTTAAAAATAGGAGATTTAGTATTAGTGAAAGTAGAAAATAGAAAAAAGAATGAACCACCATACAGAGGTCCATACACTATACTATACACTATAATATATATAGATGATTTAAACGTATCAGTTAAGATTAATAATAACATAAAAACCTACTATAAAAATTTATTAAAAGAATACAATAAAGAATGAACACAGTAACAACAAATTTTACTGACCCACACCAAATACATAAAGCAAAACAAAAATTTTAGCCTAAGTTTAAGTAATTAATGGTGTTTTCTTTTCTACAAAAAAGTGTGACATTTTATTTAATAAAATGCAATTTGGTGTCTGTTTCATAAAAATTTTGCTTCCAAAAAAGGGTGAGTTTTTTAGTATAAAACAACCCACCCTTTTTGGGACCAAACTTTTTTAGAAACAGACTCCAAATTGCATTTTTTTAAAATTAAATGTCACATTTTTTGTAGAAAAGAAAACACCATAAGTAATTCTAAGCTATACATAAACTGTATATAAAAAAAAAAAATCAAAAAAAAAAGATAAACATATAATGTATTTTAACAAAAAAAAAAACATTTTTCCAATTTCAATTGTAAAAGTTTTTTTTTATTTTTTAAAGGGTAAGGGTGTAGTATACCTACCATAATTAAGTAGAGCGCATAAAATTGTTTACACGCATAAAATTGTTTACACACATAAAATTAAATTGTTTTCTTTAACGCACTGTATTGAACTGCAATAAAGAAATATGATTCTACGTGTGTCAACATACTTTGTTAATAACTGCATTTTTTTTTTTATTATTCATGTATGTTCGTGTGAAGACCATTTTTTTTTTTTTTGTTTAATAAAAATAGTCAGCATATTTTTGCACTTGGATTTCACACAAACATAAGAAGTAAGTTATTCCAATATTTTTAAAATTGAGTAGTAATAAGCATTGAGTGATTTTTATTCACTCAAAATAACTCTAAAAAATTAATATATAAGAAATGTAAATTTAGAATAAGAATTAATTAATAAATGATTATAGTTTTGACAAGACAAAACAAAAATCGTTTTTTTTTATTTCCAAGTTATAATCTTGTCACCAAGATAAACTTGAAAAGGAGTTTAAGTCTAAATTGAAAAAGAGGATGAAAACATACCACAGTATGTCAAAGTTTTGCTCTAAAAGCCATTGACCTCAACTTTCCCATTCTAGTATTTATTCACCAGGGTGGCAATTCTGGCAGTCGTGTTCAAATACTTTTTCGATTCAAAAGCAATTTTATTTCTGTAGCAGTGTTGCCAGCGAAATTTCGAGAAAGATACATTTTAGTTTCCAAAAAGATACATTTTTTCCCAAAAAGATACATTTTGAAAAAAATTTGAAAATCCATTTTTAACGTTAACATTTATTAACCTAACATTTTTATTTCATATTTAATGAATACTGCAAAGAAAATTATATTAAATAAATTCTTTTTTATCAATAAATTAACATCTTTGGATGTTATCAAAACAAATTCATTTATATATATAATATACGAGTTAAGGCGTTTGTACTAGGGCAATTGTATCAAAAAATTCATATGTATAATTTTCCTGAAAATAAAAAAGATGTTCATATTTCCTCAGAACAACTTCGCACTACTAGTAATCATCGATTTAGGTGTATCGTATGTTGAAACCAGTGGTGCCAACTTAGTGCTTTTGGCACTATTTATGGTGCTTTTTGTTGCCTCAAAACGCCAAAATTCTCTCCATAGTGCCAAACTAAGAAAAAGCACTAACTTTAAGATTTCAAATGATAAAAGAGACTTTCGTTTTACCAAAAACTTTACTTACGAGGTTAGAGCTAGACTTTCTAGCAACTTGCAAATTTTACGAGACGTTGCACTTTTAAGCGTTGACAACATATTTAGTAATCGTAATAAAAACAATGTATTTTGGTAATCATTTTTTGAAAGATGTAGATGTTTCAAAAATAGAAAATGGCTTAGAAATTATTAGGAATTGTTTAAAAACATGCAGTCGGAAACCGTACCAAAAAACGCAAAGACTTAAAAAAAGAGCCGTAGCTTGGTTTTAGCAAAGTGTTAAATAAATAAAAAACAGCTGACAGTAATTGCTTTTATAACGAACGTTGTGTAACCTGCCATTTTTCATGCGCTTTTTTATTGCTTTAAAACTGTGCCCAATTCAAACTCAGCTGATGATGATCCAAATGATTTGGATGATATTATTTTTAATTAACATTTAAAAATTTTTATATACAAATGTAAATATATTTATGATTTAATCTTAAATGAAAATGGTCCACATCAACGCCGTCGCCTTTGTTTTAAATTTTGAAGTTATATAATATTCGGCACAGCGGAATGCAACTTGTTTTGTGTATAATTAAATTGTAAGAATGGCTTAGTACTTTTTTACGCTTTTTTTTTTGTTTGAAATAGTGCTTGTTAGTGCTTTATTTTAAATTTTAAAGTGCTTTTTATTCTCAAAAAGTTGGCATCACGGGTTGAAACATCATTAATGTTCTCATTCACCATAATTAAAGCAGCAAATGTATTAGTATTGAGTCGGTTACGATGATCAGTCTTAATCAGTTTTAGTTGGCTTAAAATTATCTCCACACACGCATTCGAAAATGGAAGTACAAATGTTAAACCAACTCCTCCAAAATTTTAAACATCGGCTCATTAACAACATTTTTTTTTTTAATTTAAATTTAATATTTTATTTCTGTACATTTTACGTAAAGATTCAAAAGATACGAAAAATGTCAGGATTATACATGGTATATGAAGTTATCAAAATATACGAAAAATGTATCTTTCGTATCCTAACGGCAACACTCTTCTGTAGTTAGTGCCGGTTCACACACGTCAAGTTTGACTCGTCAAGTCTTGAGTTTTTAGGAGAGAGGGGAAAGGAAATGGCATTCTCTTTTCCCTTCTCTCCTAAAAGATCAAGACTTGAAGAGTCAAACTTGACGTGTGTGAACCAGCACTTACTTAACGAATCGAAATTATTTTTTCGGTGTTGTGAATACTCAAATATATGCTTTACAACACTGAAAAAAAACTATTTCTGTTCGAAGCCGCCAAGGCGAATTCATACAAGGTGGTCTTATTTTGAAAACGTTTTACAACACTGTAAAATATTTTAACGGTGTGTAAAAAATTCAAACAAATATTTAATTTTGTTTTATTGTGTCTTTTTGAAATGTTATAGCTTAAAAAAGTTTTAAATTTCACAATTTTAATCGAAAATTATAGAATTTAGTTAAGATTTCCCAGAACCAACAGGACGGTATACCATTTTGACACAAGGTTAGTAATCAGCTGTTGCTTACGTAGCAAGATAAATTCGCCTTTCAAAAATACTTTATATAAGGTGGTGTGCGGATTTTTTTTTTTTTTTTTTTTTTTTTTTGATTTACGGCCTAATGAACATACCAACCCCCATTGAAAAGATCTGCGCAAGAAGCCTGATGATCATTGTTTACGTTCTTTTGAGCTTTCAAAAGTTGTTTACATACACGTTTTTTCCTTTGTATATGTGATAGCAAGTTTTTGACAGCTTAAAGGAAAAAGTTTTTTGTTTTTGTACAAGTAAGCAGACCTGATAGATGGGTCTTGGAACATAGGCTGAGTTCCTAAACATCATAATACTTTGCAGTCAAAGTCAAAAAAGTATCATAGAGTTTAACTATATCTAGCACAAATTATAATACATATCTAGTTTGATTATTGTGTACGCATCGATATTGTTTTAAGTGAACTTTGGTACAGATAACATTGTAAAATTTTTCACGGTTGCTTGGCAGAGACCTGCGCCGTCAAGTTTTGTCGGCGGCGGCGGCTTGCAAAAATATTGCCGGCGGCGGCTCAAAGCCGGCTTAAGCCGACTTAAACTTAGGCCAATTTAAAAATAATTTTTTTTACCAACTTTCATATTTTAGTTTGAATAATAAAATTAATTTGCATATATACTTATTTTAATGCTTGTGGACCATTATCTATTCCTAAATGAGATTTTAAATTTTTACCGCAAAACCTTTGAAAATATACAAGGACTATATCTTAATCATAAACATTTTTATTTATTAAAAAAACTGTTTTTATTAAAAACTAGCTGACCCGGCAAACGTTGTTTTGCCTAGAAAAGTATTGTTTTTGTGTATATTTAAAATACAGATACAGAATCAGGTACAGGTAATATTCGGTGAAGATAATTTATCTTTATTTACAAAAAAAAAAAAAAAAGTGAAAATGTGAATTATAAGTCATTGAAGGAAGCACTTTGTGATAAACAATATTTTTCGTTTTGTTGTCAGGTGCGAAAATGAACAAAGCGGATGGCTTTCCGACACGGGAACATGCGACATAGAGTTGACCGTGTGAAAAACAGTCCTTCTCCAAATTTAGGCCACAAACACTCAATTATTGGCCTTGGGATTTGATGATTGTCATGGCGAATGCGAGACGAATTGGATATTGGATTCGTTTAAATGGCATATTGGTTAGGATCATTGGAATTCTCGGAATGAGAACTTCCTCTCCTTTAAACTTTCCTTTTAGCACTCCATACAAAATGTATGAGAAAATTAATTTTCTTTATAATTTGTTTTTTCTGGAATATTTTAGACATTTTTTTGCTAACAGATCAAAGCATGATCAATTGCATAGCTTACGATTTGATTCATTTTCAATAGAACTTCTTGTCGGAAATTGTTCATACCAACATAGAAACCTTTGCCGGCTCATGCGCAACAACTTTACTAAAGACCATAGCATGATCAAATGATATAATTTATTTTGAGTAATTTTCAATGGTGCCGCCTACCGGAAGTTGGTCATACAAACCTAGAAACCTTTGTATGGTAATGCTCAACAGCTGTGCTAAAGATCATAGCATGATCAAATGCACAGTTTATGATTTAACTCATTTCGAGTCATTTTTAGTGGCGCCAGCTGTCTTAAATTGGTCATATCAACTTATAAACCTTCGCCGGCTCATGCTCAAAAACTTTGCTAAAGATCATACCATCGTTTAATTCATACTGAGAATTCTTCTTACTTGGTCAGAGACCATTCCGAATTGATACGAATCATCGAAATCGGTCCAGCCGTTCTTTAGTTATAAACGTAGTAACTAACGCCACTTTCTTTTATATATGTATATAATAAATAATACTAGATGACCCGTGCAAATATTTCGCACCGTAATTTTTATCAATGAAAATATTAATTTTTTAATTTCTAATTATTTTTCGTCATTAGTGTTAGAAATAAGCTTTAAAATGAGATATCATTCATTAAATTTGATGCGGTGGTATGGGAGATATTTTCAACCGACAAAAAAAGTGCTTTAGAAATAATATATATGATATGATATATATAGAAGAAGATAAAAAGAATAGAAAATTTTTTTTTCTAGTTTTGGTTATGCATTTCTTGTAGGGAATATTAGATTAAATGACTGTGACCGGCGGCTGATTTTAAGCCGACTTTAGTCGATAAATTTTCGGCGGCGGCGGCTGTTAAAAATAATCGGCGGCGCGGCTCAGCCGGCTTAAGCCGTCAAGGCGCAGGTCTCTGTTGCTTGGTAAAAAGCACTTAAAAAAGCGAGTTGCTTTGCAACTGATGTTTTGGAACTCACCCATACATACATTTATCTAATTGACATAAACTTGACATAAAAATTTATAAATGAAAATTCAAAAATAATTTAGATGCGTAAATTTCAATTACATACATACATATTTCTAAAGTTAATAAAATGCTGCGTTTCATTTCCTGCATTAAACAAAACAAATAATTAAAGTTTTCGTTCTTTATAATCATTTAATTAGTACAAACTTGATAATTTAAGGCTCTCAACAATCGTGCAACTTTCTTAAGAATTGAATGTTGTTAAGCTTTCATTATTAAAAACCACTTTCTTTTAATTTTTGAATGTGGGTATAATGAAACAGAATTGTGATAACGCTGGTCGGAAGAAGTTGAATTTAAATAAATTAAATTTAATTTGGACTTTTTGAATATCTTATTTTTGAATATCTGGTCATGCTACCACGTTAACCAAGGTATCTTTAGACTTCTTCTTTAGCTGCACCTCAGCGTAGGATGGATGGAGCATAATCCTTCTCGAAATTTTCTTACAACATTTACACAAACGCTTCAAAGGTCAGTTCTCGTAGACTTATAACTTTTACTTGGTGTAGGGTTGACCGTGTCTTCAACACTTTCGGAATGCAGAGTCATGTTAAGTAGCTCATTAAGATGTTTTTTCAATCTATTGTCTTTGACATTTTCGAGATTTGTGTCTTAAATCATTCATTCATTTAAATTGACGACTTAATGATTCGCCAATTTTTTGGTTCTGAATTATTCTACATCTGAGTTTATTCATTTATTGTATTTGTTAACTTGCGGAATAGCGTCAATCACCCTTATCGTGGTTGGCAAATTTAAAATACGCCAGCAACTGCTTGGTAATAGATTAACGGAAATAAGTTCACGTTCTTTTTAATCTATTACCAAATAGTCGCAGGCTTATTTAAATTTGGCTTTGCTTAAGGATTATGTGGTCTCTTTGAAGTTGCCCAAAATTTGTTGAACATTATTTTAGTCTCACAAAAATTAATAAAAGTTAGCAAAAAATATTAAAACGTACAAATACATACCCAATAAAAAATGGAGCTTCCAACGAAGCCGGTTTGTAAGGGAGAAATGTAAGAGTTTCGCTTACCATCTCGCTTACGGAAGGCCTGAATTTTATATAGTGAGTTCCTACTTTGAAGCAATACATTTTTGACACAAAAAACGCTTTATTCTACGCGTATAAATTCTGGTAAGTGTAGCTATCAGCTTTACACACTGAATGTTTTGGTGTTTTTTTAGTATTCTCCCTGGCAAACCTGCTTCGTAATAAGGGAATGACGTGGCACTTGTAATATATATTTTTTTATAATACATGCTTTGAGTTCGTTCACTTACTTAACTGCATCTCTGTGTATCTTATTGCCTAGCGCATAAATGTGCGCTTTTTCTTTTAAATGTACCTTTAGTAACTACATATTATGGTGGAAAGCGATACGGCTTAAGCTACCGGTCCACACCAAGCGTTCAATGCGCCATAGCTGTTAGGCAAAAAATAAGCATTGAAAATTAAACTATAACAGCCGTATTCATAAACATTTTAAACATCATTTCAAATCTGTTTTAAGCATAAATCGTTAAAATTGTATTCATAAGCGAATATTACCTTAAAAATCCTATTTTAAACCTTGTGTAAATAAGCGAATTTTAAAATTGGTTGGACCCTTGTTTAAACCTATTTTAAAATGGCATTTTTGCTTTTTGCTTTGTGTTTATGCACATTTTGAAAATTTTTGCGAGAAATTTCATTCAATATATTATTATGTATTTATGCATTAATAATTAAATTAAATTCAAAAATATGTATGAATATGAAGAATTAATATATTTTTTAATTTCACAAATTAAACCTCAAAAAATTATTAGTAGTACAAAATTAACCAGGGATGTGTAAACGATCAAAACAAATAAAATAAAACTCGTTATTTGAATACTTTTTTTATTAGCAATAAAGTCAACACCTAAATTGCGCTCTTACTAAATAATTTTTAAACTAATTTTATTTTTTTAAGTAAAAGAGAAACCATCGTACTTCATTTATAAAAAGCAATTTTACTCTCACACACGACAAAAAAAATTGTATATACGAGTACAACCCTGCAAATAAAATTGAACCACCTGATCCATTTTGATAAAATGGACTACTCCATGGACTGGTCCGATGTAATGCAAGCATGGACCATGTCATTGTTAAAAAGTGTTTGTAGTGAGACGACATGTCTTCGTTTTTTAACGACATGCTTTCGTTTTTAAACGACTTCAAAACTAATCCTCTTGTGTACACCATGGAGTAGTTTTAAAACTACTCCTTAGTGGTCCAAAGATGGGTTATATGATCCTCTCCTAGGCCATCGTAATGTTAAATAGACCAGGTTTTTTCCATACGTTTGGGTTAGTTTTGGACTAGTCCTGGTCCCTTGTGGACTACTCTTTACACGCGTGTTTGGACTGGTCCTATTATTTGCAGGGAAGTATGAATTAATAACCACTGTTTTGCATCGTTATGATTCAATTGACAAATAAAAGAGATAACGTTGCCACCATTCAATTAAAAAATACGGTAAAACGTTTATTAGTTAAAATGCTGATTATGAATACGAATTTAAAAAAAGCTTTTTTAGGCTTAAAATGTGTTTTAACTAAAATTCATCTAAAACCTGAATTATGATTTTTTTATGAATACGGCTGTAAAAAAGTATCGCCGTATCGACAGTAAAATATTGATATACAGTATTTTTCGTTTAGCTGCATTTCACTTAACTGCATTTTTTGCATATCTGCACAAAATACAAAGCATTGTGTATGATGGCTTAATTTTGTTAGAAAAAAAATCGTGTACGTGCATTTTGCTTAAGTGCATATTTTGGATAACAGCATTCGATTTTTGGTCAACAAAGTTTATTTTAAATACAAAATATTATTTTTAAGTGCCTCAAAAAAAAATTTATCATATCGCTATTTTATGCAAAAGATAGGCAAAAAATTTAATTTTAAAATTAAAATTTAAATTGAAAATACATTTGATCTGGCAGATGTGTTTGTGTGTGCACCCTCCATCACCAAAAGTGGTGAATGAGCGCGTACTTACTTTGTAATTCCGTGTGAAAATTTTTTATTAGCCATCTCAGACCCTATAAAGAATATATATTTTGGCTACTTGAGTAATTCTGAGTCGATTTAGCCATGTCCGTCTGTCTGTTCGTGTGTTGAAAACACGCTCACTTTCGAAAAACTCAATAGAAAAGAACAAATTTGGTGTCAAATTGCTTGAAGTTATCCTATACAGAAAAAATCAAGCAACCAATTTGTTGAGCTTGTACCTATTACCAAAATGATTATATAGATTACTAAAAATTTAAAATTGTGAATTTTTTTTCAGTAAATTATTTTTTTAATTTTAATTTAATTTTCTTTGAACAAAAAAATAATTGATTCATTTATCACATTATTTAAATTGAAATACCTTTTAAACAATTTTTTTAATTGATTTTGGGTTTGAAAGCCAGCAAAATCGGTTTCGTAGGATGCTAACGCCGTTTTTTTTTAATTAAATTGATTTTTTTAATTTATAATATCTAGATATCATATAAAGCGAAATGATTCGGCACAGCCGAATATAGCACTCTAACTTGTTTTAAATAAATTGCTTTATAAACATATATTAATATTAAATTTAAAACTGTATTAAAAAAATTTTTTGAAAATACTAAATCTATTTTTGTAATAAGAAAAAAAATTTACATAAGTGCACATTTATGCAGGTAAGTGAATTCTTTTAAAAGCATTATTTATGCTGCTAAGTGAGTACTGCGTAAGAGAATATTTTGCGTACCTGCACGAATTTTCGTGCAAACTTGAATGTGCAGCTAAACGAAAAATACTGTATCGGCAAATCCGAAGTATCGCCGATATATCGGAATTCAGCGTTCCAAATTGTGGATATTTTTGTAGTTGGGGATAAAAATTTCGTGAAAATCATCAGGGGACTTTTTAAGGAACAGCCCTTTTTTCGCTGAGGATTTTTGCTATTTTTGCAATGGCAAGACCAATTGGGTTCAGATGTGGGTACAAATTGAAGTCTTTTTTTGCGGTTTCAAACTTTGCAAGAGCTTGTTGAAATAGTTTTAAATATGCTTTTTGTACCAACAAGCGTTACTTCTGTTGAACGAGGCTTTTCTGTAATGAAATTAATATTTGCAAAAGAATGCAATATAAGTTACTAGAATAAATATGAATAAATACATACTTAAAAAAATAATGCTGCTTGCTGCACAGAGAAAACAGATTCGTGATCGCAACCGAATTTGGCGCCAATCGAATTTCATCGATTGCATGTACTATCACACAATTCGGTTCCAATAACTGAAAATTTCGTTGCTTAGCATAATAGGTTTGATAGCAACATTTGAATTTTAGTACACTATCAGTCATAACAACAGATATTGTTAGTTGTTAGTATGATTATTAGAAACAAAATTGTGCTTATACCCGAATAAATGATAGGTGCAACTGAATTAACACATAATTGGTGTTCATAACAAGAGATTTGATTGTCGTTATCAATATAATTTTTTTAACCGGTCAAATGTAGTCCATAAGGGGCAAGGACTTGTCCAAAGGTAATCTCAATGAATGGAAAAAATGGGTTATTTTACAGTACGATGTCCTAGGGCCATATAACCCAGCTTGTATTACAAAGGAGAAGTCTTAAAACTACTCCATGGTATACTCCAGAGGATAAGCTTTGAAATCGTTTCAAAACGAAGACATGTCGTTTCACTGCAAACTCTTTTTAATAATGACAAGGTCCATACTTGCACTCATTGGAACAGTCCAGGATCAAAATTGATCAAGAAGTCCAATATATTTTGAAGGGTATAAAAAATAATACATACATATATATGTAGGTGTATCTGTTCATACCTATAAGAAACGTAAATTACTTACCCCTATTTATTAAGTCTTTCACATTTTCCATTTTTGACCGCAAATATATTTTTTAAATATAATATTAAAAATTAATTTAATCTATCAAATGTTTTGACAGAAAATTTAGTAAGCAATTGGGGCTTTTAACTATTTTTTGGTTGTGAATTCCGAATAATTATATTTTCATTTGTTGTACTCGAATTGAATCTATTCCAACAATCAATAATTAGCTGCAATAAATGAATAATCATTTATATTACAAAACTTATTGACGAAAGCAAATTATTGATTGCAATGACCAATATTCAGTATTGCCCTGTAATAAATTCGGTTGTGATTCTAACCATTTGTACTAATTTTCAAAACTAAATTAAATTAGTTATCATAACTAACAAAAGAGTTGAAGGAATCATATTTCAGTTAGAACAACGTTTTAATAATCAAGATAATTAAAAATTAGTTAGAACTATACATTTTTAATAGTTGCAATAATAAATCATGTTACTTGATCAATATTATACCCTTCACCGAAGGTAAAAGGGTATATATAACTTTGTCATTCCGTTTGTAATTTCTACAATATTGATCCTACACCCTAAAAAGTAGATATATTCTGGGTTCTTATGAAAAGCGAAGTTCAAATCCGGTTGTCCGTCTGTCCGTCTGTCTGTTGAAATGGGTTTTCCGAAGCCCCCAGATATGATGGGAGCTTCGTTGGGGTATCTTTCTGTCAGGTATTCTTATTATAATTTTGCTATTGAAATTCAGCCAGATCGGTCCACAAATGGCTGAGATATGAGCAAAAAACCACGACTACCTCTAATTTTTCCCAAAAATCCCTTGTGGTTGTTGTATTTTTATTACTTTTTTCTGTATATCTGGTGAACGGAAAAAGCCAAATCTTCCAAACTAGGTACACAAAATTAGGTTGCCAATACACACCATCCTACTAAATGTGGGCGGGATTGGAAAAGTGGGCGTGGTACCTCCCGTACAAAAAAAATTTAAAATTTTATAAAAACCTAAATTTTAAGGCTGCCATATGTCCTATGGATATGATTTATATACCAAAATATCGGAAATTTTTAGTAGAACATATTTTATAAAAAACTCGGGAAAATGGGTTCAGGTACAAAAAGGTTATGACCAAAATTTAATTTTTTTTTTAAAATACCCATTTTCGGTAACCATGGATCTTCCCGAGTCCAAGTTTTATAACACAAACAAATGGTAAATTTCTTGCTTAACACGTCGGTATTTAAATCTGTCAAATCGGTTAAAAAATGCCTGAGTTATCAGCGAAAAACCACGACTACCTCTAATTTTTTAAAAAAATCCCTTGTTGTTGTTGTATTTTTATTACCTTTTGCTGTATATCTGGTGAACGGAAAAAGCCAAATCTTCCAAACTAGGTACACAAAATTAGGTTGCCAATACACACCATCCTACAAAATGTGGGCGGGATTGGAGAAGTGGGCGTGGTACCTCCCGTACAAAAAAAAATAAAAATTGTATAAAAACCTAAATTTTAAGGCTACCATATGTCCTATGGATATGACTTACATACCAAAATATTGGAAATTTTTAGTAGAACATATTTTACACAAGACTCGGGAAAATCGGTTCAGACACAAAAAAGTTATGGCCAAAATAAAATGTTTTTTATTAAAATATCCATTTTTGGGAATCATAGATCTTCCCGAGTCCAAACTTTTTAAGTCAAGTAAATGGTAAATTTCTTCCTAAGCACGTCGGTATTTAAATCTTTCAAATCGGTTTAAAAATGGCTAAGTTATGATCAAAATACTGCAATCCCAAAAATTATTTTTTTTATACCCTTCACCGAAGGTAAAAGGGTATATATAACTTTGTCATTCCGTTTGTAATTTCTACAATATTGATCCTACACCCTATAAAGTAGATATATTCTGGGTTCTTATGAAAAGCGAAGTTCAAATCCGGTTGTCCGTCTGTCCGTCTGTCTGTTGAAATGGGTTTTCCGAAGCCCCCAGATATGATGGGAGCTTCGTTGGGGTATCTTTCTGTCAGGTATTCTTATTATAATTTTGCTATTGAAATTCAGCCAGATCGGTCCACAAATGGCTGAGATATGAGCAAAAAACCACGACTACCTCTAATTTTTCCCAAAAATCCCTTGTGGTTGTTGTATTTTTATTACTTTTTTCTGTATATCTGGTGAACGGAAAAAGCCAAATCTTCCAAACTAGGTACACAAAATTAGGTTGGCAATACACACCATCCTACAAAATGTGGGCGGGATTGGAGAAGTGGGCGTGGTACCTCCCGTACAAAAAAAAATAAAAATTGTATAAAAACCTAAATTTTAAGGCTACCATATGTCCTATGGATATGACTTACATACCAAAATATTGGAAATTTTTAGTAGAACATATTTTACACAAGACTCGGGAAAATCGGTTCAGACACAAAAAAGTTATGGCCAAAATAAAATGTTTTTTATTAAAATATCCATTTTTGGGAATCATAGATCTTCCCGAGTCCAAACTTTTTAAGTCAAGTAAATGCTAAATTTCTTCCTAAGCACGTCGGTATTTAAATCTTTCAAATCGGTTTAAAAATGGCTAAGTTATGATCAAAATACTGCAATCCCAAAAATTATTTTTTTTATACCCTTCACCGAAGGTAAAAGGGTATATATAACTTTGTCATTCCGTTTGTAATTTCTACAATATTGATCCTACACCCTATAAAGTAGATATATTCTGGGTTCTTATGAAAAGCGAAGTTCAAATCCGGTAAAAACTCCCCAAAATGATAAAAGAAAACAAACACGCATACTTACATGCCACAAACTATTTTGGTGAATATGTTTCCATATTTCAGTTCTCAACTCAAATTAGTTTTATGGTTTACAACTTTGCTATTGTGGTGAACAAAAGTAATTACAACCCTACACAGTGAACATTAAACGGGCCATATTTCATTTTAATGATATTCAAACAACGTTCCTTCATAGTTTAGTTGTCTAGGGGGTTAAGTTAGAAACTGCGAGTTCTCTGGTTCGAATCTGGTTTTTTTAAAAGAAAATTTTTTTTTAATTTTTATTTTTTTATGTTCTAAAAACGATTTAAAAAAAATATTTACCAGTTTTCGCTTTTTAAATTTAATTTATAATGGAGTTTAAAGTGTTATAATTATGTATGTATACATATGTAAAAATTATTTAGTTTTTGTCTAGTTGCTCTGTATTCTGCTCCCACAATGGTGAAGGGTATATAAGATTCGGCACAGCCGAATATAGCTCTCTTACTTGTTTTATTACTGCAACCGTTTCCCAACCAATTTGTTTTCTGTGTGTGTGAAAAATTTATTCAATCATCTTAAATGTACTTTTTAAACAAACAATATGTAAAACAAAATTGCATTGGCTTATAAATCAAAAGATATTGGTTCCCTAGTTTTTAAAATAATAAATAATTACGCGTCATTATTTTTCTTTTGCGTTTTTACGTTACCCTTGTTACATACTATGCATGTGAACATAGATACATAGAACTCAAAGAATAAATAAAATTATTTTCAACAATATTTCACAAATAGATTTATTTAAATAAATCAATGTATGCATATTTTCCCATTGGCGATAATATTAAGTATTTTATTTTTATGAAAGTATGGTGATTTTTGAGGATAAGAAATAACTATTTTGGGGATTTTTTAGGATGAGTAATCGCAAATTGGGGATAAGGTTTAAAATTACACTGGGAGCCCTGTCGGTGTTCGTTACATTCCTAGTTTTAATGAGTTTTTAAATAAGGCCAGTGTATACTTTATAGGGTCTAAGACCAAAATTGTAGAAACTACTAACGGAATGACAAACTTATATAAACCCTTTCACCTTCGGCGAAGAGTATTAAAATTGTTGGTTTACTTTGAAGTTTTCGGTCAGGGTAAACTTTTCGGTGGAAATGTGGCGTAAGCCACATTACATTTATTTTATATTTGTGTGGCTTATGGCTACTTTTGTATTATACATAAATAGAGCAAAAATAAATAAATGCAACAAAAACTTTTGCAACGCTTTCTTATTTTATTTGCGCAGTTTCAAACAATTTGGCGTAGATAGAGGCTTAAACCACTTTTGCACTTACCTTTTTAAATTCGTCTTGGGCTAATTCATATAAGTGGCCTCTTCGGCGAATTCATAGAGAAAACCCAATTCGCCTGGTACAACCTGTCAAAAACATATAACTAAAAACACAAAGGAAGTATAAAAAAGTGTAACAATAGGTC
The DNA here is from genome assembly GCA_930367215.1 of Pollenia angustigena. Classification (NCBI taxonomy): domain Eukaryota; kingdom Metazoa; phylum Arthropoda; class Insecta; order Diptera; family Polleniidae; genus Pollenia; species Pollenia angustigena. The sequence goes on along the minus strand of OV884058.1, from coordinate 217,882,819 downwards.
TGTCTGTGTACTTTTCCAGTAACAAATACTCACTAAATTTTTTTGGGAGAGTAAGACCAATATTACTCTATCGGCTGAAAAAATCTCAAAAAGTACGCAGCCAGTATCCAGTGAAATCTTGCAAGAAAACAGCTGATCGGTGTGTAAACAATTGAAATAACAAAGCAAAAGAATTTTAGCATACATACATATGTACATATGTATGTGTACGCAAAATTGAATTCTCGAGGTAAATTAAAAAATTATTAATTAAAGTGAAGCTTAACAAGTTAGAGTGCTATATTCGGCTGTGCCGAATCTTTGATACCCTCCACCGACAGTTCGAATGTTTAAGGAGTAATATCTGTATGATGTTATTATTATCTTAAACTGTGACGATTTGTTATTAATTATAGATTTAGGCGACTAAACTGTTTTCCGGTAGTAGGGTTTATATGGGGCCTAGGGTAAATTATGGACCGATCTTCACGAAATTTCACAGTCTTTTTCCCAGTTCTATAAAACTTTGATGTACCAAATTTTGTTATGATAGCATTATTTTTTACGGATTTAGGCGTACTAAACTGTTTTCCGGGAGTAAGGTTTATATGGGGCCCAGGGTAAGTTATGGACCGATCTTCACGAAATAACACAATTTTATTTCTTGTCCAATAAAACTTTGATGTACCAAATTTTGTTATAATAGCATTATTTTTTACGTTTTTAGGCGTACTAAGTTGTTTTCCGGGAGTAAAGTTTATATGGGGCCTATGGTAAATTATGAGCCGATCTTCACGAAATTTCAAAGATTTATTTTTAGTTCTATAAAACTTTGATGTACCAAATTTTGTTATGATAGCATTATTTTTTACGTTTTTAGGCGTACTAAGTTGTTTTCCGGAAGTAGGTTTTATATGGGGCCTATGGTAAATTATGGACCGATCTTCACGAAACTTAACAGTTTAATTTCTAGTCCTATGCAACTGTGACTTGCCAAAATTTGTAATGATAGCATTGTTAGTTAGGGTTTTAGGCTTAATATACTGTTTTCCGGGAGTAGGGCTTATATGGGGCCTAGGGTAAATTATTGACGGATCTTCACGAAATTTCACAGCGTGATTTCCAGTTGAATAAAACGAATTATTGCGAAATCTTATATCATTCTGTGCATTTTTCCACCATTTATGTTAGTTTTTGTAACAAAATTATCAATTTTTTTTAGGTGGTGGTTCCACATTTTGATTCATAGCTCAGATCCTATTGAACCGATTTTGCTGAATTTCAATCCCAAACTGCTTAGGATAACTACAAGCAATTTGACACCAAGTTTGTTGATTTCTTTTGAGTTTTTCGAAAGTGAGCGTGTTTTCAACAGACGGACAGACGGACAGACAGACGGACATGGCTAAATCGACTTAAAATTACTCAAGGACCCAGAATATATATACTTTATAGGGTCTGAGATGAATAGTAAAAAAGTTTCACACGGAATGACAAAATGAATATACCCTCTTCACAACTAATTGTGGTGGAGGGTATAAAAAGTGTTGTAAATTAAAAAACTTGTTTATTACACTGTTATTAATTTGGTAAGTTCAATTTCTTCTTAGTTTTTAGTTCTATTTGTCGGGTTTTTTATAAAACTTCTTTTGCTTACATTGCCCAACATAGTGCCGGCTTACAATGGAAAAAAAAAGAATGAAATGCCCAATACAGTGCCCTCCAACAGCTTCACAACGGAGAAAAATAATTTGGATGTGAAGTGCTCGCCAGGAACACAATTCCAAATACTCGCCTCTTCAATTGCAAAGTTTGTCCCACAAAGTTCTGCTGGTTCTATCGGTTCTGCCATCTCCACTCCACTTACGCCACGGTCGCACTGTATGTTTGGACGTTTCTAGCATGAAGTTAAATGTTTTGTTAATTATAATTTATTATAAACGTTAAAAATCAACAAAATTCTAACTACTTACCTCTGCCATTGTTAAATTTCAATTTTTATTCTCATTTCACAAAAACTATTTCATTTAAACAGCTGTTCAAACTATTTGCAAAATCTTGCAAGCGGAAATTTCTCCAGTAACATTTTGCGAGTTCTCTAACTTCCAACTGTCAAAAAATTGTCTTTTAGGCTCTCTCGCTGCAAGAGATTTGAAGTACGCAGACAACATTTTGCAAGATCTTGCAACATTTTGCGCAAAATATGTGTACGCAGACAGACCTAATGTTCGATTGAAAATAATTTCTCATGGTTTGCTAAATTTGATTTGATTATTTTTAATGAAAGCCAACATAAAAAAATTTTGACACTTGGGGATTAAATAGCCAATTCGCATGTGTACAGCTGATGTTGACGTGCGCTAACTAGCCACCTAGAATTAAATTCGCCTTGACATGAATTTCAAAACTAAAATATAGCACTTTCATTGAATCGGTTAATAATCTTCACATGTGCACAATCTCTACTCAACCATGAATTAATTTGTTAAATATATGTATATAAACAATTAAATTAAAAATTTTTTATAGTATAAAATATTTTAATAATAAAATTATATTATCCAACATTGTTAATATTTGTTTAAGGAATTGTAGCTGCGGTTTTTTTAACTTTCTTTTTTTTTTACTAGGCAAAACAAAAAGAGAAATTTAAAAACAACTTTACACTTGACCAAATAAAAGTTCAATACAATGGCATAATTAGACCGTTTTGACATGGTCCTATGATATAGCAAGTGAATTTGATTTCATTCATTTCTGATCGTGCTTTTAGAAACAAAAAAAAAAAACATTAAAAATGTACAGTAAAAAACTATGTACCTATAATAGACTAGAAAAAGAAAGATATATGAAGTAAAAAGACATAAGGCCAAGGTATATTTATAACAGGTAGCCGCGAGATTACAACAATTGTACAATAAAAATAACAACAGGGCTTTTTATTGTTGTTTTGTGATACGAATGTCAAACAGCAAAGGGGCTGAAAAGAGACAAAGAAGACAAAAGATAAAGACAAAAAACCTTGTTTACTTGTTTACTTGTTTACTATACAACATTTGACAGTTTGTATCACAAAACAAGTAAATAAAAAATAACCAGCTGGCTTTCCGAGACTACCTGCTATAAATATACCTTGCATAAGGCGCAACCAGAACGGGCATAAATAAGATTAAGCTGCTGTCAAAAATTAACTAAAAGATTCTTAAATTCATTTAAAAAAAAGTCATTTGATTCCGTACGGAATGCGCATTCAGTTTCGCAATTTGCTTAAGCCAATGACAATTTCATAAAACTTAAGAAAAAATTTCCTTAAGAAAAAAATTTTTTTTTTGTAAAATGCTTTTTTGACTGTCTTTTACTCAATGCAAATGGATGAATCTTTGCAGGCATGCATATTCCCGATGACAATACACGAATACATGGGCGTAGCCAGGATAAAATCTAGGGAGGGGAACATTTTTTTTTTAAATGTTCCTTTTAATGTTAGTATTAACAGAAAAATTAAAGATAATAAATTTTACGATAGCTACTTCATATGTCATGACAAAATGTTGTCCTGGTAGGTCCACAATGAACAATTAGTTCCATATAAACCCCCATCCTAAAATATTAAGATGAAGATATATCAATCATATTCTGCACAAAGAACTTTTACATGAATCTAAACCTCATACCATTATTTTTTAAACCGGGTCCATGATTACCTTTTAATCCCAACAATTTTTTTATATACTGTTGTGTATGGTATCATGGGGTCGGGCTTGGCCGACTATGGTTAAGAAAGGCGATTCGCTCAAGGGCACACCTTTACTCGGAGACCAATGCGGTCCATTGTGAATTGTAAAACCAACTGTACTTTCTTGTTTTAAAATGGTTCTGAACCATCGCAACAGTTTGAACTAAATTATTGCTTTTGAAAGGGAGTACTTGTTATACCATTGTTGAAATTAAAAAATAAAATAAAAATTAATCAAAAAAATAATTAATAAAAATTGAATAAAATTATAACAATTATTGTTTCAAGAAAATAATTGTAAAAAATTAATTTTCTGGATTACGAGATTAAATTTTTTTCTGTTACTACGTTTATACGCAGCACTTATTCGCAAATAAATATATTGCAAGTAGAGAATATTGCCGCATAAACAGTGAATTAAATTTTTATTTGCAAATAGCTAACTCATGAAAACAATTCCTTATTAACGACACTATTTGCAAATAAGATTTTAAGCATTGCCACACTTTTAACCGTTTTACGTTTTTATTTCGATGTGGCACATTCATATGACAACAAAAGTAAAATTAAATCAATAATGTGCAAATAAATGTAAAAATACACAATAATTTTTGATCTTTTTCATTTAAAAAATAAAAAGTTTATATACATACAGTGCTACTAAATCAATAAATTTTCCATCTGGCATCACTTAAAAATAAGAATTTTCATTAAGAAATAGACATATAAACAGTGAGTTAGTTAATCGCAAATAATTTTTATTCGCGAATAGGCTACGTATAAACGTAGTATGTAACAGCTAACTATATTCTAAACCAACTATATTACGTGAATTATTCTCCTATACATATTTTTTAATGGTTTGAAAAATGCTTATTATTAACTTAAGCTCTAAATATTTCTTAACTTTGATGGAATATTAAAAAAAAAAATATCGTCCATGGGTTTTTTCTGTTTTCGAACATTTAGACGGTTTTCTAATAACAACAAGAAAAACAATTAAAAGAATTTTACCACAACTTGAAAAAAATGGTATTTTCGTGATTTTTGCTCAAATTTTCATAGATTTAATTAGTTTAAAAAAAAATAAACTAGGAACATAATAAGAAATATTAAGGTATTAAAGTGGCTTTATGTAATTATAATGAAACTTAACTAATAACTAAAAAAAAATTCAGAGTGCATGTCCGAAGAAGCAACCACAAAATCGTGAGAAAAACAAAACTGTCCCATACGAGAAAAACGTCACGAAGAGACACTCATAAAGATTTAATGACTCATTTAATACTTTCCTCAGATCCCTTGTTGTCTTCAAAAAGGAATCCAAAGACTAAAAAATATATTTTTTGAATAAATTGAGAAATATATACTGAGAGAAAATGTTGATGAATCAGTTAAAGATGACGAAACAAATGTTTCGTTGAGCGGCAATATTTTTTTGGAAGAATCCAGTACTGAAGATGATTTATTGTAATTAAAAAAATGAGCAACCATATGTAAATAAAAAATAAATTAGTTTATAGAAAATAAATTAGGAATATAATAAGAAATAATTCCAAAAAATTCAGAATCACTTTCTGAGTCGATCTAACGATGTCCGTCCGGCCGGCTGGCTGTCCATGCAACCTTACATGCAGTCTACAACTGACATGAAATGCTTAACTTTAACACTAATATGATGTACGTGTTAGGTATAGACTCATCATGTTAGAAGTTTTCTCATGTTATAACACGGTTGTTAATGCAAATGTTTTAACAACGCTTTTATAACTTCAAGTTATAACAGCAAATCATGTCAGTTGTAGACGGGCAGTTATGCATACAGATCGCAAATTAGGAGACAATTTGATGAAATTTGTCACAGAGGCTCTGACTGGTACAAAAACCAAGCCTATTGAAAATGGAACGAATCGGTCCATAATTTTACAAAAACCATCTTATTACATCGGCAAGATTAAATTTGGTCCAAACTAATTTTATTGCAATCAAAATCAGCTTATCAAATTTTATTGGAATCTTTTTATTTTTGAACATAGCTCCCATACAAATCATTCTCCCGAAAATAGCTTTTAATGCCAGCTTCCTTAAAAATATTAGTATTTGCATACAAATTGGCGACAATGACTTTTACTATAGCTACTATGTCATGACAAAATGTTGTCCAAGTAGGTCCAAAATAAACCAAAGGTTCCATATAAACCCTCATCAAAAAAACTCATATATGTATGTAGATGAAGATATCTAACACAGCGTTTAGATATGCAAAAACAAAATAGCTGTAAAAGTGTTTATGTATTAGTGAAAAAGTTTGAATGAATTGCTACTGTCTTGCCAGTACTGGCAAATGTAAACGCTATGTTAATAATATTCGGCAGAAAGAACTTTTAAACGAATCTTATGGTGTTTTCTTTTCTAAAAAATAATGATGCATTATAGTTGTGTAATATATTTATTAGGTTACACGAAGCCTTAGAAAGTGATACATTTTTCTAAATTACAATAGAACAAAATAATAGCTACGTTTTACACTCAACACTAATGTGTATTTAGCGTGTTAAATATTGAATGCAAAGTTTGTACTTAAAGCGATATTCACCACGCTTGTAGCACTTTTAAACATTACATTTTCTTACAATTCCAATAAGCGTTAACAGCACTGATTTTCAATAATTAAAGTCAGCTGTTGTTAAAAATTTTGCAACAAAAAAAATATAATTATTTAATTAAAGTAAAACAAACGAAAAACAAAAAGTTTTTATATCCATCACAATATAACTAAAAATCACAATATAAAGCAAATTGTCCGCAAACACAAGAAAAAAAATACTTGCTTGCATAAAACAGTACTTTACGCAGATGCAAAAAAGGGTATTATCTCACACTCAGTTATAACTGCGGGTAAGGACCTTGAGTCCTTGTTCAGATTTAAATGAAAATTTACACACACGCTAGTTGTGTGTGTATCAGCATGACCATTCTTTGAAGTTTTGTGGGCATTATTGAAGCTAAAATTACATTTTTCCATTTCAGGACACATGCGAGGTAGGCGTGTCCTTGTACCGATTTTTCCAAAAATTCATATTTTTCTTAACTAAGCTATTTTATACAGTGTACCAAATTTCAAACATTTGGGTGAGTTCCAAAACATCAGTTGCAAAGCAACTCGCTTTTTTAAGTGCTTTCTACCAAGCAACCGTGAAAAATTTTACAATGTTATCTGTACCAAAGTTCACTAAAAACAATATCGATGCGTACACAATAATCAAACTAGATATAGTTAAACTCTATGATACTTTTTTGACTTTGACTGCAAAGTATTATGATGTTAAGGAACTCAGCCTTTCTGACAACTCCTTCTATTTATGTCCCTTCGTTATATGGGGACAAAGCACTGTGCGGCGCTTTTTGTTTAGAAATAGTTCACAACCCTGCTTTCAGCCGCCTTCCAAAGTCAAAGACTAGTTCAATACAAATAAGTTATATCTAAAATTATTAATTAAAATCAGGGACCGTAACAGTTATGCCTTTTTTCATAAAAGTCAGATGAAAACAGTTATTTTTTGATTTTTATTTTTTTGAGCAAAAATAACAGTTATTTTTTGATTTTTATTTTTTTGAACAAAAATAACTGTTATTTTTTGATTTTTATTTTTTCGATCAAAAATAACAGTTATTTTTTGATTTTTATTTTTTTGAACAAAAATAACAGTTATATATTGATTTTTATTTTTTCGAGCAAAAATAAAAGTTATTCTAAATAAATTTACGTGTTTTATTAATTTAGATGACTTTAATAATTATTTTAATGTGCATAAGGAATTCCAATGATAATTACACACTAAAATAAAAATTTAAAGTCATCTAAATTATTAAAACACGTACATTTATTTAGAGAATAACTTATATTTTTGCTCGAAAAAATAAAAATCAAAAAATAACAGTTATTTTTGTTCAAAAAAATAAAAATCAAAAAATAACTGTTATTTTTGATCGAAAAAATAAAAATCAAAAAATAAAAGTTATTTTTGTTCAAAAAAATAAAAATCAAAAAATAACTGTTAAGTTTGATCGAAAATATAAAAATCAAAATTATAAAAATCAATATATTTTATCATTGACAAGTGCATGAGGAACAATATGGTATACTTGAATCAGTTTTTTCGACATTTAATTCTATATGCTTTTTTTGTTTTAAAATTCCAATATAACTGTTATTTTCGGTCCCTGATTAAAATATTAATTTGGCTCAATTAAGCAAAGATTTAAATTTAATTGTAACCGTTTAACCATTAAAGGTGGAAGTACATAACACGCGTTAGTTCGTCGACAAGTATCGTGCGCTTATAAACTACAAAAGCCATTCCTGTCAGCTGTTTTTTATTTGTTTACTTATTTGTGCATTAAAAACGGGTTCGAAAGTATATCAAGATTTTGTTATTTTATTAAATTTATTCTTTTTATATAAATATTGTATGTTTTTTAAGCTCTTCAATAAGTTTTTCTTTCATGATTCACAAATTTGTTAAATTATTCTTTTTATTGTCAGCTGATTACTTGTCAAAAACACACAACGCGTTAAAAAGTTCAAAGTTAACCAACTTTCTGGCGCAAACGCGTCAAAATATTTTGCATGTAGCTTGTTCTATTAAAACACACTAGCTTAACTTTTTTTGACAGAAGACGACAGAGCGCGCGCGCACTAACGCGTGTTATGTACTTCTACCTTAAGCGTTAGTTTAGGAAAACTTATGCTGCGCATCGTTGTGCCTTCGAAACTATATACACACAAAGAAAAAACATTTTTCAATATGTATATTCACATTAAACAAAACTATTTTTAACGAAAATTTGTATACATACATGTGGTTAATTTAACCATATTATTGTAACCGGCAACCATATTGTTCTTAAATTAGTCCTCCATCAAGAAGCCACAACCGTATCGAGCCCTTATAGCAAAAATGATGTAACCAACAAAATTAAAATTTTACAGGAGAAGGTTTTTTTTAATATTTTTGCTTCAAGTCTAGGGTTTCGTTTGAAATTGCTTTTGCTCTTATTTCGTAACGGTACTTCCCAGAGATATGAGATTTTTAGAGATGATGCAAATGATCAAAAATTATCGATTTTCATCAAAAAACAAAAATCTAAAATGTTGTTGGTTACATCATTTTTGCTATTAGGGCTTGATATAATGGTTGCCTCCGAACATGTTATGGTTAATTATAACAATAATATATTTAACACTCATAAAAGCATGGTTGTTTTTTAACCATAGCATGATATCCTTAGTATGGAGGAAAATAAATACTTTTGTTTATTTAAAAACAAATTATTGTCATATTTAACCATAACATGTTTAGAGGCAAAACATAATATGGTTGTTCTTTTTTTATCAATGGCCTTTTTACTACACATGGGGAGAACACTTTTTTCACCGTAAAACTTTATTTAAACCGAATCATTTTTATACATACATACATACATATAAACAATATTTTAAATTTTCAAGTTGGTCTGATCTTATTTTTGCATTTCTAACACTTATACCTTCTTTTATGGTTTTCTGATTAAAACAGAGCAAATTTTTATAAACACCTCGTCTAAATGAAGTAGTAAACTAATTAACACCTTTACGCCCAATAGATAAACGGAAGAATAAGTTCAAATACGAAGAATTTGTAAGGAGCCAGATTTAGTTGTATTTAAGATTTAAAAGAATACGGTCGAAATAAACGCAATAAAACAGGTGTAGAATACCGACTACACCTTTTAAAACTAGAACAAAAGTAGAATCTAATTAGACAGTTAAAAATTCAACAATGCATTACGTCGGTTATATTATTGTTGGTTTTATTGTATCTATCGGTTATTCGAGCAGTAAAGAAATGCCTTTACTTAACAAACTTAATAATATAATTAATTTCGAAAATAAATCATTAACGCCACATTCCAGAACCCGACGTTGTGAGTATTTAAATAAAAAAAATAATAACAAAATAAAAACTGCTCAAAGCAATGCTTTATAAAATGTAAAAAGAATTTAAGCAAAAATTTAAACAAATAAAAAAATACTACATACTTCATTCTATTTAATCGCAAGAAATCTTGAAAAGCGTGTTAAGAAAAACGATATTTTTTAGATTTCACGGGTGCTTACAAGAAAATTTGTGACAGTTACTAATTTAATAAACACGATCAAACTCAATTTTTAAAATAATATACATAAATATGTATTGTATATGTATGAAAAGAAATAGTAACCTAGTTTTAAAACCTTGTGCCTAATATTTTAAGTGAAAGTTCTACAAATTTTTAAAAAGATTTATTATTGTTAAATACAAGTACCCGTGTGAAAATATTAAATTTCAAAAAAAAAAAAAAATATTGATCTACAAAATAAAAACTGTCAAATATGTTTAAAGTTTGTGTTGTAAAAAAGAGGGATTCTGGTACTGTATTTTATATAGAAACTAGCTGACCCGGTCCGCGTTGCTGGCCCTAAGCAAACGTTAGTGTTGTATTACCACACGATTTCAATTGGGCTTTTAACGAAATATACGGTCTTTAAATTAAAATCCATGGAATACCTACTATCTATCAAAAAGTTTTTTTTTACAGAATAATTTACATGTGGTGTAGATATGGGCTCAATCAAAAAAGAAACGCATGTATTTAAGGCAAATTGGAAATTATATTTATTTATTACTTCATCTTAACATAGCGTCTTCACCTGACAATTTGTTGACATACCAAACGTTAAAGTCTATATAAAAAAAACTCGAAAATTTTTGTCAGCGTTTTTTTAATATGAAGTTTGACGCTATGTATGGCCAGCCGATAGACAATGTTTTTTGTTTTTTTTTATTTGGTGCAAAAACGTATAAATTTTTTGTCGTGCCAACCAGGGTTACCGTTGGAAATTTTCGAAAAGGGTCACAAAAAGGAGATTTTCCAGAAAAAAGGGTAAAAAGAATATTTCAATAAAAAAAGGGTCAAGTTTTTTTATAAGCAGTATTTCCCATTTTAATGATCATAATAAGACCTAGTTTTTTTATAAGCAAACAAAAACATAATATTTTAGGTAGGAAGAGCTCAAAAAACTTTATTTTTCTTAGTCCCAATTTACACGTTGCAAGTCTTATTGATCAGCTTGCTACTTTATAACGAGAGTGACGAGAGGAAAAGAAACGCTTCTCTCTCACTCTCTCTCGCCTATAAGGTAGCAAGCTGATCAATAAGACTTGCAACGTGTGAATTGGCACTTATGGAATGCTCGGTCCGGTTTTAAACACCTGACAAAAAGTTTATTCTTTATATTTTACAGGAAAAAATCGCTTTAATCGAGAAAATAGTTACAATTCGCGAACGATAGCAAAATTTAAAACAAACACTAAAATTTATTTGACATCGCTAAATCGGAAAATTACATAAAAAGTATTAAAAAATTAGCTATAATGATAAAGAATAAACTTTTTATGTAATTTTCCGATTTAGCGATGTCAAATAAATTTTAGTGTTTGTTTTAAATTTTGCTATCGTTCGCGAATTGTAACCATTTTCTCGATTAAAGCGATTTTGCCTGTAAGTGTCCGATTTTTTCAAGCTTTTACGATTTTTAATAAATATAAGACTTTGCTATCATACCGCTTTTACCAAATATTTGGTAATTTCCGCTAATTGAGCAATTTTTACCTCTTGTTTTCATTCCTGTTAGGACACTCTCAACACTGTCGATTCAAAAAGGGACGAAAAGTTCAATACCTTTTGCCATTATTAAGGGCGAATTTTTTTGAATAAAACATGCTACTGTTTAATAGAGCAAAACACCAAATTGCATTTTTTTAATAAAATGTCAAATTTTTGTATTAAAAAGAAACCACCGTAAAAAATAACAAATATTTATATGAGTTATGTTTGCTTTTAGGGAAATTGTACTTTACTATCAAAAATCAAGGGGAAGAAAGCATGGAATTGTAAGTTTATACTTTGAGTCTGTTCCATATCAAGCAATGCTTATTTCGAAAACATTTGTTTAGCACTTCTGTTCCGCAGTGTTGGCAAAAAACAAAATGTGGGAGCTATTTCCAAAAAAGGGTCAAAAAGTGTCACAAAATAGGTGATAATATACAAAAGTATAATTTAAAAAAAGGGTCATAAAAGGTATCAACACCGTCGAAAAAGGGTCAAATTTATACTTTAGTATCACAACGGTAACGCTGGTGCCAACTCGGGAGCAAGCCACATACAACAGGCCCTTTAAGCCAGCAATAGTCAATAATTGGCCTTGTGCTTTGCTGATGGTAATAGCAAAGGCAAGACGCAAAGGGAATTGGAGCCGCTTGAATTGGAATGGTAAATTGTTGGAAATCATCGGAATTCGTGGATTTCAAAAGTTTTAAAATTTTGATATTAGATCATTATTAACATATGTTTTTTTTTTAAATATCTTCGGAACTACATAACCGATTTAAGAGTTTGATATCCCGTTTTGAAAATCATGACAACGGCTTTAAAAAAAAAATAAAATAAAAAAAAGCAAAAAAAATAAACATATGCTTATGTCATTGGTGTTGCAATATGAAAATTGGATTTTGCCACGCCCATCCGCCCGCAGACCCGCCTGAATATTCTGAAGATTCCCTGAAAATTTCATTAAAATCGGCCCAGCCGTTTTGGAGTCCATTCGTTACATACATACACACATCCTGTTTTATATCGGGTGATTTTTTAAGAGCTATAGGAAGGTTTAAAAAAAACACATGAAATTCAGAAAAATGCATGTGTGTATAGACATGAGCTTTAGCATAGCCCCACAAAAAATAGTCTAAAGGCGTTAAATCGCACGATCTAGGCGGCCAATTGAACGGTCCGGAACGTGAAATAAAATGTTCACCGAACTCGCCTTTTAATAAGTCCATTGTTAAGCGTGCTGTGTGGCATGTGGCACCGTCTTGTTGAAACCACATGTCATGCAAGTCAAGCTCTTGCAAAAAAAGTTGGATATCATCTCACGTTGTTGAGTAACAGAGGCCCAATTGCTGCGTACGGCGACGAATCGATAATTGATGGTCATCATTAACACTGGGCGATACAGCTGCGTTATTTTCTTCACTTCGCACTCTACGTTAGCGTGTTGGTGGTTTAATGTTCAACAATGTAAATTTGGTGCGAAACTTAGTCACAATAGCCCGAATAGCCGCTTCAGTGGGTCGATTAAACTGACCATAAAATGGAAGAAGCGCGCGATGAACTATCTTAACAGAGCACTCATTTTGATAATAAAATTCAATAATTTGCAAGCGTTGTTCGTTTGTAAGGCGTTTAATGGTTAAATTATAGACCAAACTGAAGATGTTTGGCAGTGAAACAAAACACGAAACGTGCGTCAGCTGTTTAAACCAGTGCTGCCAAAAAGATAATAGCTAAAAAATCACCCGATGTATATAGATAGATATATTTAAAATTTTTTGTAAGTGAAGCAATGGATTTATTCTCGAATTCTATCTGAAATAAACGGCCTCATCAAGAACAGATCCAGAAGAGCATTAAATGAGGGATGTAAGTAACCTTTACCGATATATGGCGATATTTTGCTGCCGATTCTTCAATTTTTTTAGTTTTTTTGAACAAACAATTAAATTTTTAATGCTTATTTTTTGCATAACAACAAAGAAAAATGACTCATAACATGTCCACCGACAGTTAAAATATGCCAGGAACGGGCTCCATCATGCCTTAATAAGGTGGGAGCGGCAACGCATATGCAGTTTTTTTTCTTGGTGTGAAGTTTGATGGGTTTTTTTTTTTTTTTTGTTTATTTACCCTGTTTATAAAGGCGAATAAGCTTCTTTTGACATTTACCGTCCTAAATCTAGCAAGTTTACATAAAGATTAGGTGTCAGATTAATTTTGTCACGACTTTGTTAAAAATTTGTAACACAGTGTTATAACCTAGTCTTTTTAATAACTGACGTCAGCATTATAAAACAATATGATTAAAACTATGGAAGAAAAGGGCTAATGAGCAAAAATTCGTACATATAACATTCACTTTGCGTCGGGAATCAGTTCCCTCTTATTACAATCAATAATTAAATAATACCTTAACACCCGGTATATTGTCAATGACTTTTGGAGTTAACCGGTGGATGACTAGGATGGCAACGCTAAGATCTTAAATTTTGCCAGGCTAGGCCGGTCGAGGCGTGAATTCGCCATCTTAATCATCCACAAGCCATTGTCCAAAAAATAATTTATAAAAAAAAAAACAAAAATGAATTCAAACAAAAAAAAAATTCTAAATTTGCACAAGACAAAAAAAGTAAATAAAGAAATGATTTCAAATAAAAATAGAACAAAAAAAGGAGGTTTCTTTAATGAAAACAAAATCATCATTTAAAACAAAAGAAAAATCTGACCGCCTAAATTGTTTCCAATTCCCTGCAATAATTTGTTTCCCAGCTATCCCGACTTCTCACTTCCTCGGCTGGTAGCTGATGTTTGCTACCTGGCCTGCCCTCCCACTACCTTGGCAAATCCTTGGCCCATGTGCGGATTTGCCCCTTTACGCTATAATACCCCTACAAAATTAAAACTTACTCACTTACCTGTTATATTTCTACACCATGCTCATTTCCAAATGTTTCCTCAAGACATTTCCATACTTCACCTCAGAAGCTCACCCAAATAACCAATCTAAAAAAAAACCTGTCCTGAAATTCCGCTCAAACAAACCTTCGATCCAAAAGCAGATCTAGAGTTACATATCTCCTGCCCTACCTAGTACCTACTTTGTATTAATACATGTCAAAAACTCAAGTAATATGACAAAGTATGATAGTGTGAATGCAATGTGTCACGAAAATTACAAGTATTATGAAAAAAGTTTGATATCCCATACGACTTCATCGTTTTAAAAAATTTCTAAACAATAATACTTTTCATTGGATCAGTGTGAGTGTTTATACTTTGTGTGATGGTGTGAACACAAACTGTCATGTCACATTAGATTTTTTGACAGTCGCAACAAAACTCATTATATTTCTATCTCACAAAGTATTATGGAATACATACGTAAGACTAGTGAGATAGTGTAATCTAGGCTTAACTAACATTTAAAACAAAAACAAAATTTCAAAATTTGTTTCTAATAGACTTCAATCCACGACTGCTCATCCAAAACACCAAAATTACTCTCTTTCGAAAGTGAGCGTGTTTTCAACAGATAGACGGGCGGACATGGATAAATCGATAATTGCTCAAGGACCCAGAATTTACATACATAAGTATGAATGTATGTATCAGAGAACAGCTTTATACGATTAAAAAAAATCACATTTAATCAACAGCAACAAATACACTCGCTTGCGGTTATACAATGAAACTTGCGCAACCGCAAATATTCGCTGCTATGAGGTTTGGTGTAAGAAATCAAGTCCTAATTTTTCAGCTCAATCCGACGGTGCCTAGTCGTGCCAAGTGGGGCCCAAAGTTCCCCATATGATAAAAAAACATCTTTTCTATCAGATCTTTATAGTAATACTAGTTGAAAAGCCGAAAATCAAAAATATGACTACTCTACGATCTTCGGCAGAGAAAGTACTTCAAGTGTGCCAAATTTCAGCTTCCTATGTCATCAGATGGCTTCAGAAAGTTGCGGAAAGAATAGGACATACATGCAAACATCCTGACATACTAAGAAATTATATATTGTATAGATAGATTAAAGTATTTGCAGTTTAATATTTTAGTATGATACGAACGAAAGATTTTTAACTAAATTTGTAATATTTTTAATTAGGCTTAAGTTCATGAAATTTAATTTTTATTAAATTATTTTTATGAAGAAAGGAATTTTACAACATGAAAATTAATCAAAATTGTTATTGATAATCTTTCATTCTTGACGTGGCTCGGGCTCGAACCCTGGCCGGCAGGTTACCATGACATGTTTCGATCGCAACCACTCGATCTCCTCAGATGGATTTGCCGTCTTACACTCGCAGCCATCGACGACTGCTGACGTCACTAGTCAAACATCAATCCTTAAACCAAATTGTATTTTAACATTTGGTAGATCGAAATTTGCTTTCCTGAATGATTATCCATTTTAATTGATTAATTTTCATGTTGTAAAATTCCTTTCTTCATAAAAATAATTTTATAAAAATTAAATTTCATGAACTTAAGCCTAATTAAAAATATTACAAATTTGGATTAAAAACCATAAATAGTTCAACAAAATAACCACAATACTGATTTTTAACTAATTTTAACTAATTCGGGGTCGCTGAATCCAGTGGTGCTAGCCGTTTTTTTAGGTTAGCTTTAGTTTTCGAGATATACCGTTATTTCGAAAATTAAGGATGTTGCACAACATATGTTCGCGCAACTCAAAAACGCTTTAGCTTATTGAAAAACTATAAAAAACCGAAATTCGGCAATAAAATTTACTTTAAGAAAGTTAAAACTTTTTTCTTCATATTGGCTTTGGTTTTCGAGATATATCGTTATTTCGAAAATTAAGGAGGTTGCACAACATATGTTCGCGTAACTCAAAAACGCTTTAGCTTATTGAAAAACTAAAAAAAACCGAAATTCCGCAATAAAATTTACTTTAAGAAAGGTAAAACGTTTTTCTTATATGCGCAGTCGTTTTAGAAACATAATTTTTTTTTCTGGAAAAAAAAATAATTTTTTTATTAAAATTTCGGAAGTTTTGTTTTTAAAAATTCATAAAAAAATTGAAAAATGGAGCTATGCTTCTAATTTTATAGAGTCATATAAAAAACAATATTGCAAACAAAACAAGCTTTAAATGATTAAAATCTGTTCACAACTTTTGATTTTATGTATTCAAGATGAGACAGATAAGCAGTACCTACTCCAAGTTGTTGAGCACTATCGTCATTTATATCCGTCCCACAACAAATCTTCTCTTTTAAATTTTTCAACTTAATAAAATCAATCAAATAAATTTACACTTTTTTTTGAAATTTCGAAATTTTCATTAAAAAAATTATTGTAGAAGCATAGCTGCATTTTCCAATTTTAAATGAATTTGTATGAGAGCCCCCCTAAAAAGTAAAGGTAAAGGGCAAGTATGTCTCGAGAAAATGTTTAGGACAAAAAACTAATTGAGGTCGGTCATACATTCTATTCCCCTAGGTCTGACTCCTTGGCAGTTATGGAGCTTTTTCTTCAATATATTTCTAGTCTGTAGTTAAAATTTTGAATGGGAGCCCCTTAATGAATGGAGATAGCAGGTAGGTATTTTAGAAATAAATGATGGAGATGAAAATTAAAGTGGAGTTGGTCATATATTTGACCCTTCTTGAGGCATCCTAGGCACTACACGGGCCAAATATAAGAATTTCAATTATACAAATATGGCGGTTTAAGTAATAAAATTCTTAAATTAATTAAAATTTTTCGTGTTTTGTGAATACATAAGATTTTAATCATTTATAGTTTGTTTTGTTTGCAATATTGTTTTTTATATGACTCTATAAAATTAGAAGCATAGCTCCATTTTTCAATTTTTTTTGAATTTTTAAAAACAAAAATTCCGAAATTTTAATAAAAAAATTATTTTTTTACCAGAAAAAAAATTATGTTTCTAAAACGACTGCGCATATAAGAAAAACGTTTTACCTTTCTTAAAGTAAATTTTATTGCGGAATTTCGGTTTTTTTTAGTTTTTCAATAAGCTAAAGCGTTTTTGAGTTACGCGAACATATGTTGTGCAATCTCCTTAATTTTCGAAATAACGGTATATCTCGAAAACCAAAGCCAATATGAAGAAAAAAGTTTTAACTTTCTTAAAGTAAATTTTATTGCCGAATTTCGGTTTTTTTAGTTTTTCAATAAGCTAAAGCGTTTTTGAGTTACGCGAACATATGTTTTGCAACCTCCTTAATTTTCGAAATAACGGTATATCTCGAAAACCAAAGCCAATATGATGAAAAAAGTTTTAACTTTCTTAAAGTAAATTTTATTGCCGAATTTCGGTTTTTTTTTAGTTTTTCAATAAGCTAAAGCGTTTTTGAGTTGCGCGAACATATGTTGTGCAACATCCTTAATTTTCGAAATAACGGTATATCTCGAAGACCAAAGCTAACCTAAAGAAACGGCTAGCACCACTGGATTCAGCGACCCCGAATTAGTTAAAATTAGTTAAAAATCTTTCGTTCGTATCATACTAAAATATTAAACTGCAAATACTTTAATCTATCTATACAATATATAATTTCTTAGTATGTCAGGATGTTTGCATGTATGTCCTATTCTTTCCGCAACTTTCTGGAGCCATCTGATGACAAAGGAAGCTGAAATTTGGCACACTTGAAGTACTTTCTCTGCCGAAGATCGTAGCGTAGTCATATTTTTGATTTTCGGCTTTTCAACTAGTATTACTATAAAGATCTGATAGAAAAGATGTTTTTTTTTATCATATGGGGAACTTTGGGCCCCACTTGGCACGACTAGGCACCGTCGGATTGAGCTGAAAAATTAGGACTTGATTTCTTACACCAAACCTCATATTTAAAGCAGCGCAAACATTTAAATTAAAAAAAAAAAAAATCCCATACAAGATGCGACCAGTCTAAAGGCCCAACCACAATATGCTTAAGTTGGCTTAAGCGGATGAGCGAATACATGTAAATTATATGCGGCAAACCATATTGAACTTAGGAAAGCTTTTTGCTAAGTTTAATGAAACTGTCATTTGCTTAAGCAAGGTGCGAATCTAATCGCACATTCCGTACGGAATCAAATGTTTTTTTATTTTGTTTTTGTTTTCTTAAATACATTTGAGAGACTTTTTTTTAATTTTTGACATTAGGTTAAGCAAGACTATGCATATTATGGTTGAGCCTTAATGTACATATATACTTTATGGGGTCTTAGATAAATATTAGAAAAGATTTACACGGAATGACAAACTTAGTATACCCTCATTCACCGCTAGTGGTGAAGGGTATAACAATGAAATGAATGAATAAATACAAGGTAGGTTCATTAGGAAGAGTTGTCATTATTTACCCATGTAATGTAAAATTAATTTACATATTTGGTTTTTTCCCTTATTTTCTTTTGTTTGACGTTGTATGGGTTTTAAAATTGAGAACAACATTTCTTTCGGCTTTACCTTTTAGTTTTTTTCATGTTCAAAACCATGGTAGAATAATACAAGGTATAGTCATTAGAAATTTTGTTCTCAATTAGAAAACCAATAGAATGTCAAAAAGTAAAACATATGTATTAAAAAAAAAATTCAAACAAAAACAAGGCGAATTTTCACCAGGTGAACTTATTTTGCTACGTAAGCAACAGCTGATTACTAACCTTGTGTCAAAATGGTATACCGTCCTGTTGGTTCTGGGGAATCTTAACTTAACTCTATAATTTTCGATTAATATTGTGAAATTTAAAACTTTTTAAAGTTATAACATTTCAAAAAAAACACATCTATATATGAGGGGCTTAAAGCACAAGGGGTTTAAGGGCATTTTTCAAAATTGAGTGTACATATGTAACTATAGGTATAGTTCGGAGAAGTTGTTCAGAGCACAAGAGGCGAATGAAGGATTCTCATCCGGACGCTAGATATGGTGAACAATTCAAGCACTTGACATTAAAATACGCTTGGAGCACAAGCAAAACAACTGCTTTTGTCTCATTATTTAACATAAGTCGCTTGAACCCCTTGTGCTTTAAGCCCCTCATATATAATTTCGCTGTTTGTCCGGATGTATGTCCGGTTCTCTTTCCGCGGCTTTCTCCGTCTGACGTCGCATAAAGATGAAATTTGGCATTCGTAAAGCTCATTTGCTCCACTGGTGCAAGACGGAGCCCGATTTTTTATTTTTGGTCTGTGGGCGGTGGGCGTGGTCATTGAATAAACCATTCACTTTTTCTTATTTTTTTGCAGGAAACTTTTGCGTTTTCCTAATGACACTTTTTATATTAAAAGCCCTCTGTCTGAGGAAGATCAAAGCATTGTCAGATTCCTAATTTTCGGTCTTCGGGCTGTACATGTGGCTTATTTCATTATAAAACCCTCTATTTCGCATTATGTATTTTTTATAGAATTTTTATATTTTCGATATTACAACATAAAATTTGTTATACCGAAAGTACTTTGTCTGCCAGAAATCATAGTGTAATCAGATTTTAATACTGCTGTTGAAAAAAAGAGCTAATCAAATTGTATCACATACATAATTACTAACAAAAATATTGTTTTGTTTTGATTTTCAAGATTTGTTTGTAAAGTTGTGTTGTATAACCAGTTGCGTCGACAGGAATTGCAGCGAATCTTCTAAAAGGGGGCCGCACATATCATTCTCAGTTCAAACTACCAGTACCATTGTCAGAAACATCAACTTCAAGTAAGAGAGCAATTTCAGTGGATGCAAAGCAGATAAGAAAGGCTAGGTTAATAATTTGGGATGAAGCAACAATGGCACCTACCTATGCTTTAAATGCTATTGATAAGTTGCTTTAAACATTGATGAAAAATAACAAGCCTTTTGGAGGTAAAGTTGTGCTTCTTGGATGAGATTTTCTCCAATGTTTACCAGTGGTACCACATGCTTACAGGACGGCCATTATCAAATCATGTATTTAGTTTTCTAATCTTTGGTCTAACTTTAAAATTTTACAACTTAAAGTCAATATTCGTGCAGTGGGTAATATTTACAGAGATTGGCTTTTAAAAATGGGGAATGGTGAACTCAGTTCGGAATTTGGAGAGGACATTATTGCATTACCAAACGAAATCCCTGCTGACAACTCAATCGTTAAAACTATCTTCGGTAAATGTTTAAAGCCGTCTGATGTAGACCAGTATTGTAAATTTGTCATTTTATGACCTTAGAATGATGAAGTATGCCAAATTAATGAAGAACTACTAAGTTTTTTATAGGGTGAATGTTTTACATTTTTGAGCGTTGATACGTGGGAGAGCAATAGCATAGCCGAACGGAAAAATTATCCGGTGGAGTTTTTAAACAGTTTTTCGCCATCTGGAATGCCTCCTCATAAGTTGCAAGACAAGGTCGGAGCCATTATCATGCTTCTGAGGAATTTAAACACTCAAAGAGGGCTATGCAATGGCACAAGACTGCAAGTTACAAAATTGTCACAGAATCTAATATGTGCGACTATATTAACCGGCACTGCAAAAGGCAATCCTCCATTTATTCCGAGGATTGATTTGGCTCCATTAAATCCCGATCTACCATTTATTTTGCGTAGGAAACAGTTTCCTATAGGTTGGCGTTTTCCATCGCCATCAATAAAGCTCAAGGTCAAACGTTAGAGAGGGTGGGGATATATTGACCCAAACCAGTTCTTAGTCATTGACAATTGTACTTTGCTTTCTCAAGAGTGAGAAAAAAAGATGATGTTAAGGTGATGCATGTAGATGGAAAACAGGGTATGTTAAAAAAGGGTTGCTCCTCCTTTTCAAAAAATGTTGTTTTTAAAGAAGTATTATAATTTAGTTACTCACTTATTGTTATTTTTTACATATTTTTTCTTCATATACCTATTAAATGTATTAAAGCATTGAATAATAATTTTTTTGTTTAATTTCTTTTATAAGCGTTACTTATGTTAGTTATTATCTTAAAGATGTTTATGCCTGGCTGGGACTGGCTTTGTGACTAGTTTAATATAAAATCAAAAGGCCTAACCAGAATGTGAATAACGTGGCTTAAGCAACCGAGCGAATACATGTAAATCATATGTGTAAAACCATGTTGAACTTAAGGGAACTTTTTGTTAAATTTAATGAAACTGTAATTTGCTTAAGCAAAGTGCGGAACTAATCGCACATTCCGTACGGAATCAAAAGTTTTTTATTTTGTTTTTGTTTTTTTTAATGTATTTGAGAGGCTTTTTTGTTTATTTTTGACAGTAGCTTAAGTTTGTTTATGCACATTCAAAATCAAATATTTGTTTAAATTTTTGACACAACGTTAAAATATTTAACAGTGTTGTAAAACGTTTTCAAAATAAGACCACCTTGTATGAATTCGCCTTGAACAAAAATTTAAAAATTAAAATAAAAATAGTTACTAAATGAGCTACCTAAATAAGAGCGGCAAGCGTCTGTTTTATGTCAAAACTTTTCATTTTCATACAGTTTATACGAGATAAGCCTTTAGAACGCGAATTTAACACCACCCGGCTGGAAAATCTTATTCGATAGATCGCGTGGTCGTTTTATTTTATTGAAAATGTTTTGGCAATAGAATTTGCATGTATAAAAAAACGCTTGCCGCTCTAGTTTAGGTAGCTCTGTAATATAATTTTTTAAATCAGACAAAAAAATTTATAAAAAAGGTTGCATATCGTTACTCTAATATAGAAAAGCCCTAACTAACGTTTTCCTTACTTTACAGGAGAAGGAAAAAACTTAATAAAAATTGTAGTAATGTACATAGTTGCGTTTTTGTTTAAACGCAGTTTTTTATTAAATTGTTTAGAGAATTTAATAAATGTAAGTTAGGGCTTTTCTATATTAAAGTAACGATATGCAATTGTTCTTTTTCAATTCAAATGAATTTTAAACATGTCCCGAAAATAAAACGAAATTGTGGAGTGATTCATGCGGTGTTGATAAAAAAAAAACATTAAAAAATCTGTATGTTTCATTTTGAAAACACAGATATTTTTTATCTGGGGTCTAATCACCGCAAACGATATCGAGCAAAATTGATCGAAATTATTATACCCTCCACCACAATTAGTTGTGAAGAGGGTATATTAAGTTTGTCATTCCGTGTGAAACTTTTTTATTATTCATCTCAGACCCCATAAAGTATATATATTTTGGGTCCTTGAGTAATTCTAAGTCGATTTAGCCATGTCCGTCTGTTGAAAACACGCTCACTTTCCAACAACTCAAAAGAAATGAACAAACTTGGTGCCAAATTGCTTGTAGTTATCCTAAGCAGTTTGGGATTGAAATCCAGCAAAATCGGTTCAGTAGGACCAGAGCTATGAATCAAAATGTGGAACCACCACCTAAAAAAATTGATAATTTTGTTACAAAAAATAACATAAATGCTGGAACAAGGCACGGAATGAGATAAGATTTTGCAAACATTTGTTTTATTTGACTGGAAATCACGCTGTTCAATTTCGTGAAGATCCGTCCATAATTTACCCTAAGCCCCATATAAACACTACTCCCGGAAAACAGTTTAGTACGCCTAAAACCGTAAATAATAACGCTAGCGTAACAAAATTTGGTACTTCGCTAGACTAGAAATAACACTGTGAAATTTCGTGACGATCGGTCCATAATTTACCTTAGGCCCCATATAAACCCTACTACCGGAAAACAGTTTAGTACGCCTAAAATCGTAAAAAATAATGCAATCATAACAAATTTTGGCTAGTCACAGTTTTATAGGACTATAAATGATACTGTGAAATTTCGTGAAGATCGGTACATAATTTACCCTTGGTCCCATAGAAACCCTACTCCCGGAAAACAGTTTAGTACGCCTAAAATCGTAAAAAATAAAGCAATCATAACAAATTTTGGCTCGTCACAGTTTTATAGGACTATAAATGACGCTGTGAAATTTGGTGATGATCGGTCTATAATTTACCCTAGGCCCCATATAATCCCTACTACCGGAAAACAGTTTAGTCGCCTAAAACCATAATTAATAATAAATCGTCACAGTTTATGATAATAATAACATCATACAGATATTACTCCTTAAACATTCGAAGTGTCGGTGGAGGGTATCAACATTCGAAGTGTCGGTGGAGGGTATCAAAGATTCGGCACAGCCAAATATAGCACTCTAACTTGTTTATTTTGGTATCATGAAACCCGATATCGAATGTAATGTATTGAATTTGAAATAATAGCATTCGATATCGAATAAGTCGACATTACATTTATCGAGTTTTCATTCGATACGTCAGTGTCTATCGTATGCAAAAAACATATGATAGTATCGAATGTGGTGATAAGGCCCCTGAATCAAAAACCAAAACGTTCCCGTTTGATGCGCTGTCATTGATGTAGAAGGAGTAGACGAATTTCTGATGTATGCTAATAAATTCTCCGGTAAAATTTTTTTTATTCATTTGTGTCCTTTATAATATTACCTTTTTTTTACATAAACAAACAAAATTTTTGTCTATATCATTCGGTAATTTGTTTATTTTTTATTCTATTTCTCTTGTTTGACATTACATGGGTAAAAAAATTTACAACTGAAGCACAGCCGCGAATAACGTTTTAAGTTACAAAATAATAATTTTTCAGGAGAGCAAAAAAACGTTTTTTGACAAGCAGCATTATTTGTTTTAAAATTTTTTTTTTTCTATTATTTAAAATAGTGATAATAAAAACTTTAATGCAAAAGGCTTTTAAAACATTATTCCGCACTGCAAAACCATTTCGGTTTCATCATTATGTTAGTAACTTGCAATGTTCTTCCACTGGCTGACACTTTGTACGCCATTTTGAAGGCGTTAAGGTGCATAGTTTTGGTTGATTTGATGTTTAAACTGTGTAAGAGAGTAAAGTCAACGTTTATCTGCAAAAAAACAGTTTTTGCAAAATGTGGCGTTTACAACGTTTTTCGCGGCTGTGCTTCAACTATCTATATATATAAAAGAAAGTCGTGTTAGTTACACCACTTATAACTCAAGAACGGCAGAACAGATTTGGCTGAAAATTGGTAGGGAGGTAGCTTAGAGCCAGGAGACGGACATAGGATACTTTTGCCCCGCCCACTTTTACGCCCACTTTTTTCGATTTACCTAAAATCAAGGCGAATTTACTTCAGGTGGTGTCGAAAAGACAGCCGGTTTTTTTTTTGTTCAGGCCAGATGTGTCAAAAGTTTGTTTACATGTGCTTTTTAAAATTGAGTTTTTAAATTAACATTTTGCTTTACAACTTATAAATGAAAAAATTAAACAATAAAGAAATGATAAATTAAACTATGTATAAAAATTAAGTTAAAATCTTTTTTATATCACCAAAACTAATTTTTACCATTATAACTATAGCTTAAAGCTATTTCTATGATTATGTGCAGTTTAATATTTAAATGTATAAAATGAACACAGAAAAGAAACGGCTTAGATTATTTTAAATACAACATTAAATTCAACCGAATTTGGGAATTAATGCTCACAAAAATTGCACAAGTTTATGTTAGAAAAACTATTATTTTCTTAATTCCAAAAATAATTTTATTTTTTTTTATTATTTATTATTTTTGTTAATTTTAGTTTAGGGATGCCAGATAAATTTTTTCTTCAATCCCAAATTTAAAATAAAAATTACTTAAAATATCCCCTCTAAAAATAAAAAGCCACTAAATAATTCTTTAAAAAAAAAATTATTTAGTTTAGCATAGATAAGCACACTAAAACAATAATGTCATGTAACCAATTTTACAATTTGGTAATTATCTTACAAATTCTGACCAAAAATCTACGTTATTAAAAGAAGTGGAAGTTGTGATCAGTTAATCTAAGATATAATTAATAGATTTTAAATTTCTTGTTCTTATGACTAGTGGTAAAAATATAAACCTTAAAGCATCATGAGAACATTGGCAAACATGCTGCTAGCATTAATGGAGTCTGCCTGGAAATCCATGTTACACCATTTTATATCGTTTAAGAACTTGAAATGTTCACAACTTCAGAAAATTCCAAATGTGGAGAATTAGGGCTATAATAACGACCCACAAACTCATCCATTTAACGCGTAAAATATTAATTGGCTTAGCCATTCAAGAGTGTTCTTTAAATCGAAAAAGCAAAACAATAAAATTGTTCAGTTGTTTGTAATACTCTTTTAAACTAATTTGTATAATTTTTATTATAAAATTCAGTTTAACAAAGAAATAATTGTTTAATATTTGTCGTAAAATTCTTTTATCACGGAAATCTTATTAAAAAATTACATATACAATTTTTGGGTTTTTTGTTTTCGATTTTCAGAACACCCCTGAATACGTTTAAAAGTATTTTTACTTCATAGAGTTTTAACAGGTCAACCTTAACAAATGGGGCAAACATTTTTTAGATGAGAAAAATATGCTGCTGATTAATTTTAAATAAAAAACTGATATTTACTGATTAGTAAATCAGATTTTTCAGCCGTCCGATATTGTATTTGAGCTATAATTTGTTTCATATACATTGTATTAAAATGAGTTTTGTACATAAAAAATCTTACAGATTTTATATATGTATGATGGCTTGTAACAGAAACAAATCTATCAATAATTTCCCTAAAGAGAAAAATGTTTTTTTTACATTCTCAATTTAAGCCCGAAATTAATTTTTTTTTAAACTAATTTGAAATTAGAACCCCAAATCTGGTAGCCCTGCTTTAGTCAACTGTTTTATACAAGGCGAATTCATATATATATTAATTCGCCTTGTTTTTGACATTACATGACCGAAAAATAAAAACAAAATACATGTTATCTCCGTGAACATAACAAACTTTTTAACAAACTTTTTTTTCCACTCATTGTGCAGAGAGAGTGTGCAGAAATCTCTCATGAAAACAATATGGCGAATGAGTATTTTATGCGTTGCAGACAAAATTTTAGTGCTACCAAGTTCGAAAAAGTGTTTTTAGTACATATTTTCATACGTTTATTGTGAATGCCTGTTCTTCTTCTTATTTGCTATATGGGAGAGAATTTTCGGTTTTCAACAAACTTTTTAACAAACCTGCGCGAATTTAATAATTCGTTAGGATTTATTTTATTTAATAAATGATTTTAAAGTGTTTTTAATTAAAAATTAATAAAACATAACAATGCAAGCACTTATAAAAAAGCATTTTTTTATTTTACGAAACCCATAACTAACAAATATACTCTGAGCAAATAAGAGTAATCCTTTTATGAAAACAACCGATCACCTATTTGGCCGATTTAGAAAAATTTAGGACTTGTGACAAAAATGTGAACACGGGGCGTTATAGAGGAGGGTCTTGGCTACATTTCCTCATATTCAGTTTTTTTCGTTAAACTTTTTTGTAGAACGATTTTTTTCCAACAAACTTTTTTCAAAAGTCACTCATACTATATTTGGACCCATTATGCAAAATTTAGGACTTGTGACAAAAATGTGAAAACGGGGCGTTATAGAGGAAGGTCTTGGCTACATTTCCTCATATTCAGTTTTTTACGTTAAACTTTTTTGTAGAACGATTTTTTTCCAACAAACTTTTTTCAAAAGTCACTCATACTATATTTGGACCCATTATGCAAAATTTAGGACTTGTGACAAAAATGTGAAAACGGGGCGTTATAGAGGAAGGTCTTGGCTACATTTCCTCATATTCAGTTTTTTACGTTAAAGTTTTTTGTAGAACGATTTTTTTCCAACAAACTTTTTTCAAAAGTCACTCATACTATATTTGGACCCATTATGCAAAATTTAGGACTTGTGACAAAAATGTGAAAACGGGGCGTTATAGAGGAAGGTCTTGGCTACATTTCCTCATATTCAGTTTTTTACGTTAAACTTTTTTGTAGAACGATTTTTTTCCAACAAACTTTTTTCAAAAGTCACTCATACTATATTTGGACCCATTATGCAAAATTTAGGATCTGTGACAAAAATGTGAAAACGGGGCGTTATAGAGGAAGGTCTTGGCTACATTTCCTCATATTCAGTTTTTTACGATAAAGTTTTTTGTAGAACGATTTTTTTCCAACAAACTTTTTTCAAAAGTCACTCATACTATATTTGGACCCATTATGCAAAATTTAGGATCTGTGACAAAAATGTGAAAACGGGGCGTTATAGAGGAAGGTCTTGGCTACATTTCCTCATATTCAGTTTTTTACGTTAAAGTTTTTTGTAGAACGATTTTTTTCCAACAAACTTTTTTCAAAAGTCACTCATACTATATTTGGACCCATTATGCAAAATTTAGGATCTGTGACAAAAATGTGAAAACGGGGCGTTATAGAGGAAGGTCTTGGCTACATTTCCTCATATTCAGTTTTTTACGTTAAACTTTTTTGTAGAACGATTTTTTTCCAACAAACTTTTTTCAAAAGTCACTCATACTATATTTGGACCCATTATGCAAAATTTAGGACTTGTGACAAAAATGTGAAAACGGGGCGTTATAGAGGAAGGTCTTGGCTACATTTCCTCATATTCAGTTTTTTACGTTAAAGTTTTTTGTAGAACGATTTTTTTCCAACAAACTTTTTTTAAAAGTCACTCATACTATATTTGGACCCATTATGCAAAATTTAGGACTTGTGACAAAAATGTGAAAACAGGGCGTTATAGAGGAAGGTCTTGGCTACATTTCCTCATATTCAGTTTTTTACGTTCAACTTTTTTGTAGAACGATTTTTTTCCAACAAACTTTTTTCAAAAGTCACTCATACTATATTTGGACCATTATGCAGAATTTAGGATCTGTGACAAAAATGTGAAAACGGGGCGTTATAGAGGAAGGTCTTGGCTACATTTCCTCATATTCAGTTTTTTACGTTAAACTTTTTTGTAGAACGATTTTTTTCCAACAAACTTTTTTCAAAAGTCACTCATACTATATTTGGACCCATTATGCAAAATTTAGGATCTGTGACAAAAATGTGAAAACGGGGCGTTATAGAGGAAGGTCTTGGCTACATTTCCTCATATTCAGTTTTTTACGTTAAAGTTTTTTGTAGAACGATTTTTTTCCAACAAACTTTTTTCAAAAGTCACTCATACTATATTTGGACCCATTATGCAAAATTTAGGATCTGTGACAAAAATGTGAAAACGGGGCGTTATAGAGGAAGGTCTTGGCTACATTTCCTCATATTCAGTTTTTTACGTTAAACTTTTTTGTAGAACGATTTTTTTCCAACAAACTTTTTTCAAAAGTCACTCATACTATATTTGGACCCATTATGCAAAATTTAGGATCTGTGACAAAAATGTGAAAACGGGGCGTTATAGAGGAAGGTCTTGGCTACATTTCCTCATATTCAGTTTTTACGTTAAAGTTTTTTGTAGAACGATTTTTTTCCAACAAACCTTTTTTCAAAAGTCACTCATACTATATTTGGACCCATTATGCAAAATTTAGGATCTGTGACAAAAATGTGAAAACGGGGCGTTATAGAGGAAGGTCTTGGCTACATTTCCTCATATTCAGTTTTTTACGTTAAAGTTTTTTGTAGAACGATTTTTTTCCAACAAACTTTTTTCAAAAGTCACTCATACTATATTTGGACCCATTATGCAAAATTTAGGATCTGTGACAAAAATGTGAAAACGGGGCGTTATAGAGGAAGGTCTTGGCTACATTTCCTCATATTCAGTTTTTTACGTTAAACTTTTTTGTAGAACGATTTTTTTCCAACAAACTTTTTTCAAAAGTCACTCATACTATATTTGGACCCATTATGCAAAATTTAGGATCTGTGACAAAAATGTGAAAACGGGGCGTTATAGAGGAAGGTCTTGGCTACATTTCCTCATATTCAGTTTTTTACGTTAAAGTTTTTTGTAGAACGATTTTTTTCCAACAAACTTTTTTCAAAAGTCACTCATACTATATTTGGACCCATTATGCAAAATTTAGGATCTGTGACAAAAATGTGAAAACGGGGCGTTATAGAGGAAGGTCTTGGCTACATTTCCTCATATTCAGTTTTTTACGTTAAACTTTTTTGTAGAACGATTTTTTTCCAACAAACTTTTTTCAAAAGTCACTCATACTATATTTGGACCCATTATGCAAAATTTAGGACTTGTGACAAAAATGTGAAAACGGGGCGTTATAGAGGAAGGTCTTGGCTACATTTCCCCATACTCAGTTTTGCCCCATCAATTTATTTTGGAACAAATATAGTTTACAAACGCACCTCCAAATAAAAAAAATTTAAAAATAAAAGTAATACAGTACTTTTCGCTTATAGTCACATCCTTTAGTTGCAACTATAAAGTGGACTATATCGCTAATGTGACTATAAGGCTAATTCACATATATGCCACTATGACGCATATAACCGAATTCGAATATAATCAAGCTATGTGAATAAAGGAAATTAAAAATGCATATAAATTACACCGACATCAGGCTTATGGTTTTACAACAGAGTTACATACTGTATAAAAATAGTTAAAATAATAACAATATATTTCCTAACTGATACCAACGGCAAAAACTAATGTTTTACGAGTAGAGAGTTGATGACAAAAATTAAATGATTTAATTCATTCTTTCTTTGGATAGATTTTTTGTTCAAAAACTAAAAAGAACTTAGTCAATTTTGCTTATGTGACTATAACGCCATTAATTTGCTTTACTTATCCCTTTGATGACTGTTGATGGATGGCATATATGGCAAATGTGCTTATATCGCTAAATGGACTATAACGTTAATATTTTATATTAAATTAACTTATAGCCACAAAATAAACAGATAAAATGGACTATATGTCATGTTCGCATTATTAAATTTTCGAAGTTTTCAGATATATATATTTATGCAATTTTCTACTACATTTCTGAGCATGTGTCCAATATTGGTATCATTTGAAAGCTTTAAAGTAGAAATGTAACGATACGTCTTTTTGCTGACACGATACAGATACTCAAAAGGAAATATCGGCGATACGAACATAAAATTTAAGTTTAAGGTAAAATTAACAAAACTCATGTAGAGCAATTTCTTTATTATATAAAATAATTGTGTAAGAGATTATAAATATTTATAATTGTATTAATAAGATTTAAAAATTACGAACTTAATTTGAAAACCAAAAGTTAAATTTCTTTTTAAACAAGAAAAGTGTAAAGGTAAGTTCAGACTAATGAAATATTTAGTGAAAATATTTGTTCTGATATTTGCTTCAAACTCTGTGAAAAAATAAAATATTTTGATTAATGTTCAAACTAAGCTCAAATATTTGACAATTTTTGTTTGTTAAAACAGTTGGCTAATAGTGTCAAATAAATTAAATCTTGTTTGCCATGCGTTCAGACTAAAACAAATATTTGCATCAAATAATTATTTAATGAAATTGTTCAAAAATAAAAATATATTTCAAAAATAGTAAAAATGAGTGCAGAAGCTAATTTATTTGTTTTATTCTGTGGAGCAGCATCTCTTATAGTGTAAGAACAAGAGAATATAAAAGAAAAAAAAAAACTTGAAGACAATAGGAAACGGGAACATGGCTGAAATTTGCGAAAATTGCGAACTTGAAAACAAACCCTAATATATATATTTGAAACCGCTAAATCTGTTAAAAAACAAAATGTCGGGGGAAAAACAAGAAAAAAATGTTGCAAAAACAGCGAAAATTCGCGAAAAATTTTGATATTTCAAACAAGCCCTAAAATTTATTTAAAGTGCCTAAAACTATAAGGAATAGCAAAAATTGAATAAAAATTGCTAAATTAGCGGAAATTCGCAAAAAATTGGTAATAGCGGCATGATAGCAAAGTCTAATAATTATTTAATATCTTTAAAACTGTAAAAAATCCTAAAACAGGAAATAAAAATACAACAGGGAAGATAGGGGGAAATTTCTTCCTCTCAGAAACTATCAAACCGATTTTAATGAAATTTAAAACATAGATAGAACCATAGATATGGACACAAAATGTATAAATTTAAAAAAAAATCGGATCATGAGGGCAGATATGGGCAATTTTTGCCTCTCAAACCGATTTTAATGAAATAGATAGATCCATATCTAAATGGACACATAAGCTACACAGTTTTCAAAAATAGGACCACAAGGGGAGGTAGGGGGCAATTTCATTATCACACAAACTTTCAAACCGATTTTAATGAAGTTTATAAACATAGATAAATCCATATTTATATGGACATATATGGCCGGGCTTGACCGATTATACTTTCTTTCTTGTTTTATTTAGTTTTGAATTAAAATTTTAACAAAATGTTCCAACAAATAATAATAAATACATAATATTGTTCTGGGCACAATTTGCAAACGGTTTCTTTATTTAAAATGTGTGTGGTCGCGAAAAAAAATTGATGCTCTATTATGATTACCAGTGAAATTGTTGCTGCCTATTGTGAACGAAGCTTAAGGCTACTATTTTGAGTTGTTTCTTCATCAATAAAAAAAATTGACTATCAATTTGTATGCAGCATGTGCCACTTGAAAGAGATTTAATAAACATACCTTGCATCGTTCTTATGCAACCAGAATATATGAAAATATTTTGATGTATGTATTTGAAACTTCGAAATGAAACCCTAAACACGACTACACACTAAAAAAGTATGGTTGCTTAACATGTGGCAAAGTGTGTACCTAACATTATTAAGGGTTTAGAAAAATATATATGTAGAAAAAATGTGTTGTCTATGCCTTTTCTATATTTGTTCGGCATAAGTTACAATTGTCTCTTTACATAAAAATTCAATATATATGAATTTAAAATATATTAATAAAGAAAGCGAATAAAACATTTCTTGCGATATAATAGTTTTTTATTATTAATAAAAGTTATACATAAAATAATTTGTACTCCTGTTAGTTTTTAAGTTATGGAATTGTTGGTTTTTTATCAGATTCATAGTAATAAATTCTTTTCGATATGAACCCAATGGAAATATTGCCTTTTAAGATGAACTAGGTCATTTTTAATTTTTATTTATTTTTAATTTTAATAATATTTTAATTTCCCATTTTGTTTTGCTGTTTATAAGTTTTCAATTCATAGAAAATATAAAACACATATATTAAAACGTTCACTTTTCACAAATATTTCACAATTGTTTATTGATAACAACATAATTTTGACATTTGATTAGTTTTATAATTATAACAATTGCTTTATAGATTATAATATGTAGAATTGTATTTAATAAAAATAAGACAAAAAATATTGCATTTTGTTATGCAGCTCCTCAAATATTAATTAAAAAATGGTTTTATGAATTGTCAAAATTAAAAAAGTTTAAAAAAATGCCAAAATTAAAAGGTTTATAATCCCTAGTTTAATAGTTTTTTTTAATCATTTTTTCCTTTTAAAAATCAACTTTCCATCTCTGAGTAACTTTATTTAATCTGGTAGCACAGCAAATTTTAGTCTGTAAAGCAAAATAAAAACACTCATATCTATCTGCAACATTTCTCTGAGATTTACAATTTGCTCTCTTTGAATTGAGTGAAAAAAAAAGTTTGTCAGCAAAAGTTTGTTATTTTCTCGCGGGTATACATGTTGTTTTTTGTGTTGTTGACTTGTTGTAGTCTCGCCGCCACCTGAAGTAAATTCGCCTTGCCTAAAATCAAAAAACGGCTCCATCGAGACTAATTTTTCTTTCAAATCTTCGTATTAATCCATTTTAAGTTTTCATCGATAGAAAAATTTACCACGTCTACTTTTACGCCCACTTTTTCTATTAAGCGCATAAATTGAGAACGGCTTGACCGATTTGGGCGATTTTTTCTTTAAAATGATCGCCATGGTCCACCTTAGGGTTTTACGGAAAGAAAATTTTGCCCCGCCCACTTTTTTCGATTTACCTAAAATCAAAAAACTGCTCCATCGATTTGACTAATTTGTCTTTTAAGCGCATAACTGGAGAACGATTTGGACGATTTTGATTTAACTAATTTATCTTTCAAATGTTCGTATTAATCCATTTTAAGTTTTCATCGATAGAAAAATTTACCACGCCTACTTTTACGCCCACTTTTTCTATTAAGCGCATAACTGGAGAACGACTTGACCGATTTGGACGATTTTTTCTTCAAAATGATCGCCATGGTTTAACTTAGGTTTTTACGGAAAGAAAACTTTGCCCCGCCCACTTTTACGCCCACTTTTTTCGATTTACCTAAAATCAAAAAACTGCTCCATCGATTTGACTAATTTTTCTTTTAACTGTTCTTATTAATTTATTTTACGTTTTCATCGAAAGAAAAAATTACCACGCCTACTTTTACGCCCACTTTTTCTATTAAGAGCATGATTTGAGAACGGCTTGACCGATTTGGACGATTTTTTCTTTAAAATTATCGCCATGGTCCAACTTATTCTTTTTTGATTGAGCCCATATCCACACCATATGTAAGTTATTTTTTTAAAAAAATTTATGATAGGTATTCCATGGATTTTTATTTTAAAGGCCGTAAATTTCGTTAAATGCTCAATTTAAATCGTGTGGTAATACAAAACTAATGTTTACTTAGGGCCAGCAACGTAGACCGGGTCAGCTAGTCTCTAATGAAACTACCTGGTACTTATTATTCCATGTTCAAAACTACAATATTTTATTTAAAATTGAAATAATATTATATTATTGTATCATTTTCAGGGTTTCCCTTCTATACAATTGGTCGGTTTGCTAATGAGGTGTGTACGGGAAAAAACAATCTTCATGGAACCTGTATGGTTCGTGGCGAATGTACCGACAATGGAGGAGTTTCAGCAGGTAGCTGTTCAACAATAACCAATCAAGCCGTCTGTTGTATATGTAAGAAAATCGTTAAGTTTTTAATTATTTCTCATAAAGTTTGTTTTTTTTTTTTAATCTAAGGCAATTTTTAGATTTTGGATTTTCTGCCATCAACTAAAAATTTTTGTTTAATTTTGCAATTTTTTAAATATGTATCTATGTATGTACATTAGGGTGGTTACAAGAAATCAATGTTGAATTTTCCATCGGCGCAACTCCCTAATATGTGCCAATAGCATAGAAAATGCGATTGACAAAGTTTCAGCCCAATCGGATAACATGTGCCTCATTGAGCCAATTTAGACTAGACTAATTGTTCTGGCAGAAAACGACAGTTTGTAGGCGAAAGAGGTGAAGAGAGTCGTTTTTGGTTGGCATAATTTTTAATCCAGCTTCAACCCTGCATTAGCAGAACAAAACCAATACATACACACTTATGAAAAAAAACAGGTTCAGTGTTTTCTTTTTTGCAGAGCGATTTTAATCGTTAGTTGTTCGCCGTCGTGTAAACATGAATATAAAAACAGAGGGTTGTTGGTCACGCCAAATGTTTTTATGTTTACAGTGAACGAACACCAAACGTCAAATAAACAAAAAAATACTAACACATACAAAGCTGCGTGTACGTATACAATTTTATGCCAGAATAATTAATCCAGTGTAGTTTGGAAAAAACAAAAGTTAATCCGACTAAAAATTAGTCTAGTCTAAATTGGCTCATTGAGAATAAATTAAGGAAAAACAGCGATTTTTCACTAAAATTCGTATTTCTTTGCCTTTATAACCGAAACCATTCATTCTAGGAACCTACGTCGAGTCTTGTTTTATAGGAAATTTTATTCTTATTAATTTTGATATGGATAGTTTTGTTCCTTATACCAATAGATAAAGTGATATTTAGCATTAAATAAGGACAAAGAAATACGATTTTCCACTAAAATTTGTATTTATTTGTCCTTAATTAATGATAAATATCTCTTTATCTATTGGTATAAGGAACAAAATTATTAAAATCAAAATTAATAAGAATAAAATTTCCTATTAAACAAGACTCGACTCAGGTGCCTAGAATGAATGGTTTCGGTTATAAAGATAAAGAAATACGGATTTTAGTGAAATATCGCTGTTTTTCTTAATTAATGTTCAATGAGACACATGTTAGCTTTATCCGATTGGGCTTAAACCTTATCAATCTCATTTTCTATCCTATTGGCACATATAAGGGGGTTGCCCCGACGGAAAATCTAGCATTGATTTCTGGTAACCACCCTATTAGGGTCGTTACAAGATACGGTGAATTTTTTTGGGGGGCTATCTTTTGGTGCTGCCCTCTTAAATGTGCCAATAGCCTGAAAATCCGATTGACAAAGTTTATGCCCAATGGATAACGCCAACATGTGCCTCATTGAGCATAAATTAGGGGAAAACAGTGACTTTTCACTAAAATTCGTATTTCTTTGTACTTAATTAATGCTAAATATCACTTTATCTATTGGTATAAGGAACAAAACTATCAATATCAAAATTAATAAGAATAAAATTTCCTATAAAACAAGACACGACTCAGGTTCCTAGAATGAACGGTTTCGGTTATAAAGACAAAGAAATACGAATTTTAGTGAAAAATCGCTGTTGTTCCTCAAATTATGCTCAATGAGGCACCTGTTACCGTTATTCGATTGGGCTGAAACTTTCTCAATTGCATTGTCTATCCTATTGGCTCATATTATTTTGCCCCGACGGAAAAAATCAACATTAATTTCTTGTAACCACCCTAATGTACATAAATTTATTATTTATTCTAAAATGTATAAAATTATACAGTTGTTTTATAACAGTGTTTTTCATTTTACTAGCTTTAGCAGTTTCTTGATTCTTGAAAACTCTTTGCTTTCTTTATACATTTCAGTAAAAATTCTACTTGGGGACTTTGCAGATTTTTATTTACGTATAATTAAGTTCAGAATTTGGCGACCAAATTTTTTATACAACCTGA
The DNA here is from genome assembly GCA_930367215.1 of Pollenia angustigena. Taxonomy (NCBI): domain Eukaryota; kingdom Metazoa; phylum Arthropoda; class Insecta; order Diptera; family Polleniidae; genus Pollenia; species Pollenia angustigena. The sequence goes on along the minus strand of OV884058.1, from coordinate 217,846,622 downwards.
ATAAAAAAGTTTTAATTCTTCTTCGAAAACATTTACAAAATATATGGCTTAATGAGGCCTAGAAAAGAAAAAGTTTTCTTTCTACAAAATCGAACTACAGATAGATTATATATTGTTACTTTTTTACTTTCAAAAAGCATTTTGGCGTATTTCCTTTATAATAAACCTTTAAGTTTTTTTAATTGCGAATCGAAATAAATATACGCACTTATTCAGCTTAACAAACTTTATTGTAATTAATTATAACGTTCACAAAATATCAATATCAACTTTTTTGTAGTTTTAATTTGATAGTCTTTTAAATCCCCTGAAGATGACCATCGATGTATGTATGGTCGAAATATCGGATGAAAAATAAAAAACTAAATTAAAAATACAAAAATGAGTTAAATCATAAACTGTGCATTTGATCATGCTATGAATTTAGCACAGCTGTTGAGCATTACCTTACTAAGGTTTCCGATAGGCGGCACCATTGAAAATTACTTAAAATAAATTATATCGTTTGATCATGCTATGGTCTTTAGTAAAGTTGTTGCGCATGAGCCGGCAAAGGTTTCTATGTTGGTATGAACAATTTCCGACAAGAAGTGCCATTGAAAATGAATCAAATCGAAAGCTATGCAATTGATCATGCTTTGATCTGTTAGCAAAAAAAATGTCTAAAATATTCCAGAAAAAAGAAATTATAAAGAAAATTCATTTTCTCATACATTTTGTATGGAGTGCTAAAAGGAAAGCTTAAAGGAAAGGAAGTTCTCATTCCGAGAATTCCAATGACCCTAACCGATATGCCATTCGAGTTTAAACAATCCAATTTCCAATTCGTCTTGCATTCGCCATGACAATCAACAAATCCCAATAGCAATCATTGAGTGTTTGTGGCCCAAATTTGGAGAACGACTGTTTTTCACACGGTCAACTCTATGTCGCATGTTCCCGTGTCGGAAAGCCATCCTCTTTGTTCATTTTCGCACGAAAAATATTGTTTATCACAAAGTGCTTCAACGATGTTCTCTTAACTTATTCAATAGTTTACTTATAATTCACATTTTCATATTTTTTGTTTTTTTTTTTTTTTTTTTGTAAATAAAGATAAATTATCTGCACCGAATATACCTGTACCTGCTTCTGTATCTGTATTTTAAATATACACAAAAACAATACTTTTCTAGGCAAAACAACGTTTGCCGGTATTTACTAAAACTTAACTAAAATGTATGTGGCTGGCTTATTTATATTTCACACCCTTTTTTTTAGAGGTTTCTTGAAACTTCCTGTACTAACTATTGCGCAATAACTTTAATACATTTTAATCTAAACTTTAGATTAGAACCTAAAGACTGCTGTTAGGCGTTTCAAATATTTTTCCCATACTAGAACATTTCGTACAGTGGAGTTGAAATACGATTATGCATAACAATTTTAAACTTACAAGATAAATAACTTATTAATTAACTTGAGTGCCCCGGTAGGCTAGCTAGAAGTGAGCTAGTATATCAACCCCGGGGTTGCGGGTTCGATTCCCGCCAGAGACTCTGGTTTCTTTCCTGCAGACAAGCGTCAAGCTTCGCGGGTATTAGCATAGGGAATTAAAAAAAAAAATAATCCCCGTAATTTCAACAAATAGATATCTAGCTGTGTATAGGTATCTACGATTTTTAAAATTTTAAAACGTATTTATTTATTTATTTATTATTACGTATTATAGCGTAATGTATTTAACACCACCGATTTTCAATGGTTAATTCACGTAGGTAAAATTAACGTTTAAATTACCAAAATAGTGGTACCGGATAGGTAAAAATAACTGTAAGGTACGAGCACGACTAGATATCTGTTTGTAGAAATTACGGGCATAAATCCATGAATTATACTAAGATTAATTAACTTTTGTAACAATATTAACCCAAAATATTCGAAAACGATTATTTAATTTAACAAGCGTTTAACTACAATTTGTATATTAAATTTGTATTTTATTAAACCATTATTAAATTTAAAATAGTTTTATGAATACTGATATAACACTTTAAAACATCTTTATCTATTTTTTACAGACCAAAAGACTTGCGGCGCAACCACTCAGTACAATAATACATATTTCTACAATTCCGGTTATCCCGGCACTTACAGTGGGGGCGGCAGATGTACTATAGTCGTTCAACCATGTGATGCTCATATTTGTCAACTCAGAATCGATTTTCTATCTCTACAATTGGCACCACCTAATGGTGATGGTTTTTGTTTAACAGACTCTCTGCAAATAACTGGCGGATCATCACGAGTACCGGCCATATGTGGTGACAATTCAGGACAACATGTTTATGTCGATTTTAATGGAGAATCGCCAATAACCATCTCGGTAGCCACTTCAGCCAGTTATACTTTTAATCGTCAGTGGCAATTTCAAATATCACAACTGGCATGTGCATCTCCAACACTGGCACCCTCAGGTTGTCTACAATATTATATGGAAGAAAGTGGCACAGTACAAAGTTTTAATTATGGATCAGCACCAAATTCTTTACCTAACTCAATTGGGGTTCCTGGTACACGGCAAATAGCTAATCATCGTTATGGCATTTGCATTCGTATGGGTGCCAATAAATGTTCCATTAGTTGGAGTCAAGTAGGCTCAGATTTGTATTCCTTTACTCTCACCAATGATGTGGGCGCTGTAGATCCTTCTCTCTTAGCCACGGAAGCTGTACAAAGTCAAGAATGCTCAACGGATTTTATTATAATACCAAACCCTACACAAAATGGCAACACTTTGCCCAGTGATCGTTTTTGTGGTTTGGGTTTGGTGTCAACAACAAGCTCAACCAAGCCTTTTGTTTTATACGTCAATACGGACGGAAATGAAGATTTTGATATATCAAATAGGGGTTTCTATCTGTCATATTCACAAAATGGTTGTCCGGTTATATAATAGATACAAATAGGATAAAAATTGATTAGCAATTATTTTTTATTTGTAGAATGACTGAGGAATTTATAGGTTGAGAGCTTTAAGACGATTTAATAAACAAAAAGTGGAACAAAACAAAAAGATTGCACTTAAATTAAGTAGCTATTTTTATAGCAATTTATAGTTTTTTATTTATTTATTTTAAAATTTTAATGTAAGATGTAACAGTTTTAATTAATAATTCATTATTATTAATATTTTTGTAATAAAAACAATCAAACAATAGTGTTATTTAATTAAATATACATACAAAATCAACTCGCAATGGACTTAATTTTTTCAATTTCTACCACCAACTGTTGGATCTGAAATAAATAAAATAAGAGCAAAAGAAAATGATATAAAACAATATATTTAAAATTTAAAGTTGTAAAGTCGAGGTCTGTAGTGAAAATATATTTTATTTTTATTTGTTGACGATATTTCGATACTTTTTGAGTAGAATCACCTGGGCTTGTAAAAAATAATTTAACCACACACTTTAAAAAATACTTTATATAAAAAATTGTTTTAAAATAAAGGAATATAATTCTAGAAAGTATATCTCGCCTATGATTTTTCAGTATCTTGTTTTTTTTTTTTATTGTCAGTACGGCTGTTAATATAAACTAAAAGTATTTAATAATTTACCTTTTGAGCATGTTTCTCTTGTACTTCTACACTTGCGGACTTAAGAAAGCCTTCATTTTCCATACGCATTTGATAACGTGTTAAATCAGATTCCAGTTTTTGCAATTTTTTGTTATTTATCTTATTTGTTGATGTTGTCTTATATGCATTAGAATTATAAGAATCGTTTGTTAAAATTTCTAAAAAAAAAATTACATTTAAAAAAATTATATATTTATGCATTTAAAACTCTAGAAATTACATCAAACTCACTCACCGAAACTACATAAATGACCAGCAGTTGAAAAAAAATTAAATTTCTTATTTGATTTTGAATTTTCACTTAACATTTCCAAATGCACTCCACTGACTAAAGTTAAAGCTTGTATTTCTTGCACATGATCTCGTAAGAATGACAAAGCTTCTTCGTTATGGGCGAAAAGTCTTAATTGAGGATCGTGTTTTTTTGATATAGTATGATAACTCTTAAGTTGTCTAACATTTTGACAAATATCCAAAATAGCATTAATTTCTTGTTCTAATTGAGGATTGTGAAACTTATTCAAATCCATTTCGATGTTTTGAGGTAAATATTTCAATAGCTCTTCACTTATAAATGGCGTAAAAGGACTCATGGCCTGTAAAGACCAACTTAAAGTTGAGGCTAAGGTAGCACAGTGTATATAACCTTCGGATTTTTGTAAATTAATATTAGTTTTACAGGTTTCCTAAATTAACATCTGAATTACAACAAATTTCAGAAAAAAAAAAATACAAATAATCAAACTTACCAAATACACATCACATAAGTTATTGTACAGAAATTGTTTCAAAGCATGTGTGGCAGCATGTAAATTATAGTTTTGAAAGCTTTCATTGCAAAGTTTTAATGTTTCGGCCAAACGACTTAAAATCCAAGAATCCCATTTTGTTAAAGGTACATTATTCATTGATTCCACTTCGTTTAAAGGCATTTTTAAACGTTCTCCTGCTCCTAAGGTAAATCTTGTAGCTTGCCATATTTTATTAAGAAACAGTTTGTTGGTGTGACACTCATTAACATCAAAATTGATAAAATGACTTTTAATGTTGTGACTACACAGGGTAAAGCGTAAAGCATCAGTACCACATTCTAGAATACCTTTGGGAAACAAACGTTGCAAACCTTTTAGAGATTTTTGTAATTCTGCAGCACTTAAGAGGCCCGCTTTGTAGAAAGTTTTTACGTCCTCTTGTAACGACTAAGTTAAAAACATGGAACTTGATTTAATTAAAAAAAACTATCATTTAAAATTATAATCCTTAAACTTTTTCCAATAGAAAACCTATCGATAAGCTCTTTTATATTAAACCTTTATACCAGTTTTAAGCCTATCCATAAAATTTACCTCTAGAGATGCTCCTTGTACAACTTGCTGAGGCGTCACCACATTTCCAAGACTCTTGGACATTTTACGACCATGTGCATCACAGACTATTCCATTTAAAAGTACTTTTTTAAATGGAGCCGTACCAGTCAATTTTAAACCCAACATTACCATTCTGGCAACCCAAAAAAATAAAATATCATGACCAGTTTCCAAAACATCCAAAGGATAATCTTTTCTGAATTCTTCTGAAGGCCAGTTTGAAGCGGAGAATGGTAGCAAAGCTGAAGAAAACCACGTATCCAAGACATCTAAGTCCTGAGTTACTTTAATTGAGGATGAATTTAAAACAAGTTGTGCTTTATTAAAAGCTTCTTCATTAGAATGAGCTGCTACCCAAGTGGATTCATTTGTTAAGTTGTCCACTGCCTTATAAGCAGGAATTTGATGACCCCACCATAACTGACGTGATACACACCAATCGTGACAATTTTCCAACCATTTTTGCCAATCAATTTCAAAATTAGCTGGTATAATCTGTAAACGGCCGCTTAAAACTTCCGCCAAAGCCCCATCAGCCATAGGCTGGCAGTGTAAGAACCATTGTTTCCTTAACATATATTCGATAACGTCTTTAGATCGCGAACATATTGGCAATTGCATGACGTGATCTCGAACAGATTTCAAAAGTTGCAACTCTCCCAGTTTTTGTAGAATTTTTTCACGAGCCTTAAAGCGTGGCAATTGAGCAAATTGTTTGTATTCCTGACTAATTACACCCGTGGGGGTGAATACTTGTTTAGCTTTAAGAAAGTGCCTTGTGGCCAATTCGAAATCGTTGCGGTCATGAGCTGGAGTGATTTTAACAGCACCAGTACCGAATTCAGGATCAACCGTTACATCGAATACCAGTGGAATAGGTTCTTCCCGGAAAGGATGCCATAACAGAACCTCCGACATATCACGATACTTTTTATAACGCTCATCGGTGGGATGCACAGCTACAGCCACATCACCTAATAAAGTTTCTGGTCTGGTTGTAGACACTGTTATTGTTTCATTGTCACTTCCAAAAACTTTATAATTGATATCGTAAATACGGCCAAACGTGATATTTTTGTCATAGCCGGGTACAGCAATTTCCGTAGCACCTTTAATGTCCACCGTTTCCACTTCAATATCAGAAATGGCAGATCCTAAGGCACAAGACCAATTGACTAGAGACTCCTTTCGTCTCATTAGACCCTCTTCAAAAAGGCGTATAAAGGCATCATTGACTGCATACGCCTGACGCTTAAAAATTAATCATTTTATAACAATTTTCAATTAAATAAAGTTTTATCCAACCTTGTCCATTGTAAAGTACTCTCGATCCCATGATAACGAACACCCCAACTTACGCAAATCATCTGTTATGGCACAACCTTTTTCTTGTTTCCACTTCCATACTTCTTTTAAAAATTCTTCGCGCCCAATTTGATGTCTAGTTACTCCTTTTTCTTTTAACAATTTCTTCTCCACTACCACTTGAGTTGCAATACCGGCATGATCTGTTCCGGGTATCCATAATACTTCATAACCCATTTGACGTTTTTGACGACAAATAACATCCTGCACCGTCGCCATTAAAGCATGACCCAGATGTAAATTTCCAGTAACATTTGGTGGTGGCAGCAGCATACGAAATGTGCCCGGTTTACACTTGCCTTTCGCCTTGGAAGTTGACTGTGGAATACTCTTTTTACATTTATAAATTTCCACCAGTTTTGGCTGATAACCCGATGCTAAATTGGCTGTTTATTAGTAAAAACATTTTTTCACTTTGGTTTTTATCAATGAAATTGAATGTGTCATTACCCAAATTTGAAGTCCATCGCTGCCGGCTTTGGTAATTTATGGTATATTCATATCTTATATATTTTTGTTTATTTGAATTTCGTAATATTTCTAAAAATTTAATCATTTTTTTAATATATTTGTAAAATTATTACGGTATCAGAGAATGATACAACAGCTGTAACTGTAGCAGTATTGCCAGTAAAGAATTTGAAAATAACATATTACTGTGTCCCAAATTTGAAGCAGGTATGATAAAGCAATAATTGTACTTTTTTCAATACTACTTTAATTGCAAAAGTGCTGAAATACTCCAATGACATGTAAAGTACACTTTAAAAATTTTAAACATTTAACTTTGAAGCTTTTTGGTCTAGGGTTGAGGTGCTGAAAAACAAAATAAATGAATTGCCAAAGGTATATTGTGTATACCTCATTCGTCGGCGAATGTGGAACATATTTTTGTATACCATAATTTAATAACAACAAAGCAAAGAAATCTTCTTTATGTAAATGCTGTATCGAATTTAATTCAGACAAAATATTAACTACGGTCTAATGAATCTTAATGCTATAGTTTTTAATTAACAAAAAAAGTATAGTTACTTTAATTGCGACTTTTTAAAATAGTTTTTTTTTTATCATGTTTTATGTCTCAAACTTAAAAAAATTATATGTTAGATACGTCGTTTCTAAATTAAAGTAACGTTATGAAAAAATTTATCAAAAAACTAGTTTCCTACATCATTCTGATTTCAATCTTCTTGAAAAATAATAAAATGATTATTGTGTTCGTTATTATAGGTACTTGGTTTACATAGTATGAACTATATGAATACTTTTACACATATGGGATTCAGACGACGATTTTTTAGCTTGATTTTTATAACAACGGTCAAATGCGGTATAAGCGCTTTTAGCGGGATGCTAAATCCAAAAGAAACTTTCTTTCTAAGACAATAACTTTTGGATGTGTTACTCTGTTAAACATATTTTTTATCCTGTTCATATTATAAAAATGAGCTCTATGTTCCTTATAGGAGCCAAAGGAACCAATTTATATATGTATAAGAACAAATCAAATCATCCCACTACTGACCACACACGCAATTTGTGATATCTTACCCTGCAACCACACATTCAAAAAATCACTTTCAAGGCGTTCACACTAACTGTTGTGATAACTCGTTTGATTAAACAAGAGAAAAGATTTATAAAGAGCAAATTTCATTTTAAAAACGCTACCAATAAAGAAAAAACTCATATTGGTAGTTTTTATCAGTTATTTTGTAAACAAAAATAAGAATTTTTAAATACAATTTTGTTTTAAATTAAGCCCATTTATTTTTTAAGAAATATATTCTTAAAAGGAAACACAAAAACAAACGAACGAGTTTTGCAACTTACCTACTGATTTATAATGTGTGCTTTCTAAAACAAAAGTGATTGAACTCGTAGTAAAATTTATATGAAAAACACTTGGTTTTTCGCGTGATTTTCATGTAAATTTTACTCTACGTTCAATCATTTGTATTGTGGAAAGCGCACATAATATTTATACTAGCTGACCCGACAGACGTTGTCCTGTCCAAATTAGGAAAAATGTTTGCGTTCGATTTTTAAAATCCCTTAAAAAGATACGAACATTTTAAAGAAAAATTAGTCAAATCGATGGAGCCGTTTTCTGATTTTAGGTGAATCGAAAAAAGTGGGCGTTAAAGTTCGACCATGGCGATGATTTTAAAGAAAAAATCGTCCAAATCGGTCAAACCGTTGTCAAGTTATGCGCTTAATAGAAAAAGGGGGCGTAAAAGTAGGCTTGGTACATTTTTCATTCGATGAAAACGTAAAATGGATAAATACGAACATTTAAATGAAACATTAGTCAAATCGATGGAGTCGTTTTTTGATTTTTGGGAAAATCAAAAAAAGTGGGCGTAAAAGTGGGCGGGGCAAAATTTTCTTTTTATTTAAATCTAAGTTGGACCATGGCGATAATTTTAAAGAAAAATCGTCCAAATTATATAGATGTCATTGGTGGTACAATATGAAAATTGGATTCGGTTAACCGATGAATTGCTACCCGATTAACTGATCGGTTAATTTAAAATGGGCTTTTTTCGATTAAACCGGATACATATGTGCTTAGAAAATATTTTTTTGTACAAAATATATCCTTCTAGTAATACATTATTAAAATACAGTACAAAAACAGAAATTAAAGAATTTGGAAATTAACTTTTTTTGCAGAATGTTCTGTGCTGAGCTTTTTTAGGATGAGTTATTTGTGAAAACAAGAGAAACTCTCGGTAGTAACACAACAACAGAATTAACCCAAACAATTAGAAGTGTTAAAAATTTAAAAAATTTAAACAGGACTTTAATGGCATAATACAAGATTTGATATGTTTAGAGAAATCGAGAAAAAGTACTGAGAAATTCAATATTCTGTTTTATTTATTCACAAGTAATATAATAAGCCTCATAGGCCAAAAACAATTTTATATTACAAAGTATATATACACCTGATTAGATATTCTATTAAATTCTTAAATAATACATATGTATATTTTTACAAAATACATATATTTACCATATAACGCACTTTTGGCTCCCCAGCCGGTAAACAAAAATCAAAAATAATAATAAAAAATGTCCCAAAGTAGTAGGCCAAGCAAAACTAAGACAACACTAGCAATAAAATCATTCTATATCCCACTCAATATATAAGCGTAAAGTTAGCATATTTGTTAGTTTATGGGTGGCTTTCGAATCCTCCAATATCTACGATAAGTAAAAAATTTATTAAAACTAAAGAAAAGTGTCGCTTAAATCCCTAACATTTCAATCAAATTATTTTTCTAAAAGATTATTTTATAAGATCTCCTTAAACTACTAAAAATACTAATAAAATGATCTCACAGTTTATTTTTTTTTTAAATACGTAATATGTATTACATAACAATAAAATATGTATTACAAATTTATGAATAAGAATTATCTATTTGTTTGCTCGTTTTAGTTCACGAATTGTTATGTTATTGTTTTTTTTTTTTTTAATAATAAACTCTAAATAATAAATAATTTTTCATATCTATTTATTGGAATTACTTAATTTAAAAAAAGCTTTATTAATCGGCTAACCGATTAATAACAAAATTAACCGATTAAACCAAAACCTCGATTAATTAATCGAGCGATTAAGCAAAAGCTCGACTAAATGAATACCCGAATATATATAGTTCTTTTTTAGCGATTTTCTTTGAAAAAAAAAGTTGGCAGCAGTGTGAAAGTGCCTTGCTTGCAGTGTTGCCAGAGATCACATGTCCCCAATTTAAACTTTTAAGGCACAAAAAAATCCCCATTTCAATATATTGTAAATCCAAAAATTTGTATCAATTTTAAAATTATGTAATTGACTTTATTTAATTGAGTACGTTTTAAAGTTATTTTCAAAATTTAAATATAAAATTCGTTTGTCAATAATAGTTGTAGTGGTCAAGCATTATTAAGAAAAGTTGCTCAAAATTTAAGCAATTAGCCGAAGAGCAAAAAATAGTTTCAAAAGCTTAAAAAGATAATAATAATGAAAAGTTCTAAAAAATAAATATATAAATTCGTAGTCAAAACGTCCTAGATGGGTATTTTGCTGATCTGACTGGCCAAAATTTAACTTTGTTAAAAATCATTAAGAATAAGATAAACTAGGTGTGCTATTAAACTTGTAGTGGTACAAATGGTCCACGCTTGTATTAACCAATCAAATCTTGAACATCGTTCACTGTGTATGCGTCGATTACCGCTATTTAGTGTGACTGTTCAGTTTATCATCAATTGAAATTTACTGGGTGATTGCTATGGTAAAAATACTTAAGTATTCTCTTAAGTATTATCACCTACTATTGTACGTAATTTGATTCTGTATTTGTATATTGAGCAAGGCGAATTCATACAAGGTGGTCTTATTTTGAAAACGTTTAACAACACTGTTAAACATTTTAACGTTGTGTCAAAAATTCAAAGAAATATTTAATTTTGTTTTTATATAAAATTGTGTTTGTTTGAAATTTTATAACTTAAAAAAGTTTTAAATTTCACAATTTTAATCGAAAATTAAAGAATTTAGTTAAGATTCTCCAGAACCAACAAGACGGTATACCATTTTGACACAAGGTTAGTAATCAGCTGTTGCTTACGAAGCAAGATAAGTTCACCTTGTGTAAATTCGCCTTGATATTGAGGCTTGTTTACATAGGTTATGTCTTTCCCCTAAATTATTTAAAAATGGTTTAATTGTTTAAATTTTCTGAAGGAACATCAGTATTTCATGTTTTTTGAATATACCTATAACATTTTATGCCCCATAAGATAGAAAAATGTTTATATCGTATTTTTAATTTTGTATCGAACGAGTTTTGTAACGCTCCTACTTAATTGTTTTTTAGGCTTAAATCTAGTTTACCGACGCAGCTCCAAATAAAAAAAAAAGTACCTAGATAGATAGAAAATTAAAAAATAAGAAGAAAAAATTAAATAAAAAAGTTGGCGGAAACGCTTAGTTTTCGAGTTATGGACGTTTTAAGTTTTTATATAAAAGCGTGATTTTCCACTACATTTTTATCTTTATATGGTCAATACTTACTATCCCAAAGAGGAGCAAAGTCTTGCGCCCGGCCGAAGGCCTGCTATGCAGAGAAGCTTTACTTAGCGAAGCCGGTTCTTGCTATACCATAGAGGAGAAAATACTTGCGCCCGGCCGAAGGCCGGCTATGTAGAGAAGCTTTAGTTAGCGAAGCCGGTATTTGTCATACCAAAGAGGAGCAAATCTTTGCGCCCGGCCGAAGGCCGGCTATGCAGAGAAGCTTTACTTAGCGAAGCCGGTTTTTGCTATACCACAGAGGAGAAAATCCTTGCGCCCGGTCGAAGGTCGGCTATGCAGGAGTGTTTTCGTTTGCGACGCCCATGTTTATAATTTGATGACGTTTGTATTACACTTTTATTTAAATAAACTACATACTTACCTGGTGCACTTCTGTAATATTTTGATGTAAAATGCAAAAAGAATGTAATGTGAGGTAAAGAGATAGTAATTTTCAAATAAATTTTGTATATCTAAAAAGATATGGTAAAAAGCTTTGAAATGATACCAATATTGGCCATATAACGATAAAAATGTAGTGGAAAATCGGACCTTTATATAAAAACTTAAAACGTCCATAACTTGAAAACTAAGCGTTTCCGCCAACTTTTTTATTTTATTTTTTCTTCTTATTTTTCAATTTTCTATCACCCTGTGTACTTTTTTTTTTTATTTGGAGCTGCGTCGGTAAACTAGATTTGTTCCGTTTTTTATGTTATATTACTAGACAAAATGTGATACATATTTCCAAATTTTTCAAAAATCCCGCAATACCCGCTCGCGAAGATTTTTCACAAACTAATATTTAAAGCCCCAATCTGGGGACAAAGCTTCTTAAATGGCAGCACTGTCTGCTTGTGTGAAAAACATATAAAAAAAAGAAGACGTAACAAGAATTTGTCCGGATTATTTCTTTAAAAGAAAAATTTTAAAATATTAGTAAATGTTTGGAAAAATAACAATAAACATTAAAAAATATACAATATTATGAAAGGAAGGAAAGAAACAACAAATTCGCTAAAAACAAAATTTTTTAAATAGGAAAGAAAACAAAAAAACTACGTACATACATACATATGTACTTACCAAAGAAAAAGAAGAAAGAAGGTAAAAAGTGGGTTATTTTATTTTTATTTTTGGTCGAAAAAGTGAATATTAATCATATTAAATATGAATTAAGTAAAGACATGTTATATATTTTTCTTGTTTAAAATAAAAAAAGATCATTTTTTTCCAATTGGAAAAAATGGTGTGTATGTTTGTTTGTTACAAAACAAAATGTCAAATTAGAAAAATGCAAAAAAGTTAGACAGCGCAGGTGCGTATTAAAGGGTCAAAAGAGAAGCAACGAAATGATTGATTTTTCCCTACATAAAAATTACAATTAGTTTGTTGAAAAATTTTACAGCATTCGCATGATTAACGCGCTAATTTTTATACGGAAAAACGAAGACAACTCACAATAATTAAATAAAAAATTCTACAATAAAAAAAAAACAGTTTGTAGAAATAATTAAAAATAAACTGTGCTTAAAACCTACTTGCTGTTCAAATAAAAAAATTAGTACTTATAGAAAGTTATTTCAAAATTAAAGTTAAAAAAATACTTTTTAAGAAAAAATTATCTTTTACACGAGCGACAGAAAAAAAACGATTTTTATATCCAATTAACTTTCCTACTTAATTTTTAAAATAGTCTGCTAATTTTGAAAAAATTATGTAAAAAACTAAGGTTTTTGAAAAAATTTTCTTTCTCTATTTTTTTATTAGAGAAAAATTTTTCATGGAAGTGTAATAAAAAAGAAAAACAAGATTAAATCACCTGAATTTTTTACATCACAGAAAAAAAAAATTAACAAACCCCCCTTTTAGAACGCAAAAAAAAAAACGGAACTTAACCTAAAAACAAACGAAGTGAGTAAAAGCAAAAATAACTAAAAACAACCCCACTCTCTTTTTTACTATTTATTTTTCCTTTCATATAAAAAGTACTTATTTTGCAAATAAAAGTTATAAAAAAGAACTAAATAAAAAAAAATAAACAAATAAAACTGCCTAAAATGGTTTTTAATAAACAAATCTAATGACGACTGTGATTTTTTTGCAAATTTTTATTTTGTTTTAGTTTTTATTATTTTTTTATTTTTATGATCACTTTTTCATATTTATTTTATAAATTATTAATATTTAAAACTTCAGAATTTGTTGATGTGACATCCGTTATGGGTGCGAGTTCAAATATTGTACAGCAACACAAATTTGCACAAATCGATCTAATTAATAATCGATTATCAAACACATCGCTAAGTCAAACCCATATTCATATGTTTGTAGGTATTTTAACCATAAATCTTGAAAAATTTTTTTAGCAAAATTTTGAATCAATTTAAAATATCTATTATTCAGTCATGTCACAGAGTACAATTCCGTTCGGAAATTATTCCGTATTTTGATGCTTCAGAAAGTGACGAAAAAATTTTTCGGAATGAAACAATTTTTGTTTTCATTAACGGAATGGGAGTTTTCTGTATGTGAAAGGCCAAAAATCTACCAAAATACACTTTCTATTAATTAAAAAAAATGTCTTCTTTGGTTCCGAACGGAATTGTACTCTGTGACATGGCTGATAACGAAAACGTTTATTAACCCTAATGCAAATATTAATATTCCATCATAACTTACCACTTTGAATATTTGTTTCGGCAAATTTTACTTTAAATCAGCAGTGCACTATCACTTAATAAAACTGCAAATAAATTAGTTTGCATTCTTTTTTACCAGCTTTAGTGATAATCAGGGAAACCAGAAATATGCAATTGCATGTTTTTGCTTGTGCGACTGATGAAAGCAAAAACAATATATTTATTATCAAAAAGTAATTTCAATTTTTGGGAATACAAAATTTTAATTTCAAAAGATTTTGTTATTCGTGCTTAATTCCCAGTTTTTATCAATAATAAAAACTGGGAATTAAGCACGAATAACAAAATCTTTTGAAATATATTTATCCGTTTAGAGCTTTTTAAGAATTTTGGTATCGATTTGTTAGTGCATATTTTTGCATATTTTACCGTTTGCAGCATTTTTTTTTGGCATATTTTAGTTTAAAGAGTCTTTTTGCAGCTTCTTTTAGGTTTAAAGCGTATATTTTGCCTTTTTAATTCATATTTATATACATATTCAATTTTTTTAAATGCCTACAATAGCTTTCTCAGCAAATAAAATTTTTTTTTTTTCGAAAATCTGTTACTTCAATTTCGACATCTACATTTAATTTTTACTCTAAAATTGTAAGACAAAGCAGGCAGTTATTAAGAATAAATGTTATGCAATTTGTTTTTAAACCAATCTTTTAGTATTCCGATCGACTCAGAATCACTTTTTAAAGTGATCTAACGATGTCTATCCATCTGCCTGGCTGGTTGTCTGTCCATGTTAGCCTTGTGCGCAGAGTACAAGTTCCAATTTTGTAGATAATTTGATCAAATATGGACGAAGTTTATGCAAATGGTGAGAATCGGTCTATAAATTCACATCCTAATTAGACTCTTTGTGTCCGCAAGCTATCTAATTACGATGGTATTTAAATTAAATTCGTGCCAAACATATTTTACTTCAAATTAAATTATTTTCGAATCGAATCACATTTCCTCAAAGCTCCCATCCTTAACTAGCTTTAAAATCCTTTTAAAAGTTAACATTTGTTAACAATTTAGCGACCGTACCTAAAATCCCTTTAAGACAAAAACTCATATGGATGTTAATATCTAGATAATATTCGGCGCAAACATCTCTTATATGAATTTTAACCTTTTTTAGGTTTTTTTTTAGATTTTGTTATTCAGTGATAACCACTCCATAGACTCGCGAGCCAGTCAACAATAGTATTTTTCACACAGACACGGTCGGCAATTCACATGTATATAACAACTTTGTTCGTTTCAAAACATGAGACTATCATCAGTCTCTGCGACCGCACACAAGCACATAATATCTTTGTGTGCGTGCGTTCGGGGCTTAGTTATCACTGTATTAAATGGTTGAATATTGTATCTTCAAATGAGCAATTTTTAATTTTGAGGGCATATTTTTAACATTTTTCGGGGCATATTTTCCAGTTTTTGCTGCATATTTAATGCGCATAAAACGTTTTTTTTATAGCATATTTCTGGTTTCCCTGGTGATAATTGTTATTTTTTTTTTAACTACCACTAAAAAATTTAGTGATAGTTGCAATAAACTGATGATTGTTTTTGTTTTAAATCAAACTTTTTTTGAGTGCAAAATTTTTTAAAATCAATATCACTCATGTTTAGTGAGGCTGCAAATTTTAAATTCATCACTCAATCATCATCATCATCAACAAAATATTTTTACACTATCCCCAT
Source organism: Pollenia angustigena (assembly GCA_930367215.1). Classification (NCBI taxonomy): domain Eukaryota; kingdom Metazoa; phylum Arthropoda; class Insecta; order Diptera; family Polleniidae; genus Pollenia; species Pollenia angustigena. The sequence continues at coordinate 217,830,809 of OV884058.1, read as the reverse complement.
CTATGATACGTATAAATTATTTTTTTAGGATCTCTTTAAAATGTTTGGTGGCTTGCTTTTAGTGGTAATATTTGACAAATCGTCAGCTCAGAATTGGTTTGGCGCATATGCCAAAAAGTCGGAGTGGAGAAAAACGACAAGGAAGATTGACATGAAGATTTCTCAAAATGTACCCGATAGAATTTTTTTATATTTTTACCACTGAAGAAAAATGTAAATTTTTGCGCACTTTCATGAATAAAGTTAGAATTTAATAGTATTTTTTTGAAAATGAAAAATATTGTTTTGTGCCGCATACGCCACTTTTCTAAAAAAAAATTAAAAAAGTGGCTTTTTGTGCTGCATACGTATACTTATTGCTGTGTAACTTGTTGAGATGAATTTTTTTTTATAGTTTTTTTATTTGATTTTACTTTACAAAAACAGAGAAAAACAGTTCTACTGTTATGAAAAATTAAATAAAAAGCCACAAATTAAACAACTTAAATAATGCAAAAGTAAAAAGAAATTTTAAAACTTTTAATATTGAGTAAATTTTTATAATAAGCTTTATCAACACGTGGAAGAAATATAAGCAAGTCTTTTATGTCTCTATTTTTATCGCTGGAAATAAATGATGGTTTCGATATTTTCAAAACATTCGTCAACAAATTCTCAGGAGTTTTCAAACAATTTTTTGATGCAGACTTAACCAAAATTGCAATTTTATATTTTTCCTCTCTGGTAGAAGTTTTTTAATTTATACATAAATCATTATTTTAACTGTATAGAAGTACTTAAATTTTAGCAAAAGGGACTTTTCGAAAGTCCATTTTATTTGCTTCCAACGAGTATGTGCGAAAATTTTCCGGAAACAATTCCATAACATTAAGTTTTGTTTTATTATTTGGCATTGTTTTAAGCAAATTTAGTAAATGAAGAGGACTATGAATTTCAATATTCTTTAAGTACCGGTCAATAACACCATGGACAAAGTCCACTTCTTGAATTAAAGAATGTTCTGGTTCTGAAGACTTTTGTATTACGGCATCAATATTATTTTGTTTAAAGAACATTTTGATTGCGGTTGCGTTAATTTGATTTTTATTTTGAGGTACGCAAGAATCGCTCCATAATGTCAAAGTTTTAATTAGTGGATAATCTTTTATTAATTCATTTAAAATTTTAATTAAAGCACTAGCAATGTCGTTACCACTCCGACCGCTATGAGCTTCCGTCCACAAGGCACAATAAGTAAAAGTTGGTATATTTGGCATAATAATGGTTGCTGTAAGATTGTACATATTCAATTTTCATTTGTAGTAAAATGTTGAAGCATTTCCCGTAGGTAGGCTAAAAACACTTTGCTTATCATAGCAAACCGTACACTTGGTTGGGTCCAATATTTTATAAAACTATTTTTCACAAATTAATTTTCTTGTTGTCATTTTATTTTGCTTTTGCTTTAACTATATTTTTTCTTACGGCAATGCAGCAAAGCAACAGTAAAATTTATTTTGTACGTTTTTGTATGAAGAATTTGCTGCAATCGCCAAACAATGGCTTGTAGAGCAAAACAGTACTTAAAAAAAATTTGAAACAGTTGATATGCAGCAAAGTTAATGCTTTATATCTCAGAAACCATAAAAATTTTCGCGAAACAGGTTTTTGATTTAGAAAGAGGGTATTAAAAAAATATATTCCTCATACCTAACTCATTTTTGTTAAAAATGGTCGGTAGGTCAAACCAGTAATGAGCTGGCGAAATAACAACTTCTTCGAATAATCTGAGCAATTTAGTCTTCCGGCTTTACTTTAGGCATTTAAAAAAACAAATTTCATAACATATTTTTGATAAGAAATACCGCCGAATTATTGTTCTCCAGAAATATTTTTTTTACGTACACTTTTAAATATTAGAGCAAAAATGTTAACAAATACAATTTTGTGACAAATAAAAAACTGCAGATTTATAAATGCGGGATGTAATTTTTTTTTAAATTAAAGTTTTTTGGAAGTTTTATTGTTTATTGACTGAGATGCAGAAAAGTTAAAATATTTCCGCGATTTCGTGGAAATAAATCTATAAGAGCCTTATACAAACAAATTTTTCTGATATTTTTATGCTTCATTTTTATCAGTTTATAGCATTTTCGGCGAAAATGCAAAATGTTGATTGCCAATTTTTGTTGTGTTTAATCTATTTTAATTTTTTTATTTGTAATTTTGTTCTAACTTGATTTAAGTTTCTATAATTATCCCATTCTATTTTTTTTTGTAGACGACACGTTTCGAACACATTTGTATGTATGTACATAAGTACATATTTGTTTGAATTAAATTTGTTATACCTACACGATACTTTAATAAGTTTTTTAAGTTATTTGGTATTGTACATTTTTGCAAAACACTTGCATACATTTTTAATAAAAATATTTTTTTTTTTCAAAAACTACATAGACAATTGTTTAATAGATTTATTAAGGGAATATTTTTTTGGATTCCATTTTTAATGTTGTCTCGTTAGAAAAAAACTTTGAACATGAACTAAAATTTTATTTTAATTGTAATGCTTAAATTGCAGGGACCGGTAGGTGCGGTTATAAGTTTTATTTTAGAAATTACTTTTTAATCATTATTTCTTGAATTTTATTTTCGCTTAGAAAATAAAAGTAATTTTCTGAGTTTTATTTATTCTTCAGAAAAAAAGTTATTTCTTGATTTTTATTTATTCCCCTTATGCAGGGGTTTTGAGATCTCAGTTAAACTAGGTTTAGTTAATCTGAAAACAGATTTGTGCCGCCATTACCAAGTGTGTATACACACTTTTGACGAAACAGCTTAGTTTTGCTTAAAATGTTGGTCTTTAATGAAGTAATAAAAAAATCATATTTTGCCAGAAAAATTCGAGTTTCAGACAGGTTTGTTATACGTAGGGAAAAATCCCTATTCGTAAGCCGTAGGGTAAAAAGCACAGATTTTGTTAAACCATTAAAAAGTAGGGCAGTATTTTTCGATTTGTGACATCATGATAATAAAATTGTTGATAGGACAACATTACAAATTAATAAATTTCTTTGAGTGATCGCTTGCCGCCATTTCGACTTGGATTTGAAGGTAAATTCATGAAACTCTCTTTTATAAGAATACAAATGCTTTGAATTTAATTTTTAAGAGCAATAAATACTAAATTTGCTAAAGACGGGAATCAAAAAGTTTTAGAGAAAAGTCACAATTTTAATCAAAATTTAATTTTTCTGGGAACAACTTTAAATAAAATTTATGTATGTATTCATATAACTTTTAACAACTTTTGCAAATAGGACAAACGGCATAGCATAGTCGAGAAAAGCATAAAAATGAAGACCCATTATATTTTTTTGTTTGAAATCGCGTAAAAGGTTCCGCCCAAACGCATTTAATTTCCCATTTAAATTCGCCATTTGCTTTATCATTTAATTTAGAAATTTGAATAAATATTATTTGTGTAAAAATGTTTAAAAGAGTGAAATAAGTGTGACATGCAATACTTAAATGAACTGGTCCAAATATTTAATTAAATACGTTTAAAAAATAAATATTTTTCAAACTACAAAAATGATTTTCCGACTTTACAAAAGCAAATCAATGCTTTATCAGACATTGGGTCAAAAAACCATCAGTTTTTCAGGAAGTTCTGCGAAGCAACTTCTGCGCAGAACGCGCAAAAAAACTTTGCAAGACAATTTTCTGTATTAAAAATGGTCACATACTTTAATTTTAAAACTTATTTCATATAACAATTGAAAACATTTCATTTTTTTAAAATAAAAAATTTTTAGAACTCACGTTTGGTGCGGAAAACTTTTGAACCCTAATCACCTAAAAAAGTGATATTGATTACAAGTACAATATTTGCCACCATGTAGTGTTATGCCAAATTTAACCGATTCAAGGGCGATCTTATCTACAATGTGCGCGCCATTGGCTTAATACATTTCTTAAAAATTAAATTGTCAAATACTAAATAACTTCATAAGAGATATTAAAGGCTCAGTTAGTCTTTACTTTCTGTTCTGTTACGAATCAGCTGATTTGTTTTTGTTATTAAAAAACCTGTAAAATTTATTAGTTTTTCTGTTCTGTTGCGGTTCAGTTTGTTAAAATCAAAAAATTGTTAAAGGCAGAATTAGTCTTTACTTTCTAAGTTGCTACAGAAAAAGAAACTATTACAATTTCAAAACAGAACGGCACGGAACAGAACAGAAACAGAAAGTAAAGACTAATTCTGCCTTAAACATATTTTGTAAACAAATTTAAAAATAACGTTAGAATAACTTTTCCAATAATAAATTAATTTTATTTATTTATTTATTTAATCAATACAAAGAAATCCTATAAGGCCAATTATACATGTATTGTAAGATTAATATCCATGTTTAATAAAATACATCAATAATCATACTAATAATAAAGAAATTCTCTTATTTAAATTCTTATATAAGTAAGTTTTTATAAACATAAGTAGTATTTAAATACTTAACATAAGTGGCTCCCCAACCACACAAATATTACAAAATTAAAAAAAACAATGACTAATTCCAAAATTATCCTATAAAATCACCAGAGTTTAACAACAAGCTATTTATCCAAAAAAGTTCAAAAGCTTTTTCTTATATGTAAAATAAGACTATGAGAATAACCTTAACGAAGGTGGCAAATTGTTCCATATACTCCATAATCTAATTCTAAATGAACGTTCGAAAACTGAAAGACATATTCGAGGTATCTCAATCTGTACATTTCGAGTAGAGTGAATTAATGTGAATTCTTCCACTATAGATTTAGGTTTACTGGATTTGAAAACTTTATAAAAATGAAGTTAAAGACGCAAATGTAAATATTTATTGAAATCGAAACCTAAAAATACAATAAAGAGGGTATCTGAACTCATGTTCACGTATGTTAATATTATAAATATAGCGAATAATTCTCCTAAAATTTGTACTAAGATTAGTTAAAATAGTAGATGTTCCAGAATAAACCTCCAAACAGTAGTTTACCTTAGACATAAGCAGAGCATGAGAAAAAGGAGACGCTAACGAAGTAGCGGGTATATATATGCTAGTATATAATATTCAAAACTTGTTGAACAAAATAACCTAGCATTTTATTCCCAACCATAAAAAAGTGTAAGTTAAAAAACAGTACAAAATAGTAATCTTAATTTAGATATGCATTTTTTGCAAATATCAAAATGGCCCTAGCATAGTCGAATAGTCCATTGAAAACTAAAAAAAAAATCAGATTAATTTTGAGCGGTTTTCAAAAAAGGTAACCACATAACGCGGTAAAGTTGGAAATTTTTTTTTTTTTTATTTATATTTTTACTTATACATTTAGCCAAAACCTTTAGCAAAACAACACGCACATTAAATTATAAATTCATGTCTTTTAATAATTAAGAAACTTTTTAACTTTTTTTTAATAAAATATTTAAAAAATTTTTCTTTAGGGATTTTAGAAAATCGCTTTTGTGGGTGAGGTTTTTATTTTCAAACGACCCAAACAAATTTATTTCGTAAATAACACAATATTCGCTATCGCGTAGTGCTAGGGCCAAAATTTGGTTATAGTCCTAATGTACATATTACAATATACACCCTGCAGGAAATGCCACTAGTGAATCCAAACTGATTCACTATTGACACAGTCAGCAGTACTTGTGACTTATTATACCCCAGGCAATGTTATTTACAATAGACATTTAACATTTGCGTGTCATTGGAAATATACTACTGACGTTGGTGCTACTGAGTCAGTAGTAGGTACAGACTAGGTAGTTCCTTTGGGAACATACTTAAACCGCCACATCTTTTGTGAATACATAAAATCAAAAATTGTTTACAGATTTTAATCATTTATAGCTTGTTTTGTTTGCAATGTTGTTTTTTATATGTCTGCATAAAATTAGAAGCATAGCATAGCATAGCATTTTTCAATTTTTATGAATTTTTAAAAACAAAAATTCCGAAATTTTAATAAAAAAATTATTTTTTTTTCAAGAAAAAAAATTATGTTTCTAAAACGACTGCGCATATAAGAAAAACGTTTTACCTTTCTTATAGTAAATTTTATTGCGGAATTTCGTTTTTTTTTAGTTTTTCAATAAACTAAAGCGTTTTTGAGTTACGCGAACATATGTTGTGCAACATTCTTAATTTTCGAAATAACGGTATATCTCGAAAACCAAAGCCAACATAAAGAAAAAAGTTTCAACTTTCTTAAAGTAAATTTTGTTGCGGAATTTCGGTTTTTTTAGTTTTTCAATAAACTAAAGCGTTTTTGAGTTACGCGAACATATGTTGTGCAACCTCCTTAATTTTCGAAATAACGGTATATCTCGAAAACCAAAGCAAACATAAAAAAAAAAGTTTTAACTTTCTTAAAGTAAATTTTATTGCGGAATTTCGGTTTTTTTAGTTTTTCAATAAACTAAAGCGTTTTTGAGTTACGCGAACATATGTTGTGCAACCTCCTTAATTTTCGAAATCTCGAAAACCAAAGCCAACATAAAGAAAAAAGTTTTAACTTTCTTAAAGTAAATTTTATTGCGGAATTTCGGTTTTTTTTTAGTTTTTCAATAAGCTAAAGCGTTTTTGTGTTGCGCGAACATATGTTAATCTATCTATACAATATATAATTTCTTAGTATGTCAGGATGTTTGCATGTATGTCCTATTCTTTCCGCAACTTTCTGAAGCCATCTGATGACATAGGAAGCTGAAATTTGGCACACTTGAAGTACTTTCTCTGCGGAAGATCGTAACGAAGCCATATTTTTGATTTTTGGCTTTTCAACTAGTATAACTATAAAGATCTGATAGAAAAGATGTTTTTTTTTTTTTATAATATGGGGAACTTTGGGCCCCACCCGGCACGGCTAGGCACCGTCGGATTGACCTGAAAAATTAGATCATGATTTCTTACAGCAAACCTCATATTTTAAGCAGCGCAAACAATTAAATAAAAAAAAAAAAAAAATTGCGACCAGTCTAATGTACATACACATGTTATATATGTGTAAATAATAATCAAACGAATAAATTACTTGATTTACACATTCGATTATATTGATGTATTCCTTTTGCATGTAGTGTCTTTTAGCTTAATTTCTTTAGTTTAAATTCGAACAATAATCCAGTGTTTAAAAGCAATCCACTAGAAGCTTTTTATTTTTTATTTAATAATCATTATTTGAAGTCCCTGTTAAATTGTCATTAGGTTTAACACAAACTTATTATAATTTGTTTTAATTATTTTTTTCAATTGATGGCATTTTTTATTGTACGAGATGTATTTTTCGGTTTACGCTACGATTATAAAAGTTAACTTTAATTTTTGATTTCACTGCTTTTTTGTAGTAGGGGTTTTAACTTTTTATCTATCGTCTGTTGGCAATAGCTGCGGGACGAAATAGGTACAAATATGTACATATTATTCTCCCACAAAGAGTAATATTAGATAATTGTTTAAAAAAGAAATGATGATTGAAAAATCAAAATAAAATTAGAAAATAAAAACATTAGAAAAGCGTGCTCAACAAAGTATTTATTTGTGAAATGTTACTGAATTGAATCTTTTATTATTTTAATTCTCACACCATCATGGTAGAGAGGGTATTATGTGTTTGTGCTGATGTGTGTAACACATTTAAAAATATGTTCTAGAGAAATACGGTTCTATATGCCGATCAAATCGTATTCACTTTCTGAGTCGATCTAAAGATGTCCGTCCGCTTGGCTGTATGTCTGCCCATGCACACCTTGTCCACCTTGGCAAAATGTTGTACGGCTAGGCATAGAATGTGCCATATTTCCTCTATAAATCCCCTCTCTTACATCGTTTTAAGACAAACAAATCTTAAAAATATGTATTTATCTAGATAACATTTGGCACAAAGAACTCTTATATTAATCATAGCTTCACGACATAATTTTGTTCTGCCCATGGGTCCTATAAAGGGTACAAATAAATGTATGTGCTTCTATAACCTGCTGTCAGACAATTCCTATGTTTTTCCAGTGATCTGTTGTTTTTTATAAAAACTCACTTTATAATTTTTAAGTAAAATCACTTGCTCAAACAGACACATTTGCTCAACAGTAAATACATAAATGGTAGTAACATAAAATTTATAACCGAACATACACACAGATACTCCGAAAATTAGAGCACTGTTTTCGTGTGCAATAACAAAATACAAAAACTACAATACTTACTGACTATGATAAAGTTAAACATCATGATGATTCTGGCGTTGGTATGAATGATACAGACAAAGATGATGACGATGTGTACTCAAATGTCGAGGTAAACAATGAAAATAGACCAACAAACCAACCAACCAATCCATCCATCCAACAAATTTATAATAATAGAGCGCGCATGGCCCAATTTTTTACAAACTTTGAAAAACAACAACAATTACAAACAAAAATTTTTAATTTTATTACAGTTTTCTATTTTGGCTCTTCTTTTGTTTTGCATTTCTTAATAATAATATTTTGTAACTTTTGTTATTATTATGTATACACGTCTAAAAGTCCCTATTTTAGATAAGTAATACACATGACATTTTGGGAAATTCAATCTTAATATTTGAATATGCAACAAAAAAGTATGTATGTATATGTCAATAACATCCCTGCAAATAATAGGACCAGTCCAAACACGCGTGTAAAGAGTAGTCGACAAGGGACCAGGACTAGTCCAAAAGTAACCCAAACGTATGGAAAAAAGCTGGTCTATTTAACATTACGATGTCCTAGAGAGGACCATATAACCCACCTTTGGACCAATAAGGAGTTGTTTTAAAACTACTCCATGGTATACACAAGAGGATTAGTTTTGAAGTCGTTTAAAAACGAAAGCACGTCGTGAAAAAACGAAGACATGTCGTCTCACTACAAACACTTTTTAACAATGACATGGTCCATGCTTGCATTACATCGGACCAGTCCATGGAGTAGTCCATTTTATTAAAATGGATCAGGTGGTCCAATTTTATTTGCAGGGATACATGCATATGTACATACATACATATCGCACTTGATCATAAAGGGAGTATTAACTCAAAATTTTTATTTTTTCACTTTTTGGGAAAAATCGACACGCTGTAAAAATATCGTGCTATTTCGTATACTTGTTATCAGTATACAAGGATTCGATTCATGCCAGAGACTCTGGTTTCCTGCAGACAAGTGAAGAGCTTCGCGGGATTATCTTAGGGGATTTAAAAAATACATCAATTTTTTTTAGTGTTTTTGAAGAGAACACAACCCTAAATACCGTTCGTAACTATTTTCAGGAAAGAGAAATGCGCATAGGAATAGCTTATCCCATCAACAATAAATTTCAAGTGTTTTTGTCAAGAATAAAAACTGGGAATTAAGCACGAATAACAAAATCTTTTGAAATTAAAACTTTGTATTCCCAAAAATTGAAATTACTTTTTGAAAGAGCCGAACATTATAAACAATTCGTAAAAACGGAACAATTGTAGTGATACTGTAGACAAACATTATATTTTAATTTTTTATGGTTCTTTTTTTACCTTGATAAAGAAATGAACAAACAAAAAATGTTATCAACGACCGCAGCACGAACAGATTGTGTGTCTATTGTGTATATATATTTTGTTTGGGTTAAAATATTTTGCCGGTTTTTGGTATGTGTATTTTGTTTTTGTGAAAAATGTTTGGTTTTTTTTTTTACCAGCAAAAGAGCTGAAACGAAAAAAACCGAACGGAATTAAATGCTCATCTTTTTGTTTACTTGGATAAGAACATTATTATTTGTGTGTTCGAAAGAGGACAAACAGGGAAACATTATTTTTGTTAATGATTTTCTACACAAACACTATTAGCGTTTGTGTTTTCCACAAATCTACCGAACCGAACACTAAGGAGCGATATTTAGTGTTTATTTTCGAACACTGCTTTTTTATCCGAAGATATTATGGATCCTTATGAGAACAGAAGAAGTTCAAATCACAATATGTAGTCCGGAAATGTTTGCTATTGTAATTCAGCCTGATCGGTATACAAATGACGGAGATATGAGCAAAAACCATGACTGCCTCTAAATCACGTGTTGAAGTTGTTTTTAAAAAATTTTTGTATTTATATCTGCAGAACGGCAAGAGCCAAATTCCAAATAAGGTACAAGAATAATTAAAAAGATTTCTCTATGACGTGCTTAATTCCCATTTTTTTTTTCAAATACACTGAAATTTATTGTTGAGGGAAAGCTAGTTTTCATGCGCATTTCACTGCTTAGGCAAGATCATCAGAAAACTTGTTTCGAAGATTTTAGAAAAGCTAAAAATATTATACAAATAAAACTTTAAAGCGAATAAGAATTATAAACACTCAAAATTCTACTTGTAACAATATCAAAGCTTAAACAATAAACAGTGAGTTTATCTTTCCTTACATTTCCCTACAATTGGTTGGCTCTTTTTCCGACTCGAATTGTAGTTGGTAATAAAAACAAATTGCTTCATTTTATTTTTTCGTAAGAAAACAATTGGCAATTTCAGTTTTTTGCACGGGCACCTTCAAAATTATTTTCGGGAATACAAATTTATTAATAATATTTCTCTATGACGTGCTAAATTCCCATTTTTTTGGTTATCGATACACGACATTTGACAAAATGTGGGCGAGATTAGAGAAGTGGGCGTGGCACTTCGCATACAAAAAAGTAGATTTCCAAATTAGGAACAAGCATCTTTGTTATCCATACACAAAATCCGACAAATATGGGCGGGAGTAGAGAAGTGGCGTGGTACAACATCGATTTATTTATATCTTAAGAACGGTTAGAGAAAAATAGTCCAAATTTGGTACAGGACTAGAAAGGTACAGGTCTAGAAAAGTGGGCATGGCACCTTCCGTACAAAGGCATTATAGATTTCTGTATATCTGGAGAATGGCAAGAGTCGAAGTTTATAAATTAAGTACAAGCATCTTGGTTATCCATACTATACATACGACAAAATGTGGGCTGGATAAGAAAAGTTGGAGTGGCACAAAATAGATTTCTCTCAGTTAGATAACTTTCGTCCATGGTGGAGGGTGTATAAGATTCGGTACAGCTGAATATAGCACTCTTGTTGGTAATAAAACGGTTCGATGAAAAATTATTTTTCATATGCCTTTAATATTGAATTAAAAATTGTTTTGCTTTCACAAAACAATTTTAAATTTTGAGTTAATACCCTCTTTATAATCACGTGCGATATATTCTTTTAAATTTGTGTGCAATATCCATACAAATCTCTTAGAATTTGTTTGAAATATTGAATTTTTCTTTTAAATTTCCTACCAGTACAAGAAGGTATTGTTAACTTGAGATTTTGACAACAACTAGTGCAGAGCAATGCGTGTTTTGTGTGAGAGTATGTTTGTACATACTTTTGAAAATGCTGAAATTGCAACATTATTTTAGGTTATTTAGTTTTTATGCTCTGCGATGCGTAGTATGGAGAATTTTTCGAAATGTCTGTTGTATGGGTGGTATGGTGGGTGGTGTGTCAAAAAAGTAACCTAGTAATATACATATGTTTGTATATATGTATACAATTACATACATAGATATACTTTTATATAGACATCCCAGTTATTGGGTCGTTTTTTTGGTTGCTTTTGCCATTCATGTGATAACATGTGATTCTCTTTTGTGTTTTGTTTAGTCTTTTTTGGTTTCTATTTTTTTTGTTAAGTATTTTTTCTGCAGTTTTACTATAATTTTGGTTAAAAAAGAGTAGATTTTTTTTATCATCTATTGTAATTAGGTTAAATTTTGTTTATTTGGTTTTCGTTGTCTTTATTCACTACAGCAAATTTTTTGTATGTTTTGCTTAATTTAAAAGCAGAGGTTTTACTGGGAAACGATTGTTTATTTTAATTAATTAGTTTTTTTGTTTATTGTAATTTTTGTTATGGGAATTCAAAGAAGCTGAAATGTTAATGGGAAAGATAGTAGGTAAGCGGAAAATATTTTTCGCTCAATTTAATTATACAACAATATGAATATTCAAATATAATTTCAAATATTTAGTGTTTTATCGCGTCATATTGGTTAGGTTAGGTTAGCTTCCATGGGCAGCCATCAAAAGACAGCTCAGTTGGGTCCTTTATTGGTCCCTTTGTTATACCCGGCGCCAATGCCCATCCCTAAGAGCAGTTACTCAGATGGCGTCACTGCAAAGTCCAACCACTTCGTCTTCCTAGTGAAGAGAAGGAGCGATTTTAGTTCTATCCTGGATAGATCGTCCAAGCAGGCAAATACCGGTTCCCCCAGGTATTCTTCCCTAATGCCCCGCAATCCAGTGCAATGACAAAGAAAGTGAAGCACAATCGCCTCTTCCTCCTCGTTTTGACAACTTCTACAGTAGTCGTTAAATTCCAGACCCATTCTTCCAGCATGAGTCCCCACCGGCCAGTGTCCAGTCACAACCGATATCACCGTCCTAATCTGTACTGAAATTCTGTAACTTTTTAACGACAAAAATTTGTCGTTAAGTAGTCAAAATTCGTTAGCTAACGAAAGATGTCGTTAAGAGCTATTCTGTAATGAAATTTTAAAAATTTTTATCGGCAAAAAATTTCGGTAGCTAACGACACAAAAAAAGTTCTTGTTAAATAATAACGACAATAAATGTACTGTTAACAGATTAAAAATATAGAGAAAGTAGCCAATTTTTAACACAAAAAAAGTAGGAAAGTATAGTCGATCAAGTCCGACTCTACATTGCAGTATTTGGGCGATCATGTTTCCGCCAAAAAGAGTATGTTGTGAGGTTAATATTCACATAAGACATTTTTGTGCCAAATATTATCTAAGTATCTACTACCATTATTAGTGTATTTGTATGGGAGCTGTGGTCAAATATGGACCGATTCTAAAAAAATTTGTTCTGGTGATTTATGTAGGTTGCGACAAAATATTTTTCTTATTCAACTCAAATGTCTATAAAACAAGATGGCTATTAATAGGCACAAAACCCTATTCCGGAAAGAAGTTTTCGTGTGGGCTATAAAATTAAATAAATGCTTCTCACCATTACAAAAAGGCTTCGACCTTGTGACAATAAACGCATATGTGCCAAATTTTATAAAATTATTTTTTAAATTGCTTCCTGTAGTTTGCGCACAAGATTATCTTGTACAGACAACCAGCCATCCTGATAGAAGGTCGGGCTTCGTTAAATGGATTCTGACATTGATTCTGAGTTAATCGGTATACTAAAAGGCAGGCCCAGAACCTTTATTTAAATGTGTTACACACATTCGTACAAACACATAATATCCTCTTCACATACAGTAGTGTAGGTATAAAAAGTAAGAGCAGATGTTGTGCTAGAGTGGCTCAGTCACCTGGAAATTTTTCCCTATGTATAAAAAGATTTAACACCAACATATTTGTTTAGAAATATAATCCATATTTACACGTTTTCATTCATGTTTTGTTAAAATAAATGCAATAAAGCAAATTTATTTTGTATTTTTTTTAATTTTAAAATATTTTTACTTTGACGTTCTTATATTTTTACCGATATTTGTCGTCAATATTTGTAAACAAAAATATTTGTTTATTTAAAATACAGAATAACAAAATCGTTAAAGTAACCGAGATTTCTCGTTAATTAACGATATCGGTAGTTAAATTCAAAAAGTTACAGAATTGAGGTACTGGTCCCTGCTTAACCTTGTCTCATATTGGTTGTATTTACTCTAATTCTTTGACTGTCTTAAAAATTTTGTTTGCCTTATTATTAGTTTTTTTACTCAAATTTTGAAAACAAAAATAGTTTTTGCATAAAAAATAATTTCTGAATACATTCGAAATACATAGTTGAAAATATAAAAAAAATTTTATGTGAAGGACTTGATGGAAATTGTATTCCTAATTTTAATCCTAGTTGGTGTTTTGATCAATATCGGACAAATCATTTTTATGTATTAGCATAACCGCCTTATTTCGGATGAAATATTTGTCAAGCCCATAAAAAAATATCTATTTCTGTTTCAATAAGCAAATGAAACATAATTTTGTTAAGAGGAAAATGTTTGTGAAATAGTTCTAAAGCAATTAAATTTTGTATTCACACTCTTAGCCATTTCACAAAGTGTTCTAAAGTGCTAAGTACTGTGAACAGCCGTTTGAATTATCATATAAAATTAATGTTAATGTCAAAATTAAATTAAAAAAAAGAAAAAATAAAAACTTAAAATTATAAACAAAAACCAACGGAAAAAGGACGTTGAAAATACATGGGCAACAAATTTGTAAATTCATTTAATATTTTAATATGAAAGACAAAACAAAATATTTTTGACAGTCATAAAATTGTAGCAAATAAAACCAATGTGACTTTATGATTTGCCTATATATATTTATCGAATTAGTTTTGCAAGTCTTGAACCTGATAAATAGTCTAAATCAGGTACAAGACTGCAAAACAGGTCGCACTGAAATATTTTATAAAATAGAAAATTGTCGAAAAAGGGTTAGGGACCGTTGTGGGGTAAACAATGTCGCACGAAATGTAAAATTAAGCAACAATGTGATGTTCCTCCTTAATATATATATGTTCCAAATGTTGATATTTTTTATTAGGCTAAAGTTCATCAAATTTAATTTTCATTAAATTATTTTTATAACGAAAGGAAATTTTTATAACATGAAATTAATTAAAACTTATTGATATTTTTTCATTCTTGACTGCCGCGGGGCTCAAACACAGGCTTTCACGGACAGGTGACCCTTGCATGTCCCAATTGCAACCACTCAATCTTCGGAGCGTTTTGCCGTTTAACACTCACAGCTATTGGCGACTGCTGGCAGTCAATAGTCAAACATCAAGCTTTAAACCAAATTGTATTTTAACCTATTTATAATTTAATGAAAATTAAATTTGATGAACTTTATTAGAATTATTAAAAATATAAAATTTTGGATTAAAACCCATAAACGGTTCAACAATATAACCACAATACTAATAATTGTGCACAGCGTCCGATCCTTGTGTTGGGGATGTCAACATCGGCATCAGGCATGCAAAGTATGTGTCGAAATTTAGCCGTTCAATTATTAAGACAGGGGATACCAAGCCCGTGACGGACAGTGGGTGAAATTGACTTTTGGCAAGGAATGACTGTGTGACCGCTTAACTTATGTAAAGAAGATTAGAAAGAAAGACATCATGAAAATGCAAGATTTTTGAAACTTAAGATTTGAATTTCAAAAATTTATACGGACTATTGGAAAAAGAATTTGTACACGCCGGGCTTCTTATGTCTCTTTCCAAACCTGTCTGTTTTCATGTCAAATCTTTATTCGGCATAGTCGAATATAGCACTCTTACTTGTTTTATAAAAATCAAATTATTTTCTTAAAAACTTTACATGTCAATGAAAACAACTCTCAACTAAATTAAGAGCAAATTTTCTACTTCATTAACAATAAATTAATTTAAAACCATTTCTTATAAAATTTATTAATTATTCTTTTATTTCTTTACAATTTTATAAAATTCATTGTAATTGCCTTGGATATGATGATACCACCTGCACTACTTCTACCACAACAACAACTACTATTGAAACAATTTGACCACACTTTATTCTTGCTGGTGCTTATTATACTAAAATTATTCCTGATTTGTGCTGTTGATACATTTTTTTTTATGATTTATTTGTTTTTTTTTCGACACGACTTGTTTTGTTTAAAAACATACAAACACATAATCAACGATCCTCTTGATGGTGCTACTTTGGCTGGCTGGCTACTCTGAACAACTATTCCGTCGATTGGAACATAATTACGACAAAAAAAAAACCAAAAGTGACGTTCTAAAATTAGGGCAACAGAGCAAAATAGAACTGAAGAAAAATACAAGTCAGCAGCAACAAAAGACAAGTAAAAATATCAAGAAAATACCAATAAAAAGACATTTGTCAACTACACACAACTAAGGCAAAATAGAGAAAAAAGCGGTGGTGCAGCGGTGTCAGTTTGTTGACGCTAATGTTTTTAATAATAGCCCGAAAAAATAATTGAGAAAAAAAAAACGCTAAATATAAAGACAACAAACAGTTGTTACTTGTTCCGTAATACATCAAACTAGAAGTACCACATAAACTAAAGAGCGAATATAAAGCATTCGAAAAAATTCCTTATTTTATACATACAATCATCATACAACAGACTAGAAAATGGATTCTTTAAAAATATCCAAAAGTAAGTAAAATTTAAATTATCTTTTTATATTTGAAAAAAAAATCATCTTTTGCGAAAGCTTATTGTGTTTTAAGTTATAAATTAACAACTTAATTCAGTTAATAAAAATGTTTATCAATTTTCTATTTTACATAATTTGAACAATTTTTTTTTCGAAATTTGAATATATTTTTTTTTTTTTTTTTTTTTTTTTTTTTTTTTTTTTATTATTTCCAATAATTCAGTACATTTATGTTGCCTCAGCGCCTTATAGGCATTGTTGAGGCGAGTTGGTAAAATATTACATAACATTATGATTATCAGTATTATAATTAAAACAAAAGAAAAAACAAAAAAAAAAATATTTATTATATTAATACATTTTGAGATCAAAACTAGTTACTTCAGAAGTTCTTCTAAATTTTGATATAAATAATCTTTCAATGTTTTTTTAAATATTGAAATTCTAGTTAACGTTTTTAAGTATTGTGGCAAGTTATTAAACTCACGACTACCCATGTGTTCAATTCTTTGTTTGGTTGTTTCCAACCTACACCTTGCTACTGACAGATTACTGTTATTCCTTGTGTTGTGTAACTCTTGATTCCTTTTAAATTTAATCGTGTGATAACCAATATTGTGTACAATTTTGAAAACGTATAACAAGATTTGCAATTTGTAGGTGCTATAGATTGGCAAAACTGTTTTGAATATATCCTTATATAACGATATTGTTGGAAACATTATAGGAAGATTGGAAACTACTTTCAAAGCCTTATTTTGACATCGCTGAAGCGATTTAAGTTCATTACATTTCTTCCATCCATACACGGAAGTTAAGTAATTCAAATGGCTTTGAATAAGGGCATTGAATATTAACAATTTTGTATTACAATCAAATTTATTTTTAAACTTGTACAAAAACCCAGTACCTTGAGCAACTTTTGTTTTGACATATTGTATGTGTTGAGTCCAAGACAAATTACTCTGTAGATAAACACCCAGGTACTTAATTGAGTTAACATCAGAAATTTCTCTACCATCAATAAAGACACTAAAGTTTATGTTATTATTACAGTAAGGTTTAAAACGAATCAGCTTTGTTTTATTCGCATTTAATATAAGTTTATTTATTCTTGTATATTCTAAAATAAGTGCAGCATCTCGTTCCATATAAGCTTTTGCCACGATTTCATGCTTATATGGGTAAAGCAAACAAATATCATCAGCGTAAATAAACAGCTTCCCATGTAAACCAAGATTTTTTATATCATTGAGGTAAATTGTAAAAAGCAAAGGCCCCAGTACGCTGCCTTGTGGAACACCATGCTCGACTGGTTTTAACGAGCTACTTTCTGCGTTTATTTTAACGTATTGTTTGCGGTTTGACAGGTAACTTTTAAATAAAGATAATTCTTTCCCACAAATTCCGTAGTATCTAAGCTTTTTAAGAAGAATATCATGGTCTATGAGATCGAACGCTTTTGTTAGATCGAAAAAAATACCAGCTACGCCGCTACAGCCTTCATCCAATCCCTTACAAATGAAATTTACGACATTAAGAACTGCTTCCTCAGTACCGCATCCCTTTCTAAAACCATATTGGTGGTCGTTTAACAATTTGTTATTTTGCATATATGCTGAAACTTGATCATATAAAATTCTTCCAAATATATTATCTAAGACAGATAACACAGCTATTGGTCTAAACATTTCAGCACTGGAGGAATTTTTTTCCTTTGGTATCGGAATCACTTTATGTATTTTTAAAACTTCAGGATAAGCGCTTCGGTACACCATGTTATTGAAAATATTTACCAAATAAGGTGTCATAAGATCACTACAACTCAACAATACTTTAGGTGATATATTATCATGACCACAGCTTTTTTTACATATTAGATTTATTACAATGTTTTGCAATTCATCATGTGTGGTGTATTGTAAGTAAAATCTATAATCAGGTTGAGTAAGAGTTCTTAACGAATTGCATGAGTCAGCTACTTGGATTATTTGCGATTTTAAGACCTTAATAGATTCCAAAAAATATGTATTTAGAATTTCCGCCTTTTGTAAATCATTTGAAATTAGCTTTTTATTTAAATCTTTAATTGTAATGGACTTAGTTTTTTGCCTACCTAGTGTATCGTTTAAGAAATTCCAGCACTTTTTGGGATCTTGTTGAATTTCGCTTAAATTATCCTTATAAAAATTATTCATGGATTCCTTGTAAGCTCTTTTAATAACTCTACTAATACGTTTAAGCTTTTTCTCTATATCAGCAACACCGGGTTTTTTCCTTCTCATTTTTAAAAGATTTTTCTTTAATTCTAATAATTTTTGTAAGTTACCATTTATCCAAGGTGTAATCTCATGTCGAACCAATTTTTTGTGTTGTTTTTCAGCTGTACAATTTTTAATTACATTACTTACACATGATATCAACAGTGAAGTATCGAGTGATGGATCCCCTGTTACACATATACTCAGTAAAAGAGTTTGAATTTCCCTTTTTACGCGATCATAATCGCAATATAATCGTGTATCTTTTATAAAAACATGGGATTGAGCTTCAATTTCTATTAGACATGATAAAAGGTTATGGTCTGAAAGTCTATTTTCCACTGAGCTAATAAGAAAAGGGCTTTTTATATTACTATACACATGATCGATGGAAGTTCCACTATCAGGACGAGTTACTAATGCGTGATAATTTATAAAATCGTAATTTGCTAGTAAATTTATGAGATCTTCCGATAACTTTATATTTAAAACGTCAATGTTTGAGTCACCAACAAATACACATGGATTACGACCAACATTAATTAAAATATTTTCCAAATTTAAAAGAAATCTATTTGTATCGCATTTTGGCGATCTATAAAACGATATAAATTTTACAGGTTTCCCATTAAGTTTGTTGCTGTTCAGTTTCAAAACAATTGACTCAACAAAGTCCTTACTTTCACACGATTCTACTTCGTATTCTAAATTCTGGGATATAAAAACTGAGGTACCACCATAACTATCTGATCTACAACAGTGAACCGCATTATAACCAGCTATGTTATAAATTTGAGCCAAATCTTTACAAATCCAGGTTTCCTGAACCGCAATAATATTGGGTAGACTGGGTAGGTTGGCAACTAGAGTTTTAAACTTATTAAATTTTTCAATTGAAGAAGAACTTCTGTACTGAAATTCTGTAACTTGTTAACGACAAAAAATTGTCGTTAAGTAGTCAAAATTCGTTAGCTAACGAAAATTGTCGTTAAGAGCTATTCTGTAATGAAATTTTAACAATTTTTATCGGCAAAAAATGTCGGTAGCTAACGACACAAAAAAAGTTCTTGTTAAATAATAACGACAAAAAATGTACTGCTAACAGATTAAAAATATAGAGTAAAGTAGCCAATTTTTAACACAAAAAAAGTAAGAAAGTATAGTCGATCAAGTCCGACTCTACATTGCAGTATTTGGGCGATCATGTTTCTGCCAAAAAGAGTATGTTGTGAGGTTAATATTCACATAAGACATTTTTGTGCCAATATTATCTAAGTATCTACTACCATCATTAGTGTATTCGTATGAGAGCTGGGTCAAATATGGACCGATTCTAAAAAAATTTGTTCTGGTGATTTATGTAGGTTGCGACAAAATATTTTTGGATCTTATTCTACTCAAATGTCTATAAAACAAAAGTCTATTAATAGGCACAAAACCCTATTCCGGAAAAAAGTTTTTATGTGGGATATTAAAATTAAATAACTGCTTCTCACCATTACAAAAAGGCTTCGACCTTGCGACAATAAACGCATATGTGCCAAATTTTATAAAATTATTTTTCAAATTGCGACCTGTAATATGCGCACAAGGTTATCTTGGACAGACTGCCAGCCATCCTGATAGAAGTACGGGCTTCGTTAAATGTATTCTGATATTGATTCTGAGTCAATCGTTACACTAAAAGGCAGGCCCAGAACCTTTATTTAAATGTGTTACACACATTCGTACAAACACATAATATCCTCTTCACATACAGTAGTGTAGGTATAAAAAGTAAGAGCAGAAATGTTGTGCTAGAGTGAGTCACCTGGAAATTTTTCCCTATGTATAGAAAGATTTAAATCCAACATATTTGTTTAGAAATATAATCAATATTTTCGCGTTTTCATTCATGTTTTGTTAAAATAAATGCAATAAAGTAAATTTATTTTGCATTTTTTTATACATTTTAAAAAATTTTCACTTTGACGTTCTTATATTTTTACCGATATTTGTCGTCAATATTTCTAAACAAAAATATTTGTTTATTTAAAATACAGAATAACAAATTCGTTAAAGTAACCGAGATTTCTCGTTAATTAACGATATCGGTAGTTAAATTATAAAAGTTACAGAATTGAGGTACTGATATTGATTGATAATACGTTAAAAAATAAACTTCTGTTATTATTTACAAAATTTTTAAATGATTTTAAACTAGAAAAATATTGATTAATACTCATAAAAATAGGAAAAAAAAAAAAAAATTAGACATATTTACATATACAATTTATTTATAAAGATTAAACATCGTTGAAATCTTCATCCCGAGCTAAATGCTGCGATCTACGTTTTTGCTTGTTAGTGGCTGCTTCAAGTAACAGATCATCAATTTCTTCTTCACATCTTATGATTCTTGGCTTGGACAACTCACTTCTTTTAATAAAAACTTTTCCACCAACAACATAAACGCTGCGATATCCAACTTGTTTCAAAGATTTGGCATAGTTTAATAAGCGCAATGTTTCTCTACTCAAGTAATCATTGACAAAAACTTTTTTTGTTGATTCGTTTACCATTAACTTTGGCTTAATTGACATCATCATATCTTTTGCTTTTTTAGAATTAAACTTCACCACCATTACTTGCTTTTCTTCGTTATTTTCATTTTTCTTGTCACTCGCTGTATTCCTCTTCTTAATAAAATAAGCTTCATCAATAACTTCTGGTTGCAATTCTACACCAGCATCACCTGACAGTTTTAAAACAGTATCCGCAGCAGACATCCCGTCTATCACATTAACGCCTCTTATTAAACAGTCGTTCCTGACCCTTTGATCATTTAAAAATCTTACAGAATCTTGTAATGTTTTGACTTCTTCTCTTAACATCTTGTTTTCCTTTTGTACAATTTCCAATTTCTTTTTGTTTTCGGCTACTCCTCTCAATATGTCATCATATTGCTTAGACATAAAAGTCATGGTTTCTTGCAAATACGACAGCTGATCGAGCTTTTTCAGTTCTGTTTTTATCTCGTTCAACTCTTTTTTAAGTGTCCCACTATTATTGTTATTATTACTATCACACAAATGGCACACAAATTCCTCTTCTTCATGTAATAGTAAATACTCATATTCCCGCTTATTCAATGCCGTACAAACTACATGATATTTTTTTGAGCACTTGTCACATTCAATAAACTCATCGTCATCTTTGATTTCCAAGTTACATTGAGTGCATATCACTTTATTGTTTTGAATGCTTCGGCGACCTTTTGGAGGCATATTTCATATAATTTGAATTCCCCGTAGTTTGATTAATAAAACGCGGAGTTTTGTTAAATTAAACTTGTAATTTGATCGGTTTAATTTAAATAAATAAAAACTTTGATAATCACCAAGAAAAATTTAGATGTTTACACGGTAGGGTTACCAACTCTCTTTTTTGAAAGCAAACATTCAGTTGTTTTAAGGCGCACCACTATCTATAGTTACATACATACCTTTTAAAAACAGTAATAATTTTTTCCAAATACATAAATATTCGCTTTTAAAACTAAAATACGGTTTAAAAAGTAAAAAAGTAACATTTTAAACAGGTGTCTTTTTATGTATCGGACATGTTCTATAAACCGAAATGAAGTGGATTTAAAATCGAACAAATTTTAGAAATGAACCCGTAAGGAAACTAAAAAAAAATATTCCTTTTTATATACATCATACTTAAAGGACCAATTATCTTAAAGAGTTGTTAATACTGGCATTTGCTAAATAATTGAAATCAAAAACACATTCGATTTTACTTAATTTCGATTTCTAGACCATGTTTATTTATGAAAAAAACTCGTTTTAGAAAATTAATTTTTAAAAAAATTATAAAAATTAGCTCGATTTTAATTCTTTGACGTTAGGCAAAAATGTATTAAGTCAAAAAGGCTTTTATTTATTGCTTGTAATACAAAAAGCCTTCAAGGCTAATTGCAAAAGAAATTGTTGCTCTATTATGAACACCAAGTGAAAATGTATTTTTGATTGTGAACGAAGCCTAAAGCGCATTACTGGAATATTTCATACATTTTGTCTTAAAAATAGTTACCGTATAACCCCTTGTATCGTTGTATCAATTGTATGTTGTATTTAAACTCATAGCTCACTATTGGTTTTTTATACATCATACAATGGATACAACGATACAAAGGGTTTTGTGAATACGGCAAGTATAACAACGTTTATAGACTAAGTTTTATCATTCTACAAAAAAAGAATCAACAAGTTAGAGTGCTATATTCGGCTGTGCCGAATCTTTGATACCCTCCACCGACAGTTCGAATGTTTTAGGAGTAATATCTGTATGATGTTATTATTACCTTAAACTGTGACGATTTGTTTTTAGGCGACTAAACTGTTTTCCGGTAGTAGGGTTTATATGGGGCCTATGGTAAATTATGGACCGATCATCACGAAATTTCACAGCGTCATTTCTGTGACGTACCAATTTCTGTTATGATAGCATTATTAATTATTGTTTTAGGTGTACTAAACTGTTTTCCGGGAGTAGGGTTTCTATGGGGCCAAGGGTAAATTATGTACCGATCTTCACGAAATTTCACAGTATCATTTATAGTCCTATAAAACTGTGACGAGCCAAAATTTGTTATGATTGCATTATTTTTTACGGTTTTAGGCGTACTAAACTGTTTTCCGGTAGTAGGGTTTATATGGGGCCTAAGGTAAATTATGGACCGATCGTCACGAAATTTCACAGTGTTATTTCTAGTCCTAAAAAACTGTGACGAACCAAATTTTGTTACGCTAGCGTTTTTTTTAACGGTTTTAGGCGTACTAAACTGTTTTTCGGGAGAAGTGTTTATATGGGGCTTAGGGTAAATTATGGACGGACCTTCACGAAATTGAACAGCGTGATTTCCAGTCAAATAAAACAAATTTTTACAAAATCTTATCTCATTCCGTGCCTTGTTCCAGCATTTATGTTATTTTTTGTAACAAAATTATCAATTTTTTTAGGTGGTGGTTCCCCAGTTTGATTCATAGCTCTGGTCCTACTGAACCGATTTTGCTGGATTTCAATCCCAAACTGCTTAGGATAACTACAAGCAATTTGGCACCAAGTTTTCAACAGACGGACAGACAGACGGACATGGCTAAATCGACTAAGAATTACTCAAGGACCCAGAATATATATACTTTATGGGGTCTGAGATGAATACTTAAAAAGTTTCACACGGAATGACAAACTTAATATACCCTCTTCACAACTAATTGTGGTGGAGGGTATAAAAATAAAAAATTCAAAGAAAAATTATTCATGAGATATTTCAGGTTTGTAAAGAGGCACCAGTGTGATATTAATACTTGTGCGTATAGTAATCACTTGCAGCCACACGTTCAAGTTGTTCTTGATATTCTTTTACATATTGTTAGCTCAGAATTGGTTTGGCGCATATGCCAAAAAGTCGGAGTGGAGAAAAACGACAAAGAAGATTTACATGAAGATTTCTCCAAATGTACCCGATATAATTTTTTTATATTTTTGTTTTGAAGAAAACTGTAAATTTTTGCGCACTTTCATGAATAAAGTTAGAATTTAATAGTATTTTTTTTTTTGAAAATGAAAAATTTTGTTTTGTGCCGCATACGCCACTTTTCTAATTGGCGTATGCCAATTTTTTTTTTTTTTTATTATATTATATTTTACAAAAACAGCAAAAAAGGTCTATTGTTATGAAAAGGTACATAAAAAGCTACAAATTAAACAACTTAATTAATGCAAAAGTAAAATAGAATCAATAAAAAACACTTAAAATTCAAAACTTAATATTGACTAAATTTTTACAATAAGCTTTATTAACACGTGGAAGAAATATAAGCAAGTCTTTTATGTCTCTATTATTATCGCTGAAAACAAATGATGGTTTCGATATTTTCAAAACATTCGTCAACAAATTCTCAGGAGTTTTCAAACAATATTTTGATGCAGACTTAACCAAAATTGCATTTTTATATTTTTTCTCTCTGGTAGAAGTTTTATAATATATACATAAATCATTATTTAAATGTATAGAAGTAATTTAATTTTAGCAAAAGGGACTTTTCGAAAGTCCATTTTATTTGCTTCCAACGAATATGTGCGAAAATCTTCCGGAAGCATTTCCATAACTTTTAATTTTGTTTTATTATTTGGCGTTGTTTTAAGCAAATTTAGTAAATGAAGAGGACTATGAATTTCAATATTCTTTAAGTACCGGTCGATAACACCATGGACACAGTCCACTTCTTGAATAAAAGAATGTCCTGGTTCTGAAGACTTTTGTATTACGGCATCAATATTATTTTGTTTAATGAACATTTTGATTGCGGTTGAGTTAATTCGATTTTTATTTTGAGGTACGCAAGAATCGCTCCATAATGTCAAAGTTTTAATTAGTGGATAATCTTTTATTAATTCATTAAGAATTTTAATAAAAGCACTAGCAATATTGTTACCACTCCGACCACTATGAGCTTCCGTCCAAAAGGCACAATAAGTAAAAGTTGGTATATTTAGCATAACAATGGTTGCTGTAAGATTATACGTATTTAATTTTCGTTTGTTGATGTTGATGCATTTCCCTTAGGTAGGCTTTGCAAATAATAGCAAACCGTACACTTGGTTG
The DNA here is from genome assembly GCA_930367215.1 of Pollenia angustigena. Taxonomy (NCBI): domain Eukaryota; kingdom Metazoa; phylum Arthropoda; class Insecta; order Diptera; family Polleniidae; genus Pollenia; species Pollenia angustigena. The sequence goes on along the minus strand of OV884058.1, from coordinate 217,805,624 downwards.
GGTCCATTCTTTTATAAAACTATTTTTCACAAATTTATTTTCTTGTTGTCATTTTATTTTGCTTTAACTACTTTTTCTAACGGCAATGCAGCAAAGCAACAGTAAACTTTATTTTGTACGCCAACAGTGGCTTGTAGAGCAAAACAAAACTTAAAAAATTTTGAAACAGTTGATATGCAGCAAAATGAATGCTTCATATTTCAGAAACCACAAACAATTTCGCGAAACAGATTTTAGATTCAAAAAAGGGGTATTCAAAATATATATACCCCATAACTAACTCAATTTTTTTTTAAATGGTCGGTATGTCAAACCAATTCTGATCTGACGATATACTGTTTGTCAAAATTTACATAATTTGAAAGCTGTGACGTAGGCTGCACTCAATTTGTAAGCAATTTACTTTCAAGATGTCATCAAAACAACAATTTATAAAGAAAAACATGTTATCAGCTGTTAAATTGAAGTAAAATTGCCAAACAAATGGAAAGGTGAAATTAAAAGCCATCTCGTGGTCAATTTAAAAAGTGTGGGTGTGTTAGTAAAAAAGTAAGAGTGTATTGCAAATTGAAAGGAATTGAAAGGCAAAACTTGATCGTGTGGCCTCCAAGTAAAGTATCAATTATATCTACAAGAAATACTCTTAATTAGGGATGTAACGATACGCCTTTTTCCGATACGATACCGATACACAAACTAAAATATCGCCGATATCGATACGCTTATTGAATATTAAATTCAAGTTATAATTAACCAAACTCAAGTAGAGTATTTTTTTTTTATTATACAAAAATACAGTTTAAGAGGTTATTAACATTAAAAATTTTATAAAATTTAAGAAACAGACAATAAAATTGAAATTCATGATATAATTAAAAAAAAAAACAAGTTTTTTTTACAAAAAAAAAAAAACAGCGTTAGAATTTAATTAATAATATTTTAAATTGACATTAATAAGATTTTTGTTTAAAAAACAAAGTATTCTCAACTTTTTTGGAGATAGACGATTTCGTAAGTCCGTTTGAACCAGACCTGAAGTGGAAAATAGCCACTCAGATCCGATAAAACTAAATTGAAAACTTAAGAATTTCTGCTTCTTTTTAAGTTTGGGCTTTTAACAAGTGGATCTGCGTTGTTAGAAATAATAGAAGATCTAAGGTATCTTTCGACTTCTTCTTTAGCAGAAGGATGCAATGATTCTCTTTTATTTTTTCACAAAGGTCAGTTCTCTTAGACTTATCAGAACTTGTACCACCCGTAGCGGTGACTATGTTTTCAACACTTTCGTAATGCAGAGACATGTTAGCTCAATAACAAATTTTTTGATGTGATTGAAGTCGATTGTCTTTGAAATATTTGAGCAATGTATCTAAAGTCAAACGATAGGTTTCATTATTTTAGAAAGCCTCAAATCTTTTATTTATTACTAATGCTCAGTCAGCTGCTAAGTTTTGGGACTATTCTCAATCTTCGTTGATTCATATGTTATATAAAACAATTTCAATTTCAATTTCAATTTATTGCAGGTAATATAAAAGCCTCATTAGGTCAATAAACTATATTACAAAGAAATATACATGAGTTAATACTAAAAATATTTAAATTATTTAAATTTAGAATTTGACTTAAATCCCTAGGTCCCAAACCAAAATAAATATCAATATATATATGTACACATATACATGCACATATATATATATATATATATATATATATATATATATATATATATATTTAAAAGTAGAATTAAATAGAAAATTTCAAAAGACAATTGATCCCATAAATATATAAGCAACATCACGTTTAAATTAAGTATGAAGAATTGTTCACTATAAGTTCGTAAGAACAGCCAAAATTTTTACACGAAAGGCATTATTTGAGGTGAAACACATGAAGCTCAATGGGTAATGTGTTCCAACGACGTGCAATTCTTAGAATAAAAGACCTTTCAAATAAAGCATTGTTAATTCTAGGCAATATAATTTGAGGGTTCCTTGTTGAATGGGAAAAAAGAAATTTGGAATAAAGTTGCGTGGGAAACCCGCTTTTTATAATTTTATAGAAAAACACCAAGTTACGTAAAGTTATTAAATTACCGAAAGAACAGCCCATGAAGCGTTTAACAAATTCAGATATGTGATCATTTCTACGAACACCATAAACGTACCGTACAATCGTGTTAGCGATACGACCTAACTTAGAGGTTATATAATTCATTGAACCAGAAAAAACTTCAAGACCATATAAGATCTGTGGCATTAAAACTGCATGAGCCAAACGCAATAATAATATTCGTAGAGTAAAGTTGCCGCACTAACCCTGAAACTTTCCAGCTAATGTTATCGACATGAGTCTCAAAGTTTAAACATTTATCTAAATAAATTCCTAGACACTTCAACCGATCCACGAAGTTCACGCATGTTTCACCAACATGTATGTTCAAATCAAGTAAATGCTGCTCATTAATACCAAAAGCAAGAGCTTTAGTCTTTGACGAATTTATAGATAGGCAATTTTCATTAGACCAATATAGAAAACGTTGAAGAATATCATTGATATTTAAACATAAACTATTAATTTCCGATTTCCCGCCATTAAACAAAAGTAATACGTCATCAGCGAACAAAAATGATTTACATATATGGTTATCAATATAACTTGATAAGTCATTAACGTATAACGTGAAGAGAATGGGTCCCAAAACTGAGCCTTGGGGTACACCAGATGTAGTAGATTAGAGTATACATTGTTAACATCTACAAACTGAACACGACCCGTCAAATACGAATAAATCAACTTACAAGCCGTGGCGGAAAAATTAAATATTTCTCTTAATTTCCTTATCAAAATTCGGAAGTTAACAGAATTAAATGCTTTAGTCAAGTCAAGTGATACTAAGGTCGCTACCCTATTATCATTCAAATGACATCTGTACCTCAATTCTGTAACTTTTTGAATTTAACTACCGATATCGTTAATTAACGAGAAATCTCGGTTACTTTAACGAATTTGTTATTCTGTATTTTAAATAAAGAAATATTTTTGTTTAGAAATATTGACGACAAATATCGGTAAAAATATAAGAACGTCAAAGTAAAAATATTTTAAAATTAATAAAAAATACAAAATTAATTTGCTTTATTGCATTTATTTTAACAAAACATGAATGAAAACGTGTAAATATTGATTATATTTCTAAACAAATATGTTGGTGTTAAATCTTTTTATACATAGGGAAAAATTTCCAGGTGACTGAGCCACTCTAGCACAACATCTGCTCTTACTTTGTATACCTACACTACTGTATGTGAAGAGGATATTATGTGTTTGTACAAATGTGTGTAACACATTTAAATAAAGGTTCTGGGCCTGACTTTTAGTATACCGATTAACTCAGAATCAATGTCAGAATCCATTTAACGAAGCCCGACCTTCTATCAGGATGGATGGTTGTCTGTACAAGATAATCTTGTGCGCAAATTACAGGAAGCAATTTTAAAAATAATTTTATAAAATTTGGCACATATGCGTTTATTGTCACAAGGTCGAAGCCTTTTTATAATGGTGAGAAGCATTTATTTAATTTTATAGCCCACATGAAAACAACAGTCGGACTTGATCGACTATACTTTCTTACTTTTTTTTTGTGTTAAAAATTGGCTACTTTCTCTATATTTTTAATCTGTTAACAGTACATTTATTGTCGTTATTATTTAACAAGAACTTTTTTTGTGTCGTTAGCTACCGACAAAAATGCCGATAAAAATTATTAAAATTTCATTACAGAATAGCTGTTAACGACAACTTTCGTAAGCTAACGAATTTTGAATACTTAACGACAATTTTTTGTCGTTAAAAAGTTACAGAATTTCAGTACTGATGTCATCAGTTAGGCTTAGTAAAAGAGATGTAGTACTATGACCACGGCGAAAAGCATATTGCGAAGAAACAATACTATTGCGAACAAATGACAATATCTGATCCTTCATAATATGTTCAACCGCTTTTGACAGAGCAGGAAGAATTGAAATAGGCCTCAAGTCTTCAAAATCATTATTTTGTTTTGATTTTATGCTCTGCTTTTTAATGTGTTATTATTCTTAGTTTCTATGCAAAAAATAAGCATAGAAAATGAATTGTTTGTTCAAAAATGCTCAAAAAAATATAAAAAGTATCGTCGTATCGACAGCAGATACCGATATATCGGAAAATCTGAAGTATCGCCGATATAACGGTATTCGTTACTTCCCTACTCTTAAATAATTGAAATCAAAATTTCGTTCGATTTTACTTAACTTCGATTTCTAGAACATCCCCAACAGAGTACGTTTTGAATTTTAAAACTTTGTTCAATTTTAATTCTTTGACGTTAGGCAAAAATGTATTAAGTCAAAAAAGGCATTTTTTATTTTTTGATTGGTTATAGCTAATTTTTTTCTCTCTTTCGCTTGGGAGCAATGACACAAGTCTAGCACAACTGCTTCTAATCGCAGCCTTTGAGCTTTAGGCAATAAGTATGTTAAACATTACGAAAAACTACTGTTTCTGACTTAAGACCATTTTGTCTAACTTCAAAGAATATTAAACGAATCCGATTTCCACAACATGGCTGTTTATCTTACAAACAAAATGTTTTCATTTTTTTTCATTTCGAAATGTTTTATATAGTTTGCACAGATAAATTCAAAAACATAATTTATACTGTCCGACCGAACGTCTCGGTTACGGAGTTAAAAAAAATGTCCGGCCAAAGTTAGATGTTCAAAAATAACGGCTTTACGAGCAATTGTGCAATCAATTTTACGTTTTAATACATACAGCCATGTCACAGAGTACAATTCCGTTCGGAAACGGAATTCATTCCGTATTTTGGTGCTTCAGAAAATGACGAAAAAATGTTTCGGAATGAAACCATTTTTGTTTTCATGAACGGTATGGGAGTTATCTGTATCTGAAAGGCCAGAAAACTATCAAAATACACTTTCCATCAACAAACAAATATGTTTTCTTCAATTCCGAACGGATTCATTCCGAACGGAATTGTACTCTGAGACATGGCCCATAGAGTTTGTATTTATTTATTAAATTTCGAATTTCTAATACAACGAAATAACCACCCTTATTGTGTTTGGCGGATTTAAAATACGCCTATGACTGTTTGGAAATAGATTAAAGGAAATAAGTTCAAGTTCTCTTTAATCTATTACCAAACAGTCTTAGGCGTATTTTAAATACGCCAAACACAATAAGGGTGATTGTTTTTACCTTCTCCTGTAAAGTTGCAATTATGTGAGTGAGGGCCTTTCTACATGAGGCCAACGATCGGTTTTTATAGAAATATACTTATATTTATTTCAAATCCTTGACATATATTAAAATTGTTCTTTTGCTATTATTAATTTTTTAGGTTCTTCAACTTCATCGACTAATAACGCTTCATCGCCCAGCACAAATAAGCCCACAACAGGACAAACCTCTTCCACCCAAACTACAGTGCCCATAACTGTACGTTTTAATGCTGGCGATGAATGTATTGATGACATATTTCAATCGTTTCATACAACAAATACCACTAATACGTCAGCCACAAATACAGGAAGTGGGGGTGGAGGTGGTGGTAGTGGAGGTAGTTCCACTTTAGGTTCTTTAAATACAAACAATGCTAATGCATTAGCCGCAGGAACTAGTGGTGGTAGTGGAGATTCTCTATCAACTAGTCCTTCGCAACATCATCAAAATCCTATAAATAATGTGAGTATATATTTTTCTTTCTTTTTATTATAAACAGTATTGTTTATTATTTTAAAAAACATTTCAACATATTGTGTATAACCATAACATGTGCGTTCGTTATTCGTTATCGTTATTTTTTATTTCTTTGGAATTTTCATAGAGGGGGGTTTTTGTTTTTAATTTGTCATCATTTTTGTAGTTTTCTCATCTTCTTTCAACAACTTGGTCAGTAGTTTTAAATTTATTTTGATAATTTTTAGTTTTATTTAAATAATTGTCCAAGTGACATGTTTTTATCGCGACATTTTTAAACAACTAGTTTAGTTTTATTTTGTGCATTTGTTTCTTTTTATCAAAACGTGTTGAATTGGCAAATTATTATTTTTTATTTTGCATAGAAAATAAATGTATCACTAAGAATGGCATGAGTCAGTCACTTACTTGTATTTTGTTAAATATTTCTAAACCATTTTTATTATTGTATGCTGGAAAATAATTTAAATACAAAGAATTCTAATTGAGCTAAAATGCGTAAGAAAGAAAAGGTAACCAAACATAAAATTGTTATCAAGATTTGTTTAGAGAATATTTACATAAGTTTAAAAGTTATTTTTAATAAAAAAAAATATTGTTACAATGTTTGTTATAAGTAAAATGCAATAATCCAATCCTTGCTTTATTCGACTTCATATTGTGCGAATTCAGATTTATGCGGTTGCTTAAATTTGAGAATGTTTTTAATTTGTTACCCAAACAAAAAACAACTGACGAGTATTTAGCGAATACGAGTATGTACCTGTAAAAATATATCTTGAAAATACACTTTATTTTATATATATCTCATTTGCTGCAACATCGTCGTATCTCAAAAATATATGGTTAACATAAAACGACTTTCAAATGTTAAATTTACAAACAAACATAATGGAAAAAGAAAATGTTATGATTCTCTCAAGACTTCATTTAAAGATATCTTCATAAGAATTAGTTACTATGCATTACCCTGCAAATAAAATTGGACCACCTGATCCATTTTGATAAAATGGACTACTCCATGGACTGGTCCGATGTAATGCAAGCATGGACCATGTCATTGTTAAAAGTGTAGAGACGACATGTCTTCGTTTTTTAACGACATGCCTTCGTTTTTAAACGACTTCAAAACTAATCCTCTTGAGTATACCATGGAGTAGTTTTAAAACTAGTGATATAAAGGTGGGTTATATGGTCCTCTCCTAGGACATCGTAATGTGAAATAGACCAGGTTTTTTCCATACGTTTGGGTTACTTTTGGACTAGTCCTGGTCCCTTGTGGACTACTCTTTACACGCGTGTTTGGACTGGTCCTATTACTTACGGCGTAGTGATACCCAGCAAAAAACTTTTGAAGTTGTTCAAGTAGAAGGGATATTTTCATGACTTCTTTAGCACTTAACTACTTGAATGAATTAACAATGCGTTCCAAAATTCGAATAAATTTAAAACAAGTGACCCATGAAAAATTACATGCAATGCACCCATTCAACTCTTATGTAGGAATTACAATTTTTCACTATGATTAGGTATTCTTTTAGGATTGAAAAGGGACGAATATTATATACAATTGACTTTAATGATTGAGTTAAATTTTTTATATATAATTTAATATATACATATATATATCAATACATTTAATTTAATATGTATTTAAATTTGTTATATTGCATACATCAAGGCCTATCCAATAGGTCTGCTTAGCTCTACAACAATACAAAAAACTACAGGCATTTTGTTTGTGTAAAATTTACCCGCCATTGTCAAAATCTTACTACTACATAGGGAAAACAAAAGGAAAAATTAATTTATAATACATTCCCATAATGCATATAAAAAAAATTAATATCGAGCACCAATGAAAATACGTATTAAAATCATTAAAGATTAATTGCTTTTTTTTCACACTCAATTTAGTTAATATTCCAGATCAATGAAAACCCCGATCTAATCATTGAACTTTCATTGGTTCTAAGCAATATTTTTAATGACGAACCGTTTACCTAAATGTGTACCCATGCTCGCCAATGACACGCTAATGTTAAAATCATGCATGTTTCACCTAAAAAAAACCAGTGCATTATTCGCGGTACCCATGAATTTACTACTTCTTTTGCATGTCTTTTTTTGCTGGGTGAGCTAGTCTATCAGTGGGGGGGTTGCGGGTTCGATTCGGTTCTGGTCTTCAACAGAAAAGCGTAGAGCTTCGCGGAATTAGAATAAGAAAAACAAAAACAAAATTAAACAATTTGGGATTTTTGACTTATGACGTTGTTGCTGCAAATGAGCGATGTGGAGTTATGCTTAATTAAAATTGTTATTATGTATATTGCATTTCTTGTTGAAAAAATATGTGGTATTAACTTATAAGACAAAACCATTAAAAAAAGATTCAAGTAATAAGTAATATTTACATATTGACAAAAAAAAAAAAAAAAATAAGAAAAATATTGAATGTAAATAGCATTAAATCTGCAACGTGAACTCAACTTTACTTCTTTAGGATATTTGAAGTTGTATAAAAACCATAAAAATAAAATCAAACTAAAAGGAACTCATCTACAGATTTTAAAAGAAGCCTGTGTATCGCTTTACGCGATTCGGCTTATGCGATTTCGTATGGAAAGATGCAATCACATAAACCGACCCTGTAGTAAATAAAATAGTCAGTTGCAAAAAACACTAACTATAAATTAACTTTTTTTTAAATGACTACAAATTGGTTTAAATCTCATGCAGATATCAACCAAAAAGGAACACGTAAAACACAAATAAAATCAAAATAAGTAAAACAAGCATGCCATGAAGTCAAATGAAAAAAATATATACAAACATTTTAAAATAATTAAAAAATGAATCAATACAAATCTGTTTATGTACTAGCAATTATGTGGCGTATTTATTTCAGGACTATTATTCATCATCATTTAGGGCAGTTTAATGCACAATTTTCATAAATAATTATTTCTATAACAAAATATATAAAGATATACATACATATGTATGCATGTTCATATGTACATATATTTTTTTGACAAAAATTATTTAAAATTTAAATAATTTATTATTAACTGTTGGAAGTACTTTGTTCAATTCTACTTTAGTTTCAATGTAAATACTTTATCGAATTAGTTTGAGAAATTTGTTTTATAAATTGTAGTTGAAAAAATATTTTTTCTCAGTTTGTCATAAGTTTTCAACCCTTAAGTTTTATAACGTTTTATAATAAAAGATAAAAACTAAATATTATCGTGGATTTATTATTAACATTAACTGACAATACTTTTAATTAATTACAAATAGGTTGAAAAATAAGTAGTTAGTAGTCAGTTAAAAAGTCATGCAAAGATGGCCAATTGACTACTGCCTATGACATGCCCATGTTAAAATAATGAGTCGTCGACAAGGAAAAAAGTCACTTAATCAACTAGATGTGGTTATAAAAAAACCAGTTTGAAGTTAGTTATAAATGTGTTTGACTTCCAACAGGGGAGGTTTGGGTGTGTAATAGTTTGCTTGTAAAAAGTTTAACTGAAAGCTCTTTGATAATAAAGCAACATTGGATTTACACTTATTAACAGGGAAACCAAAAATATGCAATTACATGTTTTTCCTTGTGCGACCAATATAGACAGAAACAATATATTTATCCGTTTAAGAGCTTTTTAGGAATTTTGGCATCGATTTCTTAGTGCATATTTTACTGTTTGGAGCATTTTTTTGCATAATTTAGTTAAAAGACTCTTTTTGCAGCATTTTTTTTGCGGTATATTTTGCTACATGTTAAATTTTTTTAGATCCCTACAAGAGCTTTCACAACTAATAAAGAAAATTTTTTTACGATAATTTGGCTTTTCTACATTTTTTTTTAACTCGAAAATTGTAAGACAAAGCAGGTTGTCATTAAAGATAAATTTTATTTATTTTAAACTTTAAAATTTTATATATGAATAAGCAAAATTTAAGGAAAAAGCAATTATATATGTTTTTGGTGATATGGACCATTCATTTAGTATACCGATCGATTTAAAATCACCTTTAAAGTAATCTAACGATAATCGTCCGTCCGTCTGTCTAGTTGACTGTCCATGTTTATCTTGTGCGCAAAGTACAATTGTAATCTTGTAGATAATTTGATCAAATTATGTTAATACACTTTAATTGCACTAAGGATATATTCTATGTAAATAGTGAGAATAGGTCTATAATTTTACTGCAAATTAAATTCTTTTCGAATCATTTAACATCTTTAACTCCCTTTTAAATGTTAACATTAATAAACAATTTAGCGACCTTCCCTAAAACCCTTTTAAGACAAAAAATCTCATACGGATGTTAATATTTTAATAATATTCGGCACGAATAACTCTTATATGAATTTTAACCTCCTAACATAACTCTGTTTTTGTGAGCCAAATTGCGTAAAATCTCGAAAATTCGTCTGTTAATAATATGGAGTTTGGGCTTTACCGATTACAAGTTTAGAATTGTTTTTAATTAGTGGATCTGTAAATAAATTGTTGAATATTTTGTTTTCAAATTAACAATGTTTGAATTTTTTGGGGAATATTATTAACAATTTTCAGGGCATGTTTTGTGAAGTTTTTACTGCATATTTAAGGCGCATAAAAGGTGTTTTTTAAAGCATATTTTTGTGGGTTTCCTGCTTATTACTAAATAAACAATCTTAAAACAAGTGCAATATGTATCGTTCGTGAACACAGGTTCAGTCAGTGATGTTATACACTTTTTAAAAAAGTCTACGCAGCCCGAAAAAATCCCTATTTTTTCCTACACCCTAAAAAATTGACTACAAGAATCCCTACAACTTTTAAATGATAATATAACAATACAAATAAGACTTGTTGTATTGTTGTAGGTATATAAATTTTATTTAAAGTTGTTTCCAGCTAGCCTTTGCGTGATCATTCAGATCCCTCAGATCACTTTTGATGATTAAAAACTGATTTGTCACTTGAGCGATTGAAAAAGGATTCATATATAATAATTCATTGCCAAAGAAATAAAAAGATTGTCTAAAATTGAAGCCCAAAAGTTATTGTCAATTAATAAAAGTTAAAGAAATCGCGAACGGTATCTATTTTCTTTCCGATAACCCGATAGCTTTTGTTTGGTTCAAAATAAAATTTCTTCAAATAATCAAGAGATAATGGTGCTGCTTTTATCGGAGAAAAAAAATTATTACAAAAAAAATAAAATTTGGGTTTCAAGCACCACAAACAAAATCGTATTTATAATAAAAACTAAAAAATAATCACAAATAATTTTAAAAACTACCATTAAATTGCTCAAAAAGAGATCAGAAAATTGTATCAGAAAATATTCTTTGACGTGATTCTTCAGTAGATAGATTCTCACATCAACAGTATCTTTTATGATCGAAAATGAGCTCATACACGTTTATTTTGCTCTCTACTGTTCCGACTTTACTCCAAAACTTTTTTATGCCCATCTTTAACAAATTATTTATTTCTTGCTCGGTAAAATTAAATTCAAAAGATATCCATTCTTGTAAAAAAGTTTATCACAAATTCACGTTAAAATCAAAGCGCAAATGCAGGCAAGCGATGACTAAAAGAAACTTAACAATTTGTAATATTGCCGTATTAAAAATTTTTAAAATCTAAACATTTTGTCAAATGTATATAATTTTCCAACATTACTGAAAAGTCCTTATCAAAGTCGATCGAATGATTTCAAAAAACCTGTCTTTTTCCCAACGTTCATTTTTTTTTTTTGGAAAAAACCCTATTCGTAGGGTACGTCACAGTTTTATGGGACTACGAATTTCGGTGTCAAATTTCGTGATGGTTGGTCCATAATTTACTATAGGCCATATATAAAGCATATTCTCGGAAAACAATTTAGTACGCCTTGAACCGCATAAAATAATGTTTTTGTATCAGAATTTGATTTTTGGTAGTTTAAATCACAGTATAAAATGTCGTGAAGATCGGTCCATAATTTAAAATACTTAGGTCCAATCGGATCTTAATAACTTTCTTTTATGGTGTAATCATAATATGATGGAGCTGAATCTTGTGAAATGCAAATGCATGCGTTTTTATAGAAATAACTGTATTTCTGTTAATTATGCTTTGGGGGGTCATCAACTGGAGTTGGTTGATTCGTTTCTTGATCTTGGAGTCTTACTGGATCCTAAATTAAACTTTGTTTTTCATATAACATTAAGGCTGGGTTTTTAAGATCTCAGTTAAACTAGGTTTAGTTAATCTGAAAACAGATTTGTGCCGCCATTACCAAGTTTGTACACAAAATTTTGACGGAACAGCTTTGTTTTGCTTAAAATGTTCGTCTTTAATAAAAAACTAAAAGAAAAATCATTTCGCCGAAAATATCCGAGTTTCAGACTACGTTAAACTTAGTTTAAACTTAATCCACATCTCAAAAACCCGGTCTAACTGTAAATTAAGCTCGAGGCGTTCTTGGCTTTATTAAGCGCTGGGCTAAAGAATTCACCGATCCATACATAACTAAGCAACTTTACGTATCACTCGTTGGACCAATCTTAGAATATGCGTCAATCATTTGGGATTCATTTTACAACATTCACAATTCTCGTATTGAATCGGTCCAAAAACAATTTTTATTCTGTTTACGTGATCTTCATTGGAGTTACTCGACAAACTTTCCTTTCTATGCTAGTAGACTGGCATTAATAAAATTACCATCGCTCAAAAGTCGTCGTACAATGTTAAATGTTTCTTTTATGGTTAATCTTATTAATGGTAATGTTTGTTGTGATTTTCTGTTAGAGTCTGTTAAATTTAATATATCTAGTCGCATTACGCGTCATTATAATCTGCTTTTTGTTAAATTTTATAGAGAAAATTATGCTATTGCTGATCCTTTTTCAAGGTTATGTAGACAATTTAATTCTCTGTCACAATTTGTTGATTTTTCTTTATGTTTAAATTCCATAAAGCATAAAATTATGGTTTTTCTTAATTCGTAAATTTGTATGTACATATCGTTACCTTAAACGCAAAACGCCCTATCTAACATTTTGAAAATTTTACAGGAGAAGCAAATTACTATTAAAAATGGTAATCGATAAATTGCCTTAAACTGTTTATAATTTATTTTTCTTCTATTTTTATTGTAAAAGCTAACAGTTGTTTTGGCAATTGACAATGTTGCATATTATGCAAACTGTTAGTAAGGGCTTTTAGCGCGTATCATATAACCTTTTGTAGATAGGGCCGTTTGTTTTTTGTTAATAAAATCGCTAATTTTGGTTGAAAGATTCCAAAATTTATTGTGGACATTAGTGTTGATGCAATTCATCAGATTTATTGAAAAAGTAGTTTTTTAATTTTTTGTTAGTTAGGGCCTTTTGCGTTTTAGGTAACGATATATTCTGTAAAGTGTAGTATATTTTAAAATGCATATTGTTATTCATTAATTTTAAGTCAATATTGTTATTAGTCAGTAAGGATAATATCCATTGATTAAATAAATAAATAAATAATGGCCACTCTGGGAAATTACTTAAACTAGTGCTCGCCTAATGGTCAAAATTCAACCATAAATTTTTTTTGTACATATGAAGAAAACATAGTACATCTAAGTATATATGAATTTACATATATCGAGCATTTATTTTTTCCCTCTTAGTAGATCGATTTGGCGAGGGACCAACCTCCGGTTCATATTTTAACTTCTACGTAAGTAAGGGCCCCTATTACGGTTTACAACTGGTTGTTATCAGTTGTAATTTTTGTTACGTTTTTGTTCACCGCAATTTAGCAAAGTTATAAACCATAATACAAAAACTAAGAAATTAATTTTAATTAATGGGGGCCTAATTTAATTTTGTAAGTTCAATATAAAAAAAAATATCTGAAAATATCAATTGAAAAAGAAAAAAGTATCAAAAAAATCTCCTTTATAAGTTGTCATCCACTCAGGACATTGCGTGTTAAATTTTATTTTTCTATGTCTAATATTTACGAAAATTAATCATGGTACCAGATGTAGAACGAAAAAGTACCAAAAAGCTCCCTCTTATACATTTTTACTCACTCAGGTCGAATATTAAGAAAAATTCAAAAAGTACCAAATGAAAATCAAAAAGTACCAACATTTTTCATCTTATAGGTTCTCATTCACTCAGTAACCTGCACCTATAATATTATGTTTCTAAATTCAATATTATAGAAAATTTAAAAATGATCACATGAAGCACGGGAAAGTAAAAGAAAGAAATTTAATTTCCCGTATTTCCCCTTTTTGATACTTTTTTCTCCCCATAGAAGTTCGGTTGACAAACAAAGGAAGAAAGCGTTTTTAACTGTTTTGCCTGTACCGATTTGTACATAAGATTTATATAGTCGAAATATTTGAAAACCGGTTTCTAAAAAATGTCGACCACCCTATTTTTTATTATTTGATAATTGAAAAAAACAGAGTTTTTATTTATGTGTTTGTGCAAATTTTAACGCTTATAACTTTGAAAATATTGAACAGATTTTAATGAAATATATATTGTGCACTTCTGTAAGTAAATACCTTTCAAATGTTTTGCCTTTGCCGATTTATATATAGATACGCCAAAAACCGTAGCAGGTATGGGTTTTGTGGTACAATTTGGCCCAATTTAGCTTCTTATGAATAGAAATAATGCTATGCAATTTTGTAATAATCAGTCCATAATTTACCGTACCTCTCATATTAAGCTGCCTTCTAAAAAACACTATAAAACGCTATTAGAAAATTCACTACTATATCAAAATTTGTTCTGATTTAGGTTTTTTAATACCAGAAATCATTCTACAATTTTAAAACTGACGTCCGTTATTATAAAGATTAATTAACAAACTATATATATATAACCCCGAAAAATATTCTAACTGTCGGTGGAGGGTATCAAAGATTCGGCATAGCCTAATATAGCACTCTTAGGTCGTGTTTTTGACATTTGGATTTAGTTTAAACTTAGTTACGCTTAGTCTGAAATTCGGATTTTTCCGGCGAATTGTGATTTTTTTTTATTTCATTAAATACCAACATTTTAAGCAAAACTAAACTGTTCCGTCAAAATTTTGTATATTTGGTAATGGCGGTACAAATCTGTTTTCAGATTAACTAAACCTAGTTTAACTGAGAACTCAAAAATCCAACCTTACTTGTTAAAAAGTATAAAGTTTAAACAAATATAAAATATTTTAACAAGTTAATTGATAAAACTTCTCTCTATTTTAGTTTCCTACATTATCATTTTGATTTATTCCCAACAGATTTAAAAGTTAAAATAATTTTTTTAAAATGCCAAATTAAATTTAAAGTTTTTTTTTTTTACTTTTTGCCAAGTTTTATTTTGAACAAAGTAGTTTGTGTTAAAAATAATGAAACAACATGAGTTGATAATTTCGTGTTAATTTAAACGAACATTTTAATTTTATTTTCTGTTTTGCTTTAAGTTTTTTTTTTTTAATTTTTATTTCATTTGTGTTTTTTATTTTTATATCCGACACAAGCCCCTGAAGAATTTATTATAAACAAATTTTTGTGCTACTTGGTTGTTGTACTCTAAATGTATTTTTATTATTGTTGCTGTGGTGCATACATTAAATTTACGAAAAAATAATATTTTTTCATAACTACTTGATTTGCTGCAAATGTGTATGCAAATTTACAGAACTTTTTTATTATAATTCTGACATATGGGCATTTCCCCAGAATGGTCTAGCAGGATGAAAAAATAAAATATTGATTATCATCGTCTTTAATTGTTTATTATTAGAAAAAAAATCTATAAGGGTATTCATTTCAATTTTTTTTTGGTTGGAAAAGTGGAAAAAAGAAAAATTACACTCTTATTGACGTGAACGGGTTTTTTTTTTTTTTTTTTTTTTTTACAAACTGTCAAAAAAAATCTGTCAAATAATTCGTGTAAGTAATTGATATTTTTCAAGATGCCGAACAAAAGTGTTAAAAGTGAATAAATTGATTATTAAATTTAAAACGAAGTGATTGGTGTTATTTTCATCATAATATTCGACTACAAAAAGTTACTCAAAATGGCGATTGTCTGCCAAAAAGTCGAGTATTTTATTAACTTCAGCTTCTGTAAATTTTTTTGACCCCATTTCTCTTTTTAATTATTTTTTAATAACTTTTTTCATTGAACACATATTAAATATGAATTTCTTCTTTTTGAAAGATTAAATGAAAAAGAAATGTTGTAACTATAAAAAATAATTTTTAAAATCAGAGTTGTACAATTCAAGAGTTTGTAAAAAGAGATGCAATTTTTCGTACTTTGTATAAAAAATTAGCAATTTTTTATGAATGGCAACATCATTTCGTTTGACGTTTAAAGCGGAAAATTACATCTTTTTATCCTGACTTTTTTACACTTGGTTATAGTCTGATAAAAATGTAACTTTTGGTGGAATTTTTTTTCTTGTGGTTGTTGTAACAAAAATTACATTTTTCCACTTTTCCATTTTTCCAACAAATAAAAAAACTGAAATGAATACCCTTTATGTTCTTATAAAAGAATAATTTCCTAGCATATCTGAGCTGTTTTACTTGAGAAAATTGGGCTGGAAACTGAAAAATTTTATACTTTCCTGTATATCTACTTCTAAAGACATTTTTATATGATTATTTTTCATGCAAAAAATATGTTATGTTTTCACTAGGGTTTTTCCCGGGATTTCCCGTCCCGAGAATTCCCGGGAATTTCAATAATTATATTTCCCGCTTTCCCGGGATTTTTCATGCGGGATCCCGGGAAATAAAAAATTCCTCATAGTTTAAAAAAACAGCTATTTATACTTTGAAATTTAGTTTTCTATTCTCTTAAAATAAGCATCTGTGGATGGGTTGTCGATTAGATCAATTACAAGAAGTGAGTACATTAGAGCGACTCACCAAAAAAAGTGCTCGATGTACCCTCCTAAAAATGAACCTTGGACTTTTTTAAGATTACATTTTAAATATTTCGGCTCCAGGGTTGACCTCTCGTGAGCTGGGCCAGTTTGAAAAAGGGTCTATTTTTCCATGTTTTGTTAATTTAAGAATCTGTGTCCTTCTCAACATATACAAGTTGGGTATCGTAAGAAAGGTTTTTTTAAGGCGCGTCTAACTGTATATAAAATTTGTCCAAGGACGATCATCCACGTCCTTTTTTTTAAGGATTTTCTGTAAAAAAAAACGGTTTTTGAATTTTTTGTTCGGGGTTGTTTGTAATAATAGTGCCAAATTAACATATTTTAATCTTCAGTCGATTTAATTAAATACGTGTCTCAGCTTTTTTTGAAATTCGTGCTAGATCGCGTTGTGACAAAAATGCAATGGGGTGGTAACCCTTTGTTTTAAATAGGGCAATATGGGTATCAAATTTTATATTTTGCCAAGTATATCATCTTTGTATGTAAATAATTTGGATTTGTGCAAATTAGATGCATTTTACACGGTGCTCTGGAATATATATAAATGCGATTTTGTAGTAACTCTAATATGATAGCGGATTTAGTTTCTAGATCATGTATGGATGAAAATAGGACTAAAGAACGAAAAAAAAGAAATGATCCATGACTTTTTGGCGGCATATTTTTTCCGCAAATTAAAAAAAAAATTAGGTCGTGGATCATTTCTTTTTTTCTTTCTTTAGTCCTATTTTCATCCATACATGATCTAAAAAAAATCCGCTATCATATAAGAGTTACTACAAAATCGCATTTATATATATTCCAGAGCACCGTGTAAAATGCATCTAATTTGCACAAATCTAAATTATTTACATACAAAGATGATATACTTGGCAAAAGATAAAATTTGATACCCATATTGCCCTATTTAAAACAAAGGGTTACCACCCCATTGCATTTTTGTCAAAACGCGAACTAGCACGAATTTCAAAAAAAGCTGAGACACGTATTGAATTAAATCGACTGAAGATTAAAATATGTTAATTTGGCACTATTATTACAAACAACCCCGAACAAAAAATTCAAAAACCGTTTTTTTTTTACAGAAAATCCTTAAAAAAAAGGACATGGATGATCGTCCTTGGACAAATTTTATATACAGTTAGACGCGCCTTAAAAAACCTTTCTTACGATACCCAACTTGTATATGTTGGTAAGGACACAGATTCTTAAAGTAACAAAACATGCAAAAATATACCCTTTTTCAAACTGGTCCAGCTCACGAGAGGTCAACCCTGGAGCCGTAATATTTAAAAGGTCATCTTAAAAATCTCCAAGGTTCATTTTTAGGAGGGTACATCGAGTACGAATTTTGCTTCCATACAACTTGAGTCGCTCTAGAGTACATACGTAAATCAATGTCTCCTGATGCAATAAATCTACTTAAAACAGAATAGGCAGTGCAACAGTTGATAATTAATAAATTTAGTGAAGTGAAAAGTTAATAAAGAACATTAATTCAAAATAAGATGCAGGTAGTAAAGTTTAATTGTCCATGGACAAGTCTTTAAAATAGCAGATACCTAAATATATAGCTCCTTTATTGTAACATAGTCATATCTACAAAAACAAATGAACTTGGCAAAATGCGATTAAAGTTTTCAAAATGTACCGATTTAAAGATTCGGTTCAGTTTGAGATAAAATACGAGAAGGCATGAAGGAACACTTTGCTTACATTACTTACAATTTTTGATTTTTTGAGATATGACTATGTTGCAATGAAGGAGCGATATGTTTATTAGGTGTAAACACAATTTTTTTTCAATTTGTGTTGGTTTATATACCCTTGAAGTGCGGGGAAACCGAAATAAAAAAAATTTGGAAACTCGTGTAAGATACTACAACATACAATTTGAAAAACACATTGTCCTAAAGATTACAGATAGACCTAATGAAATGAAAAGGTTTGTAAGATGTTGATGCTATTTTTTGCATGAACCTTGACATACATTTAACTGATATAGACGTTGTTTATTCAAAAAAAAAAAAATGCTTCTTATTGTGAATCAAAAGCCTTCTACAACGGTGCACTTTTAACTATTTATCCAACCTCGGTAAAAAAAATGAACGAAATTTTTCGGAAACATGGTAATTAGTAAATAAAATAATCAATATACTTTTTGACGACTTACTAAGCGCTTTGAATGTGTCAGAAAGTTATTTCCTAAGCCGTTAAAAAATGTTAATATATTTATTTAAAATATTTTATCTATTTTATGAATTAACTTTTTGATCTCATATCTTGAGTACCTCAATTTGTGTTTGTTTTTATTATTGTTTTATGAATTAAATTGTTATGTTTATCTTAATTTTTTATCTTGTATCTAGAGCATAATAATAATACGGAATTTACATATAAAACCGTAAGGTAATAATAATTCAAGTTCCTCTTTTAATCTTCATTTAATTTTGTAGTATTTAAGGATTTCTTTTATTTAATTTACTGTGTATTATTTATATGGAGCGGGATCCCGGGATCCCGGGAAATTCAAAAAAAATTCCTGCTTTCCCGGGAATCGAAAAACTCCGGGAAAAAAAAACTCTAGTTTACACTTGTAGTTAAACACTTGTAAAACATTTAACTCAGTTTTAATAATTTTATGAAAACTATATTGCATTGAAATATTAATTTAATATTGTTTCAGAATTTTTCATATTATTGTAATTTGTACTTTAGAATTGAATAAACTTATTTATTTGTATTTTATAATAAATATTTTTTTTGGGTTGAACTTAAACCATAACAACACTCTTTCTTCATAATCTCACCATTACAATCTGTTGTAAAAGGAGTATTAATTTTTTTTGTTAAGGAAATTTGAAGACATATGACATATGAAAACATATGGAAAAATCGTAAGTTCGCGATCCGTACGTTCGCGACCGGTACATAAGCCAATTAAATAAAAACAAAGAGAGATATTTTATGTTGTAAAAACTGGATGGAGACCTACATTAAGGTAAAATGTAAAAAGAAAATACAATATAATAGTCTGGTAGTGTATAAAGTCATTTCTGAAAAATTGAAGGAATAGAACTATTACAAACAAGTAAGAAAGTATAGTCGGTCAAGTCCGACCATATGATACCCTACACCACAGTAATAAAAAACATCATGCTTATATGTCCATGTAAATATGGATTTATCTATGTTTATAAAAATCATAAATCGGTTTAAAAGTTTGTGAGATGCAGAAATTGCCCCCTACCTCCTTTTGTGGTCCTATTTTTGAAAAACTGTATAGCTTATGTGTCCATATAGATATGGATCTATCTATGTTTTGAATTTCATTAAAATCGGTTTGAGAGGCAGAAATTGGCCCTATCTCCCCTCGTGGTCCTATTATTTAAAAACTGCATCCCTTTTGTGTCCATAAAGATATGGTTCTATGTATGTTTTAAATATCATTAAAATCGGTTTGATAGTTTCTGAGAGGAAGAAATTTCCCCCTATCTTCCCTCGTGGTCCTACTATTTGGCCCATTAGAACCTATGTCCCAAATTACACACATCAGCACAAATGCATAATACCCTCTCCACTATTGTGGTGTGGGTATAAAAAGCTTTATAAAATACATAACTGTAATTTAGCTCATAGAATAAATTCGAAAAATGAAAAATGTTGAATAAATTAATCACTTTTAAAAATTCCGTTTCATTACGCAGATTTTTACATTTCACTACTGTCAGCCGAAGTTGACTTCTATTTTGCGTACGTTCGTGACCACACGTTTATAACTCTTATTATGAAAACTTAAACTCGATGAAATCCATCTTTTGTACTAAACATACAGCTACCCAAATGATATCGAATCGCAAAAAAAATGCTAGGAAAAGTTTTGTTTTCTATATTATTTGTACATCAAAAGCGTACGAACGTACGTTCGTGACCCCAGGAAATGCCCATATGTATGTATTAATTTATTGCAATGAATAAGGGTTCCTATTTTCGCAGACTTTTCCATTTCCCGGGTGTTTTAAATAAATTAAAATTAAGAAATTATTAAAATCTAATTGCCATGTTAAGCAACAACTAATATGCCTTTTCGGAAACACACTGTAACTAAATAAAGCTCAAATAAGTTTAAACTCCAAAGACTCCAACACAACTCTTTCAATACAAATTTTATAAATTTGATAACCTTGAATAATGATAACTTGTACTTTTCATCGAACAAGATTTTAGGAAAAAATCGTGTTTATTATGAAAAAACACTTTTATAATTGTATTAAATATTTGTTAAATGAATAATCGTTGGTTTCAAAAATATGCTATTTGACTTCTGTGTAGTTTGTTCAGTCACTAGCGGGTAGAGTTGTTTTGTAGACATCTTTTTTAAAGTTTTCGAACATTAACTGTGCTACCTTAACAATAGCGGCAAGCATAGTTTTTAACATACAAATTCTATTATCCAATACATTTTTAATAAAACGAGCTGACATAGCGATCTGTCTGATAATATCTTCCTGCCGCGTGATGTTAAATTCGCGTTCTAAAAGTTTGTTTCGTAGAACAAACGCTTGTCGCTCTTATTATTTAGGTGGTTCAGTAAGAAACATAGTTTTGTTCGAAAATAGCTGATGTTAATTTAAAAAAGTTGCCAAATGAAGTAACATAACTTTCTAAATGCTTAGTTTTCGGCGGTTTGTGCAATCCGATTGCATTTTGCAATTTAAGCTGACAAACGAATATGTATGTATGATTCAAATTCAGCTCTTTAAATCACGCTAATTTTTGTTATTTTTTGTCCGTATAAAAATTTTTCTTAAAAAAAATATATTTCTACATTAATAAACTGACAGTTAAATCATTAAGGCCTGGTTTTTGGGATGTGGAGTTAGTTGTAACTTAGTTTAACGTAGTCTGAAGCTCGCGGCAGAATGTGATTTGTTTTTTATTTTTTCGTTAAAGGCCCACACACAAACTTGGTAATGACGGCACAAATCTGTTTTCAGATTAACTAAACCTAGTTTAAATAAGATCTTAAAACCCAACCTAAAAGTCACAAAACTTTTAACTTAAATCAAAAAATTGTCCTAATAGAAACCCTACTGGAATTGTTATGTGTTTTAAACATATTGTGTCATATTTTTCTGACAGTTTTACACGTTTTTGTGCACAGTAGGACAATCATTTCAAGAAGTAGTTGTGCTAAATTTTAATTAATTGAAATTTTTTTTCCTTATTTTGTAAAACACTTCACCTCACTTAACAAATATTTTCATAAAAATTTTAGTACAGAATAGCTTTAAAATGAATTATAGTTTTTTCCTTTGATATAACCTTCTAAGTTATAATAATTTCAAAAGACTTCAGAAAGAAATTTTGCTTGGTTTTTTTATACCTTTAATATATTTATTACTTTAAGCTCCTTCTAAAAGAGCTTTAGAAAAAAGAGAGGAGTAGAAAGCAATTCAACATCTTAACGGAAGGCCGGCACCGTACTGATTGGCCATTAAGCTAAAAGTAGGACTTAGATCTTCGGCCATCATAGTGGGCCTTTTAATGGGCATAACAAAGATCCTTATTACAGTGAAAGCTCCCAATAGCGGACACTCTCTTAAGCGGACACCTCCCATATGCGGACTATTTTCGAATAACGTTGCACCAAATTGATTTATCAGAGCAAATTTCCCTCCCAAGAACGGACACGGACAGCAAAATTTTACAATAGAACGAGGCGTCATAAAAAGCCTACGTGTAAATACAGACTTTTCTCACTTAAAAATATGCATGTGGCAACTACATACTTACTCAGCTGATTATCAGGTATGTGATGAAAATCGATCGATTTCAAAACGAACGTTTTTAAAAGGTGTGATGAATTTCGAGGTATTTTAAAATCCATTTCTGAATTAAAGTCTTAAATTTTCTTTCAGAATATGCTTCAGTTAACGTATATAATATAAAATGTAAAAGAATAAATACTAAAAATAATTAAAACCCATTTTAAAAGTTACTGAAAACGATATTTTCGGTTTCAAATCGTTTCGTTTTTAAAATCGATTTCCATCACATACCTGTATATTGTGAAGCAAAGTAAAAAAAAAAAAAATATTGTTTTGATGAATTTTATTGCAATGCCATCAAAAAAAAAAAAATGTAACACATTATTATTTTAATTTATTTTTCGTTAAACCTTTTTTGTTAATTAGTAGATATGAATTGAATTTCGTGTTAATGCGTTAATCGTTGTTTTCACACAGACTCGGTCGGCAATTCAGAGACTATCATCAGTCTCTGCGACCGCATACAAGCACATAATATGTTTGTGTGTGTGCGTTCGGGGCTTGGTTATCACTGCTCTAAATAAACAATAAAAATTATCTTTTTTGTACTTTTTTTATGAAACTCCCATAGGCGGACACCTCCCAACAACGGACAAATTTTGGTCGACGGTGGCTGTCCGCTTATGGGAGTTTTCACTGTATTTTAAAGTTGAAATCTTTATATTTTCTGTTTTCGCTATCAGATAACATTGTAATCATAGTACGAATTTTGGGATTACAAGGATGTCTATTAATTCTTAACCTGGTTTTGAAAATCAAAATTGTGTTAATTTCTAAACTTATGGTTTTTCACATATTTTCCAAATAGATTTTTCCACTCTGCCAGATATTGATGAACTCGTGTAAAATACTTGCAGCTCTTGAAATAATTGCTATAATACTATTTGTGGAATGGTGTTAGATGGTTTTTAGATTGAATTCATCTTTGATGATTGTTATCTAATCCCACCGTACTTTTGATAAATGCATTTTTGTTTATGTACCAGATGTAAATATTTATGAGATACACATATTTGCATCTGGTTGCGTACGACAGACTGGCTGCTAGCAACAAACAGAAGGTGTAAATTTATTTGTTATTTATGCTATATTTTTTTTTTAGCAAAAGTCTATACATATATTTATATTTAAAACAGATTTTTTAATAGTAATTTCTATTGCTTCAATTTTTAGCCTGATGAAGTAAATACCCGTAACAATTTTCTGCAAGGCAACTTCTTTAATCGCAAAAGGTAAGTAAAAACAATATTTTAAATATTCGTTATAAATGTAGATTTCAAAGGTCAGTTATAAATTAGTAAATGTATGCATATTGTTTTTAATAAATGTTTAATAGTTTTCAATTCAGGAGGTTTTCATTTGATTTTTTTTTTAATTTATTATTTTCAACTCAATTAATTCCCTCAAAAAGTTAATTTGTTGACATTTTTTATATCAATTATTAAATTTTATAATATTTTTTAAAACATTTCAAGAAAATGCAATCTCAGTAAAATCAGAAAATATAAAAAATAATCTCTTTTTTTTTAATTAAAATTAAAGAGACAACTTAGAATTTATGAACTACTAACAAACAGTTCATGTTCAGTCATAATATGTATATTAAAATGAATAAAATTTTTTTATTAGAGATATTCACATTTTCTATTTTAATTGTAATACAAGGCAACAAAACGTTGCTTTAAAACAAAAACCTACATAATACTTTATTTGAGAATACCCCAGCAACAAAATCTCAGTTCAGCAAGTACAGCTTGCTACTCCACCCTTTTGTGTCACCAAAAAGGTGGGCGACAAAATGTAAATATCAAGGGTTGTTGGTAGACAGTTTTTGTAAAATAAAGTACATACATTTAGAAAAAGGAAGACTGAAAAAATGCATAAACATGAAATGCACTTTAAATGCAATGACGTTGAAAGCAAAGAAGAGTGGTGGAATGTTGCTTATATTATTTTTCTTTCTTGCTGCTTTTCTTTTTTTTATTTGTGTATGTTGTTGTCAACGTAAAAGTCATTATCATGTACAACAACATGACTTTAAGCCGACTACAACAGCAACATTTTCGTCATCGTCATCATCATAATTATTGTCTACTTTTTGAGTAAAAAGAAGAGTTGTTGGGGAAAAGGATATTAAAAGAGTGTTTTTTTCCATTAAACGGAGATTATAAAATAAAAATTTAAATTAGATAGTCATAATCCTTAAAGTATGCAATATTTTTTGTATAGCAAATCCTTATATTTGGTGTTATTCGGAGTGCAAATAGGGATGCATGTGTTTTTATGTTTAATTTGGGTTTATTTCTAGATACAATCAACCTATGGCGTTTTTCTTTTCTGAGTAAAGTTCTGCATTTATTCTGCCTTTTACATATTTTTTGTTCTTTTCTGAAAAACATGTGTTATTTTAAAAGTGTAAAGCGTTCTTTTCTGATGATGTTCCCTTTAAAATTAAAAAAGATGCTACATGTTCAACACTCATTTTAATTAAAGGGGCATGAGTGCAGCACTAGATCAAGGCGAATTCAGTACAAGGTGGGGTGGCAAGTTTCGAGCCGTAAACACTAACAATGCAATACAAAAAATATCTGTTGTTTCTGTTGGCTTTGGATTGTTGTAGTCCTGCCACCACCTGTAATTGAATTTACCTTGCGCTAATTGTACTTTACATGCAGTCTACAACTGACGTGAAATGCTTAACTTTAACACTTATATGATGTTAGTGTTAAGTATAGACTCATCATGTTAGAAGTTTTCTCATGTTACAACACGTTTGTTAATGCAAATGTTTTAACAACGCTTTTATAGCTTCAAGTTATAACAGCAAATCATGTCAGTTGTAGACGGGCAGTTATTGTTTAATGTCGAAATTTGTTTTCTTTTGTAAACGTAAACTATGAAACACTTCTTAAAAATAAGGGAAGCATTTAAAAATGTTGCCAAGTCACATGTTACACTTAAGCAACACTTTTTTTTTAGAAAAGAAAACGCCATTAGTTTTTGGCATCTTCATATCTACCCATATACCTGGTGATTTCGGAGTCGTAAATGAGCATTATCATTAAGCAGCTCAGTCTCCTAAACTGCTGATATTTTGAAAGAATCTTCTTTCAAAAATACTTCTTATTTCAGTCAGGTGAAGACTTGCCCATACATTTTATATAATACTGGTATTAGTAGCGGGGAATAATCGATGGCACTTTCGATAATATCGATAGTTAACATTTAATTAATCGATGAAATTATATAATTTTTTTTTAAAATATTACACTTAAATGGCAGCGTTACGACATTTGTATAGCAACACAAATTGTTTTGCTTAATTTAGGGATTACACATTTTTTGTAATTTGTAACTTGTCTAGGAGCGGAGAATTGCCATAATTTATAAAAACAGCAATCGCCAATTATTTGCACATCAACAACAGATACAATAAGCCGGAAACCACGGTTAACAAAAAGTTAACTAACCCAATTTTTTTTTGGCTTAAGATTAAAAGCCAACTTCAATATGTACCAAACGTGGCTTTAACATATTTTACAATCCCTGCTACTTCACTGCCCTATTAGAGGAGCTTTTCAGCTGCCTGCAAAACAAGAAATGAAAGACGTAGTAGACTCAAGCCAAAAAATGTTGATATGCTTCTATTTCTACAAAACAACCCATTTCTTATGGGCGTTACTTGAAAGAAAAAAGAACTTCACGTGTACAACATTAAATTATTCGATACAGACTTCTAATAGAAATTGAAAACACATCGCTCCTTTATTGCAACATAGTCATATCTCAAAAAATTCGAGTTACTTAAGCAAAAGTGTTTTTTAAACCTTCTTTATACGTATTAAATCAGTATTATATCTCAAACTGAACCGAAGTTATAGTAAAATATATTTTATTAAGTCTGGATATCGTTAGCTGAAATGCAAATTGGCGTAACTGACAAAAACTTCAAAATCGAGTGTTTGATTGATTGTTATGAATGTCATTAAACTTCATGTCTTTACAAAATTTTACGCTTCTGAGATCAAAAATTACGTTTTTAAAACCAAAAACAAAGGGACGTAACTACAAGTGTGTTTATTTGATAAATGAAAACGATGTTTTACACATTTTTCCCGAACAAAAAAGAATGAAATGGTTTTCTTTGAAATTGTTTGAAGAATTCCATGGACTACTTATCAATACATGGTTTTCTGTCATGTTTATAGTTTTAATTTTACAAATGTCTTTTCTTCTCCTATAAAATTATATTTTTTTTAGTAACGCCTTTTCGCATTTTAGCTAACGATATAAAGGTACATTTTGAAAACTTTAATCGCATTTTGCCAAGTTTGATTTTTTTTTGAGCTATGACTATGTTGCTATATCTATATATATATCTATAATATAACTATGTTGGCATATCAATTTGCTTTTTGCACCCTTAATAGGGTGAATAGGTAGGTACCTTGGTACCTGTATACGTTTTATATTACAATTTTTTTTTTTTTTTGGGTGTAGGATTTTAAAAAATATATGAAAAGGGGAAAACCAGAGTAAAATTCTAATATTATATCATTAACCATCGATTTTTTGTACAATACAAGACAAAAAAATTAGATTTCTCATACAATTTGCATGAAGGTACCCAGGTATCTATCCACCCTATAGAAGGTGTTTTTTTTTCCACACACATAAGGGTTAACTGATTCTTTAAACGCTATAATTATAATGAAAACTTTTTCTATTATTAATAAGAATATCGGTGTACTCCTTTAAAACAATATTAAGAACATCATAAACAAAAATGGTAAAGAAGCTTATTCAACTATTCAAAAATGAACCAATTTCTCGACAACTCTGCCCCTAAAAGAGTTGTTATTATTTGTTTTGATTTTAAAGTTTACTGTGCATTTTAAGAGGAAAGAGACGGAAGGGTAAAAAAGTGCAGTAACTTCATTTTTTTTTTTTCGTAGCTTCAAATGAAAATAATCTATGACTGCTGTAAGCATTATGTCTAGCCATAGCAAAACGAAAAAAAAATAGCAAACAAAAATCAGGCTGACAGGCTGTCAGACTTCTTTAAAGCACAATAAAAAAATATTCATTCACATAAATGCAATTTGATTTTTTGACGAACAGCTAGAATACAACAAATACAAAAGAGGAGTCAAACAAAAAATTATGTTAAAACAAAATACATAAAATTTTAACAAATAAAACAGGCAGTTATGTGAATGAAATAGATTTATGGGTTGCCAAGTTTCTTTTTATTAAAAGTTTTTTTTCGTTTATAAAAGCGGACAACAAAAAAGAGTAATTTTAAACAGCTTCTAATGCTTATTGTATACTGTATACGGAAAATAACAACAAAAATAACATAGAATTTTTATAACATAATGTAAGCAACAATAAGAAATGACTTAACACAGACACAGATACAGCCTCTCAAACTTCTCCTTCAAACTCTTTTTGGCTAGACCAAAAACATTTAAGAACAATAAAAAATAAGAAAATAAGAAATTCTGTAGTGGTGTTGTTTAAAACCAACAAAAGTTTAAATTGGTTCTATGGAGTTTTGACTCACAAAAAAGCTTTTAAAGATTTTTTCTGTTTAAACAAATGCATTGTTCTATATTAAAGTAAATATTTTTAGTGTTCAAAACTACTTTTACTTAAGTAAACTATTATTTTTTATAAATTCAAAAATTTTTCCAAAATATCAGAGACCAGCAGCCGCATTCTGTAATTCGCTTAGCTAAATCTCAATCGCTTAAATGCCGTAGAGAATACAAAATTAAAAAATTTTAGCGATGAAATTTAAAGCTAAAATTGCGGAGAATTAAATTTTATATGGCATTGCACAGAATTGCATTCGTAAACAAAAACCGCTAAATCAACTTTATAGATTTTTAGCGATAGAGATTTAGCTTTAGCGAATTACAGAATACGGATGCAGTAGTGCGATTCACTAACTTTTAAACGGTAATCGTATCGTTAAAATAAATATATCGGAAATTTATCGTTCGAAGTCAGCTGTTACCTTAAGCAGTATTTTATTTTCGTTATTTAAGCGACCATAGTTTACGTGGTGTTTATTAAGTCGATAAAGTGTATTTTGTGTTTAAACCGGCTTTTGAGTATTTGGCATTCGCCTATTTTGACATTTTGTATACGGAAATGCCACATGATATTAAATTAAATGAACACAGAAATACAGCAGTATACTACCGTTAAAAAAAATTATAGAATCACACAATCGTTACTGCAAGCGAATATGTATGTATATTAGGGTGGCCGTTATTTTCTTTTTTTTGATTTCTTATATTCTACCCCCCCCCCCCCCCCCAAATCGGTTCAGTTTTGTGTAAAAAAAATATAAAAAAATTTCGTAGCGATAAGTTGTGCTTTAGGGGGGCGTCCGCCCCTCAAAGTTTGCTTTCAAGCCATTTATTCAAATGTAATTTGTTTGCATATGACTATCTCTTAAAAACAACATTTTACAAGAATATGATATATGACAATATTTTAGCTCTTCTAGTCGACAACATTAGCCTTGAAGAAAGTTTTTAGCTAAAATTAATATTTTAGAAAATAATTAAGAAAATAACAACAAAATACCAAACATTTTGTATACGTTTTATATATATAAAAGGGGGATTAATGTCAAGTGACCCAATTTTGAAATCGATGTATTTCGATGTCTTGGATGAAATTTACACCAAAGTTAGTCCTATTGGATAGTAGTTTAGACACAAATTTTCAACATGATCGGTCAAAGTTTCTGAGTTAGAGGGGGTCAAAGTTTGCCATATAGGTGTTCTTTCTCATCCATGTAATTTATTACCTATTGGTGTTAGCAAAATGCCACACTACAGAGGCAAATTAAGTCGTTCGATACCGAAAATTTCCATATAAATTGCATTGTAATTTCGTTTGGTCCCCAGATTTTATAATTAACTTTTTATTAATTTTATTATCAGGGGTGCTCTTGAAAAGGCAAAACGCTAGAATTTGGAGGTTTTTTTAAATACACTTTTTATCTAATTTCTATAATTTTTGTAATAAAATTCTGTTTAATAGAGAAATATTTGTAAAATATTTGTTTTAAAAATTTTTTAATACAGAAATCTTATTAAAAAACGACGCACAGTGGCGCCATTTGAGTTTTTTCGTTGCAAAAATCATATCTTTTGAACCGAATAAGGTAATTGAACAGTTTAAACAGCATATGATAGATAACTGTTCAGCCTATGAAATGTGCATTTGAAAAGGGTGCTACGCTGTGTAGGGGCCTACTTATGGGTTATCAAAGTTAAAATTAGTAGAAAAATCAATTTTATGGTACCTAAAAAAAAATTATTTTTACATTTTTAGATTGTTTTTATTTTTTTTTTCTTTAGGGTTCTAAATTATTACCCAACAAATTAAAAAAAAAAATTTTTTTTTTTTAAATTTATTTTTTCAATTTTCTGTATTTTCGGTATATGGGTAATTCCATGTCAAAACGACCAAGAGTGGGACACGACCCCTTCCGATTTTAATGAAATTTGGTGAGAATGTTCCTTTTATCTTATAAGGAACATATATGAACGAAAAAAAATTTTAAAATTTTTTTTTCAAAAGTTATGTCATACTCAAAATGTCATAATTTCGCCGAATTAGCCGAATGTGTTGAGCTTATTTCTTCAATAACTCGAAAACTACTTGACATACGAAGATGATTTTAATGTCATTTTAAAGAGAATACTTGGGGCTACAAACCATATATTGAAAAAATAAATTTTTTTTTGAAAAATGTAATATCTGCAAAATGTTAAATTTTAAAAACGGACTAAGTCAAAAACCTATTTTTTTATTTGGCTGATTTTTTTTTGTATAATACCTCAAACTGTTCTTTAAAAATTCTGAAACTTTGAAGGAGGTGTTTTTTTTTTTTTTAAGATATGATTTTTTTCCTTTCGCAACCTTTAAAAAAATAATATTAAAATAGAATTTTAATATTGTAATTTTGAGCAATAAGTACACTGTGCAAGTTGCAAAAAACAGACCAGCCGCGCACCTGGCATTTCACCCTAATTGGGGACGCTGAATTCAGTGGTGCTAACCGTTTTTTTAAATTAGCTCTTGTTTTCAAGATATACCGTTATTTCGAAAATGTAAGGCGCTGCACAGCATATATTCGCGTAACTCAAAAATGGTTTAGTTTATTGAAATAACTAAAAAAACCGAAATTCGGCAATAAATAATAAAGTGGGGTTGGTCATACATTTGACCCATCTAGGAGCATCCTACGCGCTGTAGGGGCCAAATTAAAGAATTTTATTAAACCGCAATATTAGTATGGCAACCATGTCTTTTTAACCTTTTTTACCTCTAGAAGCCAAACGGGCACGTACGGGCAGATAAAATTTTTGAATTATGTAAAGAAATAATCAAAGAACAGATTTTGCAAATATGGCAAATATAGAAAAATATAGATTTTTGTTATTTTCCGTCAAAGTTGAAAAATAGTGAAAAAACGGATAGTTTTTAAATAGTGATTTACCAGGAGAAACACAAAGCAAACAGTTCATTTTTTTTTTATCATTACACATTTAATAAATGCATCAATCAATACAAACAAAAAATAAGGCGATTCGTTACCTATTTTTCGTGATATTACACCTGAAATCGCAACAAATTTACTAAAAATTGTGTGTTTTTTTGAAAACCGAAAGTCGGTCAACTTTGAACGGCTATATCTTCTAAACTAAAAATGTGATATTATTAAGAGTGGCAGATTTGAAATCGTTGAAAAGTTTCCTATAACATGAGTTTATTCAAAACTTCGTCGGTGCTCATGAAAATTTTGATTTTTGCAACCTCGTTTGCTCTACGGGCGCTACTGTGCACAGTGGCGCCATTTGAGTTTTTTCGTTGCAAAAATCATATCTTTTGAACCGAATAAGGTAATTGAACAGTTTAAACAGCATATGATAGATAACTGTTCAGCCTATGAAATGTGCATTTGAAAAGGGTGCTACGCTGTGTAGGGGCCTACTTATGGGTTATCAAAGTTAAAATTAGTAGAAAAATCAATTTTATGGTACCTAAAAAAAAATTATTTTTACATTTTTAGATTGTTTTTATTTTTTTTTTCTTTAGGGTTCTAAATTATTACCCAACAAATTAAAAAAAAAAATTTTTTTTTTTTAAATTTATTTTTTCAATTTTCTGTATTTTCGGTATATGGGTAATTCCATGTCAAAACGACCAAGAGTGGGACACGACCCCTTCCGATTTTAATGAAATTTGGTGAGAATGTTCCTTTTATCTTATAAGGAACATATATGAACGAAAAAAAATTTTAAAATTTTTTTTTCAAAAGTTATGTCATACTCAAAATGTCATAATTTCGCCGAATTAGCCGAATGTGTTGAGCTTATTTCTTCAATAACTCGAAAACTACTTGACATACGAAGATGATTTTAATGTCATTTTAAAGAGAATACTTGGGGCTACAAACCATATATTGAAAAAATAAATTTTTTTTTGAAAAATGTAATATCTGCAAAATGTTAAATTTTAAAAACGGACTAAGTCAAAAACCTATTTTTTTATTTGGCTGATTTTTTTTTGTATAATACCTCAAACTGTTCTTTAAAAATTCTGAAACTTTGAAGGAGGTGTTTTTTTTTTTTTTAAGATATGATTTTTTTCCTTTCGCAACCTTTAAAAAAATAATATTAAAATAGAATTTTAATATTGTAATTTTGAGCAATAAGTACACTGTGCAAGTTGCAAAAAACAGACCAGCCGCGCACCTGGCATTTCACCCTAATTGGGGACGCTGAATTCAGTGGTGCTAACCGTTTTTTTAAATTAGCTCTTGTTTTCAAGATATACCGTTATTTCGAAAATGTAAGGCGCTGCACAGCATATATTCGCGTAACTCAAAAATGGTTTAGTTTATTGAAATAACTAAAAAAACCGAAATTCGGCAATAAATAATAAAGTGGGGTTGGTCATACATTTGACCCATCTAGGAGCATCCTACGCGCTGTAGGGGCCAAATTAAAGAATTTTATTAAACCGCAATATTAGTATGGCAACCATGTCTTTTTAACCTTTTTTACCTCTAGAAGCCAAACGGGCACGTACGGGCAGATAAAATTTTTTGAATTATGTAAAGAAATAATCAAAGAACAGATTTTGCAAATATGGCAAATATAGAAAAATATAGATTTTTGTTATTTTCCGTCAAAGTTGAAAAATAGTGAAAAAACGGATAGTTTTTAAATAGTGATTTACCAGGAGAAACACAAAGCAAACAGTTCATTTTTTTTTTATCATTACACATTTAATAAATGCATCAATCAATACAAACAAAAAATAAGGCGATTCGTTACCTATTTTTCGTGATATTACACCTGAAATCGCAACAAATTTACTAAAAATTGTGTGTTTTTTTGAAAACCGAAAGTCGGTCAACTTTGAACGGCTATATCTTCTAAACTAAAAATGTGATATTATTAAGAGTGGCAGATTTGAAATCGTTGAAAAGTTTCCTATAACATGAGTTTATTCAAAACTTCGTCGGTGCTCATGAAAATTTTGATTTTTGCAACCTCGTTTGCTCTACGGGCGCTACTGTGCGACGTTTGAAACTCCTGCGTTTTGCGTTTTCGATTTCCAGAACACCCCTCATAATTTAATAAATATCCCTTACTCCACGTTTTTAAACCTTTCTAATACTACTGTTCACATTCCTGTTCCTATATATTAAGTAGCGGATTTATTTCGATTCCATGTTGAAATGAAAGATTGACCATAGTCCTACCTCAGATAAAACATCCACACCGGGCAATTATGGATATCTAATACCCATAAGACCAGGGCATTGGCATATAAAATGAAGTATCGTCTCTGCCTCCTAATTTAGGTCCAATCTCATTGACACTGTTCTAATTTGGTCCCTTCTAAGCTTAAGTAGCACGTTCGTCTTCTCCTCATCATATCGATGTCAAAGAATTCTGACCAATAAGCAGGCATTTTCACTTAGACTGGGTTTTTGAAATCTCAGTTAAACTAGGTTAAGTTAATCAGAAATAGATATGTGCCGTTATTACCAAGTTTGTATACAAAGTTTTGACGGAACTGCTTAGTTTTGCTTAAAACGTTGGTCTTTAATGAAATAATAAAAAAAACGCTCATTTCGTTTAAACTTAATCCAAATCTCAAAAACCCGGTCTTAGGGCTAAAAAATCAGAGCAAGTTAAACTCTCTTTTTGGTTTAAAGTGTGTTTAAACCAACAAATCTATAAATCACTAAACACATAAACCCTCTTTAAACCAGTGTTCGAAAATAAACAGTACATTATTTAACGTTCGGCTCACATACCCAGGAACGATTTCTATTTTTCTAGTGATTGTGTAGACATACACAACCCTTAATACTGTTCGGTTCTTCGTAAAAAACAGAACAATTGTAGTGATACTGTAGAAAAACATTTTATTTTAATGTTCTATAAGGTTTTTTCGTGTGTGTATTTTGGTTTTGTAAAAATCTTTTTTTTTACCAGCCAAAAGGGACGAACATTAACGAGCCGAACCGAACACATTGAAGTTTGTGCATTTTCAAAAAAAAACCGAACGGAATTAAATGTTCACATCTTTTGTTTAGTTTGATAAAAACAGTAATATTTTTGTGTTCAAAAGATGACTAACAGGGAAACGTTATTTTTTTTAATGATTTTCTACACAAACACTATTAGCGTTTGTGTTTTCCACAAATCTACCGAACCGAACATTAAAAAACGATATTTAGTGTTTATTTTCGAATACTGCTTTAAACGCATAAAGTTGGGCGTTTAAACTACCAATACAGACCATATGAATTAGATAAGATTTATCGTAGTGCTGCCACATGTTATTTTTTTGACAACATATACATGGGACACTGATTTATAGTTGTTGAGTTTAAACTACATATAAGTTCAAGTTAAGTTCAACTAAACCAGCGTTTTAACCATCAGTGATTTATTAGCCATTAGTCATCTAAATTGTAATAAGTCGTCGCACGTTAAATAACAGTCCTGCACCGAGAAATTAATATGCTAACTTGGTTTTCTAGGATATTTCTTCCAAAAGAGAAACTTTATATACTTATTTTGCATGCAAAAAATATGTTATATTTACACTCTTTCTTCATAATCTCTCCATTACAATCAATTGTAAAAGGAGTATTAAGATTTTTAATAAGGAAATTTGAAGATATTTATGGGAAAATGCATGGTGATAATAATAAAAAAACATATGGAAAAATCATACGTTCGCGTCCGGTACATAAGCCAATAAAAAAAAATTAAGAGAGATATTTTATTTTGTAAATACTGGATGATGACGTACATTAATACACTCTTAACATAAATTAATCACTTTTGAATATTCCGTTCCATTACTCAGATTTTTACATTTCAGTACTGTCAGCCAAAGTTGACTTCTATTTTGCGTACGTTCGTGACCACATGTTTATAACTATGTATCATTATAAAAAATTTAAACTCGATGAAATCCATCTTTTGCACTAAACTTAGAGCTAGCCAAATGCTATCGAATCGCCAAAAAAATAATTGGAAAAGTTTTGTTTTCTATATTATTTTTTATTAAATCAAAAGCGTACGAACGTACGTTAGTGACCCCAGGAAATGCCCATATATAAAATATTTAATTAAAAAATTACAACAATCAGGTATAGTAAGGAACATAAAATTATTATTTTTAAAGAAGATGAAAGTTCGGTTGGTGTATGAAATTAGTTTTGTAACATATTTCTATACATATTTATTTTTTTTATTTTAAACTATAGCAACAAGATTCATAAGACTGTAGCAATAATTTGTTTGAATTAAATTCGATAGAGTATTTACATAAAGGCGAAAAAGCGTTTGCAATTTTTAAATTGTACTAAATTTGCACTGGAGTACTTTATTACTTTTGCACTGCTAATAGTAGTAAAAAAAGGACAATTGTACTACCAACTTTATCATCTCTGCTCAGAAATAAACTACGAACGAAAAACAAAAGGAATTTGCGAGTACAGCAAAGTTCGTACTCCCCCGCTATTATCTTTTCCCCTCCCTTCCATAAACTCAAGACTTTGCAAAGTAAACTTTGCCTGTCTAAAAGGGGACTTATTCGTTTTTTGACAATTGATGTAATAAATTTTTTTTGAACTCTCTGAGTAAATTAATTGCAGGGTTGCCAACTTTTACGTAAATCATATATTTTTTCTAAGAAATTACAATTTTCACATATAAAAGAGACGTGGTTATCTTTACAAGGGAACTACTACGTCATCAAACGGTAAAACATGCGCAAGGCGTAATCTTTATTTATATCATTCTTGGTATACATACTTAGGTATATGAAATTTTTTTTTTAAAACGATTTGTTTGACGGCCAGTGTTAAAAATTAAACCTGGTTCTTAAACTTTTCGTTAAGTTTTTTATTTAAATTTTATTAAGCGCGTTTTGATTGGGGGCGAGGCGCTTTTTGATTAGAAATAATTCTCAATCCTGGTTTTCGAATTGTGCAAGGCGAATTAATTACAGGTAATCTCGGTACTACAACAAGTACAACTCGTACAAAAACCTCAAGCAATTTGTTTTTCTAACATCATTGTACAATGTCAAAAACTTATATGTATCTATATAAGTACATATAAAAACGTTTGTGCCGTGTATGTGCTCCTAAATCTCAAGAACCGCTGGACCGATTGACACCAAACTTGATAAGTGGCGTTGTTGTCGTGATCTTAAATTTTTTTT
The DNA here is from genome assembly GCA_930367215.1 of Pollenia angustigena. Taxonomy (NCBI): domain Eukaryota; kingdom Metazoa; phylum Arthropoda; class Insecta; order Diptera; family Polleniidae; genus Pollenia; species Pollenia angustigena. The sequence goes on along the minus strand of OV884058.1, from coordinate 217,769,293 downwards.
AATTGAGGTTAAGATTTGGGTGAAATTCAAAAAAATAATTATCAAGGTTTCGTTATAATGTGCTAAATTCCCATTTCATACTAGTGACAAACCGAAGTTTATTGTTAATGGGATAAGCTATTCCTATGCGCTTTTCACTGGTTGCTTAGGCCAGATCTAATTTAATTTTAATTTAGAAAATTCCGAGCAGCGCTGGTACCAAACAGCTAGTATTCTATATTTAAGAGAAAATAAAATTACAATTCTCTGGAAATTTGTGATATCACCCAATAAAAAATTTTATCATTTTGCGAAGCACTAATGGTACATTTAAAAAAACAAGCGCACACTTATGCGCTACGCAATAAGACATACAGAAATGCAGTAAAGTAAGTGAAAAAACTCTCAACAACTTTTATAAAAAAAAAAAAAAAAATTCAAGTGCTACGGCATTCCCTTACTACGAAGCAGGTTTGTAAGGGAGAATACTAAAAAATAACTGTATCAAAACATTCAGTGTGTAAGGCTGATCGTTACATCCAACAATTTTTAAATGCGCTGAATAATGCGCTTTATGTGTCAAAAATGTATTGCTTCAAAGTGGGAACTCGCCATATACAATTCATGTCTTCCGTAAGCGCAATGGTAAGCGAAACGTTGATGTTTCTCCCTTACAAACCTGCTTCGTTGGAAGCTCCATTTTTTTATTGGGCAGTTTATAATGTTTAATCATATTTTTGGTTCTGATTTGAAGAAGTGGATAAATATTATACAGTTTCCATTTAAGACGCAAATATAACCGCGAATATTCGTATACGTATATATAAATATTATATATACAAAAAGTTCAGCGTTTGGTTCAAAAGATATTTGTTACTTTTAGGAAATTAATGTTGGATTCGGTCCATATTGAAAGAGGAGAACATTTTATGTATTGTATATAAACAAATTAAAATATGAATCAGTTCGGTCTGAAAAATTTTTAAATATTATGTTGCTTTCATATAAACGTGTTTTTATTGATTTTTTATACCCACACCACAATAGTGGAGAGGGTATTATGCATTTGTGCTGATGTGTGTAACACCTTCAAATATTGGCTGGCTGGCTGTCCATGTAACCTTGTGCGCAAAGTACAGGTCGAAATTTTGGAGATAATTTGATTAAATTTGGGTCACAGGTTCTTATTGGCACAAGGACTAGAGAACGGCTTTGTGCAATTGTAAAAAAATCGCATTAAATCAACAGCAACAAATACACTCACTTGCGGTCATACAATCAAACTTGCGCAACCGCAAATATTCGCTGCTGGTTTGCAGTCATTCAAATAATGCACATCGTGCTTTGTTATTTATACAATCGTTAGCTTCGTTTTTTAATAAAGATGTTTGTGAGTTCGGTGCGACAATGATTTTTTTGGTAAAGAAAAAAAAATACAAACAAAAAAGCCAGAAATCAAGCAATCATTACTCATGTATTCATTCAGCATAAACTGTGTAGTACAAGAAAAAAAAATTGAAATGAAACTAAACGCACATATGTTTGTAGGTACAAACAATTTCCATAGAATCAGACTTTTTTTCATCTCAAAAAGTACAGTAGTTCTGTATGTAGGTACAATGTATTCTTGTTATTGTTGTTAAATTAAACAAAGCGTCTCTTCGAGTGGTATATTGTTGTTATTGTTGTTAATGGTAACAAAGCGTCTCATCGAGTGGACAATGACTACTTGAATGCAAAAGTATAAGAATGTGTTCCTTTGAATTTACACATTTGTGTTATATTGCGTGCGCAACAAAAAAGCAAATAAAGCACTTTCAATAAAAAATGAATACAGTACTTTTCGTTTATAGTCACTACGCTTATAGTCACATCAGCGATATAGTCGATTTTATCTGTTTATTTTGCCGCTATAAGTTAATTTAATATAAAGTATTGACGTTATAGTCCATTTAGCGCTATCCCAGTCAACCAAGCGATATTGTAACGATATCGAAATGATATCATATAGGTGATAGAAAGTATCACAATTGATAATCGTTTACGAATCGAAAACGGTAGTTTTTACGGACTTAATTGTACCTTTCCTTGTAATATCGTTTTTCCATTAAATAATGATATCGTTTTCGATATCATAATTTCCAATAATAACGATAGTGAAATCGCATTTTTAAATTTTTCGAAAAACTATCGTTTTATTATACTGATAATGATATTATATGTATCTAATAACAAGGTAAAATTTTCATCTTAAAAATAAAAACATTTTTAATTTTTATATTTGAAAAATATTTATTATTTATAAAACGTATATAAAAACATTAAAGCTAGATTAACAAAAATGTTATAAATTTCTACAATATTAAGAAAACGTGAGGTAATTTATACAATAGTAAAAGCAATGTGAAAAATCTTTTAAAATAATAAAAACTAAATAACTATGAATTTCATGCTTGTCAACATAGTTTTGGTGATTCCACAGGGGATTAATTCAACGATTCTATGTAAAATTTCAACAGTAGCTCTTTTCTGTCCTGCTCGTGGCATTTCCTTTAATAAATATTAAAAAATCTGTGTTTAAAATTCGTGGTTACTCAAACTGAATTTCATAAGGACAATCATTAGCACCTTATTTATTTTTAGAGATAAAGTTACTTACAGTTCTTAGCAATTTATCCCCTCGCAATAAATAAATTTTTGTTTAAAGTGTATTTAAAATTTTTCTGCAACAAAAATGTTAAAAATTAAAGAAAAATTCTTAAAATATAATAGCTAATACTTACAGTTTTTTGTAATATTTAAAGGATAATTCGATCACAATGTGCATATGTACATATTTTAATAAAAAGTTTGTTTTTAATTTTTATATTAATCTTTGTTAAAATAATTTATTATGTTTTAAAATATTTGATGTTTTTTTCAAATGTTTGTTTTTAAATTGGAAAAAAATATTTTGATAAAATGATGTCGTAACGATATCGTTTAAAATATTAGTATATACAATCATACACGCCGTAATATATAATATCGTTTTCGCTATCATATCGTTCTATGGTTTATTGTGATAAGCACATTTACCATATATGCCATTTATTAACAGTAGTCAAAGGAAAAAGTAAAGCAAATTAATGACGTTATAGTCACATTAGCAAAATTGACTAAGTTCTTTTGAGTTTTCGAATCAAAAATCCATCCAAAGAAAGAATGCATTAAATCATTTAATTTTTGTCATCAACTCTTTACTCGTAAAAAATTAGTTTTTTCCGTTGGTATCAGTTATGAAATATCTTGTTATTATTTTAACTATTTTTTATACAGTATGCAACTCTGTTGTAAAACCAAAAGTAATTTATATGAATTTTTTATTTCCTTTATTCACACAACTTGAAAACATTCGATTTCGGTTATATGCGCCATAGCGGCATATATGTGAATTAGCCTTATAGTCACATTAGCGATATAGTCCACGTTATGGTTGCAACTAAAGGATGTGACTATAAGCGAAAAGTACTGTACATGCAAAAATCAAATGTGAACGAAACGATGTAAAAATTACCAACGTTGAACTTTGTTTTGCAAGCAAAGATTGAATGAATAAATCAAGAAAAATAGTGATTTTGCAGTTCTCTGACAAGGACCAAGCCTATTGGGACGAATCGTAGGACCACGAGGGAAGATAGGGGGAAAGTTCTTTAAAACATATATAAAACCATATTTATATGGACACAAAAGGTATGCATTTTTTAAAAACAGGACCACGAGGGGAGATAGGGTAAATTTCTGTTCTCAAACCGATTTTAATGAAATTTAAACCATAGATAGATCCATATCTATATGGACGCATAAGCTATACAGTTTTTCAAAAATAGGACCACAAGGGGAGGTAGTGGGCAATTTCTGCCTCTCACAAACTTTCAAACACATTTTAATTAAGTTTATAAACATAGATAAATCCATATTTATATGGACACATAAGCATGATGTGTTTTGAAATACTGTGGTGTAGGTTATCATATGGTCGGGCTAGACCGACTATACTTTCTTACTTGTTTTTAATTAGAGCGGGGAAAACACAAGTTTGGTTTCAAAAAAACTTATAGATTAAAGACAACGTGAACATATTTCCTTCCTTTTGTTGAAATGTGCAAACTTTCAACACGAGACTTGTTTTGTTTGAAGCGCCTTTTTAACTTTTGTGTAATTTTTGTAAATTATTTTTTTGTGCCGCATACGCCACTTTTCTGAATTTATTCTTTTTGTGCTGCATACGTATACTAACAGCTGTGTATTGAGTTGATGATATTTTATATGGCTTTTGCTTGAACTATTTTTTATTCTTACGGCAATGAAGCCAAGCAAGAGTGATTTTTTTTAGCATTTTGTATTAGCGATTTTCTGCATTCGCCAGACAGTGGTGTGTAGAGCAAAATAATACTTAATAAACTTTAAAATAGTTGTTATGGAGCAAAATTAATGCCTTCTAACTCAGAAACCATAAAAAATTTCGTATGAATTCAGAAAGTGGGTAATCAAATGGTCTGTAGGTCAAACCAAGAATGAATAAACATTTTGAGTTAATGTCCTCTCTTTATGACAAGTGCGTTTCGAATTTTTCGTTGAAAATGACGGTTAGCATAAAAAATTTGTTTGTATAAATGCACAATTGAACAGAGCATGTTTAGTCTAAATTTACACGTTTCATCTTTTAATGATCAACTTCTTTTCAATTCCCTTTTAAAGATGCCAACATAATCACACGCAGCAATCCGTTTCAACTTTTTTCGGTTCGAAACAACAACAATTTTATTAACAGCGAATCAAAGAGAAAAAGAAAAGCAAACAATCACATGCAGCCATCGCTGTGCATATACATACCAACGAATAAAAACACAAAGCGTACTGACCGAGTACAGGCATCTCCGTACTTACCCCCTTTCTTCTTTCTTCTCTCACCAAAAACATAAGAGTTGAGCATCAAAAGATGAAACGTGTGAAAGCAGACTTATGAGTCAAAGTTGTTAGGCAAATTAACGAAGTTTGTGAAAACTTCTTATACAATTATTGAGAGCTCATTAGCGGGGGCGTAAAAATGTACGGCTAGGCAGACTTTTAAGCGATATCCCTTACCCTTAATATTTAAGATTTTTATGGATTGCAAAGTTATTATTGAAGACCTCCGAATTTAGTTAACTTGTTATAAAATTTCCAATTTAATATGCGCTTAGTTTCGGTCCGCTTAATATAAACGCAAAACACTTTATAATCAATTAATCCAAAACTTTCATTGGGGTTTCTTCGACTTAGAGATTTCTTTTTATATAAATATCGTCTATTTTTGAATTTTTTTTTTTTAAGGGCCATTATTATAACTTGGCGTTAGCTGTTATCCGACAGTTAACAGACGCTTTTTGACAGATAACACATTATTATCTCTCAATTTAATCTTAACTTAATAATGGCCCTAAGTGTGATTGTGTTAAATATTTCGAATTTGAGAGAGTTAAAACTTTCAGTGAAAAGTTTCGTTTATTGAAAATAGTATGCATACATCGTATAGTATTTTTTATTAATTAACTGAATTAAATCGTATAAATATTTAGAAAATATTAAAATTATATTAACCTTTTTCCGCTCTACGGTTTGTGTGTCTCTTGTAAATGTATTTATTAGTTGGAAAGTATGTATAAACAATTTACTAAATAAAAAAGGTTTACCTAAAAAAAAACATTGTAAATACAAATTGTGTAAAATATAAAGTTTTTCCTTTCCAAAATATTTTCCATTTAACTTAATGAAATTGATTTAAATAGAAGATACATAGAAGTGAAAGATGTTATGCGAAAAAAAAAATATTATATATACATTTATATATATTTGTTATTCTGGGCCGTTTATTTAAAATTTTATCACAATCTATTTTTTAAATAGTGTTTCAAGTAATTTAAAAAATACTAATATAAGAAATAATAAATTACAAAAAAAAAAAAAAAAAAATAAAACTAGAAAAATTATTGCACACAACTAATATAAACTTTTTAATACATATTTTATCAACATATTTACTAAGTATAAATTAAAATAAAAATTAAAAAAAAAAAAAACGATTTTTAATTACAATTGCAGCGTTTAACTCATGCCACACATGTTGTTTTGTCTAAAATTATAGCTTTATAACAGTAATTTTCACGTACACGATGACTTTTTAAAGTTTCTTGAATTTTCCCAAAACAGTAGTACATTGATTTACGAGAAGGTTGATAAAGAATGCGAACTCATTTTTATGCTCTGCAAAAAATCAGTTCATTTAGTTTTTTTTCAGTTTTGATATGTAATACTGAGAATTCTGTCTTAAACGCCAAAAAGCAAAAATACATGGACAAAGCTCGTAAACTCTAAATTTCCTTCCATGGCATTTCACCTCTTTTCATTATTTTTGCATTTTTAATAAAAAGGCACATAATTGAGTAAAAACAAAAATCTAAATTAAAAAAACGAGTACCTTTATTTTTGCTTCTTTTTATATCTGTTCCAATATGGAAAAGCAGTTTATATTGAATTCATGTCGTAGTTTCGAGTTATCATCAATTTTGTTTGAGTCTTATATGAGGCTTTATTTTTGTTTTATAAAGTCTGTACATTGGCATTTTAGTTACAACTTTAATAGAGGTTTAAAACTATATGGTTTCAAAAAATGTATTAGTTAAAGCCGTTATACACTATAACACAAAGTCTTAAGTATTTTACGAAAATGCTTTCCTAAAACACAAAAACGAGCTTGAAGTAATTCTTAATAGAAATATAATTGATATATGTATGTTTAATATCAAAAACAAACCTCTCTAACCAAAAGTTCGTCATCTTTAAAAACTACGATTTTTATTGCGCTAACCACCCATTAAACAACGCTAGAGGTGGCAGCGCAGTTTTAATAAAACAGACGATTGAACACTATGAAAATGAAAAAATATGTTCCGAAGAATTTCAGGCCACTGCAATTACAAAAAATCTGAATGGATCTGAACTAACAATAATCGCATTATATAGCCCACCAAGACACAAAATTACAGAAATAAAATGATCTTTTTGGTTTAAACAGCTGACGCACGTTTCGTATTTTGTTTCACTGTCAAACATCTTCAGTTTGGTCTATAATTTAACCATGAATCGTCTTACAAACGAACAGCGCTTGCAAATTATTGAATAATTTAACCATGAATCGTCTTACAAACGAACAACGCTTGCAAATTATTGAATTTTATAATCAAAATGCGTGCTTTGTTAAGAAAGTTTATCGCGCGCTTCTTGTGTTCAGCGACGAAGCTCATTTTTGGCTCAATGGATACGTTAATAAGCAGAATTGTCGATTTTGGAGTGAAGATCAGCCAGCAGCATTGCAAGCGCTACCAATGCATCCAGAAAAAGTCACAGTTTGGTGCGGTTTATGGGCTGGTGGCATCATTGGACCGTACTTCTTCAAAGATGATGCGAATCGTAACGTAACTGTGAATGGTGAGCGCTACCGTGAGATGATATCCAACTTTTTTTTGGCCCAACATGCAAGAGCTTGACTTGCATGACATGTGGTTTCAATAAGACGGTGCCACATGCCACACAGCACGCTTAACAATGGACTTATTGAGAGGCAAGTTCGGTGAACAGTTTATTTCACGTTCGGGACCGGTCAATAGGTCGCCTAGATCGTGCGATTTTACGTCTTTAGACAATTTTTTGTGGAACTATGTTAAAGCTCATGTCAATTCACACATGCCCGATTCAATTGACGCATTGGAAGACAACATTGAAGCATTTATTCATGAGATACCGGCCGAAATGTTGGAAAGAGTATGCCAAAATTGAACTAAGCGGATGGACCATTTGAGGCGCAGTCACGGTCAACATTTGCATGAAATAATCTTCAAACATTAAATTATATGGACCGTACTATCGATTCAAATAAAGATTTCATGAATTTTTCTGAATTTTATGTGTTTTTTTTAAACTTTCCTATAGCTCTTAAAAAATCACCCGTTACAACTTATTTGTTTATAGAAGGGGAACTTGGAAAGCGAGAAGAACATTTGTACCTTTCAAATAAATTCACTGACTGGAGTTATTTTAAGTTTAAACTGAAAAATGATATTGACCCTGCTTTGTTTTTTGAACCGACTGAATTTATTGAAAACGAAACTGAAAAACTCAGGTTGCAAATACAACAAGCTGCTTGGCTAAGCACACCATTACTTAAACCCTCAAAAACTCAACAATCGTTTCCCGCAGAAATTCTAAACTAAGCTTCTGCAAGTACGAGAATATAAAAACCAAAACTTTAACATAAAAATGCAAAACTTATCGTCAGAGAAAGTAAATGATTACTCATTATGGAAAGCGACAGCCTGTCTAAAACGTCCCACTCTTCATAACCCCCCAATCAAAAAACAAAATAACTCATGGGCTAAGAGCGACGCTGAAAAGGCGGAGGAATTTGCACAGCGCTTATTTACTACCTTCCAGCCCTATAATCTGAAAGATTTTAATATGCCCACTATAATCAAAGAGTCTGAGGATATTCAACCAATTTCAATAACAGCAATGCTTCAAGAGATATAAAATTTGAAGTAAAAAAAAGTCCTGGTTTCGACCTTATTACTGCTGAAGTCCTTAAAAATCTACCACATAAAGCCCTCCTTAGTATTAACGCCATAATGAATGCATGTTTAAGCCAAATATTTTCAGTTAGCTTGGAGAGTTTCTGACGTAAAAATGATAAATAAATCTGGTAAAAATGCAAATGAAGTTTCATCCTATCGGCCGATTTCTACCCGCTACCCTGTTCGAAAAACTTTTCTCTAATAGACTAAAACAAATAATTTCAACTAAGAAATTAATACCAAATACAACACAAACGAAGAACCAAACTACCTGAACAGTATACTAACATACTAAAATCCTACATGGAAAATCGTCTTTTTAGAGTCCAAAAGAGAACTTAAAGAAATTGGAGCAGGGGTACTACAAGGTAGTATACTCGGTCCTCTTTTGTATCTATTATATACGTCAGATATTCCTACTCCTATAAACGACAACATAATAGCAACTTTTGCGGATGACACTTGTATCCTGTCAGTTGGTGATAACGAAGTGCAGTCTTGCACTAAGCTACAATCCCCAAAAATATATTGCTAGAATGGACGAAAAAATGGAAAATTAAATTAAATGAGAGTTAATCCGTCCATGTCGATTTTACATACAAATCAATCAGCCTTATTCCAGTTGTCGTCGTAATCGCTCAAGTCGTTTTTTGTAAGAGATTAAAGTAACACACAACCAGTGTTCTTTAGGCCCCTATTACTCAGTTGAGTTGTAATTAAAACAACTGGTTGTGATCAGTTGTAATTTTTATTATGTTTTTGTTCACAGCAATATAGCAAAGTTGTAAAACATAGTACAAAAATGAAGAAATTACAACCGGAATAAGGCTGAATAAGATACAAACCTATAAAAATATCGAACTCGATAGTCCCATATGCTAACCATGCTAAGTATCTTGGAATGACGCTTGATGCGAAACTAAAATTGAAATAACATATAAAAATAAAAAAAACAGACTGAATATAAAATGCAACAAACCTAAATGGATTATGTTATTCAACGATTTCAAAATAAAGTACTTAAGAATATTGTTAATGCACCCTACAACATTAGAAATCTACACAGAGATCTTGGAGTAATTAAAATCTCAGAAGTAATACAGAAATTTGCAGCTAATCACGCATATAGACTTCAGAGTCATGTTAATATCCAGAAGCAGCCATATTATGTAATGATGAAATTTACTCAAGGAGACTGAAGAGAACTAAGCCACAAGATCTGGTGGCTGTTATTGCATGAATTTTATTTTATTAAACAGAAAAATATTACTTGTTAGTCTTAAGGTGTTATGATACTTGCTTTTTTTTGTATTGGATTTTTTTAGGATTGACTGAATGTAACAACAAATGCGAGAAAGAACAAGAAATACAATTTGACAATCAAACCCTTTTTTCTGATTGACATTTCTCATGTTTATTTTTTTTCTTAGACTAAAACAAAAAAAATTGTAAAAGCTTGGGTAGATGAAACTATTTTGTTTTTCATAAATGAAGCAGGTGCCCTTCATATGGGATTTTAAATCATAAATTTTCAATTAAAGAACATACCCCGATGTAATTCATAATGTTTTACATTATTTGAATTAAATTTTATTGTACAGTAGAATCCCGATAGTTCGTAATCGCAAGGGACCGACCATTTCTTACGAATTATAGGGGTTTTCGATCTAGCGGGGTTTCGATTTAACGGGGTTAAAATAAAATAAATATGAATTAACGGGGGTTTTTCAATTTATTTACTAAAACATAAAAATCAATTGTTAAAAATAAAATATATAATAAAAATAATTCATGTAACAACTGATCTTAAGAAAATAAACACACACGAGCAAAAGCAAAAACCCACGCAAAAAATGTTAAAAAAATCATTTTCACCATATTTCTTTTGTTTTTATTATGAATTATAAGTGGTAGTTAGCAAACAATTACGATTTATAAGAGGTAAAGAAGACTTTATTTGAAAAAAAAATTACGAATTAGCGAGGGGACCAAAATGTATGGAAATTTTACGAATTAACGAGATTTTTTCAAGGGACCGACAGTTTATTACGAATTATCGGGATTTGACTGTATTTAAAAAAAAAAAAATAATTTGTGATTCCAAAATAAAATGTAAACAAAACCAAAAACATTGCCCACGTTTTTTTCCCACAAAAACCCGTCAAAAAACCTAAAAATCCCAAAAAGAAACCGCTACTTTCGATCAAAAACTAAAAATTGGCAACATTGCTAGCAATTAATCTGGAAGTGTCAATTTTTAGTTAAACATTTTTCTATTTTTTTTGACAGTCTTAGATTATTTATCGATAACACATGTTTATTTGTTTGACATTTCAAGATTTATATCATACTCTTTAAACATAGACCGCATTTAGACTATGCAATTATCGCCGAGTTTTTTTTCTATTTTCTTTTAAAGAAGTTGCTACGAAACTCTTTTCACATCTACATTTAAATTTTTTTCATGCATTTTTTCAACTTTTTCGTCCGTTTTCTTCCCTACACCTCTTGCTAACAAACAAAAAGTTGCATGCAAAAGTTGCGGCATAAATTGCATAATGTAAATATGGTCTTAGTCAGTTTTTCTATGCAAATGTATTTGCACTGTTCTCCAATATAGAAAAAATACAAAAAAATAGCAAGTATCAACAGCTTTAGACTAGGTGTAATGAGATGAAATGTACACGCAGAGAAAAAATATGGTTGGGCATGGTTACGGCAACAACACTATGTTTAATATAACAATATATTGTTGTCGTACACAAATAATTGTTATTTTTATTTAATATCAACAATATTATAGTTACTGTAAACGTATCAATGTTTATCGCAATTATGAATTTGAGTATTGTTGACCGAAAAATAATTATTTTTCTAACAACTTAATTATGATAACTTTCTAAACATATTATATTTCTCACAACCATATCATGATATTTAATAGCCATAACATGATAACTTTCTATACATTTATCATATTATGTTAAAGATGCAATCAAACTATTTTTACTCTAATCATATTATGTTAGCGCCATTTGTACAATAATTTTGAAGAAGTTGTGTCGTTTTTTTTTTATTTGTGAGCGGTTAAACAATTAAAAGATAAAATTCCATAAAAAAATAAGTTTAAAGAAATTAAAAAAATTAAAATATTAGCGGAGTTCATTCAGTATTAGTGATTTAATAGTGCAAATGCAAAATATCGTAGATTTTTTGTAAAATCCAACAACAAAACACACAGAGATTTCGTAATATTTTATAAAAGTGCTACGATATTTCTGTGGTTTTCGTGGGCAACCGCGTATGTCTTAAAACAAATTGTTCAGGCAAGCCGACACCCCATTCTTGATCAAACCATGGGCTAGGTATTGCACATTTTAAACTTTGTGATTACGTTAAAATATCGGAATTGATCCATCTTTTTTCAAAAATATGTAAAGAGCGTTCAAAATTAGGCAATATGGCATCAACATCTTAAAATCGAAAAAAATGGACACACGCGGTCGCCCATGAAAACCACAGATTTTTCATTTGCTCTTTTGCAAGCCTTATATTGAACTCCGCTATTTGATTAACATTAAGGAAAATTGTAAAAAGCCACAAAATAAAAAATCGATTTAAAAATATTTAAATTTATTTTGTATTTTTATGACAGCTATGAAAGGTGCTGTATCATAATTTGATTGCTTCTAAATTTATTATGATTAACATGATGATAATATGATTACTTCTTAGCTTATTATGATTAACATGACAATAATATGATTAAGGGAAAAATATTATGATGTAATAGTACGAGTATATTTAGTCATAATATGATTCAATTATAATCTTAATATGGTGACTACAATTATAATTCTTATCATAATATGTTGCTCTTAGAATATGTTTACCACAACCATGTTTTTTCTTTGCGTGTATATAATTTCTGCAAAAAAAAAAAAAAAAAAAAATAACAGCTTCGTATTTTTTTTAAAATACGTAAGACTTTTGTGACCTTTTTTTCTTAAGCGCCTTTGCAGTACTGAAAATTGTATTTTAAAGCAAACTTAGTAACTTAAGCTCTTCGATTAAAATAATTATTAGCTTATGAATTTAATTTATTCGTGCCATTAAAATACGGTTCTTATTCAGCTTTAGTTTTTCTCTATACCTTCACGATCTTTCAGCCACTTTTAGTTTTGTCGTTTTACTCTTTTTAAGTAGTTGACAGAGAAATACAAAAGTAATGGGTTTAATTGTGGATTCCGCACGGAATGGTAAACTCAACGGACATAAATATCGATCGATATACAAACTGCAATTATTCATTTCTGCGGTAAAAGCTTTTCGCAAAAATTATAATTATGTTATTATCTATATATCGTTAGCTAAAATGCTAAAAGCCGTAACCAACAAAAAATTCAAAATTGAGTTTTTGATTGATTGTTATGAATGCCATTAAACTACATGTCTTGACAACATTTTACACTTCTGTGATCAAAAATTACGCTTTTAATAACAAAAAACAAAAGGACGTAACAACAAGTAAGTTTATTTGATAAATGCAAAACGACGTACATAATAACACATTTTTTTCTAACAAAATATAATCACCCCTATCGTGAATAACAAGTGGAATTTTTGTTCCCATTAAGTTTTCATTCCCCTCGAAGGGAAAAAAGCAATCGTGAATCTCATGTGAAAAATTGTTCACGCTATCAGTTCAATGTAAAAAAAGAAGAAAGATTAAAAAAATTTAAAATCAATGAAATTTTTGTTCAAAAATATAAAGTTTATATTTTAAAGAAAAGTTAAAATAATCAGCCTTTTTCCGGTTGTCGTTGTCGTAATCGATCAAGTCGTTTTTTGAAAGAGATTAAAGAACACTGGTTGTGTGTCAAGTCGTTTTTTGAAAGAGATTGAAGAACACTGGTCGTGTGTTACTTTAATCTCTTACAAAAAACGACTAGAGCGATTACGACAACTGGAATAAGGCTGATTATAGCAAAATATTTAGTATTGGAGGGATATTTTGATTACAACGTTAGTTTTTTGTTTTTAAATTTTATATAGTAAAATATTTTCCAAAATTCTGCCCCAAAGTCTATTGAAAGCTTCACAAATCCGCAGGCAATCGACCTATTGTTTTGCATTTTATTAAGCAATTTATCGGTCTGTGCCTCATTAACTTTATTACCACTTAATATTTGATTTATAGGAGGAACTAATCACATACATGTTCTGTTTCCTAGCAAAAATAAAATGAGAAAATCTAAGGGAAATGTGAACAAATTACGAAAAACTTTTCACGATAAGGGACATTTTTTCCCCCGTTAACATTTATTTTTTCACGTTATTATTCTGCTTTGAATTAACTTTTTTAATGGGAGTTGTTCATGATCGCAAATATGGGAAAAGGGGAAAAATTATTCACGATAGGGGTGAATGAAATGGTTTTCTTTGAAGAATTCCATGGATGACTTATCAATGCATGTTTCTAGTTTTCATTTTACAAAGTTTTTTTTTGCTTCTCATGTAAAATTATGTTTTTGTTAGTTATGCTTTTTGCATGTTAGCTAACGATATATAAAAACGTTTGTGCCGTGTATGTGCTCCTTTAACTCAAGAGCCGCTGGACCGATTGACACCAAACTTCGACAATAAATTAGTTTAGTCTGGAGCCAGGTTTCTCTCAAGTAATTCCCGATAGGTGGCGCTGTTGTGATATTAAATTTTTTTTTTTAAATTGTTGGTACGATTTGGCTAAAATTCACAAAATATATTTATTAAACAAAAATAAGTTTCCTAATCAAATTTTGTCCCAGTAGATAGCGCTAGGGTCAAGTTATTACAAAAATCCCGACCAGCGCTGGGACCAAACAGCTAGTATTAAATAAACAAATGTGGTTTAGCTTAGTATACAAAATATTTGAATATAAAACGTTGACTCTTTAAGTATTTCGGTCCTAAAATTACCCAAAATAAAAAATAGTCTTCATTAAATATTCGAACAGAAGAAATCCAAACTGCGGGTTGTGTAGCTGTTTAAATATTCAGTAATTGTTTCCAAACGATTAGATTAAGCAATAAGTGGCTATGCAGTCTGACGCTTCAATTGTAATTAAACTATAGTAATAAGTAAAAGTTTTTGCAAACTCTTAAAACTTAACAAAAATAAAACATCTTTCTTATTTTGTGCAAAAAGTTAAAGTGCTAAATTTTTTAAATGCTATTTTCAAAGAAAATATGAAAGTATTAGTGAGACATGCATAAAAAAGAAAATTCAATTAAAATACAGTTACATACCATGTAACCAACATACAACACTTCACTTTCATCACCACCACTGCTACTGCAAGTACAACCTACAGCAACAACAACAACAACATGATTAAAAAACGTAATACAACGACAATTTTTTTTTTTTTTATTATCGAAGGCGTCTTGTTGGCAAATTGCAATTATTAATGTTTGATAGAAATCTGCAATCTTAACAGCCAACCAACCGAGTATCACATCCATCTATACATTCGTCTATAACTTCTTTTCATTCATCGTCAGCTACTTCTACCAACCATGAACCATATACGACGTAATGTTACGTTACTTACTACCACCACCACCACAACTACCACTACTACCAACAACAAAATTATTTAAATTCTAACTGAAATTTTTTTTTTATTCTTTGTATCCGTGTTTGCGACAGTTTAAATTCGAGTCATACATATCTTTTTTCATCCGTACAGTTGTTGAGCACTAATTTTATTAAAAAAGCTAAAAAAAAGAAATGAAAAATTAAAAAAATTGTCAAGGATTAAATCAGACTAAAAACTTTCTCTACTACATAATATTTTGTTAACGGTAAAAGTACATATTTCTCTTTAACTTCTCCACCTGTTTTTGACATTTTCGTTCTTTCAACTGATACCAAACAAATCAGAAAAATAAAAAAAAATAAAATAATAAAATTATAAAATATATACGCAACATCTGTAACAAATAACAACAACATAAATAAACAACCGGAAGAAGCCATAATTGATTTTAAATTAGAATTTGCTTATTTTATTTCGCTTATTATCTCTTTTTCCTCTCTCCACAATTTATCTACAATTCTTAAATATTTTTACTTTAATAAATGTTAATGTATGTCTGTGTTAATATTTGTGTGTGTGTGTCTCTTTGCAAATTATGTTATAATTAAAATTGTTTATACCTATGTTATGTTAAATTTTAAAAAAAACATTAAAAAAAAATGTAAATTTGCATGTCCTTTAAACATAAATTTTAAAAGATTAGAAAGAAAAAACGATATTGTAAAGAAAAGTTTTGAATCAAATTTTGTTGAAATTTTTAAAATAAAATAAAAATAAAATTCGTCGTCCGAATTTAATACTGACTTTTGTTCAACATTTTTATTTCCTTAAAAAAGCTGATAACCAACTCCACTTTAAACTTTGAGATGTCCTCAGACAGTGACGTATAAAGAGCAAGCCAGAAAAAACTTAATCTTGT
This sequence comes from Pollenia angustigena, assembly GCA_930367215.1. Lineage (NCBI taxonomy): Eukaryota > Metazoa > Arthropoda > Insecta > Diptera > Polleniidae > Pollenia > Pollenia angustigena. The sequence goes on along the minus strand of OV884058.1, from coordinate 217,753,166 downwards.
ATGAAGCTGAATAAAACTTAAACCGTTCAATATAAAAATGGTCAAAAATACATATATTTATTCAAAGATTGTACAAATTCATTAAACATTAAATTATTGGCATAGTACTCGGTATTTATAAATTTATCCACTTTTTCCGGAAATCCTCCTATTAAAGATTATATATTTGCTTTAATTGTTTTTTTTTTACAAAAGCCCAATCAATACCTTTTCACAGGCCGAAGTTCTGGACAGTTGTGGATTTGTTGCCAGTAGTACAAAATTTACATTATTGTTTGAAAACCATTCAAGGGCCTTTTTTTCATAGTGGCACGATGCCAAACCGTGCCAGAAATATGAAGGCGCTTTGTGCTGCTTTAAGAAGCTAAAAGCCTTTTTTGTAGACACTCCGTAATAAACAGTTACGGACAAAAAAATAGGGTCACCTATTCCAAGTTAATCACCCCTATTATGAAAGTCGACATCGACACAAGTCGACGGCACCTGAACATTAATGGTATTTTCTGAGTCGTTGTTGACAATAATCGATTACTTTTGACAGTCAAGTGATATTTTCTAAGGCGCTTTTAAGTCGACGTCGAGTAGTATTGTCCCCGTTTTAGTCGACAGGAAATTTTGCGACGACTCAAATGAAAGTTAAAGAAATTTTAAATGAAATGTTAACATATTTATTGAATACGTTTGAAATAAAAAATGCAAATTTAAAAGAAGTTATGGGCAAAAATTTTATTAGTAAATTTAACGCGAAAATTCGGAAACATTTGCAAAAATAGCGAAAATTTGCGAACATTTTTAATATATAACGAAAGCCCTAAAACTATAAGAAATGGCAAAAATTTTGCTAAAATTGCAAAATTAGCGGAAATTCGCAAAAAATTGCTAACAGCTACATGATAGCAAAGTCTAATATTTATTAAAAATCGTTAAAGCTGTAAAGAATCAGAAAATTTTTAGAAAAAGGCGCTGCTATCGCGAGCATGGCTAAAATAAGCAAAAATTGCAAACTTTGAAACAAACCCTTAAATTGGTTTGAAATCGCTATATCGTCGAAAATCAAAATGTCGGGAAGTTATAAAAAAATTATGCAAAAACAGCGAAAATTCGCGAAAATTTTTAATATATAGCCATAAAATTGATTAAAAGTCCCTTAAACTGAAAGGAATTGCAAAAATTCGGTGAAAATTGCTAAATTAACGAAAATTCGCAAAAATTTGCTAACAGCGGCATGAAAGAAAAGTCTTATATGTATTTATTAATAAACGTTAAAGCTATTAAGAATCAAAAAACTTACAGTTAAAATATCTTTTATCAAAAACATGCCAAAAATTCGCGAAAAAAATTCAAAATTGGAAACATACTCTAAACTTTATTTTAAAAAGCTAAATCGGTTAAAAAAATATGTCGGAAAATAGCATAAATAGTAGAGTTGGGTAGTTCATGAACGAACTAGTTCAATTGAACTAGTCAGTCAGATGAACGTTGAACTGTCATTCAGTCTGACAGTTCCTTTTAGTTCAACAGTTCACTTTTCGTCACTTTGTCTTTTGCGTCAGCAGTCTTTTGATAGGGTTCATTTAGTTCAATTCATTTAGTTCACAGGTTCATTTACTTCAGTTGCTAGTCCACTTGATTTCTTATTCTTTACCGCACTGATTGAAAAGAAACAACAATAGTATTAGTGTCTCTATGTTTAACATTATATTGTTTCTTTTACTCATTGCCAGATAACTTTAAACATTTTCATAATAAAATCAAGGCTGCCATACTTAGAGATGTCTAGCTGCGATTTTTTCGGCAATTTATAAAATATTTTTTATTATTAATAAAGGGTCACATAGACACATACTTATCATGCTCATGCAATCGGCATGTGTTTGTAAATTTGAAATTTTTATATATGTATGCGTCACACAGAGAATGCAGTATGAAAAACCAAAATAGGTTTGATTTCAAAATGAACTCATACTGCTGACAGTTGTTCAATGAACAATAAAATAAATTATTAATTTTATGATATATTTTTCTTTCAATTTAAATTAAAACAAATTTAAAATAGTTTCTGAGAAAAAACGTGTGAAGAAAGTAGGGGTTCTCTTGAATTTCACGAAATGACATTTATTTTAAAATGATGATTGATAGGTGTGTAGTAAAATATCAATCACACACGTATACGAAGGATTCATCGGCAGTAGTTGTCAACAGTATGTGTCTATAGGCCTCTTAAGATTTCCGTAGGACATGCTGAAATTTATTGTTGAGGTGATTTTGTCGGCATTAACATAGCGTTTTCACCTGAAAATTTTTTGTCATACCAAATGTCAAACTCTATATAAAAAAACTCGAAACTTTCTGTCAGCGTTTTTTTTAATATGAAGTTTGACGTTTGGAATGACAACAATTTGTCAGGTGAAGACGGTTTGTAAGATAAGTCATGAATTTGTCAACGCAAATATTTTGGGAGTAAAAATTTATATTGTGCATTATTTGTCAGTGCTTTATAAACAAATGTCTCTATTGTGAATAAATTGTCAGTGCTTGTATTCTGAAAGAAAAATATACAAAATAAAACACTAATAATTATATGATAAAATAAATAATGAATAATGTTTATCTTAATTTTTCTTATTAATACTCCTTCAATAAAAGAAAAAAGTAATTTAATTGAGCCCTACCTTAAAATACAAATTAAAACTTACATGTTCCCTACATGTTTTTAGTTTGGGAATTCGTTCCCATAAAATTTGTTATAGGAATCATTCACAATACAAAAAAAAAAACACACAAATAAAAAAAATATAGGAATATTTTCATGGGAGTAGTTGTTTGAGGTAGGGGTGCTTATTTTGAGCAAAACGAGTCAGAGTGTTTCCATTATGTAATAGTATTTCACTTAAGCGGCTCATACACTTAGAATAAAATTGTTCAATTTTACGTATAGTACAATTATATCGCCAATGTGTATGTGATATTCGAAGGTGGAACAATATATTGGCAACAATCAAAAGACTTGATTTTTATTGCACAACGAAAAGAAAGAGAAGTGTGTTGGCAACATTGTACAATGCTGTTTATATTATTCCTATAGGTTATGTTCGCCTTTTTATTGAATGAAACTATTGTGCGACTTATTGTAAAATATAGGACAAAATGGAAATGATATGGCGAATATCATATACAATAATATTGCAAGTGTATGGGCCGCTTTACATGTTTTGGGCCACAAAACTACATTTGCAGCAAAACAGGTGTTCTGCTACTTGCTACTTGTTTTCCCATAAATTTTTCATGTTCGAAAAACTCAAATAAATACTAGTTTTGCTCCAAAAAATGTCGAAAACCATGAAACAACTCAGAGTTTTATTATTGGTGATTAACAATTTCGAAAAAAATTACAGATTTACCAAAATAACAAGACTTATTAAATTATATGTATAATGTGTATTAAAAAACATATAAGAAAATATTTATTATTTTACAAAAATATTTTTTGCTTTCATGTTTGTAAACAACATTAATGCCAAATTGATTTCGAAAACCAAAACCAGTTTTACATAATGGAAGCACTCTGACACGTTTTGCTCAAAACAAGTTGACAACAAGCTGATAGTGGAAACATAGTATTAGAGTCTCAAAATAAATTAATAGCTTATCTAATTTCAGTGTATTTATCAAAAATAATAATTGGAAATTTAGCACGTCTTACGGAAATCTTTTTAATAATAAAAAAATCGCCATATATTTTATAAATCGCCGAAAAAAATCGCAGTGTAGTCAAAATGTTTGAAAATTGCCACATATGGCGAGACATCTCTTAATATGGCAGCCCTGATTATATTATGAACATGTTTTAGTAATCTGGCAATGAGTAAAAGAAACAAGTATATTATAATAACATAATAACATATAGAAACTAATAATATTGTTGTCTCTTTTCAATCAATTCGGTAAAGAACATGAAAAATACTATGCATTTTGTTTTTGTAAAATGAGTGAATGCCAAATTTATTTGTTGAAAAACAAAGAAAAGGAAATTTTATAAAAAATACACAATTGTGTTTTTGAACTTTATTAAAAATTTATATTTATTACATTATATTTATTATATTTAAATATTTATTAAAAATTTAAATAAGTTTTTTTAAGTATTTAAATTTTTATTAATTTTTTCAAAGCTTGACACACACAAAAATAAACAACAACAGAATAAGAAATCAAAACAAGCAACTGAAGTAAATGAACCTTTAAACTACATACATGAACTGACTTAAATGAACTGACTGACGAAATATACAGCTGGCTCAAAAGACTGACTGACTAAAAGTGAACTACTGAACTGGAAGAACGAACTAGTTCACTTTTTTTAAATGAACTCTATTGAAACGTCACTTAAATGAACGATTAAGCCCAAGACTAATAAATAGCGTTAAAAAGTGAGTGAAGAACAAAAAAATGAAAAAAAAAAAACAATTGGAGATGGGATTTTTTTGTCAAATTTTCGATAACTAGTCGACGTCGACACAACATTCTTATAAAATACCAAATTAACGTCGAAGTGATGTAGTCGTCGCCTTGATGTGACAACAATTAAAAATTAATGACGACGTCGACAACGCCTTGCGTAATAGGGGTGAATATTATATCAAAAAAATATATATAAAACGACTTTGTTTTGTTTAAAATTTTTTATTATATTCATTGTAAAATTCGTTGCTTATATTTTTTAACAAAAACCTAAAAAAAATTCACTTAATTAAATAAAAAAAAATTATCGGGTGTGTTCTAGAATCCGAATCCACTCGAAAGTGGATTACTTTAGCATTTTTGGTGTTCTGCATTTCACATCCACAAGTTTTTATTCGTTTTCAATAAGAGTAGTAATGGGTTGGTGAAAGTAAAACGAATCGTCTTTTATTCTAACATTTGATAACATTTTTAACAAAAAAATAAATATTGATTTTAGCTTAAAATCTTCTTTATCCAATTTAATCAAAAATATATCGTTATCTAAAATGCAAAAGTCCCTAACTTACCCTAAATTTAAAATCGACTTTTCTATTATTTGTTATTTTCAGACAATTTGTTTTTCAATCGATTTAGCGATCTCAAATTAGTTTTTTTGTTTATATAAAATTTTGCGATTTTTCGCGAATTTTAGCCATGTTCGCGATAGAAGCGATTTTTTTCAGTAAGTTTTCTGATTCTTTACAGCTTTAACGATTTATAATAAATAGTATACTTTGCTATCATGCCGATGTAAGCAAATTTTTGCGAATTTATCAATATTTACCTAATTTTTGCCAATCCTTATAGTTTTAGGAACTTTTAATCAATTATATGGCCGGTTTGAAATATTTAAAAATTTACGCGATTTTTCGCTATTTTTGCAATTTTTTTATGTTATTTTCCGAAATTTTGTTTTATTTTACCGATTTAGCGATTTCAAATAAATTTTAGTGTTTGTTTAAAAGTTTGCAATTTTTCGCGAATTTTAGCCATGTTCGCGATAGAAGCTATTTTTTCCTGTGATTCTTTACAGCTTTCACGATTTAATAAAAAAAAAAAATATTAAACATTGCTGTCATGCTGCGGTTAGCAAATTAGCGATCTTAAGTCCAAAAAAAGTTTTTTCGAACAAAAACTTCGATTACACAAAAACATGCGGATTTGAGAACACCAATTTATGAATTATGCAGATTTAAAAAATTGTTCGTTTTCAATTCGAGTCGAAACCTAGAACATACCTGTATAAGTCCAATTATATCAATGGTTTTTAATGGACAATAAAAAAGGCTCATTTAGAAAAAATTACAGTAAAGTTAAAAAAAATATACCTTAATTCTAAAATTACGTCACATGTCCTTTATTAGAAAGCACAGCCTTACATCGTTTTGGCATGGAACCGCCACAAGCCACGACAAATCTGGTTTGGAAGAGCATACCATGCCTTTTGAATGTTCTCCCACAATTTGCTTGATATTGGGATTTTATTGGTCCAATCTATTCTTTAATAAACTTACAAAAATTTCCTGTGGGATTTAGATCTGTTGTCTAAAATCCACTTTTTTGCAAGACCCGTAGTGTGTTTCGGGTCGTTATTTTGTTGGAGCAACCAATTAAGGGGTATTTTTCACTAAGGACTTGAACGTTCAAATATTGGTCCATATTCCTTTTTTTCCAAAATAATGGCCCAACACCATGCCAGAAAAAGCATACCCACACCATTATGTTAACTCCTCCATGCTTAAATGTTTCAGTAGTGTAACGTGGGTTCAATTCTGCGCTTTTTTTTGACGCCTTACCCGTTTTACCATCGTTTCCAATTAAATTGATTTTAGATTTGTTCGACCAAAGCACATTGCGCTACTTTTTTCCCTGAACAGGGTCATCCCAATTCTTATAAGCTTTTGCGAATATTAGTCGATTTCTACGACGTCTTTTGAGGATCTCCTGAATAGATTTTGTTTCTACTAGCCATCTTCTTACAGTTCTAGCATAAATTTCGAGTCCCAATTCTGTTTTAATTGCCGCACTAGACGTGAAAGGGTCTCTACTCGACAAGTTTTATATTTTTATCTACTTTTTCAGTAGTCTTTTTTGGTATACCCAGTACCAAGTGCTCGTTTTGTGTGTGTTTTGGAGCTTACAAAGCATTATAAACGAAATTCTCGGACCTTTCAATAGATTTCGCTATTTGACGTTGGTTTTGACCTTCATTTTTTAGCCTTTCAATAATTAATCTTTCGTCCTCCGAACAATGCTAACCACGGCCCATATTTTCAAAAATTTTTTTTTAAAAGGGAACAAAAAATTAAAAACTTTATTTTATTTAGCCCCTTGATTAAAATAACATTCATAAATTCAGCGATCTGGCCAAAGGAACGACTGCAACAATTAATTTATAAAGATTATCAAATTGACACAAAAAATATTTTCGCTAATATTTTTTACGTAAAAGGAAATTTACTGTTTTAAATAGTGACCCTATTTTTTTTGCCATCTCATATTCACAATTTTTTACAATTAAGGAATGTTCCGAATAAATTTATTTTTGAAACGCGATAAATTAACAATAATTTTCGCTAAAATATATTGGCACTCCTACTTACAAATTTCCCAAAATATAAAGAAACTTATGAAAATATTAGTGACCCTATTTTTTTGTTCGTAACTGTATGCATATTTCTGTGTTTATTCTGATGAAACAAATGATTGGCTTCTTTTAAAAATTCTTGGAGAATATTGTTTGTTTTTTTTTATCCGGTATTGTTTTTCCTTCAGATCTTTTGCTTTTTTTTTTTGAAAATCCATATTGGATTTTTTTGTAAAGCTTTAATTCTGTTACAACGTACTTTTTTCGCTGTCCATTTTGACCGAAATAATAGCTTAAAATTTATTAAAAAAAATAAATAATTTGTTGGACCAAGGATAAGTTTTGGCTGGAATAGTGTGTATAAGTTTCGTCTGACTCACTCTTTATGTTTTATTGTTTCTAACTAACAATTCGTTTACCAAGCGCCCCCGAAAGTGTGCGCAACCAACACACCCAGGTAGCAATTTGAATGCATTTGAGTGGTAATGTCTTCTATAACGATCCTTAAATTTGTCCTTCCCATGCTCAGAAGCAGCTTAGTATTGGTTAAATAAACATTTGGCCGTATTGGCCTTGTTATTCATCAATCTGTTCTACTTTTCCATGTATAGTTGGTTTTTCTATTCCTTTAACAATAGTTGATTTAGCGATATACTTTCTACCAAGTTAAACCTTGTCGAGGAAGTTTTTCGGTACACAGTCTGACATGAAAGTCCTTATGCTTTTCAAGCATTAAGCGATACCTGCTTGTAAAAAGGTAATTCGTTAATTTGCCTAGTCAATTTTAAAACAAGCATGGTTTTCTGCCAACCTAGTTTACAGTTTCTGTAAACGCTCAAAAAATATATTCACCCCTATCGTGAAAAACAAGTGGAATTTTTGTTCCCATTAAATTTTCATTCCCCTCGGAGAGGAAAAAAGCAATCGTGAATCTCATACGAAAAATTTTTAACGGTATCAGTTCCAGTGAATGTAAAAAAAGAAGAAAGATTAAAAAAACAAGTTAGAGTGCTATATTCGGCTGTGCCGAATCTTTGATACCCTCCACCGACAGTTCGAATGCTTAAGGAGTAATATCTGTATGATGTTATTATAATCTTAAACTGTGACGATTTGTTATTAATTATGGTTTAAGGCAACCAAACTGTTTTCCGGTAGAAGGGTTTATATGGGGCCTAGGGTAAATTATGGACCGATCATCACGAAATTTCACAGCGTCATTTCTAGTCCTTTAAAACTGTGACGTACCAATTTCTGTTATGATAGCATTATTAATTATGGTTTTAGGTGTACTGAACTGTTTTCCGGGAGTAGGGTTTCTATGGGGCCTAGGGTAAATTATGTACCGATCTTCACGAAATTTCACAGTATCATTTATAGTCCTATAAAACTGTGACGAGCCAAAATTTGTTATGATTGCATTATTTTTTACGGTTTTAGGCGTACTAAACTGTTTTCCGGTAGTAGGGTTTATATGGGGCCTAAGGTCAATTATGGACCGATCATCACGAAATTTCACAGTGTTATTTCTAGCCCTAAAAAACTGTGACGTACGAAATTTTGTTACGCTAGAGTTATTTTTTACGGTTTTAGGTGTACTAAACTGTTTTCCGGGAGTAGGGTTTATATGGGGCCCAGGGTAAATTATGGACCGATCTTCACGAAATTACACAGTTTTATTTCTTGTCCTATAAAACTTTGACGTACCAAATTTTGTTATGATAGCATTATTTTTTACGGATTTAGGCGTACTAAACTGTTTTCCGGGAGTAGGGTTTATATGGGGCCCAGGGTAAGTTATGGACCGATCTTCACGAAATAACACAATTTTATTTCTTGTCCAATAAAACTTTGATGTACCAAATTTTGTTATGATAGCATTATTTTTTACGTTTTTAGGCGTACTAAGCTGTTTTCCGGGAGTAAAGTTTATATGGGGCCTATGGTAAATTATGAACCGATCTTCACGAAATTTCAAAGATTTATTCTTAGTTCTATAAAACTTTGATGTACCAAATTTTGTTATGATAGCATTATTTTTTACGTTTTTAGGTGTACTAAGTTGTTTTCCGGAAGTAGGTTTTATATGGGGCCTATGGTAAATTATGGACCGATCTTCACGAAACTTAACAGTTTAATTTCTACTCCTATGTAACTGTGACTTGCCAAGATTTGTAATGATAGCATTGTTAGTTAGGGTTTTAGGCTTAATATACTGTTTTCCGGGAGTAGGGCTTATATGGGGCCTAGGGTAAATTATTGACGGATCTTCACGAAATTTCACAGCGTGATTTCCAGTTAAATAAAACAAATTTTCGCAAAATCTTATCTCATTCCGTGCCTTGTTCCACCATTTATGTTAGTTTTTGTAACAAAATTATCAATTTTTTTTAGGTGGTGGTTCCACATTTTGATTCATAGCTCAGATCCTATTGAACCGATTTTGCTGAATTTCAATCCCAAACTGCTTAGGATAACTACAAGCAATTTTACACCAAGTTTGTTGATTTCTTTTGAGTTTTTCGAAAGTGAGCGTGTTTTCAACAGACGTACAGACGGACAGACAGACGGACATGGCTAAATCGACTTAAAATTACTCAAGGACCCAGAATATATATACTTTATAGGGTCTGAGATGAATAGTAAAAAAGTTTCACACGGAATGACAAACTGAATATACCCTCTTCACAACTAATTGTGGTGGAGGGTATAAAAATTAAAATCAATGAAATTTTTAGTACAAATATATATTTTAAAGAAAAGTTAAAATAATAAAACAAAATATTTAGTATTGGAGGGATCGTTTGATTACAACGTTAGTTTTTGCACTTTTTAAATTTTATGTAGTAAAATATTTTCCAAAATTCTGCCACCAGGCCTTTCGAAAGCTTCACAAATCCGCAGGCAATCGGCCATTTGTTTTGCATGTTTTGCACAAATATATCGGTTTGTGCCTTATTAACAGATCTAGCTCTTAATATTCGATTTATAGCAGAAACTTCTTACACACATGATCTGTTTCATAGCAAAAATAAAGTGAGAAAATCTAAGGGAAACGTGAACAAATTATCGAGGGGAAAAACTTTTCACGATAAGGGGAATTTTTTCCTGTAAACATTTTTCACGTTATTATTCTCCTTTGCATTACCTTATTTTCACGAGAGTTTTTTATGATCGCAAAATGTGAAAAGGGGAAAAATTTACGAGGGAAAAATTATTCACGATAGGGGTGATTAAATAACATTCATTACCCATGTTCTGTAACTTTAGTGAGAACTTCTTGCATCGAAAAGATGTGAAGCAAAATATTCCATCGTTTCTCGAAAAGTGAGAAAAATGTGTGTCTGTAACTCATGTCGAAAACTTTCAAAAGAGATTACGTCGTTACTTTATAAATGTCATAATATTGCACTCGAAGCCGATGTGACATTGCAGACGTTCAGAACGCCAGTAACACATATCGTTGACGGCGACCAAAATTTACTAAAATTTTAAATTTTTTCAACGACGGCGGCGAAAACACATCCGTCGGCTATACCAAATTGTGTAAAGAGCGACTTTAATGTTTGTTGTTTGCAAACGAGCTTTGAAGACATTCGTATATTTTATAAAAATGTTAAAAGCAAAATAATAAAACAATGAAAATTGTGCCAAGAATAAAATATTATTATTATTATTATTATTATTCTTTGCATTTTGGATTTTTAATTGTTTTTTAGTGTTAAAATTTTTTCTCGCCCTATTTTTATTCATGAGTTTATTTGACAGTTCAATGCGGGAACTTTTCTCACCAAAATGTTACAGACACACTTTTTCTGTAAATTGGCTAGTAATTTCCTTACTTGACAGCTTGTACTCGCCAAAAAAAGTTACAGACAGAGTAAAGTGAGAAAACCAGCTGTTTGTTTCAATTTATGGCATTTTTGTTTCATTTCACACATTTCAATCGAAAACTTTCTCGACGCGAGAGTTACAGAACATGGGCACATGTCGTTATTTCTTAAAGGCAAACAAGCTGAATTTATTTGTCTTCTTTTCATGAGTTTAACGTTTCATCTCGTATTGGCGAATGGCTTGGCGCCGAATTAAATTTTAACATGGCAGACATGTAGAGCAACTTATATAAAGCATTGTAAAAAAAAGTATTTTTTTTCGATCGGATTAACCATTTATAGAATCTCGGCAGACATGTAGAGCAACTTATATAAAGCATTGTAAAAAAAAGTCTTTTTTTTCGATCGGATTAACCATTTATAGAATCTCGAATTATTCCACTTGTTTTCTCAAATCTCCCACTGTGCGCCAGAGCAACGTTTTTAAATTAACTATTGACCCACCATTTTGCTTTGAAAATTTTGTAGAATGATGAAGCACACTTTTGGTTTAATGTCTTTGCCAATAAACATACACCCCTATCGTGAATAAAAAGTGGAATTTTTGTTCCCATTAAATTTTCATTCCCCTCGAAGGGGAAAATGCAATCGTGAATCTCATGTGAAAATTTTTCACGCTATCAGTTCCAGTGAATGTAGAAAAAAGAAGAAAGATTAAAAAAAAATTCTGTTCTGTTCCCTAGCTAAAATAAAGTGATAAAATCGAAGGGCAATGTGAAGAAATTACGAGGGAAAAAGCTGTTTACGATAAGGGTAATTTTTTCCCGTGAACATTTTTTCACGTTACTATTCCCTTTTGAATTACCTTTTTACAAGGGAGTTGTTCATTATCGTAAATATGTGAAAAGGGGAAAAATTACGAGGGAAAAATTATTCACGATAGGGGTGAATATTCCTGTTTTTTTGGGCGATGATAAAGGCATTGTCGAATCACCATTAAACTCCGAACAACTCACGGTTTCTGGCGCTTAATGGACCGATGGAATTATTGGTTTATATTCTTCATTAAATACTTTAATAAATTCTTCAAGCTTAAGGTCACTTATTTATAAAGGGCTCTGGAGACTTTCAAATAAACCCGTCAATCAGTGCATGTGTATTAGTGTCGTTTATTTGAGGCTTTTTTGGAGACGTACAAATAAACCCGTCAATCAACATTTGTAATTTTGATTTCATAGGGTTCGTTTCAAACAATGTCAAGTATTTATATCTTCCGTACATGACAACATACACAAAGCAAATAAAATTTTTTTTGTCAATCACAACTGGAGACTATCAAATAATCAGCCATCAAATAAAAAAATCAAAACTTTTTGATTTTCATCAAGCATTGCCGACAACGCGTATGCGTACCCGAAAAAGAACGACTGCACGCACACAACTATGTGATTGATGTATTTATTTGATAGTCTCCCGGGCGTTTAAAATTAATTAAAATATTTTTATTTTCAATATTTCGATTTCCGTTGGAAATCTTCTTCAGGAAATTTAAAAAAAAAAAAAAAAAAAAAAAAAAAAATTCCTGAAGAAGATTTCCAACGGAAATCGAAATATTGAAAATAAAAATATTTTAATTAATTTTATAAATAAGTGACCTTAAGCTTGAAGAATTTATTAAAGTATTTAATAAAAAAAAAGGTCGAAGAAATAGGACTATAGTTTATAACACACAATCCAATTACAGAGGGAAACATTTGGCGACACAATATTTTAACGAAACTGGTTACCTCGAGGACTTGCGGATGAGGCCCCCAAAACTGTTTAATACCCTGGCGATATGACTGAAATTGTTAGCCGAAAACTTAGTTCTTAAATAAAATAAAAAAAAACATGAAGTTTTAATAAAAATAACGTCTGCATGATTTGGATTAAAAATTAAGAGTAGTGTACAAAGCATTAACAAATGTATCACTAGCAGTTGCAAAGAAGTTTACAATAGCGCGATTTAGCAGCCGTATTCTGTTATTCGCTAAAGCTTAATCTCTATCGCTAAAAATCTATAAAGTTGATTTAGCGATTTTCGGCTACGAATGCAATTCTGTAACGTGCATTGTTCAAACTCTTTTATCCAATATTGATATATTGACTATCCGTTCGGCAAATGCACATTTGTTAAAATTTTGTTTAATTTATGGATGGGCATAAATTAAAAAAAAGGTTAATATATAAAAATCTTAATGTATATACACAATACAAAATCCTTTATTTTCTTTAATGCCGCATATTTAATTTTTATACACAGATAAAATTCTTAAAATAACACAAATAGTCAAACTCTTGCAATATCGTTTAAAACATATTTTTTTTTTAAATAGATTAATTTTACAAAACTTTATTAATAAAATTCAATTAAAAAACAACTGTTTGTTAAACGCCCAGTGTAACACATATGTAATGCTGCTAATAAACAAATTATATTTTTTAAACACAAAATTTACACTAATTACAAAAAAAAAAAAAAAAAATTTTTCGCTTGTAACAAAGTTTGTTTCAGCTTATGTATTCCAAAAATTAAAAAAGCTTTTTGAAAATATATTCATAAAAAAAATAATAAAAAAGAGAAAACTAAAGACACCTCCACCGTTGCATATTTGTAACGCTGGGCGGAAGCGGGTTAATATACCAATATTATAAATTTATGTATAAAAATTAATTGTATGTATTTATTTTTAATATTTATTTACGAAAAAATTATGCAGTAAAAAAACTTAACATTGAGATAAAGAAAATTTTTATGTGGTAAATTTATAAAAGAAAAAACTTTGAAATTTATAAAAGATTAATTAGTGGACGTTTTTCTTTACATATCTAAACAAATATGTATGTATATATGTATACCCTGCAGAAAATGTCTCTAGTGAATCTGTACTGATTCACTATTGACACAGTCACCAGTACAATGTTATTTACTATCAGTGATGTTATAAATTTTTTATAAAGTCCTTACGCAGTTCGACAAAATCCCTTTTTTCCCTACGCGTTAAAAAAAACGTCTCTACAAAAATCCCTACAACTTTTAAATGATAATATATCAATACAAATAAGACCAGTTGTATTATTGTAGGTATATACATTTAGTGGTTCACAAGGTAGTCATAAAGTTGTAAAGTCATATGTCTTAAAATAATTAAATAAATATATATGACTGCTGGGGGCAACAGCTTATAATTTAGATTTCTCCTGTACAGTTATGACGAATCAATGAACACAACATTACAAATTTTATTTTGTTTGAAACCCAACAGCATATTTTTAAACAATTGTAAAATTCTATTTAGGACATTATGACGATATGACTTAATAGCACACCTTGTGAATTCCCCAATTTTATTTAAAGTTGTTCCCAGCTACCATTTGGGTAATAATTTTTTGTAAAAATCACCTAAATGAGTCTTCTCAGATCGCTTTTGTTGATTAAAAACTGATTTATTAGTTGAGCGATTGAAAAAGGATGTATGTATATATAATTCATTGCTAAAATAGAAGCCCAAAGGTATTGTCAATTAATGAAATTGAAAAGGGTTTCTTCTTTTCTTTCCTTGAACCCGATAACTTTTGTTTGGTTCAAAGTAAAGTTTGTTCAAATAATCAAGAGCAATTGTGGTGCTGCTTCGGAGAAAAAAAACAATAAAAACATGACAATTGAAAAATGATGTAAAATATAATAATGGGTATTTTTTAGCTATTATCTTTTTGGCAATACTGGTTTAAACAGCTGACGCACGTTTCGTGTTTTGTTTTACTGTCAAACATCTTCAGTTTGGTCTATAATTTAACCATGAATCGTCTTATGGTGTTTTCTTTTCTACAAAAAATGTGACATTTTATTTTAAAAAAATGCAATTTGGAGTCTGTTTCTTAAACATTTTGCTCCCGAAAAGGGTGGATTGTTTTATTCTAAAAAACTCACCCTTTTTTGGAAGTAAAATTTTTATGAAACAGACACTAAATTGCATTTTTTTAAATAAAATGTCACACTTTTTTTGTAGAAAAGAAAACAGCATTACAAACGAACAACGCTTGCAAATTATTGAATTTTATTATCAAAATGCGTGCTCTGTTAAGAAAGTACTTCTTCAAAGATGATGCGAATCGTAACGTGACTGTGAATGGTGAGCGCTACCGTGAGATGTTATCCAACTTTTTTTTGCTCAAAATGCAAGAGCTTGACTTGCATGACATGTGGTTTCAACAAGACGGTGCCACATGCCACATTGGCCGCCTAGATCGTGCGATTTAACGCCTTTAGACTATTTTTTGTGGAGCTGTGTTAAAGCTCATGTCTATACACACATGCCCGCTTCAATTGACGCATTGGAAGACAACATTGAAGCATTTATTCATGAGATACCGGCCGAAATGTTGGAAAGAGTATGCCAAAATTGTACTAAGCGGATGGACCATTTGAGGCGCAGTCACGGTCAACATTTGCATGAAATAATCTTCAAACATTAAATTATATGGACCGACCGTACTATCGATTCAAATAAAGATTTCATGCATTTTTCTGAATTTTATGTGTTTTTTTTTACTTTCCTATAGCTCTTAAAAAATCACCCGATATAAAAATTAGACGAAAAATACCCACTAATAATTTTAAAAACTACCATTAAATTGCTCCAAAAGATCAGAAAATTGTATCACAAATTATTCATTGAGGTGATTCATCGGTAACACTTTCTCATATGTGATGCATCAACAGTATCATTAAAGCCAGTTTAACCGGTAATACAATGTATTACGACATTGCAAAAAATGATGTAGAATGAGAAAAATCTTATCATGTGAAAGTAAAATGTATTGAGTAAGAGAGAATACGAATACAAAATCTGACAAGCGGTCAGTAAATGCTTTTTTTCTAAACCATTTTAGAAACTTATGTATTCTCATCACACCAGAGGTGCATTTTAACAGAGTATATTAAAGGTGGTGGCATTTTTATACAATTACAAAAAGAACTAAAATCAACTCAGAAAATTTTCATGTTGTGTTTGTAAAAATTTAAAACTGCAACCATCTGCTTTTTTGTTACTATTTTTGATTTTACTTATACCATCCGTGTAAACATGAATTATACATACTTACAAAAGATTTTTATTTTTTTATTTTAAACACCGGGAGAATTTCATAATATTTTGATTCTACAAAGTCGTAATACATTGTATTACCCATGGTGGAATAAGCAGGTGGCATCGTTACGGCAACAATTACAACATTACAACAAAAATGGAAATTTTATCACCGTTTAAGTCATGAAATACTTTAAACAAAAATCAAAGAGTACCGCTGAACGTGATGAAATAAATAAATTTTTAGTCAATTTTTATCGATATCTTATTTGTTTTAATTTAAAATTATCAAAAACTTTAATAATTTACAATAATCACAGCACAAAACGTGGACTTTTTGTAAACATAAACAAAACTTTGACATAAACCTAGACAAACAATGCAAGAGCAAAAAATCGTCATCTGACGTAGTGCTGCCACCTGTTTATTCCACCATGGTATTACCGTGTACACTGGCCTTTATGATCGCTCATATGCGTTTATTTCGCTTCTTACTTTTTCACTTTGATGCCGATCTTTTACAAATTATCTATTTCTTGCTCTGTAAAATTAAATTCCAATGATCAAGAGATTATCACTCAAAGAAATTTAACAATTTCTAATGTTACCGTATTAACAATTTTATTAGTATGCTATCACAAATCGAAAATTTTTTCCAAATGTATACAGTTTTCCAACATTACTGAAAAGTCTCTACATATTAATGATTTCAAAAAATCTGTCATTTCGTATGGCCATTTTTTAAGAAGAAAGTCCCAACGAATAGGGATTTCAAAAACCGGGTTTCGAATACATATTTCGAAAAACCAACTTCTGAAAAAATCGGGTTTTCTGTTTTGTTACTTTAGACCGGTTTCGAATAATCGGTTTTTTTAAATTATTCATTTAATAAGAAAGTAAATCAAATCAAGCAATTTGTACGTACATACTATAATACATGTTACGTATATCGTCAGCTCATTATTGATTTGACCTACCGACCATTTAAAAAAAAATGAGTTTAGGTATGAGCAATATATATTTTGAATACCCCTTTCTAAATCCAAAACTTGTGCGATTTTTTTTTTGTTTTCTGAGATATTAAGCATTAATTTTGCTCCATAAAAACTTCTTTAAAGTTATTTACCCTCCACTATTTGGCGATTGCATATAATCCTTTATCTTCACTCTTGCTTTGCTTCGTTGCCGTAAGAAAAAAATTAGTTTAAGCAAAAGCATCGCCGAATCAGTAGGTTTACGCAAAACGACTGTTGATTTTTTGTAGAGTTATGTTTTTATTCATGCAATTGTTTTTGTAGCAATTGTTTTTGATATCTTATCTTCATCATGTTAAACACAAACAAAGTACGTGTTGTTTTTTGAATTGTTGTTTTTCTGCATAGACCTAATAATTGGACCATGAGCAAAAGCAAAACAAAATAACAAGAAAAAAAAATAGTTTTATAAAATAATAAACACGACTTAATAAATGTTGACTTTTTGTAAGATTGTTAATACAGAAACTTTAATTTTAGCAAGTTACTCAATGCATAGCAATATAAGTATGTATACGTATGCAGCACAAAAAGCTACTTTTTTTTTTTTAATATTTTTAGAAAAGTGGCGTATGCGGCACAAAATAATATCTTTAACTTTCAATTTATTTATTTTTCACTTTACATTTTGCTTCAAAACATATGCCGGAAGCAGCAGAAAATATAAAGAAAATATAAAAAAAAAATTCTATCGTATACATTTTCGAAAAATCTTCATGTAAACCTTCTTTGTCGTTTTTCTCCCATCCGACTTTTTGGCATATGCCACAAACCAATAATGAGCTGACGATATGTACTACTACATAAAATGCAAGTAAGATGTAAAAAGATCGGTTTAATAAAACAAAAAATTATTTGTTCTGATGTGTGTAACACAAAAAAATATTGGTCCTAGACCCACTTCTTAGTATGCTGATCGGCTGGTTGTCTGTCCATGTAAAATACGGGTCGCAATTGTAATGAAATTTAATACATACGTTCTAATTGTCAAAAGGAAGAATTCTATTGAAAAGGTTTAGAATCTGTCCAAAATTTGATAAAGCCTCATGCAAACTTCTTTCCGGAATAGTCTTTGTGGCCATAAACTATCTTATTATCTTGGTAATTAGATTAAAGTTGACTCCAAACTATATTATTGCAACATAAATCGTATGAAATGATTTGGGGGCATTCGATTTTTCAACTTAGTTTTTATAGAGGACAATACTGAAAAACACGTTCACTAATCGTTGAGTTTGGGTTAATTGTCAGTAAAGCCATGTAAAGCAGACCTAATTTGAAAAATTTTTAAAAATGTATTTCTGTATTCAAAATCCTCCTTTAAGTCACTGTTAATAATAAAAAAAAATAAGAAAAAGTTGATTACTCGAGACCAAAGTTTCTCGAATGCTTCGAAAACCGGCCTTTTTTAAAAAACGGTTTTAAAAAACCGAAAAAATAGAAAAAAATCGATTTTTCGAATTTTCGGAATTTTAAGCTTTCTGTATTCAAAATCCTTATTTAAGTCACTGTTAATTATTAAGCATAAATATAAGAAAAAGTTTATTATTCGAGACCAAAAAACCGGTTTCTCAAATACTTCGAAAACCGGCCTTTTTAAAAAACTGGAAAAATAGAAAAAATAAATCGATTTTTCGAATTCTTCGGAATTTTAAGCTTCTCGAGACAAAAACATTGATATATAATAATTTAAGATCGAACTGTAAATGCTTTAGATCTAACGATAAGTGTAAAAACAAGACCCCTACGTTCGGCAAAAATACTTTTTAATAAGGGGTTTACGGGGAAACCTTTTTTGAGGTACGGTCTAATGTATGTGCATAAAAACTTCGCCCACAAAATAATGTGTTGAGTAATCAGAAAAAATACCCCTTACAATTCTACTAAAAGAACCAATGAATTTTAATAGGGAGTCCAACAATGAACGCATTCACTTTTAACTAAATGGTACTTTAAAAGTGTGGCATTAATAGTTATAAGAAGTACATCATCAAAAATATTAAGAACTTGTAAAAAATCGATTTTCTTAAAAAAAAAAATATTTTCACGTAGCAATGTAACATTAAAATGTCTTGGTTTGATTCAAAAATCTTCTGTATTTTCTTTTTTTTTAAGCCAAAATCTGGATCGATACGTGACATTTCGAACGTGAAATTTTTTCCGTAATAATTTAACTGAATAATGATTAACATAAAATAAAAATTTACCGTTAATCCGAATAACATATTTCTTTTTGAACTCTTCCTTAGATTATAGACCATGTAAGAACATTTTTTTGGAATAATTTTTATCAAATATCACCTCTTTTAAGAAAGATAAATATTAAAGAAAAAATACAATAAAACATTCTCACATATAAGAAATTACGTTTGCATAACTTTGCAGTCTGATTGTTCATCTAACTGAACAAATTTATGAGTAAATTTATAAAATTAGTAAAATCTAAATATTTCTCTATAACAATATCGTAAAATAATCAGCTTTTAATAACTATTAAATTTTCGGTCACGGTGGACCTTTTGACGGATATGCCCATATGTATTCTGGGTTGTTAAGTGATTCTAACGGCCATTTTCACCAAGTTCGGTTATAATTAACTATCGGTTGTAGCTGTCAAAACATATTGGTAACCGGAACTTTAATTGAAAGTTAGTTTTAACCGAACTTGGTGAAAATGGGGATAAGTCGATTTAGCCATGTCCGTTCACTTTCCAAATACTCAAGAATAATTTTTGTGCCAAATTGTTTCTAGTTCTCCTAAACAGATAAAAACACAGCAAAATCGGAAAAGAGTTATGAACCAAAATCTTAAACAAGCTTCCTAATCATTTATATCTATAGCATTTTGAAAAAAAAAAAAACATCTTAAGTCGAGATAAGAGAGTAAAAAGTTTTTTTTTTAAAAATCGGTGAAAAAATTAATTTTATCAACTAGTAATATAAACCAAATTTAAAGAAAAATTTTGTTTATAATACAAAATTTTTAAAATTCGTATGATTAACAACAATTTTTTTCAACTTTTTAAATTTGACTTAGGATGTCTTGTCAAAATGCCACAGGTATTATTGTTTTGTATAACTGGAAATTATCCTACTAATTTTTATAAAGATCGGTCCACAATTTACCATAGTCCCCATAAAATAAAGCCGAGCCTCGAAAAACACTTAAGTACGCCTTAAAATGTAACAACTAACGCTATTGTGGTAAAAATTGACCTGTCGGTGTTTTATTTGTTTAAAAATCATGCTGTCAATTTCGTAAAGATTGCTCCATAATTCTCCATATAATAAAGCCGACTCTCGAAAAACACTTGAGTACGTCTTAAATCGTAATAAATAATGCTATTGACTTAAAATTTACTCTGTCATAGTTTTAGAAGATATTTACTATAGGCCCTATATAAAGCCTACTCTCAGAAAACACTACAATACGCCTAAAACCGTAACAAATAACGATATTGTGGTAAAACATCCTTAAACCGTAACGAATAATGCTAATGTAGGTCCAAAATTCACCGTTCTCTCCATATAAAGCGTGTTTTTGCAATGGCGTTTAATACGCCTAAAAACACAATGAATTATATGAGGTCAGTTTTTATTATACTACAAAGCGTGATTGGCATTTTTGTATGTTTTAGGTGTGTTCATTTACTTTACTAGCATGAAATAGATACAATACCCAGGCGGCTGGTTACCCTGAAATGTTTCGATCGATCGCTACCACTCGATCTCCTCAGATGGATTTGACGTCTTACACTCGAAGCCTTCGACGACTGCTGACGTCAATAGTCAAACATCAATCCTTAAACCAAATTGTATTTTAACCTTTGGTAGATCGAAATTCGCTTTTCTGAATGATTATCCATTTTAATTGATTTTACATGTTTTTCCTTTACCTCTGTTTTTCGTACTTTTTGTCAAGAATTCTTCTTGAAGTCCAAAGTACATTTTCGTTTTTTTCATGTTTGATAAAATACAATATTTTTTATTAATTTTCAGTACAGGGTCGTTTTTAAAATTTGCTCAATTTTAAATCCACTTAATTTCGATTTATAGAACATGCCTGAAGGTCTACAAGGGTACTTTACGTCTAAGAGTGAAAATCGCTACTGGTTTATTATTTTTATATATGTATGTACTAGGGTAATCATTTAATCGACCTTTTGCTTTAATCGGTTAATCGCTCGATTAATTAACCGAGTTTTTGATCGGTTAACCGATTAATAAAGTTTTCTTTTTATAAATTAAGTAAGTTCAATATATAAAAATGCATTAATTGCTTATTATTTGGAGTTTATAAGTAAAAAAAAAAAAAACAATAAAATACCAAACATAACAATTCTTGAACTAAAACGAGCAAGCAAAAAAAACAATTCATAAATATGTAATATGCATTTTCCAATTAATGCACAAGGTGTGGTTTCAAGTCATATCGTCATAATATCCTAAATAAAATTTAAAATTTTTTAAAGTAACTATTTCAAACAAAATGAAAATTGTAATGCTCTGTTCATTGATTCGTCACAACTGTATATGGGCATTTCCACAGAATGGTCTACCAGGGTGAAAAAATAAAATGTTGATTATCATCGTCTTTTATTGTTTTTTATTAGAAAAAAAGTCTATGTTCTTATAAAAGAATGGTTTCCTAGCATATCTGAGCTGTTTAACTTGAGACAATTGGGCTGGAAACTGGACAATTTTATAATTTCCTGTATTTTCTACTTCTAAAGACAGTTTTATATACTGATTTTACATGCAAAAAATATGTTATGTTTACACTCTTTCTGCATAATCTCTCCATTAAAATCAAATGTAAAAGGAGTATTAAGTTTTTTTGTTAAGGAAATTTGAAGACATTTATGGTAAAATGCATGGTGATAATAATAAAAAAACATATGGAAAAATCGTACGTTCGCGACCCGTACGTTCGCGACCGGTACATAAGCCAATTAAATAAAAACCAAGAGAGATATTTTATTTTGTAAATACTGGATGGAGACCTACATTAATACACTTTTAAAATAAATTAATCACTTTTGAAAATTCTGTTTCATTACCCAGATTTTTACATTTCACTACTGTCAGCCGAAGTTGACTTCTATTTTGCGTACGTTCGCGACCACACATTTATAACTCTTATTATGAAAACTTAAACTCGATGAAATCCATCTTTTGTACTAAACATAGAGCTACCCAAATGCTATCGAATCGCAAAAAAAAATGCTAGGAAAAGTTTTGTTTTCTATATTATTTCTACATCAAAAGCGTACGAACGTACGTTCGTGACCCCAGGAAATGCCCATATTTTAATTCAAAATATAAGCAGTAGCTTACAGCAGTCATATCGTTGGCTTAATATGCAAACCTGCTAACTCACTTTCAGCACATTTTACAGGAAAGAAAAAAAACTTTTTATTTTTCCTATTTGAAGCTTGATAGAAAATTGAAATTACAGTCAGTTTTACACACTTCAAGACTTAAATAGAAGAAAAACTACATGCTGGTCAACGAGGCGTATTTTTCTCTACCACACGGCATCAAAATCTCAATTTAAATAAAAAGTGGTTTGCATATTAAGCCGACAATATATATTTCCTGTAATTATTTATGACTACCTTGTGAATCCCCCAAATATTTACATATTTATAAAAAAATAAACTGAGATAATTTTATTAGTTATTTCACTAGTTAAAGGAGATCTTATAAAATAATCTTTAAAAAAAGTTATTTATTTTAAATGTTTAGGATTAAAGCGACTCTTTTCTTTTGTTTAACAAAATTTGACTTGGAAAAAATTTTTTCACTTATCGTAGATGAATGT
The DNA here is from genome assembly GCA_930367215.1 of Pollenia angustigena. Classification (NCBI taxonomy): domain Eukaryota; kingdom Metazoa; phylum Arthropoda; class Insecta; order Diptera; family Polleniidae; genus Pollenia; species Pollenia angustigena. Next base: position 217,730,256 of record OV884058.1, on the reverse strand, counting down.
CTAATTTCTCAGTCCTTTTTTCAGGATTTCTCTAAACATATAAAATACTCCAGTATGCCATTAAAGTTGTTTTAAATTTTTAACACTTCTAATTGTTTTGGTTAATTCTGTTAAAAGACTGATATGAAAAGAAACAAATAACTAAACACATCCACATAAAAAGTACGTAAAACAAAAAAAGGTGTTGGCAATCAAATATTTAACCCATTTTTCGCCACATTCATGTTGATCGATGATGAAGATAAAAAAACATTGAAAAATATTGTAATTTTAGTCATCGGTCGGCGGAAAATAGGTTAAAATGAAGATAACTGAACACCTTCTTTGTTTGTATTAAAAAATATTTTCTAAACAAATACATTTTGTATATGAGACGAAACAAATAATTAAAAACACAAAAAAATATGTTATAATACTACAAAATATTGAAAATTTTGTTACTTCGGTTAATCGACTGAAATTAACCGGTTTAATCGTTAATCGAAAAAAGCCAATTTGAAATTAACCGATCAGTTAATCGGGTAGTAATTAATCGGTTAACCGGTTGACGGTTAACCGAATGAATACCCTAGTATGTACATATACATTAATTAATCCCAATTCTGAAATATTTTTACTCTCGGCGGAGGATATCAAAGATTCGGCCCAGCCGAATAAGCACTTTCAATTGTTTACATACCAATTTTAAACCTCTTTAAGTCTGTTATGCGGCGATAAGTCATCTTTTAGTCTGTCATGGGGATAAGGATTTGAATCGAAATATTCCGGCATATTTTATAAAGCTAAAAGAAGTGGAGCCTGTAAAGAATGTTCATTAAAATATTCCTTTTTGTATACTTCATACTTTGAGTACCAGTTATCATTATAAGAACTACTCTTAAAAACTGGAGAAACTGCAGTCATTTTGTAAAATAAATAAGTATATGATTCGAAATGTCCAGTAAGGTTATTTAATTATATTGTGCTTTCGAACTTTAAAAGTGATTCCGATCGAAAACGATTTTATACATTTTGGATTGTAAACTTACGTCGGTGGTCGGAAGTCTACATTTGTAGCAAATATGTATTTGTATGGAAAACAATGTCCGCATATGAAAAAAAACATTACTAAGCAGAGTTTTATACTTTAATGGATATTAATAAAATCTAATAAAGTCAAATATGCAAGCACCAGCATACCAGTGCTGCCAGGAGAAATTTAAAAAATCCCTTCGTGTCTAAAAAAATTCCTTTTTTCCATACAACCAAAAAAATTCCCTACACTTTTCCCTACGTTAAAAATTTATTGTTTTTAGCAACAGGCAAACAAATATATATTTTTGTAACATTTTGTAAACATATTATAATAAAAGCATTTATTAACAACAAAGGCGAATTTATTACAGGTGGTCTTTAAAGCCCTGCTGATATGAGCTAAAATCACTGTTGGATGTCAAAATTTTGTTTATTCTCTTTTATTATCTTTGTTTCTGTTTTGTTTTATTTCTGTTTTTGACATTGTACAATGATTTTACAAAAACAAATTGCTTGTGGTTTTTGTACGAGTTGTACTTGTTGTAGTACCGAGATTACCTGGGATGAATTCGCCTTGTTAACAACAAGAAAAAACCCAAAATAAATAAGTAAATGCCATACACGCACATATGAAAATTCAATTTGAAAAATAACACTGTGACAAATTTAAATGTGGGCAGAAACACCTCTATATCGTCCCCTCAATAAAACAATAGTGTATACGCATGTACACCATTATTTTTTATTGCATATTTAGAATCTCCATCATTGATTTTATGTCTGGTCAAAATTTCGTCAAATTCTACTTCCAAAAAGTGGGTCAAAATATCTTTGCAAAAAATAGTATATAATTTCTTGTTCAAAATTTTCCTTCAATAAGTGTATAAGCTCATATGCGCTATTTTACTTGAAATTGCCACTCCAAAATTGTTAAAAGAATAATAGTGTATACGCATTATACTCCATTTTAGTCTGTATAAAAAAAATTCAATTTATGAAAACTTTAACTCGTAAAATAGCTTATAATAATATACACTATTGTTTGAGAAATAGTTTCGTTCCGAACATCGAAAGCTGCATGATCTCCAAAATTTGTGCCAGAAGAATGTAATTCCTCGTGGCTCGCAGTCATTTTTCTTTAACTTACAAGGTGGAAAGAAGCGAAATTGTTTAGATGAGCCAGATGTAGCAGAGGAAGAGAAAGAAGACGAATGAACTTCTAGTTATTTTTGATTTACGCAATGTATACCTTAATTTCTCATAATTTTTTTTTAAATTAACCCAAATTGGAATGTAATGAATATGTGCCATTAAATCTATATATTAATCACTGTTTTATAATGTTACAAATTGATATTTTTGAGATCAAATATTTTAATAAAAATGCCGTAAAATTATTGAATAAAACAGCGTATACCATACAAAATAAACAAACAAAAATAATATACATATAAAAAATAAAATAGCCTATATGGAGGACTTGCACTTTGAATGACATAATTATGGTCTTAAAGGATGCGTAGAATAAAAAAAATTGGTCAATTTAAAGACAAGAAACGGTATTATGTATTCGCCGAAAAATCCAGTATGAAGAATTTTTATTTACCGCGATAATGAGGTTTAAATAGACATCCTATTTGTCAAAAACTTTAAACACGATTTTCTCAAAACCCCAAAAAAATTATACACTATTGTTTTATTAAGGGGACGATATATCCTTTAACCTAGAGACAAAACATAGTCAAATTTCGTATTTAATTTTTCATTTCCTCATCTTTTTTCCTCTTTAAAGAACTTAACATTTTTCAAGAATACTTATGTATTTCAAATAATTTTTTTTTTAATATCACTGCCTACTTCCGATATTCGAAAGAATTCTTTTTTTCGTACAATAACATTTAAAACAAAAACAAATTCGAATTTCTTTTGCACATCGGGGAAAGGCTATACCTTTAAATATATAACCTTCCATATCCTTCAAAGTTTTCATTAAAAGTTCGAAATTGTATTTTTTGATTTCTCTTTAGAAGATTTAGAAGGTGCGATTATTTTTCTTATTAAATATCCGCTTTTATTATTCGCATACATTTTAGCGGATGTGAGTGCGAATGCAAATAGCAAAAATAAGAGAATGGTTCGCAAATGCGAACCCGAATATGGGTTTTGGCAATTGTTGAAAATTACCCTGCTGTAAGGACTCGTAGTATAAGGTTTTTGTTAAAAAATACTTAAATGCTATTGTATATGAACAATTTTAATTTATAAATAAAAATGAAACGAATATTTACGTAGTTTTACACAATATATTGAAAATGAGATAATATTTTGAAAATTCCCTCATTTGCCTTAAAACTAAAAATCTGTCCTCTTTTTTCCTACGCTTGAAATTTTCCGAAAAAATCACTATTGTTGACATCACTGATGCATACACAAACGTGAACAAGAAAGCAAAAGATAAAACAAAATACTAAATGGCATGTTTGACATGCCGCATTCAAAACAATTTGAGTAAAGTATGAGAGCGAGAGATGTGAATTTGCATACATTTTATATGGTGTCTACATTTGTAGACTACCTGCCAGGTGATGGTCATTTTGAAAAGTAGGGTCTGGGGGGAGCTGTTAATTATTTTTTTAACTTGTTAGTGACGAAAACTGCTTAGAATTGATTTTTAGGAAGCTACTGCAAATTTCGGACCCTGCTGTTATGGAAATTATTTTTTTATTCAACTTTTTCTGCAAAAATGCTACAAATGTAGACTACCGAGCACATAAAGGTTAAATATTTAGCAACCTTTCTTTATTTGCTCAAACTACTCTTTCGAACTTCAAAAGTAGCCTAAATAAAGTATGAGAGCGAGAGATGTGAATCCAAATATGTTCGAAAAATAAATGTGTTATATTAATATTATTCGGCTTGAGGTCTGTTTCATAAATTATAATAAAAATAAAAACTCTTGTTCTGTTTTAATTTTTAATTATTTATTTTATTCGAAATTTTTAAAATAGATTCAATATTTCCTGTTGTTTCTTTTTAAGATGATTTTTATTAAATTTACCAAAATTCAATTAACAAAAACAAATAAAAACAAGTAAGCAAGTATAGTCGCTCAAGTCCGACCATATGATACCCTACACCACAGTATTTAAAAACACATCCATGTCCATGTAAATATGGATTTATCTATGTTTATAAACTTCATGAAAATCGGTTTGAAAGTTTGTGAGAGGCAGATATTGCCCCCTGCCTCCCCTGGTGGTCCTATTTTTTAAAAACTGTATAGCTAATGTGTCCCTATAGATATGGATCTATCTATGTTTTAAATTTCATTAAAATCGGTTTGAGAGGAAGAAATTGCCGCTATCTCCATCGTGGTCCGATTTTTTTAAAAATTTATACATTTTGTGTCCATATAGATATGGTTCTATCTATGTTTTAAATTTCATTAAAAACGGTTTGATAGTTTCTGAGAGGAAGAAATTTTCCCCTATCTGCCCTCGTGGTCCTACGATTCGGCCCATTTTCAAAAGGCTTGGTCCTTGTGCCAATAAGAACATATGACCCAAATTTTATTAAATTATCTCCAAAATTGCGACCTGTACTTTGCGCACAAGGTTACATGGACAGCCAGTCAGCCAGCCAGCCTGCCAGCCAGCCGGACGGACATCGTTAGTTCGACTCAGAAAGTGATTCTGAGTAGATCGGTATACTTTAAGGTGGGTCTATTTTTAGGCGTTACACACATCAGCACAAATGCATAATACCCTCTCCACTATTGTGGTGTGGGTATAAATAGTTGCATTGCAAATTTTGCCAAAGTGAATAGATGATTTATAAACAATACTGTTTTATGTTCTTAACAAATATATATTTCAGTTTCATAAAAGATTTATAAAACAAGTTTTCTATGAAACTTGTGTTAAGCAAACCGCTTATCAATCTTAAATATTTTTTCTGAAAAAGGCCGTTAGACTTTAAAAGTTGTATTCAATTTACTGAATTATAAACATTATGTTTACCACAATTTTCTTTATTCAATGTTTTGTTTTAAACTTTAAATATAAATTAATTTTCTCAAATGTTACAGCAAATTCTAGTTTAAAGATTAATGAAAACAAAATATGTATATATAAAATGTAATAAACAAAAACTTCATATCTACTCTTAATCTCTGTAGCGGATTACCCGGCAAACAACAGCTCTCCCCTAATCATCCATGTCCACCACAACAACTAGAAGCTGGTGGTCATCATAGTCCTTCTTCGCCTATACCTCTGCATGGTGGAGGTAATTCGCCTTATAATGGTTCACAGGCTGGTGGTAGTAGCGGTGGTGTTTCGCCGAATTCAAATGCTGGCATTTCACCCAACAAATATAGACGGAGCATATCCTTTCCCGTTAAAGGAGGTACTTCACCCACACCTGGCTACACCTTAGATATAAATGCTGCTCAGGCTGCGGGAGTGCCAACGCTATCGATTGGAAATGGTAGTATAAGCGCTGGAGCAACTGGTGGTGGTGATGCACCCCCATTTTTAGGAGCTGGTCCTTATATGCCAAACGGTTTGGATATGCGTCCTTTGGATCACTGTCTAAATGATTTAGTGCGCGGCATGGGTGCTGTAGGACCAGGAGGTGACAATAATGTCACTGCGGCTTCCATAATGGCTGAACGTATGCGCAACCAAAAGATCAGTGAACATCGTTTGGGCGAAATGGATGCTGTAGCTATTGCAGCAGGTAATGGTGCCACAGCATATTTAGATCCAAATATGAAATTAAATTCACCTTCACGTTCTTCACCGCATTCACAAGGTTCCGATCATACCGCACGCTTCTCACGTAAGGTCTTTGTGGGAGGCTTACCACCGGATATTGATGAAGATGAGATCACTAGTTCTTTTAGACGCTTCGGTCCTCTGGTTGTGGATTGGCCACACAAAGCCGAATCTAAATCGTATTTTCCACCAAAAGGTTATGCTTTTCTACTCTTCCAGGACGAGAATAGTGTACAGCAATTGATAGATTCTTGCATTACGGACGATGATAAATTGTATTTGTGTGTGTCATCGCCCACCATCAAAGACAAACCTGTACAAATACGTCCCTGGCGTTTAGCAGATGCTGATTATGTATTGGATGCCACCATGTCACTGGATCCACGCAAAACCGTTTTTGTGGGTGGTGTGCCACGCCCTCTTAAGGCCTTTGAATTGGCCATGATTATGGATAGGCTATATGGTGGTGTTTGTTATGCCGGTATTGATACAGATCCCGAATTAAAATATCCAAAAGGTGCTGGTCGTGTGGCCTTCTCCAATCAACAGAGCTATATAGCCGCCATATCGGCCCGTTTTGTTCAGCTACAACACGGCGATATAGACAAACGTGTTGAAGTCAAGCCCTATGTTTTGGATGATCAAATGTGCGATGAATGCGAAGGTCAAAGATGTGGCAGCAAATTTGCCCCCTTCTTTTGTGCTAATGTCACTTGTTTACAATACTATTGTGAACACTGCTGGTCGGTTATCCATTCGCGTCAAGGACGTGAATATCACAAGCCATTGGTAAAGGAGGGCGCTGATCGGCCACGTGCTGTGCCTTTTCGTTGGTGTTAACGGCGGCGTTGGTAGGTTGTTAAGACCTCAACGTAACCAAAAACTTGCAAATGCAACAAACATGCAATACAAATAGAAAATATAAACCGAAACGAAAAAGCTTTCAACGTTTAAACTTTTTTTTTTCTATTATTTTTTTCTACTACCTTTACCCTAATATCCTTACTACTCTCTTTCAACTCTCCTTGCTAACCGTTTCTTTTTTTTTATCGTTTTACAATAACGTAATTGTAGTTTTTAGAAGTTACTCTTTTTTTTACTTTTTTACACTTTATAATAATAGAATGTTAATGTTGTTTGTTTTGTGAAAAGAACTTGAACTTCTTTACTCTCAATACCTTAAAAATTTAATTAGACAAAAAAATTTCTTTTGAAATAAAACAAACAAATGAATAAATAGCATAAAATATTGGTAGTCAATGAACAATATTATATTTATAAATAATTACATAAATATTAAAGATAATATTTTGTAAACTTTCTTTCAATAACTTCATTGGTTTTTTTTTACCTAATAAAAAAAAAAATAAATCGAATTTTTATATGTTTATAACATTTTTTAAAATTAATTTTAATCTTGATTTATAGTTTTTGCTATTTCTCCATTTTTCTTCTTAGCAGCTAAAAAAAAGTTTTTAGTTTTAAACTTGAACTTTTTTAAATTATTTTTTTTTTAAATTATCTAAAATCTGGTTTAATTTTATAAGACTTCTTTCATGTAGTTTTGAAAATGACTTTTGTTATTTAAAATTGTTTTTTTATTCATTATAATAAAATGTTTTGAAATCAGGCAGCTGCTTTTCTCCGAGTATTGAATTCAAAGTGGAAAGAATATTTAACATTAATTTTGTTTCATAAATTGGCTTTTTTAGTGTTTTACACTTTTTTTTATTGGCATCACTTTTGTACGATTTTTTTATTTTAATTTTTGTATTTTAATTCTTATATAGTATCCTAAAACGCAAACGGCCTTATTTAACTTTTCGAAAATTTTACAGGAGAAGCAAAAACTATTAAAAATGTTAAATTCATAAATCGCCTTAAACTGTTTCTAATTTATTTTTCTTGTTTTTTTTTTAGTAAAATCTACCAATTGTTTTGACATTCTCACTGTCAGTTTGTAGAACACGAGCAAAAGACTCACTCGTTTAAGGTGCTGTTCTCACAACACAAGTGATTGAACGTGCAGTAAAATTTATATGAAAAGCACCTAGTTTTTTTTTAGTGTATTTCCCGTTCAATCACTTGTGTTGTGAAAACAGCGCATAACTTACATTCAAAACAACATTTCAAAATTTGTGTTTGTTTAATATGTTCCCCCTTACTGTGTTTGGCGTATTTAAAATAGGCCTACGACAGTTTGGTAATAGATTAAAGGAAAAAAGTTCACGTTCTCTTTAATTTATTACCAAACAGTCGTAGGCGTATTTTAAATACGCCAAACACAATAAGGGTGGTTAGTTAAGCAAACGAGTCTTGCGCTCGTTTTCTACAAACTGACAGTGAGAATGTTGCATATTATGCAAACTGTAAATAGAGTCTTCTAGTAGTAGATACGGCTTTTTGTTTTTTGCTTATAAATATTTGTGTCGAAAGATTTAAAATTTGTTTAGGGCATTTGTGTTGATGAAATACATCACAATCAATGAAAACGTGAATTTTTAATTTTTGGTTAATTAGGGTTTTTGCGTTTTAGGTAACGATATATAATAAACCTGTTTTTATACTTTTTCGTTTTTTTTTCAATTGTACAGTATTTTTCTTATACTTTTTTATTATTATTTAGTTTGTAGTAAATTTTTGTTTCTGTTTTAGTCCTCGCATTTTATTTTTAAATATTCTTAAAGGTATATTCAAGAGAAGTAATTGAATGAAATTTAAAGGAATATAACATTTTGCTCTTTTTGTAAGAAGTAAGCAAAACTGTATAAAGGCTCAGTTAGCCGGGAGTAATAGTAACAGTAACCTTACCATAAAAAAGTAAGACCAATCTATTTCTTACAGATTGAGACGTAACATCTTACTGCTAACTGTAATCGTTCTAATTGCTTTACATACAACAAAATTAATCAGCTGATTTTCAACGTTACTGTTACTCCTGGCTAACTGAGCCTTAAGGGTGGTCGTTTGTAGTGCTTGTTCTTCAAAAAAAAAAAAAAAAAGAAAAGAAAAGGTTAAAAAACATTGTTATTCATAAAAGAAAACGTTTGTAATTCCTTTTTTCTTTCTTTTAATGCATTAAACAGAATATACCTTTATACATCCTAGTAGTCATTTCTACCTTAAATATATTTTTTTTTACCAAATAATAAAGAAACCTTGCACTTTTTTCATATATAATATAGTTTTTTTTTTTTAATATTGTTCCTAATTTTAAACACATTTTATATGTTTAACCTTAAATTAATTATTTTTATTTTGTATTTTAATAATGAGTTTTTTTATAATTTTATATGTATTTTAGTTAAGATAACTTCAAAACTATTATTTTGTTGGCAAATATTTTTTTAAAAGACACAGGGTTAGATGTTTTTTTTTTTATTCCAAAGAAATAACGTCATTAAAATTGTAAAGATTCTTAAATTGAATCAGATATGAATATAATTTAATAACAAAATCTGAGATAATATCGCGTCATGCAATACTGATAGAAATTACAACAGAATTTTAAAGGAAATTCCGATCGATCATGATTGCCGTTATTTGTACTAATGGAAAAAGATGAAGAAGCAGTTAATTTCTGGATTTTTGTAGATGGAAACAGAGAAACAACATAGAAATATTTTTTAATTTCTATTATTTCTGAAATACAGCCGAAATAATACTTTGATTCGAAAGAAACCATTTTCGAACCAAGTTTCTAAGTTCTAACGAAAAATTTATTTTTTAAAACTTCTCAATCGGAATACAAAATCAGCCTTATTACGAGAATCGTTGTCGTAATCAAAGTCGTAGTCGTTTAAAATTTCTGTCAATACCATTGAAATTAAACGACAATGAGAAACCATTAAAAAAATTTTCGTATTTATGTCGTTTACAGCAATCATTATGGCAATTTATTAAAACGAATAGTTAACGACTACGGCACTCATACGTTTACTGCCGTATTCATAAAAAATAAGTTTGAACTGTGTTTTAAGGCAAAATTTTCATAAAGTTTTTTCTTAAAATACAATTGAATCGTTTATTTCAGAAACCCGTCAAGTTTCCCTTTTGTTAAATGTGAGTTGGCGGGTTTCTGAAATAAACGATTCAATTCAAATCCACTTTATTTATTTTTTGAATACGGCAGTTTATAGTTAAGTTGCTTATTTCGAAATCCAATTTTAAATGCATTATGTCAGAACTTAAACTTAATTTGAAAACTTAAACATATTCTAGCATGAAAAGAGTTTCACAAAAAACACAAGAAATTCAAAGAAACAAATATTTAATAAAATTCGAAAGCGTTTTCTTTCGAGTGAGGATTTATTTGATCGAAAAAGTCAAATGAATCATTAAGAATCGCTTATAAATCTTGTAACAAAGAAAGTCTTAAAATGTGTAACCACAAAAAGTACCTACAAATTCGAAAAATGTGAAACTATTTTTCTTTATTTTTTGTTTGTTTTTTTTTTTTTTTTTTGTTTTATTTGCCAACTTAATGATATTAAAAGTTTTAAATATAAAAATATTTACATAAATACTTTTATTTAATTCGTTGTGTGTTTATTGTGTGGGGTTAGAAAACCCCTATAAAATTAATTTTTATAACTTATGGAAAGAAAATATTACTTTACTTAAATGTGCAATAATTTGTTAATTATATTCATCTCGTTATTTTTTAAATTATTAAATTGTTAAAATATTTATTTAATGCATTTGTTTTTATTTAAAAACTAACTTTTGTTTTGTTTTTATAACTACGAATTAAACAAAAAAATGAATGTTTGTGTTCAGTATTAGTTATTTTTGTTTTTCTAATAATTTCATTTTAATTTAAAAAGAATCTTGAATTCTTATTTTAATAATAATCAAAAAAAAAAAAAAAAAAATAATAATAAAAAAAAAATTATAATTTAGCTTTAGACATTTTTTATAAACTTTTTTTGTAAACATTTTTATATTCTATAATAAAAATTTAATTGAAAATTTATAACCAAAAAAGAAAAATACAATGTGCAATATTAACTAATTACAAAAAAGAAAGAAAAAAAAAAAAACATTTAAAGCTTCAACTTTTTTTAAATTATCAAAATACAAAAACAAATAACTCTTTTCAACTTAAAATATAAAACAAAACGAAATAAAATAATTAAAAGTATATTTCAACAAAAATGTAGGTATTAAACAAATATTTTAAAATAAACAAGAAATATGAGTAACAGGAATATGATATTTAACAGTGTTTTAAATTCATTTTTTTATAAATAATTAAATTTAAAAAAATGTAAATAAAAATATTATACTTATCATAAAAGAAAAAATATATTAGCAAAGACATTTTTGAAACTTTTTAGACTTCTTTATATGAAAAAAAAAATAAAAAATATAATAGTAAAATGTTTTATTATGTTTATTAAAACAAAATAATTGCTTCAAACATAAAAATTGGCAATAAATTTATAAAAAAAGATATATTTTTACCAAAAAAAAAAAAAAAATAAATAAATAATTAATTAACAATTAGTAAAATTTTTCTAGAATTTTTATTAAATAAATATAAAACATTTAGTCAAAATCTTAAAATAATAATTAAGAAAGATACTTCAAATAGTGTGTTTAAACAAAAAAATTAAAGTATTAGCAAAAAGTTGAAAGACCTTTTTTTGTTTACAGTATTTTTGTAATACATATCGTTTAAAACATTTATACCAAAAAGGTCTTTTTTTATAACTAAACAAAAAAAAAACATATATTTTTTTAAAAAAACCAAATCTCTTAAAACTTAAAAACAAATTTTAATATGTATATTAAAAAAAAAAATCATTTTTTAATATTAAAAAAAAAAAAAAATTTACAGAAAAATATATAAAAACTTTAAGTAGAAAAATTCATTATAATTATTGTTTTTTTATATATACATACATTAAATATACATATAAACAATTTTTTATACTTTTTTATATAATTTTTTCTACATGTAAAAAATAAATCAACAAAAAAAAAAAAAAATATATAAATAATTAAGTTTATACATAATCTTAAAAAAAAAATCCCTTAACACCTTTAAAAACATTAAAAATAATAATTAAAGTCTTATATTAAAAAAAAAAAAAAAAAAAATTAAACAAGAACAAGAAAAAACTGAAATTTATCTTTAAGCTGGCTGATTCTTGCTTTCAACTAATATATCGAGCCCTAATAGCAAAAATGATGTAACCAACAAAAATAAAATTTTACAGAAGGTTTTTTTTTTAAATATTTTTGCTTCAAGTCTAGTTTTTCTTTTGAAAATGCTTTTTCTCTTATTTCGTAACCGTAATTCCCAGAGATATGAGATTTTTAGAGATGATGCAAACGATCATAAATGATCGATTTTCATCAAAAAACAAAATCTAAAATGTTGTTGGTTACATCATTTTTGCTATTAAGGCTCGATATGTATAAACAACAAACCTTTAACATAAATCAGTTTCGATCGAAAGTGGAATTCCGTATTTGGCTTTTCTAATACACGAAAATTTAATTTAAAGAAGCTAAAACAAATTCGATTCGAATTGCAACTACGGAATGTATGATAGGTTTGATATATAGTTAGTTTGTACATATTAACTTTTTTCAACTCTCTTAATCTAAAACGAAAAACTTTCTTTTGTTCTTTAAAATTTCGAATTCGTTTTAATAAAATCCTTTGAAATCCACGTTTTTATGTTTACAAAATTAATAAAAGAGAATCTGTTTTTAGTTTTTTTTTAGTAAATACATAAATTGATTTTTTTTTAAATTTTTTTTTATACTTTTATATTGCAATTTCGTTTTTATATAAAATATAAAATTTGTGTTTTTGTTATTTCTGTTAAATAAATCTTTAAATATTTTTAGAATTGTTGTTTTTTTATTCTTATTTATACTTTTATATAAATCAAGGAAAATTACATAGTTAATTTTGTTATTAAAATAAAAACAATGTTGTTTTATTTCGAATAAAAGATTCGTTTTTAAAAGGGCTTAAACCATGTTCTCAATACTGAATACGAGGGAAAGTAAAATCGATCATAAAAATTATCCGGGCCTAATTACCGCATTCGATATCGAGTAAACTATCGTATCGAGTAAACTATCGTATTTTCCTGCATACGATAGACACTGACATATCGAATGAAAACTAGAGAGAGATAATCACCCTTATCGTGTTTGGCGTATTTAAAATACGCCTACGACTGTTTGGTAATAGATTAAAGGAAATAAGTTCACGTTCTCTTTAATCTATTACCAAACAGTCGTAGGCGTATTTAAAATACGCCAAACACGATAAGGGTGAATGTCTTTGGTTACTCGATATCGAATGCTATTATCACAAATTACGATATATTTCATTCGATAACGAGAGTCATAATACCAAAATAAAAAATTTCGATCAATTTTGCTCGATATCGTATTCGGTAATAAGACCCCCGGTTTTATGGGGTTTGTTTTGAAAATCACGTGATTTGAAATCAGTTTGTGGTGTTCATGCCGTTTTTGTGTTTTTGTAAGTGCTTTCGGCAATTACAAAATCACACTATTCACACACACAAAACTCCAAATAATCACACGTGCGATTTTAAAAGGCACATGTGATTCAAAATCACGTAATTTGAGTTCAAATGATTTTCAGAACGGGCCTGCATAATTCATTTGAATTGATTATTATGTATATATTTTGGTTAATTACATTAAAGGCATTAAAAACGACGATTTGTAAATTTTCTGTCGCTTTCGGCCTTTTAAAATGAGAAAAACAAGGGATTTTAATTATAGAGCATGAACGAACTAGCAGAGAATGAATAAAGGATTATTCCAAGTACTACATAAGTTTTAGTGGTCAAATATGTTTGCAAATGATTATTATATGTGTTACTAGCTTAACCCGGTGCGCTTCGCAACACTGCTTTAACCACTTTATCGATTGAGAGATATTTAATATATGCATCCTATGGAAGGTATTTCTCCCCTGCGCCTACCCGCTTAATTTTTATTTTTAAAAGTGTAGTATACCATAAGAGTGACTTCTACAAAGTCTGAACATTCTCACTTTAACAGTTTTTCGGATATCCGATATTAAGCATTGGCGTCCTATAGGGCGTAACGCTTCCCCGCTGCTATTTTATTTCAATTTTGGGGCTCAGAGGATCCTACTACCAAAAGTTCAACAAAATACTTGCAGCGACTCTTATTAATATTTCTATCTATGAGGGGAACTGCTCCTCCACTGTCTACCCCGCCCATTACTATATTGAAATTTAAAGTTTGCCATAATAGTGTTTTAACTACGTTTGAAGACTCGCCCTTTAATAGTTCTTCAGTTGAGCGATATTTAATATATGCATCCTATGAGAGGTATTTCCCCCCTGCGCCTTCCCCTATCTATTTTTATTTTCAATAGTGTAGTATACCATATGAGTGACTTTTACAAAGTTTGAACATTCTCACTATAACAGTTCTTAAGATATGCGATATTAAACATTGGCGTCCTATGGGGAAAACCACTTCCCCCGCTGCTACTTTATTTCAATTTCGGGGCTCAGAAGATCATACTACCAAAAGTTGAACAAAATGCGTACAATGGCTCTTATTAATATTTCTATCTATGAGGGGTACTGCTCCTCCCCTGTCTCTCCCGCCCATTTTTATATTGAAATTTATAGTTTACTATAATAGTAGCTTTAACCACGTTTGAAGGCTCTCCCTTTAATAGTTCTTCAGTTGAGCGATATTTAATGTATGCATCCTATGAGAGGTATTTCCCCCCTGCGCCTACCCGCTTTATTTTTATTTTCAAAAGTGTAGTATACCATAAGAGTGACTTCTAGAAAGTTTGAACATTCTCACTATTACAGTTCTTAAGATATGCGATGTTAAACATTGGTGTCCTATGGGGGATTCCAATACCCCCGCTGCTATTTTATTTCAATTTCGGGGCTCAGAAGATCCTACTACAAAAGTTCAGCAAAATGCGTCCAGCGGCTCTTAAGATATGCGATAATTAATATTGGCATTCTATGGGGGGTACCAATTCCCCTGCCCCTATCGAAAAAATAAGTAGCCTATTTTATTTTTAGGGCTGACGTGATGTTACTGTAAAAATTTCAGGAAAATCGGTTCAGTAGTTTCGGAGTCTATAAGCCAACAAACAAACAAACAAACACACATACAAACATTTTTCATTTTTATATATATAGATGACAATCCAACCATACAACATATTAATAATCTAGAAATTTTTAATTAGAAATTTCGGAATTCTCTATTTAAATATTAAACATGTATTTGTTAAAGTAAAAATTAGAGCCTGTTCGGAAATGCACCGCTGCACTGCATCTGATGTCAGTAAGACAGAAAAAAGGAGATGAAATAATAAATTGACTTTTTTACTTTAATTTTTTTTTCTTTTCCATAAATTTACTACTTTTCACGACATAAAGTGCGTCATTACAGGTTATGTATTTAAAATACAAAATACTTACACAAATGCATGTATTTAATATCCCAGTTGGCCCCGTCTTTAAGACATCCTTGAAGACGGATGCACGACAATGTAAATTTCTGCACGACATGTGAGGGACAGCGGGAACAAATCGTCAACGACATTTTCGAACAAGTGTCGCGAAAATCGTGCACGACACAAAGAAAGACAATGTCGCCTACTTTATCATTAACGACTACCTGCATGACAATGTCGTCTATTTTGACGTCCACGACAAAAATTATTATATGGTTATCTAATTCAGACAGTTTTTTAGTATTCATCACACCTTTTAAAAACGGTCGTTTTGAAATCGATCGATTTTCATCACATACCTGATAGTTTAAGTTTTAATTTCTGTTATATGTTTTATATTCAACTCCTATACTCAACTCCATGTAATCCATTTTCCTGCCCGCGACTAATTTCATCATAATTTTTGGTTTTATTGTTTAGAACTAATTTGTAAATTTTTTGTAGGTATTTAAATCAACAATTAAAAAAAAGAATGTGAGAATTTGAAGAAAACCAAGCAAGTGATTGAATAGCATTCAAGAAAACTTTGTCGTCAGTAGCTTTTATACAAGACAACTTATAAGACAGTGTCGCTCATACTGTCCCACATAGAGTTTAATAGGCGACAACTTATAAGACAAAGTCGCTCATACTGTCCCACATAAAGCTAAATAGAAGACAACTTACAAGACAACGTCGCTCAAACTGTCGTGCACGACGATTTCCTGTAAATTGTCTTCTAGAAAACCTAAACAACGGGGGGCAAGTCGTGGATACATCATTGACGACGATGTCGTCAACGGCAATCTGGCCAACTGGGATACAAAATACTTCCACGTCATGTACATGTATGTATTTAAAAAACGAAATACACCATTTTTATTCAAACCAAAAAATACTAAACTAAAAATTAAACTAATTAACAAAACAATTGTTTCCTTTTATAAATATCAGATTTTTGAATGTAGCATCATAGAAACAGTTTCTTGTTGGAGAATAAATAAAACCTGCTGAAGAAAATAATCTTTCTACAGGTCCTGATGAGCACAAACTTGTATTAAATTCTTTGAATACTCTTTTTTATATTTGGATAGCTGCCCAGAGTGATAATGTTTTTGCTCTTGTCACTGAGGTAACTGACAAATTCCAACTCCAAATTTGGTGTTCTATATTCACTATCATCTTCTATCATCTTCTTTACTTGAGGCTTATTCTGAATTGCGATGCGAAAATCAATGCGATGCGCAAATGAAATGCGATGCGAAAGAAAATTGGTATTCTGTTGGACTTTCGCAATCGCATTCGCAATTTATTTTAAATCGTGGCAACGCTGCTCAAATATACATACGTCAGTGTCAATAAACGACGAAGACAATTAAAATGTTTTGTGTGTACTTTACCCTAAGTCTAGACGAGCAATTTGTTCGGCAATTATTGCTGTAGCAACTATCAAATTCTATTGCCAACACTAGATATTAACGTGTGGACTGCATAAATATGTATTTGAACACATGTTCAGCAACAAATGTTATAATATATTGCTGAGCAATTATCTTTTAACACAAGCTGTCAAATCAATTATCAGTTACAAAAAAGGAAAAATTTTAAATTTTAAACTTAAAACATAAAATTTAAATTTAAAATTTACAAATTAATAATAAAAAAATTATAAAAAATAAATTGGTTGCCAAAACAAATGTAAGTATTTATTTACATACAAATTCATGTTTTGTGTTTAGACATACGTTTACTCCACTTTGAAAAAAACGTTAAACATAGAACATTTCTGTGACGTCATTCTGCCGACTTTATTGCTTATGTTTACAAATACAAATTGCGCGTATAAACGTAGGGTTAAAATCGGCCCAAACCTATTAAAATTAAAGGCAAATATTTTTGAACTGGTTTATATATTTCATACTTTTTCCATCCTGCAGCTTCTCTATTAGCTGGTCAATTGATATTTAGTTCTTCAGTTAACGTTTGCCACAAAGTATTTGCCGACTGACGGGCATTTGGTGTTTTCAAATGGGCTCTTGCCAATTGGCTGTGCTTATTTATAAATTCTATCAATCACCCCTATTATGTAAGGCGTTGTCGACGTCGACATTAATTTTTAATTGTTGTCACATCAAGGCGGCGACTACATCACTTCGACGTTAATTTGGTATTTAATAAGAATGTTGTGTCGACGTCGACTAGTTATCGAAAATTTGACAAAAAAAATCCCATCTCCAATTGTTTTTTTTTTATTATTTTTACTATTTATGCTATATTCCGACATATTTTTTTTAACTGATTTAGCTTTTTCAAATATAGTGTAGAGTTTGTTTCCAATTTTGAATTTTTTTCGCGAATTTTTGGCATGTTTTAGATAAAAGATATTTTTACTGTAAGTTTTCTGATTCTTTATAGCTTTAACGTTTATTAATAAATATAAGACTTTTCTTTCATGCCGCTGTTAGCAAATTTTTTGCGAATTTTCGTTAATTTAGCAATTTTCATATATTTTGCATATATTTTTTTTGTAACTTCCCGACATTTTGTTTTTTAACCGTTTAGCGATTTCAAACAAATTTGAGGGTTTGTTTCAAAGTTTGCAATTTTTGCTAATTTTAGCCGTGCTCGCGATAGAAGCGAAAGTTTTCTGATTCTTTACAGCTTTAACGATTTTTAATAAATATTAGACTTTGCTATCATGTAGCTGTTAGCAATTTTTTACGAATTTCCGCTAATTTTACAATTTTAACCAAATTTTTGCCATTTCTTATAGTTTTAGGGAATTTTAATCAATTTTATGGCTTTTTTTATATATTAAAAATGTTCGCGAATTTTCGCTATTTTTGCAAATGTTTGCGAATTTTCGCAATTTTGGTTCTTTGAGGCGTTCGTCTTAAATTAAAAATTTTCGCGAAATTTCGCTATTTTAGCAAACTTTGCCGAACTTTCGCAAGTTTCGCGTTAAATTTACTAATAAAATTTGTGCCCATAACTTCTTTCAAATTTGCATTTTTTATTTCAAACGTACCTATTCAATAAATATCAGGGGTGTGATGGAAATCGAAAACGCAAAACGCAAGAATTTGGAAGATGTTTTTAATACACTTTTAATCAAACTTTTGTCAACTTTGCATATTTTGACAATCAGTATATGTAAAAGACTATCAAGAAAATCTTGATCGTGTGGCTGCACTGTTAGCCATGCTCGCGGTAGCAGCGACTTTTTCCTAAAAATTTTCTGATTCTTTACAGCTTTAACGATTTTTAATAAATATTAGACTTTGCTATCATGTAGCTGTTAGCAATTTTTTGCGAATTTCCGCTAATTTTGCAATTTTAGCAAAATTTTTGCCATTTCTTATAGTTTTAGGGCTTTCGTTATATATTAAAAATGTTCGCAAATTTTCGCTATTTTTGCAAATGTTTCCGAATTTTCGCGTTAAATTTACTAATAAAATTTGTGCCCATAACTTCTTTTAAATTTGCATTTTTTATTTCAAACGTAGTCAATAAATATGTTCAACATTTCATTTAAAATTTCTTTAACTTTCATTTGAGTCGTCGCAAAATTTCCTGTCGACTAAAACGGAGACAATACTACTCGACGTCGACTTGAAAGCGTCTTAGAAAATATCAATTGACTGTCAATAGTAATCGATTATTGTCAACAACGACTAAGAAAATACCATTACTGTTCAGGTGCCGTCGACTTGTGTCGATGTCGACTTTCATAATAGGGGTGATTATTATTTCAAATTGACGCGGTTTGGTGGTCTTATTGCTTGCTTCCCTGAATTAAATAATAAATATATGATGAATAAATAAATAAAATATTATCTTTCACTACCATGTTTGTACTTTGCGAATGCTATTTTGTTGTCGAATAAATTTTGCGAATTTGACATTTGTTTTCGCAATGTAGAATACCGACTTGTCACCTTATCGCATTTGAAATGCGATTAAAAAAAACTTTGCGAATATCGCAATATAGAATAGCAATTGTTCGCATTTATGCATTTTCGCATCGCATTGATTTTCGCATCGCAATTCAGAATAAGCCTCCTGGTGCTTCTACTTCTAATATTTCCAGGTGTCATTCTAAGTTTTTTTTTTTAATTTTCCTCCAAAGTATAAATTGCAAGATTTTGGATTCTTTGCCTTTCTTCTGTCGTGATGTTTTCTTGCAGCCAACGCATCTTATAGGATGATAACAGGGGGCCAAAATAGCTCTTATTTATTTCCGGTGATAGTTTAAAAATCTTATCGAATCTTTTTTCCAAGCTCTCTTTTAGTAGTGGTATAATAGGACTTAAATCTAGTTCTTACAGACATTCAAGTCGGCAAAAGTTTTCCGTAATAACAGTTGTTACCCTGAAAGTAATCTAAAGCAGTGACAATAGGTTTCAAAACTACAATGAATTCCTCTAAAGTGCTCAACTTAACATACCAAATAATTCATTTAAGCTGCGTTCACAATCAAAAAAACATTTTCACTTGGTGTTCATAATAGAGCAACAATTTCTTTTGTAACTACACACATTTTGCATCCAGAAACCATTTGCAAATTTTAGCCACAACAAAATTAAGAATTTATTTTTATTTTTTTAAACATTTTGTTAAAATTTTCATTCAAAACTAAATAAAATTATTTTAAACGTCAGAAACAATTTCATACAAATTGTTGCTGAAGTTCTAGTTGACTCTACTTTAGTTAAATTTTTAAAAAAATTTAAGTTACATTTTTGTTCTAAAAAATGAAAGGAAAATATATGAAATACTTTGGGAAGAAAAAAGATAGAAAAAAAAATGAAATTGTTTTTTTGATTGTGAACGTAGCTTTAAACTATGTTTTTAAAATACAAAATACTCACATTTTTTTATGTATTTAAAATACGAAATACTTGCACGTCATGTATTTAAAATACAAATACAAAATAGGTATTTGTATTTTAATGTGGTGTTTATAGAACACGAGCGCCTTACTCGTCCGTTCAACTTACATTTAAAACAAAAACAAAATTTCGAAATTTGTCGCCTCCTGTGTTTATTTTCATTACACATACTTTTCAGCATTGTAGAATAAGTACAATTTCTCAATTTCAGAACCCATATAACGTCAAACAAAAGAACATATGGAAAAAAATTAAAACAATCGTAAATAATAACAACTCTCCCTAATGAACATAAATGGTACTGCTTTTCAACACATCTCTGCAAATAATATTGGACTAGAGTAGTTTTAACACTACTCCTTTGGCATGCAAAGCTGGGTTTTATTGCCCTGCCCTAGGACATCGTAATGCTAAATAGACCATGTTTTTTCCATATATTGGGGTTACCTTTGGACTAGTCCTAGTCCCTTATGGGCTACAGGTTAAAGGAAATAAGTTCACGTACTCTTAAATCTATTACCAAACAGTCGTAGGCGTATTTTAAATACGACAAACACGACAAGGGTGAATGGTCCTTCGCATTTATAAATGTGTAAACTATAGACGGTCAGATTATGGGTTGCCCGGAGGCTAATTCTGTATTGCAATGTTCAAGTCAATGCGGTGCGCAAATAAAATGCGATGCGAAAAAAGTTGATATTCTATAATTTTCTTGATCAGGGCAACACTCGTCAAAAAATAACAAATAAATGGCAAATTTAACATTAAAAAAGTTTTTTAGAAGGTATTCACCCTTATTGTGTTTGAAGTATTTAAAATACGCCCACGACTGTTCGGTAATAGATTAAAGAAAAAAAGTTCACGTTCTTTTTAATCTACTACCAAACAGTCGTAGGCGTATTTTAAATACGCCAAACACAATAAGGGTGATTATGTTTGCTTCTCTGAATAAAATTTCATTAATAACCTTTATAAGGTCTTCAAATTTGCTGACGTTAACGGTCTTCGGGTCAAATTTGACCCAAATAGAAAATTTTAAATAAAAACTCACTTTTTCAATTAGGTATATTTTAAAAGTAGATATTTTATTTCTAGATTTATTCACTATATTGAATATGTAGTTATTGTTAACATTTATTGCGAATACAAAAGTACATTTAAAATAAATTGGTTGTATCTGTGTTGTGACATAATTGGCAAGGACTTATTTTTGACTGGTAAAAATATTTTCTCCTAGCTTTTGGTTGAAAATGGCGGGTGGTGTTCCTGCTCAGCTACTACATACTTTTTTTTTGCAATTTTCCTACGGTTTACAATTCATCGCGGCTCAAAATTTCTTGGAAGGTTCTAGAAATTTGCTTCCTTGCGTGAGGTTTTTTTACGCAAAACGACGGGACACTCCGTGGTACTATGCCAAAAATTTGGTTGTAGCCCTAATGCACACGTTTGTTTATTTCAAGCAAATTTCCTATTGTATATTCCAGGCATAACTAATCAACCCATAGATTTTATAGCTCACGTATCGCTCCAAACTTATCTAAAATTTGGCGTTCACTGCGAGTATCCTTGCTGTCAAAACTTAGTACTCTCAGCTAACTAGAGAACCAATATATGCGAAATTTTGGTGTCGCCAACTTCAGTCCAATCAATACGAAATTCACATTTACCTTGATTATTAGTAAACTTTTAAATAACTTATGTCACAGGAGGTGAAACAAAAATAAATAACAACTGTAAATTTCAAACGAAAATTCAAGAATTTTGCTACAGGTCAAATATGACCCAAACCTTAAGTGCAAAAAATTGTATAAATATTTTTTCCGCCAATATTTTTTCTGAAAACCTAACGTCGTTGTTGGCATTTAAAATAAAATAAAAGTCATTAAATATGAAAAATATAAGTCACTCACTTTTAGAAAAAATATAACTTTTATTTTAAAATGGGTCAGATTTGACCCGAAGACCTTATGAAGGTTAAAAGCAATTATAGTAGATACATTATTTTTTGAGCCGATAGCTTAGTGCCCCATATTAAACCATTGAACATTTTTTTATTTAATTTTTAAATTTGTTTTCGCATTATAGAATAGCAACTTGTCACTTTTTCGCATTTTAAATGCGAATAAAAACGTACTTTTCGAACATGGTAATTCAAACTTATACAACCAATATTTCAAATATTTTTCTGTTTTAAGAAAAAGAAGATAAAAACTTTATACAGCCCTATTAATATTGTAAATGTGAAGGTTGAATGTTTGCAGGTTTGTTGGCTCAATCACGCAAAAACCGCTTAATGGATTCGGATGAATTTTAGACAGCGACCGGCGAAAAATTTGCATATTTTCTCTTTTTGATCAATTTGGTTTGCAGATTGCATATGGTCACGATTAAAATATAGGGTAGTTTTTGAGGGAAATAATTGTTAATTTTTAAGGGGGAAAACAGGATGAAATACACACAGATTATATACTACGTTAACTCACTGCTTATTGTTGGTGTTTTGTTTAAGCTTTGATATTGTTACAAGTAAGACTTTGAGTGTTTATAATTCTTATTTACTTTAAGGTGTTATTTGTATGATATTTATAGCTTTTCTAAAATCTTTCGAAAAGGTTTCCTGATGATCTGGACTAAGCAACCAGTAAAATGCCGATAGAAGCTAGCATTCCCTCAACAATAAATTTCAGTGTATTTGTCAAATATCATACAGAAATCTTATGGTGGGGTGTCACAAGGCCATAGGACATAAAGCCATAATATTGATATCGCCTAAAGTCTCATATAAATTTTGGTAGAATGGGGTATAAAGCCTTTGGCCGGGGGCAAGAATTTTTTCCTTTATGGTATAGAAAGGCCGAATACGAAGATAAGCTTTAGTTAGCGAAGCAGGTGTTTGTTATACCATAGAGGAGAAAATCCATGCGCCCGGACAAAGGCCGGATATGCAGAGAACCTTTAGTTAGCGAAGACGGGTTTTTTATACCAACAGAAAATATTGGTACTTTTGGGACTTTTTCTCTCTTTGATAAATTTCGTATACATATTACATATGGTCCAGTTTCCGGAATATATATATATATATATATATATATATTTAGACTCCCGTTGCATTACATATGGACAGTTGAATGTCGGTTTCACAAGAGTTGTATATTTCATTAAATTAGAAACGGAAACTAGAAATAACAATAATTTCAAAACATATTTAGAGTCAGTGTTGTATTACAATGACGTGAAGATTTGTGAAGATTTACGTAAGTCCATTTAAAGATTCGATGATTTGTTTCTCAAAATTTAACAACTTTCATCGCATTTTATTTGGCAACTATGGTGACAACTACTGCTTTAAGGCCGGGATTCACTTTCCTACAAAGTCGTACGAAAATCTGACGAAATTCTTTTCGACATTTTTTTTACCTATGCTAATCCCGCGAAGCTCTACGAATGTCAGCAGGAGACCAGAGTCTCTGGCGGGAATCGAACCCGCACTTAGTCTAGCTCACTACCAGCTTGTCACCGTGGCACCTAAAAAGTCTGCAAAATCTGCTCAAGGGACTCAGCTACACTGAAAGAATTTTCTTTACAATACCAATGAATTTTGACATTAATCCCATGAAAAATTGCATTAAAAAGGAACCTATGCAGCGCTTCGTTAGATCAATGAAACCTGTTTCATTGAAATGTATTTATTGAAACATTACATTAGATCTATAAATATTGTTCATTGTTTTTTTTTTTTTTTTATTTTTTCTTATTTAATTTAATTTTTTTCTGCCTCTGGCGGGAATCGATCGCGCAACCTCGGTGCTGATAGACTAGCTCACTACCAGCTAGCCTACCGGGGCAGTATAGCTTTTGCATAAAAAACCATGTTTTTACTCAATTAAGAGCGTAAATATGAGATTAAATTGTCCATAACAACAATAACAACGTTGATTGAAAGTTTTTGTTTCATTACTATAATGGCATTTTTCATTGTCGTAATGAAAATTTAAATTTATGCAAGCATTATTGAAATATGTTGCTTTTATAAAAAAAATTTTTGATTTCATAAATTTAATGGCATATTACATTAGATGTATGAAATAATTAAATCTTATATTTTTTGATTAACAATTAAACATTTTTTTAAGGTAACTATAATTTTGTATTAATTTATGAATATAGTTATGTTTGTATATTGTTTTTTTATGTTCCCAATTAAAATTTTTTGTTTAACTTGGACAAACTTAAGTTTTCATATATCCAATGAAAATTTTTAACGTAATTACGAAATCCAATGAAGCGATTTTAACGAAAATACTTCATTATAACTATGAAATTCTATTTAGACAATGAACATTTTCATTTACCAAAGGAAACTTTTTTTATGAAAATGATTCATTAAATATATGAAGCATTTTTCATTCAGTGTATTATTGTATGCAAATTTTTATAAACCTTTGCAAGTCGGACAGACTTGTCAAAAAAATCAGTCAATAAATTAATTTTTAAACCACACTATTCTTCTTTAGTCTGGGATCACACTATGAAAGTTTTCTTTCAGAAAGTCGGAGTTTATTGGTGAGAGGGGAAGAGAACAAGCTTTTCTTTTCTCCTCTCTCACCCATAAACTAAGACTTTCTGAAAGAAAACTTTCATAGTGTGATCCCAGACTTATGAGCACACGGAATTTTTTTTACAAATCGTGCGACTGAATAGGATCATATCGGCGGCTTTAGTGTGATCTCTTCTCTTTTCGATTCAGCAGTCAGTTTTGTAAAGTATTAATGTTCTTTTCAATTTTTTAAAACAGAAAATAAAGTTAAATTTTTTTAATTTTTTTTTTAAATCCCGAAATTATGGTTGATTTGTATTTTATTTTTGTCTTAATTATATTTGTATCTTTTCTTTATTAACAATATAGAAATTTAAGTGTAATTTCAAAATCTTTTTTATTTATATAAATGATCTCTCTCTCTCTCTCTCTCTTATAAAACAAATTCTCTTGTACATATATAAGAATTTTATAATACTCAGACTAAGAACTAGTTAACTTCAATATTTTTTTATTCTTCTTGCAATAAATCTCAGAACTTTTAAATTTAAATTAAAAATCAATAAGCAAAGATATAAAAACGAATCTGTAATTTTATTAAAAACAAGACTTAAACCAAATCATTAATAAATAAATAAATTTATTTAACAAAAAATGTTGTAAAAAGAATTTAAAAAAATATATACGAATTAAATGAAAAAAAGTTAGTACAATTATTAGTTTTGTTTTTTCTTTTAATTTAAAATAATCGTAAATAAACCAAAACAAAGAAATACCTTTAATCCAAAGCTTAAAAGTTTTTTAATTACAAAAAAATATATAAAACGCCTTGAATACTAAATAAAATAAAACAAAATGACAAAACTTTACTTCAAATAAAAATCTAATAAATATTTAATAATTATTAAGAAAAAAAAAAAAACAAAACAAAACAAATTGGCTTTTTTAAAATAAACAAGAAACTATAAACAAATTAATTAAAAAAAATTAAACACTTACCCAAGTAGGTACTTAACGATTTTTATAACAGATTTGCAGAAAATTTCGAAATTTTCATGACAAAAATTTAAATCATGAGTTTTAAAACAGCATTTAATTTACCTTTTTATCTTAAAACCAAAAGAAGAATTCAAATATTAAAAAAAAAGGAAAACCTTAAAACATAAAAATTTAATATACTGAAAAACAAATTATTTTTTGAAACTTTTCATAGCACAATTTTTGTAATAACTTTAATTAATTAAATAATTGAAGAAGAAGGAATAATTAATTGAAATATTTTAGTAGCTAGAAACCTGTTTTAATTAGTGAATTTAATTGGATGATAAACTGAAATAAAATTTGGTACCTATTGCAAAACTTTTTATTAAAATGTATTATTAAAAAAAAAAAAAAACAAAAAAAAAAATATAAAATAACTAGAGTTGAAAAATTGGTAATAAGTTGATTTCTTTATACTTTTTACTAAGAAAAAATGATTTTGCAAGATTCCACTTTGTTAAAAAAAGTCCCCTTTTTATGACAAAATCAGATTGCACACCGTGGTGTAGAGCCGCTCATGTAAAAAAAAACATCGATGTTTTTCCCATTCGATTAATTATTAATTCACATCGATGTTATTCGATGTATCAATTAAAAAAAAACATCGATATTTGCGATGCATCGTACTAATTGGAACTGAAAAAAATTTAGTAAATAAATTATAGTCGATTTAAATAATTTATAAAGAATAAGACAATTTTATTAATTATATATCCCAATACTTTTTATTTAGGCTTTGCAAAAACAATATTTTGTTGACCCTCTCTGCTTGCAAACTGCTTCTTTTCTGGGACAACACTAATGAAGCCTTTGAGAAAAGCCTTTCAGATGGCACGGAACTGGCAACCATTGTTAAATATTTATATGCTAATTGTACAGTCTAGGAAATTGAATTTTTTAGTCGGCCCACACTTCTAAGGGGTTTTCATTAAACCGACTTACCGGACTTCGCAAGTTAACGGAGAGTTCATCAGAAAAGTTTCCTTCAGACTTATTTGTTTTCCATTTTGTTTCAACTAATTTGAAGCGATTATTCCAAAGACTAAAATCGTCCAACATCTTGTCTGAAATATCGGAGTCACAATCCCCAGTCTTTTCATCGGTTTTCGAACATGCAAGTGAATCTTCAAAATGCATTTTTTTTAAACCGGGCAATAGCCAAAAGTGAAACTTGTTCGATAGTACCCATTTGCTTGTTTATTTCAATAAGAGCAATTCTATGTAGTACTTCTTTCAACAATGGTTCTTTAATTGCAACAGCTTTTAGTTTTGATACCATACAGTGAACTAGAGGGATAACTTTGCTGCTATTGCAGTACGTATCACCGGATATTTCTTTTGTGGCTGCCTCAAAAGGGCGTAATACGTTAAGTAGTTTTGAGGCCAACTCCATACCAGTCAACATTGGCCTCGCAGTTTTGTGTCGAAGTAAGATTTCACTTATTGCATTTCGAAGTACAAGAAACCTTTCGATCATATATAACGTACTGTTAAAACGAGTAGGTACATCTTAAATCAGCTTTTGTTTGTTTTTCTTAATTCGTCACTTACTTCACAACTTTGTTTGAAGAAAGTAACAATATTTTTTATTTTGGTTACTAATGTCGGCAACTCTGAAACATTTAGAACTTTTTGTGCAACTAAATTAAGCGTGTGTGCAAAGCACGGTATGTGCTTCTTTTTTCCAAAGGCTAATTCTACAGCTTTTATCATATTGGCTGCATTGTCTGTTACTACTGCGGTAACTATCAGCAGGAAACCCCCATTCATTGCCTACCTTGGTAATAATTGATGATATGTATATATTCAGAAGTGTGTCTTTAACCGAGGTGGTATACACCCAACGTTATCGACTGAAATTCAGTTGCAATACCAAAATTGGCAGTGACACCCAGAAAACATCGAATTTGCAAATCGGACCAAATGTCAGTTGTCAATGTTATATATTTCACTGTGGGTAATTAACTTTTGCATGTTTCTGATAAAGCGTCTTATTTTTTATCAACCCAACGTGTCACTGTAGCTCTACTTGGAATTTTAAAATGCGGTGATAAAACTTTCACTATGTGTCTAAAACCTTCATTCTCTACCAGTGAGAATGCGTGATTGTCTTTGCAAATTATATACACGATAGCGTTGTCAATTTTTCTTGCCTTGTCACCACTGGAATACGATGCAATATCTTCAAAACTTTTTTGTATAGATTTCTGACGCTTAAAAGGTACTAATTCAGCAGTGTCTTCATTTACCTCAAAACATGATTCCGTATCAGAACGTACCTTACATGAACTACTCGTAGACGGCACACATGAATCTGAAACATCTGGAGTATTTTCGGTTAACACTCTATTTATTAATTTTGCAGATTTTTTCCAACAACTTACATTGCCGATTACTACCATATGATACCAAGAAAATCTTGTTCGCAATAAAAATATATTTTTGGATTTTGTTCTGTAAAGATGCTTCGCTGATGCTTTATGAGAGTTTACAAAAAGTATTTTTAGTCCTGTGTTGTTACATTAGCGATTTTAAAACAATTTTAGGTTAAAAAAAAAACGTTTTAGAACTCATTATTGGTGGGTATCCAGTTATACAAAAGCTGCTGAATGCGTAAAACTTAAAATTCAGTTTTTCGATACATCGAATAAAACACATCGATGTATCGATTAACATCGTATAATGCGATACATCGACATTTATACGATGCATCGCAACCAAAACATCGGTGTTTACGATGCATCGATTAACATCGAACAGCTGTACCGTGGTGTAAGGCTGACACGTTAGGTATTGTATAGGTGCTTAATAATAGGAACAACTTAAAACTCACAGGCATATGGGGGTGGATTTCATATAAAGTTCTTAATTTAAGATTTTTCATTCAATGGAGCTGCTGCCAGTAAAGCCTAGATGACACTATCTCACAAGTCTTACGTATTCCATAATACTTTGTGAGATAGAAATCTAATGAGTTTTGTTGCGACTGTCAAAAAATCTAATGTAACATGACAGTTTGTGTTCAGACCATCACACAAAGTATAAACACTCACACATGAAATAAAATGCAACCCTGATCCAATGAAAAGTATTATTGTTTAGAAATTTTTCAAAAAACGATTAAGTCATATGGGATGTCAAACTTTTTTCTTAATACTTGTCATTTTCGTGACACATTGCATTCACACTATCACACTTTGTCATATTACTTGAGTTTTTGACATGTATTAATACAAAGTATAATAGTGTAATCTAGCCTTAAGAAGTAATCAATTACACTATGCTATTTGATCCTAGACCCGAAATAAGATAATTAATACTGGTCCAAGAGCAAACCCACCTTCGACTTAAAATCGCTTTTTATGACGATCTAAAGTTGTCGTCGTCTTTAAGTCGTTTAAACAATAAAAACAATGTTATACGGTCCTGTTCTGAAAATCACGTGATTTTGATATCACACGTGTGATTTTGTGGTGTTCTGAAAGTCAAACCGTTTTTGTGTTTCTCGCTGTGATTTCAGCAATTGAAGATCACACCAAAACACATAAAAACGGGACACTAAAATATCGCACATGTGATTCTAGTAGGCGCATGTGATTTCAAATCATGTGATTTGAGTAAAAGTGATTTGCAGAACAGGCCTGAATATTATGCTTAAAGGTGTCGTAGTTATTTACAACGTTATAAAAAAAAAGTTTTAATTTTAAAAACATATCGTCGGTCACAGGTTGACAACTCTTAACTCGCAAAAAAATCGAATCGGGTTTTTGATGCAAAAAGACTGTTTCTGTCCTTCTGCATGTTAGTACGTTTCATTTATATTTTTACACCATCTTACAATAAATATCTCCTACTAATTTTGGTTTTTTTATTTACTTCCAACACGGTTTAGTAACGGAGTAATAACGTTTTTTTTTGTCTCCTGAAAAGTACAAAAAAACATGTTAAGAGTTGTCAACCTGTGACCGACGATATTCAGCTATGTGATGAAAAACTATCGTTTTTAGCAGTTGTGATGAATTTTTTCTGAAGTAAACTCTTACCCCCGTATTCATAAACGTTTATTAAATTTAACAAACTTTTATTAAGGTTAATTTTCATAGTTAATTTGTTCTTTAAACCTTTATTGAATTTAAAAAAATTTTTGTGAATGCATGCATTAATTTTTTGTTTAAAATACAGTTCAATTAATATACACAATCATTTTGGGGTATAAAATCTGAGAAAAACGTATAAATCTGCATTTCTGGCACCACTGACTTGAAATGATCCGAAAATGAGATGGATTTTAAAACAAAGATTGAATAAGTCTCTAAATGTGATTGATTCAAGTATTATAAAGTTGATTTAATCCCGAATTCGTACTTGAAATAATCCGAAAGTGTAATTAGATTGGTGCTAACCTCAAACACATACCACAGGGAACCAGAGACAGAAGGAGAATATTATTAGCTATACTATAAAATAGCAGCATCATGCCGACATGGTTTCTACTTTAAAAAAATTGATGTACATTAGACCGACTTAACTTGTATGGAGCTGAAAAAAATGATTTTGTTACCCCTCTGAAAATAAAACTTGATATGTTTTATGATGATTTCCAAAATATTTTGGTTCTAGCGTTGACCATCCGTGAGCTGGACCATTTTTGAAAAAGGTATTTTTTTCATTTTTTCGAATTTTAGTACTTTACTCCAAGACGACATAGATAGAAAACATACGTAGAATTTGTATGAAAACCCGAAACGAAAATAGGTATTTAGATAAATATCGCAATTAGTAGGTCGCAAGTGGTCAAGTTTTATAAACCATTAGAAGCTGCTTCAAAAACTTTTTTCGATGATACCAAAAAGACCTTTTTTAAAAATGGTCCAGCTCACGGATGGTAAACGCTAGAACCAAAATATTTTGAGAATCATCATAAAACATATCAAGCTTTATTTTCAGAAGGGATAGCAAAATCAATTTTTTTTGAGTCACTCTAATGTACAAATTTTACAATTTAAAATTTTTAATATTTAGTTAGGCTTGAGTTCATCAAATTTAATTTTCATTAAATTATTTTTACTGAAGGGAGAAATTTTACAGCATGAAATTAATTAAAATTTATTGATAATTTTTATTCCTGGCTGAGCTGGGGCTCGAACTCGGATTGAATTAAAGTTTTGAGAATAACCACATTCTCATCATCAGAATTCTTTGCAGTTCTACCCTCTACACAAATGCGGTGCCTACTTAAAATAAACTAAATGGGAACTTTTGGATTTTATTTTACATTTTTAAAAACTTTTGGAGCAATAATTTTGCTAAACTAGTTTTTTTATGGGCGAGGTAAATAAACATAATTTCTTGGGTTTTTATACCCACACCACAATAGTGGAGAGGGTCCCTGTAGGAAGTCAAACCCATTTTTAAGTAACTTCAAACTGGTTTTTTTATAACCACAACTAGTTGATTAAGTGACTTTTTTCCTTGTCGACGACTCATTATTTTAACATGGGCATGTCATAGGCAGTAGTCAATTGGCCATATTTGCATGACTTTTTAACTAACTACTAATTACTTACTTTTCAACCAATTTGTAGTCGGTTTATGCTTCATTATTTTAAAACCACTTTTTTCAAATATATTTATAAACGGTTTAATTTTAATTAATTTTTGTCAAAAAAAATATTACACATACATATATAAAGAAAAATTTTTATAATAAAAAAAAGTTTGATAATAAAGCATCTTTTTACAACGAGGTTGGTGACATTAAATAAAAATTAAAGTACATTTCATGACTTAAAACAGAAGTTATAATGAAAACGAGTAAGATGAATAATATATACACACGAAAGTTTGTACTGCTCATAGAAAATATTAAGTATGGAAATTATTCACAGCCTGTTCATGGATTTCGAACGTCATCGTTCGCATAGAAAATTACATTAAAAACAAAAACAAACATCGAACAATGTTCGAATTTTGTTTTTGTTTTAAATGTAATTTTCTATGCGAACGATGACGTTCGATATCGTTAAAAAGCCAGTCAGTTTCTTTTCAACACAAACGTTATGAAAATGACGTTTTTTAATAACAGCTAAGGCGTTGCTTAATTCTTTATCTGGGTCATCACAGAACGGCCGAACCGCATCCATTAATGCATCAAAAACTTTTTTATAATCCTTCAAGCGCTTTTTGCCATGAGTGCCATCAATATTTATTCAAAGAATGAATTCCAAAGATAGAATTGTTGTTAACGTTTTTGTCAATTTCCCCTTTAGAGATAATTTCATGGCATTGGTCTGTAAAAAAGCACAACAATTTGAATAATTATAAAAGTAAAGTCAAATAAGAACTCACATAAATTTGCTGATTTTCATCAATTATGAAGTCATTGAGCGCTTTCAACTCCTCGATGGTGTTTATTGGAAAAGCATTCTTAATAGCCACATTGCTTTTTTCCTGGCGAACAAGGCTCACGGTCACTACTTTTTGGGCAGACAATGCTGCCATTATAGTTTAATTTTGAGTTTGAATTGTTTCTTTAAGGTCTTTAATTTTGCCTTGAAATATATGTATGTAAATGTTTATATGAAAATCGTGATATTTTTGTAGATAATAAATATTTTCATCTCACATGTCATTTCTGAAAATTTCGCATCGAATTGCTTCAAAACTTCAAGTAAACATTGACAAGGCGCTTTTTTATTAATTAATTTTCTGTTATCTGTTAAAATACGTTATATGTAAGTAATTAGGCATATTTTAATGATTGTACAAGACTTACCATCACTGTTCAAATAAATGCGCTTCATAATTGCTTGTATGTATGTATATTTTTTAATGAACTATTTTATAATATACAAAACAATATTACTTTTATTGTAATTTATTTTTTCTCACTTGATATTTCGATTAATATTGAGCACTGTTTATCTCAAAGACTTCGTTTGTTTGATTGACATGTGACATTTGACTTCATGGCATGCTTGTTTTACTAACATATTTTGATTTTATTTGTGTTTTTGGTTTGGTATGTTTGGTTGATATCTGCATGAGATTTAAACCAATTTGTAGTCATTTAAAAAAAAATTAGTTTATAGTTAATTTTTTTTGCAACTGACTATTTTATTTACTACAGGGGTATTATGCATTTGTGCTGATGTGTGTAAAGCTAAGTTCACAATCAAAAAAACATTTTCATTTGGTGTTCATAATAGAGCAACAATTTCTATTGTAACTACACCCATTTTGCATCAAGAAACCGTTTGCAAATTTTAGCCACAACAATATTATGCATTTATTTTTATTTTTGTAAACATTTTGTTAAAATTTTCATTCAAAACTAAATAAAATTATTTTAAACGTCAGAAACAATTTCATACAAATTGTTGCTGAAGTTCTAGTTGACTCAACTTCAGTTACATTTTTAAAAAAATTTTAGTTAAATTTTTGTTCCAAAAATGAAATACTTTGGGAAGAAAAAAGATAGAAGAAAAAACGAAATTGTTTTTTTGATTGTGAACGTAGCTTAACGCCTTAAAATATTGGTCCTAGACCCACCTTAAAGCATACGGATCGACTCAGAATCACTTTCTGAGTCGAACTAACGATGTCCGGCTGGCTGGCTGCCATGTAACTTTGTGCGCAAAGTACATGTCGCAATTTTGGAGATAATTTGATCAAATTTGGGACATAGGTTTTTATTGGCACAAGGACCAAGCCTATTGAAAATGGGCCAAATCGTAGGACCACGAGGGAAGATGGGGGGAAATTTCTTCCTCTCAGAAACTATCAAACCGATTTTAATGAAATTTAAAACATACATAGAACCATATCTTTATGGACAGAAAAGGGATGCATTTTTTAAAAAATAGGACCTCGAGGGGAGATAGGGCCAATTTCTGTCTCTCAACCCGATTTTAATGAAATTCAAAACATAGATAGATCCATATCTATATGGACACATAAGCTATAAAGTTTTTCAAAAATAGGACCACTAGAGGAGGAAGGGGGCAATTTCTGCCTCTCACAAACTTTTAAACCGATTTTAATGACTTTTATAAACATAGATAAATCCATATTTATATGGACATATAAGCATGATGTGCTTTTTAATACTGTGGTGTAGGGTATCATATGGTCGGGCTTGACCGACTATACTTTCGTACTTGTTATTATTGACTCCGACAAGCTTTTCTGACTTCAACTACGAGATCGCTGCAAAAAGAATGTGAAAATGACAAAAAGATTCGAATAATTTAATTATGGGCAAATTTCGGCATTTGAAACCGGTCGTAATTAGTTCCCTCTGATTTCAAGTCATATTTCTTAGTACAGAGTATAAAATGTATTCTAAAAAAGTTATTAAAAATGGAAAGAAACCCGTAAAACAAAAGGAAAAATATAAAACATTCTTCAAGTAGTACCTTAATTAAAAGAATTTTTTTTAACCTTAAAACCCTTTAAAAATAATAAAAAATTAATCATAAAACACATCCTTCCATATATAAAGAAAATTTATAAAAAAAAAAATTAATACCGTAATAACAAAAATAAAACCTCCCATAAATAAATGATTCCTTTAGCAAAATATTTTAAATTAAAATAAAAAAAAAAAAACAAAAACAACAAATAATTCTTTATCATAATTATTAAAATAATAATTATTAATTAGTACATAAAATTTAGGTTTAATATTTTTTCATATGAATTTAAAAAAAAAAATATTTATTTAAATAATTTATTTTAGTTTTTTTTACACAAAAAATAAAACAAACATTTTTATTAAAAAAAATATTTATTAAGTAAGTTTTGTAGTTTTTTCATATTTTCTATTACAACTATAAAAAACATATTTTTTAAACAATATAGTTAAAAGAGAATATAAAGTTTACAATTATTAAAAAAAATTATGAATGAAAATATAAAAAAACCCTTAATTAATTACAACAGCAGTTAAAAAATAAAAAAAAAAAATATATATATTCTACCCTCCCTAAAAACTTAAAATAATTAATAAAAAAAAATCAATAGTTTTTTGCTAAAAACAAAAACTCAATAAATGAATAATTAATTATGAAATAGTTAAAACAAAATTATTATTTATTACTCAAATAAAAGAGAGAGTTTTTAAAAACAAAATATATCAGTATAAAAAAAATCAATTAAAAAAAATATATTAAACAAATTTAAATAAAAATAAAACAACTTAAAACAAATTCAATAATAAGAAATTAGTTGCAAACTTTTATCGACATTATTATATTTCCAAATACAAAAACAAAAAATTACAGTTTAAAATAAAGCAACATGTATTATTAAAATGAAGAAAAATCTTGAAAACTTTTGGTGCATCAAAATAAATACAGATGGAAAAAAATATATACTAATAAAAAATACAATATAAAAAAAAGATAATTCACTTAATAAATACATTTTTTCTGAATAAACATTTGACTTGGAGTTTACTTTTTGGAAAATCGAATTGTAAATTAAATTTCAAAATACACAAAGCAAGTGTATAAAAGGGTCTTCATTCAGCGCTTTCTTTCATGAAATTTAAATTAACGAAGTATGCGACTTAAGAAAAACCACAAGTCAAATCGCAAAATCCCAGGCTTTCGAATCGCTCGTGCAGAAAGTCCAATGTCACACCAGAAGCCGTACTGTTGAAATCGCATGACATTAGTGTCCAAGATGATGTTAATCATTGATCTATGTCAATCTCCAAAAAAATTTTAATCCACACAAATGCACTACGTTTTGCTACAAGTTGCTCAACAAGCACGGAGGTTTGATTTCAAATTGAAAATGTTTTGAAATCAAACGTTTTCTCAAACGACAAACGTTTGATAATGATTTGAAAATCATAGCGTGCTCAACAAAAAGGGGAAATTATTTTCAAATTGAAAAATGCCTTTATTTTCAACTTGCTTTCAATCGTATTTCTCAAATGTTTTTCAAATGTGGATTATAGTACAATGTGGAATATAAATAAAAATATTTTATTTTTTTTTTAATTAAATTTATTATTTATTTAAATAAATTTTGAGATAAACATTCGGCACCATAGCTGAAAGATGAAATAATGTTCTTTCCGTCCTCTAATTCTGGGAGAGACAAACTATGTACTTGGCTCCCTTTTATTTTGGGGATTTTAGCACCGCGATCGTTCAACAAACTTTCTTCACTTTCCCGTTTAATTTTCCTTTTTTTCGTTTTTTAGTCATTGTAATTACTCACAAATAATTTTTATTTATCACAAGAAATAAGCTGTTCACTTTATATTAAAATTTATTTTTAATAGTAAAACACATGTAACCACAAAGTAAAAAATGTAACTTTAATCGCCATTTTTAATGATTACATTTATTTTTCGCTTTAGTATTGTCAAGTTTATTTTTGATTTGAATTTAACATTTGACAAACATTTGATATCAAATTGATAAAACTTTTGATATCAAATGTTTATTTTCAAATCATTATCAATTTGAATTTAAATGTTAAATCAAACAATTGAAAAACGTTTGAGAATTGTGTTTGATGTCAAATGATAAAGTCATTTCATATCAAAGGTTTGACTTCGTGTTTGTTGGGTTAATGAGCTGTTCGCGCAGAAATGACAATAAATTGAAAACTTGAAATTTCTTGATGATATACATATGTTATGGGCTCTATTGTGCCAAAGTCACCTCCAGGGGTATGTAGGGAAACATTCAAAGGATATTCAACATTTTGGTACTACATTGTCTGGAAAAATGAGATGCAGTCAATAACTGAAATTCGGCAGAGTTAAACATTGACAGAACTCTTAAGTCGCAGGAATAGAGATCTTAAAAAGTCGTCCTCAAGGACTTCAAGGCCTGCTGGCGGATCTCGCTAGGTTCTGTTGATATTCATCAGATGCTGCTGTCTAGACCAATGACTCGCTTTTTTTCTTTATAAAATAATGATTTTGGCTCAAATCTGGAAAATATTGTCATGAGCACCTGCTGAGTAGCCTAATATCACGATGGTCTTAACCACTGGATGACAAACACTAAGTTTACCCATCTCCCCTGTGTGTGAGTGCAATTAGCACAGTCACGTAGCAAATTAAGTGCATAGCTGGGCAGAATTATAGAATCGTCTCTTGTTGGGAGCTGGAGCTATCTGACCTCCGCTGCTTTTGGAATATGCTAGCAGCATCTATTTAATAGCAACATCGCCTAAGGAGATCCGCTAGTAGGTCAAACTTTACCAGAAGAAGTGAAAATTTCTCCCTTGAGCCGAATTTTTAAAATCTCTCTCATTGCGAAAATGAGATCTCCAAGGGAACCTTAACTAATAGTCTGACGAGAGCTGTATCTGCGGGGCAAGTGATTCCTTTAGTAGCAGATAGGATCTCTGGTCAGCCTCGATTTTGAACTCTGGCGAATTCTAGGTATTAACTGCACCTGCTTTTTCCAGAGGTATAACACCAAAAGATGGAATATCCTTGAAATGTTTCCCTACATGACCCAGCGAGGATATGTTGGTACAATAGCGTCCATACCATATAATATAGGACCAACTTTATCAGATATTTCTTTAAT
The DNA here is from genome assembly GCA_930367215.1 of Pollenia angustigena. NCBI lineage: Eukaryota > Metazoa > Arthropoda > Insecta > Diptera > Polleniidae > Pollenia > Pollenia angustigena. The sequence goes on along the minus strand of OV884058.1, from coordinate 217,692,928 downwards.
ATAAAAAGTATTTAGCATTAATCGGTTTTGCTTAAATTTTAAATACATTGGCGAAGGGTTTACAAGATTCGACAAAGCTAAATATATCACTCTTACGGCCAATTTCATAATGTTCAGTTTAAACTAACTATTATTTTAACTTCCAGCTAAAAATATTTTTTTCACAGTTATAACTGATAGTTGGACCCCTTTCAGACTCGGCAAGTTAGTTGCACAAGTTACTTGCCGAGAACAACAAAGTCTGTACAAAATTTCCTTACCCCGACCTTACCGCTAACGTCTACAATCGAAGAGTTGCGCAAGTAACTTGCCGAGTGTGAAAGGGGTCTTAATTATAACTTAACTTGGTGAAATTTGCCGTTAGTGCCGGTTCACACATGTCAAGTTTGACTCTTCAAGTCTTGAACTTATTGGTAAGAAGGGAAAAGAGAATGCCATTTCTTTCCCCAAGACTTGACGAGTCAAACTTTACGAGTGTGAACCGACACTTACTTGTTTTTCTACATGTATTGAGTTTATAAAAAAGAAACGAAAATAGAATGAATAGGGTTTCCAAGTTTTCCTTTTTTTGAAATAAACTTAAGACTAGCGAAATTTTATTTGCAGAATATTTATTTGGGTCTTAAGAAAAGTATAAGTTAACAGAAGTTCATAAAAAATGGATATGATTTTCCGGTTTTTCTTATTTTAGGTTTTTAAGGCGTTTTAGGCGTATTTAGGGTTTTAAAGCGTTTTTTTAGACGTTTTGTTTCTTATTCGTATTCGCAATCAACGATTAATAATAATTAATGATCCCTAAGACTTTTTCGACTCCTCTGCTTTATTAAAATAAGTCTATGAGTTTATTTTCTGATCATAAAATATAATTTTGAGTCGTTGCCGCAACATAACTGAGTAGAGCGTCTGTTATTTTAAAATTATAAACGGGGTTTTTCTGCTAAATTACAAAATATTCTGGAAGCATAAAAGGTTCTTGGCTTACAGCACGTGGAAGCATGTATCCGGCTATTTGCCAAATACCTATCGAAATATTCGAAACGATTCGTGAAAAATTCGAAATTTTTGAATATGATTTTATTAATTAAAAGTTGGTAACATTGTTAAAATAAAAATCATTCGATACAAGGCGAATTAATACAAGATGGTTTTATTTACTGTAAAATACTTAAACATTGTGTCAAAATAAAACATCACAGTAGCAAGGCCCATTGAAAAGGTCTGCGCAAGAAGCCTGATGATCAATGTTTTCGTTCTTTTGAGCTTTCAAAACTTGTTTACATACACGTTATTTCCTTTTGCTTTGTATATGTGGTAGTAAGTTTTTGACAGCTTAAAAGAAAAAGGTTTTTTGTTTTTGTACAAATAAGCAGACCTGATAGATGGGCCTTGCACAGTAGTAGACAATTCGAACAAAAACATTTCATTATGTATTTAACTTTAAATTGTGTATTTTGAAATGAGCTAATTTGAAAAGGTTTTAGGTTTCAAAGTTCTAAGTGAAAATTATAGAATTAAAAAAAGTTTCCCCTTAACCATCAGAACGGTAAACCATTTTCACATATGGTTAAGTATCATACGTAGCAAATTAAGGTCGCCTTGTGTGAATTCGCCTTGATTCGACAGAAATAAAATGTTTATGATTTTAAACAAGAATTTAAAATTTTTGGATTTCAAATAATTCAAAATACAAATTTGATTTCGAGACACACAAATTATAGCTATGCAATTACATAATTCGTTTATTTCTACAACAGGGACTAATTTCACATTATACTACATATTTTCTCCTGCAGATCTGGTAGTATAGAAGGCATTTCACCAACATCGGTAGGTCCTAATTTAATAGCCGCCTTATCAAGCAGTGATGCCACATCGATAGGTACATGGCGCATGATAAAAGGTAAAGTTTCACAAACAATTGAAGATATAAAATCATCTAAAGGTAGTACGACAAATATTACTGCATTACAACCCCAATCATATCCGACTATTATAATCAAAGGTAAATATTTCAAAATTCGTTATAATTATGATTTATTTTTGTGTTATCAATTTTATTTTGAATTTGATAAATAAGAAATGTAATAAAAAGAAAATAAAAGCCTAAACACATTTTAAAATTGAAAAATTTCGAAATTCTTTTAATAAAAATACACAAAATTTATAATTTCTTAGGAGGTGAAACGCAGCAGCAACAAACTGGTATTGAATTCGATTCGGATCAGGAAACAAAAACTTCGTTGAGTGAAGATTTATCAGTGGAACAAGACAGACGTAGTAGTGCTGGCAGTGGTAAACATAGAAGATCTAGTAGGCTGGAGGACTCAGATTCGGAATTTGAAAACGAAATTTTGCTGGAAGGTGAATCGGATCATTCACGCTTACGTCGCGGGTTTGCCCATCTCAAGTCGAAGGTTAAGGCCAAGCACGCTGCTCATCAAGCACAAAAAGCTACCCTATCAACAGCAACAGTGGCAGCACCTCCTACTTATGGTGGTAGTCATTCACAAGTGACATCTGTTAAAAAAGATATAAGTCCTAGCAGAAGTACAGGCTCATCTTCTTCTTCGGCTTCTTTAAGAGGTAACTTTTTAAGAAGACGCCGTAACAAGGAAGTAGAAACAGCTGAATTGGCAACTCCCACCAATATGGCTTCGGCTGTAGCGGCTACTGTGGCAGCCAGTGGAGAAATGGCAGCTACAGTGCCAGTTGTGGTAAGTGGAAAACCTGCCAAGAAAACCAAGGGTATAACAGTGGGTAAAAAAGATATAGAAATTGAATCTGGTGTTGAAATGTTAGAGGACATGATACCACCACCGGTACCAATACATCCCTCAGACGAAACTTTAGCCGATGCTATACCACCAAAACGTAATGATCTGGCTTTGCCGTTGCAAACTGAGACAACCAATTCTCCTACCTACAAGGATTATACATTGAAAAGTATTAAAATGCTATACGAGTGCAATGATCCCACTAATTCTACTCCCAATGAGTCTCGTCTTTCATCAGAGGGTGCTGCATCCAATTCGAAAACGGATAATGATGACAATAAACATTCCTATTGCGATTATTGGAATAAACTTGTTAAGCATGCCAAATACTTACCTGGTATTTCTATTTTGGGCTTAACTGCGATTTTTATTTTACCCATAAACGATTTTATACGCGGCGTTTTAACCTGTTTGCTTGGCATTACAATTGTTGATGGTGTTTGGAATTTTATACAAAACGTTATTGAACATTATACGATTCAGTTTAAACCTGAGAAGACTACGTTTCATATACCAGACTATAGTAAAATGACAATATGCGAAGTTCCGGCAGTGAAGGAGTATAAAACTGTTAAATCATATGGGGTAAGGGGCTACTAAACTTTTTTTGGTGGCGTTAAAGACATTTAATGAATTTTTCTTTTATATTCTTTAAGGGTTGGATGAATGAAATTGATAGTTACGATCCAAATACCTTTAGTATTAACATGACTAGATCGGTTTATATTAAGCTGGATGGTATGTAAAATTCATTACTTTTAAACTTTTAAACAAAACTATGTTTTATTTTTCAGGCACAGTGTTACATATATCCACTACTAATGCTCGCATACCAAAACGTGTCATGTGGAATGAATTGCCCATTAATCGTAAAACTATTATATTCACTACACATCGTAGCTACGATTTACTTGGCTGTCGTATCGAATTGCTACCTATTGGCCTTGCTAGAAAAAGGTAAAATAATTGTGTTTCAGAAATTAAAAATTGTTCAATTTTACGTATTGTAAAATTATATCGCCATGTGTATGTGTATTTAAAAGACTTTTGACTTTTATTGCACAACGAAAAGAAAGTGAAATGTGTTGGCAACATTATGCAATGCTGTTTATTATGTTATTTCTATAGGTTATGCTCAATTTTTTATTGAATGAATAAAACCACTGTGCGGCTTATTGCATAATATAGGACAAAATGTAAATAATATGGCGGATATCATTTACAATAATATTGCAAGTGTATGGGCCACTTAAGGCTCAAATTTACAGTCATTAGTTAATTACAAGCCGGGCACCGTTTTAACATAATTCGGGTACGCTTAATCCAATGGTGCTAACCGTTTTTATACCCTTCACCACAGGAAGTGAAAAGGGTATATATAAGTTTGTCATTCCTTTTGTAATTTCTATAATATTGATGTTAGACTCTATAAGGTATATACATAACTATATTCTGGGTTCTCAATAAATTAACTTAACTTAACTTATATTCTGGGTCCTTATGAGGAGCGAAGTTGATGTCCGTCTGTCCGTTAAATTGGGTTTTCCTAAGACCCCATATATGAGGGGGTCATATTATTATACATTTATGTCACATATGATCCGGAATTGTTTGCTATTGAAATTTACATAAACGTATATTCGAAAGCAATAAACAATTAATCCTTATCGGCATGTTTTAAATATAAAACATATAAAGAATGATATTCTTGCGGAATAACAGGCTTCGATGCTTGTAAATGCATGTAAGATTGTAAGGGAAACGCTTCTATATGACCGCTGTATGTTTTAATTTTGGTCGGAAGTTAATTGTATTCGTCATCAAAACTAACTTTATACATAATGTCACCACTTGTTAGGTAGATGAGAGATTTTATTTGTGATACGGCGGGATCACATGTATGTAAAACGAATAAGTTTTTTGTTTGTATAGACTTTAAAGAAATTACAATTCAGATAAAGAGTATCAAAAGGCATTAACAATTTTATTATCAATTTTGATCGTCTTTCTGGCATCTTTTGTTATTTTAACATAATCGCTGGGCAAATAAATCGCCTGATTTTTCAGCTTCATCTCAGCTTTAGCGTATGCACTGTCGCACTCCATTTGGGTATGCCCCTTCTCTAAGTACTTCTGCTCAATTTTCTTATTATTTTCTATAGAAAAACTGACAGTGCATTCGATAAATAGTGGTTACGATTTTGATAGCCACAACCATCGGAATATATTATTATTGGTGACGTATCTGACAAACAATAGATCTTTAAATAATGTATAATACATGAAATAAACGTTGATACAGACAGATCCCCATTACTTTCATTCCACCAGTAATTTGAACATTGATGGGTTGCGAGGTTATAAATTGTAAAGTTGTGTACTTGAAGGCGCTGTTTATAGTAAATAGCGGATGCTTTTATAGCGGGACAAAGTTTTACTGCTTGTGCATCCATGGTAAGCACATGACGTCTTCCTTTTTGAGCTTCAACTTTGTCCCGTTGTTTTTCCAATTGTGCACGTTCTTTTTTCATAATATGTGTGTTATATTCGTGTAATCGAACTTGTTTGGCCCTAAATCCGACACATATATCACATAAATAAACAAATATTTACTATAGACCAAAACTCATCGACAAATGTTTTGCAGTTTTTTTTGCAAAATTTCTACAACGAATTTTAAAATTATATTAGTTTATGAAATCTAGACACAATTCCCAACCCTTTCATGGATAATATGTCTACTTTTTAATAACACTTTTTATCATTTTACTATATGAAGTAATATTTTTTATGTAGATAGCACTTTTTTACAAAAAAAAAAAAAAAAAAAAACACGTCTGTGTTAGATAGCACAAAACAATATGTTTAATTTTACGCATACTCATACACATTAATGCATGTATATGATATGCCGCTCAAATAAGGAAACAAACTAATAGACTCAATATATTTTAATTTAACGCTTCTTTAGTAAAAGCATTCGTAGCCGAGTTGTAAAGTTCTCTCCTGAGACTGATGATATTGCCAGTTCGAATCCCCAAAAGAATTTTTTTTTATTATTAATATTTAATTTTTTTATGTTCTAAAAAACGATTTTAAGATTATAAAACGAATTTCAAACATCAACTTTGGCAAAAGAGGAAACGGGCTTAGGTACATATATAAATTTTTTGTTTTTTTATATTCTTCGATTTTTTTTGGAAAATGCAGCTATGCTTCTAATTTTTTCCAGACATGCAAACAAAACAAGCCATAAATCTGTTAATAACTTTTGATTTTATTCACAAAAGTCGAATTTAAGAATTTCAAAAAAAAAAACGCAATACTTGTATGGCAGCCCCCCTAAGAATTGGTGATAAGGGGAAATTATGTTCGAGAAAATGTTAAGGAAAAAAAAAACTAATTGAGGTCGGTCATATATTATATCTCACTAGGTTCGACTCCTGGGCATTTTTGGGACTTTTTCTTCAATATATTTCTAGTCTGCATTGAACATTTTGTATGATAGCCCCCGTAAGGAATGGAAACAGTGGGCAGGTATGGTAGAAATAAATGAATGAGATGAAAAGTAAAGCGGGGTTGGTCATACATTGACCCATCTAGGGACATCCTAGGCACTCCAGGGGTCAAATATAAGAATTTTAATAAACCGCAATATTTGTATGGGAGCCGCCTTAAGGAGTGGATATAAAGGGCAAGTATGTTTTGAGAAAATGTTCGGGACATAAAACTAATTGCGGTCGGTCATACATTTTATTCTCCTTGGGGCGACTCCTTGGCAGTTATCGGGCTTTTTCTTCAATACATTTCTAGTCTGTATTGAACATTTTGTGTGGGAGTCCCCTTAAGCACTGAAGATACCGGGTAGGTATGTTAGAAATATATAATTAAGATGAAAAATAAAGAAAAATATATTTGACCCATCTAGGGGCATCCTAAGCACTGTAGCAGCCAAATTTAAGAATTTCAACCATACAAATATTGCTGTGTGTTAAAATTCTTAAATTTGTCCCTTTAAAGGTAATTTTATTGCGCAATTTCGTTGTATTTTTTTTAAAGTAATTTCAAGAAACTAAACAGTTTTTGAGTTACGCGAATATATGTTGTGCAACCTCCCCCATTTTCGAAATAACGGTATATCTCGAAAACCAGAGCCAATCTAAAAAAACGAATTATGTTAAAACGCCATGTACCCGGCTTGTCCGTTTTTTCAACTAGTACAGTGTTATTAGTGTTATTAGTAAACTAAAATGATAACTAATGCTTAACTAGAGTATCATATTTACAATAATTAGTTAAGCAAAAATTTAATCAGTCCAAAAAATGGTAACTCTATTAAAATAATAAAAAAATAAAAGTAGTTAACCAATAACATTTGAGGGCTTAACTAATGGTTAAGAAAAAGCTGGAAATAATATTTTATTTGTTAAACTGTTGTTATTAGCTAATTAATGACTGTAAATTGAGGCCCTAAAAATCTTAATTTTCAAAATTTGTTTTCTTTAGACACTTTAATCGCAAGTATCCCATACAACTCATAATAAAAGATTCCAAGTCCGCAGCGACAGTAGAAGATGACGATGCCGATACTAAACATGTAAAACATAGATTTAGTCGTCATCGCAATAAGCATGAAAAGTCCGAAATGCGTGAAGTATCGGAAAATAGTAACAAAATAAATGAAACCGAAACTCAAACACAAGAATCAGGAGGAGATATCGATTTTGGAGTCATTATATTAAATGCAGATGTAGGTTAACAAGTCAGAAACAAAAAAAAAAAAGTTAATTTTTAACACATTTTACTAGTTGCAGAAATTGCAGGATGACGTAAATCCAGATGAGGATTTAAATAACATAACCGTACCGTGCGGTGATGAAGTTCGAATATTATTATTTGCCAGATGTGCTAGGGAAAAAGAAGATTGGTAATTAATATTGAATTTTGCTTCAATTAAATAATTTGATTATAAACAAGTTTAATTATTTTAAAAGGTATCGACGTTTTGTGGCTGCTAGCAGTGGTGATGTCCATGATCAAGATTTACATTTAAGTAATGTGAAATTGATCAACTCTAAGGATTTGCAAGCAGCTGCTACAAAAGCAGCGCAATTATTAACTAATCCAAAGGTTTGTCGTGTTTCTTTTGTATATTAAAAAAAAAAAAACAAAGTCGAAAGATACTTAAATAAGAGAGCAAATGAATGCAGAAAAAACTCTTTAAAATTTATTTGGTTTTTATATTTAGCAAGGTTTTACTTTAATTGAAAATACACAATAATTAAAAAAGACAGATGGCTTACTGTGTATGTTTTTCGATTTAAAGAAAGCTTTTTGGAAAAAAAAAAAAAAAAATTAACCGAACGAATGTTAAAAAAATGAATAGAAAGATTTTGGATTGAAATCAACAAGAATTTCCACAATAAAATAATTTTAATAATTGAGTGTAGAGCCGAAAAAATTAAAATTATAAAGAGCAATACGCCATTCAAAAAATGTTAAATTACATGAATTCTTTTTAATTTATTGAATGTTTTAAAGGCAGCTGTGTTTTAATTATCAAGAGATTTTTATCTACGAGTTTCAAACTATTCAGCGTCAACTGTATTTATTTGATTTATTTTTTCACAATAACGTGTGATTTGTGTAATCTATTTGAAAAGCTGCTTTCGGCGTGGAAGCCGAACAAGACAAACAGGCCAGGCCGACTTTGTTTGTCTGCTTTTCTTGCATTTTACGTTTCATTTCGCATTGGCTTATGACCGTCGTATTACTGCACCATATACAATTGTTTAAAACCCCAAATTTTAACCCCAATTTTAACCCCAAATTTAACGTTTAACTGGTTGAAACCAAAACACTCTATAGCGGACTGGACTTGTGGAAAAGGCTCCAGGAATTGTAGTTAGCCAAAAACTAAGTTTAATCAAAAAAAAAAAAAAAAATCTATACTAATTGTGATTATTATTGGAAAACTTGTAACCGTATTCAACGAATATTTAGGAAAAAGTAGTCTTATTTTAATAATATAAAATGAAAAGAATCTAATTAGTTATTACATAATAATTTAAAACACTAAATTTTTATAATAGCGGGTTTCACCCTTGACAGTTAAGTCCCTTGTAGTCCTTGTGAATCTTATTAATTTAGTTAAAGTACTAAGATTTACAGTACTGCAACAACAAAATGTATTAGAATAAAATTTACAATGCTGTGGTTGAAAAATCCAACAAAAAGCTGTAAAGGCCCAAATACATTGATCAAAATCAAGGCGAATTTACTCCAGGTAAGCTCAACTCGTCAGCCGTTCATCAGCTGTATCCACGGCGAATTAAAAAAATGATGAAACGTCAAAATATTGTTTTGTTTCTATACTGAAATTTGACAACAAGTCAGAAAATTGCAAAAACAAAATACATGGAGTTAATTCGCCTTGTTTTGTAGTTGTAGAGTTGCACTTACCTGTTATAAATTCGCCTTGATCAAAATGCTCATTAAGCATTGTGGTAGTATTAGTGAAAATGTGTTTGTATGTGTCACACCGACGATGCTGGATGGAAAATCAAAAAATATAGATATGGCGGCGAATATTACGTCAAGCACACGTACACTATAAATTCGCCGGCTGGACAAGCATTTGACAAGTGTATTTGGGCCTTTAAATAACCCAGCATAAAACTGTTGAAGAAACTATATCTGTATCTTTCCTCACTTAGCAACTTCATTAATTTACAATACTAACGAAAAAGACACTCACGCTTTGTAGTATAAAATCGTATTAAGTAAAGCAGAGTTGTACACTTAGTACAAAGGGTGAAAACCGCTAATATGTTTATTTTGTCATAATGTTTTTTAAATTGGATATAGTATAAAACTTAATTATATTTTTTTCCTTATTAGCCAAAAGAAAATACTACTGGTTCTGGAAAGTCTTCTATATCTGAACCACAAAGAGAATCTGCTTCATCGATTAATTTTGAAGACTTAGTTGATGTAAGTTTTATTGATTAAAAAATTAATAAATCTGTTTTAGTAAATTATAGTCCTATTTCTTCGACCTTTTTTTTATTAAATACTTTAATAAATTCTTCAAGCTTAAGGTCACTTATTTATATAATTAATTAAAATATTTTTATTTTCAATATTTTATTTAAAAAAAAAAAAAAAAAAATTTCCTGAAGAAGATTTCCAACGGAAATCGAAATATTGAAAATAAAAATATTTTAATTAATTATATAAATAAGTGACCTTAAACTTGAAGAATTTATTAAAGTATTAAATCTGTTTTAAAAATCCGGGTTTTAGCTTTCTCCTGCTGTTCCTGAAAAAGAAGAACCAGAACGTGATGATGAATCTATAGAATTTATGCCAGATGATGCTGAAACAATTGAAGGACTTTTAATGTTAGCTAGTGCTGCGAGAAATGATGCAAACTATATTAAATTCATGGCTTTATATCAGGTAAGTTTAAAGAGAATGAAACTTAATTCCCTTAATAAATCTATAACAAATCACTGTTAGCTAGGGTTTGCAATAGCGAAATCGTCGAAATTCCATCATGCCTTAATAAAACAAGTTAGAGTGCTATATTTGGCTGTGCCGAATCTTTGATACCCTCCACCGACAGTTCGAATGTTTAAGGAGTAATATCTGTATGATGTTATTATAATCTTAAACTGTGACGATTTGTTATTAATTATGGTTTAAGGCAACCAAACTGTTTTCCGGTAGAAGGGTTTATATGGGGCCTAGGGTAAATTATGGACCGATCATCACGAAATTTCACAGCGTCATTTCTAGTCCTTTAAAACTGTGACGTACCAATTTCTGTTATGATAGCATTATTAATAATGGTTTTAGGTGTACTGAACTGTTTTCCGGGAGTAGGGTTTCTATGGGGCCTAGGGTAAATTATGTACCGATCTTCACGAAATTTCACAGTATCATTTATAGTCCTATAAAACTGTGACGTACCAAATTTTGTTACGCTTGCGTTATTTTTTACGGTTTTAGGCGTACTAAACTGTTTTCCGGGAGTAGGGTTTATATGGGGCCCAGGGTAAATTATGGACCGATATTCACGAAATTTCACAGTCTTTTTCCCAGTTCTATAAAAGTTTGATGTACCAAATTTTGTTATGATAGCATTATTTTTTACGGATTTAGGCGTACTAAACTGTTTTCCGGGAGTAAGGTTTATATGGGGCCCAGGGTAAGTTATGGACCGATCTTCACGAAATAACACAATTTTATTTCTTGTCCAATAAAACTTTGATGTACCAAATTTTGTTATGATAGCATTATTTTTTACGTTTTTAGGCGTACTAACATGTTTTCCGAAAGTAGGTTTTATATGGGGCCTATGGTAAATTATGGACCGATCTTCACGAAATTTCAAAGATTTATTTTTAGTTCTATAAAACTTCGATGTAACAAATTTTGTTATGATAGCATTATTTTTTACGTTTTTAGGCGTACTAAGTTGTTTTCCGGAAGTAGGTTTTATATGGGGCCTATGGTAAATTATGGACCGATCTTCACGAAACTTAACAGTTTAATTTCTAGTCCTATGCAACTGTGACTTGAAAAAATTTGTAATGATAGCATTGTTAGTTAGGGTTTTAGGCTTCATATACTGTTTTCCGGGAGTAGGGCTTATATGCGGCCTAGGGTAAATTATTGACGGATCTTCACGAAATTTCACAGCGTGATTTCCAGTTGAATAAAACGAATTGTTGCGAAATCTTATATCATTCTGTGCATTTTTCCACCATTTATGTTAGTTTTTGTAACAAAATTATCAATTTTTTTTAGGTGGTGGTTCCACATTTTGATTCATAGCTCAGATCCTATTGAACCGATTTTGCTGAGTTTCAATCCCAAACTGCTTAGGATAACTACAAGCAATTTGACACCAAGTTTGTTGATTTCTTTTGAGTTTTTCGAAAGTGAGCGTGTTTTCAACAGACGGACAGACGGACAGACGGACAGACGGACATACAGACGGACATGGCTAAATCGACTTAAAATTACTCAAGGACCCAGAATATATATACTTTATAGGGTCTGAGATGAATAGTAAAAAAGTTTCACACGGAATGACAAACTGAATATACCCTCTTCACAACTAATTGTGGTGGAGGGTATAAAAAATCCGAACTTATCTCCAACTTGACTTTGGTATTTCATGCAGTTATTTGAAGAGCATGCGTAGCCTTAAAGGCTAGATTACACTGTTATACTTTGTATTAATACATGTCAAAATCTCAAGTAATATGACAAAGTGTGATAGTGTGAATGAAATGTGTCACGAAAATGACAAGTATTATGAAAAAAGTTTGACATCCCATACGACTTCATCGTTTTTTGAAAAATTTCTAAACAATAATACTTTTCATTGGATCAGGGTTGCATTTTATTTCATGTGTGAGTGTTTATACTTTGTGTGATGGTGTGAACACAAACTGTCATGCTACATTAGATTTTTTGACAGTCGCAACAAAACTCATTAGATTTCTATCTCACAAAGTATTATGGAATACGTAAGAATTGTGAGATAGTGTAATCTAGGCTTTAAGCTATGTTCACACCTATTAGATAAATATTTGATGTCCTACCGTAACCATAAGTTTTATAAAAAAAATTTACTTTAGCAAAACGTTTGACTAGATCGAACATGATTGAACAATTATCATCTTACAAAAAAAGTTAAGTAAATCAATGGAAATTATTAAAAATGAAGCTAAAGTTTTATTCGTTTACAAGTGTGTAGGGTATGTTCAGCAACTTTGTAGAAAATGTTATGGTAAATATTTTTGTGGAACATATTAACTGCTACTCCCCCTTATAACGTCAACAAATCGTAAAAAACACCCTGAAAAAGTTTGAGGGCGGGGATGAATGGTTCTAAGAATTTTCGATTGTGCCCTCTGTATAAGTTCGATACTGGAATTGTTAGCCGTTCCGCATATGTAATTGGAAACGAGAGTTTTTTTTTGGCGGACTATAGATAGTTTTTATCACTATCGATACTATCGGAAAATTTTGAAAGACACTGCAAAGTTGATTGGATGTAGTCAACGAAACATTTTTAACAACTCATTTGATGCAAGTTTTAAGCAGTGCATAAACTTTTTTGTTCTTTGGAAAAAAGTAAAATGAAAGAGTACTTAAATTGACTTAACCTAAATTCGAGTTTTTTTTTAGATCTTCATATTCAAAAGTACACATGCAACAACAACTAGAAACAATGGCACCCTTGAGATCTTCACAATCAAAATTACACTCGGGTAAAGTTTCAATTATTTTGTACGATTTTACAGAAAGTTATATTAAAATTTCTCCTTGCGTACATATCTTTTTTCAATGTGTAATAATATTTGGAATAACAACTTAAGTTATATAATATCAGAATAGGAGTAAATCTCCTTTAAAACTTAAGCACTTTTTTTGTTATTGCTCTAGAATTGTGTACTAATTTACATATTAAAATAATGTTAATTGTAGTTCAAAGAGTGTTACCTTGTTTATTCAGCTAATATAGTTTTAAGTTTAAAAAAAATAATAGCAGCCAGGGTTCTTAGCAGTGATGTTTTCTCGCTAAATGGGATTATTTTTTAAAAGACTTTATTCTACTTCCTTGAAAAATTGTTATAAAAATGTTTGAAAATTCAAAAAATTTCATATGAATAAAATTTGAATATTTTCATCTCATATAAAATTCCGTTTTTATTTTTCATCCGATTTTTTTCAAATTACGCTTAAAATGTTGGTTATTTAATTACCTATTTGGTTAAAAAATAATACATTCCAGATTTTTAATATAACGTAGAAAAAAAAAACGAAATAAAAAAGAAAAATTTTGAAGAAAAAAAAACGTAAAAAATAGGCAAATTTTCAGGTGCCATAACTCATCCATTTCTTATCAGATAGAAATTTTCAGCATATCGACGGAAAAGGCATTCAATTACCTTTCCTTTGGTTTGAGTGGAACCATACACCGAAAAACACAAAAGTACCGTTATCTAAAAAACGGTACTTAGGAAAAAAAAATTACAGCGTTTTTCGTGTTCAGGAGGTCCCAATTAACTTATCTAGACATGTGGCGTTCTTGGTATTTTTCCAAACTAAAAATTTGTAAAGCAGTACTATAGATGACACTGAAATCTAAAGTGAATATGCTGGTCATTATGCCTGAAAAACATTTTCTGTACATGAAGTTTAAAAAAATTTTTATTTTTTACCACCTTCATTGACTACAGTGTTCACGGAAGTGGCACATAGAAACTTTTCGATAGTATCGATAGTTTTTCAGTTAAACTAAGATTTTGGTAGTTTTTATAAAAATTTTATTTAATCCAAATTTTTAATATTTTTAATTAGGCTTAAATTCATTAAATTTAATTTTCATTAAATTATTTTTATGAAGAAAGGAATTTTTACAATATGAAAATTAATTAAAATTTATTGATAATTTTTCATTCTTGACTCAATCTGGGCTCGAACCCAGGTGTTTTACGGACAGGTTACCCTGACATGTTTCGATTGCAACCACTCAATCTCCTCAGAGGGCTTGCCGTTTAACACTCGCAGCCATCGACGACTGCTGACGTTATTAGTCAAACATCAATCATTAAACCAAATTGTATTCAACCTTTGGTAGATCGAAATTTGCTTTGAATGATTATCTATTTTAATTTATTTTAACATGTTATTCCTTTACTTCTGTTTTTTCGTACTTTTGTTCAAAGTTCAAAGTACATATTTTTTGTTTTTTCATTTTTTTGTCTTTCTTTTTCTTGTTGACCTTTTCAGCACAACTTGAAGGACAAATGCAAACATAGAGCTCGTGCCTTAGCTTTAACAATTATTAGTATTGTGGTTATTTTATTGAACTATTTATGGGTTTTAATCCAAATTTTTAATATTTTTAATTAGGCTTAAGTTCATTAAATTTAATTTTCATTAAATTATTTTTATGAAGAAAGGAATTTTTACAATATGAAAATTAATTAAAATTTATTGATAATTTTTCATTCTTTCAATAATTTAATGAAAATTAAATTTAATGAACTTAAGCCTAATTAAAAATATTAAAAATTTGGATTAAAAACCATAAATAGTTCAATAAAATAACCACAATACTAATAATTTTATTTAATTTTATTTAAAATGTATTTATTTTAAATTTTATTGATAATTTTTATTACAATTTTTTTATTTTATTTATTTTTAATTTTTTACTTTATTCAGTTCAGTTCATTTCATTTATTATTTTTTTATATTTTGTTTGTTTTTTTTTAGAAAGCTTGTAGACAATCAAAGATTCCAGTTTATAAAGGGCAAATATTTCATGATCCTCTAGACAAAAAAAGCGTATGTTTTTATTATTTTTAATATGTGTTTTATTTAATCATTTACATCATTTCGTTTCGAATTTAATCAGAATTATAGTCAACCTAGTTTAATAAATTCCGTTTTAATTGCAGAACAAACGTACAGCCCGCGTTGAAAATGAACTTTGGAAAGGCATCGATCAGTCCTTGTTCTTGGGCCCATCTGGCAGTGTGGTATGGGCTAATGTTTTAATTGGCCGCTTGCTGTACAGCACCTTACAAAATGAACAAATAATGGATAAAATTCAGGACATCTTGCAAAAGAAATTAAATTCCATTAAGGTAATTTTGTAACATTTTGTTAGGTTATAGAAATTACTCATTCAATGTTGCTATTAGCTTCCCAGTTTTATGGAGGATGTTGTCATTAAAAACATCAATCTTGGTCATACTCCGCCCTTAATTCATCGTGTTTCACAGCCTATGCTAGACGAACGTGGCGTTTGGCTTGATATGGATGTGACTTATGAGGGTCATTGTCATATTACTGTTACGACAAAAATGAATTTGCTACGTCTTAAACGTCCAATGCGTAATCCGCTATTTGTAGATTCTAAAACAGATGCCACCATGACAAATCCCCATATTGCTGCTTCTTTGAAAGATGAGCTGTTGGCAGCCAATAAAGCGTCGCGAGGTGGTGGAGCTGGTGTTGGTGTTAACGAGGCAGAATTATTAATAGAAAGTGCCCTAACGGGAAGTGCTATATTTGATAGTGATGCTGAAAGTACTGGCAGTTCGAGTACTGAATCTGATAGTCCTATTGCTGGTACAATGGGGGATAATCCAAATAGTGTTAGTGAAGGGTGAGTTAAGGAGCCTAATTTTATTATTTAATTTTGTAAAAATATTTTCTATTTAAGAGCCACCAATCCCGGCAATGCAAGACGTATATTTAAATTTGTTGATCGTATTGCTACTTCCAACTTTTTCCAATCAGCTACGGAATTGTCCTTTGTACAAAAAGCCATGGAGAATATGAGTACAACCATAACATTAGGGATAGATTTAAGAGGTTTAGTTTCACGTGTAACAATAAATATACCACCACCGCCTTCAGACAGAATATGGCTAGCGTAAGTATTTTTGTTAGTTTGCAAATAAGTTTTTAAAGTATTTTTTTTTTAAATTTATTTTTTTGTAATTACAGCTTTCGTGCCCCACCGCGCCTATGGCTTACTGCACGTCCGACAGTCGGTGACAAGTCTGTAGATTGGAGCATTGTTACAAATGTCATTGAGGGCAAATTATGTGAGGCTGTTAACAAATACTTAGTGTATCCCAATATGGTTGATCTTACTGTACCATTTTTGGGAAAATCTGCATCTTCCGAATCATAAGAATTGAAAAACAGAAACGTATTTTTGTATTTATTTACGCTGTTTGTCTATATGTTTGCCGTCTTTTTAAGAACAAAATTTACCATTTATCTTTCTTAAATATTATGAATTATATAAAATAATTTATGTAAATTTCTTTATAAAAATTTAACAGAAGAAAAAGAGGAAGTTATAAGCTTATTTTTCTATTAAATTATAGTCTACAAAGAAACAAAAAAAATAGTTAAACTATTTTAAACAATTTTATTTCCTAAATATTCCCTTTTTAAGTATTAAACAACTAATAATAACAATTCAAATACATATATTTATATTTAAAATCGCAAACAACAGAAAAGACAAGATGAAATTATAATTTATAAGAAGTATACTTCTATAAACATTCTTTTTTTTTTTAAGTAAATATATTTTTATACAATTAAATTTATTATAAACAACTATATCATTTTATTTTATATACTGTAAAGATAAAACTAACTTATTTATACTTATTCTAATTTTTTTTATACCAATTACACACAAACATACCCTTACGTATACATACATATTTTTGTCACACTACAAGGTGTAACAAGTTTATTATTTCCATAATTTTTATATCCGCACCACAATAGTGAGGAGGGTATTATAAGTTTTTTACTGATATTTCAAACACCTTAAAATTTTGGTCCTAAATCAAACTTTAATATGTTCTAACGATGTCCGTCCGTCCGGCTGGCTGTCTATTTGGGAGATAATTTGATGAAATTTGGTAATAGGTTATAATTGTCACAAGGGCCAAGTCTAGAAAATGGTGAGAATCGGTCCATAATTTCACATAACCACCGTATAAGCTTCTTTATATATAATATTTGTGCTCATAAACCATCTTATCATGTTGGTATATATGTAGATTAAATTTGGACCAAACAAATTTTTTTTGCAATCTAAATCATTTTACCAAATTTGATTGGAATTGATCCATATTTCAACATAGCATCCATACAAATACTACTACCGAAAATAGCTATTAATGCTTTAATATTCTGAACTACCTAAATAAAAGCGGCAAGCGTTTTTTTAATCATGAAAAGTCTGTTTCAAATACAATTTCAATAAAACAAACCGATCTGGCAAATAAGATTTGCCAGCCGGGTGGTGACTAATTCGCATTCAAAAGGTTTGTTTCGTATCTGTTGTATGCAAATGAGAAGTTTTGACATACAAAAAACGTTTGCCGCTCTTATTAAGGCAGATCAGTTTCTTATAAATATTGGTATTGAAATACAATTTGGCGACAATAACTTACAAAAGCTACTATGTCATGACAAAATGAAGTCTTGGTAGGTCAAAAAATGGGCCTAAAATCACGGACAAATCTCATATAGATGAAGATATTTTAATAATATACGGCACAAAGAATTTTTACATGAATCTTAAAGTGCAATTAGACGTGACATAACCGTAACAAAACTGTATTACCAAAACGACATAAACATACTATACAAACCAATTCAATTTTGGTCATCCTTACGGCTGTGGCATTATGGTTATGTCATGTCTAATTTCAGCTTCAACCTCATACCATTATTTTGTTTTACCATGTCCATCATTGGCCATACGACCAAAATGGGGTACAATCTCGAAAATGTGTCTATATACTGTGGTGTGGGGTATCAAATGATCGGGCTTGACCGACTTTACTTTCTAACTTGTTTTGTTTCATTTTAATAATGACAGTGATAATTTTTTGTAATTTCTTATAACTTTACTATAATTAAAAAAAAAAAAATTTTTTTTTGCCAATGGCATCATTAAAAAATAAACTTAAATATTCCTACTGATATCATTTAAAAAAATTGTTTTTTAAGATTATGTATTTAAAACAATAAAAAAAAACTATAAATTATTTAATAAAATAAAATTTAAAAATATTGTTTGTTGGAAGGATATAAAAAACGGCGTAATATAAATAGCAATATTGTGAGATCATTATTGGTTTTGCGCATATGCCTAAAAGTCGTTGTGGAGAAAAACGAAAAACGACATTGAAGGTTTACATGATTTTTTTTTTTTTTGGAAAATATACCCGATAAAATTTTCAGCACCTATTCTGTATTGAAGATAAATGTAAATTTTTTTATTGAAAGTGAAACTTTTTTTTTTTGTGCCGCATGTGTCACTTTTCTTAATTTATTTAAAAAAATGCTTTTTGTGCTGCATATGTATTAGGGTGAGTCATTGATGTATGAGAAAAATTATAACATATTTTTGAAGGACGAAAAGATATTTGTTAACAAAAATCAAGCCTGAAATTTTTTGAGTTTTTGTGGCATTGTGTTTATACATTATCTTAGAAAATTTTGGTTGTACGCAGACTTTTTCTAGTAAGTGTATGTTCAATTTCACAATTAACCCTTTCAGACCCAATAAAAAATAATAACTAAATAAGATATAACATTTTTGTTGCAACCTGTAAATTGGACTTTGAACTGGGCGTTGTCTTTTTTTAACTATTTCGATATACATATAACGTAGTGCCGTGTGCAGAAAAAGGGTATAAAAGCGGGAAATTCTTATCATTTTCCCTAGCAGTCCTCTAGATGTCAAAGCGTAAGGCTGTACCCTCACCTGCTGCAGAAGAAACTGAAACCGTTGTTGTTAAAAGAGCGCTCCGGAGCACTTGCAAAAATGAAGCAATATTTAAGAAAATTCAGCTCGATGTTAGAGAAATGTCCTCTCTTTTCGTGGACGTCTCACGCTATCTCCATTTCTCTTTAATGAAGCAATGGAGTACTGGAAATTTTGAACCTATAAAATTCCAATCGTACTACTACCCGCTAATGAAAAAGAAAAAATCTATATATGTTCTTGATTCTGAATACGAAGAATTACGCAATAATTTACCCCTGTACGACAGCTCTTTCCGCTCGAATCTATTTACTGCAGCTGCTAACCAATATGAAGTTATATTTCACAGCAATCTATGGATGCACGCTTACAGCAGATTGCGTCGATTTTTCAGAGATGAGAAGGATAAAAAAGGTGTACCGAACTTTATCGTATATATTTCAATCGACAAGTACAGAAGTTCCAGACGAAGAATTGCTACAACAAATGAGGGACAAACTTTGGTGGGATGGTGAAAAATTAGATAAAATACAGAATCGTAAATTATTCTGGAGTTACATTCCTTTATTCTACAATCTTCAGCGCTACAACGAAAAAATGAATCTCAAGAATTTTTCGCTTATACCGATTCTAAAGCACGGATTACACCACATACAGTACGATTCTTTTGCTTTCTACCAACTGCTGTGCGGCCTAAAGTTGTACAAAGGTTCCCGGCTTAATTTCGACCGGAAAATAGAATGTCGCAAATATTTTAATTTACCAGAAACTAGTAGTAAAAAGTTTAACTTTTCTTTACAAACGGACGGCGTCGCTGTATCATTTTCGATGAAGAAACCTAAACGAATTGAAAGTACGCCGAAAAAGAAGAAAAAAAATACAGAAAAACAAAGCAGATTGCAGCGGTAATCTACTTAAGATTAGAAGCACTACCTATGATAATAAGTTAGGGTTAGATCCTGGACTAAGATTGATATATGGCGGCGTTAGAAATGGCAAACCGATAAAATTAAGTAGTACTTCCTGTCATCATATGTCTGGATTTCATTCTAGAAATGTAAAATTAAAAAATTACACCAAACATTTTAAAGAAGAGTCGCAGCTTTCCCCGTATTCGGAAAATTACATAGAATACGCCAGATATCAACTTGAAATTTTCCATTTAAAACAAACATTGTATTCACAAAGAAAGGTAACAAAGTTAAAATTACAAAAATTTATCTGTGTCGAAAAAACTGTAAATACCGTTGCTGAAAATCTAGTTCCCGATATGAAGCAACAAACTCTAATTTGTATTGGCTCAACAGAAATATCAGCTAATTCACCTATGAGGGGATACGTGAGAACTCCCAACAGAAAACTAATTGCAGCATTGAGAAGAAGAAAAGCTGACATTTTGCTAGTGAATGAGTTTCGCACAACAAAGCTATGCGCCAATTGCTTCAGCGAAAATACAACATCGAAAACTCCACACAGGTACCAGAGAATAGCTTTTTGCAATTGAAAAAAAATCGCATTTAATTAACGACAACAAATACACACGCTTACGGTCATACAGTCAAACTCGCGCAACCGCAAATATTCGCTGCTGGTTTGCAGTCATTCAAATAACGCACATCGTGCTTTGTTATCTATACAATCGTTGCCTTCGTTTTTTTTTTATAAAGATTCTAAGTGTTCTGAGCGCAAATGATTGTTTGGTAAAGAAACAAAAAATACAAACGAAAGAGCCAGAAATCAAACAATCATTACTCATGTATTTATGCAGCATTAACTACCCGCTTGTTCGGCAAATAGCAATTGTCGCTTTGCAAATAGTTATATAAGCAGCAACCCTACACTAGTAATTTCACTATCTCTAAGTAATGCATAAAAGCGACAGTTGTCCACACTGTTTTGAAACAGCTGTTGCACGCTCCTCTTTGATATTTTATTTCGTCATTCGTTTTGTGAAAATTTGCGAAAAAGGTCGTCTTTGTGTTAATTGTCACAAAAAAATAAATCATTTGAGAAAAATAATTGAATAAACCAGGTAAAACCTAAAAAGAATAATAAAAAAGTGTTAAAAAAAGAGTTAAAAGTTAAAAAAAAATTAATTTATTAATTTTTAGCCAAAGGTGCAGTTTGATAAACTTGATACGTGCAGAGAAAAGTTCCGTGAAACAGGTAAGAACAAGAATAATAAAATGAGTAAGAGAAATCTCAGAAGATTAAAAAAAAAAGAAAAAGATTATTATTTAGAGAAATTTAGTGCAGTGGAAAATAATTTATCGGCAACAAGCGTTCCCGCTGGATATATTAATCATTTGGAAACGACAGAAGCTGAGATAGAAGTAAATGAGGGACGCAGTGAGAATAGAGAAAAAGCGCGGTCCCCGAGTGTTAGTGAAAAACTTAAACAGTGGTGCATAAAGCATAGGGTGTCGCGGAATTGTGCAAAAGATTTAATAGAAATTCTAAGGAGCGAAAATTTAGATGTTAGACCTTTTTATAAATTTCATTGCCAGAAGAAGCCTCTTGTGGAAAACATTTGTGGTGGGTCATACATACATATTGGTTTACAAGCTCAGCTTAAAAAAATGTGTTCCGTGATTGAATTGCCCAAAAATATTATGCTTGACATTAATATTGACGGCTTGCCTCTGTTTAATAGTTCAAGAACACAGCTTTGGCCAATTCTTCTTAGAGTAAGCAATGTTTGCAGTCGACCCGTCTTTCCAGTTGGAATTTTTGTAGGCAAAAGCAAACCATCCAGTTGTGATGAGTTTCTCCAGAAAGTAGTAGAAGAGTTTTCGTTTTATATGGAGAATGGGTTGGAAATCGATGGAGATTTATATACAATAGAAATTAGAGCAGTTCTTTGTGACGCTCCGGCCAGAGCGTTTATTACAGGAACACCTTCACATACCTCATGTCACGGATGTTCAAAATGCCTTCAAGTTGGGAAAAAAATTAATGGAGTTCTTACTTATAGTGTCAAATCTGGAACACTAATTAGTGATGAAGATTTTAAACTAAGAAAATTTCCAAAGCACCATTCATATGCATATTCAACAAGTGAAACAGCATTAGAGAAACTCAATATATCAATGGTAACGCAGGTTCCTTTGGACTGCATGCATTTGATTGATTTGGGGGTTATGCGAAAGTTTCTATTGAGGTTAATACAAAAACAAATGGTTTCCAAAGAAAAAGTAAATATTATTTCCGGTAAACTAATAGGAATGTCTAGTCATGTTACACATGATTTTGCGCGTAAGCCCCGTTCCTTAGATGAAATATTGAATTGGAAAGCCACAGAGCTGCGACAATTTCTTCTGTATACAGGATTGATTGCCCTAAAAGATGAGGTCAGCGAAGACCTCTATTACGAATTTTTGCTTTTACATTGCGCATATAGAATGTTATGCAGTCCAAAACAATGCAACTCAAATTTGGATTCAGCCCAAACTCTTCTAAATACTTTTGTTGAAAACTTTGAAATTATATTTGGCTGTAATAGTATATCTTACAACGTACATTCTTTACTTCATGTCAAGGAAACCATTTTACAAATTGGTTCTCCCACGGAGAACTCATGTTATTCCTTTGAGAATTACCTACAGGGCCTTAAAAAAAGTGTCAAAAAGCCGTCAAAAATTCTCCAACAGTTATACAGAAAAGTTGTCGAGGAAGAGTTTACAGCTCCCGAGGAAATGGACAGACTAGACACTGTAAAAAATAGATATAGATTTCATGGTAGCATTTTAGCCAAAGAGAAGCCAAACAATATTTGTTATGTTAATAATGCTACACCAGTTAAAATCCTGGGCTTTTCGAAGGATAATGGTGGAGTATTATTGGGGCAAAGACTGACAAATATTACAAGTTTTTTTAAGGAACCATGCGATTCGATATCTCTAGGCATTTTTTTTGTGGATGTAGAACCTTCACCAGATGTTGAACAGTTTTTATTGAAAGATATCAAATGTAAAGCTGTAGGTTTTCTGTACAATAATAAAATATTACTATTGCCTATTTTACATGGGAGTCACTAATATATATTGCCTTTATTTATTTATTTTTTTCCATCACAAACTGAGCTGTATATAGACGATCAACAATGTCAGAGTCAAACAGCCCCGCTAAAAAGATCAGACGAGTTACTTTAGTAACAAATTCAGAGAGTAAGTATTATAATAAATATATATATATATATAATATTATAAAAGGTTCATGCAATTAACAATACCAATGAAATAAATATATTTCCAGATCAGGCTCCAATAGTTGTGGCTGAAGTCCAACAACAACTCAAATCACTCCAAGAAACTGCAGATAATCTGCAATTACAATTGAATATTGTACAAGGTAAACACTTAACTTTACAACAGTATTCCATTTTAACATATTAATATTTATTTTCAAACATTTTCATGTTATAGGCCAGCTTAAAGTCATACTGGAGTCGGTATGTGATACGAAAGCAGTGGTTGGCAAACTTTTGCGGCAGCACTATGAGGATGAGCCCTTGCAGAAGCAGTTCCCCATAAAAACGGAACAAGAACTGCTTAAGTTAAATGAAGAAATATGTCCCGGAAATAGAAATCAATACGTATGTAATTTTTAGTAAATATGTGTACATATTTGTATGAAATAGGGATGTTCATAATTATTTTTTCACTTTTTTCCATTATTTCTGTTTTTACGTAGGTTAAAGCAATGAAATCTATATAGGAAACTGGCGGAGCCCTAAAAAACCTCAAATATATAATTGACGACACTGTCACCATGTCATATAACGTTGATGGAGTACACGGCAAGCAGAGCCTTAAATCGCTGGACAATTTTTATAAAGCACTGTTAGGTAAAATTTAAATTTTCTTTATTTGTATAGATATTAAAACTTTACTTCTAGATGCCATCTCATTGTTAAAAGACAGCCAGGGACCGCCAGAGGAACAGATCCGAAAAGCCATGCAAAGGCAGAAAAAACGACAGTTTAAAAACAAATCCGTTTTAAAACCTCCAGAGGCCGCAATTCAAACCTTATTAAATCATATCTTGTAATATATAACTCATTATCATTATTATTATTTTTAATTTTCCTGTAAATATAACTTTTAAATGAATTCATTTTACTTTTGCTTTGAAATATATGACTAATTTAATTATAATTTTTAATTTTCCTGTAAATATAACTTTTAAATGAATTCATTTTACTTTTCCTTTGAAATATATAACTAATTTAATTTTTAATTTTCCTGTAAATATACATTTTAATGATCTCATTTTACGTTACCCTTAAAATATGTACCTAATTAAATAATAATTTGTAAACTTTCTTTAAATGAACTGATTTTTAATTTAATTTCCATTTAATTTAATAAAATATGAAGTATATAATTTTCAGAAAACACGTTTTTTTCCTTTTTCATTCATATTCCCAATTTCACTAGCTATTTAGCTGGTTAGAAAATACCATTAAATTCATATTGCGGCTTTCACTAGTGAAATAACCCGAGAAAAGTAATGCAATGGGTAGACAATTATACCCCTCGTAGGACAACTCCATGTTAAATTCACCAGTCTAATACGTGTAAAGTAGATTGGACAATAACTAGTGCTGGTTCCTAATGTATAGACAAATTGATAGTTCGGCACTAGTAACACGAACAAGCGGGTATGTAGCAGGGTTGCCGTTTGAGAAATATTTATCCGACCAAAATTGTCTGCAAAGACTACCACAATCTCTTGAAACCGACCAAATTTTTTAAATATTTAAAAACAATTATATCGTCATAAAAATGCAAAAAGGCATATCATAATTTTTAAAAAAATTTCAGTAGCGATACGACTGAGATTACAAAAACAATTTTTCAGGGTAGTGTCAATCATGTGTAATGTTTTAACGATATTAACCAGAAAACCCCGTTGTTATAACCACAATAGCTGCCTTTTTATTAAGTTATCTCTCTTTTTCTCGAAATAGGCTCTTTTTCATTTTATATGACGATATGTATGTATATGTATTTTTGATAAAAATTATAATTTTTATTGGATAAAGCTATAAATCTACATATTATTTTTTTTGTAATTTGCAATTATAGTAAAAACAAAAAAGTAAGCCTATGTTTACACCTATTAAATATTTAACGTCCTACACGTAACCCCTAGTTTTATTAAAAGTTTATTTGCTGGTATCGATTAACTTAAATAAAATTTATATATACAAATTCATTTAATAACGCTTATAAACTAGAATAATTCATTAATCGTATGCAATAACACATATAGACCTCTAAAAAAAATATGAATCAAAATTTATTAACTTAAGTTTGTTCAATTAAAAAAAAAGTATTAAACTTTATAAGACATAGGCTGAGCTCCAATACATCCTAAAACCTTGCAGACAACGACAAAATTTATCAGAGTTTTACAGTGCTTAGCTTGGCTTATTGTTAACGCGTTGATAACTTGCTCTGTTTTGGAGCTCATCCATACTTTCTGAAAGTTCTGTGGCACTTATGTCATTGCCCAAGGCGAATTGAATAGAAGGTGGGGTCAAGTCAACATATGGGCATTTCCATGAAAATGTCAACCACGACTCAAAAAATTAAAATGCTTGAACCTTTTTTTCAAATATGGGAGAAAGGAAAAAAACACCCAAACTTTACTATGCCGAGGTATTTATAGCTTATTACAATTTTTAAAAAGCAAAAACTAAAAGTTTTAACTCACTTTCTTATTAATTCATTTTTAGTAACTGCAATTGACAATTTTCAATATTCTGCCGAATTAATACAGATACTGGCAACCCTGGAATTAAGCTTTGAAATTAATGTTACAACAACAATGAACAAGATCCACGAGGAAAGACCAAATATATAGTTCGATTAGCGGTATATTTTTGTGTTTGTTTTGGATACTATTCTAAAGTCACGTACGTGGTGCAAAAACATCATTTGTCTTTATCATTTGAAATTGATCAGTCTTAGGAGTTTCAAAATAAAAGTTCAAAGCAAGATATTTGTTGCAAAAAAATATTGATCGAAAATTTTTTTTAAATTGGTATAAAAAAAATTTTATAAGCTTTTAAAGTTCGTCACGTACGATATTGTAAGTACTAAAATGCAACTAAATGCGTCATCTTATTATGTTGGTATTTAGTAAAAATTTGGTCAAACCTTATTTTATTACAATCAATATCATCATACCAAATTTTATTGGAATCGGTCAATATTTGACCATAGCTCCCATACAAGTACTACTCCCGAAAATAGCTTTTAATGTCATTTCCTTAAAAATGTTGGTATTTACATAAAAATTGGCGACAATGACTTTTACGATAGGTACTATGTAGAGTTTCTACACGGGAAAGAATTCCCGGGTATCCCGGGACAGTTTTTTTAAATTAATCCCGGGAAATTTTTTCCGGGAATTTACGGGAATTTCAAATTTAATTTTTCCAAATTTTAATTTGTTAGCATTATAGAAATCAAAAACGAGCTATAAAAATATATTCTTTACTAAAATTACTAAAAACTACCTTCAAATCGAACTATTTTCCCTACGCCAATAAATCAACGGTCTTTTTAATTGCTGATGAAATGTCTAAATAGCTTCTTGAAGTAGAACATGAAAATGTACACGATACACGATACACCATAACCAAACACCAGATGATTAACCATCTACAAATTTAAAAAAAAAATAAATGTAAAGAAAATATAAAAGCCTGAAAATATCTTAAAAAAAGATTTGGACGTCTACAAAGTCACGGGTAACAGGCCAACAAATTTATAATCTTTGTATGATGCGCTTCTTACTACCCAGTAAAAATTTCGCCTTCAAAATAATGTGTTGAGTAATCATTTAAATTTTACTGCCCATTTCACGATGTCACTAGAACGTTTACGTTCGCACAAATAACATATAAAACAAAACAAAAAAAAATTAAAAAATTTGTTTTTGGTTTACATGTTATTTGTGCGAACGTAAACGTTCGAGTGACATCGTGAAATAGGCAGTTAATAAAAATTTCATGCTGTAAAAAATTCCTTCGTTCAGTAAAAACAATTTAATGAAAATTAAATTTGATGAACTCAAGCCTAACTAAAAATATGAAAAATTAATAAGTTTGAAATCATTGTTTAATTCAAAGAATCCCGGGATTCCCGGGAATAAGATTTTTTTTGTTTCGTTTCCCGGGAAGAGAAAGAGTCCGGGAAATTAGAAACCCTAGTACTATGTCATGACAAAATGTTGTGCTATTAGATCCAAAATTAACCATAGGTCCCAAATAAACCCCCTTCTTTAAATCGGTTAGGGGCAAACAAATCTCATATAAATGAAGACAACTAAATAATATTCGGCACAAATAACTTTTATATAATTCTTAACCTCATAGCATAATTCTGTTTTGGCGACCTTGATTGGCCATGGCTCCCAAATAGGGTACCCTCTCAAAAATTTTTTTTTCAATATAATGGTGTAGGGTATCATATGGTTGGGCTTGCCCGACTATACTTTCTTACTTGTTTGTTTTAAGTTTTAGTATACATATATTTACAAAAAATATATTTCATACCTTGTAAATACTATAAGAGAAAAATCTGTCACGTACGGTATGTCACGTACGATATTACATTTGGTTCATTATAAAACCATCCAAAAAAAAATTTTTTTTTCCAATTACGGATTATAAAGAAAAAATATGTGGTTTAATGTATGAAATTAAAAAAAGTAGAAAAACCTCCCACAATTCGCAGATTTTCGTATTATTTTACATTCACACAAATATCACTTCCGTTTTATGTCACGTACGATATGCACTTATTTTGCCCGATATTTTGGACAACAAGGTTCCGAATTAGAAAAAAAAATTTTTTTTCATATAAAGTTCCCTCTAAATGAAACATAATGATAAAAAAAATTTTCCAGTTACTACTATGTTTGCCAAATATCTATCGCTCTGAAGGCGTACAAATGTCACGTACGATGACATGGAAATGCCCATATGGTGTTTATTTTTCGGTGGTCGACTTGTCAAAGTTTGTATACAAACTGGTTTTTTATGTAAACAAACCTGTTTTTTTTACTAGCAATATTTTTGACAACCCGACCACAGAAGCATTATAGTTGTAGAGTTGGCCTCACCTTCTAGTCAATTCGCCTTGTCATTGCCTTTATAAAACTATGATTCAAAATACAGTATCAAAGCATCCCACTGTTCTACGATTCGTACAACATCTTCCTTTAAGAAGTCCATCTTGTTTAAGAAACACCTAATACAGAACAGAATTCCTGAATTTCTTTTAGGACTATGTGAAAAAACTTTAAATATTACCACAAAAAACCTTAATATTTTTTGCATTGCTTAGTAATATTAACTGCCTGTTCATCTATTTCTGAACGAAGACTTCGTTTGCTTAACTTACATTTAAAACAAAAACAAATTATACAATAATGTCTTTGTTTTACATGTTATTAAGCGAACGAAGTCTACGTTCGACATCGATGGATAGGCTATAAGCTTAGCAACAGTTCCAGTCATGGCGTTAGCACCGTTTGTTGCCAATCCTATAAAATTTTGAATAGGAATATTGTTTGTTGATAAAATGTTTTTTATAAGAAGAAAAATGTAAACGGCATCTGACTTGGTAAGCTCGAATAAGATGACAAAACTATCCTTTATAAAACTAACACCGTCAAAGTAACTTGCTCCTAACGTAATATCAATTCCATATCCATAGTTTCATCAACACTCAAAAACAAATGTTTGTGTTTGGTAAAAACGCTATGAGATTTGTAATTGTCTGCTATCCGTCCAATTTTCTAAAACCGACCAAAATTAGGTTTGGCCTACCATCCGACCAAACCAAAAACATCCGACCAAATTTGGTCGGAAAAGACCGTGTTCGGCAACCCTGGTATGTAGTACAAGAAAAAAAAAATTTAAATGAAACTAAACACACATACTTATGTAGGTACACACAATTTCCATAGAAACAAAAAGTACAGTAGTAGTAGTAGTAGCAGTGTTGCCACTTTGTGGGTAATTACCCGAATTTGGTATAATTTTTACGGTCGTGGGTAGAGCGTGGGTAATTTCTCTTAGGTGTAATTCAGGTGTAAATTGAAATTTTTACTTCAGATGCCCTAATAAAATCAAGATTCGATTTCAGTGATGAAATTTATTTCTTTTTAAATATTGTTGCTAAGAAATGCACAGCATTTTGAGCCAAAGTCTCGGCTTCTTTTTTAGAAGCGACTTCAATCATTAAACATACATATACATATTTTCAAATGTTTGGTAATGAATGTCGCAAGATGGACCCTTAGATTTGGATAAAGATGCCTATCATAGTGATTTAGAACCTGAAGTTTATTGAAAAAAGTTATTCAAACTAAAAACTTGCCTGGGGGAAGACATGTTTCTAATATTGCAACATATAATAAATTTTATTTCTATCTTGCTACTTTTTAATGTTTTAGTTTAAAGAATATTTAACGCTTTTTACAGTTCTAAAACTGAATTACGAAAAGAACAGTTGTATAAAACTATGCAGGCATTTTGTTTACTAAATAAGGCATAAAATGAATTTTTTAACACCATGAAACTTAAAATGGTAGACAACACAAAAAAAAAAATTAATTTTAATCGCAGATTGATACACGGCATTACCATTTGAAACTGATTCAAAATAAATAGACACCGCGCCTGACCTTGAGGAAACGCATTGCACACGTCCAGTTTTGTTTCTCTTTTTCCAATAAAATGAACAATAATTAGTATTATGGTTATTTTGTTGAACTATTTATGGTTTTGAATCCAAATTTTTAATAATTTTAATTAGGCTTAAGTTCATCAAATTTAATTTTTATTAAATTATTCTTATGAAGAAAGGAATTTTACGACATGAAATTAATTAAAATTTACTGATAATTTTTCATTCCTGACTGAAGCTGGGCTCGAACCCAGGCGATTTTTACGGACAGCTTACCCTTACATGTTTCGATTGCAACCACTCAATCTCTTCAGAGGGCTTGCCGTTTAACACTCGCAGCCATCGACGACTGCTGACGTCAATAGTCAAACATCAATCCTTAAACCAAATTGTATTTAACCCTTTGGTAGATCGAAATTTGCTTTGAATGATTATCTATTTTAATTTATTTTACATGTTTCTCCTTACTTCTGTTTTTTCGTACTTTTGTCAAGAATTCTCCTTGATGTCCAAAGTACATATTTTGTTTTTTTTTTCATTTTTTTGTCTTTCCTTTTCTTGTTGACCTTTTTTTGGACAACTTGAATGAACAATGTTGACCTCCAAGACAACGATTGTTGCTGGTTTATCAGCTTTATCCACTGACTTCACAGTCCTACGGAAAACAATCAATAAGTGTCACATCGCACGGCCTTGAATTCTAATTGACAGTTTATTTTCTCTAAATCAACCCATCGCCTTCATTTGTGAAAAAAGTTGCGTCATTTAAATCATGAAGTCACCTTTAAGTTGCGAAAATCTATGGCTGATTTTCAAAGTATATTTTGATAATTTGGTGGCGTTGTTCAAGCATGAATCTATTCATGATGATGTGCCTGTTCAAAAAGTGAAAATAGTATGACAGTTTGTTTGACAGCTAATCTTTCGTAAGCTCTATGGGGCTAAAAAGAATCCATTATAAAGCCATGACAAGGAACATTTTAAACCTTTTCAAGATATATCAACCAAATGTGGAAGTTAAACTCATTATTATAGCAGTTTGAATTTATGTTTTATTAATTTTTTTTAAGTCTTTAATGTTATTTTTGTTAATTTAAATAAAATTAACAGCTTGACTAATATTGATCTTCTTTTAATGAGTTTTTTGTGTTTTTGCTTCTTTGTAAATGTCTTTTTATTTAATAAAAGTTCAATTTTATATCAGGTGTAATTTCATTTAAATCGGGTAATTTTGCTTCATCTCAAGTGTAATTTTGAATTTTGCTGGTGGTAACACTGAGTAGTAGGTACAATGTATTTTTGTTATTGTTGTTTTTATTGTTGTTAATTTTGAAAAAGCGTCTCATCGTTGTTTATTGTTGTTGTTGTTAATGTAAACAAAAGAATAGAGAATGTGCTCTTTTGAATTTACTCAGTTGTGTTATATTGCGTGAGCAACAAAAATGCAAATAAAGCACTTTCAATAAAAAACGAATAAATGAAAATATCAAATGTGTACGAAAGGAAAAAAAAATTACCAACGTTGAACTTTGTTTTGCATGTATAGAGTTATTGTAAATTTTAGCGTATGAATAAATGCACAAAAATAGTGAGATTTGAGGTTCTCTGACAGGTACCAGTATTGCCCAAACTGCCATACCGGTTGGAATCGCGATGTTAACGCTGTCATAAACATACTTTACCATTCATAAAATTGAAACAAAATACAAATTTTGTTAGAAATTTAAGTTTTATTTAAGTATCATTATTTCTGTTATAGCGAAAAATATGTATACTTGTCTGTTTTTAACAAAACGGATTAACTCCATCAGACACAGCCAACACAATTGTGCTGGTTGGGTCTGAAAGGGTTAAAGCAGAGCCGCGAATAACGTTGTAAGTTACAAACTAATTGTTCAGGAGAGCAAAAAAAAAAACTGTTTCTACTTCTAGGATTATTTTTTTTTTATTTTTTTTTTTTATTATCAAAAATAATGGTAATAAAAGCAAAATATCAAGAAATTTTTAATTTTATTTTAAATTCAATACAAATTTAAAGTTTATAATATTTTTTAGTAGAGGACAACGTAAGCGACCATTGCATGCATTTTGTCGTCAAAGTGGTTTGAAACACGACAAAATTAATGCAATGATACGTTGTCCTCAATAAAGTATTATTCAAGACAAATTTAAAACATGTCTCCAAATATGTTATATAGGCGACAAATTCAAAAATGTCCTTAAGACATCCTTGACGACATTTGCGTCTATGATCATTTTGCCAACTGGGATATTCTTATAGCAATTTTTTATACCCTCCACCACAATTAGTTGTGAAGAGGGTATATTAAGTTTGTCATTCCGTGTGAAACTTTTTTATTATTCATCTCAGACCCTATAAAGTATATATATTCTGTGTCCTTGAGTAATTTTAAGTCGATTTAGCCATGTCCGTCTGTCTGTCCGTCTGTTGAAAACACGCTCACTTTCGAAAAACTCAAAAGAATTAAACAAACTTGGTGTAAAATTGCTTGTAGTTATCCTAAGCAGTTTGGGATTGAAATCCAGCAAAATCGGTTCAATAGGATCTGAGCTATGAATCAAAATGTGGAACCACCACCTAAAAAAAATTGATAATTTTGTTACAAAAACTAACATAAATGGTGGAAAAATACACAGAATGATATAAGATTTCGCAACAGTTCTTTTTATTTAACAGGAAATTACGCTGTAAAATTTCTTGAAGATCCGTCCATGATTTACCCTAGGCCCCATATAAGCCCTACTCCCGGAAAACAGTATAGTAAGCCAAAAACCCTAACTAACAATGCTATCATAACAAATTTTGGTACGTCACAGTTAAATAGGACTAGAAATTAAACTATTTAGTTTCGTGAAGATCGGTCCATAATTTACCATAGGCCCCATATAAAACCTACTTCCGGAAAACAGTTAAGTACGCCTAAATTCGTAAAAAATAATGCTATCAACAAAATTTGGAACATAAAAGTTTTACAGGACTAGAAATAAGACTGTGAAATTTCGTGAAGATCAGTTCATAATTTACCATAGGTCCCATATAAAACCTGCTTCCGGAAAACAGTTAAGTACGCCTAAATCCGTAAAAAATAATGCTATCATAAAAAAATTTGATACATCACAGTTTTATAGAACTAGAAATGACACTGTGAAATTTGGTGAAGATCGGTGCATAACTTACCATAGGCCTCATATAAAGCCCACTCTGGTAAAATAATTAAGTACGCTGTAAACTTTCTTCCAGTTTAGCTTCATATGGCCAGAAAAAATGTTATGCAATTTTGTGATATACGGTCCATAATTTTCCTTAGATTCCATTTTAGAAGCCTTCTGAAATTTACTGCAAACGCTTAAACTAATTGCATCGCTGTATTGAAATTTATGTTTTTTAATACCAGAAATCGTTCTGCAGAATTTGGGATGATTGGTTCATAGCTTCCCATGGCTTTTATATAATTTGTTCTCTTGAAAATCATTTAAGTTCAGCTTAAACTGATATTCTACTCAAACTTTTTAAAATTGATTTTGATTGTCGATCAATAATTTTATATAGGTCTAAACCGCAACAAATTTTAATGCAGATGTCTGTTTTTACAAAGATTATAATAATAAATAGACATCATACAGATATTACTCCTAAAACATTCGAAGTGTCCGTGGAGGGTATCAAAGATTCGGCACAGCCGAATATAGCACTCTAACTTGTTTTTTTTTAATTTTGGCGTATTTTTATTATTTGATAAAAATAATTTTTTCACCGCATCTCTCGTCTTGATTTAAGTTTCGTCTGTATTACAGCATCTCTTAATTTTTTTATTGTTGTTTTATTCTTAATTTAACAAAATTTAAGATCAAAGCGCGGGCTCTTACTCTAAAAATAAATTAAAAATATTTTACAGGGGCTAATGCAGACAAGAATACAACATATTTACGCTATTAAAAGTCGATACGAGAAAAAAGTTTTGTTTGACCCACCCTAATATATGTACTATATCTATACTAACTGCTGTGTATATAGTTGGTGACATTCATGCTGTGTGGAACTTATTTTATATTTATCTCAGAACCCGTAAAGTATTTCGTTACCTAAAATGCAAAAGACTCTAACTAAAAAAAAAATTAAGAAGCGACTTTTTCGTTAAATCTGATGTATTGCATCAACACAAGAGTCCACAAATTTTGGAATCTTTCGACCCAATAAAAAATAGAGCTTCCAACGAAGCAGTTTTGTAAGGAAGAAACATAAACGTTTCACTAACCATTGCGCTTACGGAAGGCATGCATTTTATATGGCGAGTTCCCACTTTGAAGCAATACTTTTTTGACACATAAAGCGCATTATTCAGCGCATATAAAAATTGTTGGATGTAACGATCAGCCTCGCACACTGAATGTCTTGATACAGTTATTTTTTAGTATTCTCCCTTACAAACCTGCTTCGTAGCAAGGGAATGCCGTAGCACTTGAAATGTCATTTTTATACCCTTCACCACAGGTGGAAAAGGGTATATATAAGTTTGTCATTCCGTTTGTAATTTCTACAATATTGATCTTAGACCCTATAAAGTATATATATTCTGGGTCCTTATGAGGAGAGAAGTTGATTTAACGATATCCGTCCGTCTGTCCGTCTTACGTTTGATATGTGTTTTCCGGAGACTCCAGACATGATAGCGGCTACGTTGTTTTACATTTATGTCACATATAGTCTAATT
Source organism: Pollenia angustigena (assembly GCA_930367215.1). Lineage (NCBI taxonomy): Eukaryota > Metazoa > Arthropoda > Insecta > Diptera > Polleniidae > Pollenia > Pollenia angustigena. The sequence goes on along the minus strand of OV884058.1, from coordinate 217,658,367 downwards.
TTTCTAAAAAATCCCTTGTGGTTGTTGTATTTTTATTACTTTTTTCTGTATATCTGGAGAACGGCAAGAGCCAAAGCTTTAAAATTAGGTACAAACATTTAGGTTATAAATATACACCATCCTACAAAATGTGGGCTGGATTGGAGAAGTAGGCGTGGTACCTCTTATACAAAACGTATTAAAAATTGTATAAAAACCTAAATTTTTTGACTGTAATATGACCTATGGTTACGCCTTATATATCAGAAGATCGGAAATTTTTATTAGAAAATATTCGGTTCAGATACGAAAAAGTTATGACCAAAATATTATTTTTTTTTTGAAAAATACCCATTTTCAAGAACCATAGATCTTCCCGAGTCCAAGTTTTATAGCCAAAATAACTGGCAAATTTCTTCTTTAACACGTCGGTATATAAATCTGTCAAATCGGTTAAGAAATAGCAGAGTTATGACCAAAATACTGAAATCCCAATCACCCCCTTCGTATTTGTTTAGTAAAGGGCTGCGCAAAATATTCTTAATGTTCTATGTTCTACTTCACACAACTATCAATTAACGCACACATGTACAAATTTTTTCTCATATACACGAAATTTGACGTTAAGCTTCCAACTAGGGGTAATCAGCTGACAAACATATGAGCCAACGAGTTTACCTTGTGTAAATATACCTTGATTACTTCCACCAAAACAAAACAAGCATAACTTGAAAAGTTTTTCTCTTCTGCTTTGTTAGTGCTTGTATTATCAAAACAAACAGAATATCAACACAAAAACAGACAATGAAATAAAGAAACGGTAAATTATAGTAAAAGCATCGAGTGCACTAGAACATTAAAAAAAATAAAAAAATTGATATTTTTGAATTATTTCCTAAATGTACATATATTTTATTTTAGTCGACCTTTATTATTATATTATGTATAACTAAATTATCAAGCTTGAGGTCTTGTTTTATTTTTATATAAAACTTTAAACGTTTATTTAACCAATATTTCTAATTCTAGTTAAATAATTATTAATATTTTGTTGCTATCAATTTTCCCAAAAAATTGTGAAACACACCATTAGATTTTATTTTTTAAAGGGTGGTTAAATTGTAAGGGCCGATGTTGAATGTGAAGCACACCTAAACGCCAAGTTTTTTTCCGAATTTTATTTGACATATCTCTATTTCAGACTTACTCAATTTGAACCATGGAGAGATACACAATCCAACAACGTGTTAAAGTTATCCAGACTTATTATGAAAATGGGCGTTCAAATCAAAATGCATATCGTGCACTTCGAGATTTTTTTGGTCAATTTGATCGTCCAAATGTGCGTACAATCGCAAAAATCGTGGAAAAATTCAAGCAAACCGGGTCTGTAAAAGATGTGAGAACACCAGTGCATGCTCGTACAGCTCGTACTGCAGAAAATATTGCTGCTGTTCGCGAAAGTGTGGCTGAAGAGCCGTCCACCTCAACTCGTCGTCGTGCCCAACAATTGCACCTCTCACGCTCGTCGTTGATGAACATTATGCATTAAGACTTGCATTTACACGCTTACAAGGTGCAATTGGCTCAAGAACTTAAGCCTCTTGACCATTCCAAACGTCGTGAATGGGCAGAATGGTGGCAAGAAATGGCAACAGTGGATGATCAATTTTCGAAGAAAATCATCTTCAGTGATGAGGCACATTTTCACCTCAGTGGATTCGTCAATAAACAGAATTGCCGCATTTGGGCGAATGAGAATCCAAGAGTGATTGTCGAAAAACCAATGCACCCACAAAGAGTGACTGTTTGGTGCGGTTTATGGGCTGGCGGCATCATCGGGCCGTATTTTTTCCAAAATGAGGCCGGTCAGGCAGTTACTGTGAATGGTGTTCGCTATCGTGAGATGATAACGAACTTTTTATGGCCCGAATTGGAAGATATGGATGTGGACGATATGTGGTTTCAGCAGGACGGTGCCACTTGCCACACAGCTAACGAAACAATGGCTCTTTTGCGCAACAAATTCAATGGCCGTGTTATCTCACGTAATGGCGATGTCAATTGGCCGCCAAGATCATGTGATTTGACACCGTTGGACTTTTTTCTTTGGGGTTATTTGAAAGAAAAGGTGTACGTCGATAAGCCAGCAACAATTCAAGAGCTAAAGGATGAGATAATTCGGCACATTAACGGCATAGAACCTCCATTATGCCTCAGGGTCATCGAAAATTTGGACCATCGGATGGAGGTGTGCCGCCGGGTCGCGGCGCCCATTTGGCCGATATTTTGTTCCATACATAATTGAGTAATACCAATATATCATAATAAAATAAAATTACAATAATTTCCTAAATAGTTTGTGTTTTATTCAAAATCAACATCGGCCCTTGAAATTTAACCACCCTATATCTATGAAAATAATGAATTCTTCTTAATTTTATTTAAATATTAGACCTAAGTACCTTTATATGTATGTTAATCATAAACAATAAATTTTTGCAAATAAAAATTAATATAACATACCTATAAACTTTTTTAAGCTTTTTCATATTCATTACAAAACGAAAATGTTTCTCACTTTGCAATTCTCTTTGGTATATGTTTACAATCAAAACATTCAAACATGCTTGGAATGTTCTATTTCTGTTTTAATGTTCTACTTCATCTTTGTTCTAATTCAGCTTTATTTTAGTTCAGCATTGTTCTAGTGCAGTTTTGTTCTATTCTTCTATATTTTGATCGTAAAACAAAACAATTGTTTTTGGAAGTATGTGTTTTGTAATGAGAGAGTAATAAACACACACTATCTTAATTCAATGAAATTGCTTGTAAGCAATATTTCTTGTGCTTGTGCATCTCTATATTGTTTACATATACTAGCATAATGCCCAATATGATTTACGTTATCACCCTTCTTTATTATTTCATATATTTAACGAAATAATTTTAACAAATAGAAACTAAAAACGATTTAAAAAAAATATTTACCAGTTTTCGCTTTTTAAATTTCATTTATAATGAAGTTTTATGTATTGTAAATATGTATTAGAGTTGTCAACCGATTAAGAATAATTCGATTAATCGATCAAACAAAAACAAACTCTTGTTCGAATAATTTTAAAATGGCGATTTTCGAATAACGAATAAATCGATTAAATTGTGACGATTAATCGAACAATTTTTTTTTATTAAAAAATAAATTAATAAAAGACTTATAAGAATTAAAAGCTTAGAATTTGATTTATTCTCATACGTTTTCAGCGATTTTATACAAAATGTAGAAAAAGTAAAAAATATTGTTGCTATAGCCCTCATTGTAATTAATCTCAATGTTAAGTATCCAAATCCAAATCACCAACAATTAATCACCTTAACGTCTTCAAAATGGCATACAAAGTGTCAGCCAGTTGAATAACGTTGTAAGTAACTATTAAAATGATGTAACCGAAATGGTCTTGCAGTGCGGAATAATGTTTTAAAAGCCTTTTGCATAAAAGATTTTATTATCATTATTTTTAATAATAGAAATAAATTTTTGCTCTACTGAAAAATTATGATTTGGTAACTTAAAACGTTATTCGCGGCTGTGCTTCAATTGTAACATCTGTTTTCTTTTTAAATCAAACGTTAAACAATTTTCATGAAATGTTGATTAAGTTAATCAGAGCCGTTCACATTACATTTGAGACGATTTAGATGACAGATGATAAAGAAAAAATTTCACCAAACAAATTTAAATTTCTTTAAATTATCAAAAATGGATAAAAAATACTTTAATAAAGTGAGAACATCATTTTAAACATATTAATTATGGAATTGTGAAAATTTACGAATTATTAAAAGTCAAATAAAAACATTAAGAAGAAATAATGGTCGGTTGTGCACGCGAGGGTTACTTACATGGTGACCGATTCTATATTGTACTCAGTTTGAGGTATGTTCAGAGGATTCGATGTGGTTTATGAAGTAATTAAGTTGTTATCATGTCAATTTGAAGTGATTAACAAATAACTTCAATATATGGTTAAACATCTCGATTTTGATGTGATTAGAACTTAATCACGCTCGAGTTGCTTAAACGCGTTTAAAGTGTGAACATAGCATAAGTGTCACAATATAACAATTGAAAACGATGTAGTAGAAGATAATCCAACGACATCAAAATATGCCGAACTTCTTCCAATGGAAAAATACATACAGAGAAACAGCGGTTGTTTTATAGAAGAAGTTGTACGCAGAAGTTTGGCTGAAGATGGAAGGTCGAAAATTCAAAGTTGTATCGGATTATTTAAGAATTAAGGATTTTACGATTCCTTTAAGTAATACAACGATATGGAGCTAAGATGAAAAGTTGTACGCATCAAAAAAAGAAGTCATAGTGGATTTGAGAAAAAATAAAGAAGAAAATGGAAGATTTTCCATAGTTGTAAATTAGCAGACGGATGTATCTTATTTAAAATATGTAATTTTTTTATTCGTTATTCTCATCGATTAATCGAATAATTTTTTAGATTTAATCGTTAGATCGAACGAACAAAAACAATTATTTGAATTATTCGAACAAAGCTGAAAGGCGAATAATTGACAACTCTAATATGTATGTATGTATATGTAAAAATTATTTAGTTGCTCTCTATTCTACTCGCACAATGGTGAAGGGTATATAAGTTTCGGCACAGCGGAATATAGCACTCTTACTTGTTTTTTATAAAAGTTGTTGAGAGTTGTTTCACTTACTTTACTGCATTTCTGTATGTCTTATTGCGTAGCGCATAATTGTGCGCTTATTATTTTAAATGTACCATTAGTGCTTCGCAAAATGATAAAATTTGTTATTGGGGACTTACACATAAGCGATGTTATTGACAGAAAAACAAACGGCCCTATCTACAAAAGATCATATGATAAACTCTAAAAGGCCTAACTAACAGTTTTCATAATACATACACAACCAAATGGGTCATAGTTTCCCAGTTGGCTATGTCGTGCAAGAATCATTGATGAATCGTGCACGACAATGTTAATTCCTGCACGACACGTAAGGGACAACTAATGCAAATCGTCGATGACATTTTCAAACAAGTTTCGCGTAAATCGTGCACGACACAAAAAGAGACAATTTCGCTCAGCCTGTCGTTGATGACCACATGCACGACATTGTCGTCCATATAGTCGTTAATGACCACATGAAAGGCATTGTCGTTTGTATTGTCTTTGATGACTATATAGACGACAATGGATTCTACTTTGACGTCAACGACTGCGTAAAGGACAATGTCGATGACTGAATAAATAAAAATATACAATAGCACATATATGTTTTTAAAATCATACCTTAGTCTTTGAGTTCTCAGACTTGACTGACTGATTTTCTTCACTTTGCTTTGGTTGTTTTTTTTTTATTATTATCGTTATTTTACAGTTATTTTTATTTTTTATTGGGAACAACTTATTTTTGTTTGTTAAGAAGACAGCTTACAAGACAATGTCGCTCATATTGTCGTGCTTAGAAGTTGATAAAGGACACCTTACATCGGTCATGGAAATGTGGACCGGAGGTGGATCTCTCCTCAAATCGGTCCACTAAGATGGGATTTTTGGAAATTCGAATTTTTAGGGGGTAAAATAAGGGTAAAAAATAGGAAAATTCGATAACCTTATATCTCCAAAACTAAAAGAGATACAAAAAGACTGTAATTCGTATCGTTGTACTTTAGAAAAATAAGCGCAAAGGTGTCTGCTAATTGATAAATCAATTATCAATTAGCTGCACTTTTGTACAGGTAACCACAATTGCGTACCTGCACATTAAGGCAGGTAAATGCATTTAAGATAACTGCATTTTTGATTTACCTGCACAAAAAATCGTGCAAAGGAGATTGTGCAGCTAAGTCAAAACTATGTATTGTATCCAAAACTTCGCATGCTATATTTTCATTTAAGTCAACGTACGATTGTTGTAAAAACTATTTTAATTCTGTTCTATCTTTGTCAAATTACAAAAGCTTCGAGCATAAAGCCCCATGTGAAATAGAAAAACTAAGCATTGTCGGTTTTTGCATAAATTTTATTTTACAGAAAAAATATAATAATGAAAAGTTTTAAAAGGCCACTAATACCTTTAAATAACCTCAACTTTTGCAATCGGACAATTAATAGGCAAAAAAATTGAGAAATGGCACCTGGTAGTGCTGGGAAACTATCGATAGTACTATCGATAGTCTTAAAATATCGACAATATCGATAGGAAAAATATCACTATCGATATTATTATTATTTAAAATACAGCTATGAAGACATGTAACAGCTGCTATACACACACATTTTTTGCCGCAAATTTTTACTTGCTATTATTAATACGCGCTGAATTACAGCAATAAATACAAACAACAAGAATGGCAGGTGGTATGGATTGCTTAGCTGTAATTTTTTATTGCTAATTAAAGCCTTAATGTCGAAATTTGTTTTTGTAATTTTACATGGGGACTGAAATGTTAAATATTTTTGTAATGCTGTAAAAAAAAAAATGCAAATGCAATTGCGAGCATGGGAAGAAATAACGAACGACCATTAGAGGATAAGTCCGCTAGATTAATTACCTTTTGGGTTGAGAATCAAAACCAATTTAGAAAGTTATCGTAAGTTGCAATATAATATCTTATAGTCCCTGCTTCTTTGGTTCCTTCAGAAAGGTGCTTATCAACAGCATAATTGTTCAAAAACTATAGGTTCAATAAAGTGATAGAAACAACGAACTGTATATTGATAAAGAGCTAGTTACAGTTTTCCTGCACAAGAACAAATATTCAGTCGACAGTAATATCGATAGAATCGATAGTGAAATCTGGACTATCGATAAATATCGATAGTATCCCAACTACCAGGTGGCACTTGAAATTGATTAAAAATGTGAAAACAGACAATGTATTAGTAGTGATTTCCAACTGTCGGCAAGTAAGGCTAAAATTGCAGGTCCATATGTTTGGAGACAAAAAGGGATTTTACTATATCGATACCTTCCCATAAGAATGTATTAAGCGTCACGTTTTTCGAAAATGACTTTTTGATGTGGAACTATACTAGAAGTTAAGCTCCACATTTCGACCTGGGTTTCGCTGCCCTATCATGGATGCAAAGGAAACTAGAGAGAAAATAAAATTGTATCAACCATCAAGTTTTCTCACTGGAATAATGTTGCACCCTGTAATTTGTATTATCCGCCAAAGAAATTATGCTAAGCCACATTTCTAAATATGTTTTGTATTCTGAAAATCGCTTTCCAAATATGTTCCTTTTAATAAAATACACAAATAAATAACTAAATGAGACGTTTTTTTCGTTTCCTACACAATTTTAGAAATGTCGCTTAATACATTCTTATGGGAAGGTATCGATATGTTCATAAAAAAAAAAAAAAAAAAAAAACTCAAGTCTCTACAGAGCTAATTTTTTAATTTTATTACATTGAATTTACCTACTTTAAATAAAAAATTAAAAGACAGATATAAGATCACATAACAAAATATTTGTCTTGAAATTCTTAGCTTTATAATTTTAACATTCTTAGCTTTATATTAAGTCGGTTCGGTAAAACATACAAGAACTGAGTTTGAGGCGGCTAAAAAAACTACTAGTAGATCGCAGTAATTCTTTTTCATTCGGTTGAACCATTAAGTCTAAAATTTCAAAATATCACTGCATGAAGCATATGTTATAGGGTGATCGATCGAATAGTATTCGACCGGTTTTAACCGGTTATTTTAGTCTTGCACAAGTCGAATATTTTAAAATGTCTATATTTCGAATATCGAATAAACCGGCTATTTTGGTAAAATAAACCGGTTATCTTAGTAATGTGACATTTAATTAGTATTGTGGTTATTTTGTTGAACTATTTATGGTTTTTAATCCAAATTTATAATATTTTTAATTAGGCTTAAGTTCATGAAATTTAATTTTTATTAAATTATTTTTGTGAAGAAAGGAATTTTACAACATGAAAATCAATTAAAATTGTTATTGATAATCTTTCATTCTTGACGTGGCTCGGGCTCGAACCCTGGCCGGCAGGTTACCATGACATGTTTCGATCGCAACCACTCGATCTCCTCAGATGGATTTGCCGTCTTACACTCGCAGCCATCGACGACTGCTGACGTCACTAGTCAAACATCAATCCTTAAACCAAATTGTATTTTAACATTTGGTAGATCGAAATTTGCTTTCCTGAATGATTATCCACTTTAATTGATTTTACATGTTTTTTCCTTTACTTCTGTTTTTTCGTACTTTCGTCAAGAATTTTTCTTGAAGTCCAAGTACATTTTTTGTTTTTTCACTTTGTCTTTCTCTTTTCTGTTGACCTTTTTCAGCACAACTTGAAGGACAAATGTACACATAGAGCTCGTGCCTTAGCTTTAACAATAATTAGTATTGTGGTTATTTTGTTAAACTATTTATGGTTTTTAATCCAAATTTTTAATATTTTTAATTAGGCTTAAGTTCATGAAATTTAATTTTTATTAAATTATTTTTGTGAAGAAAGGAATTTTACAACATGAAAATCAATTAAAATTGTTATTGATAATCTTTCATTCTTGACGTGGCTCGGGCTCGAACCCTGGCCGGCAGGTTACCATGACATGTTTCGATCGCAACCACTCGATCTCCTCAGATGGATTTGCCGTCTTACACTCGCAGCCATCGACGGCAAATAAGACGGCAAATCCATCTGAGGAGATCGAGTGGTTGCGATCGAAACATGTCATGGTAACCTGCCGGCCAGGGTTCGAGCCCGAGCCACGTCAAGAATGAAAGATTATCAATAACAATTTTAATTGATTTTCATGTTGTAAAATTCCTTTCTTCACAAAAATAATTTAATAAAAATTAAATTTCATGAACTTAAGCCTAATTAAAAATATTAAAAATGTGACATTTATATACATTTTCCTAACTTTTGTTATAAATGCAACCATAATTTAAGTATTTTTCTAGTTGAATATTGGGAAAACTTGAACTTTTTATGAAGAATGTCAAAACAAAATGTAACTAAAGGCAAAAAACATTACGAGCAATGTAAATACAGTACTCTTAATTTTCTATATGTTATAAATTTTTCATATTATTCGAATGTGTATTCTAATGTGTGGTTTATAGAACACGAGCGCCTTACTCGTCCGTTTAACTTACATTAAAAACAAAAACAAAATTTCGAAATTTGTTTTTGTTTTTGTTTTAAATGTTATTTGAACGGACGAGTAAGGCGCTCGTGTTCTATAAACTACACATAAGTCAAATTACAACCCTCAAAGTATAAAAGCTTTTGAGGATTTTAGTTTGACTTAAAATACGCATTCGAATAATATGAAAAATTTATAAAATAAATGTAACTCACCATGAGAAATAAAATTCCTAGATTCTATTTGTTATTGTATATATTTTGATAAAGATGTCAACTCTGGTGATATTTCGAACTGATTTAAAAGACAATGGTGCTTAAAAGGCCCTAAAATGATAAGTCATAACTTATTAATCACCAGGGAAATATGCTCTAAAAAATGAGTTTTATGCGCATTAAATATGCAGCAAAAATTCGAAAATATGCCTTTAAAATTGCTAAAAATATGCCCCAAAAAAATCAAAATTTGCTCATTTAAAAACAAAATATTCAACAATTGCATTTTAAACAAACAATACTAAAGCAAAGTATTTACAGACCAATTCGAAAAGAATTTAATCTGCTGTAACATATATTTTGGGCGCATTTATTCAAGATTACAAGAGGCATTTAAAAAAATCGAATTTGTATCAAAATATGCCTTAAAAAGGCAAAATATACGCTAACAACTTAAAAAATGCTGCAAAAAGGCTCTTTTAACTAAATTATGCAAAAATATGCTCCAAACGGTGAAATATGCCAAAATATGCAATAACAAATCGATGCCAAAATTCATAAAAAGCTCTAAAACGGATAGATATATTATTTCTGCCTTCATTTGTCGCACAAGGAAAAACATGCAATTTCATATTTGTGGTTTCCCTGTTAATCACCTTTAATTAGTCCACAAACTTGACATTAATATACGCCAAGTAAAACTTGACTTTGTTCCCAGTAGTTTTTAAGTTTGTACTTTGACTGCAGTTTTTTAAACGCTGATATTAGCCCTGTGTGTTTTAATTACGCTGATCTATCTGTTCAAATTTCATCCAACTTTTTCCGTATGTCCCCTCTTGGCCGCTTTCGCATTCGGTCTGGGAACGATCAAGCGGAGAGATAGCCTAGAGGCGGAATGGGGGGTTAACAGCGTCATCAGGCTTTTTTTTGAGTACGGTAACTATTGCTTTAATAATATATATGATGTTTATCGGCCCTGAACCCTATCCTAAGTTAGTACCATTTAGGGAAATACAAACCACCAAAAAAAAAATCCCTCTTACAGATTCTCATTCGCTTAGGACCTTGCATGTTTAATTTTATATTTTAAGTGCAATACTAATCCAAAAAGAACCAGTTAAAGAATCCGTCTGAAGTTTGAAGTAAAGCTTGTGCACGGTATTCTCATTAAGTCTTGGAGATGTTCATCGGCAAGTCTGTTCCGGAATTTATTTTTTAATGAAGTTCATCTTAGAAAATGATGCTTCTCAAACATATGTTGACCCAAACAAAGTGAGAAGATTCAAGGCTAATTTTTTTAGTTCAGGGTATTTATTAGCATAAACAAATTTTATCCAAAACTCTTGACAAGAAACTTCCTGTTTTTGGTGTTTTAAAACTGTATTTTCTTGGAAATCGATCATTTCCATCTGGAGAAAAGCTTTATAACTCCTGAAAATATTTGCAGATTTATTACTCCATTCATCCCAGGCTTCAGAGAGTAAATGTTACTGAGAATATCGATGACATTCCTAGTTTTCTTAAAAATTGCGAATCTGTTTTCAAATTCCGATTTAAGATCCTCAGTGAAAGTCTTGTATTGGCCGACGCACAGTGGGGCCTTTTGACTTTTTTCGTTGCAAAAATCATAACTTTTGAACTGATAAAGATATTTAAAAAGCATTTATAAGAAAACTTTTTTATCTTTAATATACATGATTTGCAAGGTCATAGGTTAGGCGCGGCACTGTGCACAGTGTCTGCTTTCGACTGTTTTGCTTTTTTTGTTGAAAACATCATAACTTTTGAAGATACCAAGAAATTTGTAATGGGGAAAAAACACTTTATTTTTAAATCTTTCAGGATCAAAATAAGTGCTCCCTTATTGTGATAGGCATTGGACACGATGTCACCTTTGACCTTTCTTGTCGCAAAAATCATATATTTTGAAGTAATGATATTTTTAAAATTTCTCAAACATTTAAAACACAACTTTTTGTGCTTTAAATGACATTCTCATAGGGAAGTCTAGAAAAAATGATGCTCTAATATAACATGGTTTAATAATATAACTCTTTTTATTTATATTACAGATAAAAATAATTGAAATATTTTTAATACTAATGTTAATTTATAATATTATTTTATAGTATGATATATTATAATATGATATTGAGTTATTTTTATAAATTTTTTTAATAGTTAGTTTTCTTCAAAATAGTCATTAACATTTTAAGCGATTTGTAATAGACTTAACATATCGGAGCTATAATTATATTCTTCCAAATCTTTTCGAGATCTTACATGTCTCCGCGATGAAATCAGTGGGTCTGAAGAGGCCGCCAACATATTAAAAAGATCGTCATTCTGTCTAATCCGTGAAATTTTGCAAGTATTCGCATATATAAAGTGCTTGTAATTTTTATTTTTGCATTCCTGGGCTTCTTCTGATAACTCTCCAATTGGTAAGCATTGATATTCAATTAAATTTTGGCCATGAGCCAAAATCTTATGGAGTATGTAGGAGTAAGTTTCTTCTCAGGGTACTTTTGAGCCAAAAGCTGGGCAGTTTTTGATGCGTAATCCTGAAACTTTGGGCCATTTACCATTTCTCTAGAGTTTATAACATTTAGAATAACTGCCAACCTTTTTATAATATGGTTGTCGACACCAGTAATTTGGGCTGTTACCTCATCATTTTCCAAAAACGATCTGGACATGTTACCATTATTAGTATTTCCATATCCCTGCTTTGGACAGTCTATTTTTAGTCCAAGGTTCTTAAGAAATTAATTTTGTATAATATTTTTTTGAGCAGTTAGTTTTTCTTTTGGTGTTGCATTCTCATGAAAACGTTCTCCTACTCTCGGAATTGTATACGCTAATTTTAAAATAAACTCCATGCACCTAATTCTGGCATGTAACGGAAAAATTCCATATTCATAGTTTTGCTCATCACTTGAATCATTAAAATTTTGAAAGTCCTTCTGTGACTTTTTGCAAATTGCACACTTCAAAGTTGAAGAAGTATCTGTTATTACATTTAAGACTTTGCCATCAATCATTGTAAGACAAAATTCATAATAACAGAAGGCTTTAGTTCGGAAATTTGCTTTTTTATATCATTTACTGTAGACTTGATTATTTCTGAAGACTCCTTTGCATATTTAAAAAATATCGGACGGCAAAAATGGACTGACGATGGGCGAGGATTTTTCCAATGCTCAGAGATTTCACCTCTAAAGCCTGGTACTCTGTTCAACATTTCACGTGAAATGCTGTCAAAACGCATATAAAAAAAACTTGTGCGGAATATCTATGAAATAATGTTGATAGAGTTGTACTCTGTTCATTTTGTGAAAAAGTTCCGAAATGTTTCTGGAAACATTTTTTTACAACTGCGAAATAATGTAAGCTGCAAAAAAGCAAAAATGTATGTACTGATTATTAAATACGAAATAAAAAATTAAAATAACACAACCGGTAACAGTTTCTTATCCATATTTACTTTCTTTTTTATTAAAGTTTTTATTAAAAATAAATTATTTTTAGTAAAAAACAAGTGGCGTTTGTTAACATACGCAAACCAATGTCGCATACTTTGCAGGAATAAAATCGTCAAATTATACAAACTCGCATGATAGGTAACATTGATACATGTCAAACTTTTCGTGTGAAATAATTAATGTTGCTCAACATTTTTCACAAATTTGAACAGAGTACTAGGCTTTAGTCGTAAAGGAACTATAGAAGCCATAAACATATTTGCATCTGTAATAGTTATGTCAGTTGTCGATATTGATTGTTTGTAGGCACTTTGACCAGATGATCCATCACATCTCCACTTGCTTATCAATGTAAGCCTATCTGGAAGTAATGCTCTTTCTTTTTCAGGAAAACTTTGAACTAAGCGTTTAGATGTATGATCCATTAAGTCTTGCAGTTCAACTTCTGCTGATACTTCAGTAACTTTTACATTAGATGGTACTGCTTCTTTTTTGGCAGAGGTAACCTTTTTATATCCAGGAAGAACATTCACATTATCATATATATTATTTCTAAAGCACTTTTTTTTGTCGGTTGCAAATATCTCCTATACCACCGCATCAAATTTAATGAATCATATCTCATTTTAAAGCTTATTTCTAACACTAATGACGAAAAATAATTAGAAATTGAAAAATTAATATTTTCATTGATAAAAATTATATTTTAAAATGTATTGAAGTTACTAAAATTTCTATTAATTATTTTAATTTTATGTTACAAAAATGACAACTAACGGTGAGCAATATTCGCACGGGTCATCTAGTGATAACATAAAACAGATAAAATAAAATATAAAAAATATTAAAATTTTGGTAGCTTTTTTCTTTATTTGACAATTTTTTTTTAATTTTGGTTGCAAAAATATCTTGGCTGTGGCAACGCTGTCTATAAGATTGTAACATCTTTCTTCAAATTTCAAGAAAACCTGTCATTTTTTGTGGCCCAATTTAGCTAAATTATTTAAAGTACTGTGTAGTAAATATATAATATATAGCAAAATAATATATATATAACAAAATATGGGCGTGACCATTTTTGCCCATTTTTAGATATTCTCTATTTTATTTGTAAAAAGTACCTAAATATAGGGTGTCTGAAAAACGGCAACTGCCAAAAAAGTAGGGTATCTGGTGGACATTTTCTTACTTATTTTAATAAACAATAAATATACCTTTAAAACAATACCAAAAAAGTGGTGATCACATGGCAATATTTCTGACACTTCAATTCTAAAATGTCTTTTTTTTCTCAAAATCACCTTTTTTTGGAATTTCTAAAAAACTGTCGACTTTAAGCAGCTCCACCAGCTATAATTCTTATCCAATTAAGAAAAACGTTTTTGAGTTCTTATCAGTAAAGTGGTCTTTATACGATGTGTTCATTCATTTTACAAAATTTTGTCATTAAATTTTGTATTTTTGCCACGGTTTTTGGGAAAAGGCGCCACAGTGCGACGTCAAGCTCGTTGTCATTGCAAATTTTTTTAAATTGGCGAAGTGCAGGCGTTCATTATCCAGATCAATGTTGAAAAGATCGAGTTTTCGCAAAAAGCTTTTTACTTCTGTCAAGAGCTCATATACAAGTTTTCCTTTGCCTTGAAGTTTATTGATAAGAAAGCAATGTAAGTTACGTTTTCTTTATCGCTAAGAAAACTTAAGTAATATATTTCTCATGTATTTGTTGTTAGATAATTTAAAATATTTTGTATTGGTAACACAAGGGGTGCATTAAATAGGTCTACATTCCGGATCCGGACCGCGGTTCGCCAGTTGGTGATCCCCGCCATAGATTCTTATCACTCAGGCTATTACATGTTGAATTTTATGTCTCTAGGTCCAATATTAACCATAATTAAAAGAAATGCCAGTTGTAGAACCAAAAAGCTAAAGAAAGAAATCTAATTTTCTTATTTCCCCTTTTTTGTACTTTTCTCCCCATAGAAGTATCAAAAATTTCAATATATTGAGCGGGAGCCCATTTAATACGGATATGCCAAAGAATGGGGAATAATATTTTGTAAAAAAACTAATTTCAAATTTCGAAAAAGTACCAAATTCGTATTTGTATTTTTTAGATACGTTTCTAACGTGATATTTTGTTTATGTTTACGTCTATTGGTTTAAAAGATAGAGGAAGGGGTGACAAAAAAATAGTGTTTGTGTAGAAAATCATTAAAAAAATAACGTTTACCTCTTTGTCATCTTTCGAACACAAAAATAATAATGTTTTTATCAAACTCAACAAAAGACGAGAACATTTAATTCCGTTCGGGGGTTTTTTCAAGACCACAAACTTCATAGTGTCCGGTTCAGCTCATTGATGTTCGTCCCTTTTGGCTGGTAAAAAAAAATCAAAACATTTTTTCAAAGTTATTTTTGGGAATACAAAATTTATTATTAATAAGATTTCTGTAGGTCGTGCTAAATTCTCAATTTTTCATTTTTGATGAATACACTGAAATTTATTGTTGAGGGAAAGCTAGCTTATATGCGCATTTCACTGGTTGCTTAGGCCAGCTTATCAGGAAACCTTTTCCAAAGAAAAGCTAAAAATATTATACAAATAAAACCCTAAAGCGAATAAGAATTATAAGCACTCAAAGTCTTACTTGTAACAATATCAAAGCTTAAACAAAACACCAACAATAGACAGTGAGTTTATCTTTTCTTACGCTGGGTCTCCACGTAGCAATTTTTATTGATAAGTACAAGCAATAACGTCGCAGAACAATGACAGAACAATGGAGCAATAATTGCTGACTATATTGCTGGAGAACACGTGAAATTGCTTTGCTTTAAACTAACGTACAGAGAAATGAAATGTCAATAAATATTGCTACGTGGAGACCCGCGGTTACATTCCCCTATAATTGGTTGGCTTTTTTCCGACTCGAATTGTAGTTGGAAGTGGATAAAAAGAAAAAACAAAATTAAAAAACAAATTTCTTCACTTTATTGTCTTCGTAAGAATTCTTAGAAGTTTTTTTTTCTTGTTGTTTGTGTATACACAAACACTAAAAAAAGATATCGTTCCTTTGTGTGTGAGCCGAGTGCTAAATAACCCAGCCAGCAAAATAATTCGACGTCGCACTGTGGCGCCTTTTCCCAAAAACCGTGGCAAAAATACAAAAATTGATGACAAAATTTTGTAAAATGAATGAACACATCGTATAAAGACCACTTTACTGATAAGAATTCAAAAACGTTTTTCTTAATTGGTTAAGAATTATAGCTGGTGGAGCTGCTTAAAGTCGATAGTTTTTTAGAAAGTCCAAAAAAGCTGATTTTGAGAAAAAAAAGACATTTTAGAATTGAAGTGTCAGAAATATTGCCATGTGATCACTACTTTTTTGGTATTGTTTTAAAGGTATATTTATTGTTTATTAAAAAAAGTAAGAAAATGTCCACCAGATACCCTCCTTTTTTGGCAGTTGCCGTTTTTCAGACACCCTATATTTAGGTACTTTTTACAAATAAAATAGAGAATATCTAAAAATGGGCAAAAATGGTCACGCCAATATTTTCTTAGCATATTTACTACACAGTACTTTAAATAATTTAGCTAAATTGGGCCACAAAAAATGACAGGTTTTCTTGAAATTTGAAGAATGATGTTACAATCTTATAGCCAGCGTTGGCACAGCCAAGATATTTTTTCAACCAAAATTAAAAAAAAAGTGCCAAATAAGGAAAAAAGCTACCAAAATTTTAATATTATTTATATTTTATGTTGTCTTAAGCACAAAAATGTCATAATGTCATTTCAAAATTCGGAATTATTCGAGTTATTAAGAAAATCACATAATGAAAATGTATTTAATTTGCCTATTGTGGAAAAATTGCACGGTTTACCAGGGAAAGGATGTTAAAAACAAAATTAACTTCGTTTTCTTGGATATTCGTAGAAAATGGCTTGCCTCAAACCGTGCGACAAAAACCCTTATGGAAAAGTACTCAGACTGGCAAAATGGAGTAACAACTTTTGAAAACATCGAAGAACTGCATACATCTTTGGACAGCAGAAAAGGAAGACCTGCTAAAACTATAAACGAGTGTTGGAGTACACAAAAAAACCTAAACTTCAAAATGCTACAAAAGAAATATCTACATCGAATCTGTCAGAAGCATTATGTCTTAAGTACGTAAAAGATAAAGATAAATCAAGGTCTGATATTACGAAAGCTGTGGAGCTTGCTAGCCCAGATCGACTGCGAAGGATTAAAGAAAGTATTCCAACTCCTCCGAATGCATTACCCACAAGGTATAGCATAGAAGAAGCCTTAGCGTTATTTATGGACTTGGGATTGTCAAAGGAGAAACAAAGATTACAAGCACTTTAGATATGCGAATACTTGCAAAATTTCACGGATTAGACAGAATGAGGATCTTTTTAATATGTTGGCGGCCTCTTCAGACCCACTGATTTCATCGCGGAGACATGTAAGATCTCGAAAAGATTTGGAAGAATGTAATTATAGCTCCGATATGTTAAGTCTATTACAAATCGCTCAAAATGTTAATGACTATTTTGAAGAAAACTAACTATTAAGAAAATTAATAAAAATAACTCAATATCATATTATAATATATCATACTATAAAATATTATAAAATACTTTTCAACAAAAAAACCACTGTGCGCAGTGCCTCCACAAAGATATGGCTAATAATGATACTCATTTTTATTAAAATATCTTTCTGACCTCAAAAGTTATGATGTTTGTAAAAAACAGTCGAAAGCAGACACTGTGCACAGTGCTTAACCTATGACCTTGCAAATCATGTATATTAAAGCTAAAGGAGTTTCCTTTCAAATGCTTTTTAAAATTTTTAAATATCTTTATCAGTTCAAAAGTTATGATTTTTGCAACGAAAAAAGTCAAAAGGCCCCACTGTGCGTCGTTCAGATATCTGAGAGAAACGTCGGCAAAAAAGTCGGAATCGTATACGAATTCTGTCAGATTTCTGACCCAAAAATGTATGAAGTGGTTGACACGAATTCTGAAAGACATGTCGTGGGAAATTCTGGTTTTTTTGTCGGCATTTCTGATAGATATCTAACAGAAATCCAATGAAAAAGGCATGAGAAGTTCTGATGTGTTAGCCGAGATTCTAACTGATAGCTGAAAGAAATAATTTGTTGCAAAATATTTACATAATTATAAATTTTAGACGTACGTACATTTTTTTTATGCTTTTTATCTTGAACAAATAAA
Source organism: Pollenia angustigena (assembly GCA_930367215.1). Classification (NCBI taxonomy): domain Eukaryota; kingdom Metazoa; phylum Arthropoda; class Insecta; order Diptera; family Polleniidae; genus Pollenia; species Pollenia angustigena. The sequence continues at coordinate 217,640,246 of OV884058.1, read as the reverse complement.
ATAAAATTAAAATTATTTTCAACTAAATGACAATTGTCATTATTTTAAAAAATTAATAAGTCTCGTTAGACAAATCTATTGGACATATCTGTACATAAATTTTCCTCGATATATCCATGCGAAATCGATTAAAAATAGGCCGGAGAGTAAGTATATTCAATGTCTGACAGAAATCCGAACGAAGTCTCTAAGAATGAAGTCAGACATTTGCACGAAATGTCGGATTCAGACAATGTCGAAGTATTTTGCTGGCTGGGTAATGTTCTGTTTATTTTTGAACACTGGTATAGACTAATGGTGTTTTCTTTTCTACAAAAAAATGTGACATTTTATTTAAAAAAATGCAATTTTGGGTCTGTTTCTTAAAAATATTGCTCCCGAAAAGGGTGGCTTGTATTATTCTAAAAAACTCACCCTTTTCGGGAGCAAAATTTTTAAGAAACAGAAAACAAATTGCATTTTTTAAATAAAATGTCACATTTTTTGGAGAAAAGAAAACACCATAAGGTAATGTGGTAATAAAAACAATTTGGATTCAAATTCTAAATAAAACATCAAACATTTGAAATTTGAAATTATGTTTTGAAAATCTTGATGATTCACAACTCCATTAAAAAAGTTTAATCTATTTAGGGGTGGTTAACCTTTTTCGCTAAAGTTCAATACTATAAAAACAAGATTCTTGACTTTTCTTCAACTTCAATGACTTTTATTGAAATTAATGATTTCAATTAAGATTGAAAGGTTTATATTTCAAATGCCTTTCTTTATTTCAACTTACATACCTTTTGGATTATGCCAATTGTTTGTTAAATTATTTTTTTAAACATTCGCCTTTTAATTCTTATCATTTTGATTTCCTGTAGAAATGCAAATTTTAAGATAAATATTGAAACAAATAAAGAAAACTGCTAATTTTGTTTGCTATAAAATCGGGAGAATTTTCAGACAAATCAACACATCACTGGAAACATTCATTAAATGAACATGGTAAATTTAAAATTGAATCTTTTAAAATTCTTTTTTTTAAACAGTTAAGCAAATAAAATTAATTAAATTTTAACAATTTCATATCTTTTAAGAATTCTTTGCAATTATTTTTCATTGCTGCTGGCCTCTCCCTAATATCCTGGGCATCTTCGGCAGGCATTGTGAGTCGTGAATATTTACCTACCGTTGATACCACTCAACGCTTCTTTCATTTACCTTCGTCGTATTATAAACCGGATTACAATCATTATAAGCCACAATATTATCAAACCTATCCATCCTATCCATCCTATCCCACCTATCCAACCTATCAATCCAATTATCATCAATATCCAAACGGTGGCGTTGGTGGCTACCAGCAACAGGGTCTTGGTACATCCGTGGGAATAGCTGGAGTGGGCGGTTATTATCCTAATATTAATTTGGCTTTGTTGGGTGGCACTAAACCAAAACCAAGAGTTGATATTATTGATACTGTTTACGATACCAATGGAGGTTATGTTTATGGCAAAAAGAAGTAAATGGAAATTGATTGAAAATGGTTTACGAGATTGGCACAATTTTTTAATTTTAAATAGATTAGGTTTAAGATAATAGCAGAAGTTTGTAATAAAAATAAAAATATTTGAAATGCTTTAAAGAAAATTCTGTTTTATTTCAACTTTTTTAAAATGATGTGAATATTTAGCCTTATTTCGGTTGTCGTTGTCGTCATCGACAGTGTCGTTTTTTGTAGAAGATTAAAGAACACAGGCTGTGTGTCACTTTAATCTATTACAAGAAATGACACTGTCGAGGACGACAACGACAACCGAAGATTAAAAAACACAAGCTGCGTGTCACTTTAACCTATAACAAAAAACGATACTGTCGATGACGACAACGACAACCGGAATAATGGTAATTATGTTTTCTTGTGCGGCCCATTAAGGCAGAAACAGTATATTTATCCGTTTTTGAACTTTCTTTGCATTGCCATCGATTTGTAAGTGCATATTTAAATCTTTGCAGCATATTTTAGTTAAAGAACCTTTTTGCACCACTTTCAAAGTTTAAAGTGCATATTTCACCTTTTTAAGCCTATTTTATACATGTTAAACTTTTTTAAATGCTTTCGCAGGCAATGAAAAAATATCGTGTGATCAGGGCTGCCAGATAAATTTGTGAGGAAATCGTCAATTTCCTGAGAAAAAATAAAAAAATCGTCTTTCACGTTTCGAAAAATCGTCAAAAAAATCGGACAACTTAAAATTAATTTTTTTTTTTTAACAATTTTTGTTCGATTTTAATAAAAAAAAAAACATTTAAACAAAAACGAAAATTACTTCATTCCCAACTAGCATCTTCAATCGTGTAAGAGACCCTGGGAGTCTCATGAAGACCGTCTTTGATCGTCGATAACCGCATTTTTTAATCTTCGAAGATGCCTCACATGGAAAAAACTGTTACTCGTCTTACATTCTTCCATTGCACGGCGAAAGACGCTTCTTCAATCGTTGTCGGAATCGTTTAAGACTTGGTTAAAGATTATTCATGTCAAGAATCGTATGAAAGTCATGTAGATATTATCTTACAACTCGTGAAATGTTCGCCGAATAATTGAAGCACAGCCGCGAATAACGTTTTAAGTTACAAAATAATAATTTTTCAGGAGAGCAAAAAAAAACGTATTTTGACAGGCAGCATTATTTGTTTTAAACATTTTTTTTTTCTATTATTAAAAATAATGATAATAAAAACTTTAATGCAAAAGGCTTTTAAAACATTATTCCGCACTGCAAAACCATTTCGGTTTCATCATTTTGTTAGTAACTTGCAATGTTCTTCCACTGGCTGACACTTTGTACGCCATTTTGAAGGCGTTAAGGTGCATAGTTTTGGTTGATTTGATGTTTAAACTGTGTAAGAGAGTAAGGTCAACGGTTATCTGCAAAAAAAACAGTTTTTGCAAAAGGTGGCGTTTACAACGTTATTCGCGGCTGTGCTTCAATTGTTGAAAATATGATTTATACAGAGTCGTAAAAGATTAATTTGATGATGGTTGGACGAAAGATAAATAAAGTGTAACATTGTTGTTTTTGTTCTCTGAAAATAATCATTTAAATATTTTCTTCAGACTTGCATATTACAGCCATACCTAAACAAAAGCGGCACGCGATTGCAATTGGAAAAACCTATTTTGACAGCTCCTTAATAGTGAAGTTGGCTGCTATTGTTAATTAATAATATTAATTTAGCTATTTTTTGATCAAGTTGTGGATTTTATGAAACAAGAAAGATATCACTACTTTTCTTGAAAAAACGTTGACGCTCTTGTTAAGGTATGGGCATATCAGCGTAAAAGCCAAGCGAAAGAAAATGCTTAACATCCCGCTCTTGTTAAGGTACGGCTGTTCCAAGATTCCAAGATTAAATAACGAACGTGTCATAAAATTTAATGTTTTATTCAGACTTTGGAGACTAAAAAAAATCGTAACTTTATGGAAAAAATTAGCAAATCGGCACTTTGCTAATTTCGGAACAAAAAATCGTCAAAATGACGATAAATCGTCAAAAATGGCAGCTCTGCGTGTGATATTCTCGCCTTTTTGTTTTAAATACGGTAATTACGCTTATTTGCATACTGGTTATAAGCACTTCACGCTTTTATGCATCCAAACTTGTGCATTACAGTTTGCTATTTATACCCACACTAAAATGGTGGAGACGGTGTTATGCATTTGTGCTGATGTATGTAACACCTTAAAATGTTGATCGATCGACTCAGAATCACTTTCTGAGTCGCAATTTCTGACTCTCAGAAACTTTATAACAGATTTTAATAAAATTTTTAACATAGATCCCTTTTCATATACACTAGACTGGTCGCAATTTTTTTTTTAAATTTAATTGTTTGCGCTGCTTAAAATATGAGGTTTGGTGTAAGAAATCGTGATCTAATTTTTCAGGTCAATCCGACGGTGCCTAGCCGTGCCGGGTGGGGCCCAAAGTTCCCCATATTATAAAAAAAAACATCTTTTCTATCAAGTGTGCCAAATTTCAGCTTCCTATGTCATCAGATGGCTTCAGAAAGTTGCGGAAAGAATAGGACATACATGCAAACATCCTGACATACAAAGAAATTATATATTTGGGGTATTCACAAGGTGTGCTATCATGTTATATTGTCATAATGTTCTAACATTTTACAATGGTTTAAAAATATTGTTGTTGCTTTGTAAACAAAAAGTGTCTTAAATTAATAGAACGTTGCTTGCTATGTTTATTGTGCTGTCGTAATTAATCAGAAGAGACCAGAGCTGAGCGGCTAAGCCGTATCGCGTTAGTTCTTGTAGCCGTCGCCGTTAATGGTATAATTTTATCCCGCTAACATCAAAATTTGACCTGCGGCTAGCAATTTTTGCAACAAATCATTTGCGGCGTCAAATAAGATCGGCTAAGGACTCTGCTGTTTGGTAAACAAACAAAATAAAATTTATTTCTGATTTGGGTCTGCAAAATGAAAAATAGTCAGGTAAAATATAATTTAATTTATTAATTCATGGAAAAGAACTAAAAAATATTTTGAGGTTAGGTAATTATTTATTTTTTATATTTGTTTTAAATCAGCTGATTTAAATTCAAAATAGCATACAAAATTATGAGGGGTTGTTCTCAACAGTCGTATTTTTCATGTTATTATTTTAAGACATTTGACTTTATGACACTTTGTGAATCCCCCAATTGTGTTTTTTTAAGAAAAGGTCAAAGGTAAATTGTTGGGGTCTTGAGTTCAAAGGTCCATATTGGTATTTCCACAGAAATGTCTACTTTTTATCACGTAACGTCACCAACCATTTTTAATTGTTTCTCAAAGAATAATGAAAATATTATTTACTTTTTTGCATTTGGGTGTAGAGCGCAACTAGCTTTTCATTTAGAGGAAAACTTTTAACAAAATTTTCTAAAATACATGAATAATTGCTAGGTGGCGTGACGTGACAAAAAGACAGCTTTTCTGTGGAAGTGCCCATATCTGACAAAGTATATTTTTTAAATTCTTAAAAAAATATATGTCAAGTATTTATTAGACCCTCTTCTACATTTGCAGAAAATTTAGAGGTTGAGACTCGATTGGTGTCAGAGTTATAGACCAGAAAGTCTTAAGTTTTGTGTTCATATTCAATTGATTGTTTGTTTTGTACAAGCTGAGAATTTAAAAAGTTATCTGTTTCAAAATCGTAGACCAGTTTTGTGTTGGCTAGTTAAAGTAAAAAAAAAAAATTGCTAAAAATATGAGCTCGATCGGTTGAAAATTGCCGTGCCGCAATCGCATTGAATTCTGTGAGAATGAAATTCGGGCTAAATTGAGAGAAAAACGCCCGTAATTACTGAGGAGGAGTTGACATAAATACATGTTCCTCATTCTGTCGACGTTCCCTCAAATATTATATTAGATATTATCTCAGTTGTAGACCCAATGTTATGTGACCATGACATTTTAGGAGATGATGCAAATGTTACCATAAATTCATTTATTAACAAAAAATTAAAAATTAAAATAATGTCACTAAAGCTATTTTTGCGGCAAGGCCATTTTTGGTTGTTGTGGCATATTTTTAACAATTTTTAGGGGATATAAGTTTTATGGCATTTTCTTTTCTAAAAAAAGTGTTGCATAAGTGTAACATGTGACTTGGCAACATTTTTAAATGCTCCCCTAATTTTTAAGAAGTGTTTCATACTTTACGTTTACAAAAGAACACAAATTTCGTCATTAAACAATAAAGTACAATTAGCGCAAGGTAAATTCAATTCCAGGTGGTGGCAAGACTACAACAACCCAAAGCCAACAGAAACAACAGATCAAGGCGAATTCATGTAAACGGTGGTGTCGATACTACAACAATTAACAACACCAAAAACACAACAATGTATTTTGTTTGCTTTCGTTGGCCGATAAGTCAAAAACACAAGTAACTTTTGACATTCCTCTCTCTAATTTAAAAAAAAAAAGTAGCACAGCTGTGTTTTCAACGCCACCTGAAAGTCGCTTCGCCTTGCAACAGATGTTTTTTGTATTGCATTGTTAGTGTTTACGACTCCAAACTTGCCACCACCTTGTACTGAATTCACCTTGATCTAGTGGTGCACACATGCCCCTTTAATTAAAATGAGTGTTGAACATGTAGCATTTTTTTTAATTTTAAAGGGAACATCAGCAGAAAACAACGCTACACTTTTAAAATAACATATGTTTTTTACAAAAGAACATAAAAAAGTGTCAAAGGCAGAATAAATGCAGAATTTTACTCAGAAAAGAAAACGCCATTGAATGCCCGTAAAACACATTTTTAGAGCATATTTCCAGTTTTGCTGATAAATAGAAATAAATATATTTTTAATGATAAGCCAACACAGAAAAAATTATTGCCGAATTATTTTCAAACAAACGCTTGTTTGAAAATTTTTTAATTTCTATAAATTTTTTTACTGATTCAATCAATATGTTTGTTTGATTTTTATTTAACCAACAAAAATGTGGACAACTCTTCAAAAATACAATAAACGCGTTATTGGTGTCAAGTTTTCATAATTTTGTATGAAATATTTAACGCTCTTTAATGTTGTCGTCTTTATGCATTTTTTTATTTGATCGTAAGCAACACTTCTTTATGTGAAATTTAAGAATAACAACAAAAAATACATAGTCTATTTTTGGACGCTTTAAAAAAGTGCAACTATAAGAAAAACAATAGCAGGTAAAAAACGTTTCACTCTTTTTAAACGACAGAAACAACATTATAAGAAACAAAATCCCGTATTCGTTTTTTTTAAACTGTTAAGTTAAATACATCAAAAACAAAACTAGAATGATGACGAAAAACATATCGAGTCGGTCTGCTGCCGTTTTTGGTTACATTTCTTCTTTAGCATAGGAAAGGATACAGCAACAGTGATTGATGAGAAGAAAAGCATTGTATTTGTGTGTATAAATAAGACTTCGTTCAAAAATTATTCCAACAAAAAAAAATGTGTCTCAAAGCCTGCCGGCGGCTCTGCTCTGCCTTCATCTTCTCATGCAGTGCTTACTTGTATGCGCAGCATTGCTTGTGCAAAAAAAAAATTTTTTTTTTTTAATTTTGAAATTTCAGTAAACTTTTTGTTTGATTCAGTTAAATTATTTGTTTGAAAAAATCAGTGTTTTTTTTCAGTAAACAAAATGCAAATAAATTGTTGGAATATGCGAATTTGTTTATAGGACCGATTTCAGACAAAAAATTTTTTGATTCTACAAATTTTTTGTTTGAATTGGAAAAATAATTTTTTCTGTGAATAACCACTAGAGTTTCTACGCGGGAAAGAATTCCCGGGAATCCCGGGAAACTTTTTTTAAATGAATCCCGGGAAATTGTTTTCCGGGAATTTTCGGGAATTTTAGATTAAATTTTTTGAAATTTTAATTTCTTAGCATCGTTAAAACCAAAAACGAGCAATAAAATTATGTATAATATTTACTAAAATTACTAAAAACTACCTTCAAATCGAACTATTTTTACTACGACAGTAAATCGACCGTCTTTTAAATTGCTGATGAAATGTCTAAAGAGCTTCTTGAAGTAGAAAATGAAAATGTACACGATACATCATCACCAACACCAGATGATGAACCATCTACAAATTCTAAAAAAATAAATGTAAAGAAAATACAAAAGCCTGAAAATATCTTTAAAAAAGAATTTGACGTCTTTGAAGTCACGGATAACAGGCCAACAAATTTAAAATCTTTGTATGATGCGCTTCTTACTATAAAACCAACGTCTGTAGAAAGCGAGAGAATTAGAAATGCTTTAATAATACTTAAAAATTTGTTCTTAAAAGAAAATTAATTTTACCAAGTTGCTATTAATAAAACCTACTATATTTTAATAAGTTTAAATAATGCGTAATCTCCAAAAAAAAAAAATATATATATACATACATATATAATATGCACAATGTGTGCATTGCACATGTACGTGTGAATTTAACAATTTATTTGGTTTTGTTGTGGTTTTCTGTGGAATTAATAAAGCTAATTTTTTTGGACTGTTGTATATGTGTATATTCTTTTAAAAAAGTAAAAACTGTCGTCTTAAACTGATTTAATGAAATTATTGTTGTATGCAAAGAATCCCGGGATTCCCGGGAATAAAATTTTTTTCGTTTCGTTTCCCGGGAATAGAAACAGTCCGGGAAATTAGAAACCCTAATAACCACCTTTAAAATGTTGTATAAAGTTTACAAGCAACTGAAGTAAAATGATACAAACCAAACTATTAACTTACTTTACAAAGGTATATTTAAAAATAGTTTTGTTTAAACCGATGAATTTACATTATAATTTTTTAATAAATTTTAAAACAATTTCGATTAAGGGTTTTATTAACTAATTAATTATTTATTAGCTAAATGTTTTCTTTAAAATTTATACATTTTTATTTGCATCAATACATTACAAACTAATCAAACATTTTTTTAAGTTTTTTTTTAGCAAATTTTTAGTTTATCAAAAAGTAAAACAACTTAAAAGTAAAAAAAATAATATGAAATTTAACAATAAAATAGTTATTAATAAATTGTTTTTTTTTTCGTTTTACAAACTACACTAGACTTCAAAATATCTTAAATTGGTTCTGATGGTCTTCGATATCATTTCGTATTCATTTTTACATTAAAACTTATGTAAAGAAATTATAATATTAAAATAAAATATATTTAATTAAACAATAGGTAAAAAAAACTTGTGATGTTTAAAGTGGAAAAATTGTTATAATACAAAACGAAAGTTTTAGTAAAAATAATAACAAAACAAATTCACTAAAACTTAGTAAAAGTTTAAAAAACTTAATTAAATAAATTAGTTCATTTTTCATTTTCAAAATTGGAATGTCTTTTTCGTTATCAAAACAATTTTTATTAGAAAAACACAATTAATTTAAAAAAAAAAGACTTTTTGTTTTCTTAATATAATATTTAAGTATAAAAGAAAATATTTACGAAATGTAACAGCTTAATAAAAAATATGTTTATCAAAAACGAGTCCTTTACAAAAAATTCAAGAATCTATTAATTTATTGTTTATTTTCTTTTGATTTTTGTTAAATAATTTTTTATATGCATGTAAATGGTCCTGGTTCTTTCTGCGACTAAGTAATTGTTACAAAAAATTAAAAAAAGAGATTTATTAAGGAAGATTTATGTTTACAGTCTCATTCCATGATATTTGGCAAAGGATTTGCAGAGACAAAAGGCCAAGAAAATGGCCAAAAGATGTACAAGACCAACGCCGAATAAAACACCAATAATTATTTCACGATGGGATATGATCCATTCAGTAAAGACATCATAGCAGCCCTTAAAAAATAATTAAAGTACATATATAAATTTCTAAGTAATGATATAAATTGAGATCAGTTAAGTGAAAAGGTGACTTTTTAGGTGAAAAAGTGACCAATGAAAAAGGGAATTTTTTAGTGAACAAGTAACTTTTTATTGACAAAGTGAATTTTTTAGTGAAAAAGTGACTTTTTAGTGAAAAAGTGACTTTTTAATGAAAAAGTGACTTTTTAGTGAAAAAGTGACTTTTTAATGAAAAAGTGACTTTTTAGTGAAAAAGTGACTTTTTAATGAAAAAGTGACTTTTTAGTGAAAAAGTAACTTTTTAGTGAAAAAATTACTTTAGTGAAAAAGTGACTTTTTAGTGAACAAGTGACTTTTTAGAAAAAAATGGATTTTTTTAAGTGAAAAAGTGACTTGTGAAAAAGTAATTTTTTTTTTTAGTGAAAAAGTCACTTTTTTAAGTGAAAAAGTGAATTTGTAATGAACAAGTGACTTTTTTAGTGAACAAGTGACATCTAAGTGAAAAAGTGACTTTTTAGTGAAAAAATGACTTTTTAATGCAAAAGTGACTTTTTAGTGTAAAAGTGACTTTTTAGTGAAAAAGTGACTTTTTAATGAAAAAGTGACTTTAGTGAAAAAGTAACTTTTTAGTGAAAAAATTACTTTAGTGAAAAAGTGACTTTTTAGTGAACAAGTGACTTTTTAGAAAAAAGGGATTTTTTTAAGTGAAAAAGTGACTTGTGAAAAAGTAAGTTTTTTTTAGTGAAAAAGTGACTTTTTTTAAGTGAAAAAGTGAATTTGTAATGAACAAGTGACTTTTTTAGTGAACAAGTGACATCTAAGTGAAAAAGTGACTTTTTGTGAAAAAGTGATTTTTTAGTGAAAAAGTGACTTTTTAGAAAAAAGTGACTTTTTAGAAAAAAAGGGATTTTTTTAAGTGAAAAAGTGACTTGTGAAAAAGTAAGTTTTTTTTTAGTGAAAAAGTGACTTTTTTTAAGTGAAAAAGTGAATTTTTAATGAACAAGTGACTTTTTTAGTGAACAAGTGACTTCTAAGTGAAAAAGTGACTTTTTAGTGAAAAGTGACTTTTTAGAAAAAAAGTGATATTTTTTAAGTGAAAAAGTGACTTGTGAAAAAGTAAGTTTTTAATGAAAACGTAACTTTTTAGTGATTTTTTTAGGTGAAAAAGTGATTTTTTTTAGTGAAAAAATAACTTTTAGTAAAGACGTAACTTTTAAGTGAAAAAGTGACTATTTAGTGAAAAAGTGACTATTTAGTGAAAAAGTGACTTTTTATTGAAAAAGTGACTTTTTAGTGAAAAGTAACTTTTTTAAGTGAAAAAGTGACTTTTTAGTGAAAAGTAACTTTTTTAAGTGAAAAAGTGACTTAAGTAAAAGTTTTTTTTGCACTGACCTTCATATAAAAACTATTTGATTCGTTAGGAGTTGTCACACAATTCTCATCTTCTGGTATTAAATTTGTAATATCCTTTAATCTGCAACAGGCTTCTGGCATAGTACGATTACCTTTTCCGTTCAACCAACCCGATGATGTTTCGAAATCACGATAATCAACAACCCCACAACATCCAAAGGTGCTCATCATTTGGTTCCACATTAATGTCACAGCATCGGTATGTTCAGCAGTTGTATAGTATTTGGTAATCGTTGACTGTAAAAAGCCTTTGCTTTCATTGCGAGCCTGAAAGGAAAACAAATTTATTAAAAAAAAGATATAAATAAGGAACAAATTTTATTCATTTTAAATCACAACAATTACCGTTTCTTTGTAAAATGCCGCCAAGCCACCAGCAACGATTTCAGCAATCAACAGCAAAATCATAAAAACGCCATACTGAAAACATAAAGAGAGGAACATTATTTAACTTTAAATGGAAATACTTGTACTTATGTGGGCAAAAATTACATATTTGAAATTTCGGTTACAATATTTAGCCTACACGCACAATTATGTTAAAATTCAAATGTTTTTTTTTTCTCAATTTTAATTACTTTTTATTTTAGGTATTAAATACAAAACTTTTTCGAAGCGATATTAAACAAAATGGCATAATCTCAAGTAATATGTATTTAATAGACCAAAGCAGTTTTAAAATAGAAACGCATAACTGTAAAAATCAAGCCACAAGTTAGTTCCATTGCCAATTGAACTCATTTTTATGTATCTAACTTCCAGTATTCACGTAAATTACAACTGACATTACTGTCTGCATAAAAAACTTAGAAAAGTACTGAGAAAATGAAACCCAACATGTATCGCATAACTTTATGGGCTTGGCATCATGTGCTCCTAGTAAACATCATATTCGCCAATGTTCACATCAATACCACAGCTAGACAGACTGACTGCCGGACGGACGGACGCACAAATAAGCCACCGCACAAACAATTGCTGCAGACATTAAACATAAATCAAAACAGGTGAATCTTATAAAAATAACGAAAACAACAATAAACAACATACAATGAATTGCTACCGCATTGTTGGAGGTGATGTGAAAGGAACGTACTTTTGCTTACACTGAGAGAAGTTTTGTACATATTTGAATAGAGTCAAGTGGAGAACAGTATAGTCGCTGTAGTACAGACTAACGAATAGCGCTGCAATCTGTCAAAAGTTAAAAACAGCAGTTTCAAAGTAGTATCAATAGAATACGTAGTTGTAGTAGTCGTTGCAGATGAAGTTGAAGTGCAAAATTCGAAATTTTCAACTTTATTGCGTCACAGAGCATTCGTAAGCATCAGCTACTATTACAACCAGTGTTACCGTCGGATATTTTAAAAAAGTACCAAAAAAGGGGATATCTACAAAAAAAAGTGGCACCAAAAAGAGGATTTAAAAAAAAAATGGGCACATCTTTTAAAATTAAAATAAGTACACCACATTATGTATTTTTGACGGTTTTTCTATTTATTATAATTTTAAGTGGTATAAAAACATAACAAAAAACATTGTATATTAAATATATACACTAAAAACAATTGATCGCTTTACAATAGACGTATGTATTAAAACGAAAATCGCTTAATTGAGCAAGATGTGCAATAAAACGAAACACCCATGTGTAGATAGAAGGAGTTATAATAAAACAGAAAGAAAAAAAGTATATTTTCCTAACGGAAAAAGTATCAAAAAAGTGGCAAGAATCACAAAAAGTACCACATTTGGGTGCATTTTGTAAAAGTGGCCAAATAGTATCCAAGCTGTCGAAAAAGTGGCAAAATGCCACTTTAGTGGCACCAACGGTAACCCTGATTACAACTTCTTAATTCTGTTCTAGCTAGGCCTAAGTCAGGGATATTACAATTTTAAGTAATTAAAATAAAAAAAAAAAAATTATAACATTTTATAAAAAAGTAATTTTTTTCAAAAAGTAACTTTTTCACTAAAAACTCTGCATTTGGTCAAAACGCCGAAGGTCGTAACGCCCAAAACCAAAAATTTCATAACGCCCAAATCTTGTTATATTGCCCAAAACCCAAAAATAATAATGACAAAATGCCCAAATGCTATGTTATATCGCCCAAATGAAAAAGTTTGGGTGTTGTGACATTTTACGTTGTAAGTGTTACGACATCTTTTCGAAAAAATAGACAGATTTATTTGGGCGTTGTGACATTTTCTTAAATATGCATTTTTTAAGTAATTCTATCAATTTTAGTGAAACTGTATAATAAAAACAGTTAGTTTACTTGAAGATTTTGAAACTTCTTTAAGCGGTCGTTAGTAAAAAATTAAACATAATGCAATCGAAAAGTTTTGAGTTCGTGAGTGGGAAGCGGTGTAACAAAAAAAAAAATCTTTTTATAAAGGCAAAACATTTTATACATGTTATGTTATCCAATTGTTAGGCACGTGTTGAAATTTTGGAGGATGGAACGTGTGTTAAATCACAGAAAATAGAGCATACAAATCACCTCCAGCAGGAAGAGATTTACAAAGAGTAGAAAGCAGTTGAGGACATTAAAAAACAAAGCAGCAATCCTTCTATTCTTTTGAGTGACGCCAATGCCTCGAGTGGTATAAGAAAAGTTTTTAAAAGAGTTTGCGTGAGGTAAGTCTATTTAGAATATTACCCGGCGCGTGGAGGAGGTCGGGTTGCATTCGCGCCCGACGCGAACAGCGCGGCGCGCTATCCACCACACCGCTACCTATCCAACGCTATACAATATAATTGTTTGCTATATGTACATATAGAAGTAAAATAAAATTGTTGACGAATATTTTATATTTTTTTTACTTTTTTGGTCTTATGACAGTTTTTCTTTTGGGCGTTATGACCTAGACTATAATTTGAAAAAACATATCGCCCAAATTCAATGTCATATAGCCCAAACTGCAAAACGATAAAATTTTTGGCGTTATGACAATTATGGTTTTGGGCGTTACGACCTTGGTCGTTTTGACCTACGCCTAAAAACTCAAGCTTTTCACTAAAAATGTAATTTTTCAAATAAAAAATCATATTTTCTAATAACGTCGAAGATCAATCAGTAGCCTTCGCCCGCGTTAAAACGAATAGACTGACTTTGACCTAAGTGACAGTTCACGTTGTTTAAGAACCCCAATGGCTCAAAGCACAATCCATAAGAAGAGAAGGAAAGGCACTTTTCGTCGACATTTCCAACTTTAAACAACGAAACCGTTAAAAAAAATGATACAAATTATAAATTCACAAAGTTATCAAACAAATGAAATCAAACATAATCGTTACAATTAAGACGCGCAACAAACACGAAGCCAAACCTTTGATATGAAATGACTTTATCATTTGACATCAAACGCAATTCACAAACCTTTTCAAGTGTTTGATTTTTACATTTGAATTCAAATTGATAGTGTTTTGAATATAAACATTTGATAAAAAATGTTTTATCTAATTTGTATCAAATGTTATACTCAAATCAAAAATCATATTGCCAGCACTGAAGTGAAAAAATGTAAACAATAAAAAATTGCAATTAAAGTAAAATATGTTTTATAATTTAAGAAAAATTACATATTACATAAGGTGAATTCGCCTTTAAAAAACCTTAATTTCTTGTGAAAAAATATAAATTATTTGTAAGTAAAAAATGAATAACAAAATATAACAGTAATACCTAGACAAGGGCGAAAGGCGGAACGCAATGCATGCTTATGAAAGCATGCATAACAACCTTAATTCAAATTAAATAAGGGACAATCATCTATTTTAACTGACTGCCATCTATAAAATTTGTGTCCTCTTTTATCATCTTTTTACATAATCTGTCAACTTTGTCCTCTTTATTTTTAAAAGCATGGCCAATATTTGCTTTTATTTTAATAAATTAAAATAAATTTTATTTCACGGCGATCACCGGTTCTTCTGTTCATACTCCTACTGAAGCCTTATACACTTGCAGTATGACATTTTTAATAGGTTAGTGCATGAATTTTTTAGTTTCATTATTTATTTTAACTATTTTTACTTAAGCAAATGTAAATTTTTATATATCGTCGGCTTAATATGGGTATTTCCAAAGTGTTGAACGTGACAGTCGTACGCATCAAAAATGCAATAACATTTTAAACCAACAATATTTTAACGTTCTCTTAACCCTTAAATTAAAGCACTAAGAAAGCACTGTTATCTATGCTAAAGTTTATGGAGGGCGCGATTCTAGGCCAAAGATAATGGCGAAAGAAGTAGCGGTTCGAACGTGAAAAAAACAGAAGTAGTTTTTGTGGCCATGTATAAAAAGGCGTAATTAAGCGAAACCTGGCACAATTTTTTAGTTAAACTACTTTGAGAATTTTACGTAGCAATGTAACATTAAAATGTCTTTGGTTTGGTTCCAAAATCTTCTGTATTTTCTTTTTTTTAAGCCAAAATCTGGGTCGATACGTGACATTTCGAACGTGAAATTTTTTCCATAATAATTGAACTGAATAATGATTAAAACAAAATAAAAATTTACCGTTAATTCGAATAACATATTGCTCTTTGAACTCTTCCTTAGATTACAGACCATGTAAGAAAATTTTTTTGGAATAATTTTTATCAAATATCATGTCTTTTCAAGAAGATAATATTAAAGAAAACACACAATAAAACATTCTCAAAAATAAGAAATTACGTTTGCACAACTTTGCAGTCTGATTATTCATCTAAGTGAACAAATTTATGAGTAAATTTATAAAATTAGTAAAATCTAAATATTTCCCTATAACATTATCGTAAAATAATCAGCTTTTAATAATTTTTAAATGTTGGGCCACGGTGGACCTTTTGACGGAAATGCCCATATGTAAACCTTCTCTCCCCTTTCAAAAAATTTTACAGGAAAAACTTTTTATTTTTCCTATTTTCTGCTTAAGAGGAAAACCAAAAATATAGTTGATTTGACACACTTCAAGACTCAAATTGAAGAAATGGTGGCACACGGCATCAAAATTTCAGTTTACTTAAAAAGTGGATTTAGCAGGTTTGCTTAATAAGCCGACGATATGTATTTTTTTTTACTTTACTTTACATATATAAATATGTGAAAGTATATTTGTCTGTATGTAAAAAATCTTGAAGTAAAATAAATTTTTTCTTTTTTTCTTTATGCCCTCTATTTTTATTTTCAAAATCTGGTCTGCTGACCCGACAGACGTTGTCCTGTCCAAATTAGGAAAAATGTTTGCGTTCGATTTTTAAAATCCGTTAAAAAGATACAAACATTTAAAAGTAAAATTAGTCAAATCGATTGAGCCGTTTTCTGATTTTAGGTAAATCGAAAAAGGTGGGCGTAAAAGTGGGTTGGACCATGGCGATCAATTTAAAGAAAAAATCGTCACAATTATATAGATGTCATTGGTGGTGCTATATAAAAATTGGATTTTGCCCCGCCCACTTTAACTCCCAATAAAGTGGGCGGGGCAAAATTTTCTTTCCGTAAAAACCTAAGTTGGACCATGGCGATGATTTTAAAGGAAAAATCGTCAAAATCGGTCAAGCCGTTCTCAAGTTATGCGCTTAATAGAAAAAGTGGCCGTAAAAGTAGGCGTGGTACATTTTTCTTTCGATGAAAACGTAAAATGGATTAATATGAACATTTAAAAGAAAAATTAGTCAAATCGATGGCGCCGTTTTCTGATTTTAAGTAATTGGAAAAAAGTGGGCGTAAAAGTGGGCGGGGCAAAATTTTATTTTCGTATAAATTTAAGTTGGACCATGGCAATCATTTTAAAGAAAAAATCATCCAAATCAGTCTAGCCGTTCTCAAGTTGTGCGCTTAATAGAAAAAGTGGGCGTAAAAGTAGGCGTGGTAAATTTTTCTTTCGATCAAAACTTAAAATGGATTAATACGAGCATTTGAAAGAAAAATTTGTCAAATCGATGGAGCCGTTTTCTGATTTTAGGTAATTCGAAAAAGGTGGGCGTAAAAGTGGGTTGGACCATGGCGATAAATTTAAAGAAAAAATCGTCACAATTATAAAGATGTCATTGGTGGTGCAATATAAAAATTGGATTTTGCCACGCCCCTCCGCCCGCAGACCGAAAATCAAAAATTATACAGTGTCACCCGGCTGAGTATTCTGAAGATTCCCTGAAAATTTCATCAAAATCGGCCCAGCCGTTTTGGAGTCCATACGTTACATACATACACACATCCTGTTTTATATGGAGGGTTCAAAGCTGAACCGAACCAAGTCATAAAATAAAATGCATAAATGTATTTCAAAACTGGTGTGAAATTCTTCGCATAGTTTAACTCTATCGAGTTCTGTAACGGACTAAATCAGAGTTTTTCGTTCCAAAGGTAACGGTAATAAAGCCATGTCAATGGCTCCAGAAATTAATGGAAATTCACTTACTCAAACTCAAAATATTATCGAATATTCATTTTTGACTTTGTTCGCTTCAGCTCTGAGCCCTCCATATATATAGAAGATTATTGAAATATCCCAGCCAGCAAAATAATCCGACGTCGTTCATATATCTGAGAGAAACGTCGGCAAAAAAGTCGGAATCGTATACGAATTCTGTCAGATTTATGACCCAAAAATGAAGAAGTGGTTGACACGAATTCTGACAGACATGTCGTGGGAAATTTTGGTTTTTTTGTCGGCATTTCTGATAGATATTTAATAGAAATCGAATGAAAATGGCATGGGAAGTTCTGATGTGTTAGCCGAGATTTTCTTACTGATAGCTGAAAGAAATAATTTTATTGCAAAATTTGTACATAATTATAAATTTTACACGAACGTACCTTTTTTTATGCTTTTTATCTTAAACAAACAAAATAAAATTAAAATTATTTTTAACTGAATGACAAATGTCATTATTTCAAAAAATAATAAGTCTCGTTAGACAAATCTGAAAGAATTCCGTCGGAATTCTATTGGACATATGTACATATCTGTACATAAATTCTACCCGATATATCCATGCGAAATCGATCAGAAATCGGCCGGACAGTAAATATATTCAACGTCTGACAGATATCTGAACGAAGTCTCTAAGAATGATGTCCGACATTTCCACGAAATGTCTGATTCAGACAATGTCGAAGTATTTTGCAGGCTGGGATGTTTAAAACTTTAAGTGTGTTTTTCTTGTGTTTTCAAAAAATGAAGTTACCTAGTTTTTCATACGGCCAGAGAATTGTTTTTCAGTTAATTGAAAATGTTGTTTTTTAAAGAATATGTATGTTAAATAAATAGAATTGAATTGAATGTATATTTGCCGCCACAAGCAAATGACTTGCAAAACAGCTGATGTCAGATGGTTTTTCAGTTCAATATAGAACACGTTCTTATTGAAAAATTTTACACTACTAGTTTGAGTCGACATTCAAAAGAATTTTTATTTTTTTGCTTATACACGACACGTATGAATTTTGCAGTAGGAAATTTGACAAGTACATTGCTAAACACATGTCATGTAAAAGTACCTTAATATCAAAAAGGACAATGTTAACGGGCTATTATATATATTATATATATTGATTCCTATCCGGATCTATCCTGTGCCATTAGTTTGATTTCAGACCAGGTTTTTCCTGTTTTGCTTATCTCGGATTCTAGTAGCCTTCTCCAGGTGTTAGTGGGTCTACCTCTTGTCATTGGGGATTCCAGTCAATTGCCATCTTCGATATATCATCATGAGGTCTTCTTAGAATATGGCCAATCCAGCTCCATCTCCTTTTTGCAATTTCTATACGGATTGGTGTTTCGCCTGTTCTTTGCCACAGGTCGCTATTGGAAACTACGTTCGGCCAAAAAATTCTCAATATTTTCCGCAAACAACGGTTAATGAATACCTGTAGATGTTGTATGTCGTTTGCCGTATAGTTCCAGGATTCACATTCATATAGCAGGGTCGAGCGAACATTTGAGGACAAAAGACGCAGCTTAGTACCTGTATGTATTTGTGGTGATTTCCATATACTTTGTAATGCTCCGAATGACTGATTTGCCTTTTTTATGCGGGAGCCACCCGTGGAGGAAATTATGCTTCCTAAGTAGCAAAACGATTAGACATCCTCGAGCTCTATGTTGTTGACCCTGAGCTTATAGAGATTAGATGTGTTGATGCGTATAACCTTTATTTTGTCAATGTTAATATGAAGACCAACACTCGATGCTAGCTGGTGTATCTGTTCCAAATTGGCTGATATGTCGGTAAAGTTATGAGTGAGTAATCAGATATCATCAGCATAGTCCAGATCCTCTAATCGACTATTCATACCCCATGTGATGCCTCTTCTAGTGCGAGTTGATTGCTGCATTATTGAGTCCAATACAATATTGAATAACAGCGGGGAAGGGATACATCCGCGTCGTACACCAGTACTTAAACCAATTGGGTTGCCTAACACGCGCTCTTGCAGTACCCGGCTTGTTGAGTTGCCATACAAAGCTTTAATAATGTCGATAAGCTCAGGTGGGACTCCCTTGCATCGGAGCGCATGCCAAATTGCCTGATGGCGGATAGTATCGAAGGCCCTGGCAAAGTCGATGAATATCAAATATAGAGGAGAACGCCATTCCACTGATTGCTCCACTATGATCCGTAGGATATTTAAGTGATCAATGCAAGATCGATGTGATCTGAAGCCGGCTTGTTCCTTTCGACGGCTATTATGAATATGTTGAAAAGTTCTGAAGTGTAAGTAGATAAACAATATCTACCACACAGTTTTATTGCTATCAAAGTTATTTCCTTCACTGTATTACACACAGAAGGTATGTACGTAAGTAGGAGTATGTTAGTACTTTTTTCAATCAAAATATGCAAAAGGTGCAATCAACAAAGCAATAGCAATAGCACAAATAACAATACAATAAGGGAATGCAGTGTTTGATGCAAATGGTCCTGCGAAAGAGCAAATGCAAAATATTGTAGCTCTTTTATGAAATCTAACAGAAACTCTTTGTATATTGTTTTTATTTTTATCTATTTGCTTCAAACACTGAACTCCGCTAATGCGATTCAACAGATTGTATGTATAAAAAACGATACAATGGCCGTTAATTTGAACGCATACAAATTAAAAAGTACCGAAGCAAATCATTTTATGTCTGTACATTTCGCATTTATTCATACCGACAAAGATTGGCATATTCATAAAAACTTGCTAGCTTGTGAATCTTTGTACGGCATATTCAGGAAAACATAAATTTGACAAATGGAGGGTATAAATAACAGAGCAGTAGAATCCAATTTGTTTAAATATTTTGGCAAAATAAATTGAAGGTTTTTTTAATTAGGATTTATGCCTTTGGTTAGTTTTTTGAAAATAGATTTTATTGTGATCATACTTCATTAACGCTATTGATTAAACAAAATAGTGCGTTTATGCTAAGCAAATAAGGTCTTACATACAAAGTAGTTTATCTAAAGGTCCCAAAACTCTTTTATTTTATGACCTTAACGCTGGATTTAGTTTTTTCATCGCTATTGAGTTATAAAACAATTTTGGTTTTTGGAATCAAAATGTTTTTGTCTTACAAATATTTTTGGTAGTACATATTTACTTGGTCATTGATCATTTTGATGTGAGTGTATGCATTTTAATTGCGGTAGTTTTTTTTTAGCGATTTTGTTTGATACTGTACGTTTAGAGAGTTAAACATTATTAAACAACTAAAACATATAAAATATTCGTCTATTTATTAACACAACCTCTAGCCATGTTTAAAAAACGAGCACGTGTTCTCAATGGCTGTAGGAAATATCGCCCAAAGAAAAATGGCCAAAAAAAAAAAATGAAAAATCGCCCAAATGAAGAATCGCCCAAAAGAACATGAAAAATGACCCAAAAAGTTATATATGAAATTTTGCCCAACAAAAACGAAAAAGGGCCCAAAAAAAAAATGAAAAATGACCCAAAAAGCAAAAACGAATTTTTCCGAAAAAAAATTAAAAATTACCCAATTTGCAAAAAAGTGGTTATTATTCATATAAATTTAGTTCCATACAAGTGTAAGTTTTACGTAAAAAATTGCATTCTATCTTCAACAGCTGCTCGGCAGTAAGGACAGTAATACCGGCTGCGCAAACTTCGCTAAGCTTCTCTGCATAGCCGGCCTTCGGCCGGGCGCAAGGATTTTCTCCTCTATGGTATAGCAAACACCGGCTTCGCTAACTAAAGCTTCTCTGTATAGCCGGCCTTCGGCCGGGCGTAAGGATTTTCTCCTCTATGGTAGAACAAGTACCGGTTTCGCTAAGTAAAGCTTCTAAAATCTGCCTTGTTTTCGAACGAAGGCCATATACGCAGAGAAGCTTTAGTTAGCGAAGCCGGTGTTTGTTATACCATAGAGGGGAAATCCTTGCGCCCGGCCAAAGGCCGGCTATACAGAGAAGTTTTAGTTAGCGAAGCCGGTGTTTGTTATACCATAGAATAGAAAATCCTTGCGCCCGGCCGAAGGCCGGCTATACAGAGAAGCTTTAGTTAGCGAAGCCGGTGTTTGTTATACCATAGAGGAGAAAGTCCATGCGCCCGGCCGAAGGCCGGCTTTGCAGAGAAGCTTTAGTTAGCGCAGCCGGTATATATTATATCCTTGAGGAGAAAATCCTAAGCAAAAGTGTTTTCGTTATATATTTAATATAAACACCCAGAGAAAAAACAACAAACTTATTTTTAAATAAATTACAATTATATTAAATAAAGATGGCCCGAAAAAATGGGCTATTTTTCATATAATGTTTTTGGGTGATTTTTCGTTATGAAAAATCACCCAATTTAAAAAACGAAAAATCACCCAATAATAACGAAAAAAAGCCCAAAAATTTTGGGTCACTTTTCATATGAATTAAGGCCCAATTTTACATGGAATTTTTTTGGGTGATTTTTCATTTTTTTTTTTGGGCCATTTTTCTTTGGGCGATATTTCCTACAGCCGTTCTCAATATCAACTTAAAAATGTATCTTGAATTGAAATAAAAAAAAATATAAAAAAAAACAAGAAACTTATAGATACAAATCTCTGCATACGAACCGAACAACCTACCATAATCGTATAAAAAACGCAATTGTTTGATTTCAAATGAAACGAACAACCCGTCTAATGGACTTTAAAATGAGTGCACTATGGGAAATTAGAAGACATTTTATAATTCCGATATGACTCAAATGGTTTCAAACAAAAGTATTGTAATAAAAAAAGTAGATTTTCTGTCACAGTGTCCATGGACACTATGATACTTTTAAAAGTGTCATAATGTCCGCGGGCATTATGACACTTTGCTAATTGACATGATCACACTTATAAAAGTGTCATTTGGTCCATTATTACTTAAGAAGCTAAATACAAAAAGAGAAAAACATGTTTGATTATGGTCACAACCAACAAAACTATTCTAAAAGAAACTAATTTAACTATAATATGGTTGTCGGTGACAATGATTTGGTCAAATTAAACATAATATGGTTAACATTTTTTTAAAACTGGTTTTGCTGCTTTTTCTGTGGGCGTATAATTTAAATATATAACGAAAACACTTTTGGGCGCAAGGATTCTCCTCTATGGTATAACATGTACCGGTTTCGCTAAGTAAAGCTTCTAAAATCTGCCTTGTTTCCGAACGAAGGCCGACTACGCAGAGAAGCTTTAGTTAGCGAAGCCGGTTTTTGTTATTCCATAGAGGAGAAAATCCTTGCGCACGGCCGAAGGCCGGCTATGCAGAGAAGCTTTAGTTAGCGAAGCCGGTTTTTGTTATACCATAGAGGAGTAAATCCATGCGCACGGCCGAAGGCAGTCTGTGCTGAGAAGCTTTAGTTAGCGAAGCCAACCAATGGCAGACTTAGGATTTCTCGGTACCAATTTCCACAGTCTTTATTTCTTTTTATTAAATTTCCAAACCTGCTTAACTTTTGACCTCTGCGTCACAGAGCTTTGCAGTAATGGAACCAGCAACCTTTTAATGACGCATTAGGAAACTCATTTTCTAAAGCCTGCCTTAAAGCTGCTTCATAGTCTGTATGAAAAGCCAAAGATTCGAATTGTTAATTATTTCTATCAATAAAAAATAATTTTTTTCTTGAGTTTTGATAATCACTTGAAATTTTAACGGTACTTTAAAAAACATTTTACACATTTTAATATTTTTGGTTATAAGTTAAGTTGTGGACATAATGACACTTTTAAAAGTGTCATAAAGTCCATAGACACTGTGCCACTTTTTGGAGTGTCATAGTGCCCATGGACACTATGACACTGGACGTTATGACATGCCACCGTATAAAAATGAACTTTTTTAACTTATTATGTTTAATATAACTATATTATTATCACCGACAACCTTATACTATTTGCTTTCCATGAACGGAAGTATTTAATATATTATCGAAAATTTAAAAATCCATTTTGAAGTAGAAACTCTCTAGTATGAATAATAAATTTTCGTTAAATTTTCCATTTGTTCATAAATACAACTCTGTTATAGTTTCGAACGAATATTCTATATTGAAATTTCCTCGGACGCGATTTTTTAACAATCTGCCTATTTAAAATCCAAGACAATATTGAGGTGAAAACTTGCAGCCTGTATGTTAAAATCACATGCACCACGTGATCCAAAAAATCCGCCTCAACAAACGTCAAAGAACTAAAAGTTTATTGGGTGGCTGTTTTCCTAAACGTGTGTTCACAATGTATCAATACCGTGTTGATGCATTTTGTACTTAAATTTTTACCTACGTTGTGCTGTAAATGAATATGGTTTGCATCTACATTATTTTAACTGCTTTATTTTTTTTTCTCTGTGTATTGACAACTACAAAGTTGCATTTCGGAACTAAATGCATTGTCAAAATTTATATGGTTGCATTAAGGAACATGTTGCCATGTATTACTACAATGCAACAGGCGTTTAGGAAAAAGCCAGGTATTTTTCCAGCTCTCGTCAAAAAATATTTTAAACAAAAATTAAAGCGTGCCGCTGAACGTGATGAAATAAATAAATTTTTAGCCAATTTTTATTTAAATTCGGTCAATATTTTATTTATTTTAATTTGAAATTATCAAAAACTATCAAAAAGTAATTTCAATTTTTGGGAATACAAATTTTTTTTTTATCAAGAATAAAAACTGGGAATTAAGCATGAATAAAAAAATCTTTTGAAATTAAAATTTTGTATTCCCAAAAATTGAAATTACTTTTTGATAATAAACAGGCAAGTGCACGGCCTAAAAAAACACTTAGTTGACAACATCCAGACCTAAAACAGAAATAAGTCTTAAACCCGACAACTTTTAAATATCGATTTAGGTTTAAATACGATCTCACCAACAATCGAATAAGGACACTTAAGTTCGGGTTGCAAATTGAACTCTGCTTGGCCGCGATCTTCAAACGGGAAATTCAAAAAATCGCGAATCTTATTAACCCACTGTCGTAACCTGGGGGCTACGGCTTCGAGCGATTTGTACTCTTTGTATAAACAAATTGTAAATTTGTAGAATTTTTGTTGTGATTAAGTTTAAAAAGCCATTGCTGTGGAGTAGTCAAACAATAGTTCTTACTTCGACTCCAACCGCTGAAATTTGTTAAGTCCGACTTCGACTCCTACTCTTTTATTGATGCTAAATGTATATGAGACTGGTCCTTATTTGACTTTAAACTCTTTTGTTTCAATGAAGTACCTTTTAAATGGTTGAATATAGCAAGAAAATTATTCTGTATAAATTTCAAATCCATATTTTAAATATTGCATCGCCAATTTCGAAGAATTTTTATTTTGGAAAGTACCAGCATTTTTTTCAAGTTTTTATGCCGAAAAATGTTAGAGTCGGAGTAGCGAGTTTTTGAGGGTACTTCGACACCGATTCCCATACAAAAACCTCAACTTCGACTTCGATAAACTCCCGTTTATTCAAAACAAAAAGTGCAAAAATCGTATTCGACAGTAAAAATTATTCGAATTTCTTTAAAATCGAAACACGTGGTAGCCCCCCAGGCTTAATGTATGAGGGCGGGTTAATAAGTTTCGAGACTTTTTGAATTGTACGCATCTTTACTGAAAGGCAACATTGTTCCCGTCAAAAGACGTCAGTTTGGTTTGGAGTGTGGTTTAAAAAAAATATTAAAATCTTTATGTTGGAGTTTTTAAATGCTTCCTTATCAAATTTCTTTTAAAACTCGAATATTTTTGCACTTTAGTATTCAACCGTTAAACAGTGTTCATGTTTTTGATACCGTTTTAGTACGATGCCGTGTTGAGGGAGGGTCAACTGTAACTTAAACATACTAAATAATTTACTTTTAAATTTATGTATATAATTACTTAATTAAAGTTTTTTTTTCTAACATTTCAACAATTCAGAGCCATAGTGCCAAGTAATTACGCTGCATATATGGTTAAAAGCTAAACATTTTTCCAAATATAAATTACAATAACCTGCTAATGCAGTTTCGAATAAAGTATTGCATAATTATTATCTTGAAGAAAAAAAATAAACAATCCAAAGCTAATATTATTAAAAATTTAGTTTTGGTTGTTTGTTTGCTAAAAATTGTTTGTGTTTTGTTGCCGCAATCTTTTTTTAAATGTTCCAACTGTTTTCAGCAAACACGCCACGGTAATCAACACCCTAAAAAAGAAATATAAACCTCTACTGCCAAAAGTTTTTTTTTTGAGTTTTTTTTTTTTTTTTTGGTTTAAAAGCCCATTTAAACTTTTAATTTCTTGTTTGATTGTTTTTATTTTCTTTGGTTTTTCTGGTTTGAATGAAATCGAGATGTCATGTGTCAAATGTGTCTGATACACATGATGATGCTGAAGCTGATGAATTTTTATTATTTTATTGAGCAATATCACATTTATTTACATTTTATCTGCGGCTTACAATTTTATTACAGTTTCAGTTTCCGTTTTTTTTTTTTGTTATTATGAGTCAACTTTTCAACAAATGAAAAATGTGTTCAAGTGTAAATGTAAATGAAATTTAATAATTTATTTATTTAATTAAAGCAAATATTTTTACTTAAATGAAAATTTTTCTGTTGAAAGATGAGTGATTATGATAAAAATTTCGCTTTTATTGTGTTGGGGTTTCGTTGGAAAAATAAAATTTATTTGAAAAAAATTGCAAACGTATTTTTTAAGCAACTATTAAAATTTTTTTTTTTAAAAATATTAAAAGGTAAGTCTAATATTAAGCACGCCTTTTATAAAATGAGAAATTTCATAACCAAAACAAAAATTTAATTTTAAAATGTAAAACTAATACTCTGTAATGGCCGTTTCACACTATAATACAAGTCTTAAGAATTTTAAGGAAAATACAACCCTGACATGATAAGTTGTTATTGTTATTGAAAAATTTTTAATAATTAAATCAGGGAAGCATTAATGAGAAAAGTTGTTTTAGGCAAGAATTTAGAATCTTTAACTGAATTTTATTATTTATTTTACCAGTACGAAACACGAATTTAATCAGCCATGTCAGAGAGTACAATTCCGTTCGAAAACAGAATTCATACCGTAATTTGGTGCTTCCGAAAATGAAGAAACAATTTTTCGCAATGAAATCATTTTTTTTTTCATGGACGGAATAGGAGTTTTCTGTTTTTGAAAGACCAAAAAACTATCAAAATACACTTTCTATCAATAAAGAAATATGTTTTCTTCGGTTCCGAAAGGAATTGTACTCTGTGACATGGCCCAATAACCCACAATCGGTTACTGTAATCATTTTATGAGTGTATATTTATGCCAAATTGATCAAATATTTCCTTTCAAAAAAAAAAAGTAGTTTTCTAAAAAATAACTTTTTGAAAATGTAGCTTGGTGAATAAAATTAAAATGTTTATACTCCCACCATTAGTGGTGAATGGGGCTATACTATCTTAACAAACACTGAAGTTTGATTTTAAATTGCAAATTATTTGAAATCAAACCTTTTTTCAAATGACAAACGTTTGACAATGATATGAAAATCAAGCATTCTCAACCAAGAGGGGAAATTATTTCAAATTGAGAAAAGCATTTATTTTCAACTTGCCTTTAAACGTTATTCGCAAATATTTTTTAAATGTGATTTTGAATACAATAGAATACCATATAAGAATAATATTTATTTTTTAATTTAAGTTCATTATTTATTTAAATAAATTGTCAGCTTGGTTTTTTTCTGTTTAGAGGATTGCAATGGCGTAGCACTGCAATCGTAAAACAAACTTAAATTTTCTTCACTTTCCCGTCTTATTTTTATTCGTATTCTTATAGCCGTAACAACCTTAACAAAAGCGGTACGTGTTTTCAAGTTGTCAAAAATTGTTATGCCCATATAATTTGTATGAAGCATCGCTAAATAGCGCGGCGTATACGCTTTGAAATAGGAAAATTCGATTTTGATAGCGCGTTTAATAGTGAAGTTGGCCGCTTTTGTTAATAAAAAATGGCAATTTAGATTTTTTTAAGGTTAATCTAGTGGTTTTATTGCAATTTTTTATTTCTATTATTAAACAAGAAAGTTAACACTACTGTTCGTTACACAATTTTGACGCTCTTGTTTAGGCATGACATATCAGCGTAAAAGCTAAAGGCTAGATTACACTATTATACTTTGTATTAATACATGTCAAAATCTCAAATAATATGACAAAGTGTGATAGTGTGAATGCAATGTGTCACGAAAATGACAAGTATTATGAAAAAAGTTTGACATCTCATACGACTTCATCGTTTTTTGAAAAATTTCTAAACAATAATACTTTTCATTGGATCAGGGTTGCATTTTTTTCATGTGTGAGTGTTTATACTTTGTGTGATGGTGTGAACACAAACTGTCATGTTACATTAGATTTATTGACAGTCGCAACAAAACTCGTTAGATTTCTATCTCACAAAGTATTATGGAATACGTAAGACTTAGTGTAATCTAGGATTAAGGGAAGAAAATGTTCCGCCTTTAGGTACGGCTGCTACCAGTGTGACCAAAACTAAAAAAAATTGGATGCTAAATGGGGATTAAAACAATGCTAAAAATGCTAAAAATAAAATTTGAAAATGATAAAAAAATGCTAAATTTTTTTTAAATCATTGTATCATTTTAATGAATAAATTATGCATTATTTACCTATAAATATGAATGAAATTTATATAAAAAAAAATTATATACATACCCAGTAAAAGCGTCGCCTACAAAATAATGTGTTAAGTAATCAGAAAAACATAAGAGCACTGCTTACAATTCTACTGAAAGAACCAATGAATTTTACAAGGCATGTCCCAAAAAGAACGCATTCAAAAGTAAATCATTATTTATTTTACCTGCATACATCCAGAAAAAAGTAGTTGTAGATGTTGTTATACATGTAGGTTTAGAACAAAGCTACAAAATAATGAGTTAAGGTGTTATGATACTTGCTATTTTTTGTATTGGATTTTTTTAAGGATTGACTGAATGAAACAACAAATGCGAGAAAGAACAAGAAGTACAATTTGATAAAATGTAAACAAAACAAACAATACTGCCCACGTTTTTTCCCCACAAAAAACCGTCATAAAAGCTAAAAATCGCAAAAAAAAAGTCAAAACCCGTTTCTTTCGATCAAAAACTAAAAAAATTGGCAACAATGCTAACAATTAATCTGGAAATGTCAATTTTAAGTTAAAAAATGTTATATTTTTTTTGACAGTCTTATGGCCATTTTCTCATTAGGCGATTATCTTTTTTCCCAACGAAAAACTGCGCATTAAAGAAATTTGGTTTTCTCAATGTCTCATTTGCTTCGATTTTATCGCAAAGCTAACCGGCACTCATCTGCCAATTATTTATTTTCCTTTTATTTGCCGTACAGATAAATTCAATCAGCTGACTCCCAATTTTTACATGTATTTTGAGTGGCGTTGCCAGCTAAAAACTTTGTTTTTTGTCGGTATATTGAGAAACCCAAAATCGTTAACGGACAGTTTATCGGTCCAATAAATTTATGTTGACAGGTAACATACAGTTTGTCGATACATTGAGAAAATGGCCATTAGATTATTTATCGATAACACATGTATATTTGTTTGACATTTCAAGATTTTTTATGATATAATCATACTCTTTACACTTAGTCAGTTTTCCTATGCAAATATATATGCACTGTTCTCCAATATAGAAAAAATACAAAAAATAGCAAGTATCATAACAGCTTTAAAGAAGCTATTCATTTTGAAAAAGTAGGCGAAGTTTTTACTGGGTACATAGATTTATTTAATAAAAACAATTCAGTAGTTTGGCAAAAGTTAGCGATTTTTTAACCAAAAAAACAAAAGGCCCTATCTACAAAAAATTACATGATAAACGCTTAAAGAACTAACCTACAGTTTGCAAAATATGCAACATTGCCCACTGTCAAAAAAAACTGTTTAGGAGCAACCATGGCGATTTGAACAAGGTAAACTCTTTAGTAGATCTGCTCGTCAGCTGTAAAATCCAACTTGTCAATAATTTTCTTTTTTAATTTTTTTGTTTCTCGTTTACAAAAAATTGTGATTGTTAAATTTGTGTAAAAAAACACAAATCAACAGCAAATTATATATAAAATTTACTAAAAAAAAGAAGTAAAATGCGTGTATGTAGTGTGTATGTAGCGAAGCTGGGGTTTATTTGATTAAGGGCGATTTCTTTTCTGAGTAATATGTTGCATAAATGTTACATGCTCTATCTCTTTTGTGTAGAGTATGTAACATTTATGCAACATATTTCTCAAAAAAGAAATCGCCATAAATGTTTGTTTCCTAGTGCACTTCCGCAACATTTTGATATACAATTTTGTAAGAACTGTATTAGGAGCTAAAGAGTAAACAAATTTTTAATAAATTTTACACTTTCAGAAATATCTGTTCAAAAGACACCAATATTGGCCACATACGTTTAGAAATGTACACTCAAAATATTATGTAGTTAAATTCAGACGAAAATTCATTTTAAACAACTTAAAATTTACTTAAAAAACGGATCATTTACATATCATTTAAAACATGTTCTGACAATCGCACGATTTGAAATCGTAAAACGCCAAATTTATTTTATGGTGTTCCTTAACGCGTGCGTTTAGCTTGCGATCTGCTATAGTTTCTTACAAATATTCTAGTTCCCTTTTGTAATTTTAAGTCGCCAAACTTCATGCTATTGCGATTTACAGAACACCTAATTTGCGATTTTAAGTCAGAATCGCCAATGTTAAGCGTTTTCCGATTGTCAGAACATGTCCGTATATATCGTAGCATTTGCAAAATGGTATAGTATATTTTTACTCTACACCAACAAAATATACAGCAATGCACTTGCTACTCTTTTGCAAATATGCAACGCCTAAAACCAATAGTTTATATTTACTCGAGTTGATTGCAAAACGACAGCTAGCACTCAGTGAACCAAGCCGATCTGAAAAATGTGATAGTATTTACTATAATCCCAAAAGTATACTACAGTATTCACTATACCATTTTGCAAATGCTACGATGCAAGTCCATTTGCACAAGATTGTGAATTGGGCTAATATCTTTCGCTTATAATTATTATTTGCACCTCTTTGGCGCTTAAAACAAAGAAGCTAAAAAAGTACCAATTTAAACAAAACGGACCTTTGTAAAAAACCTTTTGGTACCTTTTTTTTAGAAGAATACAAGTGAAAAACTTAAACAAAATTTTTTTACTTAAAATAAGGCCACGAGTGCCCCCGTTTGGACATTTTGTTCTACCAGCATAGAGATAGTTAAACAAATGAGCATAAAAATGCCGTTACAGATGTAAAAATTATTTCACTTTTTCATATTTTTTTAAATTTTTTTTTGTTAATTTATGCCTAAACATTCACATTGCCCATTGAGTTCAGGGTTCGCATATTAAAATATATATTTAAACAAATAAAATAAATATTTATATCTTTTTTTTCATTGTTTTTTTCCGTTTCATTTTCAGATTCTTGTACATTTATGGGGGGTCATATGTAAAAACAATAAAAATTCGTAAAACACAAAAAAGGTGAAGAAAAGTTTTATTATCATTTTGGATGTTGTAACATGTTACGCGCCGTTACAAAACTTTTCAAAGAAAAAATTCAAATAACGATCCAAGACCAGCTGAGGGGGTATAAAAGATGGCCCGCTAGCTCAGTAAGCAAATTTGACCTCAAACAGGGTTTTGGCACGTAAGCATATCCATACTTCACACCCCTGGAAGTATGTTTACAATATCACGAAATTTACACAAGAAGAAAAAAAAGATGTTAACCGTAATCCCAAAAGAAGGAAGGGCGAAATGATTATATAAGGTATCGCCTAAGCGATGATATGGCACGATGTTAAGCCATTAGGGGTACATTGGTCCCATCCCCAACCTGTGACAGGCGAAATACCCTAAATTCCCTAACCTGTCCCGTTACAAAACAATCGTTATTTTATTACCAACTTACCCTGGCCTGGTTCTTCCTAACATCCATTTGAAATAAAAATTTAAAAATTCATTTTAATTTCCCAATCAATTTTACAATAATGTTTATATTGTTTATTTTTATATAATGTTTATACTATAAAATAATCAAAATAAAGAGTAAAAATTTATTAATATATAAAGAAAACAATTAATAATGATAAACTTATTTATCTTAACTTTTTTAAGGTGTAGAAATTAAAGCAAGATTGAGAGTATTGAAATAGATTTGACAAAAAAAGTAATTTCCAAATAATTATTTTGTGTTCTTTTTTTTTTATTTTTAATTTAATAAATTCATTTGCCGTTTGTTATTTTAAGCACGTTGTTCCTGTTATTTAGGATTTTTAAAATTGGAGTGTCTTTTTTCCAATAGGGAGTTTGTTTGGTTTCCTTAAGTTTTAGAATGTTTTATCACGCAAACATTTGAAATGTTTTTACTGGATTTTTCTATATTTATTTTGTTAAGCTTTCGTAGTTTGTTGGGATTTCTAAACTAACTTTCATTATTTAGTTTAAGTTAAAGTTGGTATGTAAATTAAATACGTTGTTTTTGAAATTCAGAATGTGGTTTTTTTTTTTTCGTAAACGTTGCTTGCATAGGTAAGTAAATAAGGTGAATTAAATAATTGTAGGTATTAAATTTCTTAATAAATTTTTGTTGTAGTAAATTCGTTTTTCGCGACACAATCTTGATTTTTTTTTTTTTTGGATGAATCTTTTCAGTTTTCAATAACCAACACTTTGGAAAACCAATACTTTTCTAAGAAATCGAAATTTCGTTTGATTTTTTTTTTTTTAAATAAATAAAATAAACAGCAATGGCAAAAAACAACTGACCTGGGCCACGGCCCAGAATCAACTGACTCAAATTGCATCATAATTCTTATTAGAACGCATTTCATTCATAAAAAAAAATCAGTTTTTTTCTCGTTTGTCATTCCACCGTTCATCCCTTGTGTTATTGTTGTCGTGGGAGAGATAGTACACACATATGTGCGTACGTATGTAATTTTACACAGCAAAGGTGATGGAACAAAAAACTCTACATTAGTGTTGGTCATTTTCGTATAAGTATCATACGCAGTGCAGGTTGCGAGAACGTCTGTATGTATTTTTCAGAGAAAAGAAGTAACACGAAAAATTAAATCATGCGCAATGACAACCAAGGTTACATTACTCAAAACTGGTTTTCTGTTAACGGTGGTATCAGACCACTGGTTGTATGTTATGATGTAAAAAGATTTTGTTTTTACATCAAGATGAGAGTTGTTACCAACTGAAAGACATTTACCGTACCGTAAGCGTAAATATGCGAATGAGTAAAAGAATGCAAATATGTACGCAAATGAAAAAAATGCATGTTAGGCGCATAATGATGCGCAATTTAATGGTACAGTTGTGTGGTTTGAAATATTAGGTAAGGGTAAAATTTCGTGGTCAGAAAAAGAAATATATTTCATGACGCAATTAAAGGGTATGGTTGCATGACTTAACATATTGGGTGAGGGTAAAAGTCATGGTATGAAAATACAAAAAAAATCCGTAACAAACCTGCTTCAAATCAGTATCTGTGATAAGTGGTTTGAACAGGCAGGATTTCGGCGCGCAAAAAAAAACATGTGATGACTAACGTGTGGCTCGACCCACGAAGCCGGGAATTAATAATATCAAAAAAAAATATATGTATGCGTAAGTATACGTGTGGCACGACCCACGAAGCCGGGCACTAACTTAACTAAATTAGCGTAGTTAGATACGAAGGAAAACGTGTGGCACGACCCACAAACTGAGATTAAGAGTCTCATGCTCTACCGTCTGAGCTAACCGGGCAATAATAAAAAAAACTATGTATATACGTGTAACCGATTTATTCCTATCGGTGCCGAATCGCGAGTGGAATGAAGCAAATGAGGACTAAAAATGTTCAGATTGAAAGACAAATGCTTAAAATGTTCACAAAAATTTAAAAAAAAAAATTTAGAAAGTCATTAGCGATCAAATATTCTTAACCAAATTCAAAAGAAATAAATTGGGGGGTTTTTTTTTTCCTCCCAAGTTTCAGGAAAAAAAATTTCTCGGGCAGCAAAAACAAAAACAAAAAAAAATGGTGGGAAAATATGAAAATGTGCAAAAGTGCCAAAAAGGATCTAAACCACAATAGAAAAAATTTGAAAAGGTACTAATTCATCAAAATGAAAAAAAAGAAAATTTTCCAAATTCTAATTTTAATTTTAAATTTGCATTCAAATTTAAATTTCAATCTAAATTTAATTTTAATATTAATTTTCAATTCCAATTTTAATATTAATTTTTGATTTAAATTTAAATTTTAACTTTAATGTTACTTTAAATTCAATTTCAATTTTAACTTTAAATTTAAGGTTAATTTAAATTTAATTTTAATATTAGTTCTAAATTTAATGTTAATCTTAATTTTAATTTATTTTCCATTTCAATCCCAATTCCATTATCAATTTTAATTTCAATACGAGTTTTAATTTTACTTTTAATTTCAAGTTTAATTTTAGTATTAATTTTAATTTTAATTTTAATTTCAATTTCAATTTTAATTTTAATTTTAAGTTTAATTTCAATTTTAATGCTAATTTTTATTTTAAATTTAAACCTAATTTTAATTTTGAGTTTAGTTTTAATTTCAATTCTAACTCTAATTTTGATTTTAATTTTAATTTCAATATTAATTTTAATTTTACTTTTAATTTTAAGTTTTAATTTAAATTTTAATTCTATTTTTTTTTTCTCTTTTTTAATTTCAAGTTTTAATTTTAAATTTAATTTTTAATTTAAATTTTAATTCTATTTTTTTATTTTTTTTATTTTTTTTTTATTTTAATTTTAAATCTAATTTGAATTTTATTTTTAGTTTTAATTCTAACCTTAATTTTTAATTCTAATCTAAATTTTTAATTTTAATGTATACCTATATTCTAATAGTTTTAATATATACATATACTCTAAATTACTAATTGGATATTCAAAAAAAAATTTTCCCTTAAACTTAAAAATTTCATTTTAATCTTTTATTTTAATATGTATGTATATAATTAATTTTCAATTTTAATATATACAATGTATATTATACATACATATATTCTAACGGCCGCATTCATAAAAACCAAACTAAACTTGAAATGTGTTCCAAGCCAAAATTTGCATAGAAAATTTTCTTAAAACGCATTTCAAATCCATTTCAATCCCTCATGAATGCGGGGGTAAGTTTTTAATTTTAATCTAGATATTCTAATTTTTTTTTTCAATTTACATACAGTTATTCACAAAAAAAAATTTTACATTAAATATACATGTTTATATTCTAACTTTTTTTAATCCTAGCCTTAATAATAAAAAAAATACCAAATAACTTAAGTCCTAAGTTAGATTAATTTCCATTAATTCCACAAAACTTGGATGCTAAGAAGAACCGGCAGTGGTAAACATAACGACTGTTTTGTAAAAGTAAAAACGATTCGTAAAATGGGGGAAAAAAGAAATAGCGTAGAAAGGCTGTGATACCCTTAGTACCCTGTCTCTCCCTACACTAGTCGACCATCAAATCTGTTCCTATGACCGAATATGATGTCCCAACATTTATTCCCATTTTCCCTTTTCCCAACAAACAATTCCAAAACTGCGTGTTCCGACAACCCTCGTGTCGAACTTTAATTTCAAACCTGGATTATCTAACAACATGCCTACCATTTTTAAAAGAGATAGTCAGACAAGGACTTAGATAATTCAGTTTTGTGCTACATACATAATGTCCCATGAACAAGGTATTATCACCGCGATAATACTGACCTCTACTTGGAATCAGTCCCAGACTTGCAATAAATCCCTATTATCAAAAAACAAAATTTAGATGGAAAAACACAGTTAAACGAAGTTATTCCCATGTGTACCATTCTTTGCAGCGCAATTGAAACCAGGCTACAGAATCCCAGAATTCACGACTTCTACAAACAATAGCACTAAGACTATGTTTGCGAAAAAAAAAAAAAAATTACGAATCAACAAATATAATCATTTCCCTCCTTACCCTACAGGTGGCATTCAAGTTGAACGCCATATATGTTACGGCGCCAACCTGTTCATTAGGTTGCGAAAATTCGAACTCCACCATACAGGTGGCTTAACGTTGGGCGCCATATATGTTACGGCGCCAACCTGTTCATTAGGTTGCGAAAATTCGAACTCCACCATACAGGTGGCTTAACGTTGGGCGCCATATATGTTACGCGCCGTTACAAAACTTTTCAAAGAAAAAAATTCAAATAACGATCCAAGACCAGCTGAGGGGGTATAAAAGATGGCCCGCTAGCTCAGTAAGCAAATTTGACCTCAAACAGGGTTTTGGCACGTAAGCATATCCATACTTCACACCCCTGGAAGTATGTTTACAATATCACGAAATTTACACAAGAAGAAAAAAAAGATGTTAACCGTAATCCCAAAAGAAGGAAGGGCGAAATGATTATATAAGGTATCGCCTAAGCGATGATATGGCACGATGTTAAGCCATTAGGGGTACATTGGTCCCATCCCCAACCTGTGACAGGCGAAATACCCTAAATTCCCTAACCTGTCCCGTTACAAAACAATCGTTATTTTATTACCAACTTACCCTGGCCTGGTTCTTCCTAACATCCATTTGAAATAAAAATTTTAAAATTCATTTTAATTTCCCAATCAATTTTACAATAATGTTTATATTGTTTATTTTTATATAATGTTTATACTATAAAATAATCAAAATAAAGAGTAAAAATTTATTAATATATAAAGAAAACAATTAATAATGATAAACTTATTTATCTTAACTTTTTTAAGGTGTAGAAATTAAAGCAAGATTGAGAGTATTGAAATAGATTTGACAAAAAAAGTAATTTCCAAATAATTATTTTGTGTTCTTTTTTTTTTATTTTTAATTTAATAAATTCATTTGCCGTTTGTTATTTTAAGCACGTTGTTCCTGTTATTTAGGATTTTTAAAATTGGAGTGTCTTTTTTCCAATAGGGAGTTTGTTTGGTTTCCTTAAGTTTTAGAATGTTTTATCACGCAAACATTTGAAATGTTTTTACTGGATTTTTCTATATTTATTTTGTTAAGCTTTCGTAGTTTGTTGGGATTTCTAAACTAACTTTCATTATTTAGTTTAAGTTAAAGTTGGTATGTAAATTAAATACGTTGTTTTTGAAATTCAGAATGTGGTTTTTTTTTTTTCGTAAACGTTGCTTGCATAGGTAAGTAAATAAGGTGAATTAAATAATTGTAGGTATTAAATTTCTTAATAAATTTTTGTTGTAGTAAATTCGTTTTTCGCGACACAATCTTGATTTTTTTTTTTTTTGGATGAATCTTTTCAGTTTTCAATAACCAACACTTTGGAAAACCAATACTTTTCTAAGAAATCGAAATTTCGTTTGATTTTTTTTTTTTTAAATAAATAAAATAAACAGCAATGGCAAAAAACAACTGACCTGGGCCACGGCCCAGAATCAACTGACTCAAATTGCATCATAATTCTTATTAGAACGCATTTCATTCATAAAAAAAAATCAGTTTTTTTCTCGTTTGTCATTCCACCGTTCATCCCTTGTGTTATTGTTGTCGTGGGAGAGATAGTACACACATATGTGCGTACGTATGTAATTTTACACAGCAAAGGTGATGGAACAAAAAACTCTACATTAGTGTTGGTCATTTTCGTATAAGTATCATACGCAGTGCAGGTTGCGAGAACGTCTGTATGTATTTTTCAGAGAAAAGAAGTAACACGAAAAATTAAATCATGCGCAATGACAACCAAGGTTACATTACTCAAAACTGGTTTTCTGTTAACGGTGGTATCAGACCACTGGTTGTATGTTATGATGTAAAAAGATTTTGTTTTTACATCAAGATGAGAGTTGTTACCAACTGAAAGACATTTACCGTACCGTAAGCGTAAATATGCGAATGAGTAAAAGAATGCAAATATGTACGCAAATGAAAAAAATGCATGTTAGGCGCATAATGATGCGCAATTTAATGGTACAGTTGTGTGGTTTGAAATATTAGGTAAGGGTAAAATTTCGTGGTCAGAAAAAGAAATATATTTCATGACGCAATTAAAGGGTATGGTTGCATGACTTAACATATTGGGTGAGGGTAAAAGTCATGGTATGAAAATACAAAAAAAATCCGTAACAAACATGATATGCAACAATCCATATTTCATATTATTATGATTTAATAGGCGGAGCTTGAATTTTGTTTAAAATGAAAAATTCAAAAATTTGGTGATAAAAATGGAATGCATATTTAATTAGTTTTATTTAAATAAATTATGTAGATATTTCATTTAACCTTAAATGTCAAAGAGATCATTAATTAGTTTCAACAATGTTGACGACTGTTTATTTTACTAACTTCATTGGGACAATGATAGTTACTAAACTAGTTTTCTGCCTATTTACCATAACATAAGCACTTCCTTATTAACTAAAAACAATGAATAAGGAAATATGTATAAACAAAAAAAAAAACAAATTAATTTAAACTTCTTTAAACTATATCTGTCCCTCTCTCTGTATTTCTTTCTCTTTCACTTGCATACACTAATTTGGCAACTAACTACAATCCATATTACTTGGGATAGATAAAGTAGCCAAATAACTTTTCTTTTTCTTTCAAATAATATAAAAATGCTACATAATTATGAACATTGCATACGAATTAATTTTAAAAACTTTAGCTTTTGTTAAAAATAAAACTCA
Source organism: Pollenia angustigena (assembly GCA_930367215.1). Taxonomy (NCBI): domain Eukaryota; kingdom Metazoa; phylum Arthropoda; class Insecta; order Diptera; family Polleniidae; genus Pollenia; species Pollenia angustigena. Next base: position 217,602,203 of record OV884058.1, on the reverse strand, counting down.
TTTAAATTCAAATGCATAATCGAGAGAAAACCCCTTTACAATACTCGGACTTACAGGTATTTATAAACAAGTACACTTGTAAAATGCAATAGACAACACTTAACATGTTGACACCTTAAACACTTTCTCTCTTAGTAAAAAATAAATATAAAGAAATAATGTTAAACAAAAATATGACCATGTTAAGAAAGATGAGTACGTTCACGTTATGGAATATTGTCCAAAACGTTAACTTATTCACCCATTGGAGACAGACACTCGAAAAGTTCAAGTAAAATTTTTTTTTTTTTTTCAGGGAAAAGAAAGTTTTTATTATAATTTCCTATAAAATTTTGTTTTCTGTTTTATTTTTAAGCATTACAGCCAATTTCATTGACACACCTATAACAACTGATTTAAGAAATATTATGTAGCATGAAAATGTTTTTCTGGTCCGCGAGGTGTTGAGAGGTTTCAAGGTTGCCGAGCTAAAGGCAACCAGGCTGCTCACAGCTTTCGGATATTGACGCGGCTGTAAGATATAGAGGCCAGCTGCGAATAAGTGGTTAATCACAAATAAACAGTTCCGGATAATTAACGGGTGCTTGCACAGGCAAAGGTGAAGAGTGCCCTTTACAAAAAAAGTCTTTAAGTTATCAGGCATGTTCTGAAAATCACAAAATTTCATATCACATGTGATTTTAAAATCACAATTGTGATTTAAGGGTGTTTTGGAAACCACAAAAGTTTTAACTTGTTTTAAAATGGTGGAAAAATATAAGCAAGAAACAGTTTAAAATCACAATTATGAAATAAGTTTTCTTTCCAGAACACGTTTCTTGTGATTTCAAATAACTTTCACAAAAAGTGATTCTCAGAACATGCCTGTATATCAATCAATTTTAATTTCATCAATTTCAATTATAACCAAGCGAATGCTTAGCGACAGCGCGGTCAAATTTCTTGGTAAACACCATAGTTGGGGGTAGTGCACTAAATATTGATTTAAATCAGCACTGCACTATCACTAAATAAAAGTGCAAAAATATTAGTTTGCACTCTTTTTTATCAGCTTTAGTGATGATTGCTATTTTTTTAGCTACCACTAAACTAATTTAATGATATTGCAAATTTTTTCACTATCACTAAACGCAGATTGAGTGCAAAAATAATGCACTCAATTCAAATAATGCAAAATTTGAACTTGCAATCAAAAAAAGCTGCATATAAACAAAAATTAGTGGTCATGAAATTCTTGAAGACAAATTCGAAAAATAAAAATTTTTAATAGTTATTTTTAATATATTATTTTGGAGAAAAACTACAAACAAAAAAAAATCCTTTATGATAATAATCAAAATGAAAAAATTTAACACTAATCTAAGGTTTTAAGTTGATATCGAAAAATATATGAAAATATTGTATCGTCCATATAATAAAATATTTTTTGCAGAAACTTTACTCAATTCTTTTTGAAACTACATTTGTGTCCATGCAATGAAACATTGTTTCGCGGCATTAAAGTATTGTGTATACCTTGTTTTTTTCTTTTTCTTCCTCTCAATAGCAAACTTAATAAACTGTTTGCTGAAGAACCAAAAAACTTTCCTTTCGTCTTTCCCCTTTCACCATCAAACTCAAATGTTTTGCATCATATGTTTCATAATGAAAATATTTTTTCAAGTAACGGAATATTTTTATACCCTTCACCACAGGTGGAAAAGGGAAAGAGATAGTAAGTTAATAAAGAGATTGTTGGAATATTTTGTTTTTTAATATTTTTTATATAAGGACCTTCAACACTAGTACAAGAGGTTGTCACACGAAAGGAATTGGAGACTTATCTATTGGATGCTGATACTGGTTTGTGTTGTCTTAACAAAAACCCAATAATTAAACAAATTTTTTTTAAATATAATACGCCTTTGCCTTCGTCTGCTCCAGTAGAGCGCTTATTTGCTTTAAGCGGAATGGTAGACGCTCCTCGAAGAAATAAATTAACTGATAATAATTTTGAAATGCTTGTTTTGCTTAAAGCAAACAATTTTTAATATCTGTTTTTTTTTGTCATCTGTTTTTTTATGAAGTTTAAGTTTTAAATTAGTGCACAAAAATAAAATCAAGTCAATTTAAACTTGAAATTGAATAGAAAATTTTTAGTTGCACTCAAATGAGTGAAGAACAAAAAAGTTGCAATAAACTGCTGATTGCTTTTTTTTAAATCGAACTAATTTTTTTTGAGTGCACAATTTTTTAACATCACTATCACTCATGCTTAGTGAGGCTACAAATTTTCAACTCATCACTCAACATCAAAATAAGTGCACTACCCCCATCTATGGCAAACACACACTTTTAAAAACGAAAACATGTTTCGTACAAACCAAGGCGAATTTTAATTGGTACAAACATTCATTTTCCATTTTTGTTTGGTTTTCAATGAATGCAGACGTCGATAATGCTGGCTGTTATGTATGTATTATGTAAATATAATTTCCAATTTCTTTTATCATAAATATGTATATGTATATATTTTCAATGCAGCTTAAAACCGAGGTTTTTTTTGTCGGGTTCGGTTTTAAGGCATTAAAAACCGCGGTTTCGATTTCGGTTAAAATCGAACAGAAATCCCTAGTGTAAGCAACGAGCTATTTTGTAGCAAAATATGCTGCTTAAAAAAATTTGAATTTACGACTTCACTCTAGCTAGACACCGCAAAAAGTTTGACAAATATCCAACATGTCTGCCAAATAAATAATTAATATTTCTTCAAACATGCTTTAAGTCCAAACAGCAAACACCCCAATTAGCGACACAAAACATTAGTACAAACTTAAAATTTTGACATGTTTTCCAAGCAATTTATGTGGTTTATTTTGCCCTCAGGTAAGGCATTAGCCCAACAACCAAAATTGAAAGATAAAGGCGAATGAATCACTTGTACCGTCTGCAATTCAAGTGATTCGATAAGGATTCGAAAAAAAACGATAACAATAAAATGTTTTGTAGTCATTAAAATATTATTACAAGTGCTGAATATTAAAAAATAAAAGTTGTAATCATAAAACATAAACTGCCAATCAAGGCGAATCCATACTGGGGATCGCAGCAGAGAGAGAATTATTCTAGCTGTATTTTTTTCTAAATATCAAACTCCATAAAAAAAACTGACAGCCAGCATAACGCTATCTTCGTAGCTCTCTCTTTGGTTACCTGTATGAATTAGCTTTGCTACCAATAGAGCAGGAGGCTTATTCTGAATTGCGATGCGAAAATCAATGCGATGCGCAAATGAAATGCGATGCGAAAGAAAATTGGTATTCTGTTAGACTTTCTCAATCGCATTCGCAATTTATTTCAAATCGTGGCAACGCTGCTCAAATATACGTCAGTGTCAATAAACGTCAAATTAAAAATAAATTAATTGTTTATGTTTGGCTGTGAAAATTGTTTAAGAAATATATTTAGGACATTCTGTAATAAAAAAAATAATAAAAATGGATTTTGTGGCACTGTGGTTCGACGACGAAGAAAATGAAAATGTTTTGTGTGTTAAATTTCAAAATTAAGTTGAAGTCAAATATTTTTTAACTGGTTTATATATTTCATACTTTTTCCATCCTGCAGCTTCTCTAATAGGTGGTCCATTGATATTTAGTTCTTCAGTTAACGTCTGCCACAAAGTATTTGCCGACTGACGTGCATTTGGTGCTTATTCATATATTCTATCATTATTTCAAATTGACGCGGTTTGGTGGTCTTATTGCTCGCTTCCCTGAAATAAATAATAAAATATTATCTTTCACTAACATGTTTGTACTATGCGAATGCTATTTTGTTGTCGAATAAATTTTGCGAATTTGACATTTGTTTTCGCAATGCAGAATACCGACTTGTCACCTTTTCGCATTTGAAATGCGATTAAAAAAAAAACTTTGCGAATATCGCAATGCAAAATAGCAATTGTTCGCATTTATGCATTTTCGCATCGCAATTCAGAATAAGCCTCCAGTGGTTTTAAAAACAAATCATATTTTTATAATCTTTACCGAAGTAAAAATGTATATATAAGTTTGTCATGTTTATTTCTACAATATATATTCTAGGGCCTTATGAGTAGCGAAGTTGTTTTTACGATGTACGTCTGTCCGTTGAAATGGGCTTTCCGCAGATTCCAGATATTATAAGGACTCGGTTGTTATATAATTATATCACATATAGTCCGGAATTGTTTGCTATTGAAATTCAGCCAGATCGGTTCATAAATGGTTGAGATATGAGCAAAAAACCAAGACTGCCTCTAATTTTTTTTTAATAAATAACATGGGAATTGTTTTTAAACATACAAATACATACATACAGGTACAGCGAAGTTTATGTAACGATCTCCGTCCGTATTTCTGTATATTTAAAGAACGGCAAAAACCGAAGTTTTCAATACACAACATCCAACAAAATGCGGGCGGGATTGGTGAAGTGCGCGTGGCTTTCCCATACAAAGACTTTAAACATTTCTGTATATCTGGAGAACGGCAAGAGCTTAAGTTGCCGAACTAGGTACAAGCATCTTGGTTATTAATCCAAACATCCGACAAAATATGGGCGGGATAAAAGTATATAAGATTCGGCATATCCGAATATAGCACTCTTACTTGTTGTTGTTGAAAAATTCGGCTTTTTAATGTAAAAAGACGTAAAATAATCGCGTTATCTAATAGGATTGCAATGGAAATTTTTCGATTTGCTCATAGGCTACTTTTATGCTACATCATATTTTATTATGATGCTACATGATATGCTACTTCAACTGTTACATCACCTACACTCACAATATTATTACAGTAACGGACTGTAGTTTATTTAAGAAATATTCCATTCCGTCATTTTTAAATAAATAAACATTTAAAATTCCAAGCAAATTAATTTTTAACTGATTCTAACAGTTATTCAATAAACTAAGTGAATATTAATACGGATTTTCAGTTGCAGTTAATATTGTCTGTTGATTGAGTTAAATTCTTCTTTATGTTAAATTAAATAAAAATGTAATTTAAAGCAACGAAAAGTTCATTTAATTTTTACTGTCAAAAAGTCAACCGCGAATTCCGTAAAAACAAATGAATATTCAGTTATTTTATAGATATTAACTGTCAAAAAATTAACTAGGTACATATTCCGTAAAAACAAATGAACATTCAGTTATTTTATATAATTTAACTACGAAAAATAAATTTTTACTTATCTATAAAAAATAAATTGCTTGTTTGTATAAGCAATTCCCATTTTCTATTTGTTAAAATAATTTAGTTAAATACATCAAATTTTAAAAGTTAAATAATTGCGAAGCCATATCGGTCATGATGCTGGTGTCTTATAATTGAGAGCAGTGTTCGAAAATAAACAGTACATTATTTAACGTTCGGCTCACACACCCAGGAACGATATCTATTTTTTTTTAGTGATTGTGTAGACATACACAACCCTTAATACCGTTCGTAACTATTTTCAAGAAAGAAACATTATATAATGTTCGGTTCTTCGTTAAAAAACAGAACAATTGTAGTGATACTGTAGACAAACATTATATTTTAATGTTCTTTAATGTTTTTTTCGTGTGTGTATTTTGTTATTGTAAAAAATGTTTGGTTTTTTTTTACCAGCCAAAAGGGACGAACATTTAGGAGCCGAACCGAACACATTGAAGTTTGTGGATTTAAAAAAAAACCGAACGGAATTAAATGTTCACATCTTTTGTTGAGTTTGATAAAAACAGTAATATTTTTGTGTTCGAAAGATGACTAACAGGGAAACGTTATTTTTTTTAATGATTTTCTACACAAACACTATTAGCGTTTGTGTTTTCCACAAATCTACCGAACCGAACATTAAGAAACGATATTTAGTGTTTATTTTCGAACACTGATTGAGAGTTCTTCTGTAAACAGCGTGGTCAGTACAACAAAAGTAAAACAAACGTGTGTAACAGGGTAAGTAAATAAAAATATTCTCCCTCTCTCGCTTATAAGAAAAACAAGCGGACAGCTGTCTGTCTGGTATTTTTTAGAAATTCGGCTCTTTTGTGGAGTAAACGAAAATTACTGAATTTAATAAAATAACTGAATATTTAATTGTTTTTACTGAATATGGTGTTGAATTTTTGGCAGTAAAATTTTACAAAATAACTGAATATTTATTTGATTTTACGGAATATGATAAGTAGAACGGTTTTTAACTGAATTTTCATTTATTTTATATTCCAATTTCAGTAAAGAACAGTAGAAAACGAAATTTAAAAACTCTGTTATGCCCAATTTTCAGGAGAGTTATTAAATCAATATTAAATGAATTTTCATAACAAACTTTAATCGTATTTAAAACAGATTGGTTTTTTGAGTTTTAATTGAAAAGTCTTATTTAATTAAGATAAAAGTATGGTAGCACTACTAAATACAAAAAAAAATATAAAAAAGTGTACTTATTTACAAGGTGGTCTGAAAAAAAAAACAGCTGACTGTTAATGCTTTGCCTGTTGTTGTTGTATTGTTGTGATATTGAGGTCACCTTGCTAAAATATTACAAAGGAAACTTAAGTTGAAATTAAGTGTACCACATCGGTGAATTAAGTTTCACTTAAGTTTTTAGTGAAGAAGAGAATTTTGTATTTAAAACGATTTTAAAAATAAATGTGTTTTAATATCAATCCTGAAAATTGGCCACTAGTCTTTTAATTTTATTTTTCTGCTACGACTACAACTGTAAGGGTAAGAGTTGTGGTAGAAGAGATATCCCAGCGGTAACTAGAATGAGTAAAGAGGCCTAATATATGGCCTTATTTAGCAGACACAAGTCCTCTTCACGGCATTCCATACTTATTTATAATTTTTTACACAGGTTGTCATTGAGCGCAAGCCCTTCCACGCTCCCTTTAATAACAACTTTGATTCCTTCCCAAAGAACGGAGTAAGGAAGGTCACTAAAAATAAATAAAAATGAACAACTTCCTTTCTCCCTTCTGAAAGAAGAGAGTATCGAATGTGTTCTGAATATTTTCTAAGGTCTTTCAAAAAGAAGTTTATACCTTCTAGAAGGCATACTTCTAAAGGCAGGATAGATACCATATGAAGCGAATCTTTTAGAAATTAGTATAGAGAGAGACCTTCAAAAAGACCTGGCACTTGCGGTCCTTTCATTATTTACCGCTGGGATGGTTTCAAGTCTTTTTACATTTTTTTTTTTAACCAGACTATTAAGTAAATTTTCATTGCTTCTGACACTTTTATGGCCATTTTCTCATTAGGCGATTATCTTTTTTTCCAACGAAAAACTGCACATTAAAGAAATTTGGTTTTCTCAATGTCTCATTTGCTTCGTTTTAATCGCAAAGCTAACCGGCACTCATCTGCCAATTATTTATTTTCCTTTTATTTGCCGTACAGATAAATTCAATCAGCTGACTCCCATCTTTTACATGTATTTTGAGTGGCGTTGCCAGCTGAAAACTTTTTTTTTTGTCAGTATATTGAGAAACCCAAAATCGTTAACGGACAGTTTATCGGTCCAATTATTTTATGTTGACATTAAGTAACAGACAGTGGCCATTAGTCCAGTTTTTTTAAATACTCTTTTAAGCCAGAAACAAATTTCAACATTTATATTATACAATTTTCTTAAAAAAATAATAAAAAGCATATTTAAAGTACTCACCGTTGACAATAAACATCTAGATTCACGTATGGCCCCACAGTAGCCCAGGAAACTCATTAAAAACATAATGCCACCAATGGCTATCAGCACATAAGCCATTTGTTCAATGACTTGAGGTTGGGTAAATTTCTGTTAAAGAAAAAAATTGGAATTGAATATATTTGAATTTTTTTTAATACAGAAACGTTATTTTTTGCTTAGTTGTAAGAAAATTCTAAATCTAGAAAAATTTTATACTTTTTCTCTTCGTTCTATTTTTCCATTTTGAATTCTAAGTAATGGCGCCGTCATTAGTTCGGTATTATTGTGTTTATGAAACAAAGTTAATCTCTGACCAACTAATTTACCAACAAATGCTTCACAAATACTTGTATGCCACTAAAAAATAAGCGTCAGATACATTTTTAATATTATTTTATGTTTAATATTTTACTATTTGGCTCTTCTTTTGGTATTTAGTTTTTCATTCCACTAGATCTGTATCTGTATCTGTACAGTACACGCAATATGTTTTCATACAAACATGGATAGTTAAAATGTTCATACACACGAGTGTTATAATTATAACTGAAACCATATTATTGTGGCAGCAACTATTTTATGACTGTTAAAATCATTTTGGTAAATATTTGTTACCATAGACAAATGCTTGAACATTTTGCTTTTCCAATATGGTTTTAAGATAAACATTTTTTGTTTAATTGGTCAGAACAAAAATTTACACGGTTTTTTTATACTTTGGTATTTATTTACTGAATCCGTTTTATGTAGGCCTGACAGTTAGTAATAAAACTCTGATAACTAAAAATTTTAAATCACTCGCACTCCAGGAGAGCATTAATGTGTTGGCAGGCCTCGTACTAGTGGGTGTAAGATCGGGTTTGGAGTTGATTTTTAAGTTTAAAATTTTGGAAGATATGCAAGCGGTATTTCAATAAAAATATGGTTGCGTTAAAAAACAACAAGAAAGGGGGGACTTGAGCCCTTTTCTGTCAATTATGCCCGTTTTCCTTGCAATTTTAGCACAAAATGAAAATTTTCAAATCACATCACTGATATGGGCATTTCCGTCAAAAGGTCCACCGTGACCGAAAATTTTAAAGTTATTAAAAGCTGATTATTTTACGATATTGTTATAGAGAAATATTTAGATTTTACTAATTTTATAAATTAATCCATAAGTTTGTTCACTTAGATGAACAATCAGACTGCAAAGTTGTGCAAACGTTATTTCTTATTTGTGAGAATGTTTTATTGTATGTTTTCTTTAATATTTATCTTTCTTAAAAGAGGTGACATTTGATAAAAATTATTCCAAAAAAATTATTTTACATGGTCTGTAATCTAAATCTGGGATCACACTATGAAAGTTTTCTTTCAGAAAGTCTTAGTTTATGGGTGAGAGAGGAGAAAAGAAAAGCTTGTTCTCTTCCCTTCTCACCAATAAACTCAGACTTTCTGAAAGAAAACTTTCATAGTGTGATCCCAGACTAAGGAAGAGTTCAAAGAGCAATATGTTATTAGGATTAACGTTAAATTTTTATTTTGTTTTAATCATTTTTTAGTTCAAATACAGTAGAATCCCGATAATTCGTTATAGCAAGGGATTTCGATTTACCGGGGTTTAAATAAAATTAATACGAATTAACGGGGTTTTTCAATTTATTTACTAAAACAATAAAAAACACTAAAAGACAATTGTTAAAAATAAAATATATAAAAATTATTCATGTAACAAACTGATCTTAACCCAACAAACACGGAGCTTTGATTTCAAATTGAAAATGATTTGAAATCAAACGTGTTCTCAAACGACAAACGTTTGATAATGATTTGAAATTCATTTGAAAATCATAGCATACTCAACAAAAAGGGGAAATTATTATCAAGCGAATTATCGGGAATTACGATTTATCGTGGTACGAATTATCGGGATTTGACTGTATTATGGAAAAAATTTCACATTCGAAATGTCACGTATCGACCCAGATTTTGGCTTAAAAAAAAGAAAATACAGAAGATTTTGGAATCAAACCAAAGACATTTTAATGTTACATTGCTACGTAAAATTCTTAAAGTAGTTTGACTAAAAAATTGTGCCAGGTTTCGCTTAATTACGCCTTTTTATACATGGCCATAAAAACTACTTCTTTTCACGTTCCAACCGCTACTTCTTTTGCCATTGTCTTTGTCCTAGAATCGCGCCCTCCATAAACTTTAGCAAATATAACAGTGCTTTCTTAGTGCTATAATTTAAGGGTTAAGAGAAAGTAAAAATATTTGTTGTTTAAAATGTTATTGCATTTTTGATGCGTACGACTGTCACGTTCAACACTTTGGATTTACCCATATGTATGTATGTGTGTAAGTCTGGGTTCACACTATGAAACTTATCTTTCAGAAAGTCTGAGTTTATTAGTGAGAAGAGGAGACAATAATAGCATGCTACCTAGTAGTGCTTGAAATAGCTCATAATTTTATAACTTGACATTTAATTACAGATTTATGACTTGTTAACAGAAAAAATGGAAACCTTTTTAACTATAAAATTTTGTCCGTAAACTTTAGCTGGCTGGCAGCCACCGAACGTTTTTACTAGTAACCAATAACAGCTGTTTTGGTTTTTTTTGTAATTTAAAAATTTCATTTTGTATGAGCGAAGAAAACATTTTCTTATTTAAGTTAAAAAAGATTTTATTTGCTGTATTAACGAATTAAAATAATTTTTTTATCTAAGCCAAAATGTAAACGTGTGCACACCAATCCTACTAATTGTTTTTTCGCTTTTTCTGGTATTCTGTCATCAAATATTTCTAATTGCTTTTTTTATCAGCTGAATCAATTTAATATAGCCCACTTAATTATGAGGGGTTACTTACAACAGTCAAATTTTTTCTTATTATTATTTTAAGACATAGTTATGACTTTATTCACTACTTTGTGAATCCCCTAACTAGCTTTTCAATTGTATTATATTGTAACTTGTGGGTATATAATGTTACTTTTATAATATTCTTATTTATTTATTATTTTTTTTTTTTTTTTTTGTGAAAAACCTATTTTGGTTTGCATGCATTTTTTACATTAACTAGGTATATTTACATTTTAATGCAATACCTAATTATCTTATATTCACCACTAGTTGTTATTAAAGTAAGTTCATTGACTTGCATATTTCTCTTTTCGTAAATATGCAAACATCATTTACAACTTTGTCTGGTTGTAAAGTTTGCACATGAAAAAAAGTTGTAGTTGTACGATTTCAGTTTTACAACACAATATCAAACTCCAAAAAAAAACATGTAACGAACATTAAACCATCGGACCAACAATATTGTCCATTTTGTTTTGATCTAACCAGTGTTGCCACTTTGTGGGTTATTACCCGAATTTGGTATAATTTTTACTGTCGTAGGTAGAGCGTTGGTAATTTCTCTGAGGTGTAATTCAGGTGTTACTGTGAATTCTTACCAAAAAAACCCAACTAAAATAAAGATTCGATTTCAGTGATGACATTTATTTCTTTTTAAATATTGTTGATAAAATATGCACAGTCTTTTGAATCAAAGTCTCGGTTTCTTTTAAAGACGAGACTTCAATCATTCAATATATATTTTCAAAAGTTTGGTAATAAATGTCGCAATATGGACTCTGAGATTTGGAAAGAGATGATTCTCATAGTGATTTATAACCTGAAGTTTATTGAAAAAAGTTACTCAAACTAAAAACTAGTCTAGGAGAAGATATGTTTTCAATATTCCAACATATAATTTATTTTATTTTTATCTTGCAACTTTTTGATGCTTAAGTTTGAAAAATATTTAACGGCCTTTACAGTTGCAAAACTGAATTACGGAAGGTTAAGTTGTATAAAACCCTGCAGGCATTTTGTTTACTAAATAAGGTATAAGACATGTCACATCGCACAGCCTTTAAGTCTTATTGACAGTTTATTTTCTCTAAATCAACACATCGTCTTCATTTGTGAAAAATAGGTTGCGTCAGTTTAATTACGAAGTCGCCTATAAGTTGCGAGAATCGATAACTGAATTTCAAAGTAAATTTGGATAATTTGGTGTCGTTGTTCAATCATGAATCTATTCATGATGATGTACCTGAGCAAAAAGTGAAAGCAGCATGACAATTCGTTTGACAGCTAACCTTTCGTAAGCTCTATAGGGCTTAAAAATATACATTATAAAGGAAGGGCAATGAACATTTTGAACCTTCCCTAGATATATGCAACCAAATGTAGAACTCATTATTTTAGGAGTTTTATTTTATGTTTTATTAATTGTTTTTAAGCCTTTAATGTTAATTTATTTAAAATTACAATAAAAATCTCAACAGTTTGAATTATATTGATCTTCTTTTAATTAGTTTGTTGTGTTTTTGCTTCTTTGTAAATATCTTATATCAGGTGTAATTTCATTTAAATCGGGTAATTTTGCTTCATCTCAAGTGTAATTTTAAATTTTACTGGTGGTAACACTGGGTCTAACATGTCCGTAATATGGTGTGGACGAATTGGATATGTCTGGTATAATTGATTAAGTGTTTAGGCGACTATTTCGACTTGTACAATAGTATATTTTTCCCTTACACTGTGGTTAAACTGAATACAGTTTGAACTACATACTTAAAAGATTTACTAGATTTAAGTTAAGTGGTTAAGTAAACATGATAACTTATTACTTTAATTTATATTCATTTCTTTATCGTTTTTGCGCAAGTGTTGCAAACATTACAAATTGCATTTTAGTGTTTGAAATGAGAAAAAAAAAGTTTTTCATTACATGTTTTTTTCAGAGTTGAAAATGCCAATAAACTATATGTATTAGCTTTTTTGTTGAAAAGAATAAAGAAGTTTTGCGAAAACATGTAAACATGCAGCCACAACAATCATTATGCTGGTTTAGCGAGGGTGTTGTCAATTAAATGCACATATTTGACATAAAATTACGAGTAGTTGTCGCACAATCGCATTCAATTTACTTACACTTCTTTGTCTGGTTAAGTATATTTTTTTTTAAAATAAATTTGTTATTCTAATGTTTACTTATATGTAAATGTCTTGTCAAACTCCTACAACACAACAAGTAGTTATTACCATTAAACACCTATTTAATTCTTAGTTGGGACTAGAGTCATGGCAGAAGTGTTTTATCAAATGTTTTTGCTCTTAAAATTAAATAAGGTTTTTCAGAAAATATGTACCTTCTAATACATTTAGCTTATATCTACTATGTGTACAGACAAAAATTTTGTCAAAATAATAGTCAATTTGATCAAGTCAATAAAATAAAATAGATTTATGTCAAGACTTCAACAAAAGTGTTTATACTTCTTATTCGCTTTACAGTTTTATTTACATAATATTTTTAGCTTTTCTAAAATCTTTGAAATAACTGTGATAATAAATTTGCAGGTGCCCGAGCATGAAACTGAAATGGCAATTTTTTTTTTTTGTTTTTGTGTTCTTACGAAAACAATAAAAGGAAGCAATTTGTTTTTTTCTTTTTACTCACTTACAACTACAATTCGAGTCGGTAAATGCCAACCAATTGTAGGGGAATGTAAGGATAGATAAACTCACAATTTATTGTTGGTGTTTTGTTTAAGCTTTGATATTGTTACAAGTTAGACTTTGAGTGTTTAAAATTCTTATTCGCTTTAGGGTTTTATTTGTATAATATTTTTAGCTTTTCTAAAATCTTTGGAAAAGGTTTCCTGCTGATCTGGGCCAAGGAACCAGTTATAATGCATGTTAGCCTATAGAAGATAATATAGTAATGTATTAGACTATATTCGAAACTTTAGTCCAGACAAGGACCGTAAAACCTTTACTTTTTTTCAAGGCAAACATATTTATTTATGGTGAGTCTTCTACTATAGCGAACTCTATACACTAGACTATAATTCAGACTGTGAACGAGTCTAAGCTACAGAATATACATATAAGATAACAGTTATTTTTTAACTCTTATTTTTTCGTGCAAAAACAAAAAATAACAGTTTTTTTTTTGTATTTATTTTTTTGAGCAAACATACAAATTATTTTTGCTCTTATTTTTTCGAGCAAAAATAAAAGCTATTTATATGTATGTATGTATATTTTTTCTTTGACTAAAACAAAAATAAAAATGGCAAAAGCTTGGGCAGATGAAACTATTTTGTTTTTGATAAACGAAGTGATGCAGGTGCCTAATAAAACACGTGTTAATGTTAACATTCTAATCAAGACTGACTTTTATTTCATTCGTTATTCATATTCAGTTATCAACAGAGTTGCCATATTATATCAATTAGTTCATTAAAAGGTAATAATATATTAAGATACGACAGCCGCTCCTGCTCTTTCCTTCGTCGTGCTGACCTTCGCAATGATTCTGTTGGTTGGAACTTCTCATTATTAGTCGAAGTGGCTTTGGTGTTGATCGGTATTTCTGGAAGAATATTCGTTATTACCGAAGAAGCTGAATTTGAAGGGTTTCCAATCTGGATTGGTGACGACTCATTAACAGGGATATCTGTTTGGATTGTTGGTCTCGCTGGATTGTCAGTGGATTCGATGACTCTAGTAGGCGGTGTTGATGATTCATAAACAAGGGTATCTGCCTGCGTTGTTGGTCTGGCTGGGAACGGGATGGGCACGCTGACACTAGTCTTTGTTGTTGCTGGAACTTGTATTGGGGTGTTCACTGTTTGTGGTAAATTCGCTTTAGCGCTGTTTCCAATCTTTCGCATTTGGTCCACATGTCGTTTCCACACTCTTGCATCATCCAGTTTGATTTCATAGTGCAATTTTCCGAGTTTTTTAGAAACTGAACCGAATCTCCATTTTGCCTTTGTAAGATAATCGCGAACGGCAACTCTATCCCCTTCGCCAACATTTCTTGGTGTTTCCGTGGTAGATAAAACGTTTTTCTCTTCTGTAGGTATCATAAGGTCCAGTTTAGTTTTAATTTGTCGACCAAACATGAGCTGCGATGGTGATTTTTCCGAAGCTTGGTGGATGGATCTTCGATAAGCAAGTAGGATATTGGCAATCTCTTTCCTCGTTTCTAATGGCTTGCAGTTCACAGCGTTTAGCTTGTTCTTAATAGTTTGGACGAACCGTTCTGCTTGCCCATTTGTCGCAGGATGGTATGGTGCCCCCATTCTATGAATGATTCCGTTGGATCGCAAAAATAATTGAAATTCTTCCGCCGTGAATTGTGTTCCGTGATCGGTAACAAATATATTCGGAAGTCCAAATGTAGCAAATATGTCCCGGTAAATTTTGATTGTAGATTTAGCAGTAATATCCGGTAATATGGTACTTCAGGCCACTTACTAAACGCGTCGACCAAAATAAACAAATATTCTCCTTTGAATGGCCCAGCAAAATCAGCGTGTACTCTATCGAAAACGTTTGTTGGTGGGTTCCAACAATGTGAGGGCATCACTTTTACGGCTTCTGGCCGAACCGATTGGCATTCGAGGCAATTGGATACTAACTGTTCAATGTCCCGATCAAGTGCTGGCCACCAACAATAAGCTCGTGCTAGTGTTTTCATTTTCGTTATTCCAAAATGAGCGGAATGTAATTCTTTTAACACTCGTTGTCTCAGCTCTTTCGGGATGTACACCCGAATACCTCGCAGCTGACACCCCCTTTGGAGCCCAAACTCCGTTGTTGTGTTGGCGATCACACTCTCGCCCAACTTTTAGATAATTACGTAATACTTTGGTTTCTTCATCTACTTCCGTATTTGCTCTTAGTTCTTCCACTGTTACTGGTAAATTCTCAATCATGTTCAGTTCAACCGCATTTATGTCTTCATTGTCATCATCAATGAGGTAAGTTTCAATACCATTTAAGTCGTTTCCGTTCCATTTCGTTAAACGTGACATTGCGTCAACGTTTCCATTCTCTTTAGATGTTTTAACTCGTATCTCGAAGTTGAAAGATTCCAAAAATATAGCATAATGTTGCATGCGCGACGTTGACAGTAGGGTAGACCTTTTTTTGGAGACAAAATTTGCGCGACTGGTTTATTATCTGTTACGAGTATGAACTTTCTACCAAAAAGGTACTGATAGAAACGACGCCAAATACAATTGCGAGTGCCTCTTTGTCAATCTGGCTATATTTTTGTTGTACTTTAGAAAGAATTTGGGAAGCAAATTGTATCGGCCTTTCAGTTCCATCTTACATCTGATGACTAAGCACGGCACCAATTCCATACGGGCTTGCGTCTACAGCCAAAACTAATGGCAACTTTGGATCGAAGTGTGTCAAAATAAAATCCGACTGCATTTGCTTTTTTACTTCTTCTAATGATTTTTTACAACACTCACTCCATACAAATTCAACATTCTTTTGCAATAATTGGTTTATTGGGTATAGAACTGTGCTTAAATTCTTAAAAAAACGTTCGTAATAGTTGATAAACCCCACTAATGATCGAACTTCATCTTTGTTGTATTCCATCTTTATCAGTCAAAAAACCGCAATACTCTATAGAGGGTTTCATAAAATTCGATTTCTCTAAGTTCACGCGCATGTTGTGTTCATTTAATCTTTTGAATACTTCGTCTATTCTATGTAAATGTTCTTCATCTGTTTCAGCCGTTATTTTGATATCATCAAGGAACACCGATACACCGGGTATGTTCGCCAAAAGTTGTTCCATAAACCTCTGGCATATGGCGGGAGCGCTAGCGATGCCAAACATCATTTGTGTCGGCTGATACAAGCCCTTATGTGTATTCAAGGTCAAATATTTTCTATCTTCGGGGTGTATTTCCAGTTGAAGATATGCTCGAGACAAATCTATTTTAGTGAACTTTTTTACGCCTGCCATTGCTGCAAAGAGTTCGTCGATTGTCGGTAAGGGGTGTTCATCCACTTTCAATGCCGGGTTGATTGTAACTTTATAATCTCCACATATTCGGACAGAATTATTTTTTTTCTTGACCACTACAATCGGTATTGCCCATTCACTGTGATTAACCTTAACCAAAATGCCGTCATCTAATTGTTGCTGTAATTCTTTTTCTAAGGCACCTATGTACTAATGCAAAGGGTACCCTACGTGCTTTAATAAGTTTTGGTGTTGCTTCTTCGCGTACGTGTAACCGTGCTTGAAACTCTGTAATCTTGCCTATTGTCTCAGAAAATAACATAGGGTACTTACTAACCACGTACTGCACTTGTTTTTCCATCCGAATGTTGTTGTTTGTCGTATCTGCATCCAGCTTGTTCACTGGTAAATGATCCTGAATGATTTTTGCCCAATTTAATTTTATATTTCTTAGCCAATCTCTTCCCAACAGTGCTGGACGATTTCCACGAACCACGTACATTTTAAGGACTTTGGAGACACTTTCTGCCGTCACCCTTACCCACGTATATCCAAAGCATTCCACTTGTTGATTACAATAATTGTAAAGTTTGGTATTTGTATTCTTTATTTTTATTTTGCCTAAAATTTTTTCCGCATCAACCAGACCAACAACCGTCACAGCTGCCCCTGTATCAATTTCAAATTTTAACCAATGATTATTTACTTATAAAGAATGAAACATCTTGGAACTACCTGTCACGAACACTGTTTATCAATTTTATATTACCAAGACCATCCTCCATTTCCTTCAATTTATCTTCATCGTAAGCTTCTTGCGTTGTCATAGTGTGTACTCCCTTTTTCTCTTTCATACACACCCGTCTTAGATGCCCTTTGATGTTACAGAAACTGCATATTGTTTCTTTGTGTTTGCATTGGTGTGAAATATGAGCGGTGCTGCCACATCTATGGCATTTTCTTTGAGAATTTTATTCCTGTTTCCCTTTGTTATATTGTTCATCACCTTTCTTTTTAAACGTTCTCATCACATTTACCGCGTTATGTGTGTTTCTGTTTAGTTCCACGCCACCTTTTTCCGCCATTTCTGCAGCTTCAGCCAGTTCTTTTGCTTTATTCAATGTTAAGTCCTTTTGCTCTAACAATCTGCTCTGAATCAATTGATTCCTCAATCTAACCACAAACTGATTCCGTAGAGCTTTCTCCATGTATTCACTAAAATTACACGTTGCTGCCATTCGTCTAAGCACCACGACATATTCGACACAAGATTCTCTATCTTCTTGTTTTCGTAAATAAAACCGATAATTTTCCAAAATTTCGTTTGGGGCTGGTTCAAAATGCTCCTCAAGTACTTTTGTAATTTCCTTGTACGAAATATCTTCCGGCAACTTAGGTAACACTATATCACATAAAGTATTGTAAACTTTTGCACCCATGTAGTGCAACAAATAGTTGCGCTTTGGAGCATCCTGGCCACGTATAATAGTCAATGCCGTTTCCAGCCTTTTTACCCAGCGCTTCCATGTTGTAAGTATTGGATCAAACGCCTCAAATACAAATTGAGCTCCTGGTGTAGTCATAACTATATTCTCTAATTGGTTTGGTTCAATTTTTAATTCCTCTTGATTTGGCATTTAATTTATCCTCGTCGCCACTAATAAAACACGTGTTAATGTTAACATTCTAATCAAGACTGACTTTTATCTCATTCGTTATTCATATTCAGTTTTCAACAGAGTTGCCATATTATATCAATTAGTTCATTAAAAGGTAATAATATATTAAGATACGACAGTGCCCTTCATATGGGATTTCAAATCATAAATTTTCAATTGAAGATATACCCCGATGTAATTCGTAACAACAAAAAAGTTAAAAACCGCTACTTTCGATCAAAAACTAAAAAAATTGGCAACAGTGCTAACATTTGATCTGGAAATGTCAATTTTAAGTTAAAAATTTTTGTATTTTTTTTTTGACAGTCTTAGATTATTTATAGATAACACACGTATATTTGTTTAACATTTCAAGATTTTTTTAAGATATAATCATACTCTTTACACTAAGTCAGTTTTCCTATGCAAATATATTTGCACTGTTCTCCAATATAGAAAAAATACAAAAAATAGCAAGTATTATAACACCTGAAGCCTGGTCAGAACTAACGTTTCGGATATGGCCTGCTATATTCAGCGATGCCAACTTAGTGCTTTTGACACTATTTTTGGTGCTTTTTGATGCCTCAAAACGCCAAAATTTTATCCTTAGTGCCAAACTAAGAAAAAGCACTAACTTGGTGCTGTTTACATTTTTCGTAAGAGCCTTTAGTTCTTTTTATTTTTTTCTATAAATTTTTAAAACTTCGTTTATAAAGAGGATGACTTAGATGAGATTTGCTATTTGAGGTACAATTTTAAGAAGGCCTGCAAAGATTTTAAGATTTCAAATGATAAAAAAGTGAAAAACGATAGGTTATTAACGGGGTTAGAGCTAGGCTTTCTAGCAATTTGAAAATTTTACAAAACGTCACAATTTTTAGCGTTGACAACATATTAAGCAATCGTGATAAAAATGATGTATTTGTTTTAAGTTAAAATTTTTTTACAGATGTAGACACCGTTTCAAAAATAGAAAAAGGACGCAAAGACTTTAAGAACAAAAAAGAGTCGTTAAATAAATTAAAAACAGCTGACAGAAAATGCTTTCATAACGAGCGTTGTGTAACTTGAGGGTAACACGATCAAGTTTTGCCTATCCAGTTTTAATACACTCACACTTTTTTACCAATACACTCATACTTTTAAAAATTGATACGAACTTGCCTTTAAAATTCTCTTGCAAGTGAGTGTTTCAATTTACGTTCAAGAAAGCAGCTGATTTTAAGGTTAGTGAGCAAATTTTTTGTTTATCTTTATAAATTGTTTCCTTGATGACATCTTGAAAGTAAGTGCTGGTTCACACACGTCAAGTTTGACTCGTCAAGTCTTGAGCTTTTAGGAGAGAAGGGAAAAGAGAATGCCGTTTCTTTTCCCCTCTCTCCTAAAAACTCAACCAGCACTAAATTGCTCAAAAATTTAATGCAGCCTACGTCACAGCTTTCAATTTATGTAAATTTTGACAAGCAGTATATGTAAAAGACTATCAAGAACAACTTGACCGTGTGGCCGTAGGGTAACCTGCCATTTTTCATGCGCTTCAGTTTTCAAACACATGACACTCGTCTCCGATTAACCGCGTGTTGCACACTTCTACCTCTAGTGCTATTGCAAAAAGATCAAAAGTATCAAAATACAAACATACATGTTTTTTCTATTTTGCACCTTATGTGTGTTCTTCATTCAGAAGCGTACATAGGTTAAAATAATTGGACAATATCATACACCAATTGTTTTATTAAACTTTGCACGATTTTAATAAATATAGAATTATTTAAACGATAAAATATAAGGTTTTTTATTAAAATAAACAATGGTTGCTCACTGCAATATTCGGTAATTGCAGCAGGTACGATTTTTTCGAGTTACGAAAATTGAGCTCGCACTGTATTACTTTAAAACTGTTTGATGGCCAATTCAAACTCAGCTGATGGTGATACAAGTGATTTAGATGATTTTTGATTGAAGATAATAATAATTTATTTAAAAATGTTTATATACGAATGTAAATATATATTTTTTATTAAATTTTAAATGAAAATCAAAGCCGTCGCCTTTTTTTCAACTTTGGAGCCGAATGCAACTTGTTTTGTGTTTAATTAAATTGTAAAAATGGCTTAGTGCTTTTAAACGCTTTTTTGTTGTTGTTCGAAATAGCTTTTTAGTGATTTTTTTTAAATTTGAAAGTGCTTTTTGCTCTCAAAAAGTTGTCATCATTGACTATATGACTATATTATCGTCTTTAGGTTATCATGCTCGGTTATAAAACCATTAGTTTTGCTCGAAAAAATCTAAATAAAAAAGCTTTTATTCTTGGTCGAAATAATAAAAACCAAAACTTTAAAAAACAATATAGTTTATCATCGACTAGTTTATAAGGATCAATATCAATACTTGAATCAGTTTTTCGACATTTACTTGTATATGCTTTTTGGTTTTAAAATCTAAAACAACTGTTATTTATTTCTAGTTTTTTATTTATATAGAAATATAAAGGCGAAACCATAGTTCAGACTAAAAACGTAACTATAGTCCAGTGCCCATGTTCTGCAACTCTCGCGTCGAGAAATGAAATGAAACAAAAATGCCATAAATTGAAACAAACAGTTGTTTTTCTCACTTAACTGTGTCTGTAACTTTTTTTTGGCGAGTACAAGCTGTCACGTAAGTGCTGGTTCACACAGGTCAAGTTTGAATCTTCAAGTTTTGAGCTTTTAGGAGAGAGGGGTAAAGAAAATGGAAAGGGGTACATACTTGACCGTACTAGTCAGTTTTGTATTTTTCTTTTCTTTTTTCATCCGTAATATAATAAAAAGCTACAAAGTTGAAGGAAAAGAAAACAAAAATTAATTTTGTGCATGAACGTGAACGCAAGTTCAAAAGAAAATTTAAATAAAACTGTTTAAGTAAACTTGACCTGTGTGAACCAGCACTAAGGAAATAACTAGCCAATTTACAGAAAAAGTTTGTCTGTAACATTTTGATGAGAAAAGTTCCCGCTTTGAACTGTCAAATAAACTCACGAATAAAAATGGGGCGAGAAAAAATTTTAACACTAAAAAACAATTAAAAATGCAAAGAATAATAATAATAATAATATTTTATTCTTGGCACATTTTTCATTGTTTTATTATTTTGCTTTTAACATTTTTATAAAATATACGAATGTCTTCAAAGCTCGTTTGCAAACAACAAACATTAAAGTCGCTCTTTACGCAATTTGGTATAGCCGACGGTTGTGTTTTCGCCGCCGTCGTTGAAAAATTTTCAATTTAAGTCTGCAATGTCACATCGGCTTCGAGTGCAATATTATGACATTTATAACGTAACGACGTAATCTCTTTTGATAGTTTTCGACATGAGTTACAGACACAAATTTTTCTCACTTTTCGAGAAACGATGGAATATTTCGTTTCACATCTTTTCGATGCAGTAAGTTCTCACTTAAGTTACAGAACATGGGTACAGAATGTAAATGAAACTATGTTCCAGACTGTTGACGACACTGTCGACTACATTTCTAATATTCAAATGTACAATTACGTTACAATATGGAAAAAAAGTCAAAAATATTTTATTACTAATTCAAAAAAGCCTAATAATTCATATGAATCTAGCAAATGTACTACCTGCTACATAAAAGGGAGTGTTATTTTTTCAATAAAAAATAAAAGTTAACCCTTTAAAAATAGTTTCCAACTCATTCAAACAACAAGCACAAGCTGACTGTGTCAATAACCAAAACACAAAACAGACAGTCATTTTTTGATTTCATGGATAATTACCACTTAAAGATCTAATCAAGATTTATATGAAAATTAAATTAAAACACGCCACTAAAAAAAAGAACATACAAAAACAAAATCAAATGGTGTCTTCAATTTATAATCGACAAACGACATGAAACAATCAGGAAAAGAAGGAGAAACAAACATGCCTGACTAAAAACCAAGTCAGAATAAGGAACACAAAATGTGTATTCATAGTAAAAATTAAACTTAAATAAAATGAAAAAAAAAAAAAATATAAATTAATAATAAATATTAATACTTACATTAATATTTTCACTTTCGACCATTTTTAATAAAGCTATTAAAGAGGCCTTATCAACCGCAAGCCATATACCGGTGCCCAAAACTATCGTGCCAAGAATCTGTCAATAAAAAGGAAAAACCAAAAATTACACACGTTAAATTAAATGCTTTTTACATAAAATAAAATGTTTAAACAATAAAAAAAAATTATTTTATAAACAATATAAATAAAAACTTAAGTTAATGAACAGAAACTGGGAATTATTTCCTTCCGAAGGTAACTTTTATATTATATTCAACATTTTTCATTTTTCGAATTTATTCTATGAGCTAAATTTCAGTTATGTATTTTATAAAGCTTTTTTGTAATAGTTCTATTCCTACAATTTTTCAGAAATGACTTTATACACTACCAGACTATTATATTGTATTTTCTTTTTACATTTTACCTTAGCCTTCCGTTGGAAAGCAATGAGGTATATTGAATGTACAGAAAAATTTACAATTATTAGACACCAGCAGAATGTAATGCATTTTCTGGCCCGCTACGGCCGTCGTCAGCATTCTTTGTGTCTCACTGGATAGTGTTACTTTATAAATTGAATGTATTTAACTCAACTATTTTAACAAATAGAAACTGGGAATTATTTCCTTCCGAAGGTAACTTTTATATTATATTCAACACTAGATGACCCGTGCGAATATTTCGCACCGTTAGTTGTCATTTTTGTAACATAAAATGAAAATAATTAATAGAAATTTTAGTAACTTCAATACATTTTAAAATATAATTTTTATCAATGAAAATATTAATTTTTCAATTTCTAATTATTTTTCGTCATTAGTGTTAGAAATAAGCTTTAAAATGAGATATCATTCATTAAATTTGATGCGGTGGTATGGGAGATATTTGCAACCGACAAAAAAAAGTGCTTTAGAAATAATATATATGATTTTGGAAAGCAACGGAAGGCTAAGGTAAAATGTAAAAAGAAAATACAATATAATAGTCTGGTAGTGTATAAAGTCATTTCTGAAAAATTGTAGGAATATAACTATTACAAAAAAGCTTTATAAAATACATAACTGAAATTTAGCTCATAGAATAAATTCGAAAAATGAAAAATGTTGAATATTAAGTTAATGAACTTTATTCGAATGGCAAAATTTGAAATTTTTATTTTAGAACTAAATATTAAAATTTTTTTAACTAACACAGGACTTATGACGACTTTAACCCTAGAAATATAACGTTATTTTTTTGTACTGAAAAGATAACGATACGTCTGAAAGACGTATGCTTGTTTATATCCTTTAAAAGATATCACCGAAAATAATATTGATGAATTTTATTGTTGAAATCATTTATTTATTCTATTTCTTTTAAAAAAATAAAATTTTTAAATAGAAAATTATTATAAAAATAAAATTAAAAACAAAATTCAATTAGCATTATCAAAAATTAAAGAGTTTTTATAAACTTAATAAAATATTTTCTTTGTACTTTATGTAGATAATGTTATCTGTATTAACTTATATAAACAAAAAAAATAAATAATTTGAATAGCATTATGTGCAAGATTTACAAATTTAAATTTTGTGGTCGCCACATACAGGTATACCGCACTTGACACATACCATTTTGGACATAATTTTAATTTCTGATGGATAGAAGCCACCGTATTATCTTTTTTTTGATTCACGCTGTTCTCCACTACAACCTCAATCATTACTTACTGCATCTGGTCAAATTTGTTCAATGTTGTCGGTTAAAGTTTTCGATAAAATAGGGATTCGAATTCCCGAGTAGGTCATCTTGCCGTACGAACTATATTCATTGAAGAAACTCGGCCATCACTTTGACCCTTCGATGTGGCTGTAGGAAAAATCGCCCAAAGAAAAATGGCACAAAAAAAAAATGAAAAATCGCCCAAAAGAAAATGAAAAATGACAAAAACAGTTAAATATGAAATTTTGCGCAAAAAAAAAAAACGAAAAAGAGCCCAAAAAAAAAATGAAAAATTACCCAAAAAGCAAAAACGAATTTTTTCCCAAAAAAAAAAAAACAAATTACCCAATTTGCAAAAAACCAACAAAACTATTTTTAAAGAAACTTATTTTACGAAAACAAAAACCGGCTTCGCTAACTAAAGCTTCTCTGAATAGCCGGCAGAGTAGCTTTAATTAGCGAAGCCGGTCTTTGTTATACCATAGAGGAGAAAATCCTTGCTCCCGGCCGAAGGCCGCCTGTGCACAGAAGCTTTAGTTAGCGAAGCCAGTACTTGTTTTATCAACGTCTACGGACTTTATGACACTGCTCTGATGGGCATTATGACACTTAAAAGTGTCATAAAGTCCATAAACACTGTGACACTTTTTGGAGTGTCATAGTTATTTTTACAAATAACATGTAGGAATTCGACGTATAATGATAATGAATGATTTAGACAAATAGTGTTTGGAAGAAATTTAAAAAATTAAAGATGGCCCAAAAAAATGGGCTATTTTTCATACAATTCGTTTTAAAAAACGAAAAATCACCCAATAATGACGAAAAATAGCCCACAAATTTTGGGTCACTTTTTATATGAATTAACCCAATTTTACATGGAATTTTTTTGGGCGATTTTTCATTATTTTTTTGGGCCATTTTTCTTTGGGCGATTTTTCCTACAGCCTCAGTCATTACTTACTGCATCTGGTAAAATTTGTTCAATGTTGTCGGTTAAAGTTTTCGATAAAATAGGGATTTCTAGCCTTAAAATTTAAAAATTTATGGAAATTTCGGCACTGGTCCATTAAAAAATTTCCGAAATTATTTCGGTAGTAAAAAACATCGAAGCATGAAATTGGGTCGTACAGTGATTCGAATTCCCGAGTAGGTCACCTTGCCGTACGAACTATATTTATTGAAGAAACTCGGCCATCATTTTGACCCTTCGATGTGGCTGTAGGAAAAATCGCCCAAAGAAAAACGGACCAAAAACAAAATGAAAAATCGCCCAAAAGAACATGAAAAATTACCCGAAAAGTTAAATATGAAATTTTGCCCAAAAGAAACGAAAAAGGACCCAAAATAAAAATGAAAAATGACCCAATTTGCAAAACAGTGTTTATTATTCATATAAATTTAGTAACATACAAATGTTAGTTTTATGTTAAAAATTGCATTGTATCTTCAACAGCTGCGCGGCTGCATGGACAGTAATACCTATTTGAGACCTCCGCCAAACTTTGTGCACTATTCAATAGTTAAATATTAATTAATCACTGCATAGTTATAATCAATTACTCAAAACAGAATATAGCTTTTTGCAAGGTGGCATGTCATAAAGTCCATTGTCGTAATGTCCATGGACACTGCGACACTTTTGAAAATGTCATAACGTCAGTGGGCATTAAGACACTTTGCAAATGGACATTATGTAATTTTTAAAAATGTCATAAGGTCCATAATTACTAAAGATGTTTAATACAAAAAAAGATCTACATACACGCAGAGAGAGTGTAACAAATACCGGCAGCGCTTACTAAAGCGTCTCGGCATAGCCGTCCTTCGGCCAGGCGCAAGTATTTTCTACTCTATGGTATAACAAAAACCGGCTTCGCTAACTAAAGCTTCTCTGCATAGCCGGCCTTTGGGCGGGCGCAAGGATTTTTTGCTTTATGGTATAACAAGTACCGGTTTCGCTAAGTAAAGCTTCTAAAATCTGCCTTGTTTCCGAACGTAGGCCGACTTCGCAGATAAGCTTTAGTTAGCGAAGCCAGTATTTGTTATACTATTGAGGACAAAATCCTTGCGCCCGGCCGAAGACCGGCTATGCAGAGAAGCTTTAGCTAGCGAAGCCGATTTTTGTTATACCATAGAGGAGAAAATCCTTGCCCCCGGCCGAAGGCCGGCTGTGCAGAGAAGCTTTAGTTAGCGAAGCCGGTACTTGTTTTATCAAAGAGGAGAAAAACCTTGCGCCCGGCCAAAGGCCGGCTATGCTTTCGAGCTTGTAAGCTATGCTTTCGAGTTTGTCCACGGACACTATGACACTGGACGTTATGACATGCCACCTTTTTGCAATATGTCCCGTTATTTTTATAAGTAACATTTAGGAATTCGACGTATAGTAATAATGAATGATTTAGACAAATAGTATGTAAGATTTTGACGAAATTTTAAAAATGAAGAATGACCTGAAAAATGGACTATTTTTCATATAATATTTTTGGGTTTAAAAAACGAAAAATCACCCAATAATAACGAAAAATAGCCCAAAAATTTTGGGTCACTTTTCATATGAATTCAGGCCCAATTTTACATGGAATTTTTTTGGGCGATTTTTCATTTATTTTTTTGGGCCATTTTTTTTTGAGCGATATTTCCTACAGCCCTTCGATGTAGCTCACTTACTTTTATTTCTTAAAGTGGGTCGAGATATCGAAATAACGCAGCTATCGGAAGAAGTAGTAAAATGTTCAGGCTCTTAAGGATTTTCCTGAATCGGTGGTATATTCTCGTCAGGCTCAAGGATGTCAAAAGCTCATCTTCTACATCACTTTGAAGACTATCCTCCAATAATTCATCTTCCGATTCGCTCACACTTTCCAGTGAAACCGAGTCCTCCAACACGCTTTGCAAAATAGCGCCAATTTCTGTGTCGCCCAAGCCGCGCTTACAACACATTTTTAAAACAATACCTTAAAATTCAACCAAAACACAAAGTTATCTTCGCTACAAAAGTAACACTAAAGATAACGATACGTCTCGCAGACATATGTTGTGTTTATTTCTCAAAAAATACATAACTTACAACATAAAAACTGCCACCACCAACTAGGTGCTGCTAACAACTGAGATTATTGAACGTGAGAAAGTTGTACGTTAAGAAATGTGAAAGTAAAAGCACAAAATTGAAAAGGGGTACGTCTCGCAGACGTACCTTATCTTTCTAGGGTTAATAAAATTATAGCTAAAACTATAGAATATGGTCAAAACCCCAAACAAGAAATAGTGTATAGTATTCCTCACTATAGACAAGAGTATAAAAAGAAGAGGGAACGTTCGTAAATGCATCACTGCGCTGCATCAGAAAAGCAAACTTTTATAATGGCGATAAATGAATAATCATAATTTTTTTTAATTGTGTGACTATTGTTTTGGTGGAGTATTTCACAATTTTTTGGTCCACATTTACTTCACTGATAAATATATAACCATTTGAAATCACTGATGCAGCGCAGTGATGCATTTACGAACGCATCCAGAGTTTAACCAAGACCCAAGACGGCACTAAAGACAATATCAAAGTCAATATTATTGTCAAGTTGAAAATGAAGGTTATCCAAAGTATAAACAAGATTTTTCTTATAAGTGTGAACCTAACTGCAATAAATAAGTGAAATCACGATGGGTGGTGCAAAGTGTGCAAACGATGCAAATGCGTGCAAAAATACACACATTTCCTAAATTTACTTATTTGCAATTTGCTGTATTTTACTTCGTTTGCACTTAAAAAACCATGAGCAAAATTAGTAGTGCATATTTGCTCAGTTGCAAACAAATGTAAACAATAACATACACAGAAAAAATTATTGCCGAATTATTTTCAAACAAACGCTTGTTTGAAAATTTTTTTAATTTCTACAAAGTTTTTTACTGATTCAATTAAAATTTTTGTTTGATTTTTATTTAACCAACAAAAATGTTGACAACCATTCAAAAATATATTACACGCGTTATTGGTTCCAAGTTTTAATAATTTTGTATGAAATATTTAACGCTTTTTAATGTTGTCGTCTTTTTGCATTTTTTTATTTGATCGTAAGCAACACTTCCTAATGTGAAATATAAGAACTACAACAAAAAACACATACAGTCTATTTTTGGACACTTTAAAAAAGTACAACAGTAAGAAAGATGAAGAGGTTTGAAGTAAAAAAAAAAAAAAAAAAATAATCGGAGGTAAAAAAACGTTTCACTCTTTTTAAACAACAGAAACAACAACAACATTATAAGAAACAAAATAAATTTTTGGTTGGTTTCAAAGTTGGTTAAAAAAAAACCAAAATCCCGTATTCAATTTTTTCAAACTGTTTGCTTAAATACATCAAATACAAAAATATAATGATGACGGAAAACATATCGAGTCGGTCTGTCGCCGTTTTTGGGTTACATTTCTTCTTCATTAGCAAAGGAAAGGATACAGCAACAGTGAGTGATGACGAAAAACATTGTGTGTTTAAAAAAAGAACTTCGTTCAAAAATTATTCCAACAAAAAAATGTGTCTCAAAGCCAGCCGGCCGCTCTGCTCTCTCTGCCATCATCTTCTAATACACCCTGCAAATAAAATTGGATCACCTGATCCATTTTGATAAAATGGACTACTCCATGGACTGGTCCGATGTAATGCAAGCATGGACCATGTCATTGTTAAAAAGTGTTTGTAGTGAGACGACATGTCTTCGTTTTTTAACGACGTGCTTTCGTTTTTAAACGATTTCAAAACTAATCCTCTTGTGTATACCATGGAGTAGTTTTAAAACTACTCCTTAGTGGTCTAAAGGTGGGTTATATGGTCCTCTCCTAGGACATCGTAATGTTAAATAGACCAGGTTTTTCCATACGTTTGGGTTACTTTTGGACTAGTCCTGGTCCCTTGTGGACTACTCTTTACACGCGTGTTTGGACTGGTCCTATTATTTGCAGGGCAGTGCCTGCTTGTGTGCGCATCATTGCTTGTGCAAAAACCTGTTTTATTTTTGATTTTGAAATTTAGTATATGAATTTCAGTAAACTTTTTGTTTGATTCAGTTAAATTATTTGTTTGAAAAATCAGTGTTTTTTTTTTCAATAAACAAAATGCAAATAAATTGTTTGAATATGCGAATTTGTTTATAGGACCGATTTCGGCTGTAGGAAATATCGCCCAAAGAAAAATGGCCCAAAAAAAAAAATGAAAAATCGCCCAAATGAAGAATCGCCCAAGCGAACATGAAAAATGACCCAAAAAGGTAAATATGAAATTTTGCCCAAAAAAAACGAAAAAGGGCCCAAAAAGAAAATGAAAAATGACCCAAAAGCATAAACGAATTTTTTCCCAAAAAAATAAAAAAAAAATTACTAAATTTGCAAAAAAGTGTTTATTATTCATATAAATTTAGGTGACATGTCATAACGTCCAGTGTCGTAGTGTCCTTGGACACTTTTAAAGTGTCATAATGTCCATCGAAGACGAGGGCGAGGACGTTATGACACTTTGCAACGTCCGCAACTTAACTTATAATCAAAAATGTGTAAATTTTTTTTTTTAAATACCGTAAAAATTTCAAGTGATTTTTTTAAAGATACTTATTTAACCATAATATGGTTGTCGGTGACAATGATTTAGTTAAATTAAACATAATATGGATAAAATATTTTTATAGCTTTTACTCCGGGTGTATATATTAAATATATATATCCAAAATAAGGATTTCATCTTCTATGGTATAACAAATACTGGCTTCGCTAACTAAAGCTTCTCTGTATAGCCGGCCTTCGGCCGGGCACAAGGATTTTCTCCTCTATGGTATAACAAAGACCGGCTTCGCTAACTAAAGCTTCTCTGTATAGCCGGCCTTCGGCCGGGCGCAAGGATTTTCTCCTTTATGGTCTAACAAAAACCGGTTTCGCTAAGTAAAGCTTCGAAAAACTGCCTTGTTTCCGAACAAGGCCGACTACGCAGAGAAGCTTTAGTTAGCGAAGCCGGTGTTTGTTATACCATAGAGGAGAAAATCCTTGCGCCCGGCCGAAGGCCGGCTATACAGAGAAGCTTTAGTTAGCGAAGCCGGTCTTTGTTATACCACAGAGGAGAAAATCCTTGCGCCCGGCCGAAGGCCGGCGATACAGAGAAGCTTTAGTTAGCGAAGCCAGTATTTGTTATACCATAGAAGAGAAAATCCTTATTTTCGATATATATGTATATATTTAATATATACACCCAGAGAAAAAAGCTACAAAACCATTTTTAAAAAAATTCTACCGATATTATGTTTAATTTAACCAAATCATTGTCGCCGACAACCATATAACGGTTAAATTAGTTTCTTGAAAAATAGTTTTGTTGTTTGCAACCATAATAAAACATGGTTTTCTCTGCTATGTAAGATTATGGTAGAATTTTAAAAATAGCCCATTTTTTTTGGGCCATTTTTCATACAACATTTTTGGGTGATTTTTCATAATGAAAAATCACCCAAATTTAAAAAACGAAAAATCACCCAACAATAACGATAAATAGCCCAAAAATTTTGGGCCATTTTTCATATGAAATCAGGCCCAATTTTACATGCAATTTTTTTGGGCGATTTTTCATTTTTTTTTTTGGGCGATTTTTCTTTGGGCGATATTTCCTACAGCCACCGATTTCAGACAAAAAATTGTTTGATTCTACAAATTTTTTGTTTGAATTGGAAAAATAATTTTTTCTGTGTATGACATATTAAGCGCCATATTGTTTTCTAAGGAAACTTATAAATTGAAAATATTCGTGGGTTTTAATATAAAAAAAGAGAATTAAATTTAAATAATTCAAAAAGAAAAAATATATTTTAATTTTCTTGTGTATAATTGTAAACAAATGCAGATTTTTAACATTGCTGCCAGAAGTTTTTTGTGTTGCCAGAATTAATTTTTAGAAAAATAGGACATTTGCACAAAAAATAAAAGTGGTGTATGCTCACGACCAATCATAATATGCACTGTAAATTTAGAAATTGTAAATTTGCACAATGACCATCGTGAATACCCTTAATATTAAAGTTTTGGCTGCATAAACTCCAAAAATTTTTTTTCATTATGTCATCTCCAACTGTTTTAGCTTATTTAGGGTAATTTAATAATAATCTGCTAGTTGAAACAACTGACAAGCGGGCACGCGGCGGGTTAGATGCAGCCCTTTTTTGCTTTTAGTTCCATATGATTATATTTTTTTTGTTTTTCTGGCAATATCGAATGGTGAAACTGTCCTTAAAATTGAAAAACGTTCGAATAGAAAAATATTGAAAATAGGTTAACGTTTTGGGTCGAGGTGTATAGTAATAAAAATGCAACTGGGTACAATCCATTAATTAATTTTCTAGTTTTGCTATAAATATATCGATATATCAGTACTAAAACCCTCAACTTGAGAGGATTTTGAGTGTCATGAATTTATTTAAAAATAAAATATCGTTAAAGGCATTTAATTCATATTAAGTATAGATGCCTGTTACAGAAATCAAATCTGATTGAAAATGGAATTGATTTCGTATCTTGCTTCACACAAAACGAAATCACTTTCGATCGGAACTGTTTTCTGTGATAGGCCTGATAGTCTTAAACGAGTTAAGAGTTGTTGTTCAAAATAATAATAAACTTTTTATACGTCCGACAAAATCCAACCTTTAACTAACGGCAAGTTGTAATAATGGTCCTAAGTGATTTTAGGAAGAGGGTTAATATGGGACCTTTGGTTAATTTTGGACCCACCAGCACAACATTTTGTCATGTTTATGTCAATACTACCATTTATAAGGAAGTTATGGCATTAAAAGATATTTTCTGGCGAGATATTTGTATGGCAGCTTTGGTCAAATATTAAATTAAGTTAGACGATTGAGATTGCAATCAAATAAGTTTGAACCAAATTTAGTCTAAATCCCAACATAAAAAATGGTTTGTGGGCACAAAGACTCTATTTCGGGAAGAATCTTGTATGAGGACTATGGAAAATTATGGACCAGTTATCACAATTTTCAATAGGCTTGGTACTTGTGGGAAATTAAACCTTAAAACCAGCCAGCCAGCCGGATGAACATCGTTAGATCAGAAAGTGATTCTGAGTGAAAAAATAACGAAAAATTGTATTTACGAGAATAGGATAACAAAAGCATAAAAAATATCGTTTTAATCCAAATTTTGATATTTTTAATTCGGCTAAAGTTCATCAAATTTAATTTTCATTAAATTATTTTTATGAAGAAAGGAGTTTTACAAAATTAAATTAATTAAATTTTATTGATAATTTTTCGTTCTTGACTGCCGCGGGGCTCGAACCCAGGCTTTCACAGGTCACCCGTACATGCCTCAATTGTAACCACTTAATCTCTGCACAGGGTTTTGCCGTTTAACACTCACAGCCATTGACGACTGCTGGCAGTCAATAAGGACCGATCATATATATACTTTATAGGGTGTAGGATAAATATTTTAGAAATTACAAACAGAATGACAAAGTTATATATACCCTTTTACCTTCAATTACATCAATCTTTAAACTAAATTGTATTTAATCTTTGGTAGATCGAAATATGTATGTTTTGAATGATTATCTATTTTAATTAATTTACATGTTCTTCCTTATATCTGTTTTTTCGTACTTTTTGTCAAGAATTCTTCTGGAAGTCCAAAGTAAATTTTTCCTTGTTTTTCATTTGTTGTCTTTCTTCTTCTTGCTGTACTTTTTCAACACAACTTGAAGGACGTGCCCTAGCTTTTAACAATAATTTGTATTGTGGTTATTTTTGTTGAACTGTTTATGGTTTTTAATCCAAATTTTGTTCATCGAATTTAATTTTCATTAAATTATTTTTATAAAGAAAGGAATTTTACAACATGAAATTAATTAAAATTAAAATCAAATTGGATGAACTTTAGCCTAATTAAAAATATCAAAATTTGGATTAAAAACCATAAACAGTTCAACAAAAATAGCCACAATACTAATTAATATAAAATAGTATTGAAAATGTTAATCGCGAATATCGCCAATACGAGTGCTAAGTCTGTGTTCATACGGCTCATGTCTTATTAACAAGATTCTTGCTTTTTCTTCTTTGAACATGATTTGGCGTTCAAATGAATCATGTCATTTTGACGACATGTTTTTTATTTTGTTTTATTTGATATTGAAAACAAAATTAAACAACGAATAAGAAAGCAAAACGTACAGACAGTACATGCATCTGTGTACTCGTTTCTTTTTCCCTCGTCCCCCTCGCCTATAAAGTAGCAATCTTGTCAATAAGACATGAGCCGTATGAACACAGCAGAGAACGGCTTTCTGCGACTGCAAAAAAATCGCAGTAAATGAACAACAACAAATACACTCGTTTGCGGTCATACAATCAAACTTGTGTAACCGCAAACATTCGTTGCTGGTTTGCAGTCATTCAAATAATGCACATCGGGCTTTGTTATTTATACCATCGTTCAGCTTCGTTTGTCAATTAAGATGTTTGTGTGTTTGGTCCGACAATGATTGTTTTGGCAAAGAAAAAAAAAAAAATACAAACAAAAACGCTAGAAATCAAGCAATTATTACTCATGTAGGCATTCAGCAGTAACTATGTAGTACAAGAAAAAAAAAATTTTAATGAAACTTAACGCACATATGTAGGTACAAACAATTTCCATAGAAACAGAAGACTTTTTATATCATCTTAAAAAGTACAGTAGTTCTGTATGTACAATGTATTCTTGGTATTGTTGTTTTTATTGTTGTTATTTATAGCAAAGCGTCTCATCGAGTGGTTTATTGTTGTTACTGTTTTTAATGTTAACAAAGCGTCTCATCGAGTGGACAATGACTACTTGAATGCAAAAGTATAAGAATGTGTGCCTTTTGAATTTACACAATTGTGTTATATTGCGTGCGCAACAAAAATACAAACAAAGCACTTTCAATAAAAAACGAACACATGCAAAAATCAAATTTGTACGAAACGATGTAAAAATTACCAACGTTGAACTTTGTTTTGCAGGCAAAGAGTGAATGTTAATTTGAGCGTATGAATAAATCAAGAAAAATAGTAATTTTGCAGTTCTCTGGAACACAGACTAACTTCGAAAATTAACAACCATCATTGACTACTTCGTACTCAAATTAGCTTTACTAGTAGGGTGCCCAGCTTGCTAAAAAAATGTGTCAAACATCCTAAAAAAATTTTTATAGTCTTGATTGTAGTCAAATTCAAAATTAAGATTATAGTCTAGACTTTTGATTATAAAAAAGAATATAAAAAAAACTTATGGACAAGACTATAGTGTGGAATAAAGACTAGATTTGAGAATTTAGTTAAGAATATTGGCAAAACTATTGTCAAGAATATAAACAAGACCATACCTTTTATTATAAATTTGACTATATGTATGTATATAAATAGTGACTTTTGTTAGAACTTGAGATTAGACTATATTATTAAAATCTTACAGTTAGTCCTATGTACAAATAAACCTATAAACTTAATACTAATATTTAAACTTATATAAATATTTAACGCAATATTATGCAGAAACATTTTAAAATATCTTTGCCGAATTAATGATTTTATAATAAACTAAATGTGATAAATAAATAAACTTTTACTTTGTGTTGTTTTACAATTTGACAAAAAATTTTATTTTATATACAGTTTAACTAAAATATAGTATTTAGTATGGATTTATTTACATATCGATGGCTTAATCTAGAAAAGGCATATCTCGATTTTTTGTTAGTTTACTGGGAAAGGAAAAATCTTTATAAAATATCCGTTAAATTTTTAATATAAAAAGGATTAAAGGCAATTTTTAATAAAAGTATCATCAAGGTGCAGAATAAACCAAAACAAAAAATAAATTGAGTTAAGCCTTTTTTTATTAAGCCATCGATATGTACTAAACAAATTAAAAATGTAATACTTACAAAAAATAGAAAATTGAATATGCACAACACATATTTGCCAATCCAAACACCACAATCGGAGGAGCTCATTTTTGTAGCCTGATTTGTTGCTGCTGTTTTTTAAATTATTTTCTTTTTGGAACAAGAGTGACAGACACCGCACCGCGTTAAATGAAATAAAAAGAGGTTCGTTATCTGGTTGTAATTCAGGTGATTACGTTACGACGTTTATGGTGATATCTGCAAATAAATAAAAACAAATAATAAAAAAAACATAAATAATAGATAAATTATAATTGTTTAATGGCATAATTTATTGTTACTAGCAACAGTATGTTTATGTATTTAAGTTTATTTATTTAAATAGAAATTTCATAAAATTCATGGGATGTCACTGGAATTTCAATAGATTTGAGTAATTTTAAGGTGCATATAAGTTTTTTTTTTAATAGTTTTGTAGATTGTAATATTTAAACAAGAGTGATATGTTCGGCTATGCTGAATCTCAAAACCCTATAGTGCGATATAAATAAATCTATTTTGCGCCACGCCCACTTCTCCAATCCAGACCACATTTTGTTGGATGTTGTGTATTGAATACCAATATACTTGTACCTAATTTGGAAACTTTGGGTCCTTCCGGTCTCCAGATATACAAAATATCTATTAGCAGTCTTTTTCCGGTTGTCGTTGTCGTCATAGACAGTGTCGTTTTCTTTAGAAGATTAAAGAACACAGGCTGTGCGTCACTTTAATCTACTACAAAAAAACGACACTGTCGATGACGATTACGACAAACGGAATAAGGCTGAATGTCTTTGCATGGGAAGTGACACGCCAATTTCTTAAATCCCGCTCGTTTTAGAGAGGTTGTGTATTGATAACTCAGCTATGTGTACCATTTGGAAAAACTTTTCTCGTACCATTCTTTAGAAATCAACAAATCTGTTTTGCCCCACGTCCACTTCTCCAATCCCGACCACATTATGTCGGATGTTGTGTATTCTTCAGATATTATTAAAAAAAAACAACATTGGAGGCAGTCGTTTTTTCTCTCATATCTCAGCCATTATTTGACCAGAAAACTTAAACGGAGAATATCCCTTGAGGTAAGCGAACTGACACCAAAGAAGTCCCGTGATAGGGTTTGATGGTAGAGACCGGTTCTAGTTTAACACTTTCTATGAATAAAACCTATCACTTTTACATGGGGTTGTCATTGGAGGGGACAATTGACACCATTTTACCAGTCACAAATCTATTCTCAATGGACGTGTTTAGTGACAGTTACTAAAATGTAGTATTATTTCAATACAACAAGTCCTAGAATTAAATTCAAGAGCCAAATTTTAGAAAATCCCAAAAAATGTATCACACCACCGGTGTAGACTGTACTGCAATTCATTACTTTTTCTACCTTTTTGTTCTTCATAAACCAGTTACATGATTGGTTCTCCTTTCACTTGTCATGAGTTCTTGCTTTTTGTACCTGTTCTATTTTCACAACTCCCAGGACCAGTCTGTTGGACGGACCAATTAACACAAATTTCCCGCAGGGATAAGACAAAAATATATAACAACTTGGTCCCCATAATTTCTGCGGTCTTCGTACAACCCATTTAAACGGACATCGTTAAATCAACTTCGCTACTGATAAGGACCAAGAATATACATACAGACATACTTTATAGGCTCTAACATCAATATTGTTGAAATAACAAAGGGAATGACAAGCTTATACATATATACCATTTTACCTTCGGTTAAGGAAAAGTTTTCTTGTCTGTATTAAAAATTAGCCGGAGCGGAAAAAGATTGCAATCGATGTAATTGCAATCACAGGATTTCACGTTGATGATTACCAGGGGAACCATAAACATGCAATTGCATGTTTTTCCTTGAAACAATTTATTTATCCGTTTTAGAGCTTTTTATAAATTTTGGCATCGATTTGTTAGTGCATATTTTTGCATATTTTACCGTTTGCAGCATTTTTTTGCATAATTTAGTTAAAAGAGTCTTTTTGCAGCATTTTTTAGGTTTATAGAGCATATTTTGCCTTTTTAAGGCATATTTCGATAAATATTATTTTTTTTTTAGATGCCTACAGAAGCTTCGCAGCAAATAAAAATTTTTTTTTGAAAATCTGTTACTTCAATTTCGACATCTACATTTAAATGTTACTCTGAAATTGTTAGACAAAGCAGGTTGTCATTAAGGATAAATGTTATGCAATTTTTATCTAGACCAATTCTTAGTATTCCGATCGACTCAGAATCATTTTCTAAAGTGATCTAACGATGTCCATCCGTCCGTCTGGCTGCTTGTCTGTCCATGTTAGCCTTGTGCGCAAAGTACAAGTTCCAATTTTGTAGATAATTTGATCAAATATGGACGAAGCCTATGCAAATAGTGAGAATCGATCATTTCACATCCAAATTAGACTCTTTGTATCCGCAAGCTTTCTAATTATGATGGTATTTAAATTTAATTCGTCCCAAAAATATTTTACTGCAAATTAAATTATTTTCGAATCGGCTCCCATCCTTAAATAGCTTTAAAAGGAAATGTTAACATTTATTATCAATTTAGCGACCGTACCTTAAACCCCTTTTAAACCCATATGTATGTTAAAATCTAGATAATATTCTGCGCAAACATCTCTTATACGAATTTTAACCTAATATGGGCTTAAGCGATAATATTTTTAGGTTTTTTAAATTTTGATATTCAATTGTTGAATATTGTGTCTTCATATAAGAAATTTTTAATTTTTAGGGTATATTTTTAAAATTTGTCAGGGCATATTTTCGTGTTTTTTCTGCATATTTAATGCGCATAAAACGTGTATTTCTGGTTTCCCTGATGATTTCTAATTTGTTTATCGTAAAATCAATATGACAAAAATTTAATTGAAAGCAAAAACAAGTTCAAAGATATTTTATAATTTTGTTTTACACAATAAGGCCCTTAATTTTATTGCAAAATATTATATACCCAATAAAAAATGGAGTTTCCAACGAAGCAGGTTTGTAAGGGAGAAACATAAGGGTTTCGCTTACCATTGCGCTTACGGAAGACATGAATTTTATATGGCGAGTTCCCACTTTGAAGCAATACATTTTTGACACATAAAGCGCATTATTCAGCGCACATAAATATTGTTGGATGTAACGATCATCTTTACACACTGAATGTTTTGATACAGTTATTTTTTAGTATTCTCCCTTACAAACCTGCTTCGTAGTAAGGGAATGCCGTAGCACTTGAAATTTTATTTTTTTTTATAAAAGTTGTTGAGAGTTCTTTCACTTACTTTACTGCATTTCTGTATGTCGTATTGCGTAGCGCATAATTGTGCGCTTATTTTTTTAAATGTACCTTTAGTGCTTCGCAAAATGGTAATAATTTTTATTGGGTACCTAAATTAATTTAAAAAACTTGATTGCATTCAAATTCAGAAAATTTATTGTATTCTTCATGTAGTCACATCTACAGTCAAGACGATACTAAAGTCTAATGTCAACGGTCTGCACTTCAGACTTAAGTCAAATATAAAGGCAAGACAAAAGTCAATTAACGACTATATACAGCACTTAAGTCAACAGTCAAGTACCGATGGATTCTGTAGCCACAACAAAAATTAACAGATACATAAATCAAGTCAAAAGTATAGTCAAGTTAACATTAAAGTCAAGTCCAGTCTAAATATTGAAATAAATAATTTAGCCATTTAAATGGTTTAGACAGATCATTACTAAAGGATGGTCCAACAATAATGCACAATGTTAATTGTGAATCACACCTTAACGTCAAGTGTTTTGCCTAACTTAATCTGACAATTCTTTGCTTCAGTGTTTGATAAATTCAACCATAGAGACGTACACATCGTAAGCATCGCGTTAAGATTGTTGAAGCCTTTTACGAAAATGGGCGTTCAAATCAAAATGCATTTGGTTCAATTCCTGTTTTTTTTTTTGGTCAGCATAATCGATTAAATATGTCCACAATCGGGAGAATTGCGCGAAAAATTTTTGCAAACCAATTCTGTAGAAAATGCTAAAAAAGTGTTTGGTGTGGTTCATGGGCTTCTCCGAAAACGAGGTCGGCCAAGCACTTACCGTGACTGGTGTTGGCTATCGCGAGATGATAACGGACTTCTTGTGGCCAGAAATTAAGGATATGGACCTGGACGATATGTGGTTCTAACAGGATGATGCCACTTGCCACACAGCCAACGAGGCAATGGCATTTTTGCGCGAGAAATTCAATGGCCGTGTTTTTCCACGTCGTGGCGATGTTAATTGGCCGTCACGGTCATGTGATTTGACACTGTTGAACTTATTTCTTTGGGGATATGTAGAATAAAAAGTGTACGTCAATAAGCCAAGAAGAATGTAAGAGCTAAAGGATAATATGATTCGGCACATTAACATAATTGAATCTCAATTATGTCTCAGAGTAATTGAATATATGGACCATCGGATGGAGGTATGCCACCGATATTTTGTTTCACACAAAATTGCTATAGATCCTTCTATAACAATAGAAAATATTAGGCTAATTGAAAATTTTTTTTTAGTTGGATCACCGTTTATAAAGCATTCGAGATTATTGTCAAGAAAAGACAATGATAAAGGTAAGTTTATAAAAATTAATAAATAAAAACTTTTGTTAAGTTATAGTCAAGTTAAGAATTTTGTCGACGCTACTTGGCCAAGTGAGGACTAAAGTCTAAGTCAGGCTACAGTCACAGCCAAGTTAAAATAAGCTATTGACATTTTTTTTTTGGAAAGGACTTATTTATATTTATTAACATTTGAAAACTAATGCTAGAAAATTAGGCTCCATAGCACAAATTTCGAAAAAATGTTTAGTTTGCTAGAAATGATAGTTGATTCTTTAGTGATTTAGAATGCAGATCGCATATCTTAATTTTTCATCAGGTCTAGTTTTTGCCCTTAACCAGCAAGAGGGTATTAAGGTTATGCTAATATATTGCACTTAATCAACAAGAGTGTATGAACAATTTTTAATTTTACATGAAAGACATATGCAGGGCTCAGAGCTGAACCGAACCAAGTCATAAAATATATCACGTATATGTATTTGAAATCTGGTGCGAAAATCTCCGCAAAATTTAACTCAATCCAGTTCAGTAATGAGGTAAATCAAAAACAGTTTCGTTCCTAAGGTAACGGTAATAAGCCCAAGTCAGTGGCTCCAGTAATTAATGGCAATATACTTACTCGAACTCAATATATTTTCGAATTTTCTGTTTTGACGTGGTTCGCTTCAGCTCTGAGCCCTCCATATAAAAACGAATTTTTAAACCAACCTTTTCTTTACCAAAAAGTAGACAAGATGGCATGATATTTTTACATCGGGTACACTGAAAGAAAAATGCTTCATATATTTAATGAATCATTTTCATAAAAAAACTTTCCTTGGGTAAATAAAAATGTTCAGTGTCTTAATGGAATTTCATAGTTATAATGAAGTATTTTCGTTAAAATCGCTTCATTGGATTTCGTAATTACGTTAAAAATTTTCAATGGATATATGAAAACTTAAGTTTGCCCAAGTTAAACAAAAAATTTTAATTGGGAACATAAAAAAACAATATACAAACATAACTATATTCATAAATTAATACAAAATTATAGTTTCCTTAAAAAAATGTTTAATTGTTAATTAAAAAATGTAAGATTTAATAATTTCATACATCGAATGTTACATGTAACCATTAAATTTATGAAATCAAAAAAAAT
Organism: Pollenia angustigena; assembly: GCA_930367215.1. NCBI lineage: Eukaryota > Metazoa > Arthropoda > Insecta > Diptera > Polleniidae > Pollenia > Pollenia angustigena. The sequence continues at coordinate 217,561,536 of OV884058.1, read as the reverse complement.
TTTTATAAAAGCACCAATTTCAATAATTGCCTTCTTAAATTTAAATTTTCATTATGACAATAAAAATGTCATTATAGTAATGAAACAAAAACTTTCAATCCACTTTCAATTAACGTTGTTGTTGCTATTATGGGCAATTTAATCTCATATTTACGCTCTTAATTGAGTAAAAAACATAGTTTTTTAATACAAAAACTACACTGCCTCGGTAGACTAGCTGGTAGCGAGCTTGTCTATCAGCACCGAGGTTGCGCGATCGAATCCCGCCAGAGACAGAAAAAAAAATTAAAAATAAAATAAAGTAAAATAAAAAAAAAAAGAAAAGAAAAGATAAAAAAAAATAATTAAAAAAAATTGTTTTTTACTTTATTTAAAGTATTCATCCAATGAATAATATTCATAGATCTAATGTAATGTTTCATTAAATCATTTTAATGAAACAGATTTCATCGATCCAACGAAGCGCTGCATAGGTTCCTTTTTAATGCAATTTTTCATGGGATTAATGTCAAAATTCATTGGTATTGCGAAGAAAATTCTTTCAGTGTAGATATGAATATTTCGTGTCGTTTTCATCCAAAAGTGAAAAAATAAAAATTTTTGAGTTAATACCTTCATGTTGATCAAGTGCGATATGTCCTCAAAAAAGCCTTTATGTTTGATTTAACGCTGGGAGCTGATAAAAAAAATTCTAATTTAACATTGACCATCTGTGACCATCTGTTTACCATATGCAGTGATGCCAACAGTAGGGAATTTTCCCTTTTTGTAGGGATTTTTTCGAAAACTTTCAAGCGTAGGGGAAAAAGGACGGATTTTTTATTTTAAAGCAAATATTGGGAATTTTCCAAATCTTATCTCATTTCCAATATATTGTCTAAAAATACGTAAATAATTGTCTTATTTTCATTTAAAAATTTAAATTTTTCATATACAATATCATTTAAGTAGAAATGTTGTATTTTTTAACAAAAACCCTATACTATGAGTCCTAACAGCCTGGCAATCTTCAACAATTGCCAAAACATTGTACACGAATATTCTTGATACCCTAATATATAATAAGGGGGCTACGAATATTTGTGTTCGCGTTCGCAGTTGGGAACTATTCTCTTGTTTTTGCTATTTGCATTCGAACTCACATTCGCTAAAATGTATGCGATTATTAAAAGCGAATATCTAATGAATGAAATTTTATGGTTTTTAATCCAAATTTTTAATATTATTAATTAGGCTTAAGTTGATCACATTTAATTTTCATTAAATTATTTTTATGAAGAAAGGAATTTCACAACATGAAAATTAATTAAAATTTACTGATAATTTTTCATTCTTGACTCAATCTGGGCTCGAACCCTGGCGTTTTTACGGACAGGTTACCCTGACATGTTTCGATTGCAACCACTCAATCTCCTCAGAGGGCTTGCCGTTTAACACTCGCAGCCATCGACGACTGCTGACGTCATTAGTCAAACATCAATCCTTAAACCAAATTGTATTTAACCTTTGGTAGATCGAAATTTGCTTTGAATGATTGTGGTTATTTTGTTGAACTGTTTATGGTTTTTAATCCAAATTTTTAATATTTTTATTTAGGCTTATTTTTTTAAAAAAATGACACCTTCTAAACTAAAAGAAATAGAACAATTTAATTCCGAATTTTTAAAAAATTTTTAATGTAAACTTTTAAGGATAAGGAAGGATATTTTTTTAAAAGGAAATTTTTTTTATATCGGGTAATTTTTTAAGAGCTATATTTGAATCGATAGTACGGTCCATATAATTTAATGACTGCGCCTCAAATGATCCATCCGCTTAGTCCAATTTTGGCATACTCTTTCCAACATTTCGGCCGGTATCTCATAAATAAATGCTTCAATGTTCTCTTCCAATGCGTCAATTGAAGCGGGCATATGTGTATAGACATGAGCTTTACCATAGCCCCACAAAAAATAGTCTAAAGGCGTTAAATCGCACGATCTAGGCGGCCAATTGACCGGTCCCGAACGTGAAATAAAATGTTTAACGAACTCGCCTCTCAATAAGTCCATTGTTAAGCGTGCTGTGTGGCATGTGGCTCCGTCTTGTTGAAACCACATATCATGCAAGTCAAGCTCTTGCATTTTGGGCAAAAAAAGTTAGATATCATCTCACGTTGTTGAGTAACAGAGGCCCAATTGCTGCGACGAATCGATAATTGATGGTCATCATTAATACTGGCCGATACAGCTGCGATATTTTCTTCACTTCGCACTCTACGTTAGCGTGTTGGTGGTTTAATGTCCAACAATGTAAATTTGGTGCGAAAATTAGTCACAATAGCCCGAATAGCCGCTTCAGTGGGTCGATTAAACGGACCATAAAATGGAGGAAGAGCGCGATCAACTTTCTTAACAGAGCACGCATTTTGATAATAAAATTCAATAATTTGCAAGCGTTGTTCGTTTGTAAGACGATTCATGGTTAAATTATAGACCAAACTGAAGATGTTTGACAGTGAAACAAAACACGAAACGTGCGTCAGCTGTTTAAACCAGTGTTGCCAAAAAGATAATAGCTAAAAAATCAACCGATATTTTAGTTTAGGGTAATTGAAGAAAATATTTTCTAAAAATTTTACAGAGACTTCCCGTTTATTTGGTGCTTAGTTTGCTAAAAATAATTTGATACTTTATTAAAAAAAAAAATTTTAAATAAGTATTCTTGAAAAATATTTAGCTCTTTTAAAAGGACAAAATATGAGGAAATGAAAAATCAAATACGAAGTTTGACTATGTTTTGTCTCTAGATTAAAGGATATAAATTTGTCACACAGTGATAATTTTGAAATTGAATTTTTCTATGTGCGTGAATGGCACTTGCATATTTATTTTGGTGTTTTTTTCTTGCTGTTAATAAATGCTTTTTTTTGTAATATTTACAAAATGTTAAAATATATGTTTTGGTTTGCCTGTTGCTAAAAACAATAAATTTTTAACGTAGGGAAAAGTTTAGGGAATTTTTTTTTGGTTGTAGGGAAAAAAAGGATTTTTTTGTTAAACACGTAGGGATTTTTGGAAATTTCTCCTGCCAAATATATAAATATATACTCGTACTTTAATAAACATTATACTCACGCAATTATTTAAATTAAATTCTAATAAAAATAATTCAAAATGTATCCGTTATCTTTTTTACAGCAACTCACTCGTTTTACACAAGCAAATGTTATTTTTATCTTTCTGTGGTACATGGTGTAATTAATATTTAAAAACTTCATTGGTATTTAACAGATATTGAAATAATTATTTTCTTAACGTTTTCTATTTACATAAATTAATTTTTAAAAACTTGAAAATCATGTGGCTTTTTGGCGATATAATAAGAAAATGTTTAATTTTCAAAATGCGATATGTCTGTAGTTTTGGTTATATTTACAGACACATTTTATGTGTTGGCAGCTGCTTTAAGTTCAAGAAAAAAAACTATCTCATTAACAGGCCTTTTTAATGTTTAAACTTTTTTTTTTTTTTTTGTTAAAGAACTTTTATTTAATGTAGCTTTACTTCTTTCTACCTTGCCAACAGCAAAAACAGCACCATCATTTTAACAACACCCGAGTTGCATGTGGATTGCGCAGAGCAGTATGTTGCAGTATGATGATAACTTGAATGTAAACATTTTATGTATTAAGGTACGCTACATTATAATAGATCAGTTAATCTGTTAGATAAAATATTGGAGATTTTTAATTATATTTGAAACAAATTATGAAATAAATAAAAAAAATTTAATGTAAAAATAAATTAATTAACATGAGTCAAAATATGCTTATAAGTTAAATTGCCGGGCCTTTATACATACATTATTAGCAACCATTTTCTATTTATGGTAATCCACGTAAGTAATGACGATTTCTTTACTGAGTAAAATATGTTACATTATAGGTACACTTTTTTCCATTATTATACCCACACCACAATAGTGGAGAGGGTATTATGCATTTGTGCTGATGTATGTAACACCTTAAAATATTGGTCCTAGACCCACCTTAAAGTATACCGATCGACTCAGAATCACTTTCTGAGTCGAACTAACGATGTCCGTCCGGCTGGCTGGCAGGCTGGCTGGATGTCCATGTAAACTTGTGCGCAAAGTACAGGTCGCAATTTTGGAGATAATTTGGGACATAGGTTCTTATTGACTCAAGGACCAAGCCGAATGAAAATGGGCCAAATCGTAGGACCACGAGGGAAGATAGGGGGATATTTCTTCCTCTCAGAAACTATCAAACCGATTTTAATAAAATTTAAAACTAACATAGAACCATATCTTCGTGGACACAAAAGGGATGTATTTTTTAAAAAATAGGACCACGAGGGGAGATAGGGCCAATTTCTGCCTCTCAAACCGATTTTAATGAAATTCAAAACATAGATAGATCCATATCTATATAGACACATAAGCTGTACAGTTTTTCAAAAATAGGACCACAAGGAGAGGTAGGGGGCAATTTCTGCCCCTCACAAACTTTTAACCCGATTTTAATAAGTTTTATAAGCATAGATAAATCCATATTTATATGGACATATAAGCATGATGTGTTTTTTAATACTGTGGTGTAGGGTATCATATGGTCGGGCTTGACCGACTATACTTTCTTACTTGTCTTTCATTATTATACCCACACCACAATAGTGGAGAGGGTATTATGCATTTGTGCTGATGTGTGTAACGCCTTAAAATAGTGGTCCTAGGCCCACCTTAAAGTATGCCGCTCTACTCAGAATCACTTTCTGAGTCGAACTTACGATGTCCGTCCGGCTGGCGGGCTGGCTGGCTGTCCGTGTAACCTTGTGCGCAAAGTACAGGTCGCAATTTTGGAGATAATTTGATAAAATTTGGGTCATAGGTTCTTATTGGCAGGAGGACCAAGCCTATTGAAAATGGGCCGAATCGTAGGACCACGAGGGAAGATAGGGGGAAATTTCTTCCTCTCAGAAACTATCAAACCGATTTTAATGAAATTTAAAACATAGATTGATCCATATCTATAGGGACACCTTAGCTATACATTTTTTAAAAAATAGGACCACAAGGGGAGGCAGGGGGCGATTTCTGCCTCTCACAAACTTTCATACCGATTTTCATGAAGTTTATAAATATAGATAAATCAATATTTACATGGACACATAAGCATGATGTGTTTTTAAATACTGTGGTGTAGGGTATCATATGGTCGGGCTTGACCGACTATACTTTCTTACTTGTTTTTTTTTATTGAATCTTGATCTATTAAATATGAACAAACAATAATTAATCAAATCTTTACCTAATACTTTATTTTATGTCCTGCCAGTGCCATCACGCAAAGAAAAAACATGGTTGTGGTAAACATATTCTAAGAGCAACATATTATGATAAGAATTATGATTGTAGTCACTATATTAAGATTATTATTGAATCATATTATGACTTAATATACTCGTACTATTACATCATAATATTTTTCCCTTAATCATATTATTATTCTGTTAATCATACTAAGTTAAGAAGTAATCAAATTATTGTCATGTTAATCATAATAAGCTAAGAAATTAATCATATTACTGTCATGTTAATCATAATAAGCTAAGAAGTAATCATATTATCATCATGTTAATCATAATAAATTTAGAAGCAATCATATTATGATACAGCACCTTTCATAGCTGTCATTAAAATACAAAATAAACTAAAATATTTTTGCATCGATTTTTCATTTTGTGGCTTTTTACAAATTTTCTTAATGTTAATAAAATAGCGGAGTTCAATATAAGGCTTGCAAAAGAGCACATGAAAAATCGGCGGTTTTCATGGGCAACCGCGTGTGTCCACTTTTTCGATTTTAAGATGTTGATGCCATATTGCCTAATTTTAAACGCTCTTTACATTTTTTTGAAAAAAGATGGATCAATTTCGTAATGAGAAAGTTTAAAAAGTGCAATACCTCGCCCATGGGTTGATCTAGAATGGTTTTTCGGCTTTCCTGAAAGATTTGTTTTAAGACATACGCGGTTGCCCATGAAAACCACAGAAATATCGTAGCACTTTTATAAAATATAACGAAATCTCCGTGTGTTTTGCTGTTGGATTTTACAAAAAAACTATGATATTTTGCATTTGCACTATTACATCACTAAAACCGAATGAACTCCGCTAATATTTTAATTTTTTAATTTCTTTAAACTTTTTTTTTATGGAATTTTATCTTTTAATTGTTTAACCGCTCACAAATAAAAAAAAAACGACACAACTGCTTCAAAATTATTTTACAAATGGCGCTAACATAATATGAATAGAGTAAAAATAGTTTGATTGCATCTTTAACATAATATGATAAATGTATAGAAAGTTATCATGTTATGGCTATTAAATATCATGATATGGTTGTGAGAAATATAATATGTTTAGAAAGTTATCATAATTAAGTTTTTAGAAAAATAATTATTTTTCGGTCAACAATACTGAAATTCATAATTGCGATAAACATTGATATGTTTACAGTAACTATAATATTGTTGATATTTAATAAAAATAACAATTATTTGTGTACGCCAACAATATATAGTGTTACATTAAACATAGTGTTGTTGCCGTAACCATGCCCAACCATATTTTTTCTCTGCGTGCAGACAAAATTTTTCTTCATCGCGGGTTCTGTTCTTATAAATAAATAGGTATTGATCGTTTATCTTAATGGATAAGTGCTACAGTATCTCTTCTCCTAAAGCGTGTGTAGCCGCTATCATTTAAAATATTACAAGCTAGTAGGTTCGGATGCAACTCGAGCCTTTTTAAGTATTTTACTGGATATTTCTTAATCATAGTTTTAACTAATGGAACATTGAGATCAGGGTTAATAAAGTTGGTACACTTGTACTTTTTTTGGTACAATTCCAAACTAAAAAGTACGCTGGTACCCCCGTGACTCATTTGGTACTATTTCCAAATTGTTCAAGGCTACATATTAACAATTTCATATAAAATGGCAACTAGTATTTACTGTCCACTGAATATAAGCGGAGTTTATTGTTTGGTGCAAATAGTCTTGCGAAAAGGCAAAATTTTTTAGCTTTTTTATGAAATCTAAGGGAAACTCTATTTTGTTGTTGTTGGATTTAACAAAACAGCTATGATATTTTGCAAGACCATTTTCACCAAACACTGAACTCGGCTATTGTGAATAGATTTTTGCACTTGTTCATTGAACTATTTCTTACGCCACATTCTACATTTAGTATGATGATATTGACAAGTTTTTAAAGGATATAGGAAACCACTGATACAGGTCTGGGCAGATCAAATACAATTTGTTTACCTCTATACTCGAATATTTTGGAAAACTAACTATTTTGAAAAATCCGGGGATCGAAATGATCGAAAAATCCGGAGATCGGAATTAATTTTTGACCTATGGTTGCTTTGGCAAAGTTTCTTGGAATGACTTATAGCACAAGAATCGCGATGTGCTTTTGACGCGAAAAAAATTTACCCACCCTATTATTATGTATAATTAATGCACAAATGAATTTTAAGTACCTTTTGTTTTTGTTGTATGTATTACATTTATGTTTTTAAAAATAAATTAAAAACATTTAAAAAAAAAGATTTAGTACTATTGGGGCTGAAAAAGTACGATTTTAAAAGTAAATTGGTACGATATTGGTTTTCTCATTTATCATCCCTGATTGATATCCTTGTGAATATTGGAGTTATAAGAAGTTTATTTTGGCGCCTTTGAATTTTTTCGATATTAGAGAGAACTGAATACCATATCACCAGATTGGCTTTAATATGGAGTTGTAAAGTAGCAGTTTGCAGTCGAGACTAAGGACAGAGTTTCTTCCAATAAGCCAATGAATTTGAATGGAAATTAGTTCCATTTGAGTTAATTTTGTCTCTATATTTCATTTCCACGTTAAACGGCGATCTTAATGAATACCTTTTACATGCGAATTTTGAGGTATTATTTGATAATTGATTTTAATAGGGGGGCATGATTCCTGACGCAAGGTGAATGTTAAATGTACGCATTTTTGCTCATTGACCTTTATCCTCCATTGTTTTAACCATATTTCTAGTTGAAATATATGATGCTGTAAGTAACGAGATGCTTCATAACGGTTTTCGTGGACGCTTAGAAAAGCTGTATCGTCTGCAAATGTTGAAGTTTGGATGAAATAACATCAAAATATTGGGGGTTGTTTCGTTTTCGTTTTGGGGTTTATTTCATTTATTTTTCGATGTTATTTCATTCACTGCTTTTGGGTGTTATTTCCTATTTTGTGAGGATTATTTCATTGGGGGCTATTTCCTGGGCGTTATTTCATTGGGGGCTTTTCGTGGAGCCGATGGTTGTTATATATGGCTCAAAATCACGATTATTGATTTTATGCCAAAAAAAATTTTAAGCTATAATGATGGCTCTTAGTTTATACTTTTGCAAAATTTGTATATTAATAAACTTTGACAGGGCAGCGCACACAATTCTAAACTTTTTTAATAAAACTGCTTTTTAGTGAATATCTTTCAGAAAACTATCACTTCGAGAACGTTTTTCCAAGTTTGATTAAATTAACAAAAACAAAACAAAGTACATAACTTAAGCATCGTTTAATAACACGGGTTTTTATGAATCTATATTATAGAAACATAAGTAAAAACAATACATACAAAATTTTTTTCAAGCAAAATCCGCCAAAAAATTAAAGAATTGATGTATGTAACACCTTAAAATATTGGTCCTAGACCCACCTTAAAGTATACCGATCGACTCAGAATCACTTTCTGAGTCGAACTAACGATGTCCGTCCGGCTGGCTGGCAGGCTGGCTGGATGTCCATGTAAACTTGTGCGCAAAGTACAGGTCGCAATTTTGGAGATAATTTGGGACATAGGTTCTTATTGACTCAAGGACCAAGCCGAATGAAAATGGGCCAAATCGTAGGACCACGAGGGAAGATAGGGGGATATTTCTTCCTCTCAGAAACTATCAAACCGATTTTAATAAAATTTAAAACTAACATAGAACCATATCTTCGTGGACACAAAAGGGATGTATTTTTTAAAAAATAGGACCACGAGGGGAGATAGGGCCAATTTCTGCCTCTCAAACCGATTTTAATGAAATTCAAAACATAGATAGATCCATATCTATATAGACACATAAGCTGTACAGTTTTTCAAAAATAGGACCACAAGGAGAGGTAGGGGGCAATTTCTGCCCCTCACAAACTTTTAACCCGATTTTAATAAGTTTTATAAGCATAGATAAATCCATATTTATATGGACATATAAGCATGATGTGTTTTTTAATACTGTGGTGTAGGGTATCATATGGTCGGGCTTGACCGACTATACTTTCTTACTTGTCTTTCATTATTATACCCACACCACAATAGTGGAGAGGGTATTATGCATTTGTGCTGATGTGTGTAACGCCTTAAAATAGTGGTCCTAGGCCCACCTTAAAGTATGCCGCTCTACTCAGAATCACTTTCTGAGTCGAACTTACGATGTCCGTCCGGCTGGCGGGCTGGCTGGCTGTCCGTGTAACCTTGTGCGCAAAGTACAGGTCGCAATTTTGGAGATAATTTGATAAAATTTGGGTCATAGGTTCTTATTGGCAGGAGGACCAAGCCTATTGAAAATGGGCCGAATCGTAGGACCACGAGGGAAGATAGGGGGAAATTTCTTCCTCTCAGAAACTATCAAACCGATTTTAATGAAATTTAAAACATAGATTGATCCATATCTATAGGGACACCTTAGCTATACATTTTTTAAAAAATAGGACCACAAGGGGAGGCAGGGGGCGATTTCTGCCTCTCACAAACTTTCATACCGATTTTCATGAAGTTTATAAATATAGATAAATCAATATTTACATGGACACATAAGCATGATGTGTTTTTAAATACTGTGGTGTAGGGTATCATATGGTCGGGCTTGACCGACTATACTTTCTTACTTGTTTTTTTTTATTGAATCTTGATCTATTAAATATGAACAAACAATAATTAATCAAATCTTTACCTAATACTTTATTTTATGTCCTGCCAGTGCCATCACGCAAAGAAAAAACATGGTTGTGGTAAACATATTCTAAGAGCAACATATTATGATAAGAATTATGATTGTAGTCACTATATTAAGATTATTATTGAATCATATTATGACTTAATATACTCGTACTATTACATCATAATATTTTTCCCTTAATCATATTATTATTCTGTTAATCATACTAAGTTAAGAAGTAATCAAATTATTGTCATGTTAATCATAATAAGCTAAGAAATTAATCATATTACTGTCATGTTAATCATAATAAGCTAAGAAGTAATCATATTATCATCATGTTAATCATAATAAATTTAGAAGCAATCATATTATGATACAGCACCTTTCATAGCTGTCATTAAAATACAAAATAAACTAAAATATTTTTGCATCGATTTTTCATTTTGTGGCTTTTTACAAATTTTCTTAATGTTAATAAAATAGCGGAGTTCAATATAAGGCTTGCAAAAGAGCACATGAAAAATCGGCGGTTTTCATGGGCAACCGCGTGTGTCCACTTTTTCGATTTTAAGATGTTGATGCCATATTGCCTAATTTTAAACGCTCTTTACATTTTTTTGAAAAAAGATGGATCAATTTCGTAATGAGAAAGTTTAAAAAGTGCAATACCTCGCCCATGGGTTGATCTAGAATGGTTTTTCGGCTTTCCTGAAAGATTTGTTTTAAGACATACGCGGTTGCCCATGAAAACCACAGAAATATCGTAGCACTTTTATAAAATATAACGAAATCTCCGTGTGTTTTGCTGTTGGATTTTACAAAAAAACTATGATATTTTGCATTTGCACTATTACATCACTAAAACCGAATGAACTCCGCTAATATTTTAATTTTTTAATTTCTTTAAACTTTTTTTTTATGGAATTTTATCTTTTAATTGTTTAACCGCTCACAAATAAAAAAAAAACGACACAACTGCTTCAAAATTATTTTACAAATGGCGCTAACATAATATGAATAGAGTAAAAATAGTTTGATTGCATCTTTAACATAATATGATAAATGTATAGAAAGTTATCATGTTATGGCTATTAAATATCATGATATGGTTGTGAGAAATATAATATGTTTAGAAAGTTATCATAATTAAGTTTTTAGAAAAATAATTATTTTTCGGTCAACAATACTGAAATTCATAATTGCGATAAACATTGATATGTTTACAGTAACTATAATATTGTTGATATTTAATAAAAATAACAATTATTTGTGTACGCCAACAATATATAGTGTTACATTAAACATAGTGTTGTTGCCGTAACCATGCCCAACCATATTTTTTCTCTGCGTGCAGACAAAATTTTTCTTCATCGCGGGTTCTGTTCTTATAAATAAATAGGTATTGATCGTTTATCTTAATGGATAAGTGCTACAGTATCTCTTCTCCTAAAGCGTGTGTAGCCGCTATCATTTAAAATATTACAAGCTAGTAGGTTCGGATGCAACTCGAGCCTTTTTAAGTATTTTACTGGATATTTCTTAATCATAGTTTTAACTAATGGAACATTGAGATCAGGGTTAATAAAGTTGGTACACTTGTACTTTTTTTGGTACAATTCCAAACTAAAAAGTACGCTGGTACCCCCGTGACTCATTTGGTACTATTTCCAAATTGTTCAAGGCTACATATTAACAATTTCATATAAAATGGCAACTAGTATTTACTGTCCACTGAATATAAGCGGAGTTTATTGTTTGGTGCAAATAGTCTTGCGAAAAGGCAAAATTTTTTAGCTTTTTTATGAAATCTAAGGGAAACTCTATTTTGTTGTTGTTGGATTTAACAAAACAGCTATGATATTTTGCAAGACCATTTTCACCAAACACTGAACTCGGCTATTGTGAATAGATTTTTGCACTTGTTCATTGAACTATTTCTTACGCCACATTCTACATTTAGTATGATGATATTGACAAGTTTTTAAAGGATATAGGAAACCACTGATACAGGTCTGGGCAGATCAAATACAATTTGTTTACCTCTATACTCGAATATTTTGGAAAACTAACTATTTTGAAAAATCCGGGGATCGAAATGATCGAAAAATCCGGAGATCGGAATTAATTTTTGACCTATGGTTGCTTTGGCAAAGTTTCTTGGAATGACTTATAGCACAAGAATCGCGATGTGCTTTTGACGCGAAAAAAATTTACCCACCCTATTATTATGTATAATTAATGCACAAATGAATTTTAAGTACCTTTTGTTTTTGTTGTATGTATTACATTTATGTTTTTAAAAATAAATTAAAAACATTTAAAAAAAAAGATTTAGTACTATTGGGGCTGAAAAAGTACGATTTTAAAAGTAAATTGGTACGATATTGGTTTTCTCATTTATCATCCCTGATTGATATCCTTGTGAATATTGGAGTTATAAGAAGTTTATTTTGGCGCCTTTGAATTTTTTCGATATTAGAGAGAACTGAATACCATATCACCAGATTGGCTTTAATATGGAGTTGTAAAGTAGCAGTTTGCAGTCGAGACTAAGGACAGAGTTTCTTCCAATAAGCCAATGAATTTGAATGGAAATTAGTTCCATTTGAGTTAATTTTGTCTCTATATTTCATTTCCACGTTAAACGGCGATCTTAATGAATACCTTTTACATGCGAATTTTGAGGTATTATTTGATAATTGATTTTAATAGGGGGGCATGATTCCTGACGCAAGGTGAATGTTAAATGTACGCATTTTTGCTCATTGACCTTTATCCTCCATTGTTTTAACCATATTTCTAGTTGAAATATATGATGCTGTAAGTAACGAGATGCTTCATAACGGTTTTCGTGGACGCTTAGAAAAGCTGTATCGTCTGCAAATGTTGAAGTTTGGATGAAATAACATCAAAATATTGGGGGTTGTTTCGTTTTCGTTTTGGGGTTTATTTCATTTATTTTTCGATGTTATTTCATTCACTGCTTTTGGGTGTTATTTCCTATTTTGTGAGGATTATTTCATTGGGGGCTATTTCCTGGGCGTTATTTCATTGGGGGCTTTTCGTGGAGCCGATGGTTGTTATATATGGCTCAAAATCACGATTATTGATTTTATGCCAAAAAAAATTTTAAGCTATAATGATGGCTCTTAGTTTATACTTTTGCAAAATTTGTATATTAATAAACTTTGACAGGGCAGCGCACACAATTCTAAACTTTTTTAATAAAACTGCTTTTTAGTGAATATCTTTCAGAAAACTATCACTTCGAGAACGTTTTTCCAAGTTTGATTAAATTAACAAAAACAAAACAAAGTACATAACTTAAGCATCGTTTAATAACACGGGTTTTTATGAATCTATATTATAGAAACATAAGTAAAAACAATACATACAAAATTTTTTTCAAGCAAAATCCGCCAAAAAATTAAAGAAGTTGCTATTATCGTGCATAAAATTTTAGAAAAATCAAAATATGAAAAACTCTTATGATCGAATTAACGTTATATGAACACAATAAAAGTTCTGTTATAAAATAAACTATGTATTTTGTAAAAAAAGATCAATTTATGCGTATTTTATTAAAAAATATTAATGTTCCCGGAAATGATCAATCGTTCCCGGAATGACAAAACTGTTACCGAAATGATGATATTGATATCATAAGGTATAAGTAACGAAATATTTGAATTGTAAGCAACGGCTTAAATATTAAAGTTATATATTTTAAAGAAAATTTAGCAACAAAATATTAAAAAATACAAAAAAAAAAAAATCATCTAAATAATAATATTTTCCATTTTTTTTCTTTTTGGTTTATTCTGCTGACGAAGAGATGTTGCCTTTTAAGCTCCTTCTGCTGTTCAGTTATCTTATCCATAAAAAATTGTAAGGGAGTCGCCCTAGGAAACAATAATTATCATTCCGAGAACGCAACAGTCAATTCGGGAACGTGCCATAATATACGGAAACGTTCCCGAAATGACGATTTCAAATAATTGCGCAACTTGCTTAAACAGCGGCCAGTTTAAATGCGACCTGACTTTGTCAATAGTAAAATATTTGGGGCTACTTTATTATTTCTTTTCGTAAAAAAGAATTTCATCAATAATTACATTTAATAAACACGTTCACGAAATGACGGACTATTGATGTACGCTCTACGAATAATGAATTGAAAGTAACTTACCACTTTAATATAACTTATTTGACGATAAATGCATTGACAGTTGGCTTTTTATTGTTTTCTTCTTCTACTGCCGTTCAACACCTGATGGCTATGGTCACTTAAAATAATTATTTTTTGATTATCGATGCGTTCACTGAAATGACTTGTGCACAATCGGACAAACTATTTTTGCATTTTTATAATAAGAAATTAATAATGTTTTAGTATCCTTTTCAAAACTAGATTTTGTATAGTAATTACGGTGTATTTAGTAATGACTGGTGTTTAATAACTTAAATTTTTCATTAATCACCCCTATCGTGAATAATTTTTCCCTCGTAATTTTTCCCCTTTTCACATATTTGCGATCATGAACAACTCCCATGAAAAAATGTAATTCAAAGGAGAATAATAACGTCTAAAAATTTTCACCTGAAAAAATTTTTTCCCTCGCAATTTGTTCACATTTCCCTTAGATTTTCTCACTTTTTTTTTGCTAGGGAACAGAACATGTATGTTAGTAGCTCCTCCTATAAATCGAATATTAAGGGTTAATAAAGTTAACAAGGCACAAACCGATATATTGCTCAACAAAATGCAAGACAACAGGTTGATTGCCTGCGGATTTGTGAAGCTTTCGATTGACTTGGTGGCAGAATTTTGGAAAATATTTTCCACATTAAATTTAAAAAGTGCAAAAAACTAAAGTTGTAATCAAACTATCCTCCAATACTAAATATTTTGCTTTATTATTTTAACTTTTCTTTAAAATATATACTTGTATATTTTTGAACAAAAATTTCATTGATTTAAAATTTTTTTAATCTTTCTTCTTTTTTTACATTCACTGGAACTGATAGCGTGAAAAATTTTTCACATGAGATTACTTTTTTCCCTTCGAGGGGAATGAAAATTTCATGGGAACAAAAATTCCACTTGTAATTCACGATAGGGGTGAACATCTTGCACTTGTTGTTGAAGATTGTAATGCGTTCCCGAAATGACTTTCTCTGCATGTATGTATATTGTTTTAGTTTAAAAATTACTTTTTAAATTGAAATTATTGTTTGATGTTCACATAGTTAGTTGTAGTAATTTATAAATTTTCTTTTTTCAATAAAGTCAAGATTTAATACATCAAATTGCTAGCAAAACCAATTCTGCACCTTGGTGATTTTGAGCCATATTTATAGCACATATAGTTCAGAATAGTTTGCTATTGAAATTTAGCCAGATCGGCCCACACGACTGCCCCTAATCTTAAATGATAAACTTTAACACTTTTATGCTAAGTTCACACTTGGGTTTTTAAACCCGTTTAAGCAAAATGTTGATTTAGCTAATCAAAGCCGTTCACATTACATTTGAGATGATTAAGATGACAGATGATTAAGAAAAAAACACACAACAAACACACAAAAAAAAAATCAAACTAATTTATATTTCTTTAAAGTATTAAAAATGGATAAAAACACTTTTATAAAGTAATCAGAAGATTATTTTAATAATTTTAATGATGAAATTGTGAAAATTTATGAATTATTTAAGGAAAAAAATAAAAACATTAAGCAGAAATCTTGGCCGGTTGTACACGACATGTTGGCGATTCTACATTATTAGGTATGTTCCGTGGATTCTATGTGGTTTATGAAGTGATTTAGTTGTAATCATGTCGATTTGAAGTCATTAACAAATCACTTCAATGTATGGGTAATCATCTCGATTTTGAAGTGATTAGAGCTTAATCACGTTCGAGCTGCTTAAACGCGTTTAAGAAGTCAAGTGTGAACATAGTATTAACTATTTTTATAAACTTTGAATTTTTCTGAAATAATTCGGCACAAAAGCGCGCACATCTACTTAATGAGAAAAAGAGCACAAAATGTTGCTTAGATATTTCTTAAGGCTCATTTAGCTGGGATTAACATTAACGTTGCAAATCAGCTGCTTAATTTTTTTGCATGCAAAGCAATTAGAACGATTATAGTAAGCAGTAAGATGTTACATCTCAATTTGTAAGAAATAGATCGCTCTTATGCTATGTTCACATTTGGGTTTTTAAACGCGTTTAAGCAAAATATTGATTTAGCTAATCAAAGCCGTTCACATTACATTTGAGATGATTAAGATGACAGATGATTAAGAAAAAACACACACACAAACACACAAAAAAAACAACAAACAAATTTAAATTTCTTTAAAGTATTAAAAATGGATAAAACACTTTTATAAAGTTATCAGAAGATTATTTTAATAATTTTAATGATGTAATTGTGAAAATGTATGAATTATTTAAGAAAAAATAAAAACATTAAGCAGAAATCTTGGCCGGTTGTACACGGTTGTTGGCGATTCTACATTTGAGGTATGTTCAGTGGATTCCATGTGGTTTATGAAGTGATTTAGTTGTAATCATGTCAATTTGAAGTGATTAACAAATCACTTCAATGTATGGGTAATCAACTCGATTAGAGTGATTAGAGCTTAATCACGTTCGAGCTGCTTAAACGCGTTTAAGAACCCAAGTGTGAACATAGTATTACTTTTTTACGGTAAGGTGAAGTTACTGTTATTCCCGGCTTACTGAGACTTTATATGTATATAAGGAGTATTATAGTATGTTCACATTTGGGTTTTTAAACGCGTTTAAGCAAAATGTTGATTTAGCTAATCAAAGCCGTTCACATTACATTTGAGATGATTAAGATGACAGATGATTAAGAAAAAACACACACAAAAAAACAACAAACCAATTTAAATTTCTTTAAAGTATTAAAAATGGATAAAAACACTTTTATAAAGTTATCAGAAGATTATTTTAATCAATTTAATGATGACATTGTGAAAATTTATGAATTATTTAAGGAAAAAAAAAATAAAAACATTAAGCAGACATCCTGGCCGGTTGTACACAATCGAGCGATTCTACATTATTAGGGTATGTTCAGTGGATTCTATGTGGTTTATGAAGTGATTTAGTTGTAATCATGTCGATTTGAAGTGATTAACAAATCACTTCAATGTATGGGTAATCATCTCGATTTTGAAGTGATTAGAGCTTAATCACGTTCGAACTGCTTAAACGCGTTTAAGAAGCCAAATGTGAACATACTATTAAACATTAAAAATAGGCTTAGTCGGACTATTATTTCACCTGGCCCCAGACTAGTGTAATAAGGTTCTGTCAGAATTTTTAATACAATGGAGAGGGTATATCGAGCCCTAACTGTAAAAAAAGCTTAAGCGACATCATTTTAAATTTTTGTTCTCTTTTAATAAATTTATTTATTTGGCAACACTTGCATCATCAAATAAAATGTCATGGTCACATAAGGTACTGTTACGATATTATAGCAAAAAAATGTTTCTCCTATAACATTGTGTTTTTGTCGCGTAAGCTCCCTGCAAATAATAGGACTAGTCCAAACACGTGTGTAAAGAATAGCCCACAAGGGACTAGGGCTAGTCCAAAAGTATCCCAAACTTATGGAAAAAACATGATCTTTTTAACATTACTATGTCCTAGGGGAGGACCATATAACCCAGCCTTGGTCTACAAAGGAGTAGTTTTAAAACTACTCCATGGTATGCACAAGAGGATAAGTTTTGAAGTCGTTTAAAAACGAAAGCATGTCGTTAAAAAACGAAGACATGTCGTCTCACTACAATCACTTTTTAACAATGACACGGTCCATGCTTGCATTACATCGGACAAGTCCATGGAGTAGTCCATTTTATCAAAATGGATCAGGTGGCCTAATATTATTTGCAGGGCTTTTAGCAGTAAGGGCTCTATATAAGATTCGGCACAACCGAATATAGCAATTTGACTAGTTCTTCAAAAGAATGGTCCGGTTCGTAAATGCATCACTGTTGTGCATCATACAACCAATCATTGCTTAGCACTGCCAATGCAAGTTTGCTGATGATCTTTTTTGGCAGCAGCCATTTTTCTTCTCCGTATTTAAACCTTGATAGCAGATAACGCACATTTATCTGCCTAAGCAAATTATTTTGAGGCATATACATTTTCATTTGCAGCAGAGAGATGCTTTAACTAGAGGGCCCAATTCTTTTTGTAGGGACAAAGTATTTTTTGAAGTTCTTAAATTCCATCCCCGGATTCAAGCAAGCTTTTTTAAAATTTGTTATTATAAGCCTCCATGAAATCGAATAAGTATTCCGAAATTAAAGAGGGTAGGGCTTATCTTCAACCGTCAAACTTGGACTTTTTCACCATCGTATGATAATTTTTTCTTTTCTAAGAAATATTATTTTAGTTGTGTGTGTGTGTGTATGTGTGTGTGTGAGTAAACAATGTCACGAGTTCTGTAACAATTATTGACAAACATTAAAAAACTACAGAAAAAATAAAAACTAGAGCATGTTTTGTTTTCAATTCTCGAGGAAAAAATTACATGTTGAAAAATAAAGAAGAAAAAAACAACGATGCTTTTATTTAAAAATTTATGAAATTACTTTACAATGGGAAGGAGGGTGTAGTTGTTGAGTATAAGAGAGAAGTTGGAAACAATGACAAATTGTGTGAGTGAAGGAAAAACGTATTAAGGTTACAAAACAAAAAACTTCAGGTCTTGAAGTAACATTCTAGAAAAATCTTTGATTTCTGCCGAATGTATGTATGTGAATAGTTATTGACAAATGAAATTGTAGTTGGTTGTGTAAGGAAGTAAATGATGCTACATATTGGCAAATTTTTCGTTAAAGATATTATCAACTGTCAAAATTTTTAATACATATCGCACTTGATCAACAAGAGGGTATTAACTCGAAAATTTTTCAGAAGGAAGCAAAACACGTTTTAATTTAACATTAAAGGAATATGAAAAAACATTTTTAGACCAACCGTTTCATTTTCGAAAAGTAGACAAAACACACGCAAAGAAAAAACGTGGTTGTGTTAAACATATTCTAAGCGCAACATATTATGATAAGATTCATGATTGTAGTCACCATATTAAGATTATTATTGAATCATATTATGACTAAATATCCTCGTACTATTACATCATAATATTTTTCCCTTAATCATATTATTATTCTGTAAATCATGCTAAGTTAAGAAGTAATAAAATTATTGTCATGTTAATCATAATAAACCAAGAAACTAATCATATTATTTTCATGTAAATCACAATAAGCTAAGAAGTAATCATATTATCATAATGTTAATCATAATAAATTTAGAAGCAATCATATTATGATACAGCACCTTTCATAGCTGTCATAAAAATACAAAATAAATTAAAATTTTTTTGCATCGATTTTTTATTTTGTGGCTTTTTACAATTGTTCTTAATGTTAATCAAATAGGGAGTTCAATATAAGGCAATTGCACAATCTGTGGTTTTCATGGGTAACCGCGTATTTTGATCAGTGTTCGAAAATAAACAGTACATTATTTAGCGTTCGGCTCACACACCGAAGAACGATATCTATTTTTTTAGTGTTTGAGTAAACATACACAAACCTTAATACCGTTCGTAACTATTTTCAAGAAAGAACCGAACATTATATAATGTTCGGTTCTTCGTTAAAAAACAGAACAATTGTAGTGATACTGTAGAAAAACATTATATTTTAATGTTCTATAATGTTTTTTTCGTGTGTGTATTTTGTTTTTGTAAAAAATGTTTGGTTTTTTTTTATCAGCAAAAAGCGACGAACATTAACGAGCCGAACCGAACACATTGAAGTTCGTGGATTTTCAAAAAAAACCGAACGGAATTTAATGTTCTCATCATTTGTTGAGTATGATGAAAACAGCATTATTTTTGTGTTTGAAAGATGACAAACAGGGAAACGTTATTTTTTTTAATGAATTTCTACACAAACACTATTAGCGTTTGTGTTTTCCACAAATCTACCGAACCGAACATTAAAGTTAGTGTTTATTTTCGAACACTGATTTTGATAGAAAAATTATTTTTTTTCCAAAAAAAAAAATTATGTTTCTAAAACGACTTTTCTTAAAGAAAATTTTATTGCGGAATTTCGGTTTTTTTAGTTTATTCAATAAGCTAAAGCGTTTTTGAGTTACGCGAACATATGTTGTACAACCTCCTCCATTTTCGAAATAACGCACCACTGGATTCAGCGTACCCAAATTATGTTAAAACGCAATGTGCCCAGCTTGTCTGTTTTTTCAACTAGCATAGGCACTGCAAAACTCTCTATATGGCTTGGAATTGTACTTTTATAAAACTGGTTTAATAAGTTTTCTCAGAATGTATGAGTGAAAAGAAGAAACAAAAAATTCAACTTTGTAAAATTTAAATAAATTTTATTGAAAACTAATTTCAAAACAACATACAAAATGTTAAATTCTTGTTATTGATATTTTGCGTTCCATAATAATAATTAACTTTTCCAATTTATAAAAATACACACAATTAAAAATTAACACTTTCTGTCAAATGCTTGCATTTTCTAACAACATTTTACAATAGATCTGGCAATTTTTGCCTAGGCCACCACCGGGCCTGTTGTGCACTCCTTTGGAAACATGGGGACTTAGGTGGGTAGTGCTACCACTACCTATAGGGAGGGTGTTAACGTCCGGCGTTAAGAAACTGCGTTTCCCGGACGTAATTCCTCAGGTTTTCTAGTCTGCGTTTCTCAGGGATCCTAAGTCCAACATGACATCGCTCCCGTGGTGTTCAGATCTTAATTTGACGAAGGTCTGACAGTGGCTGTAAAAGTATTCAGCGTCCCGCACTCCCCACCAAACGCTCTATACTTGTCAGATTCCTGGACTGAAGCCTATTAACTGATATCGCCCTGATTGCCCTTTGGCTATTATTCGATTCCATTCATCTCATACATACATTCTGTAATAGCACGGACTTTCGCCTGGAAGCTTTTGCTTTTATCGTTCTATTACCTAGTTTAGAGCCGTCCAGACGCGTCTGTGTATCAACAGATCCCCACAGGCGTTTGCACTAAATTCAAGAAACTTACTGAGAGAAAAGCTTATCATCTTCTCTAGCACCGCTTTCATCAAAATATTCTTCTTATAGTTTTAAGATTTCTTCTTAACTAAGCAGTAGTTTTAAAGCCATTTCATAAAATTAACACCAGTTTTGGCAAAAATAACCCAATAAAAAATTAAGCTTCTAACGAAGCAGGTTTGTAAGGGAAAAACATAAAAGTTTCGCTTATCATTGCGCTTACGGAAGACATGAATTTTATATGGCGAGTTCCCACTTTGAAGCAATACATTTTTGACACATAAAGCGCATTATTCAGCGCACATAAAAATTGTTGGATGTAACGATCAGCTTTACACCCAAATGTTTTTATACAGTTATTTTTAGTATTCTCCCTTACAAACCTGCTTCGTGGTAAGGGAACGCCATAGCACTTGAAATGTTATTTTTTTTAAATAAAAGTTGTTGAGAGTTCTTTCACTTACTTTACTGCATTTCTGTATGTCTTATTGCGTAGCGCATATTTGTGCGCTTATTTTTTTAAATGTAAATTTAGTGCTTCGCAAAATGATAAAATTTTTTATTGGGAATGTTCTCGCCAAATCTAAAAACTGCAACCACAAAGTCAATTTGTCCAATATAATGGACATGCATTTAAAAGCGTCTAAACTTTAGACTCTAAAGGCTATATTATTATAAAATTAAATGGAATAAACATTATAATAGCTTAAGAACTACTCAAGTAATACTAAGTGTAAAATAACGTAATTATCACTTTAAACTAGCACTGAAGAGTACTATATTGCACAATAGCAATGGAACTTTTGAAAACCACTCAATTTAACACAAATTAATGAAAAATAAAACTTCTAAAACACTTATGTTTAAACTTTAAAGCAGTGAAGGGCACATTTGCAAATCCTATGTACGCGTGCATAGGAATTAAAATGCTGCTTGTGCGACGTCGACACATGTACACTATAAACTTCTTTGTGTGTCTGTGACAATGTACGTTCGGCTGTTGCTTTGTTGTTATTTCTTCAACACAAGCATAAATGTGATAGTATGTGTGTGCCCTTCACTGCTTTAAAGTATAACAAATACTCTTTTTATAACGGTAAAAATTATAAAAATCGGTTGATTGGCGTCAACTCTACATGACTTCAAAGAGAAAAATTTATATGTCCAATATATTGGACAAAATGTCTGAAAGGGTTAATAAGGAAAAAGCGGAATGATCTGGCAACTCTTTTCCCTGAATCTTAATTCCTATGAATTTAATGGCGATTTCTTTTCTGAAAAAATTATGTTACAGTATATACATGTATAATCATTGGAATTGTTACATGTTCTGCAATTTCAATAGAACACAATTAGCTGCTTTAATTTACAACTATTACACTTTCATCATTAATGTACTTCATGAGCGATTTTTAAAGCTATTTGAGCGGTTTAGGCACGCAATTATGGCTTGGAAACAAATATTGACATCACTAATGGCTTAGAAAAATTTAAACGATTATAATATAAATATACTTTTTTTGATTTTAATGTGTAAATATATTTATATTTTGTTTTAAAATAATTTTTTTACAAAATTATAAGCGGTATGAATTATGACAGACAAAATAAAGCATTTGTTGAAAGAAAGTAGTAAGTACCAAAGTTGTAAGACAGGGCAGTATGAACACCTTAAGTAAAAGTAAGGGTAAAACATGCAACATGTTTTACATGTTTTTTATCAACATATTCACAAAAGAACTTGAAAATTTTTCCCACAGTTGTATTTTTTGTACAAACGAACACAAAAATGTTGATAATGTAACATTAATGCAACATATTTCTCAGAAAAGAAATCGCCATAAGATATTTGCTATTCTTTCCCTGGTTACTAAGCCGGATAAATTTACATAAGCTAGTACAGGGTTTTTTTGAACAAGAACTTTTTTATTAAAAATGAAAAGAAAAATAAAAATCATTCAAACTTTTGTTTTATTATCATGTCATATTTGATAACACTTAAGCCTTATCGGTCCACAAATGGCTGAGATATAAGCAAAAACCACGACTGCCTCCAATTTAACCCATAAATCCCATGTTCTTGTTTTTTTTTTGTGTGTATAGGTATCTGGAGAACGGCAATAGTTTTCAAATAAGCATCTTGTTTATCAATAGCCAACATCCGACAAAATGTGGGCGGGAGTGAAAACGTGGGTGTGCACAACGTAGATTTATTTATATATAAATAACGGTATTTAAAGAGCTTTCTGTTCTTATGACACCATGGTGAAGGGTATATAAGATTTAGCAAAGTCGAATATAACACTTTCACTTGTTTGAATTAGTAATCTATATTTCAATTCTTATTAAAAAGTTAAAAAAAACAAAAATAAATAAATAGTTTCGGTTTGAGACTCAAGCTTCGTTCACAATAGGCAGCAACATTTTCACTGGTGTTCACAATAGAGCAACAATTTTTTTCGCTACCACACGCATTTTATTTATTATTATTTGTTGGAACATTTTGTTAAAATTTTCATTCCAAACTAAATAGTAGTTGACTTAACTTTTTAAAAATGCTTAAGTAACATTTTTGTGTGAAAAATGAAAGGATTCATATATTTTCCTTCCTTTTAAAGAAATAAAAAAAAAAACGAAATTGTTGCTCCCATTGTGAACAAAGCTTTAATTGTTTATTTAAGAAAACTACAAATTTATCATTTAGGTGTTGAATTCATCAAAGCCGTATTAAATTTCACTAAAAATATTTCTGTATAGAAATGGTATCCATTTTGCTGTCAAAACTTA
Source organism: Pollenia angustigena (assembly GCA_930367215.1). Taxonomy (NCBI): domain Eukaryota; kingdom Metazoa; phylum Arthropoda; class Insecta; order Diptera; family Polleniidae; genus Pollenia; species Pollenia angustigena. The sequence goes on along the minus strand of OV884058.1, from coordinate 217,537,565 downwards.
AAGGTTTTTTTTTGTTTTGGTTTTCTTTTTTGGCACATGAGTATGTCAAGAGTATTTTCATTTCTTTACCAGCAATAATACAATAAAAACCTACATTCTCTTTAAAATCTGGCCTAAATATGGTTTTTGTTGAAAATCTAGAATTTCGAATATGAATTGAACAGAAAAGCATTAAAGCAATCAACTACACAAACACAAGTTCAATTGGTAGTACGCAAATTAGTCATTGTAAAGTTATAGAAAATTTGCAAGAATAACAAAAACAAGTAACCCACAAGTTGTACTAGAAACTTTATAATAGCTTACAGTTTACATACAAACAATTATTAACAGATATAAATATAATAGACCTGCACACAGAAAAAAATACCAATGTTAAAATAACATGGCGAAATGTTGATTGAGAATCATGGTAAATTTCTGCAAAAGTATGGCCTTTATTTAAATTTATCATTATTTCATATAAATTTTAAATAAAAAATATTAAAATAACCATTAATCACGTTTATTTAATACTATTCACTGTTAATATAACATAGACCAATACTGAATCCATAAAAACCTGTTTTATATTAAAATGAAAAATTTATCTTGTTAAATTAACATGCATACATACTTAAGTATGTACATTTTTTATTTTCATGTTAAAAATATGTTACAAAAATGAGGCAATTCCCGTATTCTTTTAATTAAAATTATTTAGTTAAATAGTACATCAAGTTTTCAAAGTAGAATGATGACGAAAACTATATGGGGGCATTCTGCTGATGCTTTTGTTAAGAAAGGAGATACAAAATAAGTGAAGCATGTGTTACAGGGGCAAGTGTTTTGAATTATTCTTAAATAAATGCATATGTTGTCTCTGAAGCTTCTTCACACTTAAATTCACGTTGTTTCCACCTGAAATAACTTTAATTCGACGTAATTCGGATTGGTTTTTCAATATAAATGACATTTTGCTCGAACTTTACTGCAATGTTAAATTAACATGAATTATAGTTATTTTAAAAGAAAAAAATGTTCGCAAGTTATTGTAAAATCGTGTTAAATTAACATGAAACATCACTACTGAAAAATGTAAAATCAACCTTGTTTTGAACGAATTTACATTGATTTTTTTCTGTGTGTGCCCTTGTAAAATAAATTATTTTAAGAGATGGGTCCAATTTGTATCCTAATTACTTAAACTCACTTGTGTTAAACTTATTGGATAACGGAAATTCCTGCTGGAACTCGATTGTGCGTTTACAAGTCGTAAGAAGAAGTGTCAGGTGATTTTTTAAGAGCTATAGGAAAGTTAAAAAAAAAACACATAAAATTCTGAAAAATTCATGAAATCTTTATTTGAATCGATAGTATGGTAAATATAATTTAATGTTTGAAGATTATTTCACGCAAATGTTGACCGTGACTGCGCCTAAAATGGTCCATCCCTTTAGTCCAATTTTGGCATACTCTTTCCAACATTTCGGCCGGTATCTCATGAATAAATGCTTCAATGCATGTGTGTACAGACATGAACTTTAACATAGCCCCACCAAAAATAGTCTAAAGGCGTTAAATCGCACGATCTAGGCGGCCAATTGGCCGGTCCCGAACGTGAAATAAAATGTTCACCGAACTCGCCTCTCAATAAGTCCATTTCCAGTAAAAACTTCGCTTACTTTTTCAAAACGAATAGCTTCTTTAACTCATTATTTAGTAGCTTTCTTCTATAACTACATGTGTGACAACTTCTATAACTACTTATTTCTGGATGTATTTAAGTAAAAAAAAAAAAATTACTTACTTTTAAATGCGTTAATTTTGGGACATGCCTTGTAAAATTCATTGGTTCTTTCAGTAGAATTGTAAGTTGACCTTCATGTTTTTCTGATTACTCATTACATTATTTTGTAGGCTAAGTTTTTACTGGGTTGTTAAGCGGTCTGTGTGGCATGTAGCACCGTCTGTCATGCAAGTCAAGCTCTTGCATTTTGGGCAAAAAAAAGTTGGACATCATCTCACGGTAGCGCTCACCATTCACAGTTACGTTTCGATTCGCATCATCTTTGAAGAAGTACGTTCCAATGATGCCACCAGCCCATAAATCGCACCAAACTGTGACGTTTTCTGGATGCATTGGTAGCTCTTGCAATGCTTCTGGCTAATCTTCACTCCAAAATCGACAATTCTGCTTATTAATGTACCCATTGAGCCAAAAATAAGCTTAGTCGCTGATAATAAAATTCAATAACTTGCAAGCGTTGTTCGTTTGTAAGACGATTCATGGTTAAATTATAGACCAAACTGAAGATATTTGACTGTGAAACAAAACACGAAACGTGCGTCAGCTGTTAAAACCAGTGTTGCCAAAAAGATAATAGCTAAAAAATCACCCATTATTTTGGGGGATTATTTTATTTATGTAAAACAAAAACTTTAAGAAGAAAATCTTTTTTGGAAGGAGAAACATTGACATGAAAAAAGACAGTTGACAGATCTGATATTCGAATTCAGGTGAAAAACAGAGTCTATACTTGAAAGTCTTTGGTATTATTCCGTTTTTTTACGTTCGTTCTTAAAAATTAAGTGTGAACAGATGCGGAAAAGATTTACATGGATATCTGCCGCGTAGGCCTAACTACATATTAATCTTAACCACTAGGGGTAAAATAATGCCCTTACTAACCAGCACAGAATTGGCAGAGTTATACACTCGCCCCTTGTTTAGGAGCTAAATCTATCTAACTGCTTTTTGGGGTATGCCTGCAGCTTTCTATACCTAGGGAAATCTACTAGCAGACCGAACTTCCCCACGAGTGGTCGAAAATCCGTCCTTGAAGCAGACTTTTTAAAACTTTACTTCCCACGACTTTTCGTCCAAATCGCAACCACCACGTGATGCCCGAAGGTCCCTCAACCAGATAGGATCTCTGGTCAGCCGTGATCACAAAATATCTATCAATTTTGAACCCAGTCGAATTCTAGGTTTCGACTGCACCAAAAGCTAAAATAGTCTTTAAATATTTCCCTACAAACCCCTGGGGTGTATGACAAATTATTGTCAAAAGATTTATGCCCTTAGTTGAGATTTCATATTCATATACTTTTACGCCCGTATTTATAAACATTTTTAACATTTAATAAAGGTTTACAAAACAAATTTTGTATGAAAATTTGCCTTAATAAACGTTTGCTAAATTTAATAATCGTTTATAAATACGGGGGTTAAAGTTTTGCGCTCTAGCCAAGTGAGCTACGTACAAATATGAATTACCATGTTAATTTCGAAAAAGTACTATACGAATTAGTGTCGTGTAATGCTGCGAGGACCAATTGTGTTTAAAGGCAAGGGGCTAAGGAAATTTTGTATAGTTGTGAACATCTTAGTAAAGTTTTTTCTGGGATTTTCGATATTAACTTTCACTATTTCTTATGCTTTCACTCTTTATATCCTTTTATTACCTACTACATACTCCTAACTGTGTGAGGGTGTTAATATTGACTTTAAACCAGCCATTCTACCTAAATTAAACTTTTTCTGGGATCACAGTATAGTTGTACTGTTAATTACGATGATCTACATTAAAATAATATGAGGTGTTTTTTTTTAAGCTGCATTAGAACTCTCAATATCGAAAACTATGGTTTGACAACTGAGCATGTCAAACGGTGTTGACGTTTTTGTTCAGTAAAGTTAGGCAAGTCATCATGATTCGTTTGAACAACGCTTTAAAATTGTGGACATTAACTTAAAAAAAATTTGTTCGCGAATTTTAAAGAGCACTTGGTCTATTTAACGAAGCTCATTTCTGGTTCAATGGCTACGTCAATAAGCAAAACTGCAGTATGTGGAGCGAACACAATACTCAACCATCTTGCAAAATGAGCTTGGAGCTGCCCTTACGGTGAATAGCAAGCGCTATCGAGCCATGCTGACTGAATTTTTTTTCCAACATTTTTTTCCAACAAGACATTTGTTTCGAACAAGACGGTGCAACTTGCCATAGAGCGCGCTTAATAAACAATTTATTGCAAAATCAATTTGATGACAACTTTATTGGACACCTGGTTAGTGCGATTTAACGCCTCTGTATTACTTTTTATGAGGCTATCATAATCATTGTTTTATGCCGACAAACCATCAACTCTTGAAGCATTGGAAGCCAGTATTCAAGCCACCCTTAACGCCAAACGACCAGATTTATTGGGAACTGTAGTCAAAAATTGGACTGATCGAATGGACCATGTTACTCATAGCCGCGGTGGACATATGCCGAAAATCATATTTAAAATATAAATGCCATGAAATTATCTACCAGATTATAATGAAATATTTTCATTTCAACAATATTTCTGTCTTGTATTTTATCATGTTAAGTTCTCATGCAGTTAAAAAAATATACTACATATATTTACTGGCCTGTCACACACTTTCCGATCGAAATGGCTTTAATACCGTAGTTGCAATTCCGATTGGATTTTTTTTATCTTCTTTAAACAAAATTTTCGTTTTTTGGAGAAGCAAAACACGGAATTTATTTGCACTTTTAATCGGAATTGATTTTTGTGACAGATAGGCTTGTTAGTATGGATTTCCGTTGTCGATTTATTTTAAAAATGTACACGACTAATTATGTTTTCTTTTCTTCTGAAAATGTGCATGTATAAAATGTATTACCAACCCTATAATGAAGCTGTTTGTTATTTGACAAGAACAAAACACAAGTTATGAAAAAGTTGAATGCCCTCTTTTTAACACCTGACGCAATGTTTGTTTTTCATCATTGTAGCTCATATTTTTAACCGACTTTTATGTTTTTTTCCCGACATTTTGTTTTTCTTAACCGATTAAGTGATTTTAAATAAATTTTTGAGGTTGTTTCTTTTTTGCAATTTCTCGCGAATTTAAGTTATGTTCGCGATAGAAGCGATTTTTTTCTGTAAATATTAACCTTGCCGCTGCTGAATTTTTTTTAGTAATTTCCGCTTATTAAAGGTTTTATGATACTTGCTACTTTTTGTATTTATATTATATTTATATATATATAAATATATTTGCATAGGAAAACTGACTAAGTGTAAACACCCTGCAGATAACGAGACTAGTTCATACATGCAAGTAAAGAGTAGTCCATAAAGGAGCAGGAGTACTCCAAAACTACTCCAAATATATGGGTTAAAGGTGGTCCATTTAACATTACGATGTCCTAGGAGGGGACCATATAACCCACCGAAGTAGTCCCTAAAATACTCCATGGAGTACTAAAGTGGGTTAGTTTTAAAAGTACTCCATGTTACTACAGTATGGAGTACACTAGAGTGGTTCGAAAAAAAATTTTTTTGTCAGTCCCCCCCTAGGATTAAAGATAATGTAAAAACAATTCCAAAAATTATTTTTTTGCCACGCCTAGAAATACCGCCCTTTTAGTTTTTTGTTCACTGTGTCGACATTTTTATTCCGATCATAACATTTTGTACATCGGCGTTCATGACTCTGTAAGGGCTACATATCTGCTTTTAATAGTTTTTTTATACCACGCAAATTCTAGTCATGTCTTTCAAAAGCTCGGTTTATACCCTCCCAAACGTTAATTTTTTTTGAACTAAAATGAAGCTGTGTTATTTTGATACAACTTCTGTATAAAAAAACTATTAAAGACAGAAATGTAGCCCTTACAGAGCCATGAACACCGATATACAAAATGTTATGATCGGGCTAAAAATGGCGACACAGTGAACAAAAAACTAAAAGGGCGGTATTTCTAGGCGTGGCAAAAAAATAAGAAAATAATTTATGGAATTGTTTTTGCATTATCTTTAATACTAGGGGGGGGACTGACAAAAAAAATTTTTTTCGAACCACTCTAGAGAACACTTAAGGGGTAGTTTAAGCATTTTTCTTTTTAATTTTTTACTAATCGCCTTTTATGGTGTGTACTGTAGTCTATTATTGTTATTATTAAATAAATTTACTTGATATTTTTAATTTGTTTACCTTTTTTCCACAAATTTCAAAAACTTTAACTTTTAAATAAACAATTAATAATGGTCACCATCAGGGCTACCAATGTGTAATACTGTAAACTATAGAAAAGTATACATCATGCAGTTGTTGGCAGCACTGCATGTTAATTTCTTGTAACATGGTCCATTCTACAGTACATTGGAACATGATGTAAGTAGTCCATTTAAGCCACAATGGACCACGTAGTCCAATATTATCTGTAGGGTAGTATGATTATATCATAAAAAATCTTGAAATGTCAAACAAATATACATATGTATGTTATCAATATATAATCTAATTTTTTTTTAAATACAATAAAATTTAATGTAAATAATGAAAAATATTACGAATTGCATCGGGGTATATTCTTTAATTGAAAATTTATGATTTGAAATCCCATATGAAGGGCAGCTGCTTCATTTCGTTTATCAAAAACAAAATAGTTTCATCTGCCCAAGCTTTTGCCATTTTTTAGTAAAAGAAAAACATATTTATACATGAGAAATGTCAATCAGAAAAAAGGGGTTGTTTACATATTGTATATTTCTTTCTCGCATGTTGTTTCATTCAGTCAATCCTAAAAAAATCCAATACAAAAAATAGCAAGTATCATAACACCTTAAGCTATTTTTACCGAATTTTCCCCATTCCTTATAGTTTTAGGGACTTTTAATCAATTGTATGGGTTGTTTAAACTATTTAACATTTTGGTGAATATTCGCTATTTTCGCAAACTTTTCCGAATTTTTGTAATTTCCGCGTAGCCTTGTTGCTCTCTGAGGTAATCGTCGCCGTTAAATAAAAAAGAACCATATATAAGCAGAATTCACCTTTTTTACAGGGCACTTTCAACACTGTCGTTTTATATGGGGCGAAAAGTGCAATGCCTTATGCCATTAGAAAGGGTGATGTTTTTTAAATAAAACATGCAACCCTTTTATTGTATTTTTTAAATTAAATGTCACATTTTTTTGCAGCAATGAAAACACCATAAGTTTCTGATACTGCTGTACCCATGTTCTGTAACTTTAGTGAGAACTTCTTGCATCGAGAAGATGTGAAACAAAATATTCCATCGTTTCTCGAAAAGTATGAAAAATGTGTGTCTGTAACTCATGTCGAAACCTATCAAAAGAGATTACGTCGTTACGTTATAAATGTCATAATATTGCACTCGAAGCCGATGTGACATTGGAGACGTTCAAAACGCCAGTAGCAGCGTTACCGTTGTGATACTAAAGTATCAATTTGACCCTTTTTCGACGGTGTTGATACTTTTTATGACCCTTTTTTTAATTATACTTTTGTATCATTATCACCTATTTTGTGACACTTTTTGACCCTTTTTTGGAAATAGCTCTCACATTTTGTTTATTGTCAACACTGCGGAACAGAAGTGCTAAACAAATGTTTTCGAAATGAGCATTGCTTGATATGGAACAGACTCAAAGTATAAACTTACAATTCCATGCTTTCTTCTCCTTGATTTTTGATAATAAAGTACAATTTCCCTAAAAGCAAACATAACTCATATAAATATTTGTTATTTTTTACGGTGGTTTCTTTTCAAAACAAAAATTTGACATTTTATTAAAATAATGCAATTTGGGGTTTTGCTCTCTAAAACAGTAGCATATTTTATTCAAAAAAAATTCGCTCTTACTAATGGCAAAAGGTATTGAACTTTTCGCCCCCTTTTGAATCGACAGTGTTGAGAGTAGTGCTGGGATACTATCGATATTTTCTACTATCGATATTTATTATATATTACTATCGACTAAATGTTTGTACTTGTGCGGGAAAACTTTAATTATTTTTTTATAAGGCTCGTTCGTTGTTTTTATCACTTTATCGAATGTATGAGACGTGTGTATATACGCACGTTATTTTAGATGACAGTTTTTTAAAAATTGATAAGTACCTTTCTGAAGGAACCGAAGTAACAGGGACTATAAAATATTCCACTGCACCTTTAAACAATTTTCTAAATTCTAAACCCAAATAGGTAATCAATCTAGCGGACTTATCCTCTAATGGTCGTTCATTGTTTTGTCTTATACCTGCAATTGCATTTGGATTTGCATTTTTTTTACAACATTACAAAAATATTTGACATTTCAGTCCCTATACAAACATGTAAAAATTTCGACTAAAAGGCCTTAAATTAGCAGTAAAAAGCACTGCTAAACAATCCATACCACTTGCCATTCGTGTTGTTTGTATTCATTGCTGTAATTCAGCGCGAATTTATAATAGCAAGTAAAAATTTGCGGCAAAAAAACTGTGTGTGTATAGCTGCTGTTAGATGTCTTCATAGCTGTATTTTAAATAATAAAAATATCGATATTTATATTTTTCCTATCGATATTTTCGATATTTTAAGACTATCGATAATATCGATAGTCTATCGATAGTTTCCCAGCACTAGTTGAGAGTGCCCTAACAGGAATGAAAACAAGAGGTAAAAATTGCTCAATTAGCGGAAATTCCCAAATATTTGGTAAAAGCGGTATGATAGCAGTCTTATATTTATTAAAAATCGTAAATACTTTAAAAAATCTGACACTTACAGGAAAAAATCGCTTTAATCGAGAAAATGGTTACAATTCGCGAACGATAGCAAAATTTAAAACAAACACTAAAATTTATTTGACATCGCTAGATCGGAAAATTACATAAAAAGTATGAAAAAATTAGCTATAATGATAAAGAATAAACTTTTTGTCAGGTGTTTAAAACAGGACAGAGCATTCCATAAAAAAAAATAGTTTTTTGAGCTCTTCCTACCTGTAATATTATTTTTTTGTTTGCTTATAAAAAAACTTGGTCTTATTATGTTCATTAAAATGGGAAATATTGCTTATAAAAAACTTGAAATACACTTTTTTGACCCCTTTTTCTGGAAAATCACCTTTTTGTGACCCTTTTCGAAAATTTCTAACGGTAACCCTGGCCAGTAGCACATATCGTTGACGGCGACCAAAATTTACTTAAATTGAACATTTTTCAACGACGGCGGCGAGAACAAAACCCGTCGGCTATGCCAAATTGTGTAAAGAGCGACTTTAACGTTTATTGTTTGCAAACGAGCTTTGAAGACATTCGTATATTTTATAAAAATGTTAAAAGCAAAATAATAAAACAATGAAAAATGTGCCAATAATAAAATATTATTATTCTTTGCATTTTGCATTTTTAATTGTTTTTTATTGTTAAAATTTTTTCTCGCCCCATTTTTATTCGTGAGTTTATTTGACAGTTTAAAGCGAGAACTTTTCCCAACAAAATGTTACAAACACACTTTTTCTGTAAATTGGCGAGTAATTTCCTTACGTGACAGCTTGTACTCGCCAAAAAAAGTTAAAGACACAGTTAAGTGAGAAAAACAGCTGTTTGTTTCAATTTATGGCATTTTTGTTTTATTTCACACATTTCAATCGAAAACTTTCTCGACGCGAGAGCTTCAGAACATGGGCGCTGATCAACAAAATTAGACTCATTCAGAATTTTTTTTAAGAGCAGGTCTTATATACACGTAAATATACATACATACACACATACACCTTTAAGGCAGTGTATTTAACACCTGCGAGTTAGATGTATATCTTTCTCTTGTTCATGGTGGCTTTTGTGGGTTTAAAACACATATTGATCAATCATTATGAAGTACTTTTGTATTGAATTAATTGTTGGCAATAATGTTTCTTTTTAATATATTTCAAAATCGAATAAATATGTTAAGAAGTTTTTTTCTTCTTTGAATTGTGGTTTAATGTGGCAGTTATTAGTAGTTTTTTTATTAGTTTAACAACAATTTCTGAACTAGAATTGGCTCTTAGTTCTTTAAAAACAACCAGAAAAAAATCAGAAATCTGATTGGTAATAACAAGCATTTCGTTATGCTAGCGGAATTATTAGAATTGACAGACTTTGACGGTAACAAATTTCAAGTGTAATTTGTTTTACAGCTATTAATAAAATTGTAGATAATTAGAATTTCAAATTAACTAGAACATTTCCTAGAAGTTTTATTTCAAGGAATTCAGAAATTTCAATTTAGGTTATAAAACTAATTTGAAGAGACCTTTTAATGTCATTAAGTTTAATGAAACATTTTTTCTTCCAACTGATTTAATATGCAACATAAATTTTTAATTACTTTACGAACATTCACATCAATGCAAACAATAATTTGTTTTCAAAGCAAATAAATGTTTGTACTTTTTAAGTACCCTGGTACTTTAAATGTACTCTTCAATTCTCTTCATCTTTTCAAACAACAACTTACAACAATGCAAATTAATTGTGTGTGAATGAGTAACTGAATGAATGGATTTTTCTGCTTTTCTAAAATTGAAAAAAATAGAAAGTTTTTTTAATTATTTAATTTTTGTATTTATTATTGACAACGAATATGAGTGTATACCGTGTAAACACACTTCATTACTTATCAGATGGTAGTCAATTTGAAATACGTGAGAATACGTTTTTTATTAAACCTGAGAACGTAAAATGTTTTTCTTCTGAAGAAATTCTCAAGAAATGAAAGTGGAAATATTTTAAGTACCAGCACTTTTATTTTAAAGTCTTTAATAGCAATCAGAATTGGGATGAAAGGCAGTATATACAGGTTATTTACCTCAACTTACCTAATTTCTAATAGCTGGGGCTCATTATACAACATAGCTGGATTGCCTGGTATATCTCAATAATACCAGGCAATCCGTCTTAAGTGTACATAGAAAAAAGAAAAATGATTTCAAGCTGTGTTCGAAAATAAACACGAAAATAATGTTCGGTTCGGTAGATTTGTGGAAAACACAAACGCTAATAGTGTTTGTGTAGAAAATCATTAAAAAAAATAACGTTTCCCTGTTAATCATCTTTCGAACACAAAAAAATTAATGTTTTTATCAAACTCAACAAAAGATGTGAACATTTAATTCCGTTCGGTTATTTTTGAAAATCCACAAACTTCAATGTGTTCGGTTCGGCTCGTTAATTTTCGTCCCTATTGGCTGGTAAAAAAAACCAAACATTTTTTACAAAAACAAAATACACACACGAAAAAAACATTAAAGAACATTAAAATATAATGTTTGTCTACAGTATCACTACAATTGTTCTGTTTTTTTACGAAGAACCGAACATTATATAAAAAATAGTTACGAACTGTATTAAGGTTTGTGTATGTCTACACAATCACTAAAAAAATAGATATCGTTCCTGGGTGTGTGAGCCGAACGTTAAATAATGTACTGTTTATTTTCGAACACTGATTTCAGCTAAAGAAATTTGTGATATTTAATAAACAATTAATTAAATTTGCACTAGTAAGCCAATTAAAGCATTAATCAAAAATAAAATCAGTTTTAATTAAAAATTTAATCAAGTGAATTAAACGTTTAATCAAGTAAATTAAACGTTTAATTAATACTATTAACTGGTTTAATTGATACTATTAATTTGTTTACTGGTGCAAATTTAATTAATTTTTTAATTAATATCACAAATTTTTAAATTGAAATCGATTTTCATTTTTTTCTGTGTAGTATCAACTTAAAATTTTTTGATATTAACAAAATTTTCTGCAGCAACGTTGTTGAATGTGAACCACACCTAAAGCTTCTTCTGCATTTCATTTGACATTTATCAATTTTAGACTAACTCAATTTGAACCATGGAAAGATACACAATCGAGCAACGCAAGCAACAAGTTATTCGGGCTTATTATGAAAATGGGCGTTCAAATCAAAATGCATATCGTGTACTTCGTGATTTTTTTCTTGGTCAATTTAATCGTCCAAATGTGCTTACAATCGGAAAAATTTGAGCAAATCGGGTCTGTAGGAGATGTGAAAACACCAGTGTATGCTCGTACAGCTGATACTGCAGAAATTATTGCTACTGCTCGCGATAGTGTGGCTAAAGAGCCGTCCACCTCAACTCGTCGTCGTGCCCAACAATTGCAACTCTCACGCTCGTCATTGATGAACATTATGCATAAAGACTTGCATTTACACGCTTACAAGGTGCAATTGACTCAAGAACTAAAGCCTCTTGACCATTCCAAACGTCTTCAGTGGTCAGAATGGTGGTAAGAAATGGCAACAGTGTATGATAAATTTTCAAAGAAAATCATCTTCATTGACGAGGCACATTTTCACCTCAGTGGATTTATCAATAAGCAGAATTGCCGCATTTGGGCGAATGATAATCCAAGAGTGATTGTCTAAAAACCCATGCACCCACAAATAATGACTGTTTGGTGCAGTTTAAGGGCTGGCGGCATCATCGGGCCGTATTTTTTCCAAAATGAGGCCGGTCAGGCAGTTACTGTGAATGGTGTTCGTTATCGTAAGATGATGGCGAATTGGGAGACATGGATGTGGTCGATATGTAGTTTCAATATAACGATGCCACTTGCCACACCGCTTACGAAACAATGGCTCTTTTGCGCGACAAATTCAATGGCCGTGTTATCTTACGTGGTGGCGATGTCAATTGGGCGCCAAGATCATGTGATTTGACACCGTTGGACTTCTTTCTTTGGGGTTATTTGAAAGAAAAGGTTTACGTCTATAAGCCAGCAACAATTCAAGAGCTAAAGGATGAGATAATTCGGCACATTAACGGCAAAGAACCTCAATTATGCCTCAGCGTCATCGAACATTTGGACCATCGAATGGCGGTGTGCCGCCGAGAACGCGGTGGCCATTTGACCGATATTTTGTCCCATACTTACTAATTGAACCACACCAATATTATCATAATAAAAAGAAATGACAATAATTTCGAAATAATTTGTGTTTTATTCAAAGTCAACATCGGCCCTTAAAATTTAATCACCAAACGTTTAATTCACTTGATTAAAATTTTTATTAAATCTGATTGTATTTTTGATTAATGGTTTAACTGAAAAAAAATTTACGATAATTTTTGCTGTGTATACCATATCAAAAACAGTCGTAATGCGGTATAAACTGCCTCTGAAGATTTTTTGCCTAGAGCTCTGGTGACGTTAATTGCCCTTAAATAAGCCCAGAACCTTACTTAAATGCTTAAATTCTTGTCTTCTACATTTTAAGCATAACGCCTTTATAAATACTTTAAAGCTGGGTTTCTATCCCTTTTTAACTTTATTAAATACTAATAAAAATTTTTTAAGAGAAAAACCGCACCGGAGCGATTTTGACATTTTCTCAGAACACGGACCTTTTTCCCTTGTTTTTTTTTATCTTTGGGGATCTCCTCTAAATGGTTTGCAATGACATAAGGCATTCGCGGTAATATTGCAAACGGTTCTGGAATTAAAAACAAATGGGCCGGTGATGCCCTCGGCCTGTAAACCCCACCAAACAGTGATTTTTCGGGATGTAATGAAGTGCTAAGAGTCTCAGGAGGATTGTGTTCTCGCCAAAGCCAGAAATGAGCCTCATAAAAAACGATTTAACGATTGATTCTCATCCAAAATTTTCCAAGTGGTAGAGGGGCTAAGACCGAGTTGCTAAGAACGGCGTGGGATCGATAAATTTGAGTCCTCTGTCGCACTCACGTTAACATTGGCAATGGTTTCTTCTGTATGCACGGTACGGGCTTGATTTTGATGAATAATATCCAAAAGATTAAATGTGGTCATTAATCGATTTATAGCATTGCGATTCATATAAGCTGCTCAGATGGACGATTATGCGAAGTGCTCTATAAGTTTGGCGAACAGAGCGAATTTTGAAAAAAATTCTACGATTTGTAAACCTTTTTCTGATGTAAGTCCCTGCATTTTCATTTGCCAAAGTATATAGAACAAAGCAAAAACACAAGGAAAGAATAATTTACTAAATATGGCTTGAACCAAGAAAATTTTGCACGATTCTCGTCCATACAAAAATTACTTATTCTATATACTATATATTATATATATGCGTGGCTTGATTTCTTTATTTAATAAAATTTTACTTAATATGAACAAAATTAGTTAAAATCAAGAATTTTTGGCTTGAATATTTCTTTCCGTGCACTTCATTACTATTGAAGTGAGTTTTACATTTATTCCTATCGAAAGTTCTATAAGTCTAAAAATTACACCCTTTGAAAAGAAATACCTGTTAACACTATACGACATGTCTTACAAAAATATTCCATGAAACAGAAGATTGGTGACGAAGAGTGTAAAGACGATTGCGGGATCCACAATGCATTTTACGGTCAATTTCACCAAGTTGAGTTATAATTAACACTATTAGTTATAAATATTTAAATTTACAAATAGTTTAACGTCAAACGCTTGCAAGTTGTAACAGAAAACGTAACGTGTGAACGTGCACGAGTTTTCAAACGGGCACCAAAAGCAAATATAAATATTGTTGCAGGGTTATGTTGCAGGTAATAGTCGTAACCCTAAATCTTTTTGTAAAATTTTCTAGAAAATGGATTATGAAATCGACCAAATTAGGTTATCTCAATACTACGCTCAACACCAGAAGTTGGGTTTTCCATGCGCTCTATGTGCCATTTTTGTTATTGGCCATGTTATCATTTAGTTTCTAAATTTGAAAGTATAAGCGATGAGTAATAGAACAGACCATATGATCGTCATCGGCCAACATTTTATAACTTAAGGCCCAAATATACTGATCAAAATACTCATCAAGCATTGTGGAAGCCCTACAAACACGAAGTCAAACCTTTGATATAAAATGACTTTATCTTTTGACATCAAAGACAATTCTCAAACGTTTTTCAATTGTTTGATATAACATTTAGATTCAAATTGATTATGATTTGAAAATAAACATTTTATATTAAATGTTTTATCAATTTGATGTCAAATGTTTGTCAAATTTTAATTTCAAAAGATTTTGTTATTCGTGCTTAATTCCCAGTTTTTATTCTTGATAAAAACACTTGAAATTTATTGTTGATGGGATAAGCTATTCCTATGCGCATTTCAAATGTTAAATTCAAATCAAAAATAAACTTGGCAATTCTAAAATGAAAAATAAATCATTAAAAATGGCGATTAAAGTTACATTTTATACTTTGTGGTTACATGTGTTTTACTTTAAAAACAAATTTTAATATAAAGTGAACAGTTTATTTCTTGTGAAAAATAAAAATTATTTGTGAGTAATTACAATGATTAAAAATAGGAAAAAAAAGGAAAATTAAACGGTAAAGTGAAGAAAGTTTGTTGAACGATCGCGGTGCTACAATCCTCAAAATAAAAGGGAGCCAAGTAGTTTGCCTTTCCAAGAATTAGAGGACGGAAAGAACTTTATTTCATCTTTTAAATATGGTGCCGAATGTTTATCTCACAGTTTATTTAAATAAATAATAAATTTAAATTAAAAAAAATAAAATATTTTTATTTATATTCCACAGTGTATTAAAATCCACATTTGAAAAACATTTGAGAATTACGTTAGAAAGCAAGTTGAAAATAAAGGCATTTTTCAATTTGAAAATAATTTCCCCTTTTTGTTGAGAACGCTGTGATTTTCAAATGATTTTCAAATCATTATCAAACGTTTACTTTCAAATCATTTTCAATTTGAAATCAAACCTCCGTTTTTGTTGGGAGTATAAGCGAAAATGTGTTTGTATGTGGATGGAAAATTAAAAAAATTTGATATGACGGCGAATATTACGTCTAGCACATGTACACGAGTGAATTCACCTGCATACCAAGCATTTGACAAGTGTATTTATCCCTTTAGCCTCTATATTTTGTTAAGATTTGCATGCTTTGTTCTTTGTAGAAAAAGTGCAAAATCAGACTATTGCAAATGATTTTAAAATTTACATATCGCTCATTTGCTGCAAGACCGGCATAACTCAAAAAATGAAATTTTGGAGTTAGAGATGCAGAATTGTTCGCTTTGTTTTTCTTTATATTGTGTATTAAATTCATCTTGATATCTTTTAAACTTTTCCAGTTTGAAGAGAATGAGTTTTCTTTTTTCCTAAGTAGTTAGAGAAAATCAAAAACTTTAAATGCGTTTATCTCGAAATGGATTTTTTTGAGTTATGCCGGTCTTGCAGCAAATGAGCGATGTGTATCTCAAAAAATTAACCCTAAAAAACATATTTAATAATGCATACACTTTTTTCGGAATTCATTCCTTTAATCTTCTGCCTTTAAGTTTTCTAATTAACTTTAACACAAAAAAATTTATCTCATGGGCTCAGCGTTAATAAAGGTGAAGAAAACCAGAAAAAACATTAATAGTTGTGTTGTTTTGTTTCTTTAATATGATATTTTTTTATCACTTTTTTATTTAAACTTAAAACTTCTCATCATCAAATGCCGCTGCCTTTTAGTTAAAGAAAATGTTGAGGTATTTTGCCAAGTGTTTTCCACC
The DNA here is from genome assembly GCA_930367215.1 of Pollenia angustigena. NCBI lineage: Eukaryota > Metazoa > Arthropoda > Insecta > Diptera > Polleniidae > Pollenia > Pollenia angustigena. The sequence continues at coordinate 217,521,212 of OV884058.1, read as the reverse complement.
ATTTTTTTCTTCGTTTTGTAGTGTCTCTTTAGACCATGTTTTACGTAAAAAAATAATGTGAACTTTTTTTTTACATCAATATCTTTTCTTTACTTTATTTTATATAAAGAACTTTTGCAGTTATTTAGCGTTTTAATATTTAACGCAAAATTCTGTGTGAATGTGACTGCATGACTTTTCACTTACATTCTAAATTGAAAAAAAACCGCAGTAAAAATCCGTTAAATTAACATTTCCTTCACTCACACGAAAATACATCATTGTAACACGCTGGTCATTAGAGTGTGTTAAAGTGGGAAGTGAAAAAAGAAATTATAAAAAAATCCTCCCATACAGAATAAAGTGATATGCTGGTAATAAAAAAAAAATCATTTTGAAGTGTAAATAGAAAAAATTAAACAGTTAAACACCAATAGAAAATTTTTTTTAAACCATTTTACTAATTACTGTTTTCTGATGAACGTCAAACACAATCAAAAGAAACCACAGGGGTCATTTTATAACCACAAATAAAAAGAAATAGTGTGTGATTTCAACTCAACGATTTAAGAGCATAAATTGTGAGGTGATTGATCATATTTAAAAGATTTTTTCTTACAAGTACAATGTAATCGTATTTTAAAGTGCTGCATGTTTTTTTAAGAAGAGTGCAAAACTTAACTTACATTTATGCAATAACAAAATTTCAAAATTTGTTTTGTTTTTAAATGTAAATTGAATGAGTAATTTTTGCGCTCGTCATCAAAAACAGCCAGATTGAAAAATTTAATGAAAACACCCGACACACCACCTACAAATTATTTTACTATAATACGATAATTTGGCATTCCATTCGTAAGTTAATGGTTTCTTCTGCTTAACGTCAGGGGTTTCCAAATGAGACTCGTTTACACAGAAGGAAAAGCACTCGGGATAAATAAAGCTACCAAATTTCCAAATTGGTTTTTCTTTTAAATGCAAGTTAAACGGACGAGTTTTGCGCTCGTGTTCTATAAACGACACATAAGTACGAATAACACTAAGGCCCAGAACAGACGGTAAAACGCAACTGCAACGAAACCCTTTAGAAATTATTGTTTTGAAACCAGTTTCAATCGTTTTCCACACACCCTGCAACCTAAATTGTACCAGAATGGGTGAGTTCCAAAACATCAGTTGCAAAGCAACTCGCTTTTTTAAGTGCTTTTTACCAAGCAACCGTGAAAAATTTTACAATGTTATCTGTACCAAAGTTCACTAAAAACAATATCGATGCGGACACAATAATCAAACTAGATAAAGTTAAACTCTATGATACTTTTTTGACTTTGACTGCAAAGTATTATGATGTTTAGGAACTCAGCCAATGTTATGAAATTATCACAATCATTTCGATTTTCTTTGAGAACAGATGAAACGCCAACACGAGTTTCCTGCACGCCGGTTTCAATGCAACTGATTTCCAATGCATTTCAAACCGGTCTTACACTGGTCGCGTCGTGTGTGGTTCCTCAAAGGAGTCTATGGCATAAACTCAAATTAAACTCGAAAATAACTAGAAGTTGCAGTTTCGTCACAGTTGCGTTTCACCGTCTGTTCTGGGCCTAAGACGTTCTTAACTACCCGTCTCTACTATCCATCAACTTGGTAAGAACATCATGTCGCACATGTTCATGTTTCGTCCATGTGCTGCCATCGTTGCCTAAACATTCGTCTTAGCATCCATGTGTGCCATGATGTTGGTCATACAATGTATTTTGTGTATACAACCAAACGCCACAACAACAAAAATTGTGGTCAATCAGAACATGAACATCAACACGTATTCGCCACTTATAAGAACATGAACAAATTACTACTGTTGCTCTGCCGACGTTATGTTCATGTCTTGTTCAAATCGATAGCTCTTGAAGACCCTAAATGGAATTACTTTCGAAAATCACTTTCTTTTCGAAATTCGCACATAGTTTTGCTACTTTTTATGGAAAATATTCTTGTAACGAATGCCGTTCATAGCACTGCAATATCGGCGACACACTGTTTACAGCAGCAACGTTTTCAAGAGTCTTACTGTCCATAACCGTCCCAGCTTCTTGAAATTATGTGACCAGCTTCTTGAAATTATGTGACCACTCTTTTACAGTTTCCACTATGAGCAAAACAACTTGTTTTGAGCAAAACGCGTCAAAGTGTTTCCATTAAGTAAAACTGGTTTTGGTTTTCGAATTTTCGAAATCAATTTGACATTTATGTTGTAAACAAACATGAAAGCCAAAAGAAAAATATGTGTTAAAAAAAAAAATATTTTTCTTAAACATGAAATTTCCTTGTTTGTTTTGTAATACACAGATATACATATATGTACGTATATAAAAGCACATAATTTACTGCCTTTTTATTATATTATTTTATAATTTTTACCCTGCAAACAAATAAATCAACTGGAGAGTTGAATAAACCATTTTAATAAGTCTTGATATTTTGGTAAATATGTCACTTTTTTCGAAATTGTCAATCATCAATAATGGATAACCCAGAGTCGTATTCATGATTTTCAACATGTTTTGGAGCGAAGCTATTTTTTGTTTAAGATTTTCGAACATGAAAAATGTATGGGAAAACGAGTAGCAAAACACATGTTTTGCTGCAAAACTATTTTTGTGGCCCAAAACATGTAAGTGAAAATGCCTTATTAGAATGGTTGAACATAGGTGCACTTTCTAGCCTGAAAATTCTTCAAAGTTTGCGAGCGGTCTCAGCATAACTTTCCAAATTTTTGTAATAAGTTTATACAATTATATCGCGCCGTTCTTCGCTAAAGCGCTCTATTTTTTATCAAACGGAATAAACATATGTGACAGCTATTAAAATATCATAGTTGCCACAAAAAACAAATTACATACACTAAATTTAAAAGTGCACTCTTACTGAGACACCCTTTATGTATGTAACCATTTTACCTGTAGTGAAGGTATAAAGGTAATATGTTACCATGATGTTATTGAGTACTTTTTAACCGCACTGTAAATAACTCTTAACAAGTGGTAGGAAAAAATTGTTTACTTTTAAAGTTCATTGAATGTAATCAGCCGTAAACGGTTTGAAATTACAAAATATATGAAAAAAAAAAATAAACAATAAATATTTTGAAATCAAAGAAAAAAAACACAAAATAAATATTTTGTGAAATGAAAGTGAAAGTCTTGAAGCAAATTGGTAGCCAAAACAAAAGTAAATTTATTAATGAATTTTTTTTTTTCGGAAAAAGAAAAAAAACCTAAACTCTAATTACCTGTGGCTGTTAACACCCATGATAACACAAAAAAAAAAAAAAAAAAAAATACATGACTTTGCAAGTTATTGGCTAAATTTTAAGAAAACTTGTCTTAATTAGCCAAAAATTGATTTTTGTTAAGATATTTTTAAGCGGATTTTGAAAAGTAGCGGTAAGTTTTTTTTTGTAAAATTTACAAACTTGATTTTTATGTCACCAAAAAATGTTGATTGAGGTTTTAAACTTTTTTTAAAAAATTTTATAAAACTAATAAGTATTGTGGTAATTTTGTTGAACTATTTATCGTTTTTAATCCAAATTTATTAATATTTTTAATCAGGCTTCAGTTCATCAAATTTAATTTTCATTAAATTATTTTTTCGAAGAAAGGTATTTTACAACATGAAAATTAATTAAAATTGTTATTGATAATCATTCATTCTTGACTGACCTGAGATTCGAACCCAGCCGGCTGGTTACCCTGACATGTTGCGATCGCTACCACACGATCTCCTCAGAGGGATTTGCCGTCTTACCAGCCATCGACGACTGCTGACATCAATAGTCAAACATTAATCCTTAAACCAAATTGTATTTTAAACTTTGGTAGATCGAAATTTGCTCGAAATGGGAATTTTGCACACTATAACGTAACCTTGTTAATTAATTTTTGATTCCCAAGAAAAACTTTGATAAAAATAATACTGTTTTTATCAAACTCAACAAAAGATGAGAACATTTAATTCCGTTCGGTTTTTTTTTTTAAATAAAAAGCTTCATTGTGTTCGGTTCGGCTTATTAATGTTCGTCCCTTTTGGCTGGTAAAAAAGCCAAAAAATTTTTACAATAATGTTCGGCTCTTTCTTGAAAATAGTTACGAACGGTATTAAGGGTTGTGTTCTTCTACACAATCACGAAAAAATTAAGTATCGTTCTTGGGCGTGTGAGCCGAACGCTTAATAATGTACTGTTTATTTTCGAACACTGCTTTTAATATTAAAATTTATGATTTTTTAACAAATTTGACTTAAACTGAAATTCTTATGAATTCCGTGTCTAAATCCTTCCATTTCAGGGAATCAAACGAAATGGAGACTATGGACAAGAGACATAATCTATAAACACTATATCCAAATTATATTTATTATATGTACATATGTATATTTAACTTGCAAACAAGTACTTGCATGTGTAAAAGGGGATAAAGAAAGTATTTTTCGAATTTTATTTAAAACCTTTAAGTCTTTTAAAACCCTGCATAATTAAAAAAATTCCTTTTTAATGAATTGTTTACAAAATTACTATTTTTTTATTCATGATTTTTTGTTTAAATTTTATTATTTATATTGCATTTTATTTTTTGTGTTAATTTACACTTCTTTATGTTTATCCGATGGTTATGCCGACTTGTGTATTTGAGTCTAGAGTAAATTTCAGCGAGCCTGAGTTTGCATGCGATCATATTGTATATAATAAATATTATTTTTATATACATACTTACATATGCATCTGCTTCAATACTCAAAATAATATTGGGTGTATAAGTCATAACAGATGACGTATCTTTCACAAATGGTTTGTGAGCCCATATAACTTATATGGCCATGTGGTGCAAGCCAGAGCTAACCTAAAAAAGCGCTTAGCTCGATTGGATTCAGCGTACCCGAATTAGGTTAAAAATCTTTGTTCATATCATACTAAAATATTAAACAGCAAATACTTTAATCTATCTATACAATATATAATTTTTTAGTATGTCAGGATGTTTGCATGTATGTCCTATTCTTTCCGCAACTTTCTGAAGCCATCTGATGACATAGAAAGCTGAAATTTGGCACATTTGAAGTACTTTCTCTGCGGAAGATCGTAACGAAGCCATATTTTTGATTTTCGGCTTTTCAACTACAATAACTATAAAGATCTGATAGAAAAGATGTTTTTTTTTTATAATATGGGGAACTTTGGGCCCAACTTGTCTAAAAAAAGTGTAAATTTCTAGCACAGTGCTATTTAAAGGCGCTAATCACACGCAAGTATCGTAGGCACTTAGAACTCGTTAGGATTCCGGTGCCACCCGGAAATCCTCTAAGGCTCTCCATTTGGAAACGGTGATTGTCCGCGACAGCATTTGCATATTTGCAGAACATCTTTCTACACAGAAAAAATTATTTTTTCAATTCAAACAAAAAATTTGTAGAATCAAACAATTTTTTGTCTGAAATCGGTCCTTTAAACAAATTCGCCTATTCAAACAATTTCTTTGCATTTTTTCAAACAAATAATTTAACTGAATCAAACAAAAAGTTTACTGAAATTCATAAAAATTTCAAACAAATAATTTTGCTGAATCAAACAAAAAAGTTTTTGCACAAACAATGACGCGCACACAAGCAAGCACTGTTGGAGAAGATGAAGCAGAGCAGAGCGGCCGGCTGGCTTTGAGACACATTTTTTTGTTGGAATAATTTTTGAACGAAGTCTTGTCTTATTTATACACACAATATTTTTCTTCATCACTCACTGTTGCTGCATCCTTTCCTTTGGTAATGAAGAAGAAATGTAACCATAAACGACGGCTGACCGACTTGATTTGTTTTTCGTAATCATTCTATTTTTGTATTTGATGTATCTAATGGTGATTTCTTTTCTGACAATAATGTTCCATATATGCTACCATTCGTGCGGGTTTTTGTTTAATTCTAAAAATATATGCAAAAATGTGAGAAGTTGTCGTTTTCCTTTCTAAACATGTTGCAACAATAAATGGCAAATTTGTTCCATTTCTTACCCGCAGTTATAACCAGGAATGTTAGATGTGAAGATTTTACGTCATTTTGACGATTTTTTTCGATGAATTTACCAAAATGACGATTGACGATTTTTAATGTAGAGTCACTTAAGTTTTGACGATTTAATCCTGTCAATAAATTTATTTTAAACTGTAATCTGGCATCAATTTTATAACACTTCAATCTAGCAAGTAAAGTTTTTTCTTAGTTTGTATATGTGTGAAGAGGCGAATATATATTTATACTAGCGGACCCGACGAACTTCGCCTCGTCCCAATTTTAAGCCTTCAGACAAACTTTAGAGTAATAATACAACACAAATATTTAAATTTTCAATGTGATTTATTTGAATGGAATCAGCTGACCGTGCGAAAAAACAGGGAAATTCGAGATTATTCCAACAGACTTCTAGTGATTGGCTTTGCGATTTATTGATTGTCATTGCAAATGCCAATCGAACGGGGAACTGAATCCGCTTTAATTGGAATGGAAGGTCAGTTGGAATAATGGGAATTCGTGGGATAAGGACTTCCTCTCCTTTGAATTTGGCCTTGATGATGGTCGCCTGAATCACATTGTTCATTAGCTTTTTGACGGACAACCGCGTACCGTTGCACATTTTTTGAGGATTGAGATTCCGCAACATGATTATGATCAATACCACCTTCAGTTGTAAATTATGCGGCGGAGTTCCTGGTACATCAAGCGAGTTCAAAAATTCCGACGGGTAGCTGGTCGGTTCATTTTCGTCAGTCACGCAGTCAACAGATTGTTCGTATGCAGTTGTCCTGCGATTTGACTTTGAATAATTAAGTTTAAGCTATCCACGTCCTTATTCTTTGCTGCTAGTATTGCCCGTTCACGAATCCAATCGAGATTTTTGTAATTTTGTGCAATGCCAGGGAACACATCGTACTCCTTGGACGATGTGAATTCACAAAAATTTTCAGGGAACGATATCAATCCATTCGAAACATCAACATTAATTTGGCCGTTGCCAAGCTCCAGCAGTTGTCCCGAGAATTTAGCAGCCGATGGGTCGTTCTGCAACGCGACTCTCATGTTTGTGGTCAATTGCAACTTCTGGACATGCCTCCACAAAGACGACGATTACAGGCACGCGTTAAGTTCATCCGCTGCAGAAGATTTGGGTATGACAGGAAGTGTTTGACGAAAATCTCCGGAGAGCAATATCAAAGCCCACCAAATCTTCTTAAGTATTTAAAATTCTAAATTTTTTGGTTTTGTATGATTTTATACTTAATATTTTTTTTATGTTTTAATAGAGTGATTAATCCGTGTTGATAAAAAAAACGATTTTTTATATAACGATTTTTTGACGGTTTTTTATAGAACTAATGACGATTGTGACGATTTTTTTTTCAAATTTTGACGATAATTCGAAAAAAACATCTAACATCACTGGTTATAACTGAGTGTGAGATAATACCCTTTTTTGCATCTGCTTAAAGTACTTTTTTATGCAAGCAATTATTTTTTTTATTGTGTTTTCGGACAATTTGCGTTATATTGTGATTTTTAGTTATATTGTGATGGATATAAAAACTTTTTGTTTTTCGTTTGTTTTACTTTTATTATATATTTTTTGTCGCAAAACTTTTAACAACAGCTGACATTAATTATTGAAAATCAGTGCTGTTAACGCTTATTGGAATTGGAAGAAAATTTAATGTTGAAAATTGCTACGAGCGTGGTGAATATCGCTTTTAGTACAAACTTTGCATTCAATATTTAACACGTTAAATACACATTAAGGCTCAGTTAGGCGAACGTTGCTGTACCGTATCTGTACTGTATCCATCAGCTGTTCGCTTTTTGTTATATGAAAACCAATACAAAAGCTTACCGAAATGCAATGTACCGTAGTTGCAACGTACCAATCTGTTTAAAATAGAATTTCATGCCTTTGTTACGTGACATTTGTAAGACAGTGATGGGGGGCTTGTATGTTACATTGAATGCGGGTAATTTTGCTCTGTTTTGTTGGTACTTTTTTCAGTATATCTATGGAATTGCGACAAAACAACTTACAATACAACATATTTCCAAATATACATATGTTTAGATGTTTAAAATAAACAAATGCATATACACATACAATGGAAATGTGAAACATATAAAAGACTTTAAATGGTATCAAAACCTTGTTTGGTGTATGCACATTTACAATATATGTATGCTAAAAATGTATACATGCTAAAATACAAATTTATTTATTGTAAATCTATAAAAAAATATTAAATTATTAATTTTACATACACAAAATACTGTTTTAATACCAATTAAATCACGTGGTACCTTTTCTGCACAACGGTCACCATTTGAACATTTTTGATTCCCATCACTGTGTGTTTTGTTTTATGTATACTATTGCTTTTTGTTTATGTGTGGGAAAACATATGACACGCTTTTAAACGTTCTATAATTGCACCAACGTGCTTACAGTACGGTGCGGTACATTACGGGTACAGCAACGTTCGCCTAACTGGGCCTTTAGTGTTGAGTGTAAAACGTAGCTATTATTTTGTTTTATTGTAATTTAGAAAAATGTATCACTTTGTAAGGGTTCGTGTAACCTAATAAATATATTACACAACTATAGTGTATCATTATTTTTTAGAAAAGAAATCACCATAAGTAAACAGTTTGAAAAAATTGAATACGGGATTACTTTTTTTTACCAACCAAAAATTTATTTTGTTTCTTATAATGCTGTTGTGTTTCTGGTTTTTAAAAAGAGTGAAACTTTTTTTCGACAACATTAAGGAGCGTTAAATATTTCATACAAAATTACCCTACAAGAAATGAATGAGCGAGTAGTCACATTTTTCATTTTGGTGGTAGGAAAATGATAGAAAGAAATGACCGAAATAAAGTCACCTTCGGTCATTTCTTTCTATCATTTTCTTAACACCAAAATGAAAAATGTGACTACTTGCTCATTCATTTCTTGTAGGGTATGAACACAAAACAAGTAAGAAAGCATAGTCAGTCAAGCCCGACCATATGATACCCTGCACCACAGTATTAAAAAATATCATACTTATGTGTCCATATAAATATATATTTATCTATGTTCATAAACTTCATTGAAATCGGTTTGAAAGTTTGTAAGAGGCAGAAATTGCCCCCTACCTCCCCTTGTGGTCCTATTTTTGAAAAACTGTATAGCTTATGTGTCCATATAGATATGGATCTATCTATGTTTTAAATTTCATTAAAATCGGTTTGATAGTTTCTGAGAGAAAGAAATTTCCCCCTATCTTCCCTCGTGGTACTACGATTTGGCAGGCTTGGTCCTTGTGCCAATAAGAACCTATGTCCCAAATTTTATCAAATTATCTTCAAAATTGCGACCTGTACTTTGCGCACAAGGTTACATGGACAGCCAGCCAGCCTGCCAGCCGGACGGACATCGTTAGTTCGACTCAGAAAGTGATTCTAAGTCGATCGGTATACTTTAAGATGGGTCTAGGACCAATATTTTAAGGCGTTACACAGATCAGCACAAATGCATAATACCCTCTCCACTATTGTGGTGTGGGTATACATAAATATTAATTGAATCAGTAAAAAAATTGGTAGAAATCAAAAAAATTTTGTTTGAAAATAATTCGGCAATAATTTTTTCTGTGTATGCGCAACATGGGGACGCGCCCGGTAGCACTCAGCAGTGCTTCTGTAAGTTGAAGAATGAACAACCGACTTCAACAAAGCTATAACTCGTATTTTCATGCACTGTCCATTCTACTTCCGACGATGGCATATAACCTGAAAAGCTTTTGTTTTGTAACAATGTTTCAAAATAATTATTATTATGGTTATTTTTTTGAACTGCTTATGGTTTTTAATCCAAATTTTCATAATTCAATCAGGCTAAAGTGCATTAAATTTAATTTTCATTAAATTATTTTTATGAAGAAAAGAACTTTACAACATGAAATGAATTAAAATTTATTAATAATTTATCGTTCTTGGCTGACCGGGGAATTGAACTCACTTTCACGGACGAGTTGCTTTGACATGATTCGATAGTAACCAGACAATCAAAATAAGTGTAAAACATTTAAAAAAAATCTCCCGCCACATTTTTAAGTTATACATCCAATATACTACATAAATGATTTTTAGATTTTTTTCAAAATTTTTTCATCTTTATTTGATTCAATTTAAATAAATTGAAATCTATGTGTGAAAATGTATGTATGTAACCATCAGGCAAACATACAACAATTCATATTTAATTTTATTAATATTTATTGTTTGATATTTATTGTGAAATGTTTTTTTTTTTTATTTAATTTATTTAATGTAAGTATCTCTTATTATTTTTCGTTTATAGTCAAATGAACACTAAAATAAAAAAAAATTCAGAGCGAGTAAAAAAAGTTATAAAACGACAGTTGTTTAATTGTAATGTTACATAGATTTTGATGTAATATATTATTTACTTATGCACATGTGAGTATTTTGAGTTAAAACAACTAAAAATATTTGATAAATTATAAATATCTTCGGATGTATTTCACTAATAACAACGTTAACTACAGTACTTTTCGCTTATAGTCCATTCCGCTTAAAGGCCAAAAACGGATATAAGCCAAAACTGTCATATTCACATGCACATTTTTTCGAATTTCATACAAATTATTTGTTCTAAGGTCCATTTCGCTGGTAGTCCATTTTCGTTTAAAAGCCACAGTTTCTTAGCATGCGTATATAATTCTTCATGCAAAAATGTTCGCTTGGAAACATGTTTTAATTTACCCTTCTGGCAACTATTATAAATGCCAAATTTCGCAATTTATATTTCATGACATGGTGTCTTCGTCTGACAATTTTTTGTTAAATAAACGTCCAGCTTCATAAAAAAAACGCTAATAAAAATATTAGAGTTTTTTATATAGACTATGACGTTTGGTATAACAAAAAATTGTCGGGTGAAGACCCCATGTAAAGATCCTATGAAATTGATATTTGTGTTGTGTTTGATTTTGTCATCCAAAGAGTTAAAATGAATCCGGTACGCATTTGTTTTTATTGAAATCTTTTAAAACATTTGAATTAATTAATAAAAAAGATTTTTGTTTTAACTATTAATTTAAAATAAATCAGTATTTGGTTATGTTTTAAATAAACTTTTCTTTTGTTTAGTGAATTTATTGAAGAAAATAATATTTATACAGTCCAAAATGTGGATTATACTAGCTTTCACTTATTATCCATAAAATGGCTTATAAAACAAAATCGGTTATAGTCCAAATTCGCCTTAAGTCCACAAAAGTTGTGCAACTATAGTAGTGGACTATAAGCGAAAAGTACTGTAATAACAATAATTGTGTACATAAGTTCAATTTTCTTAAAATTAAAGTTCATCAGATCAAATATTTTTGTTCAGACAATTAGGTTTGTAAACGATGATGTCAAGAAATTGTTTGTTGTTCAAAGACATGCATTTTTTATAAGTTTAATTGTTGCCAAATATTTTTTGAAATTAATTTAAGTACTCAGTTATTAGACCTGTCATAGAATTTTATTTTAATTAAATTTACAAACAATTTCACATCTTTTCGAAGAAGTACTTCAATTTAAGCTTAAATTATCCAAATTGCAAATTATCCGAAAAATCACTTTTTTAAATTCCTGATTGCGCCTTATTGAATTTGGCACCAGTATTTAGGGACTAACGCATCCAATTTATGATTTTCGGACTTTACCCGCTGACCTGGAATCACCACTTTAAAACGGCAAAGACTAGTGACATCGATGGAACATTTTCAGAATAAATTACGGCGAGGACTACTACTTGCAATGCTTTTAAAATTGAGAGCAGCGTTGCCAACATTTATTACCCTTTTTGCAGTTTTTTTTTAATGCAAAACAGTCTTGCAGGTTTTCTTCTTCAAAAAACAGTTTTTTTTAAATCCCTGAAGTTTTGCAATTTTATTCGAATGATAAGAAGAATTAAATTACATTATTTATTAACAATTTATTCTAATGCAACAATGTTATAACTTGTACTCCCTATTAAAAGTAAAACATGTATACATATTAATTATAAAGCAACAAAGAATATGCCCCCTTATTAATTAACAGGGAAACCAGAAATATGCAATTGCATGTTTTTCCTTGTGGGACTAATGAAGGCAGAAACAATATATTTATCCGTTTTAGAGCTTTTTATGAATTTTGGCATCGATTTGTAAGTGCATATTTTTGCATATTTTAACGTTTGCAGCATTTTTTTGCATATTTTAGTTAAAAGAGCCTTTTTGCAGCATTTTTTAGGTCTATAGCGCATATTTTGCCCTTTTAATGCATATTTTGATACATATTCAATTTTGTTTAGATGCCTACAATAGCTTTCTCAGCAAATAAAATTTTTTTTTTTTCGAAAATCTGTTACTTCAATTTCGACATCTACATTTAATTTTGAGTCTAAAATTGTAAGACAAAGCAGGTTGTTATTAAGAATAAATGTTATGCGATTTGTTTTTAAACCAATCTTTTAGTATTCGACTCAGAATCACTTTTTAAAGTGATCTAACGATGTCCATCCATCCGCCTGGCTGGTTGTCTGTTCATGTTAGCCTTGTGCACAGAGTACAAATTCCAATTTTGTAGATAATTTGACCAAATATGGACAAAGTCTATGCAAATGGTGAGAACCGGTCTATAATTTCACATACAAATTAGACTCTTTGTGTCCGCAAGCTTTCGAATTACGATGGTATTAAATTCGTGCCAAAAATATTTTACTTCAAATTAAATTATTTTCGAATCGTTTCACAATTGCTCAAAGCTGCCATCCTTAACTAGCTTTAAATTCATTTTAAATGTTAACGTTTGTTTACAATTTAGCGACCGTACCTAAAATCCCTTTAAGACAAAAACCCATATGGATGTTAATATCTAGATAATATTCGGCGCAAACATCTCTTATATGAATTTTAGGTTTTTTTTAATTATGTTATTAAATAAATGAATATTGTGTTTTCAAATGAGCAATTTTTAATTTTTAGGGCATATTTTTAACATTTTTCAGGACATATTTTCCAGTTTTTACGGCATATTTAATGCGCATAAAACGCATATTTTAGATCATATTTCTGGTTTCCCTGTTCATTAAAAATATTTTAGTTAGTTTAGTCGTATTGATTGTATTTATTATATGTATCTTATGACCAGGGAAACCAGAAATATGATCTAAAATATGCGTTTTATGCGCATTAAATATGCAGTAAAAACTTGAAAATATGCCCTGAAAATTCAAAAATGGCTAATTTGAAAACAAAATACTCAACACTGATAGAAAATGCATCTTCATATTGATAACACCCTAACATCAGAATTGTGACATCAATGTTACGTAAAATGGCATCAATGATGCAAAAAGTAACATCAATCCAATGACTAGCGTCTTCGTACAATTTTATCATTTTTTAAGTGTCATCTATTTTATGACTATAGTGACATCAATTCGATGCCACATTTTGTATATGATTAACATTATTTTCATGATTGCAATGTATAATTAGAAGCAAAAATTCCTATATTCTATTTTTTTAAATTATTTAGTTAAATACAACAAATTTTTAAAGTAGAATAATTACAAAAACCATATGGGGCATGTGCTAGTGTCCTATTATTGAGAGTTCTGCTGTAAACAAAGGTCGTAATTCAGCAAACGTGAAGCAAACATAGGTAACGGGTAAGTAAATAAAAATATTCTCTCACTTTGACTTAATGACAAATTGTCATTAAATTTGTGCTTATGTGTCCTTTCTCCGATGTTACTGCGTCATCGCACTGAAGACATATTCGTGATTTCTGTGATGCCGATGTGTCATCCCATTGATGACATAATTTCATTTTTACCCTGATGACACTTTGGCCAAGTGATGTTAAGGTTGACATCACCATGATGAAAAGTGCCATGGGGTCAAAAACGAAGACACTTGTCATAGTACTGATGTCAAAATACATCAGCGTTATGACGCCTTTTCTATCAGTGAACAATTTAATACCAGCTCCATTTAATAAAAACAATCCTCACAAAACAATGTTATGTTAAGAGGTAAAAATTCATATAAAAGTTATTTGTGCCGCATATTATCTAGATAGTAACATCCATATGGGATTTTTTGTCTTCAAGGGATATAAGGGACAGTCGCTAAATTGTTTTTTAATGTTAACATTTAAAGGGAAGTTAAAGCAAGCTGTTAGTAGATAGAAGCTTTGGGCTGTGAACTGATTCGAAAAGAATTTTATTTGCAGTAAAATATTTTTGGGGCGAATTTAATCTAAATGCCAACATAATTAGATGGATGGATTAAATTTGGAAAGAAGTTTTAATGAGGAATATGTGAAATTATAGACCGATTCTCACCATGTACATAGACTTTGTCCTTAGTACAATTAAAATGTACTTAACAAATTTGATCAAATTATCTTCAAGATTTCAACTTGTACTTTGCGCACAAGGTTAACATGAACCGAAAACCAGCCAGACGGACGGATGGACATAGTTAGATCACTTTAAAAAGCAATTCTGAGTCAATTGGTATACTAAAAGATTGGCCTAGATTTCTATGCATTACTCACATCGCCAAAAACGTATATAATTGATTTTTTCCTAATTTTTGTTTATATATACAGTTTTAAAGTTTCGAGTAAAACTGAAATATCGAAAGTGAAGCAATACAGATATAAATATATAAAACAGAAAAGCCAAAATTTCCCAAAAAAAAATTTTAAATTTGCTGCGAAATAGACATATAAAAAATTGAACATGTTCCAAAATATGCCTCAAAAAGGCAAAATATGCACTATAAACTTAAAAAATATCTAAAACAGATAAATATATTGTTTCTGCCTTCATCGGTCGCACAAGGAAAAACATGCAATGCATATTTATGGTTTCCCTGTTTAAGGCCGAGGCCACGCAATGAGCGGCTAAGCATCAAGCGGCTGAGCGATGAGCGTCAAAGCGTCAAGTTTGAGCGGCAAGTGGCTTATTACTGAGCGTCACTTCTGAGCGGTTAGTTGTTAAAATGCCATTGTAAATAGTGGCTTGTTCAATGTTATTACGCGAAAATCGTATTCATAAAAATGTAATGCGTTTTTTAAGAAAAAAAATTGCAGCCTGTTCGTCGATTTCTTAACTTACATTTAAAACAAACAAAAATTATGAACAAGTAAGAAAGTATAGTCGGTCAAGCCCGACCATATGGCGCCCTACAACACAGTATTAATAAACACATCATGCTAATGTGTCTATATTTATCAAGCAAGGGAAATTAAACCATTTATATACAAATCTACCCAATACAATACTGCCGTATGTCTGTAAAATGCTTTGATTTGCTGTTGCTTAAAGTTAACACCAAATTGACAAAACAAAAAAAAAAATAATTTCTTGCCATAATTCGGTCGGCTTTGTACGGATGAAATCATAAGCTCCATATTAACTTTTGCCATGTTTATTTTTTGACGCTCAGAAAACAACTAAAAATAAGAACAAGTTTTATTCCTGAGCGACGCCGCTTAGCCGCTCAAAAATTTCGCTCGCATGCCGCTCATTTCGTGGCCACTTCAATAGTATGTGCTGGTTCACACAAGTCAAGTTTGACTCTTCAAGTCTTGATCTTTTAGGAGAGAAGGGAAAAGAGAATGCCATTTCTTTTCCCCTCTCTCCAAAAAACTCAAGACTTGACGAGTCAAACTTGACATGTGTGAACCGGCACTATTTCATATGTTTTAATTTTTTGACGCTCATCGCTCAGCCGCTTGACGCTTAGCCGCTCATTGCGTGGCCTCGGCCTAAGGCTGTTTAAAAAATGTTGGCTTATTTTTCATTTAAAAATATTATATGACCATTCAACTTTGTTACCTATGTACGCTATGGAGTTTGTCATTTATTTTCCTCGTTTGCAATAATTTATTATATTATAATACAAAACGCTGTTCACAACAGAAACATTGTTGTTTTTTTTTTGATGCAATTGTTTTTCATAAAAACAGATTTTTTTTCTGGAAATGGTCAGTTTTTGTAAAAAAAAATATGGCAACACTGATTGAGAGGCTAAATTGGAGTTCACACGATCAAGTTTTGCTTAAAAATTTTGTTTCAAATTCCTTTACACTCACACTTTCTCACTAATACATTTTAAGGCCTAACCATAATGTGCTTAAGTTGGATTAAGCAAATCGTATGAAGCAAACTATATTGAACTTACGGAAACTTTTTGTCAAGTTTTATGAAACTGTCATTTGCTTAAGCTGATTAAACTGATCGCACATTCCGTACGGAATCAAATATTTTTTGATTTTGTTATGGTTTTTTTAAATACATTTGAGAGGTTAAGCACGGCTATGCATATTATGGTTGGGCCTTCAGTTTGATGCGAACTTGCTTTCAAATTCTCTTTCCAATTGTGTGTTTAAATTTACAGTCAATAAAACGGATGATAGTAATTCAAATTACCATTTCGTTATTAAATTTCCTAAGTGAGCCTAAATGACATTTGTTTATCCACGAATAAGTCATATAAGTTATTGAAGACAAAGACAACGCATAAAAGGTACTCCACATGGCATTATTCATAAAGCCTCTCATACAGGACATGTTTTTTACATCTGAGTTCTCAACATTTTCACTAACATTTAATTGCTGTTATGTATACAGAAGGTTATTAATATTCCGTCACAAACGATCATTTTTAGCCGAATACACCACTGCGAGCTTATTCCAACACGATTAACCCATTTCGAACAATATGTATAAAATACTTCTGTGTAAACGAAGAGTATAAATTTTTCTTGTAAAATTTTTTCTAGTTATACTAAAGGCCGTTACACACTATCCCACAAAGTCTTACTTATTTTATGAAAATGCAACCCTTTCATGATAAGTTGTTTTTGTTTTTTGAAAATTTATAAACAATAATTAGATCTGGGAAGCATTTTCATAAAATACGAACGATTTTGTGGGATAGTGTGTAACGGCTTTAAGCAGTTTGGGATTGAAATCCAGCAATATTGCTTCAGTAGGATAAGATATACGGAATAACCACCCTTAAAAATTGATAATTCTGTTACAAAAACTAACATAAATAGTGGTGAAATACACATATTGATATAAGATTTTATACAAATTCGTTTTATATGATTTCTAAATCACATACCACATTTCGTGAAGATTGGTCCATAATTTACTATAGGCCCCATGATAAGCACACTCTCAGAAAATAATATAGTACGCCTTAAATCGTAGCGAATAATGCTATTGTAATAAAATTTGGTCCGTTATAGTTTCATATGAATAGAAATCACACTGTCAAATTCCGTAAAGATCGTGAAGATAATTTACCATAGGTTTCACATAAAGCTCACTCCTGAAATATTCTAACTGTCGGTGGAGGGCCGAATATAGCACTTTAACTGGTTTTTTTTTATAAAAACAGCTGATGTCGGATGATTTGTCAGAAGAAAATAGAGCACGCTTTAATTGAAATTTTTAAGGCCTGACTTTTACAGAAGCAATGTTTTAAATGTAACACACATGTAACAAGTAAAATATACGTCAACTCAGAATAACGTATTTTCAAATAAAACGCAAAAGCCTTAATGACCAACTATATTATGCATGAGCTTGCTTAACCTTCTGTCAAAAATTAAAAACAAAGCTTCTCAAAGACATTTAAAAAAAAAACAAAACCAAAATCAAAAAACATTTTATTCTGTACGGAATGTGCGTTTTAGACTTTGCTTAAGGTGCTATCAGACGGGATGTATTTTACATATGTACTGTCAAATTTTCCATCTGTAAAAGTTGTACACATCGTGTGATACATATGAAACTTTGCATGTGTAAAAAACATGTGGAAATACATATGTAAATTTTTCGATTAGAACACGCTCTATTTTCCTGTGGCAAACATAAACAAAACAGCTGGTTTGTTTTGAAACGTAAACAAAAGTCAGCTTTTGTTTACATTTATAGGTTATGTCATAAGGAAAAACATAAGCAGGTGTGATAGCAAAAATTATGAATCGTATGTAAAATGGAAATTTTGACATACATACGGAATTACATATGTGAAAGAAAAGTGACAGTACATATGTAAAATACATCCCGTCTGATAGCACCTTTAAGCATATGAAAGTTTTAGGAATGTAGAAAAAGTAAACACACCCCAAGTAAACACACACACTACAGAGAAAAAGCGCATACTCAAGCGCTTCAATTAGAGAGCTCTTATAAAGCAGTACGTGATAACGAATAAAACATCGAAGAAAGCTGCTATTTTAGTGCTGACAACGAAGAGGGTTTTTAAGCGAAAAAAAAAAATATATTATGGTTTACGAAAATGATTGAAAAAAAGGCATTTAAACAAGTAAAAGCAAAACATTAATGAAAATGTTAATATAGTTAGCCCTTAAAAAAGCACTCTAGGAGTGCTTTGTTTGCATGTTAAAAGAAGCGCTTATTGTCAGCAGAAAATAGTCCTCCAAACTGGGAACACCCCATACAAAAATCAGGCATCCCATCAGCAGGTTTGAAGCGATTTGAGGTATGAATTCATACAAAAAACCTGCTCCTTTTGGAGCACGTTTTTTACTGGGACTGTTTATTTGTTGGTATTTTGTTTAAGCCCTGATATCGTTGCAAATAAGGCTTTTTGAGTGTTTGCAATTCTCATTCACTCTGCAGTTTTATTTGCTAATACAATTGGCTTTTCTAAAATATTTTGGGAGAATGTTTTCTAATGATCTGGCCTAATCAACCAGCAAAATGCACAGTTTCATAAAACTTAATAAAAAGTTTTCTTAAGTTTTATATGACACATATGATTAACATGTATTCGCACAGTTGCGTAAGCCAGCTTATGAATATTAAAGTTGGGCCTTTACAATTTTAAATAGTTTAATCCAAAAAATACTTCAAATTATATTCAAAAGTTAAATTATAATAAAAAACACGATTCTTTTTTTAAAAATAACAAACGGCCATAAATGTTTGCCATAAATATTTAAATTAAGAAATAAATCAGGTATGTATTAAAAAAAACGTGTTTTTCGAAATTAATATTCGAAATATTTTAAAAAATTTCAACATTTTATGTTGGCACGAATAAAAACAAAAAAACCGTAAAGAATATTAATTAAAAAAAAAACAGTTATTTAGTAATTCACTTACGGCTTTAAATTTATAAAAAAAAACGCTTCAATTTATTAAATACATATTCATTCGTACAATTAAATACAGCTTACTTTCGACTCTAGTGCGAGCGCTTGAAAACTGATCTATATTTTAAAAATAACTTTTTGTATTTGTACAATTAATTTGCATATGGGGCGTTGACTTCGTTTGTGGTTTAAATGGTAGAAAAATAAATACTCAGTTTTTAGTTTTATTTTATTTTGTTGCTGCTTTTTTTTTTATCTATTTTTCAGTTAATTTGTATACAATTTATTTTTTTAAATACACTAGAGTATTTGCAATAAAATTGTGTCATATTTAAGAGTGTGTTAATTAAACAGACAATTCGAATAATAAAGTTTTTTTGAAGTAAATTGTTTAACATTCGTTTATGAAAGTTCAAATGTTGATATCTTGCAGATACATTTGGACGATTTATGATTTATGATTTAGATTGTTGTTAGTGTCTTAAAATGAAGACAATTTTATGAAGTCATTAATTAAAATTCGCATTATTTCTATTTAAGGGTGTTGACAAATAAAACTGCGACAGTAAAATTGTTTAAAAGCTGACGGGTATGAATGAAGTTGCCATACAAGGCGGAATTTTAAATGTTTTAATGAGTTTAAATATGGTGAACATATTGAGCAAAGAGACAGGAAATAAATAACAGAAGCAAAATGTTTAATTAAATTTTAAATCCTCTTATTTTATTTTTTGTTAGGACCAGCACTCAGGGGATGACCCCTACATTAATGCATTGCATTGCGTTGGAACTAGGAAAATCGGTTATGGGAAGGAGGATAGAGGGAGTAGTGTTTGTAAACATTCTACTTGAACTTGTTCATTGATAAGCAAACGGAAAAGTTAGAGGTTACATTTTTCATAACGGTGCGTTTTCAAAGATTTTCTTTTTTCGACAGTGGCTGTACTGTCAGACAATTGTTATAGCTGGCAGCTCAATTGTTACTTCTTTAAGGTCAGGCAAAATGGTCGTAAATCAGCAACTGTAGTTTTTCGAAATTTAATTGTCTTAATATATAACGAGCAAATGATAACGATTGGAAGGAAGCAGTTGTCCTAGACATCAGTTAATGAAATCAAACGAAAGAGACAAAAAATGACTTCAACACAATCAAAAACTCATAATGCATATTTGTTTGACTTAAGACTTTTCTGCCTTACGTTACCCTGCGGCCACACGATCAAGTTGTTCTTGATAGTATTTTACATATACTGCTTGTCGAAATTTACATAAATTGAAAGCTGTGATGTAGGCTGCACTCAATTTGTAAGCAATTGACTTTCAAGATGTCATCAAGAAAACAATTTATAAAGACAAACATGTAATCAGCTGTTAAATTGAAAGTAAAATTGCCAAGCAAATGGAAAGGTGAAATTGAAATCCATCTCGTGGTCAATTTAAAAAGTGTGGGTGTGTTACTGCCTGTTTGTAGAACGCGAGCACAAAAGTGACTCGCTTAACTTACATTTAAAACAAAAACAAAATGTCAAAATTTGTTTTTGTTTTAAATGTAAGTTGAACGAGTCACTTTCGCGATTGCGTTATACAAACAGGCAGTTAGTAAAAAAGAGAGAGTGTATTGCAAATTAAATGGAATTGAAAGGCAAAACTTGATCGTGTGGCCAACAAGCTAATGACATTGTGTACGATCAGGGTGAATTCCCTACAGGTGGCAGCATTAAATAAAGAATACAATATAATGCTTTGCGCAGTTCCGTTAACCTTTTACACATATGTGTGACGTGGCTTAAGAAGTTTAAATGTAAACAAACTTTCCGCATACCACATTAAGGCCCAACCACAATGTGCTTAAGTTGGCTTAATCAAATGTGCGAATACATGTTTATTATATGAGGCAAACCATATTGAACTTAAGGAAACTTTTTGCTAAGTTTAATGAAACTGTCATTTGCTTAAGCAAGGTGCGAATCTAATCGCACATTCCGTACGGAATCAAATGTTTTTTTATTTTGTTTTTGTTTTTTTAAATACATTTGAGAGACTTTTTGTTAATTTTTGACAGTAGGTTAAGCAAGGCTATGCATATTATGGTTAGGCCTTTAGACCGGGTCGACCTCCATACAAAAATTTGACATTTGGGGGAAAGATCCGAGATGGCATAAGTGGCGCCCAGAATTTGAGGTCGGATTGAAAAGTCACCAAAGGCAAAAATTCAGCCACTATCAAGCCATTAACAACGATATGCGATATGATGAGATCGGACTTTAAATGACAGCGATCCATATAAAAAACCAAAAGGGTTGTATTTTTGGGCGTGGAGCGCTAAATTTTTTCATTTTTTTAGAAACTTCCATGACATCAATTTTATTCTAGGGGATGACTGAGACAACTTTTTTTCGACCCACCCTAATACCACATACACGTGTTTGTTCTTATTTACTACTGTGACGTAGATGAGCAGAAAGAGAATATTTTCAAACTTTAAATGAGCTTTCCTGTATAGATTTTCGCCTAGAATTGTACACAAGATTTAAGGGGTATTTAATTTTTGTATCTGAAAAACAGTTCGGAAAAATTTAATCACTTAATGCAGAAAAAGAACAACCGGCATTTTCTGCATGTACTTTTTTTGAGTGTTGTTTAGAAACCTGTGTAAAAAGTACATATCATCTTAGATCACTTCAAATTAAAGTCAGTTCTCCCCTCTACGAGCTAGGAGCATAAAACTTGCATTTATTATTATTAACTTCACTCTTTTCATTGATTATCTCAAAATGAATGCTTTGAAGTTGTTCCCTTTCTGCACTTAGCGATTCAAAAAAGATTGAGTTCATAACTTCAATGCTTTATGGTCACTCAAGGCTTTCAAAAAACAAATTTATGAATATTAAATTATATTGCATTGAACAATGATTTGTTGAACTAAGATCATCTTTAGGGAAGATGATATACATCGGAGTATAACATTTTGAAAAATACATTTAATGCCTGTAATTTCTACAAATAGATATCTAGCTGTGTATAGATATCTATGGTGTAACGAATTTTTCATAATTTTAATACGTATGTCTTATCTACTGATTAAACTCTAGTGTATTTTACACCATCCATTTTTGACCGTTAATTAAAAAAATTAATAAAAACACAAATGTTGCCATATTTTTAAAGAAAATTTAAAGGAAAAAACTCGTAGGTAAATTTAACGTTGAAATTACCAAACTAGTTTTACCGCATAGGTAAGTGCTGGTTCACACACGTCAAGTTTAACTCGTCAAGTATTGAGTTTTTAGGAGAGAGGGGAAAAGATATGGCATCCTCTTTTCCCTTCTCTCCTAAAAGCTCAAGACTTGACGAGTCACACTTGACGTGTGTGAACCGGCACTAAAGATAACTGTTAGGTACGAACACGACCAGATATCTGTTTGTTGAAATTACGGGCATTATTAAAGATAATAAAATTTTATAAAAAAGTGAAGGTCAAGCTCAATAATTAATTAAGAATGTATGTATAAGAAAAGATTTGTACTTGCCATAGTAACTCAATACAATTAATTTTTAGTTTCATAATTACCAGAAATCGAAATTTACCTGCAAATAAAAGAAAAATTTTAAAATATTTATAATCAATATTAAAAGGGTAATAAGATTAAAGAAACATTGCATACTTTTGGGACTTAAAAATAAGTGCAAAAATCGTTTAAAACTTATGGTGTTTTCTTTTCTGACAAAAATGTTCCATGTATGCTACCATTCGCGCGGGTTTTTGTTCTATTCTAAAAATATATGCAAAAATGTGAAAAGTTGTTGTTTTCTTTTCTAACAGTGCAGCCACACGATCAAGATTTTCTTGATAGTCTTTTACATATACTGATTGTCAAAATATGCAAAAGTTGACAGCTGTGACGTAGGCTGCACGCAAGTTGAAAGCAATTTACTTTTTCAAGATGTCGTCGCCGAGAAAACAACTCAAAATGTTTTGCTACCCAACAAACACGGAGGTTTGATTTCAAATTGAAAATGATTTGAAATCAAACGTTTTCTCAAACGACAAACGTTTGATAATGATTTGAAAATCATTTGAAAATCATAGCGTTCTCAACAAAAAGGGGAAATTATTTTCAAATTGAAAAATGCCTTTATTTTCAACTTGCTTTCAAACGTTATTCTCAAATGTTTTTCAAATGTGGATTATAATACAATGTGGAATATAAATAAAAATATTTTATTGTTTTAATTTAAATTCATTATTTGTTTAAATAAACTGTGAGAAAAACATTCGGCACCATCGCTAAAAGATGAAAAATGGTCTTTCCATCCTCTAATTCTTGAAAGCTTGGCTCTCTTTTATTTTGAGGATTGTAGCACCACGATCGTTCAACAAACTTTCTTCACTTTATCGTTTTATTTTCCTTTTTTTCGTATTTTTAATCATTGTAATTACTCACAAATAATTTTAATTTTTCACAAGAAATAAGCCGTTCACTTTATATTAAAATTTATTTTTAATAGTAAAACACATGTAACCGCAAAGTAAAAAATGTAACTTTACTCGCCATTTTTAATGATTACATTTATTTTGCGCTTTAGTATTGCCAAGTTTATTTTTGATTTGAATTTAACATTTCACAAACATTTGACATCAAATTGATATAACATTTGATATCAAATGTTTATTTTCAAATCATTATCAATTTGAATTTAAATGTTAAATCAAACAATTGAAAAACGTTTGAGAATTGTGTTTGATATCAAATGATAAAGTCATTTCATATCAAACGTTTGACTTCGTGTTTGTTGGGTATTTTCCACTTTTGATTTTTCTGCACTGTAGGCTGTTCGAAGGGTCTTTATTTTTTTCTTTACTTCTTCCACTTGCATTTTTGTTTCAGAAGCTATAGACTCGTCGGCTTTTATTTTCAAATCATTTCGCCTATATGATGAAAGATTCATGTTCCATAAAATTTCATGGCTTCTGTACAGCTCTATGAATCGCAGAACATCATTTTGCTTATTAATTTTATTAATAAACATATTTCACTATTTTTTTAGGTTTTTAGTTAAAATTTTAAAATTCCCGCAACAATTTGTAAAAAAAAAGAACTACAGCTTTTGCCGGCAAAATATTTGTGAAAAAAAAACAAAAACAACTTCAAAAGATTTGTAATAAGCTGTTTTCTTGAACGAAAATTGATACACTCACTGGCAAGAGAATTTTAGAGGCAAGTTCGTATCAATTTTTAAAAGTATGAGTGTATTGGTAAAAAAGTGTGAGTGTATTAAAACTTGATAGCCAAAACTTGATCGTGTAACCCTCAAGTAAATATGTTGCAACAACGCAGTTATAATTGAGTGTGAGATAATACCCTTTTTTGCATCTGCGTAAAGTACTTTTTTATGCAAGCAAGTATTTTTTTTTTATGAATTTTTTCTTGTGTTTGCGTACAATTTGTGTTCTATTGTGATTTTTGGTTATATTCAGGAGGCTTATTCTGAATTGCGATGCGAAAATCAATGCGATGCGGAAATGCATAAATGCGAACAATTGCTATTCTGTATTGCGATATTCCCAGTTTTTTTTTTAATCGCATTTCAAATGCGAAAAGTTGACAAGTCAGTATTCTACATTGCGAAAACAAATGTCAAATTCGCAAAATTTATTCGACAACAAAAAAGCATTCGCAAAGTACTGGAGGCTTATTCTGAATTGCGATGCGAAAATCAATGCGATGCGAAAATGCATAAATGCGAACAGTTGCTATTCTGTATTGCGATATTCGCAAAGTTTTTTTTTAATCGCATTTCAAATGCGAAAAGGTGACAAGTCGGTATTCTACATTGCGAAAACAAATGTCAAATTCGCAAAATTTATTCGACAACAAAATAGCATTCGCAAAGTACAAACATGTTGATATTATTATATATATTTATTCATCATATCGCTCGTTTGCTGCAAGACCGGCCTTATCTCAAAAAAATCCATTTCGAGATAAACGCATTTAAAGTTTTTGATTTGCTCTAACTACTTAGAAAAAAGAAGACACATTCTCTTTAAACTGGGAAAGTATAAAATATATATAAAGATGAATTAAAAACACAATATAAAGAGAAACAAAGCGAACAATTCTGCATCTCTAACTCCAAAACTAAATTTTTTTGAGTTATGCCGGTCTTGCAGCAAATCAGCGATATATTTATTGTTTAATTCAGGGAAGCAAGCAATAAGACCACCAAACCGCGTCAATTCGAAATAATGATAGAATATATGAATAAGCACAGCCAATTGGCAAGAGGCCATTTGAAAACACCAAATGCACATCAGTCGGCAAATACTTTGTGACAAACTTTAACTGAAGAACTAAATGGACCACCTATTAGAGAAGCTGCAGGATGAAAAAAGTATGAAATAAAAGTCAAATTAAAAATAAATAAATTGCTTGTGTTTGGCTGTGAAAATTGTTTAAAAAATTTATTTATGACATTCTGTAATAAAAAAAAATAATAAAAATGGATTTTGTGGCACTGTGGTTCGACTAAGAAGAAAATGAAAATGTTTTGTGTGTACTTTAAAATCGGCCCAAACCTATTAAAATTAAAGTTGAAGTCAAATATTTTTGAACTGGTTTATATATTTCATACTTTTTCCATCCTGCAGCTTCTCTAATAGGTTGTCCATTGATATTAAGTTCTTCAGTTAACTATTGCCACAAAGTATTTGCCGACTGATGTGCATTTGGCTGTGCTTATTCATATACTCTATCATTATTTCAAATTGACGCGGTTTGGTGGTTTTATTGCTGGATTCCCTGAATTAAATAATAAATATATGATGAATAAATAAATAAAATATTATCTTTCATTAGCATGTTTGTACTTTGCGAATGATATTTTGTTGTCGAATAAATTTTGCGAATTTGACATTTGTTTTCGCAATGTAGAATACCGACTTGTCACCTTTTCGCATTTGAAATGCGATTAAAAAAAAAGTTTGCGAATATCGCAATACAGAATAGCAATTGTTCGCATTTTCGCATCGCATTGATTTTCGCATCGCAATTCAGAATAAGCCTTCTGGTCTGTTTGAATATTAGCGTATTGCCACAGGAATACCATGGCTTAATTCACCTGTTGTTTCTATTATATGTTGATTTGCACGAAGCTGGAGGCTTATTCTGAATTGCGATGCGAAAATCAATGCGATGCGAAAATGCATAAATGCGAACAATTGCTATTCTGTATTGCAATATTCCCAGTTTTTTTTTTTAATCGCATTTCAAATGCGAAAAGTTGACAAGTCAGGAGGCTTTTTCTGAATTGCGATGCGAAAATCGCATTTCAAATGCGAAAAGGTGACAAGTCGGTATTCTACATTGCGAAAACAAATGTCAAATTCGCAAAATTTATTCGACAACAAAATAGCATTCGCAAAGTACAAACATGTTAGTGAAAGATAATATTTTATTTATTTATTCATCATATATTTATTATTTAATTCAGGGAAGCAAGCAATAAAACCACCAAACCGCGTCAATTTGAAATAATGATAGAATATATGAATAAGCACAGCCAAAAGCACATCAGTCGGCAAATACTTTGTGGCAAACGTTAACTGAAGAACTAAATATCAATGGACCACCTATTAGAGAAGCTGCAGGATGGAAAAAGTATGAAATATATAAACCAGTTCAAAAATATTTGACTTTAACTTAAATTTTAATAGGATTGGGCCGATTTTAAAGTACACACAAAATATTTTCATTTTCTTCGTCGTCGAACCACAGTGCCACAAAATCCATTTTTATTATTTTTTTTTTTATTACAGAATGTCCTAAATAAATTATTTAAACAATTTTCACAGCGAAACACAATTTATTTATTTTTAAATTGATGTTTATTGACACTGACGTATATTTGAGCAGCGTTGCCACAATTTGAAATAAATTGCGAATGCGATTGCGAAAGTCTTACAGAATACCAATTTTCTTTCGCATCGCATTTCATTTGCGCATCGCATTGATTTTCGCATCGCAATTCAGAATAAGCCTCCAGTATTCTACATTGCGAAAACAAATGTCAAATTCGCAAAATTTATTCGACAACAAAAAAGCATTCGCAAAGTACAAACATGTTAGTGAAAGATAATATTTTATTTATTTATTCATCATATATTTATTGTTTAATTCAGCAGGAGGCTTATTCTGAATTGCGATGCGAAAATCAATGCGATGCGAAAATACGTAAATGAGAACAATTGCTATTCTGTTTTGCGATATTCGCAGTTTTTTTAATCGCATTTCAAATGCGAAAAGGTGGCAAGTCGGTATTCTACATTGCGAAAACAAATGTCAAATTCGCAAAATTTATTCGACAACAAAATATCATTCGCAAAGTACAAACATGTAAGTGAAAGATAATATTTTATTTATTTATTCATCATATATTTATTATTTAAGGACCTCCAAACCGCGTTAATTTGAAATAATGATAGAATTTATGGATTGGCCATTTGAAAACACCAAATGCACGTCAGTCGGCAAATACTTTGTAACAAACTTTAACTGAAGAAATAAATATCAATGGAAAAAATAGCGAAAAAAATTTTTTATAAAGCTAAAAAAAGAAATATTCTGCATAAGTAAACGTTTATTTTTCGCAAGCATCAAAATAAATTAAATTTTTCCATTCAAGCTTTAAATATAGGATTTGCTTCTGAGCAATCTTCTCTGTATCCTTTCATTTTGTTCACAGAATCCATTTTTGTTATCTTTTTTCTTACATAATGTCCTAAATAAATTTTATTAACAATTTTTACAGCCAAACACAAACAATTTATTTTTAACTTGATGTTTGTTGACATTGACGTTTATTTGAGCAGCGTTGCCACGATTTGAAATAAATTGCGAATGCGATTGCGAAAGTCTAACAGAATACCAATTTTCTTTCGCATCGCATTTCATTTGCGCATCGCATTGATTTTCGCATCGCAATTCAGAATAAGCCTCCAGGTACGTGATGGAAATCGATTTTAAAAACGAAACGATTTGAAACCGAAAATATCGATTTCAGAATGTTTTAAAATGGATTTAAATACATTTTCCTTTTATTTTCAGTCTTATTCTTTTTAATTTTATATTATATACGTTAACTGAAGTGTTTTCTGAACCAAAATTTAAGTCTATATTTCAGAAATGGATTTTAAAATCTCTCGAAATTCATCACACCTTTGAAAACGTTCGTTTTGAAATCGATCGATTTTCATCACATACCGGTATGTGATGGATATAGAACCTTTTTGTTTTTCGTTTGTGTTACTTGTATTTAATTTTTAACAACAGCTGACATTAATTATTGAAAATCAGTGCTGGTAACGTTTATGGAATTCCAAAAAAATTTAATGTTGAAAAGTGCTACAAGCGTGGTGAATATCGCTTTTAGTACAAACTTTGCATTCAATATTTAACACGCTAAATACACATTAGTGTTGAGTGTAAAACGTAGCTCTTATTTTGTTCCATTGTAATTTCGAAAAGGTATCACTTTGTAAGGGTACGTGTAACCTGATTAATATATTACACAATTATATTGCATTATTTTTTTTTTAGAAAAGAAAACACCATTAATCTATTTGAAAGCTTACCCAAATATTTCCCCATCTCTTAAGAAAAAATTTTTATAAAAAGACATGTTTTTTTTTAACCCTTTACCTAAAAAATTTCAAAGCTATTTTCGATCTTTAATGCATAAGAAAAATTTAATTGAGTACATTAAAATTTATTTTGTTTTTAAATATGGTTCAACATTTTTTATGTAAATAATGACACCGTGATCCCAAATTAGGGGAAAAATCCATGCAATTCTGCTTTGTTATGCGGCATTCATACTATGATTTTAAAACATGTCTTCAAAGACGAATCTTGGTTTATTTTGAAATAATAGGAAAGTGAATTTTCACCAAAACTTATACTAAATTTTTTTAAAAATAAAGCTAAGAAAAATAAAAAACTTAACGAATGTTGTATAAAAAACAAACAAAAAAACTTAAACATATTATCACAACACTTATCATAACTCGTTCCATTATTAGCAGATTTTTGTGTATTTAGGTGTTTAACAAATATAACGAAAAAGTAAGTATTTTTTAACTTAAATAGCAAAAAAAAAAAAAAATGCCGATTGCCAAATGATTTTTTTTTCAAATTTAAAATTTTTATTACCGTTATTTTACTTATAAAAAATGGACGTAATAAAGGGATTAAACAAAATTTGGTCGGTTAGTGCTCGGCTTTTTTCTAACTGGAATTTTTCGGATATTAAGCAAACCGGGGTTTTTAAATTTTCAATCGGTTTTTCTGAAAAGTAAACTTCTTGAATTATTCGTAAAAGGGTTTTTGAAAAAAATCGAATAATCGATCCACATAATAAGAATCCCTCAATAGCCCAGTGTTAACAAATCATTAAATTAATAAGCATAATAATAACTTAAATGATAAGAATAAAAACTTAATGGCTCCATCTGTTATTTTTAAATATTTTTTAACAAAAAAAAAAAAAAAAAATATATATATAATAATAAAAAACATTTGTCACAACAAAAGAATGCATATGTCAGTAGTTTTTTCTTTTTTTTTGGTTGTTTTGAAATGGATAAAAATATAAAAAATCATAAAAATGCTTAAAACGATAATGACCTAAAAAACTATTTTACGCTAAAAAGAATGAACTGAACAGAAAAAAAGAATAACTAGAGCATTTTACTTAACAACAACAGAACATACTGACAGACAGATCGACAATGGTGCAAAAAATAAAGAAACATAAATCATAATATTTATGTTGATTGTCTACATGTTCATGATACTGTGATGAAAACTATTGTGACAATTTAAAAACACAATAAACGAAATTAATTTTTTTTTTCGTCTTACAAAATAAACGTATTTTTAAGATACTAAACATATTCAAGTATCTTTTGGATACTCATAATTTTTAATATAAAAAACAAACAATCAACACATTATATAAGAGAATACAAAATACAAAAAAAAAAATAGACAAAGATAAAGATCTTTCTACAAAGATTTGATAACAAAGACACACAACTTTTTATAACTACATATGTAATTGTTTTTTACATTTTTCTTATGCCCATACCACAGTAGTGGCGTGGCTTCTTCGCGGAATAGGGTCTTTCTGCCCATAAATCATCTTATTATGTTGGTATTTAGACTAAAGTTGGCTCAAACTTCTTTTAATGCAATCTTAATCATCTTAACAAATTGTATAGGAATCAGTCCATATTTTACTCCCATAGCTCCCATAGAAATACTAATCTTTAATAGCTTTAAATGCCATTTTTTTCTTAAAAATGTATATGGCATATAACGATATCTACTATGTTATGACAAAATGTTGTGTAAGTAGGTCCAAAATGAACCGTAGGTCCCATTTAAACCCCCATCCTCAAATCAGTTAAAGACAAAACAATCTCATATAGATGAAGATATCTAAATAATATTATTCTTCACAAAGAACTCTTAAATGAATCTAAGCCTCATAACATAATTTTGTTCTGGCTGATCCAAGATTGCCCATGGGTCCTAAATAAGGTAGATACAATCTCGAAAATTAGTTTTTAAATAATGTGGTGTAGGGTATCATATGATCGGCCTTGATCGAATATACTTTTTTTACTTGTTTTAAAGAGTATTTTTTATTAAAAAAATATTTAAGTAAATGTATCTGATTCAAAAATTAAAAAGGAATAAAGAATAAAAGTATATTTTAGAATAAAAGTACCTTTTAGAATAAAAATACCTTTTAGAATAAAAGTACCTTTTAGAATAAAAGTACCTTTTAGAATAAAAGTACCTTTTAGAATAAAAGTACCTTTTAGAATAAAAGTACCTTTTAGAATAAAAGTACCTTTTAGAATAAAAGTACCTTTTAGAATAAAAGTACCTTTTAGAATAAAAGTACCTTTTAGAATAAAAGTACCTTTTAGAATAAAAGTACCTTTTAGAATAAAAGTACCTTTTAGAATAAAAGTACCTTTTAGAATAAAATTACCTTTTAGAATAAAAGTACCTTTTAGAATAAAAGTACCTTTTAGAATAAAAGTACCTTTTAGAATAAAAGTACCTTTTAGAATAAAAGTACCTTTTAGAATAAAAGTACCTTTTAGAATAAAAGTACCTTTTAGAATAAAAGTACCTTTTAGAATAAAAGTACCTTTTAGAATAAAAGTACCTTTTAGAATAAAAGTACCTTTTAGAATAAAAGTACCTTTTAGAATAAAAGTACCTTTTAGAATAAAAGTACCTTTTAGAATAAAAGTACCTTTTAGAATAAAAGTACCTTTTAGAATAAAAGTACCTTTTAGAATAAAAGTACCTTTTAGAATAAAAGTACCTTTTAGAATAAAAGTACCTTTTAGAATAAAAGTACCTTTTAGAATAAAAGTACCTTTTAGAATAAAAGTACCTTTTAGAATAAAATTACCTTTTAGAATAAAAGTACCTTTTAGAATAAAAGTACCTTTTAGAATAAAAGTACCTTTTAGAATAAAAGTACCTTTTAGAATAAAAGTACCTTTTAGAATAAAAGTACCTTTGGAATAAAAGTACCTTTTAGAATAAAAGTACCTTTTAGAATGAAAGTACCTTTTAAAATTACCTTTAAAAATAAAAGTTTATTGAAAAATAACATTTAAAAATAACAGAAGTAAAGATCTAAATACTTTTTTTAATACAAGAAACTTTTAGGAATTTATAACGTAGGTAATGGTTCTTAAAATGTAAGTAGTTTTTGTTGAAAATCCATTTAAAACTAGTTCACTTTCTATTAATAGTTGTTACGTGAGTATTTCAAACCATTTCATTTAATTTTCACTGTTTTACAAAAAACATCTTATAAGAGAATTAGACACGTAAAGAAACTTAAAATAAGTTAAATCATATAAATAAAATATTTGACAAAATAAACGTGATAATTACAAAAATAGAAGAAAATACAGCTTTGTTTCTTTACTTTTTAGGTAAATTTCGTGAAAATGAAAGAGAGAAAAGATTTCTCTCACAAAAAGGGAAAAGGACGGGAACACAAACAACCGAATTGTTAACTAACACAAAGTAAAATTTCAAAGTGTATTATTTTTTGCACTTTTTAAAAAATTCTTTTCATTCTCTTTTTCTGCTCTTTTTTGTTTGCCTTTTTTATTTTGTTTATTCTTTAACAGCTGTTTAACAATTTGCATGAAGAAAAAGTCTGGGGTATTTGAAACAACTTTAAAGTACAGGAACGCTTTTCGTACAAATTGGGATGCCGAGGGCTCCCCAACTAGAGTAAAAAAATATACCTATAATTTAAACAATATTTTTATAGACTCTAAAAGTACCTTAATTTTTGAATAAAAGTACAATTTTTTAATTCAAACTGCACTGTTTTATCTTATATCGAAATCATTTATTTGAAAAATTAAAATTAGCAAACGTAGAACATTTTTTAAGCAAATATTTATTTTAGTTAAGTTTTCTTACGTTAAAAAAGCAAAAATACAAAAAAAAAATGGTGATGTAAACTATAGAAAATTTGGCTTAAAGTGATTTAACTCAATTTTATTTAATTAGTACGTAATTTTAGTTAAAAGTAAAACATTAAAACTAAACTGAACCTTGAAATTTTTGCTAAATATTTGTCAACTGTTATAAATTGTTTAAAAAATCTCAAAATGGGTAAAATCCGTTAAAGACAATTTATAAGCTTATAAATAATTTGTTAAGAGGTTATTTTGACATTTTGATTTGCTTTTATGTAGTTTTACCAAAAATATTTTTACAAATTATAAGTTAATTAATTGCTCTTTAGCATGTTTGTTTTATTATTCATTAATTTGTTAATTTTTAAAGCATAATGAATAACAAGCAAAAAACAAAAAATTTCGATAATGCAGCTTAAGCTACTGTCAATAACCCTTTAAGTGCGCCAAACTAAATCGTGTTTAAAGACTTTATAACTGTTTCATATGTAGTGTTAAGTGTATTTTTATTTAATTAAGATATTTTTATTTAATTTCTGTGGCATAAAGGAAAAAATGCTAAAGTCGACTTAAGCTAAATTTGAGTTTATGGTACATTTCAGATCTTCACGTTCAAAAGTACAGATGGACAAAGTTTAAATTATTTTGTACTATTTTTCAGGAAGTTATAGCAAAATTACTTTTTGCTTAATTTTTTTCGATGTTCAACATTATTTGGAAAATAACCTTAAGTTAAGTTCCGATCTGCGATGATAACACTATGCTAGTTGAAAAAACAGACAAGCCGGGGCACGCTGAATCCAGTAGTGCTCGCGGTTTTTTAGATTGGTTCTGGTTTTCGAGATATACCGTTATTTCGAAAATGGAGGAGGCTGCACAACATAACGCTTTAGCTTATTGAAAAAACTAAAGAAACCGAAATTCCGCAATAAAATTTATATATATCATATATCTCCATCCCTCAGGGGAGCTCCCATACAAATATGGCCGTTTAATGAAATTCTTAAATTTGGCCCCTGCAGCGCCTAGGATGCCCCTAGATGGGTCAAATGTATGACCAACCCCACTTTATTTTTCATCTCAATCTTTATTTCTAACATACGTACCCGTTATCTCCATTCCTAAAAGGGGACATACAAAATGTTCAATGCAGACTAAAATATATTGAAAAAATGTTCCATAAATGCCCAGGAGTCGCCCCTAGTAAGATAAAATGTATGACCGACCTCAATTAGTTTTTTGTCCTTAACATTTTCTCAAGACATACTTGCCCCTTATCAGCACTTTTTATGGGGGGCTCCCATACAAATATTGCGTTTTATGAAATTCTTAAATTAATTAAAATTTGTCGACTTTTGTGAATAAAATCAAAAGTTGATTTTAATCATTTATGGCTTGTTTTGTTTGCGGCTTCTTTTTTTATATGTCTGCAAAAAATTAGAAGCTGCATTTTTTTTAATTTTTTATGAATTTTTAAAAAACTAAATTTCGAAATTTTTTTTAAAAAAAATTATTATTTTTTTTCATTATGTTTCAAAAACGACTGTTCATAGTTCAACAAAATAACCACAATACCAATTATTGTTAAAGCTTAGGCACGAGCTCTATGTGTACATTTGACCTTCAAGTTGTGCTGAAAAATGTCAACAGAAAAAAGAAAGACAAAAAATGGAAAAAACAAAAAAATGTACTTTGGACTTCAAGAATTCTTGACAAAAGTACGAGAAAACAGAAGTAAGGAAAAAACATGTAAAATCAATTAAAATGGATTATCATTCAGGAAAGCAAATTTCGATCTACCAAAGGTTAAAATATAATTTGGTTTAAGGATTGATGTTTGACTATTGACGTCAGCAGTCGTCGATGGCTGCGAGTGTAAGACGGCAAATCCATCTGAGGAGATCGAGTGGTTGCGATCGAAACATGTCATGGTAACCTGCCGGCCAGGGTTCGAGCCCCGGCCACGGTCAAAAATGAAAGAATATCAATAACAATTTTAATTAATTTTCATGTTGTAAAATTCCTTTCTTCATAAAAATAATTTAATGAAAATTAAATTAGATGAGCTTAAGCCTAATTAATTAATTTGGGTTAAAAACTATAAATAGATCAACAAAATAACCACAATACTGATTGCAGTTTTTTATCATAATGTACTAAATCGTCTGTAGCTATTTCATTTTTGTACCGATCTATATATTGTTGGGCGCAAAATGTTCATATTAAAATAATCTATTGTCGCATTTACGGCCATTTTCACCAAGTTCGGTTATAATTAACTATCGGTTATAGCTGTCAAAACATATTGGTAACCGGAACTTTAATTGAAAGTTAGTTTTAACCGAACTTGGTGAAAATGACCGTTAATAAAACATTAATATTTTTTAATCATTGGTTTAAAAAAAATAACTTGAAAAGAGCAAAATTGAACAGAATCATAAAATTTTCAATGAAGCTTGAACTTTTGTCCCCTGTAACTCTGCCATTTATTGACCAATCTTCACTAGCAAACCATGGTTATTTTAGAAATTTTATAAACTTTCACTAAAAAGAAATAAATAAATAATCCGTTTAAAATTTTTGAAGATATTTGCATTTCAGTCACATCATTTTTTTTAAAATCACAAATAACGGTTATTTTGGAATATCTCAAAAACTGTTCTACTTTTGACAATTCTGACTTCATATTCGGATTCATAATTTTACATCAGATTTATTTGGTTACGACTTTGTTCAAATTTTGTGACGTAGTGTAATCATTTCAACGAAACAAAACAGAAAAAACAAGTTAATGTGTTTCACAAAATCTCAAATGTGGCAAAAACGGGCAAGATTTTTTTTTTTTTTTTTGATTATGCAAGTTGAAATACCATATTTTAAGAATATATAAAAAGTTTTGCCCAAGTATTCCCACAAACATTTTGAAAATCAACATTTCCTTAAAAAAAACTCATTTTTTTGACCAATTAAAAAAAAAAATTAATAATACTTGCTCAATATTTTTTTCTTTACAAAAATGTATTAATAAATTAGTTAAATACCTGAAGTTGATGGATCCATTTAAAAAATATGGTGTTTTCTAAGGAACAATTCTCTCAAATCTCAATTAAAATATCTTGATTTTCACTTTTAAACAAATATTTCCAAATTATTATTCAACTTTAGCAGCGTATAACAAAAAAAGTAAACAACATAGATCCACAATTTTTACAGTTATTCGTGTTGAATTTTATCTACTTTTATATGGTACCAAATACTTATACGAAAAACTAACTTTATTTTTATACCCTTCACCACAGGTGGAAAAGGGTATATGGGTAATTCCAAAGTGTTGAACGTGACAGTCGTACGCATCAAAAATGCAATAACATTTTAAGCAAAAAATATTTTTACGTTTTCTTGACCCTTAAATTATAGCACTAAGAAAGCACTGTTATCTATGCTAAAGTTTATGGAGGGCACGATTCTAGGTCAAAGACAATGGCAAAAGAAGTAGCGGTTCGAACGTGAAAAAAACAGAAGTAGTTTTTTTGGCCATGTATAAAAAGGCGTAATTCAGCGAAACTTGGTACAATTTTTTAGGCAAACTACTTTCAGAATTTTACGTAGCAATGTAACATTAAAATGTCTTGGTTTGATTCCAAAATCTTCTGTATTTTCTTTTTTTTAAGCCAAAATCTGGGTCGATACGTGACATTTCTAACGTGAAATTTTTTCCGTAATAATTTAACTGAATAATGATCAAAATAAAATAAAAATTTACCGTTAATCCGAATAACATATTTCTTTTTGAACTCTTCCTTAGATTACACCCCATGTAAAAAAATTTTTTTGGAATAATTTTTATCAAATATCACCTCTTTTAAGAAAGATAAATATTAAAGAAAACATACAATAAAACATTCTCGCATATAAGAAATTACGTTTGCACAACTTTGCAGTCTGATTGTTCATCTAATGCCCGTAATTTCTACAAATAGATAACTAGTCGTGTTCGTACCTAACAGTTATCTTTACTAATCTGGTACCACTATTTTGGTAATTTCAACGTAAGTTTTGCCTACGTGTATTAACTATCGAAAATTGATGGTTTAAAATACATTACACTTTAGCCCGAAGGTAAGAAATACGTTTTAAAATTATGAAAACCATAGATATCTATACACAGATAGATATCTTTTTGTAGAAATTACGGGCATAAGTTAACAAATTTATGAGTAAATTTATAAAATTAGTAATATCCAGATATTTCTCTATAACAATATCGTAAAATAATCAGCTTTTAATAACTTTTAAATTTTCGGTCACGGTGGACCTTTTGACGGAAATGCCCATATATAAGTTTGATCTTACCCCTATAAAGTATATATATTCTGGGTCATTATGAGGAGAGAAGTTGATTTAAAGATATCCGTCCGTCCGTCCGTCTGTCCGTATATATATTCTGGGTCCTCATGCAAAGCGAAGTTCAAATCCGGTTGTCGTCTCTTCTTCCAATCCCCTCACCCCCCCTTCGTATTTGTGTACATATACTAGCTTAATGCCCAATATGATTTTCGTTATTACCCTTCTTCATTATTTCATATATTTAACGAAATAATTTTAAAAAATAGAAACTAAAAACGATTTAAAAAAAATATTTACCAGTTTTCGCTTTTTAAATTTCATTTATAATGAAGTTTTAAGTATTGTAAATATGTATGTATATGTATGTATATGTAAAAATTATTTAGTTGCTCTCTATTCTACTCGCACAATGGTGAAGGGTATATAAGATTCGGCACAGTGGAATATAGCACTCTTACTTGTTTAATTAATCATCGTTTTTTGTACTGTTCACCCCTCTGTGCGTCGTCGTTGAAAATTTTTAAATTTAAGTAAATTTTGGTCGCCGTCTGCGATATGTGTGATTGACGTTATCAACGCTTGCGATGTCACATCGGCTTCGAGTGTAATGTTATGACATTTACAGCGTAACGACGTAATCTCTTTTGATAGTTTTCGACATGAGTTACAGACACACTTTTTTCTCACTTTTCGAGAAACGATGGAATATTTTGTTTCACAAATTTTCGATGCGAGAAGTTCTGACTAAAGTTACAAAACATGGGTAAAGGTATCGAAAATGAAATGTTTACGCCGCGTGTCAGGTAAAACACGAGGAGATAGAATACAAAACGATATAATACGTGCAGGCCTATCAACAGAACCATTAAAAACTATTAGAGACAGAAATATAGCCCTTATAGAGCCATGAACACCGATATACTAAATGTTATGATCGGACTTAAAATGGCGACACAGTGAACAAAAAACTAAAAGGGCGGTATTTCTAGGCGTGTCAAAAAATAAAAAAATAGTTTTTGGAATTGTTTTTACATTATCTATATTACAAAAACATTTTTTTCGAACCACTCTAAGGCACAATCAAAAAGATTTTCACTGAACAAAGAATCGAGCCTTAAACAGCAGAAACCACATCACAAGATAGACTTAAAGGGAGAAAGAAGTCTTTGCAAAAACCTCTACAATGCAAGGTAAACAGAGATGCCGAATAAATAAGTGAGTAATATAAATTTAAAAAGTTTTTGTTTATTTTAACTTGAATTTAAATTCAATATGCGTATCGATATCGTTGATATTTCTTTTTGAGTATCAGTATCGTATCGGCCAAAAAAACATATCGTTACATTTCTAGTTCATCCGATCACCTAAAATAAAAAGTATATACCTTTCCCCTGTTTCCCAGTTTAATAATAGTTAATAGTTCTCTTAATGAAATGCAATTATTTCACTGCTTTGTTTTTTGTTTTTGTCTTAAAAATTATCTAACAATTAAAATCTATAAATTATGAACTCTGTAATGTATCGTTTAAGTCTCTGTGTTTCGAGCACGTGTTCAAATTTGCATATTGTATTTTGTGTCGTGGTTTTTTTTTTTTTTTTTGTTTGTTTGCAATTTTTACGTTTCGTTTCTTTGTCTTTGAAATGATAAATCACTGAAAATACTTTAAGTGCTGTAATCCAGAAATGTCCACCAATTTAACAACTTCAAAACACGTTAAGATTTCATAATGCAGCTGCATTTTAGAAAAAAAAGGTTTGCCTCTACTGCTTTTTTATGGACACAAAAACAGGTTTGCCATTTTTCTGTGACGAATTTATCTATTAAATACAAATGTTTTCATTGTTTTGCTATTTTTCACAAAAAGGTTGTGTTTTTTTACTTAAGAAAAAAAAAGTTAATAACAAAATTAAAATATTTTAAAGTTTATTACTCAAATTAGCAAAAATATGGAGAAAAAAATGTTAAAAAATTTAAGAGAAATATGTCAAGTTTTTTTGTTGGCTTAAGAAAGCTCTTTGCGGAATTAAAAGATTTGATTTAAAAATTTTAGTTTAAAAGAAATATTAGTGGCTTTTCATAAGTTAAGAGGTGTGCAAGGTTTGTAAATCTAACATAAAAATATGCTCTGTTTAGATTCTACTCTCTACAATTGTATTCTTTAGTTGTTAAATTTTTGAAAAATTCAAAATTTTTCTGAAATTTGCTTTACGTTTGCCTTAAATAAAATTTTAATTCTTATTTGTAAAACATTTATTTTTTGTTAGCCTGCCGTTAACAAAAGTCAAATTTTACCTTAAACTTTCACTTTGATGTGCTAATTTTTAAATGTTTCTCAGAATTGACGGCTTTGAATAAAAAAAGTTGAATTCTCTTCTCTTTTTTAAAGAAAGTGATAAACGTGAAAACTAATTGTTTTAATTAAGTTAACACATATTTTCTTAAACAAAAACCATATTAAAACTAAACAACAAAAGTTTAAAAAGGTTAGTCACCTAAAACAAAACAACCAAAATATGTTTTTTTTTTAATATCTGTGGCAATAAGGTTAAAGTGCTTAAGTCTATATTTTTAGTTTTGTAGAAAAGCAATTTTAAGGATGCTAATTTAAATATTTGTATGTATTGTTCCCATAATGCTAGAAACACAACTGGGACGAACGACGAATTATTCGCAACGAATATTCGCCACCAGATATAGAACACATTGCGCTCATTTGCTGCAAGACCGGCATAACTCAAAAAAATCCATTTCGAGATAAAAGCATTTAAAGTTTTTGATTTGCTCTAACTACTTAGAAAAAAAGAAGACACATTCTCTTCAAACTGGGAAAGTATAAAAGATATAAAGATGAATTTAAATAAAGAAAAACAAAGCGAACAATTCTGCATCCCTAACTCCAAAATTTCATTTTTTGAGTTATGCCGGTCTTGCAGCAAATGAG
Organism: Pollenia angustigena; assembly: GCA_930367215.1. Lineage (NCBI taxonomy): Eukaryota > Metazoa > Arthropoda > Insecta > Diptera > Polleniidae > Pollenia > Pollenia angustigena. The sequence goes on along the minus strand of OV884058.1, from coordinate 217,481,138 downwards.
CGATTGGTGTATATGAAAGTACACACGATCATTGCGTAGACCGAAATTCGTCGTGCGTAACGAACTCTGCGATAGTTTTATGCTAGAAACACAACTGGGACGAACGACGAACTTCGCATAGTACGACGAATTCGTCGGCATTTTTAGTTTAAATTAGCTGTTGGGTTTGTTTCAAATTTTGCAATTTTTCGCGAATATCAGCTTTGTTCGCGATTTGTTCCTGTAAGTGTTTAATTCTTTACAGCTTTCACAATTTATAATAAATAGTACACAGAAAAAATTATTGGCAGTTTTTTTTCAATTAATAGTGATTTTTGAATTTTAAAATAAATTTGATTACGTTCTTAATTGATTGAATTTAAAAAAAATATTTTTTTTTCAATTAAAATTTTACTTGATTTTAAGCTTAATTTTAATTATAAGTTTAATTGAATCAATTAACTCGGTTGTTTGAATTGAACACTTTGTTGCTTTCCTCCCTCATCAACAGTTTTCGAAAAATGTTACAAGTGCAACCAACATCTTTATAAATTTATTGTCGTTGCCCTTACATGTACATACACACATGTTTTTGTCATCAAAAAGAACAATAAGCGTCGCGTGCAAAAAAAAATTATCAACAAGTAAAAAATGAATTGAAATTTGTAATAGACGAATTATAATTATGACCACCAACAATGTCAATAATGAGCCTACATACAAATGTATATTATGCGTAAAATAAAAAATCGCCTTGTGGCTGACCACCGTCAAGGTCGCAATCGAAATTTGGTGCTTATTTTCTTTGTTTGTTAATTCTTGAATTATTTTTGGCGTCATTTCATGTTGTGCATTTAAAGTGAATAGGTGAAAAAAGTACAGCTAAATTACACAACAAAAACAGTTTTTTGTTTTCAATCTTTAATACCCTGAAGAATCAGAGCTATTCTACAATTTTATACAAAGTTGTATGTATGAAATTCCTCTGTCAAAAAAATCTTCCAAAATTTGTACAATTAAGCATGAGCTATTACAATTAAACAAATAAAACAAGTTATTTTTAAACCATATTTAAATAAAACATATATTTAAAATATTATTATTTTGCTTCATTTAACCATCAACTGAATTGATTTAACAAACTTTTTCAATTAACAATTTGTTTGATTGAATAATTTGCGTAATTGAATTTTGAGTGTATTTCAAATACACTGTTTTATTTATTAAATTAAAAATTTAATCGATTTAATGCAAAAATTCAATCACTGTTTTAATCAATACAATTATTAAAATAATTAATTTTCTGTATTGTTATCAATTACGATAGTAATTCATTCAATTAAAATATTGATTTTTTTTTTAATTAATTTGTTAATTCATTCAATTAAAATATTGTTTAATATTAATAATTTTTTCAATTATTTTTGTAATTAAGATGTAAAAACTTTTTAATTGGAAAAAAATCCTTGTTTTGCAATTTTTGCAGATTTGAGTAATTGGTATAATCATTTCGGTGATAGGTGCAAAATTAAACAATTTTTTGCTTGTTTCAATTATTTTGGTGATCAAAACCGTTTTTTACTTTTTTCTGTGTAGACTTTGGTATCATGCCGCTGTTAGCAAATTTTTGCGAATTTCTGCTAATTTAGCAATTTTTACCGAATTTTAGCCATTCCTTATAGTTTAAGGGACTTTTTTTTTTTATCAATTATATGGCTTTTTTGAAATATTAAAATTTTTTTGCGAATTTTTGCCATTTTTGAATTTTTTTTTTTTTTTTGTTATTTTCCGACATTTTGTTTTCTTTTTGTTTAAAAGTTTGCAATTTTTTCGCGAATTTTAGCCAAGTTCGCAATAAAAGCGAATTGTCCCTGTAATTCTTTACAGATTTCACGATTTTTAATAAATATTGAACTTTCCTATAATGCTGCGCTGTCCCTTTCCCAATTTATTCGTCGTTCGTCTGCGTAAGATATAGAAATAAACCTATCGCAGAGTTCGTTACGCACGACGAATTTCGGTCTACGCAAGATTGTGTGTACTTTCATATACAACAATGTGTTCTTTTTCTGGTCACGAATATTCGTTGCGAATAATTCGTCGTTCGTCCCAGTTGTGTTTCTAGCATTATTTCTAATTTTTACGCAGACGAATAACGAATAAATTGGAAAAGGGACAGCGCATCATCGTGAAATCTTTAAAGAATTACAAGGACAATTCGCTGTTATTGCGAACTTTGCTAAAATTCGCGAAAAAATTGCAAACTTTAAAAAAAAAACTAAAATTTATACGAAATCGCTAAAAGAGTAAAAAAAAAAACAAAAAAAAAATACACAAAAATGGCAAAAATTCGCAAAAAATTTCAATATTTTAAAAAGCCATAAAATTTATTAAAAGTCCCTAAAACTATAACGAAAAATTCGGTCAAAATTGCAAAATAAACGGAAATTCGCAAAAATTTGCTAACAGCGGCCTGATAGTAAAGTTACTATTTATTATAAATCGTTAAAGCTGTAAAGAATCAGAATACTTACAGGAACAAATCGCGAACATGGCTAAAATTCGCGAAAAATTGCAAAATTTGAAACAACCCCAAAAACTTATTTCAGATCGCAAAATCGAAATGCAGAACACCAAATATGCTGAAGTAATCCATTTCGAGTGGATTCGAATTCTAGAACACACCCGATTAATAGTTTTTTATAAACTAAAAAAAAAATTTAGGTTCACGCACTTATTGTGTCTCATTTGACGAGCTTACGCAACGAATTCTTGCCGACGAATTCGTCGTACTATGCGAAGTTCATCCTAGTTGTGTTTATACCATAACATTGCGTTACCAATGGTTTATAACTATTTTAACAAAATTTTATGCATATACACAGATTTTAATAAAAAAAAAAAAATTTCAGCAAAAACTATTGCGTAGATTTGAAGAAAATTTTTGTAGTTGAATAAATTTTGATTTTATTTAAGGAAAAATTAAGTTGATTTAACTATTTTTTTCGTTGATGATATACTTAATTTTGAAGTTAATATTACCGATGATATTTGGCCAAACAGAAATCCACTAACAACCCCACAAATTTAACATCTCCCCACGATTTGGATTAAAAACACAGTCATTACGTAATCCCCGAAGGTCTCTCACCAAAAAAAAGTACAGGATCCATAGAGTATTCGGGGCTTTTGGTTCCTTAGGTACCAGATGTTTACATTATTGTTCAAATATATGTATTGTGCAGTGCAATCTGTTGAAAAGCCAAGATTGCAGAAACTATTGGGACCCAAAATATTTGGAAATCGTGACTCCATATTTGTGGAAATAATGATGCCTGGAGGATTTATCATGGATTTTCTCATTCCAAATACTGTATTTATACACACACCACAATGGCAAAGCGGTTATTATGCGTTGGTACTGATGTGTGTAACACCTTTAAATATTGGTCCTTAAGCCACCTTTTAGTATACCGATCGACAGCATAACTTCTTGAATCGATCTTAAGATGTCCGTTCGTCCAGCTGGCTGATGATGATGATTTTAATTGTAACAAGGACCAAAAGCCTATTGAACATGCTGAGAATCGGTCTAAAATTTTACATAGACCCCATACAAGCTTCTTTCCGGAATATAGTGTTTGTGCCCATTAACCATCTAATTATGTTGGTATCAAGATTAAACAAGCGGATACCCGGCGTGTCCTACTACGTTCCCCCTTCTTGTAGTCCCATTTTTAAAAACATTAATAGTATATGTGTCTATCTAAATAGGGATCTATCTTTATACACATGTTAAATATTTCATTTAAATCTGTTGGATAGTTTCGGAGAGGTAGAAATGCCCCTTATCTACCCTTGTGGTCCTAAAAAAACCATCTTCACAAAATTACCATCTTCTTCACAAAATTACACAAAATTTTGTTTAAATGTTGTTTTTTAAGAAAAGCGTTTCTTTATTTTTTTTTTAAATGTTCTTTTTTTAATAAACTAAAACATATTAGTCGGGATTGATAGATTGATTGATTGAACTGTTTGTTGTTGGTGTTTTGTTTAAGCTTTGATATTAAGGGTAAGACTTTCAAGTGTTTATACTTAATTCCTATTCGCTTTAGACTAAATGACACTATCTCACAAGTCTTACGTATTCCATAATACTTTGTGAGACAGAAATCCAATGAGTTTTGTTGCAATTGTCACAATATCTTATTTAACATGACAATTTGTGTTCACACCATCACACAAAGTATAAACACTGACACATGAAAAAAATGCAACCCTGATCCAATGAAAAGTATTATTGTTTAAAAATTTTTCAAAAAACGATAAAGCCGTATGGGATGTTAAACTTTTTTTCATAATTCTTGTCGTTTTCATCATAAATGTATTCACACTATCAGACTTTTACATATTACTTGAGTGTTTGACATGTATTAAAACAAAGTATAATAGTGTAAACTAGCCTTTACTTAAAGCACTTAAATGTAACTTAATTCACCAAGCTGATACATTTAAATTCAACTTAAGTTTCCATTGTAATAACTTGGAAAGGTGGCCTCACTTTTACAGCAATACAACAACAGGCAAAGCAATGACAGACAACTGTTTTTTAAGAACACCTTGTAAATAGATACACTTTGTATGATTTTTTTTTGCATTTAGTAGTGCTACCATACTTTTATCTTTAACTAATAAGACTTTTCAAATAAAACTCAAAAAATCAATCTGTTAACTTAATATAGATTTAAATACTATCCTGAAAATTGGGCAAAATAAAAGTGAAGGTACAGTTTGTATAATTGATATTCTATTGCACTGCTAAGACTAATTTGTATAACATTGAACTATTTTTTGAATATAAAGTTTTAATTTTAAAATGAATAACTTTAAGTTTTTTTATATTTAAATTAAATAATAAAGACACATTTTAAGAAATAAAATATTTCAATCAGGTAGCTTTTATGCATTAACACGGGCCATGAATTGCTTCAGATTGGTGTTAATGAAAAAGTTAAAATTTTTTTATAAGAAAATAAAAACAATCTATTGGTTTATATGTATTAAAAAAACTACAAAAATTTAAAATTTCGCCAAAATGTCTGCCAAAATTTTTTACTTTAATTGTGTGGCGAACCGTTATTAATTCTAAAATATACAGGGTGGCGCAGAATTAGCTATATGGTTTAAAATGTTTTAGGTCTTTCTCGATTATGCGTGACTTAAAGTGAGGATTAATTCAAAAGCTGAACTTTATCATTTACAGTCATGTTTGGTATTGCATGAAAGTAAATAAAATTCTACATCACAAATTAATTAAGTAACTGCTTTGAGCTACTTACTTTATTGGCAGTGAGTAGGGATGAAACGATACCTCTAAGGTATCGATACTTTTACTCGATGTGGTATCGCTCGTAAAGTATCGATACCTAATTAGAATCGAAAAAAAAGTATCGATACTTAGTTACTTGTATGGGTACTTGTATCGGTTTGTATGATAAATGAATAGAAAGCAGCATTTAAAAGCGTTCTTTTTAGTGTTTTATTACTATAAAATAAAATAAGAACTTCGACCTATTAGAATTTTTGTTCAAAACGATAAGTGTAAAGATTGAGACCACTTTTAGTTACCACCTAGTACCAATTTCCTTTCGAAAAATCTTTTTATCTTAGGAAAAAAAAAAATTATAGAACGTTCAGGATAACAACCTTCATTCGCCTTTTATTCCAGAAATCAACAATGTCACTATGAATTTATCGTAAATGTAAATATGTATTTTATTTCCTTTCAATAATTTCTCAAGCTCAAGGTCCGTTTTATATAATAAATATTTATTTAAAATTTATCCAATATTTCGCTATATAAATTAATAGCTTCTTTAGGGATTTTTTGGTTTTTTTATATTTCAAAAAAATTTTTTAAAAAAAGGAAATAATACTAACGGCCATTTTCACCAAGTTCGGTTATAATTAACTATCGGTTATAGCTGTCAAAACATATTGGTAACCGGAACTTTAATTGAAAGTTAGTTTTAACCGAACTTGGTGAAAATGGCCGTAAGAAGGTCGAAGAAATTAAGCTAAATAATTTATGTATTTTATTATTAAATTGATAAATGTATAATAAAGGGTGGTAAAAACATAATCCATGATGTTAATTGTGAGTCACACCTTAACGTCAAGTGATTTTTTTGATCAGTATAATCGACCAAATGTTTCCATAATCGGGAGAATTGCGCGTAAATTTCAGCAAACCGGGTCTGTAGGAAATGGGAAAATATATGTGCATGCTCCCTAGTTAGTTCTGCGGCTGGCGGCGTCTTCGAAAATGAGGTCGGCCAAGCAATTATCGTGAATGGTGTTCGCTATCGCGGACTTATAACGGACTTCCTATAGCCAGAAATTGAGGAAATGGACCTAGACAATATGTGGTTTATAGGTGTGGACAAGGGATGCCAAACGGGACCAGGTTTTTTGAAACCCGGGATTCGGGATTTTTAATTCAAAAAAAGGGATCACAGGACGGATCGGGATTTTTCGGGATTTCATATATAAATGCCAATTTTAAAATTCATATAATTTAATGTTTATGTATAAGAATTAAAACAAATTAATTCATGAAGAAAATTGAACTCATTACAAAATAAAACTATTTAATGTATTCTTTTAAAGTAATATGGAAGTATTATGTATTAAAACTTATATTTTAAAAAGATTCTTAAACCAATTAATATCGTCAGATAATTGATACCTTATTTTATCGCAAACATATGCTGCCGACGAAACCAATATTCGCATTCAACACTTCTGGGTGGTATCGTAAATAAATAACTACATATATGCTATATGACAATATTTAATTTATTTTATCTCAATCTATATATATAAAAATAAGTCCGTATATGTACGTAGCCGAACTACTCATAAACGCGTCGTGCGATTTCAACCAAACTTATACACTACGTAGGAAGTGGCCCATATATGGTTTATATGAAGTTTGATTGAAATCCGATAACGCATGTGTGTGCGGTGCGTATGTGAAGTGAGTGTGTTTTTGCCGCAGGAAAACCAACTTTATTAAAAACAAGTGTGTTTCTTTTCTTATTTTGTTTTGCCGTGCGAAGCAGGCAACGGGCCCGCTAGTAATATATATACACAAGTATTAATCTAATAAAATTAACTTACATGTGTCAAAAGACTTTTGGTAGAACCCCCTAAAGTTGTTAACACCTTTTTGCACAATTTGCATGCGCAGTTCTATTATCATCCACTTAGAAAAAAGACCCACCATCTGATTTTGTTTTCGTGGTACATAATGCATTGCATGTAACATTTAATCACTTGTGGCTTTTTTTGTAACCAGTTAAAAATTAGATTCATTGCCAGTATGATTTAATATTGAATTTTCTCGGGATTTGTATATCAAACCCCGGGATTCGGGACTTAAATTTTTAGAGTAAGCCCGGGTTTTCGGTATTCGGGATTATCATCCCTAGTGTTTGCTGGCCAAACGGTTTCTTGATAGCGTTACTGCTGCTCCAGCTTTGGAAAATAATCAAAAATTTAAGATTAATTTCAATACCAAAGTTCAACGATTACTTTTGACCGATACCGAGTATTTTTTTACCGATACTACTTGGTACTCGGTTGCTAAGTATCGATTACAAAAATACTTGGTACTTATATAAAAGTATCGAATATGTACTTGTATTTACTCGTATCGTTTCATCCCTAGCAGTGAGCAGTCAAATAATTTTTGAGCGTGCCGTAGCTATAATTGAAAATTGAGAAATCTCGAGTGCTAGTATTTTGTATTAAGTCTTCTAGAAGTAGAAATTTTATAATTGAACCATCAACTTCAAGTATTTATGTAAGTAAAAAAGTAAACAATATTTGTTTTCATAAATGTTTTGGAAAACATTTTAATGTTTTTTTTAAACTGTTCCATAAAAGGGTTATTTTCGATGTATACATTAGGGTGGGTCACTGATGTATGAGAAACGATAAAAGTTCTCGAATCATATTCTAATAGCAATATTTTTTTTATCTTACGTTAAAAGAAATAAAAATTACAAAAAAGAGCAACAAAAGTCACATCTAGAGCCGGCGCCGTAAAAAGCCATTTTTTAAATTTAAATATTTTATTTACTATTAAAGGCTAGATTACACTATTATACTTTGTATTAATACATGTCAAAAACTCAAGTAATATGACAAAGTGTGATAGTGTGAATGCAATGTGTCACGAAAATGACAAGTATTAAGAAAAAAGTTTGACATCCCATACGACTTCATCGTTTTTTGAAAAATTTCAAAACAATAATACTTTTCATTGGATCAGGGTTGCATTTTATTTCATGTGTGAGTGTTTATACTTTGTGAGATGGTGTGAACACAAACTGTCATGTTACATTAGATTTTTTGACAGTCGCAACAAAACTCATTAGATTTCTATCTCACAAAGTATTATGGAATACGTAAGGCTTGTGAGATAGTGTAATCTAGGCTTAACTACTATTAATTTAAACAAAACATTAAGGGTCTTCATGATATTGCTTAAAATTACCATTTGTGCAAATGGGTAAACTTGCGAGACTCGTTTCATGAAGATCCTTTTTAATTTTTGTGTATTTTTAAACAATTAATGTCATTTCAATCAGAAACGTTAATAAAAAATATATTAAAAAAAAATAATTAAAAATATAATAAAAAACTTGAAATTTGTAAATTATAAATGAAATTTGTTTTTAAACATGCATAAAGAAAGCCAAAAGACTAATATGCTTATATTATTACAAGAATTTATTGTTTGTGATTTATTTACACTTGAAGTTTTCATTGAAAACGGCGGTAAGCAATAAAAAAATTTGTCTGTATAAATGCACAATTGAACAGCGCAAGTTTACGAGTCAAAATTGTTGGGCAAATTTAAGCAGTTTGTGTAAATGAATTCTCATACAATTTTTGACAGTTCATTTACGAGGGTGTAAGAATGCACAGTTTGCACAGTTTACGAGACTTATAAACGATATCATGAGGACCCTTATTGTTTCTTATATGTATGTGCAACATAAAATAATAAAATAATTTTTTGGTCACACAATCTTGTTTACTGTCCAATTTGGCATCTCTCGTCTTGCTTCAAGTTTCGTTTGTATTAAACCTTCTCTTGATTTAATATCGCATAGAGTCATGGATGCTTCTGACACTATTTTCACGAACTTAAAACTCGTAATTATACAGTTATATGATTTTCTGCAATACAATGCTGTTGTTGATATATTCAAAATTTAACAAAATTTGAAGATCGAAGCGCTCCTGCTCCTGCACAATTTCAGGGTGAGATCGGGCCAATTTGATTGGTAGCTCTTCAAATAAGAGTTTTCAGCTTGTTAAACTTGTTTAGCGGCGTTTTTCTACTAATTTCAATTATTGTGAAAGAATTCCAGTTCATAGAAACATATCTGTGGCATTTTGACAAAACATCTTAAGTCAGATTTAAAAAGTTGAAAAAAAAAATTTTGTTAATCATCCAAATTTTCATAAAAAACATTTTTGTTTACGTTTTTAAAATTTTGTATTATAAACGAAATTTTTCTTTGAGTTTGGCAATTTTTATTATTTGATAAAAAAGAATTTTTAACCGAGTTTTTCTAAAAACTTTTTTGCTATCTTCTCTCAACTTAAGATGTTTTGTCAAAATGCCACAGATATAATAAAAACGGCGGTATATGTATATAAAAAACAAATAGTTTTGTAATTTGGGGCGTGGAAAACAAAAAAATTTATACTTCTAAAAACTTCATTGATATATCTTTCCTTGTAGGGCGGGAGCGGTTCAAATTTGCTTTGTGATGGGTTTGACCTTGTTTAATGTAACATGAATGTGAGAAACGAATAAATAGGTTCAATTTAAGGCGTATCATAAAAGGGTGTATATTAGATGTACCAAGTTTTTGGAAGGCTTTCTTGTCACGTGCAGAAAATTATACATTTAATGAAAAGGATCCGAGATGGCATAAGTGGCATCCAGAATTTCATGTCGGACTAAAAATTACTAATGGCTAAAATTTAGCCATAGACAAGTCAAGAATAACGATATGCAATATGTTATGATAGGACTAAAAATTCCGACGCAGTGTTTATAAAAGAGCGGTATCCAGAGGCGTAGCAAAATATTAAAAAAATATCTCTGGAATTGTTTTTAACTAGGGGGTGACTGGCTCAACTTAATTTGTAGAACCACCATAATGCATAAGTTATTCTTTCTCTTCTTTTTATACCCTCCACCGCAATTAGTTGTGAAGAGGGTATATTAAGTTTGTCATTCCGTGTGAAACTTTTTTGTTATTCATCTCAGACCCCATAAAGTATATATATTCTGGGTCCCTGAGTAATTCTAAGTCGATTTAGCCATGTCCGTCTGTTGAAAACACGCTCACTTTCGAACAACTCAAAAGAAATAAACAAACTTGGTGCCAAATTGCTTGTAGTTATCCTAAGCAGTTTGGGATTGAAATCCAGCAAAATCGGTTCAGTAGGACCAGAGCTATTAATCAAAATGTGGAACCACCACCTAAAAAAATTGATAATTTTGTTACAAAAAATAACATAAATGCTGGAACAAGGCACGGAATGAGATAAGATTTTGCAAAAATTTGTTTTATTTGACTGGAAATCGCGCTGTTAAATTTCGTGAAGATCCGTCCATAATTTACCCTAAGCCCCATATAAACACTACTCCAAACAGTTTAGTACGCCTAAAACCGTAAAAAATAACGCTAGCGTAACAAAATTTGGTACGTCACAGTTTTTTTAGGACTAGAAATAACACTGTAAAATTTCGTGACGATCGGTCCATAATTTACCTTAGGCCCCATATAAACCCTACTACCGGAAAACAGTTTAGTACGCCTAAAAGCATAAAAAATAATGCAATCATAACAAATTTTGGCTCGTCACAGTTTTATAGGACTATAAATGATACTGTGAAATTTCGTGAAGATCGGTACATAATTTACCCTAGACCCCATAGAAACCCTACTCCCGGAAAACAGTTTAGTACACCTAAAACCATAATTAATAATGGTATCATAACAGAAATTGGTACGTCACAGTTTTAAAGGACTGGAAATAACACTGTGAAATTTCGTGATGATCGGTCCATAATTTACCTTAGGCCCCATATAAACCCTACTACCGGAAAACAGTTTAGTACGCCTAAAACCGTAAAAAATAACGCTAGCGTAACAAAATTTGGTACGTCACAGTTTTTTTAGGACTAGAAATAACACTGTAAAATTTCGTGACGATCGGTCCATAATTTACCTTAGGCCCCATATAAACCCTACTACCGGAAAACAGTTTAGTACGCCTAAAACCATAAAAAATAATGCAATCATAACAAATTTTGGCTCGTCACAGTTTTATAGGACTATAAATGATACTGTGAAATTTCGTGAAGATCGGTACATAATTTACCCTAGACCCCATAGAAACCCTACTCCCGGAAAACAGTTTAGTACACCTAAAACCATAATTAATAATGGTATCATAACAAAAATTGGTACGTCACAGTTTTAAAGGACTGGAAATGATGCTGTGAAATTTCGAAATGATCGGTCCATAATTTACCCTAAGCCCCATATAAACACTACTCCCGGAAAACAGTTTAGTACGCCTGAAACCGTAAAAAATAGCGCCAGCGTAACAAAATTTGGTACGTCACAGTTTTTTAGGACTAGAAATAACACTGTGAAATTTCGTGATGATCGGTCCATAATTTACCCTAGGCCCCATATAAACCCTACTACCGGAAAACAGTTTAGTCGCCTTAAACCATAATTAATAACAAATCGTCACAGTTTAAGATAATAATAACATCATACAGATATTACTCCTTAAACATTCGAATTGTCGGTGGAGGGTATCAAAGATTCGGCACAGCCGAATATAGCACTCTAACTTGTTTTAATTAAAAAAATTGTATTCATTGATTTTTTAAAAAACATTTTTTTACTAAATCATGTATTGTTATTCCAAAAAAAATATAAGGGGATTTCATGTCAAGTGACCCAATTTTTAAATCGATGTCTTCCGATTTTGATGAAATTTGCACCAAGGTTAGTCCTTTTGGATAGGATGTAAAAATTGGGTCACTTGACATGAAATCCCCCATATAAATATCGATATAAATAGTGTTCCCCGAATTAATTCTTATTTAAACTATGTTTCAACCCCCTGTGCGGCAGTTTCAAAGTACTGTCAACGGAATACGTCATAGTATATAAATACAAGGTAGTACCGGTTACTCTCTCTTTTTTTCGAACACATCGACAACTTAAGGGTTTTTGTTAAAACTGTGCTACCATATTTGTTCTGAATAATTTTTCAAAATACAATTTCATTTCAATAAATATTTTAGTTTCACAGAAATTAAGAAACCACCAGGGGAAATGACGATTTCTTATATATTTTGTCATCACATATTTATAATTTACTAAGTGTGAGAGTAAGACTAAAGCGACCCATCCATTTACAATATTATTGTTTATGTTATTCACCATATTATTTCTATATTGCCCTATACTATTCAATAAGTGGCACAATAGTTTCAACACTAGCTTACAGCCAAAAAATACCAAGAACGCCACATGCCAAGATAAGATAATTGGGACCTCCTGAATTTTTTTTCTAAGTACCGTTTTTTAGATAACGGTACTTTTATGTTTTTCGGTGTATGGTCCCACTCAAACCCTTGTGGAGCCCAACCAAGATAAAAATATTGTCGTTCCACAAAATCGCAAATAAAAACTTTATTTTACATCCGATTTTTTTCAAATCGGATCTAGATCTTTACTATAACGTAGAAAAAAAACGAAATAAAAATGAAAAATTTTGAAAAAAACTTAAAAAATAGGCAAATTTCGAACTTTGAGGTGCCATAACTCAGCCACTTCTTATCAGATAGAAATTTTGAAGTCGACGGAAAAGGCATTCAATTACCTTTTCAACGATATGCCATTTATTTCGATCGCACTTTTTGGCTGGGCGCCACAAGCGTTTGAGTGGGACCATACACCGAAAAAAACAAAAGTATATTTATCTAAAAATCGGTACTTATTTAGGCATGTGGCGTTCTTGGTATTTTTCCAAATTAAAAATTTGTAAAGCAGTGTAATATATAGCGCAACTCCTTTTGAAACCAAAACATAACCATTAAAGTAAAACAACATTGTTTCACAGTATATTGCACTTCTCTTCGTCGTGCAATAAAAATCAAAAGGATTTTTATTATTGCCAATGTATTGTGCCATCTTCGAATATCACATACACATTGGCGATATAATTGAAAATTATATTGCAATTTTTACGAAATTTTCATTCATTTCAAACTACATATTTAGCATTACAGTTTCTAGGAATTTTTTATCCATTTTCCTCATGTGTCAATATTTTTTTAAACCTAAAAAAAAATACAAGTGAGCAAAACACAATACTTGTCAAAAAATGTTGTATTCTTTGTATACCATGGAAAAAAATAAAAGTTGATTTCAATTAAAAAATTTGTGGTATTAATGTAAAAATAAATTAAATTTGCACCAGTAAACAAATTAATGGTATCAATTAAATATTAACTGCTATATTCATAAAAAACTAAATTGAATATGAAATCTTTTTTAATAAAAATTTCTGCGGAGATTCAGTTTTAAATTAAATTTAAATTTGAAATCTAAATGTTTTTTTTTATAAATACGGCAGCAGAGACCTGCGCCGAAGCGGCTTAGCCGGCTGTTAGCCAGCCGCCGATGAAAATATTTGTAGCTACCGCCGGCGAAAATTCTTCGGCTAAAAATCGGCTGCAGCTTAGCCACCGATTACTTTATAAATAATTTTTATTCTCTTTTTTTAACACCTTGCCACATTCTTTTTTGTGTGTCTATTCTTAAAAAGTGCAACTCTTAGTTTCTTGTTTATAAAGCACCAAAATTTCATCAAAATTTTCAAAATAACGCCATATAGGAAAATGGGTGAACACTGGTGCAATTGTTGATTATTTTTTGTGATAACTATTCAGTGTATTTTCCCGCCGAAAAGTTTTAACTCTGTAAAAATTTGACCAAATCACTTTTGTTAAACAGCCTTAAGTGTTGATTGTTTTTAAAACTCAATATGTGTGAGATTAACAAAATTACAGATTTTTTAAAGCATCAAAAGTAATGGAGGATGAAATTGACTCCAGCGATACGGTTGCCGAGATCAGCGAGTTCAATTCAGATTTCGTGCATTACGAAAATATGCTTAACAAGAAAAGTGAATTTAAGACTAAAACGTAAATATGTTTGTTTGCGTCACTACTGAGGTATTCACGCGGTCAACACACCAAGACTAGCCTTCAACGTGGTCGAAATTTTGGTGTGTCACTGTACCACATTTTGTCCTTTTTTAAGAGACCGTTTTCAAGCCGAACAAAGATAAATAGAAGTTCTAAAAACAGATGGTGTGTTTTATTATAACTGTTTTATATGTAAAAATGTTAAATTTTGTACCTCTGGAATAGCTAATTATTCAATAAATGTTTGATTTCCTGTGTCATTGAAAACATGTAATTCTTGTTTAAACAAAAACATATTTTTTTTTCAATTGGTAGTGAATTATAGAATGAAAAATGGCTTAAATTGTTTGTTTTAATATAAACACATACAAATATGTTTACACAAATGTACATACATATAATTTTAATATACATATCCCATCGACTGACAGCCACATCGGCTAACAGCCGGAGCAAGCCGCCGCCGAGCATTGTTTTGCGTCAGCCGCCGCCGCCGATGAAATCCCACGGCGCAGGTCTCTGTACGGCAGTTATACTTTCATATATTAAAATAAATTTAAATTAAAAAACATATTAACAATGAGATGTCGCTGGCTTAACATGTTAAGGCTCTAAGTCAATATCTTAAAATTTTACAGAGAGACAAAAACAATCAAACTTTTTTTGCTTAAACATTTTTCAATTCTGTAAACACAGTCCAAAAGTAACCCAAACGTATGGAAAAAACATGGTCTATTTAACATTACGATGTCCTAGGGGAGGACATATAGACCCTCCTTTGGACTACTAAGGAGTAGTTTTAAAACTACTCCATAGTAAACACAAGAGGATTAGTTTTGAAGATTAGCTTATGCGAATACAGCACATAACAGCGCTTTTGCGTAAGAAAGACGAAAATGTGTTTGTTTTATTAAAAAAAAACTGTCGCTTTTTAAAATTTTTTTTTATTTAATTTTTGATATTTTTTAATTAGTGTGCTGTTTTCACAACACAAGTGATTGAATGTGTAGTAAAATATATATGAGTGCCCCGGTAGGCTAGCTAGTAGTGAACTAGTCTATCAACCTCGGGGTTGCGGGTTCGATTCCCGCCAGAGACTCTGATTTCTTTCCTGCAGACAAGCGTAAAGCTTCGCGGGGATTAGCATAGGGAATTAAAAAAAAAATATGAAAAGCACTCAGTTTTTTGCGTGTTTTTCATATAAATTACTCTACACGTTCAACCACATGTGTTGTGAAAACAGCAAATAGGCTTGAGTTCATCAAATTTAATTTTCATTAAATTATTTTCACTGAGGAAAGGAATATTACAACTTGGAATTTTGTATTCAAATTTATTGATAATTTTTCTTGGCTTGAATTGAATTGAATTTTTTTATATTAACAACATTTTCTGTGGTAATGTTGTCGATATAACTAAACGTTTAATTCACTTGATTAAATTTTGAAGTAAAACTGATTTTATTTATGGTTTAATTGAACAAAACAATTGGCGAGCATTTTTTCTGTGCTGTAATAGTCGCTGCTGTAGAAGTTAAAGCACAAAATCCGAATTCTTTAACTTTGTTGTCGATTGTCCAATATAAATATTCATGGAAATGAAAATATTGCGTTGTATATGGGCAAATCCCAGAAACAGTCCACCAACCAAAAATTTTTCAAATGAATTTTTTTAAATGGAATATAAGACTAGATGTATAATTTCATTTTTATATTAAACAAGTTAGAGTGCTATATTCGGCTGTGCCGAATCTTTGATACCCTCCACCGACAGTTCGAATGTTTAAGGAGTAATATCTGTATGATGTTATTATTACCTTAAACTGTGACGATTTGTTATTAATTATGATCTTAGGCGACTAAACTGTTTTCCGGGAGTAGGGTTTCTATGGGGCCTAGGGTATATAATATACCGATCTTCACGAAATTTCACAGTATCATTTATAGTCCTAAAAAACTGTGCCGAATCAAATTTTGTTACGATAGCGTTATTTTTTGCGGTTTTAGACGTACTAAACTGTTTTCCGGGAGTAGTGTTTATATGGGGCTTAGGGTAAATTATGGACGGATCTTCACGAAATTTAACAGCGTGATTTCCAGTCAAATAAAACAAATTTTTGCAAAATCTTATCTCATTCTGTGCCTTGTTCCAGCATTAATGTTATATTTTGTAACAAAATTATCAATTTTTTTAGGTGGTGGTTCCACATTTTGATTCATAGCTCTGGTCCTACTGAACCGACTTTGCTGGATTTCAATCCCAAACTGCTTAGGATAACTACAAGCAATTTGGCACCAAGTTTGTTCATTTCTTTTGAGTTGTTCGAAAGTGAGCGTGTTTTCAACAGACGGACAGACGGACAGACAGACGGACATGGCTAAATCGACTTAGAATTACTCTAGGACCCAGAATATATACACTTAATGGGGTCTGAGATGAATAATAAAAAAGTTTCATACGGAATGACAAACTTAATATACCCTCTTCACAACTAATTGTGGTGGAGAGTATAAAAATATGTATTTCAATGATCTACCCCACTGCTGATTTCTTAATGTTATACGTGAATTTAGCATTATTTTAGGTGATTTTTGTGCTTAAATAGCACTTACAGCAGACTTATCAAAATATAAATTTCGGTAAAAAAAAAGTTGACATTCATTAGTTAAGAAATGCAATTCATAAAAATATAATTTGTTTTGTTAAAATAAATAAAATTTAATAATAAAATACTACTGTAGCGTGCGTCACAAAGGGTTCACGGCTTTTGTCAAAAAGAATTCTCTTATAGTCATCTTTCTTTTAGGAATTAGATTTTGGATACGTTATCATGCCAAATTCGCTAAAAATTAGGAAAACGCACTTCAACCTTTGAAGTTACTTCCACTTTTTGTAGCGTGCGTCACAAAACTTTGTGATCAATTATTTTGCAACAAATACTTGCTTAGAAATAATGATATATGCCATTCGTAAGTACATATTAATGTCACTAAATACTACCCTGCAAATAAAATTGGACCACCTGATCCATTTTGATAAAATGGACTACTCCATGGACTGGTCCGATGTAATGCAAGCATGGACCATGTCATTGTTAAAAAGTGTTTGTAGTGAGACGACATGTCTTCGTTTTTTAACGACATGCTTTCGTTTTTAAACGACTTCAAAACTAATCCTCTTGAGTATACAATGGAGACCAGGTTTTTTCCATACGTTTGGGTTAGTTTTGGACTAGTCCTGGTCCCTTGTAGGCTACATTTTACACGCGTGTTTGGACTGGTCCTATTATTTGCAGCGTATATATAAGTTGAAGCTATCTCTTTTGAAAGACCAAAAAATGTTTATATTTCAATCAGAAAACGCGTGCTAATGTAGCGTTCGTCACGCAGGATTTGCCCATATGCATTTATTTTAAAATTTGATACGCATTTTTGTTCAACAATTCACATTTTATTTCTGCATAGTTATCTTAGTTTTTGAAAAGGTTTTTTGCAACCATATAGAAAGCTTTAATATCCGGTACGCAGACCTTAGTTTTTATAAATTTCGCAAAATTGTAATGATTTGTTTTTTCTCAACTTGAAGACAACAGCGCCATCTATAACCACTTCCGAATGTACCATTTCAATTAAATTATACCTATTTTCTTTTTAATTTTAATAACAATCCCAATAAATATATTTTTCCGCTTGTTTGCCACGATTTACTTATTTGAAAAACAACAAAAAGCTCAGGATTATTATAATAAAAAAAAGATTAATATGAATTCGAAATTTGAGAGGAAGAAAAAAAAATATGCAATGGAAATTGTATCATTATAATAATATTTTTTCGTAAGGGTAACAAAGAAGAGTGGCATTTGTAGCTGTTCGCTTTGGAAAGTCTTTGGTGTAAACAGAAACCCAAACTAAAGTGAATGGAAAATGCAAAAAAAGTAAAAGAAGTTAAAAAATTGGATAGAAATGAGCAGCTAACCAAATAAAAAGTATTGTAAAAAGAAAGTATGGAATTTTTTTTTGCTGTTGAGCTGGTGCTGGCAGAAAGACCCTGCCATCAAATGCCAATGAACTTGTTAAATAGAAAAAATATCCAATGACATTTTTTTTAAACAGTTTTTCAAACGTATTTTTTATTTTTTTTTGCAAATTTTCCTATTTTTCATGTTTTTCCATTTTTTTTTTTCTTCACTTACAGCTCATACTTAAAAAAGCTCATACATGCAGTTTTTTGTTCCGCATATTTACACCCATAAGTAGCTTAATCCTGGGGTAATGCTAAACCAAGAGTTGGAAAAAGAAAATTTGAATTAGAGTGTGTATAGGAAAAGAGGGAGTAGTAATATGTAACTAAACAAACAACATGCTACTAACATCATTTTTATTTTCCTGGTTTTTTTCTTTTGTTGTTTAACATTTTGGTGGAGCATTAAATAACAATTATAAAGTCATTTGTTAAAGAGGCAGCCATCAGTTTTGCTTTGAAAATCCCCCAACTTCAACATTAAGCATCAACCAATACCAATTTTTCAACAACATCTTTTCAGTAAGGGTATTCAAGTATTCAAGCTGATGTACCCCTTAAATGTATGAGAATTTTCTTTTAACAATAGTTTAATTATTTTTGCTCTGCGCGTTCTTAGAAACATTTGAAATGAGGAAAATCTAAAAAAGACTCTTCTGGCATTCTCTACAAAAATATTATGGTTTATTGTGCTTTGGTTCTTTGTTCTCTAAAAATTAGTCTGGCGTAATGCCGGCAATACACTACACAAGTTCAATACACCAATCTGGCACTGCATAAACGAAACTTGTGACACACACTATACAAGTAAACTGTGCAATATTTAACTTTTAAGTCATAAGCGAAGAAGACAACATGTGCAAAACAATTTTTCATTTTTTATTTTTCCATTTAATTAGTTTTTCAAAGGATTGTGCCAGACCTAAGCACTGAGCTTGTGTTGTGTATGGCCGGTAAAAATGGACAGACAACTTAATGCACTGTATTTATTTCCTTGAATTTTCTAAATTTGTTACAGTAATTATCAAAGTAATTTTTGGGAATACAAAATTTTTTAATTAACAAGATTTGGTTTGTCGTGCGTAATTCCAATTTTTTCCTCACAAAAACACTGAAATTTATTGTTGATGGGATAAGCTATTCCTATGCGCATTATACTGGTTGCTTAGGCCAGATCATCAGGAAACTTCATCCAAAGATTTAGGACAAACTAAAAATATTATACAAATAAAACTGTTAAGCGAATAAGCAACAGTTTTACTCAAAACAATATCAAAGCTTAAACAAAAATAACAACAATAAACAGTGTGTTTATCTTTTCTAACATTGTAAGTGGCCCTTTGCTTCTTATAGGATCGAGGGGAATGAAATGCGCATATAGGAATAGCTTATCCCATCAACAATAAATTTCAGTGTTTTTATCAAGAATAAAAATTGGGAATTAAGCACGACAAACAAAATCTTGTTAATTTATTACAGTGAACTTTTAACAGCTTAATAGATTACATTGCACAAATCAGGTCCGGGATACAGACCTTAATGCTGAAAAAAGGTTCAAACATTTTAAACTTAAGAATAGTTTTGTGACAGTTGACATGTTTTATGCACGAAGCATATTTAAAAAGATACAAATCTTATTAAACTACAAATAAAACAAGACACATTTTTTGCATTAAACATTCGTAGTGTATGCTGAAGTGAATACCCCTAATGTAATACATTTTTTTCCATATAAGTGTCTCTAGATATTCCTGATTATTAGCATATATTGCATTGTTTAAGCTTTTAACCATTAAATACATACATACATACAAAGCACTCATTAAATAACGCATACATAGATGCACACACATACACACACACATACTGATGTACAAATGCACATGTTCGCAATGATGTCTAATATAAAATGATATGTAGATCAGATTGCACTGTTTAATTAATTTATTAATATGCAGATACTCATGTAACTATGTTCATATGTATGTTTGCAGGAAAACGATACATGTGTGGGGTTGCGTATCTATGTATGTATATAATTTTATGTTTGGCTGTGTGTGTGGTAGTGTGCGTAACGGATAATTTTGAATTATTATGCAGCATTGATAACAGTTCAGAGAAATTAATTAAATTTGAACTATTAAGGGCTAATAAATCAAAACAAGTTAAACTCTCTTTTTGGTTTAAAATGTGTTTAAACAAACAAATCTATAAATCCGTAAACATATAAACCATCTAAGCTTTATACAATAAATGCGATACTGATTTACTGCTGTTGAGTTTAAACTAAATATAGATTTAAGTTTAGTTCAGCTAAACCAGCGCTTTAACATTCACTGATTTATTAGCCATAAGGCCTAAAAAATCAGAGCAAGTCAAACTTTATTTTTGGTTACAAACGCGCTTAAGCCAACAAATCTATAAATCACCAAACATATCGAGCCCTAACCGCGAAAAAAAAGTAAGCGACATGATTTTCAATTTTCGTTTTTTTTAATAAATGACTTTATTGGCAACACTTGCATCATCTCCTAAAATATCATGGTCACAAAAGGTACCGTTAAGATTTTATAGCAAAAACAATTTTATTGCAAGCGACAAATTTCATACAAAATTAATATGAAATAAAATAAAAAAGCTCTCTCCAGTAAAATTTGATTTTTGTCGCTTACGTTATTTTCGCGGTTAGGGGTCGATATAAACCATCTTTAAACGCATGAAATTAGGCGTTTGAACCAGTGTTCGAAAATAAACACTAAATATCGCTCCTTAGTGTTCGGTTCGGTAGATTTGTGAAAAACACAAACGCTAATAGTGTTTGTGTAGAAAATCATTAAAAAAATAACGTTTCCCTGTTAGTCAACATTTTGAACACAAAAATAATACTGTTTTTATCAAACTCAACAAAAAATGAGAACATTTAATTCGGTTCAGTTTTTCTTCAAATGCAAAAACTTCATTGTGTTCGGTTCGGCTCATTAATGTTTATCCCTTTTGGCTGGTAAAAAAAAACCAAACCTTTTTTACAAAAACAAAATACACATACGAAAAGAAACTAAAAACCAGCAAAATAATTTTACACAAACAAAACATATACACAACACACACGCACACACAAGCTGTTCGTGGAGCGGTCGTTGCTAAAAAAGAAACATTATAGAACATTAAAATATAATGTTCGTCTACAGTATCACTACAATTGTTCTGTTTTTTGACAAAGAACAGAACAATATATAATGTTCGGCTCTTTCTTGAAAATAATTTCGAACGGTATTAAGAGTAGTGTTCGTCTACACAATCACTAAAAAATAGATACCGTTCTCGTGTGTGTGAGCCGAACGCTAGACAATGAACTGTTTATTTTCGAACACTGGCTTAAACTACCAAAACAGACCATATGAATTTGATAAGATTTATCGTAATGCTGCCACATGTTATTTTTTTAACAACATATAATACATGGGACACTGTTTATAGTTGTTGAGTTTAAACTACATATAAATTAAAGTTTAGTTCAACTAAACCAGCTTTTAAACCATCAGTTATTGATTAGCCATAACAATATCAAATACATACATACATTTTTAAAATTGTTAAGAAATTGACAAATCATATGCGTACAATTCGTTAAAAAAAAGTACTATTGTGAATGATTTGGTTTATTCACAGTAATACACTTCCATCAGCTTTCAATTTAAAAAAAAAATTCTTTTTTACAAATTTAATCATGACCACGACGTGTTTATTGTTCCATGATTTGTCTGATGAGGATGAACAGTTACTCGAACTGGGCAGAAGCAGAACAAGTTTAATGGATGCTTCCAACATTTTTGAAAAGTATACAACTTCAACAGTTTTGTGTTCAGGGTTGCTATGGTATTAAGTGCTGGTTCACACACGTCAAGTTTAACTCGTCAAGTCTTGAGTTTTTAGGAGAGAGGGGAAAAGATATGGCATCCTCTTTTCCCTTCTCTCCTAAAAGCTTAAGACTTGACGGGTCAAACTTGACGTGTGTGAACCGACACTAACTTAACCTTGGAAATGAATCAATTTAGCTCCTGCGAGATTTCATCCCACTTTTTTACAGGCTGAACTTTTATGCAAAATTGTTTTGCTAAAAAAGAAATTTGTTTCATTAAGAACACTTACAACCTAAGACCCACATGAAGTTAAAAAAAAAACATATAAGAGTGTTGCCAAAACTGACCAAAAATGGCTAAATTTACGGAAAAAATGGCTAAAAAATGGCTAAAACCTTTTTTAAATAAAAACACATTAAAATTCAATAACAAAACAGAAATAATTCATTTAAAGTTGTTTACGATAAAATTGTGAGTTAAGATCAATTTGTTAAATAAGAATAAACGTAAATTAATATTAAAATAAATAAATATTAAAAAATTATATCATCGAAAAATTCGATGTCGTTATTGTTCATCTCATAGGAATCACTCACTCATTAGTTTCAAATAATCATAAGTTTTAAATAATTTGAAGGTAAATCGTAATCACGACAACATTTACCCAACCAGTCCAGATCTACAATAAAAAAACAAGTAAGAAAGTATAGTCGGTTAAACCCTACACCATATTAGAACCTTTGTTCCAAATTTTATCAAATAATCTCTATATTGCGACCTGTTCTTTGCGCACAAGGTTTACATGGACAGCCAGCCAGCCCGACAAACATCGTTAATTCGACTCAGAAAGTGATTCTGAGTTAATCGGTATACGTAAAGGTGGGCTAAGCACCAATATTTTAAGGTGTTACAGACATCAGCACAAACGCATAAAAATATTTACCTAATTGATAAAATCGAATAAGCGATTGCTTAATGTAACCCATTTCTCAAATTACTTTTAACGATGTTTACTTGGCTAAACACCCTCTCTACTTCAGCATTAGACCATGGAAGTGAGCGCAACTTTATAGTCAATTCTGAAATTTCTAAAACAATTTTGTGGCTGTAGGAAATATCGCCCAAAGAAAAATGGCAAAAAAAAAAAAAAATGAAAAATAGCCCAAATGAAGAATCGCCCAAGCGAACATGAAAAATGACCGAAAAAGGTAAATATGAAATTTTGCCCAAAAAAAAAAAACAAAAAGAAAATGAAAAATGACCCAAAAAGCAAAAACGAATTTTTTCCCAAAAAAAAAAAAAAAAAAAAAATATTACTCAATTTGCAAAAAAGTGTTTATTATTCATATAAATTTAGGTGACATGTCATAACGTCCAGTGTCGTAGTGTCCTAGGACTTTATGACACTTTTAAAGGTGTCATAATGTCCATCGAAGTATTGTCATAACGTCCGCAACTTAACTTATAATCAAAAATGTGTAAATTTTTTTTTTAAATACCGTTAAAATTTCAAGTGATTTTTTTAAAGATTCTAATTTAACCATAATATGATTGTCGGTGACAATGATTTGGTTAAATTAAACATAGTATGGATAAAATATTTTTATAGCTTTTACTCCCGTTGTATATATTAAATACATATATCCAAAATAAGGATTTTCTCCTTTATGGTCTAACAAAAACCGGTTTCGCTAAGTAAAGCTTCGAAAAACTGCCTTGTTTCCGAACAAGGCTGACAACGCAGAGAAGCTTTAGTTAGCGAAGCCGGTGTTTGTCATACCATAGAGGAGAAAATCCTTGCGCCCGGCCGAAGGCCGGCTATACACAGAAGCTTTAGTTAGCGAAGACAGTATTTGTTATACCATAGAAGAGAAAATCATAATTATCGATATATATATATATGTATATATATATATATATATATATATATATATATATATATATATGCACAGCGTTTATTTAGCGAACAGTTTTTGAAGCTAGCGCATAAATGGCGGACAGTTGCATACTTAGCGAACAGTCCGCCAAATGATTACATGCCTAGAGCATATTTACCGGACACGTCAATTTTGCCCCACAAATTTTAATTTTTTTGGTTTATTCTTTTTTTTCACTTTATTTGATTGCACTGTGGTTATATATCAAACAATTACTATTAAAACTTCTATATATACGGTTTAAATGCCTTAATTTTGTATTTTTTTAACAAATTTTAACAAATTTTGTTGCGTAGTATTGCCAAGTACTCTCATATATTTTCCCATTTTTTTCTCCGTAAAAAATATATACAAGTGATTTCGAGGACACAGAGATAAAATATAAACAAGTGACTTCGAGCACACAAAGGGAAAAACTATAAACATGTGACTTCGAGGACAAACCGTTACATTTTTCAGCGTTGCCATTGTAAACAATTTTCCCTTGTTTTTTACAGGTTAATTTACGATGTTTTAAAGTCAATGAAGGTTTTTAAAAATATCCTGCCGTATTCATGAAGAATTACAGTGCATGAACAGTTTGCCTTAAAACACGTTTCAAGCTTGTTTTATATTTTGAATACGGCTGATATAATGATGAAAATATCCAATGATGATTTTTGGCTACTGACCAATCTTATTTTATCTGTCCAACATACCTTAATTAAGGGTTGCACGATCAAGTTTTGCCTTTCAAGTTTTTTAAACTTTAACCGAATTTGATTTCAAAATTCTCTCTGGAGTGGATTTACCTTCGTAACCAAATCTATACCAAATATTAATTTAAACTGAAATTTTGGATTAGTACACTATTATTGATCAAGAGCGACATGTGGCATTTTAAAGATCTGCTGATATGAATTTTATTTTATGTTTTTTTTTTAATAAATAGTTTATTGTATCCTCCTTTTTTAAAGAAAAATATATTTTTTAATTTAATTTTCTTATATGCTTTTATTTGGTTGTTCAACTGCTTAAAACTTAAAAACGCCAAGGCTAAATTGGATACTTTCCTCTTCGTGTTTGTTTATAATTGGTACGCAAAGGTTTAGGGAAAGAGAAAATTCGATAAAACAGGTGGAAAAATTTATTGAAATTGTTATTTTTTTTTTACTTCGTTTTGGTTTTTTTTTTTCAAATATTCAATTTGAAAACACTAAAATAATTTAATTTAGATTTTTAATTTTTTATGGCAATGCGGGCGCATCCGGTGTATGAAGTAGAATTAGATCTTACACACAATTCATACGAGCGCTTTTGCGGCGTCGTTTTTTCTTAGGACTTTATTGTCTAAACCGCAACGCCAAATATTTCATTGAAAGCAAAAACAAAAGACACGTCAAAAAAGCGACGTCGTAAAAATCCCCGTCTGAATTTGCTGTAACACGACGTACGATGTAGATGCGCTTTTTAGTAACATCTTTTTTTTATTTGAGAAAGGGCCTCGATTATCAGTCATTCGATTAATCAGCAACATCAATTATATGGTAAATATACAAGAGTCTTTAATCAACTTAAAATACTTTTGAACAATCATAAAAATGTGAATAAAAGGCGAATTCTCTTGCAAATTACTGGGAAGCATGTTATGCAAAAATTACATTTTTACTTATATTATTTAAACATGTACATTAGGGGTACAACCAATTTTTTGGCATAGTACCATGAGGCCAACCATGTCCTAGTAACCACGAAAATCATAATCTTTTGTAATTTTTCTCAAAAAAGTTCACGCACCAATTGGTTTTTCTAAACCAATGCTATATTAAATATTCATAATTTTATACGGTGTTTTGTATTCTTTTTTATTTTATCTTTTGTTATTAAAGGTTAAAAATACGTTTTCGTTTGCGGAAAAATCTCTTACGATCTCTAAATATTAATGACATTTCATACTTGAGCTATTTTTTGTTGTAAATAAACATATTATTAATTTTTCTTAGCAAAAAATAATATCAAAAATTTTCAAAACTTCATCGCGGTTAGTGTGTGAACTTTTTTGACCTTAGCGAAAAAATAAATATACGTTCCCTTATAGTTTTTTATTGTCTATCTATTAAAAAATTGTTAGAAAGTTATATCCCTAATGTACATACGTAAATCTGTATATAAAATCTCTTAATAATTTCAATTAGAAACACACAAAAAACTACTCAAAATTGTTGCTATTGATAACCGAGGTCTTACTGTATTTTCAAACTGATATTTCAAATTTAGTCAAAGAATAAAACGTAACAAGAAGAAAATAAGTTAAAAGAGAAATATGAGAAAAAGACATAAAAAACACTTACCAAGTCTTTTTGTTTACCCCTCTTTCTTCTCTAAACCGTGGACACCAAACTAAAAGAGACGTCGTAAAAGCCCCCGCCTGAATTAACTGTAAGGCGACATACGTCGTAGAAACGCTTTTATATTTGCGCCAGCTATTGTGTGCCTTTGTATACAATATTGTACGTTTTTATTTGGCATCGTATCTACGTCGTACAGTACTACGTTTATATGGTGCAATTGTGTTCCTTAAGGCTAGATTACACTATCTCACAAGTCTTACGTAATCCACAATACTTTGTGAGATAGAAATCTAATAAGTTTTGTTGCGACTGTCAAGTAATCTAATTTAACATAACAGTTTGTGTACACACGATCTCACAAAGTATAAACACTCACACATGTATTAAAATGCAACCCTGATCCAATGAAAAGTATTATTGCTTACCCTTCGTTTCCACATGCAAATAATTGCTTGCAAGTAGCGTATACGTATTATCAACGAAAAATCGAGGTAAAAACCGATTGGATGAAAGTACAAAAATTGTAAGTATGTTAGTGAAAAAGTGTAATTGTATTGGATTTTTCGAACTTGTACTTGCATGTGGAAACGCTAGGTTAGAAACGTAAATTTTTTTTTATAATACTTGTAATTTTTATCACGCATGCATTCACACCATCAGACTTTTACATATTACTTGAGTTTTTCACAGTATAATTACAATGTATAATAGGGTAAACTAGCCTTAAACTTAGAGACAGCATACAATTATAGTACATTTGAAAAGAAAAATGTTAAAAATTCGTATTTTTTGTGAACAAACTTGAAACTTGTGGTATGTATTTAGTACAAGCACAATAAATCCAAAAGCTTATAAACAAATAAATAGTGCAAAAAACAACCTGTGATATAATTTTCAAGTTTTTGTTTAATTTAATTTTTCATGTTTAATGTTTTTATGTTTGTCTACAACAAATTATTGTTCAATGTAATAAAAAATGTATTTCTCTTTTTACGAATCCCTTGATAAAGTGAACATAACATTCACGAAACGTTGGGAAAATATGAATTAAATGCATTTTAATTGCATATATTTTAATAAACAACTACATTGGCGAAACAACAAAAATAATATAGATACAATTTTTGGCATTTTAGCAATTTCGAGGCATTACATGCATTTTGCGTATTATTTTGTTCTAATATTTTTCTTATAGTCTATAGCTACAATTATGGCGAAAATAATTGCCTTCCGAGATTTAGACATGAAAAATAACATTAAAACTAGCAAAACGCAATAAGGTCTCGTTAGTTACGATAAGTACTTCGAGAAATTTCACACGATAAAGAGTTTGATTTCAATGGCTTAAACAATTTGGGCTGTGGGCCAAAAATTGTGAAATATTTATAAAAATTTTATATTTTTAACATTTTTTATTTTTCGAATTTATTCTATGAGCTTAATTTCAGTTATGTTTAGGACTATAACAAAAAAGTTTTATAAAATACATAACTGAAATTTAGCTCATAGAATAAATTCGAAAAATAAAAAATTTTGATTATAATACATATAAAGATACCTTCGAAAGGAAATAATTCCCAGCTTCTAATACAGTTTTTAAGGCTTAATTTGTTTTAAGCCTTCTTTCTCCCAGTTTATAGCTAAGATTATGGCTAAGACAAGAAAACAAAATTCTAATTGGTTTCCGTGATGAAAAGTATGTAACGGGTGTATAAGAAAACCATTGAGAAATTTTTTCTTAATAATAAAATATAATAATAACATTTTATAGCCAAAATTCATTATACATAGAATAAAACGTGCTTAAAGTAGTAAAAAGTAAAACTACAACGTGTTTCAGAAGGTCGTTATCAAAATAGAACTTTTGAACCGAACATTGCATAATTCAACATAAGACTTTGAACAGTGCACTCTAAAGTCGATTTCATCATCTTTAGATACTTTAGCATCTAAAAGAATATGCGTATTTGGGATCTTTAAGGTATGAAGTATTTAAGAAATAAACAAAATTAAGCAACTTAACAGTAATAAAGGACAGATACTATCTAAGATTGCTTTATTGCATAAAAACTTCACTGCATCCTTTCATCTAATATACTGCAAATTTTAGTTTATTATTATTTATGAAAATCTCTATACAAATTTTAAACTTTTTACGTCTAAAAATACTTATAAAAAACATGACAAATGGTAACGCTGGTAATATGCAACTCTGTGTGTTTTTTTCTACACTGCTGCTAATTCAGCTATTTTCTCGTAAAATCCAGCGATTTTTAATAAAATTTTAAAGATATAAATAATTGTATTTCAATAAGTTGGTTTTTAGCGATCTATAGCTAAATTAACTTATTATTTAAAAAATGTAGCTATTTTAATAGTCTTTGTTTTATAATATTTCAGTAATTATATATAAAAAACTTATTCTTTCATTATTCATCACTTATTATTATTGTGTTTGTTTTATAATATTTCAATAATTTAAAATTTTAAAAGTTGAGCTATCTTTATTGTGTTTGTTTCATAATATTTCAATAAGTTTATTTCGAAAACGTAGTTTCTTGCGATTCATAGCAAAAATGATTTATTATTATTAAAATTGAGCTATTTTTTATTGTGTTTGTTTTTAATATTTCAATACTTTTATTTTAAAAAGGGTGGATTTTGCAATGTAGAGCTAAATTCATTTATTATATTCCAAGAATTTTAATTAAAAAAGAGTGATTTTTAGCGATTTATAGCTAAATTTACTGACTATTTAAAAAATTGAGCTATTTTTGTATGTGTTTGTCTTATAATATTTCAATACTATTATCTAAAGCGGCTCATACACTTGCAATAAAATAGTTCAGTTTGACGTATTGTACAATTATATCGCCAATGTGTATGTGATATACGATGGTCGCACAATATATTGGCATTAATCAAATTACTTTAATTTTTATTGCACAACGAAAAGATAGTGAAATGTGTTGGCAACATTGTACAACATTGTTTGTTATTTCTATAGGTAATGCTCACCTTTTTATTGAATGAATGAAAACATAGTGGGACTTATTGCATAATATAGAACAAAATTGAAATAATATGGCGAATATCATATACAATAATATTGCAGGTGTATGGTCGCTCAAAAAAAATTATTTAAAAAATGTAGCTATTTTTTAAGGTGTTTGTCTAATAATATTTGAATAATTTTATTAAAAAAGGGTGGTTTTTAACGATTTATAGCTAAATTCACTTATTAGTTTAAAATTTAACTTTTTTTGCTTGTTTGTTTTAAAGGATTTCAATAATTTTATTTAAAAAAAGGGTGGCTTTTAGCGATTGATAGCTAAATTTACCTAGTATTTAAAAAATTTAGCTATTTTTGCTTGTTTGATTATGAATATTTCATTAATTTTATTTCAAAAAGTGTGGTTTTTAACGATTTATAGCTAAATTAACTTAGTATTTAAAAAACTTAGCTATTTTTGCTTGTTTGTTTTATAATATGTAATAGGTAAATTTAGCTATCAATCGCTAAAAACCACCCTTTTTTTTAATCATTCAAATAATATTAGACAAACACTTAAAAAAATAGCTAAATTTTTTAAATAATAGCTATTTTTAGCTAAAAACCACCTTTTTGAAATAAAATATAATAAAATATAATGAAATATTCATAACACTGCTTTACAAATTTTTAATTTGGAAAATTACCAAGAACGCCACGTGCCTAGATAAGTTATTTTTGACCTCCTGAACACGAAAAACGCTGTAATTTTTTTTTCAAAAGAACAGTTTTTTAGATAACGGTACTTTTGTGTTTTTCGGTGTATGGTCCCACTCAAACCCTTGTGGAGCCCAACCGAAAAATCCGATCGAGATAAATGGCATATCGTTGGAAAGGTAATTGAATGCCTTTTCCGTCTTATCTGATAAGAATTGGCTGAGTTATGGCACCTCAAAGTTCGAAATTTGCCTATTTTTTACGTTTTTTTTCAAAATTTTTCATTTTTGTTTCGTTTTTTTTCTACGTAATAGTAAATATCTGGAATGTTTTATTTTTTAACCAAATAGTTTATTTAATTACCAACATTTTAAGCGTAATTTGAAAAAATTGGATGAAAAATAAAGTTTTTATTAAGGATTTTGTGGAACGACAATATTTTCATCTCATATAAAATTCCGTCTTTTTTTTACCATCAGTTGGGCTCCACAAGGGTTTGAGTGGGACAATACACCGAAAAACACAAAAGTACCGTTATCTAAAAAACTGTACTTTTGAAAAAAAAATTACAGCGTTTTTCGTGTTCAGGAGGTCAAAATTAACTTATCTAGGCACGTGGCGTTCTTGGTAATTTTTGGCTGTAAACCAGTGTAATCAAACAAGCAAAAATAGCTAAATTTTTTAAATAATAGGTAAATTTAGCTATCAATCGCTAAAAACCATCCTTTTTCAAATTAAACTATTGAAATATTATAAAACAAACAAGTTAAAATAGCCCAATTTTTTAAATAATAAGTTAATTTAGCTATCAATTGCTTAAAACCACCCTTTTTCAAATGAGATTATTGAAATATTATAAAACAAACAAGCAAAAATAGCTAAATTTTTTAAATAATAGGTAAATTTCGCTATAAATCTCTGAAAACCACCCTTTTTGAAATAAAATTATTGAAATATTAAAAAATAAACAAGCAAAAATAGATAGATTTTTTAAATAATAAGTCGATTTAGCTATCAATCGCTAAAAACCATCCTTTTTGATAAAATAATTAATGAAATATTATAAAAAAAACAAGCAAAACTAGCTAAATTTTTTAAATAATATGTAAATTTAGCTATCAATCGTTAAAACCCACCCTTTTGCAAATAAAATTATTGAAATATTATAAAACAAACAAGCAAAAATAGTAAAATTTTTTAAATAATAGGTAAATTTAGCTATCAATCGCTAAAAACAACCCTTTTTCAAATAAAATTATTGAAATATTATAAAACAAACAAGCAAAAATAGCAAAATTTTTTAAATAATATGTAAATTTAGCTATCAATCGTTAAAACCCACCCTTTTTCAAATAAAATTATTGAAATATTTTAAAACAAACAAGCAAAAATAGCTAAATTTTTTAAATAATATGTAAATTTAGCTATAAATCGTTAAAAACCACCCTTTTTTTAAATAAACTTATTGAAATCCTTTAAAACAAACAAGCAAAAAAAGTTAAATTTTAAAATAATAAGTGAATTTAGCTATAAATCGTTAAAAACCACCCTTTTTTAATAAAATTATTCAAATATTATTAGACAAACACCTTAAAAAATAGCTACATTTTTTAAATAATTTTTTTTGAGCGACCATACACCTGCAATATTATTGTATATGATATTCGCCATATTATTTCCATTTTGTTCTATATTATGCAATAAGTCCCACTATGTTTTCATTCATTCAATAAAAAGGTGAGCTTTACCTATAGAAATAACAAACAATGTTGTACAA
Organism: Pollenia angustigena; assembly: GCA_930367215.1. Lineage (NCBI taxonomy): Eukaryota > Metazoa > Arthropoda > Insecta > Diptera > Polleniidae > Pollenia > Pollenia angustigena. The sequence continues at coordinate 217,449,194 of OV884058.1, read as the reverse complement.
TGTTGCCAACACATTTCACTATCTTTTCGTTGTGCAATAAAAATCAAAAGTAATTTGATTAATGCCAATATATTGTGCGACCATCGTATATCAGATACACATTGGTGATATAATTGTACAATACGTCAAACTGAACTATTTTATTGCAAGTGTATGAGCCGCTTAATAGGGCAAATGCAAAATATCGAAGTTTTTTTGTAAAATTAAACAACAAAACACACAGAGATTTCGTTATATTTTATAAAAGTGTTACGATATTTTTGTGGTTTTCATGGGCAACGGCGTATGTCTTAAAACAAATGTTTCAGGAAAGCCGAAAAACCATTCGATATCCAATGCGCTAGGTATTTCACTTTTTATACTTTGGCATTAAGTAAAAAATCGGAATTGATTTATATTTTTCCAAAAATGTATAATATGCATAATAAACATAATAAAAACTTTGGACACATAAAAGTCATGCCAAGTTTCTTAAAAGTGATGTTTTTCGAACATTTAACTTTACTTCTGCGCACGTGATACCCAACAACTGCATTTTAGGAAAAAACAGGATCAAAGAAGTACTGGTATTATTAGAAACTACTTCGAAATATATTTTACATGATGTGTTAAAAATTCCGTTAAGAGCAAATTCCCAAATTAAATATTTCTAGAAAGATTTTTCTACGAAACTTAAAATTTTGTTAGTATATTTATTAAACATAATCTGCCGTATTCATAAAAAAAAAATAAGTTTGAAATGTGTTTTGGTGCAAAATTTTCATAAAATTTTTTCCTAAAATACAACTCAAAAGACTATGAATAGAAAGAATTTTATATTTATAAAGCTTAAAAAAATTTTATTTTGGAAGTAAAAATATGTATGTTTTTAGTAATAATTTATGTACTTGTTACATATTTAATTATTGTTATATGTACATTATTACTTAAGTGTTACGCAAGGCCGAAAACCCGCAATAAAGTAAGTTTATTAAGCAAATATCTAGAGTTAAATAAATAAATATCGACATAATTAAAAGATAAAGCCAATTTTGTTAAAAGAAATGTCAGCCACGGAGTATGAATATATAATATTACCTCAAAATTGGTAAATCTGGATGCTTTAAACTCCATGTAAAACACATTTTGAAGCATTTTCCAATGATTCCCATATTTTATAAATTCATTTTTTACCTATATAGATATAGATAAATTATTTTGCAATTTTTACGACCTATAACTCCTTAACTAGGAGCGTTTGCGCGAACAACATGTTCCTATAAAACTTCTTTCAAGAATACTAAAAAATTATATAAATATCAATTTGGTGCTGAGCCGAGTTAATATTCTTTTCTGTTAAACAAAAAAAAAAAAAAAATTTTAAGCACTCATTCTTTAAAAAATTTTGTTTATTAGCAACACTTTTTCTGTTTTGTAGTGCACAAAAAAAGAAATGAGTTTAATTTGAATACAACGGCAAAATAAGCACAGACAACAACCTGCAGCATCAAAGTCGGCAAATACAGCGCATATTTGACGAACAGCTGTATACGTTGCGTTTAATTGCCGAAACTGTCTGGAAAATATGCCCCTTGTATAGGAAATTTAATATTCCCACATTATTATTTGGGAATAATAATGTGGAAACATGGCAACAAAAAATTTCATATACTAGGAGCATATTTTCCAGACAGTTTCGGCAATTAAACGCAACGTATGCACCTGTTCGTCAAATATGCTCTGCTCACAAAAAACGATTTTTAAAAGACTTTTAAGACTTTTAGAAGAAAAATATTGAATTTGTATTTCGAAAATATTGCAATTTATAATATTTCATCAAAAAAAGTAACGATTTTTTGTGTTCGCATAATATTCCCTGTGCATAAGTATATATATATATATATATATATATTTAATATATACACCCAGAGAAAAAGCTACAAAACCATTTTTAAAAAAATTCGACCCATATTATGTTTAATTTAACCAAATCATTGTCGCCGACAACCATATTATGGTTAAATTACTTTCTTGAAAAATAGTTTTGTTGTTTGCAACCATAATAAAACATGGGTTTCTCTGCTATGTAAGATTATGGTAGAATTTTAAAAATGAAAAATGGCCCAAAAAAATCGGCTATTTTTCATACAACATTTTTGGGTGATTTTTCATTATGAAATTTAAAAAACGAAAAATCACCCAACAATAACGAAAAATAGCCCAAAAATGTTGGGCCATTTTTCATATGAAATCAGGCCCAATTTTATATGCAATTTTTTTGGGCGATTTTTCATTTTTTTTTTTTTTGGGCGATTTTTCTTTGGGCGATATTTCCTACAGCCCAATTTTGTTACTGCCTGCATCCCTTTATTGAAATACTTGCAACTTGCAATTTAATAGTGGAATACTGTTCCTTTATTTTGAAAGATGGGCTGTTTTCCTAAACGTGTGTTCACAATGTATCAATACCGTGTTGATGCATTGTGTACTTAAATTTTTACCTACGTTGTGCTGTAAATGAATATGCTTTGCATCTACATTATTTTAACTGCTTTATTTGCTTTTCTCTGCGCAGTGACAGCTACAAAGTTGCATTTCGGAACAAAATGCATTGTCAAAATTTTTATGGTTGCATTTAAGAACATGTTGCCGTGTATTACTACAATGCAACAGGAGTTTAGGAAAACAGCCATGTTTCAGCGTCATAGTTTATAGCGATTTTCAACATTTGTAAAAATTGTGATTTAAATTTTTATAATAAAATAAAAATTATTCTTTTAAAAGAAAAACGGCAAAAAAATGTATGGCTAAATCTAGCCACTAAATGGCTAAATCGGCAACACTGCCCCCCACCAAGATAATAACAGAAAGTTATATAAATACCGCTCCTTAGATATAAATAAATCAACTCTGTGTCACGCCCACATTTTGTCAGATGTTGTGTATGATAAACAAGTAAGAGAGCTATATTCGGCTGTGCCGAATCTTATATACCCTTCACCATTGTGGGAGCAGAATACAGAGCAACTAGACAAAAACTAAATAATTTTTACATATGTATACATACATAATTATAATACTTTAAACTCCATTATAAATTAAATTTAAAAAGCGAAAACTGGTAAATATTTTTTTTAAATCGTTTTTAGAACATAAAAAAATAAAAATTAAAAAAAAATTTTCTTTTAAAAAACCCAGATTCGAGGGACAACCGGATTTGAACTTCGCTTTTCATAAGGACCCAGAATATATCTACTTTATAGGGTGTAGGATCAATATTGTAGAAATTACAAACGGAATGACAAAGTTATATATACCCTTTTACCTTCGGTGAAGGGTATAAAAAGATGCTTGTACATTAATGGTGTTTTCTTTTCTGACAATAATGTTCCATATATGCTACCATTCGTGCGGGTTTTTGTTCCATTCTAAAAATATATGCAAAATGTGAGAAGTTGTCGTTTTCCTTTCTAAATATGTTGCAACAATAAATGGCAAATTTGTTCCATTTCTTACCCGCAGTTATAACTGAGTGTGAGATAATGCCCTTTTTTGCATCTGCGTAAAGTACTTTTTTTATGCAAGCAAGTATTTTTTTTCTTGTGATTTTTAGTTATATTGGGATGGATTTAAAAACTTTTTGTTTTTCGTTTGTTTTACTTTTATTATATTTTTTTTTGTCGCAAAATGTTTACATAGCGTCTTCACCAGACAATTTTTTGTCATACCAAACGTCAAACTTCATATTAAAAAAACGCTGACAAAAATTTCCGATTTTTTTTTATATAGACTTTGACGTTTGGTATGACAAAAAATTGTCAGGTGAAGACGCTATGTTAACAACAGCTGACATAATTTATTGAAAATCAGTGCTGTTAACGCTTATGGAATTCCAAAAAAATTTAATGTTGAAAAGTGCTTTTAGTACAAACTTTGCTTTCAATATTTAATACGCTAAATACACATTAGTATTGAGTATAAAACGTAGCTATTATTTTGTTCCATTGTAGCTTAGAAAAATGTATCACTTTGTAAGGGTTCGTGTAACCTAATAAATATATAACACAACTATAGTGCATCATTATTTTTTAGAAAAGAAATCACCATAAATTAGATTTTATTTTTTAGCTAATACTGCCTTAAGTTCTATATGTAATTAAAAATGCATTTAATCCATACTTTCCCAACGTTTCGTGAATTTTATGTTCACTTTATCAAGGGATTCGTAACAAGAGAAATACATTTTTTATTACATTGGACAATAATTTGCTGCAGACAAACATAAAAAACATTAAACATGAAAAATTAAATTAAAGACCAACTAAAAATTATATCAGGTTTTTAGATATTGTGCAACACAGTACCCAATTTGGAAACTTTGGCTCCTGGTTTTCTTCAGATATGGGCATTTCCGTCAAAAAGTCCACCGTGACCGAAAATTTAAAAGTTATAAAAAGCCGATTATTTTGCGATATTGTTATAGAGAAATATTTTGATTTTACTAATTTTATAAATTCCCCCATAAATTTGTTCACTTAGATGAACAATCAGACTACAAAGTTGTGCAAACGTAATTTCTTATTTGTGAGAATGTTTTATTGTATGTTTTCTTTAATATTTATCTTTCTTAAAAGAGGTGATATTTGATAAAAAAGATTCCTAAAAAATTGTCTTACATGGTCTGTAATCTAAGGAAGAGTTCAAAGAGAAATATGTTATTCGGGTTAACGGTAAATTTTTATTTTATTTTAATCATTATTCAGTTAAATTATTACGGAAAATATTTCACGTTCGAAATGTCACGTATCGACCCAGATTTTCGCTTAAAAAAAAAAGAAAATACAGAAGATTTTTGAATCATACCAAGATATTTTAATGTTACATTGCTACGTGTAATTCTGAAAGTTGTGCCAGGTTTCGCTGAGTTACGCCTTTTTATACATGGCCACAAAAACTACTTTTGTTTTTTTTACGTTCGAACCGCTTCTTCTTTTGCCATTATCTTTGACCTAGAATCGCGCCCTTCATAAACTTTAGCATAGATAACAGCGCTTTCTTAGTGCCATAATTTAAGGGAAAAGAGAACGTAAAAATATTTGTTGTTTAAAATGTTATTGCATTTGTTATTGCGTACGCCTGTCACGTTCATCACTTTGGAATTACCCATATACAAAAAAATAAAATTAAAAAAACAACAACAACCAGGGATTTTTGGGTAAAATTAGAGCCAGTCATGGTTTTTGCTCATACCTCAGCCATTTGTGGACCGATGTGGACCGGACTATGTGTGTTATAATTATATAACAACCGAGGCCTTGTCATATCTGGGGTCTTCGGAAAACCCATTTCAACGGACACACGGACAGACGGACATCGTTAAATCAGCTTTGGTCCTCATAAGGTCTCAGAATATACATATATACTTAATAGAGTCTAAGGACAGTATTGTATAAGTTTTAAAATTTCCTATATTTTAAGAAATTTGTATGAAAATATTTAAAGCAAAAGCATAAGGAAAGGCTTACCGCATGCCGTTTATCTTATTCGTCTACAAAAATTCCGAGTCGTAGCTGCTCCCCCAAACAAAAAAGACATACGAAAGAGGTTCTTTTCAATATTTCTATTCACAATAAGATATTGCAATTTTTTGATTTTAAATGATGCTAAAAAAGGACATATCAGTCTTGGATTCGAATATTTAAAAAGGTCATCGTGCAATTTTTGTTGCAGCAATTCTTGAGTTTATAGGTGAGGGAGGCGAGAACATTAAAAAGGGTACTCAGTTTAATGAACTCTGCAATTTTGTTTTGTTTTATAAATCTCACACTTTTAAACTTGATGGCTTGGCTTTAGATGTATTTGTATTTATATATAAAATATAAAAATAACAAGATAAAAACACAAAAATTGCAACCCTAGAATCTCAAAATCTGGACAATACTGCAATTTCAAAGCCGAATTTAAAAAAATTCCAAGTCTGGACGATGACTAAGGCCCAGAACAGACGGTAAAACGCACAGAAACAACAGAAATTCGCTTAGTACTTTTTTGTTAACTAATTTAATTTGAAAAATATGACCAACTTAATTTAATGCCAGCCTAATACCGTACTTAATATAATCACAAATTTTAGTGCATTTAATAAAAAAAATTTAAGTACCTTCTGACTAATTAGACCTTCAAAATTATTCATTATTTATTTTTTGCGAAATCGTTACTTTTTAAAATCTACAAACCAAATTTAATAACTCAATGCCTTTTTAGACGGGCAAAGGGAAAACTACTCATTGCAATTTTATAGACATGTGAACAAATTTTTAATTATTTTTATTTTCTTGCATATTTTATGATTCTTTATGTTTGTCGTAGCAAGAAAAAAAATCGTTTAAAAGTTTACACTTCGTTAATTTTTAGGACTAGATAAAAAAAAAAAATCTTGATTACAATTTGTAATAAAAATTATGAATAGTCAGTCGGGTTAACTTTAAATTCAAACTTGGAATTTTATTACAACAATTTTTTTTTTCATATTAGTTCTGTTTTTATTATTTTTTCAAAGTTAGCGCCTCATAAATTTTTGGCAAACTAAGAAAACTTTTGCAAAAAGCGTTAATATTTTATGCAATACATACATAATAAAATTATTTTAAATTTCCATTTTGAAGAATGCCAGTTTTTGCAAGTGATTTGTGGTTTCCTTCTTAGATAATCCACAATCATGGACTGACTCTTTACATACAATTATTTGCTTAATTGCCAGGCGGTTGCAATTGTGATTTTATTTTTCTTTTTCATTTAATATTTTTAAACTGTTCTGTACGTTTGTCATTCCGTTTGTAATTTTAACAATATTTATTTTATAAAAACCCGAAATTTCGTATAAACTTCCTTTAAGTAAGGTTAAGCCTTTTTTCAGTATGCGCAGTCGTTTTAGAAACATATTTTTTTTTTTTTTTTTTTTGGCAAAAAATTATTTTTCTTTTTTTTTAGAATATTTTTTTGCAAAATTTCGAAATTTTTGTTTGTTAAAATTCATAAAAAATTGTAAAATTCTCGACATATAAAAAACGAAGTTGCAAACAAAATAAGCCAAAAATGATTAAAATCTGTTAACAACTTTTAATTTTACTCACAAAAGTCGTATGGGAGCCCCCCTAAGAAGTAAAGATATTGAGCGGGTATGTTTTGGGAACTTGTTAAAACAAAAAACTAAAAAAGGTCGGTCATACATTGCGTCCCCCTAGGTGCGACTCCTTGGCAGTTATCGACTTTTTTCTGTTTGTATTGAAAATTTTGTATGGGAACACTCCTAAGGCATGGAGATAGCTGGTAGGTATGAAAAATAAAGTAGGGTTTGTCATACATTTTACATTTCTAGAGGCTGCAGGGGCCTCTGCAAATATGGCGGTTTAATGAAATTCTTAAATTTAGGCCCTTTATCGTACCCGAATTAGGTTAAAACGCCAGGTGGCTCGCTTGCCTCAAAAAAAGTGCAAAAGTCTAGCACAGTGTAATTACGCTCTATAAAATGCATGGGTACTTGCGCAAGCAAACGAAGCTGTTTTCGGATTATTTCAGAGAAAAATACTTCGTAATCGACATCAAATGAATCATGAATAAAACAAAGTGCAACTATTGGGCTGGTTTCGCCATGTTGCTCGCATAGAAGAAATTGCTTCAGAATGGAAATCATTCGACTATAATCCCAAGGTACTACGAATCGCATAAGCCCTTATGACACTTCATTTTTAATGCATTGTTCAAGTTTTGGTGAACAGTGCAAATATAAAGTAATAGAAAAATTTACCAAGTGCGAAGGGTTCAGCTGTATTAAAATAAATGTCAAACTGTCAAAAATTTTACTAAAGTTATCGATAAAAAATGAAGTTATGTCAAAAAAAATGTAAAATTGTTCAACTTAAAATTGACATTTCAAGCTTCAAATATAATAAAAGTGTTGCTGAATCAGCGGTTTATGGGCAAATACGGCGATTAACCGCTTTTTGTTTTTAGGTTCCTCATAAACAAAAAGTTGGCAACATTGAATAAAATTAACAGAACAGGGATGTCCAATTGTACTTTTTTGTTGACACTTTTTAAACTAAGATTTTTAATACATTTTTGTGGCGTTTTTTAAGAACAAAAATTAAATTAATTTCAACTAAAAAAAATCTTTTAGTACAATTACGGTAAAAAAGTACAATTTTTAAAAGTTGTTGATACAATTTTAAAAATTCTCAACGCTATCCCTGAAACAAAACCATAACAAGAGAAAAAAAACTAAAAAACTTTGTTACATTTTTTATAAATTGCTCTTTCTAGCATTTACTGTTTCTTTCTATCAATTCTATATCAATTAATGAATAAAAAATGTAGTGTCATAAATGCTATAATAGGAAATGACCGAAGCTCCGGTGGAAAGACCAAGTAAAAGAAGACCTGGCAAAACTTGGTGTAAGCAGCTGGCAACACAACGCATTAGTCTGAGTCTGAGTATTATGGTGAAGTGTATGTATGATTCGGCTAAGCCGAATACAGCACTTTTACTAGTTTTAATTGTAAACTATCTAATATAAATCTAAAATATAAGCAACATTTCAATTAAATTATTTTGTTAATATGCATGTGTTTAATTTAATACAATCACTCTCTTGTATAAGAGCAATTACTTAAGATTATGCACTTAAACAAATATGTTGATTAAACGTAAATTTCATTTACGAATTATTAAGTGATTCAAATACAGCAAAAGAAGGAAGGGGAAAGGGAAGAATAAATATTATTTTTCTTGTATAAACTTACATTTTGCACAAAAAAAATTACTGTTTGTAAATTGAAAAAAACAGCTTATATTTATCGCTTTTACAAGTTTTATAATTTGCACGTTTTTCAGTGCTTTTAAACGAGAAATGCATCTAAGTCATCGTCCATACTTGCAATTTTTGTTGCAGAAGATTGGGGAGGGGTACTCAGTTTCATGTACTCTGCAATTGTGTTTTGTTTTGTCAATCTCACACTTTTTAACTTGAAGTTGGCTGTAGGAGTATTTGAATTTATGTATACATATAAAAAGAACAAGATAAAAATACAAACATTTCATAACCTGGACATTAGTGCAATTTCAAAGCAGAATTTAAAATTGCAAGTCTGTACGATGTTTAACTAAAACTCGCTTATTTGCATATACAAAGCTTAAGGAAAATCAGTTTATATTCATCAGCATCATGAATAACAACTATTTCACTTGCATCAAAAGTTTAAGTATACATTTACTGTCGTATTCCTATGAAATTAAAAATGGATTTGAAATGCATTTTAAGAAAAATTTGTATGACAATTTAAAACACATTTCAAACTTATTTTAATTTTTATGAATACGGCAGTTAAAGTTTCATTAAAAATTATGAAAACAACATAGTCCGCAGTATTTAATGGGTCTTCGGAAAATACATTTCAACCAGTGATGGAAAATTTAAAAATTTAGATAGTACTGACCACCAAGGAAAAGAGTACTTTTTTCAATATTTTGGTATTTTTTCAAAAAAAAATTTTTGATAATAATAAATTTTGTGTAGGCAATGTTGTTAACAGGGCTGTGGAGTCGGAGTTGTAGAGTCGGTGTTAAGGTTTTTCTACCGGAGTCGGAGTTGATGTACCCACAAAAAGTTCGCGACACCGACTCCAAAATTTTTCGGCATGAACAATTTTGAAAAATATTCGAATAATTTCCAAAATAAAAATGCTTCGAAATTGGCGATGCAATATGTATTTAAAATATTGATTCGAAATTTTTACTCAATCTATATTTAACCATTTTTCAGATGGTATTGGATTACAAAAAGAGTTTAAATTCAAATAAGGACCAGTCTTATATACATTTAGCGTTAAGGTTAGATTAAAAGTCGGAGTTGGAATTTCAGAGGTTGTAGTCAGAGTTAGTTCTTTTTGTTGACGACTCAACTGCCCTAGTTTTCAATGTTAAAAAAACTACCAACGCTAAATTTCTTAACAAAGCAGCATAACAAGAAAAGAGTCCTAAAACGGACGTGGGGGTACCGTGGTATTTTTGAAAGGAAAAAGTACTGAAAATAGTACCATAGTACTGAATTTTCCATCACTAATTTCAACATACACACGGATAGAGGGATATCTTTAAATCAACTTCGCTACTCATAGGCCCATCACACACTAGACTAATTATGCTGGCGTTAAATGGCAGTTTGCAGGCAAGCGAGGTGGAGGGAATGGTTTTCCGTTGGCGTAAAGTTTCAACCGGCTTCAACCCCGCACAAGCAGCACAAAACTAATTAATGCACATTTTGCATTAATGCAAAAAACACTAATACATTCAAAGTTTTGTACACGCACACATTTTATGCCAGATAATTTAACTACAGTGTGTGATTGATGGAACAAAATTGTTCCCTTAAAAATTAGTCTAATGTGTGATGGGCCATTGGGACCCAGAGTAAATATGATTTATAGGGGCAAGATCAATATTATAGAAATTCCAAACGGAATGACAAATTTCAAAAAGTAAACTTTACTTTAAAAGCAGGACGCTTGTAAAGTAGAAATTTTAAAGGTCCTTAAACCTTAAACAATACTTTTGAAGTAATTTTTATACATAAGTTACTTCTACTTTCTATTTAACAATAGTGGTTTTCACCATTTGTGATAAATGCACAGCTCTGTTTTATTAAATACGACTTTCATAACAGTTGGGACCCATATTCGTGATAGGGATAGTGAAACATATTTAAAAATGTATTATTAAAATAAGTTAACTTAATATTTTATAATGGAATTGTCAAATAATGTAACTTAATCAATTTGGCCTATATTGGCTTACGATTATACGTGAATAAATAAATAAATACGATTTTATACTACATAACAAGGCGAATTCACTAGAAGGTGAGGTCAAGTCAACATATGGTGTTTTTTATGGTGGCCGACTTGTCAAAGTTTGTATACAAACTAGTTTTTTATGTAAACAAACCTATTTTTTACTAGCAATATTTTGACAACCCGACCACAGAAGCAGTGTTGTTGTTGACCTTACCTTCTGGTCAATTCGCCTTGCAACATAGCATAAATGTCTTTTTCGTATGTATTGTAAATTAATGAATCTGCTGAGTGTGTGAAAGAGAGAGATAGAATTTTGTCAACTATTTTATTCTGGAAAATCCAACACAAGTGTTTATTTACGACAGCTGTTTTATAGGATTTTTCTTGGCCAAAAATAATTTTTTGCACTATCAATAAAAATGTTTTTGCTAATGACGTTCGGTTAAGAATATAACAAAGCAAATGACTGCATATTAGGTTTTTGCAAAAAACAAATATCAGCAGATTTATGGGCAGTCGAAGTTGACATTTACAAGCAACGTTAAGAGGGTTGGCGGAGGTTTCTTCATAGAGGAACTGGATGTGAAGGTTTCCTTTCGTCTGCCGGATGGATGTAGTGTCCTGCAGGCGGAAATCTCGGCTATAAGGCGGGCGACAAACTGGCTGAGGTATCATCGCATATCGAGAGATATACGTATATTTACTGACAGCAAGGCTGCCCTTGCTTCCCTAGCGGGTGTCTACATGACTTCTAGGTTAACTGCAGAAGGTCGGGCTTTGGATGAGATTGCGAAACATTCAAGGGTAACGCTTATATGGATACCGGGTCACTCGGAGTGCCCGGGTAATGTAGTGGCATATGGGCTGGCCAAACAAGGTGGTCGCATGAATAACGTGTTCATCGATCAATTTGTTGGTCTTGCAATGGCTCACTGTAAATTACTTATCAGGCGCGAGTCTTATAGAGTTGCGCAGATGCGGTGGACCTGTGAGTCCACCTGCTTGATATCCAGGATCCTTTGGCCTGGATATGATGAACGGAGAACTCGCTCTCTACTTGGGTTCAGCAGGGACCAGATTAGGACGGGATCGGTTTTGACTGGACACTGGCCGGTGGGGACTCATGCTGGAAGAATTGGTCTGGAATTAAACGACTACTGTAGGAGTTGTCAGAACGAGGAGGAAGAGGAGACTGTGCTTCACTTCCTTTGTCATTGCCCTGGATTGCGGGCATTAGGGAAGAATACCTGGGGGAACCGGTGTTTTCCTGCTTGGGGGATCTGTACAGGATGGAACTAAAATCGCTCATTCAATTCACTAGGAAGACGAAGTGGTTGGAATTTGCTGTGACGCCATCTGAGTAACTGCTCTAAGGGATGGGCATTGGCGCCGGGTATTACAAAGGGACCAATGGCTGCCCATGGAACCTAACCTAACCTAAGCAACGTTCAGAGTGCAACATTAAAAGTGTAATTTTGATATAAATTAAAACGTTTTTTAAAAGATATTTAATAAAAAGAAGAAAATCGTACATGCAATGGAAAAGAGAGGGGATAGTAAGCAATTAAAAATACCCAAAAAAATTTGGTAGACGTTATTGCTTTTGTTAACAAAACGTGTAATTCTATCTTAACCTCAAAATTTTTGTCTTATTACTTGAACATTTTTCGAAGTGTAGTAATTACTACTGTCTACAATATTTAAACATATTTTTATAAATTAATTAACATTTAAGGAAATGACAATTAGGATTTATGAATGATTAATGTATTTGCTTAGTAACTAACAACTGTAATTAATGTGAATACAGTGGGCCGACAGCACAAAATAACTAAGATTTTAGGTAATTTTTATAATATTTTTGTCTTTATATGTAAAAAGTGAGATTTGTAACATAAAAGATTCTGTTTAAAAATAATTAAGGGATAATTTACTCTTATGAATGGTTTCCACATGACAGACGATTGATTTTTTTTAATGCTTTTCATATAAATTTTACCACACAATAAATCGCACTTCATGTGGAAACCGCACATTAGTGTATGTAAACTACTTGTTTACCAAAAGATTTCTGACCAATCTAGATGGAATGTGTGACATTCGAGCTTCTTTGCCAAAAGATTTTTAACAAACATTATTGGAAATCTAGGGATTTTTTCCTAAATAGTGGTGGAGAGCAGTTTCGGGTGATGTAGAATTTAATGCTTAATTGAAGATTTTTTTTTTTTATGATCAGTCTCTGAGATTTGTTCTCAGGTGTTTTATATACACGATCAAAATGCTTCTGGAATATGCTTATGGTATGATTAAAAGATTAGTAAAATTAGTATGTGGGACACAGACGATGCTGGAGGGATAATCAAACCAATTTTGGCATAACGTCAAGCACACGAGTTTGACTCAAGCGTGGGGTATAGACGATACTGGAGAAAAAATCAACCCAATTTAGACATTACATGTATATCATGTATATACCGTTTTATTTTCCAAAGATTTTCTCAAATTTCAAAAATAAAAATCTTTTTGTGATTCCTTCCGAAATTTTTCGATTTTCTGTAACGAATTGACGAAGTGGGTGTTCAAATATTTTTCAATAAATTCCGTATACCCCCAGAAACTGGATTTTTTATCGGTTTTTGTAACATGCATTACCACTGTGTTAATAAAAGTTGAATTATTCTTAAATGCTGTACTTATGTGGGCAAAAGTTGAACTTTTTAAAAAAGTGATCTTAAAAATTTCTACATCTGAATAAATTTACTCTACGAACTCAAGGATGTTTTCCCCCGGACTTTTTAACATCTCGGGAAAATGGAAAAATATTAAGAGTTTCCGAAAATCTAGAAAATTCTCGTTTTAAGTAAAAATAACTAAAATATTTTTTTATTCTTAGACTACAAAGAAAATCAACGTTGAATCCCATATTCGAAAAAAATTATAGATTGGAGTTTTTTATATTTTAATATCGATATAAGAATATAGTGTGTTCAGTCCAAAAGCTAGTTAGAATATTGTAACATTTTTAAAAGAGAAATATTAAAAGGTTTTATTTGAAAACAATTAAAAAATAAACATGTTTCAAAAAGAGAAGGTTATATTCTAAAGCTAATTAAAGTAAATATTTATTGCTTTAATTAGAAATCAAATAACTAAATATCACTTAAAACACTTTTTTCCAAAAGTCTTTACAAGGTACTTTTGAGGAGTTTAAAATCAAGATTTTCTTAACACATTCCAAAACATAGTTCTTTTAATTAGAACCACCTGACATTTAGTAAAAAACTTTCACTTAGTCATAATAAAAAGACAATTAAATTAAATGTCTCATTCACTTTCAATGGCACAATTAAAAATTAAACAAATATGTATAGTACAAAAATTAGGCAACAACTAACTAATATTACAAAAAAGAAACAAGCAATGACGTACAGTCGTTTGATTAGATACCCTACACCACAATATATAAATAGACAAATTTTCGAGAAAACCCATGGTTAGTTTAATCATGGAACTTGTTTCAATAATTGTTTAGGTATCTTCATCTATATGAGATTTGTTTGCCTTTAAGTGATTTTAGGAAGGGGGTTTGAAAGGGCCCTATGATTAAGTTTGAACCACTGTTATATTTTTAAGACCATTTTTTTATCAATTTTTGGCATAACTTAGCATTTTTTCACAAGAATCTAACAATTTCTTTTTTTTAAGTTTTGGCAACACTGGTCAATACCAACATTTATAAGGAAGTTATGGCATTAAAAGCTATTTTCGGAAGTAGCATGTATTTGTATGGCGGCTATGTGAAATTATAGACCGATTCTCACCATTTTCAATAGGCTTCGTTCTAATGAGCATTGAAACTTCCTTTAAAAAAAAATTGTGAACTGTATTTTGCGAACAAAAGTACATGCACAGACAATCAGTCAGCCAGCCAGCCGGATGGACCAACAATGTTAAATCGACTCAGAAAGTGGTTCTGAGTCTATCGGTATGCTAAAAGATGGATCTAACAAGGGCCAAGTGCTACACACATCAGCACAAACTCATACCCTCTCCACTATTGTAGGTATAACAACAAGAACAATTAATTAACCATAAAAGTTTGCCGCTGTAGTGAGCTAGTCTATCACTGATGAGGTTGCGGGTTCGATTTCCACCAGCGACTCAACTCTTTGCTTTGCGGTATTCGCTTAAGCCTAGATTACACTATCTCATAAGTCTTACGTATTCCATAATACTTTGTGAGATAGAAATCTAATGAGTTTTGTTGCGACTGTCAAAAAATCTAATGTAGCATGACAGTTTGTGTTCACACCATCACACAAAGTATAAACACTCACACATGAAAAAAAATGCAACCCTGATCCAATGAAAAGTATTATTGTTTAGCAATTTTTCAAAAAACGATGAAGTCGTATGGGATGTCAAACTTTTTTCATAACACTTGTCATTTTCGTGACACATTGCATTCACACTATCACACTTTGTCATATTACTTGAGATTTTGACATGTATTAATACAAAGTATAATAGTGTAATCTAGCCTTTAGGAATTTTTTTTTTTACATACATATGTAAGTGTTAATATGGGTAAAAAGAAGAACAGATTTTATTTAATACAAGCATTCCCATATCGTGTTTACCCTTCACAACAGTACTACAAAATAATTTTTTTGTGTTCTAAATTTTAGTTTTGTGTTTTTAATAAAAGAGTATTTTTCAAACTATTTCATCCCAAATCAGATCATAATATTTAGGGCTGATATGCTCTGGAAGTCATATAAGGGCCTGAAAAAATACTAGATACTACATGCCTTTTAGTGTTCTGGTAAGTGTATTTGTAAAAAAGAAAATTAATGAATTATAAGACTTTAAAATTCAATTTTTTTTTTGGTAAACATTAAAGAGACAAACTTCCATCTCTAGCTAAAAATTACTCTTCTCTCATTATAATTTTAATTTTTTATTGTTGTTATTGTTTTTATGTAAGTTGCTGCTAAATTTTGTTGTTTAATGCAAATTAAATGTATGTAAATGATCAGCATTAATTAATATTGTCGTAATACAAAAATACAGAAGAAAAAAAAGAGTGATAAGTTGTTAACCTGGCGAAAAGAAATGAAAAGAAAATAAATTAACGATAACAAAAACAACAACAAAACCCACAATAAGAAGAAATCATTAAAAGAAGATGAAACGAAACGGCATGAAAAACAAGACCAGTTCCACTTGTTGGCTTTTGTTTTATATGGAGTAGTGTAAATAATAAATGTTCGTTGTTGTTGTAAGCAATTGGTAATACGAGAAGAGTGAGTCCATCTAAATGACAACAACAACAAAGAAAATGTTAAAAGTTTAATATACAGAGCTGGACAGACAGACGGATATAAAACAAGCCATATAAAGTAAAAGTAATAAAATGTAATAAAGTAAAAGCATACATAACAGAGCTGTAAATGAATTATTCATTTTTGAATTAATTCGCGCGCGAATCATTCATGCACTGAATAAGCAAATATTGAATTATGTAATTCTTTTCACACAAAAAAAACAATTGAATGAAATTTGAGTCAATTCAAAGGAATTTGGTAAAAATAAATTGCAATTCATTTCCAATTTAAATGAATTTGTCAATTGAATTACAATTCGTTTCCAATTCAAATGATTTCATTTTACAGATTCATTTGAATTAAATTGATTTTGAATTAATACAAATTAATACAAATGAACTATAAAAAAGAATTAGAAATTTATTTTCAACTCATTTGAATCATTGAATTGATTGAAATTTGAATTGATTTTGTATTGGAATGGAATTATCAGGTAGCGGCAGAATAGGAATTTAAATACACAGTACAACAGCCAATCTGGGGGGTGAGAAATTCCAAGTCAGGGTGATGGTACTAGGTCAGTATAGTAAAACCCTCAAAGGGTTTGGCGTTCGTATGTGTCAGTTTTTTTTTTATGACATTTTAAATTTTTTCCTTGTCTTGATGTTTTTTCGCTTAGTTGTAACATTTTGGCAAAAACGTAGTTTAACATAACTCGAGAACCACTTGTCCGATTTTGATGAAACAAATTTAGAAAAATTAAGAATTAAAATTTCTCTAATCTGTTTCTATACCGTTTTCCTATATGTGCAACACTTTCGAAGTTAAAAATGAATGTATGAAGGGAAAAAAGTATTTTTTGCCTAAAAATTTAAATATTTTTTTTTTTTAAATTCATAAAAAATCCAAAATGGAAAAAAGTGCCAAAACTAATTACTTTCGCGTAAAGTCACATAACTCATGAGCAAAAAAAGGCATAGATCATGAAAATCGATGCACGCGTTTCTCATTTATTCACAATTAGGTAAATGTATGAATTTCAAAAATTTGCTCCAGATATGCACAACATTATTTGGAGAAAACATTGACACTCACAAGCCGAACTCTCTCATATTTTTCTACTGTACTAAAAGAGAAATATTGATGTGGCAACACTGGTTCTGTAATGTTCCCATAAAACATGCATTGTCATTATACTTCTTCTCTTTCTCACACTGGTTCTGTGATTTTTGTCATTCAACAAGTGCCGACGAACGCGAACAGTAAAAGTGATTTTTCTCCAGTTTTTTAAAAGTGAACAAAAGAGAACAGAATATGGAACTGTGCAAGGCAGATATAAATAGCTTTTGCTACTGCTGTGGTCAATATGTCTCAACACATACAAAAAGGGCAAATTTCAGTACTGATTTTGTTCAAACATACGAGATGTACTTCAACCAAAATGTTATAGTGAACGAAAATTGGGTACCAAATATAGTGTGTAAAAGCTGCCACAACCGTCTAATGGATTGGAAAAATAGAAGACGTGAAAGTATGCCATTCGGTATCCCAATGACTTGGACTAATCCTGGCGAAGGTCACAATCCATTGAATTGCTATGCATGTGCGAATAAAGGAGCCGCAAAAAGGATAAGAAAATCGTATAATTACGTTGGTGTTGCAAGTGCCGCAACACCATTGCCTCATTCGGACCACATTCCTGTGCCAAAAGCTTCTAGCCCAGATATTTTCTCTTCTACGACTGCTCCGACATATCATGCACGTGATGATCCCCCATATGAGCCATCAGTATCCAATGAGCCAATTTAAATAAATCAAAATAAGCTTGATTCAATTGTTGCCAAGTTGGAATTAACACAGCATAAATCGGAAGAGCTGGCTTCCATTTTGAGTAGGAGTAAGCTTGTGTGGCAAGACAAGGATGATCTTGATGATAAAGAATTTTCACGAGATGCAGAAGGGCCAACAGTGGAGTCACACATTGACATTATGTGTGGTTCAGAAACTGATGATAGCGATGAATGCGATGCCACTAGTCCCGAACAACCACCATCGAAATAGTCTAGGCAATATTTATTAAAATAAATAAATAAAATAAAAATAAAAAATTATAAAAATGTTTACTTAATTTTTTTAGTAGTTTATGGCCAGAAGTCTGGAGTTATTGGGGAAAATTTATAAAAAAGGCGATAAATGACACTTTTTTGAATAAAAACAAATATCAATATTCTTGTCAAAATGGGATACCTTCACTTAATTGTAAATAAAAGCAGAACGCGTTAATCGATTTCTATGATCTATGTCGCATTTTGTTTATAGGTTATGTGGCTTTACATGAAATTAATAACACTTGATCCTTTTTTCCGTTTTGGATTTTTTATGAATTAAAAAAAAAAAAAAAATTAATTTTTAGGCAAAAAATAAATTTTTTTGAGTTTGTTTTAGCAAAATCGGACAAGTGGTTCTCGAGTTATGTTAAACAAAAAAACATCAAGATAAGGAAAAAATTTAAAATGTCATAAAAAAAATCTGACACATACGAACGCCAAACCCTTTGAGGGTTTTACTATACTGACCTAGTACCATCACCCTGACTTGGAATTTCTCACCCCCCAGACAATAATCCCAAAAATGTTCCATAGTGTTATTAGATATAGACGAAAATCCTTTCAAAATGAAAAAATTTTGTTAATTTGCTAAAAGAAACCTAAATTTTTATGAATATTATGAATTAAACAATCATTTTTTGTTTAAATAATCTCATATTTGTATCTTGTGAAACATTTCTTTTTTTGAAATTTTTCAAAAGAATTTTCAAAGTTTTAGAAAATCTGCTTACTACAATTGGTAAATTTGTTTACTTTTTGTACTGAAAACTTTCAACTGCAATAAAAATAGAAAATTTTAGAAAATTTAGATCAATCAGCTCTAAAATTTGATTGATTGCAACTCATTTTTGATTTCATTCATTTGAATTGCAATTCATTGTTCAAATTCATTTGAATGAATTCAAAATCAATTCAATTCAAATATATCTGTAAAATGAATTGCAATTCACTTTAACAAATTTGAATTTGAATTGGAAACGAATTGCAACTCATAGGTACCACAAATTCATTTAAATTGGAAACGAATTGAAATTCATTTCTGCCTATGTAATTCGTTTGAATTGATTACATTTTTTTTTCAATTCTTTTTTTTCGTGAAAAGAATTCATTTAAAATTTAGCTAAATCGTAACGAATTAAAATCAAAAAATATTGATTTATTTACAGCTCTGATACATAATAAAAAAATAAAAAAAAACAATACTCTACAACAGTTACAACAGTTACAACAATAATAAACAAAATGCGTGTCACAAGATCAAGTCTGCGAATGAGAGAGAGAATAAAACTTGTTACATTAAAAAGCGTTAAATTAAAAAATAAATGCAGAAAACGATAACAAAGTCTGTAAAATAAAACAGAAATGATTGGCGAATGTAACAAGATCCAATTTAAAAAAACAGAAAAGTACCAAAGATTTGCATTTCTTTTATACTTTTTTTTGGAAACTAGTGGTAAAAAATTATACATATTAACTTTCAACTGGACAATTTACATAAAACAAAATTGTTGCTTTTTCTTATGATAATAGAAATAATAGAAGATATTATAAGTTCTTACACTATCTTGCCATTTTTTAGCAGGAAGGACAAGTGAATGTGACAATAACATAGGGTTATTCTAGGATTTATTACCTAAAATCTCATATTTTAAGAAAAAAAAAAATTTCTCGATTTAACCCAGAATGTTTTTGAAACACATTTTTTTTTTAAATGTATCTAAAGAGAAATAAATAATTTTATATTCATTTAAAGACTGCTTTGAATAAATAGATATTTTTTGCAATACTAAACTAAATAAAGTTCATTCAAATTGAAAAATGTTTTTTTAATGTAAAAAATAGCTTCGGAACTAAAAGTTGGCACGAAAATGGTTTCTAGAGTTCTAAAGGAGTTTGAAGACGACTAAAAGAAAGGTGACCAGATCAAAGTGAATAAAATCAGAGACATGTTGAAGAAGAATACAACATTTCTGGAGGAAAAATCGTAAAAAAGTGAGTTTCTCGGAGTTTTTTGTTCGCAAGATTAAAAAAAACGCTGGCCTGAAAATTTTTTAATGAACGTGAGAAAGTTGTATGTTAACAAATGTGAAAGTAAGAGCACAAAATTGAAAAGGGGTACGTCTCGCAGACTTACCTTATCCTTCTAGGGTTAAATGCAAAAAAGTTCCAGACAGAAATGCTGTGAAAAACACGGAGCAAAACAACGGGAAAAAATTAAACAAGGTTTTTGACAAATTCAATTGCTGCATCATGGACAACGAGACATACATATATTTAGCTGACTTCTCACAGCTTTCAGGTCAGGAATACTACATTGCAGATACACAAAAGAATGTGGAAAACAAATTTAAGTCAAAACGGATCGAAATTTCCTCGAAAATTCTTGGTATGGCAAGCTTTTTGCACTTGTGGTGAGAGGAGCAATTCTTTTGTAACCATAGGTTTAATAAATTTAGAAGTTTATATAAAAAGTCCTTGGAGAACCGACTAAATCCTTTTGTTAAGTAGAATCGAGTGCCTTCTTCCTTTTGGCCCGACCTAGCCTCTTGCCATTACAGCAAAGCGGGCTTGGAGTGGTACGTACATATTAATGTGCTTTTGGTACCTCGCGAGGCAAATCTTTCAAGGCCAGCCGAAAGATATTAGGCTTTAGTCAAAAGAGAGATGAAGACCACAAAAAATCGCTAAAGATGTCAAAGATTTCCGAGAAAAGTGGTATTTGGCAGCCAGAACTATATCTCATAATACCATCAAAACTTTGATGAAAGGCGTACCAGAAAAATTAAAAGAATTTGTAAAGTAACGATAAAACAAAATTTGTTTAATAGTTTAATAATAATCTTAATAAAAACACGCTTATAAAAAGCTTTTAATTTTTAAATTGAATGTCTCATTGTGCAGATTTTTAGAATTAATTGATAGACAATTTTGTCAAACGCAGTCCTTGCCTAAAGTAAATGGTTCCATTAAAAAAAGTGTTACTAATGCCAGCAAAGAACTTAAATTTTGCAATTAGCAACTTGCGCAAGTTACTTGCCGACAACAACAAAGTCTGTACAAATGTTTTTGAAATTTTTTTTTCCTTACAGACTTTGTTGTTGTCAGCTAGTAACTTGCCGAGTGTGAAAGGGGGCTTATTTTTGTGTTGAAAACAAGTAGCCAAAATGGAAAAAAAATACACAAATACACACTGGAAAAAAGTAAACAATTTTGGTTAAAAGTAACCAAAACGGCAACGCTGTACCGATCCGGTTGAATTTCAATAGGAAACTTAAACGGAGAAAATGTGTTATAAATGTATAACAACCTAGTTCCGACTATTATAGGGTCTTCGAAAAATCCATTTCAACATACACACGGACCCATAATAGCCTTTTCACACTGGTCAACATCTACCATCAATTTGCCACAATTTGCGAAGATGTTAACATATTTCCATAAGGAATACATAGGGCTAAAAACCAAAATCTTTCAACATATTAAAATGATGTTCCTATCTCATTTTATCCCATTCCACATCTTTGGATTATTTTAGTGTCATCACTAGAAAAGTAGCGATAAGTTCTATTATTATAATTGTGGCATCACTGACAAAAATAAATTGTTTTTGAAAACAGCGTTACCTTTTGTCAAGTTTTCTTTTTTATTGCAATGTTTTTTTGTTATTTCAAACAAATTGAACTTCAAATACATTTTTGTGTTTTCTTTTTAAATTTTGGCACTTTTGTTGAAAAAAACATTTTTATACCCTTCACCACAGGTGGAAAAGGGTATATATAAGTTTGTCATTCCGTTTGTAATTTCTACAATATTGATCTTAGACCCTATAAAGAATATATATTCTGGGTCCTTATGAGGAGAGAAGTTGATTTAACGATATCCGTCCGTCCGTCCATCCGTCCGTCTGTCCGTCTTACGTTTGATATGTATTTTCCGGAGACTCCAGACATGATAGCGGCTACGTTGTTTTACATTTATGTCACATATAGTCCACCATTTTTTGCTATTGAAATTCAGCCAGGTCGGTCCAACAATGGCTGAGATATGACCAAAAAACACGACTGCCTCTAATTTTTCCAAAAAAATCCCTTCTGGTTGTTGTATTTGTATTACTTTTTTCTGTATATTTGGAGAACGGCAAGAGCCAAAGCTTTAAAATTAGGTACAAACATTTAGGTTATAAATATACACCATCCTACAAAATGTGGGCGGGATTGGAGAAGTAGGCGTGGTACCTCTCATACAAAAAGTATTAAAAATTGTATAAAAACCTGAATTTTTTGACTGTAATATGACCTATGGTTACGCCTTAAATATAAGAAGATCGGAAATTTTTAATAGAAAATATTTTCTGAAAAACTCGGGAAAATCGGTTCAGATACGAAAAAGTTATGACCAAAATATTAATTTTTTTTTTAAAAATACCCATTTTCAGGAACCATAGATCTTCCCGAGTCCACGTTTTATAGCTAAAATAACTGGAAAATTTCTTCTTTAACACGTCGGTGTATAAATCTGTCAAATCGGTTAAGAAATAGCAGAGTTATGACCAAAATACTGAAATCCCAAAAATTACTCTTTTTTATAATTAAGATTGTTTTTTATACCCTTCACCGAAGGTCCTACACCCTATAAAGTATATATATTCTGGGTCCTTATGTAAAGCGAAGTTCAAATCCGGTTGTCGTCTCTTCTTTCTATCCCCTCACCACCCTTCGTATTTGTTTACATATACTAGCATAATGCCCAATATGATTTTCGTTATCACCCTTCTTTATTATTTCATAATAAAAAATATTTACCAGTTATCGCTTTTTAAATTTCAATTATGTATAATGAAGTTGTAAGTATTGTAAATATGTATGTATATGTATATGTTAAAATTATTTAGTTGCTCTCTATTCTACTCGCACAATGGTGAAGGGTATATAAGATTCGGCACAGCGGAATATAGCACTCTTACTTGTTTATTTTATCAACATTTTTTTCAAATATGGCGACATTTTTGTTTGATGGTAGATGTAAGATGTGAGCAATGTAATACCCTTTGTACACTTGCATACATTTGAAAATGTGAAATACGCGTTCACACTTGCAAAATCTTACATCTACTATCGCTTAAAAATGTCACCATTTCTGAAAAAAAACTATTTGTTTTAATACTTTTTTCTACAAAAGTGCCAAAATTTAAAAAGATAACACCAATTTGTATTAAGAATTTATATTGTTTAATAATATAAGAAAAATTAAGCAAAATAAGGCTTGCAAAAAAAAGAAAAACTTGGGAAATGGTAACGCTTTTTTCAAAGCAAATGACATTTTGTCAGTGATGCCACAATAATAGAATTTATTGCCACTTTTCTAGTGATAATACTAAAAGAATCGAAAAATGGAAAAGGGAACAAAATGAGATAGTAACATTCTGTAAAGATGTCGAAAAATTTTGATTTTAGCCCTATGTATTTCTAATGGGAAAATTCCAACATCTTCGCAAATTGATGTTAAATGTTGACAAGTGTGAAAAGGCTATAAACAAGTGTTTCACATTTTCTACATCTTTGATGGTAGGTGTAAGATGTTGATCAGTGTAAAAAGCCTATAAGGGTAACCAGAATTTATATACTTTATAGGATCTAAAATCAATATCGTAGAAATTGTAAACGGAGTGATAAACGTATATATACATATACCCTTTTAACCTCTGGTGAAGGGTATAACAAATTATAGATATAAGAACTTATTCATAAATAGTATTTGAGATTTTTAAAAGGTTTAGACAACGAGCGTTTTCTTTTGAAATTTGTTTGCTTGTGTACCTAAATCTTAAATATTTTTTATGAATAAGGAGATTGGTTCTTAGAAGTTTGTTAAACAAAGGTCTTCACCACCACTATATTTAAAATGGTTCTTTAGCCCGCACGGTTACTCTTCGTCGAATCGACGAAGCTCATTTACTTCTTATAATATAACTTTTTTATGAGTGTTCAAATAACGCCCTTTTTGTTAACAACGGTAGCTGATGCCAAAAGCTTGCAGTAAGCAGACGTACGCTGGATCCTCATTTTTTTAAAGTTGAAATTCAGAGGTGTGTACTCGTCACAACGACGAAGAGAACCTTAAGTGTAAGTTTTTGTGTCTATTTTTTGGACTTTTAAATATGGCCTTTATCAACAACTATATATACTCACAATATGTTACATAAAGATCGAAAAACCAAAAACCGACGACAGTACCTGAAAAATCTTATTAAACCTCTGGTGGCTCCCTATTTAAGAGGCAGATTCGAGACACCTGCCTTGCAGACCTTAATTATGGGAACAATTCAAAATAAAATGCCTAATCGACAAGAATCCGTCGAAAATGTTGTCAAAGGTTTAAAAGAGCTTACAATTTGTCACCTCTGTTCCTATAGCAAACGCAGAACGACGAAAAGTACATGTAATGTAAGCAAGAAAATCATCTGTTATGAACATAAAGTTGAACTCCGAGTCCCATGGTTAAAATAAGGCATATAACTAAATATTTTTTTTCTTTTGTATTATTTGACTGATTATCTTTAAAGGCTTAGACCCCTTTCACACTCGGCAAATTACTTGCCGACAACAACAAAGTCTGTACAAAATTTTTTTTTCTAACCCCGACCTTACTGCTGACGTCTACAAACCAAGAGTTGCACAAGAGACTTGCGCAAGTAACTCGCCGTGTGTGAATATATATATTATATTATATATTTTTTTTTTATTTTTCAATAAAACACTTTACTAAAACAGATTTTTGTTTATTTTTAACTTCAAAAATCGTTCCGCTAGAATTAATTTTTTTAAAGATCGTCGATTCGACGAAGAGTCACCTTAATGTACAAAAATGAAGAGTTACCTTCTAGGGTTAATTGTAAACACTAAAGGGATTCAGTTTATTAACTAAAAGGTACATTAAAAAAAATACTTATACATGCATCGCTGTAATGGGAACAAACAAGTTTTTCAAATAAGTCCTTTTTGCCTTATTTACAAAGTAGAATAAAAAAAGAGTTCAAAACAATGAATGAATTACAAATCAAACTATCTCACTCACCTTTAAATTGTGAAAAAATAAAGAAATCCTTAAAGAAGTATTAATTCCAAAGCCAGAAAGTTTTTAAATACTTTTTAATAGGTAGTATTTTTTTTATTAAGAGTAGGTATTCACTTTTTTTTTAGAAATTTTTACAATTAAATTCACTCTTTTTATTGTATTACTTAATTTTTTTTTTTTTTTTCGTTACACTTTTTTTCTAGTTTGTTATTTTTTATTATTTTGTTATAAAAACTAAAATACAAAAAAATTAAATCGTGATCAAAAAATAAAAATTAGCAATTGCAAATTAAAACAAATAAAATCGAAAACAAATTACAACAATCCATTTAAATTGCAAAAAAACAATTTTTGGCCAGCAAATGTTTCTTTTGTTTAAATAAAAAAAAAAACAATTGTAAGAGATTTAAAAAAAATTATTTTCGTTTTCAAAATCACTAATTTTAACTCGACCAACATTAAAAAAGTACCTATTAACAATTGTAATAAAAATAAAAAAAGGCAAATTGTTGTAAATTTTTTTTTAAGTAAATTCAGCCGAGCTTAACGAAGCACCATGTCTAGGTCCACACATTCACACACGCACACACATCCATTCAATCATCACTGCAACACACAACCACTCAATCTTTAACATAAAGCCGTTCTCAGTTCACACTCATTATTGGAGCAGGTCTTCGTTTTGCCCGTGTTCCACTTGTTATTTTTACATTCGTTTTTTAAAAATCGTCAAAAAAAAAAGTTATTTTTTGTTTTGTTTTAATTAATTTACTTGATCTTCTTTCTCATCAATACTCATCTACAGTAATTAATTGAAAACAACAACAAACAAACACGTTTAAGAGACAAATTAATAATTTTGTATATTTTCTTTTCAACACGTTATTACGTTCCTCGTTTAACTTTTTTTTAGCGTATTACCCGTTTAAAACATCTAACGTCTACCAGAAGCGAAAGCGTATTGAATGTGAGCTTGGATATCAGTAGTTTTGGAGTCATCTTTCATCATGCAAAATAAAAACTACTACTTGCTGAGGGGCAGGAACATATGGATTGGAACATAATAAAACTACTGTTGTTGTCTGTGGGGGGTTATGTGAGTGAGTTTGGATACATGTGTGTGCGTGTTAGTAGTTGGTGGCTTTTTCAGTTAAAGCACAAGCATATTGCAACAGTGTTGGTCAGTTTTAAAAAAGGGGACATTGTATTTACATACTTTTTTATAAAAAAAAGTTAATTTTAATTAAGAAGTATTTATTAAAGTACTGCACAATTCAACATTTTATGTAAAAATGTCATTCTCCATATTTTCATGCATTGATATGTTATGTTAACTCAAACAAGGTCTTTGCAATTTAGTTAAGCTGTT
Organism: Pollenia angustigena; assembly: GCA_930367215.1. Taxonomy (NCBI): domain Eukaryota; kingdom Metazoa; phylum Arthropoda; class Insecta; order Diptera; family Polleniidae; genus Pollenia; species Pollenia angustigena. The sequence goes on along the minus strand of OV884058.1, from coordinate 217,422,486 downwards.
GTAGGCTGTTATTTCAATTACATGTCGCTTATTTGCTGCAAGACCGGCATAACTCAAAAAAATCAATTTCGAGATAAACGCATTTAAAGTTTTTGATTTGCTTTAACAACTTAGAAAAAAAGAAGACTCATTCTCTTCAAACTGGGAAAGTTTAAAAGATATAAAGATGAATTTAATACACAATATAAAGACAAACAAAGCGAACAATTCTGCATCTCTAACTCCAAATTTTAATTTTTGAGTTATGCCGGCCTTGCAGAAAATGAGCGATGTGTTTGTAAATGTTTAACCTGCAGCATGGTTTTAATACTGTTTGAACCTGCCTGCCTGCCTTCTATGAAAATATTTATTATTCCTTTTTTCTTAAATAAAGATTATAAATTAAATAATTGATCAACAATTGTTCAAATACATAGAAAAAACCTTTTACATTTAATTTTAGAATACGTATGTAGGTATAACACAATGATTTAAAATAAGGTCCAAAACAAAAAAAACGGGCTTTAATTTATTCCAATCTATCTATCTATATCTAAATATATAAAGAGTTGCGTGAGTGACTGACTGACTCATTCATCATCGCCCAGCCCAAACCGCTGACCCTAGAAACTTGAAATTTGGACTAGCGATTGGTCACTTCCCAAATCGATCCACTAAGACTGGATTTTTCGAAATTCGAATGTTTAGGGGGTAAAAAAAGGTAAAAACGGGAAAATCGGTAACCTTATATGTATCTCCAAAACAAAAAGAGATGCAAAATAAATGTAATACTTATCGTTGTTCTTCAGAAAAATAAGCGGGCAGGTGTCTGGTACTTATTTTTAATTCGGCCCTATTAGGGAGTAAACGGGTAAAACCTGCATTTTGGTACATTATTGACACCCCATCTATCTTTTAAGCCAATAAACATAGAAACAAAGTTTATACCACATTCGAAACTTATCAAAAAAATACGAATATGAATTTGATACTTTTTCGAAACTCGAACGTTTAAGGGGTGAATATCCAAACTATTTTTGGTACTTTTTTTACAAAACATTTTTCTCCATTCAATGACATATTCGTACTAAATTATGGGACCCCACTACAATACTGCAATTTTCGATATTTTAATGGGGGGAAAAAATAGTACCAAAATATAACGGGCAATTTAATATCTTTCTTCAGCTTTTTGGTTCTACAACTGGTACTTTTTAAGTTATCGTTAATTTTAAACCTTAAAATAATATTCACCATGCAATGTCCTGAGTGGATACGAATCTATAAGGGAACTTTTTGGTACTTTTTTGTTCTTTATCTGGTACTTTTTGAATTTTCGTTAGTATTGGACCTAGAAACATAAATTCAAGATGCAATGTCCTGGGTGAATGACCAATGCTCATTGCTCATTGAGCATATATATAAGAGTGAACTTTTTGGTACTTTTTTATTCTTTGACTGGTACTTTTTGCATTTCCGTTTAAAACTTTTTTGCCACCTCATCTATCTTTTGAACCAATAAACATAGAAACAAAGTCAATACACATTCAAAATTTATCAAAAAAAATACGTATACAAATTTGGTACTTTTTTGAAATTCGAACATTTAAGGGGTAAAATCGTAACTATTTTTGGTACTTTTTTCTACAAAAACATTTTCCTCCATTCATTGACATATTCGTACTAAATTATGAACTGCCACTACAAAACTGAAATTGTTGATACTTTAATTAGGGAAAAATATAGTACCCAAAAAAGGAAATACTGGAAATTTGATATTTTTCTTGAGCTTTTTGGTTCTACTAAAGTAGCGGGTTAAATGCTAGAATTTAAACAAGTTTAAACCTAGAAAAATAAACTTTGGCATACAAATATGTCCTCGAAGAAAAAGGAGACGCTAACTAAGTAGCGGGTATATGCTAGTAAAACATATAGGGGTATCTATGTACCTTCATTTATATTTTAACCCCCATATTCATAACAAATATTTATTTATTAATAAAAGGGTCATTAAACAAAATTTCATAGAACATTCGTTTTATATACCTGAAATATTTTTTATGAATAGGGGGTAAAACTTTAACTTATAATCCATATACCAACCAACGATTTGCGATTGGCAGTTGGTAGCACTGAGATTAATTATAAATGCTCCGTTTTTCTACTGTCATTATTATTATTTTTTACAAAAAAAAAAAAAAATTTAAGAATTTTTTCTAAAAAATCATTTTAATGAAAGATTTACTTTAAGCCTATTTCCGATGTGCGAAAGAATTCTTTCTTTCGAATAATTACATTTCAAAAACAAATGCTAAAAATGTTGTTTTAAATGTTATTAATTGTACGATACAAAGAATTTTTCCGTACATCGGAAATAGGCAGTTAATCTACTTAAGAAGGTTTTTTTTAATATTTTTTTTTTTCTTAAATCTTCAAAAAAAAAATCCTTGAAGTTAATAACAATCACTATTAAGTTTTCTTATTTTATTTGTAGTTATATGAAATGATTACAATGCATCATTTATAACATATGCTGCATGTGTCGCATGTGTTGCAAGTTAAAGTTAATGTTGACATGCTATTTTCCATGTTGATGTCTGCAAAATCACTGTTTAAACTATGCATAAACTTGTTTTATTTAAAATGATTCGGAAAGATAATTGGTCGACATCGTTCTTAGACTATCGACAGAAAACACGTATTTGCATGGAAATCGCATCCCTAGTCATAAAGTACTTTTATTTCTAAATATAATAGTAAACGAAAAAAACGTCGCAAATTTAATGGAGCAATCAAATTTGACGTTTGCCGCAATAAATATTGCAACGTGCAGACCCTGGTTTAAAATGGTTTTTAAAAGAGATAAATGTGTTAAAAAATAATGCTTTAAAACAAAAAGTGAATGAATGTTTCCGGTGTTGGAGAATTGATTTTTCTGGTTAACTCTTAAAGTTCAGTACTTATTAAAAAAGGTCACTATTTTTCATTTATTGGTTCTCATTTTGACTGATTTAAGATTTTAACTGTCTTATTTATATCAAATAAAACAAATTTTCATGTGACATTTGCCAAAAAAAAAAAAAAAAAAAAACGGTTGCTTTTACTTCTGATTCATTTAATGTAAACCGCTACTGTCAAACCAACTCAAAGAGCGAAAAGTTGTACACAAATTTTTGTTTTTTGTTCCACAGTTTTTGGTTTTGACTGCAGTTTTTTAAACAATGATAAAATAGCGAAATCAAAACTGGGACAATTTGCTATTTCGACCAAAAGAAAAGGCTGAATTTACGATGATTTCGGAAACTAAATCTAGTTTTTGCAAACCCTACATTGATGTATCGTTTTTTTTTTACTGTTATATCGCCGTTCCGGAGTTATCTTGTCGTATATCCCAAAATCGAAAAAAATGAGATAAGACCGTTTCCTGTGGTAAATTTAACAGATATATCGATCTGCGCAATCCTCACACCTCAATCTCTTATGGTTAATGAGATATTACGAAGTCATTTTGTTGTATATCCACTTTTGCGAAAAATTTAATACGTTATAATACCGTATGTAGCATAATTGTGGATATACGACAAAAAACGTATGAAAACTATCAATTAAAAAAATCTTGCGTTATCTTGTTGTATATTGATGGAGTTATTGCTATATTGCCTAAATTTACTTTATTTTTAAGCAATTAAAGGCTAAATATTCAGGGTGGTCCAACCATAATGCACAATGCTTATTGTGAATAAAACAAAAAGTTTTTAGAGAATTATCTGAATATTTTTTATTATTATAGAAGGATCTATGACAACTATATATGTGTGAGACAAAATATCGGCCGAATGCTCTTCGTGGCTTCGGTAGCATACCTCTGTCCTATGGTCCATATTTTTCAATGGCTCTGAGACATTATTGAGGTTCATATCCTTAATGTGTCAAATTATCTAATCCTTTAGCTTGAATTGGCTTATTGACGTACAATTTTTATTTAAAAAATTGCCACAGAAAGAAGGCCAACGGTGTCAAATCACATGATCGTGACGGCCAATTAACATGGACATTAAATTTCTCGCGCGAAAGAGCCATTGTTTTGTTGGCCGTGTTACACATACTGTTGGAACTTCTTATCGTCATTATTTATCCCGATTATTTGATCGAGTATGCTGACCAAAAAAAATCAAGATGTGCACAAAATGTTTTTTTGATTTAAACGCCCATTTTCGTAAAAGGTTCAGCAATCTTAACGCGCTGCTCAATGCTGCACCTCTCCATGGTTGAATTTGGCACTGATACAATGAAATGTCAAATTAAATTGGACAAAAATTTTACGTGACGGTGTGACTCACAGTTAACATCGTGCATTATGGTTAGACCACCCTTAAGTAATATTAAACCTATAATTATTCATACATAAGGAAATTCGATAAGATAAAAACTATAACTATACGTAAATATATTTGTCAATTGCATAAATTTTCGTTTCGAAAATTATTATAACTTCATTTTCAATATTGGTAAAACACGTGACTCTAGGTTTTTAATACCTTATTTTGACTTATATCCCACAAACTAAAAAATATATCGCAAAAAGTGGCGTATACGACAAAATTGAAAAATTTTTTCGGACGTGATAATGGCTATAACTTAAAAATTTTGTTCCTTGACTGTGGATATATTTACATAAATCGATAAAGAACTTCAAACACAATATCTGACAAAAATATTGGACGACTTTTTTCACGTACATTTTTGTGTATAAAAATTTGAACCTAAAGATTCCATTTCCCAAAAAAAAATTTTTGTGATATACGGCAAGATAACTTCGGCACGACGATATGTTACTGCCTGTTTGTAGAACGCGAGCACAAAAGTTAAAACAAAAACAAATTTTGAAATTCTGTTTTTGTTTTAAATGTAAGTTGAACGAGACACTTTTACGCTCGCGTTCTAAAAACAGGCAGTTAGTCTTCGACAATCTGTGTTACCACCAGCAAGATTCAAAACTACACTTGAGATGAAGCAAAATTACCCGATTTAAATGAAATTACACCTGATATAAAATTTAAGTTTTATTTAATAAAAATACATTTACAAAGAAGCAAAAACACAACAAACTCATTAAAACAAGATCAATTTTAGTCAAGCTGTTACAGTATTTATCGGATATAAGAAACGTAAAAAATCCAGGAAAAAAGTTTCTTATAAGCGTTTCTTTCTTATATACAACTATTTTATATAAGAAACTTATTTCTTATATAAGTAGCTATGGCCATAAGACTTTCATATTTTGGTTTTCTGTCATTTTTTTTTTTTTTTTTTGTTACATAGGGTCTTCACCTGACAATTTTTGGTTATAATAAACGTCAAACTTCATATAAAAAAAAAAACGCTGACAAACATTTTAAAGTTTTTTTATATGGACTTTGACGTTTGGTATGACAAAAAATTGTCAGGTGACGACCCCATGTTAACGTTTCTAACTTTTAAATAATTATTTTCTATGTCTTTTGAGTTTTTCACTATTTTAGATAACTTTGAAAGTCCAATATTATATTTTTTGCAATTTCGCTTCTTTTTATACCGTTTTGTATTTCTTTTAAAATTTTAACTTTTGTTTTTATTGGCAAAAAAAAAAACAAAGCTTCTCATGAGTACCAGTTCGCTCATCTAAAACTAAAAGTAAAAAAAAAACTTTGTTCTTGTTGTACAACTGTCAGAAAACAGAGTTGTCCATGCAAACTACATAAATTCTGCGTTGCCATTGGAAGTTTCTTATATAAATTCTTTTTTTATACATTTTGTGATTTTGGTGTTTAAGAAAAATGTTCTTTTATCAGTTTTTTTCTTATAAGCGTTTTTCTTATATGAAACCTTTTTTGTTAGAAACATCACAAAAAAGACATGGTGTTTTTGAAAATGTTTCTTATAAGCGTTTTGTTCTTATATGAGATGTTCTTATATCCGATAAATACTGTAATTTTATTTAAATTAAAAAAAAATTAATAAAACATAACATAAAACTGCTAAAATAATGAGTTTAACTTCCACATTTGGTTGATATATCTTGGGAAGGTTTAAAATGTTCCTTATCATTGCTTTACAATGGATGCTTTTCAGCCCCATAGAGCTTTCGAAAGGTAAGCTGTCAAATGAACTGTCATACTGTTTTAACTTTTTGATCAGGCACATCATCATGAATAGATTCATGCTTGAACAACGCCACCAAATTATCCAAATATACTTGTAATCAGCCATCGATTTTCGCAACTTAAAGGTGACTTCATGATTTAAATGACGCAACTTTTTTTTACAAATGAAGGCGATGTGTTGATTAAGAGAAAATAACCTGTCAATTAGACTTCAAGGCCGTGCGATGTGACACTTATTGATTGATTTCCATAGGGCTGTGAAGTCAGTGGTAAATGCTGATAAACCAGCAACAATTGTTGTTTTCGAGGTCAACATTGTTCATTTTATTCGAAAAAGAGAAACAAAATTGGACGTCTGCAATGCGTTTCGTCAAGGACAGGCGCGGTGTCTTTTTGTTTTAAATCAGTTTCAAATGGTAATGCCGTGTATCAATCTGCGATTAAAATTAATTTTTTTTTTGTGTTGTCTACCATTTTAAGTTTCATGGTCTTAAAAAATGCCCTTTATACCTTATTTAGTAAACAAAATGCCTGCAGAGTTTTATACAACTGTCACTTTCGTAATTCAGTTTTACAACTGTAAAGGGCGTTAAATATTCTTAAAACAAAAGCATTAAAAAGTAACAACATAGAAATAAAATTAATTATGTGTTGCAATATTGCAAACATGTCTTCCCCCAGGCAAGTTTTTAGTTTGAATAACTTTTTCCAATAAACTACAGGTTCTAAATCCCTATGATAGGCATCTTTATCCAAATCTAAGGGTCCATCTTGCGACATTCAGTACCAAACATTTGAAAATATATGTATGTTTAATGATTGAAGTCGTTTCTTAAAAAGAAAGCGAGACTTTGGTTAAGAAGGCTGTGCATTTCTTAGCAACAATATTTAAAAAGAAATAAATGTCATCACTGAAATCGAATCTTGATTTTGTTTGGATATCTGAAGTAAAAATTTCAAATTACACCTAAATAACACCTAAGAGAAATTACCCACACTCTACCCACAACCGTAAAAATTATACCAAATTCGGGTAATTACCCACAAACTGGCAACACTGTCTACAATACAGGTGATTGAAATTGTAGTAAAATTTGTAAAAAAAAACAATCCGTGCTTTTGTGCTTTTCGATATAAAGCATTTGTAACGGCTTTTAAGGGTTTGAGACTTGGATAAGTTTAAAAATGATTCGTTACTATTTCGTTCCTATATGTGGAATATGTGTGTTTTGCGGTGTTGCCAGACACCAAGTTCAATTTTACACAGCCAAAGATTCAAAATTGTCACAAATTCTTCGATAGTAACGCTTTTTTATGTAAACATTTTTTTAATTTAAAAAGATTGTCCGTTCTTTGTCTCGACAATATTTCTTTTAATAACACACTATTGATATGATCAATCAAACTAGGCATTGCTGTTCGGTTTAAACCGCAATCGAAACCGCGGTTTTTAATGCCTAAAAACCGAAACCGAAAACCGGCAAAAAACCTCGGTTTTAGCTTTACTTTAACAATATATTTATGCTTAAATTAAATTGCAAATTATTCATAATACTCGAACTTCAAATACCTACAAAAACTTTATACATAACAGCCTGCAACAATGGCAAGGTAAATCAAAATTCTTAAAATTCTAAAAAAGTACTAAGCAAAACATAGGTTACCTTTTAAACTCTTAAGTAGACACCTTATTTGTGTGGCACATACTACCACCTGGGCCAGTCTGGGACCACTAGTATTTTGTATGGACTTTTTGTGGCTATAGAAAAAACTCACACTAACGAACCCCTGGGCAAGGCTGGGACTACTTTTATATGTATGAAGTTTTATGGCTATAGCAGGAACATTTTGTCGGGAAATAGAATAATTCTTCGAAAACAAAGTAAAGAAAGAATTCTTGTGTTGCGTACACACAGAAAAAAAATCAAGTTAAAAACGTCGAAAACAAGGTTGATTTAAAATTTTTCGGTGCTGATTTTGCTTCATACGTTTTACATGTTAATTCAACCTGATTTAACAATAACTTGCGAACACCATTTTTTCTTTAAAAAAACTATAGTTCAGGTAAATTTAACATTGCAGTAACGTGGCATTTATGTATATTAAAATAACAATCGGAATCACGTTAAATGAAAGTTATGTCAAGTTGAAACAACGTGAATTTAATGTAGAATCAAATTGGTTGGAGTGTGATATAACAGTGTGAAGAAGTTTCAGAGACAACATATGTATTTATTTAAGAATAATTCAAAACACTTACCCCTGTAACACATGTTTCACTTATTTTGAATTCTCCTTTGTTAACAGAAGCATCAGCAGAATCCCTAGATATGATTTTGGTCATCATTCTACTTTAAAAACTTGATGTACTTTTTACCTAAATAATTTTAATTAAAAGAATACGGGAATTGTCTTCTTTTTATAACATATTTTAAACATGAAAATAAAAAATGAACATACTTAAGTATGTATGCATGTTAATTTAACAAGATAAACTTTTGATTTTAATATAAAAAACAGGTTTTTGTTGATTCAATATTGGTCTATGTTATATTTAGAGTGAATAATACTAAATAATTGTGATTTAAGGTTATTTTAATATTTTTCATTTTAAATTAATATGAAATAATGATAAATTTAAGTAGAGGGCATATTTTTGCAGAAATTTACTATGATTCTCAATCAACATTTCGCCATGTTAATTTGACATTGGTATTTTTTTCTGTGTGTATGTACCAAATTTAAAGCCATCCCCTGGGTATACATTTTTTCCCAGCAAGCATTTTGTATCACAATCGAATCTTTTAGGAATCAGCTTCACGAGCAAAAAAAACGCACACTGAATCTCCTCAAAGAATCATTTATGATAGAAATTTCTGATTCCTTTTTGAGCCTATAATTGAATCATGTTTAAATCCTTCCTTGTTCAATTGCTCTAGCGATAAATCAAGCGATAATCAAGTTTAATCATAACAAGTGATCTCTTATGCTCATTTACGAGATTTTTTGAAAAAAATATCACCCCTAGCAATTGGGAATTTTTTGAATTTAAATGGATATTATAAGGCAGGGCTTACACGATGTCTTTTCAGACATATCGAGCAAAAACGTCTGTTTTGTTTGTAGGCGATCGAGTTAGAGGAGAAAGAGCGGTTATCAAACAGACACAAAACGAGTTTTCATATTTTTTTAATATCATGGCCCAATTAGAAGGCCTGAGCGCAACTACAACAATCCAACAATAGAAAAAACAACAAGCATTTTGTTTGTGTAATAAATGATAAAGATGTCAAGAACAAAAGCAAAAGGTAGAAATGTCAAAATCAATTGCTACAAAAACAACTGCACGTAAAAAACACAACTCTGCAAAACAATCAGCAGGCGTTTCGAGCAGACCTACTAATTGGATCCTGGTAAATATGAATTTTCATGTTTTTTTTAATTTGTATGTATGTATATGTATATTAGAATATTTGACATGAAAACATGTTTGGAAAGACATCGTGAAAAGACAAAAAGAGAATGCATAAAACAGACATGTCTGGAAAGACATCGTGAAAATGCCCCCAAAACATGTTTGTACATATCGCACTGCTTCCTCTAAAGAGAGTCAGCTCAAAATTTTATATTTTCACTTTTTGCAAGAAATCGATGTATAGTGGTCATATCTACTCACTGCAAAAATCTTAGATCAGTTTCTTTAGTATTTTGCAAAAAAAAAAAAAAAAAAAAAATTTTCCCATACATAAACAAAAAGCAATAGTATACATAAAACAAAACTCACAGTGATGGGAATCAATGGTGACCGTTGTGCAGAAAAGGTACCACGTGATTTAAATGGTATTAAAACAGTATTTTGGGTATGTAAAAATTTTAATAATTTAATATTTTTATTATAGATTTACAATAAATAAATTTGTATTTTAGCATATATAAATTTTTAGCATACATATATTGTAAATGTGCATACACCAAACAAGGTTTTGATACCATTTAAAGTCTTGTATATGTTTCACATTTCCATTGTATGTGTATATGCATTTGTTTATTTTAAACATCTAAACATATGTATATTTGGAAATATGTTGTATTGTAAGTTGTTTTGTTGCAATTCCATAGATATACTTAAAAAAGTACAAAAAAAAGAGCAAAATTACCCGCATTCAATGTAACATACAAGCCGCCCATCACTGTCTTACAAATGTCACGTAACAACGGCATGAAATTCTATTTTATACAGATTGGTACGTTGCAACTACGGTACATTGCATTTCGGTAAGCTTTTGTATTGGTTTTCATATAACAAAAAGCGAACAGCTGATTAATACAGTACAGATACGGTACAGCAACGTTCGCCTAACTGAGCCTTTAGATATCGTACGTTAATTTCTGAATGGCAGTTCTTTACAAATACCGACTGTGGAACTCACTACCCAACACAGTACAAACCATAGGCAACGTTATGCAATTCAAAAATAAATTGTTCTCTAGTTTTTAATAATAACACCTTTTTTGTTTTCTTTATATACCTCTGTATCTTATAAATAAATATTTTTTTTTTTTTTATAATATATTTTATGTTTTTCTGTCTTTCATATGAAACTATAATAATGTATTATTTTTGTCTTATTTAATGAATGTAACTAAAATAAATTGTATCGTTATAAGATCACATACTGTAATTAAAAAGATTAAATTCTTGTTGTATGTGATATCCAAGTAATAAATAAATAAATTACAAAGTTCTTTGCTTTGCATGTAAACTTATGAAATGTTATATTATTATACATTTAAGTCTTATGCATTAAACACATTCAAGACAGCAGGCTACCGACTACAAGCTGTCAAAAATGGAATACATGTGTTTATATGGAAATAAATATTTTAACGACAACACGACTACATGGCTCCACAACAACCGTTGTAGCTGTGGCCAACTTGGGCTTATTTCTATTTTTTGTTGGCGACAATGAACAAGTAAGTGCTGTCAATACGATAAGTTGCACGAAATAAAACTTTTAAAACGCTAAAATTCATGAAATATAACTTTTTAAAACGCAAAAAAGTTTGAAGTGGCACCACTGAAAAAGAAAAAGCAGCTGTCCATTTTGTTTAAATTTTTAATTTATTTTCGTTTGTGTTTTTTTGAAGTTGGTAAGCATTTTATCGTTTATTATTTGTAATTATTCATTAATTGTATTGTTTTATTTTAATACAGATAAAAATATAATATGGACACCGACGAACTGCTTATCGAGGAAGTGCGCAACCGTACGATATTGTATGATCTTGGTCAACCGGACTACAAAAACCTCAAGAAAAAAGAATAAGCGTGGAGAGAAGTAGCTGCTGCTGTGAAAATAAATGGTAAATAAGACTGTTAAATAGTTTTTTTCTTAATTTTATTAAAAAGTGATTTAACAGAAATAGAATGCAAAAAGCGATGGAAGGGTCTTCGTGACTCTTACAAGCGTTTTAAGAGGCTTGAGCAAGTTGCGTCTGGCAGTGGTGCAGAAGGCCCCAAAAAAAGGTGGAGATATTTTGAGGCCATGACATTTTTGGACAATGTTGCAAGTTCCAGGCAGTAAGTATTGTTTTGCCGGTGCGATTTAAGTGTTTAATTGACTTTGTGTTATTCTTTTTAGCACTACTGGAAATATCAGTTGTGACCTGTCAGAAGAAGACATTATCGAAATGGTAGAGGATTCTAGCGACGACTTTGCATCTCCGGCTTTAAATTACTCAACCAGTTTACGCGAAAAAAAGGTAAAAAGTATATGTATATCAGTTTTGCTTTTTAAAAAATATTTTAATTGGTTCACTATTTATGTTTTCAGAAAACTGATAGTGCACATTTTCAAAAATTTCTCGATTTTGCAGCGTCAAGCATATCGGAAACTTGTGGGGCAGTTGCAAAACAAAAAAAAAAGAAGACTCAACTGCTCTTTATCCTGCCAAAATTAAAGCAGCCAACATGCCACCAAGTGTGGTTAATCAAATTGAAGCAAAGCTGTCTGCTGTAGTTTTTGAAGAAATCCAATTATTTTTTTCCAAGCAGCAGTAAAATTTGTATTTTTATAATGAAAATCAATGTGATATGTTTTATTATTAACAATACCACCAAATGTGTCTCAAAAATTCTAGTTATGTATGTATATTAGGATTTTTTTTAGTTTTTAATTATTGTAGGACAATATTTTTGATTTGATGTAATTTGTTAAGAGTTGAATTATTTTTATTTTGTATTTCTGTAGGAAAAGATTTTTGTTTATTTTTTTTTTTTTTTGATTATTAAAGTATATTTTATGATTTTCTTAATTATAAAAAAAAGAAACAATAAAACTATTTATGTATGTATGTATGTATGTAAATTTGAAAAACAAAATTTCAAGCGATTATTTATTTTTTAAGAGTAATTGTTTATACATGTACATTAGCGTGGCCGTTAGTTGTATGGAGCACTTTTTTTGTACATAAGTATATTACATAGCATTATTTTCAAGAAAATCTTTTAGTATATCCCGATGTTGAAAACATGGCTGTCAGACTTGGGGATTTATCCCCAAAGTTGGGGATTGTATGCGAGCAAAAAGGACAAAGAAAGTCATTTGGGGATTGGGTATTTTTTGGGGATTTAAAAAAAAAATTCGGGGATTTTTTGGGAATTTTACACTCTTTTAATATAATTTCCCTTTTATTATTTATGCTTATTTTTCATTGTCTCGTATTAAAAATATGAAAAAAAATTAGCAAAACTTTTATCTTACTCTTATCAACAACTTATACGGTGTAAAAGGTCCTTATTAAGATTACCATTTTAGTTAAAAGGTAGTGTTAAAGGTACTTTATAAATTAATGTTATTTTTCCTTCAGGCTACAAACAAAATAAAATAAGTTTTTTACAAAAAATTTTTATTTGGGGATTTTTGGGGATTTCTAAATTAAAATTTTTCTTACTATTTTTACTTTTTTAAAAAAATATTTTTAAATTTGGTCAGAAAAAAAACAAACAGAAAAATATTTACTTATTAAGGTTTTTTTCTTAATTTGGGGATTTTTGGGGATATTTTTTAAATTTTTTGGGGACAAGGAAAAAAAGTACCTGGCAGCCCTGGTTGAAAAGCACTTGTGGTTAAACGGTTCGCTGCACTAGAGTGATATGACGCCAGAGAATATCCTTGTTCCCTCCACTGACCTTGTATTTCACGATTGTCAACTGAGTGGTCAACAAGTTCAAGAGTAAAGTAGTTCCTGTCCTTTTTTAACATTAAAAAGTTATGTAGAACTACAGTGGCTAAGACAATTTTGTCTGCATTTTTTGGTGACATATGCATTGTTGTATGTAAAACACGCCACCTATTAGCTAAAATGCCAAAAGCATTTTCGATGTGCACTCGAGCTTTGGATAACAGAGTATTAAATTTGTCTTTATCGGGCGGCAAATGATGTCCGGGAAACGGTCGTATTAAATTTTTTTTCAATGGAAATGCGCTATCACCGACAAAATAATATGGGAAATTCGTAGAAGTTCCCGGTAAATTAGCACAGCGAGGAACTTCCAAAGTTTCATTTAATAACTGTTTTCCAAATGTACTTCGAGCAAGCACGCCACCATCACTCTGACTGCCTAAAGCCCCAAAATCTACGTATGTGAAGACGTAGTTAGCATCACAAGCTGCCATTAACACGATACTTAACGTCTTTTTGTAATTGAAATATAAAGAACCGCTTTTTCTTGGGCAAACTATACGGATGTGCTTGCCATCAATGGCTCCTAAGCAATTTGGCATTCCAGTCTTCACATAAAACTTGTCAGATATAGTTAAAAACTCGTTCATGTTTGGCGGTGATAGATAAACAGCATGCAGCTCGTCCCAAATAGTTTCGCATGTTTCGTAAACGATGCTCCTAACGGTTGATATTCCCAACTTAAAAGCCCAAGCAAGAACTTGAATAGTGCATCCTTGAGTTAAGTAACTACAATTAAGATTTATTTATTTTAAAATACCGAAAATTAAAAAGTTTACTTATGTTATTGTTACTGCCAAGCGCATCTCGGCATCTATGGGTTTTCTGTGAGAAAATCGTTCCAATTTGTTTTTTAAAAGTACAAGTAATACATTGAAGTTTGCTACGGTCATCCGAGACGCTTTAAAAAAGTGTTCCTCATCCTTTTCTTTCAGCTGCCGTATACATGTTTGGTAAAAGCCTTCTTCATCTCGACTTAAATTTACTGGACGGACCCACCATCTCCGGTTATTTATTTTATGATAGTTATTTTTCACTTCATACACTGAAGCCGTTGTTCTCACTATTTTAGCAATAGTTGTAACAAAATTTATTAATTCTTCAGGCATTATCTTTTCAGACATAAGAAAATATATTTTAAAATTATAGAACAGCTGATTATGATGCCGCTGCCGTGCTGAATAAAATTAAGTAGCCAACACGGCGACAGTTGTGGCTAGCGCAATTTGTCATACTTGTAGTCGGTAGCCTGCTGTCTCGAATGTGTTTACAGCATTAAAATTTAAACTCTAAATAAAAATTGCACGCAAGGCACTGGGTGTTACCAAAAGCATTTTTGACCGCACAATATTTTTTGAGTGTTAGCTGAAACAAAATAATATAGCATCCGCTAGACATGTACACTTGTCGAAGTCACATCAACGACTGAATTGAAGAGCAGCGTGGCCATTTTGGCATTTTTACAGCTAGATTTAGCATTTTTTTGTCTGATTTAGCTGCAAATTTTTCATTTAGCAGTTAGCATTTTTTTTTAGCATTTTTCAACTACATATTTAGCATTTTTTATCATTATTTAATTTAAGAATATTCAAATAATCGTTTTTTGAAAATCCACCACACTGTTTTGTTGAATGCACATACAAGTCCCTACTCTTTTGCTTTAGAAACTGTACAATCTTTTAAAAGACCTTTTATAGCAAATTTTTTTAAAATTTGATCAGTTTGATCCATTAAATTCATGTTAAGCGGATTTTTTGCTCAATTACGATATAAAAAAATTTTTGTAAACCAAAAAAAAAATACCATAACTTTTGAAATAGAAAAACAAACTCAATTTTATAGCTCAATTAATACGTTAACTTAGACAACGATTGCCAAACAATTTTCATAATTTAACAATTACTAACTTTTTTTGTGTAGAAAACAGTTTAAAATGAATGCAAATTAGGCGAACATTTAAAAGAAAAAATGATTGATTTCACTGTAGAAAAAATTAAAAACTTGGAACATCAGTGGTAGAAACTAAATTCATATGAAATGTTAAATAATAACTCAACAGTTGATTTCTGGATAAATGTATATGGATAATAAAAATACATTAAATGAAAATCCATTCAGTGAATTAGCTGCTTTTGCAATGAAGTTCTTCGTCTTGCCATTAAGCAACGCGGAAGTTAAAATAGGTTTTTAGTGGTATAAATATCTTAAAACCGAAAATTCGAAATAGAATGACGTTAAAGTCTATGAAATCGCTACTTTATATTAGGTGTGGTTTAAAATGTTGCGATAGTTTTAAAAAATTGTACGATCTCATATAAAAATGTAATAATAAAATATATAATGATGATATCTCGATCGATTCTTTAGAAGCTGAAGAAGAATATTCATTTGATGACGTTTTTAATTTATAAAATTAAATTTTTTATTTAACATGTTATATAAATTTTATTGAAATATTAAAAAATAGCCATTTATGGGTCAAGTTCCCTTATTTTTTTGTTATGGTACCATTTTGTTTGAAAACTTTTTATGTACGTATATAAAGACTGAAATATATTTCGTTTATAGTTTGAAGACTTTATGTTTAATAAATATTTTATTGTTATTTTTTAATCAGTTTGTTCTATTGATATAATGTGAGTTTATAGGGAAGAATTATTCAAAATAAATCATGTATAAAGGTATATTAACTAAAATAACAAAAAAATAATTCAATTTAAATTTTAGCATTATTGTTTGGCAGTTTAGGATTTTTTTTAGCATTATTTTAAAGTCGATTTAGCTGTAAAATATTTTGGATATGGCCACACTGATTGGTGTGCACAATTGTGCAAAGAAATGGAAATCCCTGTTCTATAATGTTTATTTTTTACATTGATAAAGAAATGAGCAAACAAAAAATTTTAGCAACGATCGCAACACCAACAACTTGTGGGTGTATTGGGTATATTTTTTGTTTGAGTAAAATTTTTTGCTGGCTTTTTGTTTTTTTTCGTATGTGTAATTTGTTTTTGTAAAAGATGTTTGGTTTTTTTCTTACCAGCCAAAAGGGACGAACATTAATGAGCCGAACCAAACACAATGAAATTTGTGGATTTAAAAAAAACCGAACGGAATTAAATGTTCTCATATTTTGTTGAGTTTGATAAAAACAGTATTATTTATTTTTGTGTTCGAAAGATGACTAACAAGGAAACGTATTTTATTAATGATTTTCTACACAAACACTATTAGCGTTTGTGTTTTCCTCAAATCTACCGAACCGAACACTAAGAAGCGATAGTTAGTGTTAATTTTCGAACACTGATTTAAAATAGTTTTTAGTAATTTACAACACTAAATAAAAGTCTTAAAAAAATAAGACCACCTTGTATGAATTCGCCTTGAACAAATTTAATTTAAATTCAAACTGACACATTGAAATTAGAAAAACTTAAAATACAATTCCTCGCCAAAGGCAATAATGTTTGCTCCCCAGGAAGAATGTTTTACAAATATTGTGCAAGACTTTCTCATCTGCACTACCGTCCATAAAGCCCGGCAGTTGGGAGTATTTACAAATGCAATTTATGTGCGTATAACTCTGGATAAAACGACGCAATACACAAGAATTTATGAAAATTCGGAAAATCCATATTTTAACGAGGTAACTTTCCAAAGTGAATTATCAAACAAAATAGTTACTTAATAATGGTTTTTTAGTATTTTGTTTTCGAAATGAAATGCACTTTGATGGAACTTTTGCGTTTGACTATTTTCTATGAGATTAAAAAGCAGACCACCTGCAAGAAAAATCCCACAATAGGGGAGCTTCTTATAGACATGCAAAGTGTTTGGAATCAATCAAATCGTTGTTACTTTAAGAAATGGGGTCGTCTAGAGGCACCCATTGGGCAACATGTTAACAGAGCAGATGATGCAGGTTTAGAAAAAGGGTTTTTGCAAATTGACTTGGCCATTGTCTCACAAGCGTCCAATTTAAGCAATTTGCTAAGGCCTTCAGAAGATAATTTAATGCTTTTAAATAAGTGGCAAATTCATCAGGATTATGATGATATAGAAAAGTATTTTTTTTTTTAATTTCCTAAATAAAATTTATGGAAATTACGCATTATATCTTTATGTAGAAACCTTTTGCAGAATCTGGATACAGGAATAAGATGTAACATACGTTATAAGGTGACGTTTTATCGTGGCATGATGTTCAAGAAATCCGATTACCTTATACAAGTTCATATTTTCTTTGTTTTTTTATCTTTTCTTTTGATTTTATTCATATGCTTTATTTTAAAGTTTAGATTCCATCCCTTTAAGGGCAAGACGAATGTGGCGAAAAATACTCAAGATCCTTGCTGGAACCAAGAAATCTGTTTCGTTTGGTGTTATCCATCGTTGGCACAGACGTTGGTTATACAGCTTTTGATGCACGAACATTTGCAATGGAAATGTATGGCGGAATATGAATTACATTTCAATGAAATCGCTTTTAATGGTAATATTGATTATTTTTAAGAAATATTTATTTAAGAAAAAGCAGCGAGTCTAGTGGTTAATAACTGCCGTTGGGATGGAATGTCCTTGTTTCCCTTTACTATTTATTTATAAGCGCATTGCAGTGCATTGCATTGTGAATGTGGATTATTATGTGTAGTGGAAACCATATGTGTAGTGTAAAATCGCTTAAATAAAAATAAGTTTTCTATTTGAATTCTTATTCTCAGACAAACCATTTCTGGGACCCACCTTCTTAAACTTATATGACAATGTAAATGGTTCGCAGTATATAGGACGCTTATTAATATCAATAAAATCAGAATGCTTAGAAACTGACTCAAATCATGTTATGACTCTAAAACAAATACAACCCCTAGATGAAAAACGCTTTTGGCAGGAGAAACCATTTATAATCGAATTTATGGCTGTACAAGGAGATTTTATGCATTGTAATGGCAACTCTTGTAAAGTTGGAATTAGTTTGGCTGGTATATAGATTACTGAACAAATACCCCTATAACTATGCTATAAATGTATCTATCTATTTTTAGAACTGAACTCGAATTACATCGAATGTGATTTGAAAAACTATCCCACTTCCTTGAAAAAAGGACAGCAGTCTAAAAAAAATTTTAAATACTTTGCTCAAGCATCACCATTTAAATCAATTACTTTGAGGGTTCGGCTGCCCGATAATCGTAGTAAATTTGAGAGTGATGTGTTTTTGCTGGAACTAATGGATTTCGTTCAATCTGAAGTTGAGTTATTTAAACTGTTTCAAACTCAATATACTGGTCACAAGCATTCCCAATTAAAAGTACTCAAAGTTATTATATCGAATATTATAAAAAAAATGGAACAGGCTATTGCTAGTAATAGATTGGATTATTCAAGCTTTAAGGAGGCCACCCAATGGGATTTTAATCGTTTGATATATTTAAAGGATTACTTTGTAGGTTTTTTGCATAACTTAAAGCGCATTATATTTTAAATTGTTTTTATTTTTAGTTTAAAATCCTTGATGACTTGAGATCTCTACGCTCGAAATTAAAAGCATCTTCTGACAATTATATCGAACTAGTGATGGATGAAGTGCTAGGGGACTTAACAAAGTGTTGCATCGAATTGCGAAATTTGTGGTCAAGTTCCTTGGTACAAGATGCTTGGCCTGCCTTAATTTTGGTGCTTTTGGCGGATAATAAAGAATTTGGATTTTGTAGACTTAACGCAAAGAATTTTCTTTATCCTTCAAAGGATCAAGAAGATAGTTATAACAGTCAGTGGTGGAAAATGAGAACTTTTATGTTCAAGGCAAGCTTACTTTTTTTTATACCCTCCACCATAATTAGTTGTGAAGAGGGTATATTAAGTTTGTCATTCCGTGTGAAACTTTTTTATTATTAATCTCAGACCCTATAAAGTATATTCTGGGTCCTTGAGTAATTCCAAGTCGATTTAGCAATGTCCGTCTGTCTGTCCGTCTGTTGAAAACACGCTCACTTTCGAAAAACTCAAAAGAAATAAACAAACTTGGTGTCAAATTGCTTGTAGTTATCCTAAGCAGTTTGGGATTGAAATCCAGCAAAATCGGTTCAATAGGATCTGAGCTATGAATCAAAATGTGGAACCACCACCTAAAAAAAATTGATAATTTTGTTACAAAAACTAACATAAATGGTGGAAAAATGCACAGAATGATATGAGATTTCGCAACAGTTCGTTTTATTTAACTGGAAATCACGCTGTAAAATATCTTGAAGATCCGTCCATGATTTACCCTAGGCCCCATATAAGCCCTACTACTGGAAAACAGTATAGTAAGCATAAAACCCTAACTAACAATGCTATCATACCTAATTTTGGCACGTCACAGTTAAATAGGACTAGAAATTAAACTATTAAGTTTCGTGAAGATCGGTCCATAATTTACCATAGGCCCCATATAAAACCTACTTCCAGAAAACAGTTTAGTACGCCTAAATCCGTAAAAAATAATGCTATCATAACAAAATTTGGTACATCAAAATTTTTTGGAACTAAAAATAAGACTGTGAAATTTCGTGAAGATCGGTCCATAATTTGCCATAGGCCCCATATAAACCTTACTCCCGGAAAACAGCTTAGTACGCCTAAAAACGTAAAAAATAACGCTATCATAACAAAATTTGATACATCACAGTTTTATAGAACTAGAAATGACACTGTGAAATTTGGTGAAGATCGGTGCATAACTTACCGTAGGCCTCATATAAAGCCCACTCTGGTAAAATAATTAAATACGCGGTAAACTTTCTTCCAGTTTCGCTTCATATGGCCAGAAAAAGTGTTATGCAATTTTGTGATATACGGTCCATAATTTTCCTTAGATTCCATTTTAGCAGCCTTCTGAAATTCATGAAATTTATGTTTTTTAATACTCAAACTTTTTAAAATTTATTCTGATTGTCGATCAATAATTGTATATAGGTCTAAACCACAACAAATTTTAATGCAGATGTCTGTTTTTACAAAGATTATAATAATAAATAGACATCATACAGATATTACTCCTAAAACATTCGAAGTGTCGGTGGAAGGTATCAAAGATTCGGCACAGCCGAATATAGCACTCTAACTTGTTATTAATTAATTTTATAAGAAAGGTACTATTTATTTAAAAAACGTTAATTTTTGCTAAAAAAAAGTACTTTTTTAGCGTGATATTTCTTAAAAATGAGATATTTTATATTAAAAAAGGTACTTTTTATTAAAAAAAAATATTTTTAAACAATACATATATGTATGTTCTTTTGTTTAAAATGTACTTTTCATTCAAATTTAAATTTTTCAAGAATATTCTTTTTCTGTAAAAAGATAATTTTTATTTAAAAAAAATGTTTGTTCAAAAAGGTATTTTTTTGAAAATATTGCCTTTTGGTTCAAAATAGTGCTTTTTATTTAAAAGGTACTTTTTGTTCAAAAAGATACTTTTTGTTCAAAAAGATACTTTTTGTTCAAAAAGATATTTTTTATTTAAAAAAGTCCTTTTTATTCGCAAAGTACTTGTTATAAAACGGAGTTTTTATGAAAGGTACTTTTTTATAAAATGTACTTTTAAGGTACCTTTTATTTCAATCCAGTTTTTATTCAAACAGCTTCTTTTGTTTCAAAATGTAGCTTTTTAAAAAAAGTTACTTTTTATTTGACAATGAATATTTTGTTCAAAAAGGTACTTTAATTAGAACTTCTAATTTAAAATTTAAATTAGTAACTTTTTGTCAAACAGGTTACTTTTTTTAATCAAAAGATACTTCTGCTTTTAAAAATTACTTTTATATTCGAAAGGACTTCTTTTTTAAAAAAAGTAGTCTTTATTCAAAAACGCATTTCGTAACCAAAAAACTTCGTTTTATTTATGTACTTAAAAAGCCCGTTCTGTTATGAAACGTACTTTATATTCTCGATGGTTCATTCGTAAAAAGATTCATAAGGCTACTATTACTTCAAAAAGTAACTTTATATTTTTATCAAAATGGTACTTTCTTATAAAGATACTTTTAAGGGTACTGCACACTGTCACACAATTCATTCGTTCTTTGAAAAGTCATCCTCAAATCGATTTTGCAATAAATCGATTGTTAAGCGCACTGGTTAACTTCTGGCAACAAAAGTTCAGTCAGCAAGGCTCGATAGCACTTGAATACAACGTAACGGAAGCTCTTTGCTCATTTCGAAAGAGCGTGTAAAACGCACAAATGGATGAAATGGTGATTCGCTAACGGCTTAAGGATTACATAGCTTCGCTCCAAATACGGCAGTTTTGCTTATTGTCGTAGCCATTTAACCAGAAATGATCTTCGCAAACATATTCTTTTTTTTTTCAAAGTAAGTTTCCACGATTTGAAAGCGTTGTTCTAGCGTTAAAGGATTCACACACAGTCTCAGCTGTCAAACCATAGTTATTGATTTCAAAAATTCTCATCAAAAACACCCTTTGTTATTGAATACGTAAGACTTGTGTGATAGTGTTAAGTACTCTTTATCAATGCAATTACATTTAAGGTCTTAACTGTGTCTTTTAAGTTCAATATTCTGCCCCACTTTCCAGGATATAAATTGCCAACATACCTGCACAAATTGCGGTTGCACTGTGGCCCTCTTACGTGGTTGTCTTAGTATCGTAGCCGAAACAGAAACTAGTGACTTTCTAAGTCAAGTAGTCGAATATTGGAAACATCCAGAACCCTTCCATTGGTCTCCTCAATTACCCTTTACGAACTTTAAATGCCGTCTGTTCATACATCAAGCTAAAATAAAACCAGGTGCAGATCGTAATGGTCTTTGTGACCCCTACATACGTGTAATGTTCTGTCAATGTGCCGCCGAAACCCCGGTGCTCTTTGGTACTCTCTCGCCAATTTGGAATACGGTTATATCTTTTGAGAATATACAGTTACCGGGAGATTTTGTATTGTACTTTAGTAATCCACCTGTAGTAACCATAGAGGTTTATGACACTGACAGAAAAACGGCCGACGATTATTTAGGTTGCGGAGTTTTATCTCTCTCTGTTATCAAAAGTTCTTGGGTTGACCGGTATGCTCGAGAGAATGGGGGCTGGGAAAGTGAAGCTGTGAAGAGTAAACATGCCATACAAAAATATGAATTTTTAAAATTTTTAACACCTCCATCGCTAAAATGGGTACCCATTGCTTTGAATGGAGCTATAAGGGCCGAAGTTTTAATGTCAGGTGAACTTGTAGAGTTGGGAGATGTTAAAAAGAATTTCGAAAATGAAGAAGAGTTTTGTGGATCTAGTGTTACTGTAGGAATTCCGAATGCTATTAAGCCGATTATGAAAAATTTTGTGTAAGTCGAAAAAAATATAAATAAATTTTTTGACTACTATCGTTATAGCAATAGCTTTAAAGCTTATAGAATTTTGAACCGATTTTAATTGTTCTGAGTTGTAATATTTTTAAGGTTAGAGGTTGTTTTTGCTGGTTTCCGAAATTATCGCAAACAAAGTTTTCTTACCAGGAAACATCGAGTTAAACTGATGATGGCTGATCTTATGTTAACTAGTGGTTTATCGACTTCCCCAATTCAAAATAGTATTAATTTCTTGATTTTATATGCCTCGGGAGTAGTGGTGAGCTTTTAAATTTGTCTGGAGACAAAAATTCTAAATTAAGATTCTGTTTCTAATTTCTACAGAGCCTTCCCGAGCAATTAGAATATTGGCCTGCTATAATAGCCACTGATGTGGCAGTATCGGCCAAGGGCCAGGAAATCACTCTTGGAGCCTCTTTAATAAGCAACTCCAAACGTTTTTTACAAAAGGAAAAACTAATACCCTGCAGTTCCTTTTCATATGAAAACGAAATGGACTCAGTTTCTACTACTATACAACTAGAAGAAGAAAGTGAAAATGATATATCAGAAACAAAGCCCTTGATCCATACGAAATCTGATAATTCATATTGGAAAAGGCTTTTAAAAAAATTTAAATTTAAGGAAAATAAAACAACAGAACCAACCGAGGATTTCAATAATCTTAAAAAAGTTTATGATGATGCAGAATATAATTGGTGGACCAAGTTCTATAATTCAGGCTTTATAGAGCCCTGTATGGCCTTAACGGGCTTCAAGCACAAATTGTGCATTTATCAAAACGAATTGGAAAAGCAACCAGAATTTAGTTATCTCAACGACTGGGCCGAGCCCTTTAGCATGGTGCACGGTGTGAGATACAAGAAAAATGCCCTGCCCAAAGAAGAAATCTATGCTACGCTTAAATTAGATTTAAAAATAACCCCTTGTCTTTGCAAACGTCCCTCCGGTGGTGGGGCTGATGGTGGTGAAATGTTAAAACCTTTAGCTACAGCACTGAATCCCCGTTATCAGGACCAACTACAATCCCTAGCAGAATTGGTTAAAGTTACGGTGCGTGTCTATATTGTTCAGGGCATACAATTTCGTTCCAGTGCAATAAATACTCAAGCAGATTCGTATGTTAAGATACAACTCGGTCTGAAGCAGGTAGCAAATCGTGCCGATTATATGCCACACCAAAGTAATCCGGTATTTGGAAAATGTTTTCAATTGGAGTGTCTACTGCCAAGGTAAGTAAAACATTAAATAAATTTACCGAGCACAATATATTTAGGTCAATTTAAAGATATACTGACGTATTCATAAAAAAATTTATTATTTAAAAAAGGTTAAAAAAAAAATTTGGACTTAATAAATGTTTGTAAAATTTTATAATCGTTTATGATTACGGGAGTTAGACTATAAAGACCCTGAAATACGCAAAACATGCGAGAGTTTTTTATTATTAGGCGACCCTAAAAGTGATGACGAAAAACCGTCATTCGATAATTTAATTTTTTAAATTGTAAAATCTATTTTAAGCATAAAATATTTATTAATAAACAGCCACTTAAATTGTGTGAATAATAAGGCGGAACAAAAAGATGGGAATACAAATTCGTTAACTTATTACTCTTGGGGGAAAATATCGCCCTACAACCATATGACTTAATATATTTGCGACTTTTTTAAAATTTGAGGAATTTTTAAAAACTACAACCTTACCCCAGGTCTACACCAAAAATACATACATATCTCAGCAATTTGGCAATAACGTCGGCAGAATAACAGACAAATATTGCTCTTATTGCTCGGCTTATGTTAAAAGCATGGGAAAACGTATTTATGTTAACTCATAATTAGAAAAAAATTTATAGGCTTTTTACACTGATCAACATCTACCATCAAAGATGTAGAAAATGTGAAACACTCGTTTACATTGCTCACATCTAACATCTACCATCAAACAAAAATGTCACCATTTTTGAAAAAAAATATTTTTAAAATAAAAAATGTTTTTTTCTACAAAAGTGTTAAAATTTAAAACGGAAACACAAAAATGTATATGAAGTTCAATTTGTTTAAAAATATAAAAAATACTTAGCAAAGAAACATTGCAATAAAAGAGAAAACTTGACAAATGGTAACGCTGCTTTCATTGATGCCACAATAATAATAGAACTTATTGTTACTTTTCTAGTGATTATTTTAGTGTCAATAATCGGAAGATGTTGAATGGAATAAAATGAGATAGGAACATCTTTTAAAGATGTTGAAAGATGTTGATTTTTAACCCTATGTATTGCTTATGGAAAGATGTTAACATCTTCGTAAATTGTGGCAAATTGATGGTAGATGTTGATCAGTGTAAAAAGGCTATAAGGAAGAAGATGCCGTGTAAAAAGTGTTGCCATTTTGCAAATATTATTATTTTTATGAATATAAATTTTTCTTATTCGATCTTTATTATTTAAGTGCCAATTAATTTTTTTAGCATGATGTTTTTTTTATATAATTTTTTTTGTTAAAATAAAATTAATATTTTGGCTGTAGGAAATATCGCCCAAAGAAAAATCGCCCAAAAAAAAAAAAATGAAAAATCGCCCAAAAAAATTGCATGTAAAATTGGGCCTGATTTCATATGAAAAATGGCCCAAAATTTTTGGGCTATTTATCGTTATTGTTGGGTGATTTTTCGTTTTTTAAATTTTTTCATAATGAAAAATCACCCAAAAATGTTGTATGAAAAATGGCCCAAAAAAATGGGCTATTTTTAAAATTCTACCATAATCTTACATAGCAGAGAAAACCATGTTTTATTATGGTTGCAAACAACAAAACTATTTTTCAAGAAACTAATTTAACCATTATATGGTTGTCGGCGACAATGATTTGGTTAAACTAAACATAATATCGGTAGAATTTTTTTAAAAATGGTTTTCTAGCTTTTTTCTCTGGGTGTATATTAACACGTTGGCTGCCATGTGATCCACCGGTGGGTCACATTTTTTTTTACTATGAGGCCATGTGTACCACCGGTGGTGCACACATATACTTTACTTGTTCATCAAATAATTTTTGGCCCGGTGATGGTAGATAAAAGTTTCATGCGGTGGCACCTTGGTAAAACTATATTATTTTTGCTGTATAAAATTTTTTTAGTGCTCTGCTCACACAAGTCGAATTTTTAACATTGATTTTAGTTTATTTTTTTTCTTCATTTTATTAGCTATTTATTATTTATAATTAATTCTCGGACAATTATATGCGTAAAAAAGAAAAAATATAAAAAAATGTAGAACAGTCACAATATATTAATGATTTTTATTGAAGCACTCCAGGCATAAGGCAGGTTCACCATTGCATTGACCACAATATGTTGTTACTTTTTTAGCCTTTGTTACTGCGGCGCTTCTTCCTTCTACTTTACTTATTTCCTTATAGCAACTGGAACAACGTTTTCTAATTCTTCTATTAGATTTGTCTCGGGTTTCGAATTCCTTGAACTCGTGTTTGGCTTTGCTTGTTCCAGGAAAAGGACCAACATCACAAAGAGACTCGCAGATCGACTGCCTAAATTGAAGAATTTGAATATTTTTGTTGATTCGCTTGTAAAGCACTAAAGCATTTACCACGGATGTACTCAACAGATATTCAAATGCTACCTTATGATACCATCTAATGGATTTACGCAGAGGTGTGAAATAGCAAGCCATCTGGTCAGAAATATCAATTCCTTGTTTAGCAAAATTGTAGTCGATAATCATTTTTAACTTTTTTATTTCGACGTTATTGCGGTTTCGCTTTTCTGTGGAAACAACAACTAAGTTGTGTTTAGTGGTAAGCATAACAACATCTCGCTTGTCCTTCCATTTGGCAACAACAATTCCTGAGTTTTCGCGACCAATTACCTCATTTTTTTTCAGTTTTGCATTTACCACATCCGCCGGATTTCCAGATCTATTTTTTCGAAGAGTTCCTACAAGATGCGTTCCTCGACCTATTAGTAATTTTGCTAGCGACACAGATGTGTAAAAGTTATCGGTTGCTATTGTTCTGCCTTTATCCAAATATCTTTCACATAGGTCTAGAACAATCTGTGCACTATGGGAAGTGTTTTCTGTAGGTCGGCCCCTTAGGTTGTTTTCATAACATTTGCCACCATAAACAGCGCTAGTATATGTATATCCAGCTGGATCGCAAAGCTTGTATACTTTGACCCCATATTTGTGTGACTTTCCAGGATTATACTGGCGAAACTGGAGTCTTCCACGCCATGGAATCATGCTTTCATCAACTGCCAAGATTTCGCCAGGATTTCTAGCATTTATATAGTTTTTTTCTAAGGTTTTTAGTAAATTGCTTACTTTTCCCAAACGGCTGCCTATGATAGTAGAGTTGTCAGCAAAGTGAATAAACTTGAGCAGTAATTGAAACCGATTACGAGACATAACTCGGGGGACAAAACAATTTTTATAAAATGCGTCGTTACTCCAGTACGAAGAGATCGTTGGATACTTTATTACTCCCATGTACATTACTACTCCAAGAAACTTTTTTATCTCGGATAAATTTGTGTCAGTCCACATCTTTACTCGGGATCTTCGAGTTATAGTAGAATTGGCTAAGAATTGTTGGGCATTCAAATTCGTTTGGTATACTATCAGCTCGTAAACCTCATTCGTTACCATCATATGGAAAAAATCAATTGGTTTTGTTGTTCCGCTACTTATATCGTCTGTTTCGGGCTCAGATTGATTGTCTAGAAAATTGAATGTTTTTAGTGTACATCCAGTTACAGGAGTCCATGTGTTGATGGGAATATGGATACCATCATCGGGCTCAACATCCTCATCATCTGACGATTCACAATCACTAGACTCAGTACTGGATGGATGGTACTCACTACAGTTTGATGCCTCAAAATCTAAGTCCTCCTCATCAGATTCATTATTTTTGTGCCCGTAAAATACACGGGACGAGATAGGTAAACTATTGTTCGACATTTTCTAAAATATATAAATAAAACAAAAACCAAAAAACAAATAGGAAATAAGTATAATAATGAAACTAAAAACCTCAATACATGTGTGACTTGTTCGACATTTTCTAAAATATATAAATAAAACAAAAACCAAAAAACAAATAGGAAATAAGTATAATAATGAAACTAAAAACCTCAATACATGTGTGACCACCGGTGGTACACATGGCATTACTTTAAAACGCAATTCGTAGAGTGCCATGTGAACCACCGGTGGTCACAGGCTGAAAACACTCACAAATCGTCAAAAATGACTAAAGACAAGGTAAGAACACAAAATAAAACAATAACAATCACCGTGAAACTGTAATTAAAAATATTTTTTTTGGAATGACTTTTTTTTTATATGGTGGCAGCCAACGTGTTAAATATATACATATATATCGAAAATAAGGATTTTCTCTTCTATGGTATAACAAATACTGGCTTCGCTAACTAAAGCTTCTCTGTATCGCCGGCCTTCGGCCGGGCGCAAGGATTTTCTCCTCTATGGTATAACAAAGACCGGCTTCGCTAACTAAAGCTTCTCTGTATAACCGGCCTTCGGCCGGGCGCAAGGATTTTCTCCTCTATGGTATAACAAACACCGGCTTCGCTAACTAAAGCTTCTCTGCGTAGTCGGCCTTGTTCGGAAACAAGGCAGTTTTTCGAAGCTTTACTAAGCGAAACCGGTTTTTGTTAGACCATAAAGGAGAAAATCCTTGCGCCCGGCCGAAGGCCGGCTATACAGAGAAGCTTTAGTTAGCGAAGCCGGTCTTTGTTATACCATAGAGGAGAAAATCCTTGCGCCCGGCCGAAGGCCGGCTATACAGAGAAGCTTTAGTTAGCGAAGCCAGTATTTGTTATACCATAGAAGATGAAATCCTTATTTTGGATATATATATTTAATATATACACCCGGAGTAAAAGCTATAAAAATATTTTATCCATATTATGTTTAATTTAACCAAATCATTGTCACCGACAACCATATTATGGTTAAATAAGTATCTTCAAAAAAATCACTTGAAATTTTAACGGTATTTTAAAAAAAAATTTACACATTTTTGATTATAAGTTAAGTTGCGGACGTTGCAAAGTGTCATAACGTCCTCGTCCTCGTCTTCGATGGACATAATGACACTTTAAAAGTGTCCAAGGACACTACGACACTGGACGTTATGACATGTCACCTAAATTTATATGAATAATAAACACTTTTTTGCAAATTTAATAATTTTTTTTTATATTTTTTTGGGAAAAAATTCGTTTATGCTTTTTGGGTCATTTTTCATTTTCTTTTTGGGCCCTTCTTCGTTTTTTTTGGGCAAAATTTCATATTTACCTTTTTGGGTCATTTTTCATGTTCGCTTGAGCGATTCTTCATTTGGGCGATTTTTCATTTTTTTTTTTGGGCCATTTTTCTTTGGGCGATATTTCCTACAGCCTAATATTTTTTATAAAAAATGACCTCAGGCTTAAAAAAATCAAACTAAATTTAAATAATAAAGAAATTTTAGCGCTTATTTTCAAAAAAAAAAATTATTTGAGTGTTTTTTTAAATTATTTAATTCTTTTACTTCAATAACACTGCACAGACAAAAATCAAGTTAAAAACGTAGGAAACAAGGCTTTACAATAACTACAGTGCACTCAAGATTTTTTTTTTTTGTATATTATTGATTTAGGAGTTTTTTTTAATTAAAATTTTTGACGTTTTCTAATATTTGTTTTTTTTAATTTGATGTTTTTAACGGTATAATTTAAGTGTTTTTTTTATCGATTTTTATGAACACAACTTGTTTGTGCTATTAGCGAAATTTTTCAGCGATTTTTTATTAAATATTGTTTTGAGGATTTGGTGAATACCGCAAAACCGATTTTTGTAATAGTTTTATGCCTAATTACTTTCTGAAGTTTTTTTAATCTTAATTTTAACGCATATTTTATAAAATATTATTTTGAGGATTTAGTGATTATCGCAATTATAGTAATTTCAACCGGACTCAGAGACCTGCGCCGTCAAGTTTTGTCGGCGGCGGCGGCTTGCAAAAATATTGTCGGCGGCGGCTCAAAGCCGGCTTAAGCCGACTTAAACTTAGGCCTATTATCTACTCCTAAATGAGATTTTAAATTTTTACCGCAAAACCTTTGAAAATATACAATACAAGCTGCGTTCACAATCAAAAAAACATTTTCACTTGGTGTTCATAATAGAGCAACAATTTCTTTTGTAACTACACACATTTGGCATCAAGAAACCGTTTTATTTATTTTTATTTTTCTTAACATTTTGTTAAAATTTTCATTCAAAATTAAATTAAAATTATTTTAAACGTCAGAAACAATTTCATACAAATTGTTGCTGAAGTTCTAGTTGACTCAACTTTAGTTACATTTTTAAAAAAGTTTTAGTTACATTTTTGTTCTAAAAATGAAAGGAAAATATATGAAATACTTTGGGAAGAAAAAAGATAGAAGAAAAAACGAAATTGTTTTTTTGATTGTGAACGTAGCTTTACTCAACATTTTTAATTATTAAAAAAAACTGTTTTTATTAAAAATAAATAGAATGGAAATATTTTTCTTTCAGTTTTGGGTTTGCATTTCTTGTAGGGAATATTCGATAAATTTTCGGCGGCGGCAGCTGTTAAAAATAATCGGCGGCGCGGCTCAGCCGGCTTAAGCCGTCAAGGCGCAGGTCTCTGACCGTACTGTATTTGTTTAATAACAGTTTTTTGCCTAATTACATTCTATCGATTTTCTTAAATTTTAATTTTAACTTATTTCTGAAATTGGCGAATTTTTCCAATTAAAACTTTTTTTCTTTTCTGCTTTTTGAGTCTTGTTATTTTAAATTTATTTCTGTTTTAGTGATTTTTACGAACACATCTTACCTATAAAATCGATTTAAGCACTATTTTTTCTTAATTTTTTTTATCATAAACAGCGTTTTTGTTTACTTAGCAACTTTTGCTTTTTAAATACTCTTAAACGTGAGTAATATATTTGTTAAAACTTTAAAATTAAGTCTTTTTTTAGGAATTTTTATTATATAATATTCAAACAGAATTAAAATAAGAAGAACAAATTAAAAATAACGTTAAAAAATTTTAAAAACGTTAGAATAATAGAAACTTGGTTCTTGAAAATTTAACAACTCTCATCAGTATTAAAAAAAACCCAAAAAAATCGACTAAATATAATAAAAATGCTAAAACTTACAAGTTTAATAATGATTAATAAAATTTCCACAAATTTTTTTTCGATACTTGATGTCGGAAAAATGCCGCCCTAATGTTTGTAAGACTTTTTTCCATTTCAAAAGCTTTTTTTTTGGCTTTACAGTTTAAGTTCATTGAAAGTTATTGTTTAGTGATTTATGTAGATAAAAAAGGTTGCCAGACTAAATGCATAATGCACAAAAATAGAAACGAATAATTAAAGCAGAAATTTCGCTTTAAGAACCCGTTAAGAAACATTTTTTATTTTATATGTAAATATATGTATGTATATATATAAATTCCAGTCATTCCTATAAGAAGCATCTTGATTGGTTATGGCTTCGGTACTTATTGCATTTTGCTTAAGATGAACACCTGAATGGGCTTATCATCCGGTTTTGGAGCATGCCAGACATGCACTGGTTGCGATTTGAGTAGAATCGGCAATATAATCACTACGCAACACTACACCATTTGCAGGTCTCTAAACTAGGGATTGCTTTTCGGTTTTAACCGAAATCGATACCGCAGATTTAAATGCCTAAAAACCGAAACTGAAAACCGATACCTTTTTAACTCTTAAGTAGACACCTAATTTGTGTGGCACAAACTACCACCTGGGCCTGGCTGGGACCTCTAGTATTTTGTATGGAGTTTTGTGGCTATAGAAAAACTCACACTAACGAACACCTGGGCAAGGCTGGGACTTCTTTTATATGTATGGAGTTTTTTGGCTTAAGCAGAAAAATTTGGTAAATAGAATAATTCTTCGAAAAAAAAGTTAAGAAAGAATTCTTATGTGTTGCCTAGGCTTTTTTATTTACTGTAGTACATATATAATAGGGCAGCGCCTGGCCAGGCCCAGTTGGATAGAATATGAACTAAATTTTCATTTGACCGATTGCGACCCCACAGTGCTTACACTTTTTTCTCATTTTCTTGCAAAAAACACTTTGAATGAGGAATACATAAAGTTTCGTTCTAATATACTTAATTATGACCATATTTACATTATGCAATTAACGCCGCAACTTTCGCATGCAACTTGAAAAAGCTGAAAATAATGTAAATGTAAATGAGAAAAGAGTTTCGTAGTACCTACTTTAAACGAAAATAGAAACAAAATTCGGCGTTAATTGCATAGTCTAAATGCGGTATATTATACAAAAAAAAAAAAAAAACTGAAAAAAATAAAAAAAATAAATGGCTGGCCAGGCCCAGGTATCACTTAAGGGCTAATAGAAGTACCTGAATTGAAACAAATAAAAAAAAATGTTTTACATGCAAAAAATACACTTGTTTTATATATGAAGTTTAACTTTGATATTTTCAAACCCGAAAACCGAACCGAAACCGACCGGCTTTAATCATTTTAAAACCGAAACCGCGGTTTCTCATTTTTACAGTTTTTAGCAAACTCTTTTCTTCTAACAAATACTTTAATTTTGAGGATTATATACTACGACTTGGCTTATTACTTCAAATATTTATAAATGAATATAATTTTAATTTATTTTGATAATAAATTAAAAAAAAAAAAAATTTTAAAAAACCGCAAATATTTTCAAAAGAATTTTTCCCCACTTTAGGAAAGATTCATGAGTCAGATCTGTCATCCCAGCTTAATAATTTCCCAGATTAAAATAGCAAACACTTTAAAACTTACAGACAAGCAGGTTTAACAAGACAACCTGACTAAGAAGAAGAATAGTGAATTCTGATTACACTGAGCAACAAGTTTTTAGCGAAACTGACTTTAGATATGAAAGCAGACCAGTGGATCACAAAGACTTCAGAGAAGTTTGTTAAGTGGTTTAAATTTCATATTCGATATGGATCGAAATTACAATTCAATTAAAAAGGAATTTTTGATCAATATGGAATGCCGTAATTAGGCCCCTGAATTTATTTTCTTACTGAGCTCATACGCATATAAAAAAGGCATCATAACGCTGATGTATTTCGACATCAGTACTATGACAAGTCTCTTCGTTTTTGACCACATGACACTTTTCAACATGGTGATGTCAACATTAACATCACTTGGCCAAAGTGTCTGCAGGGTAAAAATTAAATTATGTCATCAATGGGATGACACATCGGCATCACAGAAATGACGAACATGTCTTCAGTGCGATGACGCAGTATCATCGGAGAAAGAACACATTAGCACCGCTGTTACACAAGGGGATTCCTCTGTAAGATACTTATACAACAGAGCGAAATACGTTTGAGATGTACATATGTTAAGATTATCGTACGAGTCTTTCAGAAAGCATATCAAGAATCCTATGAGACTCCTGTAGGGAAATCTCACAACTCGTGTAATGCTACCTAAATAAAGGCGAAAGGCGATTTTTTTGGAAGATACCTAAGAGTCGGTTTGTTTTATTGAATTTGTATTGGTAATAGAATTTTCATGTTAAGAAAAACGCTCTCAGTAGTTGTTAAATGTCTTATACAGAGATTCTCAAAAGTTTCATTCGATGATGTTTTGACGAAAGATAAACGAAGTGTAACTTTCATGTTCTTGTATTCTTGAAATAATCATTAAAAGATTGTTTTAAGACTTGCATGGTAAACATTCCAAGATTGAAAGACGAGCGTGTCAGAAAATGTATAAAAAGTTTATAAATAAAAAAGTGTAGATGTTCTACTTATTGTTACTCGTCAGATAATCATCAGAAGATTCTTCTAGAAGTTGTATATTTAACGTAATTGTCTTACAAACAGCATATGTTAGCTGGCATGAATTGCTACTGTCATGACATTTCTGTCAAGTCTAAACGCTATGTAAGGCAAATCATTGCTTTGCAAATCCGTTTATGTTAGTAAATGCCATAAATGTTAGTAAAGACACAAACCATGTGTAAAAGAATCTGATGTTAGTTCTACATCCAATACAAAAGAACAAAATATTTACACTTGAATTAAATTTGCCAAACTTTCTTCTTTCAATTCCTATTAGAATTATCAATTACACTGTGCTTGTTGAAATAACAGACAAGCCGGGCACCTGCTGTGTTCGCATAATTCGGGTAATAAAATAAATAATATGGAGGAGGTTGCACAACATATATTCGCGTAACTCAAAAACGGTTTATCTTATTGCAATTACACTACAGGGGCCACATTTAAGAATTTTATTAAAACGCCATATTTGTATGGTTGACATTCCTAAAATTGGTCCCTGTAGTGCCTAGGATGCCCCTAGATGGGTCAAATGTAGGACCAATCCCACCTCCTTAACATTTTCTCGAGACATACATA
The DNA here is from genome assembly GCA_930367215.1 of Pollenia angustigena. Taxonomy (NCBI): domain Eukaryota; kingdom Metazoa; phylum Arthropoda; class Insecta; order Diptera; family Polleniidae; genus Pollenia; species Pollenia angustigena. The sequence continues at coordinate 217,388,251 of OV884058.1, read as the reverse complement.
CTTGCCCTTTATCTCTACTTCTTAGAAGGGCTCCCATAAAAATATGTATTGCGTTTTATGAAATTCTTTTATTAATTTAAATCGTTCGTCTTATTTGAATAAAAATCAGAAGTTGTTAGCTGATTTTAATCATTTATAGCTTCTTTTGTTTGCAACTTTACTTTTTATATGTCTGCAAAAAATTAGAGGCGCAGCTGCATTTTCCAATTTTTGTAGAACTTTTAAAAAACAAAAATTTTTTAATGTTGCTTTAATATTTGCCAAAAAAAAAAATATGTTTCATAAATGACTGCGCATATTGGAAAAAAATAAACCTTTGCGGTTTTTTTAGAAATTAAACCTCCTCCATTTTCAAAATAACGGTATGTCTCGAAAACAAGAGCTTACTTAAAAAACGGTTAGCACCATTGGATTCAGCGTACCTGAATTATGTTAAAACGCCGTGTGCCCTGCATGTCTAAAAAATAAAGTGTCAAATTCTAGCACAGTACTATTAATGGATTTTTCTGTTACCCAGTGTTATTTTTATATTTTTACTATACATGACGGTGAGATTGTTGTGTTGATGTTTATACATAGCTCCCGAACTTATTTGCGAGGTATAGTCGCCAATATTGTGCGTATATGTTTCTAATGCAAAAGATCTTGGGCAGAATTTTTTTCCGAAAAACAGCGATTTTAGTTTATAAATATTTTCCTTTTATTGATTTGCAAAATAGAGATATTTAGGGTACCTCTCGGAAACCTCCGAAATTCTCTTCAAACTTAGATAAAAGTACCGGAATAAAAATCAGAATAAAAGAAGTAGAAGGTAAACGAAAAAAAATTAGTTCATAAATTAAAGGAGTATCACATGACCGTTAAGCAGAAGCTCTAACCGATTTTTGCTTTAGGAAATCCTTAAAAAAAATTTTAAGTGAGTTTTATTGATTGACGTATGTCAGACCTCCTTTCTTTCCATTCATAAAGCGTTACTCTTAAGTTATGCATTAAAAATAAAATGTCTTCAAACTGAACTGAATAGTATTCATTACAAGCGGCCATTATCAACGAAATTTTCTTTCTTGTTTTCAAAAGAAATTTAATAGCGATTCTACACCAATAGCGATTCAGCTGTGCTATAATTTAAATTAAATTCTTACTATAAAAATGCAAAAGTAAAGAAAATGAATTTAGTGCAGTTGTGAACGTTAACTTAAGCACGTTCTCGAACAGTCACCAACTCTACGAGCCAAAAACAAAAACAAAAAACAAATGTTAAGGCCAGTTTACTGTAGGAATCTCGTACTGCTTATTGCATTTAATTCCTTACAATACTTGTATGCATATGAAGTACCTACAGCCAAAATAGATGTTTATTATCCCAAAGGATTTGAGGTATCCATACCACACGAAGAAGGCATTACACTTTTTGCATTTCATGGAAAATTAAACGAAGAAATGGATGGTCTGGAGGCAGGCACTTGGTCTCGAGATATTTTAAAGCAAAAAAATGGACGTTGGACTTTTCGTAATCGTGATGAAAAATTAAATTTCGGTGATACCCTTTATTACTGGACTTATGTGATCTACGATGGCCAGGGCTATCGTGAAGACGATGGAGTCTATGTAGTACATCAATATTCAAACACAACGACCGGATCTGCAAGAACAACAAATCCAGGACTAAACCCTCTGCCAATTAATACGTCCAATGAAAAGTGTACATCCACAATTACTATGGTTAATGGTGCACCAGTGCTTTGCAGTGGTCAAATTATTTTTGAGGATGATTTTGATGGACATGCTTTGGATACCAGGAAGTGGTCTGCAGAGAGACGTATACCGCAGAATCCTGACTATGAGTTTAATATGTATCTCGATGATGTAAACGATGTGATGCTAGTGCGTAGTGGAATATTGACTATAAGACCCAAACATACTATTAAACAGTTTAGTGGCAATGTCCTGGAAAAAGGCTTTTTATTGGGTCAATCATGCACGGGTAAATTGGATACCGATGAGTGCGCCTTACATCCCAAAACACGTAACAGTATCAACCCCTTAATAACAGCACAAATTAAAACCAAAAACAAGTTTGCCTTTAAGTATGGAAAAGTAGAAATAAAAGCAAAAATGCCTGGAGCCCTGTGGGTCTATCCACAATTTTGGTTAGAACCCAATAAACCCGTCTACGGCAGCAGTCAATATCATTCAGGACAAATGCGTGTAGCTCAAACAATTGTTAATGGAGATCGCATTAAGCTAAATGGAGGTCTGGTTTTAAATGCAAAAGAACCCTGGCGCTCGTTGAAAATGTGTCAACATAAAAATCAAAACCTTAACTTGTCTGACGACTTCCACTTATACGAATTAACCTGGACTCCAAACATGATAGCAGTGGCTGTAGATGGTCAAGAATATTGTCGCATTGAAGTTAAAGCGGATAATCAAGCTTTTAAAAATCTTTTAATATCTGAACAATATTTACCAAACCGAGAAATTTTGAGTAGTGGCTCTAATTGGGCGCCATTTGATCAGGAATTTCACTTGACATTGGGCTATGGCGTCGGTGGTAATAATGATTTTAAAGATGATGAAAATTGGCAAGTGCCAAAACCGTGGACCAATACGGATCCAGTTTCCAGAAATAAATTTTGGAAGAATTATCGCAACGATATAAATTGGCTGCAAAATGGTGACTTGAAAGTGGATTACATAAGAGTTTTTTCTATTTAATAAAAAATTAATTAAATTTAATTATTTTGTATAATGAGTATGGTGACGGTTGGCAAATAAAATAATTTTAATATCTTAACTATAAATTTTCTGTTTAATTATTGTATCTGTAGTAAGGAAATTCTGTTAAGTTCTTTTTTTTTTAAATCAAGTTTTTACAATTGAATATTTTAAATTTTTTTACAAGAGTATTGCATTTTTAATTGCAGTTAGTGCGATAATTAATAAATGTTTTTGAATTAACATATCGTCAGCTCAGAATTGGTTTGGCGCATATGCCAAAAAGTCGGAGTGGAGAAAAACGACAAAGAAGATTTACATGAAGATTTCTCAAATTGTACCCGATAGAATTTTTTTATATTTTTACCACTGCTTCCGGCGCACTTTCATGAATAAAGTTAGAATTTAATAGTATTTTATTGAAAATGAAAAATATTGTTTTGTGCCGCATACGCCACTTTTCGAAAAAAAAAATAAAAAAAGTGGCTTTTTGTGCTGCATACGTATACTTATTGCTGTGTATTGAGTAACTTGTTGTTGAGATGAATTTTTTTTTATAGTTTTTTTATATGATTTTACTTTACAAAAACAGAAAAAACAGTTCTACTTTTATGAAAAGTTACATTGAAAGCCACAAATTCAACAACTTAAATAATGCAAAAGTAAAAAGAAAATTTAAAAATTAATAGTGAGTAAATTTTTATAATAAGCTTTATTAACACGTGGAAGAAATATAAGCAAGTCTTTTATGTCTCTATTTTTATCGCTGGAAATAAATATTGGTTTCGATATTTTCAAAACATTCGTCAACAAATTCTCAGGAGTTTTCAAACAATTTTTTGATGCAGACTTAACCAAAATTGCCTTTTTATATTTTTCCTCTCTGGTAGAAGTTTTATAATATATACATAAATCATTATTTTAACTGTATAGAAGTACTTTAATTTTAGCAAAAGGGACTTTTCGAAAGTCCATTTTATTTGCTTTCAACGAGTATGTGCGAAAATTTTCCGGAAGCATTTCCATAACTTTAAGTTTTGTTTTATTATTTGGCATTGTTTTAAGCAAATTTAGTAAATGAAGAGGACTATGAATTTCAATATTCTTTAAGTACCGGTCAATAACACCATGGACACAGTCCACTTCTTGAATTAAAGAATGTTCTGGTTCTGAAGACTTTTGTATTACGGCATCAATATTATTTTGTTTAAAGAACATTTTGATTGCGGTTGCGTTAATTTGATTTTTATTTTGAGGTACGCAAGAATCGCTCCATAATCTCAAAGTTTCAATAAGTGGATAATCTTTTATTAATTCATTTCATTTCATTTAAGCACTAGCAATATTGTTACCACTCCGACCACTATGAGCTTCCGCCAAAAAGGCACATTAAGTAAAAGTTGGTATATTTAGCATAATAATGGTTGCTGTAAGATTATACGTATTTAATTTTCGTTTGTAGTAAAATGTTGATGCATTTCCCTTAGGTAGGCTTAAAACACTTTGCAAATAATAGCAAACCGTACACTTGGTTGGGTCCATTATAAAACTATTTTTCACAAATTTATTTTCTTGTTGTCATTTTACTTTGCTTTTGCTTTAACTACTTTTTTTTTCTTACGGCAATGCAGCAAAGCAACAGTAAAATTTATTTTGTACGTTTTTGTATGAAGAATTTGCTGCAATCGCCAAACAATGGCTTGTGGAGCAAAACAGTACTTAAAAAATTTTGAAACAGTTGATATGCAGCAAAATGAATGCTTTATATCTCAGAAACCATAAAAATTTTCGCGAAACAGGTTTTTGATTTAGAAAGAGGGTATTAAAAAAATATATTCCTCATACCTAACTCATTTTTTTAAAAATGGTCGGTAGGTCAAACCAGTAATGAGCTGACGATATGTAATTTAAGACTTTTATATGTAAATTATTTTCTCACAAGATTTTTGTTAAAGCACCTGGTTGCCAGATTTGTAATTCTTTTCGCCTAAAGCTGTCTAAAAATAGAAAAAACTTTCTTTGAATATTAAGTGTTAACTTAACTTTAAGCTTTTTAGAAATCTGAAGTTTTCAGAGAGGAGGAGGAGGAGGAGGCTCCAAAGTACTACACCTCGGTATAGATTTTTATGTAGAAAATAAAAACAACAATATATGTAAATAGTAAAAAAAAACTACAAATATCAATTTGAAATCAGTGCGACCTGAGAACAGTGTGACTATATTAGCTTTTTTCGAGCTAAATTTAACTTTATTTTTCCACGTTTAGCTTAAAATATTATATTTAGCTTATAGCACTGTTGAGAACTGACAATTCTTAAATTGTACCGTCTCACTGGCAAAATTGTACCAAATTGACATAAATTGTACAAAAATTTCGCTATAAAATAAAAAAAAGCAAACAAAGTAAGAATTCATAACACTTTTTTTTTAATAATAAAAAAAAAAAAAACAAGTAAGAATTTATAGTCCGTCAAGCCCGAGCATTTGATAATCTACTACACCAATCTACTATACAGACAAATATTCGAGAGTGAGACCCATGGTCAATCATCAACCAACCAGAACAAAATGTTGTTATGAGGTTAAGATTTACGTAAGAGTTTTTGTGTCGATTATTTTTGGGTTATCTTCACCTTTATGAGATTTGTTTGCCTTTAAGTCATTTTAGGAAGGGTGTTTCTATGGGACCTATGGTTAGTTTTGGACCAACCAGCGAATCCATTAAAAAAATATTTAGATGATTTAGATTGCAATAAAATAAGTCTGATCCAAATTTAATCCAAAAACCAACGTAATAGGATGGTTTATAGACACAAACACTACTCCGGAAAGAAGTATGGGGACACGTGAAATTATAGGCAGATTCTCACCATTTTTAGTAGGTTTTGTCCTTATGAATTAAAACCTATGTTCAAAATTTCATCGAAGTATCTTAAAAATGTCTACCTATATACTTAATGCAGAAGGTGACATGGACAGACACACATGTGTAATACCCTCTCCACTATTGTGGTGTGGGTATACAAATTAAGAAAAAGCTAAAATTTGTCTATTTCTCTTTTTTCTCAAACGCAGATAAAAATTTAGACTCTTAGTTGGCAGTGTCACCAAAACAATCGACTAAAGTAGCGATTTGGAGACACTTAATCCTAGGCTTCTAGAGGGATACGAGTACATAGTATACTTATGTATGTATGTAGTTTATATGTTAGTATAATATCCGAGCATTAATTAACAATAATACAATTTCTAGTAGTTCTGGTCACGGCTGTTATTAAAAATTTTATTATTAGAAAAAAAGCAAGTTAATCCACCTCAAAGAAACAATAAAACTTCTTATTATTTTTAAATTGTACCTAAAAGAGATGAATTGTACCAGTGTATCAAAGAAGTTTCGATAGTACCAAATTTGGTACAATTGTACCACAAATCCCATCAGTGGCTTATAGCCTTTTTCGAGCTTTTTTCTAGCTTTTTCTTCAATTTGAATTTTGTTAAATAATTCATATTTCAAAATAAATAAAAGTGTTTATCAGAATAAATTTATGTATAAAATCAACATCACAAACCTTCTTAAGAAAATTGTTTGTAAGAAAAAAAAAAAATATGTATTCCTATACGTATCCACTTTATCTTATCCACTTCTTTAGATTTAAAAATTTTCCTACGGCTTACAATTCACGACGGTTGACAGGTGTTCTCATTACTAAAATATTCTTGGCCTCTCCGTGGTACTATGCCAAAAATTTGGTTATAGCCCTAATGAGCAGTCGTTTTAGAAACATAATTTTTTTTTTTTTTTTTTTTTTTAAAAAATAATTTTTTTTTTATCAAAATTTCGAAATTTTTGTTTTTAAAAAATTCATAAAAAATATAAAATAAATACAATTTGTCGACTTGTGTGAATAAAATCAAATGTTCTAAACTGATTTTAATAATTTTTATTTGTAGCTTCGTTTTTTATATATCTGCAAAAAATGAGAAGCCCAGCTGCACTTTCCAATTTTATATGCATTTTTAAAACACAAAAATTTCGAAATTTTGATAAAAAAAATTATTTTTTTCCATAAAAAAAATAATGTTTCTAAAACGACTGCTCATATTAAAAAAAAGTTTTTACTTTTCTTAAAGGCAATTTTATTGCGGAATTTCGGTTATTTTTAGTAATTTCAATAAACTAAACCGTTTTTGAGTTACGCGAATATATATGTTGTGCAACCTCCTCCATTTTCGAAATAACGAAAGCAAGAGGTAACCAAAAAAAAAAAAGGTGGGCACCCTTGGATTCAGCGTACCCGAATTATGCTAAAACGCCATGTGCCAGGCTTGTCTTATTTTGCAACTAGCACAGTGACATTAAACATTGCCTTACTTATCGGATATGAATTGACATCTCTTTGGTGTTTGGAAAAAATCTCTTAAGTCAGAAACTGTAGTAGATTAGCTTAGGATATTAAAAAAAAAAAAAAAAAAAAGACTTTTTATTCATAGTCTTTTTTCCTAAGAGCAGATGATAACGTTTAGAAGGAGTTGTGGTAGACTAAAGTGATTTAAACCAAACAAAATAGAGAAACAAATCGTATTAAAGCCAATTAAAAGCTCAAAATGTGTTTTTTTTTTTGACTTAAGACCTTTTTGCCTAACGGCTTAGAACTATTGCATGACACAACTTATTTACAATTATATCAGCAGTAAAGTTGCCATTATTAAATTAAAATATACCGGGAATTCCCGCATAAACTTTCCGGGATTTTTGGGATCCCGCGATTTTTCATTACACTAATAGCTTTAAGAGAGGTTAGCTTCTGTATTTCAAGTTTAGGCCTCGTTACTCTTACGTAAATGTTGCGGGGACGCAAACGTTAATGGCGACTTCGTATTTATCAAAATTTACATAAGTTATACATCAGAGAACTGCAAAATCCACTATTTTTGTGGATTTACTCATACGCTTAAATTTACATTAACTCTATGCCTGCAAAACAAAGTTCAACGTTGGTAATTTTGACATCGTTTTGTACAAATTTGATTTGTGCATGTGTGAGTTTTTTATTGAAAGTGCTTTGTTCAAATAAACTAGTTGTATTGTCCAATTTGTTTTTGTGTTTACCCTGCAAATAATATTGGACCACCTGATTTTGATCAAATGGACTACTCATTGCACTAGTCCGATGTAATGCAAGCATGGACCATGTCATTGTTAAAAAGTGTTTGCACTGAGACGAATGTCTTCTTTTTTGACCAAATGTGTTCGTTTTTAAACGACTTCAAAACTAATCCTCTTGAGTATACCATGGAGTAGTTTTAATACTACTCCTTTGTAATCCAAAGCTGGGTTATATGGTGCTGCCCTAGGACATCGTAATGTTAAAAAGACCATGTTTTTTTCATACGTTTGGGTTATTTTTGGACTAGTCCTAGTCACTTGTGGGCTACATTTTACACGCGTGCTTGGACTAGTCCTATTATTTGCAGGGTATTTATTTAAAAGCGTAATAAGCAACATTAACAACAATAACAACAATACATTGTACATACAGAACTACTGTCCTTTTTAAGATATTATAAAAAATAAAAACATCTTCTGTTTCTATGGAAATTGTTTCAGCTGCTGAATAGTCATCAGAGCAATGATTTTTGTGTATTTTTCTTTGTATTTATATGTTTTTTACCGAAGCAATAATTGGCGAACGAAGCTAAACATGGTATGAATGGCAAAGCCGAAACGCTGTGCATGACTTGAATGAATTTTAAAACAACACCGATGTGTGTGGCTGAGAAAGTTTGATTGCATGAACACAAATGAGTGTATTTGATGTTGTTGATTTAATGCAAATTTTTTGCAATCACTCAAAGCCGTTCTCTGTTATACATACATACATTTTAGCTTCTGTTATTTGTGTGTTTTGTAGCAAAATATAAAAACATCTTCGTGTGTGTCGATGGAATGAATATTTAATTTATTATTAATAAATATTAAACAAAGATAAAATTCTTCAACAACTGATACGCAAAAACAGAGAAAAATTTTAATTTTATCAGGTAGATCTGCAACGTATTGTCACGTTAACGTTAGAGTACCTATTTATACATAAGTTTGGAAAAGAAAGCGGAACAGATGATCCGCCCGTTTACGTAAGAGTTACCAGGACTTTCGCGCTATTATCAAACTAAAAAACAATAAAACCTTTGATAAATATTTATTTGCATACCGCACTGGTTTCTCTAAAGGGGGTTAACTCAAAATTTATAAATTTTCAGTAGAGACAGAAAACTGTTTTCTTTTTATACATAAGTACAATTGTAGTTTTTTTTTTTTTGCAAAATACTAGAGAAATTGATCTCAAATTTTAACAGTGCGTAGATATGACCCCTGTACATCGATTTCTTGGAAATTGACAAATTCTGAGTTGACTATATTTACAGGAACCAGTGCGATTTGCATATAAATCAGTGTTCGAAACTAAACAGTACATTATTTAACGTTCGGCTCACACACCCAGGAACGATATCTATTTTTTTAGTGATTGTGTAGACATACACAACCCTTAATACCGTTCGTAACTATTTTCAAAAAAGAACCGAACATTATATAAAATTATATAAAAATTATATATTCGGTTCTTCGTTAAAAAACAGAACAATTGTAGTGATACTATAGACAAACATTATATTTTAATGTTCTATAATGTTTTTTTCGTGTGTGTATTTTGTTTTTGTAAAAAATTTTTGGTTTTTTTTACCAGCCAAAAGGGACGAACATTAACGAGCCGAACCGAATACATTGAAGTTGTGGATTTTCAAAAAAAAAACCGAACCGAATTAAATGTTCACATCTTTTGTTGAGTTTGATAAAAACAGTAATATTTTTATGTTCGAAAGATGACTAACAGGGAAACGTTATTTTTTTAATGATTTTCTACACAAACACTATTAGCGTTTGTGTTTTCCACAAATCTACAGAACCGAACATTAAGAAACGATGTTTAGTGTTTATTTTCGAACACTGATATAAAAATAGAATTTGAATACAATTAAAAGTTTTATTCTGTAAAATATTAAAATATTAAATATTATTTTGATCTGGTTTTACGAAAACTAGTATTCGAGTGATTAAAGCTCAGTTGTGATTTAATACTTAGGGTATATTTTTTACAAGCTCTTTAAGCTATTGAAGCGATTTTTTCCCTACTTTTCGAACAAAGAATAATATTAATCTGTGTAATAACACAGAAAAGAATTAAAACAAACGCTTGTTAAAAAAGTATAAAATTTCTGCAAATTTGTTGCTATTTCTATTAATATTTTTTTTTTTTTTTTTGATTTTTATTTTAGAAACAAAATGGTTGACAGCTTCCTACTTTAAAAAAAAAAATGATATAAGCGTTATTGGTTTCAAGCTTAAATAACTTTTATATGAAATATTTAACGCACTTTAATGTGGTCGTTTTTTTTAATTTTTTTATTTGATCGTAAGTCTGTGTTCAGGCGGCTCATGTGTTATTAACAAGATTTTGTACTTTTTCTTCTTTAAACTTTCATTGGCGTTCAAACAATTCATGTCTCGTTGACGACATGTTGTTTTATAGTCCTTAAGAAAGCAAAAAACACCGAATGGCAAAGCAAAACGTACTGACAGTACATGAAACCAGGGCTGTGGAGTCGTCAAAAAAAGATATAACTCCGACTTCGACTCCTTCCGCTGAAATTTTTTAAGTACGACTCCGACTCCAACTCCGACTCCTATTCTAACCTTGATGCTAAATTGTTATGAGACTGATACTAATTTGACTTTAAACTCTTTTTATACCCTCCACCACAATAAGTTGTGAAGAGGGTATACTTAGTTTGTCATTCCGTGTGACACTTTTTTATTATTCATCTCAGACCCCATAAAGTATATATATTATGGGTCCTTGAGTAATTCTAAGTCGATTTAGCCATGTCCGTCTGTCTGTCCGTCTGTTGAAAACACGCTCACTTTCGAACAACTCAAAAGAAATGAACAAACTTGGTGCCAAATTGCTTGTAGTTATCCTAAGCAGTTTGGAATTGAAATCCAGAAACATCGGTTTAGTAGGATCGGAGCTATGAATCAAAATGTGGAACCACCACCTAAAAAAATTGATAATTTTGTTACAAAAACTAAGATAAATGGTGGAAAAATGCACAGAATGATATAAGATTTTGCTAAAATGTGAAATTTCGTGAAGATCGGTCCATAATTTACCCTAGGCCCCGTATAAAGCCCACTCTGGTAAAATAATTAATTAAATACGCCTAAAACCGTAGTAGATATAGATATTGCGGTAAACTTTCTTCCAGCCTCACCCCCTCACAATCTTCCCACTGCTGGTGAGTGCGCATCGTAACTCTTGCAAAATAATCTTTTTTGTTTGAAATTTTTATTAATTTCAGTTTTTTGTTTGATTAAACAAATTTAACCAATTATTGCAATTATTTGTTTGAAAAAATCAGATTTTTTTTAAATAATTATTGAATAACTAAACAATTGTACAATACAGAAAATTCTCAAAGAAATATAAAAAAAACTAACCAAAGTGCCAGACAAAAACTTTAATCAAATTCTTAACGTTGTGTCACGAATGTTAACTTTCTTTTTTAAAAAAAACCATGTAATAGAAACAAAAAATGGAGAAAACCCCGCTAGATTGACCAAAAAATAGCTAAATTGCCATTACTTCAACTTCACTATCAAACGCGCAGTCAAAATCGGATTTTCCAATTGCAAAGCGTTGACGCCGCGCTATTTATGGGCAAGACAACTTTTTAGAACTAGTATCTATCTATATACATAAAAATGAAAAATGTTTGTTTGTTTGTTGGCTTATAGACTCCTAAGCTACTGAACCGATTTTCCTGTAATTTTTACAGTAACATCACGTGAGGCCTAAACATACTTATTTTTTCGATAGGGGCAGGGGAATTGGTACCCCCCATTGGATGTCAATATTAAATATCGCATATCTTAAGAGCCGCTGCACGCATTTTGTTGAACTTTTGGTAGTAGGATCTTCTGAGCCCCAAAATTGAAATAAAATAGCAGCGTGGGAAGTGGTTCCCACCATAGGACGCCAATGTTTAATATCGCATATCTTAAGAACTGTTAAGTAAGAATGTTCAAACTTTGTAGAAGTCACTCTTATGGTATACTACAATTTTGAAAATAAAAATAAAGCGGGTAGGCGCAAGGGGAAACACCTCCTATAGGATGCATATATTAAATATCTCTCAACTGAAGAAGTGGTTAAAGCAGTGTAGCGAAGCGCACCGGGTGAAACTAGTATTGTATATTTTTTACTACTAAAGCGATATTTCCACCACTTTTCGAATAGAGAATAATATTAATCTGTGATTACAACGCAGAAAATTCTCAGAGAAGTACAAAAAATAAACTAAGCCAAACAAAATCTTTAATTAAATTCTTAATATAAAAATGCAATACGAACGAAAATTAATTTAGTCTTTTTGGTGACGTCTAGTAGTGAATACTTCTACGCAAAAAAATAATTTGTTTAATAAGAAAAACAAAATGAGAAGACCTGCAAATTGTGCACCTTTCATGGTGTTAATCTTATTGGGGTGCGTACAATGTTTTGGGGCCTATGAAGTTCCTAGAGCCAAAATAAAAGTGCTTTCTCCCAAGGGATTTGAGGTATCCATACCACACGAAAAAGGCATTCAGCTGTTTGCTTTTCATGGCAAATTAAATGAAGAAATGGATGGTTTAGAGGCAGGCACATGGTCTCGTGATATTAATAGCCAAAATAACGGACGTTGGACTTTTCGTGATCAGGATACTAAATTAAAAACCGGTGATACTCTATACTATTGGACCTATGTCCTCTACAATGGTATGGGCTATCGTGAAGATGATGGAGTCTTCGTAGTTTAAAAGCATCATTTAGAATAGTTTAAAAATGAATTCAAAAAATTAAAAATAAAATTAATTTATCATTGATTTTCAACTTGAACATTTAGAAAATAAAAGGACAAAATAAAAAAATATTGTATTGGTGGTATCTTCTCCTATAAGCTTCAAAAAGTGCAAGCAATAAGTTGGAGCAACTTTATCGAAATCGGATGAGCCGTACGCCAGCGTAAAAAAGAGAATAAAAAAAACGTTTATATAAATATTTATAAAATTTATTAGTAACTGCGCATCTCGTGTTTACTTATTTAACAGAATTTCCAACAAAAAAATGTTTGTAGAAACTTGTTTTGCTGATCAGCAATTGGCAATAATGAATCTGCACTGTGCCACTTGCACTTTAAGTGTTGCCATAAAATAATCAGTATGTAGCTGTTCTGTTAGCACTAAACGGAAACAACTGTTGTATTTTCTAATAAACTCTGTTTGTAATTATTTCATTCTGCCAATTTAACTCTGCCATTAACCCAACACAAATCTGCAGCTTCTTTTTCGTATTTGAACGGCGCACACTTGATCTATGCTTCCAAATTTAATATTGTGTTGTGAATTGTAATCAATTGTTAGGTCGTAGTTTAATGCCAGTTAAATAATATATTGTTAGGGATTATAGCTTAATCTATGGTCACACTTAACAAAAATTTGACGCTTTACACGTAACCACTATTTTAATTAAGCAATTGTTTAATCAAACTGCGTCTTACAATTTATTAGATACATTTCAGGAACATTTTTTTAGAAATAAAGCTCGGTAAATCAAAAAAAAAAAAAAAAAAAAATTTTAAACAGAAAGTCAAAGGTTGATTAATTTAGTGGTCACGCTTTTTTCCTATTTTTTCGTCAAATATTTGTTAAATGTGAACATACCTTTAATGTTGTCAACTATTCGGGTTTTATAATCGATTGAATAAAATTTCATATTTTTTTTCTGAATAGTTTTCAACTTTTATTCGAATATTCAATCGATTAAAGAATAAAAAATTTCATTCGGATAACTTTGAAACTACCATGACAATTTTTTAAGTTTAAATGAAAATTTGTTTTGCATTCGTAAAACTTATTCTTATATTATTGTTTATTTATTTTTGTAATGCAAAATTCATAAAATTAACAATAATAGAAGTAAAAGACAAAATTTAACTTTTCAAATGTAAAAAGAATGATAATCCGGTGGAAGAAGTTGGTTTAGGCTCCTGCAGGTGTTGCCATTTCTTGCTTGATACTTTTATTCTACGTAAATGCAACTTTTAAGGTTTAAAAGTAGTTATTTTTTCTAATTTTAGTTCCTTTTACTTATCTGTTACATTTTAAAATAAATTATTCCACGAATCATATTAAAAATGGAAAATTGTTTTTCGTGCTATGTCTTTTCCTAGAGAGCTTGTATAACTTTCCCATGCCTGGTGTTTTCTTAAGCGGCTCATACACTTGCAATAAAATTGTTTAATTTTACATATAGTACAATTGTATCGCCAATGTGTATGTGATATTAGAAGGTGGAACAATATATTGGCAACAATCAAAAGACTTTTGATTTTTATTGCACAACGAAAAGAAAGTGAAGTGTGTTGGCAACATTGTATAATGCTGTTTATGTTATTCCTATAGGTTATGGTCGCCTTTTTATTGAATGAATGAAACTATTGTGCGACTTATTTTAAAATATAGGACAAAATGGAAATAATATGGTGAATATCATATACAATAATATTGCAAGTGTATGGGCCGCTTAAGTCGCACGTTTCTTTTCCAAGATTTTTGGTTTATGGCCCGCTTTTGCGTTCTTTCAGAGCTTAATGCAATATTTGGTTCATCCTCCAACACATAGTTTTCATAAGACAAAGGAAGTTAAGTAAACAGCATTTAAAGGAACACATCATCACAACAAGCACGGAGGTTTGATTTTAAATTAGTTTTTTAAATGTGGATAGTAATACAATGTGAAACATAAACAAACATTTTTTTCAGTTAAATTCCTTATTTATTTAAATGAACTGTCGCTTCGAATTTGGCACCATATCTAAAAGATGAAATTGTGTTCATTGCGTCCTCAAATTCTTGGAAATACGAAATACTTGGCTTCCTTTTACTTTGAGGATTGCTGAACCGCGTTCATACAACTAAATTATAATTTCTTCACTTTCCAGTTTTATTTTTTGTTCGTATTCTTAATCACTAACAAATTATTTTTTATTTTTTATAAGAAATAAATCGTTTTACTTGTAAAACACACTTAATCACGAAATAAAAATTTAACTTTAATCGCCATTTTTAATGTTTACATTTATTTTTCGCTTTAGTTTTGCCAAGTTTTTTTTTTTTGATTTGAATTTAACATTTGATACCAAAACAAAACATTTGATGTCAAATGTTTATTTTCAAATCAATGTCAATTTGAATTTTGATGTTAAAATCCAAAAACGGTTGAGAATTGTGTTTGATAAAATGTTTGACTTAGTGTTTGTTAGGATTCTCTTACTACGAACCCGGTTTGTAAGGGAGAATACAAAGCGAATTAATTTTTCAGTTGGCGTGGAAAGCACAGCTGTGCTACTTTTTTTGTTCTTACTTAGAGATAGGAATGTCAAAAGTTGCTTGTGTTTTTGACATATCGACC
Source organism: Pollenia angustigena (assembly GCA_930367215.1). NCBI lineage: Eukaryota > Metazoa > Arthropoda > Insecta > Diptera > Polleniidae > Pollenia > Pollenia angustigena. The sequence continues at coordinate 217,372,964 of OV884058.1, read as the reverse complement.
AACGAAAGCAACAAATAAAATATAATGTTGTGTTTTTGGTGTTGTAGTATCGTTACCACTGTTTACATGAATTCGCCTTAGGAGAATATTAAACTATAATGCTATGTTCACACTTGGGTTTTTAAACCGTTCATGTTGGCCGATTCCACATTTCAGTTTGAGGTATGTTCAGTAGATTCTATGTGAATAATGAAGTGATTTAGTTGTAATCATGCCAATTTGAAGTAATTAACAAATCGCTTCAATGAATGGAAAATCATCTCGATTTTGATGTGATTAGAGCTTAATCACGTTCGAATTGCTTAAATGCGTTGAAGAACCCAAGTGTGAACATAATATAACTGTAACTACAAAAAATTCAGTGTGTAAAGCCGTCCTCACCAGTTTTTATTTGCATTGAATAAAGCGGTGTTTGTGTGGTACTTGCCATATAAAATTTATGCCTTCCTTAAGCGAGAAGGTAAGCGAAACATTTACATTTCTCCCTTGCAAACCGGCTTCATTTTAATTGGGATGGTTCTTTTGGCATTTAAAATCGTGGCAAAACTATTTAACAATATAAAAGCTGATAAGTTGATAACAAGCCTGTTTTTAGAAAATGAAAATATTTGTTCGTTCGTTAAACAAAAGAACAAAATCAGATTTAGGTTTTCATAAAATTAAAAAAATTTTCCGGTGAGTGACAAAAACAGGCAGTTAATTTTTTTCTACATATTTTTGGTTCTTATAAAATGAACATCTTCGTAATAAATGAAAACAAAAGTGAAAAGAAGACGATAAGTAAAAGGCATTCGTTTAAAAAACAAATCACCAAAAATTGGAAAATAACTTCGATATTTTAAAAAAGGAAACCTAAAAAACTAATACTATTATAAAATATTCAATAAAGGTTCACTCATAATTGCATAAATATGTATTTACAGTTTCAAAAAATTCTAGAAACAATGGAACATTAGGGCGGGTCGACCTCCATACAGTAAAAAAGTTTGTGCCTTGAATGGAAGGTATGTCAATAATGTTTCTTAAACAGTTAAATTTGTATTATCACGCCTCTATATGCAGCCATTTTGTTTTTAAATATAGCGCTGCATTTTTTAGTTCGATCACATCGTATCGCATAGTACGTACTCCCTCTAAAATTGGAGTTTAAGAATAACTCTGGATTTCTGATCGATATTTTTGCTTGCATTAGCAAGGCATCGATACACTGATAAAATCAATCTGCAAAAAGTTTGGGTCACTTTCCGCCTATTATACTTTTACACTTTAAAATTTATCTGACAGCACAGATAACTATATGTTCGTAGGATGCCAAATAGAAAACGGCCTTAAATTAAGTAGATTTAAAGAAAAAATAATATACGGAAAGTGGTACAAACTAAATTTGCAAGTTATTAGACTGCAGTAATTTTAGAAGAAAAAATATTACTGTTTTGTTAAAATAGGTAAGAAAACAAAGGACATTTATACCGAAATGCGTGAACATATTTTAAAAGATCGATGGGAATTCCTTGAGTTCAATTTTTAAAATTGTTAGACGTGTCAAGTCTACAGTGCAGACTGTAATAAAATACTTGTCTGAGTCTCAATCCCTAACAAGCAAGCCAAAAACTGGACGTCCACCCGAAATTACCTAACGTTTTGTAATTATATAGTTTTGCAATTTATAAAAACTGTTGTAAGTTAAAATCCTACATCAGCAGCCGTGGAAAAGCAGATTCCATTGCCACGTACCATGAATAAAACCTTAATTTGGGATATAAACAGATAAAGGCGACTCGACTTCGCACTTAAGTATGTGGGCAAATCAGTAGTCTTAAATTTAAATAATGAAATATATATTTTCTTTCATTTAAAAATGTTTGGTTTATTTATTTTTGTAAATATCACCAATTTTTGGAAAATTAAAGAATTTTTAAGGCGTACGTACTATTATCTGTGTGACTGTACATACAGTGTAGTATAAAATGACACCGTTTTTCCGAAAATTCCAAAAAACTAGTGTTATCACGCAGTATCTTCTACATAAATATATGTTGATGTGCAGCTTAAGATCTTCTTTATGTATTTATTTTATTTATTGCTGTTATTGTTAACATTTTCATTCAACATTTTTATTTTTACTAATTTACTAACAATTTTATAAAATATTTTGTTTTGGAAATTAAATTAAATTTTTGTAAACAAAAGTCAGGGTTATCCACAAACACAAAACCTTTATATGAAAAAATAATAGAAATGTACAAATATTAATGCATTGGCAATAATGTTGATTCACGAAAGAAAAAAGCTCTATTTTTGTAAACCATGAATAGACGAAAGCTTTTAAAAGTTTTTTAAAAACCAAATGTTAAACATTATCGTATTAACACGAAAACCTCAAGTGAGAAGTTTTACAAAAACAGGCTGTAAATCTATTCTTTTTTTCTCAAAGTAGATTTCCTTAAAGTTATAGTTGAGTAATAAGATACTTATGTAAACTCTTTGAAAGAACGTACAATATTGACCATTTCTGAAAATACCACTAGGTACCACTGTTATTTTAAATATTTTAGAAGCTGTAAGAAATAGGCAAAAACTGAGAACGTCACTCGAAAGACCGTAGTCGATTTATAGCGATGTGATACATATGCATGTAACTCATTCAAAAATTCAGATAGAACCTTGTTGTCCTAAGGTTGCGATTTGCTTCAGTCGCAAACAAAAAAAATTCAATAATTTATAGAAATTTTTTGAAATTTTTTTTGAGGCTACTGTTTTTATTTTACATGCTTATTATGCAGATGTACCTGATCTTGCAAGTTTTCAAAAAATACATTGACGTTATTCTGGGAAAATCCAGAGGACAAGTGTCACCCTGAAAACCATTGATTTTTAAATATTTTCTTTGAACTTTATATGCCAAGCAGTACTTTTTTTGGTACAATTCGAAACTAAAAAGTACGTTGGTACCCCAGTGACTCATTTGGTACTATTTCCAAATTTTTCAAACCTACATATTTATAATTTATATTAAATGGCAAATCGTATTTACTGTCCAATGAATTTATTGTTGAATTTAACAAAACAGCTATGATATTTTGCATTTGCTCTTTTGCAAGACCATTTGCACCAAACCCTGAACTCCGCTACTGTGAATAGATTTTTGCACTTGTTGATTGAACGATTGCTTATGCCACACTCTAAATTTAGATCAGCGGCAGCATATACGCGTGCATTTTTTGATGAAATTGACAAGCTTTTAAAAGATAAAGGAAACCACTTCTGCAAAATTTCTACATTGTAGAAGAGACGAATTCCCCTCAATAATATTTTCAAATATTCTTCAACAAGATGGTTGTCACGTTAAGAAGTAATCAACAGAATTTTGGAACAGCCCACACCATTATTATTTTACTCCGAATTATTTTGAAGGAGATTTTATATTCGGACTTTCTAAATAATTCTAAAAAAATTATGAAAACGCTCTCTGGCGGCAATCAAAAATTAAAATTAATCTCGACTCTAAAAACCGCATGCAACAGGTCTGGCTAGATCAATAACAATTTGTTTGCCTCTATTCTTGAATATTTTGGAAATCTAACTACATATTTTGAAAAATCCGGGGCTCGAAATTATTTTTTGACGTATGGTTTCTTTGGTAAAGTTTCTTGGAATGACTTATAGAACAAGAATCGCGATGTACTTTTGACGCGAAAAAATTTTACCCACCCTATTATAATGTATAATTAATGTACAAATGAATTAAAAGTATCTTTAGTTTTTGTTGTATTAAATATTTGTTTTTAAAAACAAAAAAAAAAAAATTTATAAAAAAAGATTTAGTTCTATTGGGACCGAAAAAGTACGATTTTAAAATTTCGTTGGTACGATATTGGTTTTCTCATTTATCATCCCTGATGCCAAGTCTATTAAAAGATATTCTAGGAATAAATCAAAGCTTTTAAAGTTGCCAGATTTAAAAATGTATTTTTGCCCTGATCGAATATAATTCCAAACTTTAATTATGTGAGAAAGAAAAGCGTTTACTCGTAGGCCAAGTTCTATCTTACTGTTAACTTAACTGCGAAAGGTTAGTCAAGGATTAACCTAGTATTAAATCCGCAAAGAAATGACTACTTTACTCGAAAGACAATGTGGTTGTTTTTGCTACGAGGTCTGATCGGAGTCTCTATTCTGTTTCCACGTGAGTTAGGATCCCCAAAAAAATCTGGTTTTTTAAAAACGTATATAGTCGAATAAGTTAGGCCATACGAGTAGTGTCATTAGATTTTGAAAAGCGGATTCAATTAAGAACTTAATGAAATCATGGATTATTGTGTAATAGTAGATTAATAGAAAAAGTTGTTTGTGCCGAATTTATTCTAGATAACCGGGCATGTTCTACAAATCAAAATGAAGAGAAACTGAAATTGAACGAAATTTGGATTGGATTGGATTACAGCCTAATGGTTCCGTTTTTTCAATCTTGGACTTCATGTCCGTCTGGCTGTCCATCCGTCTGTTCTAGAGTCGGTTTTCGAGAAAATTAAATTTTTCGTATGTGTACCATTTGAAGGGTTGGAGATAGAGGATAAGTTTGTTCTAGAGAAATGTTGGGGATAAAAAAATTATGGGGGTTGCTCATACATTTTACATCTCCAGGGATGACTCCTCAGTAGTTACGGGCGTTTTTCTTTTCCTTTAGCCCGAATTTCACAGATCTCAATGCGCGTGCGGCACGGCAATTTTCAACCGACCGAGCTCATATATTTTTACCAAATTTTTTTTTTACCAATTTATATGTGTGTCAAGCACAACAGGAGAGAGACTATCAAATGATCAGCCCACAAATCAAACCTTTTTGATTTCTATCAACCATTGCCGACAATGCGTAAGTGTTAGTGCTGGTATACTATCGATATTTTATACTATCGATATTTATCTATAGTTCAGATTCCACTATCGATATATCGATATTACTATCGACTGGATGTTTGTACTTATGCAGGAAAACTTTAACTAGCTTTTTATCAGGCTACAGTTCGTTGTTTTTATCACTTTATTGAATGTAAGAGACGTATGTATGTACGCACGTTATTATAGATGAAAGTTTTTAAATATTGTGATGGTGATAAGCACCTTTCTGAAGGAACCAAAGTAACAGGGACTATGAGATATTTTATTGCAACTTTAGATAATGTTCTAAATTGGATTTTGATTATCAACCGAAAAGTTAATCAATCCAGCGGACTTTTCCTCTAATGGTCGTTCATTGTTTTATCCTATGATTGCAATTGTATTTTTATTTGATTTTTTCTACAACATCATAAAACTATCTGACATTTTAGTCCCTATGTAAACATACAAAAATTTCGACATAAAGGCCTTAAGTTAGAAGTAAAAAAGCACAGCTAAGCAATCCATACCACTTGCCATTCTTGTTGTTTGTATTCATTGCTGTAATTCTGCGCGAATTAATAATAGCAAGTAAAAACTTGCGGCAAAAAACTGTGTGTATATAGCTGCTGTAACATGTCTTCACAGCTGTATTTTAAATAATAATAATATTGATATGATATTTTTCCTATCGATATTTTCGATAGTTTACGACTATCGATAGTATCGATGCACACTGGGGTATTTTGTATCAAAACTGTGGATTAATTCCGAGGCCTCTCAAACTGATAATTTTTGTTTAGAACACCTCAAAATAAGCCGAAAAAATTTTATAAAAATTATCGATAACTCGTTTAGTTATCGAGATATCTGGAGTTGAAGTTTAAAAAAAATCGATAACTTTTTACCGTTTTATTTTCTTAGAGAATACCTCAAAATTAACCGAAAAAATTAAGTAAGAATTATCGATAACTCGTTTTGTTATCGAGATATCTGGAGTTGAAGTTTAAAAAAAATCGATAACTTTTTACCGTTTTATTTTTTTTAGAGAATACCTCAAAATAAACCGAAAAAATTAAGTAAGAATTATCGATAACTCGCTTTGTTATCGAGATATCTGGCTTTGAAGTTTTAAACAATATGATAACTTTTCAGCGTTTTACTAGACCAGATAATTTTGTTTTGTCGTGCTTCTAAAATTAGGCGGAAAACTTAAATGAAGTTATCGATAACTCCCTTAGTTAGCGAGATATCGATGTTACAGGTTTTTCTGTATATTACCCTAAAATATGCAGAAAAAATTAAATTTTGCGATAATACGACTATTTATTATTTTAAATAAAAAAACAAACATTTCATTATAAATTTCATTACAATCAATTAATTATGCATCATCATTGCTATCATCGTCACCATCTTCCTCGTCGGAATCACTGCCATGAGCACTATTATTGTCTCTGGCATAAGCGTTTGCCAAATTTAAGGATGGAGATTGTAACATATCCACAGCCGTTTTTGGTAGGCTGTGTAATTTTTTTTCAGGCAATTTTCTCCTGCTTGATATTATTGGATCAGAATTAATCAGCATCATATTAAAAACGTCTTGATTCGACTTTTGTCGATCCATTTTTCTAGAATAACACTCTCTATATTTTTTGAAATCTTTGTTGGTAGCTTCCTGCGCTTCTTCCGATAATTGGCCAATCGGTAACAATGCATATGCTATTATTTCAGGTCCGTGAATAAAAAATTTATGCAATGTTGGAGGCATATAGTACCACGGATAATTTTCTACAAAGATTCTAGCCGTTTCATGTGCATATTCCCGAAACTTATGTACATTTACTTCATGACCACAAGAAACAACAATCAGTATATTATGCATTCTGACTATTAAATTAACGTTAATTTTCATAATTTCCGCTGATAGTTCCGCATTCTGAAAAAAACGCCTGGCCGTATTTCCGTCATTGGAGTTACCGAATCCGGGTTTTGGACGATCAACAATTAAACCAGTTTTCTCTTTAAATTGTTTTTGAATTGCTGCTTTAGTTTTTTGGACAATTTGCTTTTCGGAGTCTGATCTAGCTTGCCATTTTTTGATTGGCAGTTTATATGACAAATGAAGAAGGCACTCAAAAAATCGTATCCATCCATGCAAAATCGATAACCCAAATTGTAAATTATCAGTGTTAATTTCCTTTTTTATCATTTTATCAATTTGGTTAAAATCTTTGCTGGTGGATCCGCAGAAGTAACACTTTTGTGTAGATGTAGTTTCAGTGAGAGCGTTACAAACTTTTCATCTATCATCGATAATATTAAACTATGTCTCACTACTACAACTTTCTCACCAAGTGCCACAATTGAATTAGTTAGATGTTTAATTTCTTCATTGACTCTATCATGCTCAAGCTTTGAAACAACTGATGTTTCTTTGATGAACTCCATTTTCAATGGTCTGCAGAATCTGGTAGAAGAAGGGCGGGGATTCTGCCATATACATAATTTTTTCCCCGCATACCAACCTTAATGGCACAATTGATGTTATTAACACAGAGGAATCAGTAGCGTCTGTACCATGAAATGCTTGTTTATATGAGCTATGGCCAGAACTCCCATCGAAGCCCCATTTTGTGTATAAACAAAATTCAGACAATTCTTTTTTATTAATAGAATCAATCACACAGTTTTGCAGCAGTACTAGGCGTTCAACAGTGTGATTAAGAAGTGCCTGTAAATCAACTTCGACTGAGGTTTCACATACTCTCATACTATCGCTTTTTGGATAACATTGTTGTTTTGCTAACTGGACAGCAGTGTACGAGGGAAACCTTTCTGGAGCAGATGATTTCACAATATTATATTGATGCCGCGATAGTTTAGCTTCAACCAAAACAGATAATGCTTCTTCACTACTCATTTTGTTGGACGCCGCCGACTGAATATAACTTTTCCTGTATTTGTCCGCTCTCGTTGGTGACAAAGAAGCTACATCATTTACTAACTTAGACGCCCCAATATTACCAGACTCCCGTAACTTCACTTGAGTTGCAAAAGCTAGCATTGACAACGATGTGTTGTCTCTTAAAACCTTGGTTTTTTTGTACTTTGTGTTTGGGCCGCATTCTTCGAAAGCAATTTCTTTGCGACCTCGTTTTAGCTGTTTAGTACAAAAAGAAATAGAAGAGTCTAACCAATTCCGATGGGTTTTAAAGAAACGTTCTTCTTTTCTATGACATCTTATCCATCGGGTTTTAAATTCGGAGATGAAACGATTCATTGTGGCATTGAAAATAGGAATATCTTCCTCTGATGGTTCAGTACACTTCTTCATTTATTCCTTTAAATAATTGAACTTATCTTCAAAATGCTGGAATCCTGAGTTTTGCATTAAGTTGTACAGATGTTGACGAGTGAAGAAACGTGTGCATGAACTTATCCCTAGCAAAATGATAAAACATTTTTTTACTTTTAACGTGGAAATAATTTTCCATTTAGCTTTTCACAATTAAATTGACATTCACTGGGACAAAACTAACATTGTCTATCGAAAAAAATAAAGTAATACTCCAAAACTGGAAGGCAAACACTGGAAACAATAGTTTTGGGGATTTTTGGGGATGAAAAATCGCAAATTGGGGATAAGGTATAAAATAAAACTGGGAACCCTGAGCATCACAAATCAGTTATACAACAACAACACAAAACAAATAATAAATATCAATAACAAAACAAAACAGATACACAAAACGCCAGCAACAAAAAACATGCGTGGAAATAGATCATTTTTGACCACTGACATAATGAACAAAAAGTAGAATTAATCAAATATGCCACAAAAGCGCAGCTCAACTTTTTGCAGAAACATCGTCTACAATCCGCAAAATCAAAAAAAAAAAAATCAGAGCCCGATCTAGTCCGATAATTAACTATATGTCCAAATATATACCCCAAATATGCACATTTTGGGGACTTTGAACAAAAAAATAATTTAAAATATTAAATCACTTTTTTTCCTGTAATACTTGTATCTGAAAAATAGTTCAATACCTGAAGTTGAAGGCTCCATACTCAGATTTAAATTTCACTTGAAGTTTTTTTTATCGAAGAAACACTTTTTTAAACTTAAAATATCAATTTTACAGCGAGCGCAAGCGAACAAAGAATAAAAGTGTAAATTCAAAAACATAATGCAGCTTCACTATACAACTTAGAGCCGTTATTTTTTCGGTTAGTGACGCAGAATTATGTGTAGTTTCTATGGTTATTAAGTATTCGAGTGTTATTTCAAAATTAATTTTTTAATTAATCCACAGTTTTGATACCCAGTGTGCGATGGTACTATCGATAGTTTCCCAGAACTAGTACGTGTAGCCGAAAAACCATCTGCACGCACACAAAAAATGTGATTAATGTGTTTATTTAATCGCCTCCAGGGCCTTTAATAAAAACCAGTGATATCACAGGTATTTTAAAGCGATTTATTTGCCCACTTTCAGAATTAAGAATACAATTAATCCGTCAACACAATATACAAAATTCTCAGAGAAATAAAAAAAAATCTAAACAGAGAGCCAAACTAAAGCTTAACTTAAATTCTTAAAAGGGTTGGTTGGTAAAATTGTACTTTTTTTGGAACTATTTTAACTTGAAAAGTACAATGAAAAACCAAAGGCTTATTTAAAACACATATGGAATTTTTCCTAGTTTTAGTACTTTCATATGCCAACTCATAATCATAGTCATTTAGGAGATGTTTTAAGAACAAAATTCCGCTTTGATAATTCATCTTTAAAAAGGTTTCGTAAATTTTGTCCAGAAAATGTAATCAATTGAAAACTTATAGTATACGAGTAGTACCACAATTAGCAAAAAAAAAAAAAAAAAAAAAAAATGGTTCCAAAAGAAAACCAACATTTTGATAACATAAATTAACAATTAAGCGATCTTGCTGGCATAGGAATATTAAAATCTAACAAAGATTCAAGTATCAGTGATTTCAGGGCAGAGGTTTTGGAAAAAAATTAGGGAATTGAGTGAATATTTCCACAAATCTCGAAAATTGTGAGAGGAATATTATCAATTCCATACTTATCTGCAAACGTGGAAAGGAGCTTTTCTTAAAAAAATAATATTACATACAACCAAATAGGCTTAATCCAAACAAAAGACTTATTGAACTTACAAAATTGCAAAAGTTATGATGTAAATATAACAAATCAAAATTGTAATTCTGCTATCGAGATCTAATTGAAAATTATTATAATGGTTGAAATGATTGAAAAAAGGCATTTAAACAAGTAAAAGCAAAACATTAAAGAATGTGTTAATTTAGTTAGCCCTTAAAAAAGCATAAGAAAGCGCTTATTGTCAACAGAAAATAATCCTCCAAACCGGGAACACCCCATACAAAAATCAGGCATCCCATCAGCAGGTTTGAAGTGATTTGAGGTATGAAATCATACATAAAACCTGCTTCTGTTGAAGCACATTTTTTACTGTGTACGTACATTCTATCCCCCATATTCATAAAAATTTTTTTGATTTATTAAAGCTTTATTGAACAAATTTTCATAGAAAATTCATTTCATAAACCTTTTATAAACCTGAAATGGTTTTTTATAAATATGGGGGTTTATCTTTATAAATCCTACTAATATTTTAGATCTGATAGTTTGTATGTTTGGAGGCTTAGATGTTTTTTAGTTTGTGGCTTAATCACGCAAAAACCGCTTAATGGATTTGGATGAAATTTCGTAGACGGTTAGCATATGGCCCAGATTAAAAAAAAGGATGTTAAAACAAACAAAAAATTGATACCTTTGTTACTTTTTTCTCTTTTTGATAAATTTGGTATTCATATTACATATGGTCCAGCGACCGGACTATGCATATTTAGTAGAGTTGTCAACCGATTAAGAATAATTCGATTAATCGATCAAACAAAAACAAGCTCTTGTTCGAATAATTTTAAAATGCCGATTTTCGAATAACGAATAAATCGATTAAATTATGTCGATTAATCGAACATTTTTTTTTTTATTAAAGCATAAATTTATAATAAAAGACATAAGAAATAATAGCTTAGCATTTGATTTATGTTCATACGTTTTTAGCGATTTTAAACAAAATGTAGGAAAGGTAAAAAATATTGTAGCTATAGTTCTGATTGTAATTAATCTCAATGTTTAGTAAGCAAAAACCGTGTTGAGTATTCATAGTATTTCAAAAATGTATTTTATGCTCTTATTAAACAAATCAATTGTAACAGCTGTTTTCTTTTTAAATCAAAAAATTTTCAAGAAATGGGATCTTTCACTAAATAAAAAAAAAGCTAAAAAATACAGAGCTGTTATTGTATTATACATATATATTTTGTAAATTATATATAACTTTGCCATTTGCGTAATGCTATGTTCACACTGGAGTTTTTAAACGCGTTTGAGCAAAATGTTGATTAAGTTAATCAGAGCCGCTCACGTTACATTTTAGATGATAAAGATGACAGTTGATTAAAAAAAACACAACAAACAAATTTATATTTCTTTAAAGTTTTAAAAATGGATACAAATACTTTAACAAAGTTATCAGAAGATTATTTTAAACATATTACAATTGTGAAAATTTATGAATTATTTAAGGAAAAATAAAAACATTAAAAAGAGATCGTGGTCAGTTGTACACGTGAGGGGTACGTTCATGGTCACCGATTGATTCGATGTGATTAATGAAGTGATTTAGTTGTAATCATGTCAATTTGAAGTGATTAACAAAGCACTTCAATATATGGTTAATCATCTCGATACTGATGTGATAAAAGCTTAATCACGTTCGAGTTGCTTAAACGCGTTTAAGAACCCAAGTGTGAACATAGTATAAATGATACAATATTGCCATTGAAAACGATGTAGTATGTATAAGATAATCCAACGACATCAAAAAATGCCGAACTTGTTCCAATGGGAAAAAAATTAAGACAGACTGCGGTTGTTATATAGAAGAAATTGTACGCAGAAGTTTGGCTGAAGATGGAAGGTTGTACGCATCAAAAATATAAGAAGTCATATTGGATTTGAGAAAAAAAAAAGAAGAAATTCGAAGATTTCCCATAGTTGTATACGGACGGATGTATCTTATTTAAAAAATTTCATTTTTTTTTTAAATTTTTTTATTCGTTATTCTCATCGATTAATCGAATAATTTTTCAGATTTAATCGTTTGATCGAACGAACAAAAACAATTATTTGAATTATTCGAACAAAGCTGAAAGGCGAATAATTGACAACTCTAATATTTAGAGACCCCTTACTTTTCGCATAAACAGTTGAATTTCGGTTGTTTAAGAGTATCGTGTGCTCAAAATGTATATGTATGTGTTGGCGAAAAGTAAAAATTCTCATAAAATTGTTTATTGAAATATATTAACATTATATAAGATGTAGAAAACCATGTTAAATTTCTTTTAATTTTTTTATAGGATAAACCATTTTCTAAATCTTGCCTTAATTTGCACGTAAACGAAGTCACGGGTAAAAGCTTGTAGTTATCAAACTGAATTATTTTTTTTTTTGTTATATTTAAGTTCATATAAACAAATAAGATTTATAATTAATTTTTGTGTTGTTTTTATAATTAAACATAATACTTATTTCAACTAAAAAAAATATTGTCAAAAAAGTACAATTTTAAAAGATTGGCGGTACAATTTTTACATTCTCAATACCATCCCTGATTCTTAATATAAAACTGCAATATCAATGAATACAATTTTAGTCTGATAATAATCGTCTAGCAGTTAGTACCTCAACGCAAAACGGAAATTGTTTAATAAGAATAACAAAATGAGGAGAGCGGAAAATTGTGCGCCCTTGATAGTTTTGATTCTATTGGTGTGCATACAATGTTTCGTGGCCTATGAAGTTCCCACGGCTAAAATTGAAGTGTTTTATCCCAAAGGCTTTGAGGTATCCATACCGCACGAAGAAGGCATTACACTTTTTGCTTTTCATGGCAAACTAAATGAAGAAATGGAAGGGTTAGAGGAAGGAACATGGGCTCGTGATATAGTTAGACGAAGGAACGGACGTTGGTCTTTTCGTGATCGGAATGCTGAACTCAAATTGGGTGATACGCTTTATTATTGGACCTATGTCATTTACAATGGTCAGGGCTATCGTGAAGATGATGGAGTATACGTAGTGCAGCAGTTCTCAAATACGACACCACCGACGAACGATCGCATATGTGAATTCTCAATAACCACAGTTAATGGGGTTCCGGTACGTTGTAGCGGGCAACTTATTTTTAATGAAGAATTTGATGGCAATAGCTTGGAGACAAGCAAGTGGTCTATAGAAAGACGCCTGCCCCAAGAACCTGATTATGAATTCAATATGTATCTCAATGATGTAGATGATGTTTTGCAAGTTCGTGGTGGAAAATTGACCATAAAACCCAAATCAACTAGCCATCATTATCATTCCGATACACTGAAAAGAAACTTTTCATTGGGTCAAACATGCACGGGCAAACAAGATACTGATGAGTGTGTGCTTCAACCTGGGGGTATAACAAAGTTAAACCCCTTTATAACAGCACAAATCAAAACAAAAGATAAGTTTTCTTTTAAATATGGCAAAGTACAGATAAAAGCAAAAATGCCCGGTGCCATGTGGGTGTTTCCAGAAATTTGGCTGCAGCCAAATAAACTTGCCTACGGCTACACTAAATATAATTCAGGGCAAATGCGAGTGGCCCACACAACCGTCAATGGTGATCAATTGACGCTAAAGGGAGGCCTGATTTTAAATGCCATCGAACCCTGGCGTTCGTTAAAAATGTGTGAACATCAATATATAAACCTCAACTTGGCAAACGATTTCCACTTGTACGAATTAAACTGGACACCAAGCATGATTACAGTGTCTGTGGATGGCGCTGAATATTGTCGCATTGAAGTTAACAATGACAATGAAGCTTTTAAAAACCTGCAAGCGGCTGGCAGCTATTTGCCAAATCGAGATCTTTTAAACAGTGGATCAAATTTGGCTCCGTTCGATCAAGAATTCTACTTAACATTGGGTTACGGCATTGGCGGAAATAATGACTTTAAAGATAATGAGAGTTGGGTAGAGGAGAAATTCTGGCAGAACAAGTCTCCACGTGCAAGGCATACATTTTGGAACAACATTTCAAGGAACATAAACTGGCTTAGTAATGGTGATTTTAAAGTGGATTACGTGAAAGTTTTTGCAGCCAAAGATTATTATAAATTAGACCGATACGGTCTAATTTATAAAAAATAAAACATGTTAATAAAGGGTTTATTAAACGGATTTTGTATGAAAATCCGTTTCATAAAGCCTTTATTAACCGGTTTAATTTTTTATAAATAAGGCAGAATAAATTTGTTCTTAATTCAAGACATTTTGTACTAAAAATATAAAAAAAATCCTTTCTATTTACAAGGAAACTTTCGAAATGGAAATTACATAAAAATGTTAATATTCTTGTAATACCCATAGTATAATAGGTACAGGTATGTTCATTAGGGAGAGTTGTAATTATTTACCCATGTAATGCCAAATTAATATATTTGATTTTTGCATAGGTGGGGGTAGTGCACTAAATATTGGTTTAAATCAGCAGTGCACTATCACTAAATAAAACTGCAAAAAAATTAGTTTGCACTCTTTTTACCAGCTTTAGTGATGATTGCTATTTTTTTAACTACCACTAAAAAAATTTAGTGATAGTGCAAATTTTTAAACTATCACTAAACGCAGATTGAATGCAAAAATCTGCACTCAAATCAAATAGTGCAAAATTTGGACATGCAATCAAAAAAGCTGCATACAAATATTGTGTCACTAAAATATTAAAAATGTTACTTTGTATGTGCATGGTTTTTGATTTCTTTTGAGGATATGCATAAGTAAAGAACATGAAACCAAATAAAATTTTGTCAAAAACGGTATGATTATTGGCTTTAATCATGAAAAACAAGTTTTTAATTTTAAAATTAGTGCAAAAATTTAAGTTGCACTCAAATGAGTGAAGAAAAAAAAGTTGCAATAAGCTGATGATTGCTTTTTATACCCTCCACCACAATTAGTTGTGAAGAGGGTATATTCAGTTTGTCATTCCGTGTGAAACTTTTCATCTCAGACCCTATAAAGTATATATATTCTGGGTCCTTGAGTAATTTTAAGTCGATTTAGCCATGTCCGTCTGTCAGTCCGTCTGTCCGTCTGTTGAAAATACGCTCACTTTCGAAAAACTCAAAAGAAATCAACAAACTTGGTGTCAAATTGCTTGTAGTTATCCTAAGCAGTTTGGGATTGAAATTCAGCAAAATCGGTTTAATAGGATCTGAGCTATGAATCAAAATGTGGAACCACCACCTAAAAAAAAATTGATAATTTTGTTACAAAAACTAACATAAATGGTGGAAAAATGCACAGAATGATATTAGATTTCGCAACAATTTGTTTTATTCAACTGCAAATCACGCTGTGAAATTTCGTGAAGATCCGTCAATAATTTACCCTAGGCCCCATATAAGCCCTACTCCCGGAAAACAGTATATTAAGCCTAAAACCCTAACTAACAATGCTATCATTACAAATTTTGGCAAGTCACAGTTACATAGGACTAGAAATTAAACTGTTAAGTTTCGTGAAGATCGGTCCATAATTTACCATAGGCCCCATATAAAACCTACTTCCGGAAAACAACTTAGTACGCCTAAAAACGTAAAAAATAATGCTATCATAACAAAATTTGGTACATCAAAGTTCTATAGAACTAAAAATAAATCTTTGAAATTTCGTGAAGATCGGTTCATAATTTACCATAGGCCCCATATAAACTTTACTCCCGGAAAACAACTTAGTACGCCTAAAAACGTAAATAATAATGCTATCATAACAAAATTTGGTACATGAAAGTTTTATAGGACAAGAAATAAAACTGTGTAATTTCGTGAAGATCGGTCTATAATTTACCCTGGGCCCCATATAAACCCTACTCCCGGAAAACAGTTTAGTACGCCTTAAACCGTAAAAAATAACGCTAGCGTAACAAAATTTGGTACATCACAGTTCTTTAGGACAAGAAATAACACTGTGAAATTTCGTGACGATCGGTCCATAATTTACCTTGGGCTCCATATAAACCCTACTACCGGAAAACAGTTTAGTACGCCTAAAACCGTAAAAAATAATGGAATCATAACAAATTTTGGCCCGTCACAGTTTTATAGGACTATAAATGACGCTGTGAAATTTCGTGATGATCGGTCCATAATTTACCCTAGGCCCCATATAAACCCTTCTACCGGAAAACAGTTTGGTTGCCTTAAACCATAATTAATAACAAATTGTCACAGTTTAAGATTATAATAACATCATACAGATATTACTCCTTAAACATTCGAACTGTCGGTGGAGGGTATCAAAGATTCGGCACAGCCGAATATAGCACTCTAACTTGTTTTAAATCAAACTATTTTTTTTTGAGTGCAACATTTTTTAACATCACTATCACTCATGTTTAGTGAGGCTGCAAATTTTCAATTCATCACTCAACATCAACAAAATGATTGCAATATTTTTGCAATATCACTAACTGTGAGTTGAAACTGCAAAATGAGTGCACTACCCCACCCCCATCTATGGATTTTTGACGCTTGTTTTAATTTTTTATTTTCTTTTGTTTGACGTCATAAAGGTTAAAAATTGAGAACAATTCTTATTACTATACCTTGTACTTATTTTACCATGGTAATACCTAGTAAAAATAAATATTCATTTAAATATAAAAAAAAACTTAAATTTAACAAGTAAGTGTGCTATATTCGGCTGTGCCGAATCTTTGATTCCCTCCACCGACAGTTCGAATGTTTAAGGAGTAATATCTGTATGATGTATATTTATTATTAATGTAACTTTATATAAACTGACATCTGCATTAAAATTGGTTGCGGTTTAGACATACATATATGTGACCTGCTTTTGAGTGATTGTTATAGGAAAAAAACGCTCTTTCAAATGCCGCAAACCGCAAGTTTCTATGTCTTTTAGTTTTTTTTACAAATCACCTGTAAAGATGAACATAATTAATGAAAAAATTTAAAAATGTGATACCTATAAACAGATAATAACACTCACAATATTCTGTACGTAAAATAAACTGAAATTGTAATATAAAATAAATGAAAATTCAATTAAAAACCGGTCTACTTATTTTTCATTTATTTTTAATAAAAAGTTCATTTAATTTTCACTGTCAAAAACTCAACACCATATTCCGTAAAATCAAATAAATATTCAGTTATTTTGTAAAATTTTACTGTCAAAAATTCAACACCATATTCAGTAAAAACAATTAAATACATATTTAGTTATTTTTTAAAATTTTACTGTCAAAAAATTGACCCCATATTCAGTAAAAAAAAATAAATATTCAGTTGTTTTATTAAATTCAGTAATTTTCGTTTACTCCACAAAAGAGCCGTATTTCTAAAAAATACCAGACAGACACCTGTCCGCTTGTTTTTCTTATAAGCGAGAGAGGGAGAATATTATTATTTACTTACCCTGTTACACACGTTTGTTTTAGTTTTGTTGTACTGACCACGTTGTTTACAGAAGAACTCTCAATTATAAGCAGCATGACCGATATGGCTTCGTAATTATTTTACTTTTAAAATTTGATGTATTTAACTAAATTATATTAACAAATATTTAGAAAATGGGAATTGCTTACACAAAACAAGCAATTAATTTTTTGTAGATAAGTAAAAATTAATTTTTGGTAGTTAAATTATATAAAATAACTGAATATTTAATTGTTTTTACTGAATATGGTGTTGCATTTTTGACAGTAAAATTTTATAAAATAACTGCATATTTATTTGTTTTTACGGAATATGTATGTAGTTAATTTTTTGACAATTAATTTATATAAGATAACTGAATATTCATTTGTTTTTACGGAATTCGCGGGTTAATTTTTGACAGTAAAAATTAAATGAACTTTTCGTTGCTTTAAATTACATTTTTATTTAATTTATCACAAAGAAGAATTTAACTCAACCAAAGGACAATATTAACTGCAACTGAAAAGCCGTATTAATATGCACTTAGTTTTTTGAATAACTGTAAGAATCAGTTAAAAATAAATTTGCTTGGAATTTTAAATGTTTATTTATTTAAAAATGACTGAACGGAATATTTCTTAAGCTTAGTCTAGACCAGTGATAACCAAGCCCCGAACTAACCAAACCCCGAACGCACGCACACAAAGATATTATGTACTTGTGTGCGGTCGCAGAGACTGATGATAGTCTAATGTTTTGAAACGAACAAAGTTGTTGTATACATGTGAATTGCCGACCGTGTCTGTGTGAAAAATACGATTATTGACTGACTCGCGAGCCTATGGAGTGGTTATCACTGGTCTAGACGATATGTTGAATCAGCTAATGTATGCTTATACTCATATGCTTAAAAATAATAACAAATGTCTCTATCAGCATATGCAATATGCTAGGTGTCTAGACGATATGCTGAAAATACTAAATTTTTCAAATTCATCATATGCTAGCAAATGATATTTCAACAAATAAGTTAGCATACAATTTGTGTGTCTACACGATATGTTAAATTTCGAATGTTGTTATGTATGTTGAGTAAAGAGAACATTTGTTTAAAAATTAATAATTCATTTGACAATTCTCTTTTTTTATTATTTTATTTAAAATTTGCTATCAATTATCGCCTTTATTGCAAAAATTAATAGTTTTAGTGTAATTAACACTTAAAAAGAAAGAGTGCTTTATTGGGCTTGGTCAAATCCGCAAAAAATTAAAATATTTAAGGACTGCATTGATCTTAAAATTATTAGTAAAGTCTCACAGTTTATGAATTTATTTCAGTTCTACCCCTATGGTAAATTATGTGCCGACCAGAATGTTTTATGGATTTATTTGATACCTACACCACTACAGTGTCTGTAACACCTAAAAATATTGGTCCAAAAACATCGTTAAGTATACCGATCGACTCAATCGCTATCTCAGTCGATATAAGGATGTCCGTCCGGCCGGCTGGCTGGCTGTCCACTTTGTAGTGCGCAAAGTATTTGTTGCAATATTTTGATGAAATTTGGTACATTATTTCTATTATTTATTGTAATTAAACGATAAGGAACGGTCCATAATTTCGCAAAGATCCCATAAAAACTTCTTTCCGAATAAGAGTCTTTGCGCTCATAAACCATGTTCTCTGTTGGTATTAAGACTAAATCTGGGTCAAAAAGTTTTATTGTAAATCTATTGTTCCCATACAATTACCACTCCCAAAAATATTACCAATACCATAACGTCCTTAAAAATGTTGATCGGTTGAGTAATTTTTAGTATTAAAACATAAATAAGACCAAATTTCAATACTTTCTACGGGAGCTATAGTGAGTTTTTTTTTTGCCGATTATCACAAAATTGCATCGTTTTATTTCTAGCCACTTAGAGCTAAATTGGACTATATTTTTCCACAATATCAATATTTTTTACGGTTTTGGCGTATTTAAATGATTTCCCAGAGTGGGCTTTATACGGAGCCTATAGTAAATTGTGGGCCGATCTTCTCCAAATTTAGTTGTGTGATTTCAAATTTTATGAAAATATGACCGACCAAATTTTACTATAATAGCGTTATTAGGTACGTATTAGGCATATTTAAGTATTTCCGAGAATGGGTTTAACATGGGGCCTATGGTAAATTATGGAACGATCATCTTAGTGTGATATCTAGTCATATAAAGTTCTTGCAAAATTAAAGAGCAATCGGTTGATTCTGTCGCGAATTTTTGTTAGTTTCTTTAACAGAAATATCAATTTTTAAGGGTGTTGGGGTTCTGGTTAAAATGAAGAAAATTTACTTAGCTGAGCGAAGTCGTTGCTTGATATACCATTAAATTAAGAACCCGGCAATAAGGAAAACATTTATTAAGCGAAGCTGATGTTTGTCATACCATATAGTTAAAACCTATATTGAAGCAATTACATAAAGTATATTAAATATTACCACATGTATACTCAAACCTAATATATTAAACAAAAAGATTTATTAGAATATAAATGGTTAACTTTAATAGCTTCAGAATTTTATACGCTACTGTACCATGCATTATATTATATGAAAGCTTGAAGATTTCTCTAGAAAATATTATATGTAAATAAAAATAACTTAATATCGACAAAATTTTGAGATAAGAGCCATTTTGACAAATTACATTAGGAACTAAAAATATTTTTTGAAATTGGTTCTTAAAGGGGTTAATAATTCAGTATGTTTTATATACCACGTGAAAGCTATTTGAAAACACGCTTCAGCGCTACCCATATTGCTGAGATCAAATTTATACTTCAAGAGATATTGGTAAAGAATTTTTCAACTTTTATGATCTATATCTCTAAAACAAAGTTCGTTGACCAACATTTTTATTTTCAAAGCACTTCTAAATGCATTTTTTTGTTTGCCGATGAGCTAGAAATCTTGATAAGTTCCGGGGTTATATACAAAATTAAACAAGTGATTGAAAGAATACCAATTTTTATCTATTTTATATGCTACCAAATTTGCCGTATGCTGAAAAGCTTGCATACGACTTTCAACAAATAACATATTTGTCAACATACGTAGAAAGTTTGTTGAAAAGTAAAAATATTGTGTCTAGACGATATGCTATAATTGTGAACAAACGTTTGCTGACTTCGTTAACAAATGCCTGTCATATGGTAGTAAGCATACGTTTGTTGAAAAAATTTGGTGTCTACATAATATGTTGGCGCTGAAAGCAAATTTTTCAACATAAATTTGCTGATTCAACATATCGTGTAGACTAAGCTTTAAATAAACTACAATCCGTTACTGTAATAATATTGTGAGTGTACATATATAATATTTGAAATTTAAAAAAAGTTCAATATCAAAGGTACAAAATTACAAAAATATCATCATTTTATTTTCACCTGTGTCTGATTTTTTTAGGAAGTTCTTCCAGTTTTTTTTTTGTTATTTTTATCTCCGATTTATTCACCATTGTAGCAAGTTTCTTTATAGATTGTTTATCTCCGTCTTTGTTTCTGGTTTCACATCAGCTTGAGCTTTTTCAACTGCAGCTGTCTTCTAAGGGAGTTTTTCCACTTTTGCTACCGATTTTTAAGGAGTCTCAGTTTTGTTTTCAGTCAGTTTTTTTTTTTTGTTCTTATTTTTTTGGTGACTGCCTTGTCGCATAAGTCATCGGAGGGTTTCATAATGGTGATATATGGTACATAAAGGTTCCAGATATTTCTGAATGACTGATTACTCAATTCTCTATCTTCTGGTTGAAATGAAGATATGTACGTTCGATACAAAGAGGATTTTGTTTCAGATGAGGGGAGTTTCATTACTTTATAATCTTTGAAACGAGGCATACGTCCGGGCAATGGAATCGCTAATTGATCTGCCGTACTTTTTATAAAATCTACCACTTTAGTGATTTCTTCCGGGTGCAGTGCGGCCGGATTAGTGCAGGGTTTGTTCTTCGATGCGTGAATTCGCATCACAACACCATGGCGATCGAAATGTGCGAGTAAACTCTTATACCTCTTCCGTCCACAAACGTGTAGAAATAGAAATATTTTGAGGTAGATGGGCAGCTGGTGAAAGTAAAAAAGTACGTGACCTTTTGAGCTGTCTTGTATAGGCGTCATTGAAATCGTCATGCCCTTTACCAGACTGAATTTGGCATAGAATAACTAAATCTTGTTCATCTTTCTGTAATTCCAAAAAGTTATTTCTTGCAAAAAACAATTCGTTCTTCCGGAATTACAGTAATGCATCGATGCGTACAGCAAGGTTTTTCTAAAAACTGCGATAAAGTTTGCTCTTCCTCAATATCTGGAAGAGATAATTGCAGCACTTCTGAAACTTCTGACGATGAAAATGCATCCGACTCATCACTGAATATAGGTAATCATTCTTCCAAACAATCGCTGAAGTATTGTTCTTCAACACTCGTCTTCCAGACACATTTTCTTACGTTAATTAAGATTTATTTTAACCTGAAATTAATTAAATAATAGATAAATTAAATAATAATAAATAAAAGATTCAATTTTATCGGCTTAAATCCAAAACATTGATAATTTGATAAGGAATAAAACAGCTCTAGTAATTTTGAAAACAAAATTAGCAAAAACAGGTTTTTAACTGTTAGAAATAATTTTCATAGAGGCAACACTGCATAGTGAACATCGTACAAAGTACCAGAGAGTCGAAGTACATCGCCAGATGATCAGGTTGAAGGAAGAGTTGCATAATCATGCACAAAACACGGAAACGCGTTTTTCTCAATAACTTCTTTTCGGCGCAGAGGTCCCTTTTCGTGGAGCAGGCCACATATTAAATTATTGACCGACAATCAGAGGGTTGTAGTCAAGTTGGGGCTTAGGGTAAGTTTTGGACCAATCTTCAAGAAATTTTATTGTCTTATTTCTAGTCCTATAAAACTGTGATGTACGAAATTTTGTTATGATAGCATTATGTTTTACGGTTTTAGGCGTACTAAACTGTTTTCCGGGAGTAGGGTTTATATGTGGCCTAGGGTAAATAATGGACCGATCTTCACAAAATTTCACAGTGTTATTTCTAGTCTTATGAAACTGTGACGAGCTAAAATTTGTTATGATAGCATTATTAATTACAGTTTTAGGCGTACTAACCTTTTTTCCGGGAGTAGGGTTTGTATGTGGCCTAGGGTAAATTATGGACCGATCCTCACAAAATTCCACAGTGTTATTTTTAGTCTTATGAAACTGTGACGAGCTAAAATTTGTTATGATAGCATTATTAATTACGGTTTTAGGCGTACTAAACTTTTTTCCGGGAGTAGGATTTATATGTGGCCTAGGGTAAATTATAGGCCGATCCTCACGAAATTTCACAGTGTTTTTTCTAGTCCTATAAAACTATGATGAGCTAAATTATGTTATGATAGCATTATTATATATGATTTTAGGCGTATTAAACTGTTTTTCGGGGCCTAGGGTAAATAATGGACCGATCTTCACGAAACTTTATAGTCTTATTTTTAGTCCTATGAAACTGTGATGTACCAAATTTTGTTATGATATCATTATTAATTACGGTTTTAGGCGCACTAAACTGTTTTCCGGGAGTAGGGTTTATATGTGGCCTAGGGTAAATTATGGACCGATCCTCACAAAATTCCACAGTGTTATTTCTAGTCTTATGAAACTGTGACGAGCTAAAATTTATTATGATAGCATTATTTTTTACGGTTTTAGGCGTACTAAACTTTTTCCGGGAGTAGGGTTTATATGTGGCCTAGGGTAAATTATGGACCGATCTTCACACAATTTTAAAGTCTCATTTGTAGTCCTATGAAACGGTGATGTGCAAGTTTTATAATGATAGCATTTATAATTAGGGTTTTAGGCGTACTATAATGTTTTCCGGGAGTAGGGCTTATATGGGGCCTAGGGTAAATTATGGACGGATCTTCGCGAAATTTTACAGCTTATATATCAATTTTTAGTAGAAAATATTTACTGAAAAACTCGAGAAAATCGGTTCAGATACGAAAAAGTTATGAACAAAATATTAATTTTTTTTTTGAAAAATACCCATTTTCGGGAACCATAGATCTTGCCAAGTCCAAGTTTTATAACCCAACTAACTGGCAAATTTCTTTTTAAACACTTCGGTATATAAATCTGTCAAATCGGTTAAAAAATGGCTGAGTTATAATCGAAATACTGAAATCCCAAAAATTACTCTTTTTATATATATATAAGTTTGCAATTCCGTTTGTAATTTCTACAATATTGATCTAAGACCCTTATAAAGTATATATGTATATTCTGGGTCCTTATGAGGAGAGAACTTGATTTAAATCCCTCTACATATACTAGCATAATGCCCAATATGATTTTCGTTATCACCCTTCTTTATTATTTCATCTATTTAACGAAATAATTTTTACAAATAGAAACTAGGAATTTTTGTGTTTTTTGCTACTCAAAAACTCGCCAAAAAGATAAAGGAAAACAAACAAACACACATACATACATGGCACAAACTATTTTGGTGAATATATTTCCCAACTTTGCTATTGCGGTGAACAATAACAACAAAAGTAATTTCAACCCAACTGTGTTGAATTTTGTGAACAGTAAACGTGCCATATTTCATTTTAATGATATTCGATTAACGTTCCTTCATGGTTCAGTTGTCTAGGGGGTGTGTTAAGTTAGAAACTGAGGGTTCCCTGGTTCGAATCTTGGTTTTTTCAAAAGAAAATTTTTTTTTTTAATATTTTTATTTTTTTTATGTTCTAAAAACGATTTAAAAAAAAATATTTACCAGTTTTCGCTTTTTAAATTTTATTTATAATGAAGTTTTAAGTATTGTAAATATGTATGTACAGTTGATGCTCGGTTATATGAATACCCATTTATATGAACATCCAGAAGAGTGAACAACAAAATTTTTACACATGAGGTTCTAAGGAGTGAACACGAATATCTCTTATATTTGAACAACTTGCAACCGTTGATTTTTTGGAGCTATTTATTGTAAAGGGTTTTTTTAGAGTATCACAACTTTGACTTGGCACCACTGCTATATTTGAGCACCCATTTAACAGCTGATAATTGTTTTTTGTTTAGTTTGCTTTGAAATTTCATTATGAATCGACTTATCGAGCAACGCGCATTTATTTGACATTTTTATTCAAAATAATTCGGCGGCGAATGGGCTGAAGCACAAATTGATATTGATTTTGAATCTCCACTCAAAATTGTATTTTCCTATTAAGCCAATTTCTGGTAGAACGGGTACATAAATAAGCAGAATTGGCGCATTTAGAGTGAGTAGAGTCCACAAGCTTTTGTCGAAACACCATTACATCTACAAATATTACTGTTTGGTGCGCTTTATGGGCTGGCGGAGTCATTGGCCCACATGTCTTCCCAAACGATGATGATCAAAATGCGAAAATTCACATTACAGAAATCATATTTAAATTTCATAAAATTTTCTTTCCAATAAAGCCCGTTTCATTGATATTAAAAATATATTTCCTTGTTTTTTTATGATTTAAACTTGTGTCACTCTATAAAAAACACTCTTTTTTATAAATTTGTTCTTCCCCGAAATAAGCTAGTAAATGTGTATATACGAATGCAAAGGAAAATTTATAAGATGGTTGATGTTTGTAAAGTTATTGCTTGGAGTGAAAATAATAAACCTGATAATGATATTTGGCATTACAGAAATCTTTTAAAGCAAAAAAAATATAACCGACTACTTTCATGTACATTTATTATTAACAAACTAATATAAAAAAACAACTTAATATAGGTTACGTATGAACACTTATTAAAATTGATTTGAAATACTTATATTGTCTCGATTATGTGAACTTTTCCATTTAGTGAACAGGCCCTGTCTTAATTAGTTCATATAAGCGAGCGTCTACTGTATATGTAAAAATTATTTAGTTTTTGTCTAGTTGCTCTGTATTCTGCTCGCACAATGGCACTCTTACTTCATATCTCTGATGCTACTGAATCGATTTCGCTGGATTTTAATCCCAAATTGTTTAAGATTACAACAAGCAATTTGACACCAAGATTTTTTATCTCTTTTGAGTTTTTCGAAAGTGAGCGTGTTTTCAACAGACGGACATGGCTAAATCGACTTGGAATTACTCAAGGACCCAGAATGTAAGTACAGTACTTTTCGCTTATAGTCACATCCTTTAGTTGCAACCATAACGTGGACTATATCGCTAATGTGACTATAAGGCTAATTCACATATATGCCACTTTGACGCATATAACCTAATTCGAATATAATTAAGTTATGTGAATAAAGGCAATAAAAAATTCATATAAATTACACTGAAATCAGGCTTATGGTTTTACAACAGAGTTGCATACTGTATAAAAACTAATTGAAATAATAACAAGATATTTCATAGGTGATAAGAACGGCAAAAACTAATATTTTACGAGTAGAGAGTTGATGACAAAAATTAAATGATTTGATTCATTCTTTCTTTGGACAGCTTTTTGATTCGAAAACTAAAAAGAACTTAGTAAATTTTGCTAATGTGACTATAACGCCATTAATTTGCTTTACTTATCCCTTTGATGACTGTTGATGGATGGCATATATGGCAAATGTGCTTATATCGCTAAATGGACTATAACGTTAATACTTTATATTAATTTTACTTATAGGGGCAAAATAAACAGATAAAATGGACTATATCGCTAATGTGACTATAAGCGTTGTGACTATAAACGAAAAGTACTGTAAATACTTTACGGGGTCTGAGATGAATAATAAAAAAGATTCACACGGAATGACAAACTTAGTATACGCTCTTCACAACAAATTGTGGTGGATTATTGTGAATAATTAAATAAGTGCACTACACTAGGCAGTATTTTTTGATTGCAATTCTGAACATTGAATTTCTTTTTTAAAAATAAAGTTGATAAAATGAAAACAAAAATTCTTGTGAGAAATTATATTGTAAATAACAATAAAGTACAAAAATTTGTTTTTGTTTTTGTTTTAAAAATTTAATTTCTTACACGAAATTTTGTTTTCATTTTCTTTAAACAGGCAGTAACTTCGAATATTTTAATCATAAACATCTTTCTTCTTAAAATTTTTTAGCGCTTAATTGTTAAGACAGGCTTGTATAATCTACAAGTTTTTAAAATAAACTGGTTTTATAAAAATAAAAAATACTTTCCACTCAAATGTTTAATCGCACTCGGAAAGATGACTACACTGTTTGCGATATAAAAAGTTTTTCAAACTGGATTTTATTTATATTTTAACTAACTCACTCATGACAACAGTGATGTCAGAGTAGCGGATTTAACCTCATATTGGGGATTTTATTTTGAAAATGGGAATAACAAATTTGATTTGGAGATTGGGGATTTTGTTGGAAATTTTTTTATTCTGGGAATTTTTTGGTTATTTTTTCTAATATTTATTATAGTACAGGAGTTTTGACTTAGCTGCACAATCTCCTTTGCACGATTTTTTGTGCAGGTAAATCAAAAATGCAGTTATCTTAAATGCATTTACCTGTCTTAATGTGCAGGTACACAATTGTGGTTACCTGCACAAAAGTGCAGCTAAAGTAAAATGTTTGATTTGAAAGTAGAATAAAAAAATTATTTTATTAATACATAAATTTATATTTTATTAAAATTTTATATCAACCCAGCTAGCATTTTCAATCGACTAGGAGTCTACTGGGAATCGCACAAAGAGTGTTTTTGATCGTCGACGAGGTCATTTTTTTAATTGTAGACAATGTGCTGATTCGTATGAGAGATTCTTCCTTTATATTTATCGTAAAGGAAATCGTTTATGATGTATGTAGATATTATCTTACTAGTCTTTCAAAAAGCATGCCAAGAGTCGTATGAAACTCATGCAGGTATTATTTTACAACTCGTGAAATGCTCAGCCGTATGACTAAGCTACCTTAAAAAGGGCATCAAGCGTATTTCTCATGCCAAAACTTCTAATTTTCATGCAATTTCTATAAAACAAACCTTAAGGTCGCGAAATTAACACCATCCTGTCGGATGTTTTATTAAAATTGAATTGGCAATAGCTCTTTCATACTTCAAAAACGGTCTTATTTAGGTAGCTCAGTAATTGTTATAGGACTCTTACAGGGAGTCCCAAAAGGTTTATTCCAAAATTTAAAGAGCGTGTCAAAAAATAAATAAAAAAATAATAATTAAAAAAAGATTAAGCTGTTTTTGTTAATCGCCAGATAATCATCAAAAGATTCTTTAAGGAGTTGTATATTTAACATCATTTTATACATGTATGTATTTTATTTAATATAAAACCCAGCTAGCATTTTCAATCGTCTAGGCGTCTACTGGGAATCTTACAGAGTGTTTTTGATAGTCGACGAGCTCATTTTTTAATTGTTGACGAATCCTCGCACGGGAGAAACTGTTACACGTGCTGATTCGTATGAGAGATTCTTCTATAACGCAGCGAATGACGCTTATATAAATCGTAAAGGGAATCGTTTGTGATATATGTAGAGATAATCTAACGAGTCTTTTAAAAAGCATGACAGGAGTCGTATGAGACTCATGTAGGGATTATTTTACAATTCGTAAAATGCTCAGCCGTATAACTGAGCTACCTAAAAAGGGGCATCAAGTGTATTTTTCATGTTAAAACTTCTAATTTTCGTACAATTTTTATAAAACAAACCTTAAGGTTGCGAAATCAACACTATCCTGTCGGAAAATCCTTTCTTACAGATCCTTAGGTTTGTTTTATTGAAATTGTATTGACAATAGAATTTTCATATTTCAAAAACGCTCTTATTTAGTAATTGTCATATGACTCTTACAGAGAGTCGTAAAAGGTTTATTCCAAGATTAAAAGACGAGCATGTCAATAATTTTTTAAAAAAGTAATAAATAAAAAAAATGTAATTGTTTTTGTTACTCGTCAGATAATCATTAGAAGATTCTTTTGGGAGTTGTATATTAAACATAATCTTCAAACAAACTGCCTATGCTAGCTGGGAAGAAACATTAACAAATACAATGAGAATTCACAAAGAACATAAAAATGTATGGAAAAAAACAAAATAATTGCAATTTATATTTTTATAAACAGCTTAAATTGGATATTTATGTGAAAAAGTGGCCACCATATATTTTTATGTGTGCAGCTTTAACTTTGATGTTTTGTATGAAAATATTTTAAAGCTGCCCAAAAATATGAGAAACATGCAGGTATGTATACAAAATGCACTTAAACAAGGACTTTGAAGAATAATTCCAGAAAATATGTATTTTGGGCAGTTAAGTCACAGTGCAGCTAAGTTAAATTTTTTGTATGAAAATAATTTTTAAATGCCAAAAATTTTGTGCATTTATCTTAAATGTGCAGGTATAGAAAGTGCACTTAAAAATGGAATTTGTATGAAATTATAAAGAATAATTCCAAAAATTATCAATTTTGTGCAGTTAAGTCAAAAGTGCACTTAAACAAAAGGCAGTTAAGTCAAAACTACTGTATTTAAATTTGCATTCTACTTTTTTATTAAGCAAAAAACAATCTTTCAGATAAAAATTTATGACTGGCAAGTCTTTCATAAACTGATGAAATTTTTCATGTTGAGTGTATTTGGTGAAGACATAACAAAACTAATGAAGGCGATAGAAATAGTTTGCACTGTCACACAAGGTTTACGTATTCCATACTACATACTTCGTAAGATATAAATCTAATGAATGTTATTTAGGGTATTCAAACGATTAATCGATTAATTTTGGGCGATTAACTGTTCGAATAATTTAAAATTGCTTATTTTCGATCCACGAATAATTCGAATAATCTATGTCAATTAATGTAAAAAAACAAGCCGGTATGTTTTAAATACCCTTTTATTGTTTCTTAATTCAGGAACATTTCCTTCGAGTAACAATATTTTTGAAAATAGTACAAATACTAAAACCACAGAGTTTGGAAATATGCTATTTATTTTTAAGAATGTTTGTTACAGACTTTTACCACAATGATTTAGAAGAAGATGATGTTTTTCGAGACGAATGAAAACAACCATCTACCAGACCATAAAAAAACTATTATTGAAAGTATTAGAATTGTTAAAAAATCAAAAAGAGATTTAAGTGGAATAATAGAACACTACCAGTTTTTAGAAAAGACAAGAAAAAGAACGGAGAATTGTATTTATTAGATTGACGTTTAATTATACTGGGAAAATCCAGAGGACAAGTGTCACACTGATAACCATTGATTTTTTAATTTTTAAATATTTTCTTTGAACTTTATATGCCAAGTGCATTAAAAGATATTCTAGGAATTAATCAATGCTTTTAAAGTTGCCAGATTAAAAAATTTATTTTTCCCCTGATCAAATACAATTCCAAACTTTAATTATGTGAGAAAGAAAAGCGTCTACTCGTAGGCCAAGTTCTATCTTACTGTTAACTTAACTGCAAAAGGTTAGTCAGGGATTAACCAAGCGGAAAACGTATTAAATCCGCCAAAAAATTACTACTTTACTCGAAAGACAATGTGGTTGTTTTTGCTACATACGTTAATACTTTATATTAATTTTACTTATAGGGGCAAAATAAACAGATAAAATGGACTATATCGCTAATGTGACTATAAGCGTTGTGACTATAAACGAAAAGTACTGTAAATACTTTACGGGGTCTGAGATGAATAATAAAAAAGATTCACACGGAATGACAAACTTAGTATACGCTCTTCACAACAAATTGTGGTGGATTATTGTGAATAATTAAATAAGTGCACTACACTAGGCAGTATTTTTTGATTGCAATTCTGAACATTGAATTTCTTTTTTAAAAATAAAGTTGATAAAATGAAAACAAAAATTCTTGTGAGAAATTATATTGTAAATAACAATAAAGTACAAAAATTTGTTTTTGTTTTTGTTTTAAAAATTTAATTTCTTACACGAAATTTTGTTTTCATTTTCTTTAAACAGGCAGTAACTTCGAATATTTTAATCATAAACATCTTTCTTCTTAAAATTTTTTAGCGCTTAATTGTTAAGACAGGCTTGTATAATCTACAAGTTTTTAAAATAAACTGGTTTTATAAAAATAAAAAATACTTTCCACTCAAATGTTTAATCGCACTCGGAAAGATGACTACACTGTTTGCGATATAAAAAGTTTTTCAAACTGGATTTTATTTATATTTTAACTAACTCACTCATGACAACAGTGATGTCAGAGTAGCGGATTTAACCTCATATTGGGGATTTTATTTTGAAAATGGGAATAACAAATTTGATTTGGAGATTGGGGATTTTGTTGGAAATTTTTTTATTCTGGGAATTTTTTGGTTATTTTTTCTAATATTTATTATAGTACAGGAGTTTTGACTTAGCTGCACAATCTCCTTTGCACGATTTTTTGTGCAGGTAAATCAAAAATGCAGTTATCTTAAATGCATTTACCTGTCTTAATGTGCAGGTACACAATTGTGGTTACCTGCACAAAAGTGCAGCTAAAGTAAAATGTTTGATTTGAAAGTAGAATAAAAAAATTATTTTATTAATACATAAATTTATATTTTATTAAAATTTTATATCAACCCAGCTAGCATTTTCAATCGACTAGGAGTCTACTGGGAATCGCACAAAGAGTGTTTTTGATCGTCGACGAGGTCATTTTTTTAATTGTAGACAATGTGCTGATTCGTATGAGAGATTCTTCCTTTATATTTATCGTAAAGGAAATCGTTTATGATGTATGTAGATATTATCTTACTAGTCTTTCAAAAAGCATGCCAAGAGTCGTATGAAACTCATGCAGGTATTATTTTACAACTCGTGAAATGCTCAGCCGTATGACTAAGCTACCTTAAAAAGGGCATCAAGCGTATTTCTCATGCCAAAACTTCTAATTTTCATGCAATTTCTATAAAACAAACCTTAAGGTCGCGAAATTAACACCATCCTGTCGGATGTTTTATTAAAATTGAATTGGCAATAGCTCTTTCATACTTCAAAAACGGTCTTATTTAGGTAGCTCAGTAATTGTTATAGGACTCTTACAGGGAGTCCCAAAAGGTTTATTCCAAAATTTAAAGAGCGTGTCAAAAAATAAATAAAAAAATAATAATTAAAAAAAGATTAAGCTGTTTTTGTTAATCGCCAGATAATCATCAAAAGATTCTTTAAGGAGTTGTATATTTAACATCATTTTATACATGTATGTATTTTATTTAATATAAAACCCAGCTAGCATTTTCAATCGTCTAGGCGTCTACTGGGAATCTTACAGAGTGTTTTTGATAGTCGACGAGCTCATTTTTTAATTGTTGACGAATCCTCGCACGGGAGAAACTGTTACACGTGCTGATTCGTATGAGAGATTCTTCTATAACGCAGCGAATGACGCTTATATAAATCGTAAAGGGAATCGTTTGTGATATATGTAGAGATAATCTAACGAGTCTTTTAAAAAGCATGACAGGAGTCGTATGAGACTCATGTAGGGATTATTTTACAATTCGTAAAATGCTCAGCCGTATAACTGAGCTACCTAAAAAGGGGCATCAAGTGTATTTTTCATGTTAAAACTTCTAATTTTCGTACAATTTTTATAAAACAAACCTTAAGGTTGCGAAATCAACACTATCCTGTCGGAAAATCCTTTCTTACAGATCCTTAGGTTTGTTTTATTGAAATTGTATTGACAATAGAATTTTCATATTTCAAAAACGCTCTTATTTAGTAATTGTCATATGACTCTTACAGAGAGTCGTAAAAGGTTTATTCCAAGATTAAAAGACGAGCATGTCAATAATTTTTTAAAAAAGTAATAAATAAAAAAAATGTAATTGTTTTTGTTACTCGTCAGATAATCATTAGAAGATTCTTTTGGGAGTTGTATATTAAACATAATCTTCAAACAAACTGCCTATGCTAGCTGGGAAGAAACATTAACAAATACAATGAGAATTCACAAAGAACATAAAAATGTATGGAAAAAAACAAAATAATTGCAATTTATATTTTTATAAACAGCTTAAATTGGATATTTATGTGAAAAAGTGGCCACCATATATTTTTATGTGTGCAGCTTTAACTTTGATGTTTTGTATGAAAATATTTTAAAGCTGCCCAAAAATATGAGAAACATGCAGGTATGTATACAAAATGCACTTAAACAAGGACTTTGAAGAATAATTCCAGAAAATATGTATTTTGGGCAGTTAAGTCACAGTGCAGCTAAGTTAAATTTTTTGTATGAAAATAATTTTTAAATGCCAAAAATTTTGTGCATTTATCTTAAATGTGCAGGTATAGAAAGTGCACTTAAAAATGGAATTTGTATGAAATTATAAAGAATAATTCCAAAAATTATCAATTTTGTGCAGTTAAGTCAAAAGTGCACTTAAACAAAAGGCAGTTAAGTCAAAACTACTGTATTTAAATTTGCATTCTACTTTTTTATTAAGCAAAAAACAATCTTTCAGATAAAAATTTATGACTGGCAAGTCTTTCATAAACTGATGAAATTTTTCATGTTGAGTGTATTTGCTGAAGACATAACAAAACTAATGAAGGCGATAGAAATAGTTTGCACTGTCACACAAGGTTTACGTATTCCATACTACATACTTCGTAAGATATAAATCTAATGAATGTTATTTAGGGTATTCAAACGATTAATCGATTAATTTTGGGCGATTAACTGTTCGAATAATTTAAAATTGCTTATTTTCGATCCACGAATAATTCGAATAATCTATGTCAATTAATGTAAAAAAACAAGCCGGTATGTTTTAAATACCCTTTTATTGTTTCTTAATTCAGGAACATTTCCTTCGAGTAACAATATTTTTGAAAATAGTACAAATACTAAAACCACAGAGTTTGGAAATATGCTATTTATTTTTAAGAATGTTTGTTACAGACTTTTACCACAATGATTTAGAAGAAGATGATGTTTTTCGAGACGAATGAAAACAACCATCTACCAGACCATAAAAAAACTATTATTGAAAGTATTAGAATTGTTAAAAAATCAAAAAGAGATTTAAGTGGAATAATAGAACACTACCAGTTTTTAGAAAAGACAAGAAAAAGAACGGAGAATTGTATTTATTAGATTGACGTTTAATTATACTGGGAAAATCCAGAGGACAAGTGTCACACTGATAACCATTGATTTTTTAATTTTTAAATATTTTCTTTGAACTTTATATGCCAAGTGCATTAAAAGATATTCTAGGAATTAATCAATGCTTTTAAAGTTGCCAGATTAAAAAATTTATTTTTCCCCTGATCAAATACAATTCCAAACTTTAATTATGTGAGAAAGAAAAGCGTCTACTCGTAGGCCAAGTTCTATCTTACTGTTAACTTAACTGCAAAAGGTTAGTCAGGGATTAACCAAGCGGAAAACGTATTAAATCCGCCAAAAAATTACTACTTTACTCGAAAGACAATGTGGTTGTTTTTGCTACGAGGTCTGTTGGGTAATTCTGTAACTTTTTAACGACAAAAATTTGTCGTTAAGTAGTAAATTTTAAGTATTTTTAAGACAAAATTTTCTACTTAACGACAAACAGAGAGACTATGCGTAATTGTAGTGCTGGGATACTATCGATATTTATCTATAGTTCAGATTTCACTATCGATATATCGATATTACTATCGACTGGATGTTTGTACTTATGCAGGAAAACTTTAACTTGTCTATTATCAGGCTACAGTTCGTTGTTTTTATCACTTTATTGAACGTAAGAGACGTATGTATGTACGCACGTTATTTTAGATGACAGTTTTTATATCCGCACCACAATAGTGGAGAGGGTATTATGCATTTGTGCTGATGTGTGTAACGCCTTAAAATAGTGGTCCTTGACCCACCTAAAAGAATACCGATCAACTCAGAATCACTTTCTGAGTCGAACTAACGATGTCCGTCCGGCTGGCTGGCTGTCCATGTAACCTTGTGCGCAAAGTACAGGTCTCAATTTTGGAGATAGTTTGATAAAATTTGGATCATAGGTTCTTATTGGCACAAGAACCAAGCCTATGAAAATGGGCCGAATCGTATTACCACGAGGGAAGAAAGGGGGAAATTTCTTCCTGTGGTGTAGGGTATTATATTGTCGGGCTTGACCGACCATACTTTCTTACTTGTTAAATATTGTGATGGTGATAAGCACCATTCTGAAGGAACCAAAGTAACAGGGACTATGAGATATTTTATTGCAACTTTAGATAATGTTCTAAATTGGATTTGATTCTCAACCGAAAAGTTAATCAATCCAGCGGACTTTTCCTCTAATGGTCGTTCATTGTTTTATCCTATGATTGCAATTGTATTTTTATTTGATTTTTTCTACAACATCATAAAACTATCTGACATTTCAGTCCCTATGTAAACATATAAAAATTTCGGAATAAAAGCCTTAAGTTAGAAGTTAAAAAGCACAGCTAAGCAATCCATACCACCTGCCATTCTTGTTGTTTGTATTCATGGCTGTAATTCTGCGCGAATTAATAATAGCAAGTAAAAACTTGCGGCAAAAAACTGTGTGTGTATAGCTGCTGTAACATGTTTTCACAGCTGTATTTTAAATAATAATAATATCGATATTGATATTTTTCCTATCGATATTTTCGATAGTTTACTACTATCGATAGTATCGATGGTACTATCGATAGTTTCCCAGCACAAGTACGTGTAGCCGAAAAACCATCTGCACGCACACAAAAAATGTGATTAATGTGTTTATTTAATCGCCTCCAGGGCCTTTAATAAAAACCAGTGATATCACAGGTATTTTAAAGCGATTTATTTCCCCACTTTCAGAATTAAGAATACAATTAATCCGTCAACACAATATAAAAAATTCTCAGAGAAATAAAAAAAAATCTAAACAGAGAGCCAAACTAAAGCTTAACTTAAATTCTTAAAAGGGTTGGTTGGTAAAATTGGTACAATTGTACTTTTTTTGGAACTATTTTAACTTGAAAAGTACAATGATAAACCAAAGACCAACTGCCTGTTTGTAGAACGCGAGCACAAAAGTGACTCGTTCAACTTACATTTAAAACAAAAACAAAATTTCAAAATTTGTTTTTGTTTTAAATGTAAGTTAAGCGAGTCACTTTTGTGCTCGCGTTCTACAAACAGGCAGTAATTTAAAACATATATGGAATTTTTCCTAGTTTTAGTACTTTCATATGTCAACTCATAATTTTAGTCATTTTGGAGAAGTTTTAAGAACAAAATTCCACTTTGATAATTTATCTTTAAAAAGGTTTCGTAAGTTTTGTCCAGAAAATGTAATCAATTGAAAACTAAAAGTATAGTACCACAATTAGCAAAAAAAAAAAAAAAATGTTTCCAAAAGAAAACCAACATTTTGATAACATAAATAAACAATTAAGCAATATTGCTGACATAGGAATATTAAAATCTAACAAAGATTCAAGTATCAGTGATTTCAGGGCAGAGTTTTTGGAAAAAAATTAGGCAATTGAGTGAATATTTTCACAAATCTCGAAAATTGTGAGAGGAATATTATCAATTGCATACTTATCTGCAAATGTGGAAAGAAGCTTTTCTTAAAAATATAATATTACATACAACCAAATAGGCTTAATCCAAACAAAGGACTTATTGAACTTACAAAATTGCAAAAGTTATGATGTAAATATAACAAATCAAAATTGTAATTCTGCTATCGAGATCTAATTGAAAATTATTATAGTGTTTGAAATGATTGAAATGTAAACAAGTAAAAGCAAAACATTAATGAATATGTTGATTTAGTTAGCCCTTAAAAAAGCACTTTTGGAGTGCTTGTTTGGAAGTTATAAGAAGCGCTTATTGTCAGCAGAAAATAGTCCTCCAAACCCCATACAAAAATCTGGCATCCCATCAGCAGGTTTGAAGCGATTTGAGGTATGAAATCATACATAAAACCTGCTTCTGTTGAAGCACATTTTTTACTGGGTACGTACATTCTTTATCTTTATAAATCCTACTAATATTTTAGATCTGATAGTTTGTATGTTTGGAGGCTTAGATGTTTTTTAGTTTGTGGCTTAATCATGCAAAAGCCGCTTAATGGATTTGGATGAAATTTCGTAGACGGTTAGCATATGGCCCAGATTAAAATAAAGGATGTAAAACCAAAAAAAAAAAAATTGATACCTTTGTTACTTTTTTCTCTTTTTGATAAATTTGGTATTCATATTACATATGGTCCAGCGACCGGAATATGCATATTTAGAGACCCCCTTACTTTTCGCATAAACAGTTGAATTTCGGTTGTTTAAGAGTATCGTGTGCTCAAAATGTATATGTATGTGTTGGCGAAAAGTAAAAATTCTCATAAAATTGTTTATTGAAATATTTTAACATTATATAAGATGTAGAAAACCATGTTAAATTTCATTTAATTTTTTTATACCTAATCATTTTCTAAATCTTGCTTTAATTTCCACGTAAACAAAGTCACGGGTAAAAGCTTGTAGTTTATATATCAAACTGAGTTGTTTTTTTGTTATATTTAAGGACATATAAACAAATAAGATTTATAATTAATTTTTGTGTTGTTTTTATAATTAAACATAATACTAATTTCAACTAAAAAAAATATTTTCAAAAAAGTACAATTTTAAAAGATTGTCGGTACAATTTTTGAATTCTCAATGCCATCCCTGATTCTTAATATAAAACTGCAATATCAATGAATACAATTTTAGTCTGATTATATTCGTCTAGCAGTGAGTACCTCAACGCAAAACGGAAATTGTTTAATAAGAATAACAAAATGAGGAGAGCGGAAAATTGTGCGCCCTTGATAGTTTTGATTCTATTGGTGTGCATACAATGTTTCGTGGCTTATGAAGTTCCCACGGCTAAAATTGAAGTGTTTTATCCCAAAGGCTTTGAGGTATCCATACCGCACGAAGAAGGCATTACACTTTTTGCTTTTCATGGCAAACTGAATGAAGAAATGGAAGGGTTAGAGGCAGGTTCATGGGCTCGTGATATAGTTAAACAAAAGAACGGACGTTGGACTTTTCGTGATCGGGTGGCTGAACTCAAATTGGGTGATACGCTTTATTATTGGACCTATGTCATTTACAATGGTCTGGGCTATCGTGAAGATGATGGAGCATACGTAGTGCAGCAGTACTCAAATACGACACGACCCGGGCCCCCAGGTACACCAGGTACACCAGGCTTACCTCCAACCACACCACCGAAGGATCCCAATTGTCCAAGCTCAGTAACCACAGCTAATGGGGTACCGATACGTTGTAGCGGGCAAGTTATTTTTGAGGAAGAATTTGATGGCAATAGCTTGCAGACAAGCAAGTGGTCTATAGAAAGACGCCTGCCACAAGATCCTGATTTTGAATTTAATATGTATCTCAATGATGTAGATGATGTTTTGCAAGTTCGTAGTGGAAAATTGACCATAAAACCCAAACCAACTAGCCAACATTATCATTCCGATACACTGAAGAGATACTTTTCATTGGGTCAAACCTGCACGGGAAAACTAGATTCTGATGAGTGTGTGCTTCAACCTAAAGGTTTTACCAAGATAAACCCCTTAATAACAGCACAAATCAAAACAAAAGATAAGTTTTCTTTTAAATATGGCAAAGTAGAGATAAAAGCAAAAATGCCCGGTGCCATGTGGGTGTTTCCAGAATTATGGCTTCAGCCCAATAAACTTGCCTACGGCGACACTAAATACAGTTCAGGGCAAATGCGAGTGGCCCACACAACCGCCAATGGTGATCAATTGACGCTAAAGGGAGGTCTGATTTTAAATTCCATCGAACCCTGGCGTTCGTTAAAAATGTGTGAACATCAAGATAAAAACCTCAACTTGGCAAACGATTTCCACTTGTACGAATTAAACTGGACACCAAGCATGATTACAGTGTCTGTGGATGGCACTGAATATTGTCGCGTTGAAGTTAAAAATGACAATGAAGCTTTTAAAAACCTTCAAGTGGCTGGCAGCTATTTGCCAAATCGAGAACTTTTGAACAGTGGCTCAAATTGGGCTCCATTCGATCAAGAATTCTACTTGACATTGGGGTACGGCGTTGGCGGAAATAATGACTTTAAAGATAATGAGAGTTGGGTAGAGGAGAAATACTGGCAGAATACATCTCCACGTTCAAGGAATAAATTTTGGAACAACATTTCCAGGAACTTAAACTGGCTTAATAATGGCGATTTTAAAGTGGATTACGTGAAAGTCTTTGCAGTCTAAACTATAAAATTATTATCATAAATTATGACATATGGTAGGTCAATAAAGAAACTACTAAAAAATTAAACATTTTTTATTTTATTTTTATTCACAAGGGAACTTTCGAAATAGAAATTACATAAAAATGTAAATATTTTTGTAGAACCTAGTAAAAATAAATATTCATTTAATTAAAAAAAAAAATAAACTTAAATATAATAATTTGTTTTAAAGAAGAATAATTAAATAAATGCACTCACTACACACGACAGTTTTTTTTATAAGAATTCTGAACACTAAAGAAGTTCTTGGTTAAAAATAAAGTTGTTTAGCTGCATGTTTTTTGTTTTGAAAACAATACTTCTGTTAGAAATTATTAAAAATAAAAATAAAGTACGTAAATTTGTTTTTGTTTTCAATAATTAAATTTCTCACACGAAATTTTGTTTTCATTTTCTTAAAACAGGCAGTAACTTCGAATATTTTGATCATAAACTTATTTCTTCTTAAAACTTTTTATCGCTTAATTGTTAAGACAACAGTTTTTAAAATAAACTGGTTTAAAAAAAAAATAAAAAAATAGTTTTCACTCAAATGTTTAATCGCACTCGGAAAGATGACTACACTGTTTGCGATATAAATAGTTTTTCAAACTTGATTTTATTTATATTTAACTAACTCACTCATGCAAACAGTGATGTCAGATTAGCGGATTTATCCTCGAATTGGGGATTTTATTTTGAAAATGAGAATAACAAATTTGATTTGTAGATTGGGGATTTTGTTGGAAATTTTTAGGATATTTTTCAAATATTTATTATAGTATTTTAATAAGCATTCTACTTTTTTATTAAGTCCCCATTTACACTAGGGACATTTCTTGCCGGACAGACGAAGTTTGGAGTGTGTAGTACATGAGTATCTGTACTGGACATTTTTTCATTTCCCTTTCTTACTTTTCGTAGTTTACATACAAGTATTAATTTCTGTCTGACTTCTAATGTTTCATATGTAAACGCTTCAGGTAAGATTAAAAGAGAATTTAAAACATGTCCGGCAAGAACCCAGTAAAAAACGTGTTCCAAAAGGAGCAGGTTTTTTGTATGAATTCATACCTCAAATCGCTTTAAACCTGCTGATGGGATACCTGATTTTTGTATGGGGTGTTCCCAGTTTGGAGGACTATTTTCTGCTGACAATAAGCGCTTCTTTTAACATGCAAACAAAGCGCTCCTAGAGTGCTTTTTTAAGGGCTAACTATATTAATATTTTCATTAATGTTTTGCTTTTACTTGTTTAAATGCCTTTTTTTCAATCATTTTCGTAAACCGTAATATATTTTTTTTTCGCTTAAAAACCCTCTTCGTTGTCAGCACTAAAATAGCAGCTTTCTTCGATGTTTTATTCGTTATCATTTACTGCTTTATAAGAGCTTTTTAATTGAAGCGCTTGAGTATGCGCTTTTTCTCTGTAGTGCTTCAAATAACCCAAATTTTTTTTACTGGGAAATGTCCCTAGTGTAAATTGGGACTAAGCAAAAAACAATATTTCAGATAAAAATTTATGACTGGCAAGTATTTCATAAAGTGATGAAATTTTTCATGTTGAGAGTATTTGGTGAAGACGTAACAAAACTGATTGAGGCGATAGAAACAGTTTGCAATATCACACAAGTCTTGCGTATTCCATAAAACATACTTTGTAAGATATAAATCTAATGAGTGTTATTTAGGGTATTCAAAGGATTAATCGATTAATTTTGGGCGATTAACTGTTAGAATAATTTAAAATTGCTTATTTTCGATTAACGAATAATTCGTATTATCTATGTCGATTAATCGGTAAATCGAAAATTTGTTTTTTCACATTTATAGTTTTTTCTTTTATGTAAAAAAACAAGTCGGTACGTTTTAAATACCCTTTTTTTGTTTCGTAATTCAGGAAAAGTTCGTTCGAGTAACAATATTTTTAAAAATAGTACTAAGACTAAAACCGAAGAGTTTGGGAATAGCAAATCCGTTTGGAAACGGAGAAATTGGATATGCTTTTTACCGCTTGCTTTACTCTAAATGTCCAACGTAAACGTAAATAAGAAAAATAATCTTTTCTAACTCAAGTTTCATCAAAACAAAAGAAAGAAATCGCTTGAAACATAAACATAACTCTTCTTAAAAGAAATAAAATTTTGGTCTTGTTTTTAAACTTCTAAGCTAGATTAAAATTATTCGATTAACCGAATACTATTTAATTGTTCGATTATTATTCGATTAAATATTTACCTCGAATAATTAATCGCACGATTAATCGATTAATTGATACCCTAGTGTTATTGCAACTGTCAAAAAATCTAAATAAACAATTACAGTTAGTATTCAAATTATTACACTCAAAAGAAAAATCAATTCATCCGAACTCAAATGAATCCGAAGCAGTATTTATAGTACGGTGAGTACGGATTTTCTTGAATCAAATACAGAAAGATTGATTCGTGTACGGAATTTCAATCGCGAAATACTCCACTTAAATCCCGAGTTCGTACTTGAAATAATCTGAAAATGAGATTGATGTAAGTAAAACAAGTAAGAAAGTATATTCGGTCAAGCCCGACAATATAATACCCTACACCACAGTATTTAAAAACACATCACTATTATGTGTCCATATAAGTATGGATTTATCTATGTGTATAAACTTCATTAAAATCGGTTTGAAAGTTTGTGATAGGCAGAAATTATCCCCTACCTCCCCTTGTGGTCCTATTTTTGAAAACCTGTATATCTTATGTGTCCATATAGATATGGATCTACCTATGTTTTAAATTTCAATAAAATCGGTTTGAGAGGCTAAAATTGCCCCTATCTCCCCCCGTGGTCCTATTTTTTAAAAATGCATACCTCTATGTTTTAAATTTCATTAAAATCGGTTGGATAGTTTCTGAGAGGAAGAAAATTTCCCCTATCTTCCCGCCTATTTTCAATAGGCGTAGTCCTTGTGCCAATAATAACTTATGTCCCAAATTTTATTATACTGTACTTTGCGCACAAGGTTACATGGACAGCCAGCCAGCCAGCCGGACGGACATCGTTAGTTCGACTCAGAAAGTGATTCTGAGTCGATCGGTGTCATTTAAGACCAATATTTTAAGGCGTTACACACATCAGCACAAATGCATATAATACCATCTCCACTATTGTGGTGTGGGTATAACTACGGTTGAATCAATCTCAAAATGTTTTTGATTCAATTATTTTAAAGTTGATTTAATCTTTATTCTGATTCAAGAATTTCTTAGATGGTTTAATCTCTATTCGTACTTGAAATAATCCGAGAGTGAGATTATATTGATTCTAACCTTAACACTTACCCCCAAAGAACCAGAGAGAATATGATTAATTTACTTACCCGTTTTGCACATGTTTATTTTACTTTTGTTGTATTCCGGCCTTTGTTTTCAAAAGAATTCTTAATTATAAGACACCAGCAGAATTCCCAATATGGTTTTCCCAATCATTCTACTTTGAAAATTGTATGTACATATTTAAGTAAATAATTTAAAAAAATAGAATATGGGAATTATTGCTCCTAATTTTACTTTTTAAACATAAAAATTATCTATATTTTTCTTCTTGTAGTGTTGTTGTTTCTTTTATAAAGACACTCGTATGTTAGTTTTTGAAAGTTATTCCATTTGTGATTGTTTTAAGTACTTTTAAGTGTTATTCGCACTTAAAAGTAATTACACACAAAAAAGAAACAGGTTGGAAAACGGTTACAGTAATAAAATATTGATCAAGAAATATAATTTATTATTGCAACTATTAAAAATGTGTAGTTCTAACTGATTTTTAATTCTCTTGATTATTAAAACGTAGAATAACGTATAACTGAAATTCGATTCCTTCAATTTTTTTATTAGTTATTTAATTTAGTTTTAAAAATTAGTACAAATGGTTGGAATCACAACCGAATTAAATACAGGGCAATACTGAATATTGGTCTATGCAATTAATAATTTGCTTTCATCAATAAATTTTGTAATATAAATGTTAATTCATTTATTGCAGCTAATTATCGATTGCTAGTATAGTTTCAATTCGATTACAACAAATGAAAATATAATTGTTTGGTATTCACAACCAAAAAAAATCTATATGTCCCAATTGTTTACTAAATTTTCTGTCAAAACATTAAATAATTTTAATTTAATATTAAAATAAATAAGTTTGCGCCCAAAAACAGAAAATATGCAAAAACTTAATAAATAGGGGTAAGTAATTTACAAATAGAAACTGGGAATTATTTCCTTTCGAAGGTTACTTTATATTATATTCAACATTATTAATTTTTCGAATTTATTCTATGAGCTAAATTTCAGTTATAAAATACATAACTGAAATTTAGCTCATAGAATAAATTCGAAAAATTAAAAATGTTGGGTAAGTAATTTACGTATTTTAATAAATATGTACATATGCACGTACATATGTATGTATTATATTTCTCATAAATACATACATATAGTACCCAGCTAGCATTTTCAATCGAAAGAATCAACTGGGAACATCATGAAGAGCATTGATCGTCGACGAGCGCAATTTTTAATCGTCAAAGATTCCTCGCTCGGGAGACTCTGTTACACAAGCTGATTCCTCTGCGAGATACTTCTACAACACAGCGAAAGACGCTTATGTCACAGTGCAAAAAAATTCGGGTCATTGCCGTCAGCCTCAACACTTGCAACGCAAAATAAAACTAGAATATCGGTAGAGCCAAATCTGGCTTTGATATTTTTGAACTTCTTGAAAACCCGTTTTACATAAATTGCATGAACCCCTAGTAAAATCTGATGCAAAAAATATTCGTGGAACATTTTAACCCTCTTAAGTGCCGTTTTAGAATACTTTTGTTGGGAAGTTAAAAAAAGGACATAAATGACCCCTTAAAATTAGTGTTATAGGGTTAATATATCTTAAGAAAAGAATCGCCATACGATTTTACTGAAGACATTTAGATTTTTTTTTTTAGCTCAGAAAAACATTTAGTATATTTTTTTTTTGACTTATGCCAAACAGGTTTTCAAAAAATTCAAAAACTTTAGGGACCCATATTTCGGGAACCCAAGCTAACTTTTCAAAACCCTTTGGCAGATATGCTCTACCGATATTCTAGTTTCATTACGCGTTGCAAGTATTGAGGCTGGTTTTGTTTTGTTGCACAGTGTGTTGATCGTAGGCGTATTCGTTTGAGATTTCTGTAAAGATATTATAACGAGGCTCTCAGAAAGCACATCAAGAATCTTATGAGACTCTTATAGGAATTCGCTTACAACTTGTGGGATGCTTACACATATAACTGAGCCACCTAAACAAGAGCATCAAGCTTCTTTTTCATACAATTTATAAGAAACAAACCTTTAGATCTGGAATTCAACTACAATCCCGTTGGAAAATCTTATTTTGTTTCTAATTACCATACTAACAACTAACAATATCTGTTGTTATAACTGATAGTGTACTAAAATTCAAATATTACTATCAAAAGTATAATGCTAAGCAACGAAATTTTCAGTAATTGTAACCGAATTGTGTGATAGTACATGCAACCGACGATTTCGATTGGCGATTGGCGCCAAATTCTGTTGTGATCACGAATCTGTTTTCTCTGTGTAGACAAATTTGAATTTATAACGAGGTTTTTCTTTCTGTGTACAAAGTATAATATCTTTTGAGGGTTTTTATTAGATTATGTAAGGTTGAGATGGACAGATAATGTATCGATTATAGGAATAAGCGTGTCTACACAGAGAAAACAGATTCGTAATCACAACCGAATTTGGCGCCAATCGAATTTCGTCGGTTGCATGTACTATCACACAATTCGGTTACAATTACTGAAAATTTCGTTGCTTAGCATAATATTTTTGATTGCAACATTTGAATTTTAGAATTGTTAATATGGTTATTAGAAACAAAATAAGATTTTCCAACAGTATTGTTGTTAAATTCCAGATCTAAAGGTTTGTTTCTTATAAGATGTATGAAAAAGAAGCTTGATACCCTCGTTTAGGTGGCTCAGTTATATGTGTAAGCATCCCACAAGTTGTAAGCGAATTCCTACAAGAGTCTCATACGATTCTTGATGTGCTTTCTGAGAGCCTCGTTAGAAAATCT
Organism: Pollenia angustigena; assembly: GCA_930367215.1. Classification (NCBI taxonomy): domain Eukaryota; kingdom Metazoa; phylum Arthropoda; class Insecta; order Diptera; family Polleniidae; genus Pollenia; species Pollenia angustigena. Next base: position 217,328,008 of record OV884058.1, on the reverse strand, counting down.
TTACAGAAATCTTAAACGAATTCGCCTACGATCAACACAACTGAATTAACACATAATTGGTTGTCATAACAAAAGATTTGATTGTCGTTATCAATATATTTTTTTTAACCGGTTGCATAAACCTTATTCCCGATATATTAGATAGAAAATCAAAATATTTCCAATAAACTCCATTTTTTTAAGTATATTTATGTTTTAGTATTTTTATTTATAGTTTTTACATTATTTAATTTTATTCAAACACATGCATACAGCTTTCCCGTCATCCAACGGATTTTCAAAGATACAGATGATTACTTAATGTACCAACAAAAACAATCTTTGGCTGCAATTTCTTTCATCAATGTCGTCTTGTTCCAGTGTCTGAAGTAAAACAGAATAATTAACGTGTGGTTTCACAATACGAACAGTGATTGAAGTTGTAAATTAATATGAAAATCACTAAAAAACTGTGCAATTTTCATATAATGTATGTAAAACATATTTCTTTGACCAATGTACATGCGGAGCAAAATATAAACAATACGTACATATGTCTAAGATATTACCCAGCTAGCATAGGATGTTGTTAGACGATAGTGTTTAATATTCAACTCCTAAAAGAATCTTCTAATGATTATCTGACGAGTAACAATAATAAAAACATTAAAATTGTTTATTTATTAGTTTTTTATACATTTTCTGACGCGCTTGTCTTTTAATCTTAAATGAACCTTTTGCGACTCTCCTTATGAGTCATGTAACAATTACTGAGCTACCTAAATATGAGCGTTCTTAAAACATGAAAATTTATTTATTGTCAATACAATTTTATTTAAAAAAAACCCGACGTAAGGATCTGCCCAATAAGATTTTCCAACATGATGGTGTTTAATTCCTGATCTTAAGGTTTCTTTCGTATAAATTGTATGAAAGTTAGAAGTTTCTTCATTAAAAAGAAGAAGTTAAGGTGGCTCAGTTATTTTAAGCATTCCACGAGTTGTAAGGGCATTCCTACATGAGTCTCATAAGATTCTTGATGTGGTTTCTAAAAGACTCATTAGATAATCGGTGCACAAATCTCAAACGAATCCGTCTACGATTAATATAAGCGTATTTCGCTGTGTTGTAGAAGTAACTCACAGAGGAATCAGATTGTGTAACAAATTTTCCCGTGCGAGGAATCTTCTACGATTAAAAATACGCTCGTCTACGATCAAAAACGCTCTTCATGAGATTTGCAGTAAAATTGCTAGCTGGGTACATACTTATTAGGGTGTCCCAAAATTTTTTTTGTCAGAGGCTCAAGCATAATTTGAAAGCTTATAGGTTCAAGTATTTTTGAATTTTTTTTTAAGATTTTTAGGAAAAGGTTTAGAAGTCGCGCAAATCAAGTCTTTGCTAAAAATCTGGTTTTTTGGCCTTTTTTCAAACTTGACTCATAACTTTGTCAATAACCACGTTCATTTAATTTTTTGACCGAATATTTCTAAAGAAAATTTCCCAAACTTTATTCCCATATGCAAAAGCTTTAAGTTCCGGCAATATTTTTGTCCATTACGATTCCACATATTAAGTTCTTTTGTAATTTGTTAACAAATTCTGTAAAAACGGTTTATTACTTTTAAAATTTATATGAAAGGTATAAAAACTAGTGACGCGATTTTGAATACCGATAAGTTCTAAACATTTAAGGAAAACAAAAATGGAATTTTTTAGAATATATATCAAATATTGGTACCTCTGCCAGTGCCCTCGATACGCTCCTCTCAATGATCTAAGCCTATTAAAGGAATTGGTTAGTTATAAAATTATTAATAAGCCAGTTGCAAAAGCCTCGCTTTACCTTTTCTAGGTCATCAGTGGTACTTTACTCCGAAATTGGCTGCCTCAGCGTTTTTTGATGAACACATCGACACCAAAACTTTGCAATTAATGACAAAAAAAACTTGCAGATACTCCATGCAGCGATTATGAAGTAGCAAATGTAACTTTAGCAGAAGAAAACTTTAGAAATAAAGAAATTCAACAATTCATTTCAAAAGCCAGTCTTACTTTTTTTGAAGCTTGCAATATTTCAATCGATTTTTTTAAAAATAGATCCACAGAATTGGAAAGCCAACAAGTCATTTCAAGAGGCAAAAAAAAGTTCAACAACTACAAGTGGTAAATGATGTGGCAGAACGAGGTGTGGCTTTGGCTTATACTTATATTAATGACACAACTTCTAAAACTGATTACCAGAATTTATTGCAAGGTATAGAACTACATCACAAGAACCTCAATAAATGATTTTTCACAGAGCAAAAGAAAAGTTTTTTTTTGTTGATGGGGTAAGATTGGTGAACTGGCAAACAGCTTATAATAACAAATACTGGGTATAAAGAAAAAAACGGGTATAACTCAGGAACGGTAAGAACAAATTTTAAAATTGTTTATTCTTATTAATAAGAATTAATTTGTCTTTCAAACTTTTTTCGTTTTTGTTTAAACTTAACAAATTGTAAAGCGTTATTACAAAATTTTTTTAAAAAATTACGAAAAATTGTAATTAAGGGTATCTAAATGAGTAAACTCATCACCAAAACTTATAATTTTTTCACACAGAAATAAAGCTTGTATATTTTTCTTTAAAACTGTTTCCTTGGCAGTGAATAAACTCGTGGAATTAACCAAGTTATGAGTAAAGTTAAAAAAAACCCTAAAACTCCGTTTTTTTATGAAAACTCCATTTGCGCGACCTCTAAACCTACCCAGCAAAAACTTGGTAATGATTTGCCATTACTGAACAACTTACTTTTCAATAACTACTTCATACCATCTGCATTACATAGAAGTAGTTTGGTAATGGCTGACATATAATCTGATACCTAAGTACTTGTGTATGAGTTGATTAACGAAATTTATAATTCATTCGTAATAAAATGCATCTACGGTTGAAGTTTTTTCAAATCTAATACAAATTGATTTAAAATATTTGTTCTTACAATTTGTTTTATTTTTTATTATAAATAAAAAACAATTTGTAATAAATTTGAATATGAAAAATTATGCTGTACTGAAATTTTATAGTCATGACATGTTAGTTGTAATTTTGGTGACATCGGAGTAATAAGTTATTTAAGTCCCTATTTGTAAGCGAATGTGGTAATGACTTATTTAACTCCCTATTTGTAAGCGAATGTGGTAATGACTTATTTAACTATCTATTTGTAAGCGAGGGTGGTAAGTAATTGCCTCCAATAATTTAATATCATATTTACGCTCTTAATTGAGTAAAAAACATTGTTTTTTTATACAAAAACTACACTGCCCCGGTAGACTAGCTGGTAGTGAGCTAGTCTATCAGCACCGAGGTTGCGCGATCGAATCCCGCCAGAGACAGAAAAAAAAATAAAAAATAAAACAAAGTAAAATAAAATAAGAAAAAATAGAAAAAAAAAACATAAAGTAAAATAAAATAAGAAAAAATAGAAAAAAAATAATTTAAAAAAAATAATAAAAAACAATTTTTTTTAAAGTCATGACATGTTAGTTGTAATTTTGGTGACATCGGAGTAATAACTTATTTAAGTCCCTATTTGTAAGCGAATGTGGTAATGACTTATTTAACTCCCTATTTGTAAGCGAGGGTGGTAAGTACTTGCCTCCAATGACATCACCGTGTTAAAATAATAAGTTAAAATGCCAATGTATAAGTAGTGAAGAGTCGTTATATTAGCTTTTTAACTCATTACTTTGCAATGTAAGTTTTTGCTGGGTATTCCAAAAATTCTTAAAAAAAATCAAAAATACTTTACCCTATAAGCTTTTAAATTTTAGTTGAGCCCCTATGAAAATCAGAAAGAAAAAATTTTTTGGGACACCCTAATACTTATGTATGTATGTATGCATGTTTGTATTTACCCTGAAAATAATGCGACTAGTCCATACACACATGTCAAATGTAGCCCATAAGGGGCAAGGACTAGTCCAAAGGTAACCCCAGTTAATAGACAAACATGGCTTATTTAACATTACGTTGTCCTAAGGCAGGACCATATAACCCAGCTTGCATTACAAATGAGTAGTCTTAAAACTTCTCCATGGTATACTCCAGAGGATTAGCTTTGAAATCGTTTCAAAACGAAAACATGTCGTTAAAAAACGTAGATATGTCGTTTCACTGCAAACTCTTTTTAACAATGACATGATCCATACTTGCATTACATTGGACCAGCCCAGGATCAAAATGGATCGAGTTGTCCAATATTATTTTCAGGGTATAATAAAAATAATACATACATACATATGTACGTGTATATGTACAATAGGGTGACCGTTATTTTTTTTCGTCTTTTCACTTGGCAAACCCCTTAGAATGATTCCAAATTAGAAAAAAAATATATTTAAACAATTTTAGATCGTTTGCATAGTTATTAGCCGTGCCTTGAGCCCACAAAGTTTGCTAAAATGCTATTTTTCTCACCATGGGTCGCTTTAATTGTTGATAACTTCCGTAATATTTATTTTAGAGAAAAACCTTATTTACAAATATTCTAGGGCGATATCTTATGAACAATGTTGCTCTGTATTAGTTTTCTTTAACATGAATATTTTATCCAGAAAAAACCAAATTAAAAAATAACACCGAAATTTTTACATATCTTCGCATTCTTTGCCTGGTGATTACACTACGTGACAAATTTTCAACAAAGTCGAATCCGAAGATGAAGTCAGAATTGTCAAAAGTATAACAGTTTTTTAGATATATTTCAAAATAACCGTTATTTGTGTTTTTAAAAAAGATAATGTGACTGAAATGCAAATATCTTCAACAATTTTGAACGGACTATGTATTTCTTTCTTTTTATTGAGAGGTTATAAAATTTATTAAATAAAAATGGGTCGTTTGAAGAGATGAGTCATTAAATGGCAGAGTTATAGTGGACAAAACTTCAAACTTTATTACACTGCTTTACAAATTTTTAATTAGGAAAAATATCAAGAACGCCACATGCCTAGATAAGTTAATTGGGACCTCCTGAACACAAAAAACGCTGTAATTTTTTTTCTAAGTACCGTTTTTAAGATAACGGTACTTTTGTGTTTTTCAGTGTATGGTCCCACTCAAACCCTTGTGGAGCCCAAAATCCCTAATAAAAACTTTATTTTTCATCCGATTTTTTTTCAAATTACGCTTAAAACGTTGGTAGTTGAATAAACTATTTGGTTTAAAAATAAAACATCCCAGATCTTCACTATAACGTAGAAAAAAAACGAAATAAAAATGAAAAATTTGGAAAAAAAAAACGTCAAAAATAGGCAAATTTTGAATTTTGAGGTGCCATTACTCAGCCATTTCTTATCAGATAGAAATTTTCAGCATATCGACGGAAAAGGTATTCAATTACCTTTCCATCGGTAATCGGACTTTTTGGTTGTGCTCCACAAGGGTTTGAGTGGGACCATACACCGTTTACAGCGTTTTTCGTGTCCAGGAGATCCCAATCAACTTATCTAGGCATGTGGAGTTCTTGGTATTTTTTGGCTGTAAACCAGTGTTATGAATTTTATGATTTTGTTCAATTTGGTCCTTTCAAGTTGTTTTTTAAACCAAAAAATAAAACTTTTTAAGTTTTATAACTTACGGCATTAGCCTATTTCAATACGAACATTTTGTGCCCAATAGGATCCAGATCGGTGCAAAAAATACATAGTTACAGAAGACTAATTGAATTAACCCACTTTTCGATTTGTATCAAAGCACAAAAATAAATGAGGCTATCAGCCGTTACAACCAAGTACTATAGTGCAAGAGTAGTGTTAACACCTCATTATCTCATAATAAGTAGTCTGTGGTTACACCACTTCTGCGCTGATAGCCTCAAATATACAAAGCTAAATTTTTAGTAAAAATAAATATTAAAAATAGCTTAAAGCTATTGAATTTCTATGTAGGTACATTTACTAAATGTAGCTTTGTTATTTTTGTACCAATCTTTTTCTTGTTGGGCGCAAATTGTTCATATTAAAATAATCTAATGTCGCATGCAATAATTTTTAATTTTTAAATCATTAGTTTAAAAACAATAACTTTAAAAGAGCAAAATTGAACAAAATCATAAAATTTTTAATGAAGTTTGAAGTTTTGTCCACTATAACTCAGCCATTTAATGACTCATCTCTTCAAACGACCCATGGTTATTTAATAAATTTTATAACCTCTCAATAAAAAGAAATCAATACATAGTCCGTTCAAAACTGTTGAAGATATTTGCATTTCAGTCACATCATCTTTTTTAAAAACACAAATAACGGTTATTTTGAGATATCTCAAAAACTGTAATACTTTTGACAATTCTGACTTCATATTCGGATTCAGGGGAAAGTTTGGTCACGACTTTGTTGAAAATTTGTCACGTAGTGTAATCATCAGGCAAAGAATGCGAAGATATGTAAAAATTTCGGTGTTATTTTTTAATTTGGTTTTTTCTGGATAAAATATTCATGTTAAAGAAAACTAATACAGAGCAACATTGTTCATAAGATATCGCCCTAGAATATTTGTAAATAAGGTTTTTCTCTAAAATAAATATTACGGAAGTTATCAACAATTAAAGCGACCCATGGTGAGAAAAATAGCATTTTAGCAAACTTTGTGGGCTCAAGGCACGGCTAATAACTATGCAAACGATCTAAAATTTGTTATATATATTTTTTTCTAATTTGGAATCATTTTAAGGGGTTTGCCAAGTGAAAATACGAAAAAAATTGCCCATATAACTTGCGGTCACACTAATGTACATACTTATAAGAATACGTAAATTACTTACCCATATTTATTGAGTTTTTGCACATTTTCCGTTTTTGACCGCAAAGATATTTTTTAAATATAACATTAAAAATTATTTTAATCGATCAAATGTTTTAAAAAGAAAATTTAGTAAGCAATTGGGGCTTTTAACTATTTTTTGGTTGTGAATTCCGAATAATTATATTTTCATTTGTTGTAATCGAATTTAAACTATTCTAACAATCAATAATTAGCTGCAATAAATAAAATAACATTTATATTATAAAATTTATTGACGAAAGCAAATTATTAATTGCAATGACCAATATTCAGTTTTGCCCTGTATTTAATTCGGTTGTAATTCTAACCATTTGTACTAATTTTTAGAACTAAATTAAATTAATTATCATAACTATAACGTTATAATAATCAAGAGAATTAAAAATCAGTTAGAAATATACATTTTTAATAGTTGCAATATTAAATTATGTTACTTGATCAATATTTTATTACTGCAACCGTTTCCCAACCAATTTGTTTTCTGTGTGTACGCATAACTTTTCTCCTGCATTCAATTGTACATCGCCAAAAAAAAAAAAAAAAAAATCGCCCAAAAAAATTTCATGTAAAATTGGGCCTGATTTCATATGAAAAATGGCCCAAAATTTTTGGGCTATTTTTCGTTATTTTTGGGTGATTTTTCGTTTTTTTTTAATTTGGATGATTTTTCATAATTTTTCATAATGAAAAATCACCCAAAAATGTTGTATGAAAAATAGCCCATTTTTTTGGGCCATTTTTCATTTTTAAAAAGCAGAGAAAACCATGTTTTATTATGGTTGCAAACAACAAAACTATTTTTAAAGAAACTAATTTAATCATAATATGGTTGTCGGCGACAATGATTCGGTTAAATTAAACATAATATGGGTAGAATTTTTTTAAAAATGGTTTTGTAGCTTTTTCTCTGGGTGTATATATTAAATATATATATATATATCGAAAATAAGGATTTTCTCTTCTATGGTATAACAAATACTGGCTTCGCTAACTAAAGCTTCTCTGTATAGCCGGCCTTCGGCCGGGCGCAAGGATTTTCTCCTCTATGGTATAACAAAGACCGGCTTCGCTAACTAAAGCTTCTCTGTATAGCCGGCCTTCGGCCGGGCGCAAGGATTTTCTCCTCTATGGTATAACAAACACCGGCTTCGCTAACTAAAGCTTCTCTGCGTAGTCGGCCTTGTTCGGAAACAAGGCAGTTTTTCGAAGCTTTACTTAGCGAAACCGGTTTTTGTTAGACCATAAAGGAGAAAATCCTTGCGCCCGGCCGAATGCCGGCTATACAGAGAAGCTTTAGTTAGCGAAGCCGGTCTTTGTTATACCATAGAGGAGAAAATCCTTGCGCCCGGCCGAAGGCCGGCTATACAGAGAAGCTTTAGTTAGCGCAGCCAGTATTTGTTATACCATAGAAGATGAAATCCTTATTTTTGATATATATATTTAATATATACACCCGGAGTAAAAGCTATAAAAATATTTTATCCATATTATGTTTAATTTAACCAAATCATTGTCACCGACAACCATATTATGGTTAAATTATTATCTTTAAAAAAATCACTTGAAATTTTAACGGTATTTTAAAAAAAATTTACACATTTTTGATTATAAGTTAAGTTGCGGACGTTATGACAATTCTTCGATGGACATTATGACACTTTTAAAAGTGTCATAAAGTCCAAGGACACTACGACACTGAACGTTATGACATGTCACCTAAATTTATATGAATAATAAACACATTTTTGCAAATTGAGTAATTTTTTTTTGTTTTTTTTTTTTTGGGAAAAAATTCGATTTTGCTTTTTGGGTCATTTTTCATTTTCTTTTTGGGCCCTTTTTCGTTTTTTTTGGGCAAAATTTCATATTTAGCTTTTTGGGTCATTTTTCATGTTCGCTTGGGCGATTCTTCATTTGGGCGATTTTTCATTTTTTTTTTTTGGGCCATTTTACTTTGGGCGATATTTCCTAAAGCCAAAAAAAAAACATCATAAAACAACTGCTTAACAAAAAAAAAACTTGTAAAATGTATTGGCTTACGAGGTGGCCTCAAAGAAACAGATGATTGCTTCTTTGCTTTTCCTGTTTTTTGTATTGTATTGGCTTACGAGGTGGCCTCAAAGAAACAGATGATTGCTTCTTTGCTTTTCCTGTTTTTTGTATTGCTCGGATATTAACGACCGCTTGTAAAAAGCTAAAACTTAAACAGACTTTAAATAAGTCAAAACTTGCCTTAAAATAGGCTTTAAATGACCAATGTTGCCTGTTTTTGACAAACAAGGTTTCAGTGGCTAATGACTCCCGAGGCACTAGATAGGATTTGGTCAGCCGCGACCTTAAGTAGTTTGTAAATTTTAAACTCTACTTACCCTAGAGGATGTAACTCTTAAATGCGAAATATCCTTACGATATTACCCTATATACATACCTCCGGGGGGGGGGGGGGGGGGTTTACGTAATACGAATCCTAAGAATCAAGAAGAATTCTTGACAAAAAGAAGTAAGGAAAAAACATGTAAAATCAATTAAAATGGATTATCATTCAGAAAAGCAAAATTTCGATATACCAAAGGTTAAAATACAATTTGGTTTATGGATTGATGTTTGACTATTGACGTCAGCAGTCGTCGATGGCTGCGAGTGTAAGACGGCAAATCCATCTGATGAGATCGAGTGGTTGCTATCGAAACATGTCATGGTAACCTGCCAGCCAGGGTTCGAGCCCCGGCCACGGTCAAGAATGAAAGATTATCAATAACAAGTTTAATTAATTTTCATGTTGTAAAATTCCTTTCTTCATAAAAATAATTTAATGAAAATTAAATTTGATTAAAAATATTAAAAAAATTTGGATTGAAAACCATAAATAGTTCAACAAAATAACCACAATACTAACTATTTTTAAAATCCTAATCTGTCAAATTTTGACGAAAAACCCTTAACAAATACGGCCTTATGCAAAAAATAAATGTGAACTTGAAGTGTTCGTTAAAACCGGTTTTCCATACAAGTTTTTTAATTAACAAACACTTCAAGTTTACATAAATTGTTTTGCATTAGGCCGATGACATACAAAAAAGGGTGCCCCGGTAGGCTAGCTATTAGTGAGCTAGTCTATCAACCCCGGGGTTGCGGGTTCGATTCCCGCCAGAGACTCTGGTTTCTTTCCTGCAGACAAGCGTCAAGCTTCGCGGGGATTAGCAAGGGAATTAAAAAAAAAAAAAAAAAAAAAATCGAAAACAATATCAATAAAACAAGGCTGCTATTGTTGTAGATGTTTTATTTCAGAGGGACATTTAAATAAGATTATTTTAAAAAGTAAGCAAATCTGTTACACAAAACTATTTTTACTAAATTGTATCCTTCCTACTCTTAAGCAAGCACAAATTTTTAGCAGGCAGATCAGACCGGATAATAAAAAAATAAGATTTGATCTCCTGTTTTTCTGTGGATATTTTGTAAAAAAAAAACTGGGATGGAAATTACCATTCAAATTGTATTGTAATTTCGTACAAAATTTGTGTGTCTATTACATTTAACTTCATATGTATGTGTGTATTTTCCTTTATAGAGAACACATGTTAGAAGTTTCTGTTTTCAATCGCAAAGACGTTAAAGATGAAACAATCGGCTCGACCTTTATAGATTTAGAAGATAGATGGCGCTCGAAACATAGAGCCACTGTGGGCATAGCAAATGAATACTGTAGGTAAGAGTTCAGATTGTATTTTAAACTACTTTGTAGGAAATTCAATTAAATTATTTTCTTTTTTTTAAGCTACGGTTACAATAAATGGCATGATCTTATGTTGCCCTCCGAAATTCTTGATGACTTGTGTAAAAATAACGATTTAAAATCACCCAAAATAATGGGAGAAACAATAGAAGTGGATGGTGTGACATTTGAAGATGAAACTGAAATAGCAACCAGTAAGTAGAGGGTAATTATGTTCTGCTGGAAAAGGTTATCTAAAGAAGCCTTAAGGCTCAACCATAATATGCATAGTCTTGCTTAACCTACTGTCAAAAATTAACAAAAAGTCTCTCAAATGTGTTTAAAAAAACAAAAACAAAATAAAAAAACATTTGATTCCGTACGGAATGTACGATTAGATTCGCACCTTGCTTAAGCAAATGACAGTTTCATTAAACTAGGCAAAAAGTTTCCTTCAGTTCAATATGGTTTGCCTTATATAATTTACATGTATTCGCTCATTCGCTTAAGCCAACTTAAGCACATTGTGGTTGGGCCTTTAATCTGCTTACCAGTGATTACGTTATAAAAAGGAGAAAAAGATTTAATAGCATAAGAGTTATCGAGAGCAGCATGAGAACTGCTTCCTAAAGGCCTGCATAAATGTATTTGAGAATCAAACACACAACAAAAATCAAATCTTACTTTTTTTAAGCTTTGACATCGTTGCAGGTAAAACTTGAGTGTTTGTAATTCTCAATCGCTTAACAGTTTTATATGTACTAGTGTTCGCCTAATGGTCAAAATTCGACCATACATTTTCATGTTCATAAGAAGAAAACATAGTACATCTATGCATATATGAATTAACATGTTTCGTTAATTTTTCCCGTCTTAGTGGAACGATTTGGCGAGGGACCAACCTCCGTTTCATATTTTAACTTCCACGAGAGTTAATTTTATTTTCTAAGTTCAATATCATCCGAATTGATAAAACAAAAAAGTATCAAAAAATCTCCTTAATAGATTGTCAATCAGGATATTGCAAGTTTAATTTTATTTTTTAATGTCTTATATTAACGAAAATTTATCAATGTACCAGATGTTAAACGAAAAAGTACTAAAAAGCTCCCCTTACATGTTCTTATTCCCCCAGGACCATGCATTTTTAATTTTATATTTATAGGTCGAATATTAACAAAGAAAAAATAAAAAATAACCAAATTTTTTATTCTCATAGGGTTTCATTCACTCAGGACCATGCACCTATAATATAACGTTTCTAAGATAAATATTATAGAAAATTTAAAAATGATCACATTCCATTTTCCGACTTTATATAGTCGAAATATTCGAAAACCGGTTTCTAAAAAATATCGAATAATCGACAACCCTATTTTTTTATTATTTGATAATTGAAAAAAACAAATTTTTTGTATTTGTGTTAGTAGCAAATTTGAACGCCTATAACTCTGAAATCATTGAACAGATTTTAATAAAATACATGTTGTGCACTTCTGAGAGTAAATAGCTTTCAAATGGTGTATATTTTGTTCAAATCGGTTGACATACAGAGGAGGAAAGTGTTCTTAACTGTTTTGCCTTAGCCGATTTATATATACATAGATAATAAAATAATAAAATCTTATTGTGTCTACAAAACGTTTGTGTACAATAACAATAACAAATGCTATATGGTACCGTTCGTTGCAAAATTTAAATAAGAGTTCTGAGGGTACAAAAATTCAAAGAAATACACTCCAGACAGTAGTTGTTTCTTTTAAACTCCTTCAATACAGTAAAAAAAATTTTTGCCTATACTCCTAGAAATTGAAAAGGAATAAATTTTAATACAGTAGCAAAATTTTTTTTATATTTTATGCTTGTTAAAATGCTTTTTGGAAGACAGCTTTATATGGGATGTATAAAAAATTTTGAAACGATTATCACAAACAGCGTTACGGTTATGCGACTAAAGTCGCATTTTTGCCCCTTTTTGACTGCCGTGCCACTTTTTTGGCCCCTTTGTTTTAAATCCCCTTTTGTATCATTTTGTAGTTTTTTGTGCCCCTTTTGCCCCTTTTAATATTAGCGATAAGAGACTCAGTTCATTAAAGGTTTTAGATCCAGTAATTATTAATTCAGCTGAAGACATAAATTACTTTGAAATTGTTTCTGTTTTTATTGATATAATTACTAACCCAGAGGATTTTGTAAAAGAGTTTAAACTTTTAGAAAACAGATCAAACGATAAAAGCTATGAAGCAATTTTTAAAATATCTTAGCCTGAAATTTATTATTATTTATATCCAAAATGGAAAAATTTGCTAAGTTTGCATTATTAAAAAATAAATTGTCAAATAGACTGAAAGTAGCTACCTGTCAGTCCTTGTTATCCGCTTTAAATTTGTATCAAAATAACTTGGATGATTGGAATCCAAGTGAATAAATATACATGAAATTTACGATTTCAAAAAAAAACTGATATTAACTATCCTCCTATCAATACTTTTATATGCTTTTTCCTCGAGGTTTTTTCGTTTTTTTTTTTTTTTTTGTCATTATTTTTTTTTTATTGAATCTTCATATATTAAATATGAACTAACAATAATTAATCAAATCTTAACCTAATACGTTATTTTATCTCCTGCCAGTGCCAGACAAAATTTTCTTCATCACGGGTTATGTTCACTTTTATAGGTGTTTATCGCTCATCTAATTGGGTAAGTGCTGCAGTGTCTCTTCTTCTTAAGCGAGTGTGGCCGCCATGATTTAAAATATTTCGAGCTAGTGGATTTGGGTGTTGTTCAAGCCTTTTTAAATATTTAATTGCATATTTTGTAATCATAGATTTCACTAATGGCACATTGAGATCCTTATGAATGTTTGAGTTTTTAACATACCAGGGAGCGGCTGTGATTATTCGAAGAAGTTTATTTTGGCGCCTTTGAATTTTGTCGATATTAGAGGCCGAGGCAGTGCCCCATAGTTGAATACCGTAGCACCAGATAGGCTTTAAGAAAGAGTTGTAAAGTAGAAGCTTGCAATCGAGACTAAGGACAGAATTTCTTCCAATAAGCCAATGAATTTGAATGGCTTTTAGTTTCATTTGAGTTAATTTTGCCTCTATATGGCATTTCCACGTTAATCGCCGATCCAAATGTATACCGAGATATTTAACATGCGAATGTTGAGGAATTATTTGATTATTGATTGTAATAGGGGGGCAAGATTCCCGGCGCAAAGTGAATGTTATATGTACACATTTTTGCTCATTGACCATTATCCTCCATTGTCTTAACCATATTTCTAGTTGAAATATATGATGCTGTAAGTAACGCGATGCTTCATAACGATTTTCGTGGACGCTTAGAAAAGCTGTATCGTCTGCAAATGTTGAAGTTTGTGTGTAGTTGCTTGTTGGCATGTCCGAAGTATAAATTAAGTATAATAGGGGGCCCAGGATGCTGCCTTGTGGGACTCCAGCGGCAATGGGCTGAGGTGAACTTAAGAAATTTCCTTCTTTAATAATAAATTGACGACCGACTAAGTAGCTTTCTAGCAGCTTGTGTGTGTTTGCTGGTAAATTTTGCTTCAATTTGTGTAATAAGCCTTCATGCCAGACTTTGTCAAAAGCTTGCGAAACATCGATGAAGAGTGCTGAGCAATATTTCTTTTCTTCAAATGCTTTTCTTATGACATTTACTATTCGATGAGTCTGCTCGATTGTGCTGTGTTTTCTTCTAAATCCGAACTGATGGTTTGGAATACATCTATTTTCACTTAAAATTGGTGTTTATTTTGAAACTAATAATTTCTCAAACAGCTTTGACATATTTGATAATAAGCTAATAGGTCTATAAGACTCAACTTTTGTATGATTTTTACCTGGCTTTGGTATCATGGTAACTAAGGAAACCTTCCATTTTTCAGGATAGTATTCAAGGCGTAAAATAGCATTAAAAATAAAAAGAATAATTTTCTTTGCTATGCGAGGTAGCTCCAAAAGCATTTTATTACTGATTTTATCAATACCAAGTGCCTTCTTAGTGTTTAAGTCACAAATAGCCTTTTCGATTTCTCTTATCTCAAATCTGAGGGGAATAGCTGCTCTAGCATCAACAGGTGGTAACTCGACCGCAATATTGTGAGATATATTTGGTGTAAATACGTTTTTCAAATGATTTACAAACAGGTTTCCTTTTTCATTATCATTTCTTGCCCAACTACCATTCAAGTTTCTTAATGGTGGCTTAGATATAACTGGCCTTTTTAGATTTCTAGCTGCACGCCATAATGAGTAGTCAGATTGTGGAGTTGCATCAAGTTCCTTAAGATATTTTTCTAGAGAAGCCGTTTTCTGATTCTGTAGCAACTTTCTTAGCCTTTTTGTGCATTCTTTTAATAAAATCTTAAGTTGCGGGGATCTGTAAAGTTGCCACTCTCTTCGAACTCTCCTTTTTTCAGTCAAGAGCCGCTCGACATCTGAAGAACATATTTTATTATTTTTAATTTTTTTGGGGGTAACGCTGGAGTGTTGAACAGCTAGTTTAAGATAACTGTCAAAGTTAACAAGAGAGAGATCCACATTCTCCGGTGTACTAAGCGGAATATTTTCTGTGCAATGGGCACTGAGAAATTTTTTATATTTTAACCAATTTATTTGTGTGGCTGGCGTCGCTAAGTAACCTGACGGAAATACAATTCTATTTGGGTTCGATGTAGTAACAATTGTAGGTGTGTGGTCGGATGATAATTCTAAGGAAGCTTCAACATGAATCGTTTCTGTGGGGATGTTTTTAACCACGCCAAAGTCGATAACATCTGGAATTTTTTGCTGATCAGTAGGCCAATATGTTGGTTGCCCGCTCGCGACCACATTTAAACCCATTTTAGAGATTGTGTTAAACAAAACACGACCTTTTGGTGTTATAAGTCGTGACCCCCAGAAGGAATGTTTAGCGTTATAATCGCCAGCGGCCAGAAAACAGGGTCCTAATGATTTATAATATTTATAATATTGGCGTTCTGATATGGAAAATCTAGGTGGAGAGTATAAAGAAGAAATTACTATGTTTCGATTTAGCTCCTCAACACAAATAGTCGTTGCTTGCAGATAGTCTTCACGGTGATCACACATAATGTAGTGTTTGACTCGAGTTTTTATTAAGATGGCAGAACCTCCACAAGCTCTATCTCGAGGGTCCTTGGTATCATATAGTATATAACCATTGATTTTAAACGTATTTCTTGAGGTCAAATGAGTTTCAGAAATCATCATGACATCAATTTGTTTATTTTTAAGAAAGTATTCTAATTCATTTTTATGTTGGCGGATGCCGTTTGCGTTCCAAAAACAAATTTTTAAACAGTTCATGGTTTGTTAAGTACAGCTTGCAATAACATCGATTGCATTCTAAGCATTTCCTGCATCATATTACCCATTGTGTTCGTAAAATTATTTACTGTTTGCACTAATGTTTCCATGGTTTTTTCTAAACGACTTAAATTAGAAACCGGAGTTTCATCATTACTTGGCGAGGCACCTTGCATTGGCTGATGGTTTGATTTTAGGACGTTAGCGTAAGAGGTTCTGTTATTACTAGGCTGGGGGTCTTGAATTGCATTTGTGTTTACCTGATTTGCAACCTGCATTTGAGGGGTATTTGTTTTCGGTCCAACCGTCTGCTTGACAATATTATATACTGGGCATCCTCTATAATTGGCAGTGTGATTACCGCCACAGTTGCTACATTTTTTTACGTTGGGGTCGGTTTTAGACTTATCGCAAGAAACTGTACCGTGTAGTTCACCACATACTACGCAGACAGGGGGTAAGTAGCAGTATGACTTGGTATGGCCAAATTCTTGGCAGTTTAAGCACTGAACAGGTCCATTTTTTTTGTGCGGCTCTTCTGTAGAGAATATATTTTAAATTGTAAATAGGATGTGTTTCGTTTTTTTTAAGTTTTACGTCGCCGGGTTCAAACTCCACTCGAAAAAGTGGTTGGGGAATTTTTTCTCTATTTTTAATATTTACTAGATGTTTTACCTTGAAGCCTTTTTCTTCTAGGAATGTTTTAACCTCTTCTGGGTCCACACATGAGTCAATACCCTTAATCACTACCTGTAGACCTTTACTGCTTTTCAGTTGGTAGGTATAAAATTTTTTTTTTAAGCGTTTCAAAGTTGTTTACTATTTTGCGAAAATCATTCTCATTATTGACTTGTATTTTTGTCTCGTTTATACTTCCACGCTTTATAGCCGCTACGTAAAACGAATTTTCACCTATCACCGATATCAAACTCTTTATGAGCTCATTTGAATTTTGCTCCCTTAGATATATCGGGGGAGGCTTGGATGGTTTAATGACGTTTGGTGCTTCAGAGGATTCATCCTCCAGAATTGCAAAACGATTTTGAGTATTTATTTTATCAAAAGATGGTACTTTTGAGGCCGAAGCAACTGCTGCAGAGGTAGGGCTGCGTCCCCGTTTAAGCACTGTTATGTACCTGTCCATACCAACTTGTACTGTAGGCTTTTGACAACTTTTTACAGGGGGGTTTTCCATTGCATTTGTGTTTGAGTTCATGGTATCATTTCCCACTAAATTTGTTTTTGACGTCACGGCAATACTTGCTGGCCTGGCAACACTTGTCACCAAATCTTGTTGTAGTTTTTTTAATGAGTCACTATCCACCGTTTGTGTAAATACCGAGGGTGAGAGGGAACGTGTTCGAGTAATTGTCTTAGCCGTTAGGTAGTTAATATTGTTTTGTTTTGTTTTATTTATTTCTGCATTATTTTCATTTGCATTAACTAAAACGTAAACGTTTCTTTCATTTTGTCTTAGTGTTGTTTCACTGTTTGTACTCATGCAAAGAGTTGTTTTTGTTTTTCACCGTTTTGCTTTGCTTTAATATTTTTATTATTTATTGTATTTTACAACAACAAGAGAAAAAACCAGAATTTAAATGTTTTGTTCAGAATATGTATACACATGTATGAACATTCATACGTACATACATATATATTTTTACTGTTTTATTTTATTTAATTTTATCGTTTTAAATTGTTCACTATTATGTTAAGTAATTTAAATAACAAAATATATTATTTTTTTTTAAAGCGTCCATTCGCTGCTTATATTTATGTATTACAAAATCAAATGTGATTAATTAATAGTTCAAATCGTATGCGGGGCTAAAAATACACGTCTGTATCGCAACAAAGCACAAACCGAACTGTTTTTTTCGTAACTTTAATTTTTTGGTAAAAAAAGTAAAACAATCCAAGTGCCAAATATTAATGTACATTTACCATCATTGTTTAATGATGACTCATTTATAACGCAGCACCCTGTAAAAACCTAGCGGTCCTTTAATTGTTATTTACTTAATCTTAAATTCTGTCATTACATTATTCTTCTTTTACTAAGCCTAGCTTGTTAAATAATGTTTTAAATAAATAACAATCACTCTAGTTTCGACAGTTGAACAAAAAACAAGTAACATAACAAAAGTGAAAAACAACAAAAACAAATTGTAACAGAGAAAAAACATTGTGACCCAAAAAACCATAATATATTTAATTAAAACCCTTATATTAAATAAAACTAAAATAGGGTAAGTGCTCCAGTAGTCGGCAGTTTAAGGCTTTCCTTTTTTTTTGAACTCTCACCTTGCCTTGTGTACAGTAGCAATTGGATATATGAGTACTGATTATATTTCATTAATTTGTTTTCTCTTAGTCTGCTTTCACACGTTTCATCTTTTGATGCTCAACTCTTATGTTTTTAGGTGAGAGAAGAAAGAAGAAAGGGGGTTAGTACAGAGATGCCTGTACTCGGTCAGTACGCTTTGTGTTTTTATTCGTTGGTATAAGCACAGCGATGGCTGCATGTAATTTTTTTCTTTTCTTTTTATGTTTGATTCGCTGTTAATAAAATTGTTGTTGTTTTGAACCGAAAAAAGTTGAAACCGATTGCTGCGTGTGATTATGTTGGCATCTTTAAAAGGGAATTGAAAAGAATTTGAGCATCAAAAGATGAAACGTGTAAATTTAGACTTAGATTATTCAACTCAAATTTTAGTATTTTATGTTTAAATTGACAAATTTTGAGCTTCTGTAAAAAATGAGCACGTTTGCGTATATTCGGCACAAATTTTCCACTTTTCGGCATATTTTGTTCCTATTGTCGGCATATCATATTGAATAGTAAAAAACAATACATGAAAATGTAATTAAAGCTTTTATTTGTTACAAATTAAATTTTTTACTTATCTTAACACTTAATAGTACCCTTCAGGTACATGAGATCAAATCATATTAAATAAAATAACAAAAAAAAAAAAAAACAGACAACAGGGAGTTACGTTAGTAAAATAAGGTAATTGGGTATTCCCACTGGAACTTAAATACTTTTTTCTGTGCATGCTTTGCATACAAAATCTTGTTCAATAACGTCACTGTATTTTAGATTTTTGAATTCAGTGCACTTAAGATGATACCACAGAGGGCACGTATCACACCCAACGTTTTTCAGAGCATCATCTTCAGAAAGAAAAACCAATTTGTTTACGAATTCAATTGATAATTTATTGAAAATTTTAGCTTTATACTTTCTAAAATGCTTAAAATGTACATTTGTACGTTTAAGTAGGCATTACACGCAAAGAAAAAACATGTTTTAATATGGTCACCTCCAAGAAAACCATTTTGAAAGATAATTTTGAACATATTATGTTTAGTTTACCCATATAATTGTCTCCGACAACCATATTATGGTTAAATTAGTCCTCCATCAAGACGCCATACCCATATTATGGTTGGTTAAATATGACAATAATTTGTTTTCAAATTAACAATAGTATTTTCCTCTTTTGCAAGAGCAACATGCTATGGTTGAAAAACAGCCATGCTAATAAAAGTGTTAAACCTATTTCAATTATTATTAACCATAACATGGTCGAAGCAACCATAATATGGTTGTAGCTTCTTGATGGACGACTCATTTAACCATAAAATGATTGTCGGAGACAACAATATGGTTAAATTAAACATAATAAGTTCAAAATTTTCTTTAAAAATAGTTTTTTTGGACGTGACCATTTTAAACATGTTTTTATCTGGGTGTACACACGTAGAAAAAAAGTTTCACCTCCAACAAAACTATTTTTAACGAGAAATTTAATACATATTATGATCACTACCATATTTTGATGTTATGGCTAAATATGACAATAATTTGTTTACCACTAATAGTTCTATTTAACAATAATATTTTCCTCTTTTCCAAGAGCAACATGCTATGGGTAACCATGCTTTTATAAGTGTTAAATATATTTTTGTTACCCAAAACATGTTTGAAGGCAACAATAATGTGGTTGTTTCTTCTTGCTGAAGGACTATTTTAACGAAAATCACCGGTGACAAAATTATTGTTAAATTTACCATATGATTAAGATTTTTCTTTTAAATAAGTTTTGTTGGATGCAGAGCTATAAAAATCTGAAATCAAAATGATTTCAACCAAACTGATTTCGAAATGATTTTAAATTTGTAAGGAGATTCATTTGAAGAAAACGAAGATTTTGATTCTCATTTCACTTTTATTGCAATAAGTGAATTTGAATGTAATATTTTGTTGGAATCAATTAAAATATAAATTGAATAAAAAAAATGTTTACTTTCAACATCGGAAAATTGATTGTTTGATTTCAAATTAAAATCTTACATAAGGAAATTCAACCGTTGGGACTTATGTTATCGCCATTACATATTCAACAACATTTTGTTCGATGAGATGGTTTTTCTTCAGGGACTTTAGCTCGTCCTTTACTTATTGCCTCTGCTTTCTTAACAGCTAAGCTTAAAAGCTGATTCAAGGACGATCATTTTTAAATAGTATGGTGCTTCCATCTTTCTTTATAATCGCTTGCACTGTGTTCAGAATGTAATCAATTTTTACCGGAAGTTTGCATTTGGAGAGGACGAGTCACTATTTTACTAACTTATCCTCTTAAGCATTTGACTAAACTTGTATTCTGTCCTGTAAAGTGGAGCTTGGAAAGCTTAATTTCTGGCTGGCACCTAGTATAGATATCAAACCTTTTATTTGTAGGGCCACTTCAGTAAATTTAAACATTAACATTGTTTTCTTACTTTTCATATTTAACTTTACTGAAATAAGTATATAAATGAAATGCAAATATCTAATAGTCCTTACAAATTTTAAAAAATATACTGTTTTGGGACCCCATTTACAGTTAAACTAGAAATAAAATTGCTGCCGACTTTAGGATAACACTTATCCTATAGTCGGCAGGTCATGAGATACTCAAAAGAAATCATGCCGACTAATGGGTAAACTCGTTTTAAACTCATTTTCTGTTATCTCAGAGGCAAGAGGCACGATCGATGAACAATTTACTCAAATTTGAGTGTAATCAGAGAAAAATACTGATTTGCCAGCAGTCGGCACCCAATGCCGAACAAAGGAAATTTTAAAAATTTTTGTTCCTAATGTCAGCACCCAATAAAATTAATAAAATATTAACTTTTTGTAAATTTTTTTACTTTTACGACAAAATTTAATAGACTTTTTACCTTTTTAAACTTTATTGGTAACATTCTTTCCATAAATAATATGCCTATTTGCCTTTTTAAGTTAGCTCTACGACTAATTTTTTTTTTGAAAAACAAGGGTCATCGCAAAAGTTCAAGAGCTTGTCACTCAAGACTTCAAAATTTGGCAAAAATACTCATCTTCCTCCAATTTAATTATTACTAATGGAAAGATGAGTAAATTTTCTTGACAAACTTGATGCTATTTATGAATAAAAACACTACATTTCTTATTTATTAACGTTTAAATGCAAAAAATGCCGACTACTGGTACATGCCGAACTTAGGTGCACTTACCCTACCTACAAAATAAATAAAAAAAAAAAATGTTTTTATTTAAATAAGAAAACAAAGTGAACCGTGATAGATTTGAGGCAAAATCAAAAGTTCAGCCCTCAACATTTGGTCCTAACGAACCGGATAGTTTTTTTTACAAAGAATTTTACAAAAAAGTTTACAAAAATTTTACAAAAAAAATATTGGAAAAAAAATTGTGTTTTGTGACTCTAAAATTTAAAAAGTGTGACTTTAAAACAACAAAAAAAAGCAAAGTGTTTTATTTAAACAACAACAAATAACACACACATAAAATCAACCCCCAAAACATTTGGTCATTTTCGCAACGAAACATAAAGTTTTTTATTAAAAAATTTATTAAATCAAAATTGTGTTTAAAAAGCAAAATTTAAAAAGTTAAAAGTGAACAAAATCTAACGGGACCCAAATTCCTTGGCGCAGTAGCAGCAATAACAACAGCATTATTAGCAGACACAACAACAACAACAGAAGGCTTAATAAACGCAGTGACACAAAAGAAAAAAGACCCAACAACAACAAGTAAGTCAAAGTATACAATACAACAAGAAATACATATTTTTGCTTGTTGTGTTATTCTTTAATTTTTTGCCGCTGCAATTTAAAAAAAAAAAGAAAATAACCGTGACGTCATCATCCAAATAAATAAAAACCGAGTTACCATTACGTCAATTTTTGAAAAATTAACCGGGGAAATAAATACAATATTTGACTCAAAATTTTTAAGACACAATTTGTTTTATCGCTAGCAGGCAATTTTTTTGACTCAATTTCATTACTATTCTGACTCTTTTCAATTTACAAAAATGTCCCTGAAAAAATTCGTCAATTGCACAAACGATTTAGTCGATTTCGAGAAGATTCATGCAGAAGCGCGTGCTGAAGATAATGTACACTCGTTGGAGATTATTCGAGTAGAATTAGACTCTATATGGACACAAGTAAAAAGGTCATATGAAGAATGTAGGGACTTAGATCAGGATGGTGATAAACCAATTGACAAAAAAATATTACGGGAGCGATACCAAGCTGCGCTTATGGCTTATAAAAATTGTCTTTCATCAGTTAACGCTGAAATCCATGCGCTTTCGGACACAACCATGGAAAAAGTTGAACGCCAGTTAAATATACCGTTAGAAAAAGAGGTTTCATCAATAAGACTTCCTCCTTGCGACACCGACACATTTTTTGGGGATTATAAATTATGGCCGAGTTTTCGTGACTTGTTCACAGCCATATACATTAGAAATCCAAATATTAGCAATGTTGAAAGGCTTTTTTATCTGACTCAAAAAACCGGGGGAGAGGCTAGAGATGCAATTACGCACGTCCCTTTAACAAACAATGGTTTTATCATGGCCTGGAAAAATTTAGTTGACCGGTACGAAAATAAATGGATGCAGGTAAATGAGCAATATAAAATTATTTTGGATCTGCCTCATGCCTCTACAGACTCTGGAGCCTCAATTAAAAAATTACAAAGAACAATAAACGATTGTAGGCAGACATTAGGCACCCTAGTCATTGACACTTCGACATGGGAGTCGTTTTTAATTTATATTTGCTCGCAAAAACTTCCTAGGGCCCTTGTTCAAGAATTTGAAAATTCTCGCGAAGATTGTGCCGAAGTACCCAATTGGCAAGAATTCGACAAGTTTTTGACCCACAAATTTAAGACCCTAGAATCAGTAGGCAATATTAAATCATCAAAGGACAAATCCCAAATACCCAAAATAAACGGAACATTAATTCATTCCAAACGAATATTGCAAAATCTGAGAGTCACAATCAGTACAAAAATAAACCCGTCAGAAGTTCTAGTAATAACGCCATAACATGTCAACATTGTAGCGAGTCACACACCCTACGATCATGCCCCACATTTTTAGAAAAAAATGTTAGTGATCGAATTCATATTGTAAGAGTCACAAATTTATGTTACAACTGTCTGTCGATCAGTCATAGAGTCAGGGAGTGCCCCAGTAAATACAGTTGTAGGCTGTGTAAACAAAAACACAACACTTTGTTGCACAAGGCAACAGTGACCCAGCCTACAAACTTCCCACAAAATTACGCTGACGTGCAACCAAGTACAAGTGTCGCAGGTCAAGCCCAATACATACAGTCCACTTCAACATCAGGTATTCCTAACTTTACTTCCCTGACCCTGCGCGAAAACACACAAATATCGACAAATCATACACAACAAGAAACATTGCTTTTCACTGCCATTGTCGAAATAGAAACTAGAGGTCAAAGATACCAGGCGAGAGCTATCATCGACCCTGGATCACAATCAACTTTTGTATTGGACAAACTAAAAAACCGGTTAAATTTACCCACTAAAAGAAACATAGTTCACGTTTCTGGTTTGAGTCAAACAGTTTCTGAAACCTCAACTAAAACATGTTTGCTTAACCTTTGCTCACGGGTGGACACATCGTTTAAGTTAGAAATTTGGGCCCCAGTTCTCAAGACCCTTCCCTCTAATTTACCACCTCAAACGTTGGACATGCTAAAGCTCAGTGAGGCTGCAAAATTGCAACTTGCAGACCCTCACTTTAATCAAAGTAGACCCATCGACTTGCTAATAGGCCTCGACGTAGGCCCATCGATTTATTGCATGGACACACCGATGCGGTCTGTTGGATCCCTTTTGGCACAAAAAACAGTATTTGGCTGGATTGTGGGGGGACCAACACCAAAAACTACTCAGCCCAGAACAACTATTTCTTAATTGAATACATCGTCCCTTGACCGAATCCTCACACGCTTTTGGGAGGTGGAGGAAAACCCAAAACAGATTTTGAGGTCAGACGAGGACACTATTGTGGAACACAATTTTAAACAAACAACTCGTAGAAACGACACGGGAAGGTATATAGTTACCCTGCCCTTCAAAAAAACAGAAGAAATAGGCTCTTCTCGCAACATTGCCATAGCTCAGTACCTAAGAATGGAACGCACACTCAGCCAAAAACCCGAAATAAAGCAATTATACGACAACGTTATTTTAGAATATCTTGAGTTAGGACACATGAGAAAAATCGAACCCTCGGATATAAACAAAGCTCCAAACTATTATCTGCCGCATCACGCAATAATAAAACCGGACCGATTGACCACTAAACTTAGAGTGGTTTTTAATGCCTCCAGCCCAACGTCAAATAAGAATAGTCTTAATGACATTTTATATCCAGGACCCATTCTTCAGCAAGATCTTGTTCTTCTGATAGCAAAATTGCGATTTTTCCGCTTTGTATTCAACGCCGACATTACAAAAATGTATCGTCAAAAACTAGTCGACCCAACTCAAACAAAGTTTCAAAGAATTTTATTCAGAAAATCCATAAATGACACCATAGAAGATTACGAGCTACTCACAGTCACATTTGGAGTTAATTGTGCCCCATATTTAGCCATAAGAACGCTTCTTCAGTTAGCTGAAGATGTACAAATGACTCATCCCTTAGCGTCCAAGATTCTTAAACAAAATATGTATGTGGATGACGTCTTAGCAGGAGGTCATACTATAGAAGAAGTTATCAGAACTAGAAAAGAATTAACTTCTGTCCTAAAATCAGCAGGCTTTGAACTAATGAAATGGAACTCTAATGAGCCACAAGTCATTCAGGATTTACCTAGTGAGACGCTACTACCACTCGACTGGTTAAATCTGTCCGAAAATGACGGGACCAAGACTCTAGGGATAAAATGGAACATTTCATCAGACTCCTTTACATTCACAGCCCCAGATATAAAAGTTAAAGAAGCGTATACAAAGAGGGAAGTTTTGTCTACAATTGCCAAATTTTTTGACCCATGTGGATGGATAGCTCCAATCATAATAGACGCTAAATTAATCATGCAGCAAATATGGTTAGATAAGACAGACTGGGATGACATTTTAAAACCAATTTCTCAACATAAATGGAAAAAATTCGTAAACAATTTTCCCAATATTAAAACAATAAAAATACCCCGTGCCTATCGAGTCATAGCCTACATTTTATGTTTCAGAAAACCCATACCAAGAAGCCAAATTTCATCTTTAGAACCAACACCAGAAGAAATACAATCTGCAAAAACTCGCATCATAATTTGGGCACAAAAAACTTTATTTCCTGACGAATATACTGCTTTACTTCATAAGCGTCCAATTTCCCCTCGAAGTAAACTCTTAACTCTTACGCCATTTCCCGATCGCAATGGGATTATAAGGGTCAATGGGCGTTTAGCGCAGTCCCCAGCATTAATGTACAATGAACGCTGTCCAATTCTGTTGCCATACGAATCAAAATTGGCCAAATTGATTACAGAATTTGTACATAAAATTACCTTGCATGGTGGAAATCAGCTCATGACCCGAGTAATAAGAGCAGAATTTTGGATTTTTCGACTAAAAACAGTCATAAATAATTGCAAAACGTGTGTACTTTACAAAAAACACACTCCAAGTCAGATAATGGCATCCCTGCCACCTGAGCGCACAACAATATCAAGACCCTTTACAGTTACAGGTGTTGATTACGCTGGACCTTTCAACATTCGAAACTTTACGTGTCGAGCCTGCCTTATCACAAAAGGGTATGTTTGCATATTTGTATGCTTTGGCACAAAAGCTGTACATTTAGAACCAGTAAGTGACTTATCGACCCAAGCTTTTTTAGCCGCTTTATCCCGCTTTATTGGAAGACGTGGATGTCCCGCAATCATATATTCGGACAACGGCACGAACTTTGTCGGAGCAGCAGAACTCATTAAAAAGGATCGTCTAGAATTTATAAAAACTCTTCAAACCCAAGTAACTCACAACTTTAGCCATCAAAACATCATTTGGAAATTCATACCCCCTGGTGCCCCACATATGGGCGGACTCTGGGAGGCCGGTGTAAAATCCTTCAAAACCCACCTAAAGAAAATGATACCAGATATGAAGTTCACCTTTGAAGAGCTGTCAACAATTCTCACTCGCATAGAATCGTGTTTAAACTCTAGACCCTTAAGTCCTGCTAGCGATGACCCGAACGACCTTAACCCATTGACCCCTGGACACTTCCTAATTGGCACTCCATTATTGACCCCAGCCGAACCTGATGTAAGCAGCGAAAACCTGACCGTCATCAACCGCTGGAAACGCCTAAAGGTCATCTACCACTCATTTTGCCAAAGATGGAAATCCGAGTATCTGGCCGCACTTCATCGCAGATATAAATGGAAGACTCAAAGGGACAATGTCAAAGTCAACGACCTGGTGGTCATCAAAAACAACAATTTGCCGCCCAATGAATGGCAAATGGGCCGAATCACTAAGACTCATATTGGAACTGATCAAAACTGTCGAGTTGTCGACATCCAGACAAAAAATGGGATCGTTACCAGACCCATTACAAAAATTGTGGCTTTGTTTTAAAATACATTTAACATTTTTAAAAATTTTCCAAACTAATTTTACACTGAATTCCTACTTACAGGTATGGCATCCCACCAAACATTTCTAAGTTTCTCATCAACAGATTTGATTGCTGTCAACATATTCAACCCCACACGACCCGCAAACTTGAATCGAAGTGAGATCCATGATGCCATATCTGTCAAATTCATCACAACACCTTGCTTCATTGTAATCTGTTTTTCGGACCTATGGTAAACTGCACCAAGTCATGGGGGCCGGAATGTTTAATGATGACTCATTTATAACGCAGCACCCTGTAAAAACCTAGCGGTCCTTTAATTGTTATTTACTTAATCTTAAATTCTGTCATTACATTATTCTTCTTTTACTAAGCCTAGCTTGTTAAGTCCCAATTTACACTAGGGACATTTCTTGCCGGACATTTTTTGAATTCTCTTTTAATCTTACCTGAAGCGTTTACATTAGAAGTCAGACAGAAATTAATACTTGTATGTAAACTACGAAAAGTAAGAAAGAGAAATGAAAAAATGTCCAGTACAGATAGTCATGTACTACACACTCTACCTTTTCGACCCCTCGCCATCAAACTTCGTCTGTCCGGCAAGAAATGTCCCTAGTGTAAATTGGGACTAAATAATGTTTTAAATAAATAACAATCACTCTAGTTTCGACAGTTGAACAAAAAACAAGTAACATAACAAAAGTGAAAAACAACAAAAACAAATTGTAACAGAGAAAAAACATTGTGACCCAAAAAAACCATAATATATTTAATTAAAACCCTTATATTAAATAAAACTAAAATACCTACAAAATAAATAAAAAAAAAACAAATGTTTTTATTTAAATAAGAAAACAAAGTGAACCGTGATAGATTTGAGGCAAAATCAAAAGTTCAGCCCTCAACAATCATATATAGATATGGTTATCTATTTATATGTAAAGTTTTTTTTGTCTCAAATCATATTATGAATTATTTTTTGTTTTTATAAGTAGTGTTACTACACTATTTTAAGCTCGTTCTCAACGTTGCCAGAATGAAGATTTTATCTTATATTTGAAGATTTTTTGACCAAAATATGGCTTAAAGATTTTTTTTCACAATTTAAGATTTTTTACTTTAAGTTTGTTTGTACAAAATAAATGATTTTTTCACAGTTTCTTAAACAATAAATTTTTAAAACAATAAGGTTTTGTATTAGCTTGTTGTTTATTGGTTTTTCAAAATGTATAAATAATTGAAATAAAAATTGTATGCAACAGTTCATAAACGGTTACTTGCAAACAAGACATATGTGTGTGTGTTCTTCCCAAACATTTTGTAATATATATAAGTAATGTATTTTTTTAAAAATACTAGCTGACCCGGCAATATTTGTTTTGCCATATAACTTATTTCTTTTAGATGTTACAGTGTCTGCATCCCAAATTTTAAAAAAACCGGTTGATTAGTTAAGAAGATAATAAAAATTATGGGCAATAGTTCCTTAAAGATGTTACACTATTTGCCCGCTAAATTTCAAGAAAATCAGTTGATTAGTTAGGAAGACATAGGGAGGGGGATCTTTTACTCCTCTTGCCCTATTTCATGCCTTGTTATCTTTCAGATGTAACAGTGTCTGCATGCCAAATTTTAAGAAAACCGGTTGATTAGTTACGAAGATATAGGCAGGGGTAGCTTTTACCCCTCTTGCTTCACGCCCTAAATAATTAAAACTTTAGGATATAGTACTTTCCAGCTGTAACACTATTTGCCTGCGAAATTTCAAGAAAATCGGTCGATTTGTTAAGAAGATATCGGTAGGGGGAGCTTTAACCCTTCTTGCCCTATTTAAGATCTTATTCCCTATTTCCTTTCAGATGTTACAGTACCTGCATGCCAAATTTTAAGAAACCCGGATGATTAGATTGAAATATTGGGGAGGGGGAGCTTTTACCCCTGTTACCCTATTTCACCCCTTAAATAATAACAATTTTAGGCTTTAGTTCTTTCCAGATGTAACACTATTTTCCTGCAAAATTTCAAGAAAATCGGTCGATATTTTAAGCAGATATTTGGAGGGGGAGCATTTACCTCTCTTGCGCTGTTCCACGACCTATTCCCTATTTTCTTTCAGATGTAACAGTGCCTGCATGCCAAATTTTAATAAAACAGGATAATAAGCTAGGAAGATATAGTGAGGGGGAGCTAATGCCCTATTTTGCGCCTTCTAGCGATATAAAAAATGCTCTACGACCTATTCTCAAATCTAACAAAAACATACAAAATTTCATAAAACCTCTGAGTTGATTTCGTGCAAACTTAACTTAAACCATTCAATTTATAAAGTATCACTATCCAGTGTGACACAAAGAATGCTGACGAAGGCCGTAGCGGGCCAGAAAATGCATTACATTCTGCTGGTGTCTAATGATTGTAAAATTTTTCTGTACATACAATATACCTCATGCTGTCCAAAGGAAGGCTAAGGTAAAATGTAAAAAGAAAATACAATATAAAAGTCTGGTAGTGTATAAAGTCATTTCTGAAAAATTTAAGGAATAGAACTATTACAAAAAAGCTTTATAAAATACATAACTGAAATTTAGCTCATAGTATAAATTCGAAAAATGAAAAATGTTGAATATTATATAGATAAAGTTTATTTTTTGTTATGATTAGTTTTCGATGAAAATAATTTAATAAATACATACAAATGTATGTTCGTTTTTTTTTTTTTTTTTTTTGAAAATTTCCCTGTTTTTAAAGTTGCCCCTTTTTTCTCAGAATTCTCCTTTTTGTGACACTTTTTTTTGGAAAATCCCCTTTTTGTGCCCCTTTTTGAAAAGTTTGAACGGTAACGCTGATCACATTCTGTTATTTTTAGCCACATAAAGCTAAATTGGAAGAAAGTTCACCGCAATATCTATAATACTTACGGTTTTGGGCTCATTTAAATGATTTTCCAGAGTTATCTTTATATAAAGATAAATTGTGAACCGAGTTTTACGAAATTTGCCAGTGTAACATCTCTCATCTTATGAAACTATGACAGACAAAATTTTACTGCAATGCCATTATCCGTTACGGTTTAAGGCGTAATAAAATGTTTTCCGAAAATGGGCTTTATATCTACCGATCTTCATAAAACTTTGTAGTTTGGTTTCAAATCGTTTAAAACGAATTTATGCAAAATTAAATGAGAATTGTCACCAATTAATATTGGGTTTTTTAACAAAGATATTAATGATTTAGGGAGGTTGTTCTACATTTGGGTTCATAGCTATTTTCCTACTGAACCGATTGGATATCAACCCCAAAGTGCTTAGGAGAACTAGAAAGAATTTGACACTAATATTGTTCTTTTCTGTTGAGTCTTTCGAAAGTGAGCTTACTTTCAACAGGCGGACAGACAGACATGGCTAAATCGACTACTCAAGAACCTAAAAAAGATATATATTATGAAGAAAAATGAAAAAACAAAACAAAATATGTACTTTGAACTTCAAGAAGAATTCTTGACAAAAGTACGAAAAAACAGAAGTAAAGGAAGAACATGTAAAATAAATTAAAATGGATAATCATTCAAAGCAAATTTCGATCTACCAAAGGTTAAATACAATTTGGTTTAAGGATTGATGTTTGACTAATGACGTCAGCAGTCGTCGATGGCTGCGAGTGTTAAACGGCAAGCCCTCTGAGGAGATTGAGTGGTTGCAATCGAAACATGTCAGGGTAACCTGTCCGTAAAAACGCCTGGGTTCGAGCCCAGATTGAGTCAAGAATGAAAAATTATCAGTAAGTTTTAATTAATTTTCATGTTGTAAAATTCCTTTCTTCATAAAAATAATTTAATGAAAATTAAATTTGATGAACTTAAGCCTAATTAAAAATATTAAAAATTTGGATTAAAAACCATAAATAGTTCAACAAAATAACCACAATAATAATTAGTCTTAGATAATTATTAGAAAAGTTTCACATTCAGAATGGCAAACTTTGTACCCTGTCATTCACCACTAATGGTTTTGGGTATGACAATACCTAATATCAGGCCTGTTCTGAAAATCACTTTTACTCAAATCAGGTGATTTCAAATCGCAAGTGCCTACTAAAATCACACGTGTGATATTTAAGTGTACCGTTTTTGTTTTTGATCTTTAAGGGGGGTGCTTTAATACCATGTGTATTGTAAGGCCATGATGGCTTTATCTCTCATTCAATAGGGAGATAAAGCCTTTTGTTTTTTTTTCATTTGAATGGGAGATAAAGCCATAATGGCCTTAGCTCACATTAGCAATATTAGAAAATGGATTTATCTCTCATTTCAGTTCCGGAGACACTAAAGTTTAGTATTGAAATCTGGCTTCGTATACTAAAGTTTTTCTTCACATTTGCGAAAAAAAATATGGCTATATCTCTCATTTCGCAAAATTATAAATATGATCTTACCTCTCAATGATTGGGCAATAAGGCCATTATGGCTTTATCTCCCATTCAATTGGGCAATAAAGCCATCATGGCCTTATCTCACATGGTTTTAAAGCAACCCCCCCCCCCCCCCCCCCCCCGATCTTTAAATGTCAAAAGAACACCGAGAAACACAAAAACGGTATGACTTTCAGAACATCACAAAATTACACGTGTGATTACAAAAGCACGTGATTTCCCACTGTCATTGCTGCGTGTACTTTTCATTGCCTTGTTAATTGTTGAGAGTATTTTTCATACCCGCACTTTCTCTACAGCAAAGCATTTGTTTTTTGCTTCTACACAATCACATACTTTTGTACGTTAATTCGTCGTCTACACTTCCCTTTAGTATTTGAACAAAAAAGTGTTTAAACATTTTTCGATTATTTGAATGTGTGTTCAAATGGAATTATGCAGGCCTCTACTGCTTTCTTTTAACAAAAATATATAGTACATTTATGCATTTTTGGTTTTAACAATTTAGTAAGCGGGAAATCATTAGTAATGAAAAATTAATCTTAAGGGGCCTATACACTTGCAATATTAATGTATATGATATTCGCCATATTATTTTCATTTTGTCCTATATTTTACAATAAGTCGCACAATAGTTTCATTCATTCAATAAAAAGGTGAACATAATCTATAAGAATAACATAAAGAGCTTTGTACAATGTTGCCAACACACTTCACTTTCTTTTCGTTTGCAATAAAAATCAAAAGTCTTTTGATTGTTGCCAATATATTGTTCCACCTTCGAATATCACATACACATACGTAAAATTAAACAATTTTATTACAAGTGTATGAGCTGCTTTAGCATTAATATTTATGAAAAAATATAACGTTTTATTTTAAATTTCATTTTAATGTTATTTAAAGCCAATTAAAATTTCAATTATTTCACAATATAAAAAACCACCTACTCTTATTTAAATTTTCTTTATTTTTGCGCACTTACAGCTGAAGATTTACAAGAACGTCTGTGTTTAACCGTCCTAAGAAATTTCGAAAATGTACCTTCGTTCGGCTATAAGCTTGTGCCGCAACACGTGGAAACTCGATCATTGTTTCGTAATGATTGTCCAGGTATTGAACAGGTATTATTACAAATAATTTTTTAATGGTTTCATCTAATACAATTTATTAATTAAACTGTTGTTCGCAATAAATTTGAAATCTGAACCAAAAAAAAAAAAATAAATAATAACAATAAAATAATAATAAAAAAAGGGCAAAATACAAATGTGGCTAGAATTATACGATGGTAACTTGAATATACCGCCACCCATCGACATAACACCACAACGACCGCAACTGTATGAGTTACGGGTGATTATCTACAAGGTCGCCGAAGTCGTTTTAGATGAAAAGAATATTTTCGGTACAGCCATGAGTGATATTTATGTTAAGGGGTGAGTTTTAGGCAAAAGAAAAAAGCTAAAATTTCTTAACTAAAATATAGCAAAGAATACAAAAATAATTGGATTGTTAATTATATTAGTTGGTGCAGTAATTTCGATGATGCTCAAAATACAGATATTCATTACCGCTCCACAAATGGCGAGGGTAATTTTAATTGGCGCATGTTGTTCACTTTAAAGTATTCAAATATTGAAGATATGGTAAGTTGGATGAAATACACGAGAAAAAAGCTTTTACCAGTAAAAATTACATTTGTTGCTGCAGTTTTATGGCTAATAAATCACTGATGGTTTAAACGCTGGTTAAGTTGAACTAAACTTGAATTTATATGCAGTTTAAACTCAACAACTATAAATCACTGTCCCATGTATTTATGTTGTTAAAACAAAATAACATGTGGCAGCACTACGATAAATCTTATCAAATTCATATGGTTTGTATTAGTAGTTAAAACGCCCAATTTTATGCGTTTAAAGATGGTTTATATGTTTAGTAATTTATAGCTTTGTTGCTTTAATTACATTTCAACCCTTTCGGTCCTATTGGGATAATACATCCCATACAATGTTTGAATGATCCGATTTGTTCTTTAAAGTAAAAAAATCACGTTTGCAATTGTCCCAGTCTAACTTTTTGTGTTATTTTATCAAAGAAGTAACGGTTGCCAATTTTTAGCACATTTTTATAAGATTTGTACATAGTTTCGATACAAGTGGGACATATTGTCCCATTTGTATTAAAAACCCGGTTGGGACAATAGTCCAAAAAATCCGATTGGGACAATTTTTTATTTACATTGTTGTTTCTCAAATAAAAAGTCGGACCGAAAGGGTTAAACCAAAAAGAGAGTTTAACTTTTTTAGCCCTTAATCGCTTATTTGCACAACGCTGCATCCAAAAGTTTGCTATATAAAAAAGCATTTATGGATCGCAATTCAAAACAATTTTCATCAATTGAGTCAAATACAATAAAAAAACGCACAAATGCTGTTTAAACAAACTTAATTTGCTAAATTTTATTCAAACTTTGAAAGCATTCATGCACTTCCGATGCAAGTAAAATAGCTTCTTTTGAGATGCTGATGAAGTTAAGCAAGTTTTTTTTATAAGCACAGTGTATGCATAAAAGCGAGTTTTATAAAGCATTCCTCGTATGAAAGCACCAAAAAACGTATTATAAAATGCTTATAAGCGATAAAAACTGAGTACAGGAACACAATAAACTTAATAAAAACACAAACAAAAGCAAACTGTGCATCAATAATTTTGTTGGTGCTTTGTTTTACAAAGTAAACAAAACAGCACGTTACTTTGTATTGAAACAGTACACAGGAAAAAATAAAAATTTATTTCAATTAAAAAATGTGTGATATTAATTAATAATTTAATTAAATTTGCACCAGTAAACAAATTAATAGTACCAATTAAACGTTTTATTCACTTGATTAAACATTTAATTCCCTTAATTAAACATTTAATTTATTTGATTAAAGTTTAAATTAAAACGGTTTTTATTTTTGATTAATGCTTTAATTGCTGCAACATTTTGGAAAAATTTCTCTGTGTATCAAAACCACATCACTGCAATGTGTTTTGATGTTTTGAAACTCACCCTAACTTCCTTAAGGCACTTTTACACGATATGTAATAATAATGTTTCCCACTGCAAAACGCATACATGTCGTGTAAAAGCAAAAAAATGCTTCTGTAAATGTCCGCTCGAATTATTTAGCAGTGTAAAAGTTGTCAAATAGAGCGTGTTCTATTTGTTACTGACAAACCATCTGACATCGGCTGTTTTGCAAGTCAGTTAATTGTGGCGGCATATCTATATTTTTTATTTACACATGTTCTTTAAAAAATAGAAATCAGTATATAATTTGCTGCTATGAACGATTTTATGTTAGATAAAACCTAAACCAAACATGTGAAAGAAAAAGCTCAGTTGAGTTGTGAACCATAAGTGGGGCCTGTTTTTTTTGGGTTTCATCAGGGAAACCAGAGATATGATCTTAAAAACACGTTTTATGCGCATTAAATATGCAGTAAAAACTTGAAAATATGCCCTGAAAATTGATAAAAAATATGCACCAAAAAAAAAAACTAAAACAAAGTTATGTCAACTGGTTAGAGTATATATAAGAGTTATCTGTAACGAATATTATCTAGATATTAACATTCATAGGAGATTTATTGCCTTAAAGGGATTTTAGGGACAGTCGCTAAATTGTTTATTAATGTTAACATTCAAAAGGAAGTTAATGCTATTTATAGATGAAAGCTTTGGGCAATTGTAAACTGATTCGAAAAGAATTTAATTTGCTGTAAAATATTTTTGGGGCGAATTTAATTTAAATACCAACGTAATTAGATGGTATACGGTCACAAAGAGTCTAATTTAAAAAGAAGTTTTTGTGGGGAAGGTATAAAATTATAGAACGATTCTCACCATTAACATAGCATTCGTCCTTAGTACAATAAAAATTTATTTACCAAATTTCAACAAATTATCTACAAGATGGCAAGTTGTACTTTGCGCACAAAATTAATACGGACAGGCAACCAGCCAGACGGCCAGATGGTTTTCGTTAGATCACTTTAAAAAGTGTTTCCAAATCGATCGGTATACCAAAAGAATGGTCCAGATTTCTATGGCGAAATTAAAGCAACACGTTGGGTATTCAGATAGATGTTTAAAAAAGAAAAACAGTTGCTGCTGTAGGCATTCAAAAAAATTTCACATGTATGTATCAAAATATGCCTCAAAAAGCCGAAAAATGCGCTTAAAACCTAAAAAATGCTGCAAAATGACTCTTAATACTAAATTATTCAAAAAATGCTGCAAACGGTAAAATATGCAAAAATATGCTTTTACAAATCGATGCCAAAATTCATTAAAAGCTCTAAAAAGGATAAATATATTGTTTCTGCCTTCATTGGTCGCACAAGAAAAAACATGCAGTTGCATATTTTTGGTTTTCCTGTTTATCATGTATGAAAAAATTTCAAAGTCTTATTGTTGTCACCAAGCTTGTATTTACATGTATACATACATATGTATGTACATAGGGGTATAACCAAATTTTGGCCATAGCACAACGCGATAGCGAAAATTGTATTATGTACGAAAACAATTTGTTTGGGACGTTTGAAAATAAAAACCTCACCCATAAAAGCGATTTTCTAAAATCCCTAAAGAAAAAAAATTTTAATATTTTATTAATAAATGACAAAAAAGTTAAAAAGTTTCTTAATTATTAAAGGACATGAATTTTTAGGACAATTCCCTAATAATTTCACAAAAGAAAAACTGTGAGTTTTTGGCTAAATGTTTAAGTACAAATAAAAATAAAAAAAATAGTTTTCCAACTTTATCGCGTTTTGTGGGTGACCTTTTTTTGAAAACCGCGAAAAATTAATAAACAAATTTTTAATAGTTTTCAACTATGATTATTTATAACCAAAAAAATATGTTTCTCATTTCAATTGGTTAAAATAACTAAAATAAAACATTTTACTTGTGAATGGTTGATTATAACCATTACGTTAATGTATCAGTATGTAATAATTTTTAAATCTGATTTTTTATCGTTTATCTTATACAATAGAATTATCGGGATATTCGTAATCGCAAGGGACCGGCCATTTCTTGCGAATTATAGGGGTTTTCGATTTAACGGGGTTAAAATTTATTTACTAAAACGATAAAAAGAAAACTTAAAAGAAAATTGTTAAAAATAAAATATATAAAAATTATGTATTAACAAACTGATCTTAAGAAAATAAAAAAATAGCGGTAAACAAAAAATCATTCTTTGTGTTGTTTTTATTACGAATTATAAATGGAGGTTAGCAAACAATTACGATTTATAAAAAGTAAAAAAGATTTTATTTGAAAAAATAAATTACGAATTAGCGAGGGAGCCAAAATGTATAGAAATTTTTCGAATTAACGATATTTTTTCAAGGGACCGACAGTTTATTACGAATTATCGGGAACCACGATTTATCTGGGTACGAATTATCGGTATAAACTATATATACCTAAATAGTATTATTTTGAGTTTTGACACTAGAGTTAAGTATTGTGGTACACCATTTAGGTCCCATTTTCACAACTCACCGATAGCTTAAAGTAAACTTTAAAGGGCCTTATAAAAAGTGTTCCATTATTAAAATTTTACTTTTACCTAAAGTGATCGATAAAGTAAATTAAGGTTCATCCTTAATTTCACCTGGTAGGTTAAAGTAAAGTTGTAATGATGAAACACTTTTTATACGGCCGATAAAATCCTACCTTTAGCTATCGGTAAGATGTGAAAACGGGCCTTAGAGTTGTGGCTAAAGACTAGAGAGTCACAACCAGAAATTACCTCTTCTAAATTTTCTTCTAAGAGGAATTTTTCTTACTGTGGAACTTAATTGGATTATTAAACCAGTATGTATTGTGCTATATATAGGAATAGAAAGTTATATAAGTAAAAACCCGGTGTGCTATGTTACCTTTAACTGTTACTGATCTTTTTTACCACCAACTTTTTTAAGCATTTCGCGTATTGACAACCCAGTAGGGAGATCGATCGAATAGTATTCGACCGGTTTTAACCGGTTATTTTAGTTTTGCCCAAGTCGAATAGTTTAAAATGTCTATTTTTCGAATATCGAATAAACCGGTTATTTTGGTAAAATAAACCGGTTATTTTTGTAATGTGTAATTTATATACATTTTCCTTACTTTTGTTTAAATTTACCCGTAATTTAAGTGTTTTTCTACTTGAATATTGCGCAAACTTGAACTTTTTATAAAGAATGTGAAAACAAAGTGTATCAAAAGTAAAAAAAAAAACATTATGAGCAATGTAAATACAAATCGCTTATAAAAGCGTGTGTTCTTGTAAAAAAAAAAACCATAAACAATTCAAAATACTACCAAAAAATATTCAGCTAAAAAAGTAATTATCAATTTGACAGTATTCTAAATACTATGTATATATATTTATAAAGATATCATCTCAGTGAAATATCGAAGTTATTTTAAACACAAAGGTGGTTAAAGGGCCCTCAAATGATAAGTAGCAAAGGTTTTTCAACGTCACGACTTATTAATCACCTTTAATTCGTCCACAAGTTTGACATAAATAAACGCCAAGTAAAACTTAACTCTGCTCTTAGTAGTTTTCAAAAGACTGCCAATAATACTTTACTAAAATATGCTGCCATATGTACTAGCATAACGCCCAACATGATTTTCGTTATCACCCTTCTTTATTATTTCATCTATTTAACGAAAATATTTTTACAAATAGAAACTAGGAATTTTTGTGTTTTTTTTGCAACTTAAAAACTCGCCAAAAAAGATAAAAGAAAACAAACAAACAAACACACATACATGGCATAAACTATTTTGGTGAATATATTTCCCAACTTTGACATTGTGGTGAACAAAAACATCAGAAGTAATTACAACTCAACTTTGTTGAATTTTGTGAACAGTAAACGTGCCATATTTCATTTTAATGATATTCGATTAACGTTCCTTCATGGTTCAGTTGTCTAGAGGGTGTGTTAGAAACTGAGAGTTCCCTGGTTCGAATCTTGGTTTTTTAAAAAGAAAAATTTTTTTTTTAATATTTTTATTTTTTTTATGTTCTAAAAACGATTTAAAAAAAAATTTACCAGTTTCCGCTTTTTAAATTTTATTTATAATGAAGTTTAAAGTATTGTAAATATGTATGTATAGGTATGTAAAACTTATTTAGTTTTTGTCTAGTTGCTCCGTATTCTGCTCGCACAATGGTGAAGGGTATATAAGATTCGGCACAGCCGAATATAGCACTCTTACTTGTTTTTATTATAATTAAGTTTTTAGTACAAAATCTAATTTAATTTTTGTTTTTTTATATATTCGAATTAAAACCGGTTAACCGGTTATTTTTAAAATGCTTAACCGAAAACCGGTTTTTTAAAATAGCAACTATTCGTAATATTCGAAAACCGGTTATTGAAAAAAGTCGAATAATCGATCACCCTACAACCCAGCTATGTGTACGAAATTTGGATAATCCAGATATAAAGAAATATATTTTGTGCTACGCCCACTTCTCCAATCCCGCCTATTTTTTTGTGTATCAAATTTGGACAAGTTTGAGCATTTGTGAATTTTGAGTTCTAACTGTTTATGAATTAGTGTGCGATATGTTTAAAATCTAAACAAAATAAAAAAACAAATTTGTAACATCTGCCAAAATATTCATACCGTTTTTAACTCCACGTCTTACGGCCTTTTTCACCAAGTTCTGTTATAGTTAACTATCGGCTATAGCTGTCAAAACATATTGGTAAAAGGAACTTTAATTGAAAGTTAGTTTTAACCGAACTTGGTGAAAATGGCCGTTACATGACTTCAGACAAACGTAATCATCAACAAATTTTTTCTCTCTGTGTAATATTTGTTTTTATAAAGTATCATGTTAATTATTGTATTTTAAGGTTTTTTTGCATTTATTTAATTTTTTTCCTAACGAATCTTCTGATTAAAATAAATTATTTTTAGTTTTGTTTAATCTATACGAATATTAAGTTTATTTATTAGTGCTTTATGTAATTCACTGTTAATTACACAGTGAATGCATTGTGAATACATTTTATAGATGTTCAGTTTTGAAGCAGCAGTTGATTAAGAAACAAATACAAACAAATACTTAAAATTATTTCGCAAGCTGCAAAAAAATGTTTTATGTAATAATAAACTTTTTTTATAATAATTAGCTAAAGGGAGTTTGTATATCGTACTAAGGGGTCTGTCTAATAATTAAGAAATTCAAATGAAGAAAAATATACACTCAAGAAAAAATAATTGTAAGAAATATAAAAAAAGGAAGAAACTATACTCGCTCAAGTCCGACCAAATAATTTTACTCTACACCATAGTATTTACAGACAAATTTTCGAGAATGTATCCTATTTGGAATCCATGGGCAATCATGGACCCGCTTAAAGAAAATTATGTTATGGGGTTAAGATTCATATAAGAGTTAGGTGCCTATTATGAACTAAATTTGGTTTTCGACAGCTGTCGAATAAGCCGATCGAGCGAATTTTCATTTACTATTGTGATTTTGTTAATTCACAGAAGTACATTTTCGATCAGCTGACACTTAAAATAAAAAATTTTTGTTTACAAATTTAAAAATAAAATTAAAGTTAAACGTGATTACGGCGAATTATGGTTGTTTTCAAATAATTTAGCTTCAGTGGAGTTTCTTCCCTTTTTTTTACATGCTGAACTTTGCTGCAAATCATTTGGTGAAAAAAGAATTTTGTTCCATAAGGAATATGAGCGCTTCCAGTTGCTGTTAACGACGTTGGACTTGCATAAAATGAACAAAACAGATAAAGAATATTGCATTTGGTATACGAACACCAAAAAATTTACAAATAGTTACATTTTCAACAAGTTTTTTACATTTATTTGCACAGTCGAAAGCAAATTTGTTTTCGTTGAAAAATTCGATGCACAACGAAACTTGCTGCCAACTCATAATACCAAATTAATATTCGATACACAGAAAAAATTATTGCCCAATTATTTTCAAACAAACGCTTGTTTGAAAATTTTTTCAATTTCTACAAATTTTTTTACTGATTCAATTAAAATGTTTGTTTGATTTTTATTTAACCAACAAAAATGTTGACAACCATTCAAAAATATAATACACGCGTTATTGGTTTCAAGTTTTCATAATTTTGTATGAAATATTTAACGCTTTTTAATGTTGTCGTCTTTTTGCATTTTTTTTATTTGATCGTAAGCAACACTTCCTAATGTGAAATATAAGAACTACAACAAAAAACACATACAGTCTATTTTTGGACACTTTAAAAAAGTACAACAGTAAGAAAGATGAAGAGGTTTGAAGTAAAAAAAAAAAAAAAAAAAAATAGCAGGTAAAAAAACGCTTCACTCTTTTTAAACAACAGAAAAAACAACAACATTATAAGAAACAAAATCAATTTTTGGTTGGTTTCAAAGTTGGTTAAAAAAAACCAAAATCCCGTATTCAATTTTTTCAAACTGTTTGCTTAAATACATCAAATACAAAAATATAATGATGACGAAAAACACATCGAGTCGGTCTGTCGCCGTTTTTGGGTTACATTTCTTCTTCATTAGCAAAGGAAAGGATACAGCAACAGTGAGTGATGACGAAAAACATTGTGTGTATAAAAAAAGAACTTCGTTCAAAAATTATTCCAACAAAAAAATGTGTCTCAAAGCCAGCCGGCCGCTCTGCCATCATCTTCTAATACAGTGCCTGCTTGTGTGCGCATCATTGCTTGTGCAAAAACCTGTTTTTTTTTTTGATTTTGAAATTTAGTATATGAATTTCAGTAAACTTTTTGTTTGATTCAGTTAAATTATTTGTTTGAAAAAATCAGTGTTTTTTTCAATAAACAAAATGCAAATAAATTGTTTGAATATGCGAATTTGTTTATAGGACCGATTTCAGACAAAAAATTGTTTGATTCTACAAATTTTTTGTTTGAATTGGAAAAATAATTTTTTCTGTGTTAGCAAAGGAAAGGATACAGCAACAGTGAGTGATGACGAAAAACATTGTGTGTATAAAAAAAGAACTTCGTTCAAAAATTATTCCAACAAAAAAATGTGTCTCAAAGCCAGCCGGCCGCTCTGCTCTCTCTGCCATCATCTTCTAATACAGTGCCTGCTTGTGTGCGCATCATTGCTTGTGCAAAAACCTGTTTTTTTTTTTTTTAAAATTTAGTATATGAATTTCACAAAACTTTTTGTTTGATTCAGTTAAATTATTTGTTTGAAAAAATCAGTGTTTTTTTTTCAATAAACAAAATGCAAATAAATTGTTTGAATATGCGAATTTGTTTATAGGACCGATTTCAGACAAAAAATTGTTTGATTCTACAAATTTTTTGTTCGAATTGGAAAAATAATTTTTTCTGTGAATAGCTTATCCCATCAACAATAAATTTCAAGTGTTTTTATCAAGAATAAAAACTGGGAATTAAGCACGAATAACAAAATCTTTTGAAATTAAAATTTTGTATTCCCAAAAATTGAAATTACTTTTTTATTTTTTATTTTATTTAAATCAAAATACAAACATAAAAGATTATATTGCGAAAGAAATAAGGTACTAGGTTTGGTTCTTATGAGAACTAAAAATAGATGTATGTATGTATATTAATTCCTTTTGTCCCTTTATAATCGTTTCACACTTGTCGATATCTAACATCTACCATAAATTTTCAAAGATGTTATACATTTCCTGTAAGAAATATTTAGAGCGAAAAATCAACATCTTTATAGGCTTTTTACACTGATTGATCAACATCTACCATCAAAGATGTAGAAAATGCGAAACACTCGTTTACACAGTCCAAATCTAACATCTACCACCAAACAAAAATGTCACCAGTTTGAAAAAAAAGGTTTTCTCCAAAAGTGGCAAAATTTTAAAAGAAAACACAACAATGTACATTTTATTAGCTAACAAAGATTTTATTGCATAAATTAAAATTTTATTGTTTACAAAAATTCATAAGCAAATTTTATGCAGTTATCTTGCAAAATTTCTACAACGAATTTTAAAATTCCCAACCCTTTCATGTATAATATGTCTACTTTCTAATAACCATTTTTATCATTTAATTATATGAAGAAATAGTTTTTATGTAGAAAGCACTTTTTTACAAAGAAAAAAGAACGTGTGTTTTAGATAGCACAAACAATATTTATGAAAAAAAAAAACGTTTTGGGAAAATTTTTTTTTCCAAATTTAAATGACAGATGACCCTTCAGTGAACTCATTTCTACAAACAAAAAAACATTTTTTAAAATTTGCAGATAGCACTATTTGAAAAATAGCCCTCGATATATAAAAAGTTTGTTTGTCTCTGCTGCAAAATTTATTGAAAGGGAGTTAGCAGGTTTGCATATTAAGCCGATGATATGTAAAAATATATTTCTTACATCTTTCTCCTTTCAAGAGGTTGTTCACAGCACTTGATTGTTAAACTTTTATATAAAATAAAATGAAGGGATGACTTCATGTTGAAAGAAAGTTATCTTGTTTATGTTTTAAAAAAAAGTTATCTGGGTGTATTCCACAGAACGGTAACCTTTTAATAAAAAGAACATATTTATTCATCTAATACTTAAGAGCAATAATACAATTAACATATTTATTAGATTTTATTACAACCACTGACAGTCAGTTGTCAAGCTTTCAATACATACAAAAAACATATACATACATACCAACATACATATGTAGGTACTCGTATTAAACACTATAAATATATATGTATATTTAAAGTCTTTGCTCGTATCAAGGCGAATTGACTAGAAGGTGAGGTCAACTCTACAACTACAATGCTTCTGTGGTCGGGTTGTCAAAAATATTGCTAGTAAAAAAAACAGGTTTGTTTACATAAAAATTAGTTTGTATACAAACTTTGACAACTCGACCACCGAAAAAAAACACCACATGTTGACTTGACCCCACCTTCTAGTAAATTGGCCTTGGCTCGTATCTTATAATTTTTAGAATAAAACATAGCAATAAATGTATCTTCTCTTACCCCCACAGCTGGTTACAATACATCGCACTGGCATATTGGAAGAATATGAATTAAAACAGCCGCCCATTTTATCGTTACAACTCTGGGATAATGACTTCATATCTGCCGATGATTTTCTAGGTTCTTTAGAAATCCATTTATCAGGGTTTCCAGAACCCTTTGAAAGTGCCAAAAAATGTGAGCTTTTAGATGTAACACATTCCATAACATCGTACGGTTCCACAAACACCAGGGTGGGGAAAAAGAGAGAGCAAAGAAAATTGATAAATTTATTTCGGGAAAAAAAAGTACGAGGTTGGTTTCCCATACGAGGAAATATTAAAAATTCAACCAAAACCGGGCAAATAGGTTTGGCAGGCAAAATTGATTTGGAATTGGAGGTTGTAACGGAAGCTGACGCTGCCTTAAATCGCGTGGGTTTGGGAAGAAATGGCCCAGGTGCTTTAGGAGAACCAAAGTAAGCTTTATGTACATGCATTCAAGATTTTTTATTAGTCTTTTTTTTTCCTTTACAGACGCCCAAAAACTTCTTTTAATCCTTTTTCCAATCCCTGGAAAGGTGTCAAACGTATTTTATTCCCTTATTTCCTGAAACTTCTTTTTATTTTATTGATTTTATTTATTGTTGCTTTGGGTATTTTACAACTTTTAGCGAAATATTCAATGATTTTACCGGGATGGGGTTTTTAATTATTAACGGGAATGTTAGTGAATTGCCAGTGATTTATTATTGTTTCCAAACGGTTTTTATCGATTGGTGGATTTTATTTTAAATGTTTTTTTTTCAATTTGGAGTTTATTTATTTATTAACTTATGTATTTAAATGTTTGTTATGATTAAATAATAATTTATTTTTTAAAATTTACACTATTTTGTAAACAAATCTTTAAATATAAATAAAAATATCGAAAATACAATATAATAGTCTGGTAGTGTATAAAGTAATTTCTGAAAAATTGAAGGAATAGAACTTGTTTAGATTTTGTTTAAATGCTTAAGACAACGACTTTTTTGTAAAAATATATTTTGCATAGGATATCAATTAATTTTACAAAAACATAGATTTAGTACAAAAAGATAAATTAATCACAAAAATATTCATTTAATGCAAAAAAAATGTAATACAAAAATTGCACAAAACATAGATTTTTAGCAAAAGAAAATATTTAGCAGAACAAATGATCATTTTGAAAAAGAACTTGTGCCAAAACACCGCATAACATCGATTTTGTACAAAAACATCTTTATTATAAAAAAAACCTTAGATGAAATTAAAGGTGCTATCAGACGGGATGTGTTTTACATATGTACTGTCACTTTTCTTTCCCATATGTAATTCCGTATGTATGTCAAAATTTCCATTTTACATACGATTCATAA
Source organism: Pollenia angustigena (assembly GCA_930367215.1). Taxonomy (NCBI): domain Eukaryota; kingdom Metazoa; phylum Arthropoda; class Insecta; order Diptera; family Polleniidae; genus Pollenia; species Pollenia angustigena. Next base: position 217,283,263 of record OV884058.1, on the reverse strand, counting down.
TTTTTGCTATCACACCTGCTTATGTTTTTCCTTATGACATAACCTATAAATGTAAATAAAAACTGACTTTTGTTTACGTTTCAAAACAAACCAGCTGTTTTGTTTATGTTTGCCACAGGAAAATAGAGCGTGTTCTAATCGAAAAATTTACATATGTATTTCCACATGTATTTTACACATGCAAAGTTTCATATGTATCACACGATGTGTACTACAACAGCTGTTTTCGCAGTTGTCAAGTAATATCAATGCGGCAATTATTGTACCCATTTCACTTTGTACCAACTAGCGGCAATTAAATTTGTATAAAACAGGGCAACCGTGTGATTTCAGAATATTTGATTTTATAGAAAAGCAACTACTCTATATAAAAAAAACCGATTATGAACAAAACATCGAATTTGTGCAAAAAAACATCGAATTTTATAGAAAAGCAACTACTCTATAAATAACCCGATTATGAACAATATATCGAATTTGTGCAAAAAACATCGAATTTTATAGAAAAGCAACTACTCTATATAAAAAACAGATTGTGAACAAAACATCAAATTTGTGCAAAAAATATCGAATTTTATAGAATAGCAACTACTCTGTATAAAAAAACGATTATAAACAAAACGTAGAATTTTTGAAAAGAAAAACATCGAATTTTATAGAAATGCAAATACTCTATATAAAAACCGATTATAAACAAAACATCGAAATTGTGCAAAAAGATCGAATTTTATAGAAAAGCAACTACTCTATAAAAACCCGATTGTGAACAAAACAACGAATTTGTGTAAGAAACATCGAATTTTATAGAAAAGCAACAACTCTATATAAAAAAACAGATTATGAACAAAACATCGAATTTGTGCAAAAAAACATCGAATTTTTTAGAAAAGCAACTACTCTATATAAAAAACCGATTGTGAACAAAACATCCAATTTGTGCAAAAAAACATCGAATTTTATAGAAAAGCAACTACTCTGTATAAAAAAACGATTATAAACAAAACGTAGAATTTTTGAAAAGAAAAACCTCGAATTTTATAGAAATGCAAATACTCTATATAAAAACCGATTATAAACAAAATATCGAATTTTATAGAAAAGCAACTACTCTATAAAAAACCGATTTTGAACAAAACAAAGAATTTGTGCAAAAAACATCGAATTTTATAGAAAAGAAACTACTCTATATAAAAAACCAATTATGAACAAAACATCGAATTTGTACAAAAAACATCGAATTTTATAGAAAAGAAACTACTCTGTATATAAAAACGATTATAAACAAAACACAGAATTTCTGAAAAGAAAAACATCGAATTTTATAGAAAAGCAAATTCTCTGTATAAAAACGTTCACTATAATGAAAAAACATCGATTGTTCGAAATGTAAATATGTGCAGAAAAAATTATTTAATTATACAAAAATTATTAAAAAGCACGGTTTTTTATCAGAGACTTTATATTTAAACATCGATTTTTTACAAAACACCGATGATATACAAAATTTTTGAATTTATAAAAAGAAAACATCACAAAAAAACGATTTTTTCAGAATAAATAAATTTTGTAAAAACATTGACTATATGCAAAACTGTCGATTTCATAAAAAAAACATAGGAAAAAATAAATTAATATTAAAATTTTTTAAAGCAATTGATTTTGTATGTAAACATATATGTACATAGATATAATATTTTGTATAACAGCTAAGAATGAAAATAATGTTGCCCACTTTACGTTTTATTCACTAAAAGCTCTTAATTACTCCCGTCTATCTGGAACAAAACGTTAACAGTTTTTCCCCTTAAAATTTTGCTTTTTCCCAAACATTTTTTAGGTAAATGCGAAGAAATTTTATTAACGATAGGGGTGATTAGGAGTGACTATGTTTAATTTCTCCTACTTATTATTTATTCTCTTATCACTATTATCTAAATATTTCATATTAAATTCGTTTATATCGTTTATTAAAATCATCACTGACCTACATTCATGAAAGAAAAAAAAAAATAATAATACATTTTTCATACACTCAATTGCAAACTTGCCCATTATTTTCCGACTTTCTTAAAATAAATTAAATTTTTAAATAAAAATCATTATTTACAAAAGTCACAGAGGCGTAGTTAGACAGAAAAAGTGAACACATTTAAATAAATAAAACATTTGAATAAACAAAAATAAATATACATACATATGTATGTACACGCAGAGAAAAAATATGGTTGGGCATTGTTACGGCATCACCACTATGTTTAATGTAACAATATATTATTGTCGTACACAAATAATTGTTATTGTTATTTAATATCAACAATATTATAGTTACTGTAAACATATCAATGTTTATCGCAATTATACATTTGAGTATTGTTGACCGAAAAATAGTTATTTTTCTTACAACTTAATTATGATAACTTTCTAAACATATTATATTACTCACAACCATATCATGATATTTAATAGCCATAACATGATAAATTTCTATACATTTATCATATTATGTTAAAGATGCAATCGAACTATTTTTACTCTAATCATATTATGTTAGCGCCATTTGTAAAATAATTTTGAATCAGTTGTGTCGTTTATTTTATATGTGAGCGGTTAAACAATTTAAAGATAAATTCCCATTAAAAAAATAAGTTTAAAGAAATTAAAAAAATTACAATATTAGCGGAGTTCATTCGGTATTAGTGATGTAATAGTGCAAATGCAAAATATCGTAGTTATTTTGTAAAATCAAACAACAAAACACACAGAGATTTCGTCATATTTTTTAAAAGTGTTACGATATTTCTGTGGTTTTCATGGGCAACGGCGTATGTCTTACAAAAATGTTTCAGGAAAGCCGACAACCATTCATGATCAAATGGGCTGGGTATTGCACTTTTTAAACTTTGTCATTACGTTAAAAAATCGGAATTGATCCATCTTTTTTCAAAAAATTTACGAAACATGTATAGAACGGCAATATGGCATCAACATCTCAAAATCGGCAAAATGGACATACGCGGTTGCCCATGAAAACCACAGATCTTCCATTTGCTCTTATGCAAGCCTTATATTGAACTCCGCTATTTAATTTACATTACGAAAAATTGTAAAAAGCCACAAAATAAAAAATCGATGCAAAAAAATTTTAATTTATTTTGTATTTTTATGACAGCTATGAAAGGTGCTGTATCATAATATGATTGCTTCTAAATTTATTATGATTAACATGATGATAATATGATTACTTCTTAGCTTATTATGATTAACATGACAATAATATGATTAGTTCTTAACTTATTATGATTAGCATGACAATAATTTGATTACTTCTTAACTTAGTATGATTTACAGAATAATAATATGATTAAGGGACAAATATTATGTTGTTTTTATTATTTATTGCGAGTATATTTAGTCATAATATGATTCAATAATAATCTTAATATGGTGACTACAATCATGAATCTTATCATAATATGTTGCTCTCAGAATATGTTTACCACAACCATATTTTTTCTTTGCGTGTAGGTACATATGTAAGTATATATAGAATTGTAACACAAATTCGCCACAATTAAAAGAAATATAGGTATGCAAGTTTTGACAAAATAGCACAGTAGTCTTCATGTCACTACAGTTAAGAACAAAATTTAACTTACACACTGACTATTCGAGTTATTACAAGTAAGCTATTGAGAAGACAGTTGCCATTTTAGTTTATCAAAGAAATTTTTAAATAAGTTCAGAAAGAATTACCAGAATTTTAGGGATTTATTCATAAGACATAATGAAATAATTATATATGTAAACAGAGAGCGTATACATAAGTAGCGGTATGATTTAATTTCAGAACAGAAAAGAGAAAACAAGTTGTTTAATTTTATTTTGAAAGTCAGCATTCAATTAGTCAGACACAAAGATCATAACGAATAATGAGCAATGAGGCACATTTTCACCTCAATGGTCACGTGAATACCTATACAAAATTACAGAATATGGGGTTACCAAAAGCAAAGAATAATCAAATCAACCCACTCAGATGCACAGTATGGGGTGGAATAACTTCAGAAAAGATCATTGGGCCATAATTTTTCGAAAGCGACGAACCAGTTTTGGTTAATGTGAATTGCATTCAATACCGGACAATGATTGATAAACTTTGAAGGTCCGAGGTCCAGAATTGTGGTTCCAACAAGATGGAGCCGCACTTCACACAGCTCGTCCAAGTATGGCTCCTTTTTGAAGACCGAATAATATCGCATTTTTCTGATTTTAACTGGCCACTACGTTCGCCCTGTTCAAATGGCTCTTAATTTTTTTCTTTGGGGTTACCTAAAGGCCAAGGTGTATGCCAATAAGCCAAGAACCATCCAACAGCTTAAGGCGATTATTCAAGAGGGCGCTGGAACCTGAAATTCTAAGGAAAACATCATGTGAACATATTTCCAAACTATAATCTAAATTTAAATAAGTGCTAGCGTTAAACAAAATTGGAAAGAAAAAAGTTATTCATTAATGCCCCTTTTGCGGTTCTCCACTCAACTCAGTTTGGTCGTGTGAGAGTAAACCCGACTTATGCACAGCCAAACTCATTTAAGGTATAGTTTTTAGTTGAGTTGCCAACTTAAAATATCACGTTTGATAAGTGAAAATTTTATAAAATTAAATAACTTTTTTAAACTACAAGTGTTTTTAACTGTTGTGTAAAATAAAAAGTATTTATAATGGATAATAGTGTCGATTTATTGTATGATAACGAAAAGAAAAACTCTTGTATAGATGTGCTATGTACAAGAAGACAAATTCGTGATGATTCCAACCCTATTGAACTTCTCAGTGCCAAGAAAGATCTTATAAAAAGTAACGAAACTTTCTTGTGTCTGATAAGTTCTTCTTCTGGTTGCGGTAGCTGTCGGCAAATCTGCTGGTGGCATAATTGGTTCAACTAAATCAGTAACATTGTCGCTTTTTTTCAATATTTATTTATTGAATCTTCATATTCTAAATATGAACTAACAGCAATTAATCAAATCTTATCCTAATATGTACATACTTTGTTTTGTGTCCTGCCAGTGCCAGCAACAAATTTCGTCATCACGGTTTCTGTTCACAAACGTAGGTGTTTATCGCTCTTCTGACTGGGTGACTGGGTGGGTGCAGTGTCTCTTCTTATTAAGCGAGTGTGGCCGCCATGGTTTAAAATATTTCGAGCTAGTGGATTTGGGTGTTGTTCAAGCGTTTTTACTAATGGCACATTGAGATCCTTATGAATGTTTGAGTTTTTAAAATACCAGGGAGCGGCTGGTATGGTTGAATACCGTAGCACCAGATAGGCTTTAAGATAGAGTTGTAAAGTAGAAGCTTGCAATCGAGACTAAGGATAGAATTGCTTCCAATTTGCCAATGAATTTGGATGGCTTTTAGCTTCTTTGAGTTAATTTCGCCTCTATTTGGCTTTTCACGTAAACGACGATCTAGATGTATACCGAGGTATTTTACATGCGAATTTTGAGGTAACATTTGATTATTGATTTTAATAGGTGAATGTTATATGTACGCATTTTTGCTCATTGACCTTTATCCTTCATTGCTTTAACCACAGTTCGAGTTGAAATATATGATCCTTTAAGTATCGAGATGCTTCTTGACTGTTTTCGTTCACGTTTAGAAAAGCTGTATCATCAGCAAATGTTGAAATTTGGGTGTAGTTGTTTGTAGGCATGTCCGAAGTATAAATTAAGTATAACAGAGGGCCCAGGATGCTGCCTTGTGGGACTCCAGCGGTAATTGGTTGAGGGGCACTTCAGAAATTTCTTTCTTTCATAATAAATTGACGACCGACTAAGTAGCTTTTTAAAAGCTCGTGTGTGTTTGCTGGTAAGTTTTGCTTCAATTTATGTAATAAGCCTTCATGCCAGACTTTATCAAAAGCTTGCGAAACATCGATGAAGAGTGCTGAGCAATATTTTTATACCCTCCACCACAATTAGTTGTGAAGAGGGTATATTAAGTTTGTCATTCCGTGTGAAACTTTTTTATATTCATCTTAGACCCCATAAAGTATATATATTCTGGGTCCTTTTCTAAGTCGATTTAGCCATGTCCTTCTGTCTGTCCGTCTGTTGAAAACACGCTCACTTTCGAAAAACTCAAAAGAACTAAACAAATTGGGCGTCAAATTGCTTGTAGTTATCCAGCAAAATCGGTTCAAAAGGACCAGAGCTATGAATCAAAATGTGGAACAACCACCTAAAAAAATTGATAATTTTGTTTAACAAAAATAGCATAAATGCTGGAACAAGGCACGGAATGAGATAAGAATTTGCAAAAAATTTTTTTATTTGACTGGAAATCGCGCTGTTTAATTTCATGAAGATCCGTCCATAATTTACCCTAAGCCCCATATACTACACTACACTACTCACGGAAAACAGTATAGTACGCCTAAAACCGTAAAAAATAACGCTACGTCACAGTTTTATAGGATTATAAATGATACTGTGAAACTTCGTGAAGATCGGTACTTAATTTACCCCATAGAACCCCTACTCCCGGAAAACAGTTTAACACCTAAAACCATAATTAATAATGGTATCATAACAGAAATTGGTACGTCACAGTTTTAAAGGACTAGAAATGACGCTGTGAAATTTCGTGATGATCGGTCCATAATTTACCCTAGGCCCCATATAAACCCTACTACCGGAAAACAGTTAAGTCGCCTAATGCTCAGGTCACACTTGGGTTTTTAAACGCGTTTAAGCAAAATGTTGATTAGCTAATCAAAGCCGTTCACATTACATTTGAGATGATTAAGAAAAAAAAAAAAAAAACACACAACAAACACACAAAAAAATCAAACAAATTTATATTTCTTTAAAGTATTAAAAATGGATAAAAACACTTTTATAAAGTTATCAGAAGATTATTTTAATCATTATAATGATGAAATTGTGAAAATTTATGAATTATTTAAGGAAAAAAATAAAAACATTAAGCATAAATCTTGGCCGGTTGTACACGACATGTTGGCGATTCTACATTATTAGGTATGTTCAGTGGATTCTATGTGGTTTATAAAGTGATTTAGTTGTAATCATGTCAATTTGAAGTGATTAACAAATCCCTTCAATGCATGGGTAATCATCTCGATTTTGAAGTGATTAGAGCTTAATCACGTTCGAGCTGTTTAAACGCGTTTAAGAACTCAAGTGTGAACATAGTATAAAACCATAATTAATAACAACTCGTCACAGTTTAAGATAATAATAATAAATAGACATCATACAGATATTACTCCTTAAACATTCGAACTGTCGGTGGAGGGTATCAAAGATTCGGCACAGCCGAATATAGCACTTTAACTTGTTAAAATTGATTCTGATTTTTGGTCAGTAATTTTATATAGGTTTAAACCGCAACAAATTTTAATGCAGATGTCTGTTTTTACAAAGATTATAATAATAAATAGACATCACACAGATATTACTCCTGAAACATACGAAGTGTCGGTGGAGGGTATCAAAGATTCGGCACAGTCGAATATAGCACTCTAACTTGTTTGTCTTCAAATGCTTTTCTTATGACATTTACTATTCGATGAGTTTGTTCAATTGTGCTGTGTTTTCTTCTAAATCCGAATTGATGGTTTGATGACAACTATTTTCATTTAAAATCGGTGTTTATTTTGACAGTAATAATTTCTCAAATAGCTTTGATATATATCAAAATTGTCACTTGATGGTTGAATATTTTCAATACCAAATACTAGGCCGTTTAGTGCCACTTGCTCTTGCAAAGATAAAAGTATCCTCAAGGCTATTTAATGGAACTTCTTGTGATAGGCCTCGCCCTGTCGCTTGAGAGTTTCTTTTATTGTTGGCAAGTTTTTGTTTATACTTGCCTTGTAGTGTATCCAAACCTGTGCCAAGAATATTGTAATTCTATTAATTACTAGCATTTAACCCGCTACTTCGTTAGCGTCTCCTTTTCCTTCGTGAACATATTTGTATGCCAAAGCTTATTTTTCTAGGTTTAAATTATTTTAATTTATAGCATCTAACCCGCTACTTTGTAATCAGGCCAAGTTGTATAATTTTTATTTAAATTTTATTAAAACGGCCGAATTTCGTAAAAGTACCAGACAATTACTTACTTTTTTTTATTTATTACACAAAAATAAGTATTAAATTAAAAAAAGTACCAGTTTATAAATAAATACCAGTTAAAGAACAAAATAGTACCAAAACCCCTCTTAAAGATTCTAATTCACTCAGGACCTTGCATGTTTAATTTTATCTTTCTGGGCCCATTAAAAATGGAAAATCAAAAAGTACTTGTTAATGAATAAAAAAATACCATAAAATTCCCTCTTATAGATTCTTATCCACTCAGGAAATTGCATGTTGAATTTTATTATTCTAGGTTCAATATTAACGGAAATTCAAAAAGTACCAGTTAAAGAACAAAAAAGTACCAAAAAGCCCTCTTACAGATTCTCATTCAATCAGGACCTTGCATGTTTAATTTTATGTTTCTAGGTCCAATACTAACGGAAATTCAAAAAGTACCAGTTAAAGAACAAAGAAGTACCAAAAACTACCCTCTTATAGAATCTTATCCACTTAGGGCATTGTATATTCAATTTTATGTTTCTCTGTCCAATAATAACGGATATTCAAAAAGTACCAGTTTATTAACTAAGAAGTACCAATAAGCGATTTTAGAGATTCTCATTCACTCAGGACCATGCAAGTTTAATTTTATGTTCATTAGACCAACATTAGCGAAAATTTAAAAAAGTACCATTTAAAAAACGAAAAAGTACCAAAAACATCTCTCTTACAGATTGTCATTCACTCAAGAGGTTCCATGTTTAATTTTATGTTTCTAGGCCCAATACTAACGGAAATTCAAAAAGTACCAGCTAACGAATAAAAAAGTACCAATAAGATCCCACTAAAAGATTCTCATTAACACAGGATCGTGCATGTTTAATTTTATGTTTCTAGGTCCAATACTGACGGAAATTCAAAAAGTACCAGTAAATGAATAAAAAAGTACCAACAACTTCCCTCTTATGAATTCTTATCCACTCAGGACCTTGCATTTTTAATTTTATCTTTCTAGGTCCAATACCAACTGAAATTCAAAAAGTACCAATCAAAGAATTAAAAAGTACCAAAAAGTTCATTCTTATAGATTCTCATCCATCCAGGACATTGCATATTGAATTTTATGTTTCTAGGTCCAAAACTAAAGAAAATTCAAAAAGTACCAGTTAAAGAACAAAAAAGTACCAAAAAGTTCCGTCATAGATTCTTATCCACTCACGACATTGCATGTTGAATCTTATGTTTTTAGGTCCAACATAACGATAATTTAAAAAATACCAAAAAGGTTAAGTGAAATATCAAATTTCCTGTATTCCCCCTTTTTGGTACTATTTTTCACCCCATTAAAGTATAAAGAATTTCAGTATTATAGTGGCAGCCCATAATTTAGTACGAATATTTCAAAAAATGGAGAAAAATGTTTTTTAAAAAAAGTACCAAAAATAATTACGATTTTTACCCCTAAAATGTTCGGATTTCGAAAAAGTACCAAATTTATATTCGTATTTTTTTGATAAGTTTCGAATGCGGTATTAACTTTGTTTCTATGTTTATTGGTTCAAAAGATAGATGGGGTGTCAAAAAAGTACTAAAAATCAGATTTTACACGTTTACTCCCAAATAGGGCCGAATTTCAAAAAAGTACCAGACACCTGTCCGCTTATTTTTCTAAAGAACTACGATAGGTATTAAATTTTTTTTGTATCTCTTTTAGTTTTGGAGATATAAGGTTACCGAATTTTCCTGTTTTTACCCTTTTTTACCCCCTAAACATTCGAATTTCCAAAAATCCCGTCTTAGTGGATCGATTTGGGGAGTGACCAATCTCTGGTCCAAATTTCAAGTGTCTAGCTTCAGGCGTTTAGGCTGTGCGATGATGAATCAGTCAGTCAGTCAGTCAGTCAGTGAGTCAGTGAGTCAGTGAGTCAGTCAGTAACGTTACAATTTTATATATATAGATTAGAAGATTATAAGTGTCTAAGAGTAGTAGTACTTGTCGTGGTCCAAAACTATTTAACTCCACTGAAAACTCTTCCCATTACTCCTTACATGAATTTTTCATCATATCAAACTTTGGTGTTTTTCGCGAGCAATTTCTACATTTTACTAAATAAGCTGGTCAAGCAGCTCAAATTTATAAAAATAGCGAAAAAGTTATTACAAATATTTGTACATCCGATTTCTCCGTTTTGTTTTAGATTTTCACCGAATTTAAAAAAAAAAAAATAAACTTTAACTGCCAATGACACAACTACTTTTTAGCAGTTGTGTGTATTTAACATTTTTGTCGACCAAACTTTTACAAAGTTGAAAACGGCAATACCATGAAAAAAACAGATACACAACTGAATAGCCAACTGCCTGTTGAGTTGAGAATGGCAATGTGAATTTACCAAAGACAACCAAACTGTTACAAAAGTGGAGAACCGCAATTGGGGCATATATAAGTCATAACGTTACTTATACGCCACCTTGCACTTATGTAGGGGGTGTTTTTTTAAGGCAAAAATTTTTTTTTATAAAACACAACAAATTCAATGTTGACAAAAAAGTGTTGTCACCTGTGTGTAAATATAAAAGTCGTTGGTTTAAATAAATATGGAAACTTCTTTATTTAACTTTATTTCCATTAACAAACTAATAAGAACAAAAGTGAAACCTGTAGAGGAAAGAGGTATGTATGTATAAAAATTGCCATCTTAACAATAAAATGGGGCCAATGCCCCGGTCTGGCGGGCGTTAGGGTGAGGCATTTTGGAAGACCGGAATTGCCATGTCTGGACGATTTGTCCAATGCGGGACTGAAATCGATCTCCCTGTTCTGCAGGGAATCGGGGTGGTTCGAGACTGCGGTGACCTTTGGGGAATAGTCTGGTGGATACTAGCTGACCCTTGTCACTGGCTAGGGGTATCACAAAGGGACCGCTATAAGGACCCAAGTGAGTCGTCTTCGTGACGGCTACCCATTTAACCTAACCTAACCTAACAATAAAATGACAAGTAGGGCATGATGATGCCAGATCAATACGCAACAATAAGCCCACAAATTTCATGGCATTGGATGGAATAAAAAAATTTCTGGCATATGAACTTTGCGACTATGCCTTATGAACGCCATTCTGTCGGTATACCGGTCTGTTTTCGTCATAAGTGCGTCGAAAGTTGGCTTTTTAATGAACAGTCGTTGTAATTTATCAGCATAGACCAGAGATTTTACTTTCCCCCCTAAACAGTAGGCAAATGGTGTCAAATTACACGAACGAGGTGGACAATTGACAGGTCCACCAAACGATTGGTTCAACGAATTGATGGTTTCACGCGCTGTATGGCGCTGTCTGATGGGAATCATTATCTCTCCAAATAATTGCCGATGACATGAGGAAGAAAAATCACTGCCTATCATTTGCCTGTAGCGTTCGCTATTCCAGTAATGTTGGCACCGGTTTCCGATTTAAATACAAATGGGCCGATGACACCCTCGGCATATTAACCGAACCAAACAGTGTTTTTTTTCGGATGTAATGGAGTCTCATAAAAATTGTGCTCTCTCAAAAAAAATACAATTTTGCTTGTTTACTTACCTCTTAAGCCAGAAATGAGCCTCATCGCAAAAGATGATTTGACGATAAAAATCTGTTTTAACTTGCAATTGATTCTAAACCCATTCACCAAACACACCAAGCAATTGATGTTACATTGGCTTTGATTCTTGCATTAGTAGGATTTTATATGGATAAACCGCAAATTTCTTTCAAAAATTGTTCAAGTAGTCGACAGGAAGAGACTGAATTGCTGAGAAAAATTTCGTCTCGATAGATTCGAGTCCACTGTCACATTCACACCTACAGCAGTGCACACAGGGACAAATAGCCGAATTACGACGACAAAAATCGAATTTTTATTTTGTTAAATGTAACCACTATTGCACTTAATATGTTCTATATACCAGTACGCAATCAACCTATAAATATTTATTTTCTACGCAACACATAAGTCTGTACGTGCGTGAAAAGTAATATTACCTATTATATGCAATTATACCTGTTAAGGCCACTTTACACGGTAATACAATGTATTACGGCATTGCAAAAAATGATGTAGAATGAGAAAAATCTTATCATGTAAAAGCAAAATGTATTGAGTAACAGAGAATACGAACACAAAATCTGACAAGCGGTCGGTAAATGCTTTTTTTCTAAACCATTTTAGAAACTTATGTATTTTCATCACACCAGAGGAGCATTTTAACGGAGTATATTGAAGGTGGTAGCATTTTTATAAAATTACAAAAACAACTAAAATCAACTCAGGAAATGTTCATGTTGTTTTTGTAAAAATTGTAAAACTGCCAACCATCTGCTTTTTTATACCCTCCACCACAATTAGTTGTGAAGAGGGTATATTCAGTTTGTCATTCCGTGTGAAACTTTTTTACTATTCATCTCAGACCCTATAAAGTATATATATTCTGGGTCCTTGAGTAATTTTAAGTCGATTTAGCCATGTCCCTCTGTCTGTCCGTCTGTCCGTCTGTCCGTCTGTTGAAAACACGCTCACTTTCGAAAAACTCAAAAGAAATCAACAAACTTGGTGTCAAATTGCTTGTAGTTATCCTAAGCAGTTTGGGATTGAAATTCAGCAAAATCGGTTCAATAGGATCTGAGCTATGAATCAAAATGTGGAACCACCACCTAAAAAAAATTGATAATTTTGTTACAAAAACTAACATAAATGGTGGAAAAATGCACAGAATGATATAAGATTTCGCAACAATTCGTTTTATTCAACTGGAAATCACGCTGTGAAATTTCGTGAAGATCCGTCAATAATTTACCCTAGGCCCCATATAAGCCCTACTCCCGGAAAACAGTATATTAAGCCTAAAACCCTAACTAACAATGCTATCATTACAAATTTTGGCAGGTCACAGTTACATAGGACTAGAAATTAAACTGTTAAGTTTCGTGAAGATCGGTCCATAATTTACCATAGGCCCCATATAAAACCTACTTCCGGAAAACAACTTAGTACGCCTAAAAACGTAAAAAATAATGCTATCATAACAAAATTTGGTACATCAGAGTTTTATAGGACAAGAAATAAAACTGTGTAATTTCGTAAAGATCGGTCCATAACTTACCCTGGGCCCCATATAAACCCTACTCCCGGAAAAGAGTTTAGTACGCCTAAAACCGTAAAAAATAAAGCTAGCGTAACAAAATTTGGTACGTCACAGTTCTTTAGGACAAGAAATAACACTGTGAAATTTCGTGACGATCGGTCCATAATTTACCTTGGGCTCCATATAAACCCTACTACCGGAAAACAGTTTAGTACGCCTAAAACCGTAAAAAATAATGCAATCATAACAAATTTTGGCCCGTCACAGTTTTATAGGACTATAAATGACGCTGTGAAATTTCGTGATGATCGGTCCATAATTTACTCTAGGCCCCATATAAACCCTTCTACCGGAAAACAGTTTGGTTGCCTTAAACCATAATTAATAACAAATCGTCACAGTTTAAGATTATAATTACATCATACAGATATTACTCCTTAAACATTCGAACTGTCGGTTTAGGGTATCAAAGATTCGGCACAGCCGAATATAGCACTCTAACTTGTTGTTATTATTTTTGATTTTACTTATACCATCCGTGTAAACATGAATTATACTTACAAAAGATTTTTATTTTTTTCTTTTAAACACGGAGAGAATTTCATAATATTTTGGTTCTACAAATTCGTAATACATTGTATTATCGTGTAAACTGGCCTTTAGTAGTATCTATAGCGTTTATTGTTGCTACTCTCGACAATTTTTTGTAAATTTAAAGTTTAAAGTTTTTTTAACGACAACTTTTCGTTGTAAAATAAAAAAAAAAACAACTACTAGTAGGTGTAAAAAAGTCAAGTGGAGGCCCCCCCCCCCTTTCCTCTTTTAAGAAATATAGCCTATTTATAACCACACCACAATGTGGAGAGGGTATTATGCATTTGTGCTGATGTGTGTTACACCTTAAAATATGATAAAATTTTGCTTATAGGTTCTTAATGGCACAAGGACCATGCCTATTGAAAATGAGCAGAATCGTAGGACCACGAGGGGAGATAGGGGCAATTTCTGAATCTCAGCAAATATCAAAACGATTTTAATTAAATTTAAAACACAGATAGATCCATATTTATATGGCTACATGAGCTATGCAGTTTTTCTAAAATAGGACCATAAGGGGAGTTAGGGGGCAATTTCTGCTTCTCACAAACTATCAAACCGATTTTGATGAAATTTAAAACATAGATAGATCCATATTTATATGGATACATAAGCATGATTCTCCCGTGATCCCGTGTAGTAAGTTCTAAGCGAATTAGATCGATTTTTTAAAAACTGTTCGCCATATTGGAATCGCAATTTTTAATTTTTAAAACTAACATCAGATTCGCAATCAGCGACGATAAAAAGCTTGAGGTACCTAGTTTTATTGAAATTTATTGAATCCATATTAAGTAAATAACTTTATCACACTAAATTATCAATCTGTCCCTGTGTGCGGCGATGGATTCTTCTGCTCGCATGGTACGGTCTCGACTTGGATGAATATTATTCAAAAGAGCAAATGTTGTCATGAATCCGTCCAAAGTATTGCGTATTAGCTGCAAAGATTGATTATGATTATGCGCACCGTTAACTTGACGAAATGCTCCCATAAGTTTGGCGAATAGACCACGAATTCTGGAAATAAATTTTGCACGATGTTTAAACGTTGTTCTTATGTAAGTCTTTGCATGTTGATTTGCGAAAATATAAGGAAAAAACTCAAACACACTTTATTAGTATGACAGCTAATTTTACAGTTATCCGTATCGGAAGTTCTATACGTCTTACAAAAAACACCCTTTATATCGCACACTAAATCATAAACAGTCACAACCCAAAATTTAAAAATGTTTAGGAGAGACGGAAAACTGTCTTCAAAAACATGGTTGCAATTTTTAATCAAATTTATACTGTGTTCACACTTGGGTTCTTAAACGCGTTTAAGCAGCTCGAACGTGATTAAGCTCTAATCACTTCAAAATCGAGCTGATTACCCATGCATTGAAGTGATTTGTTAATCACTTCAAATTGACATGATTACAACTAAATCACTTCATAAACCACATAGAATCCACTGAACATACCTAATAATGTAGAATCGCCAACATGTCGTGTACAACCAGCCAAGATTTCTGCTTAATGTTTTTATTTTTTTCCTTAAATAATTCATAAATTTTCACAATTTCATCATTAAAATGATTAAAATAATTTTCTGATAACTATATAAAAGCATTTGTATCCATTTTTAATACTTTAAATAAATATAAATTTGTTTGTTGTGTTTTTTTTTCTTAATCATCTCAAATGTAGTGTGGACGGCTTTGATTAACTTAATCAACATTTTGCTTAAACGCGTTTAAAAACCCATATGTGAACATAGCATTAGTTTCCTAAATATTAAAGAAGAAAACTTAAAGAAGACAGTGACACAAACGAAATTTTCATGGTCGCTATCAGGGCTGCCAGATAAATTTGTGAGGAAATCGTCAATTTCCTGAGAAAAAATAAAAAAATTTTCTTTCACGTTTCGAAAAATCGTCAAAAAATCGGACAACTTAAAATGTAGTTTTTTTTCGAACAATTTTTGTTCGATTTTCATAAAAAAAAAACATTCAAACAAAAACATAATTACTTCATACCCAGCTAGCAATTTCAATCGTGTAAGAGCTACTGGGAGTATCATGAAAAGCGTCTTTGCTCGTCGATGACCGCATTTTGTAATCGTAGAAGATTCCTCACACGGGCAAAACTGTAACACGAGTGAGATTCTTCCATAGCAAATAGATTATCTAACGAGCTTTTCATGCCATTTATCGCATGAGGCTCATGTATATATTATCTTACAACTCGTAAAATATATATATATATATATATATATATATATATATATATATATATATATATATATATATGTTCCCGACGATCCTATAAGGAGCATAGGGCCCGTAAAATGCTCGCCGTATAATTGTTGAAAATATGATTTATACAGAGAGTCGCAAAAGGTTCCATCGATGATGGTTTGACGAAAGATAAACAAAGTGTAGGTTTTGTACTCTTCTTAAGACTTGCATATTATAGCCGTACCTAAACAAAAGCGTCACGCGTTTTCTAGATTTAAAAATGTGTCATGGCCATAAAATTTATATTCGAAACCCCGATTTTGACAGCTCATTTAATAGTGAAATTGGCCGCTTTTGTTAATTAATAATGGCAATTTAGCTATCTTTTTTATTTATAATTTGTGGGTTTTATTAAACAAGAAAGTCATCACTACTGTGCGTGACAAAACGTTGACGCTCAAGAGTGGAAAGCGTTTTCTAGCTGTCAAAAATTTGCATGCCCATAAAATTTGTATGAAGCATCCCTAAATAGCGCGGCGTCAACGCTTTGCAATTGGAAAATTTAATTTTGACAGCGCATTTAATGGTGAAGTTGGCCGCTATTGTTGATGATGGGTTTTTCTTTATTTTTATTTCTATTATGTGGTTTTATTAAAAAAGAAATTTACTGTTCGTAACACAACGTTGACGCTCTTGTTTAGGTATGGCATATCAGCTTAAAAGCTAAGCGAAAGAAAATGTTCCGCTATCCGCTTTTGTAAAGGTACATAAGCGTTAAAGCTAAGCGAAAGAAAAACTCCGTCTTCCGCTCTTGTTAAGGTACGGCTGTTAAGCATTCTAAGATAAAACAAACGTGTCAGTAAATGTAATGTTTTATTCAGACTTTGGAGACTGAAAAAAATCGTCACTTTTTAGAAAAAAATCAGCAAATCGGAACTTTGCTAATTTCGGAACAAAAAATCGTCAAAATGACGATAAATCGTCATATCTGGTAGCCCTGTGGTGCGATTCACTAACTTTTAACGATCCGACAATCGTAATATTTGTCGACATTTATATTCGCTTGCAGTAACGATAGTGTGATTCTGTAATTTTTTTTAACGATAGTACACAGCTGTTTTTTTTTTGTAACATCTCTGTCTACAAAATGTTAAAAAAAACGAAAAGCACAAAAGAGAATAAAATAAAAACATATGAAATTGTTCTTAACCCCCCTTGTTACACATATTTTTTCATTTAAAATGCACTGAAAAAGGTCTGGCCAGACTCATAAGTAAGACGAAGGGTTAATTTGTGGTTTTATATTTTTTTTTTTTGTGAATTTTACATTTAGAATTTTATTTTTGTTCTTAATTTGCTTTCTTTTTGCAAATTTTAAATTTATTATTTTGTTTTTGTTCATACATATACATATGAATATATCTTTGTATGTATGTAAGCGATTTTAAACATAAAAAACATTTTATCGATAAAATAAACACAAACTAAATTATTGTCGCTAAGATAACGACAAAAAAATTGCTTAAAGTAACAGCTGACTTTAAACGACAGCGAATATCGTTAAAAATTTTACAGTATAGCATATTCGATAAATTTTCGTTATACTTATTTTAACGATTCGATTATCGTTATAAAAGTTAGTGAATCGCACTACTGGTCGCTATAGATATAATTTTTGAACTGCACGGAAAGGAGTTTATTTTCGTTTCTAAAACAAGAAAATGCAAAATTTAAAAATCATTTCTGGATTTTAACTTATTTCGTTCGTGTTTAGTAACAATTTTTTAGTAAAGAAAAATTTGCTTAAACATTTTTGGCTTGGCCGAGAATCAAGCAAAATCTTCTTGATTCAAGCCATTTTATGTAAATAATTATTTCCGTGTGGCTTATGAAAATCAATAAAACGAAAAATTTTGAGCTGTGGCTGTTTATGATTATGTGTGCGATATGTATTGACAACATAGACAAAACAATCCTTATGTATTTAACGTCTGCATTTTTTTCTAATACATAAATTTGTATATAAAAAAATGTAAATGTATAAAATGGCTAAATGAAAAAAGATGTAAATGACATTAAGTGTCACTTGGTAAGACAAACAACTATTCGAGAGTATCAACTTAAAACTTTATCGTTGTTATACCCATACCACAATAAATATACTGGGTATTATGCGTTTGAGCTAATCTATGTAACACATAAAAATAAAGATCGACCTTTTAGTACGTTGATCGTGAAATTGGTTTTGAATTGATCTAATGATGTATCATGATGTCCGTCCGTCTAGCTGGCTGGTTGCCTGTTCATGTAAACCTTTTGCGAAAACTTAATATCGCAATTGTGGAGATTATTATTATAAAACTAGCATATACCCGCTACTTCGCTAGCGTCTCCTTGTTCTTCGTGGACATATTTTTATGCCAAAGTTTATTTTGCTAGGTTTAAACTTGTTTAAATTCTAGCATTTAACCCGCTACTTTAGTAGAACCAAAAAGCGAAAGATAAATATCAAATTTCCCGTATTTCCTTTTTTGGATACTATATTTTTCCCCCATTAAAGTATCAAAAATTTCAGAACTGTTGTGGCAGCCCACAATTTAGTACGAATATGTCAATGAATGGAGGAAAATGTTTTGTAGAAAAAATACCAAAAATAGTTACGATTTTCACCCCTTAAATGTTCGAATTTCGAAAAAGTACCAAATTCGTATACGTATTTGTTTGATAAGTTTCGAATGTGGTATTAACTTTGTTTCTATGTTTATTGGTTCAAAAGATAGATGGGGTGGCAAAAAAGTACTAAAATTCAGATAGGGCCGAATTTCAAAAAAGTACCAGACACCTGTCCGCTTATTTTTCTAAAGAACAACGATAAGTACCACATTTGTTTTGCATCTCTTTTAGTTTTGGAGATATAAGGTTACCGAATTTTCCCGTTTTTACCCCCTAATTCGAATTTCGAAAAATCCCGTCTTAGTGGATCGATTTGGGGAGTGATCGCTAGTCCAAACTTCAAGTTTCTAGGGTCAGCGGTTTGGGCTGGGCGATGATGAATGAGTCAGTCACTCACGCAACTCTTTTATTATATAGATGTCATAACTTCCTTATAAATATTGGTATTGATTAGGGTATTCATTTAATCGGGGTTTTGCTTTAATCGGTTAATCGCTCGATTAATTAGCCAAGATTTTGATTTAATCGGTTAATAATCGGTTAACTTAGTTATTAATCGGTTAACCGATAATATCATTTTTGTTATAAACTAAGCCATTATTTGGCGTTTTTTTGTAAAAAAAAAACAATAACATAACGAACAAAAC
This sequence comes from Pollenia angustigena, assembly GCA_930367215.1. Lineage (NCBI taxonomy): Eukaryota > Metazoa > Arthropoda > Insecta > Diptera > Polleniidae > Pollenia > Pollenia angustigena. The sequence goes on along the minus strand of OV884058.1, from coordinate 217,263,888 downwards.
CATTCTTGAACTAAATAAAAAATAATTCATAAATATGTAATAGATACATATTTTTAATTAATTCATATTATTAATTTATTAAACAATTGATAAGATATCCTTATAAAATAATCTAAACATATAAAATAGAGTCCTGTTCAAATTTTTTAAAATTTTTAACACTTCTAATTGTTTCGGCAAATTCTGTTAAGAGATTGTTTGTGTTACTGTCGAGAGTTTCTTCTGTTGTCAGGTCATCATCTGACTCATCCTGGCAAACATTCTTCACAAAAGTTTGTTTGCTAACTCCTTAGTTTCTGTTTTTGTACTGTATTTTAATAATGTACTGCTAGAAGGAAATATTTTGTACAAAAAAATATTTTCTAAGCACATACGTTTTGTATATGAGACGAAACAAATATTCTCCTCAAAGGATCAGCATCAGCATAATTTGTTTGAACAACAGGAAGGTGCAGAGGTATTAGGTGTCCTTCGACTTTTTAAAGTAGGTATGTAGTTTAATTATTGATAGCCTCGCAGTATACGAAGGAAGATTCCCAGCATAACGACGAAATGAGCTAATCAGGCAGCATAAGAGAAACTGCTTTTGAACAGATTCAATTCGGTAGATGTGCATGTTAACTTCAGGATCCCAGACAATAGACCCATACTCCAAAATTGGCCTTACAAGGGATGTGTATAGTTGTTTCGTTACATTATGATCTGTAAACTCTTTAGACCATCGTTTTATATAAGCAAGCACACCACGAGCTTTATTAATCGTCATTGTAATGTGTTTGCAGAAATCTAGCTTAGAATCAAGTAGAATACCAAGATCCAGAAATTCTCCAACTAACTCTAGTTGATACCCGTCCAGGAAATAGTGTAGCATTGATGTGCAATTTCTAGAAAATCGCATGTGCTTGCATTTTTTTAAGTTTAGCTCCATTTGGTTATATTTACTCCATTTGGTTATATTACACCATGCGTAAAAACTATTTAAATCCTGCTGCAAATACGCCCCATCTGAAGATAATTTGTAGCTGAGAAACATCTTAACATCATCGGCGTACATTAAAACATTACAATGCTTCATTACAAGCGGCAAATCGTTTATGAAAATCGAAACCAGCAAAGGGCCTAGGTGACTTTCTTGGGGCACACCGGAGCTAACGGAAATTGCTTTGGATGTGGTATTATCAAAAAGAACTTACTGTGTCCTGCAGGTTAGGTACGACCGTAACCAGCATAAAGCGCTGCTGGTAAACCCTAATAAATTCAGCTTAGTGAGAAGTAGGCTATGGTTGATTTTATCAAAAGCTTTGCTGAAGTCAGTATAAATAACGTCCATAAGTTGGCCATCCTTAAAAGCTCGATTTGTTAGAGTTGTTAGTTGTAAAATATTTGTTACTGCAGAACAACCTTTCCTGAAACCATGCTGGTATGGTGATATGATTGAGGATACACTGTGGCAGAGAGAGTCTGTTAAGCATTTTTCAAAAAGTTTGGGAATTGCACTCAGTTTTGCGATGCCTCTATAATTCGTTATGTCCGACTTGTTTCCTGATTTAAATATCGGTATGATAAAGGATTTCCTCCAAAGTTTGGGGAAATATCCGTATTTTAATGACACATTAAACATAATAGCCAAAGGAGTAGCCAAAGCATGAGCACAATTTTTTAAAACGCAAGCAGGGATGCCATCAGGTCCACTACACAAATCAATAGATCAAAATGATATTGCCTGATGTTCCATCAGACAAAACGGGTATTCAGTTGATGTATCGTACTGTTGCTTAGAATATGTTGTTGCAAAAAAATCGGCAAACATATTGCTTTTAATCAAATTGATATTAGACTCATTAATTAAATACTTCATAACTCTTGGATAGCCAGTAGATTTTCTTTTCGAATTTACAAAATTATAAAATTATTTTGGGTCACGTTTAAAGTTCCGTTTCATTTTCTCAAGGTAATTTATATATAGTCTCCTGTTGAGAAGATTATATTCTGCTCGAGATACACAGTATTTGCTATAATCATAAGCTGTTCGATATTGCTTATATTTTTTATAGCATTTGTTTTTAAAATTTTTTAATCTTGATAGATGAGCAGAATTCCACGGTGGACCTGAATGTTAAATCACCATAGGTCCCATATAAATCCCCTCTTTTATATCTTTTATATGAATCTCAAATATAATACACTTTAAAAACTACTGTGGTGTAGGGTATCAAATGGTCAGGCTTGAACGACTTGTTTAAGTTTTCTATTTTTTTTTTTTTTTTTTTTTTTTTTTTTTGCTTAAGCTCTAGTCCACAACTAATTGAAAAAGCAAAAGAAAGAGAACATAAGAGTCAGTGTCAGAGTAGGATGTGTTACATTTTGTTGTTTCTATTTTTTTTTTCTTTTTTTTTATCAAATGAACAGTAAAATATTTGATATTAAGTGAAAATGCGTATATTTGCATATGAAGGGTTAATTGATAAGTCATTAACAAAAAATTGATAGCCCAACCGTTAAGTAGAAAAAGAGAAAAATCGCATTAAAAGTCGTATTTACTGCCTGTTTTTAGAAAATTAATGTGTTGTTTCCAGGTGACAATTAATTGCAACACATAAAACAAGTGAGTGAGAAATTATATTTAAAAAAATATATGTTCGTTTTTTATTGTTTCTTTTTTTCAGTGAAAACAGGCAGTTAAAGGACATTTTTAAAAACTTTTTATTTGTTGTTAATTTTGGGGACAATTTGTAAAAGTAAATATCAGCAATTAGAAGTAATTAGTAATTTTAACAACAATTTGCTATTTAATAGAAACTTAATGAAAAATTTTGCTTAGTCTGGGATCACACTATGAAAGTTTTCTTTCAGAAAGTCTGAGCTAATGGGTGAGAGGGGAAAATTTTTATTGGAATTTTTTTTAAATTTTACTATATTTATAGGAAATTTTTTTTAAATTTTTACAATTTTTATAGGAAATTTTTTTTAAAATTTTACAATTTTTATAGGAAATTTTTTAAAATTTTACTATTTTTATAGGAAATTATATAAAATTTGACAATTTTTATAGGATTTTTTTTTTTAAATTTTACTATTTTTATAGGAAATTTTTTAAAATTTTACAATTTTTATAGGAAATCTTTTAAAGTTTACTAATTTTAAAGAAAATTTTTGAAAATTTTACAATTTTTGATATTCTCTAATTAGGCTTGAGTTCATCAAATTTAATTTTCATTAAATTATTTTCACTAAGGGAAGGAATTTTACAACTTGGAATTTTTATTAAAATTTATTGATAATTTTTCCTGGCTGAGCGGGGATTTGAACCCGTGGTGAATGTGGTGATTCTTGAAACATGTAAAGATCAACCCGGGTTCAAATCCCCGCTCAGCCAAGAAAAATTATCAATAAATGTTATTAAAAATTCCAAGTTGTAAAATTCCTTCCCTCAGTGAAAATAACTTAATGAAAATTAAATTTGATGAACTCAAGCCTAATTAGAGAATATCAAAAATTAAAAATTGACAGTTCAACTAAAATCAAAATTGTTCTTAAAATAGCTATGGCACAAGCTCTAATGTTTACATTTGTACTTTAATTTGTATAAATAAAATGTCGACGAAAGTGGACAAAAAAACATAATGAACAAATGTATTCAGGTTTTCAGGACAAATACTTGACAGAAAGAATACGAAAAAAAAGATAAAAAAAAACAGAGGAAAGGAGGCAACATGTAATTTGAAAGTGATAATAACAGCAAATTTCGAACCACCAGTACTACTGGTTAAATATTGATGTTTGACTATTGGCTAATGGGCACCGCAGTGGTGCAGTGGGTAGAACTCAAAGATCTTCTGAGGATAGAATGTGGTGATTCATGAAACATGTAAAGATCAACCCGGGTTCAAGTCCCCGCTCAGCGAGGAAAAATTATCAATAAATTTTAATAAAAATTTGAAATTGTAAAATTCCTTCCCTCAGTGAAAATAATTTAATGAAAATTTAATTTGATGAACTCAAGCCTAATTAGAGAATATCAAAAATTAAAAATTGACAGTTCAACTAAAATCAAATTGTTGTTAATTTTACAATTTTTATAGGAAATTTTAAAATTTTTATAGGAAATCTTTTAAAGTTTTACTATTTTAAAAGGAAATTTTTTAAAATTTTACAATTTTTTAAAATTTTACTATTTTCTTTCCTGCTGAAAAAGTTCAACAGAAAAAAGAAAGACAAAAATGAAAAAACGAAAAATGTACTTTGGACTTCAAGAAGAATTCGTGACAAAAGTACGAGAAAACAGAAGTAAGGAAAAAACATGTAAAACCAATTAATATGGATAATCATTCAGGAAAGCAAATTTCGATCTACCAAAGTTAAATAAAATACAAATTGGTTTAAGGATTGATGTTTGACTATTGACGTCAGCAGTCGTCGATGGCTGCGAGTGTAAGACGTCAAATCCATCTGAGGAGATAGAGTGGTTGCGCTCGAAACATGTTATGGTAACCTGCCGGCCAGGGTTCGAGCCCCGGCCACGGTCAAGAATGAAAGATTATCAATAATAATTTTAATTAATTTTCATGTTGTAAAAATTCATTTCTTCATGAAAATTAATTATAAAATTAAGCCTTATTAAAAATATTAAGATTTGGACAAAAAAAAAAAATAAAATTTTTTTAAAATTTTACTACATATTTTAATTTCAAAAGATTTTGTTAATCGTGCTTAATTCCCTGTTTTTATTCTTGATAAAAACACTTGAAATTTATTGTTGATGGGATAAGCTATTCCTATGCGCAATTATGCGCCAGATCATCAGGAAACTTCATCCATAAAGATTTTAGAAAAACTAAAGATATTAAACCAAATAAGACTTATAAGCAACAGTTCTACTTGTGAAATGCGCATTGGAATAGCTTATCCCATCAACAATAAATTTCAAGTGTTTTTATCAAGAATATAAACTGTGAATTAAGCACGAATAACAAAATCTTTTGAAATTAAAATTTTGTATTCCCAAAGAAAATACTTTTTGATAATTTTACTATTTTTATAGAGAATTTTTAAAAATTTAACTATTTTTATAGTAAATTTTTTAAAAATCTTAAAATTTTTATAGGAAATTTTTTAAACGCAGTTGGAAAACCCGCAGGAGTTGAGCTTCACGCTACTGGACGGGTCACCACTAGGGTTTTTTCAATAATTATATTTCCCGCTTTCCCGGGTTTTTTCATGCGGGATCCCGGGAAATAAAAAATTCCTCATAGTTTAAGAAAACAGCTATTTATACTTTGAAATTTAGTTGTCTATTCTCTTAAAATAAGCATCTGTGGATGGGTTGTCGATTAGATCAATTACAAGAAGTGAGTACATATGTAAATCAATGTCTCCAGCTGCCGTATTCTGTAATTCGCTTAGCTTAAGCTAAATCTCGATCGCTAAAATTCCTTAGAGAAAACAAAATTAAAAAATTTTAGCGATGACATTAAAAGCTAAAATTGCGGCAAATTAAATTTGTATTACATTGCCAAATTTAGCAATGCACGTTACTGAATTACATTTGTAGCCAAAAATTGCTAAATCAACTTTATAGATTTTAAGCGATAGAGATTTAGCTTTAGCGAATTACGGAATACGGCTGCTGATGCAATAAATCTACTTAAAGCAGAATAGTCAGTGCAACAGTTGATAATTAATAAATTTAGTGAAGTGAAAAGTTAATAAAGAACATTAATTCAAACTAAGATACAGGTAGTAAAGTTTAATTGTCCATGGACAAGTCTTAAAAATAGCAGATACCTAAACATATAGCTCCTTTATTGTAACAAAGTAATATCTACAAAAACAAATGAACTTGGCAAAATGCGATTAAAGTTTTCAAAATGTACCGATTTAAAGATATATTTTGCTATAACTTCGGTTCAGTTTGAGATAAAAAACGAGAAGGTATGAAGGAACTCTTTGCTTAAATAACTTACAATTTTTGATTTTTTGAGATATGATTATGTTGCAATGAAGGAGCGATAGGTTTATTAGGTGATAAACACAAATTTTTTCAATTTGTGTTGGTTTATATACTCTTGAAGTGCGGGGAAACCGAAATTAAAAAAAATTTTGAAACTCGTGTAAGATACTACAACATACAATTTGAAAAACACATTGTCCTAAAGATTACAGATAGACCTAATGAAATGAAAAGGTTTGTAAGAGGTTGATGCTATTTTTTGCATGAACTTTGACATGCATTTGACTGATATAGACGTTGTTTATAAAAAAAAATGCTTCTTATTGTGAATCAAAAGCATTCTACAACGGTGCACTTTTAACTATTTATCCAACCTCGGTAAAAAAAATGAACGAAATTTTTCGGAAACATGGTAATTAGTAAATAAAATAATCAATATACTTTTTGACGACTTACTAAGCGCTTTGAGTGTGTCAGAAAGTTATTTCCTAAGCCGTTAAAAAATGTTATTTATTTAAAATATTTTATTTATTTTATGAATTAACTTTTTGATCTGATATCTTGAGTACCTCAATTTGTGTTTGTTTTTATTATTGTTTTATGAATTAAATTGTTATGTTTATCTTAATTTTTTATCTTTTATCTATAGCATAATAATAATACGGAATTTACATATAAAACCGTAAGGTAATAATACCCAGTAAAAACTTCGCCTACTTTTTCAAAATGAATAGCTTCTTTAACTCATTATTTTGTAGCTTTGTTCTATAACTACATCTATAACAACTTCTATAACTACTTTTTTCTGGATGTATGCAGGTAAAAAAAATAATGACTTACTTTTTAATGCGTTCATTTTGGGACATCCCTTGTAAAATTCATTGGTTCTTTCAGTAGAATTGTAAGTAGTGCTCTTATGTTTTTCTGATTACTCAACACATTATTTTGTAGGCGAAGTTTTTACTGGGTAATTCAAGTTCCTCTTTTAATCTTCATTTAATTTTGTAGTATTTATGGATTTCTTTTACTTACTTTGTAAACAAGTTACCTTACGTTTTTTTATAAAAGTTTTTTTCATTATTTAAAAACAAATTTACTGTGTATTATTTATATGGAGCGGGATCCCGGGATCCCGGGAAATTCAAAAAAATTTCCCGCTTTCCCGGGAATCGAAAAACTCCGGGAAAAAAAAACTCTAGTCACCACAGAGTATACTATAGATGAAAAAGTGACGTGTGAAAAACCAGCAGCTTTCGAGGAAAGAGACAAAAAGCGACCGAAACATAACAACACAAATTTCGATATCAAAACAAAAATAACAAAAAACAAATCACGTTAAACAAAAGCATTAGTTTAACAAAAGTTTTCTTTTTTGTAATGTTTTTAACTAAATTAAAAATGTAACGAGAAAATGTTTTTTGCACATAAGGGCAAACGGATGTATTTTGTGGCATCAATTAAACCACTGGGCTTTGACGAACGCTTCACACATCATTTTAAAGAGCATAGTTATTAGATTGCAGTATAATATCGTATAATATATAACAGAGTTGTACACTTCACATAAAGTGTTAAAATCGCTATTATTTACTTGTTGTTTACGTGTTGTAAAAATTAAAAATGAAAGTTTACCACAGCAGTTTTCCAAATAAATCTTCATTAAAAAATGTATATGCATTGTATTGCGGCATAAAAGATGGGCAGCTTTCGAAGAAAGAGACAGAAAAAAAACTAATCACCCTGATTGTATAAGGAGTTGTCGTTAACGCCTGAGTCGGTTTTTGTAAAAGATTAAAGTAACTTAAGCTATGTTCCTTAATCTATTATAAAAAAACGACTGAGGCGTTTTCCAAAACGCCTTACCACAATAAGGCCGGATATCTTTTATATATTTAGATAAGCTGCGAACATATTGAACAAGGTTATGAAATATTAAATAAATAGTGGGCGCTGTAGAAACTGAAAAAAGCCTTAAGACCGTAAACCATCGCGGAGAAGGCGGGACGATGTCGCTCCTAAATAAGTATCTAGCCCATTTTGCCCTATATTTCTGGTGGAATAACCTGATGTATTTGGAGAATAGGGTCAAGCCGTTTACTGAAGGATGGTAGCTAATGAGCCCTTAGAGGTTAACGATGACACCCATAAGCTTGCAGAAAGCTAACGGTCGAGTTTAGTCGCGAAGGTAGTGTTATCTCCATTAAGCTCCTCTTTGTTCTTACGAATAAGAAAGAATTCCCGGCGAATTTGTAAAATAAGCAAATTAACTTTTTGATAAACATTTTTTGTAAAAAATTTAATATTTTTGTGAAGCCGAAATCTAAAAAAAAAAAAACTTGCTACATTTTATAAAAAAAAACTTGCAAAAATTTACTACTTCACCAACAGTTTGGTAATAACCCCGATTCCTTGAATTGCAAACTTGTCTATATCAGAAGAAGATTGTGGATTTCCATTATGCGCTGCTCTCCGCTAAACACTACGCTTTTTTGCAGGGTGTACTTCAACCCCACTGTAAATACTAGAATGTTCGTTATATTAATTTATTGTAAAGCCTAAAGGTATGCCTTAGTTTATGATACCTAATAACTCAATTAATTCATTGTACTTCAGCCCCACTGTAAATACTAGAATGTTCGTTATATTAATTTTTTGTAAAGCCTAAAAGTATGCCTTAGTTTATGATGCCTAATAACTCAATTAATTCAGCCATATAGATGGTAACTATAGATCAGTGATGCTCATTCAGGCAAACAATTGTTTCGAAGCCCCACCCTTTTGTTTTTTACGCTCATTAATTTAGTTGCACAGGTACGGAAGATGAGTTGATCTTGTTTCAAATACAGTGTGTAGGATAAGTAATAAACTTTAAAAAATTTGTTAAATGCTTTAACAAAACTGTCATAAAAGCATAAATGTCAAAGATTTTAGTGCAGTTTTTTTTAGATATAATTCTTACTTTTAATATACAAACATGCTCGCAGTTCACATTAATTTTTTTTTATAGTAACATTGGAAAACTTCCAATTCTTACTGTTTTTTAAAATTTTTAAAAAGTTACAATTTTAAAAGCCAAAAAAAATTAGAAAATTTAGTTTTGACTGCATTATTATAAATGTTTTACAACCAACACAATTTCTTTTTATTAAATTCAAATAAATCTGGTGCGCATAGTTTTGCTTATCTCTGTACTTTAAGGTTCTCTCTCAATACATATGCAAAACATTTTTGAGCACCAATGCTATAGATGAATAAGTTTAGTTAACAAATAAGCCGTTAGGAGGCGAACTTTCTAGAGCCATCTAGACGTTACTAGTATCATCTACACGTCTGGGCTAGAGTAAAAATATCGGTTGATTTTTTAAGAGCTACAGTAAAGTTTAAAAAAAACACATAAAATTCAGAAAAATGCAGGAAATCTTTATTCGATAGTACGGTCCATATAATTTAATGTTTGAAGATTATTTCATGCAAATGTTGACCGTGACTGCGCGTCAAATGGTCCATCCGTTTAGTCCAATTTATTGTCAGCATATTTATCTGTAATCAATTGGCCTTAAGTGGCTTCAAGATTATTAAATAAATAAATAAATAAATAAATTTTGGCATACTCTTTCCAACATTTCGACCGGTATCTCATGAATAAATGCTTCAATGTTGTCTTCCAATGCGTCAGTTGAAGCGGGCATGTGTGTATAGACATGAGCTTTAACATAGCCCCACAAAAAATAGTCTAAAGGCGTTAAATCGCACGATCTAGGCGGCCAATTGACCGGTCCCGAACGTGAAATAAAATGTTCACCGAACTCGCCTCTCAATAAGTCCATTGATAAGCGTACGGTGTGGCATGTGGCACCGTCTTGTTGAAACCACATGTCATGCAAGTCAAGCTCTTGCATTTTGGGCAAAAAAAAGTTGGATATCATCTCACGGTAGCGCTCACCATTTACAGTTACGTTACGATTCGCATTATCTTTGAAGAAGTACGGTCCAATGATGCCACCAGTCCATAAACCGCACCAAACTGTGCCTTTTTCTGGATGCATTGGCAGCTCTTGCAATGCTTCTGGCTGATCTTCACTCCAAAATCGACAATTCTGCTTATTAACGTACCCATTGAGCCAAAAATGAGCTTCATCTAAAATAGAAGAAGCGCGCGATGAACTTTCTTAACAGAGCACGCATTTTGATAATAAAATTCAATAATTTGCAAGCGTTGTACGTTTGTAAGACGATTCATGGTCAAATTAAAGACCAATATGAAGATGTTTGACAGTGAAACAAAACACGAAACGTGCGTCAGCTGTTTATACCAGTGTTGCCAAAAAGATAATAGCTAAAAAATCACCCATTAGAATCGCAAGAGATGGTATAAGATCATTCTAAGTTCAGACTTTGTCAATAACGCATCACGCGGAGAAAACTATAAACATTGCAGTGAGTTGTGAATAAAAGGTGTAAATTACGGTTGTTTAAGTGACTAAGTTCTAAATAATACACAGCTTTATTTAGAACTTAGTCATTTAAACAAAAATAAATAATAAAGTGCTATAAATTAAAAAGATGTGTTTATTTAATTTTATTAAAGTGCAATAAAGATCTCAAGAGGTTTATTATAAAGGAAATAAACCGAAAACGTTATTGAAAAGGCAGTAACGTAGCAATATTTAATAAATTTTTGCGTTTAAATTTAATTGTTATTTAAATTTCTTTGAATAAATTAAATACAGAATAGCATGACACAAAATTTCAACTGAAAAAGTTTTTTTTGTAATGCGTTCGTAGAATTTAGGAAAATATATTTTAAAAAATGTTCATTACGCAATAGTTAGTATGTCGTTATTTTATTGAACTGTTCATGGTTTTTAATCAAAATTTTAATATTTTTAATCAAGTGTTAAACGGCAAACCCCTCTGAAGAGATAGTGTGGTGAAAACATGGGTTCAATTCCTAGGTCAGTCAAGAATGAAAAATTACACAGTACAACAGCCAATCTGGGGGGTGAGAAATTCCAAGTCAGGGTGATGGTACTAGGTCAGTATAGTAAAACCCTCAAAGGGTTTGGCGTTCGTATGTGTCAGTTTTTTTTATGACATTTTAATTTTTTTCCTTATCTTGATGTTTTTTTTGTTTAACATAACTCGAGAACCACTTGTCCGATTTTGCTAAAACAAACTCAAAAAAATTTAGAATTACAATTTCTTTAATCCGTTCATATAACGTTTTTCTTTATAATCAACAGTTTTGCCGGTAAAAATAAATTTGTGGAGAATTATAATTGATAAGTGCAAAAAAATGTTCAAGCCTGGATGTATGCAGCAGATTTTATCACAAACATGCACTGCAATTTTTGTGACTTTTTTTAAGCGATCGGTGAAAATTGTCGGACTTTTGTTTGTTTTTTGAAAGAATACACCCACATTCAGTGATGCCAACAGTAGGGGATTTCCCCTTTTCTAGGGATTTTTTTTTTTCGGAAAATTTCAACCGTAGGGAAAAGAGGACACAATTTTTTATTTTAGGGCATATTTATTTATTTATTTAATCAATGGATATTATCCTAACTGACTAATAACAATATTGACTTAAAATTAATGAATAACAATATGCATTTTAAAATATACTACAAATTTACAGAATATATGTAGTACATAAAAATTTACAAATTAAGAAAAACAATAAGAAAAATCAACAAATTGTGACATAGAATTAAATTGTCTACATAACCTCGAAAAAGGATCAGAAATAGCGTAATTTTCTCTTAAAAAAATTTAATAAAAAGCAGATTATAATGACGCGTATTGCGACAAGGTATATTAAATTTAGCAGACTCTACAGAAAATCACAACAAACATCACCATTAATAAGATTAACCATAAAAGAAACATTTAACATTGTACGACGACTTTTGAGCGATGGCAATTTTATTAATGCCAGTCTTCTAGCATAGGAAGGAAAGTTTGTCGAGTAACTCCAATGAAGATCGCGTAAACAGAATAATAAAAATTGTTTTTGGACCGATTCAATACGAGAATTGTGAATGTTGTAAAATGGATCCCAAATGATTGACCCATATTCTAAGATTGGTCTAACGAGTGATACGTAAAGTTGCTTCGTTATGTATGGATCGGTGAATTTTTAACCCAGCGCTTAATAAAGCCAAGAACGCCTCGAGCTTTATTAACAGTTAATGTAATATGAGAAACAAAGTTTAATTTAGGATCCAGTAAGACTCCAATATCAAGAAACGAATCAACCAACTCCAGTTGATGACCACCAAAAGCATAATTAACAGCAATACAGTAATTTCTATAAAAACGCATGCTTTTGCATTTCACAAGATTCAGCTCCATCATATTATGATTACACCATAAAAAAAAAGTTATTAAGATCCGATTGAAGATAAATATTATCCGAAAAAAAATCCCTAGAAAAGGGGAAATCCCCTACTGTTGGCATCACTGAATGTGGGTGTATTCTTTCAAATAACAAACAAAAGTCCGACGATTTTCACCGATCGCTTAAAATAAGTCACAAAAATTGCAGTGCAGGTTTGTGATAAAATCTGCTGCATACATCCAGGCTTGAACATTTTTTTGCACTTATCAATTATAATTCTCCACAAATTTATTTTTACCGGCAAAACTGTTGATTATAAAGAAAAACGTTATATGAACGGATTAAAAAAATTGTAATTCTAAATTTGTTTGAGTTTGTTTTAGCAAAATCGGACAAGTGGTTCTCGAGTTATGTTAAACAAAAAAACATCAAGATAAGGAAAAAATTTTAAATGTCATAAAAAAAACTGACACAGACGAACGCCAAACCCTTTGAGGGTTTTACTATACTGACCTAGTACCATCACCCTTACTTGGAATTTCTCACCCCCCAGACAATAATCCCAAAAATGTTCCATAGTGTTATCAATAAATTTTAGTTAAGGGCTATTCTATTCTGACGGGTGCAACATTTAGACGCTTTAAACGTATTTTACTAATAGAAAGAAACACATTTGCAATTAAGTTATTTCTAGAAGGGGTAACATTTTTGTATATACTATTGTTATCTATTTACAAGAATTTATATGAAACGATCAAATAGCCACGAGAGAGCTTTAAAGTGCATGACGGGTGCAACCAAATCGGCCCACTTTCATAAGATCATACCACAAAAACACAAAACTCTGTTAATTTTTAAACATTTATCGTATTATTCTTTTTTATTGTGAAAGATGAGATATCAGACGATGATTATCAAATCAAACATCGTAAAGAAATATAATCCAATAATAAGGAATTTTCTCTTTAAGCCATGACGGGTGCAACATTCAATGAATTTTCTGTTCACGCCAAATCTATGAATCTTAGGGCCATTATTATAACTTGGCGTTAGCTGTTATCCGACAGTTAACAGACGCTTTTTGACAGATAACACATTATTATCTGTCAATTTAATCTTAACTTTAGCTAACTTCAAGTTGTAATAATGGCCCTTAATGATTCAAAGTGAACAACAAATTTATATTTAAGCTTACGTCTAAAAAAATTATATTATTATAAAGTACATGTGTAGATATTTTACTTTAAATTGGCATCAAAAAGTGTCAAATAGTGTGATTTGAAAATTGATGTTAAAAGTTGTCTAGAATAGAATCGCTCTTAAGTTCAGTTTGTAACATTCCTTTCTTTTTGATTAACTTTAGCTTTGCTATAATTTTATCTTTATAGCAAACTATGCGCAAAATTTATATCACATACAAGAAAGTGCTTGCAATTGAAATCGAAATCTTTTAAATCTTCTCAAACTAATTATCAAGTCCAACACGTTACGGCAACCAATAAAATTAAAGGACAGCAGCAAAAATTTAATTATACATCGTCACAATCATAAGTAGGAAGAGTCAGACATTTAGAATGAGAATGTGATGAGTTTTATCAGCCAATTGTTGAAATTAATAAAAAACTAAACAACTTGTTGAGTCTTTTGTAGAACGTTAATGTGTGGCAATTATCAGTTAGTGGAACTCTTTGCTGGCACACGGTTGTAGAAACGCAACTTAAACGCTGGAAAAGCAGAAACGGAAAAACTACAAAACGGTCTATATGTCTATCAGAGAGTGTGTTTAAGTGTTAAATAAATAATTAAACAAAATATTGACATAAAGACTCTTTAAAAAAGTATTAAAATATCAATTTTGAAAAAAAATATATTAGGAAAAATCCTTAACGTTTTATGTAGTTCAATTAACGCACACAAGTGTATTTGAATGTATGTGTGTTGTTATAGATTATTTAAAAAACTGCAATAGAAAAGTTAAAAAAAATAATTATAACAAAAGATGCTTTTAAAATTCTCCCAGGAGTAAAAATACTGTAAAATTGTGGAAAAAAAAATAATAAAAAGGCGAAAGACAAGCAAGCAGCAGCAATTTGCAGACGCAGTTCTGTTTGACGTGTTTGAAATGTTTGCAATTTACAAAAGGTGTCAACAAGAGTCAACAAAATGTATGGAAATATTTTTTATTTTTTTTACTTAATTTTTAACTTTTTTTAAAATAAAACTTGAGCAGGTGACAAATAATTAAGTAAAACAAGAGCGTGACAAAACAAAAATGACTTTTGACATATTTTCTTTATTTATTGCAGATGTTACATTTTGTTTTCTATTAGTTTTAAACAATACTGACGAAAAAAACTAAATTTTAACCATTTCGGTTTTTAAAAAAACAGACACTTTGTAACAATATTAATTTTATACAGACGAGTAACGGAAATTTGAAAAAATTTAACGGAAAAATAATAGCTTTTATAACATATGGTGCTTTTAAAAATAAATAAATTAACAAAAAATAAATATTTAGGTTTGTATAAAATTTTTTCACTACGATAAATTTACAAGGACCAAAAAGCTGCGAAAAGCTGAAAATTAAATTTCAGTTCAACAAAACATTTGACAAAAATTTTCATGAAAACCATTAAAACTCTTGAATGTTGTGTAAAAGACGTAAAAACATATCAAATGTCATTCACTTATTTAATTATTGCTTTAATTTATTTAATGAAACCCTAGAAAATCAGAAAATATAAAAGATCAAAAAAGTCATGTGTTTTTTTTTCATTGAAGTCCTGGAATAAGTACGTTGACACAACGTCAAAATGCGTTTTCATTATTTTTTTTTTCTTTGTAAGAACGTGTTTATGTTTTATTCACAAAATTTTAAGGCGCAATTTGAACATTTTTATTTGGGGTTAAAACTAAATGACAAGGCAGATTGGTATGTAAGGAAGATGGTCAGTGTAAAACTTAACATCCAGAGACCATTTGGGTCCACTGTGAATCCCTTCATTAAGATACGAAAAGGTACGAGTAAACAGTAGGAAACGAAACGCGAAAAATATCGCTGTGCATATGAACTTTTGCTTAAATTAGCCAGGGGGCTTATTATAGCAGTCGTGATCGAATGCTTTTTCGATATGAAAGCAATTTTATTTCTAATTCTTTCTGTCGATACTCAATGTATCGAAATTATTTTTCCAATGTTGTAAAGCATTTATTTGATTTTTTACAACACTGAAAAAATAATTTCGATTCGTTCAGTATCGACTGAAATAATATTGCTATCGAATCGAAAAAGACTGCCAAAATCAGGCCCCAGATTTTACCTATTACGAACCCTGGCAAGTTTTTAAAAGAAACAGCGTTAATAAGTCCATTAAACGTCTTTCAAGCCATTTCAGCCCACTGTTTTGCAATGTAGAACAGTGACGCAAAATGTCAATGATCAACCATATCTATCTTCTCAGTGCCCTTTAACATCATACAGGTGTATAAAATCAGTGTTCGAAAATAATCATTCACCCCTATCGTGAATAACAAGTGGAATTTTTGTTCCCATGAAATTTTCATTCCCCTCGAAGGGAAAAAAGCAATCGTGAATCTCATGTGAAAAATTTTCCACGCTATCAGTTCCAGTGAATGTAAAAAAAAGAAGAAAGATTAAAAAATATTAAAAATCCTTGAAATTTTTGTTCAAAAATATACAAGTATATATTTTAAAGAAAAGTTAAAATAATAAAGCAAAATATTTAGTATTGGAGGGATAGTTTGATTACAATGTTAGTTTTTTGCACTTTTTAAATTTAATGTAGTAAAATATTTTCCAAAATTCTGCCACCAAGTCAATTGAAAGCTTCACAAATCCGCAGGCAATCGACCTGTTGTTTTGCATTTTGTTGAGCAATATATCGGTTTATGTCTAATTAACTTATTAACCCTTAATATATTTGATTTGTAGGAGGAGCTACTTACATACATGTTCTGTTCCCTAGCAAAAATAAAGTGAGAAAATCTAAGGGAAATGTGAACAAATTACGAGGGAAAAAATTTTTCACGATAAGGGGAATTTTTTCCCGTGAACAATTTTTCACGTTATTATTCTCCTTTGAATTACAATTTTTCATGGGAGTTGTTCATGATCGCAAATATGTGAAAAGGGGAAAAATTACGAGGGAAAAATTATTCACGATAGGGGTGATTAAATTCGCTGCCTAGTGTTCACAAACGCTAATAGTGTTTGTGGAGAAAAGCATTAAAAAATTAACGTTTCCCTGTTTGTCATCTTTCGAACACAAAAATAATACGGTTTTTATCTTGCTCAACAAAAGATGAGAACATTTAATTCTGTTCGGTTTTTTTTTTTTAACCACAAACAGTGTTACCGTCGGATATTATAAAAAAGTACCAAAAAAGGGGATATCTACAAAAAAATGGCACAAAAAAAAATTAGCACATCTTTTAAAATTAATATAAGTACACCACAATATGTATTTTTTTACTTTTTTTTCTATTTATTATAATTTTAAATGGTATAAAAACATAACAAAAAACATTAGCCCAATTCACAATCTTGTGCAAATGGTCCTGCATCGTAGCATTTGCAAAATGGTATAGTGAATACTGTAGTATACTTTTGGGATTATAGTAAATACCTAAACATTTTTCAGATCGGCTTGGTGCACTGAGTGTTAGCTGTCGTTTTGCAATCAACTCGAGTAAACATAAACTATTGGTTTTAGGCGTTGCATATTTGCAAAAGAGTAGCAAGTGCATTGCTGTATATTTTGTTGGTGTAGAGTAAAAATATACTATACCATTTTGCAAATGCTACGATATATAGTTATGGTTTTAACCATAATCCCAAAAGTATGCTATGGTATTTAATATTCCATTTTGCAAATGCTACGATGCAAGACCATTTGCACAAGATTGTGAAGTATCACAAAAGTGGCAAGAATCACAAAAAGTACCACATTTGGGTGCATTTTGTAAAAGTGGCCAAATAGTATCCAAGCAGCCAAAAAAGTGGCAAATTGCCACTTTAGTGGCACCAACGGTAACGCTGACCACAAACTTCATTGTGTTCGGTTCGGTTCATTGTTTGTCGCTTTTGGCTGGTAAAAAAAAAACCAAAAATTTTTCACAAAAACAAAATACACATACGAAAAAAAAACAAAAAGCCAGAAAAATAATTTTACACAAACAAAACATATACACAATACACACACAAGCTGTTCGTGCTGCGGTCGTTGCTCAAATTTTTTGTTTGTTAACTTTTTTATGAAGAAACATTATAGAACATTAAAATATAAGGTTTGCTCTGTTTTTTTGACTTAGAACAGAACATTATAAAATGTTCGGCTCTTTCTTGAAAATAGTTACGAACGGTATTAAGGGTTGTGTTCGTCTACACAATCACTAAAAAAAATAGATATCGTTCTTGGATGTGTAAGACGAACGCTCAATAATGTACTGCTTATTTACGAACACTGGTCTAAATTACTTTCTCCTGGAAGGAGCGTAGGGCGGTAAAAATTTGATTCCAATATACTCAATTCTTTGCTCCGTTTAAATGTAGTTTGGTTATTTCAATTGTTACAGTACGTTTACATTTGACAGTACTGGCAAGACAGTAAGAAAATACATATTAGTTTCCAAAAACACTACTAACTGTCCTCGTGACGTAAGCGTCCAGACAGTAGTTAAGACAGTTTACTTTTAAAAACAAGTCAAACGTGAATGTTGCTGTTCAAGTCCAGCTAAACGTGTTTTACATGAACTAAACATTAAAGGTCTGCATGACTACATTTAAAAGGCATATGAATACATTCATTTGTTTTTTAAGTAGGTAAAGTTAAGTACAACAAACGATTTAAGTACGCAGTGCTTTACATTTTATGTTAAAAAAACAAATGAATAAACACACAAGGCGAAAGAGAAAAGAAAACAACTGTATGTAAACAGAAAAAAATACTGCCACATTCAAATAAAACAGACATAATAAAATGTGTATAAGTTTCGAATATAATATTATTTGAATGTTTTACTCATAACATGAATACATTAATATGATTACTAGCAACTTTTGTTATGGAAATCGAAAACGTAAAACGCAAGAATTTTAAAGTCCTTTTTAATATACTTTTAATCCAATTTTTATAATTTTTGTTGCAAAATTCTGTTTAATAGAGATATATTTGTAATGAGAATAAACATAAGTACTAATTTTACTATGTAGTATTTCTTGCACACAGTCTAACTGTTACCATATACTTGTGTGTGTTTGCATTTGCAAATTGAGTAAATAAATATTCAAAGAAAAAGAGTGAATAGAATGTGTGCCTTTGTTATGATAAAGTAAAACACAGACTACACTCTCTTTTATATTTTTACTCTTAAACTCTGTAAACCAGTATTTAACTATTTAAATATTTGAATGAATATTGGAATGCTTGTGTGTAATAAACAAATGAATGTATTCTTGCAGCCCTTTACTAAACATACTTAAAAACAGCTTAAAATAACTATATTGTGTTAACAATCATAACACTAAACTAAAATATAAAAAAATCAAAGCAAAATATGTTTATTTTTTTTTACACTTTGATTTTTTCCCCTTTTGCTAACAAAACTTCAGATTACTGTTAGCAAATGTCAAATCACTGTCCAATTTTACTGTCTGCAAAGTTTGCTAGACAGTAGACAAGACAGTTGGAAAAGTGTGCATGTATTAGTGAACAAGTTTGCATGTATTGCTACTGTCTTGCCAGTACTGGCAAATGTAAACGCCAAGTTATTTGGGGTTTTCAGGTATGCGATGGCCGTCTGATAGTATGTCCGATCCTGCGCCATTTACTTATCTCGGCAGGTTGCTGATTTGCTTCTGACTATTAACGAATGTTAGATATTGTTAAAGGCCAAAACACAGGTAGAATCTTTCTTAAGCTTTTGTTAATAAATATTTGAATGGAATGCATACCTTTTGCTGCAGCATTCCACGTCTCACAACCATAAGACAATGTAGATTTTACGTTAGAATTGTTATATGTAAGATTAGTTACAAGCGGGGTTTAGCTTAACAAGTGATTACCGAGCTTTGTTTATGCAGCTTTATTCTATCTTCGGCAGATAGAAGATCCGCCAAATCTATAGAAAATACATCTCAAGTAGCAAAAAGTTTCTACGTGTTTAAGCTGTTGATTTTGTATGTGAAGTCTTCCATCGTTCTTCATGTTTATACTCATTGTCTTTGTTTCGCCAATAATAACCAACTGATAAGGCGATTTCATTCACTTATGATAACATTATCTGTATATCAGAGAATGAGTGCGTTAGTAAGCCGATGTCATCGGCGTAGTCCTAAGTCCTCCAATCGACCTTGCAAACCCCATGTGATTCCTCTTCTATAGTTTGTGGCTTTATGCAGTACTTCATTAGAGACACAATTATAATGAACGGTCAAAGCACACAACCTTGTATTACTCCGGTATTTTCTGCTATTGTGTTGTTTAATTGTCTTCATGGAGTATACGGAATACGTTAGTGTCAGTTGAAAAAAGCGACGTAAAAAGTACAAGGGATTCCATGTGACTCAGCCTTTAAGTTGAGGACAAAAAACTTACAAAATCAATGAAAAAATAATAAGCTGCGTGCCATTCCTGAAAACCTGGGTTCCTTTTCGGAAAGAAATTCCTGTGGAAAAAAAATAGTTTAAACTCTCGGATACAACGTGCAAATTGTAAAATTTTAAGCTGACACTAATTTTCATTAAAAATTCATCTTCAGCTATAAGGCCCATGTCCGGATTTGGAACGATACCAATCCACACAAGAGTCAAGAGCGTTTAATGCATTCTGTTTGGAGTAAAATTTTAGGCGTTACGGTTTTTAATATTTCTTTGAGAACGACATTGACCAGGCTATCACCGTCAATTACAAGCACTATTACAAACTTCTTTTGGCCTAAACTGAATAATATGGACACCAACGACATTTGCTTCCAATAGGACGCGCTACGTGCCACACAGCTAATGTCACATTCTGTTCATTTTGCACAAGCGATTTGAGATCATGGTCGGCTCACATCCAGAGATGATCATGACGATCAACAACTGTGACAAGGCTGAATGTCTTATTTTACGAATTTTAAAGCTGGAGGTCCACACCACGCGTTTTCGCCTCTACGCATTACATGATTTTTATACCTTCCATGAGTTCTATGTTTCAGGTTACATGCAACGCTTTTTATGCGGCATCAACTCAAGTAAAAATTATATATCATTTGTCAAAACCATCCGATTTGTACGAACGCTGCTTGTGACGCTTTCAAAAGTAGAAAGTAAACCTACTTTTCGCATTCAACGTTTCAATGCTTCCTATGCTTTTGTGCATGTAACTTGTTACATACAGTTGAACTTCTATAACTCGAAACTCCATTATCCCGACAAAAAAATTCGACTTACAGAAGTTCGACTTATAGAAGTTCAACTGTATAACTACACAGATTCTACTTTTTTGACAGCTGCGTAGACAGCGGAAATGCATGTAACGCGTCCGCTTAACTGGTTAAGGGCCCCCGATTTTTTTTTCGGAGGTAGCCTGAAATTCTAAGAAAAGCTATTGGAAAAGCTCAGGAAAGAGCTTGTTAGGTCGAAGCAAATAATGAGCACCATTTGTAAGATATTATCTTTAAAGCATAATGTGAACATATTTCTAATCTATCTAAATTTTATTAAATGCTAACGTTAAATAAAATCAAGAAGAAAAAATTTATCCATTAAAATAAATCGAAACGTTTCTTATGCACCACCCTATTTTCCCCCTTAAACTTTAATTACGTTCCTTAAGTTTTAATTTCACAACAATTTATCACAATTTTAATAATTTGCACTTAATAACTAATTTTTGTTTGTTTAAGAATTAATGATAATAATTTCATCATGTGTATTTTCGTATTAGAATTTAATTAAACTAATGTCGTTTTGTTCAAACAAAATAATTGAGCCTTCTTAAAACATATTTATACGGTCTGCCAGTCACATGTATGACTAACAGTATTCAATAAATGTATTAACCCTGGTAGGCTTTAGTATGTTAAAGTGTTTGTGGTCGTTTGAATACCTATGATTAAACACATCGTCTTCACGAGCCATTGCTATTTTCGTACCATAAACAATTTTGAGTGCACACATTAATTTAAGGCTAGTTTACACTATTGTACATTGTATAAATACTAGAGTTGTCCACCGAGTAAGAATAATTCGATTAATCGATCAAACAAAAACAAACTCTTGTTCGAATAATTTTAAAATGGCGATTTTCGAATAACGAATAAATCGATTAAATTATGTCGATTAATCGAAAAATTTTTTTTTTCTAAATAAATTAATAAAGGACTAATATGTAAGAATAAAAGCTTAGAATTTGATTTATTCTCATACGTTTTTAGCGATTTTATACAAAATGTAGAAAAAGTAAAAAACATTGTTGCTATAGCTAGGCTTGCCAACCGTACTTTATAATAAAGTATTTGAGGAGGCCCATAACAAAACGCAATAATTACACCATAACATTTTTTTTGGATAAACGACAAAATGTAATTTAAGTAAGTAGCACATAATTTTTTTAAAAAACAATTATTGATGTATTATTGTCTACAAAAAATAATATTAACCACAAATTAATTATTTTATCTGGCAGTTTCTTTTAAAGTTATTTAGATAACAAATTTGGAATTATTGCGTTTTGGTCCGAATCCATAGTATTAATTTCATTTTGCTATGCATTGTACCAAAATATTACTCACAATCAACATAACAAAAGCAAAAGATGTTAACTAAACAAAAATTCCTTACGTTTTACAGTTATCTCAGAGTTACCACCAGAGCATAATTTATTTATCAAGTTGACTTTTTTAAAATTTCTTGTAAAGATTTATTGCAAAGATGTGTAATTATTGCATTTTGCTCTGAACCAGTATATTTGATATTGATCTGCAGTGTAGTTATTGAGTTTTGGAATGCTTTATAATGAAGGTAATATAGATTTCAATGTGTAGAATGGGATTCAATCAAAAAATCAAAAAACTTTATGAGAAAAATAAAGTACGCGGAAATACTTTATTTCGCATGATTAGATTTATCTAGAATTCAAAACAGATTCAGGTTATATTAGTCAGGGTTTTATTAGTCATAAAATTATAATTTTTTTTTTAGAAAAACTATAGAACAACTAATTGATATTAGTCAGGGCTATTTTTTGATGTTTTTTTATATTGGCAGGACAATTTTTCGAAAAAAAAAAATAATCACACAGCACTTTGCACTTGTTTGTTTTGTTTGAGTACAATAACTGCTTGTTTTTAAAACACAAGTGCAAAACTCTTTCAAATTACTGCCTGCTTTTAGATCGCGAGCACAAAAGTGACTCGTTTAACTAACATTTAAAACAAAAATTCAAGATTTCCATTCCTTAAGGGGGCTCCCATACAAAATTATTAATACAGACTAGAAATATATGGAAGAAAACGTACCATAACAGCCAAGGAGTCGCCTTAACAATTTCTCGAGACATAATTGTCCCTTATCATCACTTCTTAAGGCTGTTCCCATGCAAATATTGCGTTATTTGAAATTTTGAAATTAATTAAAAATAAGAAGCATAGCTGTAATTTTTTATAGATTTTTAGCAAACAAACATTTCGAAATGTTGCTAAAAAACTATTTTTGCTGCCAAAAAGAAAGTTATGTTTCTAAAACGACTGCGCATGTTAGAATAAAATTTAACGTTAAAAGGAAATTTTGTTGCGGATTTTCTTTTTTTTTGTTATTTCAATAATCTGAACCGTTTTTCAACCGGTATTGGATTCAGCGTACCCGAATTAGGTTAAAGCGCCAGTTGTCCGGCTTGTTTAAAAAGTGTCAAATTCTAGCACAGTGTAATTGTTTGATAAAACTTGCGAAAAGCAATAAAAAAACGTTTTTAAATATAACAATAAAAAGAAATTAATTGTACTTTATATTTATACTGTGTCCTTTTTTTTTCTTAACCTTTAATAATCAATGTACTATAATTGCAAAAAAAAAAGTTGGGAGCCCTAGCTATAGCCCTCATTGTAATTAATCTCAATGTTTAGTAGGCAAAAACCGTGTTAAGTATTCATTGTATTTCAAAAATGTATATTATGTTCGTATTAAACAAATCTTTGATAAACAATTGTAACAGCTGTATTCTTTTTAAATCAAACGTTTAACAATTTTCATGAAATGTTGATTAAGTTAATCAGAGCCGTACAGATGATAAGCAAAAAAATGCAACAAACAAATTTAAATTTCTTTAAATGATTAAAAATGGATAAAAATACTTTAATGAAGTGATCAGAACTTCATTTTAAACATAGTAATTATGGAATTGTGAAAATTTACGAATTATTTAAAGTCAAATAAAAACATTAAGAAATCATGGTCGGTTGTACACGCGAGGGGTACTTACATGGTGACCGATTCTATATTATACTCAGTTTGAGGTATGTTCAGAGGATTCGATGTAGTTAATGAAGTGAGTAAGTTGTAATTTTGACAATTTGATTAACAAATAACTTCAATATATGGTTAATCATCTCGATTTTAATGTGATTAGAGCTTAATCACGCTCGAGTTGCTTAAACGCGTTTAAAGTGTGAACATAGCATAAGAGTCACAACATTACAATAGAAAACGATGTAGTAAAATACAATCCAACGACATCAAAATATGCCGAACTTCTTGGAATTGAAAAATACATACAGAGAGACAGCGGTTGTTTTATAGAAGAAGCTGTACGCAGAAGTTTGGCTGAAGATGGAAGGTCTGCAAACGCCTTTCGCAAATCCAAAGTTGTATCGGATTATTTAAGAATTAGGGATATTAAGATTCCTTTAAGTAATACAACGATATGGAGCTTAGATGAAAAGTTGTACGCATCAAAACAAGAAGTCATAGTGGATTTGAGAAAAAATAAAGAAGAAAATTGAAGATTTTCCATAGTTGTAAATTAACGAACGGATGTATCTTATTTAAAATATGTAATTTTTTTATTCGTTATTCTCATCGATTAATCGAATAATTTTTCAGACTTAATCGTTAGATCGAACGAACAAAAACAATTATTTGAATTATTCGAACAAAGCTGAAAGGCGAATAATTGACAACTCTAATAAATACATGTCAAAAACTCAAGTTATATGTAAAAGTCTGATAGTGTGAATGCATGTGTGATGAAAATGACAAGTTTGACGTCGTATGGGATGAATGTAATGCATTTTCTGGCCCGCTACGGCCGTCGTCAGCATTCTTTGCGTCTCACTGGATAGTGTTACTTAATAAATTGAATGTATTTAACTCAACTATTTTAACAAATAAAAACTGGGAATTATTTCCTTCCGAAGGTAACTTTATATTATATTCAACATTTTTCATTTTTCGAATTTATTCTATGAGCTAAATTTCAGTTATGTATTTTATAAAGCTTTTTTGTAATAGTTCTATTCCTACAATTTTTCAGAAATTACTTAATACACTACCAGACTATTATATTGTATTTTCTTTTTACATTTTACCTTAGCCTTCCATTGGAAAGCAATGAGGTATATTGAATGTACAGAAAAATTTACAATTATTAGACACCAGCAGAATGTAATGCATTTTCTGCTGACGACGGCCGTAGCGGGCCAGAAAATGCATTACATTCTGCTGGTGTCTAATAATTGTAAATTTTTCTGTACATTCAATATAAGTACCTCATTGCTTTCCAACGGAAGGCTAAGGTAAAATGAAATAGAATAAATTCGAAAAATTAAAAATGTTGAATATAATATAAAGTTACCTTCGGAGGGAAATAATTCCCAGTTTCTAATTTTTTTTACCTTTTTTCCACAAATTTCACAAGCTACCACTTTAAAATAAACAATTAATAATGGACACCATCAGGGCTACCAATGTGTAATACTGTAAACTATAGAAAAGTATACATCATGCAGTTGTTGGCAGCACTGTATGTTAATTTATTATAACATGGTCCATACTACAGTACATTGGACCATGTTGTAAGTAGTCCATTTAAGCCACTATGGATCACGTAGTCCAATATTATCTGTAGGGCTGTTATGTTAAATTGAATTTTTTGCCAGTCGCAACAAAACTCATTAGATTTCTATCTCACAAAGTACCTATATTATGGAATACGTAAGACTTGTGAGATAGTGTAAACTAGCCTTTAGCTCGTGTAGACTGTTTGTCTCAATGTTTTATTCTTGTTCAAACAAAGTCGTTTAAACATTTGTTTGCACAGCGATGACTTACTTTAGTAGCAATATGTAACGCTTGATTGTTAATTGTTCCACACGTGGTTTATACATAAATTAATTATTATTCCAGTGCTTTGTTCATGTGCACACAAAACAATGTCTCGTCATGCTCAACAAAAATTGACACAAAATATTATTTCGCATCGCATGTCTTTCTCCTTATCATGATAAATGTATCGAGGTATGTATGTTTGCATTTTTATGATGTGCCGGTTATAAAAAAGAAATAAGCAATTAATTTTGTTATTAATATGTATTAATAATAGTACAGTGTTGCCAATTTAAATTTTTTCATCTTGATTTACTACAAAAAAATAAATGCAGATATTTATAACTATAATTAATTTATTTAATGATTATCTAATTCAATAAGATAGTCATAACTAATTTTGAAAAATTACTTAGAAATCTTCTACGCCGAATATGAAAAATATCAATTTTGTCGAAGATTTGCACAATTCAAAGATGTTACTTCTCTACAGTTTTAATTAAAAAAGAAATCATTTTGTTTTGTCTTTTTTTCAATTAATCAGGGGTGTTCTGCAAATCGAAAACGCAAGAATTTGAAAGTTGTTTTTAATAAACTTTTAATCAAATTCTGTTTAGTAGAGAAATATGTGTCATAAATTCTTTTATTACAGAAATCTTAGTAAAAACGACGTTTAAAATTCTTGCGTTTTGCGTTTTCGATTTCGTTCAGCCATTTTGTAACGAAGTAGCAATAAGTACAGCCATTTTTTGTTGTGAAGAGTTGGCAACACGGTTATACTAATACTTTCACCAGAATGTATGATAATAAAAATGAAGACAAAATGACTGTACAAAGCAATAAACAGTCAAGAGCATATCGTTAGAATATTTTACTTATTGGAAGGTTAGGGCCGAGCCAGACTGCAAAAACAAACTCACCCGAAAACACTTTTTTCATTTAGATGATATTTAAGGAATAATATGATAGATAGTTTAATTTAAAGGTGTAGGTTATTACGACGATTGTCCATTGGGAGTCATTTGTATTTATATGCCACATAAAAGAAGTGAATATTAAACAAGTAAAAGTACTTTATTCGGCTATGGCGAATCTTATATACACTTTACCATTGTTCCAGTTTTTCCCTAGCTCATATGGTATGGGCGATATTATTTCATCCGGGCCGTATTGTGCCAAAATCATAATTTAAGGAACAATAAGAGGCAGTCGTGGTTTTTTACTCATATCTTAGCCATTTGTAGACCAAACTGGCTGAATTTTAGGGGCATCCTTTTCCGGACTATGTGTTTTAAAAACCAAACTAGTTCTACTCATACCTGGGGTCCTCGGCATTTAACCAATACACAGACAGAATGACAAACGGACAACGTTAAATAAACTTCGATATTCAAATGGACCCAGAATGTAAATTTTTACTATAAAAGGTCTAAGATCAAAATTGTAGAAATAACAAACTGAACGACAAACTTTGTATATCTACACATTCCACCTGTGGTGAAGGGTATAAAAACTAAATAAATATTGTGATAAATTATAACTTTACAGTCAGCTATTAGGTGTATAACTTAAAAATGTGAGGTACAAAACAGATGACGTATCGTTACACATTGTTTGTGCCTTAAGTAAGTTATGCGTAAAGTTTTTCATTGCCAGGGAAAGCGGGTTTTTGAATTTCCCCGGAAATCACAAGATTTCCCGAACAATACAAAAATACAAAACGATGCAAAATATTATTTAATTAAGTTTATTTGAACAAAAAATCATATACAAAATATTTCTTTGAAAATAGGATTTTAGTACAGAATAATCTTTTATAGAATCGTTTGCCAGCCTTTTTCTAAATTTATTTGACAAAAAAAAGAGTCCTGTCAATGAGAAACACGTTCACTTTCTAAGGATGTCGGCCTCATACCCACTTTCCTAAAAAAACTTGTAATTCCATCTTTCTTTGAATCGAATTAGCGTTTTCTTTACTAATTGCTGCATTCAAAATATCCTCAAATGATAAAATTTTTACCTTTTTTCAACATCTCTTCCATAAATAGTATTTACTACATTTTAAGAATCTAATGGCATAATCGCGGGAATTACTGCACAAATTTTTCGGAATTTTTTTCTCGAAAAAATGTGCGGGATCCCTGGATATTTTTTTGGGAATGCCCGTTTGGAAAAAATTTTAGAGAGCAAAGTGCCCATTTACATCATATGATTTTTGCCGTTGCAACTTTTGTCGGTTCTTCTATAAAATTGCCTTTGCGTTTATATTGTGCAATTTTTATCGCAGCAAATTTTTCTGTGCAACCGCACTTAAATAGCTTTTTCGTCAGAAGAGAACGAATCATCAAACCAAACGAATCAAAGAGTATACTCGCTTGTGCGCCCCTTTTGATTCCGCTTTCCACTCTCGACCAAAAAGTATGTTTCACAGCGAGAAAAATCTAACAATTTAAACGGCATTTTTTCTTTCTTAAGTCATTGAAAAAAATAGTTCAAATTTGTTTAGAAAATTTCGAATATTGAGCCAACAAAGATAATTTGTGCGGTTCAGAATTGGAGGCAAAACTCCACAGAGTTTGCTTCCAAATTCAAGAAGAACTTGCAAAATCAATAAAAGCCAGCTGCTTAAGCACATGTGTTGAAAAGTGTGCAAGCAGCAGAATTCATTTAAAAGCGTGGAAATTGGTTATCAGACGTTAAAGACCATGTTGGCATTTCTGAAATGCTGACTAAACCCCACTAAAGAAATTGGTTTTCGCATCAAAACATATCTGGCGATACAGAAGTTAATCTGCTAAACCAACGCAAACGCCGAATGTACATGGTGCCAAGAAATGCGTTGTATAAGCTGGGACCAGATCGATCTTATCTATTGTTGGTTGCTAAAATCTGGCCAGACGATCTCAGGGGACATGAACCGAGCACAATTGCTTATCTTGATGTGTGAATTGGTCGAAAAACGCCCGGAATATGCACCCAGATATGAAGTCATATTATTCCATTATGACAACGCTCGGCCAGTTAAAAACTTTTTTGACAACAGTGGTTAATAGTTTTGCCTAGCCTGCTTTATAGTCCAGACGACAGCTTCCAGAATCCGCTCCAGAGTATTTTGGTCTCCACCAGTAAACGTCTGAGTTATTTCCTAGGTACTCCACCAGTAAAACGTCTGAGTTATTTATGTTAAAAAAAGTTAAAAACTTTTTTGACAACAGTGGTTAATAGTTTTGCCTAGCCCGCTTTATAGTCCAGACCTTTTGCCTTATCCAACTGCAGTTTCTTCTGATCATTGCAGTAAGATTTCACTGGAATACGCTTCTCCTCCGAATATAGTGTCTGAAACTGGTTTGATTCGCTCTTGGCACTAAAAATTAGCAGTTCTTTTAGCGCGGAATTTATATGTTTGCCAGAAAGAAGGGAAAAGGTCGTAGGACGATGACCAATTTTTATATATGTATGTAGTATTAACATTTTACAAAAACTCGCCAAAATCGCAAAAAAAACAAAAATTACGCATTTTTAAGTTATACACCCAACTAAAAAGCACTAAATTTTTTAAGTATTTGTACATATTTCAAATTTGTGTTGAAATATTCACACATTTAGAATTTAAATACTAGAAAGTGTAACGGTTAACTGAACATCGTTTTTAAGACGATTTTTATAAATTTTTTTCATTAAAGAAAAATCGTTAAAATTAAGTAAAAAAAAATATTATAGACGTTTTCACATTCATTAGTGAAAGTGTATTTGTATTTCTTTTTTGTTTTAGGGGTATAAAGTAAAATTTGATAACAAAAAGATAATTAATATAATTTCAATTTGAAAGTACTATTTACAGAATAACTGGAACTGTTGTATATAAATAACTAGAAGATAAAAATAAACAGCAAGGTCAAGTTAATTCTTTTGTTAACAAAAAAAAACTAATAATTGTATTTTAAAAATCAAACGAAAAAAAGTTTCTTTAAAAATAACTAAAATAATAAAAAAAAAAAAAAAATAGAACTAAAGATGATTGTAATAGGCTTTTTACACTTGCTCACATCTTACATCTTTCATCTTATCGCAAAGATGATAACATCTTCCCAAAAGAATTGTACAGGGCTTAAAATCAACATCTTTCTTCAGCTTTAAAAGATGTTCCTATCTCATGTTGTTTCTTTCAACATCTTTCGATTATTTTAGTGTCATCATTATAAAATACAAATAATTTGTTAAAAAGTATATACCATCACTAGAAAACAATACAAAAGAGCCGGACAGCAATATCATTTATTTTGTTTTTATTCGCTCGTACACGTGAAAATAAATATTTTTATGATGAAAGATGTTACAAATGTAAACAAGTTTTTTTCATTTTTAACATCTTCCACGCGTTCCTCTAAGATGTGCTCAAGTGTAAAAAGGCTATAATACAAGCGACGTTTTAAAACATGACAATACATACTATGCATGGACGAGTTCCAATAAGTTCAAACAATGTCAACTGACCCAAAGTGCACAGAAAAAAAATTATCCATGCGTACACAATAATATCCTGTTTACACTTGCATACGTATCGGAGGAACTTATAGAAGATGTGAAAAAAGTAAAACATGCATTTACACTTGCAACATCTAGCATCTGCTATAGTAGCAAATGGTAGCGCTGCTTTCAAAACAAATGTCGTTTTGTCAGTGATGCCACCATATTAACAGAATGTATTACTACTTTTCTAGTGATGACACTTCTATAATCGACAGATATAGAATGGAATAAATTAGATAGGAACATCTTGTAAAGATGTTGATTTTTAGCTTTTTGTAGTTCTTATACAAATATGAACAATGAAACACTCGTTTATAGGCTTTTTACACTGATCAACATCTACAATCAAAGATGTATAAAATGTGAAACACTCGTTTACATTGCTCAAATCTAACATCTACCATCAAACAAAAACGTCACCATTTTTAAAAAAAGTGCCAAAATTTAAAAAGACAACACAAAAATGTATTTGAAGTTCCATTTTTTTTTAGTGATGCCACAATAATAATAGAACTTATTGCCACTTTTCGAGTGATGACACTAAAATAGTCGAAAGATGTTGAATGGAATAAAATGAGATAGGAACATCTTTTAAAGATGTTGGTTTTTAGCCCTATGTATTTCTTATGGAAAGACGTTAACATCTTCGCAAATTGATAGTAGATGTTAGATGTTGATTAGTGTAAAAAGGCCACTACGATGTTCACATCTAACATCAATTGAAAATGTCACCAATTTTGAATAAAAAAATGTTAAAAAATTTTTTCTACAAAAGTGCTAAATATTGACAAGAAAACATAAAAGTTTCAAATACATTTTTGTGTTTTCTTGTCAATATTCAATTAGTTTAAAAGCATAAAAAATATTTAACAAAAAACATTGCAAGAAAATAGGAAAACTTGGCGAATGGTAACGCTGCTTTTAAAACAAACGGTTTTCTTATCAGTGATGCCACAATTTTTTTTTTTTTATTTATTCACAATTTTGAAAACTTAAACTATAATAAACACTAGTAATTTTTTATATACAAAGTCCCTTAATAGAGCTCTCGAGTATTATTGGTTTAACAAATGATTTACAAAATTCATAACTAATGTACATTAGAGCGACTCACTAAAAAAAGTGGTCGATGTACCCTCCTTAAAATGTACCTTGGACTTTTTTAAGATGACGTTTTGAATATTTCGGCTCTAGCTTTTACCTCTCGTTAGCTGGACCAGTTTGAAAAAGGGTATATTTTTGCATGTTTTGTTAATTTGAGAATCAGTTTCCTTACCAACACATGCAAATTGGGTATCGTAAGAAAGATTTTTTTAAGGCGCGTCCAACTGTATATACAATTTGTCCAAGGACGATCATCCATGTCATTTTTTAAGGATTTTCTGTAAAAAAAAATGGTTTTTGAATTTTTTGTTCGGGGTTGTTTGTAATAAAAGTGTCAAATTAACATATTTTCATATTTAGTCGATTTAATTAAATACGTGTCTCAGCTTTTTTTGAAATTCGTGCTAGTTCGCGTTTTGGCAAAAATGCATTGGGGTGGTAACCCTTCGTTTTAAATAGGGCAATATGGGTATCCAATTTTTTCTTTTGCCAAGTACATCAGCTTTGTATGTAAACAATATGGATTTTTGCAAATTATATGCATTTTGCACGGTGCTCTGGAATATATAAAAATGCAATTTTGTAGTAACTCTAATATGACAGCGGATTTAGTTTCTAGATCATGTATGGATGAAAATAAGACTAAAGAAAGAAAAAAAGAAATGATCCACGACTTTTTGGCGGCATATTTTTTTTGCAAATTAAAAAAAATTCAAGTCGTGTATCATTTCTTTTTTTTTTTTTTCTTTCTTTCTTTAGTCCTATTTTCATCCATACATGTTCTAGAAAATAAATCCGCTCACGAGAGGTAAAAGCTGGAGCCGAAATATTTAAAATGTCATCTTAAAAAAGTCCAAGGTTCATTTTTAGGAGGGTACATCCAGCGTTACCGTTCAAAATTTTCAAAAAGGGGCACAAAAAGGGGATTTTCAAAATAAAAGTGGCACAAAAAGGGGAATTCTGAGAAAAAAAGGGGCAACTTTAAAAATAAGACCATTTTCATTTTTATTAAGTTATTTTCACGGAAAACATAAACGTTATAAAAAATAAGCCTCTTCTTATGTATAAATAAAAGGCCTAACTCCACTTTTCGAGAATTTCTCAATTTTGTTATATTACTATCTAATTAGATGTGAACCCTTTAAAAATGATTTGGTTCTTTTATAATTTAAATATTTTCCTTTAAAAAATATGAAAAATTGGTATAGGGTTTTAATCTTATATGAGTTTTTCCGAAGCTACCAGCCAGATAAAAGGGATATATACATAACAAAATTAGGCCATTATATATTGCTTAAATATGAATTGCTAAGCTCTTCTCTAGTCTTTATTTTGTGGAGTAAGGCCTTTTAGCATTTGACACATCCATATATAGTCGAACTTCCCTATATTATACAGAACTAACATTTTTTTTACTATTGTTTATAAAAACTGGTATTTTAGTTCGATTATCCATTATCAGTAATATCCATATAAGGAACAGTTTGAAGACTTTTGCGTTTAATTGTTTAAGTGTTTAATTGCTTGTAAAAAATAAAGTGCTGGAAAATAATCTGCTAGGCTACAAAACCTTTTGTGCTGCTTATTTAACTTTTAATGATCAAATTTATTTTAAAATAAATGCTGCTACATTTTTGTCCACTAAAACGAGTGACTGTTGTTAAAATCGTTATCAAGAAACTAAGATACTGCCATGCTACCTTTGCGCTTAGTTAATTGTATACCATATTTTTAGGTAATTTTACCTATGATTTTTTTTGTGTTTAAGGAGATCAAATTATAATAATTTTTAAATTTGTTCATTATATAGAAAGCTTCATTTTATAGAACTTCACTATAGAGATGTTCGAATGTATATATACACAGTAAAAAAACATGTCTTGTTTGCAACTTAACGTGTATGAGCTGTTGCATATAATTTTACCCTTCGCCACAGCTGGAAATATATAAGTTCGTTATTATATAAGTTTGTCGTTCCATTTTTAATTTAACAAAATCGGTAACTAATTGACTTAGTAATAGACTTATAACCACGTTAATATTCCCAAAATAAGGGCTTTGGCACAATAGCGAATTTATTATGAGTGATAGGTGGACCAAATTTAGTTCTGATATTTCTTATTAGGAGAAGTTAGTAGTGGTACGATTTTTATTAATGCATTACAGTGGTATGCTGTTTCTTTAGTTGTTATATAAGAATCTACTTTCCGAAAATATGCATCTATATATATTTATTAATGAGTTCAACATGGACTGCCGGGTATCAACTTTCAGTCTATTGGACCACTTATTGTTTTATAATGCTAATTTAAAAAAAAAAATCCGTTTAGCGGATGCACTTCTATACGGTAAAGTAAAAACATACAATCATATAAAAGCTGGAAGTTCAAAAAGGGGCAAAAGGGGCAGAAAACATACAAAATGATACAAAAGGGGATTTAAAATAAAGGGCCAAAGAAAGTGGCATGGCATTAAAAAAGGGGCAAAAATGCGACTTTAGTCGCATAACGGTAACGCTGGGTACATTGAGCATGAATTTTGCTTCCATACAACTTGAGTCCATACAACTTATTATACCCACACCACAATAGTGGAGAGGGTATTATACATTTGTGCTGATGTGTGTAACGCCTTAAAGTATACCGATCTACTCAGAATCACTTTCTGAGTCGAACTAACGATGTCCGTCCGGCTCGCTGGCTGGCTGTCCATGTAACCTTGTGCGCAAAGTACAGGTCGCAATTTTGGAGATAATTTGATAAAATTTGGGTCATAGGTTCTTATTGGCATAAGGACCAAGCCTATTGAATATGGGCCGAATCGTAGGACCACAAGGGAAGATAGGGGGAAATTTCTTCCTCTCAGAAACTATCAAACCGATTTTAATGAAATATAAAACATAGATAGATCCATATCTATATGGACACAAAATGTATAAACCACGTGGGGAGATAGGGGCAATTTCTGCCTCTCAAACCGATTTTAATGAAATTTAAAACATAGATAGATCCATATCTATAGGGACACATAGATAGATCCTTATCTAAAGGGACACATTAGCTATACAGTTTTTAAAAAATAGGACCACAAGGGGAGGCAGGGGGCAATTTCTGCCTCTCCTTAACTTTCAAACCGATTTTCATGAAGTTTATAAACATAGATAAATCCATATTTACATGGACACATAAGCATGATGTGTTTTTAATACTGTGGTGAAGGGTACATATGGTCGGGCTTGACCGAATATACTTTCTTACTTGTTTTTTTTTTTTTTTTTGTAATGAAAAGTTTAAAAAACATTACTTAGGTATTTTTAAGAGGTTATTAAAAATTGTCAAAGGGATAAAATAAGGTGATGCCACAATAATAAAAGAACTTATTGCTACTTTTCTAGTAGAATGGAATAAAATGAGATAGATCTTATAAAGATGTGGATTTTAAGCTTTGAGTATTTCTTATGTTAACATCTTCGCAAATTGATATTATATGTTGACAAGTAAACAGAAAGCTGTGTATCGTTAAACGGGATCATACATTGTTAGTTTTGACTTCAATGTACATATGTACCACGATGTTTTGTATATCAGCCTATGTCGCAAAGCGTTCTCTGTCGGACGATATTTTTTTTTTCTTGTTAGAAATCACATACAAGTTGATTTTATACCCTCCACCACCAATAATGGTGAATGAAAGTATACTAAGTTTGTCATTCCGTATGAAACGTTTTTACTTTTCATCTCAGACTTCATAAAGTTTATATATGTATGTACATTAAGGGTGTTCTTATTTTCAAATGTCAGATTTTTGTAAACCGCCGGGCAGTTTACTGTTTCTTTGTATTTAAAATGTAAATATGTAAAGTTTGGACCGAATCCGATAACGTTTTATGGACCCGGAAACGACTTCAAATATTTAAAAAGTGAATATGAGCAAAACATCAATTTTAATACATATTTCACTTTTTAATCGCGTCGATTCATTATTTTCTTCAATAAATACTGAATGAAAAAATCTATTTTAATTTTCTTCTTCTTCTTAACATTATTCAATATTATCTAGGGTAGGGGGGGACAATCCAATTTTTGACCATGTTTTTTACATTTTTAGGAAAAAAAAACCATTTTTAGGTGCTACTTATTATGTTATCAAATATTGATCTGAGTGAAGGTCCTAACAGTGAAATAAAAGTATTTGTGATTGAAGTGTTAAGTGTTCTAAAGTTATATAACAATTAAGATTAAGATGTCAAAAATATTATCGAAATCGACTACGGAAGAAGCACGAAGCATTCTCAACGTTAAAACACTTAAAGCCAACGAAAATTAAAACAAAATTGATTTAATTTGGAATGCTTATCACCAAATTACATTCAAAAAACCTTTGCTGAGAAAAGATCAAATGCCCAAAAGCAAGCTGCTAAAACATTTCTTGAAAATCTGGACGAGTTATTTGATATTGCCACCGTAGATCCTATAGACCTATAGAAAATTCGGATTGTAGAAAATAGACTGTTTCTAGAAATGCGAAGACAAAAAGGACGTCCTGGTTGCATGGCTGGTGTCTATTTGATTTTATCGATACGTGAAAAGGAAGATCGAAGAGGAAAAGTCGAGTCAATCAGGTAAGTTTTGTATATGAACCAATTTAATTTTTTAATGTTCAGTTTTCGATTTTCTAGATGTTTGTCAGCTTATGGAGTGGACTGATGAAGATGAAGTTAACAATTTACCAATTTACAACACGGCTATCGAGACAGAAAACTTAAGCTCATATTCTGTTTAAGGTCAAAAACGAGGCCGGAAAAGGACAATGCCAAAGTGTCTGATGGAATGGCAGTTCACATTCTCATAGCAGCAGCTGAAGCATTAGGACACCGTGTAAAAGAACTTGTCATTCATCATTCAACTATTCATCGTTTGCTCCAAGAAACCCGTATAAAAGAATCTAAAGAAATTTCAGGTGTTTTTACGGATAATGTAGGTTTTTTTTTTTATTTTTAATTAAAGGTAGTCTTAAATTCAGTTGCAATGCTTTTATCATATATAGATTAGTAAAATTGGTTCGGTGGTAGCTCATTTTGATGGAAAGCTCATGAAAGATCTGATCGGATCCACAAAAGTTTAACGTATTGAAATTTTGGTGAGTTTTGGAGCACCGAAAGTAGAATCTTCAACTGGAAAAAATATTGCGGATGCAGTTTATGAAAGATAAGTTAAATGGAATATTGTGGACCAAGTAAACGGCTTGTCATTTAATACAACGTTTTAAAATACTAGTATCAACACAGGTGCCTCTGTGCTCTGGGAAAAAAGGGCGTAGTATAATAAATCTACCTTGCCGCCACCATGTGTACAAAATTTTATTGCGCAGCGTTTTCGAAACTATGTTATATTCAACATCTGCTCCAGAAGTTTCAATATTTGAAATATTTGCTTAATCATGGCCAAGTTTAACAAATAATTATTTACAAGTGGCAAGAAGATGCAACTGTTTCTTTACATAAAAGTCTTACTTATGAAAAATGAATCATATGGATTATGCGATATTTGCATTTTTCTAGTGAAACTTTATATTAAAGTCTAGTTTAGTATATCAATGTCAAGATTTGACTTTTATTCAAATATAAGTTTTGAAAAGAAACGTAAAATGGTTGAAAAACTTAAATTAAAAGAACCAATTGTCAAATTAAAAAATGGCCGAAACTATTCAAATTTAACAGACTTGTGTGATTTGGTTTCGTTTATCCCTAGAATTTCTACAGTTTGATCCTTCAACTTCGTTTGAATTTGAGGAAAGTTGGACATTCTGTCAGAACTTATTTGTTGTTAATGATGCTGCTGAGGGAGGCGTTATATTTATTCAAGACTTTAACAGAATTTTAACTAATGATGAAGAGGGGAAACAATTGTTGCTTCAGGTTGTTGAGGCTTATCGACAAAAATATCCATAAATTTAAGAAATAAAGATTCAAAGACCAATTCTCTTTTTCAATGTTATTGTTGTTATTTTTACTCAAACCAATAAAAAAAAAATAATTATATTTTTCAAAACTAACTGCCTGTTTGTAGAACGCGAGCACAAAAGTGACTCGCTTAACTTACATTTAAGACAAAAACTAATTTTGAAATTTTGTTTTTGTTTTAAATGTAAGTTGAACGAGTCACTTTTGCGCTCGCGTTCTACAAACAGGCAGTTAGTTTTTGTCAACAGGCGGACACTGTTGAAAACACGCTCATTTTCGTAAAACTCAAAAGAAGAGAACAATGTTGGTCTCAAATTACTTTAAGTTATCAGAAGGATGAGAGTTATGAGCAGTGTTGCCAGAAGAAGGGAAAAATCACTACATGTATGTTTTTGTGACACTAAAATAGAAGCATATGGAAAATCGGACAGATTCCTTATTGTCGCAAAAATTTAGGGATTTTTCGTCATATCGAAATATTTTTAAAATAAATACAGAAAAAACGTTTTGTTAATGATATTTTCTCGTCCAAAACGGTTGAAAAGTTTTCTTTTCACTAAAATCGCTTAAAAATATATTTACAGAGTTGTTTATGGTTTAAAAAGTGGGTTTTTGTAGGGGAAATTTTTTTAACGTGAAGGGAAAATCGGATTTTTTTTAGCATGTGCAGGTATTTTTTTGAAAAATCTACTGGCAACACTGTTTATGAGTCCAAATGTGGAACCAACACCCTAAAAAATTGATAATTTTCTTTCAAAAACTAGCATAAATTGTGGTAACAAGCACGGATTGATATAAGATTTGGCACAAATTCGTTCTATATGACAAGAAATAACATTTGGGAGATTGACAAGGTGTCGTAAAGTCATAAGTCTTAAAATAATAAGATGAAAAAATACGACTGTTGTCAACAACCCCTCATAATTTAGTGTACTATTTTAAACTTAAATCAGCTGATTTAAAACCAATATAAATAATAAATATTTACCTAACATCAAAATGTTTTTTAATTTAAATCTATGAATTAATAAATTAAATTAGATCTTACCTGACTATTTTCCATTTTTTATACGCAAATCGAAAATAAATTTTATTTGGTTTGTTACCCAAACATCAGAGTCCTAAGCCGATTTAATTTGACGCCGCAAGTGTTTTGTTGCAAAAATTGGTAGCCGCAGGTTAAATTCGAACGGCGACGGCTACAAAAACTAATGGGGGTCGGCTAAGCCTTAAACCGTAAGAAGTAATGCTACTGTAGTAAAATTTACTACGTCAAAGTTTTATAGGCGAATTAACTTATATATGACTAGAAAAAAAGCATAAAGATTTCTGATTGTCGGTCAATAAATAACCATACGTAGGGTCTAACCCGCGAGGAATTGCAATACTGACGTCCATTTCTATGGAGAATAATTTATAAATTTAGTATAGGGCTTACGCCTGAAATATTCTAACTGTCGGTGGAGGGTTTCAAAGATTCGGCACAGCCTTAAATATCACTCTTACTTATCATTTAATTTAGTATGGGATTTATAATACAGGGTGGGGCAAAAGACACGCCTGGGTGTAAAAATTTAATAACTTTTTAGTTTATAATTGATTTTTATTGCTTTTTTTAAATATATAGACTGATTTCATAAGCGCAGTATTGCAAAGCATCACTAAAAAAAATTCGTTGACAAGGCATCACAAATAAAACCGATTTACGAATTTTGCAACCGTTGCACACTGGGGCCAAAAGCCTTTTTTCGCGGATCAATTCATATCTCCTCAGCTTCAATAGTGAGGCACACTAAATAAGATGTGGGTAACTATTAGAACAAACCTAATGTTCCAACAAAATCTTGGAGGAG
This sequence comes from Pollenia angustigena, assembly GCA_930367215.1. Taxonomy (NCBI): domain Eukaryota; kingdom Metazoa; phylum Arthropoda; class Insecta; order Diptera; family Polleniidae; genus Pollenia; species Pollenia angustigena. Next base: position 217,224,822 of record OV884058.1, on the reverse strand, counting down.
TAAGAGAGGGGATACGGGTACCCTTCATACAAAAAAAAATTGTATGTAATAAATTTTTATTCACGCACTCCATGTTTTAATCATTGTAATATATAATTTTAACCATTGTCACTCGTGACTCACGTGTAACAAATCACTCACTACATTTGCACATCTCTTATAAAACCAATGATAGCAACAGTTAATGGTTGCATAATTATATTTATTACTTTTTAAAATAACTTTCGATAAACGCATTTAACTATGAAAAGTTTTAAGCTTTTTTTTTGCCATTACTACAACGTTACATCGGTATTTTCTAACAGACGTTGATTTGATATCGCATTTTCTCGATTTTTGAAAATAAATGAATGTCATCCCTATTTAACATGTGACAGATGTTAAATTTTTTATGTCTCAAAAAGTTCCATAATGCAAATAAAAAACTTTATTTTATTTTAAGAATCTGATTAAAGGTCGTGTGATGAAGAAAAAAAACAAAATCTTCAGAGAAGAGTCATAAGACAAATTTTTAATTTGCAGGAAACAAATTAATTGCTATAAACTTAAGAATACCCCTCTAAGCATTTTCTACTTCTTTAAAGACTTGTTGAGTATTATCGTCTTAACAAAAGTGAATTTATATTCGCCTTAGACAAGATAGATCCCTCGATGAAGAGTTGTGTGCGATCAACATTCATTCCGACTACGTTAAAACTGCCAACAACAATTTAGTGTTGGAAATAACTTTAACCTTGGATTGTCACAGTCTTCTGTGTCTCTAAGAGACTTTAATGTATGGCAAAAGTTTTTGTTATAAAATGACTCCTAACCGCCGCAGACACAAGTCCTGTTTCAACATTCAACAGTAAAGATGCTAAAGCACAATACATTTGTAATATAAAGAACGGTTGGGGTCCTTCAATACCTTAGGGGTATTCGTTTCTTATTAGAGGCTCGTCAACTACATTACAACCATAATTAAGCCTTTCATAAGGTATGCGTGGAATATAACAGTTTAACTAAAAATTTGTATACATAAAATAAGTAATAATTTGAAATAAATGATCATGAGCTTTGAAAGTTCTAAAAATTTTAAAAATATTGAATCTGTGGAAATAAGAGGACAAATATGAGCTAGTTTTTTGTAATTCGAATCTAGTTTTATTGTATTAATTTTTTTTATTTTTTAATTGTTTAACGGCCAATATCACCAAGTTTAGTTAAAACTAACTATTACTTTAACTTCCAGTTAACAAAATGTTTTTGACACTTATAACTGATAGTTAATTGTAACTTAACTTGGTAAAATCAGTCTTAAGACTATAAAAACTATAAACAAAAATAAATATGTATGTAACTATTAGAGTTGTCAACCGATTAAGAATAATTCGATTAATCGATCAAACAAAACCAAACTCTTGTTCGAATAATTTTAAAACGACTATTTTCGAATAACGAATAAATCGATTAATTAATGTCGATTAATCGAACAATTTTTTTTATTAAAAATAAATTATATAAAAGCTTAGAATTTGATTTATTCTCATACGTTTTTAGTGATTTTATACAAAATGTAGGAAAGTTAAAAATATTGTTGCCATAGCCCTGGTTGTTATTTATCTCAACGTTTAGTAAGCAAAACCGTGTTGAGTACTCATTGTATTTCAAAAATGTATTTTTTGTTCTTATTAAACAAATCTTAACAAACAATTGAGTAGGTGAGTTGCAAATCTCGTTCGTTACAAAATTAATAATACGAGATGACAACTGATTCTTACAGTTCTTTAAGCGCTTTATGAGAAGAAATTAACTAATTGTTAGACCTCAGAGTTGATTTATTCAAAGTTAGCAGATGGAAAAAAGTTCGTTATGAACTAACTCTGGGCTAAAAAGCTGCTAAGCTAAGTCGGTATTCTAGTTAGCGGCTGGTTGTACGTAGTGTACAAACTGTGGGTCACTTTTTGTTATGAATACGGCTGTATATGTATATCTTTACCATTTGCGTAAGTGTAACAATATTACCATTGAAAACGAAGTTCAATGGAAAAATACATTAAGAGATACAGCGGCTGTTCTATTGAAGAAATTATTGACAGAAGTTTGGCTGAAGATAGTAGTCTGCCAACTCCTTTCGAAAATCCAGAGTAATATCGGATTATTAAGGAACTAAGGGTTTTAAGATGCTTTTAAGTAACGCAACGATTTGGAGTTAAGATGAACAATTTTATGCATAGCGGATGGGATGGTAGATTTTCCATAGTAATTTTTTTGTAAAAATAATTTTTTTATTTGTTATTCTCATCGATTAATCGAAATTTTTTTTAGATTTAATCGTTTGATCGAACGAACAAAAATAATTATTTGAATTATTCGAACAAAGTTGAAAGGCGAATAATTGACAACTCTAGTAACTATGTATAACAAAATTGCAATTTATTTTCTTTTAATAACCCAATCAGTCTACAAGTAGTGCCCATGTTCTACATCAAGTAGTGCTGGGATACTATCGATATTTTCCACTATCGATATTTATCGATAGTTCAGATTTCACTATCGATATTACTATCGACTGAATGTTTGTTCTTGCGCAGGAAAACTTTAATTATTTTTTATAAGGCTACATACAGTCCATTGTTTTCATCACTTTATTGAATGTATGAGACGCATGTATATACGCACGTTATTTTAGATGGCAGTTTTTTAAAAATTGATAAGTACCTTTCTGAAGGAGCCGAAGTAACATGGACTATAAGATATTCCATTGCAACTTAAAAAAATTTTCTTAATTCTAAACGCAAAAAGGTAATCAATCTAGCGGACTTGTCCTCTAATGGTCGTTCATTGTTTTGTCCTATGCTTCAATTGCATTTGGATTTGCATTTGGATTTTTTTTACAGCATTACAAAAATATTTGACATTTCAGTCCCTATATAAACATTTCGACTTAAAGGCCTTTAATTAGCAGTAAAAAGCTCTGCTAAGCAATCCATACTACTTGCCATTCTTGTTGTTTGTATTCATTGCTGTAATTCAGCGCGAATTAATAATAACAAGTAAAAATTTGCGGCAAAAAAACTGTGTGTGTATAGCTGCTGTTAGATGTCTTCTTATCTGTATTTTAAATACTAAAAATATCGATATTTATATTTTTCCTATCGATATTTATATTTTTCCTATCGATATTTTCGATATTTTCAGACTATCGATAATATCGATAGTTTCCCAGCACTAACATCAAGTACTGGTCCTCATATGCACTAGTATTTTTATATACAAACTCTAACACTGTTAGCACTAGTACTTCTTGTTCTAGTAATTGTTCTAGTGACATTAAGACAATTAACTCTTAATCTTTTGCAGGGAAGTAATAAGTTTAAGCACGAATACATCAAGGCTATAATAGAAATACTTGCTTGTCCTGTAGCTCGTTTCTGTATTTCTCGCATCGTAAAATTTCTTATATGAAGTGTGAAACAAAAAATTCCATCGTTTTTCGATTTATGAGATAAAAGTGTTTCTGTATTTGAATGCGAAAACAGACACAACAAATTCTGTTTATACTGGAATACATACATATTTCCAGTCAAATAAAAGCGAAACGTCAACAAAAGAAATAAATATAATAAAAACAGGGCTGCCAGATTTGACGAGTTATCGTCATCTTGACGATTTTTTGTTCCGATATTAACAAAGTGACGTTTTGATGATTTTTGCTAAAAAAGTGACGAAAGCAAAAGCAAAAACAAAATCAAAAATATTTTATAATTTTGTTGTTACTTTCTATAGAAATTCATCTTGAATTTTTAAATTTCAAACACTTCTATTTTGTGGCGTTGAAAATTGAAAAAACAAATAATATGAATGTCTGTAGAAAGCAATTCTAGATTAATGAGGAGGGCACACCGTGGAACTCCCCAGGGAGGGGTGCTCTCACCAATGCTTTGGACGCTTGTCGTCAACGAACTTCTCAATGGACTTCAGGACGGTGCGGCAAAGATAACCGCATACGCAGATGACGTGGCGGTGTTAGTTGCTGGCAAGGATCTGAACACTATTAGTTCTGTAATGGAGGCTACGCTGGCGATCATCAACCAGTGGGCAGCCGGCGTAGGACTGGGAGTTAATCCCGAGAAGACGGACCTAGTACTATTTACGAAAAGGTACAAAGTTGGTCCATGGAGGAAACCTAGACTAGGGGGTACTAGCCTGGAACTTAAATACCACACAAAGTACCTGGGAGTAATATTGGACAGCAAACTGTAGTGGAGATTGAATGTGGAAGAGAGGGTGAAAAAGGCAACGAATGCGCTCTACGCATGTAAAGGAATGCTGGGCAAGACGTGGGGTCTAACCCCTGCTCTTACACATTGGGTCTACACATCGGTGGCGAGACCAATCTTACTCTACGGGATACTTGTATGGTGGACGGCATTGAATAAGAAATCGTACCGGAATATGCTAACGGGCGTACAGAGACTCGCCGAACTTAGTATCACCGGTGCCTTGCGTAGTACACCGACTGCGGCTCTGGATGTGATCCTGGACTTGCAGCCGATTCATCTGGTGGCAGAAGGAACAGCGAGAAAGTCTGCGATCCGCTTAAGAGCGACGGGACAGTTTGCATACGGACCTTATGGTCATGACAGTATTATAAGGGGAATAGATTGTAGCAGTGACTACACCATTCCGAGGCTGACATTTGGAAGGAGACCACGAGTTACCTTGGAGGAGGACGGCTGGTTGGCAGGACTCCGATCCGACCATGGGACCTTCAGTTTCTATACTGACGGTTCCAAAATGGAGGACGGAGTTGGAGCTGCAGTCTTCTGCCGGGAACTGGGCATTCGGGAATCTTATAAGCTTCCCGATTACTGCAGCATATTCCAGGCGGAGATATTTGCGGCCAAAATGGCTGCTGATTTGGCACGTAATTCCATTACTGGGAACTCGCACGTAAATTTTTACATCGATAGTCAGGCGGCGATCAGGGCGATAACCGCTGACTATTCATACTCTTCGATCGTCCAGGAGTGTAGGGACTCGATGGATGGACTCTGTGCGAATAATAGAGTTCACATCTATTGGGTTCGTGGCCACCAGGGCATAGAAGGCAACGAGGAAGCGGACGAATTGGCGAAACGGGGGGTCCATTTACCATACGATAGGGTGATGGCTATTCCAGCTCCGATTCAGAACATAAGGAGGGATACGGACTCTGCTATACGGAGGAGATCAGAGGCGATTTGGGATAGCACCAGAACGTGCAGGGTCTCCAGGGTAATGTGGGGATCCTATGATCCAGTGTCGACGAAAATTCTTCTGTCATTACCGAGAAGGGACTGTAGACTTCTGGTAGGCTTTTTGACGGGTCATTGTTGGACTGCGGTACACGCCCGTAGGGCGGGGCGGTTGAACAGTGACAACTGTAGATTCTGTGGGGTACCAGGGGAAAAGGAGACAGTGGAGCATTTAGTCTGCTACTGTCCGGCACTCGTGCGCTCCAGGGCGAACTGTCTGGGAGATCATTACCTCCAAGGTCTTGGGGAAGTCTCCGGAATTGGGTTAATGAGACTCCTGGCATTCGTCAAGAGAGTGTGGGGTACTCTGAGTACCATTACATCAGAATGACCTTTTTCTAATATTCTTCTGTGGACAATCGCACATCGTGGTAACGCTAAGGACCTATTTGGTCTATGCGGGGTCTTTGTGACCGGCCACTTTAACCTAACCTAACCTGTAGAAAGCAACAACAAATTTATAAAATATTTTTGATTTTGTTTTTGCTTTTAATGAAATTGTTGCCGTTGCGTTTTACACTTAGTCTTCGAAATAAGATAATTGTAAATATTTTTATATGTTTGTTTATTAGATATCCTAAGAAACAAGGGTTAAATTTTTATATGTATCCCTATTGTAAAAATTGTCCTCGAAATTGTTTGTCTCTTCCCTAAAAAATGTATCTGCAAAAGCAAAATTTCGAGGGAAAGTAATGGACCGACTTGGCTTATTTATTTATACATAAGCAAAATATGATTGATATTTGATATTATTATCTTATATGTAAACTTTTGTGCCAAAACCATTATTCCGGCAAGAAAGAAATTTGTTTGTCTCCCAGTAAAAACTTTGTCAAAATGGAAAGCTTCTTTCACTCGTTATTTAGTAGCTTTTTTCCATAAGAACTTCGATAACTACTTTTTTCTGGATGTATTTAGATAAAAAAAATTACTTACTTTTGAATTTGTTCATTTTGGCACAACCCTTGTTAAATTCATTAGTTTTTCAGTAGAATTGTATGTAGTGCTTTTATGTGTTTCTGATTACTTAACATATTATTTTGTAGGCGAAGATTTTACTGGGTCTTTAACCCGTTTATTTATGAACCGATTTTTTTAATTTTAACTACTAGCTATTCTACTTAGTCTATTTCAGGTAAAAAAGAAAAAGATTATAGGAATAGGTTTTTTAAAGATTAATATCTCAGCCATTTGTAAACCGATATAGTTAAATTTCAATAATATACTATTTCGGACTACATACGATATAAATATAAAACAACGTTGTCACTATCAATTCCATAAAAACCCAGAATATTTATAATACTGTTATCAAAGCTGATTTAATTTAAAAATTTTCCATTTTGATCTCGGTTTTTGTAAATATGTATATATCTATTTTAAAAAAGGATTGTTTAATTAAGTTTGGTTTCTTTTTGCTTTTGTAAAAATATTTATTTTATTTTTTGTTTAAAATGATATTTTCTCATGCCTTTGTGTAACTTCTCCAGAGAAAAATAACAATTTTAAATTGTTATCAGATTAAAGAAATTATTAAATACCCATGAACTTTAACTATGTTTTTGTTTGATTATTTTATAATAAAAGTCGAAACAAATTTGTTTAAAATTGATCTTAAATTGCACGATTCTTATAACAAAAAAGACGATCTTTTTTATTTTTTTCTCAGGAAATTGACGATTTTGACACAAATTTATCTGGCAACACTGATTAAATCCAAAACAAGAAGAGGCTAAAAAAAAATTTAATATAACAAAATATAACAATTGTTTTTTGTTTATTTTCATCATATAAATTATGCATTCATCATTTATATTCCTTCTATTTTTTTATTTATTTATAGTATATAAACATATTTTAAATTCAAAATATCTACATTTTGTTTTTCTCGCCACCAATTTCAAATGTGACTTATTTTCACAGTTGTTGAAAGAAACTTTTTGCAAAATATTGTTATAGAAACATTTTTTCTCGCATCCTTCCAATAATTGCTGGAAAATTATTTAAATGACAAATAATTCTCGCAAAAAATAGATACAGAAACAATTGTGTGAAAAAAAAACCATTTTTTGTTTCATTTCACACTATTTTTGTTGCAATTCACACGTTTCATGCGAAAAGTTTTGTTATGGGAATCATTCACAATACAAAATAAAAAAATTTGGGAACATTTTCATGGGAGAAGTTGTTTGCGATAGGGGTGACTATTTATTTCCTACAAAGCTTGAAGACTTTAATCTTCTGATATTCAAAGGGGGTACTGCTCTTCCTCCGTCTGCCCGCCCATTTTTATTTTAATACTTATAATTTACCATAATATTGGCTTTAGCTACGTTTGATGACTCTAGCTATAATAGTTTTTCAGTTACGCGATATATTTAATATATGTATCCTATGGGGGGTATTGCTCCACCTGCGCCTGCACCCTTAGTTTTTATTTTCAAAGGTGAAGTTTACTATAAGATTGACTCCTACCAAGTAAGAACACTATCAATACAACGGTTCTTAAGATATGCAATATTTAACATTGGCGTCCGATGGAGGCCACCACTTCCCCTGCTGTTTTATTTTTTTCAATTTCGGGGCTCAGAAGATCCTACTGCAAAAAGTTCAAGAAAATTGGTGCAGCGGCTCTTAAGATATGCGATACTTAATATTGGCATCCTATGGAGTGTACCACTTCCCCATCCCCTATCAAAAAAATAGGTAGCCTATTTTATTTCCGGGGCTCACATGAGGTTTCAGTAAAAAATTTAGGAAGATCGGTTCAGTAGCTTAGGAGCCTATAAGCCAACAAACAAACAGACCTCTGGCCCATCCTCTACTTAGTTAAAATTTACAGAGATGGTTGAGTTATACCAGTTCCATCCGGAGTCCCTCAAGGTAGTCACTTGGGTGTTTTATTATTCATATTATTCATTAAAGATTTACCATCTTGTATTAAATATTCCAAAATATTAATATATGCAGATGATGTAAAGCTTCCCAGCGGTAAATATTGAAAGGACCGCAAGTGGCAGGCCTTTTTGAAGGCCTCTATACTCCTTTCTAAAAGATTCGCTTCGCATGATATCCTGCCTTCAGAAGTATGCCTTCTAGAAGGTATAAACTTCTTTTTAAAAGACCTTCTGAAATATTCAGTACACATTCGCTACTCCCATCTTTGAAAAGGGAGAAAGGAAGTGCCAATTCACACTTTGTAAGTCTTATTGATTAGCTGGCTACCTTATAGGCGAGAGAGAGTGAGAGAGAAACGTTTAATTTCCTCTCTTCACTCTCGTTATAAAGTAGAAAGCTGATCAATAAGACTTGCAACGTGTGAATTGGGACGAAGGTGTTCAGTTTTATTTACTTTTTATTTTTAGTGACCTTCCTTACTACCTTCTTTGGGAAGGGATCGAAGTTGTTTTTAAAGGAAGTGTGGAAGGCCTTGCGCCCAATGACAACCTGTGTAAAAAATAAATAAGTATGGAATGCGGCGAGAAGCGCTTCTGACTGCTTGTGACTGCTAAATAAGGCCTTCTGTTAGGCCTCTTTACTCATTCTAGTTACCGCTGGGTTTTCCTTGGTTTCAAAAGCTTATATTTTCCTTACTTTAAGATAATCAAGACAGTTTAAACTTATGGTGTGCCATAAATGAAATGGTTCTGACAGAGGCGTCACGAGACAGAAAATATTGTGTTTTTTCTGTCTTTTTCTTCGAAAGCTGCCCTTTTTGCGTTTTTTGTTTTGATTATGCAATTTGTGTAGATAGAAGCGGCCTGTTTTTACGCATTGTCACTTCACTTACAAAAAACGTTTTCTTTCTCTTTCTTCGAAAGCTGCCCTCGCAAATGATTTAGGCATTTTTCTTACGTCACTTTTTCCATCTCTGTATACTTTATGACTCGGGATAATGTAAGCATATGTTATTCTACAGAAGTTGGATAATAATATACTTAATAAGTATTAACTTGAAAGAGTGGAGGTTTTTCTTGATCTAGGTGTATTACATGATCATGAACTGTGTTCTAATGCACATATATCGCAGACTGTTTACAAGGCCAAACGTTGGGGAAAGGAGTTTAATTATCTCTATATGTTTTAAGACAATCAAATATATATATATATATATCATTAGTGAAACCTCTTGTGGAATAAGCCTCAGTCGTCTGACCAGTATGAAGTACATTCTAAAAACTGGAATTCGTACAGAAGCAATTTCTTTTATTCTGTCTCCGAACACTACATTGGAAGCCGAATATCAATTTGCCTCCGTATGAGAACCATTTTAAACTAATTCATCTTCCAACCCTGAAAAATTCGAGGAAATATAAGAACATCTCCTTAATGCTGAATTTGTTAGACGGCAAAATTGTTTCAGAATTCCTGCTACGTAAAATTAAGTTTTCATTTTAACTAACTTTAATCTAGTTTTTTTTTGGGAGAATGTTTCCTGATAATCTGGTTTTAGCAACCAGTGAAATAACAATAAATTTCAGTGTATTTCTCAATAATACAAATTGGGAACGAAATTGAACAAGACAAACAAAATCTTATTATTATTTTTTTAAATTTTGTAATAGGAAACGGTGTAATTTGAATGTATGTATGTATATTACCTCGATAATATTTCACAATCTCTATAAAACTCTTTCACATCAATTTATGTGTGAAAAAAAATTTAAACTAAATAATAATTTGAAATGAAAGATAATAAAGAACCATTGTAACCATTAAAATATTATAATGAATGAAAAAGAAGCGTTTATTAAGTTAATAATATTAATTGGTATTAAATGCCACTTGATTACGTTATCTACAAATTAATATATCGGAATATGTATTTTATATATTATTATTATATCTAAAACTTTCTTTTCTCTCTATTTACAGATTACAAAAGTTTGTTCTATTGAATTTGAATTTTACAAATGTCGTTCCAGCTCAGTAACTGTACAAAATCATTTAAAATGTCGAAATTATTAAACGCGTTCCACACTGGCAACGTGGCCATTTCCCCGGAAATTGTAGAGTCTCAACCGCAGGTGGTGAAAAATGTTTTGAAGTCAAGAAGACCGAGTAATAAAGTGAGTAAAAAAAACTTTTGAAAACAAACGTTTAAATTTCGAAGAATCAAAACTGTAATATTGTAAATTTGCCATAATGTATCAGATTTTTGACATTTGACGATTTAAAATTTGCTGTTAAACTGAATAAAATTTAATAAAAATCTAATTTTCTTTGTTTTTTTTTAGTTTTATATATTTTCCATGATAATTGATCGGAGTCGTCCCAAAGGAAATCATGAATTAGAAGACGGTGAATCGTCTTTGGAAACACCACTTCAACATGAACAGCAACCTCTAGAAGAACAAGTGTGTCTTTTGCGTGATAGTCCATTTAGAATATTACGGGTAAGTGAGGGCAATTACTATTGTCAAGTTCATTTGTTAACAAACTGATGTTATTAAGTATGTTTGCTGCATGTAGTATAAAATTGCATACAGTGGGATAAACTTAACATGAAAAAGTAACAACAAAATAAAACTTTTAGGAATAAGAGTACTTTTTTGAATAAAAGTGCCTTTTTGAATAAAAGAACCTTTTTGAATTAAAGTACCTTTTTGAATTAAAGTACCTTTCACAGTACAACATTTTTCAGTTAGTTGATTGCCAACTCAATTCTGTGAACTGTATGTGAAATTAGACCCAAAAAGAAGAATTTCTGCATCATTCGTTTTGTCTTCTTACCTGCGATTTGAAGTTAGTATCGATTTGAAGTTAATACTATCGTATAGGGGAATTTATCACGTTTAGGCCCTGATGTTTGACATAGCTCGACAACCACTAAGCCCAATTTAGTTGAAATAAATTTTAAAAAATTAAGAATTACAATTCCCTTAATCTGTTTATATATTGTTTTCCTATACAAGTAACACTTTCGAAGTTAAAAATGAATGTATGAAGGGAAAAAATTATTTTTTGCCTAAAAATTTAAATTTTTTTTTTTTAAAATACATAAAAAATCCAAAATGGAAAAAAGTTTCAAGTCTAGTTATTTTTTCGCAAAGTCACATAACCTATGAGCAAAATGAGACAAAGATCATAAAAATCGATGCACGCGTTTGTCATTTATTCACAATTAAGTAAATGTATGAATTTCAAAAATTTGCTCGAGATATGCACAACATTATTTGGAGAAAACATTGACACCTTTTTCATGATTCTGAGAATTAAAAAAAAAAAAAGGAATAAACAAAAGGTTATTTGATTTTTATGATTGCGGTAATAAATGTACGTGGACAATTAAACGGAAAGTGGACCTTTTTATTATTTGGGTTTTTCCGGTGGCTACCTATATGATTTTTTTTACAGAAATTGCACCCACATTTAAGGGTGGTCATTATTTGGAAAGTTTTGCACAGTTTGAAACGTACAAGTGCTGAATCAGGTATATAGCCAGCCGCCCTTAAAATATGCGCCCATTTATAAGTACCTGGCAGTAAAATATTCAAAAATACGTAGTATTTATAGGTGTGCATTGATCGATTTTTGGCATTCAGCCAGTGCCGACGAACGCGAACAGTAAAAGTGATTTTTCTCCAGTTTTTTAAAAGTGAATAACAACAAAACATAAAATATATCAATATCGAAAACAACAAGTGCCCATATTTGGATGAATATTGTTACGTTTGTGGTCATATCGTCCGAAAAATACAGAAAAAAGATCGAAAAAATTTGTTTACTGAGCAATTCAAAACCGCGTATTGTAATTATTTCGATGAAGCAGATTTAAGTGGTGCAAATTTTACGCCGAACACAGTGTGCAACAGTTGTTATACTACCCTTCTTAAATGGATTCACGGAAAAAGTAGAAAGTTATCTTTTATGAAGCCAGTAATTTGGGTGGAAGACACAACTGGACATGATGAATCCAGGTGCTATGCATGCATAAATTTTCGTCCTGGATTAAACAGACAACAATTGAAAACAAAAGTATACACTGCTGCATTTACTGCCACACTTCCAGTGCAACGCCCTGCTGATACCGATGCACCTAAACCTCCGAGTGCGGATACTGTGTCCCTGCTAGCCGAAACCGTTTTCACCAATCCGACCGATTTGGATGATGCTGATTGGATACCCGATATTGAAAATAGTGCACCACAACCGCTACCACAAATCGAAATGGATTACATTGTGGCCAAGCTGGGACTATCACAACACGACTCCGAATGGCTGACATCATTTTTGAAGAGAAGAAAACTCACACAGCAAAATGTCAGCGCAACATCATACCGACAACGCCAAGCTGATTTTCAGAAATTTTATTCCGTTGACGAGGCAAATACGTTCACGTACTGCCATGATATCCCAGGTTTAGTGAAAAAATTGGGAATGGATTATATCGCTGGCGACTGGCGTTTATTCATCGATGGTTCAGTTACTAGTTTGAAGGCTGTGCTGCTGCACAAAAAAAATAAAAAACCATGCATTCCATTGGGATTCAGCACAACTATGAAGGAAACGTATGAAGCATTGGGCGAAATTTTGAAGAAAATTAAATACGATGAACACAAATGGAACATTTGTTGCGATCTGAAGGTGGTCAACATACTACAAGGGATTATAGAAAAGGGCGGATATCCAAAATACTTCTGCTTCCTTTGTAATTGGGATTCACGATACAAAGGAAATCAATATCAATGTAAAGATTGGAAAGGAAGAACTCCCGAGCTCAACAAACAATTAAAATTACGCAATGAACCTATGATAAAGGACCTGGATGATATTTTGTTGCCACCGCTCCACATGAAACTGGGAATAGCTGGGAAATTCGTTGAAGTGGTGGTCAAAAAAGTTAACGGCGCCTTTGACTTTTTGAAATCCATCTTTCCGAAACTCAGTGATGATAAAATTAAAAACGGTACGTATCGTACTCTGTATTTCAATATTGTCATATCTAAATTTGTTAATTTCTATACATTCGCATTACCAATAATTTTTTCGTTTTTCTTATGTATTTAAAACAGGTATTCTCAATGGACCTGATATTCGGAAATTGATCAAAAGTGATTCTTTCACACATTTGCTTTCAGAGCATCACGACCACCAACATGCATGGAACGCATTGAAAGAAGTAATAGAAGGCGTTCTAGGAAAGAACAGTGTCCAGCGAGAAGAGATACAGCAACGAGTGGACAGGTTGCTGTTTTATTTCGAAAAAATCGGTGCATCCATGACGCTGAAATTGCATTTCTTGCACCACCACCTCGATACTTTTTTGGCACAATCACCTCAGGAATCAGACGAACAAGGAGAGAGGTTCCACCAGGTGACCATGCCATTTGAAAAGCGGTTCAAAAGCAAAAAATTGGATGCATTGCTTGCGGAGGTTTGTTGGTGGAGTTCCACAATTATGCAGTTTGAAGAAAGCACCGAAGATGAAGACATTGAAATTGGTGGACACAGTGAAAGAAACACGCCCTTGAATAGTATGTGTATCTCGGATGACGATACAGACTCAGACCATGAATATGAACAACCTACGAAGAAAACAAGATCATCAGAACCACAAGCGTCAACTTCTACAAGGATGGATATTGCCAATAATTGAAAAAATGTTCTAAATTTTGTTTTTATGCATATTATAATTGCGTATTAATTGCATATTATTTTATTTTCATTAAGTTTTTATAAATAAAGTTTTTTTTTGCATGATAATTTTTTAATTTATATTTTTATTTTTATTTTAAGGGTGGTGGCTATAGCAGACCATACACGATTCAATTCAATTGTCAACTGAGTCGGTTGTTGTCCAAATCAAAGCGTGTATGGCCTTGTCAGTTGATTAGTTTGACGGTTGCCGAGTTGGTTGAAGGAAAATCAAAAGATTTTAATATTTTCAAGTTGACTACTAAGTCTTTCAATTCGATTGTACTGTGTGTGCTCAAGTCTCTTGATCAGCTGTCAAAATTAATTTTTGTAGTTAAGTATTTTAAAAAATGTCTTTTATTTCATTAAATTTTAAAATAAATTTAAAATCTTTCAATTCAGTTGATGAAGTTTTCAACTGAGTTGAAAGACTCTGTTGACAACTGAATTGAACCGTGTATGGGGCGCATATAACTGATTTTTGAAATTCATACCTTTACTCAATTGCGAATAAAAGCAAAACGCGTGCATCGATTTTTATGATCTTTGTCTCATTTTGCTCATAGGTTATGTGACTTTGCGAAAAAATAACTAGACTTGAAACTTTTTTCCATTTTGGATTTTTTATGTATTTAAAAAAAAAAAAAATTTAAATTTTTAGGCAAAAAATAATTTTTTCCCTTCATACATTCATTTTTAACTTCGAAAGTGTTACTTGTATAGGAAAACAATATATGAACAGATTAAGGGAATTGTAATTCTTAATTTTTTAAAATTTATTTCAACTAAATTGGGCTAGTGGTTGTCGAGCTATGTCAAACAACAGGGCCTAAAACGTGATAAATTCCCCTATACGATAGTATTAACTTCAAATCGATACTAACTTCAAATCGCAGGTAAGAAGACAAAACGAATGATGCAGAAATTCTTCTTTTTGGGTCTAATTTCACATACAGTTCACAGAATTGAGTTGGCAAATCATGTGTTGTACTGTGTTTTTCAATAAAAGTCCCTTTTTCAATATAAGTACCTTTTTGAATAGAAGTACCTTTTTGAATAAAAGTTCCTTTTTGAATAAAAGTACCTTTTTGAATAAAAGTACCTTTTTGAATAAAAGTACCTTTTTGAATAAAAGTACCTTTTTGAATAAAAGTACCTTTTTGAATAAAAGTACCTTTTTGAATAAAAGTACCTTTTTGAATAAAAGTACCTTTTTGAATAAAAGTACCTTTTTGAATAAAAGTACCTTTTTGAATAAAAGTACCTTTTTGAATAAAAGTACCTTTTTGAATAAAAGTACCTTTTTGAATAAAAGTACCTTTTTGAATAAAAGTACCTTTTTGAATAAAAGTACCTTTTTGAATAAAAGTACCTTTTTGAATAAAAGTACCTTTTTGAATAAAAGTACCTTTTTGAATAAAATTACCTTTTTGAATAAAAGTACCTTTTTGAATAAAAGTACCTTTTTGAATAAAAGTCCCTTTTTGAATAAAAGTACCTTTTTGAATAAAAGTACCTTTTTGAATAAAAGTACCTTTTTGAATAAAAGTACAATTTTCAATAAAAGAACTTTTTTATTATTAAAAGTACAGTCAAATCCCGATAATTCGTACCCAGATAAATCGTAATTCCGGATAATTGGTAATAAACTATCGGTCCCTTGAAAAAATCTCGTCAATTTGTAAAATTTCCATACATTCTGGTCCCCTCGCTAATTCGTAATTTTTTTTTTTTTTTTAATAAAATCTTCTTTACCTCTTTTAAATCAATATGCTAACTACCACTTATAATTCGTAATTAAAACAACAGAAACATGGAAAGAATGATTTTGTCAGTTTTAATTTTATTTTATTGTTTTTTGTATGCTATTAAAATTTCACGTATTTTACGCTAAAGGCGACCGTACACGACATGTTTTTGTCATCTGACATGTCAAATTTCCCACTGCAAAATACATACATGTCGTGTGTTACCTTTTTAACTTTGCTTCTGTAAAAGTCAGATGCAAAGTCATCTGACAAAAATTCAATTAGAGCGTGCTCTATTTTCTTCTGACAAACCATCTGACATCAGAAATCTATGCCGAGAAAAAACTGGCAGCGGCGTCCACTATTGACAGAATCATTAGCCGGCTGCAGTTAATATTTTAATATACCGAGATCGGTATGATCATCGCACCATTGAATAGAATTTATGTAAATATATATATAAAAACCGTTTCATTATAATATCCTAAATTGGTATCTTTGAATTAAAAGAAAAATATGTTAAGATGGCTAAACTGTTTTACGGCGTAAATAAAAATTTTCATGGCGGCATTTTTAGTTTGGATTTTGCCATAACTATGCGAAAAAAACAGATACAAAGTCAGAAGCAAATTACATGTACGAATATTATATATTATATTATAAACCTTCTGTTAAACAGCAATTTTGACAGACATGCACAATTACATGTGACTTGAAAAGTTGACAAGTCAGATGTAAAAAACATGTCGTCTACATGCACCTTAAGTAAATGCATTTGGTAGTTTATTTTATTTTATGTATTTATTTTGTATTTTATTTTTAACAGGTGTTTTTTATATTTTTTTTTTATCGCTTTAGTAAATAAGTTGAAATCCCCCTTTAATTCGTCTTTATTGTATTTTAACCCCGTTAAATCGAAACCCCGCTAAATCGAAAACCCCTATAATTCGTAAGAAATGGCCGGTCCCTTGCGATTACGAATTATCGGGAGTCCACTGTAACTTTTTTCAAGAAAGTACCTTTTTGAAAATTATGCCCTTTCTGTCCTTTTACGTACTTCTATTAAATTGTATTGCATTGACATAATTAAATACATACTTGAAAACTTTTCACTTTATTTTATTTGGTTCAATGAACTATTTTTGAAATATCGTGCAAATGCAAACATCGCGTTTCAATTTAAATTTAATTATTTTATTGCAACTTTTTTAGTTCCATTTATTTCTTTGCCATAAACACTGTGCATTGAACTATGTATGTACATCAGGCGCGGATCCAGCTTGAGCCTTAGGGGGGGAAATTTTTTATGATACAAAAAAAAATTTGTTTTTAAAAGTTTATTAAAAGCAATTTGTGTATTTTATATTAAAAAAACTCAACAATAAGGTTAAATAAAATATTCAATATAAATTAAAGTAAACTAATCTTTTTAAATAAGCAATTTATGATTTCCTTGTGAGGCAAATTTAGATAGTACAGTCTATGTTCAGTTTGTCATTGTTGATCTCGCTCGTAGCATTACTTACGAGCATTGAAACGAAAATTTGAAATATTTTTCTTAGATTTGGGTAGATATCTTCATCACAGTTTATTAAAGCATCTACAACGTTATCTGATAGATTTTCAGATAATTTCCATGTTTGTTGCCAATGCTACAGTTCAGGCTCAAGTTTAGATGTTAGTAAGTGTTTATCTCGAGTTGTGGTTTTAAAAGTTTTATATCTGTATATGACTTGATTACACTTTGAGTAGAAGTTTTGGTATGTTCAATACATTAAAGATATCTATTGGAAATGTGTTTTGAGATCTTCTAAAATAAATTCAATAAGAGAATGAAACCTACAACTCGGTAGAAATCTTCAACATTTTGGATGTAATTATTTCGTTCAAATCTTGTTTTTTAGGTTGGAACCTCGATTTGAACGCAAATAACTTTTACTTTTTTAAAAATCACTTTAAATTGTTCTTCGGCTTTATTTCTTTTTTCTTCAAGGCACATGATTAAAGTTTTGATAAGGCTTGATCCTTTTTGAAGATCTATATCGTGCTTTTGTAAAATTACACTAAGCGGCTGTGTTACAATAAGTATCACACTTAATATGTTTATTCCGCAAATAAATTCAAAAGTTCTAAGTGAGTTCCTTAATATAAGGCTCTTGATGAAGTATCTCTACCTTTCCACTCAGATATGTTTTCCAAAGCTTCTACTATATGATGTACACTTGTTGCAAAGTGTAAAGCTGAGTCGTGACGGTCCACCCATCTTGTCTCGCATAATGTAGAGAGTTTGGCTCCCAAATACTTTAGTAAAAACGTGTTTTGCCTGATTTACGGGAAATAGCAAGGCGTTTGTTTCGCATTTGTCGCGGGTTCCAGAATTTTTAAACAGCTCCATTTTCTGCTGACATCAAACGACACCCATCAGTTTCAACTCCTATACAGTTTTTTAGGTCAAGACTAAAATTTGTCAAAGTTTTAAGAACTGTTGATGATAGTGCCATCGCATCAATTGACACATCAGCGTCATAATCAATATCCTGTGAAGGCTCTTCAAATGCTTTTACAACAAAGCCAAAACAATTCTTCCCTAACAACTTTTTGTTGTATGTTGAAATATTTTAAAGATAAGGAAATCTGGCTTTTCCCTGACAAATCCTTGCGTTCGTCAAAAATTATCAAATAGGAATTTTTTTCATATAACTCATATATATGTATGTACATAAATATTACAAATACTAATGGCCATTTTCTCAATGTATCGACAAACTGCCTGTTACTTAATGTCAACATAAATTTATTGGACCGATAAACTGTCCGTTAACGATTTTGGGTTTCTCAATATACCGACAAAAAACATTGTTTTAAGCTGGCAACGCCACTCAAAATACATGTAAAAGTTGGGAGTCAGCTGATTGAATTTATCTGTACGGCAAATAAAAGGAAAATAAATAATTGGCAGATGAGTGCCGGTTAGCTTTGCAATAAAATCGAAGCAAATGAGACATTGAGAAAACCAAATTTCTTTAATGTGCAGTTTTTCGTTGGGAAAAAAGATAATTGCCTAATGAGAAAATGGCCATAAGGCTTTTTAATAATTCAACCGCACGCATTATCAAGTTAAACGTTTACTCACCTGCTAGGATTGAATGTAGAATAATAAGTATTTGAATACTTTAAACTAGATGTTTCATTGAAAATATCTAATAAATAACTATTAGGATGAAGATTTGGATACTTATTGAAAATTTGGTTAGAGATTCAATAAAAAAAACAAAAAAATACTTATTGAAAATTTCGTTAGAGATTCAATAAAAAAAAAAAAAAACCTTGCTGGGATTTCCAAAAATTGTGTACATTAAAAAAAGATAATATTAATGGGTATTCTTGTATTATCTAAATAAACAAAACATATTTTTATAATTTACGGGGGGGAAATTTCCTTATTTCACCCCCCCCTGAATCCGCGCCTGATGTACATGTACCCCACTTTGCCGTTTGTCATCAATATCCTTTATTTGTTTAATACTCAGTGAAATGGTGATTTTATTGATGCAAATATGATATTCAAATTGATTAAAGTTTATTGTTCTTTGTTTGCCTGATGTTTATAAATTAGAAGCAGTATAACTTATTATACATATAAAACAAATTTCAATTTAAAAAATATACATTAAAAACACGTGAAAATTTAAAGCATACATATGTAAATATGTGATGTGCAAGTGTAATTTAAGTTTTATAAAAAGGACATTGAATTAAAATTTTAGGATTATTGCTGGCAAAAAAGTTATATTTTTTGTTGGCAAATCAAATGGAAATAATATTGTGTGACATGTTATTTTTATGCCCTTCACCACAGGTGGAAAGGTTAAGTTTCTTATTACTTTTGTTACTTCTACAATATTGATCTCAGACCCTATTAAGCACATGCATACAAATATATGTACTTTTGTATGTACCGTAAATGGTATAATGGCCGTTTTCTCAATGCATCGACAAACTGACTTTTACTTATTATCGGCAAAATTTCGTCAAGTTCAGTTACAAGTAATGATCAGTTATAATTGTCAAAACATATTGTTAACTGGAAGTTAAAGTAAAAGTTCGTTTTAACTAAACTTGGTGAAATTGGCCGTTAGACTGATAAACTGTCCGTTAACGATTTTGGTTTTCTCAGTATACAGCCAACAGCTGGCAACACCTCTCAAAACATGCAAAAGTTGAGAAAATAATTGGCAGATGGCGGCGGGATAACTTTGCGACAAAATAGAAGAATATTAGAAATTGAAAAATAAAATTTCTTTAGTCCGCAATATTAAGTTTAGTAAAAGTGAGTTAACAGTTAACCTTAATTAATTGATTCGAGAATTTCGAAGTTGGTTTAATCCCGAATTCGTAATTGAAACAATCCGAAAGTAAGATTGAAAAAAATTTCACCTGTTTAGGAATATATGTATGTACATAGTTACATAGTTTTTAAGAAAATAGACCTTTTTAGGAAAAAATTTAAGCGAAAAAATGCTACAACGTACTTTAATAAAAAGTACCTTTTAGTTAAAAGAACCTTTTAGTAAAAAGTACCTTTTAGTTAAAAGAACCTTTTAGTAAGAAGTACCTTTTAGTAAAAAGTACCTTTTAGTAAAAAGTACCTTTTAGTAAAAAGTACCTTTCAGTAAAAAGTACCTTTTAGTAAAAAGTACCTTTTAGTAAAAAGTACCTTTTAGTAAAAAGGATCTTTTAGTTAAAAGTACATTTTAGTAAAGAGTACCTTTTAGTAAAAATAACCTTTTAGCAAAAAGTACAGTCAAAGCCCGGTATAACGAATACGCAGTTTAACGAATATCCGATATAACGAATCGCCAAATTTTTACATTAACTATCTTATATAGCGGATGGCAAAAAAATTATAATCCTGATTTAACGAATGACAGAGCAAAATAAAAAAAATGGTAATAGCAACGTTAAATTCTTGTGTGTGTTTTTGGCTTCTTTGCTTTGTATTTGAAGAACACGTGTGATGCGTTGCTTTTTTCGTTAAAGTTTCAGTAGTTTTGTTTGGTTCGTTGTGAAAACGAGATGTCAAATCGAAAAAGAATCTCTTTTGATTAAAAATTAAGATTAAAATTTAAGAAGAGTGTAAGAAAGGTGTAAATCTTTCAGTAATATCCCAAAAGTATGGAATACCAAAATCTTATTAAAGTTCACTACACTAAATTATAATACAATTAAATTTTGATGATTTTCAAATTGTTTACCACCGTTTTTTATAAAATTTTAAGGTAAAAAATTACTGATCGATATAACGAATATCTCGGTATAACGAAAGGCCTAAACATTATATCATTCGTTAAACCGGGGTATGACTGTATCTACCTTTAAGTAAAAAGTACCTTTTAGAAAAAAGTTCCTTTAAGTAAAAATTACCTTTTAGTAAAAAGTACCTTTAAGTAAAAAGTACCTTCAAGTAAAAATAATCTTATGGTAAAAAGTACCTTTTAGTTAAAAGTACCTTTTAGTAAAAAATCCTTTAAGCAAAAAAGTACCTTTTAGTAAAAACTACCTTTA
Source organism: Pollenia angustigena (assembly GCA_930367215.1). Classification (NCBI taxonomy): domain Eukaryota; kingdom Metazoa; phylum Arthropoda; class Insecta; order Diptera; family Polleniidae; genus Pollenia; species Pollenia angustigena. The sequence goes on along the minus strand of OV884058.1, from coordinate 217,203,593 downwards.
AGTAAAAAGTACCTTTTAGAAAAAGTACCTTTTAGTAAAAAGTACCTTTTAGTAAAAAGTACCATTTAGTAAAAAGTACCTTTAAGTAAAAAGTACCATTTAGTTAAAAGTACCTTTTAGTAAAAAGTACCTTTTAGTAAAAAGTCCTTTTTAGTAAAAAGTACCTTTTAGTAAAAAGTACTTTTTAGTAAAAAGTACCTTTTAGTAAAAAGTACCTTTTAGTAAAAAGTACCTTTTAGTAAAAAGTACCTTTTAGTAAAAAGTACCTTTTAGTAAAAAGTACCTTTTAGTATAAAGTGCCTTTTAGTAAAAAGTCGTTATTTGGAGGAAGTTTCTTTTTATTGGACACCGTCAAGCATCGTCAATACGTCGAAAGGGTGGTTGAACAAGCAGAAGTGAATGGTGACTTTACAAACAAAATCATCTTTAGCGACAAGGAACACTCTTACCTCAGTTGATTCGTTGACAGTAAAGGCTCAACCCTAATATGCATAGTCTTGCTTAACCTTCTGTCAAAAATTAACAAAATGTCTCACAAATGTACTTAAGAAAACAAAAACAAAATAAAAAATATTTGATTCCGTACGGAATGTTCTATTAGATCCGCACCTAGCTTAAGCAAATGACAGTTTCATTAAACTTAGTCTGTGTTCATACGGCTCATGTCTTATGGACATGATTGCTACTTTATAGGCGAGAGGGACAAGGGAAAAAGAAACGAGTACACAGATGCATGTACTGTCAGTACTCTTTGCTTTTTCATTCGTTTTTTAGTTTTGTTTTTGCTTTTAATATCAAAAAGCGCACATGCATACGCACGACTATACAAAATGAAAAAAAAATGTCGTCAACATGACATGAATCATTTGAACGCTAATTCATGTTCAAAGAAGAAAAAGGAAGAATCTTGTCAATAAGACATGAGCCGTATGAACTCAGACTTAGCAAAAAGTTTCCTTAAGTTCAATATGGACTGCCTCATATAATTCGCATTTATTCGCTAATTCGCTTAAGCCAACACATTGTGGTTGGGCCTTAAGAACTGCCGCATTTGGTTAAATGAGAACACACGAGTGATTGTTCAAAAGTCGATGCATCCACAAAGAGTGACTGTTTGGTGTGCGTTTTATGGGCTGGAGGCGTCATTGGGCCGTACTTCTTCGACAATGTGAAAAGTGTACTTCAATTAGCCAAGAACAATTCTAAAGGATGAGATTATTTCGCACATTAACGACATTTAACCACCTTCATTGAAAATATGGTCCATCGGATTGAGCTAGTTCTCTTAAAACTTGTTCTTTTATATACAATTAACATCATGCAATTTGGTTGGACCTTCTTTTAGAAAAAAGTATATTCAAAAAAAAAAATTTTTTTTGGAAAAAGGGTTAGTTTAAAAAAGACACAATCTTAACAAAAAGTTACAAATTTTAAGCATCTTAATCATAGTTAAAAATTCTCTGCAAAAACATTATCCAAAACTATAAAAACTGAATTCCACAATGTTTTCACTTTCATTTTTGAGTGGATTTGAAATATAATATTGCACTTTTTTTTGTTTGTTTTTAGTACAACTTATTTGTTTAGAATGAGCAAATCAAAACAAAAAAAAAAAATACAAATTACTTTAACTGTAATATTAACTCTCTTTTATATCCTTCGTGCGCTTCATTCTCTTACGACAACTCTCTGGTGAGAAAGCCAACTGGGTCATATTTTGTAACAACATATATTTTTTTTGTTGTTTTCTTGTGTTTAAGAAAATTCACCGCACACTTTAAAAGAAAATTGTAATGAAAATCACTGCCGAAAATTGTCTGTAATGCATCGAACAAAAAGACGAAAGCTTAAACAAAAAATAAATGAAAAACCAATTTTTGCCGATTAACTTTCTTTTATCTCGTTTGCCAAGCAGACGACTATAAAAGGACTCAACATCCTGTGCACAACTTTAGTCTAACGCAAGCAAACGCTTAAGTCAATTAATAATACGGATAACTAACGGAGAAAAACAAAAAGTGCTTTTTGAAATAAAAAAGGCTTAAATTATTGAAATTAAAAGTTTAAAAAAAAGAAACTAATAAAATTTTTAAAGAAATTTAAAAAAAAAATTATTGAAATTATAAAATATTTTTGAATTACTATAAATTAAAAAAAATTAAATAATTAAATAAGACTAATTCAATTCCTAATCGTATTAAATTTAATAAAATTGTGCAATAAATCAAATTGTTGTTAATTTAAAAGTTTTTAATGAAAAAATTTTAAATTATAGAAGTTTCAGTGTTTCGTAAAAATAAAAAAGTTTTTATTTTAAAAGTAATACGCAAAGCTATTCTGAATAATTTGTGTTAAAAATTGTTATCTAATGAACTTAACCAATTCAAAACTTTGTTAATGAAAAGTTAAATTGAAATAAAACTTTTGCTGTATTTGTTCATTTGTTGAAATTGTAAGAGTTTAGGAATTTTTAAAATTTTTTTCAGTTTTTTTTTAATAACATATAAACAAATGTAGGAACACAATTGCACAAATTGTATGAACGTAGATACGTTGTCGAATAAAAAAGTGTAATATTGAATGCAAAGGCACACAAAAGTTGACGCAAACGTATATACATCGTACGTCGACATAGATCGAATTCTATTTTATACTCCGGATTGTTATAGAAAAATAAAAATTTTAAAACCTTAAAATAAAATAATTTTTGTGTTTTCAATTTGAATATTTGAAAACAAATAAAAAGGAGGAAAAAATAAACAGCAATTTTAATTAATTTGTATTTTTTTTTTCTTATATTCACCCCTATTATGAAAGTCGACGACAGCAGAGCAGTAATTGTATTTTCTGAGTCGTTATTGACAATAATCGATTATTATTGACAGTCACTTGATATTTTCTAAGGCGCTTTTAAGTCGACGTCGAGTAGAATTGTCTCTGTTTTAGTCGATAGGAAATTTTACGACGACTCAAATGAAAGTTAAAGAAATTTTATATAGAGTGTAAACAATCTTATATATAAATACGGGAACAATTTTTTGTGGTTCATTTTTAAGTATCTTATCGCCCACCGATTTTAATGAAACATATGGGCACTTCCAAGATTGTAAACGGGACAGTCGCACACGTTTATATTGACAAAACTGTAAAAAACAACCTGATTTTCATTTTTTAAATTAATGATTCTTTTAACTCTCAATTAGCTCTTTAATTTCAGCAAATGAAATTTTTCGCTTACTGTCGTGGTTTCCGAGATAATTGCAAAAAACCAGTGATTGTAAACGGGACAAAAAAACGGAAGTGGGTTTTAAGGGGTAACCGTTTAAACAGTGATTTCTGCGAAACCTGACACAATATTTTATTGGGATTAATTTTAAAATGTTGCGTACTAATGTGCCCTAAAAATGGTTTCGATTTCAAAATAAAATATGAATTACATTTTTTTAAATAAATTGTTAAAGAAATTGTAAGCGGGACAATTTTTCCACCATGATTTAAAATTTTTTTATGTTGCTATTTATAATCCTTTATATAAGAAACTTAATAAAAAATGTTTTCAAGATCATAAATATGCCTTAGATTAGAGTATTGTTGTTCCAAATGCATATTTTCTAATATACACAAGTATGTGCTAAAAGTTGTAGTACTTCGTTTACCATTTATCTTTTTGTTTCGAATCAATTAATTTATACGCATATATTAAAAAATATAAGCAATTCTCTAAATAAATCTTGAAAAGAAAAAATTTTTTTTCCATTTTTTGTGGTTGACGTTTTTTTGTAAATAGCCATATATAGTTTTAAAGGAATTTGTGTGTAGATATTAGTGTTTGGGAATTCCCGGACTTTTTCATTTCCCGGGACACGGGAAAAAAAATATTTATTTTTCGGAATCCCGGGAAATTTTTTTTATCAAAAATATTCATAAAAAAGTCATTAAAATTTTACAAAATTTTTGTTTAAAACAGTTTTGTTAAAAATGAACAATATGTGTATCACCAATTTGCTTGTGTAAAACTATTTAAATATACAAAACACAATCAAAATTTAAAAAAAAGTGTATAAAGTCATTTCTGAAAAATTTAAGAAATAGGACTATTACAAAAAAGCTTTATAAAAATACATAACTGAAATTTAGCTCATAGAATAAATTCGAAAAATAAAAATATGTTAAAAATAGAGATCTTCGTTACCAAACTTAAACAAAAAACTAACATACATATGGGTAATTCCAAAGTTTTGAACGTGACAGTCGTACGCACCGTGAAAAAAAACAGAAGTAGTTTTCGTGGCCATGTATAAAAAGGCGTAATTCAGCGAAACCTGGCACAATTTTTTAGTCAAAATACTTTCAGAATTTTGCGTAGCAATGTATCATTAAAATGTCTTGGTTTGATTAAAAAATCTTCTGTATTTTCTTTTTTTTTAAGCCAAAATCTTGGTCGATACGTGACATTTCGAACGTGAAATTTTTTCCGTAATAATTTAACTGAATCATGATTAAAATAAAAATTTACCTTTAAACCGAATAACATATTTCTCTTTGAACTCTTCCTTAGATAACAGAGCATGTAAGGAAATTTTTTTGGAATAATTTTTATCAAATATCACCTCTTTTAACGGCCATTTTCACCTAGTTCGGTTATAATTAACTATCGGTTATAGCTGTCAAAACATATTGGTAACCGGAACTTTAATTGAAAGTTAGTTTTAACCGAACTTGGTGAAAATGGCCGTAAGAAAGATAAATCTTAAAGAAAACATACAATAAAACATTCATAGTTTTTTAAAAATGTGGTTTTTAAAACCACTAATGCGTTGATCAAGTCAATGGACATTCTATTTCTCCACTTCGTTTTTGTCTTTTTACAGTAATGTCAACCATTTAAATTTAAAAGCGCTTATCAAAGGAAAAATCTATTTCTACGGGCAAAATAAATAAAACAAATCACTTTGAGCAACTGAAGTTTTGTTTTAAATATTTTTTATAAATAAAAAAAACAAAATTAAATTAAAATTAACGTTTTTTATGTAAAATTGCTTATTTTATGAAATTCCCGGATTTCCCGGGAAAAATAAAAATTCCGGGAAATCAGACCCGGGAAATCCCGGACCCCAAACACTACTAGATATGCACAATTTATTTTTTTTTCTTAATTTTTTTAATTAAAGTATTTGAAAAGCGTTTTAATTTATCTTACAGACAAACGTACAAAGTTGGGTGAATAGTGCATTTTTGCCTTTCTCTTACAATGTGTACTTTTTTGTTGTATAACGCACAGGTTTTCTCGAGAGTAAATGTCAAGTGGTCGAACTTCGGCCACCGGGCGATCCTAATGTTTATTAAATACGTTTAAAATAAAAATGCAAATTTGAAAGAAGTTGTTGGCACAAATTTTATTAGTAAATTAAACGCCAAGAAATTGCAAAATTTCGGAAAAGTTTGCTAAAATATCGAAAATTTGCAAAAAAAAATGTTGGCTCAAATACAACAAAAAATTGCGAAAATTCGAAAAAGTTTGCAAAAGTGGCGAAAATTTAACAATTGAAAACATTCACACGAAATATCAGGATTGTTTTAAGTCACATATGTAGACTCGACCAAGCAGTTACGGTGTACTAACATCTTTAGCTTTTCTAAATTTTTTTGGGAGAATGTTTCCTAATGATCTGGCCTAAGCAACCAGTAAAATGCGCATAGAAACTTGCTTATCACCCAACAATAAATTTCAAGAATAAAAATTGGGAATTACGCACGACAAACAAAATCTTATTAACAAATTATTTTTTTTCCAAAAAATAACTTTGATCATGAATTTTAATATGAATAAATAAAATTCCTCATATCGCTCCTTTGCTGCAAAAACGTAATGATTCTTTTTCAAGAGCAACATGCTATGGTTGAAAACCAACCGTGCTATTATAAATGTTAAACATATTTTAGTTATTATTAACGATTACATGCTGGGAGGCAACCATAATATGGTTGTGGCTTCTTGATGGAGACCTAATTTAACCATAATATGGTAGTCGTTGACCATAATATGGTTAAATAAAACATAATTGTGTACTCAACTCTTAGGAGAAGAGCTAAATTTCCTTTTTCCGTTATGTTGTGTGTACATTTGTGACTTTAAATGCTTTTTCTTTAAAACTATTATTTTTCAATTATGACGATTTTGCAGCAAACGAAAGCTTCACATATGAATTTTTCTGTTTGCTCACGCCTCATAAGTATTCCTCACCGTCATAAATAGCGAGCAGCAAATTTTCTATACGTTCACGCTCAAGACTGAAAATGTGTTAACGTTTTGGCCAGAGCTGTTAATGAATTATTCATTTTTGATTTTAATTCATTAATGAATAAGCAAATTTTGAATTAATTCTTTTCACACAAATAAATGAATTGAATGAAATTTGAGATTTAGACAGAAATGAATTTCAATTCGTTTTCCATTTCAAATGAATTTGTAACATGAATTGCAATTCGTTTCCAATTCAAACGAATTTCTTATAGTGAATTGCAATTCATTTTACAGATTCATTTGAATTGTGTGATTCTGACACACTTGAAAATTTCTGACAAAATTTTATTTTAATAAAAAAATCAACAGGCATTTAAAAATAAAGGTTTCTGTATATTTTTACCAAATCAAATCAAATTAATCTTTCATAATTTTCTTGTTGGTGTAAACTTTTCGTACTTTAGAGAACCTGCAAATAATTAGCTAAGATTTCAGGAACTTGTGTAGTTTGTATCATTTTGGCACAAAATCAAGTACATATCTTCAAGATCCTCGGAACTCAAACGTCATTCATAAAAACATTATAGAAGACTGAATATTTGAAAAAGTCTGAAGCAAATTATTCCAACAGCTGAAAAAAAACCAAGCTGTGTGTTTTCCGTTTTAAATGAAAGCTCTAAGCCAGTGTTCGAAAATAAACACTAAATATCGCTACTTAGTGTTCGGTTTGGTAGATTTGTGGAAAACACAAACGCTAATAGTGTTTGTGTAGAAAATCATTAAAAAAAACAATGTTTCGCTGTTTGTCATATTTCGAACACAAAAATAATACTATTTTTATACAACTCAATATAAGATGAGAAACTTTAATGCCGTTTGGGTTTACTTTTAAAATCACAATCTTCATTTTGTACGGGTCGGCTTATTAAGGTTCGTCGCTTTTGGCTGGTAAAAAACAAAACATTTTTTACAAACACAAAATACACATACGAAAAAAAATAAAACGCTACCAAATAATGTTACACAAACAAAACAAATACACGATACGATACACACACAATCTGTTCGTGCCGGGGTCGTTGCTTAATTTTTTTTTTATTGTTTATTTCTTTATTAATGTAAAAAAAGAAACATTATAGAATATTGAAATATAATGTTTGTCTTTAGTATCACTGCAACTGTTCTGTTTTTTAACTAAGAACAGAACACTATATAATGTTCGGCTCTTTCTTGAAAATAGTTACGAACGGTTTAAGGGTTGTGTTCGTCTACACAATCACTCCAAAAATAAATAGATATCGTTCTTGGGTGGGTGAGCAGAACGCTATATAATGTACTGTTTATTTTCGAACACTGCTCTTAACTCTTTTCATATTGCAATGTCGGGTAAATAACTTTCCTTTGACTATATTTACGAGTGATACGCATTACTTTTTTCCTACATTTTCCTAGTTTTTACTTTTTAAAATTAGAATTTTCCGAGAAATCCCAAGAAAAATATTTTTAAAAAATCACAGAAATTTTCGTAAAAACATCTAAATGAGTCTTCTTAGATCAGTTTTGATGATTCAAAACTGATTTATTACTAGAGCGATTGAAAAAGGATTCATATAAGATTGATTCATGTGTTTAAATATTGATATCAAAATGTGGCTGAGTTCCAAAACATCATAATAATTTGCAGTCAAATTCAAAAATGTATCAAAGAGTTTAACTACGCACAGTTTTCTTGCTGTGTACGCATCGATAACTTTTTTGGTGCACTTTGGGGCAGATAAGATTGTAAAATTCTATACGTTTGGATATTAGAATGCGTTTAAAAATGCGAGTTGCTTTCCAACCGACATTTTGGAACTCATCCTGTTTTGAATATAAAACGGATGTGTTACTAAAGCGATTGGAAAAGGATTCACATTTGATTCAATCAATTGTATCATAAATGATTCTTAAAGGTGATTCATCGCTAGGGTCCAATTTTCTGACAACGGAAGTATCATTTACGATCGAAAGATGAGCTCATATGCCGGTTATATTGCTCGTGTAGCAGATTCCTAAAAAAAAATATCCTAATTTTTTACTTAAAACATTTGCCCGGAAAACCTCTTAAAATTTCTTTAAAATGGGAAATTAAAAACAATATCAGGTTTTTTTTTATATCACAGGATGGAAAATCGGGGAAAACAAACTACATATTCAGAAACTTCAGATTAACTACAAATTCTATTCGAAATAAATTTTTTCTGATATGTTTGACAATTTCGTCAAAAAAATTCTTCTTCTGTCATCCTTCTCTGCCACTTAAGCATTGATCCTCTTCTTCTGCATGTCTTAGCGGGAGCACCAGGACGCCGAAAACCTTGTAACTTCCACCTTAATGCGTATCGTGCTATATTCTGGCATGTCCTTTTAAGTTAATGACCCATCCAGCGTAATTTTTGCCCTCTAATTTTTTATTGGTGCTGACTTTTGATTAGTTCGAATCCATAGGTCTACATTTCTTATACGCTTGGGCCACAATACACGTCCATGGTATGTCTAAGGAATTTGTTAAGAAGCGTTTGTATTTTTTAATGCGTTTCCAAGTTTCGCTTGTGTAGTATAACAGGGCTTTTATATTGAAATTTGGAATTAACATTTTAAAATATCTTTAACATTATATTTTGCCGTATACGCGATTTTATTTAAATTTAAATATAATCAAGTATACGCCATCATGTGTAAGCAAAAACTAGATCTTTTATGTTGGTGTTAAATGAATTATAAAACGATTTATTTTGTATAAATCGCAATCTTCTTGATACAGCTGCTTACATAAGGGAAAGAAAAATTCATGCAGCTTTTTTCTAATGAGTTTCCATTTGGAAATCATTCAATCGATTTATATTTAAGACATACTTACTTTTTATACACTTCCTTCTAGCAATCATTTATTACTGTCAACTTTTTTTATTCACATTTTATTGAATCAGATTTGGCAAAGATTGAAGCTTTAACAGTGATACAAATGACTGCAATAAAAATTATTTTATTCAATTTAAATTATTTGCTATAACAAGTTAAATTTTTGCCCAAACTGACCGCAAAATTTATCTGTAAAAATAATTAAATCAACTGTATCGATGATGTTTTTTTTGTTTTTCGTTGCTGGAAAAAAGTTCTGTTTGGTTTTAAAAAAACGGCTACAATACAAATTTGTATACACATTTTTGTACTGCCAACAAAATTTAATCAATTAGTTTAAATTTTATCTCTCGGCTTGTCGATACTTTTATAACTTTCACTGCAAAAAAAAAAAATTAAAATTATTTTGGGCTACGTTATTAAAGTAATGTATAATAAAAGTTTCACTTTGCACACGCACAGTGGTGCAAAATGGAAGAAAGTGATAGTTTATATATGTGGCAATAAATAATAATGGCTTAAGTTGACTTATGTGCTTTTTAATTTTATAACATATTCTTATTCTCTTCTTCAAGGTCTATCAGATAAATTTCAAGTATTAAATGTCATTATTAATAAAACTATACGCATTTATATTTTACCTTACACAACAAAACACACGATTTATTTTAGACAAAACCCTTAATATCTTAAAGGGTAAGCTGTCAAACGAATTGTCATTCAAAATTAATCCAATGAATTGTCATGTCAGCCTCATGAATGGATTCACCGTTGAACAAACGGTACCAAATTGTCCAAATTGACTTTGAAAATCAACCATCAATGCGAGCAATTTTTAGTAAATTTTTAGGCTTATTTTTTGGCTTATTTTTGGCTTAAATTGCCGAACATGGAGTGAGACTTATCTACAACAGACCCTACAAAATCCATTGCATCCAGAAAAATTCATTGGTTGGTGCGATTTTCACGAATCATCGAACCTTTAAGAAAAATGCCAGAACTCGCGTTAGGAAGATCGTAACCGCCCCATAATTAATAATATTTTGTTTAATTTAATGGACGACAATGATCCGAGCGAGATGAGGTTTCAACAAGATGGTGTTGTATGCCATACAGATTCTGCGAGCATATTTCTAAAAGTAGGGGAAGTTAGGTAGCTGTAGCTCCTCAACATCATAGAACGGGTTTTTCAATAAGGACTTGATAACTATTTTTTAAATAAAACGCAAACCATTTAAGATATTTCCAAAATTTTATGATCGACTTGAAATACAATCAAAACATTTATGAATATAACTCGACTTCGTTCATATGGCCACCGCAAGCGGTCGATTTGTTGGACTCAATTTCGATGAATCGGTCACACATTTCGGCAGTAACGACCACTATATTGCGTTCAATGTTGGCTCTGAGTTCTTCCAACGTCGTCGGCTTGTTGGCAAAGACCAATGATTTGACGTAGAGCCAAAGAAAAAATTCTAGAGGCGTTAAATCGCACGAACGAGGCGGCAAACTGACTGGTCAACTTCTGGAGATAACACGCTCACCAAACTTACTCTTCAATAAATCGATTGTAACGTGTAATGTGTGGCTTGTGGCACCGTCGTGTTGAAAGCACATGTCGTCCAAGTCCATGTTTTCCAATTCGGGCCAAAAATAATCGGTAATCATGGAGCGATAACAATCGCCATGCACAGTAATATAATGATCGTTATTGTCAACGAAAAATTATGGCCCAATGACGCCGCCGGCATTGATAAAGTGGTGATTCATAAAGCACATGTAGATTTTCACCAAACCAATAACGCATAGTTTGCTTATTGACGAACCTATTGAGCCAAAAATGAGCTTCGTTACTGAATATGATTTTGCGAGGAAATTAATTATCGTGGCGCATCTTCTCCAGAGCTCAATTTGACAACGTACGTCGCGTCAAATAGTCTATCGGCTTCAGTTCTTGAGTCAGCTTGACCTTGTGTGGGTGTGGACCAAGATCTTTACAGAAAATTCGCCATAAAGTGCTTTTGGCGATGGCCAGTTCTTGAGAATGCCACGGAATCGACTGATTTGGATCGTTTGCTACGGACGCCTAAACGGCAGCGATATTTTCGTCACTTCGACCAACCCGTTGTCTCAATGGCACGGCAGCATCACACAATGCATATGTAGACTAATTTGTGCACTAAACTTGTTATTGGTTGTCTACTTATGCGAGAATAACGACCAAAAATTGGAGTTACCGCTCTTAAAATTGCGATCACCGATTCTGAATTTTGGTAGTACATTTTTATAATTTGCATACATTTTTCGTTCGTGTACTTTACCGTGATGAAAATGTTGAGTTTACTGATAAAAAGGAAAGTAACAGTTAGATGATCAGTGAAATAGTGCGTTCACAAATTAAATTAAAAGTTGTCAAGTACCTATTGGAAAACCCTATACAGATTCCTCTTACTCCCACTGGAGTTTAGGCCTCAAATAACAGCTTTTCTCCAACTGACCCTGTTTTGAGCAATAGACCGAAGTTCATTCCAAGATATACCATGTTGCTTCATTTCGGATCCCGTCAAGGCCTGCCGCTTTCTCTACCAACTTATTGAAATGCGTTCCATCTAAGAGCTTGTCATTTCGACGGAGGGTGTGTCCTATCCACTGCCACTTTCGTTTACGTATCTCGGTTGCAATTTATACTTATTTGGTTTGTCTTTGCTAGCAACTCGGCATTTGATATCATTCTAGGTCAAAATATGCGTAATATAATTCTTAAGCAGCGGCTTATAAAAGTTTAGAGTCGTCTTGTAATATAGTTTTCAACCTTCCAGGTTGTACACTAGACTGGTCGCATCTTGTATGGGATTTTTTTTTTTTTAAATTTAATTGTTTGCGCTGCTTAAAATATGAGGTTTGGTGTAAGAAATCATGACCTAATTTTTCAGGTCAATCCGACGGTGCCTAGCCGTGCCAAGTGGGGCCCAAAGTTCCCCATTTTATAAAAAAAAAGCATCTTTTCTATCAGATCTTTATAGTTATACTAGTTGAAAAGCCGAAAAATATGACTACGCTACGATCTTCGGCAGAGAAAGTACTTCAAGTGTGCCAAATTTCAGCTTCCTATGTCATCAGATGGCTTCAGAAAGTTGCGGAAAGAATAGGACATACATGCAAACATCCTGACATACTAAGAAATTATATATTGTATAGATAGATTAAAGTATTTGCAGTTTAACAGCCTGTTCAACGATTTCGAACGTTAACGTTCGCATAGAATATTACATTTAAAACAAAAACAAATTTTCGAATTTTGTTTTTGTTTTAAATATAATTTTCTTTGCGAACGATGACGTTCGACATCGTTAAACCGGCAGTAATATTTTAGTATGATACGAACGAAAGAGTTTTAACTAATTTTAACTAATTCGGGGTCGCTGAATCCAGTGGTGCTAGCCGTTTTTTTATGTTAGCTTTGGTTTTCGAGATATACCGTTATTTCGAAAATTAAGGATGTTGCACAACATATGTTCGCGCAACTCAAAAACGCTTTAGCTTATTGAAAAATTAAAAAAACCGAAATTCGGCAATAAAATTTACTTTAAGAAAGTAAAAACTTTTTTCTTCATATTGGCTTTGGTTTTCGAGATATACCGTTATTTCGAAAATTAGGGAGGTTGCACAACATATATTCGCGTAACTCAAAAACGCTTTAGTTTATTGAAAAACAAAAAAAAACCGAAATTCCGCAATAAAATTTACTTTAAGAAAGTTAAAACTTTTTTCTTCATATTGGCTTTGGTTTTCGAGATATACCGTTATTTCGAAAATTAAGGAGGTTGCACAACATATATTCGCGTAACTCAAAAACGCTTTAGGTTATTGAAAAACTAAAAAAAACCGAAATTCCGCAATAAAATTTACTTTAAGAAAGGTAAAACGTTTTTCTTATATGAGCAGTCGTTTTAGAAACATAATTTTTTTTTCTGGAAAAAAAATAATTTTTTTATTAATATTTCAGAATTTTTGTTTTTAAAAATTCATAAAAAATTTAAAAATGGAGCTATGCTTCTAATTTTATAGAGTCATATAAAAAACAATATTGCAAACAAAACAAGCTATAAATGATTCAAATCTGTTCACGCCTTATGTGTATAATTGAAATTCTTATATTTGGCCCTTGTAGTGCCAAGGATGCCTCAAAATGAGACAGATAAGCAGTACCTACTCCAAGTTGTTGAGCACTATCGTCATTTATATCCGTCCCACAACAAATCTTCTCTTTTAAATTTATCAACTTAATAAAATCAATCAAATAAATTTACACTTTTTTTTTAAATTTCGAAATTTTCATTAAAAAAATTATTGTAGAAGCATAGCTGCATTTTCCAATTTTAAATGAATTTGTATGAGAGCCCCCCTAAAAAGAAAAGGTAAAGGGCAAGTATGTCTCGAGAAAATGTTTAGGACAAAAAACTGAATGAGGTCGGTCATACATTCTATTCCCCTAGGTCTGACTCCTTGGCAGTTATGGAGCTTTTTCTTCAATATATTTCTAGTCTGTAGTTAAAATTTTGAATGGGAGCCCCTTAATGAATGGAGATAGCAGGTAGGTATTTTAGAAATAAATGATGGAGATGAAAAATAAAGTGGAGTTGGTCATACATTTGACCCTTCTTGAGGCATCCTAGGCACTACACGGGCCAAATATAAGAATTTCAATTATACAAATATGGCGGTTTAATAAAATTCTTAAATTAATTAAAATTTTTCGTCTTTTGTGAATACATAAAATCAAAAGTTGTGAACAGATTTTAATCATTTATAGCTTGTTTTGTTTGCAATATTGTTTTTTATATGACTCTATAAAATTAGAAGCATAGCTCCATTTTTCAATTTTTTATGAATTTTTAAAAACAAAAATTCCGAAATTTTAATAAAAAAATTATTTTTTTTTCCAGAAAAAAAAATTATGTTTCTAAAACGACTGCGCATATAAGATAAACGTTTTACCTTTCTTAAAGTAAATTTTATTGCGGAATTTCGGTTTTTTTTAATTTTTCAATAAACTAAAGCGTTTTTGAGTTACGCGAATATATGTTGTGCAACATCCTTAATTTTCGAAATAACGGTATATCTCGAAAACCAAAGCTAACATAAAAAAACGGCTAGCACCACTGGATTCAGCGACCCCGAATTAGTTAAAATTAGTTAAAATTCTTTCGTTCGTATCATACTAAAATATTAAACTGCAAATACTTTAATCTATCTATACAATATATAATTTCTTAGTATGTCAGGATGTTTGCATGTATGTCCTATTCTTTCCGCAACTTTCTGAAGCCATCTGATGACATAGGAAGCTGAAATTTGGCACACTTGAAGTACTTTCTCTGCCGAAGATCGTAGCGTAGTCATATTTTTCGGCTTTTCAACTAGTATAACTATAAAGATCTTATAGAAAAGATGCTTTTTTTTATAAAATGGGGAACTTTGGGCCCCACTTGGCACGGCTAGGCACCGTCGGATTGACCTGAAAAATTAGGTCATGATTTCTTACACCAAACCTCATATTTTAAGCAGCGCAAACAATTAAATTTAAAAAAAAAAAATTGCGACCAGTCTATTGTACACCCATATAGGAGCACCGACTTAACATTTGCCTTGAAAATTCTAAGCTTTTTGGATTGGTTGGTTTTATAACTTTGCCAGATTGTGGCTAGTAAGCAAAAAGATGGACTGGCCTTGTTTTATTTAGCGACTACATCCAGTTCGGTTCCTCCACTTGCAGTAATCTTGCATCGTAGATAGCAGAATTGGTCACTTGTCTGAAATGTTTGGTTATTGATGGTCAATTGGAATACTTAGTGTTTTTGTTTTGGCTGCTTTAATTTTTAGCACTGTGTATTGCAGTTCTTACTGAAACTTTATAGTTGTTTGCTTAAGATCATAAAGTTTGTGGGAGAGTGAGCAGCTCTTCAACAAGCGGCGAGTGAATATTATTGAGAAAGGTATTTTACAACATGAAATTAATTAAAATTTATTGATAACACTGTGCTCGAAATTGACACTTTTTTAGACAAGCTGGTGTTAGCCATTTATTTAGGTTAGTTCTGGTTTTCGAGATATACCGTAATTTCAAAATTTTTGTTTTTTAACGCCAGACACGCTGGTATTTTGCACTACAACGGACTTTAGGTCTATGTTAGTTTCGTTTGTAACATTAATTAAATAAAAAAAATTCTTTTCATATACTTTTTATACTTGAAGCAGCATTTTCAATGTGCAATCGGTTTTTGTTCATATTGATTGTCACTTCGCAACGGATTTTTTAACAATTTTTAAAATCAACAGTTACCAGGTGTCGACGTATATACATCGATCGCACAGGAATTCCAATATTTTCAAACTTAAGGAAATCCTGCGTAATGTTATTCTCAATGAATTTGCAAGAGTTGTAAACATCAAAAAGCCTTGAAAACATTGACACGTTTTTTGTTATACAGTATTTATCGGATATAAGAACATCTCATATAAGAACAAAACGCTTATAAGAAACATTTTCAAAAACACCATGTCTTTTTAGTGATTTTTCTAACAAAAAAGGTTTCATATAAGAAAAACGCTTATAAGAAAAAAACTGATAAAAGAACATTTTTCTTAAACACCAAAACCACAAAATGTATAGAAAAAGAATTTATATAAGAAACTTCCAACGCAAGGCGAATTTATTACAGGTGGTCTTAAAAGCCCTGCTGATATTAGCTAAAATCACTGTTGGATGTCAAAATTTTGTTTATTTTCTTTTATTATCTTTGTTTCTGTTTTTGACATTGTACAATGATTTTACAAAAACAAATTGCTTGTGGTTTTTGTACTTGTTGTAGTACCGAGATTACCTGGGATGAATTCGCCTTGCTTCCAACGGCAACACAGTTTTTATGTAGTTTGCATGGACAACGCTGTTTTCTGACAGTTTTACAAAAGTACAAAGTTTTTTTTTCTTTTACTTTTAGTTTCATGAGAAGCTTTGTGTTTTTTGCCAATAAAAACAAAAGTTAAAATTTTAAAAGAAATACAAAACGGTATAAAAAGAAGCGAAATTGCAAAAAAATATAATATAGGACTTTCAACGTTATCTAAAATAGTGAAAAATTAAAAAGACATAGACAATAATTATTTAAAAGTTAGAAACGTTAACATGGGGTCTTTACCTGACAATTTTTTGTCATACCAAACGTCAAGGTCCATATAGAAAAAACTTTAAAATTTTTGTCAGCGTTTTTTTTATATGAAGTTTGACGTTTATTATAAAAAAAGTTGTCAGGTGATGACCCCATGTAACAAAAAAAAGACAGAAAACCAAAATAAGAAAGTCTTATGGCCATAGCTACTTATATAAGAAATAAGTTTCTTATATAAAATAGTTGTATATAAGAAAGAAACGCTTATAAGAAACTTTTTTCCTGGATTTTTTAAGTTTCTTATATCCGATAAATACTGTATTGGATTCTCTTTTAGAAAGTTTATTGATGTTGTTATTAAAGATTCCCTAGAGCTTTAAAACAGACATCGGTTGTTTAATTGGCAAGTGCACAGTGGGTAGCGAATGAACAAAAAAATTAAAAAAAAAAAAACTTTTTAATTTTTAGAATTTTTAAGGTATTTAGCGGGTTTTTTTTTAAATTTTGTTTTGTTTTATTTGATTTCTTCTGATCTATCCAATTTTTTTTTTTAATATTTTTTGGTTTATCAATTTTTTTTTTATTACTTAAACGTTTTTTTTTTTTTTATTAAGTACTTTTCACGTTCCAAAGTCCTCGTCCATATTATGAAGCATTTGAGTTTAATGTTGAAATCGGGAATAGGAATGGAAAAGTTTACTTTGTTTTGTGTACAAGCAGTTTTTGTGAGTTTGTTATTGCGAGGAAGAAGAAGAAAGAGAGAAGGTATACAAAATACTTAAGTGCTGCAAAACAAATATTTCATTCTATGGACACAAATGCAGTTTCAAAAGAGAATTCATGAAAGCTTTGCAGCAAATGTTTCATTATATGGACGAGGACTAATACAAAATATTGCTGTTAAGATTTTTTCAATATATGCGATTTTTTTATTGCTGTTCGATATAAACGATTCTTTTCCCAAATTCGTTAGTTTTTTTAATTCAAACTTATATTTCTCAATTAATATTTTTTAATCAAACATTTAACTACTTACCCACAAATCACAGCTTAATCTCATCATGTAAATTGTGTAAACAAAATCCTGGATGAGTAATAAAATTATCTGAAATATTTAAATGGTTTAAAAGAATATTGTTTTTTAAATAATGGAATTAAAATTTGAAGTAATCAAATGCAGGGTGGCCCAGAAAGACCGAAGTGGTGTGAATTCCTTATAACTTTTTAATTAAGACATATTTTTTTAATTTTTTGTTTTTTAAATACAGTAAATTTATAGGGAATATTTTTAGATTAGTTATTAAAAATGATATCCCGCAAGTGGTGGCCATTTTCTGCTTCGCACAAATGTGCTCTTTCCAACACATTTTCCATGACCTTTCGCAAAACTTCCGGTGTTATGTTGTTAATTTCGTCTTGAAATCCTCAATAGTCCTAGGCTTATTAACATAAACTTTCCATTTTAAATAACCACAAAGGAAACAGTCTGGAGCGGTTAAATCCGGGGAACGCGGAGGCCAATTAAAATTGCTTCTACGCGAAATTATTCTTTCACCAAAGATGTCGCGTAAAAGAGCCATTGTGGCCCTCGCAGTGTGCGCTGTGGCTCCATGTTGTGGCTCCATGTTGGAACCATATTTGCGGATGGTTTTCCACGGCTGGCCAACATGGCCCGATATCGATCACCATTGATGGAAATGGCGACACCTCGTTCATTTTCAAAAAAAATAGGCCAGTGATCCTTTCTCAAGAAACACCGCACCAAACAGTACACTTAACCGGGTGTAATTGTCGTTGATGAAGTACTCTCGGGTTTTCCGTAGCCCATATCCTACAGTTTTGCTTGTTAACGAACTCATAACTAAGTTATGAATAAAATTAGGATTCTCTTGAGAAGTAAATTTCAACGATTTGGGCACGTTGTTCAGTTGTGTATTGCTCCATTATAAATTGTCCAAGTCTTCTTTACAAAATACTGAAAAGAAAAAAAAATTATTAGGAATTCACATCACCTCGGTCTTTCTGAGCCACCCTGTATAATAAAATATGAAACAAAAAACCTTTAACTTTTAAACTCCTTAAAACAGAAAGTTATATAAAATGTTCTTAAGATATTAATAAATCTAATTTGCACCATGCACACTTCTCCAATCCAGCCCGCATTTTGTCGGATGATTTGTAATGATAATCAGGATGCTTATATCTAATTTTGAAACTTTGGCTCTTATCGTTCTCTAGATATACAGAAATCTAAAACATCTTTGTTAAGGAAGTGCCTACCTACTTCTCGGATCTCGCCCATATTTTGTCGGATGTTGTGTATTGAAAACCAAGCTGCTTGTACTTAATTAGAGAAACTTTGTTGGCTTTCGCCAGAAATACAAAAATCTATATTTTTGTACGGGAGGTTCCACGCCCACTTCTCCAATCCCGCCCACTTCTCCAATCCCACCCATATTTTTTAGAGGTTATGTATAGCAAGCCCAGCTATGTGTACCAGATATCGAAAATTTTTTTCTTACCTTTCTATTGCTATTAACTACTTTTTTTCTGCCACCCCCACTTCTGCAATACAGCCTACATTTTGCCGGCTTTTGTGTATTGTTAACCAAGATGATTGTATCTCTTGCCGTTCGCCAGTTATACATAAATCGATAATGTTTTTTTACGGGATATGCCACGCCCACTTCCCTAATATCGCCCACAATTTGTCGGATGTTCTCTATTGATAACAAAGATGTTTTTTCCTTAATTGGAAACTTGGGAGCTTGCCGTTAGAGAGGTGGAGTACTGATAACCCAGCTATGTGTACTAAATTTGAACAATTTTTCTCCAACCGTTCTTTAGATATAAATAAATCTATTTTGTGCCAAGCCCTCTTTTCCACTCTCGCTAACAATCTGTGAGATGTTGCATATTTATAACCAAGGTGCTTGTGCCTAATTTGATAACTTGGGCTCTTGCCGTTCTCCAGACATACAGAAATCTGTAATGTCTTTGTATGGGAAGTAACACGCTCACTTTACCAAACTCGTCCACGTTTTATCGGATGTAAGGTATTGATAATCAAGATGTTTGTTTCTAATTTAGAAACTTTGACTCGTTCCGTTCTCCAGATATACAAAGAAAAAACCCACAACAAGGGATTTATGGGTAAAATTAGGGGCAGTCGTGGTTTTTTTCGTGTGCCTTAGCCATTTGTGGACTGATCAGGCTGAATTTCAATGGCAAAGTTGAACGAAGCCTATGCACCAAACAAGTTTCCATAATATATGGGGTCTTCGGAAAACCCATCTCAGCAGGCAGACGGAGAGGCGGACATTTTTAAATCAACTTTTCTCCTCATAAGAAACCAGAATAAATATACATACTTTATAGGGTCTTAGATAAAAATTTTAAATAATTACAAACGGAATGACAAACTTATATACATATGTATACCCTTTTCACCTGTGGTAAAGACTATAACAAATATAGCATATATTTGGGCGATTAAAAGCAAATACATATGTAACAGCAAATTTTATTGATAAAAAAATTATTGGCATGATAACCAGGGCTGCCAGATTTGACAATTTATCGTCGTTTTGACGATTTTTTGCTCCGAAATAAGCAAAGACCCGATTTGATGATTTTTTCTTAAAAAGTGACAGAAAAAAAATTATAAAAAGACACAGCTTAATTGTTTAGTTTTTTTTTCCTTAAAAATTTTATGGGGAAAAAAATGTTCACTGTCGCGTGATTTTTTAATGTATTTCTTTCCTTTTTTTTTAATTTAGATAGTATTTTAAGTCGTCAATTTAAATAAAATCATTAAATTTTCAGACACGTTCGTTTTTTAATCTCGGAATGCTAAACAAGAGCGGAAGACGGAACGTTTTCTTTCACTTAGCTTTTACGCTGATATGACATACCTAAACAAGAGCGCTAACATTGTGTCATGGACAACAGTGATAACTTTCTTGTTTAATAAAACCAAAAAAATTATAAATAAAAATACAGATAAAAACGCAAGATTGACCAAACAAAAGCTAAATTGCCATTATTTATTTACAATAGCGGTCAACTTCACTATTAAACGCGCTGCCAAAATCAGATGTTCCAATCGCAAGGCATTGAGGCGGCGCTAGTTAGGGATGCTTCATACAAATTGTATGGGGATGACAATTGTTAACAACTAGGAAAACGCGTAACAATGTTACACTTTGTTAATCTTTCATCAAACCATCATCGAGTTAACCTTTTGCGATCTTCTGTGTAAATCGTATTTTGTTGAGTTGTAATTTCTTAATTTTTGTATTATGGTTTACAACTTTGCTAAATTGCGCTGAACAAAAACATAACAAAAATTACAACGGATCACAACCAGTTGCCTTTATTACAACTCAACTGAGTTGAGTTGTAAACCGTAATAAGGGCCTATATAGCTAGCATTTCACGAGTTGTAAGACAATATCTACATGAGTCTCATACGTTTCATGCTTGTTGACAGACTCGTCAGATAATCTTTACCCACATCTCAAACGATACCCACAACGATTACACAGAAAAAAACTGTGCACCAGTAAAAGCATTAATCAAAAATAAAATCAGTTTTAATTAAAAATTTTAATCAAGTGAATTAAACTTTTAATCAAGTGTATTAAACGTTTTTATTGACAATATTACTTTGCACCAGTAAACAAATTAATAATATCAATTAAACGTTTAATTCACTGTGTTGATACCTTTTATCACCCTTTTTTTTAATTATATTTTTGTATCATTATCACCTATTTTGTGACACGTTTTGACCCTTTTTTGGAAATAGCTCTCACATTTTGTTTTTTGTCAACACTGCGGAACAGAAGTGCTAAACAAATGTTTTCGAAATAAGCATTGCTTGATATAAAACAGACTCAAAGTATAAACTTACAATTCCATGCTTTCTTCTCCTTGATTTTTGATAGTAAAGTACAATTTCCCTAAAAGCAAACATAACTCATATAAATATTTGTTATTTTTTACGGTGGTTTCTTTTTAAAACAAAAATTTGACATTTTATTAAAAAAATGCAATTTGGTGTTTTGCTCTCTTAAACAGTAGCATGTTTTATTCAAAAAAATTCGACCTTAATAATGGCAAAAGGTATTGAACTTTTCGCCCCCTTTGAATCGACAGTGTTGAGAGTGCCCTAACATGAAGGAAAACAAAAGGTAAAAATTGCTCAATTAGCGGAAATTCCCAAATATTTGGTAACAGCGGTATGATAGAAAGTCTTATATTTATTAAAAATCATAAAAGCTTTAAAAAATCTGACACTAACAGGAAAAAATCGCTTTAATCGAGAAAATGGTTACAATTCGCGAGCGATAGCAAAATTTAAAACAAACACTCAAATTTATTCGACATCGCTAAATTGGAAAATTACATAAAAAGTATGAAAAAATTAGCTATAATGATAAAGACTAAACTTTTTGTCAGGTGTTTAAAACATGACACAAAAATTAAGTTTTTTGAGCTCTTCCTACCTGAAATATTATTTTTTTGTTTGCTTATAAAAGACTTGGTCTTATTATGTTCATTAAAATGGGAAATACTGCTTATTAAGACCTTGACCCTTTTTGTTATTGAAATACCCTTTTTTGACCCCTTTTTCTGGAAAATCCCCTTTTTGTGACCCTTTTCGAAAATTTCCAACGGTAACCCTGGATATCATGTGCAATTTTTTTAGCAAAAAAAAAACTCAATCAAGGAATTTGTTTAAAAAAAAATCATACAAATCTTGAAGCATATTTCCAGGAATTTTAATATGTACATAAATGTTATTTCAAAGTATGCATTAAATTGTTCAACTTTACAAAGATTTCAATATAAAGCATTTTTTAAATTGGGAAAACATTTAAATGCCACTTTTAATATTTACCATTTACAATAATGCAAATAAATATATATTTATAGAATGTTAACAATAAAACCACTTATTTTACAATGAATCCCTAAATATATGCTATATATTTTTTTTTAATAAGTAAAATACTTATCACAATTGTTCAACAATACTGTATTAACTCAAAATTTTCAGTAGAAGCAAAACAATTTTTTATTGCCATTTGGTGTCTGTCTCTTAAAAGTTTTTAAGAAAAAGAGACCAAATTGCATTTTTTTTTTTTAAATAAAATGTCACACTTTTTGTAGAAAAGAAAAAAACCATTAATTGCAAATGTGTTTCTTTCTATTAGTAAAAGACGTTTAAAGCGTCTAAATGTTGCACACGTCAGAATATTATGGCCCTATACACCTTTCTACTTGTGAAAATGGAATTGTGTCTTATATCGACTTAACCTTCTTTTCCATATGACCGACTACAGATATTTTTCAGTGACATGTCATAGTGTAAGATATATTATGGAAGATTAAAATGGCTCATACTTTTGTTTACAATATAGTAATACTTTCATTTATATTAGTTTTTAAATATGTAGATTCTCAGATACTAATTTAATTCTAAAGAGTACATATTTTTAAACTCGACAGAACTAGAAATTGACAAAAAAAAATGCTTTATTTTCAAAAGGTTTACATGCACATGGCGTTAACATTTGAAAATGATTTCGTGTACATGAGCACCGTGGCTGTTATTGTCGAAGGGCATTTTTGACTTCTAATATTTGGCCCCTTTTGCGCTCATTGCTGTCCGTATGTCATGAATAACAGATAACATTTCGTCGGTTGATTATTTAATTGTCGTATGTGGAAACAAATTACTTGCGACATACGACAATTAAATAATCAACCGACGATTTGATCTTGATAAGTCGCCGTATGGCACGGAGCTTCATCCTGTTAAAACCACATCTATATTATTAAACAAAAAATTATTGGTCATTGCGCAGTAACGATCTCCATTGACTTTAACACAGAGTATGAAAACAAACAAAACATTTCGTAAACGTTTGCAAAATGTACAAAACTTTTCAACATTTTTAATTTGTATTGTACATGAGCAAAACCAAAACAATAACTTTTCAATTGTCAAAGAGAGAAAACGAAACAATTGGCTTTCCACTCATCTGTATTATTTAATTTACCGTTACAATCGTACATCTGAGTACAAAACAGATAGAGAAACGTTTTGTTTTGAGTAATTGATTTAGTTCTTGTTTGGTTTTTGTAGTGGCATAACAAGAGTAAAATCCACAATGCCTCGTCCAAAAAATGATTTGTTACGTTATTTTTTATTCTTTTATCTTTGAATTACTTTTTATTTAATTTAATTTGTTTTTTTTTTTTTTAATTACTATGGTAGTCAAAATAAGCATTAATAAAAACAAAAAACCTAAAAACCTCTCTTTTTATTTCACTTAGAAACAATAGTAGTGAGTAAATCAATTACCAAACGTTTGTCAAACGTTTTTTCTCTGAATGTTTCAATATTGTTCTTACTCTTTTCTTTTCCAGCTGTGTACGTTTATATAAATGTACAATTTGCGATCACGAGCAAAAATAATACAAAACAAAATGGCACAATCATTCTCATTGTTTTGGTTTTGTTTTTGTTTTACTCACTGCAAAGAACAAAACAAAACGAAAGCAAACGTTTTTATACCCATACCACAATAGTAGAGAGAATATTATGCATGTGTGCTGATGTACATAAGTAACAACTAAAAATATTGGTCCTATTTATACTAACATTAAAGTATGCCGATCGGTTTAGAATCACTTTCATAGTCGATATAACCTTGTCCGCCCGGCTGGCTGGCTGTAACCTGTACCCTGGTGAGCAAAGTATTGGAGATAAGTTGATGAAATTTGGTAAATGGGTTCAAGTTGGAACAATAATTTCATATAGCCCCCAAACAAGCAGCTTTCCTTTAATAAAAGCTTTAATAAAATTTAAAATATAAATGAATCCATATTTAAATGGACACATAAGCTCTGCATTTTTCGAAACTAGGACCACGACGGGAGCTAAGGGCAATTGCTGCCTCTCCGACTATCTATCTAACAAATTTTAATGAATTCTAAAACATAGAAAGATTTCTATTCATGTAGCCACATTAGATATCCTTTTTTTCAAAACTAGGACCACGAGGGGAGATAGGGTGCAATTTCTGCCTCTCGGAAACTATAAAATCGATTTTAATGAAATGAAAAACATAGATAGATCCCTATTCATTTAGATATCTTTTTTTTAAACTAGGACCACAAGGGGAGATGGGGGCAATTTTTGCCTCTCAGAAACTATAAAATCGATTTTAATAATATTTTAAACATAGAAAGATCTATATGCATATAGCCATATAGCTATGCATTTTTCGAAACTAGGACCGCGAGGCTAGATAGGGTGCAATTTCGGCCTCTCCGAAATTATCTAACAAATTTTAATGAAATCTAAAACATAGAAAGATCTCTATTCATTTAGCCACATTAGATATCATTTTTTTCAAAACTAGGACCACAAGAGGAGATAGGGGCAATTTTTGCCTCTCAGAAACTATCAAATCGATTTTAGTGATATCTTAAACATAGATGGATCCATATTTATATGGAAACATAAGCTATGCATTTTTCAAAACTATAACCACGATCCGAAACTATCACAGAACAGATTAAAATTAAATTTAAAATTATTGTTTTTAAATACCAGGGTGTAGGGTATCGTATGTGCTTAACCGTATCGTGCTTAACCGACTATATTTTCTTACTTTTTTAACAACTTTAAAGTATTTATTCTCTTCAAGGGTTTATGCAAACGTTTTGCTACATCCGAAACACGAATTTCCAAATCACATACAAATATTTATTTTCTTTATTTTATCACTCAAACTCTTAACACTTTAGCAGCAATAATTTTGATTAAAATTAGAAACTTAAGCATATAAAGAATTTCTGTTGTCTGGAATGATACAAAATAAAATCTAAAATGAAATAAAATATAAAAAAAAAAATTTTATTTATTAAACAAACAGGCCAAAATAGTCATGAAAAACAAAGAATATGTACATAAATTAAATAATAAAATAAATTAAATCGTGCTGAAAGTAAACTTCTAAAATAATAAATAAATAAATAAAAAAAAATTAAAAATATACAAGACAAATGTAAAAGAAAAAAAAAGTTGTTTAAACTTAAATGTATTCAAAAAGTTTTTTTCTAAAATAACAAATCTAATGAATTGACTTAAAAATAGAAAACGAAAGTGAACCAAATTTAACAATTTCTATTTAAAAATAAAAGTCAGAAATAAAGTTCATTAAATTTAAAATAACAACGTATGTTCACGTTAAATTCTAATATGAAAAATTCTTCAAAACGTGATGTTTTTGTAAGACCAATTCATTGTTTAATAAACGGTTGCGCTCGTGGTGCTGAACTAACGGTCACAGCTCCCTTTAAATTACCAACACAGTGGACACGAATTTTACGCATGACGCCAGTACCGAAAATAATCATTGATGACTTTTTGCAGGTATTGTAACCACTCTAGTATTTTTTTTACACTTACATATTTAATAATTTTTTGCATTTAAATTTCATTGTTATTTTCATTTTTTTGAATAAATTAAATGCAGAATAGCATGACTAAAAATTTCAACTGGAAAAGTTTTATTTATTTATGTGTGTGTGGAATTAACGAAAATTTATTTTCAAACATTTTTTATGTTTGAAAAATTTCTGCCATTTGCGGAATTATCATGCAGTAAGAGTGCTTTACCATCGAAAAGGGGTTGCCCCAATCGACACTTTTACGTTTTATTTAAAAAAAAAAAACTTTACTTAAAATATTTAGCTATTGTAGAATTTTGCATTAGGCCAAATGAGTTATAAACCGTAAAACTCGATATTAAAAAAGAACTTACTTAACACTTCTTATTCCACACTTTAATGAATACTTATTTGCACAAAATAGTGTAATTTAACTATCAGACCACTGCTCGCAATATAAGTGGATTGTAAGTTTTTTTTTTATTAAAATTTAAAAGAGTTATAAACACAATTACAAATTATATTCTAACTTTATTAACCGAGCAATAGTAACGTAGACCTTCAGCTCGTTGTAGTGAAACAGACCAGAGTCTCTGGGGGAATAGACTAGCTTCCCTAGAACGAAGCGAACCGACACCAAGGTAGTCCCGTGATAGATCTTTGTTTGTAGAGATCGGTTCTTGTTATAACACTTTATACGAATAAGACCTATCACTTTTACATTGGGTTGTCATTGGAGGGGGAAAATTGAAACCATTTGATCTGTCCCTCATCTATTTTCAATGGACGTGTTTTTTAGAACGTGAAATTTTAGAAAGTCCCCACCACCCATCACCGGTGAAGACTGTACTGTAGTTCATTACTTTTACTAACTTTTTGTTCCTCATAAATCAGTTAAAAGATTGGTTCTCCTTTCACTGGTCATGAGTTCTTTCTTTTTGTACTTGTTTTATTTTCACAAATCCCAGGACAAGTCTGTTGGACCAATTGACATAAATTTCCCGCAGTGTAACTGCCAACTAGCCTACCGGGGCACCCTGGATTGTAAGTACTGGTTTACACTCTTCAAGTTTTAGCCGTCAAGTCGAGCCCTATTTGAGTTTATATTCTAAGCGACAATTAATCGAAATTTTGTTTTTTTTCTTCGTAAAAATAGGTTATAAGTTCTCGTTATAAAGACGAAAGAATTCATGGACTTTAAAATTTTACCGCTACGGAGAAAAAGCCCATCTAAATCCAAATTATGTTTTGCACTGCTTAGGAAAAAAATAATTAAAAGTCTTCTCATGTGAAATTTGCCTTTTGTCGCTTAGGATATAATCGCAAATTGGACTGAAAGTCTTGAGCTTGTAGGAGAGAAGGGAAAAGAGAATGTAATTTCTTTTCCTCTCTCTCTCTCTCTCTCCTGGAAACTTCCCAGCGGGAAAATGAGGAATTGATTACATTAATAATTAAAAAAATTATGCATTATTTTCGAAAGAATAATAATGCATTCATTGGAATCGAGAAGGTAATTTCATCAGACACAAAATTTATGCATTGATTACCACGTATATTCCCACATTTGCAGAACAAGGAATGTATTGTTTCTGTTAGTAACAATTATTCGTATTTTTGCTTTACATACATATTTCCTTAACAAAAATCCGTTATTTTTTTGCTGCCTTTATGTCGCCTACTTATAATTTTCATTTTAGTCGCAGTTTGTGTTTCAAAGCGTACGGTCAAAGCACAAATTATGTCTGTGGGCCAAAGTTATTTAAAGAAAAAGGTATTAAAAAATGTATTCCAAACGGCATTGGAGAAGATTTTTATTATAAGGCTTTTGAATAATATAATTTATTCTAAAGAATGAATTATTTAATTCATTCGCAGGATACATTAAAATAAGAATAACGAATTCTGGAATCGAATATTATACAAGACTAGCTTAACCCGTGCGCTTCGCTACACTGCTTTAACCACTTCTTCAGTTGAGAGATACTTAATATATGCATCCTATGGGAGGTATTTCCCCCTGTGCCTACCGGCTTTATTTTTATTTTCAAAAGTGTAGCATACCATAAGAGTGACTTTTACAAAGTTTGAACATTCTCACTTAACAGTTCTTAAGATATGCGATATTAAACATTGGTGTCCCATGGGGGGTAACACTTCCCCCGCTGCTATTTTATTTCAGTTTTGGGGCTCTGAAGATCCTACTATCAAAAGTTCAACAAAATCCGTGCAGTGGCTCTTAATTATATTTCTATCTTTGAGGGGTACTGCTCCTTCTCTGTCAACCCCGCCCATTTTTATATTGAAATTTAAAGTTAACCAT
Source organism: Pollenia angustigena (assembly GCA_930367215.1). Taxonomy (NCBI): domain Eukaryota; kingdom Metazoa; phylum Arthropoda; class Insecta; order Diptera; family Polleniidae; genus Pollenia; species Pollenia angustigena. The sequence goes on along the minus strand of OV884058.1, from coordinate 217,175,485 downwards.
AATAGTAGCTGTAACCACGTTTGAAGACTCTCCCTTTAATAGTTCTTCAGTTGAGTGATATTTAATATATGCATCCTATGGGAGGTATTTCCCCCCCTGCGCCTACCCGCTTTATTTTTATTTTCAATAGTGTAGTATACCATAAGAGTGACTTCTACAAAGTTTGAACATTCTCACTATAACAGTTCTTAAGATATGCGATATTAAACATTGGTGTCCTTTTGGGGGTAACACTTCCCCCGCTACTATTTTATTTCAGTTTTGGGGCTCTGAAGATCCTACTATCAAAAGTTCAACAAAATGCATGCAGCGGCTCTTAATTATATTTCTATCTATGAGGGGTACTGCTCCTCCCCTGTCAACCCCGCCCATTTTTATATTGAAATTTTCATTTTACCATAATAGTAGCTTTAACCACGTTTGAAGGCTGTCCCTTAAATAGTTCTTCAGTTGAGCTATATTTAATATATGCATCCTATGGGAGGTATTTCCCCCCTGCGCCTACCGCTTTATTTTTATTCTCAATAGAGTAGTATACCATAAGAGTGACTTCTACAAAGTTTGAACATTCTCACTGTAACAGTTCTTAAGATATGCTATATTAAACATTGGCGTCCTATGGGGGGAACCACTTCCCCCGCTACTGTTTTATTTAAATTTTGGGGCTTAGAAGATCCTACTACCAAAAGTTCAACAAAATGCGTGCAGCGGGTCTTAAGATATGCGATATTAAATATTGGCATCCTATGGGGGGTACCAATTCCCCTGCCCCGATTTTGGATTTCAAAATCAACTAACCATCATCACTCCTCCCTGTACCTTCCCTAAAAATTTTATGGCAATCGGTCGAGCCGTTCTCGAGTTATGGAGTGACAATCAAAATGTACACTTCTTTTTATATATATAGATATGTATTACTTTCTCGATTCCTATTAATTCCATTTTCCCGCTGGGTTAAGACTTGACGGCCAGGGCTGTCAGATATGGCGATTTCTCGCCAAACGTGGCGATTTTGAAACGTGTTTGGCGATGGGATTTCCTATTTGGCGACTGGCGACTTTTGTGCCGATTTCTGATATAACTGGCGATTAACTTGGCTATTTTTACCATTTATATTATTTCGGCGATTTTGTTTAACAGCTTGACATTTTTTGTTATCATTACTAGTATAAAAAAAATGTCAACTTTTTTTCACATGATTTTTGCTTTGTTATCAGTTTAAGTGAATTTTATATCAGTTTCACACAGCCTGAAGTGTACGATCTTATAGACTTGTGTACTTAATTTAAGTTTTTTAACTGAATACGTATATGATCTACATGTTATGTTATTAAAAAAAAATACAGAAACAAAACAACATTTACTTTCGGCGAATTTTTTGTATTTTTTCTCAGTTTTTGGCGATTTTTGACTCACATATTATACTAGCGTTTTTTGTATGCAAAATTTAATAAAAAAAAAAACAAAATTTACTAAAACTGAACCAAATTGACGTTTGGCGATTTTTGGCGATTTCTGACATCCGGTTTGGCGATAGAGCTCAAAAAAATCTGACAACCCCGTTGACGGCTAACATTTGAATTCCCTTACTACGAAGAATGTTTGTAAGGGAAAATTCTAAAAATATACTGTAACAAAGCATTCAGTGTGAAGAGCTGATAGCTACACTCATCAGCGAGATGGTAAGCAACGCTTGCATTTCTCCCTTACAAACCAGCTTCGTTGGAAGCTCAATATTTTATTTTCAAACGTTTTTATATTTAAGCTAAAATCTTCGTTTTACAAAAATTTTAATGTTACTTTCGACGCATTTGACCAGAACATTTCTTTTTATTTATGTACAAGTAAGTGTAACTGTATTTATCCAATCAAAAAGTTTAAAAAAAGATTTCAAGGACAAAACATTTTCTGGCTAAAAAAAAATAAATAAAATTTCAATAAGAATTTCAAACTTAAAAACATTTAAAACAAGTAAGAAAGTACAGTCGGTCAAGCCCGACCATATGATACCCTACACCACAGTATTTAAAAACACATCATGCTTATGTGTCCATATAAATATAGATTTATCTAAGTTTATAAACTTCATGAAAATAGGTTTGAAAGTTTGTGAGAGGCAGATTTTGCCCCCTACCTCCCGTTGTGGTCCTATTTTTGAAAAACTGTATAGCTAATGTGTCCATATAGATACGGATCTATCTATGTTTTAAGTTTCATTAAAATCGGTTTGAGAGGCAGAAATTGCCCCTATCTCCCCTCGTGGTCCTGTTTTTTAAAAAATGCATACATTTTGTGTCCATATAGATATGGTTCTATCTATGTTTTAAATTTCATTGAAATCGGTTTGATAGTTTCTGAGAGGAAGAAATTTCCCCTTATCTTCCCTCGTGGTCCTACGATTCGGCCCATTTTCAATAGGCTTGGTTCTTGTGCCAATTAAAACCAATGACCCAAATTTCAGCAAATTACCTCCAAAATTGCGACCTGTACTTTGCGCACAAGGTTACATGGCCAGCCAGCCAGCCAGCCTGCCAGCCAGCCGGACGGACATCGTTAGTTCGACTCAGAAAGTGATTCTAAGACGATCGGTACACTTTAAGATGGGTCTAGGACCAATATTTTAAGGCGTTACACACATCAGCACTAATGCGTAATACCCTCTCCACTATTGTGGTGTGGGTATAATTAAAACAAAAATTAAAAAAAAAGTTACAAAAAAAAGGACCAACAAAAGTATTAAAATTAACAAATTTTTAATTAAAATCTGGAAAACCTTCGCATTTGAATTGAGGAGGTCCATAACAAAACGCAATAATTACACCATAACATTTTTTTGGATAAACGACAAAATGTTATTTAAGTAAGTAGTACATAATTTTTTTTTTAAACAATTATTGAGGTATTATTGTCGACAAAAAATAATATTATCACAAATGAATTATTTTATCTGACTGTTTGTTTTAAAGTTATTTAGATAACAAATTTGGAATTATTGCGTTTTGGTCCGAATCCATAATATTTATTTCATTTAGCTTTGAACGGCATGAAAATATTATTCACAATCAGCTTAACAAAATTAAAAGGTATTAACTAAACAAAAATTCCTTACGTTTTACAGTTATCTAATGGTGTTTCCTTTTCTACAAAAAATGTGACATTTTATTTAAAAAAAATGCAATTTGGAGTCTGTTTCTTAAACATTTTGCTCCCGAAAAGGGTGGCTTGTTTTATTCTAAAAAACTCACCCTTTTTTGGAAGCAAAATTTTTATGAAACACACGGAGAAAACTATTGCGCATTATTTATGTACAAGCTGTTCATAGCTATAAAATGTTAAGGTACATTTTTGAAAATGCAACTTTGCGCATAAATTATGCCTAATAATCACAAATTCTACACAATCTATTAAAATTGTGCATAAGTTATACACAAAAAATGTGCACAGTTTGTGAACATTGTTCATGGCTTAGTTATTTAAAAATTAAACACAATTGATCACTTATTGTTCATGAGTAATGCTCATTTGTGCATAGATTTTGCCCATCATTTTGATATGTGTGTATCTTGTTCATACGTTGTGCCCATTTATGCATAGATTATGAACAATGCGCACACATATGGATTATGAGTATGCATTAATTGCAAGTTAGTTTCACAATGTTCTTTGTGTCAAGAGTGCCGGTTATGTTTAGAAGCGACAGTAGTTTAAGTGTGTAATTTATTCATTTAATATTATTTAGAAATATATAATTATTAAGCACTTGTACTTTGAATTAAAGACATTTGAAAATAAAATGAAATTTTGTTTCTTTAATATTAGCAGGAGGTGTAAAATTTGTTTCCTATTTATCTATCCACAGTTGTTCAAAGTCTCTTCCCAGTTGTTCAGAATCTAATAAAATGTTGTTCATAATCTATGCCCAGTTGTTCATAAAACATGCTCATAGTGCTGAGCTTAAGTTATGATCAAGTGTGCATAGATTATGAAAAATTTTTGCATAATTTGTGCCCATACCGCATAATTTCTGCACACAATTCTCTCCGTGCAGACACCAAATTGCATTTTTTTAAATAAAATGTCACACCGCAGTGGTGCAGTGGGTAGAACTCAAAGATCGTCCAACGATAGAAAGTGGTGTTTCTTGAAACATGTAAAGATCAACCCGGGTTCAAATCCCAGCTCAGCCAAGAAAAATTATCAATAAATTTTAATAAAAATTCCAAGTTGTAAAATTCCTTCGCTCAGTGAAAATAATTTAATGAAAATTAAATTTGATGAACTCAAGCCTAATTAAAGAATATCAAAAAAAAAAAAATTAAAATGTCACACTTTTTTGTAGAAAAGAAAACACCATAAGAGTAACCACCAGAGCATAATTTATTTATAAAGTTTACTTTTTTTAAATTTCTTATAGCGATTTATTGCAAAGATGTGTAAATATTACATTTTGCTCTGAACCATTATATTTGATATTGAATTGCAGTGTAGTTATTGAGTTTTGGAATGCTTTATAAGTCTGTGTTCATACGGCTCATGTCTTATTGACTGATTGCTACTTTATTGGCGAGAGGGACGAGGGGAGAAGAAACGAGTACACAGATGCATGTACTGTCTTTGCGTTTTGCTTTTTCATTCGTTGTTTAATTTTGTTATTGTTTTCAATATCAAAAAAGCACACATGCAAACGCACGACTATACAAAATAAAAAACAACATGACATGAATCATTTGAACGCCAATTTATGTTCAAAGAAGAAAAAGGAAGAATCTTGTCAATAAGGCATGAGCCGTATGAACTCAGACTAATAAACGTAATATAGATTTCAATGTGTTTAAATTAAAAAACATATTTAAAAAAAAAAAGAAACTTTTTTATTTATTGGTCGAACTCTAACAACATTTAATGCAATTGCCACATATTTTTTTAAAACCTAAACATGCTTTTTTCACATCAATTAATTTAATTCATATTGACTCAGGTTTTTATTCAAAATGCGCAAATTTTTTTCATGAAGTTTGAAATGTTGTCGTCTGTAACTCTGTCATTTCTTGACTTATCTTCACAAACGACCCATGATTATTTTAGTAATTTTATTATATTTCACTAAAAAAAAAATACAAAATCCGTTAAATAGTTTTGAAGATATTTGCATTTTAGAGATTCGGAGTCAGATTCATTTGGTCACGACTTTGCTAAAAATTTGTGACACAGTGTTATTTAGTTTATTTGAAGAAAATTTTTTAAGATAATAGAAAAGAAAAAATATATTTTTCGGGACAAAATTTCATAAAAATTTGTGTGGGAATTCCCGGGATTTAGTTATAAAGGGTTGTTAAATTTTAAGGGCCGATGTTGAATGAGAACCACACCTAAACGTCAAGTTTTTTTCTGCATTAACGCGTTAAAGTTATTCAGGTTTATTATGAAAATGGGCGTTCAAATCAAAATGCATATCGTGCACTTCGTGATTTTTTCGCTCCAAACGTCGTCAATGGTCAGAATGGTGGCACGAAATGGCAACAGTGGATGATCAATTTTCGAAGAAAATCATCTTCAGTGATGAGGCACATGTTCACCTCAGTGGATTCGTCAATAGTGATTGTCGAAAAACCAATGCACCCACAAAGAGTGACTGTTTGGTGCGGTTTTTTTTCAAAATGAGTCCGGTCAGGAAATTACTGTGAATGGCGTTCGTTATCGTGAGATGAAAACGAACTTTTTATGGCCCGAATTGGAAGATATGGATGTGGACGATATGTGTTTTCTACAGGACGGTGCCACATAGCTAACAAAATAATGGCTCTTATGCGCGACAATGGCCGTGCTATCTCACGTGGTGGCGGTGTCAATTGGCCGCCGAGATCATGTGATTCGACACCGTTGGACTTCTTTCTTTGGGGTTATTTGAAAGAAGAAGTGTACGTCGCTAAGCCAGCAACAATTCAAGAGCTAACGGATGAGATAATTCGGCACATTAACGGCATAGAACCTCAATTATGCCTCAGCGTCACCGAAAATTTGGACCATCGGATGGAGGTGTGCGATATTTTGTTTCATACATAATTGAGCCCTAACAATATTATCAGAATAAAAATAAATGACAATAATTTCCTAAATAATTTGTGTTTTAATTAAAATCAACATCGGCCCTTAAAATTTAACAAGCCTTATTATTATGGCAACTTTACTGCAGATACTATGGTGAATAAGTTAACCAGAAATTTGTATGTAGGAGTAAATTCTGAATTCTGAAATTTAGAACTAGTGAGAGAAGAGAAGTAAAAGTGTACACAATTTTTAATTTTTTTAAAGATCCAGATTTAGTTTATAACAAGTTAGAGTGCTATATTCGGCTGTGCCGAATCTTTGATACCCTGCACCGACAGTTCGAATGTTTAAGGAGTAATATCTGTATGATGTCTATTTATTATTATTATCTTAAACTGTGACGAGTTGTTATTAATTATGGTTTTAGGCGACTAAACTGTTTTCCGGTAGTAGGGTTAATATGGGGCCTAGGGTAAATTATGGACCGATCATCACGAAATTTCACAGCGTCATTTCTAGTCCTTTAAAACTGTGACGTACCAATTTGTGTTATGGTAGCATTATTAATATAGGTGTACTAAACAGTTTTCCGGGAGTAGGGTTTCTATGGGGCCTAGTGTAAATTATGTACCGATCATCACGAAATTTCACAGTGTTATTTCTAGTCCTTTAAAACTGTGACGTACCAATTTCTGTTATGATAGCATTATTAATTATGGTTTTAGGTGGACTAAACTGTTTTCCGGTAGTGGGGTTTATATGGGGCCTAGGGTAAATTATGGACCGATCATCACGAAATTTCACAGTGTTATTTCTAGTCCTTTAAAACTGTGACGTACCAATTTCTGTTATGATAGCATTATTAATTATGGTTTTAGGTGTACTAAACCGATTTCCGGGAGTAGGGTTTCTATGGGGCCTAGTGTATATTATGTACCGATCTTCACGAAATTTCACAGTATCATTTATAGTCCTATAAAACTGTGACGAGCCAAAATTTGTTATGATTGCATTATTTTTTACGGTTTTAGGCGTACTAAGCCGTTTTCCGGTAGTAGGGTTTATATGGGGCCTTAGGTAAATTATGGCCCGATCGTCACGAAATTTCACAGTGTTATTTCTAGTCCTAAAAAACTGTGACGTACCAAATTTTGTTACGCCAGCGTTATTTTTACGGTTTAAGGCGTACTAAACTGTTTTCCGGGAGTAGGGTTTATATGGGGCCTAGAGTAAATTATGGACCGATCTTCACGAAATCTTACAGCATGATTTCCAGTTGAATAAGACGAATTCTTGCAAAATCTTATGTCATTCTGCGCATTATTCCACCATTTATGTTAGTATTTGTAACAATATTATCAATTTTTTTAGGTGGTGGTTCCACATTTTTATTTATAGCTCTGGTCCTACTGAACCGATTTTGCTGGATTTCAATCCCAAACTGCTTAGGATAACTACAAGCAATTTGGCACCAAGTTTGTTCATTCCTTTTGATTTGTTCGAAAGTGAGCGTGATTTCAACAGACGGACAGACGGACAGACAGACGGGCATGGCTAAATCGACTTAGAATTACCCAAGGACCCAGAATATATATACTTAATGGGGTCTGAGATGAATAATAAAAAAGTTTCACACGGAATGACAAACTTAATATACCCTCTTCACAACTAATTGTGGTGGAGGGTATAAAAACGAAATAAGGTGTTTCCACTTGCTTCAAAAAATTTATTTAGTTTTATATACAAAGCAGCTCCATAAAAGATTTTTTGGATTAGATTTTGATAATTACTGCATTATGCTATTTCTATAAGATATGGTGTCCAATTTAAAAAAATATACATTTGAGGAAATTTTGAATGCAAAACGCTAGTCTTTTTTTAAAAAAGTATTTACAAGTTTTTGAAGGAAGTGAGGAGAAAATTTTACTCTTTTGTAATTTAAAATAAAGTTTTTATCAACAAAACTTTAGAAGGCGTTAGTGGAAGCGCCTTTCGATAAATAATAAAAAACAAACATAAAAAAGGAAAGTTTTGTATTTTTATTTTTGTTCATCAACCATAAGTTTGCCTTTTACATATTATTTTTTTTTTTTTTTTAATTTGCAATTATAGTTAAAACAAACAAGTTAGAGTGCTATATTCGGCTGTGCCGAATCTTTGATACCCTCCACCGACAGTTCGAATGTTTAAGGAGTAATATCTGTATGATGTTATTATTATCTGAAACTGTGACGATTTGTTATTAATTATGGATTTAGGCGACTAAACTGTTTTCCGGTAGTAGGGTTTATATGGGGCCTAGGGTAAATTATGGACCGATCTTCACGAAATTTCACAGTCTTTTTCCCAGTTCTATAAAACTTTGATGTACCAAATTTTGTTATGATAGCATTATTTTTTACGGATTTAGGCGTACTAAACTGTTTTCCGGGAGTAGGGTTTATATGGGGCCCAGGGTAAATTATGGACCGATCTTCACGAAATTACACAGTTTTATTTCTTGTCTTATAAAACTTTGATGTACCAAATTTTGTTATGATAGCATTATTTTTAACGGATTTAGGCGTACTAAACTGTTTTCCGGGAGTAAGGTTTATATGGGGCCCAGGGTAAGTTATGGACCGATCTTCACGAAATAACACAATTTTATTTCTTGTCCAATAAAACTTTGATGTACCAAATTTTGTTATGATAGCATTATTTTTTACGTTTTTAGGCGTACTAAGTTGTTTTCCGGGAGTAAAGTTTATATGGGGCCTATGGTAAATTATGAACCGATCTTCACGAAATTTCAAAGATTTATTTTTAGTTCTATAAAACTTTGATGTACCAAATTTTGTTATGATAGCATTATTTTTTACGTTTTTAGGCGTACTAAGTTGTTTTCCGGAAGTAGGTTTTATATGGGGCCTATGGTAAATTATGGACCGATCTTCACGAAACTTAACAGTTTAATTTCTAGTCCTATTTAACTGTGACTTGCCAAAATTTGTAATGATAGCATTGTTAGTTAGGGTTTTAGGCTTAATATACTGTTTTCCGGGAGTAGGGCTTATATGGGGCCTAGGGTAAATTATTGACGGATCTTCACGAAATTTCACAGCGTGATTTCCAGTTGAATAAAACGAATTGTTGCGAAATCTTATATCATTCTGTGCATTTTTCCACCATTTATGTTAGTTTTTGTAACAAAATTATCAATTTTTTTTAAGTGGTGGTTCCACATTTTGATTCATAGCTCAGATCCTATTGAACCGATTTTGCTGAATTTCAATCCCAAACTGCTTAGGATAACTACAAGCAATTTGACACCAAGTTTGTTGATTTCTTTTAAGTTTTTCGAAAGTGAGCGTGTTTTCAACAGACGGACAGACGGACAGACGGACAGACAGACGGACATGTCTAAATCGACTTAAAATTACTCAAGGACCCAGAATATATATACTTTATAGGGTCTGAGATGAATAGTAAAAAAGTTTCACACGGAATGACAAACTGAATATACCCTCTTCACAACTAATTGTGGTGGAGGGTATAAAAAGGAAGCCTATGTTCACACCTATTAAATATTTAACGTCCTACACGTAACCCCTAGTTTTATTAAAAGTTTATTTGCTGGTAACGTTCAACTTTAACAAAATGTATATACAATTCATTTAATAATGCTTAAAAACTGGAATTATTTATTGATCGTATGCAATAACACATAAAGACCACTAATAAAATATGAATAAAAATTTATTTACTTAAGTTTATACAATTAAAAAAAAGTATTAAACTTTATAAGACATAGGCTGAGCTTCAATACATCCTAATACCTTGCAGACAACGTAAAAAATGTATCAAAGAGTTTTACAATGCATAGTTGGCTTATTGTATACGCGTTGATAACTTGCTCTTTTTTGGAACTCATCCATACTTTCTGCAAGTTCTGCGGCTCATAAACCATTGCCTTTATAAAACTATGTTTCAAAATACAGTATCAAAGCATCCCACTGTTCTTCGATTCTTACAACATCCCTGCAAAAAAAGGACTAGTCCAAACACGCGTGTAAAATGTAGTCCTTAAGGGACTAGGACTAGTCCAAAAGTAACCCAAACGTATGGAAAAAACATGGTCTATTTAACATTACGATGTCCTAGGGGAGGACCATATAACCCACCTTTAGACTACTAAGGAGTAGTTTTAAAACTACTCCGTGGTATACTCAAGAGGACTAGTTTTGAAGTCGTTTAAAAACGAAAGCATGTCGTTAAAAAACGAAGACATGTCGTCTCACCACAAACACTTTTTAACAATGACATGGTCCATGCTTGCATTACATCGGACCAGTCCATGGAGTAGTCCATTTTATCAAAATGGATTAGGTGGTCCAATTTTATTTGCAGGGATCTTCCTTTAAGAAGTCCATCTTGTATAAGAAACACCTAATACAGAACAGAATTCCTAAATTCCTTTATTTATGTTATTCTTTTAGGACTATGTGAAAAAACTTTAAATATTACCACAAATAACCTTAATATTTTTTGCATTGCTAAGTAAGATTAACTGCCTGTTCATCTATATCTGAACGAAAACTTCGTTCGAACTTACATTTAAAACGAAAACATATTATACAATATTGTCTTTGTTTAACATGTAGTTTAAGCGAATGAAGTCTACGATCGACATCGATGAATAGGCTATAAGCTTACCAACAGTTCCAGTCATGGCGTAAGCGCCGTTTGTTGTTAAAAAGTTTTTTATAAGAAGAAAAATTTAAGCGGCATCTGACTTGGTAAGCTCGAATAAGATGACAAAACTATTCTTTATAAAACTAACACCGTAAAAGTTACTTGCTCCTAACGTAATATCAATGCCATATCCATAGCTTCATCAATAGTTAAAACAAAATGTTTGTGTTTGGCAAAAAAGCTATGAGATTTGTAATTGTCTGCTATCCGTCCAATTTTCTAAAACCGACCAAAATAAGGTTTGGCCTACCATCCGACCAAACCAAATATATCCGACCAAATTTGGTCGGAAAAGACCATGTTCGGCAACCCTGCTTCACACACATAATACGAGTTGCCATTTTATATCAATTATAAATATGTATGTTTGAAAAATTTGGAAATAGTACCAAATGAGTCACGGGGGTACCAGCGTACTTTTTAGTTTTGAATTGTACCAAAAACAGTACAATTGCCACCACCTTTATCAACCCTGATTTGGTTAGTTTTCAATGTAGAGTTTTTTGCATCTCTTGTTAATTGTTTTCAATGTAACTACCCTGCAAATAATAGGACTAGTCCAAACACGCGTGTAAAGTGTAGCCCACAAGTTACTATTTAACATTACGATGTCCTAGGGCAGGATCATATAACCCAACTTTGGATTGCAAAAGAGTAGTCTTAAAACTACTCCATTGTATACTCAAGAGGATTTGTTTTGAAGTCGTTTAAAAACGAAAACATGTCGTTAAAAAACGAAGACATGTCGTCTCACTAAAAAACACTTTTTAACAATGGCATGGTCCATGTTTGAATTACATTGTACCAGTCCAGGGAGTAGTCCAATATTATTTGCAGGGTAACGACTTTTTTAAAATTATATGACCATACGTACATATATATTTGTGTATGCATAGGTAAGTACTAACAATTTAATGCCTTTTCCCGTTTTGAATAAAATTTAATTTTTTTATTTTTATTTAAAGTTTGCTAATTTATTTTAGAAACTTATGTATAATATTATTGTTTATCTTTGTTTGCAGGCCGCAGAAGCTGGAAATTTGGACGATTTTAAACGACTGTATCAGGCTGACAATACACGTTTGTCTCTTCAAGATGGAAAAGGACGAACGGCTGCTCATCAAGCAGCAGCCCGTAATAGAGTTAATATTTTACGTTACATTCGAGATCAAAATGGAGGTAATTTAAAATTATTTAAAATTTTCCACAATTTAAATTTAAAAAAATTTATGTTATTTTTTTCGTTTTTATTTCCTAGATTTTAATATCAGGGACAATGCTGGCAATACCCCTTTACACATGGCCGTTGAATTCGATTCATACGATGCCTTGGACTTTTTACTCTCAATGTAAGTGTGAATTTGTGTTAAATTTTTCTTTTCTGTTGTCGTTTTGGTTTTAAACCTGTGTGTTTGTGAATTTGTAGTCGTTTTCGATGGGTGGCAAAAGTATTCATTAGTTGGACAGCCATCCACAGTTTGTGGCATCATTCGTTACCACTTATGAAATGTCACTTTCCACTATTAAATGGCCTTTATATTCTTTATTGTGACTACAAATTAAATTGCCAATTTGCTTTCGTACTTTTCCACAACTACTTCTTTCTACGCCTTTGTTTTACTTCATTTTTTAATATATGCATTTAAATTTTTTATTCAGAGGCATAACAGTGAAAAACTGCATGAATGAATAAACAGATCAGATAAACGAAGTGAATCTTTTTATTTGTACTCGGCTTAAGAAATATTTATTCGATGACCAGGTTTTACACGTGTGTGCATTTATTTATTTATTTTATAATATTAAACGATTCTTACTTTCCAAATACAAAAACTCATTGCCATAGTATTGAAAAGCCGATATTATCTAGACATCATAAGGTATCTTTAAAAAAATCCCTATTCCAGGAGCTTATTTGTTTGGCGCTAGGTAAAATAATAGGTTTGGGACCAGACCAGGGATCTGAAACTGACTTGACTTGTTTTTACGCTTAATATAATGAGCAGTTATTTTAGCGCGTAATCCATTTGTTGCCAGAAGGACAGAAGAGGTCTTAACAAAGATAGTCAATACTTAGGCCGGTCATTCACGTACAGTTTAATCTGTCAGTTAAAACTGTGCGTGAGTGGGTAATAACTGACAGTTCAAGTTCAACTCAACGGTTCAGTTTAACTGAGAAATATACAATTTTTATATTTTTAACTGTTTCAACTGAACTGAACGTGTGTGGGGGTTCAACTGCACATTTCTCAGTTAAATTTGTGTCGAGCGAGAGTGCGTATATGGCCAAACCGTCCTGCTCGTTCGAATCCATGTTAAAACCTGAAGAATTGAACTGCACGTGTGTGTACATCACAGTTAACAGTAAAGTTTGTCAGTTTTAACTAAACAGTTGAAACTGACAGTTTAAACTGTGCGTGAATGGTCGGCCTAACACTGCCTGTTCATTTATATCCGTCCGAAGACTTTGTTCGCTTAACTTACATTTAAAACAAAAAAAAAATTATAAAACATTATTTTTCTTTCTAACCGAATGAAGTCTTCGAACGAAATCGATGAACAGGCCATAAATAAATTTATATTTTAAATATGTTTCACAATAAGCACTAAAAAAAACGCATATACATACCTACATATCCCTAATTTGATATTTTCTTTCCCCTCTTCTTCGTAGACCCGTTGACACCAGCATACTAAATGAAAAGAAACAGGCTCCTGTACACTTAGCAACCGAATTAAATAAAGTCAAGTCCTTGAGAGTGATGGGTAAATATCGCAACAACATTGATATACAGCAAGGAGGAGAACATGGAAGGACCGCTTTACACTTAGCAGCCATTTACGATCACGAAGAATGTGCCAGAATCTTGGTATGCAAGACGGTATTTTAAAAATTTCCCTAATTTAAATATTTATTTGCAAAGCACTTTTTTTATTTTAAAACATTACAAAAGTAAACACTTTAAAAATAATTAAAATTTCTTTAAATGTTTTTGTGTCTATCAAAACGACGATGGTGATATGGATAAGAAAAAAAAAAACAAATGAATAAATGAACAATAAAAAACAAAAAGAAGATAAAATTGGATGTTGTAATCGTATAAGGATAAGTGCTATGAAAATTTCACACACATAAATAAAATATTTGTCATTATGTATAAACATTAACACATACCCAAGAATATTTAGAAAGATATAAAGGATTAATAAATTTCACGTTTATATTTCGAACAAAATTCACAGATTACGGTCCATTTTCCAAGATGACGTATATTTACCAAGATATTAATTAGTGATTTTAGAACCTCAAAAAATTTCTATTATACTTTTTTGACAAATGTTTTAACAATTCTTATCAAAACAAAAGCAGAACGGATCTAGAAATGAACAACAACTTAACAATAACTGAACTAGAACTGAACGAGAACTGAACTAGAACTGAACTAGAACTGAACTAGAACTAGAACTGAACTAGAACCGAACTAAAACTAAACTAGAACTGAACTAGAACTGAACTAGAGCTAGGACTGAACTAGAACTGAACTATTACTAACCTATAACTAAACTACAACTGAAGTAGAACTGAACACGAACTGAGCTAGAACTGAACTAGAACTGAACTAGAAATGAACTAGAACTGAACTAGAACTAGAACTGAACTAGAACCGAACTAAAACTGAACTAGAACTGAACTAGAACTGAACTTAAACTGAACTAGAGCTAGGACTGAACTAGAACTGAACTATTACTAACCTATAACTAAGCTACAACTGAAGTAGAACTGAACACGAACTGAGCTAGAACTGAACTAGAACTGAACAAGAACTGAACTAGAACTGAACTAGAACTGAACTAGAACTTAACTAGAACTGAACTAGAACTTAGCTAGAACTGAACTAAAATTGAACTAGAACTGAACTAGAACAGAACTAGAGCTAGGACTGAACTAGAACTGAACTATTACTAACCTAAAACTAAACTACAACTGAAAACGAACTGAGCTAGAACTAAACTAGAACTTAGTTAGAACTGAACTAAAACTGAACTAGAACTGAACTAGAACTGAACTAGAACTGAACTAGAACTGAACTAGAACTGAACTAGAACTGAACTAGAACTGAACTAGAACAGAACTTGAACTAGAACGGAACCAGAACTGAACTAGAACTAGTGCTAGAATTGAACCAGAACTGAATTAATACTGAACTTGAACTAAATAAGAACTGAACTAAACTAGAAATGAACTTAACGAGTACGCAATTACAACTCAACTAGAACTATATTAGATCTAAACTAGAACTGAACTTATACTCAACAAGATTTAAACAAAAACTGATCGAGATCGAAACATTAACTGAACAAGATCTGAACTATAACTAAAGTGGAGTTAAAATAAATTTTAACCAGAACTAGAACCGAATTAGAACTATACCTTTAAAATTTATTTATTATTCACGATTAAAGATTTTCTTACGCTTTTTTTTCTATAAAACGTTTAATTTAAATTAAATAATTCTTCTTGAATTGTTCTCCAAAATAACCTGAATTTTTTTTCAAATTTGTATGTCAAAAAGAATAATTTTAAAAAAGATTCTTAAACAAATCCAATTTTTTTGCAGAATATTAATGATCATTTAAAAATTTTTAACAAGTTAAATTTAAGGTCATTATTCTGTTTTAATACGAGTAACGACCATTTTCACCAAGTTCGGTTATAATTAACTATCGGTTATAGATGTCAAAACATATTGGTTACCGGAACTTTAATTGGAAGTTAGTTTTAACCGAACTTGGTGAAAATTGGGGTAAATCGCTCATATTTTAAGGTTCGCCATTAGAGTGACCTATGTATACACCTTAAACGACTTTTAGAACTTTAAAACATTTTAATTGTTACTTTTAATACAGAACAGCAGATGATTTTTTTGTCAAATACCATCATCAAAATGCCTTTCATTTTAAAATGATACTACACAATGAACTTAGGTGACCATACGTACTTTTTTTTAGAGGACAATCATCTATTTTAACTGGCTGTCCTCTAAAAAATTTTTCATAATCGGTCATCTTTGTTCTCTTTATGTTTAAAAGCATGACCAATATTTGTTTTTATTTTTATATATTAAAATAAATTTTATTTCACGGCAAGCACTGGTTTTTTCTGTCAAGTCGTATGGAAAATGTCGTGCCATGCTTGTTCTGTTCATATTCCTACTGAAATCTCATACACTTGCAGTATACATTTTTGAATAAGTTAATGCAATGAATTTTTAAGTTTCATTACATTTTTTAACTAATTTTACTTAAGTAAATGTAAATGTAAATTTTTTTATATCGTCGGCTTAATATGCAAACATGCTAACTCCCTTTCAACAAATTTTACAGGAACAACTTTTTATTTTTCTTATTTGCTGCTTGAGAGGAAAACCACAAATATGGTCGATTTGACACACTTCAAGACTCAAATTATAGAAAAACTTCATATATGCTGGTCCACGATACATATCTTTCTCTACCAAACGGCATCCAAATCCCAATTTGCTTAAAAAGTGGATTTAGCAGGTTTCCATATTGAGCCGACAATATGTATTTTTTTATTTTATTTACTTTACATATATAAATATGGGAATGTAAATTTGTCTGCAATATGTGTAAAACATCTTGAAGTCAAAAAAAAAATTTTCCTTATGTCCTCTATTTTTCTTTTCAAAACCTGTACCCATGTTCTGTAACTTTAGTGAGAACTTCTTGCATCGAAAAGATGTGAAACAAAATATTCCATCGTTTCTCGAAAAGTGAGAAAAATGTGTGTCTGTAACTCATGTCGAAAACTATCAAAAGAGATTACGTCGTGACATTGCAGACGTTCAGAACGCAAGTAACACATATCGTTGACGGCGACCAAAATTTACCAAAATTTAAAAATTTTTCAACGACGGCGGCGTAAATACAACCGTCGCACAGTGGGAAATTTTAAGAGAAGGCTGTCAAAATTCTATAACTTTTGACTGGATCGGTATTTTTTTATGCGATTTTTTTTGCTCGATAGGTGCGATGTTTGGCTTTAATTTGCGCTAAAAAACGAAAAATTCGACTGATAGGAGCAAAAGTTATGGGGAGTTCAAAATGCATTTTCATTTTTTTGTTGAGTTTCGGTGTAAAAGTTGAATATTTCAAATATGATTTTTTTATAATTTATCATTATTTCGCTTGTATTTTACAACTGATACTTATTTTTTTATTGTCGAACTTAGATCCTGTCAGAAAATGCGAATATTTGGCCCCTGTCAATTTTTTAGTCCGAATATTCACAGCGGCCAAAGGTTGGCTTTTTTGGGACGAGACGAGTTGTTATAAGGATAAAACTGAAAAGGAATATTTCGGACCACCCTGTTCTCAATGAAATAGTTGAAATAGTGTTGAAATTTTTTGGCTCCCGAGGTTCACTAGTATTTACTTTCACATGAATAAAAAAAATTTAAAATCGGAGAACATAAAAAAAAATAATTTTGGCCGCCTTCTCATATGAATATGAACCAGTGTGCGTCGGCTATACCAAATTGTGTAAAGAGCGACTTTAATGTTTGTTGTTTGCAAACGAGCTTTGAAGACATTCGTATATTTTATTAAAATGTTAAAAGCAAAATAATAAAACAATAAAAATGTGCAAAGAACAAAATATTATTATTACTATTCTTTGCATTTTTAATGGTTTTTAGTGTTAACATTTTTTCTCGCCCCATTTTTATTCGTGAGTTTATTTGACAGTTCAAAGCGGGAACTTTTCTCACCAAAATGTTACAGACACACTTTTTCTGTAAATTGGCGAGTAATTTCCTTACGTGACAGCTTGTACTCGCTAAAAAAGTTACAGACACAGTTAAGTGAGAAAAACAGCTGTTTGTTTCAATTTATGGCATTTTTGTTTCATTTCATCGAAAACTTTCTCGACGCGAGAGTTACAGAACATGGGCACTGGTCGCCTTAAATTAACCCAAAAAAAAACAACAACTACAAAGAAAAGTTTGAGTTGGAAATAGTTCTTAAAAGTTAGACAAAAAGGCTTTATGTTAGAACGGTAGTTTTTAGTAATCATATATTAAAAAAAAATAATTTAATTGCCTTATTTAATAGACTAAATAATGAAGAAATGAAGAAAAAACACATTTCGACGGAAAAATCCGATTTTCAGACTACGTTAAACTAAATCCACATCTAAAAACCCGGCCTTAATATGTTAGAAAAAACTGTAGACATTTTTATGTTGATCTAGTTTTATGAAAATATTTCAAAATCCATTACATACTTTCGCTTTTTTTACAATCCCTCTACCTCTTTGTTCTTGTTTTTTTTTTATAAAACAAAAAAAATATTGTAATTGTTAATTCTTATAAACATTTAACACTTCTTATTCAGCAGTTATTTATTTTGCTTGTTTTAAATTTTCGTTTTCCAACATTTATTAATTTCTAATTGAAAATTTCTAACTCAAACAAAAACAATGTACATTAGGGTGGGTCAATTTGTTTCGGGACGAAGAAAAGTGACAGGGGGTATAGCAGAATCATAACCTGCGGACAATTCTTAAAAGATATTCTAAAAAAAAATCATTGTTTTAAAATCAAAATGGATCCTCAGATTTTTTTTAGAAAATTTGTATGAAAATTGTTACCTCACTGTTTATATTTTTGTGATGATAAAATAACACAGGTGGCACCACTAGGTCAGATCAAAAATTTGTCTCCAAAAATTATTTAAAAAAAAAAATCAAATTGTGGCATTAAACGTAATTAAAAAATAAATTTTAAGCCAATTATTATTTCATTATGGTCAACATCTTCTAAATGTACATTTTACATAAATAAATTAATCACAACACAAAGCGTAGAGTTTTTGTAAACATAAACAAAACTTTGACAACAATATTGACAATAAATACTAGAGCAAGAAATTGTCATCTGGCGTAATAATGCCACCTTCATATTTCATCATGGTTTTTGTATGGCCAATTTTCAGGATTGATGTTAATACACATTAAATACAAAATTCTCTACTTCACTTAACATTAAATAAAACTTAATTCATCGATGTGGTACATTTAAGTTTAACTTAAGTTTCCATTGGAATAACTTAGCAAGGTGGCCTCAATATGACAACAATACAACAACAGGCAAAGCAATAACATGCAGCTGTGTTTTGAGCCCACCTTGCAAATAAATTAACTTTTTTATGAGATTTTTTTGTTTTTAGTATCTTAATTAAATAGGACTTTTCAAATAAAACTTAAAAACTCAATCTGTTTCAAAATACGATTTAAGTTTATATGAAAATTAACTTAATATAGATTTAAATACTTTCCTGAAAATTGGACATTAGTCTATGTTTATTCGCTTTAACTTTTGCTGCTAAATTCCCTTTAAAGTTGCCAATATGATCACACGCAGCGATCAGTTTCAACTTTTTTGGCTGAAGCATTTTAAAACAACAAAAATTTTATACAAAGCGAATCAAAAAGAAAAAATTTACATTCTCAATCTTTTTGCATACACTTACGAAAAACCAGGCGTGCTGACGAGTACAAGATTCTCCGTACCATCACCTTTTCTTCTCTCTCCTAAAAACTCAAAAGTTGAAGCGTGTAAACCTAGACTTATAAGTTATTTGTTTCCAATTTAAAAGCATGGGTGCATTAGTGCTGGGAAACTATCGGTAATACTATCATTAGCTTCAAAATATCGAAAATATCGATAGAAAAATATCGATAATGTAATGAATACAAACGCGAAGAATAGCAGGTGGTATTGAAAGCTCAACTGCGCTTCTTTGTACTGCTAATGAGAGGACTAAATGTCAAATATTTTTGCAATATTGTAAAAAAATGCAAATGCAATTGCGAGCATAAGGCAATACAATGAATGAAAATTAGAGAAAAAGTCCTTTAGACCGATTACCCTTTGGGTGGAGATTCAAAACCAGTTTAAAACATTTACAGCTGCAATAAAATATCTTATGGTCCCTGCTACTTCGGTTTCTTCAGAAAGTTGCTTATCAGCTGCCGGTGTAATATTAAATAACAGGAGAAACAGCATTCAACCAAAAAGGTTAACATGCTTGTCTTTTTACAAAAAAAAAAATATTTTTTCCTAATCAAGTACATTCAGTCGATAGATATATCGATAGTATCGATAGTGAAATCTGAAGTATACCAGCACTAGATTGCAATGATTTTTGATTATTGTCTACTTTAATTAAAATTTTTGCTAAAAATAATTATAATATTTCATATCGTTACCTAAAACACTAACGGCCCTAGCTAATAAAAATTAAAAATCAATATTTTCATTGATTCTGGGGGGCTACTCTCTATTGCGATGCGAAAGCAAATGGTACCAAATCTAGTGATTGTTACTCTTTGCTGCGTTTGCGCATATGCCTTTCGCATCTTCACACAGAAAAAAATCAATGTAAAATCGTCGGAAAAAAGGTTGATTTTACATTTTTCAGCAGTGATTTTGCTTTATTTCTTTTATTTTCTTTTAAAATAACTGTAATTCATGGTAATTTAACATTTCCGTAAAGTTAGAGCAAAATGACATTCATATTGAAATAACACTCCGATCAAAGTTATTTCAAGTTGAAACAACTTGAATTTCATATAGAATCGAATTGGTTTGAGTTTGAAATAACAGTGAGAAGAAGCTTCAGAGACAACATATGCCTTTATTTAAAAATAATTCTTAACACTAACTTGCGGAACCAGAGAGAGTGAGAGAATATAATTATTTATTTTCCTGTAACACTTTCACTTTTTTGTTTTCCCCTTTGTTTAGAGAAGCATTTACAATCAAAAGACACCAGCAGAATGGCCCGATATGGTGTTCGTCATCATTCTACTTTGAAAATTGGATGTTCTGTTTAACTTAATCATTTTAATAAAAAGAATACGGGAATTTGTCTTTTTCTTATAAATTATTTTAAACATGAAAATAACAAAAATTGTGTTTTTCTTTTTATAGTGTTGAAAAATGTTATTTTAACAATTTTCATTTAAAATTAATATGAAACAATGATAATTTTAAATAAAGTCCAGTCTATTGCAGTAATTTACTATGATTTTTAATCAACATTGCGCAATGTTAATTTAACATTGATATATTTTTCTGTGTTTTTATTTTACTAAAATTTTTTACACATTTTGACATTTCAGTACCGTCAATCTACGCCAATTTTTATTGCCAGTATTGCTTTTAAAAACTTTTGCAAAAGTGGTAAAGTTTCAAACTGACATTTAGCTTTCGTATCAAATTTAATTTAATTCGCATTGCAATAGAGAGTAGCCGCTCTTTTGTATTGCAGTAACACAAATGTCCTCAAATATCTGTCGACCAAAATGAGCGATTTTGTTAACAAAAAAAAAATGATTAACGCTAAAACCCCCAACTAGCCGTTTACGTTATATGCCACATTGTCATTTTATTTACTGAAGTAAAATAAATTATAGGATGCAAAATTAAATGTATCAATTTATCACTTTATCGTTTTATGTAACGATATGTTTTATAAACGCTCTCCCCTATCGTAAATAAAATTTCCTTCGAAATTTGTTCCCTTTTCCCTAAACAAATTTTTGGGGAAAAGCAAAATTTCGAGGGAAAAACGTTTCACTTTTTATTCACGATTGGGTGATGGAAAAAAATATTCGATTTCAAAACAAGGATTTCTTCAAAAAAAACTTTTTAAAATTTTCCGCAGATTACGTTTCTGATGGTTGACAAATGAAAATGGCCCTCCTACTGTACATACACACATATGTACATGTACATAACAGCTCCTAATAATATATACACACACTACAGCTAAAATTTGTTTTTGGAATGTTTGGTTAGAGAAATAAGTATTGAATATGTAAATGTAAAATATGAAAGAAATGCTTTTTATTTAACTTTTATTGAAACTAAATTTTAGTGAATCATTATTTAAATTTATTATTTCTTTTATCTTTTTATACTTTCGTATTTGTTAAAAATGTATTTTATAGATAACTGAATTTGATGCATGTCCTCGTAGACCCTGCAACAATGGCTATTATCCCATACATGAGGCGGCCAAAAATGCCAGCTCAAAAACTATGGAAGTCTTTTTTCAGGCAAGTACCTAAAAGCATTTTGCAACGGCACAAAAAAAAAGCAATATTTTTGTGAAGTTTAGCAAGTTTTGAATTTGATTTAAAAGTATGTATTTTGCAAAAATCTAAATGAATTCCCTAGATAAATGCATTTTCGTTCATTCTAAATTTAAATGTTGTAAGTATTTGAAGAAATGTGCATATTTATTTATATTGTTTACTTTGTATTTTGCATTATTTATTGTATTCTTTGATGATTTGTTTTTAAACTAGAGGTTTAGAAAATATGTATGCTAATATGTTATACCAAAACGTCGAAAACAAAATAAATATATAAAACCGGTATTATAGGAAAATTGTTATAAAAAAAGTCCTTTTAAAGATTTCTATCTTTTTAAATATTAAAATTTTTTTTTTAATTTTTATTTGTTTGGGTTTCAGTACTGTTTTATGCATATACAATGTTTGTCATTCCGTTTGTAAAATCTACAATTTTGATTCTTATTAGTATCAAACGATGGGCTAAATAATTTACTGATCCTATAATAACCAAATGTTTGTATACATCATTAGTAAGGCCTATCCTGGAATACGGTTCTATTACACTGTGCAACAAAAAAAACCAGCCTCAACACTTGCAACGCGAAATGAAAGTAGACTACTAGTAGAGCAAATCTGCCAAAAGGGTTTGAAAAGTTAGCTCGGGCTCCCGAAATATGGGCCCCTAAAATGTTTGAATTTTTTGAAAAGGCGTTTGGTATAAGTCAAAAAAAATATACTAAATGTACTTCTAAGTTAAAAAATTATTTCAGATGTCTTCAGTAGAATTTTTTCTTAGAATTTACTAACCCTCTAGCTCTCATTTTAAGGGGTCATTTATGTCCTTTTTCCCAATTCTTAAACAAAGGTATATTAAAACGCCTCTTTTAAGGGTTAAAATGTTTTACGAATATTTTCTGCATTGAATTTCACTAGTCTTCTAAGATTTTAATCCTCTAACGTGCCGTTTTAGAGTAGAAATTAAAAAAAGGACAAAAATTACACCTTAAAATGCGTGTTAGAGGGTTAATATATTCTATGAAAAGAATCACCATACAATTCTACTTGAGACATCTGAAATAGTCTTTCAGGTCAGAAGTACATTTAGTATATTTTTTGGACTTGGACCATACCCGAATATACCCGAAATTTTGAGAATTCGTTTTAGATACATTGCATGAACTTTTTGTTTCAGAAGACCCCTAGTGAAATTCAATGCAAAAAACATTCGTACACTGAAAGAATTTTCTTCGCAATACCAATGAATTTTGACATTAATCCCATGAAAAATTGCATTAAAAAGGAACCTATGCAGCGCTTCGTTGGATCAATGAAACCTGTTTCATTAAAAGGATTTAATGAAACATTACATTAGATCTATGAATATTATTCATTGGATGAATACTTTCAATAAAGTAAAAATTTTTTTTTTATTTTTATTTTTTTAATTATTTTTTTTCTATTTTTTTTATTATTTTTTCTTATTTTATTTTACTGTATTTTATTTTTTTTCTGTCACTGGCGGGATTCGATAGCGCAACCTCGGTGCTAGCTCACTACCAGCTAGTCTACCGGGGCAGTGTAGTTTTTGGATAAAAAACTATGTTTTTTACTCAATTAAGAGCGTAAATATGAGATTAAATTGTCCATAATAACATCGTTGATTGAAAGTGGATTGAAAGTTTTTGTTTCATTACTATAATGACATTTTTATTGTCATAATGAAAATTTAAATTTATGAAGGCAATTAGTGAAATATGTTGCTTTTATAAAAAAATTTTTTGATTTCATAAATTTAATGGCATACATATTACATTAGATGTACGAAATTATTAAATCTTACATTTTTTAATTAACAATTAAACATTTTTTTAAGGAAACTATAATTTTGTATTAATTTATGAATATAGTTATGTTTGTATATTGTGTTTTTATGTTCCCAATTAAAATTTTTTGTTTAACTTGGACAACCTTAAGTTTTCATATATCCAATGAAAATTTTTAACGTAATTACGAAATCCAATGAAGCGATTTTAACGAAAATACTTCATTTTAACTATGAAATTCCATTTAAACAATGAAAATTTTCATTTACACAAGGAAAATTTTTTTATGAAAATGATTCATTAAATATATGAAGCATTTTTCTTTCAGTGTAGGGTTAAAATGCACTTAAAAGTGGCGTTTTAGTATACTTTTGTGTAAGAATTGGGAAAAAGAACACAAATGACACCTTAAAATAACAGTTAGAGGGTTAATAAATTCTAAGAATAGAATCGCCATACGATTCTACTGAAGAAATCTAAAATTAGTTTTTAGCTCAGAAGTACATTTAGTATATTTGTTTTGGACTTATGCTAAACGCATTTTCAAAAACTTTAGGGACCCATATTTCGAGAGCCCGAGCTAACTTTTCAAAACCCTTTGTCAGATTTGCTCTACTAAAAGTCTACTCTCATTTCGCGTTGCAAGTGTTGAGGCTGGAGGCGATGACCCGAATTTTGTTGCACAGTGTTATTTGGGATCCCCCAGTGATTATCACAAGAAGCGCATTGAATCTGTTCAAAAATAATTTCTTTTATTTTGTATGGGAAATACAATATGGAATGCAAATGTGAATCTTCTTTCATATTCTATAATCAATTTTCCGACTTTAGAAAGTATACGCATCATGCTTAACGTTGCTTTTTTAGTAAATTTATTAAATGGTTCAATTTTCTCAGAGTTCCTTTAAAACGTAACAACATTTTGTTCTTGAATGTAAACCATTAGTTAAGTATCCTTAAAAAATTTAGATTATTTTGTTGGTTTGTAAGGCTTTTACTCCATAGACCGTGATTAAATAAATAAAAATTAAATAAATAAAAAAGTTGATTTAGCAATGTCCGTCTGACCGTCTGTACCATATGCTCCGTTAAATATTATTTTTTTATTTTTTGTTAGGACCTGCACTCAGGGGATGACCGCTACTAATGCATTACATTGTGTTGGAAATAAGAAAATAGGTTTTTAGAAGGAGGATAGGTTAGGTTAGGTTAAGAAGGGTTATGTGCCCATAGGCACACCTCCACTCGGAGACCGAATACGATCCATTGTGATTCCCTTCAATGAAAATATGAAGTAAGAGATAAAGATAAGAGGAAGTGAAAAGTAGAGAAAAGGAAGTAAGATATAGACAGAAAATTAGAAAGTAGGACCAATACCCCCCTTACAGTCCCCTCAACAGAAACAGCCGCGTTATTTCCCTGACAAACCCCAGTAGATTGGCCGGATTTTACAAGGAGGATAGAGGGAGTAAAAGTGATACACTAAAAAGAAAAATCAATCCATCCGTACTCAAACCAATCCGAATCGGTATTAAACGCACGGTGAGTACGGATTTTCTTGAATCAAGTACAGAGAGATTGATTCAAGTACGGATTTTCAATCGTGAAATACTTAACTTATCCATATTGAATCCCGAATTCGTTCTTAAAATAAACCGAAAATGAGACTGATTTAAGTAAAACTAAAACTGAACTAATCTCAAAATGCGCTTGATTCAAGTATTATAAAGTTGATTAAATTCCGAATTCGTGCTTGAAATAAACCAAAAGTGAAATTAGAAGGAGAATTTTATTATGATTTATTTACTTACCCGTTTTACACTTTAATGAATGATTAAACACCAGCATCTTGACTGATATGGTTTTTACCAAGGCGGATTCAACTACAGGTGGTGTCGAAACGCCATCTTTGAATAACACACGCGTATGCACGCATAAAAGAATGCAGTGCTGAGAGATAAGACTAATAAGTTATATGAGATTTGTCATTTTACTCTCAGAGTGGCACTACCAACGAAAAGTTCAATCTTTTTTTACTTGATTTAAGAATTTTAAACTTAGGCTGTTTTCCTAAACGTGTGTTCACAATGTATCAATACCGTGTTGATGCATTGTGTACTTCAATTTTCACCTACTCAGTTGGAGTGATCTTATGCCGTTTGAAGAAAGCGAGGCACTTGAATGCTTCTTTCGACACCTTGAATATATATTTTGTGCATCGAACATCACATTGTATTACACAACCCATGTATGCCGATAAGGAACCTTTGTCCATCGCGAGTTTATGTGTCAGCATGCAACATAGGGTATTTTGGGCATTAAAATCTACCCTATTCGCACGTCCCCATTCCGAGATTATGTCGAGGTCTCGGCCAAGCGTATCATTCATATTCTGCCTCATAGCGGATACGCTTGGTCTATAATCAAATGAATACGAATGCCAAAGGTTGCTGTCATCTTCAAAAGAGTAAATAGGGTTGGAAGTTTGACATAGAAAATATTGCTTTGAATCCATAAATAACTGAGATACAAGCAAAAAAAACACGATTGGCTCTTGTTTTGGTCATAAAATACCCTGTTCTTGTGGTTGTTTTATATTTTTATTTTTTTGCTTAAAAGAAAAATGTGCTCAACATATTTTGTTATACCCTTCACCGAAGGTAAAAGGGTATATATAACTTTGTCATTCCGTTTGTAATTTCTACAATATTGATCCTACACCCTATAAAGTATATATATTCTGGGTCCTTATGAAAAGCGAAGTCCAAATCCGGTTGTCCGTCTGTCTGTCTGTCTGTCTGTTGAAATGGGTTTTCCGAAGCCCCCAGATATGATGGGGGCTTGGTTGGGGTATCTTTCTGTCAGGTACTTTTATTATAATTTTGCTATTGCAATTCAGCCAGATCGGTCCACAAATGGCTGAGATATGAGCAAAAAACCACGACTACCTCTAATTTTTTCCAAAAATCCCTTGTGGTTGTTGTATTTTTATTACTTTTTGCTGTATATCTGGGGAACGGCAAAAGCCAAAGTTTCCAAATTAGGTACATACATTAAGGTTGCCAATACACACCATCCTACAAAATGTGGGCGGGATTGGAGAAGTGGGCGTGGTACTTTCCGTACAAAAAAAATTAAAAATTGTATAAAAACCTAAATTTTAAGGCTGCCATATGTCCTATGGATATGATTTATATACCAAAATATCGGAAATTTTTAGAATATATTTTATAAAAAACTCGGGAAAATCGGTTCAGATACAAAAAAGTTATGACCAAAATTTTTTTTACGTTCCTTCATGGTTTAGTTGTCTAGGGGGTGTGTCAAAATATAAACTTTGAGTTCTCTGGTTCGAATCTTGTTTTTTTTAAAAGAAAATTTTTTTTTAAATTTTTATTTTTTTATGTTCTAAAAACGATTTAAAAAAATATTTACCAGTTTTCGCTTTTTAAATTTAATTTATAATGAAGTTAAAAGTATTATAAATATGTATGTATACATATGTAAAAATTATTTAGTTTTTGTCTAGTTGCTCTGTATTCTGCTCCCACAATATTGAAGGGTATATAAGATTCGGCACAGCCGAATATAGCACTCTTACTTGTTTTTTATTCTGTTTGATAATGTAAATTAGTGGGTGAGTGATCCAAGACTCTGGATTATGTTAGGTGAAGGGTATAAAGATTCAGCACTGTCGAATTTATCACTCTTATGGCCATTTTCTCAATGTATCGACAAACTGTCTGTTACTTAATGTCAACATAAATTTATTGGACCGATAAACTGTCCGTTAACGATTTTGGGTTTCTCAATATACCGACAAAAAACATTGTTTTCAGTTGGCAACACCTCTCAACATAAATGTAAAAGTTGGGAGCCAGCTGATTGAATTTATCTGTACGGCAAATAAAAGGAAAATAAATAATTGGCGGATGAGTGCCGGTTTGCTTTGCGATAAAATCGAAGCAAATCAGACATTGAGAAAACCAAATTTCTTTAATGTGCAGTTTTTCGTTGGGAAAAAAGATAATCGCCTAATGAGAAAATGGCCATTATTTGTTTTTTTTTTATACTAAATTTGACTTTTTTTTTGGAAAAAAGCAAAATTCCTAATTTAGCACCTTTTGATTTAATGTAATTTGAGTTATTTCTAACATTTTACTTTGTTTCTTACTATTATTTTTTTCGATATCTAGTTAAGTACGCATGTGTGTAATATTTTGGTTTTTTATGCCTGCAGGAAACATCATTTAAGGAATTGTCAAAAACGAAACTATACTGATTCACTATTACCGTTTTACCAGTACTACTGACTGAAGACCAGACACGGCTTTGTGCTGTAGACATTCAGCATGTGCCTGTCTTTTAAAATCCACTGCTGACCTTAGAACTATCGACTAGTAGTAGTAGTTTTTGTGGTACCATGTTGTGTCTAATGTCAGTAGTACATTTTAGTAGTTCCAAATCTATGTTTTTATTAGATTTTTACAATTATAATGTAACTGGATAAGGCAAATACGTTAATATATTTTTATTAAATAAGATATTTCATTAACAAAAAGAACTTGTCATTATTTTATAAAAAAAAAACGAACTGTAACTATAAACTATTGCATGCTTTTCATTTGTAGGGCAAGTTCTGACAATCGCAAAACGCTTGACATTTGCCATTCTGACTTGAAATCTCATAAAAGATGTTCTGTAACTCGCAATCGCAAGAAGTTTGGCGTCTTTAAATGGCACAATTATACTGAAGGGAACTAGAATATTTTGTAGAAACTATTGCAGACCACAAGCAAAACGCACGAGTTTCAGAACACCATAAAATATGTATATCTGGCGTTTTGAGATTTCAAATCATGCGATTGTCAGTGCCTTATTCTAGCTTTACAGGTGTAAAAAAGTTTCTTTTTTTTCTTTAAAACAGACAAAAGTGTAGACGCGTTGTTGACAGTGTCGGCACCCAAGTTTCCTGCAGGGTACTTTCTACATGTGTGTATGTAAATGTTTTTACTTATATTTTGATAAAATATATTGTTTATGCATTTAATATATATAACTATTGATCGAACTATTTTGTTGTTATTTTATATTAAAAACAAAAACACAACACTTTTTTGACCATAAATAATTTTTTTAAAAATTTGATTTAACATTTTTTCTACTCATATTTTTATTTTATATGTACATGTTGACAGTGGGGCGAGCAGCGCAATTGTACACGTGAAGAAATGCTTTCATTCTATGATTCAGAAGGTAATGTACCATTGCATTCTGCTGTGCATGGTGGCGATATTAAAGCAGTGGAATTGTGTCTTAAATCAGGAGCAAAAATTTCAAAACAACAGCATGATTTATCAACACCCGTACATCTGGCATGTGCACAGGTGAGTGAGTGAGGTTTTAAGCTTTTAATTTTACCAGGTTTGGAAAATAATTAAAATAACCCCCAAGCAATAGTTTTAGCGTGAATTCCTTATTTGATTGTATTTTAAACTTCTAAAGTTTAAATCAAGTATAGACATGCATGCATGCTTTTGTTTTACAATTTACAAAGTAAATAATATCATGTTTACTTATGTACATTATTATTATGTACTCAATAGTATATATAGATGTATGGATAACACTTTGTTAGGTTATGTACATATTTCAACAACGAAATTTAATATCAGGTTTACCAAATTCCTAGAATCTACAAGAATTTTGTGATTCAATTCATCAAGTGTTACCAAGGGTAAGAAATTTAATTTGTGTTTATTATGTTTGACAAACTTTTTAAATGAAAATCAAAGCTAAAACAAAATCGACATTCACACGTGTTTTTTTTACTGAGAGTTTTCTGCAGCACGATTCATTATTTAAAAAATTTGTCGGGAAAATTAAAGCTGCCATATGAACACTGAATCTGTTAAGGGCAACATAAGCCCACGCAAATTGTTTGGCAAAAATTTACGTTTGACAAATGTGTTGTGTTGTCTATTGGCAAAACCTGCTAATTTTGACAGTTCGAACTAATTTGTTTTAGTTTTATAATGTTTTGTAAGAAATGGTTGAAATTTAGAACTGTAAACACAAAGAGTGGAATGAAAAGAAACAATTCTGTTGTTTGTGGACTATTGTAGTATTGAATTCGGCTTAGTCCGGACTAAGGCATATTTATAAAGTATATGGGGCATAATTGGTGAAGCGGACAATCCAATGAAAAATTTTTGTTGGAATTCCTTTTTATTTGGCATAACTATATAGTTCTACAGTACTTTTCGCTTATAGTCACATCCTTTAATTGCAGACAAAACGTGAACTATATCGCTAATGTGACTATAAGGCTTATTCACATACATATATGCCACGATGAGGCATATAACCGATTTCGAATATAATCAAGTTATATGAATAAAGAAAAAAAAATTTATATAAAAAATACACCGACATCAGGCTTACATTTTTGCAACAGACTTTGCATGTAGTATAAAAAATAGTTAAAATAATCACAAGATATTTCATAACTGATACCGAAGGCAAGAACCAATTTTTTACGAGACAACAAATATTAAACGATTTAATTCTTTCTTTCTTTATATGAATTGTGGTTTCGAAAACTAAAATAACTTAGTTAATATTGTTAATGTGACTATAACGCCATTAATTTCCCAGCAAAAACTTACATTGCAAAGTAATGAGTTAAAAAGCTAATAAAACGACTCTTCACTACTTATACATTGGCATTTTAACTCATTATTTTAACACGGTGATGTCATTGGAGGCAAGTACTTACCACCCTCGCTTACAAATAGGGAGTTAAATAAGTCATTACCACATTCGCTTACAAATAGGGACTTAAATAAGTTATTACTCCGATGTCACCAAAATTACAACTAACATGTCATGACTTTAAAAAAATTTTTTTTTTATTATTTTTTTTAAATTATTTTTTTTTTCTATTTTTTCTTATTTTATTTTACTTTACTTTATGTTTTTTTTTCTATTTTTTTCTTATTTTATTTTACTTTATTTTATTTTTTATTTTTTTCTGTCTCTGGCGGGATTCGATCGCGCAACCTCGGTGCTGATAGACTAGCTCACTACCAGCTAGTCTACCGGGGCAGTGTAGTTTTTGTATAAAAAAACGATGTTTTTTACTCAATTAAGAGCTTAAATATGAGATTAAATTATTGGAGGCAACTACTTACCACCCTCGCTTACAAATAGGGAGTTAAATAAGTCATTACCGCATTCGCTTACAAATAGGGAGTTAAATAAGTCATTACCACATTCGCTTACAAATAGGGACTTAAATAACTTATTACTCCGATGTCACCAAAATTACAACTAACATGTCATGACTATAAAATTTCAGTACAGCATAATTTTTCATATTCAAATTTATTACAAATTGTTTTTTATTTATAATAAAAAAAAAACAAATTGTAAGAACAAATATTTTAAATCAATTTGTATTAGATTTGAAAAAACTTCAACCGTAGATGCATTTTATTACGAATGAATTATAAATTTCGTTAATCAACTCATACACAAGTACTAAGGTATCAGATTATATGTCAGCCACTACCAAACTACTTCTATGTAATGCAGATGGTATGAAGTAGTCATTGAAAAGTAAGTTGTTCAGTAATGGCAAGTCATTACCAAGTTTTTGCTGCGTTGCTTCACTTTTCCCTTTGATGACTGTTGATAGATGGCATATATGGCAAACTATATCGCTTATGTGACTAAAAGCGGTAATGACTATAAACAAAAAGTACTGTTGTAGATATGAATGAGTGTGCTAAACATTTTTTGGTATGATGTTTATTTGTCGAGTTATAGGGTGTTGCCGTTTTCTAAAAAATGTTTTTTGATATTATTTTTTTGAACTAACAACTAATCTTGTAGAGTAGTGTGAAACGGGCTTAAGTAACACCATTGAGACATTTGTCTACCTTCTATTAAAAATATACAGGAATATAGACGTACATACATTCATATGTATAGGCAAATATGTAAGTTGTTATAAACAAGATTCTAACGTTATCTTTAACGTAATCTTTAACATAAAGACAGTAAACTGCATTCAAAACATATAAAATATACAAACACTAATTGAGTTTATTGTCAAGAGGAATAAATTGCTCATGTTTAAACGATGGCATAACAGAGTTTTAAGAAAATAGTAAACACGAGCCACTTGTCTTTCACGTAAATATATACAGACCTATATAGACTTAACAGTAAATACAATTGTAAAAATCAGCAAATATCCCTAAAAGGAATACAAGCAAAGGGAAAGGTTACGGCATTCGATATCGATCGAAATTACAATACAGTTTAATTGAAAATTTTGATCAATATCGAATCTCAAATCAAACCGCATTTGGTTAATGGAAAACATGTTAAATCAATTAAAATGGATAATCATTCAAAAAAGTAAATTTCGATCTACCAAAGGTTAAAATACAATTTGGTTTAAGGATTGACGTCACAGCAGTCGTCGATGGCTGCGAGTGTAAAGACGGCAAATCCCTCTGAGGAGATCGAGTGGTTACGATCGAAACATGTCAGGGTAACCTGCCGGCCAGCGTTCGAGCCCGGCTACAGTCAAGAATGAAAAATTATGAATAACAATTTTAATTAATTTTCATGTTGTAAAATTCCTTTCTTCATAAAAATAATTTAATTAAAATAAAATTTGATGAACTTAAGCCTAATTAAAAAATATTAAAAATTTGGATTAAAAACCATAAAGCGTTCAACAAAAACAACCACAATACTAATTATTGGAAAACACGAATTTTATACGACGAGTTTTCACTTTAATGCAATATATATAATACACAAATAGAGCTTTATTCAATGCATATACAAATTTGGTGGATGTAACGATCAGCTTTACACACTATATTCTTTAATAATCTCTCTTACAAAGCTGCTTCACAGTAATACTCTTTGTACACTTGCATACATTTCGGAGAAACGCATGGAAGATGTAAAAAATGTGAAACATGCATTCACACTTGAAACATCTGTTATCAACAAAGTTTCATTATTTCTAAAAAAAAAGTGCGAAAATTTTAAAAGAAAATACCAAAATGTATTTGGAATTAATTTTGGTTAATAAAAAAAATTCACAAAAAAAAAACACTTGCAAAAAACGGAAAAACTTGACAAATTGTCAGGTAATTTCAGCATGATATGCGCCAAACCAATAATGAGCTGTCGAAATGGCAACTCTGCTTTCAAAACAAATGCCATTTGGCAGTGATGCCACAATAATAATATATTATATTGCCATTTTTCTAGTGATGACACTAAAATAATCGGAAGGTGTACAATGGAATACAAGGAGATCGGAACATCTTGTAAAGATGTTAAATTTTACAGGGCTGTGGAGTCGGAGTTGAGGTTTTTGTAACGGAGTCGAAGTCAAGGCACCCACAAAAACTCACGACTCCAAAATTTTTCGGCATAAAAAATTTTCTTATATTTTCCAAAATAAAAACTTCTTCGAAATTGACGATGCAATATTTAAAATATCGTTGTAGAGCGTTACAGTTGCGATTTGGAAACAAGTTCAATAATTTTTATTAAAATAAGGAAAATTTGCACGGTCATAAGTGCCTAAAAAGATAAATTACATCGATTTACGTAAAAAGTTTGTACAAAATAGTGTAATATGATTTAAATATGGCAATGCTATTTTGAATTTCAAATATTAATGACCAGGGCAAGGAAGTTCATGCACTTAAAATCGCAAAATATGCGCATAAAACATGCACTAAAAATCGTAAAATATGCAAAAATAAAAGTAAAAAATATGCATTAAAAATATATTTATTTTAACATATTTGCCCTGGTCATTAATATTTGAAATTCAAAATAGCATTGCCATATTTAAATCATATTACACTATTTTGTACAAACTTTTTACGTAAATCGATGTAATTTATCTTTTTAGGCACTTATGACCGTGCAAATTTTCCTTATTTTAATAAAAATTATTGAACTTGTTTCCAAATCGCAACTGTAACGCTCTACAACGATATTTTAAATATTGCATCGTCAATTTCGAAGAAGTTTTTATTTTGGAAAATATAAGAAAATTTTTTATGCCGAAAAATTTATATT
Organism: Pollenia angustigena; assembly: GCA_930367215.1. Lineage (NCBI taxonomy): Eukaryota > Metazoa > Arthropoda > Insecta > Diptera > Polleniidae > Pollenia > Pollenia angustigena. Next base: position 217,141,588 of record OV884058.1, on the reverse strand, counting down.
GTTATATTTGTTTAAAAAAATTCTATAATTTTGGTTGATTAGCTAATATAGAGGTATATCTGCAGACACCAGAGCATTATACAATTGAAAACTAAATTTGCTAGTCTTATCCCCAAAAGTTGATTTTCTTGAAATTAAAGTTTGCGAAACGTTTTCATAAATCTTTGTGTTTCTGACTTTGAAGGTGCTGATTTACTTGAAATTTTTAAATGAAACACCTTTTTGTAAACTTTGCAAAAAATTACTTTTCCCTCTATTTTAAAGACTCAAAAACACACTTATTTAAAAGATTATTTTTGGATATTTTTTCTTTTGACATTTTTTTCCTTAAAAACAATTTATTTTATTAATACTTTTTCGATTTTAGGTCATACAGTGCCAGCTTGCTAATCCGAATTAATGATTGCAGACCCTGATTCGGATTAACGAGAAATTCGGATTACTGAATGTGCTGTTATTATGTATTATAATTCACTATATCCGCAAGCAAAACATAAGCCAGGATTTAAAAAAAAAATTGATCGGAGTTTTATTAATCAAGAATGAAAAAATTAAGTTTAGTATTCATAAAAAATAATTTCGATTTCAAACGTATTTTTAAATTTTCAGCCTTATTCCGGTTGTCGTTGTCGTAATCGATTAAGTCGTTTTTTGAAAGAGATTACAGAACACTGGTTGTGTGTTCCAAAAAACTACTTGATCGATTACGACAACCGGAATAAGGCTGATTATTTTTTTTAACATGCGTTATCTTTCCGTGCACATGCTTCCAAAGCCTTGTTCCGCAATTCATTAAGGTTCAATATGTAATCTGTTTTCATACATCGTTCCTTTGGTCAACCTATTGAAGAATTAAGGGCCTGCACCGCTTCACGATTTTTAACGTGTTTCATAATTACAGGCTCTGATGCCACATTTTCTGTGTCTGTCTATGAACTACTACACAAAGTATTGTCAGAGTTAATAATACAGCTAAGAGTTTCATCTTCAGAAATTCGCACGTCATTATTGCGGTGAAATAAGTTGGTCATTGTGCGAAATTCTTCTGTTTCTTCAACACAAAAATTCTCAAGCAATTCTTGTTTTAATAATGACAGTGGGATGTTATCATCTGAAGCCCACCTGTTAAAATGAATATGCTTCCAACAAGACATTATAGAAGAATTGGGCATCCTGACATAATATCGTTTAAGAAACTCACAAGCGTCCTTTAAATTGAATTGTTTCAAAAATTTCTGAATTTTCCGCTAAATAGTTTACCAATTCACATAAGAGATCTTTTTTGTAAAACAGCTTACACTACAATTTGGGGGGTAAAGGAAAAGTTTTATATTGCCCACATTCAGAAACCAGCGGCTCTCAATGACATTTTGCATTATCCAATAACAACAAAACTTTTTTGGGAAAATTATTTTCAATTTGATAGTCTTTTACGATTTAAAAAACCATTCGATAAAAATATTTGTGTTTTTTCACCTCCCAACTACAGCAATGTTAAGCTTGAGAGTTCTAGATTTATTAGCACTGCACAAGAAGGTGATTCTCACTTTGCTCATTTTGGTAGCCGCAGCAGGCTTTCCTTTACAATGCACACAAGTTTTGTCTGGAAACATTTTTCAAAAAAGTCCAGATTCATCAGTTTTGTAAATTTGGCCCTAAATCAGATTTTCAGTCTCTATAACATTATAGAGCTTATTTTGAAAATCGGGTACAAGATCCGGTGTAACAGATAAGGATTCGAAGCATATTTTCAAAGTTCGCCCAGAAATTCGCTTCTTAAAATAATAAAAAAGCAGAAAATTAAAAATTCGGTTTAGCGAGCTTGCAATCAATGCGGACTATAGAGTATGTAATACGTCATAAATTCAATTCGGATTACTGGATAATTCGGATTACACACCTTCGGACTAGCGAGCTGGCACTGTACTTCTTACACCGTAAATCAAAAATATTATGTTGAGTTCTATTTTTTCTTCGCCGAACATTATTTTTATTTGCTGTTTCTTCAAGTAAAAAAAACCGCGAACAAAATGAAATGTCTAAAACTGTTTTATTGTTACTTCCACAATTATGTGCTTAATTATACAAATTGTATAATTTTTGTATGTGCTACTTTTTAAAAGTAAAAGAAACAAGGTGAATTTATAATAAAATGTAGGTAATTCAGTACCAAACACCAACATGTTGTTTTTGCTCCTTGAAAATGTCGAAGTTAGCAGATTTGCCCATACTATTTTGACTGTTTGACAGCTTCAGGGCTGAAACAACTATAGCCAGCTGATTCACTGACTAAACCTTATAATGAATTCGCCTTGAATAGAAAGATATTTCTAAACAAAAAACTTAGAACAGAGCAATTTTTTTTTTTATAAATATTACAAAATATGACGAAAAATGTGAATTTATAACAAAATATGACGAAAAATATGCGTTTATATCAAAATATGCAAAAACATGCATTTAAAGAAAAATATTTAAAAATATGCACTAACAAATTGATCCCATTTTACTGGAAATATTGTGATTCGCAAAGATATTAACTTTAGGTGGGTCTTAGAGTACCGACAACAAACATGCATTTGCATGAAGTCCCTTGCCCTGTTAATGACAATAGGAATACCGTTATAAGAAAGACAATACAGAAATAAGTTTTTCTTAAAATTCACAATTTTCGACAGAAGCTTAAAAAAAAACGTCTCGCTATATCCAGCAGAACTTTTTATACAATTTAATTACTAAAAGTTCGTATAATAAAAAAAAAAATTCTTAAGGTGCATCTTTTAAACTTATTGCATATTTCTTGAGTCAACTTAAATAAAAATACTTGAAAATTTTTGTTATCATGAGGGGAAAGGGAGTTTTCTCTATCTGTAAGGCCAAAAAACTATAAAGATACACTTTCTATTAATATAGAAATATGTTTTCTTCGATTCCGAGCGGAATTATACTCTGTGACATGGCTGTTACTTATACTCTGTGACATGGCTGTTACATACATATATATTTTGTATTCCTTGCAATTTTTAAATTAAATTAATTATCAACAAATTTTTTTTCCTTACAAATCGGGCCACCCTAATGTATATGCATACGCTGCCGCAAAGAAAAAAGAACGGGAAATAAGAAACCCTGCCTTGTCACAATCCAAAACGTTTTATAGCTTATTTACCACTTTGTTAGTTTGCTCTTAATTTAAATCTGTGGAAAATATGTTTGGTAAATTTAAAAATGGCTTTACAAATGTTTTGAGAAAAAATTAAATTCCTATGGGTATTTGACAGAAATGAAAATCTTGTTAACATAAATACGCAAATGCTTTTATACACAATATACGAGGGTCATCTAAATAGATTTAATGTAAGGTTAGGTTAGGTACAATGGGCAGCTGTCCCTTTGGGATACCCTGAGCCATTGACCTGAGGCAGCTAGTGTCCCCCAGATTGCTCCACAGACATCAATGCAGCCTCAAACCATTTAGACTCCCTGCAAAACAGGGAGATCGACCCACATTAGATACGGCACGGTATTTCTGGTCTCCAAAAATTTCTCATCCTAATAGCTCCGAGACAGGGACATTGCATCCTCCCATCTTTCCTGAGCCCTTCTGTACGACTCACGGTTGATAATAATTCTACAGCAAGTCATCGAAAAGCTCTCGACGAACATGTCGTCCAAGATAAAGCCCTATTTGGCCAGGTCTTCTGCAGTTTAGTTTCTCAGGCACCCACCGTGCTTATTACTTTCACTCCGGGGCATGTGCTGCGTCTCTAAGGGGACGAAGTTAAGCAGCTTGAAGAAATGCCACCTCTTGCTGTGATATCTCCTGGGGTATATTCGGGTTTGGTCAATGCCAGTAAATTGACCAAATACCTGGCAAAAGGACGCGTTCCATAGATAAGCCTTCGAGAGGTGCACGCAGAGAAAAAACATGTTTAAAGGAAAATTTTAAGCATATTATGTGTAATTTAACCATATTGTCATCACCGACAATCAACTCCTGAGTTAAGTCTTATCGAACTGTATATGGGTTTTCACCAGTAATACGTTTGAGCTGTAAATGGTACTCCACCAAGCCAATTGTAAACAAAAGCATGTGGTTGACGTTGAAACCCGAAAAGTTGTAATGAAAACGCGGTACTATCAATCAATGCGAAGAAAACGCAAGACGCACAAAGACGGCCTTATTAAGCTTAAAAGATTACGACAATAACGCGCTAGCATTTTTTTCCAACCAGATCAGTTTTGACGATTACATCTTTCAGATAGTCTCCAAATAATTATCATTTTTTTAGGTTTTCGACAATTTTCTTTTGTAGTGATTACCCAGTAAAAAAGAGCTTTTATAAAGCATTAAATGATAAAGAATAAAACATACAAAAAAGCTGCTATTTTAGTGCAGACAACGAAGAGGGTTTTTAAGCGAAAAAAATATATTTTGGTTTACGAAAATGATTGAAAAAAAGCATTTAAACAAGTAAAAGCAAAACAGCAATAAATATGTTAATATAGTTAGCCCTTAAAAAAGCACTCTAGGAGCGCTTTGTTTGCATGTTAAAAGAAGCGCTTATTGTCAGCAGAAAATAGTCTTCCAAACCGGGAACACCCCATACAAAAATCAGGCATCCCATCAGCAGGTTTGAAGCGATTTGAGGTATGAATTCATACAAAAAACCTGCTCCTTTTGGAGAACGTTTTTTTTACTGGGTATTAACGCTACAGGCTATAAGTTGATACAAAATGTGTTAATTGGATACACTATGGAACATTCAAAACAGTAATTGACTGACCCCTTTATTCATAAAAAATATTTTAGGTATTTAAAAGATTCATTTAACAAGTTTTGATAAAAAATTCGTTTTATAAACCCTTTGTGAACCTTACAAATGGTTTCTATACCATTAAATCTTGCCTCTAGTTTGTTGTAAGAAAAAAAAAAACAATTGTATGGAATTTTAAGCCTGCCTTCGTATACAACTATATTTGAACTTACATGTAATGTAAGTGATGTGTTGTGATGTTTGTGCATTTTAGCCAGTAGATATATAACGACAATTCAAAAGATTAATGGCCGTATTGTTGCCAGAAGAATTGGCAATCATGATTACCAGCATTTTTGTTTTTACAAAATGTGCAATAACTTTAAGGAAAGTCCTACAAAAAGACAGACTGATATAAAACTGTTTTTAAACCCTTTAATTTATTTCCAGGGTGCCATAGAAATAGTCAAACTTATGTTTGCCGTGCAACCTCAGGAAAAGAAACTCTGTTTAAGCTGTACGGATGTTCAAAAAATGACTCCTTTACATTGTGCCTCCATGTTTGATCATCCTGATATTGTGGAATTTTTGGTAAATGAAGGTGCCGACATTAATGCCTTAGACAAGGAACACAGATCACCTTTACTTCTGGCTGCCTCTCGTTCCGGATGGAAAACCGTACATTTACTTATACGTTTGGGAGCCAATATCAGCATTAAAGATGGCTGCTCTCGTAATGTTTTGCATTTGGTCATAATGAACGGTGGGCGTTTGCATGAATTTGCCGAAGAAGTTTGTAAGACTCAGTCCAAAGAACAATTGCAACAATTACTCAATGAAAAAGACAATACCGGTTGCTCACCTATGCACTATGCCAGCAGGGATGGCCATATACGTTCGCTGGAGAATCTTATACGATTGGGAGCCTGTATTAATTTGAAAAATAATAATAACGAAAGTCCATTACATTTTGCAGCACGTTATGGTCGATTTAATACGGTGAAACAATTGCTAGACTCGGAAAAGGGGTCCTTCATAATCAACGAAAGTGATGGTGAGGGTTTGACTCCGTTGCATATAGCGTCGCAGCAGGGCCATACTAGAGTGGTGCAGTTACTTTTGAATAGGGGTGCTCTATTGCATCGTGATCATAATGGCAGGAATCCTTTACAGCTGGCCGCCATGTCAGGTTATACAGAGACAATAGAATTGTTGCATTCGGTACATTCACATTTGTTAGATCAAATTGATAAAGATGGGGTAAGTGTTTGAAATTTTAAGAGCTAAATTGGCTTTAAACTTTTTCCTTAAAGAAGAGCGTTGTTCAAAAACCACTGTTGACGAGAAAGTAAAAAGGTCTTTTTTAGGAAAAAGAAGTTTTCTGTAGAAAAAGTACATTTATATGTTCCATTTGAAAAGTATTTTAAATAAGTATTTTTTAGCTTTTCAAAAAAAGTACCATTCATACCTTTTTTTTAAATACATGCGTGTTGGAAAAAGAGCTTTTTAAAGTTTTTTTTAAAGAAAAGAGAGCATTCTTAAGAAAAAGGGCCTTTAAATATAAAGTTCTTATATATAAAAAAAAAAAGATAAAGATTTGAAAAGTACATTTCTTAGAAAAAAAGTGTTTAGAAGAAAAATCTTTTATGGGAAATTACCGATTTAAGAATTAATTTATTTTAATGAAAACCCCCTTTCAATTGCAAATAATACTTTATAATTTTTTTAAATAAATACCAATTTGAAAAAAAAAATTTTTGGGAAAATTGATTTTTAAAAATACCGCTTGAGTAATTACCTAAAATTGTAGAAAAATTTTAACCACAAATTGAACAAAGACCCTTAAAGCCAAAGGTACCTTCTAGGAAAAAGTACCTTTTAAAAAATACGTTTTAAGAAAAATTTTAAAACGAGAGTACTTTTTTAAGAGGGAGTATTTTTGTTAAAAATACCTCTAACAGGAAAAGTAACTTTTAAGAAAAAATAAAAATAATAAAAAAGTACATTTTAAAAAACACTTTTAATAAAAAAAAGTTCTATTTTAAGAAAAAGAAAATTCACATTTTTAGAAAAAGAACATGTAAGAAAGTATAGTCGGTCAAGCCCGACGACCATACGGTAACCTACACCACAGTATTTAAAAACAAGTTTTCGAGAGTGTATGGCTATATTAATAGGGATCTTACTATGTTTTAAATTTCATTACAATCGGTTTGTTAGTTTCTGGGTGGCAGAAATTGCCCCTATCTCCCCTGGTGGTCCTTTTTTTTTTAAAAATGCATGGCTTATGTGTCCATATAAATATGGATATATCTATGTTTTCAATTTCATTAAAATCGGTTTGAAAGTTTCTAAAAGGCAAATATTGGGGGGATCTCCCCTCGTGGTCCAATTTTTTAAAAAATCATAGTTTATGTATCCGTACAAATATGGATCTATCTATGTTTACAATTTCATTAAAATCGGTTTTTGATAGTTTCTGAGAGGTAGAAATTGCCCCTTATCTCCCCTCGTGGCACTACGATTGAACCTTGTGCCAATAAGAACCTATGTGCCACATTTTATTAAATTAACTCCAAAATTGCGACCTGTAATTTGGGCACAAGGTTACATGGACAGCCAGAAAGTGATTCTGAGTCGATCGGTATACTTCAACACATATCAGCACAAATGCATATTACCCTCTCCACTATTGTGGTGTGGGTATAAAAATACCTTTTCAAGATCAAAAACATTTAAAATGGTATTTTTTAACTTTTTCACAAAATCTGTCATAAAAAATCGTTTTTTAGAAAAATTACCACTTTAACAAAAAAGATTATTTTTGCAAAAGCAGACCCAACCATCTTACAAAAACGACCAATTTAAACTACATACAATTTTTTATTTTTTTTTTTTTTTCAAAATTATAAAAAATTATCTTTTTTTCTCTTCCAGAACACCGCCCTCCATTTAGCAACAATGGAAAACAAACCGCATGCGATTTCCGTCTTACTATCGATGGGCTGTAAATTATTTTATAATCGCATGGATCTTAGTGCAATTGATTATGCCATTTACTATAAATATCCTGAAGCTGCTTTAGCCATGGTAACGCACGAGGAGAGAGCAAATGAAGTCATGGCGTTGAAATCAGACAAACATCCTTGTGTGACATTGGCCTTGATTGCGTCAATGCCAAAGGTTTTTGAAGCTGTTCAGGATAAATGTATTACAAAGGCGAATTGTAAAAAAGATTCAAAAAGTTTCTATGTATGTATAAGTTAATTTGTATGCATAAATGTGTGCCCTAGAAAATATCAAGATTGGTTTGAAACAAAATAAAAACCAAGAAATACACGGCAAATACATACATACATACATACATGCAAACAAAAATAACATATTATATGAGTGTACTTTTCGTACATCAAAACAAATTAAGACTACAGACATAAATATAATTACGCAGAAGACACTCCAATTACATACACGTTTCACATAAATAACTCTTTTCAGATCATAAATTATATTTACTTTAAGGGCCTCATATCCTTGACAAACGTTTTATCAGATTTTGATAAGTTATAAATATGTATTATATATGATATACATACCTACATACCAGGGTACACTTAGCAGGTATATGCATCTGCCCTACAGGTGGTGTCGGAACTACAACAATCCAAAAACAACAGAAACAACACAGGGTGTTTTCCATTGCATTGTTAGTGCCATTAGCTAGAAATGTCAACCATTATTAGCGAAACACTAACAAATCAAAACAAATAAGCTCGAACTGTCAAAATCAGATGCCGTTTCGACACCACCTGTAGTTAATTCGCCTTGGTTTTGTACATATGAACTAAGTTACTCTAAATGTCAAAGATCCATACAAAAAACTTGACAGTCAGAATAACTCTCTCGGATGCATATACCTTATGAACGTGCCTAGATACATAAGTAACAAGGCGAATTCATTACACGCGAACTTAACAGCCCTGCTCATAACAATTTTTTTAGCTTTATAATTTTTGGATGACAAAATTTTGTGTTATTTCTTTGTTTCTGTTTTTGAAATTTTACAATAATTTTACAATATCAAATTGCTTGCCTATTCTATAATTCGCTTAAATAAAGCTAAATCTCGATCGCTAAAATGCCTTAAAGAATACAAAACTTAAAAATTTTTGCGACGATATTAAAAGCTAAAATTGCGGCGAATTAAATTTTTATGGCATTGCCAAATTTAGCAATGCACGTTACAGCATTGCATTCGTAACCAAAAATCGCTAATTCAACTTTATAGATTTAGCTTTAGCGAATTACAGAATACGGCCGCTGCTCGTAGCTTTTTTTTAGCTTGATTGCTTGCGGTTTGTGTAAGAGCTGTACTTGTAATGAATTCGCCTTTATAAGTACTTACACATTTTATAAAATACTTTGGTTTTTTTCACTTATAGTGAAAGCTTTTATTTTTTAGACCTTTTTTGCCGCGGATTATTAAATTTTAAACATAAAAGGGCCTTAATTTATGCTTTAGATTTTATAAAAAAAATAATTTCAAATGTCTGCTTCACATGTTCATGCTCTCGAAATAAAACCTTTCACTGTAAATTTATACTATTTTTTTAACACACTTCATTTATGACGCAATACACATTTCAATTCTTTTTACTTAATTTTTCTCTTGAATAAAAAGGCAGAAAACAACATAACCTAAATTATATATTTCTTATGTTATACAATTTCCTTTAGATAAGATACTCATTCTCTTTCCTGCAATGCCCTTTTATGTTTGCCAAATTGGATGAGAAAACTGGCGAACCAGTTGCACAAAATTCTATTCCTTTGCCAGCCTTAAACGTAAGAATAAGAAGTGTCATTACAACGCAACAACTAATTTTTTGCTAAACGATTTGCTTTGTCTATTATTTATCTTGAATTTTGTTATTGATTTAAGTTAATTACTTTTCCTAAGTTCATTACCGGTTTAATTTCTTTTGAGTTATAAAAAAACTTTTTTAAATCAAAACTTGAAAAAACCCTTAAAAATTCCCTAACTAATCTTTAATGTTATGTCCTACTACAAACAGTACAACATATTTAGGCAATTCACAAAATGTTCTATTGTCTTATATTGATTGTATATGATAAAATTATGAATGTGACATTTATAAAAAAAAAGCAATTGCGATCAATATGATACAATAGTACATTTTGTGAATTGCCTAATTAAATATATTGGTTCCTTTAACTCCTGCAAGAAGCATAGGGCCGCAACAATTTGATTTCAATATTTTCGTTCGGTGTTTTTTATATCCAATTAAGGTTAGTCTGGAAATTCTAATTTTTTTCACATTTGCAGATGTGCGATTGTTGTCCTTTGCGTCGACTGAAGTACGGATGCCAGTCTAAAGCATTTTTGCAATATCGTCTGATGATTAACGCAGATTATGCCTGATCCAGCCCCATTTACATACGTAGTCGGATTTAAGGTTTAACAGATTTCTGATTTGTTTCGGACTATAAACGAGTGTAACATATTGTTGATGGCCAAAACACAAGTAGTGTAATGCTTAAGCATTTGTTTACAAATACTTGAATGGAATGCACATCTTTTGTTGCAGCATTCCACGTCTTACAACCATTAAACAAAGTAGATTTTCGTTAGAATTAAGTAGCCTTCGCTTCATCCAATCGATTTTGCAAGCCCCATGGGATTCCCGATCTATGGTTCCTGGCTTAATGCACTACTGCATCAAGGACACAATAAAAAAGTATGGGTGGCACTGCGTAAAGACTATAGATAATTAATAATATTTTAATTTGTGTACAATTGTCAAAAATCAGATTTTTTTCAAAATGTCCTTATTAATTAGAAGGAGTGCAAAAGTCCAAAACAGTTTTTTTTTATAAAATAGCATTTGGTATTTTTTTCTTTTCATGAAGTAAGTTCGTTATTTCAAACATTTTCGAAATATATGTATCTATATATATAATGTACAAACGAATATAGCATAGTGAAATTACTACAAGGTGGCAGCACTACGGCATCCAATTGTTTTTGTTTACAACAGTATTCAAAATAAACACTAAATATCGCTCCTTAGTGTTCGGTTCGGTGGATTTGTGGATAAAACAAACGCTAATAGTGTCTGTGTAGAAAATCATTAAAAAAAAAATAATGTTTCCCTGTTTGTCATCTTTCGAACAAAAATCTGGTACTTTTTTATATAACTCAACAAAAGATGAGAACATTTAATTCCGTTCGGTTTTTTTAAACCACAAACTTCATTGTGTTCGGTAAGGTTCATGTATGTTCGTCGCATTTGGCGGGTAAAAAAAAAAACATTTTTTACAAAAACAAAATACACATTCGAAAAAAAAACAAAAAGCAAGCAAAATAATTTTACTCAAACAAAACATATACACAAGCTGTTCGTGCTGCGGTCCTTGTTAAAATTTTTTGTTTGTTCATTTCTTTATCAATGTAAAAAAAGAAACATTATAGAACATTAAAATATAATATTTTTCAACAGTATCACTAAATTGTTCTGTTTTTTAATGAAGAACAGAACACTATATAATGTTCCGCTCTTTCTTCAAAATAGTTTCGAATGGTATTAAGGGTTTAGTTCGTCTACACAATCACTAAAAAAATATATATCGTTTTTGGGTGTGTGAGTCAAACGCTAAATAATGTACTGTTTATTTTCGAACATTGGTTTACAAAAATTTTGGTGCGTTAAAAAAATCATTTTTGTGCGGTTTTTAAATAAAAATTAAAATATTTGCAAAAATTATATGTGCAGTATGAATCTTTTAGTAAATTTTTTATAATCAGCCTTATTCCGGTTGTCGTTGTCGTCATCGACAGTGCCGTTTCTTGTAATAGATTAAAGAGACAAACAGCCTGTGTTCTTTAATCTTCTCTTAAAAACTCCTTGGATCAGAGTCAAGTTTTACTTGGCGTATATTTAAGTCAATCTTGTAGACTAATTAAAGGTGATTAATAAGTAGTGACGGTGAAGAACCTTTGCAACTTGTCATATTAAAGCTTTTTAAGCACCATTGTCCTTTAAATCAGTTCAATATTTCACCAGAGATGACATGTTTATAAAAATTTATATAATATTTAGAGTACTGTCAAATCGCTAATTCAGTTTAAAGCTGAACATTTTTTTTTTTTTTGTAGTATTTTGAAAAAGTTTTTAGTTTTTGTTACAAGAAAATACGCTTATATAAGCGATTTGTTTTTACATTGCTCATAATGTTTTTTGACTTTTGTTACATTTTGTTTTGACATTCTTCGTAAAAAGTTTAAGTTTGCCCAATATTCAATTACAAAAATGTTTAATTACGGGTGCATTTATAACAAACGTAAGGAAAACGTACATAAAAAACACATTACTAAAATAACCAGTTTATTTTACCAAAATAACCGGTTTATTCGATATTCGAAAAATGGAAATTTTTAAATATTCGACTTGGGTAAAACTAAAATAATCGGTTAAAACCGGTCGAATACTAACCGTTCGATCACCCTACACTGAAAGAATTTTCTTCACTATACCAATGAATTTTGACATTAATCTCATGAAAAATGGCATCAAAAAGGAACCTATGCAGCGATTCGTTGGATCAATGAAACCTGTTTCATTAAAATGTATTTAATGAAACCTGTTTCATTAAAATGTATTTAATGAAACATTACATTAGATCTATGAATATTATTCGTTAAATGAATACAATAGAGTAAATTTTTTTTTTATTTTTTTTGTTTTTTATTAATTATCTAATCTCGCGATACTTTACGCTTGTCTGCAGGAACCAGGAGTCTCTGGCGGGAATCGATCCCGCATAACCCCGGCGCTGATAGACTAGCTCACTACCAGCTACCCTACCGGGGCAGTGTAGTTTTTGAATAAAAAAACTATGTTTTTTGTCCATAACAACAATAACAACGTTGATTTTTTTTTCTAGCGAATAATTTTAATTTTTTAATAAGCAATTAAACATTTTTTTAAGGAAACTATAATTTTGTATTAATTTATGAATATAGTTATGTTTGTATATTGTTTTTTTATGTTCCCAATTAAAATTTTTTGTTTAACATGGACAAACTTAAGTTTTCATATATCCAATGAAAATTGTTTACGTAATTACGAAATCCAATGAAGCGATTTTAACGAAAATACTTCATATAACTATGAAATTAAATTTAGACAAAGAAAATTTTCATTTTACCAATGAAAATTTTTTTATGAAAATAATTCATTAAATATATGAAGGCAACCCTGTACTCAAAGTGTCAAATAGTTAAATTTTTTCAATTACGCTAAAATTTATTTAATTTGTTAAAACTATCAGAAAATAATCAACTAAATATTGTCAAATCAATTAATAAATGTTTATATTGGTGATCGGAATAATAGTCTGTTGGAGTGTTGCTATATGAAGGTGTATCCATTGATGTTGAAGAATTTTTCGTTTGTGGTGCTTTGGCCGGGCGGCGGAGTCTCGAAGTTGTTTCGTCAAGAATACGGAAGTGGAGGTCTCAATAACATAATTGTAGTCCTGTTTTGAATGGCCAATTTGTTATAATTCATAAGAATTCAATTGGTATTGTGCAGGGAAAGTCTTGTCCCAATAAAAAATGGAGCTTCCAACGAAGCAGGTTTGTAAGGGAGAAACATAAAAGTTTCGCTTACCATTGCGCTTACGGAAGACATGAATTTTATATGGCGAGTTCCCACTTTGAAGCATTACATTTTTGACACAAAAAGCGCATTATTCAGCGCACATAAAAATTGTTAGATTTAACGATCAGCTTTACACACTGAATGTTTTGATACCGTTATTTTTTAGTATTCTCCCTTACAAACCTGCTTCGTGGTAAGGGAATGCCGTAGCACTTGAAATGTTATTTTTTTTAATAAAAGTTGTTGAGAGTTCTTTCACTTACTTTACTGCATTTCTGTATGTCTTATTGCGTAGCGCATATTTGTGCGCTTATTTATTTAAATGTACCTTTAGTGCTTCGCAAAATGATAAAATTTTTTACTGGGGTGGTTTGTTTATAAATCATAATTATATTAGCCCAATTCACAATCTTGTGCAAATGGTCTTGCATTGTAGCATTTGCAAAATGGTATAGTGAATACTGTAGTATACTTTAGGGATTTTAGTAAATACTATACCATTTTTCAGATCGGCTTGGTTCACTGAGTGTTAGCTGTCGTTTTGCAATCAACTCGAGTAAAAATAAACTATTGGTTTTAGGCGTTGCATATTTGCAAAAGAGTAGCAAGTGCATTGCTGTATATTTTGTTGGTGTAGAGTAAAAATATACCATACCATTTTGCAAATGCTACGATATAAAGTTATGGTTTTAACCATGATCCCAAAAGTATGCTATGGTATTTACTATTCCATTTTGCAAATGCTCCGATGCAAGACCATTTGCACAAGATTGTGAATTGGGCTAGTCATTTGTTTTTGTTTGTTTGTTGGTGTGCTTGTACTTACATATAACCTTTGTTAATCGTCAGCTGGTTATTGCAAGAATACTGCCATTCATTGCTTATATTTGCAAGTATGCCTAAAGGTATGCTGTAAAAACTAATGAGTAATAAGCGAACAATAGATCTAACATCATCCGACTACACGGACAATAAAGCTTGTATCAAAAAGCGTTTATACTATAACAATAATATGTCCACAGTAAACCAAAATTCCGCTCAAGATGTTTTTTCTTGGGAAAAGTTATGTTATCTGTTGGACGACAAATTGAAAGATGTCACAAGAAAGGCTGATTTAATAGACCTTAAAGCGGAAATAGATGAGCTGAAAAAGGAAAATATGCAACTGAAGAACGATCTGAAAAAAGTATCAACAAGGCTTGAGTTTATTGATCGCAAATCAAGGTCATCAAATGTTGTTGTTTCCGGACTTAGTAATCGTCAGTGATGCCAACTTTTTGAGAGCAAAAAGCACTTTAAAATTTAAAAAAAAGCACTAAAAAGCACTATTTTGAACAAAAAAAAGCGTAAAAAAGCACTAAGCCATTTTTTAAATTTAATTAAACACAAAACAAGTTGCATTCGGCTGTGCCGAATATTATATACCTCCAAAATTTAAAAAATGCGATAGCGTTGATGGGTGACCATTTTCATTTAAAATTAATGTGATGAACATCAATCGATTTCAATACGACCGTTTTTAAAAGGTCTGATGAATTTCGAACGATTTTAAAATCTATTTCTGAATCTGGCCTGTTGCAATTACCGAAAATTTGCAGTGACCGACCATTCTTTATAAAACTTAATGACAGCCCAAATTTTAATAAAAAAAATATGTTGTCAACGCTAAACAGTAAACGTTTTGTAAAATTTCCAAATTGCTAGGAAGCCTAGCTCTAACCTCGTAAATAAAGTTTTTGGTAAAACGAATGCAACTTTCTTTTATGACTTTTTTTTATCATTTGAAACCTTAAAATCTGTAAAGGCCTTCCCAAAATTGTACTCCAAATAGCAAATCTCATCTTAATCATCCTGAATATAATCGAAGTTTTAAAAAATGGTACAAAAAAAATACATATTGTAAAAGGCACTTAAAAGTACTGTGAGAAATTGTGAAAAGCACTATAAATACCCGCTTTTCAAAAACGGGTGTTTAACAAAATTTCGAGTATTGCATAACCAAAAAAGCACCAAAAAATACCCGAAAGGCACCAAAATGGCAACGCTGGTAATCGTAATGTGAATGGAGCAAAGTCGGAATTTGTTAAGTTATGCACAGAAGTTTTAAAAACGAATGTAAACATTATTTCAACACGTATGATTTCATCAGGGAAAGCGGTATGTTTCACGTTAGAGTCGAGTACGCAGGCATATAACGTTACTTCTACTAAAAATAAATTAAAGGTTCGATCTGTATATATACAAAAAGATTACACAGAAGAAGAGCAAAATGTTCGTTATAATCTACGGCAAATTAGTAAAAAAAATTTCGAGAAGTTATTCAAATGTCAAAGTAAGGCTTGGTGAATTTTGTATATATTTAAATAACATGAAATATATATGGTCAAAAGGCAAAGTTTTGGCAAATTCCGAGATGGATGCACAGTTTTTAAATGGTTTATTGGCCCAATGTAATTACCCAATGGATGTATGTGTTAGAGAAGCGCATAACAATAGAACTACTACAACGGAAACATCACCACAATAGCAATTTAACTTATTTAAATTATTATCCTATAATGTAGCTAATTTATCAAAAGCAATAAACTTTGGCACGTTCATATCATATGTTAATAAATTTGATGTATTTTTCTTATTTGAAACTCACGTAATAGCTAGCAAAAAATATCTTTTTTCATCTTACTTTCAAAAATTTACTTTACACTGGATTGAAGCGAAGATAATTCAAGCAGTTGGTCGTGCAAGCGGTGGATGTTTATTTGGTTTTCGGAAATCTCTACAGAAAATATATGACTTCAAATATATAAATATATACAATAACACTGTTATGGTTGCTAAATTGGATGGAGCTCTTTTCTACTTCATACCCAAATATTTGAATTGTACCAATTGGAATTCTGATATGGAAAGCTTTGAAGAATTTTTACAGGATTTTAATCCTACAAACTTCTGTATAGTTGGTGATCTGAATGCTAGAATTGCAAATGAGCAGGTCTTGGATACAAATTTACTAGAGGGTTTGCCACATATCCGTGAATTTAGATGCTCAAAGGATAATATTTACAATACTCAAGGTAGAAAGCTATTAGAAGTCGTTGAAAATGTTGGTGGTATTGTGCTTAATGGAAGAACGGTGAATGATGCATTGGGTGAATTGACCTTTTGTGGTGTGATGGGTAATTCCTTAATTGATTATTGTATTTGTTCTCCCAGCTTTTTAAAATTCGTTGATAATTTCTCTGTAGCATCTAAGCCTTACTCTGACCATATGCCACTGTGCCTTCAAATAAGATCCACAAACAATAACTATTGTAGAAGTGATGAACGGTCGCTACAAAAACTACGTTGGCATAATAAACACTCACTAAAATATGCAGAAAACCTTAGGGCACTATCTACTCAGATTAACCTACATACGGATGTCACGGTAGACGAATTAGTACTAGCAGTAACGAGAAAAATCAAACTGGCAAACGTAAAACCTAGCAATATAAGTATATTCGAGCCTAAGCAAAAATGGTTTGATTGGGCGTGTTGGCGTTCCCGTAAATGTATGCTAGTGAAGCTGAAAATATATAGAAAGACTTGCACCACTGTAAAGAGACGTCGTTATGTTACAGCTAGACATAAATACTTGCTGCTCTGTAATACAAAGAAATTAGAATTATACAGCAAGAACCTTGAGCTACTAAAAACAGTTAGATGTTCTAGCGAATGGTGGAAGCTGTCTAAATCATTGATACCATCTAGATATATTGTTAAAGGAATTTTGAATTCAAATGACTTTTATTCTCACTTCAGTACTTTACTACAAAATAATGAAACTTTACATGCAATGAGCTGGTCCATGCCGTATTTTACCGATGCTCTGCTAGACTCGCCCATTGAATTCTGTGAATTGTATACAGTAATTAAATCCCTTAAACAAAACAAAGCTCCAGGACAAGATGGTGTTAGCTATGAGTTCTACAAATATGCCCCCGCATGCTTCTTAACCGAATTATTAACAATATTCAACAAAATATTTTTACAAGAAGCAATACCATCTAGCTTCAGAAGCTCAATCATGGTTCCTCTCTTTAAAAAAGGCGATCCAAACTTGCCAACGAATTATCGTGGTTTATCCTTGATCAACACTTTGTGCAAGATTTTTAATACAATTTTGCTAAATAGAATTACAGAATGGACAGAAAGCAACAATGTATTGAGCGAATATCAAGCCGGGTTTAGAAAACATTATTCAACCGTTGATAATATTTTTAATTTGATAAGCATAGTAAACTTGAATAAATTGAATGGTAAAAGAACGTATGCTTTCTTTGTCGATTTCTCGTGTGCCTTCGATACGATACCCAGAAATAGCCTGTTTTATAAATTATCATGTCTTGGTATGTCATCTAAGATAATAAGAATATTGCAGAAATCGTATGAGAACACTAAAAGCCAAATATGGGACGGCAATTCCCTCTCGAATTCATTTACTGTGGAACTTGGTGTAAAACAAGGTTGTATTGTTTTCATTATATATTAATGACTTTGTTGATGTGTTGCCAGGTGGTGTTAATGTTGCAGACAATAATATTAAACTATTGCTTTATGCGGATGATATAGTTAATTTATCGGAATCATCTACTGAATTGCAAAACATTATTAATGCCTTGCATTCATATTGTACTAAGTGGTGTTTAAAAGTTAATTTAGAAAAGTCTAAAATATTAGTATTTCGCTCAGGAACACGTATGTCTGCTAACTTGAATTGGCAATATGGTACAGAAAATATAGAATAGTGAACAGCTACAAATATCTTGGGATAACCATCATATATAACCTGTCCTTTAAAAAACATTTAAATAACAAATTAACGGCATCAAAGCTAGCAATAAATTCTACTTGGTCAAAATATATAACAAACCCACAAATATCGATCAAAAATAAGCTAAAAATATTTAACGCAGCCTGTAGATCAATTTTGTTATACGCGGCTCAAATATGGGGATATAAAAAACACGATGTTGTTGAGAAGCTGTTTCGATTTTTTATTAAAAAAATGTTGTACCTTCCCCCCACAACACCCAATTACATGCTACATTTGGAAACTAACCTTGACTCACTTTATATTTTGACGTTGAAACTGCACTTTGATTATATAAATAAAGTTTTAAATTTAAGTCAACGACGACTTCCACGTATTATAGCAGAGTGTATTATATCTCGAAATGTGTGTTGGGCAAGAGAATGGTTGAATCTCTGTCAAAATCTACAATTTACCCCAGCTAATTCTAACAGGAGAAATTTCTTTGGAAAAATACAACTTAATATAAGCGAAGTACTTTATATTTTGAATGGTCACAATTATGCTGCTTTATACAAATACATCCAAGTATGTTTAAAATATAGAAAACTGCTAACAAATGAATTTGATTTTTGATTTTTAAATATTAATATAAGCTTGTAAATACCAATGAATTATATAAATACAATATTATAATGCCAATCGGGCTTACAACGAAAACGTTCAGCCCAATATAGATAAATATCTTAAATGAATTTTTTGTAAATATGTAAATGCAGTTTATTTAATCTATTAATAAATAATAATAATAATAATAATAATAATAATAATAATGAAGCATTTTTCTTTCAGTGTAGTACATGTATATGAAACGTGTAATAGTGCCCTAAGGTTTAGACCGCCATCGAACCAAGCGAAAAATACCCGACCAAATTTGGCCGGAAAACAAAAAAATTTGCTTGTTTTTGTTGTATTGATGTACAACCACACCTAGCGCTGCCACCTTGTAGTAATTTCACCATGGTATGTAGAGCTTCATTGCTTACCAAAACTTGGCAATGGCAAAAGTATTTTTAAATAATAAAATAATGAACTTACATATATGGTGAACGCTTTACTTACGGGTAGCTCTTCAAGCTGGACTGTTCCCGTAGGCGGACACTTTTCTAAATCCCATGGTTTTCTAAGTTCCCTCTTGACACATTAAAACCAAACATTCCGTTGATGGAAATCCACCGTCTGCAAACAAAATTACGCCGAAGGTCGGTTTCCACCCTGCTGGAGCTTTCACCGTACTTATACATATGTATGTATGTCGTTTCGAAAAGGCGCATCTATCATACAATAATTTTTTTTTAAGATTGAGACAAAACTTGAAAAAAAGGAATATACAAAAAAGCTTTTGTGTAATTGTTGAACTATACGAAATAAAGAAAAGTTCAATTATTTCTTATCTATATATATAAAATTTTAACGTTACTGACTCACTGATTCATCATCGCAAAGCTTAAACGCCTGAAGCTAAAAACTTTAAATTTTGACCGGAGGTGGGTCACTTCCCAAATATGTTCACTAAGACGGGATACGGAAACCTTTTATCTCGAAAACTGTAATACTTATCGCTGTTCTTTAGAAAAATAAGCGGACAGGTGTCGGTACTTTTTTGAAATGTGGCTCCTTTAGGGGAGAAAACGGGTAAAACCTGAATTTTGGTACCATCTATCTTTTGAACCAATAAACCTAGAAATAAAGTTTTTACCACATTCGAAACTTATCAAAACAATACGAATATGAAGTTGGTACTTTTTCGAAATTAGAACGTTTAAGGGGTAAAAATCGTAACTATTTTTGGTCCTTTTTTTTACAAAACATTTTTCTCCATTCATTGACATATTCGTACTAAATTATGGGCACCCACAACAATACTGCAATTTTTGATAATTTAATCGGGGACAAAATAATACCAAAATGGGAAATACGGGAAATTGAATATCTTTCATTTGCTTTTGTGTTCCACGAGTGGTACTTTTTGAATTTTCTATAATATTGAGCTTAGAAACACAAAATTATAGGTGAGTATCAACATATGAAATTAAAAATGTTGGAACTCTTTTGTTAAAATCTCCTAAACTTTACACATAAATATGTTCAAGAAAGAAAAGGCCCGATTATAAAGTAGCGGGTTAAATGCTAGAATATTAGCTAGTTTAAACCTAGAAAAATAAACTTTGGCGTAAAAATATGTCCACGAAGGAAAAGGAGACGCTAACGAAGTATCGGGTTTAACGCTTGTAGCTTATACAATATCCATAAGCTTTTTTTAATTTTTTTTAACCAAGTTTACAACAATTTTATATGTTTACAACAATTTTATATGTTAGATTTTGAAATCTTAAGTAACGAATATAATTTAAACTTTACTTAAAAAGCACTTTGTGCATGGGATGACCCATCTGGAAACGATTTATCTATGTATGTACACTGAAAAAATTTTCTTCACAGATCCAATGAAATTTACATTAAAATTCAACCTATGTAACCCTTCATTGGATTAATGAAATGTTTCATAAAATCAATGAAAATTTTGCATTAGTTTAATGACAAACGTTTATTTTATCCATTTTTTCAATGAGAATTCATAAAATCAATGAAAATTTTGTCATTGATTTTATTAATCCTTCATTAATCCAATGAAGGGTTACATAGGTTGAAATTTAATGTAAATTTCATTGGATCTGTGAAGAAAATTTTTGCAGTGTATGTTTTTGAATAGTATAATTCAGTAAGTTAAACTTCTTCTTCACTAAACATCAATTTACTAACCTTAAATTAAAATCGTCTAAGTGTTAGGTTTATGTTAGTATTTTAACAGCGCTGTTAAGCAGTATATCTTGAAAGTTCTTTTATAACATAGTTTCTTAAAATCATTTGATCGCTCGACTTAGGGCAACCAGAAAAATATTTGATCCTGTTTCTACTTTTTTGCATTGCTGCCTTGATATACAAAAGATTCGAAAACATAATCTGGCAAGGATACATACTTCGAATTCTCGTTTTAGCTTTGGAGGATACAAAATAGAGCAAATCATATTTTTCTATTCCAGTATGCACACATCTTGTTTTTAACTGAATAGAGTTCGAACAGATAACAAATTTTCTAAAAACACGCAATCACATCAAATAGGCACTTTCAAAGAATAACCAATAACATTTTAACACTTTCAGACTGACATAGATACATACACACACATATCTACACTTTAAAAGGAAAATGGACACACATATTCTTCAGCAAAATCGTTTAAATAAAATTTAATACATTCACTTTAACAAAAAAAAAAATAATAAAAAATTAAACAACCATGTAAAACGTGACAAAAGAATAAAAAAGTTATGTATGTATGTATATGCAGAAACGAAATTCATACATTGATTGCAATTTTCGTATTTCATATTTTACTTAGATAAAATATTCATTTTATCCACTGCAACTATCGCCCGAACAACTTGAAGCGAAACGCATACAAAACAATGATCCAACATGGCGAGAACCACCACTGGCTGTGGTTAATGTGAGTTCAAGTTTAGAAAAAATAAAAAATATTCTTGATATCTAAAGAAAACTTTAAGATTTTTTTTTTTTTGTTATCCTCTTTGCTCATTGTTGTTTTGTTTTTTGCAAGTAGAATAATCGTAAAAAACTTTAAAAGTGCAAAAAAAAATTAATAAAGGAACAAGTGTCTTTGCAATTGTCCATCCTTCCATAATAATCCCGTCATAAATTAGTTTTTTGTTTTATATTTAAAAAGAAAAAAGTCCCCTCTCTGATGTCTTGATCCTGTTAAATTTTGTTTTTTTTTATAGTTTTTTCGTTTCCTCTTGCCTTTGTGTCTTCGTCTGTCAATTTACTATGTATATAAATATGTATGTGTGATTTAAATTTTGTGTGTGTTTTTATGTTTATGAAAGTTGATGTGTCAAGTTGTCAAGATGAGTTTTAAATGGTTTATGTATTTTAAACGATATTTTTTTTCTTTATGTTCGCTTTGATGTCCGTATCAGAGATGGCAAACTTAATCCCAAAATTGTAACGTTGCACAATAATAATAGTATTGTTATCTTTGGATAAGAGGACAAGATCTTTGTAAATCTAAAGCCTTACAATTATTAGAGGTTAACAAGTTATGGTTGTTATTAACTAAAACATTTTCGAAGGCAAACATAGTATGGTTGTGGCTTCTTGATGGATAATTATTTTAACCTTTATATAAAATGTTTTAAAACCTTTTGTTAAAGATAGTTTTGTTAGGGGTAACCACACAAAAAAATGTGTTTTCTCTGCGTGTACATCGAATCCAAAGATATCGACCCCTTTGCGCGAAATTATCGTATATGCCAATTTTTTGGAAATTGAGTTTTTTAATGCAATCTTGTTCTACATTCAAAGAGACGTAACCTGACAAAATATTGCGGAAAATTCCACTTCGTTGCTCCAAAATGCACATGTATATTTTCATTTTGATATTGCAAGTGAAAGCAGAGAAAAGTAGAAAAATGGCTGCCCTGTAACATTTGGTTTTTGTAACATACGATAATTTCGCGCAAAGGGGTCGATATATTGATAAGACCCATATTCTTGTAATTTTCACTGTTGATTATTTCTTAAGAACATTACGCCCTTCAATAATGTTAAGCAAGAGAATTGAACGCACTATCGCATTGCGTCCGCAGCACAATATTAAACCCTGTTTTTAGGATTGGTTTAATAATACTCACGATGATAGCTCGGAAAAGTGAAGTAAATTTTTTTTTTGTATTTTTGACAAATAGGCCGAATATACAGGGTGGGCCAACTTGGACTGACTCATTTGAAATGCTTATAATTTTGTGGTTGCTTTTGAGGGTTGTGGTGCATCCCTCGGCAGTAATTCTTGGGCCAATTGAATTTTATAGGGAAACATCTTCAGATCAACTTTTAAAATACGTCGTAGCAATGTTCTGGAGATGTTCTATAGAGAAGCTCGTCGACGAGTAGGCACAGTTGGATCCGTGTGAACACTTTCTCGTACAGCTTTTATAGCTTGTTCAGTGCGAACAGGACGAACAACATTTCTTCGTAGTTCATTACCCACTGAACCCAAATTCTCAAAACGGGTCGTTATCATGTTTACACTGGGAGCGCTTGCAGTATTAAAATGCTGACGTTACTTTCTTTGCGTTGTAACAATTGATCGTCCGGAAACATAATAAAATTCAACAATTTGTACACGTTCGTCCACTGAGTATGATGAACACTATAAAATTTTATAAAAGTCTGCATTATCTGCAAAAAAAAATAACAAAAAAAATACAAAAATTATAAGCATTTCAAATCAGTCAGTCCAAGTTGGCCCACCCTGTACATATAAAAAAAACAGTAAAAATCCCATTCGGTACATTCTACTATCACGTACGGTGAAGACTTTTTCGCTTACCGCAAAAAACATTTATGTGCAATTTTTTATCCGGAAACTCCAGCACAATAAACGTACTGTGTTAAATTTTAATCGAAAAGGTGAAAATAATTTTTCATATTATCAAGTCTATTTTTATTATTTAAATTTTAAAAACCGAATCTAAAATTCTACTCAATTTTTCAGTGGAAAGCACAAAGAGAGCGAGTTTAACATCGATATTATATACATACATATCGATAAAATTTTATGAAAATAAGAATAACTTTTAAAACATTTGCACACTAAAGGTAAAACATACATGTATTACGACATTTCAAAACATGATGTTGAATCTTATAGCCTTTTCACACTTGTCAACATTTACATTTAACATCAATTTGCGAAGATGTTGGAATTTTCCCATAAGAAATACATAGGGCTAAAAATCAAAATTTTTCAACATCCTTACAGAACGTTACTATCTCATTTTGTTCCCTGTTAAATTTTTCGATTTTTTTAGTGTCATCACTAGAAAAGTGGCAAGAAATTCTGTTATTATTGTGGCATCACTGACAAAATGGAAGTTGCTTTGAAAGCAGCGTTGCCATTTCTCAAGTTATTCCTTTTTTGCAAGCCTTATTTTGCTAAAATTATTAAACGAAATAAATTAGAAATACATGTTGGTGTTATCTTTTGAATTGTTGGCAATTTTTTAGAAAAAAAGTATTTAAAAAAAATAAAGTTTTTTTTTCAGAAATGGTGACATTTTTTATTGATAGTAGATGTTAGATGTTTCAAGTGTGAACGCGTATTTCACATATTCAATATCTTCCATGCGTTTCTCCGAAATGTATGCAAGTGTACAAAGGGTATTATCATGTTAACTCAAAATGTATTGAGCCGGATACAAAATTTGACAAGCGGTCGGTATATCTTTATTTTCTTAACCATTTTTGAAACTTATGTATTGTCATCACACCAGAGGTGTATCAAAGTAACCATTAACAAATTTAGCACTATTTTTCGTTTGTAGTGGGAATTTCCGAAATCCGGAAATTATTCGTATGTATGAACTACAAAATTGTTTGTGCTTTTTATTATTGGATTGCTTCACATCAAACAATACGATTTCAGTAATTTTGCCATCCCTGGTCCGCATTAAGTTATTTTGTATGTATTTTTTTTTTAAGCTTAATTTCTTTCTACTTTTTAGTTTTGATTTGTGTTTGTGATTAAAAATGCTTATTTCTTGACTTTATATAAACAAATCTAGTTTAAATTAAAATAAACACAAGAGACAAATACAGCTTGAATGAAGGAGCGCAAAGCAATTTTGGTTAGATTTAAAAAAAAAAATTAAAAAACTTGTGCAATAAAAAACTTTTCTAAAAGAATTTTTAATAAAAAAGTAGAGCTTTTTTTAATAATTATTTAAAAAAAAACTTTAAAATTCAAAACAAGCTAGTTTATACAAAGTTTTTGTTAAAAACTTTTGTGAAAAAGTTTTGTTAAATCAAAAATATACTTAAAAACAGCATTTTTTGTGAGATTTATTGTATAAAAACTTTTTGAAAAAAGCGCTTTTGGTTTTTTGTAAAAAAATTTTTTTTAAAATAAAGTTTTGCCTTAAACTTAATATTAAATATCTTTTTTTATTAAAAAAAAAACTTTCTGATAAAAAAGCTTTTTTGTTGAAAAACAATTTTTTAAATGATTTAAGAGCTTCTGCACACATATTTGTGCAAAAGCTTTGAAAAATGCTTTTTGGCTTGAAAAAGCTTTATTAAGAAAAGTGGTTAAAATAAATTTTAATAAAAGCGTTACGTTCTGAAAGCTCTTCTGAACTCAGATCTAAATATTGTATTTTTCTAACTTTTGTGTGAAACCATAACTTTCACTTGCTTTACTGTGCTCTATCTTAACAAACTACAGCAATAATTTACAACTACTGCTGTGCTTAGTTTAAACTAGAATCTTTTATAATTTTAACAGGCTCCTATAACTCATCAACTTTTTAATGAGTTTTTCTTTTAATTTTCTTCTCATTAACATTTTATTGCCTGGGCATCGTTGCAGACAATGGTAAATCATGGTCGTGTTGAGTTATTGGCTCATCCTTTAAGTCAGAAATACTTGCAAATGAAATGGAACTCTTATGGGAAATACTTTCATCTGGCTCATCTTTTAATCTATTCAGTATTTTTGTTATTTGTTACCATCTACTCGTCACTCATGATGAATGCCATTAAAGTACAGAATCGTCCAATGAGCATCAATTTAATTAACATTAAAAATAAGTAAGTAAATTGGGGAAATAGGAATTTCTTTTTTAATTCAAGCATTTTCTAACTTTAGTACTGATTTTATTGATTGGTCTTTAAGCTCCAATATACATTTGCTAAATGACACCTCAAGTCAGGAGTATTACGAAAGGATTGAGCAATCTACGGCCATAGTGGTGTGTGCTGGAGTCATTATAGTTTACATATTTTTCGCTTCGTTGCGTGAATTGATCCAAATGTATCAGCAACGCTTGCATTACATCTTGGAAATTGTAAACCTTATTTCATTGATTTTATACATATCAACATTAATAATGGTTATTCCCGTGATAATGACGGACGGAGGCATTACGAATATCCATTATTCTGCTGCATCTATATCGGTGTTTCTCTCATGGTTTCGTCTATTACTGTTTTTACAGAGATTTGATCAGGTTGGATTCTATTAAAAAAAATCTTTTGAAAGTTTATATTTTCTTTTCTTTTTACTGTTTGAAGGTTGGCATTTACGTGGTCATGTTTTTGGAAATTTTACAAACATTAATCAAAGTCCTGCTTGTATTTTCAATACTTATTATTGCCTTTGGCTTGGCTTTTTATATACTCCTGTCGAAGGTAACTTGAATGAAAAGTAAAAAGTATTTGTAAATCTCATTTTAAATTATCTTTAACAGATCAGAGATCCTCAACCAAATCATTCGAGCTTTTCAAATATACCCATGTCATTGTTGAGAACATTCTCAATGATGTTGGGTGAATTGGATTTTGTGGGTACTTATGTCAATACCTACTATCGAGAACAGTTAAAGGTTCCTGTAACATCATTTTTAATATTAAGTAAGTTTAGTTTTACATATTTTATTATTTATTGAACGTACATATTTAAGTCTCTGTCGTTTTTTTTTTTTTTTTAACGAAAAGAATTTGTGTTTGCTTTGGAATGGGGCTCCTATTTGCGAAGAAATTTCTCCAGGAACTCCAAGAAATTTTCGTTATAGCCTTTTTACACTGATCAACATCTACCATCAATTTGAGAAGATGTTAACATATTTCCATATGAAATACATAGGGCTGAAAACCAACATCTTTCAACATCTTTAAAAGATGTTCCTATCTCATTTTATTCCATTCTACATCTTTCGATTATTTTAGTGTCATCACTAGAAAAGTGGCATTAAGTTTTATTATTGTGGCATCACTGACAAAAAGAAGTTGGTTTTGAAAGCAGCGTAACCATTTGTCAAGTTTTATTTTTTATTGCAATGTTTATTGTTAAGTATTTTTTATAATTCTAAACAAATTGAACTTCAAATATATTTTTGTTTTCTTTTTAAATTTTGCAACTTTTGTGAGAGAAAAACATTTTTTATTTAAAATTTTTTTTTTTAAAATGGTGACATTTTTGTTTGATGGTTGATGTTAGATGTGTAAATGAGTGTTTCAGATTTTCTACATCTTTGATGGTAGATGTTAGATGTTGATCAGTGTAAAAAGGCTATTAGGGGGTCTGTAATGTTTTTGACTTAATGTTAAGGCTTTCAAACAATTATGCTACATACCGACAGGTTATTGATGTCGAATGAAAAGTAAATTAAAAAAAGTTCCAACCAGATAAAATTATAAACAACTAGCTGTAAGGCCTGTCCCTGCCAGGCAAGAAGAACAACTAAAGTAAAGTATACTTTAAGGTACGCCACAATGCCGGTACCATATGCTTGGCAACTTTAGCTTTATTGATCTTTAGGGGGCTTCAAAATAATTTGAAAATAACATAATTTTGCTGGACAGATAAAAAAAAAGGAACACACAAGTAAGGAAATATATAGATTTTGGGTTTTACATTTAAATTCTGTAAAGCTGCTTAATGGGGTAAAATTCTAAAAACTATACGGAGGGCTTTTGTTCGCCAAACTTTTACTTCGTAAAGTTAACGGTGCGCATGATTGTCCATCTGAGCAGCTAATACGCAATAATATGGATTGATTCATGACCACATTTACTCTTTTGGGTGATATTCAGTCAAATCGAGCGCGAACGGTGAATACTAAAGAAGCCACCGCCGGTATAGACGTGAATGTGACAAAGGACTCGAATTTAACGATTCGACGCCGTTCGCAGCAACTCGGTCTCGGCCCGTTAACTACTCTAAAAATTTGGAGGAAAGATCTTGGCCTGTATCCATATAAAATCCAACTGGTGCAAGAATAAAAGCCAGCGGGGCATCAATTGCGGCGAATGATCGGTGAATGTGCTGAGAGTCAACTTAAATTTGAACCAGATCTTTATCGTTAACTCATCTTCAGCGATGAAGCTCATTTCTGGCTAAACGGGTATGGAAACAAGCTGAATTGTCATTTTTGGAGAGAGCACAATCCTCGTGAGACTCCATTACACCCCGAAAAAATAACTTTTTGGTGCAGTATGAAGGCATCATCGGCCCATTTGTCTTTAAATCTGAAACCGGTGCCAACATCACTTCGAATGGCATACGCTACATGCAAATGATTCGTGATTTTTGTATTCCTCGTGTCTGCACAACATGCCATACCGCGATGAAACTATGTTGAGCCAAACGTTTGGTGACCGAATTATCTTAAGAAAAGGATCCGTGAATTAGAGTTCGTGTGATTTAACACTTTTGGACTACTTCTTGTTGGGGTATCTCTAGTCGATGCAAAAAAAACAGCTACGATTGATCATTTAGAAGCGAACTTCTGACGAAATAAGACCGGGTAGTCTTGAAAAATTGATTCAAAGTTGTATCGACAGAATGGCCTTCATGAGGCGCCGTCGCGGCGGCCATATGCCAAAAAGTATTTTTATTTATTAAATGCCATAAAATTTGTGAGATAATAAAACCAAAATGTTGGTTCTTCCATTGAATTTGTTGTTATTTATTTAAAAAAAAAGTTCTATGCCTCAAAAAAAACACCACTTACTTTTATCTTGGGTCGACTCCTTACAACATTCGTATATGTATATCTATACTTCACTACAAATCAAGATTTTTGCGCCATTTTTTTCATATGGGTAACATTTTTTATCTGACGATTTCAATCTTTTTTAATTTCTTATAACATTTTTTCCTTTATTTATGTTTTCTTTTTTCAGGTGTATTTATGATTTTAATGCCGATATTGCTCATGAATCTACTTATCGGTTTGGCGGTTGGCGATATTGAATCCGTAAGGCGTAATGCCCAACTAAAAAGATTGGCCATGCAGGTAAATGTTTTTATAAAAACTTCAATAAAAAATAAAAAATTAAAATTAAAAATTTTTAGGTGGTTTTGCATACAGAATTAGAAAGAAAATTGCCACAAATGTGGTTGCAAAAAATTGATAAAATGGAACTGATTGAGTATCCCAATGAAACTAAATGCAAATTGGGTCTCTTTGATTTCATATTGAGAAAATGGTTTTCAAATCCCTTTAGCGAGGATAGTAAGTTGTTGTTATATTGGTGTTATATTAAAATTTTAATTGTATCATTCCTTTCGAAAACTCTTATTTCTCCAGCCTCCATGGATGTCATGCAATTTGAGAATAGCGACGATTTTATTAACAGTGAATTGGAGGAACAGAAACGTAAATTACGCGACATTAATCGCATTTTGGAGCAACAACATCAGTTGCTGCGTTTAATCGTGCAAAAAATGGAGATCAAAACCGAAGCCGATGATGTAGATGAAGGTGTTTCCCCCAACGATTTGCGCAGCATTGGCAGCGGCATCAGCTCTGCGAGCGGATCACGTTGGACTTCACCACGCATACGCAACAAGTTGCGAGCGGCCTTAAGTTTTAACAAGGGCATTTAGGAGATAAGAAAGCGGCGACTAAATACTACAATTATTAGTTAGTCAAAAAGATGTTTTCCGTCTCAAAACTGGACAACATCTGCTGCAAAATTACAACCAAGGAAAATTAGTATCGATATAAAGCAAGACAAATCTATACAGATGACCGCATCATGAGAGAAAGTTATGCTAGCTGTTCCCTTTTTTTTTTTTTTTTGACAGCCAGCATAACTCTCTTTCATGCGGTCTGATGCATGAGGAATGAATTCGCCTTGATATGAAGAAATCTTCAAAGAGAAATCAAAGTCATTTTTTATTAACTTTTCATAACATTGAAATACATTCGTTTATAAGATTTATGTCTATCTAAAATAGCTCTGGGGAAAAGCATTAATTGATTATTACCAACTATTAACTATTTAATTAAAGTGCAAAGTAACTACAATTTTTTAGGTAGTTGCGATCTTTTAGGTCTGCTTTTCTTCTTTTAGATGTCGAATTTGTCGTAATTGAAGAATTTTGCGTAAAAATATAGTTCGATAAAACAAAAGATAACACAAGCCAACACACCAAAATTATCAAGATTTCTTTCCATTGTTTTTGGTTAAATTGAAAGTGCTGATAGCGATGGCATCAAGAGTTTTTTTAGCAGCTTTAGTTTTAAAAATATAGTGACATTAAATATTTGCATAATTTATAGATTTTTTATATTATTCGCTTAGTATTTCCCGAACGACCCAATTAACCTTAAAATATTTCCTGCATTATTAGTCTACACAAAAATCTCTTTCATTTGAGTAGAGTCGCATTGGTGTGTATATCAGGTGTCTGGATAGAATTTTCCCCATTTTTCAATGTACATATGGGCATTTCCATGAGAATGTCAACCGCGACTCAAAAAATTAAAACGCTTGAAAATTTTTTTCAAATATGGGAGAAAGGAAAAAACACTCAAACTTTACTATGCCGAGCTATTTATAGCTTATTACAATTTTTAAAAAGCAAAAAATAAAAGTTTTAACTCAGTTTCTCATTAATTCATTTTCAGTAACTGCAATTGGCAATTTTCAATATTCTGCCGAATAAATACAGATACTGGCAACCCTGGAATTATGCTTTGAAATTAATATTACAACAACAATGAACAAGATCCACGAGGAAAGACCAAATCTATAGTTCGATTAGCGGTATATTTTTGTGTTTGTTTTCGATGCTATTCTTAAGTCACGTACGTGGTGCAAAAACATCATTTGTCTTTATCATTTGAAATTGATCAGTCTTAGGAGTTTCAAAATAAAAGTTCAAAGCAAGATATTTGTTGCAAAAAAATATTGATCGAAATTTTTTTCTAAATTGGTATAATAAAAATTTTATAAGCTTTTAAAGTTCGTCACGTAATTTTTGTTATGTTTTTGTTCACCGCAATTTAGAAAAGTTGTAAACCATAATACAAAAATTAAGAAATTACAACTCAACTGAGTTGAGTTATAAACCGTAATACGGGCCTTAGTTAAAATATGGTCAAACCTTATTTTATTACAATCAATATCATGTGAACTAATTTTATTGGAATCGTTTCATAGCTCCCATACAATTACTACTCCCGAAAATAGCTTTTAATGCCATTCCCTTAAAAATGTTGGTATTTACATAAAAATTGGCGACAATGAATTTTACGATAGGTACTATGCCATGACAAAATGTTGTGCTGTTAGATCCAAAATTAACCATATGTCCCAAATAAACCCCCTTCTTTAAATCGGTTAGGGGCAAACAAATCTCATATAGATGAAGACAACTAAATAATATTCGGCACAAATAACTTTTATATAATTCTTAACCTCATAGCATAATTCTGTTTTGGCGACCTTGATTGGCCATGGGTCCCAAATAGGGTACCCTCTCAAAAAATTGTTTTTAAATATAATGGTGTAGGGCAGCGGTCACCAACTACTTTCATTTGGGGTCCGTTTTTTTAAAAATCGCGTTCGTCGCGGTCCGGAAGGTAATAAACTGAACTATTTAAATTATATGTTAAGATACTGTATCAATGGACAACTAAAACGAATGGGGTTTGGTGCATTATTTTGTTAAATAATAAACAAATGCTTTGAATAAAATGAAGTAAGTACAAAGGGTTTTTACAATATTAATGAGAAAAATTAAATTTTTTGTCTTGGACTATCCGTCTGAAGTTTGAAGTAAAGCTTGTGCACGCTATTCTCATTAAATCTTGGAGATGTTCGGCAAGTTTGTTCCGGAATATATTTTTACTGAAGTTCATCTTAGAAAATAAAATGCTGCTTCACAAACATATGTTGACCCAAACAAAGTGAGAAGTTTCAAGGCTAATTTTTTTAATTCTGGGTATTTATTAGCACAAACAAATTTTATCCAAAACTCTTGACAAGAAAGAAACTTCCTGTTTTTGGTGTTTTAAAACTGTATTTTCTTGGAAATCGATAATTTCCATCTGGAGAGAAGTTTTATTACTCCAGAAAATATTTGCAGCTTTATTACTCCATTCATCCCCAGGATTCCGAGAGTAAATGGTACTGAGAATATTGACGACATTCCTAATTTTCTTAAAATCTGCGAATCTTTTAGATTCTCAATGAACGACTTGTATTGGCCGACGTCAAGCTCATTGTCATTGCAGATTTTTTTTAAATTAGGGAAGTGCAGGCGTTCATTTTCCAGATCAATGTTGAAAAGATCGAGTTTTCGCAAAAAGCTGCCATAAAAGCTTTCCTTTGCCTTGAAGTTTACGGTTCAGATCATTGATGTGTTTAAAAATATCTGATAAGAAAGCAATGGAAGTTACGTTTTCTTTATTGCTAAGAAAACTTACGTAATATATTTCTAATGAATTTGTTGTTACATAATGTAAAATATTTTGTATTTTGAACAAAAGGTCCGCATAAAATAGGTCTACGGTCCGGATCCGGACTGCAGTCCGCCAGTTGGTGACCTCTGGTGTAGGGTATCATATGGTCTGGCTTGCCCGACTATACTTTCTAACTTGTTTGCTTAAAGTTTTAATATACATATATTTACAAAAAATATATTTCATACTATGCAAATACTAAAGAGAAAAATCTGTCACGTACGGTTACATTTGGTTCATTATGCTGGCTACACACTATGCAACGCGTTTACGCAATCTATTGAATTAAATTCATTTTCATTCATTCTAGATTGCATCAACATCAAAACGCTTTGATATTTTGAGGTTGCATTGAAACAGATTGCATGTAGGTTGCATTGTGTGTACCCAGCATTATAAAACCATCAAAAAAAAAAAAAAAATTTTTCCAATTACGGATTATAAAGAAAAAACATGTGGTTTAATGTATGAAATTAAAAAAAGGAGAAAAACCTAACACAATTCGCAGATTTTCATATTATTTTACATTCACCCAAATATCACTTCCGTTTTATGTCACGTACGATATGCACTTATTTTGCCCGATATTTTGGACAACAAGGTTCCGAATTTGAAATTTTTTTTTTTCATTTAAGTTCCCTCTAACATAATGATAAAAATAATTTTCCAGTTACTACTTTTTTAACAAAATATCTATCGCTCTGAAGGCGTACAAATGTCACGTACGAATACATGGAAAAGCCCATATCGTCACCTAAAATGCAAAAGGCCGTAACTACTCAAAAATTCAAATTTGACTTTTTGGTTGATTATGACGTACTTAATCGAAACACATCTACACAGAAAATCTTACATGTATACGTCCAAAAATAACAACTTTATTTCCGAAAAACAAAAGGCCGTAACTGCAACGTTAACAATTTCATAAACCAAAAAGCCGTAACTACAGTTTTCCAAAAAAAACAAGAAAAAAATCAAAACAAAGTTGCCTTTGATTCTCTTTCAATGTGTGTTATTGTGTTATTATTTTTCTTAACCACTTTAATTTAATTTTATTTTCTCGAATTAAATTTATAAATTAAATAAATTTTTTTAATAGTTATGAGGAATTTTGTGTTTTGTTTTAAAATACTAACAATAAATAGATACAAAAAGACATCACTTGCCTAAAAACTTTTTTAATTACGTCCTTAAAGCACTATTTTCTTATCTTAACCATTTGTTTTATTTTATGCACAATTGCATTCTTGAAGTTACGGCTTTTTGGTTTCAGAAAAATAGAGTATAAAAGACCGTAACTAACATTTCTTAAACAGTACTTTTTTCCATTAATTTCTTTTTTAGAAACAAATCCGTCTTTGTTTTCTAAGCTTGAATCTAAAATTTGGATATTAAGTTTTAAGTAGTCTTTAATTTATAACGTTTATTCCTTCTCCTGTAAAAAACCATAAAGTGTAGTTACGGCCTTTTGCATTTTAGGTGACGATATGTACTAACTAGACATTCCTACCCGTTCCAACGACAATTGGCTCTACGCACCGAATCCACTCGGAGCATGCAATGCACCAGCACAAGTATCGTCACCTAAAACGCAAAAGGCCCTATTACCAGTTGTTTTGAAAATAAACAATGTTTAATGAAAAAGTCGATTTTAAATTTTTTGTTAGTAAGAGCCTTTTGCGTTTTAGGTGACGATAAACATTATTTTTTTCTTTTTTTTTTTCTTCTGATGAGCAGTACATTCCGGTAACGACGTTCCTCAAGGTTCTCGGTATCATTTTTATCTTCGATTTCAACGACGTTCCCATCTCCTCGCTCCACGCAGCAACAACAACAGCAAACACAACACTAGCAGCTGCAACAACAACAGCAGATGCTTACGCCATACATTTCTGCAAATATTCCTAAAGTGACGATAGTAATGCAGTTACATTTCAACAGCCTCCTCAATACAATCACTGAGGTAACAAGATTTATGCACATACACAAAGTCATGATCGCAGCGATACAACTTCCCACTACAGAGTTGTAATAGTTACAATATTCTGTGGGTAAATCGCACACGAAGCGGCGGTGTGACAGACCACACCTTCTACAGGATAGTTCGGAACGAGGAAGTCCGTTGTAATTAAAATGAATAACCACCGGGAAAATATTGTTTTAGGAGGGTGCCCCACCCGTTGCAAACGAACAACGGGACCTACCGCATCGGACCAGAGTGGTATTGGCACAATTGAGGTCAATATGGTTCCCCAGTCTAAACTCTTTCTCGTCCAGAATAAACAGCACTATCCCTGATTTTTGTCCTTCATGTGGCATAGGCCCACACGACGTACGACACCCATTCAACTGCGGTGCAAGCCCAACCCAGCTAAAAACTGTGAGGAGTTCAGCTACTGTACCTTGATTTGTTTTTTTTTTTTTTCTTATTCTAATAATTGCAAATTTTGCTTCCGCACAAATATTGCTTCCCGAAATCGTGAAACGAAATCTATAATAACACCCAATAACTTGAACATCCTTGTAGTAAGATATCCTGGGGGGCTACTCTATATTGCGATGCAAAAGCTTCAATCAAAAACCAATCGCTAGATTTGCTACCATTTTCTTTAGCATCGCAATAGAGAGTAGCCCCCCCCCCTGATATATTCAATAGTGTGACTCAACTAATTTGAATGAAATTTTTGTGTAGATTAATAATCCAGAAAGTATATTAAGGTTTAGAGTGCCGTTCGCGAGATAATGACCGAAAAATACAAAAAAAATATATAAAAATTATGTAAATAATATTTGCCACTATGTCTTTAAAGCTAGAGCTGGCAGGGTAAATCGAATAGCGATATCATTATTAGCAGATGAAACTACAAAAGTACATGAAATTAAAAAAGCTCCATTTTGTTGTGCTGTGTAATCGAGTAAAAACACGTTTTTAAATTGTTGTCTAGTTACGTCCATTTGCATTTAAGGTTACGACGGTATGTGTACTCAGATATCCATACAAAACTATCAGCAATGTTCTGGAAATCCAATTCTAGTGGATAACAAATCGAACAAATTTTCAAAACGATCTTGTGAATGAACCTTTAATCATTAATATATTCCGTTTTATATACGCCATACTTTAAGTACCACTTAAATTTATTAGAACTACTCTAAAAATCATGAAAAACTACGTAACTATCTTAAACAAATTGAACTGAAAAGTTCTTTCGATTTCGATTTCCAGAACATGCCGGTATGTATAACATTTCATACAAATTGCTATAAATAGTTGCTGTATGCACTTAGAGTAAGATAACAGTTAGTAATACAAATTAAAAAAAAAATAAAACTTCACACAAATGTTTTATAGTCAAAATACCCTCTATTTGCGAAACATAAACTACTCGTACTTAGTTAAGTGTTTGTGTAACTGTACTCTGTGTTAAAAATGCGTTATTATTTAAAACTATTGGTAATTTTCTTTCGAAGGACAAAATACAAAGAAAAACTCGTTTAATGCTAAATTTTTTAATGTATTTGGTATATATAAGTCTATGTAAATTTATTACATACTAGCTAGGTAGTGGAATTAGAATTTGTTACTAAACTCTTAACAAAATATTTAAGGTAAACAGGGATTTATATAGAATTAAGGTAATTTCTGTATTAAATTAGTTTGCAGAAAATCCATTTAGTACCTGGTAAAAAAAAAATAAAGAGAAAAATTTTACTATGAAAACGAACTGTTGTAGGTACCTGAGAGTTACAACAACGAACTTTAAAGATGCAGAAAAAGATCTTGCAACTACATACATATAAGTTATAAGATTTTTTTTTACCTTAACGACCAAATGTGTTGTTAATGAGAATTAAGAAAAATTTCTTTATATGGTTGGCAAAAAAGCCAACTTTAAATAAAAAATTATCATAAGAAAAAATGTATTTGTATGTTACTGCTATAGCGAATTTGTTTATGTATGTATAAAAATGCATTATCGAAAATTTTAAGAATAAGAAAATTTATTACTTTTATAAATAAATAAATTCTAGTAAAAATACCTACAGCCAAGGCGAATTCATTACAGGTAATCTCGGTCCTGCAACAAGTACAACTTCTACAAAAACCCCAAGCAATTTGTTTTTGTAAAATCATTGTAGTCACAATGTCAAAAACAGAAACAAGGAAATAAATAAAATTTACAGATCCAACAATTAACTTGGCGTTTACATTTGCCAGTACTGGCAAGACAGTAGCAATACATTCAAACTTTTTCACTAATACATGCACACTTTTCCAACTGTCTTGTCTGCTGTCTAGCAAATTTTGCAGACAGTAAAATTGGACAGTGATTTGACATTTGCTGACTGTAATCCAGTGACGGGCACATTTGCAAATCCTATGCCCGCGTGCATAGGAATAAAAATGCTGCTTGTGCGACGCTGACACATGTACACTATAAACTTCTTTGTGTGGCTGTGAAAATTTTCACATTAATGTACGTTCGGCTGTTGCTTTGTTGTTATTTCGTCAACACAAGCATAAATGTGATACCATGTATGTGCCCTTCACTTCTGTAATCTGAAGTTTTGTTAGCAAAAGGGAAAAAAATCAAAGTGTAAAAAAAATTAAACATATTTTGCTTTGATTTTTTATATTTTAGTTTAGTGTTATGATTGTTAACACAATATAGTTATTTTAAGCTGTTTTTAAGTTTATTTAATTCATGTAAAACACGTTTAGCTGGACTTGAACATCAACATTCACGCCCACGTCACGAAGACAGTTTTGAAACTAATATGTATTTTCTTACTGTCTTGCCAGTACTGTCAAATGTAAACGTACTGTAAAGGGCAAAAAAAAATAGTTATCAGCAGGGCTGTTAAGTTCACCGGCAATAAATTCGCCTTGTCTACAGCAAACTGATTTAAATGTTATATTTATGTATACATATGTATGTATGTCAAAACTCTGTGTTTTTTTATCGATTTTTGTTTAAGTTAAAACATGGTCACAGTCACATTTATTGCCACAATATGGAACATTTTAAAAATTCCACAAAGAAGCCCAATATTTATACATAATGGATGTGTACCGTAGATGGAAGAAAGATTTTAGAAGTCTGCGGTAAAGTTGTAAAAAAAAAGGACAACATTTATTGTCTTTTATATGTGAAAATCGTAATTTCTAACAAAAAATGTATGGATTAAGTGATAGTTGGTAGCCCTGCAATTAATTTACTCAAGCTTTGTACAGACGGTGGTCAGATCTTACAATGTTGTAATTTTTCTGGTGCCATTGTCAGATGCATTAATTTTACACATCTGCCAAATGAAACTGAGCTTACAATGTCCACACAGTTGCAAGACGTTTTTAGGCAACTTTAATGACTACATTGTAAGATCTGACCACCGTCTGTACGAAGCTTCAGAGAGTTCAAATAAAAAATATTATATCAATTGTCAAAAAACTAAGAATTTTGCTTAATAATTTATATTAAAAATATTATTACAATAAATACAACTTTTAAAAGTGTTCAAACGTGTGTTTAAAGTAGCATAATAAAGAAAAATAAAATCTAAATAAATCGATTTTTACATTTTTGGTGATTATTAAAATAGACAATGCGCTCTTTCTAATGCAGCATAAAAAAAGAAAGAAAAGAATCCGATGTAACAAAATTGTTTGTAATTGGTCCCGAAAACCTTTCGGCGGATTTCGGGACCGACGATAACGAATCTGGTATTAGATTTTGAAAATTCAAAATCCAATATGGCCGACAAGTCGCTTTTGATACATATGACACATTACTTTTTTAATCTTCACTATTTCCTTTTTTTTTACTTTCGTAACACTCCGAAATCACCAAACTGCTAATCAGCAAACCCGAAACTCCAGAATAATTACACAGCGTTAAGTAGAGCCTTAAACTCCGACTTTTTTAATTTGGAAAGTCTGACTTTAGATTCCTAATCAGCTACCCCGAAAAACCCTGAGTTACGAGTTTCAAACAAATTCAATAATATTACACGAAAATAGTCCGCCATATTGGATCCGTCATTTTGAATTTTCAAAATCTAATACCATATTCGTAATCAGCGACCCCGAAAATCCTTAAGTGACAAATTTCATGCGATTCCAAAAATGTTACAAAAAGGGTCCGCCATATTGGATACGCCATTTTTGAAATCTAATACCAGATTCGTAGTCAGTCACCCAGAGAGCCCGTGAGTGACGATCCGCAGCCAAATCCAATAATGTTATCAAAAATTATCCGTCATATTGGATCCGCCATTTTGAATTTTCAAAATCGAATGCCAGATTCGTAATCTTCATCCTCAAAAACCCCCGAATGATAAGTTTAAGCAATAAAAGTGTTCAGGTGTATCAAAATGAACTCTTTAAACTTAAAAAAAAACCCGCCTTATTGAATCCGCCATTTTGAATTTTCAAAATCCAATGCCAGTTTCGTAATCAGCGACCCCCAAAACGACCCTTTAAAACGGGCTTCGAGCTGTAAAAGCGTTTAGGCGTTTCAAAATTAACTTGTTGACTTCAAAATCGTTTTTCTCCAAAACTCATTTTTTGCCCATAAGTCCCTTTTAACTGAAACTGTCACATATATTTATGTAAGTGAAAAATAAAATTATGAAGAAAAAAGTAACTTCTAATAAAAAAATTGCATGGGCAAAATTACGGCATTCGATATCGATCGAAATTTCGATTTAAGTTGTATTGTATTTTCGAACGATATCGAATGTCGTAATTTGCCCCCAGTTTTCAAATAATTTTAATAGAAAAATAATAAATTGTCCCAGTGTCATGTTTACACATAAACATAACAGTTTGAAAGTTAAAAATTATTAGCCAATGAGAACGAAGGTTGTGTGACGTCACAGTTCCAACATGCGCAGTAAAAAATGTTTATATCTGCCTGATGTCGTAATCTTTATTTCTATCATTCTTGAAATAATTCATACATATTTCAAAAGTATTTAGACAAGTTTGGTAGTCAAAAACAGTTTGGTAGAATTTTGAAGGGTCTGGTTATCACCTAAATTATACGATGATTAAATTCTAAGCTTTTCAAAAAGTTGAAATATAACTTTTCAAAAAATATGAAATATAATCGAAAAATGTAGAAAATATTTGAAATACCCGATACAAGATGTAAATCGAAAATATGAAATGCACTCAAACGTTCTAATTGTTTTAAAATTATAAAATATTAAATTAAATCTCATTCCTTCGACCTTTTTTATTAATAAAAATAAATAGTTTTTTCGAGATCGAGGCCAATTATTTGTAAAACTATACATAATATTTATTAAATTATTTGTTCCAATATTTCGATATCCATCGGATATCAAATGTTATAAGAACTTTATAAAACTATTTGTACATGGGGTCTTCACCTGACAATTATTTGTCATACCAAACGTCTAAGTCTATATAAAAAAACTCTAAAGTTTTTGTCAGCGTTTTTTTATATGAAGTTTACCGTTTATTACATATGACAAAAAATTGTTATTGTTGTTATGAAAATATAAAATTTTTTTCTAAAAATTTTACATTATAAAAAGATACATATTAGCAAAAATCAGCGTCAAAGTAGAAAAACTGCCGTTTCTTTTACGTCTTAATTTGGTCAGCTCATTATTGGTTTGACCTACCGACCATTTTTTAAAAAATTTAGTTAGATATGGGGAATGTACATTTTAAATAGCCACTTTCTGAGATAATAAGCATTAATTTTGCGTATGCGGCACAAAACAATAAAAAACTTCAAGTTAACCTTCATTGTTGTTTTTCTCCACTACGACTTTTTGGCATTTGCTCCAATAAAGACTGTAAACGACAATAACACAGAACCTGGGGTCTAATCACCGCATTCGATACTATCGTATCGAATAAACTATCGAATTGTTTTGCATACGATAGACACTGTCGTATCAAATGAAAACTCGATAAATGTAATGTCGAGTTACTCGATATCATATGCTATTGTTTTAAATTCAATACATTTAATTCGATATCGAGTTTAATGATACCAAAATAATTAATTTCGATCAATTTTGCTCGATATCGTATGCGGTGATTAGACCCCTGTATTCTTTCATCTACTACAAAAAACGACTAAGCCTGAGTTTTTGAGATCTCAGTTAAACTAGGTTTAGGCAATCTGAAAACAGATTTGTGCCGCCAATATCAAGCTTGTATACAAAATGTTGACGGAACTGCTTAGTTTTGCTTAAAATGTGGATCTTCAGTGAAATATAGAAAAAAATCTTATTTCGCCGGAAAAATAATACCGAGTTTCAGACAACGTTAAACTTAATCCACATCTCAAAAACCCGCAATAAGGCTGATTGTGCCAACTAGCAAACTTGTTAAAATACATTAAGGTGGTCGTAAACTGTATGGAGCATAGTTTTTTCTTTTTTTTCATGCTCTTATTCCCCCCTCTCCCCAATTCGGTGGGTATTGATAAAAAAAAAAATGACGCCAAAAAAATGTATGACAATCGGCGAAGTTTGATAAAAATCGTAAAGCCCAACTTGTATGCCTCATTACTTGGAAAATATTAATTTTACATAAAAATCGTTAACTAAGAAGTTGTTATTAGTGAAGTTTCCAACAACTTTTGCCTTAACAACTTTTCTCGCAATCTCATATTAAACAAAACCTAACTTAGAACTATTTTTTTTAACACACGTCAATTCAGCTTCAATATTTGTGCTTGTGGGCTTTTGCTTTTGAAAAACATAGTCAAACGCATATCATTTGTTTGTACCTACCCGCTACCCGGGCTCCCATATAAAATTGTCAATACAGACTAGTAATATATTGAAGAAAAAACTCCATAAATGCCAAGGATGCGCCCCTTGTGGGATCAAATATATGACATACCTCCATTAGTTTTTTTGGTTTTAATATTTTCCTAAAACATACTTGCCCTTCATCTCCACTTTTTAGGGAGGCTGCCGTACAAATATTGCGTTTTATGAAATTCTAAAATTTAATGGATATTTTTCGTATTTTGTGAATAAAATCAAAAGTTGTAAAGTCTAAATTTACACGTTTCATCTTTTGATGCTCAACTTCTTTTCAATTCCCTTTTAAAGATGCCAACATAATCACACGCAGCAATCGGCTTCAAAACAACCACAATTTTATTAACAGCGAATCAAAGAGAAAAAGAAAAGAAAAAAATTACATGCAGCCATCGCTGTGTATATACCAACGAATAAAAACACAAAGCGTACTGACCGAGTACAGGCATCTCCGTACTAACCCCCTTTCTTCTTTCTTCTCTCACCTAAAAAACATAAGAATTGAGCATCAAAAGATGAAACGTGTGAAAGCAGACAAACAGATTTTAACCACTTATGGCTTTTTTTGTTTTTCCAATTTTTTAAAGAACAAAAATTTTGAAATTTTGTTCAAAAAATTTTTTGTCTAAAACGACTGCGCATATTAGAAAAAAGTTTAACGAAAATATGTTATGCAACCTTCTCCATTTTCGAAATAACGGTATATCTTGAAGACAAGAGCTAGCCTAAAAATAACGGTTAGAACGGTTAGGTTAGGAAAAATGTTTTTCAACAAAATTAAAGACACTGCGTTTCTTTAAAAAATTAAAAATTATATTTTTTTTAGAGGCTTATTCGATATTTTTC
Source organism: Pollenia angustigena (assembly GCA_930367215.1). Lineage (NCBI taxonomy): Eukaryota > Metazoa > Arthropoda > Insecta > Diptera > Polleniidae > Pollenia > Pollenia angustigena. The sequence goes on along the minus strand of OV884058.1, from coordinate 217,099,295 downwards.
ATTTTATTTTGTTTAATAAGAGATTAAGTAAAAACTTGGTAACAACTTTTATACGAAGTTAATATTTTCTAAAGCCTAGATTACACTATCTCACAAGTCTTACGTATTCCATAATACTTTGTGAGATAGAAATCTAATGAGTTTTGTTGCGACTGTCAAAAAATCTAATGTAACATGACAGTTTGTGTTCACATCATCACACAAAGTATTAACACTCACACATGAAATAAAATGCAACCCTGATCCAATGAAAAGTATTATTGTTTAGAAATTTTTCAAAAAACGATGAAGTCGTATGGGATGTCAAACTTTTTTCTTAATACTTGTCACTTTCGTGACACATTGCATTCAGACTATCACACTTTGTCATATTACTTGAGTTTTTGACATGTATTAATACAAAGTATAATAGTGTAATCTGGCCTTAAGTAATGAAACACAAGTCAGATTTCAAACTTTGGTGGGCGTGAGGAACGGCTTTGCCTTTGTCGATCGTGCTAAAAAAAAATTTTGCAGTTTTTTTTCACCAAGACCCACCAAATTGGTGGGCGAGACCCAAAGAAATCCAACTTTTGATTTTAACGGTCATCCTAACATACATTACAAACATACTTTTGAAATACATATGTATGTATAAAGTATTTAACAAATTTCGTCCATTTTTCTACATCCTTCACTACTGATTTTTTAAATCTTACCTCCATCTACTCTATACGCCTCTGGCTATACATCATCAGCAATTTTACGCTTTTTTTAAACAGCAAAAATATTTGGCTTCTTTGTGAAATTTTTAAAATTTTTCATATTGCGTAAATAAATATTAGAATGACAGTGTATGTATAAAAAAAACATGCAATTACTATTTTTAAATAAACTTTTGGATTTATTTAAAATTTTTATAATATGTAATTTATGTTATTGTTGCTGTTGTACTATTGTTATATTTATATGTAAGTATGTATGTACATGTTTTAAAAGATAAATAAAATAAGACATAAATAAAATATGTATTTATTTTATGTTACTTGCATTGAAATAAAGAAATGTCGAAAAAATCGTGTTTTTCTTTTTGATACTGAATAGCAAACCCAATTTTTTATTTAATTACGGCCAATTTCAGCTTTATTGCTATAACTGTATATTGTAATATTGGCATTTATAGTGATAGTTAAGTATAACTGAACTTGGTGAAATTAGCCGTTAATCTTTAAACTCCAAAAAATGTTTTGGTTTAAACGGTAGTTATTTGTCTTATGGCCAGGGCTGTCAGATATGGCGATTTCTCGCCAAACGTGGCGATTTTGAAACGTGTTTGGCGATGGGATTTTCCATTTGGCGACTGGCGACTTTTGTGGCGATTTTTGATATAACTGGCGATTTACTTGGCTATTTTTACCATCATATTATTTCAGCGATTTTGAAATAAAAAATTTGCACTTTTATTTACAAAAGGCCTCTCTAGCTAAATATATATAAATATATTCATACATACTTATAGATTTTTGAACAGTTTGTCCTTTTTTGCTATCATTACTAGTTTAAAAAAAAAATCTGGCTAATTTTTTTCACATGATTTTTGTTTTATTATCATTTTAAGTGAATTATTCAGTCACTTTTTAATTCCAAGGTTTAAAAAACTGCAGTCGAAACCAAAACCTGTCTAACAAAAAACGAAAATTTGTCTAAAATTTTTCGCTTTTTGATATGGTTTGACAGCGACTATTCACATTTAATGAATTACAAGTTAAAAAAAATTTTTTTTTGGCCAATGGCAAATGAAAAAGTGGATGAGATGGCAGCTTTTCAACTTCGACTGCAGTTTTTTAAACACTGCTTAAAGGCTCAGTTAGGCGAACGTTGCTGTACCCGTAATGTAACGCACCGTACTGGAAGCACGTTGGTGCACTTCCCTGCAAATAATAGGACCAGTCCAAACACGCGTGTAAAGAGTAGTCCACAAGGGACCAGGACTAGTCCACAAGTAACCCAAACGTATGGAAAAAACCTGGTCTATTTAACATTACGATGTCCTAGGAGAGGACCATATAACCCACCTTTGGACCACTAAGGAGTAGTTTTAAAACTACTCCATGGTATATAACCCACCTTTGGACCAGTAAGGAGTAGTTTTAAAACTACTCCATGGTATACTCAAGAGGATTAGTTTTGAAGTCGTTTAAACACGAAAGCATGTCGTTAAAAAACGAAGACATGTCGTCTCACTACAAACACTTTTTAACAATGGCATGGTCCATGCTTGCATTACATCGGACTAGTCCATGGAGTAGTCCATTTTATCAAAATGGGTCAGGTGGTCCAATTTTATTTGCAGGGTACATAAAACAAAACACACAGTGATGGGAATCAAAAATGTTCAAATGGTGACCGTTGTGCAGAAAAGGTACCACGTGATTTAAATGGTATTAAAACAGTATTTTGTGTATGTAAAAATGTTAATAATTTAATATTTATATTATAAATTTGCAATAAATAAATTTGTATTTTAGCATATATACATTTTTAGCATACATATATTGTAAATGTGCATACACCAAACAAGGTTTTGATACCATTTAATGTCTTTTATATGTTTCCCTTTTTCATTGGATGTGTATATGCATTTGTTTATTTTAAACATCTAAACATATGTATATTTGGAAATATGTTGTAATGTAAGTTGTTTTGTCGCAATTCCATAGATATACTAAAAAAGTACCAAAAAAAAAAAAGAGCAAAATTACCCGCATTCAATGTAACATACAAGCCGCCCATCACTGTCTTACAAATGCCACGTAACAACGGCATGAAATTCTATTTTATACAGATTGGTACGTTGCAACTACGGTACATTGCATTTCGGTAAGTTTTTGTATTGGTTTTCATATAACAAAAAGCGAACAGCTGATTGATACAGTACATCTACGGTACAGCAACGTTCGCCTAACTGAGCCTTAAATCTAATAGTACGTATGCAGGTCAAAACAATAGTAATGAAATCGATGAGCCTGAAGTGATCTTATAGACTTGTGTGCTTAATTTAAGTTTTTTTTAACTGAATAAATGATCTCCATTTTATGTTATTTTAAAAAAAATAACAGTTACTAAACAAAATTTCTTTCGGCGATTTTTTGTATTTTTTCTCAGTTGTTGGCGATTTTTGACTGCAATATTATATCAGCTTTTTTTTGTATGCAAAATTTAATTAAAAAATAAAAAGATGTCGAAAACTGAACAAAATTGACGTTTGGCGATTTACGACATCCGGTTTGGCGATGGAGCTCAAAAAAATCTGACAACCCTGCTTATGGCTAATAAATCAAAGATGGTTTAAAAGCTGGTTTAGTTGAACAAAACTTGAATATATATGGAGTTTAAACTCAACAACTATAAATCAGTGTCCCATGTATTATATGTTGTTAAAACAATAACATGTGGCAGCACTACGATAAATCTTATCAAACTCATATGGGCTGTATTGGTAGTTCAAACGCCCAATTTTATGCGTTTAAAGATGGTTTATATGTTTGGAGATTTAAAGATTTGTTGGTTTAAACACATTTTAAACCAAAAAGAGAGTTTAACTTGCTCTGATTTTTTAGCCCTTAGGCAATTTTAATGACAACATTGTAAGATCTGACCATCGTCTGTACGAAGCTTAAGGCGATAAGCTTATTTTATTAGAACAACGAGGGGCGGTTGGCGGCAATTTCTGCTTCTCCGAAACTATCTAACAGATCTTAATAAAGTTTCAAACATAGATATATCCATATTAATATGAACACACAAGCTTTATATATTTTTTTAAAAATAGGACCCCGAGGGACGCTCAAGGGTATTTTCTGCCTCTCCAAAACTATCTAACAGATTTTAATGATATTTAAAACATAGATAGATACATATTTTTGTAGACACATAAGCTATGTATTTTTAAAAAAATTAGGATAACGAGGGGAGATAGGGGGCGACTTATGCCTCTCCAAAATCATTTATTTTCTCTAAAATTTCTTGATTATTTTCCATACTTTAAATTTATAATTTTTCATTTGCTACATACATACATACACTGGATGAAATTTTTAAAGAAAAGCTCTTCTTTACAACTTATTAAAAATAAATGTTTGAATTCTAAAACGTTACAGAAAGGCGTCTAAGTAAGCGCTAAATGTATTAAGTAGCGGTTAGTTATACTCTTTCATATTAACACAACATACAAATCCATACTTTCATGCAACATAAAAAACAATCTTCCATCTCGTGTCGTCTACCTATGCTTTGTGTGTGTGACAGCGATAAGTGCAAAAAAATTGTGCGGATGCGTAAAGGGTTTTTACATGCAAAAATAAAAATATCGTAGAACCACTTGTTGCTGTCACACGCACGTAGCATAGGTAGCAACACGAGATGAAAGATATTGTTTTTTATGTATGCATGTAAGTATTGATTTGTATGTTGTGCTAATAAGAAAGAGTGAAACAACCACTCAATACATATTTATTTATAGCGTTTGCTTAAGATACATGTACACGACATTTTTTTTTTTACATCTGACTTGTAAACTTTTCATGTCACATGTTGCTGTGCATGTGTGTTACAATTGCTGTTTAACAAAGTTTTTTTAATTATTGTTATTGTGTTTGGGGTATTTAAAATACGCCTACGACTGTTTGGTAATAGATTAAAGAAAACAAATTCACGTTCTCTTTAAAGTATAACCAAATAGTCGTAGGCGTATTTTAAATACGCCAAACACAATAACAATAATTAAAAAAACTTTGTTAAACAGCAATTTGCCCTCGTGGTCATAGTTTGAAAAAAATACATAGCTAATGTGTCCAAATAAATAAAAACCTTTATTTAGTATTGTGGTTATTTTGTTGAACTATTTATGGTTTTTCAATCCAAATTTTCAATATTTTTAATTAGGCTTAAGTTCATGAAATTTAATTCTAACCCTGGCCGGCAGGTTACCATGACATGTTTCGATCGCAACCACTCGATCTCCTCAGATGGATTTGCCGTCTTACACTCGCAGCCATCGACGACTGCTGACGTCACTAGTCAAACATCAATCCTTAAACCAAATTGTATTTTAACATTTGGTAGAACGAAATTTGCTTTCCTGAATGATTATCCATCCTAATTGATTTTACATGTTTTTTCCTTTACTTCCGTTTTTTCGTACTTTCGTCAAGAATTTTTCTTGAAGTCCAAGTACATTTTTTTGTTTTTCACTTTGTCCTTCTCTTTTCTGTTGACCTTTTTCAGCACAACCTGAAGGACAAATGTACACATAGAGCTCGTGCCTTAGCTTTAACAATAATTAGTATTGTGGTTATTTTTTATATTTTTTAAATTTTATTGAAATCTATTAAATAGTTTTGGAGAGGAATAAATTGCTCCCTATCTCGCCTCGTTATCCTATTTTTAAAATAAATACATAGCTCAAGTGTCTATATAAATATGAATCTATTTATGTTTTAAATTTCATTAAAATCTGTCAGATAGCTTCGGAGAGCAGAAATTGCTCCTTCCCACCCCTCGTGGTCCTATTTTTATAAAAATGTATAGCTTATGTGTAGTTTTACTGCTGATGTAACGGACAAATTTATTTTAAATATCATAAATAATATGTACATAGTCCCATACCTGCCTAGTGACAAAGCACATTTTTGGTAAATTTTTTTTTTCATTTTTACACAGAAGTGCCAAAAATACTGAAGGTATTTTTTTTAAACATGGATATTTTATTTGTATGGCAGATAACCAAAACACATTCATGGGTATTGAATAACATCTGCATAATATTCATGTATTTTTGTTAACTGAATGTGGTTGCGTTGAGATATTGCCGTGCATAAGTATAAGTAATAACCATACTTTTTGCGTTATAAATATGTGTATACACAATAACGAAAAGCGTGGATAAATACCTCTGTATATTATTCTTATGGGTACTTGTTGTCATTCTCTGGTATGTACGTCCAAAAGTTATTTATGTACAAGTACGTATGTATAAGGGAATGGTAAATGGATTTCAAAATCGATTTTCGATTTTTCGATCGACTTTTTTTACTTCGGTTTTTGAAATCGATTAATCGAACCTCAAAATCGATTTCAAAATCGTTTAATTTTAATTTGCAAACTTAAACCTTATATCACAAAGGTGGATACAACAGCATTTTTTTGGCAAACTACTAGAGAAATTGAAATAAGATTTTTACAGTGGGAAGATATGAATTTACACAATGTAATGTGTAAATTTTGAGACGGTCTTTAGAGGAACCAGTGCATGTACATTTTACAAATTAAAATTGTATTCTTGTATAGTCAATCAGTCCTGTCACACAAATTAATTCTGATCGAAAATGGAAGTGGTGTCGGATCTTGCTTCACATAAAACGAAATCTCTTTTGGCGGAATGGATTTCTGTGACAAGTCTGAATGTATGGATAGTATTTCAAAGTATTATGAAAATATTTCCTGATCGGTGGCGACTGTTTCTTTGCTATGTTACTATTAAGCAAGTTATAGAAAACAAACGATTGCACATCGTTGATGTCAGAAATATGCAGGGATATTACCTTGTTATTTCGTATTTGATAGGATAAATTACATACTTTTTGTTTTTTTACTCTACTTATAACTAGATTTAAATATCGTTCACACACTGGTCTGTTTGAATATTAGCGTATTTCCACACGAATGTCATGGCTTAATTCACCTGTTGTGTTTCTATAATACATATGTTGATTTTCACGAAGCTCTGTCTTTCATGTTTAGTTTAGATATGTTTTGTTCACTGTCCATTGATGACTTTAATTTCGAAGAACAAGAGCCCATATATTAAAATTGGAAAGCTACTAATAAATTAATACGTAAAACCACAACTTTAGACTAAGAAAAATGCATAAGCATATGTACAGACGTATGAACGCACACAAAAAAATAAGTTTTATTGTTCATGCCTATAATTTATCGATTGAATTAAGATTAAAATTAAAAATTGCCAAAATTTTGGTAAAAATAAAAAAAAATCGATTTTAAAAGCTCAATGTCTAGTATGTATGTAGGCATTGCTTTCCCAGTTGGCCAGATTGCCGTTGCACGACAGTTTGAGCGACACACAGTGGGGATTTTTGTATGGAGGTAAGGAAAAAAATATATTTTTGTCGTGGACGTCGAAATAGACGACATTGTAATGCAGGTAGTCGTTAATGATAAAGTAGGCGACATTGTTTTTCTTTATGTCGTGCACGATTTTCGCGACACTTGTTCGAAAATGTCGTGGACGATTTGTTCCCGCTGTCCCTCACATGTCGTGTAGGTATTAACATTGTCGTGCATCCGTCTTCGAGGATGTCTTAAAGCCGTGGCCAACTGGGATGCCGCTCAAATAAGGAAACAAACTAGTAGACTCAACGCTTCTTCAGTAAAAGCAAAGATTATAAAATTATAAAACGAATTTCAAACATCAACTTTGGCAAAAGAGGAAACGGACTTATAACATATATTAATTTTTTGATTTTGTCATATTCTTCGGCTTGACGAAATTAAAGAACATTATTTATATAACTCTTACTTGTTTTTTTTTAGCCAAACGGAATTAAATGTTCTCATCTTTTGTTGAGTTGGATAAAATCAGTATTATTTTTGTTTCCGAAAGATGACAAACAGGGAAACGTTATTTTTTTAATGATTTTCTACATGATTTTACATGAACATTTGTTTCTTCAGTACAATGAAATAGTTGGTGATTTTAATCTAAATCTCTTCGATGTGGCTAAATCAAATTTTGTTAGAACTTTTTGTATTCAAAACAGTCTGACCGTTCTTCACAACAACATACCCGCTCATTTTGATGTGAATCATCAATCTTCATCACTAATTGACTATTTTATGGTAGGTGGTGATATAATAATATGGAAATAATATGGACTGGAATGGACTTAACAGTTTTTTTAGCACATATGATTTATCATTGTTGTATAACACAAATGACGTTAATTTTAAAATTGAGACATTAAATAACTTTCTAAATATGGCTTATTCCTATGTTCCTATAGTCCGTCGTAAACACAGATCTTTTAAAAATGCATGGATGAAGTCAAGTGAGATTGTAGATATTACCTCATTAAGGGATTTGGCGTACAAAAGTTATCTTGAAGACCCCAGCTGTGAAAACTGGCGAACCTATTGTAAGTACCGCAATAGGGTTTAAAGAAAAATAAGAAAATATAGGAGAATTAATTCTTTAAAACTGTTTGATGGTATAAATAATGCGGACCTATGGAAGACTCTTAAAAATGCTGGTTGTTTGGCTCCATGAAATAATTTGATTGATCATAAAGTAAGTGAGGTTAATAATTTCTTTGTGAGGTCTAGGGAGGGCAATTCATCTGCAGTTAATTTTATGGATTTTGGTGAAAATTTAGGATTTTCATTTAGTAATGTGACTGAGGCTGAACTGGTGTACGCCTTTGGGAGAGTCAAATCAAATTCGGTTGGGGTTAATGGTATTCCTTTAAAATGTATAAAGGTTTTTTTTCCTTTAATTTATAGGCATTTTTTGCATGTAGTAAATACTATTATTACAACTTCTACATATCCATCTTCCTGGAAAATCTCGAGAGTAGTTCCTATACAGTGTTGCCACTTTGTGGGTAATTACTCGAATTTGGTATAATTTTTACTGTCGTGGGTAGAGCGTGGGTAATTTCTCTTAGGTGTAATTTGAAATTCTTACTTAAGATACCCAAATAAAATCAAGATTCGATTGCATTGATGAAATTTATTTCTTTTTAAATATTGTTGCTTAAAAATGCACAGTTTCTGAACCAAAGTCTCGGTGTACTTTAAAGAAAAGACTTTAATCACTAAATATATATTTTCTAAAATTTGGTAATGCATTTCGAAAGATGTAACCTTTAGATTTGGATAAAGATGCCTATCATAGTGATTAGAACCTGAAGTTTATTGAAAAAAAATATTCAAACTAAAAACTAGCCTGGGTTAGATATGTCTCCAATATTGCAAAATATAATTAATTTTATTTTTATCTTGCAACTTTTTAATGATTATTTCGAAGAATATTTAATGCCCTTTACAGCTGTAAATCTGAATTACGAAAGGGTCAGTTTTATAAAACTCTGCAGTCATTTTGTTTACTAAATAAGGTATAAAGGATATTTTTTAAGACCATGAAACTTAAAATGGTAGACAATACAAAAAAAATTAATTTTAATCGCAGATTAATACACGGCTTTACCAGTTGAAACTAATTTCAAACAAATAGACACCGTGCCTGTCCTTGACGAAACGCATCGCAGACGTCCAATTTTATTTGAATGAACAATGTTGACCTCCAAGACGTCAATTGTCGTTGGTTTATCAGCATTAGCCGGTGACTCCGCAGCCCTACGAAAAACAATCATAAGGTGTCACATCGCACGTCATTGAAGTCTAATTGACAGTTTATTTTCTCTTAATCAACACATCGCCTTCATGAAGTCGCCTATAAGTTGCGAAAATCGATGGCTGATTTACAAAGTAAATTTGGATAATTTGGTGGCGTTGTTCAAGCATGAATCTATTCATGATGATGTGCCTGAGCGAAAAGTAAAAGCAGTATGACAGTTCGTTTGACAGCTAACCTTTCGTAAGCTCTACGGCGCTAAAGAAAACACCCATTATAACATCACGGCAGTGATGTTATACGGTTTTTTTGAAAAGGCTTTACGCAGACCAAAAAAAATCCATATTTTTTCCTACGCGTTAAAAAATTGTCTCTACAAAAATCCCTACAACTTTTTAAATTTACAAATAAAACCATTTGTATTACTATACATACATAAATATTATTTAAAGTTGTTCCCAGTTAGCATTTAGATGATTATTTTTTGTAAGAATCACCTAAACGAGTCTTCTTAGATCACTTTTAGTGATTAATCACTAGAGCGAGTAAAAAAAGATTTATATATGATTCATTACCGAAGAAATAAAAAATTGGCTAAAAAATAAGCCAAAAAAATAATATCAATGATAGAAAAAACCTTTTGCCATCTGTATTGGCATGTGGCAGTGATAAATCAAAGATAGCTAATTTTGACTAAATGCGGAAAATGAAATTTTCATTAAAATTGTCACTTTTATCCAAATCATTTTGATTCCCATCTTCAGCAAATTTTATAGTTATTGCTTTTATTGCCTTTTTTAATTTCAAAGCATTTCCATTCTTGTAAAAGAGAGTTTTACAAATTTACCTTTAGATCAAAGTTGAAATGGCGGTAAGCGATCACCCAAAGAAATTTCAAAATTTGTAATGTTGCCCTGTCCAAAATTATATTAGTATGTTGTCAAAAATCGAAAATGATTGCCAAATATATACAGTTTGCTGCATTTTTGAAAAGACCCTACATTTTATTGATTTTAAAAAATCTGTCCTTTTACCCTACCGCCAATTTTTTAAGAAGAAAATCCCTACGAATAGGGATTTTTCCCTACGTATAACATCACTGGGCAATGGACACTTTGAACCTTCCTTAGATATATGAAACCAAATGTGGAAGTTCAACTTATTATTTTAGGATTTTTTTTTATGTTTTATGAATTGTTTTTAACACTCAATTTACATGATGAATTTTATGACGTCCAAGTTTAGACGTCATTTTTTGTTTGGTAGCAAGCGGTGTAGAGAAGAAAGAGGAAGAGAAAACAAATTGGACGTCATAAAATTGGACGTCATAAAAGTCATCATGTAAATTGAGTGTTTGTCTTTAAAGTTATTTTTGTTTATTTATTTAAAATAACAATAAGAATCTTAACAGTTTGACTAATATTGATCTTTTTTCAAAGAGTTTGTTGTGTTTTTGCTTCTTTGTAAATGTATTTTTATTTAATAAAACTTAAATTTTATATCAGGTGTAATTTCATTTAAATCGGGAAATTTTACTTCATCTCAAGTGTAATTTTGAATTTTGCTGGTGGTAACACTGTTCCTATACCTAAGTGTGGCTCTAGATCCTCCATTGATAATTTGAGACCAATTTGTATCTTGCCGGTTTTATCTAAAATAGTAGAACAATTGCTTAAACTCAAAATGCTTTCTTATTTAGAAGAGAATAAACTTATAGACACCTGCCAGTATGCTTACGGAAAGGGCTGTAATACGTCGTTACTTTTGACAGAAATAAATGATGAAATTAGGAGGAATTTGAATGAAGGTCGGGTAAATATGTTGATATCGTTAGATCTTTCTAAAGCGTTTGATTGTATTGATCGAGGCATGATGATTAAAAAACTTTACACAGAATTGAAATGTTCAAGGCAAGCCTGTAAACTAATATATTCATACTTGTCTGATCGTGCTCAATTTGTAGACAGTAATGGTGTTACTTCTGAAACTAAAAATGTAAATTTTGGGGTGCCACAGGGCTCGGTTATTGGTCCGCTTTTATTTGTATTATATTTAAACAACCTAACGCTAACTATTGTAAATTCATGTATATGTAAACCATTTATCTTTGCTGATAATATTCAGATTCTTTTAAGCAAGGAAAAACAATACTTGGATGTGTTGGAAACAGTGACAAACATGACAGAGAATAATTTTACTATAAGTCTTGCTAAGACAAAATTAATGGTCTTTGGCAGTCCTCTAGGTCATGTTTTTGACATTCGTGTGATATAAACTGAGACGTTTATATAACTCGAACATTTATTTACCATTACATATTAAAAGAAAGATTGCTTTTTCACTATTAATGACGCAAGTGGATTGCTGCTTGGAGGTTACTGGGCTGAAAACTAGAAAATTTTATAATTTCCTGTATTTTCTACTTCTATAAACATTTTTATATGCTTATTTTACATGCAAAAAATATGTTATGTTTAATTCTTTCTTCATAATCTCTCCATTACAATCAATTGTAAAAGTATTAAGTTTTTTTGTTAAAGAAATTTGAAGACATTTATAGTAAAATGCATGGTGATAATAATAAAAAAACATATGGAAAAATCGTACGTTCGCGATCCGTACGTTCGCGACCGGTACATAAGCCAATTTAATAAAAACCAAGAGAGATATTTTATTTTGTAAATACTGGATGGAGACCTACATTAGTACACTTTTAAAATAAATTAATCACTTTTGCAAATTCCGTTTCATTACGCAGATTTTTACATTTCACTACTATCAGCCGAAGTTGACTTCTATATTGCGTACGTTCGTGACCACACGTTTATAACTTTTATTATGAAAACTTAAACTCGATGAAATCCATCTTTTGTAATAAACATAGAGCTACCCAAATGCTATCGAATCGCAAACAAAATGCTAGGAAAAGTTTTGTATTCTATATTATTGGTACATCAGAAGCGTACGAACGTACGTTCGTGACCCCAGGAAATGCCCATATCCAAAAAACTTACGAGCTATGTTTAATTTTTCTAGATCTACTAGGCATGTTCAAATTCTAATTCCACAAATATCCAAATCAATATTTGAACGATCATTTATGGTTAGGGAATATGGAATGATTTGCCACCGAATCTTAGAATGTTTAACAATTCAGTAAATATATTTAAAAAGAGGCTTTATTCTTATGTTTGTGAGACATCCTAATGCATTATGTAGATATAAGTCACATACTTCTGTGCTTTAAGAACATATTTTGTCACTTAGATGGACTACTTTAAAACAGTGTTCGAAAATAAACACTAAATATCGTTTGTTAATGTTCGGTTCGGTAGATTTGTGGAAAACACAAACGCTAATAGTGTTTGTGTAGAAAATCATTAAAAAAAATAACGTTTCCCTGTTAGTCATCTTTCGAACACAAAAATATTACTGTTTTTATCAAACTCAACAAAAGATGTGAACATTTAATTCCGTTCGGTTTTTTTTTAAATCCACAAACTTCAATGTGTTCGGTTCGGCTCGTTAATGTTCGTCCCTTTTGGCTGGTAAAAAAACCCAAACATTTTTTACAAAAACAAAATACACACACGAAAATAACATTATAGAACATTAAAATATAATGTTTGTCTACAGTATCATTACAATTGTTCTGTTTTTTAACGAAGAACCGAACATTAGATAATGTAAACTATATGATGTTCGGTTCTTTCTTGAAAGTAGTTACGAACGGTATTAAGGGTTGTGTATGTCTACTAGGGTTTTTTCCCGGGATTTCCCGTCCCGGGAATTCCCGGGAATTTCACTTATTATATTTCCCGTTTTCCCGGGATATTTTTTGCATCAACCTTGACATCAGAAGCATGCAACAACGGTGCACTTTTAATTATTTGTCCAACCTCGGTAAAAAAGTAAACGAAATTTTTCGGAAACATGGTAATCAGTAAACAAAATCAGAAATATACTCTTTGGCGACTCACTAAACGATTTGAGTGTGTCAGAAAGTAATTTCCTACGCCGTTAAAAAATGTTAAAATATTTATTAAAATATTTTATATATTTTATGATTTTTTTTTTTTGATCTCATATCTTGAGTACCTCAATTGTTATGTTTATTTTATCTTGAACTAGATCATCATAATACGGAATTTACTTATAATAGCCAAAGGTAATAATAATTCAAGTTCCGCTTTCAATCTTCAATTAATTTTTGTAGTATTTAAGCATTTATTTTACTTACTTTGTAAACAAGTTCCCTCACGTTTGTTTATAAAAGTTTTTTTCATTAATAAAACCAAGTTTACTTTGTATTATTTGTATGGAGCGGGATCCCGGGATCCCGGGAAATTTAAAAATGTTTCCCGCTTTCCCGGGAATCGAAAAACTCCGGGAAAAAAAACTCTAATGTCTACACAATCACTAAAAAAATAGATATCGTTCTTGGGTGTGTGAGCCGAACGTTAAAAAATGTACTGTTTATTTTCGAACACTGCTTTAAAACATTTAAAACTTATTCAAATTGGCTGGGGGGCCTAAATTCATAACTTTTTTTTTCTTGATTACTAAAATCTACATATCTATTAAACATAGTTTTAAGTCATTTATATATACTATATATTATGTATATAAACAAAGCATACATATGTGTATGTACATTAGGGTGACCGTTAAAATCAAAAGTTGGATTTATTTAGGTCTCACTCGCCAATTTGGTGGGTATTGATAAAAAAACAACTCAGAAAATTTTTTAGGACGATCGGCGAAGCCTAAGCCGTCCCTCAAGCCCGCCAAAAATTGAGAAAAATCGTAAAGTCCGACTTGTATGACTTATATTTAGGAAAATATTAATTTAACATAAAAATCGTTTCCTAAGAAGTTGTTAGTAATGTTTCCAACAACTTTTGCCTTAACAAGTTTTCTCTAAAACTCATATTGAACAAAACCTAATTAAAATAAAAAGTAAACAGCAGCATTGATGCGAATTTTTTCCTTAGAACTGTTTTTTCTTACACACGTCAATTCAGCTTTAATATTTGAGTTTGTGTGCGTTTGTTTAAAAAAAAAATAGTCAAACGCATATCATTTGTTTCTAACGTACCACGGTTGATAAAGTTGGTGCAATTGTACTTTTTTGATACAAGTCACTTTTTTGATACAATTCGGCTTAGCTATCGCCGATCGTCCTAAAAAAATTTTTTGAGTTGTTTTTTTTTATCAATACCCACCGAATTGGGGGGTTAGAGCATGGAAAAATAGAAAAAAATTTGATCCATACAGTTAACGACCACCCTAATGTACATTAGGGTGTCCCAAAAAATTTTTTCTTTCTGATTTTCTTAGGTGCTCAATTAAAATTTAAAAGCTTATAGGGTAAAGTATTTTTGGTTTTTTTTAAGAATTTTCGGAATAGGTTTAGAGGTCCCGCAAATGGAGTTTTCATAAAAAAAGGAGTTTTCGGCCTTTTTTTAACTTTACTCATAACTTGGTTAATACCACGAGTTTCTTCACTCCTGAGGAAACAGTTTTAAAGGAAAGTATCCAAGCTTTATTCCTGTGTGAAAAAATTATAAGTTTTTGGGATGAGTTTACTCATTTAGATACCCTTAATTACAATTTTTCGTAATTTTTTCAAAAATTTTGTAATAACGCTTTACAACTTTTTACGTTTAAATAAAAACGAAAAAAACTAATGATGCAGTTTGAAAGACAAATTAATTCTTATTAATATGAATAAACAATTTTTAAATTTGTTCTTACCGTTCCTGAGTTATATCCGTTTTTTTCTTTATACCCAGTATTTGTTATTATAAGCTGTTTGCCAGTTCACCAATCTTACCCCATCAACAAAAAAAAAACGTTTCTTTTGCTCTGTGAAAAATTGTTTATTGAGGTTCTTGTGATGTAGTTCTATACCTTTCAATAAATTCTGGTAATCAGTTTCAGAAGTTGTGTCATTAATATAAGTATTAGCCAAAGCCACACCTCGTTCTGCCACATCATTTACCACTTGTAGTTG
Source organism: Pollenia angustigena (assembly GCA_930367215.1). Classification (NCBI taxonomy): domain Eukaryota; kingdom Metazoa; phylum Arthropoda; class Insecta; order Diptera; family Polleniidae; genus Pollenia; species Pollenia angustigena. Next base: position 217,083,867 of record OV884058.1, on the reverse strand, counting down.
TTGAACTTTTTTCTTTGCCTCTTGAAATGACTTGTTGGCTTTCCAATTCTCTGGATCTATTTTTAAAAAATCGATTGAAATATTGCAAGCTTCAAAAAAAGTAAGACTGGCTTTTGAAATGAATTGTTGAATTTCTTTATTTCTAAAGTTTTATTCTGTTAAAGTTACATTTTCTACTTCATAATCGCTGCATGGAGTATCTGCAAGTTTTTTTTTTTTTGTCATTAAGTGCAAAGTTTTGGTGTCGATCAGAGAACCTCAAAATTCACTATTTTTGTTGATTTATTCATACACTAAAATTTACAATAACTCTATACATGCAAAACAAAGTTCAACGTTGGTAATTTTTACATCCTTTCGTACACATTTTATTTTTGCATTTATTCGTTTTTTATTGAAAGTGCTTTATTTGCATTTTTGATGCTTACGCAATATAACACAACTGAGTAAATTCAAAAGAACACATTCTTATACTTTTGTTTACATTAACAACAACAATAAACCACTCGAGGAGACGCTTTTTCCAAATTAACAACAATAAAAACAACAATAACAAAAATACATTGTACATACCCTGTCGGAAACTGAGTTAACTTAAAATTAACTTTAAGCTAACTATTTCGCAACTAGGGCAAACTGACACTTGGATTACTTTTCAATGTAAACAACTAACTATTTTAACATTGCGATGTCCTAGGAAGTAGTCAATTGTCCGACTCTGCACTACTTTCAGTTAACTTAAAAGTTAACTTTTTGTAGCTACCCAGCAAGTCAATAAAGTAAAATTGTTTTTATTTTTTTTAAATTATTTTTTTTTTTAGTTTTTCTTATTTTATTTTACTTTATTTTATTTTTTTTTCTGTCTCTGGTGGGATTCGATCCGCGCAACCTCGGTGCTGATAGACTAGCTCGCTACCAGCTAGTCTACCGGGGCATTGTAGTTTTTGTATTAAAAAACTATGTGTTTTGTTTGTTTGTTAATCGACTTGGCTCCCTCTACTTAAAATATACAGTGTTTGTATACACTTTGGTTAATGTAAATTTTCCATTGCTTAGTTGTTGCCCTGTCGGACATTCAGTTAACTTTAAATTAACTGAAAGCTAACTATTTCTCAAGTAGTGGTGGTTGACACTTGCATTGCTTTTATATGAAATTAACTAACTATTTTAACATTGCGATGTCCTAGGAAGTAGTCAATTGTCCGACTCTGCATTACTTTCAGTTAACTTAAAAGTTAACTTTTTGTAGCTACCCAGCAAAAACTTTATAAAAATATATAGTTACACAAAGTCAATAAAGTAAAATTTTTTTTATTTTTTTTTTTTTAATTATTTTTTATTTTTATTTTTTTAATTATTTTATTTTTTTTTTTTATTTTTTCTTATTTTATTTTACTTTATTTTATTTTTTATTTTTTTTTCTGTCTCTGGTGGGATTCGATCGGGCAACCTCGGTGCTGATAGACTAGCTCGCTACCAGCTAGTCTACCGGGGCAGTGTAGTTTTTGTATTAAAAAACTATGGCCCATAATCATAGTCAAAAATAAAGTATACTTTAAGAAAACTAAAGTCGACTTTACTTAAGAGCCGACTTTAGGTCTTTCATAAACAAGTTAAAGTATACTTTTGACGTTAAAGTTGACTTTATATATAAAACTAGATGAAGCTGTTTTTAACTCATTTAACAACAGCATCAGCTGTTTTTCGCCAAATAAAAAAGTACTTGCAAAAAGTTAAAAATGTTTATGTTACAAGATATTGGCCGATATTTTGCAATTATAAATGATTTGGAGGAAAACTTTTATGGAAAGAAACACAAAATACATATGTGTGGGCCCTAATTATGCAAAACGCTAGGCCAAAATTACATTGAAAGCAAAAACAAAGCCAAAATGTTTTGTAATTTTGTTGTTGCTTTCTACATAAATTCATATGTCGCGTTAAAAATTTTTCAACCCCACAAGATATGCAGTGTTTTATTTATATTTTAAGTTTCAATGTCGGCTGCTTAAAGTTGCCACTTGCTTATATTTTGTTGTATGTTGTATGAAAAATTTTCTACATTTGAGTTGGCACCCAGTTAAAGTCGGTTCAATTTAAAACATACTTTAGTTTCTTGTTTTTTTATATTTATCGACCTTTTTTTTTCTACTATATTAATGTTTTTTGGGATTACCAAACAGGCTTTCAAGGTCTAATTATTTTCTATATGTAAATAAAAGATTTATTTCATATTTTCCTCCGACGTTTCGTAGGCTGTTTTCCTACTTCTTCAGGGATTATTTTTATTGAAATCTGGCAACAACAAATTATAAAAAGCAATAATATTCAGTACATAAACATCAAAAAAATTACAATTACATTTAAAGAACAATTTAACTTACATAAAATCTTGAATTTGTATTTACATTATAATTTCTAATTTAAATGTGGTTTTAAACAATACACACAGTACAATTAAACACACAAATAAAACAAAAATATAAATGTATAATTAATAAAAAATATCACAGTTAAACTTTTCCTAATGTCAGTATCACAGTTGAAAATGGACTAAATTATAATATTGCAATCGTGTAATTTGCATTCGTTCGGTCTTTGTCATCTTTTTTGTTTACAGCTGTATTAAGTCTCTCCTGTATTCGTAAGCTTTCCAGCGTAAATCTTCTGTTTACCCTCCGCTCTACGTCTAGTACTTTAACATCGTTTAAGGCCCAACCAGAATGTGCATAAACAAACTTAAGCTACTGTCAAAAATAAACAAAAAAGCCTCTCAAATACATTAAAAAAAACAAAAACAAAATAAAAAACTTTTGATTCCGTACGGAATGTGCGATTAGTTTCGCACTTTGCTTAAGCAAATTACAGTTTCATTAAATTTAACAAAAAGTTCCCTTAAGTTCAACATGGTTTTACACATATGATTTACATGTATTCGCTCGGTTGCTTAAGCCACGTTATTCACATTCTGGTTAGGCCTTTAGATTTGGTGTGTGCTTATTATCAATGCAATGTAGGGCTAAAGCTGTTGAGTATTTTAATTTGTCAATGTCTGCTTTATGTTCGTTTATCCTAGTAGCTAAATTTCTTTTGGTTGTTCCAACATACACTTTACCGCACGTTTCGTCATTATTACCCTCACATTTAATTTCGTACACGACATTGCTACGATCATAGTTTTCAATTTTGGTTTTTGTTTGTGTAAAAAGTGTGCTAATTGTTTTATTGGGTTTATGAGCTAATGATATTGTTTCATCTTCTATTATCTCCTTCATTTGTTTACTCTCTGTCAGTTTTGGTATATATGAGAGACTGTAAAATCGTTTGGTGATGCCAGATGCATTATTTATAGTTTGTTCCCGAGTTTCTTCATTTGTTGCTTTGGTAATTAGGTTATTTATAATATTCATTGGATAATTATTAGACGTCAAAATATTTGTAATTATTTTTAAGTTTTTGTCTTTAAATTTAGTATCACTTAATTGATCAACTTTTTTAATTAAATTTATCGCGGTATTGATTTTTTGTTTCATTGGTTGTGTGGAGTGATAATTAATTAAACGTCCGGATGCGACCGATTTTGTAAACCAATCCGTAATGAGTTTATTATCCTCTCTATAGATTTTCATATCTAAGTAGGATATGGCATTATGTTGTTCCTTTTCAATAGTGAATTTAAGTTTCTTATGGTAGCCGTTGAAGGTATTTAATATTTCTTCTTCGTCGTTTTTCCTAATAATGGCAAATAGGTCATCAACGTATTTAGTTATTAGTTTTATGTTTACATTTTTATCTTTAAGTTCTTGTGTAGCTTTCTCCAGCAAAGTGTCCAGAACTATGTCTGCTATCGTTGGTGACAAAGGATTGCCCATAGGCATACCATACGTCTGGTTATAAAAAGTATCCCCGTATATAAAATAATTGTTATCTTTTAAACAAAATTTGAGTAAATCAAGAAATTGAGACCTAGGTATTTTTGTATGGTTTTGCAGTACATTCCAATGGGTCATGATGTTACTAATGGCTAAATGAATCGGTATGTTAGTGAATAACGATACCACGTCCAAAGAAATTAAAAGTTTCGACTATAGTAGCAAAATAATTAAAAGTATGTTTTTATTTTAAAGTTGTTTTTAAATAGAACCGACTTTAGCGTTTGACTATGATTATGGGCCTATGTTTTTTGACTATAATGACGTTTGTTTGTTAATCGACAGTGTTTGTATACACTTTGGTTAATGTAAATTTTCCATTGCTTAGTTGTTGGCTTTAAGTTAGTCTATACAAGCTAACTTAAAGTTGGCTTTTTTTGTAGTTAGCTACTCATTTGACGGCAGGGTACCTACTACTACTACTACTACTGTACTTTTTAAAATGAAAAAAAAGTCTGTTTCTATGGAAATTGTGTGTACCTACATATGTATGTGTGTTTAGTTTGATTTCAATTTTTTTTTTCTTGTACTACATAGTTAATGCTGAATAAATCCATGAGTAAGATTGCTTGATTTCTGGCTTTTTTGTTTGTATTTTTTTTTTCTGTACCAAAACAATCATTTTCGAACCGAACACAAAAACATCTTTATTAAAAAACGAAGCTAACGATTGTATAAATAACAAAGCACGATGTGCGTTATTTGAATGACTGCAAACCAGCAGCGAATATTTGCGGTTGAGGAAATTTCATTGTATGACCGCAAGCGAGTGTATTTGTTGCTGTTTATTTAATGTGATTTTTTTTTCAATTGCATAAAGCTGTTCTCTGGTGTCGATATGTTCATCAAAAAAAGCTGAGGCAGCCAATTTCGGAGTTAAGTACCACTGATGAACTAGAAAAGTTTTAAGCGAGGCTTTTGCAACTGCTTTATTAATTAATAATTTTATAACTATCCAATTCCTTTGATAGGCTCAGATCATTGAGAGGAGCGTATCGAGGGCACTGGCAGAGGTGCCAATATTTGATATACATATTTATATTCTTAAAATAAATGAACTAAATTCAAGCAAGGCATCAACTGTTGATTTGTCTATATAAGACAAATTAATAGCTCCTGGAGCACACATAAAATAGAAAGTGCAAATGGCAGCGTCAGAAGTTAATGACAGTTAAAACCTAACTCTAAAAATTTATGGAAATATACAATAATTATAACGAAAAAGTATCACCATTTTTAAGGTACAAACTATAAAAATAGTGTAACTCGGAAACTGTAGGACAAAATTCCATTTTTGTTTTTCTTAATTGTTTAGAACTTATCGGTATTCAAAATCGCGTCACAAGTTTTTATACCTTTCATATAAATTTGAAAAGTAATAATAAAATTTTTTTTTACAGAATTTGTTAAAAAATTACAAAAATACTTAATATGGGCATTTCCGTCAAAAGGTCCACCGTGACCGAAAATCTAAAAGTTATTAAAAGCTGATTATTTTACGATATTGTTATAGAGAAATATTTAGATTTTACTAATTTGATAAATTTACTCATAAATTTGTTCACTTAGATGAACAATCAGACTGCAAATTTGTGCAAACGTAATTTCTTATATGTGAGAATGATTTATTGTATGTTTTCTTTAATATTATCTTCCTTAAAAGAGGTGATATTTGATAAAAATTGTTGCAAAAAAATTTTCTTACATGGTCTGTAGTAATCTAAGGAAGAGTTCAAAGAGCAATATGCTATTCGGATTAACGATAAATTTTTATTTTATTTTGATCATTATTCTGTTAAGTTATTACGGAAAAAATTTCACTTTCGAAATGTCACGTATCGACCCAGATTTTGGCTTAAAAAAAAGAACATACAGCAGATTTTGGAATCAAACCAAGACATTTTAATGTTACATTGCTACATAAAATTCTGAAAGTAGTTTGACTAAAAAATTGTGCCAGGTTCCGCAGAATTACGCCTTTTTATACATGGCCAAAAAAACTACTTCTATTTTTTTCACGTTCGAACCGCTACTTCTTTTTCCATTATCTTTGAGCTAGAATCGCGCCCTCTATAAACTTTAGCATAGATAACAGTGCTTTCTTAGTGCTTTAATTTAAGGGTTAAGAAAACGTAAAAATATTTTTTGCTTAAAATGTTATTGCATTTTTGATGCGTACGACTGTCACGTTCAACACTTTGGAATTACCCATATGTGGAATCGTAATGGACAAAAATATTGCCGGAACTTAAAGTTTTTGTATATGTATGTATGTATCAGGCGCGGATCCAGCTCGAGCCTTACGGGGGGAAATTGTGTATGATACAAAAAAGTAAAAAACTTGTATTAAAAGTTTATTAAAAACATTGGCCCATAATCATAGTCAAAAATAAAGTATACTTTAAGAAAACTAAAGTCGACTTTACTTAAGAGCCGACTTTAGGTCTTTCATAAACAAGTTAAAGTATACTTCAGACTCATCACAATATAAATTTCGTTAAAAAAAAGATTGATATTGATTCATACATTCATTAATAATCACAAAATTAGTTTATATATATAACTAGATGACCCGTGCGACTATTTCGCACCGTAATTTTTATCAATGAAAATATTAATTTTTCAATTTCTAATTATTTTTCGTCATTAGTGTTAGAAATAAGCTTTAAAATGAGATATCATTCATTCAATTTGATGCGGTGGTATGGGAGATATTTGCAACCGACAAAAAAAGTGCTTTAGATGACCCGTGCGAATATTTCGCACCGTTAGTTGTCATTTTTGTAACATAAAATGAAAATAATTAATAGAAATTTTAGTAACTTCAATACATTTTAAAATATAATTTTTATCAATGAAAATATTAATTTTTAAATTTCTAATTATTTTTCGTCATTAGTGTTAGAAATAAGCTTTAAAATGAGATATCATTCATTAAATTTGATGCGGTGGTATGGGATATATTTGCAACCGACAAAAAAAAGTGCTTTAGAAATAATATATATGATGATGATGATTTTTCTTAAAACCTTTTTAACCGTTAAATATGTATATATTAAAAGACACCGTATTACTACACTTCATAAAACAAACAATGCCATGACAATAACGACATTACCAAAATGGCTTTTACAACTTTATATATTATGTGGAATAGCATTACAATTAAGCGACTCTGTTTATCGCACTTGATCTAACAACTACTGCAAAGTATTGCCAAAACAGCTTTTTACAACTTAATATGCATATTATATATAACTGACTTACATTGCAGCCACACGATCAAGCTTTTCTTGAAAGTCTTTTACATATACCGTTTGTCAAAATATGCAAAAATTGGCAGCTGTGACGTAGGCTGCACGCAAGTTGAAAGCAATTTACTTTCAAGATGTCATTAAAAAAAAAAATTTATAAAGAGAAACGAAAAATTTGCTCACTAACCTTGAAATCAGCTGTTTTCTTGAACGTAAATTGAAACACTCACTGGCAAGAGAATTTTAAAGGCAAGTTCGTATCAATTTTTAAAAGTATGAGTGTATTGGTAAAAAAGTGTGAGTGTATTAAAAATTGATAGGCAAAACTTGATCGTGTAACCCTCAAGTTACAGTGCAGCCACACGATCAAGATTTTCTTGATAGTCTTTTACATATACTGATTGTCAAAATATGCAAAAGTTGACAGCTGTGACGTAGGCTGCACGCAAGTTGAAGGCAATTTACTTTTTCAAGATGTCGTCGCCGAGAAAACAACTCAAAATGTTTTGCTATTTTCCACTTTTGATTTTTCTGCACTGTAGGCTGTTCGAAGGGACTTCATTTTTTTCTTTACTTCTTCCACTGGCATTTTTGTTTCAGAAGCAATATACTCGTAGGCTTTTATTTTCAAATCATTTCGCCTATATGATGAAAGATTCATAAAATTTCATGGCTTCTGTACAGCTCTATGAATCGCAGAACATCATTTTGCTTATTAATTTTATAAATAAATTTTATTAATAAACGTATTTCACTATTTTTTTAGGTTTTTAGTTCAAATTTTAAAATTCCCGCAACAATTTGTACAAAAAAAAGAACTTCAGCTTTTGCCGGCAAAATATTTGTGAAAAAAAACAAAAACAACTTCAAAAGATTTGTAATAAGATGTTTTCTTGAACGAAAATTGATACACTCACTGGCAAGAGAATTTAAGAGGCAAGTTCGTATCAATTTTTAAAAGTATGAGTGTATTGGTAAAAAAGTGTGAGTGTATTAAAACTTGATAGCCAAAACTTGATCGTGTAACCCTCAAGTTAGTAATAAACGACATTATAGTAAATAGCGGTATTGCCAGAATGGATTTTAATACATGCTATATTATGTAGAACTGCATTACTATTAAGCGCCCCTGTATTACCACATTTGAACAGTATTATCATGCAGTTCTGTTAAGCGACCCTGTGTTACCACGTTTGAACAGTATTTTCATGCAGTTCTATATAAAATATAATTTTTATCAATGAAAATATTAATTTTTCAATTTCTAATTATTTTTCGTCATTAGTGTTAGAAATAAGCTTTAAAATGAGATATCATTCATTAAATTTGACGCGGTGGTATGGGAGATATTTGCAACCGACAAAAAAAGTGCTTTAGAAATAATATATATGATATATAAATATATATGATATATGATGATGATGATGATGATGGTGATGATGATGATTTGTTTTGTTAAACTAAATAAAATTGGGTTTATTATATCCCAGTAAAAACTTCGCTTACTTTTCCAAAACGAATAGCTTCTTTAACTCATTATTTAGTAGCTTTCTTCTATAACTACATGTATGTATAACAACTTCTATAACTACTTTTTTCTGGGGGGCTATATTTTGGCGGATTATTTCATGCCGCCTAGGTAAAAAATATAATGATTTACTTTTAAATGCGTTCATTTTGGGGCATGCCTTGTAAAATTCATTGGTTCTTTCAGTAGAATTGTAAGTAGTGCCTTCATGTTGTTCTGATTACTCAACACAATATTTTGTAGGCGAAGTTTTTAATTGGATACTACTGAAAAACTGTAGCGTGCGTTGTTTAGAGTTCTCTTATATTCACCTTTCTTTTAGGAATAAGACTTCGTATACCTTATGATGCAAAATTCGTTAAAAATTAGGAAAACACACTTCAACTTTTAAAGTTGCTTCTAATTTTTTGTGGCGTGTGTCACAAAACTTTTTGATTAATTTTTTCGCAACAAAGGCCTGCTAAGAAATTATGACATATTCCATTCGTAAGTACATATCAATCTCACTAAATACTATATATAAGTTGAAGCTATCTCTTTTGAAATGCCAAAAAAAAGTTTATATATCAATCAGAAAACACGTGCGAATGTAGCGTTCGTGACGTAGGATTTGCCCATATGACTTGATTTCACTTTGAGGTAGAAGTTTAAGTATGTTCAAAACAGTATCTATTGGGAAAGTTGTTTCGAAATCGTCTAAAATAAACTCAATAAGAGGAATGTAACCTACAACTCGGTAGTAATCTTCAACATTTTGGAAGTGATTATTTCGTTCAAATCTTGTCTTTTCGATTGGAACCTCGATCTGAACGCAAATAACTTTAACTTTTTCAAAAATCGCTTTAAATTGTTCTTCGGCTTTATATCATTTTTCTTCAAGGCACATGATTAAAGTTTTGATCAGGCTTGATCCTTTTTGAAGATCAATATCGTGCTTTTGTAAAATGATACTTAGTGGCTGTGTTACAATAAGTATCACACTGAATACGTATATTCCGCAAATAAGTTCAAAAGTGCTAAGGAGTTCCTTAAAAAGCTTCTACTATATGATGTACACTTGTTGCAAAGTGTACAGCTGAGTCGTGACGGTCCACCCATCTTGTCTCGCATAATGTAGAGAGTTTGGCTCCCAAATACTTTACTAAAACTGTGTTTTGCCTGGGATGATTATATTTAAAAAATTTTGTCGTTTCTTTAACAAATGATACAACTTTTTGTATTAGTGGCACTTTATTGCTTTTAGAAATTGAGTTGTTTGATTTATGGGAATAGCATGGCGTTTGTTTCGCATTTGTCGCGGTTTCCAGGATTTTTAACACCCATTTGTTCCAACTCCTACACAATTTTTTAGGTCAAGACCAAAATTTGTCAAAGCTTTAAGAACTATTGATGATAGTGTCTTCGCATCAATTGACACACCAACGTCATCCATATCTTTTGAAGCCTCTACAACACCGTTTACAACAAAGCCAATAAATTCTTCCCTAAAAACTTTTTGTTGTATGTTGAAATATCTTAAAGATAAGGAAATCTGGCTTTTCCCCGACAAATCCGTGCTTTCGTCAAAAATTATCGAATAGAATTTTGATTCATATAACACATACATACATATATACATTAATATTGCAAATACTAAGACTTTTTAATAATTCAATCGCACGCATTATCAAGTCAAACGTTTAGTCTTTGGATATAAATGGCACCTGCTGGGATTGAATGTAGAATAATAAGTATTTGAATACGGTTAACTAGATGTTTCATTGGAAATATCTAATAAATAACTATAAGGATTTGGATACTTATTGAAAATTTCGTTAGAGGTTCAATAAAAAAAAAACAAAAAATCTTGCTGGGATTTCCAAAAATGTTGTACTTTAAAAAAAGTATTATTATTAGGAATTCTTGTATTATCGAAATTAACAAAACATGTTTTTATAATTTACGGGGGGGAAATTTCCTTATTCCCCCCCCCCTGAATCCGCGCCTGATATGTATATAGTTTGGGAAATTTTCTTTAGAAATATTCCGTCAAAAAATTAAATGAACGTGGTTATTGACAAAGTTATGAGTCAAGTTTGAAAAAAGGCCGAAAAACCAGATTTTTAACAAAGACTTGATTTGCGCGACCTCTAAACCTCTTTCTAAAAATCTAAAAAAAAAATTCAAAATTACTGGACCCTATAAGCTTTCAAATTATGCTTGAGCCTCTGACGAAAAAAATTTTGGGACACCCTAATGTACATACATGTAAACATATATATACTTTTTTTCCTTTTATGTACATATCTTGGAATGAAAGCTCTGTAATAATGTTTTTTGACCAAATTAGGCTTTTATTATTACTGGTAATAAATAATTTTTGCCCATTCCTACTCACACTTTTTCACTAAATTCAAAAAATTTTTGTACTTTCAGCCAATCGGCTGTTTCCTCGATGTGGAAACGTAGGGTAATACGTATACGCTACTTGTAAGTAAGTGCTGGTTCACACACGTAAGTTTGACTCGTCAAGTCTTGAGTTTTTAGGAGAGAGGGGAAAAGAAATGGCTTTCTCTTTTCCCTTCTCTCCTAAAAGATCAAGACTTGACGAGTCAAACTTGACGTGTGTGAACCGGCACTAATTACATACTTGCATGTAGGGTAAAAGACGAAGAACAAAAAGGGCTGCTGCATATTGTGTTTTTTTAAATATATAGCCAAGCTGCGGAGCAGAGAAGCAAGCCGTAACGGCGCGGCTGACGGCTTTTTTCGACAAGCCGCGCCGCCGCCGATATACTAGGCTGATCGACGGCTCAATAGCTAGCTGATTATCTTTTTTTCTATTTTTTTTATATTAAGCCAAAATTAGTTATTAAATAAATTTTTGGTATTTTTTAATATTACTTAAGTTAGTGAATACTTACGAAAATCGGTATTTAATTAATTTTGTAGCACTGTTGCCTTATACAAATACTTAAAGAGTTTTAACGAAACTTTTTTGTATTTTGCATGTGGAAAAGGTGGTTAAGGCCCGTTTTCACAACTAACCGTATATAAGTGTACCATTATTACAACTTTACTTTAACATACCAGGTAGCTCAAACCTTAATTTACTTTATCGCTCTTAACGATTGAGCTTTGAGTTTTAATAATGGAAAACTTTTTAAAAGGCCGGTTAAAGTCTACTTTTTGCTATCGGTAACTTGTGAAAACGGGCCTAAGTGCAGTGTTTAAAAAGCAGCAGTGGAGATAGTAAAAGTCATAAGATTGTGCTGTTACTTCGACTTCTTCATTTGTCATTGGACAAAAATAAACTTTTGCCTTTACTTCTGATTCATTAAATGAAAACAGTCGCAGTCAAGGCAAAAACAAAAAGTTGTACACAACAAAGAACATCTGCAGTCGACATGTTCGATAATTTTCCCTAAAGTAGTTACACAAAGGTGTGACGAAATATCGGATTAAATAAAACAAATATTTTTATAAAAAATAATGGACCACAAACTTAATTAATAAATAGCAAAAAAAAAATTAATTAATTTACTATTTAAAAATGCCTGATGTTTTTAAATTTTAAGAAAATCTTATTGTAATATCTTTTAGTGACCGTAGTACAACTAACAAGGTATTTGCTGTAAATAGTTTTTTTTAATCTAAAAATTAAATTTATCTAAATTTTTAATATTTTTAATTAGGCTTAAGTTCATGAAATTTAATTTTTTCCATTAAATTATTTTTATGAAGAAAGGAATTTTACAACATGAAAATTAATTAAAATTGTTATTGATAATTGATTACAATCGAAACATGTCATGGTAACCTGCCGGCCGGGGTTCGAGCCCCAGCCACGTCAAGAATGAAAGATTATCAATAACAATTTTAATTAATTTTCATGTTGTAAAATTCCTTTCTTCATAAAAATAATTTAATGGAAAAAATTAAATTTCATGAACTTAAGCCTAATTAAAAATATTAAAAATTTGGATTAAAAACCATAAATAGTTCAACAAAATAACCACAATACTAATTATTGTTAAAGCTAAGGCACGAGCTCTATGTGTACATTTGTCCTTCAAGTTGTGCTGAAAAAGGTCAACAGAAAAGAAAAAGACAAAATGAAAAAACAAAAAATGTACTTGGACTTCAAGAAAAATTCTTGACGAAAGTACGAAAAAACAGAAGTAAGGAAAAAACATGTAAAATCAATTAAAATGGATAATCATTCAGGAAAGCAAATTTCGATCTACCAAATGTTAGAATACAATTTGGTTTAAGGATTGATGTTTGACTATTGACGTCAGCAGTCGTCGATGGCTGCGAGTGTAAGACGGCAAATCCATCTGAGGAGATTGATTGCTTGCAATCGAAACATGTCATAGTAACCTGCCGGCCGGGGTTCGAGCCCCAGCCACGTCAAGAATGAAAGATTATCAATAACAATTTTAATTAATTTTCATGTTGTAAAATTCCTTTCTTCAAAAAAATAATTTAATGGAAAAAATTAAATTTCATGAACTTAAGCCTAATTAAAAATATTAAAAATTTGGATTAAAAACCATAAATAGTTCAACAAAATAACCACAATACTAATTATTTAATTTATCTTTCATAAAATCTTTACTTTTTAAACGAATAAATCATTATTTGTCTTTTTGTTTTGTTTATCTATATGTTTACTGTACATATGTAACTGCCCGTCTACAACTGACATGATTTGCTGTTATAACTTGAAGTTATAAATGCGTTGTTATAACTCCCCGTCTACAACTGACATGATTTGCTGTTATAACTTGATGTTATAAAAGCGTTGTTATAACATTTGCATTAACAACCGTGTTATAACATGAGAAAACTTCTAACATGATGAGTCTATACCTAACATGCAGTCTACAACTGACATGAAATGCTTAACTTTAACACTAATATGATGTTAGTGTTAGGTATAGACTCATCATGTTAGAAGTTTTCACATGTTATAACACGGTTGTTAATGCAAATGTTTTAACAACGCTTTTATAACTTCAAGTTATAACAGCAAATCATGTCAGTTGTATACGGGCAGTAACATTTGCATTAACAACCGTGTTATAACATGAGAAAACTTCTAACATGATGAGCATTTCATGTCAGTTGTAGACTGCATGTAAGTTTTTTTTAGTCGTCAAAAAAATCGGCGCAAAGCAGCTCAGCCGCCGCCGCCGAATAAATTTGGTCTTCAGCCGCCGCCGAAAATTTTTAATCGGCTTGATTTTTTGCTGCGGAATACACAACCTGATGCCAAGCTGATTTGCATGAGCATCGGAAACTAATCCTAGGTGCAGCACAGTGAAGCATCTTCGAACATGCCTATGTTACATATACATATGTATATTTTAATGTTCTATGCCGCTTTTGGTTAACAAATATTCAAAGTCATATCTGTTTCTGGTTTTTTTTTTTTTTGTTTTTCGTCCAGTGAATGTATGTTTAAAAATGTTACTTTGGTTAAAAACATTTCTTTCAATTTTTATTACATACCTTAATAAGTTTTATGTTTTGTCAAAATTCGAAAATTAAAAGCCATCAGAAGTTTTGTTATTCACAGATAGGTACATACTATGTATGTATGAATACTATATATTTCACACATGATTTTCTCCCACGTTTATATAAAACTAAAAAATCATTTCAATACATTTTGTGACAAATATTTTACACTAATTAAATAAAATTATTCTCTATTTTAAGTTTCAATTGTGTACTTATTTTGAAATATTATTTAATAAAAAACATATTTGAAAAAAAGTTCAAACTCTACACAAGTTTTTCTTCAATTTACCGTTATCACAAAATTTCGTAGATGGCAACGCTGTTGCTTTCATTGGCCCATCCCACACTAGACTAATTATGCTGGCGTAAAATGGCAGTTTGTTCGCAAGCGTGGTGAAGGGAATGGTTTTTCGTTGGCGTAAAGTTTCAACCGGCTTCAAATCCGCACAAGCAGCACATTTTTAAAAACAATTGAATGCAAAAAACACTAATACATACAAAGTTTTATACACGTACACATTTTATGCCAGATAATTTTACACACAGTGTGTGATTGATGGAACAAAAATTGTTCGATTAAAAAATTAGTCTAATGTGTGATAGGCCATTGAATTTTGTGTTGGTAGTTCCTAGACGAATTCAATAAAAGCGAATTCAATAGATGTGAAAGACGAAAGATAAGTACCCAGCGCTGCCAGAAAGAAGTATTATCTTGTATCTAAAGATTTTGTTCATCAAAATTTGATTTGTAGATATTTTTTCTCACGTGAACATTTTTTATTTTAAGAAACTAAGATTTTTCACTATAAGTTTAATTTTTTTTTTTTTTAATTTGTTTAAGCAGTCAATTTTTCAAACAATAAGGTTTTATATTAGCTTGTTTTTTATTAGTTTTGCAAACTTTTGTACCCATTGTCAAGCATACACAAAAATGCATAATTTTTTTCGGGGCACACAAATTATTAAAAACGCATCTTAAACGGTTAGTGATTTTGGGAATATTCATGAAAAAATTATTTTGTAATTTTGTTCTTGTTGTAATATTCGTAAAATTTTTTGTGACAAAATACTTAAAATCCTTTGATCGGATTTATGGCCTGTTATTCTAGTTTTATGTTTATTTTTGGTAGAACTACTATCTTTAGTGTAGAGGTTAAAAGGAAAAAATAAAAAATTATCCCTCTAACG
This sequence comes from Pollenia angustigena, assembly GCA_930367215.1. Taxonomy (NCBI): domain Eukaryota; kingdom Metazoa; phylum Arthropoda; class Insecta; order Diptera; family Polleniidae; genus Pollenia; species Pollenia angustigena. Next base: position 217,068,457 of record OV884058.1, on the reverse strand, counting down.
GTTTTGATTTAGGGTTACTATTGGTGCATACAAATATAACATAAAAAAATATTAATATGTTTTATTGGTGGTAAAAATTTTTCCCCTGCAGCGGATCCTTCACAAATATTCTTATGTCTCAAAGTAAATCTAGCATGTATTCAGAAGACTGTCCTGAGTAGAATACGGCAAGAGAATCGGTACTTAGACAACATATACATACCTAAGATAAGTTGACAAGAACAAGTATAGTAGAAGAGGCGCTAAAATTGTTGGACAATATGTAATATATAAAACAAACAACCTTATGGTTAGAGGGGATACTCTTCCCACCAAGAAAAAATTTTGTGCAAGATAAGCAAAAAATATGCCTCAATTTACATATATTAGAGATAAATCTATGAAATGTAGAAGATCTTTATATATATCACCACGTAATTTCAAAGATATATTCCGATTTCGCGGGGGTTTTGCAATTTACACAACACCCGTTTCATTGTCATTGCGAATGTTAAAAAAAAACTTTAAATCTTTCAATTAAGTCGAAAAGTTTGATAAAACAAAGTTTTTATCTTGAGAAGACTCTAAAAGCCATTGGCCTCAAGTATCCCTTTATAGAATTTATCCACCAGATTTCCTTTTCTACCATTCTAATGTCAGAAAATTAAATCTAAAGCTAATGAAATAGTTTACCATAGGCCCCATAAAGTACCCTCTCTAAAAACACTTTAATACACCTAAAACTGTAACGAATAATTCTATTGTAAAAAAATTTGGTCCGTTACAGTTTTATAAAACTAGAAAGCAAACTGATAAAATTTTGCATAGATCGGTCCACAATTACCAAACGCCCCATATGCCCCATATAACGCCTACTCTTTGAAAACAACCTTAGTACATCTAAAACCGTAACGTATAAAACGCTCTAAAAGCCATTGGCCTCAAGTATCCCTTTATAGAATTTATCCACCAGATTTCCTTTTCTACCATTCTAATGTCAGAAAATTAAATCTTAAGCTAATGAAATAGTTTACCATAGGCCCCATAAAGTACCCTCTCTAAAAACATTTTAATACACCTAAAACTGTAACGAATAATTCTATTGTAAAAAAATTTGGTCCGTTACAGTTTTATAAAACTAGAAATCAAACTGATAAAATTTTGCATAGATCGGTCCACAATTACCAAACGCCCCATATAACGCCTACTCTTTGAAAACAATCTTAGTACATCTAAAACCGTAACGTATAGTTTTAAAATTTGGTTTACAATAGTTTTGGGAAGTAGATTTTGGGAAGTTCGATCTATAGTTTGCTATTGATCCCATATAATTATACATACTAATAAATGAAATGAAATAAAGCCCACTCTGTTAAGTCATATTAATACGCCGTAAACGGCAGTAAATATAAATGTTGGGGTAAAATTTGGTCTAATTTTGCTTTATGTAGCCAGAAATTATATCATGCAATTCTGTTGTAATCGGTCTATAATTTATCGCAGGTCCTAAACTAAAACCAATTGCACGATTGTAGTGTACTATGGGACAAATATAAATTCCCTTCCTGAAAAGCATTTAAGTAAGTCTAAAACTCTGAGCTCTCCGATTGTGTTGAAGGTTCTTCCAAGACTTTCGGATATGAAATGCATTTTTTGTATTACAATATTTTAATAAGGTAATTTTATTATTTTACTACCATATTCTTAAATTGCAAACTACTTTTATTGCCAAATGTACTACTTTTTTATCAAATACTTAAAAGTATAATTGTAGCAATAAAGTTGAGATAAAATTCATTTTTTTTACAAATTTTTAATTACATTTTTGTAATATTACAAAACCAAATACCTTTTTTCTCAAAAACTCTCGCATTACCAGCTGTTTCTTGTAAAAAAAATACAACTCTATAATAAGTCTCCATATTAAAATACAACACTGCTTAATAGTTACTCGTTAGATTTTTCTCTACAAAAAAGTTAAAGTTCGTTATTGGCGCCGTTGATTTTCACGAGTATTTGTTTGTCGTTCATCAAGTAAAGTTGTGGTATCGGCTAATCTGCAAAAGTTTTTCTTTTTCATAAGTGATACATACAAAAAGTGAGGTGTAAAAAATCGGCCATTTTGGTTTTTATTACAATCCAGAAGAAAAAAGTTTCTAACTTTTTTTTTTAAATTAATTTAAAGTTAACTAATTAAATAAGCTGTATCGATTGTAAAGCAGTTTTTGTTTAGTGGCTGACAATTTTCTAATATATTAAAGGTAAGAAAAATAAAATACATATATTTTAAATCCTTGTAGTGTAAAATGACTCGTGTGTAATTTTCAAGAAAAATGTGATTGCCTATTAAATGTAGTAATTTAGTAAAATAATTTTTTTCTTATATAACATCTTTCATCCATTTTTTTCATTCATTCGTTTCGGGTTTCTAGTCACATTTTTTTCAAGTTCGTTTTTCTTTTAGTGAACAATAAAAAGTTCTAGAAATGGGTACACATTTAATGGGTAGAAAACATGTTTTTTTTGTGGTACAGTTTGCGCTAATTTTATATCTGATGTAGTTTAATATACGAAATTTAACCATAGAAATTTATTTATTTATTTATTTATTTATTTATTTCATTCAATTATGCAATATCAAGCCTTAGAGGCCAAAATATAATATATTGTATTTTAATAGTTGTATAAGCTTTTTTTTTTGGACAAGTTTTTTTAAACTTATTAACCGGCCGGCTTTGTTTAATAAAATATCTTAATATTTGCACCATGGTACATTTACACAAATGTATGTATGTATTAATTTAATTAGCACGTCATCGAGCATTTTTCTCCATTCATTGTTAAATTTACACACTCATTCTTGCGCGCCATTTTGTTTGGTTGTTTTCTGCTGCTTACTCGTTGGTTTTTATGTTATACATATTTTTTCTATCTGCTTTTTCGCGTACCATATTTATTATTTTATGGATAAAAGCCGGTGTTAATGATCTCTACATTGGGTTAGAATTAAAAAAGTATTTAATGAGCAAAACGTGAACAAGTTGATAATTATTTTAAAAACGTGTTTTATAAAGGTTAGTCTAGTTTTTATTAAAATATATGGCGGCGGTTTAAAAAGGTTAATTTTTAAATGATATGCATTGATCGAAATTAATAAAGAGTGGAATTCATTTTCAATAAAAATTGTTTTAATTTTTTTTAATAAATCTGCTGTAAACTGGACTTGTTTAACCAATTTTTACCCATCCAAAAAAAAAAAAAAAAAAAAATGCAATATGTATTGTGTTTTTTTTTTCATCAACGTGTTCTCAAAAGTGCTTTTACACGATCTGTATTTGGCAGTTTGTTTGTCAGATATAAAATCTATTGGGGGATTAACAAGGTCATAATGTCTTAAATAATATTTCACAATTATTAAAAAAAGAGTTTTGTTTCAAACAAAATAAAAATTTTATTGCTGTTTTCATTGATTCGCCATAACTTAACAGTAGAAATCTAAATTTCAAGCGGTCGCCACACCAGCCTCATGTACTTAGGTACCTTTTTCATATTTATGACTACCGTGTGAATCCCCCATATTGTATGTAATTACACATGCCTGCAAATACAGAACGTTTTTAACTTTTTTTTGCTTTCACGCGTTCATTTTTGGTTTCATCTGACAACCTAAAGTACATAGTTCAAATTATTTATGTACATATATTTTTATTGACTTTTACAGGCTGTTCATGGATTTCAAACGTCATCGTTCGCAAAGAAAATTACAATTAAAACAAAAACAAGCTTCGAACAATGTTCGATTGTAATTTTCTATGCGAACGATGACGTTCGATATCAAGGTATATTTACACAAGGTAGACTCATTTGGGAGTGTATACATGCTGCTCTATAAAAGGTACCAAATTGTCAAAATTGTCTTTATATAAAACAAAAACAATTTAACGCACACATGTACAAATTTTTTCTCATATACACGAAATTTGACGTAAATAAGGTACCAACTATATGGGCCAACGAGTTTACCTTGTGTAAATATACCTACTTTGGTTGGATATCGTTAAACAGGCAGTTAATTGTATATCAGTTAATAAGGATTTTTTTTTTTAAAGAATAGGTATGTGTAAATAAATAATGATATGGGCCGTCACAAACAAATGACTTGCAAAAGTCTGATGTCAGATGCAAAATGCATACATGGTCGTGTAAACGCAAACAAATTTGCTTCTGTAAATGTCAGATGGAATTAGCAGTGTAAAATTTTTCAATTATACTACATTTTCACCTACGCAAAATCTAGTACTTACGAGATTTCGAGCCAAATCTAGTTGTTTTTTACTAGATTTCCCATACAAAACAAAATCTACTTCGTGACTAAATTAATTTTCTTGACATTACACAAGACAGTTGGAAAATGTTAAGGATTAGTAAAAAATTTCGAATGTATTGCTACTGTCTTGCCAGTACTGGCAAATGTAAACGCAATGTTAAAATAACAAGTCAACAAAGCCGAAATCAAGTGTACACATGAAATTTTTTGTTGTTCGAAAATAGAGTTTGTTTGTAAAGAACGGGATGTAAAGTAATATAATATTAACTTTCTGCCTGTTTTTCAATGGCGAGCGCAAGACTCACGAGCGTAAAAACAAATTTTTAAATTAAAAAACAGGCAGTAAATGCGTATGTATATACATTTTACATACACTTATGTATCTATGTGCTATCCTTTTTCAAGCTAATGTTTATCCTTCCATTATGTTCTTCATTTTCTTACATCTATTTAGATATTTGTATACAGATTTTTTTTAAATTAACCCCTAGTTTTTATATAGGTACACAGAATTTCTCCTTTTTTTCCTTATTTACCTACTCTATTGTTTTAGTCCTTTTCTAATATTTAAAATTTACTCGCTATTTTAGTGTTCTATGAACTCTGTAATAGTTAGCAACTCGCTCTTCCGTTCTTTATGTTTATGTGTGTATAAGTGTATTTAAGATTCTGTATTGTATTGAGGGAAGGAATTAAAAAAAATAAAGTGTACATACTAAATACGAGTAAAAAAGTAATTTAATTATTTAAAAATTTGTTAAGTTTTTACAATAATAGGTATTTGGCTATTTGTTAATTCGTTTATTTAATTTGACAAAAATTGTGTGCGCTTAAAACTCCTTTACAACAATGTGTCCAAGGTATGCTTTTATTTAATAATATTTAGTACTTAATAAATTGCTTACATTTTTCTGTAATCATCATAGTATATTTTCATATACCTATCTCATATCTTTTATAACTTTAGCCTACAACAAGCTTCAAATAACTCAAATAAAAAAATGGCATTCCGCAATCAAAACCGTAATCGCAACTTTGGCGGTAACAATTATGGTGGTGGTCCCATGGCAGGTGGCAATCGTGGAGGCATGGGTGGCAACATGAACATGTCCCCTTGGGAAGGTCAAAATGCTGGCGGTAACTTTGGTGGCAATATGCGCCAAGGTGGTGGCGGTAGCGGTGGTCAAGGCATGAATGCCCAAGCCATCAGTTTGGCCAATAATCTTTTGAATAATCTTTTCCGCAATCAAAATCCCCCTTCCCTTTTGGATATGCCTCGTGGTGGCAATATGGGTAACCGAGGACAACGTGGTGGACCGGTATGTATATGATTTTTTTTCTTTTATTTTTAGGTCTATATTTTTTTAACCAAAAAAAAATTTTTTTTTATTTAACAAATTTTTTTTAAAGAAAAGAATACATGGCATACAATTTTGAACTAAAAAGTTGTTAAGCAGGGTGGTTTTAAAAAAATGAATTTCTGAGGGCATATTTGTGCTTTTCAAATTTTTGTCTTTAAAAATTATTGACTTGAAAAATATTAAATTATATACCTACCTAATAGGTAACCTATAAAAAAAATTAGGAAAAATAAGAATAAACATTTTTAAATATTAATTTAGTCTTTCTACACTTGCTCATTTCTCATAAGAATTGTACAGGGCTAAAGAACTATATTTTTTAATTTTTTTCTACACTCACTGAATTCGGTTCCATGCACCGGTTTGGCAACAAATATCCGGCCGTATCCTCAGTACTATGAGTTATGTACCTACTACAACATTTTTCTACATCTTTGAAAGATGCTCCAACCTCATATACCTACATTGTTTCTTTTAAAATCTTTAAATTTTTTATTGTCATCACCAGAAGGGTTACTGCCGTATTTCGATTCGAAAGAAATAATTTACGAGTTCGAACAATTTGTACTGGCAAGGTTGTATTTTTAAAAAAATTTAAAATTTGATGAAAACTTTTTGTTCGTAATAGAGAGGGGCTGTTAAGGCGGAAGGGAACAAATCTAGTTTACCGACGCAGCTCCAAATAAAAAAAAAAAAAAAATAACCCAGGGTGATAGAAAATTGAAAAATAAGAAGAAAAAATAAAATAAAAAGTTGGCGGAAACGCTTAGTTTTCAAGTTATGGACGTTTTAAGTTTTTATATGAAGGTCCGATTTTCCACTACATTTTTATCTTTATATGGCCAATATTGGTATAATTTCAAAGCTTTTGACCATATCTTTTTAGATATACAAAATTTATTTGAAAATTACTATCTCTTTACCTCACATTACATTCTTTTTGCATTTTACATCAAAATATTTCAGAAGTGCACCAGGTTAGTATGTAGTTTATTTAAATAAAAGTGTAATACAAACGTAATCAAATTATAAACATGGGCGTCGCAAACGAAAACACTCCTGCATAGCCGACCTTCGGCCGGGCGCAAGGACTTTCTCCTCTATGGTATAGCAAAAACCGGCTTCGCTAAGTAAAGCTTCTCTGCATAGCCGGCGCAAGGATTTTCTAATCTATGGTATAGCAAGAACCCGCTTCGCTAAGTAAAACTACTCTGCATAGCCGGCCTTTGGCCGGGCGCAAGGATTTTCTCCTCTATGGTATAGCAAAAACCGGCTTCGTTAAGTAAAGCTTCTCTGCATAGCCGGCCTTCGGCCGGGCGCAAAGATTTGCTCCTCTTTGGTATGACAAATACCGGCTTCGCTAACTAAAGCTTCTCTGCATAGCCACCCATCAGCCGTGCGCAAAGATTTGCTCCTCTTTGGTATGACAAATACCGGCTTCGCTTACTAAAGCTTCTCTGCATAGCCGGCCTTCGGCCGGCCGCAAGGATTTTCTCCTCTATGGTATAGCAAGAACCGGCTTCGCTAAGTAAAGCTACTCTGCATAGCCGGCCTTCGGCCGGGCGCAAGGTTTTGCTCCTCTTTGGGATAGTAAGTACCGGCTTCGCTAAGTCAAAAGCTTTAAAATGATACCAATATTGACCATATAAAGATAAAAATGTAGTGGAAAATCACACTTTTATATAACCTCCATAACTCGAAAACTAAGCGTTTCCGCCAACTTTTTTATTTTATTTTTTCTTCTTATTTTTTAATTTTCTATCTACCTAGGTACTTTTTTTTTATTTGGAGCTGCGTCGGTAAACTAGATTTAAGCCGGCGGAAGTACATAACACGCGTTAGTTCGTCAACGAGTATCGTGCGTTTAAAAACTTTAGCGCGTAAAAAATTGCAAGTTACACAACACGCGTTATAAAAGCCATTCCTGTCAGTTGTTTTTTATTTGTTTACTTAAGGAGCATATAGACGACATGCTTTTGTCATCTGACATGTCAAATTTCCCACTGCAAAACACATACATGTCGTGTGTTACCTTTTTAACTTTGCTTCTGTAAAAGTCAGACGCAAAGTCATCTGACAAAATTTCAATTAGAGCGTGCTCTATTTTCTTCTAACAAACCATCTGACATCAGAAATATATGCCGGGAAGAAACTGGCAGCGGCGTCAACTATTGACGGAATCATTAGCCGGCTGAAGTTAATATATTACAATACCAAGATATGTATGCTCATCTTACCATTGAATAGAATTTATGTAAATATATACATAAAAACCGTTTCATTATAAAATTCTAAATTGGTATCTTTAAAATAAAAGAAAAAAATGTTAAGATGGCTAAATTATTTTACGGCGCAAATAAATATTTTCGTGGCGGCAGCAAGCTATTTTGAAACCGAGAACTACTTTGGTTTCTGCAATAACAATGCGAAAAAAAAACAAGAGACAATGTAAGAAGCAAATTACATGTACGTTTGTGACCGAATATTATAAACCTTATGTAAAACAGCAATTTTGACAGACATGAACAATTACATGTGACTTGAAAATTTGACATGTCAGATGACAAATACATGTCGTGTACGGGCGCCTTTATTTGTGCATTAAAAACGGGTTCGAAAGTATATCAAGATTTTGTTATTTTATTGAATTTATTATTTTTAAATAAATATTGAATGTTTTTTTAAGCTCTTCAATAAGTAATTCTTTCATGATTCACAAATTTGTTAAATTATTCTTTTTATTGTCAGCTGATTACTTGTCAAAAATACACAACGCGTTAAAAAGTTCAAAGTTAACCAACTTTCCGGCGCAAACGCGTCAAAATATTTTGCATGTAGCTTGTTCTATGAAAATGCACTAGTTTAATTTTTTTGACAGAAGACGACAGAGCGCGCGCGCACTAACGCGTGTTATGTACTTCTACCTTTAAGGAAGGCTTTTTGGTTTTCGATAAAGTATAAAAAACGTCCGTTTATTCGAAACAAATATTCCTCTCTATCATTAGTTCAACATGTTCTGTATATTCAAATAGTAGGTACTTGCTTCTGTGCTTCAAGGAAAGTAATTAATCCAATTGCTGCATAATTTATTAATACTTTTTTATTTAGTTTTCGCTAAAACAAGTTAATACAATAGATATTATAACAAATGGAAGATTGTTGCAAATCTTTAAAAAAAAAACTTCATGTTTTTCATTAACTACTATCGGAGCTTTTTTACTACTGAGTGACATTATTCAGTATTTCTCCACCAAAGGCTAGTAATCACGATGGTTGTTGTGTAAATTTGCAATATGTTAATTTGCAGGGCAAATTCTGATAGATCGTGAGCATACCACTTTTATTTTTTTGTGCAAATGTGCTATTTTTCTGAAAAAATTTTCTGGCAACACAAAAATTTCTGGCAGCACTGTTAAAAATCTTCATTTGTCTACAATTATACACAATTTTTCAGTTAAAATAAATTTTTTCTTTTTAAATTATTTAAATTCAATCTACTTAAATGTAATACTTTATAAGTTGTCTTAAAACCAATATGGCGCTTAATATGTCAAATGTTATTGTTTACATTTGTTTGCAACTGAGCAAATATGCACTACTAATTTTTGGGTTTTTTAGTGCAAACGAAGTAAGAAAGCAAATTGCAAATATTTTGTTGTTGTGTTGTGCAAATGTGTGTATTTTTGCCATCGTTTGCACACATTGCACTACCCATCGTGATTTCTCTTAATGCATAATATCACTGGTTTTGTGTTACAATTGTACCAAATTGGTACAACCGAAACTTTATTGTTGCACTGGTACAATTAATCCTTTTTTGGCACAATTAATAAAAAAAACACCTTGAGGTGGATAAGCCCACTCTTCTTTTCAATAATACAATTTCTTATTACATATGTTACTCCAGTCCTGGCCAGAAATACCAAAAATTGCATTATTGCTAAATTATGTTCATGAAGTTATACTAAGTCTACTTTCACACGTTTCAACTTTTGATGCTCAACTCTTATGTTTTTAGGTGAGAGAAGAAAGAAGAAAGGGGGTTAGTACAGAGATGCCTGTACTCGGTCAGTACGCTTTGTGTTTTTATTCGTTGGTATATGCCAGCAATGGCTGCATGTAATTTTTTTCTTTTCTTTTTCTCTTTGATTCGCTGTTAATGAAATTGTTGTTGTTTTGAACCGAAAAAAGTTGAAACCGATTGCTGCGTGTGATTATGTTGGCATCTTTAAAAGGGAATTGAAAAGAAGTTGAGCATCAAAAGATGAAACGTGTGAAAGTAGACTAACATATTCACCCCTATCGTGAATAACAAGTGGAATTTTTGTTCCCATGAAATTTTCATTCCCCTCGAAGGGAAAAAAGCAATCGTGAATCTCATGTGAAAAATTTTTCACGCTATCAGTTACAGTGAATGTAAAAAAAAGAAGAAAGATTACAAAAAATTAAAAATCTATGAAATTTTTTGTTCAAAAATATACAAGAATATACCTATGTAGTTTAAAGAAAAGTTTAAATAATAAAGCAAAATATTTAGTATTGGAGGGATAGTCCGGATAGTCCGGAGGCAATCGACCTATTGTTTTGCATTTTGTTGAGCAATATATCGGTTTGTTTGTCATTAACCTTATTAACACTTAATATTTGATTTATAGGAGGAACTACTTACATACATGTTCTGTTCCCTAGCAAAAATAAAGTGAGAAAATCTAAAGGAAATGTGAACAAATTACGAGGGAAAAAATTTTTCACGATAAGGGGAATTGTTATTCCCGTGAACATTTTTTCACTTTTTTTCCTCCTATCGTGAATAACAAGTGGAATTTTTATTCCCATGAAATTTTCATTCCCCTCGAAGGGGAAAAAGCAATAGTGAATCTCGTGTGAAAAATTTTTCACGCTATCAGTTCCAGTGAATGTAAAAAAAAGATTAAAAAATATTAAAAATCCATGAAATTTTTGTTCATAAATATACAAGTATATATATATGTTAAAGAAAAGTTAAAATAATAAAGCAAAATATTTAGTATTGGAGGGATAGTTTGATTACAACGTTAGTGTTTTGCACTTTTTAAATTTTATGTAGTAAAATATTTTCCAAAATTCTGCCACCAAGTCAATTGAAAGCTTCACATAATCCGCAGCCAATCGACCTGTTGTTTTGCATTTTGTTGAGCAATAAATCGGTTTGTGCCTTATTAACCCTTAATATTCGATTTGTAGGAGGAGCTACTTACATACATGATCTGTTCCCTAGCAAAATAAAGTGAGAAAATCTAAGGGAAATGTGAACAAATAACGAGGGAAAAAATTTTTCACGATAATGGGAATTTTTTCCCGTGATCAATTTTTCACGTTATTATTCTCCTTTGAGGCTGGTGGCTATTGCCTGGGACCGCCGGGATCCACTGATTATGTTGGCACCAGTTTGGATTTTGGTCGGTTGCCAGAGGTAATAATGCCCTCTAGGGAGAGCTGGTCGGGCAGGAGCAGATTATTTGGTGGATTTGCTATTTTCACTGATGGCTCAAAGATGAGGGGCACGGGTGCAGAGGTCTACATTGAGGATCTGAACATAAGAAGGTCATATAGGCTTCCTGGCGACTGCAGTGTTTTTCAGGCGGAGGTTCTGGGGGTCTGGAGGGCCGTGGAACTGATGAGGGACAACATTGATAGGGGCTCGGAGGTCACTATATACGTGGACAGCCAGGCGGCTCTTATGGCCGTAAGGGGCTGTTATGTGAACTCCAAGCTGGTTGATGAGTGTAGGAGGGCTCTGAGGGGAGCCTTAGGGGAGTATCTGCTAAGGTTATGCTGGGTGCCGGGTCATTGCGATATAGGCGGCAACGAGATTGCTGATGAGTTGGCAAGACAGGGCTCAGAGTTGGAGGATCCTGACTGTGTGGAGGCGGTTAGGCCTCCATTGGGCTTCTATTTTAGTAGAATTAGGGAATGGATAACGAGCGTGACCAATCGGGCCTGGGGGAGCCGAACGGACTGTCGGGTATCGCGGACACTGTGGCCGGTGCTTAGGAAGTCCGATTCGGTGTCGCTGTTGGGCAGGAGCAGGGTCTGCGTTAGGACCATGATAGGAATTATCACGGGCCACTGTATGATAGGCAGGATGGCGGTGAGGATGGGATCCGACTTGTCGGATATATGCAGGTTGTGCGAGGACCCTGAGGAGTTGGAGTCAGTTGAGCACCTTCTGTGCCACTGTCCCAGGCTGCAGGGTAGCAGGTTGAGGTGGCTGGGCAGTAGATTCCTGGGCGAATTAGGGGATGTCTCGGGTTGCGGACTCGAGAATCTGATAGGATTCGTAATGGGGATGGCCTGGCTGCGCGAGGGGAGACTGGGTGCTAACCGCTCGTAGGGCGGATTTGGATTTGGTTTAAGGGATTTCTCTCGGGGTTGGTCCTTTACCTTCTTTTCCTTCCTTTCTTTTCTACCCATCTTTCGGATCTGTCTTATGCTTCTGCTGCTTATTTCACCTACTTATGCCTTCTTGGCTACCTCTAATTAAGGCGTCACAATGGACCATATTGGTCTCTGGGTGAAGGTGTGAAGGAAACTTCACACCGGCCTTTCTACCTACCTACCTACCTACCTTCTCCTTTGAATTACAATTCTTCATGGGAGTTGTTCATGATCGCAAATATGTGAAAAGGGGAAAAATTACGAGGGAAAAATTATTCACGATAGGGGTGATTAAGTACATACATACATAAGTAGGTATATGTTCTCTCTATTGACTCTTTGGAGCATCGTCGGAATGTTTGTTGTGCGAATTCATCCCTGAGACGCGGGTGCATGCCCGTAGTACTCGCCTTTGCAGCAGATCACATCCAATTTCAATTTTGAAATTGGTGGACAATTTAGACAGCTTTAATTTTTTAGTCACCCTTTCATTCCACATTCTGTAACAATTTTAAAGTTATATAAATTGTATGCCAAATTTTAATTTAGGAGTTTTATAGTTTTATTTATTTATATGTATTTTTTACGGTTTTTTTAGCAACTAAGTTTTTTTATTAGTTCCATTTTGTTTTACGTTACTCTTTTTGTCTAGTGTTCATTTTCTTAAAAATATTTAAAAACAACATTTTACTTCTCTGAAATTTTGAAAAATTTGATGTTTGTTTTTTAATTGTTTTTTTTTTATTAATATCAACGAAATATAACTCCAAATGTTTTTTAATTTTTCTTTTCAAATAGAAATTAATGCATAAAAAATTTACTAATTTTAATTAACTCTTATTAATATGTAAATGATAAAAAATTTCTAGTCATATATAATTTAGTAATTTAATTGCTACAAATTAAGAATCAAATAATATTGTACTATTGTTTTAGTTTTTTTCCTGGATAATTTCCAAATCATTTCTAATTATAAATTGTTTTTATTTTATTCTCTCTTCTCCATGTTCTCTCTTACAAAAAATGTTATGTTATTGACATTTGAAAAAAAAAAAAACAAAATAATATTTCAATTGACCCTTCAAAACGAAATGTTGAATTGAAATTTTGGGTTTTTTTGGAACACAAAAATCACATAATCCTACTGCCACACAACTTTTTCTTCATCCAATCTACTACTACTATACAAAATAAATTCATCAACTTGAAACATCAATTGTGTTGTGATTTCTAAAACTGTGATGTATCCGATCTGATCTATGAAAAATGATGATGACAAACATAAAATATCAAACCTGATATTTGAAATAAATTGCAATTTTGCATGAATTTTGTTGTGCTTGTTCAATTGTTTGTCTGTTTCTTCGAAAAAACTGTCGTTGTGTCAACAATTGTTATTGTTGTTAATTGCCAAAATCGCTTACACAACCCCCTTTTGGAAAAAAATAAAACAAAAAACAACTACCATATTTTATTTATGCGTTTCTGTTTTTTTGTTAAAATATTTTTAATAAATTTATGTAAAATTAATTTTATTCCGGGTGTGCGGCAAACCTTAACAACAATTTATTTGTACAACAACTACACACGACTTTTTACTACGATTTGTTATTTGATTAACATTTTTGAAAATGGAAACAAAAACAAACTATATGCAACACAACATTTTGCAAATGCAATGTAAAATCCATAAACAATTAAACATTTTACGAAAATCTAAAAAATGGACGCGCCTTGATAAATTCTTGTGATGATTCTCTTTGTGTGTGCGTGATTAAATATAAAAATGCAACTGGTGCTATTCAACTACTCTGATAATCTACTACTAAACGATCCATCACCTTAAACTACCGTACTGTAACGTACCAAATGTAACTGCCTACCTAAATCAACTTTTTTTGAACTCTGTGATGCTAAAATATTAATATCTTTATATAAAAATACCAAACCTGTGTGTGATCGATTGATCTGCTCTGATATTGATTATATATTTATTATAAATTTATTATGATCGATTTAATTTAATTATTCTGCAACAAAAAACAATTGTGTGAAATTATTGTAATTAATTAATCTACTACAAACAAACATTAATTGGGTTTTCTCAACTTTAATTTATAAAAAAAACCAAAATTTAAAACTTGAAATATTAATGATATTTAAATTTTTTTTGAATATTTCAACAAATATTTTATGAAAATTATATAAAAATAATTTCTGCCACACGCCTTAAAACAACAAATATTTTTAAATATTTGATTGCCTTTTTTTAAACCAAACCATAAAACCACCACTCAACGCATTGACCATCGACTGGAAACCACTACAATTCGTAATAAAATATATATATTTTTCATATTTATAAAATATATGCGCCTGTTTTTACCACGAACCACAAAATGTACAAAATAAAAATGTGTTTAAATCTATTTCCTCTAAAACTGTGTTAAAAAACAACGTAAACAAATATTTACAAAATGTAATATTAAATTTGAAAAAAATCACCAACCAACACTCTTACATCTTAAAAATGTGTGTTACTTATTGAAAAAAATGCCTTTTTACAAAAATATAAATATTTTGCTTACAAAATATATCAATTTTTATAAATATTTAATAATTTTTTATTGTAAATTATCTCAAAAATTTTGAAAAAAATCTTTGAAACAAAATTGTGTGCGCATTTGATGAAAAAAAATTAAATCAAACAAAATGTAATCATGCAATTATATCATATAAAAATATAGATGGTCAATCGTGGTGGTCCTGGTGGCAATCGTGCTAATAACCGTCGTGGTCAAGGAGGTTTCCAAAACCGTGCTGGTGCTAAATCAGCATCTAAGCCCGGCGCTGGTGGCGGCATTCGTAAACAGAATGCCTTTGATCGTGCAAAGAAACTTTTGGCTAAAAATGCCAACAATAAAAAGAAGGATTCCGCTTCTGGCGATAAGAAAACTGAGAGGTAAGCCTTTAAAATCAAATCTTCAATACAACAAAACAAATTTTCAAAATAAATTTTCCATTGAAAACTGCAAAAAATATATATTAAATGTATTTTTTATAAAATATTCCATAATTTTTCAAAATATTTTTTATATTATATTTGTCTACTACTTACTATATATAAGCAAATCTTATATAGACGTGGGTGGGTTTTTGGGAGGTTTGAAGAGTTCTCTTTTTTTACTGCGTTTTATTTCAAGGTTTAAAAGAAACTCTTATATTGTTTATATGTTCTTTTTTTCTAAATAATTAGTCAAGCTAAGGAAAAAGTTTTTTTTAATTAAATATTTGTTATAATACTTATGTTTTAAATTTTATTTTTTTTTTATTTATAACTTAAGTTTCCGTTTTGCTTTATTATTTAATTTTTTTTTTATTTTTTACAAAAAGATTTTTAGAAAAAATCTCCATGTTAATGCACATTTTGTTACAAATCAAAAGTTAATGATTTGGTTTCAAATATGTATTTCTAAAGATTTTTCTAAAATTCTTTTGGTAGAAATTTGGGGTCTTTATAAACTATTATTTTACAAATACATAAAATATCTATTTCAGCTTTAAAATGGCTTAAAATATTCTTTCTGGTGTTTAAGTTTAATTATTTCTTTTGGACCCTTAACGAATCTAACAAAGTGCATCCAACCATATAATTCTGAAATTAAACTTTAAGTGTAATTTTAAAAATAAACTTGTCAAATTTATTGCATACATGATTAAACGTCGTTGTTCCCACGACAATCGGTTTTACGCAATGAACACCGATCAAGGATTGTCAACTCAGCAACCCTGTTCTTCAGGTTTTGTTGATTCAACCACAACAAGGCTGACTTCCAAAACTTACTAATACAAAGTTTGTATACAGTTTTACTACTGTATTTTAACCATGCACATCAGTGTTGCCAATTTAGCCATTTAGTGGCTAGATTTAGCCATTTTTCACCCTGTTTAGCCATTAAAAAATGAGTTTAGCCATTAGCCTTTTTTTTTAGCCATTTTTCAACTTGTTTAGCCATAAAATTTTTTACCGTTTTTCTTTTAAAAGAATAATTTTTATTTAATTATAAAAATTTATAAAAGTAAAATAAACATTTTGAACAATTAAAACGCCTTTAATTTAAATCACAACATTTACAAATGTTGAAAATCGCTATAAACTATGACGCTGAAACATCTTTCAAAATAAAGGAACAGTATTCCACTATTAAATTTATAAAATGGATCACCACAAACATCGCTGTTTCTTTCTGGTTGCAAGTATTTCAATAAAGGGATGCAGGCGGTAACAAAATTGTTTTAGAAATTTCAGACTATAAAGTTGCTCTCACTTCCATGGTCTAATGCTGAAGTAGAGAGGGTGTTTAGCCAAGTAAACATCGTAAAAAGTAATTTGAGAATTAGGATACATTAAGCAACCGTTAATTCGATTTTATCAATTAAGTTATTATTTTTACCATAACAATGCAATATTTATACCACCACCACAATAGTGGAGAGGGTACTATGCGTATGCGCTGATGTCTGTAACACCTTAAAATATTAGTCCTTAGCTCACTCACAATTTCATCGTATACCAATTAACTCAGAATCACGATGATTGTCCGGCTGGCTGGCTGTCCATGTAAACCTTGTGCGCAAAGTACAGGTCGCCATTTAGAGATTATTTGATAAAATTTGGTACAAAGGTTCTAATGTGGTGTAGGGTATCATAAAGAGGGGCTTAACCGACTATACTTTCTTACTTGTTTTTTATTGTAGATCTGGACTCAAAAGGTTGGGTAAATGTTGTCGTGAATATGATTTACCTTCAAATTATTTAAAACTAATGATTATTTGGAACTAATGAGTGATTCCCTATGAGATGAAAAATAACGACATCGAATTTTTCGATGATTTAATTTGTTTAACAAATTGATATTAACTCACAATTTCATCGTAAACAACTTTAAAGGAATTATATCTGTTTTGTTGTTAAATTTTAATGTGTTTTTATTTAAAAAAAAAGAAGCTTTTAGCCATTTTTTAGCCCATTTTTAGCCATTTTTTAGCCATTTTTTCCGGAAATTTAGCCATTTTTGGTCACCAAGTTTTGGCAACACTGATGCACATGCATTCAAAGTACCGAAACAATGCAACTATGTGTTCTGTTTATTTAAAAGTTTTAAAACGAGTGTGATGCAATGCATAATATTAAAATAAATCTGTATTGATTGCAAACTAAATGTCAAATATCAAAAAGCATCAACTTTAAAACCGATGCTCTGATTGCTTTTTGCTGCGTTACTAATACTTACCATTGATGTTTTGGAAGGGTTTGCATTGCATATATACTTTGTTCTTATACAAAGCATTTGACGTTTTGGAACCATTAGAACCATTAAAAAATGAGTATAACGTAATTATTCACATTGTATGAGTTACTGCCTGTTTGTAGAACACGAGCACAAAAGTGACTCGCTTAACTTTCATTTAAAACAAAAACAAATTTTGAAATATTGTTTTTGTTTTAAATGTATGTTGAACGAGCCACTTTTGCGCTCGCGTTCTACAAACAGGCAGTTATTTAAATAAGGAAAAAAATCTTAAATGCCTTTGATATGAAAAATTAAACACGGAAAATTTTTGCTTTCTCATTGCTCATGACACTCATTTATGAAAATCAGTAGCAACATTTTAAAACTTTCATACTCGTGAATGAACAATAAGAGAACGTTTCGTTCGGTACTCTGAATATACTGTCAAGGAAGTATTTAAAAATGCACCCCAAACTTTTTGGGAAAATTCGTTGTTGGGCTAAAATTCACAGAATCCAGAGAAGACCAGTATATTATATAATCTCCAGAAAATCAGTATTATTTCTTTTTTCTGACACTATCTGTCCCTTATGCAATATTCTCTGCGATGGAAGGAACATCCGAAAATCGTTCCTTACTGTTCTGAATGTTTTTAAAATTCAAACAACATTCAAATATTTTGTTTCCTTGTTTAATTTACCCCTTCAACAGCAAAGCCATTGAAGAGGAATCTAAATCGGAATTATTTAGGCTAGAAATACTCATATAACCATTACGAATTACGGCCTGCGCCTAATACGCCCACTCCGCAAGCTAGGCGAAGATTCCAAAGTTTACTTAAATTAACATTTCATAGAAGCTAGCTAGCTTTCCCTCAACAATAAATTTCAGTGTATTTATCAAATATGAAAAATTGGGAATTTAGCACGTCATACAGAAATATTATTAATAATAAATTTTGTATTCACAAAAACAACTTTGATGTAACATTTTTACTAATTACAGTCGGATTTTGATTTACAATGCTCGACCATTGCAACCTTTCTCTAATTAAACATACCATATTTTATCGGGTTGCTTGTACTGTGTAAACAAAATCTTCTTTGTTTTAAAACAAAATAAACAACTATTTAAGAATATTTTAAGCCATATTTACATACAGAGGTGTGCTGGAAATTGAAAACGTAAAACGCAAGAATTTGGAAGTTGTTTTTAATACACTTTTAATCTAATTTTTATAATTTATACGGCCATTTTCAACAAGTTCGGTTAAAACTAACTTTCAATTAAAGTTCCGGTTACCAATATGTTTTGACAGCTATAACCGATAGTTAATTATAACTGAACTTGGTGAAAATGGCCGATAAAGTTATACAATTTTGTTGAATAGAGAAATATTTATCATAAAATTCTTTTATTACAGAAAACTTATTAAAAAGCTACGTTTAAAATTCTTGCGTTTTACGTTTTCGATTTCCAGCACACCCCTCATAATTTAATAAATATCTCTTACTCCACGTTTATAAACCTTTCTAATATTACTGTTCACATTCCTATTCCTCCATAATCATCACCAAAATATCAATTATAGTTTTGTCAACAATATGGACTAATAAATATTTTTTTTAACTTTCCTTTATTTTATTCTCCACTTTTTTGGGATGAATTAAAAAATGATCCCAAAAAATAATCCAAACAACAGCAAAGAGTCTCCTTATGCCAATGTACCCAACGACATGTTTTACTGTCATCTCTGCAAGAAGCACATGTGGGATGCCAACTCATTTGAGAACCACATTAAGGGACGCACCCATTTGATGATGCGCGAAGGTATTGAGGAAAGCTATCGCCTAAAAGCCAACATGATCCGTCAGGAAGCCAAGATTGCTGAGCAATTGAAATCTATTGAACTGGATCGCTTGAAGCGTATGGGCAAGAGCAAACAACGTCAATTGGACTACTGTACCATGTGCGACTTGAACTTCCATGGCCACATTTCGGCCCATCGTAAATCCGAGGGACATTTGCAGTTGAAGAAGTTCTTGCATCCCAAGTGTATTGAATGTAACAAGGAATTCGCTACCCGTATCGACTACGATACACATTTGTTGGCTGCCGACCATTTGATTATAGCTGCCGAAAAGAATACCAAGGTTGGAGAACGCAAACGTCAAACTTTGCCCATTCTCACCGAAGAGGATGAATTAAAGGATGTCCGTCCCCCCACTAAGAGGAGGAAGAAGGTCGTTGCTAAGAAGACCACCGAAGGTGCTGAAGTAAAGAAGGAAGGTGAAGAAGAAGCTGAAGGTGAAGAGGCCGAAGGTGAAGATGTTGAGGTCAAAAAGGAAGGTGAAGAGGGTGCCGATGAAACCAAGGAAGGTGATGAATTGAATGAAACCCAAGAAGGTGAAGAAGAATTTACTTTGCCCGTTGATCCTGAGGATTGTATCTTAGACTTTCATGAGGGTGATGAAATTCCCACAGAAGTAGATACCCGTTTGCCCAAATACAACTGGACCCGTCCAGTTGGCACAGCTCTCATCACCAAACTCGAATGCTTCGAGTGCGCGTTGTGTTGCAAGTTCTTTGACACCGAAACTACAGTTGAAGTTCACTCTCGCACTGTTACTCATCACCGCAACTTCTTGAAGTTCATTAACGAAAAGGCCAGCGACACAAAGATCGCCCAAAAGCGTGCTGCTGCCGCCATTGAAGAAAGCGAACGCAAGAAGCGCAAGTTGGAAGAAACTGAAGCCGCTGCCAACGGTGAAGGTGAAAAAACCGAAGGCGCTGATGGTGAATTGTACGATCCATCCGAAGCCACCGGCGAAGATGAAGATGTAGAAATGAATGAAAATGGTGACGCCGCCGAAGAAGGTGACGGTGCTGAAGGTGAAGAAAATGGCGAGGAAATGGAAGCCCAAGAAGAACAACAGGATGAAGCCGAGGCTGAGGGCGAAGCTGAACTTGAACCCGAACCAGAGCCAGTCAAAGAAACCCCTAAAGCTGAAACCCCTGCAAAGACAGCTGCTAAGAACGCAGCTCCCTCAACACCGGCTTCTGCTGAAGCCTCTCCCGCCAAGAAAGCAGCGACACCTGCTGCCCGTGGTGGGGCCGCTAAGGGAACGCCGCGTAATCGTGGTCGCGGTCGTTACAACCGTTACTAAACTAAAAATTCTAACTTTTCAAGCTAAAAACTCCCCCTTTTTTCTAAGCACTTTCCTTGAATTGTCTTGTGAAAGTAATTGACGCGAATATTCTTATTCAGCAGAATCATTTTCATGACTTTTCATTATACATACATACTTTTTAATACATAAATTAAAATAAGTTATTTACCTAAATAAAAAACCATTTAATTTACTAAAACTTTCAATCAATCACAAATCATGCATTCAAAAACAACTTTTAACTCTTCAAAAAAAATAATCCAAAACGCCTACAATAAGATTGTATTTCCAAAATAACTTTTTCTTTATCTACCCTAAATCCAGAGCTATGTTTTAAACTCTAAAGAGAAAAAATACATTTTTAACAGGAAGATCACGTTTTAAAACTTATTATAAAACGTATGTATATTTAAAATCAAATACAACAACAAGAAAAATATACACCATGAATAGCTCCTCCGGTTAGCTTATTCCATACTAAAAGCACGGACATAAATTTTTTTTTTTTTTTTAATAATTGAATAAGCTTCACAAGTAACAAAAATATATAATTTTAAGATTTTAGTTTAATAAGTATTAATTAAACTTTGATTGAACGCTTAACAATATATTATTCTGAACCCCTTAATATATATTATTCTGAACCCCTTAATATACAATAAATATACTTATTTAAATTCTCCGAAAAACATGAGAAAACAAAATAAGACCTAGAAAATAATTTTATTATAAACAAGAAATTAAATTTTCTGTAGAAAAAAACATTGGAAAATATGAACAAAGAAATTAAAAATTTTAAATCAAATAAAACATACCAATGTAAGTGTATAAAAAACTAAAAAAAAATTTCGTTTTTATTCATAACAATGGTAAAATAACATATCGCACTTGATCATAAAGAGAGTGCTAACTCAAAACTATTTTTTTCAGTTTTTGCAAAAAAAAAAATGACACTTACTTTATGATTTAGTGCGATATGTATATTAGGAGTAAAATAAATGGGAGCGGAGTTAGTTTTATCTTTTTTCCATTTTAAATATTGAAACTAAACCATTTCGTCCCAGTGATTTTTTTTTCGAGTAACTTTATAAACAGGGGTGTGCTGAAAATCGCAAACGCAAAACGCAAGAATTTTAAAAGTCGTTTTTTAGTAAGATTTCTGTCATAAAAGAATATTATGACAAATATTATACAATCATTTCTCTATTAAACAGAATTTTATAACAAAAATTATAAAAATTTGATTAAAAGTGTATTATAAACAGCCTCCAAATTCTTGCGTTTTGCGTTTGCGATTTTCAGCACACCCCCCAAAACTTTGTGGTTACTATATAATTTGGGACTAGAAAACACGAATCTGAAGACCAAATTTTTTTAGATTTTTTGTTATTGAGAAAAATTGTGTTCGATTAATTGAACATTGGGCACTTTTAAGGCGAATTCATAAAGGTGACATTTTCCAGTCATCTGTTTATTGTTTATTTTTTTGTGTGTATACTGAATGTCAAGCTTTGTTTACATTTTGTGAAAAAATTTATTCAAATTTAAAATTCAATAAAAATTTAAATAGTTAAAAAAACTTATTTTAATTATATAAAACAAAAAAAGTGAAAAAATATAAACACAAGAAATTAAAGATGCGTAAGGAATAAGTGGAGCCACAATTAATTTGCAATTGAGGAGTTTCTTAAGCAATTGTGTATATTTTATTAACAAAAACAATTTCTTTTTTTATATTTTCAACAAATATTTTTGACATTCACTCTAACTTTTTACAAAAACAAAATACATATTATTTTTCAATAAAAAGGGATAGCTAGCATAACTATCTCATGATGCGGTCACCTTTATAAATTCGCCTTGGGCACTTTTTAGCATTTTTGTTTTATTGCTCTTATAGATTGTAAATTTAGAAATCCTAAGTGTTTTTTATAAACAAACTACATAATTCATGTTATTAAATTAAAGAAAAATAGAACAAGGCATTTATTTAAATTAAATATACAGTTGAACCTCGAGTATCCGGCTCGCAGATGACCGGGCTGAGCATAGATATTAAAAAAATGGTTATTAGATATATCGGGTGATTCATCGTGAGGTTTAAATAATAATGTTAAATAAAACATCTATTTTAAAGTGGACTTACAGTTTTTATTGGTTAAAAGAATAATTTATGGCATTAACTATATGAAAATGATATGGAAATTTTGGCCATGACTTCGTCTGAGGTGGTCCATTCGCGAATACCACGAGTAATGTTATCTAGCTTCCAAGCGTCAAACGTAGCTGACCTATTTCTGAGGACCCCAGGGGGGCTACCGCGTATTTCGATTCGAAAAGCAAAATTTTTGGAAACGATTTCCGATTCGAAAGTTAAACCTTACTGCGTGACTCGTTCGAAACGATGACAGAGTTGTATTTATAAACAAATGGGAAATTTTATTAAATGTTGGTAGCCAAGGCGAATTGACTAGAAGGTGGGGTCAAGTCAACATATCGTTAGCTAAATTTTTTTTTTTTTTTTTTTTTTTTATTAATTTTATTAGTATTCAAAATACTTTTAAGATTTCAACTATTTTTAAAATATTTTTGCAAAAATTGTAATTAATTCTATACATTTTCATTGTATCTTATAAAATTTGCACATTTTCTCTTAAATATATTAATATTTTCTTCATGTTTTATATTAAATGGTAAAGCATTGAAAAGGTTGAGACCTTTGTAAAATAAAGATCGCTGCCTATGTGTTGTCATAACCCTTTGAATTCGAAAATCTCCTGCATTTCTTAGTCCATATGGTTGTACTTCGCTGACATATTTTATTTGTTCGCATAGATATTCTGGCGCATCTCCTTGTCTCATCTTCTTAATAAAGTTCAATGTGTTGAGTTTCAATCTTTGTTGTACATTCATCCATTTAAGATTTAAAAGCATATCACTTACATGAGTATATCTATTGCATTTTAAAATTGATGCAAAAAGACTGTAACTAACAAAAAAATTCAAAATCGAGTTTCTGATTGATTATTATGAATGTTATAAGACTCCATGTCTTGACAAAGTTTTACACTTCTGCGATCAAAAATTGAGCTTTTATTTACAAAAAAACAAAGGAACGTAACTACAAGTTTTTTTGTTTGATGTATGCAAAACGACGTAATTACACATTTTGTTTCTAAGAAAATATAATGAAATGGTTTTCTTTGAAAATTGGTTGAAGAATTCCATCACCGTCTTATCAATGCATGTTTTTCTGACATGTTTGTAGTTTTCACTTTACAAAAATTTGCTTCTCCTTTAAAATTATATTTTTGTTAGTTACGTCTTTTTGCATTTTAGCTAACGATATGGTGTTTTTTTCGGTGGTCGATTTGTCACTTGTTTTTATGTAAACAAACTTATTTTTTTTAATAGCAAAATTTTTGGCAACCCGACCACAAAAGCAATGTTGTTGTAGAGTTGACCTCACCTAGTCAATTCGCATTGGTAAATACTATTCGATGTGTGAAAAATATTATATTGTTTTTTAATAAAAATTTATTGTATTTCCCTGTTGTTTGAAGAGTCAACAGAAAAAACCAACCATTACTTTATTCCGCTTTTTTTGCAAATGTAATTTTTTTTTTTTAATTTCAAGACCACAAATACTAAACCATTTTCAATAATACCGTTAGTAAACATTTATTTTATATCAATTATAATATTATTAGGTTTAATTTGTTTGTTTTACACTATTATTTATCTTGAACTTTGTCATTTGCACTTTGTCACTAACAAAATAGCTTTCGAAAAATTTCCTAACGCTTTTTACATAACTGACGCTCGTTTTCGAAATACGAAGTTGGAGTTTCTAAAGGGATTTTTATTGTTCGCAATATAGGGTGCGTTCGTAAATGCATCACTGCGCTGCATGTGATTTCAAATCGTTATATATTTATCAGTGAAGTAAATGTGGACCAAAAAATTGTGAAATACTCCACAAAAATAGTAGTCATACAATAAAAAAATATTATAATTATTTTTTATCGGCTATAAAAAAAGTTTGCTTTTCTGATGCAGCGCAGTGATGCATTTACGAACGCAACCATAGTGTTGCCGTTACGAAAGCGACTTTTTGTTTTCAAAAAGGTATTAACTTCCGTTCATTCGAAACAAATAGTACGAAAATCGTGATACACAGTACAAATCGTTCGAACTCGTAAATTATTTCTTTCGAATCGAAATACGCAGTAATCGCCCTGGTCATCTAGGGGCCGCCGATTTAAAATGACTTGCTTATTTGTTTCAAACATTTAAACCAGTGAAGGGCACATTTGCAAATCCTATGTACGCGTGCATATGAATAAAAATGCTGCTTGTGTGACGTCGACACATGTACACTATAAACTTCTGTAACGTGGAAATAAAATACCCCAGTATTTTATTTTCACGTTCATATGAATTCAATTGTTTGTATTATGACTTATTATCATTTAATATAATTATTATCTGGAAATAACAGTGAACGCCCTATTGTAATTTCTCAGTAAAAACAACACTGAACGCACCTATTGTAACAACCACATACACTCATACTATTGCATACACTTGTTTCAATTTGTTTATTCTGAGAATTCTCATTTGGTTAATTTCTGAATTAGTATGAATAATAAAGGTTTGGTTACAGTCGTGGCGATTCTCGTTGGATAAGAATCTGCCGCACAAGTCTCGGAAATTATATTTATAATTGAAGAGCCAACTGATTTCACGATTGTGACTTCGGTTGATTTTTTACATAAAATACCGAACCCCTGGGTTTGGTATTGAATAGAGTTGGGCAAAATCGTTGCTTTTGTGGAATCGTTCCGACCGATCCGAAAGATCAAAGGAACTAGGTCGTTCCTTTCGTTCATCGTTCCGGTTTTTACTTTGAACCAAAGTATAATCTTTGAACAATGAATGAACAAGGAACGAAAAAACTTCTCTGTCGTTCGTTAAAACGTCAACAATCAAATATTTGTTATTGATTGTCTTTATGTTGTGGCGTTACAACTACCTACATAAGAATTATGTATTTTTTAAAATGTTTGTTAAAAAATAATAATAAATAATAATGAGTGGTATATTGCTAAATTGATTTAATTATACATTTTTTATATGTCACGACAAAAATACACAAAAGTCGGCAACATTGATCAATACACAAAAAATAACCCTACAAAAATACATGTGATCATCCAACGAATTGCAATTGCGGAACGAGGAACGACAAAAAATTAACTATTGAAAAAGTCCGCACCGTTCCTTTTAGGGAATCGTTCAATGGAACTAGGTCGTTCCGGAACGACACAACTCTAGTATTGAATACATAGTTGCCAATTTAGCGCCTTTGGCGCTAGATTAAGCGCTTTTTAACTGTCGAAAAGGCGCATATTTTTTCCTTAGCGCTTTTTTTAAAAAGAGCGCTAAATTAGCGCTTTTATTGATACCCAACATTTTTGTACTTTTATTTGCATACATTAAAATCAAGACACATTAAACCAAAATTTGTTTCCGTTTTGAAAATACTTTACTCTGAAAAGCATTCTATACAAGGAAAGAAGTTTATTTTCTAAAGAAATCCATTTCGTTTCTTAAAACAAGAAAATTCAAAACTAAATAACTGATTTTAACTTATTTTGTTCGTATTAAGTAAAAGTTTCTTAAATAAAGAAACATTTTCTCATGATTAAAAAATTCACGTTTTTGGTATATGATCAAAAATTTCAAGAAGCATTTTTTTAATATAAGTCTGATTTTAAAATAGAATCAAGAAACAAAGTTTTTTTATAAACTAACTAGTGCTATACGTTTTTATGGAAAAATTTTAGGCTTTTCTTCTGATTTTGTAAAATAAAAAGCAAAGAAAACTTGATTTAAGCAACTATAGAATTAAAATTAATTTTTTAGCTGTATTTAAGTAAATTTTAGTTCGCTTTGAGTCACAACTTTTTGCTTATGTTTATATACAATAAGAAATTTTTGGCTTGGACGAGAATAGTGCAAAATTTTCGTGGTTCAAGACATATTTTCTTATCACAAAGGGACCACTGAAGGACCCAAGTGAGCTGTCTTTTGATGGCTGCCCATGGAACCTAAGACATATTTTCTGGTGAATTAGTAAATAATTCTTTCCGTGTATAGTTGAAATTATATTACTTTAAGCTTCCTTAAATATCAGAAAAGGCTTTTTAAAAATATTAAAGTTTTATTAACACTGCTCGGCAAAAAACTAAAAAAAAGTCGATCTAGAGAACTTGATTATGTGATTTTAACCCATTAAGGACGGATGGGTATTTAAATACCCAAAAACAGAGCCTTCGTAGAAAAATTCTGGCTAACTTCAGGTAAGAGGTATCGTAAATTGGTTTTTACAGATAGATAAAGAAAGGATAAGACTACTTAAACAAATTTTTGAAATTAAATGTTGCCCCTTTTAATTGGGTAAGTAAGCGGCTTATAAGTTAGCAATTTTTAATATTTGGAAAAAGTGAACGACAACGGCTCTGGAAAATTGGGAGAGTGGAAAATCGGAAAACCCTCTTGGTGACTTATAGCCTTAGGTGTGATCTGCTTTAGAAAAAAATATAAGCTAAATTGGGCCAATAACGTTGACCACAGGTTTGATTCAATGACATGGGTATTTAAATACCCTCTTCGCTGTCAGAGGGTTCAAAACACATAGTTTTTTTTTAATTTTTGGCAAGTAAAAATGCGATGTTTTATGTAAAATGAACTATTTGTTAGTAAAAAATAAAGAAATATATTCACAACTGTGGTCGATTATTGAGATAATTTTATATTTTTAATGTTTTTTGGGACACCAGCATGAAAATGTGCAAAACAAGCCTTTGTATGTAACTTAAATTTGCATTTTGTACAACCAAACTCAGTTTTGCTTCACATTGTCCGAATCGGCCAAGCTGAATTATATGGCTTATCATATGGTCAAAGCTCTCCATGCGCTTTGCCATTTCTTGTGCATTTGTGACAACTTTTTCTCTTACACCAATGCTTCAACAACGCTCACATGAAATAAAATTGACTCATGATTGGAGATCCTTCAGGTGTTCTTAGCATGCAGTGTAAATTCCTGGTATACACCATAGCAGCATCCAAAGCATTAGTAAGAAGGCCTCGGCTCTTTCGTATAAAATATAAAACATTCCACATTCCCTTCTATGACAACAGAGAAGAGAAGGAGTAACATTTTTTGCTATGTTTTTTCGCACAAGCAAAAGCAAAAGAATTTTTTTTTTGATCCCGTTACCATTCTTATGTAACTGCAAAAGAAGCGAGAGCAATGACAACGTGTGTAAAAAGATATGAGAGTGGAATAAAGCGAGCAAACCTTGTAAAGGGCCAATGTTGAATGTGAACCTCACCTTATTATGGCTTATTATTAATATGGGCGTTCAAATCAAAATGCACTTCGTGATTCAGTGATGAGGCACATTTTCACCTCAGTGGATTCGGCAATAAGCAGAGTTGCCGCATTTGGGCGAATGATAATCCAAGAGTGATTGTCGAAAAACCAATGCGCTCACAAGAGTGACTGTTTGGTGTGGCTTATGGGCTTTTAATGGCCCGAATTGGAAGATATGGATGTGGACGATATGTGCTTTCAACAGGACGGTGCCACACAGCTTACGAAACAATCTATCTTTTGCGCAACGAATTCAATGGCCGTGTTATCTCACGTGGTGGCGATGTCAATTGGCCGCCAAGATCATTTGATTTGACAACGTTGGTCTTCTTTCTTTGGGGTTATTTGACAGAAAAGGTGTACGTCGATAAGCAAGCAACAATTCAAGAGCTATAGGATGAGATAATTCGGCCCATTACCGGCTTAGAACCGCAATTATGCCTCAGCCATTTGGCCGATATTTTGACCCATACATGATTGAACCATACCAATATTTTCATAATAAAAACAAATGACAATAACTTCCTAAATAATTGGTTTTTTATTCAAAACCAACATCGGCCCTTAAAATTTCACCATCCTTTTCATCCAAAAGAAGGATTACAAAGGCCCTCTAGAAGGCATCCGTACTTCTTCCTTTTCCCGCTGGGACAGATTCAACGTACATAGTGAAATAAGCACACAACACACACATCAATGCATGCAATAAATGAATTTTAAAATTTTTGGTTTTCAAAAAATCTTGTGTTTTAGAACTCTTTAAGAGCGAAGTGGGTAGAAAAATACCCATGGTCTAGGGGCCAAGGTTTGACAGGTAAAAATAAAAAAAAAACGCAATGTCAATATAAATGCCCATTATATCAAATGTGTTAAATTTCATCAAAATCGTACCACGAAATCGGGGTTCAGTCTTTAATGGGTTAATTCACTTTAGCGTGCTAAATGCAAAAGTTTATTCAATCATGTTTAGTTAACATTTTGTTTACTGATTTCTTGCTTTTTTTATTCATAATATACTTGGATATCTGATAAATGATAAAAATACTAATTTGCATGGAAAAATCTATATATATAAAAATGAAAAATGTTTGTATGTGTGTTTGTTTGTTTGTTTGTTGGCTTATAGACTCCTAAACTACTGAACCGATTTTCCTGAAATTTTTACAGATACATCACGTGAGCCCTGAAAATAAAATAGGCTACTTATTTTTTCGATAGGGGCAGGGGAATTGGTATCCCCCATAGGATGCCAATATTAATTATCGCATATATTAAGATCCGCTGCACGCATTATGCAGAACTTTTGGTAGTAAGATCTTCTGAGCCCCAAAATTAAAATAAAATAGCAGCGGGGGAAGTGGAATCCCCCATAGGACGCCAATGTTTAACATCGCATATCTAAAGAACTGTAATAGTGAGAATGTTCAAACTTTCTAGAAGTCACTCTTATGGTATACAACACTTTTGAAAATAACAATAAAGCGGATAGGCGCAGGGGGGAAATACCTCCCATAGGATGCATATATTAAATATCGCTCAACTGAAGAATTATTAAAGGCAGAGTCTTCAAAAGTGGTTAAAGCTATTATTATAGTAAACTATAAATTTCAATATACAAATGGGCGGGGTAGACGGGGGAGGAGCAGTACCCCTCATATATAGAAATATTAATAAGAGCCACTGAACGCATTTTGTTGAACTTTTGGTAGTACGATCTTCTGAGCCCCGAAATTTAAATAAAGTAGCAGCGGGGGAAGTGGTTTTCCCCATAGAACGACGATGTTTAATATCTCTTATCTTAAGAACTGTTATAGTAAGAATGTTCAAACTTTGTAGAAGTCACTCTTATGGTATACTACACTTTTGAAAATAAAAATAAATATCTCTACTGTAGAACTATTAAAGGGAGAGTCTTCAAAGTTGGCTAAAGCATTGTAGCGAAGCGCAACGGGTTAAGCTAGTATAATATAAAATATAAAATAATTATTTGTAAAATATCAATATCGTTCTCAAGTTATGATAAAATATATGTAGCACATAAATGCCTTATTTCGGTCAAAATATAAGACTAGCCCATAAAAGAACAAGACATGATAGAAACAACTGAAAACGGATTTGAATTTAGCGCAGTAATATCTTTGTTTTTCATAAATTTTTATTTAAAACGATTTTTTTTGACGGCCAGTGTTACTAATAAAACTTGGATCTTAAACATGTCATTAAGTTTTTTATTTAAATTTTATTTAGCGCTTTTTGATTGGAGACACGGCGCTTTTTGATTAGAAATAGTTCACAACCCTGATTGAATACATACTCACAGTGACTTCGGTCATCTGTTCCGACAGTGATTTAGTTCACCTGTTCTTACAGTGATTCAGTTCATCTGTTCCTTACAGTGATTCATTTCACCTGTTCTTACAGTGATTCAGTTCATCTATTCTTACAGTGATTCAGTTCATCTGTTCCTTACAGTGATTCATTTCACCTGTTCTTACAGTGATTTAGTTCATCTGTTCCTACAGTGATTCAGTTCATCTGTTCCTTACAGTGATTCATTTCATCTGTTCTTACAGTGATTCAGTTCACCTGTTCCTACAGTGATTCAGTTCATCTGTTCTTACAGTGACCACGGTCATATGTACTTGTAGAGCAGTGATGTTCATTCAAGCAAACAATTGTTTAGAAGCCCCACCCCTTTGTTTTTACGCTCATTTATTTAGTTGCACACGTACGGACAGCGTTACCGTTGTGATACTAAAGTATCATTTTGACCCTTTTTCGACGGTGTTGATACCTTTTATGACCCTTTTTTTAAATTATACTTTTGTATCAATATCACCTTTTTTATGATACTTTTTGACCCTTTTATGGAAATAGCTCTCACATTTTGTTTCTTGTCAACACTGCGGAACAGAAGTGCTAAACAAATGTTTTCGAAATAAGATATGGAACAGACTCAAAGTATAAACTTACAATTCCATGCTTTCTTCTCCTTGATTTTTGATAGTAAAGTACAATTTCCCTAAAAGCAACCATAACTCATATAAATATTTGTTATTTTTTACGGTGGTTTCTTTTCAAGACAAAAATTTGACATTTTATTAAAAAAATGCAATTTGGTGTTTTGCTCTCTTAAAGAGTAGTATGTTTTATTCAAAAAAATTCGCCCTTAATAATGGCAAAAGGTATTGAACTTTTTGCCTTCTTTTGAATCGAAGTGTTGAGAGTGCCCTAACAGGAATGAAAACAAGAGGTAAAAATTGCTAAATTAGCGGAAATTCCCATATATATGATAGCAAAGTCTTATATTTATTAAAAATCGTAAAAGCTTTAAAAATCTGACACTTACAGGAAAAAATCGCTTAATTCGATAAAATGGTTACAATTTGCGAACGATTGCAAAATTTAAAACAAACACTAAAATTTTTTGACATCACTAAATCGGAAAATTACATAAAAAATATAAAAAAATTAGCTATGTGTTTAAAATAGGACAGAGCATTCCATAAAAAAAATTAAGTTTTTTGAGCTCTTCCTACCTGAAATATTATTTGTTTGTTTGCTTATAAAAAAACTTGATCTTATTATGTTCATTAAAATGGGAAATACTGCTAATAAACAACTTGACCCTTTTTTTTTATTGAAATACCCTTTTTTTACCCCTTTTTCTGGAAAATACCCTTTTTGTGACCCTTTTCGAAAATTTCCAACGGTAACCCTGCGTACGGAAGATGAGTTGATCTTATTTCAAATACAGTGTGTAAGATAAGTAATATAATAAAAAAAATTTTTGAATGTTTTTAAGAAATTGTCATAAAAGCATAAATGTAGAAGAATTTAGTGAAGTTTTTTTTAGATTTAATTCTTAATTTTAATTTCTAAACATGCTCGCACTTCACATTGAATTTTTTTTAATGGTGATATTTAAAAATTTCCAATTCTTACTGTTTGTAAAAAATTTTTAAAAGTTAAAATTTTAAAAGTTAATTTAAAAAATAGAAAATTTAGTTGGACGGTATTATTATAAATATTTTACAATCAAAACAATTTATTTCTATTAAATTTAAATAAAATTTGTGCGACTAGTTTTGCGTATCTCTGTATTTTGAAACTCTCTCATAATACATATGCAAAACATTTTTGAACATCAATGTTGTAGAGTAGAATCATTGTTCTGCTATCGTTGAATCTAGCCCTAACCCCGGGTCTCCAAGTAGCAATATTTATTGCGGCAAACGTCAAATTTGATTGCTCCATAAAATTTGCGACGTATAGACCGCATATTGCTATGAGTGGCAATCCATTGCGCAATGATTGCTATTCTTATTGCTTGAGCAATTATTGCTTAGCAATCTGCTGTCAAATCAGTTGTAATTTGTATGACATTTCATTTCTCTGTACGGTTGTTTATTTAAGAAATATTGTACGTATTTAGAGAACTTCCGCACGAGCCGAAGCTGACTATTGTTACAGCCAGTGTTACCGTCGGATATTTTAAAAAAGTACCAAAAAAAAAGGGGATATCTACAAAAAAAGTGGCACCACAAAGGGAATTTTTTTAAATAAAATAAGTACACCACATGCATTTTTTACGTTTTTTTTTCTATTTATTATAATATTAAATGGTATAAAAACATAACAAAAAAAATTGTATAGCTATTATATACACTAAAAACAATTAATCGTATTACAATAGACATACATACCTACTTACAAACGGCTCATTTGTTGTAAAAACTAAAATAAATATTTTGGAAATATTTCTCTCGAGAAGTAATTTTTATAAAATATTGACTTTAATTAAATTTGTTAAATTTTTTTTCTGCCAAACATGTTTTTTGGATTATGACATTATTGTTGCAGCAAATAGAAGATATTTATGTAATGTGTTTTATTAATATATTTCTTGTACTTTTCCTTCTGAATACATTTTCTTTGATTTATTAAAGACATTGTATTGCCCAGGTAGACACTTAAAAACTTTTTAGAAATTTATTTTCCCATTCCCCCAGATTCTCAATTACTGTAATTTCGAAAGATGATTTGTACCACAATTAATAACAAAATCCATAGTTTTATAATTTTATTCTACAGTCAACCTAATTACAAAAGTTGTAGAGCCAGGCCCACGATGTCGACAAGAACGTTTCTTTGGTATATTTGTATTGAAAACAAAAACCAATTTTATTTATTTATAAATATGCGAAAGAAATGTTCTTGTAGACACCGTAGGCCTGGCAGCTAATCCTATAAGAAAAAAACGAAAATATCACTTTTTCAAATACTTTATATTTAATCAGTTCCGCAATTTAATACAAATAAATGCATACATGCTACTGAATTTAAGTGCTAGTGTTTTAATTTCTATAATATTAATTTTTATCCAATTTCGTCTATTATTGCTTAAAATTTTTGTAATCAGGTTTATAAACCAAAACTATAAAACTGGATTTTGTTATTAATTGTGGTACAAAACATCTTCCGAAATGACAGTAATTGGTGTATCGTGATGGGAGAAAACTACGCTCATATTCGTCTTTAGCATTCCCTAAAATATAAGAATCAGTTGGAATGGTTAAACAAACTTTTTCAGTGTAGTCCTGTGTTTCATAACATTTTTTTACAATTAATTGTTCTTAAAATGACTATATAAAGGGTGGTTAAATTTCAAGGGCCGATGTTGATTTTGAATAAAACACAAACTATTTAGGAAATTATTGTAATTTTATTTTATTATGATATATTGGTATTACTCAATTATGTATGGAACAAAATATCGGCCAAATGGCCCCCGCAACCTCGGCGGCACACCTCCATCCGATGGTCCAAATTTTCGATGACCCTGAGGCATAATGGAGGTTCTATGCCGTAAATGTGCCGAATTATCTCATCCTTTAGCTCTTGAATTGTTGCTGGCTTATCGACGTACACCTTTTCTTTCAAATAACCCCAAAGAAAAAAGTCCAACGGTGTCAAATCACATGATCTTGGCGGCCAATTGACATCGCCATTACGTGAGATAACACGGCCATTGAATTTGTTGCGCAAAAGAGCCATTGTTTCGTTAGCTGTGTGGCAAGTGGCACCGTCCTGCTGAAACCACATATCGTCCACATCCATATCTTCCAATTCGGGCCATAAAAAGTTCGTTATCATCTCACGATAGCGAACACCATTCACAGTAACTGCCTGACCGGCCTCATTTTGGAAAAAATACGGCCCGATGATGCCGCCAGCCCATAAACCGCACCAAACAGTCACTCTTTGTGGGTGCATTGGTTTTTCGACAATCACTTTTGGATTCTCATTTGCCCAAATGCGGCAATTCTGTTTATTGACGAATCCACTGAGGTGAAAATGTGCCTCATCACTGAAGATGATTTTCTTCGAAAATTGATCATCCACTGTTGCCATTTCTTGCCACCATTCTGCCCATTCACGACGTTTGGAATGGTCAAGAGGCTTTAGTTCTTGAGCCAATTGCACCTTGTAAGCGTGTAAATGCAAGTCTTTATGCATAATGTTCATCAACGACGAGCGTGAGAGGTGCAATTGTTGGGCACGACGACGAGTTGAGGTGGACGGCTCTTCAGCCACACTATCGCGAACAGCAGCAATATTTTCTGGTGTTCTCACATCTTCTACAGACCCGGTTTGCTCGAATTTTTCCACGATTTTTGCGATTGTACGCACATTTGGACGATCAAATTGAGTGCACGATATGCATTTTGATTTGAACGCCCATTTTCATAATAAGTCTGGATAACTTTAACACGTTGTTGGATTGTGTATCTCTCCATGGTTCAAATTGAGTAAGTCTGAAATAGAGAAATGTCAAATAAAATTCGGAAAAAAACTTGGCGTTTAGGTGTGGTTCACATTCAACATCGGCTCTTACAATTTAACCACCTGTTTATTCTTAATATTTTTTAAGAAAATTAAAATTTAATTTAAAATTTATTTGGGCACTTTAAAACTTTACTAAAATAAAACACAGCTTGTCGGTTTAAAGTTCACTTTGCAAGTCCTTATTTATTTATTATTATATACAAAAGACGCTAAACTTTGTGTATTTATTTGCAATTCAGCACTACAGTTAGATTTAACATATTAAGCAGTCTTAGAGTTTACAGGTATTATTGAGTTAATATTATCGAATTCATTTCTGGTATTATTATTGGTATTATTATTATAATTCAAATTAAACTAATATTATTTATTGTAATATGGCGCAACATTCCGGCCCCATTGAACGACTGCACGTCTTCAACTATTAGGCAGTGGAGCCAATTTGTGCACTGAACGCCAAAATGTTTAATCTTAATAGTTTTTAAGATATTTAAATTAGGTTTTTTAATTTTTTCTTTTTGTTTGGGGCTTTAAAACTTTACTTAAAGGAAACACAGCTTGTCGGTTTAAAGTTCACTTTGCAAGTCCTTATTTATTTATTATTATATACAAAAGACGCTAAACTTTGTGTATTTATTTGCAATTCAGCACTACAGTTAGATTTAACATATTAAGCAGTCTTAGAGTTTACAGGTATTATTGAGTTAATATTATCGAATTCATTTCTGGTATTATTATTGGTATTATTATTATAATTCAAATTAAACTAATATTATTTATTGTAATATGGCGCAACACCACCCTTTACTATACTTTCGTAAAATGTCTTCACTTGGAACCCAATCTTCAAGGCTAGTATCTAACGAATTTAAAGATAAAAGCATGGATTCGCAAGTACTTACTTTTAACCTATTTGTTACTTTGTTTTTTATTAAAGCTAACTTAGTAAAAACACTACTGTGTGGCTATGTAAAAATATGAGAGATCAATTTGTAAAAGTTTGAATATATATACAGGTATACTCATCAAATCTATTTTTCAATGTTCAAATTTCCCGCCAAAAATCTTCACAGCATTCGAAATTTTCAATATGTGTTCATAATTCGTGTCACTTACTTTACTCTCTAGAAGTTTAAATTCTGGGTCAGTTATAATATCTTTAAACTCTGAAACTAATTCGAAATAGTTTATATCTTCATAAGACACTATAAATAATGGGGGTAAATACTTCAATATATTGAGCTTTTTGTTTTTTATATCAATTCTTGTTATCAATTCTTTACACAATTTTTGGTAAAAACTTAGATTTTACTTTTAATGTTAATTACAAACATTTTAGAAAAGTTTTCGGTACACAAATCTTCGATTTCTGCTTTACGACCAATATATATATGCGAGATATCTTTACCCCCTTATTCATAAAGCTGGGAGTTATAATAAAACAGAAGAAAAAAGTGTATTTTCCTAACTTAAAAAGTATCAAAAAAATGGCAAGAATCAAAAAAGGTACCACATTTGGGTGCATTTTTTAAAAGTGGCCAAATAGTATCCAAGCAGTCGAAAAAGTGGCAAATTGCCACTTTAGTGGCACCAACGGTAACGCTGGTCACAGCGACACAACGGCGCACACCAAAGGCCTCCCGACGAAAAAGAGGAATTAGATAGCCGAGTACCCGAACCTGTTTAGATAGCCGATTACCCGAACCTGATCGTCTAGCCGATTACCCGAACCTGTTAAGATAGCCGGTTACCCGAACCTGATCGACTCGCCGATTACCCGAACCTGTAAAAATAGCTGGCTGCCCGAACCTGATAAAATAGCCGATTACCCGAACCTGCTTACATAGCCGATTACCCGAATCTGCCTAGAAGGCCGATTACCCGAACCTATCTAAAAGGGCCGATTACCCGAACCTGTCTAAAACCTGATTAACCGGAGCCGATCCGACGCCCAGTCGACATCAGTCCTGCGACGTCCGAAGTTAACTTGTGCCGAACATCTAACCTCCCGACGAGTTGAACTCGTGTACTAGCCGAATGATCCTATTTTATGTTTTCATATCTTTCAAATTAACTCTGTATTAATATTTAGAACCACAATAAAGAATACCCGTATTATTAACCCCCAGCAAGGGTAAATACAAATCTTATCACTTAAGGTTCGTGGATCCGTAAGTATACCCTGGACACGATTAAGCTACTCCAGCCATAGAGAAAACCACGTTACACTTCTTTGTGTGGTCTGTGACGATGTACGTTTTGCTGTTGCTTTGTGGTTTTTTCGTCAACACAAGCTGTAACGACTTTATTTTGGGGTATACTCAGCCTTGTCCAGGTCCGTTACAAGAAAATATGACACGTGTTGGGTTTAATTAATTTTTAATAAATTCAATAATTTTTATTAGTATTATAAGGAATATAGTTTACAAGTTATTATGTATAATTGGTTGTGTTGTGTTCTGCTTATGCCGCCTCAGCACTCCTTCCGTGGTATGTCCTCTCTTGCCTCGTTGCTGTTGACACTTGGTTGCTTAAGCTGGTATAAATTCCAGTGTTTGAAGCTTTGTTGTGCCGCTTGTTACGGGGAACTTTTGGAGAAGAAAACACTTATGGGGTTGTCACTACGGGATTCTTCGGGTTGTACTTAATCTCGCTCTACTGGTTATTTTGTTTGGTGTTAGGAAAACACGCTGGGAAATTTGTCTACTGGGTATTTTGTTTGTTTACCGAATATCACTCTGTGTTAGAAAAACCACGCGGTGAAATTGTCTACTGGGTTGTGTTTACTAGATTTTCACTCCGTGTTAGAAAACCACTCGGTGAAATTGTCTACTGGGTTGTTTTACTAGAATTTCACTCCGTGTTAGAAAACCACTCGGCGAAATTGTCTACTGGGTTGTTTTACTAGAATTTCACTCCGTGTTAGAAAATTACTCGGCGAAATTGTCTACTGGGTTGTTTTACTAGAATTTGACTCTGTGTTAGAAAACCACTCGGCGAAATTGTCTACTGGGTTGTTTTACTAGAATTTCACTCCGTGTTAGAAAACCACTCGGTGAAATTGTTTACTGGGTTGTTTTACTACAATTTAACTCCGTGTTAGAGAATCACTCGGCGAAATTGTCTACTGGGTTGTTTTACTAGAATTTCACTCCGTGTTAGAAAACCACTCGGTGAAATTGTCTACTGGGTTGTTTTACTAGAATTTCACTCCGTGTTAGAAAACCACTCGGTGAAATTGTCTACTGGGTTGTTTTACTAGAATCTCACTCCGTGTTAGAAAACCACTCGGTGAAATTGTCTACTGGGTTGTTTTACTAGAATTTCACTCCGTGTTAGAAAACCACTCGGTGAAATTGTCTACTGGGTTGTTTTACTAGAATTTCACTCCGTGTTAGAAAACCACTCGGTGAAATTGTCTACTGGGTTGTTTTACTAGAATTTCACTCCGTGTTAGAAAACCACTCGGTGAAATTGTCTACTGGGTTGTTTTACTAGAATTTCACTCCGTGTTAGAAAACCACTCGGTGAATTGTCTACTGGGTTGTTTTACTAGAATTTCACTCCGTGTTAGAAAACCACTCGGTGAAATTGTATCTGGGTTGTTTTGCTAGAATTCCACTCCGTGTTAGAAAACCACTCGGCGAAATTGTCTACTGGGTTGTTTTACTAGAATTTCACTCCGTGTTAGAGAACCACTCGGTGAAATTGTCTACTGGGTTGTTTTACTAGAATTTCACTCCGTGTTAGAAAACCACTCGGTGAAATTGTCTACTGGGTTGTTTTACTAGAATTCTACTTTGCCATTTCTTACCTGATGTGTTCTCGAGCTCGGCTGGATAACAAGTCATCGTTCAAAGTTTATGTTGCCCTTTTTATACTAAATTCGGACTAATATTTTACACTAATAACAATCAGCCTGTATTTGTTGTTGTTATGTCTCTTTACTTGTCCTATGTATATTTTGTTGCTTGTTGTTTACATGTTTAAAACTGCTTGCTTTGTTATTGTTACTTGTTTGCTGTGTCTGTTGTTAGTGTTATTTGTTTACTTGTTTGTCGCGCTTGTGTGTTTGTTGTTGGTTGTTATTTTACCATGCGCATTCCTGCCCGTTAGGTACAGTGTGTTACAAAAGTTTTACGACCAACAGTAGTGATCACAGTG
This sequence comes from Pollenia angustigena, assembly GCA_930367215.1. Taxonomy (NCBI): domain Eukaryota; kingdom Metazoa; phylum Arthropoda; class Insecta; order Diptera; family Polleniidae; genus Pollenia; species Pollenia angustigena. The sequence continues at coordinate 217,029,452 of OV884058.1, read as the reverse complement.
TGAGGCAAAGTGTAGTTGATTTAAAGAAAGAAAAACCCTAAGAAGCCTAACAGGGTGTGACCGAGTTTTGTCCCACAAAACTTGTCGTCACACTCCTCCCTTTCTTCCGGAAAAAAACTATTAAGCAACACCATATAAATATTTTTTTTCAGTTGTTTCCTGCTTAGCTGGCGATGCTGCTTTCCCGTGTGTCCGCTCCAATTGCTCAAGCCGTAACAATTCATCGGGTTGGTGATCACTGCCTTTGATAAATTCCGAAAAACGTCGTCGTATTTCTTCCTCTGTGCCGCTCGAGTCTAACCCGAATTCTTCGGCATAGGCTACCAGCTCTTCTTTTCTCAGACTGTACACCCAGTTCATTTTTACCATCTTGCCTCTTTGTTACTTTCTGTGTTATTTTCTTGTTGAAGTCCCTGCTCGGGCGCCACTTGTAACGACTTTATTTTGGGGTATACTCAGCCTTGTCCAGGTCCGTTACAAGAAAATATGACACGTGTTGGGTTTAATTAATTTTTAATAAATTCAATAATTTTTATTAGTATTATAAGGAATATAGTTTACAAGTTATTATGTATAATTGGTTGTGTTGTGTTCTGCTTATGCCGCCTCAGCACTCCTTCCGTGGTATGTCCTCTCTTGCCTCGTTGCTGTTGACACTTGGTTGCTTAAGCTGGTATAAATTCCAGTGTTTGAAGCTTTGTTGTGCCGCTTGTTACGGGGAACTTTTGGAGAAGAAAACACTTATGGGGTTGTCACTACGGGATTCTTCGGGTTGTACTTAATCTCGCTCTACTGGTTATTTTGTTTGGTGTTAGGAAAACACGCTGGGAAATTTGTCTACTGGGTATTTTGTTTGTTTACCGAATATCACTCTGTGTTAGAAAAACCACGCGGTGAAATTGTCTACTGGGTTGTGTTTACTAGATTTTCACTCCGTGTTAGAAAACCACTCGGTGAAATTGTCTACTGGGTTGTTTTACTAGAATTTCACTCCGTGTTAGAAAACCACTCGGCGAAATTGTCTACTGGGTTGTTTTACTAGAATTTCACTCCGTGTTAGAAAATTACTCGGCGAAATTGTCTACTGGGTTGTTTTACTAGAATTTGACTCTGTGTTAGAAAACCACTCGGCGAAATTGTCTACTGGGTTGTTTTACTAGAATTTCACTCCGTGTTAGAAAACCACTCGGTGAAATTGTTTACTGGGTTGTTTTACTACAATTTAACTCCGTGTTAGATAATCACTCGGCGAAATTGTCTACTGGGTTGTTTTACTAGAATTTCACTCCGTGTTATAAAACCACTCGGTGAAATTGTCTACTGGGTTGTTTTACTAGAATTTCACTCCGTGTTAGAAAACCACTCGGTGAAATTGTCTACTGGGTTGTTTTACTAGAATCTCACTCCGTGTTAGAAAACCACTCGGTGAAATTGTCTACTGGGTTGTTTTACTAGAATTTCACTCCGTGTTAGAAAACCACTCGGTGAAATTGTCTACTGGGTTGTTTTACTAGAATTTCACTCCGTGTTAGAAAACCACTCGGTGAAATTGTCTACTGGGTTGTTTTACTAGAATTTCACTCCGTGTTAGAAAACCACTCGGTGAAATTGTCTACTGGGTTGTTTTACTAGAATTTCACTCCGTGTTAGAAAACCACTCGGTGAATTGTCTACTGGGTTGTTTTACTAGAATTTCACTCCGTGTTAGAAAACCACTCGGTGAAATTGTATCTGGGTTGTTTTGCTAGAATTCCACTCCGTGTTAGAAAACCACTCGGCGAAATTGTCTACTGGGTTGTTTTACTAGAATTTCACTCCGTGTTAGAGAACCACTCGGTGAAATTGTCTACTGGGTTGTTTTACTAGAATTTCACTCCGTGTTAGAAAACCACTCGGTGAAATTGTCTACTGGGTTGTTTTACTAGAATTCTACTTTGCCATTTCTTACCTGATGTGTTCTCGAGCTCGGCTGGATAACAAGTCATCGTTCAAAGTTTATGTTGCCCTTTTTATACTAAATTCGGACTAATATTTTACACTAATAACAATCAGCCTGTATTTGTTGTTGTTATGTCTCTTTACTTGTCCTATGTATATTTTGTTGCTTGTTGTTTACATGTTTAAAACTGCTTGCTTTGTTATTGTTACTTGTTTGCTGTGTCTGTTGTTAGTGTTATTTGTTTACTTGTTTGTCGCGCTTGTGTGTTTGTTGTTGGTTGTTATTTTACCATGCGCATTCCTGCCCGTTAGGTACAGTGTGTTACAAAAGTTTTACGACCAACAGTAGTGATCACAGTGTGAGGCAAAGTGTAGTTGATTTAAAGAAAGAAAAACCCTAAGAAGCCTAACAGGGTGTGACCGAGTTTTGTCCCACAAAACTTGTCGTCACAAAGCATAAATGTGATAGTATGTGTGTGCCCTTCACTGATTTAAACCCAAGTAAAAATTTTTGCGGTTTTCAATACACCCTTAAATAACGGTTGTGATAAGTATTAAAATCACACGTGATATGATTTTTAAAAAATTAGAGGATAATGAAAACCTAAAATTCATTGACATGTTCCAGAGGGTAAAGCAAATTTGCGAAAAATTTAAACAACAACATACAGGTCTGTTCTGAAAATCACTTTAATTTAAATAACGTGATTTCAAATCACATGTGCCATTTAAAATTACCGTGTGATATTTTGGTGTGTTTCGGTGTGATTTTCAATTGCCAAAAGCACAGAGAGAAACACAAAAACGGTGTGATGTTCAGAACATCACCAAATTCCACGTTTGATTTTTAAAAGCACGTGATTTCCAGAACGGCCCGATAATCAAAAATTTTGTGGTTTCATACCCGAACGTACAAATTTGCAACAGCTAAGATAATGAACAGGATAATTGCCTTTTTAAACATCGTGTAGATTCTATTGAAAACGAGACTATATACGACGTTCCAGCCTAAACCAAAAACTTTCCATTTTTAAGTAATTCAGTTATTTTCTATAAATTAGTATCATTAAAAGCTTTTGTTAAAAAAAATTTGAAAAGAAAAACCTATAGAATAAATCGTTGGTCTCATGTAGAAAGGCCCTAACTCACATAAATTCAACTTAACAGGAGGAGGCAAAAACATAATAGAAACTGTATGTATCATAATGTAAAATGGGTTCTTCAATTGCTTGTTAAAAAATTTCGATGCGAAAGCTAAATGCCAACTTGGTACTCTCTATCACTTTCGCAAAATTTTCTGAAAATGAAGCGACAGTGGCAATAAAAATTAAAGATGACGCGGAATTACAGTAATGTATAGGAAAAGTTTGTAAAAATATTTGAAATTGGAAAATTAAAGTAAAATAAAGTCATGATTTACGAAAAGAAAAAAAAAAAAAATTAAAAGATGCGAAAGACGCATGCGCAAACGTATTGAAGAGTACCAATCGCTAGATTTGCTACAATTTTCTTTCGCATCGCAATAGAGAGTAGCCCCCCTGAGACCGACGATATGTAAATGAAAAGAATTTCTATAAAGTTGGTCATTTTCCAATTTCGAAAATACATATTCGTATTTTCACTTCCTCATTCAAACAACTGAAAAAATGTTTATTTTTGGAGAAAAGAGCGAAGTGAATTAATAATAAAAACTTATTTTAAATACACTGAGTTTTTTAAAATCAGATAACGGTTAAAAAATGGCATTCTTAACGAAGTACAAAAATTCTGATGTAGCAGCAAAAATGAAGAAATTCCGCCAAAATAACTAATTATTTTGAGCCAAAAGAATTTATGAAAATTAATAAAATTTCATTTAAGCCCTTCAATGAAAAGAAATAGCTATATATTATTCTAAAAAAATTGCTAGCCTTCACAAAATTTGGGGTTAAATGAGTGATACCACTTTGACACTTTTTAGTGCCTGCTCTGACCGCCAGAGGGCCGTGTCTTACCAGTATAATTTGTGGTATGAGCTAAATTCGATTATCGACAGCAGTCGAATCAGCTGATCGAACGAATTTTTATTTGGTATTATGGCACGTGAGCCAAGACAGCGTCGATTTTAGGGAATTGTAAACCGTGAAACCAAAATACCCAAATAATGGGGTTTTCAGAATAAAAACAAAACGTTAGCGTCGAATTTAAGAATTTAAAAAGGGGAAGTACAAAATATAAACTGGGAATTTAGCACGAATAACAAAATCTTTTGAAATTAAAATTTTGTATTCCCAAAAATTGAAATTACTTTTTGATAATAAACAGGCAAGTGCACGGCCTAAAAAAAAAACAAAAAAAAAAAAAAACACTTAATTGACAACATCTTTTGTAAGTTGTTGTTTGTTTTTTATTTTGTTTTTCTTAACCTACTTACAACTACAATTAATGTTGAGAGAATTTCAACTAATTGTATGGGGGAATGTAAGATGAGATAAACCCACTTTTTTATTGTTGATGTGTTTTGTTAAAGCTTTGATATTGTTACAAGTAAAACTGTTGCTATAAGTCTTATACGTTTAACAGTTTTATTTGGTTTAATATCTTTAGTTTTTCTAAAATCTTTATGGATGAAGTTTCCTGATGATCTGGCCTAAGCAACCAGTGAAATGCATAGGAATAGCTTATCCCATCAACAATAAATTTCAAGTGTTTTTATCAAGAATAAAAACTGGGAATTAAGCACGAATAACAAAATCTTTTGAAATTAAAATTTTGTATTCCCAAAAATTGAAATTACTTTTTGATAATAAACAGGCAAGTGCACGGCCTAAAAAAAAAAAAAAAAAAAAAAAACACTTAATTGACAACATCTTTTGTAAGTTGTTGTTTGTTTTTTATTTTGTTTTTCTTAACCTACTTACAACTACAATTAATGTTGAGAGAATTTCAACTAATTGTAGGGGGGAATGTAAGATGAGATAAACCCACTTTTTTATTGTTGATGTGTTTTGTTAAAGCTTTGATATTGTTACAAGTAAAACTGTTGCTATAAGTCTTATACGTTTAACAGTTTTATTTGGTTTAATATCTTTAGTTTTTCTAAAATCTTTATGGATGAAGTTTCCTGATGATCTGGCCTAAGCAACCAGTGAAATGCATAGGAATAGCTTATCCCATCAACAATAAATTTCAAGTGTTTTTATCAAGAATAAAAACTGGGAATTAAGCACGAATAACAAAATCTTTTGAAATTAAAATTTTGTATTCCCAAAAATTGAAATTACTTTTTGATAATAAACAGGCAAGTGCACGGCCTAAAAAAAAAAAAACACTTAATTGACAACATCTTTTGTAAGTTGTTGTTTGTTTTTTATTTTGTTTTTCTTAACCTACTTACAACTACAATTAATGTTGAGAGAATTTCAACTAATTGTAGGGGGGAATGTAAGATGAGATAAACCCACTTTTTTATTGTTGATGTGTTTTGTTAAAGCTTTGATATTGTTACAAGTAAAACTGTTGCTATAAGTCTTATACGTTTAACAGTTTTATTTGGTTTAATATCTTTAGTTTTTCTAAAATCTTTATGGATTAAGTTTCCTGATGATCTGGCCTAAGCAACCAGTGAAATGCATAGGAATAGCTTATCCCATCAACAATAAATTTCAAGTGTTTTTATCAAGAATAAAAACTGGGAATTAAGCACGAATAACAAAATCTTTTGAAATTAAAATTTTGTATTCCCAAAAATTGAAATTACTTTTTGATAATAAACAGGCAAGTGCACGGCCTAAAAAAAAAAAAACACTTAATTGACAACATCTTTTGTAAGTTGTTGTTTGTTTTTTATTTTATTTTTCTTAACCTACTTACAACTACAATTAATGTTGAGAGAATTTCAACTAATTGTAGTGGGGAAATGTAAGATGAGATGAACCCACTGTTGTTTATTGTTGATGTGTTTTGTTTAAACTTTGATATTGTTACAAGTAGAACTGTTGCTATAATTCTTATACGTTTAACAGTTTTATTTGGTTTAATATCTTTAGTTTGTCTAAAACCTTTATGGATGAAGTTTCCTGATGATCTGGCCTAAGCAACCAGTGAAATGCATAGGAATACCTTATCCCATCAACAATAAATTTCAAGTGTTTTTATCAAGAATAAAAACTGGGAATTAAGCACGAATAACAAAATCTTTTGAAATTAAAATTTTGTATTCTCAAAAATTGAAATTACTTTTTGATAATAAACAGGCAAGTACACGGCCTAAAAAAAAAAAAAACACTTAATTGACAACATCTTTTGTAAGTTGTTGTTTGTTTTTTATTTTGTTTTTCTTAACCTACTTACAACTACAATTAATGTTGAGAGAATTTCAACTAATTGTAGGGGGGAATGTAAGATGAGATAAACCCACTTTTTTATTGTTGATGTGTTTTGTTAAAGCTTTGATATTGTTACAAGTAAAACTGTTGCTATAAGTCTTATACGTTTAACAGTTTTATTTGGTTTAATATCTTTAGTTTTTCTAAAATCTTTATGGATGAAGTTTCCTGATGATCTGGCCTAAGCAACCAGTGAAATGCATAGGAATAGCTTATCCCATCAACAATAAATTTCAAGTGTTTTTATCAAGAATAAAAACTGGGAATTAAGCACGAATAACAAAATCTTTTAAAATATTTAATATTTTTAACAAAAATATAAAAATAGTTAACACAGATTAAAAAATATACTTTTTGGAAAAAGAGCGATGCGTGCAAAAAATCGTTCGGTTAGTTCCCGAGATAAGTATATGGTTCATCCAAAATGGTCAGTAAAAAGCGTTGCTGATTTATCCCGTGCACGGTATAAACTGTATATTCTGAAAGTTTTGATGTGAACTATGTATATCTAGAACAATGTCATGTAGTTTTCAGAGCACCTTTTCCTTTTATTCTTTTTATACCCTTCACCGAAGGTAAAAGGGTATATATAACTTTGTCATTCCGTTTGTAATTTCTACAATATTGATCCTACACCCTATAAAGTAGATATATTCTGGGTCCTTATGAAAAGCGAAGTTCAAATCCGGTTGTCCGTCTGTCCGTCTGTCCGTCTGTCTGTTGAAATGGGTTTTCCGAAGCCCCCAGATATGATGGGAGCTTCGTTGGGGTATCTTTCTGTCAGGTATTCTTATTATAATTTTGCTATTGAAATTCAGCCAGATCGGTCCACAAATGGCTGAGATATGAGCAAAAAACCACGACTACCTCTAATTTTTTAAAAAAATCCCTTGTTGTTGTATTTTTATTACTTTTTGCTGTATATCTGGTGAACGGAAAAAGCCAAATCTTCCAAACTAGGTACACAAAATTAGGTTGCCAATACACACCATCCTGCAAAATGTGGGCGGGATTGGAGAAGTGGGCGTGGTACCTCCCGTACAAAAAAAATTAAAAATTTTATAAAAACCTAAATTTTAAGGCTGCCATATGTCCTATGGATATGATTTATATACCAAAATATCGGAAATTTTTAGTAGAACATATTTTATAAAAAACTCGGGAAAATCGGTTCAGATACAAAAAAGTTATGACCAAAATTTAATTTTTTTTTTTAAATACCCATTTTCGGTAACCATGGATCTTCCCGAGTCCAAGTTTTATAACACAAACAAATGGTAAATTTCTTGCTTAGCACGTCGGTATATAAATCTGTCAAATCGGTTAAAAAATGGCTGAGTTATCAGCGAAAAACCACGACTACCTCTAATTTTTTAAAAAAATCCCTTGTTGTTGTTGTATTTTTATTACCTTTTGCTGTATATCTGGTGAACGGAAAAAGCCAAATCTTCCAAACTAGGTACACAAAATTAGGTTGCCAATACACACCATCCTACAAAATGTGGGCGGGATTGGAGAAGTGGGCGTGGTACCTCCCGTACAAAAAAAATTAAAAATTGTATAAAAACCTAAATTTTAAGGCTACCATATGTCCTATGGATATGACTTAAATACCAAAATATTGGAAATTTTTAGTAGAACATATTTTACACAAGACTCGGGAAAATCGGTTCAGACACAAAAAAGTTATGGACAAAATAAAATGTTTTTTATTAAAATATCCATTTTTGGGAATCATAGATCTTCCCGAGTCCAAACTTTTTAAGTCAAGTAAATGGTAAATTTCTTCCTAAGCACGTCGGTATTTAAATCTTTCAAATCGGTTTAAAAATGGCTAAGTTATGATCAAATCGAAACTAGGAATTTTTGTGTGTTTTTTTGCTACTTAAAAACTCCCCAAAATGATAAAAGAAAACAAACACGCATACTTACATGCCACAAACTATTTTGGTGAATATGTTTCCATATTTCAGTTCTCAACTCAAATAAGTTTTATGGTTTACAACTTTGCTATTGTGGTGAACAAAAGTAATTACAACCCTACACAGTGAACATAAAACTGGCCATATTTCATTTTAATGATATTCAAACAACGTTCCTTCATAGTTTAGTTGTCTAGGGGGTTAAGTTAGAAACTGTGAGTTCTCTGGTTCGAATCTGGTTTTTTTAAAAGAAAATTTTTTTTTTAATTTTTATTTTTTTATGTTCTAAAAACGATTTAAAAAAAATATTTACCAGTTTTCGCTTTTTAAATTTAATTTATAATGGAGTTTAAAGTATTATAATTATGTATGTATACATATGTAAAAATTATTTAGTTTTTGTCTAGTTGCTCTGTATTCTGCTCCCACAATGGGGAAGGGTATATAAGATTCGGCACAGCCGAATATAGCTCTCTTACTTGTTATCATTCACATTGTAGGTTGGCATTTTAAATGCAGTTCACTAAGTGCTCTCACCACAGGAGCTACAGCAGACTTCCAGTCATATACATACATACATATGTACATATATGGGCAAGGCCATTGTCAGTAACGTTACGCTCGTATACATATTTTGGCCAATATCTTTACAAAATACAATTATTTCTCCCAACTTGAGAGCGGCATATGAAAGTTCTCGTCATAACTATTGTTTCATACGCGTATAATTTTGCTGTATCTCGTTTTGTTGTGAAGTTATGGCCATTTTAAGCCGTCAGTAACGTCACCGGATTTTGGAAGTGTGTTTGGAGGTAACCGAACGTTTGTGTAAATATGAGCGAATTGGAAAAGTTCATGTTTATTTTTGCCCAGTATTTTAAAAAGGAAGGATGAAAAATGATTTTTATCCAAAAGGTGGGCTTAATATTTTATATTTTAATCACGTAAATGACATAAAAGAAGTGTCGGTAACGTGACGCAAAATGTCAGTAACGTCACACGTACGAACTTCGTTACATCCAATTTTCACGATGATTTAAAAGACGTCTTTTCGTCGCGACGTTGCGAAATAGTTCCATATGATTTGCATTCCAAATTTTATTTCGAAATGAGGAATGATAGTGGCTGTGAATTTGTTTTTAAACTGTGATGAGGGACCGTCGGTCCACAGTCTTAAAATTTTCACTGAGCTCGGCATGCCTGATAGTAGCTTTTAAATGTATGGGACAATGACATCTTTAGTGTGAGACAAATTGTCGGATACAAATACTTTGGACTGAAAGACGTCGTTGTGATAAAATACTGAGGTGAACAAAGCCAGTTGGCGCTGATTCCAATGGGCACTTTGAATTTCGTCTTGTGCTTCACATACGAAGTTTTCAGCGAAATCAATCTGCAGCAACGCCTCAACGGCGTTGTCAGTATTGCTTGCGAGTTACGTATATGTTACTATACCCAATATCCTTTTTATCATACTGTATGTGTACATACTATATAATTTTTATTTATCAATATTAATTTTATAAATTTTCTTTCTTTAAAATAATGTTTATTTGTATAAAAATTTTAAGTTTTAGTTTTGAAATATATTTTGAATAATAAAGAACCAAATATTATATTTTTTTATATATACATATTATAAAATAATGTATTTTAATTAAATTACTTAATTGGCGCAGTCGGTTATTGAACAAACTTAAAACAAGTTTTGCAAAGCAAAAGCTTCCATTGTTATTAACAAATATTTTATTATAAACAACATTAAATAATTAGATAGACAAAATTAAAATATTAAATTATTGAAGCAACATGGACTTTCATATGACCTATGGTTACGCCTTATATATCAAAAGACCGGAAATCTTTAGTAGAAAATATTTTCTGAAAATTTCGGAAAAATCGGTTCTGATACGAAAAAGTTATGGCCAAAATAAATTTTTGTTTTCTTTAAATACGCTTTATCGGGAACCATATTTCTTCCCGAGTCCAACTTTTAAAGCAAAAATTAATGGAATATATCCTCTTTAACACGTCGGTATATAAATCTGTCAAATCGGCGCAGTCGGTTATTGAACAAACTTAAAACTTAAGTTTTGCAAAGCAAAAGCTTCCATTGTTATTAACAAATATTTTATTATAAACAACATTAAATAATTAAATAGACAAAATTAAAATATTAAATTATTGAAGCAAAATGCAACCAATGTCGTTATCAATAAACGATTTATTAAAAGATGCCCATAAAATAAATATATATAGAGGAGATGATTCATATGCCTTAACTTCATTTTTACGAGAAGTTGAGAGTGTGATTGCTATTGTGGAGTCAGAACCAGATGTAAAACAATATATCCAGGGTTGTCAGATTAATTTTGACCTTTTCCGCCAAATTCAATGTCAAAAATCGCCAAAGCCTCTGTTTACAAGTTTTTGACAATAAAATACATATTTTTTTAAATTATTAAAAATATTTTTTATAAATCCTAAAAAATTAATGGTTCCGTTTCGCTAAAATACGCCAAAAATTTCAAAAAAGTCGCCATAATATATATTTTGTTTAATTTTTATTAAGAGCGATATAAAAATAGTTAGTGCACACAAAAAAGGTACGATGTTTACTATAAAATAATTTATAGTAGTCTACTTAAAGCAACAAAAAAAGAATTTTTGCGGTTAGTACTAAACAAATAATAGAAATGCACTATATACAATAGTTGAAGTTTTATTATATATATTACATTTGTTCAACGAAAGTACAAAAGAAGTGCAACATGTACTATTCCCATTCATATAACTTATCAGGAATGTTCTGATCACAAAAAGTGATTTAAAATCACAAAAAAGGTGTTCTGGACAAAAAGCTTTTTTCATAATTGTGATTTTAAACCAGTCAGCTAAGTGACCGCCGATTTAAAACTACTTGCTTATTTGTTTCCACCATTTTTAACTAAGTTAAAACTTTTGTGGTTTTGAAAACAACCATTTATCACAATTGTGATTTCAAAATCATAAGTGATTTGAAATATTGTGATTTACAGAACATGCCTGTATAACTCCTAATAACGCGTTAGAAGTTCGTATTGCATTCTAATTCGAAGGCGAGTTTTAGTGGAGTTCATAGTTTCAACACAGGTGTTACTAGTTGTAATAACCGGATATTAAGGACAGCCAAAGTAAAGTCCTTAAAATTTTACGTACCTGCCGTAACCTTGTAGCTTTAAAATATTGGCCTAAACTTATTTAGTTATCTTTCCAATTAACCAACGCTTATTTTTTCCATTGTGTTTCATAAACGTCCAAAGGTATGTTAGGAGTCATAAAAATCTTTAAAACTAACAACAACATATTTTATTTGTGATAATAAATTGCCACATACATATAAGTATAATGTGAAATTTTTTTTTAGACAACACATATTAGTGTTTTAAGGAATTCTATTTATTGATTTTCTTCAAGGGCAATTTTATATATAATAAAAAGCACTTTTCTAGAAGATTTTCATTAACTTCATCAGCCATTTGAACATACCTTCAAATACCTATCATACATATGATTGCCTGAAATTTCATTCATAAAAATACGAGAATTAAAATAATATTATTTCTAAGTATCGAATTTAACGAATTTCAAAACCAATTCATAGGTCATCAAAAATAGCCAGTTGGCGATTTTAACTATTATATAAATCGCCAAAAAATCACCATGTCGCCAAATCAAAAATTAGGTCGCCAAACATGTTTGAAAAACGCCACGTTTGGCGAGAAATCGCCACATCTGACAACCCTGAATATATCTACAAAAGAATTATATTGAATAAACTGCAAGGTGAGCACTGTTGCCAATTTAGAGATTTTCCCGCTAAATCCCGCGTTTTTAAATGTCAATCGCGGGAAAATATACGTTTTAGCGGTAAGCGGGAAATCTAGCGATTTTCAAATATCTCTCAGCGGCACATTTTCGCTACAAAAACATTTCCCAAATTTAAAATTTACAGATTACTGAAGATTGTATATGACATTTTTTTACGATTTCGTTAGAGCTGTTTGTGACAATTCACAACTTTAAGCTTGCTTAAAATTTTGAAACAAAGGGTAAGGAAAGGTTAATTGTCTCGATAGATCCCAAGCAATATCCCAATAAAAAAGTTTATCATTTTGCGAAGCACTAAAGGTACATTTAAAAAATAAGCGCACAATTATGTGCTACGCAATAAGACATACAGAAATGCAGTGAAGTATGTGAAAGACCTCTCAACAACTTTTATTAAAAAAAAATAACATATCAAGTGCTACGGCATTCCCTTACTACGAAGCAGGTTCGTAAGGGAGAATAATTAAAAAATAACTATCAAAACATTTAGTATGTAAAGCTGATCGTTACATCCAACAATTTTTATGTGCGCTGAATAATGCGCTTTATGTGTAAAAAATTTATTGCTTCAAAGTGGGAACTCGCCATATAAAATTCATGCCTTCCGTAAGCGCAATGGTAAGCGAAACTTTTATGTTTCTCCCTTACAAACCTGCTTCGTTGGAAGCTCCATTTTTTATTGGGATAGTTCACTAACTTTCATCTTACTTATTTTATCTAATTGCTTAAAACGGCAAATTATTACCAAAAAAAGCGTAAATGTTATAAACTTTTTTAGGTTTACGTACGTACGTACTAAGTTTGTCCTTCCGGGTGAAACTGTTTTAATATTTATCTAAGACCCCATCAAGTATATTTACCAAATTTTTTTCGTCCCTACTTATTTGGTGTAAAATTTCAAATTCTTTCTGACCATCAGCCATTAAAATGGTTATTTATAAAATCAGAAAGCAGAGAATTAAATCCTAGACTTTATAGATGGATGATAAAGCTTAGTGATTTCAATTTTTCTATACATTATACATTTTAAAGGTAAAGATAATTTAGTTGCAGATTTTCTTAGCCGAATAAATACTATTTCCGGTGAAATAAATATTTTTGATAATGAAGGTGATAACGAATCCATATGTAATAATGCAGGTACGACTTTAGCAACTGTTCATTCTCAGTCAGAAGAAGGATGTGATCATATTGGTATTCTAGATACTATTGTTAATAGATTTAAAACACAAATAATTTTGACAGAAAATAAAACAATAGAATTGGATATAAAACATGGGAATAGGAAAGTATATCGTCACCTAAAAGACGAAATAACCTATCTGCAGTTTTCAAAAGTTTACAGGAGAGGGGAAAAACGTTATAAAATTGGAACTATTAACGATATTGAGACGAAAATTACACATTTTGATTAAAATGAAACCAGGAATAAATATCGGTTGAGAAAATTTTGTTTTTCTAATCACAGCTTATGTTATGACACTTAGGTTTTTTGGAAGTGTAAAAATATGAAACCAAATAACCTATCTGCAGTTCTAATTAGTATGAATAAATAAAAATTTCTTTATACACATGAATATTATATACATTAAATAGTTTAAAGTAGTTTCTTTTACTGGTTTTAGCAAAAACAAGTACTTAATGTTTGTTTAAATTACACTATGCAACAAAATTTAACTTTTATAGTGATTTTTGATCATTTATTTTTCTCTTTTTTTGTGCGTATACAAATGACAAAGTTTTTGTACCTAGAGGACCGTCTAGGTACAAAAACTTTGTCATTTGTAATATTACATGTTCAAAATTTTGCACACATATGCGTTATGATATAGGGAATAAAAATCCATAAAAAACTCCATTTTGAAATTTTCGCAGTTAGGCATTAGGTCTTTAAGATGACGATATATAAATTCTTATGTGCTGGAAGATGGTTTAGAAAACATTCTAAAGCAGAATAAAGAAAAAGGAAAGGTAGGCATTTTTACTGAACTAGATGACCGCAAATATAACATAATTCAACGGAAAATTTTAGAATTATGTGGGGGAAACAATGCTTTAAAGTTTGTAAGATGTTAGTATCATGCTTTGGATATGCCATCCGAAGATGAAACTTATAAACAAATTCACTTGTATCACCGTTATGAAACAGGTCATACAGGAATAAATGAAAACTATGAGGGATTGAAAAGAAAAATTTATTTTTTAAACTTAAAGGTCTTATTATATGTGATATATGTAACCGTGCAAAATTTGATAGAAATCCCATTAGGGCTGAATTTAACATTACGGAAGCTCCAAATGATCTTAGCCAAATTATTCACATGGATATTTATACAAATTCTAAATCGAACTTTTTAACATTTACTGACAAATTTTCAAAATTTGCGACGGTTTATTATTTGGAGGATAGAACAAATCAAACACATCACAAAAAGTTTATTTTACTAAATTAATAACCGACAATGAGTTTAAGAGCATTAACATTAAGATTTTTTACGAAACGGGAATATTGAGTATCATCTTGTAAAACCTAATAATCATGCAGGAAATGCTGATGTTGAAAGATTGCATAACACACTAAGCGAAAAAATTAGGATATTAACAATCGGAAAGCCGATTAGCGTTGAATACGGGTATTGCAATCGAGAAGATATATACAACAGATTAGTTTTATCAAAAAATTACTATATAAAGAAAACGAATAAATTTAGAGAAAAATATATTGAACAAAGGGATATAGGATATATTAGAAACTACAAGTCCTTAAGACACAAGGAATAACCTAAATTTCGTTTAAATAAATTAGAAAATATCCATAGTTCAAACATAAAAAGGAAAACAAAGTACGATGGAATGGTTGACGTAAATAAGTTTAAAGCTCCTTCTGAGGGTGGAAATAAAACCTCTTCGTTTATGAGTCGGATTCCGCGTCTCAGAAGTAAAACTTAAAAATAATATATTAAAATATAAAAAAAAAACGAAATTAAATCTAACTATATTCTGTTCAAGTAATAAAAATAGTATAAATTTCAATTATACTATGTAATTGAGTCTTATTAAATTAAAATTTCTTCTTAGTTTCTTATTTGTGTATAAGTTTATACTTTATAATATAAATTTTATTTATTGAATTGTTTTATTATTAAATGTTTCTTGTTTATTCAATTGCATAAAAAATATATTATAAAATAAAAATATATAAAAAGGACTCAGGAGTGTCTTTAGCTAATTGGGGGAGTCATTACGTATATGTTACTATACCCAATATCCTTTTTATCATACTGTATATGTACATACTATATAATTTTTATTTATCAATATTAATTTTATAAATTTTCTTTTGAAATAATGTTCATTTTTATAAAAATTTAAAGATTTAGTTTTGAAATACATACATATCGTCATCTAAAAGACGAAATTACCTATCTGCAGTTTTCAAAAGTTTACAGGAGAGGGGAAAAACGTTATAAAATTGGAACTATTAACGATATTTAAACGAAAATTACACATTTTGATTAAAATGAAACCAGTAATATATATCGGTTGAGAAAATTTTGTTTTTCTAATCACAGCTTATGTTATGACACTTAGGTTTTTTGGAGTTGTAAAAATCTGAACCAAATAGCCTATCTGCAGTACTAATTAGTATGAATAAATAAAAATTTCTTTATACACATGAATATTATATACATTAAATAATTACAGTAGTAGTTTCTTTTACTGGTTTAAGCAATAACAAGTACTTAATGTTTGTTTAAATTACACTATGCAACAAAATTAAACTTTTATCGTGATTTTTGATGATTTATTTGTATCTTTTTTTGTGAGTAACGGTCCTCTAGGTACAAAAACTTTGTCATTTGTAATATAAAATGTTAAAAATTTTGCACACATATGCGTTATGATATAGGGAATAAAAATCCATAAAAAACTCAATTTTGAATTTTTTGCAGATAGATTATTAGGTCTTTAAGATGACGATATGTATATTTTGAATAATAACCCAGCGGTAACTAGAATGAGTAAAGAGGCCTAATAGAAGGCCTTATTGAGCAGTCAGAAGCCCTTCTCGCCGCATTCCATACTTATTTATTTTTTACACAGGTTGTCATTGGGCGCAAGGCCTGCCACACTTCCTTTAAAAACAACTTCGATCCCTTCCCAAAGAAGGGAGTAAGGAAGGTCACTAAAAATAAAAAGTAAATAAAACTGAACACCTTCCTTTCCCAAAGAAGGGAGTAGCGAATGTGTACTGAATATTTCAGAAGGTCTTTTAAAAAGAAGTTTATACCTTCTAGAAGGCATACTTCTGAAGACAGGATATCATGCAAAGCGAATCTTTTAGAAAGAAGTATAGAGGCCTTCAAAAAGGCCTGCCACTTGCGGTGCTTTCAATATTTACCGCTGGGAAAGAACCAAATATTATATTTTTTTATATATGTATGTATATTATAAAATAATGGATTTTTATTAAATTACTTAAT
This sequence comes from Pollenia angustigena, assembly GCA_930367215.1. Classification (NCBI taxonomy): domain Eukaryota; kingdom Metazoa; phylum Arthropoda; class Insecta; order Diptera; family Polleniidae; genus Pollenia; species Pollenia angustigena. The sequence goes on along the minus strand of OV884058.1, from coordinate 217,012,871 downwards.
TTGCGCGAGGAATGTCATGTATATTGAATGTTAGCGATTGTTCACGTTTTATATAGCTGTGCTTAAGGAACTGCGGTGATAAAGCAGCTACATGTGCGAATAGACTTTCAAAAGTTCCTTTCTTTTTATGCTTTTCAATTCGCTTTGATTGTGCACTTTTTTCCTATACAATCCATGACACAGGCGACTGAAGCGAAACATTGCCGACTGCGCTTTTTAACGACTCTACAGATGTTCCAGAGCATTTGTTACATTTTGCAAACCAGCAATCCATGGATGCCTCCTGGCACAAAAACTGGCGAACAAAACCATCATCATACCTGGGAACATTAGCAGCAACTTTTTGCAGCGCAGAGACACCTTCCATGAAATTAGAGTGTTACGAGCACATACATGTGTTATAGGGTAGCTCGTTAATGGGCTTCACGGGCTCTGGGCGATGTTTTTTTTTTTTTTTTTAAAGATAGTGAGAAGCAGCCTGTAATAAAAAAATTTGATATTATTTACATAAAATGCTCTACGGAAGCTTGACTTACTTAGCTGTTATCATCGCGTTCGAAAAAATTTCCAATTTCCTTTGGAAGCTGTCTGGTGACTGGTTGGTTGTTGGGCTTAGCTTTTGTTACAACACTGATTAAATTTTGTTCGTCCAAATTCGCAACAATAAGCGTCAATACCGCTGTTTTCTTGCGTGGTGAAGCCGGAAAAGCACGCGATACCTCTTTCACAGCTTTTCCTAATGTTTGTGAGAACCTGTAGCTTTTCTGAACGATTTCGGTAAGGCTGCAACTTGAATCTCAATTTGGGTGTCTTTAGCTGATTGTTATAATTTCTGTCGATATATATATATGCCAGCAGCACGGCGCATAGAAATCGCCTTTCACAATTCACTTATTGGCATTAGTTTTTCTTCCTCTTTTTTGTTAGCCCTCAATTTTTTAATTGCTTCGGCCTTTTTCACTTTGTAATCGTCGTATTTGTTGCTTTCTTTAAGCTTTTCAACATAACGCTTGTCGCTTTGTGTACCAGGAATCGGAGTCTAGCAATTAAATACAAAATTATTAAGCAAAAAAGTAGAAAAAAAAATTTTAAAAACCGTCAGTAACGTCACGCATTTTTTTTGCAAAAATGTGCTGCTAATAATGCTTCATTTAAGCATTGAATATGAAAGTACTTTGAAATTTTGGAAGCAAATAGTGTTACAGCTGACTTTTATTATTTAAGGCGTGAAATAGGGCAAGAGGGGTAAAAGCTCCCCCTCCCTATATCTTCTTAACTAATTAACCGATTTTCTTGAAATTGTGCAGGCAAATAGTGTAACATCTGGAAACAACTATAGCCTATATTTTATATTATATTCTTAACTAATCAACCGGTTTTCTTAAAATTTGGCATGCAGACACTGTTACATCTAAATGAAATAAGTTATATGGCAGAACAACGTTTGCCGGGTCAGCTAGTTCTATAATAATTTTGAAAATGTTTGGTGGGTGGAACGAACCAGTTTTGTTACCAACTGCAATTTTAGGTCGCATAAAAACATAGAAAAATACATGCTTCGATACAATCTATATTTCTGTGGCAATAAATAATAATGGCTTCAGTTAAAATAAGTGGTTTTTCATTTTATACATAACACATTCTTATTTTCTTCTTTAAGATCTATCACTCACTCATCTACATGTAAAGTATAACATGCCATTATTAATAAAACTATACGCATTTATATTTTAACTTACACAACAAAACACACAATTTATTTTAGATTTAATATCTCAAAACACAAAACTTTGACTTTAGCCATTTTTAATTATTGCCACAGATATTTATTCTCATAAAGTTCTAAAATATCTGTCAGTATCAATAATCTCAATTTTAAAACTTTTGGAACAAACGAGTCTTACAACTCACCTAATAATATGTAAATTAGATTGTCCTTATTTTCTGACTTTAAAATTTTTAAAGCAGACTTCTTAAAATTGGTTTATTTCGAAAAATATCAAAAAAAATTTTTATAGCTAAAAATTTTGGAGTCGGAGCCGCGAGTTTTTGTGGGTACTTCGACTCCGTCTCCGGTTCAAAAACCTTAACTCCGACACCACAACCCTGTCCAGAACCAGCGTTACCGTTGTGATACTAAAGTATCAATTTGTTCCCCTTTTCGACGGTGTTGATACCTTTTATCAGCCTTTTTTTAAATTATACTTTTGTATCATTATCACCTATTTTGTGACACTTTTTGACCCTTTTTTGGAAATAGCTCTCACATTTTGTTTTTTGTCAACACTGCGGAACAGAAGTGCTAACAAATTTTTTCGAAATAAGCATTGCTTGATATAAAACAGACTCAAAGTATAAACTTACAATTCCATGCTTTCTTCTCCTTGATTTTTGATAGTAACCCAGCAAAAACTTGGTAATGACTTGCCATTACTGAACAACTTACTTTTCAATGACTACTTCATACCATCTGCATTACATAGAAGTAGTTTGGTAATGGCTGACATATAATCTGATACCTAAGTACTTGTGTATGAGTTGATTAACGAAATTTATAATTCATTCGTAATAAAATGCATCTACGGTTGAAGTTTTTTTCAAATCTAATACAAATTGATTTAAAATATTTGTTCTTACAATTTGTTTTTTTTTTTATTATAAATAAAAAACAATTTGTAATAAATTTGAATATGAAAAATTATGCTGTACTGAAATTTTATAGTCATGACATGTTAGTTGTAATTTTGGTGACATCGGAGTAATAAGTTATTTAAGTCCCTATTTGTAAGCGAATGTGGTAATGACTTATTTAACTCCCTATTTGTAAGCGAATGTGGTAATGACTTATTTAACTCCCTATTTGTAAGCGAGGGTGGTAAGTAGTTGCCTCCAATAATTTAATCTCATATTTACGCTCTTAATTGAGTAAAAAACATCGTTTTTTTATACAAAAACTACACTGCCCCGGTAGACTAGCTGGTAGTGAGCTAGTCTATCAGTACCGAGGTTGCGCGATCGAGTCCCGCCAGAGACAGAAAAAAAAAATAAAAAATAAAACAAAGTAAAATAAAATAAAATAAGAAAAAATAGAAAAAAAAAACATAAAGTAAAGTAAAATAAAATAAGAAAAAATAGAAAAAAAAAATTATTTAAAAAAAATAATAAAAAAAAATTTTTTTTAAAGTCATGACATGTTAGTTGTAATTTTGGTGACATCGGAGTAATAACTTATTTAGGTCCCTATTTGTAAGCGAATGTGGTAATGACTTATTTAACTCCCTATTTGTAAGCGAGGGTGGTAAGTACCTGCCTCCAATGACATCACCGTGTTAAAATAATGAGTTAAAATGCCAATGTATAAGTAGTGAAGAGTCGTAATATTACCTTTTTAACTCATTACTTTGCAATGTAAGTTTTTGCTGGGAAAGTACAATTTCCCTAAAATCAAACATAACTCATATAAATATTTGTTATTTTTTACGGTGGTTTCTTTTTAAAACAAAAATTTTACATTTTATTAAAAAAATGCAATTTGGTGTTTTGCTCTCTTAAACAGTAGCATGTTTTATTCAAAAAAATTCGCCCTTAATAATGGCAAAAGGTATTGAACTTTTCGCCCCCTTTTGAATCGACAGTGTTGAGAGTGCCCTCACAGGAATGAAAACAAGAGGTAAAAATTGCTCAATTAGCGGAAATTCCTAAATATTTGGTAAAAGCGGATTGATAGCAAAGACTTATATTTATTAAAAATTGTAAAAGCTTTAAAAAATCTGACACTTACAGGAAAAAATCGCTTTAATCGAGAAAATGGTTACAATTCGCGAACGATAGCAAAATTTAAAACAAACATTAAAATTTATTTGACATGGCTTAATCGGAAAATTACATAAAAAGTATGAAAAAATTAGCTATAATGATAAAGAATAAACTTTTTGTCAGGTGCTTAAAACAGGACAGAGCATTCCATAAAAAAATTAAGTTTTTTGAGCTCTTCCTACCTGAAATATTATTTTTTTGTTTGCTTATAAAAAACGGTCTTATTATGTTCATTAAAATGGGAAATACTGCTTATAAAAAACTTGACCCTTTTTTATTGAAATACCCTTTTTTGACCCCTTTTTCTGGAAAATCCCCTTTCTGTGACCCTTTTCGAAAATTTCCAATTTCCTGTCCAGAACCTTACCAATTCTTTTGCACTGCAAATAAAACCATTATGCTTTAGTTTATTTATTTTCTTTATTAATAAAACACATACATACATACAGATGTACTTATAATTCGTTCGTAAACTTTTTTGATATTAATTTGACATTTAAGAAATCATGGAAATACTAAATTTAACATTGATTGGCATAAACATGTACAATAAAAAAAAGTTATGATAGAAAAATAATGGAAACAAACTTAATTTAAATCATTAATTTTACATTATAACGTATATTGGTGTTTTTACATGTAATTATCGGAAGTAAAACCCCGACAGCTTTATGTATGTAACTTTACTTTAGGTATTTACTAAATGTTTTTAAAATAATTTATGGATGTATGTACATTAGGGTTACGACTTTTTTTTATGGAAAAATTACAGGCCACAACGTTATGCACCATATTGAATAAATTAATTAAATGACTTTATTGGCTTCACTTGCATCATCTCCTTAAATTTCGTGGTCACATATTTTATAGCAAAAACTATTTTATCGTTAGCGACAAATTTCATACAAAATCGTTTTTCAAGTCAATTCGAAACAAAAACCTCCCGCACCGAATCGTTTTTGTAAACGCTTCCAATACTTTTTTTATATTTTTTTAAATCATCCTTATTATGAGTGTTGTTGTCATGGTTAAGTTGTGTGTAATTCTATATCTCTTTGAAATTGCGGGAAATATGCAATTTTAAGAAAATATTAAATTTTTAGAAAAATTAAAAAAAAACTTAAATTTCGCTTGATGCGGGAATTTTTTTTAACCATCTCGAAAAAGTAACATTGTTTTTCTTAGTGCTGGTTCACACACTTTAAGTTTTAGCCATCAAGTCTTAAGCTTTTGGGAAAGAAGACTTGACGGCTAAAACTGAAGAGTGTGAACCAGCACTTAATATTTTTTAAGGCCTACACACACTTCTGTTCCATGTATTTTTTTTTATATTTGCAATATTTGCAAAAAAATGCAAAAAGTCATGACCGTAATGTTGAATGTTAAATTTTTAAAATTGGTATAAATTTAATGATAAACTTATAGCACAATTATAATGTTTTAATACAGTTTTTAAAAATTTTTTTTTAACTTAGTTATAATACATATCGTCACCTAAAGGACGAAATAACCTATCTGCAGTTATCAAAAGTTTACAGGAGAGGGAAAAAACGTTATAAAATTGGAACTATTAACGATATTGAAACGAAAATTACACATTTTGATTTAAATGAAACCAGTAATATATATCGGTTGAGAAAATTTTGTTTTTCTAATTATGTTATGACACTTAGGTTTTTTGGAATTGTAAAAATCTGAAACCAAATAACCTATCTGCAGTACTGATTAGTATGAATAAATAAAAATTTCCTTATACTCATGAATATTATATACATTAAATACATTAAGTAGTAGTTTCTTTTACTGGTTTAAGCAAAAACAAGTACTTAATGTTTGTTTAAATTACACTATGCAACAAAATTAAACTTTTATCGTGATTTTTGATGATTTATTTTTCTCTTTTTTTGTGCGTAACGGTCCTCTAGGTACAAAAACTTTGTCATTTGTAATATAAAATGTTAAAAATTTTGCACACATATGCGTTATGATATAGGGAATAAAAATCCATAAAAAACTCAATTTTGAAATTTTTGCAGATAGATTATTAGGTCTTTAAGATGACGATATGTTCGTTTTTTTTTTTTTTAATTTTAAACTATTTTAATTAAAACTATAAATATAAAATGTATTATTTACAAGAATAATAATGAAAAAGATATTTAAATATGTTTGTTATTATATGGTTTTAACCTATAACACTTTATACATAAATACAAAATTTACTCCAGCATTTTTTGTTTTTTGCCAAAATTGATTCTCGATATCTTTTTTCTTAAAGCGACATAAATTTAAAGATTAGTCACTGATATAGTAGAAACATTTAAAAGGGCCATACTCGCCTTGGCCTAATCTTATACATCCTTTGTCATAGTATTAAAAATCGTACTAATCACTTCAATACATATAAAAAATATCGTAAGTTAAATTGTGAGAAAATCATTATTTCGGGAAGAAAAATAGTAATAAGCCGATTTTTTAGCTGTGACTACTATTCTACTTAGGGTTTTTCAGTTTAAAAAGAAAAATAAAGTTCATAACTTATAAGAAGACCGATCTGGCTGAACTTCAAAAGCAAACTTTAAAAGAGTATATGTGATATAAATGTATAACAACTAAGCCTCCATAATATCTGTGGTCTTCGGAAAACCCATTCCAACATACTGAGGGATACACAAACTAACGGATAGACGGAAATCGTTTAATAAAGAACCATAATATAAAAATGTATATGTTTAATATGATCTAAGATTAATATTGTAGAATAGGAATGGGCAAAAAATATCGATATATCAAAATATCGATAGTTTTAAAAGAAATAATCGATATATATCGCCGATATTTAAAATACCGATATACGATACATCGATATTAAAATCCGACTATCGAATTCGATAGTTTTTAAAGTCAGTCTTCATTAAAAACTCAAAATTTTAGCGGGTTTTCAAACAAAATGTTTTTTTTAAGAATCGGCATCACTGCATGCGATATATGTTTTCTTAAACTAATATGAAGATTAAGGCGAATTCACTAGAAGGTGGGTTCAAGTCAACATATGGGGTTTTTTCAGCGTTCGACTTGTCAAAGTTTCTATATAGGTAGTTAGGTAGGTAGAAAGGCCGGTGTAAAGTCTCCTTCACACCTTCACCCAGAGACCAATATGGTCCATTGTGATGCCTTATTCAGAGATAGCCCTAGGGAGATATAAAGTTAGTGAAATAAACAAATCATGGTGGAATAAGCAGGTGGCTTCGTTGTGGCAACAAATACAACATTACAACAAATATGGAAATTATATCACCGTTTACGTCAAAAAATACTTTAAACATTAATCAAAGCGTGCCGCTGAACGTGATGAAATAAATAAATTTTTAGCCAATTTTGATTTAATTATGGTCAATATCTTATTTATTTTAATTTAAAATTATCAAAAACTTTAATAAAATACAATTATCACAGCACAAAACGTGGACTTTTTGTAAACATAAACAAAACTTTGAAATAAGACTAGACAAACAATGCAAGAGCAAAAAATCGTCATCTGGCGTATGCTGCCACCTATATTATTAAACCATGATACAAACTAGTTTTTTATGTTAACAAGCCTATTTTTTTACTGGCAATATTTTTGACAACCCGACCACAGAAACAGTGTTGTTGTAGAGTTGACCTCACATTCTCGTCAATTCGCCTTGTATGAAGATCTAAAATGATCGGCATTTATAAGAAGAAGAATTTAAAAAAAGCGGGGTTTTCACATTGTAGATTTCTAATTAAAACAGTGAAGTCAAACGAATTTGAAAAGATTTATTTAACTTAAATTATTTACCTGTTGTGATGAAGGACATAAAAAAGCAATTAGATAAATAATACTGGTATCAATTCAGCCATTTTCCACACGTTAAGCCATGAAACAGTGAATTTAGACTTTAACCCTTTTTATTTAAAAAATTTTCTTAAATTTCTAAAAGTTTTTTAAACAATAACTTTGATTAATGTTAATATAATAACGAATATTTTTAAATTTATTTCGCAAACGACTTTTTGGACGATAGAATGATTTAAATTTCTTGTTATTAAAAATTTAATTTTTGTATATTTCATTGTTACAACATTTTTATTTAACTTAAGAAAATCATCTTTTATGTACAATTTCATTGTAAATTTTTGGCAGTTTTTTAATTAAAATTATCTGTTTTACTCATAAAGTTGGCAGCACTGATACAGTTTTTAATATAATCAATCAAAAATAACTACAAAAAGAGTGATAAATGTGAGCCTTTTTTGTGCACAGTGGGTGTAATGTTGAAAGTATGTATCTATTTTAAATAAATTTAGAACTGCTTGTAATTAAAGTGCTATTGATTGAATATGTTCTAATAAGTAAAGATGTTTCCACTATCTTTTTTTTTTTAAGTCACACAAATATGCCCCTAAACATTTTCTAATTAATTATGTGTATTTTTTTTATGAACCATGTATAAAACATACATATTATATAAATTACAAGTCAAAAAAATCGTCCAGTTCAGAATCTAAGATAACTGCCTGTTCATCTATTTCGAACGTAAACGTTTACAAAGTATGGAAAATATTTAAAGAACTAAGTGTTTTTTATAAAAGTTTTCCATTTCGAACGTTAAGGTTCGAAATTATTGAACAGCCACTAAATGCCATTCAGCTATTAAAATACTTAATTTGCTTTTCAAAATACATTTTTTTTATGAATTTAAACCATTTAATTTAAGTTTTATTTTTAAAATAAAGAAATATTTTTTCTCAATTAATAACACAATTTTATTTAAATTCTCAGATCTGTGAACAAAAATATTAAACATAAAAAAACACAAAATTAATAGATTTTTGGTGGAGCTTGTTTAATTCAAAGAATTCATCACCAGCAAGCAACTTTTTTTTTTTAAATTTAATTTAAAAGTTTAAATTTTTGTACTCAATAAATAATAAACAAATTTAACTAAATTTATGTATGTTTGTATACTATAAAAGCATGTATATTATAAAAATTCACTAATTCTTGTGATACCTCGTTAAAATTATTCCCAGCTCTGTATGTTGGCATCTTTCAATTATTTTTTTATATCAAGTCATAATTTAAAATGTAATACAGGATGCCCGAATTCTTACTTAAACTAATCCGAAAATGAGATTGATTTATGTAAAACTAAGATTGAATCATTCTAAAAATGCGCTTGATTCAGGTATTATAAAGTTGATTTTATCCCGAATAAAAAAGAAATAATTATTATGATAGATTAACTTACTCGTATTACACCTTACAGAACGATAACTTTAGAAATCTTATGTACATATTTTACCTAAAATATAAGCCAAATGAGAAGCAAGAGTTCAAATTTACTTTTCTGGCCAGACTTTTTTTCAATATGTATAGAAAATGCGTAAGCCGGAGGGTTAATCACAAAGAAAAGTTTAATCTTTTTTTTACTTGATTTAAGAATTTTATACTTATTTCAAGAAATTCCGGGATTGATTTTCGAAATAATCCCATTGAGAATTGTTTTGAGCACGTTTTAGTGTTATTCGTAATTGAATTTTTGAGTGCGACTCGTACTTAAAGTAATCATAAAAAACTTGATTTCTTATGATTGATAGATGCAAAGCTATATACTATATTTGATTTATTTTCTAATATTTTTTATGGTCCCAAATTGACGTAAATATTTTTCTTAGTCGATGCGGCCCCCTTTTATCTTTCGAGCGGTATTAAAATGTCATATAATGCAAAAAATGGATATAGAAAGCTTAAAATCTAAGCGGACGAAATGTGTTGTAAGCCAGAGGCCCACACCACGCATTCCATCCGTTGATGCGCTTATGCATTTGTCAAAGAAGTAGAATTAGTGCAAATGTGCATAGAGAAATTTTCACAGCACTCGCGTAGAATGCATATACGCATCGAACTTTAGGATTACTTTATACTTTTGCATGCGTCTTCAAAAAACGGTATCAAACGCATTAAACGCGTGGTGTGGACCTCGAGCTTTACGTTTTTGCTTAAATAAAATCTTTAAGACATTTTTACGCAATAAAATTTACTTGCCCAATTTGGAGGGCCTAATGCCATTTATATCTCTATCCTTCTTCGCTATATACATACATATGTACATGCGTATTTGTTTTTAATTTAAAAAGTTTTCAATAAATTTTGATTTAATTACTGAAAAATAAACATTCTTATAATTTATAGTAAGCGCCATCGAACTTGTTCCCTTTTCTCCAAAAAAAGTGTTTGGAAAAAACGGTTCACTTTTATTTACGATAATTTTTCCCTATTGAGGATAAAAAGGATACAACTTTTCGCTCCAAATTTGTTCTCATACAAAATGTATGACCACAGGCAGGTCTTAAATAATCTTTTTACATTCTATTACATAACTAAATGAAAGTCATTTCATTATTTACAGGAGTTAGACTTAACTACCTACTCATTTAAATTTGTATTATGTTTAAATTTAAGATATGTTTTGATGAGATCAATATAATTGTTGAACATAATTTTTTACCCACTGTGCAAAAAAAATTATAGTGATTATTCTTATAATGCCTTTACGTCACAAGGAAGCTTGTAATTATGTAAGGACAAGAAACTAAAAATTAGCAGCAGCAACATACAAAGAAGAAGATGAAAAAAAAATACTTGTAATCGATACATACTTAATTGAGACCACAATCTAAAGTATGTTGATCAATGGTTGTGCGTAAACGACTTTGATCGCTTTGTGAACGTTTCAAACCGGTACGCCAGCGTTTAAGACAACCCAAGATGTATGAATGCTTCGTACGACTCAAGACATAAACATAAGGGTCCGATGTAAAATGCAATGCCATCAACATATCGGCTACCAAAAAGAAAGGATGAGCTTTGGGCACACGATTTGGTACAATAGCCATGGGTATGGCAATCTAATTGAAAATAAAGAAAGAAAATGAGAACAAATACAATAAATAATTTAAAATCGCATTTGAAATAACGTTCTTAATTAAAAATCAATTTATAATTTGTGTCTTATGTCTTTCTGTCTGTGTGGCTATTTACTGTCTATACCATACACACTAACTCACCATTTGTGGCATCCAACAGATAACAAAGGAAATACTCAAGAACAACATTAATTTGGCGAATTTAATTTCATCTGGCGATGCGGCTGCTGTCAAAGTCACGCTGTTAGTGTGATGAAATTGTGGTGTGTTTGTCGTACTACTTTGATGATGCTGATACAGTGTTGTGCCGCTGGAGCTTTCGCCATCAATTTGTGCGGTCGAACCCTTTTCACAGCGATTTACCATGTCGTAAGTCATATGACGTTGAGTGGTACGTGTGCGACCAATGAAGCATAGAACGCGTGTAACAAACAAGTTGCAGGCGACTATAACCACACATAATAGAGTGCCTGGAAAAAAATAAAAGAAAAAATAAATACTTTTATAATGCTGACAAATGACACGCATTGAAGAGAAATTAGAACAAAATCAATGAGCAAATTTACTTTAGCAAACATTAAAGAGCAGTTAAGTAAAACAACTTAGAAGGAATATCAAACCAAGTGTATTCAACAACGTTTCAATAATATCTGGTACATACATATTTTGGAGTGAGCTTTATTTTGTTTTCTTTAATAGAAATATGTCCTTGGAAATTTAATAGAATATACTGTGAGATTGTGTAATAAAGGATTTGAAATTTGTGGAATAATACTGAAATTTTAAATATTTAAAGCGAGTTTTAAACACATTTAAAACCCAATTTTCTTCAAACCCTGTCATAAAAAAATCATAAAAAATTATTTAAATTCGATCGAATATTTATGTAGTGATTGTGATTTTTCTTCAACCAACTTGCTGTTTCAGCTTTACGACTTTTACCGATTTTTTCAATATTTCGCTTATCGGCAGCTTTATCATAAGCCTGGATTGTCGCTTTTGCTTTTAAAGAAAGTGATGTCGATACGCTTTCTAGTGTTTAAGAAAAACTAAAAAGAAATTTCAGGCGCTAACCTGATGACGCAAAAATTATGCTAGATCCCTTTCACACTCGGCAAGTTACTTGTGCGATGGAGAAAAATAAAAAAAACCACGTAACGGTTAATTTCCGGCACATGCTTTCTTTGCCAGATTCAGTGTATAAGTAAAGAGAAAAATGGAACACCAAGGTATTAATATTTTAACAGCAAAAGCAAACATAATAAGCTGGTAGGGGAGGTGCTAACCTGATGACACGCCGTGTATGTTTATATCAAACCATTGTGAAGGGTATAGAAGATTCGGTATAGCCAAAAACATCACTCCTACTTGTTGTTTTTAGGTTTATAATTGACTATAGCTTTTATTTAAGGCCTGTTACCAAAGAAAGTTTTAACTCGAAAATCATTGTATGTATTCTCAAAAATAACTTCAGTGGAGTTTTATGGATTCATTTAATAAAGTCGAATGTGACTTTCCAATTGGGTTTTTAATTAAAAAATCTTTTTGACAAATGAAATCATGTTTTATTTGGTATGTGAAATACGGCAGGTGTTTTTATTTTTGCAAAATATCCAAAATAAATAAAATCTGTGGTTTTCATAGCATGCATAAACTGTCAAGATAAAATAATTTATTTAATAGATATTAAAATAGATCCAGAAAAGCACCACTAAAAACCTCAAAAGAAAACATTTATATGTGAAGTAATTGATTACTTTCAATTTCGCCCGCCGGATTAAAACGATAACTATTCCTTTTTATAACTTATTTTTATTATAACTCTTAACCAAGGCGAATTTACACCAGGTGACCTTCACCCTTAGTTTATTTGGTATATTTAAAATATACGGTAATAGATAAAATAACTTTACGTTCTCTTTAATCTATTACCAAACAGTCGTAGGCGTATTTTAAATACGCCAAACATGATAAGGGTGCTTATCTTGCTACGTAAGCAACAGCTGATTACTAACCTTGTGTCAAAATGGTATACCGTTCTGGTGGTTCTGGGGCATCTTTTATAAATTCTACAATTTTCGAAATAAGACCACCTTGTATGAATTCGCCTTGCTTTTAACCATTTTTATTTTTTGAATGTGTTCAATGAATCAAATTTCAATTTATGTATAAAGCTTTCTTAAAATAGTCCTATTCCTGCAATATTTCATATATTTTTTGCTTAACCCAACCAAACGTTTCGATAAAGTGCTGGAAATTTTTCTTGTGTCTGTTTAAAACTATATACATATATGGGCAAGTAGGTATTTATCTCTGCGTAATCCAGGTCGTTTAGTTTAGTAAATGGAGTCCACTGTTTACCGTTTGGTGCTTCTGGGTTTGTTGCTACCTTAACTTCATCCAGCACTAAAAGAAATAGGAGCAGGGATAGTACACATCCCTGTTGAACTCCAAGATCGATCTGGAATAAGTCTAAGGTTTTCAGTAGCACCTTACTTTTTGCATTGGAGTGCGTTATTCTATGAAGTTTGTTATTATGCTCGGGACTCTTTTTCGTTATAGGCATTTCCAAATATTATGACTTATTATGGTTTCGAACGCCTTTTCAAAGTCCACAAGCGGCATTTATGTTATTGACTTGTTCTCGTTCGCCTGTCCGATTATGATTATGAGCAGTGTTGCCGAAACTTAGTGACCAGAAATTGCTAAATTTACGGAAAAAATGGCTAGAAATTGGCTTAAAAAGGGCTAAAACTTTTTTAAATGAAAACACATTAAAATTCAATAACAAAACAAAAATAATTCCTAAACAATTTTTACAGTAAAATTGTTAGTTAAGATCAATTTGTTACATAAGAATAAATATAAATTTTAATAGAATAAATCATAATCATGACATCATTTTGAGTCCAAATCTACAATAAACCAGTTAGAGTGCTATATTCAACTGTGCCGAATCATTGATAACCTCCACCGACAGCTAGGATCTTTACGAAATTTGACAGTGTGATTTCATATAAATATAAATAATTATTCGTTATAGTTTTAGTCGGACTAAAGTGTTTTTTAATAGTGGGCTTTATATGCTTAGGGGAACTAAAAATGATTTGACACCAATATCGTTCCTTTCTTTTGAGTCGTTCGAAAGTGAGCGTGATTTCAACAGACGGACATGGCTAACTCGACTTAGAAATACTTAGAATATACATATAGTTATATAGTTTATGATTCTTAGATTAATAATAAAAAAGTTTCACACGGAATGACAAACTTAGTAAACCCTCTTCAAAACTTATTGTGGTGGAGGGTATAAAAACAAGTAAGAAAGTATAGTCGGTCGAACCCGCTATATAATACCCTATACCACATTAGAGCAAATTAACTCCAAAATTTGGACTTGTACTTTGCACGCAATGTTTACATGGACAGCCCGCAAGATATCCTGCCAGCCAGCCGGACGGACATCGTTAATTCGATTCAGAAAGTAATTTTGAGTTGATCGGTAGGTGGGTCAATATTTTAATGTGTGTCCACTATTGTGGTGTGGGTATAAATATTTTATTGTCAAGGTAAACATATTTTTCTAATTGATAAAATCGAATTAACGGTTGTTAAATGTAACCTATTTCTCAAATTACTTTAAACGATGTTTACTCGGCTAAATACCCTCTCTACTTCATCATTTTACCGTGGAAGTGAGAGTACCCTACAAGAAATGAATGAGCGAGTAGTCACATTTTTCAATTTGGTGTTAAGAAAATGATAGAAAGAAATGACCGAATGTGACTGAAAACTTTATTTCGGTTATTTCTTTCTATAATTTTCTTAACACCAAAATGAAAAATGTGACTTCTCGCTCATTCATTTCTTGTAGGGTAACTTTACAGTAACTTTAAATTTAAATTATTTTATTATTTTTTTCAACATTTTTGTAAACTGTTTTATATAAAATAATAGGAACCATGTTATAAACATTTATAAGATTCAAATTTGTAATATTTTCAATTAGGCTTAAGTTCATGAAATTTAATTTTTATTAAATTATTTTTATGAAGAAAGGAATTTTACAACATGAAAATTAATTAAAATTGTTATTGATAATCTTTCATTCTTGACGTGGCTCGGGCTCGAACCCTGGCCGGCAGGTTACCATGACATGTTTCGATCGCAACCACTCGATCTCCTCAGATGGATTTGCCGTCTTACACTCGCAGCCGTCGACGACTGCTGACGTCACTAGTCAAACATCAATCCTTAAACCAAATTGTATTTTAACATTTGGTAGATCGAAATTTGCTTTCCTGAATGATTATCCATCTTAATTGACTTTACATGTTCTTTCCCTTACTTCTGTTTTTTCGTACTTTCGTCAAGAATTTTTCTTGAAGTCCAAGTACATTTTTTGTTCTTTCACCTTGTCCTTCTCTTTTCTGTTGACCTTTTTCAGCACAACTTGAAGGACAAATGTACACATAGAGCTCGTGCCTTAGCTTTAACAATAATTAGTATTGTGGTTATTTTGTTGAACTATTTATGGTTTTTAATCCAAATTTGTAATATTTTCAATTAGGCTTAAGTTCATGAAATTTAATTTTTATTAAATTATTTTTATGAAGAAAGGAATTTTACAACATGAAAATTAATTAAAATTGTTATTGATAATCTTTCATTCTTGACGTGGCTCGGGCTCGAACCCTGGCCGGCAGGTTACCATGACATGTTTCGATCGCAACCACTCGATCTCCTCAGATGGATTTGCCGTCTTACACTCGCAGCCATCGACGACTGCTGACGTCACTAGTCAAACATCAATCCTTAAACCAAATTGTATTTTAACATTTGGTAGATCGAAATTTGCTTTCCTGAATGATTATCCATCTTAATTGACTTTACATGTTCTTTCCCTTACTTCTGTTTTTTCGTACTTTCGTCAAGAATTTTTCTTGAAGTCCAAGTACATTTTTTGTTCTTTCACCTTGTCCTTCTCTTTTCTGTTGACCTTTTTCAGCACAACTTGAAGGACAAATGTACACATAGAGCTCGTGCCTTAGCTTTAACAATAATTAGTATTGTGGTTATTTTGTTGAACTATTTATGGTTTTTAATCCAAATTTGTAATATTTTCAATTAGGCTTAAGTTCATGAAATTTAATTTTTATTAAATTATTTTTATGAAGAAAGGAATTTTACAACATGAAAATTAATTAAAATTGCTATTGATAATCTTTCATTCTTGACGTTGCTCGGGCTCGAACCCTGGCCGGCAGGTTACCATGACATGTTTCGATCGCAACCACTCGATCTCCTCAGATGGATTTGCCGTCTTACACTCGCAGCCATCGACGACTGCTGACGTCACTAGTCAAACATCAATCCTTAAACCAAATTGTATTTTAACATTTGGTAGATCGAAATTTGCTTTCCTGAATGATTATCCATCTTAATTGACTTTACATGTTCTTTCCCTTACTTCTGTTTTTTCGTACTTTCGTCAAGAATTTTTCTTGAAGTCCAAGTACATTTTTTGTTCTTTCACCTTGTCCTTCTCTTTTCTGTTGACCTTTTTCAGCACAACTTGAAGGACAAATGTACACATAGAGCTCGTGCCTTAGCTTTAACAATAATTAGTATTGTGGTTATTTTGTTGAACTATTTATGGTTTTTAATCCAAATTTGTAATATTTTCAATTAGGCTTAAGTTCATGAAATTTAATTTTTATTAAATTATTTTTATGAAGAAAGGAATTTTACAACATGAAAATTAATTAAAATTGTTATTGATAATCTTTCATTCTTGACGTGGCTCGGGCTCGAACCCTGGCCGGCAGGTTACCATGACATGTTTCGATCGCAACCACTCGATCTCCTCAGATGGATTTGCCGTCTTACACTCGCAGCCATCGACGACTGCTGACGTCACTAGTCAAACATCAATCCTTAAACCAAATTGTATTTTAACATTTGGTAGATCGAAATTTGCTTTCCTGAATGATTATCCATCTTAATTGACTTTACATGTTCTTTCCCTTACTTCTGTTTTTTCGTACTTTCGTCAAGAATTTTTCTTGAAGTCCAAGTACATTTTTTGTTCTTTCACCTTGTCCTTCTCTTTTCTGTTGACCTTTTTCAGCACAACTTGAAGGACAAATGTACACATAGAGCTCGTGCCTTAGCTTTAACAATAATTAGTATTGTGGTTATTTTGTTGAACTATTTATGGTTTTTAATCCAAATTTGTAATATTTTCAATTAGGCTTAAGTTCATGAAATTTAATTTTTATTAAATTATTTTTATGAAGAAAGGAATTTTACAACATGAAAATTAATTAAAATTGTTATTGATAATCTTTCATTCTTGACGTGGCTCGGGCTCGAACCCTGGCCGGCAGGTTACCATGACATGTTTCGATCGCAACCACTCGATCTCCTCAGATGGATTTGCCGTCTTACACTCGCAGCCATCGACGACTGCTGACGTCACTAGTCAAACATCAATCCTTAAACCAAATTGTATTTTAACATTTGGTAGATCGAAATTTGCTTTCCTGAATGATTATCCATCTTAATTGACTTTACATGTTCTTTCCCTTACTTCTGTTTTTTCGTACTTTCGTCAAGAATTTTTCTTGAAGTCCAAGTACATTTTTTGTTCTTTCACCTTGTCCTTCTCTTTTCTGTTGACCTTTTTCAGCACAACTTGAAGGACAAATGTACACATAGAGCTCGTGCCTTAGCTTTAACAATAATTAGTATTGTGGTTATTTTGTTGAACTATTTATGGTTTTTAATCCAAATTTGTAATATTTTCAATTAGGCTTAAGTTCATGAAATTTAATTTTTATTAAATTATTTTTATGAAGAAAGGAATTTTACAACATGAAAATTAATTAAAATTGTTATTGATAATCTTTCATTCTTGACGTGGCTCGGGCTCGAACCCTGGCCGGCAGGTTACCATGACATGTTTCGATCGCAACCACTCGATCTCCTCAGATGGATTTGCCGTCTTACACTCGCAGCCATCGACGACTGCTGACGTCACTAGTCAAACATCAATCCTTAAACCAAATTGTATTTTAACATTTGGTAGATCGAAATTTGCTTTCCTGAATGATTATCCATCTTAATTGACTTTACATGTTCTTTCCCTTACTTCTGTTTTTTCGTACTTTCGTCAAGAATTTTTCTTGAAGTCCAAGTACATTTTTTGTTCTTTCACCTTGTCCTTCTCTTTTCTGTTGACCTTTTTCAGCACAACTTGAAGGACAAATGTACACATAGAGCTCGTGCCTTAGCTTTAACAATAATTAGTATTGTGGTTATTTTGTTGAACTATTTATGGTTTTTAATCCAAATTTGTAATATTTTCAATTAGGCTTAAGTTCATGAAATTTAATTTTTATTAAATTATTTTTATGAAGAAAGGAATTTTACAACATGAAAATTAATTAAAATTGTTATTGATAATCTTTCATTCTTCTTCATAAAAATAATTTAATAAAAATTAAATTTCATGAACTTAAGCCTAATTGAAAATATTACAAATTTGGATTAAAAACCATAAATAGTTCAACAAAATAACCACAATACTAATTATCATTTATAAGATTTTATATATCTTGTTGTATAAGTGAAACAATAATAAATATCGAAATTCTGTGTTGATCCATCATCATCATCGTTTATAGCGATTTTCAACGTTTGTAGAAGTTGTGATTTAAATTAAATGCGTTTGAGTTGTGAAAAAAGTTTGTTTAACTTTTTAAGTTTTGATAAGAAAATAAAAATTATTATTTTAAAAGAAAAACGGCAAAAATGTTATGGCTTAACAAGTTGAAAAATGGCTAATCACTAAACTAATTTTTTAATGGCTTAATTAGGTGAAAAATTACTAAATCTAGCCACTAAATGGCTAAATTGGCAACACTGATTATAAATGTGGATACATTGTCAAAACATGATCTGCCTTCGCGAAATGCCATCTGTTCTTGTCTTATAATCTGGTTAAGTCTAACAGTTGTTCTAATATTATCATCGCCAAATTGTTCGGTAGCGATATTCTATGTCAATTCCTACAATCATGGAGATCTCTTTTCTTCAGTGCAGCGATTATTAAACCCTCATTCTAGTGGAAGGGAGTTGATTGGCTAGTCTAGTTAATAAGTTCGCAAGTAAGTGAGCAGACCATGTATGAACCATATTCCATATTTCCGCAGGAAATTTGTAAATATCGCCATTTTCTCAATGTATCGACAAACTGATTGTTACTTAATCTCGACATTAATTTATTAGACCGATAAATTGTTCGTTAACGATTTGGATTTTCTCAATATACCGACAAAAAACATTGTTTTCAGTTGGCCACAACTCTCAAACACGTGCGCCAAGATAGCAACGAAAGTTAGCAACGGCGGAAATTAAAAATCAAGGGATTTAGTGGCAACGCCGGAAATGAGGGATCATTTGGATATAATTTTAGCAATATAGATATAGATAAAAAAACATAAACCGTGCAAAAAATCGTCCGAGCCGTTCCAGAGAATAGTGGGTTCATCCACTCATTTCAATCGAAAAGTTTTTCGACGCGAGAGTTACTGAACATGGACACTGGCTAGCTTTGCGACAGAATAGAAGCAAATGAGACATTGAGAAAACCAAATTTTTTAATGTGCAGTTTTTTGCTGGGAAAAAACTGAAGAAAAACGGACATTAGTATTTTTAAACTTTTTAAATACATATTTTTTAAAAAATAAAACAAGTAAGAAAGTATAGTCGTTCAAGCCCGACCATATGATACCCTACACCACACGATGAAAAAAACACATCATGCTTATATGTCCATATAAATATGGATTTATCTATGTTTATAAACTTCATTAAAATCGGGTTGAAAGTTTATGAGAGGCAGAAATTGCCCCCTACCTCCCCTTGTGGTCCTATTTTTGAACAACTGTTTAGCTTATGTGTCCATATAGATATGGATCTATCTATGTTTTAAATTTCAATAAAATCGGTTTGAGAAGCAGAAATCGCCCCTATCTCCCCTTGTGGTCCTATTTTTTAAAAATTGTATTCCTTTTTTGTCCATAAAGATATGGTTTTATCTATGTTTTAAATTTCATAAAAATCGGTTTGATAGTTTCTGAGAGGAAGAAATTTCCCCCTATCTTCCCTCGTGGTCCTACGATTTGTCTCATTTTCAATAGGCTTGGCCCTTGTGCCAATAAGGTTACATGGCCTGGCAGCCAGCCAGCCTGCCAGCCAGCCAGCCGGACGGACATCGTTGAGTCGATCGATATACTTTAAGGTGGGTCTAGGACTGCCATCGGCAACCTATACTATTACATTTTGCGGTTATATGCGTTGTATGAATTTTACATATGTTGTTGTTAATGTTGTTACAATTCTCTGCAATGTGTGTGCATATGTACGTAGTAAAAGAGCATACAAGAGAATAAAAGAGAAAACGCGGCGTCCTGATTTTGCCGATCGCAGGTCTAGGACCAATATTTTAAGGCGTTACACCAGGACTGCCATTTTTGCCGATTAATCGGCATTTTGCCGATTTTTTGCCCCTAAATTATCAAAGTGCCGATTTGCCGATTTTTGCTCCAAAAATGCCGATTTTTTGATTAACACGTAAAAGGCGATTACTTTTTGTTTGTTTGATAATAATACACTAACTTTAAGCGATACTGAAACAGTTGTAACATTGAAAAGAAAAAGGGGTTAGTTTTATTCAATATTAAATGCAGTGTTTGTAATGTGTGTTTGGTTAATACATTTTTATTTGAAAAATATTCCACTATGAAGAATTAAAGGCCAAAGTTAAAAAAGAAATAATTTTTAAGCCTAAAATAATAATAATAATAATTTGTTGCTTTTACGCCAAATCGTGGTCGCATAGTGCCAAAATAATTCAGTTAAAATTTCTTTTTCTATTAGGAAAATATACAACACTTTATATTTGTGTTTGAAAATGGATAAATAAATACTTACAAAAGAATAAAGGTAAGATAAATTTATATTCACTATCAATGAATATAATTTAAATAATAATTACTTTGATTATTAAATAATTTTTTTTTTAAGATTATAACGCAATTAAAGATGATGTTAGTACATAAATTAAATAGCCAATGCTTATGTAAGGAAAATTAAATAAATTTGCAAACTTTTTGGCAAAAAATTTCAGATTTATAACGTGAACATTTTATGGCAGCATTTGGTATAATTTTTGGTCCTTCCACATTCTTCCGCAAAAGTGGAAAGAATTTTTTTAGGTAACAGAGTTTTAATGTTCACTGGAAAATTTATCTTTGCAAGTTATTCGTTGTTTAAAGATTATTTAAAAATTTCAAAAGATTTAAAAATTAATAATTTAAACTGTTTTGATATTAATATTAAAATGGATTTAATAAAAATGTCAAACTCAAATATTTGTATATGGAATATACTTAATTATAAGAAAGATAAAAAAAACTTTTTATTTAATTACAATTTCTTTGTAAAACGTTTATTTTGATTGATTCTTTTGAAATTTCATAAGTTATAAACATTAAATAATTCTGAATTGTTCTTATTTCTAAGTAAGAATATGTTTTATTGTATATAATATTTTTAATTTGCCGCTTTTTTTATATTAAAGTGCCGATAATGCCGATTTTTTTTTTTAAATATGCAGATTTTTAATCAAAATTATCTGGCACCCCTGCGTTACACACATCATCACAAATGCATAATACCCCAGCCAGCCAAATACTCCGACATTGTCGGAATCAGATATTTCGTGCAAATGCCTGACTTCATTCTTAGCGATTTCGTTAAGATTTCTGTCAGACATTGAATATTCTTACTGTCTGGCCGATTTCTGATCGATTTCGCATGGATATATCGGGCGGAATTTATGTACAGATATGTCCAATAGAATTCCGACGGAATTCATTTTTAAATAATGACAATTGTCATTCAGTTGGAAATAATTTTAATTTTATTTTATTTGTTCAAGATAAAAAGCATAAATAAAATAAATAAAACTTATAATTATGTACATATTTTGCAATAAAATTATTTCTTTCAGCTATCAGTTCGAAAGCAAAAAAATCTCGGCTAACACATCAGAACTTCCCATGCCTTTTTAATTAGATTTCTGTTAGATATCTATCAGAAATGCCAACAAAAAACCAAAATTTCCCACGACATGTCTGTCAGAATTCGTGTCAACCACTCCATACGTTTTTGGGTCAGAAATCTGACAGAATTCGTATACGATTCCGACTTTTTTGCCGACGTTTCCCTCAGATATCTGAACGACGTCGGATTATTTTATTGGCTGGGTACCCTCTCCATTATTGTGGTGTGGGTATAATAAACTGCCTGTTATTTTTTTGATGACGAGCGATAAACTTATTCTTTTAACTTACATTTAAAACAAAATTTTAAAATTGGTTTTAAATGTTAATTAAACGAGTAAGTTTTGCGTCAGACATCTAAAAACAGTAGCAAAGTAATTATCAAGACGCATAGAATATGTTACATTTATGTATTAAAGTTGCAATTTTCCACTTGTTTTTGTAAAGAACAAACATTGATTCAACCACTTACCAAACAACATAAATAACACTGAATAGGTTTTATTCCAAAAGCCCTCAGCATCTCGATAGCGTAAACATTTTACTCTGCTTGGATCACTGTCATCTATATAAGCACCAAAGCCAAAGAAAGGCAAAAATGTTATAACCACAGCTATTAATATTAAGGATTTAATAGTTTTTCGCACCAATTCATAAGTTATGTGCTAAATGACAAAAATAGACGTTGAATCGTAAATAAAAATCAAAATAAAAGAAAGAAAATGAAAAAAAAAAATTTTAAACATATAATCATAAATCAGCTCACATTATTTTTTACTTGGATTTCCTTAATTACTTACTTTGTGATATATAAATGGTCTTGCTAATGCCATCCAACGTTCTATGGCCATAACTGCTGCTATGCAACCGGAACTTAAGCCAAAAAATCTCCAAATAACTTTTCCCATACAATCCCATTTGGTATATTGTTCAAAAATTTCGCGTGGAACATAGATTTTCAATAGAAGAGTGGTAAACATGCCCAATAAACCAATAAAATTATTGGTAGATAAACATCTGTAAAAACAAATTTTAAATTTAATAAAATATAAGTGAAATAAGATTTATTTCGTATTAATGTTTTATAGTACAGTATAACACGGTAGTAAAGAACATCAGATATAACAAAATATGTTTCTTCAAACACTTTCCTCCGGTCCTTTCGGGAAAACAAACTCATTTTCATGTACCCAAAAACAACGTTTTATTGAAATATTTAAACAAACATTTTAAAACAAAATTATAAGGGTATTCACGTCAGAAGTTGCACCCTTGCAAAAAAGCAAAAGTGCAAAAATATAACAACAACCACACAGACAATTAGTTGTGCGTAAATAATTGCCGTTGTGGTTGTTGTTATGTTTTTGCACTTTTGCTTTTTTGCAAGGGTGCAACTTGTGATGTGTATGTATATTTTTTTTTTAAATGCAAGGCAATTTCTTAAGTTCCTCTCATCCAATTGGCGCTGGAGTCCCATATTAATTCATACTTCAGACATGCCAACAAACAACTACACCCAAACTTCAACATTTGCGGACGATAAAGCTTTTCTAAGCGTGCACGAAACCTGTCATGAAGCATCTATTTACTTACAGGATCATATATTTCAACTAGAAATATGGTTAGCACAATGGAGGATAATAGCCAATTAGCAAAAATGCGTACATAACATTCACCGGGAATCATGCCCCTATTAAAATCAATAATCAAATAATCGCAAGTAAAATATCTCGGTATACATCTGGATCGGTGATTTACGTGGAAATGCCATATAGAGGCAAAACTTATTCTTACTAAAAGCCATTCAAATACAATGGCTTATTGGAAGAAGTTCTGTCCTTAGTCTCGATTGCAAGCTTCTACTTTATAACTCTATCTTAAAGCCTATCTGGTGCTACGGTATTCAACTATTGGGCACAGCCTCGGCCTCTAGAATCGGAAAAATTCAAAGGCGTCAAAATTAACTTCTTTGAATAACCACAGCCGCTCCCTGGTATTTAAAAACTCAAATATCCATA
The DNA here is from genome assembly GCA_930367215.1 of Pollenia angustigena. Taxonomy (NCBI): domain Eukaryota; kingdom Metazoa; phylum Arthropoda; class Insecta; order Diptera; family Polleniidae; genus Pollenia; species Pollenia angustigena. The sequence goes on along the minus strand of OV884058.1, from coordinate 216,988,948 downwards.
AGGATCTCAATGTGCCACACCCGAATCCACTAGCTCGAAATATTTTAAATCATGGCGGCCACACACGCTTAAGAAAAAGGGACACTGCAGCGATAAACACCTACATACATATGTGAACGGAAACCGTGATGATGAAATTTTATATAGTACTAGCTTAACCCGTTGCGCTTCTCTACAATGCTTTAGCCAACTTTGAAGACTCTCCCTTTAATAGTTCTTCAATAGAGAGATATTTATTTTTATTTTCAAAAGTGTAGTATACCAAAAGAGTGACTTCTACAAAGTTTGAACATTCTTACTATAACAGTTCTTAAGATAAGAGATATTAAACATCGTCGTTCTATGGGGGGTACCACTTCCCCCGCTGCTATATTATTTGAATGTTTGCGCTCAGAAGATCTTACTACCAAAAGTTCAACAAAATGCGTGCAGCGGCTCTTATTAATATTTCTATATATGAGGGGTACTGCTCCTACTCTGTCTACCCCGCCCATTTTTATATTGAAATTTATAGTTTACCATAAAAGTAGTTTTAACCACGTTTGAAGGCTGTCCCTTTAATATTTCTTCAGTTGAGCAATATTTAATATATGCATCCTACGGGAGGTGTTTCCCCCTGCGCCTTCCCGCTTTATTTTTATTTTCAAAAGTGTAGTATACCATAAGAGTGACTTCCACAAAGTTTGAACATTCTCACTACAACAGTTCTTAAGATATGCGATATTAAACATTGGCGTCCTATGGTGGATACAACTTCCCCCGCTGCTATTTTGTTTAAATTTTGGGGCTCAGAAGATCATACTACCAAAGGTCCAACAAAATGCGTGCAGTGGCTCTTATTAATATTTCTATCTGTGAGGGATACTGCTCCTCCCCTGTCTACCCCGCCTATTTTTATATTGAAATTTATAGTTTACCCTAATAGAAGCTCTTACCACGTTTGAAGACTTTCTCTTTAATTGTTCTTCAGTTGAGCGATATTTTCAAAAGTGTAGTACACCATTAGAGTGACTTCCACAAAGTTTGAACATTCTCACTACAACAGTTCTTAAGATATGCGATATTAAACATTGGCGTCCTATGGTGGGTACCACTTCCCCCGCTGCTATTTTGTTTAAATTTTGGGGCTCAGAAGATCATACTACAAAAGGTCCAACAAAATGCGTGCAGTGGCTCTTATTAATATTTCTATCTGTGAGGGATACTGCTCCTCCCCTGTCTACCCCGCCTATTTTTATATTGAAATTTATAGTTTACCCTAATAGTAGCTCTTTGAAGACTTTCTATTTAATAGTTCTTCAGTTGAGCGATATTTAATATATGCATCCTATGGGAGGTATTTCGCCCCCTGCGCCTACCATAGGAGTGAGTTCTGCAAAGTTTGAACATTCTCACTATTACAGTTCTTAAGATATGCGATGTTAAACATTGGCGTCCTATTGGGGATTCCACTTCCCCCGCTGCTATTTTATTTCTATTTTGGGGCTCAGAAGATCCTACTACCAAAAGTTCAACAAATTGCTTGCAGCGGCTCTTATTAATATGTCTTCTATGAGGGGTACTGCTCCTCCCCTGTCTACCCCGCACATTTTTATATTGAAATTTATAGTTTACTATAATAGTAGATTTAACCACGTTTTAAGACTCTCCCTTTAAAAGTTCTTCAGTTGAGCGATATTTAATGTATGCATCCTCTGGGAGGTATTTCCCCCCTGCGCCTACCCGCTTTATTTTTATTTTCAAAAGTGTAGTATACCATAAGAGTGACTTCTATAAAGTTTGAACATTCTCACTATTACAGTTCTTAAGATATGCGATGTTAAACATTGGCGTCCTATGGGGAAAACCACTTCCCCCGCTGCTACTTTATTTCAATTTCGGGGCTCAGAAGATTGTACTACCTAAAGTTCAACAAAATGCGTTCAGTGGCTCTTATTAATATTTCTATCTATGAGGGGCACTGCTCCTCCCCTGTATCTCCCGCCCATTTTATATTGAAATTTATAGTTTACTATAATAGTAGCTTTAACCACGTTTTAAGACTCTCCCTTTAAAAGTTCTTCAGTTGAGCGATATTTAATGTATGCATCCTCTGGGAGGTATTCCCCCTGCGCCTACCCGCTTTATTTTTATTTTCAAAAGTGTAGTATACCATAAGATTGACTTCTAGAAAGTTTGAACATTCTCACTATTACAGTTCTTAAGATATGCGATGTTAAACATTGGCGTCCTATGGCGGATTCCAATACCCCCCTGCTATTTTATTTCAATTTCGGGGCTCAGAAGATCCTACTACAAAAAGTTCGGCAACATGCGTCCAGCGGCTCTTAAGATATGCGATAATTAATATTGGCATCCTATGGGGGGTACCAATTCCCCTGCCACTATCGAAAAAATAAGTAGCCTATTTTATTTTTAGGGCTCACGTGATGTTACTGTAAAAATTTCAGGAAAATCGGTTTGGTAGTTTCGGAGTCTATAAGCCGACAAACAAACAAACAAACAAACAAACAAACAAACATACAAACATTTTTCATTTTTATATATATAGAAAATAGAAAACATGCTTAAAACTAACTCAGGAAGACCGCCTTAAAAGAAACGTAAAATTTTAATCGTTTGTAAAAAAAAAAAAAAAAAAAAAAAAAAAATTAAAAAATTATACTACTCCAGTAACTTAAGCGAAAAAAGGGGGTCAACCGCGGAATGAGAGATTAAGCTGTTAACTCGTGTCTCAAAAGTCTCATAAAATCTCGTGTCTTCGCTGTAAGTTGTTCAAGGTCAAATATCACAAAAATCAATTTTTGCGAATATCATGTTGATTTTTTATAAAATTTTTAGAGCACAATATTTGCGCAAATTTGGTTTAAAAAAAATTTTCATTCGTCCAACCGTTTTCCCATAATCATTGTAGCAAGCTTGCGCAAGATGAACCGTAAATTTCAGTGAATATTACCTTGTATAAAGTTATTAAATCATTGAAATATCATTAACAATACATAATTTGTATTACCTATTACAGAGGTACCATTCTATTTATTCTGAATTTCTTGCTACTCTCTGCAATGCGAATGCAACTTTGAAACGAAAGCTAAATGCAATAAGAGGCCAGGTTGTTTCTCTATAGTTTTTTGAACACGAAGCAACACTGGCAATACAAATTAAAGATAGCGCATTACAGTAAGTTGGACTGAGCGCTGCAGAATTAATTTACAATAAAAAATAATCAATAAAATGCAAAAAATGCAAAAAATTATTTTTTGGTAAATATTTTCCTAAATTGTTCATTCTTTCATTTCACATAGCAGAATCATATAATTCTTTCCTCACAGAAATATTTTTTACTATCCTGCCTGTTCTGACAATCGCAAAACGCTTAACATTTGCGATTCTGACTTGAAATCGCATAATTGGTGTTACGTAAATCGCAAACGCAATGAGTTTGGCGACTGCAAATTGCAAAATTATGCTCAAGGGAACTTTCAAAATACACGAGTTTCAGAAAACGATAAAATAAATCCGGCGTTTTGCGATTTCAAATCGTGCGATTGTCAGAACTTTGCTACCATTTCACACACGCCCTAAGAGTGTTATTTTGTTAAACGTTCGTTCACCTCACTTAAAAAATAGTTTCATACAAATAGTTGAAAGTTTTAACACAGGGATGGAAATCATGCTACAATTGTATTTTTTTAGTACATTTTTGACCTTGTTAGTACCGTGGTCCTACCGCGGCTTACTTGGTACAATTTAGGCTGGATTTTTGAAATCTCAGTTAAACTGGGCTTAGTTAATCTAAACACAGATTCGTGCCGCCATTACCAAGCTTCTATACAAAATTTTGACGGAATGTGCTCCTTAAACTCAAGAACTGCCGGACTGATTGACACCAAATTTGGACAAGACATTATTTAAGTCGGCAGCCAGGTTTCTCTTATGTTTAATCCCGACAGATGGTGCTGTTGTCGTGATATTCTATTAATGGTACGATTTGGCTGAAGTTCACAAAACATATTTACTAAACAGAAATAAGTTTCCTGATAAAATGTTGACCCGGTAGATGGCGCTGGGGTCAAGTTTTTAACAAAATTCTCCAGTATTTAATTTTTTTTTTTATTTAGAAAATCGTGAGCAGCGCCGGGAGCAAACAGCTAATGTATTTACATATCGTCATATTAAATGCAAACGGACGTAACTACACAAAATTTCGAAATGGAGTTTTTTATCGATTATGGTTCGTTTTATCAAAATACATATTCAAGCAAAATTTTAGAATCCTACGATCAAAAATGGCGATTTTATTAACGAAATTTAAACGCCAATTACACCTTGTTGTTATTGATTTTGTAAAGTTTTTTGCTTCTCCTGTAAAAAATTAAAAAGTTTAGTTACGTCCGTTTGCATTTAATATGACGATATATAAATCTAGCTTAACTTAACTCGTTTTGCTTCCCCTATGTAGAAAACGGTTTAATAAGAGCCTGTAGTGCAGGTTCCCTAGATCGTACTTGGAAGCTTTAAACGAACCGTGCAGAAACTGTCAAAAAATGTATGAGAATTTACTTATTTTCACAAACTTTGTAAACTATTTTGACTTGTTAGCTTGCGCTGTTCAATTGTGCATTTTTACAAACAGATGCCAAATTTCGGAGTTGCCACTTGCACAAAAAAATTACATTAAATTTAAAAAGTGCACTCTAAAGGCTCAGTTAGCAGGGAGTAACAGTAACTTTGAAAATCAGCTGATTCATTTTGTTGCATGTAAAGCAATTAGAACGATTACAGTTAGCAGTAAGATGTTACGTCTCAATCTGTAAGAAATAGATTGGTCATACTTTTTTACGGTAAGTTTCCTGTTAGTTTACCTTTAGTCTGAGTTCATACGACTCATGTCTTATTGACAAGATTCTTCCTTTTTCTTCTTTGAACATGAATTGGCGTTCAAATGATTCATGGCATGTTGACGAATGAAAAAGCAAAACGTAAAGACAGTACATGCATCTGTGTACTCGCTTCTTTTCCCCTTGTCCCTCTCGCCTCGAACACAGACTTACTGAGACACCCTTTATTTAAAAGCAAAAAAACCTAAAAATTGTCAAACAATAATTTTTCAGCTCAAATTAATGCATACAGAACAGTTTTGTCTCATATTAAACAGTTCGATTTTTAGAAGTGTTGCAATAGTGAAGGTTAGTTAAGATTCGACAGAATAAATCACTCTTACTTATTTTTGGAAAAATTGTATTCCTGTACAAATTTATTCAAGACAACTTATTTGCACATTGTATATGTTTTGAATTAATTCTTCCGTCTTCTTCTTTTTTAACAATCCAAATAAATTTTCCATTTTTATTTCAATATGTCACAGACATAACGCTTAAATAAATAAATTTTCCTCCATCCGTTAGCAAATGAAATGAAAACCAATTCCTTATAATAATTTGACTATTTGTGTAATGATGCCTATGTGTGTAATGCTTAGTAATAAATTGGCTACAGATTAAATTTCCAATTAAATTATTTTATCCTTAATATGTACTATATAAAAAAAGACCTCCCAACCCCACCGGATTTAACCAATTTACTCAAGTGTCACTTTTGGTTTAAGCATTAACTGTTGTTAATTTTTGTTTTAGTTCATAAGCTATTGGTTATAAAAAATAATACGCAATTCCTGTTTAACTGTAGTTTTTTGCTGTAGACTTGTTTTTATTTCGTTTGATAAAATATTTCAGAAGAAATGTTAAATTTTTTGCTCATTTAAAGAAAAATAGTACTTGAAAATTCTTGATAACAAAAAACATACTTGCGTTAGACATTAAATAACTTTTAATTCCTACGAATTTTATTTAAATGAATCAAGAAAATTCTTGCGATCAACAATTATTTAAAAGGTGATTAACCGTTCCATTCAGATAGTGATTGATAGGCCGGGGGACTTTACCAGAATTTACCGATTGGAGCCTCCAGGGCAAGAGATGTGTTGGTAAAGTTGCGGAATATGGGGCACCAAAATTCCAGAAATCACATGCACCCTCTTAGATGCACATAATTTTTTTACCATATTTTTTTTGAAAACGATGAACAAGTTGCGGTTAATTTGAATGGCATTCGATACCGGGCAATGATTGAAAATTTTTTAAGGAACAAAGTAGTGAACAATCCAGAATTGTGGTCACACAGCTCGTCCAAACAAAGCTGATCTTTGCGAAATTTTTGGTGACTTTAACTGGCCACCACAATCGCCCGATTGAGGTAACCTAAAGGGTAAGATGTATGCCGATATGCCAAGAACCATCCAACAGCTCAGGGCGAATATTTGGGAAGAAATGAGGGCGCTGGGACCTGAAATTCTAAGAATAGTTATGGGAAATGACCTGGAAAGAGCACGTTAGTTCTAAGCAAACAATGAAAACATTTAAAAGATATTCCCCCGTATTCACAAACGATTATTAAATTTAACAAACGTTTATTAAGGAAAATTTTCATAGTAAATTTGTTCTTTAAACCTTTATTAAATTTAAAATTTTTTTGTGAATACAGGCAATTATCTTCAAAATATAATGTTAACCTATTTCGAAACTGTGAATAATTTCTTTTCGAAGGTTACTTTATCATATATATTATTTCTAAAGCACTTTTTTTTGTCGGTTGCAAATATCTCCCATACCACCGCATCAAATTTAATGAATGATATCTCATTTTAAAGCTTATTTCTAACACTAATGACGAAAAATAATTAGAAATTGAAAAATTAATATTTTCATTGATAAAAATTATATTTTAAAATGTATTGAAGTTACTAAAATGTCTATTAATTATTTTCATTTTATGTTACAAAAATGACAACTAACGGTGCGAAATATTCGCACGGGTCATCTAGTACTATATATTCAACATTTTTTTATTTTTCGAATTTATTTTATGAGCTAAATTTCAGTTATGTATTTTATAAAGCTTTTTTGTAATAGTCCTATTCTTTGAATTTGTCAGAAATGACTTTATACACTACCAGACTAATATTTTAACTCTAATATTTTTTAAGCGCTATTTGTAAAATAATTTTCCAATAGTTTTATATTTGGGGGATTTCGTGTCAAGTGAGCCAATTTTTAAATCGATGTCTTCCGATTTGGATGCAATTTGCACCAAGGTCCTATTGGATAGTAGCTTAGACCAGGGTTGTCAGATTTTTTTGACCTCCATCGCCAAACCGGATGTCAGAAATCGCCAAAAATCGCCAAACGTCAATTTTGTTCAGTTTTTGTAATTTTTTTTTTTATACCCCCTAAGTCCTTGAGTAATTCTAAGTCGATTTAGCCATGTCCGTCTGTCTGTCCGTCTGTTGAAAACACGCTCACTTTCGAAAAACTCAAAAGGAATGAACAAACTTGGTGCCAAAATGCTTGTAGTTATCCTAAGCAGTTTGTGATTGAAATCCAGCAAAATCGGTTCAGTAGGACCAGAGCTATGAATCAAAATGTGGAACCACCACCAAAAAAAATTGATAATTTTGTTACAAAAAAACATAAATGCTGGAACAAGGCACGGCATGAGATAAGATTTTGCAAAAATTTATTTTATTTGACTGGAAATCACGCTATTAAATTTCGTGAAGATCCGTCCATAATTTACAATAAGCCCCATATAAACACTACTCCCGGAAAACAGTTTAGTACGCCTTAAACCGTAAAAAATAACGTTAGCGTAACAAAATTTGGTACGTCACAGTTTTTTAGGATTAGAAATAAAACTGTGAAATTTTGTGACGATCGGTCCATAATTTACCTTAGGCCCCATATAAACTCTACTACCGGAAAACAGTTTAGTACGCCTAAAACCGTAAAAAATAATGCAATCATAACAGAATTGGTACGTCACTGTTTTAAAGGACTAGAAATGATGCCGTGAAATTTCGTGATGATCGGTCCATAATTTACCCTAAGCCCTATATAAACCCTACTACCGGAAAACAGTTTAGTCGCCTAAAACCATAATTAATAACAACTCGTCACAGTTTTATAGGACTATAAATGACACTGTGAAATTTCGTGAAGATCGGTACATAATTTACACTAGGCCCCATAGAAACCCTACTCCCGGAAAACAGTTTAGTACACCTAAAACCATAATTAATAATGCTATCATAACAGAAATTGGTACGTCACTGTTTTAAAGGACTAGAAATGATGCTGTGAAATTTCGTGATGATCGGTCCATAATTTACCCTAAGCCCCATATAAACCCTACTCCCGGAAAACAGTTTAGTACACCTAAAACCATAACTAATAATGCTATCATAACAGAAATTGGTACGTCACTGTTTTAAGGGACTAGAAATGATGCTGTGAAATTTCGTGATGATCGGTCCATAATTTACCCTAAGCCCCATATAAACTCTACTACCGGAAAACAGTTTAGTCGCCTAAAACCATAATTAATAACAACTCGTCACAGTTTTATAGGACTATAAATGACACTGTGAAATTTCGTGAAGATCGGTACATAATTTACACTAGGCCCCATAGAAACCCTACTCCCGGAAAACAGTTTAGTACACCTAAAACCATAATTAATAATGCTATCATAACAGAAATTGGTACGTCACTGTTTTAAAGGACTAGAAATGATGCTGTGAAATTTCGTGATGATCGGTCCTTAATTTAACCTAAGCCCCATATAAACCCTACTACCGGAAAACAGTTTAGTCGCCTAAAACCATAATTAATAACAACTCGTCACAGTTTAAGATAATAATAATAAATAGACATCATACAGATATTACTCCTTAAACATTCGAACTGTCGGTGGAGGGTATTAAAGATTCGGCACAGCCGAATATAGCACTCTAACTTGTTTTAAATTAAATTTTGCATACAAAAAACGTTAGTATAATACTTCAGTCAAAAATCGCCAAAAACTGAGAAAAATACAAAAAATTTGCCGAAAGTAAATTTTGTGTTGTTTCTGTAATTTTGTTTTTAATAACATAAAATGGCAATCATATATGTATTCAGTTAAAAAACTTAAATTAAGTACACAAGTCTATATGATCGTACACTGCAGACTCACCGATTTCATTACTGCAGTTTTGACCTGCATACATACTACATATTTGAATTAAATAGTGACTGAATATAAAATTCACTTAATATGATAACAAAACAAAAACATGTGAAAAAAAGTTGCAGGTTTTTTTATGTTAGCAATGATAACAAAAAATGACAAGCTGTTAAACAAAATCGCCGAAATAATATAAATGGTAAAAACAGCCAAGTTAATCGCCAATTATATCAGAAATCGCCATAAAAGTCGCCAGTCGCCAAATGGAAAATCCCATCGTCAAACACTTGTGAAAATAGCCACGTTTGGCGAGAAATCGCCATATCTGACAGCCCTGGCTTAGACACACATTTTCATCAAGATCGGTCAAAAAGTTTCTGAGTTAGGAGAGGTCAAAGTTTGAAATTTTGGCAAAACAGTGTTTAAGTTTTGCAAATTTTCAAATACAAAGTCTTTTTTACCAAACCTTTCTTGGCGTTACTAGGTTCAGCTGTTGATTTCGGTGCTGGTTTATTTTTTGTCTTTGGAAATAAATCGCATTGAGTAGAGGCAAAAAACTTTTTCAACTTGATTTCATCCAAATCGGAAGACATCGATTTAAAAAGTGGGTCACTTGACATGGAATCCCCCATATGCCTATAAAATTATTTGTTAGTGAGTGGTTCAAATACAAATTAAAAAAACAGCTTTAAAAATGTTATAAAAAAGAAAATAAAAAAAAAATTTGTATTCACATTAAAAAATATTGTCAAGTGCTACAAAATAAAAAATCGATGCAAAAAAATTAAATTTTTTTATTGTTGTGACAGCACCACTGTATCATAATATGATTACTTCTAATTTTGTTATGATTAACATGACAATAATATGATAACTTCTTAACATATTATGATTAGCAAGATAAGAATATGACTACATCTTAATTACTTCTTAACTAAGTATGATTATTATTAATAATATGATTAAGGGAAAAATATTATGATGCAATATTACGAATATATTTGGTCATAATATGATTCAATAATAATCGTAATATAGTCACTTAGAATATGTTTACCACAACCATGTTTTTTCTTTGCGTGTATAATATAAGTTTTAACTATAAACAAAACGTTATACACGCAGAGAAAAAACATGTTTAAGTATTGTCCTCTCAACAAAACTTTTTTTAAAGAAAATTTTAAACATATTATTTAACCATGTTATAATCACCGACAAACATATTCTATTTAAACTACTCCCTCTTTCTGTAAATCGAACCTTTTTGTCGGGATAATGGAGTTTCGAAAAAGAGAAGTTCAACTGTATTGTCGTTTTTAACCATAAGATGTTCGGAGACAACCATAATATGACTGTGGCTTCTTGATGGAAGACTAATTTAGCCATAATATGGTTGTCGGTGCTGTCAATTTTTTTTTAAATAGTTTTGTAAGAGGTGTACATATTTTAACATGTTTTTTTTTCTGGGCATATAAAATGAAAAAGAAAAAAGTTATTTATGAAATAAATCATAACGTTACTAATGCGCCACCTGGTATAAGGCCCCATGTTCTTTATAGAAATTGTAAATGAATTTAAATTTAAATTATTTAAACAATAGCTTTGATATAAATACATAAAAGTATACGGGAAGCTTATATGTACAGTAATATTCTTTTCATTCAAACAACGATTTAAGAATGAAATTAATTATGAATGAAGACTACGTAATAAATATGAAAAATTTGTTAATATATTTTATTTTCAGGACTTCCGTTCATAATCTCTTATTTAAAGTTGTATAGTTTTTTTCTAAAATCACTGAAATGTAGTTAAATCAAATACAAATTTGTTTTAAATATTTTTTAAAATGATTAATTTGCTTAAAATCTAAAAATTTACGTTGTGTTATGGGTGTGATTATTGTGCAGTAACATTTTTATTGCTTTTGCTATTTATCCTCATCATCAAATGCATCTAAAATTTGTAATTGTATTTCATTATATTCAAATAGGACGTTCTGCATACAAATGAATTAATTTGTTAAATTGCATATCAATTTTTTTTTCTACGAAATTTAATTGCGGAAGCTTTTATAGCATTTTTAAAGAGATGGCTGTATTTACAGTACAGTGAAAAGCGCCAATAAAATTTTGAACACAAGATTTATTGAATTGTAAACATTTAGCTAGAAAGTCAATAGGATAATGTGAGGGGAAAAAGTGTAGTAATTAAAATGTTAAAAAGACTTAAAAATATCGCAATTATAAATTGGTCCATACTACAGTACATTGGACCATGTTGTAAGTAGTCCATTTAAGCCACAATGGACCACGTAGTAGTGCTGGGAAACTATCGATAGACTATCGATATTATCGATAGTCTTAAAATATCGAAAATATCGATAGGAAAAATATAAATATCGATATTTTTATTATTTAAAATACAGCTATGAAGACATCTAACAGCAGCTATACACACACAGTTTTTTGCAGTGTTCGATAATAAACACTAAATATCGTTTCTTAATGTTCGATTCGGTAGATTTGTGTTCGGTTTTTTTTGAAAATCCACAAACTTCAATGTGTTCGGTTCGGCTCGTTAATGTTCGTCCCTTTTGGCTGGTAAAAAAAACCAACAATTTTTTACAAAAACAAAATACACACATGAAAAAAACATTATAGAACATTAAAATATAATGTTTGTCTACAGTATCACTATAATTGTTCTGTTTTTTAACGAAGCACCGAATATTATACAATACAATGTTCGGTTCTTTCTTGAAAATAGTTACGAACGGTATTAAGGGTTGTGTATGTCTACACAATCACTAAAAAAATTGATATCGTTCCTGGGTGTGTGAGCCGAACGTTAAATAATGCACTGTTTATTTTCGAACACTGGTTTTTTGGCGCAAATTTTAACTCGCTAATATTAATTCGCGCTGAATTACAGCAATGAATACAAACAACAAGAATGGCAAGTGGTATGGATTGCTTAGCAGTGCTTTTTACTGATAATTTAAGGCCTTTCAGTCGAAATTTTTACATGTTTATATAGGGACTGAAATGTCAAATTTTTTTGTAATGTTGTAAAAAAAAAAAAAAATTAGAATTTAGAAAATTTTTTAAAGTTGCGATGGAATATCTTATAGTCCCTGTTACTTCGGTTCCTTCAGAAAGGTACTTACCAATTTTTAAAAACCTGTCATCTAAAATAACGTGAATATACGCACGTTATTATATTATATATATTATTATTATACATATGTCTCATACATTCAATAAAGTGATAAAAACAACGAACTGTAGTCTTATAAAAAATAATTAAAGTTTTCCTGCACAAGTACAAACATTCAGTCGATAGTAATATCGATATATCGATAGTGAAATCTGAACTATCGATAAATATCGATAGTAGAAAATATCGATCGTATCCCAGCACTACCACGTGGTCCAATATTATCTGTAGGGAAGTTGTGAAACGAAAAATAGTTGAAGGTAACTTTATTACTCACTAGTGCTAAAGGTACCATTAACTATTTCGATATTTAAAGGTAAGTCGTGAAAGCGGGCCCTAGACTATTACAACTTTGCTTTACACTAAAGTAAGCGATATCGAAGTTGATCAATTTGGAAGAAATCGACACGTAATATTCATATCTACCCTCTGTTAAAAATTCTTCTTCATATGCCTTTAATATAAAATTAAACATTGTTTTGCTTCTTCTGAGAAATTTAAAATTTTGAGTTAATACCCTCTTGTTGATTAAGTGCGCCTTAAGTTTAAGTTCGTCCTACTGGATAGGTTAACGTAAAGTTGAAATTAGTTAAAGGTAGACAAAATTCTACCTTTAACTAACGGCAAATTGTAATAATGGCCCAAAATGTTAGTTAAAAGATATACTCCCTTATGCAAAAAAAGTTTAAGTTCACATGTATTAACCAGCACTTAAAAACAATTCGATTATTCGACATTTTTCAGAAACCGGTTTTCAAATATTTCTAAAGTATAAATCGTCACAGGCAAAACAGTTTAGAACGCTTCCTTCCTTTGTTTGTCAACCGAACCTCTTTGCGGAGAAAAATTGTATCAAAAAGGGGAAATACGGGAAACTAAATTTCTTTCTTTTACTTTTCTGTGCTTCATGTGATAATTTTTAAATTTTCTATAATATCGAACTTAGAAACATAATATTATAGGTGCAGGTTACTAAGTAAATGAGAGCTTATAAGATAAAAACTGTTGGTACTTTTTGTTTTTCATCTGGTACTTTTTGAATTTATGTTAATATTCGACCTACAAATTTAAAAATAAACATTCATGGTCCGGAGTGAACAAGAATGTATATGAGCAGTGGCGTAGCTACCTAGGGGCTAGGCGGGGCAGTGCCCCGGGGCCCTCAAGCTCAGGGGGCCCTCGAATCCTTAACAGAAATCTCGATAGAGTTGAGCTTTTGGAAATTTAACGCGTAAAATATCCATTGGCTTAAGGCAGAATTAGTCTTTACTTTCTGTTCTGTAACGAATCAGGGGCCTAATTCTGGCAGTCGTGATCGAGTACTTTCTCGATTCGAAAGGAATTTCATTTCTAATTCTTTCAGTCGATACTGAACGAATCGAAGTTATTTTTTCAGTATTGTGAAACTTAAATCCATGCTTTATAACACTGAAAAAATAATTCCGATTCGTTCAGTACTGACTGAAATAATTAGATATTATTTTGCTTTCGAATCGAGAAAGTACTCGATCACGACTGCCAGAATTAGGCCCAAGATGTTTTGTTTTTGTTATTAAAAAACCTATGAAATTGATTAGTTTTTCTGTTCTGTTGCGGTTCAGTTTGTTAAAATCAAAAACTTGTTAAGAAATTGTAAGTGACAGCAAAATAAATAGAAAAAAAATACATATTTATATTGAAATAAACTGTTTTTTGATTTTAAGAATTAACCAAATTTAATTTCTTCAAATTTATGTGGATTAATATTATTGAAATAAGCAATGGAAGGTGCAAAACTAATAGATTTGTCATAAATGGCTGATAAGTTACTACAGAAAAGTAACTATTACAATTTCGTAACAGAACGGCACGGAACAGAACAGAAACAGAAAGTAAAGACTAGCTGAGCCTTTAGCCAGCAGTGCACAAAAAAGAGCTTAAGAAGCTTAGCATTTTTTAAGTATTTGTATATTTCATCTTTTTATTTGATAAAACCTAATCAGTTTACATAGCAGTGGGCCCTATTTTTTAGTTTGCCCCAGGGCCCTTGGTTACCTAGCTACGCCACTGTATATGAGGAAGCTTTTTGGTACTTGTTCGTTCTACATCTGTTATTTTAATTAATTTTCGTTAATATTAGACGTAGAAACATAAAGTTAAACATGCAATGTCCTGAGTGGATGACAATCTTTAAAGTATACTTTCTTTTTCTATTTTCTGATATTTGTTATATTAAACTAACAAAATTATATTAACTCACGTAGAAGATAAAATATGAATCGGAGGTCCAATCTATCCACTTAGACGGAAAAACTAAATGTTCGAAACATGTCAATTTGTATATACTTATATGGATTATGTTTTCTTCATATTTACATACAAATTTATGGTCGAATTTTGACCATTAGACGAACACTACACTCACAATATTCTGTACGTAAAATTAACTGAAATTGTAATATAAAATAAATGAAAATTCAATTAAAAACCGGTCTACTTATTTTTCATTTATTTTTAACAAAAAGTTCATTTTATTTTTACTGTCAAAAATTCAACACCATATTCCTTAAACTCAAATTAATATTCAGTTATTTTATAAAATTTTACTGTCAAAAAACTGATCCCATATTCAGTAAAAACAATTAAATATTCAGTTATTTTATTAAATTCAGGAATTTTCGTTTACTCCACAAAAGACCCGAATTTTTAAAAAACACCAGACAGACACCTGTCCGCTTGTTTTTCTAATGTGTGAGAGGGGAGAATATTATTATTTACTTATCTTGTTACACACGTTTGTTTTACTTTTGTTGTACTGACCACGTAGGTTACAGAAGACCTCTCAATTATAAGACACCAGCAGCATGACCGATATGGCTTCGCAATTATTTTACTTAAAATTTGATGTATTTAACTAAATTATTTTAACAAATAGAAAATGGGAATCGCTTACACAAAACAAGCAATTCATTTTTATAGATAAGTAAAAATTAATTTTTGGTAGTAAAATTATATAAAATAACTGAATATTTAATTGTTTTTACTGAATATGGTGTTGAATTTTTGACAGTTAAATTTTATAAAATAACTGCATATTTATTTGTTTTTACGGAATATGTAGTTAATTTTTTGACAGTTAATTAATATAAGATAACTGAATATTCATTTGTTTTTACGGAATTCGCGGTTGAATTTTTGACAGTAAAAATTAAATGAACTTTTCGTTGTTTTAAATTACATTTTTATTTAATTTAACATAAAGAAGAATTTAACTCAATCAACGGACAATATTAACTGCAACTGAAAATCTGTATTAATATGCACTTAGTTTTTTGAATAACTGTTAAAAAAATTTTAAATGTTTATTTATTTAAAAATGACTGAACGGAATATTTCTTAACCCATTAAGGCCCTGCGTTGCGTTTTCGCAACGTTCACTTAAACCTCCCCTCAGGCATTTTGTTTTTACGTGATATTGTTTTAAAGCACAGTACAATAAAATTTGACTTAATATCTAATCGACCTGTTTTTGGATTTGTATCATACATAAGTTTTTATTATAAACATTTTTAATTTAAATTTTGAATTTTTCCTGTTTTTTGATTTCTAGTCATATAAAACTGTAACAGAATAAAATTTATTACAATAGAATTATTTGTTATGGTTTTAGGCGTACTAAAGTGTTTTTAGAGTGGGCTTTATATGGGGCCTATGGTAAATTATGGACCGATCAATTACAAATGTGAAAAATGTGACGTAGCAGTGCACCCAAAGTGCTTTGGAGCATATCATAATTGAATAAAAAATTAAATGTATATGAATATCTTTTAAATATAATATTTTAAATAAAAAATTTTAATTTAAAATGTTTGCAAATGCGCTTAATTTTTACATCGTTAAGGCCCAACGTTGCGTTTTCGCAACGGGTGTTATCTGGGCTCCCACGTATCCGATTTGCCCAAAATTTTTTTTCTTTCATATTCAGGTATAAACAAAAAAATTTTAAAAGTTTCATCATTATAGCTCAATGGGATCATGGCTCGGGCCTTAATGGGTTAAATAAACTACAGTCCGTTACTGTAATAATATTGTGAGTGTAGTTATAATAAATAACTAATATTGCTGTGGGTAAGATTTGCAAACGGTTTCTTAATGCAAAATGTATGAGTTTGTGAACAGTTTTTTGCTGTATTGCTGCATTCAACATCGATCGAAATTGCAATACAATTTAAATCTTAAAATATCGAATGTCGTGATTTGCCCCGTGTTTTTTTTTTTAATTTACTGAGCTACCCAAATAAGCGACTTCTTCCCGTTTTCATACAGTTTATACAAAACAAACCTTAATCAAACACCATCCGGTTATTTGACAGATCGCAAGGTCGGTTTGCTTTTTTTAAAATACATTGACAATACAATTTTCATGTTAAATTTCAGTGTATTTATCATATATGAAAAATTGGGAATTAAGCACGTCATACAGAAATCTTATTAATAGAAAATATTTATGGCCTCTTCTTTAAGGACCAGTTATAGCTGTAGTTTTCAAACTTTGTGGACAAAATTATAGTTTCGAACCCAAAAAACTATGTTGAGAGAATATTAGACTGCACTGTCAAATCGATTCTTCTGTATGACCGTACAAGTTATTCGCTTTATACTTCTCTTTCGGCCGACATCCAGAGTTTTTTTATTTTAAGATTTTAAGGTTTTATCCGATTTCAGTCCATTTTGGATTCGTATTTTTTTATTTAAAATAAATTTAAAATTTTTTTAATAAAATTTGCGAAAAACATTACAATTTTTATAAAATCTTAGATTTGATCCGCAACAACTTTGGCGCTTTTTATCCGATCAAAGCCAATTAACCACTATTCAACGCGCAATTAAGTAACAAGACATTATTAATTTTATTTGAACCACCACTTGACTCTGGATGGGGGCTAAAAGAGAAGTAAACAACGAAAAACACATATGGATCGATAGCTGATAAATGCGACGTGATGGGAGAAAACTTGGCTTTAGCATGCCAAAAAACAAGAATCAGTTGGAGTGGTTAACAAAACTTTGAAAAAGTGTTCAAATGTGCAATAGGCAGAAGTAAACCGACATGAATTGGTCATACTATATAAATATAGAATTATAAAAGAGAATGGAAAGAATATAGAACTTTGTACACTGAAAGAAAAATGCTTCATATATTTAATGAATCATTTTCATAAAAAAATTTTCCTTGGGTAAATGAAAATTTTCATTGTCTAAATGGAATTTCGTAGTTATAATGAAGTATTTTTGTTAAAATCGCTTCAATGGATTCCTTAATTACTTTAAAAATTAAACAAAAAATAATTAGTATTGTGGTTATTTTGTTGAACTATTTATGGTTTTTAATCCAAATTTTTAATATTTTTAATTAGGCTTAAGTTCATGAAATTTAATTTCTCATTAAATTATTTTTATGAAGAAAGGAATTTTACAACATGAAACGTTAAATGAATAATTTAATGAGAAATTAAATTTCATGAACTTAAGCCTAATTAAAAATATTAAAAATTTGGATTAAAAACCATAAATAGTTCAACAAAATAACCACAATACTAATTATTGTTAAAGCTAAGGCACGAGCTCTATGTGTACATTTGTCCTTCAAGTTGTGCTGAAAAAGGTCAACAGAAAGGAAAAAGACAAAATGAAAAACAAAAAATGTACTTGGACTTCAAGAAAAATTCTTGACAAAAGTACGAAAAACAGAAGTAAGGAAAAAACATGTAAAATCAATTAAAATGGATAATATTCAGGAAAGCAAATTTCGATCTACCAAATGTTAGAATACAATTTGGTTTAAGGATTGATGTTTGACTATTGACGTCAGCAGACATCGATGGCTGCGAGTGTAAGACGGCAAATCCATCTGAGGAGATTGAGTGGTTGCAATCGAAACATGTCATGGTAACCTGCCGGCCGGGGTTCGAGCCCCAGCCACGTCAAGAATGAAAGATTATCAATAACAATTTTAATTAATTTTCATGTTGTAAAATTCCTTTCTTCATAAAAATAATTTAATGAGAAATTAAATTTCATGAACTTAATCCTAATTAAAATGATTAAAAATTTGGATTAAACAAAAAATTTTAATTGGGAACAATAAAAACAATATACAAACATAACTATATTCATAAAGTAATACAAAATTATAGTTTCCTTAAAAAAATGTTAAATTGTTAATCAACAAATGTAAGATTTAATTATTTCATACATCTAATGCAATATGCCATTAAATTTATGAAATCAAAATTTTTTGTATAAAAGCAACATTATTCAATAATGCTTTCATAAATTTAAATTTTCATTATGACAATAAAAAATGTCATTATATAGTAATGAAACAAAAACTTTCAATCAACGTTGTTATTGTTGGTATGGACAATTAAATCTCATATTTACGCTCTTAATTTAGTAAAAACATAGTTTTTTTTGTTCAAAAACTACACTGCCCTGGTAGGCTAGCGGGTAGTGAGGTACTCTATGAGCACCGAGGTTACGCGATCGATTCCCGCCAGAGACAGAAAAAATATATAAAATAAAATAAAGTAAGAAAAAATAAAATAAAAAAAAAAAAATTAAAAAAAAATAATTTTTTTTTACTTTATTGAAAGTATTCATCCAATGAATAATATTCATAGATCTAATGTAATGTTTCATTAAATACATTTTTATGAAACAGGTTTCACTCATCCAACGAAGCGCTTTAATTTTAATGCAATTTTTCATGGGATTAATGTCAAAATTCAAAATTTCAGTGTAGGTCTATGTATGTCATTTTGTCATTAACGTGCATAGCTGAGCTAAAACAATGCAGCAGATCTTTTACAAATATAAGTTTCAAGCTCAGTGAGAATTAATTTGCATACAATATGCCTATTTAGATGGAAATTGGGCTGTATTGGATTGGAGAGGGAAGAACCTTAAATTTAATCCTTTATATAAGTGCTACAGTTAGACCGCTTAAACAATTAAAAATTGTGAATTGGAGACACCTCACCTTAAAGGTATATACATACTTTTAATGCTTATAAACTTTATTGACATTTAAGATACATATTACTGGCATGCCCTACATTTACCATTAATTTAAGTAGAGAGTTATGAAAAAAAGTTACACTAAAAGATAATTAATAAATAAACAAAGATACTACTGCGCTAAATTCTAATCCGTTTTCAGTTGTTTCTATCATGTCTTGTTCTTTTATGGGCTAGACTTATATTTTGACCGAAATAAGGCATTTATGCTACATATATTTTATCATAACTTGAGAACGATATTGATATTTTACAAATAATTATTTTATATTATATTTTTCCATGCAAATTAGTATTTTTATCATTTATCAGAAATCCAGGTATATTATGAATAAAAAAGGCAAGAAATCAGTAAACAAAATGTTAACTAGACGTGTTTGAATAAACTATTTGCATTTAGCACGCTAAAGTGAATTAAAATCACATAATCAAGTTCTCTAGATCGACTTTTTTTAGTTTTTTGCCGAGCAGTGTTAATAAAACATTAATATTTTTAAAAAGCCTTTTCTGATATTTAAGGAAGATTAAAGTAATATAATTTCAACTATACACGGAAAGAATTATTTACTAATTCACCAGAAAATATGTCTTGAACCACGAAAATTTTGCACTATTCTCGTCCAAGCCAAAAATTTCTTATTGTATATAAACATAAGCAAAAAGTTGTGAATCAAAGCGAACTAGTATTTACTAAAATACAGCTAAAAAATTCATTCAACTATAGAATAGTTACTTAAATCAAGTTTCCTTTGCTTTTTATTTTACAAAATCAGAAGAAAAGCCTAAAATTTTTCTATAAAAACGTATAGCACTAGTTAGTTAATAAAAAAAAAACTTTGTTTCTTGATTCTATTTTAAAATCAGACGAATATTAAATAAATGCTTCTTGAAATTTTTGATGATATACCAAGAGAAAATGTTTCTTTATTTAAGAAACTTTTACTTAATACGAACAAAATAAGTTAAAATCAGATATTTAGTTTTGAATTTTCTTGTTTTAAGAAACGAAATGGATTTCTTTAGAAAATAAACTTCTTTCCTTGTATAGAATGCTTTTCAGAGTAAAGTATTTTCAAAACGGAAACAAATTTAGGTTTAATTTGCCTTGATTTTAATGTAGGCAAATAAAAGTACAAAAATGTTGGGTATCAATAAAAGCGCTAATTTAGCGCTCTTTTTAAAAAAAGCGCTAAGGAAAAAATATGCGCCTTTTCGACAGTTAAAAAGCGCTTAATCTAGCGCCAAAGGCGCTAAATTGGCAACTCTGCTTCCAACTGTCTCTTTCCTGTCCTTTCTCTTTT
Source organism: Pollenia angustigena (assembly GCA_930367215.1). Taxonomy (NCBI): domain Eukaryota; kingdom Metazoa; phylum Arthropoda; class Insecta; order Diptera; family Polleniidae; genus Pollenia; species Pollenia angustigena. Next base: position 216,968,306 of record OV884058.1, on the reverse strand, counting down.
TGGCTCTCTCGCTGTAAGAGATTTGGAGTACGCAGATAACATTTTGCCAGATTTTGCAACATTTTGCGCAAAATATGTGTACGCAGACAGACCTAATAATAATAGCTCAGATAAGTTTGAACTTGACAGAAAATAAAAAATCACATGTAATACACGCCGTACATGCATCTAGTCATAGCAATTTATATCTTAATATGTAACTACATATAAAATACATGAATGAATGTTTGTTTATTGGTATGTACATATGAGCGAGTGAGTGCCAGACAATATCTTATCTTTTTATATCTTACTCCGGGGGTGCTTCACTTTCACACCCTTTCAAAAACTTAAAATATATATGTAAATACCTATTTATTGTGTGAGTGTGTGATTTACAATTGTTATCTGTTCCTACCGACTATAAATTACTGTTACAATAAGTTTTTACATGTTTTTTTTTAAATGTATGTATGTGTGAATTCTGTCACTTTCAAAACTTTATGGTTTGCAATATATTAGTCATTAAATAAATGTAATAAATAATGTAAAAATAATTTATATTAATGTTAATTATATATGAATGTAAAGAATATCATTATACTCTTCACCACAGGTGGAAATATATGTAAAATTTGTCATTCCGTTTTGATGTTAGACCCTATAAAGTAAATATATTCTGGGTGCTTAGTATTAGCGAAGTTGATTTAACGATGTTAGTCAGTGCGTGTGTTAAAATGAGTTTTCCACAGAGCCCAGAAATAACAGCGAGTAGGTTGATATATAATTATGTCACACATACTCCGGATTTCGTTGTTGTTGAAATTCAGTCATATCGGTCCACAAATGACTGAGACAGACATGAGCAAAAAATAAACGATTGATTTAATTTTTGTTTCAGGTACAAGCATCTTTGTTATCAATAGACAACATTCGAAAAAATGTGGGCAGGAGTGGAAAAGTGGGCGTGGAACAAAATTAATTTATTTATATCTAGAGAAGGGTAAGAGAAAAATGATTCAAATTTGATACTGGGTTATCAATATACAACCTTAAATATGGGCGGTGTTAGTGAAGTGGGCGTGGTACCTACCGCTCAAAGACATTATACATAGATTTCTATATATTATATTTGTAATTCAAATGGTGTAAAACCAAAAGGTCAAATATCTTTAGAATGTATCCTACATACCCCTGGCGAGTGCTTTGGGGCCGGTAATTTTTAACTGTTACTGCATATGTGGCTACTGCTTATGACTTCCATTTGGTTCCTAGTTAAAGATACCAAATTGGTAAATGATTTTAGCTAGCTACCAACAAATGCAAATAAAATAAGTTTCTTAAACGGAATAAAGTCTCTACAAAAAAGCTTTTGTCGAAAAACTAAACCTTAAATTTATTTTTCCGGAAATCCGTAGCATTAATTTTTAGCCCACTTTCGAAAAGCGGCTTATTTCGCATAAGTTTTTTTTTGATTTTAAAATCGAGAGAAAAATTAGCAAAATACGTGGAATACATACTAAAGACTCCCGATACAAAATAAAATCTCATAATGCCCATCTTTTGCTTATATCAAAATTCACTCGAATAAATTTTTGTTAATAAAAACTAATGCGAATTATTAATAGTCGATTACGGATGACGACTAAACTGAAGTTGAGTTGTTAAATATGTTAAAACTTGCTGGTCCGACAGACGTTGTCCTGTCCAAATTAGGAAAAATGTTTGCGTTCGATTTTTAAAATCCGTTAAAAAGATACGAACACTTGAAAGAAAAATTAGTTATGCGCTTAATAGAAAAAGTGGGCGTAAAAGTAGGCGTGGTACATTTTCGATGAAAACGTAAAATGGATTAATACGAAGGCTGTAGGAAATATCGCCCAAAGAAAAATGGCCCAAAAAAAAAAAATGAAAAATCGCCCAAATGAAGAATCGCCCAAAAAGAACATGAAAAATGACCCAAAAAGTTATATATGAAATTTTGCCCAAAAGAAACGAAAAAGAGCCCAAAATAAAAATGAAAAATGACCCAAATAGAAAAAACTAATTTTTTCCAAAAAAAAAAAATTAAAAATTACCCAATTTGCAAAACAGTGTTTATTATTCATATAAATTTAGTAACTTACAAATGTAAGAGAAAACATGTTTTATTATGGTCACAACCAACAAAACTATTTTTAAAGAAACTTATTTTACCATAATGTGGTTGTCTGTGACAATGAATGACAATGAACCATTTTTAAAAAATGTTGACCATATTATGTTTAATTTAACCAAACATAATATGGTCAACATTTTTTAAAAATGGTTTTGTTGTTTTTTCTCTGGGTGCATATATTAAACATATAACGAAAACACTTTTGGGCGCAAGGATTTTCTCCCCTATGTTGCAACAAATACCGGCAGCGCTTACTAAAGCGCCTCGGCATAGCCGGCCTTCGGCCGGGCGCATGGATTTTCTACTCTATGGTATAACAAAAACTTACTTAGCGAACCCGGTACTTGTTATACTATAAAGGAAAAAATCCTTGCGCCCGCCCAAAGGCCGTCTGCGCAGAGAAGCTTTAGTTAGCGAAGCCAGTACTTGTTTTTATCAAAGAGGAGAAAATCCTTGCGCCCGGCCATAGAGGGCTATGCTTTCGAGTTTTTTGACGGACACTATGACACTGGACGTTATGACATGCCACCTTTTTGCAATATGTTCCGTTATTTTTATAAATAAAAATTAGGAATTCGTCGTATAGTAATTATGAATGATTTAGAAAAATAGTATGCGCGAAAAATGGGTTATTTTTCATATAATATTTTTCGGTGATTTTTCATTATGATTTAAAAAACGAAAAATCACCCAATAGTAACGAAAATAGCCCAACAATTTTGGGTCACTTTTCATATGAATTCAGGCCCAATTTTACATGGAATTTTTTTGGGCGATTTTTCATTTATTTTTTTGGGTAATTTTTCTTTGGGCGATTTTTCCTACAGCCTAATACGAACATTTAATAGAAAAATTACTCAAATCGCTGGAGCCGTTTTCTGATTTTAGGTGAATCGAAAAAAGTGTCTGGGGCAAAAGTTTCTTGCCGTAAAACCAAAGTTGGACCATGGCAATCATTTTAAAGAAAAAAATCATCCAAATCGGTCTAGCCGTTCTCAAGTTATGCGCTTAATAGAAAAAGTGGGCGTAAAAGTAGGCGTGGTAAATTTTTCTTTCGTTCAAAACTTAAAATGGATTAATACGAACATTTGAAAGAAAAATTTGTCAAATCGATGGAGCCGTTTTCTGATTTTAGATAATTCGAAAAAGTGGGCGGGGCAAAATATTCTTTTCGTATAAATCTAAGTTGGACCATAACGATAATTTTAAATAAAAAATCGTCCAAATTATATAGATGTCATTGGTGGTGCAATATGAAAATTGGATTTTGCCAAGCCCCTCCGCCCGCAGACCGAAAATCAAAAATCAGACTTTACAGTGTCACCCGCCTGAATATTCTGAAGATTTCATGAAAATTTCATCAAAATAAGTTACATACACACATCCTATTTTATATATATAGATGTAAAGATAAAAAAAATTGTTGTATATTTGAACAACTTAAGTTGTGTTGCTTACCGTAATCGACCCCTAAATAACAATTGTCGATATCTTCCTTATAAAGCCCCCTCTTGTCTTAGCAAAAACTTGATTATTAATGTAAAGGGTGTTTATTTTAAGTCCGGTAAATCTTACGAAAGGAATACCTGTCAAATGAACTGTCATACTCTTGTTGACATACATATATTATCTGGCAAATGAATGTGAATAGATTCGTGCTTAAGCAGCGAAGTGCTTTTGATTTTTGTGGTGCACAAAATCTTCCATCTGGACGGCTTTGTTAATAAACAAAATTTGTTAATAATTTGTTAACATGGAGTGAGCGCTATTTACAACACAGACCCTACAAACTCTATATTATCCAGAAAGTTACACCTCCCTGGTGGCATTTGCAGACCTTATTCATTCAGAAATGGCTCAAATTTGAACTCCAGAATGCCATGTATTTATTATCTTTAATGTACAAATTTCGGGCTTAAAAAACACGCTTATTAAAAATAAAATAAAAAGTTGATGCAAGATTGAAAAGTTCCCCCATGCAGTGAATATTTATTGCACTTTTAATTAAAAATATCTTCAGTTTGTAAGTTTATGTCATATAATTAACATATAACTAACGTAACTGACCAACTAACAACTTAAAATTTTTTTAAAAATTCAAACCTAAATAAGTTGGTAATTCCCCACGAATGACTAGTATAAATACATAAATCATAAATGTTTCTATATTTTTTAATTGTTGAAAGTTGAAAAATTTATTTTTCCACATTTTATAAACTTCATTAGTTTTTGAAAGTTTTAATACGGAATAGTTTTTGTTTATATTCTCACTATTAAAAATACGCAAAAAAAAAAATTTTTTTTTTTCTAATTATTCACAATGATATTTCAAAAACTAGTTTTTAATGTTATTTCAAATATTTGTCCAATTTTTGTGTATTTAAGAAATTAATTAATTCATCATCACCAAAGTGTGAAAACACTTTTCTTTCCATATTCAAATTGTGCTAAAAGTTTTTAGATCACCGATTAGAATTTGACATTTAACGAGTTAGAGTGCTTTATTCGGCTATCATATATATACACTTCAACATGGCGCGATAAGAACAGAAAGTTATATAAACAGCGTTGTAAAGATACATACAGTGGTAGGCATATTTATTTGGACACCTGAGAAATTTTACCATTTTGAATTTTTTCAGATTTCCAAAAAATTAAAAATTCCAAAACTTTTTTTAAATGAAAGTAGGATTTATATAATAACTAAAAAACATAAAATCATAACTTCTTAAAATTAATTTGCATTCTATGCAACTAATTTAAAAATTTAGGGGGTGGCATAAGTATTTTGACATATAGTATTTTTACTCTTTAAGCGAAAATGTGTTATTTCAACTTTAATAATACTTTTACATATTTTTAATATTAATAAAACGTGTACCCTCCTTTAGCGGCAATGACTTTCCGGACTCTTTTAGGAACGGAATCGATCAAGTTTTGAATGTATTTTGTTGGTATGTCCTCCCACAAAGATTTAACCTCTGAAATTGTTCCTTCCCTGGTTCTTGTCAGATCTGCGGTTCTTTGGCGCTTTATATATGACCAAACATTCTAAATCACATTAAAATTCGGATTTTGGGGTCCCCAATACAAAGATTCAATGCAATTTTCTGTCAAAAATGTGTTAATAATTTTGCTCTTGTGGCAAGGTTATTTGTCCTGTTGGAAAATAAATTACGGTCCAATCAACATATCGCCAGAAGGAAATGCGTGTTTACTTAAAATTTTCAAATATTGGTTTTGGTTCATCGAACCGTCGATGGGAACCAAGTCTCCCAAGCCTTTATATGCTATACAGCCCCAGAACATGACTGTGCCATCTCCATGACTAACTTTTTCGACAACAGGTGAGATTTTTTCGAGTTTTTTGGTCTAGTCTAACGAAACCTTTTTTTTTGACGAGTGATTCTCGAAAGTACTTTCGTCGGTCCATAAGACGCTTTGCCAGAATGATATGGACTTGTCCACGTATCTGTTTGCGAATTCTAACCTTTTAATTTGGTTTCTTGGGGCTATACATGGAATTGATCTTGCTACATATGTATTAATGTTGGCTTCTTTTAGACGTCGCCGAACTGTTCTTTCGCTTAAATGACTATCAGAGTGCGAATTCTATTCCAACGCAGCGGCTTTGGGTGTCATACCTGGATTAGATTTACATTTTCTGATAATTTGTCGATCTTACACTGCCGTTGTTTTACGTTTTCTTCCTGTTCGACGCAAATTAATGACAAATTCTGTTTCTTTACATTTATTTACTTGATAATAAACGGTATATTGTACTCCTTGGCAATATTTGTTACAGATATTCCAAGATTATACTTGGTTATATTTTCACTCCTGACGGTGCTGGTTAATCCCGATATTTTTCCCATATTTACGCAATAGTAATAGAATTTTTTTATTAATCTTCCATCGAATGTTACTACTTAAATACTCAAAAACGACCGCTTTTTATTAAAGCTTAACACAAAAAACAAAATGAAATGAAATTATAGAATGTCAAAATAATTATGCCGTTACAAATTCTTGTACCAAATTGCATTTCTCCCTTCCGAATGAGAATAAGTAAAGATTTTAACAAAATATTTTGTATACGTATACTTTAGAATTAGTGTAAAGAAAATATCATGATAACTGTGCCGTTATAGGAATTTCAATATTAAAAAACAATAAAACAATTCTTCACTATACTTTGTCAAAATAAATATGCCGACCACTGTATAAGATTAATTCCATATAAAAACGACCAAGAGTGGTCCCACTTTGTTGAGAAGGTTCCTTTTATCTTATAATTTCGCCGAACTAGCCGAATGTGTTGAGCTTATTTCTTCAACTACTTGACATACGAAGATGATTAAAATGTAATTTTTTAGAGAATACTTGCGGCTACAAACCATATATTGGAAAAATGTAATATCAGCAAAATATTAAACTTTAAAAACGGACTAAGTCAAAAACCTATTTTTTTATTTGGCTGATTTTTTTTTATATAATACCTCAAACTGTTCTTTAAAAATCCTGAAACTTTGAAGGGGTGTTTTTTTTATTTATTAAGATATGATTTTTTTTCTTTCGCAACCTTTAAAAAAATAATCCTTAAATAGAATTTTAATATTGTAATTTTGAGCACAAACAAAAACCGAAATTCCGCAATAAATAATAAAGCGGGGCTGGCCATACAATTGACCCATCTAGGAGCATTCTACGCGCTGCAGGAGCCAAATTAAAGAATTTTATTAAACCGCAATATTTGTATGGTACAGCGCGTAGGATGCTCCTAGATGGGTCAAATGTTTATTGCCGCATTTCCGTTTTTTTTTAATAATTTCAATAAACTGAACCGTTTTTGAGTTACGCGAATATATGCAGTGCAACCTCCTACATTTTCGAAATAACGGTATATCTTGAAAACAAGAGCTAACCTAAAAAAAACGGTTAGCACCACTGGATTCAGCGTGCCCCAATTAGGGTAAAATGCGAGGTGCGCGGCTGGTCTGTTTTTTTTTCAACTTGCACAGTGTACTTATTGCTCAAAATTACAATATTAAAATTCTATTTTAGGAATATTTTTAAAGGTTGCGAAAGAAAAAAAATCATATCTTAATAAATAAAAAAAACACCCCTTCAAAGTTTCAGGATTTTTAAAGAACAGTTTGAGGTATTATATAAAAAAAATCAGCCAAATAAAAAAATAGGTTTTTGACTTAGTCCGTTTTTAAAGTTTAATATTTTGCTGATATTACATTTTTCCAATATATGGTTTGTAGCCGCAAGTATTCTCTAAAAAATGACATTTTAATCATCTTCGTATGTCAAGTAGTTGAAGAAATAAGCTCAACACATTCGGCTAGTTCGGCGAAATTATAAGATAAAAGGAACCTTCTCAACAAAGTGGGACCACTCTTGGTCGTTTTTATATGGAATTAATCTTATACAGTGGTCGGCATATTTATTTTGACAAAGTATAGTGAAGAATTGTTTTATTGTTTTTTAATATTGAAATTCCTATAACGGCACAGTTATCATGATATTTTCTTTACACTAATTCTAAAGTATACGTATACAAAATATTTTGTTAAAAACCTCGTTCAAAGTTTTAGGATTTTAAAATTAAAAAAAAATAGGTTTTTGACTTAGTCCGTTTTTAAAACTCAATATTTTGCAGATATTACATTTTTCAAAATTTTCGTATGTCAAGTAGTTTTCGAGATATTGAAGAAATGAACTCAACACATTCGGCTTAATTCGGCGAAATTATGACATTTCGAATATGACATAACTTTTGAAAAAAAAAATTAAAACATTTTTTTTCGTTCATCTATGTTGCTTATAAGATAAAAATAACCTTCTCACCAAATTTCATTAAAATCGGAAGGGGTCGTGTCCCATTCTTGGTCGTTTTGAAATGGAATTACCTATAAATAAATCTAGTTTATGCCACGCCGACTTCTGTCTGTGTATTGCAAAACAAAATGGTTGTACCTACCCAGGCAGAAATTACGACTCTTCTAAATATTATGTACCGCCACAACCCTGTAAATACAAAATTGTGCCTCTACCAAAAATATGGTAACATCACAACACTGTAGATGCAAAATTACAACCTTAGTTTTTTAATACCGTTTTTAAAAAAAGATTCAACACCGGTACAACACCCTAAATACAAATATACGACTTCAGTTTTTTAAAGTCGTATTCACCATAAAACTATACCGCTACAACACTGTATATACAAGAATTAAACGTTTATTTCCTAATACTGTGTTTATAATAATTTTATACCGCTACAACGCTGTATATACAAAAATTTAGTCTTATTAATTTAATAGTGTCGTATTAAAATGAAAACACAAAAACTATTTTAGGTTAGAATATATAAAATTTTTTGTTTGTTTATTTAGCGAATTTATATTTGTAACAATATTGAAAATAAGAGTCGGAAGTCGGTTGTGACTACGTTGTAAATTCGTGAATCCAACATTGTAAATTTAAATTTACAGTACTGTGACAACACTAAAAAGAAGAGTCGGAAGACGCACATTTGGCGTTATCATTTTAATATTGTGACTATATTGTAAATTTGGTAAACAGTACGTTGTATTGATGTTGTTAGTACCCCCTGCAACGTCGGCACAGCGTTGTGGTGATTGTCTTTTTCTGCTTGGGTAATTTGAAAGCTTTGGCTCTTGCCGTTCTCCAGATATAAAGACATCGATAATGTCTTTGTACGCCCACTTCCTAGAATCCGTCCATATTTTTAGAGAGGTTGTGTATTGATAACCCAGCTATACGTGGACCATTTTTCTCTTACTGTTCTTTAGATATAATAACTCTAATCCCACCCACATTTTGTAAGATGTTGTCTATCGATAACTTAGATGCTTGTACCTAATTTGAATCTAACTCTCCAGATATACAGAAAAAAACAAAAACAACAAGGGACAAGGTAAAACAAAAAGCAGCCGTTGTTATTTGATCATACCTCAACCATTTGTGGACCGATCTGAATGAATTTTAATAGCAAACTTTAGTGGAGTATATGTGACATAAATGTTAAACAACCTTGTCCCCATCGTTTCTGGGGTCTTCGGGAAACCCATTTCAACATATACACGGACAGACGGACATCGTTAAATCACCTTCGCAACTCATAAGGACCTCGTATATATATGTACTTTATAGGGTCTAAGATCGATATTATAGAAGTTACAGACGGCATGAAAAACTTATATATACCCTTTAACCGGTGAAGGGTATGAAAGTAGTGAAGGGTATAAAAATGGTATTTATTAGACTTTAAAACATTTTAATTTGTCGCTAAAACTAAAGTAAATGACACTATAAGGAGCCATACTAAATACTTAAACCATAAAAAATTAAATCATCTATTAACGACAGCATTAGTGTATAATATTACTTATTATTAACATCATAATGATGTTGTTTGATCATGACGTTGCACAGTGGAGTAGAATCAACAACTAACTCCACATACCCACACGATCCTCATTTGGTGCTTCAAGTATCAAAAACTTCTTCACGTTTGGAAATCTCTGCTTTGAAATTTGAGAATTAATGGGACAAATGTACATGCAATTTTTTACAAAGTGGGACTTAATTGAAGGGTCCTAACACGGATATAAAAGGCTTGGAGGTACCCATTGTCTGTATATACATATATATACTCTCACATCACAATAGTGGAGAGGGTATTATGAGCTAGTGCTGATGGTTACACCTTAAAATATTGATCCTACCTAGGGTTGCCAACTTTTTTTTTGTTGCAATTAAAGTACATTGATTATTAAAGGTTAAGAAAAAAAGTACACAGTATAAATATAAAGTACAATTAATTTCTTTTTATTGTTATAATTAAAAATGTTTTTTATTGCCTTTCGCAAGTTTTATCAAACAATTACACTGTGCTAGAATTTGCCAACTGGCAACTGACGCTTTAACCTAATTCGGATACGCTGAATCTAATATCGGTTCAAAAACGGATCAGTTTATTGAAATTACTAAAAAAAACGAAAATCCGCAATAAAATTTCCTTTAAACGTAAAATTTTTTTCTAACATGCGCAGTCGTTTTAGAAATATAATTTTTTTTTTTTTTGGCAACAAAAATAAGTTTTTAAGAACATTTCGAAATTTTTGTTTGTTAAAAATCTACAAAAAAAATTACAGCTATGCTTCTAATTTTTTCCAGACATAAAAAAAACAAAGGTTCAAACAAAACCAGCTATAAATGATTAAAATCTGTTAACAACTTTTGATGTTATTCACAAAAGTTGAAAAATTCCCCTTAAGAAGTGGTGATAAGGGGCAAGTATGTCTCGAGAAATTGTTAAGGCGACTCCTTGGCTGTTATGTTACGTTTTTTTCAATATATATCTAGTCTGTATTAAACATTTTGTATGAGAGCCCCTTAATGAATGGACATATTGAAATTTGGTTTTAAATGTAGGTTAAACGAGTCACTTTTGTGCTCGCGATCTTACAGCAGGCAGTAATTTGAAAGAGTTTTGCACTCGTGTTTTAAAAGCAGGCAGTTATTGTACTCAAACAAAACAAACAAGTGAAATAGTGCTGTCAGATTGTTTTTTTTTTCGAAAAATCGTCCTGCCAAAATAAGAAAATATCAACAAATGGCCCTGACTTATATTAATTAGTTGTTCTTGTACAGTAAGTATTATAATTTTATGACTAATAAAACCCTGACTAATATAACCTGAATCTATTTTGAATTCTATATAAATCTAATCTTGCGAAATAAATTATTTTCATGTACTTTATTATTCTCATAAAGTATTTTCATGTACTTTATTATTCTCATAAAGTATAGAGTACAATTTCTCGAAATAACTTACAAAACTTTATTATAAAGAACGGTTGGCACGCCAAATCCTACCCCACCTTTAAGTATACCGATCGACATCTGATTCGATCTTACGATGTCCATCCTTCCGTCCATATGTAAACCTTGTGCGCAACATACTGGTCGCAATTTTGAAGTAAATTTAGTTAAATTTGGTACATAGGATCTAGTTGTCACAAGGACCATGCCTATTAAAAATAGTGAGAGTCGGTCTCTTATTTTATATTGGTATTAAGATTAAGTTTGGTAAGATGATTTATATTGTAATCAAATAATTTTGGATATTTGATTACAATTAAAATCATGTTGCAAATATCATAGGAATTGGTCCATTTTTCACCATAGCCCCATACAAATCCTACTCCCGACAGTACATTTTTCGATAGCTAGTTTGTCATGACAAAATGTTGTGCTGGTTAACCGCCCATTCTAAAATCACTTAAACCAAACATGTTTTAATTGTTACAAATTATGTAAAAAAAAAAAAAAAAAAAATTTAAAAGAATAATCGGCAAAAAAAATGTTATGGCTAAACAAGTTGAAAATTACTAATAGCCAAACTCTTTATTAAATGGCTAAACAAGGTGAAAAATGGCTAAATCTAGCTACTAAATGGCTAAATTGGCAACACTGGTGTGAGGTGTCACAGTTTAACAGCCCATATTGCAGTGGGGTCCATTACTAAGACTTAAGTTTGCTATATTAAGTTGCTATTTGTAGGCCAATGTAATTTGCTAAAACCGTTTAGAAAAATGGGAGATTTATTTCTCAAAAAATTTAAATTTTGCCCCACTGTGCGTATTATATATGTCGATAGTGTTAAGCAATTTAATTTAATTAAATCTTGATTTAATAACTAAAAAATTATTTTTATGTAAATTTGCAATTGAATGCAGCCATCAAAAAAGAAAAACTCGATTAATTGGTTTAAAAACAAATTACACAAAAAACAAATAAAACTTTTAAAGCTTTTTTTCAATAATTTAGATGGCTTGTTAAAGACAAAATTTAAACCAAACTTTGTTCATATAAATAATAAGTTCAATAAACTTATTCCTTGAACTCTATTTAATTGTAAATAAATTGTAATTCACTCTTTGTACACCAAGAAAAATGTGTTGGTTGGAAAAAAATACAAATTAATTTTTAATCAATAGACTAAAATGTACTTTATATAAACTTATAAAACGAGTGACAATGTTTTTGCTGGTTTTTGTCGGCTATCATATGGAAACCGCATGAAACCGAAATGAATGTTAAAATAGTAAATATTTTTACTGGAATTTCGTATATACTTTTTTTACGTGTGTCAATTTATCCGTAAAAATTTATGCTTCGTAGATTTTTCTGTGGAACGCTTATTCTAAATGAGTGGAACGCGTGTGGAACATTGGCTTTAAAAAGTAAGAAAGAATACAAATTCCATATTTCTATAAAATTTTGTCCGCTCATTTCAGATAAAAACTATATATCATAATCTGTAATAGCATACAAATAATCCACGATACTCCGAATTCTGGGCACAATGACTAGTATCCATTATTTGGCACCTGAATCTCTTCCAAAGACTTACTTTTTCACAAACATTTTGTAAAAAAAATATTGTTTAAAAATTTCGTTCGAACATCTTAGATAAACTCTAGCTGGATACACTGCCGATCACTTGATAAGGTTCATACAATGTTGGAATCTGACAATTCTTAAATTGTACTGTCTCATTGGCAAAATTGTACCAAATTGACATTAATTGTACCAAAATTTATACATAGTAAGAATTAATGACACTTTTTTACTCAATAAAAACAAAAAAGTAAGACAATTTATTTCAAACTTAAGTTTTTTTTAGAACAAAGTTTGAAAAATTAAATTTCTATTGAACTTCACTCATTTTTCTCTTTTGGCTAAGGGGCCAAAATAAGGACATCCTCCGAAGGTTGGCTATATGTGGTGTATAGCTAAGTACTTAAGCTTCATTTTGGTATACAACTTATTTCAAACTTAAGTTTTTTTTAGAACAAAGTTTGAAAAATTAAATTTCTATTGAATTTCACTCATTTTTCTCTTTTGGCTAAGGGGCCAAAATAACGACATCCTCCGAAGGTTGGCTATATGTGGCGTATAGCTAAGTACTTAAGCTTCAGTTTGGTATACAACTTATTTCAAACTTAAGTTTTTTTTAGAACAAAGTTTGAAAAATTAAATTTCTATTGAACTTCACTCATTTTTCTCTTTTAGCTAAGGGGCCAAAATAACGACATCCTCCAAAGGTTGGCTATATGTGGCGTATAGCTAAGTACTTAAGCTTCATTTTGGTATACAACTTATTTCAAACTTAAGTTTTTTTTAGAACAAAGTTTGAAAAATTAAATTTCTATTGAAATTCACTCATTTTTTTCATTTGGCTAAGGGGCCAAAATAACGACATCCTCCAAAGGTTGGGTGCCGGGGCACTCAGGGGTCCCGGGTAGTGATATGACTGATAAGCTAACTAGGGCTGGCGCAAGCGCCTACGTGGTGGGCCCCGGTAAAATACCTACTTGGTTTTCTGTGTGAAGAAGAGGGTCTTTTGGCCAATTAAAGGGGAATGGGTACAATAGACCTCACTTGGTCGCGGTACCGTCTCTGTTGGGAGAAATCTTCTCGATCTCATAAATAAATAGTCGGTCAAGCCCGAGCAACCTACACCGCAGTATATAAAGACAAATTTTCATGGACCCGCCAGAACAAAAAATTATATTATGAGGTTAAGTTGTTTGTGGCGAATATTAACTAGATATCTTTATATATATGAGATTAATTTCCCGTTAAGTGATTTTAGAAAGGGGGCTCTTATTAACCAACGATTTACTGCTAGTAAGAAATAATAAAAAATAAAATTTTCCGAAAACATTTAGTAGTACGTAAGATCATAGATGTCGAATATTAGAAAAATAAATTTACATTGACAGGATGAAATAACAACAATTTTATTTATTTTATACATACATACATACATTTGTTTTACTTTCTTGTATAAAAATTACTAATAACCCCCAATTTCACCAAGTTCCGTTATAATCAATGTTGCCAGTGTAATTTCGAGAAAGATACATTTTAGATTCCAAAAAGATAAAATCTTTCCCAAAAAGATACATTTGAAAAAATTTTAAGTCTATTTTCAACGTTTAACATTTATTAACATTACATTTTTACTTCATATTAAATGAATATTGCAAAGAAAATCATATCATATAAATATCATATAATATCATATAATATAGATATCATATAAATTCATTTTTATATTTATTTAAGTCATAAATATTAGGTATGTAATTTTTAAAAATACAACAAGCAAACATTAAAATTAATATTATGTAACTATCTTTGGATGTTATCGAAACAAATTCATTTTTGTAAAAATTAATATGCGAGTTAAGGCGTTATTACCAAGGCGATTATATCGAAAAGTTCATATAAATTTCCTGAAAATAAAAGATGTTCATATTTCCTCCGAACAACTTCGCACTACTTGTATTCAACGATTTAGGTGGATCGTATGTTGAAACATCCTTAATGTTTTCTTTCACCATTACGAAAGCTGCTATTGTATAAGTATTGAGTCGCTTACGATGATCAGTCTTAATAAGTTTTAGTACATTTTGCATACAGATTCAAAAGATACGAAAAATGTCAGGATTATACATGGTACGTGAAGCCATCAAAAGATACGAAGAGTTTATCTTTCGTACCCTAATGGCAGCACTGGTTATAATTAACTATCAATTAAAGCTGTCAAAACATATTGTTAACTGGAAATTGGGGGAAAATATTATAAAATACAACCAAGTACGAAAGTATTGGCTGTCAAGCTTGACCATATGATACTCTGCACTACGGTAATTATAGAAACATTTTTAAACGTGCATACTTTTTGGGATCCATGGGTAATTCCGGACCAGCCAAAACAACATTATGTTACAAGGTCAGTTTTCGTCTTAACGGAACGACATTTTGTGACGACATTCATAGTAGCTATTAAAGAAATTATGCCAAATTTCATATCTATGGCAAAATTTTTTAGAAGGTGATGCACACAGAAAAAAATACCAATGTAAAATTAAAATGGAAAAATGTTGATTAAGAATCATAGTAAATTTCAGCAAAAGTATGCCCTTTATTTAAATTTATCATTATTTCATATTAATTTTATATGAAAAATATTAAAATAACCTTAAATTACGTTTATTTAATATTATTCACTGTTAAAAAAATAAAAAAAAAATATTAAAATATTAAAATATAAATAAATACGGATTCAATATTGAATCCATAAAAACCTGTTTTATATTAAAATCAAAAGTTTATCTTGTTAAATTAACATGCATACATACTTAAGTATGTACATTTTTTAATTTCATTTTTAATATATGTTATAAAAAGAAGACAATTCGCGTATTCTTTTAATTAAAATTATTTAGTTAAATAGTACATCAAGTTTTCAAAGTAGAATGATGACGAAAACCATATCGGGCGATTCTGCGGATGCTTCTGTTAACAAAGGAGAATACAAAATAAATGAAACATGTGTTACAGGGGTAAGTGTTTTGAATTATTCTTAAATAAATGCATATGTTGTCTCTGAAGCTTCTTCACACTGTTAAAACACACTCAAACTAATTTGATTCTACATGAAATTCACGTTGTTTCAACTTGAAATAACTTTCATTCAACGTGATTCCGATTGTTATTTCAATATAAATTACATTTTGCTCTAACTTTACTGCAATGTTAAATTAACATGAATTATAGTTATTTCAAAAGAAAAAAATGTTGTTCGAAGTTATTGTAAAATCAGGTTGAATTAACATGAAAAACGTATGAAGCAAAATCACCACCGAAAAATTTTAAATCAACCTTGTTTTCTACGTTTTTAACTTGATTTTTTCTGTGTGTGGCATAAAAACCTATTTTTTAGAGAATGGTGTTTTTTGGTGAGCTGATTTTGGGTTAAATACTGGGGCAAGTTAAAACTAAATATCAACATAATAAGATGGTTAGAAGACACAAAGACTGTTTTTTGGAAAGAAGTAAAGTAATGTACCGATTCTGACAATTTTAAATAGTCTTTGTGTTTGAAAAAACACTTTATTTAATTATACCTATTATCTCTAAAATTGCGACTTGAAGGTTTGTCATGGACAGCCAGCCAAACGGACGGACATCCCTCAATCAAACCAGAAATAGATTTTCAGTCGATCGGTATACTAAATGGTTGGTCTATAACCAATATTTTTATGTATTAAACGCATCAGCACAAACGCATAATACCCTCGCTTATATATATGTATCTCATATTGACAGCTCAATCCCAAAACATGTTAAGTCGAAAAAGTTAGTTTTAGAGAAGAAGCTCTTAAAATTCCGATCAACACCATTTGACAGAATTTAAGTTTTACAATACTAAATGCAAAATTGTAAAAAAAAACAATATGCTAAGTCGACTTAGCATGTTTTGGAATTGACCTGTCAATATGACACTGATTTAAATCGTATTTTGTTAATTGTACCAACATTTTATTGTGAGTGTAAGCAATAATATTTTTCTATTTGTTGTTTTTTTTTTATAGTATGTGTATGTACATAATTTTGTCTACAAATAAACAAAACAACTACTTACCGCAACATGAACGTATATTTACTATGTTTGGTGGCCTTTTTGCGCGCCAAAATCACTAACGCCAAAAAATTACCAACGACTCCAAGAACTATAACGATGGCGCTCAATAATAAACGACGTTTGTTTTGATACAACTGTTTTGGTAGCGGCGTTGTGGAGGATTCCGTACTGGTCAAGTTTATATACTCATTTTCTCTAGCCGTTTCAGTTGATTCAGTATAAAAACCATGGCTTAGGCTTACAAATGATAGTGTAATACAAATTAAATTTATAAACAATTTTAGCCACATTTTTGTAGATGTATTAAAGAGTTTATGTTTATTTTTTGTTTTTTTTTTTTTTTTGAACGATTAGTGTTCTTTAAGTAAAGAAAAACCAACTTTATTTTAAAAACCAACTTTCAAATTGTTTAGGACAGATATAATAAAATTCTTTGATTTATTTTCTTGTTTAAAAATTTTAATTTGTTTTTTTTTGTGTGTTTTTTTCACAAAAATTTTTCTTTCAAAACAATTTTTTCAAAAATGATAAATTTGCAGAAACAAAAAACTAGTTCTTCATAAACAAGTGCAGTTTAATTATTTTTACGTAGTTTTTTTTATTACTTTTATTAAGGCTTTAAAAATAAAATCCCAGTGAAATAAATAACGATACTCTCACTTGCTGATAGAAAAACGTGTCCGTTCGTGTGCGCGGCTCTTGTGAAACTGTGCGATTTCGATGCGTTGTTAACGATAGACTTTAATTACAACACTTTTTTAGATATGCCGGCAACAACAGCTGCCAGTTGTTGCTGCTGTTGTTTCTCCAAAAAACGAAGTGCGCTCGTTTTTCAAACGATTGCACTGGAACTGTAAGTCAGTGTTGCCACTTTGTGGGTAATTACCCGAATTTGGTATAATTTTGACGGTCGTGGGTAGAGCGTGGGTAATTTCTCTTAGGTGTAATTCAGGTGTAATTTGAAATTTTTACTTCAGATGCCCAAATAAAATCAAGATTCGATTTCAGTGATGACATTTATTTCATTTTAAATATTGTTGCTAAGAAATGCACAGCCTTCTGAATCAAAGTCTCGGTTTCTTTTTAAGAAAAGACTTTAATCATTAAACATACATATATTTTCAAATGTTTGGTAATGAATGTCGCTAAATGGACCCTTAGATTTGGATAAAGATGCCTATCATAGTGATTTAGAGCCTGAAGTTTATTGAAAAAAGTTATTCAAACTAAAAACTTGCCTGGGGGAAGATATGTTTCCAATATTGCAAAATATAATTAATTTCATTTCTATCTTGCTACTTTTTAATGCTTTAGTTTAAAGAATATTAAACGCCCTTTACATTTGTAAAACTGAATTACGAAAGGGACAGTTGTATAAAACTCTGCAGGCATTATGTTTACTAAATAAGGTATAAAGGGTATTTTTAAGACAACACAAAAAAAAAAAATAAATTTTAATCGCAGATTGAAACACGGCATTACGATTTGAAACTGATTTAAAACAAATAGACACCGCGTATGTCCTTGACGAAACGCATTGCAGACGTCCAACTTTGTTTCTCTTTTTCGAATAAAATGAACAATGTTGACCTCCAACTGGTTTATCAGCATTAACCACTGACTCCACAGCCCTACGGAAAACAATCAATAAGTGTCACATCGCACGGCCTTGAAGTCTAATTGTCAGTTTATTTCCTCTAAATCATGAAGTCACCTTTAAGTTGCGAAAATCGATGGCTGATTTTCAAAGTAAATTTGGATAATTTGGTGGCATTGTTCAAGCATGCATCTATTCATGATGATGTGCCTGATCAAAAAGTGAAAATAGTATGACAGTTCGTTTGACAGCTAACCTTTCGTAAGCTCTATGGGGCTAAAAAGCATCCATTATAAAGCAATGACAAGGAACATTTTAAACCTTCCCAAGATATATCAACCAAATGTGGAAGTTAAACTCATTATTTAAGCAGTTTTATTTTATGTTTTATTAATTTTTTTTAAGTCTTTAATGTTATTTTTGTTAATTTAAATAAAATTAACAGTTTGACTAATATTGATCTTGTTTTATTGAGTTTGTTGTGTTTTTGCTTCTTTGTAAATGTCTTTTTATTAAATAAAACTTAAATTTTATATCAGGTGTAATTTCATTTAAATCGGGTAATTTTGTTTCATCTCAAGTGTAATTTCGAATCTTGCTGGTGGTAACACTGCTGTAAGTATATGTATTTGTGCTTTTTTATTAAAATCGTGATGTGCGCGTTTATCACAATTTATTTGCTTTAGTTTTTTCATCATATACAACTTTATAGGCAAAAGGAAGTATGAATGTATGTATAAATGTGCGTGTCCCTGTGTGTTGTAAATTAGGGAGTTATTAGATCCTCCACTACTAAAGGTGAATGAGAGTATACTTAGTATATCGCTCATTTCCTGCAACGTCGTCATAACTCAAATAATTAAATTTTAGAGCTTATGATGCAAAATTGTTCGCTATGTTTTTCTGCAAAATCTCTTATCAAAATGTGCATTCCGCAATCATTTTGTTAGTTTTTGTAGAAAATTATCAATTGTTTAGGGTGGTGGTTCCTCAATTGGATTCATACCTCTTCTCCTTCTAAGTCGGATCTTACTTTCAAACTGTTCATTTCTTTTTAGTTGCTGGAAAAAATTCGTGTTTTCAGCAGACGGAATAAGCTAACTCAACTAAGAATAACTCAAGGACCCAGAATATATACAGTTTATGCGGTCTGAGATGAATAATAAATAATAAATAATAATGAATAATTGGGGTTGGAATGCTCCGATTTTCATAGTTTTAAATATACCACTAAATTTCGTAAAGATCCGTACATAACTTACCATAGGCCCCATATACAGTCCACTATCGGGAAACACTTACGTTCGCCTAAAAACGTAAGAGTTGTTATGAAATTCCACTTCTGAAATATTCTTACTTCCGCTTAAGGGTATCTGCTTTGCCGGACAAAGCAATTTTACTTGTTTTTCTATTCCAAAGAATTATACAAAATAACAATAAAAAAATTTTAATAAAAAAAATATTATTAAATTTTCATCTTGATCTTTGTTGCTTGTATTGTTACAGCAACACACATTCATGCACAGACTACAATTTATTCTTGTGCTGAAAGTGGAAACTTTATGACACTATTAATCTCCTTTTGTCCTTAAGCAACTTTAGCAAATTTATAAGCTAAAAATATACAAATTCAATAGCACTACTCATGGAATAAAAACGGATAAATTTTCCCTCAAAACTTTTTTCTAATATTAATTTTTTTATACGCTTCTCTACAGATGGTATAAGTTTGTCGTTCCGTTTGTTATTTCTTATGAGTGGGAGAGTTTATATAACGATGTCCGCTAAACGTTAATACCTGTTATGGTGCCCTAACCTTACGGTGCTCATCGAACTGGAGAATGCGCCCCCTATGCTTAGGCCCAAGCAACACACGCAGGTAAAAAAGTTGATAATTTGGCATAATTAAACACAAGGGTAGAGCGTTGGCGTATTATGAAAAAAAAGTTATCCAATAGGTTTCGAATAGCTGTAGAATATTACAACTACCCAAATTATACACAATACATTTTTTAAATTTTTTTCGACATCTATTTGCCCTCTATCAGGGCAGGAAAATGGAAGATTTTATAAATTAATTCTTTTTAGCCTTCATGTAAAAACCAATTTTGTGCTGAATAAAAAGAAAAGAAAAAAAGTTAACTCGGTTAAGTCCGACCATATGATACCCTACACCATAGTATGTAAGAAAAAATGTTTGCAAGTGTATCCTATTTGGGACTCACTGGCTATCAGTGTTCGAAAACAAACAGAATATTATTAAGCGTTCGGCTCACACACCCAGGGCTGCCAGGTACTTTTTTCCTTGTCCCCAAAAAATTAAAAAAATATCCCCAAAAATCCCCAAATTAAGAAAAAAAACCTTAATAAGTAAATATTTTTCTGTTTGTTTTTTTTCTGACCAAATTTAAAATTTTTTTTTTTTAAAAAGTAAAAATAGTAAGAAAAATTTTAATTAGAAATCCCCAAAAATCCCCAAATAAAAATTTTTTGTAAATAAAATTATTTTATTTTGTTTGTACCCTGAAGGAAAAATAACATAAATTTATAAAGTACCTTTAACACTACCTTTTAACTAAAATGATAATCTTAATAAGGACCTTTTACACCGTATAAGTTGTTGATAAGAGTAAGATAAAAGTTTTGCTACTTTTTTTCATATTTTTAATACGAGACAAAGAAAAATAAGCGTAAATAATAAAAGGGAAAATATATTAAAAGAGTGTAAAATCCCCAAAAAATCCCCGAATTTTTTTTTTAAATCCCCAAAAAAATCCCCAATCCCCAAATGACTTTCCTTGTCCTTTTTGCTCGCATAAAATCCCCAACTTTGGGGATAAATCCCCAAGTCTGACAGCCCTGCACACACCCAGGAGCGATTTCTTTTTTTTAGTGTTTGTGTAGACGAACACAGCCCTTCATACTGTTCGAAACTATTTCTAAGAAAGACTTGAACATTATATAGTGTTCTGTTCTTCGTTAAAAAACAGAGCAAACATTACATGTATTTTAATGTTCTATAATGTTTCTTTTTTTACACTGATAAAGAAATGAACAAACAAAAAATTTTAGCAACGACCGAAGCACGAACAGCTTGTGTGTGTTGTGTAAAATTATTTGGCTGGCTTTTGGTTTTTTTTTTTTGAATGTGTATTTTGTTTTTGTAAAAAATTTTTGATTTTTTTTTACCAGCCAAAAGGACGCTTAATACAGCAGAAACGAACGAATAATAATGATCTGAGCCGAACACAATGAAGTTTGTGGTTTTTAAAAGAAACCGAAAGGAATCAAATGTTCTCATCTTTTTGTTGAGTTGGATAAGAACAATATTATTTTTGCGTTCGACAGATGACAAACATGGAAACGTTATTTTTTAATGATTCACTACACTATTCGCGTTTGTGTTTTCCCCAAATCTACCGAATCGAACAGTAAGAAGCGATATTTAGTGTTTATTTTCAAATACCGTTGGCAATCATGGACCCGCCATAACAAAATTATGTTATTAAGGTTAAGAATTATGTAAAATTTCTTTGTGCCGAATATTATTTAGATATCTTCATCTATATGAGATTTGTTTAACTTTAAGTGATTTTAGGATGGATGTTTTTATGAGCCCTATGGTTAATTTTGGACCTACCAGCACAATATTTCGTCATGACAAAGTAGCTGTTGTAAAAGTAATTTTTTAAGTCTATACTTACATTTTTAAGGAAGTTATGGATGTTTCAAGGTGTAACAAACATCAGCAAAAACACATAATACCCCTGTAGTAAATAAAATATTCAGTTGCAAAAAATACTAACTATAAATTAACTATTTTTGAAATGACTACAAATTGGTTTAAATCTCATGCAGATATCAACCAAAAATATTGCATAGAGGCACACGTAAAACACAAATAAAAGCAAAATAAGTAAAACAAGCATGCCATAAAGTCAAATGAAAAAAATATTTATACCAAGGCCCATTGAAAAGGTCTGCGCAAGAAGCCTGATGATCATTGTTTTCGTTCTTTTGAGCTTTCAAAAGTTATTTACATACACGTTTTTCCTTTTGCTTTGTATATGGGGTAGTAAGTTTTTGACAGCTTAAAAGAAAAAGTTTTTTGTTTTTGTACAAGTAAGCAGACCTGATAAATGGGCCTTGATTTATACAAACCAAGGCGAATTTATAAAGGTGTCCGCATCATGAGATAGAGTTTTGCTAGCTATCCCTTTTTATTGAAAAATACTATGTATTTTGTTTTTGTAAAAAGTAAGAGTGAATGTCAAAAATATTTCTTGAAAATATAAAAAAGGAAATTTTTTTCTTAATAAAATATACACAATTGCTTTAGAAAGTCTTCAATTGCAAATTAATTTTGGCTCCACTTATTTATTACGCATTTTTATTTTCTTGTGTTTATATTTTATATTCACTTTTTTTATTTTTTAAAATTTAAATAAGTTTTTTTTCAACTATTTAAATTTTTATTGAATTTTATATTTGAATTAATTTTTTCACAAAATGTAAACAAAGTTTGACATTCAGTATCCACACAAAAAAATAAACAATAAACAGATGACTCGAAAATGTCACCTTTTTGAATTCGCCTTGATACAAACATATTCAAATAATTAAAATTGAAGCAGTACAAATCTATTTATGTACAATAAATTATGTAGCGTATTAATTTCAGCACTATTATACATCATCATTTGAAGCAATTTGATGCAAAATTTGCTTAAATAATTATTTCTATATAAATATATATGTATACATACATATATATGGAGGGTTCAAAGCTGAACCGAACCAAGTCATAAAATAAAAAGCATATATGTATTTCAAAACTCGTGTGAAATTCTTCGCAAAGTTTAACTCTATCGAGTTCTGTAACGGACTAAATCAAAAAGTTTTTCGTTCCAAAGGTAACGGTTATAAACCCAAGTCAATGGCTCCAAAAATTAATGGTAATTCACTTACTCAAACTCAAAATATTATCGAATTTTCATTTTTGACTTGGTTCGCTTCAGCTCTGAGCCCTCCATATGCATGTTTATATTTACATTTATTTTTTTGACAAAAATTTTTTTAAATTTAAATAATTTATTATAAACCGAATATACTATTAAGTAACTACAAATTGGTTGAAAAATAAGTAGTAAGTAGTCAATTTAAAAGTCATGCAGAGATAACCAATTGACTACAGCCTATGACATGGCTATGTTAAAATAATGAGTCGTCGACAAGGAAAAAAGTAACTTAATCAACTAGATGTGGTTATAAAAAACCAGTTTGAAGTTACTTTAAAATGTGTTTGACTTCCTACAGGGACCCTCTCCACTATTGTGGTGTAGGTATAAAAATATAAGAAATTAATACGACATTTAGTAATTTTATTTACCACAAAAAATTTATGTTGATCGAAAACATAAATTGTTATACTTTAAACTGAATAAAAGCAATTTTGTGATTTCTTAATTTTTATCCAAAACAAATCTCCACAAAATTATCTTTGAAATACAATCCGAAAAACTATATTCAGTACATTTTTCATTTTAATGTAACAACTTAAAATGATAGTTTTTGAACAAATGTCTAAAACTTAACATTATTAAACCCTTAAGACCTGTTAGGCTGAGGCCACGCAATGAGCACAAAGCGGCGAGCTGCATGTGAGCAAATAAAACTTGTTCTAAATTTTAGTTGTTTTTTGAGCGGCAAAGAATAAGCATGACAAAAGTGAATGTGGAGTTTATAATTTCATCTGTACAAATGCGACCGCTATTATGGCAAGACATATTCCCTGCAAATAAAATTGGACCACCTGATCCATTTTGATAAAATGGACTACTCCATGGACTGGTCCAATGTAATGCAAGCATGGACCATGTCATTGTTAAAAAGTGTTTGTAGTGAGACGACATGTCTTCGTTTTTTAACGACATGCTTTCGTTTTTAAACGACTTCAAAACTAATCAATCCTCTTGAGTATACCATGGAGTAGTTTTAAAACAACTCCTTAGTGGTCCAAAAGTGGGTTATATGGTCCTCTCCTAGGACATCGTAATGTTAAATAGACCAGGTTTTTCCATACGTTTGGGTTACTTTTGGACTCGTCCTGGTCCCTTGTGGACTACTCTTTACACGCGTGTTTGGACTGGTCCTATTATTTGCGCGGGGTTACCACATTTTCTGTTAGCTTTTAACAAAATCTGGTGTTAGTTTTTTGCAACCGAAAATCAAAGGATTTCACAGACGGCAGTATTGACAAAATCTGTTTGGAAATTTGCTTGATTTATAGGTTGAACACCAAATCTTTTTTTGCATAAACGCATTAAATTCTTTTAAATATGAATACGATTTTCGCGAATTACCATTTAACAAACCTCTCTTGACATTGGCATTTTAACAACTTACCGCTCTGAAATGACGCTCTGGAATAAGCTACTTGCCGCTCATTTTATCGTCCGTATATAAAGTGTTTAATTATTATAACTGAGCGATAAGATAAAGAAAGGTTCATCTGTTAGTTTAAAGTAAAGTTGTAATAATGAAATACTTTTTATGTCGTGAAAGCGGAGGTAAAACTTTCAAAAAAATTTTCAGATTTTAAAATGTTATCAATAAACGCAAACACTAAAAAAACTAAAAAAAAACTTTTTTTTCGCGAATATCGCCAAAACGCGCGTTAAGAAAAATAAGCGATAAATCTTTGGAAAAGGTTTCCTGATGATTTGGCCTAAGCCACCAGTGAAATCCGCATAGAAGCTATCTATTCCTTAACAATAAATTTCAGTGTATTTATCAAATATTAAAAATTGATAATTTATCACGACATACGGAAATCTTATTAAAAATCGAGTTTCATATTCGACTTCAAATTAGCTTAGAAAATATTTTTTGTTTTAAAATTATGACAAAAACTTAGAAAATCAATAATTGACCTTAAAACTTCATCTGAAATCTGATCATGTGAAAGATGGTGGTTATTTTGAGTGTAATGAGATACAACAACTGTAAAAATTGTTTAATGTGGCATCATGATATGATGTTTCACAAATTGATCGATTTATACTCGTTTTCAAAATTTTTTGCTGAGGTTGTAGGTCCTAATATTTTTTCATTATTTCTCCCATGCATCTGAGAATAAAATGCAACGTTTTAGTGCTATTCGAAAACGAAATTCGCTAATTCGCAGTAAAGCAATCAGTATCTGTTGAAAAGCAACAGCAATAAGGATGATCCGCGAGCAGCCGAACTTCCCCTAATGTGAAAAATCAGCCTTTAATCTCCCTTCACGTGTTTTTGGTCTTAAATCACAGCCCCTACGTGCTCCTCAATCAAAAGTCAGACTGGAATCAAGTTTGTGGGAGCTTCTAACCAAATATGATTCCAGTTCGGTCGTAATCGCTACAGATTGGTAAATTTTTAGCTCTGCCGAATTCCAGATACTGACCGCACCTTATTTCCGCAGAGAATGTTACACCAAGAGTCAGAACATCCTTAGGATGTAACCCTGCAGACTCCCAGTGGGTGTCCGTTAGAGGTGATCAATGGTGTATGTAACTTTTTAGTTCTTGTAAAGTTTTTGAAATCCCTTAAAAGTTTTATTCTATACTAGGATCGCCCGGTGGCCGAAATTCGACCACTTGACATTTACTTTTGAGAAAACATGTGCGTTATACAACAAAAACGTACACATTTTAAAAGAACCATCTTTGCAGGTATGTAACATTTTAATTGTAAAAAATTTAGAAAAAAATATATTGTGCATATCTACACACAAACACCTTTAAAATTATATATATTTCATTAAAATCGATGGACGATAAGATACTTAAAAATCAACCGCAAAAAAATTGTTTCCGTATTTATATATAAGATATGATAAATAAATGGAAATGTGGGTACAATTATGTTTTCAAAATCGTTATAGAACTAGCCGAGTAATACAAAATGCCCTAGACCACTGATGTGACAATTATAACTTGACCGAGAAATAGGATAAAATATGGGGTACTTTTTAAGGGTTTTAACGGGATAGAATTGGTATTATTTCTCTTTTTAATAAATTTCGTGCCCAGGGGTATAACAAGTATTTTGCATTGAATGCAATGCATTCTTAATGCTCAATTATACAAAATAGCAAAAACAAATACAGGGGTCTAATCACCGCATTCGATACTATCGTATCGAATAAACTATCGAATGTTTTTGCATACGATAGACACTGACGTATCGAATAAAAACTCGATAAATGTAATGTCGAGTTACTCGATAACGAATGCTATTATTTCAAATTCAATATATTTCATTCGATATCGAGTTTCATGATACCAAAATAAGTTATTTCGATCAATTTTGCTCGATATCGTATGCGGTGATAAGACCCCAGATTTAATTTTTTCTCCAGTGTCGATAACTTTTAAGCTATTTATGGATTGTTTATTTTTTTTTTTTTTTTTGTTGACGTCCCA
The DNA here is from genome assembly GCA_930367215.1 of Pollenia angustigena. Taxonomy (NCBI): domain Eukaryota; kingdom Metazoa; phylum Arthropoda; class Insecta; order Diptera; family Polleniidae; genus Pollenia; species Pollenia angustigena. The sequence goes on along the minus strand of OV884058.1, from coordinate 216,941,568 downwards.
ATTTTATGGATGTTGTTATGTTGGAGCCAGCAAGAAACAAAAAACAAAAGAATAAAAACTTAATAGAAATCAGCAACAGAAAAGAAAAAACATAAAGCACGTGCGTTGACTGTTTATTGAATTCGGAAATAAATCTTACATTAATAATAAATGCGTATTTAAATATTCGCCAAAATAGAGCGTCACTGTTTTGTTGTTATTTTTTCTTTTGACAGTGATATTGAGGGAATTAGTTGCTTGATTATTTTATTAGTTCTGTCAATCTGTCGAGTTCATCAAAATTGTATATTTTTGTCTTAATGAAAAGTATAGCCTAAATTTAGTTTTCTCATAAAGTGGATATAAGAAACATTTATTTCCTGGCCCACGATGTCGACAAGAACGTTTCTTTCGTATATTTATATTAAAAACAAAAACAAATTTTAGTTTTTTATTATTGTTTTCAATATAAATATGTGAAAGAAATATTCTTATCGACATTGTGGGCCTGGCAGTTAAATCATCACCGATTTCCTATTTTGGATTCGTTATAAAAGATTAATTGAATTGCCTTTTATAGCTAAATAAATAGAAGGCGTGTTATATTTACATACTTTACCCATGTTATGTTATTTTAGGGAGAACTTCTCGTATCGAAAATATGTGAAACAAAATATTACATTGTTTCTCGAAAAGCGAGAAAAAAGTGTGTCGAAAACTTTCAAAAGATATTACGTCGTTACGTTATAAATGTCCTAACATTGCACTCGAAGCCGATGTGACATTGCAAGCGTTAATAACGCCGGTCACACATATCGTTGACGGCGACCAAAATTTAGTAAAATTGAAAAATTTCCAACGACGCACTGTGACGCCTTTTCCCAAAAACCGTGGCAAAAATACAAAATTTGATGACAAAATTTTGTAAAATGAATGAACACATCGTATAAAGACCATTTTACTGATCAGAACTCAAAAACGCTTTTCTTAATTGGATAAGAATTATAGCTGGTGGAGCTGCTTAAAGTCGACAGTTTTTTAGAAATTCCAAAAAAGGTGATTTTGAGAAAATAAGACATTTTAGAATTGAAGTGTCAGAAATATTGCCATGTGCTCACCACTTTTTTGGTATTGTTTTAAAGGTATATTTATTGTTTATTAAAAAAGTAAGAAAATGTCCACCAGATACCCTACTTTTTTGGCAGTTGCCGTTTTTCAGACACCCTTTATTTAGTTACTTTTTACAAATAAAATAGAGAATATCTAAAAATGGGCAAAAATAGTCACGCCCATATTTTGTTAGCATATTAACTACACAGTACTTTAAATAATTTAGCTAAATTGGGCCACAAAAAATGACAGGTTTTCTTGAAATTTGAAGAAAGATGTTACAATCTTATAGACAGCGTTGCCACAGCCAAGATATTTTTGCAACCAAAATTATATATATACTCGTTTTCAAAATTTTTTGCTGAGGTTGTAGGTCCTAATATTTTTTCATTATTTCTCCCATGCAACTGAAAATAAAATGCAACGTTTTAGTGCTATTCGAAAACGAAATTCGCTAATTCGCAGTAAAGCAAGCAGTATCTGTTGAAAAGCAACAGCAATAAGGATGATCCGCGAGCAGCCGAACTTCCCCTAATGTGAAAAATCAGCCTTTAATCTCCCTTCACGTGTTTTTGGTCTTAAATCACAGCCCCTACGTGTTCCTCGAAGGGAGCTCAATCAAAAGTCAGACTGGAATCAAGTTTGTGGGAGCTTCTAACCAAATATGATTCCAGTTCGGTCGTAATCGCTACAGATTGGTAAATTTTTAGCTCTGCCGAATTCCAGATACTGACCGCACCTTATTTCCGCAGAGAATGTTACACCAAGAGTCAGAACATCCTTAGGATGTAACCCTGCAGACTCCCAGTGGGTGTCCGTTAGAGGTGATCAATGGTGTATGTAACTTTTTAGTTCTTGTAAAGTTTTTGAAATCCCTTAAAAGTTTTATTCTATACTAGGATCGCCCGGTGGCCGAAATTCGACCACCTGACATTTACTTTTGAGAAAACATGTGCGTTATACAACAAAACGTACACATTTTAAAAGAACCATCTTTGCAGGTATGTAACATTTTAATTGTAAAAAATTTAGAAAAAAATATATTGTGCATATCTACACACAAACACCTTTAAAATAATATATGTTTCATTAAAATCGGTGGACGATAAGATACTTAAAAATCAACCGCAAAAAAATGTTCCCGTATTTATATATAATATATGATAAATAAATGGAAATGTGGGTACAATTATGTTTTCAAAATCGTTATAGAACTAGCCGAGTAATACAAAATGCCCTAGACCACTGATGTGCCAATTATAACTTGACCGAGAAATAGGATATGACCCCGGGATAGAATTGGTATTATTTCTCTTTTTAATAAATTTGGTGCCCAGGGGTATAACAAGATAGAATTGGTACTATTTTTCTCTTCGATTAATTTTGTATCCATACAGTGTACTTTCTGGGGAACTAAAATGAGAAAAAGCTCGTACTTTTGGTACTCTTTTACCTTTGCTTCTTTTTTTCTGTCCAATAAATTTGTTAAAGATATAGTGTATTGCCCAAATTAAAATATAGAGCACTTTTTAAGATGAAAAAACTAGAAAATTGGTACTTTTATTTTTCTAAGGGGTAAAAACGGGATATCATTTGTATTTTTTCTTTTTTCGATGAAATTGGTATAGAGACAGCATATGGCCCAAATTAAACTATAGGGTTCTTTTTGAAAGGTTTAACCTTGAAAAAATTGGTTCTTTTGGTTCCTGTTCTCTTTTCGATAAATATGGCAAATAGAGCGCATATGGTTCAACACGCAGAGAAAAAACATGTTTAAATATGGTCACTTCCACCAAGACTATGTTTAAAAACATTTTTAATCATATTATGTTTAATTTTACCATATTTTTGTCACCGACAACCATATTATGTTGTTTGGATAAGTTTTTGGTAGATATTTTGGCGCTTAGTCCCACAACGATATACAGTCCATACATAAGCAATGTACTTGACTTAACATGCTATTTTGCAAAAAAATGCTGTAAAATATGCAAAAATGTGCACTAATAAATCGATGCCAATCTTTTAAATGGATAAATATCAGCGTCAAAGTGTGGAAAAACTGCAATTTCTTCCACTTCTTCATTTGCCATTGCCCAAAAGAAAATTGTTGCTTTTTCTTCTAATTCATTAAAAGTAAACAGTCGCTGTCATTCCAACTCAAAACGCGAAAAGTTGCACCCAAATTTTCGTTTTTTGTTCGACAGTTTTTGGATTCGACTGCAACGACAAAGGGTCAAAACGGTCAACCTAGAAACCTTTTTTGTGCAAAATTTTTAGAGTAATTTTATTACAGGAAATAAAGAAATTTCAATATGAAAATTGAAAAACACTCTTATTTAAGTACATAATATGTAAAATAGCACAATCAATATGCCACTGTATTTTGTTCGCTTAAACTTTTTTTGGTAAATTGAATTTTAATTTATTCAAAATGAGAATTTAAATACATTTCCAAATAGCAACTTCTTCCTCTTAATAAAACACTCACAGCACATTTCAACAGGAATGAAGTGTAATTGTAAATTTTTATATAAATTAGTGCTGGGATACTATCGATATTTTCAACTTTCGATATTTATCGATAGTTCAAATTTCACTATCGATATATCGATATTACTATCGACTGAATGTTTGTACTTGTGCAGGAAAACTTGAATTATTTTTTATAAGGCTACAGTTCGCTGTTTTAATCACCTTATTGACTGTATGAAACGTATGTTTATACGCACGTTATTTTAAATGGCAGTTTTTTTAAAATTGATAAGTGCCTTTCTGAAGGAACCGAAGTAACAGGGACTATAAGATATTCCATTGTAACTTTAAAAAATTTCTAAATTCTAAACCCAAAAAGGTAATCAATCTCGCGGACTTATCCTCTAATGGTCGTTCATTGTTTTGTCTTATGCTTGCAATTGCATTTGGATTTGCATTTTTTTACAACATTACAAAACTATTTGACATTTCAGTCGCTATATAAACATGTAAAAATTTCGACTTAAAGCCCTTTACTTAGCAGCAAAAAGCACTGCTAAGCAATCCATACCACTTGCCATTCTTGTTGTTTGTATTCATTGCTGTAATTCAGCGCGAATTAATAATATCAAGTAAAAATTTGCGCCAAAAAACTGTGTGTATAGCTGCTGTAACATGTCTTCATAGCTGTATTTTAAATAATAATAATATCGTTATTGATATTTTTCCTATCGATATTTTAAGACTATCGATAATATAGTCTATCGATAGTTTCCCAGCACTATTATAAATACCAGAAATCCAAAAATATTTAATAAATACTATTTCATTGAAAATTCATACAAATTGTACCAACGAACGTTTAAATCTGCATTGTAAGCATTTTCGGTATTTTGCATTGAATGCAATGCATTCTTAATGCTCAATTATGCAAAATAGCAAAAACAAATACAGATTTAATTTTTTCTCCAGTGTCGATAACTTTTAAGCTATTTATGGATTGTTTTTTTTTTTTTTTTTTTTGTTGACGTCCCAATTTTATGGATGTTGTTATGTTGGAGCCAGCAAGAAACAAAAAACAAAAGAATAAAAACTTAATAGAAATCAGCAACAGAAAAGAAAAAACATAAAGCACGTGCGTTGACTGTTTATTGAATTCGGAAATAAATCTTACATTAATAATAAATGCGTATATAAATATTCGCCAAAATAGAGCGTCACTGTTTTGTTGTTATTTTTTCTTTTGACAGTGATATTGAGGGAATTAGTTGCTTGATTATTTAATTTTTTTAGTTCTGTCAATCTGTCGAGTTCATCAAAATTGTATATTTTTGTCTTAATGAAAAGTATAGCCTAAATTTAGTTTTCTCATAAAGTGGATATAAGAAACATTTATTGCCTGGCGCACGATGTCGACAAGAACGTTTCTTTCGTATATTTATATTAAAAACAAAAACAAATTTTAGTTTTTTATTATTGTTTTAATTTAAATATGTGAAAGAAATATTCTTATCGACATTGTGGGCCTGGCAGTTAAATCATCACCGATTTCCTATTTTGGATTCGTTATAAAAGATTAATTGAATTGCCTTTTATAACTAAATAAATAGAAGGCGTGTTAAATTTACATACTTTACCCATGTTCTGTTATTTTAGGGAGAACTTCTCGTATCGAAAATATGTGAAACAAAATATTACATTGTTTCTCGAAAAGCGAGAAAAAAGTGTGTCGATAACTTTCAAAAGAGATTACGTCGTTACGTTATAAATGTCCTAACATTGCAATCGAAGCCGATGTGACATTGCAAGCGTTAAGAACGCCGGTCACACATATCGTTGACGGCGACCAAAATTTAGTAAAATTGAAAAATTTCCAACGACGCGTTATGATGTTTTCAACTAAAAAACGACTGTGCACAGTGCCTCCACAAAGCTATGGCCAATAATGATGCTCATTTTTAAGTTATATGTTTGTAAAAAAAACAGTCGAAAGCAGACACTGTGCACAGTGCCGCGCCTAACCTATGACCTTGCAAATCATGTATATTAAAGATAAAGGAGTTTTCTTTCAAATGCTTTTTAAATATCTTTATCAGTTCAAAAGTTATGATTTTTGCAACGAAAAAAGTCAAAAGGCCCCACTGTGCGACGGCGGTGAAAAAACAACTGTCGGCTATACCAAGTAATGTAAGTGCGACTTTAATATTTGTTGTTCGCAAACGAGCTTTGAAAACATTCATTTTATTTTATAAATATTTTAAGAAAAAGAATTAAACAATAAAAAATGTGACAAGAACAAAATATTATTATTCTTTGCATTTTGCGTTTTTAATTGTTTTTTAGTGTTGAAATTTTTTCTCGCGCCATTTTTGTTTCTGAGTTTATTTGCCAGTTCAAAGCGGGAACTTTTCCCACCAAAATGTTACAGACACACTTTTTCTGTAAATTGGCGAGAAATTTCCTTAAGAGACAGCTTAAACTCGCCAACAAAAGTTACAGAAACAGTTTAGTGAGAAAAACAGCTGTTTGTATCAATATATGGCATTTTTGTTTTATTTCACACATTTCATTGAAAAAGTTTCTCGACGCGAGAGTTACGGAATTTACACATTTCCACATTTTGAAAAACCTATTGCAAATATCTAAAATCAATTTCTCGAGTATTTTGAGAAAAAAAAATAAAAAACAAATACAGTTAAAAAAAAAACAAGTGGGCCACTCACCCAACTTATCTAACAGAATTTAAAAAAAAAAATAAAATATTTGTATTTGTATTTATTTATTTATTTCGAATTTCCAATACAACAAGATATAATATCTTATAATTTATAGTACATTTTTTCTTTTAAAACTCATTTCTCTATTTAAACGGCAAATCATATTTGTTTTTGTTATGTGAAAAAAAGGATTAAAATAAAAAACAATTACAACAACAGGGAATTTTATAATAAAAATAAAAGGCAAACTTTTTGTCTTGCTTATATCTATAAATACCCTTTCCACCCAACAGTAGTGTTCGGCATTAAAAACCCCTAAAAATAAAAAACCGCGGTTTCGGGTTTATACGGTACGGTTTTCGGTTTTGAAAATATCAAAGTTAAACTTCATACATAAGCATACATATATGAGTCATTCCATGTCAGACCGAACACCTTTTTTACACCACCTCTTCCGATTTTCTTTAAATTTGCCAGACGTATTAAACATAAAAAAATATTTTACACGTGTTTCGGGAAAAAAATTAAAAATTTTTTTTTAAAAAGTTATTTGCATTTGAAAATCGTCAAAATCGTGAAAAATCTTCCGACATGACAACATTTAAACTAATGTTTTTATAAAACAGAAACTGGGAATTATTTCCTTCCGAAGGTAACTTTATATTATATTCAACATTTTTCATTTTTCGAATTTATTCTATGAGCTAAATTTCAGTTATGTATTTTATAAAGCTTTTTTGTAATAGTTCTATTCCTACAATTTTTCAGAAATGACTTTATACACTACCAGACTATTATATTGTATTTCTTGTTACATTTTACCTTAGCTTTCCGTTGGAAAGCAATGAGGTATATTGAATGTACAGAAAAATTTACAATTATTAGACACCAGCAGAATGTAATGCATTTTCTGGCCCGCTACGGCCGTCGTCAGCATTCTTTGTGTCTCACTGGATAGTGTTACTTTATAAATTGAATGTATTTAACTCAACTATTTTAACAAATAGAAACTGGGAATTATTTCCTTCCGAAGGTAACTTTATATTATATTCAACATTTTTCATTTTTCGAATTTATTCTATGAGCTAAATTTCAGTTATGTATTTTATAAAGCTTTTTTGTAATAGTTCTATTCCTACAATTTTTCAGAAATGACTTTATACACTTTTAAACTTTTAATTGTGCCTCCAAGCCCATCGCAAGGGCCCTTTCCGTGCGTAGTTGCAAAGAAGTGCCACTCTGCTTTTATAGCGAAATCATCTTCGTGAAATGAATATGAATTTTGATTAAATATTTACTTAAGTATCAAATTTTGTGTGTTTTTAAATACATACACACATACATACAGTGTTGCCAATTTAGCCATTTAGTGGCTAGATTTAGCCATTTTTCATCCTGTTTAGCCATTAAAAATTGAGTTTAGCCATTAGCCATTTTTTTAGCCATTTTTAAACTTGTTTAGCCATAAAATTTTTTTGCCGTTTTTCTTTTAAAAGAATAATTTTTATTTAATTATAAAAATTATAAAAGTAAAATAAACATTTTGAACAATTATAACGCCTTTAATTTAAATCACAACTTTTACAAATGTTGAAAATCGCTATAAACTATGACGCTGAAACATCTTTCAAAATAAAGGAACAGAATTCCACTATTTAATTTACAAAATGGATTAACACAAACATCGCTGTTTCTTTCTGGTTGCAAGTATTTCAATAAAGGCATGTAGGCGGTAACAAAATTGTTTTAGAAATTTCAGGATTGCCTATAAAGTTGCTCTCACTTCCATGGTCTAATGCTGAAGTAGAGAGGGTGTTTAGCCAAGTAATCATCGTTAAAAGTAATTTGAGAAATAGATTACATTAAGCAACAGTTAATTCGATTTTATCAATTAGGTAAATATTTTTACCATAACAATACAATATTTATACCACCACCACAATAGTGGAGAGGGTACTATGCGTTTGTGCTGATGTCTGTAACACTTTAAAATATTGGTCCTTAGCCCACCTTTACGTATACCGATTGACTCAGAATCACTTTCTGAGTCGAATTAACGATGTTTGTCCGGCTGGCTGGCTGTCCATGTAAACCTTGTGCGCAAAGTACAGGTCGCAATTTAGAGATTATTTAATAAAATTTGGTACAAAGGTTCTAATGTGGTGTAGGGTATCATAAAGTCGGGCTTAATAGACTATTCTTTCTTATTTGTTTTTTATTGTAGATTGTTTATATTGATACTCAAAAGGTTGGGTAAATGTTGTCATGATTATGATTTAAAACTTATAATTATTTGAAACTAATGATTGAGTGATTCCTATGAGATGAACAATAACGACATCGAATATTTCGATGATTTAATTTTTTAATATTAATTTATTTTAATATTAATTTACGTTTATTCTTATTTAACAAATTGATCTTAACTCACAATTTCATCGAAAACAACTTTAAATTAATTACTTCTGTTTTGTTATTGAATTTTAATGTGTTTTTATTTAAAAAAGCTTTTAGCCATTTTTTAGCCCATTTTTAGCCATTTTTTAGCCATTTTTTTCCGAAAATTTAGCCATTTTTGGTCACCAAGTTTTGGCAACACTGCATACATACATGCGTTGACATTTTCGTTAACATGCTTGAAAATAAAATGTTTATTTACAAAATGTAATTTTTTTGTGGTGCTGCAATGGAAAAAAATCGTAAAAAAATAGAATCCATTCGACCTCCACTCTGAAATTTTGAGGGAATGTTAAGAATATATTAACCTTTAAGAAAATATTTTTTTCAGATTTTTCGACTTGTTCGAAGATTGTGGAAAACAGAAATTAAGTAAAAAAACCAAATTTTAATCATAAAAAAAATTAATTTATAAAAAATAATATTTTTTTAAAAAGAAGGTTCAAATACCTTTAAAATAAGGTATTGAACTTCAAAATCCATTCACTAGTTTTATAAAAACATTAGTTTAAATGTTGTCATGTCGGAAGATTTTTCACGATTTTGACGATTTTCAAATGCAAATAACTTTTTAAAAAAAAATTTTTAATTTTTTTCCCGAAACACGTGTAAAATATTTTTTAATGAAGACTTCGTTCTCAAATTTTGAAAGACATTGGAGACATCAAAGTCAATTTTTAGCAAAAATCGTACGGTTTGACATGGAATGACTCATATATTATTTGTATGTTATACAATTTTTTTTATTTTTTTTAATCCAGGTACTTTTATTAACCCTTAAGCGTATACCTCGGCATGACCAAGAATTTTTGACTTTTTCCAGTTTTTTTTTGATATAATTATTAAGTACATTAGAACGAAACTTTATGTATTCCTCAATCAAAGTGTTTTTTACAAGAAAATGAGAAAAAAGTGTAAAAGTGCATATTGTATCCCAGGAAAATAGGCCAGTCCCTGGGCTATTATATATGAACTGCAGTAAATAAAATTAAAATGAAACGTATCAAAAGCATACGCAACACAAGAATTCTTTCTTTACTGTTTTTTCGAAGAATTATTCTATTTTCCGACAAAACCTGCTATAGCCATAAAACTTAATACATATAAAAGCAGTCCCAGCCTTGCTCGTTAGTGTGAGTTTTTTCAATAGCGACAAAAACTCTATACAAAATACTAGTGGTTCCAGCCAGTCCCAGGTGGTAGTTTGTGCCACACAAATTAGGTGTTAAAGTGTAACATTTGTTATTCTTAGTATTTATTTAGAATTTTGAAATACCTTGCCATTGTTGCAGGCTGTTATGTATAAAGTTTTTTATACACTGATAGAAAAGGCGTCATAACGCTGATGTATTTTGACATCAGTAATATGACAAGTGTCTTCGTTTTTGACCCCATGACACTTTTCATCATGGTGATGTCAACCTTAACATCACTTGGCCAAAGTGTCTCCAGGGTAAAAATGAAATTATGTCATCAATGGGATGACACATCGGCATCACAGAAATGACAAACATGTCATCAGTGCGATGACGCAGTAACATCGGTGAAAGGACACATAAGCACCAATTTAATGACGATTTGTCAATAAGTCAAAGTCATTGGAATTGACTTAAGTCAAAGTGAGAGAATATTATTATTTACTTACCCGTTACATATGTTTACAGCAGAACTCTCAATAATAAGACACCAGCACCATGACCAATATGGTTTTCGTAATCATTCTACTTAATGTAAATTAAATTTAATGTATTAAACTGAATAATTTAAAAAAATAGAATATAGGAATTTTTGCTTCTTATAATACATTGTAATCATGATAATAATGTTAATAATATACAAAATGTGACATCGAGTTGATGCCACTATAGTCATAAAATAGATGACACGTAAAAAATGAAAAAATTGTACGAAGACGTTAGTTATTGGATTGATGTTACTTTTTGAATCATTGATGCCATTTGTAGTAACATTGATGTCACAATTCTGATGTTAGGGCATCATCAATATGAAGATGCATTTTTCTATCAGTGTATGAAGTTCGCGTATTATGAATAATTTGCAATTTCTTTAAGCATAAATATATTGTTAATGTAAAAGCTAAAACCGAGGTTTTTTTAAACTCACTATCATGAAATCGCCCATACGTCTGATTTGACCATCGTATTCGTAGTGGAGAAGAAAAATACGAAATCAATTCCACTTTCGATCGGAATTGATTTCTGTGACAGACCTGAAAGTGCTGGTTTTCGTTAAGTTTTTCTAATTCGTCATTGTACCGTGATCTGTAAACTCGCTGTTCTAGTTTAACTGGACTACCACAAGATAAGATTGGTCTTATAAGTGTCCTATAAAGGGTAAGTTTTGTCTTCTTAGACAATAAGCGGGATCTAAAGGGTTTAAGATGATGGAACCAATTTCTATTTGCCGGCTGAATGCGGTCTGGCATGTGCACTGTCATATCTCTATGTGCGCTAAAGTTTATACACAGAAAAAAATACCACAAGAACATTTTTAACACAACAGTTTGTTTTAAATAAAAATTTAGGTCAACAAACTTTTTATTTGATTTAATGAAAATTATTATCGAAATTACACTTTGCAAAATAGCACTCAATAAAACATATTTCATACTGAAATAATTAAATATTTTGTCATATTCAATGAAAAAAATATATGAATTAATGTGAAGACTGTGTTTTTAAAACTTTTGTCTATTTTTTAATAGCTTTGATATCGTTTCAAATAAGACTTGAGTGTTTGTAATTCTCATTCGCTTTACAGTTTTATTTGTATAATAATTTTGTTTTTCCAAAGTCTTTTGAACTAGCTTATCCTTTTACAATAAATTTGAGTGTATTTATCAAGGAATAAAAATTGCGAATTTAGCACATCATAATTAATAAATAAATAAAGATTCAATAATTTGATAGTTGATTTGTTCAACATTTCCAACAATTAATTTTAACAAATCACGTAAACATTATGTTGAAAATTCAATAACTATACCTACAAACTTTTTTTTATCAATACAGCAAAAATCGTCATCGCAGAAAATTCAAAATTTTTTTTTTTTATCAAATATGCCATTTTCGTATTCAAATATGAAAATTATTTTTTTCTCAATATTTTGTGGTATTGTATGGCTATTTTGTTGAACAGATTATGGTTTTTAATCCAAATTTTTATATTTTAATTAGGCTAAAGTTCGTCAAATTTAATTTTCATTAAATTATTTTTATGAAGAAAGGAATTTTAAAACATGAAAATTAATTAAAATTATCAAAGTTATTTTTGGCAATACAAAATTTATTATTAATAAGATTTCTGTATGACGTGCTAAGTTCCCAATTTTTCATATTTGATAAATACACTGAGATTTATTGGCAAGGGAAAGCTAGCTTGCTTCTATGCGCATTTCACATTTAAAATTGTTATTGATAATTTGTAATTCTTGACTGCAGCAGGGCTCGAACCCAGGCTTTTACGGACAGGTTATTCTTACATGTTTCGATTGCAACCACTTAATCTCTTAAAGGCTCAGTTAGGCGAACGTTGCTGTACCCGTAATGTACCGCACCGTACTGTAAGCACGTTGGTGCTCTTATAGAACGTTTAAAACGTGTCATATGTTTTCCCATACATAAACAAAAAGCAATAGTATACATAAAACAAAACACACAGTGATGGGAATCAAAAATGTTCAAATGGTGACCGTTGTGCAGAAAAGATACCACGTGATTTAAATGGTATTAAAACAGTATTTTGTGTATGTAAAAAATGTTAATAACTTAATATTTATATTATAGATTGACAATAAATAAATTTGTATTTTAGCATATATAAATTTTTAGCATACATATATTGTAAATGTGAATACACCAAACAAGGTTTTGATACCATTTAAAGTCTTTTATATGTTTCACATTTCCATTGTATAGCCTAGTACTCTGTTCAAATTTGTGAAAAATGTTAAGCAACATTGATTATTCCACACGAAAATTTTGGCATTTATCAATGTTACCAATCTTGCGAGTTTGTACAATTTGACGTTTTTATTCTTTCAAAGTATGCTACATTGTTTCGTGTATGTAAACAAACGCCACACGTATTTTACTAAAATTATTGTTTTTTAATAAAAAATTTAATAAAAAAAAGTAAATATGGATAAAAAACTGTTACCGGTTATGTTATTTTAATTTTTTATTTCTTTTTTAATATTTAGTTCATACTTTTTTGCTTTTGCTTAAAATTCCACGTGAAATAAAGGCAGCTTACATTATTTCGCAGTTGTAAAAAAAAATGTTGCCAGAAACATTTCGGAACTTTTTCACAAAATAAACAGAGTACAACTTCATCAACATTATTTCATAGATATTCCGCACAAGTTTTTTTCATATGCATTTTGACAGCATTTCACGTGAAATGTTGAACAGAGTACCAGGCTTATGTGTTTATGCATTTGTTAATTTTAAACATCTAAACATACCCTAGAGGAAAGGGAACTAACACTTAACTTGTCACGTGACAGTTCTATAGTGATCGGGACCGGTTAGAGTTCTTACACTTTATATGAAGGGGACTTGTCACTTTAACATGTCGATGTCCTACGAGGGGGTTAATTGGCACCTTTTTGACGCTTTGTAACAGGTCACAGAAACAACTTAATGGACACATTCAATTTCAGTTAAAGTAATGCCTGTTGCAAATATTGTCCCAAATGAACCATGTTATTAGGGCGGATCCCCTTCATTTAAAGTAATAGAACCAGGTAGAATAAATCAGTCATTTCCCACACAAAATCCAGTTACATGACAAGTTGTTTGTCAATTACCTTCTGGAGTAACTACTCTTTTAGCACATTATCACCAGTTAAGTGATATGTTCTGTTTTAACCTATCACAATTCGTTCCTTTTTATTATAAAACTGCTTTCACTTGTCACGGGATAAGTGCCCTAAAACCAATTGACACAAGTTTCCCGCAGGGTATGTATATTTGTATATTTGGAAATATGTTATACTAGCTTAACCCGGTGTGCTTCGCTACCCCCATCGTTATAAAATATATAAGTATTTTTAATATATTTTAACAAAAATTTATTTATTAAATTATTAACTGCTTCGTAGTAAGAGAATTCCGTGGCATTCAGCAGTTTAATTTTATGGGGGGTATTGCTCTCCCTCCGTCAACCCCGCCCATTTTTCTTTTAAAATTTACCATAATAGTGGATTTTTCCACGTTTGAAGGCTCTAGCTATCATAGTTCTTCAGTAACGTGATATTTAATATTTGCATCCTATGGGGGGTACCACTTCCACCTCTGCTATTTTATTTCAATTTTGTGGCTCAGAAGATCCTACTACCAAAAGTTCAACAAAATGCTTGCAGCGGCTCTTTAAATATAAGCTATTTATTATTGACATCCACAAAAAAATATGGCACCGCCCCTTTGACCAACCACACCTTTTTGAACCCAACGACACATTAATTCAGAACAATAGCCTTCTGTGAAAATTTAGTGACGATCGGTTCAGTAGTTTAGTAGATATAACGTTTTTTACTTTTTCTATAAAGGGGCGGGGCCACGCACACGCAGCAAATATACCAAATATTATCGCCGTAGGGCAAAAAATGTCATAAATAACACGAATTTAAATTTTGGGTTGTATGGGCGTGGCATCGCCCCTTTGCCCAGTCACAATTTTATATAGCCTAATGTCTCTTCCAGGGTCACAGATACATGCTGTGAAAATTTCAAGTTCATCGGTCAAGTGGTTTGGCCTCCTATAAGGCACAAATATATATATATATATATATACAAATATATATACATACATTCACTTTTATATATATAGATTGTAAGTTATTTTGTCGCAAATCGATAGATATACCGAAAAAACTACAAAAAAAGAGCAAAATTACCCGCATTCAATATAACATACAACCCGCCCATCACTGTCTTACAAATGTCACGTAACAACGGCATGAAATTCTATTTTCTACAGATTGGTACGTTGCAACTACGGTACATGCATTTCGGTAATCTTTTGTATTGGTTATCATATAACAAAAAGCGAACAGCTGATTGATACAGTACATATACGGTACAGCAACGTTCGCCTAACTGAGCCTTAAGAGGGGTTTGCCGTTTAATACTCACAGCCATTGACGACTGCTGGCAGTCAACACTCAAACATCAATCTTTAAACCAAATTGTAGATCGAAATTTGTTTTGAATGATTATCTATTTTAGTTGATTTACGTGTTCAAGAACTCTTCTTGAATTCTAAAGTACATTTTTCTGTTTTTCATTGTCCTTCTTTTTTACTGTTGACCTTTTTCAGCAAAACTTGAGGGAAAATTTAAACATAGAGCTGTGTAATAAGATATTTAAAATTTTTAACGGATTCAAAAACAATATCATCGATAACAAGGGCTGCAACTTCTGGTGCGATCGTAAATGCATCACTGCGCTGCATCAGAAAAGCAAACTTTTTATAAAGCCGATAAAAATAATTATAATTTTTTTTTATTATATGTCTATTATTTTTGTGGACTATTTCACAATTTTTTGGTCCACATTTACTTCACTGATAAATATATAACGATTTGAAATCACTGATGCAGCGCAGTGATGCATTTACGAACGCACCCTTCCTGTTGAGTTCGCAATCTAAGCATATACAATTTCGCTTTGCTTCTGTTAATCATTAAGCCTGTAGTATGTGCTGCTTCCTAGTCATAGTTACATCACTAAGTATTACTAGATTTTGAGTAGATTTCGTCAATATCTAGTCACGAAGTAGATTTTGTTTTGCATGGGAAATCTATTCAAAAACAACTAGATATTGCTGTAAATCTCGTAAGTACTAAATTTCCCCGCAGTGTATATGGGCTATAAAGAACAACCAGCTGGTTTCTCTGGAAATAAGAGAGTAGTTGTTAAAGAGCTTGTTTATGCTGAACGTGTATCACTGTATGGTGCTCAATGTGGCTTGGAGGCATGATTGGGCCAACATTGGATTTAATTTTTAATAATAAAGAATCTTAACACTACATCTGCCTAATACTACTTATAATTGCCAAACCCTACTATTTCTAAAAATAAAAGCTTCAATAATATTTTTTATCTTAACTTGCATGAAAAAATATATTTCTTGTTTAAAAGCCCTTTATCGGACATTATATTAAAAGTATTTTAATGGTAAAAATTATATAAAAGAGCTAAAATTGTTAACCTCAAACGCCCTTTTTCAATAGTATTTGTTTTAATTTTCTTAATTTCAACTCACTGTAAACATCTTAATACCATAAATTAAATACATATAATATTTTTTTTCACTTACATAAAAGATTTGCAAATAAGAATAATAAACAAAATATAAAAAAACAACGGAAAAATTTAGTCAATTATAGAAATATATCATGAAAAAAAATAATAATAAAGTAATTTTAATTATAAGGCTCCGAAGGCGTATAAGTAATATAAGCGTATACCCTTAAAAATACAACAATAATTCTCATTTGTATACCATCAGATGATCCACTCGTGTTTTACATCCAAATAAGAATTTAAGTAACTTCTACGTCGTCGTTATTGAAAACAATATTGTCAAAGGAAACGTTTCGTTTGAGAAGATATTATAAACTATCATTGTTTATTTATTGTATAAAAGAGCATTAAACAATACAATAAAACAAAACAAAAATAGCAAAAATAGCAAAAAACATTTTGACCTAAATTTCATAATTTATTATTAATAACACAAGGGAACAAATTTGAACTTTTTTTTGCGGTCTGAAATTTGACTAATTTGAGGTTGCTGATTTCAAATCTAATCTCCATTTTTCTCTATCAGCTCTAGTTTTCGAAATATAACGTTATGTCCAAAATTAGGGCACTTTCACTAAATATATTGGAATAACTTGAAAACGGTTGACCATATTCAATTAAATAAAAATCCGAAACTCGGCAACAATATTATGTTTAAGCCGTGCTTATATTATTTTTAAATATGCCCTGTAGTTTCAGAGATCTCGTTGAATTTTGGAAGAAAAAATAGGAAAATTAAAAGAAAAACAAATTTTTTGTTCTTTAAAAATTCATAAAAAATAAAAATGCGACTAAAATTACAGGTTTGGTCTAAAAACATTAAGCTTAACATAATTTCGAATGAAATGATGTTTGTATCATTGTAATCTGTGCACAACTTTTGATTTGATTCAAAATTTACTGAGTAAACTGAATTTTTGTCGAGTTTCGTATTTTTTTTTAACTGAATACACACAGAAAAAATACGAATGTTAAAATAACATGGCGAAATGTTGATTGCGAATCATGGTAAATTTCTGCAAAAGTATGCCCTTTATTTAAATTTATCATTATTTATTATTAATTTTAAATGAAAAATATTTAAATAACCTTAAATCACGTTAATTTAATATTATTCACTGTTAAAATAACATTGTTCAATATTGAATCCATAAAAACCTGTTTTATATTAAAATTAAAAGTTTATATGTACATTTTTTTATTTTCATGACTGAAATATGTTAGAAAAAGAAGAGAATTCCCGTATTCTTTTAATTAAAATTATTAAGCACATCAGGTTTTCAAAGTAGAATGATGACGAAAACCATATCGGGCCATTCTAACAAAGGAAATACAAAATAAGTGAAACATGTGCTACAGGGGTAAGTGTTTTGAATTATTCTTAAATAAATGCATATGTTGTCTTCACACTAGGGTTGCCAATCGGGATTGGGCGGCATGAAATAACCCCCAAAATATAACCCCCCAAAAAAATAATGAAATAACCCCCCAAAAATTTGTACAGAGAACAACAAAAACGATTTTTGGGGGGTTATTTCATTTTGTTTAGGATGTTTTTTAATTTTTTTAATTGGGGTATTATTTCATATGAGATTATCCCCCAAAAAATCATTATGAAATAAAGCCCCAATATATTTTTGGGGGATTATTTCACTTTCAAATTTATAATGAAAACGTTTTTGGGCGCAAAGATTTATCCACTTTGGTATACAGAACACCGGCTTCGATAAAAAAAAGCTGTCCTGCATAGCCGGCCTTCGGCCAGGCGCAATGGTTTTCTTCTATATTGTATACCAAACACCGGATTCGCTAACTAAAGCTTCTAATTTCATTTTCAAAAATGGGGCTTTATTGCATATGAAATAAAGCCCCACGCTTTGGGGGTTATTTCATTATTTTTTGGGGGGGTTAGATCTTGGGGGGTTATTTCATGCCGCCTCGGGATTGATTTTAGAAAATCCCGATCCCGAAATTCCGCAATTTCTGGATTCCGGGATTTCACTTAATTTCGGGATTTTTCGGTATTTTTTTTTTTTTTAAATAAACAACACTTTTTTTTATTTATTTATGAATTTTTAAAAGTTATTAATATATAACATATATTTCAAAAAAAGAAAAATAAGAATTATAAAAATAGAAAATACAACTGAAATATAATTTTTAATAATTATTAGTATTGTGGTAATTTTGTTGAACTATTTATGGTTTTTAATCCAAATTTTCAATATTTTTAATCAGGCTTAAGTTCATCAAATTTAATTTTCATTAAATTATTTTTATGAAGAAAGGAATTTTACAACATGGAAATTAATTAAAATTGTTATTGATAATCATTCATTCTTGACTGACCTGAGATTCGAACCCAGGCGGCTGATCACCCTGACATAAGGGTGACCGTTAAAATCAAAAGTTGGATTTATTTAGGTCTCACTCGCCAATTTGGTGGGTATTGATAAAAAAACAACTCTAAAAAATTTTTAGGACGATCGGCGAAGGCTAAGCCCTCAAGCCCGCCAAAGTTTTAGAAAAATCGTAAAGTCCGACTTGTATGACTTATATTTAGGAAAATATTAATTTTACATAAAAATCGTTTTCTAAGAAGTTGTTGTTAGTAAAGTTTCCAACAACTTTTGCCTTAACAAGTTTTCTCTAAAACTCATATTGAACAAAACCTAATTAAAATAAAAAGTATTTTTACTTTAGAACTGTTTTTTCTTACACACGTTAATTCAGCTTTAATATTTGTGTTTGTGTGCGTTTGCTTAAAAAAAAATAGTCAAACGCATATGATATGTTTCTAACGTACCACGGTTGGTAAAGTTGATGCAATTGTACTTTTTTGATACAATTCAAAGCCAAAAAGTACGGTGGTACCCTAGGGTGACCGTTAAAATCAAAAGTTGTATTTATTTAGGTCTCACTCGCCAATTTGGTGGGTATTGATAAGAAAACAACTCAACAATTTTAAGGACGATCGGCGAAGGCTAAGCCGTCCCTCAAGCCCACCAAAGTTTAAGACAAATTATAATTTTACATGAAATCTGACTTTTATGTTTAATAACTTAGAAAATATTAATTTTGTAGAAAATTTGTTAACAAGTTTTTCCTTATCTTTTATTAAACAAAATAAACTTAAAATATCGAATAAGTCACTAAAAAATCTAATTTTTAATTCATTAAAGAAACGCATTTTCTATGAATTAGTTTTGTTGAAAAACATTTTTATTATTTATTTAAAAAAAAAAACCGACTAGCCGGGCACCTGGCGTTTTACCCTAATTCGGGTACGCTGAATTCAGCGTACAATTAGAATAATAATGTGGAATATACTCCCTAAGCCTTTTTATATTAATGGCAAACTTTCAAATTGAGTTAATCTCTATTCTTACATGTGCTGCATATTCTAAATATATTACACTTTACTCTATCTTATTTTAAAATACTCAAACAATTTATTTTTACACATTTTTAAATTTCTCTTCATTGAAGAAATTATAATCAACTTTATATAATTCTCTTTTTTTATTTAAAATTACTCAAAATTTTTAATATTTTCAATTAGGCTTAAGTTCATGAAATTTAATTTTTCATTAAATTATTTTTATGAAGAAAGGAATTTTACAACATGAAAATTAATTAAAATTGTTATTGATAATCTTTCATTCTTGACGTGGCTGGGGCTCGAACCCCGGCCGGCAGGTTACCATGACATGTTTCGATCGCTACCACTCGATCTCCTCAGAGGGATTTGCCGTCTTACACTCGCAGCCATCGACGACTGCTGACGTCAATAGTCAAACATCAATCCTTAAACCAAATTGTATTTTAACCTTTGGTAGATCGAAATTTTTACATATTTTACGAAAAAGCAGAGGTAAAGGAAAAACATGTAAAATCAATTAAAAATGGATAATCATTCAAAAAAGCAACTTCAATAAAAACGAACATTTTTGTACACAAAAGTTGATACATTAAAAATCCAGAGATTAATTAGAATAAATCTCACTGTTACATCACACTCCAACCAATTTGATTCTACATAAAATTCACGTTGTTTCAACTTAAAATAACTTTCATTCAACGTGATTCAGATTGTTATTTCAATATAAATCACATTGTGATCTAACTTTACTGCAATGTTAAATAAACATGAATTATATGTATTTTAAAAGAAAAAAATTTTATTCGCAAGTTATTGTAAAATCATGTTAAATTAACATGAAACAACTATGAAGCAAAATCACTACTGAAAAATGTTAAATCAACCTTGTTTTGAACGAATTTACATTTATTTTTTGTGTGTGTGTAAGTGTGTGCAGTGAAAGTGCCTTAATTTTGGACATAACGGTATATCTCGAAAACTAGAGCTGATAGAGAAAATGGAGATTAGATTTGAAATCAGCGATCTCAAATTAGTAGAAATTTGCAACCACATTCCAGACCGCAAACTTACTGTTTCGCAGTGTAATATGTAAACATTCAAGCAATTAGGATCGTATTACATTTTAAAAATATTTTTTATTTTTTTCAACATTTTGTTGCTTATTCTTGACACCTTTAACTTCTTTTTTTCTTAGAACTTTTTTAGCGTCTCAATTCATGGGAAATTTATTTCCAAATTTATTGTTTATCATTTTTGCGCCAAAAGGGAATAAATTTGAGCGTCTTATTTTTAAAGCTTAATTAATGTTCAATTTTATTGCGTATTATTGGCATAAATATTGTATATATTGTATTATATATTTTATTATTAACTGACTTAGCCCGGTGCGCTTTGACACAAATTGAAACAAAATTAGTAAAACGTATTTAAAACAACACTCGTGTATTGATAACGAAGCAATTTGAACCAAATTTGTATACTTCTCCGGACATCTAGACATATTTATATTGTTCTTGTATTGGATGGTGCACGCTTTTCAAATTCATTTCGCATTCTATCAAATTCTCTGAATTGATAACCAAACTATTTGTCCTAATAAGCTTGAAGACTTTGTTATTCAGATATGCGGTATTTAATGTTTTCGTTCTTTGGGAGGTACTTCTTCCCCTCCGTCTATCCCGCCCATTTTTTCTTTTTTCTTTTTGAAATTTATAGTTGACCATAACAGTTGCTCTAGCCACGTTTGAAAACTATCGCTATAACAGTTCTTAAATTTCATGATATTTAATGTATGCATCCTATGGCGATACTACTCCCCCTGTGCCTACCCCCCTTTGACTCCAACCAAGTTTGAAAATTCTCACTATAAAACTCTTTAAGTAATGCGATGCTTAACATTGGCGTCCTAAGGGGGATAACCCTTCCCCTGCTGCTATCTTTCAATTAAAGGGCTCAGAAGATCCTACTGCAAAAAGTTGATGAAAATACGTTCAGCGGCTCTTAAGATATGCGATACAATATATTGGCATCCAATGAAGGGTTATACTTCCTCTATCGAAAAAATATATTATTTTCAGGGCTCACGTGATGTAACGGTGATGAGTCTTTAAGACAAACAAACAGACAAACTTTTTCATTTTTATTTACATACATACATTTATGTATACTTATATAGATACTGTAATTTTTTTATTGTTTCTGCTGTTTATTTATATATTGTTTGGTTTCTTAATGCGTCTTTTAGTTTCAATTCGTATATTTTCTTATTTTTGTATAAACATCGAAAAAGTTTTACACTGATTCCTGGTTTTGAGGGAGGTTTTAAATTGTATGCTCTATTCTAAAAAAATTTCTGCTTACGAGAAAAGTTAAATTCTCTTGTGAATATAATTGTTAATAAATATTTATTCTAGGAGTATTAAGTAAAAATTAATGGACCGATAAAGGCTATTTTAAAAGCATTTATTTAACTTACAATGTATGTATGTATGTATGTATGTATGTTTGGAATCTTGCAACTCAATTTTGAAGCAGTTATCTTCAACCGATTGGGCTGAAATTTTGTATACACGTTTAGTTTGGATGACAATACATGGCAAACTGTGTGATGTCATTCTAAATCTAATATGGCGGCCACGCACAACGTGGCGGACTAGTTATTTTTAATGCACTTCATTCTTGATAAAAACACTGAAATTTATTGTTGATGGGATGAGCTATTCCTATGCGCAATTCCTTGGCTGCTTAGGCCAGATCATCAGGAAACTTCATCCAAACAGTTTTGAAAAACTAAAGATATTATACAAATAAAACTGTTAAGCGAATAAGAATTATAAGCCCCAGTTTTACTTGTAACAATATCATAGCTTAAACAAAAACAACAACAATAAACAGTGAGTTTATCTTTTCTTACAATCCCGACCACAATCGGATGATTTTTTGTCAACTCTAAATGTAGTTGTAAGTGGGTAAATAAAAAACAAAAATAAAACAAATGCCACATGTAAATAAAACTGAAATGGCAAAATAAAATAAAGAAATTTGTTTTAGTTTTTGAGTACTTTTTGTTCAGTAAAAAATAGTAAAAACTTGTGTGTTCTCGAACGCAGCTTTTATATGACAATACAAATTCCGTTACCTATTTTAGGCCCGTTTTCACAACTTACCGATAGCTTAAAGTAGACTTTAAATGGACTTATAAAAAGTGTTTTATTATAAAAACTTTACTTTAACCTTAAGTGAACGATAAAGTAGATTAAGGTTAATTCTACCTGGTAGGTTAAAGTTAAGTTGTAATAATGTAACACTTTTTATATGGCCGATAAAATCTTACCTTTAGCTATCGGTAAGTTGTGAAAACGGGCCTTAGTATGCTATTTTTTGAGATGGATTTTGCTAAAAATTTCAAGTTATTATTTTCTTTAATTATTCATTTATTTACTTGATATAAAAAAAATTTATATTTCTAAAATAGTACTTTAGTACTTAGCACTATGGTATACTTTGTGAAGTGGCTAATTGTTTTAAATTTCTTCCCGAAACAATTCCTTTACAATTTATGTGAAAAAGTTTTACTTTCTTTTAGAAAAAGCTCCTTTTTTTAAGAAATACTTCAATATTTCGAGCATAATAATCTAATACTTTCCCTTTTTGCTAAAGTGCACATAACAAGGCTCAAAACAAATTTTTACTAGTTTTCATGAATTCATTAATGAATTAAAATGTACAATTGTTTGTTTTTAAGCAATAGGAAACAGTGCTGCATGATATACAAATTCTTATTATTTATTTTAGTTGAAATTTGCGGCTTTTTTGTTGTAGGCAGCTTTTTCTTTTTATTTCATTTTAACGTCGCGCATAATAAAAAATTTTTTTTATTTAACAAGTGAAGTTCATATCTTTTATTCTTCATCCTTTTTTCTCTACTTACTTTAATTGTATGGTTTCTTCTGTGCCTCCCACACACATTAAAAAATATAACCTTTAATTTTCCGACGCTCGATAATTTGGTGACGTACGTAGAAGTGAACGTTTTGAGATGTGAAAACGAAAATAATTTTAGAGTTTGATGCAAAAAGAGGTAGAAAACGTCAAAGATATGAATATGTTTATGTGTGTATATGTTGTTGCGAAGGCTAAGGATTCGAAGGAAGGAAGAAGCATAATAAAAACTACAATAATAAACATCATTCTTCAAAGTGAGAAAAGAAGAACTTTAATTTGTTAGAAAACTAAAAAAAATATGTGTTCTTTATGAAAATATGATTGTTGGATATAAAATGAATAAGTGTTTATCCCTACGACTGTATTAACACAAGGACATTTATTATAATGATAAGAGGGTATATCTAACATGATGGCTTGTTGGAGACTCCTTTAAGTAGTGAAAGTAAATCTTTTACAAGTAACTTTGTAAGTAAAAGTTATCTCAGCTTTTAACAGTGCTTAAAAAAAACTAGACTTAAAGTAGCAGTGACAATGACAATAAACTTAAAAGTCTAGTAAAAATAACATCAAAAACTTTCAGCGATATTTTTACTATCACAACTTCTACCTGCGCAGTTTTGTAGCACTAATTGTAGTGGTAGAATCAAAACAAAATATAACGAGAAGCTGAGGTGACTTTTTTGAACTAAAGTAATTCGATTCTCGACTGCAGTGAAATAAGTTCTTCGAACGAATTTTCAAAGCCCTATTGTGATTTCGTTTATTTACAGTAGAAAATTTCTTTCAGCTGGCACTTCAAGTAAAAAAATTTTTGTTGAATTTTGCTGAAAACAGTAGCTGTAGGAATAGTTAATTAACTGCTCGAAACTGTAGCATGTTAAACAATTCTTTTTTAAAACTTACTTTTCATCAAGACCTTTAAAGAAAAGTTTTACTTTGATAATAAACTGGCAAGTGCACGACTTAAAAAAAATGAACTGGCAACTTGCTTAATTTTTTGATTTTCTTGCGAAAACAATAAAGCAAGTTTTTTTTTGTTTTTATTTGGTTTTTGCTGTTGGGAGAATTCCAACCAATTGTAGTGGGGAATGTAAGAAAAGATAAACCTACTGTTTATTGTTGTTGTTTTTGTTTAAGCTTTGATATCGTTACAAGTAAAACTGGTGCTTAAAATTCTTATTCGCTTAACAGTTTTATTTGGCTTAATATCTTTAGTTTTTCTAAAATCTTTGGATGAACATGATTTTGTTCATCGTGCTTAATAACCAATTTTCATTCTTGTTTAAAACACTGAAATTTAGTTGATGGGATAAGCTATTCCTATGCATTTCACTGGTTGCTTAGGGCAGATCATCAGGAAAAAGACGTCCGTAATCGCGAACAACAGCAAGGTTTTCCGCAGAACGAACTGGGCGAATTTTCACAGATGTTTTCACATTTCCTACTGATCTGGTTTGCTGAAATTTGCGCACAATTCTCCCGATTGTGGACACAGTTTTTTTTATTTTTTTCCCCGCACTGACAGTCTAACTCACTACCAGTTAGCCTAATGGGGCACGCAAATTTAGTTGATTATGCTGACCAAAAAAAAAATGCATTTTGATTTAAAGGCCCATTTTCGAAAAGGATTCAGCAATCTTAACGCTCTGCTCAATTGTGCACCTCTCCATAATTGAATTTGTAGAATATTGAAAGAAAGATATTTCATATTAAATTGGGGAAAAAACTTAACGTTAAGGTGTGACTCAAAATTATTTTCTGGCGTTCGTTTACAGATAAATGATGTGAATGAATTTATTTGGGAATGTAACGATTCCAAACCTCATTTCTATTACATACGGCGGAATGGGGATCTGGTACCAATAAAATACACTCTAAACCAGTCAGGAGACTTTGACTTTTTTAAGATTATGCTTTTACTTGATCTTAGGTACTATTTCCTAATGAAAATTTTGATTTAGCAGCACGATAATGTTCCATGCCACAAAACATGGGTATCATCAACGTTTTTAAATAGAGTTGGGCAAACTGTTATTTCATGCTCTTAAATATAATGTGTGGGCACTTATATAAAGAGTACTCTTGATGAGGCCTGAAAGAGTTTACATCGAAAAGCAAAAATATACCGTTATGTTGCAAATGTGACGTCACACATTTTAACGAAAACACGATGCAAATGAAAGTACTCTAGCTCTAGTTCTTGCACCAATTAAATCTTTTATGAGTTTCGGCCAAGATCTTTGCTCAACCTTTTTATAAGTAGTGGACAGGAAGAGACCGATCTGCTAAGAATGGTTTTGGGTCGAATCCTCTGTCACGCTCACGTTTTAAAGTGGCGATCAAGAAGCTCGATTTGGGTATATATTATCTAAAAGAGTATACAGAAACAATAACACTCGGGATAAATCAAGCTTTTTATGATTACTTTAAGTATGAGCCGTACTCAAATATGCAAGTACGAATAACACTAAAACGTACTCGAAACAATCCAAAATGGGATTACTTTCGAAAATCAATCCCGGAATTTCTTAAAATAAGTACAAAATAATTAGTATTGTGGTTATTTTGTTGAACTATTTATGGTTTTTAATCCAAATTTTTAATATTTTTAATTAGGCTTAAGTTCATCAAATTTAATTTTCATTAAATTATTTTTATGAAGAAAGGAATTTTACAACATGAAAATTAATTAAAATTTACTGATAATTTTTCATTCTTGACTCAATCTGGGCTCGAACCCAGGCGTTTTTACGGACAGGTTACCCTGACATGTTTCGATTGCAACCACTCAATCTCCTCAGAGGGCTTGCCGTTTAACACTAGCAGCCATCGACGACTGCTGACGTCATTAGTCAAACATCAATCCTTAAACCAAATTGTATTTAACCTTTGGTAGATCGAAATTTGCTTTGAATGATTATCTATTTTAATTTATTTTACATGTTTTTCCTTTACTTCTGTTTTTTCGTACTTTTGTCAAGAATTCTTCTTGAAGTTCAAAGTACATATTTTGTTTTTTTTTTCATTTTTCTGTCTTTCTTTTTCTTGCTGACCTTTTCAGCACAACTTGAAGGACAAATGCAAACATAGAGCCCGTGCCTTAGCTTTAACAATAATTAGTATTGTGGTTATTTTGTTGAACTATTTATGGTTTTTAATCCAAATTTTTAATATTTTTAATTAGGCTTAAGTTCATCAAATTTAATTTTCATTAAATTATTTTTAAAAGTGTCAAAATTATTAAATCAAGTGAAAAAAAGATAAAACTTTTCGTTGTGTTTATCCCTCCGGCTTTTGATTTTCTGTACCACAAAGGGTTAAAAAGTAAATTAGAACTCTTGTTTATATTTTTGGTTAAATATGTACAAAAGGTTTCTCAAGTAAAAACCATATTCTTTCTAATTGGGTTTTTTTAAGCACGGGATAAAATCAACTTCATAATACTTGAATCAAGCGCCTTTTGAGATTGATTCAATCTTTGTTTTACTTAAATCAATCTCATTTTCGGATTATTTTAAGTATGAATTCGGATTAAAAAAAATTTTTTTTAATAATTCTTGAATCAAGCGCATTTTGAGATTGATTCATTCCTAGTTTTACGTAAATCAACCTCATTTTCGTATTATTTTAAGAAGGAAATCAGGATTGAATATCGATAATTTAAGTATTTTGCGATTAAAAATCCGTACTTAAATCAATCTTTCTGTACTGATTCAAGAAAATCCGCACTCACCGTACTATTAAAACCGCTTCGGATTGATTTAAGTACGGATGGATGGACTTTTCTTTTGAGAGTAAATGTGTTCATGAATCGTTCCATAGTATTGCTTATTAGCTGCGATTATGCGCACCGTAAACTTGACGAAGTGCTCTTTAAGTTTGGCGAACAAAGCGCAGATTTTTAAAAAAATTTCCACCATTTGTAAACGTTGTTCTAGTGTAGGTTTTTGCATGATGATATACCAAAGTATATTGAAAAAAATTTTTATTAGTATGACAGCTAGTTTTACAGTTATCCCAATCGGAAGTTTTATACGTCTAAAAAAAGCCACTTTTTTTGAATTTAAATCATTTAAACCCATTTAACATTTCATAAAAATTAAATTATCTAGGAATTAATTCTTCTGCAGAATAAAGCTATTGAAAATAAGCAAATCTAAATTAATGCATTTTCTTTTTGCAATATTTAATTAAATTTCATAAAAATGATTTAAGGAATTTCTTCTTTCGCAACTGTACATCTTTTCCCAAATTCGATATAATTAAAGCTTTTTTTTTAAACATGTAGATCTTTGTTTTATTTTATTTTATTATATATGTACATGTTTGTCCATTTCTATTATCATTATTTGACTGTAGACCATTTACCGTGAGTGGGTCATTCGAAACTGTCCCCATGTAGTTTTGTATAAAAAAAAACTCATACAGGTTTTTCTTAATAAAATTCTTAAACAAACACTCGTGTCAAGTGTCTATAAACAAAATAAAAAGAAGTAAACATACTTATAAAACAAACTGAAAATAGTAGAGTTAGTTCACTGACCCCGTAAAATTATATTAAACGAGAGCTGCAAGAAAACTTAATTAAAAACAAGTGTCAGAAATTTTGACTAAGAAATAAATTAATCGTAAAACGAAAACTTAGTATTAGGTGGATAAACAATATTGAATTATAAATATATAAAATGGGAAACTATTTAATGAAAGCGTAAACGAAAGTTTACAGTTAGGTCAAAGACATGACATTCCATCTCCAACGAGAACGTATGAGTGATGCTGTAGTGCAATACCTAAATAAATCATACGCCGCTTGGTACAAAGTTTCAATTATTTACATTTTGAATTTGTGTGTGTTTCAAATCCCAGTAAAAACTTCGCCTACTTTTTCAAAATAAATAGCTTCTTTCACTCATTATTTAGTAGCCGTCTTCGCTTCTATTTGCGTTACATGGCAGATATTACATAACTACTTCTTAAACGTATTACATAAGTCATTATAATAAGGAATAAAATAATCACTTACAACGTAATGGTTTACATAAGTGATTCCAATAAAAAACGAAATATTTTTTTAATGAAAATATATTTTTGACAAATTTACAAAACGTTTTTTATTAATTTTCTGTTTTTTACATTAATATAACCATCAAATACATAACGCACTTGTTCAACAATAGTGTATTATCTCTTATTTTTTATTTTTCCACTTTTTTGAAAAAATCAGCATTTAATTAATATTCATATCTAACCGCTGTAAAAATATCGTGCTATTTTGTCTTCTTTTTTATATGCCATTATTATTTTTTTTTTTTTGTTTTTTTATTCTACTTAAAATTTTTAAATTGTGATAGAATACAGTATTGTTGAATAAGCGCGGTATACAAACAAGTATGAAATAGTTGTCGTCGGCTTATACCTACAATTTTATACCCATTAGCACAATAGCAATAACGATTTCTGTGATAATATCTTGGGATCCGTGCACCAAAACACACATTTGTGTAAAATTTTAACCGATTATCTATATAATTCAAGCAGACGGACATATTTAAATCGGCTCTTGAGTTCTGTATTATAGCGTGTTCTGAAACTGTAGTTCCCTTGAGCATATTTTGCGATTTGAATTCACTAAATTTCTTGCGATTGCGATTTACGGAACAAAGTTGTAATATACCTAAGACAAAAACGCTTTAAAAGGAACAATATACTTCAGACTTTTGGCGTAAAACTACCTAAAAGGGAAGTTCATTGTTTATTTAAAAAAAGTATATATGTATGTACATATGTTTATTAAAAATATTGTTTGTTACCTATGTTAAAAATTTCTGTTGCACTAAGAATAAATTCAGCTACGACACCTTTACATTTTGTTATTGTTATTGATGCTCTCGTTTAATTTGTTATACGTAGCTATAGATTTATGTATGTACATATATTTAAAAGAAATTTTTAATTATTTATTTTTATTCACGATTGAAAATTTATACACGTTTTGCTTCTTCTTCTGTATGAAAGTAAACAAAAGCAGCTGATCAACAGTGATGCCATCAATTGTTTTATAAAAGCACCAATATTCAATGTTATAGAAAATTCAAATTAAAGAAAGTTATTTTTCCCATGTTATTCTCTTGATAATTTTGTTGGATCTCTTTTAGTTTTGGATCAATTCGGAGAGAGGCCAGCTCCCGGTCAAAAAGTCAGCTTTTTATCTACAGAAGTTTAGGATGTGCGATGATGAATCAGTCAATAAAGTTACAATTTAATATATATTGAGATGGATAAAAATGTTCTGAAAAAGTAACAAAGTTATGAACTATTTCCACACCTTAAACGTTCGAATTTCAAAAAAGTACCAAATATGCATTTGTATTTTTTATTTTTTAATGAACAACAATAAGTGTTAATTAAAAAAAGTACCTTTTTACTTTAAAAAAGTACCAGTTAGAGAACAAAAAAGTACAAAAAAATCCCTCTTACAGATTGTCATGCACTCATGAATTTGCATGTTGATTTTTATGTTTTAAGGTCCAATATTAAGGATAATTAACATAGCGTCTTCACCTGACAATTTTTTGTCATACCAAACGTCAAACTTCATATTAAAAAAACGCTGACAAAAATTTTCGAGTTTTTTTTATATAGACTTTGACGTTTGGTATGACAAAAAACTGTCAGGTGAAGACGCTATGTAAAAAATATCTGTTGTGCATAGAACCAAAATGCTGAAGAAAGATATTAAATTTCCCGTATTTCCCCTTTTTGGCACTACTTTTTGCCCATTAATTTCAGTATTGTAGTGGGAGCCCATATTAGTACGAATATGTTAATGAATGGAGAAAAATGTTTTGTAAAAACACTACCAAAAGGAGATCCGATTTTTACCCATTAAACGTTAATATAATAAAAACTTTAAACTTATGTGACTTTAATATTTATATTTTATATATTTACTAGCTGACCCGACAGACGTCCTTTTCAAATTAGGAAAAATGTTTGCGTTCGATTTTTAAAATCCGTTAAAAAGATACGAACATTTGAAAGAAATATTAGTCAAATCGATGGAGCCGTTTTCTGATTTTAGGTAATTCGGAAAAAGTGTGCGGGGCAAAATTTTTTTTTCGTATAAATCTTAGTTGGACCATGGCGATCATTTTAAAGAAAAAATCGTCCAAATTATATAGATGTCATTGGTGGTGCAATATGAAAATTGGATTTTACCACGCCGCTCCGCCTGCAGAGCGAAAATCAAAAATTTAAACCACCCTTTATGTATTTTTAACACAAATTTGTTAAATTTTATATATATTTCTTAATACTTTTGATTTTAATCAAGTTGTTTAAGTGAACTTTTTAATGAAGTGTTGTTACCACTGCTTTGAATATATTTTTGAATTATTAACAAAAGTCATTCGTGTTAAGTAGGCTATGCAGTTCTACATCAAAAGTGAAGCGACCGATTGAAAAAAAATTTAAATTATAAAACTTAAAAAATATAATAAAAACCATTGTGAGTATCATATTTTATTTTGACAATATTATTTCAAAAACATTAAAACTTGCTTATAAAAATGGCTTTGTTTTAATTCCAGAAATTTAATTTAAAAAAATGGCAAAAAAGTCAAAATATGCAATGGAGGAGCTGAAAGATCTAAAAAATATTTTAGAAACCATACAATTGGATATTAAAGATATAAAAGGTTTGAATTTTTCCAAACATTTCTATGTACTTTATAAATATTTTTTTCATTTCTAGATAAACTTATTAAAAGCCAAAATGAAGTTGCGGAAAACAAAAATATTACTTTAGGTATTTGTTACATATTGTTATTAATAAAATTGTGTGCTCATTATGGCTCAATTCCATTTTTCTAGATTTAATAGAAAAGCAGAACAAAAATATATGCCAAGTACTGTCAGATCATAATGTGTCCTTAACATCTATCATAAATTCATATTGGAAAACACCAAAGTTTGTAAAAAATTTTCCGGTAAAAACCGACGAAAGTTTGCTGCAGTGGGACAATGACATAAATGAAGAAAATATGACAGAAATGGTTATTATTTAAATACAATAAAACTTTGAAAATAACATATAATTTAAAACATTTTATATGATATCACATTTCAGGTTAAAACAGTTACTACAATCATGGCAGAGAAGGGTGTAATTAAAGGATTGCCGTACGTGATCGCTCCTAAAGTGTTGCTTAATTATAACTTAAACGGAACTCATAACAAAAAAAGGTTGAACAACTTTGAAAAAGTTATGGAAGTTTTGTTTTGTAAGTATTATATGGCATTTTTTGATATACCTATCTTTTTATTTTCTATAATATCAAAATACTATTTTATTATTCTAGTGTCTTATACGTCATCATCTGTAAATGAAACTGGACGAGAGTCCTTTGAAAAAATTATGAGGCTAGCCATAAAAAACCCTCAAGAACAGGCACTTTAAGGATGTTTGTTTAAAACAAAAAAAAAAGAGATGGAGAATGCTAATAAATAAATTTATAAAATATTGTTTTTTTTTATTTTGTTTTTTAAAGACAACAAGGTGTGAATTTTTAATAAGTTTTGCTTTATCGATAAATGTTTGGATTTAATTCTTATAATTTTTTTTCTTTTTAAACTTTAAAATTTTAAGTTTATTTTTAATAAAGACTGTAAAATGTAATAAAATATGTGTATTTGTTTGGCTTTTTGGTAAGTATTTTGCTTCTAATAGGCGCTTTGGTAACTAGTTACCCTTTAAATGCTTTGCAGTTAAGTTGTAACTAGTGACATTTTAGCTTATTAGCAGGTAATGTGTAACCCCTTATTTTTAAAAATTGTATAACTACTTTCTTTTCGGATGTATGTAGTTAAAAAAATAACAAATTACTTTTCAAGTTCCTTTTAGTTAAATGTGAATGCCTTCTTTTTGGGACATCCCTTGTAAAATTCATTGGATCTTTCAGTAGAATTGTAATTAGTCTTTTTACTTTTTTCTGATTACTCAACACATTATTTTGTAGGCGAAGTTTTTACTGGGATGTACATAAAACTTATAAAATATACGCCATAAAAATAATATACACAAGTTAAGTTTTAGTAGGGAATTTTTGTTTTATTTATTCAGTGTAATAACATTATTTTGATTACTTTGTGTTTGAGCGCTAACCTCAAAATTTTCCCATTATTCAGCCTGGGTACAGTGGTATCTTTATTCGAACAAGCCATAATCGAAACGTTCAACGTAGCATTAAGGGTTTACTAATAAGAATTTCACTGGCTCTGTAACGAACGTGTTCATTAAGTTTCCATAAGCAATTTAGAAGTTACATACATGACAGACTAGTCTCTCCCTTGCTTTGCCCAGTTACATCGTTTACCAAAATATCGCGAATCAAACATTTATAAAACCCAATTAGTGCCATTATGCAAATAATAAAATCAGCCGTAGCAAAAACTACTGCTCGCATCATTTTACCTTTGTGCAGAAAGCAACAAAATGTCGGCCTTATCATCGGGAAAACTAAAAGTAGGTCAGCCTTTATGGGAGAAAACACTTTAAATCATAAAAGTTTCGTAACTCTTCATTGTAAACAAAGAACCAAGGCCCATTGAAAAGGTCTGCGCAAGAAGCCTGATGATCATTGTTTTCGTTCTTTTGAGCTTTCAAAAGTTGTTTACATACACGTTTTTTCCTTTTGCTTTGTATATGTGGTAGTAAGTTTTTGACAGCTTA
Organism: Pollenia angustigena; assembly: GCA_930367215.1. NCBI lineage: Eukaryota > Metazoa > Arthropoda > Insecta > Diptera > Polleniidae > Pollenia > Pollenia angustigena. The sequence goes on along the minus strand of OV884058.1, from coordinate 216,908,439 downwards.
AAAGAAAAAGTTTTTTGTTTTTGTACAAGTAAGCTGACCTGATAGATGGGCCTTGCAAAAAACCAATATTATTTATGAATTAAATTATAAAATTTTATAAACGTCATTTAATTGAAAACATCGTTTTAAACTTTTTTAGCATTCGAAATGTGTCAGCCTTCTGCAAACACATGGCAATTTTTTCAGTAGAGTTCAAATTGGTCAAATTGATTGTCATTGGTGTATAATGCCCGACCGGGGAGCATTTAGATAGTCTTAAACTTAAATTCGGGAGGAACATTAAAAGATCTGCTATGGTTATAAGCTCCAAAGGAGTTAACACACTCAAAATATTATGTAGTTAAATTCAAACGAAAATTCATTTTAAGCAAATTAAAATTCAGTTAGAAAACGGATCATTTACATTTCATTTAAAACAAATGATTTGTACATTAATTTTAAAATTTTTTATTTATTGAGCAGCATATTCGTTAAAATTGAATAGTTTTTACTTTCCAAAAATAAAGTAAAATAGTAAAATGGTAAAATAAGTACAAGCCGACAAAAATCAAACTACATAAAAAAATAAATACGGAAAAACATTATTTTTTGGTAGTTTGTTTTTTGAATAACAAACATAAATCTCAAAAAATAAAATTATTCGTAAAATAACTATATTTTTATTCAATTTTAACAGTACGGAAAACGAATTTAATAACCCACAATCAGTTACTGTAATAATTTTATAAGTGCACCCAATTTCGCAGGGTGAAAAATTATACAAATACCGGAACTATTTTCACACCTATGACATTCACCATGACGTCAATGACCTTAATAAAGTTGCTTTGCTTTCTGCTGTACAATTGCGTAAAATGTAGAGGTTCGTAAAAACCGACAAATTTGAAAACCGCGGTTTCGGTTTTTCAAAATTCTAAAACCCCCGGTTTCAGGTTTTTTTCGGTTTTTTCTGGAATTTAAAAAAATTGCTAAGGGATTAAAACATTACGCAAAGTAACTTATTTTATTTAAATATTTATTAAAAATTTAATTCAGTTACATTTTTTATTAAAAGTAAAATAATAAATAAAAATACAAACGCGTATCGCTCATTGCTTATTTTGTAAATAATAGAACTTTAAAAATTTTAAGGCATTAAGCGAAGAATCGCTTAAACTTGATCTTATCTTTGTGCAAAAATTCTCAGCTACTGAAAAGTCCCTTTCACATTCTGCAGAAGATGGTCTAATCGTTAATATTGCCTTGTGAAGTAGTGAAATGCTTTTAGTTTTATTTTTGGTATTTTTATACAAACTTAATTCTTGGCGAAGCATATAAAAGTTTTCTTTGGGTTTAGGCTGTGTTAATGCCTTTTTAATAGCTGAATTTAATTCATCCTGCAAAGAAACAGCTTCCACCTCATCTTCTTTGGAATCGGACGCTTCAATAAATTTGCTGATAATTTAAAAACTTCCTTAGATGGATAAATAGTTGGATTTAAAATATACTTGGCCAAATCAGAAAATCTTTATTCTGACGTTGATGAATTCTTTTTTTTAATAGCCGTCAACAGGTTTTGGCTTATATCTGAATTTAAGTTTTCTAATCTAATAATCAGTATTGTGGTTATTTTGTTGAACTATTTATGGTTTTTAATCCAAATTTTAAGTATTTTTATAATCAGGCTTAAGTTCATCTTATTTAATTTTCATTAAATTATTTTTATGAAGAAAGGAATTTTACAACACGAAAATTAGTTAAAATTGTTATTGATAATTTTTCATTCTTGACGTGCCATGACATGTTTCGATCGCAACCACTCGATCTCCTCAGATGGATTTGCCGTCTGCGAGTGTAAGACGCCAATGTTTAACATCGCATGTCTTAAGAACAGTAATAGTGAGAATGTTCAAACTTTCTAGAAGTCACTCTTATGGTATACTACACTTTTGAAAATAAAAATAAAGCGGGTAGGCGCAGGGGGGAAATACCTCCCAGAGGATGCATACATTAAATATCGCTCAACTGAAGAACTTTTAAAGGGAGAGTCTTAAAACGTGGTTAAAGCTACTATTATAGTAAACTATAAATTTCAATATAAAAATGGGCGGGAGAGACAGGGGAGGAGCAGTGCCCCTCATAGATAGAAATATTAATAAGAGCGTTCAGTGCATTTTGTTGAACTTTTGGTAGTACGATCTTCTGAGCCCCGAAATTGAAATAAAGTAGCAGCGGGGGAAGTGGTTTTCCCCATAGGACGCCAATGTTTAACATCGCATATCTTAAGAACTGTAATAGTGAGAATGTTCAAACTTTCTAGAAGTCACTCTTATGGTATACTACACTTTTGAAAATAAAAATAAAGCGGGTAGGCGCATGGGGGAAACACCTCTCATAGTATGCATATATTAAATTTCGCTCAACTGAAGAACTATTAAAGAGAAAGTCTTCAAACGTGGTAAGAGCTACTATTAGGGTAAACTATAAATTTCAATATAAAAATAGGCGGGGTAGACAGGGGAGGAGCAGTATCCCTCATAGATAGAAATATTAATAAGAGCCACTGCACGCATTTTGTTGGACCTTTGGTAGTATGATCTTCTGAACCCCAAAATTTAAACAAATAGCAGCGGGGGAAGTGGTACCCACCATAGGACGCCAATGTTTAATATCGCATATCTTAAGAACTGTTGTAGTGAGAATGTTCAAACTTTGTGGAAGTCACTCTTATGGTATACTCCACTTTTGAAAATAAAAATAAAGCGGGTAGGCGCATGGGGGAAACACCTCCCATAGTATGCATAAATTAAATATCACTCAACTGAGGAACTATTAAAGAGAAAGTCTTCAAACGTGGTAAGAGCTACTATTAGGGTAAACTATAAATTTCAATATAAAAATAGGCGGGGTAGACAGGGGAGGAGCAGTATCCCTCACAGATAGAAATATTAATAAGAGCCACTGCACGCATTTTGTTGGACCTTTGGTAGTATGATCTTCTGATCCCCAAAATTTAAACAAAATAGCAGCGGGGGAAGTGGTACCCACCATAGGACGCCAATGTTTAATATCGCATATCTTAAGAACTGTTGTAGTGAGAATGTTCAAACTTTGTGGAAGTCCCTCTGATGGTGTACTACACTTTTGAAAATAAAAATAAAGCGGGAGGCGCAGGGTGAAACACCTCCCGTAGGATGCATACATTAAATATTGCTCAACTGAAGAAATATTAAAGGGAAGCCTATAAATTTCAATATAAAAATGGGCGGGGTAGACAGAGTAGGAGCAGTACCCCGCATATATAGAAATATTAATAAGAGCCGCTGCACGCGTTTTGTTGAACTTTTGGTAGTAAGATCTTCTGAGCGCAAAAATTCAAATAATATAGCAGCGGGGGAAGGCGTGCCCCCATAGAACGGGGATGTTTAATATCTCTTATCTTAAGAACTGTTACAGTAAGAATGTTCAAACTTTGTAGAAGTCACTCTTATGGTATACTACACTTTTGAAAATAAAAATAAATATCTCTCTACTGAAGAACTATTAAAGGTAGAGTCTTCAAAGTTGGCTAAAGCATTGTAGCGAAGCGCAACGGGTTAAGCTTGTTTGGTATATAAGAATGAAAGTGCCCCTTCAGCTTGAATTATGTTAATATCCGATTGGCATAGTGCTTCAACAGTCATCTTAACTACAATTAAAGATTCTTGAAAGGAAGTTAAAAAATCAAAATTTATGGCTTCATATAAATGCAAAGCCGACAATTCCTCTAAGCTTTTGTATATGGGCACTTCCAAGATTGTAAACGGGACATTCGCACACGTTTATATTGACAAAACTGTAAAAAACAACCTGATTTTCATTTTTTAAATTAATGATTCTTTTAACTCTCAATTAGCTCTTTAATTTCCGCAAATAAAATTTTTCGCTTACTGTCGTGGTTTCCGAGATAATTGCAAAAAACCAGTGATTGTAAACGGGACAAAAAACGGAAGTGGGTTTTAAGGGGTAACCGTTTAAACAGTGATTTCTGCGAAACCTGACACAATATTTTATTGGGATTAATTTTAAAATGTTGCGTACTAATGTGCCCTAAAAATTGTTTCGATTTCAAAATAAAATATGAATTACATATTTTTAAATAAATTGTTAAAGAAATTGTAAACGGGACAATTTTTCCACCATGATTTAAAATTTTTTTATGTTGCTATTTATAATCCTTTATATAAGAAACTTAATAAACTACTCTCTCAAGCATTACATCGATGGAATTCTATCTAGTTGGCGAATCTAATAGCAAACACAACTCACGATAATGAATTTCTTTAACATTGGTTTGAAGAACATTGTTGCGTACTGATGAATTTTTAAAATATTTTACAACTCTTCTTACAGCTTCGATATGTGTATAGAGGTAAGGAATCATTCTTATTGGAATGGAGGATTCAATATATTCGTCGTCATCCAAAAAAATCTTCATTTTCATCACTATTCGTTTCTGTTATGTTTTCTAAATCATCACATTTCTCAAATACGACATCCATAACTGCAAGATGAATTCCATGAACTAAACATAACTGAAGCTCGGTTGGATTTTCTGCAACGAATTTAACATTTACTGCAGCTCCATCAGATGTACACGCGACAATATCTGAATCTAAAGAAATCCCAAATTCTAGCAGTTTGGTTCGTATAACTTCTTGAATTTTTCCGAGTTGCATGACCCAATTATACGAATTAACCCCAAATTGTGAAATTTTCCATTGGAATCATGTATATTGACGTTCATATATCTTCTTCCTCTAGTGCTTGTCCATTCATCCATAGTCAAACTAAATCTTTATCTTTTAAATTTTTCGGCTTTAAGATGCTTTTTTATGTTATCTCTTTTATGCTGAAAATCTTTAATAATTAGTTTCATCACATTTGTTTCGCATTTTGGCAAAGACATTCCTTTAGCTGAAATTGATTCCCGTATAAATTTGGATTGTGTTATTCCTCTTATCGAAAAACCATCAACAGATGCAAGCTTTGATACAATTATTTCTAACGTGTCTCCTTTTATAAAGTCGTCCATAACATTTTTGTTGTGTTGTTCGGCTTTTGGAACTGACTTTTCCTGAATTTTATTGACATTCACTTTGTGTACGGTTTTCAAATCATTGGTCATAGAACTTGTAGACCCCTTTGAATATGTCAAAGTTTTTTTTGCAAATCTGACAAATAGTTTTATTCGACTCATTCTCAGATTTTTTAAAATGTTTCCACACTTCCGACTTTAATTCCGACATTTTTGAAACAATATATTGTTTAATATCAATATATATATATTTAATATGTTGTAAGTTAAATTTTTCTTGTGTTAACCGTTTCACTTGATTTTTGTTTGTTATTTTTCAAACTTATACCAGTGTTGCTAACACTTTGAAGAAAAAAACATAGAAATTGCCAAAATTCTGTGGGTTTTCCGTTATTACGAATTTAAATTTTTTATGAAACACCATGTTATTTTGGCAAACCATTTTAACAAGGGTTTCTAATATAAATAATAGCTACGAAAACCGGGGTAAATTCAAAAGTAAAACCGACTTATTTTTGTCGGTAACGGTTTCGGTTTTAGAGCTTAAAAAACCGCGGTTTCGGTTTCGAATTAAACCGACCGCAAACCTCTAGTAAAATAAACCAGTTGGTTTTCTTTAATTAAATATTGGCGCTCTTCAAGCGTATCATTTTCTTCCGATTGTAAGACTCAAATTAGGAGTGCCACCTTTAAAACGCATATTACATATTTAATATGTATTACTGAGCTACCTAAATAAGAGCGGCAAGCGTCTGTTTTATGTCAAAACTTTTCATTTCCACACAGTTTATACCAAGCACCCATTTAACTAAAATAACGCTTGCCGCTGTTGTTTATGTAGCTCAGTTAGACGCCTGCACAATTCCATATAAAAACACATTTAAATCATTGAACATTTTTCAAACTTTCTAACACTATAGAAGTGCCGCTGTCAAAAGCAAATAGTGTGTGAACCTGTAGAATCAAAACACAAATGCTTCATTTAAGTGGAAGTCAAATAAGAAGCTGGTATAAAAAATACTCTAAAAAATAAATAATTAAAAAACAATGAGAACGGGAATTAAAAATATACACGTTCTCGGTTTTTAAATATGATTTCGGCATACATATAAATATGTATGTGTAAGAAAAATTTGTATGTTAATTTCTTTGATAATTATGCAACAAAAATCCTTTACAAAACCAGTTCTTTGTATACGTATTCCATATGCGATACACAAGTAAACATCACTAGTTCTCACAGATTGCACGAGGTAATTTAAAAATTTGCTACTGTATTCAAAGGGTTTGAACGAATCAAGAAGTATCTGGAGTGTATTTCTTTGAACTATTGTACCCTCACAGCACTATTCAAATTGTGCATTTGTCATTTGTGGTTGTGCACAAATGTTTTGTACAAGCAATTGATTTTTGCTGTGTGTTTGATTTTCAAACGCACTTATGCAGACCTTTAATCTTTAACCTTTGATTTATGAATGAATTATTTATAGTTCAAGGAGATACTGAATGTGTATCAGAGGTTTGCTTGTCAATAATGTTTCCAGTTAGCAAAGACGGTTTTTGTTATACCGTAGAGGAGAAAATCCTTGCGCCCGGCCGAAGGCTGGCTAAGCTTTGGGGTTTGTAAACATGTTGTGGCGGGTACGCCGCGCTCGCAGCTATCACCCGCCGGATACGCTCCCCCTTCCCCTGCTTCCATATCCTGTACCATATTTTTTCAACACTTGACAATGGCAAGTCATTCTTTTGGCAATTTGTAACCATAACAATTACACTGTTATGGCTTTATTTCCACTTTGGCTACTTAACGATTATGGTGTTATTGCCTATGGCTTTATAGCACGGCGCAGTTCATTTAATTTAAAGCGATCATTTGCATTAATAATTGATTCTCAATTGTTAAATATTAAGGGAATTCATACGGTACTCATAAAGTCATGTGTGTTAAAATAATAACACGAAAAAATATGAATGCTGTGAGCAACCCCTTATAATTGAGATTTCTACTGTGTGGTTATGGTAAAACAATAAGCGCAGCATATTATATTTAAAAGACAAAAACTTTTATTTGAATTGTAAAACATTAGGCCATTATGACCCCCCCCCCCCCCCCCACCCACATTCTTTTAAAAGTATTTTTCTCTTCATTTCACGCTTCTTTTTTAGCAATTCATCCATTTCTTTACACCTCAAATAATTTTGATATTAAAATTCTGCTTGCATAGCTTAACTTTATACTAAACAATTTTTTGGGTGTATGTTTCAAAAGTTGTAAAAGTTGCTGAATATTATTAAAAACTTTTTTGTAGCTTTGCCAAATAAAGGAAAATTAAATGGTTTACTACATACTTATATTATATTTACATATCGCTCATTTACTTCAACAATGTCATAACTCAGAAAATGGCAGATTTTACCAATTTATTCAAATACCAATTTATGTTTAAAATACGTTTTTCATGTTAAATAAAATTAAAACGAGATGAAAAATTACACTGCGGAACAGTCATTTGCGGCCTGGAACTTAATTGAAAATTTTTACTAATTTGAGTTCGCTGATTTCAAATCAAATCTCCATTTTTCTCTATCATCTCGACTTTTCGAGAGAAACCGTTATATCAAAAATTAAGGCACTTTCACTAAATATAGTGCAATAATCTGAAAACGGCTCATCAAATTCAGTTTAAAAAAAAATTCGAAACTCGGCAACAATAAAATCTTTAAGCCGTGCTTATTTTGTTTTTTAATTTGCCCAGTTATTTCAGAGATATCGTTAAAGTTTTGAAAAAATACCAATTTAAAAAAATACTTTTTTTGTTCTTTAAAAATTAATAAAGGAAAAAATGCGACAAAAATCACAGTTTTGGTCTAACAACTCTAACAACATATTTCGAATGAAATGAGCTTTATTTCATTGCAATCGGTGCACAACTTTTGATTTTGTTCACAAGTTACTGAGAAAAGTTTAATATCCATAAAAAAAAAACATTTTTTAATTTGTACCCTACAAGAAATGAATGACCAAAACTAAAAAAAAAAAAAATTTTACTAACACACTTGCATTAATTGTACATATATGTTAGAGTAAAACAACTAAAAACACTTCACAAAAAAGCCAATTTGTTAATTGTTTACATTAAATACTGCAATATTTTATTTGCTATTGGGTTAAAGAAAAATAATCCAGAGGATAGGGTGGTGGATTCGTTGGAAACAACGGAAGAAATAAACGAAAGGAGTGGTCTTCCAACAGGTTGTGGGCTTTCGGGTGGTGGCTTTGGCCGGGATACTCGTTTAAGATTTGGTGGTGGCAATAAAGGAGCATATAATGCCTGATAATGAAACACCTGATGACTTTTTAAGTAGGTATGTATGTATTTGGCTATTTGGCCACAAAATATTAACAAAATAAATTGGCTTTTTAAGATCTACGAGAAATTAACCCTTAAATGCTCAACGTCTTGTATCTTAATGAAAAAAATATATTAAACGTAAATAAGAAAAAAATTAAAAACGACGTTTTTATTTTTTAAATTTTTTAAATTTTTTTAAATTAGCAAAAAACAAAAGGCCCTAATTACAAAAGATTATATGGTAAACACTAAAAGGCAAAATTGTCAATTGTCAAAGCAACTGGTAGGTTTTACAAGAAAAATAGAAGACAAATAAATTATAAATAGTTTAAGGCAATACTTATCCTGTAAAATTTTCAAAATGTTAGATAGGGCCCTTTGCATTTAAGGTGACGATATTTGTAATTATATTTAGAATAAAAAAAATTTTGGTAGTCGCTCCCTACTAGAGAACTTATGTCAAATGAAAACAAGAAGAACACACAATACAAACAGTATACATAAAACAGTTACAGCCAACATTCCTAATGTGTGTGGAATGCGCAATGTGTCTTTTAAGATACAACCACTATATACGATTTTTTGGCGAAAGTATAAATCAGACCGCATTGAAAATTTCTGTATGGTTTAAGAACACTATTTTAATCAACATATATTTTTCTGGAGTAAATTCGTGAAAAAATAATGCAAATGAAATTGGGTAAAACTTATCTTCATTTATAAAAGTACGAATTTTGAATCTACGGCTCTGTATTTTTCAGTAACGATACATTTTTGATAAAAAAATTATTCCAGCATAAAAGAAAAAAATGTTGTTAGTGGTAATCAGCAAAATTTTTTTAAGTTTTTTTAATAATTGTGCAAATAGCAGCAGTTTTATTGGTTGTATCTTTAAAGATACAATGCGCATTTAAGGGTTAATTGGTCACAAATACGTTTTCCTTCATTTCAAATTAACTTTTATAAAGAAGATCCTAAAACGAAATCCAGATCCATGCAGAGAATTGGGTTAACAGATAAAAAAAGACGCGGATGTTCTTGGTTTTCATGTGTATGTGTGCAATAGTTAAGAAAGTGGATTAGAACTAGTTTTTGGAAAAACCGGCTGTTTGCTAGATTTCGCAGCTAATATGAGCCATACAAATTTGTACTTGATAAGAATTTATATAATAAAAATTTTAATTTAAAATGAAAATTTAAAAAAAATATTATTTTTTAAAGGTGTCCAGTACCTCGTTTCTGTATTTCTCGCATCGTAAAATTTCTTACATGAAGTGTGAAACAAAAAATTCCATCGTTTCTCGATTTATGAGATAAAAGTGTTTCTGTATTTGAATGCGAAAACAGACACAACAAATTCTGTTTATACTGGAATACTTCCAGTAATTAAGTGTCAAATAAAAGCGAAACGTCAACAAAAGAAATAAATATAATAAAAACGGGGCTGCCAGATTTGACGAGTTATTGTCATTTTGACAACTTTTTGTTCCGAAATTAGCAAAGTGACGATTTAATGATTTTTCTAAAAAAGTGACGAAAGCCAAAACAAAATCAAAAATATTTTATAATTTTGTTGTTACTTTCTATAGAAATTCATATTGAATTTTTAAATTTCAAACACTTCATATTTTGTGGCGTTGAAAATTGAAAAAACAAAATGAATTTCTGTAGAAAGTAACAACAAATTTATAAAATACTTTTGATTTTTTTTTTTGCTTTCAATGAAATTGTTGGCGTTGCCCCTTAGTCTTCGAAATAAGATAGTTTTAAGTATTTTAATATGTTTGTTTATTAGTAAAAAAAATATCTTTAAAAACAAGACAGCTTAAATTTTTTTATTTATCCCTTTTATGAAAATTGTCCTCGAAGTTGTTTGCCTCTTCCCTGAAAAATGTATCGGCAAAAGCAAAATTTCGAGGGAAAGAAATGGACCGATTTGGCTTATTTTGAACATTTAATACTTCTTATATACATTTACAAAATATGATTGATATTTGGGTGTATCCAAAGTAACGGCCGTTACTTTATAAATGTGCTGTTTTTAAATGTCTGAAACAAACATCATGTTTTGTAAAATTTTGCACAGGATATGTCAAGTTAAATTTAATTCTTTGAAATGATTTGTTTAAATAATACATTATATATTTTGCGTGTGAATTCATTTATTATCGGTGACAAAAAAAAATATATTTTTGTTAGTATAAATAAAATTAAAGTTAATCTTTAGGAATATGACACGATACATTTATTTTGTATAATAGCGGAAAAATTAATTCAAAATAAAAATTTTATTTTTGAGCTATAAGGGGTCAATTTCTGTGGAAACACCCTTTTGATATTCTTATCTTATATGGACATTTTTGGGCCAAAACCATTATTTCTCCAAGAAAAAAAGTTGTTTGTCTGTAACCCGTTCATTTATGAACCGATTTTTTTAACTAAAACTACCAGCTGTTCTACTAAGTCTATTTTAGGTAAAAAAAAGAAAAAAAATTTATAGGAATAGGTAAACTACAGATTAATATCTCAGCCATTTGTAAACCGATATAGTTAAATTTCAATAATATACTATTTCGGACTACATACGATATAAATATAAAACAACGTTGTCACTATGAATTCTAGGTTTTTCACAAAGCTGATTTAATTAAAAAATTTATCTATTTATCTATATTTATCTATTTTAAATAAGGATGTATGTTTATTTTATTAAGCTTGGCTTCTTTTTGCTTTTGTAAAAATATTGGCCCATAATCATAGTCAAACGCTAAAGTCGGTTCTATTTAAAAACAACTTTAAAATAAAAACATTCTTTTAAATATTTTGCTACTATAGTCGAAACTAAAGTATGTTTTAAATTGAACCGACTTTAACTGGGTGCCACCTCAAATGTAGCAAATTTTTCATACAACATACAACAAAATATAAGCAAGTGGCAACTTTAAGCAGCCGACATTGATAATTAAAATATAAATAAAACACTGCATATCTTGAACGGTTGAAACACGCAATATGATTTTATGTAGAAAGCAATAACAAAATTACAAAACTTTGTGTAAAACGCTAGGCAATTTTGGCCTAGCGTTTTACAAAATTAGGGCCTATACAGTTTATGACTATAGTTATGGGCCATTTATTTTATTTTTTGTTTAATATGATATTTTCTCATGCCTTTGTGTGACTTCTTCAGGGAAAAACAATTTTTAATTGTTATCGGATTAAAGAAAATAAATAGTTTTATAAAAAATTATCCTTCAGCTTAACAAAAGAAATATAAATTTAAAGAAATTATTAAGTACCCATGAACTTTAACTTTGTTTTTTGTTTGATTATGTTTTAATAAAAGTCGAAACAAATTTGTTTAAAATTTATTTTAATTTACACGATTTTTAAAACAAAAAAGGAGGATCTTTTATATTTTTTTCTCAGAAAATTTACGATTTTTACACAAATTTATCTGGCAGCACCTAATAAAACCAAAACAAGGAAAGGCTAAAAAAAATTTTAAATAACAAAATATAACAATGGTTTTTTGTTTATTTTCATCATATAAATTATGTATTCATCATTTATATCCCTTCTATTTTTTTATTTATTTAAAAAAAATAGTATATAAACATATTTTAAATTCAAAATATCTACATTTTGTTTTTCTCGCCACCAATTTCAAATGCGACTTATTTTGACAGTTCTTGAAAGAAACTTTTCGCAAAACATTGTTATAGAAACACGTTTTCTCGCATCCTTCCAATAATTGCTGGAAAATTATTAAAATGACAGATAATTCTCGCCAAGAAAAGATACAGAAACACTTGCGTGAGAAAAACCATTTTTTGTTTCATTTCACACTATTTTTGTTGCAATTCACACGTTTCATGCGGAAAATTTTACGAAGCGAGAAATACAGAAACGAGGTACAGTATATACATCAGTACTGATTAGTCAGCTGTGTCCGTTTATACATCAGTACTGATCTGTAAAGAGTATTAGTCTGAGTTCATACACACAGAAAAAAATACCAATGTAAAATTAACATGGAAAAATGTTACTTGAGAATCATAGTAAATTTCAGCAAAAGTATGCCCTTTATTTACATTTATCATTATTTCATATTAATTTTAAATGAAAAATATTAAAATAACCTTAAATAACGTTTATTTAATATTATTCACTGTTAAAAAAATAAAAAAAAAAAAATATTGAAATATAAATAAATATGGATTCAATATTGAATCCATAAAAACCTGTTTTATATTAAAATCAAAAGTTTATCTTGTTAAATTAATATGCATACATACTTAAGTATGTACATTTTTTATTTTCATTTTTAATATATGTTATAAAAAGAAGACAATTCCCGTTTTCTTTTAATTAAAATTATTTAGTTAAATAGTACATCAAGTTTTCAAAGTAGAATGATGACGAAAACCATATCGGGCGATTCTGCTGATGCTTCTGTTAACAAAGGAGAATACAAAATAAGTGAAACATGTGTTACAGGGGTACGTGTTTTGAATTATTCTTAAATAAATGCATATGTTGTCTCTGAAGCTTCTTCACACTGTTAAAACACACTCAAACCAATTTGATTCTACATGAAATTCACGTTGTTTCAACTTGAAATAACTTTCATTCAACGTGATTCCGATTGTTATTTCAATATAAATTACATTTAGCTCTAACTTTACTGCAATGTTAAATTAACATGAATTATAGTTATTTAAAAAGAAAAAAAATGTTGTTCGCAGTTATTGTAAAATCAGGTTGAATTAACATGAAAAACGTATGAAGCAAAATCACCACCGAAAAATTTTAAATCAACCTTGTTTTCTACGTTTTTAACTTGTTTTTTTCTCTGTGTGTACGGCTCATGTCTTATTGACAAGATTCTTCCTTTTTCTTCTTTGAACATGAATTGGCGTTCATGTTAATCATGTCATGTTAACGACATGTTTTTTATTTTGTATAGTCGTGCGCAAGGCGAATTCATCCCAGGTAATCTCGGTACTACAACAAGTACAACTCGTACAAAAACCACAATCAATTTGTTTTAGTAAAATCATTGTACAATGTCAAAAACAGAAATAAAACAAAACAGAACAAAGATAATAAAAGAGAATAAACAAAATTTTGACATCCAACAGTGATTTTAGCTAATATCAGCAGGGCTTTTAAGACCACCTCTAATAAATTGGCCTTGGTCGTGCGTATACTTCACAGAACTGCAAAATCACAATTTTTCTTGATTTATTCATACTCTAAAATTTACATTCACTCTTTGCTTGCAAAACAAAGTTCAACGTTGGTAATTTTTACATCGTTTCGTACACATTTGATTTTTGCATTTATTAATTTTTTATTGAAAGTGCTTTCTTTGCATTTTTGTTGCGCACGCAATATAACACAACTGTGTAAATTCAAAAGAACACATACTTATACTTTTGCAGTCAAGTAGTCGTTGTCCACTCGATGAGACGCTTGTTAACATTAACAACAATAACAACAATAAACCACTCTCATGCTTTGTTAAAATTAACAACAATAACAAGAATACATTGTACCTACATACAGAACTACTGTACTTTTTAAGATAAAAAAGGTCTGTTTCTATGGAAATTGTTTGTATGTATGTACCTACATATGTGCGTTTAGTTTCATTTAATTTTTTTTTCTTGTACTGCATAGTTAATGCTGAATGAATACATGAGTAATAATTGCTTCATTTCTGGCTTTTTTGTTTGTATTTTTTTTTTCTTTACCAAAACAATCATTGTCGCAAAGAACACACAAACATCTTTATTAAAAAACGAAGTTAACGATTGTATAAATAACAAAGCACGATGTGCAATATTTGAATGACTGCAAACCAGCAGCGAATATTTGCGGTTGCGCAAGTTTGATTGTATGACCGCAAGCGAGTGTATTTGTTGTTGATGATTAAATATTTGTTTTCAATCGCATAAAGCTGTTCTCTGGTATACATATGTATGTGCTTTTTAATATTGAAAACAATAACAAAATTAAACAACGAATGAAAAAGCAAAACGTAAAGGCAGCACATTAGGGTGGGTCGAAAAAAAAGTTGTGCCAGTCACCCCTTAGAATGAAAGATATGTCAATGAAGTTTCTAAAACAGGAAAACAATTTTTTTTGCCACGCCCCTAAATACAGCACTTTTGGTTTTTTATCCGATATCATCATATCGCATATCGTTTTTCATGGCTTGATATTGGCTTCATTTTTGTCTTTGGTGACTTTTCAATCCGACCTGAAATTCTGGGCACCACTTATACCATCTCGGATCCTTCCTCCAAATGTCCAATTTTTTTGACGGTCCAAGAAAGTCCTTATAAAACTACGTATGTATCAATTTTAATATGCTCACTTTTATGACACACCTCCAAATTAAGGCCCTTTTTTCACACCAATACAAACCAAAAAAATTTGGTATTTATTAAGTTTTAAGAACTTTAAAAAAATTGTTTTTGCCACGCCCTAAATTACTGCCCTTTTTGTTTTATATATACAGCATCGTCATTTGAAGTCCAATCTCATCGTATCGTATATCATTGTTAATGGCTAGAATGTGCCTTTATTTTCGTATTTAATGCTTTTTTAAACTAACTTAAAATTCTAGATGGCAATTATGATATCTTGGATCCTTCCCTCTGATGTCTAATTTTTTCACGTGCTAGAAAGTCCCTCTAAAACTTTGAGGCACCTTAAGTCTAGCTAAGATTTATATACACTAACTGCCCAATTTGTAATTTTTCGCATACATGTTTTGAGGCATTCATTTTTATGCATTTAAATTATTTTTTTTTTTCATTTTTAGAATTCTGCAGTTTCTTTATATTTTTTAGTTCTTGTATTAACTCTGTATCATGTATCAAAAACGCAAAATTTGTTCATAGGTACTCTACAATTTTTTGTTGAATAGTTTTGTTTAAAATATTTTAAGAAAAATTTATGAAATTCCAAAAATTAGTTCAACAATTTCGAATGTTATCGTTTGCATAAAAAAATTGTATGAAATAATAAAATTTAAATAATATTATTTAAATATCAGTAACTTAATTCTGTAACTTTATTATTTGAACTACCGATATCGTTTAGTAAAGAGAAATCTCAGCTACTTTAATAATTTTTTTTATTCTCGCTTTCAAGGTAACATACATTTTCTTTAAAAAATATCTACGACAAATATGTATCTGTAAAAGAAATAATACTTAGTTTTATTAAATATTTTTGATAAAAATATTCGCACTTAGCAGCTCCATACATAGTATGCTTGTGAACATATGTACATACATATTTGTTAATACCAAAAATTAAAATGCATAATAAATAAATACATATTTAACTTCATTACTTGCTAAAGGAAACACAAAAAAGTAAAATTTATTAAAAAAAGGCAAATATTGGCGCGTATTGTGTTGTTTGATTGCCGCACAAGAATGCAATAAATATTGGTGCATTTTTGTTATTTTTATTGACGCGCGGTTGCATAGCAAACAGTCACACGATTGCCGCACCAGGGTTGCATTTGATTGGTAAAAGTAAGCACAATATTGTCCTCGATTGGTACATGAGCCAATTAGTTGTGCATTCACACGATTGGTGTATTAAAAAGTGTGAAAATTGGTGCATTGCGGCAATCGTGTGATCCCAGCTTTAGTTAAAAAAAAACCAAATGCTAAGAACAGTTTTTAAAAATTGAAATGACAAGCCATAGAGAGTGGTTTTCAGGATTATTGAATAATTAAACAAAAATTGCGCGTAACTTACAGAGTTTTGTACGAGATTGATAATGGCTTAGGGAGCCCATAAAAAAAATGGAGGCTTTTAAAGAATTTTTATTTTGCTATTTATCTAAAACAAAAAGGGCTGTAATTTAGGGCGTGGCAAAAAAATTTTTTTAAAGTTCTTAAAACTTAATAAATATATATATATACCTTTTATTCTAGGGCGTGACTGATGAAAATTTTTTTGGTTTGTATTAACTTCTACTTGGTTTAATGTAGTATGTATGTGAAAAAGAAAAAAGGAGCTTAATTTGGAGGCGTGTCATAAAAGTGAGCATATTTAAATCTATACATACGTAGTTTTATAAGGACTTTCTTGGACCGTCAAAAAAATTGGACGTTTGGGGGAAGGATCCGAGATGGCATAAGTGGCGCCCAGAATTTCAGGTCGGATTGAAAAGTCACCAAAGACAAAAATGAAGCCACTATGATGCCATGAACAACGATATGCGATATGATGAGATCGGACTTTAAATGGCAGCGCTACATATAAAAAACCAAAAGTGCTGTATTTTGGGGCGTTGCAAAAAAAATTTTTTCCTGTTTTAGAGACTTCATTGACATACCTTTCATTCTAGGGGGTGACTGGCACAACTTTTTTTTTTGTATGGAGGTCGACCCGGTCTACAGTACATGCATCTGTGTACTCGTTTCTTTTCCCCTCGTCCCTCTCGCCTATAAAGTAGCAATCATGTCAATAAGACATGAGCCGTATGAACACAGACTAAGCGTAAACATTTCAGATATATGTTTTATCAACCACAAAATTCATAGGTTAAAGAAGAAGAAGAAGCAAAATCACACGTAGACAATAGTTTCTATACGTTTTTTCACGTTTGCCTTAAGAAACTGAGAGAAACGTTGTTTTACGCGATGATGGGTGTTGATCGGCGGAGGCGGCGTTTGCGTCATAAATCGGCGGCGGCTTAAATGTCGGCTTGAAATGTTTAAAATTGTTATTTAAGGAAAACTATTAATAATTTCTCTATCTATTTATTTTTATGTTAAAGTACTAAACATTAAATAATAACACTACGTGACAATTTTTTGACCAAATGAATTTGACACCTAATCTTTATGTAAAATTGTCCGCTGAATCCGAATATGAAGTCAGAATTGTCAAAAGTTCGAGATATTCCAAAATAACCGTTATTTGTGTTTTTAAAAAAGATGCTGTGACTGAAATGCAAATATCCAAAAAAAGAAATTTTAGCCTATTTCAATACGATCATTTTGTGCCCAATAGGAACCAGATCGGTGCAAAAATGACAAAGTAACAGAAGATTAATTGAATTAACCTACAACAAAAAAATATACAAAGCTTAATTTTTAGTAACAATAAATATTAAAAATTGCTTAAAACTATTGAATTTTTATGTGGTTTAATTTACTAAATCGTCTGTAGCTTGTCATTTTTGTCCCAATATATGTCTTGTTGGGCGCAAAATGTTCATATTAAAATAATCTATAGTCGTATGCAATAAAACATTAGGATTTTTAAATCATTGGTTTAAAAAAAAATAACTTCAAAAGAGCAAAATTGAACAAAATCATAAAATTTTGAATGGAGCTTGAACTTTTGTCCCCTGTAACTCAGTAATTTCTTGACCAATCTTCACAAGCAATCCATGGTTATTTTAGAAATTGTATAACCTTTCCTAAAAAGAAAGAATTACATTATCCGTTTACAATTTTTGAAGATATTTGCATTTCAATAACGGTAATTTTGGAATATCTCAAAAACTGTTCTACTTTTGACAATTCTGACTACATATTCGGATTCAGCAGAAAATTTTACATAAAGATTAGTTGCTTGATTCATTTGGTCATGACTTTGCTGAAATTTTGTCACGTAGTGTAATAAAAGTAGTGCAATTTCGTTTTTTCTCATTACTGTTTTAAACTGATATTATCAGTAGGACCACATATCCATTTACAAAAAGTAAAGCTTTCTGCAATAAATTATTAATAAAAATAAAAGCTTTAAATTTCAAAACTGTGCTAACCGACTTAAAGCACAAGCTGCAAATCTTGTACTTTTCTAAAACCATTTTGTTTGAAACAAAGAGGTGACCAAAATATTGCCAACACTCTGCAATTCCATACAGTGTCTTAATGTGAGACACTTCTTTAATTTTTTGTTTTTTATTTAACAACTGCTGGTAATAGTTTATACTTTTTTCTGCCACATTAAAAACTTCACTATCAGAGTAAGATTCTGATTCAGAGTCTAAATTATTTTGTTGTAGTTCACTTGTCTTTTTTGTAAAATATTCCTACAGAGATTTTTTCCATGTTGTTAAGTACGATGTCGCTTTGAAAAATTTTAAGAAAATATAACGGCAATTGAATGTTGCACATTGATGCTAAAACATACCATTTCTGGCAAAGAAAGTAATACATTAAAATACAAATCTGTAAAATAAACTTAGTTACACAAATACAGAAATTTTACGGCGCAGTTGCTGTCAACGGCGGATTTAATTGAGCCGTCTAAGCCTTGCAAGTCGGCGGCGGCGCGGCTTTGAGAAATCAAGCGGCGGCGTTATATCTCGAAAAGTCGAGCTGATAGAGAAAAATTGTGATTTGATTTAAAATCAGCGACATAAATTTAGTTTAAATTTGCACCAAAGTTCCAGGCCGCACAAAAAAGTAAAATTTTGTTCCCTTGTGCTACTTATATTTCAATATAAATATATATTTTTATAGAATTGGTAAAGTTGGCCATTAGTGATGCAGAATTGTTCGCTTTATTTTTCTTTTTATTGTTTACAAAATTCATCTTTTATAATTTCACATTTTTTATAAAATGTGTCTGTACTTTTTCTAAGTGGTTAGAGCAAATTAAAAACTGAAACTGGGAATTATTTCCTTCCGAAGGTAACTTTATATTATATTCAACATTTTTTTAATTTTTCGAATTTATTCTATGAGCTAAATTTCAGTTATGTATTTTATAAAGCTTTTTTGTAATAGTTCTATTCCTACAATTTTTCAGAAATGACTTTATACACTACCAGACTATTATATTGTATTTTCTTTTTACATTTTACCTTAGCCTTCCGTTGGAAAGCAATGAGGTATATTGAATGTACAGAAAAATTTAAAATTTTTAGACACCAGCAGAATGTAATGCATTTTCTGGCCCGCTACGGCCGTCGTCAGCATTTTTTAGCTCATAGAATAAATTCGAAAAATTAAAAAAATGTTGAATATAATATCAAGTTACCTTCGGAAGGAAATAATTCCCAGTTTCTATTTGTTAAAATAGTTGAGTTAAATACATTCAATTTATAAAGTAACACTATCCAGTGAGACACAAAGAATGCTGACGACGGCCGTAGCGGGCCAGGAAATGCATTACATTCTGCTGGTGTCTAAAAATTGTAAATTTTTCTGTACATTCAATATACCTCATTGCTTTCCAACGGAAGGCTAAGGTAAAATGTAAAAAGAAAATACAATATAATAGTCTGGTAGTGTATAAAGTAATTTCTGAAAAATTGTAGGAATAGAACTATTACAAAAAAGCTTTATAAAATACATAACTGAAATTTAGCTCATAGAATAAATTCGAAAAATTAAAAAAATGTTGAAGCAAATTAAAAACTTTAAACGCATTTATCTCGAAATGGATATTTTTGAGTTATGACGTTGTTGAAGTAAATGAGCGATATTTATGTCTCCCTTGAGTCATAAAAAGAAAAACAATTGATTAGGTTTCATCATTTGAATAAACAAAATATATGAAATTTTTTCTAAAATTAAATTAAAGTCAATGTAAATTCTTCTTTAGAATCTTAATGTGAGTTTCTGCGCCAAATTTTAATTTTTATTTTTTACACACGTAATAATTATTTTCGCATTTTTATAAACAACAAAATATTTAAATAAATCGTCGTTTAAGAATAATTTGTTTATTGTTGAGTATGAGAACAATAAAACATTTTTTTGTATAAAAACAATTTAAGGTATTTTTGTTGTTGTTTAAAGCAAATAATAACAATAAACAGAAGTATAATAAAAACGTGATTAAACTATAAACAATTAAGTTGAAACTGAGTGCGGAGAATGATTTTTTTAAAGTCAAACCGCCATAGTGGCGGGGGCATTATGCGTTTGTGCTGATGTGTGTAACACATAAAACTATTGAGTGTACCGATTAACTGAGAATTACTTTCTGATTCGATTTGACGATATCTATCCGTCGGGCTGGGTGGTCAGCTGACTGGTTGTCTGACCATGCAAAGCTTGTGCGCAAAGTACAGGTCGAAATTCTGAAAATTATTTATTTGGCATAAACATATATTTAAGTGCCATATGGACGAAGACTATTGAAAATGGTGAGAATCGGTTGATAATTTTATATGCCTCCCACACCAACATCTTTCCGGAATAGTGTTTGAGCCTATATATCATCTTATAATCATCCTTTTTAGATTGAATTTGGTCCAAACATATTCAGCCTTGGTCCGGTTGTCGATGACGAGAACGATAACTGGAATAAGGCTGATTATCTTGCAATATAAAGCATCTTATCTAAATTTTTTTTTAAATCGGTCTATATTTGACCATAGCTTCCATACAAAAACCACTCCCCAAAATGGTATGAAATGTCATTATTTCTAATAAATGCTGATATTAATATAACTTTTATAATTGCCACTATATCATAGGAATATTTTGTACTGGTAGGTCTAGAACTATCCATAGGTCCCATATAAACCTCCACTTTAAAATCGCTTGTAACAAAAAAACAATTGTTATAAATATTTGGGTATCTAGAAAATATTCGGCACAAACAACTATGATATGAATTTAAAGCTCACAACATTGTTTTGTTTATGCGGTCTCATGATTGGTGTAGGGTATCAAATGGTTGTCTCTTACTTGTTTTTGTCATAAAAATTAATTTGAAAACAATAAATATTTTAATTCAACAGCAAACTTTATACAAAGTTGCTTGCGTTTTGTTTGGTTGATATTTGCATAGTCCCGGTTTGCACTGTAAAAGATTTCTTTCCGAAAAAGACTGAGCTTATTGGTGAGAGGGATGGAACATTGGCATGGGATAAATACATTCATGTTCTTGGAAATTCTCTTATGTTTTTTAATTCGTTAATGACCTTTTTTTGAGTTGGTCTTATACAAGTAATCAGTGGGTCAGAACTTAGCAAAAGTCTATTAAAAATAATCTATGTTACACTGAACCCTTCAAAATTTTTTAGCAAAATTCTGCCGGTAAAGCAGCAGTATGATTAAGCAAATCTTAAAGATTTACTTGATCACATGTTTCCGTGGCACAAAAGTTGCCACCCGATGCTCTTCGACTGTAATTTTTTTTAGATGACGAGCGCCAAATTCGTTTTCTTTTTTTTTATTATTTAAGTTAAATTCATCTACTTAAACTACAAATAAACAAATAGTATTTATACAATAATATTTAGACACAGTCCCATAGTCGAGCCCTCTAGTATACTTAAGATATTTACATTTTTTTTTTTTTGGAAATTTTATATACATATAATTTATTGCTTCTATGCAATCAATTAAATTTTATGTAACGAAAAGATACTTCTAAAAAAACATTACTTTTATATTATATCTAAAAGGGTTAAATAGAAAGTCAATGGGTAAAAAGCAAAAAAAAAAGAGGAGGTTCTTAGGTTAGCCACCAATATTTATTTTTACTTACGTTAAAAACAAAAATAAACTTTATAATTTACAGTACAAATTTAAACAAGAAGTCAGATTTTGAAACAAATATTTTTTTATATAAATACATACCAGAGAAAGTCAATGGGTATAAAAAAATTAAATACGTGTGCGTACTCGTATCTGTTTATTCTCATACCTGTGTTTATCCATGCGCATTTGATTTCATTCATGTATGTTATCATACTTATTGTGTTTCATACTCGCACATATCCAGAAACACCCATAGTTATATCATTGACTTAAAAAAAATTTTTTTTTGTTAATTTTTTTTTCATAAATGTTGCCAGAATTATTTTTTTTCAAATTGCTGAATCACTAAGAAATACTTTTTTCAAAATCGTTTGAGAACAATTCAACAACATTTATCGAAAAACTATTGTTGACTTAAACTTAAACACTTCATCAGCTACAACAAATTAAATGTAAAAAAATTAGGATATAAAAGGATCTAATGTGATTAAGATAAAATGTTATTAAAGTATTTATCTTTTTATTATTATTATTAGAAATTAATCAGTATTGTGGTGATTTTGTTGAACTATTTATGGTTTTTAATCCAAATTTTTTTAATATTTTTAATTAGGCTAAAGTTCATGAAATTTAATTTTCATTAAATTATTTTTATGAAGAAAGGAATTTTACAACATGAAATTAATTAAAATTTATTGATAATTTTTCATTCTTGACTGAAGCTGGGCTCGAACCCATGCGTTTTTACGGACAGGTTACCCTTACATGTTTCGATTGCAACCACTCAATCTCTTCAGAGGGCTTGCCGTTTAACACTCGCATAAAAATTATTTAATGAAAATTAAATTTGATGAACTTTAGCCTAATTAAAAATATTAACAAAATTTGGATTATTAGAAATTATTATTATTTTAATTATAATACATATGTATATTAATTACGTTATTATTACAAATTAATAAAAAGAATTTAATTTGTCAACATTTCTACAGAAAACAAGTAAGAGTGTTATATTCGGCTGTGCCGAATCTTATATACCCTTCACCATTGTGCGAGCAGAATACAGAACAACTAGACAAAAACTGAATAAAACTGGTAAATATTTTGCTTAAATCGTTTTTAGAACATACAAACTAAAAAAAAAAATTCTCTTTGAAAAACCAAGATTTGAACCAGAGGACTAACAGTTTCTAAACTCAACCCCCTAGACGACTGAACCATAAACGAACGTTGTTTGAATATCATATAAGTGAAATATGGCCCGAATAAGAGACAACCGGTTTTGAACTTCGCTTTTCATAAGGACCCAGAATATATATACTTTATAGGGTGTAGGATCAATATTGTTGCAATTATAAACGGAATGGCAAAGTTATTCGGTGAAGGGTAGAAGAAGAGTAATTTTTGGGAATTCAGTATTTCGATTATAACTCAGGCATTTTTTAACCGACTTGACAGATTTTTATACCGACGTGTTTAAGAAGAAATTTGCCATTTACTTGAGCTATAAAGTTTGGACTCGGGGAGATCTATGGTTCCCGAAAGTGGGTATTTAAAAAAAAATTAATTTTGGTCATAACTTTTTTGTATCTGAACCGATTTTTCCGATGTTCTACTAAAAATTTCCGATATTTTGGTATCTAAATCATATCCATAGGACGTATGGCAGCCCTAAAATTTAGGTTTTTATAAAAATTTTGATGTTTTTTAGCCCATTTTTGGAGTATTTTGCTCATAAATTACCCACTGTCTAACCAATTTGTTACTTTTATAAACCGAAGTGTTTAGGAAGAATTTTACCATTTACTTAAGTTATATTTATATATAAACATTTATATATACTTGTATACATATATTTTAACAAAGTTAATTATAAAAAGAGTAACTTTTGGGGATTCAGTATTTCTGGCTGAGTTATAGCCATTTTTTAACCGATTTGACAGATTTATATACCGACGTGTTTACTTTGGTGATAAAACGTGGACTCAGAAAGACCTATGGCTCCCGTAAATGGGTATTTTTTAAAAAAAATTTATATTTTGGCCATAACTTTTTTGTATCTGAACCGATTTTTCCGAAATTTTCAGAAAATATTTTGTACTGAAGATTTTCGATCTTTTGATGTATAAGGCGTAACCATAGGCAGGGTTGTCAGATTTTTTTGAGCTCCATCGCCAAACCGGATGTCAGAAATCGCCAAAAATCGCCAAACGTCGATTTTGTTCAGTTTTTGTAAAATTTTCTTTTTTTTAATTAAATTTTGCATACAAAAAACGTTAGTATAATTTTTAGTCAAAAATCGCCAAAAACTGAGAAAAAATACAAAAATGTCGCCGAAGTAAATTTTGTTTTGTTTCTGTAATTTTTTTTTAAATAACATAAAATGGAGATCATATATGTATTCAGTTAAAAACTTAAATTAAGTATACAAGTCTATAAGATCGTACACTCAAAATATTATGTAGTTAAATTCAAACGAAAATTCATTTTAAGCAAATTAAAATTCATTTAAAAAACGGATCATTTACATTTCATTTAAAACAAATGATTTTTTCATTAATTTTTAAATTTTTTATTTATTAAACAGCATACTCCTTAAAATTGAATAGTTTTTACATTTTAACCGACAAAAATCAAACTACATAACAAAATAAATACGAAAAAACATTATTTGTTGGTAGTTTGTTTTTTGAATAACAAACATTAAAATTTAAAAAATAAAATTATTCGTAAAATAACTACATTTTTATTCAAATTTAACAGTACTGAAAACGAATTTAATAACCCACAATCAGTTACTGTAATAATTTTATAAGTGTACACTTCAGCCTAACCGATTTCATTACTGGAGTTTTGACCTACATACTATTAGAATTACATGCATACTATTATAATTAAATAGTGACTGAATATAAAATTCACTTAATATGTTTTTTTATACAGATTGCTAAACAAAATCGCCGAAATAATATAAATGGTAAAAATAGCCAAGTTAATCGCCAGTTATATCAGAAATCGCCATAAAAGTCGCCAGTCGCCAAATGGGAAATCCCATCGCCAAACATGTTTTAAAATCGCCACGTTTGGCGAGAAATCGCCATATCTGACAGCCCTGACCATAGGTCATATGAAAGTTCAAAAATTCAGGTTTTTCTACAATTTTTAATATTTTTTGTACGGGAGGTACCACGCCCACTTCTCCAATCCCGCCCACATTTTGTGGGATGCTGTATATGGATAATCTTAATGTTTGTACCTAATTTGGAAACTTCGGCTCTTGCCGTTCTCAAGATATACAGAAATAAAAAAATGGACAAATTTAGAGGTGGACGTGATTTTTTGCTCATATCTCCGTCATTTTTGGACTGATCTGGCTGAATTTCAATAGCAAACTTAAACGGAGTATATGTGACATAAATATACATCAACCTAGTCCACATCATTTCTGGGGTTTTCGGAAAACCCATTTCAACATACACACGGACAGACGGACAGCCGGATTTGAACTTTGATTTTCATAAGGACCCAGAATATATATACTTTATAGGGTGTAGGATCAATATTGTGGAACATACAAACGGAATGACATAGTTATATATACCCTCTTACCTTCGGTGAAGGGTATTTTGTTCCCGGGATTAACATATTGTGGGCATTACAGTATCGAAGGTATAAAATAAAATAAATAACATACCGTCGGAAAGGTTAATTTGTCTAGTTTCTTTGCATACGCTTTATTTTTAAGGCTTTAGAAACACCTAAACACAAATAGGAAAAAATTGAAAATAGTTCGTATGCTAAAAATTGAAAAACCCTCGTCTAGAGTTAGAAAATATTTTTTTTACACATAAGCCGCTCGCATCCCAAAAAGGGACCAAAACTACCTTAAAGGAAAATACAAAAGCTTTCTTTTAAACAAAAAAAAACATTCCCGCTAAAAAAAAAATTTAAAAAAAATTTTAAATTTAAAAAAAAAATTTTTTAAAAAACCAAAAAAAAAAAAATTTCAAAAGATGGATGAAATACCTATCGAAGCTACTTGGGACAAATTTTGCTAACACCAATAGGTAATAAGTTACATGAATAAGAAAGAACACCTGTATGGCCAAAATGTCAAACTTTGCCCCCACTAACTCAGAAACTTTTAGATCCATCTTGTTGAAAATTTGTGTCTAAACTACTATCAAATAGGACTAACCTTTGGTGCAAATTTCATCCAATTCGGAAGACATCGATTTCAAGATTGGGTCACTTGACATGTAATCCCCCATATGTATATTTAACTATGTATTTTGGAAAAATTTACTAGCCCAATTCACAATCTTGTGCAAATGGTCTTGCATCGTAGCATTTGCAAAATGGAATATTAAATACCATAGCATACTTTTGGGATTATGGTTAAAACCATAACTATATATCGTAGCATTTGCAAAATGGTATAGTATATTTTTACTCTACACCAACAAAATATACAGCAATGCACTTGCTACTCTTTTGCAAATATGCAACGCCTAAAACCAATAGTTTATATTTACTCGAGTTTATTGCAAAACGACAGCTAACACTCAGTGAACCAAGCCGATCTGAAAAATGTTATAGTATTTACTATAATCCCAAAAGTATACTACAGTATTCACTATACCATTTTTCAAATGCTACGATCCAAGACCATTTGCACAAGATTGTGAATTCGGCTACTGTTTAAGTGAAAAAGCAAAATTGTAATGAGCACAGTGACTTTAAAGAAAAAAAAATTAAATACATATTAATCAAAATGTAAACATTTTAGCAAAAAGTTAGTTTAAGTAAAAAAGTTAGTTTCTAGTGAATAACAGATTTCGTTGCGTTGACGTCACTTTTAACTAATTAGTAAATTTTTGGTGAAAATAAACTTTTTCATGAAAAATTTAGTTTTTAGTGCAAGTGTCAGCTTCAAGTGAAAATTTCGAGTTTTTTTTTCAAAATTAAATCTTTTAACAAACGATTAAATATAAAAAATATTAATTCTTTAAAACATCTGCCTCAAAATATGTTCATTGTGCGAGTTTGCACTTACAATAATTGAATTTTAAATTTAACGCATTAATCGAGTGCAAATAAAAGTCATCTGAGCCAAAAATAAAACATTAAGCAAGAAAGTGCAAAAAAAAATTACAAAACTAAAATGCAAATTAAATTGTTTTACTTGGATATTAACAGTATTCATTTCAAGAATAATGGACTACATTCAAGTCTTATTTACAGACATAATAGACTTGCACACTCATAGACACAAAGGCAAAAGATAAATTTACTGTAAAGACAAAAACAGTGACCGACTATGAATGCTACCTTATCTATAAAATTTTACTTATTGATCATAAAAAAAAATAATGAATACTTTAAAAAAGCATTTAATGGAATTATAAAGCAGTGTTCGAAAATAAACAGCGTTCGGCTTACACACCTAAGAACGATATCTATTGTTTTAGGTGTTTGTGTAGACGAACACAACCCTTAATAACGTTCGTAACTATTTTCAAGAAAGATCCGAACCTTATATACTGTTCTGTTCTTCGTCAAATAACAGAACGATTGTATCTATTTATTTTTAATTTATCTTTATAAAAACAGTCATCAGCATTAAAATTGGTAGCGGTTTAGACATACATATATTAAACTAGCTGGCCCGGCAAACGTTGTTTTGCCACATAACTTATTTCTTTCAGAAGTAACAGTGTCTGCTAGCCAAATTTTAAGAAAAAATTATAGGCTATAGTTCTTTCCAGATGTTACACTATTTGCCTGCCCAATTTCAAGAAAATTAATTGATTAGTTTTTTTTACCACTCTTGCCCTAAGCATGCCAAATTCTAAAAAAACCGGTTGATTAGTTAATAAGATAGAGGGGGGTGGACCTTTAACCCCTAGCTCTATTTCACGCCCTAAATAATAAAAACTATAGGCTATAGTTCTTTCCAACTGTAACACTATTTGCCTGCGAAATTTCAAAAAAATCGGTTGATTAGTTACGAAGATATAGGGAGGAGGAGCTTTTAACCCTCTTACCCTATTTCACACCCTATTCCTTATTCTCTTTCAGATGTTACATTGTCTGCACGCCAAATTTTAAGAAAACCAATTGATTAGCTTATAGGGCCCATACACAACATGTGCAATCAAGTGATTGTGCCAGCTGATTGACCGTGTATGAGCTTGTGGTGTGATTGTACCAGCTGATGGTGCTTTATCAAAAATAGTTTGATATTTTTTAGATTGTACCAGCATGATTGTATCGTGTGCTGTAAAGTTAGCTCATAAATGTTAAATCGTCAAGGCATTAACATCAAAAAATACAAAATTTAAATTAAAACACGTTTTTTTACTCCTTATTCGTTTTCGTTTTAGGATAATAGTAATAATTTTTTTTTTTTTTTTATTAGTATTCAAAATACTTTTAAGATTCAACTATTTTTAAAATATTTTTACAAAAATTGTAATTAATTCTATACATTTTCATGGTATCTTATAACAGCAGCACAAATTTTATTGTTATTCATTACAAACTTTTCCACACAATTTTTGGTAAAAAAATTTTGTACCAGCATGCTGGTGTGTTGTGTGCTTTAAGCTTAATTGCACAATCACTTGATTGTACAATCATGATGGTATTGTGCATGGGCCCTATTAGAAGATTGGGGAGTACGCGTTTTTACCCCTATTGCAATATTTTGCGCCCTCTAGCGATATAAAATATACTCTACGACCTATTCTCATACCTAACAAATACATACACATACAAAATTTCATAAAAATCGGTCAAGCCGTTTCGGAGGAGTTCAAAATATAGGGCATTTTGTTGATATGTGTATGGGAATATAAGTACATACATACATGTTTTGGAATGAATGCAGTGTTCACTAAAATGGCTATAACTCATGAACCAATACACATTTGAAGACCGTTGATACATAAAAACCTTGGTATTTACGTCACCTTCCACTTTACATTAACAAAATCGGTTCACGCATTTCAGAGAACATCAATTACTAACACAATGCAACCCTACTACCATGTGGAATATTGTTTTATCAAAAATCACCTAACTAAGTCTTCCTCGAGTACTTTTGATGATTAAAAACTGATTAGTCACTTGCGCGTTTAAAAAAAGACTCAAAAATGATTCGTTCTTTATTGAAAATGCAATAACAAAACATATAGCAATCGAAAATGGATCATACAAGTGTTTGAAATATGACGCTTTTGAAGTTATTTATGAATAATATTTTTCTCATCTAGATGATGAAAAACTGATTTTAATTCTGTAAGCTAGCTTTGAAGCAAGCGTAAACTTGAAGTATTAAATTATAATTTTTAAAAGTTGAAATTAATATAATATATAATATTAAAACCCTTTAAATATCTCGTGTATAGCCATAAGGACTAGACGTAAAGCAATATGTGCCCAAACAAATTAAAGCAAGAAATCTTTATTTGAATTACCCCAAGTTTATGAAAAAGTACACGAATCTGATGAAGAATTGTTAAGCTTAAACGAAAATAACGAGGAAACTGAACAAGAATTGGAGTTATGTATGTGAGGTCTTTGTTGATACGGATTTGGATAACTTTATAGTAAATTATAGTTATGAAGAAAAGGATAGTTAATGTGAAATATGCATCGCATATCGTGCAAAGCAAATCGTACACGCAGACGAAAGTCATTGAAATCATAATAACCAACGAATGCAAAAAACTAGTGAAGATGACGATTGCAGCTCTTCTCCCTCAAACTCATCAGCTATTGATTATATTAATTTAAGAAAACGATGCAAAAGGCGTATATTATCTAGTTCCTCAGAGGAACTGTCAATCTCCTCTTCTTTACTTCCAAAAACTATTACACTCACAATATTATTACAGTAACGGACTGTGGTTTATTTAAGAAATATTCCGTTCAGTAATTTTTAAATAAATAAACATTTAAAATTCCAAGCAAATTTATTTTTAACTGATTCTAACAGTTATTCAAAAAACTAAGTGCATATTAATACGGATTTTAAGTTGCAGTTAATATTGTCTATTGATTAAGTTAAATTCTGTGGTTTTCATGGGCAACCGCGTATGTCTATTTTTTCGATTTTGAAATGTTGATGCTTTATTGCTTAATTTTAAGCGCTCTTTACATTTTTTAAAAAAATTTTAAAAACAGATAGACACATTCCGATGTTATAACTCAATTACAAAGTTCAAAAGGTGCAATATCTAACCCATAGTTTGATCTAGAATGGTTTTTTCGGCTCTCCTGAAAAATTTTATTTTAAGACATACGCGGTTGCCCATGAAAACCACAGAATTCTTCTTTATGTTAAATTAAATAAAAATGTAATTTAAAGCAACGAAAAGTTCATTTAATTTTTACTGTCAAAAATTCAACCACGAATTCCGTAAAACCAAATGAATTTTCAGTTATCTTATATTAATTAACTGTCAAAAAATTAACTACATATTCCGTAAAAAAAAAAATTAATATGCAGTTATTTTATAAAATTTTACTGTCAAAAATTCAACACCATATTCAGTAAAAACAATTAAATATTCAGTTATTTTATATAATTTAACTACCAAAAATTAATTTTTACTTATCTATAAAAAATGAATTGCTTGTTTTGTGTAAGCAATTCCCATTTTCTATTTGTTAAAATAATTTAGTTAAATACATTTGTATTTGTATTTGTATTTATTAATTTGATTTTCTAACACAACAAGACACAATATCTTATAAATTACAGCAATAGAATCAGACAAGTTAAAGTATACATTGATAAAGAAATATTTTCTAAAAACTACATAGATTATATTTAAATTTAAATAGAGTAAAATAAATAAAGTAAAGGTATATAAAAATAAAAAAATAAAAATAAAAATAAAAAAAGTTTTCATTTAAAACATTAAAAAATTTACGAAAAATATTCCCTCAATAACCTTCTAAATCTTATAGCGTTGCTAGTGATTTGCAAATCATTTGGAAGTTGATTCCAGAGACGTATGCTTAATATAAAGTATTGACATTCAGAAGCATGGTCATGATGACGAAATTGTATTAAATTTTTCCCTCTACACGATCTAGAAAACTGCAGACGTTCATAAAGATATTTTGGCTCCTTTGTCGTTATTATTTTGTGAAGTAATATTAAGTTTTTGAATTGAAGATAGTTTGAAAATGACATATTGAATAAACGAAAAGAGTGCTGCGATATATGATCAAATCTTTTTAAAGAGAAAATGTAACGGATGATATTGTTGTATGTTACGGTCAGCTTTCTCATATGATTTGTGTTACAACCAGTAAAAATTTCAGATGAGTATAAAAGTGTCGGCAGAAGATATGTTTTTGCAAGTAATATTCTTACTTGTAGAGGTGTAAAGTGCTGAGTAGCCCATAAATTTCGCAGCATGCCATAAACTTTACCACAAACTTGTGTAATGTGATTCGACCAGGTTAAAGTTTTGTTAAATAGTACTCCTAAGTTTCTTGCTGAATCTACAATATCGATTCTCGAATCACCAAGAAATAAATTTACCTCAAAATCTACATGAAAGGCTCTTTTACATATTAATATGCACTTCGATTTGTTAGGATTAAGTCGCAAACCGTTAGCCGCTGCCCATGTAAGTATTTTCCCAAGATCATGATTTAATTCCCGTATTTTCATATTAGCTGACTCTTTAGGACTACTGAGATACAGCTGAACGTCATCCGCATACATTTGTATATTAGAATACGATAGTTGGTTTGGGAGATCGTTCGCATATAAAGAGTATAGCAGGGGTCCAAGAATGGATCCCTGTGGGACACCTCTAGTTACTTGTAAAGAACGCGATATGGATTCGGCATTTGCAACTGATTGGCATCTACTTGAAAGGTATGATGACAACAGTATCACCGCAAACGTGGAAAATCTGAATAATTTGGACAATTTCATGCACAAGATCGAATGGTGCACTGTATCAAAAGCCTTTGAGTGGTCCAATAATACCAAAAACGTTATTTTTTCTCATCCAGGTTACTACGAATTTCCTCTATTACATCGGTTAGAGCTGAAGTACAGCCACGTTGAGGTCGGAATCCAGATTGACGATCGGTTAACAGGTTGTTGTTATTACATCAAATTTTAAAAGTAAAATAATTGCGAAGCCATATCGGTCATGCTGCTGGTGTCTTGTAATTGAGAGTTCTTTGTGTATCAGGGTAAGTAAGTGCCGGTTCACACACGTCAAGTTTGACTCGTCAAGTCTCGAGTTTTTAGGAGAGAGGGGAAAAGAAATGGCATTCTCTTTTCCCTTCTCTCCTAAAAACTCAAGACTTGACGGCTAAAACTTGAAGAGTGTGAACCAGCACTAAATAATAATATTCTCCCTCTCTCGCTTATAAGAAAAACAAGCGAACAGGTGTCTGTCTGGTATTTTTTAGAAATTCGGCTCTTTTGTGGAGTAAACGAAAATTTAATGAAATAACGGAATATTTTATTGTTTTTACTGAATATGGGGTCAATTTTTTGACAGTAAAATTTAAAAAAATAACTGAATATTTAATTGTTTTTACTGAATATGGTGTTGAATTTTTGACAGTAAAATTTTACAAAATAACTGAATATTTATTTGATATTACGGAATATGGTGTTGAATTTTTGACAGTAAAAATTAAATGAACTTTTTATTAAAAATAAATGAAAAATAAGTAGACCGGCTTTTAATTGAAGTTTCATTTATTTTATGTTACAATTTCCGTTAATTTTACGTACAGAATATTGTGAGTGTAGGAATAAAACAATTTCACCCGCTTAACTGCTCGACAAATTGCCTCAACATAATTATACTGCCTTTTAAAAACATAATTACTCCAAAAGATCCTCAAGTTCAAATCAAAATGTGTCCTCAAGAAGAGTCCCGGGTAGGGTACCATTTCCTCCCGAGAAAACAATCATTTATGATCAGAAAATGAGCTCATATATGCTTATTTTAATCGTGCAGAGGAGTCATAAATGACTCGAATATGATTAATTTTTCCATAAAATGCCTGCGGGGGATTATTGAACGACAACAAGAAAGTTTTATGCTTTTCTTTTTAGAAGTTTGAACTAGCTTGAGTAAAATATCATCATATCGTAACAGTTTAAGCCGAACTTAAATGATATTCAGGAGAGGAATTTATATTGGAGCCATGGTAAGGCCCTATGCTCCTTATATATGGTAAGCTACGAACCAATCATCCTTAAATTTTGCAGAGTGATTTCTGGTATTAAAAACAAAAATTAATATATTTCAAAACAGCGCTGAAATTAGTTTTAGCGTTATGGACCGTATATCACAAAATTACATGACATTTTTTCTGGCCATATGAAGCTAAGTTGGAGAAATTTCACCGTAATTTCTATATCTGCTACGGTTTAAGGCGTATTTATTTATTTTACCAGAGTGGGCTTTATATGGGGCCTATAGAACATCACGAAATTTATTAGTTTGATTTCTAGTCATATAAAGCTGTGAAGTATTAAATATTATTCTGATACCATTATTTATTATTGTTTTTCGGGAGTAGGGTTTGTATGGGCAGATCTTCACGAAATTTTACAGTGCGAATTTTACTTTTGCAAAATCTTATATCATTCCGTGCATTGTTCCACCATTTATGTTAGTTTTTGTAACAAAATGATAAATTTTTAAAGGTGGTGGTTCCACAATTTGATTCATAGCTCTGATCCTACTGAACCGATTTTGCTGGATTTCAATCCCAAACTGCTTGAGATAACCTCAAGCAATTTGACACCAAGTTTGTTTATTTCTTTTGAGTTTTTGAAAGTGAGCGTGTTTTGAACAGACGTACAGACAGACGGACATGGCTAAGTCGACTTAGAATTACTCAAGGATCCAGAATATGTATATACTTTACACGGAATGACAAACTTAGTGTATCCTTTTCACAACTTATTGTGGTGGAGGGTATAAAAAAACGAACGGAATTAAATTTTCTCATCTTTTTGTTGAGTTGGATAAGAACAGTATTATTTTTGTTTTCGAAATATTACAAACAGGGAAACGTTATTTTTTTAATGATTTACTACACAAACACTATTAGAGTTTGCGTTTTCCACAAGTCTACCGAACCGAACACTATGGAGCGATATTTAGTGTTTATTTTCGAACACTGTTATAAAGACTTTTCTAAAAGAATATTTCTTCAATACAAAACAAATGGAATGCATTTAAAAAAATCCTTAAAGTATGTATGCATGTGATTGATTGAGTAGATTACATTGTGTACCATATATTGAGACACAGTGGGTTAACAGAATGTAATATTAAATGTTTCAAAAAAAAAAATAAAAAGTTGTATTTTTGACAAAAAAAAAGCTAATTTTTTACTAATAAGTCACCGTTTTACTCAAAAGGGACTTTTTTTTGTTCTTGTCGACAGTGTGGTCCAGGCAGTAATATTTCTGCGGCATTTTGACAAAACATCTTAAGTCGAAGAAATAAGGTAGCAGAAAAGTTTAAAAAAAAACTCGATGAAAAAAACATTTTTATCAAATAACAAAATACACCAAAATTAAAGACAAATTTAATTTTTAGTACAACATTTTAAAAACGTAAACAAAAATTCTTTATGAATGAAAATTCGTATGATAAACATAATTTTTTTCAACTTTTTAAATTTGACTTAAGATGTTTTGTCAAAGTGCCACAGATTTCTTATTGAAGTTTTTTTTATAATTTTTTTTATATTTTACTTTTTTGCCCTTGTTATAAAAAAGTTAAATATTTTTCTCTTCAAAATAAAATTTTTTTCGCTAAATGAAGAGTTTCCTTCCGAATCTTCTGGCTACGCTGGTTTTCGATGTGATTGGTTTCCCGCGGGCTCCTAACGTTGAGTACGGGACCACAACTAATGCCATAGCCGTAATGACGAACAAAGAAACCAGTATTCAATTGTTTTGTATGGTTATATTGTTATGGCAAGTCGCCTAAAATTAAATACAGTGTTGCCCATAAGGTTTTCTTAAGTGACTTTTTGGTAAAAAAAAAAATACTGTACAAAAAATTTGGTTGCCGCATTTGATTTTTTCCACATTAATTAAAGAACTGCATACTTTAAGAACAATTTTCAAAAAAAAAAAAAAAAAATGTCTGCTAATCAGATCAGAAGGTCGCATAAAACTAACTTCAGACGTTTCCCACTGTAGAATGGATTATGAAAAGTTCAATATATTTACCCTAAGTGAATCTATTTTAATCAACCCACTTACAAGCATTCATTCATTCAAAAATAACAAGGTCATTGAAAAATCACGTATGTGTAGTTTTTAAGCATCTTTGTGACCATATATTTATTTTATATTACATAATACATTACATATATATATATATTTGATTTTTATTTGATAAACTTATATTTTTCTTAAGTTTAAGCATAATTTGGTATACAATTTTGTTTTTTGGAAATTTATAATTTTTTTTTTTATAAATAGGATTTCTTTATTAAAGTAATTTAGTTTTTTACACTCTAAATTAATACAAATATTCCCTAATTTGTTTTGAAAGCCACAGCATTATGTTGATATAGATTACTTTTGGTATTGTTGCTTTTGTGACAATTTTGTAACACAATTTCTTTTTTATTATAACAATAAAAGAATAATAATAAACATTAAGATTTAATTGCACTTTTTAAAATAAACATTTGAGAGACTATTTACTCTACTTGAGCTAAAAAGTTTTGTCTACACTATTTACTAAAGTGTGTTTTTTTTTTAAAGATATTTTTTTTTTTAATATAAGAATCATAAAAAAAAAGAAATTTGTAACTTAGAGTTTGTTTAATTTGAGATAGAACTTAAAAACTATTAAAATAAAAATAAAATTTGTTTGAAATATATTAAAATTAAATGAACTAACAAAATCACAGCTGATTGAAAACAAACAAACAAATATTAAAAAAAAAATTCTTAAAAAATTGCAGAATGCATTTTGTCTTGTCCCAGTTTTATGTTGCATTTTTAAAAACGACTGCAAAAGTTGTACAGCAATTGTTTATCTTCGAAATGGTAAACGTTATTGATATGACGCAGTACACGACCGTTAACTAAATGTTTTGCATAGTGAACGGCTTCTAAACGATCCTTAGATAGACCAACTTCTATTAGCCAATCAACAAACTCACAGCCGTAAAAAACTTTGCGATAAGTTCGAATGCGCCACCTGCAAATAGAGAAAAATAAAATAGTTTTATTTTTTACTTATTTCCTTTTATTCAAGTAATTGAATGTAACATTTCCTGTTTATTTTAGATTTTTTAATTTAAAAACTAGCATATACCCGCTAATTCGTTAGCGTCTCCTTTTTCTTTATGGACATATTTGTATGCCAAAATTTATTTTTCTAGGTTTAAATTTGTTTAAATTCTAGCATTTAACCCGCTACTTTAGTAGAACCAAAAAGCTTAAGAAAAATTTCAAATTTTCCTTATTTTCTTTTTTGGGTACTGTCTAATACGTCAATGAATGGAGGAAAATGTTTTGTAAAAAAAAGTACCAAAAATAGTTACAATTTTCACCCTTTAAATGTTCGAATTTCAAAAATGTACCAAATTCGTATACGTATTTTTTTGATAAGTTTCGAATGTAGTATTAACTTTGTTTCTTTTTATTGGTTCAAAAGATAGATGGGGTGGCAAAAAAGTACTCAAATTCAGATTTTACCCGTTTACTCCCTAATAGGGCCGAATTTTAAAAAAAAGTACCATACACCTTTCCGCTTATTTTTCTAAAGAGCAACGAAAAGTATTACATTTATTTTGCATCTCTTTTAGTTTTGGAGACATAAAATTACAGAATTTTCCCTTTTTTACCCCCTAAACATTCGAATTTCGAAAAATCCCGTCTTAGTGGATCGATTTGGGGAGTGACCAATCGCTAGTCTAAATTTCAAGTTTCTAGGGTCAGCGATTTGGGCTGGACGATGATGAATTAGTCAGTCAGTCAGTCGCTCACGCAACTCTTTCATATCGGGTGGTTTTTAGCTATTATCTTTTTGGCAACACAAGTTTAAACAGCTGACGCACGTTTCGTGTTTTGTTTCACTGTCAAACATCTTCAGTTTGGTCTAACCATGGTTTAACCAAACGAACAACACTTGCAAATTATTGAATTTATTATCAAAATTCGTGCTCTGTTTAGGAAGTTCATCGCGCGCTTTTTATGTTAAGAGACGAATATCATTTTTGGCTCAATGGGTACGTTAATAAGCAGAATTGTCGATTTTGGAGTGAAGATCAGCCAGAAGCATTACAAGAGCTACCAATGCATCCAGAAAAAGTCACAGTTTGGTGCGGTTTATAGGCTGGTGGCATCATTGGGCCGTACTTCTTCAAAAATGATGCGAGTCGAAACGAAACTGTGAATGGTGAGCGCTACCGTGAGATGATATCCAACTTTTGTTTGCCCAAAATGAAAGAGCTTGACTTGCATGACATGGGGTTTCAACAAGACGTTGCCACATGCCACACAGCACGCTTATCAAATGGACTTTTTGAGAGGCGAGTTCGGTGAACATTTCATTTCACGTTCGGAACCGGTCAATTGGCCGCCTAGATCGTGCGATTCAACGCCTTTAGACTTTTTTGTGGGGCTATGTTAAAGCTCATGTCTATGCACACATGCCCGCTTCAATTGACGCATTGGATGACCACATTGAAGCATTTATTCATGAGATACCGGCCGAAATGTTGGAAAGAGTATGCCAAAATTAGACTAAGCAGATGTACCATTTGAGGCGCAGTCACGCTCAACATTTGCATAAAATAATCTTCAAACATTAAATTTTATGGTCCGTACTATCGATTCAAATAAAGATTTCATGCATTTTTCTGAATTTTATGTTTTTTTTTTTAACTTTCCTATAGCTCTTAAAAAATCACCCATTATATATAGATTATTCAATTTAATTAAATGAAGTTTTCACATCAGAATTCCCTTTTTAGTGAAAATAACTTTTTATTTAAAAAGTAATTTTCTGAGGAAAGTTATTTTCATTGTTAAAGTTATTGTTTAGTGAAAAAAGCACGTTTCAGTGAAAAAGCTTTTTTTTAAGTGAAAGGTACTTTTAAGTAAAAGGAAACCTCTTTTTAGTGGAATTGTCACTTTTCAGTAAAAGAAAAGTCACATCGTCGTTTGACGTACTGACCATTTAAAAAAAAATTTACGTTACTAGGTATGGGGTTATTATATTTAAAACATGCCCTTTCTAAATCCAATACCGGTTTCCGAAATTTTTTATGATTTCTGAAATATTAAGCATTAATTTTCAGCGTTTAAAAAAACTGCAGTCAAAGTAGAAAAACTGCCATTTCTTCCACTTCTTCATTTGTCTTTGGCCAAAAACCCAGTTGCTTTCACTTCTAAAACATTAAATGTAAACAGTCGCTCTCAAACCAACTCAAAAATCGAAAAGCTGTACACAAACTTTTTTTTTCGAAAGTTTTTGGTTTCGACTGTAGTTGTTTAAACCCTGTTAATTTGGTTCCATATCAACGATTTATTATGTTTTGTTTTGCTCTACAAGCCACTGTTTGGCGAATGCGAAAATTCCTCATACAAAAACGTACAAAATAATTTCACTCTTGGTTTGC
This sequence comes from Pollenia angustigena, assembly GCA_930367215.1. Classification (NCBI taxonomy): domain Eukaryota; kingdom Metazoa; phylum Arthropoda; class Insecta; order Diptera; family Polleniidae; genus Pollenia; species Pollenia angustigena. The sequence goes on along the minus strand of OV884058.1, from coordinate 216,869,872 downwards.
TTTTATGGTAAGAAAAAAAGTTGTTAAAGCGAAATCAAAGCAAATAAGAAAATAAAATTCAATCTTCCTACGCTTCATTACCGTATGAAAAAAAGTAGTTAAAGCGAAATAAAACAGCACTCAATACACAGCAGTATGCGTATGCGGCACAAAACAATAGTTCGTTCATGAACGTTTAAAAAAGTTTACATGTTTCTTCAAAACATATCGTCAGCTCATTATTGCTTTGACCTACCGACCATTTTTAATAAAAATAATTTAGGTATAAGGAATATATTTTTTAAATATTTTTCTAGATCGAAAACCTTCTTCGCGAAATTTTTTTGTGGTTTCTGAGATATTAAGCTCCCATTTTACCACATATAAACTATTTTAAAGTTATTTAAGTATTGTATTGCTCTACACGCCACTTTTTGGCGATTGCACCAAATTCTTCATATACAAACGTACAAAATAAATTTCACTCTTGCTTTGCTTCATTGCCGTAAGAAGAAAAAGTAGTTTAAGCAAAAGCATCATCGAATGAGTAGGTCTACGTAAAACGACTGCTGATTTTTTGTAGAGCTGTATTTTTATTCATGCAATTGTTTTTGTAGCAAAAAATATACACAAACAAAGTGCGTGTTGTTTTTTTAGTTGACTTTTTGTGAATATAGAACAGGGTTGTGAACTACATATTTCTTATCAAAAAGCGACGTGCCACCAATCAAAAACCCAATGAAAAGCGCTAAATAAAATTTAAATAAAAAACTTAATGAAATGTTTAATTACACTGGTCGTCAAAAAAAAATAGTTTTAAATAAAAATATAAGAAATACAAAGAGTTTACAGCGCTTAATTGAAATCCGTTTTCAGTTTTTATTATCATGTCCAATTTTTTTTTAAGGGCTAGACTAATATTTCGACCGAAATAAGGCGGTTATGGTACATAATTTTATCATAAATTGAGAACGATTTGTGCGATTTTGATCTTTTACAAATGATTATTTTCAAAATTATTTCTTAATTAGTGGCGACCATTTTTTCATGCAAATTAGTATGAACACATTTTTTTATATAATGAATAAAATAAGACAATAAATTACGAAGAACAGTAAACACAATGTTTACTACCCTGCAAATAAAATTGGACCACATGATCCATTTTGATAAAATGGAGTACTCCATGGACTGGTCCGATGTAGTGCAAGCATGGACCATGTCATTGTTGAAAAGTGTTTGTAGTGAGACGACATGCTTTCGTTTTTAAACGACTTCAAAACTAGCCCTCTTGTGTATACCATGGAGTAGTTTTAAAACTACTCCTTAGTAGTCCAAAGATGGGTTATATGGTCCTGCCCTAGGACATCGTAATGTTAAATAGACCATGTTTTTTCCAGGGTTTAAAATGCTATCGCCATATTAGCAAAAGCAGCCTAATTTTGCCTTTTTCCTATTTAAAAAAAAAATAAAAAATAAAAAGCCGACAAGTTCCACTGCTAAAAAAGCCCACACTTTTCAAAAGCAGCAGCAAAATAAACACACTGTTTTTGAAAAGTAACCTTTTAATGGACACTGCTTTTTCCAACTATTGCTTTTTTAACAATAGCAAAAATTTCTTATTTGATGGAACTCAAAAAGCAACGGCAATAACTTTTCTGTTGTAGGAGAAAATATGTAGGAAAGAGAATGAAACAAAAAGATTCTGTCAAACAGCCGCCAAATCAAAAACCACTGCATGCTAATAGCCGCAAAATAGGAGATAAAAGCAGCGCAAAGGTAGCTGAAAGGCACATGATCGACGAAGACAAGTGATATTTTTCATGCAAAACAAATACAACAAGAATTTGTTTTTGTTTCTATACAATAAAAAATCCAACAGACACTTTGGCACACACACACATTTCGTGCTATAGTCATGCAAACTGTCGAGCAACAACAACATTACTACAACATTACTGAAGAAAGGCAAACATTTATTTTTCCTCACCACCATGAAAAAAAACCATGTTGCTTGTACACTGATCAGTATTTTTCGTTGTAATCTGCCTTTTTGCAGAGCTAATAGCTCTGCTCAGACTGCTTTTAGCACACACTTCAGCGGCTTTTTGTTATTACCAGCCAGAGAAGAATTTTTGTTCTTTGAATTTTAGATTTTTTTTTTTGGTTTGTCTTTTTTAACTAGCTCTTCTTTCAGGAAAAAGTAAAAAAGCAAAAGGCGAAATAATTTTTTTTAGCTTTTGCTTTTTATGTGGTTGTCCATTTTTGTCGCTGGCTTGTAAAAAAGCAGTTGTCAGAAAATAAAAATATTCAAAATAGGAGATTTGCTTTTTTGCACAAGCGAAAAACAAAACATTGGCTATTGGAAAAAAATTAAAAATTTCAAAAGCAGTGGCAAAAGCAAAAATAAAAAGCAGCCAGCTGATGGATGCTTTTAAACCCTGGTTTTTTCCACACGTTTGGGTTACTTTTGGACTACTCCTGGTCCCTTTTGGGCTATTCTTGGACTACTCTTGGTGTTTGGACTGGTCCTATTATATGCATGGTAGACGTGATTGAATAAACTATTTGGATTCAGCACGACTTTTTTTTTTTTTTTTTTGTTTTTTTGTCGAACAGTGTTAATAAAACATTAACATTTTTAAAAAGCCTTTTCTGATATATATTTCAGGAAAAGTAAAGTAATATAATTTTCAATATACACGGAAAGAATTATTAACTAAATCACCAGAAAATATGGCTTGAACCAAGAAAATTTTCCACCATTCTCGTCCAAAAATTTCTTATTGTGGCTTAGTTTAAGCAAAAAATAATGACTCAAAGCGAACTAAAATTTACTTATCTACAGCTAAAAAAAAAATTATTTTAATTCTATAGTTACTTAAATCACGTTTTCGTTGCTTTTTATTTTACAAAATCAGATAAGCCTGAATTTTTTTCATAAAAACGTTAGTTTAAGGAAATTTCATATCTTTTTGACATTTTGGCATTTTGACAAAACATCTTAAGTCGAGATACGATAGCAAAAATGTTTTTAAAAAAAACTTGGTGATAAACATTTTTATTAAATAATAAAATAATCCAAAATTAAATAACAATTTCTAATACACAATTTTTAAAACGTAAAGAAAAATGTTTTTTGAATGAAAATTGGTACAATTAATGCTAGAAACACAACTGGGACGAACGACGAACTTCGCATAGTACGACGAATTCGTCGGCAAGAATTCTTTGCGTAAATTCGTCAAATGAGACACAATAAGTGCGTGAACCTAAAATTTTTTTGAATTTATAAAAACCTATTAATCGGGTGTGTTTTAGTTTTACTTCAGCATTTTTGTTGTTCTGCATTTCGCTTTTGCGATCTCAAATTAGTTTTTGGGTTTGTTTAAAATTTTGCAATATTTTGCGAATTTCAGCCATGTTCGCGATTTGTTCCTGTAAGTTTTCTAATTTCTTACAGTTTTCACGATTTATAATAAATAGTAGACTTTGCTATCATGCCGCTGTTAGCAAATTTTTGCGACTTACCGCTAATTTAGCAATTTTTACCGAATTTTAGCCATTCCTTATAGTTTTAGGGAGTTTTAATCAATTTTATGGCTTGTTTGAAAGCGATTTCAAATAAATTTAAGTGTTTATTAAAAAGTTTGCAATTTTTCGCGAATTTTAGCCAAGTTCGCAATAGAAGCAATTTGTCCCTGTGATTCTTTACAGCTTTCACGATTTATAATAAATAGTAGACTTTGCTATCATGCCGCTGTTAGCAAATTTTTGCGAATTTCCGCTAATATGCAATTTTTACCGAATTTCAGCCATTCCTTATAGTTATAGTTGGCCCTGCCTGTATTTCGTTACAGATTTCACAATTTTTAATAAATATTGAACTTTGCTATCATGCAGCGCTGTCCCTTTCCCAATTTATTCGTCGTTTGTCTGCGTAAGAAATAGAAATAAACCTATCGCAGAGTTCGTTACGCACGACGAATTTCGGTCTACGCAATGAATGTATGTACTTTCATTAACACCAATGTGATCTATTTCTGGTGTCGAATATTCGTTGCGAATAATTCGTCGTTCGTCCCAGTTGTGTTTCTAGCATAACAAAATTTTTTTCAACTTTTTAAATTTGACTTAAGATGTTTTGTCAAAATGCCACAGATATAAAAATAGGAAACTTTTAATTGATTTGCTTAACAAGTTTTCTGATGCATTTTTTTTAAAAAATTTAAAGAAATCCCTAGCATTTGTTTCTTGATGCAAGAAACTCGATTCTTTTTTCAAAATCAAGAAAATCAGACTAATATTAAATAAATGTTGCTTGATTTCAGAAATATCTTTTTTGTTTTTATTAAAAATAAGATACTTTTGTATTTCTTATCTTAAGAAATTTTTGATAATATACCAAAAACGTGAATTTTTTGATCATGAGAAAATGTTGGTTTATTTAAGAAAGTTTTACTTAAAACGAACAAAACAAGTTAAAATCAGGAAATTATTTTTGGATTTTCTTGTTTTAAGAAGCAAAATGGATTACTTTAGAAAATAAATGTCTTTCCGTGTTTCAAAAGTATTTAAGAAACGAAACAAATTTTGGTTTAATGTGTCTTGATTTAAATGTATGCAAATTAAAGTACAAAGATGTTGGGTATCAATAAAAGCGCCAATTTAGCGCTCTTTAAAAATATCGTTTAAGAAAAAATATGCGTATTTTCGACTGTTAAATCTAGCGCCAAAGGCGCTAAATTGGCAACTCTGATATAGAAACTTTCATTTTAGAAAGTTACTCAATGCATAGCAATAAGTATACGTATGCAGCACAAAAAGCTACTTTTTACAAATATTTTTGGAAAAGTGGCGGATGCGGCACAAAACAATGGTTTTTCACTTTCAATAAAATACTATTAATTTCTAACTTCATTGATGAAAGTTGACAAATGTTTACATTTGTCTTCAAAACATATCCCGAAAGCAGCGGGGAAAATAAAAAAAAATTCTATCGTATACATTTTGAGAAATCTTCATGTAAACCTTCATTGCCGTTTTTCTCCATTACGAATTTTTTGGCGTTTGTGCCACACCAATAACGAGCTGACGAAATGTCATTAAAAATTGCAATTTTCAGTGAAAAGCTAATTTTTCAGTTAAAGCCATTTTACTTTGAAAAAAGTATTTTAAGTAAAAAACTCACTTTGTAGTAAAAAAGTTTTATATTTTTTAACAGAAATATTTAATTTTGAAGATTGCAGACAAAAGGCATTGAGACGAAACGAAACATCAAGCAGCAATTAGATATTCCCCTTTAATATGTTTTTTTTTTTTTAATTTTCGAAATTAAATTGTGATCTTTGAACTTTAGATTTAAAAGTCAAATTGTAGATGCGTGCAACAAAAAAAAGTTGCGTCTAAAAGTATACGAGTTTTGAAAAAGGACACAAAAAATACGTTTTCACGACAATCAATTCTGCGCACCAAAGCAGCTCGGAGTTCAACGAACAACAACTTCGGATTGTCAACTCAGCCAGTTTTCAGTAAAAAAAGTAATTTTTCAGTATATTTTCTGTTTCCCGTGAAATGTGTCTACTTTTAAGTCTTGTTATAATAAAGGAAAAAGGAAGACTTTTAATTAATGATAACCAAAATCCTTTAAATCTAGCTTATTTAATTCCCTTTAAATTACAAAATCTTATTACCTTCTGTCCTTAGCAATATCCTTTTTGCAATTTTCCAAATGATGATTGCGAAATTGTTCGCATATATGTTTAGTTTCTTGACTGACATGAGACCAGTGTGGCAAAGTGACAACATTCGCACCATACCTAAAATTAAAAAAATGAAAATAGTATCAATTAAATTTCGAATTAATTAAATTTTTTTTTTTTTACCATATTTTACGCCAAACTCTTATTAAAGGCATTAATAATTCACCCGTATCACCAATGAAGACAGCCATTACAATTAAACTTTGTCCGAAATTTAAGAAGGCATCCAAGAAACTTAATTCCAAATAAATACCAGACATGCCCTCCATTACCAATGTCCAAATAGAAACAGACAAACCCTGCAATTTTTTTATATTTTTATAAATAATTTAAAGAAGTAAAAGTAAGTATTTAATATCTAATAAACATGTATCGGGTGATTTTTTAGCTATTATCTTTTTGGCAACACTGGTTTAAACAGCTGACGTACGTTTCGTGTTTTGTTTCACTGTCAAACATCTTCAGTTTGGTCTATAATTTAACCATGAATCGTCTTTCAAACGAACAACGCTTGAAAATTATTGAATTTTATTATCAAAATGCGTGCTCTGTTAAGAAAGTTCATCGCGCGCTTCTTCCATTTTATGGTCAGTTTAATCGACCCACTGAAGCGGCTATTCGGGCTATTGTGACTAAGTTTCGCACCAAATTTACATTGTTGAACATTAAACCACCAACACGCTAACGTAGAGTGCGAAGTGAAGAAAATATCGCAGCTGTATCGCGCAGTGTTAATGATGACCATCAATTATCGATTCGTCGCCGTACGCAGCAATTGGGCCTCTGTTACTCAACAACGTGAGATGATATCCAACTTTTTTTGCAAGAGCTTGACTTGCATGACATGTGGTTTCAACAAGACGGTGCCACATGCCACACAGCACGCTTAACAATGGACTTATTAAAAGGCGAGTTTGGTGAACATTTTATTTCACGTTCCGGACCGTTCAATTGGCCGCCTAAATCGTGCGATTTAACGCCTTTAGACTATTTTTTGTGGGGCTATGCTAAAGCTCATGTCTATACACACATGCCCGCTTCAATTGACGCATTGGAAGACAACATTGAAGCATTTATTCATGAGATACCGGCCGAAATGTTGGAAAGAGTATGCCAAAATTGGACTAAGCGGATGGACCCTTTGAGGCGCAGTCACGGTCAACATTTGCATGAAATATTCTTCAAACATTAAATTATATGGACCGTACTATCGATTCAATTAAAGATTTCATGCATTTTTCTGAATTTTATGTGTTTTTTTTTTAAACTTTCCTATAGCTCTAAAAAAATCAAAAAAAAAAAAAAAAAAGTTTAAACTTACCACGAACATTGAACAAAGTAAAATGATTAACAATACAATATGTTTTAAGGTTTGATGATCATCTTCATCGTTTGTTTTCTCTAAAGGCTCTAAGTCGCGTCTTGTATGTTCCTCATAACGTTCAATTATAGATTGACAATTCTGCGATGTACTGGCCCCACAATTGAAAGCAGGACCACAAATATTCGGTCGACCATTTATGTTTCTGTAAGTATAAGATATATTAATACCTTGATTTTAGCAATTACTTTCCACACACACGTTTCAATTTCCGATGGTGGAGAAACATCCGATTCTATTAAATCCTTCTTATTCTGTTCCAAATTACGTTTATTCAAAAGATCTTCAATATCCACTACAACTGTTGTGGTTGTAGAACTTGTCGTTGCACCAGAAGAACAACAGGTACCATTCCCATTACCACAGCCTTCACCGCTACCCACAGCACCATTACCGGAAGGATTAACAGAATTAGGTAACATATCGTCATCATCGGAGGATGAATAGGAAGTATAACGTCTACGCTGATGAATATTACTATTAGCCGAAGAGGTAATAAGATTTGCCGTAGAAATTGTGGACTGCAAATCAGAGGTTTCTAAAAACAGAAGATAAATAAAAATTTGGACGTTAAGAAAGTTTTTAAGAAAAATACCTGATTCTGGATTTGATAGTTCACGTGAAAAGGTTAAATATTTTTCATAGCGCTTCTTATAACGCTGATGCATAACCAAGCAGCCCACAGTAACTGAAAAGATGTTATTTTTTTTATTAATTTTGTTCTAAAATCATTAACATAAAAATACAAAAAAGGTTGTTAATATTATTAACATATTTTAATCAGATTGAAAACTTTTATTTGTCATCACTATAGAATCTTAATTTAAATAAATACTTTGATTCAAAACTTTAGTTTTCAAAAGTTTCTAATGCCATAACTTGTTTTCGTAACTTTTGCAAATTATTTATTAAGTTTTTAACCATATTATTTAATAAATTAAGATTAATAACTGATCAATTATAAAAGATTTTTCATCACTAAAACTAAACCAAAAAAGTCTGTATTTATTTTTAACATATTCACTTACCTATAAAACACATGACTAACATAAACACTGAGATAGCAGCCTGAGCATTGCCATATTGAAAACTGGGATTATGTTTTTCCCCCGACATAACATTACTATCGAAAGCTACCAGTAAGCCAGAAATAATTGCTGGTAAACCCCAGGCAAAAGCAACCTAAATGAAACATTTATCATTACAAGATTATTTTCGATATTAATTAGAAATCATTAACAATTTACCATATAGGGCCACAATTTTAAAACAAAACAAAGGCTACGACATTGTAAGAATAGCAATGAAATGGCCAATATGCCAGTCCATAGCCGGCTGCTGTAAGTGCCAACATTAAATAAGAAAAATTGTATGAGCAATGGCCATTTTTGTACACGTTCTAATTTTGACCATAAAATAACACCAACACAGCACATTAACTGAAAAAGAAAAAGAGAATTTTAAGATTCAGAGACAATAGAAGTTTGTTTAAAAAACAGCTTAATTTTGCTAAAAAAAAATTGCCATTTTCCAATTATATTCATACATATCAACAGATGAAAATTGAACTGAAGTAAAGTTGCCAGCAGCAAAATCAGCCAGCTCCGTTCATGTTAAGATATTAAATAAAAACTTTTTGAATATTTTAAAATGAGCGGCGTTGCCTGATTTCAACTTCAGTTGTGTTGCCATCCGTAATCGTTCCATAAGTCTGACTGATTTGAAATGCTTATCAACCATGATCTGGAAAACACCACCGGTGGAATTTCCGGATAGGGAAATCTGGAGTGGATCCAATAAACTGTTTAAGTGGTGGGCAGTATTTACGGATGGATCCAAGATGGAAGCCGGCACTGGTGCCGGTGTATATATCGCGGACACCGAGGTAAAAAGGTCATTCAGACTCCCTGATGAGTGCAGTGTCTTCCAGGTTGAGATCCTAGCGATCTGGAGGGCCACGGAGGTGATACTGGATCACATCGTGGGTGGATCTAAGGTGACAATTTACGTCGATAGTCAGGCGGCGCTTCGGGCATTGAAGAGCTATACGGTGCGATCATGCCTGGGCGCGCGGTGTAGGAACGCTCTTAGGGAACTCATGGGGGCATTCAACGTGAGTCTGTGTTGGGTACCAGGACACTGCATGGTTGATGGGAATGAGGTGGCGGACGAACTCGCGAGAGGGGGTTCGTGTCTCGACTTAGTGGTAAGGGACAGGGGTAAAGCCCCCCTATGTTACTACTATGGGGTGATACGGGAGAAATTCCGTGATGACTGACCGATCCTGGAGGGACAGAATGGATTGCAGGGTGTCTAGGGCACTATGGCTCAGATTGGACGCGGGGGCAACCAGGGTTCTACTGGGATTGGATAGGGGTAGTCTTAGAACACTTATAGGGTTCTTGACGGGTCATTGTCCTGTCAGGGCTTTTGCGGATGCAGGGTCTCAGACGGAAGTGGTTAGGAGATAGGTTTCACGACGAACTGGGGTGCATAGCTGGATGTAATCCGGCCGATCTACTGGGGTTTGTCAGGGAAATAACGCGGCTGTTTCTGTTGAGGGGACTGTAAGGGGGGTATTGGTCCTACTTTCTAATTTTCTGTCTATCTCATACTTCCTTTTCTCTACTTTTCACTTCCTCTTATCTTATTTTTCATATTTCATTGAAGGGATTCACAATGGACCGTATTTGGTCTCCGAGTGGAGGTGTGCCAGTGGGCACACAACCCTTCTTAACCTAACCTAACCCATGATCTGGGAATCGAAATTACATGAAACTGAAATCGATGGAGATTTTAAATTAAATTTTTTTTCAAAAGTAGTTCTGGTATAGATAAGTGGTCCTCAGAGTATGAGGTATATAAATGGGAATATTTTTATAAACCTTAAACACAGTATAGCTTTCAAAATTTGTTCGATTTAAATTTTACTTGAATTCGATTTCCAGAACATGTCTGTATAACTTTTTTGAGTTTTAAATTTTATTTTCAATGCAAATTTTAAAATGTCATCAACTCAATTTAATAATGATTCTGAACGATTCATTTTTGCAACAGCTCCCAGTGAAAATCTGATAGGAAGCCTAATTACCTGCTTCGAGAACCAGGGTTCAGTAGGTAATAAGGAGATCGATTATTCGGGTTTTTTTAACAAACCGGGGTTCGGTTAAGCATTTATTATTTATTTAATTAACTACTAACAAAAAAAAATCAAATTAGTTATTAAATAAAACAGTTTATTTAAATAAAAATGAACACATTCACAAAGGTTAGGAACCAACAAAATTAGTTATTGTTTGTTTTTATAAGAATTATGTATATTTTTAAATGTTTGTAAAAAATAATAACAAATAATAATGAATGGTATATTGCTAAAATATATTGCTTTGGATCACATAAGTAATTGATTTAATTAAGCATTTTTTATGTCACGACAAAAATACACAAAAGTCGGCAACATTGATGAACACACAAAAAATAACCCTACAAATATACATGTGATCATCCAACGGATTGCAATTGCGGAACGAGGAACGACAAAAAATGAACTGTTGAAGATGTCCGCACCGTTCCTTTTAGGGACTCGTTCAATGGAACTAGGTCGTTCCGGAACGACACAACTCTAGTGTTGGCCCACCCTGTACAAACTGCTTTTTCATAGAAAATTAATTTTTAGATTGTAAAGAACTTTTAATAAAAATGTTCTGTTTTTAAGATAATATTTTTTTCTTACTCTCGAATATGGTATTGGAATTTTTTTATAATTTCAAAATTAAAAAAAAGATTTTTTAAAGAATCCTTTTATTTCAATATTTCTCACCTGTGATAAAACCAAACAGAATGTGATACGATGCGGCATACGCCTAAAACGTTTAGTGCTTATTAGCAGTAGCAGCATCCAAATACAAGCAGCTACTCCAGCCACACTAATGTCAAAGGAGAAGGCATCCAACTCATGAATATAATCAACAGGATTGAGATTCGTTAAAGAAATCATTTTTGCCGAAATAAACATTAAAGGAGCCGAGATAAAGGTGCACAAGACCATGCTTTTAGCAATCTAATTATAAATGAATACAAACATTTTCTAATTTTACATTTAAATCAAATTTTAAAAAACTGACCAATTCAACTTCAACATTGTACTGTGTGGCTATTACAAAAGCCCCAGGTGCAGCTGGAAAAGTTCCATAAAGAAAACCAAATGTACTTAGTTCTGTAGTATCATTAAAGTCGGCACCAGCTTGCATGATGTTAACAGTTTGGCGACAAACCAAAGGCAGAACCAAGCTGTAATTTAATTTACATTAAAAACAAAACGCCTAAGAGTATGCTTTCAAATAATTTACTTACATTTTAACTAAAATCAATATGCCGGGTAATAAAAACTCGGAACCTTTAAATGAACTGCCTTGGCCTACAATTTTCAAACCCAGCAAGAATAAAGACGTGGCAGAAAATGATTCACCAAACACCCTTAAGACACTGGCGATTACTTCAGGCAAACCATTAGGGAATATAAAAGAACCGGCGACACCTAAAAGGGTCATCAACAGCAACGGATTGAAAAACAGCGATTTCATGGTGTTCAAGATAATTAAGGATCTATCACTTAAGCAGCGATTACGTTTAGCCATTTGCTCAGCCGGACAAGTTTCCGGACACAAAGGAGGATTTTGAGCCTTAAAAAGAAGAAGAAAGACACTTTGTTTAAAAGTTTTCTTAGAAGAGTTAAGTTTATAGAACAGAGAAAGAAGAGGTTTGATTATACTTTCTATATCTTCTATAAACTCAATACTAAGGCAAGAAAACTTGCAGTGTATATTTAAATTGGTTATAAGTAACAACATGATATGTACCTGCTCATTTTTATTTTGTGAAATTTTTGATATTTCCATTAAAACTAAACCTATAGGATTTAAAATGGCCAATGATATGGGACCCATTAAATACAAATAGGCGGCATATTCTGGATGTAAGTCCTTGTACAAAGCCATTACTATAAAACAAAAATAAATTCAATAGTTTTTAAAATGATTATTAAAAGTACTAACTTTAAACTCACCTATTGGATAGCCAATTGCAAAATCATTTGATTGTGTACAAAATATACCCAGTAGACCTGCTCTGGCTACATTTAGAGGTCTCGCTATGAAAATTGATATTATTACCACTGCAAAAAATACTATGGACTTTGATATTAGCATGGCCAACAAAAATGTCCAATTGACTAGGCTCCAATTTAATTCCACTAAGGAGAGAAATATTAATGAGGGCAAAGCAAATGTGCCCACAAATGTACCCAGGCCTTTGGTTTCGGCATTTGAAATGATTTTAAAACGTCCAGCAAGATAACTGTAAAGAAATTTTAATGCAACTTTGTTATTGATAAGTTTATTATTTTATAAAGTTTTGTTTATGTACATATTTATTTAAAACTTAGTTAATACATTGATGTATGCACTAAATATATACATATGTTAAAGCAATAGCAACAAGGGATTTAAACTATGTATAACATTTTTAATTTTTCATTTCATTTCATTCATTCATATATTTATTCATTTTGAATAACAAGCCCATTGGGCCTTATTAACCCGGAAGATACAATTGGCTTAGCTTAACTAAAGATAATACATAACTTTTTATATATTACTTATATTATAACATATTAGTAATAAGTATACATTCTAAAAAATTAACCATTTTTCTATTTATAATGTATGTAAAACGTTTCCCCCCTTCTTTTTTTGCACAATTGCTGAAAATGATAAAATTAAAGAATCTAAAACACCTGAAATATAGAAATAAGCAACGTTTTTTTTTATAAATTAGACAACAATATTTTTTTAAAACTTGATAATGACTTATTGAACCTACGGTCCTCGTATGGAATTAAAGATTCCACATTCTTATCACACGAACAACGAAAGATCTATTCATAACAAGAGTTGAAAACCTTGGAAAATCTTATGAGTGCGTTCGGTTAGAGCGACCAAAACTATATCTTTCAAGAAGATAGGATTGCGCTCCAAATTTAAATATTTTAAAGGTCTCTGATCCCTAAATGACAGACCAAAAATATATCGTATTACCCTATTAAAACTTTGTTTAAGTTTTAAAATATTATGTTGTGATACCCCCGAAAATATTTCCAACCCATACAAAAATATTGGCAGACATAGAGATAGAGCAACTTGCTTCCTTACCAAATGAGGCAAATACATTCCAATGCTATACAACCGTCTAATAACGTAATTCACTCTAAAATATATTAAACATAAACATATTCTAAGAGCAACATATTATGATAAGATTCATGATTGTAGTCACCATATTAAAGGTGCTATCAGACGGGATGTATTTTACATATGTACTGTCACTTTTCTTACCCATATGTAATTCCGTATGTATGTCAAAATTTCCATTTTACATACGATTCATAATTTTTGGTATCACACCTGCTTATGTTTTTCCTTATGACATAACCTATAAATGTAAACAAAAGCTGACTTTTGTTTACGTTTCAAAACAAACCAGCTGTTTTGTTTATGTTTGCCACAGGAAAATAGAGCGTGTTCTAATCGAAAAAGTTACATATGTATTTCCACATGTATTTTACACATGCAAAGTTTCATATGTATCACACGATGTGTACAACTTTTACAGATGAAAAATTTGACAGTACATATGTAAAATACATCCCGTCTGATAGCACCTTAAGATTGTTATTGAATCATATTATGACTAAATATACTCGTACTATGAGGAACCCCCCTGTGACTTCTTAAAATGGACGATACATTGTCCTTATGCTCAACATATTGGCATCTGCCATTAAGGAAAGAAAACATTAATTTACATGCCGATGTGCCGAGATTAAATTGATTAAACAGTTTGTTGCACAACATAATATGATTAATGGAGTCAAAAGCCTTGCTAAAATCTAAGAACACTAAGACGGAACTGTTCCTTATATCTAAATTACTTCTTATTCGTTCAACCAAATCAAGCACCAGTATTATAATGTTTCATAAATCCAGATTGATACCGTTTTATATAATTACATTGTTTACATTGTTGTTTCCAAAAAATGTGTTTTTTATGTGACTAATTTTGACAATTAATATGGGAACTCATGTGAAAAACAACAAGATGTTAAGTGGTGAATCATTAATAAAATTTTAAAATTAAAAAAAAAAACAAAGAAGAGCGCCAACTTCATTTAAAATTGTCATGAAATTTTCAATATTATTTTGCGATTATCCGCGATGACAGATATTTTTAGTTATAAAAAATCGAGTTGTATTTGAAATTTATAAAAAATCATTTAAGAATATTCTTTTCATAAAAAAAGTAAATTTTAACATTAAAAAGAAGGGCAAAACGCTAAAGATTTCTGAAGAGATAGTGTGTTTTCTTTCGAAACATTTAATATCGACCTTTCCGTGAGTCCAATGCTCCGGTCAGTCAAGAAAGAAAAATTAACAATAAATTTTAATTCATTTCATGTTGCAAAATTTATTTCCTCATTAAAACAATTTAATGAAAATTAAATTTGATGAACTTAAGCCTGATTAAAATATTGTTACGAAAGTAACTTTAGCTAAGACTTAGTTGTAATTATTGGTTAGGAATTAGTTGTAATTATTATTCATCTTGTATTTATTAGTTGTTTTGTATTCATAAGTAATTTTATTAGTTTACATTGTCATTCTTTAGTACACTTCAATGCCAATGTGCAGAAAGCCATCGAAATGAGCGATAAAAAAGCTTCAGTATGAGTGGTGAAATTATGTAAACATAATAGACGTTAGAGTGGTGAATAGTAAAGCCTCGAACCTTCGAAAAACATTTCGAATGTTCTAGACGGCCGAATTACAGTATAAATACTTGCGGCTACTAGCATCAAAAGACAGTTTTAGTTCAGAAGTTTTCTTTAAACGTGCAGATCATAAATAGAGGTCGCAATAATAAATTACAATTGTTGAAGTGACTAAGTACTAAATAAAGTTGTGTAAATTGTAAACAGTGTTGTGTTTGATTTGAATTGCAATCAACGAACTCGAATCGGTTTATTATAAAGGAAATAAACCAAAACGTTAATGAAAGGCAGTAACGTAACAGTATAAAAGTTTGGATTAAAAAAAATTATAAAACATAACAAGTAATTGCGGGAGTTCAGGGCAAATATGGACCGTTTCCAATAAAATTTGGTTAGATGATTTAGATTGCAATCAAATAAGCTTGGACTAAATTTAATTTAATCACATACATACCAATTATATAAAAAGTTAACGTGGACAGCCAGACAGACGGTAGGATAAACAATAAACAATCGGCCTTTTCGTGCAGGGCGTTGTAGTTAACGAGTGAGTCGTTTTTTGTAATAGATTAAAAAATACAGGTTGTGTGTTACTTTAAAAAAATCTCTCTGCCCTTTAAATTTGCGAAACACATTCAAAATCTCAAGTTACGGGTAAAAACCCGAATTTTCGTTCATTTTGCACGTAACTTTGTTAAATGTCAACACATATAGAATTTCTCAGCGTATTTATAAAGAAGAAAGTATTTAAGTAATATTGAGGAAACTATGCGTAATTCTCCAGCAAACTCAATTTAAAAAAAAAATTCTCTATTTTTAACTTTGGATATTTTTTTTTTTAATTTTTTTTTTATTTTAGAACCGTATTATTTATGAATTTATTTTAAAAGTATGTTTATTTATTAACAAAATGCTACCGTTAAAAATTGACTGAGTTATTAAACTTTCAATAAAAATATTCTGAGAATTTTTTATTTTTATAAGTTACTTTTTATAAAAAAAAAAATAATTATGGAGGAAAATTTTATAAAGAACTAGCTGACCCGACAGACGTTGTCCTGTCCAAATTAGGAACAATGATTGCGTTCGATTTTTAAAATCCGTTAAATACGAACATTTGAAAGAAAAATTAGTCAAATCGATGGAGCCGTTTTCTGATTTTATGTAAATCGAAAAAAGGGGGCGGGGCAAAAGGTTCTTTCCGTAAAAACCTAAGTTGGACCATGGCGATGATTTTAAAGAAAAAAATCGTCCAAGTCAGTCAAGCCGTTCTCAAGTAATGCGCTTAAAAGAAAAAGTGGGCGTAAAAGTAGGCGTGGTACATTTTTCTTTCGAAAAGAAAAATTAGTCAAATCGATGGAGCCGTTTTTTTAATTTTAGGTAAATCGAAAAAAGTGGGCGGGGCAAAATTTTCTTTCCATAAAAACCAAAGTTGGACCATGGCAATCATTTTAAAGAAAAAATCGTCCAAATCGGTCAAGCCCTTCTCAAGTTATGCGCTTAATAGAAAAAGTGGGCGTAAAAGTAGGCGTGGTAAATTTTTCTTTCGATGAAAACGTAAAATGGATTAATACGAACATTTGAAAGAAAAATTTGTCAAATCGATGGATCCGTTTTCTGATTTGAGGTAATTCGAAAAAAGTGGGCGGGGCAAAATTTTCTTTTCGTATAAATCCAAGTTGGACCATGGCGATCATTTTAAAGAAAAAATCGTCCTTATTATATAGATGTCATTGGTGGTGCAATATGAAAATTGGTTTTTGCCACGCCCCTCCGCCCGCAGACCGAAAATTAAAAATCAGACTTCACAGTGTAACCCGCTTGAATATTCTGATGATTCCCTGAAAATTTTATCAAAATCGGCCCAGCCATTTTGGAGTCCATACGTTACATACATACATAATTACATACATACACACATCCTGTTTTATATATGGGTCAATCCAAAGTGGTGAACGTGACAGTTGTACGCATCAAAAATGCAATAACATTTTAAGCAACAAATATTTGTACGTTCTCTTATACCTTAAATTATAGCACTAAGAAAGCACTGTTATCTATGCTAAAGTTTTTGGAGGGCGCGATTCTAGGCCAAAGATAATGGCAAAAGAAGCAGCGGTTTGAACGTGAAAAAAACAGAAGTAATTTTTGTGGCCATGTATAAAAAGTTTTTAGTCAAACTACTTTCAGAATTTTACGTAGCAATGTAACATTAAAATGTCTTTGATTTGATTCCAAAATCTTCTGTATTTTCTTTTTTTTAAGCCAAAATCTGGGTCGATACGTGACATTTCGAACGTGAAATTTTTTCCATAATAATTTAACTGAATAATGATTAAAACAAAATAAAAATTTACCGTAAATCCGAATAACATATTTCTCTTTGAACTCTTCCATAGATAACAGACCATGTAAGAACATTTTTTTGGAATAATTTTTATCAAATATCACCTCTTTTCAGAAAGATAATATTAAAGAAAACATGCAATAAAACATTCTCACAAATAAGAAATTACGTTTGCACAACCTTGCAGTCTTACTGCCGTATTCATAAAAAATAAAATAAGTTTGAAATGTGTTTTAAGGCAAAATTTTCATATAAATTTTTCTTAAAATGCATTTCAAATCCATTTTAATTTTTTATGAATACGGCAGTTATTGTTCATCTAAGTGAACAAATTTATGGGTAAATTTATAAAATTAGTAAAATCTAAATGTTTCTCTATAATAATATCGTAAAATAATCTGCTTTTAATAACTTTTAAATTTTCGGTCACGGTGGACCTTTTGACGGAAATGCCCATATATGGATAGATAGATAAATAAAACTCAAAAATAATATTTATTTTCTAAGCAAAAAAATAAAACTTAAAAAATTATTTTTATTTCTAAAGCTTAGTCTAGACGATATGTTGAATCAGCAAATGTATGCTTATACTCATTTGCTTAAACATAATAACAAATGTCTCTATCAGCATATGCATATGCTAGGTGTCTAGACGATATGCTGAAAATATTAAATTTTTCAAATTCACCATATGCTAGCAAATGATATTTCAACATTTAAGAGGGAGTTTAGGTGTCTATTCAGACAAGTCTAACAAAAACGTTTGTTTTGTTTGTAGGCGATCGGGGTAGAGAAGAGAGGTTGCCAAACAGACATGAAATGAGTTTTCAACTCCCTCTAAGTTAGAGGAAGTTTACACGGTGTCTATTCAGACATGTCTAACAAACACGTTTGTTTTGCTTGTAGGCGATCGGGGTAGAGAAGAAAGAGGGGTTGCCAAACAAACATGAAATGAGTTTTCATGTTTGTTTATATGAATTTCCATGTTTTTAATTTGTATGTATATGTATATTAGACTATTATACATGAAAACAGACATGTTTGGAAAGACATCGTGAAAAGACAATAGGTTTTTGGAAGCATGTTCAAAAGAGAATGTCAAAAGCAGACATGTCTGAAAAGACTCCGTGTAAACTCCCTCTTAGAATACAATGTTTGTGTCTACACGATATGTTGAATTTCGTATGTTGTTATGTATGAGGGAGTTTACACGGAGTCTTTCCAGACATGACTGTTTTTGACATTCTCTTTTGAACATGCTTCCAAAAACCTATTGTCTTTTCACGATGTCTTTCCAAACATGTCTGTTTTCATGTATAATAGTCTAATATACATATACATACAAATTAAAAACATGGAAATTCATATAAACAAACTTGAAAACTCATTTCATGTCTGTTTGGCAACCCCTCTTTCTTCTCTACCCCGATCGCCTACAAACAAAACAAATGTGTTTGTTAGACATGTCTGAATAGACACCGTGTAATCTCCCTCTTAGTTGAGTAAAGAGAACATTTGTTTAAAAATTTCAAATAAATTTGACAATTCTCTTTTTTTATTATTTTAATTTTTTTTTTTTTAATTTGTTATAAATTATCGCCTTTAGTGCAAAAATTAATAGTTTTATGTATGCATATTAATACTGAATAAGTTAGAAAGATACATATATTGGGCTGGGTCAAATCGGCAAATATGTAGTTAAAATATATGAACTGGATTGATCTAAAAATTTTTTATAAAACCTCTCAGTTTTATAATTGGTTACAGTTCTACCGTTATGGTAAGTTATGGGCCGGCCAGCAGTATGTTTTTCATTTTGATACCCACACCACCATAGTGTCTGTAACACTTAAAAATATTGGTCCTATATCCATTTTATAGTATCCCGATAGACTCAATCACTATCTTCAGTCGATATAACGATGTCTTTCCGGCCGACTGGCTGGCTGCTTACTTTGTAGTATGCAAGTACAGGTCGCAATTATTTGATAAAATTTGGTACATTGGTACTAAATATTTATTGTTATTGAAAACGGTGAGGAACGGTCCATAATTTCTCAAAGATACAGTCGCATTCATAATGAAAATTTGGCATAAAGTTAGCAAAAAGTTTATTCATAATACACTAACCAAACTCTGGCTAACGATTTGCTAAACTCTTGTTAACGAGTTGCCAAACGTTTGCCAACTTGTGAAAAACATCCGTTTAATGTCAAACAATTTTGTTGGTTTTTTTAATTGACTGTTTTTTTTAATTTACTGTCTTTTACTTAATTTATTTTAATTTTAAAATTTTTATATGTGAAGGGAAAAACAAAAAAAAAGGAAAAAATGACAAATTCAGCGATGATTAATGCAAAACGTGTTGCATTTTTGAGTAATACAATGTGGCATCATTCGAATTCAGAGTTGATTTATTAAAAGTTGGCAGATGGAGAAAAGTTCGTTATGAATTAACTTTGTGCCAACAAGCTGCTAAGCTTAATTGGCATTCTAGTTAGCAGCTCGTTGTACGTAGTGTACAAACTATGGCTAACTTTTTGGTATGAATACGTCTGCTATTGTATATAGTTTCCACATGAGGGAATCAAAAATTTGGAATACTGCAAATTTAATATTAAACGTGGGTTTAAAATATTCTGAAAGGCACCTTAAAATAAACATTTCAAATATTTTTCGACGTAATTACAAATCAATCTAAAATGTTAGCTTTTAATAATGTCAGATTTATTTTTTATTAAAAGAACACACTCATATTTTTTTGTTCTATTTTTGTATTAAATAATTCTTTCATAATCGCTTTAAATCATCTCTAATAGATCGCCGATTGTATTGCATTCTCATATTTCAAATTAAAAAAAGATGAATTAAAATAAATAAAAAATAAAGCAAAAAAAAAAACTGTAAAAAAAATATCACCTCAAAGGTTAATGAACAGCTGTCTGTATTTTATGACGACTCTAACAACCACAAAAAATTAGTCTACAACAGACGTCGACTTAATCAACATGACTTATCTGTAATTTAGATTTTTTTATTTTTTTTTTTTTTTTTTGTCTAAAACACTTTAAAAAACATTTATTATTTGCAACACAATAAATGTTAAACATAACGATACATACTTACAAACAAAATGTTAAACAACAACAAAATAAAAGCAAACAATAAAGATATTTTTTATTGCTGACAAATTGATATGTGGACTATTAAGCACGTCTCATATGCAAACATGAAATAAATCAGTGTGAGTTGGTATTTAAAATTTTGAAAAGTGTGCGTCGAATATTCCCATAACCGCAGTATTTGCATAATCAATAAATTTATGTTTCCAATATTTTTTTGTTTAAATCTAATAAAAATAAATAAAGAATTAGTTAGAGCTGAGCCGAATCTTTTATACCCTCAACCGAGAGTTCGAATATTTCAGAAGCGGTCTTTATATGGGATCTATAAACTATAAGCCAATCTTTATAAAAACGATGAACCTCACAGTATTTTAATAGTGGTGACATGGGTGTTTTATATACTTTACAAGTTATATTAAAGACTTTCATGATATCGCTTAAAATTCTCGCAATCTGTGCAACCTGTGCATTTTTACGCCCTCGCAAATGAACTGTCAAAAATTATATGTGAATTCATTTACACAAACTTCGAAAATTTGTCCAACAATTTTGACTCGTAAACTTGCGCTGTTTAATTGTGCATTTATACAATCAGATTTTTTTTAATGAAAAATTCAAGTTTTAACAAATCACAAATAATAAATTCTTGCAATAATTTGAGCAAATTGACGTATTGTCGTATCTTACAAACTGACATTAATTGTTTAAAATTACACAAATATTAAAAAGGGTCACAATATATTTTTGTAGCGGGGCGATTCTATTCTAGACAACTTTTAACATCAATTTTCAAATCAAACTATTTGACACTTTTTGATGCCAATTTAAAGTAAAATATCTATATTTTATAATAATATAATTTTTTTAGACCTAAGCTTAAATATAAATTTGTTGTGCACTTCGAAGCATTAAGATTCATAGATTTGGCGCGAACAGAAAATTCATTGCATGTTGCACCCGTCATGGCTTAAAGAGAAAATTTCTTATTATTGGATTATATTTCTCTACGATGTTTGATTTGATAATCATCGTCTGATATCTAATCTTTCACAATAAAAAAGAAAAATACAATAAAAGTTTAAAAATTAACAGAGTTTTGTGTTTTTGTGGTATGATCTTATGAAAGTGGGCCGATTTGGTTGCACCCGTCATGCACTTTAAAGCTCTCTCGTGGCCATTTGATCGTTTCATATAAATTCTTGTAAATAGATAACAATAGTATATAAAAAAATGTTACCCCTTCTAGAAATAACTTAATTGCAATTGTGTTTCTTTCTATTAGTAAAAGACGTCTAAATGTTGCACCCGTCAGAATAGAATCGCCCAGCGGTTTTAGTCGCATTTGAATTATTTCCCAGAGTGGACCTACATATGTTTACGAAATTTAGCGGAGTGATTGCTTTATTTAAAAAGCATTATTCTTTACGATTTTAGGCGTACTAATGTACTTTCCGAAAATCGGGTTTATATGGAGCCTTTGGTAAATTATGACAAACTTAGTCAGTGTTGCAAAATTGAAATTTTGAAATGGTACTAAACTTCAACAAAAAGAGTATTTTTCCTGCCAAATGGTACTTTTTGTGAAAAAAGAAAAACAATAATTTATGAAAATAAAAGGAGCAAAAAATATTTTATTGGAATTCATTTATCTAAGTATTTAATAGCAAACAGTATTTATATTTGAGGTACACATGTAAATAATATTTCTGTTATACATGAACTCTTGCTTCTCATATAGTTCATATTTTAAAGTAAAAACCATGTTTAAAGTAAAAACCATATCGGACATGATATTGGTGTTTTATCATTCTTTAAGATGTAAAACGGGTATGTTAATCAGTCACAATAATTTTTTCTTTCTAATTCGGGATAAAATCAACTTAATAATACTTGAATCAAGCGCATTTTGAGATTGATTCAATCTTAGTTTTTCTTAAACCAATCTCATTTTCAGATTATTTCAAGTACGAATTCGGATTAAAACAATTTTATAATTCTTGAATCAAGTGTTACTTAAATAAATCTCATTTTCGGATTATTTCAAGTAGGAAATCGGTATTGAATATGGATAATTTAAGTATTTTGCTTTTGAAAATCCGTACTTGAATCAATCTTTCTGTACTTGATTCAAGAAAAGCCGTACTCACCGTACTATTACTACCGCTTCGGATTGATTTGAGTACGAGATGGATTGATTTTTCTTTTGAGTGTATCAAACTTGAAACAGTTTCTACGTGTAAGCGATTTCTTCCTTTGCTTTTTACATCATTTTGCATTTGAAAATGTGCGTTCATTTGATATTCAGAAATTTGGTATCGATAAAATACCAAAAGCAATATGTAAAATGTCAGCCTACATTAGTTTCGTTCTTAATATTGACTATATTTTTTCAAGAAATTTAAACATATTCAGTTTTGAAATGCTTTATTTCTGAAAGATCCTTTAGAGCACGGATATTATTATAGTTTTCTTTATCGTTTGTAAATAACATTAATAACAACAGTATTATGCTATTGGTTTTTCCGGAAACAATTTTTTTATGGAGTGAAGCTGATTATTACTTTTAAAGATTTATTTTCAAAACAAAATTTTGCAAATTGTCGAATAAAATGATTTCGAAGTTTATTTTACTTAATAACCCATTTCCTTAACATTGGATGTTTCTATAAATATGGTTTTCATTTAAATTTTCCACAACCATATTATCCAATGCGTCCTTTTTATGAATATTCCTGCCACTTGTAGGAACAAATATCCCATTCTGAAAAGCAAAATATGAATCCTGGCGTCCACGCGTTGCATTTCAATATTAACGTCGTTTATTATTTTTAAAATATAACAGCATAAATTTTGCAACAAACACATGATGACCAAAGCCTGCTATCGAAATGATTTAAAAGTTAAGAGTCAAACATCTCAAAGAATAAAAAAGTACTGAAAACAACGCGGGGGTACTGAACTAAAAATGTAGGTGGCATGTCATAACGTCCATCAAAGAAATGTCATAGCGTCCGCGGACTTTGCAAAGTGTCATAATGTCCACAACTTTACTTATAATGAAAAATATTAAAATGTGTAAAATTTTTTTTGAAATATTAAAATAAGTAAGTACAATGCCAAAAATTCTTACAAGCAAGAATGTAAACAAATTTGGGATCATAGCCGGCCTTCGGCCGGGCGCAAGGATTTTCTTATCTATGGTATAACAAATACGGGCTTCGCTAACTAAAGCTTCTCTGCACAGCCGGCCTTCGGCCGGGCGCTAGGATTTCCTCCTCTATGGTATAACAAACACCGGCTTCGCTAAGTAAAGCTTCTAAAATCTTCCTTGTTTCCGAACGAAAGCCGACTATACAGAGAAGCTTTAGTTCGCGAAGCCAGTGTTTGTTATACCATAGAGGAGCCAAAGGCTGGCTGTGCAGAGAGGCTTAAGTTAGCGAAGCCGGTATTTGTTGTACCATAGAGGAGAAAATCCTTGCGCCCGGCCAAAGGCCGGCTGTGTAGAGAAGCTTTAGTTAGCGAAGCCGGTATTTGTTGTACCATAGAGGAGAAAATCCTTGCGCCCGGCCAAAGGCCGGCTGTGCAGAGAAGCTTTAGTTAGCGAAGCCGGAATTTGTTATACCATAGAGAAGAAAATCCTTGTGCCCGGCCGAAGGCCGGCTGTGCAGAGAAGCTTTAGTTAGCGAAGCCGGTTTTTGTTATACCATAGAGGAGAAAATCCTTGCGCCCGGCCAAAGGCCGGCTGTGCAGAGAAGCTTTAGTTAGCGAAGCCGGTATTTGTTATACCATAAAGGGGAAAATCCTTGCGCCCAAAAGTGTTTTCGTTATATATTTAAGGCCTTATTCATAAACAATATTCCATTCTTATAACAGGTTAATAAGACGAATATTATATGAAAATTTGTTTAATTAACCTTTAATAAAACTGAAATATTTTTTATGAATAAGGGGGTTAATATATACACCCAGAGAAAAAGCAGCAAAATCATTTTTAAAATTGTTTTTACCATATTATGTTTAATTTAACCAAACCATTGTCACCGACAACCATATTATGGTTAAATTAGTTTCTTTAAAAATAGTTTTGTTGGTTGGAACCATAATTAAACATGTTTTTCTCTGCGTGTATGCAGATCATTTTTTTGTATTTAACTTCTTTAGTAATTATGGACCTAATGACACTTTTGAAAGTGTCATAACGTCCATGGACACTATGACACTGGACGTTATGACATGCCACCAAAAATGTATGTACATATTTAAATACATATATTAAATACTCGAAACTACTTAAGCGTACTTTATACTATCACACAATTTGTACGTATTCTATAATACTTTGTAAGATAGAAATCTAATGAGTTTTTCTGTGCGACTCCAGTGATGCCAACTTAGCTTTTATGGGGCTAGATTTAGCTCTTTTAAATTACTCTAGGCTCTTTTCAAACGTGTCATTGGAACGTATAAGGCTTTTAATATCTATCAGTAAATACTCCCGTTTTTATCCTCTTGTTTCGTCTTTGGTTCAATGTTATATGTGTACACATTTTTTGATTCGGTCAAAAGTATAGTTAGGCTTGGGAATCAAATCTTGTGCTTAAAAAAATGGATTAAACCAACAAAAGGTTCGTCAAAAGCATTATGCAAATATTACAATTCAATAATAGAAGCTTAACATTTTCATATAGTACGCCATTCGGAGACTCAAAAACATAAAAAAGTAAGTTAACGATGTACTATCCCAACCAGATATATCATTTTTGCCAGATGTTCCAACCGAAACGTAAATTGCACACGCAAATCTTGTTTTATATACTCCATTTTTAGCAATTAATAACATTTCCAAAGCAAGCGTGTTTGTAAAAATAAATTCAATTGAAACATATGAAAATTTAAAATTTTATATAAAAACAAACATATGGCCAAAAGTAGAATTTAACATTTTTTAAAAATGACTGTTCAACTTTTTAATTTTATTTATTGAAATGTTAGATATTGTAATGTTAGCATTTGTATACAATTTTTAAGAAGTAATTTTAATAAACATTATTATGTTTATTAAATTTTTTAAATTTTTATACCCACACCACAATAGTGGTGAGGGTATTATGCATTTGTGCTGATGTGTGTAACGCCTTAAAATAGTGGTCCTAGACCCACCTTAAAGTATACCGATCTACTCAGAATCAATCTGAGTCGAACTAACGATGTCCGTCCGGCTGGCTGGCTGGCTGTCCATGTAACCTTGTGCGCAAAGTACAGGCCGCAATTTTGAAGATAATTTGATAAAATTTGGGTCATAGGTTCTTATTAGCACAAGGACCAAGCCTATTGAAATTAGGCCAAATCGTAGGACCACGAGGGAAGATAGAGGGAAATTTCTTCCTCTCAGAAACTATCAAATCGAAATTTAAAATAGAGATAGAACCATATCTATA
The DNA here is from genome assembly GCA_930367215.1 of Pollenia angustigena. Taxonomy (NCBI): domain Eukaryota; kingdom Metazoa; phylum Arthropoda; class Insecta; order Diptera; family Polleniidae; genus Pollenia; species Pollenia angustigena. The sequence continues at coordinate 216,844,015 of OV884058.1, read as the reverse complement.
TGGACACAAAATGTATAAATTTTTAAAAAATCGGACCACAAGGGGAGATAGGGGCAATTTCTGCTCTCAAACCGATTTTAATGAAATTTAAAACATAGATAGATCCATATCTATAGGGACACATTAGCTATAAAGTTTTTAAAAAATAGGACCACAAGGGGAGGCAGGGGGCAATTTCTGCCTCTTACAAACTTTCAAACCGATTTTCATGAAGTTTATAAACATAAATAAATCCATATTTACATGGGCACATCAGCATGATGTGTTTTTAAATACTGTGGTGTAGGGTATCATATGGTCGGGCTTGACCGACTATACTTTCTTACTTGTTTTAATATTCATGAGTTTGAAGTGCAAAAATTAATAATAAATGGATTTAAAACCGAACAATCTTTGATTTTTAAATTTAGCACTTTTTTGTCACCACAAATAACTTGATTTCAAAGAAATGATACACAGCAGTGTTGCAAAATTTAAATTTTGAAATAGTCCTGAACTTCAACTAAAAGAGTACTTTTTCCACCAAACGGAACTTTTTGTTAAAAAAAAAGAAATCGAATAAACTATCAAATTTTTTTGCATACGATAGATACTGACGTATCGAATCAAAACTCGATAAATGTATTGTCGAGTTACTCGATATCAAATGCTATTATTTCAAATTCAATACATTTCATTCGATATCGAGTTTCATTTTTCCAAAACAAATAATTTCGATAAATTTTGCTTGATATCGAATGCGGTGATTAGACCCCAGTATATATGTATATAAAAGGTACAAATGCAAATAATATTTCTGTAAGGTACGTTTTTTCAGCATTTTTTTTATGAACAAGTCTGAGTTCATACGGCTCATGTCTTATTGACAAGATTCTTCCTTTTTCTTCTTTGAACATGAATTGGCGTTCAAATGATTCATGTCATGTTGACTAAATGTGCTTTTTTGATTCATGTCATGTTGACTAAATGTGCTTTTTTGATATTGAAAACAATAACAAAATTAAACAACGAATGAAAAAGCAAAACGTAAAGACAGTATATGCATTTGTGTACTCGTTTCTTTCCCCTCGTCCCTCTCGCCTATAAAGAAGCAATCTTGTCAATAAGACATGAGCCGTATGAACACAGACTAAGTAAATAAATTAAACATTAAATTTATGTACACATACATTTTTACTGGTAGACTATTTATAATTTAACTTTTGCAAAGTTACATTATTCAGATTTTACAAACCCACACACCAAGGCGAATTGTCTAGAAGGTGGGGTCAAGTCAACATGTGGTGTTTTTTTTCGGTGGTCGAGTTATCAAAGTTTGTATACAAACTAGTTTTTTATGTAAACAAACCTGTTTTTATACCCTTCACCGAAGGTAAGAGGGAATATATATAACTTTGTCATTCCGTTTGTATGTTGCACAATATTGATCCTACACACTATAAAGTATATATATTCTGGGTCCTTATGAAAAGCGAAGTTCAAATCAGGTTGTCCGTCTGTCCGTGTGTATGTTGAAATGGGTTTTCCGAAAACCCCAGAAATGATGTGGACTAGGTTTATGTATATTTATGTCACATATACACCGTTTAAGTTTGCTATTGAAATTCAGCCAGATCGGTCCAAAAATGACGGAGATATGAGCAAAAAACCACGACTACCTCTAAATTTTTCCAAAAATCCCTTGTTGTTGTTGTATTTTTTTTATTTCTGTATATCTGGGGAACGGCAAAAGCCAAAGTTTCCAAATAAGGTACACACATTTAGGTTGCCAATACACACCATCCTACAAAATGTGGGCGGGATTTTAGAAGTGGGCGTGGTACCTCCCGTACAAAAAAATTAAAAATTGTATAAAAACCTAAATTTTAGGGCTGCCACATGTCCTATGGATATGACTTAATGACTTACATATATATCAAAATATCGGAACTTTTAGTAGAACATATTTTATAAAAAACTCGGGAAAATCGGTTCAGATACAAAAAAGTTATGACCAAAATTAAATTTTTTATAAAAACCTAAATTTTAGGGCTGCCATATGTCCTATGTATATGACTTATATACCAAAATGTCGGAAATTTGTATGAGTTATAACTGAAATACTGGGGTCTAATCACCGCATTCGATATCGAGCAAAATTCATCGAAATTATTTATTTTGGTATCTTGAAACTCGATATCGAATGGAATGTATTAAATTTGAAATAATAGCATTCGACATCGAGTAACTCGACATAACATTTATCGAGTTTTCATTCGATACGCCAGTGTCTATCGTATGCAAAAAATTCAATAGTTTATTCGATACGATAGTATCGAATGCGGTGATTAGACCCCTGAATTCCCGAAAATTACTCTTTGTATACCCTTCACCGAAGTTAAAAAAGGTATATATAACTGTAATTTCTACAATATTGATCCTACACCCTATAAATTATATATATTCTGGGCCATTATGAAAAGCGAAGTTCAAAACCGGTTGTCTCTTATTTTAAAAAAAAATATTTACCAGTTTTATTTAGTTTTTGTCTAGTTGCTCTGTATTCTGCTCGCACAATGGCGAAGGGTATATAAGATTCGGCCCAGCCGAATATAGCACTCTTACTTGTTTTTACTAGCAATATTTTTGACAACCCGACCACAGAAGCATTGTAGTTGTAGAGTTGACCTCACCTTCTAGTCAATTCGCCTTGCCACACAAAGAAAAAACATGGTTGTGGTAAACATATTCGAAAAACAATATCCCAGCTAGCATTTGGCTGATTATTTTTTGTAAAAATAACCCAAATGATGCTTTTCAGATCAGTTTTGATGATTAAAAACTGATTTATCACCTGAGTGATTAAATAATGATTTTTAAATATTTTAAATTTTTGTTTTTGCCAAATGAAAAAACATAAAACGAGAAACTTTCATGTCAGTCAAACAAACAAAAACCTTAGCTAAAAAAGAAGCCCAAAAATTATTGACAATTTATAAACCTTCATGTTAGTGCAAATTGTTTCTTTTGATGATTAAAAACTGATTTATCACCTGAGTGATTAAATAATGATTTTTAAATATTTTAAATTTTTGTTTTTGCCAAATGAAAAAACATAAAACGAGAAACTTTCATGTCAGTCAAACAAACAAAAACCTTAGCTAAAAAAGAAGCCCAAAAATTATTGACAATTTATAAACCTTCATGTTAGTGCAAATTGTTTCTTATCATCTTTGCGAAAAACCAATTACTTTTGTTTGGTTCAAAAGCCATAATGGTGCTGATTTTTCGGAGAAAATTTAAAAAAAAAACATGAAAATTAATAATGAGACAAAAACGATTCAACAATGATGAGAAAAACTAACATTAAAATGATCAAAAAAGAATCAGAAAATTGTATCACAAATGATTCTTTCAGGTGATTCATCGGTAGAGTACCACTTTCTCACAACGAGATTATCATTTATGATTGAAAAATGAGCTCATATACGGGTATTTTGCCCTTGAAGCTGATTCCTAAATGATTAGATTATGATACAAAATGCTAGCTGGGATGTTATGATAACACTCATGATTGTAGTCACCAATCAAATCACAGTTAAAAAGTTAAAAAGCGAAAAGGATAAAAAAGTACTAAAAACAACGCGGTTGTACTACGGTATTTTTAATATGAATAAGTACCGAAAAAAGTACTAAAGTACTGAATTTTTCAACACTGCTACACAGTGTGTTACAAATGTTTAGAAAGTTATAAGCTCGAATGTCTCATTAAGCTAAATCCATGTATTTCATATTACGATTTTCACCCTGTTATCTTTTTTAGGATAATAATCTTTAAACATACTTACATACATATAGGTATAAATTGTTATTATTCTTTACAGAAAAATCCCTAACGTTTCATAAAGGAACATTTGTATGGGTTCGCAGGCATAAAAAATTCTCATTTGATCATGTGATTTTTGTTTTTACATCTTATTCAATGTGACTATTTTGACAGATGAAATTACATCTTCCAACAACAAAATTGCCTGTTGTTGTTTTTTGTTTAATTGTATTTTTTTTAGAACTATAATCACTTAATATGTTAGTATATTTGGGGTAAATTTGAGAAAACATTTTAATTTCATTACAGTAGGGAATATAGAAAACTCTGTGAGATAAATATGAAATACAAACTTATTTTTTTTAATATCTAAAAACAATGAATGCCTTTATCAATTATTGCCCCGCATTTATACCAACTTTGAGAAATTTAATAGAAATTTATTTATTTTATTAATATGTATCTTTCGAATTATAAGAATAATACAATGAATTATTTTCTCAAAAACATGTTTTAAAAGTGCGCCATTTAAAAGTACGTTGTTATGTGATTTTAATTGACATTAGCGTGCTGAATCCAAATCTATTCACAGATTGATTCAATCACGTCGTCTAGTGTTTTTTATTATGCCTTATTTTATTCGTAAGTTTTAAAAAGCTATCCGATAAGTTATAAAAATGTAATATTGTTTCACATAAGATTAATATTTTTTTTTGCATTAAAAAATTTTACCGCTACTTATTTCTGAATGTCTTCGAAACTGTTGAAAATATAAACAACTATTGTTAAAATGACTTTAAGGCCGGGTTTTTATGTAGTGAAATGAAAATTAAATTTTATGAATTCAAGCCTAATTAAAGAATATCAAAAATTAAAAATTAACAGTAGATATGGCACAAGCTCTAATGTTTACATTTGTACTTTAATTTGTACAAATAAAAATGTCGACGAAAGTGGACAAAAAAAACATATAAAACAAATGTATTCAGGTTTTCAAAACAAAGTCTTGACAGAAAGAATACGAAAAAACGGAGGAAAGGAGGCAACATGTAATTTGAAATTAAAAGTGATAATTGCAGCAAATTTCGAACCAGCAGTACTACTGGTTAAAGATTGATGTTTGACTGTTGGCTTAACGGGCACCGCAGTGGTGCAGTGGGTAGAACTCAAAGATCTTCCGACGATAGAATGTGGTGATTCCTGAAACATGTAAAGATCAACCCGGTTCGAGTCCCAGCTCAGCCAAGAAAAATTATCAATAAATTTTAATAAAAAAACCAAAAATTCCAAGTTGTAAAAATTCCTTCTCTCAGTGAAAATAATTTAATGAAAATTAAATTTGATGAACTCAAGCCTAATTAAAGAATATCAAAACCAGAGTACGAAAACAAACAAAACGAAACGTTTGTTTTCGTTTTGTTTTGTTCTTTGCACTGAGTAAAACAAAAACAAAACCAAAACAATAAGAATATTTGTGCCATTTTGTTTTGTATTATTTTTGCTCGTGAGCGCAAATTGTACATTATTATAAACGTACACAGCTGGAAAAGAAAAGAGTAAGAACAATATTAAAACATTCAGAGATAAAACGTTTGGCAAACGTTTGGTAATTGATTTACTCACTACTATTATTTCTAAGTGAAATAAAAAGAGAGGTTTTTAGGGTTTTCTGTTTTTATTAATGCTTATTTTGACTACCATAGTAATTAAAAAAAAAAAAAAAACAAATTAAATTTAATAAAAAGTAATTAAAGAAAACAGAACAAAAAATAACGTAACAAATCATTTTTTGGACGAGGCATTTTGGATTTTACTCTTGTTATGCCACTAAATTACTCAAAACAAAGCGTTTCTCTATCTGTTTTGTACTTAGATGTACGATTGTAACGGTAAATTAAATAATGCAGATGAGTGGAAAGCCAATTGTTTCGATTTCTCTCTTTGACACTTGAAAAGTTTTTGTTTTGGTTTTGCTCATGTACAATACAATTTAAAAATTTTGAATAGTTTTGTACATTTTGCAAACGTTTGCGAAATGTTTTGTTCGTTTTCATACTATGATCAAAACATTAAAAATTAACAGTTCAACTAAAATCAAAATTGAAGTGGATTAAGTTTAAACTTAGTTTAACGTAGCCTGAAACTCGTATTTTTCCGACGAAATGTAAATTTTTTTATTATTTCATTAAATATCAAAATTTTAAGCTAAACTAAGCTGTTCCTTCAAAATGTTGTATACAAACTTGTTTTTGGTGGCACAAGGTGATGAGTTTCATCGCAAAATCATCTAGAGTGACGAAGCTCATTTTTGGTTCAATGGGTTCGCCTAAGCAAAATATGCGTTATTGGTTTGGTGAAAATCCACTTCATGCTTCATGAATCACCACTTCATCCAAAATAACTGTTTGGTGCGGTTTGCATGCCGGCGCCGTCATTGGGCCATATTTTTTCGTGGACAATAACGATCGTCACGTTACTGTGAATGGCGATCGTTATCGCGCCATGATTACCAATTATTTTTGGCCCGAATTGGAAAACATGGACTTGGACGACATGTGGTTTAAAAAAAGTTGTCAAGATTTATTGGAAAACCCGGTATAAAATACAAAAAATTTGTATATGTCCCTTATAGGCTCCGAAACCATCCAACCGATGTGCCCCAAACCGGTGTCCTTGAAAATGCAATTTTCCGAAAATATCAAATAGATTATAATGAAATTCAAAACATTGATTCCTACTTATATGGATACATTAGTTATGCGTTTTCAAAAATATGATCACGAGGGACTTAGGGGGCAATTTCTGCCTCTCCGAAACTAACTAACAGATTTGAATGAAATTTAAAACATAGATATATCTCCACTTAAATGGACCCATTATCTATACTTTTTTAAAAAATAGGACATCAAGGGGAAGGTAGGAGCAATTTCTGCCTCTCCAAAACTGTCAAACAGATTTAAATGGAATTTTAAATATAGATAGATTCCTATTTATATAGACGCATTAGCTATGTATTTTTAAAAAGGAGGGGTGCGTAGTAGCACACGCCGGGTATACGCTAGTAATGAATAATAAGTTAAATTAATCTTTGTGCACTGATTTTCATGATATATCTGGCTTTTTTTATTCGTTATATATTTTCTGCTTTCCGATAAATGACAAAAATGAAAAATTGTTGCCATCATATTTTTTTAATGAATTTTGGAAAACAAAAAAAATTATTTATACGCTAATTTTGCATGAAAAAAAATTATCGCCAAACAGTTGAAACTATAAAAAAAAATATTTGGATGACTTAAAGGAAATTTTATTCCCAATCATCTTTAAGTGGTTTGAACAAAATCGGACAAATCGTTTTGAAGTTTAAAAAAAAAAGTTATTAGCAATGCTGCCTTACTTCGGGCGAAATATAAGTCTAGTCCCTTAAAATAACTAGACGTGATAACAAAAATCTTAAAACTGATTTGGATTGAGTACCTTAAGATCTTGCCCATTTTTACAATTGAATTAACATACATAAGAAAAAATTGGAGAAGGGAGAAAACTCTCGGGGAATTTTTATTCATAATTGGGCGTTCATTCCATATGTTTTTATTATAAGCGTTTTTTTGCCGACCAGTGTTATTAGCAGAGCTCTGAAGTCTTCAAAAAATATTTCTTACTTCGAATTCAACCGCTGAAGTCCGACTCCGAGTCTAACATTGATGCTTACTGCATATCAGATTGGTGCCTATTTGACTTACTCCCATAAAATAAATTAAAACCTACTTATTAAAAGTGACCTGCAAAATCTTGCATCGCCAATTTCGAAGAATTTTTTTGTAGAAAATTTTTTTAAATTTTTTATGTCGAAAAATTTGGTTTTTGTGGGTACTTTTACTCCGACTTCAGTACAAAAACCTCAATTCCAACTTTTAAACTCCGACTCCACAGCCCTGGTTGTTGGCTTTCTTTAGATTCGCAAGTGCCTTTAAAATCTTCTCGTATCAAACACTTTTTTTACCATGAACTAGTAAATTCAAATTCTGTTTTAAGGAATAAGTAGCCTTAAAAAGTGGAAGTTTTAAATCCCAGCAATGTTAGTTGTCCATATTTACTCGGAACAGCTCGGATTTTCTTTCATTAAATTTAAGAACAGATTTTCTCTATCCGACAACTATTTTACGATTATCTCTGAATTTCATTACAAAACTATATATAGCTCTCTCCTGCAGATTACCTTTACCCTTTATTCCAGACTATTTGCTGTTCTGTTTCAATTCCTTACTAACGGCCAATTTTTAGTTTTGATATTATATCACAATTACATTTAAAATGGTTTTAAATACAAAATTCTGTTCTTCACTAATGGTTACTTTTCAGGATTGATATTAAAACACATTTATGTTTAAAATCGTTTTAAATACAAGATTCTCTTCTCCACTACACACTTAAATAAAACTTAATTTACTGATGTAGTACATTTACATTTGACTAAAGTGTCCATTGGAATTACTTAGCAAGGTTGCCTAAGTATGACAACAATACAACAACAACAGGCAAAGCAATAACATACAGCTGTTTTTTGGGACCACCTTGCAAATAAATAAACTTTTTTATGATATTTTTTTTTTCTTTTTGTATTTAGTAGTGCTACCATACTTTTATCTTAATTAAATAAGACTTTTCAAATAAAACAAAATAAACAATCTGCATTTAAGCAAGTGTAAGACGGCAAATCCCTCTGAGGAGATCGAGTGGTAGCGATCGAAACATGTCAGGGTTAACAGGGTTCGAATCTCAGGTCAGTCAAGAATGAATGATTACACTACGTGACATTTTTTTGACCAAATGAATTTGACACCTAATTTTTATGTAAAATTTTCCGCTGAATCCGAATATGAAGACAGAATTGTCAAAATTAGAACAGTTTTTGAGATATTCCAAAATAACCGCTATTTGTGTTTTTAAAAAAGATGCTGTGACTGAAATGCAAATATCCAAAAAAAGAAATTTTGGCCTATTTCAATACGATCATTTTGTGCCCAATAGGATCCAGATCGCTGCAAAAATGACAAAGCTACAGAAGATTAATTGAATTAGCCCACAACAAATAAATATACAAAGCTAAATTTTTAGTAACAATAAATATTAAAAATTGTTTAAAAGTATTGAATTTCTATGTGGGTTAATTTACCAAATCTTCAGTAGCTTTGTCATTTTTGTACCCATCTATGTCTTGTTAGGCGCAAAATGTTTATATTCAAATAATCTAATGTCGCATGCAATATAACATTAGGATTTTTAAATCATTGGTTTAAAAAAAAAATAACTTGAATAGAGCAAAATTTAACAAAATCATAACATTTTCAATGAAGTTTGAACTTTTGTCGCCTGTAACTTTGTTATTTCTAGACCAATCTTCACTAGCAGTCCATGGTTATTTTAGAAATTTCATAACCTTTCACTAGAAAGAAAGAATTACATACCCCGTTTAAAACTTTTGAAGATACGGTTATTTTGGATTATCTCAAAAACTGTTCTACTTTTGACAATTCTGGGGGGTTACCGCGTATTTCGATTCGAAAGAAATCATTTACGAATTCGAACAATTTGTACTGTGTATTACGATTTTCGTAATATTGGGTTTGAATAAACGGACGTTTTTCATACTTTATTGAAAACAAAAAATCACTTTCTTAAAAGCCACTCTCTATAACGAACCAAAATTGTTCATCCAATTTCCCATTTTTTTAAAAAATACAACCTCTATCATCGTTTCGAACGATTACGAAAATCGTAATACACAGTACAAATTGTTCGAATCCGTAAATGATTTCTTTCGAATCGAAATACGCGGTAACCCCCCTGACTTCATATTCGGATTCAGCGGAAAATTTTACATAAAGATCAGCTGCCAGATTCATTTGGTCACGACTTTGTTGAAATTTTGTCACGTAGTGTTATCAATAACAATTTTAATTAATTTTCAAGTTGTAAAATAATTTTATGAAAATTAAATTTTATGAACTTAAGACTGATTAAAAATATTGAAAATTTGGATTAAAAACCATAAATAGTTCAACAAAATGACCACAATATTAATTATTATTAAAGCTAAGGCACGAGCTCTATGTGTACATGTGCCCTTCAAGTTGTGCTGAAAAAATGTCAACAAGAAAAAGAAAGACAAACATGAAAAAACAAAAATGTACTTTTGACTTCAAGAAGAAAACATGTAAAATCAATTAAAAATGGATAATCATTCAAAAAAGTAAATTTTGATCTACCAAAAGGTTTAAGGATTGATGTTTGACTATTGACGTCAGCAGTCGTCGATAGCTGCGAGTGTAAGACGGCAAATTCCTCTGAGAAGATCGAGTGGTAGCGATTGAAACATTTCAGGGTAACCAGCCGCCTGGGTTCGAATCTCAGGTCAGTCAAGACTGAATGATTATCAATAATAATTTTAATTAATTTTCATGTTGTAAAATTCCTTTCTTCATAAAAATAATTGAATGAAAATTAAATTTGATGAACTTAAGCCTAATTAAAAATATTAAAAATTTGGATTAAAATACGATTTAAATTTATATGAAAATGAACTTAATATACATAGATTTAAATACTATCTTGAAAATTGCGAATAAGTATTCAAACACAGTCTCTTGCATAGCACAAAATATCAAGAAATTAATTAAAAAGTAACTAAAAGAACTTTTACAGTAATAAAGTCAACTTTAAGTTACACCCAATTTTCACGATGATTTGTTCCCCTATTTTTAAATCATGTCTTATTTCATTTGATAGCGACCTGGGTGGAGAAGTAAGCAGGAATGGAAAAAAGAACATGATTCGTATTTTCTGTGTGACATTTCGTTTTGCACTTATTTGTGTTTTAATTTAATTTTTGTGTTATTCTTATTAATTTTTGTGTTATTCTTATTTCAAAATGGCAAGTGCTTATTAAAATATAAAAATAAAAAAATTTTAATATTTGTATACGAATAAGGTTTAAAAAAGAAATACAAAAAAGACACGGCTTTTAAATCAAAATGAAAACGCTGTGTTATACTTTTTAATGTCACACTCCTTAAAAAAAACTCCTCGAACGTCAGCATGATTTTTCAATAAAATTCAATAACAGGGTTTAAAATAAACTCAAATTTTATTAACTTATGTTTAACGCCCCCATTAATCGTTTGGAACATACAATTATTTATTATTAATTTAAACTGGTAGCATTATTTCCTTAATGGTGCTTTTTGTTGAGATTTATAGATTATGTATGTATATAAATGCATCCATACAATTGTAGTATTATGTATGTATTTATAAGCATGTGTTAAATGATTTGATAGATAAATGAGTTTAAAATGATTAACTGGATTTTAAATCATGTTTTTTTACAATTTACGCGTGTTTTGTATATAAATTGTGTAAATTATGTTAAAAACGTTATCAGCCGAATAATTCGGCGAGACAAACAGATTATATGATACATACATATTAACTTAAGTGACGAAACATACATACGTTGGTTATCCTCAGGGCAAGTTTTTTTTTTTTAAATTTTGCTTTAAAAATAAGTTTTTCCTATCTCTTAAGATTTTTGAAAAATGCTTAAATTGCATATAAGAGCAAAATTTGTATAATTTTTTGATAATAACGGAGCATGATCAAACGGCATTTCGAATAACGTTGTTCGTTCTTTGAGTTACGAATGCGAATTACGCTGTTTATACAGCATATTTCTTATTTGGCAACTCTTCTTCATAAATTTTAGAAAATTTTTTTGATATGAAAATAAATCCAAAAAGGAAGCAAAAATGTAAATGTTTCATTATTTTAACATTAATTTTTTTGTTGTTGTTTGAAACTATAGTATATATAAGTATACTTTTTTTAATTTAATGGTTTTTAAATTTTCAAATGAAGTACATCATAACTCGCACTCAAAATTTTGTATGAAGAATTATGTATGTAATTCGAATCATTAGGGAGCGAATTATGAAAAGTTTCCCAATTAGGTACAAGCATTTTGGTTATCAATACACAACATCCGACAAAGCATGTGCGGGATTGGAGAAGTGGGAGTGGCACTTTCCATAAAAATAAAAAAATAGATTTCTGTATATTAAGAGAAACGTTGCAATAAATGAATTGGGAATTGAGCGTGGCACGAAATGGATAAATTCTGTGGCAATAAATAATATTGGCTTAAGTTGACATAAGTGCTTTTTTATTTTATAACATATTCTTGTTCTCTTCTTCTTCGCTCAATTAAATTTCAAGTATTAAATTCTTAATAAAACTATACGCATTAATATTTTAACTTACAAAACAAAACACACAATTTATTTTATTTATTGCCACAGAATACGTGTGTGAAGATAAATATGAAAAGTTAAATTCGTTTTTAAAAAATATCGCATGCGATAAGAAATATTTAAAAAAAATATCTATTTATACGAACTTTTACAGTTTTTATGAAAAATTAATAATTTTTATTTAATATTTAAAACTTATTAGATATTTAGTTAGTCTTTTTATATTAAAATTTTTGATTTAAAAAAAAAAAAAGACAGAGTGAAATTCTCATGAAAATGCTGTGTGAGGGATATGGCCACTGTGTCCAAACCCTTCGATCTCAAGGAATCAAACCTAATGGAAAATGAAGACTATGGACAGGGCTACAATAACCTATAAGCACTTTATCCAAATTGTATTTGTGAAAATTTTTATACATTATCAAAAAGTAATTTAAATTTTTGGGAATACAAAATTTTAATTTCAAAAGATTTTGTTATTCGTGCTTAATTCCCAGTTTTTATTATTGATAAAAACACTTGAAATTTATTGTTTGTGGGTAATGTAAGATGAGATAAACCCACTGTTTATTGTTGATGTGTTTTGTTTAAACTTTGATATTATTACAAGTAGAACTGTTGCTATAAGTCTTATACGTTTAACAGTTTTATTTGGTTTAATTTCTTTAGTTTTTCTAAAATCTTTATGGATGAAGTTTCCTGATGATCTGGCCTAAGCAACCAGTGAAATGCGCATAGGAATAGCTTATCCCATCAACAATAAATTTCAAGTGTTTTTATCAATAATAATTTTTGAAAATTTTACTTAGAAGGGTTTGGACACAGTGGCCATATCCCTCACACAGCACTTTCATGAGAATTTCACTCTAAGTCAAATTTTCAAAAATTTATAAAAATTTTCACAAATACAATTTGGATAAAGTGCTTATAGGTTATTGTAGCCCTGTCCATAGTCTTCATTTTCCATTAGGTTTGATTCCCTGAGATCGAAGGGTTTAGACACAGTGGCCATATCCCTCACACAGCACTTTCATGAGAATTTCATTCTAAGTCGTATTTTTTCAAAAATCAAAAATTTTAATATAAAAAGACTAACTAAATATCGAATTAGTTTTAAATATTAAATAAAAATTATTAATTTTTCATAAAAACTGTAAAATTTCGTATAAATAGTCGTATTTTCTTTATAATACGCATGCGATATTTTTTTTTTAAATATTTTTTATCTCATGCGATATTTTTTAAAAACGAATTTAACTTTTCATATTTATCTTCACACACGTCCACAGAATTTATATTTATAGAACGGTAGAAGAAAAATTTTCCAAATTAAGTACACATTGCTGGATTGTCAGTACATAAAATCCGTCAGAGTGGATGTTATTGCATAGCCTTCCCGACAAAGACAATATTGTTGCCGTATGTCTGGAGAACGGTAACAGCGACAGTTTACAAATTTGGTACAAATTTTTTAAATATCAATGCACAACATCTGTCAAAAAGTGGGCGTAGCACAAAATAGAATTAATCTTTATATCTGAATAACAGCAATATGTAAAGTTTTCAAATTCAGTAAAAATGGCTGGATTATCAATACACATCTGGGAAAAAGCGTATGGGTGCGGGTAAATGAGCGTGACACCACCCATACAAAGTCATTATAGGTATCTGTATATCTTGAGGGCCGTTACAGCTAGTTTCTAAATTTGGTACAAATTGCTTGGTTAGCAATACGCAACATCAGTCAAAAATTGGGTGGAAAAATTTAAGATGGCGTGGCACAAAATAGAATCCTGTATACCTGAATCAGGGCTGCCAGGTCCTTTTTTATTTGTCCCCAAAAAATAAAAATAAAATCCCCAAATTAAAAAACTAAACCTTAAAAAGTTAAAATTTTTTTTTGTTTTTTTTTCTGACCAAATTAATTTTTTTTTAAATAATAAGAAAAACCTAAAAATCCCCGAATAAAAATTTTTAGTAAAAAAAAATATTTTATTTTGTTTGTAGCGACTGGTTTCGGCATGTTTTTTAAAATCGTTTTTAATAAGAACTTGGAGCTTGTTCAATCGGATTTAACCATCTTTAAAATTAACAACAAAAATACATATATCCGACATTAATTTAATACTTCGATGCATCATAAGTACTTAACAATAGCCCAGTATTCTTTTTCCCAAACTTTATTATATTGTATTTCATATTTACTAATTTTTGGGAAAGTAATTTTTGCTTGAAAATTGTCTTTAAAAAATCAAAAAGTGTACATGTCGTCAAAGGTTTTAAATCTTTTTTTTAATTATTCTTTTTTTAAACACTCACTCCAGAATAATAACATAAGTTTATTAAGAAAGAGTAGGATACAAGTTTTGGTATTTTTTTTTTTTTTTTTTTTTGATATGTTATATACGAAACAAAGAAAAATAAAAATACATTAAAAATGTGTAAAATCCCGAAAAAAAAACCCGAATTTTTTTAAATCCCCAATCCCCAAACGACTTTCATTGTCTTTTAGCTCGCATGAAATCCCCAACTTTGGGGTTAAATCCCCAAGTCTGGCAGCCCTGAGCTAAGACCGGTTTGTAGTAAATAGCTTAAATTTGTTCTGAAAGCGGGCTTTTAAAAGTGGGCGTGGATTCACCCATATAAAGACAATATTAATTCAACACTCTAGTAAATTTTAAAAAATTTGTTTTTTAGAATAAGCGAAATTTTTTGCAACCTTTATTAATAAACAAAACATAATAAATTTTAACTTTTTTCTAATAAATTTGAAAAAACATTAATTTAAATCTGGAATGTGCTTCATTACTTATTCGCTATTTAATGTTATTTTTAAGGGCATTTAAGATAGACCTGAATGGGATCTCGATACATCATATGAAATCTCTATGGGAGTAGATTCTAAAACTGCAGTCGAAATCTTTCCGAGTTTCGCAGAAGACAAGTAACGAGGGGTGGAAAATTTAAATAATTAAAATACCTTTAAATTCGAACATTAGTTTGGGACACTTAGGACAGACCTGAATAGGGTTTCGAGACATGATTTGAAAGCCCTAAGGGAGTAGATTCTGTGCATATAAAATTCCAATTTTTTTTTTAATTTATGGTCTTTTGTAGATTCTTTAACTTATATGGTCTTATATGGATTCTTTAGGTAGTTTGTTAAGGTCTTGCATGAAATTGTTGTTTTCCAAGTTCCAAGGGAGTTCTGTAGTTTTCTGAGAGTTTAAGTTGTTGCCGATTTCGGATGCTTAATTGAATTGTAAATAGTTAAAGGAAAGCGCAGTTGAAGTAAAAGTGTAAAAACTCGATTAATAAGATGTTGCTTTATGTGAAAAACATTCTTTAATCGTAGAAAAGCGACTTTAGATGAGTTGCTTGTTGCCGAAAATATAATACTGATGTCGATTTTTGCTGTCAAATAATTAATATTAAGGAAGCTATAAAGATTTGGGTTTTGAGCAAAAAGGCTTTAAGTTAAAAGTTTTGATATTCAAGTAAAATCAATACGTTTTAAGTTTAAGTTTAAATATATTTTTACATACTAGCTGGCCGCCCCGGCTTCGCTCGGTAGCAGATTACTAATGATCGATGGAGCCGTTTTCTGATTTTAGGTAAATCGAAAAAAGTGGGCGTAAAAGTAGGCGAGCAATATTTTCTTTCCGTAAAAACCTAAGTATGGTCCAACTTAAAGAAAAAATCGTCCAAATCGGTCAAATAAATAGAAAAAGTGGGCGTAAAAGTAGGCGTGGTAAATTTTTCTTTCGATGAAAACTTAAAATGGATTAATACGAACATTTGAAAGAAAAATTAGTCAAATCGGTAGTGCCGTTTTCTGATTTTAGGTAAATCGATAAAAGTGGGCGTACGAACCTAAGTTGGACCATTGCGATCATTTTAAAGAAAAAATCGTCCAAATCGGTCAAGCCGTTCTCAAGGTTTGCGATCAGCAACACACAACTTTTTATTTTTGTTATATAGAACATTTCCTATTTTGGTAAACAAATTGTATAAACTTACCACGGGACAACAATTTGAGTTACTAGTCAAGGAAATTGAAATTTTTACAGTGGAGATATTGCTGCTTGTTAACAAGTAGAGACAGTGAATCTACCGTATAAGACTTGCCTCTCAAGTAACACCTACATATGCCGTGTTCACTCCTTTTTGTTAGTCAACGGAAAAATAAATTTACGGAACCAATCATATTTCTTTTTTATAAACATTTTTATATTAATTCGAATGTGTATTCTAAGTCAAATTACAATTTTAAAAGCTTTTATACTTTAATATTTTCTTATTTCTTTAATATTTTCCAGGAATCTTTTCTACGCCCTATCAGAATTTTCGTTTGTATATTTCTGTTTATGTAATAAATGTTACTCACCATGAGCAATAAATTCCCAGATCATATTTCTTTTTTTAATAACTATTTATTTCAGTTTCGTTGCCATTTCAAGCATACACTACTATGTCCCTGCGGGAAATTTGTGTCAATTGCTTTAAAAGCAATTATCTCGTGACCTGTGAACACAATATTATAATAAGGAACGAATTGTGATAGTTAAAAATAATACATATCACTTCGCTGGTGATATGTTTAAAATGCAGTTACTCCAGGGGAAAGGTAATTGGATCTGTCGGATCCTAGCGGATCTATCATATTAACATGGTTTACTCGGGACAATACCTGCGACAGGCACTATATTAACCGAAATTGAAGGTTATTTCAAAAAGTTGTCAATCAACCCCCGCCTAGAACATCGCCATGTTAAAATGGCAAGTCCAATTCATATAAAGTGTAAGAACTAGAACCGGTCCCTACCACTTTAGAACTGGCACGTGACAAGTTTGGTGTTTGTTCCCTCTTCCCTAGGCGTATTGTATAACAAAAAAACGATTTTTTTAAAAAGTGAGAAAAATATATTTTAAATTTGTACCTCACAATAGAATATGAAAATATGCTGGGAGAAGGGCTTATTCTTTTACTTCACTTTATCACAGGTGGAAAGGGTATATATAAGTTTTTCATTCCGAAGTTTATTTAACAGTGTCCGACTGTCCGCCTGAACGTGCATATATTGAAATGGGTTTTCCAAAGACCAAAGATATGCTGGGGTCTAGATTGTTACATATTTTTATTACGTATAGTCCGGAATTAATTGCTATCAAAATTCAGCCAGTTCGGTGGCTTAGATATAAGCAAATAATCACGACTGACTCGAATTTTTACCTTTGAAGTGTTCTTATAATCTTTGAACTTTATTTTTTTACTTATCTTAAATAAACTAAGTAGAACACTAGTAGTGAATATTAACCAAATCGGTTTATAAATGACCGAGTTATAGAAAAACAACTAGTTTTTTCTGCCCAAAATATCATATGACCTAGGAGGACCAAATTTGGCTTAGATATTTCTTAAATATAAAGAATATTAAATCAGGCCATTACTTTACCCGGCCCCCATAGAAGTTTTCCATCTGAATTTAGGGCGGTGATACGAAGAGTCCATGCAAAACAAGCTAGATTGGCCAAATTAAGCTCAAATATTCTCTAAATATGACAGTTGTTAGGTTTAAAAACACAGGAATAAGGATTTTAAAACGATAGCACCCATGCCATGAGCTTAGCAACAATTGGACTTTTAATACTATGGTAAAATATATTAGGATTAGGCAAAGCCGAATAAAGCACTTTTACCTGTCTTTGCTCAAACTCCCATATTGCAGCCAATTTTAACCGATTTTTTTAGTTCTAAAAAGTAAAACTCGAATCTTTCAATTTAAAAAAAAAAGAAGAAATTTGAACATCTGTTTTAAAATAACAAATTAATAATTTTTTGAAATAGTAATTCTAATATTTTAACGATAATAAATCACTAAAAAAAAATAGCTCATCGAAGTGATCGAAAAAAGTGATTGTATTTCCGTCATTTTAAGACTTCAACAAAGCAGAATTACTCTTAAAGAACCCCTGCATTTGTTCCTGCATCCGGTAGTATTTGAATGATAATTTTTGGTAAAAATCCTCTTAATGAATCTTCTCAGATCACTTTTGATGATTAAGCACAGATTTATGACTTGAACGATTGAAAAAGGATTCATATACGATTCATTTATATGCTCAAAAACGAATCAGAAAATTTTATCACAAATGATTCGTTGGTAGGGTACCATTTTCTCACAACGTTAGTTTCATTTATGGTGTTATGCGGTTATTTTACTTGCGAAGCTGATTCCTAACAGATTCGATTTTGATACAAAATGCTAGCTGGGCAAGTATAAAAATTTTTTTTTCTTCTTTTATTGTATTTGCTGTATGTTTAAATAACACCCAGAGCTAAATATTGAAAGAACCGCAAGTGGCAGGCCTTTTTGAAGGCCTCTTTATGTATATACCCCATTCTAATATACATTAAACCTCTATTATCCGGCTCTCGTGGGACCGGCACCAGCACGGATAATCGAAATACACGGTTAATAGGGGTTATGTTAATATATACAGAAATTTATTTTTTTTTATTTATTTTTATTTCAACATTAAATTTATGGAACTGCAGATTCAAATATACCACATATTTTTATAAAAAACATACAAATTCCCATAGACAATGCAAAATCAAATATTTACTGATTATGCTTTGGTTGATCAAACTCATGTAGTGCACAAAATTTGTACATTTTACGACGTTTTATGCTTTTTTTTTGCATTTCTTCTGACGAAATGTTCAAATTTCACTTACTAAATGAATACAAACGCAAATATGTTCTTATGTGTGGGCACATTAACTTTAAGGGGAAACACCGGATTTAGATTAACATAACAAAATCATATGAATGCTGCACGGATAATACATGTAAAGCACGGTAAATAAAGGTATAAATCTAAAGCACGGATAATAGAGGTGAAGCACGGATAATAGAGGTAAAAAATAAAAAGAACCGCATGCCGGTTAATAGATGTAACCGATTAATAGAGGCCCGGTTAATCGAGGTTTAACTGTATTTGTTTCTTATCATATCCTGCCTTTGAATGTGCCTTCTACAAGGTATAAAATATTTACTACAGAAACGTAGCTGTTAATTATTTTTGTTTTTTTACATTTTTGACGCCTACTT
Source organism: Pollenia angustigena (assembly GCA_930367215.1). Classification (NCBI taxonomy): domain Eukaryota; kingdom Metazoa; phylum Arthropoda; class Insecta; order Diptera; family Polleniidae; genus Pollenia; species Pollenia angustigena. Next base: position 216,824,783 of record OV884058.1, on the reverse strand, counting down.
TTACGTCCACTTTTTCTATTTATTTGACCGCTTTGGACGATTTTGATAAAATTTATATTTTTATCAATTTCTACATATCAGCTGTTAAATAATTGTGTGTTTGTTTATATATATTGATGAAGGGAACATTCTTTCGAGTTTTTTTTTTTATATTTTTATATAAAATGCACTAATAACAAAAACTTAAAGACATTCATCATATTCTTTAATTTGTTAAAGAGAAATGCCTGTTAAAAGAAATGAGTGTAGAAGATCTGCTCCCAGTGGCAACCTGTGCAATAAATAAATAAGTATGGAATGCTGCAAGATGTGCTTGTGTCTGCTAAATAAGGCCTTCCATACGGCCTCTTTACTCATTCTTTTTACCGCTGGGCATGGTTATGTACATATACAAACATAAGTAATTTTAATATTTTTGTTTTTAAATTTTGTTTATCTGATGAAAATAGTTTTTAGCTTTTCTGATAAATAACGTTAATGGTTTTGTTTTTTTTTTTTTTGTTAATTGTTTTTAACAAGAATATAAAAATATTTGTTTTCATAAATAGTATAAAAATCACTTTCTGGAAATGATTGTTTGTTTTTTGATAAAAAAAAACACGATTAGTAAAAAAGTGGATTTTTAATGTTAAAATCCGGTGCGCCTTTAAAAAAAATTTAAAGTTAAAATAAGTATTATTGAGCCAGAAATAAAAAATGTTCTTAAAACATGAAGTGCTTTTTTTATAAAGGTTTAATTAATATACATAAGTAGAAGAATTAAGAGAAAAGAATTGTTATTAAATCAATTAAAAATATTTAATGCCGAATTCGTTTAAAACTGAATTGGATTAAATGCCTATTTTTTGTATCAAAATAAAATGTGAAAATAAAATCTAAATAATTTTTTCTGAATACGGCAGTAAACCTTTAATATCCCAAAATCTGAAAGTTACAATAACCATTTAATTAATTTAACCCCTCTGGACGAGCCATTGTTGTGTGTACACAAGAACAAAACGTTGGCAGTATAATTTACACATGTTCTCTTATTTGTGGAACATGTATGGCACGACAACCCAAAAATAAAGCATCAACCCTGCAAATAATAGGACCAGTCCAAACACGCGTTTAAAGAGTAGCCCACAAGGGACCAGGACTAGTCCAAAAGTAACCCAAACGTATGGAAAAAACATTACGATGTCCTAGGGCAGGACCATATAACCCACCTTTGGACTACTAAGGAGTAGTTTTAAAACTACTCCAAGGTATACTCAAGAGGATTAGTCTTGAAGTCGTTTTAAAACGAAATCATGTCGTTAAAAAACGAAGACATGACGTCTCACTACAAACATTTTTTTAACAATGACATGGTCCATGCTTGCATTATATCGGACCAGTCCATGGAGTAGTCCATTTTTATTTGCAGGGAATAACAAAGATGTCAATTATGTATATGGCAACACATCAGTAGTGTTGGAGACATCTTTATGCAGACAAATGTTAAAACAACGCTGTTCGAAGAAAACATCATCAACAGCAGTTTTCACCAGCCGTATTTATGTGTGCACAATAAATTGTTTGTTGTTAAAACATCGTGGTGGCATATTAAGACGGTGTGTAAAGTAATAAGCACAAAACAAAATTAGCAAGTTGACTTGCTTTCGATTGTAAATCAATGTTTTTGATGTTCTTTTAAAAAAAATATGCTACACTGCTTAAAAAGGGTATAAAAGTTTAAATTTTCAAAGTTTAAAGTAACTGAAATTGAGATTATGTATTTGTATCTTTGCCTTGATTTTCCATTCTGTTGAGTCTTCTGTGTAGATTTGACGGATGATCAAAGTCCGATCTAGAAACAAAGTAAAAATCTGTCTGTTACACTGAAAGAAAAATGCTTCATATATTTAATGAATCATTTTCATAAAAAAGTTTTCCTTGGGTAAATGAAAATTTTCATTGTCTAAATGGAATTTCATAGGTTTGATGAAGTATTTTCGTTAAAATCGCTTCATTAGATTTCGTAATTACGTTAAAAATTTTCATTGGATATATGAAAACTTAAGTTTGTCCAAGTAAAACAATAAATTTTAATTGGGAACACAAAAAAACAATAAACAAACATAACTATATTCGTAACTTAATACAAAATTATAGTTTCATTAAAAAAAATTTTAATTGTTATTTAAAAAATGTAAGATTTAATAATTTCATACATCTAATGTTACATATATGCCATTAAATTTATAAAATCAAAAAATGTTTTTATAAAAGCAACATATTTCAATAATTGCCTTCATAAATTTAAATTTTCATTATGACAATAAAAATGTCATTATAGTAATGAAACAAAAACTTTCAATCCACTTTCAATCAACGTTGTTATTGTTATTATGGACAATTTAATCTCATATTTACGCCCTTAATTGAGAAAAAAACATAGTTTTTTTATACAAAAACTACACTGCCCCGGTAGACTAGCTGGTAGTGAGCTAGTCTATCAGCACCGAGGTTGCATATGAACGACGTGCTCTATGAACTTCGCGAACAGACATATTTGTTTTAAAGTAAATTTCCACAATTCGGAAGCGTTGTTCTAGCACTAAACGATTCATGCCAAACATTACTGAACAAAATGTCAACACAGTTTGACATTCTCAGTAGTGGCCTGAAACCAGTGTTACATCCAGAAAAATTCAAAAATTAATAAACAAAAATAACATTAAAGACTTAAAAACAATTAATAAAGCTCCTAAAATAATGAGTTTGACTTCCACATCTGGTTGCATATATCTAGGTCTGTGTTCATACGGCTCTTGTCTTATTGACATGATTGCTACTTTATAGGCGAGAGGGACGAGGGGAAAAGAAACGAGTACACAGATGCATGTACTGTCTTTACGTTTTGCTTTTTCATTCGTTGTTTAATTTTGTTATTGTTTTCAATATCAAAAAAGCACATGTCGTCAACATGACATGAATCATTTGAACGCCAATTCAAGTTCAAAGAAGAAAAAGGAAGAATCTTGTCAATAAGACATGAGCCGTATGAACTCAGACTAGGGAAGATTCAAAATGCTCACTGCCATTCCTTTATAATGGGTGTTTTTTTTTAGCCCGAGAGAGCTTACGAAAGGTTAGCTGTCATACTGCTTTCACTTTATGCTCAGGCACATCATCATGAATAGATTCATGCTTGAACAACGCCACAAAAACATCCAAATTTACTTTGAAAATAAGCCATTGATATTCGCAACTTATAGGCGACTTTATGATTAAACTGACGCAACTTATTTTTTTTACAAATGAAGGCGATGTGTTGATTTAGAGAAAATAAATTGTCAATTAGACTTCAAGGTCGTGCGGTGTGACACCTCTTGATTGTTTTCCGTAGGGCTGTGAAGTTACTGCTTTATGCTGATAAACTCATCATCACTGAAATCGAATCTTGAAGTAAGAAATCTAAAGTAAGAATTTAAAATAACACCTGAATTACACCTAAGAGAAATTACCCACGCTCTACCTACGAGAGTAAAAATTATACCAAAGTCGGGTAATTACCCGCAAGTGTCAGCACTACCTGAAACTATTGATAGTCGAAAGTTTCGATAGTATGCGATAGTTTTCTAAAAACCATCGATAACTATCGATAGTTTTCGTAAGTCTTTAAAACTTAATAAAAAAAGGTACCGATATATATGCAATATTATTGTTCAATAATGGAAACTGTACAAATTAATTGGCTGTGTGTATACAATCATATTAGTAGGTAGCATAATATATTGTATAAAATAAAAAGTATTTTTATTGGTATTATGAAAAAATAATTATTTTTTAATGTTTTGACAACATCGTACAATACACACAAGTGTGCGGTGGTTTTGTTACGTTCACATATATTCAATAACAAATTGCGCCATATATTGGTTTTTATATTGCCTAACTTATTGAATAATGTGGAGCAAATCGATAAAAACAACAGTAATAATTATAAAAAAGGTATAATATTTTTTAAAACTTAATTAAAGTAACTACATCATTTAAATTTTTGTTTGCATAATATAAATAAATACTTTTTATATCATCAAAAGTAAGCCTTTGTCTGTTAAAAAGCTTTTATATATGGAAAATGATCTCTCATCGTCAACCGAAGTTGAGGCATACATGAAGGATGCCAATTAATTTGAAGAATATTCATTTTCTAATTCAGATCCCACATTTGATTCCAGATCAAAAATAGTTGAAATTTGTTTTATTTTTTGAAATCCTGTATTTTTTTTTTTTTTTGCAACACATTTTGAATTTTTTTTAATTTGTCGGACTTTTTTTCCTTCCACACGTTCATTTTACTTTCTGCCATATCAATTAATTTGAGTTGACTATTAAGTGGACTAAATCCTTCCAATTAAGTTATTGTTTCACCAATACAAATGCTAATTGACTTTTGATGTTATTTCAATTTAATATTTCTTTTATTTTTTTTTTTTATTGCATAAGCATCGGTAGCAACAAGTTGTTTCATAACATTCTTAAATTGCTAAAAGTTTTTTGAATAGAATTCTGAAGCATCTAGCCAGTTTCCCCTTCTTGTTAATACTGGCTGCGGTGGTGACGATACCAAGAGATACATTTCATTAAAAATTGGCTTCTAATTTCCTCTGCAACTCGGTGTAACCCATGTGCCAAGCAAGTAACATGTAACAGTTTTGGATAAATTGTTTTAGGACAATTGGCAGCCTTAACCATGTAAGGTGCTGCATCGGTTAAAAATTGAAGGATTGAGAATTGTCGAAATCTTGTATTTTAAGTAGAGCTCCAAAAAAAAAAATTTATTAATTGATTTAAAAAAAAAAATAAGTTTTTTATACAATTTGGAAATTTGTTGAAGAACTTTTTTTTATAAAATGGAAATTTAATAAATAGATCACTCAAAAGTGTTAAAATATGCAAAAATATGCACTTAAAACCAAAATATGCAACAATATGCAAAAACAAATCGATGCCATTTTAACGCAAATTTAATGATTCGGAAAGATAATTGGTCGTAATCGTTCTTAGACTATCGACAAAAAACATGCATTTGCATTGAAATCGCATCCTTAGTAATTAATAATAATATTAAAGTGCTCAAAAATATTGCAACTGTGTGCCTTAAGAGACTTTAACTGTCAAATGCAAAAAAAAGTTAAAGATTGCATAAATTAACCAATACATTGAGCCCATAAACTTTTGCCCGTTTCACAACTTACCGACAGCTAAAGGTAGGATTTTATCGGCCGTATAAAAAGTGTTCCATTATTACAACTTTACTTAAACCTAGCTATCAAGGCTACTTGGGACAAATTTTGCTAACACATTACATGGATGAAAAAGAACACCTGTTTGGCCAAAATTTCAAACTTACTCAGAAACTTTTTGACCGATCTTGCGTCTAAACTACTATCCAATAGAACTAACAAAATTTCATCCAAATCGGAAGATATCGATTTAAAAATTAAATCCGCCATATGTTTTTTTTTTATTATTTATTTTGCTGTCACTTACAATTACTTAACAAGTTTTTGATTTTAACAAATTGGACAGCAACAGAACAGAAAAACTAAACAATTTCACTGGGTTTTTAATAATAAAAACAAATCATCTGATCCGTAACAGAATAGAAAGTTAAGACTAATACTGCCTTAAATCTTCAGAAACCTAAGATAAACCTAGAAAATTTAGTGATTTTTTTTTTTTTGTTGTCATCAAACCCACACCATAATAGTGGGTGGGCATTATGCGTTTGTGGTTATGTTTAAAACACCTTAAAAAATATTATTCCTAGAGCCAAATTTTAGTACTCTGATCGCTGACCGCCCGTCCGGCACGCTGGATGTAAGCCTTGTGCGCAAAGCACAGGTTGCAATTTTGGAGATTTAATGAAATTTGGTACATAGGTTCTAATTGGCACAAAGACCAAGCCTATTGAAAATGGTGAGAATTGGTCGATAGCTTCACAAAGCCGCCAAACATACAAACATCTTTTCGGAATAAATTTTTGAATGCATAATTATTCTTATTATGTTGGTATTAAGATTAATGGTCGAACTGAATTGAAGTTGAGTTGCCAGCAGCGAAATCAGGCTAAGAATTTATATATTTTAACATAAGCAGTGTTGCCTAATTGCGCTTCAGTTGTTTTCCCATCCTTAATCGACTCATTAATTTGGTCCAAACTTATTTGATTGCAATCTAAAAATCGGTAAATCTTTCGAGCCTTAACCGCTAAAATAACGTAAGCGCAAAAAATCAAAGTTTACACACTCAAAAGAAAAATCAATCCATCCGTACTCAAATTAATCCGAAGCGGTATTAATAGTACGATGAGTACGGATTTTCTTAAATCAAGTACAGAAAGATTGATTCAAGTACGGATTTTTAATCCCAAAATAATTAAATTATCCATATTCAATCCCGATTTCGTACTTGAAGTTATCCGAAAATGAGATTGATTTAAGTAAAATTAAGCTTCAATCAATCTCAAAATGCGCTTGATTCAAGTATTATAAAGTTGGTTTTATCCCGAATTAGAAAGAAAAATTATTGTGACTGATTTACTTACCCGTTTTACACCTTACAGAATGATAAAACACCAACATTATGCCCGATATAGTTTTTACTTTAGGAATCGTATGTACATATTTAACCAAAGGCTGTAGGAAATATCGCCCAAAGAAAAATGGCCCAAAAAAATGAAAAATCACCCAAAAAAATTCCATGTAAAATTGGGCCTTAATTCATATGAAAAGTGACCCAAAATTTTTTCGTTATTATTTCGTTATTATTTTTCGTTATGAAAACGAAAAATCACCCAAAAATATTATATGAAAAATAGCCCATTTTTTCGGGCCATCTTTATTTAATATAATTGTAATTTATTTAAAAATAAGTTTGTTGTATTTTCTCTGGGTGTTTATATTAAATATATAACGAAAACACTTTTGGGCGCAAGGATTTTCTCCTCAAGGATATAATATATACCGGCTGCGCTAACTAAAGCTTCTCTGCAAAGCCGGCCTTCGGCCGGGCGCATGGATTTTCTCCTCTATGGTATAACAAACACCGGCTTCGCTAACTAAAGCTTCTCTGTATAGCCGGCCTTCGGCCGGGCGCAAGGATTTTCTCCTCTATGGTATAACAAACACCGGCTTCGCTAACTAAAGCTTCTCTGTATAGCCGGCCTTCGGCCGGGCGCAAGGATTTCCCCTCTATGGTATAACAAACACCGGCTTCGCTAACTAAAGCTTCTCTGCGTATATGGCCTTCGTTCGAAAACAAGGCAGATTTTAGAAGCTTTACTTAGCGAAACCGGTACTTGTTCTACCATAGAGGAGAAAATCCTTGCGCCCGGCCGAAGGCCGGCTATACAGAGAAGCTTTAGTTAGCGAAGCCGGTGTTTGCTATACCATAGAGGAGAAAATCCTGCAGAGAAGCTTAGCGAAGTTTGCGCAGCCGGTATTACTGTCCTTACTGCCGAGCAGCTGTTGAAGATAGAATGCAATTTTTACATAAAACTTACACTTGTATGGAACTAAATTTATATGAATAATAACCACTTTTTTGCAAATTGGGTAATTTTTAATTTTTTTTCGGAAAAATTCGTTTTTGCTTTTTGGGTCATTTTTCATTTTTTTTTTTGGGCCCTTTTTCGTTTTTGTTGGGCAAAATTTCATATATAACTTTTTGGGTCATTTTTCATGTTCTTTTGGGCGATTCTTCATTTGGGCGATTTTTCATTTTTTTTTTTTTTTTGGCCATTTTTCTTTGTATTTCCTACAGCCTTAACCAAAAGTAAAACTAAATGAGAAGCAAGAGTTCAAATTTACTTTTTAACCCTTCGTGGTAGACATGAGTCTGGCCAGATCTTTTTTCAATGTGTATAGAAAATCAAAACATGCTTAAGCCGCAGGGTTAAACACAACGATAAGTTTAATCTTTTTTTTATTTGATTTAAGAATTTTATACTTATTTCAAGAAATTCCGGGATGGATTTTCGAAAGTAATCCCATTTAGGATTGAAATTTGTCGATAAGTCTAAACCACCATCCTTAACTCACTTAAAGGCAAAAAAATCTCATATTGATGAAGATATCTTAAAAATATTCGGCACATGTGTTGCCATTTTTACGCTTTAGGGTATTTTTTTACTCTATTTGGTTTTTGAGTTACAATGTGACTTGGGATTTTTGGCAATTTAAGTGCTTTTTTGCCACAAAATAAATCGTACTTAAGTTCCGTTTCTTTGCTTTTTGGTTAAAGTTGGCGAAAATGAGAGTAAGAATAAATTTCTCTCATAAATAGAAAAAAGTACGGCAACACAAAAAACAAAATTTTTAAACCAAAGTAGAACGTTAATATACAGGGTTGCGCATAAGTTATGCTATGATTTATTTAATGAATGATAAGAGTTCAAAGCAAACCTTTTTATATTAGGTCTGTGTCTTTACTCAAATTTCGGATCCCCCGGGATGCCAATTTGCAAGAAAAGCGTTTCCGTGCTTTAAAATTGTGTAAATGGGATCGATTTTGAGAGAATTAGATTCTTCTACTTGCACGAAACAGTCCAGACTTTTTTTCGTGCAAATTATTTAAAATGTCAACAGCTGTTAAAACATAAAGAAAATAAAATACAGAAACAAAAATGTGATGTTCATTAAGAGAATTAAAAACAAATTCTATAAAAAAATAGTATATTTAATAAAATTAAAACTTTTGTATTCAAAACATATGTATCAACACCTTTTGCCGTTCTACCTTGTGTTAAACATTTTTTTTTTCGTTTTTTTGTCTTTTTTTGAAAGGAAATTATTTTCACTCTCATTTTGGAAATTGGAATCGAATTCTGAAGCAAACAGAAAGTGAGGAAAATATCACATTTCAAATTTTTTATAAAAATACTAGCTGATCCGGCAAACGTTGTTTTGCCTAGAAAAGTATTGTTTTTGTGTATATTTAAAATACAGATACAGAATCAGGTACAGGTAATATTCGGTGCAGATAATTTATCTTTATTTACAAAAAAAAAAAAAAAATATGAAAATGTAAATTATAAGTAAAGCAGTGTTGCCACTTTATGGGTAATTACCCGAATTTGGTATAATTTTTACGGTCGTGGGTAGAGCGTGGGTAATTTCTTTTAGGTGTAATTTAGGTGTTATTTGAAATTTTTACTTCAGATGCCCAAACAAAATCAAGACTCGATTTCAGTGATGACATTTATTTCTTTTTAAATGTTGTTGCTAAGAAATGCACAGCCTTCTGAACCAAAGTCTCACTTTCTTTTTAAGAAACAACTTCAATGATTAAACAAACATATATTTTCAAATGTTTGGTAATGAATGTCGCCAGATGGACCCTTAGATTTGGATAAAGATGCCTATCATAGGATTTAAGATCCTGAAGTTTATTGAAAAAAGTTATTTTGCAACATATAATTAATTTTAATTCTATCTTGCTTCTTTTTAATTCTTTAGTTTAAAGAATATTTAACGCCCTTTACAGTTGTAAAACTGAATTACGAAAGGTACAGTTGTATAAAACACTGCAGGCATTTTGTTTACTAAATAAGGTATAAAGGGTATTATTTAGCACCATGAAACTTAAAATGGTAGACAACACAAAAAAAAAATTAATTTTAATCGCAGATTGAAATACGGCATTACCATTTGAAACTGATTTAAAACAAAAAAGACACCGCGCCTGTCCTTGACGAAACGCATTGCAGACGTCCAATTTTGTTTCTCTTTTTCGAATAAAATGAACAATGTTGACCTCCAAAACACCGATTGTTGCTGGTTTATCAGCATTAACCACTGCGCTTCACAGCCCTATGGAAATCAATCAATAAGTGTCACATCGCACGGCCTTGAAGTCTAATTGACAGGTTATTTTCTCTTAATCACCGAGTCGCCTTCATTTATGAAAAAAAGTTGTGTCATTTAAATCATGAAGTCACCTTTAAGTTGCGAAACTCGATGGCTGATTTTCAAAGTATATTTGGATAATTTGGTGGCGTTGTTCAGGCATGAATCTATTCATGATGATGTGTCTCATCAAAAAGTGAAAAAAGTATGACAGTTCGTTTGACAGCTTACCTTTCGAAAGCTTTATGGGGCTAAAAAGCATCCATTATAAAGCAATAACAAGGAACATTTTAAACCTTCCCAAGATATATCAACCAAATGTGGAAGTTAAACAATTAACAGTTTGACTAATATTGATCTTGTTTATTGTGTTTTTGCTTCTTTGTAGTGTATTTTTTTTAAATAAAACTTAAATTTTATATCAGGTGTAATTTCATTTAAATCGGGTAATTTTGCTTCATCTCAAGTGGAATTTTGAATCTTGCTGGTGGTAACACTGAAGTAAAGGCTCAGTTAAGCGAACGTTGCTGTAGCCGTAATGTGCCGCACCGTACTGTAAGCACGTTGGTGCACTTATAGAACGTTTAAAAACGTGTCATGTGTTTTCCCATACATAAACAAAAAGCAATAGTATACATAAAACAAAACACACAGTGATGGGAATCAAAAATGTTCAAATGGTGACCGTTGTGCAGAAAAGGTACCACGTGATTTAAATGGTTTTAAAACAGTATTTTGTGTATGTAAAAATGTTAATAATTTAATATTTATATTATAAATTTGCAATAAATAAATTTGTATTTTAGCATATATAAATTTTTAGCATACATATCGACCCCTAACCGCGAAAATAATGTAAGCGCCAAAAATCAAATTTTACAGGAGAGGGCTCTTTTGTTTTATTTCATATTAATTTTGTATGAAATTTGTCGCTTACCTTAAAATTGTTTTTGCTATAAAATCGTAACGGTACATTATGTGACCATGATATTTTAGGAGATGATGCAAGTGTTGCCAATAAAGTCATTTATTAAAAAAAAAACGAAAATTGAAAATCATGTCGCTTACGTTATTTTCGCTGTTAGGGCTCGATATATTGTAAATGTGCATACACCAAACAAGGTTTTGATACCATTTAAAGTCTTATATATGTTTCACATTTCCATTGTATGTGAATATGCATTTGTTTACTTTAAACATTAAAACATATGTATATTTGGAAATATGTTGTATTGTAAGTTGTTTTGTCGCAATTCCATGAAAAAAGTTCAAAAAAAAGCAAAATTACCCGCATTCAATAAAACATACAAGCCGCCTATCACTGTCTTACAAATGTCACGTAACAACGGCATGAAATTCTATTTTATACAGATTGGCACGCTGCAACTACGGTACATTGCATTTCGGTAAGCTTTTGTATTGGTTTTCATATAACAAAAAGCGAACAGCTCATGGATACAGTACAGATACGGTACAGCAACGTTCGCCTAACTGAGCCTTAAACTATTGAATAAGTTAAGAGAATATCATTGAAGCACTTTGTGATAAACAATTTTTTCGTTTTGTTGTCAGGTGCGAAAATGAACAAAGAGGATGGCTTTTCGACACGGAACATGCGACATAGAGTTGACCGTGTTCTCGTTCTCCAAATTTAGGCCACAAACACTCAATGATTGCCCTTGGGATTTGTTGATTGTCATGGCGAATGCGAGACGAATTGGAAATTGGATTAGTTTAAGCTCGAATGGCATATCGGTTAGGATCCTTGGAATTCTCGGAGTGAGAACTTCCTCTCCTTTTAACTTTCCTTTTAGCACTCCATACAAAATGTAAGAGAATATGAATTTTCTTTATAATTTCTTTTTTCTGGAATATTTTAGACATTTTTTTGCTAACAGATCAAAGCATGATCAACTGCATAGCTTACGATTTGATTCATTTTCAATGGCACTTCTTGTCGGAAATTGTTCATACCAACATAGAAACCTTTGCCGGCTCATGCCCTACAACTTTACTAAAAACCATAGCATGATCAAATGATATAAATTATTTGAGCAATTTTCAATGGTGTCGCCTATCGGAAATTGGTCATACCAACCTAGAAACCTTTGTGTGGTAATGCTCAACAGCTGTGCTAAAGATAATAGCATGATCAAATGCACAGTTTATGATTTAACTCATTTCGAGTCATTCTCAGTGGCGCCACCTGTCTGAAATTGGTCATATCAACTTATAAACCTTCGCCGGCTCATGCTCAACAAATTTGCTAAAGATCATAGCAGAGTTTACGATTTAATTCATACTAAGTAATTTTCAATGGCGCCACCTATTTTAGATTTAGAGACCATTCCGAATTGGTACGAATCATCGAAAGCGGTCCAGCCCTTCTTTAGTTATAAACGTAGTAACTAACGCCACTTTCTTTTATATATATAGATTCTGATAATTAAAACAAAAATTTTAAAAATATTCTAAAACTTCAACTTCCCAATTCAATTATTTTTAACAATTGCAGAATACAGAAAAAGCTATTTTAAATAGCCACAAACAACTAAATGGGTGCAAATAAATCTGCAATCAAAAATCTTTTCTTATAACACAGTAAACCAAACATTTGATTTTAGTTTTGAATGCGAAAACAAATCACTTAACAATACACCAACGAAGAATTTTTGAATCAAATCAATTCGTTCACCTTCGTTCAAACTATGCATAATATTCGGCCTATTTGTTATGGAAATTTATTCAATATTCGGTTGGTAAACTATTTAAATTTACCTAAAACTGGTTTTAGTATCTATGCTGCTTGCTAATGTTGCAATTGTGCGTAATTTATACCTTTTAATAAATTTGAATTATTTCCGCTTTAAACAGAACAGAATTTTTTTTTATCGATTTATAAGAAATTTGAAAAAAGGAGGAAGCAGAAGTTGTTAATTGTAAACGAAAGTAAAGAAACTTGCAAAATTGTTTTAGAATGTTTTGATCGGTAATTAAGTTTGTTTTAACAGTAGCTACGTATTTATTTAAGACATTGTATTATTTTAAATAATAATAACTGTAATTAATATTGTTATAAATATTCATCTGGGAACTGAATGTAAATAACTTTTGCAACAATTGTCTTCCTTTTACTTTGTTGAATCTGCATTGAGGTTGGACCACAGTTGGGGACTTTTAATTTGTATACAAACATCTGCTACTAGAATTTTAAATGGGGCTTTCAAGCTGCATCAGGTGAAATAATTTTTCGAATCGATCTAACGGTTTCCGTCTGTTCGGCTGGCTGGCTGTCCATGAAATCGCAATTTTAAAGATTTAAAAGATACATAATTTGATGAAATTTTTAAAATGGTCAGAATTGGTCCAAAATTTTACAAAGCCCCCATAAAAGCATCTTTTCGGAATAGAGTTTTTGCGCTCATTAAGCATCTTTTTATGTTGTTATGAAGATTTAATTTGGACTAGTCTAAACAAATTTTACTGCAATCTAAATAACCTTATTAAAGTCGGTCCATATTTGGTAATACTTTCCATACAAATATTACTCCCGAAAAAAACTTTAAATGCTATAACTTCCTTATAAATGTTGGTATTGACATGAAATTTAAAGTAATTTAAAAGTTTAACTTCTTTGTCGTGCCAAAATGTTGTGTTGATAGGTCCAGAATTGAACATAGGTCCTACATAAAATACCTCCCTCAAATATCTTGCAGACAATATGGACAATATAATATGGGGAACTTTGGGCCCCTAGGCACCGTCGGATTGAGCTGAAAGATTAGGACATGATTTCTTACACCAAATCTTATATTTTAAGCAGCGCAAACAGTTAAATTAAAAAAAAAATCCCATACAAGATGCGACAAGTCTAATGTCCGTATTAATAAATAAAACATTTTTTTTTTTTTCAATATTTTTGAACATACAGTGCTGTCTGGGTAGAGTGAACCCCCGATGCTATGAATACCTCGTTAGAGTGAGCACCAGAATTAAAGAGAACATAAAAAACCGGTAAAGTAACGATTCTTTTACAGTAAGTTGACAAGTTACTCTTACAAATACGCATTCTATGAAGTGTTAATTTATTTTAGTCTGCGCGCATGTTCAATTAAGGTCGTGTCTCAAAGTTAATTTCTGAAAAATTGCTGTTATATAATTGTTACATAAAAATGGATTCGAAAAAAAGAAAGCATTTATCCTTAAAACAAAAAAGCGACATTATAAAAGAAATTGAAAAAGGTGCTAGTGTTACTTCTTTGCATAAATAAAAAGAAAATCGGAGTAATAAAGCTTATTGGTAACTATACATTTGGAAGCCAAAGAAGAAAGACGCTTAAAAAAGGAGAGTTTCCATGCATGGAAAAAGCTTTGTACAATTTATAACCTATAAATGCATTTAAAATAAATAAATTAGTTTTTTAAACAAAAAAAAATCAACCTTGATTAAGCGAAAAACCTGGGTACAGTGAAATCGCTCTGCAAAAATTAGTTCACTCAACCCAGACAGCACTGTATTTCACAAAAATAATATCATTAAATGCAAACACTTATCAAAATGTCATTTTATTTTTGGTTTACGGAAGGGCAAATCCAACAATAAATTTTCTTACTTTATGAATGGTTTATTAAAGGTTTAAAAACTATTTTTCGTTTATGAATACAACTTTAGCTATTTTTGCTTAAAAACGATTAATTAATCATGAATAAGTTTTTATGAATACGGCTGTAAAATTATGTTTTATATTTGTATGCTCCTGGGTACACATCTGAAACTTTTTAGTGTGATTAAATATCATAGTGTAAGTCTTTATTGTTTATGTGTTACATTATTGTACTTATTTTATTGTTTTATAATTTTTAAATAGACAATCCCTCGAAAAAGTCGACAAACAATCGACGAAACGTCGGGAACAAAATATTGTAATTAAAAAATTTAATTTCATTTACATTGAAGAAATTTAGGCCCTATTAGCTTGACAAAAATAACATTCATACAGTCCACTACATTATTCGTTGGCTCCGTCAATAACATTGTTGTGCCAAATGGCACTTTTAAAGTTTTTATGGCCAATTTAACAAATTATATTTAAATCAGTGTTCGAAAATAAATAGAACATAATTTAGCGTTCGGCTCAAACACCCAGGAACGATATCTATTTTTTTTAGTGTTTGTGTAGACGAACACAACCCTTTATACCGTTCGTAACTATTTTCAAGAAAAAAAAAACAGAATAATTGTAGTGATACTGTAGACAAACATTATATTTAAATGTTCTATAATGTTTATTATTTTACATTGATAAAGAAATGAACAAACAAACATTTTAAAAACTGCCGCAGCACAAACAGCTTGTGTGTGTATATGTTTTGTTTGTGTAAAATTATTTTGCTGGCTTTCTGTTTTTTTCGTATGTATGTCGAGGGCTATTTTTCATATAGTTTTTTGCGTTTTTTATAGAAACGGGTTCACTAACTGAAGGGTCATCTGTGATTTAAATTTGAAAAAAAATTGTTCCCAAAAAGTTTTTTTTCATAAATATTGTATTGTGCTATCTAAAGCCTGGTACTCTGTTCAACATTTCACGTGAAATGCTGTCAAAATGCATATGAAAAAAACTTATGCGGAATATCTATGAAATAATGTTGATGAAGTTGTACTCTGTTTATTTTGTGAAAAAGTTCCGAAATGTTTCTGGCAACATTTTTTTTACAACTGCGAAATAATGTAAGCTGCCTTTATTTCACGTGGAATTTTAAGCAAAAGCAAAAAAGTATGAACTTAATATTAAAAAAGAAATAAAAAATTAAAATAACATAACCGGTAACAGTTTTTTATCCATATTTACTTTTTTTTATTAAATTTTTAATTAAAAAAGAATAATTTTAGTAAAATACATGTGGCGTTTGTTTACATACACGAAACAATGTAGCATACTTTGAAGGAATAAAAACGTCAAATTGTACAAACTCGCAAGATTGGTAACATTGATAAATGCCAAAATTTTCGTGTGGAATAATCAATGTTGCTTAACATTTTTCACAAATTTGAACAGAGTACTAGGCTTAACGCACAATTTTTTTTGTTTTGTAAAAAAGTGCTATCTACATAAAACATATTACTTGATATAATAAAACGATAAAAATTGTTATTACAAAGTAGACATATTATACATCAAAGGGTTGGGAATTGTGTCTAGATTTCATAAACTAATATAATTTTCAAATTCGTTGTAGAATTTTGCAAAAAAAAAACTGGAAAAAATTTGTTTATGAGTTTTTATAAACAATATATATTTTAATTTATGCAATAAAATCTTTGTTATCTAATATAATTTAATGAAATTTTACAAGTAAATTAGGGCTATAACCAAATTTTTGGCATAGTCGTTTTGCGAAAGAAAACCTCACGCAGGGAAGCAAATTTTTAAAACCTTCCAAGAAATTTTGAACCGCGATGAATTGTAAACCGTAGGAAAATTTTTAAATCTAAAGCAGTGCATAAATTCCAAAATAGCATTAAAGTAATACGTATAGCAATATATACAAATATCAGGTGTATATTTTTAAAAATTTCCGTGAGAAAAAAATGGTTGTTTTCAAACTTCAACCCGATCCCTGCGTAAACTTTTTTAATAATCCGAAAAAACTATCATATTTTTTATTAATCAGTTTTAATGTTCTACACGACTATACTATGCCATTTTTGGTATTCGCAAAAGTTGTGAAAAAGTTATAGCCCTAATGTACATATAAAACGAATCCCACAATTCCCAAAAAAACAGCCGAAAAATCCAAAAAATTAGTGTTTTTTAGAAATATAATGGCTACCAAGCGCGGGTCTTAGTACTCATATTGCACAATTATTATAAACATATCTGGTCATACAAACTCGAACGAATCGCACAAAATTGGACTGCCCGAATGGACCACCTCAGACGAAGTCATGGGCAACATTTACATATTATACAAATATTTATTTGTATACTATCTTTAGTTTTTCTAAAATCTTTGGATGAAGTTTCCTGATGATCTGGCCTAGCTAACCAGCTAAATATGCATAGGAAAAGTCAAATGCGCATAGGAATAGCTTATCCCATCAACAATAAGTTTTTGTGGTTTAATCAAATATAAAAATTAGGAATTAAGCACGACAAACAAAATCTTGTTGATAATTCACAAAAAATATATTTCAAACAAATTATGATAAATTTGAGTCTTACACAGGAAAAAATTTGCACCAGTTAAAGCATTAATCAAAAATAAAATCAGTTTTATTTAAAAATGTAATGTAATGTAATGAATTAAACGTTTAATCATGTGAATTTAACTTTTAATCAAGTGAATTAAACTTTTAATTGATATAATTAATTTTTTTACTGGTGCCAATTAAACGTTTAAAACACTTGATTAAAAGTTTAAAACACTTGATTAAACGTTTAATTCACTTGATTAAATTTGTAATTAAAACTGATTTTATTTTTGATTAATGCTTTTACTGGTGCAAAATTTTTTTCTGTGTATATTTCCAAAATACTACACCAATTATAAATTATGAAGAACTCGGCAATTGCATTTCACTTAAAAATTATTTTAAGGATCGTTTTTTGTTTTTGTTATACCCGAGATGTCCTAATTTCGAAACCTTTAGCACCTCTCCTGCTAAGTCTAAAGACCTCAAATACAAGATTTAAACTCGACTACAAATTTTTAATTGTCACCTCAAACTGCAATCTAATCGGACCAACCGTTTATAAAATATAGAACTATTTCCATTTTTTTTTTTTTTCAAAATTTCCTACACTGTGCAGCGATCATATAAAAAGAAGCGAAACCCTTACAATCTGGCCCACGTTCTTTTTAACTTAGCAAACGAATTTCCAAAGCATTAAGCCTTCTTTTTCGCAAGAATATCATTATTTTTTTGATAATTTAAAATATGTGGATATTGTTTAAATTTTCTCCTGTAAAATTGTGATTTTGCTGATACCACTATTTGAAAGATAACCCTCGATGTGTTTTTTATTTTTTTAACAAATGTTTGGTGGTATTTTTTTACCAGCCAAAAGGGACGAACATTAATGAACTGAACCGAACACAATGAAGTTTGTGGTTAAAAAAAAAAGCGGACAGAGTTAAATGTTCTGATCTTTTTGTTGAGTCTGATAAAAACAGTATTATTTTTGTGTTCGAAAGATGACAAACAGGGAAACGGTATTTGTTTAATGATTTACTACACAAACACTATAAGCGTCTACCGAACCGAACAATAAAGAAGCGATATTTAGTGTTTATTTACGAACATTGATTGAAATATCAATTCATATTTAAATATAGTTTTTCATCTAATTTTATTCTTATTTGACATGAAAAACAAATTTGAAACATAAATTGATATTTTAATAAATTGGTGAAACTGACATAAGGATCTAACGTCACCATTAAAAAAAGATAGGGCTAGAGAAATTTTATTCATCTCAACAGTGAAAAAAATTTACTTCCATGAGTACTTTGCTACCGTTTCCAACACACCCTAAGTCAGAACATATATTCTTCTTCCATATTAAATTGAACATAGTTTCTCCTTAACCCCTACCCCAAAATTAGTTTAACTTGTAAAATTTCTTTTCATAAATTTATCTAAATTAAAAATTAAGTATTCTAAACTTTAGGTTTTCATATGGACTATAATTTTTCATAAAGTAGTAATACATATTTGTAACAAAATAAGATCTAGAAGAAGTTACTTTCAATTAGATAGATAAGCACCACGAGCAAGAGGATATTTTGTGTAGCCTGTGTATCTTACCATGTCAGGTGCAGGCTCTGGTGAAAAATCAGTGACCCACCCAAAAATTTTCCGCCTTGAATTCCCTAAGGCGGGTCAGCAGCGGAGCAGATGTTCTGACGTCTCATCATCAATCTCACAAAATCTGCATACTTTGGTACATTCTCAGTTATAAACTAATGGTAGTATTTAGGACCAAGTAAGCAACAAGTAGCCTCAGTTCCTTCTTCTCAAGCCTGCCTTGCCACGGGACAGCTTCACAAAACTCTTGGACTGTCTCAACCGAGAAGTGGACGTCCATGTCTAAATGAATTCACGTTCTGACCATGATTTTATCGTCCAATTAATGTGACCGATAAAGACGCCGAAGAAATTCTCAGGGCCTATAGAAGGACGGCGAGCTCCCCTGTGTGCCAAGCAGTCGGCCCTTTCTTTGCCCCCATGACCCTTTTGGCCGGGTAACCAGCACAAATTCAAAATTTTGTGTTTCCCCAGTTTGTTCAGAAATGTAAACAGTCTATGACTAACCTGGACTTCACCTCCAAAGAAGAAACAGCTCTAAGCGCGGCTTAGCTATCTGACATTGTAAATAATATTAAACAAATTTTCATAAAAAATCCGTTTCACAACCCTTTTATAATGTTTTATAATTTATAACTAAGTCCGTAAGAATTTTAATTAAGAGCAAAAAAAATAATCAAAACGAAACAGTTGCAATCGTTTTGTGTTGTAATTTGCAGTGAGAAAAACAAAAATAATGAGAATAATGTTGCCATATAGTTTTGTATTATGCGCACAACAACGTTCATTAACGAAAATAGAAGTTAATAGCATTTTATTGAAAGTACAAATTATTGTTTTGTGCCGCATGCGCCACTTTTCTAAATTTATTTTTAAGAAGTAGCTTTTTGTGCTGCATACGAATACTTACTGCTGTGTATTGATTTGTTGACATTTAATTTTGCTATAACTACTTTTTTTCTTACGTTATTGTAATTGTAAGCAAAGCAAGAGTAAAATTTATTTTGTACGTTTTTGTATGAGGAATTTTCTGCATTTGCCAAACAGTGGCGTGTAGAGCAAAACAATACTTAATAAACTTTAAAATACAGTAGAATCCCGATAATTCGTAATCGCAAGGGACCGGCCATTTCTTACGAATTATAGGGGTTTTCGATTTAGCGGGGTTTCGATTTAACGGGGTTAAAATAAAATAAATACGAATAAACGGGGTTTTTCAATTTATTTACTAAAACGATAAAAAAAAACATAAAAACAGTTGTTAAAACTAAAATACATTAAAATTCTATATAAAAATTATGTATGTAACAAACTGATCTTAAGAAAATAAATCCACACACAAGCAAAAATAAAATAGTGGTAAACAAAAAATCAGTCTTTCCATGTTTTTGTTGTTTTTATTACGAATTATAAGTGGTAGTAAGCAAACAATTACGATTTATAAGAGGTAAAGAAGATTTTATTTGAAAAAAATTACGAATTATGGAGGGGACCAAAATGTATGGAAAATTTACGAATTAACGAGATTTTTTCAAGGGACCGACAGTTTATTACGAATTATCGGGAATTACGATTTATCGGGGTACGAATTATCGGGATTCGACTGTAGTTGATATGGAGGAAAAATTAATGCTTATTATCTCAGAAACCATAAAAAATTTGGTAAAACCGGTTTTGAATTCATATTAAAAAAAAAATTTGTCGGTAGTTCCAACCAATAATGAGCTGACGAATTGTTGTGTTTGCACTCTTTATCACTTGGGTTTTGCTTATGTACAAAATTATATTTTTAAAGTATTGTACAGTTTCCAAACGTTTCCGCAATGATTCATTCGCTTTCATACATCGTTTAATTTCGTTCCTACAGAAATCAAATCAGAAATTTATGAATGATCATTTAGTTATTAGGCATTTTTAATCAATCCCTTTTGTTTTATTATTTTTTCATATAATATCGGTTATAAATCGGATGATTACTTTGTTTCACAAAAAAGTTAAAGTTTTAATTTAGACTTGGCCTTAATTTTTAAACAATTTCCTGGTCTGAACTGAAAAAACCGTTGTGAATCATTGATGGTGATGTTATTTTTATAAATTCCCTGAATTTAAGGTGTGATCTTGTCATTTTATTTAAAAGTTCATTACATACATAATATTGCATACATTTAATTTTTTTTCTTTCTTTTTTTCTTTAAACAATTGATAACAAGTTTTTTCGTTTTGTTTATATTTATTAAAAATTGAGATGTTCTACGCTAAAAAAAAAAACATCTGTCCATCTAAACGTGAAAATTATACCCATCATTTTAATCACGTTTTTTTACACAAATCTGAGCTTGCGGTCTTTATTTAAGGAAATTAAAAATAAAAAATATAAAAAAGTTTCTTTAATCCCTTAAGAAACAAACAAATAATTTTGTTTTAAATACAACGATCTCATTTAATTGCTACGCTTTAGAATACCGATAACTTTTAAGTACAATTTGTCTTGTGAAATTGTATGCGATTATATAATAATTTAAAAAGAATTTATTGCGCCTAAAAATTATGAAAACAATTTCGTAGATGTTACATTTTTGTTTTTCAATATCTACAGTACATAATACAGTTACGAATATTCGTTGACAGATTGAGTTACGATAGCAAAAGTGTAATTGACTATGAAGTGGCGTCACAACTTAAGCTCATTCAGATGTAAGCAGCAAAAAGTATTATTGCAATAGTCATTGTAATCAGGCGCGTATCCAGGGGGGGGAGAAAGATTTCGTCTTAAGTATCTTTAAAAATTGATTTCTAATTATTTTTTCTTTTATTTCCTGTTTTTATTCTTTTGAATTTTATGTTCTTTTAGTTAAGGAGGTCAATAACATAACGCAACAATTCCACAATAACAATTTTGCGGATAAACAAAGAATATTAATTAAAGTCAGTCCATTTAAGAGAAAAATCAACCCATTCGTACTTTAATCTATCCGAAGCAGTATAAATTTTCTTGAAACAAGGACAGGATTATTCAAGTGAGAAATACTTAACTTATCCATATTTAATCCCGAATTCGTACTTAAAATAATCCGAACATGAGATTGATTTAATTAAAACTAAGATTGAATCAATCTCACAATGCGCTTGATTCGAGTATTATAAAGTTCATTTAATTCCGCATTCGTACTTAAAATAATCTGAAAGTTAAATTAGATTGATTCTAACCTAAAACACAAACCCCAGAGAACCAGAGACAGAAGGAGAATATTATTATGATTGATTTACTTACCCGTTTTACACCTTACAGAATTCCAATTATAAAACACCAGCATCGTGACCGACATTTCTACTTTAAAAATTTTAATTTAGCTTAATATAGGCCCCTTTTACGATTCACAACTCAACGGAGTTTTGTATGTTCTTTCTAATTGTTTTTTTTTTTTTCTTAAAGTTTTTTTTTTTAATTAAACGTAATTTTGATATCAAGTGTAATTTCGTTTAAATTGTGTAATTTTGCGTCAACTTAAGTGTAGTTTTGAATTTTGCTGGTGGTTACACTGAGTGCCACTCTGAGAGTAATATTATGAAGTGAGCATTTAATCTAATTTAACTTATCAATGTGCGTTGCAGACACAACAACAACACCACACAAGTTGTTAAAAAACGATTTGCTTGTTGTGTGTAGAAACAACTAAAACAACAGAACAACACGAAAACACATTATTTTCGTGTTTAAAAAGTAAAATTTGAGAACTCTTGCTTCTCATTTAGTTTATATTTTCAGTTATATGTACATATATGTACACTGAAAGAATTTTGACTTTAATCCCATGAAAAATTGCATTAAAAAGGAACCTATGCAGCCTATTTTTTTAATTATTTTTATTTTTTTATTTTTTCTTATTTTATTTTACTTTATTTTATTTTTTATTTTTTTTTTCTGTCTCTGGCGGGATTCGAACGCGCAACCTCGGTGCTGATAGACTAGCTCACTACCAGCTAGTCTACCGGGGCAGTGTAGTTTTTGTATAAAAAAACGATGTTTTTTACTCAATTAAGAGCGTAAATATGAGATTAAATTATTGGAGTCAACTACTTACCACCCTCGCTTACAAATAGGGAGTTAAATAAGTCATAACCATATTCGCTTACAAATAGGGACTTAAATAACTTATTACTCCGATGTCACCAAAATTACAACTAACATGTCATGACTATAAAATTTCAGTACAGCATAATTTTTCATATTAAAATTTATTACAAATTGTTTTTTTATTTATAATAAAAAAAAAACAAATTGTAAGAACAAATATTTTAAATCAATTTGTATTAGATTTGAAAAAACTTCAACCGTAGATGCATTTTATTATGAATGAATTATAAATTTCGTTAATCAACTCATACACAAGTACTTAGGTATCAGATTATATGTCAGCCATTACCAAACTACTTCTATGTAATGCAGATGGTATGAAGTAGTCATTGAAAAGTAAGTTGTTCAGTAATGGCAAGTCATTACCAAGTTTTTGCTGGGCAGCTAGTCTACTGGGGCAGTGTAGTTTTTGGATAAAAAAAACTATGTTTTTTACTCAATTAAGAGCGTAAATATGACATTAAATTGTCAATAATAAAAATAACAACGTTGATTGAAAGTTTTTGTTTCATTATTATAATGAAATTTTTATTGTCATAATGAAAATTTAAATTTATGAAGGCAATTATTGAAATATGTTGCTTTTATAAAAAAATTTTTTGATTTCATAAATTTAATGGCATACATGTAACATTAGATGTACGAAATTATTAAATCTTACATTTTTTAATTAACAATTAAACATTTTTTTAAGGAAACTATAATTTTGTATTAATTTATGAATATAGTTATGTTTGTAAATTGTTTTTTTTTTGTTCCCAATTAAAATTTTTTGTTTAACTTGGACAAACTTAAGTTTTCATATATCCAATGAAAATTTTTAACGTAATTACGAAATCCAATGAAGCGATTTTAACGAAAATACTTCATTATAACTATGAAATTCTATTTAGACAATGAAAATTTTCATTTACCCAAGGAAATTTTTTTTATGAAAATGATTCATTAAATATATGAAGCATTTTTCTTTCAGTGTACATTAAGTTTTAAAAGTAAAAAACATATCGGGAATGATGCTGATATTTAAAAACTGAAATTCTCTAAGGTGATAAACGGGTAAGTAAATCAATCATAATAAAATTCTCCTTCTAATTTCACTTTGGGTTTATTTCAAGTACGAATTCGGAATTGAATCAACTTTATAATACTTGAATCAAGCGCAATTTAAGATTGGTTCAATCTTAGTTTTACTTAAATCTTTTTCTTTTCGTATTATTTCAAGTACGAATTCGGGATTGAATATGGATAAGTTAAGTAATTCGCGATTGAAAATCCATACTTGAATCAATCTTTCTGTACTTGATTCAAGAATATCCGTATACTCACTCACCGTACTAATTATACCGCTTCGGATTGATTTGAGTACGGATGGATTAATTTTTCTTTTAAATATAAATAAATATTTGTATGTGTACGAGCGAAAGTACACAGAAAGAAAAAACTCGTACTAAATGTAAGTTTTTTCTTCTAACTTTAGTACAAGTCGTACACAAAAATATAAGTACGAATAACACTTAAAATGATTCAAAATGGGATAACCAAAACGAATTTAAAAAGATAAGTGCAACTCTACAACTACAAAAAGCCACATGTATTTGGTTTTTGCAATTTAATTGCTTGTTGTCAAAAACAACTGACCAAGGCAAAATTTTATTGA
Organism: Pollenia angustigena; assembly: GCA_930367215.1. Classification (NCBI taxonomy): domain Eukaryota; kingdom Metazoa; phylum Arthropoda; class Insecta; order Diptera; family Polleniidae; genus Pollenia; species Pollenia angustigena. The sequence goes on along the minus strand of OV884058.1, from coordinate 216,800,301 downwards.
AAAATAAGATACAAATTTTGGCGCAAAACATAAACAAAAGTATATTTTGACGTTTGGGAATTATATTTGCAATTCGCCGCGGAGACCGCAGATGAACGGCTAACGAGTTGCACTTAACTTTTGAAATTCGCCTTGGGGATAACTTTCGAAAACAAATATGCGTGCATACACGACATAAGAGTTTGTCGTAGACACAACAACAACAACACTACAAGAAGAAAAATATAGATTATTTTCATGTTAAAAAATTAAAATAAGATCTATTCCAATATTGTTTTTTAAAATTATTTAGTTAAATACATCAAATTTTTTAAGTAGAATGATTACGGAAACCATGCTGCTGGTGTCTTATAATTGAGAATTCTTCTGTAACCAAATGGCGGAATACAACAAGAGTGAAATAAACATTTGTAACGAGTAAGTTAAATAATAATAATATCCTCTCTGGTTCTGTGGTGTAAGTGTAAGTGTTTAGATTAGAATCAATCTAATCATATTTTCGAATTATTTCAAGTACGAATCGAGAGATTAATTTTATTTCACTTTTAGTTAAGCCAATCCTGTTTTCGGATTATTTAAAGTAAGAATTCGGGATTACATATGGATAAGTTAGGTATTTCGCACTTGAATAATCCGTGCTTGAATCAAGCGTTCTGTACTTGATTTAAGGAAATCCGTGCTTACCGTACACCACTTTGGCTTGATTTAAGTACGGATGGATTGATTTGTTTTTTTTTTCAGTTTATTCAGTAAAGAAACAAAAAAAAACTTTAAAAGTGGAATTATTGACCTCCTCACCGAGAAACACTAAAACGGTATGACTTTCAGAGCACCACAATTTTTACACGTCCCTACAAGAAATGCATAACCAACACTAAAAAAATTACAAACACACTTGCAACAATTTTAGATTAGTTGTTCCACTCTAACATATATGTTAGAATGGTACAACTAACATTTTCAAAATAATGCCAATATTTTAATATATTTACGCGTGTAAAAATTTGTAAATTTCTTAAATTTAATATTTGCGATTGGTATTAAAGAAAAAAAACTTAAATAAAATTTAAAATTTGTGACTAAAGTAGTGAGATAAAAAATTACCATAAAAAATTGACACTGCCAAAAAGCTGTAATCAGAATGCTAGTGGTAAAGGAGGGCGTATTGATGGCGGCTTCAGAGAACGTGGTGCTGGATTATCAGGAAACAATAAAGGTCATGTGCGAAAAGGTCGTTTTGAAAGGAGTGCTCGTTTAACAGGTAGCGGCCATTCAGGTGGTGGCTTTGGCCAGGATAATCGTTTAAGATTTGGTGATGATAATAAAGGAACAAAAAGAATTATTAAAAATCCTGATGGCTTTTCAAGTATGTATATAATTTTTTGCCGCAAATTGTTAACAAAATAAAATGTTTTTTTAAGATCTATGATTAATTGATTGGAAACACGTATGTTTATCTACATTTCCAGACTCATGCAAGAAGTGGAACCTTAAACACAGAAATAATGGAACGTTGTATTTACTTTACTGAAATCTAATTTCCTGACTTTAATGTATTAATGAAATTCCATTATAATTTTTTTAATAAAAAATTTAATTTAAAATGAAATTTAAAAAAAAAAAGTATTTTTTAATAAAGGTTAGTATTAACCAATTTTTACGTTATAAATAACTAGTTAGTACTAACCAATATTTACGTTATGATTAACTAGTAAGCATTAACCACTATTTTGGTTATCATTGACCAATGAAAAGCAGCAGAATAAGCAGTACAGATATATGTTCCGTAGTCGAGTGGAATTTATTAGGTAGAAAGAGAGGAAAAATCACATGTACACAAGAGTTTCGGTTAGTTTTTTCATTTTGCTCTTAATAAACTAACACTCAATTCACATGAGGGCTTTTACGACGTCGTTTTATCTTGATTCCCTTTTAAAGCAACTTCCAAAATCTCTTTGCGTTCATACGATGATTTTTGGTTGCATGTCTTTTTTTTATTTACAGTATGGCCTTGATTACCCGTCATTCGATTAACCGGCAGCTTCAATAAAATGGAAAACAAACATTTTTTTGTACTGATTTAAATTGCCTCTATTATCCGAAATTATAAACAAATTATCTTTTTTTCGCTAAATTTTGAACAATCATAAGAAATTTAAATAAACGAAGAAAGAGAATAGCTTAACGGTGTGGAAGCATGTTCTGCCAAATTTACTTTTTTCCTCATGTTTACATAATAAAACGTTATATATTTACATAAAATAAGAAACATACAAAAAAAAATAAATAATCAAGAATCCTGCCGATCCCGTCTATTATCGATAATCGAGGTCTCACTGTATTTTCAACCACACACTGCAAAGTAAGAAAAAGAATAAAACGTAAACAGAAAAAGTTAAAAAAGAAATGTAAAAAACGACATGCAAAATTCAAAACGAGTCATTTTGTTAACCCCTCTTTCTTTTCTACACCGCTCACCAACAAACCAAAAGAGACGTCGACAAAGCGACGTCGTAAAAGCCCTCATCTAAACTGAGTGTTATAGAAACTTTAACCAATATATTGGTCAACACTACCGGTCATATAACTATTAAAATGACTGGTAGTCGTCTTGTAGGGGTGTGATTTAAAAAGCATGTGATTTGAAACCACGTAATTTTCAGAACAAATCTGATGGTATGAGTTTTATTGTCGCATTATTATAACTTTTTAATATATCCTTAATTTCTATTTTATACCATATTTGAATCGGGTTTTTTGAAAAACCAATCAACCAACAAAAAATTCAAAATTAAGTTATTGGGCGATTAATGTTTTTTAAAGGTAAATACCTCGTTTAATGCAAAAAAAATCAAAAAAAAAATTTCCCCAGGTGAAGTTTAGCAAAGCCGAGAAAAACTTTGGGCTGTTCACGGAAAGCGGATTATCAGGTTATATGGTAATATATTAATTACATTTATTAATAGCAACAAATATATTTAAACCAAAATTAAATAAATGTATGTTGTTGTTGCAAATATAATTAATTAACCATATAACCTGATAACCAGCCTTCCGTGAACAACTCAATGGTTTAGTGCGGAAAGAAGTCAAGTGACGGCGCTTGACTGCTGTAATACGACGCCCTAATCTAGTTTTTTCGTGAATGTTGTAGGTACCAATAAATGGGAAAAAAGTAAAAGACTTACAAGATTTAAAACCCTTCTTGGTTGGATATTAAGAGTTTTATGACAATAATTGTCAATGTCTACAACGGAAGCAGAATGCACTGCAGAACGAGTGTATGACGACGAACAGTCATTCCAAATCAAAAATATATCTATGACAATAATGTTAAACTCTTTAAAAAGTTAATTTTAGTTTTATCGGGTGATTTTTTAGCTATTATCTTTTTGGCAACACTGGTTTAAACAGCTGACGCACGTTTCGTGTTCTGTTTCACTGCCAAACATCTTCAGTTTGGTCTATAATTTAACCATGAATCGTCTTACAAACGAACAACGCCTGCAAATTATTGAATTTTATTATCAAAATGCGTGCTCTGTTAAGAAAGTTCATCGCGCGCTTCTTGTGTTCAGCGACGAAGCTCATTGGCTCGATGGGTACGTTAATAAGCTGAATTGTCGATTTTGGAGTGAAGATCAGCCAGAAGCATTGCAAGAGCTACCAATGCATCCAGAAAAAGTCACAGTTTGGTGCGGTTTATGGGCTGGTGGAATCATTGGACCGTACTTCTTCAAAGATGACGTAACTGTGAATGGTGAGCGCTACCGTGAGATGATATCCAACTTTTTTTGCCCAAAATGAAAGAGCTTGACTTGCATTACATGTGGTTTCAACAAGACGGTGCCACATGCCACACAGCACGCTTAACAATGGACTATTGAGAGGCGAGTTCGGTGAACATTTTATTTCACGTTCGGGACCGGTCAATTGGCCTCCTAGATCGTGCGATTTAACGCCTTTATACACACATGCCCGCTTCAATTGACGCATTGGAAGACCACATTGAAGCATTTATTCATGAGATACCGGGCGAAATGTTGGAAAGAGTATGCCAAAATTGGACTCAGCGGATGGACCCTTTGAGGCGCAGTCACGGTCAACATTTGCATGAAATAATCTTCAAACATTAAATTATATGGACCGTACTATCGATTCAATTAAAGATTTCATGCATTTTTCTGAATTTTATGTGTTTTTTTAACTTTCCTATAGCTCTTAAAAAATAACCCGATACACAGAAAAAATTATTGCCGAATTATTTTCAAACAAAAGCTTGTTCTTAAATTTTTTTGATTTCTACAAATTTTTTTACTGATTCAATTAATATTTTTGTTTGATTTTTATTTAACCAACAAAAATGTTGACAACTATTCAAAAATATAATATACGCGTTATTGGTTTAAAGTTTTCATAATTTTTTTATGAAATATTTAACGCTCCTTAATGTTGTCGTTTTTTGCATTTTTTTTATTTGATCGTAAGCAACACTTCTTTATGGGAAATATAAGAAAAACAACAAAAAACACATGCAATACAGCAATAAGAAAAATTATAAAATAGCGTGACGAGGTTTGTAGTAAAAAAACAACACAAATAATAGCAGGTAAAAAAACGTTCCACTCTTTCTAAACAACATAAACAACAACAACATTATAAGAAACAAAATAAATTTTTTTTTGGTAAAAAAAACGAAATCCCGTATTTAAGTTTTCAAACTGTTTAGTTAAATACATCAAATACAAAAATATAATGAAGACGAAAAACATATCGAGTCGGTCTGCCGCCGTTTCTGCTTACATTTCTTCTTCATTAGCAAAGGAAAGGATGCAGCAACAGTGAGTGATGAAGAAAAACATTGTGTGTATAAATAAGACTTCGTTCAAAAATTATTCCAACAAAAAAATATGTCTCAAAGCCAGCCGGCCGCTCTGCTCCGCTTCATCTTCTCCAACAGTGCTTGCTTGTGTGCGCGTCATTGGTTGTGCAAAAACTTTTTTGTTTGATTCAGCAAAATTATTTGTTTGAAATTTATATTAATTTCAGTAAACTTTTTGTTTGATTCAGTTAAATTATTTGTTTGAAAAAAATCGGTGTTTTTTTTTCAATAAACAAAATGCAAATAAATTGTTTGAATATGCGAATTTGTTTATAGGACCGATTTCAGACAAAACAATTTTTTGATTCTACAAATTTTTTGTTTGAATTGGAAAAATCATTTTTTCTGTGTACATTTAAAGTCCCTAATAAAATTAGAATATTTCGTACGAAATTTACAGTAAAATGGTTGTTTGTTTCAGAAACCAGTTAAGTGCAAACTGGTTTTCACCCTTATTGTGTTTGGCGTATTTAAAAAACGCCTACGACTGTTTGGTAATAGATTAAAGAGATTGTGAACTTTTTTTCTTTAATCTATTACCAAACTGTCGTAGGCGTATCTTAAATACGCCAAACACAATAAGGGTGTTTATTTTTTAAATAAATATATGTCATAATAGATTAAAAAAATCTTTGTGTGATAATAAACAGAACAGAAACATAACAAAAATGGATAACTTTCATAGGAAAATATATCGGGTTTGTAAAAGTAATTTTAAGATTGCTGTGATTTACTCAAAATCAATAATGTTTCGCTTAACTGGTTTTTAAAATAAACGGTTCATTAAAATAAGCTGCTAATAGCAAAATTTAATTTTTTTTGTTTAAATAAATTTTTTCAAAAGTCCCCCTCAAACGGTAAGGCTGGATCCGCGCCTGCATGTAATAGTGATTTTAATTTTAGTTTTTCGCATGTTGACAATTTTTGTTTACAGTTAAGTAGCAAGTAGTTACAATGTGTACTTAAAAAGATAAGTTTTACTTAATTACTATTCGTATCAATTAAAATTGTTTTAGCGAGTTGGATCCTTAAAAAGTTTCATGTTTTAGCTATTTTTTTTTTGTCGTTTCTTACATTGGTTATTATAGTCTTCGCCACAGTTGGAAAGGGTTTACATAAGTTTGTAATTTCTACAATATTGATTTTAGACTCTGGAAAGTTGCATATGGGCAGTTCCAGCGAAAAGTCTACTTTTTGTAACGTAACGCCAAAAGTAATTTTAATTGTATATTTTTACATAGTTTACTTTTTTATATTTAGGAGTAAAGCGCAACTAGCTCTACGTTAAGTAACAAAAGAAATAATGGTTGAACAGCATGGTCCTAAAATACAACCTTATTTGCATTCTGGCGTTACACTAAAATAAGTAGACTTTTCGCTGAAAATGCCCATATGTACCAGAAAAAAGCAAAGATTTTTTAATTTTATAACTTGAAAAATCTTTTAAAAATATGTAACTTGAAAAATAAATCTATTTATGTCCAAAGTTTACTAAAAAAGGTTTTAGTTTTTTGCGCAATTCGCAGTCCTATTCAGTTTTGTAATGCATGTCAAAATCCACTTCCGTTTTTTAAACGTCACGTCAGCGCACATTTTTGCTTATATCTGCAAATCCTTAGCGTCGATTGCTGCAATTTTTGTTCTGAAATAGTGCTACTTCATTACTTTGTATATATAAAAACCCTTTTTACAAATTTGACTTCCTTATTTAATTTTTTTACATTTTGTGGCACAAATATCACGACACGTCAAAATGGAAATGCCCATATATATTCTTGGTCCCTGTAAGTAGCGAAGTTGATTTAACGATGTCCGTCTGTCCGTATGTATGATGAAATGAGTTTTCCGAAGAGCACAGAAATTATGGGCACTACACCCAGAGAAAAAACATGTTTAAATATGGTCACCTCCAACAACACTATTTTTAAAGAAAATTTTGAACATATTATTTTTAATTTAAACATATTATTGTCACAGGCAACCATATTATGGTTTAAACAGTCCCCTATCAAGACCAAATTATGGTCATGTTATAGTAATAACTAAAGTTTTACACTTAAATAGCATGGTTGGTTTTCAACCATAATATGTTGCTCTTGGAAAAGAGAATAATTCTATTGTTAATTTTAAGCCCAAGTTTTGTCGTATTTAAACATAACATGTTTAACAGCAACCATAATATGGTTGTGGCTTTTTGATGGAGGATTAATTTAACCATAATATGCTTGTCGGTGACAATAATATTGTTAAATGAAACATAATATGTTTACAATTTTCTTTAAAAATAGTTTTGATGGAGGTGACCATATTTAAACATGTTTTTTCTCTGCGTGTAGGTTGTCACTATTCGTGGGAAAGTTTGGCCTGTGGGCGGATTTCCCTAGGTGCTGTGGCTATTCAACAGATGCTGCTACCATATTACCACAAGCAGTGGAGATTAGATAGCTCCAGCTTCTAAAGAAATGTCGAGTGTTTAATTCTGCCGGATTTCACACTTAAATTTCTGCCGGATTTCACACTTAAATTCTAAGGTTGTCTGTTGTTTGAACTCTCACACAGGGAACGCGGTTAGTAAACGTATTGTTTGTCACCCGTTACTTAAGATCAACTTAAGATTACGCCAACACGGTAGATGTAAATCTTATCAACATCTTCTGCTTTCAAGGGATGGCAATATCGTTTTTTTTTTTTAATTCCCTAAGCTAATCCCCGCGAAGCTCTACGCTTGTCTGCTGGAAAGAAACCAGAGTCTCTGGCGGGTATCGAACCCGCAACCCCGGCTCTGATAGACTAGCTCTCTGCCAGCAAGCCTACCGGGGCACTCTTACATTTTCCTTTTGATTATAATATTGATGTCTTACAAAAGGAATGACAAAATCAATATACTTCCCATCTATTTAGTGGTGGGTATAAAAATAAATTTGTCACTTTGCTTCAAAGAGAAACATCATTTGTGTAAAACAATTTATCAATATATAAATTAGCAGATACCATTTCTACCAATTAAAATGAATAAAAACCTAATTTAATATAAATATTTAATGGACAATTAAAATCTTTTAAATGTTTTTCACATACACAAATAATTATTTAATTTGTTTTCGCCTAAATTAAATAGTAATTTATTTACCAGTTTGTTTTATTTTGTTAACTTATTAAAAACCATTTTAATATTCACAATTTTTGCTGTTAAATGTTGTTTCCCAATGAACCAAGCGACATTGTAACGATATCGAAACGATATCGAACGATCATACAGGTGATAGAAAGTAAAACAAGCGATAATCGTTTTAGAATCGAAAACGATAGTTTTTACGAACATAATTGTATCTTTACTTATAATATCGTTATTCCACTAAATTTCGCTTTTGATATCATAATTTTCAATCGCATTTTGTAATGTTTTTCTTCGGATTCAAAAAATTAATTAACAAGGTTTCGTTTTAATGTGCCAAATCCCCATCTATTATACCATCAACAATAAATTTCAGTTTATCAATAGTATGAATGGAATTTAGCACATTTAAACGAAACCTGTTAATTAGTTTTTTAGAGTTTTAAATTTTAAAGATGTATTTGATATGCATCCTCTTGCAATAAACAAATTATTCTTCCAAGAGATATTACAAATTATCTGCGTCAAAAATTTTAACAATTAACAAAATTGAAATTTGTCTTTAAATTTAAAAAATATATCTTTCAATTATTTGTGTAATATTGGGTGCGTTCGTAAATGCATCACTGCGCTGCATCAGAAAAGCAAACTTTTTTAAAGCCGATAAAAAATAATTATAATTTTTTTTTTTATTGTATGACTATTATTTTTGTGGAGTATTTCACAATTTGTTGGTCCACATTTACTTCACTGATAAATATATAACGATATGAAATTACTGATGCAGCGCAGTGATGCATGTACGAACGCACCCATTTACATATATAAAAAAAATTAGCAATTTATTATTATAAGAACTTTTGTAATAATTATACCCACACCACAATAGTGGAGAGGGTCCCAGCGGTAAATATTGAAAGGACTGCAAGTGGCAGGCCTTTTTAATGGCCTCTATACTCCTTTCTAAAAGATTCGCTTCGCATGATATCCTGCCTTCAGAAGTATGCCTTCTAGAAGGTATAAACTTCTTTTTAAAAGACCTTCTGAAATATTCAGTACACATTCGCTACTCCCTTCTTTGAGAAGGGAGAAAGGAAGGTGTTCAGTTTTATTTACTTTTTATTTTTAGTGACCTTTCTTACTCCCTTCTTTGGGAAGGGATCGAAGTTGTTTTTAAAGAAAGTGTGGAAGGCCTTGCGCCCAATGACAACCTGTGTAAAAAATAAATAAGTATGGATAGCGGCGAGAAGGGCTTCGACTGCTTGTGACTGCTAAATAAGGTCTTCTATTAGGCCTCTTTACTCATTCTAGTTACCGCAGGGGTATTATGCATTTGTGCTGATGTGTGTAACGCCTTAAAATAGTGGTCCTAGACCCACCTTAAAGTATACCGATCTACTCAGAATCACTTTCTGAGTCGAACTAACGATGTCCGTCCGGCTGGCAGGCTGGCTGGCTGGCTGTCCATGTAACCTTGTGCGCAAAGTACAGGTCGCAATTTAAGAGATAATTTGATAAAATTTGGGCCATAGGTTCTTATTGGCACAAGGGGGAAATTTCTTCCTCTCAGAAACTATCAAACCGATTTTAATGAAGTTTAAAACATAGATAGAACCATATCTATATGGACACAAAATGTATAAATTTTTAAAAAAAATCGGACCACGAGAGGAGATAGGGGCAATTTCTGTCTCTCAAACTGATTTTAATAAAATTAAAAAACATAGATAGATCCATATCTATAGGGACACATTAGCTATACAGTTTTTAAAAAATAGGACCACAAGGGGAGGCAGGGGGCAATTTCTGCCTCTCACAAACTTTCAAACCGATTTTCATGAAGTTTATAAACATAGATAAATCCATATTTACATGGACACATAAGCATGATGTCTTTTTAGATACTGTGGTGTAGGGTATCATATACTTTCTTACTTGTTTTTTTTTTTCTTTTCAAGTAAGTCTGAGTTCATACGGCTCATGTCTTATTGACAAGATTCTTCCTTTTTCTTCTTTGAACATGAATTGGCGTTCAAATGATTCGTCATATTGACGACATGTTTTTTATTTTGTATAGTCGTGCGTATGCATTTGTGCTTTTTTGATATTGAAAACAATAACAAAATGAAACAACGAATGAAAAAGCAAAACGTAAAGACCGTACATGCATCTGTGTACTCGTTTCTTTTCCCCTCGTCCCTCTCGCCTATAAAGTAGCAATCATGTCAATAAGACATGAGCCATATGAACAAAGACTAAACAAGTGAGTGAGCAGGGGTGCCAGATAATTTTGATAAAAAATCGGCATATTTTTAAAAAAAATCGGCATTTAATACCTGTTTTAAATACAATAAAACCTATTCTAACTTACAAATAAGAACAATTCAGAATTAACTAATGTTTATAACAGTGTTCGAAAATAAACACTAAATATCGTTTCTTAATGTTCGGTTCGGTAGATTTGTGGCAAACACAAACGCTAATAGTGTTTGTGTAGAAAATCATTAAAAAAAATAACGTTTCCCTGTTAGTCATCTTTCGAACACAAAAATATTACTGTTCTTATCAAACTCAAAAAAGATGTGAACATTTAATTCCGTTCGGTTTTTTTGGAAAATCCACAAACTTCAATGTGTTCGGTTCGGCTCGTTAATGTTCGTCCCTTTTGGCTGGTAAAAAAACCAAACATTTTTTACAAAAACAAAATACACACCCGAAAAAAACATTATAGAACATTAAAATATAATGTTTGTCTACAGTATCACTACAATTGTTCTGTTTTTTAACGAAGAACCGAACATTATATAATTGAAAATCTTGAAAATAGTTACGAACGGTATTAAGTGTTGTGTATGTCTACACAATCACTAAAAAAATAGATATCGTTCCTGGGTGTGTGAGCCGAACGTGAAATAATGTCCTGTTGATTTTCGAACACTGGTTTATAACTTATGAAATTTCAAGAGAATCAATCAAAATAAACGTTTTACAAAGAAATTGTAGTTAAATATAAAGTTTTTTTTTAAACTTTCTTATATTTAAGTATATTCCATATACAAAAATTTGAGTTGGACATTTTTATTTAATCCGTTTTACTATAAGCATCAAAACAGTTTAAATTAATAATTTTCAAATATTCTTTAAAAAAAAAATAACTTGCAAAGAGTAATTTTCAAAACTCTGTTACCTAAAAAAATTCTTTCCACTGAAATTTTTTGCCAAAAAGTCTGCAAATTTATTTAATTTTCCTAACATTAGAATTGGCTGTTTAATTTATCTACTAACAACGTCCTCAATTGCGTTATAATCTTAAAAAAAATTTATTTAATTATCAAAGTAATTATTGTTTAAATTATATTCATTGATATTGAATATAAATTTAGCTTACCTTTATTCTTTTGTAAGTATCCATTTTCAAACACAAATATAAAGTGTTTTATATTTTCGTAACGCTGGGTCTCCACGTAGCAATTTTTATTGCTAAGTATAAGCAAAAACGTCGGCAGAACAATGACAGAAGAATGGAGCAATAATTGCTGATTATATTGCTGGAGAACACGTGAAATTGTTTTGACATAAACAAACGTACAGAGAAATGAAATGTTAGATAAATGACAACTCATTTTACAGCAGATTGCTAAGCAATAATTGCTCAAGCAATTAGAACAGCAATCATTGCGCAATGGATTGCCACTCATGGCAATATGTGGTCTATACGTCGCAAATTTAATGGAGCAATCAAATTTGACGTTTGCCGCAATAAATATTGCTACGTGGAGACCCAGGGTAATAGAAAAGGAAATTTTAACTGAATTATTTTTGGTTAATATTATTTCTTTTTTAACTTTGGTCTTTAATTCTTCATGGTGGAATATTTTTTAAATAAAAATGTATTAACACACACATTACAAACACTGCATTTAATATTGAATAAAACTAACCTTTTTTCTTTAGTAGAAGCGCTAACTTAATAACAGTTGTTTCTTTTTTATGTTACAACTGTTTCAGTATCGCTTAAAGTTAGTATGTATATTATTATCAAACAAACAAAAAGTAATCGTCTTTTAAGTGTTATTCAAAAAATCGGCATTTTTGGAGCAAAAATCGGTAAATCGGCACTTTGATAATTTAGGGGAAAATAATCGGCAAAATAAAGAAAATGATAATTAGTATTGTGGTAATTTTGTTGAATTGTTTAATGGTTTTTAATCCAAATTTGTTAATACATATTTTTATTAGGCTAAAGTTCATCAAATTTAATTTTTTATTAAATTATTTTTATGAAGAAAGGAATTTTACGACATAAAATTAACTAAAATTTATTGATAATATTTCATTCTTGACTGCCGCGGGAATCGAAATTAAATTTGATAAACTTTAGCCAAATGAAAACACATATAAAGAAAATAGTTTGAAAATAAGAACGACAACGCTTTTATCGTTATAAATAACAGTATAATAAATTTAATATGTATTTTTATTCGACCTTTATTATTTTAATATGCAAAAGCAACTATAACTTTTTTGATTCGTTGCCGTAATACAGGTATTATCCCAAAATTTATAAAAAATGCAACTAAAAACGTTTCTTGTATTTTACATGAAAATGAACATTTACCGTCATACCGTCAAAAAACATCAAAATATGTACAAGAATTGCAAGACAAGATTCTCAACATAAGAATTAGGCACAAACATGAGGAGTTGAAGGAGGTTAAAAAGGAATGTAGCATAATAGAAGAACAACTAAAAAATTATTTTGATGAGATAAGCTATACAAGATTCCTAATATATGAAGATAAGTTGGCAAACAATTTTAGTGAGAAAATAAAATTTAGACATAAGAGGAAATTTCAAGAACTAGTTAATTCAGGGAAATAGGTATTAAATTAAATAATAAGTGGTTTGTTAACAAATCCAACATAAATATACCAATGGAGGCACAATGGGTTCTCTCACTTGGTCATAAACACATATTACCAACAGAAAAGAAACATTTTCCAATTTTGAAGATTATAACTGAAGGTGAGGATTTAGTGTAGACTCTTAAAGAAAAAGAGGAACAGGAAATAGCGAGGACAAAACTGACTACAAACATAGAAAACCACATTAATAAAATGAGACTAACTAATAGTGATAAGTTTATATTGGACAAAGTTAGGGAAACGAATAGATTTTTGAGGTCTAATAGAGACATTGTTATCTTAAATGCTGATAACGGAAATACAACGGTGGCGATGAATAAAGTTGATTATGATTTAAGAATTAATGATATTGTTAAGGATAATTCGAATTATAAGAGATTAGATAAGGACCCTACTAATAAACTTAAAAGGACAAATAATAATTTAGTTCAGGAACTTTTTAATAGTGGTATAATTACAATTATGGAGAAGAATAAACTTAAAACTAACACAGCAATAGCACCTAGGTTATACGGTGTTCCAAAGATTCATAAAATAGATTTTCCATTGAGACCCATATGTTCAATGATAAATTCTCCGTCATATGAACTATGCAAATATATAACAAGAATTCTTAAGAAAATTACAGAAAATTCAAAATACAATATTAAGGATTCTCTTCAATTTAAGGATAGAATTAGAAATATTACATTGACTAATAATGAAAAGTTAATTTCTCTTGATGTAGTTTCATTATTTCCAAGCATACCAATAGATTTAGGTATAAATATAATAGAAGAAAAATGGAATACAATAAGGGAACATACGAATATAGAAAAAGATTTATTCTTACGTATTCTAAGATTTTGTATAATAGATAATAGATATTTTCAATTAGATAATCACGTATATATTCAAATGAAAGGACTTCCTATGGGCTCGCCAGCTTCTCCAATTGTAGCAGATATAGTTATGGAAAAATTATTAGATGTATGTGTAGGAAAGTTAGGTATAAAACCGAAAATCTTGACAAAATATGTTGACGATTTATTTTGTATAATTCCGGAATCGGGAATGGAACAAATGTTGGATGTTTTTAACTCATTTCATTCGGATATTAAATTTACAATTGAAAGGGAAGTTAATTCAAGACTATCGTATTTAGACACCTTGATAATTAGAAATGGAAATGGAGTATCAATAGATTGGTATCAGAAACCAACATCTTCTGGTAGAATTATCAATTATTTTTCAAAACATCCAAGGAGAATAATAATTAATACTGCTAAAAATTTTATAAAAAGAGTTCTTAAAATAAGTGATTCAGAGTTTCATAGGATAATAAAAGGAAGATTTCAAACATTCTAACAGAGAATAGTTTTCCTAAGCAATTAATAACAGATTTATTAACACAACATAATAATTACAGATTAAACAACCAGAACAGTATTACGGAACCAAAAATTTATAAATCAGTAACATATATTCCAAAATTTTCAGAAAGATTAGCAAAATCAGATATATATGATAACAAAATATACAAAATAGCTTATAAATCTTTCAACACAGTAGGTAAACTATTTACTAAAACGAAAGACAAAATTAAGAAGATGGAAATGTCTAATATTGTTTATCAGATACCTTGTAAGGGTAATAATAGTGGACAGTGTAATATGGTATATATAGGTACAACAAAGAATAAATTAAAAACTAGGGTAGCAGGACATAAGTCAGATCAGAAGTATAGAAATATTCAACAAAAAACAGCTTTATCAACTCATTGTGCTAATCTAAACCATTATCCAGATTTTGATAATACAAAAGTTTTAAGCACGGAAAATAATTACAAACGTAGATTTATGTTGGAAATGTTACAAATTATAAGAGTACCGTCAGTGTCGAGAATTAATTTTAAGTCAGATACTGAAAATGAAGCACAAAATTATAGACATTTAATTTATAAAAATAGAAACGGAAGTTAAAAATTTATTAATATTGTAATAGATCTAGTTTGTTTTGAAAATTATTTTTATATTCAATTACAAAAATTTTTTAATTTTGTCATTTTTTGTTAATTTTTGTTTTTAAAAATTGTTAATTTTGTTATAAAGAAAAAAAAATCCCTGAAGAAGGCACTCAAAGGAAGTGCCGAAATATTGGTGAAAATAAATGTATAAAAAAAGTTTTTTATATAAAACAATAACCCTTAAGCTCGAATATTTTATTTGCATATTAGTATAATAAATTATTATAATCACAGTAAGATATAATATCGTTTTCGCAATCATATCGTTCTATGGTTTATTGGGTTATTAAATTTATTTTAAATAAATTAATTGATACAAATAATTTTCCTAATCATACCTTTTGTCAACATTTTTTGTTTTTTTAACTAAAATCTATAGTAGTTTTAAAAGCAACATATTAAAAAAATATTTCGTGATTAGGTCTACAATTTCAGCAAATACAGTTTTCGTGTTCAAGTCATTATTTCGACTTTTTTTTAATAAATTTGTTTTAGAATTGCTATTTAAAAATACATGCCACGCCACTAAAACAAAAAGTTATCAATATTTAATAAATATTATTTATCATAAAAAAATATAAATATTGATAGTAAAATTAAATTAATGAAGTTAAAATTAAAAACAAAGACGCGAATAACGTTGTAAATCACAAAATAAAAATTTTTCAAGTGAGCAAAAAATTGTTTTTAAAAGCCAAGATTGTTTTTTTTATTAAGATTATCAAAATTAAGGTTAATAAGAATGTTTATGCAAAAATCAAGAAACGTAAATTTCAAACTTCATTTCAATTTACTGTTTAATTTTATTTAGTGGAAGAACGTTTCAAATCCAAAATCACGTCTGTTTTAACGTTTTTCCACTACGAAAACTATCATGACAAGTGGCTTTTAAAACGTTATTCAACATTTCACAACAGAAAGTGTCTACTTAAAACGTTTTTCCACTGTACCTGCTCTGGAGCGATTTGTGGAGGCATGCTATTATTTTTTCATCTTATATCAGCATTTCCACTATTTCTCAACCCTTTATTTTTATTTTCGTCCCAATTTACACTAAAAATTAACTTTCGACAATTCCGTTCGAAAAATTTTGTTAGTATCTTACAACGCACTGTAGGTAATTTGACTCGAAATCTTGGCCAAAAATAATTTTTTGCACTAACAATAATAATAAAATAACTGCATATTAGGTTTTTGTAAAAAAAACAAATATCAGCCGATTTATGGGCAGTCGAAGTTGACATAAAAAGTAGTACTGCTACCAACCTTTTTTGAACATTTCCCGCCAAATCGCACTTCAAAACCGCTAAATATTTAATTCAACGGAATTTTTTTTTTTTTTGTAAAATACCGCTAAAACCTAAATATTTTTAAAAGTCAAAAAGTAATTTCAATTTTTGGGATACTTACTTTTTGATAAAACAGGAAAGTACACGGCCTAAAAACACTTAATTGACAACATCTTTTGTAAGTTGTTGTTGTTTTTATTTTGTTTTTCTTAACCTACTTACAACTACAATTATTGTTGAGAGAATTTCAACTAATTGTGGTGGGGAATGTAAGATGAGATAAACCCACTATTGTTTATTGTTGATGTGTTTTGTTTAAACTTTGATATTATTACAAGTAGAACTGTTGCTATAATTATTTTACGTTTAACAGTTTTATTTGGTTTAATATCTTTAGTTTTTCTAAAATCTTTATGGATGAAGTTTCCTGATGATCTGGTCTAAGCAACCAGTGAAATGCGCATAGGAATAGCTTATCGCATCAACAATAAATTTCAAGTGTTTTTGTCAAGAATAAAAACTGGGTATTAAGCACGAATAACAAAATCTTTTGAAATTATTTTTAAAATTTTTATACAAACCTAGATATAAGCTGCTTTTTCAAAGGTATATGACTATCAAATTACGTTACATACTAAGGTTTCCAACTTCCCTAGTTATTTTATTCCAAAAGAAAGTATAGTCGGGCTTGACCCGACCATATGATACCCTACACCACATTATTTAAAAACACATCATGCTTATGTGTCCATGTAAATATGGATTTATCTATGTTTATAAACTTCATGAAAATCGGTTTGAAAGTTTGTGAGAGCCAGAAATTGCCCCCTGCCTCCCCTTGTGGTCCTATTTTTTAAAAATATGGATCTGTTTATGTTTTAAATTTCATTAAAATCGGTTTGAGAGGCAGAAATTGCCCCTAGCTCCCCTCGTGGTCCGATTTTTTTAAAAATCTATATATTTTGTGTCCATATAGATATGCTTCTATCTATGTTTTAAATTTCATTAAAATCGGTTTGATAGTTTCTGAGAGGAAGAAATTTCCCCCTATCTTCCCTCGTGGTCGTACGATTCGGCCCATTTTCAATAGGCTTGGTCCTTGTGCCAATAAGAACCTATGACCCAAATTTTATCAAATTATCTCCAAAATTGCGACCTGTACTTTGCGCACAAGGTTACATGGACAGCCAGCCAGCCAGCCTGCCAACTAGCCGGACGGACATCGTTAGTTCGACTCAGAAAGTGATTCGGAGTAGATCGGTATACTTTAAGGTGGGTCTAGGACCACTATTTTAAGGTGTTACACACATCAGCACAAATGCTATTTTGGTGTGGGTATAATAAGTTGGAGTTATGTATTCAGTTATGCGGGCCTATGCTCCCCAGAGGAGTAAAAGGAACAAATATATATATATATATATATATATATATATATATATTTGTATTCAGCTGTACCGAATCTTTGATACCTCCAACTACAGTAAGAATTTTTCCGGAGTGGGGTTTATATGGGACATATGGAAAATTTTGCGCCGATCTTCACGAAATTTGAACAAGTAATTTATAGTCTCTTACTATGACTGACCAAATGTTATTATAATAGAACACAGATTGAGAGCTTTACGATTTTACGCGTACTTAAGCTTTTTCCGAGAGTAGGGTTTATATGAGGCCAATGGTAAATTATAGACTGATCTGCACGAAAGTTGACAGCGTAATTTCTAGTCATTTGTCATATGACAGACCAAAATTTATTAAAATAGAAATATTTGTTAGGGCTTTCGGCATACTTCGCTGTTTTCCAAGAGTTGGTTTTATATGGGGCCTATGGTAAATTATGGACTGTTAATCACGAAAATTGACAGCGTAATTACTAGTCATATAAAACTGTGGCGGCCCAAATTTATTACAATACCATTATTTATTTTATTTGTTACGGTTTTAGGCATACTAGAGGTTTTTTCGAGAGCGGGCTTTATATGAGGCCTATCGTTAATTATGGACCGATCTTCACGAAATTTAACAGTATGATTTGGATGATTGTTTCACATTTTAATTCATGACTCTTTTCCTACAGAACCGATTGTGCTGGACTTCAATCCCAAACTGCTTAGGTTAATTCTAAACAATTTTATGGCAAAATGTATCTTTTCTTTTGAATCGTTTGAAAGTGAGCGTGATTTCAACAGACGGATAGACAGACGGACATGGCTTAATCGACTAAGAATTACTCAGAAAAAATACACTTTATGAGTTCTTTGAGTTTGAGATTAAAAAAGTTTTACCCGGACTGACAAACTTAGTACTAAAGTACGTAAACGCAAAAAATGTTATAACATTTACGCTATTTGTTCTTAGAGTTGTGAATTGTCGCATACAGCCCTTACAAAATACTAACTGAAAATCGAATAAACAATCTTCAGTTCACTAAAACTTCAAAAGTAATTAAAACCGTGAACATAAACAAGTGGTTTTTAGCCAGAAAACCAAAAAGTAAAAGTAAAGAAACTGCAAATTTTAAATTTGAGAAAGGTTTTTGTAGCGAACATGAGCCGCTGAGAGTTGTTTAAAAATCGTTAGATTTCCCGCTTGGTGTACATTTAGACAGGGAAACATTTGGAAAGGAAACAATTCGTTTGGTAGCAAATTACGGGTGGGGAAGAGAGAATGGTTTTTGTGTTCTCATTTTCTTTGTTGACATTTACTTTGCTTTTTGAGAAAAAAAAACAACAAAAATAACAGAATGTTTCCGGCAACATGTTCGTCTGCGTGACCGCGAATGAAAAAACAAAAGAAAGTTCCAGATATTTTCCTTCCAAATGTTCGCTCGTCTAAGCTCGTGTTCGAAAATAAACAGTACATTATTTAACGTTCGGCTCACACACCCAGGAACGATAACTATTTTTTTAGTGATTGTGTAGACATACACAACCCTTAATACCGTTCGTAACAAGAAAGAACCGAACATTATATAATTTTCGGTTCTTCGTTAAAAAACAGAACAATTGTAGTGATACTCTAGACAAACATTATATTTTAATGTTCTATAATGTTTTTTTCGTGTGTGTATTTTGTTTTTGTAAAAAAATTTTAGTTTTTTTTTTACCAGCCAAAAGGGACGAACATTAATGAGCCGAACCGAACACATTGAAGTTTATGGTTTAAAAAAAAAACCGAACAGAATTAAATGTTCACATCTTTTGTTGAGTTTGATAAAAACAGTAATATTTTTGTGTTCGAAAGATGACTAACAGGCAAACGTTATTTTTTTTATGATTTTTTACACAAACACTATTAGCGTTTGTGTTTTCCACAAATCTACCGAACCGAACATTAAGAAACGATATTTAGTGTTTATTTTCGAACACTGATATAAACCCTTAATTTTAGATCCATATAAATTAAAAAATAACAATTTCGCTAACGCAGAATTGAATCTTCGAAATAGAGGGATAAAAAATATAATAATTTATTATTCTTAATTAAAGAAAGCATTTACAGGCAGCATAAATAATTAGGAAAAACTTGCCGATTTCGAAATGCTGGATTTAATTGTCTGTTTTTTTTTTTTTTTTTTTTGTATCTTGATATTATATAACTTAATATCAATTGTTATAAAGAATACACAATTTTTAATTTATGGCATGTAACTAAACGTGTAAATGGCTACTTAAGTTTTTTTTTTTTCTCAAAAAAATATACAAATTAAATATATTTTTAATTTGTTGTATGATACCTTTTGTTTTTTTACTCAACAGTTTGTGTAAAATATTTATTTTATTTTTTGTTTTGATTTATACTGTCAAGAGCGCAATACTTTTTACACATTGTATAATTTTAATTGTGT
The DNA here is from genome assembly GCA_930367215.1 of Pollenia angustigena. Taxonomy (NCBI): domain Eukaryota; kingdom Metazoa; phylum Arthropoda; class Insecta; order Diptera; family Polleniidae; genus Pollenia; species Pollenia angustigena. The sequence continues at coordinate 216,780,238 of OV884058.1, read as the reverse complement.
CAAATATTTTTTCTGAAAACAATTTGCAACTAGATTGGCTTCAAAAAGGTGTTATTTACTATATGACGGCAACGTTTTGTTTTTAATAATACGAATTAAAAGTATAAAAACCATTTAAATAGCATTTTAATACAACTTCATGTTATTACTAAAGATTAATGGATTATAACTACTTGTTCACTTAGTATTTCTGACCAAGTGACTAATATTGGGGAATTTTTTAATAACTCACACTATGTACTTATTTTTTCTTTTTTCAACTTTAAACGTCATAACTGAGTAGAAGTAGTTGAAGTCCAATGAATAGGCTAAATTATTATGGAAAAATATGAGATAAAATCATGCATTTTGATCGAGTCAGAAGTGGTTATAATGTTTTTTTTTTTTTTAATTTTAAAGTTGTAGCCATTTTTTTAATTCTGTTTTACGACGATTGAATTTTTTGCACATATTAAATTTATTATATGTAATTTCTTTAAATTATAAATATAAAGGAATAACAAGAGTTTGAGTACTGCTAAAACTAAGTAGAGAAAAGCAACCTGTAAGTTTGTATTGCGAAAAGATGGAATGTTAAAAAACAACATGGGGTTTTATGAGAAAATTAGAGCCAGTCGGGGGTTTTTGTTCATATATCTGCCTTTTATGGATCGATCTGGTTGAATTTCAATAGCGAACAATTCCGGACTATGTTTAATATAATTATATAGGTAATAAAAGTTATATCAACCGAGTCCGCATCGTATCTAAAGCCTTTGGAACACCCATTTCAATGGGCAAACAGACAGACGGACATCGTTTAATAAACTTCGCTACTCACCTACGTTGAAGGGTATAAATCAGAGAAAGAAGCCAATGAGTATAAAAAAAATTAAAGTACTCTAGCACATATCGACAATTTTCAATACTACGCACTCGTATCTGTTTATTCTCATACTTGTGTATATCCATGCGCATTTGATTTCATTCATGTATGTTATCATACTTATTGTGTTTCTTGCTCGCACATATTCAGACACACCCATAGTTATAGCATTGACTTCAAACATTTTTTTTTTGTTAAATTTTTTCATAAATGTTGCCAGAATTTTTTTTTCCAAATTGCTGAATCACAAATAAATACGTTTTTTCAAAATCGTTTGAGTACAATTCAACAAAATTTTATTGTAAAACGATTGTTGACTTTAAAAAAAATTTCTGTGATATAAAGATTTGCGTTCTTATTTAAGAAAATCTAAAAAAATGACTAAATGGATGCAAATTAAAATACGTCGTGTCATTTTAATCGTTCTTAATAAAAACAGAAAAAGTTACCTTAATCCAAAAAAAAAAAATCGAATATTCATATTGGCAGTTAAGAAATAAGATATCACAGGTAAATACATTCATTTATATTATGAGTTTGAGTAGTTTATCTGTTGCCAGTTGCATTTTTAAGACGTTAAAAAATTGTTTAAAATTTAATTGCTGAAGTCAATCAGTATTCCAAAGAAAATGTTAGCCTTAAAGAAGACTTCGACATCATGCTATGGTGGAAAAACAACTCCACAAGGTATCCACGGTTGTCTTAATAAGAATCAAGAATTTTATGAAATTTCCTGCCTGCAGCGCAGCTTTAGATTAAGATTTCTCTTTAGCTGGAAACATAAAAAAAGAAACAGGAAAGATCCCAAAATAGTTGATAGCCTCCTTTTTTAATTATTTTTATAAAAAACCTCTTTCGTAAAATAGATTATAATTTATTATAGCTTTAGAAGCATTATTTTAATTTGATAGCAAATATTTATGTTTTAATATAACTTTAACATAAATTTTTAGGTCGTGGCAACACTGCTTGCTTTAAAATAACCATACAAAATGTTGAAGTTACTTGTCGATACTTACGATACATGCCTTTATGTTATAACCGCTAGAACATTTATATTATAAATGTTACATTTTTATACATGTATGTGTGTATGACAAATTTATTACTAAACAAACGCAAGCCAACACACATACATCTATACTTTAAAATTCTTTATTTTCCAAATCGATTTTATTAAGTACTTAAAATTCTTGGAATTTTAAGTGTTACAACAAACTCTCGCTTGTTGAACTTTTATTGTCAAAATTTCAAAGAATTTTAAGTGTTACAACAAACTCTCGTTTGTTGAACTTTTATTGTCAAAATAATATTTCAAAGAATTTTAAGTGTTACAATAAACTCTCGCTTAAATCAAAACTGATGATTTAAGCAAGAGTATGAACTTTTAGTATTAAGCAATATTGTACCCTATTTTTTATTAAGTATATAACATATTGATTTTAATAAAGAAGCGCAGTAAGAACTGGGCAGCATTGAACTGAACAACTTTCAAAGTGTTTTTTTTTAATTTATTTCACAAAAGTATTCGGACATTTATTTGGCGCAGTCGGTAGGATTCCGCGGAGTGTTATCCTTTCAGGAGAAAATAACTTGTTTCAAATCATTGAATTAACGCGGTAACGTAAGTCCTTTCGAAAGATCGAAGGACGTGAAAAAAAAAAACTTTTGTGAAATTTAAGTCTCTTTGAAAGATCAAAGGACACAAAAAACACTTATACTTTAAAAAGATTAAAAGTAGTTTTTTTGAATTTTTTTTTTGTTTTGTGAAATCCTTCGAAAGATCGAAGGACGTGGAAAAAAAAAACATTTGTTAAATTTAAGTCTCTTTGAAAGATCAAAGGACACAAAAAAAAAAAAAAAAAAAACACATACTTTTAAAAGATTAAAAGTAGTTTCTTCGAATTTTTTTGTTGTTTTGTGAAATCCCTCGAAAGATCGAAGGCAGTGAAAAAAAAAAGAACTTTTTGTGAAATTTAATTGCTTTGAAAGTTTAAAAAAAAAAAAAAGAAACGTAAAGGAAAATATTTCTAAATAAAAAAAGAAAGTAATTAAACTTAAAACGTGAAGAACATTCAATAAAAAGTTAAGAAGAAGAAGTTCAATAAAGGAAACAACCTCATAAAAAAAAAAAATATACAACTTTAACAACGAAGTCCTGCAACACCAACCAGAGGAAACGAGCAACTCCACTACAAAGTAAGGCGATTCTAAATTATTGTTACACAAATTTTTTTTTTTATTATTATTATATTACCCTAAAACTATTTTTAAATGCATAAATGCGTACAATTGAAAAAATTAATATAGAATCGGAGATAGAAAGAATTATATTATACACGCTTAAAGAAGAAGATATTGAAAGATTACAAAGCTTTTTACGCAAAATAACTTTAATAAAATTAAGAGCAAGGAAAAAATATTCAAGAAATAAGAAAAATAATAATAAACAAAAATATATTAGAATTTAATTTTTTAAACAGATTTACTGCTGCTCTGAATTTAGTAAAAATGGTAGACGAAATACGAAACCAACCCAATAGGCTAGTTATTGACCCACTTAAATATTTAAGTAACTTACCAGACTTCTTTGGAGACAGTAAAGATTTACAAAACTTTACAGCACTCATAGACAGAATAAATCCTCATTTAGAAACTTACGATGAGCTATCAAAACAACTTTTCTTGGACATTATAAAATCGAAATTAAAAGGTAAGGCCAGACAGACTATAGAAATCAACTGTCATGCCACTTCCTGGACACAAATGAAAATTGTACTCCAGAATAATTTTGGAGATCGGCGTACCTGCGACGAACTCTTCGATGTTCTTCGAGCAACAACGTTCAAGACTAATACTGTAGAATTTTATAACGAAGTTAAGGATAAATTACACAGACTCAATAACAAAATTGTAATCATATTAGGAGAAACAGACGCTGCTAGACAAAGTGCTAGAAATAACATGCAAACAGCATTAAATATATTTAAAAGTAAAATACCCGAACCAATGAAGACAATTCTTTTCTGTAGAAATCCAATAGACATAGAGGAAGCAATGGACATCTTATTCCAAGCAGGATATGCATATTCCAGCAATCCTGATAATCAAAAACACTTTACACCTAGACACCAACAAACTCACAATAACGGCAACAATTATAATCGCGGTTCATACAAAAACTCTTCCCATAATCGACAAAATAACCAAAATAATTTCCATAACAGTCAGAATTATAGGGAAAACCAAAGATATACTACTTACAACCAAAGACAAAACAACAGAAACCCAGTCCAACAACACTATGGACAAAGCAATGCACCCGATCTAAGACCCCAAAACCAATTTCACCGACAAAATATACCTAGGGAAAGCATTCAGTGGCACAACAACCACAACTTCCAACCAACACAACGACAGGAACCTATGGACGTTAATGTTAACGTAATATCAGAAAATTTTCGGGACAGAGCCTCGGGAAGCAACTTCCACATATAAAAATAAAAACAAAATTAGGACATATAAAATTAATAGTGGATACTGGAGCCACCAATTCAATAATTAACCCAGGAATTTGTCATCCAAAGTGGATACACCAAATTAAACCCCTTATAATTAAAACTATTCAAAACGAAGTAAACGTAAAAGAAAAAGTAATAATTCCAGCATTCAAAGAATTTAAAATTACTGATAAAATGCTACAGTTTTATGTTTTAAAATTTCATAACCATTACGATGGCCTACTAGGCAATGATATACTTAAAACATATAATGCTTGCATAAATTATGCAAATAATTCTATCCAAATAAATGGACAGAATATACCAATATTTTTTGACGATAAAAAAGAGATAAAAAGTAAATCAATTTTTTGTGAAGAACAGTACAACATTTCTAATAGGATGATCGCTACGCAGAAGGTAGACAATTATAGTAACAATGTGAAAGAATATAAAACCTTGGAACACCAAATTAGAACACAGCACCTTAATTCTGAAGAAAAACAACGTCTCTTACTACTTATAAAAAAATATTCATCAATATTTTTCAAAGAAAATACACAACTTAGCTTTACAAACGCCATTAAACATAAAATTAGAACTATAAACGATGTTCCAATAGTCTCAAAATCTTATAGATACCCCTATATACACAAATTTGAAGTTGAAAGACAAATACAAGAGATGTTAGAAAGTAATATAATAAGAGATAGCAATTCGCCCTATTCCGCCCCAATCTGGATTGTGCCAAAGAAAGCCGATGCAAGTGGGGAAAGCAAATGGAGACTCGTCATTGATTATCGCAAATTGAATGAGATTACAATTGACGATAAATATCCTATACCCAACATAGAGGAGATACTTGATAAACTGGGAAGATGCCAGTATTTCACAACCCTCGACCTCGCAAAAGGATTTCATCAGATTGAAATCGAAGAAGAGGATATTCATAAGACAGCCTTCAGCGTTGAAGGAGGTCATTATGAATTTTTGAGGATGCCGTTTGGGTTAAAAACAGCCCCAGCGACGTTTCAAAGATTAATGAATACAGTCCTTAAAGACTATATAAATAAGATATGCTTAGTATATCTAGACGACGTGATTATCTTCTCCACGTCACTACAAGAACATTTGAATTCTATAAAATTAATATTTGAAAAATTAAAAGAAGCCAATTTAAAAATTCAGTTAGACAAGTCCGAATTTTTGAAAAAAGAAACAGAATTTTTAGGACACATTGTTACAATTGAAGGGATAAAACCAAATCCAAAAAAAATTCAATGCGTATCTAACTTTCGAATTCCAACCACCGTAAAACAAATCAAACAATTTTTAGGTCTTACGGGTTATTATAGGAAATTCATTAAAGATTATTCAGCAATAGCGAAACCTATGACAAAATACTTAAAAAAGGATATAAAATTAAATATTTCCGATCCAGAATATCAAAAAAGTTTCAATACACTAAAAACTTTACTCATTAATGAACCAATATTAGCATACCCCGACTTTACAAAGAAGTTTACAGTTACCACAGATGCTAGCAATTATGCATTAGGAGCCATTTTATCTCAAGACAACCATCCAATTTGCTATGCTAGTCGAACCCTTAATGATCACGAAATAAACTATAGCACCATCGAAAAAGAACTACTTGCTATAGTATGGGCAACAAAATATTTCAGGCCTTACTTATTTGGAAGAAAATTCACTATAGAAACAGACCACAAACCATTAACGTGGCTTTTTTCAATTAAAGAACCAAACTCTAAACTCGTGAGATGGCGTCTAAGACTTTCTGAATTTAATTATGATATAAAGTATAAAAAGGGAACTAAAAACAGCAATGCCGACGCATTGTCAAGAATAGAAAACGAACCAATTAGTATAAACGTGATGAATTTAAGTGATACAACAATAAAAGAAACCCCAACAGCTATTAACCTATTTAAAAACCAAATTATTATAAAGAAGATAACGTCCGGATCAGTTAGAATAAGAAATAGGAATGTCTTTAAAAACAAAAGAAAAACTATCTTTATGAAAGAATTAGATAAAGAATGTGCTATCACTTTGCTAAAAACGCATTTTAATCCCACTCAACTAAATGCAATCTTAATAGATGACGATTTTTTCCCTGTTTTCAAAGAGACGTTTGACGAATTGTTCTCAACTAATACAAATTTCAAAATAGTACGATGTTTCAATTTGGTAGAAGACATAGAAGATGAAGGAAAATTAAGTGAAGAAATAAAAATAGAGCACCATGATAAGAACCATAGAGGTATCACAGCAGTTTTTGAAGAGTTGAAAAACCGAATCTACCATCCTCAACTTAAATTAAGAATAACTCAATTTATAAACAATTGTGAAGTATGCAACGTAGAAAAATACGACAGAAAGCCTCCTAAAGTACCCTATAAAATAACAGAAACACCCAACAAGCCTCGAGACATTATTCATATTGACGTTTTCTATACTTTACAAAAACAACTATTTCTGACTATAATAGACAAATTTACAAAATTCGCTTCAGCATTTAGAATTTGTGGAAGAACTTGGGTAGAATTTAAATCAAAACTTATTCAATACTTCTCAATATATGGTAAACCAAGAAAAATTGTTGCAGATAACGAACTCGGGTTTAAAGCAATCCCATTAGTACAATTTTTAAAGGATGAAAACGTTATAATACACTATACCTCCAATAGCAATCACACCTCGAATGCAGACATCGAGAGACTACATAATACCATTAATGAACATATTAGACTTTTGCGACATGACGAAAGAACCCACAACGAAACTATCGAAGATAAAATATCTAGAATAATAGGGTTTTACAATAATACAATACATAGTACTACAAAGGTAAAACCAATTGACTTCATAAACGGAAAAATCTCAGAAGAAGAATACCCAAAATTTTATGAACTAATACTACGAAAAAAAACTAAATATATTAATACATTAAACAAAGACAGGACTGATGTCGAAATAGAGAACGGAGAAAATTTTATTAAGGAAATAAGAGGCGGGAAAAACCACCGTAAGTATAGGAAAATTAACGCGACCAAAATAGATAATGAACACCTAAAAGAGAATAAAACAAATCTTAAATATTACAAAACCCATGTTAAACCATTTAAAAAATTCCAGATTAGAGCAAACAATGCTTAGATATTGATTAACACGCACATATATTTTTAGATGCAAACCTGGACTATAATTTTCATCTTATTCACACCCATAAGAGCGCAACTACTGAACATCCAAGACTTGACAAGTAATAATGGTTACCTCCCAATCAAAGTGGACGAAGTTAAAACAATTGAACAATATAATAAAATCCTTCATGTAATCAACATAACGGCATATACAGACAGTCTTTACCTCTTACAGCAGAACATAAAAACAATAAACAGCAGCCTTACTAAAACTAACCCCGAAACAAGCTCTCTACTTGATAGTATAACAAAAAACTATGAGATATTAAATGTAAAAATAAGTAACTTAAAACCGCACTTCAGAGAAAAAAGAGGCCTTATTAACGTATTAGGAAAAGGGTTAAAATATATTGCCGGATCTATGGACAGCGACGACGAGACTCAGATAAACAATGCCCTCAATTCAATGAAAACTCAAGTAAATAATTTCACAACTTTTAATAATCTCATAAGTAATCAAATTAAGAATATTACTAATCACATCAACCAAAAACAAATAGTAATCAGCACTTATTTCAATAAATTTAAAAACTTTCTTCAAAATAAAATTAGAGATTTGGAAGACGAATTTAGACTTATAAGCCACATATATCAAGTAAATAATGACATTACCCTTTTAAAAAACCATGTGGACGACATTGGCCAAATAATTTTTTCCAGCAAATTAGGAATAATCCCAACAGACATACTTACGAAGACAGAACTAGATTTAATTACCAGCTTTGATAGCTATACTAATATCAAAGTAGCAGTAATATTTGAAAATGAAAACATCGTTATAATTCTTTTAATTCCACAATATTCAAATTCTGTACTGTCAAAAATTATATTTGAACCAATACCTAATTCAAAAAACAAATCTATATCACTTAAAAGTAACGGAGTACTTGTTAGCAAAAATAATAAAATATATGAAACAAATGTTAAAGAAAATCTAAAGAAAAATTTAATACAGATTAATGATAATTGCTTAGAAAATATTGTTAATTTTAAAGAAGCCCATTGCAATATGACAACCATGGATATTACCAGTGTAAACGAAATAATACCAGGTATTCTAATATTTAAGAATTTTTATTCCAAAATAACACATAATTGTAATAATAAATATGACTTAAAAATAACGGGCACTTTTCTTATCAAATTCGAAAATTGTGAAATTTATACATTAGATAATAATTTTACAAATGTTAAAATAAAATTATACGAAAATTTTATCTTACCCAATTTTATAACTAAAATAAAAGAAAACTCTAATACAACTTTTGCTGATTTAAAACTAGAAACTCTATACTTAGAGCAAATTAAATATGAAGAAACTATTAAAAAAATACTTTACCATAACAATAAATCAAAAATTATTAATATAAGCATTAATATAATAATAATACTTGCAATTTTGATATTGATTTTAATTTTATTCTATATGAAACCTAAAAGTAAAGTTCTAATTTCGCCGGAGCCTCAATCTAACGGTGGGGGTGTTATAACCGCTAGAACATTTATATTATAAATGTTACATTTTTATACATGTATGTGTGTATGACAAATTTATTACTAAACAAACGCAAGCCAACACACATACATCTATACTTTAAAATTCTTTATTTTCCAAATCGATTTTATTAAGTACTTAAAATTCTTGGAATTTTAAGTGTTACAACAAACTCTCGCTTGTTGAACTTTTATTGTCAAAATTTCAAAGAATTTTAAGTGTTACAACAAACTCTCGTTTGTTGAACTTTTATTGTCAAAATAATATTTCAAAGAATTTTAAGTGTTACAATAAACTCTCGCTTAAATCAAAACTGATGATTTAAGCAAGAGTATGAACTTTTAGTATTAAGCAATATTGTACCCTATTTTTTATTAAGTATATAACATATTGATTTTAATAAAGAAGCGCAGTAAGAACTGGGCAGCATTGAACTGAACAACTTTCAAAGTGTTTTTTTTTAATTTATTTCACAAAAGTATTCGGACATTTATTTCCTTTACTCATACGCATTCAAAGGATTACCCATAAGCATGTGTGTTTGTTCATACTCATACCGGTCGATATACAAACTTATTCATGCTCATACTTATTGGTAGTCATACCTGCCTGTACTTGTGCTCGGTGGCGTATGAATAGGTTATAAGTATTAAAAATATAACTTTTTGGCTTTCTCTGGTATAAATATACCCCTAGTTGAGGAAGTTTAAGGCATGCTCTGTTACTTGTAGACTTAACAATTGGATCTTTGCTTCGAAACAACTCACGTCCCACTTGGGGGTCTACTCTCTATTGCTAATTTCAAAGAACGAGCAATTCGCAGAAAAACAAGATATAAAAACATTATTTTTAAGAATATATTTGTTTGTAGATTTAACACCGATTAACAAAAATATTAATTATATTGAACCAGTTCAAATATACCTTGCAAAATATACTTTTGCACGTTCTTTTATTTTTGTTTAATTTTTTTTTTTTTTTTTTTTTTTTTGAAATTTCTAAAATAGTCATGATTTTCATTATCTACTAATTTATGTGCTAACTTGTTATAAGTGAATGGTAAATCGCTTTTGTATTAAAAAAAACGATTTTTCGCAATCGAATTTACATATCAATGGCTTGATATAAAAAAGGCCTAACTCGATTTTTGGTTTGTTCACAGAGAAAGAAAATAACTTAATAAAAACTTAAATTATTAAAATCCGTGAAATTTAAGATATTTTAAAAAATAATCGAGTAAGGCTTTTTTATATTAAGCCATTCGATATGCGATTTTATACTAAAATTTATAATTGGGCTTTCATAATCGATTTTTTTATTATTATCAAAATTTTAGCAAGCTTAAATTTTTATCGTTATTAAACAAACAGAATATGAATGTTTACGATACCATTTCAAATTTATTTTTGGTTATACATACATGTGTGTTTAGGTATGTATATGGGCATTTTCCCAGAATGGTCTACCAGGATGAAAAAATAAAATGTCGATTATCATCGTCTTTTATTGTTTATTATTAGAAAAAAAATCTATGATCTTATAAAAGAATGGTTTCCTAGCATATCTGAGCTGTTTTACTTGAGGAAATTGGGCTGGAAACTGGAAAATTTTATAATTTCCTGTATTTTCTACTTCTAAAGGTATTTTTATATACTTATTTTACATGCAAAAAATATGTTATGTTTACACTCTTTCTTCATAATCTCTCAATTACAATCAATTGTAAATGGTGTGTTAAGTTTTTTTGTTAAGGAAATTTTAAGACATTTATAGTAAACTGCATGGTGATAATAATAAAAAAAACATATGGAAAAATCGTACGTTCGCGATCCGTACGTTCGCGACCGGTACATTAGCCAATTAAATAAAAACCAACAGAGATATTTTATTTTGTAAATACTGGATGGAGAACTACATAAATACACTTTAAAAATAAATTAATCACTTTTGAAAATTCCGTTTCATTACGTAGATTTTTACATTTCACTACTGTCAGCCAAAGTTGAATTCTATTTTGCGTACGTTTGCGACCACACGTTTTTAACTCTTATTATGAAAACTTAAACTTGATGAAATCCATCTTTTGTACTAAACAAAGAGCTACCCAAATGCTATCGAATCGCAAAAAAAATGCTAGGAAATGTTTTGGTTTCTATATTATTTGAACATCAAAAGGAAATGCCCATATGCAGTTTGACAAGTTTGAAGTAAAACACAGTTGAAGTCTTACGTATTAACCTATTAACACCTTGATAGACAATAAAAAAACCGTTCTAAACGTATTCGTACCAAACCAAACATTCAAAGTGGACTTTGGAAAATTTACGATAATATCGACCCCTTTGCGCGAAATTAACGTATGTTACAAAAACCAAATTTTACAGGAGAGCAATTTTTCTACTTTTCTGCTATCACTGAAAATATACATTAAATTTTTGGAGCAACGAAGTAGAATTCGCCTACAATATTTTGTCAGGTGACGTCTCTTTGAATGTAGAACAAGATTGCATCAAAAACTCAAAATGGTCGACATAATGAAACACAAATATTAATTTAACCATAATTTGATCAATAAGATTCCTGTTAAGTTATGCCAACATTAAAACAACCCAGTATTTAATCGAATTTAAATCCACTAGCAGAGTCGGAAAAACAGAAAGCCATTTGTCCACAGACTGACGAAATTACTAGGGAATAACTGTGCATCCTTGTACAAAATTTCTCTGTAAATTTGGGCTTTTAAAGCTAAATTTATAATAACTTAGCAAAGATACAAGAAAGTTTTTTTTACAAAATCCTCAAAACAAATTTATTTTAAAAGATTTTTGTAATCAATTTCTACTAAAAATGTAATGTCTCTTATTTAACTCTAAAATGAAAAACTCAAAGTGTCATAATAAACAGGTACTTAAAATGTTTACGATTAAAAAATGTAAACTACCAAAAATAAGCAGTACAACTAAATTTTTAATAAGTCAATTAAATCCATATCTTGTCGAGCCTAAGAAAAATGATTTGAAACTGAAAATGTAATGTAATTATTATGCATTATATGTATGTTTTTAGTGTGGAGACAAAAGTATGATTTGTGGACAAAAGCACAGAGCTTTGTGACAAAAGTTCAAATATGTAAATCTTTTAAATTTGAAAGTGATTTTATTTTATTTTTGTTGATTTCAAGGGCAAAATCGCACATTATAACATTTTAAATATGTATAAATACCTAGTTGGGTGGCTGGTATAGGTGCTACAAACAAAATAAAATCAAAACACGCAAAAATATAGCAAAACAAAAATCATAAAAAAAAACAAATCAATGAACCATAGATGATTGTTTATGTTATGTCTAGCTAAAGTTAAAACCAATAAATAATATTTACAAAGGCGTACATATCTTTAATTTGGCTACAATAAATTTATATAATGTACTTTAATGCTTTCTCCTATTTAGATAAATAATACATTGTTATTTTTTTAATGTTTTTTTTTTTTTATCAATTCTTTTTTTTATTATAACTTACCCACAAATTATAATACCAAAACATTGTACTAAAGCTGGATAAAAATTATTCATAGCTATTGTAGGATCATGATCAGGAGCTGGTGTCGTTGTAATGGCAGCTGTAGTAGAAGAATTTATAGCTGCCGATAAGCCGTCTTCTATAGAAGTTTTGGTGGAAGTATCAAAATCTTCAAAATCTTTAAAATTTTCTGCATTCGCGATATGAGCATAAACAGCCGAATCACCATGCAAAGCTGCCAACATCATCGAACTATCCATATTGAAAAATTTTATTTGATAGAAGTGAAACGTGTTCGTAACAAAAATTAGGGTTTTTTAAGCAAAGACAATGTTTTAGGGATGGTCAATTTTATCAGTAAAATGTTGGATTTTAAGTGGAATTGAATTATCTATTTAGTATTTTTTTTTTAACTACGTCATTGTGTGGGTTAATTGTTTTTAGGTTCTTTGTCTCTATTTAATCTATAAAAAGTGGGTGAAAATACGTCAAAGGTCGGCGCAAATAGGAAAGAAATTTCAATTAAAAAGCGCAAGTCTATCTACGGTTAATATTAATTGAAAATTTCTGCAACATTTTTTAAGCAAAATTTTATTATGCACCTTAAGTAAATTTTTGATATTTTTTTTCAACTAATTTATTATTAAAGCACTTTCATTTTTCAAAAAAAAAAATGTTTACTTTATTTTTCTATTGTACACTTAAACACTTTTTATTTCCTGATTCTATTTAATTTTTATAAATAAATTGTTATAATTAATAAAATATTTTTAAATCAAGTATAAATAACAATTTCTTTGTTTTATTCATCAATTATGGTAAGAATTTGTTTATTTAATTATAATTTTATCTTTTTTCACGCTAAAAATTCGATACTATTTCAGACGTACACTCGCGTTGACATTTTGTTAGGAAATGTCAGACAAAAGAGAACAACTTGCTTATATCAGCTGTAATAAAATGCTGCCAGATCAATTAAGGGTTTTTTTATAAAAAAGGTGTTAGGTAACGTAAATTTTGTTGAAAACAAAATTGAGGTGTCTAAGCATATATTGGATATTTTGCTAGAAACCAGAATGCATAAGTATGTTCAGTTCTTTTAGTTATTTTGTATTCAATAATTTTTGCGTAAATGTGTTTCTAACGAAAACTTTTTACACAAACAAAACATGCACACAAGGAGAAAAAAGTGTGGATGTAACTCATGTCGAAAACCATCAAAAGAGATTACGTCGTTACATGGGGTCTTCACCTGACAATTTTTTGTCATAATAAACGTCAAACTTCATTTAAAAAAAAAACGCTGACAAAAATTTTAAATTTTTTTTTTATATATACTTTGACCTTTGGTATAACAAAAAATTGTCAGGTGAAAACCCCATGTTACGTTAAAATGTCATAAAATTGCACACGAAGAAGATCTGATATTGCAGACGCACTTACAGACCTACCTAAACAAGAGCGGCAAGCGTTTTTTTAAACATGCAAAGTCTATTGCCAATACAATTTCAATAAAATAAAACTACCAAGCGAACTATCAAATAAGATTTTCCAGCCGGGTGGTGTTAAACTCGCGTTCTTAAGGTTTGTTTCGTATAAACTGTATGAAAATAATAAGTTTTGACATAAAACAGACGCTTGCCGCTCTTATTTAGGTAGCTCAGATAGGGGTTTTTTGCCAATCTAGCCGGACATTAAGCAAAAAATTTTATTTAAGAAATGGAAAAATTGAAGTACGCAGCTCAGACAACAAAGTTCTGCATCGTATAGTGAATTTTCAAGTCTTTTGCTTGAGATTTGTGATTTTGGGACACTGTTAAAACCAGGAAAGTTGATTAAATTGCATGCGTGTTCATTGACTTTTTACGGTTTTGGGAGGTTTACAATATATTTTTTTGTAGATAAACGAATAAAGATTTTACATTGAATTTTTTTTTTTCTGTGAAAGACTATATAAACAGCTTATTATGAAAATTTTTAGAAAAATTTTATTTGAATTTTTTATGATAAAAAAATTAGTACGAAATTAAAAAAAACGATTTTTTTGTTCACTTTTTTGTAAAAAAAAAAATTTAAAAGGTTTTTGAAGGTGAGTTCCGCTGAGTTCTTAAAAATGTAATACATCACGATAAAGTTTGAAATCTCTACTTTTAAATTAAAAAAAAAAAAAACGTTGCGCGTTGTTGCGCCATTTTTTTATGATTTTTTGAAAATTTCACCTTTTTTCTGTTTTTGCTCATCTTGCATAGGTACATATGATAGATACCCTTTCGTCAGTCATAAAATGTGTTGGTTGTACGTACATAGATGTTTTTTATTTAAATTATTACATCTAAGACTAATATTACCTGTGTAAAAAAGGGATGTGCGAAACAGTAATTAACGGGTTTTAATCACCTGTGTGGCCGCTAAATGACGTTATTTTATGGAGCAACATAAATGTACCTGTTTTACATAACTTTTAAAATCATTAACAACAAAAATAATATATAATAAAAAATCAAATCTGGGCTCTAGTTTTTAGTTTTTTTTAAATATATATTGTGGTTATAGCATACAATTATGAAGCTTTGAGAGTAAAATGGAAAAAGTGTATAATATATGGCGCAACTGTAATGAATGAGGCATTGTTGCCTATCGGGCTATTATCAGAAGAAGCGTCTGAGGCACGAAATAAACATTTTCGGCTTTACAGGCAGAATTTTGCTAGAAAGTTTTCGAGGGTTCAGTGTAACAAAGATGTTATAAATAGACTTTTGCTCAGTTCTGATCCACTGATTACTACCTCCCCCTACCCATTAATGCTCAAAAATTTAATTTTTATAGTATTAAGGCGTTAGTCATCTATTTCTTTTAATATTTACATTTTTTTAAATATTATTTTATGTAACCGCCCTCAAAAGGGGGCGGGGGCGAAAAGTTTAATTTTACGATCTCATGGGTCTTATTTTAGGTTTTTTAACTTTCGCCGACGTTAAAAGTTGCATTTGCCAAACAAAAGTATGGGAAAAGTTAAAAAAAAATTGAATTTTTCAGAGGTTGGATTAGTTCTTCTAGGGGGAACCTTTTCCTGCTTGGTCCGATTTTATTTATTTTTGAGGTTTACCTGCCTATGACAATATCACATATTTCTGCCAAGTTTCATCGATCTAGGGGCACTCAATAACTTTTAAGAAGCAATATAAGCTAAAACAAAAAGTAATGTCCGGCTAGATTGGCAAAAAACCCCTATGTGAGACGTTGAGAACACCAGTCACACTTATCGTTGACGGCGACCAAAATTTACTAAACTTGAAAATTTTTAAACGACGGCAGCAAAAATACAACCGTCGGCTATCTATACATATAAAAATGAAAAATGTTTGTATGTTTGTATGTTGGCTTATAGACTCCTAAACTACTGAACCGATTTTCCTGAAATTTTTACAGTAGCATCACGTGAGCCCTAAAAATAAAAAAGCTACTTATTTTTTCGATAGGGGCAGGGGAATTGGTACCCCCCCATTGGATGCCAATATTAAATATCGCACATCTTAAGAGCCGCTTCACGCATTTTGTTGAACTTTTGGTAGTAAAATCTTCTGAGCCCCAAAATTGAAATAAAGTAGCAGCGGTGGAAGTGGTTTCCCCCATAGGACGCCAATGTTTAATATCGCATATCTTAAGAACTGTTATAGTGAGAATGTTCAAACTTTGTAGAAGTCACTCTTATGGTATACTACACTTTTGAAATAAAAATAAAGTGGGTAGGCGCAGGGGGAGAATACCTCTCATAGCATGCATATATTAAATATCGCTCAACTGAAGAGCTATTAAAGGGAGAGTCTTTAAACGTGGTTAAACCTACTATTATGGTAAATTATAAATTTCAATATAAAAATGGGCGGGGTTGACAGAGGAGGAGCAGTACCCCTCATAGATAGAAATATAATTAAGAGCCGCTAAAGGCATTTTGTTGAACTTTTGGTAGTAGGATCTTCTGATCCCCAAATTTTAAATTAAATAGCAGCGGAGGAAGTGGTTTCCTCCCATAGGACGCCAATGTTTAAATCGAATATCTTAAGAACTGTGAGAATGTTCAAACTTTGCAGAAGTCACTCTTATGGTATACTACCCTTTTGAAAATAAAATAGAAAGCGGGTAGGCGCCGGGGGGAAAACCTCCCATAGGATGCATATTTTAAATATCGCTCAACTGAAGAACTATTAAAGGGAGAATCTTCAAACGTGGTTAAAGGTACTGTTATGGCAAACTTTTAATTTCAATATAGAAATGGTCGGGGTAGACCGAGGAGGAGCAGTACTCCTCATAGATAGAAATATAATTTAGAGCCGCTGCACTCATTTTGTTGAACTTTTTGTAGTATGATCTTCTGAACCCCAAAATTGAAACAAAATAGCAGCGGGGAAATGTTACCCCCCATAGGACGCCAATGTTTAATATCGCATATCTTAAGAACTGTTATAGTAAGAGTGTTCAAATTTAGTAGAAGTCCTATGGAATACTACACTTTTGAAAATAAAAATAAAGCGGGAAGGCGCAGGGGGAAAAACATTCCATAGGATGCATATATTAAATATCTCTCAACTGAAGAAGTGGTTAAAGCGGTGTAGCGAAGCGCACCGGGTTAAGCTAGTACCAAATAATGTATAGTGCGACTTTAACATGTAGTCTACAACTGACATGAAATGCTTAACATTAACAATAATATGATGTTAGTGTTAAGTATAGACTCATCATGTTAGAGGTTTCCTCATGTTATAACACGGTTTTATAACATAATGTTATAACAGCAAATCATGTCAGTTGTAGACGGGGAGTTATGTTTGTTGTTTGCAAACACATGCTAACGAGCTTTGAAAACATTTGTATATTTTATAAAAATGTTAAAAGCAAAATAATTAAACAATAAAAAAATGTGCCAAGAACAAATTATTATTATTCTTTGCATTTTTCATTGTTTTTTTTTAAACCTTTTCTTAAGCTTCACTTCGGAAAATCAAATCTTGTAACGTTAATTTAACCGCCGTATACTCAATGCAAATGGATGAAACTTTTCAGGCATACATATTCCCGATGACAATACACGAATACATGGGTGTAGCCAGGATAAAATCTAGGGGGGGGCAAACATTTTTTTTGGTAAAATGCCTTTTTGACCGCCTTTTACTCAATGCAAATGGATGAAACTTTGCAGACATACATATTCCCGATGACAGTACACGAATACATTGGCGTAGCCAGGATAAAATCTAGGGGGGGGGGGCGGGCAAATTTTTTTTAAATGTTTTTTTTTAATAAAAGCGTTTCTTAAAAAATTTTTTTAAATGTTCTTATTTGTGTTAAAATTTTTTCTCTCCATTTTTATTCGTGAATACACGAATACATTGGCGTAGCCAGGATAAAATCTAGGGGGGGGGGGCGGGCAAATTTTTTTTAAATGTTCTTTTTTAATAAAAGCGTTTCTTAAAAAATTTTTTTAAATGTTCTTATTTGTGTTAAAATTTTTTCTCTCCATTTTTATTCGTGAGTTTATTTTGACAGTTCAATGCGGGAACTTTTCTCACAAAAATGTTACAGACATATGTTTTCTGTAAATTGCCGAGTAATCTGGGAGTTATCATTTGGCAGTGTAGACAATGACACGCACATGTTAAATGTCTATTGTAAATAGCATTGCCTGGGGTATAATAAGACACTAGTACTGGTGACTGCGTCAATAGTGAATCAGTACAGATTCACTAGTGACATTTCCTGCAGGGAACCGACAAGAACCGACTTGTTTAAATTTTCTTCATACAAAACAAAAACAATTTAACGCACACAAGTACAAATTTTGGCTCATATACACGAAATTTGACAATTGGGTTCTAACTGGGGTAAACAGCTGACAAACATATGGGCAAACGAGTCTACCTTGTGTATTTCTACCATGGAGCACAGTTTGTGTGTTCTTCTATTGTGTGCCCCGGTAGGCTAGCTAGTACAACGACACCCACAATAAGGCTGACTATTTCAATGCCCATTGAACAGGTCTGCGCAAGAAGCCTGATGAACATTGTTTTTGATCTTTTGAGCTGTCAAGGAAATATATTTTTTTTTTTAATATCAATCAAGGCGAATTGACTAGAAGGTGGGGTAAAGTCAAAATGTAATGTTTTTTTCGGTGGTCGACTTGTCAAAGTTTGTATACAAACTGGTTTTTTATGTAAACAAACCTGTTTTTTTTACTAGTAATATTTTTGACAACCCGACCACAGAAGCATTGTAGTTGTAGAGTTGACCTCACCTTCTAGTCAATTTGCCTTGATATCAATGAAACGGGCTTTATTGGAAGAAAAAATTTATGAAATTTAAATGTGATTAAACTTAACGTGTCTGATTCTAATATTATAATTTATAAGATATTGTGTCTTGTTGTGTTATGGCGATTTCTTTTCCGAGAAAAATGTTGCATTAATGTTACATGTTCTACATTTTTGTGTTCGTTTGTACAAAAAATACAACTGTGGGAAAAATTTTCAAGTTCTTTTGTGAATATGTTGATGAAAAACATGCAAAACATGTTGCATGTTTTACCCTTACTTTAACTTAAGGTGTTCAACTGCCCTTTTCTAAAACTTTGGTGCTTACTACTTTGTTTGTACAACAAATGTTTTATTTTGTTCGTCATAATTCATACCGCTCATAATTTTGTTAAATATTGATTTTAAAACAAAATATAAAAATATTTACAAATTAAAATCAAAAAAAGTCTATTTATATTATAATCGTTTTAATTTTTATAAGCCATTAGTGATGTTAATATTTGTTTCCAACCCGTAATAGCATGCAGAAACTGCTTAAATAGCTTTAAAAATCGCTTATTAAGTACATTAATGATGAAAGTGTAATAGTTGTAAATAAAAGCACTAATTGTGTTCTATTGAAATTGCACAACATGTAACACTTCGAGTGATTTTAGGTAACATTAGAAAATGTTACATGTATGTACTGTAACATATTTTTCTCAGAAAAGAAATCGCCATTAGAAAATCCAATGAATAAATACAAATACAAAATACAAATACAAATTTCTGCCATGTGGCCACCTCGGCTAGCGTGTAGAAGGCACCAATTTTCAACAACTTTTCGCATTCTGAACATCATCGTTTTTGAAGACAATGACTCCGCCAGCCCATAAAGTGCACGAAACAGTAATTTTTATGGATTTAATGTTGTTTCGACAAAAGCTTGTGGATTCTACTCACTCCAAATGCGACAATTCTGCTTATTTACGTACCCATTCAACCAGAAATGGGGTTCATCGGGAAATAAAATTATGAGTGGAAGTTCAAAATTAATATCAATTTGTGCTTCAGCCCATTTTCCGAACTATTTTGATTAAAAATTTCAACGATTTGCGCGATGCTTGATTCGTAATAAGTCAAAAATCGATTCATAATGAAATTTCAAAGCAAACTAAACCAAAAGCAACTATCAGCTGTTAAATGGGAGCTCAAATAAAAGTTGTTCACATAAAAGAGATAGGTTGTGTTAACTCTTTAGAACCTCATGTGTAAAAACTTAGTTTTTCACTATTCTGGATTTTCATATAACTGGGTATACATTTTATAACCGAGCGTCTACTGTATTTTAATTAATTTTATAAAGTATAATATACTGTGAGCGTCAAAATAAAGTGTACAGCTTGTTTTCCAATATTAAAAGGGTTATGTTAGTTATACAAAGTTAAATTTCTACTTTGCCAAATTTGATCAGACTTCAAGCTTGCTGTCATCTGTGAAAAAAACGTTGCTTCAAAAAGTGACAAAAGCAACTTGGACAAAAAAAAGCGTGATAAAAGATAGAAATAAGAAATTCAACGGAAAAAATATAATCTCTAAAGTGAAGCGTGATAGGGTTAGCTTTTGTAAGACGTCCTAAAACCGATGGATCAGCCCAACAGTAACTCGATATCAACTCAAGTAAACATCTGGAAACATTTGGACAGACAAATTAAAAAAAAAAACATTGGCAGCAAGCACTCTCTGAATAAAATTCTGCAGGAAGAGTAGTTAAAATTGTCTACTGAGCTAACTTTAAAATGGGTGGAATTAATGCCAAAGAGACTAGAAGCCGTCCTTAAAGCAAAAAGAAATCAATCAAAGTATTAACCACTTCACTTTTCTTAGTATTTTAAAACTGTACACTTTTTTTTGACGCGCTTAAAACGGAATAAATTAGTTTTTTTATTGTACTGTTTTTGTTGTTTTTTTAATATTTCAAATTTTAAGTTTTAAATTGTAATAACAGTGTCCAAAGTTTTGTAAGTGATAATAAACTTCTAAAAATTTGAATTCTTTTTTGCTAAAATAACACTTTTTTACAAGGTATATTTATAGCAGGTAGTCTCGGAAAGCCAGCTGGTTATTTTTTATTTGCTTGTTTTGCGATACAAACTGTCAAATGTTGTATAGTAAACCAGTAAACAAGTTTTTTGTCTCTTTTCAACCCCTTTGCTGTCTGACAGTTCGTATCGCAAAACAACAATAAAAAGCCCTGTTGTTTGTTTTATTGTACAATTGTTGTAATCTCGCGGCTACCTGCTATAAATATACCTTGCTTTTTTATATTGGAAAACCTGTTGTACTTTATTTTGACGCTGACAGTACATATTTTTTGTATTTTCTTTAAAACAATTTTTTTTGTTGATGGAATTTTGCATAGAAAAACACATATTTCGTAAAAAAAGAGGAACATAAAGATTATCCTCTATGCAATTTGTTCAGGGTATATTCGGACCTCTAAGTTCAAAAAAATATTTGTAAGCCCAAACAATGAGTTGTTTACCTTACAGGTGAGAAAACATCAATGAGTGCCTTGGAGCAGCCTTGGGCATTTAGTAATAGAAAACACAGTTTTTGGAGACACTCGTAAAACTGCTCTGAGTGGAGAAGCAGCTCGCGCTTTTTGTCATTATTTCTGAAGGACAAACAGGTCGTTTTTGTTTGTCTGCTTTTGTTGCGTTTTGCGTTGTCACCCCGCATTGGTTAGTGTTTCGGCGTCGTATAACTGTACCGAGTTACAGTTTTTGCGGTATCTGCATTAACTATGTGACTGGTGGATTAATAACTCAGACGTTTTACCGGTGGAGTTCCAAGAAAATAACTCAGACGTTTACTGGTGAGACCAAAATACTCTGTAGCGGATTCTGGAAGCTCTCGCCTCCCTAAACGAAGGTTTAGGTCGAACGAGGTTTGGCGGTTAAAGCTCCAAAAATTGTGTGGTACCCTGGCATTATAACTTAAATAGTTCGCCAAAAACTTACAGTTTTAAGCAAAATCAATAAAAAAAAGTTTTTGAAGAATTCAGTTATTGAAAATAAAATCTAACCAATTGTTTTTGAGATTGTTTACAATGCTTTAAGGACTTTTAAAACTTCTAGAAATGTTTTACTACATATTTTAACAACTATAACAAAAGGTTAATATAAAAAAAAAAATTATATATTGATCGTTTGTACAACTTTTGTGACAACGTTAAATTAAATTGGTAATTATGCGTTAACCAAGGTATATTTACACAAGGTAAACTCGTTGGCCCATATGTTTGTCAGCTGATTACCCCTAGTTGGAAGCTTAACGTCAAATTTCGTGTATATGAGAAAAAATTTGTACATGTGTGCGTTAAATTGTTTTTTTTTTATATGAAGACAATTTTGACAACTCCGTTCCTTTTATAGAGCAGCATGTATACACTCCCAAATGAGTCTACCTTGTGTAAATATACCTTGGCGTTAACGTTTTACGAAATTAGTTTCAACCAGGGTCTATCCAATGGATAGGCCTTGGTTTCAACGTGTAAAATAAAAAAAAAACACTTATTAACAACAATGTTTTAATAAACAACTGTTCACTAAGTTGCCACATATTTAGAATTTTGTATCAAAACAAATACATAAAATTAGTCATCATTTCGAAGATTCCAATAAAACTTAAAACTGTTTAATTTAACTAAGTTTTCCCTGAATTTTAAACAAATTTCTTCAAAAAAAACTTTTTTAATAAGGCGAAACCATGAATCGTTTATTTGGAAAAGGAAAACCCAAAGAGCCAGCTCCAAATTTAAACGATTGCATAAAGGGAGTAAGTTGTTTGTTATTGTCGAAGCAATTTTTTTATGAGGAATATAAGATATATTTAAGAAAATATATAAATTCAGGTGGATCAACGCGCAAGCAACATAGAAGAAAAAATTACCAAATTAGAAAATGAATTGCGAAAATATCGGGAACAAATGTCCAAAATGCGTGAGGGGCCAGCTAAGAATTCGGTAAAGCAAAAGGCAATGAGAGTGTTGAAACAAAAAAAGGCGTAAGTTTATATGGTGAGCAATAAGTTTGGTACATTACTTTATTGAATTTTTAGTTATGAACAACAAGCAGACGCTTTAAGAAACCAATCATTTAATATGGAACAAGCCAATTACGCAGCACAATCACTAAAAGATACCCAGGCAACTGTCGCTGCCATGAAAGATGGCGTTAAACATATGCAAAAAGAATTTAAGAAAATCAATATCGACCACATTGAGGTAATGTAAAAAATTGTTTCGAAAAAGTGTATATTTAATATTTTGTCTTTATTAAGGATATACAAGATGATATGGCTGATATGTTAGAGCAAGCAGATGATGTCCAGGAAGCTTTGGGTCGCACTTATGGTATGCCCGAAGTTGACGATGATGAACTTGAAGCGGAGCTGGATGCTTTGGGTGATGAAATTGCGCTTGATGATGATGCTAGTTATTTGGACGATGTTGTAAAAGCTCCATCTGCACCTGATAAGGAACCTGGTACTGACAGTATTATTCCAGGCAATAAGGTAAGTTTTTTTTTTTACTAATATTTGTAAATATTACATTTTAAAACCGCTTGTTAAGAATAATTTTCATTGAAAATTCGTTTTGTAAACATTTATCAATTTTAAAATATTTTTATGAATACAGGCATAAATCTTAACTCTAGTAGCTTAAAAATTTTGTAAAAACATATTTCTAATAGAGCTACCTAAACAAGAGCGGCAAGCGTTTTTTTAAACATGCAAATTCTATTGCCAATACGTTTTCAATAAAATAAAACTACCAAGCGAACTATCAAATAAGATTTTCCAGCCGGGTGGTGTTAAATTCTCGTTCTAAAGGTTTGTTTCGTATAAACTGTATGAAAATGATAAGTTTTGACATAAAACAGACGCTTGCCGCTCTTATTTAGGTAGCTCAGTAACAGGGCAAAGAAATTAAAAAAAATTTTTTATATACAAAAAAATAGCATCATTCATGTCAAAAAGAACCTATTATCGAAAACTATTCAGAAAGTAAAATTTGTTAGGCAGGACAAAACTTGTTTTTATACCCACACCACAATAGTGGAGAGGGTATTATGCATTTGTGCTGAAGTGTGTAACGCCTTAAAATAGTGGTCCTAGACCCACCTTAAAGTATACCGATTTACTCAGAACCACTTTCTGAGTCGAACTAGCGATGTCCGTCCGGCTGGCTGGCTGTCCATGTAACCTTGTGCGCAAAGTACAGGTCGCAATTTTGGAGATAATTTGATAAAATTTGGGTCATCGATTCTTATTGGCATAAGGACCAAACCGAAGGGCCGAATCGTAGGACCACGAGGGAAGATAGGGGGAAATTTCTTCCTCTCAGAAACTATCAAACCAATTTTAATGAAATTTAAAACATAGATAGAAGCATATCTATATTTACACAAAATATATAAATTTTAAAAAAAATCGGACCACGAGGGGAGATATGGGCAATTTCTGCCTCTCAAACCGATTTTAATGAAATTTAAAACATAGAAAGATCCATATCTATAGGGACACATTAGCTACACAGTTTTTAAAAAATAGGACCACAAGGATAGATAAATCCATATTTACATAGACACATAAGCATGATATGTTTTTAAATACTGTGGTGTAGGGTATCATATGGTCGGGCTTGACCGACTATACTTTCTTACTTGTTTTTTATACATATTTCCAAGTTAATGTATAAATTCTTTTTAATTTATTTATAATTATAGAATTCGATTGAAACTGATGAATTTGGTCTACCAAAGGTTCCCACATCTGTCAAGACGTCTTAAAAAACCTACTCAATTGAATTAAGAATTAAACTACTTTATGAAATTTTTTATTTGTTATTACAAAAATCTTTATTTTTCATTTCTTCCTTTTTTTGCTTTAAAAATTAATTAATAATTAAAAATTAACAATTTAGAATATACGAGTATGTTCTGTAAATCGAAATGAAGTGGACTAAAAACGGAACTAATTTTGAATACGAGCCTGTAAAGAAAGTTCATAAAAATATTCCGTTTCATATACTTCATACATTGAGTAATAATTATATCTACAAGACCAGCTCTTAAAAACAGGGAAAACTACAGTAATTTTGTAAATAATTGAAATTAAAATCTTGTTCGATTTCAATTCCACTTCATTTCGATTTGTGGAACATGCCTGATAAATTTGGATTTTGTTTTAAAATATATTTTGTGTTAAAAAAGTTTATATTTTTAAAATAAATCATAATAAAAAAAGATGAAATATTAATATTATTATTATAACCAAATAAGTCATATTAACATCAATGCTATATATTTGTTGTTTATTGGACAATTATTTTGATTTTAACAATTAAATTACATTTTTAACAACAACTATCAGGGGTGTGCTGGAAATCGCAAACGCAAAACGCAAGAATTTAAAAAGTCGTTTTTTAGTAAGATTTCTGTACTAAAAGAATTTTATGACAAATATTATACAAACATTTATCTATTAAACAGAATTTTATAACAAAAATTATAAAAATTTGATTAAAAGTGTATTATAAACACCCTCCAAATTCTTGCGTTTTGCGTTTGCGATTTCCATCACACCCCCCTATGTTTATGTTGAGAGAGAAAAAAAGAGAGTTATTCGTTAATTTGTGTTAATTTTGTAAGGGAAGACTTGTTTACAACACTTTTCCCAAATGATTTTATTTTAGAAGATTAAAAAATCTTAGTACATAGTTATATACATATATTGAACTAATTTTAATCAGCATGGACAATTTTATTAAAACACTGAACATACATTCATATGCCTATATTTTTAATAGTAAATAAAAAAGAACAAATTTGATGGAATTGTACGTAGTTTTTTTATTTGTATTCTTGTTTATACCTTTAAAACTATTATTTTGTTTTCTAATTTTATATTAACTATTTTTAATTACTAAATTTATTGATAAATAATAACTAGACTGGGATATTAGCTATCTTTTCTACTCTTTTCTAAAACAAATTCTAAAATAAAAATACTTTTAAAATTAAAGAAATATCTTTTGCAAATTCTTATTAAACAAAATCATGATTAATCAAGAAATTAGAATTTGAATAGTTCAAATGTTAAATAATTAAATAATTTGAATACGTTTTTCTTTGTTTACAAGTTTTTTGTACGCTGCACTTAAATAGTTTACATGCTAATCACTGTGTGCAATATGGCAGGACCTTACATCAGATTCTAATGGCTTTTCATGCACTTTATGTGGTAAACAACACTAGTTTTATTTTTTTCATGTTTATTTTATTTTTTGTTTAAGAATTTTTGAATAAAACTATGTATTTGATTAATAAAAATTAAAATTATTCACTTAATCATAACTCTGACTTATGCCCGTAATATCAACAAATAGATATCTAGCTGTGTATAGGTAACTATGATTTTCACAAGTTTAAAACGTATTTCATATCTACGGGTTAAAGTGTAATGTATTTTATACCAACTATTTTTGATAGTTAATTCACGTAGGTAAAATTAACTTTTAAATTACCAGAATAGTGGTACCGGATAGGTAAAGATAACTGTTAGGTACGAACACGACTAGATATCTATTTGTAGAAATTACGGGCATTATCAGAAATATTGATTAACTAATTAGTTGATTAATCATTATTTTGATTAACTGATTAAGATTAATTGCAAGCTTTTTAAAGATATTTGTTAGTTAAGGCAATATTTTAGTTTTTAGGAAATATCAATTTTTTTTCATTATGCTAGACACAACTATAACGATCCACGATTAATTCGCAAAGAATTTACGCAACAAATTCTTGCCGACGAAATCGTCGTGCTATGCGAAGTTCTTCGTTCGTCCCAATTGTGTTGATACATACCATTTAATTTTAATTCTATTTTTTGTTTTAATTCTGTTAAGAAAAAGTGCTTTTTTAAAAAGTTGTTTAAAGATTTTTTTAAAGTTAAAAATGATTTTTTAAATAATTTACTAATAAAATTTTAAGGAAATATTTTATAAAAATTTTGCTTTAAAAAGTAAATCTTTTGCTAATTTGTTTATTCTTTAAAAAAAATTTAATTTTTAGCTAAGCCGAATATAACTGAGGTTAAATTTAAAATGTATAAAATACAAATAAATAAATTTTAAAACATGTAAAATAAAAATTGGACAAATATTAACAAGTGAAAATAAGTGAGAAAAATTGTCAAAGGGTTTCGTTTTTAAACAGCAACTAATCTTTAATCGTTATACATACATGCTAGTGATGTTACGAATATTCGCATTTGAATCGTCGAATATTCGCCCATTTAATGATATTTTGTTGGCCAAATGCAAGCGAAAGTTTTGCGAATACGTTAAAAAAAATATTTATTTTTAATTTATTATTTAAATTATTTTGACTCTAACGCAAAATAATAAGCCTTCCTTTAGTATAGTAAAAAACAAACAAAATATGTTTTTCAAAACTAGATTTAAAATGTTAAAGCCATGTTAAATTACGCATCAACCTACAATCAAATAGAGATATTCCCTAAGGCAATAATATAGCAGTATCCCTAAATCGTCATATAGAAAAAATTAATCAAAGTTATTTTTATTTTCATCCCCCCGTTTGCACATGCAAGTGCAAGTTCGAAAAACTCAATACACTCACACTTTTTTACTAACATTCAATTCACACTTTACTTTTGATAATATAAAAAATATTTATTTGTTTATGCAAACAAACGTTTAAATTAGTAATTTAAATTAAGTTTCAAAAAATATTGTACCTTTGAATAACAATTGATTAAAATTTTTATTTAATTTAGCACGTCATACCGAAATCTTATTAATAATAAATTTTGTATTCCCGAAAATAATCGAAATCGCTTTTTTATTGAAAATGTTCAAGTTTTTAGTGAATATTTTTTATTTTTTTAATGCATATTTTTGAATTTTTAGTGCTTATTTTATGCGCATATTTTCAATTTTTTAGTGTATGAAAATCTCATCCCCAATGATTACACATTTAAATAAACATTTTAAGTCAACTATGTAAATTATTATTACATGTACATTTCTTTAGATAATAAACAAATCATTTAACAATTAGAAAATTCGACGACACTACAAAAATTATCTTTGCTTTTGTGACTTTTGTCGTGATTTCAGGTTTGTTGTTTAGTTCAGTTAAAGATCGCTAATTTGCTCACAGCGGCATGAAAGCAAAGTCTAATATTTATTCAAAATCGAAAAAGCTGTAAAGAATCACACAAAAAATCGCTTCTTTCGCTTCTATCACGGCTAAAATTCGCGAAAAATTGCAAATTTGTAAACAAAACCTCAAATTTATTTGAAATCGCTAAATGGGTTAAAAAAATACAAAATGTCGGATAATAACAAAAATTTGTTTTGCAAAATAGCGAAAATTCGCGAAAATTTTTAATATGTAGTTCAAACAAGCCATAAAATTGAAAAGGAATGGCAAAAATTCTCTAAAAATGGCTTAATTAGCGGAAATTTGCTAAAGTTTGCTAACAGCAGCATGATAGCAGAGTCTACTATTTATTATAAATCGTTAAAGCTGTAAAAAAAACTGAAAACTTACAGGAACAAATCGCTTCTAGCGCAAGCATGGCTAAAATTCGCAAAAAATTGCAAAATTTTAAACAAACCCTAAAACTAATTTGAGATGCTAAATAAGTAAAAAGAAACAAATTGTCAAAAAATAACATACAAAGCGTTAAAAAATTAAAATTTTATTATGTTTGTTTGTGCTTTCGACAATTGAAAATCACACCGAAAAACACAAAAACGATGTGATTTACAGAACACCACAAAATCACACGTGTGATTTTTAAAGCACATGTGATTTTAAATCACGCGATTTTCAGAACAGGCCTGATAACTGTTATTTTCGGTCCCTGATATTCTCTATTTTAATTAACGACGCGTCGTTTAAATAATATTATTAATCAAATTCCATTTTACACTTTCGCTAGGCATTTTGAAAAACATACATATTTGACATTTGATTGACAGGTTGTTTCCTTTTTTTGACACTTCAAATATGTAAAATTTTACACTTTCAAATTATAATAAAGACCGCTCGCTCACTTTAACATGAGTGCAATTTTTCTTTTCTGCAGTCAAAAAAATCTGAACTAAATACCCTTATTCTATATTTTGTTTGAGATTTACAAAGTTCTTTAAAATGTTTTAGGAATTTTATATGTTTTTAATAGGGACGTAACGAATACCGGGTGTACTTCGGATTTGCCGATATATCGGTATCGGCGATATTTTACTGGCGATACGGAGATACTTTTTTATACCCTCCACCACAATTAGTTGTGAAGAGGGTATATTAAGTTTGTCATTCCGTGTGAAACTCTTTTATTATTCATCTAAGACCCCATCAAGTATATATATTTTGGGTCATTGAGTAATTCTAAGTCGATATAGCCATGTCCGTCTGTCTGTCTGCCCGTCTGTTGAAAACACGCTCACTTTCGAACAACTCAAAAGAAATGAACAAACTTGGTGCCAAATTGCTTGTAGTTATCCTAAGCAGTTTGGGATTGAAATCCAGCAAAATCGGCTCAGTAGGACCAGAGATATGAATCAAAATGTGGAACCACCACCTAAAAAAATTGATAATTTTGTTACAAAAAATAACATAAATGCTGGAACAAAGCACGGAATGAGATAAGATTTTGCAAAAATTTTTTTTATTTGACTGGAAATCACGCTGTTAAATTTCGTGAAGATCCGTCCATAATTTACCCTAAGCCCCATATAAACAATACTCCCGGAAAACAGTTTAGTACGCCTAAAACCGTAAAAAATAACGCTAGCGTAACAAAATTTGGTACATCACAGTTTTTTAGGACTAGAAATAATTCATAAGGTCCATAATTTACCTAAGGCCCCATATAATCCCTACTACCGGAAAACAGTTTAGTACGCCTAAAACCGTAAAAAATAATGTAATCATGACAAATTTTGGCTCAGCACAGTTTTATAGGACTATAAATTATACTGTGAAATTTCGTGATGATCGGTCCATAATTTACCCTAGGCCCCATATAAACCCTACTACCGGAAAACAGTTTAGTCGCCTAAAACCATAATTAATAACAAATCGTCACAGTTTAAGATAATAATAAAATCATACAGATATTACTCCTTAAACATTCGAACTGTCGGTGGAGGGTATCAAAGATTCGGCACAGCCGAATATAGCACTCTAACTTGTTTTATAGTTTTTTTGAATAAAAAGTTCAATTTTCAATGCTTATTTCTTGCATAACAGCTATAAAAGAGCAATAACACATTCAAAATAAGAGCACGAAATCAAACAGAATAATAATTGGATTTTTTTTTTAATTCTTAGGCTGGAGGTCAACATCACGCGTTCTATGTGTATTAAAGGTGTTTTTATTTGTATGTAAATTTGATTCCAGTTTGCCGGGCAGATTTTTGTTGCTTTTTTTTAAAAAACAAAAATATTTTTTTTAAAAAGATTGATCAAATAGCTATCTAAGCTACTTGGGACAAATTTGTCTAACACCAATAGGTAATAAGTTACATGGATGAGAAAGAACACATGTATGGCCAAAATGTCAATCTTTGACCACCTCTATTTCAGAAATTTTTGATCTTATTGAAAATTTTTATCTAAACTACTATTTAATAGGACTAAGCTTAATGCAAATTTCACCCAAATCGGAAGACATCGATTTAAAAATTGGGTCCCTTGACATGAAATCCCCCATATAGATAACCTCTTACACAGTAATTTTGTATAATAAAAAAATAACTCTACTTGAGTTTTGTTAATTCAAATTTTATATTCGTATCGGTATCGCTGATATTTCCTATTGAGTATCGTTATCGATATCGTATCGGCAAAAAGATATATCGTTACATCCCTAATTTTAAACTCTAATAATGACACTAAAATGATTATTAGACAAAATATTAAAAATTTTTAATCACTGTTTAGTTTACATTCTTGTTTTGAACATACATACATACATATTTTTAAAACATTTTATAATGATAAAATTACTTATTTTATATTAAATAAAAAAATATAAAGTCTTGTGATAGTTATTTATAAATAAAAGGAACTAGGTACAAAAAATAAGGAAAATAATTAAAATTTCATTCGGTTTACCGACAAGTGTATAAATCACAATTAGTAAATGTGGGTGCAAGAAATATATATAAATAAACTTCCTGATTTACTCTTAAATTTAATAACTTATAAAAAGGATGTTTAAGATTATAAATAATAATGTTAAAAACATCTTAAAAAATACTTTTTAATCTGAAAATATCTTTCAATAAAATTTTATATTTATCTAGTTCGTTTAGTTAGTCTTAATTTGCATTCATTATTGAAATAAAAAAAAAAAAATTTTCATCCATCTTAAAACTTCAAAAAGATTTGCTTTTAAATTAGCGCAAAATTTCCTGTGCTTAATAACTAAAATCAGCAACTGAAGAAAATATTACTAGAAACTTAGGCCCTAAATTTGTAAAACGCAACGCCAAAAACTATATTGAAAGCAAAAACAAAATCGAAAATATTTCATAATTTTGTTGTTGTTTTCTATAGAAATGTATATTGAGTTTTTAAATTTTAAACGCTACATATCTTGTGGCGTTGATAATTTTAAAACGCAATATGTATTTCTGTAGAAAGCAACAACAAAATTTTGACAAATTTTTTGACATTGTTTTTGCTTTCAATGTTATTTTTGGGATTGCGTTTGCGTTTTACAAATTCAGGGCCTTAATTAAATTAACAAAGAGTTTTTCGGACGGAAGCCTTTTACTCACAGATACCAAAATTGTAAAACTAACATCGCTTGAAGTTTTCTATATACATAGTTGAAATGCCGTACTTAGGGCCATTATTACAACTTGAAGTTAGCTAAAGTTAAGTTTAAATTGACAAATAATAATGTGTTATCTGTCAAAATGCGTCTGGTAAATGTCGGATAACAGCTAACGCCAAGTTATAATAAAGGCCCTAAGTGGTCCTTTTTATACACACAGTATAAAGTAAACAAATATTAATGTTTTAAATTAAAACTTCAATTGAATACAAGTCAGCTAAATTTGCGTAAAAACACATTAAAAAAAACGGACAATTAGATTAAACAATCCTCTTATATTATGTTAAGGGATCTTCTAGACTATTACAATTCTAAAATAAACAAAAAATTAAATTTTGTGCCATCTTTTAAACAAAGTTTTAACAATTTTATATATTACTACGAAAATTAAATTTGTGCTAGTTTTAAATTCATGTTTTTCATAATCTTAAACATTCTCTTAATGTTTTGCAGATGTCTCAGACTCCCACATACTTGTTTATGTGTCACTTATCTTAACCACAGCCACTTAATCTACGCAAACGTATACGTTTGAAATATTTACCTGGTGGTGGGCAATGATATGTAACATTTGTTACAAAATTATATGCAGCATACATGTCAGCGTTTGTCAGTTTATGTAATGTGATCATACCTTTTAACGTACAAGCTTTTTTGTAACGACCATAATTGAAAAGTGGATGATGATGACGCGGTACTTTTGCCATTTCCGCACACATGCCGGTGACATAGACATCCTCCAAATAAACTAAACTTGTATTCAGGGATGCTTCATATAAACGAGGCACCACATCCATTGACATTAAATAACCAGAGCCCGACAAATAAGTGGGATAGTAATCTTTAGGATACATGTAATAGGGCATATACCATTTACTCTTGACATTGCTTAGGACGGGAGCTTTACAGAACATATACCCCACCATATAATTTTTGGTGGTATTTAAACGATTTATATCCAACAATGTCTGATACGTATGACTGTCATAATAATCGAGGGTTTCGTTGTAGAGCGGGACTGTGCCACCCAATAGGAAATGCAGCAGATTAGGTACATTAACAAATGAATCATCATCACATTTCAAAAAAAAGGCTGCATTTTGGAAACAATTATTGCGGGTTATCCATTTTAGAGCCATAATAGATTTAATGGTTAAATTGTTATAAGAATCTAAAAAGTTTTCCTGTATTATATCATCAAACTGTTCGGCTTCTTGCTGTAGGCGTATGTACGTTTCATTATCTTCATCTCCTCCTTTCTCTCCACCACCAGCACCCATTAGTGTATCGGATTTTGTGTGACCCAATAAAAACAATATTCTTACTGGAAATTTAACTGGTGGAATAGCTGTTGTTTGCTAAACATAAATAAATAAACAGTTCAAAGTGTTAATAATCAATTAAGGTAAAGAATAAAAGTAAATAAAACAAACTGACATATAATTTATTAAGAAAAACAAAAACCACTAAACAAAAAACTAGCAGAAAAATATAGAAATGCCATCCAAACTATTTTTAGAATAAACTCTTACTTACATTGCCATTTAGTTTGAAAAATTCTTGAAAAAATTTTATTTGCTGTTTCTTCGGCTGCAAATATTTGTCACTTAAATGAGAATGTATTTTCTCAAACATGCTGTAATTAAATTCTGTGGCATTACCCCATGTTTCACGTATGGTTTGTCTGAAAAGAAAGATAGCGGGAGTGCTAATGAATAAAGCATTTTATTAAATATTTATTTATTTATTTATTTATTTATACTAGTTTAAGGACGTGTTTTCAGATGGGAGTTTAACGTTCTCTGCAACTCGGATTTTTCCAGTGAAATGTGATTTTTTTTTTCTATTATTTCATTAAAGACCCACATTTTAAGCAAGACTGCGCTGTTCCGGCAACATTTTGTATACAAACTTGGTATTGGCGGCACAAATCAGTTTTCAGATTAACTAAACCTAGTTTAACTGAGATCTCAAAAACCCAGCCTTAATCGCTTATCACAAATATATTAAGATTTACCATTTTGTTTGGTGATAAGACTTGTACTCGAGCAGATAGTTATTTTAAGAAAAAAATTTATATGTTTGTCATTACTTTTTTGTAATTGATATTTCTGATCTTTTGATATCTAAGACTTATGAATAGGTCATATTACAGCTCTAAAATTTTAGTTTCTATAAAAATTTTAAAGGTTTTTTAAGCCCTTTTTGAGTATTCTGCTCTTAACTTATTAACCATTTTTAACCGATTTGGCAGATTTATATACCGACATGCTTAAGAAGAATTTTACCATTAAATGGGTTAAATGGTGTTAAATGGGTTATAGATAACTTTATTATACAAAAGAACAGCTTTTGGGATTTCAATATTTTGGTCATAACTCAGCCATTTCATAACCGATTTGACAGGTTTATATAATGACTTCTTTAAGAAGACATTTACCATTTGCTTTGATGATAAAACTTGGACTCGGGAAGATCTTTGGTTACCGAAAATGGGTATTTTAATTTATATTTTGGTCATCATTTTGTTGTATCTGAACCGATTCGAGTTTTTTTAGAAGATATGTTGTACTAAAGATTTCCGAATTTTTGATATATAAGGCGTATCCATAGGTGATATGATAGCCCAAAAATTTAAGTTTTAATAAAATTGTTGATGTTTTCTGTTCGGGAGGTACCACGCCCACTTTTCCAATCCCGCCCGTCATTTATGGACCGATCTAACTGAATTGCAATAGCAAACATAAACGGAGTATATGTGACATAAATATTTGACAGCCTAGTCCAAGTCATTTCTGGGGTCTTCGGAAAACCCATTTCAACATAAGGAACCAGCATATACTATATACTTTATAGGGTGTGGGACCAATATTACGGAACTTATACCCTCTTACCTTCGGTGAAGGGTTAAAAATTTAAAACTGCAGAATTTTGTTAATGTAACGGGTCAAAATTTTATCAGAAAACTTTTTTTGGTTAATAAATGCTTGTCAAAATTGTCAAAATTGTCTTCATATAAAACAAAAACAATTTAATGCACACATGTACAAATTTTGGCTCATACATACGAATTTTAAAATTGAAGCTTATGTCTGCCCGCTAACGAGTCTACCTTATGTAAATGTACCTTGGAAACAACAATAAAAAACTGAAAATTTGTTTTTGTTTTCAATATAAATTTCAAAACGAAAATTTGTATTTTAGTTTGAAAAACAAGCAGATCGACTACATTTACAATTTCCTTTAAAGATCAAATTTTTTGAAAACGAGAAGAAAATTGTTTTAATATATTATTTAAAAAGTAAATATTCCTAAAATTTCATATACATAAATAAAAAATATTTCAGAATTTCCAATAAATAACGAATTTTTGCAACATTTTTTTACTGCCTGTCTGTTCTTCGTTTGCAAACGAAAATTTCGTTCGCATTACTTACATTTAAAACAAAAGCATTAATTTAAAATTTGTTTTTGTTTTAAATGTGAGTTAAGCGAACAAAGTTTTCGATCAAAATCGATAAACAGACCAATACTAGTTTGAGTTGCTGATCACAAATATATTTTAAAAATCAAGCAAAATTTTTGCAAATTTAAAAAAAATTTCATTTTTATATGTTGAACAATTTGTTTTTCTTATTACGTTTAAACTGGAAATTTTTTCTAAAAATTATCTTTTTACACAATTTTATGCAAAATTTTCTATAAACAGCTTATTTTTGCAAAATTTTTAACGAACTGTAAGGTTTTTGCAAACTTTAAATAGCCAATAATTCTAAAATTTTCTATAAAAAGTAAATATTTGCAAAATTTCCCATAAATAACGAATTTTAAAAAATAGCAAGAAAGCTTACAAAAATTTTATAAGATTTTAATTAAAATTTAATCCGAATAAATTAGTTTTAGATCACTAATGCCCGTAATTTCTACAAATAGATATCTAGTTGTGTATAGATATCTATGGTTTTCATAATTTTAAAACGTATTTCTTACCTACGGGTAAAATTGTAATGTATTTTACATCATCGATTTTCGATAGTTTATTCGAATAGGCAAAATTTACATTGAAATAATCAAAATAGTGTTACAGAATAGGTAAACAAAACTGTTATGTACGAACACGACTAAGTATCTGTTTGTTGAAATTACAGGCATTAATAATTTTATTTGTGAAATTTCAGATATAGAATACCTATTAACACTTGTTACATACACCTAATTCTGCTTTTACAACTTAGATACGTTTCGGTAACGGTTTACATTAATAATTCATAAAAAAATATTATGAGAGTTGTTAAAAAAGCCATAATAAATTTTTATGTGCAATAATGTGCGGTTTATTTCATAAAAAACAAAAGGCAATTTAAATCCTAAGTCGAACTATGGATATTTCTTGCCGGACAGAAAAAGTTTGTTGGTAAGGGGGCGACGCTGTGTGCTTGACAAACTTTACTTCTTGGCTCTCTCGCCCACAAGCTTTTTCTGTCCGGCCAGAAATGTCTATAGTCCCAATTTACAACGTTGAAATTGAAAGGCAGACATTTTTCTTATTCTCTTTTGAACTTGCCTAAACCTTTCACAATCGCGAAATTAATTGACAGACAGAAATTATTGTTTTCCTTTTTTCGTTCTTTTCGCTGTTGACGAAGATGAACATTTAACAGGCATCTTATATATATAAAATTGGATGTGTGTGGGTATGTATGTAACGTATGGACTCCAAAACGGCTGGGCCGATTTTGATGAAATTTTCAGGGAATCTTCAGAATATTCAGGCGGGTGACATAGGGAAGTCTGATTTTCGGTCTGGGGGCGGAGGGGCGTGGCAAAAACCATAACTTGAGAACGGCTGGACCGATTTGAACGATTTTTTCTTTAAAATGATCGCCATGGTCTAACTTAGATTTACATGGAAAGAAAATTTTGCCCCGCCCACTTTTACGCCCACTTTTTTCGATTTACCTAAAATCAGAAAACGGCTCCATCGACTTGACTAATTTTTCTTTCAAATGTTCGTATTAATCAACTTTAAGTTTTAATCGAAAGAAAAATTTACCACGCCTACTTGTACGCCCACTTTTTCTATTAAGCGCATAAGTTGAGAACGGCTTGACCGATTCAAACGATTTTTTCTTTAAAATGATTGCCATGGTCCAACTTAGGTTTTTACGGAAAGAAAATTTTGCCACGCCGACTTTTTTCGATTTACCTAAAAAAAAAGGGCTTCATCGATTTGACTAATTTTTCTTTTAAATGATCGTATTAATCCATTTTACGTTTTCATCGAAAGAAAAATGTATCACGCCTACTTTTACGCCCACTTTTTCTATTAAGCGCATAATTTGAGAACGGCTGGGCCGATTTGGACGATTTTTTCTTTAAAATCATCGCCATGGTCCAACTTAGGTTTTTACAGAAGGAACATTTTAAAGGCCGTAAATTTCGTTTAAAGCTCAATTTAAATCGTCTGGTAATACAACAGTATTTGCTTAGGGCCAGCAACGCGGACCGGGTCAGCTAGTTGATACTAAAATTACATTGGTGTAAGAAAAATTATATGAAGCAACAACATGAAAATGCCGAAAAGTGTAAAAGATAACCAAAAAATGTCCAGTACAAATAGTCATGTACTACACACTCTACCTCTACAACCCCTCACCAACAAACTTCGTCTGTCTGCCTTCCACTTGCCACATTGTTAACGGGGACTATGTGTAAATTGCGGCTAAAAAAATGTAAAGGAAACATTAATATAAATTAATAAAAAAATAAATAAAATCATACTTTTTTTACAACCTCGAAGTGGTTTTACATAAGTGAAGTTTTATGATATGAATTTAATGTGTGACTGAGCTAAAAAATCAAAATTGTACATATTACCAAACATACAAAAACTTGTTAAATAATTAAAGATTATACCTAGCTTATAAAACAGTTTTATAAATATTTTTCTTTAAGGTTTCAATCAAAACACTTTTTCTTTAAAGTTTCAATCTAAACACTTTTCTATTCGTGCTAAATGAATTGGGTTAATTTTGTTCCAAAATCGTGCTAAATCGAAACCGTGTGGAAAATAAGCCCGCGTAAAAACAGTATTAAGTGTACAATTGTATATTTTCATTCAAAACTTCTTAGGTAATTATTAAAACAGTAAAAACATACCTTGCAACAAAATTATTTACGCCCGAACACACAATAATTAAAATGAACATTTTCTCATGACATTTACGACGTGGTTCCAATAAAGTTGTATCATTAAATGGCAAAACATAATCACTAATATTACGAGACACACTAAAATCCCAATCGAGCAGGGGATCTGTAAAAATAAGAGAACCATACAAACAAACGAAAAGGTTAGCAAACAAAAAAGTCTACTTTGACACGTTTCATCTTTTGATGCTCAACTCTTATGTTTTTAGGTGAGAGAAGAAAGAAGAAAGGGGGTTAGTACAGAGATGCCTGTACTCGGTCAGTACGCTTTGTGTTTTTATTCGTTGGTATATGCCAGCAATGGCTGCATGTAATTTTTTTCTTTTCTTTTTCTCTTTGTTTCGCTGTTAATGAAATTGTTGTTGTTTTGAACCGAAAAAAGTTGAAACCGATTGCTGCGTGTGATTATGTTGGCATCTTTAAAAGGGAATTGAAAAGAAGTTGAGCATCAAAAGATGAAACGTGTAAATTTAGCACAGATACGTATGCATGTATGTATATAAGTATGTATATCGAATAAAAGGAGCAACAATTGCGTACAACTACTTTTGCAAATCAACACTCCACTCCCCTATGTAAATTAGTAAAAAAAAATATTACACTTACATTGCCTTGGTGATGCACCAGAGAACATTAAATTGTAGAATGTTAAAAATAATAACATTGGAACCATAAAAGCACATAATAAAAATCGTGTTAGGCGTTTTCCAATTCCACGATTAAGGTGAAGCTTTCGAAGATTATTCGCCGCCAATGATGAGGTCGTTGAGCGTATGGCACCGGCTAGTTTTGTACGAAAATGTTTTTTTCTTTGTTGAAACTCAACATAAACTTCCCGATCACTGTTATCATCGCCATCAATCCATGATGATGATGATGATGATGAGGGATTAATGGTTGAATTTGAACTGTTTGAGCTTAAAGGTAAAAGCGTAAGTTTTTCAAAATCATAGTGACTCATGATTGTTTACCATTCGACTATTATTACTAACTTTTTAACACCAATTTCCTAAAATATGTTAAAAAAAAAATTAATACTTGGTAATCATTTAAGTATAAAAATTTGAAATTAAACCGTTTGAACAAAAAATAGTTTTATCTTATCAACTTTTCATTAAGAAAGTTAATAACTATAAAATGTCAAAATCAGCATTAACAAATACCTATTATAGGAGGTATATTTTATTTATTGCTTTTTATTTTACTCTGCTTACCATTTCATACCCACGAACACCGACTAAATGATGAAACAAAACTGGGGCTGAACGATGTTTTTCATACAGTTTGACAAAAAATTATGCCAGAGAATGCGGTCCATGCAGTGATGTTAACCGTACGGTAATTACCCTTTTTTAGGGTAATTTTGGGCCGCAAAAGGTAGCACGGTAATTTTATTTAAAATACGGTAATTTAAAGAAATTTGAATTTTTGTAGGTTTTATAATTTTAACGACCATTTTAGATTAAAAAATGGATAAATGTTATACAAAAATTTAAGAACATTAAGTTTCTCCAAATGTTTTCGTAAAACCTATAAGTGAAAAATTAAATTACTCTTGTACATTATTAATTTTATATTTAACTTTTTGTTTGTTTTAAAATCAACATTTCTTAAACATAAAATAGCCGCGCTTAAATGTGGCTAAAGTTAAGTACAGATGGATTGATTTTATTGAAAATTATTTTACTGCCTTATTCATAAAAATAATAAGACAAAAATTTTCATAAAACACACTTTAAATTTAATCAAAATTTTCAATATTTTTAATCAGGCTTAAGTTAATAAAATTTAATTTTCATTAAATTATTTTTATGAAGAAAGGAATTTTACAACATGAAAATTAATTAAAATTGTTATTTTTATGGATTAAAAACTATAAATAGTTCAACAAAATTACCACAATACTAATTATCATTTTAAATTTAAATATGTAAATGGTTTATGAATACTGCTCTTATGTGCTATTTCCAAATGACAGGCAGTGGACCAGGGTTGTGAACTATTTCTAATCAAAAAGCGCCTTGTCACCAATCAAAAAGCGCTAAATAAAATTTAAATAAAAAACATAATGAAATGTTTAAGAACCAAGTTTTATTAATTACACTGGCTGTCAAAAAAATCGTTTTAAATAAAAATATATGAAAAACAAAAATACTGCTGCGCTAAATTCAAATCCGTTTTCAGTTTTTTCTATCATGTCTAGACTTTGTCTTTTACAAATAATTATTTTCTAAATATTTCTTAAATAGTGGTGACCATTTTTCCATGCAAATTAGTTTTTTTTTTATCATTTATTAGAAATCCAGGTATATTGTGAATAAAATAAGACAAGAAATCAGTAAGCAACAGAGAACCTCAAAACGCACTATTTTTGTGCATTTATTCATACGCTAAAATTTACAATAACTCTATACATGCAAAACAAAGTTCAACCAAAGACTATAAATATATAAAGATGTTGCACTTAGTACATTTGTAATTTTTAAAAATGTTGTGCTTCTTAATGATGAGGGGGGGAAGTAACAAGAAAGTAAAAACTTCGTGCTCACATTCAGAGAACTAAAGAGAGCAAGAAACCACATGCATTAATCCATACACATGTTTGCTGTTTTTGCCAGCCAAAGTGTGTGTGTGTTTGTGTTTTTTTCGTTGAAACCGGTTTTTGGTATTTTTTTTAATTGATTTCGTTTTGTTTTCAAACAATTTATGTGCAAATAACCTACGTAAGAGGGAATGCGACCAATTGCGTAATTGTAGGGCAGCAGTATGTGTTTTATTTTTGTAAAAATTAAACTATATCGATTTGCACCGAATTATAATTCCATTTTTTAGATTATTTAATTACGTACTTACCATGTCTGTATGTATACATTAGGGCGGGTTGATTTGTATGGATGAAAAAAAAAATTAAAACTCGTATAGCAAAAACTTAATATACATAAAAGTCTAAGAAAATTCTCCGAAGAAACCATGGGTCTAAAATAAAATCCTAATCCGCGCCTCTCTTACTTGGCTAAAAATTTTTTTTTATGTAAAAAAATTTTGAGTGTAAAAAAATAAAATGTGCAAAAGAACTAGGTACGTTACTAAACAATTTTATTCAAAAAATTCGATTTCTTTTTGGAAAAAGCTATTTTTTAAAAAAATTTTTTTTTTGCAAAGGCGGGCATAGGTATAAATTTTCAAGTCGAGAGGCGCGGATTAGGATTTTATTTTAGACCCATGGTTTCTTCGGAGAATTTTATGTGGATTACGTTTTTGCTATACGATTTAAAAAAAAAAATCGACCCGCCCTAGTATACATATATCAAACGAATTTAAAAATAAAAAGAGAGTTTGTTTCTTACTATTTACTATGAGTATTTATTGATTTTACGTATGAGCTCTTTACAAGTTTAATGGTTTAAAATTTTAACTTTTTCAGTACTTGATAATTTGTATTTGTAAGTTTCCTATGTGGAATGCTTCCGTAATAATAATAAGAACTAGTAACCCAGCAAAAACTTTGCTTACAAAAAAGCAGAAAAATAATGAGAATTTGACGAGCCGTCTACTTACTTTTCTACTAGAAAAAGTACTTATTTTTGTTCGAGATGTCCCAAAAGTAATCCTTTATAATTTAGCCTATTATAATCTAAAAAATAATATTTTTTTTTATACTTAAAATTTTTATAAAAATATATAGTTACGCAAAGTCAATAAAGTAAAAATTTTTTTTTTTTTTGTTTTTTAATTTTTTTTTTTTTAATTATTTTATTTTTATTTTTTCTTATTCTATTCTATTTTACTTTATTTTATTTTTTATTTTTTTTTCTGTCTCTGGCGCGATTTGATCCCGCAACCTCGGTGCTGATAGACTAGCTCGCTACCAGCTAGTCTACCGGGGCAGTGTAGTTTTTGTATTAAAAAACTATGTTTTTTGACTATAATGACTATAATGACATTTTTATTGTCATAATGAAAATATAAATTTTTCTGTATATTTAAGATATAATAATAAAGTTATTATTTAATATATAACTAATAATCCAAAAAGTGGCGAATAAAGCTACAAAGTAATGAATTCTTGAAGTCATTAAAAGTAGGATTGTAAGTAAAGTTTTTGCTGGGAAATTAAGCATCTCCATCCTGTGTTTATAACATACGTCATTCTCCTCAAACCAAAAATAATAAATTGAATTTTTGGTACAACTCACGTATTGCTCAACAATAAATTTTTTTATGCCTTTCATTTCTTTATTTTGTAAAAATATTTTTTCAAAGACCTTTATGTATATGAATTTTACAAACTTCAAAAAATAAAACAGAGGGGGCAAACAAACCTCCAAAGTGGGATTCTTTTTGATAATTTTTTGCATGAATAAACTTTTCTGAAGGATATGACAAAATTTGCGCTGGTTTTATTATATCCATACGACATTTAACGCATGATATTCGTTGTGCTTAGTAACCAACAAAATATCGACTCGATGTTAATTCTATTGGCACATTGTTGGATGTAAAAGAATCGCCATCTTCATTAAAATAATCTTCATTTTCATTGTATATACATATATGCGATTTCTATTTCATGGGTGTGAGTACTCTCTGATGTACTGCCAGTACTTTGAGTATCATCTAAAAAAACTCGATAGCTACTTTGACTGTTTTAATAGTAAAAATTTCTATGATCTCAACCCGCTGAAGCGTGGGTTAAGGCTTAATAATAAAACTTGGGAAGTATTGCAAGAGCTAGTTTCGGACATACGGCAAGTTGAATATTTCGGTAACAAAATATTCTGCATCAGTGGACTAATCGAAACCACCAGTGGTATATTATCGTTAACTAAGGAAATGTTACAAGAAAATTCTAATTTACTTACCATTTTAACCAGCCATTTTAACCAAGACCCATTAGAAAACGTATTTTCATATGTACGCGCCAAAGGTGGCCATTGTTAAAACCCTTCTGTTCACGAATTCAACATCGCAATTACCAAGCTTTTATCTTTAAAAATAATGCAATTTAGTTCCTCAAAAAATTGTGCAGAAGACGACGCAATATTTTTTCCACTTGACTTTCAAAACATTTTAGAAGTTAATGACAGTGTATAGCCTAATAATACAACCCCCTTAATAGATATCGCAGATATATACCAGGAAAATGAAGCATATTTTGATGAAAGTGCCGACAGCTTTAACTTTGTGAATGTGTCAATAGAACTTACTTCTAGTCGATATTTCATTGGCTACATAGCGCAACGAGTATCCTGCACTAAATGCCGAATGGATATGATTAAACCATCTCAAATTTTAACATACCCATCAGAAATGTATATCCATACGAAAAACTATGAAAATTAATCTGATTTTGGAAGTTTATGTTCACCCTCTGATTTGTTTTTCGATATATGCAAAATTAACATAAAAGTTTTCGAAAATTTATTTTTAAAGAACAGAGCAATGAAACACAAAAAAAAAGTTATTATGGAGCAGTGCGTAGAATGTACTAATAATACCATTTATTCGATTTGGTTTGACGAGCAAAATGATTGTTACAACCATCGATTGGAATTTTTAAATTTGCTTATACTGGTTTTACTAAGAAAGCATTCCTCTTGGGAGACATATAAATACGAAACTTCGAATGCTGAAAAAGCTAAAATTTTAAAACATTAATAGGTATGTACTTGTCGTATTACTCGTCATTATAATCCTATCGTTAATAATTTTGTAGATCTAATTATGCTTTTGCTGATCCGTGTACGAGGCTATATCATCAATATAATTATTTGTCTGAATTTATTGATTATTATTTAAGTTGTTTAAGTTGCTGTAAAATATAACACTTTTTACATAAATAAATAAAAATAAAAGTATAATATGCGAACAATTTTAATAATATGGCTTTGATTTTATTGGGTTTCATTCTATATATTGTATGTAGCGAAATCCACATATTTTTTTGTCCTATCCTAATCCCGCGAAGCTCTTCGCTTGTCTGCAGGAAAGAAACCAGAGTATCTAACGGGAATCGAACCCGAACACCAGCGCTGATCGACTAGCTCACTACCCCGGTAGGCTAGTTGGTAGTGCTTATTGCTTTATCTTGTAAAAACATTTTTGCAGACCTTTAAAAGAATTTTACAAACTTCAAAAAGTAAGACGGAAGGAGCACAAAAATTCCAAAGCCTGAATCTGTTGCATAATTTGTGATAATAATTTGTTGTAATAATAAATAAAATTGGATTTTTCGGCGGAAACGATTTAATAATTTTTCAAATAATACAATTTTAATAAAAATAAAATTGAAAGAAATTACGTTCATACACATCAAACTGGTGGCAAGTTTTTATGAAAATTAAAATTATTTTGATTACACTACGTGACAATTTTTTGACCAAATGAATTTGACACCCAATCTTTGTGTAAAATTCCGCTGAATCCGAATATGAAATCAGAATTGTCAAAAGTAGAACAGTTTTTGAGATATTCCAAAATAAGTGTTTTTTGTGTTATTAAAAAAGATGATGTGAGTGATATGCAAATATCCAAAACACAAAATTTTAGCCTATTTCAATACGAACATTTTGGATCCACATCGGTGCAAAAATGACAAAGTTACAGAAGATTAATTGAATTAACCCACCACAAATAAATATACAAAGCTAAATTTTTAGTAAAAACAAATATTAAAA
Source organism: Pollenia angustigena (assembly GCA_930367215.1). NCBI lineage: Eukaryota > Metazoa > Arthropoda > Insecta > Diptera > Polleniidae > Pollenia > Pollenia angustigena. Next base: position 216,735,508 of record OV884058.1, on the reverse strand, counting down.
ATTGCTTTAAACTATTGAATTTTTATGTGGGTTAATTTACTAAATCTTCTGTAGCTTTGTCATTTTTGTACCAATTTATGTCTTGTTGGGCTCATAATGTTCATAGTAAAATGATCTAATGTCGCATGCAATAAAATATTAGGGTTTTTAAATCATGGTTTAAAAAAAATAACTTAAATAGAGCAAAATTTAACAAACTCATAAAATTTTCAATGAAGCTTGAAATTTTGTCCACTGTAACTCTGTCATTTTTTGACCAATATTCACAAGCAATCCATGGTTATTTTAGAAATTTTATTAACTTTCACTAAAAATTAAGAAAAACATAATCCGTTTAAAAATTTTGAAGATATTTGCATTTTAGTCACACCATCTTTTTTAAAAACGCAAATAACGGTTATTTTGGAATATCTCAAAACTGTTCTACTTTTGACAATTCTGACTTCATATTTGGATTCAGCGGAAAATTTTACATAAAGATTAAGTGTCAAATTCATTTGGTCACGACTTTGTTGAAATTTTGTACCGTAGTGTTATCATCAAATTCACATTGAACCATACTTGTGAGTTTTTTATTACTAACTCAATTACAAAATTGTGAGTTTGATGAGGCATGTTAATGTGTGGCCATGTCGCTTTAGTAAATATAAAATATCTTTTATGAACAAAGCAGTTTATTCTTTCAGAAAAAATATTTTTTATATGCCTGCAATTGTTTAAATTTAGACAATAACAGCATTTGAACTTCGGTGCGAATCGATAAAATTGCATCTGTACAACAATAAAACACATATTATTGCCCTACAATTAAAATCTGTCACATTTGGTTTAACGTAGGTTATTTGCACAGAAATGGAATGCAAACAAAACATCTTTTATTATTTAAATGTGTTTTCAACGAGAAACCCAGACTTCTTTTTAGTTTGTTTTTATTTTTTAAATGCAATGTATACACATACAAACACACACACTCGTGTGCACATACATATACGCTAATAAGTGAGAAAAGTTCTCTGAGAGTAATAATAAAGACTGTAATTTACTCTCACAAGTGGATTTAGCGGCTAAATCCACCAGAAAAATTAATATAGAGAGAAAAATGTATGAACTTTGTATGGTCGTGCAATATCTTTATAAATCTATAGTCTTTGGTTCAACGTTGGTAATTTTTTTTTCCTTTCGTACACATTTGATATTTTCATTTATTCGTTTTTTATTGAAAGTGCTTTATTTGCATTTTTGTTGCTCACGCAATATAACACAACTGAGTAAATTCAAAAGAGCACATTCTCTATACTTTTGTTTACATTAACCACAACAACAATAAACAACGATGAGACGCTTTTTCAAAATTAACAACAATAAAAACAACAATAACAATAATACATTCCCAGCGGGAAAACTCAGAAGACCTTCTTACTTCAGGCCTTTTTAAAGGCCTGCTTAAAAAACGTTTTGATTTAATTACTATTCTTACGTAACTGCTAAGGAATGCCTTATAGAAGGCCTCGGCTCTTTGGTATAAAAGAAGCGAGAAAAGAAGGAGTAACATTTTTTGTTTTGTTTTTTTGCACAAGCAAAAGCAAAAGAGTTCAGATCCCTTTACAAAAACAAAGTAACATATGTTGTAAATCATTTTAGTTGAAGTTGAAAAGAGAAAGAGTAAAATTTTTTGTTTTGTTTTTTTCGCCAAAGCGAAAGAATTCAGATCCCGTTATAAAAACAAAGTAACAAAGTAGGTGCATATTAAAATACAAAATAAAAACAATAATGTTAATCATTTTAGTTGAGTTTTGTTCATTAAGGAATATAGGCACTTGTGCTTTTAAAAGTTTTATTTTATTATAAACTTTTATTTGCAATCTATTTTACAATATTTAGCAAATTTAATTATTTCAATAAAAAAATAGGTATCACATCTAATATGTACATGAAACCTTTTCAGTCTTCTAAATTCATTTGTAAGGAAATATTCCTTAATGTTTTAGACTGATAGCCCTTCAATATGACCTTTAATGCATTTGTATAAGGATGGTCTGAAAGGCCTTTTAAGAGCCATTAATTGAAAGGCCTTTTACCATACCTTTCTTAAAAAGCCTTCAAGATAACCTTTTTGCTAAGGCCTTTTGACAGTCATTCTCTGGAAAGCCTTCTAAAAGCCATTTATTTGAAGGCCTTTAAGAAGCTCTGGGGAAGAAAGGAAAGCGGAAGGCCTTCTCCGCAATGACAACGCGTGTAAAAAAGATATGAGTATGGAATGGAGCGAGAAGGCCTTGTTTATCCAAAAGAAGGGGTACAGAGGCCTTCTGGAAGGCCTCCGTACTCCTTCTTTTTCCCGCTGGGTTCATTTAAATTTTTTTTTTTCTTGTACTACATAGTTATGCTGAATAAATACATGAGCAAGGTATATTTATAGCAGGTAGCCGCGAGATTACAACAATTGTACAATAAAACAAACAACAGGGCTTTTTATTGTTGTTTTATGATACGAACTGTCAAACAGCAAAGGGGTTGAAAAGAGACAAAAGATAAAACAAAAAACTTGTTTACTTGTTTACTATACAACTTTGACAGTTTGTATCGCAAAACAAGCAAATAAAAAATAACCAGCTGGCTTTCCGAGACTACCTGCTATAAATATACCTTGTACATGAGTAATAATTGTTTGATTTCTGGCTCTTTCGTTTGTATTTTTTGTTTCTTTACCAAACAATCATTTGCGCTCAGAACACTTAGAATCTTTATAAAAAAAAACGAAGGCAACGATTGTATAAATAACAAAGCACGATGTGCGTTATTTGAATGACTGCAAACCAGCAGCGAATATTTGCGGTTGCGCGAGTTTGACTGTATGACCGTAAGCGTGTGTATTTGTTGTCGTTAATTAAATGCGATTTTTTTTCAATTGCAAAAAGCTATTCTCTGGTAAGCAAAATGTTAACTAGACTTGATTGAATAAACTATTTGGATTCAGCACTCTAAAGTGAATTAAAATCACATAATCAAGTTCTCTAGATCGACCTTTTTTTTTTTTGTCTTTTGCCGAGCAGTGTTAACAAAACATTAATATTTTTAAAAAGCTTTTTCTGATATTTCAGGAAAATTAAAGAAATATAATTTCAAATATACACAGAATGAATTATTTACTAAATCACCAGAAAATATGTCTTGAACCACGAAGATTTGGCACTTTTCTCGTCCAAGCCAAAAATTTCTTATTCTATATTAACCTGTGTTTGCCTGGTTTAAGCAAAAAGTTATGACTCAAAGCGAAAATTTTCTAAAATACAGCTAAAAAAAATTTATTTTAAATCAAGTTTTCGCTGCTTTTTATTTTACAAAATCAGAAGAAAAGCCAAACTTTTTTCCATAAAAACGTATAGCACTAGTTAGTTAAAAAAAAAAACTTAATATAAAGAAATAAGAACATTTTGATTGATTTGTTAACATCCAAATAAAAACTAATTGAATCAAACCAAGTTTTCTTGAGCATTTTCTGGAAAAATTTAAAGAAATCGCTAGCATTTGTTTCTTGATTCTATTTTAAAATCAGACTAATATTAAATAAATGCTTCTTGAAATTTTTGATCATATACCAAAAACGTGAATTTTTTAATCATGAGAAAATGTTTCTTTATTTAAGAAACTTTTACTTAATGAGACCAAAACAAGTTAAAATCAGTTATTTATTTTTGGATTTTCTTTTTTTAAGAAACGAAATGGATTTCTTTAGAAAATAAACTTCTTTCCTTGTTTAGAATGCTTTTCAGAGTAAAGTATTTACAAAACGGAAACAAATTTTGGTTTAATGTGTCTTGATTTTAATGTATGCAAATAAAAGTGAAAAAATGTTGGTATCAATAAAAGCGCTATTTTAGCGCTCTTTTTAAAAAAAGCGCTAAGGAAAAATATGCGCCTTTTCGACAGTTAAAAAGCGCTAAATCTATCGCCTAAGGCGCTAAATTGGCAACTCTGCAGTGGACTGAGTGCTTTTCATTAAAATTTTACTACACAATCAATCGCCAGTCATTTGAAAACAGCACAGTAATGTTTTGATTAAAAACCTTTGCGTACGGTAATTTCTTCTCAAAAACGGTAATTTTTAGAGGGCCGTAAGGTAATGAAAAAATATAAGTTAACATCACTGGGTCCATGGTCCAATTAGTAGGTCTGCTTGAGCCAATTTAGACTAGACTAATTTTTAGTCGGATTAACTTTTGTTCTTTCCAAACTACACTGGATTAATTATTCTGGCATAAAATTGTATACGTACACGCAGCTTTGTATGTGTTAGTATTTTTTTATATTCATGTTTACACGACGGCGAACAACTAACGATTAAAATGGCTCTGCAAAAAAGAAAACACTGAACCTGTTTTTTCATAAGTGTGTATGTATTGGTTTTGTTCTGCTAATGCGGGGTTGAAGCTGGATTAAATATTATGCCAACCAAAAACGACTCTCTTCACCTCTTTCGCCTACAAACTGTCGTTTTCTGCCAGAACAATTAGTCTAGTCTAAATTGGCTCCTTGAGTGCTGGTTCACACTCTTCAAGTTTGGGCCGTCAAGTCTTCAGTTTTTAGGAGAGAGAGGAGAAGAAATGGCATTCTCTCTTCCCTTCTTTCCTAAAAGCTAAAGACTTGACGGCTAATGAAGACTCAGTTCTGTTTCATCATTAATTAATTATGGGCTTTAAGGCTCAGTTAGGCGAACTTTGCTGTACCCGTAATGTACCGCACCGTACTGTAAGCACGTTAGTGCACTTATGGAACGTAACAACGGCATAAAATTATATTTTATACAGATTGGTACGTTGCAACTACGGTACATTGCATTTCGGTAAGCTTTTGTCTTAGTTTTCATATAACAAAAAGCGAACAGCTGATTGATACAGTACAGATACGGTACAGCAACGTTCGCCTAACTGAGGCTTTAAAATTGTTGCCTGAAGTTGAAGACTCAGTTCTGTTTCATCATTAACTCCTTAAAAGAGGTGGGTTTTTTACAGTTGAATAAATAACAAAAAAAAAAGCGACCTTCAATTATTTTCGTGTGCATACCAGAGAAGCAAGCCGATTAAAAATTTTCGGCGGCGGCTGAAGACGAAAAATATTCGGCGGCGGCGGCTGAGCTGCTTTGCGCCGATTTTTTTGATGACTAAAAAAAATATTCGGCTGCGCCGAACTTATGTACAGTAAACATATAGATAAACAGTTAAACAAAACAAAAAGACAAATAATGATTTATTAGTTTTAAAAGTATAAATATTATAAAATATTAATAAAATTTTTAGAATAAAAATACCATTTATGGCCATTATTACAACTTGAAGTTAGCTAAAGTTAAGATTAAATTGACAGATAATAATGTGTTATCTGTCAAAAAGCGTCTGTTAACTGTCGGATAACAGCTAACGCCAAGTTGTAATAATGGCCCTTAGTTGTACTACGGTCGTACCAGATATAACATTAGGATATTCTTAAAATTTGGAAACAATAGGCATTTTAAAATAGTAAATTAATTAATTTTTAAAATTTATATATGTATTAAGTTTGTGGCCTATTATTTTTTATAAAAATAATTGTTTTATTTTATCCTATTTTTCGTCACGTCTTTGTGTGACTTCTTAGGGGAAAATAAACGATTTAAGATTGTTTAAATAATTTTGGAAGACAATTTTCAAACTGTCACAAATTTTATAATAAAAAGCAAATTCTTAACTTTGTTGGTACTTTTATTATATCATTTAACGTAGTTTTATTTTAGAAATGTTGAAAATAATAAAAGTAACAACAACGTTAAGAATTAACTTTATATAAGATACAGATAATGCCTCACAAAATTATAGACACTTAGGGCCGATTTTACAATTTAAGATTCCGTACTGGCTTTTTCAGAATATAGTTGCTTGACATTTTTCGACTCATTGATCAATTGTGCAACACAATTTTTTTACCACTTGTAATGAGGAACACTTATTTAAAGTTTTCAAACGAATGAAAATCAATTTGAACAAAAAAATGGATATTAGGTAACCAATCTTTTAAATAATCTGTATTCAAAATTATATTTAAGTGTTACCAGTGTAGCTATACATTGATAATGTTGGTTAAAATATTTTTAATATATATATATATAATAAATAATAATCTATAAACAGTCATAATTGTTATAGTTTCTGACAATAAAAGACGAATTTAATACAAAAAAATTTCGGTAAAACTCTTTTCACACCAAACTTTAAATATAAGATAAATATTTGTATATGGGCATTTCCTGGGGTCACGAACGTACGTTCGTACGCTTTTGATGTAGAAATAATATAGAAAACAAAACTTTTCCTAGCATTTTTTTTTGCGATTCGATAGCATTTGGGTAGCTCTATGTTTAGTACAAAAGATGGATTTCATTGAGTTTAAGTTTTCATAATAAGAGTTATAAACGTGTGGTCACGAACGTAAGCAAAATAGAAGTCAACTTCGGCTGACAGTAGTGAACTGTAAAAATCTGCGTAATGAAACGGAATTTTCAAAAGTGATTAATTTATTTTAAAAGTGTATTAATGTAGGTCTCCATCCAGTATTTACAAAATAAAATATCTCTCTTGGCTTTTATTTAACTGGCTTATGTACCGGTCGCGAACGTACGATTTTTCCATATGTTTTTTTATTATTATCACCATGCATTTTACCATAGATGTCTTCAAATTTCCTTAACAAAAAAACTTAATACTCCTTTTACAATTGATTGTAATGGAGAGATTATGCGGAAAGAGTGTAAACATAACATATTTTTTGCATGTAAAATAAGTATATAAAACTCTCTTTAGAAGTAGAAAATACAGGAAATTATAAAATTTTCCAGTTTCCAGCCCAATTTCGTCAAGTTAAACACCTCAGATATGCTAGGAAACCATTATTTTATAAGAACATATACTTATTTTCTAATACAAAACAATAAAAGAGGATGATAATCAACATTTTATGTTTTCATCCTGGTAGACCATTCTGGGGAAATGCCCATATGGTAACAGTACTACTAAATTAATTAAATACCGATTTACGCAAGTATTCAAAAACTTAAATATTAAAAAATACCAAAAATTAATTGAATAACCAATTCTGGCCTAATATAAGAAAAAAAATAGAATAAAAGATAATCAGCTAGCTATTGAGCCGTCGATCTGCCGAGTATATCGGCGGCGGCGCGGCTTGTCGAAAAAAATCGGCTGTGCGGCTAGCCGTCAGCCGCGCCGTTGCGGCTTGCTTCTCTGGTGCATACGAGTATCACACACTTTTTTATAAATTGCAGTAAGACATAAATTGCATTGTCTTGTTTACTATGTATTACATTTTTTTTGCTAATCACTTAATTATTTCATTCAACTTTCTTCTTTCACTTTTGTTTTAAATTTTTCTTATTTTTTTTGTTTATACTTTTGATATTATTATTAATGCACCGTAAATTTTTATCACGCGACACTACAAAATATTGAAAAACACAACTTTTTCGGGTTTCAATTTCTACAATTGTTGTTATCAGATAAACCAAATATAGATTATTTGTAATCAATCACATTTTTGGGTTATTCATTTGATTAGATTCGTTATTTCCACACAAAAAATTTATTTGGGTTTGTTTTCTGTTTACGATTATTTTTTGCTTGTGCTAAATGTGCGCGATTATTGCCATATTAACGACATGCTTGATAAAGTTGCCACCTTTTGTGAAACCGTATTGTATACCAAAGTTAAGAATTATGAAATATTATTTGAAAAACTCGTTAAAATTTGTATAACAGTGCAGCCACACGATCAAGATTTTCTTGATAGCCTTTTACATATACTGATTGTCAAAATATGCAAAAATTGGCAGCTGTGACGTAGGCTGTGACTGTAGGCTGTTCGAATGGACTTTATCATTTTGCTTATTAATTTTATTAATAAACATATTTCACTTTTTTTTAGGTTTTTAGTTAAAATTTTAAAATTCCCGCAACAATTTGTAAAAAAAAAGAACTTCAGCATTTGCCGGCAAAATATTTGTGAAAAAAAAAACAAAAACAACTTCAAAAGATTTGTAATAAGCTGTTTTCTTGAACGAAAATTGATACACTCACTGGCAAGAGAATTTTAGAGGCAAGTTCGTATCAATTTTTAAAATTATGAGTGTATTGGTAAAAAAGTGTGAGTGTATTAAAACTTGATAGCCAAAACTTGATCGTGTAACCCTCAAGTAAAACAAAAAAAATGTTTCTAGCTATGTAGGTTTCGAAAATATAAACTTTTTTATTGGCAAGCTAAAATAAAATTTTTTTTTCCAAATTTTTGTACTTAAAATTATGAACACTTACATCGCAGCCATCAAAATACTCCAATATTGTCTGAATCAGACATTTATTGCAAATGTCTGACTTCAATCCTAAGCGTCTCATACACTTGAAACACAATTGTTCAATTTTTCGTACCGTACAATTATATCGTAGGTGGCACAAAATATTGGCAATAATCAAAATCCTTTTAATTTTTATTGCACAATGAGCCTTCACACATTAGACTAATTTTTAAGCGAACAATTTTTGTTCCATCAATCCCACACTGTAGTAAAAATATCTGGCATAATAATAGGACATGTCCAAATAACCGTGTAAAATTTAGCTCACAAGGGACTAGGACTAGCCCAAAAGTAACCCAAACGCATGGAAAAACATGGCCTATTTAACATTACGATATAACCCAGCTTTGGATTACAAAGGAGTAGTTTTACAGAGGATTAGTTTTGAAGTCGTTTAAAAACGAAAGCATGTCGTTAAATAACGAAGACATGTCGTCTCACTACAAACAATTTTTATCAATAACATGGTCCATGCTTGCATTAGATTGGACCAGTACATGGATTAGTCCATTTGAACAAAATGGATCAGGTAGTCCAATTTTATTTGGAGGGAGTGTACAAAACTTTTTATGTTTTAGTGTTTTTTGCATTCATTTGGCCCAGCGGGAAAAAGAACGAGTACGGAGGCCTTATAGAAGGCCTTTGTACCCCTTCTTTTGGATGTATATGGCCTGCTCGCTCCATTCTATACTCCAATCTTTTTTACACACGTTGTCATTGCGGAGTAGGCCTTCAGCTCTAGCTTCTTTAGCAGGTAGATAAGAATGGTAACGGGATCAAAAAAAAATGTTTTGCTTTTGCTTGCGCAAAAAAAACAATACAAAAAATGTTACTTCTTCTCTACTCCCTTCTTACCAGGCGCGGATTCAGGGGGGGGAAATAAGGAAATTACCCCCCCCCCCCCGTAAATTATAAAAATATGTTTTGTTAATTTCGATAATACAAGAATTTCCAATAATAATATTTTTTTTAATGTACAAAATTTTTGGAAATCCCAGCAAGGTTTTTTTTGTTTTTTTTTATGGAATCTCTAACGAAATTTTCAATAAGTATTTTTCTATTTTTGTTTATTGAATCTCTAACGATTTTCAATAAGTATCCATATCTTAATCGTAATAGTTATTTATTAGATATTTCCAAAGAAACATCTAGTTTACCGTATTCAATTACTTATTATTCTACATTCAATCCCAGCAGATGAAATCTATATCCAAAGACTAAACGTTTGAGTTGATAATGCGTGCGGTTGAATTATTAATAAGCCTTAGTAAATGCAATATTTATGTATGTATGTGTTATATGAATCAAAATTCTATTCGATAATTTTTGACGAAAGCACGGATTTGTCGGGGAAAAGCCAGATTTCCTTATCTTTATGATATTTCAACATACAACAAAAAATTTTTGGGGAAGAATTTATTGGCTTTGATGTAAACGCTTTTTTAAAGAGCCTTCGAAAGATATTGATGACGTTGATGTGTCAATTGATGCGAAGGCACTATCATCAATAGTTCTTAAAGCTTTAACAAATTTTGGTCCTGACCTAAAAAATTGTGTAGGAGATGGAACAGATGGGTGTCCTCTGATTTCAGCAGAAAATGGAGCGGTTCAAAATTTCTGGAAAAGCGACAAATGCCAAACAAACGCCTTGCTATTCCCATAAATCGAACAACTCAATTCCTAAAAGCAATAAAGTGCCATTAATACAAAAAGTTGTATCATTTGTTAAAGAAACGACAAAATTTTTTAAATATCATCTCAAGCGAAAAATAGTTTTAGCAAAGTATTCGTTATGCGTCTTTGCAACAAGTTTACATCATATAGTAGAAGCTTTGGAAAAAATATCTGAGTGGAAAGAAAGTTTCTCTACCTTTATATTAAGGAACTCACTTATTACTTTTCAATTTATTTGCGGAATATACATATTAAAGGCAGAATTAAGGCTCAGTTAGTCTTTACTTTCTGTTCTGTTACGAATTAGCTGATTTGTTTTTGTTATTAAAAAACCTGTGAAATTGATTAGTTTTTCTGTTCTGTTGCGGTTCAGTTTGTTAAAATCAAAAAATTGTTAAGTTATTGTAAGTGACAGCAAAATAAATAATAAATAATACATATTTACGTTGAAATAAACTATTTTTTGATTTTAGGAGTTCATAAAATTTAATTTCTTCAAATTTATTTGCATTAAGTGATTGAAATGAATGGACGGTGCAAAACTAATAAATTTGTCATAAATGGCTGATAAGTTGCTACAGAAAAAATAACTATTACAATTTCGAAACAGAACGGCACGAAACAGAAAGTAAAGACTAACTGAGCCTTGAGTGTGATACCTATTGCAACACAGCCACTTAGTATCATTTTACAAAAGCAAGATCTTCAAAAAGGATCAAGTCTTATCAAAATTTTAATCATGTGCCTTGAAGAAAAAAGAAATAAAGCCGAAGAACAATTTAAAGCGATTTTTCGAAAAATTTTAAGTTATTTGCGTTCAAATCGAGGTTCCTATCGAAAAGACTAGATTCGAACGAAATAATCACACCCAAAATGTTGGAGATTAATACCGAGTTGCAGATTACATTTCTCTTATTGAATTTATTTTAAAAGATCTCATAACAACTTTCCCAATAGATATCCCAAATGTATTGAGCTGATTATATTTGATAAAAGAGATAAACACCTACTAAGATCTAAACTTAAGCCTGATCTATCAGATAACGTTGTAGATGCTTTAATAAACTGTGATGAAGATATCTACCCTAATCTAAGAAAAACATATCAAATTTTCGTTTCAATGCTCGTCAGTAAAGGTACGAGCGGGAGGTCATTTCCTACCCTTGCTCGGATCAACAATGACAGAAGATAGACTGTACTGTCTAAATTTTCCTCACAAGAAAATCATAAATTGCTTATTTAAAAAGATTAATGTAACCTTTTTGTTGAGTTTTTTAATTAGGGTTATGACTTTTTTGGACAAAATTTCTTCATCCCACCACGCGATAGGCAGTTAAGTATTGATAATGAAAATAATTTTTTTAGGCCATTTTGGCCAAAAAAGTTTCCGCACCAAATGCAATTACTAAAGCTTTTTTTTAATGCTATATATTTTAGCCCCCATATTCATAAATAATTATAAAATTTAATAAACGTTTATTAAGGAAAATTTTCATAGAAAGTTTGGTTTTCAAGCCTTTATTAAATTTAAAATATTTTTATGAATACAGGCATAAATACATAAAATAAGCAACTGTATAACAAAAATGTAAAGCTATTTTTTTGGGTTTAATGAAATAAATTTTAAGTTTAAAGTGCGAGTTGATTTACATAATGGAAAAATATCTTGTGCATTTTTAATAGCTCGTTCCGCGCATATATTACTGCGGTGCTGAAAATTATCACTGTTTCATATATCCGCCAAACAACTCATCTATCACAACATCTATCATTTGCCATTAAAATTTAGTTTATTAAAAAAACCGCGAAATATAGTCGCGTTTTTTTGCGCCGTTCTTCCGTACAAATTATTAGAAAATACTTAAAATTTTGTAATTAAATACTAATTTTGTATAGCAAGGAGAAAAATTAATATTCAAAATTTTATCGCGTTTGGTTCGGAAACTTTCTTCACGATTGCGAAAAAGTAATACATAATTTCTCAATATTAGATTTAATTTGTACCGGACTTATTTGATGCAATCTAAATAATATTACCAAATTTTATTGGAGTCGGTCCATATTTGACGTTAGCTCCCAAACAAATACTACTCCCCACATAGCTTTTAATGCCACAAATTCGTTTTGAATGTTTCATTTATTTATTCAACTGAACGTAATCCAGAAGCCTTTATAGGACAAAAACAGATTACAATTTAAACTTAAATTCAAGCACATTTTTAATTTTGACAGATATAAGTAGGTATAAAGTATTATAATTAAGTATGTTAACCTAATTTCTCATTTTTTACACGAATATGGGTATGCATTTTTAAAGATTTTTGGCTTAACAATGAAATTAAGTATTTAAATATGATCGATAACATGACTAGTAAACTGCGCAACTGACTTTGAAAAATCTCTTTCATTGTATGGGATAATAGAATTCCATAGTCGAGCAACCTTCAAGTGAAAAGATCTTTTCATGATTAACACATTAAAAGCAGGTATGTATTCTAAGTGAGCATGTTCTTGTTGAGTTCAAAAATTCAAATCTAGAAGAAAGATAAGAAGGTGAGCCATATTTGACAGTCCTATAGAAAAATGTTAGCAGCTCAACATTTACAAAGTCTTCGAAGGTGCAGCTTAAAAAATCGATAGCATACGATGTAACATGATCGCCAAGATGATACACATATCTAATTATTTTATTGAAGCATTTCCTTATTCTATTAAAATTGTTATCATTTGTTAAAGAATATACTTTAATTCCATATAAAATTAAAGGCATGAGCAATGCATGGGCAATTCTCTTTCAAACTTTTATTGGAAAATGGTAACTAACAGAATACAATCATCTCAACTTAAATACCACCTTAGAAAGGATAAAACTAATATGATTATCAAAACGCAACTTTTTGTCAACATAAATTCCCAAGACTTTTAAATGTGAAACAAAGCTCAAAGGCTTCCCACTCACAATAATACTACGTAAATTTTGTGAATCCACATCACCAAATAATATTGCTTTGGACTTTTGAGCATTTAATTTGATAAAATTTTTAAACACCAAGTCTCCACGTGTTGCAAAGTTGCATTTAGAGATACTTCCAATTCATCAGTTGAATTAGCTACTCCCACTAACTGCAAATCGTCTGCATACAAATAACCTCTTATACCAGATAATTGGCCTAGTAAATCACCCAAAGTAGACCCCTGAGGGACTCCACGGTTTATAATTTTAACAATAGACTTTTGATTACCATTCTGCACATATTGTGATCTTCCTCTAACAAAAGTATCCATTAGGCGACAAGAAGAGGTTGACATATTATATATTTGAAAAAGCTTGTTCAAAAGTACTTCGTGAGATAAAGATTCAAAAGCTGTAATGAAATCTAAGCTTACTAGCGACCCCAACTTCTTATGATCCATCGCAATTCTCATTTCTTCCAGTATATCTAAAACTAAGGAAAAACTGCCTTTAAAAATGTAAGCGATATGCCTTCTGGCCCAGTGCACTTGGACTTAATTTTCATAAGAGCTTTAAAAACTTTATATGTGCTTAGATTCGTAAACGAAAACCTGTTATCGACAGCACATGATTGAATATACATAACAGTGGGTGGACTAGAAGGTTGAGATAATGTAAAGAAATCATTGCACGCGTTTACGTCAATATTATACATTGAATATGCATTATCCCCAGTGGTACCAGCTCTTTTCAATTCCTTCCACATCTGACTACTATTACATTCCGAAACAACTCCTAATAATTGCCTTAAGTTTATTGCGGTACTTGCAAAAAGTTGGTGTTGGTATTGATATAAAAATTGGCGACGATAACTTTTGTTATAGCTGCTGCTATGTCATATTAAAATGTTGTGCACAGATCACTTAAGGGCAAACAAATCTCATATAGATGAAGATATCTAAAAAATATTTGGCACAATGAACTTTTACATGAATCTTAACCCCCTAACATGATTTTGTTCTGGCGGGTTCATGATTGCCAACGGGTCCCAAATAGGGAACACTATCAAAATTTTGTCTTTATATGCCGTGGTGAAGGGTATTAAATGATTATTGAATAAAAAGTGTTATGAGTTCTTACTATGTATGCTCTTTTATTTTATAGCAAAATTTTTGGTTCAATTTATGTCAATTTGGTACAGTTTTGCCATATAGACGGTACAATTTAAGAACTTCCAGATCCAAACAGTGGTGCGGGTTGAAGCCGGTTTAAACTTTACGCCAACGAAAAACCATTCCCTACACCTCGCTTGCCTACAGGCTGCCATTTTACGCCTGGATAATTAGTCTAGTATGTGAAGGCTCAATGAAAAGAAGTGCAATATACTCTGAAATGTGTTGGCAACAATGTACGGCGTTTTTTTGCTTTAAAGGTTATATTTTGTTTTTAATAAGAGTTGCGCCATATTTTCATTGAAATTATTGTGCCACTTATTGAATAATATAGGGCAATATATATATAAATAATATGGCGAATAAAATATACATTAATATTATAAGTCGGTGGGGCGCTTTAAAGATTTTGTTAACATATCTGTCAGATTTTGAATATACATACGTTCTGTCTATTTTTTCCCGACATGTCTGCCAGAATTCGAGTTAACCACTTTATGTATTTTTGGGCCCGAAATCTGACAGAATTCGTATATGATTCCGACATTTCTCTCTCTTCTCTGGAAGAAGTAGCGCACTACTGTGTGTAATAGACAAAAATAAAAAAAAAGAATTTTTTAGATTTAACTCTTTTTAGCGGCTCCAAAGTCAGAGAATTTAAAGTAAAAATGGCTAAGCAACTACTTGAGTTTTACATACTTCAGGAAAACTGTTGTAAAAATTTTATTTCTTTGCGTACGAGATTGAAATTTTTTTTCTGTAGTAGTTAACTATATTTAGAACTAACTGTGAAAAATTTCATTCTTTTTTATAAGTATTTTTTATTGGTTTGGAAACTGGTTACTATTCACTTACTGCTGGGCCCACGATGTCGACAAGAACATTTCTTTCGCACATTTATATTGAAAACAATAATAAAATTAAAAAAGTGTTTTTTGTTTTTTATATAAATATAAGAAAGAAATATTCTTGTCGACATCGTGGGCCAGACAGTTAAGCTCTAACATTTTTTTAACTTTAATGGAATATCAAAAAAATGGAGAAATGTGATCTATAGATTTTTTCTGTTTTCAAAAATGTACACTGTTTTCTAATACATAACTACAAGAAAAAAGATTGCAAAAATTCTTTTAATAGCTAATTTCGTGATTTCTGCTCAAAATTTTCAGTTTTTTTGCCGACATTTCTGAAAGATATCTGACAGAAATCTAATGAAAAAGGCATTGGAAATTCTAATGTGCTAGCCGATATTCTAATTGTTTTCTGACAGATAGCTAAATGAATAAGGAATAAAATTATAACCTAACCGTCCAGATTTCTGTAAGAAGGCTTTTGCAAAATAAAAGTTTATAATTAACATACAACATATATATATATATATAACATACCATGCGCATCTTCCCAATCAGCGCGCTAAGCAATATATTTATTGCAACATCAATACAGTAACAACTTTATTTCTGGAAGTGGACCTGTTCACTGGCCCCCTAGTTCATGCGATTTACCGTCACTGTATTACTTTTTATGGGGCTATGTTACGCTGGGTCTCCACGTAGCAATTTTTATTGCTAATTACAAGCAATAACGTCGGCAGAACAATGACACAACAATGAAGCAATGATTGCTGATTATATTGCTGGAGAACACTTGTTATTGCTTTGCCATAAATTTGCAATTTTCACCTCGAGTAGTTGTATAAAGTTTTGTGGCTGTATTTATAACAAATGTTTTATGTTGTGTTTTGAAGTGATTGTTAAATTTTCTTTTTTAAATTAATTAATTAAATTAATAAAATAATTAATTGTAATTGTCGTAGCTGTGTTTTGTATTGCTGTTTTGTTTATTTGCGTATGAAAAATACCTAAAACTTGTATTGTTCTATAGAAAAAATAAAAATATACAAAAAAAAAAACAAACAAATTCGTCGTTTGCTTTTGTTGATATTGACGTTTATTTAAAAATATAATATATAAAAACTTTTTCTGTATTTTGTTGAAGTATTTTTTCACTTGCTTTTTTAATAAATAAACACACTAATAACGCTGGGTCTCCACGTAGCAATTTTTATTGCTAAGTACAAGCAATAACGTCGGCAGAACAATGACAGAGCAATGGAGCAATGATTGCTGATTATATTGCTGGAGAACACTTGTTATTGCTTTGCCATAAATTTGCAATTTTCACCTCGAGTAGTTGTATAAAGTTTTGTGGCTGTATTTATAACAAATGTTTTATGTTGTGTTTTGAAGTGATTGTTAAATTTTCTTTTTAAAATTAATAAATTAAATTAATAAAATAATTAATTGTAATTGTCGTAGCTGTGTTTTGTATTGCTTTTTTGTTTATTTGCGTATGAAAAAAACCTAAAACTTGTATTGTTCTATTGAAAAAATAAAAATATAAAAGAAAAAACAAATTCGTCGTTTGCTTTTGTTGATATTGACGTTTATTTAAAAATATAATATATAAAAACTTTTTCCGTATATTGTTGAAGTATTTTTTCACTTGCTTTTTTAATAAATAAGCACTTTGTTCACAGCGATCTAATAAATAACCAACCGTACAGAGAAATGAAATGTCAGATAAATTACAACTGATTTGACAGCAGATTGCTAAGCAATAATTGCTCAAGCAATAAGAAGAGCAATCATTGCTCAATGGATTGCCACTCATGGCAATATGCGGTCTATACATCGCAAATTTTATGGAGCAATCAAATTTGACGTTTGCCGCAATAAATATTGCTACGTGGAGACCCGGGGTAAATAACCAACCGTACAGAGAAGCAATAATTGCTAAAGCAATAAGAAGAGCAATCATTGCGCAATGGATTGCCACTCATGGCAATATGCGGTCTATACGCCGCAAATTTTATGGAGCAATCAAATTTGACGTTTGCCGCAATAAATATTGCTACGTGGAGACCCGGTGTTAGGTAATTGGTTTATGCCGACAAACTAGCAAATCTAGAAGCATAGGAATGAATTCAAGCCACTATTGATGTCATACGGGCAGATCTGTTAGAAAAAGAAGTAAACAATTGGACTGTAGTAAAAAGCCGAAATGTTTTGTTTCTTTGTTTTTAATTGTGGGCAATAAATCAAATCGAATAGATTTTGCTAAATGTAACAAATCCTCAAAACAACTAGCTTTTATATACATATATCACTTTGGAAACCATATGATTAGGCTAAAATGTCAGCTGTTCGATGGAATAATTTTCAAAAGCCGGCAAAATTCTTTTTTTTTGTCGAATTTTCTTTTAACGCAATTTTTTAAAATAATAATTATTTTCCCCGGAAAATGGCATCGGCTACAGCCAGTTCCTTAAATAGCAAAAGATGGCATAGCTTGCGTCATATTTTGGAAAGGGCTGGACCTTTTTGCAAATCTGACTTTACACCTTCTCCAGATAATCTTGACTTCTTGCAACATACTTGTAAAATTTTAATTATAGGTAAATTGCTTTCATATTATCTATTTTAAGACATAATTATTCATGATTAACTTTATGTTTAAAGGTGCGGGTGGCCTGGGCTGTGAACTTTTAAAAGATTTGGCTCTAATGGGTTTTGGTGATTTGCATGTCATCGATATGGATACCATAGACTTATCTAATTTAAATCGTCAATTTCTATTTCGCCGAACCGATATTGGATCTTCAAAGGCTGAATGTGCAGCTAAATTTATAAACAAACGTGTACCTACGTGTCGTGTTACACCTCATTTCTGCAAAATTCAAGATTACGACGAATCATTCTATCAGCAGTTTCATATTATTGTTTGTGGCCTTGACTCCATAGTCGCCCGCCGTTGGATTAACGGTATGTTATTGTCTATGGTTAGTTATAATGAGGAAGATGGTTCAGTTGATCCTTCCTCTATAATACCCATAATTGATGGCGGTACTGAGGGCTTTAAAGGCAATGCCCGTGTTATATTGCCAGGATTTACGGCCTGCATTGAATGTACCTTGGACCTGTTTCCACCACAAATTACGTATCCTTTGTGCACTATAGCAAATACTCCACGCCTCCCCGAACATTGTATAGAATATATTAAAATTATACAATGGGATAAGGAAAGTCCTTTTAACACCACTTTAGATGGTGACGATCCCCAACATGTGGCCTGGGTTTATGAAAGGGCCTGCGAAAGAGCAAATCAATTTAATATTTCTGGTATTACATATCGCTTAGTTCAGGGTGTTTTAAAACACATAATACCCGCTGTAGCCAGCACAAATGCTGTAATAGCTGCGGCTTGTGCCACTGAAGTCTTTAAATTAGCCACCAGCTGTTACGATAGCATGTCGAATTATTTGAATTTCAATGATATTGAAGGAATTTATACGTACACATATGCCGCTGAGAAGTCAGAAAATTGTTTAGCTTGTAGTAATGTGCCTCAGATTATAAATATTGAAGATCCCAATACGACGACGTTAGAGGATCTTTTAAAAATGCTTTGCGACAGTCCCAAATATCAAATGAAACAACCAGGTGAGTTAAGAAATTTTAAATAAAGTATATAATACATATCGTCATCTTAAAGACCTAATAACCTATCTGCAAAAATTTCAAAATTGAGTTTTTTATGGATTTTTATTCCCTATATCATAACGCATATGTGCGCAAAATTTTGAACATGTAATATTAAAAATGACAAAGTTTTTGTACCTAGAGGACCGTTACGCACAAAAAAGAAAAATAAATAATCAAAAATCACGATAAAAGTTTAATTTTGTTGCTTAGTGTAATTTAAACAAACAGGTTATTTCGTCTTTTAGGTGACGATATATACGTATACGTAGCAAAGTATACGTAGTATATGTACATGTAGTACATAGTTTTTTCTTTAAAACAACTTTAGGCCCCTATTATGGTTCACAACTCAACTCAGTTGAGTTGCAATTAAGACAACTATTTGTGATCAGTTGTAATTTTTGTTAAGTTTTTGTTCACCGCAATACAGCAGAGTTGTAAACCATAATACAAAAATTAAGAAATTACAACTCAACTAAGTTGAGTTGTGAATCGTATTAGGGGCCTTATACATATCGAAGGTTAGTTTTCAAATAGTGCTATCTGCAAATTTTCAAAAATATGTTTTTTATAGAAACGAGTTCAATAACTGAGGGACATCTGTCATTTAAATTTGAAAAAAAAAATTTTTTCCCAAAACGTTTTTTTTTCTATAAATATTGTATTGTGCTATTATGTACCGATCTTCACGAAATTTCACAGTATCATTTATAGTCCTATAAAACTGTGACGAGCCAAAACTTGTTATGATTGCATTATTTTTAACGGTTTGAGGCGTACTAAACTGTTTTCCGGTAGTAGGGTTTATATGGGACCTAAAGTAAGTTATGAACCGATCGTCACGAAATTTCACAGTGTTATTTCTAGTCCTAAAAAACTGTGACGTGCAAAATTTTGTTACGCTAGCGTTATTTTTTACGGTTTTAGGCATACTAAACTGTTTTCCGGGAGTATTGTTTATATGGGGCTTAGGGTAAATTATGGACGGATCTTCACGAAATTTAACAGCGTGATTTCCAGTCAAATAAAACAAATTTTTGCAAAATCTTATCTCATTCCGTGCCTTGTTCCAACATTTATGTTATTTTTTGTAACAAAATTATCAATTTTTTTAGGTGGTGGTTCCACATTTTGATTCATAGCTCTGGTCCTACTGAGCCGATTTTGCTGGATTTCAAACTGCTTAGGATAACTACAAGCATTTTGGCACCAAGTTTGTTCATTTCTTTTGAGTTGTTCAAATGTGAGCGTGTTTTCAACAGACGGACAGACAGACTGAGATGAATAATAAAAAAGTTTCACACGGAATGACAAACTTAATATACCCTCTTCACAACTAATTGTGGTGAAGGGTATAAAAATAGCACGATATTGTTACAGCGGGTAGTGATGAAAATTACGTGTCGATTTTTCCAAAAAGTGAAAAACTGAGTTGTTGATCAAGTACGATATGTTTCTAAATAGATTTTTTTTAACTAAAACGTTTTCTTAATATTTCGATATTAGCGTTTTATATTTTAACGATTTTTTGGAGAAATTTTTATTTGATTTAAATGGATTATTCCCATTTTACTTTTATCGAGTTATTAATTATTCACTTTTAAATTTATATTTTCCATATAAAGCAAAACTTAAAAAACAAGTAAGTTAATATATAATTTTTATGGTTTATTCCAGGAATTACAACAATAATTGATGGTAAAAATAAAACTTTATACATCTCCACAGTTAAAAGTATTGAAGAGCGTACACGTAGTAATTTGACACAGTCTTTAGGTGAATTAGGACTCAAAGATGGTCAACATATCATGGTTACCGATCAGACGACACCAAATACTGTAACTTTACAGCTAAAATACAATGCCAATGAAGTGGAAATGAATTAAATTCTTAATATGTAGAACAAAACTTAAAAATAAAATAATAAAACAACAAAATAAACAAAGTGAAATAAAAACAACAATAAAACACGAAAAACTCCATATAAAAATAAAACTTAAAAAAAAAAATAATGAAACAAGTAAAAAAACAAATAGAAAGAAAAAATTTCAAATCTATAAACACATTAAAATTATTCACTAATTTCATCAATCACTGGCACATTTTGCAGTTCTGAGCATTTTCTTTTCCACATTGATACCTGCTCCTTTAAAACCTTCTCTTTAGCAGCAGCTCGTGTTAATAATACTTTAGCTTTTTGCAATAGTTGTGACTTTTTAATAAGTTGTTCTTTAACATATTTCAATTCATCTTGAATTTGTATGTCCATGTTTGACATTCTACTTTTGTTCTCGCAATGTGGACATTTTGATTGCAGTGTTAATTCCGATTGTAAAGCTGAGATTTTGTCCAACGATTTGGTATACATTTGTTGTAAGCAGGCTGTGTCATTGGGTAATATATCGGAGTTGGAGGCCTGTGTTTCAAAAATAAATAAAAAAAGTATTTTTTTTTTTTGCTTTTAAAATATTTAAACTTACTCTTGACTCACACGATCTTTTACTATTTTTTAAATATTTATTTTCAGCTCTTAGTTTTTCCACTAAATTTCTTAGTGATAATATAGTTGTTTCCGCCGATTGTCCAACTTGGGAATTAAGTTTTAGACTACTACATTTGCATAAATCTTTACGTGCTTCGGCAGAGGCCATTTCTTCTTTCAATGCAATTATGTAGCTGTAAAGGAGTATTTCTAGTTACATTAAAGGTAATTTTATGTCATATTTTTATATTATCTTATATCTATAATTAATCGTGTTTTTTCTACATATTCTTAGGTAAATGCGATTTTGATATCTAATCTAATTATTTAGTCGATGAATCTGCATAATTCTAAACAAAAAGAAATTTAGAATCTATATATATAAAAGAAAGTGGCGTTAGTTACTACGTTTATAACTAAAGATCGGCTGGACCGATTTCGATGATTCGTACCAATTCGGAATGGTCTCTGATCAAGTAAGAAGAAAATCTAAAATAGGTGGCGCCATTGAAAATTACTCAGTAGGAATTAAATCGTAAACTCTGCATTTGACGATGCTATGATCTTTAGCAAAGTTGTTGAGCATGAGCCGGCGAAGGATTTATAAGTTGATATGACCAATTTCAGACAGGTGGCGCCACTGAAAATGACTCGAAATGAGTTAAATCATAAACTGTGCATTTGATCATGCTATTATCTTTAGCACAGCTGTTGAGCATTACCACACAAAGGTTTCTAGGTTGGTATGACCAATTTCCGATAGGCGGCACCATTGAAAATTACTCAAAATAAATTATATCATTTGATCATGCTATGGTCTTTAGTAAAGTTGTTGCGCATGAGCCGGCAAAGGTTTCTATGTTGGTATGAACAATTTCCGACAAGAAGTGCCATTGAAAATGAATCAAATCGTAAGCTATGCATTTGATCATGCTTTGATCTGTTAGCAAAAAAATGTCTAAAATATTCCAGAAAAAAGAAATTATAAAGAAAATTCGTTTTCTTATACATTTTGTAGGGAGTGCTAAAAGGAAAGTTAAAAGGAGAGGAAGTTCTCATTCCGAGAATTCCAATGATCCTAACCGATATGCCATTCGAGTTTAAACGAATCCAATTTCCAATTTGTCTTGCATTCGCCATGACAATCAACAAATCTCAAGGGCAATCATTGAGTGTTTGTGGCCTAAATTTGGAGAACGACTGTTTTTCACACGGTAAACTCTATGTCGCATGTTCCCGTGTCGAAAAGCCATCCTCTTTGTTCATTTTCGCACCTGACAACAAAACGAAAAATATTGTTAATCACAAAGTGCTTCAATGATATTCTCTTAACTTATTCAATAGTTTACTTATAATTCACATTTTCATATTTTTTTTTTTTTTTGTAAATAAAGATAAATTATCTGCACCGAATATTACCTGTACCTGATTCTGTATCTGTATTTTAAATATACAAAAAAACAATACTTTTCTAGGCAAAACAACGTTTGCCAGGTCAGCTAGTAAATTATAAAATTAAATTGAATTAAGAAATTTTCCATTCGTAAAGGATTATATTTATTAATTTTAAGTTAAAATAAGATTTATCCGTCATGTTGTGGCAATCTTATATGAGTGAAATAGAAATCGAACAAATTGTAAAAATTATCCTATGTTAGAAATTATACATTGAGCACTACATAGCTTTACCAGAACTCCTTTTGAATCAGGAAAAGCTATGTTCACTTTTCAAGAAATTCGGTTATGTTTAAGAAATCGAAATGAAGATGAATTGAAATCGTGCCAGATTTAGATCTCAATTATTTACAAAAAGTCAGTAGCTTTTC
The DNA here is from genome assembly GCA_930367215.1 of Pollenia angustigena. Classification (NCBI taxonomy): domain Eukaryota; kingdom Metazoa; phylum Arthropoda; class Insecta; order Diptera; family Polleniidae; genus Pollenia; species Pollenia angustigena. Next base: position 216,712,462 of record OV884058.1, on the reverse strand, counting down.
CTGTTATTTACTATTGGTTCTTGTAAAGATAATTGGTACTGACAGTTTGAAGTATATTAAAGGGAATATTTTAATAAACTTTCTTTACAGGCTCGTTTTCAAAATTTTTGCGATTTTATATCCTCTTCATTTCGATTTGTAGAACATGCCCGATTGAGTTGAAAATCTCCATAGATTTCAATTTCATGTGATTAAGATTTATAGAAGATGCCTGACCATGTCGGTATTATAATTTATAAGATTTATATCGTTAGCTAAAATGCAAAAAGGCGTAACTAACAAAAAATTCAAAATCGTGGTTTTGATTGATTATTATGAATTCCATTGAACTACATGTCTTCACAAAATTTTACACTTCTACGATTAAAAATTGCGCTTTTATTAACAAAAAACAAAGGGATAAATGAAAAGTTACGTAACTAACCATTTTTTTTAAACAATAATGAAATGGTTTCCTTTGAAATTTGTTAAAAAAAATTCTATGGACGACTTTTCAATGCATCTTTTCTGACATGTTTATAGTTTTCATTTAATGAAGTTTTTTGCATCTCCTGTAAAATTATATTTTTGTTAGTTACGCATTTTTGCATTTTAGCTAACGATATGAAAATACAAGTAAATTTATCCGAGTAAATTTATCCGTGTTATGAGCCAAATCGAATGTTATTTCTTGGTTAAAAGTTCATAGAATTTGTTTTATACATATGGGCATTTCCCGAGAATGGTCTACCAGGATGAAAAAATAAAATGTTGATAATCATCGTCTTTTATTGTTTATTATTATTATAAAAAAAAGTCTATGATTTTATAAAAGAATGGTTTCATAGCATATCTCAGCTGTTTATCTTGAGGAAATTGCGCTGGAAACTGGAAAATTTTATATTTTCTTATATTTTTTACTTCTAAAGACATTTTTAAATACCTACTAGCTGACCCGACAGACGTTGTCCTGTCCAAATTAGGAAAAATGTTTGCGTTCGATTTTTAAAATCCGTTAAAAAGATACGAACATTTGAAAGAAAAATTAATCAAATCGATGGATCAGTTTTCTGATTTTAGGTAAATCGAAAAAAAGTGGTCGTTAAAGTGGGCGGAGCAAAATTTTCTTTCCTTAAAAACCTAAGTTATGCGCTTAATAGAAAAAGTGGGCGTAAAGTAGGCGTGGTAAATTTTTCTTTCGATGAAAACTTAAAATGGATTAAAACGAACATTTGAAAGAAAAATTTGTCAAACGGCTCCATCCGTTTTCTGATTTTAGGTAATTCGAAAAAAGTGGGCGTAAAAGTGAGCGGGGCAAAATTTTCTTTTCGTATAAATCTAAGCTGGACCATGGCGATCATTTTAAAGAAAAAATCGTCCAAATTATATAGTTGTCATTGGTGGTGCAATATGAAAATTGGATTTTGCCACGCCCCTCCGCCCGCAGACCGAAAATCACATTGTCACCCGCCTGAATATTCTGAAGATTCCCTGAAAATTTCATCAAAATCGGCCCAGACCTTTTGGAGTCCATACATTACATACATACACACATCTTTTTTTATATATATAGATTTGAAAGCACGTACTTCGGTTCATATTAGCACTCATGTCTGTTCCTATTAGCACAAATTCGTGCTCTTTTTTTTCTTAAATAATTTTTTTTGTTATTACCAGTCAGGGAAACATTTTCTTTATGTGCTTTTTTATAAAGTTGCAATTTTTAGATTTTTTGTTTTTAGTCATTTTAGGTTAGGTTAGGTTAAGAAGAGTTATGTGCCCAAGGGCACACTTCCACCCGGAGACTTATGCGGTCCATTGTGAATCCCTTCAATGAAAAAAGAAAGGTATAGAAAGAGAAAAGAAAAGAAAGGAAGTATGAGGTGGGTAGAATTAAGAAAGTTGGAAAGTTAGTAGGTACCACGTAGAACTAACGCCCTCTCTACAGTCCCCTCAACAGAAACAACCACATTATTTCCCTTACAAACCCCAGTATATCCGCCGGATTACATCCAGCGATGCACCCCAGTTCGTCGTGAAATCTATCCCCTAGCCACTTCTGTCTGAGACCCTGCATCCTATGACAATGTCACTATACATGCGCGATCGTCTCCAGCTCCTCAGAATCATCGCACAACCTGAAGAAGTCCGGTATGGTGTTGTCCCATTTGCCCGTAAAAGCCCTAACAGGACAATGACCCATCAAGAACCATATAAGTGTTCTAAGGCCACCCCTGTCCAAACCCACTAGAACCCTGGTTGCCCCCACGTTCAATCTGGGCCATAGTGCCCTAGACACCCTGCAATCCGTTCTGTTCACCCAGGATCGGTCAACTTCATCACGGAATTTTTCCCGTAGTCATTTTGGGCTTTAGCGTTTTAAGGGGCTATCAATTATTGTTGCTAGCTGCTTCAAAAGCAAATTTGTGCTTTTTTGCACAAACTAAAAACAAAAAATTAGCTATTGATAAAACCTATACAAATTTTGATAGCAGTGTCAAAGGCAAAAAAAAGCTTCTGGTGCTTTTAAAGACATGTCCACACAAAATCCTATACAAATTCCCACCCATGGTTTAAATTTTACTTAACATTATTTTAGATATTCATATCTAACTCATTTCCTACTCACTCTTCCAAATGTTTAATTCGCTTCTGCAATCGTTCTGTGCCATCACCCTGTCTCAGCAGATCATTATCCAATTGCAATTGTAAATTCTTTGCTTCTAAACGAATATTTTGAGCTTCAACAGATGACAATTTTTCCTGTATCTTTTCCATTTCTGTGGTTAAGGCATTGCTACCTTTACCCGCCAATTCCAAAGCTAAAATTTTACGCTGTTGCATTTCTATGCGGGCTTTTAAGGCTTCTATTATATCACTATGAGGAAATTGCAAGGAATTGGAGACATTGTTATAATGAGATTTACTACAAGGTGGTAGAGAACTGCGCCCTGGGGAACTGCACTCACTACTCGCGCCTGTATATGTTTCAGGGCTTTCTGAGGGTGTATATTTGGCACCAGTTCCACCACCAGCACTAGACGTTTGATGATGTAAGTTAGGGCAAGAGGGGGTTCGGCAACATTTCATTGAATGTTGTACATTGTGTTGTGTAATTCTACCCAATTTTGCTTCCAGAATCTGTTTATCTTTTTCCAAACGGTTGATGGTGTTTCTAGCGGATTGCAATAGGCTTCTGGTTTTTTCTAATAAAGTTTCGGTTTCTTCCAATTTAGCTTTAAATTTCTCTGCATTTTGTTGCCATCTCTTTTGTTTCTCCCACAAACCCACTTCATTAGCACTACGAGCTCGTTTACTCTCGATTATTACTTTTTGTCTTTGTATTTCGGCTTTGGCATCTTCCAAATCTAACTCTAATTGTTGTACTCTCTTCTGAAGATTTTCACTTTTAACACGGGCATTAAGTTCGGTTTTAATGGAAACCACAGGTCGTTTTATCAATTGATTCCGCAGAGATTGACTTAATTCTTTGGCTTGTTTTTCTCTTTGAGTGAGATTTGTTATTTGCTTGCGTAAAGCCTCAACTTGGGTATGATATATTTTATTAGTGGCTTCGGTTCTTGTCAGATCATTTGCCAATTTTGCTATTTGATCGGCAGAATAGTTTGAAGAATCATTGATATAACGTTGTTGATCGTCCTGAAAAAAATTTATTTAACAATAGAAATTTGCAAAACTTTTAAAAAAAGAAAACTTACATGGAAGTTATTTAAGGTGTCCATTAACTCATTTATATGTTTGTCTTTCTCTTCCAACAACGAACGCAATTGTTCCAGCTCAGGATTGTGAGTTATTAATGAAGATTTTTCTCGATCTTGTAAAAATTTTATTCTAAATTGAAGAAAAAAAAAAAATTAAAAGATTTTTTTAATAGATACTAAATCATAAATAGGTGCAACTCGAAATTTATTAAAATAGTATTTTTTTTTTCATAAAACAACCAGTACACAATTCAAATCTATAGCGACCACGAAAATTTCGTTTGGGAGTTTTTTTTTTTTAAATTTGTAAAACTCAATTTGATTAAAAAACTGGAACAATGTTTTTGAAACCTGCTTTCTGACTCCCCTGAGCATTTTTGAACACAGAGTTGTGCCTGTTTATGATTTAGTAAGCGACATATAAAAAAACTCACTTCTCTTTTAATATCTGTATCTCTTCTTCCTTAAGCTTAAATGAGCTCTCCCAGTAGCTGGACTTCTCTTTAAGTTCTCTTAATTGCTTAGAGAAATTTTCTGGCATATCTCTATTATGCTCCAACTCATGTTTTTCTTTAGCCTCATTTTGTCTTTCATCACCAGCACTTTCCTTAACTGTTGGAGTCAAATTTTCTTCAAACATTTCCTCTATCTTTTCATCTGTCATTTCATTTAGACTATTATCTACATTCTCCTCTCCGCCAGAAGCTAAATGTGTAGCTAATTCTAATTTCTCATTCGAATTACGTCTGACACTTAGAGTTTCCAGTTGTGTTTTTAATTCTAATATTTCGTTATCTTTGGTTTTAATATTGAAATTCAAATTTGCAATTGTATTTTTAAAACCCTCAATTTCATTATTCATTTTGTTTAGATTTAAATGATTTTGTTCCCTTTCGGTTTGTAAAATATCTTGATATTTTCCGATGGATTTATCCTTTTCAGTAAGGAGAGTATGGAAAGACAAAATGGTTTTCTGTGGAAAAATGGTTAAACTTTGAGTTATTTTTGAAGTTTAGTAAAGCTTTAAGTTTTACCTCTATCACGTCTGATTGTAAACTAGTCGGTTGGCTTTGTTGTTGCTTTGGACTGGTGGTGTTTTCTTGCATAGAAGCCGACGATTCAGCCTGGTTGTTTGCTAACTTTTGCTCCAACTTTAAAATTTGTTGATTTGCTTTTGTTAAACTAGAAATATTTACAGAGTAAAAGAGCAATATAAAGTTTCAGTTTTTAGTTCGAAAGAAAAAAGAGAGAAATTTGTGATGATAAATTAAAAAGATTTTAAGTTCTAACGAGTTATGATAATAATAAAGTCCCTTAAAAAGTTGCAGATTTACCTCGATTCCGATTTTTCTAATTTCTCTAAAGCTTCTTTATATTCGCTTTCTTTAACAGTCTTTTCAACATCACATTTTTTGTTGTACTTTTCGTCGGAAGTTTGAATAGATTTTGATTCTTTTGTTATTAGATCAATACTAGTTTGTATTTCAGCTTCAGATGTTTCTCGACTCGTAGTTTCCCATTTCGATTCTGTACTTTCCTGTTCTAAGCACTTTTCTTTTTCTACTTGATCCTCTATTTCTACACTGGGTTCTCTCAGTTCAATATTATCGCCTTCCGTTTGTGTTGACCTTTCATTAAGTGTTTTCTTTTTAGGCGATCGTATGGGAGACATATTTTTATCTACCATCTCTCTGGAGACTTTTCGTGATTTTTCAGCTGATAATTTACGCTCAGCTGGTATGGGAGTATTATCTGTATTACAACCAATTTCTTTAGTTGATTGTTGTTTAAGATTATTCTTATCTTCCGTATTGTCTTCTGGTTTTTCTTCAATCTTCTTTACACCAAATAAAGCCTCTATAGTATGCCAATGTTCAGATTCTATGGCCATTTTAAGTTTAACAGCTTGTAACTCCTTTTCTAACTCGAAGCACTTTTTCTCCCATTTTTTTAATTCCTCTTCGTAAAGTTTACACTGGGTCTCGGTTTTAACCAACTTTTAAAGAAAATAAAGAATTCTTCAAATTAAATGAACTTCTTTTTTAAATAAGTCAAGTCGTCAGCTTACCTTAATAACTTTCTGATTCTCCTCCATTTCTAAGTTATATTCCTTCAAAGCAGCTTTAATTACTTCCTCTATATAGTCATTTAATAATTCAGTTTTATTAATTGTGTTGTTATCAATTAAATTGGATTTCTTAAGGAAATTGCTGTAGGCATAAACAAAATTGGTTAGGAAGACCAAAGGAGTAAATTTGGCGTATTTTTCTTTTAGGCAACATAAGGATTTTTGTAAAAATCTGAAATGTTAAATAAAAATTAAACTCAAATTTTGTTTTTCATAAAATTTTTAAAACTAAAATACTTGATCTTAATATTGTTATTTTGGCGTTCAATTTGGAAGCTTTTGTTTAAGTCCTCTATTACATGGTTCCGACTAATTAGATCCTGTTCAGCGTTTTCGAATTTTAGTTTAAGAGAGTCCCGTTGATTTCTTACATGATTAAGTTCTAATTTAGCTTGGAAATTACAAAATTTTAATAAAAGGCAATTAAAAAAAAGAAAAAAAAAAACTTACCAGCATCCAAATCTCTTTGCATTTTACTCAGCAACAATTTCTCCTCCGTAGAACTTTGTAGATCGGCTACTAAATGTCTTAAATTAACATGATTATCGGTAATATCATTTAGTAATCTTTGCTGTGATAATATTTGTTCTTGAGCTATTTCCAAAAGTGATTCCAATTGAGAATTTTTTCTTAACATTTCTAATTTCTGCCCCTCAAACTCTCTAACCATTTGTTTTTGCTCTTCATATTCCTGTTGTGTTATGAACACCAATTGCAAGTCTTCGTTGATTATGCCATAATCTGTACAAAGGTCGGGAATTTTTATCGTAGATTCCTGCTTTCCAGATAAAACTTCCTTTGTTATTAAAGCCAATTTTAGTTGACTTTCGTTGAGAGATTGTTGCAAATCTTGATAGTCTTCCGATGTATACATGTAAAGATCTTTATGATTTTGTAAGTCTTGTTTAAGTTTCTCTATTACTTCTTTGCTGCTTGATAATTCTGCCTTAAACTGGGCTTGTGTTTTAATGCTTTCTATTTCGAGTTGTTTAAGAGCTGAGAGACTCTGATCAAAATCTTGTCTCATATATTCATAACTTCGACGTTCTCGCATTAACTCCAGCTCTTGTGTAACAATTTGTTCGGTGAGTTGGCCACAAGTTTGCATAATTTCCATTTCATTTGCGTTCATATGCAGTTTAAGCTCTTCATAATATTTTTTAAAAATTTTCAACTCTTCTAGTTCTGTTTCTTGTTTTCGTCTTTCGGGCAAAATCTTTTCTGACTGAGGATCAAGTTCTGTTTCTGGAGTTATTTCCACTTCTACTATATTGGGTATAATAACACTTTTGTTGGGTGTTGTAGGTCTGGTAGATGTATCCAAAAATTCTGGCAGTTGTAAATCTGCTTCTACATTATCTCTAATTTCGCCATCTTCCCGTACACTCTCTATGGATTTTAAATCTTCTGCAACTATTTCTCTTTCCTCAGACAAGGACTTTTGTTTGAATAATAGTTGCTCTAAAGCTTTTTCTCGTGTCTTTATTAAAGCCAACTGTTCTCTTATCCTTTTGGGAGTATCAAAGGGAGAATTAGAACTTTTTAAAACCTGGATTAATCTATGAAGCAATTCATTGTCGATGATGATATTGTCCGAGCAATCTGTGTGAATAATAATAAAGTAAGTAAAAATATAATCATAATATTTTCGTTATTTTTTCTAAATTACCATCATATTCCCTAAGTTTTTCCAAAATCTCTAACATTCCTTGCCTTAATACATCATTTTCTTGTTGAACTTCTTGATGTTTGACTTGTAAATCATAATCATTTGAATCCTGTAGTTCTACTCTTAAGTTCCCCTGACACTGGCCACAAACTGTTACTAATAAAGAGGTTTCTCGGGAATTGGAAGAATCTTCTACCTCACCAACTTCTTTAGCGAGAGAAGAACTTCTTAAATACTGAGTAGTTTCACTTTGGACAGATTTTTTGGGAGTCTTAATGGGAGTTCTAGAAATTTCATCTTCTCTTATTTGAGGAGTCTGTGGTACATTTATATTTGGCTTTAATTCCATCAGTTGTTTTCTGAAATACAGATATATTGTGTGTTAAAACAGAAAAAAAATTATAACAGTTCTCTCTTATACCTTAAATCCGATTTTTCCATTTTCAATTGTAATCTCATTTCCTCAGAGGCTCTTAGCTTTAAAGTTAATTTTTCTATCATTTTCTCTTTGCTGCGCTCTTTAGCTTGCAGGTTTTTAGCTGTAATAACGACATCTTCTGGTATATTCAGACGTTTTCTTAGCAAAGTATTTTCTTGGGCTATTTCGTGCAAGGAATTCAATTCCATAACCAAAGCCCTAATTTGTTTTTCTCTTGACTGTAATTTATTCTCTAAAGAAGAACATTTTCTTAAAGCGGGCATTAAACCATCTTCTCCCTTTTGATAAGCTGTTAAAGCTTTTGCAGCCTCCATAGCTTGTTTGGCTTTAAGACAACATTCCTCTTCTGCCTTCTGCAGCATTTCTGAAAGCTCTCTACATTTTTCATTGCTGGCCTTTAAGGCTGATTCCACTGTTTTACAACAAGGTCGTAATTTACGGGGATTACGTTCTTCTTCCCTTTCAGCGGATAGCTTATTCATAAGTTTTGTGGAGGCAATCATTTCTTCAGCCATCATTTTTATTCTACTCTCTAATTGTTCAATAAGTTTGTCGCGTGATTCGAGGGACTAATTTTATTGGAATATTTAAAAAATTTCTTAACCAAATTCAAAACTCTTTGACTTACATGTTGTAGTTTATTTATCTCCTCTTGTTCCTCGGATTGCTCACTTTCTGCCTTGGTTTCTGTTTCTTCCTTTAGACTATCAGTGTCTGCAGCTATGTCTTTTTTACTTTTAAATTTCTTTAGTTGTTTTTCCTTCTCATCCAAAATTTTTTTCCATGATACTGCTTTTATTTCCAATTTCTCAATGAACTCTTTGAGCTCGTTTTCACTTTTGTCACGCTCATCTTCTAAATATGTTATATTCCCCTCCAGACGTTTTATTTCAATATTCAGATCTTGCATGGATTCCTTGAGAGCCGATTTCTCACTTTCCAGGAGAGTTATATCGGCCTTAAGTTTTAATAGAATATCTTTACCATGTTTCAAACCCTTTTCCAATGTCAGAATTGTTTTGGACTGTTCGATGTTTTGATTTTGAAGGGACTAAGGTAAAAGAGAGAGAGCGAGAGAGATAGAAAGATTTGAAAGAATATAAAGAAAAACCTTGAGTTGGACTTTGTTGCAGAAATAATAGAAGAATTTAGAAAGGTACTGGGGGTCTACTTTCCATTGCGATGCGAAAGCATTTTCGATACGAAAGCTTAACGCCAACTTGGTACTCTCTATCACTTTCGCAAAATTTTTTGATAATGAAGCAATTCTGGCAATAAAAATTAAAGATGGCGCAGATTAATCTGCGAAAAGAAAAAAATGTATAGATGCGAAAGGCAAATGCGCAAACGCATTAAAAGGTACCAATCGCAATTTGCTACCATTTTCTTGCGCATCGCAATAGAGAGTAGCCCCCTTGGATGCCAGATTCTGTTAGAGCTTTATTAAATTTTACAAAGATCAAACTGAGCGCACCATTTACTTTTCAAAATTTTCTGATCTAATAAAATCAGTTAATTCACCTCGATTTCCCTAAGCAAACGTTTTATATGTTTATTCTTGGTGTTAATGTTACGTAGAAGTGTTTCTTGTTTATCCATTTCGGATAAGGGATCCGACGAATCTTTATCGCTGACATCAGCGTTAGCCGCCTCACGCAAACGAGCTTGCAAAGCAAAAATTTCCTCAGTTAACTGCCAATAAACAATGATGCAAATAAATAAATTATTAAGTAAAAATTATTCATGTGCTGCAACGTCGTCATAACTCAAGAAATACATACATTTCGAAATAATCGTGTTTAAAGTTTTTGATTTGCTCGCGCCACTTGGAAAAATTAACGACATATTCTCTTCGAATGCGGAAAGTATTAAAGATATAAAGATGCATTTTATAAACAATATAAAGAAAAACAGGGCGAACAATTCTGCATATCTAACTCCAAAATCTCATTTTTGGAGTTATGACGACGTTGCAGCAAACGAGCGATGTATAAAAATGAATCATTACCTCTTTTGTTTTATTTTTAAACTCAACTTTTTCATCCTCCAAGTTGGCCACCATGTGTTTAAGTTTTTCATTTTCATCCACTAAGCGATCATGATGGGATTCTAGAAACATTTTATTAAATATACTTCTTATTTTTTTGCTTTTGTACCAAATTCTTACTCAAACTTCGTTTATCGTTAGCTTCTAATTGTTCCTCCAAACCTCTAATCTGTTCACCTTTATATTCTAAAACAGCCAATGTCAATTCCAAAGTTTTTCGTAACGATTTCTTAGGTAACTCTTCTATGGCTTCTGCTAACTCCAAAAGAGTTTCAAAAAGTTCTTCTTTTTGTTGTTTGGAAAAATCTTTAAATTTTCTTAAAGATACCACTTCCGGTAAATCCATTTTTTTTTCAAATTTGTGGTATTTTTCTTAACTAAATTAATCAATGATTTTATTTAAAATTCACAATAACATGGCAAATACTCTTGACGTTAATGAATAAAATGAAAATTGAAAGAATATGCAATTTTTTCCTTATTTCCTTGAGTTACTTACGGTTGGTTACCTTGACAACAATTTCACTCAAAACACAAGTGTTAACTTACTGGCCAGGAGGGTTAAGGCTGGGCATATAAGGCTGGGCATATAAATTTAAGTGGTTGTGTAGGGTTTAAGCGTGCATCACGTGCAGTTTTAGTTGGCACGATAGTTTAGGGGTGGTTTCACTTACGAGTAGAGTAACTTGGTTTTGTTTTGGTTTTTCTAGCTTTTTATTTTGATTCCCTTTTTGTTTATTATTGTTTAGAATGGCTAGACTAAAAAGAAATTGGCAGTATGACGAAATATGTATGTACATATATACATAGATGGTTGTAAATCGAAAATATTTTGTCTAAAAGGACGTTGACATTGGAAATTTGTTTTTATGTGGAAATATAATTTAAACAACTCAAACTAATTATTGGTCTAATTTATTTTATCGTTTTTGAGGTGATAGAACAAGTTTTCGAGTTTATTAATATGGTTTAAAACTTAACAGAATTCATTATTAATTCGCCGGTAGTTGGTTGTAAATCGATATAATCATGTCTAGAAGGACATTAAAAATTAGTTTTAAGTTTAAGGTTTGTAGGACAAGTTTTATGTGAACGAAAAGCATGTGTTTAAACCAGTCATAACCACTCCATAGACTCGCGAGCAGTCAATAATTGTATTTTTCACACAGACACGGTCGGCAATTCACATTTATACAACAACTTTGTTCGGGCCACTCCATAGTATCGCGAGGCAGTCAATAATCGTATTTTTTGACACAGACACGGTCGGCAATTCATATGTATACAACAACTTTGTTTGTTGCTTGGTTATCACTGGTTTAAACCAACGTTTAGTGTTTTCTTTTCACATTGATGAAGGAATTAGCAAGCAAAAAATTTTCGCAACGCTTCTCACTAGTATTTTTTTTTTGTTGCTTGGGAATTTGCATAACCACAGAACGAATAGCCTGTGTGTGTATTGTACCCTGCAAATAATATGGGACTACGTTATCCATTTTGATAAAATGGACTACTTTATTGACTGCTCCAATTTAATGCAAGCATGGACCATGTCATTGTTAAAAAGTGTTTGTAGTGAGACGAAATGTCTTCGTTTTTAACGACATGTTTTCGTTTTTAAACGACTTCAAAACTAATCCTCTTGAGTATACCATGTAGTTGTTTTAAGACTACTCCTTTGTAATCCCAAGCTGGGTTTTATGGTCCTCCCCTAGGACATCGTAATGTTAAATAGACCATGTTTTTTCCATACGTTTGGGTTACTTTTGGACTACTCCTAGTCCCTTGTTGGCTACATTTTACACGCGTGTTTGGACTAGTCCTATTATTTGCAGGGTATACATGTTTGGTTTTTGTTAAACACATATATGGGCAGTTCCATCGAAAAGTCTACTTTTTTTCTCGTAACGCCAGAAGTAATTTTAATTGTTTCTCAAACAATGTTATATCTATAGTTTACTTTTTTATATTTTGGTGTAAAGCGCAACTAGCTGTACATTTTGTAACAAAAGGGATAGCATTTGAAAACATGGTTCTAAAATACAAGCTTTTTTGCATTCTGGCGTTACATTAAAAAAAAGTTGACTTTTCGCTGAAAATGCCCATATGTACCAGAAAAAAGCAAACATTTTTAAATTTTATAACTTGAAAAATAAATCTATTTATGTTCAAAGTTTACTTAAAAAGGTTTTATACAAAACGTCTTGCTCAATTCGCAGTCCTATTCAGTTTTGTAATGTATGTCAAAATCCACTTCCGTTTTTTAAACGTCACTCCAGCGCACATTTTTGCTTATATCTGCAAATCCTTTGCGTCGATTGCTGCAATTTTTGTTCTGAATATAGTGCTACTTCATTACTTTACAAATTTGACTTCTTCATTTAATTTTTTTAAATTTTTTGGTACAAATATCACGACACGTCAAAATGGAAATGCCCATATATGTATTTTATTTTTGTAAAAATTTTGTTGTTGTGTTTTACCAGCCAAAAGGGGAATAAGCACAACTGCTTTAAATATGCAGTAAAAACTTGAAAATATTTTAAATTTTTTAAAAATATTACGTAAAAAACCAAAAAACGGTTAATTTGGTAGCAAAACATTCATTAATTTTATAATACTAGTTGACCAGAAATCAATGGAAGAAAAATACGGGGTGTTAATTGGGGTAAAATATAAATATGTAATTAATTTGTCTGTTATACTCACCTTTTGTTTGTGCGTACTGATAACAACAAACTTTCAATAATTTGGTATGTTTTGTAGTTACAAGAAAGTGTCAAAGGTTACAATTCAAAGGTACAAGTTACAATAAAAAAATTTCCTTAAACTACTCGCATTTAACACTCAACAATATTTGCATAAATGCACTTATTGATATTTGCACTTAAACGAAATTCGACCATACATTTTTATATAAATTTGTAGAAAAAAGCAAAAAAAAATTTTTCCGTCTCAGTGGATTGATTTGGCGAGGGACCATACCTCCGGTTCGTACGTTATCTTCCAGGTAAGTGCTATATTCGGCTGTGCCGAATCTTTGATACCCTCCACCGACAGTTCAAATGTTTTAGGAGTAATATCTATATGATGTCTTTTTATTATTAATTTATCTTTATAAAAATAAACATCTGAATTCAAATTGGGTGCGGCTTAGAACTATATTAAATTATTGACCGACAATCAGAAAGTTTTATGCTTTTTTAGCAATTTTAAATAGCTTGAGTAAAATATCATGATTCGTAAAAGCTTAAGCCGATCTTACATGATTTTCAGAAGGGCAATTTATATTGGAGCCATGGAATGCTATGAACTTATGCAGCGGTGAAATTAGTTTTAGCGTTTGCCGTGAATTTCAGAAGGTTTATTATGGATCGTATATCACAAAATTGCAGAACATTTCTTCTGGCCATATGAAGCTAAGTTGGAAGAAAGTTTACCGCAATATCTATATCTGCTACGGTTTTAGGCGCATAGTAAATTATGGACCGATCATCACGAAATTTAATATTTATTATTTTCCGGTAGTAGGGTTTATATGGGGCGTAGGGAAAATTAGTGGCTGATCTTCACGAAATTTTAGAGTCTTAATTCTAGTTCTATAAAACTGTTATGTACCAAATTTTGTAATGATAGCATTTTTTACGGTTTAAGGCGAACGAAACTGCTTTCCGGTAGTAGGGTTTATATGAGGCCTAGGGTAAATTATAGACCAATCTTCACGAAATTTTATAGTCTTCTTTCTAGTCCTATAAAACTGTGACGTACCAAATTTTGTTATGATAGCGTTATTTTTTACGGTTTTAGGCGTACTAAACTGCTCTGATAGAATAGCTCACTACCAAAAAGCCTACTGGGGTTCTCATTCACTCAATATTACGATATTCATTTAACCGGGCTTTTACTTAAATCCGTTAATCGCTCGATTAATTAACCGAGGTTTTGGTTTAATCGGTTAATTTTGCTTCTAATCGGTTAACCGATTAATAAAGTTTTGTCATAAATTAAGTAATTTCACTAAATAAAAATGCAAAAATGATTTATTATTTGGAGTTTGTTAGTAAAAAACCTTACAATAACAAAAAAAATTCTTCAACTAAAACGAGCAAAAAAAAAAAAAAAAAAAAAAAAATTATATCACAAAATTGCATAACATTTTTTCAGGCCATATGAAGCTAAGCTGGAAGAAAGTTTACCGCAATATCTATATCTGCTGCGGTTTAAGGCGTATTTAATTATTTTACCAGAGTGGGCTTTATATGGGGCCTAGGGTAAATCATGGTTCGATCTTCACGAAATTTCACAGTGCCATTTTAAGTCCTATAAAACTGTGACGTATCACATTTTTGTATGATAGCATTATTTTTACGGTTTTAGGCGTACTACACTGTTTTCCTGGAGTTGGGCTTATATGGGGCCTAGGGAAATTTATTGACGGATCTTCGCTAAATTTTACAGCGTGTTTTCCAGTCGAATAAAACGAATTTTGCAAAATCTTATATCGTTTTGTTCATTGTTCCGCAATTTATGTTAGTTTTTGTAACAAAATTATAATTTTTTTTTAGGTGGTGGTTCCACATTTTGATTCATAGCTCTGAACCTACTGAACCGATTTTGCTGGATTTTAATCCAAAACTGCTTAGGGCTAGTTTACACTATCTCACAAGCCTTACGTATTCCATAATACTTTGTGAGATAGAAATCTAATGAGTTTTGTTGCGACTGTCAAAAAATCTAATTTAACATGACAGTTTGTGTTCACACCATTACAGAAAGTATAAACACTCACACATGAAATAAAATGCAACCCTGATCCAATGAAAAGTATTATTGTTTAGACATTTTTCAAAAAACGATGAAGTCGTATGAGATGTCAAACTTTTTTCATAATACTCGTCGTTTTCGTGACACATTGCATTCACACTATCACACTTTGTCATATTACTTGAGTTTTTGACATGTATTAATACAAAGTATAATAGTGTAATCTAGCCTTTAGGATAACTACAAGCAATTTGACACCAAGTTTGCTTATTTGTTTTGAGTTTTTTCGAAAGTGAGCGTGTTTTCAACGGACGGACAGACAGACGGACATGGCTAAATCGACTTAGAATTACTCAAGAACCAGAATATATATAGTATTGTGGTTATTTTGTTGAACTATTTATGGTTTTTAATCCAAATTTTTAATATTTTTAATTAGGCTTAAGTTCATGAAATTTAATTTTTATTAAATTATTTTTATGAAGAAAGGAATTTTACAACATGAAAATCAATCAAAATTGTTATTGATAATCTTTCATTCTTGACGTGGCTCGGGCTCGAACCCTGGCCGGCAGGTTACCATGACATGTTTCGATCGCAACCACTCGATCTCCTCAGATGGATTTGCCGTCTTACACTCGCAGCCATCGACGACTGCTGACGTCACTAGTCAAACATCAATCCTTAAACCAAATTGTATTTTAACATTTGGTAGATCGAAATTTGCTTTCCTGAATGATTATCCATTTTAATTGACTTCACATGTTTTTTCCTTTACTTCTGTTTTTTCGTACTTTCGTCAAGAATTTTTCTTGAAGTCCAAGTACATTTTTTTGTTTTTTACTTTGTCTTTCTCTTTTCTGTTGACCTTTTTCAGCACAACTTGAAGGACTTTATGGTGTCTGAGATGAATAATAAATGTTTCGGATTTAAGTGATTCTTTTTTTAGTTTTGTTAAAACTTGCCTTGGAAAAAATTCTTTCACTAATCGAAAATGTTGGAGAAATCGAAAGCAACCCATAATACAGAATATGGGCATTTCCACAGAAATGTCAACCGCAGCCACAAAATTCAAAGTTTATAAAAGTATGTTGTTTTAACATACAAAGAAAAAAATTGCCGAATTGTTTGAAAATTTTTTTTAATTTCTACAAATTTTTTTACTGATTCAATTAATTTTTTTGTTTGATTTTTATTTAACCAACAAAAATCTTGACAACTTTTCAAAAATATAATATACGCGTTATTGGTTTCAAGCTTTTATAATTTTGTATGAAATATTTAACACTTTTTAATGTTGTCGTGTTTTTTATATTTTTTTTATTTGATCGTAAGCAACACTTCTTTATGTGAAACAGGGATGATGCATAAACGAATATACATGTATGTGAATGTCAACAATTTGTTAACGGATCGTCAATCAGGTTTCAGAACACGACGAAGCTGTATTACAGCTTTGGTTGATGTAGTAGAAGAAGTAAGGAGTAACTTAGATGATGGCAAATTAGCGTTATTGGTACTTCTAGACCATCAAAGGCATTTGACACCGTCCATCATTCTACCCTTTGTATGAAACTTTTGAATCAATTTGGCTTCTCTTCATTCGCAGCTAAATTGATTCAATCTTACCTTTCAGACCGAAGCCAGTCAGTTGTTAATAATGGGCTTACTTCTCGCTCTCTACCCGTCCCCAGAGGTGTCCCACAGGGGTCAATTCTCGGTCCACTATTATATAGTCTATATGCTAACGATCTACCGAAACAACTTTGTTTTTGTAATATACAGATGTATGCTGATGATGTTCAGTTATACCTTAGCAGTACCAAGGAATTAATCGTCACCAAGTTAAATGAATTGAATTCTGACTTGAACATTTTTGTGTGGGCTTCTGCAAATGGTTTGAAAATAAATCCAAATAAGTAAATTTTCTTGGCAATTTCTAGAAATAACACAATAATGGAAAATGAATTTAATGTTTCAATTGGACAATCGAGAATTGAACTTGCAAATACCGCAAGAAATTTTGGTGTAATTTTCAACAAAACTTTAACTTGGTCTGACCATATTAATCAGGTATGTGGTAAAATATACGGTATGTTACGTAATTTGTGGGCCACCCAACATTTCACCCCAATAAATATAAGAACTTTGTTAGCAAAAACTTATCTTTTGCCTACTCTATTATACGGCTCTGAAATCTTTGCTGGAGGTTCCTCTGTAGATAAGTGGAAGCTCAACACCACTTATAATAACATTATTCGGTATGTTTTCGGTTTAAAAAGATTTGACAGAGTTTCGGAATTCTCTAGTAGATGATTTATCTTTCAATAACCAAATAAAAATGAAATGTCTCATGTTTCTACACAAAATCATAATTACAAAAGAACCAGAATACCTTTTTAATCGAATACGATTTGCCAGATCTCGTAGAGGAAGATATATTATTCAATTTCGGCATCGAAGCCATGCATCTGAATGGCAATTTTTTGTTTTTAGCATACGTCTCTGGAATCAACTCCCAAGTCATATCCAAAACACAAACAACGCAATAAATTTTAAGAAAATGCTTATTGATTTCCTAACGTAATTTTAAATCAATGTTTTTATTTCGATTAGTTAAATATATTTGTGTTAATTGTTACTACACACCAGAGAAAGCCAATGGGTATAAAAAAAATTAAAGTACTCTAGCACATATCGACAATTTTCAATACGTGTGCGTACTCGTATCTGTTTATTCTCATACTTGTGTATATCCATGCGCATTTGATTTCATTCATGTATGTTATCATACTTATGGCGATTTCTTTTCTGAAAAAAATATGTTACAGTAAATACATGTAACATTTTCTAATGTTACCTATAATCACTGGAACTGTTACATGTTGTGCAATTTCAATAGAACACAATTAGCTGCTTTTATTTAAAACTTTTACACTTTCATCATTAATGTACTTCATGAGCGATTTTTAAAGCTATTTGAGCGGTTTCTGCACGCAATTATGGCTTGGAAACAAAAATTGACATCACTAATGACAATGATATTTATATTTTGTTTTAATAATTTGTATTGTGGTTATTTTGTTGAACTATTTATGGTTTTTAATCCAAATTTTTTTATATTTTTAATTAGGCTTAAGTTCATGAAATTTAATTTTTATTAAATTATTTTTATGAAGAAAGGAATTTTACAACATGAAAATTAATTAAAATTGTTATTGATAATCTTTCATTCTTGACGTGGCTCGGGCTCGAACCCTGGCCGGCAGGTTACCATGATATGTTTCGATCGCAACCACTCGATCTCCTCAGATGGATTTGCCGTCTTACACTCGCAGCCATCGACGACTGCTGACGTCACTAGTCAAACATCAATCCTTAAACCAAATTGTATTTTAACATTTGGTAGATCGAAATTTGCTTTCCTGAATGATTATCCATTTCAATTGAATTCACATGTTTTTTCCTTTACTTCTGTTTTTTCGTACTTTCGTCAAGAATTTTTCTTGAAGTCCAAGTACATTTTTTGTTTTTTCACTTTGTCTTTCTCTTTTCTGTTGACCTTTTTCAGCACAACTTGAAGGACAAATGTACAAATAGAGCTCGTGCCTTAGCTTTAACAATAATTTGTATTGTGGTTATTTTGTTGAACTATTTATGGTTTTTAATCCAAATTTTTTTATATTTTTAATTAGGCTTAAGTTCATGAAATTTAATTTTTATTAAATTATTTTTATGAAGAAAGGAATTTTACAACATGAAAATTAATTAAAATTGTTATTGATAATCTTTCATTCTTGACGTGGCTCGGGCTCGAACCCTGGCCGGCAGGTTACCATGACATGTTTCGATCGCAACCACTCGATCTCCTCAGATGGATTTGCCGTCTTACACTCGCAGCCATCGACGACTGCTGACGTCACTAGTCAAACATCAATCCTTAAACCAAATTGTATTTTAACATTTGGTAGATCGAAATTTGCTTTCCTGAATGATTATCCATTTCAATTGAATTCACATGTTTTTTCCTTTACTTCTGTTTTTTCGTACTTTCGTCAAGAATTTTTCTTGAAGTCCAAGTACATTTTTTTGTTTTTTCACTTTGTCTTTCTCTTTTCTGTTGACCTTTTTCAGCACAACTTGAAGGACAAATGTACAAATAGAGCTCGTGCCTTAGCTTTAACAATAATTTGTATTGTGGTTATTTTGTTGAACTATTTATGGTTTTTAATCCAAATTTTTTTATATTTTTAATTAGGCTTAAGTTCATGAAATTTAATTTTTATTAAATTATTTTTATGAAGAAAGGAATTTTACAACATGAAAATTAATTAAAATTGTTATTGATAATCTTTCATTCTTGACGTGGCTCGGGCTCGAACCCTGGCCGGCAGGTTACCATGACATGTTTCGATCGCAACCACTCGATCTCCTCAGATGGATTTGCCGTCTTACACTCGCAGCCATCGACGACTGCTGACGTCACTAGTCAAACATCAATCCTTAAACCAAATTGTATTTTAACATTTGGTAGATCGAAATTTGCTTTCCTGAATGATTATCCATTTCAATTGAATTCACATGTTTTTTCCTTTACTTCTGTTTTTTCCGTACTTTCGTCAAGAATTTTTCTTGAAGTCCAAGTACATTTTTTGTTTTTTCACTTTGTCTTTCTCTTTTCTGTTGACCTTTTTCAGCACAACTTGAAGGACAAATGTACAAATAGAGCTCGTGCCTTAGCTTTAACAATAATTTGTATTGTGGTTATTTTGTTGAACTATTTATGGTTTTTAATCCAAATTTTTTTATATTTTTAATTAGGCTTAAGTTCATGAAATTTAATTTTTATTAAATTATTTTTATGAAGAAAGGAATTTTACAACATGAAAATTAATTAAAATTGTTATTGATAATCTTTCATTCTTGACGTGGCTCGGGCTCGAACCCTGGCCGGCAGGTTACCATGACATGTTTCGATCGCAACCACTCGATCTCCTCAGATGGATTTGCCGTCTTACACTCGCAGCCATCGACGACTGCTGACGTCACTAGTCAAACATCAATCCTTAAACCAAATTGTATTTTAACATTTGGTAGATCGAAATTTGCTTTCCTGAATGATTATCCATTTCAATTGAATTCACATGTTTTTTCCTTTACTTCTGTTTTTTCGTACTTTCGTCAAGAATTTTTCTTGAAGTCCAAGTACATTTTTTGTTTTTTCACTTTGTCTTTCTCTTTTCTGTTGACCTTTTTCAGCACAACTTGAAGGACAAATGTACAAATAGAGCTCGTGCCTTAGCTTTAACAATAATTTGTATTGTGGTTATTTTGTTGAACTATTTATGGTTTTTAATCCAAATTTTTTTATATTTTTAATTAGGCTTAAGTTCATGAAATTTAATTTTTATTAAATTATTTTTATGAAGAAAGGAATTTTACAACATGAAAATTAATTAAAATTGTTATTGATAATCTTTCATTCTTGACGTGGCTCGGGCTCGAACCCTGGCCGGCAGGTTACAAAAAAATTCCTTTCTTCATAAAAATAATTTAATAAAAATTAAATTTCATGAACTTAAGCCTAATTAAAAATATAAAAAAATTTGGATTAAAAACCATAAATAGTTCAACAAAATAACCACAATACAAATTATTGTTAAAGCTAAGGCACGAGCTCTATTTGTACATTTGTCCTTCAAGTTGTGCTGAAAAAGGTCAACAGAAAAGAGAAAGACAAAGTGAAAAAACAAAAAATGTACTTGGACTTCAAGAAAAATTCTTGACGAAAGTACGAAAAAACAGAAGTAAAGGAAAAAACATGTGA
Organism: Pollenia angustigena; assembly: GCA_930367215.1. Taxonomy (NCBI): domain Eukaryota; kingdom Metazoa; phylum Arthropoda; class Insecta; order Diptera; family Polleniidae; genus Pollenia; species Pollenia angustigena. Next base: position 216,691,887 of record OV884058.1, on the reverse strand, counting down.
ATTCAATTGAAATGGATAATCATTCAGGAAAGCAAATTTCGATCTACCAAATGTTAAAATACAATTTGGTTTAAGGATTGATGTTTGACTAGTGACGTCAGCAGTCGTCGATGGCTGCGAGTGTAAGACGGCAAATCCATCTGAGGAGATCGAGTGGTTGCGATCGAAACATGTCATGGTAACCTGCCGGCCAGGGTTCGAGCCCGAGCCACGTCAAGAATGAAAGATTATCAATAACAATTTTAATTAATTTTCATGTTGTAAAATTCCTTTCTTCATAAAAATAATTTAATAAAAATTAAATTTCATGAACTTAAGCCTAATTAAAAATATAAAAAAATTTGGATTAAAAACCATAAATAGTTCAACAAAATAACCACAATACAAATTATTGTTAAAGCTAAGGCACGAGCTCTATTTGTACATTTGTCCTTCAAGTTGTGCTGAAAAAGGTCAACAGAAAAGAGAAAGACAAAGTGAAAAAACAAAAAATGTACTTGGACTTCAAGAAAAATTCTTGACGAAAGTACGAAAAAACAGAAGTAAAGGAAAAAACATGTGAATTCAATTGAAATGGATAATCATTCAGGAAAGCAAATTTCGATCTACCAAATGTTAAAATACAATTTGGTTTAAGGATTGATGTTTGACTAGTGACGTCAGCAGTCGTCGATGGCTGCGAGTGTAAGACGGCAAATCCATCTGAGGAGATCGAGTGGTTGCGATCGAAACATGTCATGGTAACCTGCCGGCCAGGGTTCGAGCCCGAGCCACGTCAAGAATGAAAGATTATCAATAACAATTTTAATTAATTTTCATGTTGTAAAATTCCTTTCTTCATAAAAATAATTTAATAAAAATTAAATTTCATGAACTTAAGCCTAATTAAAAATATAAAAAAATTTGGATTAAAAACCATAAATAGTTCAACAAAATAACCACAATACAAATTATTGTTAAAGCTAAGGCACGAGCTCTATTTGTACATTTGTCCTTCAAGTTGTGCTGAAAAAGGTCAACAGAAAAGAGAAAGACAAAGTGAAAAAACAAAAAATGTACTTGGACTTCAAGAAAAATTCTTGACGAAAGTACGAAAAAACAGAAGTAAAGGAAAAAACATGTGAATTCAATTGAAATGGATAATCATTCAGGAAAGCAAATTTCGATCTACCAAATGTTAAAATACAATTTGGTTTAAGGATTGATGTTTGACTAGTGACGTCAGCAGTCGTCGATGGCTGCGAGTGTAAGACGGCAAATCCATCTGAGGAGATCGAGTGGTTGCGATCGAAACATGTCATGGTAACCTGCCGGCCAGGGTTCGAGCCCGAGCCACGTCAAGAATGAAAGATTATCAATAACAATTTTAATTAATTTTCATGTTGTAAAATTCCTTTCTTCATAAAAATAATTTAATAAAAATTAAATTTCATGAACTTAAGCCTAATTAAAAATATAAAAAAATTTGGATTAAAAACCATAAATAGTTCAACAAAATAACCACAATACAAATTATTGTTAAAGCTAAGGCACGAGCTCTATTTGTACATTTGTCCTTCAAGTTGTGCTGAAAAAGGTCAACAGAAAAGAGAAAGACAAAGTGAAAAAACAAAAAATGTACTTGGACTTCAAGAAAAATTCTTGACGAAAGTACGAAAAAACAGAAGTAAAGGAAAAAACATGTGAATTCAATTGAAATGGATAATCATTCAGGAAAGCAAATTTCGATCTACCAAATGTTAAAATACAATTTGGTTTAAGGATTGATGTTTGACTAGTGACGTCAGCAGTCGTCGATGGCTGCGAGTGTAAGACGGCAAATCCATCTGAGGAGATCGAGTGGTTGCGATCGAAACATGTCATGGTAACCTGCCGGCCAGGGTTCGAGCCCGAGCCACGTCAAGAATGAAAGATTATCAATAACAATTTTAATTAATTTTCATGTTGTAAAATTCCTTTCTTCATAAAAATAATTTAATAAAAATTAAATTTCATGAACTTAAGCCTAATTAAAAATATAAAAAAAAAAAATTTGGATTAAAAACCATAAATAGTTCAACAAAATAACCACAATACAAATTATTGTTAAAGCTAAGGCACGAGCTCTATTTGTACATTTGTCCTTCAAGTTGTGCTGAAAAAGGTCAACAGAAAAGAGAAAGACAAAGTGAAAAAACAAAAAATGTACTTGGACTTCAAGAAAAATTCTTGACGAAAGTACGAAAAAACAGAAGTAAAGGAAAAAACATGTGAATTCAATTGAAATGGATAATCATTCAGGAAAGCAAATTTCGATCTACCAAATGTTAAAATACAATTTGGTTTAAGGATTGATGTTTGACTAGTGACGTCAGCAGTCGTCGATGGCTGCGAGTGTAAGACGGCAAATCCATCTGAGGAGATCGAGTGGTTGCGATCGAAACATGTCATGGTAACCTGCCGGCCAGGGTTCGAGCCCGAGCCACGTCAAGAATGAAAGATTATCAATAACAATTTTAATTAATTTTCATGTTGTAAAATTCCTTTCTTCATAAAAATAATTTAATAAAAATTAAATTTCATTTTGTTTTAAAATAATTTTTTTACAAAATTATGAGCGGTATGAATTATGACAATCAAAATAAAACATTGGTTGTACAAACAAAGTAGTAAGTACCAAAGTTGTAAGACAGGGCAGTATGAACACCTTAAGTAAAAGTAAGGGTAAAACATGCAACATGTTTTGCATGTTTTTTATCAATATATTCACAAAAGAACTTGAAAATTTTTCCCACAGTTGTATTTTTTGTACAAACGAACACAAAAATGTAGAACATGTAACATTAATGCAACATTTTTCTCAGAAAAGAAATCGCCATTATTGTGTTTCTTGCTCGCACATATTCAGACACACCCATAGTTATAGCATTGAATTCAAACATTTTTTTTTTTGTTAAATTTTTTCATAAATGTTGCCAGAATTTTTTTTTCCAAATTGCTGAATCACAAATAAATACGTTTTTTCAAAATCGTTTGAGTACAATTCAACAAAATTTTATTGAAAAAACGATTGTTGACTTTAAAAAAATTTCTGTGATATAAAGATTTGCGTTCTTATTTAAGAAAATCTAAAAAAATGACTAAATGGATGCAAATTAAAATACGTCGTGTTATTTTAATCGTTCTTAATAAAAACAGAAAAAGTTACCGTAATCCAAAAAAAAATCGAACACTCATATTGGCGGTTAAGAAATTAGATATCACAGGTAAATGCATTCATTTATATTATGAGTTTGAGTAGTTTATCTGCTGCCAGTTGCATTTTTAAGACGTTAAAAAATGGTTTAAAATTTAATTGCTGAAGTCAATCAGTATGCCAACGAAAATGTTAGCCTTAAAGAAGACTTCGACATCATGCTATGGTGGAAAAACAACTCCACAAGGTATCCACGGTTGTCTTAATAAGAATCAAGAATTTTATGAAATTTCCTGCCTGCAGCGCAGCTTTAGATTAAGATTTCTCTTTAGCTGGAAACATAAAAAAAGAAACAGAAAATATCCCAAAATAGTTGATAGCCTCCTTTTTTAATTATTTTTATAAAAAACCTCTTTCGTAAAATAGATTATAACTTATTATAGCTTTAGAAGCATTATTTTAATTTGGTAGCAAATATTTATGTTTTAATATAACTTTAACATAAATTTTTAGGTCGTGGCAACACTGCTTGCTTTAAAATAACCATACAAAATGTTGAAGTTACTTGTCGATACTTACGATACATGCCTTAACTCATACGCATTCAAAGGATTACCCATAAGCATGCGTGTTTGTTCATACTCATACCGGTCGATATACAAACTTATTCATGCTCATACTTATTGGTAGTCATACCTGCCTGTACTCGTGCTCGGTGGCGTATGAATAGGTTATAAGTATTAAAAATATTACTTTTTGGCTTTCTCTGCTACACACATATACTTTTATTATCCTGCAAACAAATGGAAGACATCACCTAAGGCAATAGTTTAGCAATATCCCAAAATTGTCATCTAGAAGAAAATAATCAAAGTAATTTTTAATTTGCTTTCATTTATAGTTTTTTAAAAGCACTACAGAATATAGAAAGCAAAAAATTTTAATTTTTTATAATAAAACATCTACTTACATTTATTGTACATCTATCAAAAATTACATAAAAAGGGCGAAATCTCCACGATAGCAAGTATTACAGATATTAAGAACTAAGCAACAGACATGCTGCAAAATGTATGGACAAATTTTTACGGAAAACGAAGAAAGATTAAACTCAAGTTTCTTACATGGGGTAAATAAAGATAATGTTCTTTATTCTTTGTCAATTTGGTTATTTATATTATATTACTTTATTTTCTTTTTTAAATGTATTTATAATAAACAATTTAATTTAAAATAAAAATGTGTGATTATATGTAAATTAATATTTTGTGAAATGCAAAATCTTCTTCTATCATCCTAATGATATTTTGGCGATATCTTCCTATTTTCTTATAAGTGGTTATCTGGCAATATTGCCAGCTTATCATCTAGAAGAATCGCTTTCGTATTGCTTAGCAGTATTGCTATCGAGACACGTTTCTTCCCGAAGGAAGTATCTTCCGCAATACGAAATCGATTATTGCCGCAATAATATTTTTCATCCAGGCAATATGTTTGGCAATACATATGGAGTAAATCTGTGTTTGCTGGGTATTATTATTATTATTTTTTTTTTTTTCAACATAAATTGATCTTTGTTTTTTATGTATTTTTTCTGTTTTCTAAAAATTAATGTATTTTTTTCCCCCAATAATAATTTTGTAAAACTTTTGACATTTTATATTACTAGATGACCCGTGCGAATATTTCGCACCGTTAGTTGTCATTTTTGTAACATAAAATTAAAATAATTAATAGAAATTTTAGTAACTTCAATACATTTTAAAATATTTTCAATTTCTAATTATTTTTCGTCATTAGTGTTAGAAATAAGCTTTAAAATGAGATATCATTCATTAAATTTGATGCGGTGGTATGGGAGTTATTTGCAACCGACAAAAAAATGCTTTAGAAATAATATATATGATTATTTAACATCTCTGATTGTAATACTGTAATTTATAAGATATACTTATCTTGTTGTATTATAAAATCGATATTAAATAAATAAATAAATGAGAAAACCAATATCGTACCAACGAACTTTTAAAATCGTACTTTTTCGGCTCCAATAGTACTAAATACTTTTTTTTATTTTATTTTTAAAAACAAAAATTTAATAAAACAACAAAAGATACTTAAAATTCATTTGTACATTTATTATACATAATAATAGGTTAAATTTTTTCGCCTTAAAAGTACAACGCGATTCCTGTTCTATAAGTCATTTTAAGAAACTTTGCCAAAGAAACCAGAGGTCAAACATTAATTTCGAGTCCCAGATTTTTCGAAATAGTTAGTTTTCCAAAATATTCAAGAATAGAGGCAAACAAATCGTATTCGATCTAGCCAGTCCTGTATCATACGGTTTTTAGGTTCGAGAAATCCATTAATTTTTATTTTTGATTGCCGCCAAAGAGCGTTTCCATACACTTTTTAGAATTTATCGTCTTTTTTGTGGAAAATTGACGAATATTTTTCAAAATGCAATCTCGAATTTTAAACGAATATAAAATTTTTAAGCGTTCTAAAAATATGTGCATACGAATAACTTCGGATTGCATTTCCAAATTTATTGTGTTTACAATTTTCAGTATGTACTTCAGAAACAGGGATGGAGTAGAAAGTCCGAATATAATAAAATTTAATTTAGCGCTCTTAAAATCTCCTTCAAAATAATTCAGAGCAAAAAAATAATGGAGTGGGCTCCCACAGTTCCAAAATTCTGTTGATTACTTCTTGACGTGACAACCATTTTCTTGACGAATATTTCAAAATATTATGAGTTCGTTCCAAAATAATCTTGAATTGAGAGGAATTCGTCTCTTCTACTATGTAGAACTTTTGCAGAAGTGGTTTCTGTAAGACCTTCCTAGTGAAAAGAAAAAAAAGGAAGTAACAAGTATGTGATAAAAATCGATTTTATAAACGAAACGATTTGAAACCAAATATATCGTTTCAAGTACATATATTTTAAAATGGATTTTTAATACATAATCCTTTTATTTTCAGTTCTTATTCTTATAAATTTTATATTTTAAAGGTTAACTGAAGTGGATTCTAAACGAAAATTTAAGACTTTAATTCAGAAACGGATTTTAAAATCCCTCGAAATTCATTACACCTTTTATAAACGTTCGTTTTGAAATCGATCGATTTTCATCACATACCTGTAAATTTTATTTTGTTTTCCTTTTATTTTGTGACGAAGCGTTTGTGTGTTGTGTGAATTTTTAACGTGTGTTACGGATTTTTTTTTTTGTATTTTCATACCATGACTTTTACCCTCACCCAATATGTTAAGTCCTGCAACCATACCTTTAAATTGCGTCGTTTTTAAATATTTCTTCTGTAGTTCTTTCTGATCACGTACTTTTGCCCTTACCTAATATATTGAAACACGCAACTGTACCACTAAATTGCATCATCATGCGCCTAACATGTATTTTTTTTTATTTTCGCATACTTATTTGCATTCTTTTACCATTCGAATATTTACGCTTACGGTATCATGCAAATGTCTTCAGTTGGTAACAACTCTCATCTTGATGCAAAACCAATGTCTTTTACATCATAACATACAACAAGTGGTCTGATACCACCGTTAACAGAAACTTGTTTTGAGTACTGTAACCTTGGTTGTCATTGCGCATGATATGATTTTTCGTGTTCCTTCTTTCTCTGAGAGAAAAAATACATACAGACGTTTTCGCAACCTGCACTGCGTAGGAGACTTATACAAAAGTCAAATGACCAACACTACTGCAGAGTTAATTTTTTTTCCCATCACGATTGCCTGTACAAATACATGCATACACACATACATGTGTATTATCTCTCTCGCGACAACAATAATAGCGGGCGAAGGATGGAATGACAAATGAGGAAAAACATTTTTCTTATGAATGAAAGGCATTCTAATAAGAATGATGATGAAATTTTAGTTAGTTGGGGTTTAGCAGCTGAATTGGGCAGTTGAATTTTGGCAGTGAACTGGTTCGGTCGAAAAATGTGTGCTTAAGATGTGAAAAGTGTAATCAGAAAAACATTAAACAAGCAATAGAAATGAATGCAACTGAAATAAGAACAGCAAATTATATAAAAAAAAAAGTTTTACTAGTAATTAAAAAAATTAATATTAAAAACAAAATTAGCACTTGATTTGATAAAAACAAAAAGAATTAATTAAAATAATACAATAAAAAGAATTTAAAGTGCTTGTGGAATTAATCAATAAGATATCGGTCAAGTTCAAGAAACCTTTTTTTTATTTGAGCAAATAATTAAAACAAAAAAAAAAAACATTTAATTAACAAAGCAATTCAAATATTCCATATATGGAAATTTGAACAAATTTAAACAGTTGTGTCATTTTATTTTATACATACATATTTTTGGATATTTTACAAGAAAGAACATTTCTATCTGTGAAAATTTTTATTGTTTTAATTTAAATAAGCAAAAAATTAACTGAATCAGCACAACTAAATATCATTTGCTCATTTTGATCTCTTGGCAGCTGCCACAGAAAAGTGTTCACCTTTTGATTAAACAAAGAATACCAATTCAAGAATTAAATTGATTGTACGATTGATTATTAACAAAGTTAAGAGAGAAAAATAGTTTTTCTAAAACATTTTTTTTGAAGAAACATTTAGCAAGTGTTTAATGAATAATTTGCCAGTAACATTACGCCGATACTCGAAAACACTTGGTGGTATTGGAATTTTGACCACAGAAAAGTTGCAACACGTAATTGGATATAACAAAATTGCAGAGGCGGGTTCTATAATTGAGTTATAAAAAATGCCACAGAGCCAACAGCAATCTAAAAATCAACAACAGAATCAAACAAATGCAACGACATGCAATCACAGACAACAGAGTAAAAAGCACCAACCTATCAAATAAAAAGGTTAGAATTAAAACTTAAAATGAAATTCAAATTAGATTTAAAGTTAAAATGAACAAAATTAGAGTTAAAATTAAAATTAAAACTTAAAACTAAATTAGTATATTAAATTTGAAATCGAAATTGAAATTAAATTTAAACTTAATATTAATATTAAAATTAAAATTGGAATTAAATTTAAAATTAAAATTTAAATTGAAGTTAAAACTAAATTTAAAATTAATATTAATATTAAAATTGAAGTTAAAATTGAAATTTAATTTGAAATTAAAATTACTATTAAAATTAAAACTAAAACTGAAATTAAAACGAAACTTAAAATTAAAATTAAACTTAAAATTAAAAATTAATATTAGTATTGGGAGTAATATTAAAACTGAAATTGAATTTAAAATTAATATTAATATTAAAATAAAATTAAATTAGAAATCGAACCTAAACTTAAAAATAATATTAGTATTAAAATTAAAAGTGAAATTAAATTAAAATTTAAAAAAAAAACAAATTTAGGATTAAAATTAAAAACAATGTTGAAGTCGAAATTGAAATCTAAAATTAATATTAGAACTAAAACTTAAATTTAATAAAAAGGGGAAAAAGAAATAATGAAAATAAAATTTTTTGTAATATTGATTAAAGAAACTAAAATGAGCTGCTAAATTTTTTTTAATGGATGCTAGGAAGAATTTGGTCGGGGTAAGTATCCCATAATGTAACGATTGTTTTTGTACGGGACAGGTTAGGGAATTTAGGGTATTTCGCCTGTCACAGGTTGGGGATGGGACCAATGTACCCCTAATGGCTTAACATCGTGCCATATCATCGCTTAGGCGATACCTTATATAATCATTTCGCCCTTCCTTCTTTTGGGATTACGGTTAACATCTTTTTTTTCTTCTTGTGTAAATTTCGTGATATTGTAAACATACTTCCAGGGGTGTGAAGTATGGATATGCTTACGTGCCAAAACCCTGTTTGAGGTCAAATTTGCTTACTGAGCTAGCGGGCCATCTTTTATACCCCCTCAGCTGGTCTTGGATCGTTATTTGAATTTTTTCTTTGAAAAGTTTTGTAACGGCGCGTAACATATATGGCGCCCAACGATAAGGCCACCCGTAGGGTGACGATGAAATTTTTTTAGAACCAAGTGAAAAACCACTTTAAAGAAAGGAAGGAGGGATGATTATGATTTTTACAATTCGTAATCTTTTTTGTAAACATTTAACTTAGTGTATCGGTTGTAAGAGTCGTGAATTCTGGGATTCCGTAACCTGGATTCAATTGCCATGCAAACCATGGTACGCGTAAAATAATACTTAATATTTCTTTTTACTGTGTTTTTTTTCCACCCGAATTTTGTTCGTGATTATAGGGATTATTGCAAGTCTGGGACTGATTCCGATTAGAGGTCAGTATTATCGCGGTGATAATACTATGTTCATAGGACAGAATGTAGCACAAACCCGAATTATCTAAGCCCTGGCCTGACTGTCTCTTTTAAAAACGGTAGGCACGATGCTAGATAATTCAGGTTTGAAATCATATGTTTTACACACCACAGTTTTTTTTTAATGTTTACGGAATAATGTAATTTTGGGAAATAGTTGTCGAGACATCATATTCTGTCATAGAAACAGATTTGATGGTCGACGTAGTAGGGAGAGACAGGATACGGGATATCATAGCCTTTTTACGCGTGTTTCTTTTAATTACAATTACGAATTTCTTTTATATTGTTATTACAAAACAATCGTTATACGTACCACTGCCAGTTCTTTCTAGTATCCAAATTTTTATGAGGATTTTTAAAACTTAAACTACGAAAACATAAAATACTCTTTATAAATAAATAAATATTTCAAAGAATTTTATAAAATTTTTTTTTAAACATTTAGAATTTGAACTAATAAAACTTTTTTTAGTAAAATCTGAATTTATAGAAAACATTTTTTTTTGAAAAAAGGAAAAAATTGAAAAGAAGAATTTTTTTTACAATTAGTGAATTTTCAAATTTTTTCTATATTTTTTTTTTAACACTCTTGAACACTTTTGCACATTTTTTCTATTTTTTTTTCATAATTTAAATAATTTCTTTTGCTGCCAAGAAAGAAAAACCAATCCACTTTTTTTTGAATTCGTTAACCCTCTGGTTGTGAATATTTGTTCGCTTATAAATTTTTGCTATTTTTTCTTAAAATCTAATCATTTAATACACTTGAGCATTTTACTTCGATTTTGAAAAATTTTTTTTTCCTCATTCTGTCATTCCACTCGTGTCTTGAATAAATTAAAAGTTTTTTTTGTTGATTCAAAATTCGGTTTGATTAAACTTAGTAGGAAACGTTTTATTTTATCCTATAGTTACTTAGTGCATTATGCACAGACCTAGCACGCGATCTGGCACTGATAAAAACAAACCAGTTACGCGTAGTACCAACCCAGGTCAGGCATCATCCAGTGTAAGAGGTAGGACTTCTGTGGGAGCGCGAAACATTAAACCCATTACAGAAGTTAGAGGTCGTGGTCGAACTTCAGTAGGTCAGAGGTCGAGTAGTACGGTCAGTTTAGGGACTTCGCGGTCAGAGACGAGTATACGAGCGGTAAGGACATCTTCGGTTCCGAGATCTCTAAATTCTAGTGCTCAATCGGACAGAAGTCTTAACGACAGGGAAGTTTCAAATTGTGAAATACTTGAGAGATCTCTATCTGATCTGACTACGGAAAATTTGCGAAACTTGGTGCATCCAATCGGTTTTATTGACAATCAGCCCATTTTGAACGAAAATTTAATTATGGCCACAAGGGATAGCACGGTTCTTCCATCCTCGCAAGAGGATGGCGCTCAGTCGTCGGACACGGGCAACATTGACGCCTTGATTAATTACGTAAGGGACGCCATGAGGAACACTCAAGAGGAGTTCAGGCGAGAACTGAACGATATTAGGAGGGATCTGGGGCAGTCCAGAGGTGCAAGGGCGACAATCGAGTCTCCGGGAATTAATTCCCAAAGTTCCAATATGAACACAAATGCATCATCGACATCCATGTTCATAAAATTGAAAGATTGGAACGTGTCGTTTAGTGGTGAAGAGGACGTATCCGACTTCCTTTTCAAAATAGACACCCTCACTGAACGAAGCCAATGTCCATTGGACTATTTAATGGCTAACTTTCATATATTTTTAAAGGGCAAGGCGGAAACATGGTTTTGGATGTATATCAAACAAAACCCTAGGGCAACATATCCATTGTTAAAAAGGGCAATAACTAGGCAATTCGGTGCATTAGAAAGCGACTTGGATATCTTGATGAAAATTTCATCACGAAAACAGCTTCCGAAAGAAAGCTACGACGATTTCCATTCCACCATAGTTAAATTAAATTTGAAACTGGGAACCCCTATGGACGATACTGCCCTTATAAAAATTATTAGAAAAAATGTTAGACCTGAATTACTAAATATGACCTTTGTTTCGAGACCCGATGATTTAGACTCGTATCGTGATTTGCTCAGAGAAGCTGAGAAATCTTTGAGGGCAAATAGCACTTTAAAATATTCGATTAATAGACCCCGTCAAGTTGATGAAGTTTCCATTGATTCGACTGATTCCACACGCGATGATCATTCTAAGGATGAATTTGACCCGCAAGTAGAGGCTTTGAATATAAGTAGACCTTATGTCAAGGGAGATTACTCTCGAATAATTTGTTGGAACTGTTTAAATTCGGGCCATAGTTATATCTATTGCCAAGAAAAGACTCGATCCCTTTTCTGTTTCAAATGTGGACAAAGGGGTGTTACCACACCTGAGTGTAAAAATCCACACCAGGGAAACAGGCGTCGGAGCGAGTGGGCGACCGGGGATGCTCGTTCCTCGAAATAAAACCCGAGTTTAATTTGGAACATGAGAGTAAACCTTCACAGAGGGCTTTACTCTCCAGTCCACCAAAACCACCTGACATACAACAATTTTTTCAACCTGCTATCTCAAAACAAATTCTAAAATGTCGTAAACGGTACGCCATTAGAAAAACCTACAGAAAAATATTAGAAACCACTTGCTTGACTACTTCTGATGATGGAAGACCATATGCTAGAATTAAAATATTTGATACCGATTTAACATGTCTTTTGGACTCAGGGGCAAATGTGACAGTCTTGGGAAAGGGAAGTTTAGAATTTTTGGCAAATCATAACATTCAATTTGATAAATTTCGTTCAAGCATATCCACAGCAAATGGATCAAAAAATCCAGTTTTAGGTCACTGCACACTTCCAGTAACTTTTAAAGGAGTTACTAAACCAATCGTTTTTTATATAGTGCCAACCCTGTCCCAGGTAGCTTATCTAGGTGTAGATTTTTGGAGGGCGTATGCTATAGCGCCACAAATATTTCCAACTATTGACTGTTTAGAGGTAAATAAAAAACCTGATTTAATCTTCCATGACCTTTCTTCAGAGCAAAAACTGTCACTTGAAAACGTAATTTTAAATTTTCCCTCATACGAGAAACTAGGGCTTGGCAGCACTAATCTTTTAGAGCACCATATTGACACGGGAGACGCTACGCCGGTCAAGTCGAAACATTACCCCCTATCCCCTCCTAAGCAGGCCGAAATATATGGGGAACTCGATAGATTATTGTCTTTAGGCGTAATAGAGGAGTCAAATTCTCCATGGTGTAGCCCCATTGTTGCTGTTCGCAAGCCAGGTAAAATAAGACTGTGTTTAGACTGCCGGAAATTAAATGAGTTGACAAAAAAGGATTCATATCCGCTACCCCATATTAATGGGCTATTAAGTCGTTTAAAAGATACCCACTACATCAGTGGTATAGATTTGAAGGATGCATTTCACCAGATCAAATTGTCTGAGAGCTCTAAAGAAAAGACAGCTTTTGCCGTGCCAGGTAGGGCCTTATATCAATATAGAGTCATGCCTTTTGGCGTTTGTAATGGGCCTCAGACGATGAGCCGCCTGATGGACCGGGTCATCCCGTCCAAGTTGCGTGAAAATGTTTTTATATATTTAGACGACCTTTTAGTGTGTAGTTCGGACTTCGACAGTCATATGCGGTTATTAGGTGAAGTTGCCCAGTGTCTCAAATCTGCCGGTCTTACGATCAATGTAGGTAAGAGTAAATTTTGCCAACGGGAGATAAAGTACCTCGGATATCGTATTGGAGGTGGCGAATTGAAGGTTGACCCTGAAAAAGTGGAAGCAATGGTTAATGTCCCTTTACCGAAAACACCACGTCAAGTTAGGCGATTCATAGGTATGGCAAACTGGTACCGTTCGTTCATTAAAAATTTTTCCGATCTTGCAGGCCCTCTTACTGATTGCTTACGCAAATCGAATAAACCCTTTCGTCTCAGCCCTGAAGCTGTTGCTTCTTTCGATAAATTAAAATGCGCCCTTTCGAGTGCCCCTATATTGGCCCAGCCAGATTTTAACAGGGAGTTCGTCATCCAGTGTGACGCATCACAAATAGGTGTAGGCGGAGTCTTGTACCAGTTAGATGATGAGGGCAGGGAACACCCAATCGCATTCGTGTCCCAAAAGCTGAATAAAGCTCAGCGGAATTACACGGTGACGGAGCTGGAATGCTTGGCGGCCGTAATTTGTGTAAAAAGATTTAGGCAGTATGTTGAGGGACTACCTTTTAAGATTATAACGGACCACTCGAGTTTACGCTGGCTCATGAGTCAAAAGGATTTACATGGTAGACTAGCTCGGTGGAGTCTTAAGCTTCAGAATTTTGTATTTACCATTGAACACCGTAAGGGTTCACTAAACGTAGTGCCGGATACCTTATCTAGATTTGACGTTGACGAAATTCAAATTTGTCCTTCTTCGCCCGAAATAGACCTTGAATCGCCTGAATTCAGTGCCCCAGAATACAACAAAATTAGGGAAGAGATAGTCAAAAATATAGACCTTTTGCCAGACCTGCACATCTCGGGAAACCATGTGTATAGGCGCGTTAAGTTTCGCAACGGAAACGATACAGAGGAAGACCTCTGGAGATTGTGGTTACCTAGAACTCTGGCAGACGAGGTAATTAAATCAGCGCACGGCGAAGGTTGTCATGGCGGGTTCTTCAAGACATTGAGTCGAATCAGGCAAAAGTATTTTTGGCCGAAAATGGCACGCGACGTAAGGATATTTGTTAGCAACTGCGATGATTGTAAAATGATAAAACCACCTAATCATGTGTTACGCCCACCTATGGGAAATCAAATTCTAACAAATCGACCTTTCCAAAGATTTTATTGCGATTTCTTGGGTCCTTATCCATGCACAAAGTCGAAAAATTGCCAATTATTTATACTTATTGACCATTTGACGAAATTTTTGTTTTTGAAGCCTTTACGATCCGCAACGTCAAGTAACGTCATTGAATTTTTCCAGAATGAGATTTTTTGCACTTACGGTGTGCCACAGTATGTCCATAGTGACAACGCGAAGCAGTTTACGTCAAAAGAAATAAAAGAATTCTTTCATGCTTATGGCATTACGCATATTACCACCGGTTTCTATTCCCCACAGGCGAATGCTTCTGAGCGCGCGAATAGGGAAATCATTTCAAAAATACGTTATTTTCTTAAAGATGATCCTGACCACACGAATTGGGATAGAAATATTCATAAAATACTTACAGTGTTACGTAGTGATTTTCAAGCGGCAATTCAATGTACGCCCTATTTCGCCACGTTTGGGCAAAACATGATCCTACACGGATCCTCATACCACCTTCTGGACAAACTGAACATGATTACCGACGACACGATTGTACACCGTTCTGATAAGCTTCATGATATACGTGAAAAGGTTAGTCGTAACCTAAATATTGCCCATGAAAAGGCTTGTAGAACCTATAATACCAGATCGAAACCTGTGAATTTTGAGATAGGCCAGGAGGTTTTCCGCAAGAATCATTCCCAAAGCGATTTTAAGAGGGGAATTAACGCTAAGTTTAACCCCAAATTTTTGAAGTGTAGGATAAAGGGAAAAATAGGAAATGCGCTATATGATCTTGAGGACCTGAGGGGTAACTATATCGGAAAATATCATGCCTCCGATATCCGCGCATAATTCAGATTGGTAAAGCCCGGCTTCGTGGGTCGTGCCACACGTACTTATACTTACATACATATTTTTTTTCGTATATATATTAATGCCCGGCTTCGTGGGTCGAGCCACACGTTGGTCATCACATGGTTTTTTTTGCGCGCCGAAATCCTGCCTGTTCAAACCACTTATCACAGATACTGATTTGAAGCAGGTTTGTTACGGATTTTTTTTTTTGTATTTTCATACCATGACTTTTACCCTCACCCAATATGTTAAGTCCTGCAACCATACCTTTAAATTGCGTCGTTTTTAAATATTTCTTCTGTAGTTCTTTCTGATCACGTACTTTTGCCCTTACCTAATATATTGAAACACGCAACTGTACCACTAAATTGCATCATCATGCGCCTAACATGTATTTTTTTTTATTTTCGCATACTTATTTGCATTCTTTTACCATTCGAATATTTACGCTTACGGTATCATGCAAATGTCTTCAGTTGGTAACAACTCTCATCTTGATGCAAAACCAATGTCTTTTACATCATAACATACAACAAGTGGTCTGATACCACCGTTAACAGAAACTTGTTTTGAGTACTGTAACCTTGGTTGTCATTGCGCATGATATGATTTTTCGTGTTCCTTCTTTCTCTGAGAGAAAAAATACATACAGACGTTTTCGCAACCTGCACTGCGTAGGAGACTTATACAAAAGTCAAATGACCAACACTACTGCAGAGTTAATTTTTTTTCCCATCACGATTGCCTGTACAACAGTGGTGATCATTTCATAGAGCAATTGCTTTTTGGCTCCACCCATCACTTTTTTATGCTCTTTTAATTCAGTTGTCTTTCAGACAGCAAATATTGCACATGCTTGGCGAATGCTTTGGTTGATTTTAAAAAATAGTGCGTAAAAAAAATGTTCGTACCATTACGAAAATTTTTTATGATAAATACTGCATTATGTTTGGTTTTTTTTTACTTTTAAAATATAAGGAAATATATTTTGTTTTACCAAATAGCAAATTAATTGTGTATTGAGGTATTAAACAGATTTTTTATACCAATACAATTTTTACGATTACATTTTTATAAAAATCTTTTCATTTACGTTTTTGTTGTACTGTATTTCAAAATTTGTCTCATATTCTCACCAATACACAAGCATTTAAATTTTGATCAGCACTGCTGTACAAATACATGCATACACACATACATGTGTATTATCTCTCTCGCGACAACAATAATAGCGGGCGAAGGATGGAATGACAAATGAGGAAAAACATTTTTCTTATGAATGAAAGGCATTCTAATAAGAATGATGATGAAATTTTAGTTAGTTGGGGTTTAGCAGCTGAATTGGGCAGTTGAATTTTGGCAGTGAACTGGTTCGGTCGAAAAATGTGTGCTTAAGATGTGAAAAGTGTAATCAGAAAAACATTAAACAAGCAATAGAAATGAATGCAACTGAAATAAGAACAGCAAATTATATAAAAAAAAAAGTTTTACTAGTAATTAAAAAAATTAATATTAAAAACAAAATTAGCACTTGATTTGATAAAAACAAAAAGAATTAATTAAAATAATACAATAAAAAGAATTTAAAGTGCTTGTGGAATTAATCAATAAGATATCGGTCAAGTTCAAGAAACCTTTTTTTTATTTGAGCAAATAATTAAAACAAAAAAAAAAAACATTTAATTAACAAAGCAATTCAAATATTCCATATATGGAAATTTGAACAAATTTAAACAGTTGTGTCATTTTATTTTATACATACATATTTTTGGATATTTTACAAGAAAGAACATTTCTATCTGTGAAAATTTTTATTGTTTTAATTTAAATAAGCAAAAAATTAACTGAATCAGCACAACTAAATATCATTTGCTCATTTTGATCTCTTGGCAGCTGCCACAGAAAAGTGTTCACCTTTTGATTAAACAAAGAATACCAATTCAAGAATTAAATTGATTGTACGATTGATTATTAACAAAGTTAAGAGAGAAAAATAGTTTTTCTAAAACATTTTTTTTGAAGAAACATTTAGCAAGTGTTTAATGAATAATTTGCCAGTAACATTACGCCGATACTCGAAAACACTTGGTGGTATTGGAATTTTGACCACAGAAAAGTTGCAACACGTAATTGGATATAACAAAATTGCAGAGGCGGGTTCTATAATTGAGTTATAAAAAATGCCACAGAGCCAACAGCAATCTAAAAATCAACAACAGAATCAAACAAATGCAACGACATGCAATCACAGACAACAGAGTAAAAAGCACCAACCTATCAAATAAAAAGGTTAGAATTAAAACTTAAAATGAAATTCAAATTAGATTTAAAGTTAAAATGAACAAAATTAGAGTTAAAATTAAAATTAAAACTTAAAACTAAATTAGTATATTAAATTTGAAATCGAAATTGAAATTAAATTTAAACTTAATATTAATATTAAAATTAAAATTGGAATTAAATTTAAAATTAAAATTTAAATTGAAGTTAAAACTAAATTTAAAATTAATATTAATATTAAAATTGAAGTTAAAATTGAAATTTAATTTGAAATTAAAATTACTATTAAAATTAAAACTAAAACTGAAATTAAAACGAAACTTAAAATTAAAATTAAACTTAAAATTAAAAATTAATATTAGTATTGGGAGTAATATTAAAACTGAAATTGAATTTAAAATTAATATTAATATTAAAATAAAATTAAATTAGAAATCGAACCTAAACTTAAAAATAATATTAGTATTAAAATTAAAAGTGAAATTAAATTAAAATTTAAAAAAAAAACAAATTTAGGATTAAAATTAAAAACAATGTTGAAGTCGAAATTGAAATCTAAAATTAATATTAGAACTAAAACTTAAATTTAATGAAAAGGGGAAAAAGAAATAATGAAAATAAAATTTTTTGTAATATTGATTAAAGAAACTAAAATGAGCTGCTAAATTTTTTTTAATGGATGCTAGGAAGAATTTGGTCGGGGTAAGTATCCCATAATGTAACGATTGTTTTTGTACGGGACAGGTTAGGGAATTTAGGGTATTTCGCCTGTCACAGGTTGGGGATGGGACCAATGTACCCCTAATGGCTTAACATCGTGCCATATCATCGCTTAGGCGATACCTTATATAATCATTTCGCCCTTCCTTCTTTTGGGATTACGGTTAACATCTTTTTTTTCTTCTTGTGTAAATTTCGTGATATTGTAAACATACTTCCAGGGGTGTGAAGTATGGATATGCTTACGTGCCAAAACCCTGTTTGAGGTCAAATTTGCTTACTGAGCTAGCGGGCCATCTTTTATACCCCCTCAGCTGGTCTTGGATCGTTATTTGAATTTTTTCTTTGAAAAGTTTTGTAACGGCGCGTAACACGTGGTAACCAAAAAAATGTTTCATTCAATCATGCCTGCTGAAGAACGGAACAAAGAAGGTCTTGGCTGGCTGGGACATCGTGTGAAAAAAATGTATGAGTATGAAATGGGGTAGTAAGGCCTTGTTTCTGAGAAAAAAGTGCTTCCAGAACAGAACAAAATAAAATTTATATATTTTTAAATACTGAATTTTATTTAAGTACATAAATCAGCTAAGTCTGTTTCATGATTATCGAACTGCAAAAGCATAAATTCATATGTTGTTATTGTGGCCATCATCTGAAAAAAAGATATTTAATCAATTAAAGTTGCACGTTTTTTAAGCTTTATTCGGCTGTGCCGAATCTTTAAAACTTTCCTACAAGAATAAGAATAACATCTATTTAGAGGGTAAAATGATATCATTGTTAAAAAGCAAAAACAAAATTCTTCTGCGTCATATATAATGATTATTTAATTATTCGTTAAAGTCATATGAAATAATTTCGCTATTTGTCTTTTTCTTCAAAAGCTGCCTTCGCAGCTGATTTGTGCCTTTTTTATACGTCACTTTTTTCATCTCGGTGTATACTCTGTGGTATGTAGACCTATCCCTACAAATTAAGTATCAACATTTTATTCATATAAAACTATTAGGGCCAGATTTAATGACGATGTCATTCTTTATATCAACGAATTTATACTCATTAACTTATTGTTCAGGAGATGATCTTATATAAGATCTATTCTTAATTATAAGGTCGATTCTTAAGTTTTGCTTTATAGTTTTTGATGATAAAACACTGGTTTTTGCCAAACTTAATGGCGATGTCGTTAATCGTTACGATTAAAGGTGGCAACAATTTGTTAGCTGGTGTAAAAATATTAGGCCCCGTTACATTTAAATAAAAGTAAAAAAGTAAAGACGATCAAGCCCCAACTAAGTATATGATACCCTACACCACAGAGTTTAATAAAAATTTTTTGAGAGTGTACTGTGTTAGGGACCCATGGGCTATGATGGACCCGCCTGACCAATTATGTACAAAAATATTTAAATAACGTTTCATTATTTAACGATATAACTGGTGTCTTCAAATTTATGCAAAAAAAAAAAAAGTGAAAGTGAAAGTGAAAGTTCCTATAACACTGATAGAAAAGGCGTTATAACGCTGATGTATTTTGACATCAGTATTATGATAAGAGTCTTCGTTTTTGACCGCATGCCAGTTTTCATCATTGTGATGTCAGCCTTAACATCACTTGGCCAAATTGTCATCAGGGTCAACAATTGAAATGAAGTCATCAATGGGATGACACTTCGGCATCACAGAAATGACAAATGAAGTCAGTTACACTGCCTTTAAATGTTTTTAAACTTAAAGTTTTTCAGAGGTAAGACTTACATATATAAAAGCTTTTGTTATTGGTGGACCGGATCGAAAGCTGTTGCGGGACTAAAATTAATGGTGCCTATTATGAACTAAATTCGATTTTCGACAGCAGTCGAATTAGCTGATCGAACGAATTTTCATTTGGTATTATGGCGCGCATTCGATAAAAATTTACTATTGTGATTTTGTTAATTCACAGTAGTACATTTTCGATCAGCTGTCACTTAAAATCAAAAATTTTTGTTTACAAATTTAAAAAATAAAATTAAAGTTAAACGTGATTACGGCGAATTATGGTTGTTTTCAAATAATTTAGCTTCAGTGGGGTTTCATCCCATTTTTTTACATGCTGAACTTTGCTGCAAATCATTTGGTGAAAAAAGAATTTTGTTCCATAAAGGAGCGTATAGACGACATGTTTTTGTCATCTGACATGTCAAATTTCCCACTGCAAAACACATACATGTCGTGTGTTACCTTTTTAACTTTGCTTCTGTAAAAGTCCGACGCAAAGTCATCTGACAAAATTTCAATTAGAGCGTGCTCTATTTTCTTCTGACAAACCATCTGACATCAGAAATCTATGCCGGGAAAAAACTGGCAGCGGCGTCAACTATTGACGGAATCATTAGCCGGCTGAAGTTAATATTTTACAATACCAAGATATGTATGCTCATCTTACCATTGAATAGAATTTATGTAAATATATACATAAAAACCGTTTCATTATAAAATTCTAAATTGGTATCTTTAAAATAAAAGAAAAAAATTTTAAGATGGCTGAATTATTTTACGGCGCAAATAAATATTTTCGTGGCGGCAGCAAGCTATTTTGAAACCGAGAACTACTTTGGTTTCTGCAATAACAATGCGAAAAAAACAGAGACAATGTCAGAAGCAAATTACATGTACGTTTGTGACCGAATATTATAAACCTTATGTAAAACAGCAATTTTGACAGACATGAACAATTACATGTGACTTGAAAATTTGACATGTCAGATGACAAATACATGTCGATTACGGGCGCCTTAAGGAATATGAGCGCTTCCAGTTGCTGTTAACGACGTTGGACTTGCATAAAATGAACAAAACAGATCAAGAATATTGCATTTGGTATACAAACACCAAAAAAATTACAAATAGTTACATTTTCAACAAGTTTTTTACATTTATTTGCACAGTCGAAAGCAAATTTGTTTTCGTTGAAAAATTCGATGCACAACGAAACTTTCGATAGTGCTGCCAACTCATAATACCAAATTAAGATTCGATAGTCGATGTTCGATAGCCAGCGAAAATCGTTTATCGAATGTAACTCATAATAGGGGCCAATATCTGGCTTCTTTCGACCAATTCTCAACAATTTCAAAGTCTATTCTTAAGTTAAAAAAAAACCATTAAAAAGAAAGTGAGTCAAAAGGTATCTGACCAAATTATGTGGTGTAGGTCATAAAATGCATTTTTCGAACAGTTAATCGCTATTAAATGAGAAGACTTCATATTAAAAGTAGGAAAGCCTATGAATCATAGAGAAATATATTGGGAATATACTACATATGAGTATTTCCTCAGAAAATCTCTCTATTTGTCACGTAACGTTACCAGGCAATTAAGCTTCCATTTTAGACCCATGCTGTTTAATTTTTTTTTTTCACTAAATGTAAAGCAGCGATAGGTAACCTATAATATGTATAACCAGGGAAACCAGAAATATGCTCTATAAAACGCGTTTTATAAGCATTAAATATGCAGTAAAAACTGGAAAATATGCCATGAAAAATGTTAAAAATATGTATGCCCTAAAAATTTAAAATTAATAATTTGAAGACATTTAAAAGGAAGTTAAAGGTATATATGGATGAGCAAATGTGAACCGATTCGAAAATCATTTAATTTGCAGTAAAATATATTTGGGACAAGCTTAATTTAAATAGCATCGTAATAAGATCGCTTGTGGACACAAAGAGTCTAATTTGGATGTGAAATTATAGACCGTTTCTCACCACTTGCATAGACTTCATCCATATTTGATCAAATTATCTACAAAATTTTAACTTGTACTTTGCGCACAAGGCAAACATGGACAGGCAACCAGCCAGACGGACGGATGGACATAGTAAGATCTGTTTAAAAAGTGATTCTGAGTCGATCGGAATACTAAAAGATTGGTCTAGATACAAATTGCATAGCATTTATCCTTAATGACAACCTGCTTTGTCTTACAACTTTAGATCAAAAATTAAATGTAGATGTCGAAATTGAAGTAAAAGATTTTTGAAAAAAAAAAAATTTTTTTTGCTGCGAAAGCTATTGTAGGCATCTAAAAAAATTTAATATGTATCAAAATATGCCTTAAAGAGGCAGAATATGTTGCATAAACCTAAAAAAATGCTGCAAAAAGGCTCTTTTAACTAAATTATGCAAAAAATGCTGCAAACGGTAAAATATGCAAAAATATGCACTAACAAATCGATGCCAAAATGCATAAAAAGCTCTAAAACGGAAAAACATGCAATTGGTTTCCTTGTGTATAACATTTTGCGATTTATGCAACATATGTTGTTGTTAATGTTGGTTATGGCCGGGATTCACTATCCTACACAATCGTACGACTCATGCATTCACACGAAAATCTGATGGAATTCTATCCGATGGAATTCTATCCGTCTTCAAAGTCTGCTGTCAATGCCAAACTATCCCACAAAAATGATGCCAACTCAAATGACTCAAATACTTTACAAGAAAATGCAACTCTGATCGTATATAAACTATAATTTTATAAAAATTTTCATAAACTATTAGTATTGTGGTTATTTTATTGAACTATTTATGGTTTTTAATCCAAATTTTTAATATTTTTAATTAGGCTTAAGTTCATTAAATTTAATTTTCATTAAATTATTTTTATGAAGAAAGGAATTTTACAACATGAAAATCAATTAAAATTTACTGATAATTTTTCATTCTTGACTCAATCTGGGCTCGAACCCAGGTGTTTACGGACAGGTTACCCTGACATGTTTCGATTGCAACCACTCAATCTCCTCAGAGGGCTTTTTTTCATAAACATTTGCAAGTCGGACAGACTTGTCAAAAAATCAGTCACTCAATTAATTTTTAAGCCACACTATCCTACTTTATGAGCACATATGATTTTTTGACAAATCGTACGACTAAATAGGGTAGTGTATTGCCGGCTTTAATGTGTGTACATACGTAATAATAGAGAAAAGAGAAAACGCGCCGCCCTGAAATTGCCTTTCACAAATATAAAGCTAGTTGCGCTTTGCACCAAAATACAAATAAGTCAAAAATATATAAGTTACTAATCCTTTGATAAACAATTCAAAATACTTGGTGGTGTAACGTGACTAAAAGTTGACTTTTCTGTGGAAATGCCTGCATCTAAAAACAAAAGTTTTCCATTGTTCGAATTAAAATAAAAAAAAGATAAACTCACTGTTTATTGTTGGTGTTTTGTTTAAGCATTGATATTGTTGCAAGTAAGACTTTGAGTGATTATAATTTTTATTCGCTTTAAGGTTTTATTTGTAAAATGTTTTTAGCTTTTCTAAAATCTTTGGAAAAGGTTTGCGGATGATCTGGCCTAAGCAACCAGTGAAATGCGCATGGAAGGTAGCTTTCCCTCAACAATAAATTTCGGTGTATTTATCAAATATGAAAAATTGGAAATTTAGCACGTCATATACAGAAATTTTTTATTCCCAAAAATAACTTTGATAAAAAAAACTTACCCCGAATAAATTCTGCCGTGTCATTCCATAGAAACGTTTACCAGTCAGACCAACAAACTCATTCAATATCTGAGCTCTAAAGCGTTGCACCTCTTCCGTCCAACAGCCACTCGGCACAAGACACAAAGTTTTTAAAGGCATAACTGCAGCATCGTGTATTTTCGAAGCAAACATGAAAACACATGCAGTACGACATATTAAAAATGTCAGGGAATACCAAAAGTAAATATAATTTATAAGATAACGTAGTTTCCTAAAAATCATTAAAAATGTAAAATGTTTATAAATTAAATTTAATAGATTACGTAAGTAGTTAACTCACGTAAATATATTAAATAAGCTATTACATATGAAATACATGTTGTTAAGCGATGATAGAAATACAAGAGTCGATACTTGATCATTAACTTCATCCATGAATTCACACAGAACGATGTGTTCGCGACGAATTTTATACCAAACAGCATCTGGTACATACTGGAAAAAATCAGTCAGTCGTAATATATTTACATTCATATTGTATTAGAGTGGTCCAAAAAACACTTTTTGCGCGTTGAATTTAAATTTATCTTAAAACATCAAAATTAATTTTCAAAGGTAGCATTTCATTTTTTCAACATTTCGAACTAAAATAGAAAATATGAAATCGTAACTATAACGTGCTTTTAAGAAATTAAAAAGACGTGTCTACACCATTTGAATCGGATAAAGCGAACATTTTAAGTCTTTTTGCATAACTATACAATTCTAGTACTGCCCAGCAGAAACATCGGTTACATTTTACCAACAACCACCTCTGTAACAACTTGCTAAACGTATTCCCTTTCGTACCTAATCGCTACTAGCAGCACCAATTTATATAATACTTTCTCGTATATCACACAGTAGTTCGCGCATTCACGTAGCTCAGTTCGCTAAAGTGCAAAACTAAAAAAATTCGGCCCAAGTTCAAATCTTAGTGGTGCAGTAGATTTATGCCTGAATAAACAAGTCATTGGTTAACTGTGAAGTAATAATACGTTGTTCTAGGCAGCCTAAATCCAAATTTAAGCTCTGACCAATTTGTTTTTATACCCTTCACTACAGTTGGGTAGGGTATATGTTGAAAATATTTACTTGAAAACCTGCCGTATTGGCCTAATCTGAAGGTGCTCCGCCCCTGGGTGTGAGAACAACCAACGCATACAGGTAGCAAATTGAGTGTACAATCCGGCAAGATTATACATTCGTCCTTGCTTAAGAGCTGAAGCTATCTTACCACAGCTGTATTTTAATAGGCGGCAGCATCTGTTGGGTAGCATTAACACATAGTGAAAGTCCTCCCTCAGGCCAAACTCTCCCAAACTGGTGAAAAATCCAAGCTTTAGTGTGACTTTTAGGGTATCCATCCCTTCCTGCGACTTTGGGTTTAAGCCCCAGCCACCTCGTGATCCCCGAAAGTTTCTATTCCTACTTGAAAAAGTATAATCTTAAATTGATGAGAATAGTTAATCTTCCTCGTCACCGTCTCTATCACTTTATCAACCTCTTCTCTTGTTTGAAAATTTTTTAAATTTCTACAAATTTTTTTACTGATTTAATGAATATTTTTGTTTGATTTTTATTTAACCAACAAAAATGTTGACAACTATTCTAAAATATAATATACGCGTTATTAGGTTCAAGTTTTCATAATTTTGTATGAAATATTTAACGCTCATTAATGTTGTCGTTTTTTTGCATTTTTTTATTTGATCGTAAGCAACACTTCTTTATGTGAAATATAAGAACTAAAACAAAAAACACATGCAGTCTATTTTTGGACGCTTTAAAAAAAGTACAGCAATAAGAAAAATGATAAAATAGCAGGTAACAACAACAACATTATAAGAAACAAAAAAATTTTTGATTGGTTTCAAAGTTGGTAAAAAAAAAAAAACAAAATCCCGTATTCAATTTTTTCAAACTGTTTAGTTAAATACATCAAATACAAAATAGACTGATGACGAAAAACATATCGAGTCGGTCTGCCGCCGTTTGTGGTTACATTTCTTCTTCATTAGCAAAGGAAAGGATGCACCAACAGTGAGTGATGAAGAAAAACATTGTGTATACCTATAAATAAGACTTCGTTCAAAAATTATTCCAACAAAAAAAAAAAAAAAAATGTGTCTCAAAGCCAGCCGGCCGCTCTGCTCTGCTTCATCTTCTCCAACAGTGCTTGTGTACGCGTCATAGCTTGTGCAAAATCTTTTTTGTTTGATTCAGAAAAATTATTTGTTTGAAATTTATATGAGTTTCAGTAAACTTTTTTGTTTGATTCAGTTAAATTATTTGTTTGAAAAAAATCGGTGTTTTTTTTCAATAAACAAAATGCAAATAAATTGTTTGAATATGCGAATTTGTTTACAGGACCGATTTCAGACAAAAAATTGTTTGATTCTACAAATTTTTTGTTTGAATTGGAAAAATAATTTTTTCTGTGTTCGTTTGTGGAGAATGTTACAAAAAATTATAGAAAAATTAAAGAAATCCTTTTTAAAAATTTTACTTTAAACTTATTCCTTCTTCTCATTACCATCACCCATTTTTACTACCTCAGTATATGTAACTTTTGTGTAAAAATTATCTCTTTGTTTGTAAAAAGTTTATTTCATCAAGAAAGGCAAAACTTCCGCAAAGACAATCTTCCTGAAATGCAGGAAGCATTTCCCACAAGAAGTATACTAACGTAGGCATTAACGAATAGTAACTTTTTTTTTTTTTTGATATATTCCCTAAGCTAATCACCTGAAGCTCTACGCTTGTCTGCAGGAACGGGAATCGAATCCGCAACCCCGGCGCTAATAGACTAGACTACTAGCTTGCCAACCGGGACACTCCGTTGCCTGCTCACCGTGGGCTTCTGAGCTCGTGAGTATCTCCTGTTATCTGTCAATTATAGATCTTTGCCGAATACCATGTATTGGCTGCACCTCATTATGCCCCGGAGAGTATCACACCAAAAGGTGAAATATCCTAAAGATGATGTCTGCACCCTAGGGGGAGAAGGAAAGGATATATAAGAATTTGTCGTTCCGTTTGTAATGCCTGTAATATTGATCGTAGACCCTATAAAGTATATGTCTTCGTGTAGTAGTGATATTGATTTAACGATGCCCCTCTGTCCGTGTGTATGTTCGAAAACCACTGATATGATGGGAACTAGGTTGTTATATATTTAAATTTCATGTAATCCATTTCGGTCCACAAATGGCTAAGATATAAGCGAAAAACGTAGACTGCCTCAAGTTTTTATCCATAAATCTCTAATTTTTACCGAAAACCTTTACTTTTTGAAATCTCCTTGTAATCTATCTACTTTGTTTTATTAATTAACAAAATCGGAGTATAAATAACCGAGTTATAGATAAATAGCCTGATATGATCGGGCAGTGAATTCTGAAGGATCTATGGAGGGCCAGTTGGTTTTGCCAATAAATCAACAACCAAAGGAAGGAATAGTTGCCAAGCCACAAATACATTGGAATGGGCCACATAAGGTGATAAATGATTAAATGATGTTGTATGCCGAATACAGAAATACAAAAGTCCAAGAGCTAAAATGAAAGTTGTTCATTTAGAACGATAAGCCCCTTATGGAAGAGGTGATTTTGAGCCTAATCGGGACGAACAGGCTTAAGTGGGGGACAGTGCTACGAAAGTAACTTTAGTTAAGAATTAGATTAATTTATTTGTTTGTATTTATTAGTTATTTAGTATTTGTTAGTTATTTTATTAGTTTAAATTGTTATTGTATAAGTTATGCACACTTCTAGTGTAAAAATCAATGTACAGATATAATGTTGAAATTGTTGTGCATAATTGTACTTCAACCCCACTGTAAATACTAGAATGTTCGTTATTAACGCCTAAAAGTGTGCGTTAGTTTATGATGCCTAATAACTCAATTAATTCAGCCATATAGATAGTAACTATAGATGAGTAAGTAACCGTTGTTAGGCGAATTTTCTAGAGCCATATAGACGTTACTAGGAACGTTAAAGGATCGCAAGAGATGGCATAATATCATTCTAAGTTTAGACTTTGCCAATAACGCATCACGCGGAGAAAATTATAATCATTGTAGTGAGTTGTGAATAAAAGCTGTAAATTACGGTTGTTAAAGTGACTAAGTTCTAAATAAAGCTGTGTAAATAATAAATAAGTGTTATAAATTTAAGTGTTTTGTTTATCATTTTTATTAAAGTGCAATAAAGAACTCAAGAGGTTTATTATAAAGGAAATAAACCGAAAACGTTATTGAGAAGGCAGTAACGTAACAATATATACTACATATATTTGTTCCTTTGAACTCATACAAGGAGCATAGGGCCCTTGGTAGGGTTAATGCCATTATAAAACATGAAAGATTAAGAAAATTGAGCTTTAATATTCTCTATATAGGAAATTTGTTTGGTTTTAAAAGTCGAAGAAATCGACCTATTTTTTTACATA
Source organism: Pollenia angustigena (assembly GCA_930367215.1). Lineage (NCBI taxonomy): Eukaryota > Metazoa > Arthropoda > Insecta > Diptera > Polleniidae > Pollenia > Pollenia angustigena. The sequence goes on along the minus strand of OV884058.1, from coordinate 216,663,742 downwards.
TCGCCCATACAAATATGCTCCCGGAATAAGGATTTTGGCACGATAATGTCAACAGCATATGTGCTAGGGCAAAAATGGATATTGAATGCTATGGTGACTAAGTATATAAAATTCGGCATAGCCGAATATAACAGCACTTTTACATGTTCTTCATGGAAATACTTCTTCTATATAAACAAATCTTCCGTTGTAACATAAAAATGCTTTCAAATGGGGACATCCCTTGTAAAAATATTAGCTACTGCATTTGAATTTGAAAGGGAAGTTGTGTTTAACGAAGTTTATTGGTAAGAGAAATTCATTTTTTTTGATATTTGGGCAAGATATTAACAATGACTCCGTATACTTTCATATTTTTCGCGACGTTAAAAATTAGCTTATAAAAAGTGTTTTTTGGACCATTCTACTGTATTTGTAAATAAGTTAAAATATAAAATGTAAAGAAAATTTGAATTTAAAATGTTTATTTTTTTTTGTTATTTGTTAAAGAAAAGGGGGATAGAGTAAACAAATGTTAACTTACACAGCCCGCCAATTCACCTATGCGTGCATTGAATTGCTGAAAACGTGTTGCCAGTCCCAAACTTATGGCCATTATGAAAAAATCCAAAAAATTCCATATGAATGTAAAAGCACCGTTTAAAAACTTGTAATGAGAAACGTTTTTAAATAAATGTTGAGTATGATAATACGCATTTAACAAGCTAAAACAAAAAAGTGCTCAATAAAAGTGTTTTTTTTGGTATACCTTACATTAAAGATTTCGTTAATAAAAGAGTGAATTAAAAAAATTTTTTGCTATTGACTCTTAACAGTGGGCTAATTTAATAGTCAATAGTCAATTAATCGGGTTTTATTTTTGTTCGATTAAACGATTAATGGATATATGGCATTTATAACTTATTCGATTACACGAATAAAAACACATGAACTATTTTGTTAAAAACTACGGACGTGTTCAAGAAATCGAAATGAAGTGGATTTAAACAAGTAAGAGTGCTATATTCGGCTGTGCCGAATCTTATATACCCTTCACCATTTTGCGAGCAGAATACAGAGCAACTAGACAAAAACTAAATAAAACTGGTAAATATTTTTTTTTTAAATAAGAGACAACCGGTTTTGAACTTCGCTTTTCATAAGGGCCCATAATATATATACTTTATAGGGTGTAGGATCAATATTGTATATACCTTTTTACCTTCGGTGAAGGGTATAAAAAGAGTAATTTTCGGGAATTCAGGGGTCTAATCACTGCATTCGATACTATCGTATCGAATAAACTATTGAATTTTTTTGCATACGATAGACACTGGCGTATCGAATGAAAACTCGATAAATGTAATGTCGAGTTACTCGATGTCGAATGCTATTATTTCAAATTCAATACATTTCATTCGATATCGAGTTTCAAGATACCAAAATAAATAATTTCGATGAATTTTGCTCGATATCGTATGCGGTGATTAGACCCCATTATTTCGGTTATAACTCATACAAATTTCCGACATTTTGGTATATAAGTCATATCCATAGGACGTATAGCAGCCCAAAAATTTAGGTTTTTATAAAAATTTTGATGTTTTTTAGCCCATTTTTGGAGAATTATGCTTATAACTTACCCACTGCTAACCGATTTGATAGTTTTATATACCGACGTGTTAAGGAAGAATTTTACCATTAACTTAAGTTATATTTATATATAAACATTTATATAAACTTGTAAATATATATTTTAACAAAGTTAATTATAAAAAGAGTAATTTTTGGGGATTCAGTATTTCGGTTATAACTCAGCCATTTTTTAACCGATTTGGCAGATTTATATACTGACGTGTTGAAGAAGAAATTTACCATTTACTTTAGTTATAAAGCTTGGACTCGTGGAGATCTACGGTTCCCGAAAGTGGGTATTAAAAAACTTATAACTCATAACTTTTTTGTTTCTGAACCGATTTTTCCGAGTTTTTTATAAAGTATGTTCAACTAAAAATTTCCGATATTTTGATATATAAGTTATATCCGTAGGACATATGGCAGCCCTAAAATTTAGGTTTTTATAAAATTTTTTTTGTACGGGAGGTACCACGCCCACTTCTCCAATCCCGCCCACATTGTGTAGGATGGTGTGTATTGGCAACCTAAATATGTGTACCTAATTTGGAAACTTTGGCTCTTGCCGTTCTCAAGATATACAGAAATATAAAAAATACAACAACAACAAAGGATTTTTGGAAAAATTTAGAGGTAGTCGTGGTTTTTTGCTCATATCTCCGTCATTTTTGGACCTATCTGGCTGAATTTCAATAGCAAACTTAAACGGAGTATATTTGACATAAATATACATCACCCTAGTCCACATCATTTCTGGGGTTTTCGGAAAACCCATTTCAACATACACACGGACAGACGGACAGACGGACAACCGGATTTGAACTTCGCTTTTCATAAGGACCCAGAATATATATACTTTATAGGGTGTAGGATCAATATTGTGGAACATACAAACGGAATTACAAAGTTATATATACCATCTTACCTTCGGTGAAGGGTATAAAAACGACCCTGTAATGAAAGTTCATAAAAATAAGTACATATTTATTATTTTTGCACGAAAAACTACGGTCATTTTGTAAATATTAATTAAATATAAAATATTGTTCAATTTTAATTCAGCTTCATTTCGATTTCTAGAACATATCCGATAAATTAATATAAATCTTTGAGTTAACATACCTTTGTCGTTTTTTCTTTTGTGAAATGAATTATTAAATTGTGTTCAAAAAATTTAACAAACATATAAGCTAAATTATCACTTAACATGAATGTTTTTTTTAATTCCAACGGACGCATACATTTGGTTTGTTTATTCGACTTAAAACTTTAAAAAAAATTATACATTTAACAGAAATACTTTATATTATTATTCGCTTAATCGGTATAATTTTTTTGATTAATCCTTTAATCGAAAAAAGCAATTTAAAATTATACGAACAATTAATCGACTAAAATTGTTCGATTAATCGAACGAGAATTAATCGACTGAACACCCTAATAGATACTGAACGAAACGAATCAATTTTTTTTTTGTGAAAAGCCAAATAAATGCTTTACAACACTGAAAAAATAATTTCGATCCCGTTTAGTATCGACTGAAAGAATTAGAAATAAAATTGCTTTCAAATCTAAAAAATATTCGATCGCGACTGCCACAATTAGCCTCCAGGTAACAGAGTCCATCGAAATGTGGTGTCCGTATAAGAAAGTTGTCCGTTGAAGAATATTACGCTGTACATTAAACCGACTCAAAAAAAAAAAGTTATTGATGTATCCCCCTCAAAACTAACTTTGACTTGTTTTATGAAGATTCCCAATATATTTTATCTCTAGCGATTAGTTCCCTTGAGATAAACCGCATCAAAAAAAGGGTCCAAAAATGGCATTTTTCATGAATAAAAAGTTCGTTAATTTTTTTTTTGTCCAATGAGTGACCAAATACAATAGATATTTAGTAATTCTTTGATTCTGCATTAAAACATTTAAAAAATCTCACCACATACTCGAGACAGCAAGATGTTTATGTCAGTTTTTTGATGCTTTTCAATTCCTAAATATCTTTTATATTTGGTCATTATCGCTAGAGCCAAAATATTTTGGGAATCTTCATAAAACATCCCTAGAGGGAAACGAACTGACACCAAAGTAGTCCCGTGATAGGTCTTTGGTGGAAGAGACCGGTTGTAGTTTTAACACTTTCTATGAATAAGACCTATCACTTTTACATGGGGTTGTCATTGGAGGGGGTCAATTGACACCATTTGACCAGTCACAAATCTATTCTCAATGGACGTGTTTAGTGACAGTTACTTAAATGTAGTATTATTTAAATACGATGTAGTATTATTTCAATAAAACAAGTCCTAGAATTAAATTCAAGAGCCCAATTTTAGAAAGTCCCAAAAATATGTATCACACCACCAGTGAAGACTGTACTGTAATTCATTACTTTTTCTACCTTTTTGTTCTCCATAAACCAGTTACATGATTGGTTCCCCTTTCACTGGTCATGAGTTCTTTCTTTTTGTACCTGTTCTATTTTCACAACTCCCAGGACCAGTCAGTGGGACCAATTGACACAAATTTCCCGCAGGGATGTAACAGGTAATTTTCAGGGGGGTCCTACTTTAACTTTTTTTTGCCCATATATGGTGAGTCGGTTTACTGTTCATTAGAGTGGTTCGGTCCCCATACAAAAAAAGTTGAGTAATCATCCACTAGGATTAAAGATGAGTTGAAAGGAATTCCAAACATTTTTTGTTAATTTTTTGCCACGCCTCTGGATACCGCTCTGTTCTTTATTTATTACTGATTTGTTGAATTTAACTTTTTTTGAAATATAAGTGGTTATTTTTTGCGATTTTTAATCAAGTTGTTATGCGGAAAGAAGTTTGAAGTAACACAATTTCAAAAAAATCAAAGAATACAGTCATTTTAAAAAACATATGTGACGCGAAAAATAAAAAGGGACTTAAGGGTTTTGCCATTTTAAAGATTTAAATTGGTGTATCTTTGGTTTACCATCACTGGGCGTGTTGGTATTGGTCTCATTTGAAGGCGACACATCTCAACCTTGTTGGTCAACCTTGAAAACAAGCGTAGGTCGTCCCTACCTCTTGTTTTGTGTAGTTGGTTTTTAATGTTCCGTTGACGTTACTGGTCCCTTTCTCTATGCGCTGCCACATATTTGAAATTTCAAACAAAAAAATCTTAATCAAAATAAAACTTGGTGTATTTCTTTAAATTGTTTTTCTGTAAAAAACATCTTAAAAACGACCTCTACCTGGTTTAATGTAATATGTATGTGAAAACGAAAAAATGGGCTTATATTTGAGGCGTGTCATAAAAGCGAGTATATTAAAAGATTTTCATACTAAGTTAAGAAGGACTTGGCACGTAAAAAAAAATAGGAAACTTGGGGGAAGAATCCGAGTTGGCATAAGTTGTGCTCAAGGCAAAAATGAAGCAACGAGCAACAATATTCGAAATGATAAGAGCGGACTTTAAATGGCAGCGCTATACATAAAAAAGGGCTGTATTTAAGGGCGTTGCAAAAATGTATTTTCCTTTTTTAGAAACTTTATTGCCATATCTTGCATTCAAGGTGGTGACTGGCACAACTTTTTTTTGTATCCCAAATTGGACCATTATTAAGAAAGTTATGAACAAAAAACTAAAAAACAATAGACCTTCAAAAAATGTCAAAATTCATTAGTAAAAAATTAACAGCCAATCCAACGATGTCACACTTTACCTCTGAGGAGATCGAGTGGTTTCGATCGAAACATGTCAGGGTAACCTGCCGGACGGTGTTCGAGCCCCAGCCAAGTCAAGAATGAAAAATTATCAATTACAATTTTAATTGATTTTCATGTTGTAAAAATTCCTTTCTTCATAAAAATAAAATAATGAAAATTAAATTTGATGAACTTAAGCCTAATTAAAAATTTTAAAAATTTGGATTAAAAACCATAATAGTTCAACAAAAATAACCACAAATTATAAAATTGTATGTAATTAAATGATTGTTTTATAAACCACCAAAATTAGACAAAAAGGTATAATAGTCAGGGACCGCAAATAACAGTTATATTGGAATTTTAAAACTTAAAAAGCATATAGAAATAAATGTCGACAAACTGATTCAAGTATACCATATTGTTCCTCATGCACTTGTCAATGATAAAATATTTTGATTTTTATATTTTCGATCAAACTTAACAGTTATTTTTTGATTTTTATTTTTTCGAGCAAAAATAAAAGTTATTCTCTAAATAAATGTACGTGATTTAATAATTTAGTTAACTTTAAATTTTTATTTTAGTGTGTAATTATCATTGGAATTCCTTATGCACATTAAAATAATTATTAAAGTCATCTAAATTATTAAAACACGTACATTTATTTATGGAATAACTGTTATTTTTGTTCAAAAAATAAAAATCAAAAAATAACTGTTATTTTGTTCAAAAATCAAAAAATAACTGTTTTCATCTGACTTTTATGAAAAAAGGAATAACTGTTACGGTCCCTGATAATAGTACCATAATTGTATGACTGTCACTACTTCCATGTAAAGAAAAAGCCTAACAAAGGCAATAATTCTCTCTAAAAAGATCTTTAGGTATACAGAAATTCCAATGAAAATTAAAAACAAACACTTATAAACCTGTTTTGAAAATCACTTTATTTCAAAAGTCACATGATTTCAAGTCAGATGTACCATTTAAAATCAGACGTGTGATATTGTGCTGTTTGGTATTTTTCGGTGTGATTTTCAATTTGCCGAAAGCACAACGAAAAATCACAAAAACGGTGTGATTTTCCGAACACCACAAAATAACACGTGTGATTTTAAAAGCATTTGATTTGAATCCACGTGATTTTAAGAATAGGGGCCTAATTCTGGCATCCGTGATCGAGTACTTTCTTGATTCGAAAGCAATTTTATTTCAGTCGATACTGAATGAATCGAAATTATTTTTTCACTATTGTGAAACTCAAATTAATGCTTTACAACACCGAAAAAATAATTCCGATTCGTTCAGTATTGACTGATATTATTAGATATTAAATTGCTTTCGAATCGAGAAAGTACTCGATCACGACTGCCAGAATTAGGCCCCAGGCTTTATAAATAAAGTTAATTTTATAAAAATTGCCCCAGTAAAAGTTTTGTATTGATCTGTGTTACACTAATAATCACCCTTATTTTGGTTGGTAAATTTAATATACGCCTGCGACTGTTTGGTTATAGATTAAAGGAAATAAGTTCATGTTCTTTTTAATATATTTTCAAACAGTCGCAGGCGTATTTTTAATTCGCTAAGTACGATAAGGGTGAATCTTTTGAGAATATTGGCCAATTTTGGCCAACTTTTATAATAAACAAAATTTGAAGAAAAGAAAAGAAACAAGAACTTAAATAATATAAATCTAGAAAAACTGAATACAAATGCATAAACGGCCAGAAACATATTGTAGGGAAAATATGTAAAGACATCCGTAAATAAATCCATTTTAACATAATCCTTGAAAGCGTTACGTTTATCATCGGGATGGCAATGTAGACGATGCATATGAAAATTATAATAACTGGATGCATAAAACAGACAATGTTCCACTACAAACGTACACCCACACCGAAAGTCGTTAAATCGTTTGTGTGTATGCGTTTAAAAGGAAAAGAGTAAATAACAAAGAACAAATTTCCAAGTTAGTGAAAATTCTTATTAATATTTGTTTAGATACAGTTAAAAATTCTCACCTACAGCCGTTATCAAAAAGCCAATCAACAATGCTCGTATTTGTTTGCGCAATGACCATTTCGGTGATTCATACGGATGCAATAGAAACATCAAATCGATGCGTGTCCAAAATTTTATTAATTTGGGCCAATTTCTTGCTAAACTTAGAAAATTTATAGAAATAACTAACACCATATAGAAAAATACGATGCTAACTGAAAATAGAGAAAGAGAGATTAAAAAAAAAAAAATAAATTAAGCATGAACAATTTAAATTAAAACAAGTAAGAGTGCTACCTCTTATAGCCTCCAATGGGAGGGGTGTGCAAATATTTAAGTAATGGAGTGTACAACATAAGCCAAACTTTATAAAACCAGACCTCTGAATATTATAGTTCGTACACAGAAAAAATTCTCCAATTGCTCTAACCATTTAAAGCATTAATATAAAAATCAGTTTTAATTAAAAATTTTATCAAGTGAATTAAACGTTTACTTGATACTATTAAATTGTTTACTGATGCAAATGTAATTGATTTTTTTATTTATATCATAATTTTTTTTTTTAATATCATGACTTATTTCAAAAATATTCACCCTTAAAAATTTCGTACTTGGATCGGTACCTAAGTCTTCAGTTAAAAGACGATCTGCCGTAACCGCCCCCAATTTTAGTAGCTGTATTGTTTATCATGTCAAAGGTTAGCGGAAATTGAAATAATTTTATAATTTCTTTATGTTTCTAACCAATTTTTTTTTTTTTTTGGAAAAACTCAGTTAATTAACCCACGGTCTCACCAACATTTTGTGAAAGAAAAAGTAAGCTTAGCAGTGGGTGCGTAAATAGTAAAATCGTAAAATAGTTAAATGACCTTTGGATAATGACAGCGTTTAGCTTAAAATAACATTTATTTACTAAACAAATTAAATACAAAAAAAAAAGTAATAAATAATATAAAACCTTAAAAATAACTTACTGCTAATTACACGATGCCGAAAGAACGATTTCTTTCGCACAAATACATTTGAAACAAAAAAAAAAAAAAAAAAATTCTTTCGCACATCGTAAGTCTTCTATTGCTAGTGTTAAGCTTTGCTTAACACCTCACCTTAAAACATTCAGATATGTGATGAAAATCGATCGATTTCAAAACGAACGTTTTTAAAGGTGTGATGAATTTCGAGGGATTTTAAAATCCATTTCTGAATTAAAGTCTTAAATTTTCGTTCAGAATACACTTCAGTTAACGTATATTGTATAAAAATTAAAAGTATGAAGACTAAAAATGAAAGGAATATGTATTTAAAATCCATTTTAAAAGATACTGAAAACGAATTTTCGGTTTCAAATCGTTTCGTTTTTAAAATCGATTTCCGTCACATACCTGATTAACTCCAATCACTGATGGGATTTGTTGTACAATTGTACAAAATTTGGTACAATTGAAACTTTATTAGTACACTGGTACAATTAAAAACAAAAAATACCCACTAAGTTTAATAATTTCTTTGAGGTGGATGAACTCACTTTTCTTTTCAATAATAAAATTTTTAATAACAGACGTGAACAGAACTCCCAAAAATTTTATTATTGTTAATTAATGTTCGAATATTAAACTAACATATAAAGTACATACCAGAAAACCTCAAAATTCACTATTTTTGTTGATTTATTCATACGCTAAAATTTACAATAACTCTATACATGCAAAACAAAGTTCAACGTTGGTAATTTTTACATCCTTTCGTACACATTTTATTTTTGCATTTATTCGTTTTTTATTGAAAGTGTTTTATTTGCATTTTTGTTGCTTGCGCAATATAACACAACTGAGTAAATTCAAAAGAACACATTCTTATACTTTTGTTTACATTAACAACAACAATAAACCACTCGATGAGACGCTTTTTCTAAATTAACAACAATAAAAACAACAATAACAAAAATACATTGTACATACCCTGCCGGCAAATGAGTAGCTAACTACAAAAAAAGCCAACTTTAAGTTAGCTTGTATAGACTAACTTAAAGCCGACAACTAAGCAATGGAAAATTTACACTAACCAAAGTGTATACAAACACTGTATATTTTAAGTAGAGAGAGCCATGTCGATTGGCAAACAAAATGTCATTATAGTCATTATAGTCAAAAAACATAGTTTTTTAATACAAAAACTACACTGCCCCGGTAGACTAGCTGGTAGCGAGCTAGTCTATCAGCACCGAGGTTGCGGGATCGAATCCCACCAGAGACAGAAAAAAAAATAAAAAATAAAATATAGTAAAATAAAATAAGAAAAAATAAAAAAAAAAAAAAAAATAATTAAAAAAAAATATTAAAAAAAATAAAAAAAAATTTACATTATTGACTTTGTGTAACTATATATTTTTATAAAGTTTTTGCTGGGTAGCTACAAAAAGTTAACTTTTAAGTTAACTGAAAGTAATGCAGAGTCGGACAATTGACTACTTCCTAGGACATCGCAATGTTAAAAAAGTTAGTTAATTACATATAAAAGTAATCCAATTGTCAACCACCACTACTTGAGAAATAGTTAGCTTTAAATTAATTGAAAGTTAACTGAATTGCCTGCAGGGTACCTACTACTACTACTACTACTGTACTTTTTAAAATGAAAAAAAAAGTCTGTTTCTATGGAAATTGTGTGTACCTACATATGTAAGTATGTGTGTTTAGTTTGATTTCAATTTTTTTTCTTGTACTACATAGTTAATGCTGAATAAATCCATGAGTAATATTGCTTGATTTCTGGCTTTTTTGTTTGTATTTTTTTTTCTGTACCAAAACAATCATTTTCGAACCGAACACAAAAACATCTTTATTAAAAAACGAAGCTAACGATTGTATAAATAACAAAGCACGATGTGCGTTATTTGAATGACTGCAAACCAGTGATGTTAACTTTTATTTTTTCATTACCGTACGGTCCTCTAAAAATTACCGTTTTTGAGAAGAAATTACCGTACGCAAAGGTTTTTTAATTTAAACATTCACAGCACTATTCAAAAACAATTTATTTAAATTTTAAATGTGTTTTATGAAAAATTTTAATGAAAATCTTTGATTTAAATACATTTTAACCAAAAATTATTATATTTTTTATCAATACGAAAGTAAAATCATCCTATAAATAAAATTGTAACGTAACTGACAGACTGATTCATCATCGCACAGCCTAAACGACTGAAACTAAGAAGTTTAAATTTGGACCGGAGTTGGTATCGTTCAATTAAGACAGAATTTTTTAAAATTCGAATATCGCAAGAAAATATTAACTCAAAATGTTTTATTTTTTACGTTTTGAAAAAAATTTACACGCAGTATTCATATCTGCCCACTGTAAAATATAGTGCTATTTTATCATCTTCTTATGATAAAACGATTGCCTTTGATACAAAATTATTACATAATAGTTTTGCTTCTACTGAAAAGTTTGAATATATTACTTTAGTTAAACAATCAAAACGTTTAAAATAAAATTAATAATATACAATGAGTTATTTAATTTTTCATATTTTACACTTATCACTTATACCTAAGCATTTGCAGAAACATAACATTCTTAATTTTTTGTATAACATTCATCTATTTTTGAAATTGCCGTTGGAAATCACCCTCAAAAGTTAAAATCATAAAGCCTTCATATGTAAGTATGTATAAGAATATCAAAAACCCAAATCTTGATATTACCGTTTTTTAAATGAAATTACCTTGCTACCTTTTGGGGCTCAAAATTACCGTAAAAAAGGGTAATTACCGTACGGTTAACATCACTGCTGCAAACCAGCAGCGAATATTTGCGGTTGAGGAAATTTCATTGTATGACCGCAAGCGAGTGTATTTGTTGCTGTTCATTTAATGCGATTTTTTTTTTCAATTGCATAAAGCTGTTCTCTGGTACATACATACATAAGTATATGAACTCGTATCCCTGTAGAAGCCTAGGATTAAATGTCTCCAAATCGCCACTTTAGTCGATTGTTTTGGTGACACTGTCAGCCAGGTTGGTCTGTCTGCCTTTGCGAAAAACGAGAAATAGACAAATTTTAGATTTTTCTTAATTTGTGTACCCACACCAGCGTTACCGTTGTGATACTAAAGTATCAATTTGACCCTTTTTCGACCGTGTTGATACCTTTTATGACCCTTTTTTTAAATTATACTTTTGTATCATTATCACCTATTTGGTGACACTTTTTGACCCTTTTATGGAAATAGCTCTCACATTTTGTTGTTTGTCAACACTGCGGAACAGAAGTGCTAAACGAATGTTTTCGAAATAAGCATTGCTTGATATGGAACAGACTCAAAGTATAAACTTACAATTCCATGCTTTCTTCTCCTTGATTTTTGATAGTAAAGTACAATTTCCCTAAAAGCAAACATAACTCATATAAATATTTGTAATTTTTTAAGGTGGTTTCTTTTCAAAACAAAAATTTTACATTTTATTAAAAAAATGAAATTTGGTGTTTTGCTCTCTCAAAGAGTAGCATGTTTTATTCAAAAAAATTCGCCCTTAATAATGGCAAAAGGTATTGAACTGTTCGCCTTCTTTTGAATCAACAGTGTTGAGAGTGCCCTAACAGGAATGAAAACAAGAGGTAAAAATTGTTAAATTAGCGGAAATTCCCATATATTTGGTAACAGCAGTATGATAGCAAAGTCTTATATTTATTAAAAATCCTAAAAGCTTTAAAAAATCTGACACTTACAGGAAAAAATCGCTTTAATCGAGAAAATGGTTACAATTTGCGAACGATTGCAAAATTTAAAACAAACGCTAAAATTTTTTGACATCACTAAATCGGAAAATTACATAAAAAATATTAAAAAATTAGCTATGTATAATGATAAAGAATAATCATTTTGTCAGGTGTTTAAAATAGGACAGAGCATTCCATAAAAAAAATTAAGCTTTTTGAGCTCTTCCTACCTGAAATATTATTTGTTTGTTTGCTTATAAAAAAACTTGATCTTATTATGTTCATTAAAATGGGAAATACTGCTAATAAAAAACTTGACCCTTTTTTTATTGAAATACCCTTTTTTTGACCCCTTTTTCTGGAAAATACCCTTTTTGTGACCCTTTTCGAAAATTTCCAACGGTAACCCTGACCCACACCACAACAGTGGAGAGAGTGTTATGCGATTGTGCTGATGTGTGTAACACTACAAAATAATACTTTCTGAGTCGGTTTAACGATGTCCCTCCGTTCGGCTGGCTGGCTGGTTGCCTGTCCATGTAGCCTTGCGAGTTTATTTTAAAAATGTCATTGAAACGTCAACTTGATATAGGTAATTTGTTTGTTTTTCAAATTAAAAAAAAGTATCAGAAAACAAACTAAAGTGACCGTGTTAACCATATAGGCACATTTTTGTTTACATTTACTTACATGGCAAGTGCCAAATTACACTCGCTACACTTGCTGCCATTGCGAAAAGTTTTTCGAACTGGCAGTTGCATGTGTAAATGCTCAGTTAAGGACAGGTCGCCATTTTTAAGGTAATTCAATGAAAATTTTAACAAAGGTTTCAATTCATAAGTACGAAGCCTACTTAATTGGGGAGAATGGGTCTATAATTGCATGTGTCCCCATACAAACTTCTTTCCGGAATAGTGTTTGTACCTATAAACCATCCTTTTACGTTGACATTTACATTAAATTTTAAACAGACTTATTTTATTGCAATCTAAATCATCTTACCATTTTTTATTGGAATCGGTCCATATTTGATGACTACCGTATAAATATTGGTATTGATATACAAATTGGCTATAATAATATTTACGACAGCCACTTTGTCAAGATAAAATGTTGCGCTGGTGGATCCAAAATTAACCATAGGTCCCATATAAGCCCTATTCCTAAAATCACTTTAAGGCAAAAAAATCTTATATACTTAGATGGAAGATATCTTAATAATAGTCGACAGAAAAACTTTAACATAAATCTTAACCTCATAATATAATTTTGTTCTTTGTTCGATTGCCCATGGGTCTCTAAAAAAAAGTGTTATGAATTCTTCTATGTATGCTTTTTTATTTTATAGTAAAATTTTGATACAATTGATGTCAATTTGGTAAAATTTTTCCATTGAGACGGTACAATTTAAGAATTGCCAGATCCCAACAGTGACTCCATTGCATCCAAGAGGCTGCATTGAGGCTTAGACTACTCGTAAAGAATGAGCTAAAATTGTATGCAAGGTCACTGATAATCGGAACTCTTTGTAATTTTGAAAATATATTTGTGTAAAATGCAACGCAACGCCAAGAACTGCATTGAAAGAAAAAACAAAGTCAAAAATATTTCAAAATTTTGTCGTTGCTTTCTACAGAAATTCAAATTGCGTTTTAAAATCTTCAACGCCACAAAATATGCATCGTTTAAAGTTTAACAAATTTAATATGAATTTCTGTAGAACAAAAAAATTATGAAATATTTTTGTCTTTGTTTTGCATTAAACACAATTAGGGCGTTACAGTTTTTGAGACTTTACTCAAAATTAGAAGAAATTGCATTTAGCTCTATTATTTCCAAGTGTTTAAATAACTCGATGTTAACGTTCGTTACATATGCAAATCATTCCGATTTTGAAAATGCTCTTCGCGCCTTATTGACGAAGTTCGTTGAGCCTCCTCTTCCGTTACTTTTCGTCTTATGAAAATGAAGACCCAATTTCTTCCAGAACTGTTCGAGAATTTCACTTTTTCACTCAAGTCCTTGAATGTTTGATTTAATTTTGTAAGTTCAATAATAAACAAGTAAGAAAGTATAGTCGGTCAAGCCCGGTCATATGATACCCTACACCACAGTATTTAAAAACACATCATGCTTATGTGTCCATATAAATATGGATTTATCTATGTTTATAAACTTCATTAAAAAATCGGTTTGAAAGTTTGTGAGAGGCAGATATTGCTCCCTACATCCCCTTGTCGTTCTATTTTTGAAAAACTGTGTAGCTTATGTGTCCATGGAAATATCTATGTTTTACATTTCATTAAAATCACTTTGATGGTTTTTGAGAGGAAGAAATTTCCTCCTATCTTCCCTCGTGGTCCTACGATTCGGCCCATTTTTAATAGGCTTGGTCCTTGTGCCAATAAGAATCTTTGTCCCAAATTTTATCAAATTATCTCCATGTACTTTGCGCACAAAGTTACATGGACAGCCAGCCAGCCAGCCGGACGGACATCGTTAGTTCGACTCAGAAAGTGATTCTTAGTCGGTCGGTATACTTTAAGGCGGGTCTAGGACCAATATTTTAAGGCGTTACACACATCAGCACAAATGCATAATACCCTCTCCACTATTGCGGTGTGGGTATAAAAAAAAGAACAGAAAGTACCAATTGAAAAACAAAAAAGTACCGAACTATCCTCTTATAGTTTCTCAATCACTCTGGACTCTGCATGCTGAATTTTATCTTTCTTTTTTCAGTATTAAAAAAATTCCAAAAAGAACCAGTTTAAGGACGAAAAAGTCCCATAACAACACCTGTTACAGATTCTCATTCAGTCAGGACTTTGTATGCTTAATTTTATGTTTCTTCATCCAATATAATGAAAATTCAAAAAGTACCAATTGAAGAACCAAAAAGTACCAACACTTTTCCTCTTATAGGCTTTTATTCACTCAGGACCCTGCACCTACAAATTTATGTTTCTAAGTCTGTGTTCATACGGCTCTTGTATTATTGACATGATTGCTACTTTATAGGCGAGAGGGACAAGGGGAAAAGAAACGAGTACACAGATGCATGTGCTGTATTAACGTTTTGCTTTTTCATTCGTTGTTTAATTTTGTTATTGTTTTCAATATCAAAAAAGCACATGTAGTCAACATGACATGAATCATTTGAACGCCAATTTATGTTCAAAGAAGAAAAAGGAAGAATCTTGTCAATAAGACATGAGCCGTATGAACTCAGACTTAGTTCAATATTATAGAAAATTTAAGAATTACCACATGCCGCACAGATAAGTAAGAGAAAGAAATTTGTTTCCGTATTTCCCTGTTTTGATGCTTTTCTCTCCCCATTTAAGCATTAAAAATGTTTAAATTGTTGTGAGAGCCCATAATTTAATATGTTCGAATTTAATATGAATGAATTGCAAAAAAAGTTTTGTAAAAAAAAGTACTAAAAATAGGTACGATTTTCACCCCTCAAACGTTCGAACTTCAAAAAAGTACAAAATGTATATTCGCATTTTTAAGATAAGCTACGAATTTTGTATACACTTTATTTCTATGGTTATTGGTTTAAAAGATAGATGGGGTGTTAAAGAAGTTCCGAAATACAGGCTATACACGTTTGCTACGTAAAATTTTAATTGTTTTTTGTATCTTTTTTAGTTTTGGAGATATAAAGTTACTCAATTTACCCTTTTTTATCCCCTCCGATAAAATATACATATATTGTGCACTTCTGAACTGTTTTTCCTTAGCCGATTTATATATGAATGAAGTCTATAACAAAGATTCAGAACAAGTTCTAAGCACCGAATCCAGGCGTGTAATGGGAATTTGCAATACCTTAATGAATTTTATTTTGGCTGAAACACCAATGAGCCTAAGACATTTATTGACAAAAAGTTCTTTGGATTTCCACCACATATTGGAGCAGGACTTGAAATTCATGATTTCATTAAGTTCAAAACTTGGCATGTCAACAGTTGTTTTACTGTATCGCTTACTATGCTTTGTAGAGGATTTTGTACTGTTGATTCCGTTTCCAATGGTCCTTCAGGTCGGCATTGAAGTTTAACTCTCGTATTTTTTTAATGTGGATAAATATTAAAGTTTCTTGACTTGCTTATTTTCTAACAATAACAAATAGAAAAACTTTTTCAGAGGAAAACGGTATTGGTTTTTTGTCATTGAATGTTAAAACATGTCTCATTTTAGCAAATGTCTGCTGTTGGTTCTACAAAAACATAAAAGTACACATCATTACCTTTCTCCGCATATTAATTGCTCAGCGAATACGTCCGAATAAACAAAGTACTACTTCAGAAAAGACGACACACTTTTTTACAACAAATTATTCAATACAACAACATTTTAACAAAACTTCCCAGTAAAAACTTCGCCTACTTTTTCAAAATGAATAGCTTCTTTAACTCATTATTTTGTAGCTTTCTTCTATAACTACATCTATAACAACTTCCATAACTACTTATTTCTGGATGTATGCAGGTAAAAAAAATAATGACTTACTTTTTAATGCGTTCATTTTGGGACATCCCTTGTAAAATTCATTGGTTCTTTCAGTAGAATTGTAAGAAGTGCTCTTATGTTTTTCTGATAACTCAACGCATTATTTTGTAGGCGAAGTTTTTACTGGGTTATGAAAAATATATTTTAAGCATACCTGTGCCCATGTTCTGTAACTCTCGCGTCGAGAAAGTTTTCGTTTGAAATGTGTGAAATGAAACAAAAATGCCATAAATTGAAACAAACAGCTGTTTTACTGACTTAACTGTGTCTGTAACTTTTTTGGCGAGTTCAAGCTGCCACGTAAGGAAATTACTAGCCAATTTACAGAAAAAGTGTGTCTGCAACATTTTGGTGAGAAAAGTTCCCACTTTGAACTGTCAAATAAACTCACGAATAAAAATGGGGCGAGAAAAAATTTTACAAAAAAAAAAATATTAAAAATGCAAAATGCAAAGAATAATAATAATAATAATATTTTGTTCTTGGCACATTTTTCATTGTTTTATTATTTTGCTTTTAACATATTAATAAAATATACGAATGTCTTCAAAGCTCGTTTGCAAACAACAAACATTAAAGTTGCTCTTTACACAATTTTGTATAGCTGACGGTTGTATTATTGCCGCCGTCGTTGAAAAATGTTCAATTTTAGTTAATTTTGGTCGCCGTCAACGATATGTGTTACTGGCGTTCTGAATGTCTGCAATGTCACATCGGCTTCGAGTGCAATATTATGACATTTATAACGTAACGACGTTATCTCTTTTGATAGTTTTCGACATGAGTTACAGACACACATTTTTCTCACTTTTCGAGAAACGATGGAATATTTTGTTTCACATCTTTTCGATGCAAGAAGTTCTCACTAAAGTTACAGAACATGGGTACTGAATTAATATTTTCCATTTTAAAAAAATTGTGAAAAATTATAATATTTTTGTAAACAAAAGCTTAAATCTTTGCCGTTAGACAAAAAGTAAAAAATCTCATTTTGAGTTTTTGATTGGCTTTAGTTCAATTTGTTTTCTCTTTCGTTAGGTATCAGTTACTTTAGTCTACAACAACTGCATCTTATCGTAATTTACTGCTATTTAGTAAAAAAAGTCTATGAAATACACCAAATAAATAATGTTCAATTAAACATTACGAAAAAATGCGGCTTTTAACTTAATACCTGTATGCCTAACGTCAAAGAAATGTAACATGGCGTTTACATTTGCCAGTATTGGCAAGATAGTAGCAAAACATGCAAACTTTTTCACTAATAAATGCACACTTCTCCAACTGTCTTGTCAACTGTCTAGCAAATTTGCAGACAGTAAAATTGGACAGTGATTTGACATTTGCTAACAGTAATTTGAATAAATTTGTTAGCAAAAGGATGAAAACAAAAAAAAAAAAAAAAAAATAAAAAAGTAAAAAAATAAATATTTTCTGCTTTGATTTTTTTTATTTTAGTGAAGTTGTTTATTTGTTCAAAAGAATATCATAGCGTTGCAAGTTTTTAATTAAAAATTTCTTTTGTGACAGGTTCATCGGTAACACTTTACCTGCACAATTTCTACGCAGAATTTTATTCGCCCTGTGTACTTTTTTTGCTGCAGCCTTTTGCCTTACATACTTCTTTACAATAACAAACATTATTCCACTCAGTAACACAATTATTTGGTGGCCCCATGTAGTTAAGCTCGTTTTTAAAAATCCTACTTACAGTTTTAAAAACTACCTTCTGTTTTACAAAGGAATTTTTTCCCGGAAAAAGTGAGAAATTTCATTTCAATTTCAGAATTTTTAAATGGGGTATAGAAAGGTCGCCGAAGTACAACGTTACAAATAGCGCTGAAAGCTGCCAAAAGTTAAAAAAGGCAGTTTTAAAGTAGTGTCAGCAGAATACGTAGTTGTTGCAATCGTTGCAGATGAAGTTGAAGCGCAAAATTCTACATTTTGAACTTTATTGCGCTACAGAGAAATTGTCAGCTTCAGCTACTACTACAGCTACTTTATTCTGTTCCAGGCCTTATTTGTAATAGAAGGAATGAAGAAAGAGAAAAAACTGTCGTGATTGGGCTGATTGTGTTTTTCTGTCTTTTTCTTCGAAAGCTGCCCTTTTTGCACCAATCTTTGCACCATATTTTATGACGGAATGCCAGTGCTTAAAAAACTTAAAGCAATAAAAGAACTTCAAACTGTTACTGCAAAGCAACAGCATAAAAAATTTAACTTTTGCTTTTATCTCTTCAGTTTTTTAAAGTCCGTAAACTGTTGCTTTGATTTCACTTTGCAATAGTACAAAGTAAAATCAAAATTAAACTGAACAAAATCAAAAGTTGAAAAGACTCTTAAGCACTACGCAATACAATGAACACAAATTTATTCAGCTAGGATTTATTGCAAAACTGTTGTAAGAACTAACTTTTGAGTTGACCACAACACAAGTTAATAATATTTAAGTTAGAAAATGACATAAGAAAACAAAACAATATTATTTAAGGCTAGATTACACTATCTCACAAGTCTTACGTATTCCATAATACTTTGTGAGATAGAAATCTAATGAGTTTTGTTGCGACTGTCAAAAAATCTAATTTAACATGACAGTTTGTGTTCACACCATCACACAAAGTATAAACACTCACACATGAAATAAAATGCAACCCTGATCCAATGAATAGTATTATTGTTTAGACATTTTTCAAAAAACGATGAAGTCGTATGAGATGTCAAACTTTTTCATAATACTTGTCATTTTCGTGACACATTGCATTTACACTATCACACTTTGTCATTTTGCTCGAGTTTTTGACATGTATTAATACAAAATATACCCAGTAAAAACTTCGCCTACAAAATAATGTGTTGAGTAATCAGAAAAACATGAAGGCACTACTTACAATTCTACTGAAAGTACCAATGAATTTTACAAGGCATGTCCCAAAATGTACGCATTTAAAAGTAAGCCATTATTTTTTTACTTAAACACATCCAGAAAAAAGTAGTTATAGAAGTTGTTATACATGTAGTTATAGAAGAAAGCTACTAAATAATGTGTTAAACAAGCTATTCGTTTTGAAAAAGTAAGCGAAGTTTTTACTGGGTAATCTAGCGTTTAATAAAAAACTAAACGTTTGTTGAACTAATGCTTTTGTTTAACGTGGTTTGGTGTTGATTATAGCGGCTGTTTTAACACATTGCCACTTTACTACCAAACACCGCTGTCTGTCTCTTTCTTCGATAGTTTCATTCACAACTGATTTGGGTGTTTTTAATACGACACTTCTTTGTGTGCTCTGTGCCTATGGTAAATCATCAACTGTTCTTTACAAAGTTTGACAGATGGATTTCTAACCTTTTGAAATTATGACACATTTAACTCAACGAGAAGTCTTTTCGAGAGTGGAATATGGGGCCTATAGTCAATAATGGACCGATCTTAACGATATTTTGTAATGTGACTTTTAATATTTTTATATATGACAGATATTTATTTTAACCTGACTTAAATGTTTTATATTAGGCCTATTGTAAGCCGATCTTAAGACGGTAGTGAAATAGTATGACTTCCAGTCATATTAATCGAATTTGTATAAAATCTAATGAGAATCAATGTTTTATGTCAACAAATTATGTTGGTTTTTTTAACAAAAATATCAAGTTTTAGGGAGGTTGTTCCACATTTTGGTTCGTAACTCTTTTCTTACTGAACCGATTGTGCTTAATTTCAGAGCTAGATAAAATTTGACACCAATATTGCTTTTTTCTGTTGAGTCTTTCCAAAGTGAGCGTGTTTCTATGGAGACACACGTACATGGCTAAATCAGCTTAGAATTACGCATGGATCCAGAATATATATTTTAATATATATTTACACATAAAAAAAAATAATCAAGGTAATTAAACCAAGGAGTGCATATTTTTATATAAACCAATACCCCGGTTTGCGTCTTTTTCGAAGTTGCGTCTTTTTAAAATTTCTGTAATTTCAAAGTTGCGTTGTTTTTGTTTCACTTCGTGCTTCGTTTTGCGTCGTTTATATAAAATTGTTCTACAAAGCTTGAACAGAAAATGGGGATTTCCCGTTGAAGTCTAATGCAAATATGTATGTAAAGGTTGTCTGCTAATTGCAACTGGTTTCAAATTACATTTGCTGAAGTTAATATTTTGCAGCAACGAATAAAAAAAAAGCAAATAAGCTTAAAACAAAAACAGGGCATTTTGACGCGTTCTAAATCAGGGGAAAAGGCTGTTGATATTGAAAGAAACCTTGAACTAGCCCCTTCTACAATAAAATCCACTTGCTGTTTCAGTGACGCTGTACAGCCCCTAAAAGTCGCTCAAAATTCATTTTTTTATATTAGCACTACACCCTTTTTACAGTTATTTTTTAAAAGTCAGGTAACCCCTCGAAACAATAGAACCAACATGGCGCGCTTCAACCTTTCACCAGCTGCATAAAGTCAGTCGGAAGTTACCATTCGAAAAACGTGTTCTTATGATTTTTTCGATACGCTCAAAACTTAAGTGTCTTCAAATATTCATTTTATGGTGATAAAGTAGATTTTGTGTTGGTTTCTATTATGGATTGTGTTCAATCAGGTACATATGTGCTTTATCTAAAACTTAAATTTTACCTTGATTCTAATTATTAACTAGTTTTTTTGCCCTTAATGGTTAAGCTCTACAAATGCAAAAAAAAGAACACAAACATCTTCTTATTTCATAGAGGTTTCAAACTATTTCTGTTCATTTCTGAGCTTTAAATTTAGTAGTATTTTGTAGAATAGATCCTCCAGAAATTTAAAAAGCAAAAAACAGCCACCCCAATCCACCCCTAAATTTTTAACGATTTTTTAGTACATGGGTTTTGAATTCAAAAAGAAGAATTTCAATAAAATTTCATTTTTTGCGAGACCAACTGGGCTTATTGTTGGACATACCTTAGGCAACACTAATTATGGGAATACCGGTAGCCGCTATTTTGAAGAACACGAAAGATCAGCAGAGATATGTATCTGGGATTGACAAAAATTTAATATACCGGTTAAAAATAATACTTGATGCCATGTGCTTTTGTATTAAAATTAAGGATACTGCTGAATTGTATGGTTCCCCTTATCAATTTCACCCTGTGTCACCGACAGTTCACAAGGTGTTGCGCCATGGAGCAGCCGTAAAAAGGGAGGCGATTCTGACAATCGGTCAACTCTCTGAAGAAGCGACAGGAGCCCGTAATAAACATGTTCACACATACAGGCTGGATTATTCTAGAAAATTTTCAAGAATTGAATGCAACCAATATTTGCTAAACAGGTTGCCTTTGACGTCAGTCCCTCTTCTGACGGGAATGAGGAAAACCAAATCGAAAAAGAAGAAACCCCTTTCGATTGAAGCCTTAAATTTACTTGAAGAAAACGGCATTTGAAACGTTAATATTGGAAATGAATACTATACTTTAGAAAATGACGAATAAATAAGATTTATAATAATGTTTTTTGCATTTTTCTACACTGAAATACCTTAACCTACCTTTAAATCCAATAAAATACTAATATAAAATTTTAAATGAAAGAAAAAATATTTTCGAGCGACTTTAAGGGCCAAAACCTGTCTGTGCGCTGATAAAATTAAGAAATTTGTTGAAACAAGAACATCGTTACAACATAAACAGGTTACAAAAATTAGAAAAAATGGAGCTACTTCTTACTTTTTGGATTGAAGATCAAAATCAGCGATGAATGCCCTTAAAACAAATGGTTATTTTAGTTTTAGCGTTTAGTGAATTTTAGAAGGCTGCTAAATATGGGATCTAAAGTATATTATGGACCGCATATCACAAAATTCATAAAATTTTTTCTGGCCATATGAAACTAAGTTGGAAGAAATTTTACCACAATAAATAATATATCTGCTACTATTTTAGGCGTATCTATTTAATATATTTACCAGAGTGGGCTTTATATGGGGCCTTTTGTAAATTATGGATTGATCTTCACGAAATTTCACAGTCTCATTTAAAGGAAGATTAAACTGTGACGTGCCAAAACTTATGATAGCATTATTAATTACGGTTTTAGGCGTACTAAACTGTTTTCCGGGAGTAGGGTTTATATGGGGCCAAGCGTAAATTATAAACCGAAATTCATGAAATTTTACAGTGTCATTTCAAGTCCTAAAAAACTGTGGCTTGCTAAATTTTGTTATGATAGCATTATTAATTATGGTTTTAGGCGTACTAAACTGTTTTCCGTGGGTAGGGTTTATATGGGGCCTAGGGAATATTTTGAACCGATCTTCACGAAATTTTACAGTGTGATTTCCAGTCGAATAAAACGAACTTTTGCAAAATCTTATGTGATTCCGTGCATTGTTCCACCATTTATGTTAGTTTTTGTAACAAAATTTTAAAATTTTTTAAGGTGGTGTTCCACATTTTGACTCATAGCTCTGATCCTACTGAACCGATTTTGCTGGATTTCAATCCCAAACTGCTTAGGATAACTACCCAATAAAAAATGGAGCTTCCAACGAAGCAGGTTTGTAAGGGAGAAACATAAAAGTTTCGCTTACCATTGCGCTTACGGAAGACATGAATTTTATATGGCGAGTTCCCACTTTGAAGCAAAACATTTTTGACACAAAAAGCGCATTATTCAGCGCACATAAAAATTGTTAGATGTAACGATCAGCTTTAGACACTGAATGTTTTGATACCGTTATTTTTTAGAATTCTCCCTTACCAACCTGCTTCGTGGTAAGGGAATGCCGTAGCACTTGAAATTTTATTTTTTTTAATAAAAGTTGTTGAGAGTTCTTTCACTTACTTTACTGCATTTCTGTATGTCTTATTGCGTAGCGCATATTTGTGCGCTTATTTTTTTAAATGTGCCTTTAGTGCTTCGCAAAATGATACAATTTTTTACTGGGTACAAGCAATTTGACACCAAGTTTGTTTAGTTCTTTTGAGTTTTTCGAAAGTGAGCGTGTTTTCAGACGGTCAGACGGACATGGCTAAATCGACTTAGAATCGCTCAAGGACCTTGAATATATATACTTTATGGGGTCTAAGATGAATAATAAAAAAGTTTCACACGGAATGACAAATTTAGTATACCCTCTTCACAACAAATTGTGGTGGAGGGTATAAAAATGTTATAGTCATAGTTGGGGGTGGTGCACTAAATATTGATTTAAATCCACATTACGCTCTCTCCTAATAAAACTGCGAACAAATTAGTTTGCTCTATTTTTCACCAGCTTAAGTGATGATTGGTTTTATCAAAGTTATTTTTGGGAATATATAATTTATTATTAATAAGATTTCCCAATTTTTCATATTTGGTAAATACACTGAAATTTATTGTCGAGGGAAAGCTAGTTTCTATGCGCATTTCACTGGTTGCTTAGGTCATCTCATCCGGAAACCTTTTCCAAAGATTTTAGAAAAGCTAAAAATATTATACAAATAAAACCTTGAAGCGAATAAGAATTATGAAAACTCAAAAAATTGAGTGGTACTGCAAATTTTATCGCTAACTGTGATTGAATGCAAAAAATCTGCACTCAATTTAAAAAGTGCAAAATTTAAACTTGCAATCAAAAAAGCTGCATATAAACATACTTTCACTAAAATTTAAAAAATGTAATTTTGTATATGGGTAAGTGACAGTCGTACGCATCAAAAATGCAATAACACTTTAAGCAACAAATATTTTTACTTTCTTTTAACCCTTAAATTATAGCACTTAGAAACCACTGTTATCTATGCTAAAGTTAATGGAGGGCGTACTTATAGGTCAAAGATAATGGCAAAAGAAGTAGCGGTTCGAACGTGAAAAAAATAGAAGTAGTTTTTGTGGCCATGTATAAAGAGGCGTAATTGGGCGAACTTGGCACAATTTTTAAGTCAAAATGTCTTTGGTTTGATTCCAAAATCTTCTGTATTTTCTTTTTTTAAGCCAAAATCTGGGTCGATATGTGACATTGTGAACGTGAAATTTTTTCTATAATAATTTAACTGAATAATGATTAAAATAAAATAAAAATTTTCCGTTAATTCAAATAACATATTTCTCTTCAAACTCTCTCTTCCTTAGATTACAGACCATGTAACAAAATTTTTTTGGAATAATTTTTTTTAAAAAATAACACCTCTTTTTAGGAAGATAATATTAAAGAAAACATACAATAAAACATTCTCAAAAATAAGAAATTACGTTTGCACAACTTTGCAGTCTGATTGTTCATGTAAGTGAACTAATTTATGGGTAAATTTATGAAATTAGTAAAATCTATATATTTCTCTACAACAGTTTCGTTAAATAAACAGATTTTAATAACTTTTAAATTTTCGGTCATGGTGGACCTTTTGACGGAAATGCCCATATGTATTGTTTTTGATTTTACTGGTGAAATGCATAAGCTCAGGAAATTAAACAAAATGAAATTTTGTCAATAACGGAATGATTGTAGGCTTTAATTTTGTTTTGCCCCGGTAGGCTAGCTTTTAGCGAGCTAGTCTATCAAAGCGGGGGTTGTGAGTTCGATTCCCACCAGAGACTCTGGTCTCCTGCAGACAAGCATAGAGTTTCGCGGGATTCAACAAACAAAAAAAAAAAAAAAAAAAATTGCTCCGAATTTTTTAGTTGCACTCAAATGAGTGAAGAAAAAAAGTTGCAATTAACTGATGATTGTTTTTTTTCAAGCTAAACTTTTTTTAATAACATTTAACTAAACATTTTTTAACATCACTATCACTCATGTTTAGTGAGATTGCTAATTTTTAATACATCACTCAAAATCTACAAAATGATTGCAATAATTTTGCACTATCACTAAGTGTGAGTTGAAACTGCAAATTTAGTGCACTACCCCCATCTATGGTTAGGAATTTCGGTTTAAAAATATACAGCTAAAATAAAAAAAATAAAGAAAAAAACAAAAAATATGTTAAAAAATCTTTTTTAAATAATTTTTACCAATATTTCTTGGATTTATGCCAATCTTTAGCATGTGTCCAGAAAAAACCATTGTTTTCAATCCACCAAATAGAAAAAATAAAACAGTGGCTGTCATGGCCCAGCAGGTTACTTTGAATTTTAAACGATATGGATTGTATTCCATAGAATTTACCAAAGGCATTACACCAAAAATATGAGCAATAAATAAACCTGTAAAAGCAATACAAAATATAAAAAAAACATATTTTTTAAACAGATTAAATCAGAAATTGTTAAAGTTTTTTGCTCACTTACAAGGCCTTAAGGCACGATGAAATGTATCCAAATTTTTAAACTCTTCAACAGAATGTAGAACAAAAAATTTACGTGAAATCTCTTGGCGCAAGCGATATTTGTTTTGAAATTTTTTCCAAATAAAATTTGTTGTAAAGCTCATGATTTCAATTTTGTTTCATTTGGTTGGGTAAAAAGGAGGACTGACTGCTCTCTGCTAATTTTAAATCCAAACTACTCAGTGCTATTTTAACAAAGGCATCCTTTATGCATAAAAAAGTGATGTTCGTGATTGCATGTGGATTTTTGTTAAACGATAAAATATTTAATACAATATAATTAACAGTTTTTAAAAAAATATTTACTTTTATTTAAGTGATAATTATTTTGAAATAACAATCGCACATTGTGGAATTCAGTATTGTGTTATTTCCTCATTAAATAATTGCTGTCCTTTTGAACTTTTTATCATTGAAGTTAAATATCAATGCCTGAAGTGCTATTGACTTGAAGTAAAGAATAACTATTTGTTGTCAATTAAGGAGGGAATAAATAAAAGTTAAATGTATTTCTCTGTTTTTATACCCACACCACAATATTGGAGAGCGTATAATGCATTTGTGCTGATTTGTGTAATGACTTAAAATATTGGTCCTAGACCTTAAAGTATACCGACCGAACTAACGATGTCCGTCCGGCTGGCAGGCTGGCTGGATGGCTGGATGGCTGGCTGGCTGGCTGGCTGGCTGGCTGGCTGGCTGTCCATGTAACCTTGTGCGCAAAGTACAGGTCGCAATTTTGGAGATAATTTGATAAAATTTGGGAAAAAGGTTCTTGTTAGCACAAGGACCAAGCCTATTGAAAATGGGCCAAATCGTAGGAAATTTAAAACATAGATAGAAACATATCTATATGGACACAAAAGGTATGCATTTTTTAAAAAATAGGGCCACGGGGAGATAGGGACAATTTCTGCCTCTCAAACCGATTTTAATGAAGTTTAACACATAGATAGATCCATATCTATATGGACACATAAGCTATACAGTTTTTCAAAAATGGGACCACAAAGGGAGGTAGGGGGCAATTTCTGCCTCTCACAAACTTTCAAACAAATTTTAATGAAGTTTAAAAACATAGATTAATCCATATTTATATGGACACATAAGCATGATGTGTGTTTTGATACTGTGGTGTAGGGTATCATGTGGTCGGGCTTAACCGACTATACTTTCTTACTTGTTTTTTTTTCTTTCGAATTTATGACTAATATCTTTTTAAATAATGTTTAATATTTAATTTGACATCATTTTTCATTTAGTTTGATTTGATTTCAAATTATCCCTTAAAGAGCACAGACACTGAATATGGCTTCTCCAAAAGCTATTGAACGATCTACACTTTCATGTAGGAAACCGAAATTTCCAAAATCAGCCCGTCATAAATAATAAAATGAATTTTTGTTGGTATGTTCTTCACCTTATCGATGTAAAAAGTAAAGTTAAAAACGTTAGGTTAATTTTGAACTTGAGAAAAACTAACGCGGTACAGTTATGCAACGTCAAACCATTAATCAATGCGAAAGCAGACACACAAGAACGATCTTTTTGCCTTTAAGAAATAATGACAATGATGCACGAACTGCTTTCCCAGAGTAGTTTTACCAGTTATTGTATTCAGGTATGTGATGGAAATCGATTTTAAAAACGAAACGATTTGAAACCGAAAAGATCGTTTTTAGTATCTTTTAAAATGGATTTTAAATAGATATTCCTTTTATTTTCAGTCTTTATTCTTTTACATTTTTTATTATATACGTTAACTGAAGTGTATTCTGAAAGAAAATTTAAGACTTTAATTCAGAAATGGATTTTAAAATACCTCGAAATTCATCACAACTTTTAAAAACGTTCGTTTTGAAATCGATCGATTTTCATCACATACCTGATTGTTAACTAAAATTGAACGAAAGTCGAGTAAATTTATTTTGGGCCACGCCCACATCTTCAATCCCGCCCATATTTTTTCTGACAACCCAACTATGTGTAACAAACTTGGACAATTTTTCTTTTACCGTTCTTAAGATATAAATAAGTCCATTGAGTACCACGCCTACTTCACCAATCTCGCCTACATTTTTTAAATATTGTGTATTGATAACCAAGCTGCTTGTACCTGATTAAGAAACTTTGGCTCTTGCCGTTTACCAGATATAAAAAAGGCATTTGTGGACCAATTTAAATGTGGAATTTAAATAGCAAAATTTAATCGAGCACAGACGAACATACGGTCAGAAGGATATCGGTTAATAATCTGCACTACTTATAAGGACTCTGAATCTATATACTTAATAGCGCGCCAAGCGAAACGCTTTCCAGCGCCCAACTACGTGGTCAAAAAGTCTGCGATTTTTTTAATTTCCCGCCTCAACTAAAACGGCAACACATATCCTGTCGACGGCAACACTGCTCCTGTCAACGGCAACACTGCTCCTTTCAACGCCAATACTGCTCCTGTCAACGGCAACACTGACTCCTGTAAACATATAAATAAGCTGTGTCTTTATGTTTGTGTTTAGCAGCCACTTATAGCAGACTCCCACGTGTTTTAAAAGAAAATGGAAAAATAAGTGCTCTGTTCTCCGGATTTAGTAATTCACAACCTGTGTCTTTAATCTATTACAAAGAATTACACATTTCATCGCTGGAAATAGTCACACGGCGCTAAATCCGGAGAACAGAAATATTATTGCGATTTTACTGGGCGCATTTGGCTCAATTTTGTATATTGTCGTTCATGTGTGTTTTATGCATTTTTGCTGATGTTTAATAATATTAATATATTTGTCCTACGCAAATTTAAGTATACCAATCGAATTTCTGAGTCGATCTAACGATGTCCGTCCGTCTGGCTGGCTGTCCATGTAAACCTTGTGCTTGCAGAACAGGGGCCTGTTTCTCAAAAATACAAATTACAAATATACAAGTAAAATATATTTGAAACAAAAACAAAAATTGTAAAATTTTTGCTTTTTAATGTATATTTAAACTTGTAGATTTGTAACTTGAAGTTTTGAAAAACAGGGCCCACGTTGCAATTTTGGAGATAATTTGATGCAATTTGGTACATAGTAGGTTCTAGTTGGCAGAAGAACCAAGCCTATTTAAAATCGAGTAAATCGGTCCATAATTTCACATAGTCCCCATACAAGCTTCTTCCCAGAATAGGGTATATGTGGCCAAACCATCTATTATGTTGGTATTTGGATTAACGGCCATGTTCTGACAATCGCACGATTTAGAATCGCAAAACCCCAGATTTATTTTATGGGTTTCTGAAACTTGTGTATTTTTAATGCGAATTTCTCTTGTTTTTATAAAATATTCTAGTTCCCTTGATCATAGTTTTGCAATTTGAAGTCGCCAAACTTATTGCGTTTGCGATTTACACAACACCAATTATGCGATTTCAAGTCAGAATCGCAAATTTTAAGCGTTTTGCGATTGTCAGAACAGGCAGGTACATAAATTTAGTCCAAAGTTATTTTATTGTATAAATTTTTTTATATGTAGAATACGAATATCTGCAAATCTGAAATTTAGCGCCACTCGATATTTCAAATTTAGTTGATAACATTTTCCTGTTTGCTTCGATAGCAAGACATACATTGTAAAAAAAACTGACTAACTACTTAATGTTTTTATCATTATTATGACTAAATTTCAAATGATCCACTTCGCATCTGAATAAAGGCCTTAAGAAGCGCCATCCAAAGGTTCTTCTATGCAGCCTAACTGACGAAGATTTAGAAGTCACATAAAGCCAATTATTGTACACGGTAACTCAAAGGAACTTCATTCTGTTTGGATACACTGAAAGAATGATGCTTCATAAATCTAATGAACCAATTTCATACAGTTTTTTTCTTTAACCTAATAAAAAATTTTATTACGGGAATGAAATTTTAAAAATATAAGGAAAAAATTTCGTTAACACTACGAAATTGAGTTTCGCAATTTCGTTAAAATGTTTCATTAAATAATGACAACTTAATATCTTTTTCAAAAGAAAAATTCAACTTATTGTTATACATTATTTCAATAGGATTTTTATGATTAAAATGAACTTAATATTAAAATATTCAAATATTTTTCAGTTGATGAAAGAAAAGGAATCTATTGTATCCTCATATTTTCCATGAAAATGTCACTAAATCAATGAAAACAAGTAAGAAAGTATAGTCGGTTAAGCCCAACCATATGATACCCTACACCACAGTATTTAAAAACACATCATGCTTATGTGTCCATGTAAATATGGATTTATCGATGTTTATAAACTTCATGAAAATCGGTTTGAAAGTTAGTGAGAGGCAGAAATTGCCCCCTGCCTCCCCTTGTGATGCTATTTTTTAAAAACTGTATAGCTTATGTGTACCTATATATATGGATCTATCTATCTATGGCTTAAATTTCATTAAAATCGGTTTAAGAGGCAGAAATTGCCCCTATCTCCCCTCGTGGTCCGATTTTTTAAAAAATTTATACATTTTGTGTCCATATAGATATGGTTCTATCTATGTTTTAAATTTCATTAAAATCGGTTTGATAGTTTCTGAGAGGAAGAAATTTCCCCCTATCTTCCCTTGGGGTCCTATGATTCGGCCCATTTTCAATAGGCTTGGTCCTTGTGCCAATAAGAACCTATGACCCAAATTTTATTAAATTATCTCCAACATTGCGACCTGTACTTTGCGCACAAGGTTACGTGGACAGCCAGCCAGCCAGCCAGCCAGCCAGCAAGCCTGCCAGCCAGCCAGCCGAACGGACATCGTTAGTTTGACTCAGAAAGTGATTCTGAGTAGATCGGTAAGGTGGGTCTAGGATCACTATTTTAAGGCGTTACACACATCAGCACAAATGCATAATACCCTCTCCACTATTGTGGTGTGGGTATTACAAGATAAAGTTTTCCAACGTCAAAATACTTATAACTAGAAGACATTTTCTTCCTTTAACTGTTGTGAAAACGTATTTTTAATTCCATGTTTAGCGATAGACACGAAAAAATTGTAAACTTTAATGTTTCATAACATCAATGGAAAAAATTCATTACGATAACGAAATACTGATTTTAGCTAAATGTTAGTTGTAGGTTAAAAAAAAAAAAACAACGAGAAAGAAAAAAACAAGAGCAAAATGTTCTCACTTCCTTTTTTCTTTAATTGTTAATTTAAATACACAAAATGTACGTAGTCGAACAAGCCAATAAAATGGAAAGAAGGCAGATGAAGGTCGCCGCGTGCTGGAAAATTAATTAAATACAATTTACTAAAAGGAAAGCTTATAAAATTAGAACATAACATGATGTATAAAAACGAAATAAAATTAATATAACTTGATTTAAAACAGGAATAAAAAAAATTAAATTCACAACAACTCAAAACGAACATTGAAATAATGGCAAAAATTAATAAACATAAATATATAACCAGAACAATCATTAATTAAATATAAGACTGTCACAAAAATTACCAAATTTAATGAATTTATGTCATTGAACAAACTCGTTATCTCTCTATTTATCGTTATGTCAATGAAATCGTTAATTTAATGAATTTATGTCATTGAACAAATTAAAAACTTCTTTCAAATATAAAAACATTTATAACACTACGTGACAATTTTTTGACCAAATGAATTGGACACCTAGTTTTTGTGTAAAATTTTCCGCTGAATCCGAATATGAAGTCAGAATTGTCGAAAGTAGAACAGTTTTTGAGATATTCCAAAATAACCGTTATTTGTGTTTTTAAAAAAGATGCTGTGACTGAAATGCAAATATCCAGATAGGATCCAGATCGGTGCAAAAATGACAAAGTTACAGAAGATTAATTGAATTAACCCACAACAAATAAATATACAAAGCTAAATTTTTATTAACAAAAATTGCTTGAAATGATGGAATTTCTATGTGTGTTAATTTACTAAATCTTTTGTAGCTTTGTCATTTTTTTACCAATCTATGTCTTGTTGGGCTCAAAATGTTCATATTAAAATAATCTAATGTCACATGCAATAAAACATTAGGATTTTTAAATCATTGGTTTAAAAAAAATAACTTGAAAAGAGCAAAATTGAACAAAATCATAAAATTTTCAATGAAGCTTGGACTTTTGTCCCCTGTAACTCTGTCATTTCTTGACTAATGTTCACAAGCAATCCATGGTTATTTTAGAAATTTTATTACCTTTCACTTAAAATAAAGAAATACATAATCCGTTTAAAATTTTTGAAGATATTTGCATTTCAGTCACATCATCTTTTTTAAAATCACAAATAACGATTATTTTGGAATATCTCAAAAACTGTTCTACTTTTGACAATTCTGACTTCATATTCGGATTCAGCGGATAATTTTACATAAAGATTAGCTGTCAGATTCATTTGGTCACGACTTTGTTGAAATTTTGTCACGTAGTGTAATTAAACAATAAAAACAATTTATTTAAACGTTTAACTCTTTTTCATTATGTTAATGAAATGTTTCATTAATGTGATGACAAATAGTCACAGTCTTAATTACATGTTCCTGTGCAGAGAAGCTTTAGTTAGCGAAGCCGGTCTTTGTTATACCATCCATATTATGGTTAAATAAGATTCTTGTTCTGACATTAAAATAATCCAAAATATTCATATTTATATTTTTGCACTTTTAATAAGTTATTCAGTACCGTTTGGGTAAACATTTTTCCAAATCCTTCAATGCAGCGAACGCATTTCCAATTTGTGTACATAATTGGGTTGGAATTATCTTGATATTTAATTGACACATTCCAATTGTCTAAAATTTTCTTACGATTATTAGACAATTGCTTCAAGTCATAGTATATCCAGGAATGCAGCATGAACTTGAGTAATTTTCATAAATTATTTTTGTGGCGACAACATACTGCTAATGTTTGTTTGTTTTTTATTTTACTAAAAGAAGATTGTAAAGTGCAGTCCAACCG
Source organism: Pollenia angustigena (assembly GCA_930367215.1). Lineage (NCBI taxonomy): Eukaryota > Metazoa > Arthropoda > Insecta > Diptera > Polleniidae > Pollenia > Pollenia angustigena. The sequence continues at coordinate 216,630,949 of OV884058.1, read as the reverse complement.
TAATGTACGCTGTTATTTGTGAATCACACCTTAACGTCAAGTTTATTGCCCAACTTAATTTGACATTTCTTTGTTTCAGTATTTGACAAATTCAACCATGGAGAAGTACACAAGCAGCGCGTTAAGATTGTTGAAGCCTTTTACGAAAAGGGGCGTTCAAATCAAAATGCATTCATCTTTAGCGACGTCGTTGCGATGATAATTGGACGCCACGATCATGTTATTTAACACCTTTGGACTTCTTTGGGGATATTTAACCTCAATTAGGCCTAAAAGTCATTGAAAATGTGGACCATCGGATAGAGGCATGCCACCGATAATTGTCATATATTGTTCTAAAGGGTATTTTTTTAGACTGCCACAACTTTGAGTTAGCATTACTGCTTTATTTGAACACCATTTAACAGCTGATGGTTGCTTTTTGTTAAGTTTGCTTTAAAATTTCATTATGAATCGATTAAAACTAGAGCAACGCATGCAAATTGTTGAATGTTTTAATCAAAATAATTCGACAAATGGGCTGAAGCACAAATTGGTTTTGAATTTCCATTCAAAATTTTATTTTCCGATGAACCCGATTTCTGGTTGAATGGGTACGTAAAGAAGCAGAGTTTTCGCATTTAAGGTGAGGACAATCCACAAGCTTTTGTCTAAACACCATTGCATTCACAGAAAATTTCTGTTTGGTGCGCTTTATGGGTGTCGGACTCATTGGCACATATCTCTTAAAAAAATTATGATGGTTAGAATGCGAAAAGTTGTTGAACATTGGTGTTCTAGATTGCGCCTTCTACGCGCCAGCTGTCGCGGCCTCATGACAGATATCGTATGTAAACATTAATTACATACAATTTTATTTTTTTAATAAAGCCCATTTCATTGATATTAAAAATACATTTCCTTGTTTTATTAAGAACTAGCATTTAACCCGCTACTTCGTTAGCGTCTGCTTTTTGAGGACATATCTGTATGCCAAAGTTTGGTTTTCAAGGTTTAAACTTGTTTAAATTCCGGAAATTCAAAAAGTACCAGTTAATATACAAAAAAGTACCAAAAAGTTCCCTCATAGATTCGTATCCAATCAGGACATTGCATGTTGAATTTTATGTTCTAAAGTTCAATATTAACGATAATCAAAAAAATACCAGTTGTAGAACCAAAAGAAAGATATTAAGTTTCCCGTTTTTCCCATTTTGGTACTATTTACCCCCCCCCCCCCATTAAAGTATCAATAATTGCAGTATTGTAGTGGGGGCCTATAATTTGGTACGAATATGTCAATGAATGGAGAAAAATGTTTTTAAAAAAAGTACCAAAAATAGTTACGTTAGAATTTCGAAAAAATACCAAATTAATATTCGTATTTTTTTGATAAGTTTCGAATGTGGTATAAACTTTATTTCTAGGTTCAAAAGATAGATGGGGGGACAAAAAAGTACCAAAATTCAGGGTTTACCCGTTTTCTCCCTAAAAAGGCGAATTTCAAATAAGTAACAAACACCTGTGCGCTTATTTTTCTAAAGAACAACGATGGGTATTACAGTTTTTTGTATCTCTTTTAGTTTTGGAGATATAATGCTATCGAATTTACCTGTTTTTAACCCCTAAACATTCGAATTTCCAAAAATACCTTCTTAAGGCCAGTTTACACGGTAGTACATTGTACTGCGACATAATGTAGAATGAGTGAAATCATATCATGTGAAAGCAAAATGCATTGAGTAAGAGAGAATACGAATACAAAATCTGACAAGCGGTCGGTAAATGGTTTTTTTCTAAACCATTTTAGAAACTTATGTATTTTCATCACACCAGAGGTGCATTTTAAGGAAGTATATTGAAGGTGGTAGTATTTTTATACAATTACAAAAACAACTAAAATCAACTCAGGAACTTTTCATGTTGTTTTTGTAAAAATTGTAAAACTGCAACCATCTGCTTTTTTGTAATTTTTTTTTATTTTACTTATACCATCCGTGTAAACATAAATTATACTCTCAACAGACTTTTATTTTTTTCTTTTAAACACGGAAAGAATTTCATATTATTTTGATTCTACAAAGTCGTAATACATTGTATTACCGTGTAAACTGGCCTTTAGTGGACCTTTATAATAATAGAAAATATTAAGATAATTCTCTGAAAACTTTTTGTTTTATTTACAAATAACATTGTGCGTTTTGTTCGGACCACCCTTTACTTCCAAAATAAGGATAGTGTCAATCTATTGTTTATACCATATTATTGTCACCGTTAACCATATTTTAGTTAAATCATTTCTCCATCAAGTAGCCACAACCTTGTTATGGTTACCTCCCAACATGTTATGCTTAATAATTACAGAAATGTGTTTAACACTTATAATAGCATGGTTGTTTTTCAACCAAAGCCACCTGTTTCTCTTGGAAAAGAGAAAAACTCTATTGTTATTATGATTAACATGACAATAATATGATTACATTGAATTTATGATTACGAGAAACATATTTTGATGTTATATTACGAATACGAATTTGGTCATAATATGCTTCAATAATAATCGTTATATGGTGACTGCAGTCATGAATCTTATCATAATATGTTACTCATAGAATATGTTTACCACAACCATGTTTTTTCTTTGCGTGTATAATTATGTATTTAAGTGGAAACATTGCGTTTTTACCTTAAACTTTTGTGTAACATTTATTTAAAGGTTTCTTTTTTTTTAATTTATTATTAGTAAATACATAACAAATAATAAAAAATTGTTCTGCGAATGTTTGGTTGTAAGTACAGTTATGTGTTTATCTATTATGGCACTCCGTTAAACAAATAATAATAAACTTTTTCTCTATTGACTTTAATACTTTAAGACCCCCTTGTCGTTTGCCAACTAACATGTACATATGCACTAAATACCATTAATCCTCTTAAAACATTTCGTTCTTGCTAGAAATAAAAAGACAAATAATAATTTTTTAAGGAAGCAACTATTTTCCTAGAAAAAGTAATAACTGGCCGTTTATTTTTAAAAGAAAATCTTAGAAACCTTTTGAGCTTTTTTGTTAAAGGTAAGGATTGTTGCTCTACGAACTAAATCTCCAATGAACTAAGTCCCGAAATAAAAATGAAAGAATTCCATATTTTTTTTGTTTTGTGACAGGGGATTGTCTCATTAGTAAGTAAGTCTCCCAAGTTTTGGAAATGAAATAAAAACTAATTAATATTTTTACTACACGCAGAGAAAAAATATGGTTGGACATGGTTACGGCAACAACACTATATTTAATGAAACAATATATTGTTGTCGTACACAAATAATTGATATTTTTATTTAATATCAACAATATTATAGTTACTGTAAACATATCAATGTTGATCGCAATTATAAATTTGAGTATTGTTGAACGAAAAATAATTATTTTTCTAACAACTAAATTATGATATCTTTCAAAACATATTATATTACTCACAATCATATCATGATATCTAATAGCCATAACATGATAACTTTCTATACATTTATCATATTATGTTTAAGATGCAATCAAACTATTTTTACTCTAATAATATTATGTTAGCGCCATTTGTAAAATAATTTTGAATCAGTTGTGTCGTTTATTTTATAGTATGTGAGCGGTTTATTAATTTAAAGATAAATTCCCATAAAAAAATGAGTTTAAAGAAATTAAAAAAATTAAAATATTAGCGGAGTTCATTCAGTATTAGTGATTTAATAGTGCAAATGCAAAATATCGTCGTTTTTTTTGTAAAATCCAACAACAAAACTCACAGAGATTTCGTTATATTTTTTAAAAGTGATACGATATTTCTGTGGTTTTCATTGCACTTTTTAAACTTTGTCACTACGTTAAAAAATCGGAAAATATTCATCTTTTTTAAAAAATTTTTAAAAACATGTAAAGAGCGTTTAAAATTAGGCAATACATACGCGGTGGCCCATGAAAACCACAGATTTTGTATTTGCTCTTTAGCAAGCCTTATATTTAGGGTTTTTTCCCGGGATTTTTCATGCGGGATCCGGGAAATAAAAAATTCCTCATAGTTTAAGAAAACAGCTATTTATACTTTGAAATTTAGTTTTCTATTCTCTTAAAATAAGCATCTGTGGATGGGTTGTCGATTAGATCAATTACAAGAAGTGAGTACATACACTCAAAAGAAAAATCAATCCAAACGTACTCAAATCAATCCGAAGCGGTATTGATAGTACGGTGAGTACGGATTTTCTTGAATTAAGTACAGAAAGATTGATTCAAGTACGGATTCAATCCCGATTTCGTACTTAAATTAATCCGAAAAAGAGATTGATTTAAGTAAAACCAAGATTCAATCAATCTCAAAATGCGCTTGATTCAAGAATTATAAAATGGTTTTAATCCGAACTCGTACTTAAAATAATCCGAAAATGAGATTGATTTAAGTCATTGATGTTCAAAAATGTTTTGCATATGTATTATGAGAGAGTTTAAAAATACAGAGATACACAAAACTAATCGCACAAATTTTATTTCAATTTAATAGAAATAAATTGTTTTGATCGTTAAATATTTATAATAATACCGTCCAACGAAATTTTCTATTTTTTAAATTGTCTTTTAAAATGTAAACTTTTAAAAATTTTTAACAAACAGTAAGAATTGGAAATTTTTAAATACCTATTACCATTAAAAAAATTCAATGTGAAGTGCGAGCATGTTTAGAAATTAAAATTAAGAATTATATCTAAAAAAAACTCCACTTAATTCTTCTACATTTATGCTTTTATGACAATTTCGTAAAAACATTCAAATATTTTTTTAATTTTATTACTTATCTTACACACTGTATTTGAAATAAGATCAACTCATCTTCCGTACGTGTGCAACTAAATTAAAGAGCGTAAAAAACAAAGGGGTGGGGCTTACAAACAATTGTTTGCTTGAATGGACATCAATGATTTAAGTAAAACTAAGATTGAATCAATCCCAAAATGCGCTTGATTCAAGTATTACAAAGTTGATTTCATTTCCAATTTGTGCTTGAAAAAAACCAAAAAGAAATTAGAAAGAAAAAATTATTATGATTGATTTACTTATCCGTTTTACACATTAAAGAATGAAAAAACACCAACATCATGCCCGATATGGTTTTTACTTTAAAAATCTTATGTACATATTTAACTAAAAATATAAACTAAATGAGAAGCAAATTTCAAATTTACTTTTTAACCCTTCGTGATACACATGAGTCTGGCCAGACCTTTGTTAAATGTTTATAGATAATCAAAAAATGCGTAAGCCGGAGGTTTAAACATGAAAATAACACATACATATATATGTATATGTTTTTCTTCTTGTTCTGTTGTTTTTGTTGTTACTACAAACAAAAAGCAAATCGTTTTGTTCGAACTTGTGTTGTGTTGTTGTAAAGGCCATGTCAGATAAAACTTCATCGCTTTGCGTGACGTTTCTAACTTTGACTGAAAAGCGTAACGCAAAAGGTGTATGTCACAATAAACACTCACGCATTGTGTGTTAAAAAAAAATAAACAAAAAAAATTTCTACTAGTAGATTGTCAAAGCACGCAAAAAGATGAGAGTTGCCTAACTTTTCGCTTCGCTTTGCGTTAAAAGTTCTTTATGTGACATGCTTCGTATAAGTATGTATATTTCATCTTAAATGTCAAAGCGAAACTCTGACGCAAAGCGAAGCAAAAGTTTTATCTGACATGGCCTTAATTGTACAATACATTTTGAAAGCACACACACGTACGCACGCATAAAAGAATGCAATGCTGAGAGATGAGACTAATAAGTTTTGTGAGATTAAAACCCTCATTTTGTAATTTTACTCTCAGAGTGGCACTATCAACCAGTGTTGTCAGATGTGGCGATTTCTCGCCAAACGTGGCGATTTTCAAACATGTTTGGCGACCTAATTTTTGATTTGGCGACATGGCGATTTTTTGGCGATTTATAAAATAGTTAAAATCGCCAACTGGCTTTTTTTTGATGACCTATGAATTTGTTTTGAAATTCGTTAAATTCAATAATATTATTTTTAATCTCGCATTTTTATGAATGATAGGCATTTGAAGGGATGTTCAAATAGCTGATGAAGTTAATGAAAATCTTCTAGAAAAGTGTTTTTTATATTACAAATGGCACTTAAAAAAATCAATAAATAGAACTCCTTAAAACATTAATATGTTTTAAGTCTATAAACATTATCACATTACGTATGTGGCAATTTATTATCACAGATAAAATACGTTGTTGTTAGTGATATTTTAAAGATTTTTATAAATCCTATCATACCTTTTATGAAACGCAATGAAAAAAATAAGCGTTGGTTAATTGGAAAGATAACTAAATAAGAAATTGGGAATTATTTCCTTGTGAAGGTTACTTTATATTATTATAAACATTTTTTTCATTTTTCGAATTTATTCTATGAGTTAAATTTCAGTTATGTATTTTGTAAAGCTTTTTTGTAATAGTTCTATTCCTTTAATTTTTCAGAAATGACTTTATACACTACCAGACTATTATATTGTATTTTCTTTTTTACATTTTACCTTAGCCTTCCTTTGGAAAGCAATGAGGTAGTGTATAAAGTCATTTCTGAAAAATTAAAGGAATAGAACTATTACAAAAAAGCTTTACAAAATACATAACTGAAATTTAACTCATAGAATAAATTCAAAAAATGAAAAAAATGTTTATAATAATATAAAGTAACCTTCACAAGGAAATAATTCCCAATTTCTAATTGTTAAAATAGTTGAGTTAAATACATTCAATTTATAAAGTAACACTATCCAGTGAGACACAAAGAATGCTGACGAAGGCCGTAGCGGGCCAGAAAATGCATTACATTCTGCTGGTGTCTAATAATTGTAAATTTTTCTGAACATTCAATATACCTCATTGCTTTCCAAAGGAAGGCTAAGGTAAAATGTAAAAAAGAAAATACAATATAATAGTCTGGTAGTGTATAAAGTCATTTCTGAAAAATTAAAGGAATGTGTATAAAGTGTATAAAGTCATTTCTGAAAAATTAAAGGAATAGAACTATTACAAAAAAGCTTTACAAAATACATAACTGAAATTTAACTCATAGAATAAATTCGAAAAATGAAAAAAATTTTTATAATAACTAAATAAGTTTAGGCCAACATTTTAAAGCTACAAGGATACGGCCGGTACGTACAATTTCAAGGACTTTACTTTGGCTGTCCTTTATATGCGGTAATTACAACTAGTAATGCCTGTGTTAAAACTATGAACTCGCCTTCGAATTAGAATGCAATACGAACTTCTAGACGCGTTATTAGGAGTTATAAGTTATATGAAAGGGAATAGTACATTTTGCACTTCTTTTGTACTTTCGTTGAATAAATGTAATACCCTCACAAAGTATTCCAAATAAGAAGACAAATAGCGAGTCTTGCCGGTGAAGCGTTTAGATATATAATAAAAGTGCAACCATTTTATTTCTAATATTTGTTTAGTACTAACCGCAAAAATTTTTTATTTGTTGCTTTAAGTACCTTCATCGTACATCGTACCTTTTTTGTGTTTACTAACTATTTTTATTTCGCTCTATATAAAAATAAAACAAAATATATATACTAATTTATTTTTTAGAATTTATAAAAAATATCTTTAATAATTTAAAAAATATGTATTTTATTGTCAAAAACTTGTAAACAAAGGCTTTGGCGATTTTGGCGATTTTTGACATTGAATTTGGCGGAAAAGGTCAAAATCAATCTGACAACCCTGCTATCAACGAAAAGTTTAATCTTTTTTGTACTTGATTTAAGCATTTTATACTTATTTCAAGAAAAATCGGGATTGATTTTTTAAAGTAATCCCATTTAGGATTGATTTAAGTACATTTTAGTGTTATTCGTACTTCAATTTTTAATTACGATTCGTGATTGAAGTAAGTATAAAAAGATTAATTTATCCCGAGTGTTTTTCTTTCTGTGTACGTTAATCAATGTCTCCTGATGCAATAAATCTACTTAAAGCAGAATAGGCAGTGCAACAGTTCATAATTAATAAATTTAGTGAAGTGAAAAGTTAATAAAGAACATTAATTCAAAATAAGATGCAGGTAGTAAAGTTTAATTGTCCATGGACAAGCCTTTAAAATAGCAGATATCTAAACATATAGCTCCTTTATTGCAACATAGTCATATCTACAAAAACAAATGAACTTGGCAAAATGCGATTAAAGTTTTCAAAATGTACCGATTTAAAGATATATTTTGCTATAACTTCGGTTCAGTTTGAGATAAAACACGAGAAGGCATGAAGGAACACTTTGCTTACATTACTTACAATTTTTGATTTTTTGAGATATGACTATGTTGCAATGAAGGAGCGATATGTTTATTAGGTGATAAACACAAATTTTTTTCAATTTGTGTTGGTTTATATACCCTTGAAGTGCGGGGAAACCGAAATAAAAAAAAATTTGGAAACTCGTGTAAGATACTACAACATACAATTTGAAAAACACATTGTCCTAAAGATTACAGATAGACCTAATGAAATGAAAAGGTTTGTAAGAGGTTGATGCTATATTTTGACTGATATAGACGTTGTTTATAAAAAAAATGCTTCTTATTGTGAATCAAAAGCCTTCTACAACGGTGCACTTTTAACTATTTATCCAACCTCGGTAAAAAAAATGAACGAAATTTTTCGGAAACATGGTAATTAGTAAATAAAATAATCAATATACTTTTTGACGACTTACTAAGCGCTTTGAGTGTGTCAAAAAGTTATTTCCTAAGCCGTTAAAAAATGTTAATAAATTATAATATGATTGCTTCTTAATTTATTATGATTAACCTGAGGATAATATGATTACTTCTTAGCTTATTATGATTACCGTGACAATAATATGATTAATTTCTTAGCTTATTATGATTAACATGACAATAATTTGATTACTTCTTAACTTAGTATGATTAACAGAATAATAATATGATTAAGGGGAAAATATTATGATATCATATTACGAGTATATTTAGTCATAATATTATTCAATAATAATATTAATATGGTGACTACAATCATGCATCTTATCATAATATGTTGCTCTTAGAATTTGTTAACCACAACCATGTTTTTTCTTTGCGTGTAGCATTTAACCCGCTACTCTGTTAGTGTCTCCCTTTCTTTCGTGCATATATTTATATGCCAAAGTTTATGTTTCTGGGTTTTAACAAAAAAAGAACCACACATTTTACATCTTATAGGTCCTTATTAACTCAGGACCCTGCACCTAAAATTTCATGTTTTTAAGTTGAATATTTTAGAAAATTCAAAATGTTTCACATGTAGAACGGAAAAGTAAAAGAAAGAAATTTAATTTTCCATATTTCCCCATTTTTATACCTTTTTTCTTCCCTTTGAGCTACCAAAAATTTCAATATTGTATGTATATGTCAATGAATGGAGAAAAGTATTTTGTAAAAAAGAAACAAAAAAAAAAAAAAAGATACAAATTTCACCCCTTAAAAGTTAGATTTTCGACAACTTGCATTTTTTTTAGATAAGCTACGAATGTTATATAATTGTTATTTCTATGTTTATTGGTTTAAAAGAAAGATGGAGCAACAAAAAATGCACCAAAATAAAGGCTTTACACTTTTAATTCCTTAAAGGAGAATTTCAAAAAAGTACCGGACACCTATTGGCTCATTTTGTTTTAATAAACAATAGTAAGTAAGTAATATTTTTTGGATCTCTTTTAGTTTAGGAGATACGAGCTTAGTTAATTTACATGCTTTAACCTTTTTTTTACCACCTTAACATTCGAATTTTCAAAAATTCCGTCTTAGTGGATAGATTTGGCTAGAGACCAATCTCCGCAAAGTGGATAATATTAGGTGTTTGCATCGCATAATTGATTTTTACAAACGTTTGAAATTAACCATAAAACAAATTTATCGTAAAGCTAAGATGTCAAGCACTTATTATTTGCAGAAATTTTAGTTAATATGTCAACAGAAGTATTCAAAAATGGCGACAGAACACACTACTTTCGACTTTAAAGATTCGGGGAGATAAAATTGTAGCAATGAAATGTTGTGTGTTGCATAACTTGAGAACGGCTTGACCGATTTGGGCGATTTTTTGCTTTAAAATGATCGCCATGGTCCAACTTTACGCCCACTTTTTTCGATTTACCTAAAATCAGAAAACGGCTCCATCGATCATTAGTAATCAGCTACCGAGCGAGACTGGGGCGGCCAGCTAGTTTTTAATATTTATAATTATTTTTTTTAGGTTTGTTATACCTTGTTGAAAAAGGGTATATTGTCCTAATTCTTTTGTGCTATGAGTTTTATATATCTTATAAGCAGATTTTAAATTTATTCTTTTTAAATAAATAACGTTTTTTGGCTTCCGTTCGCAACGTTGACTAGGATTTGAAAGGCGAATTCAGATAAAACTTCATCGCTTTGCGTGACGTTTCTTACTTTGACTGAAAAGCGCAACGCAAAAGGTGTATGTCACAATTAACACTTTGACAACACTCAAAAAGATGAGAGTTGCCTAACTTTTCGCTTCGCTCTGCGTTGAGAGTACTTTATGTGACATCTTTCGTACAAGTATGTATATTTTATCTTAGATGTCAAAGCGAATCTCTAACGCAAAGCGAAGTAAACGTTTTATCTGACATGGCCTTAACCGTAGGTGCCGTTTTCCGCCGATCTAGTTGTAAATTAAATTAAAGTTTAACTTACTGTCTAAAATATATATCAAAAATAGCTGCCTTTTCGTGCCTTTAAACAAATTGCGTGCAAAAATGTTGAGCAACTCCCGAATTAAAAAACAAAATTTTAAATTTAAAAAGACTTTTTAATCTTATTAAACTAGAAAATAATGTACGTGATTTATCAAACAAAATCTTTTTCAAATCGGCTTTAACGATTTGGTTTTTCACAAAAAACAAGGGATGTAAAAATGCATAATTTTAGTGCTCAATGCGCACATTAATGCTTGCCTTCATTGCAAGTGGTAAGAATCTGTCAGTTTTACTAAGTTTTTACCAAAAAACTACCAGTTTTCAGAGTGTTTCTTGAAAGAAATGATTTTTTAAATACAAAATGTTTTGTTACTTTGCTAGCAACAGTAATTCCTTAAACTCTTTACAAAAACGAGGAAGACAATGCAGCTCTTATCAGACAACGTCGAAATCAACAACGAAACGTAAAAATACTTCCTTATGTAAGGATAATGGAGTATATTATTTTCATGATGCGTATACTTAAGGACTGCGGTCGTAATTGGCGAAGTAAATGAAGCAAAAATTATTGAAATATTGAGGCCTTTTTCAAAAACCAAAAACAAGTAGGTTCTAAAAACTCTGGAAGAGTCTGAAAATTCTCAAGCATTTCATGAATTGATTAAATTTAACAAAAGTTCATTACATTTAAGAAATCTTTTTTTGTAGAAAGAAAATTTTCTGTATTTCCACCATATACCCTGCAAATAATAGGACCAGTCCAAACACGCGTGTAAAGTTTAGCCCACAAGGGACTAGGACTAGCCCAAAAGTAACCCAAACGTATGGAAAAACATGGTCTATTTAACATTACGATGTCCTAGGGCAGGACCATATGACACAGCTTTGCACTACAAAGGAGTAGTTTAAAACCCCATGGTATACTAAAGAGTATTAGTTTTTAAGTGGCTTAAAAATGAAATCCCGGTGTTAAAAAACGAAGACATGTCGTCTCACTACAAACACTTTTTAACAATGAAATGGCCCATGCATAACAAAATGGATCAGGTGGTCCAATTTTATTTGCAGGGTATAACAAAGCTGCTATCCACCCCCAGCATCAATAGATATTACAAATACGTACGCTAAAGTAAAATCTTTAAAATATCTTCTTCATTACATAACATCCAGGATTGTAATGATAGAGTCCGTGGAAATTAAAATTCTTCTAAGATTAACTCTGTACTGTAAATGGAGTTGTGATGGTTCTTCAGGACAAAGTGAATATAAGCCACCATTTCCCGAGGAATTTAATATAACTTCAATTTAACTTGTAGATGAAAATACAGGCAATACAGTTTGCAAAATCCAGCATAATTATTTTATTTCATTGTTAATCATTAATAATTATCAAACTATTTTCTACTAAAATCTTATTCCAAGCCCGACCATATGATACCCTACACCACAGTATTTAAAAACACATCATGCTTATGTGTCCATATAAATATAGATTTATCTATGTTTTTAAACTTCATTAAAATTTGTTTGAAAGTCTTTGAGAGGCAGAAATTGGCCCCTACCTCCCCTTGTGGTCCTATTTTTTAAAAAATGCATACCTTTTGTGTCCATATAGATATGGATCTATCTATGTTTTAAACTTCATTAAAATCGGTTTGATAGTTTCTGAGAGGAAGAAATTTCCCCCTATCTTCCCTCGTGGTCCTATGATTCGGCCCATTTTCAATGGGCTTGGTCCTTGTACCAATAAAAACCTACGACCCAAATTATCTCCAAAATTGCGACATGTACTTTGCGCACAAGGGTTACATGGACAGCCAGCCAGCCGGACGGACATCGTTAGTTCGACTTAGAAAGTGATTCTGAGTCGATATACTTTAATGTGGGTCTAGGACCAATATTTTAAGGTGTTACACACATCAGCACAAATGCATAATACCCTCTCCACAATTGTGGTGTGCGTATAAAAATCTAAACTTTAAACTTCATAAGCATTTTTTTTAAGTATCGAACATTTGCTTTTAATGAAATTTTATTGTAACTCTACTGCAGCTAATTATGTTTTAAAAAAATGCACCCTTTGACCCATGTAAATATTGAAAGTCTTCGGGCCAAAGGTTGTCAATTTCTTAAAAAAATCTAAGCTAAAAAGCTTTTAATAAATCGTCAGCTCATTATGGGCTTGGCGCAGATGTCAAAAAGTCGGAGTGGAGAAAAACGACAAAGAAGGTTTACATGACGATTACCCAAAATATGTATATACGATAGACTTTTTTTATATTTTCAACTTTCATGAATAAAGTAAGAGGTAAATAGTATTTTATGGAGACTGAACAAATATTTCTTTGTGCCGCATACGCCACTTTTCTAAAAATATTTTTAAAAAGTAGCTTTTTTTGCTGCATACGTATACTTATTGATATGCGTTGAGCAATTTGCTAAAATTAAAACAATTGAAACAGTTGTGATTGCAGACCCATGTGTCTCAGTTACTGAATGAAAGGAAAAATAGAGTTATTAAAGTTATAAAAAAAGGGTGAGAAACTTGCTAAAATAAAAGTTTCTATATTACATTCTATTAAAAAAGTCAGCATTGATGATTTTTTTCTTTATTTGGTTTTATTTTGCAAAAACAGTTCCATTTTTATTTTGTAAATAAAATTTAAAAATTTTTACTACATATTTATTAACACGTGTTTTTTATTTTATAAAACTATTTTTTTCTTTTTGGCATTTTATTTTGCTTCTGCTCATGGTCCAATTATTAAGTCTATGCAGAAATACAACAATTACAAAACAACACGCACTTTGTTTGTGTATTTTATAATGAAGATAACAAAAACAATTGCTACAAAAACAATTGCAAGAAAAAACAAGTAAGAAAGTGTAGTCGGTTAAGCCCGACCACATGATACCCTACACCACAGTATTTAAAAACACATCATGCTTATGTGTCCATGTAAATATGTTTTTAAACTTCATTAAAATTTGTTTGAAAGTTTGTGAGAGGCAGAAATTGCCCCCTGCCTCCCCTTGTGGTCCTATTTTTTAAAAAATGTATAGCTAATGTGTCCCTATAGATATGAATCTATCTATGTATTAAATTAAATTTAATCGGTTTGAGAGGCAGAAATCGCCCCTTTCTACCCTCGTGGTCCGATTTTTTTAAAAATGTATACATTTTGTGTCCATATAGATATGGTTCTATCTATGTTTTAAATTTCATTTAAATCGGTTTGAGAGGAAGAAATTTCCCCTTATCTTCCCTCGTGGTCCTACGATTCTGCCCATTTTCAATATGCTTGGTCCTTGTGCCAATAAGAACCTATGACCCAAACTTTATCAAATTATCTCTTAAATTGCGACCTGTACTTTGCGCACAAGGTTACATGGACAGCCAGCCAGCCGGACGGACATCGTTAGTTCGACTCAGAAAGTGATTCTGAGTAGATCGGTATACTTTAAGGTGAGTCTAGGGCCACTATTTTAAGGCGTTACACACATCAGCACAAATGCATAATACCCTCTCCACTATTGTGGTGTGGGTATAAACACAAGTCTACAAAAAAATCAGCAGTCAGCTTTTGCTTAAGCTACTTTTTTTTTTAACGGCAATGAAGCAAAGCAAGAGTGAAATTAGTTGTACGTTTTCGTAAGAAGAATTTGGTGCAAATAGTGGCGTGTAGAGCAAAACAAAACCAAAAAAACTTAAAGTAGTTGATATGGTGCATAATTAATGCTTAATGCCCCAGTAAAAACTTCGCCTACAAAATAATGTGTTGAGTAATCAGAAAAAAGTAAAAAGACTAATTACAATTCTACTGAAAGATCCAATGAATTTTACAAGGGATGTCCCAAAAAGAAGGCATTCACATTTAACTAAAAGGAACTTGAAAAGTAATTTGTTATTTTTTTAACTACATACATCCGAAAAGAAAGTAGTTATACAATTTTTAAAAATAAGGGGTTACACATTACCTGCTAATAAGCTAAAATGTCACTAGTTACAACTTAACTGCAAAGCATTTAAAGGGTAACTAGTTACCAAAGCGCCTATTAGAAGCAAAATACTTACCAAAAAGCCAAACAAATACACATATTTTATTACATTTTACAGTCTTTATTAAAAATAAACTTAAAATTTTAAAGTTTAAAAAGAAAAAAAATTATAAGAATTAAATCCAAACATTTATCGATAAAGCAAAACTTATTAAAAATTCACACCTTGTTGTCTTTAAAAAACAAAATAAAAAAAAACAATATTTTATAAATTTATTTATTAGCATTCTCCATCTCTTTTTTTTTTGTTTTAAACAAACATCCTTAAAGTGCCTGTTCTTGAGGGTTTTTTATGGCTAGCCTCATAATTTTTTCAAAGGACTCTCGTCCAGTTTCATTTACAGATGATGACGTATAAGACACTAGAATAATAAAATAGTATTTTGATATTATAGAAAATAAAAAGATAGGTATATCAAAAAATGCCATATAATACTTACAAAACAAAACTTCCATAACTTTTTCAAAGTTGTTCAACCTTTTTTTGTTACGAGTTCCGTTTAAGTTATAATTAAGCAACACTTTAGGAGCGATCACGTACGGCAATCCTTTAATTACACCCTTCTCTGCCATGATTGTAGTAACTGTTTTAACCTGAAATGTGATATCATATAAAATGTTTTAAATTATATGTTATTTTCAAAGTTTTATTGTATTTAAATAATAACCATTTCTGTCATATTTTCTTCATTTATGTCATTGTCCCACTGCAGCAAACTTTCGTCGGTTTTTACCGGAAAATTTTTTACAAACTTTGGTGTTTTCCAATATGAATTTATGATAGATGTTAAGGACACATTATGATCTGACAGTACTTGGCATATATTTTTGTTCTGCTTTTCTATTAAATCTAGAAAAATGGAATTGAGCCATAATGAGCACACAATTTTATTAATAACAATATGTAACAAATACCTAAAGTAATATTTTTGTTTTCCGCAACTTCATTTTGGCTTTTAATAAGTTTATCTAGAAATGAAAAAAATATTTATAAAGTACATAGAAATGTTTGGAAAAATTCAAACCTTTTATATCTTTAATATCCAATTGTATGGTTTCTAAAATATTTTTTAGATCTTTCAGCTCCTCCATTGCATATTTTGACTTTTTTGCCATTTTTTTAAATTAAATTTCTGGAATTAAAACAAAGCCATTTTTATAAGCAAGTTTTAATGTTTTTGAAATAATATTGTCAAAATAAAATATGATACTCACAATGGTTTTTATTATATTTTTTAAGTTTTATAATTTAAATTTTTTTTCAATCGGTCGCTTCACTTTTGATGTAGAACTGCATAGCCTACTTAACACGAATGACTTTTGTTAATAATTCAAAAATATATTCAAAGCAGTGGTAACAACACTTCATTAAAAAGTTCACTTAAACAACTTGATTAAAATCAAAAGTATTAAGAAATATATATAAAATTTAACAAATTTGTGTTAAAAATACATAAAGGGTGGTTTAAATTTTTGATTTTCGCTCTGCAGGCGGAGCGGCGTGGTAAAATCCAATTTTCATATTGCACCACCAATGACATCTATATAATTTGGACGATTTTTTCTTTAAAATGATCGCCATGGTCCAACTAAGATTTATACGAAAAAAAAATTTTGCCCCGCACACTTTTTCCGAATTACCTAAAATCAGAAAACGGCTCCATCGATTTGACTAATATTTCTTTCAAATGTTCGTATCTTTTTAACGGATTTTAAAAATCGAACGCAAACATTTTTCCTAATTTGAAAAGGACGTCTGTCGGGTCAGCTAGTAAATATATAAAATATAAATATTAAAGTCACATAAGTTTAAAGTTTTTATTATATTAACGTTTAATGGGTAAAAATCGGATCTCCTTTTGGTAGTGTTTTTACAAAACATTTTTCTCCATTCATTAACATATTCGTACTAATATGGGCTCCCACTACAATACTGAAATTAATGGGCAAAAAGTAGTGCCAAAAAGGGGAAATACGGGAAATTTAATATCTTTCTTCAGCATTTTGGTTCTATGCACAACAGATATTTTTTACATAGCGTCTTCACCTGACAGTTTTTTGTCATACCAAACGTCAAAGTCTATATAAAAAAAACTCGAAAATTTTTGTCAGCGTTTTTTTAATATGAAGTTTGACGTTTGGTATGACAAAAAATTGTCAGGTGAAGACGCTATGTTAATTATCCTTAATATTGGACCTTAAAACATAAAAATCAACATGCAAATTCATGAGTGCATGACAATCTGTAAGAGGGATTTTTTTGTACTTTTTTGTTCTCTAACTGGTACTTTTTTAAAGTAAAAAGGTACTTTTTTTAATTAACACTTATTGTTGTTCATTAAAAAATAAAAAATACAAATGCATATTTGGTACTTTTTTGAAATTCGAACGTTTAAGGTGTGGAAATAGTTCATAACTTTGTTACTTTTTCAGAACATTTTTATCCATCTCAATATATATTAAATTGTAACTTTATTGACTGATTCATCATCGCACATCCTAAACTTCTGTAGATAAAAAGCTGACTTTTTGACCGGGAGCTGGCCTCTCTCCGAATTGATCCAAAACTAAAAGAGATCCAACAAAATTATCAAGAGGATAACATGGGAAAAATAACTTTCTTTAATTTGAATTTTCTATAACATTGAATATTGGTGCTTTTATAAAACAATTGATGGCATCACTGTTGATCAGCTGCTTTTGTTTACTTTCATACAGAAGAAGAAGCAAAACGTGTATAAATTTTCAATCGTGAATAAAAATAAATAATTAAAAATTTCTTTTAAATATATGTACATACATAAATCTATAGCTACGTATAACAAATTAAACGAGAGCATCAATAACAATAACAAAATGTAAAGGTGTCGTAGCTGAATTTATTCTTAGTGCAACAGAAATTTTTAACATAGGTAACAAACAATATTTTTAATAAACATATGTACATACATATATACTTTTTTTAAATAAACAATGAATTTCCCTTTTAGGTAGTTTTACGCCAAAAGTCTGAAGTATATTGTTCCTTTTAAAGCGTTTTTGTCTTAGGTATATTACAACTTTGTTCCGTAAATCGCAATTGTTCCTTTTAAAGCGTTTTTGTCTTAGGTATATTACAACTTTGTTCCGTAAATCGCAATCGCAAGAAATTTAGTGAATTCAAATCGCAAAATAAGCTCAAGGGAACTACAGTTTCAGAACACGCTATAATACAGAACTCAAGAGCCGATTTAAATATGTCCGTCTGCTTGAATTATATAGATAATCGGTTAAAATTTTACACAAATGTGTGTTTTGGTGCACGGATCCCAAGATATTATCACAGAAATCGTTATTGCTATTGTGCTAATGGGTATAAAATTGTAGGTATAAGCCGACGACAACTATTTCATACTTGTTTGTATACCGCGCTTATTCAACAATACTGTATTCTATCACAATTTAAAAATTTTAAGTAGAATAAAAAAACAAAAAAAAAAAATAATAATGGCATATAAAAAAGAAGACAAAATAGCACGATATTTTTACAGCGGTTAGATATGAATATTAATTAAATGCTGATTTTTTCAAAAAAGTGGAAAAATAAAAAATAAGAGATAATACACTATTGTTGAACAAGTGCGTTATGTATTTGATGGTTATATTAATGTAAAAAACAGAAAATTAATAAAAAACGTTTTGTAAATTTGTCAAAAATATATTTTCATTAAAAAAATATTTCGTTTTTTATTGGAATCACTTATGTAAACCATTACGTTGTAAGTGATTATTTTATTCCTTATTATAATGACTTATGTAATACGTTTAAGAAGTAGTTATGTAATATCTGCCATGTAACGCAAATAGAAGCGAAGACGGCTACTAAATAATGAGTGAAAGAAGCTATTCATTTTGAAAAAGTAGGCGAAGTTTTTACTGGGTGTCTCAGAAACCATAAAAATTTTCGCGAAACAGGTTTTGGATTTAGAAAGGGGGTATTAAAAAAATATATTCCTCATATCCAACTAATTTTTTTTTAAATGGTCGGTAGGTAGTACCTACTAGGTACAACCAATAATGAGCTGACGAAATGTCAGTTGTTAATACAATTAAAACTAATGAAAAACAAGAAAGAAAACATAGTCGGTCAAGCCCGACCATATGATACCCTACACCACAGTATTAAAAAACACATCATGCTTATATGTCCATATAAATATGGATTTATCTATGTTTATAAAACTTAATTAAATCGGGTTAAAAGTTTGTGAGGGGCAGAAATTGCCCTTTACCTCTCCTTGTGGTCCTATTTTTGAAAAACTGTACAGCTTATGTGTCTATATAGATATGGATCTATCTATGTCTTGAATTTCATTAAAATCGGTTTGAGAGTCAGAAATTGAAATACATCCCTTTTGTGTCCATGAAGATATGGTTCTATGTTGGTTTTAAATTTTATTAAAATCGGTTTGATAGTTTCTGAGAGGAAGAAATTTCCCCCTATCTTCCCTCGTGGTCCTACGATTTGGCCCATTTTCAATAGGCTTGGTCCTTGAGTCAATAAGAACCCATGTCCCAAATTTTTTCAAATTATCTCCAAAATTACGACCTGTACATTGCGCACAAGGTTACATGGACATCCAGCCAGCCAGCCAGCCGGACGGACATCGTTAGTTCGACTCAGAAAGTGATTCTGAGTCGATCGGTATACTTTAAAGTGGGTCTAGGACCAATATTTTAAGGCGTTACATACATCAGCACAAATGCATAATACCCTCTCCACTATTGTGGTGTGGGTATAACAAGTAAGAGTGCTATATTCGGCTATGCCGAATCTTATATCCCCTCCACCATGGTTTGGAAAGAACAGAAGTTTATATATTTATCTAAATATATGTATATATACATGTATATTTATATTATATATATCGTTTAGTTTTATTTAATTATTTGCACATGTTTGCTTGGTATTTAATACTTATATTAAAAGTTTAATTAATATATATTGTAAGTTTAGTTTTGATCGAATTTCAGTATTTGGCCATTACTCGACCATTTTGTAATCGATTTGACACATTTTTATACCGAAATCTTAAAAAATATAATAACAATTTACTTTGGTGATAAAACTTGGAGTTGGGAATTTCTATGGTTCCCGAAAATAGGCCTTTAAAAAAAAAATATATATTTTTGAAATTACTTTTTTTTTTTTACCGATTTTCCGAGTTTTTCAGCAAATATGTTCTTCTAAAGATTTCCGATATTTTGATATCTTAAACGTATGAATAGGTCATATTTCAGCTCTAAAATTTTAGTTTTTATAAAAATAATTAGTATTGTGGTTATTTTGTTGAACTATTTATGGTTTTTAATCCAAATTTTTAATATTTTTAATTAGGCTTAAGTTCATGAAATTTAATTTTTATTAAATTATTTTTGTGAAGAAAGGAATTTTACAACATGAAAATTAATCAAAATTGTTATTGATAATCTTTCATTCTTGACGTGGCTCGGGCTTGAACCCTGGCCGGCAGGTTACCATGACATGTTTCGATCGCAACCACTCGATCTCCTCAGATGGATTTGCCGTCTTACACTCGCAGCCATCGACGACTGCTGACGTCACTAGTCAAACAAGAATTAAGGATTGATTAAACCAAATTGTATTTTAACATTTGGTAGATCGAAATTTGCTTTCCTGAATGATTATCCATTTTAATTGACTTTACATGCTTTTTTTTCCTTTACTTCTGTTTTTTCGTACTTTCGTCAAGAATTTTTCTTGAAGTCCAAGTACATTTTTTGTTTTTTCACTTTGTCTTTCTCTTTTCTGTTGACCTTTTTCAGCACAACTTGAAGGACAAATGTACACATAGAGGAAAAAACTATATTAAAAAGTTTTTTTGAAGATCCTGTTTCAGAAGCATGGCTTTTCTTCGTTCATTGTCAAGCTACTTTGTTTCATGACTACATAACGCAGATAGAGTCCCAAAAAATATGTATGACTGAGGTTTCGCTCATTATTCATGAGCTGAAGTTTAAAATTTCACAACGCAAAGAGGAAAAATGTTTCCCTATTGCAGTTAAAAAAATCATAATTGAGCTGTCAGAAAAAAGTTCTCGATATTAATGAGTTTAAAAGTACCGCAAGCCAATTTTATGCAAATTGCATTGAGTACTTAAATCAATGGGACACTGCTTATCAAGAAGTTGAAATACTGAAATGGGTTCTTTTACGTGAAACTCCTGCATGGGAGGATGTTGAATCCAGTTTTGTTTTTATTATGGATAAGAGAAACGAATTAAACATAAATAATACCGAATTATTTGATGAGATGGCTCTTGTTAAAAGATATACCACTTCAGAAAAATTAAAGCAATGGAACGAAAACAAAAAATCTGCTGAAGAGCGCTGGGTAGAAGTTTTTAAACATTTCAAAGAAGGAGGTATAAGTTTCCAAAATATTTTGAAAGTTGTCGAATTCAGTTTATGTTGACCTGGTTCTAATGCTCCAACAGAAAGAGTGTTTTCTATTTTAAATAACATATGGACTAGTGAAAAAGCTCAATTGAAGGTAAATACCCTCAAATCCATTTTAATTACTAAATATAATTATGATTTAAATTGTTTAGAGCTTAAAGAATATTTAAAAAGTAATGAAGGCTTACTAAAACAAATCTATTCAGCAGAAAAATACCAAATTTAATTGCTTTGTACATATACATATTAACGCCTAAAATTTCTCTATTAACCCATTTTACTTAAGAATCAAAACATTTTTGTCATTGATGATATGTACTGAGTACAAATTAATCTTAATTTTATAGTTCTTACAAATATACTTATATATGCAATGATCCCGGAAACAGTCAAGCTCTATTTTCTTTTTTTGCATCAGCGTGTGATTATATTCTTATGTTTTTTTTTAAGTTTTGATTTGTATTTGTTAAAAAAATATCTATAATAAATTGGTCTTGAATGTGCATTTAAGGTTGTTTGTAATTTTTAATTGTTATTATGAAATCTTATCCCTGTTCTGTATTTTGGTTTCAAAAATATGGTCACCGTACATATAGAACATTATAACTTATGAACGATGATATGTCTTCTACGCCTGACAAGTCAGTTGTAAAACCACCTTAAGAATTGTCAACAATCTATCGATATTTTCTCACGCATTGCGTATGAGTAACAATAATTTTAGTTATGAAATAATAAAATAAATACGTAGCGTATGACTATTATTTATTTCACGTATCAATTAAATATTACTCATACGCACGGTTTGGAAAAAAAATGTTATAATCAAAACAACTAAGAAAGTATTGTCGGTCAAATTTGACCCTTTGAAACCCTACACAACAGTTTTCAGGGACAACTTTTCGAGGGTGTACAATATCTTGGATCCATGGGCAAACATGGATCCGGCAAAACAAAAAATTATTTTGTGTTTTTTTACAATTTATATGATATTTTATATTTTATTCATACATATATGTATTTATAAAAAGTTTTTAATGTTTTTCTAATTGGAAAATTTTTTTGCTTAGGCGTTTTCGTTTTTGTAAATTAACCGTTGTTTTTAATAAAATCTTGAGAATTTTCATTATTAACTGGGTACCTCGGTAGGCGAGTTGATAGTGAGCTAGTCTGTCAGTTTGAGAGTTGCGAGTTCAATTCACGCCGGAGACTCTGTTTCACTGCTAAGTCTACTGTTTCTCGGTTAACTAAGGTGGAATATAATTATACCCACACCACAATAGTGGAGAAGGTATTATGCATTTGTGCTGATGTGTGTTATTATATTGGTCCTAGACCCACCTTAAAGTATACCGATCGACACAAAATCATTTTCTGAGTCGAACTAGCGATGTCGGTCCGGCTGGCTGGCTGGCTGTCCATGTTACCTTGTGCGCAAAGTACAGGTCGCAATTTTGGAGGTTATTTAATAAAATTTGGGAAATAGATATTTCTTGGCACAAGGACCAAGCCCTTTTGAAAATGGGCCGAATCGTAGGGCCACAAAGGAAGATAGGGGAAAGTTTCTTCCTCTCAGAAACAATCAAACCGATTTTAATGATATTTAAAACATAGATAAATCTATATTTGTACGGACACATAAGCTACGCATTTTTATAAAAATAGGACCACCAGGGAAGAAAGGGGGAAATTTCTTCCTCTCAGAAACTATCACACCGATTTTAATGAAAGTTAAAACATAGATAAAACTATATCTTTATGGACACAAAATGTATGCATTTTTAAAAAAATAGGACCAAGAGGGGATATAGGGGCGATTTCTGCCTCACAAACCGATTTTAATGAAATTTAAAACATAGATAGATCCATATCTATGGACACATTAGCTATACAGTTTTTCAGAAATAGGACACATAAGCATGATGTGTTTTTTAATTCTGTGGTGTAGGGTATAATATGGTCGGGCTTGACCGACTATACTTTCTTACTTGTTTGTTATTGTATTTGTAGCTCCCCTTATCTATACCCAGAAGGAAACCTGAGTGCAAGTGTCTCAAAGTCACCAGTTTTGTCGACTATATTGGTGACATTGTCAACGAAGCGTATACACTACATTACATTTGCCACTATATTTGGCTTTAATACGAAAAAGATTTTATCAATAACAACTGAGAAGTAAAATTCCCATAAAAGTTGAAGAAAAATAAAAAAAGATTGTTATGATTTCGTATTCTTACAAGAAGTGTAGACTTCTTTTTCTAAAATATACTAGCGATTCTCTGGTTCCAATATCTACATATGTTCCCAAAGGAACTACCTAGTCAGTATCAACGTCAGAAGTAGATTTCCAATGACACACACATGTTAAATGTCTATTGTAAATAACATTGCCTGGTGTATAATAAGTCACTAGTACTGGTGACTGTGTCAATAGTGAATCAGTACAGATTCCCTAGTGACATTTCCTGCAGGGTATATATATAAAAGAGTCGCGTGAGTGACTGACTCATTCATCATCGCTCAGCCCAAACCACTGACCCTAGAAACTTGAAATTTAGACTAGCGATTGGGATTTTTCGAAATTCGAATGTTTAGGGGGTAAAAAGGTAAAAACGGGGAAGTTCGGTAACCTTATATCTTCAAAAGTAAAAGAGATGCAAAATGAATGTAATACTTATCGTGGTTCTTTAGAAAAATAAGCGGACAGGTGTCTGATGCTTTTTTGAAATTCGGCTCTTTTAGGGAGAAAACGGGTATACCCTGAAGTTTGGTACTTTTTTGTCACCCCATCTATATTTTGAACCTAGAAATAAAGTCTACACCACATTCGAAACTTATCAAAGTAATACGTATTTTTCGAAATTCAAACATTTAAGGGGTGAAAATCGTAACTATTTTTGTTACTTTTTTTTACAAATCATTTTCCTAAAAAAAAAACTATGGCATAAAAATATGTCCACGAAGAAAAAGGAGACGTTAACAAAGTAGCGGGTATATGCTAGTAAATAAATAAAATAAAGAAATTACTTTAATAACACTGCTTTACAAATTTTTTGTTTGGAAAAGTACCAAGAACGCCACATGCCTAGATAAGTTAATTGGGACCTCCTGAACACGAAAAACGCTATAATTTTTTTCCTTAGTACTGTTTTTTAGATAACGGTACTTTTGTGTTTTTCGGTGTATTGTCCCTCTTAAATCCTTGTGGAGCCCAACCAAAACGTCCGATCGAAAATGGAAAGATAATTGAATGCCTTTTCCGTCGATATGCTGAAAATTTTTATCTGATAAGAAATGGCTCCTCAAAGTTCAAAATTTGCCTATTTTTTACGTTTTTTTTTTTTCAAAATTTTTCATTTTTGTTAAGTTTTTTTTGTACGTTATATTAAATATCTGGAATGTTTTATTTTTGAACTAAAAAGAATTTTTAATTACCAACATTTTAAGCGTAGTTAAAAAAAAAAAAATCGGATTAAAACTAAAGTTTTTATTAAGGATTTTGTGGAACGACAATATTTTCATACTCAACAAATGCAAAAAAAAAACAAGTTAGAGTGCTATATTCGGCTGTGCCGAATCTTTGATACCCTCCACCGACAGTCCGAACGTTTAAGGATAATATCTGTATGATGTAATTATTATCTTAAACTGTGACGATTTGTTATTAATTATGGTTTTAGGCGTCTAAAATGTTTTCCGGTAGTAGGGTTTATATGGGGCCTAAGGTGAGTTATGAACCGATCTTCACGAAATTTCACAGTGTTATTTCTAGTCCTAAAAAACTGTGACGTACCGAATTTTGTTACGCTAGCGTTATTTTTTATGGTTTTAAGCGTACTAAACTGTTTCCGGGAGAAGTGTTTATATGGGGCTTAGGGTAAATTATGGACGGATCTTCACGAAATTTAACAGCGTGATTTCCAGTCAAATAAAACAAATTTTTGCAAAATCTTATCTTATTCCGTGCCTTGTTTAAGCATTTATGTTATTTTTTGTAACAAAATTATCAATTTTTTTAGGTGGTGGTTCCACATTTTGATTCATAGCTCTGGTCCTACTGAACCGTTTTTGCTGGATTTCAATCCCAAACTGCTTAGGATAACTACAAGCAATTTGACACCAAGTTTGTTCATATCTTTTGAGTTGTTCGAAAGTGAGCGTGTTTTCAACAGACGGACAGACAGACGGACATGGCTAAATCGACTAAGAATTACTCAAGGACCCAGAATATATATACTTAAAGGGGTCTGAGATGAATAATAAAAAAGTTTCACACGGAATGACAATCTTAATATACCCTCTTCACAACTAATTGTGGTGGAGGGTATACAAATCATAAATAAATTTGCTACGATAGTTAGTTTGGTTCTGCTTCTGTGATACTTAGTTTAATACAATTTAATTATACTGTGATATTTTTTATTTTTATTTATATTTTTGCATTTGTTTTGTTTAATTAAATTTATGTTTTATGTTGTGTTTATGTAAAACAGAATGTGTATTAGATATTCAAAATGCAGAGCTATTGACGAAAGATTATATATCTAATAAAATATCACTGATGATGTTGGGAATCTTCAACGAAACGTCGGAAAAATAAATTATGAAATAATCTTTTATTTGCATAGAATACATGACCTTTAATGATTTAGAATTTTCTAAACAAATCAATAATAAAATAAGGAAAAGGTCGATAAAAAACTTTAATTTACGCTTAAAATGTTGGGAATTAAATATACTATTTGGTTAAAAAATAAAACATTCCAGATATTAAATATAACGTAGAAAAAAAACTAAATAAAAATGAAAAATTTTGAAAAAAAAAACGTAAAAAATAGGCAAATTTTGAAGTTTGAGGTGCCATTACCCAGCCATTTCCTCCACAAGTGTTTGAGAGCGACCATACACCGAAAAACACAAAAGTACCGTTATCTAGAAACGGTACTTAGGAAAAAAAAAATTACAGCGGTTTTCGTGTTCAGGAGGTCCCATTTAACTTATCTAGGCATGTGGCGTTCTTGGTACTTTTTGGCTGTAAACCAGTGTAATAAATATGCAAGTGCACGGCTTAAAGAAAACTGAACTTACAACTTGCTTTATTTTGATTTAATTTATTTATTTCATTTATTTATTTATTTTATTTATCATATTGTTATCCTTTACAACAAGACATTAATTCTTATAATTACAGTACAGGATTAGAAAAAGGTAAATGGGAATTTGTATAACTAAATTTAACAAAATTTTTACAAAATTTAAAATAACATACATATTTGATTATTACATAATAAAGAATATATAAATAGTAAAAAGAAAAAAAAAATAGAAGAAAACAATGATATTTATATGTATTTTTGTTAATGAAACAAGTTATATATAGCCCTTTTAAAATGCATTGGATTACTAGTAAATTGAATGCTTGGGGGTAATAAGTTCCAAAGACGAATTGCCAAGATGACTGTAGAGTTCGGTATCTGACATGCATCAAATCATTGGATCTTTGTGAACGGGTAAACGAGAGTCTCCTATAGAGATACATAGGCATACGTTTATTAATAATTTTATGCAATAGAGTTAATGTTCTTATTTTCAACAAGTTGATAAAAGTTACTCCATATAAGTCACTTGCATATGGTGTAATATGATCAAATCTCCTTAAACCATACACATATCTAATCACTGCATTATAACTTAGTTCCAATTTCCGTAAGCTGCTTGAATCACTACTTCCAAAAATTTCACATCCGTATAACAAAGTAGGAATTAAATATGTTTTTGCAAGAATTAAACGAATTCTTATAGGAATAAATTTTTGTGTTCTCCATAGCGTTCGCAAAAGAGCATATGTTCTTCCAGAAGCTATATTTATTTGGTCATTCCATGTAAGAGTACTGTTAAATAATATGCCAAGATTTTTTGCTGTCCTTACAACTTCAATTCTTTGACCGTTTAATGCAACTTCTAGTAAAAAGTTAGTTCTTGACGATTTACTTTTTATAACTAAGCACTTTGACTTGCACGGATTAATGCAGAGACCATTTGCAGTTGCCCATGAATGTACACGTGTGAGATCAAAATTTAACTTACTTACACAATCATCAATATATTTCTCAGGGGAGCTTATGTATATTTGTACATCGTCAGCATAGATATGGATGTTGCAATATAACAATTGGTTTGCCAAGTCGTTTATATACATAGTAAAAAGTAATGGTCTAAGTATGGAACCTTGTGGAACACCTTTTGTTACATTTAGTGAATGAGATCTTATGTTATTGGCAAAAACTGACTGTCTTCTATCTGTGAGGTATGAGGTAATTAGACGTACAGAAGCAGTTGAGAAATTGAACATTTTATCAAGTTTTTTGCATAATATACCATGATCGACCATATCGAAGGCTTTTGAATGGTCCAATAGGACAAGCAACGAAACATCAGCACTATCAATACTTTTACGTATTTCCTCAGAAACATCAATAAGTGCACTGACACAACTATGTCCAGGTCGAAACCCAGATTGCCTTTCAGTTATTAAGTTATTATTATTAATATGTTTATAAATCTGCTTATATACCAGTTTTTCAAAAACTTTAGATAGGTATGGAAGAATTGCAATCGGACGAAAATCACTATTAGATTTGGGTATAGGTATTATTTTCACATACTTCCAGTTCTCAGGGAACGTGCTCTTTGTTATTATATTATTAAATATATAAGTTATATATGGAATTATCATGGGCAGGATAAGTTTCAGAAACTTTGGGTGAATATTGTCAAAACCAACAGCATTGGATTTGATATCAAGACAACCTGATAACACATCGACTTCAGTTACACAATCAAAACTAAATGCACATGATAGTGTAGGGGTATAAGTGTTCCAGTCGTATAAATGATCATACACAGGTACGGGTGGAAACGTGACGAACATATCATTTAAGGCTTCAACGTCAACTCCTGATTCTACTGGTGGTTTGGATTTGCCAATACCAATTTTACGTATATTCTTCTACGTTTTTTTAGAATCTAGGGAAGAACTGAAGACACTAAGGTAAAAAGTAGTCTTGGCGCTTTTTATTTAGCGATTTACCAGCCTTCTTGCATTACAATATTCCTCATGTAAATTACTTGTTTCAAAACGCTTCCAAGACGCAAACAATTTATCTCTTTCGAGGATAGCACTTTTTATTTTCGCATTAAACCATGGTTTCTTTCTGTTCGAAGTCGATACTGTTTTTAAGGGTACAGTTGCATTTAAAACACGATCAAGGTTTCTTTCCAAGAATTCCAGTTGATTTTCAACAGTAGGCATAAAATATATAGATTCCCAGTCAATGAGATATAACTCAGAGACAACACCAGCATAATTCATATGTTTGAAGTCATAATAAGTGTGAGTGGTTGTAATTTCTTGAAGCTTAAAGTCAAAAGCCAAAAACATTAAATCATGTTTGGAGAAACACGGCATTGTGAGCTGATCATACAATAAAACTTTATCCTCACTGCTGACAAAAATAACGTCGAGTAGTGAATTTGATGTGGTGTGGTAATACGTAGGTACTGAGGTATTGATTTTCTGGCGAAAACAATAAAGCAATTGGTTTTTGTTTATATTTTGTTTTTCTTAGCCTACTAACAACTATAATTAATGTTGGGAGAATTCCAACTAATTGTAGTGGGGCATGTAAGAAAATATAAACACCCTGCTTATTGTTGGTATTTTTTTTTTAGCAAATAAGACTTTTTTGAGTGTTTGAAATTCTTATTCACTCTGCAGTTTTGTATGCTATTATCTTTGGGTTTAAACAAATTTTTTTGGGAGAATGTTTCCTGATGATCTGGCTTAAGCAACCAGTGAAATGCACATGGAAACTAGCTTATCCCCCAACAATAAATTTCAGTGTTTTAATCAAGAATAAATATTAAGAATTAAGCACGACAAACAAAATTTTATAAAAAAAAAATTACTTTGATAATTTATTATTTTTTAGAATTATTTCTTATACCGTATTTAGACTATGCAATTAACGACGAGTTTTTTTCTATTTTCTTTTAAAGAAGATACTACGAAACTCTTTTCACTCTTGCTAACACACAAAAAGTTGCATGCGAAAGTTCCGGCGTTAATTGCATAATGTAAATATGGTCTTATTTGTTTTTTTTTTTTGGATAAAATTTTACTTTTTGAAATTTCTCGTAAAATTCTAAGATTTTATAAGGAAATTCACAGATTTTTTAAGCGATTTTTTTATTTTATATAAAACATAATATTTGCGATTTTATTGTTATTTAACAATCAGTGATTTTTCAAAGTAAGAGAGTTAAATTTTTTTTATATGACGATGTTTTAAATATTTGTAAAGTGACTTTTTTGAAAATATTTAACGACTATCAGGTATGTGATGGAAATCGATTTTAAAAACGAAACGATTTGAAACCGAAAATATCGTTTTCATTATCTTTTAAAATGGATTTTAAATACATATTCCTTTTATTTTAAGTCTTTATACTTTTGAATTTTATATAATATACGTTAACTGAAGTGTATTCTGAACAAAAATTGAAGACTATAATTCAGAAATGGATTTTTAAATCCCTCGAAATTCAACACACCTTTTAAAAACGTTCGTTTTGAAATCGATAGATTTTCATCACATACCTGTATGTTTAATTGTCGATTTTTAAATATAAAAATGATGGTATTTTTTTCTGATTTAAGCTCTTTTTTTTAAATGATAAGCGATTTGTTTTTTTGGTATTAGGTATTTAAGAACTGGTTGCTTTTTCTGACTTTTAATTTTCTTTTTGTTTTTGACGATTTTCCGGATTTTGCCGACAATTCATTTTGGAACACATAAATAGGCACAACTCAAAATTTATTAAAATCGTGTTAATACCAGTGTTCGAAAATAAACACTAGATATCGCTCCAAAACACAAACGCTAAGAGTGTTTCCCTGTTAGTGGTCACAAAAACAAAACAACACAAAAATATTACTGTTTCTATCAAACTTAACAAAAGATGAGAACATTTAATTCCGTTCGGTGTTTTTCAAAAACTACTTTATGTTGTGCGTAGCCCCTTTTGGCTGGTAAAAAAAGGAAATTTTTTTTACAAAAACAAAATACACATACGAAAAAAAACAAAAAGCTATCAAAATAATTTTACACAAAGAAGACACACACACAAGCTATTCGTGTTGCAGTCATTATTAAAATTTTTTGTTTGTTCATTTCTTTGTCAATGTAAAACAAGTAAGAAAGTATAGTCGGTCAAGCCCGACCATATGATACCCTACACCACAGTATTTAAAAACACATCATGCTTATGTGTCCATATTAATATGGATTTATCTATGTTTATAAACTTCATTAAAACTACATAGCTTATGTGTCCATATAAATATATTTCTAACTATGATTTAAATTTCATTAAAATCGTGTTGATAGTTTCTGAGAGGCAGAAACTGTGCCAATAAGAACCTTTGCACCAAATTTTATCAAATTATCTCCAAAATTGCGACGGAAATCGTTAGACTGACTCAGAAAGTGATTCTAAGTCGATCGGTGTACTTTAAGGTGGGCCTAGGACCAATATTTTAAGGCGTTACACACATCAGCACAAATGCATAATACCCTCTCTGGTGTGGGCATAATAAGAAACTTTATAAAACATTAAATTATAATGTTTCTCTACAGTATCACTACAATTGTTCTGTTTTTTTTTAACGAAGAAAAGAACACTACATAATATTCGGCTCTTTCTTGAAAATAGTTCGTCTACACCAGCGGTGGGCGCTGGTTCGCATGGATTACGAAGTTTTTCGGGTTTTTACATTTACTCATCGTGTTTTTTTTTTTTTACCAGAGCTGCTAAAAATGCAAAAATTGCCCTGCTAAGGTATTCCTTAAAATCCCCAAAACATATAATACACTTGTTTTATTATTCTACTTTTTAATTTAAAAAAATTTGGTTTAAAATAGAGAAAAGAAATAAAAACAATTTTTTAGCAGTTAAAACATGAAGAAACAGTATTTACATTGAAATCAGAAAGCATACACGTGTTTGTGTGATGTTGTTTTCGCTCATTTACTACTGCCCATAAACTGAAAATCTTGAATTCATTGTTTCATACATAAACAGTAACAAAGGCAACCCAAAAAACAAATACAACATAAGGAAAAAAAGTAAAATTGTATTCAGTTGCTTAATAAATTTCAACAAAGCATGACTGTTGCGCATGTTGTTATTTTGGCAAATTTGGCAATTTCGTAGTGGTACACTGACAATATATTTACAGTCTAATTCATAAACACTTCATTGCAGCTTTATAAGTCTTTAATAAGCAAAAGTCGAAAAAAGAGTATTTATAAATGTTTAATAGCCTATTAAACGTTTAATAAACGTTTCATAAATTTGAAATATTTATTGTAGCCTTTACCCTACTTTAAGCGTTTAATAAACTGATATTTCAATGTTTGTTAAAATAAAATTTTAAAACTTGCATGAAAAATTAAACAATTTTGTCTTCTTATTTATTTTAATAAAAAAGTTGAATACGCATAAAATTTTTTTTTCTAGAAAAACGATAACTAATGTTTGAATTAATTTTAAATATAACCAGCTTGATGGATTTTTTTTTAAAAAATAACGTGGGTCGCGAGATACTTATGTGTGTTCTCTGTTAAAACTTAAAGTCGTTATAAGTTTTTGCATAATATATAAAAAGCTATTAAGATTTATTTCAAATAATGTAAAAACCTCTTTTTTACCATTCATTACACTTATATTTTAAAATGTCTTTCAAATAGGTATAGATAGTATTTGTTAAAGTAAACACAAAGTAGAAACCAAATAGTTTATCGTCTGTTGGTTACTGGTTTGCCGCACGGTACAAAATTGTTTTGTCCTACATGCTTTGAATATTTTAACTTTTGCATCGAAAATTTTATTCATAGCACAAAAAGTGACAAAAGAAGCAAAACAATGAGAACTATAAAATTAAGGATATCAGGAAATGCTTGAGCAAGATATCTCTAAATATATTCGAGACATCAAAAAAAGTATTTAATGTTAAAAAAGGGTGTCATTATTATTATATAGAATTAATTTAAAACTAAATTTTTGCAAAAATGTGCCTGCCAGAAATTTAAAAACTAATTTTAGCAATTACCAAAAAAGCGATAATAATAAATTAAATTGAAGTAAAAAAAAAAAGCAATTTGTAGATTTGAGATGATGCAGCCGATCTTCATGGGTTCTCTCTAGCAACAGTGTGTAGTATTTCAGCCAGAGTGGCTCGTGCCTTAGCTCGCTGGGGCAATAGAAAAATTAAAATGCCTTCATCTCTTATAGAGAAAGCAATCCTAATGACAGAATTTAAGACATTTAAAAATTTCCCAAACTTTATTAGTACGCACATACATATAAAAAAAAACCGCCGCAAATTTTGCTCAATATTATATAAACAGAATGTTCAGGTAAATGAAAACATTTGAACTTAAAATATTTTGGCAGTTCTATGTGGCTAAAAATTTTTTGTTAAAACCTAGGAGGTCTTATTTTCAAAACATCTGGTTAAAATTGGTTAAATTATTCATTAAACATAAAGCTGTATAATCTCGTTTGGAACATACAGAGTTAAAGCAGTAAAAATTTGATATTGAAATATGATTTACATATTTCGCTTCTATTTCAATTGTATGTATTTTATTAACAAAAAAAAAAAAATAAAATTAATTACGTTTAAAAAACAGAAATTAATTTTAAATTGAAAACAAAACAGAAATTCACTTAAAATTAGTTCGTTGTATGATATTTTTATTTACTCGTATGGTTTCATCCCTAGTTGTATACATCACTATTACAAAAGTTACAATTAAAATATCATGATGTTGCCAACATAATAATACAAAAGTAATATAAACGTTTAATTGTTAATCCACTCCTATTAAGCGTTTATAAATTAGATTTTTTTTAATGGTTTATAAAACAAAAAGTGTTTGATAACTATTGTATTCATTAAAGCTGAAACAAGAAATTTTTATGAATTAGACCGTTATTGTGTTGTGATCAAGCTTGTTTTAAAAACTTTTTAGCAATCATGTGGGATGATGAATTATATAATAATCGAGATTTTTTATTGAATTCCTTTTTTTTTTTTTGCATATTTACATATAAATAGTACACATTTTGAAGTTTTTGTTTACGGTCTTTTCGATTTCAGGTAACAATATGAATATATATATATATTACCGTTAAGGAAAACTTGATGAATTATATAATAATAATATTTTTACTAAACTTTTTTTTTTTTTTTTTTTGTTTTGCAAATTTACATACAGTTTGAAAAAACTTTTCAAAAATGTCTCTAAGTGTAAATCAACTAATTTACTCTCTTTTATTCAATGTTCTCTATCTGCCATTCGCTGGTCTACACAAACACATTAAAAAATTTATTGCGTTCCTTACCTTCACCGAAGGTAAAAGGGAGGGTACATATAAATTTGTCATTCTGTTTGTAATTTCTTCAATATTGATCTAATACTCTATAAAGAAACTATATATATTCTTGAACGTTATGATAAGCGAAGTTGATTTAACGATGTTCGTCGGCCTGTCTGAAGACCCCAGAAATCAGGGGGACTAAATTGTTATATATTTATGTCCCATATTCTCCGTTAAAGTTTGCTATTGAAATTCAACTAGATCGCAACAAAATGAGCAAAAAAACACGTCTGCTTCTAATTTATCTATAAATCCCTTGTTGGTGTTGTGTTTTTATTCCTTTTTTCTGTATATCTGGAGAACGGCAAGAGCCAAAGTTTCCCAATTAGGTACAAGCATCTTGGTTATCAATACACAACATCAGAAAAATATGGGTGGGTGGCATTAGAGAAGTGGGCGTGTAACTTTCCATAAAAACACCATAGACATTTCTTTATATCTGGAAAACGGAATAAGCCAAAGTTTCCGAACAATTTACAAACATCTCGGTTATCAATACAAAACATCCCACAACGAATGGGCGGGATTACAGAAGTGGTCGTGGCACAAAATAGATTTTTTTATATCTAAGGTACGGTTAGAGAAATATTGCCGAAGTTTGTTACACATAGCACTCAACCTCTCTAAAAATATGGGCGGGATTGAAGAAGTGGCCGTTGCGCAAGACGTTATAGATTTCTGTATATCTGGAGAACGGTCAGAGCCAAAGTTTCCAACATCCGACAAAATGTGGCCAAAAGTATTAAATATCCTTCCGATTTATCTTCAAAATATAATTTTTTATGCATTATACAGGGGTGTGCTGGAAATCGGAAACGCAAGCCGCAAGAATTTTAAACGTTGGTTTTTAAAAAGATTTCTGTAATAAAAGAATTTGATGACGATTATTATACAAATATTTCTCTATTAAAAAGAATTGTATAACAAAAATTATAAAAATAAGATTAAAAGTGTATAAAAAACAATAGAGTGGTTCGAAAAAAAATTTTTTTGTCAGTCCCCCCCTAGGATTAAAGATAATGTAAAAACAATTCCAAAAATATTTTTTTATTTTTTTGCCACGCCTAGAAATACCGCCCTTTTAGTTTTTTGTTCACTGTGTCGCCATTTTTAGTCCGATCATAACATTTTGTATATCAGTGTTCATGGCTCTGTAAGGGCTACATTTGTGTCCTTAATAGTTTTTTTATACCACGCAAATTCGAGTCATGTCATTCGAAAGCTCTGTTTATACCCTCCCAAAACGCTAAATATTTTTGAACTAAAATGAAGCTGTGTTATTTTGATATAACTTCTGTATTGAAGCTATTTATTTTTATTCATAAACAAAGAAGTTACAGGAGTTAAAAGAAATACTTAACGTGTTTTGAAATATGGCAACACTTTTGACAAAAAGTGATGCAGTTCAAATAATTTTTGGGACACGATAGAAAAATACATTTAAAAACATATTTATTAAGACAAATTTTGACGTGAATTTAGGTTGCTATACTGTTCGCGACTTCTTAATTTAGCAAATATAAAACTCATGCGCCTTTCTTCTACAACCTTATTAGCGGACTCACTAACACACCGTACAAAACGTTCAGTATTTTGAGAGTGACAAGGAAATTCTAAAAAAAAATTTAATTGTGTGATTATAAAGGCATTTTTAGATGTGTGTACACTAGAGTGGTTCGAAAAAAATTTTTTTTGTCAGTCCCCTCCTTGGATTAAAGATACTGGTTTTCCACATGCTTCTTTTTTTAACGATAGATCTTTTTTTCCGTCATAAGAAATGCATTTTAAATCAACAGCACTGGCAGATGAGGCTTTCGCTGCTTCTCTAATAATTTTTTAAAAAAACCAAAAAATTTTTTTTAAAAAGATTGATTAAATAGCTATCTAAGCTGCTTGAGACAAATTTTGCTAACCCCAATTGGTAATAAGTTACATGGATGTGAAAGAACACCTGTATGGCCAAAATTTCAAACTTTGACCCTCCCAAACTCAGAAACTTTTTGACCGATCTCGTTGAAAATTTGTGTCTGAACTACTATTCAATGGGACTAACGGTGGTGCAAATTTCATCCAAATCGAAAGATTTCGATTTCAAAATTAGTTCACTTGACATTAAATCCCTCTTTTATATATATAAAGCGTATATAAAATGTTTGGAATTTTGTTGTTATTTTCTTAATTATTTTCTTAAATATTAATTTTAGCAAAAAACTTTCTTCGAGGCTAATGTTGTTGACTAGAAGAGCTAAAATATTGCCATATACCATGTTCTTGTAAAATGTTGTTTTTAAGAGATAGTCATATGCAAACAAATTACATTTGAATAAATGGCTTGATGGCAAACTTTGAGGGGCCGACGCCCCCCCTTAAACACAACTTATCGCTACGAAATTTTTTTGTATTTTTTTTTACATAAAACTAAACCGATTTGGTGGGGGAGAATATAAGAAATAAAAAAAAAAAGTTCTCCATACAACTAACGGCCACGCTAGTATACATATATATCAAAGTTAGAGTTCTTATAGATATGATATTTACGCGATATGATATTTACGCGATATGATATTTACGCTCCCGAACTACAAATATTTCTTCGTAACAAAAATAATCGTCACTTTTACAGTTATAAATTTCTGTTTGTTTTTTGTGTTTTATATACATACATATGTATATTCGTATAAAATTTCAGAACTTTTCCTTCATTCAAATAAAAGAAAACGCCATCTTTGTCAAAAGTGTTGCCATATTTCAAAACACGTTAAGTATTTGCTTTTAACTCCTGTAACTTCTTTGTTTATGAATAAAAATAAATAGCTTCAATACAGAAGTTGTATCAAAATAACACAGCTTCATTTTAGTTTAAAAATATTTAGCGTTTTGGGAGGGTATAAACAGAGCTTTCGAATGACATGACTCGAATTTGCGTGGTATAAAAAAACTATTAAGGACACAAATGTAGCCCTTACAGAGCCATGAACACTGATATACAAAATGTTATGATCGGACTAAAAATGGCGACACAGTGAATAAAAAACTAAAAGGGCGGTAGTTCTAGGCGTGGCAAAAAAATAAAAAAAATATTTTTGGAATTGTTTTTACATTATCTTTAATCCTAGGGGGGGACTGACAAAAAAAATTTTTTTCGAACCACTCTAAAAAACAACTTCCAAATTCTTGCGTTTTACGATTGCGATTTCCAGCACATCCCTGATTATTTTTTTTTTTAGCAAATTACTGCCTTTCATTCATAAAATTCAAATTAAGTTATACCCTTTAATCCATTTTAAATTTCACATGGTCCTCCTAAAATTATATTGTTTACTTTACACTGTCTCCGACAATTTACGTGTACATTTTGTTTGTTTGGTTTTTTGCAATATCTGCATGACAATCGTTTATAAAACGCTGCACTCACTTTGTTCGCAACCGCCATTTAGTTTATCAAATATTTATAATGTTTTGCAGTTTCGGTGGAGAGTAAAACGGTCATTTAAAAACTTTAGTTGATTAAACACAGTCTTTCATTTTTCCCAGCAACGTTGAAAGGCCAACAACTTTGTTTTAGCATTTTGTTTATGTCGTCGCGAAAATGATGTTAATTTTTTTGGAATCATGATTTCTCGGCAAAAGTTAGAAAACATTTTATAGGTGTATCAAGATGGTTTAACCCAAAGAAATAATGTTAATAACAATAATTTGAAAGTTGTCATGAATAATAAGACCCAGAGCATAAATATTTTGCAGAAGGAATTAAATGGTGGCGATGAAGAAATTTGGCGAAAATCCAGAGCGAAAAAAAGTAATGCTCTAAATGAGGAAGTGGAAGATGTTGAGGTGTTACGTGATGATCGGTATTTAAGTGATGAGTGATAATTAAAGTTGTATTGTGGTAAGAAGTTTTACTTTTAGGAATACGAAAACTCCAGTTGAAAGTGTTTTCAGGCCCGCATGGGATTTAAGTGTGATTAAAGCGAATAAGAATTATGAAGCGGAAGAGAGTGGTAGTCAGGCGACCAGTGATGAAATAAAAAATAGTGAAGAGGATACATTTCATAGAGCCGCAGGTCCGAGTGAGTTTGAACTTTTATTAATCTTTACATTTCCTAATTTTTTTTTAATTTCAGTCCTTTTTCTCGGCCAATGTTTTGCCCTAATGCCTGTCATGGGCGTTTTGAATTCAAATCCAAAACGTTTAAAATTTTCCTACAAATCCTGGCAAGTAATTCTAACATTACTTTTGATGTGCTCTAGCTCCATATTGACGCTTACCATGCTAAAGTTTTTATTAAAAATTGGCATCAATGCAAAAAACTTTGGTAAGCATTGTTAAATTTTAATTTAAATATCTAAAATGACATGATTTAATGAGAGTCACCTTAAACATGCAGTTGGTTTGGTTTTCTTTGGCTGCGTTCAATGCTCGACTGTGCTCTTTGCTTTACTGGCACCACGTTGGCCTAAAATTATGCATTATTGGTCTAGAGTTGAGATTATTTTTACGCAAAAGCCCTACGAAATGCCCAAACGAGCTTTGGCCAGTAGGGTACGAGTTTCGGCTTTATTTATTATAATTGGATCGGCTGGTAAGGAGAGAATAGTAATTTTATATCGTTTTTTGTTTTCTAATCTATTGTGAAATTTTTTGTATGTTTAAGTGGAACATGCCATGTCCTTGTCCGGCGCGGTTATATCCTATAAACGAAGCATTCAGTTGTGTGCTTCGGCTCGAAATTATACCGAGGAGGTCTCATTTGAGGGTTTTATACGTCGTAATTATAATTATGTGTTTGAAATTTTAAATTATAATTTGTTTGTGGGATTATTTATATTGGTGAGTTTTAAAAATTTCGTTATTGATTTTTCCAATTTCACATTTATATAGTTGACCATTTAGCTGCTATTTAAATAATTTTTCAAAAAAGTTCGGATTTCCAAAAATATAATTTTTCATAAAAATGTGTTGAAAATGTACCAAATTTTACAAAATGGCCCAACCATAATCAAAAACCCAGTTACAGCTTATTCACACGGGACTTTTACTACGTCGCTTTTACGACGTCTCTTTTTGTTTGACGGCGAACGGTGTAGAGAAGAAAGAGGATGACAAAAAGACGCGGCTTGTGTTTTTCACGTCGTTTTCTTTATAAAGTAATTTATTTTTTTTGAAGGGGCGGGTAAAAATACAGTAAGACCTCGATTATCTGTAACGGGTTTCCCGGTTAATTAAGTAAAAATTTTTAATGGTTTGTTGTATATTTCTTATTATAAAGGAATGTTTATGTATGTATATTCATAAATTTTTATAAAATAACAAAATGATTCAAGGATTTTATGTTCAGACTTATGTATGTATGTAAATGTTTAAATAATCTGAGGAAAAAAGAGTAATTTGGCCCTTCTTCATTTATTGACATTTTTTGATGGTTCAAAAGTAAACAAAAAAAACAAAAAAAAAAAAAAAAAATTTTTATATAATTTCGGATAAAAGGGTTAATGTCGATGCAAACCAATTTTTTTTTATTTCGGGTATAACTGAAGTTGCCGGTTAATCGAGATTCAACTGTTAGTAAAAAAAGACATGCAATTAAAGATCGCCGGTTGAACGAAAAGTATTTTTTGATGTTGCTTTAAAAGGGAATTGACAAAAACCGACGTCGTAAAAGCCCTCGTATGAATTGTCTGTTGTTACCAATTTGCACAAAAGTTTCAAATAATAAAGATTGGAAATTTCTATAAAAATCTCCATTTTCACACAAATTTAAAATTCAATTTTAACTCCCCCCTTCATATAAAGTCACAATTATTGTTCAAACAGAACTGCGTCGAGACCACATTTTACACAGTGTTTAAAAAGCTGCAGTTGAAATAGTAAAAGTCATAAGATTTAGGTTTTTCTTCGACTTTTTAATATTTCATCGGACAAAAAAAACTGTTGCATTTAATTTTGATTCATTAAATGTAAACAGTCGCAGTCACGTCAAAAGCATAAAAACGAAAATTTATATACAACAAAGCACTTCGGCAGTCGACATATTCGGGAGTTTTAGGCTTGACCGACTGAGACTTAATAAAGTTAAACAATAAAATGGGAGCGAATTTGAAGTTACAGCCGACGTTATAATTATGGGCTTGCGGATTTTTGCTAGAAGTTGAAGACTCAATTCTGTTGAAACACTTATGTAAATGAATTTAAAATTTTCAACTTCAACATAATTTGGGAGAAATATGTTTATAAAGGGTGTCTCAGAAAGAGTGTACTTTTTAAATTTAGTGACATTTTTTTTAGTGCAAATGGCTACTCTGAAATTGGGCTATGACATTTATTCCGATTTTTTAAAATGAAGCGCTTTACGAAAGAACAACGCGTTATGAAAACAATTTACAAAAGTTTAGAAAGTTATTCTGAGACCGCTCGCATGCTTCGAAGAATTGTCCGTCAAGAAAGTGCACCTAATATGTCAGCCATTCAAAGAGTGGTCAAAAAATTAAAAAAATTGTGAACAATTATTGACAGTAAGACGCGTCAACGTACCGGTCGGTTTCTTGAAAACATTGCTGCTGCAAATGAGAGTGTTGCCTAAAACCATCATTTTGGCATCGTTCTGTGCATTTATTGCAGAAACATGGAAACGGAGTTCTAATGGCCTCAATTGGACGACATGGATTATTTGGTTTTCGCAAGATGGCGCCACCTGCCCTACCCCGCATGAAACAATCGCTTTATTGCAGTAACGATTTCCAGAAAAATCTATTTCAAGAAATTCTGATGTCAACTGGCCACCGAGATCATGCGATTTAACAGCGTGCGATTTTTTTCTTTGGGGTTTTGTAAAGTTTCGCCAGAAGCCAGAAACAATTCTGAGATCCAACACGTCATCGGTGAGATACAGCTGCAGCTATGTGAAAAAGTCTTGGAAAATTTAAAAAAAAGGAGTAACGGCCTGTCATCAGGGAGTTGGACGCGGACCTTTTGACAGATATTTTATTCTATACTTAATGGAAACATGTATTCTTTACAATCCAATAAAAAACCGCAACTACATTTTTCAAAAAATACATGTTTTTATTTAAATATGAAAAAGTGTATTCTTATTGATATACCCTTTAGATTGGATTCTCATTGTGAACAGGCATGACTTTGAACTCGAAGAAACGCTTATCTGTTTGTTTCCCCAAGCAAAAATTTACATACATTTTTAAAAGACTAATATTTAACTCATAAACTCTTAAAGTACAGGAAATTTAAATTTCTTAGAAAATTAATGCAAATTCCCAATTTGCACGATAACTCATATTTTGAACAAAATTTACCAACTTTTATAAAAAGTTGCATTCACA
This sequence comes from Pollenia angustigena, assembly GCA_930367215.1. Classification (NCBI taxonomy): domain Eukaryota; kingdom Metazoa; phylum Arthropoda; class Insecta; order Diptera; family Polleniidae; genus Pollenia; species Pollenia angustigena. The sequence continues at coordinate 216,589,827 of OV884058.1, read as the reverse complement.
ATGATATCAACAATTTGATTTTTCTTATGTCTTATATTTTGCCAAAGTAGGTGGATTAACCCATGTCACTTTATAGAAAAAAAATTAACATATTGGCAATTTAGCTCAAGTTTGTCCGGACAAATTATAAAAATAAAACAATTCAAGCTAAGAATTATTATATTGTAAAGGTTGGGTTCAATTGGCAGCCGCAGTCAAGCAAAGCTCACGTGGCTCCAATAATCAGTTCCCGTTGTGTAGCCATATGTTCGATGTTACCTGGCTGCTGACATTCTCACCCAGCCATCCGGTTGATTCAATGAAGGAATGGATCCTGTTCAAATCAATGTCGGAGAGTCAAGTTTGGTCCCAAAGGCTTTTTGGCAACAAAAGTCTGGTTCTTAGGTCCCCAAATGCAGGGCAATGACAGAGATGTTTCGTTGACTCTTCCTCCTCCTCGTTCCTGCAGGTTCTACATAGGTCATTGTAAGGGAGCCCCAGCCATTCGTAAAACTGGTTGGAGAAGCATTTCGCTTTTAATTGTCTTAAGGGCAATCAGGCCTTCTGTATTTGTCTACCTTCGCACATTTACCGTTTCGTCCGCTAGGGTGACTATACCGCGTAACAGTTCAACCAAACAATAAACCGGAATATTAGGATTAAACGTATAAAATTTCAATAGTAAAAAACCTATTCCATAACCTCAGAGCATCTCTTGTTAAAGCTGCTTTAAATTCTTTTATGAGCTATTTCAGACCAGCGGCAGCTTAAAGTACTAATTGGGGCCAGGCCTCATCTCTTACTTTAGTAACTTAAAGGCAGTGTTGCCACTTTGTGGGTAATTACCCGAATTTGGTATACATTTTGCGGTCGTGGGTAGAGCGTGGGTAATTTCTCTTAGGTGTAATTCAGGTGTAATTTGAAATTTTTACTTCAGATGCCCTCATAAAATCAAGATTCGATTTCAGTGATGACATTTATTTCTTTTTAAATATTGTTGCTTAGAAATGCACAGCCTTTTGAACCAACGTCTCGGTTTCTTTTTAAGAAACGACTTCAATCATTAAACATACATATATTTTCAAATGTTTGGTAATGAATGGCACAAGATGGACCCTTAGATTTGGATAAAGATGCCAATCATTGTGATTTAGAACCTGAAGTTTATTGAAAAAAGTTATTCAAACTAAAAACTTGCCTGGGGGAAGATAAGTTTCCAATATTGCAACATGTAATTAATTTTATTTCTATCTTGCTACTTTTTAATGTTTTAATTTAAAGAATATTTAACGCCTTTTAAAGTTGTAAAACTGAATTACGAAAGGGACAGTTATATAAAACTCTGCGCATTTTTTTTACTAAATAAGGTATAAAGGGTATTTTTTAACACTGGCAACACAAAAAAAAATTAATTTTAATCGCAGATTAATACACGGCATCACCATTTGAAACTGAATTAAAACAAATAGACACCGCGCCTGTCCTTGACGAAACGCATTGCAGACGTCAAATTTTGTTTCCCTTTTTCAAACAAAATGAACAATGTTGACCTCCAAGACACCGATTGTTGCTGGTTTATCAGCATGAAGCACTGACTTCACAGCCCTACGGAAAACAATATATAAGTGTCACATCGCACGGCCTTGAAGTCTAATTGACAGCTTATTTTCTCTAAATCAACGCATGGCCTTCATTTGTGAAAAAAGTTACGTTATTTAAATCATGAAGTCACCTTTAAGTTGCGAAAATCGATGGCTGATTTTCAAAGTATATTTGGATAATTTGGTGGCGTTGTTCAAGCATGAATCTATTCATGATTATGCACCTAATCAAAAAGTGAAAACAGTATGGCAGTTCGTTTGACAGCTAAACTTTCGTAAGCCGTATGGGGCTAAAAAGCATCCATTATAAAGCAATGACAAGGAACATTTTAAACCTTCTCAAGATATATCAACCAAATGTGGAAGTTAAACTCATTATTTTAGCAGTTTTATTTTATGTTTTATTATTTTTTTTCAAGTCTTTAATGTTATTTTTGTTAATTTAAATAAAATTAACAGCTTGACTAATACATAATCTTGTTTTAATGAGTTTCTTGTGTTTTTGCTTCTTTGTAAATGTGTTTTTATTTAATAAAACTTCAATTTTATATCAAGTGTAATTTCATTTAAATCGGGTAATTTTGTTTCATCTCAAGTGTAATTTTGAATTTTGCTGGTGGTAACACTGCTTAAAGGTTTCTTTTTCTCTTTAACACATGTTATCGTGCAAGAAATCTTGCTGTTTGTTAATAGAGCCTATAGGGCAAAAAGTCCCTGCAAACTTACTGTCGGCTTAGGCATCTCTGGTGAAGAGTTTTTTTTCACATGTCGGCGATAATTTCTTTCGATTTTTTTAGAGATCGCACTATACGAGTTGTTTAAGATGATGTTTTGTCAAACGAGTTCAAGTGCTGGGTGCTGCATGGCTCCGTTCTTTCCTTCTACTACTCTTTTTCTTATTTTTCTAAACGACCTCCCATGTCAAACTTTCTACTCTGTCTACTCTTTTGCAGATGACAGCAATCTTTGCCATACGTATTTATTTGAATAGCTAGCTGGTATTGAGCGCCGGCGTTGGCGGTTCGATTCCCACCATAAACTCTTTTTTCTTTCCGGCAGACAAGCGTAGAGCTTCTCGGGACTATGTTGGACGGATGTTGCTGCTATGAGGCAAAACATGAATGATACGCTTGGTCAAGACCTTGATATAATCTCCGAATGCGGTCGTTGGAAAAGTGTCGATTTTAATAACCGGAAGAGCTAATTTTGCATGCTAACGGGCGACGGATCTAGATGCCTCACTTATTAATATGGGTGGTACAATATGTTGAAGGGGTTGAAAGAAGCATTCAAGTGCCTCGGTTTTTAAAACGATATAAGAGATACTTCACTCCTTCAGAACTGCTTACTATTTATACCATCTTTATGCGATGGAGAAAGGAGTACAACTCTCTTGTGTGCTTCAAAGTCTATTTTGGACCTTCTGGTCCGCGTGCAGGAGAGAGTAAAGGTTATCAATGGTGACAGTAGGATATCCAACTTGACTCCCTTGAGCACCGTTGCAACGTGGGCTATAAATCCTAAAAACTAAATTAGTTCCGTACCGCTTAAATACGCCAAAAATTCAAAAAAAGTCGCCATAATATATATTTTGCTTAATTTTTATTAAGAGCGAAATAAACATAGTTAGTGAACACAAAAAAGGTACGATGTTTACTATAAAATAATTTATAGTAGTCTACTTAAAGCAACAAAAAAAGATTTTTTGCGGCTAGTACTAAAAAAATTTTAGAAATGCACTATATACAATAGTTGCAGATATACAGTCTAATTCATAAACACTTCATTGAAGCTTTATAAGTCATTAATAAGCAAAAGTCGAAAAAAGAGTATTTATAAATGTTTAATAGCCTATTAAACGTTTAATAAACGTTTCATATATTTGAAATATTTATTGTAGCCTTTACCCTACTTTAAGCGTTTAATAAACTGATATTTCAATGTTTGTTAAAATAAAATTTTAATAATTGCATGAAAAATTAAACATTTTTGTCTTTTTATTTATTTTAATAAAAAAGTTTAATACTAATATTTGAATTAGTTTTATATAATATAAGCAGCTTGATGGATTTTTTTTTGTAAAAAATAACGTGGGTCGCGAGATACTTATGTTTGTTCTCTGTTAAAACTAAAAGTCGTTATAAGTTTTTGCATAAAAAGCTATTAAGATTTATTTCAAATAATGTAAACCTCTTTTTTTTACCATTCATTACACTTATATTTTAAAATGTCTTTCAAATAGGTATAGATAGTATTTGTTAAAGTAAACACAAAGTAGAAACCACATAGTATATCGTCTGTTGGTTACTGGTTTGCCGCACGGAACAAAAATGTTTTGTCCTACATGCTTTGAATATAGCACAAAAAGTGACAAATGAAGCCAATGAGAACTGTAAAATTAAGGATATCAGGAAATGCTAGAGCTAGATATCTCTAAATATATTCGAGACATCAAAAAAGGTATTAAATGTTAAAAAAAGGGTGTCACTATTAGTATATAGAATTGATTTAAAAATACATTTTTGTAAAAATGTGCCTGCTAGAAATTTAAAAACTAATTTAAGCTATTACCAAAATAACGATAATAACAAATTAAATTGAAGTTAAAAAAACAATTCGTAGATTTAAGATGATGCAGCCGATTTTCATGGGTTCTCTCAAGCAACAGTGTGTAGAATTTCAGCCAGAGTGGCTCGTGCCTTAGCTCGCTGGGGCAATAGAAAAATTAATATGCCGTCATCTCTTATAGAGAAAGCAATCCTAATGAGAGAATTTAAGACATTTAAAAATTTCCCAAACGTTATTGTTACGCACTGAAATATGATTTGCATATTTCGCTTCTATTTCAATAGTATGTATTTTATTAACAAAAAAAAACATAAAATTAATTCAAATATAACGTTTTAAAAAACAGAAATTCATTTTAAATTGAAAACAAAACAGAAATTCACTTAAAATTCGTTCGTTGTATGATATTTTTATTTACTCGTATCGTTTCATCCCTAGTTGTATGCATCACTATTACAAAAATTGCAATTAAAATATCATGATGTTGCCAACATAATAATACAAAAGTAATATAAACGTTTAATTGTTAATCCACTCCTATTAAGCGTTTATAAATTAGATTTTTTATTAATGGTTTATAAAACAAAAAGTGTTTGATAACTATTGTATTTATTAAAGCTGAAACAAGAAATTTTTATGAATTAGACCGATATTATATATCTAAAACGCTTCACCGTCAAGACTCGCTATTTGTCTTCTAATTTGGAATGCATTGTGAGGGTATTACATTTATTCATCGAAAGTACAAAAGAAGTGCAACATGTTCTATTCCCATTCATATAACTTATCAGGCATGTTCTGAAAATCACTTTTTGTGAAAGTGATTTTAAAACAGAAAAAGGTGCTCTGGACAAAAAGCTTTTTTCATAATTGTGATTTTAAACCAGTCAGCTTAGTGGCCGCCGGTTGAAAATTACTTGCTTATTTGTTTCCACCATTTATAACTAAGTTAAAACTTTTGTGGTTTTCAAAACACCCATTAATCACAATTGTGATTTCAAAATCACAAGTGATTTGAAATCTTGTGATTTACAGAACATGCCTGTATAACTCCTAATAACGCGTCTAGAAGTTCGTAGTTCATAGTTTCAACGCAGGCATTACTAGTTGTAATAACCGCATATTAAGGACAGCCAAAGTAAAGTCCTTAAAATGTTACGTACCTGACGGATATAGATGCCTCACTTATTAATATGGGTGGTACAATATGTTGAAGGGGTTGAAAGACGCATTCAAGTGCCTCGGTTTTTAAAACGGTATAAGAGATACTTCACTCCATCAGAACTGCTTACTATTTATATCGTACAACGCAATATATATGGAATAACTTTCCTACGGAAGTCTTCATGATTGCCAATGGATCTCAAATAGGATCCATTTTCGAAAATGTGTCTCTAAGCCAAGGCGCTGGGGCAACTGAATTGTAATGAATTAATATGAAGAAATTTATATATAAATAAAATAAAAAAAAATACTGTAGGGTAGGGTATCGTATACGGTCGGTTTGGATTGAATATACTTTTATAAATATTTGAAATTTCTAAATTATATTAAACAGATCACAAATTTCGCCTGTACATTTATCTGGAACTATATGGATCTTTTTATAATGATGGTCAGCAAGGGAATCGTTTATCGTTTTGAACAAATCACAACACGCATTAACAGAGTAACGGACAAGGTAAGAAAATAACGCTTTTTTGGTAGCGTTTTACATAATTTTATGCAGAAAATTTTTTTTATATATTTTTATGTCCTTTTTCTATTTAATGTGTTTTATTTAAAAGGATACACCTGAAACTGTGTTTATTGAAATACGTGAGCATTATGTTAAATTGTGTGAACTTTTAGAATTCATAGATGATAATTTATCCGGCATCATTTTATTGTCCTGTATAAACAATTTATACTTCGTTTGTTATCAATTGTTAAACGTCTTCAAGTAAGTTTTCTTCGCTTGTTCTTTTTTTTCTTTAATCCTTATTAACATCTAGGGATGCGATTTTCATGCAAATGCGTGTTTTTGTCGATAGTCTAAAAAGCATGCCGACCCATTATCTTTCAGAATCATTAAATTTGCGTTAAAATGGCATCGATTTGTTTTTGCATATTGTTGCATATTTTGGTGAAAATGCATATTTTTGTATATTTAGGTTTTAAATGCATATATTGAAATTTTTCAGAGACTTTTTCTTTAATTTCCGTATAAAAAAATTCTTAAAAAATTTTTTAAATACACAAAAAAAACCTTCCAAAAGAATTTTAAAATTAAATAATAAATTCTTTTGGAGCTTTGCTTTAAAAACAATATTTTCAAGATTTCGATAGCAGGTCCTTTTTTTTTAAACCGGTGTTGCATTTAGCATGGTTAAGGCTTCCAATGGGTTCAACATATTTTATCCAAAACTGTTAAAAGATACCTGCTTGGCACATGGGTTATACTGCGTTGCAGAGGAAATTGGAAGCCAATTCGATAATAGTGCAATTTTTAATGAAATGTATACCTTCGGCTTCCCTTCCACCGCAGCTAGTAGTAACAAGATGGGGGCCTGGCTAGACGCTTCAGAATTCTACTCAAAAAACTTTGAGTAATTTAAGAATGTTTGAAGAGCTTCTTGATACCGATGATTATGCAATTAAAAGAGTAAACGAAATATTAAATTTAAATAACATCAGAAGTCAATTAGCATTTGTATTTTCCAATTACGGATATAGTTAACTTAATACTCAATTTAAATAAATTCATATTGCAGAAAGAAACATTCACAAATTAGAAGGAAGAGTAGTAGCCCGTTAAATTAAAAACAAATCCAAAACATTGTGCAAAAAAATTAAGGAATTCCAAAAATAAGATAAATCTAAAATATTTTTGATCTGATCTGTGCCCATGTTCTATAACTATAGTGAGAACTTCTCGCATCGAAAAGATGTGAAACAAAATATTCCATCGTTTCTCGAAAAGTGAGAAAAAAGTGTGTCTGTAACTCATGTCGAAAACGATCAAAAGAGATTACGTCATTACGTTATAAATGTCATAATTTGACACTCGAAGCCGATGCGACATTGCAGACGTTCAGAACACCAGTCACACATCGTTGACGGCGACAAAAATTTACTAAAATTGAAAATTTTTCAACGACGGTGGCGAAAATATAACCGTCGGTTATACCAAATTGCGTAAAGAGCGACTTTAATGTTTGTTGTTTGCAAACGAGGTTTGAAAGCATTCGTATATTTTATAAAAATGTTAAAAGTAAAATAATTAAACAATAAAAAAATGTGTCAGGAACAAAATATTATTATTATTATTCTTCGCATTTTGCATTTTTAATTGTTTTTAGTGTTAACATTTTTCTCGCCCCATTTTTATTCGTCAGTTTATTTGACAGCTCAAAGCGGGAAGTTTTCGTACAAAAATATTACAGACACACTTTTTCTGTAAATTGGCGAGTAATTTCCTTTCGTGACAGTAAGTACTTGCCAACAAAAGTTACAGGCACAGTTTAGTGAGAAAAACAGCTGTTTGTTTCAATATATGGCATTTTTGTTTCATTTCACACATTTCAATTAAAAAGTTTCTCGACGCGAGAGTTTCAGAACATGGGCACTGGGATCAAAGTGGGATTTGAAAATTAATTTTTTTTTAAATACATTGTCATTCTTTAAGTACAAGACAAACGTTTGCATTTGATAAAACAGTACTTATTTATTTTAACAAACAATAACTTAAATTCGTTTTTTAAAGATATTTGAATAACAATTCACTGAATTTTTTATATTTTTCTTAATTAAAAAGCGTTTTTTATGGAAATTTTTTAAGATTTTAGTGCATTTTTTTTAATTTTGTAGTGCATATCTTGGATTTTTTTAGTGCATATTTTAAGCGCATATTTTCGATTCTTTAGTGCATGAAAATTTCATCCCTACTAACAACAATGAAAAATATTTTGTCTCGATTTGTATTTCTTTTGTCTTTTCTTTTCTATTGTTTCGTATTTTGTTTCCAGCAAACTACGATGGCCTATTAATTATATTTATTTTTGGTATTCCTTGTTGTATTTAATTATTCGCTCTGCTTTTGTATTTTTATCGGCGGCTTCGATTAACGATGAGTCTAAGGGAGGCCTGCCTGCCCTACGAAAAGTTTCCTCTAGAACTTGGTGTGTTGAGGTAGGATTTGCAATAATTTATCTATTTCCGTACTTTTGGCTTAAGTTGGAATTAATGAATTGTGTTGTATGTGCTGGTCTTTAGGTGGAAAGATTAATATTTGAAATGACTACACAAACGGTGGCATTGTCAGGCAAGAAATTCTATTTCCTAACAAGACGTCTCTTATTTGGCGTAAGTATTTTACTATTTATTTGAAATTTTATCAGGTTTAAAAGCTGTAAATTAAATCTCTGAAAAAATGTTATTGAGATGATAATACTTATTAGGGAATTTAATTTTATTAATCAGGTTTGAGGGGTTTGAAAATGTTATACTACTGAATTTAAGAAATTAACTAAAAATTAAAAAAAAAAACCAAAAATTAACAAAAGTGTGACTTTGTGTGTAAAAACTGTGAAAAAGTTTAGCTCATAGTGGAAAAAAACGTTTTGTATAAAAGATGTGACTTTTTCCTGAGAAAGTAACTTTTTGTAAAAAAAAAAAAAAAAAAAATGTTGGTAAAAAGTAATTTAATGTTAAAAATTCAACTTGTCCAGATATACAGGTAGAGAAATCTAAAATGTCATTGTACGGGAAGTGCCACGCCCACCTGACTAATCCTGTCCACTTTTTTCCGGATGTTGTGTATTGATTACCAAGATGCTTGCACCTTATTTGAAAACTTTGGCTCTTGCCTTTCTCAAGATATACAGAAAAACAGACGTACAGGCGGACATCGTTAAACCCACTCGATTAATTAATCGAGGTTTTGGTTTAATCGGTTAACCGATTAATAAAGTTTTTTTTATTAATTAAGTAATTTCAATTACTAACAATGAAAAATTATTTATTATTTGGAGAAATTGAAATCTATGGAGATTTAAAGTTAAATATATTTTAAATGAAAGTAGCTTTTCCTGGTTTCAAAAGTAGTTTTGGCAAAGAAATCTGGTACTCAAAGTATGAGGTATAGAAAAAGAAATATTTTTATCAACTTTAAACACAGCACTATGTTTCAAACACCTGCTTTTTCCGTGCGAAATTCAAATTTGGAAACTATCCATATTATTTTTTTTTGTCAAAAAGTTACTAATACTCAAATTCAAACAAATTGAAAAATTTTTTTTTGAAAAGTACAAAATACTGTTTGACAGCGCGCAGCCAAAGTCATAGTTTCCATTCGTGCTGAAAAAATTTTGTAATATATCACTTTTTTATCGAAAGTTTGAGCATTTATTGTGAAAAGTGTGTTTAAATTAAATCAAAAGTTTGTAATGGAGAATAATCTGTCATGTAAGTACTACAGATTTGTTTCATAAATTTTAGAAAATTTTTTTTGGAAAAATTAAATTTTTTTTAAAATGGGGTTTTTTTCAAAAGTTTAATTTCATGTAAGCTTTTCAAAAAATGTCAACGTTTGGCAAACCAAATGTAAACATATTTCAATACACTAAAGTGTGGTTCATTTACTAAGATTTATCTCATATTGCGTAAAGTTGCGTAATCCGAATAATATCATGTTTTGCAGATTCCTATGGTTTTAAAAAAAATCTAACTTTTTGAAATTAGGTTAAAACAACCCTCTAAAAACTCAAAAAATTATATCCTTGCCCAATATGTCTTAAATAAAGTTGATGCGTCTGAAATTGACGATGCTTTCGAGAAATTATTGGTGAAGAAGGTACGCATTTTCTGCAAGTATCTAGAAACAAAATGGATAAAAAGTGGAAGAAGAGAAACTCAGTTTCGAAATGAAAACTTTTCATGGCTTAATAGCGAGATATCTTTCCAAATTAAAAAAGCAGCTATTAAAACTACTTCTTCCACTGTGGGACGTCCAGAGATTTCATTTGGCAAAAGTCGCAATATGGGAAAAGAAGAGCAGCAGCGGAGCTTTCAACAGCTTTATTAGGGCAAACTGATTTACTAGAACAAGCAGCAGCAACCTCAGCTAGGAAGGAAGGAAATGCTTACTTAGCTGCAGTTCTAAAGGCAACCATAGCTAGTCCAACAATACCTTCCAAAATTAAAAAGATGTACTCAGAAAGTCAACCTAAACAACAACTTCCCATAAATTCAAACAAGTTTGAAAAATACTGCTTCCTCACAGCAAAAACGATACAAGATTTGTATCGTTGGCTACCAATGACCTCCACTGTTCACAAGGTGTTAATTCATTCGAAGCAGGTTATAGAGAACGCTATACTGCCAATTGGTTTTTTGGGCGAATCGGCAGCTGAATCGCGCCACAAGATTTGTAAATCCGACCGATTGCATCATGCTCGCAAAAACAGCAGAACTTACAACCTTTTGGATGTTTTCAACAGAGCTTTAGATACATCCGATCCAATAATTTCTACAAAATAATTAAGCAGGCGCATGCAACAACAACTTTCCATATGAAGTTATCGAGCTTCTAAGTTGCAATGATATAAATGAAAATGAGGATGAAGAAAACCACTACGAAGAAGGCGAATTTTTATCCCCTATTTCAATAAATATTTTAAGTCAAATGTGTCTAGAAAATAAATTACAGCTAACTGATACAATCAATTTGACTGAAAACTAAAGTAAAATTATTATTTTTTTTTAAATTAAAATTAAAAATGCAATATCTAAAAATAACTAAACTGTGAGTTAATTTTTAAGTTTGTGTTTAATTTAATTTTTCATGTTTTTTTGATAATGAAATAATTTGATAATGAAATAAATTTACTTTTTTTGCATCTAATTGGTCACCAATGGGTTAATTTTTTCTTAGATTTATCCAAAAATGCCTGTCTTTAGCTTCCCTCTCAATGTGGTTTCAACAAGTTTAATATTTTAAAAGTTATTAATTTCGCACGAAAAAAGTAGGTGTTTGAAACATAGTGCACAGGAAAGAATTCAAACTTTTCTCGATTTTAATTTCAAGTTTTTTCGATTTCCAGAACATGGCCGATTATGTATTTATTAAAAAATAATTTGGTTAAAATGTTTAGGATTTAAGCGTCTCTTTTCTTTAGCTTTAAATAAATAAATTTTGACTCGGAAACAATTCTTTAACTTATCGTAGATGTTGGAGAAATCGAAAGCAACCCATAATACAGAATATCTAAATTCTCAGTCCTTTTCCTGGATTACTCTTAACACAAAAATCTTCCATTATGCCATTAAAGTCTTGTTTTAATTTTTAAAATGTTTAACACCTCTAACTGTTTCGGTTAATTCTGCTGTTGTGTTACTATCGAAAGCATCTGACTCATCCTGGCAAAGCTCAGCACCCAACATTCTGCAAATATTTAATTTCCGAATTCCTTAATTTCTGTTTTTGGACTGTATTTTAAAAATGTATTTCTAAAAGAAAATATATTGTATGAAAAAATATTTCTAAACACAACCTTTTTTTGGTGCACTTTTGTAACTTTATTGGTGAACTCTGGAACTGATGACGTTGTAAAATTGTACATGATTGCATTCTGTAATGCATTTAAAAAGCGAGTTGCTTTGCAACCGACGTTTTGGAACTCACCCATAGTTAAAAAACACAAAAAATATGGTTTAATACTACAAAAAATTTAAATTTGTATTACATCGGTTAATCGGTTAATCGACTGAAATTAACCTGTTTAATCGTTAATCGAAAAAAGCCAATTTTAAATTAACGGATCAGTTAATCGGGTAGTAATTAATAATGAATCCCCTAATATGTATGTATTTGTTATGTGTTAAAAACGCAAAAAAGTCATTAAAAAACCAACTTATACTTTTGGTGATGGATATAAAAAAAAAACAACAGCATGGTATTTTATGAAAAAATCAAGACTAACTGCCTGTTTTTAGAAAACGTAAGCAAGTGAGTGAGTGAGAAAATATATTGAAAACAACAATAAAAAACGAAAATTTGTTTTTGTTTTCAATATAATTTCTCACTCACTCACTTGCTTACGTTTTCTAAAAACAGGCAGTTACTGCCTATTTCACGATGTCACTCGAACGTTTACGTTCGCACAAATAACATATAAAACAAAAACAAAATTAAAAAATTTTTTTTTGGCTTACATGTTATTTGTGCGAACGTAAACGTTCGAGTGACATCGTGAAATAGGCCAATAATCGTGAAACCCCATTTCAACAGACATACGAACATCGTTAAATTAACTTCGCTTTATAGAGTCTAAGAGGAGGTTTATACGGCGTCTATTCAGACATGTCTAACAAACACGTTTGTTTTGTTTGTTGGCGATCGGGGGTAGAGAAGAAAGAGTGGTTGCCAAATAGACATGAAATGAGTTTTCATGTTTGTTTATAAAAATTTCATGTATGTATGTGTATATTAGGCTATTTGACATGAAAACAGACATGTTTGGAAAGACATCGTGAAAAGACAATAGGTTTTTGGAAGCATGTTCAAAAGAGTATGTCAAAAACAGACATGTCTGATAAGAATCCGTGTAAACTCCCTCTAAGATCAATATTGTAGATATTATAAACGGAATAACAAACGTGTCTAACATACAAAACTTTATTAAGTTTGAGACATAAAAAAACTTGATAAAAAAGCTTATGTATAATTTTAGAACTATAAGAAAAAAAGGAAAGGTAATAAATTTCTTATAGTTCTAAAAATATCTATAAACTTGTTATACATTCTTTTTTTTATCAAGTTTTATATCTCAATCTTAAAAAATTTTTATTTCATAGTCACGCCTTTTACAAATTAAAGTAACTTTATACCCTTTTACCTTCGGTAATATAGTGACTTTTTGTAAAAATGAGTGACTTTTTGTAAAAAAAAATAGGGACCTTAAATTAAAGGGACTAAAACTACTTTGTAGAAAAGGAACTTTTTGTAATAAATTTGTATTTAAATTCCAAATCTGAGCGAAATCTGACCATCTGAAGTTAAAACTAATGAAATTTAAAGAACAAAACAGGCAGGGGAGAAATAAAATTTTAATAAAGAAAATACAAAATATTTAATTATGTAGAAATTTCTAATAAGAACGTTCACGATAAACTTAAAAAGTAGAAAAAAATAAAAGATTAAAGACTACTTTATTAAATTAAAGAAACGTTTTCGACTACTTAATTAAAATAAAAATTACTTAAATTAACTAGAGTAAGGTTATCGATAACTTTATTAGACTTAAGAAAAGCTATCAAAAATAAAACTTAACGGCAAACGGCCAATAAAAAGCTATCGATAACTTTAGTCAACTAGTCAAATAACTAAAACTTATCGGTAACTTTACATAACTAATAAACAATTTAACGAAAACATAAAAAATTAAAGAACAACTTTCGATGACTTTAATAAACTTTAAACTGTTTACTTAGAAAAGTTTCCATAATTTATGGAACTAAAGAAAAGTTGTTAATTACCTAAAACTAAACTTAAAAAAAACAATATTGAAAACTGCATCCATCTAAAAAAAATTATCGATAACATAGCTTAGCTAAAGTTAAGTTATTGATAACATTTCTTCATTACAGAAAAGTTATCGATAGCTTAAGTAAATTATTCAAAATTAATTCATAGCTTGACTTAACTAAAGAACTAACTAAATAAATATATCGATAACTCTACTATACTAAAGATAAGTTATCGATAAATGAACTTTACAAAATAAAAGTTATCGAATACTATACTTTATTTTAAAAAAAGTTATCGTAAACTAGAGACAAGTTATCTATAAATTTAATAAACTGAAGAACAGTATATGCTGACTTTAATAAACTAAAAAAGTTAACGATAACTTTAATAAACTTTAGAAAGTTTATTAATAACTTCAATAAACGAGAGAAAGTTTATTAATAACTTCAATAAACGAGAGAAAGTTTTCGGCTGCGTTCTTAATTCTTATAAAAAGTAATTGACTGCGGTTTTTATAGAACAGTTAGATTTTTTATTTTTATTCTGTATAAATGTAATCGATGCATTTTAATACTATAAGAAAGTTATCGATATTTTTATTTAAAAGAACAGGCAGTCTTTTTTTATAAAAAATGTAATCGATTTATTTTATACTCATCGAGAGGTTATCGATTGCTTTTTTATTTTCATTGTTAAGAAAATATATAGAATGCTTTCTTATTTTATAGAAAATTTGTCAATAAAGCCATTTTTGAATGGAAAAATTATCGACTGCTTTTTTTATGCCATAGAAAAGTATTTTCATTAGATGTTGCTTAAAAATTTTACCGATTGTTTTTTTCATTCTATGAAACTGTTATCGAATACTTTTTTATTTTATAGAGAATTTATTGTTTCCTTTTTTGTTCTTTAGAAAAGCTTTTGATTATTTTCTATTTTATAGAAAAGCTTCTGATTGCTTTTTGATTCTATAGAAAACAGTTTTGTGTTGTATGGATTAATATGAAAGAATTTTGCAAATATTGATTATGTCCACTTTTTGTAAATAAAAATTGTGACTTTATACAAAAAAAAAAAAAAAAAAAATTGTGACTTTTTTCTAAAAAAGCGAGTTTTTGTAATAAAAAGTTTTTGTAATAAAAAGCCAATTTTTTTTTAACAAAAAATTTATCACTTTATTTGACATATTTCTTGTAATTCCTTTTCCAGATGGCTGGCACAATAGTCACTTATGAATTAGTTCTCCTACAATTGGATGAACCCAATCGTGTTAAAGGTTTGACAGCCCTGTGTGAATAACTTAAACTTATTTTCTTAACCCAATTGCGTTTAAGTTTTGACAGATCAGTGTACATTAATCAAATGGCAAATTAATTTGTACTTCAAAAAAAAAAAAAAAAAAATTTTTACTAAATGTGTCAGTTGACACTCCCATTTAAAACAGTAAAACGTTTATTAACAATTATAAATAAAATGCATCATAACTTTTAAAAATTTTTGTATTAATAATTTTTAACAAATAAAGTGCATGTCATGACATGTTTTATATATTTAATTAATAAAACCTTGGAGTTTTTTTTATATCCCTCAATAACAAACAATCCTCATAGCGTTTTGAAATAATACTAGAATACGAGTCCCAGTAGCCAACAGTTAATTAACAACTGTAATATAAATTAAACCGAGACACGCCAAACGTCGTAGTTGTTCGCAAATAATTATCTCTAGAACAAAATATCAGACTACAAAAAAGGTTCACTAATTTTTCAGTCATGAGCGAGCGTGAAAAATTAAAAATTTTACTGCTTTTTCACATTCATTAGGGTGAGGAAAAAATATATATTGAATTTCCTCATTCATGAAAAATGAGCAAACAAAAAAATTCATATGTGAATTTGTCAGATATGAAAAATTTTAAAAAATTCACATTCAAATTCCTTATAATAGGTGCGTTTGAGTACTTTTACAGTAAAATGCAGTAAATGAGTAAACTGAAAAATTTGCTCTCACAAAAAGCTGTTGTCCAAAAAAGTACGCGAACGCAAAATTTGTAAAAATTCGTAAAATAAAGGCAACAGCTGACGGCAAATACTTGAAGTGTTGAAAAATATTGGCACTTTTGACTACTTAACTCGTTTTCTTATCGGTACTCGATAAAATATTTTTTATAGCACGAACATTTTTGGAAAATACAAACAAACTATTTTATGTAATCTTTCATATTTGTTTGTTTTTTATTTTATTTGATTTTACTAATTTGTAGCGGGTTAAATTATTTAAAAGAACATGAATAGTTTTTTTTTCTATTGATTACTTAAGTATCCAAATACTTCACACTTTTACAACTCTAAGAAATTAACATAACAAAAAAAAAAAATTCAAAAGTTTGTATTTAGCCAAATAAATGCTTCACAAACAAGTTTAATTAATTAATATTTATTCACTTTTTGTTTTGGTTAAATTTTTATTTCAACTTTTCTTTTATTTAACAATTTTTTCACAATTTGTATGCTTTTTATTTGTTACTTTTGTTTGTTTACCTTTTGAAACATATGTTTTTTTGATTTACTAAATTTTACAGTAAAAATGTGTAAATACTCAGAAAAGAACTGTCACTTTTCGCTCTCAATTTATGTTCTCATTTACTGCGTTTTGTGTACTCGAACGCAATTTCGTAAAATGCAGTAAAGTTTAGTAAAAAACAGTAAAAACTTTTGTGTTCTCGAACGCAACTAATGAAAAAAACGCGAGTTGTCCGACCATTAACAGCCGGAAAATGAAGTAGTAAAGAGGCCCTATAGAAGGCCTTTTTGCCTATATATAGTTTTCCAGTCGCATTCCAACTGTGTTTCTAATTTACACAGTGTGTCGTTAAAGACCGAAGCCTTGCCTTCTCAAAGGCTTCTGAAAGGCCTTCGAAAAATAATTTAGTATTAAGAATAAAGTTTTATCCCAATGTATTTCGCAACCTTAGGAGAACAAGTTTCTATCTTATATGTTATTTAGGTGCATATAGAACCTTGTTGTCCTAAGGTCGCATATTGTTGTTGCTTATAATGCGAAGTGAGTAAATTAATAACTAAACTTGCTACACATTCCAACTTAACTGCTAATAAAATTATTTCGACAGGCCTTATCTCAGAAAAGATAATTTGAAATTGTAATATTTCATAAAACCCATTCCAAAAGACTTTTTCGAAGAAGGCAGAGTGGAATAAGTAAAAGTTTATAAAAAATATAGTTGTAAACCTTTTTTAAGGCCTGAAATGTGAAAGCGCTCGCAATTTTTCCCGCTAGACAGCACGATAGCCTGTGTGTGTTGTGTAAAATTATTTGTTGGCTGGTAAACTGAAATCTGCTTTGATTTTGTAAAATATGGTTTGATGCCTCTAAAAGGGTCTGTTTTTTTTTCGTTTATAAGACATTAAGGCAAAAATAATTGAAAAAATTACTACCTGCACGAACTTGTGAAAAAAATTTTGTTTCTGGACCAAGCGCAACGGTGTTGAAAACACTACATTGAATTTACAAAAACTGGCATAATTTGGCGCGGAACAATAAAATTACATTAATGCAACAATAAAACAATTTTTTTACCCATCAACTATACTTAAGGCTCAGTTAGGCGAACGTTGCTGTACCCGTAATGTACCGCACCGTACTGTAAGCACGTTGGTGCACTTATAGAACGTTTAAAAACGTGTCATATGGTTTCCCATACATAAACAAAAAGCAATAGTATACATAAAACAAAACACACAGTAATGGGAATCAGAAATGTTAAAATGGTGACCGTTGTGCAGAAAAGGTACCACGTGCTTTAAATGGTATTAAAACAGTATTTTGTCTATGTAAAAAATGTTAATAGTTTAATATTTATATTATAGATTTACAATAAATAAATTTGTATTTTAGCATATATAAATTTTCAGCATAATTATATTGTAAATGTGCATGCACCAAACAAGGTTTTGATTACATTTAAAGTATTTCATATGTTTCCCATTTTCATTGGATGTGTATATGCATTTCTTTATTTTAAACATCTAAACATATGTATATTTGTATATTTGGAAATATGTTGTATTGTAAGTTGTTTTCTCGCAATTTCATAGATATACTGAAAAAAGTACCAAAAAAAAGAGCAAAATTACCCGCATTCAATGTAACATACAAGCCGCCCATCACTGTCTTACAAATGTCACGTAACAACGGCATGAAATTCTATTTTATACAGATTGGTACGTTGCAACTACGGTACATTGCATTTCGGTAAGCTTTTGTATTGTTTTGCATATAACAAAAAGCGAACAGCTGATGGACACAGTACAGATACGGTACAGCAACGTTCGACTAACTGAGCCTTTACTGTCGCTTTGCTTGTGGCGAAACAGGACTTTGTTAGTGTTTTTCAAATAACTTTACCTACGTGAGAAAAGTGTTTTCAACAATAAAAACCCACCGACGCGATTGGTACAGCGACCAAAATATTTTTACAAGATCAAAATACCAACCAGTTCTTGTGGCTATTTTTTTCTCAATAATTTCTGCATATAGGTACGTCTTTTTAACGAAAGAAAAAGTGACCCTTTTTAAAGGCATCAAAGAATTGTTTACACCAACCAAACACATATCGTTCGTTAGCTTAAATGCAAAACAATGTTGGTAGGTATTATTGGAAAATTTTAAATTGACTTGTCTTGTTGATTACGATTAAAATATTTTAAATATATTTTAAATAATTAGTATTGTGGTTATTTTGTTGAACTATTTATGGTTTTTAATCCAAATTTTTAATATTTTTTAATTAGGCTTAAGTTCATGAAATTTAATTTTTATTAAATTATTTTTATGAAGAAAGGAATTTTACAACATGAAAATCAATTAAAATTGTTATTGATAATCTTTCATTCTTGACGTGGCTCGGGCTCGAACCCTGGCCGGCAGGTTACCATGACATGTTTCGATCGCAACCACTCGATCTCCTCAGATGGATTTGCCGTCTTACACTCGCAGCCATCGACGACTGCTGACGTCACTAGTCAAACATCAATCCTTAAACCAAATTGTATTTTAACATTTGGTAGATCGAAATTTGCTTTCCCGAATGATTATCCATTTTAATTGATTTTTACATGTTTTTTCCTTTACTTCTGTCTTTTCGTACTTTCGTCAAGAATTTTTCTTGAAGTCCAAGTACATTTTTTTTTTTGTTTTTTTCACTTTGTCCTTCTCTTTTCTGTTGACCTTTTTCAGCACAACCTGAAGGACAAATGTACACATAGAGCTCGTGCCTTAGCTTTAACAATAATTAGTATTGTGGTTATTTTGTTGAACTATTTATGGTTTTTAATCCAAATTTTTAATATTTTTTAATTAGGCTTAAGTTCATGAAATTTAATTTTTATTAAATTATTTTTATGAAGAAAGGAATTTTACAACATGAAAATCAATTAAAATTGTTATTGATAATCTTTCATTCTTGACGTGGCTCGGGCTCGAACCCTGGCCGGCAGGTTACCATGACATGTTTCGATCGCAACCACTCGATCTCCTCAGATGGATTTGCCGTCTTACACTCGCAGCCATCGACGACTGCTGACGTCACTAGTCAAACATCAATCCTTAAACCAAATTGTATTTTAACATTTGGTAGATCGAAATTTGCTTTCCCGAATGATTATCCATTTTAATTGATTTTTACATGTTTTTTCCTTTACTTCTGTCTTTTCGTACTTTCGTCAAGAATTTTTCTTGAAGTCCAAGTACATTTTTTTTTTTTTTTGTTTTTTTCACTTTGTCCTTCTCTTTTCTGTTGACCTTTTTCAGCACAACCTGAAGGACAAATGTACACATAGAGCTCGTGCCTTAGCTTTAACAATAATTAGTATTGTGGTTATTTTGTTGAACTATTTATGGTTTTTAATCCAAATTTTTAATATTTTTTAATTAGGCTTAAGTTC
Source organism: Pollenia angustigena (assembly GCA_930367215.1). Lineage (NCBI taxonomy): Eukaryota > Metazoa > Arthropoda > Insecta > Diptera > Polleniidae > Pollenia > Pollenia angustigena. The sequence goes on along the minus strand of OV884058.1, from coordinate 216,570,208 downwards.
ATGAAATTTAATTTTTATTAAATTATTTTTATGAAGAAAGGAATTTTACAACATGAAAATCAATTAAAATTGTTATTGATAATCTTTCATTCTTGACGTGGCTCGGGCTCGAACCCTGGCCGGCAGGTTACCATGACATGTTTCGATCGCAACCACTCGATCTCCTCAGATGGATTTGCCGTCTTACACTCGCAGCCATCGACGACTGCTGACGTCACTAGTCAAACATCAATCCTTAAACCAAATTGTATTTTAACATTTGGTAGATCGAAATTTGCTTTCCCGAATGATTATCCATTTTAATTGATTTTTACATGTTTTTGAAAGATTATCAATAACAATTTTAATTGATTTTCATGTTGTAAAATTCCTTTCTTCATAAAAATAATTTAATAAAAATTAAATTTCATGAACTTAAGCCTAATTAAAAAATATTAAAAATTTGGATTAAAAACCATAAATAGTTCAACAAAATAACCACAATACTAATTATTGTTAAAGCTAAGGCACGAGCTCTATGTGTACATTTGTCCTTCAGGTTGTGCTGAAAAAGGTCAACAGAAAAGAGAAGGACAAAGTGAAAAAAACAAAAAAAAAATGTACTTGGACTTCAAGAAAAATTCTTGACGAAAGTACGAAAAGACAGAAGTAAAGGAAAAAACATGTAAAAATCAATTAAAATGGATAATCATTCGGGAAAGCAAATTTCGATCTACCAAATGTTAAAATACAATTTGGTTTAAGGATTGATGTTTGACTAGTGACGTCAGCAGTCGTCGATGGCTGCGAGTGTAAGACGGCAAATCCATCGAGGAGATCGAGTGGTTGCGATCGAAACATGTCATGGTAACCTGCCGGCCAGGGTTCGAGCCCGAGCCACGTCAAGAATGAAAGATTATCAATAACAATTTTAATTGATTTTCATGTTGTAAAATTCCTTTCTTCATAAAAATAATTTAATAAAAATTAAATTTCATGAACTTAAGCCTAATTAAAAAATATTAAAAATTTGGATTAAAAACCATAAATAGTTCAACAAAATAACCACAATACTAATTATTGTTAAAGCTAAGGCACGAGCTCTATGTGTACATTTGTCCTTCAGGTTGTGCTGAAAAAGGTCAACAGAAAAGAGAAGGACAAAGTGAAAAAAACAAAAAAAAATGTACTTGGACTTCAAGAAAAATTCTTGACGAAAGTACGAAAAGACAGAAGTAAAGGAAAAAACATGTAAAAATCAATTAAAATGGATAATCATTCGGGAAAGCAAATTTCGATCTACCAAATGTTAAAATACAATTTGGTTTAAGGATTGATGTTTGACTAGTGACGTCTGCAGTCGTCGATGGCTGCGAGTGTAAGACGGCAAATCCATCTGAGGAGATCGAGTGGTTGCGATCGAAACATGTCATGGTAACCTGCCGGCCAGGGTTCGAGCCCGAGCCACGTCAAGAATGAAAGATTATCAATAACAATTTTAATTGATTTTCATGTTGTAAAATTCCTTTCTTCATAAAAATAATTTAATAAAAATTAAATTTCATGAACTTAAGCCTAATTAAAAAATATTAAATATTTTAAATATATTTTAAATATTTTTTTTTTTTTTTTTTTAATTTTTCGAATTTATTCTATGAGCTAAATTTCAGTTATGTATTTTATAAAGCTTTTTTGTAATAGTTCTATTCCTACAATTTTTCAGAAATGACTTTATACACTACCAGACTATTATATTGTATTTTCTTTTTACATTTTACCTTAGCCTTCCGTTGGAAAGCAATGAGGTATATTGAATGTACAGAAAAATTTACAATTATTAGACACCAGCAGAATGTAATGCATTTTCTGGCCCGCTACGGCCGTCGTCAGCATTCTTTGTGTCTCACTGGATAGTGTTACTTTATAAATTGAATGTATTTAACTCAACTATTTTAACAAATAGAAACTGGGAATTATTTCCTTCCGAAGGTAACTTTATATTATATTCAACATTTTTTTTTTTTTTTTTTTTTTTTTTTTTTTTTTTAATTTTTCGAATTTATTCTATGAGCTAAATTTCAGTTATGTATTTTATAAAGCTTTTTTGTAATAGTTCTATTCCTACAATTTTTCAGAAATGACTTTATACACTACCAGACTATTATATTGTATTTTCTTTTTACATTTTACCTTAGCCTTCCGTTGGAAAGCAATGAGGTATATTGAATGTACAGAAAAATTTACAATTATTAGACACCAGCAGAATGTAATGCATTTTCTGGCCCGCTACGGCCGTCGTCAGCATTCTTTGTGTCTCACTGGATAGTGTTACTTTATAAATTAGGCTTAAGTTCATGAAATTTAATTTTTATTAAATTTTTAATTTTTTTAATTAATTTTCATGTTGTAAAATTCCTTTCTTCATAAAAATAATTTAATAAAAATTAAATTTCATGAACTTAAGCCTAATTAAAAATATTGAAAATTTGGATTAAAAACCATAAATAGTTCAACAAAATAACCACAATACTAATTATTGTTAAAGCTAAGGCACGAGCTCTATGTGTACATTTGTCCTTCAAGTTGTGCTGAAAAAGGTGAACGGAAAAGAGAAAGACAAAGTGAAAAAACAAAAAATGTACTTGGACTTCAAGAAAAATTCTTGACGAAAGTACGAAAAAACAGAAGTAAAGGAAAAAACATGTAAAATCAATTAAAATGGATAATCATTCAGGAAAGCAAATTTCGATCTACCAAATGTTAAAATACAATTTGGTTTAAGGATTGATGTTTGACTAGTGACGTCAGCAGTCGTCGATGGCTGCGAGTGTAAGACGGCAAATCCATCTGAGGAGATCGAGTGGTTGCGATCGAAACATGTCATGGTAACCTGCCGGCCAGGGTTCGTGCCCGAGCCACGTCAAGAATGAAAGATTATCAATAACAATTTTAATTAATTTTCATGTTGTAAAATTCCTTTCTTCATAAAAATAATTTAATAAAAATTAAATTTCATGAACTTAAGCCTAATTAAAAATATTAAAAATTTGGATTAAAAACCATAAATAGTTCAACAAAATAACCACAATACTAATTATTGTTAAAGCTAAGGCACGAGCTCTATGTGTACATTTGTCCTTCAAGTTGTGCTGAAAAAGGTCAACGGAAAAGAGAAAGACAAAGTGAAAAAACAAAAAATGTACTTGGACTTCAAGAAAAATTCTTGACGAAAGTACGAAAAAACAGAAGTAAAGGAAAAAACATGTAAAATCAATTAAAATGGATAATCATTCAGGAAAGCAAATTTCGATCTACCAAATGTTAAAATACAATTTGGTTTAAGGATTGATGTTTGACTAGTGACGTCAGCAGTCGTCGATGGCTGCGAGTGTAAGACGGCAAATCCATCTGAGGAGATCGAGTGGTTGCGATCGAAACATGTCATGGTAACCTGCCGGCCAGGGTTCGAGCCCGAGCCACGTCAAGAATGAAAGATTATCAATAACAATTTTAATTAATTTTCATGTTGTAAAATTCCTTTCTTCATAAAAATAATTTAATAAAAATTAAATTTGATGAACTTAAGCCTAATTAAAAATATTGAAAATTTGGATTAAAAACCATAAATAGTTCAACAAAATAACCACAATACTAATTATTGTTAAAGCTAAGGCACGAGCTCTATGTGTACATTTGTCCTTCAAGTTGTGCTGAAAAAGGTCAACGGAAAAGAGAAAGACAAAGTGAAAAAACAAAAAATGTACTTGGACTTCAAGAAAAATTCTTGACGAAAGTACGAAAAAACAGAAGTAAAGGAAAAAACATGTAAAGTCAATTAAAATGGATAATCATTCAGGAAAGCAAATTTCGATCTACCAAATGTTAAAATACAATTTGGTTTAAGGATTGATGTTTGACTAGTGACGTCAGCAGTCGTCGATGGCTGCGAGTGTAAGACGGCAAATCCATCTGAGGAGATCGAGTGGTTGCGATCGAAACATGTCATGGTAACCTGCCGGCCAGGGTTCGAGCCCGAGCCACGTCAAGAATGAAAGATTATCAATAACAATTTTAATTAATTTTCATGTTGTAAAATTCCTTTCTTCATAAAAATAATTTAATAAAAATTAAATTTCATGAACTTAAGCCTAATTAAAAATATTGAAAATTTGGATTAAAAACCATAAATAGTTCAACAAAATAACCACAATACTAATTATATTTTAAATATTTAAAAAAAAAAACACTTAATTGACAACATGCTTTTGTAAGTTGTTGTTGTTTTCATTTTGTTTTACTTAACCTACTTACAACTACAATTAATGTGGGAAGAATTCCAATAAATTGTAGTGGGGAATGTAAGAAGAGATAAACTCACTGTTTATTGTTGATGTTTTTGTTTAAACTTTGATATTGTTGCAAGTAGAACTGTTGCTTATAAGTCTTAAACGTTTAACAGTTTTATTTGGTTTAATATCTTTAGTTTTTCTAAAATCTTTATGGATGAAGTTTCCTGATGATCTGGCCTAAGCAACCAGTGAAATGCGCATAGGAATAGCTTATCCCATCAACAATAAGGGTGCGTTCGTAAATGCATCACTGTGCTGCATCAGAAAATCAAACTTTTTATAAAGCCGATAAAAAATAATTATATTTTTTTTTTATTGTATGTCTATTATTTTTGTGGAGTATTTCACAATTTTTTGGTCCACATTTACTTCACTCATAAATATATAACGATTTGAGATCACTGATCCAGCGCAGTGATGCATTAACGAACGCACCCTAAATTTCAAGTGTTTTTATCAAGAATAAAAACTGTAAATTTAGCACGAATAACAAAATCTTTTAATTTTAATAAACTTTTAAACTTCTATCTTAAAAAATAACAAAGTTATTTACAAAATTAAAAATGACGTATCATCAAATATATAATATTTTTTAACAACATAGTGTATAATCATACTCAAGAAAAAAATTAGCAGAGTAATTAATTATTTTTATAAGAACACATTAATATTTTTAAACATCAAAACTGGGTAATCTGTTTTATAGCTCTTACCACGGTGTTAGTGGAATTAGTGATCAGATAATTATTTATTATAATAATTTTCAGTATTGCATAAGAAAAAATAAAAAAGTGCTGTAAAATTGTAAGAACCGAATCCACATACGTACATATGTACAGTAAAATCCCGATAATTCGTAATAGCAAGGGACCGGCCGTTTCTTACGAATTATAGGGGTTTTCGATTTAGCGGGATTTCGATTTAACGGGGTTAAAATAAAATAAATACGAATTAACGGGGTTTTTCAATTTATTTACTAAAACGATAAAATCAACATAAAAAACAATTGAAGCACAGCCGCGAATAACGTTTTAAGTTACAAAATAATAATTTTTCAGGAGAGCAAAAAAACGTTTTTTGACAGGCAGCATTATTTGTTTTAAAATTCTTTTTTTTTCTTTTATTTAAAATAATGATAATAAAAACTTTTATGCAATAGTACAAAATTTGAGAGTTCCTTAAAGAAAAAAAAAATTATTTAATACATTTAACTAGTAACAAAATTTAAACAATAAAGAAAATATAAAGATTTAAGTTGGGAAAGATATAAAGAAGTTACGTATTGTGAAATAAAATGAATAAAGGACGTCGAAGCTTTAAAAATAATCAAACATTTTGCGGTCAGTGCAAATTAGTGGTAAACGAAGATGAAGAAGAATTTATTGAGTGCGATAAGTGCTCGAAAGTTTACCATGTACTTTGTACAACACTCGATAAAGCAAAATACGAATATCTGGTAAAGAATGAAAAAGAAGAATACATATGCCATCTCTGTGATAACAATAGTGGTACAATTAAAGCAGAGTTAAATCAAATCAAAGTGGAACTTAAAAAGTTGGATCAGCTGACTGCCATGCATGAAGCAATAACATTCATGTCAAAACAATATGATGACATTTTAAAAGCTGTTGCTGATAACAAAAAGAAAATAGAAATGATGCAAAAAGAAAATAAACAATTAAAGAATGATGTGAAATCTTTAAAAAACACAATAAAATTTTTAAATGATGAAAGAGTTAAACATGATTGTTTGGTAACTGGTGTGGAGGTGCCTTCAGGATCAACAGCAGCCGATGCAATTTTGAAACTAACTAGTGACGCTGGTATAGAACTGCAATCAGAAAGTATTGATGATGCCTATGTTATTCGAAATAGACGTAATAATGAAGACAGTAAAACTAAAAGCCAAACGGTGGTTGTAAAATTTAACTCAAAAAAATCTAAAGATAAAATGATGTCTGTTAAGCCAATCTTAAAGCAAAACGAATCTTTTAAAAATGTGTATGTAAATGACTATTTAAGCAAGGAAACAATGAATTTACTTAACCATGCTAGAGTTTTAAAAACAGTTGGTTATCGTGCAGTCTATGCAATTAGAGGAAAAGTGTTTGTAAAAAGGAGTGAGCTATCCAAACCTAAATTTATTGCAAATGAGGAAGAAGTTGATATGTTTTTGCTAGAAGCAACAACAAATAAAAATCGAGGTCGAAGATCCCAATATGGAACAACTGGTGCCTATGAGAATAATGGTGCAGATGATGATGTTTATTTATCTTCATAACTCAGTTATAATTTAAATTATTTTTTATTTTTGGTTTGTTATGCATGTATATATTTTCTAATTATTAAATATTTAAATGAACTATATAAAAAATCAATATTTCTCAAATCTTAATTCTTATAAAAAGTATATTAAAAACATAAATATGATGTCCTTGAACATTTTTTCACTAAACGTCAGAAGTATTTCGTCAATCGATAAATTCAATAAATTTAAGTCGCTAATTACAAAATTACCATGGCTACCCAATATTATTGCTATTCAAGAAACTTGGTTTAGTAAAGATTTAGTGCAACTTTACAATATTGCTGGTTACAAAAGTATACATTGTTGCAGACCAGATGGCTACGGTGGAACTTCAATTTTTATTCAAGAAAATCTGCAGTATACCGTTGATATATGTGAGAGTACGAATTTCTTTGATTCAATTATAGTAACATTAAATAAAGTAAAGGTAAATGGAAAGCCTATAAAATTTATATCATTTTATAGATCACAGAAGTGTAAAAGGGAAAGGTTTTTGTTATTGTTGGAAAAGTTGCTTGATTCTTGTGGTCGTTACCCTTGTTTATTTGCTGGTGATTCAAATATTGATATACTAAATCAAAACTCGTCGGAAGAACTAATAAATCTGCTTAATAACTACAACCTGAAAAATTGCCACACAATGTTGACGCGCTCAGTTAGTGGAACCTCCATTGACCATATTTACAGTAATGTTCAGGATCGTTTAAATGTCGAATCAATTGAATGTGATATAACTGATCATAACATTATTGTTTGTAGAATAGGTATTGAAACGCAAAATAGAGATTTTACTGAAAATAATATAGTTTGTCGTGATTATAAACGCTTTAAAGAATTAATAAGTATATCATTGCCTGCAATATGCCAGACTGGGGATCCTTCTACTGATGTAACAAGTTTGATATCATGTGTGAATGATGCTTTGGAAAACTCAACAACTAAAAGGAGAAATAAAAAAATATTAAGAACAGAAATGACTCCATGGATTACTGAAAATCTTCGTAAATTAATAGCATACAAGACAACTCTATTAAGGCAGCGAAGGAAAAATCGTGAAAATCCCGGTTTAAAGGAAAGACTAACCAGAATTAGCAAAATAATTAAAAAAGCTACCAAAGAATCGTTGAACAATTATTATATAGACAAAATAAGTCAAATACAACAGGATCCAAAAAAATGTTGGAGATTTTTAAATAAAACTTTGGGAAGAAATTGTTTTAAAACTATTACTTTAACGGACACCAATGGTGAACCAATCGAAAGTGATTCTGTGAAAGCTGAGGTATTAAATGATTACTTTCTGCAGTCAATACGGGATATAAGATCAAAACTTGAACAATTCCCACAAGACTCTTGTAATTCATTAAGAACACTTGTACAACATAATGATAGGTGCTATTTTGAACATGCAACGTACGATGATATTTATCATATTATAAGTAATTTAAAACCAGGCAAAAGCACTGGTCATGACAATATATTACCATTTTTGCTATTGGATAATAAGGATGATTTTACACCATATTTAGTAATTATCATCAATAATATGATATATACTACTGTTTACCCAGAAATTTTAAAGATTCACAAAGTGGTGCCGATTTCAAAGAAAATTAATTCTACTAAACTAGAAATGTATAGACCGATTTCTGTATTATCAGTGATTGACAATGTGTTCGAGAGATTTTTGTATGATCAGATATCAATGTATATGGATATGAATCACTTACTAAATGATTTTCAGTATGGATTTAGAAAGGGATGTGGTACAGAGGAGGCAGTAGTGAACGTAATAAATTTTATCTGTAAAGGATTGGATGAAGGCTATTGTGGTGTTGTTGGTGTATTTTTTGATTTGACAAAAGCATTTGATCTCATAGATCACGAAATATTGTGCAGGAAATTGAGATATTATGGTATTTGTGGAAAGGAACTTTTACTACTAAAAAGTTACCTAGCGAGTAGGAAGCAGTTTGTTCAAATTAACACGTATAAGAGTGCTGTTCGTAGTGTTGAATATGGAGTACCACAGGGGAGTGTCTTGGGGCCGTTGTTATTTTCCATATACATAAATGACATTAAGAATTTGGAACTTTTTGGTAAGCTTTTTGTATATGCAGATGACATTTGTCTATTGTATCCATATAAACATGAAACAGTTGCAAAAGCATATGTGGAACGAGATGTAGCGTTGGTATCTGAATTTGTGAGGATTAATAAATTATTTTTGAATGCAAGTAAAACCCGTGTACTAAGATTTAAGCCATATTGTGAACGCAGTTGCAATTTTAGTATTTTTATTGATGGAAACGAAATTTTTGAAAGTAATTCAATAAAGTATCTCGGCATATACTTGCAGAACAATCTTGTGTGGAGCCAACATATTCAGAGTATAAAATCGAAGGCTGCTCAAGCAATTGGCTTCCTATATAAATTTAAAAACAAATTTAATAAAAATGCAAAACTATTGATTTACAATTCACTTATCCAGAGCCATTTTAATTACTTGGCTATCTTATATGCATATAAAAACAGTACCGAATTAAAATCATTGCAACGTATACAGAACAAAGCTTTAAGAGTTGTATCTTACCTTCCTAGAATATATCCAACAGTATTACTCTATAAAGAAATATACAAAACCATTTTACCAATTCGTGGCATATACAAGATGAGGCTGTTAACGTACGTTTTCAAATGCATACAAAATATAGGGCATCACACCATTTTCCTTTCAAGGAACCAACACACAATTAACACAAGAAACAATAATAATCTAGCAGTATCCAGGTGTCGACTTGAAACAACCAAGCAGCGAATAGAATATATTGGTAGTCATGAATATAATAACTTGCCTATTTATTTAAAAAATCTAACAAGAATTTCAACGTTTAAGACAAATTTAAAGATATATTTATTGAATCAAATAGAAGAACTATTAGTATAAAGTGTTTGTTAAAAAACTAATTTAAGAAGTTCATTTAACTGAATTAATTTTTTTCATTTTTCCTTCTTTTGTTTTTTGAAGTAATAATTATTTTTTTATTCATTATTATAATAATTTATTTATTTATTTTTTTTTTTTTTTTCTGTTTTCTTTTATAATGTAAATATGTATAATAACTGTATTTATAAAAGGATTGTATCTGCCAACCTGCTTCAACAATGCCTAAAAGGCGCTGAAGCTCTAAATTGTAAAGATTTAAGTAATTTAATAAATGAATTAATAAATAAAAAAAAAAAAAAAAAAAAAAAAAATATTATTCCGCACTGCAAAACCATTTCGGTTTCATAATTTTGTTAGTAACTTGCAATGTTCTTCCACTGGCTGACACTTTGTATGCCATTTTGAAGGCGTTAAGGTGTTTAGTTTTGGTTGATTTGATGTTTAAACCGTGTAATAGATTGAGGTCAACGGTTATCTGCAAAAAACAATTTTTGCAAAATGTGGCGTTTACAACGTTATTCGCGGCTGTGCTTCAATTGTTAAAAATAAAATAAATACATAAAATAAAATAGCAAATTCATTTACTTAGCACAAAATATCCACTAGCAGCACTGATTGGGATACAATTTTCTGATTCCTTTTTGAGAATATAAATGAATCAATGATTATTTTCAATGATTTCATATGATTAAAACTCATATGCAATTATTTTCAATCGCTCAAGTGATAAATCAGTTTGTAATCATCAAAAGTGATCACAGAAAACTCATTAAGGTGATTTTTACAAGAAACTATCACTTTAATGCTAGGTGGGTTGAAACAAATAAAAAAATTGTATAACTTACAAAATATATTTATAGGTTTATGTAGTTTTATTTGGATATTTTTCAAAACCGAAAACCGAACCGAAACCGACCGGTTTTAATCATTTTAAAACCGAAACCGCGGTTTCACATTTTTACGGTTTTTAGCAAACTCTAGAATAGGTTTAATGACACATTCGTATAGCCAATATACATTCCACGGGTTAATTCCCCAGTTCAGGCCAATGGCCCTTTTGCAGCAGTATAATGCAGTTGCTGCCCTAGTAGTCCTGGAAATGATGTTCATCTTCCAGTTCAGTTTGCTGTCCAGTAGCTCGTTTCTGTATTTCCCGCATCGTAAAATTTCTTACATGAAATGTGAAACAAAAAAATTCCAACGTTTCTCGATTTTTGAGAAAAAAGTATTTCTGTATTTGAATCAGTGATGCCATCTAAGTGCATTTGACACTACACAGAAAAAATTATTTTTCCAATTCAAACAAAAAATTTGTAGAATCAAAAAATTTTTTGTCTAAAATCGGTCCTACAAACAAATTCGCATATTCAAACAATTTATTTGCATTTTGTTTATTGAAAAAAACGCCGATTTTTTCAAACAAATAATTTTACAGAGTCAAACAAAAAGTTTACTGAAATTCATATAAATTTCAAAGAAATAATTTTGCTGAATCAAACAAAAAAGTTTTGGCACAAGCAATGACGCGCACACAAGCAAGCACTGTTAGCGAAGATGAAGCAGAGCAGAGCGGCCGGCTGGCTTTGAGACACATTTTTTTGTTGGAATGCAATGACGCGCACACAAGCAAGCACTGTTAGCGAAGATGAAGCAGAGCAGAGCGGCCGGCTGGCTTTGAGACACATTTTTTTGTTGGAATAATTTTTGAACGAAGTCATATTTATACTCACAGTGTTTTTCTTCATCACTCACTGTTGCTTTATCCTTTCCTTTGCTAATGAAGAAGAAATGTAACCAAAAACGGCGACAGACCGACTCGATATGTTTTCCGCCATCATTCTATTTTTGTATTTGATGTATTTAAACAAACTATTTGAAAAAATTGAATACGGGATTTTGTTTTTTTTACCAACTTTGAAACCAACCAAAAATTTATTTTGTTTCTTATAATGTGTTTTTTCTGTTGTTTAAAAAAAGATGAAACGTTTTTTTACCTGCTATTGTTTTTGTTGTTTTTTTACTACAAACCTCGTCACGCTATTTTATCATTTTTCTTATTGCTGTACTTTTTTAAAGCGTCCAAAAATAGACTGCATGTGTTTTTTGTTGTAGTTCTTATATTTCACATAAAGAAGTGTTGCTTACAATCAATAAAAAAAATGCAAAAAGACGACAACATTAAAGAGCGTTAAATATTTCATACAAAATTATGAAAACTTCAAACCAATAGCGCGCTTATTAAATTTTTGAAGAGTTGCCCACATTTTTGTTGGTTAAATAAAAATCAAACAAAAATATTGATTGAATCAGTAAAAAAATTTGTAGAAATCAAAAAAATTTTCAAACAAGCGTTTGTTTGAAAATAATTCGGCAATAATTTTTGATGTTTTTTTTGATGTATCAAAACGCCAAAATTTTATCCATAGTGCCAAACTAAAAAAGGCACTAACTTGGTGCTTTCTAAATTTTTCGTTAGTGCCTTTAGTGCTTTTTACAATTAGTGTTTTTTTTTCTACTTTTCTAATTTTAATAACAAACAATAAAATAAAAATAAAACTGACAAATTCATTTTCTTAACTTAAAATACGTACATATTTACATTATCTAAAATTAATTTTTAAAAAAATGAGTGATTTGCGTTTGTTTCAGACTTTTCTCACGGAGGTTGTCCAAGGTATTTTCTATTTTTATTAAGAAATTAAGAGACATAAAATCTTAATTTATTAATTGCCAATTTTGCCTCTTTATTCGTCATTAAGGGAACTACGTTGTTGCCATCATCGTCGTCGTCATCACTTTCTATAGTGTTAGCTGTTACTTCTTCTAGGATTTCGTAATCTTCCAACGTGCCTGCAACAGCTAAGCCGTTATCAATTAAAACAGCATTTTCAGAGTTGAAAGGTATGCGATTCCAGTCGGACTCAATATTTAATTGTGTGTCTGCAGATAAATCGCAGTTTAAATCCTTGTTAAAACCACAAGCAAGAGAGCAATTTTGAATGCAAGATTTGCTGATATTTTCCAATGCTTTGTTAGCAGTATGCATTGCTGTTACTTTGTATTCTATTTTATCGTCTATGCAATTCAACATGTTTAAAACAATTTCTTTGCGGTATAATGTTTTAAAATTTTGTATTATTCCTTGATCTAGAGGCTGCAGCACAGATGTAGTGTTGGCAGGTAAAAATTCTATTTTAATGTTGCTAAAGTTATGCTCTCCATTGTGGGCAGTACAATTGTCAATAAACAATAAAATCTTTCGATTTTGACTCTTCATACTATTGTTCAATATTTTCAGCCACTCATTAAATAATTCAGTTGTCATCCAAGATTTCTTATTGTGCCGGTAATCCATTGGAAAACTATGTATGTTTTTAAAACACCTCGGTTTTGCTGACTTTGCTATAAGAAGGGGATTAAACTTTTCTGTACCGTCCATGTTTACAGCAAATAATAATGTCACTCTTTCTTTACTGCGCTTACCCCCATGACATTTTTCATTTTTATAACAAAGTGTACGATCTGGCAAGCATTTAAAAAATAAACCAGTATCATCTGCGTTGAAAATGTCTTTTGCATCATAATCTTTTGTCAAATGATTAAGTTTTTCTTTCCATTCTGAACATATATTTTCATTAACGGCCGAACTTTCACCGCAGATTTTTTTAAATGTTATGTTATTCCGTTTTTTAAAGCGATCGAGCCATCCACTGCTTGCTTTAAAATCATTTAGATTGAACTTTTTTGCAAAACATACTGCTTTTTCCGATAATAATGGGCAACTAATCGGAATGTTAGACTGCCGGCACTGTGTAAACCATAAAACTAAAGACTTTTCAAGCTCTGGATATCAGGTGGTTTTTCGCGCTTTAGCTTACTGCCTGAAGATTTTTGCATAATAAATTCTCTTTTTTGAAGGATTGAAGTAAGAGTTGATGGAGCAACTTCAAATCGCTTAGCAACGTCTAGTTTTTCTCACCATTGTCAATGGCTGCAAAAATTTGTTGTTTTTGTAACACCGACAGAGTTTTATGCGTGCGCTTTGACATTTTTCTTTAATATTCATGTAACAAACTGATCTTAAGAAAATAAACACACATACAAGCAAAAACCAACGCACAAAAAATAGCGGTAAACAAAAAATCATTCTTTGCATGTTTCTGTTGTTTTTATTACGAATTATAAGTGGTAGTTAGCAAACAATTACGATTTATAAGAGGTAAAGAAAATTTTAGTAGAAAAAAAAATTACGAATTAGCGAGGGTACCAAAATGTATGGAAATTTTGCGAATTAGCGAGATTTTTTCAAGGGACCGACAGTTTATTACGAATTATCGGGAATTACGAATAATCGGGGTACGAATTATCGGGATTTTACTGTATTTCAAAATATATAACTATCAGCTTATTCAACATAGGCCTGTTAGAAATTTTGACACTTTGTTGCCTGCCCCATTGCCCTCCCAAACGCTTAGAATTTCCAAGAAATGGCAACATCTGCAGGTCCTTAGATTTTTGTTTCCATTAGACTTATTATTATGTATACCTTATGAGTTAAGATACATATGTAGGTATGTATGTATAAGGTATTGAATCTGTATGGTACCACAAAATTTTTTTCATCATATAAAAAGTTTATAATACAAAAGAAATTTTTTTTATTAGTTTATTTAAAATAATCTGTTTTTTTTTTTTTTTTTTTTTTTTTTTTTTTTTTTTGTTAGGATTGCATTCTTCCAAGGGGCCCTTCATCAATATCCTTAAAAAAGACATTTATTATACATTTTTGGAATAAATGCGTTTTTATACCCTCCACCACAATTAGTTGTGAAGAGGGTATACTAAGTTTGTCATTCCGTGTGAAACTTTTTTATTATTCATCTCAGACCCCATAAAGTATATATATTCTGGGTCCTTGAGTAATTCAAAGTCGATTTATCCATGTCCGTCTGTCTGTCCGTATGTTCCTCTGTTGAAAACACGCTCACTTTCGAAAACCTCAAAAGATATAAAAAAAACTTGTTGTCAAATTGCTTGTAGTTATCCTAAGCAGTTTGGGGTTGAAATCCAGCAAAATCGGATCAATAGGATCAGAGCTATGAATCAAAATGTGGAACCACCAAAAAAAAATTGATAATTTTGCTACAAAAACTAACATAAATGGTGGAAAAATGCACAGAATGATATCATTTTTGCAAAAATTCGTTTTGAAGATCCCTCCATAATTTACCCTAGGCCTACTCCCGGAAAATAGTATAGTACGCCTAAAACCCTAATTAACAATGCTACCGTAACAAATTTTGGCTCGTTACAGTTTTATAGGACTAGAAATGACACTGTGAAGTTTCGTGAAGATCGGTCCATAATTTACCCTAAGCCCGATATAAACCCTACTTCCGAAAAACAGTTTAGTACACCTAAAACCATAATTAATAATGATATTATAACAAAATTAAGTACATCAAAGTTTTCTATGACTAGAAATGACACTGTAAAATTTCGTGAAGATCCGTCCATAATTAAGCCTAGGCCCCATATAAGCCCTACTCTCGAAAACAGTATAGTACGCCTTAAACCCCAACTAACAATGCTATCATAACAAATTTTGGCTCGTCACAGTTTTATAGGACTAGAAATGATACTGTGAAGTTTCGTGAAGATCGGTCCATAATTTACCCTAAGCCCGATATAAACCCTACTTCCGGAAAACAGTTTAGTACGCCTAAAACCATAATTAATAATGACATCATAACAAAATTTGGCTCGTCACAGTTTTAGAGAACTAAAAATGATACTGTGAAATTTCGTGAAGATCGGTTTATAATTTACCCTAGGCCCCATATTAACCCTACTCCCTGAAAACAGTTTAGTGCGCCTAAAACCATAAAAAATAATGATATTATAACAAAATTTAGTACATCAAAGTTTTCTATGACTAGAAATTACACTGTAAAATTTCGTGAAGATCCGTCCATAATTTACCCTAGGCCCCATATAAGCCTTACTCCCGAAAACAGTATAGTACGCCTAAAACCCCAACTAACAATGCTATCATAACAAAATTTGGCTCGTCACAGTTTCAGAGGACTAGAAATGATACTGTGAAATTTCGTGAAGATCGGTTTATCGGCTCGATATACATAAACTTTACTACCAGAAAACAGTTTAAAACGCCTAAAACCGTAATTAACAATGCTTTCATAATAGAAATTGGTACGTCACAGTTTTATAGGACTATAAATGATACTGTGAAATTTCGTGAAGATCGGTGCATAATTTACCCTAGGCCCCATATAAACCCTACTCCCGGAAAACAGTTTAGTACGCCTAAAACCGTAATTAACACTGCTATCATAAAAGAAATTCGAACGTCACAGATTTATAGGACTAGAATAGAAACTGTGAAATTTTGTGAAGATCGGTGCATAATTTACCCTAGGCCCCATATAAAGCCCACTCTGGTAAAATAATTAAATACGCCTAAAACCCTTGCAGCTATAGATATTGCGGTAAACTTTCTTCCAGCTTAGCTTCATATGGCCAGAAAAAATGTTATGCGATTTTGTGATATACGGTCCATAATTTACCTTAGATCCCATTTTAGCAGCCTTCTGAAATTCACTGCAAACGATTAAACTAATTGCACCGCTGTATTGAAATTTATGTTTTTTAATGCCAGAAATCATTCTGCAGAATTTTGGGAAGATTGGTTCAGAACTTACCATGGCTCCAATATAAATTGCCCTCCTGAAAATCATTTAAGTTCGGCTTAAACTGTTACGAATCATGATATAAAAAAAGCATTAAACTTTCTAATTGTCGATTAATAATTTATTATAGGTCTAGACCGCAACCAATTTTAATGCAGATGTCTGTTTTTATAAAGATAATAATAATAAATAGACATCATACAGATATTACTCCTTAAACATTCGAACTGTCGGTGGAGGGTATCAAAGATTCGGCACTGCCGAATATAGCACTCTAACTTGTTTAATTTTTTTTATTAAGTAGTGGAATATAGACTGTTAAGCTATATTTTGTTAATTCTTCAGCTTTATTTAATTCTAATAATATCTTTCTTTGGAGAAGTACTACTTTGTCCAACATTTACGTTAACTTAATACGGGAGCTGCTATCAACACTACTCTTAGTTGGACTTCTCTTTCGTTCTTCTTATTATTTTTCAGAAATTACCTAATTAAAATTTACTTTTTGCTTTACCGTTGTAAGTATGCGATCAAACTTCTCTTAAAATAATTCGTTTTATGGAGACAAATAGGTTTGTATGAATATGAGTCAAATATTTAGTTGCAAAATTTGTTCATTGTAAAAAAAATTCATTAAGAGAATTCATTTTAAGGAGATCAAAATACTTTCAATTTATAATGAAAAACATGTCTTTTTAAAATCAATTCATAGCTAAATTTAATGAAGTACATTTTTTAGTTTAAACCACTTCTTAGTACACTGAAAAAATTTTCTTCACAGATCCAATGAAATTTACATTAAAATTCAACCTATGTAACCTTTCATTGGATTAATTAAATGTTTCATAAAATCAATGAAAATTTTGAATTAGTTTAATGACAAACGTTTATTTTATCCATTTTTTCAATTTGGATTCATAAAATCAATGAAAATTTTGTCATTGATTTTATTAATCCTTCATTAATCCAATGAAAGGTTACATAGGTTGAATTTTAATGTAAATTTCATTGGATCTGTGAAGAACATTTTTTCAGTGTAATTAAAATCAATGTAAAAAAATTATACATAATAGGTATGTCATAATATCTATAACAATATACATAAATTCTCCACATTGTTAAATGCAGTACCGCCTGCGCTGCATCAGAAAAGCAAACTTATTTTACCATGTCGACGCAATCCTAATGATGCTACATTTTAGTCGTGTGACTATTTTTCCGGTAATTTAACACAAATATTTTAAATGTTTGTTTCACCTAATAATAATATACTTTCGTTGATGATACGTCTTTTCGTTTCTGAAAATTACAAATTGATATAACGTTACACACACAACTTAAAAAATAATAATGAAAATAATATTTTTTCCTCAAAAATATATCGGTTATCGCATTTTTAGCTGAAATATTTGAAATGGCTTTTAAATCTCAAATAATTAACATTTTGCAAAGTTTTTTTGCTTTGCATGCAAACTTATGAAATGTGATGTTATTCTGTATTTAAGACGACGATATGTGTAGTTTGTTTTAATTTTTTTCAGTAATATTTTCCTACAAAAAATCCAACAGACAGTTTCGCTGGTTGCCTTTACCAAAAATATTTTACACAAACAAATATACACACACAGGCATTTCGAGCTGTGGTCATGCAAACTGTTAAGCAACAACAACATTACTAGTGAGGATCGTTTCTAAAACATTTTTTTTCCTCACTCTTCATGACTGAAGAAAGGCAAAATTGGATTTTTCCTAAAAAACATAAATGAATTTGGCGAAATATTAAAGTGTGCAGCACATGCGCATGTGCAACATATTCTTATATCAATGCGCATGCTCAAGCGCATGAGCATTGATCGATGGAACTCATGTGCATATGCGCATGAGCACAAAATACTAGCGCACGCATGCACACTCATTAGAAGCCATGTTGGTTTTTTATCTTCATTTCAAACAATGTTGCCAGAAATGCAGTTCATCGTGTAAAATATTATTATGAAATAGTTGTTAGTCAAAAATTGAGGTATTTGGTTATATTGCTAATTCCTGCATAAATTTATTAAAATAAATAATTTTATGTTACATTTGTCTTCTATTTATGAAATTTTAATTTATGACGTACAAAATATGAAAGTAATATACATACCAATTTGAATAATAAATATTTTCAATAGTAGACATGAAAAAACTGGAATTGATATGTAACTTGTATAATCGGTTGTTGCTTATACGGAAATTATTTAACCATTCTTGTAAAAAACACATGCAATAACTGTGTAAAAAGGTAACGGAATTTTTTGGCTTTATGATTTTGTAAACATTTTATTAGAATACATGACAATTTTGACATACAAAAACAAAAATATTCTTTATTTGAAGGAAATTACAAAAAACTTAACCTTCAAGTAATTTTTTATGATCAGTAAAAATTTTGGGAATACATAATTTTGTTGTTGCATCAGATTATGTCTGTGCATTGGTCAAAGGGTTATGGAAATTTCCAACTATTCTTATAAAAAAGACACATGCAATAACTGTGTAAAAATGTAACGGAATTTTGTGGTTTTATGGTTTTTTTACTAGAACATTCAAAACAGGTAGACTATTTTGTATTTTGTCTAAAAATACATGACAATTTTTTCATACAAAACCAAAAATATACATGAACTTTGTTGTTGCCATTCTTCGTTTGAAGGAAATTACAAAAAAACTTAACCTTCAAATAATTTTTTATGATCAGTAAAAAAATTTGTAATACATAATTTTGTTTCATATTCAGGTTTTTACTACTTCTATTTGTCGCATAATTTATCTTATATATTTTTTAAATAAAAGTTTGTATGCAAAAAATGTATATAAAAATTATTTGTTATTTAGCAGCTGCTTTGCAAATTTTTTTTATAAAAATTCAGAAGATTTTTAGCATATTTTTTTTTAAAATTTAGCATATTTTTATAAAATTTAAAATATTTAAAGTTTTATTTTTTAGTCTTAGCAGATTTTAAGTATATTTTCTTCATTTAACGATTTAGCAATTTTTTTTTTTTGAAGTTTTGGCATATTTTCATCAAAAAGTTATGGCAGCACTGTTTTTAAGAATATACAAAAAAATCCTAACAAGTATTTAAATTTTAAAACATCGTTTAGGAATTTTTGTCACATCAAAAATTTAATTTGGCAACGCTGATAATAACATCAATAAATTGTATGCCTGTGTGCATGCACATGGGCATTGATGCGTTGCTCATTCCATGCGCCACTCACGAAATGTGCAACAACAAAATGCACATACACATGAGTGTGTAAGTGACAAATATAAAATATCGCTCTAACGCATGTGTATGCGCTAGTTTTTATGTGAGTGTCTTTTTGGCTCATGCGCAAGAGTGCGCAATGTGTGCGCAAATGAGAACTCTGTTTATGACTGTGAAAAAAGTTATGTATTTTACATTTTTCATTTATGAAAAAAATTCAAGAATGGTTAAATACGAGCGATCACATATGAATTTCTTGAATCATTTTCATCAAAAAGTTTTCCTTGGGTAAATGAAAATTTTCATTGTCTAAATGGAATTTCATAGGTTTGATGAAGTATTTTCGTTAAAATCGCTTCATTAGATTTCGTAATTACGTTAAAAATTTTCATTGGATATATGAAAACTTAAGTTTGTCCAAGTTAAACAAAAAATTTTAATTGGGAACTTAAAAAAACAATATACAAACATAACTATATTCATAAATTAATACAAAATTATAGTTTCCTTAAAAAAATGTTTAATTGTTAATTAAAAAATGTAAGATTTAATAATTTCATGCATCGAATGTTACATGTATGCCATTAAATTTATGAAATCAAAAAATTTTTTTATAAAAGCAACATATTTCAATAATTGCCTTCATAAATTTAAATTTTCATTATGACAATAAAAATGTCATTATAGTAATGAAACAAAAACTTTCAATCCCCTTTCAATCAATGTTGTTATTGTTATTATGGACAATTTAATCTCATATTTACGGTCTTAATTGAGAAAAAAACATAGTTTTTTTATACAAAAACTACACTGCCCCGGTAGACTAGCTGGTAGTGAGCTAGTCTATCAGCACCGAGGTTACATGTTCGAATCCCACCAGAGACAGAAAAAAAATAAAAATAAAATAAGAAAAAAGAAAAAAAAAAATAAAGAAAAAAAAAAAATAAAAAAAAAAAAAAATTTTACTTTATTGAAAGTATTCATCCAATGAATAATATTCATGGATCTAATGTAATGTTTCATTAAGTCCTTTTAATGAAACAGGTTTCATTGATCCAACGAAGCGCTGCATAGGTTCCTTTATAATGCAATTTTTCATGGGATTAATGTCAAAATTCGTTAGTATTGCGAAGAAAATTCTTTCAGTGCACGTGCTGATTCCTATGAGAAATTCTTTCATAACGCAGCGAAAAACGCTTATGTTTATTAATCGTAAAGGGAATCGTTTATGATATATGTAGAGAGTATCTAACGGGTCTTTCAAAAAGCATGCCAAGAGTCGTATGAGACTCATGTAGGTATTTTTTTACACTTCGTGAAATACTCAGCCGTATGACTGAGCTACCTAAATAAAGGCATCAAGCTTATTTTTCATGCCAAAACTTCTAATTTTCATAAATTTTTTATAAAACAAACCTTAAGGTCGCGAAATCAACACCATCCATAAATCCTTTTTAACAGATCTTTAGGCCGGTTTGTTTTATTAAAATTATTTTGGCAATAGCATTTTCATACTTCAAAAACGGTCTTATTTAGGTAGCCCAGTAATTGTTATACGACTCTTACAGAGAATCCCAAAAGGTTCATTCCAAGATTTAAAGATGATCGTGTCAAAAAATAAATTAAAAAATAATAAACTAAAATGAGATTTAGATGTTTTTGTTCCTCATCAGATAATCATCAAAAGATTCTTTAAGGAGTTGTATATTAAACATAATCG
Organism: Pollenia angustigena; assembly: GCA_930367215.1. Classification (NCBI taxonomy): domain Eukaryota; kingdom Metazoa; phylum Arthropoda; class Insecta; order Diptera; family Polleniidae; genus Pollenia; species Pollenia angustigena. Next base: position 216,548,944 of record OV884058.1, on the reverse strand, counting down.
TCTAACAAACATTCTATGCTAGCTGGGAAATAACAGATCATTTTATATATGTATGTATGTATGTTTATTAAATATAAGACAAATATTAACAAAAACAATGAGAATTAACAAAGACCATAAAAATTGATGAAAAAAAAAAACAAAATAATTGCGATTTATATATTTATAAACAGCTTAAATTGGATATTTATGTGAAAAAGTGGCCACCAAATATTCTTATGTGTGCAGCCAACTTTGATGTTTTGTATGAAAATTATTAAAAGCTGCCCAAAAACATGAAAAATGTGCAGGTATACAAAACGCACGTAAACAAGTTATTTGAAGAATAATTCCAGAAAATATGTATTTTGGGCAGTTAAGTCAAAGTGCAACTAACTTTGATTTTTTGTATGAAAATAATTTTGAAATGCCAAAAATTTTGTGCATTTATCTTAAATGTGCAGGTATAGAAAGTGCACTTAAAAAAGGAATTTGTGTGGAATTATAAAGAATAATTCCAATAATTATCAATTTTGTGCAGTTAAGTCAAAAGTGCACGTAAACAAAAGGCAGTTAAGTCAAAACTACTGTACACAGATTTATTTCAGATGATTTTACACCTGTTGCTTTCAAACTTTGACAAAGACAATTTTATTAAAAAAGTGTGGAAATGTTTAATTAAAAACGCAACTACGATCTGGCGTGAAATAGTATAAGTATCAACTGATTATGAAAACCTTTTTTTCTGTATGAAAAGTATAACTTGTTGTCCAAAAAGTTTCACGTTATGTATAAAAAGTGTCGCGTTTTGTAAAAAGTGTGAATTTTTATGTAAAATGGAAGGAAACCTTTGTGTAAAAAGTGTGACATTTTGTATAAAAAAAAATGTTATTTATGAGTAAAAGTGTTGCTTTTAGTATAAAAGTTGTGACATTTTGTATAAAATAGGCGATTTTTTAAAAAAAGTTTGACGTTTTGTATAAAAAGTTTGATAATTTGTATATAAAGGGTGACTTTTAATATCAGAAGTGTAGCCTTTCGTATAAAAGTGGAGCTTTTTGTGTAAAGAGTTTAAATTTTTTTGTCAAACGTTAGACATTCTTACAGATTGTGTGGCGACGACTCACTTGGGTCATTATAGCGATCCTTTTGTGATACCCCTAGCCAGTGACAAGAGTCAGCCAGTATCCACAAGACTATTCCCTAGAGGTCACTGCAGCCTCGAACCCCCCCGACTCTCTGAAGAACAGAGAGATCGATTTTAGTCCCACATTGGACATATTGTCCAGACATGTCAATTCTGGTCTCCTAAAATGTCTAAGCCTAATGCCCCCCAGACCGGGGCATTGGCAGAGAAAGTGAAACACCGTCTCCTCCTCCTTCTGATCATGACAACTCCTACAATAGTCATTATAATCAAGACCCAACCTCCTAGCATGAGTCCCTATCACCCAGTGACCTGTAATTACCGATATCACCGTCCTTATCCGGTCCCTGCCGAGACCAAGTAGCACGGCCAGGCAATAAAGTCCTGGCCATTAGGCAGGTATGCTCTCCCTGCCATCTCTCCTGAGGAATTCTGTACGACTCTCGTCCGATGAGTGTCTTGCAGCGGGCCATCAAAATGCCGATAAGGCCATCGACGAGCACGTCGTCCAAGAGACAGCCCCGTTTGGCCAGACTGTCCGCAGTCTGGTTAACCAGGCATCCACTGTGTTCTGGTACCCATGTCAGCGTTACCCTGTAATGTTCCGCGATCTCATTTAGAGACACCTGATATTCCACTGTTAACATAGATGTCGGGAAGACACTAGCCAAGGCTGCAATGGCAGCCTTACTGTCCGTAAAAATACATATATCTCTCGATGTATGATAGTACCTCAACCAGTTGGGCACCCTAATGCCCAATTCCTCGATAAAGAAACCTCCACCTGCTCTGCTGCCCATCTTGGAACCATCGGTATAGACCCTTAAGGCCGGTTCCAGAGATCGCGTGTTATCGAACAGCTCATCGACATTACCATCATGAACTGTCAACACAGCACCGAAAAAGGATTTCGGAGTGCAATAGTTCACCCCCGCCAGGTCATATGACGCATGCAGCGTGACCCTGGCATGACCGTAGTTCCGCGTAGACTATACCCCACCGCCCCCAGCTTAATCGCGGAGTTAGGGCCAGCTTTCGGCCATGATGTCAACTGGCAGCCAGTTCAACATAGTTAACAGCGCCTTCGTCGGCGTCGACCTAAGTGATCATCAGCGCAACCAACCTATATACTTTCTTAAGCATCTTGCAGTACCACCCCTTACCAATGGAAGGCCACCACACTATGACCCCATAGAAGAGAACCAGTTTTACCAACGCCTCAGTTTCTGCCCACAGATCTCTTGCAGGTGTATATGGCCACAATGGCCCTATCAACCCTTGAACGAACGTTGAGTTCCCACTATAGTTTCCTATCGAGAATTACGCCCAAATATTTGGCACTGTTCGAGATCATCAGCTCCGTGCCATTTAGCCTAGGAAGTCTAAAGTTACCAACCTTGTACTTCCTGGTAAATAGTACCAATTCAGTTTTCTGTGGATTGACACCAAGACCACAGGAGATGCTTCAGGAGCTTAGAGTCTGTAATGCAGATTCCATACAATGGGACAGTGTGTCCAGGTGTTTACCCATGACCGCCACCGCCACGTCATCCGCATACGCGACGGTTTTTATCCCTAATCTGTCGAACTGATATTAATCGTCAAGTTCCATAGTAGAGGGCACAGAACCACACCCTGCAGGGTGCCTCTGTGCACAAATCTGCAAACATTGGTAGCACCCATCGTGGATTCAATGATCCTACTGTCGAGTAGAATACCAATAAATCTACAAATCACATCGTCAACACCCAACTCCCTCATCGATTCCAAGATGGAGTTGGATCTGACATTATTGAAAGCTCCCTCAATGTCCAAAAAGGCCACAAGCGATTATTCCCGAAATTAAAGAAATTTCTCAATGTAGCTGACCAGTGAGTGAAGCGCCGCACTGTGGCTGAAAATTGAATTTCATCGGCCAAAAGTCCAATTTTTTGTCATCGCCGATTTCAAAAATTTTAATGTCATTCAATAGCAAACATATTAGGACTAAGGTATCCAAAAAACTAGATTAAAATATTGATAATTGTGGCTGTGGCATGCTGCTGGAAACAAATATGTTATGCTGTTTTAAAAAAAAATTAATTTTTGTAAATTTGATCAGAACTAAATTATGATTTCTCGCAAACCGTTATCAATAATGGGTCGAAATTGTTTTTGTTATATTAGTGGGATAGCAGTTTTTAAAAAGTGGTTCATTACATCACTGTATCATTTATACCTGATGTGTTATTAAATGTTTCCCCAGGTTCTATATTTTAGTTAAATCTGAATTTTAGAGGAGTAGAACTTGTTAGGGTCAAAATGGGTTAATGGGTTAGTACCATCAGAAAGCTGAAAGTGTCCTCTTTAACCCCATATATACTTGTTCAACTGTTTGGCACTGTCTGTTGAACACTTTTTTCATTTTAATGAAATTACTCGCAACATTTTTTTTTTTTTGCTATTTTTATTTAAGCTGCTCATATGGCTGAAATATAACACAAGGCTTTACGAACGTTTTGTTTTGAAAATTTATTTTGCTTCTTAGGAACGGCTGAACATGTTTGAATGAAATTTTAAACTGCCGGATAGCTTTTGAGTTGAATTGAAAGAATGGAGGGTCGGGAGTGTGACTTGCGGACCTCTAAAATTGGTAACCTCGGAAATTCAAACTTTTAAAAAATTCACCAAAAATATTTTATGGATTTCAAAAAAAATTAAATTTAAGGTGTGCTACAAAAAATATGCTTAAATTTTTAGGTTATCTCCTTTGCCTTTGAAGATATTCGGATAAAACGGATTTTTGGCTTGATTTTATAACGGGTTTTCTAGTTTTTTAATCGGATGGATTATGTTTTATGTCAAACTCTTATCAATAGTGGGTTCAATTTCGGCAGAGGTAAAACTTCAAGGTCTACTTAATCATACAGCTCAGCGTTTACTACAATCACTTAAAGGAGATGATTTGAAAAAATATGGGAACTGCAAGTTAACTCTCTTTTGCAAATGGGGATGTGATCGTTCTTCTGGACAGAAACAACACAAGCAATCTATATGTGAAAATACTTCAGATACAGATATGTTCATGGTATCATTTGTTCCATGGCGATTGGTAAAGAATTTGGAACACTCGGAGCCTTCGACCAGTACGATGCAAACAAAGGATATTTGGGAAATCTCACACCATCTTCTACAAAATACTGCAGACCAATTAAATTTGAATTTAAAAAGGAAACTGCTGTTACCATTAAATATGAAACCAGTTATATAAGAGCCCAAATTGCAACACTACGGCCATTAGAATTAGAAATAGATGGACATATAATTGAAAGTGTTAACGATGATAGACGGTAAAGTAGGCCAGGCGTTGACTGACACAAAGGCTTCATATAGCTGCATTATATGCCAAACCACATCAAGCAAATTAAACCAAGTCCCGGAGAAATCATTAGATAATACTAATGCATATGAATTTGGATTATCGCCGCTACATACAAGAATACGAATTATGGAGCACATACTAAAAATCAGTTATGATTTGGATTTTGGACCTACAGGATCAATAAGAAACAATGAAACCAACAAGGATTTAAGAAGTATAAAAAAGAAGCATGTTCAGGATGAAATTCGCAAATGTGGCTTTATTATAGACCAACCAAAACAAGGATCAGGCAATACGAATAATGGGAATACAGCAAGAATGTTATTTTCTGATCCCAAAAACGCATCTGAAATAACAGGTGTTGATATAAGTCTTATATCAAGATTTAAAACAATCTTTGATGTACTTGCATGCAATGAACAAATTGATTATCGAAAATTTGGGGATTATGCCAAAGAAACAGCTCGAATATATACTATCAAATATCCATGGAGAAATATGTCTTCAACGGTTCATAAAATCCTTAATCATGCATAGGATGTCATTAGGCATCATTCAGTACCACTAGGAGATCTGTCAGAAGAAGCCCAGGAAAAAAGGAATAAAGATTACAGATTTTATAGGGAGCACAATACCAGAAAAATGTCACGAGATTTTACGAACGAAGATCTGTTTAATATATTGTTGGCAACGTCAGATCCGCTCATCTCTAGCATTCGAAGTCAATGGAAAGTAGAACATCGGGACTTAGATGAAGAAGCAAAAGGGCTGCTACAGGACAAAGATAATACAAAACCAAATATGGAATATTTGGAAGCAATTTTCCAACCGAATCAATAGTAGATATAATAAATTTTATTGTTATTTAAGCAGTGTTCGAAAATAAACACTAAATATCGTTCTTTAATGTTCGGTTCGGTAGATTTGTGGAAAACACAAACGCTAATAGTGTTTGTGTAGAAATTCATTAAAAAAAATAACGTTTCCCTATTTGTCATCTTTCGAACACAAAAATAATGCTGTTTTCATCATACTCAACAAATGATGAGAACATTAAATTCCGTTCGGTTTTTTTTGAAAATCCAAGAACTTCAATGTGTTCGGTTCGGCTCGTTAATGTTCGTCGCTTTTTGCTGATAAAAAAAAAAACCAAACATTTTTTACAAAAACAAAATACACACACGAAAAAAACATTATAGAACATTAAAATATAATGTTTTTCTACAGTATCACTACAATTGTTCTGTTTTTTAACGAAGAACCGAACATTATATAATGTTCGGTTCTTTCTTGAAAATAGTTACGAACGGTATTAAGGTTTGTGTATGTTTACACAAACACTAAAAAAATAGATATCGTTCTTCGGTGTGTGAGCCGAACGCTAAATAATGTTCTGTTTATTTTCGAACACTGTATTTAAGCAAACAATATGTTTTTGTCCTTATTGTTATTTAAATAAAAAAAGAAAAAAAAATTTTAAAATTTACACTTATTTATTTTTTTAATCTAAAAAGTTTTCTAGTGGAACTGGTTCCAGTTGAACCTGTTGTAGAGTTGATAATGTAGAAACCTATTCACAAAATGATCATAGGTATTATTACATGCCTATACATTTTTTTTAAAGGTATAGTGGCATATACGAGGCGAATGTATATGCATATAAAGGTAATATGAATACCAATCTCTCCAGAAATATATAAAAATGTTTATATTTTTCAAAAGAAAACATTAAGTGTATGCTTGTAGAAGCAATTTATAGTCAGTTTGACATTTTTACTCCCATATGACTTATTCCAAATCAAATTTTTCAAACAAAAAAAAAAATTATTTGAGTAAAAAATTCTAATAATTCAGCACACCGATTTTTATACATTTAGAACAGTAATGTTTTCTAATATGTCCATTATTTTCTAGAAAATTCTGAGCAATATCGAATCGTAAATAATATTGCTTTTATTGAACAAAAAAAAAAAATTTAATGCCGTTTTCCGGGATTGGGAATTTGGGTATTTGTTTATCAAAAATGGGGATGTTTTTCAGTCCACTGTTTTTAGAACTTTTTAATCTACATAACTGCCAAAATTCATAATGATACCTTAATTCATGTTAGATTTATAGAATGTCAAACATTAAAATTATTAAAATATAGTGTAAATGAATAAAAGCGCTTTCAACATAGATCGCTATATTCGGCTATGCCGAATCTTATATACCCTTCACCATGGTTTGGAAAGAACAGAAGTTTATATATATATTTAAATACATGTATATATACATGTATATTTATAAAATATATATCGTTTAGTTTTATTTAATTATTTGCACATGATTGCGTGCTATTAAATATATTAAAAGTTTAATTAATATATAGCACGTTAAGTTTTGATCAAATTTCAGTATTTGGTCATGCCGACATCTTAAAGTATAAAATTACCATTTACTTTGGTGATAAAACTTGTAGTCGGGAAGTTCTATGGTTCACGAAAATAGGTATTAAAAAAAAACTATATTTTTGACATTACTTTTTTTTTTACCGATATTCCGAGTTTTTCTAAAGATTTCCGATATTTTGATATCTAAAACGTATGAATAGGTCATAATACAGCTCTAAAATTTTAGTTTTTATAAAAATGTTAATGTTTTTAGTCCTTTTTTGGAGTATTTTGCACATAACTTAACCATTTTTAACCGATTTGGCAGATTTATATACCAATGTGCTTAAAAATAATATTTCCATTAAATTGGCTTATAGGCATATATATATATATACCTACATATTTGTACATATATTTAAGCAAACTTAATTATAAAAAAAAACAAACTTAATTATAAAATAAAAAACAAACTTAATTATAAAAAAGAGTAACTTTTGGGATTTCAGTATTTTGATTATAACTCAGCCATTTTTTAACCGATTTGACAGATTTATATACCGACGTGTTTAGCAAGAAATTTACCATTTATTTGTGTTATAAAACTTGGACTCGGGAAGATCCATGGCTACCGAAAATGGGTATTTAAAAAAAAACCGGTTTTCCCGAGTTCTTTATGAAATATGTTCTACTTAAAATTTCCGATATTTTGGTATATAAGTCATTTCCATAGGACATATGACAGCCCTAAAATTTAGGTTTTTATACAATTTTTAAAACGTATGAATAGGTCATAATACAGCTGTAAAATTTTAGTTTTTATAAAAATGTTAATGTTTTTAGTCCTTTTTTGGAGTATTTTGCACATAACTTAACCATTTTTAACCGATTTGGCAGATTTATATACCAACGTGCTTAAAAATAACATTTCCATTAAATTGGCTTTTAGGCATATATATATATATATATATATATATATATATATATACCTACATATGTGTACATATATTTAAGCAAACTTAATTATAAAAAAAACAAACTTAATTATAAAAAAGAGTAACTTTTGGGATTTCAGTATTTTGATTATAACTCAGCCATTTTTTAACCGATTTGACAGATTTATATACCGACGTGTTGAGCAAGAAATTTACCATTTATTTGTGTTATAAAACTTGGACTCGAGAAGATCCATGGTTACCGAAAATGGGTATTTAAAAAAAAAAAAAATAATTTTGGTCATAACTTTTTTGTATCTGAACCGATTTTCCCGAGTTGTTTATAAAATATGTTCTACTAAAAATTTCCGATATTTTGGTATATAAGTCATATCCATAGGACATATGACAGCCCTAAAATTTAGGTTTTTATACAATTTTTAATTTTTTTTGTACGGGAGGTACCACGCCCACTTCTCCAATCCCGCCCACATTTTGTAGGGTGGTGTGTATTGACAACCTTAATGTTTGTACCTAATTTGGAAACTTTGGCTCTTGCCGTTCTCCAGATATACAGAAAAAAGCAATAAAAATACAACAACAACAAGGGATTTTTGGAAAAAATTAGAGGCAGTCGTGGTTTTTTGATCATATCTCAGCCATTTGTGGACCGATCTTGCTGAATTTCAATAGCAAGAAATGGTGGACTATATGTGACATAAATGTAAAACAACCTAGCCGCTATCATGTCTGGATTATCCGGAAAACACATATCAAACGTAAGACGGACAGACGGACAGACGGACAGACGGACAGACGGACATCGTTAAATCAACTTCTCTTCTCATATGGACCCAGAATATATATACTTTATGGGGTCTAAAATCAATATTGTGGAAATTACAAACGTTATGACAAACTTATATATACCCTTTTACACCTGTGGTGAAGGGTATAATAATATTTTTAAGGTTTGACATTCTATAAATCTGACATGAACAAAGATATGCTAACGAAATTCGGCAGTTATGTAGATTAAAAAGTTCTTAAAACAGTGGGTTGAAAAAAAATCCCACTTTTTTAATAAAAAAATACCATAGTTCTCAATCTCAATCATTAGCATTTTCATACTAAATGCTAAAAAACATCAAAAGTTCAACTTTGACCTTAAATTTCTCAACAACTACTGAACGGATTTTAACAAAATTAAAACTGTAAAAAAGTTCAAGAAGTCTTCTCTCCTGTAAAAAAAAAATTGCAAAATTATCTCTATCGGTTCAAAAGTTACAGATTTTTGGCCGATGAAAAACGATTTTCAGCCACTGTGCGCCGTTGTTTTTTTTTCGAAAATAATTTTGTGTGACTTTGTGCATAAATAGGGCAACATTTTGTTTATAAAAAGTGGGACTGTTTGAATAAAAAAGGTGCGACCTTTTGTTAAAAAGTGCGACTTTTGTGTGAAAAGTGTAACTTTTTGTGTAAAACGTTGGACTTTTTTACAGAATGTGCGGCTTTTTAAAAGTGTTACTTTTTGTCTTAAATATATCACTTTTATGTAAAAGTATGACTTTTTTTAAAAAAGTTTAATTTTTTATTTATAAAGTGTAAGTTGTTATCGAAAAAAATTTGACTTTTTGGATAAAAGTGGTGCGACCTTTTGTAAAAAAGGTCTACTTTATCTGTAAAAAGTGTGACTTTGCCATACTTCTTTACAGAATAAGCAGTCTTTTTTTTTACAAACTATGTCTAAAAATATGACTTTTTTTGTAAAAATGATTACTTTTTCTTAAAAAATGCGATTTTTTTTAATTAAATACGTAAATACTAGGGTATTCATTTAATCGACCTTTTGCTTTAATCGGTTAATCGCTCGATTAATTAACCGAGGTTTTGGTTTAACCGGTTAATAATCGGTTAATTTTGTTTTTGATCGGTTAACCGAGTAATCAAATTTTTTTATAAGTTAAGTAACTTCAATATATAAAAATGCATTAATTGTTTATTATTTGGAGTTTATTAGTAAAAAAAGAACAATAACATACCAAACATAAAAATTCTTGAACTAAAACGAGCAAACAAAATAACAGTTCATAAATATGTAATATAAATTATTTCAATTAATACATAAGGTGTGCTATCGAGTCATATCGTCATAATAACCTAAATAATACTTACAATTGCTTAAAATAAATAAAAAATAAAACTTTTAACGCTGTGTTCATTGATTCGTCATAACTGTACAGTAGAAATCTAAATTATAAGCGGTAGCCTACAACAGTCATATCGTCGGCTTATTGTGCAAAGCTGCTAACTCACTTAGCACATTTTACAGGAGAGACAAAAAACTTTTTATTTTCCCTATTAGCAGCTTGATAGAAAACTAAAAATACTGTTAGCTATACACACTTCAATACTTAAATAGAAGAAAAACTACATGCTGGTCGACGAGGCGTATCTTTCTCTACCACACGGCATCAACATATCAATTTACATAAAAAGTGGATTTAGCCGGCTTGCATATTTAGCCGACAATATATATTTCTTGTAATTATTTTAAGCGATTAGACTTTGTGACTACCTTGTGAATCCCCCAAATATGTATTTATAAAAAAATAAACTGAGATAATTTCATTAGTTATTTCAATAGTTAAAGGAGATCTTATAAAATAATCTTTTAGAAAAGTAATTTGGTTTAAATGTTTAGGATTAAAGCGATTATTTTCTTTAGTTTTGACAAAACTTGACTTGGAAAAAATTCTTTTCCTTATCGTAGATCTAATTTCTCAGTCCTTTTCCGGGATTTTTCTAAACATATAAAATACTAAATTATGCCATTGGAGTTTTTTAAAATTTTTCGATACTATCGTATTGAATAAACTATCGAATTTTTTTGCATACGATAGAAACTGACGTATCGAATGAAAACTCGATAAATGTAATGTCGAGTTACTCGATATCGAATGCTATTATTTCAAATTCAATACATTTCATTGGATATCGAGTTTCATGATACCAAAATAAAGAATTTCGATCAATTTTGCTTGATATCGTATGCGATGATTAGGCCCCTGATATGAGAAGATATGTATGAGAAACGTGAAACAAAAAAAGGTGTAGACAATCAAACATTTAATCCATTTTTCGGCACATTCCTGCTGATCGACGATGAAGATAAAAAAATTGAAAAACATTGTAATATAAGTCACCGGTCGGCGGAAAATGGGAAGGGCACTGAACACTAGGGTGTCCCAAAATTTTTTTTGTAAGAGGCTCAAGCATAATTTGAAAGTTTATAGGGTAAAGTATTTTTGATTTTTTTTTTTTAGAATTTTCGGAATAGGTTTAGAGGTCGCGCAAATGGAGTTTTCATAAAAAAACGGAGTTTTCTGCCATTTACACTATGGAACATTTTTGGGATTATTGTCTGGGGGGTGAGAAATTCCAAGTCAGGGTGATGGTACTAGGTCAGTATAGTAAAACCCTCAAAGGGTTTGGCGTTCGTATGTGTCAGTTTTTTTTTATGACATTTTAAATTTTTTTTCCTTATCTTGATGTTTACTTTTCAAATTTATATGAAAGGTATTAAAACTAGGGACGCGATTTTGAAAACAATTAAGAAAAACAAAAATGGAATTTTGTCCTACAGTTTCCGAGTTACACTATTTTTATAGTTTGTACCTTAAAAATGGTGATACTTTTTGCGTTATAATTATTGTATATTTCCATAAATTTTTATAGTTAGGTTTTAACTGTCATTAGCTTCTGACATTTATTGATCTGAATCGTTACACGCTGTCATTTTCACTTTCTATTTTATGTGTGCTCCAGGGGTTATCAATCGGGCTCGCTGAATGATGAAAATTATCTATTCTTTGAAAATATGCATTTTCCGAAACCAGTTGCAATCTTATATAGACAAATCAACAGTTGATGCCTTGCTTGAATAAAGTTCATTTATTTTAAGAATATGTATCAATTATTGGTACCGTATCAAGGGCCAGCTCCTCTCAATCTCAATCAGATCTGAGCCTATTAAAGGAATTGGATAGTTATAAAATTATTAATAAAGCCGTTGAAAAAGCCTCGCTTAAAACTATTCTAGGTCATCAGTGGTACTTAACTCCGAAATTGGCTGCCTGAGCGTTTTTTGATGAACGTATCGACACCAAAACTTAGCACTTAAGGACAAAAAAAACTTGCAGATACTCCATGGAGCGATTACGAAGTAGCAAACAGAAGAAAAATCTAGAAATAAAGAAACTCAACAATTTATTTCAAAAGCCAGTCTAACTTTTTTTGAAGTTTGCAATATTTCAATCGATTTTTTAAAAATAGATCCAGAGAATTGGAAAGCTAACAAGTAATTTCAAGAGGCAAAGAAAAAAGTTCAACAATTACAAGTGGTAAATGATGTGGTAGAACGAGGTGTGGCTTTGGCTAATACTTATATTAATGTCACAACTTCTGAAACTGATTACCAGAACTTGTTGCAAGGTATAGAACTACATCGCAAGAACCTCAATAAATGATTTTTCACAGAGCTGGCAAACAGCTTATAATAACATATACTGGGTATAAAGATAAAAACGGGTATAACTCAGGAATAGTAGGAACAAATTTAAAAATTGTTTATTCGTAATAATTAGAATTAATTTGTCTTTCAAACTGCATCATTAGTTTTAATACCTTTTATATAAATTTGAAAAGTAATAAACCGTTATTTACAGAATTTGTTAAAAAATTACAAAAAATTGTAATTAAGAGTATCTAAATGAGTACACTCATCACCAAAACTTATAATTTTTTCACACAGGACTAAAGCTTGGACACTTTTCTTTAAAACTGTTTCCTCAAAAGTGAAGAAACTCGTGGTATTAACCAAGTTATGAGTCAAGTTAAATAAATGGCTGAAAACTCCGTTTTTTATGAAAACTCCATTTGCGCGACCTCTAAACCTATTCCGAAAATTCTAAAAAAAAAAAAAATCAAAAATACTTCACCCTATAAGCTTTTAAATTTTAGTTGAGCACCTATGAAAATCACAAAAAAAAAATTTTTTTGGGACACCCTACTGAACACCTGTCTTGTTTGAAGAAAAAAAATATTTTCCTTACACATAGGTACATTTAAATAATTAAAAACACAAAAAAAAATGTTATAATACTACAAAATATTGAAATTTTAGTTACATCGGTTAATCGGTTAATCGACTGAAATTAACCGGCTTAATCGTTAATCGAAAAAAGCCAATTTGAAATTAACCGATCAGTTGATCGGGTAGTAATTAATCGGTTAACCGATTGACGGTTAACCGAATGAATACCCTAGTAAATACGTTTTTGTAATTTTTTTGATTTTTTATAAAGCGTTACTTTTGTGATTTTTTGGATAAAAAATTGTGCGACGTTTTGCCGTATTAAAAGTGTGATATTCAGTTTTAAAATTGTAATTTGTTTCACAAAATTTTACTTCTTTTTGTATAAAAAAGTTTGACTTTTCGTATGACCTTTTGTATAAAAAGTGTGCATTTTGCGTAAAAGGTTACATTATGTGCAGGTTTTTTACGAAAACTTTAACTTTCTCTAAAAAAATATTTTTTTTTGTAAAAAGTGTGATTTTTTCTTAAAAATGGTTTGCGTGAACAGCGTGTTTCTTTCCATTTGATGTAATACTAAATCGATAAACACAACAAATTTTTATTCAATATTTTAGATTTTTCAATTCTGTTTAAATACGTTTCATATTTCTCATTTCATTTTTATTTCCTTCTTATTTAGTTCTATTCATAACACAAGTGTTTGCTCTTTTACCTGTCTCAAATATCTATAATAAAAATGCAAATAAGCTTAAATATTCCTGGATCAGCATTCCAACTTTGTATTCTTCAGTTATAATGAATTTGAATGTCTCTGAATTTTGTATTGTTTTAAAGTACATCTTTCACAATGGCTTCGGTTTTCATGCATCAGGTAATTAAAAAAAAAAAACCAAAATTCAAATCTACGAGTATTCAAGTGTTAATAAAATATTATTAATTATCCTTTTTAAGGAACAATTGAACTGTTTTTTGTGTGTCTTCTGGAGCATGTATATTTTTGGGAGATCACGAATTATTAAAACTTATTAATATTTATTATTTAATATTTAGTTATTAATAGCAACTTGGTAAAATTAATTTTCTTTTAAGAAATAAATTTTTAGTATTATTAAAGCATAAAAATGAAAATGCTTTTATTTCAAGCTCGAGGCCGGTATTGAAAATAAATTTTATTTTAATAGTTGCCGATATTTAGACACTCTTTGAGTATCATCATCTCCGGCTTGTAAATAAATAATAATTTATATTGACCACGGAAAATTACTTTTCATTTCTTTGCAGAGTCTGTGGTTCAACTTTTTTTTCGAACAACAGACGCTGCAAAGAAATGAACAGTAATTTTCCGTGGTCAATATAAATTATTTTTTTTTTTTTTGCAATATTTGCATGACAATCGTTTATAACAAACGTTGCACTCACTTTGTTTGCAACCGCCATTTAATTAATCAAATATTTATAATGTTTTGCAATTTCGGTGTAGAGTAAAAACATTAAACGGACATTTAAAAACTTTAGTTGATTAAACACAACCTTTCATTTTCCCCATCAACGTTGAAACGCTAACAACTTTGTTTAAGCATTTTGTTTATGTCGTCGCGAAAATTATGTTAATTTTTTTGGAATCATGATTTCTCGGCAAAAGTTAGAAAACATTTTAAAGATGTATCAAGATGGTTTAACCCAAAGGAATAATGTTAATAATAATTTTAAAGTTGTCATGAATAATCAGACTCAGAGCATAAATATTATGCAGAAGGAATTAAATGGTGGCGATAAAGAAATTTGGCGAAGATCAAGAGCGAAAAAAATTAATGCTCTGGATGAGGAAGTGGAAGATGTTGAGATGTTACGTGATGATCGGTATTTTAGTTATGAGTGATGATTAAAGTTGTATTGTGGTAAGAAGTTTTACTTTTAGGAACACGAAAACTCCAGTTGAAAGTGTTTTCAGGCCTGCATGGGATTTAAGTGTGATTAAAGCGAATAAGAACTATGAAGCGGAAGAGAGTGGTAGTCAGGCGACCAGTGGTGAAATAAAAAATAGTGTGGAGGATACATTTCATAGAGCCGTGAGTCCGAGTGAGTTTGAACTTTTATTTTTGTAATACCTTTAATCGAACTTATTCTTTATATTTCAGTCCTTTTTCTCGGTCAATGTTGTGCCCTAGTGCCTGTCATGGGCGTTTTGAATCCAAATCCAAAACATTTAAAATTTTCCTACAAATCCTGGCAAGTTATTCTTACATTATTTTTTATGTGCTGTAGCTCCATAATGACCCTTAATATGCTAAAGTTTTTATTGAATATTGGCATCAATGCAAAAAACTTTGGTAAGCATTGTTGCATTTTAATTTAAATAAATAAAATTACATGATTTAATAAGAGTCACCTTAAACGTGTAGTTGGGTTGGTTTTCTTTGGCTGCGTTCAATGCTCGACTGTGCTGTTTGCTTCACTGGCCCCACATTGGCCTAAAATTATGCGATATTGGTCTAGGGTTGAGGTTATTTTTACGCAAAAGCCCTACGAAATGCCCAAACGAGCTTTGGCCAGTAGGGTACGAGTTTCGGCGTTATTTATTATAATTGGATCGGCTGGTAAGGAGAGAATAGTAATTTTATATCGTTTTTGGTTTTGTAATCTATTGTAAAATTTTTTTTTATGTTTTAGTGGAACATGCCATGTACTTGTCCTCCGCCGTTATATCCTATAAACGTAGCATTCAGTTGTGTGCTTCGGTTCGAAATTATACCGAGGAGGTCTCATTTGAGGATTTTATACGTCGTAATTATAATTATGTGTTTGAAATTTTAAATTATAATTTGTTTGTGGGATTATTTATATTGGTGAGTTTTACAAATTTCGTTTTTGAGTTTTCCAATTTCACATTTATATAATTGGACATTTAGCTGCTATTTAATTTTCAAAAAAGTTCGGATTTTTATACAAAAATATAATTTTTCATAAAAATGTGTTGAAACTGTACCAAGTTTTACGAAATGTCCCAACCATAACCAAAAAAACCAGTTACAGCCAACTCACACGGCGACTTTTACGACGTCGTTTTTTTACCTCTAACAAAAAGACTCGGCTTGTGTTTTTCATGTCGTTTTCTTATATTTCTTTTTAAAGTAATTTATTTTTTTCCTTCTTTGAAGTGTCAGGTTAATACAGTAAGACCTCGATTATCTGTAACGGACAGGATTGGGAGTCTGCTGGATAATCATTTTTTCCCGGTTAATTGAATAACAATTTTTCGCAGTTTCTTTTACTTTATAAACCATTTCCTTAACAATGCATGTTTCTATAAATATGCACAGAAAAAATGAAAAACCAACAGCCCACAAATTAGAGCCAGCCATTTTAATGTATTGGACGCTCTAAAATTAGAACATGTGGTTCTAATTTCTTGAAGTTTTGTTTTTATTTCTACTAGGAATTTTTTTTATGACTTTGAACTTAATAGGCGAAAACTCAATTTAAACGCTCTAAAACTAGAATAGGGTGTTCTTATTTCTGGAATTTCTTTTATATTTTGTTTTGAATTTTCACTACAAATTATTATTTTCGCTCACTTAAGTAAAAATAAAACGGGGAATCACCGAGTTATTGGTGGTATGAAATTTAATATGCTTGAAGGTCAATTATGAATTTAATACATATGTTCAATTAATTAAATGTTATTAAAAAAATTGTTTGAGTTAAAATACTATTCATTATCTATCACTATTTCATTATAATTTTATCATTTTCTGTAAAAAAAATGTCCAGAAATTCGAACTGCCCGGTGCACAAAGTGGTTCTAATTTGTGAGATTCTACCGTATTAACAAAATTCTGTACTGATTTTCCACCAGCAAACAAATTGATCATATCAATTAACACGTTTGTAAGTTTAAGATTTTCTTGCTGTTCAGTTTCAATCAATAGGTTTAATTGATATATGACCACCAGCAAAAGAGGCTTAATAAAACGTAAGCACAAATTAAAATATTTTTTTCAATCAACACAGTTAATTGAAACAATTAAAAAATTGTTTGAAAATTTTAAATATTTTAAAGTTTGTGTGTATGTTTTCATATTTGCAAATATACACACACACATTATAATTTTTATTTTCAATTAACGGAAATTAATTGGAGCAATTGAAAAAATTTTTTGAAACAGCATTTTTGAATTAATTGAAAAAATTTTGGTGAACATTTTTTCTGTGTGGTTTTCATTTAAATTTTCCACTAACATATTATCCAATGCATCCTTTTTTATAAATTTTCTTGCCACTTGTGAGAACAAATATTCCATTCTGGAAAGCAAAATATGAATCCTGGCGTCCACGCTTTGCATTTCAATATTAATGTTCTAAAATACAACATAAATTTTGCAACAAACACATGATGACCAAATCCTGCTATCGATATGATCATACCACAGTTAAAAAGGGGTACGCAGGGGTACTGCGTTATTTTTAATATGAAAAAGTACTGAAAAAAGTATCAAAGTACTGAATTTTTCAACACTGCTACAAATACTTTTTAACAATGACATGGTCCATGCTTGCATTACATTGAACCAGTCCATGGAGTAGTCAATTTTATCAAAATGGATCAGGTAGTTCAATATTATTTGCAGGGTACCTACATACATTCTTGTTAAAACACACACACACACAACATTTCTTCTGCCTTAACTTCGGAATTTATTAAAAGTCTTGGTCGGCCAAACCAAAAACATCTGAACATATCGACTGCCGAAACACTTTGTTCGAAGAAAAATCTATTTTTTTATTTTGACTGCTATTTTTTAAACACTGATTTTCTATACAATTAGCAATAAAAATATGTCGTGAATTAAATTTATTTTATTTTGAGAACGTCTTTTCTAATGCTCTCACTTATAGACACTTATTCTGCCAACAGTGCTACAATTCTTTCAATAAATTTTATACATTTTGTAAACAGAAAATAAAAAACAAAAGAAAATAAAAAATTAAAACAATTAAATGAGAGAGAATTTGAAGTTACTGCCGACGTTATAATTATGGGCTTGGAGATTTTTGCTAGAAGTTGAAGACTCAATTCTCTTGAAACACTTTGTGAATTTACCATTTTCAATTTCAACATAATTTGAACAAAATATCTATTAGTATCACCCTGTGATACCCTTTTACAATCCACACACTTAACCACTTACTTTTATTACTATTAAAATATCATTTCTTAGAACGGTAATACTTTATCAATTAAACCTTTTGTCGTTCATTAAATAAACGTCTTAAAGAAAAGTTCGTATTTCGTCTCGTGTACTTAGTTTGACTTATTTGATTCCTTAAACTCTCACACAGGTTATGGGCCCAGTGTGCCAAATAAATAGTTCGAATTAAGTCGGTCGAGTTTTTGTCTAAACGTTTGGTATTTTAAATACAGTGTGTTATTGTTAATTGTTTTTCAACATTTTATGAAAAATGTCGAGTTCGATGCAGATCGAATAGTTGGGTGAAAACAACTACGCAAGTTGGTCCATTCATATGAGAAGTCTTCTAGTCACGTTGGACTACTGGACAGAAGTTGATGGTTTTTGTTCTTCAACAGCAACAGCTGACGAAAAAGCGCAGTGGAAAGTTTTAGACCAAAATGCTTTGGCAACTATCACGCTAAGTATTAAACCTACAGAATTAATACACATCAAGAGGTGTAAAGCTTCTAGAGAAGCATGGGAACAATTAAACGCAGTTTATATAGCCAAAAGTCCAGCTCGAAAAGTTAATTTATTTAAAAAACTGATACGTTTTAAAATACAAGATTCTCTTGGTTACACACAACAAATAAACGAGTTTAGCAGTTTGGTTGAATCGTTAAAAGAAATTGATGTTTCAGTTCCCGATGACTTTACTAGTGTTTTGTTGCTTTGTAGTCTCCCCGATGACTTTGAAAGTTAATGTTACTCATGCGGGAAGAGAGGACACATAAAATCACAACGCAATAAAAAGGAAGTTAAGTAAATTTTGATTTGTTTCTGTAATTTTTTTTTAAATTAAATAAAATGGAGATTATATTCATATGTATTCAGCTAAAAACTTAAATTAAGTACGCAAGTCTATAATATCGTACACTTCAGCTTCACCGATTTCATTACTGGAGTTTTGACCTACATACTTATAGAATTAAATAGTGACTGAATATAAAATTCACTTAATATGTTTTTTTATATTAGTAATGATAACAAAAAATGACAAGTTGTTAAACAAAATCGCCGAAATAATATAAATGCTAAAAATAGCTAAGTTAATCGCCAGTTATATCAGAAATCGCCATAAAAGTCGCCAGTCGCCAAATGGGAAATCCCATCACCAAACACGTTTCGAAATCGCCACGTTTGGTGAGAAATCGCCATATCTGACAGCCCTGCAGCGAAGCATCATCACACACGAGTGGAAATAAAAAGCTGTTCTCTTAAATAAAGAGCATAAACAAAAGGTAGAAATCGCTTCGGGTCAGGGTTGTCAGATTTTTTTGAGCTCCATCGCCAAACCGGATGTCAGAATTCGCCAAAAATCGCCAAACGTCAATTTTGTTTAGTTTATGAAATCTTTTTTTTTTTTAATTAAATTTCGCATACAAAAAAAAGCTGATTTAATATTGCATTCAAAAATCGCCAAAATCTGAGAAAAAATACAAAAAAGTCGCCGAAAGTAAATTTTGCTTAGTAGCTGTTATTTTTTTTAAATAACATAAAATAGAGATCATTTATTCAGTTAAAAAAAAATTAAATTAAGCACACAAGTCTATAAGATCACTTCAGGCTCATCAATTTCATTACTATTGTGTTGACCTGCAGACGTACTATTAGATTTAAGCAGTGTTTAAAAAACTGCAGTCGAAGTTAAAAACCGCCATCTCTTCCACTTTTTCATTTGTCATTGGTCAAAAAAAAAAAAAAAAAAAACATTTGCTTTTACTTGCAATTCATTAAATGTAAATAGTCGCTGTCAAACCAAATCAAAAAGCGAAAAATTGTAGACAAATTTCGTTTTTTGTTCCACAGGTTTTGGATTCGACTACAGTTTTTTAAATCTTGGATTAAAAAAGTGACTGAATAATTCACTTAAAATGATAATAAAACGAATATCATGTGAAAAAATTTGCCAGATTTTTTTTAAACTAGTAATGATAACAAAAAAGGACAAACTGTTCAAAAATCTATAAGTATATATAATATGTATAAGTATATATTTATATATATTTAGCTGGAGAGGCCTAACTCCGCTTATGAAAATAAAAGTGCAAATTTTTATTTCAAAATCGCTGAAATAATATGAATGGTAAAAATAGCCAAGTAAATCGCCAGTTATGTCAAAAACCGCCACAAAAGTCGACAGTCGCCAAACGGAAAATCCCATCGCCAAACACGTTTCAAAATCGCCACGTTTGGCGATAAATCGCCATATCTGACAGCCCTGCTTCGGGTGATTGCGTATATGCAGATGGCATAAGTAATGTAATTTTAAAATCGGATTATACCGACGTTACTCTATGCAATGTTCTCTTTGTGCCAAAGTTAAATGCTAATTTTTTATCAGTAAATAAAATAATTAATCATGGAAACAAAGTGCATTTTTCAAAAGAGAAAGTAATTGCAAAAACAAAATTTGGTGACACTATTTTTGAGGCGCAGTCAAAGTGTGGTATTTTTACAACAAAGTTTTTATTAAAAGAACAAAAAGTTTGGCATAGAAGATTTGGCCATGTTAATATTCGTGATTTGGTGAAGATGTCTAAACAAGAAATTGTTCGTGGAATGAAAATTGATAAAATTGAAAATTTTTCATGTATTACCTGTGCTATGTGTAAAATAACTGTGCAACCATTTACAAGTTATGGCGAGCGTTTTACAAAGAAACCACTGGAATTAGTGCAAACAGATATTTGTGGTCCAATGAGGATCTCGAGTGGAGGCGGTTCGCGCTTCTTTATATCTTTCATAGATGATTTTTCCCGTTTTACAACCATATATTTTTTGAAAAACAAATCTGATGCCTTAGCAGTTTTTAAGGATTTTCACACAAATGCAGAAAGGCAGACTGGCTTAAAACTGAAAACTTTACGAAGTGACAACGGCTGTGAGTATATAAATAAAAATTTTCAAGATTATTTATCGTCAGCAGGTATATTACACCAAACGACTGTGTGCTATACTCCGCAACAGAATGGTATTGCCGAAAGAGCAAATAGAACGTTAATGGAAATGGCCCGTTGTCTGCTGATGGATTCAGGTTTACTACATTCGTTATGGTCTGAAGCCGTAATACCGCAACATACCTTCGAAATAGGTGTCCCACGAAAGTATTGAAGAATTGTACGCCCTATGAATGTTGGTTTGGACGCAAGCCTTCTGTTTTTCATTTACGTACATTTGGTTGTAAATCAATCGCTTTAAATAAAAAACCTGGTCGTTCTAAACTTGAAGCAAAGGCAAAATGTATGTGTTTGTTGGCTATTCCCACAAAACTAAAGGTTATCGTTTGTACGACAATGAAAGTAAAACAATTCTCATTGCTCGCAGTGTTATATTTTTTGAAGAACTAAATTCTAAATCAGTGGATAATAGCGAAAATGGAATCAAAACAAACATTGAAAGCAACAACATTGATGATTGGTTTGACATTGAAATTAATGTAGAAAATATTAATGCAGCAGAACAAACAATATCCCAAAATATAGAAACTGATCAAACTACAGAAGTCGATGATGAGAGTTCGGGAGACGAAAACAACAATATAGCAGCTGGTATAAAACGCAAGAGGGAAACACCACGATTGGAAAAAATTGGAAAATGAGGAAGTCCTAAAAAGGTGTACGTAGTTGAAAATTCTGATAGACTTAATGAGTTAATGGCAGTTAATGATGATCCAAATACGGTGCACGAAGCAATGGAATGTGACAATGCAAATTTCAGGAAAGAGGCTATGGAATCCGAGAGCAAAATAACCACACATGGGACCTAGTGGATAAGCCTAATGGAAAAAACATTATAGGCTGTAAGTGGGTATTTGTCACAAAGAGAAATTCATTGGGAAAGGTCGAAAAATACAAAGCACGCCTTGTGGCACCAGGCTTTTCACAAAAATATAACGTTGACTATAACGATACCTACTCCCCAGTGGCAAGATATTCTGCAATACGTATGATATTTACTATAGCTGCTCAAAAAAAACTATTGTTAAATCACATTGACGTTATAGCAGCATATTTAAATGGAGATTTACAACCCCAAATGTTTGTTGATGAACGTTACCCAGATCGTGTTTGCAAATTAAATTTTTTTTTTTTTTAAATTTTTTTTTTTTTTAATTCCCTAAGCTAATCTCGCGAAGCTGTACGCTTGTCTGCAGGAACCAGAGTCTCTGGCGGGAATCGAACCCGCAACCCCGGCGCTGATAGACTAGCTCACTACCAGCTAGACTACCGGGGCACTCAAATAAATCGCTTTATGGTTGAAGCAAGCCGGGAGGGATTGGTACCGTAAAATAAATAAAATATTAATTGATCTCAATTTCGTTCGGTGTAAAACCGATAATCTATATATATAAAAATGAAAAATGTTTGTATGTTTGTTTGTCTGTTTGTTTGTTGGCTTATAGACTCCTAAACTACTGAACCGATTTTCCTGAAAGTAACATCATGTAAGCCCTAAAAATAAAATAGGCTACTTATTTTTTCGATAGGGGCAGGGGAATTGGTACCCCCCATTGGATGCCAATATTAAATATCGCATATCTTAAGAGCCGCTGCACGCATTTTGTTGAACTTTTGGTAGTAGGATATTCTAAGCCCCAAAATTTAAATAAAATACTAGCAGGGGAAGTGGTTCCCTCCATAGGACGCCAATGTTTTATATAGCATATCTTAAGAACTATTATAGCGAGAATGTTCAAACTTAGTAGAAGTCACTCTTATGGTATACTACTCTATTGAAAATAAAAATAAAACGGGTAGGCTCTGGGGGGAAATACCTCTCCTAGGATGCATATATTAAATATCGCTCAACTGAATAAATATTAAAGGGAGAGTCATCAAACGTAGTTAAAGCTTCTATTATGGCAAACTTTAAATTTCAGTATAGTAACGGGCGGGGTAGACAGTGGAGGAGCAGTTCCCCTCATAGATAGAAATATTAAAAGGAGCCGCTGCACGTATTTTGTTGAACTTTTAGTAGTAGGATCCTCTGAGCCCCAAAATTGAAATGAAATAGCAGCGGGGGAAGTGTTACCCCCCATAGGACGCTAATGTTTTATATCGCATATCTTAAGAACTGTTATAGTGCGAATGTTCAAAATTTGCTGAAGTCACTCTTATGGTATACTACACTTTTGAAAATAGAAATAAAGCGGGTAGGCATAGGAGGGAAAATACCTCCCATAGGATCCATATATTAAATATCGCTCATCTGAAGAACTATTAAAGGGAGTGTCTTCAAACGTGGTTAAAGCTACTATTATGGTAAACTATAAATTTCAATATAAAATGGGCGCGGTAGACAGGGGAGGGGCAGTACCCCCAGATAGAAAGAGTAATAAGAGCCACTGCACGCATTTTGTTGGACTTTTGGTAGAAATTGAAATAAAATAGCAGCGGGCGAAGTGGTACCCACCATAGGACGCCAATGTTTAATATCGCTTATCTTAATAACTGTTATAGTAAGAATGTTCAAACTTTGTAGAAGTCACTCTTATGGTATACTACACTTTTGAAATAAAAATAAAGCGGGTAGGCACAGGGGGGGAAATACCTCTCATAGGATGCATATAATAAATATCTCTCAACTGAAAAACTATTAAAGGGAGAGTCTTCAAACGTGGTTAAAGCAGTGTAGCGAAGCCCACCGGGTTAAGCTAGTTGTGTAAATATACCATGCAAACAAATGGTGAGCTAGTTTTAATAGCTATTTATGTTGACGACATATTGTTGTCGTGCTCAAATGATACAACAATGACAATGATTGTGTCACAACTAAATCAACATATTGATGCCGTAGATAGAGGTCCAGTTAAATATTACTTAGGTATGGAGGTTGAAAGAGATGGAGTGAGAGGAGCAATAAAAATTCATCAGCTGAAATATACGAAAGAGCTAATTCAACAATGGAAAATGGAGAATTGCAAGCCGATAGGTACTACTTTTGCAGCTGGTACAATTTTAGAAAAGTGTACAAAGTAATATTGTTCTGGTTAAATGTTAAGACCTATCAATCATTGATCGGTTCGTTGATGTATCTAGCTGTGATATCTCGTCCCGGCATTGCACATATCGTGTTCAAGTTATCTCAGTTCAACACAGACCCCGAAAGAGAACATTTTGTAGCAGCCTAAAATTTTCTGAGATATCTAAAGCAAACCCCCAAAGGTATGTTATGTTATTACTCTACTAATGGTTTAATATGTTACACAGATGCCGATTGGGGCTCGGACAATGATGACCGCAAATCATATAGTGGATACGTTTAGTTTCTGGCTGGTGGACCAATATCCTACGAGTCTAGGAAACAGAGTATCGTTTCTCTCAGTTCAATGGAAGCTAAATACGTGGCAATGTGCCAAGGAGCTAAAGATGTCGTATTTCACAGAAGTATTTTGTCCGAAATTGGCTTACCAGATTACACTAAATCGCCAACAACAATTATGTATGACAATCAGAGTGCGATGTTTCTAGTTCAAAACCCTGATGCACATAAAAGAAGCAAACATATAGATATACGATTTCATTATATCCGGGAAAATTTGAATCAAAAGAAATTATTATTACATATGGGCATTTCCGTCAAAAGGTCCACCGTGACCGAAAATTTAAAAGTTAATAAAAGCTGATTATTTTACGATATTGTTATAGAGAAATATTTAGATTTTACTAATTTTATAAATTTACTCATAAATTTGTTCTCTTAGATGAATAATTAGACCGCAAAATTGTGCAACCGTAATTTCTTATATGTGCGAATGTTTTATTGTATGATTTCTTTAATATTATCTTCCTGAAAAGAGGTGATATTTGATAAAAATTATTCCAAAAAAAATTTCTTACATGGTCTGTAATCTAAGGAAGAGTTCAAAGAGCAATATGTTATTCGAATTAACGGTAAATTTTTATATTGTTTTAATCATTATTCAGTTCAATTATTATGGAAAAAATTTCACGTTCGAAATGTCACGTATCGACCCAGATTTTGGCTTAAAAAAAAGAAAAAACAGAAGATTTTGGAATCAAACCAAGACATTTTAATGTTACATTGCTACGTAAAATTCTGAAAGTAGTTTGACTAAAAAATTGTGCCAGGTTTCGCTGAATTACGCCTTTTTATACATGGCTAAAAAAACTACTTCTGTTTTTTTCACGTTCGAACCGCTACTTCTTCTGCCATTATCTTTGACCTAGAATCGAGCCCTCCATAAACTTTAGCATAGATAACAGTGCTTTCTTAGTGCTTTAATTTAAGGGTTAAGAAAACGGTAAAATATTTTTTGCTTAAAATGTTATTGCATTTTTAATGCGTACGACTGTCACGTTCAACACTTTGGAATTACCCATATGTTAGTACAAATTTAAATATTGCAGATTTGTTTACTAAATGTTTAGGAAAGGCAAAACATTTAAAATTTTGTAATTTGATGAGTATTATATTTGAAACTGAAAATTAATATGTTTTGTAGCTATGCAAATATATTTTCTTTTTTGTAAAGTTTTTGGATTGAAGAGGAGTATGTTAGTATCACCCTCTGATACCCTTTTACAATCCACACACTTTACCACTTACTTTTATTACTATTAAAATATCATTTCTTAGAACGGTAATACTTTATCAATTAAACCTTTTGTCGTTCATTAAATAAACGTCTTAAAGAAAAATTCGTCTTTTGTCTCGTGTACTTAGTTTGACTTATTTGATTCCTTAAACTCTCACATCTTCTTTACAATCCAATAAAAATCGCAACTACATATTTCAAAAACACATATTTTTATTTAAAAATGAGAATGAGCATTCTTACTGAGATACCCTTTGTATTGGAATTTCATTCTGAACAAGCATGACTTTGAACTAGAAGAAACGCTTATCTGTTTGTTTCCCCAAGCAAAAATGTCATAACTGCTTTTAATGTACATTTTTGAAAGAGTATTATTTAACTCTAAATTTTAAAATTTAAATTTAAATTTAAAATTTAGAGTCTTAAACAGCGATCATCACGCTATGCCCCCGGTGGCCGAGCACTTTTCGTGAATTTCACACACACATAACACGAAGGTTAACGAAACAATTGTAAAAAGACATAATTTTAAAAAACAAGAACAAAACACATAGTAAATGTCTCAAACGAGTAAATTTATTTTCCTCTCTTTGCACTCACCACTACATACACATTTTTAACTGTCTCTCTTTGTGATGACCGCTGCTCTAAAAGTACAGGAAATTTAAATTTCTTAGAAAATTAATGCAAATTCCCAATTTGCACGATAATACATAAAGGGTGGTTAAATTGTAAGGGCCGATGTTGAATGTGAACCATACCTAAACGCCAAGTTTTTTTCCGAATTTTATTTGACATTTCTCTATTTCAGACTTACTCAATTTGAACCATGGAGAGATACACAATCCAATAACGTGTTAAAGTTATCCAGACTTATTATGAAAATTGGCGTTCAAATCAAAATGCATATCGTGCACTTCGTGATTTTTTTGGTCAATTTGTTCGTCCAAATGTGCGTACAATCGCAAAAATCGTGGAAAAATTCGAGCAAACCGGGTCTGTAGAAGATGTGAGAACAATTGCACCTCTCACGCTCGTCGTTGATGAACATGATGCATAAAGACTTGCATTTACACGCTTACAAGGTGCAATTGGCTCAAGAACTAAAGCCTCTTGACCATTCCAAACGTCGTGAATGGGCAGAATGGTGGCAAGAAATGGCAACAGTGGATGATCAATTTTCGAAGAAAATCATCTTCAGTGATGAGGCACATTTTCACCTCAGTGGATTCGTCAATAAACAGAATTGCCGCATTTGGGCGAATGAGAATCCAAGAGTGATTGTCGAAAAACCAATGCACCCACAAAGAGTGACTGTTTGGTGCGGTTTATGGGCTGGCGGCATCATCGGGCCGTATTTTTTCCAAAATGAGGCCGGTCAGGCAGTTACTGTGAATGGTGTTCGCTATCGTGAGATGATAACGAACTTTTTATGGCCCGAATTGGAAGATATGGATGTGGACGATATGTGGTTTCAGCAGGACGGTGCCACTTGCCACACAGCTAACGAAACAATGGCTCTTTTGCGCAACAAATTCAATGGCCGTGTTATCTCACGTAATGGCGATGTCAATTGGCCGCCAAGATCATGTGATTTGACACCGTTGGACTTTTTTCTTTGGGGTTATTTGAAAGAAAAGGTGTACGTCGATAAGCCAGTAACAATTTAAGAGCTAAAGGATGAGATAATTCGGCATATTAACGGCATAGAACCTCCATTATGCCTCAGGGTCATCGAAAATTTGGACCATCGGATGGAGGTGTGCCGCCGTAGTCGCGGCGCCCATTTGGCCGATATTTTGTTCCATACATAATTGAGTATTGGAAAAATTGAAAAAATTTACCAACTTTGATTTTTCTTCTGTCTTGTGTTTTGCCAAAGTAGTTCATTAAAGGTGATTCACCCATGTTGTGATTGATTTTTAATAATAACATTATTAGTTTCATGTGTGTTTCCCAAAATCTAAAAGTAGAATAAAAATATAAAATGGTGAACAAAAAAGGAATGTATCAGTATGTATTGTTTTTTCCCATAAGAATATATATTGGAAAGAAAATGAAGGAAAGAATACAACTTACCATTGCCATTACTACTATAATGCATTACAACCCATGTCACTTTATAGGAAAAAAATTAACATATTGGCAACTTAGCTCAAGTTTGTCCGGACAAATTATAAAAATAAAACAATTCAAGCTAAGAATTTGTATTAAGTTGTAAAGGTTGGGTTCAATTGGCAGCCGCAGTCAAGCACAGCTCACGTGGCTCCAGTAATCCAGTAATGATTCAATGAAGGAATGGGATCCTGTTCAAATCAATGTCGGAGAGTCGAGTTTTGTCCCAAAGGCTTTTTGACAAAATAGTATGGGTCTCAGGTCCCCAAATGCCGGGCAATGACAGATATGTTCCGTTGGCTCTTCCTCCTCCTCGTTCCTGCAGGTTATACATAGGTCATTGTAAGGGAGCCTTTTACTTTTATAAAAGTCGGTAACGAAAATTTTTTGTTTTTCTCCATTCGTAAAACTGGTTGGAGAAGCATCTCGCTTTTCGTCGTCATTATTTCTTAAGGGCAATCAGGCTTCTGTATTTGTCAACCTTCGGGCATTTAACGTTTCGTTCGCTTGGGTGACTGTACCGCGTAAAAGTTCAACCAAACAATAAAGCGGGATAATTAGGATAAAAAGTATAAAATTTCAATATTAAAAAAAAAAAAAAACTATTCCATAACCTCAGAGTATCTCTTGTTAAGGCTGCTTTAAATTCTTTTATTATTAAAGACCAGTGGCAGCTGAAAGTAATAATTGGAGCCAGCCCTCATTTCTTACATTAGTAACTTAAAGGTTTCGTTTTCTCTTTAACACATGTTATCGTGCAAGAAAACTGGCAAAATAAACCACACAAATTTGCTGGCGGTTAAGGCATCTCTGGTGAAGAGGTTTTTTCATATGTTGGCGATAATTTCTCTCGATTTTGTTTTAGAGATCGCACTATACGAGTTGTTAAAGATGGTGTTTCGTCAAACGAGTTCAAGATTCTTTCAGGGGTTCTGTAAGGCTCCGTTCTTTCTTTCTCCTGCTATTTTTCTTTTTTTTCTAAACGACCTCCCATGTCAAACTTTCTACTCTGTCTACTCTTTTGCAGTTGACAGCAACCTTGCCATTCGTATTCATTTGAATAGGTAGCTGATAGTGAGCTAGTCTATCAGCACCGGTGTTGCAGGTTCGATTCCCACCAGAAAAAAAAAAATATAAAGACCAAGCGTATCGGATGTTGGTGCTATGAGGCAAAACATGAATGATACGCTTGGTCAAGACCTTGATATAATCTCCGAATGGACCCGTAAGAATAGGGTCGATTTTAGTGTTTTATCGTTACTACAACGGGATGTGTTCTGATGAAATAAGGAATCTGGTTCCCGAAACTTGTACGTTTGTTCGTAATACGCGTCCCCTTTGTGATCGATCGGTGCATCGTACAACGCAATATATATGGAATAACTTTCCTACGGAAGTCTTGCCTCTCATTTTCAACATGAATAAGTTCAAATCGAATGTCAACAAGCACTACTCCCTCTATTCTCCTTCCCATAACCTATTTTTCTAGTTCCAACACGATTTAATAGCAAAAACAATTTTATCGTAAGCGACAACCTTCATACAAAATTAAAATTAAAAAAAATTAAAAATTAAATAAAAAGAAAATCTCCAGTAAGTTATATTTTTGTCGCACTACGAAATCTTGTATAAAACTTTAACTCATAACATAATTTTGTGGTGCGTTTATGATTGCCAATGGATCTCAAATAGGATCCATTTTCGAAAATGTGTCTCTAAGCCAAGGCGCTGGGGCAACTGAATTGTAATGAATTAATATGAAGAAATTTATATATAAATAAAATAAAAAAAATACTGTAGGGTAGGGTATCGTATATGGTTTGATTGAATATACTTTTTTTAATTTGCACCTTCTTTTATAAATATTTGAAATTTCTAAGTTGTATTAAACAGATCACAAATTTCGCCTGTACATTTATCTGGAACTATATGGATCTTTTTATAATGATGGTCAGCAAGGGAATCGCTTATCGTTTTGAACAAATCACAACACGCATTAACAGAGTAACGGACAAGGTAAGAAAATAACGTTTTTTTGGTAGCGTTTTACATAATTTTTTTATATATTTTTGTGTCCTTTTTCTATTTAATGTGTTTTATTTAAAAGGATACACCTGAAACTGTGTTCATTGAAATACGTGAGCATTATGTTAAATTGTGTGAACTTTTAGAATTCATAGATGATAATTTATCCGGCATAATTTTATTGTCCTGTATAAACAATTTATATTTCGTTTGTTATCAACTGTTAAACGTCTTTAAGTAAGTTTTCTTTGCTTGTTCTTTTTTTTTTCTTTAATCCTTATTAACATCTAGGGAGGCGATTTCCATGCAAATGCATGTTTTTTGTCGATAGTTTAAAAAGGATGCCGACCAATTATCTTTCCGAATCATTAAATTTGCATTAAAATGCCATCGATTTGTTTAAGCATATTGTTGCATATTTTGGTGAAAATGCATATTTGTGCATATGTAGGTTTAAATGCATATTTTGAAATTTTTCAGTGATTTTTTCTTTAATTTCCATATAAAAAAGTTCTTAAAAAATTTTTTAAATACACGAAAAACCATAAAAAAAATTTTAGAATCAAATGGGTAGGTAATCCATGTCAAATCGACCAAGAGTGGGACCCGACCCCATTTGATTTTAATGAAATTTGGTGAGAAGGTTCCTTTTATCCTATTAGGAACATATATGAACGAAAAAACGCTTTAGTTTATTGAAATTACTAAAAAAACCGAAATTCCGCAATAAATAATAAAGTGGGGTGGGTCATACATTTGACCCATCTAGGAGCAAAAAAAATTAAGGAATTCCAAAAATAAAATAAATTTTAAAATATTTTTGATCTAATCTGGAATCTGGGATTTGAAAATTAATTTTTTAATATACATTGTCATTCGTTAAGTACAAGACAAACGTTTGCATTTGATAAAAAAGTACTTATTTATTTTAACAAACAATAACTTAAATTCGTTTTTTAAGTTTCTTAAAGAAATTTGAATAACAATAGACTGAATTTTTTATATTTTTCTTAATTAAAAAGCGTTTTTTATGGAATTTTTTTAAGTTTTTAGTGCATTTTTTTTAATTTTTTAGTGCATATTTTGGATTTTTAGTGCATATTTTTGATTTTTTGGTGCATGAAAATCTCATCCCTATTAACAACAATGAAAAATATTTTGTCTCGAATTGTATTTCTTTTGTCTTTATTTTTCCAGCAAACTACGATGGCCTATTAACTATATTTATTTTTGGTATTCCCTGTTGTATTTAATTATTCGCACTGCTTTTGTGTTTTTATCGGCGGCTTCGATTAACGATGAATCTAAGGGAGGCCTGCCTGCCCTACGAAAAGTTTCCTCTAGAACTTGGTGTGTTGAGGTAGGATTTGCAATAATTTATCTATTTCCGTACTTTTGGCTTAAGTTAATAAGTTGGAATTAATGAATTGTGTTGTATGTGCTGGTCTTTAGGTGGAAAGATTAATATTTGAAATGACTACACAAACGGTGGCATTGTCAGGCAAGAAATTCTATTTCCTAACAAGACGTCTCTTATTTGGCGTAAGTATTTTACTATTTATTTGAAGAATATATTTTAATGGAAGAATGTTATTGAGATGATAATACTTATTAGGGAATTTAATTTTATTTTTGAGGGGTTTGAAAATGTTATACTACTGAATTTAAGAAATTAACTAAAAATTAAAAAAAAAAAACAACAAATTAACAAAAGTGTGACTTTGTGTGTAAAAACTGTGAATTTTTACGAAAAAAAGTTTAGCTCATAGTGGAAAAAAACGTTTTTTATAAAAGATGTGACTTTTTCCTGAGAAAGTAACTTTTTGTAAAAAAAAACAAAGAATTTTGGTAAAAAGTGATTTTATGTCAAAAATTCGACTTTTTGTGAAAAGTTACTTTCTGCTAAGGGAGTGACTTTTTGTAAATCAGCGACTCTTGGTAAACATATAGGGACTTATTTTAAAAAATAGTGACTTTTTATAAAAAAATAGGGACTTTTTTTAAAACAATGAATTTTTTGTGAAATTATAGTGACTTTTTGTAAAAAAAAAATTAACTTTTTGTAACTTTGTGTGACTCTTTTTAAAAATTTAGACTTTTTGTAAAAAGAAGAAACTTTAAGTAAAAGCAAGTAAGAGTTCTATATTCGGCTGTGCCGAATCTTATTTACCCTTCACCATGATAAGATAACAGCAGAAAGGTAAAAAAGACATTCTTTGGATATAAATAAATCTATTTTGTGGCACGTCCAGTTGTCCAATTCCGCCCACATTTTGTCGGATGTTGTGTATTGATAACCATGATGCTTGTACCTAATTATGAAACGTGGGTTCTTGCCTTTGTGCGGGAGGTGCCACGCCCACTTATTTACTCCTGCCCACATTTTTGCGGATGTTGTGTATGAGATAACCAAGCTGCTTGTACCTAATTTGGAAACTTTGGCTCTTGGCGTTCTTCAGATATACAGAAATCTATAATGTCTTTGTACGAGAGGTGCCGCCGTGTTAAATCCACTTCGCTGTGTATGTATGCATTTGTTATGTGTTAAAAACGCAAAAAAGTCATTAAAAAACTAACTTATATTTTTGGTGATGGATATAAAAAAAAACAACAGCATGGGATTTTATGAAAAAATCAAGAGGTAATCGTGAATTTTTTTTGCTAAGATCTAAGCAATGTATAGACTGAACTGGCTGAATTTCAATAGTAAATAATTCCGGACTATATGTGATATAATTATATAACAACCAACTCCCCATCATATCTGGGGTCTTTGCAAACCCCATTTCAACAGACATACGGATATCATTAAATTAACTTCGCTTTAAAGTTTCTAAGATCAATATTGCAGATATTGCAAACGGAATGACAAACGTGTCTAACATACAAAACATTTTTAAGTTTGAGACATACAAAAACTTGATAAAAAAAGAATATAAAAAAGCTTATGTATAATTTTAGAACTATAAGAAAAAATGGAAAGGTAATACATTTCTTATAGTTCTAAAAATATCTATAAGATTGTTATACATTCTTGTTTTTTATCAAGTTTTATATCTCAATCTTAAAAAATTTTTATTTGATAGTCAGGCCTTTTATAAATTAAAGTAACTTTGTACCCTTTTACCTTCGGCACAGAGCACACAGAGGCGTCAGGAGACAGAAAATATTGTCTTTCTTTCTGTCTTTTTCTTCGAAAGCTGCCCTTTTTGCATTTTGTTTTGAGCACGCGATTTGTGTTGATTGCGACGGCCACTTCACTACCAAAAAACCTTTTCTTTCTCTTTCTTAGAAAGCTGCCCCCATAAATGATTTGGGCATTTTTCATACGTCACTTTTTTCATCTCTGTATAATCTGTGCCTTCGGTGAAAGGTATAAAAATAGTGACTTTTTGCAAAAATGAGTGACTTCTTGCAAAAAAAATAGGGACTTTTTGTAAAGCGGTGACTTTTAATTAAACGGACTTAAAGACTTTGTAGAAAAGGAACATTTTGTAATAAATTTGTATTTAAATTCCAAATCTGAGCAAAATCTGACCATCTGAAGTTAAAACTAATGGAATTTAAAGAACAAAACAGGCAGGAGAAATAAAATTTTAATAAGGAAAATGCAAAATATTTAATTATGTAAAAATTTCTAATAAGAACGTTTACGATAAACTTAAAAAGTAGAAAAAAATAAAAGATTAAAGACTACTTTATTAAATTAAAGAATCGTTTTCGACTACTTAATTAAAATAAAAAAGTTGTCGATTACTTAAATTAACTAACGTAAGGTTATCGATAACTTTATTAGACTTAAGAAAAGCTATCAATAATAAAACTAAACGGCAAACATTATCAATTAACGAAAAAAACCAATGAAAAGCTATCGACAACTTTAGTTAACTAAAAAACCCGTCTAGCTAAAACTTATCGATAACTCTACATAACTAATAAACAATTAAACGAAAACATAAAAAATTAAAGAAAAGCTTTCGATGACTTTAATAAACTTTAAACTGTTTACTAAGAAAAGTTTCCATAATTTATTGAACTAAAGAAAAGTTGTTGATTACCTTAAACTAAATTAAAAAAAAAAATATTGAAAACTGTGGCCATTTAAAAAAAAATTATCGATAACATAGCTTAGCTAAAGTTAAGTTATTGATAACATTTCTTCATTACAGAAAAGTTATCGATAGCTTAGGTAAATTATTCAAAATTAATTCAATACTTGACTTAACTAAGGAACTAACTAAATAAAGTTATCGATAACTCTACTATACTAAAGATAAGTTTTCGATGAGTGAATTTTTCTAAATAAAAGTTATCGGATTCTATGCTTTATTTTAAAAAAATTATCGCAAGCTAGAGAAAAGTTATCTATAATTTTAATAAAATGAACAGTATACGCTAACTTTAATAAACTAAAAAAAGTTAACGATTACTTTAATAACCTTTGAAAAAATTATCAATAACTTCAATAAACGAGTGAAAGTTTTCGATAATATTCTAAAAAAAGTTTTCGGTAACTTAACTATCCGTAAGAAAAATTTTAAAGATGTGTTTTAATAACACATTTTTATTATATTGAATAGTTATCGGCTGCGTTCTTAATTCTTACAAAAAGTAATCGATTGCGTTTTTTATAGAACAGTTAAAATTTTGTTTTTATTCTGTATAAATGTAATCGATAGCATTTTAATGCTATAAAAAAGTAATCGATTGTGTATTTTTATTTTAAAGAAGCATTTCTTAAATTTTTTTTTGTGAAAAGAACAGTTAGTTTTTATTTTATATCGTAATCGGTTTATTTTTTACTCTATTATAAAAGTTATCGATTGCTTTCTAATTTTATAGAAAGTTTGTCAATTTAGCCTTTTTTGAATAGAGAAGTTAACGATTGCTTTTGTTATGCCATAGAAAAGTACACTCAAAATATTATGTAGTTAAATTCAAACGAAAATTCATTTTAAACAAATTAAAATTCATTTAGAAAACGGATCATTTACATTTCATTTAAAACAAATGATTTGTACATTCATTTTTTAATTTTTTATTTATTGAACAGCAAATTCGTTAAAATTGAATGGCGGTGCGCAAAATGACCCCAGGAAATATGGCCCCAAAAGGAAAATGAAAAACGGCCCCAAAATTTTACATGAGACACAACAACACGCAATTTTGGCGCAATTTTATTGTTTTTTTTTTGGGGTTATTTTTCATTTTTTCGTTAGGGTGTTTTTGCATTTTAAGAGGAATAAAAAATGACCCCAATATCAAGGAATGAAAAATGGCCCCAAATAAAATCACAATTTTTTACTTTGGGGCTATTTTTCGTCTACTAATAATTTTTACACAAATTTTATAAAATTCTATGTAAAAGTTTCTAGGGATAACATAAAAAACCCGAATTCTTATACCAAAGTAGAGAAAATCCTTGCCGGTTATGCAGAGAAGCTTTAGTTAGCGAAGCCAGTGAAAATCATTTCGCCCGGCCGAAGGCCGTCTATAACGTGAAGCTTTAGTAAGCAAAGCCAGTGTTCTTTATACCAAAGAGAAAAAAATCCTTGCGCATTTTCGAAAGCCAAACCATGCTTTCAACCGTACGATTTTTAAACTGTTTAATTTTCCGGATTTTGAAATCGGGATTCTAAATTTGGGATTTTTAGTTTCGGGCACATGAACTCCACCCAAAATTTTTAATATAACTCTTTGATGCTCTTTTTTGGGGTTAAAATTCATTATAAATTTTGAGGTTATTTTTCATAATGAAGAATTACCCCAAATTTAGGCTCATATTTCATTTTATTTTTAGGGTTATTTTTAATTTTTTTTGGGGTAATTTTTCATTAAAAAAATGGGTCCATATTGCATTATGAAAAATAGCCCCAAATTTGGGGTCAATTTTCATTTATTTTTTGGGGCCATATTTCCTGGGGCCATATTTCGCAGCGCCAAATTGAATAGGTTTTACTTTTAAAAAATATATTTTAACCGACAAAAATCAAACTCCATAACAAAATAAATACGAAAAAACATTATTTTTTGGTAGTTTGTTTTTTTAATAAAAAACATAAATGTTAAAAAATAAATGTAAAATAACTATATTTTTATTTAATTTTAACAGTGCGAAAAACGAATTTATTAACCCACAATCAGTTACTGTAATAATTTTATGAGTGTATTTTATGTATAAAATTCTTATCATTAGATGTTGCTTAAAAATTTTACCGATTGTTTTTTTCATTCTATGAAAATGTTTATTTTTTGTTCTATAGAAAAGCTTTTGATTATTTTCTATTTTTTAGAAAAGCTTCTGATTGCTTTTTGATTCTATAGAAAACATTTTTGTATTGTGTGGACAAATACACTCACAATATTATTACAGTAACGGACTGTAGTTTATGTTAGAAGTATTCCGTCAGTCATTTTTAAATAAATAAACATTTAAAATTCCAAGCAAATTTATTTTTAACTGATTCTAACAGTTATTCAAAAAACTAAGTGCATATTAATACGGATTTTCAGTTGCAGTTAATATTGTCCGTTGATTAAGTTAAATTCTTCTTTTTGTAAAATTAAATAAAAATGTAATTTAAAGTAACGAAAAGTTCATTTAATGTTTACTGCCAAAAATTCAACCGCGAATTCCGTAAAAACTAATTAATATTCAGTTATTTTATATAAATTAACTGTCAAAAAATTAACTACATTTTCCGTAAAAACAATAAAATATTCAGTTATTTTATAAAATTTTACTGTCAAAAAATCAACCCCATATTCAGTAAAAACAATTAAATATTCAGTTATTTTATATAATTTAACTACCAAAAAAAATTTTTACTTATCTATAAAAAAAGAATTGCTTGTTTTGTGTAAGCAATTCCCATTTTCTATTTGTTAAAATAATTTAGTTAAATACATCAAATTTTAAAAGTAAAATAATTGCGAAGCCATATCGGTCATGCTGCTGGTGTCTTATAATTGAGAATTCTTCTGTAAACAACGTGGTCAGTAAAACAAACGTGTGTAACGGGGTAAGTAAAATAATAATATTCTCTCTGTCTGGTGTTTTTTAAAAATTCGGCTTTTTCGTGGAGCAAACGAAAATTACTGAATTTTATAAAATAACTGAATATTTTATTGTTTTTACTGAATATGGTGTTGAATTTTTGACACTAAAAATTAAATGAACTTTTTGTAAAAAATAAATGAAAAATAAGTAAACGGGTTTTTAACTGAATTTTCATTTATTTTATATTACAATTTCAGTTAATTTTACGTACAGAATATTGTGAGTGTATGAACGAATTTTACAAATATTTATTTTGTACACTTCTTGTAAAAAAAAATTCTGACTTTTTATAAAAAAAAATAATTGGGACTTTTTCTAATAAAAACAAATTTTTTTTTAAATAAAAAATTTATAACTTTAGTTAACATATTTCTTGTAATTCCTTTTTCAGATGGCTGGCACAATAGTCACTTATGAATTAGTTCTCCTACAATTGGATGAACCCAATCGTGTTAAAGGTTTGACAGCCCTGTGTGAATAACTTAAACTTCTTTTCTTAAAACAATTGTGTTTAAGTTTTGACAGATCAGTATACATACATTAACCAAATGGCAACTAAATTTTACTAAATGTGTCAGTTGACACTCCCATTTAAAAAAAAGTAAAACGTTTATTAACAATTATAAATAAAATGCATCATTACTTTTGAATATTTTTGTATTAATAATTTTTAACAAATAAAGTGCATGTCATGACATGTTTTAGATACTTAATTGATAAAACCATAGGGTTTTTTTTTATATCCCTCAATAACAAACAATCCTCATAGCGTTTTGAAATAATAGTAGGAAAACGAGTCCCAGTAGCAAACAGTTAATTAAAAACTGTCATATAAATTAAACCGAGACACGCCAAAGCTCGTATCTCTGGAACACAATATTGTACACACACAGAAAAAATTATTGCCGAATTATTTTCAAACAAACGCTTGTTTGAACATTTTTTTGATTTCTACAAATTTTTTTTACTGATTCAATTAATATTTTTGTTTGATTTTTATTTAACCAACAAAAATGTGGGCAACTCTTCAAAAATTTAATAAGCGCGCTATTGGTTTGAAGTTTTCATAATTTTGTATGAAATATTTAACGCTCTTTAATGTTGTCGTCTTTTTGCATTTTTTTTATTGATTGTAAGCAACACTTCTTTATGTGAAATATAAGAACTACAACAAAAAACACATGCAGTCTATTTTTGGACGCTTTAAAAAAGTACAGCAATAAGAAAAATGATAAAATAGCGTGACGAGGTTTGTAGTAAAAAAACAACAAAAACAATAGTAGGTAAAAAAACGTTTCACTCTTTTTAAACAACAACAACATTATAAAAAACAAAATAAAATTTGGGTGGTTGCAAAGTTGGTAACAATGAAAAACAAAATCCCGTATTAAATTTTTTCAAACTGTTTACTTAAATACATCAAATACAAAACTAGAATGATGACGAAAAACATATCGAGTCGGTCTGCTGCCGTTTTTGGTTACATTTCTTCTTCATTAGCAAAGGCAAGGATGCAGCAACAGTTGAGTGATGAAGAAAAACATTGTGTGTATAAATAAGACTTTGTTCAAAAATTATTCCAACAAAAAAATGTGTCTCAAAGCCAGCCGGCCGCTCTGCTATGCCTTCATCTTCTCATACAGTGCTTGCTTGCTTGTGTGCGCGTCATTGCTTGTACAAAAACTTTTTTGTTTGATTCAGTTAAATTATTTGTTTGAAAAAAATCAGTGTTTTTTCAGTAAACAAAATGCAAATAAATTGTTTGAATATGCGAATTTGTTTATAGGACCGATTTCAGACAAAAAATTGTTTGATTCTACAAATTTTTTGTTTGAGTTGGAAAAATAATTTTTTCTGTGTATCATTCATTTATTCTATTATGAGGGAAAATAAATTGTTATTTTATTTGTTTTAACACAAAGTGAAAAAATTACTTAAATGGAGAAACAAACATTTTATCAATCAGTGGGAAAAGGTATGTATCAGTGTTTTTTTTTCAACTTATTTAATGGATTTTAATTAAAAAATTAATGAGAAATACGAGTGTGTAAATGTTTAATTAAAAATACAACTACGATTTGGCGTGAAATAGAATAAGTATCCACTGATTATGAAAACTTTTTTTCTGTGTAAAAAGTATAACTTGTTGTCTAAAAATAAAAAGTGTCACGTTTTGTTTAAAGTGTGAATTTTTATGTAAAATGGAAGGAAAGCTTTGTGTAAAAAGTGTTATCTTATCTCACGTTAGCTACATTTCACCCAATATTTCTATTAATTTGGTTAGGTGTATCTTAGATTTAGCTTAGTTATATACTTTGTAATAAAAAGTTCAATTAATATATGTACCTGGCTAAAGTTCTAAATACTTGTGTTTCCGTTTTCCTTATCATTTTATGAGCATTGTTTTACGGCTCAGCAAGGACTAAGTCCCATTTTTTTATACGGTAATTGAACTCAATTTAACTTTGTATTCTAAGCGCTTAATGATTTGCTTATTTCCTTAGTTATTCATTTTATGATATATTTTAACCCTTTCGACCCGGACGGTACATATGTGTACCACTCTTAGTTTAAACATCCCTAACAGCTTCAAATTTAATGTTGCTGGGCTGCGAAATGAACCTTATAGTCTTTAAAGTCTCCTGAGAACATTCTAATACGTTTCGTTATGTATTTTTGTTGTTTGCATTTACGGTACCGTTTTGTGTAAGTTACAACGCTACCAAAGTGAAGTGCATAGCATGGTTTTTGCATGATATTATGCGCGAAAGTTAATTTTACCGGACGGTTGGTATATATTACTTAAATAATTGGTTACAATCAAATTATGTTTTACCATTGCTTTTCGAAAGCCGGGTCGAAAGGGTTAAGTCGCTTATTTATAAGTTTATATATATTTGTTTTCTATCAGTATTCTATTCTCTATTATTCATTTAGCTCTAATCAATACATTCAGTTTAAGTACTTAAGTTTTGTTTTAAATATTTAAATTGAAATATTAGTTTCCGGGTTCGAATTTGAATTCAGTATCGATAGACGGCTCAGGCTTAAGT
Source organism: Pollenia angustigena (assembly GCA_930367215.1). NCBI lineage: Eukaryota > Metazoa > Arthropoda > Insecta > Diptera > Polleniidae > Pollenia > Pollenia angustigena. The sequence continues at coordinate 216,509,007 of OV884058.1, read as the reverse complement.
GCTCAAATTTTATTTGAGCTATTTAATTTTAAATTGAAATTCCGATCAGACTTTAATAGCAGTAGTTAAATTAATCCCAATTATTCAGAATTTGTTTTAAATATTTAAAATCAAGTTTCAGTTTACGTATTTTGATTGGAACTTAGTATACGTAGCTATGTTAGCTTAAATCCTAAAATTTCTTTTTGTCTTCAAATTTTAAAGTGGCTCAAATCGATAAAATTTCGAATGTTTATTCATACCGGTTTTAAAATATTCAACTGTATTTCATGTTTTTAAAATTGTAGCATAGCATAAGTAGCTTAAATTTTAGAAAAAATTATTTTTCCAATTCAAACAAAAAATTCGTAGAATCAAACAATTTTTTGTCTGAAATCGGTCCTATAAATAAATTCGCATATTCAAACAATTTATTTGCATTTTGTTTATTGAAAAAACAGCGATTTTTTCAAACCAATAATTTAACTAAGTCAAACAAAAAGTTTACTCAAATTCATATAAATTTCAAACAAATAATTTAGCTGAATCAAACAAAAAAGTTTTTGCACAAGCAATGACGCGCACACAAGCAGCCACTGTTGGAGAAGATGCAGTAGCGCAGAGCGCGGCCGGCTGGCTTTGAGACAATTTTTTTTTTTTGGAATTATTTTTAATCGAAGTCAGTCTTGTTTTATTTATACTTACACACAATGTTTTTCTTCATCACTCACTGTTGCTGCATCCTTTCCTTTGCTAATGAAGAAGAAATGTGACCAAAAAACGGCGGCAGACCGACTCGATATGTTGTTCGTCATCATTCTATTTTTGTATTAGATGTATTTAAGTGAACTGTTTGAAAAAATTGAATACGGGATTTTGTTGTTTTTACCAACTTTGAAACCAACCAAAAATTTATTTTGTTTCTTAAATTTTGTTGTTGTTTCTGTTGTTTAAAAATAGTGAAACTTTTTTTTACCTGCTATTGTTTTTGTTGTTTTTTTCATACAAACCTCGTCACGCTATTAAAGATAGCCTAAGTAGTTAAAATTTAATTTTTATTATCCAAATTTATTTTTAAACCTGTAAGCTTGCATTTTAGCTTCTCAAATTGACATCGAGCTTAAATTGTTAAAATAAAGTTTGATATTTAAATGGGTACCTCACTTTTCAAATTTAAATCTGGTTTAGTTAATTACAATTTAGCTTAAATATATTTATTGAATATATTAATAATATATTTAAATTTGCTTTAAATGATGGAATGGTATTTTAGGTTTTCCAAATACTTTTTTTTACTATTAAAATTTTATTTTTAAATATTGTTACGAAAGTAACTTTAGTTAAGAATTAGTTGTAATTATTGGTTAAGAATTATATTTGTTTATTAGTTATCTTGTATTGAATAGTTATTTAGTAGTTGTTAGTTATTTTATTAGCTTAAATTATTATTGTATAAGTTATGCACACTTCTAGTGTAAAAATCAATGTACAGATGTAATGTTAAAATTGTTATGCATAATTGTACTTCAACCCCACTGTAAATACTAGAATATTCGTTATTTAGCCTAAAAGTATGCCTTAGTTTATGATGCCTAATAACTCAACTAATTCAGCCATATAGATAGTGACTATAGATGAATAAATTTAATTAACGAAATAGCCGTTATTAGGCGAACTTTCTAGAGCCATCTAGACTTTAGAGCTCGAACGTTCTATAGTCATTTGCCCGTCTGGGCTAGAGTATAAATAGAATCGCAAGAGATGGCAAACAATGATTCTAAATTCAGACTTTGGCAAGTTAAGAGCGCATCACGCGGAGAAAATTATAGTTGGTTGTGAATAAAAAATATAAATTACAATTGTTAAAGTGACAAAGTACTTAATAAAGTTGTGTAAATTATAAACAGTGTTTAAAGTGTTGTGATTATTTAATTTTATAAAAGTGCAATAAAGAAATCAAGAGGTTTATTATTATTATTGGTGTCAGAAGTGGGATTGCATAAATAAAATTAAAAAAAAGTAAATTAATAAAAAAATAAAATAAAAAAAATAAAAAAATAGACAGCAATGAAATTTGAAGAGCTTAAAGTAGAACAGCTCAAGAAAGAATTGGGCAAGTTGGATTTGCCAACTGCAGGTAATAAAGCAGAGCTGCAAAAGAGACTATTAGATGAATTCGAGCGACGCAATATGGACATTGTGAGTTACGAATTCGACGATAAAGAAGAAATAGAGGTATGTACTCGTACAGTTGCTAGCAGTATGGATTTAAACACAATGTTTGCTGCTATGATGGCAAAAATGGAAAAAATGTCCGAAGAAAATTCTAGAAAAATGGATGAAACTTCCAGAAAAATGGATGAAACTTCTAGAAAAATGGAGGAGAAGTCTAGCACCATCCTGGCTGAAATTCAAGAGAATTCCAGAATCACAAATGAGAAACTTCAGGAGATTTCCAGTGAAATAAATGAAATAGAAGTAGAATTCAACCTGAAGCTGACTGAAGTAACAACAAAGGTAACGGATATGGATGAAAAGTTTCATCATCTTGAAGCAAAATTAAATAGTCTTGCCAAGAGGGACCAGTGCGGGTTATTCCAGAAACTTCGAGTAGAATAAATGTTTTTAAGTTCCAGTTCGATACAGTTGCCAACAGCAATGCATGGAACAGTGAGGAAAAAGCACTGGGAAAAAGTTCAAGTCCTGCTGCGCCACCGAGAAACAACCAACGGGCTAGTCATCAGTCATCACAGGAGTCGCCGTTAAGTATGAAGGGAATGCTACCTTTCGCATCTGAGGGCTCGATAATAAATTAAGTAGTGCCAAAGAGTAATAAAAGTATTACGACATTTGGCTACATCGGTGATAAAAAGTGCATTTTTACCATCGACACTGGTGCAGGATTTTCAATTATAAGGCCTGACTTGGTAAATGGAGCTGTTGAACCACTAAGCGGGGTGAGCTTGCGAACAGCTACAGGTGAACCTGCTACTGTATATGGCAAAACACGTGTGGTGTTAAGAGTTGCCAATATTGTCAATTTTCATGAGTTTATTGTGGCCGACATTTTAGACGAAGTACTGTTTGGCGCAGATTTTATGATTAGTCAAAACATAAGTCTGAATATGGGAAAACAAATCATGTATTTTTTTGATTATGAAATACCCCTGAATGTTGGGTATGAAAGTGAGGCTCGTGTGGGACAGCTTCTCGCTTGTACTCGTCTGGAATCGTCACCTTACAGAAAAGTTGAAAAAGCGGTGGCTCATGTAAGACAGCTTAACGGATTGGAAGCCAGGCACCAGGCGCGGATCCAGCTTGAGCTTTACGGGGGAAAATTTTGTTTGATACAAAAAGTAAAAAATTGGTTTTAACTTTATTAAAAACAATATATGTATATTATATTAAAAAAAACTCAACAAAAAGGTTAAATAAAATATAAGATCAGTTCAATATAAATTACAATTTTTAAATAAGCAATTTTTGATTTTCTTGTGAGGCAAATTTAGACAGTACAGTCTATCTTCTGTCATTGTTGATCTGAGCCATGTTTTTATTCGACGAAGGGTAGGAAATGACCTCCCGCTCGTAGCTTTACTGACGAGCATTGAAACGAACATTTGAAATATTTTTCTTAGATTTGGGTAGATATCTTCATCACAGTTTATTAAAGCATCTTCAACGTTTTCTGATAGATCAGGCTCAAGTTTAGATGTTAGTAGGTGTTTATATAGTTGCGGTTTTAACAGTTTTGTATCCGTATATGACTTGATTACACTTTGAGGTAGAAGTTTAGGTATGTTCACTATTGGGAAAGGTGTTTTGAGATCTTCTAAAATAAATTTAATAAGAGGAATGTAACCTATAACTCGGTAGTAAGCTTTAACATTTTGGATGTGATTATTTCGTTCAAATCTTTTCTTTTCGATTGTAACCTCGATTTGAACGCAAATAACTTAAACTTTTTCAAAAATCGCTTTAAAATATTCTTTTGTTTTAGTTCTGTTCTCTTCAAGGCTCATGATTTAAGTTTTGATAAGGCTTGATCCTTTTGGAAGATCTATATCTTGCTTTTGTAAAATGATACTAAGTGGCTGTGTTACAACAAGTATCACACTTAATATGTATATTCCGCAAATAGATTCAAAAGTACTATAAATATATAGGTAGAGATACTACCTTTCCACTCAGATATTTTTCCAAAGCTTCTAATATATGATGTACACTTGTTGCAAAGTGTTTAATTGAGTTGTGATCGCATAATGTAGAGAGTTTGGCTCCCAAATACTTTGCTAAAATTGTGTTTCGCTTGGAATGATTATATTTAAAAAAATTTGTCGTTTTTTTAACAAATGATACAACTTTTTGTATTAATGGCACTTTAATGCTTTTAGAAATTGAGTTTCTTGATTTATGGGAATAGCAAAGCGATTGTTTCGAATTTGTCGCGGTTTCCAGAGTATACAGCTCCATTTTCTGCTGACATCAGAGGATACCCATCTGTTCCATCTCCTACACAATTTTTTAGGTCAAGACCATAATTTGTCAAAGCTTTAAGAACTATTGATGGGTGGAATGTCATAACGTCCAGTGTCATAGTGTCCATGAACCAGTACCATAAAGGATTTTCTCCTTTATGGTATAACAAGTACCGGTTTCGCTAAGTTAAGCTTCTAAAATATGCCTTGTTTCCGAACGAAGGCCGACTACGCAGAGAAGCTTTAGTTAGCGAAGCCGGTTTTTGTTATACCATAGAGGAGAAAACCTTGCGCCCGGCCGAAGGCCGTCTATGCAGTGAAGGTTTAGTTAGCGAAGCCGGTTTTTGTTATACCATAGAGGAGAAAATCCTTGCGCCCAGCCAAAGGCCGTCTATGCAGTGAAGCTTTAGTTAGCGAAGCCGGTTTTTTTTATACCATAGAGGAGAAAATCCTTTATGGTACTTGTCCATGGACACTATGACACTGGATGTTATGACATGCCACCTATTGATGATAGTGCCTTCGCATCAATTGACACATCAACGTCAACAATATCATTTGAAGCCTCTTCAAATGCGTTTACAATCAAGCCAATATATTCTTCCCTATAAACTTTTTGTTGCATGTTGAAATATCTTAAAGATAAGGAAATCTGGCTTTTCCCCGAGAAATTCGTGCTTTCGTCAAAAGTTATCGAATTGAATTTTGATTCATATAACACATACTTACATAAATATTGCATTTACTAGGGCTTATTAATAATTCAACCGCACGCATTATCAAGTCAAACGTTTAGTCTTCGGATATAGATGGCACCTGCTGGGATTGAATGTAGAATAATAAGTATTTGAATACGGTAAACTAGATGTTTCATTTGAAATATCTATTAAATAACTATTAGGATTATATAAAATTTCGTTAGAACTTCCATAAAAAAAACAAAAAAACCTTGCTGGGATTTCTAAAAATTTTGTACATTAAAAAAAATATTATTATTGGGAATTCTTGTATTATCGAAATTAACAAAACATATTTTTATAATTTACGGGGGGGAAATTTCCTTATTTCCCCCCCCCCCCCTGAATCCACGCCTGCCAGGCACTGTACGGAGGCAGATAGAAGGGAATGCGTCAGTAAAGGTCGCTCGTTGCAGGTAGAGCCCAGTAAAGACTGGTTAACGGCGAAAAGAAGAGAACCCGTATTGGCCAAGGTAAGGTAGGCCAATAGTATAGCTGGAAGTCAAAATTTTAAGGGAAACTGCCCAAAGCGTGTGGCAGCCAGGAGCACTGTAAACAGAGGTTGTACGTGGCTTCCGCAGTTCAATTGTAATGCACTACCTATCCCAGAAGATAAACAGGTATCTTCACTGGAGCGGAGAAATCCTTACGACCAAAGAAAGTCCGTGCTTGGCCATATAAAGTTGTCCAGATATGATCAAGCGGTGTATTCTGAACGATCTAAGAAGGGCCAATTGGTGTTGCCAATTAATCAACAACCAAAGGAAGGATTACAGAATACAGAAATACAAAAGTCCAAGAGCTAAAATAAAAGTTGTTCATTTCGATTAGCCCCTTATGGAAGAGGTGATTCTGAGCCTATTCGGGACGAACAGGCTTAAGTGGGGGGCAGTGTTACGAAAGTAACTTTAGTTAAGAATTAGTTATAATTATTGGTTAAGAATTATATTTATTTATTAGTTATCTTGTATTGAATAGTTATTAAGTATTTGTTAGTTATTTTATTAGTTTAAATTGTTATTGTATAAGTTATGCACACTTCTAGTGTTTTGATTATTTAATTTTATTAAAGTGCAATAAAGAACTCAAGAGGTTTATTATAAAGGAAATAAACCGGAAACGTTATGGAAAGGCAGTAACGTAACAATATCTAATTTGTATTTAACATTTTCAGATTTGAATTTAGGTAACGGAGTTAAACTAAGTTTACGTCGTTATGTTTAGTTTACGCAGTTATATTTAGTTTACATCCTTTAATTGGTTTTACCTCTTTTAATTTTATACTTTTTTTTTGTATTCGAAGTTTTAATTTTAGTTAAAACAAGTAAGAGTGCTATATTCCCTTCACCATGGTGAGATAAGAACAAAAAGTTATATAAATAATGTTCTTTAGATATTGTTACGTTACTGCCTTTCAATAACGTTTTGGTTTATTTCCTTTATAATAAACCGTTTCGAGTTCTTTTATTTCAATTCAAATAAAACAAATAAACACAACACTTTTGCTACTGTTTACAATTTACACAACTTTATTTAGTACTTAGTCACTTTAACAACCGTAATTTATGGCTCTTATTTACAACCAACTATAATCTTCTCAGCGTGATACGTTTTTGACAAAGTCAGAACTTAGAATGAATCATGCCATCTCTTGCGATCCTATTTATGCTCGGGAAAATGACCATAGAACGTTCGAGTTCTAAAGTCTAGATGGCTCTATAAAGTTCTAATAACGGCTATTTCGTTAATTAAACTTATTCAGCTATTACTATCTATATGGCTGAATTAATTGAGTTATTAGGCATCATAAACTAAGGCATACTTTTAGGCGTTGCCATAGATTGAAGTACAACTATGCACAACAATTTTAACATTACATCTGTACATTGATTTTTACACTCGAAGTGTGCATAATTTATACAATAACAATTTTAACTAATAAAATAACTAACAAATACTTAATAACTAATCAATAGAAGATAACACATAAATTAATCTAATTCTTAACCAATAATTACAAATAATTCTTAACTAAAGTTACTTTCGTAACAATATAAATAAATATTAATTGAGCCACGCCAACTTTTCATTTCGTCATGCCGAAGAATATGACAAAATCAAAAAATTTATATATGTACCTAAGTCCGTTTCCTCTTTTGCCAAAGTTGATGTTTGAAATTCGTTTTATAATTTTATAATCTTGAAATCGTTTTTTAAAACATAAAAAAATTAAATAAAAATAAAAAAACTTTTTTTTGAGACTCGAACTGCCAACCTCATGAGTCTCAGGCGAAAATTTAACAATTCGGCTACGAATGCTTTTACTGAAGAAGCGTTAAATTAAAATATAGGTGCGTTTGAGAACTTTTACAGTAAAATGCAGTAAATGAGTAAACTCAAAAATTTGCTCTCACAAAAAGCTGCTGTCCAAAAAAGTACGCGAACGCAAATTTGTAAAAATTCGTTAAATAAAGGCAACAGCTGATGGCAAATAATTGAAGTGTGGAAAAATGTTTACACTTTTGACTACTAAACTCGTTATCTTATCGGTACTCGATTAAATACTTTGTATAACGCGAACATTTTTGGAAAATACAAGCAAATTATTAAATGTGATCTTTCATATTTGTTTGTTTTTTATTTTATTTGATTTTCTAATTTCTGGCGGGTTAAATTATTTAAAAGAACATGAATAATTTTTTTGCTTTGATTACTGAAGTACCCAAATACTTCACACTTTTACAACTCTAAAAAATTAACATAACAAAAAAAGTTTCAAAAGTTGGTATTTAGCCAAATAAATGCTTCACAAACAAGTTTAATTAATTAATATTAATTCACTTTTTCTTTTGGTTTAAGTTTTACTACAACTTTTCTTTTATTTAACAGTTTTTTCACAATTTGTAAGTGTTTGCTTGTTACTTTTGTTTGTTTACCTTTTGAAACATATGTTTTTTTGTTTTACTAAATTTTACTGCAAAAATTTCTTATATTGAGTCTACTAGTTTGTTTCTTAATTTGAGCGGCATATTACCTTGCAAATAATATTGGACCACCTGATCCATTTTGATAAAATGGACTACTCCATGGACTGGTCCGATGTAATGCAAGCATGGACCATGTCATTGTTAAAAAGTGTTTGTAGTAAGACGACATGTCTTCGTTTTTTAACGACATGCTTTCGTTTTTAAACGACTTCAAAACTAATCCTCTTGAGTATATCATGGAGTAATTTTAAAACTACTCCTTTGTAGTCCAAAGCTGGGTTATATGGTCCACCCCTAGGACATCGTAGACCATGTTTTTTCCATAAATTTGGGTTACTTTTGAACTAGTCCTAGTCCCTTGTGGGCTACTCTTTACACGCGTGTTTGGACTGGTGCTATTATTTGCAGGGCATATATGTACATTAGTGTGACCGCAAGTTATATTGACAATTTTTTTTCGTATTTTCACTTTGCAAGCCCCTTAGATTGATTCCAAAAACGAACTTGGTGCAATTTGTTTGCACTGGGACGGAAAGCTGTTTGCAGCTCTTACTGGGAATGAAAAAGTTGACAGACTTCCAGTCATAAGTTCATGCGGGCGTACGGAGCAAGTGCTTGAAGTGCCCGCACTTAAAAGTGGAACTGGCAGAGAGCAGGCGTCTGCTGTTTGTAAAGCTATATTTGAATGGAGACTTAAAGATCACATAAAAGCCTTGGTGTTCGATACAACTGCCGTAAATACATGCCGTTTTAATGGAACCTGTACGACTATTGAACACAGTCTTCAAAAGCAGCTTCTTTGGTTACCTTGCCATCACCACATTTTGGAAGTCGTATTAAAAAGTGACTTTGAAGTTAAGATGAGCAAAACCGAAAGCCCAAATGTAAAAATATTTGAGCAATTTAAAAATACATGGGGAAATATAAACCAAAATAATTATCAGTCTTTAATGGAAGATAATGATGTCAAAAAATATTTAACAGCTGATTAAGATAAAATAATAGAATTTGTGAACGATGCGATCAAAACTAAACAGCCAAGAGTTGATTATAGGGAGTTTCTTCAGCTAACACTAATATTTCTTGGCGAGACTCCACCTATTCGCAATGCAGTTTTTCGCGCCCCTGGGGCTGTTTTTTTTCTTCGCTTTAATATCAATACTGTATTTTTGAAAAGTGAACCAAAATCATGGCCTGCGGATAATAATTTTAAAACTGCTCTTCAAATTGTTAATGACATTAACGTGGTAAACGATACAGCTGAACGAGCGGTGAAATTGATGCAAGACTACAAACCAATGCTCACAAAGACGAGGAACAAAAACAATATATGTTGCATGTAGTCAAAAACTTTCAAAAACAATTTCCTTTGAGCATGAAGGAGATTTTATTACAAAACTTTTTATAATCACACAATTTAATAAAACAAATAATCACCAGGCAAAGAATGCAAAGATATGTGAAAATTTCGTTGTTATTTTTTAATTTTGGTTTTTTCTGGATTAAATATTAACGTTATACCGTGTTCAGATATACCCTTTTTATTGAGTCAATATTCGGTTAATTGACATAATTATCTTTCTGTTCACATATACACAATTTAGCTAACTCAATTTATATTACTACTACATACTAAATACATACAACATTCAACGTAAACAAAAATGTACATGTATAAGAAAAATTTTGACATCCCTGCAAATAATAGGACCAGTCCGAACACGCGTGTAAAGAGTAGTCCACAAGGGACCAGGACTAGTCCAAAACTAACCCAAACGTATGGAAAAAACCTGGTCTATTTAACATTACGATGTCCTAGGAGAGGACCATATAACCCACCTTTGGACCACTAAGGAGTAGTTTTAAAACTACTCCATGGTGTACACAAGAGGATTAGTTTTGAAGTCGTTTAAAAACGAAAGCATGTCGTTAAAAACGAAGACATGTCGTCTCACTACACACACTTTTTAACAATGACATGGTCCATGCTTGCATTACATCGGACCAGTCCATGGAGTAGTCCATTTTATCAATTTTATTTGCAGGGATCTTTCAGGAATAATCATCTGGTTTTTGCGCAGACCAAATGGATGGGCCTTTTTTTTGTTGTAATTGCAATTGCCAAATGTCAGAATACTGTTTAGTAAGTTGTGTTTTGCTTAATAAACACACTTGTTACAGTGTCGCATTTTAATTTTACTCAATATTTACAACAATTTCGTATTAATTGAGCAATAACTAAATTGCAATTTTGTATGGATAATTGAGCTCAATAATGGCATTTATTGCGTAAAACTCAATTAAGGTACATATTTGAACACGGTATTAAAGAAAACTAATGCAGAGCAACATTGTTCATAAGATATAGCCCTAGAATATTTGTGAATAAGGTTTTTCTCTAAAAAAATATTACTGAATAGAAACTGGGAATTATTTCCCTCCGAAGGTTACTTTATATTATATTCAACATTTTTCATTTTTCGAATTTATTCTATGAGCTAAATTTCAGTTATGTATTTTATAAAGCTTTTTTGTAATAGTTCCATTCCTTCAATTTTTCAGAAATGACTTTATACACTACCAGACTATTATATTGTATTTTCTTGTTACATTTTACCTTAGGTTTCCTTTGGAAAGCAATGAGGTATATTTTTACAATATAATAGTCTGGTAGTGTATAAAGTCATTTCTGAAAAATTGAAGGAATGGAACTATTACAAAAAAGCTTTATAAAATACATAACTGAAATTTAGCTCATAGAATAAATTCGAAAAATGAAAAATGTTGAATATAATATAAAGTAACCTTCGGAGGGAAATAATTCCCAGTTTCTATTTGTTAAAATTGGTGAGTTAAATACATTTAATTTATAAAGTATCACTATCCAGTGTGACACAAAGAATGCTGACGAAGGCCGTAGCGGGCCAGAAAATGCATTACATTCTGCTGGTGTCTAATAATTGTAAATTTTTCTGTACATAAAATATACCTCATTGCTTTCCAAAGGAAAGCTAAGGTAAAATGTAACAAGAAAATACAATATAATAGTCTGGTAGTGTATAAAGTCATTTCTGAAAAATTGAAGGAATGGAACTATTACAAAAAAGCTTTATAAAATACATAACTGAAATTTAGCTCATAGAATAAATTCAAAAAATGAAAAATGTTAAATATTACTGAAGTTATGAACACTTAAAGCCACCCATAGCGAGAAAAATAGCATTTTTAGCAAACTTTGTGGGCTCAAGGCACGCCCAATAACTATGCAAACGATCTAAAATTTTGCATATATTTTTTTTCTAATTTGGAACCAATCTAAGGGGTTTGCCAAGTAAAAATACGAAAAAAAATAACGGTCACACTAATGTACATACATACATAAATGTGTATGTGTATGAGTAAAATTAGATACATTAAAATAAAATCCACCACTTCCCAGCGGGAAAAAGAAGGAGTACGTAGGCCTTCCAGAAGGCCTCTGTACCCCTTCTTTTGGATAAACAAGGCCTTCTCGCTCCATTCCATACTCATATCTTTTTTACACGCGTTGTCATTGCGGAGAAGGCCTTCCGCTTTCCTTTCTTCCCCAGAGCTTCTTAAAGGCCTTCATATAAATGGCTCTTAGAAGGCTTTCCAGAGAATGACTTTCAAATGGCCTTAGCAATAAGGTTATCTTGAAGGGTTTTTAAGAAAGGTATGTTAAAAGGCCTTTCAATAAATGGCTCTTAAAAGGCCTTTCAGACCATTCACTACAAATGCATTAAAGGTCAGATTGAAGGGCTATCAGTATAAAACATTAAGGAATATTTCCTTACAAATGAAATTAGAAACGTATGTATGTTTATATATTTTATTAAACTAATTGTAGTTTAATAACACATGTGATACCTATTTTTTTATTGAAATAATCAAATTTGCTAAATATTGTAAAATAGATTGTAATTAAAAGTATGTAAATACTGTGAGCGTCAAAATAAAGTGTACAGCTTGTTTTCCAATATAAAAAGAGTCATGTTAGTTATAAAAAGTTAAATTTCTACTTGCCAAATTTGATCAGACTTCAAGCTTGCTGTCATCTATGAAAAATTCGTTGCTCCAAAAAGTGACAAAAGCAAGTTGGACAAAAAAAAACCTGATAAAAGGTAGAAATAAGAAATTCAACGGCAAAAATATAGTCTCTAAAGTGAAGCGTGATAGGGTAAGCGTGATAGGGTAATAATAATTCGATATCAACTCAAGTAAACATCTGGAAAAATTTGGACAGACAAATTAAAAGAAAACATTAGCAGCAAGCACTCTCTGAATAAAATTCTGCAGGAAGAATAGCCAAAATTGTCTACTGAGCTAACTTTAAAATGGGTGGAATTGATGCCAAAGAGACTAGAAGCCATCCTTAAAGCAAAAAGAAATCAATTAAAGTATTAGCCATTCTACTTTTCTTAGTATTTTAAAACTGTACACTTTTTTTTGACGCGTTTAAGACGGAGTAAATTGGTTTTTTTATTGTACTGTTTTTGTGGTTTTTGAAGTATTTTAAATTTTTAATTTTAAATTGTAATAACATTGTCCAAAGTTTTGTAAGTGATAATAAACTTCTAAAAATTTGAATTCTTTTTTGCTAAAATAACACTTTTTATATTGGAAAACCAGTTGTACACTTTATTTTGACGCTGACAGTATGTACATAAAACAAAAAATTTTACTCTTTCTCTTTTCAACTTCAACTAAAATGATTTACAACATATGTTACTTTGTTTTTGTAAAGGGATCTGAATTCTTTTGCTTTTGCTTGTGCAAAAAAACAAAACAAAAAATGTTACTCCTTCTTTTCTCGCTTCTCATACCAAAGAGCAGAGGCCTTCTATGAGGCATTATTTAGCAGTTACGTAAGAATAGTAATTAAATCAAAAAATTTTTTAAACAGGCCTTTAAAAAGGCCTGAAGTAAGAAGGTCTTCTGAGCTTTCCCGCTCGGTTGGTGTGATGGTTATACAAAAAACAACAAAAAAACCACAAGCTAAAAAAATGCAAGAAGAGATCAAACGTAGCAACAGCTTCTAAAACGAAACCCAACAACAACAACTTCTAAAGCAATGGCTACATACGTTATGCTTAACATTCAACTCGTTCGAATAAAAAAAAAGAAACAAAAAAAAAAAAAAAACAACAACCACAAGGAATATTTTTGGAAAAATTAGAGGCAGTCATGGTTTTATGGTCATATCTCAGCCATTTGTGGATTGATCTGGCTGAATTTCTATACCAAGAAATGGTGGACTATAGGTGACATAAATGTATCATGTCTGGAGTCTTCGGAAAACACATTTCAAACGTAAGACGGACAGACGGACATCCTTAAATCAACTTCTCTCCTCACCAGGACCCAGAATATACATACATATACATACTAGAGGTCTGCAAGAATAAATAAAAACCAATTTCAACACACTCATTTGTTTTTTAACTACAATGTGTCGAGCACCCAATAATAAAGAAACAAATGAAAGAATAACCAAAGACAAAACGAATAAAAACTCATTCAATTCAGTCAATTCAAGTCAAATGAGTGAAATATTCATATATAATTTGAATGTAAAATTTCTGTACCTACACATTACGTATGTATGTGTAAGCTTAACTCTTCCAAATAAAAGAAGCCACAAGCCTACACACATATTATGTCAATGTATTCAAATAAATGTATGGACATTCAATAATTCAAAAATTATTCGAATATTTTTTGTAAACTTGCTCTCTCTAACGGGTCATTCCACTGTTTTGTTATTTATGAATGACTCTCAAATTCATTTACAGTAAACAAGTATTTTATTCAATTTATTCTCTCTTATTTATGTATATGGTTTACTCTTTTCTTACATTTTTGAATGTTTAATATTTGAGTAAATGTTGTGCACTTTGAATAAAGGCAAACAAGTGAATTATTCAAAGCAGACCTCTAATACATACATATAATTTTTAAGGTCTAAGATCAATATTGTAGAAATTACAACCGGAACAACAAACTTATATATGGGCATTTCTCCAGAATGGTCTACCAGGATAAAAAAAAAAAATGTTGATTATCATCGTCTTTTATGGTTTATTATTAGAAAAAAAGTCTATGTTCTTATTAAAGAATGGTTTCCTAGCATATCTGAGCTGTTTTACTTGAGGAAAATGGGCTGGAAACTGGAAAATTTTATAATTTTCTGTATTTTCTACTTTTAAAGACATTTTTATATACTTATTTTACATGCAAGAAATATGTTATGTTTACACTCCTTCTTCATAATCTTTCCATTACAATCAATTGTAAAACGAGTATTAAGTTTTTTTATTAAGCAAATTTTAAGATATTTATGGGAAAATGCGTGGAGATAATATTAAAAAAACATATGGAAAAAGTGTCACGTGCGTAATGTCACGTGCGTAATTTACAATTTATTTTTTTCTTCGCCAACCCATGCATAGTTGCTTTTGAACAAAACATGATTATAAAGGCCCATTACTAACCTTTATAAAAACATTTTTTCCGAAATAGAAACCTCCTACAATTCACTTACTTTCGCACTTTTTCTTACGGTCCTAAAATGCACTTCTATTTTTGTCACGTGAGTAAGTCAACTTTGATTGCATGGCATTTGGGTACCCAGTGCTCAATTTACCATTATATATACTTTTTAGAAAGAACTCATCACAAACAATGTAACGATTCTAGAATTCATCCTAAAATTCCAATCCACTTCCATTTTTTTAATATTCAAACACAATAAAACGCGTACAAATGTCGCGTGCATAACCAGAGAAACACCCATATACCCTTTTTCACCTGTGGTGAAGGTTATTAAAATAGCAGTAATATTCACATTTGTATTTTACTGTTTGGTTTGTAGGTATTTTATGTTCCAAAATTTGGCTTTGGTATGGTTGCACTCGTTGTTAAAATTTTTCGTTTGTTCATTTCTTCATTAATGTTAAAAATGAAACATTATAGAACATTCAAATATAATGTTTGTCTACAGTATCACTACAATTGTTCTGTTTTATGAAGGGTTGTGTTCGTCTACACAAACACTATAATAACACAGGCCAACACTCAATTTACTTCTTTGAATTTATCAACTGATTCTAGTTAATTTGGGTGCGCTGAATTCAAATCAGTAATCAGTTTGTCTCTATCAGCTCTAGTTTTCATGATATAACCTTTTATACCCTCCACTTATGACCTCCAATTACACCAATTACCCAAATTTTTTTTTCCAAAATTTTTTTTTTTTTATCAAAATTTTTTATTTACTGTTATAAATTCAAAGAAGCAAAAATCTTTTTTAATTTTGTCAGGCTGTGTTATATATAGGATTTCTGGGTATGTGAGCCGAACGCTAAATAATGTTCTGCTTATTTTCGAACACTGATTAATACCCTTCACCAAAGGTAAAAGGGTACATATCAATTTGTCTTCTGTTTGTAATTTCTTCAATATTGATCTAAGTATCTACTTATATAAAGAATATATACTTTTATATTCTTGAGCCTTATAATGAGCGAAGTTGATTTAACGATGTCCGTCTGTCTGTTGTTGTTGTGTTTTTATTCCTTTTTTTCTGTATATCTGGAAAACGGCAAGAGCCAAAGTCCGAAAAAATATGGGTGGTATTAGAGAATTGGGCGTGGAACTTTCCATAAAAACACTGTATACATTTCTTCCATTTCCAAAAGTATTAAATATCCTTCCAATTTGGGTTCAAAATATAGTTTTTTATGCATTAATAGTTTTTTTTTTAGCAAATTACTACCTTTCAGTCATAAAATTCAAATTAAGTTATACACTTTTTTCCATTTTAAATTTCACATGGTCCTCCTAAAATTATATTGTTTACTTTACACTTTCTCCGACAATTTACGTGTACATTTTGTGTTTTTTTTTTTTTTTTGCAATATTTGCATGACAATCGTTTATAACAAAGGCTGCACTCACTTTGTTCGCAACCGCCATTTAGTTTATCAAATATTTATAATGTTTTGCAATTTCGGTGGAGAGTAAAAACGTTAACGGGCATTTAAAAACTTTAGTTGATTAAACACAATCTTTCATTTTCCTCAGCAGCGTTGAAAGGCCAACAACTTTGTTTTAGCATTTTGTTTATGTCGTCGCGAAAATGATGTTAATTTTTTTGGAATCATGATTTCTCGGCAACATTTAAAAGGTGTATCAAGATTGTTTAACCCAAAGGAATAATGTTAATAATAATTTTAAAGTTGTCATGAATAATCAGACCCAGAGCATAAATATTTTGCAGAAGAAATTAAATGGTGGCGATGAAGAAATTTGGCGAAGATCAAGAGCGAAAACAATTAATGCTCTAAATGAGGAAGTGGAAGATGTTGAGGTGTTACGTGATGATCGGTATTTAAGTGATGAGTGATAATTAAATTGTATTGTGGTAAGAAGATTTACTTTTAGGAATACGAAAACTCCAGTTGAAAGTGTTTTCAGGCCTGCATGGGATTTAAGTGTGAACAAAGCGAATAAGAATTATGAAGCGGAAGAGAGTGGTAGTCTGGCGACCAGTGATGAAATAAAAAATAGTGTAGAGGACACATTTCATAGAGCCGTGAGTCCGAGTGAGTTAGAACTTTTTTTTAATTTTTATATTTCCATAAAAATCTTTTTTTAATACCTTTAATCGAACTTATTATTTATATTTCAGTCCTTTTTCTCGGCCAATGCTGTGCCCTAATGCCTGTCATGGGCGTGTTGAATCCAAATCCAAAACGTTTAAGATTTTCCTACAAATCCTGGCAAGTTATTCTTACATTATTTTTTATGTGCTCTAGCTCTATATTGACGCTTACCATGCTAAAGTTTTTATTGAAAATTGGCATCAATGCAAAAAACTTTGGTAAGCATTGTTAGATTTTAATTTAAATAATTAAAATGACATGATTTAATGAGAGTCACCTTAAACGTGCAGTTGGGTTGGTTTTCTTTGGCTGCGTTCAATGCTCGACTGTGCTCTTTGCTTCACTGGCCCCACGTTGGCCTAAAATTATGCGTTATTGGTCTAGAGTTGAGGTTATGTTTACGCGAAAGCCGTACGAAATGCCCAAACGAACTTTGGCCAGTAGGGTACGAGTTTCGGCTTTATTTATTATAATTGGATCGGCTGGTAAGGAGAGAATAGTAATTTTATATCGTTTTTTGTTTTCTAATCTATTGTTAATTTTTTTTTATGTTTTAGTGGAACATGCCATGTTCTTGTCCTCCGCCGTTATATCCTATAAACGAAGCATTCAGTTGTGTGCTTCGGTTCGAAATTATACCGAGGAGGTCTCATTTGAGGATTATATACGTCGTAATTATAATTTTGTGTTTGAAATTTTAAATTATAATTTGTGGATGGGATTATTTATACTGGTGAGTTTTAAAAATTTCGTTATTGAGTTTTCCAATTTCACATTTATATAATTGGACATTTAGCTGCTATTTAAATTAAAAATATTTTCTTTTAAAAGTCTGCCTCCTAATTTTCCAAAAAAGTTCGGATTTGTTTCAAAAATATAATTTTTCATAAAAATGTTTTGAAAATGCATCAAGTTGTACAAAATGTCCCAACCATAACAAAAAAAAACCAGTTACAGCCAATTCACACGGGGACTTTTACTACATCTCTTTTTGTTTGATGGCGAACGGTGTAAAGAAGAAAGGGGGATAAACAAAAAGACTCAGCTTGTGTTTTTCATTATTTATTAGATTTCTTTTTAAAGTAATTTTTTTTCTTCTTGTTACGTTTTATTCTTTTTCTTACTTTGAAGTGTCAGGTTAAAGATACAGTAAGACCTCGATTATCTGTAACGGACAGTACCGGGAGCTTGCTGGATAATCATTTTTCCCGGTTAAGTAAGTAACAATTTTGAGTGGTTTTTTGTGTATTTCTTATTATAAAGGAATATCGTTGTATCTTTATACATTTTTATAAAATATCAAAATGATTTAAGGATTTTATGTTCAGACTTCTGCATGAATGTAAGCGTTTAAATAATATGAGGAAAAAAGTAATTTTGGCAGAACATGCTTTTAGTATGTCCCCTTCTTCATTTATTGACATTTTTTAATGGTTCAAAAGTAAACAACAACAAAAAAAAAAAATTGTGTGTAATTTCGGATAACAGAGTAAATTTAAGTTACCGATTAATCGAGGTCCTACTGTTAGTAAAAAGGACATGCAATTAAAGATCGCCGGATGTACGCAAAGGATTTTTGGAAGTTGCTTCAAAAGAGAATTAAGAAAAAACGACGTCGTAAAAGCCCTCGTATGAATTGTCTGTTATTACCAATTTTCATAAAAGTTTCCAACAGTAA
Organism: Pollenia angustigena; assembly: GCA_930367215.1. Taxonomy (NCBI): domain Eukaryota; kingdom Metazoa; phylum Arthropoda; class Insecta; order Diptera; family Polleniidae; genus Pollenia; species Pollenia angustigena. The sequence continues at coordinate 216,490,464 of OV884058.1, read as the reverse complement.
AGATCGGAAATTTGTATAAAATCTCCATTTTCACACAAATTTTAAATTCAATTTTAACTCCCCGTTCCATATAAAGTCACAATTATTGTAAAAACGGAACTGTGTCGAGACCACATTTTCCACAGTATTTAAAAAACTGTAGTTGAAATAGTAAAAGTCATAAGATTTTGCTTTTTCTACGACTTTTTAATTTTTAATCGGACAAAAACAAACTGTTACATTAACTTTTGATTCATTAAATGTAAACAGTCGCAGTCACGTCAAACACGAAAATGTATACACAACAAAGTACTTCGGCAGTCGACATGTTCGGAAGTTTTAGGCTTGACCGACTGAGAGTTAATAAACCCAGCGGGAAAACTAAGAAGACCTTCTTACTTCAGGCCTTTTAAAAGTCCTGCTTAAAAAATTTTTTGATTTAATTACTATTCTTACGTAACTGCTAAAGAATGCCTCATAGAAGGCCTCGGCTCTTTGGTATGAGAAGCGAGAAAAGAAGGAGTAACATTTTTTGTTTTGTTTTTTTTTGCACAAGCAAAAGAATTCCGATCCCTTTACAAAAACAAAGTAACATATGTTGTAAATCATTTTAGTTGAAGTGGAAAAGAGAAAGAGTAAAATTTTTTGTTTTGTTTTTTTCGCCAAAGCGAAAGAATTCAGATAACGTTATAAAAACAAAGTAACAAAGTAGGTGCATATTAAAATACAAAATAAAAACAATAATGTAAATCATTTTAGTTGAGTTTTGTCCATTAAGGAAGATAGGTACTTGTGCTTAAAAGTTTTTTTTTTATTATAGGTATACTTTTATTTACAATCTATTTTACAATATTTAGCAAATTTGATTATTTCAATAAAAAAAAAAAAAATAAGTATCACATGTGTTATTAAACCACAATTAGTTTAATAAAATATATTAACATACGTTTCTAATTTCATTTGTAAGGAAATATTCCTTAATGTTTTATACTGATAGCCCTTCAATATGACCTTTAATGCATTTGTAGTGAATGGTCTGGAAGGCCTTTTAAGAGCCATTTATTGAAAGGCCTTTTAACATACCTTTCTTAAAAACCCTTCAAGATAACCTTTTTGTTAAGGCCTTTTGAAAGTCATTCTCTGGAAAGCCTTCTAAGAGCCATTTATTTGAAGGCCTTTAAGAAGCTCTGGGGAAGAAAGGAAAGCGGAAGGCCTTCTCCGCAATGACAACGCGTGGAAAAAAGATATGAGTATGGAATGGAGCGAGAAGGCCTTCTGGAAGGCCTCCGTACTCCTTCTTTTTCCCGCTGGGATGTTTTGTGTGTTTTTTTTTTGTTTTTGATAAAAGACACACACACAACATTTCGTCTGCCTGAACTTCGGAATTCATTAAAAGTCACAGTCGGCCAAACCAAAAACACCCGCACATGTCGACTGCCGAAATACTTTGTTCGAAGAAAAATCAATGTTTTTATTTTGACTGCAGTTTTTAAACACTGATTTTCCATACAATTAACAATAAAAATATGTTGTAGAAAGCGGTCGTAAATTAAATTTATTTTATTTTGAGAACGTCTTTTCTAATGCTCTCACTTATAAACACTTATTCTTCCAAAATTGCTACAATTCTTTCAACAAATTTTATACATTTTGTAAACAGAAAATAAAAAACTAAAACAATAAAATGAGGGAGAATTTGAAGTTACTGCCGACCAGAGAACTGCAAAATCCACTATTTTTGTTGATTTATTCATACGGTACAATTTACATTAACTCTATGCCTGCAAAACAAAGTTCAACGTTGGTAACTTTAACATCGTTTTGTACACCCCTGCAAATAATAGGACCAGTCCAAACACGCGTGTAAAGAGTAGTCCACAAGGGACCAGGACTAGTCGAAAACTAACCCAAACGTATGGAAAAAACCTGGTATATTTAACATTACGATGTCCTAGGAGAGGACCATATAACCCACCTTTGGACCACTAAGGAGTAGTTTTAAAACTACTCCATGGCATACTCAAGAGGATTAGTTTTGAAGTCGTTTAAAAACGAAAGCATGTCGTTAAAAAACGAAGACATGTCGTCTCATTACAAACACTTTTTAACAATGACATGGTCCATGCTTGCATTACATCGGACCAGTCCATGGAGTAGTCCATTTTATCAAAATGGATCAGGTGGTCTAATTTTATTTGCAGGGACATTTGATTTGTGCATGTGTGCGTTTTTTTTATTGATAGTGCTTTGTTTTCATTTATTGTTACGCACGCAATAACGCAATTGCTAAAAGTCAAACGGAATTTATTCTTTTGCTTTTGCATTTACATAAGTAGTTATTGTACACTCGATGACACAACGACGAATGTAAATTGGTATGAGTGCGATTCGCTTTGTAGCATTAACAGCAATAACAACTATAACAACAACAACAATACATTGTCTTCTATTTCTATGGAAATTGTTTGTTGTTGTTTTTCTTCCATTTTTTTTCTCTTGTACTACATAGAAACTGCTGAATGCCTACATGAGTAAGTCCCCTTTTAGACAGGCAAAGTTTACTTTGCAAAGTCTTGTGTAGTTCTCTTTTAAACTTTGTTTGGTGTTTAGACACACAAAGTGTAATTTGACAAATTTTTGTTTATTCGTTGTTGCAGCCTGCATACAGGGTTGATAAATGGCATTTTTTTAAATGTACTTAATACCGAAAATAAATTTACATTTTTTACCCTAAATGTACTTAATGCCAAAAAAATATTTTTTACAAGTTTTATTATTTGCATTACAACAAATTTACATTGAAATGCACTTGTGCTATACATTTATATTTGAAATATACCTTTGGCAATTAACAAAAAGAAAAATTAAGTGAATAATAAGGAATTTAGACGAAGAATCTTAAGCTTGTTTTTTTAGATTTGAAAGTGGAACAGGTTAAAAAAATGTTTTAACTACCCAGTTAAAACTTCGCCTGCAAAATAATGTGTTAAGTAATCAGGAAAATGTTAAAATACTACTTCCAATTCTTCTGAAAGAACCAATGAATTTTACAAGGGATGTCCCAAAATGAATGCATTTTTATGTAAGTCATTATTTTTTTCCTACATACATCTGAAAAATAAGTAGTTATAGAAGTAATTATAGTAGTTAGAAGAAAGCTACTAAATAATTAGTGCAAGAAGCTATTCATTTTAAAAAAGTGGGCGAAGTTTTTACTGGGTAGTAATGCCCGTAATTTCTACTAAAAGTATCTAGCTGTGTATAGATATCTATGGTGCAAGGAATTTTTCATAATTTTAACACATATGACTTGCTTACTGGTTAAAGTGTATTATATGTTCCACCATCGATAAAAATACAAATGTTGTCATATTTAAAAGAAAACTTAAAAAAAAAACTTATATGGGCAATTCCTCAGAATGGTCTACCAGGATGAAAAAATAAAATGTTGATTATTATCGTCTTTTATTGTTTATTTTTTAAAAAAAAAAATTCTATGTTTTTTTAAAAGAATGGTTTCATAGCATATCTCAGCTATTTTACTTGAGGAAATTACGCTGAAAACTGGAACATTTTATATTTTCTAAGTATTTAAGCTACTTCTAAAGACATTTTTATATACTAATTTTACATGCAAAAATTAGAATTTACACTCTTTCTTCATAATCTCTCCATTAAAATCAATTGTAAAAGGAGTATTAAGATTTTTAATAAGGAAATTTGAAGATATTTATGGTAAAATGCATGGTGATAATAATAAAAAAACATATGGAAAAATCATACGTTCGCGACCCGTACGTTAGCGTCCGGTACATAAGGCAATTAAAAAAAAAACCAAGAGAGATATTTTATTTTGTAAATACTGGATGGAGACCTACATTAATACAATCTTAAACTAAATTAATCACTTTTGAATATTACGATCCATTACGCAGATTTTTACATTTCACTACTGTCAGCCAAAGTTGACTTCTATTTTGCGTACGTTCGTGACCACATGTTTATAACTATGTATTATTATAAAAAAATTAAACTCGATGAATCCATCCATCTTTTGCACTAAACTTAGAGCTACTCAAATGCTATCGAATCGCCAAAAAAAATGATAGGAAAATTTTTGTTTTCTATATTATTTTTACATCAAAAGCGTACGAACGTACGTTAGTGACCCCAAGAAATGCTCATATATAAATTATTTAATTAAAAAATTACAACAATCAGGTATAGTAAGGAACATAAAATTATTATTTTTAAAGAAGATGAAAGTTCGGTTGGTGTATGAAATTAGTTTTGTAACATATTTCTATTTGTAATTTTTTTTATTTTAAACTACCCTGCAAATAATAGGAACAGTCCAAACACGCGTGTAAAGAGTAGTCCACAAGGGACCAGGACTAGTCCACAAGTAACCCTAACGTATGGAAAAAACCTGGTCTATTTAACATTACGATGTCCTAGGAGAGGACCATATAACCCACCTTTGGACCACTAAGGAGTAGTTTTAAAACTACTCCATGGTATATAACCCACCTTTGGACCAGTAAGGAGTAGTTTTAAAACTACTCCATGGTATACTCAAGAGGATTAGTTTTGAAGTCGTTTAAACACGAAAGCATGTCGTTAAAAAACGAAGACATGTCGTCTCACTACAAACACTTTTTAACAATGGCATGGTCCATGCTTGCATTACTAGTCCATGGAGTAGTCCATTTTATCAAAATGGGTCAGGTGGTCCAATTTTATTTGCAGGGTATAGCAACAAGATTCATAAGACTGTAGCAATAATTTGTTTGAATTAAATTCGATATAGTATTTACATAAAGGCGATTTCTTTGCTTTGTTTTTATCATATTTTGGTAGGAAAAAGCGTTTGCAATTTTTAAATTGTACTAAATTTGCATTGGAGTACTTTATTACTTTTGCACTGCTAATAGTAGTAAAAAAGTACAATTGTACTACTAACTTTATCATCCCGGCTCAGAAATAAACTACGAACGAAAAACAAAAGGAATTTGCGAGTACAGCAAAGAGCGTACTCCCCCGCTATTCTCTTTTCCCCTCCCTTCCATAAACTCAAGACTTTGCAAAGTAAACTTTGCCTATCTAAAAGGGGACTAATGATTGGTTTATTTAGCTGGCTTTTTTGTTTGTATTTTTTTTTCTTTACCGAAACAATCATTGTCGCACCGAACAAACAAACATCTTTATTAAAAAACGAAGCAAACGATGGTATAAATAACAAAGCACGATGTGCATTATCTGAATGACTGCAAACCAGCAGCGAATGTTTGCGGTTGCGCAAGTTTGATTGTATGACCGCAAGCGAGTGTATTTGTTGGTGTTCATTAAATGCGATTTTTTTCAATCGCATAAAGCCGTTCTCTGCTGCCGACGTTATAATTATGGGCTTGAGGATTTTTGCTTGAAGTTGAAGACTCAATTCTGTTGAAACACTTATGTATATGAATTAACCTTTTTCAATTTCAACATAATTTGAACAAAATGTTTATAAAGGGTGTCTCAGTAAGAGTGCACTTTTTAAATTAAGTGTAATTTTTTGGGTACAAGTGGTTACTCTGAAATTTGGCTGTGACATTTATTCCGATTTTTAAAAATGGAGCGCTTAACAAAAGAACAACGCGTTATGAAAACAATTTACAAAAGTTAAGAAAGTTATGCTGAGACCGCTCGCAAGCTTTGAAGAATTTTCAGTCAAGAAAGTGCACCTAATGTGTCAACCATTCAAAGAGTGGTCAAAAAATTAAAAAAATTGTGAACAATTATGGACTGTAAGACTCCTGTGCGTCAACGTACCGGTCGGTTTCTTGAAGACTTTGCTGCTGTAAATGAGAGTGTTGCCGAAAACATCATTTTGGCATCGTTCTGTGCATTCATTACAGGAACATGATAACGGAGTTCTAATGGCCTCAATTGGATGGCATGGATTATTTGGTCTTAGCAAGACGGCGCCACCTGCCCTACCCCGCATAAAGCAATCGCATTAGTGCAGTTACGATTTCCAGAACAAACTATTTCAAAAATTCTGATGTCAACGGGCCACCGAGATCATGCGATTTTATGCTATGTTCACATTTGGGTTTTTAAACGCGTTTAAGCAAAATGTTGATTTAGCTAATCAAAGCCGTTCACATTACATTTGAGATGATTAAGATGACAGATGATTAAGAAAAAACACACACACAAACACACAAAAAAACAACAAACAAATTTAAATTTCTTTAAAGTATTAAAAATGGATAAAAACACTTTTATAAAGTTATCAGAAGATTATTTAAATAATTTTAATGATGTAATTGTGAAAATTTATGAATTATTTAAGAAAAAAAAAAAAAATAAAAACATTAAGCAGAAATCTTGGCCGGTTGTACACGATTGTTGGCGATTCTACATTCGAGGTATGTTCAGTGGATTCTATGTGTTTTATGAAGTGATTTATGGCGATTTCTTTTCTGAGAAAAATATGTTACAGTATGTACATGTAACATTTTCTAATGTTACCTATAATCACTCGAAGTTTTACATGTTGTGCAATTTCAATAGAACACAATTAGTGCTTTTATTTACAACTATTACACTTTCATCATACATGTACTTAATGAGCGATTTTTAAAGCTATTTTAGCGGTGTCTGCACGCTATTACGGGTTTGAAACAAATATTAACAGCACTAATGGCTTATAAAAATTAAAACGAATATAATATAAATAGACTTATTTTGATTTTAATGGGTAAATATATTTATATTTTGTTTTAAAACAAATTTTTTACAAAATTTTTAGCGGTATGAATTATGACAATCAAAATAAAACATTTGTTGTACAAACAAAGTAGCATGTACCAAAATTGTAAAACAGGGCAGTATAAACACCTTAAGTAAAAGTAAGGGTAAAATATGCAACATGTTTTGCATGTTTTTCATCAACATTTTCACAAAAGAACTTGAAAATTTTTCCCACAGTTGTATTTTTTGTACAATCGAACACAAAAATGTATAACATGTAACATTAATGCAACATATTTCTCAGAAAAGAAATCGCCATTAGTTGTAATCATGTCAATTTGAAGTGATTAACAAATCACTTCAATGTATGGGTAATCATCTCGATTTTGAAGTGATTGGAGCTTAATCACGTTCGAGCTGCTTAAACGCGTTTAAGAACCCAAGTGTGAACATAGTATTACACTGTGCGATTTTTTTCTTTGGGGTTTTGTAAAATCTCGCCAGAAGCCAGAAACAATTCCGAGATCCAAAACGTCATCAGTGAGATACAGCAGCAGCTCTGTGAAAAAATCATGGAAAATTTCAAAAAAAGAGTAACGGCCTCTCATCAGAGAGGTGGACGCGGGCCATTTGACAGATATTTTATTCTATACTTAATGGGAACATGTCTTCTTTACAATCCAATAAAAAATCGCAACTATCTTAAAAATACATGTTTTTATTTAAAAATTAAAAAGTGCATTCTTATTGATACACCCTTAATATTGGATTCTCATTGTGAACAGGCATGACTTTGAACTAGTAGAAGCGGCTACCTGCTTGTTTCTCCAAGCAAAAATGTCATAACTGCTTTTAATGTACATACATTTTTAAAAGAGTAATATTTAACACATAAACTTTAAAAGTACAGGAAATTTAAATTTCTTAGAAAATTAATGCAAGTTCCCAATTTGCACGATAATTCATATTTTGAACAACATGTACCAACTTTTACAAAAAGTTGCATTCACAATGATATCAACAATTTGATTTTTCACTAATAACATTTCTGTATGACGTGCTAAACTCCCAATTTTTCATATTTATTTGGTTGCTTAGTCCAGAGCGTCAGGAAACTTCATCCAAAGGTTTTAGAAAAGCTAAAAATATTATACAAATAAAACATTAAAGCTAATAAGAATTATAAACACTCAAAGTCTTACTTGTAACAAAACACCAACAATAAACAGTGCTTTGATATTGTTACAAGTAGGACTTTGAGTGTTTATAAATAATATTTTAATAAATTAAAAAAAAAAACAAGTTAGAGTGCTATATTCGGCTGTGCCGAATCTTTGATGCCCTCCACCGGCATTTCGAATGTTTAAGGAGTAATATTTGTATGAAGTTATTATTATCTTAAACTGTGACGATTTGTTATTAATTATGGTTTTAGGAGACTTAACTGTTTTCCGGTAGTAGGGTTTATATAGGGCCAAGGGTAAATTATGGACCGATCTTCACGAAATTTCACAGTATCATTTCTTGTCCTAAAAAAAACAGTGACGTACCACATTTTGTTACGCTAGCGTTATTTTTTACGATTTTAGGCGTACTAAACTGTTTTCCGGGATTAGTGTTTATATGGGGCTTAGGGTAAATTATGGACGGATCTTCACGAAATTTAACAGCGTGATTTCCAGTCAAATAAAACAAATTTTTGCAAAATCTTATCTCATTCCGTGCCTTGTTTAAGCATTTATGTTATTTTTTGTAACAAAATTATCAATTTTTTTAGGTGGTGGTTCCACATTTTGATTCATAGCTCTGGTCCTACTGAACCGCTTTTACTGGATTTCAATCCCAAACTGCTTAGGATAACTACAAGCAATTTGGCACCAAGCAGAGCTGTAAATGAATCATTCATTTTTGATTTTAATTCATTAATGAATTAGAAAATTTTGAATTAATTCTTTTTACACAAATTAATGAATTGAATGAAAATTGAGTCAATTCAAATGAATTAGAAAGAAATGAATTTCAATTCGTTTTCCAATTCAAATGAATTTGTAACATGAATTGCAATTCGTTTCTAATTCAAACGAATTTCTTAAAGTGAATTGCAATTCATTTTACAGATTCATTTGAATTGAATTGATTTTGAATTTAATTAAATGAATTAGAAAAATGAATTGGAATTCAAATGAATGAAATCAAAAATGAGTTGCAATCAATCAAATTCAAGAGCAGATCTAGGGTGAATTACTAAAATGAACTATTTTTTATTGCAGTTTGAAGTTTTTAAAACATAAAGTAAACAAATTTTCCAATTGTAGAAAAAGTAGTAAGAATTTCGAGTAAACGAACATAGCTTTGACAGCAAAAAAATGTTGTTGAGATTCAAAATTGCTAAAATCTTTAAAATTCGATTGAATTTAAAAAAAATTAATTCTCCACAATACACAAATATGAGATTATTTAAACAAAAAAATTATTGTTAAACACACTTTTAATAATATTTTACACTATTTAATAAAAATAAAAATTTAAGTTTCTTTTAGCAAATCAACAAAATTTTTCCATTTTGATAGGATTTTCGCCTATACCTAATAATTAAATTCCTATTTTGCCGCTACCTGACAATTCCATTCCAATGCAAAATAAATTCAAAGTTCAATCAATTCAGTTCAAATGAGTTGGAAATGAATTGCTAATTCTTTTTTCTAATTCAGTTTGAATTAATTCAAAATCAATTCAATTCAAATGAATCTGTAAAATGAATTGCAATTCACTTTAAGAAATTCGTTTGCATTGGAAACGAATTGCGATTCATTTTACAAATTCATTTGAATTGGAAAACGAATTGTAATACATTTCTGTCTAATTCATTTGAATTGACTCAAAATTCATTCATTTCATTTAATTGTGTGAAAAGAATTAATTCAAAATTTGTTAATTCATTGCATGAATGATTCACGAATTAATTCAAAAATGAATGATTCATTTACAGCTCTGGCACCAAGTATGTTCATTTCTTTTGAGTTGTTCGAAAGTGAGCGTGTTTTCAACAGACGGACAGACGGACAGACAGACGGACAAGGCTAAATCGACTTAGAATTACTCAAGGACCCAGAACAAATATACTTTATGGGGTCTGAGATGAATAATAAAAAAGTTTCACACGGAATGACAAACTTAATATACCCTCTTCACAACTAATTGCGGTGGAGGGTATAAAAAAAAAATATAGACCAAGCGTATCGGATGTTTGTGCTATGAGGCAAAACATGAATGATACGTTTGGTCAAGACCTTGATATAATCTCCGAATGGAGTCGTGGGAATAGAGTAGATTTTAGTGATCGGAAGAGCCAATTTTGCATGCTAACGGGCGACGGATCAAAATGCCTCACTTATTATTAATATGGGTGTATTGAAACAATGTGTTGTCCGATGGACAAAACCTATGTTGAAGGGGTTGAAAGAAGCATTCAAGTGCCTTGGTTTTTTAAAGCGGTGTAAGGGATACTTCAGTTCATCTGATCTGCTTACTATTTATACCACCTTTATCCGATAGAGGAAGGAATACATTTTTCTTGTGTGCTTCAAAGTCTATTTTGGAGCTTCTCGACCGCGTGCAGAAGAGGGTGAAGGTTATCAATGGTGACAGTAGGATATCCAATTCTATTGACTCCCTTGAGCACCGTTGCAAAGTGGGTTGTATTTCTAATGAAATTAGGAATCTGGTTCACGAAGCTTGTAGATTTGTTCGTAATACGTGTTTTCCATCGAGAGACCATCCTTTTGTGATCTATCGGTGCATAGTACAGCGCATTACAGTGAAAAATTTTCCTTTGGCCGGGTTGTTCGTATATAGAATAACTTTCCTTCACTTTCAACATGAAAAAGTTCAAACCGAATATCCACCAGCACTACTATCCTCCTTCCCATAACCTATTTTCCTAGTTCCAACTAAATGCAATGCATTAGAAGGGGTCATCCCCATCAGTAACCATTAAACCTTAACCACTAAAAAATAAAGAACGAATTCCATCTAGATAATATTCTGCACTAAGAACGCTAATAAGAATCTTAAGTTGAATATTTAAAATTTGTCGCTTAATACTGTGGTGTAGGGTATCATACTGGTCGATCTTGCTCGACTATATTTTCTTACTTGTTTTTCTTTACTTTTGTTGCACCTTTTTAAAAACATTTAAAATTTCTAAATTATATTAAACAGATCACAAATGGCGCCTGTACATTAATCTGGAATTACATGGATCTTTTTATAATAATGGTCAGCAAAGGAATCGCTTATCGTTTTGAACAAATCACAACACGCATTAACAAACTAACGGACAAGGTAGGAAGATAACGGTCATTTGGTGGTGTTTTTTACAAAATTTTATGCAGAAAAAAGAGAAGATTATAATGAAATTACAGTATTTTTCGTTTAGCTGCACATTCAAGTTTGCACGAAAATTCGTGCAGGTATGCAGTATTCACTTAGCAGCACAAAAAATGCTGCAATCAGATTTTATGCTTTTTTTTTTAGAAATTTGGACTAGCTTGAGTAAAATATCATGATTCGTAATAGTTTTAACCAAACTGAAATGATTTTCAGGAGGGGAATTTGCAAGGATCGGAAAATGTTTTTTTATTTTGTTTCTAAAAAAATATTTATTGTGCAAGTTTAAAAAATTCTACATTTTACAGAAAACAAAAAATTTCTAAAATAGTTTTGATAAAAAAGCTGTCGAAAAAAATAAATAAAATAAAGTTTTTGAAATAAAACGTTTTCTTAAAAACATAAAATAAAGTTTTTAAAATAAAACGTTTTCTTAAAAACATAAAAAAACAAAAACAAAATAATTATATTTAAGCATTGTCATAAAAATTTCATTCTTCAAAACAAATTCATATCAAATTTATGAAGAGGCTTCTGAAAATACATACATACATATTTCATTTTTTAAAAATACATACATAGAAAAAAAAAATTCTAAAAAAAAAACGTTTTAAAAAATATTTTTCAACAAAAAAAAAAGTTTTTTGAAAATTTTTATTTGTTTTTTTTTTACAAAAAAAGTTTTTGCTTGTTTTTGAAACTATAAATTTTGTTTTCAAAAAAAATGTTTCTTTTCTTTTTCGTTTAAATTTTAAACACAGAAAAACAATATTCTTTTTTTCACACACAAAAATTTTTTATTTAAAAAATAAAATTTTATTTTGTGTTTTCCGTTCGTAAAATCCGGTCCTTGGGAATTTGTATTGAACTCATGGTAAATTATGAACCAATCATCCCAAAATTCTGTAGAGTGATTGCTGGTGATACGAAACATAAATTAGAATAAATTTTAATACAGAAGCGAAATTAGTTTTCGAGTTTACACTGAATTTCAGAGGGCTACTTAGTATGGGATATAATATAAATTTTGGACCGTATATCACAAAATTGCGTGACATTTTTTCTGGCCATATGAAGCTAAGTTGGAAGAAATTTTACCGCAATATCTTTATCTGCTAGGGTTTTAGGTGAATTTAATTAATTTCCCAGAGTAGGCTGTACATGGGGCATATGGTAAATTATGGACGGATCTTCACGAAATTTAACAGTAAAATTTCCAATAGTATAAACCGAATTTGTGCAAAATCTTATATTATTGCGTGCATTATTCCACCGTTTATGTTAGTTTTTGTATCAAAATTATCACTTTTTTAGGGTGGTAGTTCCACCTTTTTATTCACAGCTCTGATCCTACTGAACCGATTTTGCTGGATTTCAATCCCAACCGCTTACACAGAAAAAATAATCAGTAGTTTTTTATCAATTAAAGAACATTTAAAATATAATTTTGATTTAATTAACATTTTAGTTGTTTTGATATAAATTTTTAATTAAAATACCATTTGAATAACAAATAATCTTTATTGATTTTTTCGTTTAAAATAAAATAATTTAAACGTGCAGAAATGTTGGTGGGAATTGTCAAAACCTGAGCTATACTTAATTCAATCAATTAACACATTGTTTGAAACGGCAAAGTTTTTTGATAATTTTTATACCCTTCACCACAGGTGTAAAAGGGTATATATAAGTTTGTCATAACGTTTGTCATTTCCACAATATTGATTTTAGACCCCATAAAGTATATATATTCTGGGTCCATATGAGAAGAGAAGTTGATTTAACGATGGCCGTCTGTCCGTCTGTCCGTCTTACGTTTGATATGTGTTTTCCGGATAATCCAGACATGATAGCGGCTAGGTTGTTTTACATTTATGTTACATACAGTCCACCATTTCTTGCTATTGAAATTCAGCAAGATCGGTCCAAAAATGACGTAGATATGAGCAAAAAACCACGACTACCTCTAAATTTTTCCAAAAATCCCTTGTTGTTGTATTTTTATTATTTCTGTATATCTTGAGAACGGCAAGAGCCAAAGTTTCCAAATTAGGTACACAAATTTAGGTTGCCAATACACACCATCCTACAAAATGTGGGCGGGATTGGAGAAGTGGGCGTGGTACCTCCCGTACAAAAAAAATTAAAAATTTTATAAAAACCTAAATTTAAGGGCTGCCATATGTCCTATGGATATGACTTATATATCACAATATCGGATTTTTAGTAGAACATATTTTATAAAAAACTCGGGAAAATCGGTTCAGATACAAAAAAGTTATGACCAAAATTACATTTTTTTTTTTTTAAATACCTAACTTTCGGTAACCATAGATCTCCCCGAGTCCAAGCTTTATAACTAAAGTAAATGGTAAATTTCTTCTTCAACACGTCGGTATATAAATCTGCCAAATCGGTTAAAAATCCACAAAAATTACTCTTTTTTATAATTAACTTTGTTAAAATATATATTTACAAGTTTATATAAATGTTTATTTATAAATATAACTCAAGTAAATGGTAAAATTCTTCCTTAACACGTCGGTATATAAAACTATCAAATCGGTTAGACAATGGGTAATTAATGAGCAAAATACTCAAAAAATGGGCTAAAAAACATCAAAATTTTTATAAAAATCTACATTTTAGGGCTGCTATACGTCCTATCGATATGACTTATATACCAAAATATCTGAAATTTCTTGTAGAACATATTTTATAAAAAACTCGGAAAAATCGGTTCAGATACAAAAAAGTTATGACCAAAATTAAACTTTTTTTCTTAAATACCCACTTTCGGGAACCATAGATCTCCCCGAGTACAAGCTTTATAACTAAAGTAAATGGTAAATTTCTTCTTAACTTTGTTAAAATATATATTTACAAGTTTATATAAATGTGTTCCTTAACACGTCGGTATATAAAACTATCAAATCGGTTAGACAATGGGTAATTAATGAGCAAAATACTCAAAAAATGGGCTAAAAAACATCAAAATTTTTATAAAAACCTAAATTTTAGGGCTGCTATACGTCCTATGAATAAGACTTATATATCAAAATGGCGGAAATTTGTATGAGTTATAACAGAAATACTGGGGTCTAATCACCGCATACGATATCGAGCAAAATTCATCGAAATTATTTATTTTGGTATCTTGAAACTCGATATCGAATGAAATGTATTGAATTTGAAATAATAGCATTCGACATCGAGTAACTCGACATTACATTTATCGAGTTTTCATTCGATACGCCAGTGTCTATCGTATGCAAAAAAAATCAATAGTTTATTCGATACGATAGTATCGAATGCAGTGATTAGAACCCTGAATTCCCGAAAATTACTCTTTTTATACCCTTCACCGAAGGTAAAAAGGTATATACAATATTGGTCCTACACCCTATAAAGTACATATATTCTGGGCCCTTATGAAAAGCGAAGTTCAAAACCGGTTGTCTCTTATTTAAAAAAATAATATTTACCAGTTTTATTTAGTTTTTGTCTAGTTGCTCTGTATTCTGCTCGCACAATGGTGAAGGGTATATAAGATTCGGCACAGCCGAATATAGCACTCTTACTTGTGTTAATTAAAATTAAAAAAATAGTTTATTGAAAAAAATTCAAAGTTTTAAATTTTTAAAATTTTAAATAATCTATATAATCATTTTGGTAATCGGTGCAAAATCAAAAAATTGTTTGCTTGATTTTTTTATATAGGATAACTATAATTTGACACCAAGTTTGTTCTTTTCTTTTGAGTTTTTCGAAAGTGAGCGTGTTTTCAACAGGCGGATAGACAGACGGACATGGCTAAACCGACTAGAATTACTCAAGGAGCCAGAATGTATATACTTTATAGGGTCTTAGATGTATAATAAAAAAGTTTCACACGGAATGACTTAGTATACACTCATTCTCCACTAGTGTGATGGAGGGTATAACAAGCTTTTAGCAAAACATGTACATATCGTCACCTAAAAGACGAAACAACCAACTGCAGTTTTCAAAAGTTTAGAGGAGAGGGAAAAAACGTTATAAAATTGGAACTATTACCAATAGTCAAACGAAAATTACACATTTTGATTAAAATGAAACCAGTAATATATACCGGTTGAGAAAATTTTGTTTTTCTAAGCACAGCATATGTTATGACACTTAGGTTTTTTGGAATTGTTAAAATCTGAAACCAAATAATTAGTATGAATAAATAAAAATTTCTTTATACACATGAATATTATATACATTAAATAATTACAGTAGTAGTTTCTTTTACTGGTTTAAGCAAAAACAAGTACTTAATGTTTGTTCAAATTACACTATGCAACAAAATTAAACTCTTATCGTGATTTTTGATGATTTATTTTTCTCTTTTTTTGTGCGTAACGGTCCTCTAGGTACAAAAACTTTGTCATTTGTAATATTACATGTTCAAAATTTTGCACACATATGCGTTATGATATAGGGAATAAAAATCCATAAAAAACTCAATATTGAAATTTTTGCAGATAGGTTATTAGGTCTTTAAGATGCCGATATGTATGTTTTTAATGTTTATACGTGCACAAACAATCACAGCTGCCAGATCGAATGTATTTTCAATTAAAAGTTTTATTTCAAAATTAAATTTTTTGTCTTTCTTTTTCATAAAATAGCGATATGATACATTATTATTATTTTTTTTTTTTTCTGAGACACTAAAAAATAATATTTTGTATTAAAAATAAACATTGTTGACCAAAAATCGAATGCTGTTATCCAAAATATGCACTTAAGCAAAATGCATGTACACGATTTTGTTTCTAACAAAATTAAGCCATCATGCACAATGCTTTGTATTCTGTGCAGATAGGCAAAAAATGCAGTTATGTGAAATGCAGCTAAACGAAAAATACTGTATTATATATTTCTTTGTCCTTTTACCATTTATTGTGTTTTATTCAAAAGGAAATACCTGAAACTGTGTTCATTGAAATACGTGAGCATTATGTTAAATTGTGTGAACTTTTAGAATTCATAGATGATAATTTATCCGGCATCATTTTATTGTCCTGTATAAACAATTTATACTTCGTTTGTTATCAATTGTTAAACGTCTTTAAGTAAGTTTTATTTGCTTGTTCTTTTATTTTTCTTTAATCCTTATTAACAACAATGAAAAATATTTTGTCTCGAATTGTATTTCTTTTGTCTTTTCTTTTCTATTGTTTCGTATTTTCTGGGTTATTTTACCAGCAAACTACGATGGCCTATTAACTATATTTATTTTTGGTATTCCTTGTTGTATTTAATTATTCGCACTGCTTTTGTATTTTTATCGGCGGCTTCGATAAACGATGAGTCTAAGGGAGGCCTGCCTGCCCTACGAAAAGTTTCCTCTAGAACTTGGTGTGTTGAGGTAGGATTTGCAATAATTTATCTATTTCCGTACTTTTGGCTTAAGTTGGAATTAATGAATTGTGTTGTATGTGCTGGTCTTTAGGTGGAAAGATTAATATTTGAAATGACTACACAAACGGTGGCATTGTCAGGCAAGAAATTCTATTTCCTAACAAGACGTCTCTTATTTGGCGTAAGTATTTTACTATTTATTTAACTTTTTATTTGAAATTTTATCAGGTTTAAAAGCTGTAAATTAAATCTCTGAAAAAATGTTATTGAGATGATAATACTTATTAGGGAATTTAATTTTATTAATCAGGTTTGAGGGGTTTGAAAATGTTATACTACTGAATTTAAGAAATTAACTAAAAATTAAAAAAAAAAAACAAAAAATTAACAAAAGTGTGACTTTGTGTGTAAAAACTGTGAATTTTTACGAAAAAAGGTTTAGCTCATAGTGGAAAAACGTTTTGTGTAAAAGATGTGACTTTTTGTGGAAAAAGTAACTTTTTTAAAAAAAAAGAAGAATTTTGGTAAAAAGTGATTTTATGTCAAAAATTCGACTTTTTGTGAAAAGCTACTTTCTGCTAAGAGAGTGACTTTTTGTAAATCAGCGACTCTTGGTAAACATATAGGGACTTATTTTAAAAAATAGTGTCTTTTTATAAAAAATAGGGACTTTTTTTTAAAACAATGAATTTTTTGTGAAATTATAGTGACTTTTTGTAAAAAAAACTTTTTTTTTTTAAAAGGTTACTTCTTGTTAAAAAAAAAAAATATTAACTTTTTGTAAAGAGAGTTCCTTTGTGTGACTCTTTTTAAAAATTTAGACTTTTTGTAAAAAGAAGAAACTTTTAGTAAAAGCCAGTAAGAGTTCTATATTCGGCTGTGCCGAATCTTATTTACCCTTCACCATGATAAGATAACAGCAGAAAGGTAAAAAAGACATTCTTTGGATATAAATAAATCTATTTTGTGTCACGTCCAGTTGTCCAATTCCGCCAACATTTTGTCGGATGTTGTGTATTGATAACCATGATGCTTGTACCTAATTATGATACGTGGGCTCTTGCCTTTGTACGGGAGGTGCCACGCCCACTTATTTACTCCTGCCCACATTTTTGCGGATGTTGTGTATGAGATAACCAAGCTGCTTGTACCTAATTTGGAAACTTTGGCTCTTGGCGTTCTTCAGATATACAGAAATCTATAATGTCTTTGTACGAGAGGTGCCGCCGTGTTAAATCCACTTCGCTGTATATGTATGCATTTGTTATGTGTTAAAAACGCAAAAAAGTCATTAAAAAACTAACTTATATTTTTGGTGATGGATATAAAAAAAAACAACAGCATGGGATTTTATGAAAAAATCAAGAGGTAGTCGTGAATTTTTTTTTGCTAAGATCTCAGCAATGTACAGACTGAACTGGCTGAATTTCAATAGTAAATAATTCCGGACTATATGTGATATAATTATATAACAACCAACTCCCCATCATATCTGGGGTCTTTGCAAACCCCATTTCAACAGACATACGGATATCATTAAATTAACTTCGCTTCAAAGAGTCTAAGATCAATATTGCAGATATTGCAAACGGAATGACAAACGTGTCTAACATACAAAACTTTTTTAAGTTTGAGACATAAAAAAACTTGATAAAAAAAGAATATAAAAAAGCTTATGTATAATTTTAGAATTATAAGAAAAAAAGGAAAGGTAATACATTTCTTATAGTTCTTAAAATATCTATAAACTTGTTATACATTCTTGTTTTTTATCAAGTTTTATATCTCAATCTTAAAAAATTTTTATTTGATAGTCAGGCCTTTTATAAATTAAAGTACCTTCGGCACAGAGCACACAGAGGCGTCAGGAGACAGAAAATATTGTGTTTCTTTCTGTCTTTTTATTCGAAAGCTGCCCTTTTTGCATTTTGTTTTGATCACGCGATTTGTGTTGATTGCGACGGCCTTTTTTTAAACATTGCCACTTCACTACCAAAAAAACTTTTCTTTCTCTTTCTTAGAAAGCTGCCCCCATAAATGATTTGGGCATTTTTCATACGTCACTTTTTTCATCTCTGTATAATCTGTGCCTTCGGTGAAAGGTATAAAAATAGTGACTTTTTGCAAAAATGAGTGACTTCTTGCAAAAAAATAGGGACTTTTTGTAAAGCGGTGACTTTTAATTAAACGGACTAAAAGACTTTGTAGAAAAGGAACTTTTTATAACAAATTTGTATTTAAATTCCAAATCTGAGCGAAATCTGACCATCTGAAGTTAAAACTAATGGAATTTAAAGAAGAAAACAGGCAGGAGAAATAAAATTTTAATAAGGAAAATACAAAATATTTAATTATGTAAAAATTTCTAATAAGAACGTTCACGATAAACTTAAAAAGTAGAAAAAAATAAAAGATTAAAGACTACTTTATTAAATTAAAGAATCGTTTTCGACTACTTAATTAATATAAAAAAGTTGTCGATTACCTAAATTAACTAACGTAAGGTTATTGATAACTTTATTAGACTTAAGAAAAGCTATCAATAATAAAACTAAACGGCAAACATTATCAATTAACGAAAAAAACCAATGAAAAGCTATCGACAACTTTAGTTAACTAAAAAACCCGTCTAGCTAAAACTTATCGATAACTCTACACAACTAATAAACAATTAAACCAAAACATAAAAAATTAAAGAAAAGTTAACAATTACTTTAATAAACTTTGGAAAGATTATCAATAACTTCAATAAACGAGTGAAAGTTTTCGATAATATTCTAAAAAAAGTTTTCGGTAACTTAACTATCCGTAAGAAAAGTTTTAAGGATGTGTTTTAATAACACATTTTTATTATATTAATAGATTGCTTTTTGTAAATATAATCGATAGCATTTTAATGCTATAAAAATGTAATCGATTGTGTATTTTTATTTTAAAGAAGCATTTCTTAAATTTTTTTTAGTGAAAAGAACAGTTAGTCTTTCTTTTATAAAAAATGTAATCGGATTTTTACATTAATTTTTTAATTTTTTATTTATTGAACAGCATATTCGTTAAAATTGAATAGGTTTTACTTTTAAAAAATATATTTTAACCGACAAAAATCAAACTCCATAACAAAATAAATACGAAAAAACATTATTTTTTTTGGTAGTTTGTTTTTTTAATAAAAAACATAAATTTTTTTATTTTTGATATATTTTAATTAGGCTTGAGTTCATCAAATTTAATTTTTCATTAAATTATTTTCACTGAGGGAAGGAATTTTACAACTTGGAATTTTTATTAAAATTTATTGATAATTTTTCTTGGCTGAGCTGGGATTTGAACCCGGGTTGATCTTTACATGTTTCAAGAAACACCACTTTCTATCGTCAGAAGATCTTTGCGTTCTACCCACTGCGGTGCCCGTTAGCCAACAGTCAAACATCAATCTTTAACCAGTAGTACTGGTGGTTCGAAATTTGCTGTTATTATCACCTAAATTTCAAATTACATGTTGCCTTCTTTCTCCTCTGTTTTTTCGTATTCTTTCTGTCAAGACTTTGTCTTGAAAACCTGAATACATTTGTTTATTATGTTTTTTTGTCCACTTTCGTCGACATTTTATTTGTACAAATTAAAGTACAAATGTAAACATTAGAGCTTGTGCCATAGCTATTTCTAAATAAATGTTAAAAAATAAATGTAAAATAACTTTATTTTTATTAAATTTTAACTGTACGGAAAACAAATTTATTAACCCACAATCAGTTACCGTAATAATTTTATGAGTGTATTTTATGAATAAAATTCTTATCATTAGATGTTGCTTAAAAATTTTACCGATTGTTTTTTTCATTCTATGAAAATGTTATCGAATACTTTTTTATTTTTTGTTCTATAGAAAAGCTTTTGATTATTTTCTATTTTATAGAAAAGCTTCTGATTGCTTTTTGATTCTATAGAAAACATTTTTGTGTTGTGTGGACAAATACACTCACAATATTATTACAGTAACGGACTGTAGTTTATTTTAGAAGTATTCCGTTCAGTCATTTTTAAATAAATAAACATTTAAAATTCCAAGCAAATTTATTTTTAACTGATTCTAACAGTTATTCAAAAAACTAAGTGCATATTAATACGGATTTTCAGTTGCAGTTAATATTGTCCGTTGATTAAGTTAAATTCTTCTTTATGATGAATTAAATAAAAATGTAATTTAAAGTAACGAAAAGTTCATTTAATGTTTACTGCTAAAAATTCAACCGCGAATTCCGTAAAAACAAATTAATATTCAGTTATTTTATATAAATAAAGTGTCAAAAAATTAACTACATTTTCCGTAAAAACAATAAAATATTCAGTTATTTTATAAAATTTTACTGTCAAAAAATCAACCCCATATTCAGTAAAAACAATTAAATATTCAGTTATTTTATATAATTTAACTACCAAAAAAAATTTTTACTTATCTATTATAAAGAATTGTTTGTTTTGTGTAAGCAATTCCCATTTTCTATTTGTTAAAATAATTTAGTTAAATACATCAAATTTTAAAAGTAAAATAATTGCGAAGCCATATCGGTCATGCTGCTGGTGTCTTATAATTGGAAATTCTTCTGTAAACAACGTGGTCAGTAAAACAAACGTGTGTAACGGGGTAAGTAAAATAACAATATTCTTTCTCATTAGAAAAACAAGCGGACAGGTATGTGTCTGTCTGTCTGTCTGTTTAGTGTTTTTTAGAAATTCGGCTTTTTCGTGGAGCAAACGAAAATTACTGAATTTTATAAAATAACTGAATATTTTATTGTTTTTACTGAATATGGTGTTGAATTTTTGACACTAAAAATTAAATGTACTTTTTGTAAAAAATAAATGAAAAATAAGTAAACCGGTTTTAACTGAATTTTCATTTATTTTATATTACAATTTCAGTTAATTTTACATACAGAATATTGTGAGTGTATGAACGAATTTTACAAATATTTATTTTGTACACTTCTTGTAAAAAAAAATCTGACTTTTTATAAAAAAAAATAATTGGGACTTTTTCTAATAAAAACAAATTTTTTTTTAAATAAAAAATTTATAACTTTAGTTAACATATTTCTTGTAATTCCTTTTTCAGATGGCTGGCACAATTGTCACTTATGAATTAGTTCTCCTACAATTGGATGAACCCAATCGTGTTAATGGTTTGACAGCCCTGTGTGAATAACTTAAACTTCTCTTCTTAAAACAATTGTGTTTTAGTTTTGACAGATCAGTATACATTAATCAAATGGCAAATTAATTTGTACTTCAAAAAAAAAAAAATTTTTACTAAATGTGTCAGTTGACACTCCCATTTAAAATACAGTAAAACGTTTATTAACAATTATAAATAAAATGCATCATTACTTTTGAATATTTTTGTATTAATAATTTTTAACAAATAAAGTGCATGTCATGACATGTTTTATATACTTAATTGATAAAACCATAGGGTTTTTTTATATCCCTCAATAACAAACAATCCTCATAGCGTTTTGAAATAATACTTGAATACGAGTCCCAGTAGCAAACAGTTAATTAACAACACTGTCATATAAATTAAACCGAGACACGCCAAAGCTCGTATCTCTGGAACACAATATTGTACACAGATTTATTTGAGTTGACTTTTCTCCCATTGCTTTCAAACTTTAACAGAGACAATTGAAGCACAGCCGCGAATAACGTTGTAAAAGCCACTTTTTTCAAAAACTGTTTTTTTGCAGATAACCGTTAACATTACTCTCCTACACTGTTTAAACCTCAAATCACCCAAAATTATGCACCTTTAAGCCTTTAAAAAGGACATACAAAGAGTCAGCTAGTGGAAGAACGTTATAAGTTACTTTAAAATGATACCTACAAAGTAAATGGTTTTAAACGTGGAATAACGTTTTAAAAGCCACCAGTCATGATGCTTTGCGTAGTGGAAGAACGTTTTAAATGACATCGTGATTGTGGATATGAAACGTTTTTCCACAAAAAAAAAGTTATAAACTGTAAATTTGCATGTAATTTAAGTTTTAAATTTGTTGATATTTTGCATAAAAATTTTTATTATCATTATTTTTAATAATCTAAAAATTAAAAATTAATAATCTTGCCTGTTAAAAACGTTTTTTTGCTCTCCTGAAAAAAAATTATTTTGTAACTTAAAACGTTATTCGCGGCTGTGCTTAAATTTTATTACATAGTCTTCTTCATTATTTTTATTTCCTATCTTTCTTTAGTTTATTAAATTTAATATTTAATGTATCATTCATTTAAGGCTCAGTTAGGCGAACGTTGCTGTACCCGTAATGTACCGCACCGTACTGTAAGCACGTTGGTGCACTTATAGAACTTTTAAAAACGTGTCATATGTTTTCTCATACATAAACAAAAAGCAATAGCCCAGCGGGAAAAAGAAGGAGTACGGAGGCCTTCCAGAAGGCCTCTGTACCCCTTCTTTTGGATAAACAAGGCCTTCTCGCTCCATTCCATACTCATATCTTTTTTACACGCGTTGTCATTGCGGAGAAGGCCTTCCGCTTTCCTTTCTTCCCCAGAGCTTCTTAAAGGCCTTCAAATAAATGGCTCTTAGAAGGCTTTCCAGAGAATGACTGTCAAAAGGCTTTAGCAAAAAAGTTATCTTGTTATTTAACTTTTTATATAGGTATGTATACATATTTTACAAACGTATGTTTAAATATTTTATTAAACTTATTGTAGTTTAATAAAACATGTGATACCTATTTTTTGATTGAAATAATCAAATTTGCTAAATATTGTAAAATAGATTGCAAATAAAAGTTTATAATAAAATAAAACTTTTAAGCACAAGTACCTATCTTCCTTAATGAAAACAACTCAACTTAAATGATTTACATTATTGTTTTTATTTTGTATTTTAATATGCACCTACTTTGTTTTTGTAAAGGGGTCTGAATTCTTTTGCTTTTGCATGTGCAAAAAAACAAAACAAAAAATGTTACTCCTTCTTTTCTCGCTTCTCATAGAAGCGAGTGTGGAGGCCTTCTATAAGGCATTCTTATGCAGTTACGTAAGAATAGTAAATAAATCAAAAAATTTTTTAAGCAGGCCTTTAAAAAGGCCTGAAGTAAAAAGGTCTTCTGAGTTTTCCCGCTGGGAGTATACATAAAACAAAACACACAGTGATGGGAATCTAAAATGTTCAAATGGTGACCGTTGTGCAGAAAAGGTACCACGTGATTTAAATGGTATTAAAACAGTATTTTGTGTATGTAAAAAATATTAATAATTTAATATTTATATTATAGATTTACAATAAATAAATTTGTATTTTAGCATATATAAATTTTTAGCATACATATATTGTAAATGTGCATACACCAAACAAGGTTTTGATACCATTTAAAGTCTTATATGTTTCACATTTCCATTGTATGTGTATATTTGTTTATTTTAAACATCTAAACACATGTATATTTGTATATTAGGAAACATGTTGCATTGTAAGTTGTTTTGTCGCAATTCCATTGATATACTGAAATAAGTACCAAAAAAAAGAGCGAAAATACCCGCATTCAATGTAACATGACGTGTGTCTTACAAATGTCACGTAACAACGGCATGAAATTCTATTTTATACAGATTGGTACGTTGCAACTACGGTACATTGCATTTCGGTAAGTTTTTGTATTGGTGTTCATATAACAAAAAGCGAACAGCTGATGGATACAGTACAGATACGGTACAGCAACGTTCGCCTAACTGAGCCTTTGTTCTATTATGAGGGAAAATCAATTGTTATTTTATTTTTTTTAACACAAAGTGAAAGAATTAATTAAATGGAGAAACAAACATTTCATCAATCAGTGGGAAAAGGTATGTATCAGTGTCTTTTTTTCAACTTATTTAATGGATTCTAATTAAAAAATTAATGAGAAATACGAGTGTGTAAATGTTTAATTAAAAATACAACTACGATTTGGCGTGAAATAGAATAAGTATCCACTGATTATGAATACTTTTTTTCTGTTAAAAAAGTATAACTTGTTGTCTTAAAAGTTTCACGTTATAGTGTCACGTTTTGTTAAAAGTGTGAATTTTTATGTAAAATGGAAGGGAACCTTTTGTAAAAAGTGTGGCATATTGTTTTGTATAAAAAGTTTTATAATGTAATAACTGTGGATGGAAAAAGCTGTTTTCAAACTCTTTTTCCAAAAACCTTTTGCTTTGCGATGGACTTTGGCACGCTGGTGTTTTCGGCTGTGCCTAACTTTTTGCCTGAATAAAAAAATTATAAGTAATGAGTTAAAACACGTCAAACCATCACGAAAAAATGGCATTTTCGGCATCAGCACCTCCGATTTGAATGAAATTCAACACAAATGTTATATGTAATTGGACTTAAACAAAACATAAATTTCAGACCCCACATTCTTTCGGCATCCGAAAAATGACGTCATAAAAATGTGAAAAATGTTTAAAAAAACACAAAAGTCTCCTTACAAAAGGGGATAGAACTCTTGAACTACGCAAGATAATTTAGTTTTTTTGGTATCGTTTTAAAGGTGAAAATGCACCCTTTAAAATGATATGCATATTGTGTTTTTCTAAGAAAAGGTCAAAGGTAAATTTTTGGGGTCTTGAGTTCAAAGGTCCATATCTAGAAAAGTGTATTTTTTAAAATTCTTAAAAAAATATATGTTAAGTACTATACCCTCTTCAACATTTGCAGAAAATTTAATGGTGGAGACTCGATTGGTGTCAGAGTTATATACCAGAACGTGATTCTTAGTATGTTTTGTGTTCAAAAATCCCTTGTTGTTGTTGTATTTTAATTATTTTTTTCAGTATATCTGGAGAACGGCAAGAGCCAAAGTTTCCAAATTTAGTACACAAATTTTAGTTATCAATACACACCATCCCACAAAATGTGGGCGGGACTGGAGAAGTGGGCGTGGTACCTCCCGTTTAAAAAATATCAAAAATTTTTTGTATCTGAACCGATTTTTCCGAGTTTTTCAGAGAATATTTCCTACTAAAGATTTTTTTTTTTTAGCAAATTACTACCTTTCATTCATAAAATTCAAATTAAGTTATACCCTTTTGTCCATTTTAAATTTCACATGGTCCTCCTAAAATTATATTGTTTACTTTACACTTTCTCCGACAATTTACGTGTACATTTTGTGTTTTTTTTTTTGCAATATTTGCATGACAATCGTTTATAACAAACGCTGCACTCACTCACTTTGTTCGCAACCGCCATTTAGTTTATCAAATATTTATAATGTTTTGCAATTTCGGTGGAGAGTAAAAACGTTAACGGGCATTTAAAAACTTTAGTTGATTAAACACAATCTTTCATTTTCCCCAGCAACGTTAAAAGGCCAACAACTTTGTTTTAGCATTTTGTTTATGTCGTCGCGAAAATGATGTTAATGTTTTTGGAATCATGATTTCTCGGCAAAAGTTAGAAAACATTTTAAAGGTGTATCAAGATGGTTTAACCCAAAGAAATAATGTTAATAACAATAATTTTAAAGTTGTCATGAATAATAAGACCCAGAGCATAAATATTTTGCAGAAGAAATTAAATGGTGGCGATGAAGAAATTTGGCGAAAATCACGAGCGAAAGAAATTAATGCTCTGGATGAGGAAGTGGAAGATGTTGAGGTGTTACGTGATGATCGGTATTTAAGTGATGAGTGATAATTAAATTGTATTGTGGTAAGAAGATTTACTTTTAGGAGTACGAAAACTCCAGTTGAAAGTGTTTTCAGGCCTGCATGGGATTTAAGTTTGATTAAAGCGAATACGAATTATGAAGCGGAAGAGAGTGGTAGTCAGGCGACCAGTGATGGAATAAAAAATAGTGAAGAGGATACATTTCATAGAGCCGTGAGTCCGAGTGAGTTAGAACTTTTTTTTAATTTTTATATATCCAAAAAAATCTTTTTTTTTAACACCTTCAATCAAACTTATTCTTTTTATTTCAGTCGTTTTTCTCGGCCAATGTTGTGCCCTAATGCCTGTCATGGGCGTGTTGAATCCAAATTCAAAACGCTTAAAATTTTCCTACAAATCCTGGCAAGTTATTCTTACATTATTTTTTATGTGCTCTAGCTCCATATTGACGCTTACCATGCTAAAGTTTTTATTAAAAATTGGCATCAATGCAAAAAACTTTGGTAAGCATTGTTAAATTTTAATTTAAATATCTAAAATGACATGATTTAATGAGAGTCACCTTAAACGTGCAGTTGGTTTGGTTTTCTTTGGCTGCGTTCAATGCTCAACTGTGCTCTTTGCTTCACTGGCCCCACGTTGGCCTAAAATTATGCGTTATTGGTCTAGAGTTGAGATTATTTTTACGCAAAAGCCCTACGAAATCCCCAAACGAGCTTTGGCCAGTAGGGTAAGAGTTTCGGCTTTATTTATTATAATTGGATCGGCTGGTAAGGAGAGAATAGTAATTTTATATCGCTTTTGTTTTCTAATCTATTGGAAATATTTTTTTATGTTTTAGTGGAACATGCCATGTACTTGTCCTCCGCCGTTATATCCTATAAACGTAGCATTCAGTTGTGTGCTTCGGTTCGAAATAATACCGAGGAGATCTCATTTGAGGATTATATACGTCGTAATTATAATTTTGTGTTTGAAATTTTACCTTATAATTTGTTTGTGGGATTATTTATATTGGTGAGTTTTAAAAATTACATTATTGAGTTTTCCAATTTCACATTTATATAATTGGACATTTAGCTGCTGTTTAAATTAAAAATTTTTTTTTTAAAGTCTGCTTCCTAATTTTCCAAAAAAGTTCGGTTGTTTTTCAAAAATATAATTTTTCATAAAAATGTAATGAAACTGTACCAAGTTTTACGAAATGTCCCAACCATAACCAAAAAAACCAGTTACAGCCAACTCACACGGCGACTTTTACGACGTCGTTTTTATACCCTCCACCACAATTAGTTGTGAAGAGGGTATATTAAGTTTGTCATTCCGTGTGAAACTTTTTTATTATTCATCTCAGACCCCATAAATTACATATATTCTGGGTCCTTGAGTACTTCCAAGTCGATTTAGACATGTCCGTCTGTCTGTCCGCCTGTCCGTCTGTTGAAAACACGCTCACTTTCGAAAAACTCAAAAGAACTAAACAAGCTGGGTGCCAAATTGCTTGTAGTTATCCTAAGCAGTTTGGGATTGAGATTCAGCAAAATCTGTTTAGTAGGATCAGAGCTATGAATCAAAATGTGGAAGCACCACCTAAAAAATATTGATAATTTTGTTACAAAAACTAACATAAATGGTGGAATAATGTACAGAATGACATAAGATTTTGCAAGAATGTGTTATTTAACTGGAAATCACGATGTAAAATTTCGTGAAAATCGGTCCATAATTTACCCTAGGCCCCATATAAAACCTACACCCGGAAAACAGTTTAGTACGCCTAAGACCATAATTAATAATGTTATCATATTAAAATTTGGCTCGTTACAGTATTATAGGACTAGAAATGATACTGTGAAGTTTCGTGAAGATCAGTTCATAATTTACCTTAGGCCCCATATAAACCTTACTTCCGGAAAACAGTTTAGTACGCATGAAACCGTAAAAAAATGCTATCATAACAAAATGTGGTACATCAAAGTTTTATAGAACTAGGAAAAAGATTCTGAGATTTCGTGAAGATCGGTCCATAATTTACCCTAGGCCCCATATAAATCCTACTTCCGGAAAACAGTTAAGTACGCCTAAAACCGTAAAAAATAACACTATCATAACAAAAGTTGGTACATCAAAGTTTTATAGGACAAGAAATAAAACTATGTTATTTCGTGAAGATCGGTCCATAATTTACCCTAGGCCCCATTTACACCCTACTTCCGGAAAACAGTTTAGTACGCCTAAAAACGTAAAAAATAATGCTATCATAACAAAATTTGGTGCATCACAGTTTTATAGAACTAGAAATGACATTGTGAAATTGGGTGAAGATCGGTGCATAACTTACCATAGGCCTCATTTAAAACCCACTCTGGTAAAATAATTAAATACGCGGTAAACTTTCCTCCAGTTTAGCTTCATAAGGCCAGAAAAAATGTTATGCAATTTGGGATATACGGTCCATAATTTACCTTAGATTCCATTTTAACAGCCTTCTGAAATTCACTGCAAACGCTTAAACTAATTGCACCGATGTATTGAAATTTATGTTTTTTAATACCAGAAATCGTTCTGCAGAATTTGGGACGATTGGTTCATAGCTTACCGTGGCTTTTATATAATTTGTTCTCCTGAAAATCATTTAAGTTCAGCTTAAACTGATATTCTACTCAAGCTTTTTAAAATTGATTCTGATTGTCGGTCAATGATTTTATATAGTAGGTCTAAACCGCAACAAATTTTAATGCAGATGTGTGTTTTTACAAAGATTATAATAATAAATAGACATCATACAGATATTAGTCCTAAAACATTCGAAGTGTCGGTGGAGGGTATCAAAGATTCGGCATTGCCGAATATAGCACTTTAACTTGTTTTTACCTCTTTTTGTTTGAAGGTAAACGGTGTAGAGAAGAAAGAGGGATCATTTCGTTTCCTATATTTCTTTTTAAAGTAATTATTTTTTCTACTTTAAAGAGTCGGGTTAAAAATAAATTGTGTAACAATTTTGATTGGTTTGTTGTGTATTTCTTATTGTAAACGAATATTGTTGTATCTTCATAAATATTTTTAAAATAACAAAACGATTCAAGAATTTTATGTTCAGATTTATGTTCAGATTTATGTATGTATGTATGTATGTATGTATGTATGTATGTATGTATGTATGTATGTATGTATGTATGTATGTATGTATGTATGTCAATGTTTAAATAAAATGAGGAACAAAGTTATTTTGGCAGAACGTGCTTCCAGTATGTTGCGAGGAAATTCCCCTTCTTCGTTTATTGACTTTTTTGATGGTTCGAAAGTAAAAAAACAAAAAAAAAAATTGTCTATAACTTCGGAATACAGAGTAAATGTCAAAAACATTTTTTTTTCGAGGATAAGTGATGTTGCAGGTAAAAAAGACATGCAACTAAAGATCATCGTATGAACGCAAAGGATTTTTGGAAGTTGCTTCAAAATAGAATAAAGAAAAAACGACGCCGTAAAAGCCCTCGTATGAACTGTTTTTTTTTTACCTAGGGCAAACAAAAAAAAAGCAGTAAAAACAGTTTAAGTTAAAAAAAGAGAGAGCATATTTAGAATTGAGTATTTGCCCTCAAGTATATTTTATATGATTAGACTCACAATTCCGCTTGCCTCCCAATATCTTTTAGTACCGAAAATCCTTCATTCGAAATATGCCCCGGCTTCGCTCGGAAGTTGATTGCTTATGATCGATGGAGCCGTTTTCTGATTTTAGATAAATCGAAAAAGTGGGCGTTAAAGTGGGCGGGGCAATATTTTTTTACGTAAAACCCTAAGTTGGATCATGGTGATCATTTCAAAAAAAAACTTCCAAATCGGTCAAATAAATAGAAAAAGTGGGCGTAAAAGTAGGCGTGGTAAATTTTTCTTTCGATCAAAACTCAAAATGGATTAATACAAACATTTGAAAGAAAAATTAGTCAAATCAATGGAGCCGTTTTCTGATTTTAGGTAAATCGAAAAAAGTTGGCGTTAATGTAGGCGGGGCAAAATTTTCTTTCCGCAAAACCTAAGTTGGACCATGGCAATAATTTTAAAGAAAAAATCGTCCAAAGCGGTCAAATAAATAGAAAAAGTGGGCGTACAAGTAGGCGTGGTAAATTTTTTTTTAACGAAATGTACCAACTTTTACCAAAATTTGCCTTCACAATGATATCAACAATTTGATTTTTCTTCTGTCCTTGCCAAAGTAGTTAATTATAGGTGGATTCGACCATGTCACTTTATAGGAAAAAAATTCACATATTGGCAAGTTTGGCTCAAGTTTGTCCGGACAAAATAACCTTACGTGCATCCAGTTTTCAGTTATCGTTGTGTTACCATGTTTCACCGTCTCCCATGAGTTCGATGTTACCTGGCTGCTGACATTCGCACCCAGCCATGCGGTTGATTCAACGAAGGCATGGATCTTGTAGGAGAGACAAGTTTTGTCCCAAAGGCTTTTTGACTAAATAGTATTGTTTTTAGGTCCCCAAATGCTGGGCAATGACAGTCATTGTAAGGGAGCTATTGCCTTTGACTTTTATAAAAGCCGTAAACGAAAATTTTATGTTTTTTTCCATTCGTAAAACTGGTTGGAGAAGCATCTCTCTTGTCATCGTCATTATTTCTTAACGGCAATCAGGCCTTCTCCTTTTATCGTGCAAGAAAACTTTGTGTTTGTTAATAAAGTTTAAAGGCCAAAATAAACCTCACAAATTTGCTGGCGGTTACGGCATCTCTGGTGAAATGGTTTTTTTTTACATGTCGGCGATAATTTCTCTCGATTTTTTTAGAGATCGCACTATACGAGTTGTTAAAGATGTTGTTTCGTCAAATGAGTTCAAGATTCTTTCAGGGATTCTGCAAGGCTCCGATCTTTCTTTCTCCTACTTCTTTTTCTTATTTTTTTAAAGGACCTCCCATGTCAAAGTTTCTACTCTGTCTACTCTTTTGCAGATGACAGAAACCTTTGCCATTCGTATTCATTTGAATAGCTAGCTGGTAGTGAGCTAGTCTCCTAGCGCAGTAGTTTTGGGTTCGATTCAGACCATTGATACAATGTGTTGTCCGATGGACAAGACCTATGTTGAAGGGGTTGAAAGAAGCATTCAAGTGCCTCGGTTTTTTAAAACGGTGTAAGGGATACTTTACTCCATCGGATCTCCTTACTATTTATACCACCTTTATCCAATGGAGGAAGGAGTACAACTCTCTTGTGTGCCTCAAAGTCTATTTTGTAGCTTCTGGACCGCGTGCAGGAGAGAGTGAAAGTTATCAATGGTGACAGCAGGATATGCAATTCTATTGACTTCCTTGAGCACCGTTGCAACGTGGGTTGTATTTCCCTGTTTAATCGTTACTACAATGGGATTCGTTCTTGTGTCGGGTTGTTCGTATATGGGTATATGGAATAACTTTCCTACGGAAGTCTTCCCTCTCACTTTCAACATAATTAAGTTCAAATCGAATGTCCACAAGCCATACTCCTTATCCCATATCCTCCTTCCTCTAAACTTTTTACCTAGTTCAGTTCTGGTCCTAACAATAAAAAATCTTGTAAGCCAAGAAATTATTAAAAATTGTGTAACCACTTAAAAAAACAAATCTCATGTAGATGAGGATATCTAGTTGCTATCGAGGAATTACCGCAAAAAAGCTTAAGCGACATTAATTTCAATTTTCGTTTTTTTTTTTTAATAAATGACTTTATTGTCAACACTTGCATTATTTCCGTAAATGTCATGGTCACATAAGGTACAGTTACGATTTTAATGTCGCACTAAGAACTCTTATATAAAACATAAACTCATAACATAATTTTGTAGTGCGTCCGTGATTGCCCATCCATCTCCAATAGGATCCAGTCTCGAAAATGTGTCTCTAAATACTGAAGTGTAGGGTATCGTATACGGTCGTATACGGATTGAATATACATTCTTACCTAATTTCCTTTATTTTTGTTGCACCTTCTTGTATAAACCTTTGAAATTTCTAAATTATATTAAACAGATCACAAATGGCGCCTGTACATTTATCTGGAATTACATGGATCTTTTTATAATGATGGTCAGCAAGGGAATCGCTTATCGTTTTGAGCAAATCACAGCACGCATTAACAAACTAACGGACAAGGTAAGAAGATAACGGTCGTTTGGTGGCTTTTTTAACATAATTTTATGCAGAAAAAGGAGAAGATTTTAATGAAATGTTTTTTTATTTCTTCGTCCTTTTTCCATTTATTGTGTTTTATTCAAAAGGAAATACCTGAAACTGTGTTCATTGAAATACGTGAGCATTATGTTAAATTGTGTGAACTTTTAGAATTCATAGATAATAATTTATCCGGCATCATTTTATTGTCCTGTATAAACAATTTATACTTCGTTTGTTATCAATTGTTAAACGTCTTTAAGTAAGTTTTCTTTGCTTGTTCTTTTATTTTTCTTTAATCCTTATTAACAACAATGAAAAATATTTTGTCTCGAATTGTATTTCTTTTGTCTTTTCTTTTCTATTGTTTCGTATTTTCTGGGTTATTTTACCAGCAAACTACGATGGCCT
Source organism: Pollenia angustigena (assembly GCA_930367215.1). NCBI lineage: Eukaryota > Metazoa > Arthropoda > Insecta > Diptera > Polleniidae > Pollenia > Pollenia angustigena. Next base: position 216,457,715 of record OV884058.1, on the reverse strand, counting down.
ATTAATTATATTTATTTTTGGTATTCCTTGTTGTATTTAATTATTCGCACTGCTTTTGTGTTTTTATCGGCGGCTTCGATAAACGATGAGTCTAAGGGAGGCCTGCCTGCCCTACGAAAAGTTTCCTCTAGAACTTGGTGTGTTGAGGTAGGATTTGCAATAATTTATTTATTTTCGTACTTTTGGCTTAAGTTAATAAGTTGGAATTAATGAATTGTGTTGTATGTGCTCGTGTTTAGGTGGAAAGATTAATATTTGAAATGACTACACAAACAGTGGCATTGTCAGGCAAGAAATTCTATTTCCTAACAAGACGTCTCTTATTTGGCGTAAGTATTTTATTATTTATTAAACTTTTTATTTGAAATTTTATCAGGTTTAAAAGCTGTAAATTAAATCTCTGGAAGAATGTTATTGAGATGATAATACTAATTAGGGAATTTGATTTTATTAATACGGTTTGAGGGTTTTAAAAATGTTATACTACTGACTTTAAGAAATAAGCTAAAAATTAAAAAAAAAAAAATACAAAAAAGTATGACTTTGTGGTTAAAAAAGTTAAGCTCATAGTGGAAAAAAACGTTTTGCATAAAAGATGTGTCTTTTTTTTGAAAAAGTTACATTTTGTAAAAAAACAAAGAATTTTGGTAAAATGTGATTTTATGCCAAAAATGCGACGTTTTGTGAAAAAGTTACATTCTGTAAAGAGAGTAACTTTTTGTAAATCAGCGACTCTATGTACAAATGTAGGAGGGACTTAAAAAATAGTGACTTATTGTAAAAATATGGACTTTTTTAAAACAGTGACTTTTTGTGAAAAAAAAAACTTCGTTTTTGTAAAAAGTTGACTTTTTGATAAAAAAAAAAAATATTAACTTTTTGTAAAGAGGTGATCTGATCTTTGTTAAAATTTAGACTTTTTGTAAAAACAAGTAAGAGTTCTATATTCGGCTATGCTGAATCTTATTTACCCTTCACCATGATAAGATAATAACAGAAAGGTAAAAAAGACATTCTTTGGATATAAATAAATCTATTTTGTGCAACGCCCACTTTTGTCGGATGCTGTGTATTGATAACCATGATGCTTGTACCTTTGGCGTTCTCCAGATATACAGAAATCTATAATGCCTTTGTGTGAAAGGTGCCACGCCCACTTCTCTACTCCCGCCAACATTATTTCGGTTGTTGTGTACGATATAACTAAGATGCTTGTACCTTATGTAGAAACTTTGGGTTTTGCCGAACTCCAGATATACAGAAATCTATGATTTTGTAAAAATTTCTTATAAGAACGTTCACTATGATCTTAAAAACTAGAAAAACGGAAACAAAATTCTGGCTATTTTAGAAATTTAAAGAAATGTTTTCGACTAATTGATAAAAATAAAAAAGTTGTCGATTACTTAAAATAACTAACGTAAGGTTATCGATAACTTTATTAGACTAAGGAAAAGCTATCAATAATGAAATTAAACGGCAAACGTTATCAATTAACTAAATAAACCAAAAAAAAGTTATCGATAACTTTAGTAAATTAAAAAAACCGTCGGGAACTTTATACAACTTAAACTTATCGACAACTCAACATAAAGGCGCCCGTACACGACATGTATTTGTCATCTGACATGTCAAATTTTCAAGTCACATGTAATTGTTCATGTCTGTCAAAATTGCTGTTTTACATAAGGTTTATAATATTCGGTCACAAACGTACATGTAATTTGCTTCTGACATTGTCTCTGTTTTTTTCGCATTGTTATTGCAGAAACCAAAGTAGTTCTCGGTTTCAAAATAGCTTGCTGCCGCCACGAAAATATTTATTTGCGCCGTAAAATAATTTAGCCATCTTAACATTTTTATACCCTCCACCACAATTAGTTGTGAAGAGGGTATATTCAGTTTGTCATTCCGTGTGAAACTTTTTTACTATTCATCTCAGACCCTATAAAGTATATATATTCTGGGTCCTTGAGTAATTTTAAGTCGATTTAGCCATGTCCGTCTGTCTGTCCGTCTGTCCGTCTGTTGAAAACACGCTCACTTTCGAAAAACTCAAAAGAAATCAACAAACTTGGTGTCAAATTGCTTGTAGTTATCCTAAGCAGTTTGGGATTGAAATTCAGCAAAATCGGTTCAATAGGATCTGAGCTATGAATCAAAATGTGGAACCACCACCTAAAAAAAATTGATAATTTTGTTACAAAAACTAACATAAATGGTGGAAAAATGCACAGAATGATATAAGATTTCGCAACAATTCGTTTTATTCAACTGGAAATCAGGCTGTGAAATTTCGTGAAGATCCGTCAATAATTTACCCTAGGCCCCATATAAGCCCTACTCCCGGAAATCAGTATATTAAGCCTAAAACCCTAACTAACAATGCTATCATTACAAATTTTGGCAAGTCACAACAGTTACATAGGACTAGAAATTAAACTGTTAAGTTTCGTGAAGATCGGTCCATAATTTACCATAGGCCCCATATAAAACCTACTTCCGGAAAACAACTTAGTACGCCTAAAAACGTAAAAAATAATGCTATCATAACAAAATTTGGTACATCAAAGTTTTATAGAACTAAAAATAAATCTTTGAATTTTCGTGAAGATCGGTTCATAATTTACCATAGGCCCCATATAAACTTTACTCCCGGAAAACAACTTAGTACGCCTAAAAACGTAAAAAATAATGCTATCATAACAAAATTTGGTACATCAAAGTTTTATTGGACAAGAAATAAAATTGTGTTATTTCGTGAAGATCGGTCCATAACTTACCCTGGGCCCCATATAAACCTTACTCCCGGAAAACAGTTTAGTACGCCTAAATCCGTAAAAAATAATGCTATCATAACTAAATTTGGTACATCAAAGTTTTATAGGACAAGAAATAAAACTGTGTGATTTCGTGAAGATCGGTCCATAATTTACCCTGGGCCCCATATAAACCCTACTCCCGGAAAACAGTTTAGTACGCCTAAATCCGTAAAAAATAATGCTATCATAACAAAATTTGGTACATCAAAGTTTTATAGAACTGGGAAAAAGACTGTGAAATTTCGTGAAGATCGGTCCATAATTTACCCTAGGCCCCATACAAACCCTACTACCGGAAAACAGTTTAGTCGCCTAAATCCATAATTAATAACAAATCGTCACAGTTTAAGATAATAATAACATCATACAGAAATTACTCCTTAAACATTCGAACTGTCGGTGGAGGGTATCAAAGATTCGGCACAGCCGAATATAGCACTCTAACTTGTTTTCTTTTATTTTAAAGATACCAATTTATAATTTTATAATGAAACGGGTTTTTTGTATATATTTACATAAATTCTATTCAATGGTAAGATGAGCATACATATCTTGGTATTGTAAAATATAAACTTCAGCCGGCTAATGATTCCGTCAATAGTTGACGCCGCTGCCAGTTTCTTCCCGGCATAGATTTCTGATGTCAGATGGTTTGTCAGAAGAAAATAGAGCACGCTCTAATTGAAATTTTGTCAGATGACTTTGCGTCTGACTTTTACAGAAGCAAAGTTAAAAAGGTAACACACGACATGTATGTGTTTTGCAGTGGGAAATTTGACATGTCAGATGGCAAAAACATGTCGTCTATACGCTCCTTAACTAATTAAAAATTGAACGAAAACATAAAAAAGTTTAAGAAAAGCTTGGAATAACTAAAAAAAACTGTTAACTGTTTACTAAAAAAGTTATCGTTTAAGAAAAGCTTGGAATAACTAAAAAAAACTGTTAACTGTTTACTAAAAAAGTTATCGATAATTTTTGTGAACTAAAGAAAAGTTGTCAATTACTTTACTTAACTAATGGCGATTTCTTTTCTGAGAAAAATATGTTACAGTATATACATGTAACATTTTCTAACGTTACCTATAATCACTCGAAGTATTACATGTTGTGCAATTTCAATAGAACACAATTAGTGCTTTTATTTACAACTATTACACTTTCATCATACATGTACTTAATGAGCGATTTTTAAAGCTATTTTAGCGGTGTCTGCACGCTATTACGGGTTTGAAACAAATATTAACATCACTAATGGCTTATAAAAATTAAAACGATTATAATATAAATAGACTTTTTTTGATTTTAATGTGTAAATATTTTTATATTTTGTTTTAAAACAATTTTTTTACAAAATTATCAGCGGTACGAATTATGACAAACAAAATAAAACATTTGTTGTACAAACAAAGTAGTCAGTACCAAAGTTTTAGACCAGGGCAATATGGACACCTTAAGTAAAAGTAAGGGTAAAATACGTAACATGTTTTGCATGTTTTTCATCAACATATTCACAAAAGAACTTGAAAATTTTTCCCACAGTTGTATTTTTTGTACAAACGAACACAAAAATGTAGAACATGTAACATTAATGCAACATTTTTCTCAGAAAAGAAATCGCCATAAAAAATACAATATTGAAAACTATATCCAACTTAAAAAAAAAAATTTATCGATAAAATAGCTTAGCTAAGGTTTAGTTATCGATAGCATTGCTTCAGTACATAAAAGTTATGAATAGTTTAAGTACATTATTTAAAATTAATTGATAACTTGACTTAACTAAAGAAATGTTATCGATAACTTTAATAAAGCAAAGAAATTTTATCGATAACTTTACTAAACCAAATAAAAGTTATCGATAACTCTACTATATTTAAGATAAGTTATCGATAAATGAACTTTACCAAGTAAAAGTTATCGAATACTATACTTTATTTTAAAATAGTTATCGTAAGCTAGAGAAAATATATCTATAATTTTAATAAAATTAACAACAGTATACGCTAACTTTTATAAACTAAAAAAAGTTAACATTTACTTTAATAAACTTTAGAAAGTTTGTTAATAACTTCAATAAACGAGAGAAAGTTTTCGATAATATTCTAAAAAAAAGTTTTCGGTTACTTAACTATCCGTACGAAAAGTTTTAAAGATGTGTTATTAATTACATATTTTAATTATATTGAATAGTTATCGGCTGCGTTCTTAATTCTAACAAAAAGTAATCGATTGCGTTTTTTTAGAACAGCTACAATTTTTTTTTGTTTTGTATAAATGTAATCGATATAATTTTAATGCTATAAGAAAGTTATCGATTGTGTGTGTTTTTATTTTAAAGAAACATTTCTAAAATCCTTTTTAGTGTAAAGAACAGTCAGTATTTTTTTATAAAACATTTAATCAATTGATCTTATACTCGATCGAGAAGGTATCGATTGCTTTTTTATTATTTAGAAAAGTTATAGATTGCTTTCTTATTTTATAGAAAATTTGTCAATTTAGCATTTTTTGAATAGAAAAGTTATCGATTGCTTTTTTTTATGCCATAGAAATGTATTTTATGTATAATACACTTATCATTAGTTGTTGCTTAAAAATGTTTTCGATTGTTTTTTCATTGTATGAAAATGTTATCGAATACTTTTTTTTATAGGGAAGTAATCGTTTGTTTTTTTGTTCTATAGAAAAGCTTTTGATTATTTTCTATTTTATAGAAAAGCTTCTCATTGCTTTTTGATTCTAAAAAAAACATTTACGAAAGAATTTTACAAATATTTATTTTGTACACTTTTTGGTAATAAAAATTGTGACTTTTTATACAAAAAAAAAAAAAAAAATTGGAAATTTTTTCTAAAAAGCGAGTATTTGTGATAATCATCTTTATTTAACACATGTATTTCTTTTTATTCCATTACCAGATGGCTGGCACAATAGTCACTTATGAATTAGTTCTCCTACAATTCGATGAACCCAATCGTGTTAAAGGTTTGACAGCCCTGTGTGAATAACTTAAACTTCTTTTCTTAAAACAATTGTGTTTAAGTTTTGACAGAGCAGTGTACATTAATCAATTGGCAAATTAATTTGTACTTCAAAAAAAAAAAAAAATTATTAATTTTACTAAATGTGTCAGTTGACACTCTCATTTAAAATACAGTAAAACGTTTATTAACAATTACAAATAAAATGCATCATTACTTTTAAATATTTTTGTATTAATAATTTTGAACAAATAAAGTGCATGTCATGACATGTTTTATATACTTCATTGATAAAACCATGGCGTTTTTTTATATCCCTCAATAACAAACAATCCTCATAGCGTTTTGAAATAATAGTAGGAAAACGATTCCCAGTAGCAAACAGTTAATTAACAACTGTCATATAAATTAAACCGAGACACGCTAAAACTCGCAGTTGTTCGCAAATAATTATCTCAGAAACACAATATCGTACACAGATTTATTTCAGTTTTATTTTTCTCCTGTTGCTTTCAAACTTTGACAGAGACAATTTTATTATATAGACTGCTTGTACACCATTATTTTTATTTCCTCTTTTTCTTTAGTTTATTGAATTTAATATTTAATGTATCATTCATTTATTCTATTATGAGGGAAAATCAATTATTATTATTTTATTTGTTTTAACCCAAAGTGAAAGAATTAATTAAATGGAGAAACAAACATTTCATCAGTCAGTGAGAAAAAGTATGTATCAGTGTTTTTAACTTATTTAATGGATTTTAATTAAAAAATTAATGGGAAATACGAGTGTGTAAATATTTAATTAAAAATGACTGATTATGAAAAATTTTTTCTTGTGTAAAAAGTATAACTTGTTGTCTTAAAAGTTTCACGTTATGTATAAAAAGTGTCACGTTTTGTTAAAAGTGTGAATTTTTATGTAAAATGGAAGGAAACCTCTGCGTAAAAAGTGTGACTTTTTGTATTAAAAAAATAGTTTGATGTTTTGTATAAAAAGTTTGATAATTTGTGTATAAAGGGTCACTTTTAGTATCATAAGTGTAGGCTTTCGTATAAAAAGTGGAGCTTTTTGTGCAAAGAGTTAAAATTTTTTTGACAAACGTTAGACATTTTTACAGATTGTGTAGCGTTTTACTAAGAGTTTAGCTTTTTGTCCAAGCGATATAATTTTTTTTGTAAAAAGTGTGATTTTTTGCATAAAAAGCGTGTTTTTTTTGTTTATAAAAAGTCGGACTTATTCTGTAAAAATGGTTTGACCTTTTAAAAAAACTAGTGCGACTTTTGTGTGAAAACTGTGAATTTTTGTTTAAAACGTGGGACATTCTTACAGAATGCTAAAAGATTAAATTTTTGTCTAAAAAATATGATTTTTTTTTAGTAAAAAGTGTGATTTTTCACATTAAAAGCTTGTTTTTTTCGAATATTATTTTGTGTGATTTTTTGCTTAAATAGGGTTACATTTTGTTTAAAAAAAGTGGGACTGTTTGAATAAAAATGGTGCGACCTTTTGTAAAAAAGTGCGAATTTTTGTGTGAAAAGTGTTAACTTTTTGTGTAAAAGACTTTTTTTTTTACAGAATGTGCGGTATTTTAAAAGTGTAACTTTTTGTCTAAAAAAAAAAGGTAGAACTGTTATGTAAAAGTATGATTTTTTCTTAAAAAATTTAATTTTGTATTTATAAAGTGTAATTTGTTGTCGAAAAAAATTTGACTTTTTGGGTAAAAGTGGTGCGACATTTTGTAAAAAAGGTCTACTTTTTCTGTAAAAAGTGTGACTTTTTTGTAACCAACATTTAACATGCATTTTTTTTTTTTAGAGAATAATACGTCTTCTGTTACATAAAGTGTCTAAAAAAAATTTATTTTTTTTGTACAAATTATGAATTTTTCTTAAAAAAGTTTGATTTTTTTTTTGCAAAAAATACGTCAAAACGTTTTGTAACTTTTTTGATTGTTTTAATAAAGTGTTACTTGTGTGACTTTTTAGATACAAAATTGTGCGGCATTTTGTTAAAAAGTGTGAATTTTAGTTTTAAAAGAATGACTTTGTGTGTTTGGCTTTAAGTATAAAATGTATGACTTTCCATATTTAAAGTTCTGTTTAAAAAGTGTAGTTTGTTGCACAAAGTGTGACCTTTCTTTTAATAAAAATGGGGTGACCTTTTTTAAAAAAATATGCCGCTTGTAATAAAAACTTTGACTTTTCGTATCAAAGTATGACCTTTTGTATAAAAAGTGTGCCTTTTTGTATAAAAAGTGTGCCTTTTTGTATAAAAAGTGTGCCTTTTTGTATAAAAAGTGTGCCTTTTTGTATAAAAAGTGTGCCTTTTTGTATAAAAAGTGTGCCTTTTTGCGTAAAAGGTTACATAATGTGCAAATTTCTCTAAAACATATTTTTTTTTTTTTTTTTGTAAAAAGTGTGACTTTTCTATAAAATGTTTTGCATGAAAAGCGTGTTATTTGTATATAAATTTGTGTGACTTTTCGGATAAAAACAGTGCGATCTTTTAGAAAGTGTTACATTTTATTCAAAAAGTGTGACATTTTATTTAAAAGGTGTCACTTTTTGTGTAAAATTTGGACTTTTTCGGGAAGTGCCGCTTTTTTACAACAAGTTAAACCTTTTTATCTAAAATAGTGCAACTCTCTTAAAAAGGTGTGATTTTTTTTAATTTGATGTACATAATACTTAATCGATAACGTTGATTCAATATTTAAAATTTTTCCATTCTGTTTAAATTTGGGTTTCTAATTTACCGGACTTTTTCTATTCCCGAGAAACGAAATAAAAAAATCTTATTCCCGGGAATTCCGGGATTCTTTGAATAAAACAATGATTTCATTTAAATGAGTTCAAGACAAAAGTTTTTACTTTTTTAAATGGATTTACACATACATATACAACAGTCCAAAAAAAAAATGTATTTGTTAATTAATTAACAAACACATTCTTTGTTTTGGTTTTCTGTGGAATTGTTACATTCATATGTACATTAGGTATGGATTAGTGCACGCCTTTTTGATTTCGATACGCTAGGACCCCCAATTTTGTGAAGTTTGTAAAAAAACGCATGAGCCAAAAAATTAGGGGGTTGGGATGGGGGTAAATGGCTCCTCATCGGGGAGAAACGATACAAAAGCCATAAAAGCTTCACAACTGTCCCTGAGTCGCTCATAGAGGGGTAAAATTTAAGACTGAATCCCACTAATATTTCCCCCTCTACATTTTTTATTAACATGCTAATCCCCTATCTATGCTCCTTAAGGGGGCTCCCATACTAAATATTGTTTTTTATAAAATTACCCGCCACCGCCCTAACTAGCCCCAGAGTGGCACTAGAGGAATTAAATATATGACGGACCTCATATATTTTTGCTACCCGTGCATTTTTTCAGAACATACCTAGTCTCCATCTTTAATCATTAGGGTTGTCCCCATACAAAAATTTCGAAAATGGCGGAGTTGCACAACATATATTCGCAAAACTCAAAAACGCTTTAGGTTATTGTAAAAAAAAACCGAAATTCCGTTACCCGTTCATAGACGACAAATTATTTTTTTAAGATTTTTTCTGGCTATTGTATTTTCTTGGCATTAAATTTTTTAAAATTTGTAGATGGTTCTGGTTTATCGTGTACATTATAATTTTCTACTTTAAGAAGTTTTTTAGACATTTCATCAGCAATTTAAAAGACCGTTGATTTATTGGCGTAGGAACAATAGTTCGATTTGTAACTAGTTTTTAGTAATCTTAGTAAATAATATATTTTTATTGCTCGTTTTTTGATTTTAAGGATGCTAACAAATTAAAATTTCAAAAAATTTAATTTGAAATTCCCGAAAATTCCCGGAAAAAATTTTCCGGGATTAATTTAAAAAAAATATCCCGGGATTCCCGGGAATTCTATTCCGCGTAGAAACTCTAGTTTAAATACATTTTATGTGTAACACTTTCATTTCCTTCCTTCTTAGTTCTATTCATAACACAAGTGTTTGCTCTTTTGCCTGTCTCAAATATCTATAATAAAAATGCCAAAAAGCTTAAATATTCTTGGATCAGTATTCCAACTTTTTATTCTTCAATTATAATGATTTTGAATGTCTCTGAATTTTGTATTGTTTTAAAGTACATCTTTCACAATGGCTTCGGTTTTCATGCATCAGGTAATTAAAAAAAAATCTGAATTCAAATCTACGAGTATTCAAGTGGTAATAAAATATTATTAATTATCTTTTTTCAAGGAACAATTGAACTGTTTTTTGTGTGTCTTCTGGAGCATGTATATTTTTGGCGCCTGGGCACTAAATGGCCTTGGCTTATGTCGCAATGGCGACAAGCGGAGCAATTATTTTTAAAGGCTCCCTATCAATTGTATGCAAAATATAATATGAAATTGAATATATATTTTTGGTATTCTTTAATTATGTTGGGGAGTTTAGGTATGTGGTAGCTAATCTATTTTTAAAATAATTTTAATTTAACTCTTTTGTCTTTAATTAGTTGAACATTCTATATTGGTATTTAATTCTTTCCATAAAAGTGAACTAGAACGTGTGCAATGTAACCTGAATATCAGTTTTTGGCAGGGCTTGTATGCTCGTGAAAGGCCACATTTACAAAATGTTGTACCATTTCATTATAGTCTCTTACCTATTTTGGAGGTATGTTGGTTGGAACATTATTTAAATAAAAGATGTAAAATGTATGTTTTATTTTTTATTCTAGTGGATAAATTTAACTTTGGCTTATCCTCGCTCTTTTACGGATACTTTTATTATCATAGTCAGCATTGGTTTAACCACCAGATTTCGTCAAATCTATTTGCGTATTCAGAGTGTCAGAGGAAAGGTGAGATGGAAATTTGTTTAATTTATTAGAAAAACAGATTTTTTTTTTAGTGCCAGAAATAGTTTTTTGAATGTCGAAATCGGATTTTGTGCATAAAGTGTGGTTTTTGTGTAAAAAGCAGTGTTCGAAAATAAGCAGAACATCATTAAGCGTACGGCTCACATACCCGGAAACGATATTTTTTTTAGTGTTTGTTTATTAATACACAATCCTTAATACCGTTCATAACTACACGCAAAGAAAAAACATGGTTGTGGTAAACATATTCTAAGAGCAACATATTATGATAAGAATTATGATTGTAGTCACCATATCAGGATTATTATTGAATCATATTATGACTAAATATACTCGTACTATTACATCATAATATTTTTCCCTTAATCATATTATTATTCTGTTAATCATACTAAGTTTAGAAGTAATCAAATTATTGTCGTGCTAATCATAATAAGCTAAGAAATTAATCATATTATTGTCATGTTAATCATAATAAATTTAGAAGCAATCATAATATGATACAGCACCTTTCATAGCTGTCATAAAAATACAAAAAAAATTAAAATATTTTTGAATTGATTTTTTATTTTGTGTCTTTTTACAATTTTTCTTAATGTTAATCAAATAGCGGAGTTCAATATAAGGCTTGCAAAAGAGCAAATGAAAAATCTGGGGTTTTCATGGGCAACCGCTTGTGTCCATTTTTTCCATTTTAAGATGTTGATGAAATATCGTAGCACTTTTATAAAATATAACGAAATCTCTGTGTGTTTTGTTGTTGGATTTTACAAAAAAACTATGATAGTTTGCATTTGCACTATTACATCACTAATACTTGAATGAACTCCGCTAATATTTTAATTTTTTAATTTTTTTAAACTTATTTGTTTTTTGGAATTTTATCTTTTAATTGTTTAACCGCTCACAAATAAAAAAATGGAAAGTTATCATGTTATGGCTATTAAGTATCATGATATGGTTGTGAGAAATATAATATGTTTAGAAAGTTATCATAATTAAGTTGTTAGAAAAATAATTATTTTTCGGTCGACAATACTCAAATTCATAATTGCGATAAACATTGATATGTTTACAGTAACTATAATATTGTTGATATTAAAGAAAAATAACAATTATTTGTGTACGACAACAATATATTGTTACACGAAACATAGTGTTGTTGCCGTAACCATGCCCAACCATATTTTTTCTCTGCGTGTATTTTCAAGAAACTAACGAACTATATATAGTGTTCCGTTCATCGTAATAAAACAAAACAATTGTAGTGGTTCTGAACTTATACATTATATTTAAATGTTCTGGCTTTTTGTTTTTTTTTTCGTATATGTATTTTTTATTTTTGGAAAAACATTCTTTACCAGCCAAAAGTGCACTAAGCACAACTGAAACGAACAAACTTTAATTTTCTGTACCGAACACAAAAGGTTTGTGGTTAAACAAGAACAGAACGCATTAAACTGTTCTCATATTTTTGTTGAGTTGGATAAGTGCAGTATTATTTTTGTGTTCGAAGATCCCAAACGAAGAAACGTCATTTTTTTAGAGATTTGTATTTTCCATATATCAACTGAACCGAACACTAAAGACCAGTATATCTTATTTATTTTCGAATACTGGTAAAAAGAATGGCGACATGAAATGCCATAGAGGTGGTTATTCTTGCATCCGACTTTTTATTTAAAATAGAAGACTTTATGTGTAAAAAGTGGAACTTTGTGTTTTCTCCAATGCAACCAATCAATATGAAATAAGTCAGATTTTTTGTAAAAAGATTCGATATTCATGGAAACAAAAACACATTTTGAAAGTTTAAGTTATGTGTTGATAAATTTTGGTTTAAGATATGAGACCTTTTGTGTAGAATCCCTGTAGGAAGTCAAACACATTTATAACTAACTTTAAACTGATTTTTTTATAACCACATCTAGTTGATTAAATGACTTTTTTGCTTGTCGACGACTCATTATTTTAACATGGGCATGTCATAGGCAGTAGTCAATTGGCCATCTTTGCATGACTTTTTAACTGACTACTAACTACTTATTTTTCAACCTATTTGTAATTAATTAAAAGTATTGTCAGTTTATAATAAATTATTTAAATTTTAAATAATTTTTGGCAAAAAAATATATGTACATATGAACATGCATACATATGTATGTATGTATGTATATCTTTATATATTTTGTTATAGAAATAATTATTTATGAAAATTTTGCATTAAACTGCCCTAAATGATGATGTATAATAGTCCTGAAATAAATACGCCACATAATTGCTAGTACATAAACAGATTTGTATTGATTCATTTTTTAATTATTTTAAAATGTTTGTATATATTTTTTTCATTTGACTTCATGGCATGCTTGTTTTACTTATTTTGATTTTATTTGTGTTTTACGTGTGCCTTTTTGGTTGATATCTGCATGAGATTTAAACCAATTTGTAGTCATTTAAAAAAAAGTTAATTTATAGCTAGTGTTTTTTGCAACTGACTATTTTATTTACTACAGGGATATGAGACTTTTTTGTGAAGAACAGACTCATACAAGGTGGTCTTATTTTGAAAACGTTTACAACACTGTAAAATATTTTAACGTTGTGTCAAAAATTCAAACAAATATTTCATTTTGTTTTTAATTTTAAATTATGTGTTTTGAAATGTAATAACTTAAAAAAATTTTAAATTTCTTAATTTTAAGCGAAAATTATAGAATTTGGTAAACATTCCCGAGAACCACCAGAACAGTATAGTATTTCGACACAAGGTTAGTTATCAGCTGTTGCTTACGTAACAAAAAAGGTCACCTTGTATGAATTCGCCTTGAACAGACTTTTGAACACAAAAAGTGATGTTTAAAAACTGTTGTTAACTGTAAAATCTGACTTTGTGTGTAAAACGTGACTTTTTATTTGTTTAAATTGTGATTTTTTTTAAAGTTTTTTTCGTCTAAAATGTTTTTTATTAATAAAAAGAAGTGGTGTTTTGCAGATGAAAGGAAGAATACATGCGAATCATCTTTATTTCTTATTAATTTCTTGCAGGCAATGCCCTCAATATTTTGGACTGAAACCCGAGAACATTATTTGGTTTTGAAAAGACTTATGCATCTTATCAATAACGAAATATCGCCATTAATCTTATTGGCATTGGCCAATAACATGTATTTTATATGCTTTCAACTGTTTAACAGTTTCAAGTAAGTTATGGAACTTCTAAAATAATTTTCATTTTGAAATAGTTTTCCTCCCTGTCTCTTATGTTTCAGCAATATCGGTGTCGATAATGTGGCTGAGATGGGTTTTTGGTATTCTTTGATTTTCAATATAATTCGTACCGGCTTAACTCTCTATCTGGCAACATCAGTTGACGTGTATACAAGAAAAATTATTTCCTGTTTGCGTGATATTCCCTCGAAATCGTGGTGTGTGGAGGTTTGTCATTTTGATAAATTTATTCTTACTGTGTCGGTCCGTCCGTCTTACTGTCTGTCTGTTTGTTTTGACTTTTTGTGCTGAATTTTATATGATTTTTTTTATTGGTTTTACCAGTATTACAATTTATTCTTGTTATTTGTCTCTTTTTTTGTTGTTGTTTTTATTGGTTTTATTTTATTTATTTTCGTTTCAACGCTTGTCTCTGTGGGTGTTTCGCCCTTGGATTGATTGTTTAATGTTCCATCATCTTTATCATTTATTGACTGATAGACTCAACGTTTTAGTGAACAGCTTTCGGTTGATTTAACGGCTTTTACTGGCGGTGGCTTTTTCTTTATGACTCGTAAACTTATACTGGCGGTAAATACAGATATAAATGAAATACTTTTTTTTTAGTTTTGTTTTTATTTCAATTAAATTGTTCAACAGAGAGAGTATGGGAAAATGCAATGTCAAAATTCGAAAACTGCTTTAAATGTAACTGTAAAAAATAATACTTAAATAAATTTTTCCAACAAATTTTAATTTAGTTTTTTATTAACATTGTATTTTTCTTTATTTCAATGTTTTACAATTAAATAAACGTTTAACTTGTTTAAAAACATAATAAATTTTTGTATTGCAGATGGCCGGTACCATTGTCACCTACGAATTAATGGTTTCAGATGTCATAAATCAGGGTTCTATTAAACAAATCACCGATTATTGTTCCCATTATTATGAAGAGCCAAGTGATAATGTTGAACAATATTCCTAAATGAGAAAACAATTATGTATGTAATAATTAAATCTATTGTTATTGATAATAAAGTTAGAAAAAACAATTGCAATAAATATGAAATTTTTATTGATTTGGTGTTAATATGTTTGGAACAGTAAAATATAATTATGACGAATAAGAAATAACGATATTTATACCCACACCACAATAGTGGAGAGGGAATTAAGCATTTGTGCTGACGTGTGTAATGCCTTAAAATATTGGTCCTAGACCCACCTTAAAGTATACCGATCGACTCAGAATCACTTTCTGAGTCGAACTAGCGATGTCCGTCCGGCTGGCTGGCTGGCTGACTGGCTTTCCATGTAACGTTGTGCGCAAAGTAGAGGTCGCAATTTTTGAGATAGTTAGATAAAATTTGGGACATAGGTTCATATTAGCACAAGGACCAAGCCTATTGAAAATGGGCCAAATCGTAGGAACACGAGGGAAGATATGGGAAAATTTCTTCCTCTCAGAAACTATCAAACCGAATTTAATGAAATTTAAAACATTGATAGAATAGATAGAACTACATCTATATGGTCACAAAAGATATGCATCTTTTAAAAAATAGGACCACAAATGGAGAAAGGGGAATCTTCTGCCTCTCAAACCGATTTTAATGAAATTTAAACCATAGATAGATCCATATCTATATGGACACATAAGCTATACAGTTTTTCAAAAATAGGACCACAAGGGGAGGTAGGGGCCATTTTTCTGCCTCTTCCAAACTTTCAAACAAATTTTAATGAAGTTTATAAACATAGATAAATCCATAGTTATATGGACACATAAGCATGATGTGTTTTTAAATACTGTGGTGTAGGGTCATATGGTCGGGCTTTACCGACTATACTTTCTTACTTGTTTTAATTTATTGCTAAAATTCTGATTTGATTCTTGGAATAAACGCAAGACGACTTTATTACAGGTGGTCTTAAAAGCCCTGCTGGTAACTATTTTTTTAAACCCTATAAGTGTTGGATGTCAAAATTTTGTTTATGTTCTTTGTTTCTGTGTTTGACATTTTTTATTTATTTATTTAGGTTTATGGACTTAAATCCGTACAGACTAGGGTATTCATTTAATCGACCTTTTGCTTTAATCGGTTAATCGCTCGATTAATTAACCGAGGTTTTGGTTTAACCGGTTAATAATCGGTTAATTTAGTTTTTGATCGTTTAACCGATTAATAAAGTTTTTTTTTTAATTAAGTAATTTTAACATATAAAAATGCATTAATTGCTTATTATTTGGAGTTTATAAGTAAAAAAAAAAAACAATAAAATACCAAACATAACAATTCTTGAACTAAAACGAGCAAGCAAAAAAAAAAACAATTCATAAATATGTAATATGCATTTTCCAATTAATGCACAAGGTGTATCATATCGTCATAATATCCTAAATAAAATTTAAAATTTTTTAAAGTAAATATTTCAAACAAAATGAAAATTGTAATGCTGTGTTCATTGATTTGTCACAACTGTATATTTTAATTCAAAATATAAGCAGTAGCTTACAGCAGTCATATCGTTGGCTTAATATGCAAACCTGCTTACTCACTTTCAGCCCATTTTACAGGAGAGAAAAAAAACTTTTTATTTTTCCTATTGAAGCTTGATAGAAAATTAAAATTACAGTCAGTTTTACACACTTCAAGACTTAAATAGAAGAAAAACTACATGCTGGTCGACGAGGCGTATCTTTCTCTACCACACGGCATCAAAATATCAATTTACATAAAAAGTGGACTTAGAAGGTTTGCTGCATATTATTCCGACGATATATATTTCCTGTAATTATTTATGACTACCTTGTGAATCCCCCAAATATTTACATTATTATACAAAAATAAACTGAGATAATTTTATTAGTTATTTCAATAGTTAAAGGAGATCTTATAAAATAATCTTTAAAAAAAAGTTATTTATTTTAAATGTTTATGATTAAAGCGACTCTTTTCTTTCGTTTAACAAAATTTGACTTGGAAAATATTATTTCACTTATCGTAGATGGATGTCTAATTTCTCAGTCCTTTTCCAGGATTTCTCTAAACATATAAAATACTCCATTATGCCATTTAAGTTGTTTTAAATTTTTAACACTTCTAATTGTTTCGGTTAATTCTGTTAAAAGACTGATATGAGAAGAAACAAATAACTAAACACGTCCCAAAAAAGTACGTAAAACAAAAAAAGGTGTTGGCAATCAATTATTAAACCCATTTTTCGCCACATTCATGTTGATCGATGATGAAGATAAAAAAACATTGAAAAATATTGTAATTTTAGTCATCGGTCGGCGGAAAATAGGTTAAAATGAAGATAACTGAACACCTTCCTTGCTTGTATAAAAAAATATTTTCTAAACAAATACATTTTGTATATGAGACGAAACAAATAATTAAAAACACAAAAAAAAAATATGTTATAATACTACAAAATATTGAAAATTTTGCAACTTCGGTTAATCGGCTAATCGACTGAAATTAACCGGTTTAATCGTTAATCGAAAAAAGCCAATTTGAAATTAACCGATCAGTTAATCGGGTAGTAATTAATCGGTTAACCGGTTGACGGTTAACCGAATGAATACCCTAGTACAGACTATAATTCAATTACAAACAATATTATTAGTTAATGTATTTAAATACAAGATAATACAACGTTTAATGACACTGGCACTTAAAGAAAAGTCAGCTAAATCTCCGAAAAGGATCAAAATTTGCATAGTTTGTGTGAAAGGCCTGAAGATACAATGGTATATAATCGAGAGTTGATCTCTGAGGAACGTTGAGTTAAACATTATTATGTGTACGTTACCATTAAGCCAATGCCAATAAGATTAATGGCGATATTTCGTTATTGATAAGATGCATAAGTCTTTTCAAAACCAAATAATGTTCTCGGGTTTCAGTCCAAAATATTGAGGGCATTGCCTGCAAGAAATTAATAAGAAATAAAGTTGATTCGCAAGTATTCTTCCTTTCATCAGCAAAACACAAGTTGAGTTTCCTAAGCAGAACAATAAAAATTGTTTTTGGACAGATTCTATTCGTTTTATGTGAACATCATAATCATGATCCCAGATAATAGAGCCATATTGGATAATAGGTCTTACCAAAGATGTATATAACAGCTTTGTAATCATAGGATCAGTGAACTCCTTAGCCCAACGTTTTATAAAGGCAAGTACACCACGAGCTTTATTTATCGTTGATGTAATGTGTTTTATAAAATCTAATTTTGGATCAATTAAAACACCAAGATCCAAAATCTCTTTAACTAATTCAAGTTGACAGTCACCCAAAGTAAAGATACCCAGAGGATTCCATTTTCTACAAAAGCACATTTGCTTACATTCTGTTAAATTGAGATTCCTGATGTTGATATTGCACTAGTTATAAAAATTAAGCAAATCATGTTGAGGATTGAGCATTTCCGTTGATTTTTTGTAGCTTAAAAAGATTTAAACATCATCGGTATACATTAACACGTTTCAATTATGTATTGAACTCGGCAGATCATTTATAAAAAGGTAAAATAAGATTGGACCAAGGTGGCTTCCTTGCGGTACTTCAGAATTGACGATGATGCTCTTTGATGTTGTATTATTAAAACGAACACTTTGTTTCCTATAAGTAAGGTATGACTCAAGCCAGCGAAGACTGTTGTTAGTAAAACCCATTTTGGAAAGTTTTTTAAGAAGAAGGCTATGGTTGACTTTATCAAAAGCTTTACTGAAGTCTGTGTATATAACGTCCGTTATTTGCGTATTATTGAATTCTTTATACATAAATAATAGTGGCTGAGCAACTTTTTCTAAAACCATGCTGGAAAGGTGATAGTAATGAAGATGCTTGAGGAGAGAGAGAATCGGTGATGCACTTTTCAAAGAGTTTAGGGATAGCACTTAGTTTGGCTATACCTCTATAATTTGCAACATTTGATTTGTTTCCAGACTTAAATAGCGGAATTATATAAGATCCCAGCAAAAACTTGGTAATGACATGCCATTACTGAACAACTTACTTTTCAATGACTACTACATACCATCTTCATTACATAGAAGTAATTTAGTAATGACTTATTTAACTCCCTATTTGTAAGCGAGGGTGGTAAGTAGTTGCCTACAATAATTTAATCTCATATTTACGCTCTTAATTGAGTAAAACAACGTTTTTTTATACAAAAACTACACTGCCCCGGTAGACTAGCTGGTAGTGAGCTTGTCTATCAGCACCGAGGTTGCGCGATCGAATCCCACCAGAGACAAAATAAAAAATAAAACAAAGTAAAATAAAATAAGAAAAAATAGAAAAAAAAATAATAAAAAAAAGTAACAAAAAAAAAGTTTTTTTAAAGTCATTCAATGTTAGTTGTAATTTTGGTGACATCGGAGTAATAACTTTTTAACTCCCTATTTGTAAGCGAGGGAGGTAAGTACTTGCCTCCAATGACATCACCGTGTTAAAGTAATGAGTTAAAATGCCAATGTATAAGTAGTGAAGAGTCGTTATATTAGCTTTTTAACTCATTACTTTGCAATGTAAGTTTTTGCTGGGATCTTTTCCAAAGTTGAGGAAAGAAGCCATATGTAATTGAATGGTTAATTATTATTGATAAAGGTGTGGCAAAAGCATAAACACAGACATTGTACAATGATTTTACAAAAACAAATTGATTGTGGTTTTTGTACGAGTTGTACTTGTTGTAGTACCAAGATT
Source organism: Pollenia angustigena (assembly GCA_930367215.1). Lineage (NCBI taxonomy): Eukaryota > Metazoa > Arthropoda > Insecta > Diptera > Polleniidae > Pollenia > Pollenia angustigena. The sequence goes on along the minus strand of OV884058.1, from coordinate 216,438,100 downwards.
ACCTATAATGAATTCGCCTTAAGCAAACATTAAACAAACAAACAAATATGAAAGCTCAGTCAGTCGCCAAAACAAAATTATGCTACGAAGTTCAGATTTATAAAAGAGTTCTTTGTATCGCATATTATCTTAATATAGAATATATAAGATTTCTTCATCTGAAATTGATTTTAGGCTAGTGGCTTATATATATGACCTATGGACAATTCTGAACCAACCAGCACAAAATTTTGACATAACATGGTAGCTGTTATATACGTTTATATCAATACCAACATGTATAACAAACAGTGATAATTTTCAGCAGCGTAGTAAAATATGCGCGGAACGAGCTATTAAAGTTGCACAAGATATTTTTCCATTATGTAAATCAACTCGCACTTTCAACTTAAAAATTATTTCAATTCAATTTCAAAAAATTGCTTTACATTTTTGTTTTATAGTTGCTTATTTTATGTATTTATGCCTGTATTCATAAAAATATTTTAAATAATTAGTATTGCGGTTATTTTGTTGAACTATTTATGGTTTTTAATCCAAATTTTTAATATTCTTAATTAGGCTTAAGTTCATGAAATTTAATTTTCATTAAATTATTTTTATGAAGAAAGGAATTTCACAACATGAAAATTAACTAAAATTGTTATCGATTATCTTTCATTCTTGACGTGGCTGGGGCTCGAACCCTGGCTGGCAGGTTACCATGACATGTTTCGATCGCAACCACTCGATCTCCTCAGATGGATTTGCCGTCTTACACTCGCAGCCATCGACGACTGCTGACGTCAATAGTCAAACATCAATCCTTAAACCAAATTGTATTTTTAACATTTGGTAGATCGAAATTTGCTTTTCTGAATGATTATCCATTTTAATTGATTTTACATGTTTTTTCCTTACTTCTGTTTTTTCGTACTTTTGTCAAGAATTTTTCTTGAAGTCCAAGTACATTTTTTGTTTTTTAATTTTGTCTTTCTCTTTTCTGTTGACCTTTTTCAGCACAACTTGAAGGACAAATGTACACATAGAGCTCGTGCCTTAGCTTTAACAATAATTAGTATTGTGGTTATTTGTTTGAACTATTTATGGTTTTTAATCCAAATTTTTAATATTCTTAATTAGGCTTAAGTTCATGAAATTTCATTTTCATTAAATTATTTTTATGAAGAAAGGAATTTCACAACATGAAAATTAACTAAAATTGTTATCGATAATCTTTCATTTTAAATTTAATAAAGGCTTGAAAACCAAATTTTCTATGAAAATTTTCCTTAATAAACGTTTATTAAATTTTATAATCATTTATGAATATGGGGGCTAAAATATATAGCAAATGTACCATATATAATGTCTATGGAAATAAAAAAAAAAAATTTTTTTTGGGGAGCTTTAGAAATTGCATTTGGTGGGGAAACATTTTTGGCCAAATTATCAATACAAAATTGCCAATCGCGTGGTGGGATGAAGAAATTTTATCCAAAAAAAGTAATTACCCTTATTAAAAAAACTCAACAAAAGGTTAAATAAAATATAAGATCAGTTCAATATACATACATATGTAAATCTTTATAAATAAGCAAATTATGATTTCCTTGTGAGGCAAATTTAGACAATACAGTCTATCTTCTGTCATTGTTGATCCGAGCCATGTTTTTATTCGACGAAGGGTAGGAAATGACCTCCCGCTCGTTGCTTAACTGACGAGCATTGAAATTTGAAATATTTTTCTTAGATTTGGGATGATATCTTCATCACAGTTTATTAAAACATCTATAACGTTATCTGATAGATCAGGCTCAAGTTAAGATGTTAGTAGGTGTTTGTCTCTTTTAGCAAATATAACCAGGGTGTCGATTCTGGTTCTGTGAAACCGTGAAATGAAAAAATACTTCTCATTTTCGTTTTCATAAGCACTTTTCGCATTATCACTTCACATTTGCACAAATTGCGATTCCCGTTCTTTTAACGATAAAGTGTTTCATTCCATTGTAGCCGTGAAACTTTTGTATATATATGTATTATTAAAATGTAAAAGTCAAGTGAAGATATCGAAGCTTAGGGTTTTTGAGCCGGCGCTAAGCCGCAAACGAGTTTTTTAACTGCTTGAGCCGCGTGTATTTATTTTTGCTAAAAGATTTTTAACATTATATGTATTGTGCTTTGTGTTCTTCGAGCTTATTTGAAGAAAGAAAAAAACAAATTTTTATGACTTGTTTTATACAATATAAATTTTTTCAGTAAAAAGAAGAGTGAACCGAAAATTCCTTAATTTTCAGCGAATTTGTCATATTTCGGTTTTTTCATGAACTAGATATAAATTTTACATAAAATGTTTTAATATAGAAAAACAACAGCAATTCTTCAACTGAAAAAAAATTTTCATTAAAAAAACAAGAGCAGTCATAAAAATTTAAAATGGAACAATCAATGAGTTTTTTGGGAAAACATCTTGCCCGCGCGATTTCCCAAAATATTTATTGCAGTAAACCTTAAGTAACATATTAATTGTGGCATATAAATGACATCTACCAAAATAATGTTGTTATTAACTTAACGTAAAAGTTTCCATTTAGGGTATTTAAATAAAAGCTTGTTTTTTAAAAAGATTTTTTACTTTTAAATTATTTTTTAATAGTAAAATCAATCAAATCAAGTTATTTAATTTACTTGTTTTTTTTACACAAGTAAATTTCATGACAAGTTTATTCATCGTGCAAATTGTGTCATGTCAATTGTCAAGCTTTTATCTTATAGTGCCGGTTCAGACTTGCAATGTTTGTTGGTGAGAGGGGTGAACAAATTTGGGAGAGGTACTCATTTCACCAATAAAATCAAGAATTTCTGCAACAAAAATTGCAAATCTGGACAATGACTTATAAATTAGGTTACTAGTAAAAGTTTAAAGTTAAAGTAAATTCCTTTCGTTTAAGCGCATTTAAATAAAAACTTGTATGTAAAACAGATTTTTTTGCTCTAAACTTATTTTTTCTTTTTAGCGCATAGAAATAAAACCTTTTTTAAAAGGCTTTTTTCTTCTATTTTATTTTAAACTCGCATTTGTATTCTCAGTAAGCCCTTTCATTTGAAACCCATATTGTAGGAAAGCATTAAAAACAATAAGTTCCCAGCTTCCAAAGTTCACCATATTGGATTTGGACAGCCTTTATTTTTCGAGTTATTCTTGGCAAGCCTTTTTATTAAAGGAGTGCATCAAAACAGCTAGACTGTCATCTTGGCTGTGCCGCTATGTTGAATTTTGAATGACGGCACATAGTAAACAATGCATTGTCATCCAAACTGAGCGTGTGTACAAAATTTCAGCTCTATCAATTAAAGATATCTGCTTCAAATTGATTTGCATACATACATACATCCTAAGTAAAACAAAAGCTTTAAAAAACGACCATAAGCCCAAAAATGGTGAAATCATTAACCAATAAAAGGCCAAATAAAAAAAATATAGTAGGCGGCTCTAAATTTACTTTAAGCCGTCGCTTAACCTAAATTCTTCACCGCCGATAGTAATTAAATATCTACTTTGTCGTTAAATCAAGTGTAAAATTAAACAAATAAACAAAAAATATAATTCATTTAAAACATGTTATGATTATTGGTTTTAATTGAATTATAGCAAGACATTAGGAATGAGCGAATATAAGAAAACTTTGTTATCGTTTTTCTTCAGTAATATTTTGTATTTTATCAAAAATTGGCATTTTATATGAATATATTAAGTTAAAAATCTGTAAATATGCATCTTTTTAGAAGATTATTATTTTTATTTCTTTCAATTATTATTTATCGTTGGCAATGTCCATATTCTCCTCTAAATAATTTATTTAAAATTACTTTTCACCGTTAAAACGAAAGTGTAAAAATATTACATAAATGAAAAGTTTGTGACACTTCTTTGCACTGTTACACAGAACAAGAATCACATTACTGTGAAAATGTGAAAACAATATGTTTCATTCCATTTGCTCTTCTCATATGAAAACATTTGAATTTATTTAACATTTTTTCACTAAACGAGAATCAGAAACTCTATGAAAATGTGAAAAATATTTTCATTTCACAGTTTCACAGAACCAGAATCGACCCCCAGCTCATCAAATAGTTGTGGTTATAAAAGTTTTGTATCTGTATATGACTTGATTACACTTTGAGGTATAAGTTTAGGTATGATCAATACATTTGGGATATCTATTGGGAAAGTTGTTATGAGATCTTCTAAAATAAATTCAATAAGAGGAATGTAACCTACAACTCGGTAGTAATCTTAAACATTTTGGATGTGATTATTTCGTTCAAATCATGTCTGTTCGATTGGCACCTCGATTTGAACGCAAATAACTTTTACTTATTCAAAAATCGCTGTAAATTGTTCTTCGGCGTTATTTCTTTTCTGTTCAAGGCACATGATTGAAGTTTTGATAAGGCTTGATCCTTTTTGAAGATCTATATCGTGCTTTCGTAAAATGATACTAGCGGCTGTGTTACAATAAGAATCACCCTTAATATGTATATTCTGCAAATAAGTTCAAAAGTACTAAAGAGTTCCTTAATAAAAAGGTAGAGATACTACCTTTCCACTCAGATATTTTTTCCAAAGCTTCTACTATATGGTGTTCACTTGTTGCAAAGTTAAATATGAGTCGTGACGGTCCGTCCATCTTGCCTCGCATAATGCAGAGAGTTTGGCAACCAAATACTTTGTTAAAACTGCGTTTCGCTTGGGATGATTATATTTAAACAATTTTTGTCGTTTTTTTTTGCTTTTAGAAATTGAGTTGTTTGATTTATGGGAATGGCAAGGCGTTTGTTTCGCATTAGCCGCGGTTTCCAGAAGTTTTTAGCAGCTCCAATTTCTCTGACTCTGATGCCAGAGAAAACACCCATCTGTTTCAGTTCCTACACAATTTTTTGGGTCAAGTCCAAAATTTGTCAAATTTTTTAACAACTATTGATGATAGTTCCTTCGCATCAATAGACACATCAACTTCATCAATATCCTTTGAAGGCTCTTCAAATGCGTTTACAACAAAGCCAATAAATTCTTCCCTACCAACTTTTTGTTGTATGTTAAAATATCTTAAAGATAAGGAAATCTGGGTTTTCCTCGACATATCCGTGCTTTCGTTAACAATTATCGAATAGAATTTTGATTCATATAACACATATCTTATATATAAATACGGAAGCAATTTTTTTATCGTTGATTTTTAAGTATCTTAACGTCCACCGATTTTAATGAAACATATATCGTTTTAAAGGTATTTTTGTGTAGAAATGCACAATATACATTTTTTTTTCTAAATTTTGAGGATTAAATGGGTTTAAAAGCGTTTTAAATTTGTTTGCAAACACACGCACATACATGTATAAAAAGAAGTTGTGTGTTTTGTTATTCTCCCAAAATGTGTTTTTTTCTTGCATTATACTTGCAAACACACATGTACACAAATGTATAAACGACGGTTATGCTCTATGTTGTTCTCCCAAAATGTCAAGGTATATTTACACAAGGTAGACTCATTTGGGAGTGTAGACATGCTGCTCTATAAAAGGAACCAAGTTGTCAAAATTGTCTTCATATAAAACAAAAACAATTTAACGCACACATGTACACATTTTCATTTTCATCTCATATACACGAAATTTGACGTTAAGGTACCAACTAGGGGTAATCAGCTGACAAACATATGGGCCAACGAGTTTACCTTGTGTAAATATACCTTGCAAAATGTTTATGTTTTCATTTTGCACTTGCAAACACACATGTATAAACGTATTAGGACAGGGTTACCTGAGACATTTTAAAAAATTAAGTCGCGCAAAAACGTCGTTTTGAAAAATAAAAGTCGGAAACTTTTTTAATGACTTTTAACGAAGATCTGTGTTTCTATTTTTTACTTTGATAACATTTCATGAAAATCTTATAAATAAATTACGGGGATATGCACAATATATTTTTTTTCTAAATTTTTGGAATAAAAGTGTTTAAAAAGCATTTTTATTTATCCTATAGACACACGTACAAAGATAGGTGAATAGTGAATTTAGCCGTTCTCTTAAAATGTGTACGATTTTATTGTACAACGCACAGGTTCTCTCAAAAGTAAATGTGAATTGGTCGAATTTCGGCCACCGGGCGATCCTAGTATAAATAAATATTGCAAATACTAAGGCTTTTTAATAATTCAACCGCACGCATTATCAAGTCAGACGTTTAGTCTTTGAATATAAATGACACCTGCTGGGATTGAATGTAGAATAATAAGTATTTGAATACGGTAAACTTCTTATTTATCATTTACCATAGGCCCCATATAAACCCTACTCTCGGAAAACAGTTAAGTACGCCTTAAACCATAAGCAATAATGCTATCATAACAAAATTTGGTACGTCACAGTTTTATAGGACAAGAAATAAGACTATCAATTTTCGTGAAGATCGGTTTATAATTAACCATAGGCGCCATATAAACCCTACTTCCGGAAAACAGTTTAGTACGCCTTAAACCGTAAAAAATAACGCTATCATAAAAAATTTTGGCTCGTCACAGTTTTATAGGACAAGAAATACCACTGCGAAATTTCGTGAGGAGCGGTTCATAATTTACCCTAGGCCCCATATAAACCCTTCTCCTGGAAAACAGTTTAGTACGCCTGAAACCGTAATTACATGGCTATCATAATAGAAATTGGCTCATCACAGTTTTATAGGGCAAGCAATGACACTGTGAAATTTCGTGAATATCGGTCCATAATTAACCTTAGGCCCCATATAAACCCTACTCCCTAAAAACAATTTAGTATGCCTAAAACCGTACAAGATAATGATATCAGAATAAAATTCAATACTTCACAGTTTGTTTATACAACTACAATTCACACTAATAAATTTCGTGATGATTGGTCCATAATTTACTATAGGCCTCATATAAAGCCCACTCTGGTAAAGTAAATAAATACGCCTAAAACCGTAGCAGATATAGATTTGCGGTAAACTTTCTTCCAACTTAGCTTCATATGGCCAGAAAAAATGTTATGCAATTTTGTGATATACGGTCCATAATAACCTTTAGATCCATTTTAAGCAGCCTTCTGAAATTCACTGCTGTATTGAAATTTATGTTTTTTAATGGCAGAAATCAATCTGCAGAATGTGATGATTTGTTCATAGCTTATCATGGCTCCAATCATGAAAATCATTCAAGTTCGGCTTAAACTATTTCGAAACATGATATTTTACTCAAGCTTGTAAAAATTGCTTAAAAAAAAGTTATAAAACTTTCTGATTGTCAGTCAATTATTAAATATATGTCTAAGCCGCAACCAATTTTAATGCAGATGTCTGTTTTTATATAGATAAATTAATAATAAATAGACATCATATAGATATTACTCCTAAAACATTCGAACTGTCGGTGGTGGGTATCAAAGATTCGGCAGAGCCGAATAAGGCACTCTTACTTGTTTAGAAATAAAATGGTTGTTGGTATTCCTATTGCACAATTATTGTAAACATATCGGGTCATACAAATTCGAACGAGACGACCAAAATTGGACCGTCTGAATGGACCACCTCAGACGAAGTCTGGCCAACATTTACATGATATGATTTTCAAACAGTCAATGCCATAAATTGTTCTCTTGACCGATAATACAAGTTTTTAGTTCACTTTAAAATTTATGTGTTTTATTTTACGTAACATATCAAACCACACGATGAATCTCCCGAAACATGAAGAATAGGGATATAACTTTTTGCAATTTTTGCAAATATCGAATATGCCACCTCATAGCCGTGTGGGGCATAATAAATATTAAAAAATATGGAATCTCTTTTCCATTAAAGTGAAAAAAATTCCGCACCGAAAGCGTTGAAGTTTTGTTTTTATTTAATTATTTTCATCATTAAATCAGTTACTCTTGTCTTAAATAAGTTCGTTTTTGTTTACATTTCTATATAATATTCAACAATAAACCATTTTTTATAAGTCTAATGCAAAATCAAATGGATTTTAAATTTTTTTAAATAAAATGCAGACATAATATGGAGTTTTAGAATTCGATTACGGTGCAGAAACTTTTTTCACCGAATCAACCTTAAAACAGTTTATTATTATGAGAACAACATTCCCCATATGATACTGGAGTGGTATTTTGCACTCAAAAAAAATTATAACCCTAATGAAGAAGCATTTCAAAAAAGAGTAAATAATATTACATTTATTTATTATTTAGTCTATGGATTACCTCCTTTCAGACAAAAAGTACAAAATTAAACGAACAAATTTAACATCATCTATTTAAATATAAAATTAAATTCAGTTTGATAGTATTGATATTCAAAGTCATATCAATAATACTGTACAGATCATTAAAGTTTACACATATTCGACGAAAAGGGTCGGCATTCAATTGATAACGGCTGGTAATAACTTGTAGGGCGAAGGGGAACATTAAAGAATAAACTGTTTAACAGGAACTCCGAGCAAATAGTGCCATTAATTAGATTGATAACAAATATGACATTCATCATTGTTCGGCGGCTTTTTAAAGTTGGTAAATGAATCTCCAATAACCTGGTTCTATATGGAGGAAGATATATAGATGGATTTGGGTAAGTGCTCCGTAATATGAATAGCAGAAATTGTTTTTGGACAGACTCAATACGATCACTATGAACGTTGTAATATGGATACCAAATTATTGAGCCATATTCGATTTTAGGTCTGACAAGTGCTATATACAACTGTTTTGTTATAGATCTGTCAGAGAATTCCTTTGACCAACGTTTAATAAATCCAAATACGCCACGAGCTTTATTAGTACACATATTAATATGTTCTAAAAAAGATAACTTAGTGTCGAATAATACACCAAGATCCAAGAAAGCATTAACAACTTCCAATTTGTGGTCACCAATAAAATAGCAGCCAATTGGTCTACTTTTTCTGGAAAAACGTATATGTTTGCATTTTTTAAAATTTATATCCAATAAGTTTATTTGGCACCAATTAAAGAATAAATTTAAATCCTGTTGTAAGTGGTGTTGAACAATGGAGTCAGCACAACTTGAAAAAATTTTTATATCGTCAGCATACATAAGTATATTGGAAAATTTTATTGTGGTAGGTAGATCGTTGATATATAATAAATAAATTTTTAAACTAATTCGAATGTGTATTCTAAGAAATATACAAACGAAAATTCTGATAGTGCATAGAAAATATTCCTGGAAAGTATTGAAGGAATAAGACCATTAAAGTATAAAAGCTTTTAAAATTGTAATTTGATTTAGAATAAACATTCGAATTTATATGAAAATTTATATGTTAAATGTTACTCAACATGAGAAATAAATTCCCAGATTCTTTTTGCTTATATATATGTCGCTAAGCTATTTTTATACCCTCCACCACAATTAGTTGTCAAGAGGGTATACTAAGTTTGTCATTCCGTGTAAAACATTTTTATTATTCATATCAGACCCCATAAAGTATATATATTCTGGGTCCTTGAGTTAGAATTAAGTCGATTTAGCCATGTCCGTCTGTCTGTTCGTCTGTCCGTCTGTTGAAAACACGCTCACTTTCGAAAAACTCAAAAGAAATAAACAAACTTGATGTCAAATTGCTTGTAGTTATCCGAAGCAGTTTGGGATTGAAATCCAGCAAAATCGGTTCAGTAGGATCAGAGCTATGAATAAAAATGTAAAACCACCACCTACAAAAAATTAATAATTTTGTTACAAAAACTAACATAAATAGTGGAACAATACACAGAAAGATATAAGATTTTGCAGAAATTCGTTTTATTCGACTAGAAATCACGCTGTAAAATTTTGTGAAGATCCGTCCATAATTTACCCTAGGCCCCATATAAGACGTACTCCCGGAAAACAGTAAAGTACGCCTAAGACCCTAATTAACAATGCTATCATATAAATTTTGGCACGTCACAGTTTGATATGACTGGAAATGACGCTGTGAAATTTCGTGAAGATCGGTCTATAATTTACCCTAGGCCCCATATAAACCCTACTTCCGGAAAACAGTTTGGTACGCCTAAAACCAATTTTAATGCTGCTGTCTGCTTTTATAAAGATAAAAATAATAAATAGACATCATACAGATATTACTCCTGAAACATTCGAACTGTCGGTGGAGGGTATCAAAGATTCGGCACAGCCGAATATAGCACTCTAACTTGTTTTTTAATAAAAAATATACATTTTTAGATAAAAATTGCAAAAAATCTTCTTTTCGGAAGTTTAAGTTAAAATGCTTTTAACTTCTTACATAAAAAAGTTTTTTTTTTACAATTTGCAAAATATAGAATATTAATTGATTTGGCTGGTAAATCACAAAAAAATATTTCAAAAAAATTATGATAAATTTGATATGATTTAAAATACTAGACCAATTATAAATTATGAAGAACTCGACAGGCGCATTTTACTAAATTTTTTTTTAGCATCGAGCTAAAATTAAGAATTATGGATCGTTTTTAGTTTTTGTGTGGTGTCCTAATTTGGGAACCTATAGCACCTCTCTTGCTTAGTCTTTAGACCTCAAATCCAAGACTTAAATTCGACTATAGAATTATTTCCATTTTTTTTTTTCAAAATTTCCCACACTGTATACCGATCAGATAAATATAAGCGAATCCCATATAATCTGGCCCACTTCCTATTCAACTAAGCAAATTGAAGCATTTCCAAAGCATTGAAGCATATAATTTCGCAAGAATATCATTATTTTTATGTCAATTTAAAATATGCGGATAAAAGGTTTATTGAACTAATTTTCGTTTCATAACCTGAAATGTTTTTTATGAATATGGGGGTAATTTTTTATTGCTTTTAAATAAAGGCAAGTGTAAAATTTTAACTCGATTTCGAGTTCTGTTTACATGATTACGCGTTTCCTCAAATTTTACTAATTTTTTTAACACAAGTTCGTGTAACTTAAATTAAAGTCTTAAATAGTTTTCATTACAGCTCATTTTCATTTTTGTTCAAATAGTGCTCTCTGCTTATTTCAATGTTTAAATCGATAAAATACTAATTTGTAAATAGGGGTATCAGACATATAAGCGCGAATACCCTCCACCACAATTAGTTGTGAAGAGGATATACTTAGTTTGCCATTCCGTGTGAAACTTTTTTATTATTCATCTTAGACCCCATAAAGTACATATATTCTGGCTCCTTGATTAATTCTAAGTCGATTTAGCCATGTCCGTCTGTTGAAAACATGCTCACTTTCGAAAAACTTGATGTCAAATTGCTTGTAGTTATCCTAAGCAGTTTGGGATTGAAATCCAGCAAAATCGGTTCAGTAGGATCAGAGCCATATATCAAAATGTGGAACCACCTTTAAAAATTGATAATTTTGTTACAAAAACTAACGTAAGAACATTTAAAAAACAATTTTTTTGAGAAACGCTTTTCTTAAAAAAGAACATTTAAAAAAAATTTTGCCTCCCCCTAGATTTTATCTTGGCTACGAACATGTATTCGTGTATTGTCATCGGGAATATGTATGCCTGCAAAGTGTCATCCATTTGCATTGAGTAAAAAGCGGTCAAAAAAGCATTTTACCAAAAAAAAATTTTGCCCCATCCCCTAGATTTTATCCTGGCTACGCCCATGTATTCGTGTATTGTCATCGGGAATATGTATGCCTGCGAAGTTTCATCCATTTGCATTGAGTATAAGGCGGTTAAATTAACGTTACAAGAATTTATTTTCCAAAGTGAAGCTAAAGAAAAGGTTTTAATAAAAGGTGGAACACTGCACGGAATGACATCAGGTTTTGCAAAAGCTCGTTATATTCGACTGGAAATCAACTGTTAAATTTCGTGAAAGTTGGTTAATAATTTACCCTACGCCCCATATAAACGCCACTACCGGAAAACAGTTAAGTCCACCTAAAACCGTAATTAATAATGCTATCATAACAAAATTTGGCACATCACAGTTTTTTAGGACTAGAAATCCCACAAGAGCATAGGATAAAACAATGAACGACCATTAGAGGAAAAGTCCGCTAGATTGAGTTGGGTTGAGAATCAAATCCAATTTAAAACTTTGGGTCCTTCAGAAAGGTGCTTATCAGCTTCAAAATTTTTAAAAACTGTCATCTAAAATAACATGCGTACATACATACGTCTCATACGTTCAACAAAGTGATAAAAACAACGAACTTTAGCCTGATAAAAAACTAGTTAAAGTTTTCCTACTTGAGTACAAACATTCAGTCGATAGTAATATCGATAGTGAAATCTGAACTATCGATAAATATCGATAGCAGAAAATATCGATAGTATCCCAGCACTAATGGTTATCTCTCCTGAAATAATTGAACTGCCGGTGGAGGGTATTAAAGAGCACTCTAACTTGTTTTTAAATAACAATGTAAAGAAGCTTGTATGGGACCCATGTGAAATTATAAACCGATTATTACCATTTTAATAGGGTTGGTCCTTGTTACAATTAGAGTCTATGTACCATTAAATTGTCTCTAATTATAAGAAGGCCTCTACTTTGCGCACAATGTTTACATGGACGACCAGCCAGCTAGCATGTCAGCCGAATTGACGCACATCTTTCGATCAACTAAAAAAGCGATTCTGAGTCGGTCGGAATACTAAAAGCTGAGTCAAGAATTAATATTTTTCTGTGTAGCTCACATCAACAAAAAACGCATAATACCCCTACTACTATGAAGGTGTTGGTATAATAAATATTTAATTAACACTTTTTCAACACTCCCTTTCTATTTTAGGGTTAATTCCAACTGTTAAAGGTTTTATTTTAGATTTATATCTCTTTAAATTTGCTTACAATTGACATTTCCCATTTGTTGTTTGTTGGATCATGCTGTTAATTTAAACATGTCATGCATGCAATAATGTATATTGTGGCCCCTCAGTTTGTTTAAAATATAAATGAACGTTACATGTCGTTTAAAAAATCTCACAAAAAATATAATGAAATTGAACTAAAACTTAACTAAAGGACACTATTCTCAATTTAACTTCTAGCAACTAACACTTCATTCTCTAATAGAAAAATCCCTTGTAAATTTTTTAGGATTTTTTTATATTTTATTTTTACACATGTGTGTGTGTGTGTGTTTAGCTTGTGCATGAAAAAAACCAAAACAATTTTAAAATATCAAACAAACGTTTTTTTAGTTTAACAAATTCTCTGCCAAAAGACAGAAAAATCTGTTTAACACGTAGCGAGACGATACGAACAACACAATGTCTCCGACAGCTGTAGCAGCAGTAGTTGAAACTAATACTTCTGTTACAACTGCAACAACTACTTCATCTCCAACTAATGCTGGTGCTGTTTCAATGACTGCCTTGGATCCTGCAACAACTTCCGCAGAACGTTTAACACAACGCCAGATGCTGCAAGTTAAAGTGCAGTCAAGTGTTGAGAATAAAAGTGTTAAAAATACTCTACATCATGCTCTGGGACCATGTAAGTGATAAAGACATTTATACATTTACACACATGTATACTTGCACTAAGTGATACGTGAAGTGAGTACATAAATGATAAAAATACTACAGTTGTGGTGAAATAATTACTATCATTAGTGTATTTGAATATTTATTACCTATAAAGGGTTTTAACACGCGACAAATTTTGCGGGAAAAGTATATTTGTAATTCACTAAAAAATAATTTCGTAACAAATTTTCAGAATTTATGAATTTAATTTTAGGAATTTAATAATAAAATTGTATATTGAATTGACTGCCTGTTTTTCAAATTAAATAAAAATTTTTAAAAATTGATTAATTAAATTTTAGGAATTTAATAATAAAATTTTATATTGAATTTACCGCCTGTTTTTCAAATTAAAATAAAAAATTTTAAAAATTATTTAATTAAATTTTAGGAATTTTATAATAAACTAGCTTAACCCGTGCGCTTCGCTACACTGCTTTAACCACTTCTTCAGTTGAGAGATACTTAATATATGCATCCTATGGGAGGTATTTCCCCCTGCGCCTACCGGCTTTATTTTTATTTTCAAAAGTGTAGCATACCATAAGAGTGACTTTTACAAAGTTTGAACATTCTCACTTAACAGTTCTTAAGATATGCGATATTAAACATTGGTGTCCCATGGGGGGTAACACTTCCCCCGCTGCTATTTTATTTCAGTTTTGGGGCTCTGAAGATCCTACTATCAAAAGTTCAACAAAATCCGTGCAGTGGCTCTTAATTATATTTCTATCTATGAGGGGTACTGCTCCTTCTCTGTCAACCCCGCCCATTTTTATATTGAAATTTAAAGTTAACCATAATAGTAGCTTTAACCACGTTTGAAGACTCTCCCTTTAATAGTTCTTCAGTTGAGTGATATTTAATATATGCATCCTATGGGAGGTATTTCCCCCCCTGCGCCTACCCGCTTTATTTTTATTTTCAATAGTGTAGTATACCATAAGAGTGACTTCTACAAAGTTTGAACATTCTCACTATAACAGTTCTTAAGATATGCGATATTAAACATTGGTGTCCTTTTGGGGGTAACACTTCCCCCGCTACTATTTTATTTCAGTTTTGGGGCTCTGAAGATCCTACTATCAAAAGTTCAACAAAATGCATGCAGCGGCTCTTAATTATATTTCTATCTATGAGGGGTACTGCTCCTCCCCTGTCAACCCCGCCCATTTTTATATTGAAATTTTCATTTTACCATAATAGTAGCTTTAACCACGTTTGAAGGCTGTCCCTTAAATAGTTCTTCAGTTGAGCTATATTTAATATATGCATCCTATGGGAGGTATTTCCCCCCTGCGCCTACCGCTTTATTTTTATTCTCAATAGAGTAGTATACCATAAGAGTGACTTCTACAAAGTTTGAACATTCTCACTGTAACAGTTCTTAAGATATGCTATATTAAACATTGGCGTCCTATGGGGGGAACCACTTCCCCCGCTACTGTTTTATTTAAATTTTGGGGCTTAGAAGATCCTACTACCAAAAGTTCAACAAAATGCGTGCAGCGGGTCTTAAGATATGCGATATTAAATATTGGCATCCTATGGGGGGTACCAATTCCCCTGCCCCGATTTTGGATTTCAAAATCAACTAACCATCATCACTCCTCCCTGTACCTTCCCTAAAAATTTTATGGCAATCGGTCGAGCCGTTCTCGAGTTATGGAGTGACAATCAAAATGTACACTTCTTTTTATATATATAGATTTACTGCCTGTTCTTCAAACTAAAACAAAAACTTTTGCTTAAAAATTTATATTGAAAACAGAAACAAATTTGAGTTTTTTTTTATTGTTGTTTCAATATTTCCAAGCAAAAATTTCAATTTATTTTTAAACAAGTAAGAGTTCTATATTTGGCCGTGCCGAATCTTTGATACCCTCCACCGACAGTTCAATTATTTCAGGAGTGATAGCTACATGATATCTATTTATTATTAATTCATTTTATAAAAACAGACATAAGCATTAAAATTGGATGCGGTTTAGACATATATTTAATTATTGACCGACAATCAGAAAGCTTTATGTTTATTTTTTTCAGCAATTTTAACTAGCTTGAGTAAAATAACATGATTCGTAATAGTTTAAGCCGAACTTAAATGATTTTCCGCAATGGAATTTATATTGTAGCCATGGTAAGTTATAAACTTATCATCCTAAAATCCTGCAGAGCGATTTCTGGTATTAAAAACATAAATTTCAATTAATTTCAAGACAGAGGTGAAATAAGTTTAAGCGTTTACAGTGAATTTTACCGTATATCACAAAATTCATAAAAAACTGCCCATATGAAACTAAGTTGGAAGAAATTTTACCATAATAAATATATTTGCTACGATTTTTTTTTTTTTATTTATTGAATCTTTCTTGTCGAAAATACCAATGTAACCGCTAAATAATTGCATTCAAGCGTCAAAAAAGCCTGCTTGGTTCAAAGTGTCGTTTATTTTCAGTCTCCGGTGACCTACGAACTTTATTAGATCCCGAGCGAGGTAGTTGGGATGGACCATTAGTTTATCTATGTATTTGACTGAATATTTTTAATTTCTTCCTGGATGGTAGGGATGTTAAGAACTCTGTGGATAATGTCTTCTGTCTACTTTGATGTTTGAATGTATACTTGCAGTGTTACATGTTATTTAAGAAAAAAAAAAAGGTATTTTATTTTCTAGTATGTTTCTTTTACAAAATTATTAGAAATAGCATATGAGAATTATTTCTTTTTAAAAGTTATTTTTATTATATAAACCAATTTTATTTTCGAATGTGTTCAATGAATCAAATTTCAATTTATAAAGCTTCCTTGTAATAGTCTTATTCCTTCATTTGTTCACATATTTTTGCTTGCAAACCTTTGCTTAACATTGAAGCTACACAGAAAAAATTTTGCCCCAGTAAACGCATTAATCAAAAATAAAATCAGTTTTAATTAAAAATTTAATCAAGTCAATTAAACGTTTAATCAAGTGAATTAAACGTTTAATCAAGTGAATTAAAAGTTTAATTGATATTATTAATTTATATACTGGTGCAAATTAATGTTGTCAATTAAACGTTTAATACACTTGATTAAACGTTTAATTCTCTTAATTAAACGTTTAATTCACTTAATTAAATTTTTAATTAAAACTGATTTTATTTTTGATTAATGCGTTTACTGGGGCAAAATTTTTTTCTGTGTATAGATATCGATACTTTCCCGTAAGAATGTATTAAGCGACCCTTTTTTCGAAAATGACTTTTTGATGTGGAACTATACTAGAAATTAAGCGCTACATTTTGGCCTGGGTTTCGCTGCCCTATCATGGATGCAAAGGAAACTAGGGTGAAAATAAAATTGTATCAACCGTCAAGTTTTCTCACTGGAATAATGTGGCACCCTGTAATTTGTATTATCCGCCAAAGAAACTATGCTAAGCCACATTTTTAAATATGTTTTGTATTCTGAAAATCGCTTTCCAAATATGTTTTTTTTCAATAAAATCCGAAAAATAAATAACTAAATTAAACGTTTTTTTCGTTTCCTACGCAAATTTAGAAATGTCGCTTAATACATTCTTACGGGAAGGTATCGATATGTACATATGCATACACATTCGAAAAATTAAAATGGTTTATATAATAGAAATAACTTAGAAAAAGAAATAATACATAAAATGTATTAAGTATATCTATACACATTCTGCTGGTGTCTTATAAATTGTAAAAATGTATACACAAAATTTACTTTATTGCTAAATAAAGGGTAGTTTAAAAAAAATATGAAACATGAAGATACAATAAATTCTAGTAGTGTATAGATTTCCTAATAATATGTATATATCTATAGCTTAAATTTTTACCAAAGGATGGCTTAAGCATAAAGTATGTGAATTATAAAAGGAATAGGACTATTGCAAGAAAGCTTTAACATTTCATTTTAAAGGTTAATAAATTATAAAAACAGGCTTCCTGGGAGGAAGTTTTGAGAAAAGCCCAATCTTTGCAAATGGCGTTTGTCCAAAAAACATGGACATATGCGTTTCTTTAATTTTATTTAAAAAGAAATCAACTTAAATCAATTAAAATTTTGTAGTCCCGAAAAAATAAATTCGGGCCCTATAATTTCTTATTATGCCCACGTCTCTACTAATGTAGAACAAAAACTCCCGTCTTAACATTTTGAAAGCTTCACTAGCTATAACACTATGAATTTGCAAAGAGATCGTTTACCTTGCAAATTTTTGACAAACTTATCAAAATTTGCTTTGCAAAAATAGAATTTACAGTTTTTGTGGAACGAAACAGCATAATTATTTGCAAAGCCTTTGCAAATTACACTTTGCAATAATAACTTTGCACTTTGCATAAGAACACATACGTGGAACAGAAATTGAAAAGAGAATATAAAAATTGCAAAGACTTTGCAAATTTCACTTAAGGAGCATATAGACGACATGTTTTTGTCATCTGACATGTCAAATTTCCCACTGCAAAACACATACATGTCGTGTGTTACCTTTTTAACTTTGCTTCTGTAAAAGTCAGACGCAAAGTCATCTGACAAAGTTTCAATTAGAGCGTGCTCTATTTTCTTCTGACAAACCATCTGACATCAGAAATCTATGCCGGGAAGAAACTGACAGCGGCGTCAACTATTGACAGAATCATTAGCCGGCTGAAGTTAATATTTTACAATACCAAGATATGTATGCTCATCTCACCATTGAATAGAATTTATGTAAATATAAACATAAAAACCGTTTAATTATAAAATTCTAAATTGGTATCTTTAAAATAAAAGAAAAAATGTTAAGATGGCTAAATTATTTTACGGCGCAAATAAATATTTTCGTGGCGGCAGCAAGCTATTTTAAAACCGAGAACTACTTTGGTTTCTGCAATAACAATGCGAAAAAAAAAACAGAGACAATGTCAGAAGCAAATTACATGTACGTTTGTGACCGAATATTATAAACCTTATGTAAAACAGCAATTTTAACAGACATGAACAATTACATGTGACTTGAAAATTTGACATGTCAGATGACAAATACATGTCGTGTACGGTCGCCTTTATCAATTTCAACTTATCACTTATCAATTTAAATAGTTCTGTGGAACATAAAGTTTTGCAAATTGACAAAAAATTTGAAAAGTGCAAAGTGAAAAGTTGATAAGTTGGTTTGTGGAATAGGGCCCAGGTCAAGCGTCTATCTATATGCATTCCCATGATTTTCTACCGGAAGAGTGATGTTATTTATTTTTACAGCTGGGCACGTTTGTCTCTTGAGCGTGAAAGTTAAGTGAGCACATTTCTATTTCCATTTTTCTAGCCAGGCCTCTGCTAAGATTTTAGGCGTATTAAATTAATTAACCTAAGTAAATTAATGCATTATTTATTACGGTTTCAGGCGTACTAAACTGTTTTCCGGGAGTAGGGTTTATATGGGGCCTGGGGTAAATTATAAACCGATCTTCATGAAATTTTACAGTGTCATTTCTAGTCCTATAAAACTAACGTACGAAATTTTGTTATGATGGCATTATTAATTACGGTTTTAGGAGTAGGGTTTATATGAGGCCTAGGTTAAGTTATGGACCGATCTTCACGAAATGTTTCGGTGTGATTTCCAGTCGAATAAAACGAACTTTGGCAAAATCTTATGTCATTCCGTGCATTGTTCCACGATCCTACTCTGATCCTACTGAACAGATTTTGCTGGGTTTCAATCCCAAACTGCTTAGGATAACTACAAGCAATTTGGCACCAAGTTCGTTTATTTCTTTTGAGTTTTTCGAAAGTGAGCCTGTGTTCAACAGACGGACAGAGGGTAAGAAGGATAGACAGACGGACATGGCTAAGTTGTCTTAGAATTACTCAAGGAGCCAGAATATATATACCTTATGGGGTCTGAGATGAATAATAAAAATGTTTCACACGGAATGACAAACTTAGTATACCCTCTTCGCAACTAATTGTGGTGGAGGGTATAACAACAGGCAGTTAATTTATTGTATCGTATAATTAAAAATAAATCATTTGCTTAAATATTAAATTATATTCATTTAGTGGTCTCAATTGAAAAATTTAAATGATTTTTAATTAAAAAGCTTCGAAAATAGTTTAATTTTGTTATATATTCTGGTATCGTTTGGGCTTTAAGTATCATATTAAATTGATGCTTGAAATCTTAAGCATAAGGTAGATTTGCTAGAAATAGAAAAAAGTTTTTTGAAAGGAAATTTTAATCATGTTGGGCTCTAATCATTAGATTCTATTGCTAAAACTGAATTAAATAATAACAACAGACTGGTATTTTTGAAAGAGTTTATCTTAAAGGTATGCACGATCTTTCAACATTGATTAAATTTTTATATATAAAAATATATTTAAAAAGAATGTAAATCGTCGGATTAATATGCAAACCTGCTAAATCCACTTTTCAGGTAAATTAAGATTTTGATGCCATGTGGTAGAGAATGAAACGCCTCGTCGACCTGCCAAAAACTATTTTTTCTTGGTTGCCCTCTGAAGATACAAATAGAAAAATAAAAAGTTTTTTGTCTCTCCTGTAAAATGTGCTGAAAGGCAGTTAGCAGGTTTGTAAAATAATTTGATTTCTTCTTAAATTTACGTAAGAATTCCGAAATTTCCCTGACATACATTTTTTTTAAATCATTTCGCGTAAATTCCTTTCCTTAAAAGAGGCAAATTTTTCGAAATTTACTAAGGAAAACTTTTCTATATTTTTGTTGTTTGGCCAATGTAATTGTTCATTAAATCAGATTTTATTTAAGCTAATACGGCCTAAAGTTCTGTATGTAATTAAAAATGCATTTAATCCATATTTTCCCAACGTTTCGTGAATGTTATGTTTACTTTATCAAGGGATTCGTCTATTTAGCTTAAAGAAAATATATTTAACAATATAATTACAACTAACATTTTTAGCAATTAATTATGACTAACAATAAGAGAAATTAATTTTTTATTACATTGAACTAATTTGTTGTAGACAAACATAAAAAACATTAAACATGAAAAATTAAATTAAACACAAATTAAAAATTATATTACAGGTTAATTGTTTTTAGTTATTGCAACGCAGTAACTGGCATTAATGTTTTGTGTGTCGTCTTTTAAGTTCATATCGTTTTTTATTTTTTGTTGTATCCTTAACGTCTCTATTGTGAATCTTTTCGATTCTTTCTCTATCCAATATTCCTTTTCCTTTTTATACCCTTCACCACAGGTGGAAAGGGTTAATATAATTTAAATTTGGTCTTTCCATTGTAAAATCTTCAATATTGATGTGGCAACACAGAAAAAAGTAAAAAAAGGTTTAGATCACCAAAATAATTGAAACAAGCAAAAAATTGTTTAATTTTGCACCTATCACCGAAATGATTATACCAATTACTCAAATTTGCAAAAATTGCAAAACAAGGATTTGTTTCCAATTAAAAAGTTTTTACATTTTAATTACAAAAATAATTGAAAAAATTATTAATATTAAACAATATTTTTATTGAATGAATTAACAAATTAATTAAAAAAAATCAACATTTTAATTGAATGAATTACTAACAGAAAATTAATTATTTTAATAATTGTATTGATTAAAACAGTGATTGAATTTTTGCAATAATCGATTAAATTTTTAATTGAATAAATTAAACAGTGTATTTGAAATACAATCTAACTTCAATTACGCAAATTATTCAATTAAACAAATAGTTAATTGAACAAGTTTGTTAAATCAATTCAGTTGATGGTTAAATGAAGCAAAATAATAATATTTAAAATATATGTTTTATTTAAATATGGTTTAAAAATAACTTCTCTTATTTGTTTAATTGTAATAGCTAATGCTTAATTTTACAACTTTTGGAAGATTTTTTTGACAAAGGAATTTCATACATACAACTTTGTATAAAATTGTAGAATAACTCTGATTCTTCAGGGTATTCAAGATTGAAAACAAAAAACTGTTTTTGTTGTGTAATTTGGCTGTACTTATTTTCACATCCCAACAAACACGGAGCTTTGATTTCAAATTGAAAATGATTTGAAATCAAAGGTTTTCTCAAACGACAAACGTTTGATAATGATTTGAAAATCATTTGAAAATCATAGCATTCTCAACAAAAGGGGAAATTATTATCAAGTTGAAAAATGCCTTTATTTTCAACTTGCTTTCAAACGTAATTCTCAAATGTTTTTCAAATGTGGATAGTAATACAATGTGGAACATGAATAAAAATATGTTATTTTCTTAATTTAAATTTATTATTTATTTAAATAAACTTTGACATAAATATTCGGCAACATAGATTAAAGATGAAATGAGGTTCTTTCCGCCCTCTAATTCTTGCAAAGACGACATTTGCTCCCTCTTATTTTGAGGATTGTAGCACCGCGATCGTTCAACAAACTTTCTTCACTTTCCCGTTTTATTTTCCTTTTTTTGTATTCTTACTATCATATTCATAAAAAATATTTCAGGCTTATGACAGGTTTATGAAATGAATTTTCTATGAAAATTTGTTTAATAAACCTTTTATTGTTTAAAAATATTTTTTATGAATATGGGGGTTAATCATTGGAATTACTCAATAATTTTTAATTTTCACAAGAAATAAACTGTTCACTTTTTATATTTTTAATAGTAAAACACATTTAACCATAAAGTAAAAAATGTAACTTTAATCGCCATTTTAATGCTTTTTTCGCTTTAGTGTTGCCAAGTTTATTTTTGATTTGAATTTAACATTTGAAAAACATTTGACATCAAATTGATAAAACATTTGATATCAAATGTTTATTTTGAAATCATTATCAATTTGAATATAAATGTTAAATCAAACAATTGAAAAACGTTTGAAAATTGTGTTTGATGTCAAATGTTAAAGTCATTTCATATCAAAGGCTTGACTTCGTGTTTGTTGGGATATTCACTTTAAACGCACAACATGAAATGACGCCAAAAATAATTCATTAATTAACAAACAAAGAAAATAAACACCAAATTTCGATTGCGACCATAATCACCGTCAACATTGTAGTCAGCCACAAGGCGATTTCCCAACAAACACGGAGGTTTGATTTCAAATCGAAAATGATTTGAAATCAAACGTTTTCTCAAACGACAAACGTTTGATAATGATTTGAAAATCATAGCGTTCTCAACAAAAAGGGGAAATTATTTTCAAATTGAAAAATGCATTTATTTTCAACTTGCTTTCAAACGTAATTCTCAAATGTTTTTCAAATGTGGATTATAATACAATGTGGAATATAAATAAAAATATTTTATTTTTTTAATTTAAATTTATTATTTATTTAAATAAACTGTGAGATTCGGCACCAAAGCTAAAAGATTTAATAATGTTCTTTCTGTCCTCTAACACAGTACAACACATGATTTGCCAACTCAATTCTGTGAACTGTATGTGAAATAAGACCCAAAAAGAAGAATTTCTGCATCATTCGTTTTGTCTTCTTACCTGCGATTTGAAGTTAGTATCGATTTGAAGTTAGTACTATCGTATAGGGGAATTTATCACGTTTTAGGCCCTGTTGTTTGACATAGCTCGACAACCACTAGCCCAATTTAGTTGAAATAAATTTTAAAAAATTAAGAATTACAATTCCCTTAATCTGTTCATATATTGTTTTCCTATACAAGTAACACTTTCGAAGTTAAAAATGAATGTATGAAGGGAAAAAATTATTTTTTGCCTAAAAATTTAAATTTTTTTTTTAAAAATACATAAAAAATCCAAAATGGAAAAAAGTTTCAAGTCTAGTTATTTTTTCGCAAAGTCACATAACCTATGAGCAAAATGAGACAAAGATCATAAAAATCGATGCACGCGTTTGTCATTTATTCACAATTAAGTAAATGTATGAATTTCAAAAATTTGCTCGAGATATGCACAACATTATTTGGAGAAAACATTGACACCTTTTTCATGATTCTGAGAATTAAAAAAAAAAGGAATAAACAAAAGGTTATTTGATTTTTATGATTGCGGTAATAAATGTACGTGGACAATTAAACGGAAAGTGGACCTTTTTATTATTTGGGTTTTTCCGGTGGCTACCTATATCATTTTTTTACAGAAATTGCACCCACATTTAAGGGTGGTCATTATTTGGAAAGTCTTGCACAGTTTGAAACGTACAAGTGCTGAATCAGGTATATAGCCAGCCGCCCTTAAAATATGCGCCCATTTATAAGTACCTGGCAGTAAAATATTCAAAAATACGTAGTATTTATAGGTGTGCATTGATCGATTTTTGGCATTCAGCCAGTGCCGACGAACGCGAACAGTAAAAGTGATTTTTCTCCAGTTTTTTAAAAGTGAATAACAACAAAACATAAAATATATCAATATGGAAAACAACAAGTGCCCATA
Organism: Pollenia angustigena; assembly: GCA_930367215.1. Lineage (NCBI taxonomy): Eukaryota > Metazoa > Arthropoda > Insecta > Diptera > Polleniidae > Pollenia > Pollenia angustigena. Next base: position 216,414,152 of record OV884058.1, on the reverse strand, counting down.
TTTGGATGAATATTGTTACGTTTGTGGTCATATCGTCCGAAAAATACAGAAAAAAGATCGAAAAAATTTGTTTACTGAGCAATTCAAAACCGCGTATTGTAATTATTTCGATGAAGCAGATTTAAGTGGTGCAAATTTTACGCCGAACACAGTGTGCAACAGTTGTTATACTACCCTTCTAAAATGGATTCACGGAAAAAGTAGAAAGTTATCTTTTATGAAGCCAGTAATTTGGGTGGAAGACACAACTGGACATGATGAATCCAGGTGCTATGCATGCATAAATTTTCGTCCTGGATTAAACAGACAACAATTGAAAACAAAAGTATACACTGCTGCATTTACTGCCACACTTCCAGTGCAACGCCCTGCTGATACCGATGCACCTAAACCTCCGAGTGCGGATACTGTGTCCCTGCTAGCCGAAACCGTTTCCACCAATCCGACCGATTTGGATGTTGCTGATTGGATACCCGATATTGAAAATAGTGCACCACAACCGCTACCACAAATCGAAATGGATTACATTGTGGCCAAGCTGGGACTATCACAACACGACTCCGAATGGCTGACATCATTTTTGAAGAGAAGAAAACTCACACAGCAAAATGTCAGCGCAACATCATACCGACAACGCCAAGCTGATTTTCAGAAATTTTATTCCGTTGACGAAGCAAATACGTTCACGTACTGCCATGATATCCCAGGTTAATGAAAAAATTGGGAATGGATTACATCGCTGGCGACTGGCGTTTATTTTCGATGGTTCAGTTACTAGTTTGAAGGCTGTGCTGCTGCACAAAAAAAATAAAAAACCATGCATTCCATTGGGATTCAGCACAACTATGAAGGAAACGTATGAAGCATTGGGCGAAATTTTGAAGAAAATCAAATACGATGAACACAAATGGAACATTTGTTGCGATCTGAAGGTGGTCAACATACTACAAGGGATTATAGAAAAGGGCGGATATCCAAAATACTTCTTCTTCCTTTGTGATTGGGATTCACGATACAAAGGAAATCAATATCAATGTAAAGATTGGAAAGGAAGAACTCCCGAGCTCAACAAACAATTAAAATTACGCAATGAACCTATGATAAAGGACCTGGATGATATTTTGTTGCCACCGCTCCACATGAAACTGGGAATAGCTGGGAAATTCGTTGAAGTGGTGGTCAAAAAAGTTAACGGCGCCTTTGACTGTTTGAAATCCATCTTTCCGAAACTCAGTGATGAGAAAATTAAAAACGGTACGTATCGTACTCTGTATTTCAATATTGTCATATCTAAATTTGTTAATTTCTATACATTCGCAATACCAATAATTTTTTCGTTTTTCTTATGTATTTAAAACAGGTATTCTCAATGGACCTGATATTCGGAAATTGATCAAAAGTGATTCTTTCACACATTTGCTTTCAGAGCATCACGACCACCAAGATGCATGGAACGCGTTGAAAGAAGTAATAGAAGGCGTTCTAGGAAAGAACCGTGTCCAGCGAGAAGAGATACAGCAACGAGTGGACAGGTTGCTGTTTTATTTCGAAAAAATCGGTGCATCCATGACGCTGAAATTGCATTTCTTGCACCACCACCTCGATACTTTTTTGGCACAATCACCTCAGGAATCAGACGAACAAGGAGAGAGGTTCCACCAGGTGACCTGCCATTTGAAAAGCGGTTCAAAAGCAAAAAATTGGATGCATTGCTTGCGGAGGTTTGTTGGTGGAGTTCCACAATTATGCAGTTTGAAGAAAGCACCGAAGATGAAGACATTGAAATTAGTGGACACAGTGAAAGAAACACGCCCTTGAATAGTATGTGTATCTCGGATGACGATACAGACTCAGACCATGAATATGAACAACCTACGAAGAAAACAAGATCATCAGAACCACAAGCGTCAACTTCTACAAGGATGGATATTGCCAATAATTGAAAAAATGTTCTAAATTTTGTTTTTATGCATATTATAATTGCGTATTAATTGCATATTATTTTATTTTCATTAAGTTTTTATAAATAAAGTTTTTTTTTGCATGATAATTTTTTAATTTATATTTTTATTTTAAGGGTGGTGGCTATAACTGATTTTTGAAATTCATACCTTTACTCAATTGCGAATAAAAGCGAAACGCGTGCATCGATTTTTATGATCTTTGTCTCATTTTGCTCATAGGTTATGTGACTTTGCGAAAAAATAACTAGACTTGAAACTTTTTTCCATTTTGGATTTTTTATGTATTTTAAAAAAAAAATTTTTAATTTTTAGGCAAAAAATAATTTTTTCCCTTCATACATTCATTTTTAACTTCGAAAGTGTTACTTGTATAGGAAAACAATATATGAACAGATTAAGGGAATTGTAATTCTTAATTTTTTTAAATTTATTTCAACTAAATTGGGCTAGTGGTTGTCGAGCTATGTCAAACAACAGGGCCTAAAACGTGATAAATTCCCCTATACGATAGTACTAACTTCAAATCGATACTAACTTCAAATCGCAGGTAAGAAGACAAAACGAATGATGCAGAAATTCTTCTTTTTGGGTCTAATTTCACATACAGTTCACAGAATTGAGTTGGCAATCAATTAACTGAAAAATGTTGTACTGTGTAATTCTTCGAAAGACTTGGCTCCCTTTTATTTTGAGGATTGTAGCACCGCGATCGTAAAACAAACTTTCTCCACTTTCCCGTTTTATTTTCCTTTTTTTCGTATTTTTAATCATTGAAATTACTCAAAAAGAATTTTTATTTTTCAGAAGAAATAAGCTGTTCACTTTATATTAAAATTTATTTTTAATAGTAAAACACATGTAACCACAAAGTAAAAAATGTAACTTTAATCGCCATTTTTAAAGATTGCATTTATTTTTCGCTTTAGTATTGCCAAGTTTATTTTTGATTTGAATTAAACATTTGACAAACATTTGACATCAAATTGATAAAACATTTGATATCAAATGTTTATTTTCAAATCATTATCAATTTGAATTAAAATGTTAAATCAAACAATTGAAAAAACATTTGAGAATTGTGTTTGATGTCAAATGATAAAGTCATTTCATATCAAAGGTTTGACTTCGTGTTTTTTGGGTTTTTATTTTACGCATAATATACATATGTATGTAGGCTCATTATTGATATTGTTGGTGGTCATAATTGTAATTCGTCTATAACAAATCTCAGTTCATTTTTTACTTGTTGATAGTTTTTTTTGCACGCGACGCTTACTGTTCTTTTTGATGACAAAAACATGTGTGTTTGTGCATATGTACCCTGCAAATAAAATTGGACCACCTGATCCATTTTGATAAAATGGACTACTCCTTGGACTGGTCCGATGTAATGCAAGCATGGACCATGTCATTGTTAAAAAGTGCTTGTAGTGAGACGTTATGTCTTCGTTTTTTAACGACATGCTTTCGTTTTAAAACGACTTCAAGACTAATCCTCTTGAGTATACCTTGGAGTAGTTTTAAAACTACTCCTTAAAAGTCCAAAGGTGGGTTATATGGTCCTGCCCTAGGACATCGTAATGTTAAATAGATCATGTTTTTTCCATACGTTTGGGTTACTTTTGGACTAGTCCTGGTCCCTTGTGGGCTACTCTTTACACGCGTGTTTGGACTGGTCCTATTATTTGCAGGGTAAGGACAAAGACAATAAATTTATAAAGATGTTGGTTGCACTTGTAATATAGTCTTAAACTATCTATATAAACTATAGTCTTAAACTATCGATACTATTGAAAATATCGATAGGAAAAATATCAATATTGATATTATTATTATTTAAAATATAGTTGTAAAAACATCAAATAAAAATACAATTGCAATTGCGAGCATAGGACTGTAAATCAAATCCAAATTAGAACATTATCTTAAGTTGCAATAAAATATCTTACTGTCCCTCTTACTTTGGTTCCTCCAGAAAGGTGCTTATCAGCATCAAAATTTTTAAAAACTGTCATCTAGAAAATGGTGCGTACATACATACGTCTCTTACGTTCAATAAAGTGATAAAAACAACGAACTTTAGCCGGATACAAACTAGTTAAAGTTTTTCTACTTGAGTACAAACATTCAGTCGATAGTAGTATCGATATATCGATAGTAAAATCTGAACTATTGATAAACATCGATAGTAGAAAATATCGATAGTATCCCAGCACTACTCTATGAAAGAAGGATTTTAGAGATTAAATAAAGCAGCAAATTAAGCAGGCCTGCACATTAATGGGGCTAAAACCAAGGTAATGCTAGCAGGAAATCCTAACTGGAAGAGAAGATTCGGAACCACGAATTATTACTGATAATTAAAGCTTCGAAGTGGTTGAGAATTTTAAATATTTAGGCTCTTATGTCAACGCCGAACACGACTGCACAGTTGATATCAGGGAGAGAATGATAGCTGCAACCAGAGTATTTTATGCACTTACATCTTATTTTAAATCTAGAACTATTTCAGGTCAGATTAAGATCAATTTATTCAAAACGCTGATCACAGCAGTCGTATTCCGTAACTCGCTAACCCTGCGGCCACACGATCAATTTGTTCTTGATAGTCTTTTACATATACTGGTTGTCAAAATTTACAAAAATTTAAAGCTGTGACGTAGGCTGCACTCAATTTGTAAGCAATTTACTTTCAAGATGTCATTAGGAAAACAATTTATAAAGACAAACATGTAATCAGCTGTTAAATTGAAAGTTAAATTGCCAAACAGATGGAAAGGTGAAATTGAAAGCAATCTCGTGATCAATTTAAAAAATGTGAGTGTGTTAGTAAAAAAGTGAGAGTGTATTGCAAATTGAATGGAATTGAAAGGCAAAACTTGATCGTGTGGCCACCAAGTAAAGCTAAATCTCTATCGCTAATAGCAATTTTTGGCTACAAATGTAATTCAGTAACGTGCATTGCTAAACTTGGCAATGCAATACAAATTTAATTTGCCGCCATTTTAGCTTTTAGTGTCGACGCTAAAAATTTTAAATTTTGTGTACTTTAAGGAATTTTAGCGATCGTGATTAAGCTTTAGCTAAGCGAATTACAGAAAACGGCATCAGGTCAGTTCTTAGTACTTCTTAATACTAACGAATAATACTAAAATGTTCTTAAAACAATCCTAAATGGGTTTACTTTCGAAAACCAATCCCGGAATTTCTTTAAACTAAATGAATCATCCCCATCAGCACTAATAAGATCACAAAGAATTATATGTGATGGTCATATGGCACGCATGGATCCAAACTCCACCATCAAGAGAACCAGAAGGCAGGCGAGTAGTTGGACGACCAAAAGTTCAATGGATAGATGTTGTCAATGCTGATTTGAAAAAACTAAACGTAAGACTGGAAAAATATTGCGAGAGATAAAAATAAATGGAAAAGTATTGTTTGAAAGGCCAAGGCTGAACTTTAGGATGTTTGTGCGTGTGTATGATCTTATACCTTATAAAGTATATGTATTCTGGGACCTTATAAGTAGCGATGTTGATTTAACGATGTCGGTCTAACCGTCTGTCTGTTGAAATGAATTTTCCGAAGACACCAGATATGATGGAAACAATGTAGATATATATTTATCTAAATAGTCCGAAAAGTTTTGTAATTGGTTCACAAATGGCTGGGATATAATCCTATTTAATCCTATTCTATCAATATATCTGGAGAATGACAAAAGCCAAAGTTTCCAAATTAGGTAAGTCCCAATTTACACTAGGGACATTTCTTGCCGGACAGACGAAGTTTGATGGCGAGGGGTCGAAAAGGTAGAGTGTGTAGTACATGACTATCTGTACTGGACATTTTTTCATTTCTCTTTCCCAATTTTCGTAGTTTACATACAAGTATTAATTTCTGTCTGACTTCTAGTGTTTCATATGTAAACGGTTCAGGTAAGATTAAAAGAGAATTCAAAAAATGTCCCGCAAGAAATATCCCTAGTGTAAATTGGGACTAAAATCATCTTGGTTATCAATACACAAAAAATCTGGGCGGGATTAGAGAAGTGGGCGTGGTACAAAATTGATTTAGAACGGTTTTTATATAATTCTTTCTTCTGTTCACACCACGGTGACTGGTATTTAAGATCCGACATAGCGGAGACCTCTTACTTATTTTCCCTAAAAAAGGAAATTTATTTCGAAATTTACTTAGGAAACTTTTCCTTTTCTACGTTAATTTTAAACTGTAGGTATTGCGCTATTTATTTAACCATTTCTGTTAGCTTGTTTGCTTTAAATTAATAAGCTATTATTTAATGTTAGGAGGATACATTACATTCACTGGAATTTGAGAATTGAAAACACCATTAAATTTTAAATAGAAATATTTTTTATAAATTTTTATTTTAACAATTCAGATCCAGTGGTGGCCAACTTAGGAACAGCCGTGCCTAAACAAGAGCGTTTAGCGTTTTTAGCTTTAAAAAATACTCATGCTTATACAATTTGTATGTAGCATACCGAAACAGCGCGACGGCAAAGCTTTGCAATTGGAAACCTTTTTTTGACAGCGCATTCAAAAGTGAAGTTGGGCGCTATTGTTTATAAATAACGGCAATTAAGCTTTTTTAAGGCCAATATAGCGGTCTTGCCTCCATTTCTAATTTCTATTATGTGGGTAATATTAAACAAAAAAGTGAACACTGCTGTTCGTATCACAATGTTGATGCTGTTGTTTACTACCCGTCTCCACCATCCATCAACTTGGTAAGAACAGCATGTCCCACATGAATTCTACTCATGTAGACTGTTCATGTTCACGTTTAGTCCATGTGCTGCCATCGTTGCCTAAACATTCGTCTTAGCATCCATGTGCGCTATGATGTTGGCCATACAATGTATTTTCTGTATACAACCAAACGCACAACAACAAAAATTGTGGTCAATCAGAACATGAACATCAACACGTATTCGCCACATACAAGAACATGAACAAATTAATACCGTTGGTCTGCCGGCATTATGGTCATGTCATGTTCGACTCGAAAGCGCATGGAGACGTGGGGTTAGGTATGGCTTTTTGATAAGCGGAAGAAAACGTTGGCTTTTAAAATTTTTTTAAGCAGATTTAAAACGCTTAAAAATTGTTTTTTAAAAAATCCTGACTGTTTTTTAAACTTTTACAGAGAGAATTAAAGGAAATAAAATTTAGAACCATAGCACCAACCAGTCGATAAAAACACTATGCAACTAATTTGAACTTTTGTCATGTCCTTTGCTGACCACATTATTTTTTGGATTATTGTTTTTTTTATCTTCGTAAAGGATGCCACGCTAGTCTACTTATCTTATCCAATTCCGCCCACTTTTCTCTTACCGTTTTTCAGATAAATTAAATTTATTTTGTCTTCTTCAATCCTGCCCAATTCTGTTAGATTTTGTGCTGCAATTTATAGGCTGTTTGTAGAAAATATGCACAATTTTAGTTTTACCGTAAGCCAAATATAAAGACAACTATTTTGTGGCACGCCTACTTCTCCTATACCGTCCATTTTTTCAAATCGGTTTTGTGCCACGCCCAATATTTTAATAATTATTCTGCTATTCGGGGGGAGACGCATCCAACAAAACAGAGGCAATTAAAATCGGTACAGCCGTTGATGTGGTGTAGCTAAAACGACTTTCTTCTGAATTTTTGGTAAGTTTTGGATTTTTTTTGCGAAATTTGTAAAATTTTTTATATCTTTTCTAACATTCGTGGCGAGGACAAACCCAACAAATTAAAAACCTTCATAAAGTCAATTCCAATTTGAAGTCTTAACCATTTTTTTGAAGTGCCCCGGTAGGCTAGCTGGTAGTGGGCTAGTCTATCAGCGCGGGGGTTGCGGGTTTGATGTCTGCCAGAGACTCTGGTTTGTTTCCTGCAGACAAGCGTAGAGCTTTGCGGGGAATAGCTTAGGGAATTTTAGAGAATTCAAAATAACAACTCAGAAAAGAAACACGAAATATTAAAATTGACTTTTCTTTATAAAGTGGTTAAATTTTAAGGGCCAATGTTGATTTTGAATAAAATACAATTTATTTAGGAAATTATTGTCATTTCTTTTTATTATGATAATAATATTGGTATTGTTCAATTACGTGTGGAACAAAATATCAGCCAAATGGCCGCTGCGACCTTGGTGGCACACCCCCATCCGATGGTCCATATTTTCGATGACGCTGAGGCATAATTGAAATTCTATGCCGAATTATCTTATCCTTTAGCTCTTGATTTGTCTCCATTATTACCATTGTTTCTTTAGCTGTGTGGCAAGTTGCACCGTCCTGTTGAAACCATAAATCGTCCGCATCCATATCTTCCAAAGTTCGTTATTATCTCACGATAGCGGACACCATTCACAGTAACAGTCAGGCTGATTTGGAAAAAATACAGCCCGATGATGCCGCCAGCCCTTAAACTGCACCAAACAGTCGCTCTTTGTGGGTGCATTGGTTTCTCGACAATCACTCTTGGATTATCATTCGCCCAAATGCTGCAATTCTGCTTATTGACGAATCCACTGAGGTTAAAATGTGCCTCATCACTAAAGATGATTTTCTTGGAAACTTGATCATCCACTGTTGCCATTTTTTGCCGCCATTCTGACCATTGACGACGTTTGGAATGGTCAAGAGGCTTAAGTTGTTGAGCCAATTGCATCTTGTAAGCGTGTTAGTGCAAGTCTTTATGCATAATGTTTATTAACGACGAGCGTGACAGGTGCAATTTTTGGGCATGACGACGAGTTGAGGTGGACGGCTCTTCAGCCACACTATCGCGAACAGCAAAAAATATATTCTGCAGTACGACCATGCACTGGTGTTTTCACATCTACAACAGACCCGGTTTGCTCAAATTTTTGCACGATTTTTCCGATTATACGCACATTTGGACAATCAAATTGACCGAAAAAATCACTTAGTGCTCGATATGCATTTTGATTTGAACGCTCATTTTTAAAATAAGCCTGAATAACTATAAAGTGTTGCTCGATTGTGTATCTTTCCATTTTAAATTGAGCTAGTCTGAAATTGAGAAATGTCAAATGAAATGCAGAAGAAAACTTGACGTTAAGGTGTGGTTCACTATAGTGACCGTTAAAATCAAAAGTTGGATTTATTTAGGTCTCACTCGCCAATTTGGTGGGTATTGATAAAAAAAACAACTCAAAAACATTTTTAGGACGATCGGCGAAGGCTAAGCCGTCCCTCAAGCCCGCCAAAGTTTGAGAAAAATCGTAAAGTCCGACTTGTAGAACTTATATTTAGGAAAATATTAATTTTACATAAAAATCGTTTTCTAAGAAGTTGTTTTTAGTAAAGTTTCCAACAACTTTTGTCTTAACAAGTTTTCTCTAAAACTCATATTGAACAAAACCTAATTAAAATAAAAAGTAAACAGCAGCATTGATGCGAATTTTTTCTTTAGAACGGTTTTTTCTTACTCACGTCAATTCAGCTTTAGTATTTGTGTGCGTTTGCTTAACAAAAAAATGGTCAAACGCATATCATTTGTTTTTAACGTACCACGGTTGATAAAGTTGGTGCAATTGTACTTTTTTGATACAATTCAAAGCCAAAAAGTACGGTTGTACCCCCGTGACTCATTTGGTACTATTTCCAAATTTTTCAAACCTAAATATTTATAATTGATATAAAATGGCAACTCATATTTACTGTCCAATGAATATAAACGGATTTCAGTGTTTGGTGCAAATGGTTTTGCCAAAGTGCAAATGCAAAATTTCGTAGCGTTTTTATGAAATCTTAAGGAAACTCTGTGTATTTTATTGTTGGATTCAACAAAACAGCTATGATATGTTGCATTTGCTCTTTGCAAGACCATTTGCACCAAATACTAAACTTCGCTATTGTGAATAGATTTTTGCACTTGATCATTGGACGATTGCATATGCCACATTCTAAATCAAGTATCAGTGGCAGCATATAAGCCTTCATGGCAAAATATTATAAAAACAAAGGAACGAAATAGACCGTATGTACCAATGGTTTCAAGTGTAACCGAAACAAAAGTCTTTTTCTATTATAAAAATAAAAATATTTATTACTATTGGGGTCGAAAAAGTACGATTGTAGAAGTTCGTAAGTACGATATTGGTTTTCTCATTTATCATCCCTGTAACATACCTGCACGCTTTCTCATATAAAATTGTCAACACAGACTAGAAATATATTGAAGAAAAAGCCCCAGAACTGCCAAGGAATCACCCCAAGGGGGATTAAATATATGACAGACCTTCATTAGTTTTTTGTGCTTAACATTTTCTTAAAACATACTTACTTATATCTCCACCCTTTAGGGGGGCTCCCATACAAATATGCCGGTTTAACATAATTCTTAAATTTAGCCACTGCAGCGCCAAGATTGCCCTTAGTTGGGTCAAATGTATGACCAACCTCACATAATTTGTTTTATCCCCATTGCCAAAAAAAATTTGGTTTCTAAAACGACTACGCATATTAGAAAAACCTATAAAAATTGTTAAAGGTAATATTATTGTGGAATTTCGTTTTTTTATAGTTTATTTTATAAACTAAACCGTTTTTGAGTTACGTTGTGCAACCTCCTCCGTTTTTGATATTTTGAAAACAAGAGCTAACCTAAAAAACGGTTAGCACCACTGAATTCAGCGTTCCCGAATTAGGGTAAAACGCCAGGTGCCCGGCTGGTCGGTTTTTTTTTTTAAATAAATAATAAAAATGTTTTTCAACAAAACTAATTCATAGAAAATGCGTTTCTTTAATGAATAAAAAATTAGATTTTTTAGTGGCTAAAGCCTAGTACTCTGTTCAAATTTGTGAAAAATGTTGAGCAACATTGATTATTCCACACGAACATTTTGACATTTCTTAATGTTACCAATCTTGCGAGTTTGTACAATTTGACGTTTTTATTCCTTCAAAGTATGCTACATTGTTTCATGTATGTAAACAAACGCCACATGTATTTTACTAAAATTATTTTTTTTAATAAAAAATGTAATAAAAAATAAAGTAAATAAGGATAAAAAACTGTTACCGGTTGTGTTATTTTAATTTTTTATTTCTTATTTAATATTAAGTTCATACTTTTTTGCTTTTGCTTAACATTCCACGTGAAATAAAGGCAACTTACATTATTTCGCAGTTGTAACAAAATGTTGCCAGAAACATTTCGGAACTTTTTCACAAAATAAACAGAGTACAACTCTATCAACATTATTTCATAGATATTCCGCACAAGTTTTTTTCATATGCATTTTGACAGCATTTCACGTGAAATGTTGAACAGAGTATCAGGCTTTATTCGATATTTAAAGTTTATTTTGTTTAATAAGAGATAAAGAAAAACTTGTTAACAAATGTTCTACAAAATTAATATTTTCTAAGCTATTAAACATAAAAGTCAGATTTCATGTAAAATTATAGTTTTTCTCAAACTTTGGTGGGCTTGAGGGACGGCTTAGCCTTCGCCGATCGTCCTAAAAATTTTTGAGTTGTTTTTTTTATCAATACCCATAAAAAATCCAACTTTTGATTTAAACGGTCACCCTAGGGTACCACCGTACTTTTTGGCTTTGAATTGTATCAAAAAAGTACAATTGCACCAACTTTATCTACCGTGGTACGTTAGAAACAAATGATATGCGTTTGACTATTTTTTTTTTTAAGCAAGCGCACACAAACACATATATTAAAGCTGAATTGACGTGTGTAAGAAAAAACAGTCCTAAAGAAAAAATTCGCATCAATGCTGCTGTTTACTTTTTATTTTAATTAGGTTTTGTTCAATATGAGTTTTAGAGAAAACTTGTTAAGGCAAAAGTTGTTGGACACTTTACTAAAAACAACTTCTTAGAAAACGATTTTTATGTAAAATTTATATTTTCCAAAATATAAGTTATACAAGTCGGACTTTACGATTTTTCTCAAACTTTGGCGGGCTTGAGGGACGGCTTAGCCTTCGCCGATCATCCTAAAAATTTTTTAGAGTTGTTTTTTTTTCAATACCCACCGAATTGGGGGGTTAGAGCATGGAAAAATAGAAAAAAAATTTGATCCATACAGTTAACGACCACCCTAGTAGTTCACATTCAACATCGGCCCTTAAAATTTAACCAAATTTTTCTATATCTATTCTCTTATTCAGGGCGATGACAAACCCAACAAATCATAAATCATCAAAATCGGTCCAGCTGTTCTTGAGCTTAAAATGGTGTAATACACCCGACTATGTTTTATGTATATAGAAGATAAACGTAGTTTAAGGATAATTTTATAAAAATAGTAAATTTTTTCCACCTTTAATTGCTTAAAAAAAACAAATATTTTCCCAATAAAAAAAAAAAAAAAAATATTTTGATCATTGCAGTCTGAATAATTCCGAAACCGTTGGGAATATTAAGCAACTATAACTTTATTAATACGGACAGAAATATTTGTGTCTCGCTCTCCCATTCATGTTCCGCGCCGCAATCATGATTAAGACAACATGTTTCACCATTCAAAATTTCGAGAGCGAACAATGTTGTATCATTTTGAAACGTTATTGCGAAACATGAAATATTTACTATCATCTCCAATTTTGATAACAAATTATCGCTAGTTTATCTGAACTAAGCACTCAAAAGAAAATCAAATCAAATAAAAATTCATGTTAAATTAAATAAAATAATAATAACACTACTTGACAGTTTGTGGTGGTGTCGAAACGGCATCTGATTTTAAAAGTTCGACCTTATTTGTTTTGATTTGTTAGTGTTTTATTTAGAATGTTTGACATTTCGAGCTTTAATTACTAACAATGCAATCCAAAAATCCTATGTTGTTTCTGTTGTTTTTGGATTATTATAGTTCCGACAGCACCTGTAGTTAAATTCGCCTTGCATACACTTTACCATGCATGGTCATTAGGTCAAATAACCGCTTTTTCTGTTGTTGTTGTTGATTTGTGTTGTTAATTAGAAATACTTCAAAGAAAAAAAGAGTAATTTTTGTTTGTGCTAAATATATAAAGTGCCGTTAAACATCTGTGCGTCAAACTTATGGCGATTTCTTTTCTGAGAAAAATATGCTACAGTATAAACATGTTACATTTTCTAATGTTACCTATAATCACTCGAAGTGATACATGTTGCGCAATTTCAATAGAACACAATTATGGCCAGGGTTGTCAGATTTTTTTGAGCCCCATCGCCAAACCGGATGTCAGAAATCGCCAAAAATCGCCAAACGTCGGTTTTGTTCAGTTTTTGGAAAATTTTCTTTTTTTTTAAATAAAATTTTGCATACAAAAAATGCTAGTATAATTTTTCAGTCAAAAATCGCCAAAAACTGAGAAAAAATACAAAAAAATCGTTAAGTACACAAGTCTATAAGATAGAACACTTCAGCCTCACCGATTTCATTACTGGAGTTTTGACCTACATACTATTAGAATTAAATAGTGACTGAATATAAAATTCACTTAATATGTTTTTTTTATATTAGTAATGATAACAAAAAATGACAAGTTGTTAAACAAAATCGCCGAAATAATATAAATGGTAAAAAAAGCCAAGTTAATCGCCAGTTATATCAGAAATCGCCAGTCGCCAAATGGGAAATCCCATCGCCAAACACGTTTCAAAATCGCCACGTTTGGCGAGAAATCGCCATATCTGACAGCCCTGAATTTGGCCAATTTTCAGGATTGATATTAAAACACATTTATTTTTAAAATCGTTTTAAATACAAAATTCTCTTCTTCACTAAAAACTTAAGTGAAACTTAAGTCACCGATGTGGTACACTTAATTTCAACTTAAGTTTCCATTGTAATATTTTAGCAAGGTGGCCTCAATATCACAACAATACAACAACAACAGGCAAAGCAATAACAGTCAGCTGTTTTTTCCGACCACCTTGTAAATAAATACACTTTTTTATATTTATTTTTTGTATTTAGTAGTGCTACCATACTTTTATCTTAATTAAATAAGACTTTTCAAATAAAACTCAAAAAATCAATCTGTTTTAAATACGATTTAAGTTTGTTATGAAAATTATCTTAATATTGATTTAAATACTATCCGGAAAATTGGGCATTAGTGCTTTTATTTACAACTATTACACTTTCATCATTAATGTACTTAATGAGCGATTTGTAAAGCTATTTAAGCGGTTTCTGCACGCTATTACGGGTTGGAAACAAATATTAACATCACTAATGGCTTATAAAAATTAAAACGAATATAATATAAATAGACTTATTTTGATTTTAATGGGTAAATATATTTATATTTTGTTTTAAAACAAATTTTTTACAAAATTATGAGCGGTATTAATTATGACAAACAAAATAAAGCATTTGTTGTACAAAGAAAGTAGCAGGTACCAAAGTTGTAGAACAGGCAGTATGAACACCTTAAGTAAAAGGGTAAGGGTAAAATATGCAACATGTTTTGCATGTTTTTCATCAACATATTCACAAAAGAACTTGAAAATTTTTCCCACGGTTGTATTTTTTGTCCAAACGGACACACAAGTTTAGAACATGTAACATTAATGCAACATTTTTCTCAGAAAAGAAATCGCTATTAATCGATACAACTTTTTCTGCAAATGTGCTTGCAAGTTCAGTATTTCTTGGTCAACTTTAAGTGCGTGTTTCTCGAATTTCATTGGCAATAATTTACTACTGTAAACTGGAAAATAAAATGGCAAGTAAGTATTCGTGTTTAATTCGAAATGCTTTATATTTATGTCGCTACGTGTACTTGAAAACAACTCATTAGCCTTAATAACCTTAAAACAGTTCAATTTATCACAAACTTCAACTTTCTGTTAGCATTAAGAAATGTTGACCTCATTTGACCTCTTTCAAGTTGAAAAAATAGGTTAAAAAACAAGTTAGGGTGCTAGATTCGGCTGTGCCGAATCTTTGATACCCTCCACCGACAGTTCGAATGTTTAAGGAGTAATATCTGTATGATGTTATTATTACCTTAAACTGTGACGATTTGTTATTAATTATGGTTTTAGGCGACTAAACTGTTTTCCGGTAGTAGGGTTTTTATGGGGCCTAGGGTAAATTATGGACCGATCGTCACGAAATTTCACAGTGTTATTTCTAGTCCTTTAAAACTGTGACGTACCAATTCCTGTTATGATAGTATTATTAATTATGGTTTTAGGTGTACTGACGAGCCAAAATTTGTTATGATTGCATTATATTTTACGGTTTTAGGCGTACTAAACTGTTTTCCGGTAGTAGGGTTTATATGGGGCCTAAGGTAAATTATGCACCGATCGTCACGAAATTTCACAGTGTTATTTCTAGTCCTAAAAAACTGTGACGAACCAAATTTTGTTACGCTAGCGTTATTTTTTACGGTTTTAGACGTACTAAACTGTTTTCCGGTAGTTGGGTTTATATGGGGCCTAGGGTAAATTATGGACCGATCATCACGAAATTTCACAGCGTAATTCCTAGTCCTATAAAACTGTGACGTACCAATTTCTGTTATGATAGCATTATTACTTATGGTTTTAGGTGTACTAAACTTATTTCCGGGAGTAGGGTTTATATGGGGCCGATGGACCGATCGTCACGAAATTTCACAGCGTTATTTCTAGTCCTAAAAAACTGTGACGTACCAAATTTTATTACGCTAGCGTTATTTTTTACGGTTTTAGGCGTACTAAACTGTTTTCCGGGATTAGTGTTTATATGGGGCTTAGGGTAAATTATGGACGGATCTTCACAGCGTGATTTCCAGTCAAATAAAACAAATTTTTGCAAAATCTTATCTCATTCCGTGCCTTGTTCCAGCATTTATGTTATTTATTGTAACAAAATTATCAATTTTTTTAGGTGGTGGTTCCACATTTTGTGTCTAGCTCTGGTCCTACTGAACCGATTTTGCTGGATTTCAATCCCAAACTGCTTAGGATAACTACAAGCAATTTGGCACCAAGTTTGTTCATTTCTTTTGAGTTGTTCGAAAGTGAGCGTGTTTTCAACAGACGGACAAACGGACATGGCTAAATCGACTTTGAATTACTCAAGGACCCAGAATATATATACTTTATGGGGTCTGAGATGAATAATAAAAAAGTTGTACACGGAATGACAAACTTAATGTACCCTCTTCACAACTAATTGTGGTGGAGGGTATAATAATAAACGAATTATTGTCAATTAATATCAAATTTTGATTTGTTTGCGCTTAAGTTAAGGTGTAATGTCCCTCTTTCTTATGGCGATTTCTTTTCTGAGAAAAATATGTTACAGTATATACATGTAACATTTTCTAATGTTACCTATAATCACTCGAAGTGTTACATGTTGTGCAATTTCAATAGAACACAATTAGTGCTTTTATATACAACTATTACACTTTCATCATTAATGTACTTAATGAGCGATTTTTAAAGCTATTTAAGCGGTTTATGCACGCTATTACTGGTTGAAAACAAATATTAACATCACCAATGGCTTATAAAAATTAAAACGATTATAATATAAATAGACTTTTTTGATTTTAATGTTTAAATATTTTTATATTTTGTTTTAAAATAATTTTTTTAGAAAATTATGGGCGGTATGAATTATGACAAACAAAATAAAACATTTGTTGTACAAACAAAGTAGCATGTACCAAAGTTGTAGAACAGGGCAGTATGAACACCTTAAGTAAAAGTATGGGTAAAATATGCAACATGTTCATTCATCAACATATTCACAAAAGAACTTGAACATTTTTCCCATAGTTGTATTTTTTGTACAAACGAACACAAAAATGTAGAACATGTAACATTAATGCAACATTTTTCTCAGAAAAGAAATCGCCATTAGATAACCTTTGTATAAAAAAACGATAATTTTTTTATGTGGAGAAAATAATGTACAAATAGAATAACATATTAATGCCGTTTGATGACAAAATTGAAGTTAATACAATTTCGGGCAAAAGAAATGACATTGTCTTTTCCCTTCTCTTTTAAAAGTTCAAGACTTGACTAGTCAAACTTGACGTGTGTGAACCGGCACAAAGAAAGATTAATGTCTTTAAGGATAAAAAAGCAATAATTCTAAAATAAATTTTGCGACAAATAGTGTTTTGAGAAGGCCACTTCCAACGTTGTTCGACGTCCATGTGTGCCATTCAGCGCAAAATCAGAATTAAGAAAAGGAAATGAATCCGCCGGAATTCAAAACAGCTTTTAAAAAGCTGCAGTCAAAGTAGAAAAACCGCCATTTCTTCCACTTCTTCATTTGTCATTGGCAAAAAAAGTGTTTCTTTTTGTTATATATTAATATAACTGTTGTATAATTTAACTAAAGCTATTTGATATTAATCATGTTGCTTTGAAATGTTTATCATGTTGTCTAATTTGAAAAATATTATTACTTACTTTTTTATCGTTCTACATTGTTGTTAATAATTTGTTAATAAAAAATCTTACAAAATACAATATTGGTGTCAGAAGTGGGATACATAAAATGAGTATCTCACAGGAGCAATTATCGACGGTGATTGAATTGTTGGCAGGGGCAATTCGCTCTGCAGTAACAGATGCAACGCATCTAGCGGTTGCTGCGGGTTCTTCATCACCCACAACTTCTGGGGAACTTTTTCCAAAAGTACCACGATTTTCGATTTCCGAGTACAAGCAAGAAGATGGAGGATCAGTGTCTGATTATTTTACAAGATTTGACTGGGCATTGCAGCTATCAAAAGTAAATGAAACGGAGCACGCGGATTATGTTCGGGTACACATGGACACGCAGCTTAATACAGCTTTAAAAATTTTGAACGGCAATGCAGATTTTATGTCTCGTGTTATAGCAAAAAGTTCACAAGTTCTACATTGCAATAAACATTTTGTAGTTCCAGAGTATGACGAGTTTGATACATTTATCGTTCGACAAATAAACCAGTTGCCTATTACCGCTGAAAAAATTGCCAAAGAAACGCGAAGAGATCCGGAACTTGGAAAAATAGTTACGATTCTTGAAAAAGGATACTCTTTAGCAAAGAATGGGTTTGGTGCTCCAGAAGCAAATTACAAACTGTCAGGTAATTGTCTTGTATTTGAGCATAGAGTGGTAATACCCCAAAAGTTTCGTAAAGACGTTCTTCAAAATTTACATGCAGCCCATTTAGGGGTGGTTAAAATGAAAGGGATGGCACGTTCTTTTGTTTATTGGCCAAAAATAGATGCTGATATTGAAGCAATTGCGAAAGACTGTAATGATTGTGCGAGAGTTGCGAATAAGCCTAAAAAATATAACGATCATCACTGGGAATATCCAAAAGGACCATGGGAACGTGTGCATATTGACTATGCTGGTCCTGTTGAGGGTATGATGCTGCTAATTATTACAGATGCATATACCAAATGGTTAGATGTTAAAGTAACGAAATCGACGACGGCATCAGTAACGATAAAGTTGATTGATGAAGTATTCGCTGAATATGGTGTGCCGCTTATGGTGGTATCTGACAATGGTACGAACTTTACTTCAACAGAGTTTAATAATTATTTAACAGCAGTGGGAGTTAAATATCATAAATACACGGCACCATATCATCCATCCACTAACGGACAAGCTGAACGGAGCGTACAAACAGTTAAAAATGCGTTGAAAGCAATGTGTTCAACAACGCAAACATTGCAGCAAAATCTTAATGAGTTCTTAAGGCAATACAAAAACGCCCCCCATTCCACAACTGGCGAGTCACCAGCACAACTCTTTCTCGGCCGACAACTACGTACACGTCTTGATTTAGTGCAGCCAGAAACTGTATCATCAAGAGTAAAATATAAACAGGTAATGCGACAAACTGGGAACTTCAGAGAATTTGAAGTGGGAGATAGCGTTTATTTCTTATCGGGGAATGCAAATGCAGAAAAATGGTTGCAAGGCAAAATAAATAAACGTTTGGGGGATATCCATTATGAAATCTTATATAAAAATAAATATGTTAAAAGACACATTGATCAAATTCGTGCTGCTAATAAAAACTATCCGGGTATAATACGTCATACTTCAAAACCAAAATTTTATGTTAATAGGGACCCAAGTTCATATCCAAGTATCACATGTAATAATAATTCAAGGGATAACGATATTTGTTCACATGATTCTGCAAATGATTCTGAACATCCTGAAGTGGATACAAGTATGTCCGATAACATGATTTTCCCAGTTCATGGAAATAATAATTTAAATAAGACTCCTGTACCTGAAGTTAATGCTGACGTATTCGAAACGCCACAAGGAGCAGAGGTTTATCAAGAATTTCAAACACCACAAACACAGATGAGGGAAGACTACGATCGGGATTATGGGGAAAATAAAAATGAGCTACCTAAACAGGAAGTTCGTCGATCAGAAAGACAACGGAAACCAAGGGTATTGTTTACACCAGAAATTTCAAAAAGAAAGAGATAAATGTTATATATTAATATAACTGTTGTATAATTTAACTAAAGCTATTTGATATTAATCATGTTGCTTTGAAATGTTTATCATGTTGTCTAATTTGAAAAATATTATTACTTACTTTTTTATCGTTCTACATTGTTGTTAATAATTTGTTAATAAAAAATCTTACAAAATACAATACTTTTACTTCTATTCCTTAAATGAAAACAGTCGCTGTCAAAGCAACTCAAAAAGGGAAAATTTGTTCACAAAAAATGTTTAAAGAAATTATCTTTTAAACTACAGATGTTTTCAAAGGTATAGTGGGTACTTGCTATAACGACCTTATTTCTTACCAAGCAAAAACTTTAGTTACATTTTAACGGTCACTACTATTCAACAACTTTCTAAAAGCATTCTCGTTCATACCGATTAACTAAATACTTTATCATAATTCTCACTGGTATTCGCAAACGTGCATAGCTAACCCTGCAGCCACACGTTCAAGTTGTTCTTCATAGTCTTTTACATATACTGCTTGTCAAAATTTACATAAATTGAAAGCTGTGACGTAGGCTGCACTCAATTTGTAAGCAATTTACTTCCAAGATGTCAACAACAACACAATTTATAAAGACAAACTTATACTCAGCTGTTAAATTGAAAGTAAAATTGCCAAACAAATGGAAAGGTGAAATTGAAAGCCATCTCGTGGTCAATTTAAAAAGTGTGAGTGTGTTAGTAAAAAAGTAAGACTGTATTGCAAATTGAAAGGAATTGAGAGGCAAAACTTGATCGTGTGGCCGCTAAGTAAGTGCCGGTTCACACACGTCAAACTTAACCGGCACTAAAGCAAAGTACAAACTTTTTAACTTGAAAAATCGTCAAACTTATTGAATGTATCGTTAAATCGCCAATAAGCCTTTTTTGAACCCAAAAACGTTAGATCTTGTAACCGTGATTGTAACGTCAAGTTTGACGTGTGTGCACCGGCACTAAAGGAAAGTACAAACTTTTTTACTTGAAAAATCGTCAAACTTATTGAACATATCGTTAAATCGCCAATAAGCCTTTTTTGAACCCAAAAACGTTAGATCTTGTAACCGTGATTGTAACGTCAAGTTTGACGTGTGTGCACCGGCACTAAAGGAAAGTACAAACTTTTTTACTTGAAAAATCGTCAAACTTATTGAACATATCGTTAAATCGCCAATAAGCCTTTTTTGAACCCAAAAACGTTAGATCTTGTAACCGTGATTGTAATACTTTGTAAGTGCTTTAAATCGGTTGTTTTTTGTATTTGAATTAAATTTTTTTATTTGTATAACATTCCAACATCTTAACCTTCTTTGCTTATTCAGCACACATAAGATTTATTCAAGCAAAAAAAAAAAACCAAAAACTAATAAACATGCCAATAAAAAAACAAAAAATTGTGTCTTAAAGTTCTAGTGCTGTCTCGTTTCTTTGGCATTTTGCCTGTGACGGGTGTTTGGCCAAGCGATGATGTTAAACAAGTACAATTCAAGTGGATAACACTACCAATGCTGGCGACCACAGTATCGATAGCATTTGCAACAACAGATTTTTTGCTAACTTTTAAAATGATGTCGGAACAAGGCTTAAAGTTGACAACAACAGGTGGGTAATGGAAACAAAGAAGGACACGAAAAGGACGAGAAAAAAGGATGGGGAAGAGATAAAGAAAATTAAACTTGTCTACGTCCTTGTGTAAGTTAAGGTACGAAAGTACAGCAACAAAAGCTATTGTGCAAAATAAAAAAATTGCAACAATAAACACTTCTTCAAAATTAGCGCTGCACGCGCGTCCCAAAATAACTGAATAAAATACCTTTTTTTCATAGCAGACGCTACGTTGCATTTCTTACCTGCAAATTCCGTTCACATGAAATGTGAGTCCGTTTATGCTGATAAGCATTTTTGCCGTGGCTTCTTCTTCTTCCTCTAGAAGTTGTAGAGTTCTTTAGTTTATAGTTTCAGATTAAAAGTTAGTTCAGCACTGACACTCAAGACTTGCATAGCAAGTAATTGTAATTATAGTTATATTTGGATTTGTTTAAATAAAGTTATTTAATTATTTTTGATTTGTTTAAATAAACGGAAAATGAACAGAGATTAAATTGTGTTTTAATTATATTGACAACAAAACTAATTGACACTCAAGACTTGCATAGCAAGTAATTACAATAAAACTAATTGGCGCCCAACGGACAAAGACAATCACCATACAGTGAGCAGATAAAAACTAAGTCACCATTGAAGTGAAAAGAAAAATAACCTTTTATAATAAAAAACAGTGTTTAAAAAAAAAAATGAAAATTTAAACAACAAAGACAATCACCATACAGTGAGCAGATAAAAACTAAGTCATCATTGAAGTGAAAAGAAAAATAACTTTTTTATAATAAAAAACAGTGTTTAAGAAAAAATTAAAATTTAAACAACAAAGACATTCACCATACTTGTGAATAAAAATTACATTGCTTATTGAAAATTTAAAAAATTACTACCATACTGGTGCTAAAAACCTAATACAATTCTTAAAAATATAAAAAGCATTCATCGCCAAAAAGCAAAAAATATAACAAAAACTAATCCATCAATCAACAACTTAGAAAAGCCAAGCCGTGAGCAGTTGCAAAGGACCCTTAGTGAAGCCGAGTCTTGAGCAGTTACATTCCAGCCAGAAAAGTTGCATTTAGAACCAGAAGGAGCCAAAGCCGTGATGATTTATTTGTAAGAATTCTATTTTTTATTATTACTATTGATTGCTATCTATTATTTTTTATAAAATTTTTTTTTTAAAAAAAAACAAATCGGATCTAAATTTTTGAAATTTCGTAAAAATTTTTTATTTTTTATTGTAACAGTTATTACCTTTGCAATTTAAAGTGAAATTTACGTGAAAAGAATTCTGAGTTGATCTTTGGTTTTTCCCTAGGGTTCATGTCAAGACCACAGGAAGATCCTGAAGAGTTTGACGTTATTTTAGCTAGGCTACAATCACTATTAATTTCTGAAAAAAGAATTGAGAACAAAGGGGAAATGAATTCTGAAAATTTGCAAGTTCTCTTGGACACTGCTATCCAACAAGCAGTCCAAAGAACAAAAGAAAGCTTTGAAGCAACTATTGCCGACCTTACTAGGCGACTCCAATCCTTAGAGCCACCTTCTGCCGTAGAAGCATATAGGGAAATAGAAATAGTACCCAATAGGACGTGTGAGGAAACTCTAGATATAATTAAATCTGTCCCAGAATTTAAAGGCGACCCCACCAGATATGTCTCTTGGCGTCAGGCCGCCACAACAGCCCATAAATTATTTGAACCTTATGTAGGAAGCTCAAAGTACTACCAGGCGGTAGCTATTCTGAGAAACAAAGTCGTGGGTAACGCAGATGCTGCGTTAAGCACTTATAACACAGTCCTTAACTTTAAGGCTATTATAGCACGGCTTGATTTTACTTACATGGATAAAAAATCCATCTTTACTTTAGAGCAAGAGCTCTCCACTTTAAGACAGGGACAGAAAACTATTATCCAATTTTACGACGAAGTAGAGCGTAAGTTAACCGCGATCGTGAACAAAATTATAATGTCGAATGAAGGAGATGCCAATTTGATTCAGTCACTGAACCAAAAATACCGTGAACAGGCTTTGCGTGTCTTTGTTTCGGGAGTTAGGAAGCCCTTATGTGACACCTTGTTTTCGTGCAAGCCTGCAGACTTGCCATCAGCTCTGGCACTAGCACAAGAGCTAGAAGCAAATCAAAACCGCTATCATTTTGCTGCCATTTACAATAATGGTTTAAACAAGGCTTTAATGAGTCCCTCAACACACACAGCCTTAAGACAAAACATACAGCATGTTAAACAGAACTCCTTTGGTCAGCAAAATAACTACTCTCAGCCTCCGCAAAACTTTGTCGGTCAACAAACTACTCCATTTTATCAAAATCGCCCTCAACAGGCATCTAACCAATCACAACGCCATAATGTTGCAAATTCGAATTTCCGAAATTTCGCCCAAAATCCTTTTCAGCCTGTAGGCCAACAAGCTAGTGACTCTCAACCAGTATCCCAATCCCTGGACACTGATGTAAGCATGCGTACGGTGCGAACAAACAACTTTCAGGGTTTTCAAACACAAAAGCGAGGTTTAACATCCGAAAGACAGGTCCCTCAGAAGGTCCAAAGGATTAACCACCTTGGCCAAGAGATGTTGCAAAACGAAGGTCTCGAAACCTTGGAAACACATGACTACGGCGATGAGCCAAACTTCTCTGGTAACCAAGAGCCGTATGAAAACCCTACTTTTTCTGATCCACCTTTCGAAGATGAGATTAATTTTTTAGGGGAGGGTCAGTTCTCCCCTACATTGAGCGAATGGTAGGTGGCAAAAACATTAAACTTTTAATCGACACTGGTGCCTCTAAAAGTTATATCACCAATATTAACGGATTAAAAAACATTAAAGAAGTCGAAAAACCATTTTTAGTCAAATCCATTCATGGTGCTGATACAATCAACAACAAAACACTAGTAAATGTCCTAAATCATACTGAAACATTTTTTATTTTACCGAACCTGTCTCTATTTAACGGTATCATAGGTTTTAGCTTCATAAAAAGCATAAAGGGCGTGATTAACACAGAAAAAGACATGATTTATTATAACGGCGGCGAAGAAAAATTGAAATATCTTAAGCTAGATGCAGTGAATTCTTTAATAGAAAATGTCTCCATCCCAAAAAATGTAGAAAAGAAATTTTTCCAAATAATAAACGAAAATGCTGGTGTTTTCGCTAACCCGAATGAAGCCTTACCCTTTAACACGAAAATTTCCGCAACAATTAAAACAAAAGATCAGGAGCCCATATATTCTAAATACCAATCCTACCCCATTTCGATGATAGAATTTGTCAATAAAGAGGTTAAGGAACTTTTAAAAAATGGCATTATAAGGCCATCCCGATCTCCCTATAACAGCCCTGTTTGGGTTGTCGACAAGAAAGGCACAGACGAATTGGGCAAGCCCAATAAACGCCTCGTGTTCGACTACACTAAACTTAATTCAAAAACTATCCCTGATAAATATCCTATACCTGATCCGTCTGTTATACTTTCAAATCTTGGCAAATCTAAGTTCTTTACAACCTTGGACTTAAAAAGTGGCTTCCACCAGATTAACTTGGCCGAACACGACCGGAAAAAAACTGCTTTCAGCGTGAATAATGGTAAATACGAGTTCTGTCGTTTACCATTTGGATTAAAAAACGCCCCGAGCATTTTTCAGCGTGCCATCGATGAT
Organism: Pollenia angustigena; assembly: GCA_930367215.1. Classification (NCBI taxonomy): domain Eukaryota; kingdom Metazoa; phylum Arthropoda; class Insecta; order Diptera; family Polleniidae; genus Pollenia; species Pollenia angustigena. The sequence continues at coordinate 216,389,411 of OV884058.1, read as the reverse complement.
GTTTTACGTGATGAAATCGGAAAGTCATGTCACGTTTATATCGATGATATCATCATATTTTCTGACTCTGAGCAGAAGCATATAGATGACATCCAAAACATCTTACTAAAACTTTACCATGCTAACATGAGAGTTTCTTTAGAAAAGTCCAAATTCTTTAAAACCTCTGTCGAGTATTTGGGCTTTGTCGTTTCAACCGACGGTATCAGAACGTGTCCAAAGAAAATTGAAACCATAGTCAACTACGAAACGCCAACAACCTTAAGGAGCTTAAGGTCATTTCTAGGGTTGGCCGGTTATTATAGAAAATTCGTTAAAGACTATGCGGCTATAGCGAAACCTCTGACTAAATATTTACGTGGAGAAAATGGTCATGTGGGGACAAAACATTCGAAGCAAGTTAAAATTGACCTTGATGCTGATGCTATTCACTCATTCAAAAAAATTAAGAATATCCTTTCTTCCGAAGATGTACTTCTCCTTTATCCAAATTTCGATAGACCTTTTGACCTTACGACTGATGCGTCATCCCATGCTATTGGCGCCGTTCTTTCTCAAAATGGTCGTCCAATTACCATGATTTCAAGGACCTTGTCACCCGCCGAAGAAACCTACGCAACCAACGAACGCGAACTTTTAGCTATCGTATGGGCCTTAAAAAATCTTAGACACTATCTTTACGGGGTAAATAATTTAAACATCTTCACCGACCACCAACCCCTAACCTTTTCGATATCTGATAAAAACCCAAACTCTAAATTAAAGCGCTGGAGAGCTTTCATTGAAGAGTACTCGCCAACATTTTTCTACAAGCCCGGCAAAGACAATATTGTTGCAGACGCCCTTTCCAGACAATTTGTTAACATTACAATGGATACCACATCTACATGCTCACTACAAGCTTGTGGAAGTGAGATGTCACTCACCGAAATTATTCCCGCGGTCGAAAACCCAATTAACTGTTTCAAAAACCAGATTTTAATCAATCATGGTTCAGAACAAAATAAAGAAACAAAAATTCTTTTTAAAAATCGCATTCGACATCGCATTTCATATCAAGAAATTGACGATCTTTTAAATACTATTAAGGACTGCATAAACCCAGAAGTAGTGAACGCGATTAATTGTGATTTACATACCCTTGCTCAAATCCAACACCTTCTTATATCGAATTTCCCTTCTGTAAAATTCAGGTACGCTAATAAATTTGTTACAGATATCTTTAACGCAAGTGATCAAATTGAAATCTTAACAAATGAACACAATAGGGCACACCGTTCTGTTTCAGAAAATACGAAACAAGTTCTTCAGGATTATTTTTTCCCAGATATAGCTAAAAAGTTAAAAGAAATTACAGCAAACTGCAAAATCTGTCGGCTAGCGAAATATCAAAGACATCCAAAAAAACATGAGATCGCTGAGACCCCCATACCCTCCTTCCCAGGCGAGATCCTCCATGTCGATATTTACAATACTGACAAGAAATTCTATTTAACATGTCTCGATAAATTTTCTAAGTTCGCTATTGTAAAACCTATACCCTCTCGAGCGATAGTAGACGTTAAACCAGCCCTTCTGGAGATACTTAACTTTTACAAAGGCACGGAAACAATAGTTTGCGACAACGAAAAGTCACTAACTTCACAAACCATAAGATCGTTAATAAAGAATAACTTCGGAGCAAACATTTACGCAACTCCACCCATGCATAGTACCTCTAATGGCCAAGTCGAGCGTTTCCACGGAACACTTGCGGAAATTGCAAGATGCCTAAAACTAGAGTACGCAATAGATGACTCTACAGAGCTTGTCTTAATGGCAACTGCAAAATACAATAGAACAATCCATTCTACTACTAACCATAAGCCCATAGATATAATTCAATCAATTCCAGAAAACTTGAAAGAAAATATTCGTGCGAAAATTCTTGCCAAACAAAAATCAGACCTTGATTATCATAACAAAAAGACAGTAACTAAAACATATAATCCTGGAGATAAAGTTTTTGTGAAAGTTAATAAGAGATTGGGGAATAAAGTTAGCAAACTTTTTGTCGAAAAGACTGTCCAACAAGATCTAGGCACAACTCTTAAAATTGATGACAAAATAGTGCATAAAGATAACATTCGTTTCCTCATTGCAGCATCCTAATATTTGCAGTCTTTGTACTCGCTAGCTATGCCACCATCCTGGACTATACTTCTTCACATTATATTCCTGTAGCAGACGGAAATGTTGCAATCTATGAAAATTATGGAATGTTGGCCCATGTAACGGACTTGACAAACTTTACTACCATAGCAGAAGAAACCAGAAATCTAACGGACCTACTACCAAAATCACACATGAGAAAACTGCTAGAATCAGATGTGGACCAAATAGAGAAGACAATAGAATCCCTGCGCATACACCACAGGCACGCACGTAGCATTAACGTTCTTGGAACCGCGCTGAAATACATAGCTGGTACGCCAGATTACGATGACTTTACCGAAGTGCGTAGCAAACAAGATGAATTAGTTACTGCAAGTAATGCCCAGATAATCATAAACACCGATATGCAATCGCAAATAAACAAATTAACTACGACTGTGAACGCACTTGTAAGTAAAACTAAGGCTACTGAAATCGATTCAGGATACCTTTATAGTTTGTTAGGCGAAAGAAATAGAGCAGTACTTAGGGAACTAGATAACCTAGCTTTGTCCATAACCTTGGGGAAACTCCAAATGATCAATCCCATTCTGTTAGATAGCTCGGAAGTAAGTTTTGTTTTAAAATCCGAAATAGATTTAAATGTAAGCATTACTGAGATAATTGTAAATTCAAAACTAAAGATTTTGCAGACCGAAAATGTTATTACGTTTTTGATAAAATTTCCAAAAATTATAAAATTTTGTAATAAAAAATTAATTTTTCCAGTCGTTCATAATAATAAAATTTTGTCATTTAAAGTAAGTGATGTAGCAAAATGTGGCTACAAATATATCATGTTAAAAGATTGTAAAAAGAAATCTACAACTTCATTTTGTAAAACATTTAACCTTGAAAATACTTCATGCCTAGACACTTTATTAAATAATAACACGGCAACTTGTAACACAAATTCCGCGCATAATATGCCACCTCTGAAAGAGATTGACGATGGCATTGTTATTATAAATAATCAACCCTCCAAAGTGATTTACGAGAATGTAACAAAAACCCTACAAACGGGTACATACCTCATAACTTTTGACAATACCTTAAAAGTTAATTCAACGGAATTCAAAAATTGCCGAAAAATTGCTTTTAAAAGCCCCGAAATTCCTATAGCTCACACTGTTAACTTAACTGATCATACCGCTATCTTATCACTTCAATACCTTCATGATTTAAATATTGAAAACCTAGACCATATATCGCACCTTCATTTGAAAGTAAGAGGAACTTTTTACACCTCAGCCTCTCTTTTTGTTCTTATTGTAATAATATGCGTTGCATACGTTCTCGCCAAAAGGCAACGTAAGGTTGAAATCAACAATATTCTTAGCAGATATGATCAGACGAGGACGTCCGATGCTTAAAGGGGGGAACAGTTAAGGTACGAAAGTACAGCAACAAAAGCTATTGTGCAAAATAAAAAAATTGCAACAATAAACACTTCTTCAAAATTAGCGCTGCACGCGCGTCCCAAAATAACTGAATAAAATACCTTTTTTTCATAGCAGACGCTACGTTGCATTTCTTACCTGCAAATTCCGTTCACATGAAATGTGAGTCCGTTTATGCTGATAAGCATTTTTGCCGTGGCTTCTTCTTCTTCCTCTAGAAGTTGTAGAGTTCTTTAGTTTATAGTTTCAGATTAAAAGTTAGTTCAGCACTGACACTCAAGACTTGCATAGCAAGTAATTGTAATTATAGTTATATTTGGATTTGTTTAAATAAAGTTATTTAATTATTTTTGATTTGTTTAAATAAACGGAAAATGAACAGAGATTAAATTGTGTTTTAATTATATTGACAACAAAACTAATTGACACTCAAGACTTGCATAGCAAGTAATTACAATAAAACTAATTTGTACATTGCTGTAATAGAATTATTTGTTTTTCTTACCGTTATCCTCATCCTTTTTTTCTTTCCTTTTTGTGGTTTTTTATTTTTTCTTCTTATTTCAATTTAATTCTTTTGTTATTTTTTTGTTTTTGTTAGGTCCTTTAAGCTTTAGCATTGAATGCTTAAGTGCCTATATTGTTTTTCTATGTTTCTCACGTAATTGGCCAAATTTGATTAAGTCAACGCGTCACTTGGAAAATGTTTTCTCGCATCCAATCTACACCTGCCAAGATTCTCGTAAATTTAATCAACGTATTCGTATGATAGGGTGGTCATTTCTGGTGGTATCGTTACGTAAGTTATTAATTGGGAAAACATTTTTTCGTGTTATTTTTATATTTTAGAAGTTATATTTAATTTGTTCTTTTGGGACTTTAGTTGAACATTCATTTTATGTCACCAGTGGCATCTACAGTAATTATTTGCAAATTAGAGAGTGTAATTTAACCGTGGATTTTTGGCATAACTACTATGTGAGGGAACGCTCGCAAATATTTTCGCTAGTGGATTATAAAGTTTGGTTGATACCACTTGTGCAGGTAAAGTACTTCCAAAAGGGACTTTTTTTTAAAAGTGAAACCGTTTTTTTTTTTTTGTAGAATTTTATTAAAAGAAATAATTTCTTCGCTTGCAAAACAAAAATACAAACATATTTTATTTAAAATTGCTCTTTTTTTTTCTTTTTTACATTTTTTGAAATGGTAAATTTTAGTAAAAAGGTACTATTTTGAAAAAGGTACCATTTTTTAAAAAGTACTTCTCTTAAAAACGTACTTATTTGAGAAAATCCATATATCACAAAGAACTTAAATATTTAAGAGAAAAGTTCCTTATTCAAAAAGTAAATTTTTTCTAAAATGGTTCTTTTTTCGGAAAAGGCCTTTTTTCTAAGAAGGTATTTTTTTCTAAAAAAAATCAATATTACATTTGGTGAAATGGTATATTTTTCTAAAATAGCTACAGTTTAATAAAAGGTACTTTCTATAAGAGGAACTTATTTGAGAAAGGTACATTTTTCATGGCAATTTTTTTTTAAATGGTTCTTTTTTCTAGAAACACTTTTTCTAAAAAGATACTCTTTTCTTAAAAGAGACACACACTTTTTTTCTCCTTTTGTTATTTTGCACAGTAGTTTATCATTAAAAGGTAATTTTTCCTAAAAGAGGCCCTTTTTGAAAAGGACGACCTTATTCAAAAATAAACTTCTTTCTAAATATCTATGTTGTTGTAAAAAATTATATACATAATTTCCATACACAAGATAAAAAAGTATTTTTTAATAATGGGTGTTTCTAAAACTTTTTTTAAATGGTACCTTTTTATAAATAAATTTTTCTGATGTAGTCATTTTTAAGAATGGTCTTTTGTTTCTTTTGAGTAGAAATATTGTACTTTTTTTGTAGAATAATGCCCCAAAAGCGCATATATTTGAAAAGCTGTATGTTTTTATATTTGTATTAATAAATTTCTTAAAAAAGGCCCTTTAATGTTTTGTATTTCTTAAAAAAAACCTTTTTGCGTTAAAACGGCGAAATTTTGTCGAAAGGTAATTTTTTAAGTAATTCTTTTCTAATTTTTTTTTAAATTTATTTTTAAGTAGTTTAGTTTTTAAAGAAAAAAGGCAGGTTTTCCGTTTCAAAATGGTACTTTTTGGTAGGTACATAAATATGTACAAGAATAAAAAAATAGTACTTTATTTGCATTTTTTTTTTTTTTTTTTGTAAAAAATGCTTTATATTTATAAATAAATCGAGTATTTATTAATTGCTCTTTTTAAAACCATTGGTACCTTATCTTAAAAATGTTTTTATTTTGAAAAGGACCATTCTACTCTGTTTTAATAATATATATTAAAAATTATTTCCAGTGGGTTACAATAGCAATGACATTTACTTGGAACTTTGTTGATATATTTCTTATTCTTATCTCTACCGGATTGGCGGCAAGATTTCGTCAGTTCCACTGGTGTATAAAGTGCCACCTCAAAAAGGTACTTTTTTTCTATATATAATTTTAATTAGATCATAATTAACTTTTTTATCTATATTTTTTTTTCTTTGCTAATCACAAAAAAAAAGAAAATGTCAAATGATTTTTGGTCCAAAATTCGACAAGATTTTTTAGTCCTTAACGATTTATTCGGTCAATATGATGACAAATTATCGATTCTTGTACTTTTGTCTTCGGCCCAAAACTTGTATTTTTTAGCCGTGCAAATGTTTCATAGTTTTCTGTAAGTGATTCTTAACTTACTGAAGAATTAGAAAGAAAAACATAAATTTTCACTCTTTCCCTTTCTATGACTAGTTACCATGGCAACTTTATGAATGATTTGTATTTTTGGATTTCTTTATCGTTTGTCGCTTTTCGTTGCTACTACATGATGAGCACCGCGTCCAGTATCCATGATTCCGCAAATGAAATAAGATCATCGATGTATGAAATTCCTACGGCTCATTGGTGTTTGGAGGTAAGAAAGTTCGGCCGGAGTAGTTTATAAAACTTTTTGTATTTATTTTATGTAACATTTCTTGTTTAAAGTTATTGAAGGGAAATTGTGTAAAAAAGTTAATATTTATATTGATTTTAGCTTAAAAGACTTAATGAAGTCATTGTGTCTGATATGTTTGCATTAAGTGGGAGAGGATTCTTTTTCCTTACAAAACGTTTGATGTTTGCGGTAAGTGTGTTTTTCCCACAGATAACCCAGTAAATGATTTTGTCGTTATTAACTTATCGTACTAGACAAATATGTTACTTTTCGCAAGTATTATTCAATGCGAATAGATCAAATCATTTAGATTTATGCCAAGCATTTTATATTTTTGAACTGCCGTCATATATCAAGAATTACTAAGGTATTAACATGTGTACAGACTTACACTCAGTTTAGATGAGGGCTTTTACGACGTCGCTTTGTCGACGTCTCTTTTGGTTTGTTGGTGAGCGGTGTAGAAAAGAAAGAGGGGTTAACAAAATGACTCGTTTTGTATTTTGCATGTCGTTTTTTACATTTCTCTTTTAACTTTTTCTGTTTACGTTTTATTCTTTTTCTTACTTTGAAGTGTGTGGTTGAAAATACAGTGAGACCTCGATTATCGATAATAGACGGGATCGGCAGAATTCTTGATTATTTATTTTTTTTGGTGTGTTTCTTATTTTATGTAAATATATAACGTTTTATTATGTAAACATGAGGAAAAAAGTAAATTTGGCAGAACATGCTTCCACACCGTTAAGATATTCTCTTTCTTCGTTTATTTAAATTTCTTTTGATTGTTCAAAATTTAACGAAAAAAAGATAATTTGTTTATAATTTCGGATAATAGAGGCAATTTAAATCAGTGCAAAAAAATGTTTGTTTTCCATTTTATTGAAGCTGCCGGTTAATCGAATGACGGGTAATCAAGGCCATACTGTAAATAAAAAAAAGACATGCAACCAAAAATCATCCTATGAACGCAAAGAGATTTTGGAAGTTGCTTTAAAAGGGAATCAAGATAAAACGACGTCGTAAAAGCCCTCATGTGAATTGAGTGTTATATGAAGTCTTATAACGTAAACCTACTGTCTAATACTATGTAATTTTCTCTTATACATACAAATACCTTTCGCCTTATACATAAACTACTGTCGTTTATTATATCGAATTCGGGATTTTAAGTTTCGGGTATATGACCCCAACACAAATAAGTATGTATGTTTAAAACTACTCGAGTAGTTGGCCAGATTGCCGTTGACGACATCGTCGTCACTGATGTATGCACGACGTGTCCCCTGTTGTTTAGGTTTTCTAGAAGACAATTTACAGAAAATCGTCGACAACGACAGTTTGAGCGACGTTGTCGTGTAAGTTGTCTTCTATTTAGCTTTATATGGGACAGTATGAGCGCACTTTGTCTTATAAGTTGTCCTCTATTAAACTCTATGTGGTACAGTATGAGCGAAACTGTCTTATAAGTTGTCTTGTATAAAAGCTACTGACGACAAAGTTTTCTTGAACGCATTCAATCGCTTGCTTGGTTTTCATAAAAGTCTCACATTCTTTTTTTTAATTCTTGATTTAAATACCTACAAAAGATTTACAAATTAGTTCTAAAAGTAAAACCAAAAATGATGATGAAATTATTCGCGGGCTGGAAAATGGATTACATGCAGTTAGTACTTCACTGTCAACTAACGGATGGCTTATAGGAGTCTAATCTATATATATATAAATTAAAAATGTTTGTTTGTTGGCTTATAGACTCCTAAACTTCCGAACCGAATTTTTACAGTAACATCACGTGAGCCCTATAAATAAAATAGGCTTCTTATTTTTTCGATAGGGGCGGGGGAACTGGTACCCTCCATAGGATGCCTTTATTAATTATCGCATATCTTAAGAGCCGCAGCACGCAATTTGCTGAACTTTTGGTAGTAGGATGTTCTGAGCCCCAAAATTGAAATAAAATAGCAGGGGGGAAGTGGAATCCCCCATAGGACGCCAATGTTTAACATCGCATATCTTAAGAACTGTAATAGTGAGAATGTTCAAACTTTCTAGAAGTAACTCTTATCGTGTTCTTCACTTTTGAAAAAAAATAAAGCGGGTAGGCGCAGGGGGGAAATACCTCCCATAGGATGCATATATTAAATATCGCTCAACTGAAGAACTATTAAAGGGAGAGTCTTCAAACGTGGTTAAAGCTACTATTATGGTAAACTATAAATTTCAATATAAAAATGGGCGGGGTAGACAGAGGAGGAGCAGTACCCCTCATAGATAGAAATATTAATAAGAGCCACTGAGTCCCAAAATTGAAACAAAATAGCAGCGGGGGAAGTGGTACCCACCATAGGACGCCAATGTTTAATATCGCATATCTTAAGAACTGTTATAGTGAGAATGTTCAAACTTTGTGGAAGTCACTCTTATGGTATACTACACTTTTGAAAATAAAAATAAAGCGGGTAGGCGAAGGGGGGAAACACCTCCCGTAGGATGCATATATTAAATATTGCTCAACTGAAGAACTATTAAAGGGAGAGTCTTCAAACGTGGTTAAAGCTACTATTATGGTAAACTATAAATTTCAATAAAAAAATGGGCGGGGTAGACAGAAGATGAGCAGTACCCCTCATATATAGAAATATTAATAAAAGCCGCTGCACGCATTTTGTCGAACTTTTGGTAGAAGGATCTTCTGAGCGCCAAATTTGAAATAATATAGCAGCGGGGAAGTGATACCCTCCATAGAACGTCGATGTTGAATATCTCTTATCTTAAGAACTGTTATAGTAAGAATGTTCAAACTTTGTAGAAGTCACTCTTATGGTATATTACACTTTTGAAAATAAAAATAAAGCGGGTAGGCGCAGGGGGGAAAATACCTCTCATAGGATATTAAATATCTCTCTTTTTGTCGTGGACGTCGAAATAGCCGACATTGTCATGCAGGTAGTCGTTAATGGTAAAGTAGGCGACATTGTCTTTCTTTGTGTCGTGTACGATTTTCGCGACACTTGTTCGAAAATGTCGTTGACGATTTGTTCCCGCTGTCCCTCACATGTCGTGCAGGTATTAACATTGTCGTGCATCCGTCTTCGAGGATGTCTTAAAGACGTGGCCAACTGGGATTCTGTACTTGAATATTAACATATCAGATAAATAACCAAAACACCAGCAAGAACAAATGGAAAATGTTAAAGAATATAAAGAAATGAATAACTCCCACAGAAATGAAATAACTTCCCACAGCAAAAAAAAAAAAAAATGCATTTTTCTGGGAATTATTGCGCCTGGAAGCTATTGCATTTTGCCGTTTATAAGGTGGTACATTTTTCTTTATTTCAAAGGAACAAAATAATATCTATCTTGATTTTAAACGAAACGCTAATGTACATTTAGCATGTCAACAAGACTGATTTTCAAAAATAAAAGTCACCTGCTCTAAAGAATTTTGGAATATATTTTTTTATAAAAAATCTGGCGTTAGCAACCAGTTAAATGCGCTTAGAAACTAACTTATCTTCAACAATAAATTTCAGTGTATTAGTCAAGAATAAAAATTGAGAATTAAGCACGACAAACAAAATCTTATTAAGTAATTAAAAAAAGATTTTTTTTTTAAATTTTGCGTTTGCAATAATTAGTATTGTGATTATTTTTGTTGAACTGTTTATGGTTTTTAATCAAAATTTTGATATTTTTAATTTGGCTAAAGCTCATCAAATTTAATTTTCATTAAATAATTTTTATGAAGAAAAGAGTTTTACAACATGAAATTAATTAAAATTTATTAATAATTTTTCATTCTGGACTGCCCAGGCTTTCATGGATAGGTTACCCTCACATGTTTTAATCAGTGTTCGAAAATAAACACTAAATATCGTTTCTTAATGTTCGGTTGGGTAGATTTGTGGAAAACACAAACGCTAATAGTGATTGTGTAGAAAATCATTAAAAAAAAATAACGTTTCCCTGTTAGTCATCTTTCGAACACTAAAATATTACTGTTTTTATCAAACTCAACAAAAGATGTGAACATTTAATTCCGTTCGGTTTTTTTTTTTGAAAATCCACAAACTTCAATGTGTTCGGTTCGGCTCAATAATGTTCGTCCCTTTTGGCTGGTAAAAAAAACCAAACATTTTTTTACAAAAACAAAATACACACACGAAAAAAACATTATAGAACATTAAAAAATAATGTTTGTCTACAGTATCACTACAATTGTTCTGTTTTTTAAAGGTTCTTTCTTGAAAATAGTTACGAACGGTATTAAGGGTTGTGCATGTCTACACAATCACTAAAACAAATAGATATCGTTCCTTGACGTGTGAGTTGAACGTTAAATAATGTACTGTTTATTTTCGAACACTTGTTTTAATTGTAACCACTCAATCTCTTCTGAGGGTTTTGCCGTTTAACACTCACAGCCATTGACGATTGCTGGCAGTCAATAGTCAAATATCAATCTTTAAACCAAATTGTATTTAACCTTTGGTTGATCGAAATTTGCTTTTGAATGATTATCTATTTTATTTGATTTACATGTTCTTTCTTACTTTTGTTTTTTCGTACTTCTTGCCAAGAATTCTTCTGTGTGCGTAAAATTGGTTTTATATAGTGAAACTGTTACTAACCTTAATGGATATATTTATTTGTGCAACATATTAAGAAAAGAAAACGACAACTTTTCATAGTTTTGCATATATTTTCCGCATGGAACACCAACCCCTGCGATTGGTAGCATACATAAAACATTTTTGTCAGAAAACCATAAGATGTGAAGGGTGTATTTTTTAGACGCATAGAACTTCCGAATGGTATAACTCTTAAACTTGTTGTCATTCTTACAAATGCAGTGTGTTTCACTTTTTTTCAGTATACTTTGACAAATCACCATACAAAAAAATACACCAGCACCCGTATTCCGTAATTCGCTTAGCTAAAGCTAAATCTCTATCGCTAAAATGCCTTGAAGAATACAAAATTTCAAAATTTTAGTGATGACAATAAAAGCTAAAATTGCGGGGAATTTAATTGTTATGTCATTGGAAAATTTAACAATGCACGTTACAGTACTGCATTCGTAGCTAAAAATCGCTAAATCAACTTTGAGAAAATTTACTCTTTTGGATAATATTAATTCAAGTCGAGCATCTGCCCGTCCACTACTTGAAAAATCTTCAGGTGCAAAAAAAAAATCAACTGGTGCAAAAATTAAAGCAAACGGAACATCAATTGGGTCGTGCGTTTGGTAAAAGGGCTAAAAATTTAGCAGAAGCAATCGTCGAATCCTTCAGAGATGAGGCTCATTTCTAGCTTAACGTGTAAGTAAGCAAACAGTATTGTCGTGTTAGGAGAGAGAATAATCCTCCATTACATCCGAAAACGTCGTCAGCCTATTGTCTTTTAATCCGAAACAGGTGCCAACATTACCGTGATTGGCTAACACTACAGGCAAACGATTTGTGTTTTTTTATTGCTCATTTCATAACAAATCATTTGGAGGTGGTATGGCACCAGAATGTACTCATAAAGTGTCCTCAGTAACGCATGTTTGGTGCACATTTGGTGTCTTTTTTTAGTTATTAACATTTTTTATAAAAGCATTTTAACATTTTCCGTCACAGGCAACACAATGCCTGTTGTTTTTTTCTATTGTTGCGTTGTTGTAGAACTGAGGTCACTTTACTAATCCATTTTGGATCGCACCAACAAGACAGCGCAATTTGCCACACAGCAGCGTGTTAAACTATCACTTTGTTGAGCCAAACATAAAATGACTGAATAATCAAGAAATGTAACGACACCTCGTTCTTGTGTTTTGTCGCCTTAACTACTATTTGTAAATCTATGGTAAATGTTAATTAACCAGCAACGTTTTCAAATTCGGACCGATAGGAAGGCGTAAATAAGGCGCTGTCGCCCGGCTTATATGTCAGAAATTATTTTTTACCTACCAAATTTGTGAGCAAATAAATTTAAAATTTTGGTTTGTTGTGATATAAAAAAAAGTCTATGCCTCAACCCCCCCTAACCTAATATTTATCTTATACTCGAACCTACTTCAAATAAAGCTAACCGACATTTCATCATTCTATTAACTTATTTTACTAAACTGTTTCGTATACATGTCATCAAATTAATTATTTAAGAATCGAAACTGTTTGCTGGGTTATTTCAACTTTATTGAATTTAAGGAAATTTTTTTATATTTGTGCGGTATTGTCGTATGTATCTTATGACTTTTCAGATGGCTGGAACTTTGGTCGTATACGAGTTGGTACTTTTAGATCAAATCGATAGTGCCGATGTGACAACTCCACTATGCAATCAACTAAAAGGGTAAACAAACATACTGCAGCTGATGAGAAGGAGACTAGTGCTGCAGTCCATAAGGATGTCGTTGATAGAGAATGTTCTTTTATTTTATTTATTTTTTTACATGAATGATTTTTTATTGAGTGTTAAAAAATTTTATAATCCTGTTCGGTAAATAATTGATGTAATTGTTTAAGGTCATGTTTCAAGAGCTGAATAAAAAAAACAAATATTGATAAAACCAGTAAAGGAAATTTTTTTATGGTCAATAAAATTTCAATTTATAAATATATTTAAGTTAATAAAGACTTTAAAGCCCATAAGTTGTTTGTGTTAATATAACTTTTTAATTTTTTTTTCAAAACGATATAAATATTTTTTAATAAGTGACTTTCATTTACGAGTTATTACATCATATCAACGCCAAGTAAACATTCAAATTTTTTCTTAAGTTGTTATAAACTCGATATCGGAGTTCTGATTTTATAAAACAGCATTTAGTTTATCAAACTTAAAAGGCCCTAAGGCCGAGCTTACGCAAAGTGGCTTATTATTAAAAAAATAAATTGATGTTCATTCTATAAATCCAGATAGATTTTGACAATACTGCCGCATGTCTGTGAAATCCTTTGATTTTCTGTTGCAAAAAGTTAACACCAGATTTGGTTTTGCCATAATAGCGGTCGGCTTTGTACAGTTGAAATTATAAGCTCCACATTTACTTTTGTCATGTTTATTCTTTGCCGTTCAGAATACAACTAAAACTTAGAACAAGTTTTATTCCTGAACGGCGCACACTGGGGATTTTTGTATGGAGGTGAGGAAAAAAATATATATTTGTCAAAAAATATAATGATTTCATCACAAATTTAGTTTTATTTATATAGTAATACACAAAAGTAATCAAAATAAAGAAAATTAGAGAAATGCATATCGTTACCTACAATGTAAAAAGCCCTAACTAACAAAAATATTTAATGATTTTTTTAATTTATTATTTATTTTAAATCTACTTTTTAATTTATTATTCTAAAAGAGCCATAACTTCGTCGCTTATATCACTATGCTTTTTCTGGCTAAATGAAGGAGTCAAGTGTGAGATCATGGGATCTGATGTTACCATCATTCGGTGCATAATATCTTCGCTCGTGGCAATTCGACTGCATTTTCTGGAGTGTCTAAGGCAATATTTTTTATAGTCTTTGTAATGACTTTCCTGAGCCTCTTCGGATAATAAGCCTACAGGAAAAATACACTTTTCAATTATATATTTTCCATGAATCAGAATTTTGTGGGAACATAGAACGAACTTCATCCCTTTTGTATCGTTTGGCGCGATCATAGCACTCCTCAAACGATTTGCGTGGCCGACCAATTGGAGAACGGGTAGAACATTCAGCCTCAGTAAACTTAATTGTAAATCTGCCTTCAAGCCAATTTGCATTCTTTTTTTCAAATCGCGACTTCGTACGGTTAGAATCCTGCCATTTTTGTTTGAAGTTATAGTAAAAGCTTTTATATATTGTATCCAAAATTTCACATGCTCTAGTATCGATTAAGCCAACGTGCAATTGTTGCAAAAACTGTTTTAATTTTGTTCTGTCTTTGTCAACCTTCAGAAGCTTCGAGCATAAGACCCCATGAGAAATAGAAAAACTTTCCATTGCCGTAAAACTCTTGGGCCTTAGTTTCAGTTATAATAAAAAAACCGGAGTAAAATTGGTTGCACTTTTCGCGTTTGTCAGCACTTGTGGAATGACATAAATCGATCAATATTTTACTGACAGGTACGTTCCAAATATGAGCACTAATAGATGTTGGTGGAAGCTCTGTAAAAAAATCATACAGGTAGCCAACGGAAAACCCCAAATAATTAAAAAAGTGCACTTTCTTTTTTCCTTTCAATTGTCCACGCACATTTATTACCGCAATTACTTTGTTTATTACTTTTTTTTAAATCTGAGAATCATAAAAAAAGTCATAAATGGTTTTTGCAAAGAATTTAGTGCATATATAGAGCAAATTTTTGAAATGCATACCTTCACTTAATTGTGAATAAAAGCGAAACGCGTTCATCGATTTTCATGATTTATGTCTCATTTTTTTCATAGGTTATGCGACTTTACGTGAAAGTAATAAGACTTGAAACTCTTTTTTACTGTTTTGGATTTTTTATGAATTGAAAATAAAAAATTTAAATTTTTTGGGCAAAAAATATTTTTTTTTCTTTATACATTTATTTATAACTGCGAAACTGTTGCTTATGTAGAAAATGTTATATAAACAGATGAAAGTAATTGTAATTCTTGATTTTTCTAAATTTTTTTCAGCAAAATCCGACTAGTGGTTCTCGAGTTATGTTAAACAAAATAGACTTATCAGAATTGAATCCCGAATCAATCAGCTGAAAAATGTTGTACTGTATAATGCAACAAATTGAGAGGTGGCACCTGGTGGCACTTGAAATTGATTAATAATGTTAAAATAGATATAAGACAATGTATTAGTAATGATAAAATTGCAGGTCCAAATGTTTGGAGAAAAATGGTATTTTTGTTATATGTTCATAAAAATACACAAAAAAAAAAACTTAAGTCTCTGCAGATTTTTTTTTTCAATTTTAGTATACTGAAATATACTACTTTAAATAGAAAAAAAAGAAAAACGTTAGCTCACATAGTAAAATAATATTCGTATTTAAATTCTTAGGTTTAAATTAAGTTGGTTCGGTAAAACACACAAGTTCTGAGTTTGAGACGGATATAAAAAAAAACTGGCAGTCAGATCGGATTTGATTTGATTGTACCATTTAGTCTAAAATTGCAACATATCACTGCATATTGCATGAAGACTATGTTGACAATATGACTTTTTTCCGCGAAATCCCCAGTGTGCGGCGCCGCAGAGCAACGGTATTAATTTGTTCATGTTCTTGTATGTGGCGAATACGTGTTGATGTTCATGTTCTGATTGACCACAATTTTTGTTGTTGTGCGTTTGGTTGTATATAGAAAATACATTGTATGGCCAACTCATGGCGCACATGGATGCTAAGACGAATGTTTAGGCGACGATGGCAGCACATGGACGAAACATTAACATGAACAAACTACACGAGTATAATTCATGTGCGACATGCTGTTCTTACCAAGTTGATGGATGGTGGAGACGGGAGGTAAGAATTCCATCAGTAAGCTTGACGCTATTTGAAAAAAATCGAACTTAACCCATTAACGACCAAATATTAACCCTTCTTCAACCATTAAAACTAGCACAATACATTGAATTGATTTTTTCTGGGTATGTCCACCCGAACCCCAAGTTTTCTCCAAAAATCGTTTTGTATTTTTTCTTTTCTTTTTAAGATATGTAGTATCTTTATCATCTCCTCGTATTTGGCACTTTTGTTATTTGTATTTATAGCCTAAATGTAATACAAATTCAAAAAATCTTATCCAGCAATGAAGGCGGCTAAGTCCAAACTTTTAGTTTTCCTCTTTTGCCCAGAATACTTCACTTTTATAATCAAATGTATTCATGAAGTCCTTAGGTGTAGCAGCACAAATGGGACAAACCTGTTTTGATTTCGTTTCAGTAATATTGAACATTGAATATTGAACTATTTTTCCATTTATAAGGCCCGTTTTCACAACTTACCGATAGCTTAAAGTTGACTTTAAATGGCCCGTTAAAAAGTGTTCCATTATAAAAACTTTACATTAACCTAAAGTGAGCGATAAAGTAGATTAAGGTTAAACCTACCTGGTAGGTTAAAGTAAAGTTGTTATAATGGAACACTTTTTATACGGCCTATAAAATCTTACCTTTAGCTATCGCTAAGTTGTGAAAACGGGCCTAAGTGTTACAAATAATTTAAATGAAACTTCAACAAATATTCGTTCACCAATTGGTGTCCGAAGGTGAGTCAAAGCTTCATTTTCATGTTTTAAGCAGGGACCGTAATAGTTACGACATTTTTAAAAAAAGTCAAAATATAATAGTTATTTTTTGACTTTTATTCTTTCGGTCAGAAATAAAAGTTAAAATTTGACTTTTATTTTTTCGGTCAAAAATAAAAGTTAAAATTTGACTTTTATTTTTTAAGTCAAAAATAAAAGTTAAAATCTGACTTCTATTTTTTCGGTCAAAAATAAAAGTTAAAATTTGACTTTTATTTTTTAAGCCAAAAATAAAAGTTAAAATCTGACTTTTATTTTTTAAGTAAAAAATATAAGTTAAAATTTGACTTTTATTTTTTAAGTCAAAAATAAAAGTTAAAATTTGACTTTTATTTTTTAAGTCAGAAAAAAAAATTGACTATGCCATAATAATAACAATGTAATGAAAATATAAGAAAAATAAGATCGATGACAATCAGTGTTGTTGTTTAAGTTATTTCTAACCAAAATTGGTCACATGGTTTCATTTTGGTTACATTTTTCTCCAAAGAAAAAAAAAAATGCTTGCAAATTATTGGCATTTAGACTTTTTTGGGTAAAGACACAATCCATTTGCTGATGCCCAGGGAAAAATACTATTGAGATCAGTATTCAGATCATTTACGTTATTTCAAACTAAACATTTTTGGATGCATGATGAATATTGTTGAAGTTACAAATGGAATGATAAACGTATATAAAAACGAACTTGTTCTGATTTTGATCTCGGTATATGTATGTTAATTAAAAAATGGTCTTTCCAGCTAACATAGGATGTTTGTTAGACGATTGATTATACAACTCCTTAAATGATCTTCTGATGATGACGAGAAACAAAAAGAAAAACATTTCACTTTTTTAATTATTACTTATTTTATACATTTTCTGACCCGTTCGTTTTTTAATCTTGGAATGCTAAACATGCAAGTCTTAAGAAAATATTTAAATGATTGTTTCCAGGGTACAAAAACAACAATGCTACACTTTGTTTATCTTTCCATCGTCAAACCATCATCGAATGAAGATTTTGCGACTCTCTGTATAAATTAATGTTCAAGAATTATACGGCGACCATTTCACAAATTGTAAGGTAATATCTACACGAGTCTCATGCGATTCTTGATTTGTTTTTTTAAATACTCGTAATCTCAAACGATTCCCTCTACGATTAAAGTAAGCTTCTTTCGCTGTGTTGTGGAAAAATCTCACTCTGTTACATTATCTCACGTGTAAGAAATCTTCTACGATTAAAAATGCGCTCGTCGACGATCAAAACGCTTTTCATGAGACTCCCAGTAGTACTTACACGATTGAAAATGCAAGCTGGGTATGAGGTAATTGTGTTTTTTTTTTTTTTTAGTATTTATTTATTTATTTGATGTTCCGTACACAAGACTTAGAGTCTCATATTGCAGTACAGAACTGAGCTTTTGTAAAATTGCAGGTTTTGTTATTAAAAACTTAAAAACTAATAACATAAAAATATTACATATTTATTATCAATTTACAATATTTTCAAATTGGAAACAACAAACATAAAAACATAAACAAAATAACTTAAATTAAACTAAGTATAAAATCATATAATAATTAATTTTACATAACCAAGTAAAAAAAAAAGGAAAAACAAAAATACAGTTTCTTCATTTGAATAAGCAAATAATGTTATTTTTGAACTGAAGTGCATTACTTATAACTTGAGAGTCATATGGAAGTTTATTCCAGAGACGAGTAGCGTATAAAAAGAATTGCCATTCGGATATCAAACTATGATGTCTAAAGAGTATCAATCTTCTTCCCCTATTGGATCTTGAAAAATTCAATCGATCATATAAATGCTGTGGTTGTTTAGTGTAAATAATCTTATTTAGGAATAGTAATATTCTAGTTTTAAGACTATCAAAACTTATGCCATACAACTTTATCGAAAACGCTGAAACCCTATCAAATCGTTTCAAACCATAAACATATCGGGCGATATTATTAAAAACGACGTTAAGTTTTCTTTTACCTTGTGTGTCACAACTAGCAAAAATTTCACACCCATATATGAGAGTAGGTATTAAATAGGTTTTAGCAAGAAGTATTCTAATATTTATTGGCGTGCAGTGCTGTGTTTGCCAGAGTGTTCTCAACATGGAAAAAGTCCGACCACAAGCATAATTAATATAGTCAGACCACGTGAGAGTGTTGTTGAAATATACTCCAAGATTCTTCACGGAGTCTACTATTTCAATTTGTTGATCATTAAGAGTTATGACAGGTACAAAATTGATGACTGTTAATCGCTTCCTAATTACTAGGCATTTTGATTTCCTTGGGTTTATACTAAGACCATTTGCCGAGGCCCATATAAAAATTCTGTGCAGTTCACGATTTAGATTTTTTACGCATAAATCAATTGAATTTAATTTACAACTAACATGAAGTTGGACATCATCCGCATACATTCTAGATTTACATAGCTCAAGTGTATCCGGGAGATCATTTGAATAGACTGAGAACAGAAGAGGTCCAAGAATCGACCCTTGTGGTACACCCCGACTTACCGGGAGGGAGCTTGATTTAGTATTAGATGACTCAACATATTGTGATCTACCCCCAAGATACGTTGAGATTAAATGCGTAGCTGTTCGAGAAAAATTAAACATTTTTCTTAATTTAAAGCATAAAATGCTATGATCGACTGTATCGAACACTTTTGAATGATCCAAAAGTACCAAAAAAGTAATATTATTGCTTTCAATCTCATTTCTAATTTCCTCAGCAACATCTACCAAAGCAGTTGTGCACCTATGGCCTTTACGAAAGCCGGATTGCCGCTTAGTTAACAAATTATTATTGTCCAAAAATTTACTTATTTGTGTATGAATAAGCCTTTCAAAAACTTTAGAAAGGTATGGTAGAATCGCGATTGGGCGGTATTCAGATTTCGTTTAAGGTATCGGAATTATCCTAGCATTTTTCCATTTTGTAGGATATAAGCTGGAAGTAAGAATGTTGTTGAAAATTAATGTAATAAAAGGAAGTAAACTGGGAAGAAGGATTTTTATGAATCTTGGATGAATACCATCATCGCCAACAGCGTTGGACTTAATAGACAAACAACTATTAAGTACATCACATTGATCCACAGTTTAATTATTTTTAATTATTTTTTTTTTTATTGAAAGTAACAAAGTTTAAATCGAACAATTGTTAAAAATACAAAATTTTAAGTTGTCCGATTTTTTTGACGATTTTTCCAAACGAGAAAGACGAAATTTTTATTTTTTCTCAGGAAATTGACGATTTTTTCAAAAATTCATCTGGCTGCCCTGATGGTGAAATTGAATTCTGAGTCATTGCAATGAAAGAGTGAACAATTTAATATTGAAATAAAGGAAATTAAATGTAATTTGTATTTTCAGAGCAAAATATGCAAAACACCAACTCCTTAACTTTCTAGCCAATAAACGTTTTTGTATACATACATATGTACTCTATTAAAATTTTTTTTTCTTTTTGTTTTAATACAAATACAACATGTACTTATAATTTTAAAAATAAAAACTGTGTTAATTTTTAATTAAAATTTTATTTAACTTTTTTAACATCTGCTTTCAATAGGAACAAAAGTCAAATTTTAAATTTTATTTCTGACTTAAAAAATAAAAGCCAAATATTAACTTTTATTTTTGACTTAAAAAATAAAAGTCAAATTTTAACTTTTATTTTTGAGCAAAAAAATATTGGTCAAAAAATAAATATTATAAAGTGACTTTTTGATTAAAGTCTTTTAAGTTTATTATTCCTAAGCATAACAGCATCAATATGCTGTATTCAAATATCTGATAGACAAATTATATCCACCTGACTTTTTGATTTTAAATTTTAAAAATAACTGTTATTTTCGGTCCCTGGTTTTAAGTCCTTGTCTTCTGTAAGAACAACTTCTTTTGTCTTCTTTACGTACTCCAGTTTCATGGGACGACAAAATCTTACAGATTGCGGTGTGCTGTTGTTCCAAATTGGCTTTCCCGATAAGGACATTAAACGTAAGGGAATAACTGAAGTTGCTAAAAGGGAGGCATCGCAGTTTTTGGCCGAACTTGGCTCATTAAATGCTTGCTTAAATTGAGCTTGACCAGTGCTACTATCAAACCCGTAACTAAACATTAATTCAGAGCTTAAAAAATCTGTCTCCTCCGATATCATTACAGTGCCACACAAAAAAAAAAAAAAAAAATTACTATATCCGGACACCACTACGTAATAAAATGCAAAAAAAAAGACCCATGTCTCCCAAAGTTATGCACTTTTTTTATGGGCCTCCAAAGATTTGGGGCCTTGGTGTAATTTTTGCAAAAAAGTGATCAATTTTTCAGGCTCATATCTTGCAAACCGTTCGGAATTTTGATACAAGAAAAGGCATAACTCAAAAAACGCAAATAATCGCAATTTGTTACAAACCAAATTTAACTCATTACATTATATTTAATCCACCCTTTAAATTTGAAAGGGGTCACATGGGGTCAACATTTTTAAACGCTTACGGAATGTAAAGATTAAGGTAATGTTTTCTATTAGTCTTTCCTATATCGGCATAAATACACCAATACCCCGGTTTGCGTCGCTAATTGGGACCGGAAAAACTCGACGCAAACCGAAGCACGATTTTCCATACATATGTATTTTCGTTTAATTGGTTCCGAGATTCATAATTTAAGCTGGAAAAATAAATTTAGATTTGATAGACTTTATAACGGATAATTTTATTTTAGATCTTCAAATAAAGTTGAAGCTTTCTTTTGAATAACCTTCTGTTATAAGGGTGGCATGTCATAACGTCCAGTGTCATAGTGTCCATGGACGTTATGACACTCCAAAAAGTGTCATAACGTCCATGGACACTATGACACTTTGCAAATGGACATTATGACACTTTCAAAAGTGTCATTAGGTCCATAATTACTAAAGAAGTTAAATACAAAAAATGATCTGCATACACGCAGAGAAAAACATGTTTCATTATGATCCCAACCAACAAAACTATTTTTAAAGAAAATAATTTAACCATAATATGGTTGTCGGTGACAATGATTTGGTTAAATGAAACATAATATGGTAAACATTTTTTTAAAAATGGTTTTGCTGCTTTTTCTCTGGGTGTATATATTAAAAATATAACGAAAACACTTTTGGGCGCAAGGATTTTCTCCTCTATGGTATAACAAATACCGGCTTCGCTAACTAAAGTTTCTCTACAACCGGCCTTCGCCCGGGCGCAAGGATTTTCTCCTCTATGGTATAACAAACACCGGCTTCGCTAACTCAAGCTTCTCTGCACAGCCGGCCTTCGGCCGGGCGCAAGGATTTTCTCCTCCATGGTATAACAAATACCGGCTTCGCTAACTAAAGCTTCTCTGCACAGCCGGCCTTCGGCCGGGCGCAAGGATTTTCTCCTCTATGGTATAACAAACACCGGCTTCGCTAACTCAAGCTTCTCTCCGCAAGGATTTTCTTCTCTATGGTATAACACCCACCAGCTTCGCTAACTCAAGCTTCTCTGCAAAGCCGGCCTTCGATCGGGCGCAAGGATTTTCTCCTCTATGGTATAACTGAATAGTCTGAATAGTCGGCTTTCGCTCGGAAACAAGGCAGGTTTGAGAAGCTTTACTTAGCGAAGCCGGTGTTTGTTATACCATAGAGGAGAAAATCCTTGAGCACGGCCGACGGCCGGCTGTGCAGAGAAGCTTGAGTTAGCGAAGCCGGTGTTTGTTATACCATAGAGGAGAAAATCCTTGCGCCCGGCCGACGGCCGGCTGTGCAGAGAAGCTTTAGTTAGCGAGCCGGTATTTGTTATACCATAGAGAAGAAAATCCTGGCGCCCGGCCGAAGGCCGGCTATGATCCCAAATTTGAAATTTTAACGGTATTTCAAAACAAATTTTACACATTTTAATATTTTTCATTATAAGTTAAGTTGTGAACATTATGACACTTTGCAAAGTGTCATAACGTCCATGGACACTATGACACTGGACGTTATGACATGCCACCGTTATAAGAGCATTCATCGCTGATTTTGATCTAGAATCCAAATAGTAAGAAGTGGGGTCTCATTTTGTTTGTTTATGTTTTAACGATGTTCTTGTTTCAACAAATTTCTTAATTTTTGACTCGTTGCTGTAAAAAATTTAAATTTAACTTTCAGCAAATGTAAAATTTAATCCAGTTGCAATCAGCAGACAACCTTTACATACATATTTGCATTAGACTTCAACGGGAAATCCCCTTTTTCTGCTTAAGTTTTGTATAAATATTTTTATATTAATGACGCAAATCGGAGCACTAGCGACGCAAAGTGAAACAAAAACGACGCAACTTCGAAATCACAGAAATTTTAAAAAGACGCAACTTCGAAAACGACGCAAGCCGGGGTATTGGTGTACAATACGGTTATAATTAAAAACAGTAGTTTTACCTGTCTTTTCATTTTC
The DNA here is from genome assembly GCA_930367215.1 of Pollenia angustigena. Lineage (NCBI taxonomy): Eukaryota > Metazoa > Arthropoda > Insecta > Diptera > Polleniidae > Pollenia > Pollenia angustigena. The sequence continues at coordinate 216,366,082 of OV884058.1, read as the reverse complement.
CAGTTTAAATTAATAAATTATAATAGATACAAATCGAGAAATACAAACTTAAAGTTGACCTTGCACTGTTGAACACTCTAGCACGTTTGTAAAATTGCATTGATTGACTTTGACAACGGTGCTTTTTTTAGCGCAAAAAAAACATCACACATCTTTGCTTTGAAGCATTTCCAATTAAAAAACAACAACAACAACAATAGTAAAACGGCACTTTGATTTTTATAAATTTAGCACAGAAAAAGCTGTCAACTGAATTTTAAGAAATCTTAAGAACTAAGTACGCAGTTCGACAGACAACAATATTTTACATTATATTGTAAATTTTTAAGACTTTTAGTCGCGATTTGTAGCTCTGAGACCCTGCTAAAGTCAGGAAAGTGAAGAAAATTATATGAGATTTAAATGTTTTTTTCGGTTTCTGGATGCTTATATGATTTTTTTTGCGGCTAAACGAATAAAGGTTTAACAACGATTTTTTTTCGCTGAAAGGTTTGATCAAAAGCTATTTAAAACAGCAAAAAAAATTTTAAATATGTTGAATATTCATGTTGAAACAATTCGTTCAAAAGCAAAAAAAAAAAACAAATTATACACTTTTTTTTGTTTGATACCACAATAAAATTTGGAATCTCTAATTTTAGAATCCAAAAAAAAAAGTGTGCGCAAGTTTGCGCCATTATTTTTGACGATTTTTTTAAATTTTCACATTTCTTCTATTTTGCTCTTATACCTTTATATCGTCATAAACTTTTATGTATTTTGAATTATTGATTTCAACTGTTATTCACATCACTGTTAACACTTCACAATATTAATACCTGCCTATATGTATTTATAAATTGCAAAAATTCTTAATTATCCAAAATAGTTTTAAGGGAATGTCCCACACATCCCCATATCCCACACATCCCCATAAAAACAAAAATAAGTTTACAAAAAATAAATATAGGTACATAAAAAATACATGGGCACCCAGGTATCAGGCTACTATCCAATTAAGGCATAAAAGCATGCGCTTGAAAATACTTATAAAGGGTTATTGCACCCATTTTTTTATCAAAACCGTTTTGTAACTTCGAGAGTCAACATGGAACAAGTTTACACAAGATTACAGCTATTACAAATAGTGAAAAAATCTAATGCTGGAACCATGGACGAGAAAATGGATTTTTTTGGTCAGAAAATTGAGCGAAATTTCAAAATGTCAAGGGGATGGGGACATATTAACACTGAAGCAGTGTTTGAAAAATTTCAAAAATTGTTTCAAAAGATATTGGCTTTCGGCACAACGAAAAGAGGACCGCTTTTTAAGCACAAACGCTAAATGGCTGGAAGGAACTGTAACAATACCAGTATTTGGCAGTTCGTCTTCAGGGCGACCACGAAAAGAATTTAATGAAGCTAGTGATAGAACAAAGCGGAGAAAAACTGAAGAAGTTCGTCACCAATTAACAACAGAGGAGATCACATTTGCTGCATCCATGAGTCAAAGAGCAGCGGGACATAATGATGCGGCTAAATTAATAATGGATATAACGAGATCCCCAAGAAAAGCAAGAATTTGCAAGCGATCATTAACAACTTCTGAAGTCAACCCTGTGAATAAACTTTCAGCGGAAGGAGCTTTAGCACTCTTTGTAAATGCAGAGCTCACGAAAAAGCAATATGAAATTTTATACAATGCCAATAAAAATGTGTATCCATGTTACTCGTTACTAAAAAATGCAAAAAAAAAAATTGTTATCCCAATGAAGATGCCATAACCGTTACTGAAACATTAGCGGAAGTGAAGCTCCAAGCTCTCCTCGACCATACAGCAACACGTTTATGTATATACCTTGAAGAGGTTTTGCAGCAGTTAGACTATGAAGAGCTAAATTTCTTATTCATGGCGGTAGTGTTATAAAGCAAGCAATCTTGCCAATTGGACAATTGTCAGAAGAAGCTGCCGAGGCCTTTTATAAGCTACAGTACGCAAACAGAACGGAATAATAAAAAAGCTTTTTCATCAGAAACCACCACACTTCTTCTTCCTGACACCGATGATGCAGCTAATGAGGATACACATACGACATAATAATTAGTAAGGAATTTTTATTAGTTTAACTTTTCGTTTATAAAGTATTAAATAATATAAAATAAATATTAAAGCCTTTTTTCATAAAAAAAAATACTGTTTTATAAGAGCCTTACAATTTTAAAATTTTTTTTTTTAATTAGACTGTAAATCATATGTACGTATGTACATACAGTCTGTCAAGAAAGAGTTTAAACCTTTAAAATCAACATTTGTTAATTGAGTTTTGCGATTTATACCAACTTGTATTCCTTAGGAATGTGGCTTTTAGAAAAATCTTAAAAATTTAAACTTTTTGGTTCTTAAATTTTTTTTATTGCATTTTGAAAACAAAAAATTTTACGCATTTTGCATGTAAATTTTTTTTCGCCATTAAATTTTTAATAACTCCAAAATAGTAATAGATATAAAATTAATGTGTATGGTTAGTTTAAGCATCTTCTGATCCTCCTGCTTTTAAAATCGGAGAACACGTTTTCAAGTTATCGCAAAATATATAAGGCAACCCAACGATTTAGGGGGTGAAGTATGCCACGCCTTTAAAAGAAAATCCTTACGAACTAGAGAAAAACGGAAAACAGATTTGAATTAAGGCCATCAAAATCCATATAATCCACATACTTTTATTTCTAGGGTAGAGAAAAAATTTTTTGTTGCGCAGTGTACTTTTGTTGCGCAGTGTAATTTTTTCAAAATCTGCCACTAGACTTTTTATATCATACTACACCTAAAACTATCAAAAAACTAAAACTTTTAATTCAAAAAACACGTTTAATAATTTTGGCCAGCTTTTCAGGCCAAATACTCCTCTGTGCGGTGTTTTTATTCTTTTTTAATTTTTTTTTTTTTTTGTTAAAAAAGGGAAAAGATACGTTTTAGTTAGCGGAAAAATCTCTAACCATCTCTAAATATTAATGAAATTTCATACTTGAGCTATTTTTTGTTTTAAATAAACATATTATTAATTTTTCTTAACCAAAAAGAAAATTAAATATTTTCAAAACTTCATCGCGGTTGGTGCGTGAACTTTTTTGACCGTAGCGAAAAAATAAATATACGTTCCCTTATAGTTGTTTATGTTCTATCGGACTGTGCTATGCCAATTTTGATATTTTAAAAAATTGTTAAAAAGTTATATCCCTAATGTACATAAAAGAAAAATGTTTATATAAAAACGAAAGCCATAGTATAATAAGTACAGGTAGGTGCATTAGGGATAGTTGTCATTATTTACCCATGTAATGTCAAATTAATTTATTGGGTTTTTGACGCTGGCTTAAATTTGTCCCTTATTTTCTTTGTTTGACGTTATATGGGTTTTAAAATTGAGAACTAAATTTCTTAAGACTATACCTTATAATTATTCAACCATGGTTATAACTAGGGATGAGATTTTCATGCACTAAAAAATCAAAAATATGCGCATAAAATATGTACTAAAAACTCCAAAAGACATATGCATTAAAAAAACAAGTTAGAGTGCTATATTCGGCTGTGCCGAATCTTTGATACCCTCCATCGACAGTTCGAATGATTAAGGAGTGATATCTGTATGATGTCTATTTATTATTATTATCTTAAACTGTGACGATTTGTTATTAATTATGGTTTTAGGCGACTAAACTGTTTTCCGGTAGTAGGGTTTCTATGGGGCCTAGGGTAAATTATGTACCGATCTCCACGAAATATCAAAGTATCATTTAAAGTCCCATAAAACTGTGACGAGCCAAAATTTGTTATGATTGCATTATGTTTTACGGTTTTAGGCTTACTAAACTGTTTTCCGGGAGTAGCGTTTATATGGGGCTTAGGGTAAATTATGGACGGATCTTCACTAGATTTAACAGCGTCATTTCCAGTCGAATAAAACATTCCGTGCCTTGTTCCACCATTTATGTTATTTTTTGTAACAAAATTATAAATTTTTTTATGTGGTGGTTCCACATTTTGATTCATAGCTCTGGTCCTACTGAACCGAGTGTGCTGGATTTCAATCCCAAACTGCTTAGGATAACTACAAGCAATTTGACACCAAGTTTGTTCATTTCTTTTGAGTTGTTCGAAAGTGAGCGTGTTTTCAACAGACGGACAGACCGACGGACATGGCTAAATCGACTTAGAATCACTCAAGGACCCAGGGTATATCGCTCATTTGCTGCAAGACCGGCATAACTCAAAAAATTAAATTTTGGAGTTAGGGATGCAGAATTGTTCGCTTTGTTTTTCTTTATATTGTGTATTAAATTCATCTTTATATCTTTTATACTTTTCCAGTTTGAAGAGAATGTGTCTTCTTTTTTTCTAAGTAGTTAAAGCAAATCAAAAACTTTAAATGCGTTGATCTCGAAATGGTTTTTTTTTTGAGTTATGCCGGTCTTGCAGCAAATGAGCGATATATACTTTATGGGGTCTAAGATGAATAATAAAAAAGTTTCACACGGAATGACAAACTAAGTATACCCTCTTCACAACTAATTGTGGTGGAGGGTATAATATAAAATATGCACTAAAAACTTGACCATTTTCAATAAAAAAGCGTTGTTTTTTTATTTTATTTAAAACAAAACAAAATAAAAAAATTCTATTGTTGTTTTTATTCTATTGTTATTCAAAGGTATAAAATTTTTTTAAAACTTAATTTCAATAATTACATCATTTAAATTTTTGTTTGCATAATCAAATAAATACTTTTTTATATTATCAAGCAAGTAACATGTAACAGTTTTGGATAAATGGTTTTAGGACAATTGCCAGCCTTAACCATGCAAGGTGCTGCATCGGATAAAAATTGAAGGATCTTTTGTCGAAATCTTGTATTTTAAGCAGAGCTCAAAAAAATTTATTAAATGATTTAAAAAACCATTTTTTTAAGGGGTTTTTTTATACAACTTGGAAATTTTTTGAAGAACTGTTTTTTTATAATATGGAAATTTAAAAAAAATATATCACTCAAAGATGTTAAAATATGCAAAAATATGCGTTTAAAACCAAAATATGCATTTTCACCAAAATATGCAACAATATGCAAAAACAAATCGATGCCATTTTAACGCAAATTTAATGATTCGGAAAGATAATTGGTCGACATCGATTTTAGACTATCAACAAAAAACATTCATTTGCATGGAAATCGCATCCCTAGTTATAACCAAACATGTACATTAGGGAGATAACCAAATTCACCCTAGCATCATGCGATGGCGAATGTTGGGTAGTTTACGAAAAAAAATGTTTTTCGGTAATTCTGGAATAAAAACCTCGACTTTTTAAAATCTCTAAAAAAAATAAAGTTTAAATATTCATTCCGAATACAAGATTTTCTACCTCCGGACTCATCAAACTGAAGTATGCCATTAAGCAATTAAGAAACTAAACCACACGAAGAAGAATCAAAGTTAAAGATACTTTTAAGCTAAAACATTTAAGTTTGTGACATATTGAGTCAAACGATTTATTAAAATCTAGGAGAACTAGTAATATATTCAGATACGTGTCCATTAGGGATTTTTAACATAATTATGAAAACTTAACTGCTGATATAATAAGAAGTAAATAAGTTTTGACATGAAATAGATCTTAGCCGTTAGACAAAAAGGTCTTAAGTAAAAAAAATCATTTCCAATTTTTGATTGGCTTTATTTAAAGTTTTTTTTTCTCTTCCTCTTGGCTTAAATAACTTTAGTTTAGCACAACTGTGGCCTAATTCTGGCAGTCGTGATCGAGTACTTTCTCGATTCGAAAGCAATTTTATTTCGGTCGATACTGAACGAATGGAAATTATTTTTTCAGTATTGTGAAACTCAAATAAATGCTTTATAACACAGAAAAAATAATTCCGATTCATTCAGTATTGACTGAAATAATTAGATATTAAATTGCTTTCGAATCGAGAAAGTACTCGCTAACGACTGCCAGAATCAGGCCCCTGCTTCTAATCGTTATTATACATATAAAATACACCAACTAAATATTTTTCAATTTATCATATCGAAAAACTATAGTTTCTGACTTAAGACATTTATGCCAAACGCCAAAAAAAATGTCAATTCATATCCGATAAGTAAGACAATATTTATGGCCATTTTCTCATTAGGCGATTATCTTTTTTCCCAATGAAAAACTGCACATTAAAGAATATTGGTTTTCTCAATAGTTGCCTTCGAGAACACAAAAGTTTTTACTATTTTTTACTAAACTTTACTGCATTTTACGAAATTGCGTTCGAGTACACAAAATGCAGTTAATGAGAACATAAATTGAGAGCGAAGAGTGACAGTTCTTGTCTGAGTACTTACAAATTTTTACTGCAGAAATTTTTGCAAAATTTAGTAAATCAAAAAACACATATGTATGTTTCAAAAGGTAAACAAACAAAAGTAACAAATAAAAAGCATACAAATTGTGAAAAAATTGTTGAATAAAAGAAGAGTTGAAATACAAATTAAACCAAAACAAAAAGTGAATAAATATTATTTAATTAAACTTGTTTGTGAAGCATTTATTTGGCTAAAAACAAACTTTTGAAATTTTTTTTGTTATGTTAATTTTTTAGAGTTGTAAAAGTGTGAAGTATTTGGGTACTTAAGTAATCAATGGCAAAAAAAACTATTCATGTTCTTTTAAATAATTTAACCCGCTACAAATTAGTAAAATCAAATAAAATAAAAAACAAACAAATATGGGCATTTCCTGGCGTCACGAACGTACGTTCGTACGCTTTTGAAGTACAAATAATATAGAAAACAAAACTTTTCCTCACATTTTTTTTCTCGATTCGACAGCATTTGGGTAGCTCTATGTTTAGTGCAAAAGATAGATTTCATCGAGTTTAAATTTTCATTATAAGAGTTATAAACGTGTGGTCACGAACGTACGCAAAATAGAAGTCAACTTTGGCTGACAATAGTGAAATGTAAAAATCTGCGCAATGGAACGGAATATTCAAAAGTGATTAATGTATTTTAAAAGTGTATTAATGTAGGTGTCCATCCAGTATTTACAAAATAAAATATCTCTCTTGGTTTTTGTTTAGTTGGCTTATTAACCGGTCGCGAACGTACGGATCGCGAACGTACGATTTTTCCATATGTTTTTTTTGTTATTACCACCACGCATTTTCCCATAAATGTCTTAAAATTTCCTTAGCAAAAAAACTTAATACTCCTTTTACAATAGATTGCAATGGAGAGATTGTGAAGAAAGAGTGTAAACATAACATATTTTTTGCATGTAAAATAAGTATATAAAAATGTCTTTAGAAGTAGAAAATACAGAAAAATATAAAATTTTCCAGTTTCCAGCCCAATTTCCTTAAGTAAAAAAGCTGAGATATGCTATGAAACCATTCTTTTACAAGAACAAAGACTTTTTTATAATAATAAACAATAAAAGACGATGATAATCAACATTTTATTTTTTCATCCTGGTAGACCTTTCTGGGGAAATGCCCATATGAAAGATTACATAAAATTGTTTGTTTGTATTTCCAAAAATGTTCGTGTTATAAAAAGTATTTAATCGAGTACCGATAAGAAAACGAGTTAAGTAGTTAAAAGTGTCAATATTTTGTTGAACACTTCAATTATTTGCCATCAGCTGTTGCCTTTATTTTACGAATTTTTACAAATTTTGCGTTCGCGTACTTTTTTGGACAACAGCTTTTTGTGAGAGCAAATTTTTCAGTTTACTCATTTACTGCATTTTACTGTAAAAGTACTCAAACGCACCTAATAACAAAATTAAACAACGAATGAAAAAGCAAAACGTTAAGACAGTACATGCATCTGTGTACTCGTTTCTTTTCCCCTCGTCCCACTCGGCTATAAAGTAGCAATCAGCCCTACAAGATATGAATTAGCGAGTAGTCACGTTTTTCATTTTGATGTTAAGAAAATGATAGAAAGAAATGACTGAATGTGAACGAATACTTTATTTCGGTCATTTCTTTCTATCATTTTCTTAACACCAAAATCAAAAATGTGACCACTCGCTCATTCATTTCTTGTAGGGATGTCAAAAAGACAAGAGCAGTATGAACACAGACTTATTGATATTGTGAAGGTTTTCATACAAAGTAGCTAATTTTGATAAAGTTATTTTTAACAGCTTTTCCTTATTTATATGCTATTTCAGATAAGGTTTGAAAGCGTTAACAGGGAGCAAATCTTTCTTTGAAAGTTTTTCTAAATCTTTATGAAAATACAAAAAAGGTTAACATACCCGAGTATACCTGAAACAGACGCATATCGACCCCTTTTACAGTGGTCCTAATGACAAATTTAGAGCGAAAAAAATCATTTTTTCGAATGGTGTCAGAGTAGAAATTTTGTTGATTTTTTATAATTTTTTTTTTTTGTGAATATTTGCAATATTATCACTGCTCCATTGATTTAAACATCAGTAATTCCTAAGTTTAATTTTAAATAACAGATTAGTTGATAATTGTATGTGGTTTCGAGAGCTAATAAAATAAAGTGAAAACGTTTTCTGTAATATTTGTTGGTTTTATTTATACAATAGAGGTATATATTTTTTAAATTTAAAATGTTCCGCTGATTTGGCATTCCGTTTAGAAAAATATGTATGCAAATTTAAATGTATTCATTAATTGTGGAATTTAATATGTATGGTAAATTATGATAGACTTTTAAATGTGACTTTCACCAGCTGTCGCTGCTATTTATGTGTTTTTATCATCTATAACATGTACATTGTTCAATGTTTAAGGAATTAGCTGCCTATTTTTGCTTTAACACTTTCTATCGTATCTTTAGGTTGCAATGTCTGTCACTAAAAAGGATTTGTTCAGAGTTTGGTACTCTGGAAAAGACCAGAAGAAATAAAAATAACGCTATCATACATTACATTTTCATGAAAAGTGGTATAGAAAATGATGAAGATGATGAGAATTAGCATGATGTAAAGTAATCAGCTCAAAATTTTCTTAGCAAACTATGGAACAAGTGGATGCATGCACACAGAACAAATAATGTTTTCGAGTCAATCTTTAAAATTGGTTGGATGAATCTTTTCTCTTTCCCAGTAAAGCCCCGTCAAGTTTTTTGGAAGAAGACTCGGAGGAAGGACCATCAAGACCCGAACGACCATCCAAATCGTTTTTAGAAGGAGGGAAAGATCAAAGCAGTTGAAAATTAAGTCTCTTGTAAACACTTGTTGCCAGAGTTAACATTTGCTGCTGAAAGTAGGCTTCATAAAGCAGTCAAAAGTGTTGCTGCAGACGTTGTTAGGACCATTGATGTGTCTCCAGAAAGGGCACTAAAAATAAAAATAATGGTAAAATACGCCATACGTGAAGAAGCGCTGGCGATTTACATTGATGGTAAATACTCAAAAAGTTCGTGTGTTTCTTTGCGTGCAGGCGCCAAAAAACGTAATGCTGACATACATATATTCGTCTTATAAGATTACACAGCGGATCAAAATTTAACTTTTTTGTGTTGATTAGGAATTGAATGTTGTTTTTAAGGTTATTTGGGACGCTGAAATTAAATTTTTTATGAATTTTGAAAAAACCAATTTTTATTTTATTTTTTTTTTCAACGATATCTCGAAAACTACTGGTCATATTTAAAACCGATGTAAGCACGGCCTTAAGATAATATCGTTGACAAATTTTGAATAGTTTTTGAACTGAATATTGTGACCCATTTTCAAATTATTCCAATATATGTAGCGGAACTGGGGGGGGGGGGGTGCTTTAAAACAGTGATGTTCATTCAAGCAAACAATTGTTTAGAAGCCCTACCCCTTTGTTTTTTACGCTCATTAATTTGATCTTATTTCAAATACAGTGTGTAAGATAAGTAATAAAATTAAAAAAATATTTGAATGTTTTTACGAAATTGTCATAAAAGCATAAATGTAGAAGAATTTAGTGGAGTTTTTTTTAGATATAATTCTAAATTTTAATTTCTAAACTTGCTCGCACTTCACATTGAATTTTTTTTAATGGTAATATTTAAAAATTTCCATTTCTTACTGTTTGTTAAAAATTTTTAAAAATAAAAATTTTAAAAGTCAATTTAAAAAATAAAAAATTTAGTTGGACGGTATTATTATAAATAATTTACAATCAAAACAATTTATTTGTATTAAATTTAAATAAAATTTGTGGGTTTATTTTTGCGTATTTCTGTATTTTGAAATTCTCTCATAATACGTATGCAAAACATTTTTGAACATCAATGCTTTAAAACCATGGTAGATAAGGGCATGATGGCTTTATTGCTCAATTGAATGAGAGATAAAGCCATAATGGCCTTATTGCCCAATCATTGAGAAGTAAGGTCATATGTAACATTTTGCGAAATGAGAGATATAGCCATATTTTTTTTTTCGCAAATGAGAGATAAAGCCATATTTTTTCAGAAAATTGTTGTGCATGGTGTTAATATTCTGTAAAAGGGAAAATCCTTAGTTATCATTGAAAAAATGTGTTTATTCTTGTGACGCACGCAGGAAAACTTTATTCTGCGAAGCCACCTGCACGCAAAAAAACTTAAGTATGCGAAGCCAGATTTCAATACTTATCTTTAGTGTCTCCGGAACTGAAATGAGAGATTAAGCCATTTTCTAATATTGCTAATGTGAGCTAAGGCCATGATGGCTTTATCTCCCATGCAAATGAAAAAAAAAAACAGAAAAGGCTTTATCTCCCTATTGAATGAGAGATAAAGCCATCATGGCCTTATCTACCATGGCATTAAGGCACCCCCCGCGGAAGTGCCTTAATTTTGGCCATAACGGTATATCTCAAAAAGTCGAGCAGATTTGGATTTAGCGTCCCTTAAAAAACAACATTCAGTTTTTAATCACCAAAAACCTTGTTCCCTTGTATTACGAAATGATTTTGTAGGTTTTATGTCAGTTATTTTTGTATGGAAAGCGCCACACCAACGCAATCGAATCCGTCAATTTTTGGCGTAAGATCGTGCCATACCAAGTCAATTGTTCGTAAAAATTTTTATCCTTATATGTAGTTATAAAAAAGAGTTATGATTTTTTTTGCTCTAAATTTGTCATTGGGACCACTGTGCCTTTGCGCGAAATTATCGTTTATGTCAATTTTTTGAAATTGAGTTTTTGATACAATCTTGTTCTACATTCAAAGAGATGTCGCCTGACAAAATATTGTAGGCGAATTCCACTTCGTTGCTCCAAAAAGCACATGTATATTTTCATTTTGATATTGCAAGCGAAAGCAGAGAAAAGTAGAAAAATGGATGTCCTGTAAAATTTGGGTTTTGTAACATACGATAATTTCGCGCAAAGGGGTTGATATAGTTGTTGATTTACCTGATTGCAATACAGCCAGATATTTTTTCATATCTTAATCTTGCTGCATCAACGTCAACAGTTGACGAAAATCTTATGCAAAATTTATAAACCATTTTAGGAACCACGGCTTGCGTGCTTTGCAGAAGCATTAATAAAAATCACTAGTGAAATAACTCGGCTATATTTTAATTTACATATATACATACAACATGCCTTCCAGCATACATTAACTCGTAATTCATGGTGCGTAAAATTTCAAATCTTTATCTTCGTCCAATGGAATGTTTTCAGAAGAAGCAATGGAATCAAGAAATAAAGACTTCACAGAAATTAAAGGGAGTTTTAAAACAGAGAAAATGTCTCGCAAATTTATCATGACGGATTTACTTATGTGGTGTTTATAGAACACGAGCGCCTTACTCGTCCGTTCAACTTACATTTAAAAGAAAAACAAAATTTCGAAATTTGTTTTTGTTTTAAATGTAAATTGAACGGACGAGTATGGCGCTCGTGTACTATAAACTACACATTAGTTATATGACCGATGTAGCCAAAGACAATCAGGGAAACGCAAGAAAATTTTTAAAAACACAGTTTGTTAAAAATAAAATTTTAGGTCAACAAACTTTTTATTTGATTCAATGAAAAAATTTATTAAAATTCCTCTTTGAAAAATAGCATCCAATAAATTATATTTAATATGAAATATTTTTTCATATTTAATAAAAAAAATATTCGAACCACAGTAGCGACAGTGTTTTCACAACCCTTGTCCTTTTTTTAAAGGCTTTGATATCGTTGAAAATAAGACTTGAGTGTTTGTAGGTCTCATTCGCTTTACAGTTTAATTTGTATTTTATCGATTGGGAGCTTGTGGAGGGGGGTCACTAAACCGACATAATTTTTAATTTTTAACCGGAACCCATTTGTAATAAACTGAAATAAATATATTTTTAATATGTCAAAAAAAAAAAACCTTTCTATAAAATAAAATTAACTTTTAAAATCTCTATTATTGGACACCTTTTATATGTATTTCAAAACTGGTGTGAAATTCTCCGTAAAGTTTAACTCTATCCAGTACCCATGTTCTGTAACTTTAGTAAGAACTTCTCGCTTCGAAAAGATGTGAAACAAAATAGTCCATCGTTTCTCGAAAAGTGTGAAAAAAGTGTGTCTGTAACAAATGTCGAAAACTATTAAAAGAAATTGCGTCGTTACGTTATATATGTCATAACATTGTACTCGAAGCCGATGTGACATTGCAGGCGTTGAGAACGCCAGTCACACATATCTTTGACGGCGACCAAAATTTAAAAATGTTTAACGACGGCGGCGAAAATACACCGTCGGCTATACCAAATAATGTAAAGTGCGACTTTAATGTTTGTTGTTTGCAAACATGCTTTGAAAAATTCGTATAATTTATAAAAATGTTAAAAGCAAAATAATTAAACAATGAAAAAATGTGCCAAGAACAAAATATTATTATTATTATTCTTTGTATTTTGCATTTTTAACTGTTTTTTAGTGTTAAAATTTTTTCTCACCCCGTTTTTATTCGTGAGTTTATTTGACAGTTCAAAGCGGGAAGTTTTCTCACAAAAATTTTACAGACACACTTTTTCTGTTAATTGGCGAGTAATTTCCTTGCGTGACAGTAATCGCCAAAAAAAGTTACAGACACAGTTTACTGAGAAAAACAGCTGATTCTTTCAATATATGGCATTTTTGTTTCATTTCACACATTTCAATCGAAAAGTTTCTCGACGCGAGAGTTACAGAACATGGGCATTAGGGTGTCCCAAAATTTTTTTTTGTCAGAGGCTCAAACATAATTTGAAAGCTTATAGGTTCCAGTATTTTTGAATTTTTTTTTAGATTTTTAGGAAGAGGTTTAGAGGTCGCGCAAATCAAGTCTTTGTTAAAAATCTGGGTTTTCGGCCTTTTTTCAAACTTGACTCATAACTTTGTCAATAACCACGTTCATTTAATTTTTTGACCGAATATTTTTAAGAAAATTTCCGAAACTTTAATTTCATATGCAAAAACTTTAAGTTCCGGCAATATTTTTGTCCATTACGATTCCACATATTAAGTTCTTTTGTAATTTTTTAACAAATTCTGTAAAAAACGGTTTATTACTTTTAAAATTTATATGAAAGGTAAAAAAACTAGTGACGCGATTTTGAATACCGATAAGTTCTAAACAATTAAGGAAAACAAAAATGGAATTTTGTCGTACAGTTTCCGAGTTACACTATTTTTATAGTTTGTACCTTAAAAATGGTGATCCTTTTTTCGTTATAATTATTGTATATTTCCATTAATTTTTATAGTTCCGTTTTAACTGTCATTAACTTCTGACATTTATTGATCTAAGCCGCTACACGCTGTCATTTTCAATTTCTATTTTATGTGTGCTCCAGGAGCTATCAATCAGGCTCGCTGGCTAATGAAAATGATCTATTCTTTGAAAATATGAATTTTCCGAAACCCAGTTGCATTCTTATATAGACAAATCAACAGTTGATGCCTTGCTTGAATTTAGTTCATTTATTTTAAGAATAAATATCAAATACTGGTACCTCTGCCAGTGCCCTCGATACGCTCCTCTCAATGATCTGAGCCTATTAAAGGAATTGGATAGTTATAAAATTATTAATAATGCAGTTGCAAAAGCCTCGCTTTAACTTTTCTAGGTCATCAATAGTACTTTACTCCGAATTTGGCTGCCCCAGCGTTTTTTGATGAACGTATCGACACCAAAACTTAGCACTTAATGACAAAAAAAACTAGCAGATGCAGCGATTATGAAGTAGCAAATGTAACTTTAGCAGAAGAAAACTTTAGAAATAAAGAAATTCAACAATTCATTTCAAAAGCCAGTCTAACTTTTTTTGAAGCTTGCAATATTTCAATCGATTTTTTAAAAACAGATCCACAGAATTGGAAAGCCAACAAGTCATTTCAAGAGGCAAAGAAAAAAGTTCAACAACTAGAAGTGGTAAATGATGTGGCAGAACGAGGTGTGGCTTTGGCTAATACTTATATTAATGACACAACTTCTGAAACTGATTACCAGAATTTATTGCAAGGTATACAACTACATCACAAGAACCTCAATAAATGATTTTGCACAGAGCAAAAGAAAAGTTTTTTTTTGTTGATTGGGTAAGATTGGTAACTGGCAAACAGCTTATAATAACAAATACTGGGTATAAAAAAAAAAGCGGGTATAACTCAGGAACGGTAAGAACAAATTTAAAAATTGTTTATTCATATTAATAAGAATTAATTTGTCTTTCAAACTGCATCATTAGTTTTTTTTGTTTTTATTTAAACTTAAAAAGTTGTAAAGCGTTATTACAAAATTTTTTTTAAAAATTACGAAAAATTTTAATTAAGGGTATCTAAATGAGTAAACTACTCATCACCAAAACTTATAATTTTTTCACACAGGAATAAAGCTTGGATATTTTTCTTTAAAACTTTTTCCTCAGCAGTGAAGAAACTCGTGGTATTAACCAAGTTATGAGTAATGTTAAAAAAAGGCCGAAAACTCCGTTTTTTATGAAAACTCCATTTGCGCGACCTCTAAACCTATTCCGAAAATTCTTTAAAAAAAAACCAAAAGTACTTTACCCTATAAGCTTTTAAATTTTAATTGAGCACCTATGAAAATCAGAAAGAAAAAATTTTTGGGACACCCTAATGGGCATAGTTCAGTAAGGAACTAAATCAAAAAGGGTTTCGTACCAAAGGTAACGGTAACACAGTGCAA
The DNA here is from genome assembly GCA_930367215.1 of Pollenia angustigena. Taxonomy (NCBI): domain Eukaryota; kingdom Metazoa; phylum Arthropoda; class Insecta; order Diptera; family Polleniidae; genus Pollenia; species Pollenia angustigena. The sequence continues at coordinate 216,350,924 of OV884058.1, read as the reverse complement.
CAAAAAAAAAAAAAAAAAAAAAAAAATCAGCCTTAATAGTTGCAATCTGAAATGAAACTAGACTTATAAACCAAGACTTTAAATATTGAAATGTAAATTTGAAGTTGAAGAATTTTAAATTTTTTTGACATAACTTCATTTTTTATCGATAACTTTTTTAAATGTTTTGATAGTTTGCTATTTATCTTAATACAGCTGAACTCTTTGCACTTGGTAAATTTTTCTATTACATTATATTTGCACTGTTCACCAAAACTTGAACAATGCATTAAAAATGTAGTGTCATAAGGCCTTAATTCTTAAACGATGGTTAAATCGTTTCAAAAAATATGGTTTCGTTCTTTGCCATGTACAAAAACTATACATGTTACGTTGGGTGTTTAAAGGTTACGTTGAATGTAACAAATGTAACCAAACGGCATCGCTGGTATGTACGTATTTTTGTATATGACTGAGAATTACTTGTCTGATTTTATTCTTCAATACAAAGCAAATATTCTTTGAAAGACAAAATGGCAGGGATGTAGTGTTATATTTTCTTAAATACAGCAGTAATAAATTTGATATTGTAAAAGCTAACATTATACTGTCTGATTTGTATGTATTCTGATTTAATTTAAGGGGTCTGAACACGGTCAAACTGTTTGACGTCACGACGAAAACACTCGTGCACGTGAGCTGGACGTAATATTCGCAGTCATATCTAAATTTTTTGATTTTCTATCCAGCGCACACAGGGGCTAAAGGCGGTAATTTCACAGATTAATGACAAAAAAAAAAAAAAATTAAAGGACCGTGAAAACTAAAAGTACTCTGTTAAAGTGCACAACATTCTACATTACTAAGCAAAAAACTCATTGTCACATATACATACATATAACGGTGCTTTTGTAATGACGCGTTGAAATTAAACATTCCCTGCAGGAATCAGCACAGATTCACTATTGACACAGTCACCAGTACTAGTGACTTATTATACCCCAGCCATTATTATTTACAATATACATTTAACATGTGCGTGTCATTGGAAACCTACTTGAACATATCTGTGGCATTTTGACAAAACATCTTAACTCGAATTTAAAAAGTTGAAAAAAATGTTGTTAATCATGCGAATTTTCATTCAAAAAACATTTTTGTTTAAGTTTTTAAAATGTTGTATTATAAACGAAATTTTTCTTTAATTTTGATTTATTTTATTATTTAATAAAAATGATTTTTTGATGTTTTGTCAAAATGCCACAGATATGTAGACATTGGAACCAGAGTATCGCTTGTACATTTTAGTTAAAGTAGTCTACACTTTTTGTAAGAATACGAAATCATAACAATCTTTTTTATTATTTCTTCAACTTTATAGGAATAATACTTCTCAGTTGCTATTGATAAAATCTTTTTCGTATTAAAGCCAAATATAGTGGCAAATGCAATGTAGTGTAGACAAGTAGTATGTTTTGGACAGTTCTACGGCACTTTTTCCATACAAATTTGGGATCATCCATAGATGGGAGTATGTATACATTTCTAATTTGAATTGGTATAAATATGTTGTAATTGGATCCCTACAAAATATGATTCATGCCTGGATTTGAGTAAGTAGTTCTAATTGTGTAAGCAAAATCCGTCCGTCCGTTTGAATGGCTGGTTTAAAAATAAAATGATTTGTGTTTGCATCTTTAAAAAAAATTTTTTGTATGTAACAAATGAGAATAAGTTAAACCCGTGTTTCCATCCCTGGGATGAAACTTTTTTTGTAATATTAAACCTTTTTAATTTTCGAATGTGGGATGATGCCTACGCTACGGTGGTTTGAGTCGGCATATATGATCGGTTGGTCGGTTTGCTACGGTTGAGTTAATTAAGGTCATTAATTCATCTTTCACTATGTGTGTGAATGTTAATGCAACATTAATATGTTTAAGTTAGTTTCTTATTGGGGTCATCCCAGCACTACATTATATGTCTTATGAGATGACTGAGCCGTATATGTGTGTATATTAGACTACCTGATCCATTTTAATTAAATGGACTACTCCCTGGACTGGTTCCAATGTAATGCAAGCATGGACCATATCATTCTTAAAAATTGTTTGTAGTAAGACGACATGTCTTCGATTTTTAACTACTTGTAATCCACAGCTGGGGTTATATGGTCCTGCCATAGCACATCGTAATGTTAAATAGACCATGTTTTTACCTACGTTGGGGTTACTTTTGGACTAGTCCTAGTCCCTTGTGGGGGGGGGGGGGCTACCTTTTACACGCGTGTTTGTACTAGTCCTATCATTTACAGGGTTGCAATTTGCTAGCACCTCCACTTCTATTGTCTGTGTATGTGTGTGCGTGAATGTAGTTATCGTGGCTGTGTGTGTGTGTGTGTGTGTGTGTGTGTATATATGCGACTGTCGTGGTTGAGGTGCAGGGTCTTTGTTGGATGTTCGTAAAGAGTAGGGTGTGTGTAGATACAACCATGTCGAATGGTCTTTTTTATGTAATATGAAACTTTTTTATTTTTCAAATGAGTTGTACATACGTGACAAATTTAAGTTTCATAAAGTCTCAAAATTCTTGGAAATACAAAGAAATTTGAGTATTAGTTGAGCAGATGTGTAGGTGTTTAGAATTCTTAAAAAATCAAAACAAAAAAATAACTTAATAAATATTTTATAGAATCAGCTAATTGCTCCTTTTCACAATTATCTTTTTTATGTAATATAAAACCTTTTTATTTTTTCAAATGAATTCTACATTTATTCGTAATAAAAATTCATATCGAATTTCATCAAACAAATGTGCTATACAATTATTTAAGAGCCGTATATTTGAAGAGATTGTTGAATCTTCCTTTGATGCTAACCCTTCAACATATAAGAGACTTTCATGTGGTAATACGTATAAATCCTAAATTTGGATTGGCTATACGAATTTCATCATTATTCTTAAACGATTGTAAATATGATGAGTAGCTATGATACTCCTTTTTGATGATTGAATTGTCGAATTGAGGTTTTTGTAAAACAACAATTAAATGATTCATTTTTTTAAATGTTTTAATCGAAATCCCAAGTTTTTTAAAAATTCTTGATTATTCTCGCTTAGACTAAGTCTTAAAGTTTTTTTCAGCTTCTTGTTCCTTTGAACGTAAATGTGTGAATGATGACTCCTTATACAAATCACTTGTATTTTTATTACTATTGTTATTATTATTATTGAATATAATCATTCTTTTATACTGGTTTTAAATGTAATCGTATAGATATTTTCTCCTCACGAAAATTTATTAAATTTCCGTCTTGATCGATTACTTTTAAAACTAAAGTGTTTATACTTTTAGTGTTAACGGGTAAATATATAACATTAGCCGGTGTCTCTGTTATTTTATAGCCGGGACTGACAACAAGCGAAAACTGATGAAGGGTATGCGCAGATGTGCTATTTATATAGGATCCGTTAACAATATTACATTCAACTATAATATTGTTTATTTTTGTAATCTCTATAGTTTTATCTGAAAAATGTTCTTGATTCTTTTCCAAAATTTTCTTACTAAAACCCAATAGGGAACCGATTGATCGCTCCTTGTTAAAATAAATTGTATCGGTTGTACATTTTATAGACGTTTGTAAAGTATTATAATTAGCTTCAATAATAAGATTTCCTCTTGGATTAAGGGTGTTATATTTATCTATAATCAAATCAGCTATATCCGAGAATTCATATGATCCAACAGGTATAACTATTTCATAATCACCAATATGAAATCTATTGTTATCAACATTTGGTATAGAATGATATGTATCAAGACTAATTAATCCGCAAACGTAATTTCCATCAAGTTGAATGGGGGAAAATAGTTGGCAACTAGAAGTGAAGTATCACCATTTAATGTTAGCGTTATTGACATCTTAAAGTTCGGTGTATTAATAAATTAAAAATTTTTTAATGCTCTTTATATAGGAGACGAATCGTTTACATTTATCCAAGAGTTATGATCTGATGTAAATCCCAACCATTTAACATATAACATATTTCCTCTTCTTCTTAAAATATTTTCAACCAAATACGTTTCTGGATATTTAGTTTTCATTAGTTCAAAATCATAAAAACCACCTTTAATATCATGTCCTTTATAATCTTTTAGTATATAAGTGGTAGGACTTGTGTATCTTACAGTTTTAACTTTAAAGATTTCTGTAGTCCAATTCGGTGTATAACCTTTTTCAAACACATGTTTATATTTACTTATTCGAACATTATCACCAACTTTAAACTTCGGTCTTTTAAACACTTTTAAATTGTTGTAGACTGTATCCAATAGTGATTTTTCATTTGATAAATTTACTTGATTTGGTGTCATTTTTATTGTTCTATGATAAGTATTATTATATTTATTAACAAGTTCTTGATAAATGTGTATCCATTTATATGTTCCTTGATAACTAAATTCTTCCAATTGCTTTAAGTCTTTGCAATATGATCTTCAAAGCCGCAAAATTTTAATTATATATCAGCAGGGGAGTGGTATACTCATAGAACGCCAATATTAAATATAACATATCTTAAAAACTGTTATATTGATAATTTTATAACTTGATAGGAGTCAACCTTATAGTTAGTTATACCTTTGAAAATAAAAATAAAAAATTAATACCACTCGTGGGATACAAAATATAAAATATCGCGTAACTGAAGAACTATTATAGCTAGAGTCTTTAAACGTGGCTAAAGCCAATATTATAGTAAATTATAAATTTTAAAATAAAAATGGGCGAAAGAACAATTATCAATTCACAAAATCTGTTTTAAAAATTTTTTTATTAATTTTATTTCGATGAGGGTAGCAAAGCGCACCGGGTTTAAGCTAGTATGAAATAAAATAATGCAAGAATTTAAACTTAGAAAAAAAAATATTTTTTAAAATCTGCTAATTGTTCCTTTTCATAATTGTCTTTTTCGTGTAATATGAAACCTTTTTATTTGTCGAATGAATTCTACATTTGTACGTGATAAATTTATTTTGTGTTTGTATGGAAATATGATTTTATAAAAAAAGAAACTATGTTTTTGAATTAGAAAATAAAACAAATAGTTTGATAGATGTTTATGTTTATGTTTTCATTTTATTAAAATTACAATATTTACATTTAGTTAAATTATATACATTATTATTATTATAATATCCCATGATTTCTTTAGCTTCTTCTATGACAGATTCTTTTGTGTTCTTAAAGCGGGGAACAGGAACAAGTATCTAGATCACACGTATTATTTTCATCTAACCAAGCATAATTATTGTAATGTTCTCCATATCGATTAGTTATTGTTTGAAATTTGTTTTCTATCCTCCTGATATGATTTAATGTTCATAATTTTATTTTTATGTTTATCAAAAATAACGTTAGAAATTTGTTTGAAATTTTTTTTTTTGTTAATTTATTTATTTAATGTGTTAATCTCTTTAATAATCATTGTTGGAGATGTTATTATATACTTATTTGTAATGTTTGTGAATAATCGTTAATATTGATTGTTCTTCCTTCTATTTATATCATTTTGAATACGTTCGAAGTGGACTTGTTTCAAAGTCACTATATCTATCATTATAGTATATATAGGATGATTTCATAGTATAATGAAATTTATAAAAATACTTGCTTACTAATATTAATACATTGAATCTTAAGTCATTTATACTTAATTTACTAGTTACACATTGCTTAACGCCCTTAATTCTTTTAATTTCCTTATCTTCTCTATCAATTTTCACTGAGTACACTTTAGCTCTTAACCCAATGAATTCCTTAATAATATTACCATTACACTCATCCTTCATCATCCCTAAAACTTTTTTATTAAGAAGTGGGATATTGTAGACATTATCTATCGGATATGCAGATGTATCAAAATGAGTATTTATGTCATTTTTAATATCTCTGTATAGATCATCTGTTTTAATGTCGTAAATAAAGGAATCAGTATCCATATAATTGAGTTTAATGTTTTCACGATATTTAGGCTTTATGTAATCATAATGAAAACTATACATTTTAAATTTGGATATTTCTAAGACTGCAAATCCAACATAAATAGGTTTGTTGTATTCAGTTTTAATTCTATTCATTTGGATAGCATGCATATCTTCATGAATTTGAAGTGAACTATGGAAATTTGGTTTAGCTATAAGAGCACGGGCTCCTAAACGTTTACCTCTATTCTCCCATTGACATACTATTTTAATGTCTTTCCTCTTATCAACATTTTCCATAGTTTTCCCGTATACTGCATTATTCAACAATTTAAAAAAATTTTGTTCAAATGAATTTTTTGCTAGTGTTCTGTGATGGTTATTTAAATCAATATATTTTTGTAACCAATTTGATTGGTTAAATTGAAGAATTCTATGTATTTTCTTTAAAACTAAACCATGTTGAATACATTGCTGAAGATTTCGATAATGTATTATGTAATTAGTTCTACTATTTAAATCAGTTATTAGTTTCTTTTGTTTCATGGTTTCAATTTTTTTATTCTCAGCACAAAATGGTAAATCATTATGATAGTCGTGTAATGTAGATGGATATTCTAGATCTACCTCTAATATATATCCTAATGGAGAATCTTTTGCTATATTATTAACGTTGAAATGGTTATAATTTTCAACCCATTTAAAATTTTTATAGGGGAGGTATTGTGACATTGCATAGCCATATAAGTTATTAACATCTAAATATATTAAGTAGTTTGATTCTTTGTTAGAATCATAATCACTAATATATTTGTTATTAGCAATTGAATGTCGATTAGAACATTGAACAATACCTCCCCTAATGCCCCGAAGGACAAAATTATATATATTAATTTCAGTCAACAACTCCAATTCTATTGCAGTTGTTTTCAACATTGCATCCCAGGATAAACCTGGGATAGTATAATATTGACATGGATTTAATAATTTTATTCAATTATAAGTAAGATTTTATATAAAACAGATCGAAAGCAGATGTAAAGCAGATCGAAAGTAGATCAGAAGCAGATATAAAGCAGAGCACAGCAATATGCGAATAGTTAAACAAACGAAACAAATTGTTATTAGAAATGCTGATGTTGAAAAAGAAAAAAAAATCTAAAATTGTACATAGCACACTATTACCAAACACAATAAGAGCGTTAATTGTTGGACCATCAAACTGTGGTAAGACTAATGTAATGATTAGTCTTATAGAAAGTCCTAATGGTCTTTGTTTCAAAAACATATACATATATTCTAAATCCTTATATCAACCGAAATATTGTTATTTAAGAAAACTTATTAAACCCATAAAAGATATAAATCTATTTACATTCTCGGAAAATGAAAAAGTTTTAAGTCCAGCTAAAGCAAATCCACACTCTATAATAATATTCGATGATGTAATTTGTGGTATACAAGACACTGTAAGAGATTACTTTTGTATGGGTAGATATAAACATAAAGATTGTATTATGTCAAACATCTACGAAAATTCCTAAACATTTGAAACGTGATAATGCAAATATGATTATAATATTTAAACAAGATGAAATGAATTTAAAGCATATATATAATGATCATGTTATCGGTGATATGTCATTTAAACAGTTTATAACAATTTGTAAGGAATGTTGGAAAGATAATTATGGTTTTGTTGTTGTCAGTAAGGACGATCCAATTAATGGCGGTCGTTATAGGAAGGAATTTAATAATTTTATTCAATTATAAGTAAGATTATATATAAAACAGATCGAAAACAGATATAAAGCAGATCAAAAGCAGATGCAAAGCAGATCAAAAGCAGATACAAAGCAGATCAAAAGCAGATACAAAGCAGATCAAAAGCAGATACAAAGCAGATCAAAAGCAGATCAAAAGCAGATACAAAGCAGATCAAAAGCAGATACAAAGCAGATCAAAAGCAGATACAAAGCAGATCAAAAGCAGATCAAAAGCAGATACAAAGCAGATCAAAAGCAGATACAAAGCAGATCAAAAGCAGATACAAAGCAGATCAAAAGCAGATCAAAAGCTGATCAAAAGCAGATCAAAAGCAGGTCGAAAGCAGATCAAAAGCTGATCAAAAGCTGATTAAAAGCAGATCGAAAGCAGATTAGGTGTAATAAAACCTATATTTTGTATCTAATTTGGAAACTTTGGCACTTGCCGTTCTCCAGATATACAGAAAAACAAATAAAAACAACAACAAGGCTTTTTTGGGGTAAGATTAGAGTTAATTGTGGTTTTTTTTTTTTTTGTTTAATATTTTTATTAAATAAATATGGTTTGAAATAAAAACAACATTTTAATGTCTTCTTTTTTCATAATTTTTTTATTTACAATTTTTTTTATTATCTAAAAAACTTAAAATTAATTAAAATCTATATTTACATTGAGAAGAATGTCGTTATCCTCTTCCATAGGTCCAGAATAGTAATTTATTCTATAATGACCCCATGCAAAAGTATCAACGCCATTATCTCTAATAAATCTCTTATCATCTAAATAACTTAATGTTAGTTTTCTTATATTTTGAGTATAAATTTGATGTATCTTAGATCTAAATATATACATTGAATTATAGTATAATTTTTTTTCTAAAAGACATTTTCTAAAGTCATTTATACTTAATTTACTGGTTACATAATGCTTAACGCCCTTAATTCTTTTAATTTCCTTATCTTCTCTATCAATTTTCACTGAGTACATTTTAGCTCTTAACCCAATGAATTCCTTAATAATTTTACCATTACACTCATCCTTCATCATCCCTAAAACTTTTTTATTAAGAAGTGGGATATTGTAGACATTATCTATCGGATATGCAGATGTATCAAAATGAGTATTTATGTCATTTTTAATATCTCTGTATAGATCATCTGTTTTAATGTCGTAAATAAAGGAATCAGTATCCATATAATTGAGTTTAATGTTTTCACGATATTTAGGCTTTATGTAATCATAATGAAAACTATACATTTTAAATTTTGATATTTCTAAGACTGCAAATCCAACATAAGTAGGTTTGTTGTATTCAGTTTTAATTCTATTCATTTGGATAGCATGCATATCTTCATGAATTTGAAGTGAACTATGGAAATTTGGTTTAGCTATAAGAGCACGGGCTCCTAAACGTTTACCTCTATTCTCCCATTGACATACTATTTTAATGTCTTTCCTCTTACCAACATTTTCCATAGTTTTCCCGTATACTGCATTATTCAACAATTTAAAAAAATTTTGTTCAAATGAATTTTTTGCTAGTGTTCTGTGATGGTTATTTAAATCAATATATTTTTGTAACCAATTTGATTGGTCAAATTGAAGAATTCTATGTATTTTCTTTAAAACTAAACCATGTTGAATACATTGCTGAAGATTTCGATCATGTATTATGTAATTAGTTCTACTATTTAAATCAGTTATTAGTTTCTTTTGTTTCATGGTTTCAATTTTTTTATTCTCAGCACAAAATGGTAAATCATTATGATAGTCGTGTAATGTAGATGGATATTCTAGATCTACCTCTAATATATATCCTAATGGAGAATCTTTTGCTATATTATTAACGTTGAAATGGTTATAATTTTCAACCCATTTAAAATTTTTATAGGGGAGGTATTGTGACATTGCATAGCCATATAAGTTATTAACATCTAAATATATTAAGTAGTTTGATTCTTTGTTAGAATCATAATCACTAATATATTTGTTATTAGCAATTGAATGTCGATTAGAACATTGAACAATACCTCCCCTAATGCCCCGAAGGACAAAATTATATATATTAATTTCAGTCAACAACTCCAATTCTATTGCAGTTGTTTTCAACATTGCATCCCAGGATAAACCTGGGGTAGTATAATATTGACATGGATCTAAATTATAAATGTTTGCACAAACTTTACGGAAATTTTCAAATATATCGCAAAGTAAAAGAATATCTACTTTTAAATATAAAAGTAGATAATCTTTTAATGTTCTACATTTAAATGTTTTCCATACTTTTTGTGCATGTTCATAATCCTCCACACTACACGACTCATTATTTAATTTATTGAAAAATATTGACCGAGGTGGTAATTGAATTTCTTCAAGACGATTCATCGAATCTAAATAATCATACGGAAAGACACCCTTACGTTTCATTAAATTAAATTCTTCATCATTTGGATAGCTTGATTTTACTACCGTTAAATCACTGTCGGACAAATAACTTGCTAATTTTGCTATACTCGATGGCATAAACCTAAATGAACCGAGAAAACGTAACTCAATTGTATCTTTTTCATTTATAGAAATTCTTTTTGATATAGACACATAAAGCTCCTTATTTAAAGGTATAATATTTATATCGCCTTCAATTGTTGAAAGCTCTCTTACAAACAGATGGCAATAATATGCCGAAAGATTATGAAAGAATATAGGGATGAAATTTGCAATTTGATATTCTAAATTACATTGATTATGAGCAGCACCCCTATATTGACCAGTTAGATGACAATGGTCAGCTACTTTATCTTCATTAGATAAAGATTTCGTACAAATATAACAAGTCTTGCTTTCATAATGTTGTATCTGTTGCAGGGGTGTTAAGGAATTCATTGGGTTAAGAGCTAAAATGTACTCAGTGAAAATTGATAGAGAAGATAAGGAAATTAAAAGAATTAAGGGCGTTAAGCATTATGTAACCAGTAAATTAAGTATAAATGACTTTAGAAAATGTCTTTTAGAAAAAAAAATTATACTATAATTCAATGTATATATTTAGATCTAAGATACATCAAATTTATACTCAAAATATAAGAAAACTAACATTAAGTTATTTAGATGATAAGAGATTTATTAGAGATAATGGCGTTGATACTTTTGCATGGGGTCATTATAGAATAAATTACTATTCTGGACCTATGGAAGAGGATAACGACATTCTTCTCAATGTAAATATAGATTTTAATTAATTTTAAGTTTTTTAGATAATAAAAAAAATTGTAAATAAAAAAATTATGAAAAAAGAAGACATTAAAATGTTGTTTTTATTTCAAACCATATTTATTTAATAAAAATATTAAACAAAAAAAAAAAAAACCACAATTAACTCTAATCTTACCCCAAAAAAGCCTTGTTGTTGTTTTTATTTGTTTTTCTGTATATCTGGAGAACGGCAAGTGCCAAAGTTTCCAAATTAGATACAAAATATAGGTTTTATTACACCTAATCTGCTTTCGATCTGCTTTTAATCAGCTTTTGATCAGCTTTTGATCTGCTTTCGACCTGCTTTTGATCTGCTTTTGATCAGCTTTTGATCTGCTTTTGATCTGCTTTGTATCTGCTTTTGATCTGCTTTGTATCTGCTTTTGATCTGCTTTGTATCTGCTTTTGATCTGCTTTTGATCTGCTTTGTATCTGCTTTTGATCTGCTTTGTATCTGCTTTTGATCTGCTTTGTATCTGCTTTTGATCTGCTTTTGATCTGCTTTGTATCTGCTTTTGATCTGCTTTGTATCTGCTTTTGATCTGCTTTGTATCTGCTTTTGATCTGCTTTGCATCTGCTTTTGATCTGCTTTATATCTGCTTTCGATCTGTTTTATATATAATCTTACTTATAATTGAATAAAATTATTAAATTCCTTCCTATAACGACCGCCATTAATTGGATCGTCCTTACTGACAACAACAAAACCATAATTATCTTTCCAACATTCCTTACAAATTGTTATAAACTGTTTAAATGACATATCACCGATAACATGATCATTATATATATGCTTTAAATTCATTTCATCTTGTTTAAATATTATAATCATATTTGCATTATCACGTTTCAAATGTTTAGGAATTTTCGTAGATGTTTGACATAATACAATCTTTATGTTTATATCTACCCATACAAAAGTAATCTCTTACAGTGTCTTGTATACCACAAATTACATCATCGAATATTATTATAGAGTGTGGATTTGCTTTAGCTGGACTTAAAACTTTTTCATTTTCCGAGAATGTAAATAGATTTATATCTTTTATGGGTTTAATAAGTTTTCTTAAATAACAATATTTCGGTTGATATAAGGATTTAGAATATATGTATATGTTTTTGAAACAAAGACCATTAGGACTTTCTATAAGACTAATCATTACATTAGTCTTACCACAGTTTGATGGTCCAACAATTAACGCTCTTATTGTGTTTGGTAATAGTGTGCTATGTACAATTTTAGATTTTTTTTTCTTTTTCAACATCAGCATTTCTAATAACAATTTGTTTCGTTTGTTTAACTATTCGCATATTGCTGTGCTCTGCTTTATATCTGCTTCTGATCTACTTTCGATCTGCTTTACATCTGCTTTCGATCTGTTTTATATAAAATCTTACTTATAATTGAATAAAATTATTAAATCCATGTCAATATTATACTATCCCAGGTTTATCCTGGGATGCAATGTTGAAAACAACTGCAATAGAATTGGAGTTGTTGACTGAAATTAATATATATAATTTTGTCCTTCGGGGCATTAGGGGAGGTATTGTTCAATGTTCTAATCGACATTCAATTGCTAATAACAAATATATTAGTGATTATGATTCTAACAAAGAATCAAACTACTTAATATATTTAGATGTTAATAACTTATATGGCTATGCAATGTCACAATACCTCCCCTATAAAAATTTTAAATGGGTTGAAAATTATAACCATTTCAACGTTAATAATATAGCAAAAGATTCTCCATTAGGATATATATTAGAGGTAGATCTAGAATATCCATCTACATTACACGACTATCATAATGATTTACCATTTTGTGCTGAGAATAAAAAAATTGAAACCATGAAACAAAAGAAACTAATAACTGATTTAAATAGTAGAACTAATTACATAATACATTATCGAAATCTTCAGCAATGTATTCAACATGGTTTAGTTTTAAAGAAAATACATAGAATTCTTCAATTTAACCAATCAAATTGGTTACAAAAATATATTGATTTAAATAACCATCACAGAACACTAGCAAAAAATTCATTTGAACAAAATTTTTTTAAATTGTTGAATAATGCAGTATACGGGAAAACTATGGAAAATGTTGATAAGAGGAAAGACATTAAAATAGTATGTCAATGGGAGAATAGAGGTAAACGTTTAGGAGCCCGTGCTCTTATAGCTAAACCAAATTTCCATAGTTCACTTCAAATTCATGAAGATATGCATGCTATCCAAATGAATAGAATTAAAACTGAATACAACAAACCTATTTATGTTGGATTTGCAGTCTTAGAAATATCCAAATTTAAAATGTATAGTTTTCATTATGATTACATAAAGCCTAAATATCGTGAAAACATTAAACTCAATTATATGGATACTGATTCCTTTATTTACGACATTAAAACAGATGATCTATACAGAGATATTAAAAATGACATAAATACTCATTTTGATACATCTGCATATCCGATAGATAATGTCTACAATATCCCACTTCTTAATAAAAAAGTTTTAGGGATGATGAAGGATGAGTGTAATGGTAATATTATTAAGGAATTCATTGGGTTAAGAGCTAAAGTGTACTCAGTGAAAATTGATAGAGAAGATAAGGAAATTAAAAGAATTAAGGGCGTTAAGCAATGTGTAACTAGTAAATTAAGTATAAATGACTTAAGATTCAATGTATTAATATTAGTAAGCAAGTATTTTTATAAATTTCATTATACTATGAAATCATCCTATATATACTATAATGATAGATATAGTGACTTTGAAACAAGTCCACTTCGAACGTATTCAAAATGATATAAATAGAAGGAAGAACAATCAATATTAACGATTATTCACAAACATTACAAATAAGTATATAATAACATCTCCAACAATGATTATTAAAGAGATTAACACATTAAATAAATAAATTAACAAAAAAAAAAAATTCAAACAAATTTCTAACGTTATTTTTGATAAACATAAAAATAAAATTATGAACATTAAATCATATCAGGAGGATAGAAAACAAATTTCAAACAATAACTAATCGATATGGAGAACATTACAATAATTATGCTTGGTTAGATGAAAATAATACGTGTGATCTAGATACTTGTTCCTGTTCCCCGCTTTAAGAACACAAAAGAATCTGTCATAGAAGAAGCTAAAGAAATCATGGGATATTATAATAATAATAATGTATATAATTTAACTAAATGTAAATATTGTAATTTTAATAAAATGAAAACATAAACATAAACATCTATCAAACTATTTGTTTTATTTTCTAATTCAAAAACATAGTTTCTTTTTTTATAAAATCATATTTCCATACAAACACAAAATAAATTTATCACGTACAAATGTAGAATTCATTCGACAAATAAAAAGGTTTCATATTACACGAAAAAGACAATTATGAAAAGGAACAATTAGCAGATTTTAAAAAATATTTTTTTTTCTAAGTTTAAATTCTTGCATTATTTTATTTCATACTAGCTTAAACCCGGTGCGCTTTGCTACCCTCATCGAAATAAAATTAATAAAAAAATTTTTAAAACAGATTTTGTGAATTGATAATTGTTCTTTCGCCCATTTTTATTTTAAAATTTATAATTTACTATAATATTGGCTTTAGCCACGTTTAAAGACTCTAGCTATAATAGTTCTTCAGTTACGCGATATTTTATATTTTGTATCCCACGAGTGGTATTAATTTTTTATTTTTATTTTCAAAGGTATAACTAACTATAAGGTTGACTCCTATCAAGTTATAAAATTATCAATATAACAGTTTTTAAGATATGTTATATTTAATATTGGCGTTCTATGAGTATACCACTCCCCTGCTGATATATAATTAAAATTTTGCGGCTTAGAAGATCATATTGCAAAGACTTAAAGCAATTGGAAGAATTTAGTTATCAAGGAACATATAAATGGATACACATTTATCAAGAACTTGTTAATAAATATAATAATACTTATCATAGAACAATAAAAATGACACCAAATCAAGTAAATTTATCAAATGAAAAATCACTATTGGATACAGTCTACAACAATTTAAAAGTGTTTAAAAGACCGAAGTTTAAAGTTGGTGATAATGTTCGAATAAGTAAATATAAACATGTGTTTGAAAAAGGTTATACACCGAATTGGACTACAGAAATCTTTAAAGTTAAAACTGTAAGATACACAAGTCCTACCACTTATATACTAAAAGATTATAAAGGACATGATATTAAAGGTGGTTTTTATGATTTTGAACTAATGAAAACTAAATATCCAGAAACGTATTTGGTTGAAAATATTTTAAGAAGAAGAGGAAATATGTTATATGTTAAATGGTTGGGATTTACATCAGATCATAACTCTTGGATAAATGTAAACGATTCGTCTCCTATATAAAGAGCATTAAAAAATTTTTAATTTATTAATACACCGAACTTTAAGATGTCAATAACGCTAACATTAAATGGTGATACTTCACTTCTAGTTGCCAACTATTTTCCCCCATTCAACTTGATGGAAATTACGTTTGCGGATTAATTAGTCTTGATACATATCATTCTATACCAAATGTTGATAACAATAGATTTCATATTGGTGATTATGAAATAGTTATACCTGTTGGATCATATGAATTCTCGGATATAGCTGATTTGATTATAGATAAATATAACACCCTTAATCCAAGAGGAAATCTTATTATTGAAGCTAATTATAATACTTTACAAACGTCTATAAAATGTACAACCGATACAATTTATTTTAACAAGGAGCGATCAATCGGTTCCCTATTGGGTTTTAGTAAGAAAATTTTGGAAAAGAATCAAGAACATTTTTCAGATAAAACTATAGAGATTACAAAAATAAACAATATTATAGTTGAATGTAATATTGTTAACGGATCCTATATAAATAGCACATCTGCGCATACCCTTCATCAGTTTTCGCTTGTTGTCAGTCCCGGCTATAAAATAACAGAGACACCGGCTAATGTTATATATTTACCCGTTAACACTAAAAGTATAAACACTTTAGTTTTAAAAGTAATCGATCAAGACGGAAATTTAATAAATTTTCGTGAGGAGAAAATATCTATACGATTACATTTAAAACCAGTATAAAAGAATGATTATATTCAATAATAATAATAACAATAGTAATAAAAATACAAGTGATTTGTATAAGGAGTCATCATTCACACATTTACGTTCAAAGGAACAAGAAGCTGAAAAAAACTTTAAGACTTAGTCTAAGCGAGAATAATCAAGAATTTTTAAAAAACTTGGGATTTCGATTAAAACATTTAAAAAAATGAATCATTTAATTGTTGTTTTACAAAAACCTCAATTCGACAATTCAATCATCAAAAAGGAGTATCATAGCTACTCATCATATTTACAATCGTTTAAGAATAATGATGAAATTCGTATAGCCAATCCAAATTTAGGATTTATACGTATTACCACATGAAAGTCTCTTATATGTTGAAGGGTTAGCATCAAAGGAAGATTCAACAATCTCTTCAAATATACGGCTCTTAAATAATTGTATAGCACATTTGTTTGATGAAATTCGATATGAATTTTTATTACGAATAAATGTAGAATTCATTTGAAAAAATAAAAAGGTTTTATATTACATAAAAAAGATAATTGTGAAAAGGAGCAATTAGCTGATTCTATAAAATATTTATTAAGTTATTTTTTTGTTTTGATTTTTTAAGAATTCTAAACACCTACACATCTGCTCAACTAATACTCAAATTTCTTTGTATTTCCAAGAATTTTGAGACTTTATGAAACTTAAATTTGTCACGTATGTACAACTCATTTGAAAAATAAAAAAGTTTCATATTACATAAAAAAGACCATTCGACATGGTTGTATCTACACACACCCTACTCTTTACGAACATCCAACAAAGACCCTGCACCTCAACCACGACAGTCGCATATATACACACACACACACACACACACACACACAGCCACGATAACTACATTCACGCACACACATACACAGACAATAGAAGTGGAGGTGCTAGCAAATTGCAACCCTGTAAATGATAGGACTAGTACAAACACGCGTGTAAAAGGTAGCCCCCCCCCCCCCCACAAGGGACTAGGACTAGTCCAAAAGTAACCCCAACGTAGGTAAAAACATGGTCTATTTAACATTACGATGTGCTATGGCAGGACCATATAACCCCAGCTGTGGATTACAAGTAGTTAAAAATCGAAGACATGTCGTCTTACTACAAACAATTTTTAAGAATGATATGGTCCATGCTTGCATTACATTGGAACCAGTCCAGGGAGTAGTCCATTTAATTAAAATGGATCAGGTAGTCTAATATACACACATATACGGCTCAGTCATCTCATAAGACATATAATGTAGTGCTGGGATGACCCCAATAAGAAACTAACTTAAACATATTAATGTTGCATTAACATTCACACACATAGTGAAAGATGAATTAATGACCTTAATTAACTCAACCGTAGCAAACCGACCAACCGATCATATATGCCGACTCAAACCACCGTAGCGTAGGCATCATCCCACATTCGAAAATTAAAAAGGTTTAATATTACAAAAAAAGTTTCATCCCAGGGATGGAAACACGGGTTTAACTTATTCTCATTTGTTACATACAAAAAATTTTTTTTAAAGATGCAAACACAAATCATTTTATTTTTAAACCAGCCATTCAAACGGACGGACGGATTTTGCTTACACAATTAGAACTACTTACTCAAATCCAGGCATGAATCATATTTTGTAGGGATCCAATTACAACATATTTATACCAATTCAAATTAGAAATGTATACATACTCCCATCTATGGATGATCCCAAATTTGTATGGAAAAAGTGCCGTAGAACTGTCCAAAACATACTACTTAGACACTTCGTTGACAATGTCACCAATATAGTCGACAAAACTGGTGACGTGGATACACACAAGTCCCCATAATTGCAGGCGAGAACTCATGTATCGGAGTAAAAACATGTTTTTCCTACACATCTGCTTTTTTTAAAAAAAATTTATTTGATGGTATGTGTTTATTGAAGTGTGTTGTATTCGTACATTTTCAAATAAAATTAACTTTCACTGTTTTACCCATACGTGCTTTTGTATAATCTTATCATCGTCTAGATTTATATTATTTAATTTAATACCTTTTTTTTACATTTCTGCTACCAAATGTATATTGTGTGTTTTCCAATTTGAGCTTTTGATAATTTTAGGAGGAAAAAGGCTGCCAACCAAATCAAGGCTGACTTTTAAAGACCATAATTTATTTCTCATTTAATACAATCCTCGGCCATTATATTGAAAGGGTAAGGCTTTTGCAGTTTAGAACAATCCTTTCAATAGTTTTTGATTTCTTTATTTCCTTATGTTTTCCAATTCACCCATTGTGTATGTAAATAGTTTAACTAAAATCGATCGATGTAAAATTTCTAAAAGCTTATTTTTTGGTCGAATTGTTTTTAGAATTATCCATGCTTCAAATTAATCTATTACACAACTGTACTTGAAAGCAGTTCGATAAATCTTGAATATAAATTGTAGGATGTAAACAATGAGAACAAATATAGAAAGTCTGGTCGAATCAGACCGAACTTTTGAAACCCTAAACCATTTGCAAGTGTTGGTAGAATTATTTTCAAAAGTCGGCGCTTAAACAAAATTTGAACCTTTTACTACAAAATGTTATTGTAAGCTAAAGATTGATTGATGTAAGCGCCAATTTTCGGAATTTGATTAAGGTACCGATATTTATGCCAGATAAGGTCGTTTTAAAGTGATGTTCAAAACAGGGGTTTTATAAGTTTATGATGAGTTTGAGACCAAGTGTTACGAAATTTTGGTTACACGTACATATTACACTGGTCTTTAGCAAAAAGTCACCTTTTAATAAAAATATACATATGGGGGATTTCATGTCAAGTGAGCCAATTTTAAAATCGATGTCTTCCGATTTGGATGAAATTTGCACCATCAAAAATTTTTTTTTCAAAAGATTGATTAAATAGCTATCGAAGATACTTTTGACAAATTTTGCTTACACCAATAGGCAATAAGTTACATGGATGAGCAAGAACACCGGTATGGCCAAAATGTCAAACTTTGACCCTCTCTAACTCAGGAACTTTTTGACCGATCTTGTAGAACATTTGTGTCTAAGCTACTATCCAAAAGGACAAACATCGGTGCCAATTTTATTTAAATCGGAAGATATCGATTTCAAAAGTTGGGTCTCTTGACATGAAATCCCCCAAATATAAAAAATATAAAGAGCTTCGTTAGCGTCTCCTTTTTCTTCGCGGACATATTATTATGCCAAAGTTTATTTTTCTAGGCTTAAACTTGTTTAAATTTAACCCGGTACTTTAGTAGAACCAAAAAGCGAAAGATAAATATCTAATTTCCCGTATTTCCTTTTTTGGATACTATATTTTCCCCCCATTAAAGTATCAAATATTTCAGTACTGTTGTGGCAGCCCACAATTTAGTACGAATATGTCAATGAATGGGGGAAAATGTTTTGTAAAAAAAGTACCAAAAATAGTGACGACTTTCACCCCTTAAATGTTCGAATTTCGAAAAAGTTCCAAATTCGTAAACGTATTTTTTTTTTGATAAGTTTCGAATGTGGTGTTAACTTTGTTTCTATGTTTATTGGTTCAAAAGATATATGTGGTGGCACAAAAATACTAAAATTAAGATTTTACCCGTTTACTCCCTAATAGGGCCGAATTAAAAAAAAAGTACCATACACCTGCCCGCTTATTTTTCTAAAGAACAACGATAAGTATTACATTTATTTTGCATCTCTTTTAGTTTTGGAGATAAAAGGTTACCGAATTTTCCCGTTTTTACCTTTTTTTACACCCTAAACATTCGAATTTCGAAAAATCCCGTCGCCTACTGGACAAGCATTTGACAAGTACATTCGGCCCTTAAAATCTTTATTGTCTACATATTTTGATATAAAGGCTCAAATTTTTTTTAACTTCAAACCAAAGAAACTTATTGCCGATAAATTATTCTCAAGAATTTTTTTTATATTGGCCTCTGGGAAAATATGGACTGATGGGCCAAAAGTTGTATGCGTTGCACTCACCTTAGCACAAACGTATAATGCCCTTTTCACTAATTTTGGTGTAGGGAGGAACCATAAACCGCATTGAAAAGGCTCTATTATAAAGAGTTCTTGTGTCTATAATCTATGGATAACTTGAAGCATAGAAAATGACTAGAGAGAATGTTAAGAAATTTCTGTATTTTTAGAAAATTGTTCTTTTCTTATTGTAAATATAAAGTGTTTTATTATTTCTAAAACCTTTTTTTTTAATGTCCTTTTTGAGTTAAATGAAAATTTAACAAGCTTTTGCCCCCAGTCCTACTCCTTTAACATTAAACAGTTCGGTCATTTAATCTGCTTTAGGCTTCGCCTCTCAAGGTATTCTACAACTGGGAGTATAATGCACTTTATTCTTTAAACATTTCTTGGCAATTCCTTGATTTTGCACAACATTTTATTAAGGCCAGATTGTAGTCATGTTTATTTAATTCAATTTTATAACGATTGGTTTTTGTTTTACTCTTATTTATCAACTGGTTGTGCAAGGCAGTGTTTTAAAATGTAAATTGGGATAAGTGCAATATAAAATGGAAATTGGGTAGCTAGATAGATAGAAATGTCACCGTTCATAAAGCGGGGTACACACTACCGAGCATAAATGACAGTTTTGCTTAAATATTGGCTTGCTTGATATTGTGACCGCTAGTTTTCGTCAAACGCTAAGTATTGTGTGGTTGGCTGTTCACTGACTAAATTTTTAACCTTCACTTACTGCCTGTTTGTAAAACGCGAGCACAAAAGTGACTCGCTTAACTTACATTTAAAACAAAAACAAATTGTGAAATTTTGTTTTTGTTTCAAATGTAAGTTGAACGAGTCACTTTTGCGCTCGCGTTCTACAAACAGGCAGTTAAGCTCGATAGTGTGTATCCCACGTTAGGAACTGGATTGTTTCGGAATATTAAATTTATGTTAAAAACAATGGTTTTATTAAACAAGCTTTTTGAATTATTTAATATGAAGAAGTTTTTATTAAAATAAATAAATAAATCCGTGAGTTGCAAAAAGTGTAATTGAAAATATTGAAAAACGATTTTTTTATAAATCCAGCGTTGCCCGGCGCCAAATTTCTTGCATATAGCACTATAATTATATAAACATATGGGAATTAAATATATAGTCAACAAACTTTTTTCTTATTTTTAACGTGCCTGCAAAAAGTGGCAAAAGTACGATTTATTACCTTATTTTGCCCCTAAAATGTACTTTATTGATGTACTACTTTTGTGTTAGGGAAAATAAAGGTTCAAATACCAGGGCTGTGTAGTCGGAGTTGGGGTTTTCGTACCGGAGTCGAAGTACCCACAAAATTTTTTAGCATAACATTTTTTTAAATATTTTCAAACTAAAAAAAAAATTGTTTAGTTTAATTTCTTCGACCTTTTTAATATTATTTTTTCACAATAAATCTTCAAGCTCAAGGTCACTTTTATACAAAAAATATTTATTATTAATCCAATAAATATTTCTTTATCTCAATGGATAATTTGTTTAGGGTTTTTGGTTTTTTTAATTTTAAACAAATTTTTTAAAACAAAATCGTCAATTATGAAAAATAATAAAAAATTATTACATAAATTATATTCCATTTTTATAAACTTGTTGTATTTCCTATCTTATTCTTATAAATGAAATGTCTGTAATTTTGATTAATAATAAATATTTTTTGTATTAAAGTGACCTTCAGCTTAAAGATTTATTGTGAAGAAAAAAAAAAAAAAATTAAGAGGGTCTGCTTTAAAAATTTTGAAGTCAGAAAATGAGGTCCAATCTACTTTACATATGAGTAGGTGAGTTGCAAAACTCGTTTGTTTCAAAAATTAAAAAAATTAAGATAACAATTGATTTTGACAGCACGTTAGCACTTTATGATAATAAATATATAGATTGTATCGAACCATGTCCTTTTCTATGTTTTTTATGTGACCTAAAATTGCAGTTGGTAACAAAACAGAAATTTTCAAAAAATATCTCTGCATTTTCTATAACAAAACTCAATGGTTCACTATTGCTTGAAGCACTGTTCGAAAATAAACAGTACATTATTTAACGTTCGGCTCACACACCCAGGAACGATATCTATTTTTTTAGTGTGTGTGTAGACAGACACAACCCTTAATACCGTTCGTAACTATTTTCAAGAAAGAATCGAACATTATATAATGTTCGGATATTCGTTAAAAAACAGAACAATTGTAGTTCTACTGTAGACAAACATTATTTTTTAATGTACTATAATGTTTTTTTCGTGTGTGTACATATTTTGTTTTTGTAAAAAATGTTTGGTTTTTATTTTACCAGCCAAAAGGGACGAACAATAATGAGCCGAACTGAACACATTAAAGTTTGAGGATTTTCAAATTAAACCCGAACGGAATTTAATGTTCACATCTTTTGTTGAGTTTGATAAAAACAGTAATATTTTTGTGTTCGAACAATGACTAACAAGAAACGTTATTTTTTTAATGATTTTCTACACAAACACTATTAGCGTTTGTGTTTTTCACAAATCTACCGAACCGAACATTAAGAAACGATATTTAAAGTTTATTTTTGAACACTGGTTTGAAGTGCGCCAATATATCGTTGATAAAATTGAATCGAATTAAGGAATTAAAAAATGCAAATTTCATTTTAAATTCCAACCTTCAAAGTGAATGATAATAGAAAAAAAGGAAAATGAACTTGGAAAAATACATGATATTGTTCCGGTTATATTTCCCAACAATGTGGGGGTTAACCCCAAAAATGATTTGAGAATACTTTTTTCTACTCACTTTGAGGAAAATTGGAGCGGAAATGAAGGTTTACAATTTTATATTTTCTTGGACAATAATAATATTGATTATGACCTTTACTTATTAATTTAGACTTGGTGTTCTTTACCTTCTACGATAATAAGTCCAACAACAAAAAGTTTGCTATTTCCCAAAAATAATACAAGGCTTACAATACCTTTACTTTAATATCTTACTTTTCTCTTCTAAATGTTTCATACAAATTATACAAGTAACAACAGAAGACGCATCTGCATGTTTAAATTAAAAGATATTTAATTTTCCTGTGATGAATGATCAACAAAGTTGAACGAAAACCAAATGGCACATTGAAAACAAAAGACCACGCAAGGTATATTTACACAATGTAGACTCATTTGGGAGTGTATACATTAGGGGTATAACCAAAATAAGAACTTATCATTACGGTATGGGCAATGTTATACTGATATTAAAAATCGATATCAGGGGTCATTTCGGTCCAAAAACCTTCGGCAGCGAATGGAATTTCTGAAACACCAAACATTTTTTTTTTTTTTTTTTTAATTTTTATTACAAAGTAAAAAAATTAAAACAAGCTTAATTAAATAACTTATACATTATTGTTGTACATTATAAACTTCTAATTGAGAGTTCGTGTTGATTTACAGAACGGAAAAATGTTTTGAACAACTTTCACCGCCCGCTCAGCGCATATATTGCTGCGCTGCTGTTTAAAAATTCTTGATGGCTCCTTAACCGAGTGTCGAAGAAAACAGTTGTGAGCGTTATTAAATGTTTCCAATGACTGACTTAAAATTTCCAAGTTTTTTTCATCATAAAAATGGTCCGAAAACCAAACGTCATACCATGCTCCACAAATAAATTCACAAATTGGTTTTAATTCAGTTCGGTAATTTGTAATAAGTATATATGCTAAAATTGCTAGTATAGCATGAGAGTTCCAACGAGCATTGCTTAAAAATTTCTTAACTAATTCTGAGCTATATTAAAAAAAGAAAAATAATTAAAAATGTCTATGAAAATAATACATATTTTAACGCATATGTTTTATAATATAATTCCCTTTCTCTAGTTTCCAGAAGCAGATAACGCGGAGAAAACGTACAATAACATTACATAAAATTGTTTGTTTTTTTAGTTTGACTGTTGATTTTTTTTGGTGGGAGTCCTTCCCCAATATAAATATAAATTTTTATGGTGGGTATCCTTCCCTTGTACCGTTTTTTTGGTTTCTTTTTTTGGAATGCAAGGAATCGCCATTTCATAAAAAAAAAACACGAAATGCAAAGACCAGCATGGCTTTCGACGTTAGAATTATGGATTTCCTGTAAAACTGAAAAAAATTATAAGCTAAAACTTCATCGCGATCGGTGCCGAAACTTTTTGAACGCTCGCGAAAAAAGGAAAGCACATTGCTTCATATTTTTTTATGCACAATCTCACTATGATAAATCCTTTTTGATATTTGCAAAAAAATGCAAATGGTTATATCCCTAGTATACATGCTGCTCTATAAAAGGAACCAAATTGTCAAAATTGTCTTCATATAAAACAAAATCAATTTTACGCACACATGTAAAAGTTTTTTCTCATATACACGAAATTTGACGTTAAGGTTCCAACTAGGGGTAATCAGCTGACTAACATATGGGCCAACGAGTTTACCTTGTGTAAATTTACCTTGAGACCACGCTTCACAATTTAAAAAAAAGACCCCTAATGGTATTTGCCTCTACAAATTCAGAGGTAAGCAACACTAAGTACACCTTTACGTCTAAGCAAGTTTGACTTGGTGTTGTTTTCAACTCAATCTCGAAAACTACACTCACAATATTCTGTACGTAAAATTAAATGAAATTGTTATATAAAATAAATGAAAATTCAATTAAAACCGGTATACTTATTTTTCATTTATTGTTAACAAAAAGTTCATCTAATTTTTACTGTCAAAAATTCAACACCATATTCCTTAAAATCAAATAAATATTCAGTTATTTTGTAAAATTTTACTGTTAAAAATTCAATACCATATTCAGTAAAAACAATTAAATATTCAGCTATTTTTTAAAATTTTACTGTCAAAAAATGTACCCCATATTCAGTAAAAACAATTAAATATTCTGTTATTTTATGAAATTCAGTAATTTTCGTTTACTCCACAAAAGAGCCGAATTTCTAAAAAATGCCAGACAGACACCTGTCCGCTTGTTTTTCTTATAAGCGAGCGAGGGAGAATATTATTATTTACTTACTCTGTTACACACGTTTGTTTTACTTTTGTCGTACTCAGGGATGTTAGATGTGACGATTTTACGTCATTTTGACGATTTTTTTTGATGAATTTACCAAAATGACGATTGACGATTTTTAATGTAGAGTCACTTAGGTTTTGACGATTTAGTCCCGTCAATAAATTTAGTTTAAACTTTAATCCGGCATCAATTTTATAGCACCTAATTCTTTCAAGTAAAGTTTTTTCTTACCCAACGTTACCACATTCAAATAATTACTTACAAGTAGTGTAAACGTATTATCAACGAAAAATCGAGGAAACAGCTGATTGGCTGAATGTACAAAAATTGTGTGAATGTTAGTGAAAAGGTGTCAGTGTATTGAGTTTGTCGAACTTGCACTTACATGTGGAAACGGGGGTTAGTTTATATACGTATGTAGAGGCGAATATATATTTATACTAGCGGACCCGACGAACTTCGCCTCGTCCCAATTTTAAGCCTTCAGACAAACTTAAGAGTAATAATACAATACAAATATTTAAATTTTCAATGTGATTTATTTGAATAGAATCAGTAGAGAGCGATTTGATGAACAATGTTTTTCGATTTCTTTTCCGGCGCAAAAACAAATAACGAAGACGGTTTTCCAACACGCGAACATGCAACGTACAGCTGTCCGTGCGAAAAACAGGGAAATTCGAGATTAATCCCGCAGACTTCCAGTGATTGGCCTTGCGATTTATTCATTCTCATTGCAAATGCCAATCGAACGGGGAACTGAATCCGCTTGAATCGGAATGGAAGTTCAGTCGGAATAATGGGAATTCGTGAGATAAGGACTTCTTCTTCTTTGAATTTGCCCTTGATGATTGTCGCCTGAATCACATTGTTCATTAGCTTTTTGACGGACAACCGCTTACCGTTGCACATTTTTGGAGGATTGAAATTCCGCAACATGATTATGATCGATACCACCTTCAGCTGTAAATTATGCGGCGGAATTCCTGGTACATCAAGCGAGTTCAAAAATTCCGACGGGTAGCTGGTCGGTTCATTTTCGTCGGTGACGCAGTCAACAAATTTGTACGTATGCAGTTGTCCTGCGATTTGACTTTGAATAATAAAGTTAATCGAGATTTTTGTAATTTTGTGCAATGCCGGGGATCACTTTGCTGATGAGTTCCTCCTTGGACGATGTGAATTCACAAAAATTTTCAGGGAACGATATCAATCCATTCGAAATATCAACAGGAATTTGGCCGTTGCCAAGCTCCAGCAGTTGTCTCGAGAATTCAGCAGCCGATGGGTCGTTCTGCAACGCGACTCTCATGTTTGCTGTCAATTGCAACTTCTGGGCATGCCTCCACAAAGACGCCGATTTCAGGCACGCGTTAATTTCATCCGCGGCAGAAGATTTGGGGATGACGGGAAGTGTTTGAAGAAAATCTCCTGAGAGCAATATCAAAGCCCCACCAAATCGTCTTAAGTGTTAAAAATTCTTTATTTTTTGGTTTTGTATGATTTTATACTTAGGGCCTGTTCGTCGATAACGAATGAAGACTTCGTTCGCTTAAATTACATTTAAAACAAAAACAAATTATAAAATATTGTTTTTGTTTTGCATGTAAACTATGCGAACGAAGTCTTCATTCGTTATCGACGAACAGGCCATTAATATTTTTTTATGTTTTAATAGAGTGATTAATCCGTGTTGATAAAAAAAAACGATTTTTTATATGACGATTTTTGACGGTTTTTTTTTGTAACTAATGACGATTATGACGATTTTTTTTAAACTTTGACGATTATACGAAAAAAACATCTAACATCACTGTTAACAGTCTAATTCATAAACACTTCATTGCAGCTTTATAAGTCATTAATAAGCAAAAGCCGAAAAAGAGTATTTATAAATGTTTAATAGCCTATTAAACGTTTAATAAAAGTTTCATAAATTTGAAATATTTATTGTAGCCTTTACCCTTCTTTAAGCGTTTAATAAACTGATATTTCAATGTTTGTTAAAATAAAATTTTAATAATTGCATGAAAAATTCTTATTATTTATTTTAATAAAAAAGTTTAATACGCATAAAATTTTTTTTTCTAGAAAAACGATAACTTATGTTTGAATTAATTTTAAATATAATCAGCTTGATGGATTTTTTTGTAAAAAATAACTTGGGTCGCGAGATACTTATGTATGTTTTCTGTTAAAACTTAAAGTCATTATAAGTTTTTGCATAAATATATAAAAAGCTATTAAGATTTATTTCAAATAATGTAAACCTCTTTTTTACCAGTCATTACACTTATATTTTAACCCTTAAATGCCCACTGTATCTTTAGAGATACAACCATCAAAAAAATTCCCACGGGCTCATTTTTAATAAAAATAAAAATTAAAAAACAAAAGTATGTTTAGAAATCTTTAGAAAATTATCTAAAATTTATTTTTATTAAAAAAATTTTAGATTTTTATGTTTAAATTAGCCGTAAACTTAAAAAATTATATTTTTAAAAATCTGAATCAAAAGGTTTATTTGCAACGTTAAATCCCATATCCGAGCGGAAATTGAGGTCCAGAAAAAATATAAGGTGCTTCGAATATATGTCCAGACGCTATTAGCAATAATTAAAAAAAAAAGGTTCCGGGAACACGTCGTCAAGCTTTATCCAATGGTTGTATCTTTAAAGATACAATGTGCATTTACCAGCAAATAAAAAATTAGTTTTTGTTTACTTATGTACTGCTGTTTGATTAGTTTTATGTTGAAGCTTGCAGATAGAGAATTCGTTACGAGAGGCAGTTAGAGTAAAAACTGGGAGTCAGGAAGCATCTAATTGTTAATGATGTTTTCGATGCTTGCACTGACGATGAAATTGACCTTGATGCATTCGTACATGACTTTTTATCAACACGAAAAATGCAGATCAAGAACTTTCTCCTGATAGAGGTTATGGCCAGATTATGCAACATTTAACATTTCTTTTTCAGAAACTTCTGACACACATTGAAATTCATGATCTTCTATGTTAAGAGTGATAAAAGTAAATCCCAAATTTTCTGAGTTTGGTAGAGTTTTCTGGAACAAAGGTAATCTCCAAGATATAACAAATTTACTTAGAGGAACATATGGTTAGAGAATCCATTAAATATTCTAAAATAGATCAAATTAATTTAAGCGTAACGGACTTTCGTTAATGTATCGGAATTTTTTTCTATATGAGTTATTAAAAGCTTCCCAATTCTTGGGACTATTGGTTTGAAAAAAAATCATCGCTGCTGTACTATCATAAAAAGACAAATAAGCGGAAGAGGTTTTAATAAAATTCTTAAAGTAGTTCATTTTAATGATACAACTGAAAAGCCTTTTCAATATGATCCTAATACTGGCAGGCTTTATCTATCACGACCTCTTATTTAAACTCTCAATACAACTTTTGCCTCCGTTCCAAAGTTGAAAAGGCTATGTGTAGACGAACAAATTTACTCCAGTAAAGTAGGAAGCTATTTGAAGCAGCACTTGCCGAATAAGCCAACAAAATGGGGCTTTAAACTTTTTATACTTAGCGATACAATGGGATATGATAACAAATTTGAAGTATATAATGGCTCAGCTGAAACTTGTGTATTGTGTCATTGTATTCACAAAGTGCCCAGATTTAAAAACTATATCGTATGCTTCGACAATTTTTATAAAACAATACTCTTGTTAGTATATTCGCGTACACTGGGTCCGCTGATAATAAACCAGCGCCGCCGAAGAATAAAAAGAAAGTTGAAAGCTACCAAATTGCTCTGAACAAACAAGAATGTTCTGTTCAAAGAATTTAAGGGTTCTACCGCGGAAAAAATTACGTGTGTAACACCTTAAAATATGGGTCCTGGCCCACCTTAAAGTATATCGATCGCTTCAGAATCACTTTCTGAGTCGATCTGATGATGTCCATCATGCTGGCTGGCTGTCCATGTAACCTTGTGCGCAAAGTACAGGTCTCAATTGCATAGGCTCGTATTGACACAAAGACCAAGCCTATTGAATAGCCAAATAGTAGGACCACGAAACAAGATAGGGTGCAGTTTCTGCTTCCCAGAAACTATCAAACCGATTTTAATGATATTAAAAACATAAATAGAAACATATTTATGTGGACACATAAGCTATGCAGTTTTTTAAAAATAGGACCACGAGGGGAGGAAGGTGGCAAATTCTGCCTCTCACAAAGTTTCAAACCGTTATTAATGAACCTTAAAACATATGTGCTTTCATGATTATATGGACATATAAG
The DNA here is from genome assembly GCA_930367215.1 of Pollenia angustigena. Classification (NCBI taxonomy): domain Eukaryota; kingdom Metazoa; phylum Arthropoda; class Insecta; order Diptera; family Polleniidae; genus Pollenia; species Pollenia angustigena. Next base: position 216,321,457 of record OV884058.1, on the reverse strand, counting down.
CATGATTCTTCATGGGTCCCGAATAGGGAGCAGTCTCGAAAATGTGTATTTAAATACTGTGGTGTAGGGTATCATATGGTCGGGCTTGACCGATTATACTTTCTTACTTGTTTTTTAATTAAAATAAAGTAATTTCAAAGATGCTAGCTCATGTTTTCTTTGGTTTATATTAGTACTTTCGTATGAATAATACTTACGGGGGAGTGCCCAGTGTATCTTCTAAGATACAACCACTATTTTCTAAATAACTTTTAAAAAAAAATTTTTTTCGACAAAATTGGTACGCAGTTGATTTTTGTCGACCATTTTACACATCATATATTTTTTATATCAAAATCGGTGTCCTTGGGCATTTAAGGGTTAAAATGTCTTTAAAATAGGTATAGATAGTATTTGTTAAAGTAAACACAAAGTAGAAACAACATAGTATATCGTCTGTTGGTTACTGGTTTGCCGCACGGTACAGAAATGTTTTGTCCTACATGCTTTGAATATTTTAACTTTTGCATCGAAAATTTGATTCATAGCACAAAAAGTGACAAATGAAGCAAAACTTCAAATTAATCTATTACACAACTGTACTTGAAAGCAGTTCGATAAATCTTGAATATAAATTGTAGGATGTAAACAATGAGAACAAATATAGAAAGTCTGGTCGAATCAGACCGAACTTTTGAAACCCTAAACCATTTGCAAGTGTTGGTAGAATTATTTTCAAAAGTCGGCGCTTAAACAAAATTTGAACCTTTTACTACAAAATGTTATTGTAAGCTAAAGATTGATTGATGTAAGCGCCAATTTTCGGAATTTGATTAAGGTACCGATATTTATGCCAGATAAGGTCGTTTTAAAGTGATGTTCAAAACAGGGGTTTTATAAGTTTATGATGAGTTTGAGACCAAGTGTTACGAAATTTTGGTTACACGTACATATTACACTGGTCTTTAGCAAAAAGTCACCTTTTAATAAAAATATACATATGGGGGATTTCATGTCAAGTGAGCCAATTTTAAAATCGATGTCTTCCGATTTGGATGAAATTTGCACCATCAAAAATTTTTTTTTCAAAAGATTGATTAAATAGCTATCGAAGATACTTGGGACAAATTTTGCTTACACCAATAGGCAATAAGTTACATGGATGAGCAAGAACACCGGTATGGCCAAAATGTCAAACTTTGACCCTCTCTAACTCAGGAACTTTTTGACCGATCTTGTAGAACATTTGTGTCTAAGCTACTATCCAAAAGGACAAATATCGGTGCCAATTTTATTTAAATCGGAAGATATCGATTTCAAAAGTTGGGTCTCTTGACATGAAATCCCCCAAATATAAAAAATATAAAGAGCTTCGTTAGCGTCTCCTTTTTCTTCGCGGACATATTATTATGCCAAAGTTTATTTTTCTAGGCTTAAACTTGTTTAAATTCTAGCATTTAACCCGGTACTTTAGTAGAACCAAAAAGCGAAAGATAAATATCTAATTTCCCGTATTTCCTTTTTTGGATACTATATTTTCCCCCCATTAAAGTATCAAATATTTCAGTACTGTTGTGGCAGCCCACAATTTAGTACGAATATGTCAATGAATGGGGGAAAATGTTTTGTAAAAAAAGTACCAAAAATAGTGACGACTTTCACCCCTTAAATGTTCGAATTTCGAAAAAGTTCCAAATTCGTAAACGTATTTTTTTTTTGATAAGTTTCGAATGTGGTGTTAACTTTGTTTCTATGTTTATTGGTTCAAAAGATATATGTGGTGGCACAAAAATACTAAAATTAAGATTTTACCCGTTTACTCCCTAATAGGGCCGAATTAAAAAAAAAGTACCATACACCTGCCCGCTTATTTTTCTAAAGAACAACGATAAGTATTACATTTATTTTGCATCTCTTTTAGTTTTGGAGATAAAAGGTTACCGAATTTTCCCGTTTTTACCTTTTTTTACACCCTAAACATTCGAATTTCGAAAAATCCCGTCGCCTACTGGACAAGCATTTGACAAGTACATTCGGCCCTTAAAATCTTTATTGTCTACATATTTTGATATAAAGGCTCAAATTTTTTTTAACTTCAAACCAAAGAAACTTATTGCCGATAAATTATTCTCAAGAATTTTTTTTATATTGGCCTCTGGGAAAATATGGACTGATGGGCCAAAAGTTGTATGCGTTGCACTCACCTTAGCACAAACGTATAATGCCCTTTTCACTAATTTTGGTGTAGGGAGGAACCATAAACCGCATTGAAAAGGCTCTATTATAAAGAGTTCTTGTGTCTATAATCTATGGATAACTTGAAGCATAGAAAATGACTAGAGAGAATGTTAAGAAATTTCTGTATTTTTAGAAAATTGTTCTTTTCTTATTGTAAATATAAAGTGTTTTATTATTTCTAAAACCTTTTTTTTAATGTCCTTTTTGAGTTAAATGAAAATTTAACAAGCTTTTGCCCCCAGTCCTACTCCTTTAACATTAAACAGTTCGGTCATTTAATCTGCTTTAGGCTTCGCCTCTCAAGGTATTCTACAACTGGGAGTATAATGCACTTTATTCTTTAAACATTTCTTGGCAATTCCTTGATTTTGCACAACATTTTATTAAGGCCAGATTGTAGTCATGTTTATTTAATTCAATTTTATAACGATTGGTTTTTGTTTTACTCTTATTTATCAACTGGTTGTGCAAGGCAGTGTTTTAAAATGTAAATTGGGATAAGTGCAATATAAAATGGAAATTGGGTAGCTAGATAGATAGAAATGTCACCGTTCATAAAGCGGGGTACACACTAACGAGCATAAATGACAGTTTTGCTTTAATATTCGATTGCTTGATATTGTGACCGCTAGTTTTCGTCAAACGCTAAATATTTTGTGGTTGGCTGTTCACTGACTAAATTTTTAACCTTCACTTAAGCTCGATAGTGTGTATCCCACGTTAGGAACTGGATTGTTTCGGAATATTAAATTTATGTTAAAAGTAATGGTTTTATTAAACAAGCTTTTTGAATTATTTAATATGAAGAAGTTTTTATTAAAATAAATAAATAAATCCGTGAGTTGCAAAAAGTGTAATTGAAAATATTGAAAAAGGATTTTTTTATAAATCCAGCGTTGCCCGGCGATAAATTTCTTGCATATAAACATATGGGAATTAAATATATAGTCAACAAATTATTTTCTTATTTTTAACGTGCCTGCAAAAAGTGGTAAAAGTACGATTTATTACCTTATTTTGCCCCTAAAATGTACTTTATTGATTTACTACTTTTGTGTTAGGGAAAATTAAGGCTCAAATACCAGGGCTGTGTAGTCGGAGTTGGGGTTTTTGTACCGGAGTCGAAGTACCCACAAAATCTCGCGACTCCGGCTCCAAAATTTTTTCGCATAAAATTTTTTTAAATATTTTCAAACTAAAAAAAAAATTGTTTAGTTTAATTTCTTCGACATTTTTAATATTATTTTTTCACAATAAATCTTCAAGCTCAAGGTCACTTTTATACAAAAAATATTTATTATTAATCCAATATTTCTTTATCTCAATGGATAATTTGTTCAGGGTGTTTGGTTTTTTTAATTTTAAACAAATTTTTTAAAACAAAATCGTCAATTATGAAAAATAATAAAAATTATATTCCATTTTTATAAACTTGTTGTATTTCCTATCTTATTCTTATAAATTAAATGGCTGCGAGTGTTAAACGGCAAGCCCTCTGAGGAGATTGAGTGGTTGCAATCGAAACATGTCAGGGTAACCTGTCCGTAAACACCTGGGTAACCTGTCCGTAAACACCTGGGTTCGAGCCCAGATTGAGTCAAGAATGAAAAATTATCAGTAAATTTTAATTGATTTTCATGTTGTAAAATTCCATTCTTCATAAAAATAATTTAATGAAAATTAAATTTAATGAACTTAAGCCTAATTAAAAAAAATATTAAAAATTTGGATTAAAAACCATAAATAGTTCAATAAAATAACCACAATACTAATAAATTAAATGTCTGTAATTTTGATTAATAATAAATATTTTTTGTATTAAAGTGACCTTCAGCTTAAAGATTTATTGTGAAGAAAAAAATACAAAAAAAAAAAAAAATAAAAAATTTAGAGGGTCTGCTTTAAAAATTTTGAAGTCAGAAAATGAGGTCCAATCTACTTTACATATGAGTAGGTGAGTTGCAAAACTCGTTCGTTTCAAAAATTAGGATAACAATTGATTTTGACAGCACTTAAGCACTTTGTGAGAATAAATATATAGATTGTCTCGAACCATGTCCTTTTCTTTATGTTTTTACGGGACCTACAATTGCAGTTGGTAACAAAACAGACATTTTCAAAATATCTCTTTGCATTTTCTATAACAAAACTCAATGGTTCACTATTGTTTGAAGTGCGCCAAGATATCGTTGATGAAATGGAATCGAATTAGGGAATTAAAAAATGCAAATTTCATTTGACCTGGTCTCGTCATATTGAAGCGAAAATAACGGCTATGAAACTTAAAGCAGCTCAACTACATTGGCTTCTCGGTCGAAACTCAAACTTGTCTTTAGACAACAAAATTCTCTTATACAAGTCCATCATAAAACCAATATGGACATATGGCATCCAATTATTTGGTACTGCATGCGCATCTAACATCCAAAAGCTTTAAAGAAGACAGTCTAGAATATTACGACAAATTGTCTGCGCCCCATGGTATATACGTAATGATATTATCCACAGAGATCTTAATGTCCTCACTATCCAGGAGGAAATTAAAAAAAAATTCAATTAGCTACATCGATAAACTAATGGCCCACCCTAACTACCTCGCTCGGGGTCTGCTTCAGTTCGGAGGTCACCAGAGGCTAAAAAGAACCGATACTTTGAGCCTAACTAGAAGACATTTTTAAAACTTGAATACAGCAGTTAGTGGTTGCATTGGTAACAACTAAAAAAAAACAAGTAGAATTAAGATTTGAATATATATTGTAAATTTCGATAAGAAAGATTCAATAATAAAAATAAATTATTAAAAAAAAAAAAAAAAAATTCATTTTAAATTCCAACCTTCAAAGTGAATGATAACAGAAAACAAGTTAAAGGAACTCGGAAAAATACATGATATTGTTCCAGATATATTTCCCCAACAATGTGGGGGTTAACCCCAAAAATGATTTGAGAATACTTTTATCTACTTACTTTGAGGAAAATTCGAGCGGAAATAAGGGTTTAAAATTTTATATTTTCTTGGACAATAATAATATTGATTATGGAACGGAAATACCTTTACTTATTTTATTTAGACTTGGTGTTCTTTACCTTCTACGATAATAAGTCCAACAACAAAAGGTATGCTATTTCCCAAAAATAATACAAGGCTTACAGTACCTTTACATTTATACCTGACTTTTCTCTTCTCAATGTTTTATACTACACAAGCAACAACAGAAGACGCATCTGCATGTTTAAATTAAAAGATATTTAATTTTCCTGTGATAAATGATCAACAAAGTTGGACGAAATTTTCGACTAAGCAAATAAAATAAAACCAAATGGCATATTGAAAACAAAAGACTTCGCATCACAATTTAAAAAAGGACCCCTAATGGTCTTTGCCTCTACAAATTCAGAGGTAAGCAACACTAAGTACACTTGATGCCCTTTACGTCTAAGCAAGTTGGACTTGGTGTTGTTTTCAACTTTTCTATCTCGAAAAGTACATTAGATAATACTTGTGGGAATTCACACATCCATAGAGGAAAAATTCTGATTCCAGCAGTATTAAAAACGTATTTTGAAAAAACTGTGAATTGGTGTAGTTTATCTCTCACCTACAGAACTATTGTTACATTTTTAGCACTGTTTGTATAATTTTAATAAACTAATATAACTTTAAAAATATAATAAGGTTTAATGATTTATTTTCCTGGTGGGCTATAGTGTGTTGCAAAACTAGTTCGATCCCATATGGATTGTTGTAGAACTCGTTTCATTCGGAAATTAGTAGCAAAACTCGCTCGTTTCAAAATTAAATCTATGGGATAAATGAGAGAAAAAAAGATACATTTTAAAAAATTTCAAGACAATTGTGTTGTATATAAAATTTACCTTTGTCTCTAGTTTGGCAACGTCTAACTTTTCAAATGACTCATTATTTCTTACAATTATTGTAAGGTCTTTGTCATATCTTGACTCATCTTTAGCATAATTATTTCTATTTTTAAGTACCGAAATATGTTGATCATTTAGTATTGAATTATGAAGTTTTACGGCTGCCGGTACTGATGATTTATCCTTAAAGGTAAGGAAGTTTTAAGGTCAAATAAGAACCAGTCACATATACATACATTTAGCATCAAGGTTAGAGTAGGAGTCGGAGTCGTTGTCTTACTTAAAAAATTTCAGCGGATGGAGTCGGAGTTTTTACTTTTTATTGACGACTCCACAGCCCTGGCAAATACACTGATCAAAATACTTCCCAGTTGGCAAAATGGTCCTAGACGCAAATGTCGTCTACGATGTCCTCAGGACAATTTAGAATTTTTCGCTTATATAACATTGATGACGACAACTTAAGTAACAAAACGTGTATTTTGTCGTGCTTAAAATCGTTTTTTGCTTTGAATAATACTTTATTGATTACAACATAAGCGACCATTACATGCATGTTGTCGTGTTTCAAACCACATTGACGACAAAATGCATGCAATTGTCGGTCATCTTGTCTTCAATAACACTTGATTGAGGACAACATAAGCGACTACTTCATGCATTTCGTCGTGTTTCAAACCACATTGACGACAAAATGCATGAAATTGTCGGTCATCTTGTCTTCAATAAGACTTGATTGAGGACAACATAAGCGAAAAATAAAAGATGAAAGACAATACCTAAAATTTGCTTCAACTATTTCTTAAAAATAACGGGACAATAACGACAAAAGAAAAAAATCAAAAACAAAAAAACATGTAAAATTATTTAGTTGAATTTTTAAATTAGTAAAGGTTATAGTTTTGCTCTGTTATTTTTTAACAATTGTGATTTGCTTTTTTGTTTAGTATTGTTAATTAATTTGGTAAGTACAGGCAAAGCCCGGTATAACGAATGATATAATGTCAGCCCCTTTCGTTAAACTGAGAGATTCGCAATACCGAACTTTTTTTTAAATAAAAAATTAGCTAGATTTATCATTAAATCGAGCTTTGATTCATGTTTATTGAACTTGCATACGTAAGTACGTGTTAACATATTGGGGAAAATTATTTGTCTAAAAACTCAGTAATAAATGATTGTTTGTACCTATGAAGCATGCAAACTTTTTTCAACTGCTTTTTCTTGCAATACTCTCATCACTTAAAATTTGTGTAATCAATTTTATTTGCCATCTTCTTTAAAATGTAAATCGAAGACTGGTATTCCATACTTTTACGATATTAGAGAAAGACTTACAAGCACATTCAAGATTTAACCATTCGTTAAACCGGGACAAACAAATGTTGATCGTTCGTTATATAAGGTAACTAATGAAAAAATTTGCTCATTCGTTATATCGGATTTTCGTTAAAGTGAGTATTTGTTATATCGAGCTTTGCCTGCATAACTAAAATATCACAACCACGATATTTGCGTAGAGAAATTTATAATTCTGTAAATTTCTTTAATTAAAAACAAACATAAGCATTGTTTAGGAATATTTAAAAAACACATTTAGCACTTGATCAACAAGAGGGTTTTAACTTAAAATTTTTATTTTTTCACTTTTTAAAAAAAATCGACACGTTATAGTCATACCTACCCCCTGTAAAAATATCGTGCTATTTTGTCTACATTTTTGTAATGAAACGATTGGTGAAAAAGTTCTTTTTCATATACCTTTAATATTAAATTCAAAATTGTCTTGCTTCTATTGAAAATTTTAAAATTTTGAGTTAATACCCTCTTGTTGTTTAAGTGCGATATATAACAACCCAGCTAGCATTTGGCTGATTATTTTTTGTAAAAATCACCTAAATGATTCTTTTCAGATCAGTTTTGATGATTAAAAACTGATTTATCACCTGATTGATTAAAAAAGGATTCATATATGATTCATTTATATGTTTAAATAATGATTTTTAAATATTTTGAATTTTTGTTTTTGCCAAATGAAAAATTACAAAAAAAAAAAACTTTCATGTCAGCCAAACAAATAAAAAGCTAGGCTAAAAAAGAAGCCCAAAAATTATTGACAATTTATAAACCTAAATGTTAGTGCAAATTGTTTCTTATCTTCTTTGCGAAAAACCAATTACTTTTGTTTGGTTCAAGAGCCATAATGTTGAAAAATTAAAAAAAAAACATGACAATTAAAAAATGATATAAAATACATACATACATATGTACATATAATCAAAAACTATAAAATTTACGATTAAAAAATGGGACAAAAATGATTCAATAATGATTAGAAAAACTAGCATTAAATGATCAAAAAGGAATCAGAAAATTGTACCACAAATGATTCTTTCAGTTGATTCATCGGTAGGCTACCATTTTCTCACAACGAGAGTATCATTTATGATTAAAAAAAGAGCTCATATACGGGTATTTTGCCCTTGAAGCTGATTCCTAAATGATTAGATTATGATACAAAATGCTAGCTGGGAACGAAATAAATTTTAAAAATACATACACACATAAGTATGTACGTACGCAGTTGGCCATGTCTTGAAGACATCCTTGACGACGCGTGTACGACCATATAAAATCCTTGAGGACGCGTAGGCGACCGTCCAAGCAAATCTTCGACGACTTTTTCACACAATTGTCCGGAAAATCGTTCACGACTAATAAGCGATATTGTCGTCCATATGGTCGTCGACGACATAATAAGCGATATTGTCGCTTATATATCGTCAACGATAGCGTCGCCCATATGATCGTACACGACAGCGTCGCCCATATGATCATAAACGACTGTGTCGCCCATATGATTGTCAACGACATATGAGCGGTAATGTCGCTCATTAGTCGTGAACGATTTTGCGGACATTTTTGTGAAAAAGTAGTTGACGATTTGCTTGGACGGTCGCCTACGCGTCCTCAGGGATTTTATAAGGTCGTACACGCGTCGTCAAGGATGTCTTCAAGACATGGCCAACCGGGTTATCAAACATTGTGGTAGGATTAGTGAAATGTGTTTGTATGTGTCACACCGACGATGCTGGATGGAAAATCAAGAAATTTGGATATGAAGTCGAATTAGAGCTGCAAAACAATCGATAGTAATATCGATAGTACCGATAGTTTTATTTTTGGCTGACTATCGATAGTTTTTATCACTATCGATACTATCGAAAAATTTTAAAAGTAACTTCAAAGTTGATTCGATAAAGTCAACGAAACATTTTTAACAACTCATTCGATTCAAGTTTTAAGCAGTGCATAAAATTTTTAAGTTCTTTGGGAAAAAGGAAAGGAAAAAGTACTTCAGTTGACTAAACCTAAATTTGAGTTTTTTTTAGATCTTCATATGTATTCAAAAGTACACATGCAACAACAACTAGAAACAATGACCCCCTTGAGGTCTTCACAATCAAAATTACACACGGGTAAAGTTTCAATTATTTTGTACGACTTTTCAGGAAGTTACAGAAAAATCACTCTTTAAGTACATATCTTTTTTCAATGGGTAATAATTTTTGGAATAAAAACTTGAGTTTACTTCCGATCTGTGACATAAGAAATTTTTAGGAACAAAAACTTAAAAAAAATATAACCGCAGATAAGTGATGATTATATTAGAACAGGAGTAAATTTTCAAAAATAACCTTAAAAACTTAAAGCACTTTTTCTTTATTGCCACAGAATTATGTACTAATTTACATATTAAAATAATGTTAATCGTACCTACCTTGTTTATTCAGCTAAAATAATCTTAAGTTTAAAATAAAATAGCAGCCAGGGTTCTTAAATGTGGCTATTTTTTTACCTGCTTGTCATTTTTTTTCTAAACGAAAGTCTTAAAAAAATTAATGTTGTTATCTTGTAAACGACTTTATTCTACTTCCTTAAAAAAAATTTATAAATAATATGAATACATTTTCAACGCATTTTCAAAAAATTTTATATGCTGCGGTTTATACCTGAAAAACGTTTTATGTAAATGAAGTTTTAACACTTTTCCATTTTTTACCACCTTCATTGACTACCATGTTCACAGAAATGGCACATTGAAACTTTTCGACTCTATCGATAGTATCGATAGTTTTTAAGCTAACTATCGAAACTATCGATTGGGCCGACTATCGATAGTTTTGCAGCTCTATTCGAGCCTTTTTATGTTTTTTTCTGCATATTTCGTAATAATAGTTTTAACTAATGTCACATTGAGATCCTTTTGAATATTTGAGTTTTTAACATACCAAGGCGCAGCTGTGATTATTCAAAGAAGTTTGTTTTGGTGCCTGTGAATTTTTTCATTATTAGAGGCCGAGGCTGTGCCTCATAACTGAATACCATAGCACCAGATTGGCTTTGAGATGGAGTATTAAAGCAGAAGTTTGCAGGCGAGACTGAAAACAGAGTTTCTTCCAATAAGCCAATGAATTGGGATGGCTTTTAATTTTATTCGAGTTAATTTTGCCTCTATATGGCCTTTCCACGTTAAACGCCGATCTAAATGTATACCGAGTAGAGTTGTCAATTATTCGCCTTTCAACTTTGTTCGAATAATTCAAATAATTGTTTTTGTTCGTTCGATCAAACGATTAAATCTAAAAAAAATATTCGATTAATCGATGAGAATAAAGAATAAAAAATATTATTTTTACAAAAAAAATACGTTTTTTTAATATATGCCATTTATCTACAATTAACTTCTTTATTTTTATAATTGCTTGTCAAATATTTGTTTATTAAGAACATAAAATACATTTTTGAAATAAATATGAGTACTTAACACGATTATTTACAACCAGGGCTATGGCTACAATATTTTTAACTTTTCTAGATTTTGTAAAGGGTGGTCCAACCATTATGCACGATGTTAATTGTGAGTCGCACCTTAATGTCAATTTTTTTGCCAAACTTAATTTGACATTTTTTTGTTTCATTATTTGACAAAATCAAACATGGAAGCCTTTAACGAAAATGGGCGTTCAAATTCAAATGCATTTTGGGCACTTCATGGTTTTATTGGTTAGCATAATCGACCAAATGTGTCCAGAATCGGGAGAATTGTGCGTAAATTTAAGCAAACCGGGTCTGTAGGAAATGTGAAAACACCTGTGCATGCTCGCGCAGTTCGTTTATGGGCTGGTGACGACATCGGGTCGCATTTCTTTGACAATGGTGTTCGCTATCACGATATGATAACGGACTTCTTGTAGCCAGAAATTGATTATATGACCATTTTTGCGCTCTTTTGCGCGAGAAATTTAATGGTCGTGTTAAAAGAAAAATTATATGTCAATAAGCCAAGAACAATTCAAGAGGTAAAATTTAAGATAATTCGGCACATTATTGAAATTGAACCTTAATTTTGTCTCAGAATCACTGAAAATATTGACCATTGGAAAGAGGTATGCCAATGTAGCCGTCGCGAGCATTTGGCCGATATTTTGTTTCAAACATAGTTGTCATAGATCCTTCTATAACAATAAAAAATGTTAAGATACTTCTCTGAAATTAAAAACGTATCAGAATAAATCAAATTCTAAGCTTTTATTTTATTTATTTTTTAATAAAAAAAATTGTTCGAATAATCGACATTTATTAATCGATTTATTCGTTATTCGAAAATCGCTACTTTAAAATTACTCGAACAAGAGTTTGGTTTTGTTTGATCGATTAATCGAATTGTTCTTAATCGGCTGACAACTCTAATACCGAGATATTTTACATGCTTTTTAAATGGTAGAACCAATGGTGATGCACAAGGTGACTTGAGTTTTTATGGCGGAAGAGGCAATTCTTTGATTGATTACTGCATATGTTCACACAGCTTTCTTTCCTTTATTGATAATTTTGTAATTGCAAGTAAACTATACTCTGACCACATGCCCTTAAAACTCAAAATCAATATTCCAATAAGCCGCGTAAATTTTTTACCTACACCCATTCATAGATTTTACTGGAGCAAAAATCATGCGTCTAGATTAGGGCTGCCAGATGTTTGAACCTGTCAACCAGGACACATGGAAAAAATGGATAAAAAATTATACCAACAGAAAAGTTTTGTTTTTTAATACATATGTATGTAGTATATCGCACCCTAAATACTAAAGGGTCACAACTCAAAATTTTTCAGAAATGACTTTTCATAAACTAATTATCAAAAGGCATAGCATAACTTTCTTCAAATTGGACTTTTTTAATAAGGGAACTAATTTCTTTTTTTAAATGTTATCACCATTTTTACATAAACAGTTTTTTGGCTCTCCTGAAAATTTAAGAATTTTGAGTTGTTACCTTTAAGTATTTAGGGTGCGACATGTAAAAACCATCCAGTTTTTATTTTTAAATCCAACAATATATAGAAAACAAAAATTAACGTGTACATAAAAACGATGAAAAATAATAAAAAGTTGAGCTTAAAATGTTCTAAACTAAAATAATTTTCAGAAGACTGCACTTTTTCTAGAACTGCATTTCGGTCTTTGATATAGTTATAAAACAGGCAGCATGTCATATTAAAATCAAACTTACATTGAATAATACTCTCCAGTGTTTCAGTCTTTAACGAGTTTCTTTCTTTTGTCCATTGAGCAGACTAAGTACTCAACTTGAAAAAAATCAAACTCTTTCGATTTTTCTTCAACCAACTGGACAACTGTCAAACTAATCAATTGGCTAAGCCATACACGCTTTGATTTGGACAACAACCGACTCAGTTGACAATTGAATTTAAACGTGTTTTCGATTAATTATAAAAGTTGTTTACACGGTATTACTTTTTACAGTAACTAGTTGAAACAAAATTTGAAAGAGGATTGACTATCATCTAATATTATTGAAAGCTTTTACCAGCTTTACACCAGATAACAGTTGAATTTAATTAAAGTTCTTTATACAATTACCTTATGTTAGCAGTGTTATAACAGAAATCTTAACCTTTGTAAACAATTTAAACCAGCAAAAAACAAATTTGTTTGTCTTGACCTGTACAAAAAACCAGGACAATTTAATAGTGGACCAGGACACCAGGACAAGTAGTCTAAAACCAGGACAATCCTGGAAAACCAGGACGTATGGCAGGCCTAGTCTAGATATGCCGAAAAATTAAATGAACTTTGTTGTACGCATCCGTGGATGAGTTGTTATTAGATATTAAAAGTAAAATCATACACTCTGCAAACAAACCGAATCCAAAATTATATTTTGAACCGAAACAAAAGTGGTTTGACTGGAGATGTGCTCGTTTCAGAAAAAAGATGTTAGAAAATCAAAAAAATTTCCGTAAGATATGCTCAAACGCCAACAAAATTAAGTATATGTCGTCTAAAAGGAAATTCCTTAATGTATGTCGTAATACTAAACTTAATTATTATAATGCAAACATAGTCAAATTAAATACGATTAAATGCAGTAAACAGTGGTGGAAATTAGCCAATGATTTAAAAGCTCGTACTCTATCAACTCGTTGCAGTCTAAACGCAGATGACTTCCTTCAATATTTTAGCAGTATATTGGTGAATCCTGACCCTATGGTTTCAGTTCAATGGTGTTTGCCCTGCAACATTGATCCGTTTTTGGACTCGCCGATCGAACCTTGTGAACTTATCTCTGTTCTAAAGACCCTTAAGGATAGTAAGGCCCCAGGGCAAGATGGTATTAGATACGAGTTCTTGAAACATGCGCCCTATGCTTTTACAAGTAAGCTACTTTATGTCCTAAATATAATTTTTATTAAGGAAACTATACCGTCAAGTTTTAAAGAGGCAATCCTTGTTCCATTACTGAAGAAGGGTGACCCCAACTAATGGATACAACCTGCAAGATCTTCAACGGCATTCTGTTAAATCGTATTACAGCCTGGACAAAAAAATACAATATTCTGAATGAATATCAAGCTGGTTTTAGGAAAAATTATTCGACCATTGATAATATTTTTAATCTAACTAATATTATTCATTTAAACCAACTTAATGGAAAGAAGACATATGCATTTTTTGTTGACTTTTCCTCCGCTTTTGATTTGAAACCAAGAAATTCTTTGTTCTACAAATTGTCGAGTCTGGGACTATCATCAAAAATAATAAGAATTCTTATGAAATCGTATGCAGACACTACAAGCAAAATTCTTTTCAACCACACCCTCTCCAATGCTTTTAATGTTAATCTTGGCGTTAAGCAAGGATGTATCTTAAGTCCAATATTGTTTGCTCTCTACATGAACGATGTAGAAGTTGTGAATCTCTCAGTGAAAACACTAATGTATGCGGATGACATTGTCATCTTATCTGACTCCCCAGACGGCTTGCAGAATATGATTAATTCCTTGCAGGCATACTGCAGCTTATGGCAATTAAGAGTTAACATGTCTAAATCCAAGATTTTAGTTTTTCGTAGTGGCTCAAGGATTCCCAGAAATATAAGCTGGTCATATGGTGAAGACAGAATTGAAACTGTAAACTCATATACATAACTATCTGGGGATGAACCTTTGTTACAATTAATCCTTCCGCGTCCATTTGGAAAACAAACTTTTAACATCTAAATTGGCAATCTCATCCCAAAATTTCAAACATAAATAAGCTAAGAATCTTCACTAAGGTATCTTAGACTAAGGTACTTTAATAAATGCCAACTGAGTCTAGCGGAGGTGTTGGATATTCTCAACGGCCTAACATTTTCTTTTGACATCCTTGCTAACTATTTAGAGACTTGTTTAAGATACAGAAGATTAATAATTAATTAATTTGAATAATATTAATATGTTACTACTTGTTGCATGTAAAATGTCATTATTTATATACATATGTACATAAGACATTCCCTTGTTTATGAATTTTTTTTTTTATTTATTTTTTTTTTTTTTTTGCTTATATTTTTATTTTTTTCTTTATCTCCCTATTTTGCCAGTCTGGCTAACAACCAATATGTTAAGCCATTTAAAGATAACAAGTATTTCTATATTTAAAATTTGTAATTATGTTTATATTATCTATTAAATAAATAAAATAATATTTTACATGCTAATTTTTGCGGTTTTATTTGATTATTGATTTCAATAGGGGGGC
Organism: Pollenia angustigena; assembly: GCA_930367215.1. Lineage (NCBI taxonomy): Eukaryota > Metazoa > Arthropoda > Insecta > Diptera > Polleniidae > Pollenia > Pollenia angustigena. Next base: position 216,306,251 of record OV884058.1, on the reverse strand, counting down.
ATGATTCCCGAAGGTGAATGCAATATGTACGCATTTTTGCTCATTGACCTTTATCCTCCATTGTTTTAACCATATTTCTGGTTGAAATATGTGATCCTGTAAGTAACGCGATGCTTCATGACGGTTTTCGTGCACGCTTAGAAAAGCTCTATCATCAGCAAATTTTGAAGTTTGGGTGTAGTTGTTTGTTGGCATATCCGAGTTATATATTAAGTATAAAAGTGGGTCCAGGATGCTTCCCTGAGGGACTCCAGCGTCAAGTGGCTGAGGAGAGCTTAAACAATTACCTTCTTTAATAATTAACTGACTAGTAGCTTTCTAACAGCTTGTGTGTGTTTGCTGGTAAATTTTGCTTCCATTTTTGTTATTAGCTTTCATACCAGACTTTATCAAAACTTGAAAAACATCGCTGAAGAGAGCGGAACAACATTTTCTTTCTTCAAAGGCTTTTCTCATAGCGCTTACTATTCGATGGGTTTGTTCAATTGTGCTGTGTTCTCTTCTAAAGCCGAATTGGTGGTTAGGAATACATCTATTTTCATTTTCATTTAAAATTGAAATTAATTTTGACACTAACAGCTTGTTAAAGAGCTTTGATATATAAGATAGTTAACTTTTAGCCCTATATGACTCAAATTGTGTGTGAACCTTTCCTGGTTAAGGTTTCATGGTGACTAAGAAAACCTTCCACTTTAGAGGTTAGTATTCAAGGCGTAAAATAGCATTAAAAATTGAAAGAATAATTTTCTTTGCTGTGCTGGGTAGCTCCAAAAGCATTTTGTTACTGATGTTATCAAAACCTGGGGCTTTCATGGGGTTTAAATCACAAATAGCCTTTTGGATTTTGTTTATCTCAGGAAACAGCTGCTCTAGCAGCTACAGGTGGGCGCAGTATCCTGAGCCATATTTTTCAAATGATTAACAAACACATTTGCTTTTTAAACATTATTTCAAGAGACGCTGGACATCTGTGGAATATATTTTTAATTTTTTATTTTTTTTTTTGGGTCAATACTGGAATGTTGAACAGCTATTTTCAGATAACTGTCAAAATTAACAATAGAGCGATCTACATTCTCCGGTGTACACAGAAAAAACTATTGCCAAATTATTTTCAAACAAACGCTTGTTTGAAAATTTTTTTAATTTCAATAAATTTTTTTACTGATTCAAACAATATTTTTGTTTGATTTTGATTTAACCAACAAAAATGTGGACAACTCTTCAAAAATGTAATAAACGCGTTATTGGTGTCAAGTTTTCATAATTTTGTATGAAGTATTTAACGCTCTTTAATGTTGTCGTCTTTTTTGCAACACTTCTTTATATGAAATATAAGAACAACAACAAAAAACACACACCGTCTATTTTTGGACGCTTTAAAAAAGTGCAGCTATAAGAAAAACAATAGCAGAAACAACATTACAAGAAACAAAATCCCGTATTCAATTTTTTAAAACTGTTTGGTTAAATACATCAAATACAAAAATAGAATGATGACGAAAAACATATCGAGTCGGTATGCTGCCGTTTTTGGGTTACATTTCTTCTTTAGCAAAGGAAAGGATACAGCAACAGAGAGTGATAAAGAAAAACATTGTGTTGTGTGTATAAATAAGACTTCGTTCAAAAATTATTCCAACAAAAAATATGTGTCTCAAAGCCAGCTGGCGGCTCTGCTCTGCCGTCATCTTCTCATACAGTGCTTACTTGTGTGCGCGTCATTGCTTGTGCAAAAACTTTTTTTTTATTTTGAAATTTAGTATATGAATTTCAGTAAACTTTTTGTTTGATTCAGTTAAATTATTTGCTTGAAAAAATCAGTGTTTTTTTCAATAAACAAAATGCAAATAAATTGTTTGGACCGATTTCAGACAAAAAATTGTTTGATTCTACAAATTTTTTGTTTGAATTGGAAAAATATTTTTTTGCTGTGTACTAAAAAGTAAATCAATCATAATAAAATTCTCCTTCTAATTTCTTTTTTAATTTATTTCAAGTACGAATTCGGAATTGAATCAACTTTACAATACTTGAATCAAGAGCATTTTGAGATTGGTTCAATCTTAGTTTTACTTAAATCAATCTTATTTTCTGATTCTTTCAAGTACGAATTCGGGATTAAACATGGATAAATTAAGGATTTTGCACTTAAATTAATCTTTCTGTAGTTGATTACCGTATTATTTAAACCGCTTCGGATTGATTTAAGTACGGATGGATTTTCTTTTGAGTGCACTTCTTTTAAGTTTTGCCCAAAGTTCGAGTTGAATTATAAAAATTACTAAGAATAATTAGTATTGTGGTTATTTTGTTGAACTATTTATGGTTTTTAATCCAAATTTTTAATATTTTCAATTAGGCTTAAGTTCATGAAATTTAATTTTTATTAAATTATTTTTCATGTTGTAAAATTCCTTTCTTCACAAAAATAATTTAATAAAAATTAAATTTCATGAACTTAACCTTAAAACCATAAATAGTTCAACAAAATAACCACAATACTAATTATTGTTAAAGCTAAGGCACGAGCTCTATGTGTACATTTGTCCTTCAAGTTGTGCTGAAAAAGGTCAACAGAAAAGAGAAAGACAAAGGGAAAAAACAAAAAAAAAAAAAAAAATGTACTTGGACTTCAAGAAAAATTCTTGACGAAAGTACGAAAAAACAGAAGTAAAGGAAAAAAAAACATGTAAAGTCGATTAAAATGGATAATCATACAGGAAATCAAATTTCGATCTACCAAATGTTAAAATACAATTTGGTTTAAGGATTGATGTTTGACTAGTGACGTCAGCAGTCGTCGATGGCTGCGAGTGTAAGACGGCAAATCCATCTGAGGAGATCGAGTGGTTGCGATCGAAACATGTCATGGTAACCTGCCGGCCAGGGTTCGAGCCCGAGCCACGTCAAGAATGAAAGATTATCAATAACAATTTTAGTTAATTTTCATGTAAAATTCCTTTCTTCACAAAAATAATTTAATAAAAATTAAATTTCATGAACTTAAGCCTAATTGAAAATATTAATTACTAAGAATTTTTCATATTGAATACAAAATTTTACAGGTTTTTTTCTAGTTTCTCCATTGTGCAATGAAAAAAGAAATCAATTGAATAATTAGGTTTATTAAAGAGATTTATTAGTCAACAATTTCAGTTATAATAAAATTTATTTCACATTTGTTTCTCAAAAAGGAAAATAAAAAAAGTCTAGATTTTGATTTCTATTGCAATAAACAAATTCCATTGCCTATTTTCAGGGGTGGTCATTAAAAACGTTGATTGAGTTTTGTCAGTTGAATTTCAAAACATCAAGCTAAAATGTTCAAAATCATGTTTTAAATGAAAATTAATGAATAAATGATTGAGTGAAAATGTAAATTCATTGCTTTTGCCATTCAAACTAACAACAAAGCTCTTCTAAGCACATAAATGACAAGCAAAAATATCTGATAACAATATGTTGCAATGGAGAAAACTCTAGTAGAATAAATACACAAAATTATACCAAATATAAAATGAAACATGCAAATTGATACTTTGCATTACTATTTTTATTTTTTTTTTAAATAGTAACTACTCGATTTTGTTTTGTACTAAAATTTTCACTTAATATTACAATTCTGTGTGGGTGTTTATATTTAAGTATGTGTTGCATAGTTTTAGGGCCAAAGCAGAAAAATAAACTACAGACATTTTATTTCAAGGTTTTAAATGCAAATTTAATTTGCCGAAACGATGATTTATTCGATAAAATAAAGTGAAAGGATAAAGGCAGAGATAGAAAAAAACAGGATACAAAAATGAAAATTGTTCAAAATAAAAGTTTTTTAAATTCGTCAAAACGACATTTGGGGAAAATAACGTTTTGGAAAAGCCGTCAAGTCAATATAACAGAAAACGAGTTAGTATTCCTCAGAAGTAATTTATATATATAAAAAAATTAAAGCATAATTTAAGGCTTTCAAATTAAATAAACAATTAAAGCCTATTTTTTTTTTTTTTTTGTTTAATTCTGTTTATTGACTAATTTAATTACTTGACAATATTAAGTGCTAGAAATTATTTTTGAAACTAAAAAGCCTAATTTAAGTTCAAATTTATTATACTAACTAATTTAATTATATATCATAATTTACTGCCAGCAATTATTTTAAAGTTTTGTTACAAAATGTGTCATAAACCACATAAAAATAAAAAAAAAAACATTAAACTAATTATTTATTACTAAACAGTTTTTGCAGACAGAAAACCTTTAAAAAAAATATATTTTATTAAATACAAAACTTTTCTATGTTACAAATACAATACATTGATATTTCTCATGGTATACGATTTACACTTTGGTAAATACCTTCTAAAATTGTAGCATGGGTATATCAACATTTAACAACATTAAAAGCTTTGTTTAAGATATGCATACATATCCAACAAAATAAACATTTTGTGTGACTAGAAAAGACAAGGTCATCAATAAATACTACATATAACGCATAATATATATCCTAAAAGAAAAAAAACTATATAAAAGAAAGCATATTTTTTGGCATAGTCATAAAACTTAGTCTGTATAAGTTAGACAAGGTCATGCGAACCATTTGAGCAAAAGAACATAGCCAAATGAAAAAAGTAAACAAATCCTTAAAATATGCAAATATAACCATATGATTATAATAAAACATTATTGTAGGCAATATTTTGCATTATTCATAGTGTGTAACACAAGTTGGTTATAAATAGGGAGCGGAATTATATGCATTGATTACTTAAACAATTAAAATAAAATATCTATGCCTTAAGCCCTTATGCCACTACATTTTTAATGCATTGTTCAAGTTTTGATGAACAGTGCAAATATAAAGTAAGAGAACAATTTACCAAGTGCGAAAAGTTCAGCTGTATTAAGATAAATGGCAAACTGTCAAAATTTTACTAAAGTTATCGATAAAAACAAGAAGTTATGTCAGAAAATATGTAAAATTGTTCAACTTAAAATTGACATTTCAAGCTTGAAATATTAAAAGTGTTGCTGAATCAGCGGTTTATGGGAAAATTTACCGCGATTTCCCGCTTTTTTGTTTTTAGGTTTCTCATAAACAAAAAGTTGGCAACATTTAATAAAATTAACAGAACAGGGATGGCTAAGTTGTTTTAATTGTACTTTTTTGTTGATAGTTTTTAAACTAAGATTTATAATACCTTTTTCTGGTGTTTTTTTAAGAAGATAAATAAAATTAATTAGTAAATAAATTAAGTACAATTAGGGTAAAAAAGTACAATTTTTAAAGGTTGTTTGTACAATTTGAAAAATTCCCAACGCCATCCCTGAAAAAATCCATAACAAGAGAAAAAAAAACACTAAAAAACTTTGTTTACATTTTTTATAGTTTGCTCTTTCTAGCATTTAATGTTTCTTTCTATCAATTCTATATCAATTAATTAATAAAAAATATAGTGTCATAAGGGCTTTAAACATAATATACATTACTAGCATTTACTTTTGAGAGGGTTAAAATGTTTAACGAATATTTTCTGCATCAAATTTTACTAGGGGTCTTCTAAGGCCAAAAGTTCGTGCAATGTTTGTAAAACGGGGTTTCGAAAAATTAAAAAATTTCAAGGCCCGGAATTTCGAATATCCGTTTTAGATACATTGCACGAACTTTTGGTCTTAAAAGACCCGTAGTAAAATTTGATGCAGAAAATATTCGTCAAACATTTTAACCCTCTAAAGTGACCTTTTAGTATACTTTTGTGGGGAAGTTAAAAAAAGGACAAAAATTACCCCTTAAAATAAGTTTTAGAGGGTTGATATATTTTAAGAAAAGAACCGCCATACAATTCTGCTAAGACATCTGAAATAGTATTTTAGCTCAGAAGTACATTTGGTATATTCTGTTTTTGACTTTTACCAAACGCCTTTTCAAAAATTTAAAAACTTTAGGGGCCAATATTTTGGGAACTATTTGCTCCCAATAGTTAGTTTCATTTCGCGTTGCAAGTATTGAGTTTTTTCACAGTAAAAAAAAAAATGAATTTAATTTAAATCAATTCAAATGAATAAAGCAAAAATGAATTTCAATTCGTTTCCAATTTAAATGAATTTGCTAAAGTGAATTGCAATTAATTATACAGATTCATTTGAGTTGAATTGATCATTCAAATGAATCATAACAATGAATTGAAATTCAAATGAATGAAATTAAAAATGAGTTGCAATCAATCAAATTCAAGAGCTGATCTAGGGGGAATTACTAAAATTTACTAATTTTATTGCAGTTTAAAGTTTTTAATACAAAAAGTAAAACAATTTTCCAATTGTAGTAAAAGTACTAAGAATTTCGAGTAAACGAACACAGCTTTGACAGCAAAAAATGTTGTTGAGATTCAAAGCTGCTAAAATCTTTAAAATTCGATTGAAAAATTTAAAAAAAAGAAATGTTCCACAATATACAAATATGAGATTTTTGAAACAAAAAATTATTGTTAACACTCTTTAAGAATTATTTTCACACTATTTGATAAAAATAAAAATTAAAGTTTTTGATAGGATTTTCGCCTTAACCTAATAATTCAATTCCTATTCAGCCGCTAGCTTATAATCCATTCCAGTATAAAATCAATTCCATTTTCAATCAATTCAATTCAAATGAGTTAGAAATAAATTGCTAATTCATTTGAATTAATTCAAAATCAATACAATTCAAATGAAACTGTCAAATTAATTGCAATTCATTCTACAAATTAATTTTTACCAAATTCATTTGAATTGACTCAAATTTCATACAATTAATTTTTTTGCGTGAAAATAATTAATTTAATATTTGCTTATTCAGTGCATGAATAGTTTGCGAATTAATTCAAAAATTAATAATTCATTTACAGCTCTGATAGAGTTGTACTCTGTTCATTTTGTGAAGAAGTTCCGAAATGTTTTTGTCAAAATTTTTTACAACTGCGAAATAATATAAGCTGCATTTATTTCATGTGGAATCTTAAGCAAAAGAAAAAGAGTATAAACTTAATGGCCCATAACGATAGTCATAAACAAAGCATACTTTAACAGTTCTCAAGTAAACTTTTGCTAAAAATATACTTTTGATCTACTATAGACAAGCAAAAGCATACTTTACACGTTAAAACCGGTGTTAATTTTAAAACTTGCTGAAGTAGTTTTAACTCATTTAACAACAGCATCAGCTCTTTTTGGCAAATAAAAAAGTTCTTGCAAAAAGTTAAAAATGTTTATGTTACAAGATATTGGTCGATATTTTGCAATTATTAATGTTTTGGAAGAAAACTTTAATGGTAAGAATCACAAGATACATATTAAAAGGCCCTAATTGTGTAAAATGCAACGCCAAAAATTACATTGCAAGAAAAACAAAGTCAAATATATAAATTCACATTGCGTTTTTAAAATTTTCAACGCCACAAGATATGCAGTGTTTTATTATATATTAATTTTTAATATCAACTGCTTAGTGCCGGTTCACACACGTCAAGTTTGACTCGTCAAGTCTTGAGCTTTTAGGAGAGAAGGGAAAAGAGAATGCCAATTCTTTTCCCCTCTCTCCTAAAAACTCAAGACTAGACGAGTCAAACTTGACGTGTGTGAACCGGCACTTAGAGTTGCCATTTCAAATTATTTTGTTGTTTGTTGTATGAAACAATTTTCTACATTTGAGGTGGCACACAGTTATACTATGTTGACACTTGGGTTCTTAAACGCGTTCAAGCAGCTCGAACGTGATTAAGCTCTAATCACTTCAAAATCGAGACGATTACCCATACATTGAAGTGATTTGTTAATCACTTCAAATTGACATGATTACAACTAAATCACTTCATAAGCCACATAGAATCCACTGAACATACCCCAAACTGAGTATAATGTAGAATCGCCAACATGATCGTATACAACCGGCCACGATCTCTGCTTAATCTTTTTATTTTTTTTCCTTGAATAATTCAAAAATTTTCACAATTTCATTATTAAAACAAGTAAGAAAGAATAGTCGGTCAAGCCCGACCATATGATACCGACAGTATTTAAAAACACATCATGCTGATGTGTCCATGTAAATATGGATTTATCTATGTTTATAAACTTCATGAAAATCGGTTTGAAAGTTTGTAAGAGGCAGAAATTGCCCCCTGCCTTCCCTTGTGGTCCTATTTTTTAAAAACTGTATAGCTAATGTGTCCCTATAGATATGGATCTATCTATGTTTTAAATTTCATTAAGATCGGTTTGAGAGGCAGATATTGCCCCTATCACCCCTCGTGGTCCGATTTTTTTTTTAAATTTGTACATTTTGTGTCCATATAGATATGGTTCTATCTATGTTTTAAATTTCATTGAAATCGGTTTGATAGTTTCTGAGAGGAAGAAATTTCCCCCTATCTTCCCTCGTGGTCCTACGATTCGGCCCATTTTCAATAGGCTTGGTCCTTGTGCCAATAAGAACCTATGACCCAAATTTCATCAAATTATCTCCAAAATTGCGACCTGTACTTTGCGCACAAGGTTACATGGACAGCCAGCCAGCCGGACGGACATCGTTAGTTCGACTCAGAAAATGATTCTAAGACGATCGGTATACTTTAAGGTGGGTCTAGGACCAATATTTTAAGGCGTTACACACATCAGCACAAATGCATAATACCCTCTTCACTATTGTGATGTGGGTATAATGATTAAAATAATCTTCTGATAACTTTATAAAAGCATTTTTATCCATTTTTTAAACTTTTAATAAATATAAATTTGTTTGTTGTGTTTTTTTTCTTAATCATCTGTCATCTTAATCATCTCAAATGTAGTGTGGACGGCTTTGATTAACTTAATCGACATTTTGCTTAAACGCGTTTAAGAACCCAAGTGTGAACATAGTATTAAAGTCGGTTCAATTTAAAACATACTTTAATTTCGATTATAGTAGCAAAATAATTAAAAAAAAAGTTTTTATTTTAAAGTTGTTCTTAAAAAGAACCGACTTTCGCGTTTGACTATGATTATGGGTCCATATTAATTAAGAAATTAAAAATTTAAATAACGCAACCGGTAACAGTTTTTCATCTAAATTTACTTTCTTTTTAATTAAATTATTTTTTTTAGTAAAATACATGTTGGGTGTGTTTTCAAACGCAAAACGATGTCGCACACTTTGAAGGAATAAAAACTTCACATTGTGCAAACCCGCAGGTCTGTGTTCATATGGCTCTTGTCTTATTGACATGATTGCAACTTTATTGGAGAGAGGGACGAGGGGAAAAGAAACGAGTACACAGATTCATGTACTGTCTTTACGTTTTGCTTTTTCATTCGTTGTTTAATTTTGTTATTGTTTTAAATATCAAAAAACACATGTCGTCAACATGACATGAATCATTTGAACGCCAATTCGTGTTCAAAAAAGAAAAATGAAGAATCTTGTCAATAAGACATGAGCCGTATGAACTCAGACTAACATTAATAAAACATGTCAAATTTTCGTGCGAAAAAAATCAATGTTGTTCAACTTTTTTCACAAATTTAAGCAGGGTACTAGGCTTAAGAGGATTGATTTGGCAAGAGAACAACTTCCGGTCCATATTAAACCTTCAGGCATTTAGGCTGTGAGTTGATGAATGAGTCAGTCAGTAATTCAGTAACTTTACAATTTCAAATACAGTTAAGCTATGTTTACATTATGTGTATTTGTCATGTGGAATGTGACTTTTCTACTGTGTGATGTTTGTGTCAAAATTTGAGTTTTGCATAAGGTTTATAAAAAAAAAAACATTTTTAATAATTAATTTGTGAATTTTTTTTATCTGTTTGTGTCGAAATTTGAGTTTTGCATAAGGTTTATAAAAAAAAAAACATTTTTAATAATTAATTTGTGAATTTTTTTATTTGTTTTACTATTTATTTACAATTAATTTTTGCCGCCACAAAAAATTTTGTTAAAAAAAAAACAACTGATGCAAGATGCTTTGTCACTTGAAATTAGAACTCGTTCTAAATCAAAAATGTCATGTGTACTGTACACAGAGAAATAACACATGATATCGTTTTAAGGGGTTCAGACGATATGTACAAATTTAATATGTGAAAAGGTGACAATCCATATGAAAAATACACATAATGTGAACATAGCTTTAGTCAAAATTATTATTTTATTTTCAAAATTTTACAGGCAGCAGTCAAATGTTTGATATTTTTAAATTTAAGTTCTTTATTTAATTTAACGGTTAAAATATTTTTATTTTCAAAAGACTTTTTTGACTAGCTATATATAAGTACATATGGGGTATTCACAAGGTGTGCCATCATGTAATATTGTCATAATGTTCTAACATTTTACAATGGTCTAAAAATATTGTTGTTGCTTTGTAAACAAAAAGTGTCTTAAATAAATAGAACTTTATGTTTATTGGGCTGTCGTAATTAATCCGAAGAGATCTGTGCTGAGCGGCTGAGCAGAGCCGCTTTAGTTTTTGTAAGACGACGCCTTTGAATTTTGTCCGGCTTTTTTTAGGACTCTTCTGTTTGGTAAACAAACAACATCTAAAAAATTTGAAAATATTCAGGAAAGATCTAATTTAAGTTATTAATTCATGGATTAGAATTAAAAAACATTTTTTTAATATTTGAGGGGTTGTTCACAAAAGTCGTATTTTTCATGTTATTATTTTAAGACTTATGTATGTATGTATGTATGTATGTATGTATGTATGTATGTATGTATGTATGTATGTATGTATGTATGTATGCATGTATGTATGTATGTATGTATGTATGTATGACTTTATTACACCTTGTGAATCCCCCAATAGATTAAACAAAAACGATTTAGAGCCACTTTTTGGGTTTGAGGTAAAAGTTATTTTTATCGTATAATAAGCTAATCTGAGAATAAAGTTTATCTAGTATCAATTGAATTTGATATTTTTGGGTGGTGGCTTAAGCCATGTAGTGCTGCCATACTGAGCACAAATAAATGGCAATATTTTTTTGCAAATGTCAACTTTTTATCAGAGCTATATGGATGTTTTCAAAGAAGAAGAGGAAATTATATGAAAGTGCTAAGCAATATATCCTGTTTTAAAATGTATTTTTTTGTGTGTTAATTTTTTTGCAAAAGTTGTTTATATTAAACACTAGCTTAACCCAGTGCGCTTCGCTGCACTGCTTTAACCACTTATTCAGCTGTGAGATATTTAATTTATGCATCCTATGGGAGGTATATCCCCCCTGTGCCTACCCGCTTTATTTTTATTTTCAAAAGTGAAATATACCATAAGAGTGACTTCTACAAAGTTTGAAAATTCTTACTATAACAGTTCTAAAGACATGCGATATTAAACGTTGGCGTCCTATGGTGGGAACCACTTCCCCCGCTGCTATTTTATTTAAATCTTGGGGCTCTGAAGATCCTACTACCAAAAGTTCAACAAAATGCGTGCAGCGGCTCTTAACTATATTTCTTTCTATGAGGGGTACTGCTCCTCCTCTGTCAACCCCGCCCATTTTTATATCGAAATTTATAGTTTACCATAATAGTAGCTTTAACCACGTTTGAAGACTCTCCCTTTTATAGTTCTTCAGTTGAGCGATATTTAATATATGCATCCTATGGGAGGTATTCCCCCCTGCGCCTACCCGCTTTATTTTTATTTTCAAAAGTGTAGTATACCATAAGAGTGACTTCTACAAAGTTGGAACATTCTCACTCTAACAGTTCTTAATATATGCGATATTAAACATTGGCGTCCTATTGGGGGCAGCCACTTCCCCGCTGCTATTTTATTTAAATTTTGGGGCTTAGAAAATCGTACTACCAAAAGTTCAACAAAATGCGTGCAGCCGCTCTTAAGATACGCGATATTTAATATTGGCATCCAATGGGGGTACCAATTCCCCTGCCCCTATCGAAAAAATAAGTAGCCTATTTTATTTTTAGGCCTCACGTGATCTTACTGTAAAAATTTCAGGAAAATCGGTTCAGTAGTTTAGAAGTCTATAAGCCAACATACAAAAAAAATATACAAACATTTTTCATTTTTATATATATAGATGTGTATGGATGACAGTTTAGGTTTAGGTTTAAACCACCACCGTTGGCCGATTAAACTAGCAAAGAAAGTTTAAAAAAATACAACTCAAAAAGTAAATACGGAGATTAAAGTTAATTTAATCGCTAATCTCTAACCCAAAAAGTGGCTCTTATAACTAATAAACCACTGATGGTTTAAACGCTGGTTTAGTTGAACTAAACTTGAAATTATATGTAGTTTAAACTCAGCAACTATAAATCAGTGTCCCATGTATTATATGTGGTTAAAAAAATAACACGTGGCTGCACTACGATAAATCTTTTCAAATTCATATGGTCTGTGTTGGTAGTTTAAACGCCCAAATGTATGCGTTTAAAGATGGTTTATATATTTAGTGATTTATAGATTTGTTTGTTTAAACACATTTTAAACCAAAAAGAGAGTTTAACTTGCTCTGATTTTTTAGCCCTTAATGTGTTTTTTATTTAATTTAAAAAATGTTTAAAGAGTTAAAGTAACTTTCATTTACGTGCATTTTTTCAACAGTAAAACTCGCTTTTTATTATTTTCATAAGGTTTCACCCTCAATTTTTTAGCATATTTATCAGATGTTTAAGTATTTTCTTTGGAAATCGAAATTTTTTTCCAAAGGTTATTTTAAAAGGAATTTTAAACTGCTCAAGTTTTATGTACAGTGTTCGTATACATTACGACTGTTCAGTTGAGTTTGAAATTTAATTTACTGAAAAAAAATGTCAAAAATGTATTATTTATTAAATAAAATGATTTCTTTACAAACAATATATGTACATACATACATACGCTACGTATGTAGTAGTTTTAACCCATTAAATTCGTTGAAATAAATTATATTTAATTAGTTTTTTATTTTGTGTATTTTTAGCTCTCTGTATTATAAAATTAAGTCTGCAAATATGACACAGAATCAGCGTAAATTAAAAATATTTAAGTGTAAGTTGTTGTTTTTTTTTAATTTATGAATAAAAACACAAAGATAATAATAATACCTAGCAAAAAACAAATTGTAATAAATACACTTTGGTAAAAAAGGTACTACATATTTTTAAATGTTTCAAGCAGGGAAAGAAAATAACAGTTATTTTGAAATTTTAAAACAAAAAAAGTAAAAGCATATTGATCCTTTTGAACAAGTCTACACTGAAAGAATTTTCTTCGCAATACCAATGAATTTTGACATTATGCCCATGAAAAATTGCATTTAAAAGGAACCTACGCAGTGCTTCGTTGGATCTATGAAACCTGTTTCAATAAAATGTATTTAATGAAACATTAAATTAGATCTATGAATATTATTCATTGGATGAATACTTTCAATAAAGTAAAAAAAAATTTTTTATTTTATTTTAATTTTTTTTAATTAGTTTGTGGTTATTTTGTTGAACTATTTATGGTTTTTAATCCAAATTTTTAATATTTTTAATTAGGCTTAAGTTCATGAAATTTAATTTTTATTAAATTATTTTTTGTGAAGAAAGGAATTTTACAACATGAAAATTAATTAAAATTGTTATTAATAATCTTTCATTCTTGACGTGGCTCGGTCTCGAACCCTGGCCGGCAGGTTACCATGACATGTTTCGATCGCAACCACTCGATCTCCTCAGATGGATTTGCCGTCTTACACTCGCAGCCATCGACGACTGCTGACGTCACTAGTCAAACATCAATCCTTAAACCAAATTGTATTTTTTTTTTTAACATTTGGTAGATCGAAATTTGCTTTCCTGAATGATTATCCACCTTAATTGATTTAACATGTTTTTTCCTTTACTTCTGTTTTTTCGTTCTTTCGTCAAGAATTTTTCTTGAAGTCCAAGTACATTTTTTGTTTTTTCACTTTGTCTTTCTCTTTTCTGTTGACCTTTTTCAGCACAACTTGAAGGACAAATGTACACATAGAGCTCGTGCCTTAGCTTTAACAATAATTAGTATTGTGGTTATTTTGTTGAACTATTTATGGTTTTTAATCCAAATTTTTAATATTTTTAGTTAGGCTTAAGTTCATGAAATTTAATTTTTATTAAATTATTTTTTGTGAAGAAAGGAATTTTACAACATGAAAATTAATTAAAATTGTTATTGATAATCTTTCATTCTTGACGTGGCTCGGGCTCGAACCCTGGCCGGCAGGTTACCATGACATGTTTCGATCGCAACCACTCGATCTCCTCAGATGGATTTGCCGTCTTACACTCGCAGCCATCGACGACTGCTGACGTCACTAGTCAAACATCAATCCTTAAACCAAATTGTATTTTTTTTTTAACATTTGGTAGATCGAAATTTGCTTTCCTGAATGATTATCCACCTTAATTGATTTAACATGTTTTTTCCTTTACTTCTGTTTTTTCGTACTTTCGTCAAGAATTTTTCTTGAAGTCCAAGTACATTTTTTGTTTTTTCACTTTGTCTTTCTCTTTTCTGTTGACCTTTTTCAGCACAACTTGAAGGACAAATGTACACATAGAGCTCGTGCCTTAGCTTTAACAATAATTAGTATTGTGGTTATTTTGTTGAACTATTTATGGTTTTTAATCCAAATTTTTAATATTTTTAATTAGGCTTAAGTTCATGAAATTTAATTTTTATTAAATTATTTTTTGTGAAGAAAGGAATTTTACAACATGAAAATTAATTAAAATTGTTATTGATAATCTTTCATTCTTGACGTGGCTCGGGCTCGAACCCTGGCCGGCAGGTTACCATGACATATTTCGATCGCAACCACTCGATCTCCTCAGATGGATTTGCCGTCTTACACTCGCAGCCATCGACGACTGCTGACGTCACTAGTCAAACATCAATCCTTAAACCAAATTGTATTTTTTTTTAACATTTGGTAGATCGAAATTTGCTTTCCTGAATGATTATCCACCTTAATTGATTTAACATGTTTTTTCCTTTACTTCTGTTTTTTCGTACTTTCGTCAAGAATTTTTCTTGAAGTCCAAGTACATTTTTTGTTTTTTCACTTTGTCTTTCTCTTTTCTGTTGACCTTTTTCAGCACAACTTGAAGGACAAATGTACACATAGAGCTCGTGCCTTAGCTTTAACAATAATTAGTATTGTGGTTATTTTGTTGAACTATTTATGGTTTTTAATCCAAATTTTTAATATTTTTAATTAGGCTTAAGTTCATGAAATTTAATTTTTATTAAATTATTTTTTTTTTTGTGAAGAAAGGAATTTTACAACATGAAAATTAATTAAAATTGTTATTGATAATCTTTCATTCTTGACGTGGCTCGGGCTCGAACCCTGGCCGGCAGGTTACCATGACATGTTTCGATCGCAACCACTCGATCTCCTCAGATGGATTTGCCGTCTTACACTCGCAGCCATCGACGACTGCTGACGTCACTAGTCAAACATCAATCCTTAAACCAAATTGTATTTTTTTTAACATTTGGTAGATCGAAATTTGCTTTCCTGAATGATTATCCACCTTAATTGATTTAACATGTTTTTTCCTTTACTTCTGTTTTTTCGTACTTTCGTCAAGAATTTTTCTTGAAGTCCAAGTACATTTTTTGTTTTTTCACTTTGTCTTTCTCTTTTCTGTTGACCTTTTTCAGCACAACTTGAAGGACAAATGTACACATAGAGCTCGTGCCTTAGCTTTAACAATAATTAGTATTGTGGTTATTTTGTTGAACTATTTATGGTTTTTAATCCAAATTTTTAATATTTTTAATTAGGCTTAAGTTCATGAAATTTAATTTTTATTAAATTATTTTTTGTGAAGAAAGGAATTTTACAACATGAAAATTAATTAAAATTGTTATGGATAATCTTTCATTCTTGACGTGGCTCGGGCTCGAACCCTGGCCGGCAGGTTACCATGACATGTTTCGATCGCAACCACTCGATCTCCTCAGATGGATTTGCCGTCTTACACTCGCAGCCATCGACGACTGCTGACGTCACTAGTCAGCTTTCTTATTTTATTTTTTTTTGGTTTATTTTTTTCTGTCTCTGGCGGGAATCGATCGCTCAACGTCGGTGCTGATAGACTAGCTCACTACCAGCTAGTCTACCGTGGCAGTGTAGATTTTGGATAAAAAAAAACGATGTTTTTTACTCAATTAAGAGCGTAAATATGAGATTAAATTGTCCATAACAACAATAATAACGTTGATTGAAAATTTTTGGTTCATTACTATAACGACATTTTTTATTGTCATAATGAAAATTTAAATTTATGAAAGCATTATTAAAATATGTTGCTTTTATGAAAAAATTTTTGATTTCATAAATTTAATCTTGCATTTTATGATTAACAATTAACCATTTTTTTAAGGAAACTATAATTTTGTATATATTTATGAATATAGTTATGTTTTATATTGTTTTTTTTTATGTTTCCAATTAAAATTTTTTGTTTAACTTGGACAAACTTAAGTTTCATATATCCAATGAAAATGTTTAACGTAATAACGAAATCCAATGAAGCGATTTTTACGAAAATACTTCATTATAACTATGAAATTTTCATTTACCCAAGGAAAATTTTTTTTATGAAAATGATTCATTAAATATACGAAGCATTTTTCTTTCAGTGTATGATAAAATATATTGTTTTTAGGAAATTGTAAATTTTATTTTATCTAGCAAAAATAAAAGTCGTTTGTTTGCAATTTTTATTTTGTTATATGGAAAGGTTCTTTTTTTTGTAAAAAGTTACTTTTTGTCATAATATACTCGTTTTAATAAAAGGGTTTGAGAAAGTGCTTTTATGTTAAATGGTACTTTTTTTACAAATATACTTTTTGTTAAATGGTACTTTTTGTAAAAAGGTACTTTCTGTAAAAAGATACTTTTTGTAAAAAGGTACTTTTTGTAAGAAAATACTTTTTGTAAAAAGGTACTTTTTGTAAGAAGATACTTTTATTAATAATATACTATTTTAAAAAAAAGGGGTAAAGTTTTTGTAAACAGCTACTTATTTTTGGAAAGGTGTACATAAGGGATATAACCTTTTGCAATTTTCGCAAATATCAAATAGCCGTGTGAGGCATGAAAAATATGGTATAACTTTCCCTCTATCGTGAAAAAAGTTTTCACACCGAAAGCGCTGAATTTTTGCTTTGTTTTATTTATTTTTTTTTTAGGTTAGGCTAGGTTAAGGTAGCTACCGAGAGACACTTGGTTCCGTCAGCAGTAGTCTCTTCCCTGCAAAAAAATAGGACCAGTCCAAACACGCGTGTAAAGAGTAGCCCACAAGGGACTAGGTCTTGTCCAAAAGTAACCCAAATGTATGGAAAAACATGGACTATTTAACATTACGATGTCCTAGGGCAGGACCATTTAACCCACCTTTGGACTACTAAGGAGCAGTTTTAAAACCACTCCGTGGTATACTTAAGAGGATTAGTTTTGAAGTCATTTGAAAACCAAATCATGTCGTTAAAAAACGAAGACATGTCGTCTCACTACAAACACTTTTTAACAATGACATGGTCAATGCTTGTATTACATCGGACCAGTCCATGGAGTAGTAAATTTTATCAAAATGGAACAGGTGGTCCAATTTTTTTTTGCCGGCTTTGTGATACCCAGCGCCAATGACCATCCTACAATTACTCAGATGGAGTCACTGCAGAGTTCAACCAAATCGTATTTCTAAGGATTGAAGAAGCGACCTAAGCGACCCTTTATATCCAGTTGAGAACTATGAAGAAACCTGCGCCAACTCTTTCCCCTTTCCACGAACCATCAGAATATACCCATAGTGGCGGTCCATTGAACGTTTTTATAGCCTACAGCCAGAAACCTGCGCCGTGAGATTTCATCGGCGGCTGCGGCTGACGCAAAAAAATGCTCGGCGGCGGCTCGCTCCGGCTGTTAGCCGATGTGGCTGTCCGCCGATGGGATATGTATATTAAAATTATATGTATATGCATTTGTCTAAACATAAAAATATGTTTTTCTTTAAATAAGAATCACATGTTTTCAATGACAGAGGAAATCAAACATAAATTTAACATATTTACATATAAAACAATTATAATAAAACACACCATCTTTTTTTAGAACTACTATTTATCTTTGTTTGGCTTGAAAACGGTCTCTTAAAAAAGGACAAAATGTGGTACAGTGACACACCAAAATTTCGACCACGTTGAAGGGTAGTCTTGGTGTGTTGACCGCGTATACGAATACCTCAGTAGTGACGCAAACAAACATATTTGCGTTTTGCTCTTAAATTCACTTTTCTTGTTAAGTATATTTTCGTAATGCACGAAATCTGAAATGAACTCGCTGATCTCGGCAACCGTATCGCTGGAATCAGTTTCATCCTCCATTACTTTAGATGTTTTGAAAAATCTTTAATTTTGTTATTCTCACACATATTTATTTAATTTTGAATTGCAACCAAATATATAGTTTTAAAAACAATAAACACTTAACGTTGTTTAACAAAAATGATTTGGTCAAATTTTTACAGAGTTAAAACTTTTCGGCGGGAATATACACAGAATAGTTATCACAAAAAATAATCAACGATTGCACCAGTGTTCACTCATTTTCCTATATGTCGTTATTTTAAAAATTTTGATGAAATTTTGGTGCTTTATAAACAAGAAACTAATGGCCATTTTCTCAATGTATCGACAAACTGTCTGTTACTTAATGTCAACATAAATTTATTGGACCGATAAACTGTCCGTTAACGATTTTGGGTTTCTCAATATACCGACAAAAAACAAAGTTTTCAGCTGGCAACGCCACTCAAAATACATGTAAAAGATGGGAGTCAGCTGATTGAATTTGTCTGTACGGCAAATAAAAGGAAAATAAATAATTGGCAGATGAGTGCCGGTTAGCTTTGCGATTAAAACGAAGCAAATGAGACATTGAGAAAACCAAATTTCTTTAATGTGCAGTTTTTCGTTGGGAAAAAAGATATTCACCTAATGAGAAAATGGCCATAAGAGTTGCACTTTTTAAGGATAGAAAAACAAAAAAGAATGTGGCAAGGTGTTAAAAAAAGAGAATAAAAATTGTTTACAAATTTGTTTAGCCGAAGAAATTTCGGCGGCGGTGGCTACAAATATTTTCATCGGCGGCTGGCTAAAAGCCGGCTAAGGCCGAGGCCATGCAATGAGCGGCTAAGCGTCAATTGGCTAAGCGTCAAGTTTGAGCGGCAAGTGGCTTATTACTGAGCGTCACTTCTGAGCGGTTAGTTGTTAAAATGCCATTGTAAAGAGCGGCTTGTTCAATGTTATTACGCGAAAATCGTAGTCATAAAAATGTAATGGATTTTTTAAGAAAAAAAAAACTTGCAGCCTGTTCGTCGATTTCGAGCGAAGACTTCGTTCGCTTAACTTACATTTAAAACAAAAACAAATTATAAACAAGTAAGAAAGTATAGTCGGTCAAGCCCGACCATATGGCACCCTACAACACAGTATTAATAAACATATCATGCTAATGTGTCCATATTTATCAAGCAAGGGGAATTAAACCATTTACATATATACAAATCTACCCAATACAATACTGCCGTATGCCTGTGAAATGCTTTGATTTGCTGTTGCTAAAAGTTAACACCAAATTGACAAAACAAAAAAGTAATTTCTCGGTCATATTTTTTTTTTAAAATTTGATAATCTGTCTTGCCATAATTCGGTCGGCTTTGTACAGATGAAATCATAAGCTCCATATTAACTTTTGCCATGTTTATTTTTTGACGCTCAGAAAACAACTAAAAATTAGAACAAGTTTTATTCCTGAGCGACGCCGCTTAGTCGCTCAAAAATTTCGCTCAAAAAGGTCTCTGCCTACAGCGCATTCCTGTGCGCCATATGTGTCGCGTACCACGCTCCAAAGAACGGTTCCGGGGTACATTAGTTCTTTTCATTGGGTACAATCACAGGTCAATCAGCTTTGCGTCACGTTCAGCCGTGTCGCCGAGCAAAGAGCCATCTGTCTGGCCGTGATGTCCACCAGAAGCCAGTTTAACAATGATAACAGTGCCAGTGTGGGCATTAATCATCAACGCGACAAGTCTGCACAGAAAGAAAAACACTCGGGAAAAATTAAGTTCTTTATACTTACTTTAAGTACGAGTCGTACTCAAAAATTCAAGTACGAATAACACTAAAACGTACTTAAAAAAATCCTTAATGGGATTACTTACCAAAACCAATCATAAAAAAGAATTTATTTTATTAAAATAAGTACAAAATTCTTACACAAAAAATATACATATTAAAATTTTGGTTGGAAGAGTAAAATTACAAAGTGATCGTTCTTATCTTATTTTACTTATCAAAGATTGTTGTATACATACACTATAACAACATCAAACAAGTAGTTAAAAATGATTCGCTTGCTGTGTGTAGAAACAACAAAAACAACACAGCAAGACGAAAACACATTAATTTCATGGTAAAAAAGGAAAATTGAGAACTCATTAAGTTTTTAAAGGAAAACCCATATCGGGAACGATGATGGTGTTTTAAAACTGTCTGTAAAACGGGAAAGTAAATCAGTCATAATAAAATTCTCCTTCTTATTTCTCTGTTGGTTTATTTCAAGTACGAATTCAGGATTGAATATGGATAAGTCAAGTACTTCGCAATTGAAAATCCGTACTTGAATCAATCTTTCTGTACGTCACCACACAACAACCCCGTTATACAGAGTCGGTTCTACTACAGCCTCAAAGATCCAATAGATAGATATACCTCGGCCCGATACCACATTTTCTGCCGATTGCAACTCTTATTCATCCGGACATTCATTCCCTTGTCTTAAATAATTTTTTTTTGTTTGATATTTTTAGTTAGGCTTGTCAAATTTAATTTACATACAATTTTTTTTACTGAAGGAAGGAATTCTACAACATGAAATTTATTAAAATGTATTGATAATTTTTATTCTTGGCTGAGCTGGGGATCGAACGAGGGTTGAATTTACATGTTTCAAGAATCAAAACATTCTTTCTTCAGAATTATTTGGCGTTCTAATCTCTGCACCACTGCGGTGCCTGCCAGCCAATAGTCTAACATCAATCTTAACCAGTGGTACTTGTGGTTCGAAATTTGCTGTAGTTATCATTTTCAATTTATTTACATACATGTTGCTTTTTTACAGGCTTGAGGTCCAACTAAAAATATCAAAAATTAAAAGTTAACAGTTCGACTAAAAATCACAATTGTTCTTAATTATTTTTTGTTTAAATTCGCAAAAAACTGTTTTTTTTTTATTATAAGCAAAGCATTCCTAAAATGATTCTGGCGTGGCATATTGTACTCAAAACAAATTATATCCCTAGTGTACACTTTTAAATTAGGGGTACAGAGTCTAAGGAAGCTTTCTCCACGTTTGTAGTTTCTATAATAAATAACAAAAATCTATACATACATACATATATTCATACCCTGCAAATAATATTGGACCATCTGATCTACTCTGATCAAATGGACTACTCCCTGGACTGGTCCAATGTAATGCACGCATGGACCATGCCATTGTTAAAAAGTGTTTAGAGTGAGGCGACATGTCTTCGTTTTTTAATGACATGCTTTCGTTTTTAAACGACTTCAAAGCTTATCTTCTTGAGTGTAACATGTAGTAGTTTTAAGACTACTCCTTTATTATCCAAAGCTGAGTTATATGGTCCTGCCCTAGGACATCGTAATGTTAAATAGACCATGTTTTTCCATACTTTTGGACTAGTCCTAGTCCGTTGTGGGCTTCATTTTACACGCGTGTTTGGACTATTCCTATTATTTGCAGGGTAGATATTTGCTAAGGTAATATGATGTTGTGGTATTTGCTGCAAACCAGATTAGAAGAAGATATAAAGAAAGATTGAATCAAATTCACTCCGAGGTTAAGGTATAAATAAAATAAGAAAATTGGAGATTGTTGTTTTTGTTGCAATCAAATGGACATTTTTGCATTTGACATAATAAAACTTGAATACAAATTTGGTTTGTTTTATTCTGTTTTATTGGAAATATTTTTTCCTTAATTCCTGTACTATTTTTTAATTACTTTAATAACACTTTGCTTAACAATTATTCAAAATACAAAACAATAACGTAATTTTAAGCGCCCATTAATAAAAAATACACATGATTTTAGAATTAAGATCAAATGTTACTTTTTTTATTTAGTTTATTTATTCCTTGGTTTATTTATAATGCGGAAAATATTTGCATTTCAGTATGAGAGCAATACAAAAGCAACAATCTCCAATGGAGATTGCTACCTTTGTTTCAATCGGAAAATTTTGAATATGCCTTTTATTTCGTAAAACACTTCACCTCACTTAAAATATATTTTCATACAAATTTTAAAAAATTCAAAAAATTATATGAAAAACCCAAAGCGAAGTGTTTACAAAATAAGCCCCTTACCCCCCGTTTCCACATGCAAGTTCAAGTTCAAAAAACCCAATACACTCACACTTTTTCACTAACATTCACACAATTTTTTTACTTTTAGCCAATCGGGTGTTTCTTCGATTTTTCGTTGATAGTACGTATACACTACAAATTCACGCACTACAAGAATTCAACAAATGCACATAAATGGCATTATTGGATTAGTTTATTCAAAAATGGAGATCGCAACCTGTGTTTCTATATGTTCTATTTTTTTTCTGAAAAAATTCAATTTCTTTACAATATATATTTTTTCAGAAGAAAACGTACGTTTTTAATGGTGTTTTAATCAGTCTTCGAAAATAAACAGTATATTATTCAGGGTTCGGCTCACACACCCAGGAACGAGATCTATTTTTTTAGTGTTTGTAAGACACACATATTGTAAAATTGAAAGGCAATGTCTATATTTTGGTATCTCAATACAAAGTGAAACAAATATTTTATTTATAAAAATTAATAAACATAAATTCAAAATAAAACTAGATTAAAATATTTTACAAATATTAAAGTTAAATTTGATACAGTAAAATAAATAAATATTAAATATTTAAACCTAGTTCTTTAAAACAATATTTGTGTTTTGGTGCCGTTGTTGCTTTCGTAAGACAGTCGGCTATCATCTCATCTGTTCCAACTGGTAAAAAATCAACTTGTTTTGCATGCTTCTTCTCCCTTATAAAATGATGTCTCACGTCAATATGTTTGGAACGGGGTTTATAAACGTTATTGCATGACAAAGCTATTGCACTTCTGTTGTCACAAAATATTAGGGTTGGCTTACATGAGGTCTCTGGGACAAGTTCGTAAAAAAGTTCTCTTAAGCAAACAACTTCTTGAGTAGCTGCAGACATTGCCATGTATTCTGCTTCGGTTAAAGATAAGGCCTCTGTTTGTTGTTTTTTACTACTCCATGAAATAGCACCTGATTGTAGAATGACAGCATAACCTGTAATTGACTTCCTCTCATCTATATCATTGGCCTAATCAGCGTCAGAATATGCTATTAACTCACTGTTTCCATCTTGACTATAGGAATGCTTACAACTTTTAGTTCCCTTTAGATATCGGAAAACCCTCTTAACAGCATTCCAGTGTTCTTGACTTGGATTATTATTAAAACGACTTAAATAACTTACTGCGTGTGAAATATCTGGTCTTGTACACTGTTGCAAATACATTAGACTTCCAATTGCTTGCTGATAAGGATAATTATCGGTAGTAATTTCGTCTTCTTTCTTTTTAAGCTTTTGATTTGGATCGATTGGTGTTTGAGCGGGATTACAATCTGCCATACTGAAGTTGTTTAATATTTGATTGATGTATTCCTCTTGATCTAAGCAAATTCTTTCGTTTTTCTTAGTAATCCGAATATTTTAACACTTTTCGGCTTCTCCAAGCATCTTCATATGAAACTCTTGACATAGCTTTGCCTTGACAGTTTCACGAAATGGTATATCATTACTAAACATTAACATGTCATCGACATAGATAGCTAAATACGTACGCTTGGTTTTCTTAATTTGATAATACACACAAGGATCTATCTTAGACTTTATAAAACCAATGTTTAACAGAACTTTATCTAACTTATTGTTTCATACCAAACTCGCCTGCTTAAAGCCGTACAAAGCCTTGTTGCGTTTAAAAACAGAGTTTGGATTTGCACATTTTACTCCCTCTGGTTGGTAAATATAAATTTCTTCCCTCAAATCTCCTTGCAAAAAAGCAGTTACAGCATCCATTTGCTCAATATATAAGTTATATTTTCCAGCTAAGGCAACCAGCATTCTTAAGGACGTATAACGTATAACCGGGGAATAAGTTTCTTCGAAATCAATGCCTTTTTTCTGCGTAAAGTCTTTTACCACAAAACGTGCTTTATACCTTTTGAAACCATTTGACTCGTCCTTAATTTTAACTACCCATTTGGTTTTGATTGCATTTTGGCAACTAGGATGAGTTACTTCCGTCCAAGTATTATTAGTTTGCAAGGAATTTATTTCGCTATTAATTGCCGCTAACCATTTTTCTCTCTCTGGACTTTTTAGAGCTTCTTCATAAGTTAATGGAAAATCGCCTTCAATATTTGACGCCAGAAGACTGACCTGAGCTTTCTTTGCTAAACGTTCACTTCTCCTTGAAACTGGAGCTTTATGTTCTGAATCAACTACTTCATCCTGTATTGTTGAAGATATGATATTTTCACTTTCGATGTTTTCCCCCACTTCATTGTTATTGTCTGTAAACGAAGAAAATAATAATGAATCATTATCGACATCGTTATCAAAGGTTTCTTCAGAACTTGTGCCATTTTTCTCCGATTTAGAGATTAAAAACCAATATTCTTCAATAGATTTTTCTCTATTGAACGCCATAAACTCGTCCTCGAAAAATATTACATCGCGACTTGTAGTTACCAACTTTTTAACTGGATCATCGATAACCTTTGGATTTATTGCAATAACCAATAAATATCATCTTCTCAGATTTTGCATCAAGTTTCCTCCTCTTTTGATGAGGAATATGTACCATTGCACTACAACCAAATACTCGTAAATGACTAAGAGTTGGTTTTCGACCATGCCATATTTCATTTGGACATTTTTCTAGGACTCGATGTGGACTTCGATTGATTAGATAACAGGCAGTGTTAGGTAGCTTTGCATTGTACAACACACAGCGAGCTTTCTCAATTAACGACCTTTTCATCCGCTCTGCGAGACCATTTTGCTGCGGATTATAAGCCACGCTTTTCTGATGCTTAATTCCACAACTGGTTAAATAATCGAACATCCTTTTGTTCACGAACTCTCCTCCATTATCTGATCGTAGAATTTGTAGCTTTCTTCCCGTTTGATTTTCAACTAGTTTTTTAAAATTGACAAATGTTTCAAATACTAAGCTCTTATTTTTTAAAAAATAAGTAAAAACTTTTCTGCTACAATCATCCGTAAACGTAAGAACATACGAACTTCCAGCATTTAATTTTACTTCCATTGGACCGCATAAATCGGTGTGAACTATTTCTAAAATATTACTGGCTCTTGAAGCTTCTTTTGGAAATTTGAGTTTTGCATGTTTGCACAAGGAATGTGCGCATGCCACACAATTTAATTTAACTAAACTGTTAAAGTTTATTAAACCATCAGAATTCATATTCTCCATTGAAACGTTGATGCCATGTTTCAAAATTTGACGATTCACTAGCCAAGTAAATACGTTGGTTAGTAGGAGTACACAATTTATACATACCCTCAACTAGTTTTCCAGTAGCCACCAACTTATTGCTTTCATCAAAAACATTACATCCATTTTTATTAAAAACAACTTTTTTGTTTCTCCTGATGATTTGGCTAATGAATAATAAATTAGCTCCAAGCTCTGGTACGTACAAAACATCTTTAATTGTAATTTTCTGCTGTCCACCCGGAATTGACACGCCAATAACAATTGTGCCTTTACCAACAGCTTTCAAGGTTTTGTCATTTGCATTACGTATTTCACCTTCATAGTTCTGAAAATTCTTAAAATGATCCTCTGACTGAACCATATGAGCAGACGCTCCACTATCAAAAAACCACTCGTCTGGAGCCAAACCTTTTACGACATATGCAGCAAACAAAGATTGGTTTTTGTTACTTGAATTTCGATTTGGACGTTTCGTTGCATAATGTCCGAACTTTTTACAGTTGTAGCACTTTACGTTCTTGATGTCTTTCTTTTTGCTGGCTAAAGCTGAGTCTTATATACTATGTGATTCATACTTTATATCTTGCAGCAATTTTGCCTTAATTGCATCCGCAGATAAAACTTTATTTGAACTCTCCATACTCATAATCATGGATATTAAGTTACCAAAAAACTAACATTGAGTCCTCGACATTTTGACAACAAATGGGGCATTTTATTATATCCTGACCTCCTGCAATGGCAACTGCCTGCTGTTTAAGCACGCCGGGTACAAGGATTACCTCCTCTATGGTATAACAAACATCGGCTTCGCTAACTAAAGCAAACACCGGCTTCGCTAACTAAAGCTTGTCTGCATAGCCGGCCTTCGGCCGGGCGCAAGGATTTTATACTCTATGGTATAACAAGCACCGGCTTCGCTAACTAAAGCTTCTCTGCCGGGCGCAAGGATTTTCTCCTCTATGGTATAACAAACACCGGCTTCGCTAACTAAAGCTTCACTGCATAGCCGGTAACCATAAGACACTGCAATTGCAATTAGCAAAATTTTCTTCTTTGATAAACTTAAGTCATTGTATTCAAATAGTTTGCAATATCCCGTTATAAATATAGTTTAAAATTTTAAACAATTTTAAGAAATTGCAAATAATTGAAAATGAAAAAACTCCCACAAAAACTGAAATAACTCCCACAGCAAATGAAATAACACCGAAAACCAATATAAAATGAAATAACTTCCACGTTAATTTTTTCGGGGACTTATTTCATTTGGATTTTATTTCATTATGAAATAACTCCCAGGGAAAAAATGAAATAACTTCCAAAAGAATGAAATAAAACCGAGAGGGCTGGGAGCTTTTTCATAATGAAATTACTCCCACGTTTGTATGAAAAATTTTTGGGTCTAATTTCATTTTTTTCTTGGGACTTATTGCACCTGGGAGTTATTGCACGGAGCCTTTTTTTTCATTAATAAATAAAAAGAAATGAACAAACAAGAAATTTTAACAACGACCGCAACACGAACAGCTTGTGTGTGTATTGTGTATTAGGGATGGGCAAATTGAAAAAATATATCGATATATATCGAATCGATATTTTTTGAGAGTATCGATATTTATTATTTCAAAAATATCTATATATCGAATATATTAACAAATTAAAAAATTTAATATATATATACATATGTATATATATGCACAAATCTTATTATTATATCAAAAATATATAGGCATATATTGTTCCAAAACCGCATAAAATAAATCTTTTCAAGTTCGTTTGACTTTACTGTTCTAATTAGAAATCTGCAAGGTGAAAACCCCGCTTTTTTCTTAATTCTTCTTCTAATACATGCAGTCTACAACTGACATGAAATGCTTAACATTAATTATTGTTAAGTATACCCACATCATGTTAGAGGTTTTCTCATGTTATAACACGGTTGTTAATGCAAGTGTTTTAACAACGATTTTGTAACCATGTTATAACAGCAAATCATGTCAGTTGTAGACGGGGAGTTATAGATCTTCATATTAGTTTAAAAAAACATATGATGCTTGCAGTGATGCCAATTTTTAAATACATAATGTTTGAAAAGCGGCTAAAATTTTGAGTTTTTAATGAAAACTGACTTCAAAAAAATCTAGAATTCGATAGTCGTATTTCAATATCGATACATCGATATTTTGGTATTTTAAATATCGGCGATACATATCGATTATTTTTTTAAAAAATATCGATATTTTGCCCATTCCTATTGCGTATGTTTTGTTTGCGTAAAATTATTTTGCTGTCTGTTTGTTTTTTTTTTGTATTTGTATTTTGTTTTTGTTAAAATGTTTGGTTTTTTTAACCACCCAAAAGGGACGAACATTAAAGAATCGAACCTAACACAATGAAATTAGTGGTTTAAAAAAAACCGAACGGTATTAAATGGTCTCATCTTTCGTTGAGTTGGATAGAAGCAGTATTATTTATGTGCTTAAAAGTTGACAAACAGGGAAACGTTATTTTTTTAATGATTTACTACACAAACACTACAAGCGTTTGTGTTTTCCAAAAATCTACCGAACCAAACACTAAAGAGTGATATTTAGTGTTTATTTTGGAACACTAGTTTTAATATAACAATAAGTGTTCGAAAATAAAGCGAACATTATTTAGCGTAAAGTACATACACCCTGTGTTTGTAGTGGTTCTGTAGACATACATTATATTTTAAGGTTCTGTAGTGTTTTTTCACATTGATGAAGAAATAAGCAAACAAAATTTTTAGCAACGCTTGGTACTAATGGGTGATTTTTTAAGAGCTATAGGAAAGTTAAAAAAAACACATAAAATTCAGAAAACTGCATAAAATCTTTATTTGAATCGATAGTACGGTCCATATAATTTAATGTTTGAAGATTATTTCATGCAAATGTTGACCGTGACTGCGCCTCAAATGGTCCATCCGCTTAGTCCAATTTTTGCCTACTCTTTCCAACAAAAAAAAGTAACGTTACGATTCGCATCATCTTTGAAGAAGTACGGTCTAATTATGCCACCAGCCCATAAACCGCACCAAACTGTGACTTTTTCTGGATGCATTGGTAGCTCTTGCAATGCTTCTGGCTGATCTTCACTCCAAAATCGACAATTCTGCTTATTAACGTACCCATTGAGCCAAAAATGAGCTGACCATAAAATGGAAGAAGCGCGCGATGAACTTTCTTAACAGAGCACGCATTTTGATAATAAAATTCAATAATTTGCAAGCGTTGTTCCTTTGTAAGACGATTCATGGTTAAATTATAGACCAAGCTAAAGATGTTTGACAGTGAAACAAGACACGAAACGTGCGTCAGCTGTTTAAACCAGTGTTGCCAAAAAGATAATAGCTAAAAAATCACCCGATGGTATTGTTTTGCTTGGCAAATTGCACCACCACAGCACGAAAAGCCTGTGTATGTATTTGTATTGTGTACATGTTTTGGGTTTGTAAAACATTTTTGTTGGCGTTTTGTTTTTTTTTTCGCTTAAAACACTTATGTATTTTATATATAAGTTTTTGTTAAGCTAATTGGGCCTAATGTATTAATGTAAATAAAAAACCTTTTTTACATGTTTCTCCCAACGTTTCGTCAATTATTTGTTGACATCTTCAGGGGTTGTCTATTTAATATTTTTTTAAATTATTTTGTAAAAAAAACATATATTATTACAAAATTATAAAACAACAAAATAAATAAACTTACAATTACTAGTTAGTTTTTCACATTTAATTTAATGTTGCACAGCTTACATAAAACATAAAACATTTAACATATAATTAAATTAAACACACAACTTAAATTAATATCACAGTTTATCTTTTCTATTTTATTGCAACTCTGTAGCTAAAACTTATATTATTCGTGTCTTCCTTTAAATTCATTGTTCTGTCAATATTTTGTTGTATACGTAAGCTTTCTATTGTGAAACGTTTTCTCTGTTTTGTTTCTACGTCTAATATTCTTATTCTCTCAAAGTCAGGTTTATGTTTTTCGCAAATCATATGTTTTGACAAAGCTGTTGATTCCTTATGTTTTTCTATGTCATTTTTGTGTTCACTCATTCTTGTTTGTAAATTTCTCTTTGTTGTGCCAATATAAATTAAATCACATTTTTGTTCGTCATTTCCCTTGCATGCTATTTCGTACACAACGTTGTTTTGTTGTTGTTTTTCTACAGGCATTTTAATTTTGGAAAAAATAGAGTTGAGTGTAGTATGTGGTTTGTAGGCGTAACATATGTTTTGTGTGTTTATCGTTGTTTTAATATTTCTGTTGTCCGTTAAACCAGGAATAAACTTTACACTGTAAAAAACTTTGTCATCATTTTCAGTGTTGTTTGAAGTTGTGTTGTTTTTTAATTTTCTTTGTGTTTCTTCAATAAGTTGGTTTATAAGTTTAATTGGAAAGCTATTATTTATTAATATTGTTGTAATTTTCCTTATGTTTTTAACATGGAATTCTTCATCGCTAATATATAATACCCTAAAAATGAAATTTTTTGCCGTATTTATTATTTGGTATTTTGGTTGAGTTGCATTAAAATTCATCAGTCTACCAGATGATGTTTCCTTTGAATACCAGTCAAATTTAATTAAGCTATTGTGTCGATATATGTATGTATCCAAATATGCAATTTTAAAATTTTCTTCAATTTCCGTGGTAAACTGGATTTTTGGATGGTATGCGTTGAAAGCATTTAGGATCTCTTCTTTGTCGTCCCGTTTTACTATAGCTAATATGTCATCTACATATTTTACTATGTATTTTAAATTTATATTATTCTTTTTTAATTCGGCTATTGCTTCGTCGAGTAAACTGTCCAGTATTACATCAGCTATGGTAGGAGAATGTATTTTGTTTTTGTAAAATTTTATATTGTCTTTACCAGCCGAAAGGGCTCAACTTAAACGAACGAGCATTAGTGTGCTGAACCGAACACAACGAAGTTTTTGGTTTTTTACGAAAAACTGAACGTAATAAAATGTTCACATCTTTATGTTGAGTTTATTGGGTACGAAGATCATAAATAGAGAAACGGGTTTCTTAAGGTATTTTGTACACAAACACTATTAGTGTTTATTTTTTCATAAATTTCTATCATACATAACACTAAAGTATATTATATGTTTATTTTTGAACTCTGATAAAAAGGTTTATTTTGTAAAAACGTACTTTTGGTAAAAAGGTACCATTTTGATAAGAGTTACTTTTTGTAAAAAGTTAATTTTGAAACAAGATATAAAAAACAAGTATATCTTTTTTAATATGTACTCAATTGATCGAAGGTTCTCTTGTATAGAGTACTCAATCAAGTCCCTCGATGGAGTAGTTCTATCATTCCTGGTATCCCGGGTTACTGTACGTACATATTTTGTTTTAATAATATTTATTTATTTTTTTTTAAATAATACTTTTTTAAAGTAATACTTTCATCACTGTTTTCTAAAATGTTTATAATTCTAAATAGCACTTTTTCAGAAAGGTTCAGCTTAAGCTACTAATTTGGAAAAATGTGAAAGGAAAAAGAACTGTTTGAAAAAATCTTTAAAGAAATTTAAAAAAGGATGCATGCAAAAATTATTTTTAAAATAAATATAAAAATCTTATTAAAAAAGTTCAATTTTTTTAATAAATACTTTTAAGATCGGACATTTTTTGTAAAATGGTACTTATCGAAATACTTTTTTTTATGAAAAATTACTTTATACAAAAATGTCCTTTTAAGGAAAAAGTGCCATTCATAAACATAACATTTTTTTTTTGCTTTCCCCTTCTCCTCCTCAGTAAAACAAAGATTTTTAAGCAAAGGCACTAAAAAGGATTTTACATACACCGGTTCCTTTCAAGAAGCCATAAGACCAGGTTTTTATACTTCAGAATTAATTAAAAATAAAATAATAATACTTATCTTTTAATTTATCTACATTGATTTGCTTTTCATCTTTAATCTCAATTAATTGATCGGAAAAAAACCAAAGTTTTGTGTTTTGCTCAAATATTTGCCATCATGCCTTTGGCGGGTATTACCTCCAGTTCTTCGTATGATTTACAATTTTCCTGGCGTTTCATACGCACTTGGTATTCCGCAGTGGTCATTGTTTGTTTTGGCTTTTGCATGTCCATAACAATTGCTTATGCCTTTCGAGGTGTCTTTAACTTTGATTCAGTGGGTAAATTTTAAGGCACTTTCTGTGCGACTATCTGCATGTGTTTGTCTTATTGTATTATTATATTATTTGTATTGTCTTTTCTTTTCCTTGTTCTTCTATTTTCTTGATGAATTTTTTGATTTGTTTTATTATTCATATCTGCTTTTCCTAGAGGGTTTAATTTTTTATTCATCGATTTTTTTCATCGCCTTAACATTTTTTCATTTGACACGCAAGTGGCCGGCCTTAATGCAACAGTGGCAACAAGTTGAACATGATTTGCCACAACAGCGCACTCTAATGGAGAGATCTGAATTGGCACATAGAATCAAAATGATTACTTTGGTGGCAACAATGTGCTCTTTGGGTAAGTAATTGAAAAAAGGAAAAACAAAAAAAAAAAAAAAAGATAAAATTTCTATGGAGTAGAGAGATAACAATTCATTAGAGTAAAAACTTAATCTAAGACGGGACCGAAATATACAACATGAATGTTGTTTGGACAAAAGAACAAAATTCAGAAGGGCCTTTAGTTAAAATTTTTAATTAAATTTTAAAGTGTATTAGAATTAGGGCTACCAAGTCAATTTAAATGGCAATCGAAATTTACCGCGCTTTGTAATTGTGAATAGTTAGGCGATTTCTTGTATTTATGCTCGAAATCATGAAGCAAAGTTTTTTCATGAACGGTTCATTATATCGGTATGGATAACTATGGTTTGACAGCTGAGAATGTCAAATTGTGTTGACATTTCTGTTTGAATAAGATTTGGCAAGGCATCATGAATAGTTTAACGCGTGAACAACGTATATGAAGCGAAGACAATACTCCAGCCGTTTACAAATCACCATTACATCCATTAAAATTAACTGTTTGGTGCGGTTTACACGCTCTTTCGGTATATGCTATGCAGACTGAATCTTTGTTCTCAAATATTAATCAGTTAAACATCAACAACATTTGGTTCAAAGTTATCTTCGGGAATACAAAAACTTTATATTTCATAAATAACACAGTGTTACAAAATTGAATGAAATAGAAAAACCTGGGACCGGATATTATTTTTCTTGTAGGGCTTGTCAACTAAAACAAGATTTCAATAGTGAAATATACCGGACACCTCCAAAATCCGGATTTACGGGTAAAAAACCGGTTTTTGTGCCTTTGCGCACTTATAAGCCTGTAATTTTGTTGATAATGATCCGATTTTCAATTTCTTACTAGATTTGGAAAGAAGAAACTGAGATCTTTCGAACAATGTATAATTTATTTAAGAAAACTGGAGAAATTTGGATGTTATTGTCGAGCAAACACAAATTTCAAATTTAGTGACGTTTTTATACATTATTTTCTTAAGAAACTATAATACTATTGAGTTTATTCAAAAAGTACGTTTATTAACGATTACAACGCATATTTGGGTTTAAAAATAGATAAGTAATTGACTGAGTTATTTAACTTTTCATGAAAATAAACTTTTAAACATTTTATAAAAATTTTATTAATCAATTAATCAATGTTATCCTAAACACAATTTGTAATGAGAGTTTAAGTCATTCAAAAATATTAAGGGTCCTCATGATATCGTTTATAAGTCTCGTAAGCTGTGCAAACTGTGCATTCTTACGCCCTCGTAAATGAACTGTCAAAAATTGTATGAGAATTCATTTACACAAACTGCTTAAATTTGCTCAACAATTTTGACTCGTAAACTTACGCAGTTCAATTGTGCATTTATACAGACAAATTTTTTTAATGCTTACCGCCGTTTTCAATGAAAACTTCAAGTGTAAATAAATCACAAACAATAAATTCTTGTAATAATATAAGCATATTAGTCTTTTGGCTTTCTTTATGCATGTTTAAAAACAAATTTCATTTATAATTTACAAATTCCAAGTTTTTTATTATATTTTTGATTATTTTTTTTTAATATATTTTTTATTGACGTTTCTGTTTGAAATGACATTAATTGTTTAAAATTACACAAAACTTAAAAAGGATCTTCATGAAACGAGTCTCGCAAGTTTACCCATTTGCACAAATGGTAATTTTAAGCAACATCATGAAGACCCTTATTGTTTTTTTTTCGTGTTCTTTTTACGCACTTTCTTTAAAATTACAAATCACTGTTAGCCTAAACACAACTTAGATTTACAAAAAATATTAGTAATGAGAGCTTTACTCATGTAAAATTATTGTTTTTTTTTTAATATGACGTTTTGTTAATGTCTTCTTTTTCACTTTTTGAATCTGTGTATTAAAAAAAAAAACGTTTGCAATTTAATAAAAATCGTGTGCAATTTAAATTAAAATTGTATACAAAATGTGTGACAATTGTAACAAATTTTTGGCTTATTTACTGATATCAGTCACCGGCGTGATTTTAAAAACAAAACAGTTTTAAAACACGCAAAAACATTATGTTGTAACTGTTACAAAACCGATACCTGTAAGTAATGATCTACCGACAACGAGCAAATCTGTCGATATAACAGAAAAAGATTTTGAACAAAGAAAGTTCCTTCCATCCAGGTCTACAACAACGGAGCGGCATATTTTGTCAAATGTTGATTTCTACGATCTTGTTCGCGAATTACACTTGTCAAAGCGGCAATCTGAAGTCCTTTGGTCGCGATTAAAGCAGTAGAATTTTGTGGAAAAGGATTTCGTTATAACATCTAGTAGAACAAGTTACCGGACTTGGTTACTTGAAGAAAGATTTAAGACTATTTCCAATGACAGTGATCTCGTGTATTGCGTTGATGTACCGAAACTATTTTCGGCATTAAATCACAATTATAATGCAGATGAATGGCGACTTTTTATTGATGGTTCATTTAAAAGTAAATTTTCTTATAAAAATTTATGACTTTATTTTTTATTAATTTAAGATTTGTAATGTAATATGTCGTGCGCCGAATCGTTATGATCGCAAACTATGGCCATCTCGCGAGTCACATAGAAAAGGCAGCAAAAACATTTTAAATTACCAATTAGTTAAAGTTAAGGACGTTATTATGGCACCACTGCATCTTAAACTGGAATACATGAAACAATTTGTAAAAAATTAGATGTAAACGGCGATGCTTTTTGTCATCTTTGTCATAATTTTAATTTAAATTGCACACGATTTTTATTAAATTGCAAACGTTTTTTTAAATCCACAGATTCAAAGTGAAAAAGAAGACATTACCAAAACGTCATATTAAAAGAAAACAATAATTTTACATGAGTAAAGCTCTCGAAAAAAAAACAATATTTTTGAATGACTTAAACTCTCATTACAAATTGTGTTTAGGATAACATTGATTAATTGATTAATAAAATTTTTATAAAATGTTTAAAAGTTTATTTTCATGAAAAGTTAAATAACTCAGTCAATTACTTATCTATTTTTAAACCCAAATATGCGTTGTAATCGTTAATAAACGTACTTTTTGAATAAACTCAATAGTATTATAGTTTCTTAAGAAAATAATGTATAAAAACGTCACTAAATTTGAAATTTTTTTGAAAAATCTACAAAATTTGTGTTTGCTCGACAATAACATCCAAATTTTTCCAGTTTTCTTAAATAAATTATACATTGTTCGAAAGATCTCAGTTTCTTCTTTCCAAATCTAGTAAGAAATTGAAAATCGGATCATTATCAACAAAATTACAGGCTTATAAGTGCGCAAAGGCACAAAAACCGGTTTTTTACCCGTAAATCCGACAAGCCCTACAAGAAAAATGATATCCGGTCCCAGGTTTTTTGGACTGTCTCACCGTGTAATGTGTGCCACATTCCCAATATTCATTGATACATGCACTGAAATAAGGGGATAAGTTAGTTTCTATGCGCAGTTTACTGGCTGCTTAAGTAAACTTTGGAAAAGCTGAAGATTTTATACAAATTAAGCTGTAAAGCGAATTGGAATTAGCAACACGTGTTATTACAGTACTGTAGTTTTATTTGCAACGATATATTTAAATATTTGGTTCCAATTTGCCATACAGAGCGCTTAGAATCGATTTATTCCAAAATCAGCTTGGTGACAACTTTATTTCCATAAGTGGTCCTCCTCACTGGCCCACTCGTTCGTGCGATTTAACACCTTTGGAAAACTTACTATGGGGCTATGTTAAGTCATTGCTTATGGCGACAAACCAGCAGCTTCAAAGCAGTGTTCAAGCCACAACTGACGCCATACGGGCAGATTTATTAGGTTAGGTGGCCGGTCATAAAGACTACGCATAGAAAGTATTGGTCGCTAGCGTTATCACATTATACGATAACCTCTACTTAAAACGGTAAGTTCGATGTGATGATACCCTGATTACTCCATACCCTCTTGGCGAATGCTTGGAGTCTCAATAGTCCAATTCCAGAGATTTCGCCAAGACCTTGGAAGTAATGATATCCTAGAAAGTTCGCTCTAGAGCGTATGAGTGCCGGACAGTAGCAGAGTATGTGCTCCACCGTCTCTTTTTCCCCTGGTACTCCACAATTGTCACAGTCCCGTCCAACAGTGACCCTTTATAAAGCCTACAGTCCCCTCAGATGAATCGGTAGAAATAGAAAAACAATTGGAGTGTTCGAATGGACCATGTACTTCATTAAAAAGCTTCTAAAGCTTTTATAATTCATGTACAAATTTTACACTTTGCTTAGCTTAATACAAAACCAAAAATAAATTATAAGTATTGCCTACATTTGGGCTTAACAAATAAGTAAGTTGATTCTTAGGGATTATACATATCGTCACCTTTAATGCAAAAGGGCGTAACAGCACTTCTTATATTTTTACAGGAGAAGCAAGAAACTTTACAAAGTCAATTACAACAAGGTTGGAATTTCTTTAATAAAGTCGCAATTTTTGATCGCAGGGGTCTAAATTTTTTTTTTTAACTTGTAGTTTAATAAAACGAACAAATATAAATCTAAAACTCAATATCGAATTTTTTTGTTGTTAAGCCCTTTTGCATTTTAGGTGACGGTATATAAAATTATATAATAATAAATTGAAGAAATCTGCTTATTTATTATTGTTTTCATAATACAATCATATTTATATTTTTATTTACCCTCCAGGAGAACATATACTTAGTATGCTGAATATAATCTACTATGTAAATCGTTGTCCCAAATTCAAACATCATCCCATAGACAGTTTCTTATTTACAAATTTCTCTCAGTTCTTCTTCTTTTTCGATTACCACACATTGGCTGGGGTATTTGGAAAAGTTATAAATTTATTTTTAACATTTTCCTGGAATTTTAACGACATTTTCCTGATGTGTATCTGTGTGGCTTTATCGTCCAAGTTTCGCCAGCTTAATGTTTATATGGCATCGTTTATAAAAAAGGTTATTTTTTATTTGCCCTTTTCCGTTTCTGTTTTTTACAGCCGAAGTTTAAAAAACTATTTTCAGCCCACCACAGCATCCTTTTGGATGGAGAGGCGTCAAAACTATCGCATGTTGTGTAGGTTGAGCGAAACGGTTGATGATAACACAGCAGCCATAACTTTCCTGTGTCTGTCAAATAATCTGTATTTTATTTGCAATAAAATTTTGAAAAGTTTACAGTAAGTATATTAAAAAACTAAATATTTGTATAAAAAGTTATTTATTTTTATAAACTTTTGTAATTTACAATTTTTTGTTTTGAATTTAGAAAGAAGCCATCTTTCACTCATACTTTATATTTTTGGTATTCATTGATTTTTCTTTTGGGGCGCACCTTTCTGCTGGCTTTATATGCTGCCGAAATCAATGAAGAATCTAAAAAACCTTTGGTTTTATTTCGTAAAATTAAACGTGAATTTTGGTGTCCTGAGGTGAGTAAAAGTTAAACAAAAACTGTTTAAAACAGGTCGTTATTGACACATTAACAAAAAGTATTTAGAGAATAAAAGCAAAATGAAATGAAATTAAAATTTCATGTGCCAAAAAAGTCGATAACAAAGAGAAGAAGGTCACAACAATAGTTTCAAGCAAAAAAAGGTTCAAAATGTGGAAACACCATGAATATTAAATGAAAACATTTTTATTAATAGTATTTTTAACAATTTCAATTGTCCCTTTTTCTGTTTTTATTTGTTTTATCTTTTTGTTTTTGTAACAAATAAACTTTGTTCAAAACTTTCGTTTTGCTTTCTTCCTAAATTTTTAATTTTTCTCCATTCATTCCCTTTTCATATTTGTTCATAATTGGCTTTTTTGCGTAAGGCGGATTTTCAGGTTTTTAACAGAAACAAAATATAAATCTAAAATAAATTTAAATAAATTTTTTTTTTCTTGTTGTAAATGTAAAAATACCTCCAACAAAACTATTTTTAAAGGAAATTGTAAACATATTAGGGCGATTCTATTCTGACGGGTGCAACATTTAGACACTTTAAACGTCTTTTACTAATAGAAAGAAACACATTTGCAATTAAGTTAGTTCTAGAAGGGGTAACATTTTTTTATATACTATTGTTATCTATTTACAAGAATTTATATGAAACGATCAAATAGCCACGAGAGAGCTTTAAAGTGCATGACGGGTGCAACCAAATTGGCCCACTTTCATAAGATCATACCACAAAAACACAAAACTCTGTTAATTTTTAAGCTTTTATGGTATAATTCTTTTTTATTGTGAAAGATGAGATATCAGACGATGATTATCAAATCAAACATCTAAGAGAAATATAATCCAATAATAAGAAATTTGCTCGCGCCAAATCTATGAATCTTAATGATTCGAAGTGCACAACAAATTTATATATAAGCTTACGTCTAAAAAAATTATATTATTATAAAATATAGATATTTTACTTTAAATTGGCATCAAAAAAGTGTCAAATAGTGTGATTTGAAAATTGATGTTAAAAGTTGTCTAGAATAGAATCGCCCATTATGTTTCATTTAACCATATTATTGTCACCGATAACCATATTATGGTTAAATTTGTCTCCATTAAGAAGCCACAACCATATTATGGTTGCCTACGAACATCATTTTTTTTTGTAATGTTGTAAAAAAATGCAAAATGCAATTGAGAGCAAACAATACAATGAACGACCATAGAGGAAAAGTTCGCTAGGTTGATTACCTTTAAGGTTGAGAATCAAAACCAATTTAGAATATTATTAAAGTTGCAAAAAATATCTTATAGTCCCTGCCATGGTGAAATAATACAGTTGGCAGCACTACGCCATATGACGATATTTTTGCTCTTGTATTGTTTTTCTAGTCTTATGTCAATGTTTTGTTTATGATTACAAAAAGTCCACGTTTTGTGCTGTGATTTTTATATTGCATTTAAGTTTTTGATTCAAATAAAATAAATAGTAAACAAAGTGAAATAAATATTGGCTAAAAATTGATTTACATATTTCATCCAGATCGGCAGCAAAATTTGATTTTAGCTTAAAAGTATTTTTGACGTATACGAAGACTTATATTTAAATTTTGGTGTAATGTTATATTTTTGCCTTAGCGTTGCTAATTCGGTTTCTTCAGAAAGGTGCTTATCAGCAGCACAATTTTTCAAAAACTGTCATCTAAAATAATGTGCGTACATACGTACATACATACGTTCAATAAAGGGACAAAAACAACGAATTGTAGCCTGATAAAAAATCAGTAAAAGTTCAGTTTCCTACTCAAGTACACACATGTAGTTGCTAGTATCGATAGAGAAATCTGAGCTATCGATAAATATCGATAGTAGAAAATATCGATAGTATCCCAGCACTAGTTTACTCATGGAAGTACGTATAACACTGTGCAACAAAATTCGGGTCATCGCCGCCAGCCTTAATACTTGCAACGCGAAATGAAAGTAGACTACTAGTAGAGCAAATCTGCCAAAGGGTTCTGAAAAGTTAGCTAGGGCACCCGGAATATGGGCCCCTAAAGTTGTTGAATTTTTTGAAAAGGCGTTTGGTATAAGTCAAAAAGAATACACTAAATGTACTTCTGAGCTAAAAAATAATTTCAGATGTCTTCAGTAGAGTCTTATAGCGATTCTTTTCTTAGAATTTATTAACCCTCTAACACTCATTTTATGGGGTAATTTTTGTCCTATTTCGCAACTCTTACACGAAAGTATACTAAAACGGCACTTTTAAGGGTTAAAATGTTTTACGAATATTTTTTGCATCAAATTTCACGATCTAAAACGAATTCTCGAAATTTCGGGCATTGACATTTTTGAACTTCTTGAAAAGGCGTTTGGTACAAGCCAAAAAATATACTAAATGTACTTCTGATCTAAAAGACTATTTCAGATGTCTTCAGTAGAATTGTATGGCGATTCTTTTCATAGAATATATTAACCCTTTAACACTCATTTTAAAGGGTAATTTTTGTCCTTTTTTTTAACCTCTACACTTAAACGGCCCGTTAGAGAGTTAAAATGTTCTACGAATATTTTCTGCATCAAATTTTACTAGGGGTCTTCTAAGACCAAAAAATCGTGCAATATATGTTAAACGGATTTTCGAAAAATTAAAAAAATTCAAGGCCCGGAATTTCGAAAACCCGTTTTAAAAACATTGCACGAGTTTTTGTTCTTAGAAGACCCCTAGTGAAATTTGATGCAGAAAATATTGGTAGAACATTTTAACCCTTTAAAGTGCCGTTTCAGTCTTTATTCCCCGTTTAAAAATACAAAACTTTAAAATTCAAATAGAATGTTCTAATAAAAAAATGTTTGAAAACAAAATGGGTTATTGAGAATTATAAAAATACCACTAGACATGGATTATTTAACAAAAATATTTTCTTTATTTTAAAAAAGATTTTTCAATTTCATAAGTATTGAGCAATCAAAAAAAAAAAATTGTATTTGTAATTTTAAACACTCTTTTAAAATGTTCCCTTATCTTTAGCTCAAACGATTCTCCGAAGAAGTCAATGCCGATTTAATCGCCTTAACCGGTTTCAAATTATTTCATTTAACTCGCAACATGGTTTTAACTGTAAGTAAAATCTTTTTCAGCTTTTATTTTTTATTTTGTTGCATTAGAATGTATCGTTAAAAATTTTTTACTTTTTAAAAACACCTTTAATTTTTTTTTAATTGCAAATAAATATGTAAATAAACACACGCTTATTCGCTTTATTAAAACTTTTATTGTTAAAAAAAAAACACAAAAACAATTTGATCTCTTAATAAAACCCAGCGATAACTAGAATAAGTAAAGAGGCCTCATAGAAGGCCTTATTAAGCAGTCATAAGCCCTTCTCGCCGCATTCCATACTTATTTATTTTTTACGCAGGTTGTCATTGGGAGCAAGCCCTTCCACACTTCCTTTAATATCAATTTCGATCCCTTCCCAAAGAAGGGAGTAAGGAAAGTGACTTAAAATAAAAAGTAAACAAAACTGAACAACTTCCTTTCTCTTTATCGAATGTGTTCTGAGTATTTTAGTCTTTCAAAAAGAAATTTTATTTATTTATTTATTTTATTTTCTTCAATTACATAACCGAGCCCTTAGGGCCTTTTATGGTTAATACAAGCTACTAACTAGACAACAAACTTCAGTTATTTATCAGAAACAATATATATAATAAACAATAAAAAAATGTTACAAACTATAAAGAAAACTTTATTTAAAAAAAAAAAAAAAAAAAAAAAAAAACTAGTACATTAAATAACAAAGACATAAAGAATGCTATGTATTCTATTTCCATATTACGCAGAAAGAAAATTCCAACACATTGGCCATTATTCGTTTTAGTGAATTGACAAGTTATTTGGCGCTGAAAATTCCAACAACTTAGATTTAAATAAGTGCAGCGAATATGAAAATTTTCTTAGTTCTCTTGGCAACGTATTCCAGATTTTTGAAACCCGAATCTGATATGATTGCCCAAAAGTGTTCAAACGTTTAATAGGAAAAATTATTTGAGGATTCCTTGTTGACCGAGAGAAATTCAAATTTTCAACAATATAATCAGGGTTACCATTTACAATGCATTTTTAGAAAAAAAATAATATTCTAATGGCAATAAAATTCAAAAGATGTCAGTAGAAAGGTAAGCGTATGCCGATTAACATGATCCCGAAATCTCAAACCAAAAACATAAAGAATAATTCTGTTGAAAATAATCTTAAATTTCCCAAGCACATAATTACCTGCGCCCGAAAAGACTTCCAAACAGTATAGAATATGTGGCATTAAAACCGCCACAGCAACACGCCTTCTCACTGAACAAGGCAAGTACATATTTAGAGAATACAGTCTTTTCAAGACAAATGATACCCGAGACGAAAGGTAATTAATATGAGGAGAAAAATTTAACAAATTATCAATAACGACCCCTAGACATTTAATTTTATCGACAAAAATAAAATAATAAATCCAAATCCCATCACTTTCGTTTTAACTCGGTTCGCGCTGAAACCATTATCATGAGCCCATGTTACCACCTCACGAATCACATAATTAACACCCTCCTCCAACACGTCGAGGAACTCAGCATCAGAATAACAAACAAATTGTACATCGTCAGCATAGACGAAAGGCTTTCAGGAGACCAGAGCTCCCAGTTTTATTTTAAGGCTTATCCCCAATTTGTGATTTTTCATCCCCAAAAATCCCCAAAATGGCTATTTTCGTATCCCCAAAAATCCCCACATTTCCTAAAAATACAATACATAATACTATGTCAATGGAAAAATATGCATACATCGATTTATTTAAATAAATCCATTTGTGGAATATGACTAAAACTGATGTTATTTATTCTTCGAGTTCCACGTATCTATGTACACATGAATAGTATGTAACAAGGGTAACGTAAAAACGCAAAAGAAAAATAATTATGCGTCAAAACATACTTATAATTTCCAAAACTAGGGAATCCATAATCTTCTAAGTCATAAGCCAATGCAATTTTGTTTTACATCTTGTTTGTTTAAAAAGTGCATTATTTTAAAGTGTGTATTTATTCTAAGAAGAGCTCCTAATAACTCATATTGTATTATGTTGCAAATATTGATTTTGGTTGTATTCATTACAGAAAAAAGCTAGTTCAACAGAAGAAACGCTAGTTGGTACAAAAAGCATATTCAAACATATTTCAACAAGTTCTTGAAATAGTTTAAAACCGCAAAAAAGACTAAAATTTGTACCAACATCTTGAACAAATCGGTCTAGCCATTACAAAAATGAAATTTATAATAATATGTTATCTTCAAAAATCCCCAGCGAAAAAAGTGCTTTTCCCCAAAATATCCCCTGGGGATTTTCACGAAAGGAGACGCTATTAAATGTCTCTAACAGGTCATTAATATAAATCATAAAGAGAAGCGGGCCAATTACAGATCCTTGTGGAACACCACTTGTAATCTGACGAATCTGAGAGTAACGAGCACCTACTGATACATATTGGGATCTATCATAAAGGCAAGATTCAATAAGTTTACATGCATAACGGGAAAAATTAAATTCATGAGACAATTTTAATAGTAATTTAGAATGTACTACTCAATCAAACGCTTTTGAGAAATCTATAGAAAGTAAAACCACCTTCTTACGGCTATCTAAAAACTGTCTAATAGAATCTGTCAGAGACAATAGCAGCGAAGTTGTGTTATAACCTTTTCGAAAGCCCGACTGAATTACCGATCTCTGATCCAGAAATTCAATCATTTGGTCTTTAAAAATGTGCTCAACTACTTTAGAAAGAACGGAAAGTATTGATATAGGACGCAAGTTATCAAAACAAGCCGACTGACCTTCCTTCTTGATAGGCACGACTCTGGCAAGTTGTTATAATCGTATTAACAAAGTGAAGCAAATGCGAGGAAACAAACGGAAAAATAATCTTTAA
Organism: Pollenia angustigena; assembly: GCA_930367215.1. NCBI lineage: Eukaryota > Metazoa > Arthropoda > Insecta > Diptera > Polleniidae > Pollenia > Pollenia angustigena. The sequence goes on along the minus strand of OV884058.1, from coordinate 216,262,563 downwards.
AAATCTTACTGATAAAATATCATGACCCACAGCAGTAGACTTAATTGTTAGTAAGGCAGTGTATAACGAATCGGAATTAATACATTTAAAGGAAAACCCCGACTCAGAAAATCCGCCGACACTACTGAAAACAATTGGATTCTGATTTTGACATTCAACAAAGTAATTATTCAAATCACCTGGCTCAGAAAAAACCTCATGTTCTTGTGATTCGAGACATCCATTTCTTCTCAAAAACCCCACATACTTTCCGTACTGAAATCCTTAGAAAGTCGTTCATGTGCACAATTGAGTGAATTAGATGAATATTAAACATAAGTGCCTCGAGTTGCAAGTTAACATCATTAGTAACATACATATTAGTAAAGTCACATTCATGTGTTACAGTCTCTACATCCTCAAGTCATAAGGCCTTATAATTTGGGTCTGAAACATAAAGCGGAGAAAGTGAATTTGAAATATAAGCAGCAATGAAGATTAAAGAATGGCGAGATATACCGGGGCACTGCATTTGACCTGCCATACCTAGAGAAATTGCTTTACTCATTAAAAAGAAATCAATCAACGAAGTCGAATCACATCCTGCATGGTAATTCGTGGGAATAGAGTTATGATGGTACGTCAGATCTAATCGTTCACAAATAGAGCGAACACAAAGGGAGTCTATTTGGCAAAATAAATTGGTGTTAAAATAACCCATTACGATAACATTGGTATATCTAACTAATAAATCACCCACACAAGCTTCAAAGGCATTTATATGACCATCGGGTAAGTAGCACACACCCACTAACAGTTTAAATTCTCGAATAGTGACTTCAACAAACAGCGCCTCACAAGCATCACCACTATCAGACATAAACACAATTCTGTAATCCAGATTAGCTGATAGTAGATAGTATCATTCCTACACATATTATAACCCTGTATATTAGCAGCATTTGACAAAACAAATGGTTTTAACCAAGTTTCACTCAGTCCAACTATATGCAGATAATTACCATCCAAAATTCGCCTAATTTCATCAAGTTTAGTAGAACCTGCAGACACACCAAAACTTGTTATATTCCAATGCCCAATTTTCAAACAATTCTCAAAATTGTGTACCTAAGCTGTTAAAGATAAATAAATTATCACTGCAAACTGGACCTAAATTTATAGCATTCATTATGTAAAACGTTAAATAAAAAATTACTAATAAAAAAAAAATTTTAAGTAACTTATAATTAATATAAATATAAACTTAATGCAGGCAAAAATAAATATTATTTACATTAACAGTTTAAGAGAAAAACTTTAAAGGAATTATACTTCAAGGTTAAAATTTAAAGTTACCAAATTGCAGAAACCACAAATATGTATCTTTTAACTGACATAAAGTATTGAAAAAGTTTGTATGAGGAAATAAAGAAATACAAAAAACATTTTTATGTAATTTTTTATGTAGAAACAAGGATACAAATCAAAGTTCGCTAGAAGAAAAAAATTTCAAATTTAACATAGAACTACAATATAGATCAAACTATATTTATACCAAAAACTACTTTAATTAAAAATAAAAAAAAAAATTTATTCAAGAATGCATAAAAAATATTACGTACAAAAGAAAAAAATACGCTTTAACTTCAATTATTTATTATTTCCATTTCGAAAAGCTACGTATTAGAAGGCATACTTCTGAAGGCAGGATATCAAGCGAAGCGAATCTTTTAGAAAGAAGTATAGAGACCTTCAAAAGGCCTACCACTTGCGGTCCTTTCAATATTTACCCCTCGGAATGGAGCTTCCAACGAAGCAGGTTTGTCAGGGAGAAACGTTAAAGTTTTGCTTATATGATGAGAAATAAGAAAAATTTTTTATTGGGCTAGTTTCATATAGTCTACCAACAAACAACTCTCTAAAAATCATGGTGTAGCTCTGTATATTTACCTAATCTAAGCCTCTAGTCGTTTTTTCAACCTTTCGCTATTATTCTTTGTGTACCATCATGGTAAAATAAGCAAAATAAGATGAAATCGCTACGATAACAAATACAACTTTGCCACAAAAATGGAAATTGGGTCCAAGCTTACTTCAAAAAATATTTAAAAAAAAAATTAAAGCGTTCTGCTGAACGTGATGAATTAAATCAATTTTAGTCGTAACTTATGTATTTAACTTAATAACTATAAAAAAAAAGAATAAAACACGTTACAGAGCTACCTAAACAAGAGCGGCAAGCGTTATTTTAAACATGCAAATTCTATTGACAATACATTTCCAATTAAATAAAACGACCACGCGATCTATCAAATAAGATTTTCCAGCCGGGTGGTGTTAAATTCGCGTTCTAAAGGTTTGTTTCGTATAAACTGTATGAAAATGAAAAGTTTTGACATAAAACAGACGCTTGCCGCTCTTATTTAGGTACATAGCTTAGACAGGATTTTATGGATTCAATATTGAACAATGTTATTTTAACATTTGTCATTAGAAAAAAATTATTATGATTTTCCATCATGTTAACTTGACATTCTTATTTTTTACCACACATTTTTGAGTTTAAGACAGGTTACTTTGAAAGTCATGTGCGAATTTTTAAAATTGTTGAAAATGATCCATCTACTTTAGCTAGTGATTATGTACTGACAAATCTGTTATTAGGTAGGAATTTCAATGTTGTCGCTCCAAATGGGGACTAATGGGCATATTAATATTGATGGCAGGAGATTGTAGATAAATTGTGGTTCACTGATGGTACAAAATAGGCAAACGTTGATGCTAGGATGAGTATATTTGTGCCAAATTTTACCAGTAGGTAACAACATTTGGTTTTCCAGGCGGAAATGTTTTTTAGGAAAAACTCATGAGTTTAAAGTTATTTGTAATGTCAGATAGTCAGGATGCTCTTAGAGGACTCGTCTCTTTTGGGTAAGGTTTTAGGTGGTCATTGAAAATGTTACATACATGATTGGCAAGTAGATGCGCTCGCTATGTATTTATAGTTCCTGAGCCCGTTTTCGGTATCCCTCCTAGTTTTAATGGGAAGACGAAAAGAGAATGTCCCTAACGAGAATTTATCCTCTTTGGACAAATATTCCTGGGCTTCGACAATCTAAAAGACTTGGCACCTTATCTCGTGGAAAATCACGTATGTATATATTATTTCACTTGAATTTAGTTTACTTACTGGCCTATTGACTGCGTACTGTGTTCTCAGATACCATCAGCTTATATAAGGTAATGTTATGAGAACTCTGCGTGATAAATGATGACACATCTGAAGATCTTTTCGAAAACGGTATCGTCTTTATGACAAACCCATCATGGATCCAACTAGAATATATGCTCTTTCACCTGGCAAGATAATTGGCACCTTTCGTGGTGAATATATGGGCTGCACAATATATCGAATGTGTCGCAGTGTTTATTGCTTTTTATATTTATCTATCAATTGTTACGCACTGTGTTGCCAATTTAGCCAGTAGGTGGCTAAATTTGGCCATTTCTTCTCGTTTAGCCATGAAAAACTCAATTAAGCAATTTTTTTTGCCATTTTTGTTTGTCCAAGTTTCCTTCAAGTTTTTAAAAATTTTAGACCAAAAAATTACTTTTACAATAAAAAAATTTTTTTATGGATAATTAAAGTTTTTTGTTATTGAAGAATTTTTCTTATGTTTATGTTATTGCTACTAAAAATGTATTGTCACAAACAAAAAATAAATTTTTTACTTTTTTTTTTAAATTAATATTGATGCGTTTTTAGTACAAAAATCCTGTTAAGCCATTTTTAAGTCACTTATTAGCCATTTTTTTACAATAATTTTTGCTATTTTTAATTTTGATTTTTATGCTTATTTAATCAACAATTTAAACTCAAGCGATAATTAGCTAAAACTAAAAATAACTCTTTGCTAAATTTTATTTCATAACAGTTTGCTGAAAAAAATTGTAATCAAACCCCTTATTTTTTTATTTAAATTGTGCAATCTGAGAACTACCACCACAAATTTGATTCTTCTAAATCATTAAAATATGTATGTTTGATTCAGTTTAATTTATTTTTTAAACCATTTTAATTCAAATTGCTTATTCGATTAATTTTATTACCACTACATCTAAAGTTAGAACTCCCACACCTGGCTTAATTTCATGGTATCAACCAATGTGAATGGCATTATTTATTATTTAAGCAGAAGAAATACATAAATAAAAACCAGGAGTGATGTAAAAAATTATAATTAAAATTATGTATAGGTTTTTACTCTCAAATTCATACATTTATCCGGTCAATTTAAATTTTTAAAAAATTAAACTCAATTTTTTTCAAAGCAACTTCAATTTTATTCGGAACAAATTAAATTATTTTCGACACATATTCATTTTTTTTCATTTTAAATTAAATTTTTTTCTTTTTGAATTAAATTTTATTTTTTTCCACTTCAAATTAATTTTTCTACGAATTCAATATGGAAAGGTTTAAAAACTTGTTTTTTTTTTCTTTTATTCGGGATTGCTTTTCTATTATTGTGTTATTTATAATACTGGCAAATATTTTCCAGTACAATAATAGTTGCGTTCGAGAACACAAAAGTTTTTACTATTTTTTACTAAGCTTTACTGCATTTTACGAAATTGCGTTCGGGTACACAAAATGCAGTAAATGAGAATATAAATTGAGAGCGAAAAGTGACAGTTCTTGTTTGATTATTTACAAATTTTTACTGCAGAAATTTTTGCAGTATAATTTAGTAAATCAAAAAAAACATATGTTTCAAAAGGTAAACAAGCAAAAGTAAGTGCTGGTTCACACACGTCAAGTTTGACTCGTCAAGTCTTTAGTTTTTGGGAGAGAGGGGAAAAGAAATGGCATTCTCTTTGCCCTTCTCTCCTTAAGGCTCAAGACTTGACGATTCAAACTTGACGTGTGTGAACCAGCACTAACAAATAAAAAGCATACAAATTATGAAAAAATTGTTAAATAAAAGAAAAGTTGAAATAAAAATTAAACCAAAACAAAAAGTGAATAAATATTAATTAATTAAACTTGTTTGTGAAGCATTTATTTTTAGAGTTGTAAAAGTGTGAAGTATTTGGGTACTTAAGTAATCAATAGCAAAAAAATTAGTCATGTTGAGCAATTCCATATGAAAGCGATCACCTTTTGGACGACCCCTCTCCGATTTTAAAATAAATAGTCTCAATCGATTGCCCAGCAAAAAATAATGTACCTTCATATTTTTTTTTTTTTTTTTTATAGTGACTGGTTTAGTGGTGGTGTACACCACTGTCATGTGAAAAATTGAAGAATTCTTCATAAGGGACCTCATTGAAAGTTGTTTTAAAAAACTACTAAAGCGATCGCAACGAGTGATAGCTCGTTGGAAAGGTATTGAATCAGGCTTTAATTGAAAAATAAAATTTTCCTAATTTTTCTTAGAAATTTACCTTTAAATTTTCCCATGAAAATTAAATTTTCCGATTTTCCACAGAAGCTCCTAAATTTTCCGGCTATTTTTTTTGGATTCCTCATAATTTTTGCTTTAAGAATCAGCAATAAAAAAATGGGCCCCGACTCCTTGTTTGGACAGGAGAATAGCATTTAAGAGACCACCTTGTTAAAAATACATTTTAAAAATTATTTTACAGTTAAAAATACATTTATGAAGAAAAAATCTTTCTTATTTTGCTGCTTATACTTAATTACAATATATATTAAAAATTTCAATTGTCTTGGCATCATTATAAAATTAAAGTAACTTTAAATTTAGCACGTCGGCAGACGAAGAGTACCGCTTTACATTAATTGACATATCAGAAATATTTGGTATGAAGCAATGAAACTTTTGCGTTCCAGTTATAGTTTTGACATTATTATATCTGTTTTGAATTCGTCGCTCCATGGCATCGTGTTCTTATTGAGTGCATAAAACTGTGTTAATGGCAATTTCCTTGCTTTGAATCCACGAAAACAAATGTTGTACATTTAAGATCTGGTCAGTATATGGCCTTTGCAAACTTGCCTTAGTCGCCATGCGTTTTAGGGTTCCCCCTAACGCATCGCATGGGCCCTTACCGTGGGACGTCGCCACTCGACCTTGCAGTTTTGTTCTTCTTCAATTATGCAAAGATTGTAAAAATTTTTTTTATTCTTGTACTGAGAAGCCGCGCCGTCTGAGAAAAACGTTACTTTGTCGATTGCATCGAATTTTGATCTTAAGAATTCAAACAGTTTCATTTGAAATAAATAAACGGACACATAATTATGAGCAAAACTCTCCGCGACAACAACAAGGCTTACGGTCTGTAGTTCGTTATCTTCATTTTGGGCTAATTTCTCCTTACTTTCCTTTAGAAATTTCGATTGCATCTCGGATATGAAATGGTGCGCCTTCAGTTCATTCAACTTGAATCCGAATTCCTCGATGAATTCCGGAATCTGCTTTACCACGGTCTCAAGGGAACATCTGCCGCTGCTAATTATCCACTGTTTGAAATGCACCTCCTGAATTAACAGCTGTTCAAACTTTTCCGCCAAATATTGCTCTAGCTCGTCAATCTTCGGACAATTGTCGCATTTGGACAGATGACAATTTTCCGTGGGGTATGCGCACAACGACTCCGACAGGAGGTCCCTATATGTTTCAATTTCACCGTGAAATACTTTCAATTTCTTGCATGGAAAGAAAATTAATTTGATGAAACATGCAAACGCAGACTGAATGCGTTCCGTGCCTGTCTAATGCCAGCACGCATTCTTTTGGTCGTAGGATGGCAAACTTAGAAAATCCCACTTTTTCTGCTGGGTATTTCTCATTGAACTGATGGTATGCTTCGGATAGATTACATAATAATAATCTGCGCTGCTTGTGTACTTTTTTTCCATCTTCACGTGTGATAACATAGTCACGTGTACCTGGGCGCGGCTGTTGCCATCATTGCAGTAAAAATCTTGAATCAATTTCACCGTTGCTTCGTTGAGGGTCCTTGAGCCAAATTTCTTGGTGGGAGTCGCCAATATGCCCTTCTGTCGAACTAATTCTTTGCTTCTTCTCGCGATGTAAAAAGATGTTTGAAGCTGTTCAGAAATCTTGCGTATTGACCATGATTGGGGCAGCACAGATAAAATGAGATATTTCTCCGGAAAAGTGGTCGCTAAATTGAATTTTCTTTTCAACTGCTCAATCATTTGTTTGCCGTCATCAACGTCATCTGCTTGACTACATTCGTTATCAGAGCCTTCATCAAATATTGTCGCGATTGCACTCATAACCTTGCCTTTTTTCTCTTTCCTGTATGTTTCACTTCGCAACTTTCTTTTTCTAATTGGCGTTTCACCTAAAGTGGTAATAGCCTCATTCAAAGGACTCAAAGACATATTGACCATCGGAATGGCTGCCTCACTATCAGATGAAACATTTTGTTCACTTGTCATTTCACTCTCGGATTGTGGCTGCATTTGTTTCAATGCATTTGCTTGTTGAGACAAATCGATTTTACACTTGGGGCAAATGAATTCTGCTTCTTCACCGTATTGTATATTTAATTCATTCATGTATCGCTTCGAAACACCAGTTAATTTTAATACTTTTTCGAACGATGTCCACTCTTGTTAAACGGATTGCAGCAAAATTTATTCATTTTACTTTAAATTGTCTTTACAGCTTCACTCTTTACTTTACAAAAAAAAAACACTTTAACACTTTCACGTTTAGTATTCAACTGAAATTTGACTCAGAGTGTGTGAAGTATTTATATTTATTTTTTGGTAAAAAATAGGTAAAAAAAAATAAGCGATATTTGCTTTTCTTTAATAGGAAAATTTGCGTGAACTACTGGTCATAAAATGTTTTTTAAAGAGGGACTTAATTGGTTACTGCCAATAAGCCGACCACAGGTCATAAAATGTTTTGCAAATTTTTTAAATTACCAGGTAATAAATATTTCGCCATATTTATGGAAAATCCGTGTTTTATGACTTGTTTCTGCACGTGTCATTTTAGGCGAAATATTTATTACCTGGTAATTTAAAAAATTTACAAAACATTTTATGACCTGTAGCCTCAGTCGGGTTTGGTGTGCCATTACATGCCACTGCTGCTATTATCCATGGATTTATGGCCGATCTTGTGAAGGCAGGCAGACCATATTCACTACACACTCAACTTGGGGCTCTTAAAAAAAAAATTGATTTTTCTTCATAAATGTATTTTTAACTGTAAAATAATTTTTAAAATGTATTTTTAACAAGGTGGTCTCTTAAATGCTCTTCTCCTGTCCAAACAAGGAGTCGGGGCCCATTTTTTTATTGCTGATTCTTAAAACAAAAATTATGAGGAATCCAAAAAAAAAAAATTAGCCGGAAAATTTAGGAGCTTCTGTGGAAAATCGGAAAATTTAATTTTCATGGGAAAATTTAAAGGTAAATTTCTAAGAAAAATTAGGAAAATTTTATTTTTCAATTAAAGCCTGATTCAATACCTTTCCAACGAGCTATCACTCGTTGCGATCGCTTTAGTAGTTTTTTTAAAACAACTTTCAATGAGGTCCCTTATGAAGAATTCTTCAATTTTTCACATGACAGTGGTGTACACCACCACTAAACCAGTCACTATAAAAAAAAAAAAAAATATGTAGGTACATTATTTTTTGCTGGGCAATCGATTGAGACTATTTATTTTAAAATCGGAGAGGGGTGTCCAAAAATTTGCCAATTTTGATCGTTTTCATATGGAATTGCTCTGTTCTTTTAAATAATTTCACCCGCTACAAATTAGTAAAATCAAATAAAATAAAAAACAAACAAATATGAAAGATTACATAAAATAGTTTGTTTGTATTTTCCAAAAATGTTCGTGTTATAAAAAGTATTTAATCCAGTACCGATTAGAAAACGGGTTAAGTAGTCAAAAGTGTCAATATTTTTCAACACTTCAATTATTTGCCATCAGCTGTTGCGTTTATTTTACGAATTTATACAAATTTTGCGTTCGCGTACTTTTTTGGACAACAGCTTTTTGTGAGAGAAAATTTTTTAGTTTACTCATTTACTGCATTTTACTGTCAAAGTACTCAAACGCACCTAATAAAAACACCGATTAATGAATGTACTAAAAAACATTTTGTATCGGTAAACATAAAATACTAAAAAGTTTTTGACTAATGAGTCAATTAGTTGGTAAATCAAGTGAAATTAAAGTTGCTACAATTTTAAAGAAATTCCTATTTTGTAACTTATATTAATACTAAATAAATAACAAAATATCATCCTGCGAAGAAAGTAGTCGCGCTACTAGTTCTGGTGTATCGAATGAACGAAATTATCTTCGGCTTCAACAGATAGTTCTTCCGAGGAAAATACATATATCTGAAATAACATCGCCTGATCGTCGCCTGAAGACGTGAAAAATATAATCATATTAGCGTAGATAAAATAAATATTTTGATTAAGTTTTATAACGAAGAAAAGACCATTGCTGAATCAGCCGAAATAGCTGGAATAAATAAAAATACAGCTACATCCATTACAAATCGCTACAAGAAGGAAGGGTGCGTTATCATGAAAACCCGTGTTGGAAGACGTCATTCCAAATTGAATCCCGAAATATTGGAAAAAATTGAGGAGATAATTGAAAGAAATCCATGTATAACATTAAAAGGTATTCGCGGAAAGATTCTAGAAATTCATAATGTGGATTTAAGTACAACCAGCATACATACTGCATTAAAATCTGTGCGAATTACCTTAAAAACTGCGACAATTAACATAGATCGTTTAAATTCCGATGCTACAATTCAACGGCGCATACCGTATGCAATGAATTTTGTATAAACGCTCCGGAAATAAGAGAAAAAATAATATTCATTGACGAATCTGGTTTCAATTACCACCTTCGAAGAAACAAGACTAGATCCAAAGTAAATACTGCAGCACATGTAATTGTTCCTACCGTTAGAGGACGCAATGTTTCCCTTATTGCTATGAACATACATGGAATTGTACATAAACAAGTAATTGCCAATTCCTCGGTTAATACCAATATTTTCACATCTTTCCTTGAAGAATTATTCGATAAATTAACTGAATCCATCATCACAGGTGCTTGGCTGATCCTTGACAATGCAAAGATACCCAAAACGCAATTGGTGAAAGATAAAATTTCTGAGTCCGGTCATATTTTAGTTTTTCTTCCTCCATATTCCCCTATGCTAAACCCAATTGAAAAAGTTTTCTCAAAAACTAAACTCTGTGCTCGTAATATGCTAGCTGATCCTGGACTTGGTCACCATAATTAACCGATCAGTAGAATCCGTAACAGCTTCAGATTGCAACAATTATTATGTTGATATGACTATGAATTTGTTATTAGCTGCAACTGGAGAACCCTTACATTGAAAAAATTATGTAGCAAGTAATAGAAGCTTATTCTAAATTTAATATTGTATAAATAAAAATTATTTTTTAAGTATTTTGCTTTTAATTAAAAAAAAAAATTATTTGAAGTTTTTTAAATTTAAAATGAAAAAAAAATTAATTTGAAATGAAAATTATTCAATATGTTTAATTAGGTTCATCAAATTTAATTTTCATTAAATTATTTTTATGAAGAAAGGTTTTACAACATGAAATTAATTAAAATTTATTGATAATTTTTCATTCTTGACTGAAGCTGGGCTCGAACCCAGGCGTTTTTACGGACATGTTACCCTGACATGTTTCGATTGCAACCACTCAATCTCCTCAGAGGGCTTGCCGTTTAACACTCGCAGCCATCGACGACTGCTGACGTCAATAGTCAAACTTCAATCGTTAAACCAAATTGTATTTAATCTTTGGTAGATCGAAATTTGCTTTTTGAGTGATTATCTATTTTAATTTATTTTTACACGTTTTTCCTTACTTCTGCTTTTTCGTACTTTTGTCAAGAATTCTTCTTGTAGTTCAAAGTACATTACACTGCTTTACAAGTTTTTAATTTGGAAAAATACCAAGAACACCACATGCCTAGATAAGTTAATTGGGACCTCCTGAACACGAAAATCGCTGTGATTTTTTTTTCCTAAGTACCGTTTTTTAGATAACGGTACTTTTGTGTTTTTCGGTGTATGGTCCCACTCAAACCCTTGTGGAGCCCAACCAAAAAGCCCGATCGACATAAATGGTATATCGTTGGAAAGGTAATCGAATGCCTTTTCCATCGATATGCTACAAATTTCTATCTGATAAGAAATGGCTGAGAAATGGCACCTCAAAGTTCAAAAAATGTCAATTTTTTTACGTTTTTTTTCAAAAATTTTCATTTTTTTACTACGTTATATTAAATATCTGGAATGTTTTATTTCTTAACCAAATAGTATATTTAATTACCAACATTTTGAGCGTAATTTGAAAAAAATCGGATGAAAAATAAAGTATTTATTAAGGATTTTGTGAAACGACAATATTTTCATCTCATATAAAATTCCGTGTTTTTTAAATCCATCAGTTTAAACGTATTTAAAAAACACGGAATTTTATATGAGATGAAAATATTGTCGTTCCACAAAATCCTTAATAAATACTTTATTTTTCATCCGATTTTTTTTCAAATCAGATAGAAATTTGTAGCATCATATATATTAATAGGCAAGTTGATTTCTTTTGCTCCCTTTTACAGCTATACTATTTATTGGATTTTAACTAATTATACATCATTGGAAAGATATTTTTTGGTAGACTGTGCCAATTTCCATTTTATTAAAATCGGTTTAGTATTTAAGGAGTTATAGGCGTTAGAAAGTGTTACTAATACATAGAAAATACTCACATACGTGTGAGCAAAAAAAGTGTAAACAAACACAACAGAAACACAGTTACATATATTCTTTTTTTTTTTGTGTAAACATAGTAAAAAGAACAACAACATTCAATTTCTCTCCTATGCTTTTAATTGGAGAACAGTAGAAAATAAGAAAAAAGAGAGAACGACAATTTTGGAAGAGTTGTTGTTTTTAAATGTTGCCGTTGATTTTTGCATAGGAATAATTTTAAATGTTACCGTTGATTTCTAAAATGTTGCGCACATGGATAATTTCAATGTTACATTATTAGTATGGTAACAATGTAAAAATGGGTGTATTACAGTACGTTTAAATTTGACAGTACTGGCAAGACAGTAAGAAAATACATATTAGTTTCCAAAAACACTACTAACTGTCTTCGTGACGTAGGCGTCCAGACAGTAGTTAAGATAGTTCACTTTTAAAAATTTGTCAAACGTGAATGTTGTTGTTCAAGTCCCGCTTAACGTGTTTTACATGAACTAAACAAAATTTAAAACAGCTTAAAATAACTATATTGTGTTAACAAACATAACACTTAAATAAAATATAAACAACCAAAGCAAAATATACTTAATTATTTTTTACATATTGATTTTTTTCCTTTTGCTAACAAAACTTCAGATTACTGTTAGCAAATGTCAAATCACTGTCCAATTTTCCTGTCTGCAAAATTTGCTAGACAGTAGACAAGACAGTTGGAAAAGTGTGCATGTATTAGTGAAAAAGGTTGCATGTATTGCTACTGTCTTGCCAGTACTGGCAAATGTAAACGCCAAGTTAAATTGTTTTAAAACAATTTGGTGGCGCTTTGCGATTTTTTTCTATAATACGTTTTGGTGTTACTTTAAAGTAATAAGTGCTTGCTGTTAATTAGTTTAGACTTGATTTAAGTAAACTATTAATTGACTTTATTTATAATTGCATGAAATAATATAATATTAAATTAAAAGTGACAAAGTTTTATGCTGATTTACAAAAATCTAAAATTCTTAAAAAATGCCTCGGGGTGCTAACTAGACGAATGGGATTGATAGGCTTTGAAGAAACCCTTCCACAATATTTGATTTGTCTTCAACAAATCGAATGCTAATACTGACATCTTAGACGTTTCTTTTAAGTGTGGCTCAAACTCAATCCCACTTTATTTTCGAAATTTTTACTTCATTAAAATCTGAAAATCTGGTCAGATGAATAGAGTTGCAATACAATAAATGTTGGTCGAATTCAATCTAAATAACAACATTATTAGACGGTACAAAACTTTATACCGGAGAGAATTTTGTATGAGGTCTATGTGGAATTATGATCCGATTCTCACTATTTGCAATAGGCAGAATCTTATTTTTTTTTTATTCAGCACAAACGCATAACACCCTGTCCAACATTGGTAGTGTGGGTACAAAAACAACAACTCTGCCAAAAATAAAACTAAATACATATTTAAAATTATTCGATTGTACTGATGTGTGTAATAAGTAAAACTATTGATCATGGAAATCACGAATTGGTTTAATGTAAAAGTTCTCTATGCCCAATATTATCTAGGTATCTGGGGTATCACAAAGGGACCGATAAAGGACCCAAATGAGCTGTCTGTTGATAGCTGCCAATGGAACCTAACCTAGCCTATCTAGGTATCTACATCTATATAAGATTTTTCGTCTTAAAGTGATTTTAGGGAAGGTATATGGGACCAATGGTTAAAATGGATGTACCAAAACGAAGTTCACATGGTTGCTGTTTCAAAAGTTATCGTTGCAAAATTTTTTATTAAAACCAACATTTCTAAGGAGCTTTGGTCAAATAAGATTTGATAAAATTATTAAGGTTACAATAAAATATTTTTTGGTAGAATTTAATTCAAATACCAATATAATATGATTGTTAATTGGCACAAACTTATATTCAAGAAAGGTTTTTGTATGAGAGGTATGTGTAATTTTGGACCAATTCATACAATTTATAATAAACACCAATTTTGTTCAGCACAAACGAATAATAAACACTCTACCTCTGGTGGTGTGGGTAGAAAACCCAATTTTCCAAAAAGAAAATTAAAAATTATTTCAATCATTCTGTTTTAATACCCACACTATCATAGATAGAGAGGATATTATGCGATTATAATAAAGTATGTAACAGATAAAAATATTAACTCTGGACCCCCCTTCAGTGTACCAATCAATCAAGTCCGTTTGGCTGGCTGGTATACACTAAGCAAAGTCTGTATTTCTAGATTGCAGTCGATTGTGTCGACTGCTGGCCCATACTAGTATCTATTTAAAAGGCATTCGATTTCCTTTCCAACGATATGCCATTTATTTCGATCGGACTTTTTGGTTGGGCTCCACAAGGGTTTGAGTGGGACCATACACCGAAAAAACACAAAAGTACCGTTATCTAAAAAACGGTACTTAGGAAAAAAAAAATTACAGCGATTTTCGTGTTCAGGAGGTCCCAATTAACTTATCTAGGCATGTGGTGTTCTTGGTATTTTTTGGCTGTAAACCAGTGTTATTTGTTTTTTGTTTGTTTTTCATTTTTTTTTTTGTCTTTCTTTTTCTTGTTGACCTTTTTCAGTACAACTTGAAGGACAAATGCAAACATAGAGCTTGTGCCTTAGCTTTAACAATAATCAGTATTGTGGTTATTTTGTTAAACTATTTATGGTTTTTAATTAGAGTTTCTACGCGGGAAAGAATTCCCGGGAATCCCGGGACATATTTTTAAAATTATTCCCGGGAAATTTTTTCCGTGAATTTTCTGGAATTTCAAATGAAATTTTAATTTGTTGAACCATTTACAAATTCTAATAAAATAAATGCAAAGAAAATACAAAAGCCTGAAAATATCTTAAAAAAAGATGTTGACGTCTGTTGGGTCAAGGGTAACAGGCCAACAAATTTATAATCTTTGTATGATGCGCTTCTTACTATAAAACCAACGTCTGTAGAAAGCGAGAGCACGTTTTCGGTAGCAGGCAATATACATTTCAACAAGGACTAGAAATATAATCCCTGATAAGCTTTTAAATGCTTAAATTAATGCTAAAAAATGTTTTTAAAAAAAATTTATTTTACCATGTTGCTATTTATAATAACTACTTAATATTAATAAGTTTCTATAATTCGTGATCTCCCAAAAAAAAAAAAAAAAAAAAAAAATATATAAAAAATATGCATGTACATTAGGGGTATAACCAAAATAAGAACCTATCATTACGGTATGGGCAATGTTATACTGATATTTAAAATCGATATCAGGGGTCATTTCTGTCCAAAAACCTTCGGCACCGAATGGAATTACTAAAACACCAAACATTTTTTTTTTTAAATTTTTATTACAAAGTAAAAAAATTAAAACAAGCTTAATTAAATAACTTATACATTATTGTTGTACATTATAAACTTTAAATTGAGAGTTCGTGTTGATTTACAGAACGGTTAAATATCTTGAACAACTTTCACCGCCCGCTCAGCGCATATATTGCTGCGCTGCTGTTTAAAAATTCTTGATGACTCCTTAACCCAGTGTCGAAGAAAACAGTTGTGAGCGTTATTAAAAGTTTCCAATGACTGACTTAAAATTTCAAAGTTTTTTTCATCATAAAAATGGTCCGAAAACCAAACGTCATACCATGCTCCACAAATAAATTCACAAATTGGTTTTAATTCAGTTCGGTAATTTGGAATAAGTATATATGCTAAAATTGCTAGTATAGCACGAGAGTTCCAACGAGCATTGCTTATTGGGGGTATAGATTTAAAATGTATGTATGGAAATATGTTATTTTTTTTTGTAATATGTGTATGCTTTGCCGAGCTCATACAAATATTGCATGTCATCGCGTCATTTTATATTTTTAGATTCGATGCGTTCTTCATTTTGCTTGTAATTTATTTTTAAATAATCGTAATCACTAATTAATTCATCAACAAAATTGTATGAAATATTTGGGGATGATGTTTTTCTATGAAAATAATACATATTTTAACGCATATGTTTTATAATGGGAATCCTTCCCTTTCTCTAGTTTCCAGAAGCAGATAACGTGGAGAAAACGTACAATAACATTACATAAAATTGTTTGTTTTTTTAGTTTGACTATTGTTTTTTTTTTGGTGGGAGTCCTTCCCCAACAAATATTTGTGGGAACATCTAAGAAGTTATTATTAATAAAAATATATGTATTTTTACGTTATATTTTTGTCGCATAAATTGTAATATAAATTTTTATGGTGGGTATCCTTCCCTTGTACCGTTTTTTTTTTGTTTCTTTTTTTGGAATGCAAGGAATCGCCATTTCATAAAAAAAACACGAAATACAAAGACCAGCATGGCTTTCGACGTTAGAATTATGGATCGCGATCGGTGCCGAAACTTTTTGAACGCTCGCGAAAAAAGGAAGGCACATTTCTTCATATTTTTCTATGCATTATCTCACTATGATAGGTCCTTTTTGATATTTGCAAAAAAATGCAAATGGTTATATCCCTAATGTACATATAAATGTAACAATTTGTTTGGTTTTGTTTTAGTTTTCTGTGGAAATAATAAAGCTAATTTTTCTTGGACTGTTGTATAGTTGTATATTCTTTTAAAAAAGTAAAAACTTTTGTCTTGAACTCATTTAATGAAATTGTTTTACTCAACGAATCCCGGGATTCCCGGAATAAGATATTTTTTGATTCGTTTCCCGGGAATAGAAAAGGTCCGGGAAATTAGAAACCCTATTTTTAATCCAAATTTTTTAATATTTTTAATTAGGCTAAAGTTTATCAAATTTAATTTTCATTAAATTATTTTTATGAAGAAAGGAATTTTACATGAAATTAATTAAAATTTATTGATAATTTTTCATTCAAGAATGAAAATTAAAAATATTAAAAAATTTGGATTAAAAACCATAAATAGTTCAACAAAATAACCACAATACTGATTATTATTCAATATGATTTGTAAAAAGTTTAATTTGTGTTGAAAATAATTTAATATGTTTTGAATAAAATTTAAATTACTTTGAAAAAAATCGAGTTTGATTTGAAAAAATTTGAATTTGAATCGAAAAAGCGTTAATTTGAGAATAAAAACCTATAATTAGCTTTTTTTAGTTTTATTTATTATTATTTAGTAAAAAGAAATTTGTTAACCTTTACTCAAAGTAATTTGACAATGTACATTGAATCGAAATTTTTAATTTTTCACATTAAGCAATACATATTCACAAGTGTATAAACCAAAATCGTATGTATTTCTTTAAAGGTAAGCCATACGGCAGAGCTTGTGGCTTGGACAAATCGTCGGTTGATAATTTAAATGTCGTGTGTGGATTTTTTTTGCGGTTTTGAGTTAAGATCTATCCCTTAGGTTTTCCGACCTGATCTTTCATTTGGCGGAATCAGTTTTTCGATTGCTGAAGCAATTTTCAAATTAAATGTCGTATGTAACTGGCAAACGCCACATACGGCAAATTTCCATATAAAACGACAAAAAGATTGATTTATTATTTAAATGTCGTATGTGGATTTTTCATGGCACATACGATTTTTTAATAATTTATGTTTAAATGTCGTATGTAAACATTTCGGAGGCAAAATGTCGTATGTAGCTATTCAAATGACAAAAATGTTCCATTTTGCCACAAACGACAATTGAGGAGGTCCATAACAAAACGCAATAACTACACCATAACATTTTTTTGGATAAACGACAAAATGTAATTTAAGTAAGTAGCACATAATTTTTTTAAAAAACAATTATTGAGGTATTATTGTCTGCAAAAAATAATATTAATCACAAATTAATTATTTTATCTGACAGTTTCTTTTAAAGTTATTTAGATAACAAATTTGGAATTATTGCGTTTTGGTCCGAATCCATAGTATTTATTTCATTTTGCTTTGAACTGTATGAAAATATTATTCACAATCTACTTAACAAAGGCAAAAGGTATTAACTAAACAAAAATTCCTTACGTTTTACAGTTATCTAAGAGTTACCACCAGAGCATAATTTATTTATCAAGTTGACTTTTTTAAAATTTCTTGTAAAGATTTATTGCAAAGATGTGTAATTATTGCATTTTGCTCTGAACCAGCATATTTGATATTGATCTGCACTGTAGTTATTGAGTTTTGGAATGCTGTATAATGAAGGTAATATAGATTTCAATGTGTAGAATGAGATTCAATCAAAAAATCAAAAAACTTGAAAAATGTAATTATTGCGTTTTGTTATGGACCTCCTCAATTTAATTCTGAATAAAAATCAAAATATTTTCTAGTTAAATATTAGTAGTTTCCCCTCCTAAAATTGAAACTTCAAACTCTATTTACTCGAAACTATCGGAATCCACATACGACAATTAAATTATCAGCCGACGAAATGTCTGTTAATATTTTTGAATTTTTTAAAGTTTTTGTTATTTACCATCCAATTGCTGACATCTTGTTGCTATTTGCTTTTAGGTGGCCGGCACTATTTTGACCTATGAACTGATCCTGTTGCAATTCACCAAACAAAATGTGATTGGTGATTGTGCTCAACAGTGAATTGCATCAAAAAGGAGGTGTGAACTAACTATGAGGCAAGATTTGTTTGGCTCAAATGCTTACGTCATCATATTTGGTTGTAAATTTATGCAACATTGATTTGGAATGTTTTCCTGTTT
The DNA here is from genome assembly GCA_930367215.1 of Pollenia angustigena. Taxonomy (NCBI): domain Eukaryota; kingdom Metazoa; phylum Arthropoda; class Insecta; order Diptera; family Polleniidae; genus Pollenia; species Pollenia angustigena. The sequence continues at coordinate 216,244,091 of OV884058.1, read as the reverse complement.
GCAGATAAATTAAATTATTTAAAATACAATTTTTGCGAAAGTAATAAAATTTTTAAACGATTTTAATATTTTCTCATATTTTTCTTATTTTTATATTTCATATTTTTTAAACACACACCACAATAGTGGAGAGGGTATTATGCATTTCTGCTGATGTGTGCAACACCTTAAAATATAGGTCCTAGACCCACCTTAAAGTATATCGATCAAAATCACTTTCTGAGTTGATCTAACGATGTCCGGCCGGCTGGCTGGCTGTCCATGTAACCTTTTGCGCAAAGCAAAGGTCGCAATTTTGGAGGTAATTTAATAAAATTTTGAACATAGATTCTTATTGGCACAAGGATCAAGCCTATTAAAAAGGCCGAATCGCCGTGCCACGACAGGAGATAAAGGGCAATTTCTGCCTCTCAGAAACTATCAAACCGATTTTAATGAAATTTAAAACATAGATAGATCCATATTTATATGGACACATATGCTATAAATGTTTTTAAAAAATAGTACCACCAGGGAAGATAGGGGCAATTTCTGCATCCTTATCAAACTAATTGTAATGTAATTTAAAACAAAGATAGATCCCTATTTATATAGCCATATACTCTCGAAAATTTGTTTTTAAATACTGTGGTGTAGGGTATCATATCGTCGGGCTTGACCGAGTATACTCTCTTACTTGTTTTTTAATAATAAAGAGATCATAAAGAGGGTATTAACTCAAATTTTTAATTTACATATTTTACCTTTTTGCAAACATGGACACGTAATAGCCGTATCTTCCCGCTGTAAAATATCGTGCTAGACAAAACTTTTTGGTAATTAAATTAAAAATAGTTTTGCTTCTACTGAAAATTTTTAAATTTTGAGTTAATACCCCTGCGAGAAATTTGTGTCAATTGTTCTTAAAGGACTAATCCTTTGACCAGCGAACAGAATATTTTAATAAAATGGACCGAATTGTGAAAGGTGAAGACAAGACATATCGCTGTACTGGCGATAAAGTCATGTTACTCCAAAGGAAAGGTAATTGACACAAAACTAGTCATGGGACGGGATTTTATGCGGGCTGATGCTACCTGTTTATATAGATATCTTTATATTAAGAAGATCAATCAAATTCATAATCACTTTTATCGTGGTTGGTGATTTTTAAATACGCCTGCGACTGTTTAGTAATGGATTAAAGAGAACGTGAACTTATTTCCTTTAATCTACTTCCAAACAGTCGCAGGCGTATTTTACACCTATAAAATTATTACAGTAACTGATTGTGGGTTATTAAATTCGTTTTACGTACTGTTAAAATTAAATAAAAATATAGTTATTTTACGAATAATTTTATTTTTTAACATTTATGTTTGTTATTCAAAAAACAAACTACCAAAAAATAATGTTTTTCCGTATTTATTTTGTTATGTAGTTTGATTTTTGTCGGTTAAAATATATTTTTTAAATGTAAAAACTATTCAATTTTAAGGAATATGATGTTCAATAAACAAAAAAATTTTTAAATTAATGAAAAATTCATTTGTTTTAAATGAAATGTAAATGAACGGTTTTTTAAATGAATTTTAATTTGTTTAAAATGAATTTTCGTTTGAATTTAACTAAATAATATTTTGAGTGTAATTCATCAACCACGATAAGGCTGAATGTTCACTAGGGACAATATTTGCGACAGGCATTATTTAAACAAAAATTAAATGTGTCTATTTAGGTAACTTCAGTGACCTTTTACAAAGTATCAAAAAGGTGCCAACGACAAGTCCCCTTAATATAAAGCAGTGTTGCCAATTTAGCCATTTAATGGCTAGATTTAGCCATTTTTCGCCCTGTTTAGCCATTAAAAATGAGTTTAGCCATTAGCCATTTTCCAACTGGTTCAGCCATAAAATTTTTTTGTCGTTTTTCTTTTGAAAGAATAATTTTTATTTTATTATAAAAGTAAAATAAACATTTTGAACAATTAAAACGCCTTTAATTTAAACCACAACTTTTACAAATGTTGAAAATCGCTATAAACTATGACGCTGAAACATCTTTCAAAATAAAGGAACAGTATTCCACTTTTAAATTTATAAAATCGATCAAAACAAACATCGCTGTTTGTTTCTGGTTGCAAGTATTTCAATAAAGGGATACAGGCGGTAAAAAAATTGTTTTAGAAATTTCAGAATTGACTATAAAGATGTTCTCACTTCCATGGTCTAATGATAAAGTAGAGAGGGTGTTTAGCCAAGTAAACATCGTTAAAAGTATTTTGAGAAATAGGTTACATTAAGCAACCGTTAATTCGATTTTACCCATTAGGTAAATATTTTTACCATAACAATACAATATTTATAACACCACCACAATAGTGAAGAGGGTACAATGCGTTTGGCTGTCAATGTGAACCTTGTGCGCAAAGTACAGGTCGCAATTTAGAGATTATTTGAAAAAATTTGGTACAAAGGTTCTAATGTGGTGTAGGGTATCATATAGTCGGGTTTAACCGACTATACTTTCTTACTTGTTTTTTATTGTAGATCTGGACTCAAAAGATTGGGTAAATTTTTCGTCATTATGATTTACCTTCAAATTATTTAAAACTTATGATTATTTGAAACTAATGAGTGAGTGATTCCTATGAGATGAACAATAACGGCATCGAATTTTTCGGTGATTTAATTTTTTAATATTAATTCAAAATTGATCTTAACTCACAATTTCTTCGTAAAGAACTTTAAATTAATTATTTCTGTTTTGTTATTGAATTTTAATGTGTTTTTATTTAAGAAAGCTTTTAGCCATTTTTTAGCCCATTTTTAGACATTTTTTAGCCATTTTTTTCCGTAAATTTAGCCATTTTTGGTCACCAAGCTTTGGCAACACTGATATAAAGGGTAAGAACTAGAATAGTTCCCTATCCCTTTTGAACTGTCACGCGACAAGTTTGGTGCGAGTTCCCTTTCCCCTAGGGACCTTCTTTATGATCAAGTGCGCTATATATGTTATATAAAGTAACAATAACACTATGCTAGTTGAAAAAACAGACAAGCCGGGCACATGGCGTTTTAACATAATGCGGGGACGCTGAATCCAGTGGTGCCCGCGGTTTTTTCAGATTGGCTCTGGTTTTCGAGATATATAATTATTTCGAAAATGGAGGAGGTTGCACAACATATATTCGCGTAACTCAAAAACGGTTTAGATTATTGAAATTACTAAAAAAACCGAAATTCCGCAATTTCATTTCAGAAAAGTAAAACTCTTTTTCTAATATGAAAAGTCGTTATTGAAACATAATTTTTTTTTATCAAAATTTCGAAATTTTTGTTTTTTAAAAAGTCATAAATAATTAAAAAATGCAGCTAGGCTTCTAATTTTTTGCAGGGAGCCCCCTAAGGGATGGTGATAAAGGGAAAGTATAATTTGAGAAAATGTTAAGAACAAAAAACCAATGGAGGCCAGTCATACATTTTATCATCCTAGGGGCAACTTCTGGGCATTTATGGGACTTTTTCTTCAATGTATTTCTAGTCTGCATTGAACATTTTGTATAGAAGCCCCCTTAAGGAATGGAGATAGCGGGTGAGTATGTTAGAAATAAATGATTGAGATGAAAAATAAAGTGGGGTTGGTCATACATTTGACCCATCTTGGGGCATCCTAGGCGCTGCAGGGGCCAAATTTAAGGCTAGGGTTCTACGCATATAAAAAACAAAGTTCCAAATAAAATAAGCTATAAGTGATTAAAGTCTGTCTACAACTTTTAATTTTTTCATAATAGATGAAATTTTTTTTATTTTTTAAATTAACCAAACTTAAAAATTTTAAAACATTTATTTTTGTTGTTAATTAGTGAAAGTTAAAGTTTTTATTTAGAAATTTATTCTTCTTCCTCCTGCAGATTCCAACAAATATCCCCTAATAGCGAATCAAGTTGTTTGCCGCTATACCAGTGTTCGAGCCTGGCTGTTACTTGGTGAAATCTCTCGCCATGTTCATCAGACTCGGCTGGTGATTGCTCATTAAATTTTTCGGCATGGTAATGCAAAAAATTTATTTTCAATGACATTCTAACGTTTAAGTTTTTAAATGCGGTTAGCATATTTTTGATTAAAATTCGCCAGTTTTCAGACCGATGATTTCCTAATACATTTTCTATTACTGATTTCATACAATTCCAGGCCAATAGCTCGATATAATTCAATGCAACCTCAAATTGATGGTCCTTCATAAGACGACGAATGTCCGGTCCATTAAGAATTCCTTTAAAATAAAACATTATGATATGAAATATAAATCTAATTTAATAAAGTAGTTACAGTTTATACCTTCTTTTACTTTCATGCCGCTTAATCGTGGAAAAATTCGGCGCAATTCGGTAAAAGCAACACCATCTGGGCTCAATGCTTTTATAAAATTTTTTACAATACCCAGTTTGATGTGGGGTGGAGGGAGCAAAATCTTTTCCATCGGCACAAGTGGTAATTCAATAACATTATTTCTATGCAATCTGCTTTCCTCACGTAAAGCCCAATCCCGTGTATTGTACTGGTCGCCATCGAAACGCGTATTCCTTAAGCACATGAAGCACATATTTTTAGTATAGCCCAATTGAATGCCTCTTAAAAGAGCTACCACTTTTAAATCTGAGCATATTTTCCACTTATGGTCTTCATATTTAATTAACTGTATTATTTTTTTTCATTGATGCGTATATCTCTTTAGTATTTGTGCTTAGTGTTATCGGAATAGGACTTTTTAAATTAGTGGCATGTAGCAAAACTGCTTTTAAGCTACTTTTGGAAGAATCAATGAATAAACGCCAATCTCCAGGATTATATTCATTTTGCATTGTTAAAACCAAGCCACGGATGTCAGTACAATACACGATAGAATTATTCTCAATTGATTTAAAAAAAGTCGTAAATTGTCTATGGCGATTGATAGCCCCGTATAATTGTACACCTGGTGCTAAAATATTAGCTCGTTTTAGCTCTTTTGTTAAGAGAATGCTCTGTCTTTGAGATAATTTTAGACGCCGCACCATTATATCCAGACGATCTTGCGTGATTTCATTGTGACTGCATGGAACCGTGGTGCATGACGGTTCATACATTGAAGTAGCTGGCCCACCCGCTTCAACAGAATGAATTATTGAGGGAATATGTTCTGTTGGTATTTGGCTATCCGGAACAGGAATTTCATCAGAATGTGGCAGCGGAAATCGAGCATATGTTGTTGCAGTATAAGATATATAAGTCATTTTTCTTCTCTTCATACCCGCTGTATAATTTCTCCTCAGAGTGGTTGCGATCGAAACATGTCATGGTAACCTGCCGGCCAGGGTTCGAGCCCGAGCCACGTCAAGAATGAAAGATTATCAATAACAATTTTAATTAATTTTCATGTTGTAAAATTCCTTTCTTCACAAAAATAATTTAATAAAAATTAAATTTCATGAACTTAAGCCTAATTAAAAATATACTGTAATTGTTTTAATCAAAGTACCTTTCGAGACCTTCATGACCATGTTTTGTAAAAAAAAACAAAGCCAGAACGATTAATATTTCTACCTGTTCCAGGTATAACAATAGAATATGTTATTTAAGTTTTTTACAAGACCGATTAGTGCGGTTTCGACTGCACAATAAAAAACCGTTTTGTGTGGTTTTGTAAGCACAATAAAATACAAAGATGTAAGCATTTATGACTTTATTTCTTAATTCTAAGAATTTTTTTAAACGGTAACTGTGGATTTTCCAAAATTCCTACCGCAAAGTGAAAGTGTGGTAATAATTCATGCATATTTCTTTGGAATAGCATACATTTAAATATTTGATTTGTATTGTAAATGGCACAAAACCGCATTTAAAAAATTTTACGTCAAAATGTCATTGAAAATAAATTTTCTGCATTCGCACATTCTTCATATATATGTACATAATTTTGAATAAAGAATTTAAAAATTAAAAAAAATCCTGTGAAATGCTTCATATACATTATATTCTTCATATATATTGAAGAAAAGGTTCCACAACTGCCTTGGAGTCACTCCTAGTGGGATAAAATGTATAACTGACCTCTATTAGTTTTTTGTTCTTAACATTTTCTCAAATTATACTTTCCCTTTATCACCATCCCTTAGGGGGCTCCCATACAAATATTGAGTTTTATGAAAATCTTAAATTAATTAAAATTTGTCGACTTTTGTGAATAAAATCAAAAGTTGCAAACAGATTTTAATCATTTATGTTTGTAGCCTCGTTTTTTATAAGTCTGCAAAAAATTAGAAGCCTAGCTGTATTTTTTAATTTTTTATGAATTTTTAAAAAACAAAAATTTCGAAATTTTGATAAAAAAATTAATTTTTTTTTCAAAAAAAAAAAATTATGTTTCAATAACGACTACTCATATTAGAAAAAGAGTTTTACTTTTCTGAAATGAAATTTTATTGCGGAATTTCGGTTTTTTTAGTAATTTCAATAAACTAAACCGTTTTTGAGTTACGCGAATATATGTTGTGCAACCTCCTCCATTTTCGAAATAACGGTATATCTCGAAAACCAGAGCCAATCTAAAAAAAAAAACCGCGGGCACCACTGACTGGATTCAGCGTCCCCGAATTATGTTAAAACGCCATGTGCCCGGCTTGTCACGAAAAAAAGTGTCAATTTCATGCCCAGTGTAATTAATCAAATCTTAAGGCTCAGTTTGCCGGGAGCAACAGTAACGTTGCAAATTAGCTGCTTCATTTTGTTGTATGTAAAGCAATTAGAACGATTAAAGTTAGCAGTAAGATGTTACGTCTCAACAGATCGGTCTTACTTTTTTACGGTAAGGTTAAGTTACTGTTACTCCCGGCTAACTGAGCCTTTATTCTAATAACTAAATCTGCGTCCTGTCAACGCCTGATAAAAATTTTACTAATCAAGTTTCCCATTCGTGTAAATGCTAAGCTCCCTTCTGATTGGGTGAGTGCTGCAGTGTATCTTCTCCTTAAGCGAATGTGGCCGTAATCATTTAAAATATTTTGAGCTAGTGGATTGCACCAAAATTTTAAGGAACAACGAGTATTTACATATTTACATTTGAACAATGTTATTTTATATATGTATGTAATATAAAACAATAACAATTTTACATATGCAGAAATTTACTATGATTTTCCATCAACATTGCGTCATGTTAATTTGACATTCGTATTTCTCACCGCACATACGGTATGGAAATAAACTATCTCGATAACGGTATGAGCACTATGTTAAAATTTTTAGTAAAGCAACATAACGGTTTTAGGATTTGTCATTTAAATGCACAAAGCCTCAATAAGTGAGTTTCGGGTAATTTTTAAAAACTCTGGTGTGGATGCCATATGCATTTCAGAAACATGGTTTCACCCGAAAACCGGCGATAACGCTTTAAATATAAATGGATACAATTTATATAGATCTGACAGAAATACCACAACTCATAGAACAGGTAGAGGGGGAGTTGCCAGATTCTTAAAGAATGGTATAATTGGAAATATTGCAGGGAAATCAAAAGTTGATCAAGATATGGAGTACTTGTTTTTATATATATATCGGATGAAGTGAATAAAATGCTTCTTGGATGTGTCTATAGGCCACATAAACGGATTGACACCAAAACCTAACTGTTTTGAACTTGAATTGCAAAGCATAAAATACTCTGACATAGTTATTGCCGGAGATTTTAACAGTAATGTTCTTGTTGAAAGAAAGCTCACGGATCCTATGAAAGCGATTGGCTTGACACCTGCAAATTCTGTTACGCCCACATTTTTTACAGGCACAAGCAATACTCTTTTTGAAGTTATCTTTGTCAGTTATAGGCAAAAAATGCTGCACTATTAGCAATTATCGGCACCTATGTTTTCCAAGCATGATTTGATCTTTCTCAACTATAATGTTCAGCCGGTGATTTTACCAACATTAATTTAAAAGTAGTGGATCCTTTTTTTTTTGTTCTTTCTTTAGACCTATTTTCATCCATACATGATTTAGAAACTAAATCCGTTATCATATTAGAGTTACCACAAAATTGCATTTATATATATTCCAGAGCACCGTGTAAAATGCATCTAATATTCAAAAATCTAAATTATTTACATACAAAGATGATGTACTTGGCAAAAGAAAAAATTTGATACCCATATTGCCCTATTTAAAACGAAGGGTTACCACCCCATTGCATTTTTGTCAAAACGCGAATTAGAACGCATTTAAAAAAAAGCTGAGACACGTATTTAATTAAATCGACTAAAGATTAAAATATGTTAATTTGCCATTTTTATTACAAACAACCCCTAACAAAAAATTCTAAAACCGTTTTTTTTTACAGAAAATCCTTAAAACAAGGACACGGATGATAGTCCTTGGACAAATTGTACAGTTGGACGCGCCTTAAAAAACCTTTCTTACGATACCCAATTTGTACATGTTGGTAAGGAAACAGATTCTCAAATTAACAAAACATGCAAAAATAGACCCTTTTTCAAAATGGTCCAGCTCACGAGAGGTCAAAGCTAAAGCCGAAATATTTAAAATTTTATCTTAAAAAGTCCAAGGCTCATTTTTGGGAGGGTACATCGAGCACTTTTTTTGGTGAGTTGCTCTAATCTACAATGTACATAGATGTTGGATGTAAACAATGTAGACAAGTGTTTCATTTTTTCTACATCTTTGATGTATGTAGATAGATAGACAGATGTTGGTCAGTGTAAAAAGCCTCTTATAGGCTTAGGTGAAAAGCATGGAAGACGTGAATATGCTAAACATGCGTTAACATTAAAACTGTAAGTGGTGTACATACAAAAACACAAACAAAAAATAATAATATTTTACAAAAAAAATTTTCTTTAGCGGAAGATGTAGAATGGAATAAAATGAAATAGAACCATCTTGTAAAGATGTTGATTTTCAGCATTATGTATTTGTTATGGGAAGATGTCAATTAACATCTTCGCAAATGGATTGCAGATGTTGATCAGTGCAGAAAGGCTATTAAGGTACTCTAACACGATATTTATTTTGCTTTGTCAGATGTAAAATCCATATGTAAATGCAAATGTCTGTCAAAATGGACAAACTTAGTGGATTTATAATTTTTGTTTTCACACGTTGGTTTTTGGTTTTATCTGACATAACCTAAAAACTTTCACATTAGCAAATTATGTTTCTATTCACTTTAATATGTATTTCAGTTAATTAAAAATGTGTGTTTTTTTTTTTAAAGAATATGAGTAAATAAATAGATTTTAATTTATATTTGCCCCCAAATGCTCCTGATGTCAAGTGGGTCGTCAGTTCAAAATAGATCACGTTCTAATTGAAAAATGTTACACTGCTTATTTGAGTTGACATATACAGTAGCAAATTTATTTTGCCTTTTCACGACTTGTATGCATTTTGCAGTAGGAAATTTTACAAGTACACTGCTAAATACATAACGTGTAAAAGTACCTTTAGTAGGATTTGATCTGTTTAACTATAATTAAATCTGATTTGCGTTATTTCAATGTCGTTGACTGTTTATTGTTTGATTTGTTTTTAAGTTATTATTGTTTACTATTCTATTGTTGACATTGTTGCTATTTGCTTTTAGGTGGCTGGTACTATTTTTACCTATGAACTGATCCTGTTGCAATTCATTACACAAAATGTTGTTAGTGATTGTGCTCATCAGTAAAAGGAATCAAGAAGGAGGAATGAAAACAAAATTAACTATAAGACAATTTGGCGCAAATGCTTACATTATCATAAAATTGTTGTACATTTATGCAAAGTTAATATGGAATATTTGTTGTTTGTTGATAAATAAAATAAATTTTTAGTGAAAGAAATAAGATTTTTAAAAGATTTTAATCGATATTTCTCTAAGTCCATATTTTTTTTAATGCTTATTAGAAATTATTTTTCATATGCCCTAAATTTTAAATTAAAAATTGTTTTGCTTCTACTGAGAATTTTCAAATTTCTGTTGGACGAAATTATCGACCTTTCTGATGATGATGGCGATGACCGAGATATTAGAGAGAGCAGTGAGGTTGATCCACAGCCGCCTGCTAAACGGCAACTGCCCAAATCATTAATTTAATTTAGTAAATTTTTTTACTTAAAACTTTTTCTAACTAACATTTCAAAATTATATTTTTTCCATATTTTTATAATTTCTTTTTCAATGTTTCTTCAAAACCAACACTGAACAAAACTGGTGCATAAAAAATGAGAAGTAAATTAATATTAAGCTGGAAAACGCAAAGTTTGTATTATGATTGTTTTCTTTTCAAATGAAATTTATTGAAGAAACTGAGAAGCATATTATAGATCAAACAGAAAGCAAAAAATACTTAGTTTTGTGGAAAATATTTTCAAAAAGCATGAAAAACAAATAATTTTTCCAACATTTTGCTTCATAAGCACCGCAAAAATAAAAATAATTTGGCCTTTACAAATTTAAAAACTATCAATTAGTCGACGAGTTATAGGCAAAAAACCATAAAAACAACATGCTGAAAATCGGCATTTGACTGCAAAGGTTGAAGGCCGATTAAAAAAATAATTCGAACTAACACTCACCCCTCACTTTCAGAATCGACCTTACTTTTGCTAACCTGAATTTGTTCCACAGTGTATTTCGAGCTAGTGGATTTCAGTGCAGTTCAAGCCTTTTAAGATATTTTATTGAATGTTTTGTAATCATAGTTTTTACAGATGGCACATTAAGGTCTTTGTGAATGTTCGAGTTTTTTACGTACCAGGGATGTGATGATTTGAAGATCTTTTTTTTGCCGTCTTTTTCTATTAAGAAGGCCGAGGTAGTGCAACACTAACTGAATGCAGTAGCTCTGGATTTGCTTTAAGCAGGCGCGGATCCAGCTTGAGCCTTAGGGGGGAAATTTTGTATGATACAAAAAAGTAATAAATTTGTTTTTAAAAGTTTATTAAAACACACACACACATTGTATAATATAAAAAAAAAAAACAAAACGAGAAGGTTTAATAAAATATAAGATCCGTTCAATATAAATAAATCTTTTTAAATAAGCAATTTACGATTTCCTTCCCAGTAAAAACTTCGCCTTCAAAATAATGTGTTGAGTAATCAGAAAAACATAAGAACACTACTTACAATTCTACTGAAAGAACCAATGAATTTTACAAGGGATGTCCCAAAATGAACGCATTCAAAAGTAAGTCATTGGGCCATGTCACAGAGTACAATTCCGTTCGGAATGATTCCGTTCGGAATTGAAGAAAACATATTTGTTTGTTGATGGAAAGTGTATTTTAATTGTTTTATGGCCTTTCAGATACAGACAACTCGCATACCGTTCATGAAAACAAAAATGGTTTCATTCCGAAACATTTTTTCGTCATTTTCTGAAGCACCAAAATACGGAATGAATTCCGTTTCCGAACGGAATTGTGCTCTGTGACATGGCTGATTATTTTGTTTTCCTGCATACATCCAGAAAAAAGTAGTTATAGAATTTGCTATAGATTTAGTTATAGAACAAACCCATCAAAAACTTTACTTACAATCCTAATTTTAATGACTTCAAGAATTCATTACTTTGTAGCTTTATTCGCCACTTTTTGGATTATTAGTTATATATTAAATAATAACTTTATTATTATATCTCAAATATATACAGAAAAATTTAAATTTTCATTATGACAATAAAAATGTCATTATAGTCAAAAAACATAGTTTTTTAATACAAAAACTACACTGCCCCGGTAGACTAGCTGGTAGAGAGCTAGTCTATCAGCACCGAGGTTGCGGGATCAAAGGATTACTTTTGGGACATCTCGAACAAAAATAAGTACTTTTTCTAGTAGAAAAGTAAGTAGTCGGCTCGTCAAATTCTCATTATTTTTCTGCTTATTTTGTAAGCAAAGTTTTTGCTGGGTAGTCTATCAGCACCGAGGTTGCGCGATCGAATCCCGCCAGAGACAGAAAATAAAATAAAAAATAAAATAAAGTAAAATAAAATAAGAAAAAATAAAAAAAAATAATTAAAAAAAATATAAAAAAATAATTTAAAAAAAAAAAATTTTTTACTTTATTGACTTTGTGTAACTATATATTTTTATAAAAATTTTAAGTATAAAAAAACACATTATTTTTTAGGTTATAATAGGCTTAATTATAAAGGATTACTTTTGGGACATCTCGAACAAATATAAGTACTTTTTCTAGTAGAAAAGTAAGTAGTCGGCTCGTCAAATTCTCATTATTTTTCTGCTTATTTTGTAAGCAAACTTTTTGCTGGGAAGCTACAAAATAAAAAGTTAACGAAGCTATTCAACTTGAAAAAGTAGGCGAAGTTTTTACTGGGTTGTGAGGCAATTTTATATAGCACAGTCTTTCTTAGGTCATTGTTGATCTGAGCCATATTTTAATTCGACGAAGGGTAGGAAATGACCTCTCGCTCGTAACATTACTGACGAGCATTGACACGAAAATTTTAAATATTTTTCTTAGATTTGGGTAGATAAATTGTTCTCCGGCTTTATTTCTTTTCTCTTCAAGGCACATGTTGAAAGTTTTGATAAGGCTTGAAACTTTTTGAAGATCTGTATCGTGCTTTTGTAAAATGATACTAAGCGGTTGTGTTACAATAAGTATCACACTTAATATGTATATTCCGCAAATGAGTTCAAAAGTACTAAGGTATTCCTTAATAAAAAGGTTGAGATACTACCTTTCCAAAAGTGTAAAATTGAGTCGTGACGGTCCACCCATCTTGTCTAGCATAGTGTAGAGAGTTTGGCTCCCAAATACTTTGATAAAACTACGTTTCGCTTGGGATGATTATATTTAAACAATTTTTGTCGTTTTTTTAACAAATGCTTTTTTAAATTGCTTTTAGAAATTGAGTTGTTTGATTAATGGTAGGGCTGCCAGAAGTTTGAACCTATCAACCAGGAAACATAGAAAAAATGGATAAAAAATTACACAAACAAAAAAGTTTTTTTAATACATATGTATGTATATGTAAAAACCATCCATTTAAAATTTTTAAATCCAACAATAAATGAGGCTATAAGCGCAGAAGTGGTGTAACCTACAATTTAATTTGGTTACGGTTCTGGTGTAATAAATGTTCTTTGCACTGTTCTTTACAGTGCAATAGTCGAGTTAGCCAACTGTTTGTAACCAAAGCAGATGGCGCTAGAAACATAGTTTTGCAAACCAAGTACTATAGTGCAAGAGTAGTGTTGACTCCTCATTATCTCATAATAAGTAGTCTAGGGTTACACCACTTCTGCGCTGATAGCCTCATATATAAAAAAAATTAACGTGTACATGTACATAAAAATTATGAAAAATAATAAAAAGAGGAGCTTAAAATGTTCTAAACTATAATACTGTTCAGAAGATTGCACTTTTTCTAGAACTTAACAAATTATTGTCTTGACCTGTACAAAAAACCAGGACAATTTATAGTGGACCAGGACACCAGGACAAGTAGTCTAAAACCAGGACAATCCTGGAAAACCAGGACGTATGGCAGGCCTAATTTATGGGAATAGCACATATTTATGTAAGATAGAGAGAGTCAGACGTTCCGTCAGAATAGATAAAATGAAAAGAAAAATAGCAGTTTCTTAACTAAAGAATAATTTGTTTCAATAAAATATAAACAAACTTTATTCCAAAAATATTCTTTACGTTGAATACATATCGCCAATATAAATAAATAAAATATTAAATTGTGCAAAAACAACATCTTAGTACAGTATTATTCGGATATAAAAACATCTCATATAAGAACAAAACGCTTATAAGAAACATTTGCAAAAACACCATGTCTTTTTTGCGATTTCTTAACCAAAAAAAGTTTCATATAAGAAAAACGCTTATAAGAAAAAAACTGATAAAAGAACATTTTTCTTAAACACCAAAATCACAAAATGTTGAGAAAAAGAATTTATATAAGAAACTTCGAACGGCAACACAGAATTTATGTAGTTTTCATGGACAACTCTGTTTTCTGACAGTTTTATGACAAGAACAAAGTTTTTTTTTTTTTTTACTTTTAAGCTGGAGGTCCACACCACGCGTTACTCGCTTTTTCGCAGCATACGCAGCTGTCAAAAAAGTAGAATCTGTGTAGTTATACGTAGTAAGTTACATGCACAAAAGCGTAGATGATTTTGACAAATTAAATTTTATTTTTACTTGAGCTGCTGCTGCATAAAAAGCGTTGCATGTAACTTGAAACGTAGAACGCAAGTAATGTTATAAAAGCATGCGCTGCGTGCAGGCGAAAACGCGTGTTATGGACCTCCAGCTTTAGTTTTAGATGAGCGAGCTGGTACTCATGAGAAGCTTTGTGTTTTTTGTCAATAAAAACAAAAGTTAAAATTTTAAAAGAAATACAAAACGGTATAAAAAGAAGCGAAATTGCAAAAAATATAATATTGGACTCTCAACGTTATCTAAAATAGTGAAAAACTCAAAAGACATAGACAATAATTATTTTAAAGGTTAGAAACGTTAACATGGGGTCTTTTGACAATTTTTTGTCAAAGTCCATATAGAAAAAACTTTAAAATTTTTGTCAGCGTTTTTTTTATATGAAGTTTGATGTTTATTATAACAAAAAATTGTCAGGTGATGACCCCATGTAACAAAAAAAGAGACAGAAAACCAAAATATGAAAGTCTTATGGCCATAGCTACTTTTATAAGAAATAAGTTTCTTATATAAAATAGTTGTATATAAAAAAAAAACGCTTATAAGAAATTTTTTCCCTAGATTTTTTAAGTTTCTTATATCCGATAAATACTGTAATATTATTAAAAAATAATAAAAAGAACTCCAAAACACATAAACAAAACAAAATTCCAAGCAACACTCTTAAGCTGAAGGTCCACACCATGCGTTCATGCGTAGATGCGTGTGATACTTTTTGTGCATTTTATGCGTTTCTAAATTCAAGTTACATGCAATGCGTTTCATGCGCCAAATTTGTTTTTTTTTTATCAGCTGTTGTGCCAGTATGTTTAACAATTAAAAACAATTTTGCCAAAGAGTGTAATTGATATTTTAATGGAATTTATTTAATATAATTCATAGAGGAGTAAGCTTTTATTATAAAAATATTCGTGATTTTTCACGGCATCAATAAGTTTCAATTCATGGCATTTGTGAAAAAAAAATAATAAAAACACAACAAAGATGACACTCAGAAAATAAAAGTAATCGATATTGAGAATGGCAAATGTTGTTCGTGGTAAAATTGTGCTAAAACTTAATTTTAATTTATTTTATTCTTTAAAGTTTATAAAATCTTTATTACGAAAGCTTTTTCTCTTATTAAAAAAGTCTTTTAATGCAAAAAAATAGTAATAACTAATCCACCACACAAACATATTTATCGATAACATTGAAAATAAAATATGATTTGTCATTCATGCGTTTATACGTCTATGCATTCTATGCGATTTGCTGTGTAACTTGTCATATACAATTACACAGATTCAACTTTTTTGTCAAATGCATAAAAAGAACAGACGCATAAACGCATGGTGTGGACCTTCAGCTTTAAATATAAATCTCTTAACAATTATCAAAAACTCAAAAATAAAATATTAAAACAATATACCTACACAAAAAACGTAATATTAACAACAAAAACAATAAAAAAAAAACAATAGCCACAACCTAATACTCTTTTAAATAAAACAAATAACAATTATATCCATTAAACCTTTAATGCATAAAGCAAAGCGAGGAAGAAAAAATAACAACCAACAAATCCTAAAATATCAAAACACTGGTGAAATACAACATAACAAAACAAGTGAGACTAGTGTTTTAAAATTAAAAATGAGCAGCGATAATGAATATAACAACGACAACAACGATTTATCTAAACCCTGCAAATAAAATTGGACCACCTGATCCATTTTGATAAAATGGACTACTCCATGGACTGGTCCGATGTAATGCAAGCATGGACCATGTCATTGTTAAAAAGTGTTTGTAGTGAGACGACATGTCTTCGTTTTTTAACGACATGCTTTCGTTTTTAAACGATTTCAAAACTAATCCTCTTGAGTATACCATGGAGTAGTTTTAAAACTACTCCTTAGTGGTCCAAAGGTGGGTTATATGGTCCTCTCCTAGGACATCGTAATGTTAAATAGACCAGGTTTTTTCCATACGTTTGGGTTACTTTTGGACTAGTCCTGGTCCCTTGTGGACTACTCTTTACACGCGTGTGTGGACTGGTCCTATTATTTGCAGGGAACATACATGAATGAAATCAAATGCGCATGGATATACACAAGTATGAGAATAAACAGATACGAGTACGCACACGTATTGAAAATTGGCGATATGTGCTAGAGTACTTTAATTTTTTTTATAACCATTGTTTTCTCTGGTACATACGTATTAAAGACCTGCACAGATATATGTGTTTATATCTGTTTCTGTGTTTTTCTAAAGTGGATGCGTATGGACGAGTGCTCTTGTGTTTCTGATATAAGTTGATCTTGATATGATATGTAAAAGAGTGGATGTAAGTTGATACAAAAGCGAAAGAGAGTATCATATCTGCTAATATCTGTTTCGCGAAAGCAGATCCTAGTGGATGCTGATGGAATACAATAAGTTACTTATTGTACGATACCGTTATTTTTAATTATTTTTCAACGCAAAAGAGCCGACCCTTTGGCTGGCTAAAAAAATAATTTTTTACAAAAACAAAATATGTACACATGAACAGTTATTTTTTTCAATCATTTTTCCGTGATGTGCTTTGAGCACAAAAAAAAAAACAAACAAAAAAAAACTTTACAAGAACAAAATGTGTTGCTTGTTTTTTTGGAAGGCAAACATTTTTGAAATTTTCGGTACCGATATGTACCTATTTTGTTTGCGATTATTTCAAATAGTAATAAACGGTGCGGAGGAAGGTTGGCGCCGTTGAAATTACCGATTGGGAGGATTTGTCAGTCACAGTTCGCTGAGGAGACATTTTTTAAGGGTAATGATTCTAACGTAATTGCTCGTCGATAATTTTGTTCAAAGTTCATTTTCACTTAAATAGCCACGCCAACAAACAAATCTACCGTTACTGGTCTGCAAAAACCTAAAACTTTCGATTGAAACGTCAAATACCTTTACATTGCCCCAGGGTAAATGTTTGGTGTTCCTTATCCATGCATGAGAAAATTGGGTAATTTATTTTTTTAAATTCTCGAAAAATAAGGCTCCGTTTTGAACAGTGTGTTCAAGTCGACACAAGACATGTGGATGACATACTCTTTAAAAAATAAAATCCGCATTTCCATTCTACCGTTCAATGCTTTTAATAAAACTTTGTGTCAATTATTAAAATTTTTATTTAAGTTTGAAAATATAAATCTGCTATCAGATACCCCGTATTTTTTTACTTAAATAAAATTTATTTATAAAACATTTATTTTTATTTATTTTTTTAAAGCATTATGTAATGGTTAATGGTTTTGCTTTGTTGTTTTTGTCATTAAAAATATGTTTTATTGTGTTTAAAACAGTAATTTTAATTTGCCGTTTTTTCATTATTTGATTTCCGATTTGTTTTTGAAAATATGCCGATTTTTTACTTAAACCATCTGGCACCCCTGGTTGAGATCTTATACAAATTTTTACAAACTCTCTTATTTTCATCAACTCGCCAACAATATTTAAAATACAACAGATTACCACAGATAGTGTAGAAATACTTATGGTGACAACAGATATTTGTAAGCAAACAAAAAATCTTATGACACACTCAATCCAAAACCATAAGCATCTGTTTTTGTTTTTAGGATATGGTGAGTGGGCAAAAGCAAACCCATACAATATCAGTTACACTCATTCTCTTATTTATATCAGTAGTAACAGATATATATCTGGTGTATCTGTTTCAACAATACTTACTGATACACTAGTGCAGGTCTTTAATACGTATATAAAGACTGAAATACATATATTTGTTTTATAGTTTTAAGACTTTTTATGTTTAATTAATATTTAATTGTTATTATACCCTCCACCACAATTAGTTGTGAAGAGGGTATATTAAGTTTGTCATTCCGTGTGAAACTTTTTTATTATTCATCTCAGACCCCATAAAGTATATATATTCTGGGTCCTTGAGTAATTCTAAGTCGATAAAGCCATGTCCGTCTGTCCGTCTGTTGAAAACACGCTCACTTTCGAACAGCTGAAAAGAAATTAACAAACTTGGTGCCAAATTGCTTGTAGTTATTCTAAGCAGTTTGGGATTGAAATCCAGCAAAATCGGTTCAGTACGACCAGAGCTATGAATCAAAATGTGGAACCACCACCTAAAAAAATTGATAATTTTGTTACAAAAAATAACATAAATGCTGGAACAAGGCACGGAATGAAATAAGATTTTGCAAAAATTGGTTTTATTTCACTGGAAATCACACTGGTTAATTGCGTGAAGATCCGTCCATAATTTACCCTAAGCCCCATATAAACACTACTCCCGGAAAACAGTTTAGAAAGCCTAAAACCGTAAAACATAACGCTAGCGTAACAAAATTTGGTACGTCACAGTTTTTTAGGACTACAAATAACACTGTGAAATTTCGTGACGATCGGTCCATAATTTACCTTAGGCCCCATATAAACCCTACTACCGGAAAACAGATTAGTACGCCTTTAACCGTAAAAAATAAGGCAATCATAACAAATTTTGGCTCGTCACAGTTTTAAAGGACTATAAATGATACTGTGAAATTTCGTGAAGATCGGTACATAATTTACCCTAGGCCCCATAGAAATCCTACTCCCGGAAAACAGTTTAGTACACCTAAAACCATAATTAATAATGCTATCATAACAGAAATTGGTACGTCACAGTTTTATAGGACTAGAAATGACGCTGTGAAATTTCGTGATGATCGGTCCATAATTTACCCTAGGCCCCATGTAAATCCTACTACCGGAAAACATAATTAATAACAAATCGTCACATTTTAAGATAATAATAACATCATACATTAAACATTCGAACTGTCGGTGGAGGGTATCAAAGATTCGGCACAGCCGAATATAGCACTCTAACTTGTTTTTTAATCAGTTTGTTCTATTAATATGATTATAGGGAAGAATTATGTAAAAAAAATCATGTATAAAGGTATATTAACAAACATAACAAAACAATAATACAATTTAAATTTTAGCATTATTTTTTGGAGTTTAGGATTTTTTTTTGGCATTTTTAGCATTATTTGAAACCCGATATAGCTGTAAAATATTTTTGGATATGGCCACACTGCCGGGCACTGATCTAAAGCACTCAAGAGAGGAAGAGAGCCCTTGCAAAACTCTTTCTTTGATAATGTTTTAAAAACGCCGCGATTATCGACTACTGATTCACCCTTCAAATTGCTTGGTCTCGTAGATAAAAGATTTGAAAAATTTACAGAAAAATTTACAGAAATAATAAAGACAGTTGTAGTGTACCTGCTAAGCGTCCACTGCTTACCCAATAGCCAACCTAAAATGTATATATGCCACCCGAATAATTGTAGGGTAAATGCCATAAATAAAAGATCAAATAACGGCATTTACCCAATGACTCAATGTGTTTGTTCAAACACATGAGTCAATACAATGGTAAAGCAGATCAATCAGAATGTGAGTGACATAATTTTGATTGTCTAATGTAAATGAGTACATTCCTCACTCATGCATTCTGATTGGTCACTGCATTATGCAAAAGGGTAAAACCATAATATTTACATGCTACTGAGTAAGAGACATAGATATTAAGAATTAATACAATAAGTTAGAATAAGTAAGCAATAGGATAGAATTGGTATAAAAAGGGCAGTAGCCCACAAATAAAACAGACTTTAGATTTGAAAACATAAAGTGGCACTTGTTGCCTAGTTTATTATTTTTAGTCTCCTAATTTGGCAGTTCGCAAGAACGCCTGACCATCGAGCTGGTACCCTACAGCTGCATAAAGATATATTGGGCTATAGGGAAATAAACATAACAGATAACATCTAACACTACACAGTAATTGCAGAAAGTGAGGCGCGTATGTTAGAAGGATTTGATAAACGTTTTAATGATATGAAATCTGATATTTTAAATATTACCCAACGAGTTTCAAAATTAGAAACGGTTGCAGATGACATTACTAGTCTTAAAAGTGAAGTTGGTAAATTAAAAATACAACTGCAACGACAAGAAAATTCAATTATTGCGTCAGATCTTCGTATTAATGGTGTCCCATATAATGGGAGATTGTCTGTATAGTCGGTGGTGTAAAGTTGTGTTTTTAGTGCTCTCTGTTTTGAATAAAGTTTTTATAATTGAAAGACGTGTATAAAGTTTGTAACATAGAAAAATCGAAAATATTAAGAAAAACCCACGTTTTGAAAAAATAAACTAAGCATATAATTGCATTTACTTTTGTATAAAGTGATTTTAAAATTAGTCAAAATCCCAATGAGAGACAAATAAAAAAAATAAAAAAAAATTAATAGTTGTATAAAAGTCAGCTGATGGTGTTAAATGTTGCCGGTTATATTTTTATTTTGTTGCATTTGTAAACAAAAGCTACCTGTAGAAGCAAAATATATAAAAGCTTTTAAATATACACAACTGAGCTTTTAAATAAACACAATTGAGCTTTTTGGAACGTAAATTTAAAAAGCTGTTGTTGATCTTAAATATAAATTATAAAAAACGAAAAAGCGGTTGCATACTTTTAGGATGCAAAGAACGATAACCAGCGACGGTAAACTGTCAACACCAAATACCCAACAAGCCAAAAGAAAGCAGTCGGAGTTAACTCCAGAAGAGATGTCAAATGCAGGGGCGAGTAGTTTACCGGCAAATATGCAGCTAAACGATATCGTTAGCATAATTCAAGGTTCAATTCAAACGGTGCTTGATGAGAAGTTAAAAAATTTATCTACCAAAGCCGACATAGAGGAGGTAAAACAAACAATGCAAGATTGCTGCTCACAAGTTGGACATTTAAAGATGGAAAATGAGGCATTGAAGGAAGAGGTAAAAATACTAAAATTCGAACATCAGAAGGATCATCAAGAGCTAATGCGTCTAGTAGATAAAAGCAAACAAAAAAATGTAGTCTTCCGTGGTATTAAAAAAAATGGTGATTTGAAAGAAAATATTACTAAAATATGTGCTGAAACAATGGGAATCCCGGATTTGGTTGTGAAATGGGTCCGTAAGCTGTATGAGACAGATGAAACGGTATGTGGAGTGGCAGAATTCAGGACGGAAGAAATGGCAAATGCAGTTTTTAACAACGCCAAGAAACTTAAAGGTACCTCTGTATTCGTAGATAAAGATTTAAGTGATGAAAAGCAACAAAATAAAAAAGTTATGTTACAATTAAAAACACAACTTAAGTCATTGAATAAAGATTTAAAAATACTAGTGAGAAATGATAGGATGAGAATTGATAAGAAATGGCTATTTTGGAATAAAGATAAATTATTAATGTGTGGTAGTCAAAATGGCAAAGAATTTTTAAAAACGATTTTTAATGATAAAATTGATTCAATAAATTTGTGTTATATGTCATTGTTAAATCAAAAAAACTAAGTATAGCCGGATGTAGTAAAGTTAAAAATGTTAATCAATGTTTAGTTGATAAGAATTTATGTAATGAAAATAAAAATTGTACACTTAAAATAATTGCTTATAATGTTAACGGTTTAAATAATAAATTTGATAATCTGGATTTATTTGAGTACTTATGGGAATCAGATATATTTATATTGTTGGAGACACATGTCGAAAATAGTAGTTTTGAAAAATTTAATGGTAAATTCAAAAATTTTAATATTAAATGGAAATCAGCTACACGTAATAGCAGGTTTGGAAGAGGTATTGGTGGCTATGTTTTTGGTATTCGTAAAAATTTAACTAATTTTGGAGTGAAGTTTGAAATGAGGACATATGGCAGTGTTGATACTATGGTTGTAAAATTAAATTCAAAAAACTTCACGATAATACCAGCTTACTTACGCGGTGCAAATTGGGGCAATGAGTTTGAGGACTTAGTTAATGCCTTACTTGAAAATGAAATAATCAACCCTATTATAATGGGCGATCTGAATGTCAGAATTGGCGAAGAGCAACAATATTTGGATGAAATTCTCGAAAATTCCTTTAAGGCTGGCTTAAGTGGTAGAAAGTCAATGGACAAAGTTGTAAAACCAAATGGCAAAACATTTATCGATTTTTGTAATAATTATGGTCTGGTGATTTTAAATGGAAGAACAGCAGGCGATGGAGAAGGTTGTTTCACGTATGTTGGCAGTTCAGGAAATTCAGTAAATGATATATGCGCAGTGTCACTTGATATATTAACAATGGTCGAAAAATTTACTGTGGATAATCAAACATGGTCTGATCATTTACCAATCACACTTTACCTTAATTTCACAACAACACAAAATGATAAAAGGAAAATGAACCTATTGCCAAAGTTAAAATGGAACTACAACAACAAAGATAATTATTGTGCCAAGCTTAATTCAAATTTAAATGAAATACAAAAATATAAAGACAATCTTAACTTAAGCGATATGTCGAAATTAATTGTTGAATCGTATAAAGTACAAAAAAAAAATGGCAAACACATACAATTTAAGAATAAATGGTTTGATATTCAATGCAATAATGCGAGGCAAAAATCCCTCGCAGCTTTACAAAAGTTTAGAATCTCTCAAGATGATGTTGATAAAGAAAAATACACAGAGAAGAAGAACAAATATCAAACAATTTGTAGAACAAAAAAAGTAAATTATTATAAACAATTAGAACAAAAGTTAAACTTGGTTAAAGACAGCAAACAATGGTGGCTAGTAGCTAAAGAAATAAGGCAAGAAGAACGATTGGTTGGAAATAATATAAGCGCAGAAAATTTTAAAGAATACTTTGAAATGTTGTTAAACCCGCAAAGTAGAGCACTGGAGATGGAGTATGCGGCTAATTTAGTCGTGGATACAGATCTAGATAAAGTTTTTACACTGCAAGAGATTAGGTTGGTACTGGCAAAGGTCAAAGAAAACAAAGCGCCGGGTGAGGATAGAATACCCTATGAATTTTTTATAAACGCAAGTAATAACTTTTTAAGCGCTTTGGCGAAAGTCTTTACAAATATATTAAACGGAAGTGGTTCTTTTGAGGTGTTTGAGCGTAGTATTGTTTTCCCAATACATAAAAAAGGAGATGCTAATATGCCATGCAATTATAGGGGAATTTCCTTCATGAATTGCTTAGCCAAGATAATGATGGGTGCTATACATGAAAGATTAACACAATGGACCACAAACTATAAAACTTTAAATGAGTTCCAAGCTGGTTTTCGTAAAGGCTATTCGTTGATAGCATCTATAATTTAACGGCAATTGTCAATATCAAGTTTCATGAACATAAGAGAGTCTACGCGTTTTTTGTGGACTTTAAAGCTGCCTTTGATCGCATACCAAGACAACTTTTAATGTATAAACTACGCCAAATGGGATTGTCCACAAAAATAGTTAACTTTTTAGAACATGTATATAAACATACATTTTCTGCAGTATGGACTGGAGATGAAATCTCAGATTACTTTAGTACAAACTCTGGCGTAAAACAAGGATGTTTGTTGTCGCCTTTGTTGTTTTCCTTGTATCTAAATGACCTTCATGAGCAACTGGAAGGCGGTCTGTTCATAGATGAACTGAACATAAGAATTTAAATGTATGCGGATGATATTGTCATTCTTGCCGAAAATATAAGCGTCCTACAGAGAATGATAAATAATTTGGAAATATATTGTGAAACATGGGGAATGGAAGTGAACTTAACAAAATCGGAGATAATGGTTTTTAGGAAAGGTGGTCGTGTTGCCTTAAATGAAAAGTGGAAGTTTAAAGGAGATGAGGTAAAAGTCGTGGCTCAATACAAGTATTTAGGTATTATACTAACTCCGGCAATGTCTTACACGAAACATATAACTACAAAAAATGATGCTGCA
Organism: Pollenia angustigena; assembly: GCA_930367215.1. NCBI lineage: Eukaryota > Metazoa > Arthropoda > Insecta > Diptera > Polleniidae > Pollenia > Pollenia angustigena. The sequence continues at coordinate 216,220,042 of OV884058.1, read as the reverse complement.
AAAGTTTGTGTAAATATCACGTGGAAAAGTTTTATTGCAAAAAGGGATGTGTCGCTAAAGGCAAAGTGGAAGTTATTTCAAGCTGTTTGCAGATCTATACAAGCATATGGGGCTCAGGTTTGGGGCCTGGGTTGGTTTGACATTGTTGATAAATTGCAAAGGTTTTTTACTAAACGCATATTAAAATTACCAGAAAATACCCCAAACTACGTACTTGCTCTAGAAACCGGTCAAGAAGATGCACACCTGTATACTTACAGTCTACACCTTCAATATATTTCTAAGACGCTTTTCGAATATGAAAATCATAGGCTACCTCACAGACTTTCATCAAAAATAATATCAAAAAACATTTACTGGTACAAAAATTACGTTGATCGTTTGAATTCTTTTGATTTGAATTCAAATAATATACACCAATCTAAAAACATATGGAATAACTCGTGCAAATCGTTAATTGATACTATGAAATCTAAATCTAGTCAAAACTACCGCGAAACTGCACTAAAAAGTCAACAACGAATATATAAGTTTTTAGACCACTCAAAAGGCCTTACCTATTGTAACGAAAAATATAACCAACACCAAATATCCTTAATAATGAAAACTCGCGGAGATCTTTTAATGCTAAATTCAAATAAATATACCACCAATCAATCCACTCTTTGTTCTTTGTGTAACCTGAATGAAGATGAAACAATTTTGCACTTTATAGGAAGGTGCCCAATACTTGCAAATATACGAAGAAAATTCCTAGTGTACTCAAGACTTACAGATTATGAAATTTATGATCTTCTAAATGGGGGAAGAGAAGAAAACTGGAGTTCACTTTATCTTTTTGTAAAAAATGCATTAACATATAGAAAATTTTTAGTCGATGAATACAATTTTAACAATAGTTAAAAATATTTTAAAGGCAAACTTCCGGCTGACGGTTAAAAAACCAAGCCGTAAATATCTTTATTTAAAATATAATTATAATTTTTATATCAAAGTTTTATATTAAAACAAATATTGTTATACGTAATATTATATATTTCAATAAAGAAAAATATCTAATCTAAATCTAATCTATAATGAAAATGAAGACCTGTTTCGTATGTTTCAAACCATTTGTGAAACTCTTAACATTAATACACCAGCTGTAAAAGCTATTTACCGGCTACAAAACCACAACAACAAAGAACGAGATTTTTCACCAAATGCAGTAATAATGGTAAAGTTATTTTCCCCCTACGACAAAAAATTTGTACTGAAATCTATTGCTAATTTCCGCAAACGTAATAAAACACCATTATTGGTCAATCATATTGGTGTAAACTCTGATCGTCCGTTTTATGTTAACGAAAATTTGACCACCGCAAATTTTAAAATACTACAGTCCGCGGTTGGTTAAAAAAATGCCAAAAGGTTAAAGTCTGTTTTTACGATGCGTGGCCTGGTTTACATTAAATTTAAACCTGATGAGCAGCCTATTCGGATAGATGGCATGGAGCAATTAAATAACTTTTTTCCGGATCTATGTAATACCTCTTATAATTGACTGCCCAAATATGTATACACTGCCCTTTTATACCCATATATTTATTTATTTGAATATTATTTATAAAAATTGTTCTTATGTTAATTTTTTTATAATATTTTATTTTTTTATGTTAGATTGTTTTGCATTAAATCTTTTTATGTTATTTGATTCATTAATTCAAGCATAATGTTTGCCTTGCTAGCGTTGCTTATATAAACAGGTTAACAAATCATGTTCATGGATAGCCAATTAATTAGCTCCAAAGATGTGACAACTAACATGCTACGTATACTAAGCAAACAAAAATTTGGTCTTAAGATATGCCACATCAATGCTCAGAGTTTAAAACCTAAAATTGATGAGTTTCGCTACATCTTTCAAAGTTCTGGCGTTGATATTATTTGTGTTTCTGAAAAGTGGTTTTAAAATTCTATCCATGATGAAATTGTTAACTAAACCAATTTTAAGATATACCGTTGTGACAGGAAAACTCCTTGCGGTGGTGTGGGTATGTACGTAAGAAAGGATATAATTAGTAGAATGTGCATCGATTCGAACGCAGTTGAAAATGACTATTCGGAAATAAATTCAACAAATAGTTCTGTTAATAAAATAGAGTACATGTTCGTCGAGATTGTAGCGACTGGTAAAAAGCTACTCGTAGGTTCTGTTTACAGCCCTCACTGCAGAGTAGACACAAGCAACTTCCTAAAAACACTGAACACTATCTCTTGCAAATATGATGTTATCTTATAGAAAGTCATTTAACCAATGAAATGAAATCTATTGGATTATATCCAACAAACACCACAACTGCAACTCATTTTACTGCTACGAATAGTACATTATTAGATATATTTTTCGTCAGCAACATGAAGTTTTTCCAAACACTATTTATACATAACTGACAATATTACTTTTTTTGATTATAAAAATATAAATTATGATATTTTATCCTACGAGCTGGATAGCATCGATTGGACAACAATTTATTATATGCCTTCGGTAGATAATCAGCTTAACTTTCTGGAAAAAAACCGTTTAAATATTTTTAGAAAATCTGTTCCACTAAAAACTGTCAAGCAAAATTTTAAGAAGAAACCATGGTTTACTCCTGAAATTAAATCGGCAATTGTCCGAAGAGACTTTGCTTACAAACGTTGGAAGCTCTTCAAGACTGTCGATCTACAAACAGAATATCTCGATGCACGGAGAGTTGTAAATAGATTGATAAAAGCCGCAAAATCACAGTTTTATTCGAATCGTTTTACATCTGCATTGGGATATATGAAAACTTGGAAAGCCATTCTTGAGATAGGCGTTGGTAGACCCTCTGCTGATGTTATTGATATAGAAGTCTTTTACAAATCTCCCTGCTGTTCAATCAAATCTTGGTTTTTATGAACAAACTTCACATATTATGGATAATCCATTCTACTTTGATTGTGTATGCGAATCAGATGTACTATCTAGTTGCCTTGCAATTAAATCAAATGCTGTTGGGTTTGATGAGATTTATCCAAAGTTTTTAAAAATAGTCATTTTGCGTATGCTGCCTTATATCACACATATATTTAACACTATAATTACAAAAAGTGTTTACCCAGAAAACTGGAAATTTGCAAAAATAATACCAATACCAAAATCTAAAAATGAATATCGCCCTATTGCCATTTTACCATATTTATCAAAAGTATTTGAACGTTTACTACATCACCAAATAAGCAAATACGTAAATGATAAGGGTTTATTAACTAGAAAACAATCTGGGTTTCGACCGAAACATAGTTGTATAACGGCCTTAATAGATATTTCTGAAGAACTGCGACAGCGTATTGATGTTGGTGATGTTTCTTTCCTTGTACTTCTCGATCATTCTAAAGCTTTTGATACGGTAGATCATGATGTACTTCGTTTTAAGTTGCTAAAAATGTTCAATTTCTCTACGTCATCAACAACATTAATGTTGTCGTATTTAACAGGACGCCGTCAGTACGTCTTTGCCAACAACAATACTTCAAAATCTCTACCAGTTCTGAAAGTAGTGTCACAGGGATCAATACTAGGTCCATTACTCTTTACTATATATACCAATGACCTTCCCCAACATCTAAAGTATTGCAGTGTTCATATGTATGCTGATGATGTACAACTATATATTAGTAGTAGCCTTGATGATATGAGCCGATGCATTGGGAACTTAAATATGGATCTTGGCCGAATATATGAATGGGCAAGTGCAAATGGTTTGTGCCTTAACCCTAAAAAATCCAAGTGCTTAGTTATTACAAAGAAGACAACTATTTTAAACGAAGAACCGGCAATATTGCTTAATAATAAGAAAATCGAGATAGTACCAACGGCAAAAAATCTTGGAATTACATTTAATCGTTTTCTTACATGGTCAGATCATATTAACGTCGCAACAGGGAAAACATACTCAATGTTATGAGCGTTATGGCATACCCAGTATTTTACCCCACTCAAAATTCGAATTCTTCTAGCGAAAACATACCTCATGCCAACTTTACTATATGGATGCGAGATATACGCAAATTGTGATTCTGCAAGTCGTAGAAAGCTTACATCTACCTTTAACTCAATATTGAGATATGTATTTAGTCTAGGGAAGTATGACCATATTTCCCATTACACAACAAAACTATAGGGAGTTACTTTTGTAGATCTTCTAAACATCAGAACATTGATTTTTTTTTACATAAAATCATACACTCCCGACATCCAACTTACTTGTTTGAGAGATTATTGTTTACACTTTCTGAAAGAACAAATAATATCGTACACAGAAAAAATTATTTTTCCAATTCAAACAAAAAATTTGTAGAATCAAACAATTTTTTGTCTAAAATCGGTCCTACAAACAAATTCGCATATTCAAACAATTTATTTGCATTTTGTTTATTGAAAAAAAACGCCGATTTTTTCAAACAAATAATTTTACAGAATCAAACAAAAAGTTTACTGAAATTCATATAAATTTCAAACAAATAATTTTGCTGAATCAAACAAAAAAGTTTTGGCACAAGCAATGACGCGCACACAAGCAAGCACTGTTGGCGAAGATGAAGCAGAGCAGAGCCGCCGGCTGGCTTTGAGACACATTTTTTTTGTTGGAATAATTTTTGAACGAAGTCTTATTTATACACACAACACAATGTTTTTCTTTATCACTCTCTGTTGCTGTATCCTTTCCTTTGCTGAAGAAGAAATGTAACCAAAAACGGCGGCAGACCGACTCGATATGTTTTCCGCCATCATTCTATTTTTGTATTTGATGTATTTAAACAAACTATTTGAAAAAATTGAATACGGGATTTTGTTTTTTTTTTTTACCAACTTTGAAACCAACCAAAAATTTATTTTGTTTCTTATAATGTGTTTTTTCTGTTGTTTAAAAAAAAAATGAAACGTTCTTTTTACCTGCTATTGTTTTTGTTGTTTTTTTACTACAAACCTCGTCACGCTATTTTATCATTTTTCTTATTGCTGTACTTTTTTAAAGCGTCCAAAAATAGACTGCATGTGTTTTTTGTTGCAGTTCTTATATTTCACATAAAGAAGTGTTGCTTACAATCAATAAAAAAATGCAAAAAGACGACAACATTAAAGAGCGTTAAATATTTCATACAAAATTATGAAAACTTCAAACCAATAGCGCGTTTATTAAATTTTTGAAGAGTTGTCCACATTTTTGTTGGTTAAATTAAAATCAAACAAAAATATTGATTGAATCAGTAAAAAAATTTGTAGAAATCAAAAAAATTTTCAAACAAGCGTTTGTTTGAAAATAATTCGGCAATAATTTTTTCTGTGTACGTGTTCGTTATATAAACTCTGTATCAAAATTGCAATTTTATATTCATTCAGTCCGTCTTTGGAATGCGCTATCCACGAATATTAAATTTATAAGCAACGCTCGGCCATTTAAAAACGAAATTTTTAAATTGTATGCTACAAATTGAATTTTTGATTTTCATTGTATTTTCATTCTATTTTTGATTTTCATTTATTTTTTATGTTTCATATTAAAATTATTTATATATTGTTTTATACTAGCAAAACTTGTGTTAGACAATAATGTTTGAACTAATTCAATAATTGTATAGTAATTTTTATTTTTTGTAATATTTTGTAATTTGTACCAAACAACTTTGTTATATTTTACGTTACAAAAATCTATTACTTTAATTATAAGATTTTTAATCTTGTTGTTTTGGAAAGCAAATAAAAAAATAAATAAATAAATAAAAAAAAGGCGTTTGTTTCGCATTTGTCGCGGATTCCAGGATTTTTTAACAACTCCATTTTCTGCTGACATGCCTACACAATTTTTTAGGTCAAGACCAACATTTTTCAATTTTTTTAAAATTGAGCCTTAGGGGGGCGGGGGAATTTTGTATGATACAAAAAAGTAAAAAATTTGTTTTTAAAAGTTTATTAAAAACCATAATGGTGTTTTCTTTTCTACAAAAAAATGTGACATTTTATTTAAAAAAACCCAATTTGGTGTCTGTTTCTGTTTTGTTTGTTTTATTCTAAAAAACTCACCCTTTTCGGGAGCAAAATTTTTAAGAAACTTGGTGTTTGTTTCTTAAAAATTTTGCTTTTTAAAATAAAATGTCACATAAGTGTATATTATATTAAAAAATCTCAACAATAAGGTTAAATAAGATATTAGATCACTTCATTATAAATTAAAATAAATTACTTTTTTAAATAAGCAATTAATGATTTGCTTGTGAGGCAAATTAAGATAGTACAGTCTAGCTTCTGTCATTGTTGATCCGATCCATGTTTTATTCGACAAAGGGTAGGAAATGACCACTCGCTCGTAGCCTTACTGACGAGCATTGAAACGAAAATTTGAAATATTTTTCTTAGATTTGGGTAGATATCTTCAACACAGTTTATTAAAACATCTTCAACGTTATCTGATAGATTTTCAGATATTTTCCATGTTTGTTGCCAATGCAACAGTTCAGGCTCAAGTTTAGATGTTAGTAGGTGTTTATATCTTTTATCAAATATAATCAGCTCATCAGCTAGTTGTGGTTTTCAAAGTTTTTTAGCTGTATATGACTTAATTACATTTTGAGGTAGATGTTTAGGTATGTTCTATACTTTTAGGATATCTATTGGGAAAGGTGTTTTAAAATCTTCTAATATAAATTCAATAAGAGGAATGTAACCTACAACTCGATAGTAATCTTCAATATTTTGGATGTGATTATTTCGATCAAATCCTGTTTCTTCGATTGGAACCTCAATTTGAACGCAAAAAAACTGTAACATTTTCAAAAATCGCTTTAAATTGTTCTTCGGCATTATTTCTTTTCTCTTCAAGGCACATGATTAAAGTTTTGATTAGGCTTGATTCTTTTTGATACTTTAATGATACTAAGCGGCTGTGTTACAATAAGTATCACACTTATATCCGCTAATAAATTCAAAAGTACTAAGTGAGTTCCTAAATAAAAAGGTAGAGATACTACCTTTGCACTCAGATATTTTTTCCAAAGCTTCTACTATATGATGTACACTTGTTGCAAAGTGTAAAATTGAGTCGTGACGGTACACCCATCTTGTCTCGCATAATGTAGAGAATTTGGCTCCCTAATACTTTCCTAAAATTGCGTTTCGCTTGGGATGATTACATAAAAAATTTTGGTGTTTCTTAAACAAATGATATAGCTTTTTGTATGAATGGCACTTTATTGCTTTTAGAAATTGGGTTGTTTGATTTATGGGAATAGCAAGGCGTTTGTTTCGCATTTGTCGCTGTTCCCAGAATTGTTTAACAGCTCTATTTTCTGCTGACATTAGAGGACACCCATCTGCTCCAAATGCTTCAAAATTTTTTTAAGTCAAGACCTGTGAAAGCTTTAAAAACTATTGATGATAGTGCCTTCGCATCAATTGACACATCAACGTTATCAATATCCTTTGAAGCCTCTTAAATGCGTTTACAACAAAGCCAATAACCTCTTTACTTACAAAATTTTGTTGTATGTTAAAATATCTTAAATATAAGGGAATCTGGATTTTCCCCGACAAATTCGTGCTTTCTTAAAAAATTATCGAATAGAATTTTGATTCATATAACACGTACAGTGAGCCAAAAAAAAACTTGTAGATTAAAACAAACGAAAACACAGAGATTAAAGTAAAACTATATTATAACTTTTATTTCACATTAATTAAATTTTTAGATCTATATTTTAATTTAAATCAAACTTCTTTTTAATTTTTTATATTTTAACCTTAAAAAAAACAACAAAAACATAAATATGCTAAAACTCATAAACAAAAAAATAGTTGTACAGGACAAAAAACTTAACGTAACTTTAAAAAAGATTAAAATATTTAGGTTTTCAGTATTTTGTATGGTGTCCTTTATCTTCTTTAACAGAAAGAAGTTTTCTTGGCATCGAATGGACTAGATTTTTTGTAACTTCTTGGGGAATAGCACTCCAGATATCTTTGATAGCGTTTTTTAAGGATTATTTTCCGGATATGTGGTAATCTCTTAATTTTGTTTTCATATGAGCCCACAAATACTCAATACGATTTAAATACGGGCTCTGGGGAGGATAAGGCAAAACCTTTTTTTGTGTTATAAAGCAGCCATTCCCTTACGATAACGGTCGAATGATTTGGATCATTATCTTGCATGCAAACAAAATCATTCCCTAAGCCCATTTTTTGGGCGGATTATGGCAAATTATTTTTCAGGATATTTAAATAATCTATTTTATTCATGATTTCCTCGATACACACAAGGTTACCTACTCCATTAGCACTCATACACCCCCAAACCATAATATTGCCGCCACCGTGCTTAGCTGTATTAAAAATATTTCGTGGATTAAGTGCTTCCCCTTACTTTCGCCATACAGATTTATGTCTTCGGAAGTGATGGACGTAATTCTGTCTGCACTTGGACTCGTAGATTAAGTGCTTCCCCTTCCTTATGTTTAATTTTAATCTCTGTGTTTGTATGTTAATTTAACAAGTGTACAAGTTTTTTTTGCTCACTGTATATAAAAAAATATTGCAAATACTTAGGCTTTTTAATAATTCAACCGCACGCATTATCAAGTCTTTGGATATAAATGACACCTGCTGGGATTGAATGTAGAATAATAAGTATTTGAATACGGTAAACTAGATGTTTCATTGGAAATATCTAATAAATAACTATTAGATTAAGATTTGGATGCTAATTGAAAATTTCGTTAGAGATTCAATAAAAAATAAACAATAAAAACCTTGCTGGAATTTCCAAAAATTTGTACTTTAAAAAAATATTATTATTATTTTATTTTTATTATTTTATCCGCGCCTGTCTTTAAGATAGAGTTGTAAAGTATGAGTTTACAGTCCAGTCTAAGGGTAGAATTTCCTCCAATGAGCAAATTTAATGGAATTTTTTTAAGTTTTATTGAATTAGTTTTGCCTCGAGGAAAATAAATGTTTGTAATTCAAACGATTATAGAGGACTAAATTTTTTTTAAGGTGATTTCTTAATTGTTAGCTTTTTTGAATGAAATTTATTGTTATGTTTTTTTTAGAAAACTCTTAACGGGCTTATTAAGGTATTGTGTTCTATGAAAATAAAAAGATTATATCATAATTTTTTGTTTTATGATTGCGATTGTACTTCTCTCTGCCGTTAGGCAAAAAGGTTTTAAGTCAAAAAAACCCATTTAAGGTTTATGTTTGGCTTAATTAAATTTATTTCTCTTCTAATCGTAATCATCTGCACTGTACGTAAAAAGTCTATGAAATACACCAAATAAAAATACACCAAAAAAGATTCTGATTTAAGACCGTTTTTGCCTAACGCCAAAGAATTTATATGTATGATAATTTCAATTCTTTCTTTTATTTTATTTTTTTTTATCAACTTAAGGCTCAGTTAGGCGAACGTTGCTGTACCCGTAATGTACCGCACCGTACTGTAAGCACGTTGGTGCACTTATAGAACGTTTAAAAACGTGTCATATGTTTTCCCATACATAAACAAAAAGCAATAGTATACATAAAACAAAACACACAGTGATGGGAATCAAAAATGTTCAAATGGTGACCGTTGTGCAGAAAAGGTACCACGTGATTTAAATGGTATTAAAACAGTATTTTGTGTATGTAAAAAATGTTAATAATTTAATATTTATAATATAGATGTACAATAAATAAATTTGTATTGTAGCATATATAAATTTTTAGCATACATATATTGTAAATGTGCATACACCAAACAAGGTTTTGATACCATTTAAAGTCTTTTATATGTTTCACATTTCCATTGTATGTGTATATGCATTTGTTTATTTTAAACATCTTAACATATGTATATTTTTATATTTGGAAATATGTTGTATTGTAAGTTGTTTTTCGCAATTCCATAGATATACTGAAAAAAGTACCAAAAAATAAGAGCAACATTACCCGCATTCATTGTAACATACAAGCCGCTCATCACTGTCTTGCAAATGTCACGTAACAACGGCATGAAATTCTATTTTATACAGATTGGTACGTATCAACTACGGTACATTGCATTTCGGTAAGCTTTTGTATTGGTTTACACATAACAAAACGCGAACAGCTGATGGATACAGTACAGATACGGTACAGCAACGTTCGCCTAACTGAGCCTTTAGCCTTTTTACGATTTTAGTGGTATTTTTGTTAATTTAAAGCTTTTGTTAATTTGGTTAGATTTAGGGATAATTTAAAAATTAAAGTGTTTGTCTGTGAATTTTGATAGAAGTGGGCAATTTAAATTTTTTTTTATTTTTTGTGTAAATTTTTGTTATGTTTCGACCTTTTTTAAAAAAATATGGGTATTTTTTAAGGGCGTTTATAATGGGTGATTTATTAAGAGCTAAAGGAAAGATAAAAAAAACACAAAATTCAGAAAAATGCATGAAATCTTTATTTGAATCGATAGTACGGTCCATATAATTTAATGTTTGAAGATTATTTCATGCAAATGTTGACCGTGACTGCGCCTCAAATGGTCCATCCGCTAAGTCCAATTTTGGCATACTCTTTCCAACATTTCGGCCGGTATCTCATGAATATATGCTTCAATGTTGTCTTCCAATGCGTCAATTGAAGCGCGCATGTGTGTATAGACATGAGCTTTAACATAGCCCCACAAAAAATAGTCTAAAGGCGTTAAATCGCACGATCTAGGCGGCCAATTCACCGGTCCCGAACGTGAAATAAAATGTTCACCGAACTCGCCTCTCAATAAGTCCATTGTTAAGCGTGCTGTGTGGCATGTGGCACCGTCTTGTTAAAACCACATGTCGTGCAAGTCAAGCTCTTGAAGTTTGGGCAAAAAAAAAGTTGGATATCATCTCAAGGTAGCACTCACCATTCACAGTTACGTAACGATTTGCATCATCTTTGAAGAATGATGCCACCAGCCCATAAACCGCACCAAACTGTGACTTTTTCTGGATGCATTGGTAGCTCTTGCAATGCTTCTGGCTGATCTTCACTCCCATAGCTCGAATAGCCGCTTCAGAGGGTGGATTAAACTGACCATAAAATGGAAGAAGCGCGCGATGAACTTTCTTAACAGAGCACGCATTTTGATAATAAAATTCAATAATTTCCAAGCGTTGTTCGTTTCATGGTTATATTATAGACCAAACTGAAGATGTTTGACAGTGAAACAGAACACGAAACGTGCGTCAGCTGTTTAAACCAGTGTTGCCAAAAAGAAAATATGTAGCTAAAAAATCACCCCTATATGTATAAAAATAATATAAAACATTTATATGGACATGAAAACTGACATGTTTGTAAATGCAAAAGGTTATTGCTAGAATGTTCAAAAGAGAACGAATAAAATAGACATGTCTGAAATGAATGCCCCCTAAGTAAATTTTCATTTGCATTTCGCCAATTTCTGGGATTTTTTTTATTTTTGAGCAGATTTTAACATATGGGTAATTCCATGTCAAATCGACCAAGAGTGGGACCCGACCCCTTTCGATTTGAATGAAATTTGGTGAGAAGGTTCCTTTTATCCTATAAGGAACATATATGAACGAAAAAAATTTTTAAAATTTTTTTTTCAAAAGTTACGTCATATTCAAAATGGCATAATTTCGCCGAATTAGCCGAATATGTTGAGTTTATTTTTTCTATATCTCAAAAACTACTGCACATACGAAGATGATTTGTATGTCATTTTAAAGAGAATACTTGGGGCTATAAGCAATATATTGAAGAAAAAATTTTTTTTGGAAAAAATGTAATATCTGCAAAATATTAAATTTTTAAAATGGACTAAGTCAAAAACCTAATTTTTTTTTTGCCTAATTTTTTTTTATATAATACCTCAAACTGTTCTTTAAAAATCCTAAAACTTTGAAGGAGGTGTTTTTTTTTTTTTTTTAGATATGAATTTTTTTCTTTCGCAACCTTTAAAAAAATTACCTAAAAATAAAATTTTAAAATTTTAATTTTGAGCAATAAGTATTTATAAAATCTGATTTGTTTGAAAAAGTAATATTATTGGTAAGATTGTTTTTGTTTATTTGTTGCATCTTTTGTTGGGGCTCAATGTGGGCATTTTTTAAAGAAAAGTACACCTTTTGTCACGTTACGTCTTTGAAAGTCGTTTTTTCTTCGTCTCTTTTCCTACCGTTAATGCCGGGCTGCTTTTTCTTAACCTAAAATAAATGAAAATGCTATGAATGTTGAAGCCTTATTCAATGTTAATACAATATTAAGAATTAAAACGTTATTTTTTACCTGGTTTTAAAGCCTGGTTCGCTCAGAATCTTGTCGATATTGTTCAATTTACCATCCTCTCCTTCGCTAGATGAAGATAAAGTTTTTATTTTGATAAATTTATTCGAAATAGGAATGGCGGCATGACAGGAACGTACTCCTTGAACTGGTGAAGCATTTTTAAACCTATTTTCCAGTTTTTTTCCAGTACGTTGAATGTGTTGATCTGAGACGAAATTAAAATTGATTCCTTGAATATTATCTTTCGCCCATCGACACAGTTGCTCGGGTGTCTGAATTTGTTGATCAGGTGTCAATTGTAGATTGGCTCGGCTAGCTAATCGCTTAACTGTTCCACCCAAACCATCACTTGGCCCTTTTCCATGAGAAGTTGCAAAAAAATGCCATTCTGCTCGAATTTGAAAATCCTCTTCGTGGTGTATCAAATTTACTAAATTGTAACGATTTTTATATTGGGATGCAGCACCATCAGAAAAATAAATTATTTTTGAAATATTTGGAGTCTTATGTTTAAGGAACGTCGTTAATGTCTCTTGGAAGCTGTAAACTGCAGTAGTATTATGAGTTAAGTTATCTGATATTATTACCAAGCTAAGAGGTACGATATCACTTCCATTCTCAGCAATGGATCTATAATAGCAAGCGAATGGATGAATTGTCGCTTGTCTGTTATTCCAATACACTCCTTGAACACTATTTTAAAGTAAAAACGAATAATTTTCAGAGAAATCAGCAACAACAAGAACTTGCCCTATCTCAAGATTATTTTTCGTAGTTTTAAAATATTCGGCTTGTTGTTTAGCTACAAAGTCATGAGAAAGTAATTTTGGAATATATTCTACAACAAAATCAACGAAATCTTCAGTTGATTTTATAACTGTCTCCAAAGAGCAGCGGTCTACTTGAATCCACTGATTATATGTAATGTCATCTAAACAGTTTTCCGTAAAAAGATTTTCGAGAATATTTTTTAATTTGGACGAGCCGGGACAAGCATTGCATACACCAAGATAACAGTCATCCGTAGGTGTTTTACAAATAACCATTTTCATACAATCTTTATATGAAGAAAATGGTTGAGATCCATCCTTCATTTTTAGTTTTTCAAGTCTAGCACCTTGAAATAGCATTTTAAAATTTTCATGAATCCGGCAAACACATACTACGTGCGTACCAGATGCACCAGCTAGAACACATTCGGGTGATCTTAAACTTGCAAATTTTGAAAAACCAACTTTTTCAAATGGATATTTTTCTTTAAACATGTGAAAAATTTCACTTAGGTTACCCAAGATTAACCGTTTTTGTTTTTGCACTCGCAGACCGTTTTCATAAGCAGATTTATATTCTTTTTTACCGGGTAGTTCTCTGCTGACGTCTTGTTTTCTAAAGAACTCTTGAATTTTTTCTTCCGTGGTTTTTAACAACGGATGACCTTTATGTTTTTCAGGAATGAATAAAATGCCATCTTTTTTTACGTTTTCTTTAATTTTTTTAGCCATGTACGAAGTTGCTCCGAAAATATCAACAATTTTTTGGGTTGACCAACTTGATGGTAAGACTGACAGGATTTGTAATTTTTCACTCAATTTGCTAGTATTATCAAATTTGTTCTTCAACTGTACTATCATTTCTTTTCCAGTTAATTCTGGGTTGTCATCAACAATTAAATTGTCATCGTCAATTGAGTCAAAAGAACTATCCGTAACATGCTTACAGCATGATTGTAGTTTAGATATAATTTCATAATATTTTTGCTGGACATAAGTTTTTGATCGATTTAAGTATTTTTTTTTAAGAGGAGACAACCCGAGTATTTTTGCAACAGCATTGACACGATCAAGATTAATTGTTTTTGAACAAACAGTTTCACTTGTTGAACTACAAATTTCAGATGTCACATCATCTTGTTCAGATGGGGGCATCACTTGTTGATATTTTTCCACTTCAATACTAATTTTTTTCCAACACGAAATACACAGTTTTTTCCCGGGTGCAATTAAAGGAAACATTACCTTAACATGAGTATAAATCTCAAAAGTAACGACTTTCAATGATTTTTGTACTCGAGTTACATGAATGTTATACGGATCAGCACACATTTTTTGGTTTAAGGTGTATTTTTCACAAAATTCTCTATCATGCTTATCGCAAACAAAACTGACCACAATACCACTTCTAGCATTAAGAGTAATGCGTTCTTTATCAGGAAGATCTACACAATTAATGAATTTTCCCTCAGAGCATACCTCATTATTAACTATGCCAATTGAACACTTATTACTTTCCATGATTACCGTTTTGACTATTATTTATTTTAAATAAAAAAAATCACACTTTTTGCTATTCCAAACACGAATAATTGCAATAATTGATTTCAGACTTACATATGGTTGACAATTAAATCAGTGTCGACTGAAAGTGCATTAAGCACAGCGATTTTTTTACTGTATTAACTGTAGAAACCAGCCCGGCATTATCGGTAGGAAAAGAGACGAAGAAAAAACGACTTTCAAAGACGTAACGTGACAAAAGGTGTACTTTTCTTAAAAAAATGCCCACATTGAGCCCCAACAAAAGATGCAACAAATAAACAAAAACAATCTTACCAATAATATTACTTTTTCAAACAAATCAGATTTTATAAATACTTATTGCTCAAAATTAAAATTTTAAAATTTTATTTTTAGGTAATTTTTTTAAAGGTTGCGAAAGAAAAAAATTCATATCTAAAAAAAAAAAAAAAACACCTCCTTCAAAGTTTTAGGATTTTTAAAGAACAGTTTGAGGTATTATATAAAAAAAAATTAGGCAAAAAAAAAATTAGGTTTTTGACTTAGTCCATTTTAAAAATTTAATATTTTGCAGATATTACATTTTTTCCAAAAAAAATTTTTTCTTCAATATATTGCTTATAGCCCCAAGTATTCTCTTTAAAATGACATACAAATCATCTTCGTATGTGCAGTAGTTTTTGAGATATAGAAAAAATAAACTCAACATATTCGGTTAATTCGGCGAAATTATGCCATTTTGAATATGACGTAACTTTTGAAAAAAAAATTTAAAAAATTTTTTTCGTTCATATATGTTCCTTATAGGATAAAAGGAACCTTCTCACCAAATTTCATTCAAATCGAAAGGGGTCGGGTCCCACTCTTGGTCGATTTGACATGGAATTACCCATATCATAGTTAAAAAATTAAATAAATTTAATATTTATACCCATGCCATAATCTTGCCAGTGAAGAGGGTATTTTGCGAATGTGCTGATGTTTGTTGCATCTAAAAATATTGGCAAATAGACCCACATTTTTGCATGCGGATCAATAATTTGGTATTTAGTTTCTAATTGACACATACTACGTTTATACGCACCACTTATTCGAAAATAAATATATTGCAAGTAGAGAATACCCAGTAAAAACTTCGCATACTTTTTCAAAATGAATAGCTTCTCTCACTCATTATTTAGAAACTTTTTTTCCGTATTTTTTCATACTCTCGTACACCAAATCGATTGGTATAAGAGAAAAACTATCCTAAAAAAAATTTTAGACGAATCAGTTTAGATTAAGGCGAGTCGCCACGCCCTCCAATGTTTGAAAACATTTTTTTTTATATAATTAA
Organism: Pollenia angustigena; assembly: GCA_930367215.1. Classification (NCBI taxonomy): domain Eukaryota; kingdom Metazoa; phylum Arthropoda; class Insecta; order Diptera; family Polleniidae; genus Pollenia; species Pollenia angustigena. Next base: position 216,204,087 of record OV884058.1, on the reverse strand, counting down.
TATTTAATTAATACTAATTTTATTACAACATAGCTCAAAACGACTTTTCTGTAAATCGTATATTTAGAAAATAAACTAGAAATTATCGTAAAAAACCCTATACTTCATATTAACATGTTCATAAAATGCCCATTTGTTTCACAAACAGTCTGCTTTAAATTTTCACAAGGCCAAGCGACAGAAAAGCAGTGCATATTCTTATTGCGACAGTTGAAGCGTTAGAACTAGATCCACAAAATTATATTATAAATAGAAATGCAAGACAAAGACTGGCAAAAGAGCACGTTTTAGTTCTGAAAGAACAATTCAAAGCCATGACACTAGATGCTCTATGCTTGCATTGGGATGGAAAGCTATTACCCGCTTTAACTGGAAACGATAAAATTAACAGGCTGCCTATAATTATTTCAAGCTGATGCAATGAGCAGTTGCTTCAAGTTCCTTCCTTAGAAGGTGAACCAGAAAACAACAAGCATTAGCGGTTTGTAATGTCATTCAAGAATGGAACCTTCAGGACCACATTAAAGCCATGGTATTTGACACAACAGCCGTCAACACCGGTCGTATAAATGGAACCTGCGCTATCATTAGACATTTTTAAGATATATCACTTTTATGGTTACCATGAAGACACCATATCTATGAAATTATTTTGCGAAGAATTTTTGAAGAGAAATTTGTAAAAAAAGGATGTCCGAATGTGGCCATTTTCGAACAATTTAAGACTGCATGGCCAAAATTTTATTTACAAAACTTTCGTTCTGGGATTGAAAACAAAACGGCATTCCGACATTTAAAAAATTCCAGCAGTTGTGTTGAAAGTTTTGTTGAGACAATGCTCACAGAAAAACAGCCAAGAGAAAACATAGGGAAAACATCAAAAAACCCCAATACCGTAAAGTTTCGAGCACCGGGTGCAGCTCATCACGCTAGGTGGATGTCAAAAGCTATTAACAGCCTAAAAATGTTTTTGTTCCGCGAAGAGTTTTAATTTCCGAAACAAGAAGAAAATGACTTGCGAAAAATATGCATTTTTATAGTAACAATATTCGTCGTAGCTTGGTTTTCATGCAACTTACCCATTCACGCCCCCTATAATGATTTTTTTGTTCTTGCAAAACTCACTATATTAAAAGTATTGACAAAGACTTGTCGCCAGTGTGACCACAACTAAAAAAAATTGGATGCTAAATGGGGATTAAAACAATGCTAAAAATAAAATTTTAAAATGCTAAATTTTTTTAAATAATTGATTCAGTTTAATGAATGAATTATACATTAATTAACCTGAAAATATTATATTTCTTTGAAATAAAATGAAGTTTATATGAAAAAAATTATATACATACATAGAAAGACAAAAAAAAAAAATGAAAAAACAAAAAATATGTACTTTGAACTTCAAGAAGAATTCTTGACAAAAGTACGAAAAAACAGAAGTAAAGGAATAACATGTTAAAATAAATTAAAATAGATAATCATTCAAAGCAAATTTCGATCTACCAAAGGTTGAATACAATTTGGTTTAAGGATTGATGTTTGACTAATGACGTCAGCAGTCGTCGATGGCTGCGAGTGTTAAACGGCAAGCCCTCTGAGGAGATTGAGTGGTTGCAATCGAAACATGTCAGGGTAACCTGTCCGTAAACACCTGGGTTCGAGCCCAGATTGAGTCAAGAATGAAAAATTATCAATAAATTTTTATTAATTTTCATGTTGTAAAATTCCTTTCTTCATAAAAATAATTTAATGAAAATTAAATTTAATGAACTTAAGCCTAATTAAAAATATTAAAAATTTGGATTAAAAACCATAAATAGTTCAATAAAATAACCACAATACTAATAATTGTTAAAGCTAAGGCACGAGCTCTATGTTTGCATTTGTCCTTCAAGTTGTGCTGAAAAGGTCAACAAGAAAAAGAAAGACAAAAAAAAAATGAAAAAACAAAAAATATGTACTTTGAACTTCAAGAAGAATTCTTGACAAAAGTACGAAAAAACAGAAGTAAAGGAATAACATGTTAAAATAAATTAAAATAGATAATCATTCAAAGCAAATTTCGATCTACCAAAGGTTGAATGCAATTTGGTTTAAGGATTGATGTTTGACTAATGACGTCAGCAGTCGTCGATGGCTGCGAGTGTTAAACGGCAAGCCCTCTGAGGAGATTGAGTGGTTGCAATCGAAACATGTCAGGGTAACCTGTCCGTAAACACCTGGGTTCGAGCCCAGATTGAGTCAAGAATGAAAAATTATCAATAAATTTTAATTAATTTTCATGTTGTAAAATTCCTTTCTTCATAAAAATAATTTAATGAAAATTAAATTTAATGAACTTAAGCCTAATTAAAAATATTAAAAATTTGGATTAAAAACCATAAATAGTTCAATAAAATAACCACAATACTAATAATTGTTAAAGCTAAGGCACGAGCTCTATGTTTGCATTTGTCCTTCAAGTTGTGCTGAAAAGGTCAACAAGAAAAAGAAAGACAAAAAAAAAATGAAAAAACAAAAAATATGTACTTTGAACTTCAAGAAGAATTCTTGACAAAAGTACGAAAAAACAGAAGTAAAGGAATAACATGTTAAAATAAATTAAAATAGATAATCATTCAAAGCAAATTTCGATCTACCAAAGGTTGAATACAATTTGGTTTAAGGATTGATGTTTGACTAATGACGTCAGCAGTCGTCGATGGCTGCGAGTGTTAAACGGCAAGCCCTCTGGGGAGATTGAGTGGTTGCAATCGAAACATGTCAGGGTAACCTGTCCGTAAACACCTGGGTTCGAGCCCAGATTGAGTCAAGAATGAAAAATTATCAATAAATTTTAATTAATTTTCATGTTGTAAAATTCCTTTCTTCATAAAAATAATTTAATGAAAATTAAATTTAATGAACTTAAGCCTAATTAAAAATATTAAAAATTTGGATTAAAAACCATAAATAGTTCAATAAAATAACCACAATACTAATAATACATAGATTTATTTAATAAAAACAATTTAGTAGTTTGACAAAAGTTAGCGATTTTTTAACCAAAAAAAACATAAGGCCATATCTACAAAATATTACATGATAAACGCTTAAAGCCCTAACCTACAGTTTGCAAAATATGCAACATTGTCAACTGTCAAAAGAAACTGTTAAGGCGCAACCATAATGTGCTTAAGTTGGCTTAAGCAAATGTGCAAATCCATGTAAATCATATTGAACTTAAAGAAAATTTTTGTTTAGTTTTATGAAACTGTCATTTCCTTAAGCAAATGGCGAAACTGACCGCACATTCCGTACGGAATCAAATGTTTTTTGGTTTTGTTTTTTAAATACATTTGAGAGACTTTTTGTTAATTTTTGACAGTAGGTTAGGCAAGGCTATGCATATTATGGTTGGGCTTTTAGATTTTACAAGAAAAGTAGAAGAAAAATAAATTGCAAACAGTTTAAGGCGATTAATAAGTTTATCATTTTAAATAGTTTTTTTGTAAAATTTTCAAAATGTTAGATAGGGTTTTTTGCGTTTTAGGTAACGATATACATATGTACATATCTGCGGCAATAAATAATAACGACTTAAGTCGAAATTTTGTGTTTTGAGATATTAAGGGTTTTGTCTCAAATGAATTGTGTGTTGTATTGTGAAAGTTTAAATATAAATGCGTAAAGTTTTATAAATAATGACATTTTATACTTGAAATTTAACTGCGTTATAGATCTTGAAGAAGATAATAAGAATATGTAATAAAATTAACAAGCACTTTAGTCAACTTAAGCCATTATTATTTATTGCCACAGATATATATTATTAAATACAAAATATAAGTAAAAACAAAAATTATCATTGAAAACATAAAAGGCTACTCAACAGCATTTTTAGTATTTTTAATTACACATTAAACACACCATTATATGAATAGTTTGGCTGTTTTCCTAAACGTGTGTTCCCAATGTCTCAATACCGTGTTGATGCATTGTGTACTTAAATTTTCACCTACTTTGTATTGTATATGAATATGTTTTGCATCTACATTATTTTAACTGCTTTATTTGCTTTTCTCTGCACAGTGACAACTACAAAGTTGCATTTCGGAACTAAATGCATTGTCAAAATGTTTATGGATGCATTTAAGAACATGTCGCCTTGTATTACTACATTGCAACAGGCGTTTAGGAAAACAGCCTTTTCCTTAATATCCAAATTGTTGGCAAATACCATTAGAATATGATCTGTTCTCATCATATTCTAAACACCTATCCAGTATTCAATAGTTGAACTTTGGTTCATCAATTCGTATGCTTTTGGCATTGCTGTTCTAAAACCGTTATTTCTTCTGTAGTAAAATCTACCATTTCTTCCTTAATTTTTTTTGGTGTTTACAGGGTTACCATTATTATACATTTGTATAAACGTATAAATGACAAAATACAATTATAGAGATTATAGAGATAGAGAATTATAGAGATTGAGTGATTATAGAGAAGTGATAAGTTATATTGTGAAATAGCAATATATAAAATTTTTAAGATTAAAAAATGCTAAATAATGCTAAAAAAATATTACAAAAATGCTGATAATAATGCTAAATGCTATTTCAAAAATTCGCTGTTAAATCAAAATAAATAATGCTAAATTTAGCAGTGAAAATGCTAAAAGGGTCACACTGCTTGTCGCGAGTTGCCATTACAAAAATGCAAAGCCATTAGTGGTAATTAAATCTTGAAAACATTGCTCTAGCATTTTTTGATTCAAGAGTACCGAACAGCACTAAAGCAAAAATGGTTGAAGCCCTTAAGAATGTTGGTGACGGTGCTCAAAATATAAAGCGACCCATTATTGCTAATCAAAATATTTCAACCATCATAGACAATGTAATGCAACAATTTGTGTCCATGGAAACAAAACTTTTTTTCGAAAGATTCCTTATAAATCAAGAGTTCTTAGAATCAAATTCTGAAGAAATTATTGGGCAATTAAGGGTAGTCGACGACACTGCGGAAAGGGGAGTCAAACTAATGGAAAAAAATGAAGAGCAAAAACAATATGTATTAAAAGTTGTCCAAGATTATAGACGCAAATATCCCGGATGTATTAAAAAATCAATAACAAACTAACATGAACACAAAATTATAATATTTAGTAAAATAAAAATAATAAGAAAAGATAAACTCACTGTTTGTTGTTGGTGTTTTGTTTAAGCTTTGATATTGTTAAAAGTAAGACTTAGAGTGTTTATAATTCTTATTCGCTTTAGGGTTTTTTTTTTTGTTTAATATTTTCCTGATGAGCTGGCCTAAGCAACCAGTGAAATGCGCATAGAAGCTAGCTTTCTCAGACATATACAACAAAGAAAATTACTTATTAGCAATGAAAACGAGCAACACAATGAACAGATTGTTTAATAACATGAAATCCAGAATAGACAAACTAGATAAATCCAATCTAGTATATCAGCTTGTAAAGGGGACGATACTGACATATGCCAAAAGATATATTTGGTACAACGAAGACAAAACTAAAGACAAGATTATCATCGCACAAATCCGACTTAAAATCAAATGACAAACCTTTAACAAAAAAAAAAAAAAAACAGCACTAGCAGCCCACTGTGCAAAAACGGGACATCAACCACACTTCGATAAGGTGAGAATACTTGTGGGAGAGAATAATTACACTAAACGATACATGCAGGAGATGCTACATATTATAAATACACCAAACGAAAAGAGAATTAACTACAAAACGGATACTGATAATTGCGCTCACATATATCGTCATACAATTAACAAACACAAGATTAATAAACAAAAGAAAATTATAAGACAGTCAGTGAGAAAAACTTTAAACGATAACATCGGACAACACTGCATTAAATATTAAGTAAATTAATTGTTTGTTTAAATTAAGAAACATGTTTTAAAATTATATTTTTTAGATCGTAACTATTTCCCTGAGGATGACCAACAAAGTTGGTGGAAATATTGGAATAAATAAATAATTAAAAATTAAAACAGAACAAGAGTTTTTATTTTTATTATAATTTATGAAACAGACCTCAAGCCGAATAATATTAATATAACACATTTAGCTAGCTTTCCCTCAACAATAAATTTCAGTTTATTTATTAAATATGAAAAAATTGGGAATTAAGTACGTCATACGAAAATCGTATTAATAAAAAATAAACAATTAAATTTAAATTTATGTAAAATCAATATAGATATTTTTTTAGTTAGGACGTTTCGCTTTTTGGGTGACGATATATTTATGCAGGTTATGTCAAAAAGCCATTTTAAACCAAAAATATTTTTTATAAAAAAAGAAGTAAATATTTATAAACGTTTAATTTTTGAAATTTTAGCCAAAAATTAAGGATTTTCTCAAACTTCGGCGGGCGGGCGACGCACACTGGGGATTTTTGTATGGAGGTGAGGAAAAAAATATATTTGTCAAAAAATATAATGATTTCATCACAAATTAAGTTGTATTTATATAGTAATACACAAAATAATCAAAATAAAGAAAGTTAGAGAAATGTATATCGTTACCTACAATGTAAAAAGCCCTAACTAACAAAAAAATTTAATGATTTTTTTAATTTTTAATTCATTATTTATTTTAAATCTATTTTTAATTTCATCACAAACTTAGTTTTATTTATATAGTTATACACAAAAGTAATCTAAATAAAGAAAGCTAGAAAAATGTATATCGTTACCTACAATGTAAATAGGCCTAACTAACAAAAAATTTAAGTGATTTTTTTAATTTTTAATTTATTATTTATTTTAAATCTACTTTTTAATTTATTATTCTAAAAGAGCCTTAACTTCGTCGCTTATATCACTATGCTTTTTCTGGCTAAATGAAGGAGTCAAGTGTGAGATCATGGGATCTGATGTTACCATCATTCGGTGCATATTATCTACGTTCGTGGCAATTCGACTGCATTTTCTGGAGTGTCTAAGGCGATATTTTTTATAGTCTTTGTTACGACTTTCCTGAGCCTCTTCGGATAATAAGCCTACAGGAAAAATACACTTTTCAATTATATATTTTCCATGAATCAGAATTTTGTGGAGTGTTGGTGGCATATTGTACCACTCGTACAGTGCAACAAACTTTTTTGCCGTCTCCAGACAAAAATCACCAAATTTTTTCGAATCTAGTGCCTCGGTAATGGTTATAGCTTCGAGAAGTGTTGAAAACCTCTTGATTATGTCTTCATCTAGACCCGTGATTTCGCAAATCAAAGCAGGATTAGCAAAGAATCTTCGTGACGTATTTCCTGAATTTGTCGTACCAGAGCCTTGTTTAACAGTATCAACCTGTATTCCAATTTTCTCTTTAATTTCACGCTTTATCAAACATTTTCGGGCTTCTCTTATCGGACGAGTATTTGAGTCGACTCTTCCACTTGTAAATTCAATATTGTAAGCTACATGCAAAAGACACTCCATCAGCTTAATACGCGCATGAAGTGGTGACATACCAAATTGCAGTGCTTGTTCATTTACGGGCATAGCTTGAACTTCTTCGATTTTATTCATTTTGGATGTTGTTGCTCCACAAATAAAACAAGAAGATGCTGCTGGTGTCTCTGTTACTGATTGTGCTGTCTTGCCGTCAATCATTGTAAAATATAATTCATGTTTTACTTTAAAGTTACGATTATTTACTGTTAACTCAAATTCTTTTAGTTGAGATATCTCCTCATCGACTCTCTTTAACGTATGCAAACTGTAGTGTTCTACAATACTGTGTGGAAGAAAGTTTATTGTTGTTCCATACTAATTTATTTATGTCATCACTCAATGATAATTTTAGTGGTACAACTGATGTCATATATAAATGAGAGTCAGAAATTTGATCATCTGAAAACCTCTGTTGGTATTCGCTTTGACCAGATGCCCCATCACATCCCCATTTATAGTACATTGTTAGATTTTCGCTTTCAATTTTATTTATTTCCTTTACTGATTTGGTCTCTAGGACTCTTTTAGCAGTATGATCCAACAGATTTTGCAGAGGTACACTGCCTGAACTTTCAGTAATAGAAATTTCTAGAGGATAACTGTTAGTTTTTTCTTTCGTGAGTTGTTTGTATAGTACGAGTATGTTATATCCTTAATTTTGTAACCAATGCATTAGATACTCGTATTTTTCTTTTGTAAGTTCAAGCTTTGTAAACATCCCCAAAGTTTTTAATGTACAAATTTTGTGGTTGGTTTTTGAAATACTAGAAGAAAAATCAATTACTTCTTGAGGAAACATAGGCCGTACTTCATCCCTTTTGTATTGTTTGGCGCGATCAAAGCACTCCTCAAACGATTTGCGTGGCCGACCAAGTGCAGAACTGGTAGAACATTCAGCCTCAGTAAACTTAATTGTTAATGTGCCTTCAAGCCAATTTGCATTCTTTTTTTCAAATCATGACTTCGTACGGTTAGAATCCTGCCATCTTTGTTTGAAGTTACAGTAAAAGTTTTTATATATTGTATCCAAAATTTCACATGCTCTAGTATCGTTTAAGCCAACGTGCAATTGTTGCAAAAACTGTTTTAATTTTGTTCTGTCTTTGTCAAATTCCAGAAGCTTCGAGCATAAAACCCCATGAGAAATAGAAAAACTTTCCATTGCCGTAAAACTCTTGGTCATTAGTTTCAGTTATAATTAAAAAAAAAAAAACGGAGAAAAATCGGTTGTGCTTTTCGCGTTCGTCAGCACTAGTTGAATGACAAAAATCGATAAATGAACACCTATAAATACTACGTATTTTTCAATATTTTACTGACAGGTACGTTCCAAAACATGAGCACTAATAGATGTGGGTGGAATTTCTGTAAAAAAATCATACAAGTAGCCAACGGAAAACCCCAAATAATTAAAAAAGTGCACTTTCCTTTTTTCCTTTTAAATGTCCACGCACATTTATTACCGCTTATTACTTTTGTTTATTACTTTTTTTTTTTTTTTTTGAATTCTAAGAATCATAAAAAAGTCATAAATGTTTTTGCAAAGAATTTTGGGCATGTCTCGAGCAAATTTTTGAAATGCATACCTTCACTTAATTGTTAATAAAAGCGAAACGCGTTCATCGATTTTCATGATTTATATCTCATTTATTTCATAGGTTATGCAACTTCACGTGAAAGTAATAGGACTTGAAACTTTTTTTACTGTTTTGGATTTTTTATGAATTAAAAATAAAAAATTTAAATTTTTTGGGCAAAAAATATTTTTTTTCTTCATACATTTATTTATAACTGCGAAACTGTTGCTTATGTAGCAAAATGTTATATAAACAGATGAAAGTAGTTGTAATTCTTGATTTTTCAAAATTTTTTTCAGCAAAATCCGACTAGTGGTTCTCGAGTTATGTTAAACAAAAGAGCCTTATCAGAATTAAGTCCCGAATCAATCAGCTGAAAAATGTTGTACTGTGTAATGCAACAAATTGAGAGGTGGCACCTGGTGGCACTTGAAATTGATTAATAATGTTAAAACCGATATAAGACAATGTATTAGTAGTGATTTCAAACTAAAGAAAAGTAAAGATCAAATTGCAGGTCCGAATGTTTGGAGAAAAATGGGATTTTTGTTATATGTTCATAAAAATACACAAAAAAAAAAAAAACTTAAGTCTCTGCAGATTTTTTTTTTCAATTTTAGTATACTGAAACATACTACTTTAAATAGAAAAAAAAAGAAAAACGTTAGCTCACATAGTAAAAAAATATTCGCATTTAAATTCTTAGGTTTAAATTAAGTTGGTTCGGTAAAACACACAAGTTCTGAGTTTGAAACGGATATAAAAAAAACTGGCAGTCAGATCGGAGTAATTCTTTTTGATTTTATTGTACCATTAAGTCGAAAATTGCAACATATCACTGCATATTGCATAAAGACTATGTTGACAATTTGACTTTTTTCCGCGAAATCCCCAGTGTGCGACGTGCCTTAATCTTCTCAGATGTACCTAAAATTTTTTTTTAATAGTTTTTTACTAATAGCTACCGAGTTGGAAATTGAGACTTGATAAAATCCAACTTTTAATTTTAAGAACCACCCTAATGTACATAGTTAAAAAATAATGACTTACTTTTTAATGCGTTCATTTTGGAGAATCCCTTGTAAAATTCATTGGTTCTTTCAATAGAATTGTAAGTAGTGCTTTTTAGTTTTTCTGATTACTGAACACATTATTTTGTAGGCGAAGTTTTTACTGGGTATTGCCGCATCAACAGTGATTTAAATTTTTATTTGCGAATAGCTTACTCATGAAAACAATTGCTGATTAACGACACTATTTGCAAATGAGATTTTAAGCATTGCCACACTTTTAACCGTTTTACGGTTTTATTTCGATGTGGCACACATTCGTATGACAACAAAAGTAAAATTAAATCAAAAATGTGCAAATAAATTTCAAAATACACAATAATTTTTGCTCTTTCTTATATAAAAAAAAAAAATAAACGTAGTAACAGAAGGACCATTGAATATTTTGAAAACTGGTACATTATTTCACATAGCCGGAATATAGTCTTTATATCTAAAAATAATCTTATTATGTTGGTATTTAGTCAAAACTTATTGGATTGCAATCTAACGGCAAATTTCACCAAGTTCAGTTTAAATTAAATATCAGTAATAGCTGTCAAAAACATATCTGTGGCATTTTGACACAACATCTTAAGTCAAATTTAAAAAGTTGAAAAAAAAAATGTTGTTAATCAAGGTGAATTATCTTGTTACGTAAAGGCTAGTTTACACTATTATAGTTTGTATTAATACATGTCAAAAACTCAAGTAATGTGACAAAGTGTGATGGTGTGAATGCAATTTGTCACGAAAATTACAAGTATTATGAAAAAAGTTTCACATCCCATTACGACTTCATCGCTTTTTGAAAAATTTCTAAACAATAATACTTTTCATTGGATCAGGGTTGCATTTTTTTTCATGTGGGAGTGTTTATACTTTGTGTAATGGTGTGAACACAAACTGTCATATTATATTAGATTCTTTGACAGTCGCAACAAAACTCATTGGATTTCTATCTCACAAAGTATTATGGAATACGTAAGACTTGTCAAATAGTGTAATCTAGCTTTTATATGTAAAAGTCTGATAGTGTGATTGCATGTGTGATGAAAATGACAAGTATTATGAAGAAAAGTTTGACATCCTATACGACTTCATCATTTTTTTTAAATGGCTAAGCAATAATATTTTTCATTGGATCAGGGTTGCATTTTATTTCATGTTTGAGTGTTTATACTTTGTGTGATGGTGTGAACACAAACAGTCAGGTTAAGTTAGATTCTTTGACAGTCGCAAAAAAACTGATTAGATATCTATCTCTCAAAGTATAATGAAATACGTAAGACTTGTGGGATAGTGTAAACTAGACTTACGCAAAAGCTGAAAACTGGGGTCTGGAAAATCTTAACTAAATTTAATAATTTTCAACAGACTTGGTCCTAGGCCTTGTGAAAACAGAACAAGTTCAAAAAGAAAGAAAGAACTCATGACCAATGAAAGGGGACCCAATTATTTAACTGGTATATGAAGAGCAAAAAGGTAGAAAAATTAATGAATGAACATTTTTTGGGACTTTCTATAATTAGGTTCTTAAATTTAGCTCTAGGACTTGTTTTATTGAAATAATACTACATTTTATCGAACAAATATTGTATTAAAATAATACTATGCACATTGTTGTAACAAACACTAAACACGTTCATTGAGGATAGATGTATGACTGGTCGAATGGAGTCAATTGACCCCCTGCGATGACAACCCCATGTAAAAGTGATAGGTCTTTTTCATAGAAAATGTTAAAACTTGAACCGGTCTCTACCGCCAAAGACCTATCATGAGACTACTTTGGTGTCAGTTCGCGTTCCTCTGGGGATAATTTTGTTCTGGCGGGTTCACGATTGCCCATTGGTCTTGAATAGGGTAAGCTCTTGAACATTTTTCTCTAAACTCTGTGGTGTACTTTATTTATTTAATTGTTTTTTGTTTAAGAAAGTAAAGTTTTTTTTTTAATATTTTCTATCACCTAATTTTTTTTTGGTTCCGATAAAAATTTAAAATTAATTGGTACTTTTTGAATTTTCTATCTCTGTCAGCACTTCTAAACATGCTAATGTTTTAATATTGTCGTTTTTGCACAAATCCTTGCAGAACAACCCTTCTTTTTTGCAAATTACACTGTATTTGTGTTTAAAGTTTAAAATGTTCGTGTCACTAGCGTTTAATATGAAATATTAGTTTTTTTTAATGATAATTATAGCAATAAGAAAACAATGGAGTGGCAGATTAAGAACTTAAAAAGCACCCACACAAAATAGAAAACAAAAATATCAAGCATTTGGAAAAGTATCTTTAAAACGAGAACAATATTTTTCAAGTTATTAAGAGCTTTTATATAAACCTTCGTGCGCGTACATATTGATTTGAGCGAAATGAAAATTTTTAAGCAATTTAACAAAAAGTTCGGCAAATTAAATAAAACTAACAATCAAAGCCATAAAACAAACAAACCTTCAATTGCAAATACGAACAGGTAAGTTAAAAATAATTTTAAATTGAAACTGTTTAATTCATTTTTAATTACAACTATTTTTTATATGAACCCCAATTTCGCCAAGTTCAGTTATAATTAACTACCAGTATAAACGTATTGTTAACTGAAAGTCAAAGTAATAGTTTGTTTTAACTGAACTTGGTGAAATTGGAGGTAAGAGAATAAAATAATAATAATATTCATAAATATTTCATTTTGTTTTCCTAATAACTTTATTTAAACTATTTTATAGCATTTCAGTAAGTGATGAGATAAAATTAAAAAAATTTATTTTGAACTTGCCAGTGAAGAATACATTTCGCATGCATTTAATAAGGGATTCCGAGAATTTTTACACGAGTTTTAAAACAGGCAAAGAACAGCTTAATTATTCACATCAGAATGATTTGGATAAACTTCCCAGTAATTTGAGATGATTCATTTATATATTAATAATGTTTAACATTCTGTTGAATTTTTTCAGAAATATTTCGCAAAGGCGCTAAAGATAATTTCATGTACGAAGGTAGTTTCCATGAAGCGGTGGGGAAGAGTAAGTGTTAAGTGTTAAATTTCAAGTGAAATAATGTTTTTGTATCCAACACATTTGTTTCTGGCGGTTGTAAACAATTACACAAATTACATGTAAAACAAAAAAAAAAAAAAAAAACTCTCAAAATTTGTTTTGGTTTTAAATGTAATTTGTGCGAACGAAAGCGTTCGAGTGACATCATGAAATAGGCAGTTAGACTCTGAATTACTTCCCAGTAAAAACTTCGCCTACAAAATAATGTGTTTAGTAATCAAAAAAAAAAAAAAAAAAAAAAAAAAAAAAAAAACAGCACTACTTACAGTTCTAATGAAAGAACCGATGAATTTTACAAGGGATGTCCCTTAGACTGATCGCAATTTTTTACACTCTCCACCACAATTAGTTGTGAAGAGGGTATATTAAGTTTGTCATTCCGTGTGAAACTTTTTTATCATTCAACTCAGACCCCATAAAGTATATATATTCTGGGTCCTTGAGTAATTCTAAGTCGATTTAGCCATGTCCGTCTGTCTGTCCGTCTGTTGAAAACACGCTCACTTTCGAACAACTCAAAAGAAATGAACAAATGAACTTGGTGCCAAATTGCTTGCAGTTATCCTAAGCAATTTGGGATTGAAAGCCAGCAAAATCGGCTTAGTAGGACCAGAGCTATGAATCAAAATGTGGATCCACCACCTAAAAAAATTAATAATTTTGTTACAAAAAATAACAAAAATGCTGGAACAAAGCACGGAATGAAATAAGATTTTGCAAAAATTTGTTTTATTTGACTGGAAATCACGCTGCTAAATTTCGTGAAGATCCGTCCATAATTTACCCTAAGCCCCATATAAACACTACTCCCGAAAACAGTTTAGTACGCCTAAAACCGTAAAAAACAACGCTAGCGAAGCAAAATTTGGTACGTCACAGTTTTATAGGACTATAAATGATAAAGTGCAATTTCGTGAAGATCGGTCCATAATTTACCTTTCTTAAAGTAAATTTTATTGCCTAATTTCGGTTTTTTTTAGTTTTTCAATGAGCTAAAGCGTTTTTTAGTTGCGCGAACATATCGATGCCTTACTTTCTCAACCTCGTATCTTAAAAAATACAACTTTTTAGGAGAGAAAACAAAAACGTTTTATCTTTGCATTCTTCGGTGTTTGGGTTAAAGTTAAAATGGAATTATTAAATTTAAATTTCATCTATGTAAATTGTTTTGAAATAATAAGTTGTTGCAGTGTTAGAACACAAAAAATACAGTCGTTTGATATGAAAAAGTCAAAACCGTATTTTTAAGTTACGAGGTTGAGGAAGTAAGGCATCGATATGTTAATCTATCTATACAATATATAATTTCTTAGTCTGTCAGAATGTTTGCATGTATGTATGTTCTATTCTTTCCGCAACTTCCTGAAGCCATCTGATGACATAGGAAGCTGAAATTTGGCACACTTGAAGTACTTTCTCTGCGGAAGATCGTAACGAAGCCATATTTCTGATTTTCGGCTTTTCAACTAGTACAACTATAAAGATCTGATAGAAAAGATGTTTTTTTTTATAATATGGGGAACTTTGGGCCCCACCCGGCACGGCTAGGCACCGTCGGATTGACCTGAAAAATTAGATCATGATTTCTTACGCCAAACCTCATATTTTAAGCAGCGCAAACAATTAAATTAAAAAAAAATCCCATACAAGATGCGACCAGTCTAATGTCCCTAAATGAACGCATTCAAATGTTAGTCATTATTTTTTTAACCACACACATCCAGAAAAAAGTAGTCATAGAAGATGTTACAGAAGTAGTTATAGAAGAAAACTACTAAATAATAAGTGAAAGAAGCTATTAATTTTGTAAAAGTAAGCGAAGTTTTTACTAGGTTATTGATTATATTAAAAGTATTTCTGTTCTGAAATTCTGTAACTTTTTAACGACAAATTTTCGTAGTCAAAATTCGTTAGTTGACGATAATTGTAGTTAAGAGCTATTCTGTAATGAAAATTTAACAATTTTTATCGGTAACAATATCGGTAGCTGATGACAAGAAAAAAGCATTTGTTAAATAATAACGTAATAAATATTCTGTTATAAGATTAAAAATGTAAATTAAATAAGCCAATTTTTACTGTTAAAAAAGTAAGATAGTAGAGTCGATGAAGCCCGACCATAAACCGAAGTATTAATGACCTATGGGAAATCATATTTCCGCCAAAAATGGTCTGTTGTGAGGTTAGAATTTACATAAAAGATTTCAATGCCAATTATTATCTAAATATCTACTGCTATTTCTATGATTACTACTATGAGATGACATAGAAGCTTTAATAAAAGTTACTTTTTATAAGCTACTAGTCAAATCCGGTGCGCTTTGCTACCCCTAAATACCAAAATTACCTTTTGTCCTTTTTCAGATATTTAGACATTTATATTG
The DNA here is from genome assembly GCA_930367215.1 of Pollenia angustigena. Lineage (NCBI taxonomy): Eukaryota > Metazoa > Arthropoda > Insecta > Diptera > Polleniidae > Pollenia > Pollenia angustigena. The sequence goes on along the minus strand of OV884058.1, from coordinate 216,188,536 downwards.
TCCTTTTCTACACGCAGAGAAAAAACGTGTTTAAATATGGTCACTTCCAACAAAAATATATTTAAAGAAAATTTTAAAAATTTTATGTATAATTTAACCATATTATTATCACAGACAACCATATTATGGTTAAATTAGTCCTCTATCAATAATCCATAACCATATTATATTTGCTTCTAAACATGTTATGGTTAAATATGACAATAATTTGTTTTAAAATCATTTCCAAGAGTAATCGTTGGAAATCAACCAAGCTATTTATTATAAGTGTTAAACATATTTTAGTTATTTTTAACCATAACATGTTTAGAGGCAACCATAATATGGTTGTATGTTCTTGACGGATGACTAATTTAACCATAATATGGTTGTCGGTGACAATAATATGGTTAAATTAAACAAAATATGTTAAATATGTTCTTTAAAAATAGTTTTGTTGGAGGTGAATTTACTTTAACATGTTTTTCTGTGGGTTTAGTCTAGCTTGCTTTTTGCAAGATATTTTGTATTAATAACTAAACTATTTATTCCGAATTCGGAAGCTTTTACTTTAACACCGGGTCACAGAGCACACAGAGGCGTCACGAGAAAGAAAATATTGTATTTTTTTCTGTTTTTTTTCTTCGAAAGCTGCCCTTTTTGCATTTTTTGTTTTGATTACGCAATTTGTGTTGATAGTAGCGGCCAGTTTTTACACATTGCCACTTCACTACCAAAAAACGGTTTCTTTCTCTTTCTTCGAAAGCTTTCCTCGCAAATGATTTAGGCATTTTTCATGCGTCACTTTTTTCATCTCTGTATGCTTTGTGACCGGGTGACCAGGAAATGACTGTGAAAATTTCAGCAAAATCCGGAACAATCACAGAAACATACGAATTTTAATTTTTATATACATATTAATTGCTTCCCCTGCAACTACCCCATTCATTTTTTTTAAAGGTGTAAATTACCATAAGAATGGGTCATACAAAGCCTGAAGACTTTTGTCTGCCGATATGCGGTATTAATTATTTTCGTTCTATGGGTTACTGCTAGGTGTAGTTTATAATTAGAATGACTCCTACCAAGTTTAAACATTCTCAATATAACACCCACTTCCCTGCAGTTCCTAAGGTATGCGATAATTTACATTGGCATCCTATGCGGGGTCCCACTTCCCCTGCTGCTATCATATTTAAATGTTCTGGCTCCGACGATCCTGCTACAAAAAGTTCAAGAAAATGGGTGCTACTCTTAATATGCGATATTTAATATTGGCATCCTATGGAGGGTATCACTTGCCCTGCCCCTATTGAAAAAGTAGCCTATTTTCTGGGCTCACGTGATGTTACTGTGAAACCGACCGATTCCAATTAAATTTGCTATGCTCATTTAGCTGACCATGAAATGTTGGTGGTCTTAATAAGACTTAAATACCTACAAAACAAGACGGTTTATGGGCACAAAAACTCTATTCCGGAAAGAAATTTGCGCACAAGGTTAGCTTAGATAGACAACCAGCCAGCCAGGTATACTAACATGTGGGGTGGAACCAACAATTAAATGTGTAAAACACATAAGCACAAATACATAATATCCTGGGTGTAAAAATTATGAGCAGAATGTTGTGCCAGAGTGGCTCAAGCACCTTGAACTTTTTTCCTAAACGTATATAAAAAGATTTGAAACTTACCCATTTGTTGCGAAATATAACCAATATTAACTCGATGTCATTTATGTTTTATTAAAAAAAAATTTACAAGCAAGTTTATTTATATTTTTTTTTATTAATAATCAGCAGGGCAAGGGACTTCATGCAAATGCATGTTTGTTGTCGTTACTCTGAGACCCACCTAAAGTTAATATATTTGCGAATCACAATGTTTCCAGTAAAATGGCATCAATTTGTTAGTGCATATTTTTGCATATTTTGCTTTAATTGCATGTTTTTGCATATTTTATTATAAATGCATATTTTTCGTCATATTTTGGGATATTTTGTTATAAATTCAAATTTTTCTTCATATTTTGTAATATTTATAAAAAAAAATTGCTCTCTTCTTAGTTTTTTGTTTAGAAAATATCTTTCTGTTCAAGGCGAATTCTTTATAAGGTGTAGTCAGTGGATCAGCTAGTTATAGTTGTTTCAGCCCTGAAGCTGTCAAAAAAGTATGGGAAAATCTGCTAACTCTGACATTTTCAAGGAGCAAAAGCAACAACATGTTGGTGTTTGGTACTGAATTACCTACATTTTATTATAATTTCACCTTGTTTCTTTTACTTTTAAAAAGTAGCACCTTTTGTAGCCATGTTTAACAAATTTTAAAAATTATACAATTTGTATAATTGTGTACATAATTGTAGAAGTAACAATAAAATTTTTTTGACATTTCATTTTGTTTACGGTTTTTTTTTACTTGAAAAAGCCTCAAATAAAAATAACGTTCGGCGAAAAAAAAAAGAATTAAACAGAATATTTTGGATTTACGCTGTAAGTATGACCTAAAATCCAAAAAGTATTGATAAAACAAATTGGTTTTAAGGAAAAAAAAAAATGCCAAAAGAAAAAATATCAAAAAATAATATTTTAAAAACGTGTGTTTTTGAGTCTTCAAAATAGATGGAAAAGTACTTTTTTGCAAAGTTTACAAAAAGGTGTTTCATTTAAAAATTTGTAGTAAATCAGCACATTCAAAGCCAGAAACACACAGATTTATGATTTATGAAAACGTTTCGCAAACTTCAGTTTCAAGAAAATCAACTTCTGAGGATAAAACTAGTAAAATTTGTTTGGAATTGTGTGATGCTCTGGTGTCTGCAGATATACCTTTATATAAGCTAATCAACCAAAATTTTAGAATTTCTTTAAACAAATATACCAACCAATCCTACGGAAACAACCCTTAGAAAAACTTATCTCGTCAAGTTGTACACTATAGAACTATGTGACGTTGTTGAAAGGATTAAGCCACATAATTTGTGGCTGTCTATTGACGAAACAATGGACACTGAAGGACGTTTCGTGGTATACGTAATTGTTGGGATCTTGAATGCCGAAGAAGAACAGAGTAAACACAAATTTTTGTTTAATATTGTAAAGTTGGAAAAGGTGAATGAATCATGCTTCATTAGCTCGAACTTTCAAAGACTCAATTTCTCTTTTAGAAGACTTAAATAAAAATAAAATGTTGCTCTACTTGACATTTTTTAAAGGTATCTTACCCAACAATGTAACATGTCACATGCTAAGCTCATGCCATACATGCAAGTTTTTAAAGTCACCTTCGCGTTTCAAGCATGTATAACAAGATGGAGTATTATGCCAAAAATTTTGAAGAATTTAAGGATGTGGTAAATAATTTTAACGAAAATAATGCAGTCGCTATAAAAAGTAAACAATATTTTAAACGTACCTAATACAAAGGCTCAATTCGAATTTATTCACTTAAACAATGGGTTTCTAGTCGAGACAATAACCGAACTCCAGGGGTTTAAATCATTGAACACCTCGGTTGAACACGGTTGAAGCGTCATGCTGTCGTTCAAATAAGAAAAGTAGAAGGTCAAATCGGCGAAAAATACAAGCCAAACTTTATGCAGTTTTAAAAAAGTTTTTTCATATTTTGCGATTTTTAGTGCATGTTTTATGCGCATATTTTGCGATTTTAAGTGCATGAACTTCCTTGCCCTGATAATCAGTATTGTGGTTATTTTGTTGGACTATTCATGGTTTTTAATCCAAATTTTCAATATTTTTTATAATTAGGCTTAAGTTCATCAAATTTAATTTTCATTAAATTATTTTTATGAAAGAAAGGAATTTTACAACATGTAAATTAATTAAAATTTTCATTGATAATCTTTCATTCTTGACCGCGGCTGGGGCTCGAACCCTGGCTGGCAGGTTACCATGACATGTTTCGATCGCAACCACTCGATCTCCTCAGATGGATTTGCCGTCTTACACTCGCAGCCATCGACGACTGCTGACGTCAATAGTCAAACATCAATCCTTAAACCAAATTGTATTTTAACCTTTGGTAGATTGAAATTTGCTTTTCTGAATGATTATCCATTTTAATTGATTTTACATGTTTTTTCCTTACTTCTGTTTTCTCGTATTTTTGTCAAGAATTCTTCTTGAAATCCAAAGTACATTTTTTTTGTTTTTTCATTTTTGTCTTTCTTTTTTCTGTTGACCTTCTTCAGCACAACTTGAAGGACACATGTACACATAGAGCTCGTGCCCAAGATTTAACAATAATCAGTATTCTGGTTATTTTGTTGAACTATTTATGGTTTTTAATCCAAATTTTCAATATTTTTTATAATTAGGCTTAAGTTCATCAAATTTAATTTTCATTAAATTATTTTTATGAAAGAAAGGAATTTTACAACATGAAAATTAATTAAAATTGTCATGGATAATCTTTCATTCTTGACCGTGGCTGGGGCTCGAACACAGGCCGGCAGTAAGACCACGTAAGACGGCAAATTCAACTGAGGAGATCGAGTGGTTGCGATCGAAACATGTCATGGTAACCTGCCGGCCAGGGCCTAGTTATAAAAAATATTTAAAATGTTTTTATTAATAAATCTTATATTTTGTTTAATTTGACCTTTAAAATGTGTAAATAAAAGAAGGAAAAAAGTTATTTTATTTGTTTTTATTAAATTTAAAAAACTTCAACTTTGACATTCTTATATTTTTACCGATATTTGTCGTCAATATTTCTAAGCAAAAATATTTGTTTATTAAAAAAAGAGATTAACAAATTCGTTAAAGTAACCGAGATTTCTCGTTACTTAACGATATCGGTAATTAAATTAAAAAAGTAACAGTACTGCAGTAGTGTACGTTTGTTTAGTTCCATGCAGTATATTAAGAGTTAATTGTCAAAATGCCACTAGTATAGTTCCTAGAACAAGAGGTACTGGTGCTAAGGGCGTTAAATTAAAAAAAAAAAACTAACCTGTGCTTGATGTAGTACAATTGCACCACTTATAGCTGATAGAATTTTTGTGCAACAAAACTGAAATTCGATTACATATTTGTATTTGGATTCTGCTTCTTAAATTTGATTAGAAATCATTTATTTATGCCATTTTTAATGCAAAATGGTCATTTTTTGTATACACAAGAACTAGTAACAAACTGTTTCTTATGTGGTCCCAATGTGGTCCAAGTGTACTAGTACACGCTTAGAACCAATAGTTGAGAACTAGTACTGAATATTTTTGTACTTGTTTAGTACTAGTTAGGTACTAGTTCAATCACCGGTAGGGTTTTTATAAACTTTATAAGTCGTATCATTTTCAATGATTTTTTTATAAAATCTATTCGACATAATTTTGTTGTACTCATACCACTGATAGGATTTGTGATAGAATTGTACCAAATTTAGTACAAACGAAACTTTATTGGTACAGTTCATCCATTTTTGGTACAATTAAAAAAAAAATAAAAAATATCCACGAAATTTTATCATAAATTTGAGAATCACTTTCTGAGTCGATTTAACAATGTCACTCCGTCCAGCTGGTTGTTTCTCGATCTAACTTTGTGCGCAACGTACAGGTCGCTTATTTAAGGTAATTCGATAAAAATTTGTACATAGGTTTCAATTCATAACGACAAAGCCTACTGAAAATGGTCAGAATCGGTCCATAATTTCATATGGCCCCCAAACAAACTTCTTTCTCAGAAGAGTATTTCTGCCTATAAACCATTTTATTACGTTGGTTTTTAGATCAAATTTTGACCAGACTTATTTTATTTCAATTCAAATCATCTTGACAAATTTTATTTGTATCGGTCCATATTTGACGATTGCTTTCCACAGAAATACTTCTCCCCAAAATAGCTTGTAGGAATTACAAACAGAATGACAAACTCATAAGTACCCTCTTTCATTTCCAAGTGTACACGCAGAGAAAAAAACATGTTTAAATATGGTCACCTCCAACAATACTATGTTTAAAGAAAATTTTCACCATATAGTGTTTAATTTAACCATATATTTGTCACCGACAACCATATAATGGTTAAATTATTCCCCTATGAAGAAGCCACAACCATAATATGGTTGGCCTCTAAACATGTTATGGTAAAATATGACAATTATTTGTTTTTAAATCAACAATCTTTTTCAAGAGGAACATGCTATGGTTGAAAACTAACCATGCTATTATAAGTGTTAAACATATTTAAGTTATTATTAACCATAACATGATCGGAGGCAACCATAATAAGCCTGTTGCTTCTTGATGGATGACTATTTTAACTATAATATGGTTGTCGTTGACAATAATATGGATAAATTAAACATAATATGGTTAAAATTTTCTTTTAACATAGTATTGTTGGAGGTGACCATATTTAAACATGTTTTTTATATTATAGTTTTTATTAATATTTTTTACTTTCATTAGTATTGTGGTTATTTTGTTGAACTATTTATGGTTTTTAGTCCAAATTTTTAATATTTTTTTTTAATTAGGCTTAAGTTCATGAAATTTAATTTTTATTAAATTATTTTTGTGAAGAAAGGAATTTTACAACATGAAAATTAATTAAAATTGTTATTGATAATCTTTCATTCTTGACGTGGCTCGGGCTCGAACCCTGGCCGGCAGGTTACCATGACATGTTTCGATCGCAACCACTCGATCTCCTCAGATGGATTTGCCGTCTTACACTCGCAGCCATCGACGACTGCTGACGTCACTAGTCAAACATCAATCCTTAAACCAAAGTGTATTTTAACATTTGGTAGATCGAAATTTGCTTTCCTGAATGATTATCCATTTTAATTGATTTTACATGTTTTTTCCTTTACTTCTGTTTTTTCGTACTTTCGTCAAGAATTTTTCTTGAAGTCCAAGTACATTTTTTTTTGTTTTTTTTTTCCACTTTGTCTTTCTCTTTTCTGTTGACCTTTTTCAGCACAACTTGAAGGACAAATGTACACATAGAGCTCGTGCCTTAGCTTGAACAATAATTAGTATTGTGGTTATTTTGTTGAACTATTTATGGTTTTTAGTCCAAATTTTTAATATTTTTTTTTAATTAGGCTTAAGTTCATGAAATTTAATTTTTATTAAATTATTTTTGTGAAGAAAGGAATTTTACAACATGAAAATTAATTAAAATTGTTATTGATAATCTTTCATTCTTGACGTGGCTCGGGCTCGAACCCTGGCCGGCAGGTTACCATGACATGTTTCGATCGCAACCACTCGATCTCCTCAGATGGATTTGCCGTCTTACACTCGCAGCCATCGACGACTGCTGACGTCACTAGTCAAACATCAATCCTTAAACCAAAGTGTATTTTAACATTTGGTAGATCGAAATTTGCTTTCCTGAATGATTATCCATTTTAATTGATTTTACATGTTTTTTCCTTTACTTCTGTTTTTTCGTACTTTCGTCAAGAATTTTTCTTGAAGTCCAAGTACATTTTTTTTTGTTTTTTTTTTCCACTTTGTCTTTCTCTTTTCTGTTGACCTTTTTCAGCACAACTTGAAGGACAAATGTACACATAGAGCTCGTGCCTTAGCTTGAACAATAATTAGTATTGTGGTTATTTTTTTGAACTATTTATGGTTTTTAGTCCAAATTTTTAATATTTTTTTTAATTAGGCTTAAGTTCATGAAATTTAATTTTTATTAAATTATTTTTGTGAAGAAAGGAATTTTACAACATGAAAATTAATTAAAATTGTTATTGATAATCTTTCATTCTTGACGTGGCTCGGGCTCGAACCCTGGCCGGCAGGTTACCATGACATGTTTCGATCGCAACCACTCGATCTCCTCAGATGGATTTGCCGTCTTACACTCGCAGCCATCGACGACTGCTGACGTCACTAGTCAAACATCAATCCTTAAACCAAAGTGTATTTTAACATTTGGTAGATCGAAATTTGCTTTCCTGAATGATTATCCATTTTAATTGATTTTACATGTTTTTTCCTTTACTTCTGTTTTTTCGTACTTTCGTCAAGAATTTTTCTTGAAGTCCAAGTACATTTTTTTTGTTTTTTTTCCACTTTGTCTTTCTCTTTTCTGTTGACCTTTTTCAGCACAACTTGAAGGACAAATGTACACATAGAGCTCGTGCCTTAGCTTGAACAATAATTAGTATTGTGGTTATTTTGTTGAACTATTTATGGTTTTTAGTCCAAATTTTTAATATTTTTTTTAATTAGGCTTAAGTTCATGAAATTTAATTTTTATTAAATTATTTTTGTGAAGAAAGGAATTTTACAACATGAAAATTAATTAAAATTGTTATTGATAATCTTTCATTCTTGACGTGGCTCGGGCTCGAACCCTGGCCGGCAGGTTACCATGACATGTTTCGATCGCAACCACTCGATCTCCTCAGATGGATTTGCCGTCTTACACTCGCAGCCATCGACGACTGCTGACGTCACTAGTCAAACATCAATCCTTAAACCAAAGTGTATTTTAACATTTGGTAGATCGAAATTTGCTTTCCTGAATGATTATCCATTTTAATTGATTTTACATGTTTTTTCCTTTACTTCTGTTTTTTCGTACTTTCGTCAAGAATTTTTCTTGAAGTCCAAGTACATTTTTTTTGTTTTTTTTCCACTTTGTCTTTCTCTTTTCTGTTGACCTTTTTCAGCACAACTTGAAGGACAAATGTACACATAGAGCTCGTGCCTTAGCTTGAACAATAATTAGTATTGTGGTTATTTTGTTGAACTATTTATGGTTTTTAGTCCAAATTTTTAATATTTTTTTACTTTCCTTAGTTTTTTTGATGGCTGAATTATTTGGCATAATGCCTGTTTATGGCATTACCATGGCTCATCCACGTTATTTTAGCTTCTCCTGGTCGCATGTTCGTACCTGGTACTGCTTGATTTTAATTTTTGTAATGATCTTTGATACTTCGCTAACCATGAATAAGGTTTTGCATGGTTCTATCAGCTTTAATAATATCGGTAAGTATTATTGTATTCCTTTATAACAGTTATGGGCTTGATTTGCTTAGTTGTCCAAGCAGAATATTATAGAGCAATCGTGCGTGCCGAGGAACAAAGCAAATGCCCATCACTGCTTATAGTAATCAGCACTTTCAATTTAACTAAAAACAATGGACAGAAGTCAGGAAACATTTGATGTGTTGAGCAGTGTTATCGATAAAATTGATTTGTTTTATTGCAAAAGTTGTTTCTATTAACTAATTAATGCCCGTAATTTCTACAAAAAGAAAGCTAGTCATGTTCGAACCTTACAGTTATCTTTACCTATTTCAACGTTTATTTGGCCTACACTGAAAAAAATTTCTTCACAGATCCAATGAAATTTACATTAAAATTCAACCTATGTAACCTTTCATTGGATTAATGAAATGTTTCATAAAATCATTGAAAATTTTGCATTAGTTTAATGACAAACGTTTATTTTATCCATTTTTTCAATGAGGATTCATAAAATCAATGAAAATTTTGTCATTGATTTTATTAATCCTTCATTAATCCAATGAAAGGTTACATAGGTTGAATTTTAAAGTAAATTTCATTGGATCTGTGAAGAAAATTTTTTCAGTGTACGTATTTTAACCTTCAGTTTTCTTTTAAAATATGACAGCTTTAACACCATAGATTTCCATACACATCTAGATTTAATTTTGTAGAAATAACGGGCATAAGAGAGGTTCAAAAAAAACAACTACATAATATAGTATTTATAATATTTTTTCGTCTAAATTTTTTTATAAATTAAAGGAAATTTGGCTAAACGTGAAGAAAAATGGCTAAATCTAGCCACTTAATTAATGCTGGAAGATTCTACTACCTTTCGTTACTCAATAAAACTCAAAACATTTCATTTGGGTACTCAATAATTGAATCACAGCCGCGAATAACGTTTTAAGTTACAAAATAATTATTTTTCAGTAGAGCAAAAAAAAAACGTTTTTAACAGGCAGGATTATTTATTTTTAATTTTTGTTTTTTAGATTATTAAAAATATTAATAATAATAAAAACTTTTATGCAAAAGGCTTTTAAAACGTTATTCCACTTTGCAAAACCATTTCGATTGTATCATTTTGTTAGTAACTTACAACCTTCTTCTTCTTAAGGTGAATAATTTTCGGTTATTTGGTGTTTAAACAGTGTAAGAGAGTAATGTTGACGGTAATCTGTAGAGTTGCGCAAAATCGTTCCTTTTGTGGAATCGTTCCGACCGATCCGAAAGATCAAAGGAACTAGGTCGTTCCTTTCGTTCATCGTTCCGGTTTTTACTTTGAACAATGAATGAACGAAGAACGAAAAAACTTCTCCGTCGTTCGTTAAAAGGTCAACAATCAAATATTTGTTATTGTTTGTTTTTTATGTTGTGGCGTAACAACTAGGGATGAAACGATACCTCTAAGGTATCGATACTTTTACTCGATGTGGTATCGCTCGTAAAGTATCGATACCTACTTAGAATCAAAAAAAAAAGTATCGATTTTTAGTTACTTGTATGGGTACTTGTATCGGTTTGTATGATAAACGAATAGAGAGCAGCATTGCAAAACGTTCTTATTAGTGTTTTAGTTCTATACAATAAAATAAGAACTTCGACCTATTTGAATTTTTTTGTGCAAAACGATAAGTGTAAAGATTGAGACCACTTTTAGTTACCACCTAGTACCAATTTCCTTTCGAAAAATCTTTTTATCTTAGGAAACAAGTTTTATAGAACGTTCAGGATAACATCCTTCATTCACCTTTTACTCCAGAAATCAACAATGTCACTATGAATTTATCTTAAATGTAAAGATGTATTTTATTTCCTTTCAATAATTTCTCAAGCTCAAGGTCCGTTTTATATAAAGAATATTTATTTAAAATTTATCCAATATTTCGCTATCTCAATGGATAGCTTCAGGGATTTTTTGGTTTTTTTATATTTCAAACAAATGTTTTAAAAAAAGGAAATAATTTTAAGAAGGTCGAAGAAATTAAGCTAAATAATTTATGTATTTTATTTTTAAATTGATAAATATATAATTAAGGGTGGTAACACCATAATCCATTATGTTAATTGTGAGTCACACCTTAACGTCAAGTTTTTTGTTTCAATATTTGACAACTTCGATTATTGAAAGGTACACAATTGAGCAGCGCGTTAAGATTAATAGAGCCTTTTACGAAAATGGGCGTTCAATCAAAATGCATTTAATGCACATCGTGATTTTTTTGGTCAGTTTAATCGACCAAATGTTTCCACAATCGGGAGAATTGCGCGTAAATTTCAGCAAACCGGGTCTGTAGGAAATGGGATAATATATGTGCATGCTCCCCAGTTAGTTCTGCGGCTAGCGGCGTCTTCGAAAATGAGGTCGGCCAAGCAATTATCGTGAATGGTGTTCGCTATCGCGGGATGATAACGGACTTCCTATAGCCAAAAATTGAGGAAATGGACCTAGACGATATGTGGTTTATAGGTGTGGTCTAGAGATGCCAAACGGGACCAGATCTGGATCATATATAAAAGCCAATTTTAAAATTCATATAATTATAATTTAATGTTTATGTATAAGAATTAAAACAAATTAATTCATGAAGAAAATTAAACTCATTACAAAATAAAACTTTTTAATGTATTCTTTTAAAGTAATATGGAAGTATTACGTATAAAAACTTATATATTAAAAAGATTCTTAAACAAATCAATGACGTCAGATAATTGATATCTTATTTTATCGCAAACATATGCTGCCGACGAAACCAATATTCGCATTCAACACTTCTAGGTGGTATCGTAAATACATAACTGCATATATGCTGTATGACAATATTTAATTTATTTTATCTGAATTATATATAAGAAGTATTTATCTAATAAAATAAACTTATATGTGTCAAAAGACTTTTGGTCGAACCCAACTTGCATTTTGCGTGCGCAGTTCTATTATCATCCACATAGAAAAAAGACCCACCACTGATTTTGTTTTCGTGGTACATAATGCATTGCATGTAACATTTATTCACTTTTGACTTTTTTGTAACCAGTTAAAAATTAGATTCATGGCCAGTATGTTTTAATATTGAATTTTTACTTAGCCCAAAATCTCGGGATTTTTATATCAAACCCCGGGATTCGGGACTTAAATTTTTAGAATAATCCCGGGTTTTCGGTATTCGGGATTGGCATCCCTAGTGTTTACTGGTCAAACGACTTCTTGATACCGTTACTGCTGCTCCAGCTTTGGAAAGTAATCAAAAATGTAAGATTAATTTCAATACCAAAGTTAAACGATTACTTTTGACCGATACCGAGTACTTTTTTACCGATACTACTTGGTACTCGGTTGCTAAGTATCGATTACAAAAATACTTTGTACTTATATAAAAGTATCGAATATGTACTTGTATTTACTCGTATCGTTTCATCCCTAGTAACAACTACCCACATAAGAATTATGTATTTTTTAGAATGTTTGTAAAAAATAATAACAAATAATAATGAGTGGTATATTGCTAAAATATATTGCTTTGGATCACATAAGTAATTGATTTAATTAGAAATTTTTTATATGTCACGAAAAAAATACACAAAAGTAGGCAACATTGATCAATACACAAAAAATAACCCTACCAAAATACATGTGATCATCCAACGGATTGCAACGACAAAATTTAAACTATTGAAATAGTCCGCACCGTTCCTTTTAAGGAATCGTTGAATGGAACTAGGTCGTTCCGGAACGACACAACTCTACTACTGCAAAAACAGTCTGCAAAAAGTGGCTTTTAGAACGATATTCGTGGCTGTGCTTCAATTGAAAAGGAGTTTTTCTATTAAGTTGCCAAGCAACGTTTCAAAGCCAAACACTACCTTTTTTTATATTAATTTTAACCTTTTGTGTTAAATTGGCTTACAAACAGTAGTGGTATTCACACCGAACTTGTTAATTTGTTACTCGGTAGTTTGTTAATTAGTTAAAGTTACCAACTGTGAACAACTCCCTTTTTAAAACTTTGTTAGTCTGGTAGCTTTCGTAGTGAAACAACTGAAATATTGCTCTGACACAATTTATTATTCTGGAAAAAATAAAACATGCCACGAGAAAGTGTAAAAAAAACAATTGTCAACCATTTAATTACTCACGCTTTGACACAAATAACGTTCGCTGACGGTAAGTAGTGAGTTACCAACTAACAACTGTTTTATCAGGGGTGCCGTGTCGTTAATTTGTTAAATGTTAATACGGTAGCGCGTTAAATATACAAAAACAAAATGCGTGTAAAAAAGTAACGATTAACGACTAACAAACTAACAAGCTCGGTGTGAATTCCGCTAGTATGATTCTTTAAAATTTTTCCTTTATCCTCGTTTCTTTATTGTAAGTCTGTTTTTACAAACATCCATTTTTCTTTAAGCAAGTCTGAGTTTTTCGGAGAGAGTGAAAAAAAAGGAGAGAGGGAAAATAACCCAGCGGGAAAATGGAATTAATAGGAATCGAGAAAGTAATACATATCTTGTATGATATTTGATTCCAGAATTCATTATTCTTAACACAGACCATGTCCTAGGATTGTAATAAATTATTTTAATGTATCCTACGAATGAATTAAATAATTCATTCTTTGGAATAAATTATATTATTCAAAAGTCTTATAATAAAAGTCTTCTCCAATGCCGTTTGGAATACATTTTTAAATACCTGTTTACTTTAAATAACTTTGACCCACAGACATATAATTTGTGCTTTGACCGTACGCTTTCAAACACAAACTGCGACTAAAATAAAAATTATAAGTAGGCGACATAAAGGCAGCAAAAAAATAACGGATTTTTATTAAGGAAATATGTATGTAAAGCAAAAACACGAATAATTGTTACTAACAGAAACAATACATTCCTTGTTCTGCAAATGTGGGAATATACGTGGTAATCAGTGCTTAAATTTTGTGTCTGATGAAATTACCTTCTCGATTCCAATGAATGCATTATTATTCTTTCGAAAATAATGCATTATTTTTTTAATTATTTATGTAATCAATTCCTCATTCTCCCGCTGGGAAGTTACTTCGATTCTCTTTTGCTTTTTTATTAACACAAAAAGAGAATTCAAAAGACTTGTTCAAAAAAAAAAAAAAAAAGCAGACTTAGCTTGTTTTTGTCAGAATTCAAAAGACTTGCTTCAAGAACATTTGCTGTTTGTAAAATCCGACTTAGCCTGTTTTTAGCTGTTAATTAAATTTTGCAGATGCAATATCGAATAGAGTTGTATTTTGAAAGAAAACTGCTAAATATTAAATCAAAGTTTGTTCAAAAAATACAACTCTACAGAATTCAGTAGCTACTTTTGAGCATTGAATACCCAAAAATATGTACATCGATACTCGGTACCTACTACTCAATACATTTCCAGCCCTACACTTAATGGCTAAATTGGCACACTGTTAACAACCGAAATTTCAACTCAATACCAGAACATTTTTTTTTATTTTTTAGTTAAAAACAAAGTTCTTAACAAGATAATAACATTTTAGATTTGTTTTAACTTAACAGTACACGACTGCAATAACAACACAGAAAAAAGTAAAAAAAGCCAAAAATTTGGTTATAGCCCTAGTGTAGAAGCATACTAGAACTTAAATAGGACTGGGGCCTAATTCTGGCAGTCGTGATCGAGTACTTTCTTGATTCGAAAGTAATTTTATTTCTAATTCTTTCAGTCGATACTGAACGAATCGAAATTTTATTTTTCAGTATTGTGAAACTCAAATTAATGCTTATCAACACTGAAAAAATTTTTTCGATTCGTTCAGTATTGACTGAAATAATAAGGTATGAAATTGCTTTCGAATCGAGAAAGTACTCTATCACGACTGCCAGAATTAGGCCCCTTTGCTATACTGGTCTAAAACTAAACTGGAACTTAACTAGAGCTAAACAAAAACTAAGCTAGCACTACAAATATTATTCATTTGCACATTTTTTCGATTTATTTGATACGAAGCAATGTTATTTAAGTTTTTTTTTATTCAAATTCTACTTAAGCCCTTTTAACATAAAAAGTCTTAGACATATTTGCAAATGTTATTATTCATTCCAGTGTAATAATTCTTAAAATCTCCTAATGCCCATTATAATAGCTCTACTAACATTCATGGTTTACATTCATTCCATCCTTTTCATATATAACCACTATTAATATTCATTCTTCTCGCAACTAACTCAGATTTCTATGATTGTTTGCAGAGCCCGTGATATTTCGTATTTCCATCATAGCGTTCATTGTGTGTTCTTTACGTTTGGCTCGCAAGTGGCCAGCTTTAATGGTCTATTGGTATGAGATTGAACAGAAGCTACCGCCATATACATCACAATTAGAAAAATGTCGTATGGCGTTTACAATACGAATGGTGACATTTGTGGGAATGATGTTGTCATTGAGTAAGTTTAAAATATGTAAAGCGAACATATTTAGTATACTTATAGTCCTGCCGAGACAAATGACATAAAATTTACGGCCAATTTCACCATATAATTATAATTAAATAACAGTTGTAATAGTTAGTTTTAACTAGGCTTGATGAAATTGGCCGTTAGATAAATTAATATAACAGTTCAAAGAGGTTGAAAATTCGTCAAAAAAGAGGTAATTGTATTGTTCGTCGAATCGACGAAGTTTACGTAAGCTGATGATGAAAGCTTTAAAAACATAATAAATTAAAAAAAAAAAAAAAATGTGTTAATATTCGTATCAAATTTTGAGAGATAAGAACACCTTTTTTCTGTTTTATTTATTTTATTTTTTTATAAAATGGTTAACTTAAAATTTTTTTTAATTTTAACTTTGAAAATTGTTCCTCAAGAATTTTTTTTGAAAAGTTCGTCGATTCGACGAAGAATGACCTTAATGTACTAAAATGAAGGGTAACTTTCAGGCTTAAGGAAAAAGTACATTTTCGTTTCTTGGAATGTCCATTGTTTGTAGGTTTTTTGTTTCTTCAATTCTCTGAAATGTAATTTAAAATTTTTTTGCAGTACACGCAGAGAAAAAATATGGTTGGGCATGGTTACGCAACAACACTATGTTTAATGTAACAATATATTGTTGTCGTACACAAATAATTGATATTTTTTATTAAATATCAACAAAATTATATTTACTGTAAACATATATATGTTGATCGCAATTATAAATTTGAGTATTGTTGATCGAAAAATAATTATTTTTCTAACAACTAAATTATGATAACTTTCAAAACTTATTATATTACTCACAATCATATCATGATATCTAATAGCCATAACATGATAACTTTCTATACATTTATCATATTATGTTTAAGATGCAATCAAACTATTTTTACTCTAATAATATTATGTTAGCGCCATTTTAAAATAATTTGGAATCAGTTGTGTCGTTTATTTTATATGTGAGCGGTTTATTAATTTAAAGATAAATTCCAACAAAAAAATAAGTTTAAAGAAACTAAAAAAATAAAATATTAGCGGAGTTCATTCAGTATTAGTGATTGAATAGTGCAAATGCAAAATGTAGTCGCTATTTGTAAAATCCAAAAACAAAACACACAGGGATTTCGTTATATTTTATAAAAGTGATACGATATATCTGTGGTTTTCATGGGCAACCGCGTGTGTACCATTCTAGATCAAACTTTGGGCTAGGTATTGCACTTTTTAAACTTTGTCACTACGTTAAAAAATCGGAATTGATCCATCTTTTTTCAAACATTTTTAGAAACATGTAAAGAGCGTTTTAAATTATGCAATATCTCAAAATCGGAAAGGACATACGCGGTGGCCCATGAAAACCACAGATTTTGCATTTGTTCTATTGCAAGCCTTATATTGAACTCCGCTGTTTAATTTACATAAAGAAAAATTATTAAAAGCCACAAAATAAAAAATCGATCACAAATTTTTTTATTTATTTTATATTTTTTTGACAGTTTGATTGCTTCTTAATTTATTATGATTAACCTGATGATAATATGATTACTTCTTAGCTTATTATGATTAACATGACAATATTATGATTAATTTCTTAGCTTATTATGATTAACATGATAATAACATGAATGCTTCTTAACTTATTATGATTAACATAACAATAATTTGATTACTTCTTAACTTAGTATGATTAACAGAATAATAATATGATTAAGGGAAAAATATTATGATGTCATATTACGAGTATATTTAGTCATAATATGATTCAATAATAATCTTAATATGGTGACTACATCATGAATCTTATCATAATATGTTGCTCTTAGAATATGTTTACCACAACCATGTTTTTTCTTTGCGTGTATAAACTGCCGTATTCATAAAAAATAAAATAAGTTTGAAATGTGTTTTAAGGCAAAATTTTTCATAAAATGCATTTCAAATCCATTTTAACTTTTCAACAAATCAAGAATTGTTTGTGTTGTGAACGGTTTGAGATTTTTTTTTTTAATTCTTCTTTTTTAAAACACTCACTCAATAATAGCATAGGTTCATTAAGTTGAGTACCTTTAACACACTCAACAAAAATGGTTACCTTAATTAGAACTCATTACACCGTATTCGTTGTTGATAAGTGTAAGAAAAAAACTTTGCTACTCTTTTTATATTTTATATACGAAGCAAAGATAAATAACCGTAAACAATCAAAAAAAGTAAAATACGAATGTGTGTAAAATCCCAAAAATATCCCCGAATTTTTTTTTTAAATCCTCAAAAAAATCCCCAAATGACTTTTTTGTCCTTTTTGCTAGCATGGAATCCTCAAGTTTGGCAGCCCTGTCAATACCAAAAAGTGCTAAATTTGAAAATCGTTCTTGAAACATTGCACTGCGTAACCATGTTTTTATTATACACATAGCTGAGAAAGTTCTTTCGCAACTAATAGAACTTATAGCAAGGCTAATTGTCACTTGTAAAAGTTTGAAAATGTTTCTTTTCAATTTCAGATTTTAGCATATCAAAGTTTAATTGTTTTGGATATGTTTTTAAACTAGTACTTAATGCTTCGGTTTTGTAATTAATAATGAATTTGTCTGCGCCTCCCAATCCGAATCGAAAGAAATTGTTTGCCGCTTAAGCTAATGGAAGTTTTTCGAATCGGAATTCGATATTAGAAATTGTGGTATTGATTACTGGATAATATATATTTTACTTCCAATAATCAACTAAAGGAATATCATCAGGCAGATAGATTCAGAAATTTGCTTTAAACTAAAGTTCATTCCATATAAAAATCTTTATTAAAAGAGTTTCCTTTTATTATTTTCGTAACTCGCATTGCTTCCAATGATAGATTATTTTCCTTTGAATAGTTTCAATATCGCTCCAAATTTCATCAAACTTATTACGGTTCTCTTTCAATATTCCAAGGGTAGCGGTAGTTGTATCATGAGCTTGTCCAAGTGTCAAATTTTCAGTTTGAAAAAATTTGTTCAAAAGGTTTATCGTTTAAAGAGCAAAATTAAAGATAAACAAGTTTAATCGGCTTTTTAAAATACATATTAGACCGGGTCGACCTCCATACAAAAAAAAAGTTGTGCCAGTCACCCCCTAGAATGAAAGATATGTCAATGAAGTTTCTGAAACAGGAAAATTTTTTTTTTTTGCCACGCCCCAAAATACAGTACTTTTGGTTTTTTATATGTACCGCTGCCATTTAAAGTCCGATCTCACCATATGGCATATCGTTGTTCATGACTTGATAATGGCTTCATTTTTTTTTTGTCTTTGGTGACTTTTTAATCCGACCTGAAATTCTGTGCGCCACTTATGCCATCTCGGATCCTTCCCCCAAATGTCCAATTTTTTGGACGGTCCAAGAAAGTCCTTAGAAAACTACGTATGTATAGATTTTAATATGCTCACTTTGATGCCACGCCTCTAAATTAAGACCCTTTTTTTCTTTTTCACATACATTCTACATTAAACCAAGTAGAAGCCAATACAAACCAAAAAAAAAAAAATTGTATCAGTCACGCCCTAGAATAAAAGGTAATATAAAAAATAAATTCTAGCCATTAACAATGATATACGATACGATGAGATTGGACTTAAAATGACGATGCTGTATATATAAAACAAAAAGGGCAGTAGTTAAGGGCGTGGCAAAACAATTTTTTTTAAGTTTTTCAAACTTAATATATATACCTTTTATTCTAGGGCGTGACTGATAAAATTTTTTTTGGTTTGTATTGGCTTCTACTTGGTTTAATGTAGAATGTATGTGAAAAAGAAAAAAAGGGTCTTAATTTGGTATTATTTCTGTTCTGGCTCTGTTCTATTTCTGCTCTTACTCTGTTCTAATTATGTTCAAGTTCGATTATAGTTCTGTTCGAACTGCGACTTTTTCAGTTTTTGTTCGGTTTTAGTGTTGTTTAAGTTCTGTAACAGCTCTGTAATAGTTCTGTTCTAGTTCGGTTCTGGTTGTTCTGTATGTAGTTAAGTTCTGGTTTTCTTCTAGTTTTGGTTAAGTTCTTCACTGTTTCTCTTTTTGTTCTGTTCTAATCCTATTTTTTTTATGCGCTCTAGCTGAAAACTTACTCAGTTGCATATCCATCATTCACTATTCCAATTTTTGCCCGATAACCAATGATCCCATAGAGAATTTCTTTCGTTTGTCCAATGAACATATTTTCTATGTCTTTTCCTTTTCCTACTGGTGGGGATGGTATGGTAAGATTTTGAATTTTGTATCAACCTTCGGCTGGAATTATATGGATTTCTTTGTTATCATCATAAGTATTGGACTGGCGGCTAAATTTAAACAGCTAAATGAAAATTTAATGCAATTTAAAAACAAGGTACTTTACTAAAATAACTTGAGAACTATTTATTTAATCTTTCTTTTTTTCTTAACCAAAAAAAAAAAAAAAAAATCCAGCAAATGTCACCAGCCTTTTGGTCCGAGCGTAGAATTATGTATCGCAACATGTGCAGATTGTGCGAGGAAATTGACAATGCCATTTCAATGATAACAATGATCTCCTTCTCCAACAACTTGTATTTCATATGTGTACAACTGCTGCGTAGTCTCAAGTGAGTAAAATGCTTTTCTTTAATAAGATTTCTTCGTCATGTCTAAACATAACATGTCCTTTGATTTTGTTAATAGCAAAATGCCTTCAATTGCTCATGCGGCATACTTCTATTTTTCTCTATTCTTCCTCCTGGGTCGCACATTGGCTGTGTCGTTGTATTCTGCAGCTGTTCATGATGAATCCCGTAAGCCTTTGCGTATTTTGAGATGTGTTCCCAAAGAGTCATGGTGTTTAGAGGTGAAACGTTTTGCAGAAGAAACTAGCAACGATTTAGTTGCTTTGAGTGGCAT
Source organism: Pollenia angustigena (assembly GCA_930367215.1). NCBI lineage: Eukaryota > Metazoa > Arthropoda > Insecta > Diptera > Polleniidae > Pollenia > Pollenia angustigena. Next base: position 216,168,204 of record OV884058.1, on the reverse strand, counting down.
GAAGTTTTTTCATTTAACACGAAAGTTGGTACTCAGTGTAAGTTCCTTCTTATGCACAGCTTTGCACAACAATAAAATGAAGTTTTGTTAGATTTATTCGATTTCTTTTTTTCTTTTGTTTCTCGTACTCGTTTGCATATTCATGCACAACATACCAGAGATTTTGAGCATCATCAATACAACTCCATTAAATATTTTACATGTTTTCAATTATTGAAAATCTTAGGGTTGTACATATTCCTCAGCTTCGTTGCACAAAGTGATCTAAGATTTTTTAATAGTAGCGTAAAGGGAGATTTTCAAAAATTGCAGAATGTATGTATAATGCAATGAATAACAAGCCAGTTTTGAAAAATGTCTGTTAATTCCTCGAAAAGTGTACCAACTTAATACATTTCAATCCTTCTCTCAATCATTGTTAATAAACTAAGATGTTTGTGTAAATTTTCTTTAATTAAGAGCAAATAGAAAAAAGGAATTTCCTTTATCAAATGTAAAAATTCTTCTGTATGGATTTCCCTGCTTATCACTAGCACTCTAACGTCTAACATTGTCACCTCCATCAAGAACATCAGCCTCATCAACAACATTCTTAAGAATTGAAAAGAAAAACAATTTACGGTTTTGTTGTTTAGTTCTTTATTGTAAATCAAATGAAATTTACAAATCGATTTAATTAATGTTTTTCTTCTTTATTTTCTTTTCATTGTTCTTTTCCATTGTCAATTGTTAAGGTGGCAGGCACGATTGTCACCTACGAATTAGTTTTAATACAATTTCATGAGGATACAAATTTGTGGGATTGTGAAAATGATCGAAATCACCAGTTGAAGTTATTGGAAGACCAAGGGCAAATTTCAAGTTTAAATGTAATTTAGTTTTATTTTGGGTTGTTAAAGAAAACAATTAAATAACATACATACATACATACATACATACATACATACATACATACATACATACATACATACATACAAACATGCGTATATTGTTCAAAATAAATTGTGATGAAATTAGCTTTATGGTGTTTTTTTTAGCATTAGGGAAAAACGGATTCATTCAGGTAGAAAAAACAACAAATTATGGTTGGAACTAACCAAATTCTAAGAGCAACAAACTATGGTTGGATTTTAACAGTGTTAATGTTTGCTGGTAGCCATATTATGGTTAAATATGACCATAATAAGGTCGAACTTAGCCATAACTTTCCCGAAATTAAACATAGTTTTATACAAATTAACAATATTTTAGATAATTTAGTCAAAAGTTATCATAAAGTAATCAAAATTAACAACTATATGGCCAATGTAAACCATATTATGAGAATTTGTTTTTGTAATAATCATCTAAGATCCCAGATTCCAAGTCGATTTATCCATGTGCGTCTAGTTCTCCTAAGCAGTTTTGGACTAGAATCCAGCAAAATTGGTTCATAAAGATAAAAGTTGTGAGTCCAAATGTGGAACAACCACCCTAAAAAATTGATGACCTCCCCTAAGATATTGATAATTTAGGGCAAAACCTAAAATAAATTGTGGCGGAATGCACGGATTGATTTAAGATTTCGCACAAATTCGCACCACTCTCAAAAAATACTTTAGTACGGCTTAAACCGTAACGAATAGTGCTATTGTAATAAAATGTGATCTGACATAGATTTATGACTTCGTGAAGATAATTTATCGCAGGCTAGGCTAGCCCACTCACTTTCCATATAGCCTCTCTTGACATATTCTTGATGTGGATGGAGTGTATAAAAGATTTGGCACATTTGAATTAAAGACCTGCACAAGTGTATCAGTAAGTATACCCGAAACAGATACACCAGATATGTATCTGTTACTACCAGGCCTGCCATTTTTGCCGATTTATCGGCGTTTTGCCGATTTTTTGCCTCTAAATTATCAAAGTGCCGATTTGCCGATTTTTGCTCAAAAAATGCCGATTTTTTGACTAACACGTAAAAGGCGATTACTTTTTGTTTGTTTGATAATAGAACACTAACTTTTAAGGTGCTATCAGACGGAATGTATTTTACATATGTACTGTCAAATTTTCCATCTGTAAAAGTTGTACACATCGTGTGATACATATGAAACTTTGCATGTGTAAAATACATGTGGAAATACATATGTAACTTTTTCGATTAGAACACGCTCTATTTTCCTGTGGCAAACATAAACAAAACAGCTGGTTTGTTTTAAAACGTAAACAAAAGTCAGCTTTTGTTGACATTTATAGGTTATGTTAAAAGGAAAAACATAAGCAGGTGTTATAGCAAAAATTATGAATCGTATGTAAAATGGAAATTTTGACATACATACGGAATTACATATGGATAAGAAAAGTGAAAGTACATATGTAAAATACATCCCGTCTGATAGCACCTTAAGCGATACTGAAACAGTTGTAACATTGAAAAGAGACAACTGTTTTTAATTCAGCGCTTCTACTAAAGAAAAGGGGGTTAGTTTTATTCAATATTAAGTGCAGTTTTGTAATGTGTGTTGGGTTAATACATTATTATTTGAAAAATATTCCACTATGAAGAATTAAAGGCCAAAGTTAAAAAAGAAATAATTTTTAAGCCCAAAATAATTCAGTTAAAATTTCTTTTTCTATTAGGAAAATATAAAACACTTTATATTTGTGTTTGAAAATGGATAGATAAATACTTACAAAAGAATAAAGGTAAGATAAATTTATATTCACTATCAATGCATATAATTTAAATAATAATTACTTTGATAATTAAATTATTTTTTTTTTAAGATTATAACGCAATTGAGGACGATGTTAGTACATAAATTAAATAGCCAATTCTTATGTAAGGAAAATTAAATAAATTTGCAAACTTTTTGGCAAAAAATTTCAGATTTATAACGTGAACATTTAATGGCAGCATTTGGTACAATTTTTGGTCCTTCCACATTCTTCCGCAAATGTGGAAAGAACTTTTTAATGTAACAGAGTTTTGATGTTCACTGGAAAATTTATCTTTGCAAGTTATTCGTTTTTTTAAGTTTAAGTTATTATTTAAAAATTAATAATTTAAACTGTTTTGATATTAATATTAAAACGGATTTAATAAAAATGTCAAACTCAAATATTTGTATATGGAATATACTTAATTATAAGAAAGTTAAAAAAAACTTTCAGTTAATCCCACGATGTGATATCGTGGGACTGGCTGTTTATATTTAACTACAATTTCTTTGTAAAACGTTTATTTTGATTGATTCTTTTGAAATTTCATAAGTTATAAACATTAGATAATTCTGAATTGTTCTTATTTGGTTTTATTGTATTTAAAATAGGTATTTTTAATTTGCCGATTTTTTTTATATAAAAGTGCCGATAATGCCGATTTTTTTTTTAAATATGCCGATTTCTTATCAAAATTATCTGGCACCCCTGGTTACTACTGCCATAAATGAGAGAGTAAGTGTAACTGATATTGTATGGTTTTGCTCTTGCCCACTCACCATATCTTAAAAACAAAAACAGTTGCCTATGGTTTTGAATTGAGTACCCAGTAAAATCCTCTCCTACAAAATAATGTGTTAAGTAATCAGATAAGCTTAAAAGCACTACTGAACGCAATGAAAAGTAAGTCATTATTTTTTTACCTACATACATCCTGAAATAACACAATAAAAAATGGAGCTTCGAACGAAGCAGGTTTGTAAGGGAGAAACAAAAAAGTTTGAAATTTCATTTTTTTTTTTATAAAAATTGTTGAAAGTTCTTTCACTTACATTACTGCATTTCTGTATGTCTTATTGCGTAGCGCATAATTGTGCGCTTATTTTGTTAAATGTACCGTACCATTAGTGCTTCGCAAAATGATAAAAATTTTATTGGGTAAGTAGTTATAGAAGTTGTTATAAAAGCAGTTATAGAAGAAAGCTAATAAATAATGTCTGAGCGAAGCTATTCATTTTGAAAACGTAAGCGAAGTTTTTACTGGGTATGTTATAAAATTTTTTTTGCTTATAAATATCTGTTGTCACCATAAGTAAAGGGTGGTTAAATTGTAAGGGCCGATGTTGAATGTGAACCACACCTAAACGCCAAGTTTTTTTCCGAATTTTATTTGACATTTCTCTATTTCAGACTTATTCAATTTGAACCATGGAGAGATACACAATCCAACAATGGGCAGAATGGTGGCAAGAAATGGCAACAGTGGATGATCAATTTTCGAAGAAAATCATCTTCAGTGATGAGGCACATTTTCACCTCAGTGTATTCGTCAATAAACAGAATTGCCGCATTTGGGCGAATGAGAATCCAAGAGTGATTGTCGAAAAACCAATGTACCCACAAAGAGTGACTGTTTGGTGCGGTGGCGGCATCATCGGGCCGTATTTTTTCCAAAATGAGGCCGGTCAGGCAGTTACTGTGAATGGTGTTCGCTATCGTGAGATGATAACGAACTTTTTATGGCCCGAATTGGAAGATATGGATGTGGACGATATGTGGTTTCAGCAGGACGGTGCCACTTGCCACACAGCTAACGAAACAATGGCTCTTTTGCGCAACAAATTCAATGGCCGTGTTATCTCACGTAATGGCGATGTCAATTGGCCGCGAAGATCATGTGATTTGACACCGTTGGACTTTTTTCTTTGGGCTTATTTGAAAGAAAAGGTGTACGTCGATAAGCCAGCAACAATTCTAGAGCTAAAGGATGAGATAATTCGGCACATTAACGGCATAGAACCTCCATTATGCCTCAGGGTCATCGAAAATTTGGACCATCGGATGGAGGTGTGCCGCCGTGGTCGCGGCGCCCATTTGGCCGATATTTTGTTCCATACATAATTGAGTAATACCAATATATCATAATAAAATAAAATTACAATAATTTCCTAAATAGTTTGTGTTTTATTCAAAATCAACATCGGCCCTTGAAATTTAACCACCCTTTATTTCTACAATATCTGTGGTTATCTGTTGTATATTAAAATATTATTGGCGAGTTGAGGAAAATAAGAGAGTTTATAAAAATTTTCATACGATCTCAACCAGGGGTGCCAGATGGTTTTGATATAAATTCGGCATATTTTCAAAAACAAGTCGGAAATTAAATTTAAAAAAAATTAAAATCACTTTTTTAAACACAATAAAACATTGACAAAAATAACAAAGCAAAACCATTAACCACTACCTAATGCTTTAAAAAAATCAATAAAAATAAACGGTTTATAAATTAATATATAAATAAATTTTAGTTAATTAAAAAATATATGAATATTTTGTACTTTAGGGTAAATTGCAGCGACGCTAAATGAGAGTTATCCATAAAATTTTAGCTTAAAATCTCTCCATATTAGAGTCAACGAAGACCTTGCGGGTGATTTTTTAGCTTTTATCTTTTTGGCAATACTGGTTTAAACAGTTAACGCACGTTTCGTGTTTTGTTTCGCTGTCAAACATCTTCAGTTTGGTCTATTATTTAACCATGAATCGTCTTACACAGAGTTTACATTTGCCAGTACTGGCAAGACAGTAAGCATATACATATTAGTTGGCAAAACAATGCAAAAACAAAATAGCTGTAAAAGTGTTTATGTATTAGTGAAAAAGTTTGAATGAATTGCTACTGTCTTGCCAGTACTGGCTAATGTAAACGCTATTTTACAAACGAACAACGCTGGCAAATGATTGAATTTTATTATCAAATGCGTGCTCTGTTAAGAAAGTTCATCGCGCGCTTCTTGTGTTCAGCGACGAAGCTCATTTTTGGCTCAATGGGTACGTTAATAAGCAGAATTGTCAATTTCGGAGTGAAGATCAGCCAGAAGCATTGCAAGAGCTACCAATGCATCCAGAAAAAGTCACAGTTTGGTGCGGGTTATGGGCTGGTGGCATCATTGGACCGTACTTCTTCAAAGATGATGCGAATCGTAACGTAGCTGTGAATGGTGAGCGCTACCGTGAGATGATATCCAACTTTTTTTTGCTCAAAATGCAAGAGCTTGACTTGCATGACATGTGGTTTCAACAAGATGGTCAATTGGCCGCCTAGATCGTGCGATTTAACGCCTTAAGACTATTTTTTGTGGGGCTATGTTAAAGCTCATGTCTATACACACATGCCCGGTTCAATTGACGCATTGGAAGACAACATTCATGAGATAGCGGCTGAAATGTTGGAAAGAGTATGCCAAACTTGGGCTAAGTGGATGGACTATTTGAGGCGTAGTCACGGTCAACATTTGCATGAAATAATCTTCAAACATTAAATTATATCGACCTTACTATCGATTCAAATAAAGATTTCAAGTATTTTTCTGAATTTTATGTGCTTTTTTTTTAACTTTCCTATAGCTCTTAAAAAATCACCTAATATATACCAATAGGTTCGTCCTTAACTTCTCTTTAAGAACCTATGGTGATCTAGAACATAGTTAACCAAAACTCTCATTAAATGAAATGCGTCTGTATTGGACAACATAACATTGCCCAGCAAACACAAAACTAAGCATTGCAAATGTAATGAATTTTATGAATATTATTTTTAGATGAAAGTACAGATATTAATGATCTTTGTCAACTGGTTGTCTGTGTAAGATGCATTGATGAACATTTTAATGTTTTTGAATCAATGTTGACATTGGAAACCTTTCATGGGCATGTAACGGGAAAGCTTTTGATGGAAGTTGTGAGTGATAAACTTTTTGCTATTGTTGATGTAAACAAAATTGTCGGTGTCTAAGACTTCCTCTTTTAAATCATTTAGCCGGTTAAGGCACTCGACACGACTGAGCCAACGTACCTCAGTGAACATTTTAAGATCTTTGAAAGCTGCGTTTTTAGATGTTAAAAATTTTACAAATTTTCGATGAGTGAGGGCATTGTGTCCTCCTCTTATTTTATTTATAATGCGCTCTGCAGTCTTCATAGTAGAGTCTTGAGTAATAAATTTAGATGCAAGCGCCGCTTGATGGATAATGGAGTGAAAGTTTTGCATTGCCATTTCACTTTTTTTTATATTACCTATCAAACCTGTGTTTTTTCCTACCATTACACTTGCCCCGTCTGTGCAGACACCGACAATTTTGTTTACATCAACAATAGCAAAAAGTTTATCACTTACAACTTCCATCAAAAGCTTTCCCGTTACATGCCCATGAAAGGTTTCCAATGTCAACATTGATTCAAAAACATTAAAATGTTCATCAATGCATCTTACACAGACAACCAGTTGACAAAGATCATTAATATCTGTACTTTCATCTAAACAAAACGAAAGAAATTTACAATTTATTAATTTTTCTTCAATAGAAGACTCCACCGAATTTCCTATTTGGGCAATACGCCTAGCCACAGTTTTTGGTGACAAGGGAATTGACTTTATGAAATCTGTTTTATAATTTAACGTTTGAAAAGGTTTTTGTAAAATATTTTTTACTAGCATTCCATCAATAAACGGTCTGCCTTGCTGAGCGATTTCCAAGCTTATTTGGCTCGAAATCTCTATATTTAATTTTTTATTGTGCAAAATTTCCTCACTTTGCTCTTCTTGCAGAACCCATTCTTTAATTTTTTGCATATAAAGAAAAAACATTTTCTTTTTTTCCTCGTTTAATTTATTTATTTCTATGTGAAAAAGGTCAAAATGCCTTTTAATTGAAAATGTTTTCTTTGTTTTAAATGTTTGGTAACATAAAATGCATTGCATGTTACCAAAAGCATTTTTAATGACAAAACAAAAATTTTTGTCTTCCATCATACTATTTTGTTTGCTGGTTTATATTGAAATAAAATCAAAGCTGAAAAAACAATAAAGCTGAAAAAAAAACCGTAAGCATCCGCACATGTGTACTCATCAACACTCAATTAACAAGTGAAATCAAACTGAAATAAAAGAGAACAAGCATCGGTGTGAGTTGTTTTTATTGTTTTTGTAGCACTATTGTGCACAGAAAATGAAGATTTGGATAACACTGATCTAGAACAAACGATCACAACTACACAGTTAAAAACCATTAATAAAAGTTTGGATGAACTCTTAAAAAGAGTGTTTTGTTTCGCAGTCATGAAACATTCGGCCAAAAATAAAACTCACTATGCCGTCAACATATAAAACTCTTTAAAGAATTTTTATTTTTACGTCTAAACTAAAAAATATTTGTTCTGATATTTGCTATAAGCTGTGTGAAACAAAAAAATATTTTGTTTAATGAAAAAACAGAAGTAAAGGAAAAAAAACATGTAAAATCAATTAAAATGGATAATCATTCAGGAAAGCAAATTTCGATCTACCAAATGTTAAAATACAATTTGGTTTAAGGATTGATGTTTGACTAGTGACGTCAGCAGTCGTCGATGGCTGCGAGTGTAAGACGGCAAATCCATCTGAGGAGATCGAGTGGTTGCGATCGAAACATGTCATGGTAACCTGCCGGCCAGGGTTCGAGCCCGAGCCACGTCAAGAATGAAAGATTATCAATAACAATTTTAATTAATTTTCATGTTGTAAAATTCCTTTCTTCACAAAAATAATTTAATAAAAATTAAATTTCATGAACTTAAGCCTAATTAAAAATATTACATATTTGGATTAAAAACCATAAATAATTCAACAAAATAACCACAATACTAATTTTTGTTTAATGTTCACACTAAGCTCAAATATTTGACAATTTTTGTTTGTTAAAACAGTTGGCAAATAGTGTGAAATAAAATAAATTAAATCATGTTTGCCATGCGTTCAGACTTAGAGCAATATTTGCATCAAATAATTATTTAATGTAAGTGTTCAAAAATTAAAATATGTATATTAGACCGGTCCTTATATATATGAAGAAATTTATTTTCTCGAATTTTTATTGGGGCAAGCGCTAAAAATATTTCATTTAGTATTAAAAAGCACAAAAACAATTTTTACCACGATTGGATTGGATAAAGACAAACAAATTTATTTTTTTATCTTTTATTAAAAATTATTTGAAAAATTAACATTAAAATAAAATATTTCTATGAATTACATCCCAGCAAAAACTAACATTGCAAAGTAATGAGTTAAAAAGCTAATATAACGACGCACAGTGGCGCCATTTGAGTTTTTTCGTTGCAAAAATCATATCTTTTGAACCGAATAAGATAATTGAACAGTTTAAACAGCATATGATAGATAACTGTTCAGCCTATGAAATGAGCGTTTGGAAAGGGTGCTACGCTCTGTAGGGGCCTAATTATGGGTTATCAAAGTTAAAATTAGTAGAAAAATCAATTTTATGGTAACTAAAAAAAATTATTTTTACATTTTTAGATTGTTTTTATTTTTTTTCTTTAGGTTTTTATGTTTTAAATTATTACCCAACAAATTAAAAAAAAAATTATTTTTTTTTAAATTTATTTTTTCAATTTTCTGTAAAATATTCATCACAGTTCGTAAGAGAAGGTATATCTAAAAGACTAACCATTTCTAAACTATAATTATTTTCTAACTCTATTCGTGACTTCACATGCCGCAGGGAAGATATAAGTGGATCGGAAGATGCTGCCAACATGTTGAAGAGGTCCTCATTTTGCCTTACCCTTGATGCTTTGAATGTGTTCTGCAATCTATATTTTTTATAAAATTTGTTAAGAGACTCCTGTGCTTCTTCAGAAAGCTCTCCAATTGGCAAAGACTGGTACTCAATTATATCTTTGCCATGCGCCAATATTTTATGGACGGTCGGGGTCAACTTCTTCTGTGGATACATTTCTGCTAAAAGAGATGCAGTTTTCGACGCATATTCTCCATATTTTGTAGAATTGACATTTTCTTTGCAGTTTAAAACATCCAAGATCGTTCCCAATCTTTTCACGATTTGATTGTCAATTCCAGTGATTCTAGTTACTGCCTCATCATTTTCAAAAAATCTCCTAGAAGTGTTTCCATCGTTTGAGTTACCGTATCCGTGCTTGGGACAGTCTACTTTTAGTCCAACTTGTTTAAAAAAAGCATCCTGTATTTGCTTCTTTCTGATCTTTTCCTTATCCTTTATTGATGTATTTTCATCGAAGTTTTCCTCCTCTTGTGGTAGGGTATACGCCAGTTTTAGCAAGAATTCCATACACCTTATCCTTGCGTGCAATGGTGACATTCCATATTCGTAATTCTCCTCATTTGTAGAATCGTTTAAATTACCAAAGTTCTTCTGACTCTTTTTGCAAATCGGGCATGACATTGTTGAGGTTGTTCCTGTCAGTTCGTTTACGACTTTTCCGTCAACCATGGTCAGATGGAACTCGTAATTGCATTCAATATATTTTCCTTCTCCAATTTGCAGCTTTGTAGGCTTAATCTTGCTTATTTGTTCTTCAATGTCCTTCACCGTGGTCCTTATGAGTTCTGCCGATTCCCTTGCAAACTGAAACATTATTGGTCGGCAATAATGCACTGATGACGGACGTGGATTTTTCCAGTGAAGGGAAACATCCGATTTAAGCCGCAAAGGAACAACAGATGCCATAAACATATTTCCGTCCGATATTGTAGCGTCATCGGAAGATATCCTTTGCTTATAAACGCTTTGTCCGGATGATCCATCGCAGCCCCATTTGCTGATCAATGTCAACTTCTCAGGAAGAATTTTCACCTCATTTTCAGGAAGACTCTCCAACAACCGTTTTGCTGTATGGCCCATGAGATCCTGCAGATTGGCTTTCGCAGAGACTTCCGTAAATTCCGTATGCAGTGGTCGTGAATTTATTTTGGCTTGCGTAATATGCTTGTATCCGGGTAAAACGTCAGCGCCGTGTCGCGTTAAAGATGCCCGTAGTTTCTCATATTTCTCTTTGGAAAGTTCTAAGTCCATAAACAAGGCCAAGGCTTCTTCGGAACCATACTTTTTAATGTGTGCGTTTGTGGGCGTGGGAATGCTTTCCTTAATCCTTTTTAGTCGCAGTGGGCTTGCATCAGCAACAGATTTGGTTATGTGCGACCTAACTCTTTCACTATCCTTTGTAAATTTAATAGACAGCGCTTCCGATAATTGCTTCGTGGTCAAGTCATTGGTGGCATCGGCAAGTTTCCTCTTTCTTGTGAAAATTGAACACTCCTCAATACTTTTTTTTGGCCTTCCTTTTGCTCCTCTGGTTGATGTGGTGGGTTTATCTACTGCCAATATATCCAGGATGGTATCTTCATTAAGCCAGTCCTCGTATTTGGAGTTGAAGTTCTGAATGGTTCGATTAGATTTCACCCATTTTGCCTTAATATTTGCATATATCAGATAAAAATTATTTTTTATAATTTCGCTTCTCTCAATATTTCCGTATAAGCTATCAAGTTCTTCTAAAGCAGCTTCCGTGAAAAAATTTGGTGTGGTTGACTTTCTAAACAGTTCAAATAATTTAAAATTGTTCAACGCCATGTTTTCAGTACTTAAATTGTTTAATGGTTTCAGTAATTGTTGCGCCAACTTTCAGTCGTAGACTAATCCAGGCATTATGCTTATTTTGCAATATATAGGCTTATGCTACCATGCCGAAAAATGTACCTGTTCCCTACATACATATGGATTTAGGCTGAATAATGCATTTTTATATTATGCACGTGTCCAAATAAGATTTGTGCCTACCTGTAGTCAATATTGTTCTTGACCATTTGCAATATATAGGCTTATGCTACCATGCCGAAAAATTTACCTGTTCCCTGCATACAAATGGAATTAGGCTGAATAATGCAATTTTGATATTATGCACGTGTCCAAATAAGATTTGTGCCTACCTGTAGTCAATATTGTTCTTGACCATTTGTACGCCAAAGTATTGTTTAAGTGAGGTACGTACCTGCTAATTTCAATGAGTAGTTTTTTTAGATTTTAGATCAAACTACTGTCATACAATTTCTGCAACCATGTCTTTTTAACCTTTTTTACCTCTAGAAGCCAAACGGGCACGTACGGGCAGATAAAATTTTTGAATTATGTAAAGAAATAATCAAAGAACAGATTTTGCAAATATGGCAAATATAGAAAAATATAGATTTTTGTTATTTTCCGTCAAAGTTGAAAAATAGTGAAAAAACGGATAGTTTTTAAATAGTGATTTACCAGGAGAAACACAAAGCAAACAGTTCATTTTTTTTTTATCATTACACATTTAATAAATGCATCAATCAATACAAACAAAAAATAAGGCGATTCGTTACCTATTTTTCGTGATATTACACCTGAAATCGCAACAAATTTACTAAAAATTGTGTGTTTTTTTGAAAACCGAAAGTCGGTCAACTTTGAACAGCTATATCTTCTAAACTAAAAATGTGATATTATTAAGAGTGGCAGATTTGAAATCGTTGAAAAGTTTCCTATAACATGAGTTTATTCAAAACTTCGTCGGTGCTCATGAAAATTTTGATTTTTGCAACCTCGTTTGCTCTACGGGCGCTACTGTGCGACGCTTCACTACTTATACATTGACATTTTAACTCATTATTTTAACACGGTGATGTCATTGGAGGCAAGTAATTACCACCCTCGCTTACAAATAGGGAGTTAAATAAGTCATTGCCACATTCGCTTACAAATAGGGAGTTAAATAAGTCATTCCACATTCGCCTACAAATAGGGACTTAAATAACTTAATACTCCGATGTTACCAAAATTACAATTACATAACATGTAATAACTTTAAAAAAAAATTTTTTTTCTTATTTTTTTTCTATTTTTTCTTATTTTATTTTACTTTTTTTCTGTTTTTTCTTATTTTATTTTACATTGTTTTATTTTTTATATTTTTCTGTCTCTGGTGGGATTCGATCGCGCAAGCTCGGTGCTGATAGACTAGCTCACTACCACCTTGTCTGCTGGGGCAGTCTAGTTTTTGCATAAAGAAACTATGTTTTTTACTTAATTAAGAGCGTAAATATGAGATTAAATTGTCCATAATAAGCTATTATTAATAACAATAAAAACGTTGATTGAAAGTGGATTGAGTTTTTGTTTCATAACTTTAATGACATTTTTATTGTCATAACGAAAATTTTAATTTTTTTAATTCATTTTTTTTAAGGAAACTATAGTTTTGTATTAATTTATGAATATAGTTATGTTTGTATATTGTTTTTTTATGTTCCCAATTAAAATTTTTTGTTTAACTTGGACAAACTTAAGTTTTCATATATTCAATGAAAATTTTTAACTTAATTACGAAATCCAATGAAGCGATTTTAACGAAAATACTTCATTATAACTATGAAATTCCATTTAGACAATGAACATTTTCATTTACCCAAGGAGTATTTTTTTATGAAAATGATTCATTAAATATATGAAGCATTTTTCTTTCAGTGTAATAAAAAAAAAAATTGTAAGAATAAATATATAAAACGAATTTGTATTAGATTTGAAAAAAATTATTTTATTATGAATGAATTATAAATTTAGTTAATCAACTCATACACAAGTACTTAGGTATCAGATTATATGTCAGCCATTACTAAACTACTTCTATGTAATGCAGATGGTATGAAGTAGTCATTGAAAAGTAAGTTGTTCAGTAATGGCAAGTCATTACCAAGTTTTTGCTGGGATATTAATATAAATTTAGTGTAATAGTGAAGTCATTTTAAAAGTGGGATAATTCATATTATATTCTTTGACCACTTCAAAAAGGAATTGTTTCTCTTGTGTGTTAATTTATTATTATAATCTGTAATGAATTTGGCACCACTTTCAGCAGCATCGTTTACTATAGATAAGTTTTGACAATTTTGAGATGCTTGAGCGTAGTCTTCAAATCCTTCATTCCAATCCGATGGAATTTACAAAATCGCTTAAAACTTTTTGTGAATATGTTTGAAGAATATTTGTTGGATTAGCTATGATCCGCTTGCATTTTTCTTTATTTTCTTGAACATTAATTGCTTTAACCATTTTTCTCTTAATATCAACACTAACATTAGAATCGAAGAATGAAAGACCAACTGCTTCTTCGGACAAATACCATAAGTGATTGCTTACTTTTTGTAACAAAGCAAAAGCTATATCTTGTTCAGGATAAGCAATTATATTTTTTATTAATTTTAGGTCTTGATTTGGTGCTTCAATTGCTTTGGTGCATCCAAACCAGGCTTTTACATAAATACGAACTATGAAAAGACAGACACTTGTAGTGTGTGGTACGGCTATGGTTGATGGTATTACGAATGCCATACCAAAACATGACAAAAAAAAACGAGTGTTGCCAGAGTGGAAGCGGCGCTGATATGCTCGCGTTTGCCGGGCTTGGAGCTCGCCGGATGGGGGTGGTTCTTGCGACCACTCTGGACATACCTACCCACACACACACAAAAAAATCATATCAGCAATTTTATGAAACTTAAGAAAAGAAAGGGGCACCGAGTAGGTTAATTCTGATCTCCCTGCTAATTCACCTAGCGAACAATTTGGCTGGCTGGTGTTACGCCAGCGGTTACCCTCCCACTCGGGATGAATGATCCCGCCATGACCTCCAGGTTTAAGGATGTCCCAACGTTACCCTGCAAATCCTTATCTTCCCTACTTACCGCCTATAATTGTAATTACTCACTCATGTTAATGATAAAATTTTATCGAATTCATTTTAAATTTACAAAATTCATGTTTTATTCTGTTATTAACAATTGTACAATAATTATTTATTTTATCAAAAAAAGCAAAGAAAAAGAAAAATGATTTCCAAGATTTTAATTTAACTTCAACTTATTAAATTTTATATGTTATTTTAATTAAATTTAATTTTACTTTAATTCTAAATTCAAGTTATTAAATTCTTAAGGTTATTTTTAATTTAATTTAAATTTTACTTTGTAAATCGATGTTCAAAGTTTTAAATATTTATTGAACGCTAATTTTATTTTTATTTTTAATCCAAATTAATAAATTTTAACTTTAAAGTCAGAGTATCAAAATTCAATTTTATTTTCAACTTAAATTCAAATTGCTTACTTTCAAATTTAAATTTAAATTATCAGCTTCCCAATTCCACAAAAACAGCTTTTAATTTTTTTTTAGTTTTAGCCTTAAGCCGAACTTTACGAGATTTAGTTTTTCTTTCCAATTTACTTTACAATTTTTTTAATTTCCTTCAATAAATTAATTTTGTTTTAACAAGAAATTATTGAGTTTTTATTTGGCACACGGTTTTTTTACTCCTACGCAATTACAGCATTCCTTTTCAGGACTCAAATTTAAGCGGGACTACTCCTATGACCTTCCGGCTATTTAGGCACCAAGCAGGGATGAAACTGGGTTTTCCTGTCCGTCCGTATTGTGTCCGGGGGTACGCGTAATTCCTAGTCTCACAACAAATTTACTCCTACGAATTCCTTTTTCTTTTACTTATAAATTTTTATCTTTTTTTTATTTTATTTTTTTTTTTGTTTGTTTTGTTTTAAGGGAAACTACATGTAACTACAGGCAAACTTAGCAATCACCGGTACTTCTACCCCTGGTTGACGAGAGCTCTCCCTAACCTGTCGCGCACGCGTGGCTTTCAAAGAAAACTTACCCCGCGGAATGTAAAACGACACACCCGAAAGTTCTCACCTGAATCTATATAATTTCTCTTATTAATTTATTTTATTAATCATATTATTTCTTTTTGTGTTTCTTTTGTTAAAAGATATATATAAAAAAAGGAACTGTTTACACGTACGTCTCACTAGTTCGGGTTAATGTTATGTATGGGTAGGAAAACCTAACAATACCAAAACACCCCAGGAGTGGTAGTGCTACTCCGCTTCTCCCACGCTGGATGGAGTTGGCGATGGTGTGGTTCGGCTCTTGGGCTTTACGATTATGGTATTTCAATATTTTTCTTTACTTTGAATTTACTATTTAATGAGATAATTTTACTAAAACAATTAATAAATATTTTAAACAAAATTTAATTTATGGTGTTTCTCCGGCCACAAACTCCACCTTCACTCGACATCTTCAAAAAGCAAAAAGGGCCGACATTTTAATTTTTCTTGGCCACGAAACCTCGGCCAGCCAATATGGCTCCCTGGCCATATTTCGTCATTCAGCCTTTACATTAAATTATAAAATTTGCCAACCTCTTTCGGTTATGTCAACAGGGTGCACACGACACACTACGTATACTTTTCAGCGCTTTTTTTGTCATATTAAATTGATTACGGAACAAATAAATTTTAAGTGTATAAATAGCTTTTGACATCCATCTAGCATGAGACCACCAGGTAGTCGAAAGGTGTTAAAATTCGGCGCCGTACCACCAAGAAAACTAATAACTAATTGTAATAATTCTTTGTAATCGCGTCTACTGTAAGTTTGCTTCAAATTAACAAGACAGTAATTTAAGATTACTTCACGTTCTTCAGCAGTTAATACTTTAACAACGTGTTCATCTTCTAAGCAACTTTTGTGATTTGTCTTATCAATATTAATCCAGTGTTTGCTAAATCGATTAAAAATTAGTACTTCTGGTGCGGCTGTTGTAGCAACTCTAATTTCGAATACTTTTCGGAGTAACAACTCGTAAATATGGTGTCTGCATGGAAAATATAATAAATTACGCCCTAGTTTTCCTTAAAGCAGAGATGCAGCACCATTTACTACACCCGTTTTATGTGCAGTTGTGTCGAAGCAAACAATTTGAACTTCATCAAGGATTTTATATTCTTTTACTGAATTTAACACGGCTTCTGAAATTTCTTTTCTACTCTATGATTTTAACTTTGGAATGCCAAGTAATTTATCGATACCTTGAGATAAGATAATGAAATAAGAAATTAAATTTTTTTTACTTATACTCAAAACTTGCAAAAGCAAATAGAAGATAAAAGACGATCCGAAAGAAAAGCAAAAGACAAACACGGAGACACATATTAAATTACTTACATCAAACCCAGTAAAAAAAATTTGGGTTTTTTGAAGCACTTAAGAGAAAAAGCGCATAATCGAGCGCTTCAATAAAAGAGCTTTTATAAAGCAGTAAATGATACAGAATAAAATACACAAAAAAGCTGCTATTTTAGTGCTGACAATGAAGAAGGTTGCAAACCGAAAAAAAATAAAAATATGCGAAAATGATTGGAAAAAGGCATTTAAACAAAAGTAAAAGCAAAACATTAATGAATATGTGAATATAGTAAGCCCCTAAAAAGCACTTTAGGAGTGCTTTGTTTGCATGTTTAAAGAAGCGCTTATTGTCAGCAGAAAATAGTCCTCCAAACCGGGAACACCCTTTACAAAAATCACGCATCCCATCAGCAGGTTTGAAGCGATTTGTGGTATGAATTCATACACAAAACCTGCTCCTTTTGGAGCACATTTTTTACTGGGAAGTTTGCTTCAATGTTTTGTGCTGTTGTTGCACGATGTTTCTGACGCATGCGTCGAATTGATGAACGATTAAGTATAAGATCTTCGATATGATGGCCTAACGCGTCAGCAGTTGCACTTAGGATATGAACTGCAGCACCATCAGAGATTTTACACTTATCCAAAGTTGAAAGCAATCTTGGTGTAAAAAAGTCAGTTCTACCTCTTGATATGACTGGTGGGGTTTTGCTACATTCATTCACTTTTACATTTTCTGCTGACGGTGATGCTACAACTTCAATATCGTTTATGCCGTCAAAGTCAATCATACCTGTTGTATAGCAATATTAATAATCAGGTATGTGATGAAAAACGATCGTTTTCAAAATGATAGTTTTTAGCAGGTGTGATGAATTTCGACCGATTTTAAAATCCATTTCTGAAGTAAAGTCTTTATTATTTGTTCAAAATACAGTTTAAATAATATATTTAATTAAGTATTTAACAGTATATATAAATGGAAACGGAGGAAAATGTATTAGAAATCAATTTTTAAAGATACCGAAAACGATATTATCGTTTTCAAATCGTTTTGTTTTCAAAATCGTTTTCCATCACATACCTGAATATTTTTAAAAATTTGAATTTTAGTAAAAAATTATTGTATACCTCTTTGAGTCTGTTGTTCATATAACCCTTTTCGTGTATCTTCTTTTATTTTACGCTGGTTTTCTTGTTCTTTCTGGATTGCTTTTTGCTTTTCTTTTTGCGTGACAATTTTATCTGTTCCTATCATACAACCTGTGCCCATGTTCTGTAACTCTCGCGTCGGGAAAGTTCTGGATTGAAATGTGTGAAATGAAACAAAAATGCCATAAATTGAAACAAACAGCTGTTTTTCTCACTTAACTATGTCTGTAACTTTTTTTGGCGAGTACAAGCTGTCACGTAAGAAAATAACTCGCCAATTTACAGAAAAAGTGTGTCTGTAACATTTTGGTGAGAAAAGTTTCCGCTTTGAACTGTCAAATAAACTCACGAATAAAAATGGGGCGAGAAAAAATTTTAACACTTAAAAACAATTAAAAATGCAAAATGCAAAGAATTATAATAATAATATTTTGTTCTTGGCACATTTTTCATTGTTTTATTATTTTGCTTCTATCATTTTAATAAAATATACTAATGTCTTCAAAGCTCGTTTGCAAACAACAAACATTAAAGTCGCTCTTTTCACAATTTGGTATAGCCGACGGTTGTATTTTCGCCGCCGTTGTTTAATTTTTGGTAAATTTTGGTCGCCGTTAACGATATGTGTTACTGGCGTTCTGAACGTCTGCAATGTCACATCGGCTTCGAGTGAATATTATGACATTTATAACGTAACGACGTAATCTCTTTTGATAGTTTTCGACATGAGTTACAGACACACATTTCACTCACTTTTCGAGAAACGATGGTATATTCTGTTTCACATCTTTTCGATGCAAGAAGTTCTCACTAAAGTTACAGAGCATGGGTACTGGTCTTCCTTTTTCTCGCTGCCTTAATAAAAACTCTTTTTCCTATTGTATTTTTATTGATTCGAATGCGTCTGCGTGTGCGATATCGAATAATTCATCCAATTTCTCTTGAAATTCGTTTTCGACCTTGTTTTGAGTTTCAGTTTTTCGACTATGATTCTTTGCGATAGATCTCCACTAATTGTTTAATTTTTCCAGTTTCTCAATGGAGTGTTTTTCGTAGTGTGTTGGAATTCGTGCTTTTTGCCAAACTAATCTAGCACTTTCTCTTAAATTTTACCCAACTATTCGTAAATTATGAAATAAAACTTAACTTAACAAAAAACAAAACATTGACTATTGGAAAAAAAAATTAAAAATTTCAATAGCAGTGGCAAAAGCAAAAATAAAAAGCATCCAGATGATGGGTGCTTTTAAACCCTGACTGACACCTTTGAATACTTGTAAGATGGATAAAATTGTAATGCAGTTGTATTAGTGTAAAGTTGGAAAAACATTATTTAGGCATCCACGAAACATGTGGGATCGTCGCTGTTTCATTAACGACTAAATGAAAGACCATAAGAATTATGTGACTCAATAATTCCAAATCAATCCAAGTGAAAATAAATAGTGCTTGGAGGCAGAACAAAAAAATGTTCTATCCTGCTCAAATTTTGTGTGTGGTTTTTTGAGACAAAATAAAATGTTTTTAGTGCTTGCCCTGAAACAAGTTCAAAAAAAAAAAACAAATAAGGAACGGTCTAATGTATATTTCACAAATAGTAAAAATGGCCAAATTAGCGGAAATTTGCAATTTGATAGCAAAGCCTAATAGTTATTAAAAATCGTTAAATCTGCAAAGAATCACAGAAAGAAATCGCTTCTATCACGAACATGGTTAAAATTCGCGAAAAATTGCAAACTTGGAAACAAACCCTAAAATTTATTTGAAATTGCTTAATCGGTTAAAAAAAACAAAATGTCGGGAAAAACCAAAAAAAATTTTTGCAAAAATAGCAAAAATTCGCGAACAATTTCAACATTTCAAACAAAACCATAAAATTTACTAAAAGTGCCTAAAACTATAAGGAATGGCAAACATTTGCCAATAGCAGTATAATAGCAAAGTCTAATAATTATAAAAAAATCTTTAAAACTGTAAAGAATCCGAAAACTTACAAGAACAATTGCTTCTATAGGTAACAGGCTAAAATTATTTGTTGTTGTTTGCTCTTACAATTTTTTTGTAACATCAAATAACTGTTTGCTCAAAAACTACTAAAATATTTGATTTTTTGTGTTCACACCATGTTCACATTGGACAAATATTTGTTTGCCGGCAAATACTTTTATTTGCTCAAAATCAGCTGTTATTTTATTTGACACTCACAAATATTTTGTGTTCAGACTACGTTAGTGAAATATTTGCTGTTTGCTATCAAATATTTCATCAGTCTGAACGTACCTTAACACTCATTTTGTTTTTCTTCTTTTTTGTTTAAATGACGCTTAGTTTAATTGCAGTGCGAGCTGATTAGATAACACTGCTTTGCAAATTGTAGTGATCTGACCAGCGACAAGCGTTGGGTGTCAATGTACAAAAAATGAGGTAAATTAAATGTCGGTCAAAATTAAACTCCTGAAATAAGTTTTATTTTTTGACGGCTGGATAAAATTTTCGTTTTAAGAGTTTTATTCGATCTTTTATTCCTCAACTGAGTTTTAATTTATGATGGCTTAATAAAACTCCCTTTTTAAGAGTAACATATATGTATAAGACCTTTATTTTTCAGTTGAAAAATAACTGTTTTACATGGACTTTTTTGTTTTTAATTCAAAAAATAACTCAAGAACTGAAAATAATTACTATTATTATTTTTTGTAAAGGTTAAGAGCAAATTCCTTTATTTTCAATTGGGAATCTTTTACCATTATCATAATATATTTTTTTTTTTGATTGTGGCAACCAATTAAAGTAAAATTTATTTTTTTTTTTTGTTATTGATAACCTAATTAACTTTTTCGTTACAAATATCTTTTGGGAAAAAACTATTTATTTTTCTGGTAACAAATATGCATTTTAAACAATAAATTAAGGCAGTACGACTTCTCTAAATATATAGTTCTAGTAGTGGAAGTATGTATAAGGTAAGTTCTATTTTTTCTTTTATTAGTGCGTATGGAACGATGTAATTTATTTTAATAAAATCTGTAGATTTTAATTTTTTTAAACATGTAAGAGTGCTATAGTCGGCTATGCCAAATATTACCATGGTGCGTTAATAAATGAATAAATAAATCTATTTTGTGCCACGCCCACCTCTACGATCCCGCTCACATTTTATCGGATGTTGTGTATTGATAACAGAGAACTGCAAAATCACTGTTTTTCTTGATTTATTCATACGCTTAAATTTACATTCAAAACAAAGTTCAACGTTGGTAATTTTTACATCGTTTCGTACACATTTGATTTTTGGGTGTATTCGTTTTTTATTTGCATTTTTGTTGCGCACGCAATGTAATACAAATGTGTAAATTTAAAAGGATCACATTCTTATACTTTTGTAATCAAGTAGTCATTGTCCACTCGATGAGACGCTTTGTTTACATTACACAGAAAAAAATAAAAATTGATTTCAATTAAAAAATTTGTGATATTAATTAAAAATTTAATTAAATTTGCACCAATAAACAAATTAATAGTATCAATTAAACCAGTTAATAGTATTAACTAAACGTTTAATTTACTTGATTAAACGTTTAACTCACTTGATTAAATTTTTAATTAAAACTGATTTTATTTTTGATTAATGCTTTAATTGGTGAACAATTTTGGAGAATTTTTTCTGTGTAACAATAATAACAACAATAAACCACTCTCATGCTTTCTTAAAATTAACAACAATAAAAACAACAATAACAAGAATATATTGTACCTACATACAGAACTACTGTACTTTTTAAGATGAAAAAAGTCTGTTTCTATGGAAATTGTTTGTTTGTGCCTACATATGTGCGTTTAGTTTCATTTAAATTTTTTCTTGTACTACATACATAGTTAATGCTGAATGAGTAATGATTGCTTGATTTCTGGCTTTTTTGTTTGTAATTTTTTTTCTTTACCAAAACAATCATTGTCGCACCGAACACACAATCATCTTTATTAAAAAACGAAGCTAACGATGGCATAAATAACAAATCACGATGTGCATTATGACTGCAAACCAGCAGCGAATATTTGCGGTTGCGCAAGTTTGATTGTATGACCGCAAGTGAGTTTATTTGTTGCTGTTCATTTAATGCGATTTTTTTGCAATTGCACAAAGCCGTTCTCTGATTGATAACCAAGATGCTTGTATCAAATTTGGAAGCTGTGGGTGCTGCTGTTCTTCAGATAAATCGAAAAAAGGATATATAAAAAATTACAATAACAAAGGATTTTATGAGAAAAATTAGAGGCGGTCTTGCTTTTTGGCTCAAATCCCCCAACCATTTGTTTCAATAGCAAAATTTAAATTTATGTATACTAACCAAGTCCCCATTATATCTGGTGGCTTCGCAAAACCAATTTCAACAGCCAGACGGGCATCGTGATTTGAACTTCTATACTCCTAAGGTTCCAGAATATTTATACTTTATAGAGTCTAGGATCAATATTGCAGTTATTATAACAGAACGACAAATTATATCTGTGGCATTTTGACAAAACATCTTAAGTCGAAGAAAGCATAAAGCTTAAAGCATTGGGAAATGTAAGAAAACTTAAACTGTTTGTTGTTGTTGTTTTTGTTTGAGCTTTGATATTGTTACAAATAAAACTGTTGCTAATAATTCTTATTCGCTTAACAGTTTTATTTGTTTAATATCTTTAGTTTTCAGCTGCGGTTCCACATATAATGTAGGTGCTTCACTCCCAAGGTGTGAGCAACTTATAGCGCACAAATTTCATATTATTGCCAGTCAGATGTGGCACGATGAAACTACCTGTGGGAAAATCAGGAAAATCTGGCCCATCATAGATGAAAAAAAGGACACGGCGGCCATTACAGCTGTCCAGACATCATCTAAGAAACCTAATTGCGGTTATACCTGCCACTGGCCCATTGGGAGGCACACCCAGAGGCTGGGGCTCCCTTATAATGACTTATGTAGAAGTTGCGGTGATGAGGAGGAGGAAGAGTCAATGAAACATCTTCTCTGTAATTGCCCGGCATTCGCTGATCTAAGACTCGAAATGTTTGGTCGAAGAGCCCTTGGGGACAAAACTTGTCTCTCTGATGTTGATGTAAACATGATCTACTCCTTTATTGAATCGACCGGATCGCTGCATGGGAATACTAACAGCCCCGAGACGGTGTGATTAGGGATGAAACGATACCTATAAAGTATCGATACTTTTACTCGATGTGGTATCGCTCGTAAAGTATCGATACCTACTTAGAATCGAAAAAAAAGTATCGATACTTAGTTACTTGTATGGGTACTTGTATCGGTTTGTATGATAAACGAATAGAGAGCAGCATTGCAAAACGTTCTTATTAGTGTTTTAGTTCTATACAATAAAATAAGAACTTCGACCTATTAGAATTTTTGTGAAAAACGATGAGTGTAAAGATTGAGACCACTTTTAGTTACCACCTAGTGCCAATTTCCTTTCGAAAAATCTTTTTTATCTTAGGAAAGCAAATTTTAAAGAACGTTCAGGATAACAACCTTCATTCACCTTTTATTCCAGAAATCAATGTCGCTATGAATTTATCTTAAATGTCAATATGTATATTATTTCCTTTCAATAATTTCTCAAGCTCAAGGTCCGTTTTATATAAAGAATATTTATTTAAAATTTATTCAATATTTCGCTATCTCAATTAATAGCTTCTTCAGGGATTTTTCGGTTTTTTTATATTACAAACAAATTCAAAAAAAAAAAGGAAATAATATTAAGAAGGTCGAAGAAATTAAGCCAAATAATGTATGTATTTTATTTTTAAATTGATAAATATATAATAAAGGCTGGTAAAACCATAATCCATGATGTTAATTGTGAGACACACCTTAACGTCAAATTTTTTGTTTCAATATTAGACAACTTCGATTATTGAAAGGTACACAATTGAGCAGCGCGTTAAGATTAATAAAGCCTTTTACGAAAATGGGCGTTCAATCAAAATGCATTTAATGCACATCGTGATTTTTTTGGTCAGTATAATCGACGAAATGTTTCCACAATCGGGAGAATTGCGCGTAAATTTCAGCAAACCGGGTTTGTAGGAAACGGGAAAATATATGTGCATGCTCCCCAGTTAGTTCTGCGGCTGGCGGCGTCTTCGAAAATGAGGCCGGCCAAGCAATTATCGTGAATGGTGTTCGCTATCGCGGGATGATAACGGACTTCCTATAGCCAGAAATTGAGGAAATGGACCTAGACGATATGTGGTTTATAGGTGTGGACTAGGGATGCCAAACAGGACCAGGTTTTTTGAAACCCGGGATTCGGGATTTTTAATTCAAAAAAAGGGATTCCGGGACGGATCGAGATTTTTCGGGATTTCATATATAAAAGCCAATTCATATAATTATAATTTAATGTTTATGTATAAGAATTAAAACAAATTAATTCATGAAGAAAATTAAAGTCATTACAAAATAAAACTGTTTAATGTATTCTTTTAAACTAATACGGAAGTATTAGGTATTAAAACTTATAAACAAATTAATGACGTCAGATAATTGATACCTTATTTTATCGCAAACATATGCTGCCGACGAAACCAATATTCGCATTCAACACTTCTGGGTGGTATCGTAAATAAATAACTACATATATTTAATTTATTTTATCTCAATTATATTTTATTAATCTAATTAAAAAAACTTGTATGTGTCAAAAGATTTTTGGTAGTTGTTAACACCTATTTGCACAACTTGCATTTTGCGTGCGCAGTTCTATTATCATCCACTTAGAAAAAAGACCCACCATCTGATTTTGTTTTCGTGGTACATAATGCATTGCATGTAACATTTATTCACTATTGGCTTTTTTTGTAACCAGTTAAAAATTAGATTCATGGGCCAGTATGATTTAATATTAAATTTTAACTAAGCCCAAAATCTCGGGATTTTTATATCAAACCCCGGGATTCGGGACTTAAATTTTTAGAATAATCTTGGGTTTTCGGTATTCGGGATTGGCATCCCTAGTGTTTACTGGTCAAACGGTTTCTTGATACCGTTACTGCTGCTCCAGCCTTGGGAAATAATCAAAAATTTAAGATTAATTTCAATACCAAAGTTAAACGATTACTTTTGACCGATACCGAGTATTTTTTTACCGATACTACTTATTACTCGGTTGCTAAGTATCGATTACAAAAATACTTGGTACTTATATAAAAGTATCGAATATGTACTTGTATTTACTCGTATCGTTTCATCCGTATGTGTGATATGGTAACACAACGGGAACTTATTAATGGACCCACGTGAGCTGTGCTTGATCACGGCTGCCAATGGAAGCTAACCTAACCTTAGTTTTTAAAATCTTTGGATGAAGTTTCCTAATGATTTGGCCTAAGCAACCAGTGAAATGCGCCTAGGAATAGCGTATCCAACCAACAATAAATCTCAGTGTTTTTATCAAGAATAAAAATTGGAAATTTAGAACAACAAACAAAATCTTGTATATTGAAATTTTGTATTCCCACGAAAATTACTTTGATAAGAAAGCATAAAAGTTAAAAAAAAAACTCGGCTTTTATTAACCATAAAAGGCCCTAAGGGCTCGGTTATGTAATTGAAGAAATAAAAATAAAAAAAAAATTATTTTTATTAAATAATAAAATAAACCAAAATTATAGGAAAATTTCGTTTATATTACAAAATTTTAAAAACGTAAACAAGGCGAATTCATACAAGGTGGTCTTATTTTGAAAACGTTTTACAACACTGTTAAACATTTTAACGTTGTGTCAAAAATTCAAAGAAATATTTAATTTTGTATTATATTAAATTGTGTTTGTTTGAAATTTTATAACTTAAAAAAGCTTTAAATTTCACAATTTTAATCGAAAATTAAAGAATTTAGTGAAGATTCCCCAGAACCAACAGGACGGTATACCATTTTGACACAAGGTTAGTAATCAGCTGTTGCTTACGAAGCAAGATAAGTTCACCTTGTGTAAATTCGCCTTGAACGTAAACAAAAATGTTTTTTGAATGAAAATTCATATAATTAACAACAGTTTTTTAAACTTTTTAAATTTGACTTAAGAAGTTTTGTAAAAATACAGGCACCCCAACATGTTGGGGTACTTGGTTAGAAGCGGCAATGTACTACGCTGAACATCTTGATGAAGTTAAAGCCGTTGTTTTAAAACTTGAGAGTCAAGATGCCTACTCAATTGTGCAATCCAAAAAAAATATTGGAAAACACCGAACTAAGTTCTTAACTTGCATTTCTAAAATACAATTTTGCAAACATTTTGGTTGCTATAAAAAAATTGCAAACTGCGGGTTTTTAATTACAGAGAGCACTAATGCTTTATCGACAGTTTTTGACGGACTTTGCAGGATCGAGGACCAACAATATAAAAAGAAATTTGAGAAAATATTAAAAAGAAATCCCGAATATCAGCAGTTTTTGGAAATAAAATATATTTTAGAGTCTGGTACTGTTCCAAAAGATGAATATGTAAAAAGTTTGTCCTCTAAGGAAATTGTCAAATTTAAATATGCACCGTCAACCTCCGTTGATGTAGAAAGAAGCTTCTCTTTATACAAAACGCTTTTAACAGATCGACGTATAAAATTAAAATTGGAAAACATAAAAGCCCACATGATAGTAAATACAATTGTAATAATTGTGATGATTTGCAAGAATTAGAATAAAACATTTTTTAGTGCTTTTTTTTGCTTTTTTTGCAGTTTTATCAATTTTTTGTTGCGTTTTTGGTAATTTCTTTTTGCTGTAAAAGAATTGAATATTGCTTTGTTTTGTCTTCTCTGATTATAAATCAAATAGTCGGGATTGTAAGAAAAGATTAACTCACAGTTTGTTGTTGGTGTTTTGCTTAAGCTTTGATGTTATTACGGGTAAGATTTTTAAGGTTTATATTCCTATTCGCTAAACAGTTTTATTTGAATAATATATTAAGCTTTTCTAAAATCTTTGGATGAAGTTTCCTGATGATCTGGCCCAAGCAACCAGTCAAATGCCCATCTTATTCCACCAACAATAAATTCTAGTTAATCAATAGTTAGAATTGGGAAACTAGCACATTAAAACTAACTCTTATTAATAAAATTGTTCTTGTTAAGTTCTAGTTGAGTTCTAGATCAGTCCCAGTTTAGCTCTAGTTTAGTTCAAGTTTAATTCTTGTTCAGTTCTATTTTAGTTCTATCATCTGCCTTTATAATTCAAACGTCCAGACACAAAAACCTGAGAGCGTACTTCTTTATTAAATTACATTGATTTTTATTCCATTGACGACTTGTTTTGCTACAATAAGAATTCTAGGCCAAAAATGCCATTTACTTTGTCTGTCCCTTTGTCTTTGGCCATATTTTGCAATTTAACTTTTTTCAATTTTACACTTTTGTACCGTTAAGTACAAACAATAATAAATATTTGTTTTATTTTTTGTGCCAATTAACCATAATGTGTATCCTGAATGGGGAGATCGAACGGTTAGTATTCGACTGGTTTTAACCGGATATTTTAGTTTTGCCTAAGTCGGATATTTTAAAATGTCCATTTTTCGAATATCGAATAAACCGGTTGTTTAAGTAAAATAAACCGGTTATTTTAGTTTTGTGTAAATTACATACGTTTTCCTTACTTTTGTTAAAAATGTACCCGTAATTAAAGTATGGTTTTAATTGAATATGTTTTGGGAAAACTTAAACTTTTTTAAGAATGTCAAAACAAAATGTTACAAAAGGCAAAAAACATTAAAAAACACAAATTATTTAGGAAATTACATTTCGTTTTATAATGATAATATTGGTATGGTTTAATTATGTATGGAACAAACTATCGGCCAAATGAACGCCACGACCTCGGCGGCACACCTGCATCCGATGGTCTAAATTTTCGATGACTGAGGCATAATTGAGGTTCTATGCCGTTAATGTGCCGAATGTTTTTTGCTGGCTAACGACGTACACCTTTTCTTTTAAATAACACCACTGAAAACAGTCCAACAGTGTCAAATCACATGATCACGTAAGATAACTTGGACATTGAATTTGTCGCGCAAAAGAGCTAATTATTCGTTAGCTGTGTGACAAGTGGCACCGTCCTGTTAAACCACAAATCGTCCACATCCATATCTTCCAATTCGGGCAATAAGAAGTTCGTTATCATCTCACGATAGTGAACATTATTCACAGTAACTGCCCGACCGTCCTCATTTTGGAAAAAATATGGCCCGATGATGCCGCCAGGCAATAAATCGCAGCAAATAGTCCCTCTTTGCTGGTGCATTGGTTTTTCGACAATCACTCTTAGATTATCATTCGCCCAAATGCGGCAATTCCGTTTGTTGACGAATCCATTGAAGTGAAAATGTGCCTCATCACTAAATCACGAAGTGCAGGATATGCATTTTAATTTAAACGCATATTTTTATAATAAACCTGAAAAACTTTATCACTTTGCTCGATTGTGTTTCTATCCATGGTTCAAATTGAGTCAGTCAAAAATTGAGAAATGTCAAAAGAAATGCAGAAAAAAACTTGGCGTTTAGGTGTGTTTCACATTGAACATCGGCCCTTAAAATTTAACCACCCTTTATAAGCGTGTGTTCCTGAAACAAAAATTAAAAACAATTCAAAATACTACAAAAAAAAATGTTTAGCTTAAAAAGTAATAAGCAATTTGACGGTATTCTAAATTTTATACATATGTATATATTTTTACAAAGATGTAATCTGTGTAGATATTTCGAACTGATTTAAAAGATAAAAAGGGCCCTAAAGTGATAAGTTGCGAAGGTTCTTCAATGTCGCGACTTATAAATCAACTTTAATTAGTCCACAAGCTTATCATAAATATACGCCAAGTAAAACTAGACTCTGTTCCAAGTAGTTCTGAAGATACTGCAAATAATACTTTATTGAAGTATGCTGCCAAAAATTAAGCATTAGGTGAAATATTAGACTGTCGTGGGGCTGTGAACGGAATTTCCGTTAAGGGACTAAAAACTCTTAAGTAGTTTTAGCATATCTTCATGCTTAAAACTACAACATACCGGTGGAATCAACGATATGCGAAAATGCATCAGTTTTATTTATTAAAACACTAATTTAAAATAAATTTGGGCAAATATCTCTGGGAACACTTTTTTTTGTTGCAGTTTAAGTGCATTGATTATTAAAGGTTAAGAAAAAAAGTACACAGTTTAAATATAAAGTACAATTAATTTCTCGTTACAATTATATTTAAAAAGGTTTTTTTACTGCTTTTCGCAAGTGTTATCAATTTGAGACTTTTTTTGAGACAAGCAGGGCAACTGGCGCTTTAACCTAATTCGGGTACGCTGAATCCAATACCGTTATTTCGAAAATGGAGAAGGTTTCACAACGCTCATAATGTCCACAAAATGTTAACAAATTCGAAAGCATAGCCGGCCTTCGGCCGTGCAAAAGGATTTTCTACTCTATGGTATAACAAAAACCAGCTTCGCTAGCTTAAGCTTCTCTTCACAGCCGGCCTTCGGCCGGGCGCAAAGATTTTCTTTTCTATGGAATCAAAAATACCGGCTTCGCAAGCTAAAGCGTCTCTGCGTAGTCGGCCTTCGTTCGGAAACAAGGCAGATTTCAGAAGGTTTACTTAGCGAAGCAGGTACTTGTTAAACCATAGAGGAGCGCAACCGGTATTTGTAATACCATAGAAGAGAAAATCCTTGCGCCCATAAGTGTTTTCGTTAGCTGTAGAAAAAATCGCCCAAAAAAATAAATGAAAAATCGCCCCAAAAAATTCCATGTAAAATTGGGCCTGAATTCATATGAAAAGTGACCCAAAATGGATGGGCTATTTTTGGCTGTAGGAAATATCGCCCAAAGAAAAATGGCCCAAAAAAATAAATGAAAAATCGCTCAAAAAAATTCCATGAAAAATGGGCCTGAATTCACATGAAAAGTGACCCAAAATTTTTGGGCTATTTTTCGTTATTATTAGGTGATTTTTCGTTTATTAAATTTTTGTGAAAAATAGCCCAATTTTTCCAGGCCATTTTTCATTTTTAAAATTTCGTCAAAATCTTACATACTATTTGTCTAAATCAATGAATGATTTACTATACGTCGAATTCCTAAATGATATTTATAAAAATAACGGGAAATATTGCAAAAAGGTGGGATGTCATAACGTCCAGTGTCATAGTGTCCGTGGACAAGCTTGAAGGCATAGCTTACAAACTCGAAAGCATAGCCGGCCTTTGGCCGGGCGCAAGGTTTTTCTCCTCTTTGATACAACAAGTACCGGCTTCGCTAACTAAAGCTTCTCTGCACAGCCGGCCTTCGGCCGGGGGCAAGGATTTTTTCCTCTATGGTATAACAAAAACCGGATTCGCTAACTAAAGCTTCTCTGCATAGCCGGACTTCGGCCGGTCGCATGGATTTTGTCCTCTATGGTATAACAAATACTGGCTTCGCTAACTAAAGCTTATCTGCGAAGTCGGCCTTCGTTCGGAAACAAGGCAGATTTTAGAAGCTTTACTTTGCGAAACAGGTACTTGTTATACCATAAAGCAAAAAATCCTTGCGCCCACCCAAAGGCCGTTTGCGCAGAGAAGCTTTAGTAAGCGAAGCCGGTCTTTGTTATATCATAGAGGAGAAAATCCTTGCGCCCGGCCTAAGGCCGGCTATGCAGAGAAGCTTTAGTTAGCGAAGCCGGTTTTTGTTATACCATAGAGTAGAAAATACCTGCGCCTGGCCGAAGGCCGGCTATGCCGAGACGCTTTAGTAAGCGCTGCCGGTATTTGTTACACCATAGGGGAGAAAATCCTTGCGCCCAAAACTGTTTTCGTTATATGTTTAATATATGCACGCAGAGAAAAAACAACAAAACCATTTTTAAATGTTTAATTTAACCATATCATTGTCACCGACAACCATTTTATGGTAAAATAAGTTTCTTTAAAAATAGTTTTGTTGGTTGTGTGGTTTTTCTTTGCGTGTATGTAGATCTTTTTTTGTATTAAACATCTTTAGTAATTATGGACCTTATGACATTTTTAAAAATGACATGATGTCCATTTGCAAAATATCTTAATGCCCACAGACGTTATGACATTTTCAAAAGTGTCACAGTGTCCATGGACATTACGACACTGGACTTTTTGACATGCCACCTTGCAAAAAGCTATATTCTGTTTTGAGTAATTGATTATAACTATGCAGTGATTAATTAATATTTAACTATTGAATAGTGCACAAAGTTTGGCGGAGGGCTCAAATAGGTATTACTGTCCATACTGCCGCGCAGCTGTCGAAGAAACAATGCAGTTTTTTACATAAAACTTACATTTGTATGTTACTAAATTTATATGAATAATAAACACTGTTTTGCAAATTGGATAATTTTTAAATTTTTTTTGGGAAAAAATTATTTTTTTCTTTTTGGGTCATTTTGCATTTTTATTTTGGGCCCTTTTTCGTTTTTTTTTGGGCAAAATTTCATATTTAACTTTTTGGGTCATTTTTCATGTTCTTTTGGGCGATTTTTCATTTATTTTTTTGGGCCATTTTTCTTTGGGCGATATTTCGTTTTTTAAATTTCATAATGAAAAATCACCCAAAAATATTATATGAAAAATAGCCCATTTTGTCGGGCATACTATTTGTCTAAATCATTCATTATTACTATACGACGAATTCCTAAATGTTATTTATAAAAATAACGGGACATATTGCAAAAAGGTGGCATGTCATAACGTCCAGTGTCATAGTGTCCGTGGACAAACTCGAAAGCATAGCCGGCCTATGGCCGGGCGCAAGGATTTTCTCCTCTTTGATAAAAACAAGTACCGGCTTCGCTAACTAAAGCTTCTCTGCACAGCCGGGGACAAGGATTTTCTCCTCTATGGTATGACAAAAACCGGCTTCGCTAACTAAAGCTTCTCTGCGAAGTCGCCGGAAACAAGGCAGATTTTAGAAGCTTTACTTAGCGAAACCGGTACTTGTTATACCATAAAGGAAAAAATCCTTGCGCCCGCCCAAAGGCCGTCTGCGCAGAGAAGCTTTAGGTAGCGAAGCCGGTCTTTGTTATATCATAGAGGAGAAAATCCTTGCGCCCGGCCGAAGGCCGGCTATGCAGAGAAGCCTTAGTTAGCCAAGCCGGTTTTTGTTATACCATAGAGTAGAAAATCCTTGCGCACGGCCGAAGGCCGGCTATGCGGAGACGCTTTAGTAAGCGTTGCCGGTATTTGTTACAACATAGGGGAGAAAATCCTTGCGCTCAAAAGTGTTTTCGTTACATGTTTTATATATGCACCCAGAGAAAAAACAACAAAACCATTTTTAACAAAATGTTGACCATATTATGTTTAATTTAACCAAATCATTGTCACCGACAACCACATAATGGTAAAATAAGTTTCTTTAAAAATAGTTTTGTTGGTTGTGACCATAATAAAACATGTTTTTCTCTTACATTTGTAAGTTACTAAATTTATATGAATAGTAAACACTGTTTTGCAAATTGGGTAATTTTCATTTTTTTTTTTTTTTGGGAAAAATTCGTTTTTTCTTTTTGGGTAATTTTTCATTTTTATTTTGGTCTCTTTTTCGTTTCTTTTGGGCAAAATTTCATATTTAACTTTTTGGGTCATTTTTCATGTTTCATGGCGATTTTTCATTTTTTTTTTGCCATTTTTCTTTGGGCGATATTTTCTACAGCCGTTTTCGTTATATATTTACGGTCTAATTCATAAAAATTTCTTGTTTCAGCTTTAATGAATACAATAGTTATCAAACACTTTTTGTTTATAAACCATTAATAAAAAATCTAATTTATAAACGCTTAATAGGAGTGGATTAACAATTAAACATGTATATTGCTTTTGTATTGTTATGTTGGCAACATCATGATATTTTAATTGTAATTTTTGTAATAGTGATGCATACAACTAGGGATGAAACGATACGAGTAAATAAAAATATCATTAAACGAACGAATTTTAAGTGAATTTCTGTTTTGTTTTCAATTTAAAATGAATTTCTGTTTTTTAAAACGTTATATTTGAATTAATTTTATGTTTTTTTTTGTTAATAAAATACATACTATTGAAATAGAAGCAAAATATGTAAATCATTTTTCAATATCAAATTTTTACTGCTTTAACTCTGTATGTTCCAAAAGAGATTATACAGCTTTATGTTTAATGAATAATTTTACCAATTTTAACCAGAGGTTTTGAAAATAAAACCTCCTAGGTTTTAACACATATAACTGCCAAAATATGTTTTCATTTACCTGAACATTCAGGGTATAGTAGCCCTTTCTGTTTATATAATAATGGGCAAAATTTGCGCCGGTTTTTTTTTTTGATATGTATGTACGTACCAATAACGTTTGGGAAATTTTTAAATGTCTTAAATTCTCTCATTAGGATTGCTCCCTCTATAAGAGAAGAAGGCATTTTAATTTTTCTATTGCCCCAGCGAGCTAAGGCACGAGCCACTCTGGCTGAAATTCTACACACTGTTGCTTGAGAGAACCCCTGAAGATCGGCTGCATCATCTTAAGTCTACGAATTGTTTTTTTTTTTACTTCAATTTAATTTGTTACTATCGCTTTTTTGGTAATTGCTAAAATTAGTTTTTAAATTTCTAGCAGGCACATTTTTACAAAAATTTATAATAATAGTGACACCCTTTTTTAACATTTAATACCTTTTTTGATGTCTCGAATATATTTAGAGCAGTGATAGCCACTCCATAGGCTCGCGAGTAAGTCAATAATCGTATTTTTTACACAGACACGGTCGGCAATTCACATGTATACAACAACTTTGTTCGTTTCAAAACATCAGACTATCATCAGTCTCTGCGACCCCACACAAGTACATAATATCTTTGTGTGCGTGCGTTCGGTGCTTGGTTAGTTCGGGGCTTGGTTATCACTGATTTAGAGATATCTAGCTCTAGCATTTCCTGATATCCTTAATTTTACAGTTCTCATTATTTTGCTTCATTTGTCACTTTTTGTGCTATTTGAAAGACATTTTGAAATATAAGTGTAATGAATGGTAAAAAAAGAGGTTTACATTATTTGAAATAAATCTTAATAGCTTTTTATGCAAAAACTTATAACGACTTTAAGTTTTAACAGAGAACATACATAAGTATCTCCCCACGTTATTTTTTACAAAAAAATCCATCAAGCTGCTTATTTTATATAAAATTAATTCAAATATTAGTATTAAACTTTTTTATTAAAATAAATAAGAAGACAAAAATGTTTAATTTTTCATGCAATTATTAAAATTTTATTTTAACAAACATTGAAATATCAGTTTATTAAACGCTTAAAGTAGGGTAAAGGCTACAATAAATATTTCAAATATATGAAACGTTTATTAAACGTTTAATAGGCTATTAAACATTTATAAATTCTCTTTTTTCGACTTTTGCTTATTAATGACTTATAAAGCTGCAATGAAGTGTTTATGAATTAGACTGTTATTAATATATACACCCAAATTAAACCGATTATTTTTAAAATGCTTAACCGAAAACCGGTTTTTAAAGAAGCAGCTATTCGGATTATTCGAAAACCGGTTTTTGAAAAAGTCGACTAATCGATCTCCCTAATCCTGAATGTGCTGGTAATTTGTTTTTATCACACGAAATATACGAAAACAACAAAAAAAAAAAAAAATTAAGCTTAACGAACTTTTATATTAATATGAACAATTTGTTAGCATTTTTTATGTCAATACAATAAAAGAATGAAAAAACCGAAACGAGCTGTACAACATCTAAATGACCATACCAATACCAAACAACCAAACTCAAAATGGCCTAACATTTTTTTCTTTTAAAATTTCTAAAAAAAAAAATATAGTTCAAATAAACACACCATAAATAAATTTTTAAAGAAACGTGCATGTAGTATGTGATACACTGGGAAATGTTTTTGTAGAAAATTCGAATATTCATTTCGCACTTGATCATAAAGAGGGTATTAACTCTATATTAACTTAAGTGTGTGCAAAACATT
The DNA here is from genome assembly GCA_930367215.1 of Pollenia angustigena. NCBI lineage: Eukaryota > Metazoa > Arthropoda > Insecta > Diptera > Polleniidae > Pollenia > Pollenia angustigena. Next base: position 216,133,195 of record OV884058.1, on the reverse strand, counting down.
TTTAACTATGGAATCATAGTGTTTTTAAACAAATTTCAATATAAACTTAAAACAAGTTGGAGCGCCATATTCGGCTGTGCCGAATCTTTGATACCCTCCACCGACACACATAGCGGTTTTTTGCCAATCTAGCCGGACATTACTTTTTGTTTTAGCTTATATTGCTTCTTAAAAGCTATTGAGTGCCCCTAGATCGATGAAACTTGGCAGAAATATGTGATAGTGTCATAGACAGGTAAACCTGAAAAATAAATAAAATCGGACCAAGGAGGAAAAGGTTCCCCCTAGAAGAACTAATCCAACCTCTGAAAAATGCAATTTTTTTTCCCATACTTCTGTTTGGCAAATGCAACTTTTAACGTCGGCGAAAGTTAAAAAACCTAAAATTAGACCCATGAGATCGTAAAATTACACTTTTCGCCTCCGCCCCCTTTTGAGGGCGGTTACATAAAATAATATTTAAAAAAATTTAAATATTAAAAGAAATAGATTACTAACGCCTTAATACTATAAAAATTAAATTTTTGAACTTTTATGGGTAGGGTCTGTAAAAAAATTTTTTTTTTTTTGCTTATTTCCAAAACATTAATTTTTAAGATTTTATGTGACTTTTATGTATTTTATAGTATTTAATTAATCTGAAAATAATTAATATATTCGTAATTATAACTTATGTATAATAGTAACAGCAAATTTTATTTAAAATAACTTCTCATTTGCACTTAAATGATGATGAGTGCCATGGTTCTTCTTCGTCTGCTTCTTCAAAATCCTCTTCTAAATCTGTATTCTCTTCAGAGCCAAGTACAGTTGGAAGCATAAAAGAAATTGCTTCTTTCGTAAAGGGTAATGACTTTTTTTTGGAGTTGGTCTTATACTAGTAATCAGTGGGTCAGAACTGAGCAAAAGTCTATTTATAATATCTTTGTTACACTGAACCCTCGAAAACTGCCTGTAAAGCCGAAAATGTTTATTTCGTGCCTCAGACGCTTCTTCTGATAATAGCCCGATAGGCAACAATGCCTCACTCATTACAGTTGCGCCATGTATTATACACTTTTTTCCATTTTACTCTCAAAGCTTCAAAATGGTTCTGATAACAATTTTATGGTATAACCACAATATACATATATTAAAAAAACTAAGTACCTAGAGCCCAGATTTGATTTTTTATTATAAATCATTAAAAAAAAATGGCGCAACAACGCGCAACGTTTTTTTTTTTTTTTTTAATTTAAAAGTAGAGATTTCAAATTTTATCGTGATGTATAACATTTTTAAGAACTCAGCGGGCTTTACCTTCAAAAACCTTTTAATTTTTTTTTTTACAAAAAAGTAAACAAAAAAATCGTTTTTTTTTTAATTTCGAACAAATTTTTTTATCACAAAAACTTCTAATAAAATTTTTCTAAAAATTTTCATAATTAGCTGTTTATATAGTCTTTCACAGAATCAATGTAAAATCTTTATTCGTTTATTTACAAAAAAATATATTGCAAACCTCCCAAAACCGTAAAAAGTCAATGAACACGCATGCAATTTAATCAACTTTCCTGGTTTTAACAGTGTCCCAAAACCACAAATCTCAAGCAAAAGACTTGAAAATTCACTATACGATGCAGAACTTTGTTATCTGTCGAGCTGCTTACTTAAATTTTTCCATTTCTTAAATTAAATTTTTTGCTTAATATCTGGCTAGATTGGCAAAAAACCCTTATGTGCGACAGTTCGAATGTTTAAGGAGTAATATCTATATGATGTTTATTATTAATTTATCTTTATAAAAACAGACATCTGCATTAAAATTTGTTGCGGCTTAGACATATATTTAATAACTGACTGACAATCAGAAAGTTTTATGACTTTTTTTTAGCAATTTTTACGAGCTTGAGTAAAATATCATGATTCGTAACAGTTTAAGCCGAACTTAAATGATTTTCAGGAGGGGAATTTATATTGGAGCGACGGTTAGCTATGAACCAAACATCCCAAAATTCTGCAGAGTGATTTCTGGTATTAAAAGCCATAAATTTCAATACAGCGGAGAAATTAGTTTTAGCGTTTGCAGTGAGAAGGCTGCTTTAAATGGATCTAAGGGTTATTATGGATCGTATATCACAAAATTGCATAACATTTTTTCTGGCCATATGAAGCTAAGTTGGAAGAAAGTTTACCGCAATATCTATATATGCTACGGTTTTAGCCGAATTTAATTATTTTACCAGAGTGGGCTTATATGAGGTCTATAGTAAATTATGGACCGATAACCACGAAATTTATTAGTGTGATTTTTAGTAATATAAAACTGTGATTTACCAAATTTTGTTATGATATAATTATTAATTATGATTTTAGGCGCGCTTAACTGTTTTCTGGTAGAAGGGTTTATATGGGGCCTAGGGTAAATTATGGACCGATCTTCACGAAATTTTACAAAATTGTTTCTAGTCCCATAAAACTATGATGTTCAAAATTAAGTTATGGTTTTCCGATAGTATGGTTTATATGGGGCTTAGGGTAAATTATGGCCCTATCTTCACGAAATTTTACTGTTTTATTTCTAGGCCTATAAAACTCTGAAATGCCAAAATTTGTAACGATAGCGTTATCAATAAGGGTTTTAGGCGTTCTTTACTGTTTCCCGGGAGAAGGGCTTATATAGGGCCTAGGGAAAATTATGAACGGATCTTCGCGAAACTTTACAGCGTGATTTCCAGTCGAATGAAACGAAATTTTGCCAAATCTCAAATCGTTTCGTGCATTTTTCCACCATTTATCCTACTTTTTGTAACAAAATTATCAATTTTTTTTAGGTGGTGGTTCCACATTTTGATTCACAGCTCTGATCCTACCGAAGCGATTTTGCTGGATTTTAATCCCAAACTGTTTAGGGTAACTATAAGCAATTTGACACCAAGGTTTTTTATTTCTTTTTCGAAAGTGAGCGTGTTTTCAACAGACGTACAGACGGAAAGACAGACGGACATGGCTAAATCGACTTAGAATTACTCAAGGACGCAGAATATATATACTTTATGGGTCTGAGACGAATAATAAAAAAGTTTCACACGGAATGACAAACTTAGTATACCATCTTCACAACTAATTGTGGTGGAGGATATAAAAAGTATCTTAGATTAGCGGTTGTTCATTTTGGGAATTTGATGGAAAAAAATTATTTATGAAAAGAAGCAACGTTTTTTTATAAAGTTGGATAAACTTTTTTATATAGATGGATTTTTTACGTTCTTATTTATTAGAAATTAAATAAATTTAAAATGTATTTTTAGAAAAAATGTTATGGAAAATATAACTTAAACACGATTTAAGCCTACCGTTTTTTTTGTATAAATACCACAATTATGTATTTGTGTATTTTTCTTATAAAAAATTAATAATTTTTACTTTTTTGCCCATGTAAAAACAAAATTGAAGATTTTTCTCTTCAAAATCATCTGGAAACGCTCGTCATTGTCCATAATTGATACTTGTCTTATGGACATTTTTTTTTGACAATACATACATGGGGGATTCACAAGGTAGTCATAAAGTCATAAGTCTTAAAACAATGATAAGAAAATAGCTATATGAGGGCTGTGAACAACCCCCCATAATTAAAATGTCTACTGTGTTGTTACATATGTATGACAAAACAATAAACACAGCATAAAAAGTCTTAATTTTAGGACTTTTTTTGTTTGAAAACAACAAAAATTTTAGGATATTATGACAATATAACTTGATAGCACACCTTGTGAATCCCCCAATACTTTATTTATATGGAATATCAATTAAGCTAGAAAGATTGTTTATCGGGCTTTATCGTTTTTGTTTTTGTCTCACATTTCCAAAAGCAGCAGAACTTAGATAGCTACAGCTCTTAGACAAGAGACGAGTATATAATCACGCCTTATTATGCATTCAAATTGCTGTCAGGGTCTGCTGTTTGCTCTCATTCTAGGCGGCGGTTGGTTAGCGCATAGTATGTCACCCAGTTGCGAAGATCCATCATGAGATAAGGTCGTAGGAAGCTGCTCATACAAATCTCTTCCACATCTGTTTCCATTACAAAGTGGGTTTGAAATGTTATTGTGAATGAGCCACGTGTGTGATAACCAAATGTTGGGTCATTTAGATCTTATAGAATATAATGTAATATATATATATATATATATATATATATAAATTCCTTTAGTTCCTGTTAGGAGCATAGGCCTCAACAGAAGATTTCCAGTTTCTAATTGATACTGAGCTCTTTTTTTCATTCCAGCTTTTTCCTACTCGCGAAGCCTCTATGTCTAACTGTCTTCGTCAAGTGTTGGCAGGCCGTTTTCTTCTCTTATTATCTTACTAGTTCCAATACAACAACTTCTGGTGGTTTTCGCTATTTACTTCTAAGAACTTCGGAATATATTTGGCTTTGCTCAAAAGGTGAATATAATGTAGTTCTCTCAAACTTTTTGAATTGCTTTTTCCTCATAATCACCTTTTTTGTTTGAGTGTATTTTTACAATTTGCCACTTGTAGCAAAAATATTAGGCTTAAATGCGAACAAAAGTCGACGTGAATCAGAATGAAAATTGTAATAATAAAATGTATACCACAAAGAAAAAAGGCCCGAAAAATATAGAAATACATAATAAAATCCACATACTTTCAAGTTCAAGGATGTATTAAAAACTAAAAAAATAACAAAACAACTGTTTCATAAAACCTTTAAGCACGTGACCATTAACACATTTATGCCAATATTTCTTTAAGCACATCCAAATACACATTCATTTGTGCCACATAAAATTTCACAACAAAAAAACTCAACAAACGTGGACAGCTAACGACCATTAAGGACATTGTAGTCAACCGTAACCCTCAAGAAAAAAATTTTTTGCTTTTTCATAAAAAAAAAAACTAAATACATATGTACATGTTGTTGTATATTGTTATTAGCAGTTACTTAATTAAAGTTGCTAAAAATTTGTTTGTGTGTGAGGGCACCTGTGTGTGACATTAATCAAACACAATCGTAATTTCTTTTATAATTTTGTGGTTACAGTTTGTCATCAACTTCCGTTTTCGTTTGACGTTAAATCAACTAAAAACATTGTAAACAAAAAAATATTTGCTAAAAAAAAGTTACTTTAAAATGTTTCGCTTAAGAAACTAAACAAGTATGTCCGCTTTTTCGTTTTTGTATCAATAATGACTTTTAATTTACGTCATTATAAGAAGAAGAGGGGTATTGTGAAGCGTCTTAAAGAGTTCAGCAAATTTTCACAGTTTTTAAATAAACGTACTATTCAATTCTTAGTGAAACAGAAAAGGTAAGAGAAAAATACAAATGTCGCAAAAGTGGGATTAAAGCGAAAAAAGTGGTTTCTGCTAGTTGAACGTTTTGTTTTGAAACTTTATTTTTTAAGGGTAAAAATTGTTTCTTAAATCTTAAAAATCGGTTAAAATCGTAAGATAAAGACATGCCAAAACATTCAATAAAAATTTCTATAAATGTCTCTTTAACCCATTTCTGCCTAATGGGTATTAAAATACCCAAAGACAATAGAAAACTTTTGGCGAAGGACAAATGTAAGATAATTGCTTCAACTTTAGTTTTTATTTAAAAGAAGACATTAGAGTGGTTCGGTCCCCATACAAAAAAAAAAAAAGTTGAGCCAGTCATCCCCTAGGATTAAAAATAAGTTGAAAAGAATTCCAGAAATTATTTTTTTAATTTTTTGCCACGCCTCTGGATACCGCCCTTTTGGTTTTTTGTATACTGCGTCGCCATTTTAAGTCCGATCATAACATATCGCATATCGTTATTCATGGCTTGTCTATGGCTTCATTTTTGCCTTTGGTGTAATTTTAATCCCACATCAAATTCAGGGCCCCACTTATGACAGCTCAGAACGTACCACCCTAATGTCCAATTTTTGGAACGTGGCAAGAAAGCCCTTCTAAAACTTTGTACTTCTAGCCTTTAATGTGCTCACTTTTATGTCACGCCCCAAAATGAGGCCCACTTTTCTTTACTTATATGTATAAAATCGAACTTAAAATTCCAATTTTATTGTATCGTATATCATTATTGATGGCCTTACTATGGCTTAATTTTTGTGTTTGGTGACTTTTTAATTCGACATCGAATTCTGGGCGCGACTTATAACATCTCAGATCCTTCCCCCTAAAGTCCATTTTTTGCCATGTAGCAAGAAAGCCATTTTAATAATTCGTATGTCTAGGTTAAAATTTGCCCACTTTTATGCCACGCCCCAAAAGTACGCCCCATTTTGTTTTGCACCGAAATATTTTATTACACCAGGTAAATACACATCACATACAAAATCAAGAAAATTACATCAATCAGAATAAAATTTTATATCAATGAAGTATCTAGAATTGTATAAAAGAGTTTTTGCCACCCCACAAAATGCAATACTTTTTGGTTTTTATATAAACCTTTTAAAGTCCATATCACATGTTGTTGTTTATGGCTAAAATGTTACTTAATTTTTGCTTCTGCAAGAATTCTACGAAATTTAGTGACACTCAGCGTTAAATTTAATCGTTAAATCAATTTTTATTAATTAAATTTTTTTCTGAATACTAATTTTGCTGGTGCAATACCAAAATTGGCCATCAGTGTAGAAATGCAGACATTGTGGCTCCGTTCGAAATTGTCTAATTTTTGCGGCCAGGTCTTTCCGAAGAGTTCTTATAATTTCGACCGTGAAATTGTACTGAAGGGTTAGGATCCGTTTTCATTGCCATTAGTATATTTTAATGTTGTAAATAGTAACCTTCTCCTTACCACATATTTTTATGTACATCGTTTGCCAATACCCACCCGGGTATTACTGCAGGTTTATAAGCAATGATAACAAGTTTTCGTCATACAAATTTTTTTTTTTTGAAGAAGATTTCGTCATATAAAGGTTTTAATTTTTTTTTTAAAGAAAACAATTTCTAACCTTTTGTGCGTAAGAATTTCTTTTTAGCTGGAACAAATTAAAGAAACTAATTAAAGAAATATAACCGAAATGGTCACCCGGGTGGGTATTGGTAAGGTTAAAAATATACAATGGTCCTTGCCGAATTCAAAGTACATACTTAAAAACATAGCGGCTTCCGTGTATGGACTGGAGTTGGCTTTTTACCAGATATCAGAAAGGTGCATAAACTTTAACGATGAATGTCACTAAATTTAGCAGAATTCTCGAAGAAGAAGCAATATTTAAGTAACTGATGCAATTTTCTTGTTTTTGTATGTTGATCTACCTGGTTTAAAATAATATTTATGTGCAAAAGAAAAAATGGGGCATACTTTTGGGGCGTAGGCAACATTTTTAGTTGCACTCAAATGAGTGAACAAAAAAATTTTGCAATAAACTGATGGTTGCTGTTTTAAAATCAAACTATCGGGTGATATTTTAAGAGCTATAGGAAAGTTTAAAAAAAAACATATAAAATTCAGAAAAATGCATGAAATCTTTATTTGAATCGATAGTACGGTCCATATAATTTAATGTTTGAAGATTATTTCATGCAAATGGTCAATCCGCTTAGTCCAATTTTGGCATACTCTTTTCAACATTTCGGCCAGTATCTCATGAATATATGCTTCAATGTTGTCTTCCAATGCGTCAATTGAAGCGCGCATGTGTTTATAGACATGAGCTTTAACATAGCCCCACAAAAAATAGTCTAAAGGCGTTAAATCGCACGATCTAGGCAGCCAATTGACCGGTCCCGAACGTGAAATAAAATGTTCACCGAACTCGCCTCTCAATAAGTCCATTGTTAAGCGTGCTGTGTGGCATGTGGCACCGTCTTGTTGAAACCACATGTCATGAAAGTCAAGCTCTTGCATTTTGGGCAAAAAAAAGTTGGATATCATCTCATGTTGTTGAATAACAGAGGCCCAATTGCTGCGAACGGCGACGAATCGATAATTGATTGTCATTATTAACACTGGCCAATACAGCTACGACATTTTCTCCACTTCCCAACAAACACGAAGTCAAACCTTTGATATGAAATGACTTTATCATTTGACATCAAACACAATTCTCAAACGTTTTTCAATTGTTTGATTTAACATTTATCTTCAAATTGATAATGATTTCAAAATAAACATTTGATATCAAATGTTTTATCAATTTGATGTCAAATGTTAAATTCAAATCAAAAATAAACTTGGCAATACTAAAGCGAAAAATAAATGTGATCATTAAAAATGGCGATCAAAGTTACATTTTTTACTTTGTGGTAACATGTGTTTTACTATTAAAAATAAATTTTAATTTAAAGTGAACAGTTTATTCCTTGTGAAAATTAAAAATTATTTGTGAGTAATTCCAATGATTAAGAATACAAAAAAAAAGGAAAATAAAACGGGAAAGTGAAGAAAGTTTGTTGAACGATCGCGGTGCTACAATCCTCAAAATAAAAGGGAGCCAAGTAGTTTGTCTTTCCAAGAATTAGAGGATGGTGCCGAATGTTTATCTCACAGTTTATTTAAAAAAATAATAAATTTAAATTAAAAAAAATTAAATATTTTTATTTATATTCAACATTGTATTATAATCCACATTTGAAAAAGATTTGAAAATTACGTTTGAAAGCAAGTTGAAAATAAAGGCATTTTTCAATTTGAAAATGATTTCACCTTTTTGTTGAGAACGCTATGATTTTCAAATGATTTTCAAATCATTATCAAACGTTTGTCGTTTGAGAAAACGTTTGATTTCAAATCATTTTCAATTTGAAATCAAAGCTCCGTGTTTGTTGGGTTCGACCTCTACGTAAGCGTGTTGGTGGTTTAATGTCCAACAATGTAAATTTGGTGCGAAATTTAGTCACAATAGCCCGAACAGCCGCTTCAGTGGGTCGATTAAACTGACCATAAAATGGAAGAAGCGCGCGATGAACTCTCTTTACAAAGCACGCATTTTGATAATAAAATTCAATAATTTGCAAGCGTTGTTCGTTTGTAAGACGATTCATGGTTAAATTATAGACCAAACTGAAGATGTTTGACAGTCAAACAAAACACGAAACGTGCATCAGCTGCAGCCTCACTATCACTCATATTTAGTGAGGCTGCAAATTTTGAATTCATCACTCAACATCAACAAAATGTTTGCAATGTTTTTGCACTATTACTAATTGCCGATTCACGCGCGTCAAGTTTGACTCTTCTAGTGGAAGGCCAATGTACGCGGAATGCGGCTGCGGGCGGTGATCAGCTGTTTAGTTTTTCGCTTGAAATTTTTTTGTAAGGCATATGAAAGCGGTACATTTTAAATCGGCAAATGTTGAATAAGCTGTTAAAAGATGTTCAATCTATAAAAAAAAACGATTTATTTGAACATAATAACAATTTACTTATCAAATTGGATTATTTTTCCACTTCATTTGTAATGTTTTTTAAATTTCTTTTGTTAAATGATTATGTGTGTGTATGGCAACGTCTACTTCACGCGGCTTAAAACAAAAGTTGAACAAATTCAACTTTGCCGCGCGGCATCTTTTCCAAGTAATACCAAGTCTTAATTTTTGTGATGTCTTTTTTTTTTTGTATGAACATTTTTGTCAATAATGCTAACATTTTTACAATGGCAATGCTATTATTGCCCGCAGCTGCATGCCGCGTACATTGGCCTTCCACTATTCAAGTCTTGAGCATTTAGGAGAGAAGGAAAAACAGAATGCCATTACTTTTCCCCTCTCTCCAAATAACTCAAGACTTGACGAGTCAATCTTGACGTGTGTGAACCGGCACTAAGTGTGAGTTGAAACTTCAAAATGAGTGCACTATTACCATCTTTAATGAATATACACAACATCCGACAAAATTTTAACAGGACTGGACAAGTGGGCATTGCTCTACGGTGAAGGCTAAATAAGACTCGCCATTGCCGAATATCGCACACTTACCTGTTTTTATACAAAAAAGGGTACCGCCGTGATATGTTTGTGTAGGACTCATCTTTAGCAGCTTATAAATATGGAGCCATTGAACTGAATTAAATAAATTGTTAAAATAATTTTTGTTATTTTTTAAAATTACAAAATAATATTTAAATAATGTGTTGTTTATGGAATACGAGTGCCTTACTCGTCCGTTCAACTTACATTTAAAACAAACACAAATTTCGAAATTCTGTTTTTGTTTTAAATGTAAGTTGTACGGACGAGTAAGCGCTCGTGTTCTATAAACCACATATAAGTTTAGTTTATTAAAATATTCCCAATACTAAAATTATAATTTTTTTTTCGTTCTTAGAAAATCCGACTCAAATGTGCAGGATTTGCAGATTTTTCAGGATAATTTTAAAGATTTGAGACAAAAACATCGTAAGCAAATTAAAAGATCATAAAGTCGTATTTAAATTTTAGTTTTTTATTACACAAACAGGTGGCCTGCGCTATGCACGTGATAAGGATTTGTTGCACAATGGCTCATTTCATGAAGCCATAGGACCAAGTGAGTAAACTTTTTGATGCTCATCTTTTGCTTATTAGCACCGCCAGTAAGTTATTTAACCACAACAACTATATTTTTCAATTCATTATTGCATTTTAGTCAAATAAAATATTTTCAATATCTTTTTTTATTATATCTGTGGCATAAAGGAAAAAAGTGCTTAAGTTGAGTAAATGCCATCCTTGAGATCTTTACGTTTAAAAGAACACGAGGGCAAAACTTCCATTATTTTGTTCGATTTTTCGGAAAGTTTTCGATTTTTTGTTTTCAAAATAAAGTTAAATAAAACACACATAAAGCTATAATTTATATGAAACTTTTATTTTATTTTAATGCTTGGAACTTGCCATTACGCACAAAATACAAATGCCATTTAATAGACCGCGTCTAGATTGTCTGCAGTAGTCGATCCTATTAACGTAGTTGTCGGCCAATATTTGCACATTATGCGGTATCTTGGCGATAACTTGACGAATGTTAGTTTCTTAACGCTCTATAGTGAAGGGGATTATCCGCATAGGCACGGTCTTTTTCGTGGTGCCCAATGGACGTCACGAAGATGGGAAATTACGCGTTCTGGAAACTTCACACACAAAAAAAAATAAAAATTCTTAAATTTGCACCAGTAAACAAATTAATAGTATCAATTAAATATTTCTTGATGTTAACAACATTTTCTGCAGTAATGTTGTTGATGTAAGTAAACGTGTACCAAGTGAATTTGATTAATTAACAAGGTTTCGTTTAAATGTGCAAAATTCCTATTTTATACTATTGATAAACTGAAATTTATTTTAGAAGGGATAAGCTATTCCTATGCGCATTTCACTGGTTGGTTAGGCCAGATCGTCAGGAAACTTTATCCAAAGCATAGCTGGAGAATTTGGATTAGAATTAGAAATCATAACGACTAGAGAAATAAAATAATCTAATCATTAGAATTGAATTTTGATAAAAATTTCAGATTACTAATTGATTTGATTAGAAATAATCAAAAATCTAATCACAATTAGTGACGATTAGCATTTCTAATCAAATCTAATCAAAACTAATCCAAAAAATAATTGATTAGATTTCTTGATAAGATTTGATTAGAAATGCTTATCGTCACTAATTGTGATTAGATAAATAAAAGAAAAAAAAATCCATGCATTTTTACTCACCAATAATTTTGAACACTTTAATTTGAATAAAACAAAAATTACAATCTTAAAAAACAAAGATTTTACTTTCAATGTTAAGTAAACAAAAAAAGTGAACCAGCTGTGTCAAGTGTTTAGTTTAAGAACAGGGTGCACCGTATGCAATTTTATGCAATATTCAAAAACTGTTCAATTGTAAATATAGCAACAAATGTGATAAATAAATATTTTCTTTTCACAAAAATAAATAAAAATAGTTGATCTAATCAAATCTAATCAAAAATAATCAAGAAATCTAATCAATTATTTTTTGGATTAGATTTGATTAGAAATGCTAATCGTCACTAATTGTGATTAGATTTTTGATTATTTCTAATCTAATCAATTAGTAATCGTCTAAAATGGCTGACTAATCATAATTAATGGGTAATTCCATGTCAAAACGACCAAGAGTGGGACACGACCCCTTCCGATTTTAATAAAATTTGGTGAGAAGGTTCCTTTTATCATATTAGGAACATATATGAACGAAAAAATTTTTAAAATTTGTTTTTCGAAAGTTATGTCATATTCAAAATGTCATAATTTCGGAGAATTAGCCGAATGTGTTGAGCTTATTTCTTCAATATCTCGAAAACTACTTGACATACGAAGATTATTTTGATGTCATTTTAAAGAGAATACTTGGGGCTACAAACCATATATTGAAAAAAAATAAATTTTTGAAAAATGTAATATCTGCAAAATGTTAAATTTTAAAAACGGACTAACTCAAAAACCTATTTTTTTATTTGGCTGATTTTTTTTTTGTATAATACCTCAAACTGTTCTTTAAAAATCCTGAAACTTTGAAGGAGGTGTTTTTTTTCTTTTTTAAGATATGATTTTTTTCCTTTCGCAACCATTAAAAAAATAATATTAAAATAGAATTTTAATATTGTAATTTTGAGCAATAAGTACACTGTGCTAGTTGCAAACAATAGACCAGCCGCGCACGAGGCATTTTACCCTAATTGGGGACGCTGAATCCAGTGGTGCTAACCGTTTTTTTAGGTTAGCTCTTGTTTTCAAGATATACCGTTATTTCGAAAATGTAAGAGGTTGCATAGCATATATTCGCGTAACTCAAAAACGGTTTAGTTTATTGAAATAGCTAAGAAACCCGAAATTCGGCAATAAATAATAAAGTGGGGTTGGTCATACATTTGACCCATCTAGAAGCATCCTACGCGCTGTACCATACAAATATTGCGGCTTAATAAAATTCTTTAATTTGGCTCCTGCAGCGCGTAGGATGCTCCTAGATGGGTCAAATGTATGACCAGCCCCACTTTATTTTTTATTGCCGAATTTTGGTTTTTTTTAGTTATTTCAATAAACTAAACCGTTTTTGAGTTACGCGAATATATGCTGTGCAACCTCTTACATTTTCGAAATAACGTTATATCTTGAAAACAAGAGCTAACCTAAAACAACGGTTAGCACCACTGGATTCAGCGTCACCAATTAGGGTAAAATGCCTGGTGCGCGGCTGGTCTATTGTTTGCAACTAGCACAGTTTACTTATTGCTCAAAATTACAATATTAAAATTCTATTTTAATATTATTTTTTTAATGGTTGCGAAAGGAAAAAAATCATATCTTAAAAAAGAAAAAAAACACCTCCTTCAAAGTTTCAGGATTTTTAAAGAACAGTTTGAGGTATTATACAAAAAAAAAAATCAGCCAAATAAAAAAATAGGTTTTTGAGTTAGTCCGTTTTTAAAATTTAACATTTTGCAGATATTACATTTTTCAAAAATTTATTTTTTTTCAATATATGGTTTGTAGCCCCAAGTATTCTCTTTAAAATGACATCAAAATAATCTTCGTATGTCAAGTAGTTTTCGAGATATTGAAGAAATAAGCTCAACACATTCGGCTAATTCTCCGAAATTATGACATTTTGAATATGACATAACTTTCGAAAAACAAATTTTAAAAATTTTTTCGTTCATATATGTTCCTAATATGATAAAAGGAACCTTCTCACCAAATTTTATTAAAATCGGAAGGGGTCGTGTCCCACTCTTGGTCGTTTTGACATGGAATTACCCTAATACATTTTTCAGCACAATTAAAATTTCTAATCAAATTTTACTTTGAAAAAAAAAAATTAATTAATTTTTTGAGTCCCAAGAAAAACTTTGATAACTTATATGCATGTGGCAATGTAAATAAAACTGAACTGGAAAAATAAAATAAAGACATTTGTTTTTATCTTTGTTTTTTCTTTACCCACTTACAACTACATTTCGAATTGACAAAAAATCAACCAATTGTAGTCGGGTTTGTAAGAAAAGATAAACTCACTGTTTATTGTTGTTGTTTTTGTTTAAGCTTTGATATTGTTATAAGTAAAACTGGTGCTTAAAATTCTTATTCGCTTAACAGTTTTATTTGTTTAATATCTTTAGTTTTTCAAAAATCTTTGGATGAAGTTTCCTGATGATCTGGCCTAAGCAACCAGTGAAATGCATAGGAATAGCTTATCCCATCAACAATAAATTTCAAGTGTTTTTATCAAGAATAAAAACTGGGAATTAAGCACGAATAACAAAATCTTTTGAAATTAAAATTTTGTATTCCCAAAAATTGAAATTACTTTTTGATAATAAACAGGCAAGTGAACGGCCTAAAAAAACACTTAATTGACAACATCTTTTGTAAGTTGTTGTTTGTTTTTTATTTTGTTTTTCTTAACCTACTTACAACTACAATTAATGTTGAGAGAATTTCAACTAATTGTGGTGGGGAGTGTAAGATGAGATACACCCACTTTTTTATTGTTGATGTATTTTGTTCAAGCTTTGATATTGTTACAAGTAAAACTGTTGCTATAAGTCTTATACGTTTAACAGTTTTATTTGGTTTAATATCTTTAGTTTTTCTAAAATCTTTATGGATGAAGTTTCCTGATGATCTGGCCTAAGCAACCAGTGAAATGCATAGGAATAGCTTATCCCATCAACAATAAATTCCAAGTGTTTTTATCAAGAATAAAAACTGGGAATTAAGCACGAATAACAAAATCTTTTGTATTCCCAAAAATTGAAATTACTTTTTGATAGTTTTAATAAATTTTTTTTCAATAAATGGTATTTTCAATTTTAATTAAGGGGGTAATTTTGTTGTTCACTTCACCTTGCGTTGAGAAAATTTTCATATAAAATTTTTTGAAATTTTTAAAATTCAAAAAATTTTATATGAAAATTTTCTCAACGCAAGGTGAAGTGAACAACAAAATTACCCCCTAAATTTTACTAAACTTTTTTTTCTCAAAAAATATTTTTTATCAATATTCAACATTTTTTATTTTTCGAATTTATTCTATGAGCTACATTCAATTTATAAAGTATCACTATCCAGTGTGACACAAAGAATGCTGACGAAGGCCGTAGCGGGCCAGAAAATGCATTACATTCTGCTGGTGTTTAATAATTGTAAATTTTTCTGTACATACAATATACCTCATTGCTTTCCAAAGGAAAGCTAAGGTAAAATGTGACAAGAAAATACAGGCGGCATGAAATAACCCCCCAAAATATAACCCCCCAATAAAATAATGAAATAACCCCCCAAAATTTTGTACAGAGAACAACAAAAACGATTTTTGGGGGGTTATTTAATTTTGTTTGGGGTGTTATTTCATTTTTTTAATTGGGGTATTATTTCATATGAAATTATCCCCCAAAAAATCGTTATGAAATAAAGCCCCAATATATTTTTTGGGGGATTATTTCATTTTCAACTTTATAATGAAAACGTTTTAGGCGCAAGGATTTATCCATTTTGGTATACACCAGCTTCGATAAAAAAAAGCTGCCCTGCATAGCCGGCCTTCGGCCTGGCGCAGTAGTTTTCTTCTATAGGGTATACCAAATACCGGCTTCGCTAACTAAAGCTTCTCTGCGTAGCCGGACCGAGTCGGTATTTTTATACTATAGAGGAGAAAATCCTGGCGCTATGCAGAGAAGCTTTAGCTAGCGAAGCCAGTGTTTGTTATCCCATAGAGGAAAAAGTCATTGCGGCCGGCCGAAGGCCGGCTATGCAGAAAAGCCTTAGTTGGCGGAGCTTGGGTTTGGAATATCATACCATGATATATATCGCGTGATTCTTTAAAGCAAAACTGTATAATTTATTGCATTACATATATTGGGCCTTTATTTCATTTCAGAATTTGGGGCTTTATTGCATATGAAATAAGGCCCCACGCTTTGGAGGGTTATTTCATTATTATTTTGGGGGTTTATATTTTGGGGGGTTATTTCATGCCGCCGAAAATACAATTGGGGTATTCACAAGGTGTGATTTTATGTTATATTGTCATAATATTCAAACATTTTACAATGGTTTTAAAATATTGTTGTTGCTTTGTAAACAAAAAGTGTCTTAAATTAATAGAACGTTGCTTGCTATGTTTATTGTGCCGTCGTAATTAATCAGAAGAGACCAGAGCTGAGCGGCTGAGCCGTACCGCGTTAGTTCTTGTAGCTGTTGATGGTATAATTTTATCCGGCTAACATCAAAATTTGACCTGCGGCTAGCAATTTTTGCTACAAATCACTTGCGTCATCAAATAAGATCGGCTATAAAATTTATTTCTGATTAGCGTCAGCGAAATGGAAAATAGTCAGGGAAAATATAAATTAATTTATTAATTCATGGAAAAGAATTAAAAAATATTTTGATGTTAGGTAATTATTTATTTTTTATATTTGTTTTAAATCAGCTGATTTAAATTCAAAATAGCATAATAAATTATGAGGGGTTGTTCACAACAGTCGTATTTTTTCATGTTATTATTTTAAGACATATGAGTTTATGACACCTTGTGAATCCCCCAAATATAATAGTCTGGTAGTGTATAAAGTCATATCTGAAAAATTTAAGGAATAGGACTATGTAAAACAAAAAAAGCTTTATAAAATACATAACTGAAATTGAGCTCATAGAATAAATTCGAAAAATAAAAAAAATGTTGAATATAATATAAAGTAACCTTAGAAAGGAAATAATTCCCAGTTTCTATTTTTATCAAAAAGAGATTATTTTTTATTAAAAAAAAGTTCTTTCTTAATATGTTTTTCACAAAACAGATATTTTCATTAAAAGCACGTACTTTTTTTTAAATGGATACTTGCACTTACAATTCATATTGAAAAAGGGGTAACACTTCGAAAGTTTTCTTTTCGAAAATCTGAGTTTGCGGGTGAGAATGGAGAGAACATGCTATTATTTCAGAGTATGAACCCAGACTGCACATGGATATTGTCAATGAAAACTTGTGTTGCATTAAAAGCGAATATTGGTATTTTCACAGGAAAGTTTACTTTTTGTAAGGTTACGGCACCAAGAATCTTAAATTGTTTCTCAAAGAATAATTTCTATATTATTTAATTTTTTTTTTTTTATTTTGGTGTAAAGCCCAATTTAGTGAATGAGAGGAAAACTTTGAGCAATATGGGTCTAAAAAACAAGATGAATTGAAGAATTTTTTAATAAAATTAATATTTTCTAAAAAAGAATATATTAATACATTTTCTTAAAATTGTTATTTTTACTCAAATCGATATTTTAACTGACAATCGGTATTTAAAAATCGCCACTGTTAAATATTTTTATTTGATGAAAATATGACAAGCAGTTAGGACGTATCAACTTTTTTGTAGTTTTTAATTTGACAGTGTTTTAAATCCCCTGAAGATGACCATCGATGCATGGTCGAAATATCGGATGAAAAATAAAAATCAAAATTAAAAATACAAAAATTTATGGATTTTTTATTTATAATTTTTATATGACCTTAAGCCAAACAAAAAACAACAATATTTTTACTTTAAAATAATTATTTTTACTTTAAATTTTAGAAAATGTTCAAGTATTTGGTTGATATATCAAATTTATTAAGGTTGATTTTTCACTTTTGTAAATTTTTGAAAAGAAATCTTCTTTTAAAAATGCTTTTAGTTATAAAATATTTTGGTGGCTATAAATACTTTTACTAAAAAACCTCGCACAACACATCTTAAATTTATTAAAACGCCAACTAGAGTTTTGTTATTCCAATTCAATTAAGTGTACCCTTTTTGATGTTCATGTTAATTTTTTTTAATTGCTTTTTCCATTCGCCTACCAACCCATTCAATGGCCCACAGTACTTGTGATGGCCCAATGTTTTTGCTTAATGCCTGTACGTGGAATCCTTAGCAAATCTGCAAAAAAATTATCCTTTAGCTGGAGTAGTTTTCGGACTGGCTATTGTTTGTTCTATATGTTGACCACCATACTGGATATGTTGTTAACAATTAATATGATCGGACATGGTAAACTGGATGTGCGAAATATAGGTGAGACAAATTGACAGACAGACAGGCACAAGAATACTGCTTGCCTGGCTGGTGAATGTAAATCAAATTCTTTGCGATAAAACATAACTATTTACAGAGCCATTCATTTTTCATCTCTCTATTTTCCTGGCATCAATTGGATTTTTACGTTTGGCTTCGAAGTGGCCACAACTAATGCGTCGCTGGCAGGAGGTGGAAGAACAGCTGCCCGCATTTAAAAGTTGGCGTGAACGAGAGGAATTATCGCACCGGCTTAAAACCTTAACGTTTGTTTTGATAACGTTATCCTTAGGTAAGCACTAGCGAGTAACAAAATTTAAATAGAAAAATGTTAGCAGGTAAAAAAAGAAGAAAACGTTAATACCCAGCGGTAAAAAGAAAGAATATAGATGCCTAATAGAAGGCCTTATTTAGCAGAAACAAGCACTCCTTGCTACTTGCTTTACTTACAGAAAAAAATTTGGCACCAGTAAAAGCCTTATTCAAAAATAAAATCAGTTTTAATTAAAAATTTGATCAAGTGAATTAAATGTTTAATCAAGTGAATTAAACGTTTTATCAAGTGAATTAAACGTTCTATCAAGTGAATTAAACGATTAATTGATATTATTACCTTGTTTACTGGTGCAAATTAATATTGTCAATTAAACTTTTAATACACTTGATTAAAAGTTTAATTCAATTGATTAAACATTAAATTCCCTTGATTAAATTTTTAATTAAAACTGATTTTATTTCTGATAAAGGCTTTTACTGATGCAATTTTTTCTGTGCTTATTTATATTTTACACAGGCTTTCATTGGAGTTAATATAAAGATTGTTGGTACACAGAAAAATTTCTCGCAAATTTCTTTCAATTAAAACATTAATTAAAAATAAAATCAATTTTAGTAAAAAATTTAATTAACATAACTGAGAAAAATATAAACAAATATTTTATTGATACACAGAACAAATTATAAGTAGTTTTTTATCAATTAAAAATATTATTTAAAAAGTATTTAAACTAAATTAATGTAATAATTGAATAAATTATTTTTTTTGTTGAACAAAAATTTAAAATATAGTTTTGATTTAATTATCATTTTAGTTGTTTTGAAATAAATTTTGATTAAAAGTTTAATTCACCTTATTAAATATTTAATTAAAACTGATTTTATTTTTGATTAATTCTTTTACTGTCACAAAAATTTTTTTCTGTGCATGTTTGCCAAGAATTGTTCAATTATATAATTCATTGGTGAACATTTATTTTTTCAGTTATTTTTTTACTATAAATTAAGTTAAAACACATAAATTTAAATGTTTGTGCATATGTTGTGTATTTTTTAGTTTATGCAATTAAATTTTTAATTGACAACATTTTTGTATCACGGCTCGAATATAAAAATCCGTTTATTGATATGATCAATTCTTATAGTAAATTATTAGTAAATAATTTAGTTGTTTGAACGGATTGTTTAATTAATCTTGTAGTAAATTATTAGTAAATAATTTAATTGTCTGAACGAATTGTTTAATTAAAGTCGATT
The DNA here is from genome assembly GCA_930367215.1 of Pollenia angustigena. Lineage (NCBI taxonomy): Eukaryota > Metazoa > Arthropoda > Insecta > Diptera > Polleniidae > Pollenia > Pollenia angustigena. The sequence goes on along the minus strand of OV884058.1, from coordinate 216,113,648 downwards.
TGCTATTTTTATGTGCGTCGATAAAATGATCGCGATCATCCCTTAAATAATTAAACAATTCTTTTACAGCTGAGAAAATTTTAAATGTTACTAGGTTCATCCGTAACGTCACGTCATGTTTATGTAAAAGTACCTATTTATACATTAGCTTGGCAGGGAAAACGGTACATCTGATCCGCAACGATTACATTTACGTAAGAGTAACTAGACTAGAAAAATTTAACAACTTCTTCCCCTTTCGAAAGAAGGGAGTAACGAATGCCACTAGGAACAAGAAAAAGTTAAAGCTGGACGGAGCTGTTCTCTTCTTAAGGAAGGCAGTGTAGAATGTTTAATGAATATTTTGGAAGGCCTATTTAATTTATAACTTGTAGAAGGCAGATTTCTGAAGGCAGGATATCATAAGAAACGAATATATTAGAAATTAGTATAGAGTAGGGTATTCATTCGGTCAACCGTCAACCGGTTAACCGATTAATTACTACCCGATTAACTGATCGGTTAATTTCAAATTGGCTTTTTTCGATTAACGATTAAACCGGTTAATTTCTTCATTTTAACCCATGTTCCGCCGACCGATGACTTAAATTACAATGTTTTTTTTATCTTCATCATCGATCAACAGGAATGTGGCGAAAAATGGGTTAAATATTTGATTGCCAACACCTTTTTTTGTTTCACGTACTTTTTATATGTATGTGTTTAGATATTTGTTTCTTCTCATATCAGTCTTTTAACAGAATTAACCGAAACAATTAGAAGTGTTAAAAATTTAAAACAACTTTAATGTAGGGCTGCCAGATGTTTGAACCTATCAACCAGGACACATGGAAAAAATGGATAAAAAATTATACCAACAGAAAAGTTTTTTTTAATACATATGTATGAAGTATAAAGCACTCTAAATACTAAAAGGCCACAACTCAAAATTTTTCAAAAATGACTTTTTTTCATAAATTAATTCTCATTTCACATCTCTAGCTACTTACAAAATTGAAAAAGGCATAGCAAAACTTTCTTCAAATTGGACTTTTTTAATAAGGGAACTAATTTTTTTTTTTTTTAATATTATCACCATTTTTACATAAACAGTTTTTTGGCTCTCCTGAAAATTGAAGAATTTTGAGTTGTTACAGTTAAGTGTTTAGGGTGAGATATGTAAAAACCATCCAGTTTTTATTTTTAAATCCAACAATATATATAAAAAAAAATTAACGTGTACTTCATGTACATAAAAACGATGAAAAATAATGAAAAGTTAAGCTAAAAATGTTCTAAACTAAAATAATTTTCAGAAGATTGCACTTTTTCTAGAACTGCATTTCGGTCTTTGATACAGTTTTAAAACAGGCAGCATGTCATATTAAAATCAAACTTACATTGAATAAAACTCTCCAGTGTTTCAGTCTTTAACGAGTTTCTTTCCTTTGTCCATTGAGCAGACTAAGTACTCAACTTGAAAAAAATCAAACTCTTTTGATTTTTCTTCAACCAACTGGACAACTGTCAATCTAATCAATTGCCTAATCCATACACGCTTTGATTGAAACGTGTATAAGCTGCCTTAGAGAAAGCAATTTGTCGGTTTTCGATTGCACAGTATTACTTTTTACAGTAACTAGTTGATACAAAATTTGAAAAAGGATTGACTATCATCTAATATTATTGAAAGCCTTTACCAGCTTTACACCAGATAACAGTTGAATTTAATTAAAGTTCTATTTACAATTACCTTATGTTAGCAGTGTTATAACAGAAATCTTAAGCTTTGTTGACAATTTAAACCAGTAAAAAACAAATTAGTTTGTCTTGACCTGTAAAAAAAACCAGGACAATTTAATAGTGGACCAGGACACCAGGACAAGTAGTCTAAAACCAGGACAATCCTGGAAAACCAGGACGTATGGCAGGCCTACTTTAATGGCATAATGGAGTATTTTATATGTTAAAAGAAATCCTGGAAAAATACTGAGAAATTAGACATTCATCTACGATAAGTGAAATAATATTTTCCAAGTCAAATTTTGTTAAACTAAAGGAGTTGCTTTAATCCTAAACATTTAAAATAAATAACTTTTCTTAAAGATTATTTTATAAGATCTCCTTTAACTATTCAAATAACTAATAAAATTATCTCAGTTTATTTTTGTATAAATATGTAAATATTTGGGGGATTCAAAAGGTAGTCATAAAGTCTTATGTCTTAAAATAATTACAGGAAATATATATCGTCGGATTAATATGCAAAACGGCTAGATCCACTTTTTATGTAAATTGAGATTTTGATGCCGTGTGGTAGAGAAAGATACGCCTCGTCGACCAGCATGTAGTTTTTCTTCTATTTGAGTCTTGAAGTTTGTACAACTTACTGTATTTTTAATTTTCTATCAAGCTTCAAATAGGAAAAATAAAAAGTTTTTTTCTCTCCTGTAAAATGTGCTAAAAGTGAGTTAGCAGGTTTGCATATTAAGCCAACGATATGACTGTTGTAAGCGACAGCTTATAATTTAGATTTCTACTAAACAGCTATGACGAATCAATAAACACAGCATTACAATTTTTATTTTGTTTGAAACACTACAATATTTACTTTAAACAATTTAAAAATTTTATTTAGGATATTATGACGATATGACTTGATACCACACCTCGTGCATTGATTTTAAAATGCATATTACATATTTATGAATTGTTTTTTTTTTTTGCTTGCTCGTTTTAGTTCAAGAATTGTTATGTTTGGTATGTTATTGTTTTTTTTTTTTTACTTATAAACTCCAAGTAATAAGCAATTAATGCATTTTTATATATTGAAATTACTTAATTTATAAAAAAAACTTCATTAATCGGTTAACCGATCAAAAACTAAATTAACCGATTATTAACCGGTTAAACCAAAACCTCGGTTAATTAATCGAGCGATTAAAGCAAAAGGTCGATTAAATGAATACCCTAGTATAGAGTCCTGCAACTTGCGGTCCTTTCATTATTTACCGCTGGGTATTTTTACTTAAGTTAATTGATACCAACGTTATGATATATAAATGAGATATTTCTTTTAATTTTATTTAAGCCGAACATTTACTAAGCACCATTTCCGCCATACATTTCGCCAACTATTGCCCTTCTACCAGTGATCCCATAGAATCGTATTTCCGTAATGTCGTCGATCAAATATTTAAAGTTTTCGACTACTCTCCGTGGCTCGCTTGGATGGGTAAAATACAAAATATTCTCTTGACTTTCGGCTGGACTTATATGGATGTGTTTGTTATGAATGTGGGAATGGGACTGTCGTCCCTGTTTAAAAGGATTCAAAGCCATATGGAATCTGTTCAGGGATTGGTAAGCCGTCTTGTTTTTAAAGTGTGTATAAATAATATTGTTAATGTGGAACGTTTGCTTTTTCAGTCAATGCGTGAATCATTTTGGGCCAATTGTCGTTATCAATACACCTTGGTCTGTGATTTAATCGATGAAGTAGATGAAGCCGTTTCCGGGATAATAATGCTTTCGTTTGCCAATAATTTATATTTTGTGTGCATTCAGTGCTTGAAAAGTATTAAGTAAGTGGATAAAACAGGGTTTAAGAAATGAATCACAGCCGCGAATAACGTTTTAAGTTATAAAATAATAATTTTTCAGGAGAGCAAAAAAACGTTTAAAAAACTTTTTTTTCTATTATTAAAAATAATGACAATAAAAACTTTTATGCAAAAGGCTTTCAAGACACTATTCCGCACTGCAAAACCATTTCGGTTACATCATTTTTATAGTAACTTGCAACGTTCTTCCACTGGCTGACAATTTTGGTTTTTGATGTTTAAACTGTGTAAGAGAGTAAGAGAATAAGGTTAACGGTTATCTGCTAAAAAACAGTTTTTGCAAAATGTGGCGTTTACAACGTTATTCGCGACTGTGCTTCAAATGTTGCAAAAATATTTTATTGTTGAAAATTTAAAGACTGTATCAAGAATTAAAGAAATATTTTTTAGGTAATACCGTTACAAAATAATTCCTTATTTCCGAAGAAGTTTTTACAGATAATTTCATTGAAATTCACTTTTTATTAAGAGTTTACATTTTTATGGAAAACTTATATTTTGTTTCTAGTGGATATCAATATTTATTTTAATTAAAAAGTAAAATTAGTTTTATGAAAATTCTATATTTTTACATAAAACGTAGATTTAAATAGTTGGGTCACTTGACATGAAATCCCCCATATATATTTTCTTTTAAAGAAAATCAATACTTTTACGAAACTTCGATATATTTGAACGAAAATAACCAAAAATTTATGAAAATCAATATCCTTGGCTGACGGCCAATTTCACCAAGTTCAGTTAAAACTTACTGTTATGTACTTTAACTTCCAGTGAACAATATGTTTTTGAAAGTTATAACTGATATTTAATTATAACTGACTTTGGTGAAATTGGCCGTTTATTCGTTATGTTACCGGCGATCGGATTTCCTTCAAGTTTTATCAAGCGTCGATATTTGTATTAAAAACCTATATTTGCACTGAAGTTAATAATTGCACAAATTATCGATATTTTCCTTAAAAATCAATAACTTCACTGCACGCAGAGAAAAAATATGGTTGGGCATGGTTACGGCCAACAACACTATGTTTAATGCAACAATATATTGTTGTCGTACACAAATAATTGTAATATTTATTTAATATCAACAATATTATAGTTACTGTAAACATACCAATGTTTATCCGTATTATGAATTTGAGTATTGTTGACCGAAAAATAATTATTTTTCTAACAACTTAATTATGATAACTTTCTAAACATATTATATTTCTCACAACCATATCATGATATTTAATAGCCATAACATGATAACTTTCAATACATTTATCATATTATGTTCAAGATGCAATCAAACTATTTTTACTCTAATCATATTATGTTAGCGCCATTTGTAAAATAATTTTGCAGCAGTTGTGTCGTTTTTTTTTATTTGTGAGCGGTTAAACAATTAAAAGATAAAATTCCATAAAAAATAAGTCTAAAGAAATTAAAAAATTAAAATATTAGCGGAGTTCATTCAAGTATTAGTGATGTAATAGTGCAAATGCAAAATATCATAGTTTTTTTGTAAAATCCAACAACAAAACACACAGAGATTTCGTTATATTTTTTAAAAGTGCTACGATATTTCATCAACATCTTAAAATCGAAAAAATGGACACACGCGGTTGCCCATGAAAAGCACAGATTTTTCATTTGCTCTTTTGCAAGCCTTATATTGAACTCCGCTATTTGATTAACATTAAGAAAAATTGTAAAAAGTCACAAAATAAAAAATCGATGCAAAAATATTTAATTTTATTTTGTATTTTTATGACAGCTATGAAAGGTGCTGTATCATAATATGATTGCTTCTAAATTTATTATGATTAACATGATGATAATATGATTACTTCTTAACTAAGTATGATTAACAGAATAATAATATGATTAAGGGAAAAATATTATGATGACATATTACGAGTATATTTAGTCATAATATGATTCAATAATAATCTTAATATGGTGACTACATCATGAATCTTATCATAATATGTTGCTCTTAGAATATGTTTACCACAACCATGTTTTTTCTTTGCGTGTGAAAATCGATATTTGTATTTTAAATCTACGTTTTTTAGGTATATCGATGATTCGATTTAAGCTAATATTTTTAATGAACAAACCGATTATTGCACTGAGAATCTATATTTTCACTACAAATAATATTTTCGCTAGAAATTTACACTTATCGATATTTTGACTTTAAATCAATATTAAGGTGAAACCTTAAATTTTCAATGACAATCGCTTATTTGACTGAGAATCTCTATTTACATATAAAACTATATTTGGATAAAACCTAATATTTTTAATGAAAATAAATTTTATTTAACTGAAAATCTGTATATTCTATACACACTAATTGATAATTTCACTGAAAAATCAATATTTTCAACAAAAACCAATATTTAGAAGAAACTTAAAATTTTCAATGAAAATCGATTATTTAACTTAGAATCTATATTTTCAATAAAAATAAAATTTTCGCTACTAATTGAAAATTTAAATAATAACCGATAATTTCGGTGAAAAACGATATTTCGATAAAACTTAAATTGTTTATAGAAAAAAAATTCATTGAGTAGATTCTCAAAGACTTTTCCCAATTTGATAATTACACTAAAAATCAAAAATTTCACTAAGTGATAATGTAACTGAAAATCGATATTTTTACTTAAAAACGATATTTAGGTAAAACTTAATATTTTAACTAAAATTCAAAATTTTTGGTGGAAATTCTTATTTAATGACTGAAAATCAATAATTGAAGCGAAAATCTAAATTTTTACAAAAATAAAGGTTTTCAATGAAAATTTACATTTTTACTGAACCTAAATTTTTGACTTAAATTAAATGAATATTGATTTCTCTAAAAAATCGACATATGGGCAGTTCCACAGAAAAGTCTACTTTTTGTCAAGCAATGAAAATTGTTTCGCAAAGAAAAATGTACATATGGGCAAATCCTGCATGACGAACGCTACATTCGCATGCGTTTTCTGATTGAAATACAGTAGAATCCCGATAATTCGTAATCGCAAGGGACTGACCATTTCTTACGAATTAAAGGGGTTTTCGATTTAGCGGGGTTTCGATTTAACGGGGTTAAAATAAAATAAATACGAATAAGCGGGGTTTTTGAATTTATTTACTAAAACAATAAAAAGTATATAAAAACAACTGTTAAAAATAAAATATATAAAAATTATACATAAAAATGATTCATGTTACAAACTGATTTTAAGAATATAAACCCACACACAAGCAAAAAACAACGCAAAAATAAAATAGTGGTAAATAAAAAATCATTCTTTCCATGTTTCTGTTGTTTTTATTACGAATTATAAGTGGTAGTAAGCAAACAATTACCATTTATAAGAGGTAAAGAAGATTTTATTTTACAAAAAAATTACGAATTATCGAGGGGACCAAAATGTATGGAAATTTTACGAATTAACGAGATTTTTTCAAGGGACCGACAGTTTATTACGAATTATCGGGAATTACGATTTATCGGGGTACGAATTATCGGGATTTGACTGTATAAAAATTTTTTGGTCTTTCAAATTTAGTGACATTAATATGTACTTACGAATGGCATATATCATAATTTCTCAGCAAGTATTTGTTGCGAAATAATTGATCACAAAGTTTTGTGACGCACGCTACAAAAAGTGGAAGTAACTTCAAAGGTTGAAGTGCGTTTTCCTAATTTTTAGCGAATTTGGCATGATAAGGTATACAAAATCTAATTCCTAAAATAATGATGACTATAAGAGAATTCTAAACGCACTTATTCACTGCCAAAAAATATTGTGATTTTTATTATATTTTTATGAATTGCATTTCAACTTTATTTTTAACGAAATTTACATTTTGATAAGTCTGCTCAAAGTGCTATTTTAAGTACAAAAATCTCCTAAAATAATGCTAAATTCACGTATAACATTAAGAGATCAGGGGTGGGGTAGGATTTGGTAAAAATTATTGCATTAATGGTCATTGAAATACATATTTTTTAATATAAAAACGAAATTATACATCTAGTCTTATATTCCATTGAAAAAAAATTCAATTGAAAAATTTTTGCTTGGTGGACTGTTTCTGGGATTTGCCCATATACAGAACTATTGACTTTTTTGAATTAGACGAATTTTTATTGTTGTTTCAATTAAAAATTCACGAGCTATAATTTTTATTTTGAAAAAAAGGCAGTAAGGCCCGTTTTCACAACTTACCGATAGCTAAAGGTAGGATTTTATCGGCCGTATAAAAAGTGTTCCACTATTACAATTTTAATTTTACCTACCAGGTAGGATGAACCTTAATTGTCTTTATCGCTCAGTTTAGATTAAAGTATAGTTTTAATAATGGAACACTTTTTATAAGGCCGTTTAAAGTCTACTTTAAGCTATCGGTTAGTTGTGAAAACGGGCCTAAGTCTGTTTATATGTAATGGGTGATTTTTTAAGAGCTATAGGAAAATTAAAAAAAAACACATAAAGTTCAGAAAATGCATGAAATCTTTATTTGAATCGATAGTACGGTAGGCGGTGCGCAAAATGACCCCAGGAAATATGGCCCCAAAAAGAAAATGAAAAAGGGCCCCAAAATTTTACATGAGACACAGCAACACGAAATTTTGGGGCAAATTTTTTGTTTTTTTGGGGTTATTTTTTATATTTTCGTTAGGGTGTTTTTGCATTTCATGTGGAATGAAAAATGACCCCAATATCCAGGAATGAAAATTGGCCCCAAATTAAATCACAATTTTTACTTTGGGGCTATTTTTCGTTTACTAATAAAAAATGCAAATTTAAAGAAATGAAAAATCACCCCAAACATTTTAAAACAAATTTTATAAAATTCTAAGTAAAAGTTTCTAGGGATAGTACAAAAAATCCGAATTCTTACACCAAAGTAGAGAAAATCCTTGCCGGTTATGCAGAGATGTTTGCTTAGCGAAGCCGGTGTTTGTTATACCATAGATGAAAAAATCCTTTCGCCCGGCCGAAGTCCGGCTATTTAGAGAAGCTTTACTGAGCGAAGCCAGTGTTCGTTATACCATAGAAAAGAAAATCCTTGCGACCGGCTGACGGCCGGCAATATAGTGAAGCTTTAATGAGCGAAGCCAGTGTTCGTTATACCAAAGAGAAGAAAATCCTTGAATCCGGCCGAAGGCCGGCTATATAGAGAAGCTTTAGTTAGCGAAGTCAGTGTTCGTTACACCATAGAAAAGAAAACCCTTTTGCTCGGCCGAAGTCTGGCTATAACGTGAAGCTTTAGTAAGCAAAGTTAGTGTTTTTATACCATAAAGAAAAAAATCCTTGCGCATGGCCGAAAGCCCAACCATGCTATCAATCGTACGATTTTTAAATCCAAACCTATACATTTATTTGGATTTTGTAATCGGAATACTAACTTTGGGATTTTCAGTTTCGGGCATATGAACTCCACCGAAAATGTTTAATGCAACTTTTTTTCTGTTCTTTTTTTTGGGGCTAAAATTCATTATAAATTTTGAGGTGATTTTTCATAATGAAGAATTACCCCAAATTTGGGCTCATATTTCATTTTATATTTAGGGTTATTTTTCATTTTTTTGGGGTAATTTTTAATTAAAAAAATGGGATATTATTGCATTATGAAAAATAGCCCCAAATTTGGGGTCAATTTTATTTTTTGGGGCCATATTTCCTGGGGCCAAATTTCGCAGTGCTAGTACGGTCCATATAATTTAATGTTTGAAGATTATTTCATGCGAATGTTGACCGTGACTGCGCCTCAAATGGTCCTTCCGCTTAGCCCAATTTTGGCATACTCTTTCCAACATTTCGGCCGGTATCTCATAATAGCGGGATGTGTGTATAGACATGAGCTTTAACATAGCCCCACAAAAAATAGTCTAAAGGCGTTAAATCGCATGATCTAGGCTGCCAATTGACCGGTCCCGAACGTGAAATGAAATGTTCACCGAACCCGCCTCTCAATAAGTATATTGTTAAGCGTGCTGTGTGGCATGTGGCACCGTCTTGTTGAAACCACATGTCAAGTCAAGATCTTGCATTTCGGGCAAACAAAGTTGGATATCATCTCACGGTAGCGCTCACTATTCACAGTTACGTTACGATTCGCATCATCTTTGAAGAAGTACGGTCCAATGATGCCACCAACCCATAAACCGCACCAAACTGTGACTTTTTCTGGATGCATTGGTAGCTCTTACAATGTTTCTGGCTGATCTTCACTCCAAAATCGACAATCCTGCTTATTAACGTACCCATTGAGCCAAAAATAAGCTTCGTCGCTGAACACAATTTTTCGATAAAAAAGTGGATAAACTTTCTTAACAGAGCACGCATTTTGATAATAAAATTCAATAATTTGCAAGCGTTGTTCGTTTGTAAGACGATTCATGGTTAAATTATATACCAAACTGCAGATGTTTGACAGTGAAACAAAACACGCAACGTGCGTCAGCTGTGTAAACAAGTGTTGCCAAAAAGATAATAGCTAAAAAATCACCCGATATATATTATATTTTACTGAAAATATCGAGTAGCTAGTGTTTATTTTATAAACCCTTTTTTTAAATCCACAAGGCCTGCTCGCTCCATTCCATATTCATATCTTTTTTACACACGTTGTCATTGCCAAGTAGGCCTTCCGCTCTCGCTTCTTTATCAGGTACATAAGAATGGTAACGGGATCAAAAAAAATTATTATTTTGCTTTTGCTTGTGCAAAAAACAATACAAAAAAGTTACTCCTTCTCATAGAAGCGAGTGTGGAAGGTGTATCTTATCTTTTATACCAAAGAGCCGACGCCTTTTATAAGGCATCCTTTAGCTGTTAGATAAGAATAGCAATTAAACCGAAAAAATGTTTAAGCAGGCCTTAAAAGAACTTGAATTCTGTGTTATAGACACAATTGTTGTGTGTTGTGTATTCTTTCACATCAAATTTTCATTACGTTGAATTGTTTTTTTTTAAATAACACTACTGCTTAACACGGATTTGTTTGAAACCAACTGCTGTTTAACATTGATTTGGTTTGGTATCATTCAAACTGATTTAAAAAAATACAGTGTTTGAAACAACAACTGGAGAACTGTGAACAAGAAACAAATGCATTTGTGCAGGGCTTTAGTATTTACATTTGTAAATATTCAATGTTTAAAATTGCTGTAGTTTTAACATTTAAGGTTCTAAGGGGCTATGATTCGGACTCAGTGACTAATTTTCATGTTTTTTCTGACAATATAAAATAACTAAAAAAAAATAAAAAACATATAAACGTACACATGTTTACGAATGTAAATACTGCCCAAATTCGTAGTAAAAATGTGGTGCCCAAGTTAGGGTTAAGGACTATTTGCACTATTAAACTGAGTATTAAGACATGTCAACAACTTGCATAAATAAAACCGTCTACTAGTGTAAAACGTTAAAAATACATTAAAGAAATTCGACAGTCGCTTGGCTCATACCATTTTTTAAACTGTTTTTAATTTCAGTAAAATGCCCTCAATAGCCCATGCTATCTACTTTTATTTCTCACTCATGTTTCTTCTGGGTCGTACTTTGGCTGTCTCTCTCTACCTGGCCGAGGTCAATGACAGATCTCGTCACCCTTTAACCGTTATAAAACAAATACCACCCGATTGCTATTGTGCCGAAGTTGAACGTTTCGTTATGGAGATCAATATCAATACAGTGGCCATGACGGGAATGCAATATTTTGATATAACCAGGAAATTGGTTTTAACCGTAAGTCAATGTTAATAAAAATTATTTAACTTATCCAAAGTATTTGCGATATTTCTACTAATTGAAATAATTTTTTGTGGGTAAATAATTGAAACATATTTTGCTTTTTGTTTGCTTCTTGTTTCTTTGTTTCCAATAAAATCCTTATTAGGTGGCTGGAACGATTGTCACTTATGAACTGGTTTTAATACAATTTCATGAAGATCAAAAACTGTGGAATTGTGGCAACGATTAGTTAATATCTCTTTTTACGAAAATCCAATGTTCGGCGTGGATTTTTCAAAACAAAACTAAATGTTTAAAACGCGTTAAAAATAACAATTAAAAGAGATTTGTTACAACATTTATAATTGCAGGTGATAAATTATTTATGAAATGTGTGAAAATTATTAGTTTACAATTGTGTAAAAAATAAAATCTTTAATGCTCTGAAAAGCCCGAAACAAGATGGAGGCAACAAAAATAATTTAAACTATAAACAAAGGAAACGGTATTTCAGTTTGAACACTTTATTATGAGCAGGCTTTATTAGCAGCAGGCGGAACCCATTTACTATACCGAAATCACAAGTGTAAAATATTGATCGCTTCAGAATCATTTTCTAACAGCCAATTCACATGTAGGCTTTAACGACGTCGCTCTGTCAACGTCTCTTTTGGTTTGTTGGTGAGCGGTGAAGAGAAGAAAGACTCGTTTTGTATTTTGCGTGTCGGTTTTTATGTTTCTCTTTTAACTTTTTCTTTTTACGTTTTATTCTTTTTCTTTCTTTGAAATTTACACTGGAAATTTATTGTTTTTTTTTTTCTAAAATCTTTATGGATGAAGTTTCCTGATGATCTGGCCTAAGCAACCAGTGAAATGCGCATAGGAATAGCTTATCCCATCAACAATAAATTTCAAGTGTTTTTATCAAGAATAAAAACTGGGAATTAAGCACGAATAACAAAACCTCTTGAAAGTAAATATATAATGTATTATTATGTAAACATGAGGAAAAAAGTAATTTTGGCAGATCAAGCTTCCAGTACGTTGGGAAATTATTTTTCTTCATTTATTTAAATTTGTTTTGATTGTTCAAAAGTGAACGAAAAAAAGACAATTTGTGTATAATTTCGGATAACAGAGGTAATGCCGGATAATAGAGGTAGTTTCAATCAATGCAAAGAAATTTTTTATTTTCCAGTTAATTGAAGCTGCCCGTTAATCGAATGACGGATAATCAAGGCCATACTTTAAATAAAAAAAAGACACGCAACCAAAAATCATCCTATGAACGCAAAGAGATTTTGGAAGTTGCTTTAAAAGGGAATCAAGATAGAACGACGTCGTAAAAGCCCTCATGTGAATTGATTGTGAGTCGATTATCCGTCCGGCTGGCTGGCTTTCCATTTAAACATTGTGCGCAGAGTACAGGTCAAAATTTGGCATATAATTTAATAAAGTTTGGTTAACATCATTAGACCAAAGACTATTGAAAATGGTTAGAATCAGTCAACAATTTCACATAGCCGCCAAACAAGTTTCTTTCTGAAATGGAGGCTTTATGCTCTAAAGCCATCTTATTATGTTAATTTTAAGATTAAATTTGGAACAAACTTGATGTCAATCTTAATCATTTTGCTATTATTTATTGGAATCGATTTATATTTGACCATAGCTTCCGAAAATAGCATTTAATTCCATAATTTCTTTATAAACACACCTTCATCATAAAATCACTTAAAGGCAAACAAATCTCACATGGATAAAGTATTCCAAATAATATTTGGCACAAAGTACTTTTACATGAATCTTAACCTTCCAAGTAAAAACTTTTCTTACTTTCTCCAAATTAATAGCTTTTTTTTTAAATAATTTTTTAGTAGCTTTCATTGCTACTTTATGCGTTACATAGCAGCCATTACATAACAAGGTCTTATGAGGTACAGTATTTAGTCATTATCATAATTAAAAAAAATAATCACTTACAACGGAATGATCAGGGAAATCATTAATGTGCAATTGCATGTTTTTCCTTGTGCGACCAAAGAACGCAGACACAATATATTTATCCGTTTTAGAGCTTTTCATGAATTTTGGCATACATTTTTTAGTGCACATTTTATCGTTTGCAGCATAATTAAGTTAAAAGATCCTTTTTGTAGCACTTTTTTAAGTTTTAAGCACATATTTTGCCTTTTCTAAGCATATTTGGATACGTATTACATTTTTCAGATGCCTACAAGAGCTTTTGCAGCAAATCAAAACACATTTTTTTTACGAAACTTTGGCTTTCCTTTTTAATATATCTATCTGTATACCCAACGTGTTGCTTCTATTTCGCCATCTTCATTTAGTGTTTGCTCGAATTGTAAGACAAAAGAGGTTGCCGTCAAAGATAATGTTATTTTAATTATGGAAAAATCAATTATATACGTTTTTGGCGATGTGTGTAATACATAGAAATCTGGACCAATCTTTTGGTATACCGATCAAATCAGAATCACTTTTTAAAGTGATCTAACGATGTCCATCCGTCCATCTAGCTGGTTGTCTGTGCATGTTAACCTTGTGTGCAAAGTACATGTTACGATCTTGTAGATAATGTGATAAAATTTGGTAAATACATTTTAATTGCACTAAGAACAAACTCAATGTAAATGGTAAGCATTGGTCTATAATTTCACATATTCCAAAAAAAAAAAAGTTCTTTCCAAATTAGACTCTTTCAGCCGTATTCATAATGAAAATTTGGCATAAACTTAGCAAAAAGTTTATTCATAAAACACTAACCAAACTCTGGCTAACGATATGCTAAACTCTTGTTAACGAGCTGCGAAACGTTTGCCAACTTGTGAAAAACAGCCGTTTAATGTCAAACAATTTTGTTGGCTTTTTTTTAAATAACTGTTGTTTTTTAATTTACTGTCTTTTCTTAATTTATTTTAATTTTAAAATTTTTATATGTAAAGGGAAAAAGAAAAAAAAATGACAAATTCAGCGATGATTAATGCAAAACGTGTTGCATTTTTGATCAATACAATGTGGCATCATAAAAATTCAGAGTTGATTTATTAAAAGTTGGCATATGGAGAAAAATTTGTTATAAATTAACTCTGTGCCAACAAGCTGCTAAGCTTAATCGCCATTCTAGTTAGCTCGTTGTACGTAGTGTACAAATTATGGCTAACTTTTTGTTATGAATACGGCTGTTTGTGTCTGAAAACCAGAGTTAAATATTTCATAGCACAATTGTCCCATGGGCGAATTTGTCGATTACGGAAGTGATAGACAAGAGTAAGATAGTAATGCACACCATCTGAATTACAACCTAGTACACTTTTTCGAATGCATTGCCGCATTTGTGGAGTGAACGCCTACCACTTGCACACAAAGTAAGCGGGATAGTGAAGTGTTCATTCAATAAATATAAACTCAGTACTGCTTCACACACATTGTAAGCAGGCAGTAGACAGTCTATACATAATCTCGCTTACTTCGTGGGCAAGTGGAAGGAGTCTTGCACACAACTTCGCACACATTCTAAGCAGGCAGTAGACAGTCTATACACATTATCGCTTAGTCTGTGTTCATACGGCTCATGTCTTATTGACATGATTGCTACTTTAAAGGCGAGAGGGACGAGGGGAAGAGAAACGAGTACACAGATGCATGTACTGTCTTTACGTTTTGCTTTTCATTCGTTGTTTAATTTTGTTATTGTTTCAATATCAAAAAAGCACACATGCATATATGCACGACATGAATCATTTGAACGCTAATTCATGTTCAAAGAAGAAAAAGGAAGAATCTTGTCAATAAGACATGGGCCGTATGAACTCAGACTTAGTTCGTGGGCAAGTTGAAGGCGACTTGCACACAACTTCCCACACATTGTAAGCAGACAGTCTATACACAATATCGCTTACTTCGTGGGCAAGCGTTATTTCAGAATGTTAGATTTTCAGGACATTCAGACTAGACTTTCGTTATAAATTGAAAAAATATATGTTTAACTCGCAATAAATTTTTAAAATTGTTCCTTATTAAAAATAAACTACTTAACAAAGTAGCAAATGAAAAATAACAGAATTTATCAGAACATTATAAAAGATGAACAAAATTCATTTTTGTAAATTCCATACACTTCCGTCATACACTTTGTAAGCTAGAATTCATTGAACACGAAGTGAAACACACTTCATTGAAGAGATGTGATGCGGTATGCAAAGTTCGCCGCTGAGGTGCTAAATCAATCACATTTATACTCTTACGCTCTTGTGTGGATAATTACGAATTTTTTTCTAGATTTTTCGTGTTTTTTCAGTAATCCTTTTCCAGCGAACATTTTGAAGTCAGAATGATATGTGGA
The DNA here is from genome assembly GCA_930367215.1 of Pollenia angustigena. Lineage (NCBI taxonomy): Eukaryota > Metazoa > Arthropoda > Insecta > Diptera > Polleniidae > Pollenia > Pollenia angustigena. Next base: position 216,097,938 of record OV884058.1, on the reverse strand, counting down.
AAATAGTTCATGATTAATAATGCATTTAGTAAAATGCCATGTCTTTTATGTTATCAAATTTTTGAAGAAAATACATATGTTTTTACGATTCTTTTCATAGTGACATGAAAAGTTTCGAAAGTTAGAAAAGAAAGGATCATTTAAATATGGTAAAAACATTTATGTAGAAAAAATTAAAGAATGGCCACTTGCAGTTGATGAAAAAATAGCAAGGGCTGAAAAAAATTGTTTAAAAAATTTTAATGATTCTGTTTGTGCTTGTTTGGTAATTATCTCTCTCACTAATACAATCTCATTTTTAGTTTTGTTCATATGGTTTTTAACCTTTACTGATCATAATTTTAGGATTGTTTTAATTAAATGGAACTGTTATTAAATTGTTGAATATTTTGTTTTCAAATTATCAATTTTTGAATTTTTTTGGCCATATTTTTAAAAATTTTCAGAGCATATTCCCAACTTTTTACTGCATACTTAAAACAAAATGTGTTTTTAGAGCATATTTCTGGTTTCCCTGGTAATGATTTACAGAAATGATTAAAAAAAAAATATTTTTTAATTAAAATTGATTTTTGACAAGTTTGCAACTTTTTTTTTTTTTATTAATTTTCTCTTTTTTACATCCATATTTGTTTGACATTTTGGTATTTTGCTCCTTTCCAGCGTTTTGGTAACTAGTTACACTTTAAATGATAAAGGTGTTGTAATACATTTTTTTTTATACCCTTCACCACAGGTGGTGAACTTATATATAATAAATTTGTCATTCCGTTTGTAATGTTTCTATAATATTGATGTTAGACCCTATAAAGTATATATATTCTGGGTCCTAATAAAGAGCGAAGTTGATTTAACGATGTCCGTCTGCCCGTTGAAATGGATTTTCCGAAGAACCCATATATGATGGGGGCCAGGTTATTATACATTTATGTCACATATGGTCCGGACTTGTTTGGTATTGAAATTCAGCAAGATCGGTCCACAAGTGGCTGAGATATGAGTAAAAAACCACGACTGCCTCAAATTTTTTCCTCTAAAGGTCCAATTAGACGTGACATTACCTTACCAACACTGTATTACCAAAACGACATAAACATACCATACAAACCAATTCAATTTTGGTTTCTACGGTCATACAGTGGCTAGGGTAATACAGTGTTGGTAATGTGGTTTTTTTTTGTTGTTTTTTATACCCTTCACTACAAGTGGTGGATTTTATTTGTAATGTCCCAGCAAACAATATAAGTCCTAAAAGAGTCTTTTAAGACTCCTTTTTATGAGAGAAACGCTCATAAAAAAGCTCCTAAAACTCTCAGATATGAGCGTGTTTTCCTATGAAACCGTCAACAAACTTTGTACTGAATATGAGCGTTTTAGGACTCCTAAATTTAACGATTTGTGTGGAAAATTGTGAGCCTTTTTGCTCGCAAATCAATCATAACAACCTCTTAAAATAGTCATAAAAGAGGGATTTCGGAGCCAAAAAAGAGTACTATAAGAGTATTTATTTTTCTTGAAATTAGGGTATTCATTTTATATGTAAATTTGTGCTTTTTAGCTTTTAATGGAAAAGTTTTATTAATATATGTTTTGTTCATGGAAATCAACAAATTTCAGCGGACAAAACCACCTAATTTTCTTTTAACAAAGGCTTCAAATTGGAAAGTTTTTTATTTAAAAACACATAAATAAACCTACTTTTTGCACAATTTCTCAAAGATTTTATCAAAACCACAACCGAACAGCGCAAAATGATCACAATAATGACAGACAAACGCAAAATATTGAAATTATCAAGAAAAAGAAAACAGCCTACCGTTGCCCCTCAGAAAACCCTCATAAATAAGAGTTTTCTAGGAGTGTGCTCCTAAATTGCTCATAAAAATGAGTCTTTTCGGAGTCCTGAATTCTACAGGCTCCGCAATCATTCGGAATTGCTCATAAATTAGAAGGGTTATCATAAAACCCTTAAGAAAAGGAATCTTTTGAGAGTCATATTTAGGAGCGCTCCGAAAATTGTTTGGTGGGGTGTTTAATTTTACGCATACACATACACATTAATGCATGTATATGATATGCCGCTCAATTAAAGAAACAAACTCATAGACTCAATATATTTTAATTTAACGCTTCTTCAGTAAACGCATTAGTAGCCGAGTTGTTAAGTTCTCCGTGAGACTGATGATATTGCAAGTTCGAATCCCAAAAAGAATTTTTTTCATTTTTTTATTTAATTTTTTTATGTTCTAAAAAACGATTTTAAGATTATAAAACGAATTTCAAACATCAACTTTGGCCAAAGAGGAAACGGGCTTAGGTACATATATTAATTTTTTGTTTTTTTTTTATTCGGCATGACGAAATGAAAAGTTGGCGCGGCTCGATTAATATACATATATTTATACCTCTCTAAAGAACATTGTTTATGTATGTATATAACTTTTTGTTCCTATCACATCATGGAGAAGGCCGAATATAGCACTCTTACTTGTTTATATTGGATTTTTTTTAAGGATTGATTGAATAAAAAAAAATAGCTAGTATCGTAACACCTGTAACAGTTAAATTGTTACTAGCGACATTTTTACCTTTTTGGAATGTCACCCCTTATTTTTTGCGCTTTTTATAACTACAGTGAACGCGCGATAATGTAAACTAATAAAAACCAATGGTAACAATTTTAAGCGCCATACTGTGTATTTTTTCTTAAAAAAGTCTAGAGAGTATCGAAACTCTTGGTAATTGTAACATAACATGTAATTTATTGCAAACTTAACGATTTATTATTTAAAATTTTCCTTTAATATTAAATATTTTAATAATGTTTCCAAAATAACCCTGATTCATCTGCATTGTAAAACTGATTACTTGGTTAACCTAGTTTATCTATCTTTGCTCTTAGCTTTAATTTAAAAGGATCTTCCGGATGAGGTTGCGCTGAAAGCTTTTCTCTAAAAGTCGAAATCCGTATCTCTGTTTTAATTTTTGAAGCCACCCAGCCGTGTCCATTTTCATTTAAATTGGAAAGAAGCTGTTTTGCTTTTTCTTTCAGCATCAATCCACTTCTCGGAAGGCTTTTATTACTCATCTTAACAAATCACTTGTATAAAGATTTTTTGTTAATACACGGGTGCGTAGGAAAAAACATAAAGTTCAAGCGATTTCTATGCTTAACGAAAGACAAATGACCTTCATTAACAAATCTCAAAGTATGTATGCATATTTCCCAAAATTAGAAAATAACCAAAAATCGCCAAAATGTTTTTTCACTATTTAGAGCCATTAAACTTTGTTCACTATTTAGAGCGCTAATATAAAAAAATAGGCTTTCACATGACTGGATAATTCACTATATTGCAAGATCACATTACCGAGAGTTTTCTGTAATTACTTTTCGGATGTCTGTAGGTAAAAAATATTGTCCAACTATTTAAGTACCATTTAGTTAAATGTGAATGCGTTCATTTTTGGACCTACGTTGCAAAATTCATTGGTTCTTTCAGTAGAATTCTAAGTCTTCGTCCAGACTTGCTTATTTGGTTTTGTTTCCTTTTTGCAGGCAAATTTGTGATTTCTTTTAATATATTTAGCTTTGTTCTGGATAACTGTTGCATATATCGAATAATTCACACAAATTAAAAATCGCAAGTTTGACTTAATATCACCAATGCATTGGTAAATATTTCTGATGAAGATGTTGGTAACTCAACCATTGGGATAAGAATAACTTTTTTTTTCTTTTATGTTGTGTGTAAATTTTAAATTTTAAAATCGTTTCATGCTAAATTAATATTTTTGAGTTATGACGATGTTGTAGCAAATGAGCGATATGCTAAGGTTATTCCCCCCCCGACTTTTGTACTTCCATAATTTTTATCGTTTGTGTTATAAAAAATTTTGTTAATTTTTCCTGAGGATGCTAACCTAAGGTAAGCGAAAGAAATATCGAGTTAATAAATAAATAAAAAAAAAAATTTTTTTATATAAAATTAAAAACATTCGAAATATTATTGAAAAATTGTCCATTAAAACTGAATTTATATAAGTTCAAAATTAATTTGCTTGGAATTTTAAATGTTTATTTATTTAAAAATTACTAAACGGAATACTTTTTAAATAAACTACAGTCCATTACTCTAAAAATATTGTGAGCGTAAGATAATATTGACACCAACGCCGGGCGAGGACTCTACACAGAAAAAACTATTTTTCCAATTCAAGCAAAAAATTTGTAGAATCAAACAATTTTTTGTCTGAAATCGGTCCTATAAACAAATTCGCATATTCAAACAATTTATTTGCATTTTGTTTATTGAAAAAAAACACCGATTTTTTCAAACAAATAATTTAACTGCATCAAACAAAAAGTGTACTGAAATTTATAAATCAAATAATTTTGCTGAATCAAACAAAAAAGTTTTTGCACAAGCAATGACGCGCACACAAGCAAGCACTGTTGGAGAAGAGGAAGCAGAGCGGCCGGCTGGCTTTGAGACACATTTTTTTGCTGGAATAGTTTTGGAACGAAGTCTTATTTATACCAGTGTTGCCACTTTGTGGGTAATTACCCGAATTTGGTATCATTTGTACAGTCGTGGGTAGAGCGTGGGTAATTTCTATTAGGTGTTATTCAGGTGTAATTTGAAATTTTTACTGCAGATGCCCTAATAAAATCAAGATTCGATTTCATATGTTTCCAAAATTGCAACATATAATTAATTTTATTTCTATCTAGCTACTTTTTAATGTTTTAGTTTAAAGAATATTTAGCGCCCTTTGCAGTTGTAAAACTGAATTATGAAGGGGACAGTTGTATAAAACTCTGCAGGTATTTTGTTTACTAAATAAGGTATAAAGGATATTTTTTAAGACCATGAAACTTAAAATGGTAGACAACACAAAAAAAATTAATTTTAATCGCAGATTGATACACGGCATTACCATTTGAAACTGATTTAAAACAAAAAGACACCGCGCCTGTCCTTGACGAAACGCATTGCAGACGTCCAACTTTTTCGAATAAAATGAACAATGTTGACCTCCAAAACACCGATTGTTGCTGGTTTATCAGCATTAACCACTGACTTCATTGAAATCAATCAATAAGTGTCACATCGCACGGCGTTGAAGTCTAATTGACAGGTTATTTTCTCTTAATCACCACATCGTCTTCATTTGTGAAAAAAAATGTTGCGTCATTTAAATCATGAAGTCAACTTTAAGTTCCGAAAATCGATGGCTAATTTTCAAAGTATATTTGGATAATTTGTTGGCGTTGTTCAAGCATGAATCTATTCATGATGATGTGCCTGATCAAAAAGTGAAAACAGTATGACAGTTCGTTTGACAGCTTACCTTTCGAAAGCTCTATGGGGCTAAAAAGCATCTATTATAAAGCAATGACAAGGAACATTTTAAACCTTCCCAAGATATATCAACCAAATGTGGAAGATAAACTCATTATTTTAGCAGTTTTATTTTATGTTTTATTAATTTAAATAAAATTAACAGTTTGACTAATATTGATCTTGTTTTAATGAGTTTATTGTGTTTTGCTTCTTCGTAAATGTATTTTTATTAAATAAAACTTAAATTTTATATCAGGTATAATTTCATTTAAATCGGGTAATTTTGCTTCATCTCAGGCGTAATATTGAATCTTGCTGGTGGTAACACTGATTTATACACACAATGTTTTTCTTCATCCCTCAACTGTTGCTGCATCCTTTCCTTTGCTAATGAAGAAGAAATGTAACCAAAAACGGCGGCAGACCGACTCGATATGTTTTTCGTCATCATTCTGTTTTTGTATTTGATGTATTTAAGTAACCATAAAAGGCCCTAAGGGCTCGGTTATGTAATTGAAGAAAATAAAATAAATAAATAAATAAAAAATTAAATACGGGATTTAGTTTTTTTTACCAACTTTGAAACCAACCAAAAATTCATTTTGTTTCTTCTTATGTTGTTGCTGTACTTTTTTAAAGCGTCCAAAAATAAACTGCATGTGTTTTTTGTTGCAGTTCTTATATTTTACATAAAGAAGTGTTGCTTATGAACAAATAAAAAAATGCAAAAAAACGACATCATTAAGGAGCGTTAAATACCTATTTCATACAAAATTGTGAAAACTTGAAACCAATAACGCGTATATTATATTTTTGAATAGTTGTCAACATTTTTGTTGGTTAAATAAAAATCAAACAAAAATATTAATTGAATCAGTAAAAAAATTTGTAGAAATCAAAAAAATTTTCAAACAAACCCTTGTTTGAAAATAATTCGGCAATAATTTTTTCTGTGTACCATTTTATAGACAGACCTATTAGCTTTGAAGATATTCGAAAGGGTAATAAAATTGAAAATTATCTCTTATTTATTGACAGGAATATTTTTCCATCTGACCAATTTGGTTTCTGTGAACGCACGTAAATATAGAAAGGTAAAACGCTTGAGTGGAGAGATAAAAACGTCCTTTGAATTTAACAATAACAATAAATTTAACAATAATTTAACAATGTTCAGTAGTTTTTTCAAGAAGTTGCTCAGGTTTTTGACAAGGTATGGCACAAAGGTCTGGTATTTAAAATTAAATGTCTGCAGCCATTTAACACCCACAAATTACTTGACAGTTATTTATCAGAGCGCTTATCTAGGGTACCAAACAAAGAATATGTGACAAGGGAATGTAAGATAATTGCTAGGGAAGTGTTCTTGAACTTACTCTCTATATAATATAAGATTCCGATTTTCCCATATGCGGCATTTCCACTTCCACATTAGCGAATGACACAGCTATTCTAAGTTCGCGTGTGAAACCGTTAATTTTTCAACCAGGGCGAATTCGAGTAAGCGAGTTATAAAGTAAACACGTTACGTTTATATTCCGAAGAGGAAATGGTCCACCTATTACACTAAATAATGTTATAATGCCCCAGTTAGATTTTGCTACATAGCTTGGTGTACACTTGGTCAGACGGCTGACGTATTGGTTCAGGCTATAAAAACCTGATAACTGTTTTCCTACTGGAGTGACCGACTTTGGTGGTTTTAAAATTCAAACTTTTCTTAATTTTATTTTAAACAAATTTCTGGGATCTTCTTCAATAATGTTTGCTTTAGTTTGAAATTTGTATACAATTCAATTTTGCTTTTTGCAATCGAACTTTGTATCTTATAATAAAATGCAAGAGGAATGTCCTCTAAAAAGAAAATAATGCTCTCCTTTATAACGCAGTCGGAACCAGTGTTTCTGAAAATGGCCAGCCCACTTAAGGAAGGTATTCCTTAAGGGAGAAAACACTCTAGTCGTCATATTTCCCCATACATATATTTCCAAATAGTCCTACTAAACGTTTAAGTAATTTCTTGAATTGAGTTACGTTATAATTTATTAATTAAAAGGAAGTAAAACAATGTTAAATATTCATTTTTGCTTTAATAATTATAAAAACAACAAGAGCACAAATACAAAAATTTTGAAAAAAAATCTACTTGAAACACTTCCTTTGACCATAAATCGAAATTAAAACGTCTTTTATTACGCTGTCAAGTGGTTTGTATGAGTATGACAAGTACAATTGTGTCTCACAACTTTAATGTGTGAATGTTTGTGTCCATTTTCATAACCTTATAAACCAATTCCATTAACCACATCGACATTCCGAATGCCATAATAGAAACTATTATTCAAAGAGAAATTGTATCACTTTGCGTTTGTCAAATAAAAATACTGCACAATGGAACGAAATACTGCTCAAAGGAACAACAGTGTTAATAAATTTAAAGGTTTTAAAATGTTAACTGGATCTGTTTTTTTTTATACCGTCCACAACTAGTTTTGAAGAGGATTTACTATGTTTTTAATTAGATTGACAAAATATCTTAAGTCGAGATATGATAGCAAAAAAGTTAAAAAAAATTGGTTGGAAAAATAATTTTTATTTTATTTTTATTATTTTATATGTAATAAGAAAATCAAAATTAAAGAAAAATTTCGTTTACAAAACAAAATTTTAAAAACGTAAACAAAAATGTTTTTTGAATGAAAATTCGTACGATTAACAACTTTTTTCAACTTTTTAAATTTGACCTAAGATATTTTGTCAAAATACCAAAAAATGTCTGTCCGTCTGTTGAAATCATGCTAATTTTTGAACAATTCATTTAGTTTTCCTAAGCAGCTTGGGCTTGAAATTCAGAACAATTCGTTAAGTATCAAAAGAGCTAAAAACCCAAATATGGAATAATCACCCTTAAATAGATTTTTATTTAACTTTTCACAAACTCATTTTGTATGACTAAAAATCATCTTAATAAATTTCATAAAGGGCGGTACATATATACAGTGAAAACTCCCATAAGCGGACAGCCACCGTCGACCAAAATTTGTCCGTTGTTGGGAGGTATCCGCCTATGGGAGTTTGATAAAAAAGGACAAACAAAATTTTTTTTATTGTTTATTTATACTAATTACCAAAAAAAAAAAAAAAATTTATAAATTAAAATAATAATAAGGGTCCTCATGATATCGTTTATAAGTCTCGTAAACTGTGCAAACTGTGCATTCTTACGCCCTCGTAAATGAACTGTCAAAAATTGTATGAGAATTCATTTACACAAACTGCTTAAATTTGCCCAACAATTTTGACTCGTAAACTTACGCAGTTCAATTGTGCATTTATACAGACAAATTTTTTTAATGCTTACCGCTGTTTTCAATGAAAACTTCAAGTGTAAATAAATCACAAACAATAAATTCTTGTAATAATATAAGCATATTAGTCTTTTGGCTTTCTTTATGCATGTTTAAAAACAAATTTCATTTATAATTTACACATTCCAAGTTTTTTATTATATTTTTGATTATTTTTTTTTAATATATTTTTTATTGACGTTTCTGTTTGAAATGACATTAATTGTTTAAAATTACACAAAACTTAAAAAGGATCTTCATGAAACGAGTCTCGCAAGTTTACCCATTTGCACAAATGGTAATTTTAAGCAACATCATGAAGACCCTTAATGTGTTACTTTTTAAAAATTTATGGCAATTTAAAGGCACTAAAGGGAACATAAATTAGTATGTACATACATATACGCATTTGTACTTATTTTAAAATAAAAAAGTCTTTTATAGTTTTTTGGTTCATATTTGTTTGCTTTTCTGTCGCTAAACGAGTTTGAAGGTGATTTTCTAAATTGTTTACAAATGTAAAAGCTGCATAATCAGTTTTTACAAATTCCTAGATATTGTAAAGATATTTCAAGGCATCGGTACAATTCATAACTTTATTTGGAACTGCAATCCAATTTTCTTCATCTAAATGACAATGTTATCATCTTCTGTCATAACATTTTCGTCAATGGTAACGTTCTCTTCCGCATTGCCTAATCCACAGACTTTTATCAATGATTGCAACTCTATTAGTGAGATATCATCTTCGTCATCAAAATCCCGTGAACTGTATGCATTTGCATCGAATCCGGCCTTACAAGAGCAGTTTTGAACTGTTTCGGTGGTCACTTTATCCCACGCAGATGAGATGAAAAATATAGATTCAAAAGCTGTTATCATATCCTTTACTATAAAACTTCGGTAGTAGAATTTGAAACTTCGAATGATGCCTTGGTCCAGGGGCTGGGAAATTGATGTTGTGTTAGGAGATAACCAGATAACTTTAATGTTTTCGAGTTCAACATCTCGGGGATGAGAAGCTGCATTATCCTAAAAAGAGCTATTTTTCTTTCCCCATTTTATGGTCCAATTTAAGTAGCCATTCAGTCATAATCTCTCTATTCATCCATGCCTCTTTATTTGATTTCCAAATGACTGGTAAATTAGATACGGGCATAGTTTTGAACGCTCTTGGTCGAGCGGCTTTTCCTATAACCAATGGGACTTCCTTTTGTGCTACCATATTCGCACAGAAAAGCACAGTCAAAGCTTACCATCGGTACATTACTGATTTTTAAAAGTGAGCGTTTTGTTTGGAAGAGCTCGAAAAAAGACTGCTTCCATCCGCATTGTATACATTTTTTGGTTCGTAATCACGAAGGATCAGTTTCAACCGTTCGTTGAACTAGTTAACGTCTTCTTCCGACACCGCTGCTGCTTCTCCGCAAATGAATTTAAAACTGATATTATGCCTCTTTCGCCACTTTTGAAGCCACCCATTGGATGCTACAAAGTTTTTTATGCCCAATTTTATTGCGCATTCTTTTGCCTTCTGTTGAATAACAGGTTCAGATAGAGGGATATTTTGGGCACGAACTTTCGGAAAGCATTCAAGACACATTTTATATGCCACATGATTATTTTTAAGTGAGAAAAGTCTGTATTTACACGTAGGCTTTTCATAGCGCCTCGTGTTCTATTGTAAAAAGTGCAATTGTTAATATTTTGTTTTATGTTGAATTATTTTTGTCCTCTTTTCAGAGGTTTTTTGACCAAATATTGCACAATTTTGCTGTCCGCGTCCGTTCAAAGGAGGGTCCGCTTAAGAGAGTGTCCGCTATTGGGAGTTTTCACTGTAGTTTACAATCGGTTCCATATAAAGCCCTCTCTTAGAAAACACTTTAACCGTAACGATTTATAATAACTAGTGTTCGCTTAATAGTCAAAATTCGACCATAAATTTTTATGTAAATATGAAGAAAACATAGTACATACATCTAAGTATACATAAGTACATTTATTTACGTGTTTCGATTAGGGATACCAATCCAGAAATCCCGAATACCAAAGTCCCGGGATTATTCTAAAAATGTTAGTCCCTAGTCCCGGGATTTTTACTTAAAAGATATTGGGTTAAGTAAAAATGTGCTATTTAAATAAACGTGAGTCACCCTGTAAAAAATTACTTCAAAAATTAAATATTCAACCATACTGGCAATGAATCTAATTTTTAACTGGTTACAAAAAGAAGTCGCAAGTAAGTACAAAAAAAAATAGAGAAAATCTGCCAAAGGGTTTTGAAAAGTTAGCTCGGGCTCCCGAAATATGGGCCCCTAAGGTTTTTGAATTTTTTAATGAGGCGGGAAAGGAAAGTATTAGTCAAACAAAAATATACTAAATGTACTTCTGAGCTTAAAAATAATTTCAGATGTCTTCAGTATAATCGTAAGGCGATTCTTTTCTTAGAATTTATTAATCCTCTAACTCTCATTTTAATGTGTAATTTTTGTCCTTTTTCCCAACTCTTACACAAAAGTATACTAAAACGGCACTTTTAAGGGTAAAAATGTTCTACGAATATTTTTTTTGCATCGAATTTCACTAGGGGTTTTCTAAGATCAAAAGTTCGTTCAATGTATGTAAAACGAATTCCCGAAATTTCGGTCATTGACATTTTTGAATTTTTTGGAAAGGCGTAAGTCAAAAACGTATAGTTAATGTACTTTTGACCTAAAAGACTAATTCAGATGTCTTCAGTAGAATTGTATGGCGATTCTTTTCATAAAATAAATAAACACGAATAATTTCTGCATCAAATTTCACTGGGGTCTTCTAAGGCCCGTTTTCACAACTTACCGATAGCTTAAAGTAGACTTTAAGTGGCCCGTTAAAAAGTGTTCCATTATTAAAACTTTACTTTAACCTAAAGTGAGCGATAAAGTAGATTAAGGTTAAACCTACCTGGTAGGTTAAATTAAAGTTGTTATAATGGATCACTTTTTATACGGCCTATAAAATCTTACCTTTAGCTATCGGTAAGTTGTGAAAACGGGCCTTAGAAGACCCCAGTGAAATTAGATGCAGAAATTATTCGTGTTTATTTATTTTATGAAAAGAATCGCCATACAATTCTACTGAAGACATGTAAAACGGGTTTTCGAAAAATTAAAAATATTCAGGCCCGGAATTTCGAAACCCCGTTTTACATACATTGCACGATTTTTTAGTCTTAGAAGACCCCTAGTGAAATTTAATGCAGAAAATATTCGTCGAATATAAATGAATGTCATAATCGTGATCAGCAGCCCCGATTTATCTTAGAAAATACCTAATTTTGGAGGTTAATTTTTTTGTGGCATAGTGTTATCAAGAGTCATTAATTTGTTTTGGAAGCTTTTTAAAATATAAGTTTTAATACATAATTCTTTCATATTACTTTAATAGAAAACACAAAACTGTTTTATATTGTAATGAGTTTAATTTTCTTCATGAATTAATTTGTTTTAATACTTATACATAAACATTAAGTTATGAATTTTAAAAATTGGCTTTTATATATGAAATCCCGATCCACCCCGGGATCCCGTGTTTTTAATTAAAAATCTTGAATCCCGGGTTTCAAAAAACCCGGTTCCATTTGGTATCCATAGTGCCGATCATTTATTTTTTCCGTCTTATTGGATCGATTTGGCGAGGGACCAACCTCCGGTTCATATTTTATCTTGTACGTGAGGTAATTTAATTTTGTAATTTTAAAAAAGTCTCCTTTACAGATTGTCATCCACTCAGGCCATTGCATTTAATTTTATGTTTCTATGTCTAATATTAATCAGAGAGTCAGATGCAGAACGAAAAAGTACCAAGAAGCTCCCCCTTACATATTCTTATTCACTCAGGACAATGCATGTTAAATTTTATCTTTATGGTTCAAATATAAACAAAAATTCCAAAAGTACCAGATGAAAAACAAAATGTACCAACATTTTTTATCTTATAGGTTCTCATTCTCTCTATAATATAATGTTTCTAAGTTGAATACAATAGAAAATTAAAAAAAATTTCACCTGCAGCATGGAAAATTAAAAAAAAGAAATTTAATTTCCCGTATTTCGTCTTTTTTATCCTTCTTTCTCCCCATAGAGGTTCGGTTGACAAACAAAGGAAGAAAGGGTTCTTAACTGTTTTGCCTGTGCCGACTTATACATAACATTTATATAGTCAAAATATTCGAAAACCGGTTTCTGAAAAATGTCGAATAATCGAACACCCTATTTTATTGAAAGCAGCAAATTTGAATGCTTACAACTCTGAAAATATTAAACAGATTTTTATAATTTTAAAATATAATATATTGTGCACTTCTTTCTGTAAGTAAATATGGGTGAGTTCCAAAACATCAGTTGCAAAGCAACTCGCTTTTTTAAGTGCTTTCTACCAAGCAACCGTGAAAAATTTTAAAATGTTATCTGTACCAAAGTTCACTAAAAACAATATCGATGCGTATACAATAATCAAACTAGATATAGTTAAACTCTATGATACTTTTTTGACTTTGAGTGCAAAGTATTATGATGTTTAGGAACTCAGCCTATCTTTCAAATGGTGTACTTTATGTTCAAATTAGACGCCTGCACAAATGGATTTGTACTTCAAAAGTACATATGATCTTGCAAAGCATGAACACTTACTCGAACTACATATAATAAAAAACATGGTACATGTTTTTGAGAACAACAAAATTAGCGAGTAACTATTGGTTGTTACTCGACTTTGTTTGTGCTTGCCAGGGTTGATAAAGTTGATACAATTGTACTTTTTTTGGTACAATTAAAAACTAAAAAGTACGCTGGTACCCCCGTGACTCATTTGGTACTATTTCCAAATTTTTCAAACCTACATATTTATAATTGATATACAATGGCAACTCGTATTAACTGTCAAATGAATTTATTGTTGGATTTAGCAAAACAGCTATCATATTTCGCATTTGCTCTTTTACAAAACCATTTGCACCAAACACTTAACTCCGCTACTGTGAATAGATTTTTACACTTGTTGATTGAACGATAGCTTAAGCCACATTCTAAATTAAGTATCAGTGGCAGCATATAAGCGTGCGTTTTATAATGGTATTGACAAGTTTTTAAAAGATATAGGAAACCACTTCTGCAAAAGTTCTACATAGTAGAAGAGGCGAATTCCTCTCAATTATATTTTCAAATATTCTTCAACAAGTTGGTTGTTACGTCAAGGAGAAATGAACAGAATTTTGGAGTAGTGGGAGCCCACTCCATTATTTGACTCTGAATTATTTTGAAGGAGATTTAACAAGCGCTTAATTAAACTTTATTATATTCGGACTTTCTATTCCATTCCTGTTTCTGCAGTACATATTGAAAATTGTAAACACAATAAATTTGGAAATGCAATCCGAAGATGTTCGTATGAACATATTTTTAGAACGCTTAAAACGCTTTCGTTTAAAATTCGAGATTGCATTTTGAGAAAAATTCGTAAATTTTCACAAAAAAATACGATAAATTCTACAAAGTGTGTGAAAACGCTCTCTGGCGGCAATCAAAATTAAAACTAATGGATTTCTCGACTCTAAAGAACGCATGATGCAGGTCTGGCTAGATCAAATACAATTTGTTTTCAAAAATCCGGAGCTTGAAATTTATTTTTGACCTATGGTTTCTTTGGCAAAGTTTCTTGGAATGACTTATAGAACAAAAATCGCGATGTGATTTTGACGCGGAAAAATTTTACCCACCTTTTTATTATGTAAACTTAATGAACATATGAATTTTAAATACCTTCTGTTTTTGTTGTATTAAATATATGTTTAAAAAAAAGATTTAGTACTATGGGACCGAAAAAGTACAATTTCAAAAGTTCATTGGTACGATATTGGTTTTCTCTTCTTCTCACTTGTTCGTTTTTCTCTCTCACTTGGCCATTCATAAAACGAACGGTCGAGTATCATGCGACAGCCAAACTTCACTAGGTACCATCAGCAGGGCTGTCAGATATGGCGATTTCTCGCCAAACGTGGCGATTTTGAAACGTGTTTGGCGGTGGGATTTCCCATTTGGCGACTGGCGACTGGCGACTTTTATGGCGATTTCTGATATAACTGGCGATTAACTTGGCTATTTTTACCATTTATATTATTTCGGCGATTTTGTTTAACAACTTGTCATTTTTTGTTATCATTACTACTATAAAAAAAAACATATTAAGTGAATTTTATATTCAGTCACTACATATTTAATTCTAATAGTATGTATGTAATTCTAATAGTATGTAGGTCAAAACTCCAGTAATGAAATCGGTGAGGCTGAAGTGTACGATCTTATAGACTTGTGTACTTAATTTAAGTTTTTAACTGAATACATTATTATCTCCATTTTATGTTATTTAAAAAAAAATTACAGAAAAATCAAAATTAACTTCGGCGAATTTTTTGTATTTTTTCTCAGTTTTTGGCGATTTTTGGCTGAAAAATTATACTAGCGTTTAATTTAAAAAAAAAGAAAATTTTACAAAAACTGAACAAAATCGGCGTTTGGCGATTTCTGACATCCGGTTTGGCGATGGAGCTCAAAAAAATCTGACACCCCTGACCATCAGTACCACGTGAAGTTTTGCAAACATTAAAAACAAAAAATATTGTCTTTTTTAACCGTTAAGTTTAATAAAAAAAAAAAAAAAATGGAAATAAATGAGGTATGTTAATACCTACGTAACTAAGCAAAACGTAAAGACAGTACATGCATCTGTGTACACGTTTCTTTTCCCCTCGTCCCTCTCGCCAATAAAGTAGCAACCATGTCAATAAGACAAGAGCCGTATGAACACAGACTTTTTAACTGTTTTGCCTTTGCCGACTTATGTATAGATTTAGTAAAATATACAGGGGTGTGCTGGAAATCGGAAACGTAAAACGCAAGAATTTTAAAAGTCGTTCTTTAATAAGATATCTGTAATAAAAAAATTTTATGACTGTCTGTCAAACATAGAAAGTATTCTCGCCAGTTTTCCTTTCAATTAAACTATTAATCAAAAATAAAGTCAATTCGAGTCGGAAAAAAACTCAAGCAATTGTTGTACACAGAAAAAATTATTTTTCCAATTCAAACAAAAAATTTGTAGAATCAAACAATTTTTTGTCTGAAATCGGTCCTATAAACAAATTCGCATATTCAAACAATTTATTTGCATTTTGTTTATTGAAAAAAAATACTGATTTTTTCAAACAAATAATTTAACTGAATTAAACAAAAAGTTTACTGAAATTCATATACTAAATTTCAAAATCAAAAAAAAAAACAGGTTTTTGCACAAGCAATGATGCGCACACAAGCAGGCACTGTATTAGAAGATGATGGCAGAGAGAGCAGAGCGGCCGGCTGGCTTTGAGACACATTTTTTTGTTGGAATAATTTTTGAACGAAGTTCTTTTTTTATACACACAATGTTTTTCGTCATCACTCACTGTTGCTGTATCCTTTCCTTTGCTAATGAAGAAGAAATGTAACCCAAAAACGGCGACAGACCGACTCGATATGTTTTTCGTCATCATTATATTTTTGTATTTGATGTATTTAAGCAAACAGTTTGAAAAAATTGAATACGGGATTTTGGTTTTTTTAACCAACTTTGAAACCAACCAAAAATTTATTTTGTTTCTTATAATGTTGTTGTTGTTTCTGTTGTTTAAAAAGAGTGAAACGTTTTTTTACCTGCTATTTTTTTTTTTTTTTTTTACTTCAAACCTCTTCATCTTTCTTACTGTTGTACTTTTTTAAAGTGTCCAAAAATATACTGTATGTGTTTTTTGTTGTAGTTCTTATATTTCAAATTAGGAAGTGTTGCTTACGATGAAATAAAAAAATGCAAAAAGACGACAACATTAAAAAGCGTTAAATATTTCATACAAAATTATGAAAACTTGAAACCAATAACGCGTGTATTATATTTTTGAATGGTTGTCAACATTTTTGTTGGTTAAATAAAAATCAAACAAAAATTTTAATTGAATCAGTAAAAAAATTTGTAGAAATTAAAAAAATTTTCAAACAAGCGTTTGTTTGAAAATAATTCGGCAATAATTTTTTCTGTGTAATGAATCTAAGAAAAGAAAAACTCACCGTTTATTGTTGATGTTTTATCTAAGCTTTGATATCGTTGAAAATAAGACTTAAGTGTTTGTAATTCTCATTTGCTTTACAAGTTTATTAGAATAAAATCTTTATATTTTCCAAAGTCTTTGGAAATAGGTTTCCGGATGATGTGCAAAGTGATGAACAAAATCCTTTTAATTAAAAATTACGTATTCCCATAATAAAAACAATGTAAACGGCTTAGAGAAATTATTGTTGCTGAGGTTCAGATTATGTAGCGAGAGTGCCTTAATTTTGTACATAACGGAATATCTCGAAAAGTCGAGCTGATAGAGAAAAATGGAGCTTAGATTTGAAATCAGCGACCCCATTTGCAATGAAGTTCCCGGCCGCACAAAAAAGTTCAATTTTGTTCCCTTGTGTTGTAGGTCTAAAACCGCAACGAATTTTTACTTTGAGGTCTTTTCTACAAAGATTGGTAAATTACAATGCGAATTGACACCAAGTAACCTTAGCTTAATGGCCGATGTTGATTTTGAATAAAACACAAAATATTTAGGAAATTATTGTCATTTCTTTTTATTATGATAATATTGGTATTGTTCAATTATGTATGGAACAAAATATCGGCCAAATGGCCGCCGCGACCTCGTTGGCACTACTCCATCGGATGGTCAAATTGCCGATAACGCTGAGGCATAATTAAGGTTCTATGCCGTTAATGTGCCGAATTATCTTATCTTTAAGCTCTTGAATTGTTGCTGGCTTATCAAATAACCCCAAAGAAAGAAGTCCAACGGTGTCAAATTACATGATCTTGGCGGCCAATAGACTTCACCATCATGTTAGATAGCACGGATATTGAATTTGTCGCGCAAAAGAGCCATTGTTTCTTTAGCTGTGTGACAAGTGGCACCTGTCCTGTTGAAACCTCATACCGTCCACATCCATATCTTCTAATTCGGGCCATAAAAAGTTCGTTATCATTTCACGATAGCGAACTCGATGAGGCTGAGTCATAATTAAGGTTCTATGCCGCTAATGTGCCGAATTATCTAATCCTTTAGCTCTTGAATTGTTGCTGGCTTATCGATGTACACTTTTTCTTTCAAATAACCCCAAAGAAAGAAGTCCAACGGTGTCAAATCACATGATCTTGGCGGTGGTTTGACATCGTCACCACGTGAGATTTTGTCGCGCTAAAGAACCATTGCTTCGTTAGCTGTGTGGCAAGTAGCACCGTCCTGTTAAAAACAGATATCGTCCACATCCATATCTTCCAGTTCGGGCCATAAAAAGTTCGTTATCGTCTCACGATATCGAACTCCATTCACAGTAACTGCCTGACCGACCTCATTTTGGAAAAAATACGGCCCGATAATGCCGCCAGCCCATAAAACGCACCAAACAGTCACTCTTTGTGGGTGCATTGGTTTTTCGACAGTCACTCGTGGATTATCATTCGCCCAAATGCGAAAATTCTGCTTATTGACGAATCCACCTATAGGTGCCTCATCCACTTAAGATTATTTTCTTAGAAAATTTATCATGCACTGTTGCCATTTCTTGCAACCAGGGTTACCGTTGGAAATTTTCGAAAAGGGTCACAAAAAGGGTATTTTCCAGAAAAAGGGGTCAAAAAAGGGTATTTCAATAAAAAAGGGTCAAGTTTTTTATTAGCAGTATTTCCCATTTTAATGATAAAAATAAGATCAAGTTTTTTTATAAGCAAACAAAA
The DNA here is from genome assembly GCA_930367215.1 of Pollenia angustigena. NCBI lineage: Eukaryota > Metazoa > Arthropoda > Insecta > Diptera > Polleniidae > Pollenia > Pollenia angustigena. The sequence continues at coordinate 216,079,397 of OV884058.1, read as the reverse complement.
AAATAATATTTCAGGTAGGAAGAGCTCAAAAAACTTAATTTTTTTTATGGAATGCTCTATCCTATTTTTAACACCTGACAAAATGTTTATTCTTTATCATTATACATAGCTAATTTTTTAATATTTTTTATGTAATTTTCCGATTAAGTGATGTCAAAAAATTGTTACCATTTCCTCGATTAAAGCGATTTTATCCTGTAAGTGTCAGATTTTTAAAGCTTTTACGATTTTTAATAAATATAAGACTTTGCTTTCATACCGCTGTTACCAAATATATGGGAATTTCCGCTAATTTAGCAATTTTTACCTCATGTTTTCATTCCTGTTAGGGCACTCTCAACACTGTCGATTCAAAAGAAGGCGAAAAGTTCAATACCTTTTGCCATTATTAAGGGCGAATTTTTTTGAATAAAACATGCTATTCTTTAAGAGAGCAAAACACCAAATTGCATTTTTGTAATAAAATGTAAAATTTTTGTTTTGAAAAGAAACCACCGTAAAAAATAACAAATATTTATACATATGAGTTATGTTTGCTTTTAGGGAAATTGTACTTTACTATCAAAAATCAAGGAGAAGAAAGCATGGAATTGTAAGTTAATACTTTGAGTCTGTTCCATATCAAGCAATGCTTATTTCGAAAACATTTGTTTAGCACTTCTGTTCCGCAGTGTTGACAAAAAACAAAATGTAAGAGCTATTTCCATAAAAGGGTCAAAAAGTGTCACAAAATAGGTGATAATGATACAAAAGTATAATTTAAAAAAAAGGGTCATAAAAGGTATCAACACCGTCGAAAAAGGGTCAAATTGATACTTTAGTATCACAACGGTAACGCTGCTTGCAACCTTTCTGACCATTGACGACGTTTGGAATGGTCAAGAGGCTTTAGTTCTAGAAAGTCTTTATGCATAATGTTCATCAACGACGAGCGAAGGAGGTGCTATTGTTGGGCACGCCGACGAGTTGAGGTGAACGGCTCTTCAGGGTCACTATTGCGAACAGCAGCAATATTTGCTGCAGTACAAGCATGCACTGGCGTTTTCACATCTCCTAAAGACCCGGTTTGCTCTAATTTTTGCCCGATTTTTCCCATTGTACGCACATTTTGACGATTAAATTGACCGAAAAATCACGAAGTGCATTTTGATTTAAACGCCCATTTTCATAATAGTACTGAATAACTTTAACGCGTTGCTCGATTGTGTATCTTTCCATGGTTCAAATTGAATTAGTCTGAAATTGAGAAATGTCAAATGAAATGTAGAAAAAAATTTAATGTTTAGGTGTGGTTCACATTCAACATCGGCCCTAGCCATATATCAAAATGGTAAACCTATATATGTGACAGTTTCAGTTAAAAGGGACCTATGGGCAAAAAATGAGTTTTGGAGAAAAACGATTTTGAAGTTAACAAGTTAATTTTCTTTTCTTTTCAAAGGTGTATTTTAAAGCTTACTTATGACAAAAGTAATGAAGTTAGAAAACTGCAGTTTGCTTCATTAGAAAGAGCGTATTGTCTATTTTAAGAATCAGCTAAAAAATAAAAATCGACTTTTTTTATCCATAGCTCCCTTTAAACTGAAACTGTCACTAACTATAGTATTCAAAACTATGAAATTTAAAACGTTTTTAAATTATTCCATTTAAAAACACATAATTTTAAATTAAAAAGAAAAAGAAGTATACCAGCATATACATATTTTTGATACTCAGCTAATTTGATTACTACAGTGTTGTATTATTTTAACACAACGTAAAAGTATTTTCACAGAGTTGTTTTTCAAAATAACACCACCTTGTATGAATTCGCCTTAGTATAATCTCGATTCTATATAAAACTTTGGTGAAGGGTATTAAAGATTTGACAATTTTGATATATTTTAACTTTTAGAACTTTGAGATTATATTTTACATTTTTTTTTTTTTTTTTTTTTTTTGTAAAATTCGACTTGTAATCGTAAGTAAAAAGAAACACTCAAATTCGCAACTCAAATGTCAGCCATGATATGTCATGGGATTTGCGTTTTGTTTAACGGCTAAACTTTATAAGCCCGTGAAAACATTTTTAGTATTTTTGATTTTTTTTCTAATTTGAACCCACTGTGCTTTTACGAACTTTAATACAGATCGCTTTTAATGTAATCCAATGTTCAGCTTTGTTGCACCAGAGCATTTTTTCTATTTAAGGAAAACCCAATAAACAATCAACAACTGCATTATAAAGCATTTTCAACCAGACAATGTTATCGAATCAGAGAGACGCTTTGTGTTTCTATTTACAAATATTTACACTCCTATCGTCATCGATATAACGCAATCTGTTGATTACATTTACACACGCCTATACAAAAATATTTCTCTAAATCCTCACCATCATCTTTTTTTCATCTAGATGATTACTTTAATGTCTTTCTTATTGACTGACTGACTTTTTTTTCAAGTTGAAAGACTTGCAATTGTTATTGTTGTTTATGGTTAAATATTGCAACTTCTTTTTGCTGTTTTTTATTGATTTGTAGAAAATACTTTAATATCATCATCTTCAATGGCATCGCATCACTGATGTTGCTTTCTTCTTAATGCTTTGTCATTTTCAGACACTTTTATAATTAATTAATTTCTGGTGTTGTTTATTTTAGTTTTTTAAGTCAAGTTTTTATTGTTGTATTTGTTCGTTTGCCATTTCTTTAACTTCTTTTGTAACCAGTTTTAGCTGTTAATTTTATTACATAAATATTAACTTGCTTTGTACTAATTATAAAATTATTTTAACCCAATTCATTTTAAACCAATACAAAAGTTATTTATTTAATTTTATATATATACCGACACAGGTAGACAAAGGTGGGGAAGGTATTACGCATTTTTGCGGATGATATATGATATGATATAACTCATCTTGCAAATGACATCCTATACTTTACTTGCTACGGTGCTGAGTTTTGTTGATGGAACGTTTACTTTCCTTCTGTTATGTATGGATGGTTGACTTATTTAAATAGACATTCGAATAACTTCATAAAACAAACTGATGACGAATTGAGCTTCATCATGGGTATATTATGGCTCAATCTGTAAAGGACAAGGGCTTTTTTAGGGCAAAGTAACTAAAATTTCCTATTTGATTTGAAATTCAGTCTCAGTCTCAATCTCTTTTTTCTTTTTTTTTCGGCCTCTGAGTGGAAGTGATAATGAGCAAGAGTTATCAAAACTCTTTCTGAACCTCATCTAAGCTATTTGAGTTGTTTAAATTCAGCTATTTGGCATGTGGCTTGTTGAAATCACATATTGTTACATTCAATTTAAGCAGAAAAATAATGTTTGTCCTACTCGGTAAATACCATATCGAGGCTTAACCGCAAAAAAGCTTAAGAAGCACCATTTTTAATTTTCGTTTTTCTTAATAAACAATATTTTTGGCAACAATTGCATCATCTCCTGAAATATCATGGTCACATAAGGAACCGTTACGATTTTATAACAAAAACAATTTTATCTCAAGCGACAATATTCATACAAAATTTTTATGAAATAAAATAAAAAAAAACCCTCTCCTGTAAAATTTTGTTTTTGTCACTTAAGCTTCTTTTGCGGTAATGACTCGATATACATAAACGTGTAAAAATATCAGAAAAATATATTTTTTTGGTTGATCTACATATGTATCTATCAGGTTATGACTGTTTTATTACTGGACCGACTTTGATGGTTTTAAACAGCGTTTAAAAATGCTTGATTATTTTTAATGCTTTTGTAATTGCTTTACTAAGCTTTAGAGAAAGAGCACAGCGAATCAGAAAATGTGGAAATAAATAATATAATAATTTTTTGTAGTGGCCGAATTAGGAGTAATTTCAGTTTGAAAAGGCAAAAAGGACCTTCTCACTCATCGGAGGGTTAAATTCAGCATGTAATTACTTCTTTGCTGTTGCCTGCTTTTAAAGAAAAAAAAAAAAAAAAAAAAAATTAATCGAAATACCTTCTTCTGAAAATCACTCTATGCAAGTGATTTGAAATCACAAGAAAGGTGTTGTGGACAAAAAACTTTTTACATAATTGTGATTTTAAATCGGTCAGCTAAGCGGCCCCCGATTTCAAGTTACGTGCTTATTTTTTCACCATTTTAAACGAAGTTAAAACTTTTGTGGTTTTCAAAACACCCTTAAATCACAATTGGGATAATAAAAAACATATGATTTTAAATCATGTGATTTTCAGAACATGCTTGATTAATATAATTAAATCCCAGTAAAAACTTCGCTTACTTCTTCAAAACGAATAGCTTCCTTCATTCATTATTTAGTAGCTTTCTTTTATAACTACTTCTTTCCGGATATATGAAGGTAAAAAAAATAATGACTTACATTTGAATGCGTTCATTTCGGGAAATCCCTTGTAAAATTCATTGGTTCTTTTAGTTGAGTTGGAAGTAGTATTTTTACTTTTTCCTGATTACTTATCACATTATTTTGTAGGCGAAGCTTTTACTGGGATGTAATGTAATTAGATATTCTATGAAATTAAAACTATGTAGTACATTTTTCCAATTGAATTCAAACGCAGCAATTAAAAGTTTAGCCAAGGCAAAAAAACAGCAATTCTATTTAAAGCGGTTGCTTTGCTGCCGGCTAAAACAGAGAACATAAACATACCCAGTAAAAACTTAGCTTACTTTTTTAAAATGAATAGCTCCTTTTACTCATTATTTAGTTGCTTTCTTCTATAACTACTTATATAACAGTTTCTATAACTACTTTTTCTGGATGTATTAACGTAAAAAAATAATAACTTACTCTTGAATGCGTTCATTTTGGAACATCCCCTGTAGAATTCATTGGTTCTTTTAGAAAAATTGGAAGTAGTGCTTTTATGTTTTTCTGATTACTTAACACATTATTTTAAAGGCGAAGGTTTTACTGGGTAGTGAATTCAAGCAAACTATTTCTTCTCACTTTTACTGCCTTAGTTTTTTGCTTTTGCTCATTATAAATCAGGCCTGGAACAGAATAAAGTAGTTTTAGTAGTAGCTGATGCTAAAAAATGCTCTGAAGCGCAACAAAGTCCAAAATTTCGAAACTGCAACGACCACTACAACTACGTATTCTGTTGACTCTACTTCGAAATTTTCGGTTTTTACTTTTGACAGCTTTTAGCGCTATTCATAAGGTTATACTACAGCGACTAAGCTGGTCCCCACTTTAAAGTGTTAGGTGAGCATTCAGAAACACTTTTTCTTATTTACTGCAATAAATTCAAGCAAAGCAAAAATTTTGTTGTTGCTATTTAAGGCAAACAATTTTAACACTGTTTTAAAGTGTTAAATCTACTTTAAATTTCCACCTGCACGCAGATTTCCTTAACTAATGATAAACGGCACAGAAAAGACGACTTAACACCACTTAGCCAAATTGTCGTCAGGTGAAATTATATCATCAATGGGATGACATATCATATATCACAGAAATGACGAATCGGAGCCAGTTTAATAAAAGATGTCATCAGTGCGATGGCTCAGTAAAATGAGAGAATGAGATAATATATTATTACCCGTTACACATTTTTGTTTCACTTTTGCTGTATTCCACCCTTTGTTTACAGAAGAACTCTCAATTATAAGACACCAGCAGCATGCACGATATGGTTTTCGTAATCATTGTTCTTTGAAAATTTGATGTATGTATTTAACTATGTAATTGAATTTAAACAAGTAGAATATGAGAATTTTTTCTTCTTATTCTACTTTTTAAACGTGAAAATAATGTTAATAATACGCAAAATGTGGCATTCCATTGATGTCACTGCAGTCATATCATAGATGACGCATAAAATATGAAAAAATTTTATGATGATTGGATTGATGTCACTTTTTGCCTCATTGATGCATTTTCAATATGTATATGCATTTTTCTATGAGTATACTTAGGTGAAAAGCTTTTCAAAATGTTTACCATCTGCCCAGTCAAATGATTTATTAATCTTTCTATCATAACTTTTTTTGTTTAATTACACGGTGCTACAGTGAAAATATACTTGGAAAATGACCTAGTGTAAGTTGAAGGCCTTGTTGAGTAGATCTCAAATCAGTTTTAAAATGTTCGGAAACACCCTCCAATTTCGGAGTTATTCCGAAAAAACCATTTTCGGGTAGGTTCGAATACTTATGAACACGTAACTCTGTTGATTCTTATCCGATTTTTATTTTTTTAACGGTTTCAGAAGGAAGAGACGTGTGCGTTTTTAAATGTATACACTTTTTGGTATGTGTATACATTTTTTTGTAGTGATATTCTTAATTATATCTTATTTTTTCTCGATTTTTCAAATTTGGTGCCATTTTTTTAAATTAGTTGGTTTAGAAACATACCAATATGTGTACACACTCTTAAAGCTAATTTAGTTTTGAGTTAAACCAGCTTTCATTTAATAAAATCGAAAAATAAAAAAGTTATTAAGGTTTTTCAAAAGTGAAAAATTTAGCTTTTTCAAATATTGTTCAATAGACCGGGTCAACCTCCATAAAAAACAAAAATTATGCCAGTCTCCCCGTAGAATGAAAGATATGTCAATAAAGTTTCTAAAACAGGAAATAGTTTTATTTTTTTCTGCTACGCCCCCAAATACAGCCCTTTTGGTATTTTATATATAGCGCTGCCATTTAAAGTCTTATCTCATCAAATCGCATATCGGTGTCAAAAAAAGTCCATCTAAAACTCACGTACATATTACATTTAACCAGGTAGAAGCCAATACAAACCAAAAAATATGTTCATCAATCACGCCCTAGAACAGGAATATTGTTTTTTTGCAGCGCTTTTTGTTTTATATATACAGCATCGTCATTTAAAGTCCAATTTTATCGTATCGGATATCATTGTTTATGGCTAGAATATGCCTTTGTCAATCATGAACAATTATCGTTAGAAATCAATAAACATTTTTACTATCTTTTATTTCTGCTTAAGCTATTCTTGGAAAAACTGATTTCAAGTGTAAAATACAAGTGTATCCAGGTGTTTCACGAACTGCTTCCTGTATCCCAATTTGAGGTGTAATGGTGGCAAAATTTTTTTTTTCGGTACTCACTAGTGGAATTATTAATACGTTTTTCTTAGCTTGAATGCAGTTAACACTTTGGCACTTTGTTTTGCTTTAATTTTGCCGTTTGGTATTTTGACATTTATTTATTACTTGAGTGCATTGCACTTGGTAATGCAGAATTTTACCCTTCACTATTCCGAAGTAAACTTTAAATTAAAAATATACTAAAAGGGAAGTATTCACAATGTCCTTTACTTTCTGAAATTATAATAAATTAAATTTTTTTTATGAATTAAACAACGTTCTATAATGTTTTAAAATTATAAGCAATTTATTTCTTATACACACTCTACTTTAGGTATGTATGGTTTGTCATTACGTTTTATTCAATACACACAGTTTGTGTGTGTTTTCAAAAATATTACAATTGACATAAAATGCTTACAAAACAACAAAATTTGGGGTGAGGATCTGAGATGGCATAAGTGGCGCCAAGACTTTAAAGTCGGATTAAAAATTAAGCCACTGTCAAGCCATGAACACCGATATGCGATTTGATGAGATAAGACTTTAAATGGCAGCGCTATATATAAAAAACCAAAAGGGCTGCATTTGTGGGCGTAGCAGAAAAAAATACAAATATTTCCTGTTTTAGAAACTTTATTGACATATCTTTCATTCTACGGGGAGCCTGGCATAATTTTTGTTTTTTATGGAAGTTGACCCGGTCTATTGAACAATATTTGAAAAAGCTAAATTTTTCACTTTTGAAAAACCTTAATAACTTTTTTATTTTTCGATTTTATTAAATGAAAGCTGGTTTAACTCAAAACTAAATTAGCTTTAATATTGTGTATACATATTGGTATGTTTCTAAACAAACTAATTTAAAAAAATGGCACCAAATTTTAAAAATCGAGAAAAAATCAAATTAAAATCAGATATAATTAAGAATATCACTACAAAAACTTTATACACATACCAAAAAGTGTATACATTTAGAAAGGCACATGTCTCTTCTTTCTGAAACCGTTTAAAAAATAAAAATCGGATAATAATCAACTGAGTTACGTGTTCATAAGTACTCGAACCTACCCAAAAATGGTTTTTTCGGAATAACTCCGAAATTTGAGGGTGTTTCCGAACTTTTTAAAATTGACTTATGATCTACTCAGTAAGGTCTATAACCTACTCTAGGTTGCTTTTCAAGTATAAAAAAGTGCTCATTTGTAGCACCGTGTTATCAGACGAAAAATGTCATTGAATCACCCAGCATTTTTGTCTAATATTTCGCCTAAATTTAAAAAAAGAAGAGTTAAAAAATTTTAAAAAAATTTGTGATAAATGCTCAAAATAAGTAACTGAACATTCTTTGGCGTTTGCTCTATAAAGCTGCTTGTGAAGTGTCAGTTAAATACATACCTATTTTAACAAAAATGTCCATAAAATGTTATAAATTCCCATTCCCAAATAAAAACAAGGGTGTCGCTCTTATAGGTGTTTATTTTTGATATTTTTAAATTTCGTAATTATTATTAACTGTAAAAAAGCTAAAACAAATCATGCAGTAATAATCCAGTTATTTAAAATAAGTAAATCTTTAAGCCTTAAAAGGATAACCGAGTTAGTAAAATGAAACCCAAAAGCTGAAAAACGAACCAACCATCAACTGTAAAACAGCAAAATTGATTTGGTAAACCAACCAGCCAAAAACACTGAAAAAAGCTTCCTCAAACGTTAACATGGCAGTGCAGATAGTGATGAATTAAAAACAGATTGATTGATTGATTTGGAATAGGGAACTTTTTTTTCCAACAAACATCTATGAGTGTGTATTCGTTGCAAGTCAAAGAAGCTACATCCAATAGTCAGTTTGCAACAGATTTTATGGTAAACCTCGAATTTTTACAAACATATACGATTCAAGGCACGTGGAATAAAGCGATCAAGTTTGTTTTTTTTTATTGTTGTTTTTGTTTCAAATGTTTGTTTAAGTTAAAAGTGTTTTTGCAGCATTTGTTGTATTGGTAAGTTGGAGGAGTCTTCCAACAACGAATGCATTTTACTTTACGAGACTTTTGTCTTTAGCTACAATTGTATAAAAACATAAACATTTCATTTCGTCAGCATCAGTTGCCTACGAACAGCTCTAGGCCTTCAAAAGAGATTTCAAATAAAAAATTAATCAAATTAACGTAATCTTAAAAATTACTTTAACAAAAAAGTGTATTCAAAACCAAAAAAAAAAAAAAAAAAAAATAAATACAGAAAAAAATTAATTTTAATGAAATTATTTTAAAAAGAATACAACAGGAGACTTGGAAATCATGCAAAAATTAGTAGTGAGTGAAAGAGTTGAAATAAAAAGTGCAAAGCTAAATTAATCTAAATATGTTTTGTTTTTGCAACAGCTGGGCTGTTTGGCCTTGTGCAGTTTAGTGAGCTGTTTAAAGGCCGAAATGGTTTATGCTGCTGTCTCGGGATTGCCAATGAGTTTTTTACCACCCCGTCCTCCCGGCAATACTTTAACGAACATGATACCACCTCAAATGCAAGACGGTCAATTAGTGAGACCACAACGTTCTTTGTATGGCCCACCTATTGGGTGGCATGGGCATGGACCCCCCGTTCATCCTCATTCAATTGGTTTAGGTCATATTAGTAAACAAGAGTTGATAACTCTTTTAGAAGCAGCCAAAGAGGTAGCAAAGCCTGAACCAGAACCAGAGCCCGAACCGGAGCCGGAACCGGAGCCAGAACCTGAACCAGAGCCTGAACCCGAACCCGAGCCAGAGCCAGAACCTGAGCCGGCTGGTCCACCAGCGGGAGTACCTCTTACGGTTTCATTGCCAGCTTTCGTACCGATACAACTTTCGGCTATGTATACAGCGCCTCCACCACCTGCGCCACCAGCGCCGGAACCCGCTCCTGAGCCAGAAGAGCCTGAAGAGGAAGAAGAAGAGGAAGAAGAAGAAGAGGAGGAGGAAGAAGAAGAGGAACCGGAGCCAGAACCACCAGCAATTGTCAAACCATATCATCCAATTTATCATCCATGGTCTTCTCGATCTGTTTACAGCCGAAGAGCTCTACCCTATGTAGCTCGTTCGGCTAAAAGATCTCGTGTTCGTGGTAAATCTGGCAGAACAAGATCTAAATCTAGATCCAAATCCAGGTCACGCAAATCAAAATCTAGAAAATCAAAATCCAAGTCTCGTTCGAGGAAACGGTAAGTTTAAAAAATATAACTAACTCAAAACCTAATCAATTTAATTTAACTGCTCACAGCACTGGTCGCAAATCTTTAAAATCTAGGTGATCTATAGAAATTTTCGAGCAAACAAAAGAAAGTATCTTAAAACATTTAATCTTTCTTTCAGGAAAAACTTACGTTATGCCAGCTCTGCGCAAAGCATTCAGGTCCTACCTCCACCACCATTTTTGGCTCGCCCTCCAGCTCCTTTGAAGTTGGTGCCTTCCGATCAATTACTGAGCAATTGGAAATAAATAAGTGATTAAATGTCATTGATCTAAGTTAAAGTTTCATAAATTAATATCTTAAGGGTTTCAGATTTTTGAAATGTATTCTAATTACTTTATCGTTTTATACTATTTTTTTTTAAATATAAAAATAATATTATAAATTTCTTTTTTTTATTTAAATAATCATTCGTCAATTATGTTACTAAATATTCTTTATTTATTTCATAATTCAAGATAATAAATTAAAAAATAAATAAAAATATTTTATTCTTAAATAGAACTTAATCAGTTTTGTCTTACTCAATTTTTGTTCCATAAACGTCTGGGGGAAGGGGCAACAAAAACCACCACCATTAATAATTATTTCCTTTAGATTTTACCAGTATTAAAGGGCCATTACAAATTGGTTACTTTAATGTCTATCCGTAGCTAATAGCTTAAATGTATTCCAGCATTTGTTCTGAGTTGCATCTTCTTTCTCGATTTGGCGTCGCCATGTTTGTGCAGTGTTTCCTTGTCTTCTGTTTCCTTAAGGATTCCACTCAATAGCAATCTTCTTTGCCTTAACGTGACGTGTCAAGAAGCGTGCAAACATTCCAGGTTCCAAATCGTTTCCATTTTGGAAGCTAAAGGTCGTTATCGGAAACATCGATTGGTTGAAATATGCTGTGGTTTCGTTAATCATAAAATAGCTTACAAAAGCTTCTTAATTAAGCATTTCGCCGGCTATGCAGTAGGGATGGGTAAATTGAAAAAATATATTGATATATATCGAATCGATATTTTTTAAGAGTATCGATATTTATTTTTTAAAAAATATCGATGTATCGATATATCGAACGTATTACTAAATTAAAAAATTTAAAATATATGCCCGAATCTTATTATTATTCCAAATATATATAGGCACATATATTTGGGGGATTCACAAGGTGTCATAAAGTCATAAGTCTTAAAATAATAACATGAAAAAATACGACTCTTGTGAACAACCCCTCATAATTTAGTGTGCTATTTTTAATTTAAATCAGCTGATTTAAAACTAATATAAAAAAATAAATATTTACGTAACATCATAATATTTTTTAATTCTAATCCATGAATAAATAAATTAAATTTGATCTTACCTGACTATTTTCCATTTTTTAGACGCAAATCACAAATTAATTTTATTTTGTTTGTTTACCAAACATCAGAGTCCTAAGCCGATATAATTTGACGCCCCAAGTGTTTTGTTGCAAAAACTGCTAGTCGCAGGTTAAATTCGGATATTTGCCGGATAAAACTATACCATCAACGGCGACGGCTACAAAAACTAAAGCGGTTCGGCTCAGCCGCTTAGCGCAGGTCTCTTCTGATTAATGACGACAGCACAATAAACATAGCAAGCAAAGTTCTATTAATTTAAGACACTTTTTGTTTACAAAGCAACAACAATATTTTTAAACCATTGTAAAATGTTAGAACATTATGACAATATAACATGATAGCACACCTTGTGAATACCCCAATTGTTCTAAAACCGCATAAAATAAATCTTTTCAAGTTCGTTTGACTTAACTGTTCTAATTAGAAATCTGCAAGGTAAAAAGCCCGCATCTTTCTTAATTCTTCTTCTAAACATGCAGTCTACAACATTAACATTAATATGATGTTAGTGTTAAGTATAGACTCACCATGTTAGAGGTTTCTCATGTTAGAACACGTTTGTTAATGCAAATGTTTTAACAACGCTTTTATGACCATGTTATAACAGCAAATCATGTCAGTTGAAGACGGGGAGTTATAGATCTTCATATTAGTTTAAAAAAAAATTTGAAGCTTGTTTGAAAAAACGGCTAAAATTTTGAGTTTTTAATGAAAACTGACTTTAAAAAATGGCTGTAGGAAAAATCTCCCATAGAAAAATGGTAAAAAAAAAAAATAAAATGAAAAATCGCCCAAAAAAATTCCATGTTAAGTTGGGCCTGAATTCATATGAAAAGTGACCCAAAATTTTTGGGCTATTTTGTGTCCGTGGACGTTATGTCACTTTGTAGAGTGTCATAATGTCCACAACGTGTTTACAAACTCGAAAGCATAGCCGGCCTTCGGCCGGGCGCAAGAATTTTCTCCTCATTGATAAACCAAGTACCGGCTTCGCTTAGTAAAGCTTCTCTGCACAGCCGGCCTTCTTGCCACCTTGCAAGAAGCTATATTCTGTTTTGAGTTATTGATTATAGCTATGCAGTGATTTATTAATATTTAACTATTGAAGAGTGCACAAAGTTTGGCGGGGGGCTCAAATAAGTCTTACTGTCCATACTGCCGAGCAGCAATGCAATTTTTTACATAAAACTTACATTTGTATGTAATTAAATTTATTTGAATAATAAACACTTTTTTGCAAATTGGGCAATTTTTTTTTTGTTTTTTGGGTAAAAATTCGCTTTTGCTTTTTGGGTCATTTTTAATTATTTTTTTTGTGCCCTTTTGGTTTTTTTTGGGCAAAATTTCATATTTAACTTTTTTTTTTGGGCGATTATTCATTAGGGCGATTTTTCATATTTTTTTTTGGCCATTTTTCTTTGGGCGATTTTTCCTACAGCCTTAAAAATATCGAATTCGATAGTCGTATTTCAATATCGATATTTTAAGTGTCTGCGATATATAAAGATTTATCGATATATTTTTAGTTTACGTTAGACGATTTTTTACACATTGCTTTCGCAGATTTTGCTTTGTGTCATTTTCACTACAGACAAGATTAAGGCCCCTATAACGGTTTACAACTCAACTCAGTTGAGTTGTAATAAATACAACTGGTTGTGATCAGTTGTAATTTTTGTTAAGTTTTTGTTCTACGAAATTTAGCAAAGTTGTAAGCCATAATACAAAAATTAAGATATTACAACACAACTGAGTTGAGTTGTAAACCGTAATAGGGGCCTAAATAGTGTATTTTAACTTAGACATATACAGAGAACATTTGTTACTACTCCTAATAAAGTTGGCATACTTGGGGTTAGTTTGCGGCTCCTTGATTTTAACTACGAGCCACACCATTGAACACATAAGCATTCTTTCCATCTGAATGCAGAAATAGAAATTTATATTTACACTGCAATAGATCTATTGTCTTGTAAAAATCTCATCTATATCAAAGATTCTTAGATATTAACATAGTTTTTCCCAAAAGTTTTACCAAAGATTTGTCGAAAGCTTATTGTTACAAACTCTATTTTTCCTTACATCAATTTTAATTTAAATAAAGGGTTTTTTATTAAGTGCTTCTATCTTTAAATTTTAATTAAAGAAAAAACTCGTTGATAAACTGGCCATCGTCGTTCTTAAAGAAATACGGACCGATGATCTTACCAGGCACAAAATCCACATCAAACTGTGATGTGAACGCTCTTAAATTTCATGTGGATTTTACAATATTTCCGCTATCAACTGGCAAAGTTCCTATTGAGAGACCTTTTTAACATAAGCATTTCCATAACTATCCCTGATGTTACTTTGAAAACTTTTATGCTAAGTTCACACTTGGGTTTTTAAACGCGTTTAAGCAAAATGTTGATTTAGCTAATCAAAGCCGTTCACATTACATTTGAGATGATTAAGATGACAGATGATTAAGAAAAAAAAAAAAAAAAAACACACAACAAACACACAAAAAAAGATCAAACAAATTTATATATTTTTTTTTAAGTATTAAAAATGGATAAAAACACTTTTATAAAGTTATCAGAAGATTATTTTAATCATTTTAATGATGAAATTGTGAAAATTTATGAATTATTTAAGGAAAAAAATAAAAACATTAAGCAGAAATCTTGGCCGGTTGTACACGACATGTTGGCGATTCTACATTATTAGGTGGATTCTATGTGGTTTATGAAGTGATTTAGTTGTAATCATGTCGATTAACACATCACTTCAATGTATGGGTAATCATCTCGATTTTGAAGTGATTAGAGCTTAATCACGTTCGAGCTGCTTAAACGCGTTTAAGAACTCAAGTGTGAACATAGTATTACCCTACGCTGTAAACTAGTTAAGTTTGTTACGTATAAGGTGAATTGTATAATAGTAATTTCAGATTTAAATTCTGCATTCGAATTAGATATGGTCAACTTAATGTAAATGTATTTAAGGTAATAAATATACAGGTATAATGACATCTACTTGTTATGTCCCTAGAGTTCAGACATTAACACGATGACAATTTTATGAATGATTCTTTAAATATTTTGAATTTACATTAAGAGTTTTCAGCAAATGGCAACAACCTTAATACAACAAATTCTTTTTTACATACATATATATATATATTTGTAAAAATATTATTGGATTAACATAAATATAAACAAAAAATTCTAGGAAAGTGTTTATTTGATTTTGTCTTTTAAATTACAGAATTTGTTTATGCCAAAAAAATTTTCTTAAAAAAAGTTCAACGTATCCATTGATTTTTGAATTATTTCATGTCATTCAAAACTTTTTATGACAAGATGATGGAGGCCATAAAATAATGATTGTTAACTTGAATTTATTTTTAATAAAATTTCATGCACAAATATGTCTATAATAATTTGGAAAAGTTTTTATGTGCACAAAAAATTTAAAATAAAAAAATAAAATTTTAAAGTGAGATTATAAAAAAGAATTTTAATTCAAAATAAAAATATCAAATCAATGATTTAACAGGGGGGTTACCGCGTATTTCAATTCGAAAGAAATCATTTGCGGATTCGAACAATTTGTACTGTGTATTACGATTTTCGTAATATTTGTTTCGAATAAACGGACGTTTTTCACACTTTATTGAAAACAAATAATCACTTTCTTAAAAGACACTCTCTATTACGAACAAAAATTGTTCATCAAATTTCCCATTTTTTTAAAAATACAACCTCTGTCATCGTTTCGAACGATTACGAAAATCGTAATACACAGTACAAATTGTTCGAATCCGTAAATGATTTCTTTCGAATCGAAATACGCGGTAACCCCCCAGGTCAATAGCACAGAGTGGACAATGATGCTTTAAATCAAAGTGGCCTGTCGTGATGGCCTTCTTCACAGTGGTCTTACCAGCACGTGATCAACAATGCGTTTTCCAACCGCCCCAAATGCACAGGTCGCAATTTGAGTGGATATCTCGGCACAACCCAACACTTGTCATGTGCACCCTGCGGTGCTGCGAAAATGGTGGGCGAGACCAACTACCAAAAGAATGTGACGACAATAGTAATTATTAAAAGAATGATAGATAATAATAGAGCTAAACACTCGCCCGTTGTATTGAAACTAGTGCCCGCTGCGGCTTTGAAGTATGCAGCATCTGTTGAAATAGCACCAGCACACAGGGATATCTGCTTCGCTTCAAGATGAAAAATCAGCTTCAGAATCTAACTATTGAAAATTTCCCTTCCCGTGACTTTGGGCTTAAGCCATAACTAACACTTAATCCCCGAAGCTCAAACTATTAGTCAGATTAAAATAGAAGTTCCGGGAGCTCCTGCCTTCTGTGGTACTAGAAAGGAGCTCTGGTCAGCCGCGATCTCAATTTTGAGCTCTGACGAATTCGAGATATAAACCAGTGTTCGAAAATAAACAGTACATTATTTAACGTTCGGCTCACACACCCAGGAACGATATCTATTTTTTTAAGTGATTGTGTAAAAATACACAACCCTTAATACCGTTCGTAACTATTTTCAAGAAAGAACCGAACATTATATAATCGTTAAAAAACAGATCAATTGTAGTGATACTGTAGACAAAAATTATATTTTAATGTTCTTTAATGTTTTTTTCGTGTGTGTATTTTGTTTTTGTAAAATTGTTTTTTTTACCAGCCAAAAGGGACGAACATTAACGAGCCAAACCGAACACATTGAAGTTTGTGTTAATCGAAAATAAAATCATTTTTGATTAAAAATTTAATCAAGTGAATTTAACGTTTAATCAAGTGAATTAAACTTTTAATCCATATAATTAATTTGTTTTACTGGAGCAAATTAATATGGACAATTAAACGTTTAGTACACTTGATTAAAAGTTTAATTCACTTGATTAAACGTTTAATTCACTTGATTAAATATTTAATTAAAATTGATTTTATTTTTGATTATTGCTTTTACTGGCGCAAAAGATTTTTCTGTTTAGACAGAACTTCTTTAATGCACAATAACGAACTGACTCCAAATAGACAGAGTTTTCTTTTCGAAAATTTATCGCTTCAATTTATAATTTACTGTAACAACGTATTAAATGAATAAAGCGGAAAATATACAACAAATTTAAATGGCGTTTTTTAATTTCAGCAGTTTATTTTTATGTTTTTAAACGCTTTTTTAAGAGCTTAAAACTGTTTTTAGTGCTTTTTTTGGTTGCCCTAATTATAACTAATGAATTACACTAACATATAAATTGGCAAACAGTTTTATTCGTTCTATTTAAGATTTTACCTAAGATCCCATTATACTCGTAGTTGCTATTGGCGTAAAATCATATTTTTGTTGAGAAATCGATTACAAAATTGCAAAATATGCAAGCACAGCTTTTAAAAAAATATAACTTGCGAAATAGGCAAAATAAATTTTTTAAGGGGAACATCTTAAAAGCTCGCCCAGATAATTCCTAGGATTTTAATTTAAAATATACTAGCATTTAACCCGCTACTTCGTTAGCGTCTCCTTTTTCTTCGTGGACATATTTTTATGCCAAAGTTTATTTTCAAAAAAGTACCAGGCACCTGTCCCCTTATTTTTTTTAACGAACAACAATAAGTGTTAAATTTTTTGGATCTCTTTAATTTTGGATTTTTAAGGTTAGCGGAATCGAGTTGGCGAGAGGCCAACCTTCGGTCCAAAAGTCAGCTTTTTAGCTTCAAGAGTTTAGGATGTGCGATGATGAATCCGTCAGTTACTTTACAAATTTATATTATATAGAGATGGAGAAAAATGTTGAGAAAACAGTAACAAAATTAGGAACGATTTTTTCACACCTTAAACGTTTGAATTTCAAAAAAGGTCCAAACCTGTTTTGTATTTTTTAGATAAGCTAAAAATATGATACAACATTTATTTACCCTTTTACACCCCAAAAAGGCCTTCCTTCAAAAAAGTACCAGACACCTCTCCGTTTATTTTTTTTAATGAACAATAATTAGTATTCAATTTTTTGTATCAATTTTTGTTTAGGAAATATACGGTTAGCGAATTTTTCTAATAAACAAGAATAAGGGCTGATGGTTTTTATCTCTTTTAGTTTAGGAGGTATGAGGTTCGCGGGATCGATATACATAGGTACAATTTTCACCCCTAAAACGTTCGAATTTCGAAAAAGTACCAAATTCGCATTTGTATTTTTTAGATAAGTAACAAATATTATTTAATTTTTATTTCTACACGTATTGGCTTAAAAGCTAGATTTACTACCTAAAACGACCGAATTTCGTTAAAGTACCAGACACCAATTTGCTTTTTTATTTAATGCGCAAAAATAAATATTAAATTAAAAAAATTACCAGTTTATTTAAAAAAAATACCAGTTAGAGAACGAAAAAGTAGCAAAAAATCCCTCTTACAGATTCTCATTCACTCAGGAGCTTGCATGTTTAATTTTATGTTTCTAGATCCAATAAATACGGATATACAAAAGGTACCAGTTAAAGAACAAAATAGTACCAAAAGCCCTCTTACAGATTTTCATTCACTCAGGACCTTGCATGTTTAATTTTATGTTTCTAGGTCCAATACTAACGGAAATTCAAAAAGTACCAGTTAAAGAACAAAGAAGTACCAAAAACTTCCCTCTTTTATATTCTTATCCACTTAGGGCATTGCATCTTGAATTTAATGTTTCTAAGTCCAATAATAACGGATATTCAAAAAGTACTAGTTTAATAACTAAAAAGTACCTATAAGCGCTTTTAGAGATTGTCATTCACTCAAGACCTTCCATGTTTAATTGCATGTTTCTGGGTCCAATACTAACAGAAATTCAAAAAGTACCAGCTAACGAATATAAAAGTACCAATAAGATCCCACTTAAAGATTCTCATTTACACAGGATCGTGCATGTTTAATTTTATGTTTCTAGGTCCAATACTGACGGAAATTCAAAAAGTACCAGTTAATGAACAAAAAAAGTACCAAAAACTTTCCTCTTATAGATTCTTATCCACCCAGGACCTTGCATGTTTAATTTTATCTTTCTAGGTCCAATACCAACGGAAATTCAAAAAGTACCAGTCGTGGACATATTTTTATGCCAAAGTTTATTTTCAAAAAAGTACCAGGCACCTGTCCCCTTATTTTTTTTAACGAACAACAATAAGTGTTAAATTTTTTGGATCTCTTTAATTTTGGATTTTTAAGGTTAGCGGAATCGAGTTGGCGAGAGGCCAACCTTCGGTCCAAAAGTCAGCTTTTTAGCTTCAAGAGTTTAGGATGTGCGATGATGAATCCGTCAGTTACTTTACAAATTTATATTATATAGAGATGGAGAAAAATGTTGAGAAAACAGTAACAAAATTAGGAACGATTTTTTCACACCTTAAACGTTTGAATTTCAAAAAAGGTCCAAACCTGTTTTGTATTTTTTAGATAAGCTAAAAATATGATACAGCATTTATTTACCCTTTTACACCCCAAAAAGGCCTTCCTTCAAAAAAGTACCAGACACCTCTCCGTTTATTTTTTTTAATGAACAATAATTAGTATTCAATTTTTTGTATCAATTTTTGTTTAGGAAATATACGGTTAGCGAATTTTTCTAATAAACAAGAATAAGGGCTGATGGTTTTTATCTCTTTTAGTTTAGGAGGTATGAGGTTCGCGGGATCGATATACATAGGTACAATTTTCACCCCTAAAACGTTCGAATTTCGAAAAAGTACCAAATTCGCATTTGTATTTTTTAGATAAGTAACAAATATTATTTAATTTTTATTTCTACACGTATTGGCTTAAAAGCTAGATTTACTACCTAAAACGACCGAATTTCGTTAAAGTACCAGACACCAATTTGCTTTTTTATTTAATGCGCAAAAATAAATATTAAATTAAAAAAATTACCAGTTTATTTAAAAAAAATACCAGTTAGAGAACGAAAAAGTAGCAAAAAATCCCTCTTACAGATTCTCATTCACTCAGGAGCTTGCATGTTTAATTTTATGTTTCTAGATCCAATAAATACGGATATACAAAAGGTACCAGTTAAAGAACAAAATAGTACCAAAAGCCCTCTTACAGATTTTCATTCACTCAGGACCTTGCATGTTTAATTTTATGTTTCTAGGTCCAATACTAACGGAAATTCAAAAAGTACCAGTTAAAGAACAAAGAAGTACCAAAAACTTCCCTCTTTTATATTCTTATCCACTTAGGGCATTACATCTTGAATTTAATGTTTCTAAGTCCAATAATAACGGATATTCAAAAAGTACTAGTTTAATAACTAAAAAGTACCTATAAGCGCTTTTAGAGATTGTCATTCACTCAAGACCTTCCATGTTTAATTGCATGTTTCTGGGTCCAATACTAACAGAAATTCAAAAAGTACCAGCTAACGAATATAAAAGTACCAATAAGATCCCACTTAAAGATTCTCATTTACACAGGATCGTGCATGTTTAATTTTATGTTTCTAGGTCCAATACTGACGGAAATTCAAAAAGTACCAGTTAATGAACAAAAAAAGTACCAAAAACTTTCCTCTTATAGATTCTTATCCACCCAGGACCTTGCATGTTTAATTTTATCTTTCTAGGTCCAATACCAACGGAAATTCAAAAAGTACCAGTCAAAGATTAAAAAAGTACCAAAAAGTTCACTCTTATAGATTCTCATCCATCCAGGGCATTGCATATTGAATTGTATGTTTCTAGGTCCAATACTAACAGAAATTCAAAAAGTACCAGTTAATGAACAAAAAAGTACCAAAAAGTTCCGTCATAGATTCTTATCCACTCAGGACATTGCATGTTGAATCTTATGTTTTAAGGTCCAACATAAACGATAATTTTAAAAATACCAGTTGTAGTACCCAAAAGCTAAAGAAAAATATAAAATTTCCCGTATTTTTTTTTTGTTACTTTTTTTTCCCCCCATTAAAATATCAAAAAATTCAGTATTATAGTGGGGGCTCATTATTAAGTACGAGTATGTTAATGAATGGAGAAAAATGTTTTGTAAAAAAAAGTACCAAAAATAGCGACGATTTTCACCCCTTAAATGTTCGAATTTCGAAAAAGTACCAAACTTATTTGTACTTTTTGTTTCATAGGTTTCGAATGTGGTATAAACTTTGTTTCTATGTTTATTGGTTCAAAAGATAGATAGGGTGTCAAAAAAGTACCAAAATTCAGGTTTAACCCGTTTACTTCCTAATAGGGCCAAATTTCAAAAAAGTACCAGACACCTATCCGCTTATTTTTCCAAAGAACAACGATCAGTATTATATTTTTTTTTGTATCTCTTTCAGTTTTGGAGATATAAGGTCACCGCATTTTCCCGTTTTTACCCTTTTTTACCCCCTAAACATTCGAATTTCCAAAAATCCCGTCTTAGTGGATCGATTTGGGGAGTGACCAATCTCTGGTCCAAATTTCAAGTGTTTAGCTCCAGGCGTTTAGGCTGTGCGATGATGAATCAGTGAGTCAGTGAGTCAGTCAGTCAGTAACGTTACAATTTTATATATATACTAGCATTTAACCCGCTACTTCGTTAGCGTCTCCTTTTTCTTCGTGGACATATTTTTATGCCAAAGTTTATTTTCAAAAAAGTACCAGGCACCTGTCCCCTTATTTTTTTTAACGAACAACAATAAGTGTTAAATTTTTTGGATCTCTTTAATTTTGGATTTTTTTGGTTAGCGGAATCGATTTGGCGAGAGGACAACCTTCGGTCCAAAAGTCAGCTTTTTAGCTTCAAGAGTTTAGGATGTGCGATGATGAATCCGTCAGTTACTTTACAAATTTATATTATATAGAGATGGAGAAAAATGTTGAGAAAACAGTAACAAAATTAGGAACGATTTTCACACCTTAAACGTTTGAATTTCAAAAAAGGGGCAAACCTGTTTTGTATTTTTTAGATAAGCTAAAAATGTGATACAATATTTATTTACCCTTTTACACCCCAAAAAGGTCTTCCTTCAAAAAAGTACCAGACACCTCTCCGTTTATTTTTTTTAATGAACAATAATTAGTATTAAATTTTTTGTATCTCTTTTTGTTTAGGAAATATACGGTTAGCGAATTGCTGATGTTTTTTATCTCTTTTAGTTTAGAAGGTATGAGGTTCGCGGGATCGATATACATAGGTACAATTTTCACCCCTGAAACGTTCGAATTTCGTAAAAGTGCCAAATTCGCATTGGTATTTTTTAGATAAGTAACAAATGTTATTTAATTTTTATTTCTATACGTATTGGCTTAAAAGCTAGATTTACTACCTAAAACGACCGAATTTCGTTAAAGTACCAGACACCAATTTGCTTTTTTATTTAATGCACAAAAATAAATATTAAATTAAAAAAATTACCAGTTTATTTAAAAAAAAATCCCTCTTACAGATTCTCATTCACTCAGGAGCTTGCATGTTTAATTTTATGTTTCTAGATCCAATAAATACGGATATATAAAAGGTACCAGTTTAAGAACAAAATAGTACCAAAAGCCCTCTTACAGATTTTCATTCACTCAGGACCTTGCATGTTTAATTTTATGTTTCTAGGTCCAATACTAACCGAAATTCAAAAAGTACCAGTTAAAGAACAAAGAAGTACCAAAAACTTCCCTCTTATATATTCTTATCCACTTAGGGCATTGCATCTTGAATTTTATGTTTCTAAGTCCAATAATAACGGATATTCAAAAAGTACCAGTTTAATAACTAAAAAGTACCTATAAGCGCTTTTAGAGATTCTCATTCACTCAGGACCATGCACGTTTAATTTTATTTTCATTAGACCAACATTAGCGAAAATTTAAAAAAAGGACCAGTTAAAAAACGAAAAAGCACCAAAAAGATCTCTCTAACAGATTGTCATTCACTCAAGACCTTCCATGTTTAATTGCCAGCTAACGCATAAAAAAGTACCAATAAGATCCCACTTAAAGATTCTCATTTACACAGTATCGTGCATGTTTAATTCTATGTTTCTAGGTCCAATACTGACGGAAATTCAAAAAGTACCAGTAAATGAACAAAAAAGTACCAAAAACTTTCCTCTTAGATTCTTATCCACCCAGGACCTTGCATGTTTAATTTTATCTGTCTATGTCCAATACCAACGGAAATTCAAAAAGTACCAATCCAAGATTAAAAAAGTACCAAAAAGTTCACTCTTATAGATTCTCATCCATCCAGGGCATTGCATATTGAATTGTATGTTTCTAGGTTCAATACTAACAGAAATTCAAAAAGTACCAGTTAATGAACAAAAAAGTACCAAAAAGTTCCCTCTTATAGACTCTCATCCATTCGGGACATTGCATGTTTAATTTTATTTTTATAGGTCCAATACTAACGGAAATTCAAAAAGTACCAGTTAATTAACAGAAAAGTACCAAAAACTTCCCCTTATGGATTCTTAACCACTCAGGACATTTCATTTTGAATTTTATGTTTCTAAGTCCAATATTAACGTAAATTCAAAAAGTACCAGTTAATGAACAAAAAAGTACCAAAAAGTTCCCTCTTATAGATTCTCATCCATTCGGGACATTGCATGTTTAATTTTATTTTTATAGGTCCAATACTAACGGAAATTCAAAAAGTACCAGTTAATTAACAGAAAAGTACCAAAAACTGCCCCTTATGGATTCTTATCCATTCCGGACATTGCATGATGAATCTTATGTTTGTAGGTCCAACATAAACGATAATTTAAAAAATACCAGTTGTAGAACCAAAAAGTTAAGTAAAATATCAAATTTCTCGTATTTCCCCTTTTTGGTACTATTTTCCCCCCATTAAAGTATAAAAAATGTTTTTTAAAAAAAGTACCAAAAATAGTTACGATTTTTACCCCTTAAATGTTCGAATTTCGAAAAAGTACCAAGTTTAAATTCGTATATTTTTGTTAGGTTTCGAATGTGGTATTAACTTGGTTTCTATGTTTATTGGTTCAAAAGATAGATGGGGTGTCAAAAAAGTACTAAAATTCAGATATTACCCGTTTACTCCCAAATAGGGCCGAATTTCAAAAAAGTACCAGACACCTGCCCGCTTATTTTTCTAAAGAACAACGATAGGTATTAAATTTTTTTTGTATCTCTTTTAGTTTTGGAGATATAAGGTTACCGAATTTTCCCGTTTTTACCCTTTTTTACCCCCTAAACATTCGAATTTCCAAAAATCCCGTCTTAGTGGATCGATTTGGGGAGTGACCAATCTCTGGTCCAAATTTCAAGTGTCTAGCTTCAGGCGTTTAGGCTGTGCGATGATGAATCAGTGAGTCAGTGAGTCAGTCAGTCAGTGAGTCAGTAACGTTACAATTTTATATGTATATATAGATATAGATTATGCAAAAGAAATTCTGCTTATTTTCAAAGCTTATTGATGAAGTAAATAAATTATTCATAAAAATCAGCCAAATATAAATTTGTAATTCAAAAATATAATGCTATGTCAAAGATTTCCCAGGGTTACATAAATTACTTTGTTAAAAATTAAAAAATCAACAAAGTTTGTTTGTATTAACTGCCTTCACTGGTAATTTGCATTAAAAGAACCATATACATATGTTATAAAATAAGCCATATACTGTGTTTAAATATCAATTTATTTTTAAATATGGATTTTCATATAATTTTGTTTTTGTTTTGACATGAAAAACCAAAATTGATTTTTAAATACAATTGGTGAAATAGACACTACGGCACTAAGACACAAAACTTTACACTTAAAACTTTTCCTGAAATGATTCTGGTTTAAGCTGGAGGTCCACACCACGCGTTACTCGCTTTTTCGCAGCATACACAGCTGTCAAAAAAGTAGAATCTGTGTAGTTATACGTAGTAAGTTACATGCACAAAAGCGTAGATGCATTGAGGCGAAAAGTTGGTTTACTTTCTACTTTTGTAAGCGTCACAAGCAGCGTTCGAACCAATCAGCTCATTTTGATAAATTAAATTTTATTTTTACTTGTGCTGCTGCTGCATGAAAAGCATTGCATGTAACTTGAAACGTAGAACGCAAGTAAGGTTATAAAAGCATGCGCTGCGTGGAGGCGAAAACGCGTTTTATGGACCTCCAGCTTAAGGCCCAGTTAGGCGAACGTTGATGTAATGTACCGCGCCGTGCACTTATAAAACATTTAAAAACGTGTCATATGTCATATGAAGAGACGACAACCGGATTTGAACTTCGCTTTTCATAACACCCATAATATATATATACATACTTTATAGGGTGTAGGACCTTCGGTGAATGGTATAAAAAACAAACTTAATTATAAAAAGAGTAATGGTTGGGATTTCAGTATTTTGGTCATAACTCTGCTATTTCTTAACCGATTTGACAGAAATTTGACAGTTATTTTGGTTATAAAACTTGGACTCGGGAAGATCTATGGTTCCCGAAAATGGATATGTTAAAAAAAAAAATTAATATTTTGGTCATAACTTTTTGGTATCTGAACGGATTTTCTCGAGTTTTTCAGAAAATATTTTCTACTAAAAATTTCCGATCTTTTGATATGCAAGGCGTAACCATAGGTCATATAACAGTCAAATTCAGGTTTTTATAAAATTTTTTATATTTTTTTGTACGGGAGCTACCACGCCCACTTCTACAATCCCGCCCACATTTTGTGGGATGGTGTGTATTTATAACCTAAATGTTTGTACCTTATTTGAAAACTTTGCTTCTTGCTGTTCTCCAGATATACAAAAAAAAGTAATAAAAATACAACAACCACAAGGGATTTTTTGGAAAAATTAAAGGCAGTCGTGGGTTTTTGGTCATATCTCAGCCATTGTTGGACCGATCTGGCTGAATTTCAATAGCAAGAAATGGTGGACTATATGTGGTACAAATGTAAAACAACCTAGCCGCTATCATGTCTGGAGACTCCGGAAAACACATATCAAACGTAAGACGGACAGACGGACGGACGGACGGACGGACGGATATCGTTAAATCAACTTCTCTCCTCATAAGGACCCAGAATATATATACTTTATAGGGTCTAAGATCAATATTGTAGAAATTACAAACGGAAAGACCAACTTTTATATACCCTTTTCCACCTGTGGTGAAGGGTATAAAAACTCGCTAAGTTGTACAAGATATATCTCGTAAAGTTCAGGGGATAAGTTTTAAATCTTCTATATTTTCATCGATCCTTCTAACTATCTAGATTATTGCGGACACCATTTATTTTTGAGTCTTTGAGTGCCATTTTTTTTCTTTCGTCACAAAACTACAATGCAAAAGAAAAAAGCTTTCTCGACATATTGACATAGCATTTTTAGCTCTGAGAAATAGAGTTTTTAACAAAAATTATCAAGTTTTTCTTTTACGGTATTATTAAAACGTCTTCGTTGCGGACTGTTAATGTGCAATAAAAAATTTTATCATTTTGCGAAGCACTAATGTGCTTTATGTGTCAAAAATTTATTGATTTAAAGTGGGAATTCTCCATAAAAAATGCATGTCTTCCGTAAGCGATATGGTAAGCGAAAATTTTATGTTTTACCCTGACAAGCCTGCTTCGTTGGAAGCTCCATGTTTTTTTAAGGTGGTTTCAGTTATTGTAGCGATTTAACTTTGAAGGTGTCGAGCACAGTGTACAACTAGTATGCCGACTGGAGAGAGCGTTCTCAATTTTTAATTTCACCTATCACACATGTATGCACCAAGGCCTATCCAATAGGTCTGCTTACTACTACAACAATACAACAATACAAAAAACAACAGGCATTTTGTTTGTGTAAAATTCCTCGCCGTTGTCAAAATCTAACTACTACATAGGGAAAGCAAAAGGAAAAATGTGATTTGGGTGCATGTATGTGTGGCAAAAAACCAGAAAAGTAAACAAAAATATACACGTATAAGAAAAATGTAAACAACTTTTGATATCGTTGAGGAAAAACCCAAATAAACATCTGGCCTCTTAAGCAGACCTATTGGATAGACCTTGGTATGCACGTTCTGTGTGAATTCAACACACCTAAAACAACAAAAACAAAACAAAATTTTAAATTTTTTTCTCTTTCAAATTGTTCACAATATAACACTTTTTCTTTAATTTTATGACACAAACATATAGTTAATAATTTTCTTTTTTTTATTTTTCACCAAGGTACATACATTAACACAATGTAGACTTATTTGGAAGTGTAGACATGCTGCTCTATAAAAACACCCGATTTCAAAATTGTCTTCATATAAATCAAAAACCATTTAACAAAAAACAAATAACAAATTTTGGCTCATACAAATGAATTTGAAAATTGGGGTTTATGTCTGTCCGCTAACGAGTCTACCAAGGTATGTTTACACAAGGTAGACTCGTTAGCGGACAGACATAAGCCCGCACCAATTGTCAAATTCGTGTATACGCAACAAACACGGAGGTTTGATTTCAAATTGAAAATGATTTGAAATCAAACGTTTTCTCAAACAACAAATGTTTGATAATGATTTGAAAATCATTTGAAAATCATAGCGTTCTCAACAAAAAGGGGAAATTATTTTCAAATTGAAAAATGCTTTAATTTTCAGCTTGCTTTCAAACGTAATTCTCAAATGTTTTTCAAATGTGGATTATAATACAATGTGGGATGTAAATAAAAATATTTTATTTTTTTTTTATTAAAATTTTAATATTTATTTAAATAAACTGTGAGATAAACATTCGGCACCATAGCTTTAAGGTGAAATAATGTTCCTTCCGTCCTCTAATTCTTGCAAAGACGACATTTGCTACCTTTTATTTTGAGGATTGGAGCTCCGCGATCGTCCAACAAATTTTCTTCACTTTCCCGTTTTATTTTCCTTTTTTTTTATTCTTTCTTAATCATTGGAATGACTCACAAATAAATTTTAATTTTCACAAGAAATAAACTGTTCACTTTACTTAAAATTTATTTTTAATAGTAAAACACATTTAACCACAAAGTAAAAAATGTAACTTTAATCGCCATTTTTAATGCTTTTTTCGCTTAAGTGCTGTCAAGTTTATTTTTGATTTATATTTAACATTTGAAAAACATTTGACATCAAATTGATAAAACATTTGATATCAAATGTTTATTTTCAAATCATTATCAATTTGAATTTAAATGTTAAATCAAACAATTGAAAAACGTTTGAGAATTGTGTTTGATGTAAAATGATAAAGTCATTTCATATCAAAGGTTTGACTTCGTGTTTGTTGGGTATGAGCTAAAATTTGTACATGTGTGCGTAAATATACCTTGTTTTATACTAACTTAAAGTTTTTCAAATACATTTCTAAACCCAGCAGATTAGCATTTTATGGTTTGAAAAAATATTTGAAATCTAAAAATTTATATAATACTTTTAGATATTTCTGACTATACGGAATTCTTATTAACAATAAATTTTGTATTCCCAAAAATAACATTGATAAGCAAACTTTCTTTTTAAAAGTTTATAAATGCATTTAGCATTAAATAAAATTAAAATGAAAACTGTTCGGATAAAGAAATTTTTTTTGAAATCAAACGTTTTCTCAAACGACAAACGTTTGAAAATGATTTGAAAATCATAGCGTTCTCAACAAAAAGGGGAAATTATTTTCAAATTGAAAAATGCCTTTATTTTCAACTTGCTTTCAAACCGAATTCTCAAATGTTTTTCAATTGTGGATTAGAATACAATGTGGAATATAAATAAAAATATTTTATTTTTTTTAATTTAAATATTATTATTTATTTAAATAAACTGCGAGATAAACGTTCGGCACCATAGCTAAAAGATGAAATAATGTTCTGTCCGTCCTCTTATTCCTGGAAAGACAAACTACTTGGCTCCCTTTTATTTTGAGGATTGTAGCACCGCGATCGTTCAACAAACTTTCTTCACTTTCCCGTTATATTTTCCTTTTTTTTCTTATTTATAATCATTGTAGTTACTCACAAATAATTTTTATTTTTCACAAGAAATAAGCTGTTCACTTTATATTAAAATTTATTTTTAATAGTAAAACACATGTTACCACAAAGTAAAAAATGTAACTTTAATCGCCATTTTTAAAGATTGCATTTATTTTTCGCTTTAGTATTGCCCAGTTTATTTTTGAGTTAAATTGATAAAGCATTTGATATCAAATGTTTATTTTCAAATCATTATCAATTTGAATTTAAATGTTAAATCATACAATTGAAAAACGTTTGAGAATTGTGTTCGATGTCAAATGATAAAGTCATTTCATATCTAAGGTTTGACTTCGTGTTTGTTGGGTTCTGACATTCGAGTTAGGTACCTGTCAAAGAGTCGGCATACTAGTTGTATACTATGGTCTCAAGAGTCAAATCAAAATGTGAAATACGTTATGTAAAACCTGTATGTACTGGCTGTACATACAATTAAATCAAATTCTAGTTTCTTACAACTCACCCTCAATAAAAAAATCGTATCTTATAGACAAAGGGAATTCCACTACAGGTGGTGTCTAAAAGCCATCTGTTTTTAACAGATCGAACCAATTTGTTTTAGTTTTGTTAGAAACGGTTGATATTTCGAACTGTAAACACTAACATCCCTTTTTGCCGGCTACAGCAAATTCTGTACAAAATTTTTTTCCTCACCCCGATCTTACCATGTCGTCTAAAAACCAAGGGTTGCGCAATTAACTTGCCGAATCTGAAAGGGGTCTAACAATGCAATGCAAAATACCTCTGTTATTTTTGAATTGTTGTAGTATTGCCACTACCTGTAGTTGAATTCGCCTTCTTACAGCCCAACCTATTTTTCTATCCGTCCAAAATTCTAATTCTCCACAATCAAATCACATTATTCATATAAGATATCGAACTTTAGTATCTGAATGGCAATTTTATGTCCATGCAATCCGTCTTTGGAACTCGTTAACACCGACGACACAGTTTATACGCAAGGCACTGCCCTTTAAAAAAGAATTGCTTAAGCATTATTGATGATTTACTCTGTCAAATTTAATATGTATGTATGTTTTTATAAATTAATTTTGAGAAAGAATAATTTTTTGTATTTCTGTTTTATGTAACAAGAATTTTTTTCCAACTAACTGTATAAATTTAAATGAATACTAGATATTTTACGTCATGTTCCTAAACAATTAAAAATTAATTATAAGATTTGAAGTCTTGTTTTATTAGAAATCAAATAAATAAAAAATAGATAAATGTATGAACAAGGCGAATTCATGTAAACAGTGGTGTCGATACCACAACAAGTAACAACACCAAAAACACAACAATGTATTTTGTTGCTGCTTTCGTTGGCCGATAAGTCAAAAGCACAATTAATTTTTGACATTCCTCTCTCTAATTAAAAAAAAAAGTAGCACAGCTGTGCTTTCAACGCCACCTGAAAAATGAATTCGCCTTGTGTATGAAGTTAACCGAAATAGCATGGCGTCAACGCTTTATAATAGGAAAATCAGATTTTGAGTGCGTGCTAAAAGATAAGTTGGCTACTATTTTTTAAAAGTAGTGGCAATTTAGTTATTTTAGGTCAATATAGCGGTTTTATCTCCATTCTTATTTCTATATTGTTGGTTTTTATTAACCAAGATAAGTTAACATTACTGTTCATGACACAGTGTTGAAGCTCTTATTAAATACCTTCCATGCGTTTTATGTTTCAAGTTACATGAAATGCTTTTTATGCGGTATCGCCACAACTAAACCTACTTTTCGCATTCAACACCTCAATGCATCCTACGCTTTTGTGCATGTAACTTGTTACATATAGCTACACATATTGGACCTCCAGCTTAAAGTTTGGCATTGCAGCGTTAAAGCTAGGCACAAGAAAATCTTACGCGTTGCGAGGTGATTTAGGTGAGTCTGTTTTACATTCATGTATGCGATAACCATAAACTTCACAAGACCACTTGGTAATTTTCACAGTCATACAGCTAATTTTTTTAAAAGAATCGTTTTGTGTATGAAACTTGTGTTTTCTCATTATGTCAGTGGCTTTAATTTTGCGACGCACAACACAACGCACGTGGTATGAATCTCTTTATATTCGTATAATGTGTAACCATTTGAAAAAGCATGTGGGATTTAAATTTTGAGCTGAATTGTTCAGGCCTTTAGTTAACAAGCGGAATTGTCGTTTTTGGAGCGATCACACTGAAAGAATTTTCTTCGCAATACCAATGAATTTTGACATTAATCCCATGAAAAATTGCATTAAAAAGGAACCTATGCAGCGCTTCGTTGGATCGATGAAACCTGTTTCATTAAAAGGATTTAATGAAACATTACATTAGATGTATGAATATTATTAATTGGATGAATACTTTAAATAAAGTAAAAATTTTTTTTTTTTTTTTAATTATTATTTTATTTTTATTTTTTTTAATTATTTTTTTTATCTTTTCTTTTTTTTATTTTACTTTATTTTATTTTTTATATTTTTCTGTCTCTGGTGGGATTCGTTCGCGCAACCTCGGTGCTGATAGACTAGCTGACTACCAGCTAGTCTACCGGGGCAGTGTAGTTTTTGTATTAAAAAACTATGTTTTTTACTCAATTAAGAGCGTAAATATGAGATTAAATTGTCCATAATAACAATAACAATGTTAATTGAAAGTGGATTGAAAGTTTTTGTTTCATTACTATAATTTTTTCTGTCTCTGGCGGGATTCGATCGCCCAACATCGGCGCTGATAGACTAGCTCACTACCAGCTAGTCTACTGGGGCAATGTAGTTTTTTGGATAAAAAAAGTATGTTTTTTACTCAATTAAGAGCGTAAATATGAGATTAAATTGTCAATAATAAAAATAACAACGTTGATTGAAAGTGGATTGAAAGTTTATGTTTCATTATTATAATGACATTTTTATTGTCATAATGAACATTTAAATTTATGAAGGCAATTATTGAAATATGTTGCTTTTATAAAAAAAATTTTTGATTTCATAAATTTAGTGGTATACATGTAACATTCGATGTATGAAATTATTAAATCTTACATTTTTTAATTAACAATTAAACATTTTTTTAAGGAAACTATAATTTTGTATTAATTTATGAATATAGTTATGTTTGTATATTGTTTTTTTTTTATCTTCCCAATTAAAATTTTTTTTTAACTTGGACAAACTTAAGTTTTCATTTATCCAATGAAAATTTTTAACGTAATTACGAAATCCAATGAAGCGATTTTAACGAAAATACTTCATTATAACTATGAAATTCCATTTAGACACTGAAAGTTTTCATTTACCCAAGGAAAGTTTTTTTATGAAAATGATTCATTAAATATATGAAGCATTTTTCTTTCAGTGCACAATCCTCTTGAGACTCCATCCATTACATTCAGAAAAAAACATTGTTTGGTGCAGTAAACATGCGGAAGGAGTCACATTTGTCTTTAAACCCAAAACCGGTGACAACATTAGCGTGAATGGCAAATGCTAAAGGCAAATGAGTCGTGATTTTGTTTATTCCTCATGTCATTGCAATTCATTTGGAGTAGAAATGTTTCCAACAACCCTGAAACCATTCCTTTGTTAAGACAAACGTTTGGTGGCCGAATTATCTCAAGAAATGGACCTGTGATTTGTCTACTTCGTTTGTGTGATTTGACACCTTTTGGTCATTCCATTGAATTTTTTGTGTTTTATTTTTCAAAAAAGTGTTATGCACCCCTTATGTTGGCTAAAAGCCAACCATATATGTATTACCAATTTATACCAAAAGAAGTAAGAAAGTATAGTCGGTAAAGCCCGACCATATAATACCCTACACCACAGTATTAAAAAACGCATCATGCTTATATGGCCATATAAATATGGATTTATCTATGTTTATAAACTTCATTAAAATCGGTTTGAAAGTTTGTGAGAGGCAGAAATTGCACCCTACCTCCCCTTGTGGTCCTATTTTTGAAAAACTGTGTAGCTTATGTGTCCATATGGATATGGAAATATCTATGTTTTAAATTTCATTAAAATCGGTTTGAGAGGCAGAAATTGCCCCTATCTCCACTCGTGGTCCATAAAGATATGGTTCTATCTATGTTTTAAATTTATTTAAAATCGGTTTGATAGTTTCTGAGCGGAAGAAATGTCCCCTTATCTTCCCTCGTGGTCCTACGATTTGGCCCATTTTCAATAGGCTTGGTCCTTGTGCCAATGAAAACATATGTCCCAAAGTTGATCAAATTATCTCCAAAATTACCAGCTGGGCGGACATCGTTAGTTCGACTCAGAAAGTGATTCTGCGGCGATTGGTATATTTTTAGGTGTTACATACATCAGCACAAATGTATAATACCCTCTCCACTATTGTGGTGTGGGTATAAATATATGCTCATATCGATAGCTTAGTTCCAAAACGTGATAAGTCGAAAAAGTGAGTTTTGCTGGAGAAGCTCTTAAAATTTACGCCCGATAAAATATTCAGTTGTAGGCTCAATACTTTTTTGTGCACAACTTTGGATTGGATTAGTCGATTAACACTAAAATTTGACAGCCTAAAGATGAAAAATACTTAACTCAAAAGCAAAAAAATTAAAGACAAATTAAGTCGACTTAGAATATTTTTAAAATGAGCGGTCGATATTGAAAACAATATCATAAAAGTACAAAGAAGAAAACGACACAAAGGGAGTTAGACTTGTTGTTATTATCTGTGACACTTTGCCAAAATGTAAACCAGTTTAAAAACTAGCTTGATAATTATAACTATAGCCCTTTTTCTCTATCTCACTATTCTTAATGCTCAGTTAGGCGAACGTTGCTGTACCGTATCTGTACTGTATCCATCAGCTGTTCGCTTTTTGTTATATGAAAACCAATACAAAAGCTTGCCGAAATGCAATGTACCGTAGTTGCAACGTACCAATCTGTATAAAGTAGAATTTCATGCCGTTGTTACGTGACATTTGTAAGACAGTGATGGGCGGCTTGTATGTTACATTGAATGCGGGTAATTTTGCTCTTTTTTGTTTGTCCTTTTTTCAGTATATCTATGGAATTGCGACAAAACAACTTACAATACAACATATTTCCATATGTTTAGATCAGTGATAACCAAGCCCCGAATTAAAAAAGCCTCGAACGCACGCACACAAAGATATTATGTGCTTGTGGTCGGTCGCAGAGACTGATGATAGTCTAATGTTTTGAAACGAACAAAGTTGTAATATACATGTGAATTGCCGACCGTGTCTGTGTGAAAAATACGATTACTGACTGGCTCGCGAGTCTATGGAGTGGTTATCACTGGTTTAGATGTTTAAAATAAACAAATGCATCTACACATACAATGGAAATGTGAAACATATACAATACTTTAAATGGTATCAAAACCTTGTTTGGTGTATGCACATTTACAATATATGTATGCTAAAAATTTATACATGCTAAAATACAAATTTATTTATTGTAAATCTATAATAAAAATATTAAATTATTAAAATTTTTTACATACCCAAAATACTGTTTTAATACCATTTAAATCACGTGGTTCCTTTTCTGCACAACGGTCACCATTTGAGCATTTTTGATTCCCATCACTGTGTGTTTTGTTTTATCCCTGCAAATAATAGGACCAGTCCAAACACGCGTGTATAGAGTAGTCCACAAGGGACCAGGACTAGTCCAAAAGTAACCCAAACGTATGGAAAAAACCTGGTCTATTTAACATTACGATGTCCTAGGAGAGGACCATATAACCCACCTTTGGACCACTAAGGAGTAGTTTTAAAACTACTCCATGGTATACTCAAGAGGATTAGTTTTGAAGTCGTTTAAAAACGAAAGCATGTCGTTAAAAATCGAAGACATGTCGTCTCACTACAAACACTTTTTAACAATGACATGGTCCATGCTTGCATTACATCGGACTAGTCCATGGAGTAGTCCATTTTATCAAAATGGGTCAGGTGGTCCAATTTTATTTGCAGGGATGTATACTATTGCTTTTTGTTAATGTATGGGAAAACATATGACACGTTTTTAAACGTTCTATAAGTGCACCAACGTGCTTACAGTACGGTGCGGTACATTACGGGTACAGCAACATTCGCCTAACTGAGCCTTTAATCGTGCTTTGTAGCCAAAGTAAATGCCTTCGGCCCCCGCTAATACGAATGCCGTTCGCCATTTTATATTAATGTTTTTGATTGTTCATGGAAAAAACTAAATAAAAAATTCATTTTTTCTTCATTATGAACTAGTATTACACTTAATGGACAACAGGCCTAGTGTTCAAATAGTAAAGATTGGTACGAAAACTAGTCCAAGTTTAGTGTTCATTCATGGTAATTTGTTGGTGGCATTGGAATGTTGCATTTTATTTATTCAACTTAGAAGGTAATTTTAGGTGCTATTCAAACAAACTTCATAGGTGTTCATAGGAAATTGTTATTTCCATTTTAGGCCAGGGTGTAGTAAAGTAATGAACATAAATGTTTTTGTGTGTAAAATTGTAAAATGCCGATTATGTAAATGTTACACTTTGGACACTCTTAAACATTTTATTAAAAAAAAAAAAAAATTGTTGTTTTTTCTTTAAATACAATTTCTATTTTTTACGTCTTTTATTTATTGAAAATAGTACTGGAAGTTAAAAATATTTTGTAATTTTCTAGATAAATGAAGCTTTCATTTGTGGCGGTATAAAAAGTCGTTACAATTACAACTTAAATTTAAAAATATGGCTAACACAACTATTTAAAAAAAGTAAATATGTATTTCTCCAAATTTCGACGGGATATTGCCCATATACCTACACCATGTAACAAAAATCTTCATATGTTAATAATCAGTATGTAGACTAGGGATATAACTTTTTAACAATTTTTTAAAATATAAAAATTGGCATTGCACAGTCCGATAGAGCATAAACAACTATAAGGGAACGTATATTTATTTTTTCGCTACGGTCAAAAAAGTTCACGCACCAACCGCGATGAAGTTTTGAAAATTTTTAATTTTCTTTTTGGTTAGGAAAAATTAATAATATGTTTATTTAAAACAAAAAATAGCTCAAGTATGAAATTTCATTAATATTTAGAGATGGTAAGAGATTTTTTTTCGCAAACCAAAACGTATCTTTAACCTTTTTTAACGAAACAAAATAAAAAATGAACAAGTTAGAGTGATATATTCGGCTGTGCCGAATCTTTGATACCCTCCACCGACAGTTCGAATGTTTAAGGAGTAATATCTGTATAATGTTATTATTATCTTAATCTGTGACGATTTGTTATTAATTATGGTTTTAGGCGTACTAAACTGTTTTCCGGTAGTAGGGTTTATATGGGGCCAAAGGTAAATTATGGACCGATCATCACGAAATTTCACAGTATCATTTATAGTCCTATAAAACTGTGACGAGCCAAAATTTGTTATGATTGCATTATTTTTTACGGTTTTAGGCGTACTAAACTGTTTTCCGGTAGTAGGTGTATAAATGTGATATGAAATGCGGCTATAATATGATTCAGTTCAAACACATATGTAAATCTGAACTGATATATTATTTGCCTTAATTGTCCTCCAAGCACTTTAACTTGTAAAACGCTAATAGATTCAATCAATAAAACGGCTGTAGGAAATATCGCCCAAAGAAAAATGGCCCAAAAAAAAAATGAAAAATCGCCCAAATGAAGAATCGCCCAAGCGAACATGAAAAATGACCCAAAAAGGTAAATATGAAATTTTGCCCAAAAAAAAAACGAAAAAGGGCCCAAAAAGAAAATGAAAAATGACCCAAAAAGCAAAAACGAATTTTTTCCAAAAAAAAAAAAAAAAAAATTACTAAATTTGCAAAAAAGTGTTTATCATTCATATAAATGTAGGTGACATGTCATAACGTCCAGTGTCGTAGTGTCCTTGGACACTTTTAAAGTGTCATAATGTCCATCGAAGACGAGGACGTTATGACACTTTGCAACGTCCGCAACTTAAATTATAATCAAAAATGTGTAAATTTTTTTTTAAAATACCGTTAAAATTTCAAGTGATTTTTTTAAAGATACTTATTTAACCATAATGTGGTTGTCGGTGACAATGATTTGGTTAAATTAAACATAATATGGATAAAATAATTTTATAGCTTTTACTACGGGTGTATATATTAAATATATATATCCAAAATAAGGATTTCATCTTCTATAGTATAACAAATACTGGCTTCGCTAACTAAAGCTTCTCTGTATAGCCGGCCTTCGGCCGGGCGCAAGGATTTTCTCCTCTATGGTATAACAAAGACCGGCTTCGCTAACTAAAGCTTCTCTGTATAGCCGGCCTTCGGCCGGGCGCAAGGATTTTCTCCTTTATGGTCTAACAAAAACCGGTTTCGCTAAGTAAAGCTTCGAAAAACTGCCTTGTTTCCGAACAAGGCCGACTACGCAGAGAAGCTTTAGTTAGCGAAGCCGGTGTTTGTTATACCATAGAGGAGAAAATCCTTGCGCCCGGCCGAAGGCCGGCTAAACAGAGAAGCTTTAGTTAGCGAAGCCGGTCTTTATTATACCATAGAGGAGAAAATCCTGGCGCCCGGCCGAAGGCCGGCGATACAGAGAAGCTTTAGTTGGCTGTAGGAAATATCGCCAAAAGAAAAATGGCCAAAAAAAAAAAAAAATGAAAAATCGCCCAAATGAAGAATCGCCCAAGCGAACATGAAAAATGACCCAAAAAGGTAAATATGAAATTTTGCCCAAAAAAACGAAAAAGGGCCCAAAAAGAAAATGAAAAATGACCCAAAAAGCAAAAACGAATTTTTTCCCAAAAAAAAAAAAAAAAAATTACTAAATTTGCAAAAAAGTGTTTATTATTCATATAAATTTAGGTGACATGTCATAACGTCCAGTGTCGTAGTGTCCTTGGACACTTTTAAAGTGTCATAATGTCCATCGAAGACGAGGACGAGGACGTTATGACACTTTGCAACGTCCGCAACTTAACTTATAATCAAAAATGTGTAAATTTTTTTTAATATACCGTTAAAATTTCAAGTGATTTTTTTAAAGATACTTATTTAACCATAATATGGTTGTCGGTGACAATGATTTGGTTTAATTAAACATAATATGGATAACTTATTTTTTTGCTTTTACTCCGGGTGTATATATTAAATATATATATCCAAAATAAGGATTTCATCTTCTATGGTATAACAAATACTGGCTTCGCTAACTAAAGCTTCTCTGTATAGCCGGCCTTCGGCCGGGCGCAAGGATTTCTCCTCTATGGTATAACAAAGACCGGTTTCGCTAACTAAAGCTTCTCTGTATAGCCGGCCTTTGGCCGGGCGCAAAGATTTTCTCCTTTATGGTCTAACAAAAACCGGTTTCGCTAAGTAAAGCTTCGAAAAACTGCCTTGTTTCCGAACAAGGCCGACTACGCAGAGAAGCTTTAGTTAGCGAAGCCGGTGTTTGTTATACCATAGAGGAGAAAATCCTTGCGCCCGGCCGAAGGCCGGCTATACAGAGAAGCTTTAGTTAGCGAAGCCGGTCTTTGTTATACCATAGAGGAGAAAATCCTTGCGCCCGGCCGAAGGCCGGCGATACAGAGAAGCTTTAGTTAGCGAAGCCAGTATTTGTTATACCATAGAAGAGAAAATCCTTATTTTCGATATATATGTATATATTTAATATATACACCCAGAGAAAAAGCTACAAAACCATTTTTAAAAAATTCTACCGATATTATGTTTAATTTAACCAAATCATTGTCGCCGACAACCATATAATGGTTAAATTAGTTTCTTGAAAAATAGTTTTGTTGTTTGCAACCATAATAAAACACGGTTTTCTCTGCTATGTAAGATTATGGTAGAATTTTAAAAATAGCGCATTTTTTTTGGGCCATTTTTCATACAACATTTTTGGGTGATTTTTCATTATGATACGATTTTTCATTTTTTTTTTTTTTTTTTGGGCGATTTTTCTTTGGGCGATAGTTCCTACAGCCCAATAAAACACTTTAAATGCCTTATAGTAATTGAACGTCTTTCTTTATTTTGGTTCTGTCTTATAGACTAAAATTAAATACGTTAATTAAAACTGAATGCCACTATTGCACAATGCGGAAGTGACCCAATTAATCGTTTGCATAATTGCTGACTAACATTTCAATGTATAAAATTATGATTCAAGTAACAGAATAAAATAATGCTATGTTAACAATTATAAACAAAAGTAAAAATAAAATTGTTTGGAATGATTCAAGGCGAATTCATCCCAGGTAATCTCGGTACTACAACAAGTACAACTCGTACAAAAACCACAACCAATTTGTTTTTGTAAAATCATTGTACAATGTCAAAAACAGAAACAAAACAAAACAGAAACAAAGATAACAAAAGAGAATCAACAACATTTTGACATCCAACAGTGATTTTAGGTAATATCAGCAGGGCTTTTAAGACCACCTGTAATAAATTCGCCTTGGGATGATTGAACTTCAAGTAAACAAAATAAAATAATGATATGTCAACAATTATTTATAAACAAAAGGTAAAATAAAACAAAAAATGAAATTATGTTATGTCAGCGATAAACTGAACTTATGTAGTTCATTAACATAGTTAAAAATAAAATTAAAATTAAATGTATGTTGATGTGAATGTCAACAGTAGGGTTTATATGGGGCCTAAGGTAAATTATGTACCGATCTTCACGAAATTTCACAGTATCATTTATATTCCTATAAAACTGTGACGAGCAAAAATTTGTTAGGATTGCATTATTTTTTACGGTTTTAGACGTACTAAACTGTTTTCCGGTAGTAGGGTTTATATGGGGCCTAAGGTAAATTATAGACCGATCATCACGAAATTTCACAGTGTTATTTCTGGTTCTAAAAAACTGTGACGTACCAAATTTTGTAACGCTAGCGCTATTTTTTACGGTTTTAGGCGTACTAAACTGTTTTCCGGGAGTAGTGTTTATATGGGGCTTAGGGTAAATTATAGACCGATCATCACGAAATTTAGCAGCGTGATTTCCAGTCAAATAAAACAAATTTTTGCAAAATCTTATCTCATTCCGTGCTTTGTTCCAGCATTTATGTTATTTTTTGTAACAAAATTATCAATTTTTTTAGGTGGTGGTTCCACATTTTGATTCATAGCTCTGGTCCTACTAAACCGATTTTGCTGGATTTCAATCCCAAACTGCTTAGGATAGCTACAAGCAATTTGGCACCAAGTTTGTTCATTTATTTTGAGTTGTTCGAAAGTGAGCGTGTTTTCAACAGACGGACAGACGGACATGGCTAAATCGACTTAGAATTACTCAATGACCCAGAATATATATACTTTATGGGGTCTGAGATGAATAATAAAAAAGTTTCACACGGAATGACAAACTTAATATACCCTCTTCACAACTAATTGTGGTGGAGGGTATAATAAAAAACACCGTAAACCATTATGGATATTCAATATTGAATTGGTTTAGAAAAACCAATTGGTGCGTGAACTTTTTTGAGAAAAATTACAAAAGATTATGATTTTCGTGGTTACTAGGACATGGTTGACCTCATGGCACTATGCCAAAAAATTGGTTATACCCCTAATGTAGACTGTCATTAAATTGTTTATGCATTGCTATAAGCTTTTTGGCATTTTGAAGGCGAACTATGTATGAAATTGTATTTATTTTTACATTTTTTAAATAAAAACAAGTAAGAAAGTATAGTCGGTCAAGCCCGACCATATGATACCCTACACCACAGTATTTAAAAACAAATTTTAGAGAGTGTATGGTTTTATGAATAGGGATATATCTATGTTTTAAATTTCATTGGAATCGGTTCGATATTTTCTGAGAGGCAGAAATTGCCTCTCTCTTGTGCAAAAAATAACCTATTTGCCAAATTTTATTAAATTATCTCCAAATTGCGAACTGTATTTTGCGCACAAGGTTACATGGATAGCAAGCCAGCCAGCCGGGCGGACATCGTTAGATCAACTCAGAAAGTGATTCTGAGTCGATCGGTATACTTTATGGTGGGTCTAAAACCAATATTTTAAGGTGTTACACACATCACTATTGTGGTATGGGTATAATAAGAAGAAAGTTATATCGTCACCTAAAACGCAAAAGGCCCTATCTAACATTTCTAAAATTGTACAGGAGAGGCAAAAAACTATTTTATATGATAAATTAATAATTGCATTTAACTGTTTATAATTGATTTAATTTCTTTTTTTCTTGTAAAACCTACCAGTTGTTTTGCCAATTAGTAATGCTGCATATAATATAAACTGTTTATTAGGCCTTTTGGTGTTTATCATATAATCTTTTGTAAAAAGGGCCGTTTGTTTTTTGTCAATAAACTTGCTAATCTTGGTCAAAAGATTTCAAAACTTTTTGTGGACATTGTGCAATACATCAGATTTAATGAAAAAGTCGATTTTTGATTTTTGTTAGTTCGGGCCTTTTACGTTTTAGGTAACGATATGTAGTGGTCCAAAAAAATTAAAGTATATTCTAAAGTAAAATTAATAGGCTTATTAACTATAATATCAGCAATATTATAGTTACCGTAAACATATCAATGTTTATCGCAATTATAATTTGAGTATTGTTGACTGAAAAGTAATTATTTTTCTAATTGCATATTAAAATTCTTACAACCATAACATGATAAGATTCTAAACGTGTAGTCATAGTATGCTTAAGAAGCAAACAAAATATCTTTAATAAAATAATATTATGTTAGCGCCATTTGTAAAATCAGTTGTGTCGTTTGTTTCAAATATGCCATTGAATTATTTGTTAGTGAGCGGTTAAACCATTTCAAGAAAACTTCCCATAAAAAAAACAAGTTTAAAGAAATTAAGAAGATAAGGATTTTAGCGGAGTTCAGTATTTGTCTTGCAATAGTGCAAATGCAAAATATCATAGCTCTTTTCTAAAATCCAACAACAAAACACACAGAGATTTCGTTAGATTTCATAAAAGCGATATTTTGCATTTGCTCTTTTGCAAGCCTAATATTGACCGCCGCTATTGTAGAAGTGCCACAAAGTAAAAAAATCGATGCAAAAAAAAAAATTTATTAATTTTTTATTGATATGAAAGGTGCTGTATCATAATATGATTTCTTCTTAATTTATTATGATTAACATGATAATAATATGATAAAGGGAAAAATGTTATGATTTAAATCTTACGAATATATTTGAGCATAATATGATTCAATAATAATCGTAATATGGTGACTATAAACATGAATCTTGTCATAATATGTTACTTTTCGAATATGTTTACCACAACCATGTTTTTCTTTGCGTGTATATAAAAACATTTAATATGAAGTTTAGTGCCGATTAAATAAAGAAAAGTCGACGTAAAAGTGGTATTCCAGATGATAATTTAATCGAATTAAAGATACAATTATGTTTATAATAGGTTTAAAAACCCAAAACCGGTGAAGAACTAGCCCAGTAATAAATAATGCTCCAGACCACTAATGTGCCAATTATTATTTGAACGAGAAATGGAGCACACACCATAAGATATTTCCGAAATAAATGTAATTATGTATAAATATTTTTATATTAAATTTTATTTGTGAATTTATTAATGTACTTGCCGTAAAATGGGGTTTCGAAAATTTTAAGGCCCGGAATTTCGAAAATCCGTTTTACATACATTCCACGAACTTTTGGTACAAGAAAAAATCGCCATACAATTCTACTGAAGACATCTGAAATAGCATTTTAGCTCAGATGTACATTTAAAAAAAAATTCAAAAACTTTACGGGCCCATTTTTGGGGAACCCGAGCAAACTTTTTAAATAGTCTAGTTTCATTTCGCGTTGCAAGTATCGGGGCTGGCGACGATGACCGGAATTTTGTTGCACTGTGTAATTGGCCAAATATGAATTATTATTTCTAAAAGTAACGTTAAGCCGAAAAATAGTTTAAAAATGTTATTTATAAAAGTGTCAAAAATATCATCTGTTTTAAAGAAAAAAAATGCACTTTGTGTACTTAGGACAAGTGGATTTTTGATAAATATCTCGAAAATGTTTACAATCACCTTTTTTTAATAAAGTGTTGAAGGGCATCCAAATGGCAGGGATTGACTATCTAATTTTTAAATTTTTGTTTATATTTGCCAATTTTTTTTTTATTATTTTGAATGTGTCAACAATAATAAATCTAAACAAAATGTTTATGCTGATTTAGTGTTTGTTACTTATATTCTGGAAGTTTTTATGACACTTTTTTATATATTTCGCCTAAAACAATTTGTCAGTCAAACACTTGGTATTTCACAGCAAAACTTTCTTAGAGTTTATCGATTTCTGTTTTAAGACTCATCATTAGTTTTATTATTTTAGTCGATTTACTTTTTCCTTATCATTGTTTCTTAGAAAAACAAGCAAGAATCTTAGATAAGCCCAACCCGGCCATATGATACCCTACTTGTTGTTGTTTATAGTATATAGATATATAAAAAATCTCAATATATATAAGAACAAGTTGTATTGTGTTAGTAATTGATGTAAACCGATTTTGTTTCTGCAAAGTTCACGTGGAAGGTGACTTCAATACCAAGGTTTTTATGTACACAGAAAAAATTATTTTTCCAATTCAAACAAAAAATTTGTAGAATCAAACAATTATTTGTTTGAAATCGGTCCTATAAACAAATTCGCATATTCAAACAATTTATTTGCATTTTGTTTATTGAAAAAAAACACTGATATTTTCTAACAAATAATTTAACTGAATCAAACAAAAAGTTTACTGAAATTCATATAAATTTCAAACAAATAATTTTGCTGAATCAAACAAAAAAGTTTTTGCACAAGCAATGGCTGAAGGCCTCGTTACTCTTACGTAAATGATGCGGATACGTTAACGTTACGGTCAACTTGAAATGCTGGTAGTTACTAAAAATTCGTAAACGTGTCATATGGTGTTGAAGTGTATGTGTGTACTCGTAGATGTATGTAAATTATTATTTCCCAGCGGGAAAACTCAGAAGACCTTATAAATCATATAAATTTCAAACAAATAATTTTGCTGAATCAAACAAAAAAGTTTTTGCACAAGCAATGACTGAAGGCCTCGTTACTCTTACGTAAATGTTGCGGATACGTTAACGTTACGGTCAACTTGAAATGCTGGTAGTTACTAAAAATACGTAAACGTGTCATATGGTGTTGAAGTGCATGTGTGTACTCGTAGATGTATGTAAATTATTATTTCCCAGCGGGAAAACTCAGAAGACCTTATAAATCATATAAATTTCAAACAAATAATTTTGCTGAATCAAACAAAAAAGTTTTTGCACAAGCAATGACTGAAGGCCTCGTTACTCTTACGTAAATGTTGCGGATACGTTAACGTTACGGTCAACTTGAAATGCTGGTAGTTACTAAAAATACGTAAACGTGTCATATGGTGTTGAAGTGTATGTGTGTACTCGTAGATGTATGTAAATTATTATTTCCCAGCGGGAAAACTCAGAAGACCTTATAAATCATATAAATTTCAAACAAATAATTTTGCTGAATCAAACAAAAAAGTTTTTGCACAAGCAATGACTGAAGGCCTCGTTACTCTTACGTAAATGTTGCGGATACGTTAACGTTACGGTCAACTTGAAATGCTGGTAGTTACTAAAAATACGTAAACGTGTCATATGGTGTTGAAGTGTATGTGTGTACTCGTAGATGTATGTAAATTATTATTTCCCAGCGGTAAAACTCAGAAGACCTTATAAATCATATAAATTTCAAACAAATAATTTTGCTGAATCAAGCAAAAAAGTTTTTGCACAAGCAATGACTGAACCCTCGTTACTCTTACGTAAATGTTGCGGATACGTTAACGTTACGGTCAACTTGAAATG
Source organism: Pollenia angustigena (assembly GCA_930367215.1). Taxonomy (NCBI): domain Eukaryota; kingdom Metazoa; phylum Arthropoda; class Insecta; order Diptera; family Polleniidae; genus Pollenia; species Pollenia angustigena. The sequence continues at coordinate 216,034,857 of OV884058.1, read as the reverse complement.
CTGGTAGTTACTAAAAATACGTAAACGTGTCATATGGTGTTGAAGTGTATGTGTGTACTCGTAGATGTATGTAAATTATTATTTCCCAGCGGGAAAACTCAGAAGACCTTCTTACTTCAGGCCTTTTCAAAGGCCTGCTTAAAAATTTTTTTGATTTAATTACTATTCTTACGTAACTGCTAAAGAATGCCTCATAGAAGGCCTCGGCTCTTTGGTATAAAAGAAATGATACACCTTCCACACTCGCTTCTATGAGAAGCGAGAAAAGAAGGAGTAACATTTTTTGTTTTGTTTTTTTGCACAAGCAAAAGCAAAATAATTCAGATCCCTTTAAAAAACAAAGTAACATATGTTGTTAATCATTTTCGTTGAAGTTGAAAAGAGAAAGAGTAAAATTTTTTGTTTTGTTTTTTTCGCCAAAGCGAAACAATTCAGATCCCGTTATAAAAACAAAGTAACAAAGTAGGTACATATTAGGTCTGTCTGGGTACTTTTCCAGTAGCAAATACTCAGTAAATTTTTTTGGGAGAGTAAGACCAATATTACTCTATCGGCTGAAAAAATCTCAAAAAGTACGCAGACAGTATCCAGTGAAATTTTGCAAGAAAACAGCTGATCGGTGTGTAAACAATTAAATTAAGAAAGAATTTTAGCATATGTGTACGCAAAATTGAATTCTCGAGGTAAATTAAAAAATTATTAATTAAAGTGAAGCTTAAAAGTGTTGTAAATTAAAAAACTTGTTTATTACACTGTTATTAATTTGGTTAATTCAATTTCTTCTTAGTTTTTAGTTTTATTTGTCGGGTTTTGTATAAAACTTCTTTTGCTTACATTGCCCAACATAGTGCCGGCTTACAATGGAAAAAAAGAATGAAATGCCCAATACAGTGCCCTCCAACAGCTTGACAACGGAGAAAAATAATTTGGATGTGAAGTGCTCGCCAGGAACACAATTCCAAATACTCGCCTCTTCAATTGCAAAGTTTGGCCCACAAAGTTCTGCTGGTTCTATCGGTTCTGCCATCTCCACTCCACTTACGCCACGGTCGCACTGTATATTTGGACGTTTCTAGCATGAAGTAAAATGTTTTGTTTATTATAATTTATTATAAACGTTAAAAATCAACACAATTCTAACTACTTACCTCTGCCATTGTTAAATTTAAATTTTTATTTTCATTTCACAAAAACTATTTCATGCAAACAGCTGTTCAAACTCTTTGCAAAATCTTGCAAGCGGAAATTTCTCCAGTAACATTTTGCAAGTTCTCTAACTTCAAATTGTCAAAAAATTCTCTTTTTGGCTCTCTCGCTGCAAGAGATTTGGAGTACGCGGACAACATTTTGCAAGATTTTGCAACATTTTTCGCAAAATATGTGTACGCAGACAGACCTATTAAAATACAAAATAAAAACAATAATGTAAATCATTTTAGTTGAGTTTTGTTCATTAAGGAAGATATGTAGGTACTTGTGCTTAAAAGCTTTTTTTTATTATATACCTACATACATACTTTTAGTTACAATCTATTTTACAATATTTAGCAATTTGATTATTTCAATAAAAAAATGTGTTATTAAACTACAATAAGTTTAAAAAAATATATAAACATACGTTTGTAAAATAGGTATACATATATAAAAAGTTAAGTGTTCATTTTCTATATTGGAGATCTGATATGTACATGAAACCTATTCAGTATTCTAATTTCATTTGTAAGGAAATATTCCTTAATGTTTAAGACTGATAGCCCTTCAATATGACCTTTAATAAATTTGTAGAAGGATGGTCTGAAAGGCCTTTTAAGAGCCATTTATTGAAAGGCCTTTTAATATACCTTTCTTAAAAACCCTTCAAGATAACCTTTTTGCTAAGCCCTTTTGACAGTGATTCTCTGGAAAGCCTTCTAAGAGCCATTTATTTGAAATCCTTTAAGAAGCTCTGGGGAAGAAAGGAAAGCGGAAGGCCTTCTCCGCAATGACAACGCGTGTAAAAAAGATATGAGTATGGAATGGAGCGAGAAGGCCTTGTTTATCCAAAAAAAGGGGTAAAGAGGCCTTCCGGAAGGCCTCCGTACTCCTTCTTTTTCCCGCTGGGTTGTTTTGATTTTGCTCACAGTATTGTTCCAAAACATGTTGCTAACATTCTTGTTTAAAAACGGCAATACATAGTGATATCGGCGCTTTTGTACAAAGAAGTTAAATACTTTATACATACATATTAGAGCGACTCACCAAAAAAAGTGCTCGATGTACCCTCCTAAAAATGAACCTTGGACTTTTTTAAGATGACATTTTAAATATTTCGGCTCCAGCTTTAACCTCTCGTGAGCTGGACCAGTTTGAAAAAGGGTCTATTTTTGCATGTTTTGTTAATTTAAGAATCTGTTTGCTTACCAACATATACAAGTTTGGTATCGTAAGAAAGGTTTTTTTAAGGCGCGTCCAACTGTATATAAAATCATCCATGTCCTTTTTTTAAGGATTTTCTGTAAAAAAAAAACGGTTTTTGAATTTTTTGTTCGGGGTTGTTTGTAATAAAAGTGCCAAATTAACATATTTTAATCTTTAGTCGATTTAATTAAATACGTGTCTCAGCTTTTTTTGAAATTCGTGCTAGTTCGCGTTTTGACAAAAATGCAAAGGAGTGGTAACTCTTCGTTTTAAATAGGGCAATATGTAATGGCGATATTTGTAGAAATCAAAAAAATTATCAAACAAGCGTTTGTTTGAAAATAATTCGGCAATAATTTCTTCTGTGTATCAACGGTCTTCAAATGTATATTGGCATGAGTTATAGCCATTTTAAGAGAACACTGCATTCATTCCGAAACATGTATTTTTTTTTTGCATGGAAATTTTGCGAATTTGACTTTATATTTTGAAAAACTGAAATGCAATTAGTTTTTAAATTTAATACAATTCAATTTTAGTATTTCCGGATACGTTGGGGATTACTAAGTATGTTAAGTTTGCACGAAATCGGCCCAGGGTATCCGATTTCTATTTCTCAGCACATTCCCGTACAAACATGAACAAAATGCCCTCCATTTTGAATTCCTTCGAAAGGGCTTGACTGATTTTTATGAAATTTTTTTGTGTATTTGTTAGGTATGAGAATAGGTCGTAAAGTATATTTTATATCGCTAGAGGGCGCAGACCAATCAACCGGTTTTCTTAAAATTTGGCATGCAGGCACTGTAACATCTGAAAGGAAATACGGAATAGGGCGTGAAATAGGGCAAGAGGGGTAAAAGCTCCCCTCCTTATATCTTCTGAACTTATTAATCGATTTTCTTGAAATTTCGCAGGCAAATAGTGTAACATCTGGAAAAAACTAAAGCCTAAAATTTTTATTATTTAGGGCTTGAAATAGGGCAATAGGGGTAAATGCTCCTCCTCCCCAATCTTCTTAACTAATGAACCGATGTTTTTTAAATTTGGCATGTAGACACTGTCACATCTGAAAGGAAATAGGGCGTGAGATAGGGCAATAGCGGTAAAAGCTTCCCTTACCTATATCTTCTAAGCTAATGAACGGGGTTTCTTAAAATTTGGCATGCAAACACTGTAACATCTGAAAGGCAATAGGGAATAGCGTGTGAAATAGGGCAAGAGGGGTAAAAGCTCCCCCTCCCTATATCTTCTTAAATCTTTTTATTATTAAGGCACTGAAATAGAGCAAGAGGGGTAACATCTGAAAGAAATAAGTTATATGGCAAAACAACGTTTTGCGGGTTAGCCAGTACTATATACAAAAAGATGTTCAATCATTAAGCAATTATAATCAGTATTGTGGTTATTTTGTTGAACTATTTATGGTTTTTAATCCAAATTTTTTAATATTTTTTAATTAGGCTAAAGTTCATCAAATTTAATTTTCATTAAATTATTTTTATGAAGAAAGGAATTTTTACAACATGAAATTAATTAAAATTTTTTGATAATTTTTCATTCTTGACTGAACACAGGCGTTTTTACGGACAGGTTACCCTAACATGTTTCTATGTTTGCATTTGTCCTTCAAGTTGTATTGAAAAAGGTCAACAAGAAAAAGAAAGACAAAAAAATGAAAAACAAAAACAAATAATGTACTTTGAACTTCAAGAAGAATTCTTGACAAAAGTAGGAAAAAGCAGAAGTAAGGAAAAAACATGTAAAAATAAATTAAAATAGATAATCATTCAAAAAGCAAATTTCGATCTACCAAAAGCTTAAATACAATTTGGTTTAAGGATTGATGTTTGACTATTGACGTCAGCAGTCGTCGATGGCTGCGAGTGTTAAACGGCAAACCCTCTGAGGAGATTGAGTGGTTGCAATCGAAACATGTAAGGGTAACCTGTCCGTAAAAACGCCTGGGTTCGAGCCCAGCTTCAGTCAAGAATGAAAAAATATCAATAAATTTTAATTAAATTAATTTTGATGAACTTTAGCCTAATTTAAATATATTAAAAAATTTGGATTAAGCAATTATTTTAAACAAGAGTCATTTAAAATGATTTCCTTTCGCGATATACGATTTTCTTACAGTTTAGACTAAACATGCATACGAATCCGCCCAGCTGATCGTTTTTTATGTGCATATTAAAGTTACTCTAATGACTAATAAATAGTAAGTGAATACATACTTAAACTCCTGTTAAGTTGAACTAAACTAAAATTTATATGTAAATTAAGCATAACAGCTGTTTATCAGTGTCCCATACATTTTATGTATGAAGTTTAAAAAGTATTATTGTGGCAGCACTTCGATAATTGTTGTCAAATTCATATGGCTTGTATTGGTAGTATAAACGTCTAATGTTATGCGTTAAGAGATGGTTTGTATGTTAATTGACTTATAGATTTGCTGCTTTAAATACATTTTAGACCGAAAAGATAGTTTAACTGGCACTGAAATATAAGCCCTAAATGTCACAATTTTATAAAAAAAATTGCCTGCAAGGATAATTCTCTCGGTTACATATACTTAACGATTTTGTCTAGGTGCCCTATCAAACCCTATTAGGGAGCTTTGGAAATTCTTAAGACCGACTACCAAAATATATTAATGTAAGGTTAAGGTTTGCATTTATGCTTTTTGTGTCTCATTTTATCTACATATCGACATTTTTACAAGTTTTTTTTTATTAAAAGTGATTATGGAGGGTGTTTTATACGGTTAATTTAAGACCTACTACAATATTTATACCCACACCACATAAGTGGAGAGGGTATTATGCATTTGTGCTGATGTGTGTAACGCCTTAAAATAGTGGTCCTAGACCCTCCTTTAAGTATACCGATCTACTCAGAATCACTTTCTGAGTCGAACTAACGATGTCCGTCCGGCTGGCTGGCTGTCCATGTAACCTTGTGCGCAAAGTACAGGTCGCAATTTTGGAGATAATTTGATAAAATTTGGGTCATAGGTTCTTATTGGCAAAAGGACCTAGCCTATTGAAAATGGGCCGAATCGTAGAACCACGAGGGAAGATAGGTGGAAATTTCTTCGTCTCAGAAACTATCAAACCGATTTTAATGAAATTTTAAAAATAGATAGATCCATATCTATAGGGATACATTAGCTATACAGTTTTTAAAAAATAGGACCACAAGGGGAGGCAGGGGGCAATTTCTGCCTCTCACAAACTTTCAAACCGATTTTCATGAAGTTTATAAACATAGAAGAATCCTTATTTAAATGGACACATAAGCATGATGTGTTTTTAAATACTATGGTGTAGGGTATCATATGGTCGGGCTTGACCGACTATACTTTCTTACTTGTTTTTTATTGTGAAAATAAAAGCCACTAAGAACATGATCGTGATATTAATGTCGGCGAGTGTGATTTTTGGTAGTAATCTTTGTAATATCAATATGGTTGAATAAAAATCAGTTTAAGGGTTGGAAAATTAATAAGTGTTGAATGGTTCGTACGGTGGCAAGTTCATATTTAGATACCAATGTAGTGTTTGGAGATAGAATGAAGGGAATTGCTTTTGTACATATTCCAGAATAGGTCTTGCTACTGAAATGTATAATTATCTTATGACATGGAATCAGTGAAGTCTGATTCTTAAAGGTTGATAAGCGTTGGAAAATTAATAAGTTTTGAATGGTTCGTACGTTGACAAGTTCATATTTAGATTCCAATGTAGTGTTTGGAGATATAATGAAGGGAATTGCTTTTGTACATATTCCAGAATAGGTCTTGCTACTGAAATGTATAATTATCTTATAACATTGAATCAGTGAACTCTGATCCTTAAAGGTTGATAAGCCGTAGGAATCAGTGAACTCTGATCCTTAAAGGTTGATAAGCCGTAGGACATGTTTGGTCTTGTTGACAGTCTGCGATATACATTAAAACATAATTTGTGATCACACCAAGATCGAGTAAAGTTTCCACTCTTTCAAGTTGATGATTATTTAGTATACAGCCACAGAGCACTGGACTTCTTCTGTCGAATAATATGTGTTTGCATTTTTCCGAGTTGAGATCATTCAAATTTATACACACAGAAAACAAATTCGTTGGGAAACGGTTGCAGTAATAAAATATTAATCAAGAAACATAATTTATTATTGCAACTATTGAAAATGTATAGTTCTAACTGATTTTCAATTCTCTTGATTATTAAAACGTTATTCTAACTGAAATATGATTCCTTCAATTCTTTTATTAGTTATGATAACTTATTTAATTAAGTTCTAAAAATTAGTACAAATGGTTCAAATCACAACCGAATTAAAAACAGGGCAATACTGAATATTGGTCATTGCAATTAATAATTTGCTTTCGTCAATAAATTTTGTAATAAAAATGTTAATTCATTTATTGCAGCTAATTATTGATTGTTGGAATAGTTTCAATTCGAGTACAACAAATGAAAATATAATTATTCGGAAGTCCCAACCAAAAAATAGTTAAAAGCCCCAATTGCTTACTAAATTTTCTGTCAAAACATTTGATAGATTAAATTAATTTTTAATATTATATTTAAAAAATATCTTTGCGGTAAAAAATGGAAAATGTGAAAAACTTAATAAATAGGGGTAAGTAATGTACGTATTCTTATAAGTATGAACATATACACGTACATATGTACATATGTATGTATGATTATATGTATTATTTTTTATACCCTGCAAATATATATATTGGACTTCTTGATCCATTTTGATCCTGGACTGGTTCAATGTAGTCCAAGTATGGACCATGTCATTATTAAAAAGAGATTGCAGTGAAATGACATGTCTTCGTTTTTAAACGACATGGTTTCGTTTTGAAACGATTTCAAAGCTAATCCTCTGGAGTATACCATGGAGTAGTTTTAAGACTTCCCCTTTGTAATGCAAGCTGGATTATATGGTCCTGCCATTTTTTCCATTCATTGAGATTACCTTTGGACAAGTCCTTGCTCCTTATGGACTGCATTTGACCGGTTAAAAAAAATATATTGATAACGACAATAAAATCTCTTGTTATGAACACCAATTATGTGTTAATTCAGTTGCACCTATCATTTATTCGGGTATAAGCACAATTTTGTTTCTAATAATCATACTAACAACAAACAATATCTGTTGTTATGACTGATAGTGTACTAAAATTCAAATGTTGCTATCAAACCTATTATGCTAAGCAACGAAATTTTCAGTAATTGGAACCGAATTGTATGATAGTACACACAACCGACGAAATTCGATTGGCGCCAAATTCGGTTGTGATCACGAATCTGTTTTCTCTGTGTATCATACACACAGAAAACAAATTGGTTGGGAAACGGTTGCAGTAATAAAATATTGATCAAGTAACATGATTTATTATTGCAACTATTAAAAATGTATAGTTCTAACTGATTTTTAATTCTCTTGATTATAATAATGATGTTCCAACTGAAATATGATTCCTTCAATTCTTTTATTAGTTATGATAACTAATTTAATAAAGTTCTAAAAATTAGTACAAATGGTTAGAATCACAACCGAATTTAATATAGGGCAATACTGAATATTGGTCATTGCAATCAATAATTTGCTTTCGTCGATAAATTTTGTAATATAAATGATTATTCATTTATTGCAGCTAATTATTGATTGTTGGAATAGATTCAATTCGAGTACAACAAATGAAAATATAATTATTCGGAATTCACAACCAAAAAATAGTTAAAAGCCCCAATTGCTAACTAAATTTTCTGTCGCAACATTTGATAGATTAAATTAATTTTTAAAATTATATTAAAAAAATATATTTGCGGTCAAAAATTAAAAATGTGAAAAACTTAAGAAATAGGGGCAAGTAATTTACGTATTCTTATATGTATGTATGAGTGTACGTATTATTTTTTATACCCCGCAAATTATATTGGACTTCTTGAACCATTTTGATCCTGGACTGGTCCAATGTAGTGCAAGTATGGACCATGTCATTATTTAAAAGAGTTTGCAGTGAAACGACATGTCTTCGTTTTTTAACGACATGTTTTCGTTTTGAAACGATTTCAAAGCTAATCCTCTGGAGTATACCATGGAGTAGTTTTAATGCCAGCTGGGTTATATGGTCCTGCCCTAGGATATCGTACTGTAAAAAACCCATTTTTTCCATTCATTGAGATTATCTTTGGACAAGTCCTTGCCCCTTATGGGCTACATTTGACCGGTTAAAAAATATATATTGATAACGACAATCAAATCCTTGTTATGAACACCAATTATGTGTTAATTCAGTTGCACCTATCATTTATTCGGGTATAAGCACAATTTTGTTTCTAATAATCATACTAACAACTAACAATATCTGTTGTTATGACTGATAGTGTACTAAAATTCAAATGTTGCTATCAAACCTATTATGCTAAGCAACGAAATTTTCAGTAATTGGAACCGAATTGTGTGATAGTACATGCTACCGACGAAATTCGATTGGCGCCAAATTCGGTTGTGATCACGAATCTGTTTTCTCATAAGTTACCATAAGTTAAGGATGCTTAATCATTAATGTATATTTTAAATAGAACTGGACCCAAGTGACTATCTTGTGGGACTGTGGATGGAACAGGTAAAGCCTTAGAGTTACAAATGCGAAACAATATCAACTAATATCTGCACTTCGGATATGTTGACATCCATTTTTTTTTTTTTTTTTTTTTTTTTTACTGTTAGGACCAGCACTCAGGGGATGACCCCTACTAATGCATTGCATTGTGTTGGAACTAGGAAAATAGGTTGTGGGAAGGAGGATAGAGGGAGTAGTGTTTGTGAACATTCGATTTGAACTTAATCATGTTGTAAGTGAGAGGGAAGACTTCTGCAGGAAGGTTATTCCACATACGAACTGTGCGGGAAAAAAATGAATTCTCTCTGTAATGCGTTGTACGATTCACCTGCCAATCGACCACATAAGGATGGGCTCTTGAGAAAAAACGTGTATTACGAACAAACGTACGGGTTTCGGGAACCAGATCCCTAATTTCGTCAGAACACATCCCATTGTAGTAACGATAAAACAGACAAATACAACCCACATTGCGACGGTGCTCGAGGGAGTCAATAGAATTGGATACCCTACTGTCACCAATGAGAACCTTCGCCCTCTCCTGCACGCGGTCGAGAAGCTCCAAAATAGACTTTGAAGCACCGGCCCACACATGAGAGTTGTATTCCATACGCGGTCGGATATAGGTGGTATAAATAGTAAGGAGATCAGATGGAGTGAAGTATATCTTACACCGTCTTAGAAAATCGAGGCACTTGAATGCTTCTTTCGACACCTTGAATATATGTTCTGTCCATCGGACATCACATTGTATCCTCATGCCCAGAAAATCAAGAGATTCTGATTCCTCAATAATTATACCACCCATATGTACAGATGAGGCACCTTGATTTGTCGCGCGTTTATGCGTCAGCACGCAACATTGGGTTTTTCGGCCATTAAAATCGACCCTATTCGCACGACCCCATTCCGAGATTATGTCAAGGTCTCGGCCAAGCGTATCATTCATATTCTGCCTCATAGCAGCGACATCGGATACGCTTGGTCTACATTCGAATGAGAACGAGTTGCAAAGGTTGCTGTCATCTGCAAAAGAGTAGATAGGATTGTAAGTTTGACAAAGGAGGTCGTTTAGAAAGATAAGAAATAGAGTAGGAGAAAGAACGGAGCCTTGCGGCACCCCTGAATGAATCTTGAACTCGTTTGACGAAACCCCATCTATAACAACTCGTATAGTGCGATCTCTGAGAAAACTCGATATAAATCGAGAGAAATTATCACCGACACCAAATGCAGCAAGTTTTGACAAGAGTGCACCATGCCAGACTCTGTCAAACGCCTTAGAAATGTTGACATCCATTACGGAAGTATAGGAGCGAGCCCGATCTTCTCCATTAGTACATAAGAAGGCCATTATTTTTTTTATTAAATTTCAAAATACTAATAGAAGTCGAACGCCCGTTTCCAAATTCTAAGTCTGAAGACCCATCTATAATATGCATAAGCTAGCTTAAGCTACTGTCAAAAATTAACAAAAACATTAAAAAAACATTCAAAAAAATTAAATCAAAAAATATTTTCAAAGTTATTTTCGGGAATACAAAGTTTATTATTAATACGATATCCGTATGACGTGCTAAATTCCCAATTTTTCATATTTGGTAAATACACTGAAATTTATTGTTGAGGGAAAGCTAGCTTCTATGCGCATTTCACTGGTTGCTTAGGCCAGCTCATCAGGAAACCTTTTTCAAACAAATAAAACCCTAAAGCGAATAAGAATTATAAACTCTCTAAGTATTACTTGTAACAATATCAAAGCTTAAACTAAACACCAACAATAAACAATAAATTTCAGTGTATTTATCAAATATGACAGATTGGGAATTTAGCACGTCATACGCAAATCGTATTAACAAAAAATATTTTATTTCGTACGGAAAGTGCGATCTGTTTCGCACCTTGCTTAAGCAAATGCCAGTTTCATTAAATTAACCTAAAAGTTTTCCTAAGTTCAATATATATTCGTACAATTGCTTAAGCCAACTTAAGCATACTATTGTTGGGCCGTTAGTCATCTAAGTTTCTAAGTCACGATTTTTTCGAAGAGTTTTGGAATAATCAAGGCTGTGGAGTCGGAGTTGAGGTTTTTGTACCAGAATCGGAGTCGAAGTACTCACAAAAACTCGAGACTCCGACTCCAAAACTTCTTAGCATAAAAAAATTTAAAAAAAAATGTTCTAAAATTTTCAAATTAAAATTTTATTTAAAATTGGCGATGCAATATATAATATATAGATTTGAAATTTTTGCAGAATAATTTTCTTGCTACACAGAGAAAACAGATTCGTGATCACAACCGAATTTGGCGCCAATCGAATTTTGTCGGTTGCATGTACTATCACACAATTCGGTTACAATTACTGAAAATTTCGTTGCTTAGCATAATATTTTTGATAGAAACATTTGAATTTTAGTACACTATCAGTCATAACAGCAGATATTGTTAGTTGTTAGTATGATTATTAGAAACAAAATTGTGCTTATACCCGAATAAATGATAGGTACAACTGAATTAACACATAATTGGTTTTTAACCGGTCAAATGAAGCCCATAAGGGGCAAGGACTTGTCCAAAGGTAATCTCAATGAATGGAAAAAATGGTTATTTTACAGTACGATGTCCTAGGGCAGGACCATATAACCCAGCTTGCATTTCAAAGGGGAAGTCTTAAAACTACTCCATGGTATACTCCAGAGGATTAGCTTTGAATTCGTTTCAAAACGAAAACATGTCGTTAAAAAACGAAGACATGTCGTTTCACTGCAAACTCTTTTTAATAATGACATGGTCCATATTTGCACTACATTGGACCAGTCCAGGATCGAAATGGATCAAGAAGTCCAATATAATTTGCAGGGTTTAAAAAATAATACATACATTCATACATACATATGTATGCACGTGTATATGTAAATACCTATAAGAATACGTAAATTACTTACCCCTATTTATTAAGTTTTTCACATTTTCCATTTTTCACCGCAAATATATTTTTTAAATATAATATTAAAAATTAATTTTATATATCAAATGTTTTGACAGAAAATTTAGTAAGCAATTGGGGCTTTTAACTATTTTTTGGTTGTGACTTCCGAATAATTATATTTTCATTTGTTGTACTCGAATTGAATCTATTCCAACAATCAATAATTAGCTGCAATAAATGAATAATCATTTATATTACAAAATTTATTGACGAAAGCAAATTATTGATTGCAATGACCAATATTCAGTATTGCCCTGTATATAATTCGGTTGTGATTCTAACCATTTGTACTAATTTTTAGAACTTAATTAAATTAGTTATCATAACCAATAAAAGAATTGAAGGAATCATATTTCAGTTGGAACATCATTTTTATAATCAAGAGAATTAAAAATCAGTTAGAACTATACATTTTTAATAGTTGCAATAATAAATCATGTTACTTGATCAATATTTTATTACTGCAACCGTTTCCCAACCAATTTGTTTTCTGTGTGTATATTTATCCATTTAAAAAGGTTTAAAGTAAAATAAAATCCAGTCGCATATAAATTTAGCATCAATAATAGAGTATGAGTCAGAGTCGAACTTGAAAAATTAAGGGGTTGGAGTCGGAGTTATAACTAATTTTTGACGACTCCACAGCCCTGGGAATAACATTCAATTTAGCCATAACTCTACAGTATGAAATATTGGATCTGCAACGGGATTTACAGAATTGTATGTTTTTCCAGCATTCGGAAAAATAACCATTTAAAAGTTAAATTCGAAATTAAGGAGCATAAACATTTAAGAAGAACACCACTGGAAACTTCATCAGGTCTATAACCCGTGGAGTACTTAACTCCTTTGAGATCATCCATAATAGTTGTTTCATGTGATATCGGACGATTTATTACTGACGATTCAGATATTTGATATGAATAATCGGATAAAAGATTCATTTACTTATTCGAATATATTTAGCAATAATGTCACATCTTTAAGAAACATTAGTGAACTTAATACTTAAAGTTATTCTAAAAAATCTAGGTTCAATATTTGTATGTGCTACATCTGCAATATAAACGCCTTAGGCCCACCAACGTATGTATGTAGTATGTTGGTGAAGGGTGTGATGACTCATAGAAAACTAAATAAAAAGGGAAATCGCAAAATATTAATACACATTTCGTGTTAAATTTATCATATTTTATATTGACCTCTTAAACTTTATTCGATGACTTAAGGAGAAAACAAGTTGTGCAAATGATTTATTGTTAGTAAATTTCTTTGCGCAAAATTATTGTCTGTCATTTCTTTTTTTTTTTTTTTTTGGAATTGACGACTGCAAATAAATAATAAACTAGGAAAGAATAACGACAAAATCCAAAAAGCAAACGAAGAAAATTTGGATATGGGTGTGTGTGTGCAGGATTCTTTGTTTCTTTGCTGAAGACCTTAAAATCCAGAGAAAATAAATATAAATATTCATTCTGTGTTAAATATTTAATAAGTTTTTGGAGAACCAATAAATGATAGGGAAGTCTTAACACATGCGCTTGCTTCAAGCAAAGTGCGTTATTTATTGTCTTGGAAATATCTTGTTTTCTTTTGAGCCAAGAATAAAGAGATAACATTTAAAAAATAGGGAAAAAGGATAATAATATTTGGGTTATTTTTGTATAAAAAAGTAAATTTTTGCTAACACAAGCATTTTGTTTTAAAATCTTTTCTTTAGAAAAATTGTTTTAAATAACAATTACAACTACATATTATTTGCATATGCCTCAATTCTTGCAAAACTGTTTTCTTGTGTAAGTTTCATTATTCGTAATATTTTATCTTTTAAAAGGTGGATTCACATTTATAAAAAAAAGTCAAGAAGAACCGGACATTTTAAACTGAGTTTTTGGTTGGCTATTATGAATTAAAATGGATTTTCGACTGCAATCGAATTAGATGAACGAACTAATTTTCATTTGGTATTATGGCGCACGTTCGTTAAAAAATCACTATTGAATTCAATAAATAACCCATTAAAAAATATAATACAGTAGAAATATGTACATTAAAAGTTCACTGTGCATACACTAAAAAATGAACATTAAAAAATTACAGAAGAGTACCCAAAAAAAAAAACACACTGCACGTACGCTTAAAGAAGTCGATAAGTTATCTTAGTGGTTGGGTTCGTCAGCTCACAATGGTTATGTACCATATGTTGTTTGTTTACAAATTAACAAACACAAATAATTCAACATTTTTCATTTTTCGAATTTATTCTATGAGCTAAATTTCAGTTATGTATTTTATAAAGCTTTTTTGTAATAGTTCTATTCCTACAATTTTTCAGAAATGACTTTACACACTACCAGACTATTATATTGTATTTTCTTTTTACATTTTACCTTAGCTTTCCCTTGGAAAGCAATGAGGTATATTGAATGTACAGAAAAATTTACAATTATTAGACACCAGCAGAATGTAATGCATTTTCTGGCCCGCTACGGCCGTCGTCAGCATTCTTTGTGTCTCACTGGATAGTGCTACTTTATAAATTGAATGTATTTAACTCAACTATTTTAACAAATAGAAATTGGGAATTATTTCCTTCCGAAGGTAACTTTATATTATATTCAAAATTTTTCATTTTTCGAATTTATTCTATGAGCTTAATTTCAGTTATGTATTTTATAAAGCTTTTTTGTAATAGTTCTATTCCTACAATTTTTCAGAAATGACTTTATACACTACCAGACTATTATATTGTATTTTCTTTTTACATTTTACCTTAGCTTTCCGTTGGAAAGCAATGAGGTACATTCAATATACCTCATTGCTTTCCAACGGAAAGCTAAGGTAAAATGTAAAAAGAAAATACAATATAATAGTCTGGTAGTGTATAAAGTCATTTCTGAAAAATTGTAGGAATAGAACTATTACAAAAAAGCTTTATAAAATACATAACTGAAATTAAGCTCATAGAATAAATTCGAAAAATGAAAAATTTTGAATATAATATAAAGTTACCTTCGGAAGGAAATAATTCCCAATTTCTATTTGTTAAAATAGTTGAGTTAAATACATTCAATTTATAAAGTAGCACTATCCAGTGAGACACAAAGAATGCGGACGACGGCCGTAGCGGGCCAGAAAATGCATTACATTCTGCTGGTGTCTAATAATTGTAAATTTTTCTGTACATTCAATATACCTCATTGCTTTCCAACGGAAAGCTAAGGTAAAATGTAAAAAGAAAATACAATATAATAGTCTGGTAGTGTATAAAGTAATTTCTGAAAAATTGTAGGAATAGAACTATTACAAAAAAGCTTTATAAAATACATAACTGAAATATAGCTCATAGAATAAATTCGAAAAATGAAAAATGTTGAATATAATATAAAGTTACCTTCGGAAGGAAATTATTCCCATTTTCAAACACAAATAATTTTTTTTATTTTGTATACTGTACTATGTGTACTGTTAATGGCAAAATACGATATGGTATACTATCTCGCTGTACTTTGCTGTTTTTTTTTTGAACAATGATTTCAATAAAGTAAGAAATAATTAAAGAATAAAAAATAAATACAAAGTACCTTTTTAATAAAACGACCGTTTTTAATAAAAAGTACATTTTTATTATAAAGTACCTTTTTAATAAAAAGTGCCTACTTAATAAAAAGTAACTTTTAAATAAAAAGTATATTTTTAATAAAAAGTATATTTTTAATAAAAGAGTAACTTTTGAATAAAAAGTATATTTTTAAGAGAAAGTACCTTTTGAATAAAAAGTTTATTTTTATTAAAAAAATAGTACCTTTTTAATAAAAAGTAACTTTTTAATAGAAAGTACTTTTTGAATAAAAAGTACCTTTTTAATAAAAATTCATTTTTAATAAAAAGTCATTTTTAATAAAAAGTACCTTTTTAATAAGAAGTACCTTTTTAATAAAAAGTACCTTTTTAATAAAAAGTACCTTTTTAATAAAAAGTACCTTTTTAATAAAAAGTACCTTTTTAATAAAAAGTACCTTTTTAATAAAAAGTACCTTTTTAATAAAAAGTACCTTTTTAATAAAAAGTACCTTTTTAATAAAAATCACCTTTTTAATAAAAAGTACCTTTTTAATAAAAATCACCTTTTTAATAAAAAGTACCTTTTTAATAAAAAGTACCTTTTTAATAAAAATACCTTTTTAATAAAAAGTACCTTTTTAATAAAAAGTACCTTTTTAATAAAAAGTACCTTTTTAATAAAAAGTACCTTTTTAATAAAAAGTACCTTTTTAATAAAAAGTACCTTTTTAATAAAAAGTACCTTTTTAATTAAAAGCACCTTTTGAATAAAGAGTACCTTTTGAACAGGTATTTTCATAATAACAAGTGCTTCTTAATAACAAGTGCTTCTAATTAACAAGTGCTTCTTAAGGCTAGATTACACTATTATACTTTGTATTAATACATGTCAAAAACTCAAGTAATATGACAAAGTGTGATAGTGTGAATGCAATGTATCACGAAAATGACAATTATTATGAAAAAAGTTTGACATCCCATACGACTTCATCGTTTTTTGAAAAATATCTAAACAATAATACTTTTCATTGGATCAGGGTTGCATTTTATTTCATGTGTTATTTGTGTGATGGTGTGAACACAAACTATCATGTTACATTAGATTTTTTGACAGTCGCATCAAAACTTATTAGATTTCTATCTCACAAAGTTTTATGGAATACGTAAGACTTGTGAGATAGTGTAATCTAGGCTTTAATAACAAGTGGGCGATTCTACTCCGACGGGTGCAACATTTAGACGTTTTAAACGACTTTTACTTATAAAAAGAAACACATTTGCAATTAAGTTATTTTTAGAAGGGGTACCATTTTTTTATATACTATTGTTATCTATTTGCATGACGGGTGCAACCAAATCGACCCACTTTCATAAGATCATACCACAAAAACACAAAACTCTGTTAAATTTTAAACTTTTACTGTATTATTCTTTTTTATTGCGAAAGATGAGATATCACACGATGATTATCAAATCAAACATCGTAGAGAAATGTAAACCAGTAATAAGTACATAATTTGCTCTTTAAGCCGTGACGGGTGCAACATGCAATTATGACGGGTACAACGCGTCTAAAATAACTAAACAAAAATGAATTTTTTTCTTCTTTATTTTCACATAATTATTCAAAATGTTGTTATTTATTAATCAACCAAAAAAAAAATACACAATAAAAAATTCATTTGTCATTAATTAAAAATCAGCAAAAACTCAATTAATTCCTTTTTTCAAATATGTTAAAATTATTAAGAAAAGGTAAAAATAAACAATAAAAAATTCACTTTTCAATACGAAAATTATAGCGGTTAGACCGTATGTAAGTTATTTCAATAGATACATCAGCATGTTGTTAATCAAGCATGAAATCGGTTTCAAATCGTCCTTATCCCAACTCTTTTGTGATCTGTTTTGGTCTCTTTTGCTGATAAATCCAGGTCTTCCAACGCACAATAGAATTTGAATCTAGGGCAATATCCCAAATATTTAATTCTTTGCACTCTTCACAATTGTTTGACATGCAATCTTCGTTATTAGTATTACACGATATTTTGTTAAGAAACTCTCTATGCGATTGTGGAAAATCCGAATTCTTCGAAATAATTTCAAGAAGCGCAATAAAGTTTGAGTGTGTTATAAATACACAAACATTATGAGGAGTATGGCTTTCAGGCAAAATATACGCAGGCCTCTCTTTATAAAAAAAAACTCATACATAAAGATGTTTTGGCGTACAAAGTTTTAAAAACTTCAAAGGCTTCACTGATGCTCTCTGCATTTTCTCTTTTATTCCCACATTTGACTTAAAAGATTTTACATCCTTCATTCCAGGCAGGCATTTGTCTGATAATATCATCCCTGTTATAGAAATCAGAAATCTGTTGTTTTTACTCTGTCGTGAGTTTCCAAGGCATTCCGTTAGCCGATACAATTTCAGAAGGTACAGCAATTTGGAATTCACAAGCTATTTTTTCACAACAGCTTTAGCTTTAGTGGGGCTAGTAGGCAGGTTACGTTTCACTTTTGCCACTGCCTTACCCAATGTGCAGCCACTCTTGCAACTAGTGCTCGCTTTATCAATGTCATTTTCTTTACGCCGCTTTCTAGTTTCCGGCATTATTTCCTTAGACTTTTCTCTCTCCAATTTCTTGAAATTTTCATCCGACTCCATTTTCATGGCTGCTCTCCGTTTGGAGTCACGAGCTCTTTCCCTTTGCAAATGGTCTGCATACTTTTCAGGATTTTGTTTTCGCTTCCGTCTGCACTTTTGTTGAACTGTCTCCATATTTGCCTACATGATCAATATGAAAATTAAAATGAAAATATGAAATATGATCAATTATATAATCACCCCTATCGTGAATAATTTTCCCCTCGTAATTTTTCCCCTTTTCACATATTTGCGATCATGAACAACTCCCATGAAAAAATGTAATTCAAAGAAGATTAATAACGTGAAAAAATGTTCACGGGAATAAAATTCCCCTTATCGTGAAAAATTTTTTCCCTCGTAATTTGTTCGCATTTCCTTTAGATTTTCTCACTTTATTTTTGCTAGGGAACAGAACATGCATGTAAGTAGTTTCTCCTATAAATCAAATATTAAGTGTTAATAAAGTTAATGACAAACAAACCGATATATTGTTCAACAAAATGCAAAACAATAGGTCGATTGCCTGCGGATTTGTGAAGCTTTCGACAGACTTGGTGGCAGAATTTTGGAAAATATTTTACTACATAAAATTTAAAAAGTGCATAAAACTAACGTTGTAATCAAACTATCCCTCCAATACTAAATATTTTGCTTTATTGTTTAAACTTTTCTTTAAACTAAGTATATACTTGTATATTTTTAAACATAAATTTCATTGATTTTAAATTTTTTTAATCTTTCTTCTTTTTTTTACATTCACTGGAACTGATAGCGTGAAAAATTTTTCACACGAAATTCACGATTGCTTTTTTCCCTTCGAGGGGAATGAAAATTTCATGGGAACAAAAATTCCACTTGTTATTCACGATAGGGGTGAATAATGCTAAAAGTCATTTCTGTCCTTCAAATATTATGATGACGGGTGCAACCATTATGAATTGACGTTATTTCAACATTAACCAGAATATACACTTAACTTTGATAGATTTTTATTTGTCTTTGACTTTTTCTATGAAAAAATAGACTTTTATACGTTTTGCATGACGGGTGCAACATGTTAACATTGGGTTTTTAAAATCAACAATGCTGATTACTTTCTTACTTACTTTTTTTTATATCGCTGATTGATAAATGTTTGCAGTTCAATATACAAAATAAAAATATGATCACAATCTGGCAATAACAGCTGTTTTGAACAAGTGTTACCACGTATGAATTTTCTGTTCGCGCCAAATCTATGAATCTTAATGCTTCGAAGTGCACAACAAATTTATATTCAAGCTTACTTCTAAAAAATTATATTATTATAAAATATAGATATTTTACTTTAAATTGGCATCAAAAAAGTATCAAATAGTGTGATTTGAAAATTGATGTTAAAAGTTGTCTAGACAGTACCCCCCGTATTTATAAACGATTATTAAATTTAACAAACGTTTTTTAATGAGAATTTTCATACAAAGTTTGTTTTGTAAACCTTAATTAAATTTAAATTTTTTTTTATAAATACAGGCGTACTTTTTAATAAAAGCTACTTTTTGTATTAAAAAAATTTTTTTTTAGTAAATATGTAGTTTATTATTAGGGATGCGATTTCCATGCAAATGCATGTTTTTGCATATTGTTGCATATTTTGGTTAAAATGCATATTTTTGCATATTTTGGTTTTAAATGCATTTTTTGGCATATTTTATCATTTTTGAGGGATATATTTTTTTAATTTACATACTATCAATAAGCATTTTCAAATCAAAACATAAATTTTTTTTGAATGAAATGTATCTTTTGTACTGTTACCACCGCAGCCAGTATTAACACGATGGGGAACCAGGTGTAGAATAATATTCATAAAACTTTGAGCAATTTAAAAATGTTATAAAAGAACTTGTTGCTACCGATGCTTATGCAACTAAAAAAGTAAAAGATCAATTAGCATTTGTATTTTTCAACTACGGATATGTTGGTGAAACAATAACTAAATTGAAGGAATTTAGTTCACTAAATAGGAGGAATCTAGTTCACTAAATAGACAGCTCAAATTAATTGATATTGCAGAAAGTAAAATTAACAATGTGAATAAAGAATATCCCTGCAAATTAAACAAAAAATCCAAAACGTTTTTCAAAAAACGTTTTCTGAATTAGAAAAAATATGTATAGTCTATAAATGAATTAGCATCCTTAAAGCATGCTCCTATAACATCAGTTGACGTTGTGAGTTTATTTTTCATGTGCAAAAGTTTTTTGTGTCCGAATAGGTTAACTTTTGATAATATAAAAAAGTATTTATTTGTTTATGTTTAAATTAGTAATTAAAATTAAGTTTTAAAAAATATTGAACCTTTTAAATAAAATTAAAAAAACGCATTTTTATTGAAAATGTTTAAGTTTTAAGTGCATTTTTTTTATTTTTTAATGCATATTTTGGACTTTTTAGTGCATATTTAATGCGCATATTTTCAACTTTTTAGTGCATGAAAATCTCATCCCTATTTATTATTTTTGCAAAGTACATGTAGTGTTGTAGTATCGTTTATAAGTTTGTCTCTAATTTTTTATAAATTTAAATAATTTCAAAAGATTTTGTTATTCGTGCTTAATTCCCAGTTTTTATTCTTGATAAAAACACTTGAAATTTATTGTTGATGGGATAATCTATTCCTATGCGCATTTCACTGGTTGCTTAGGCCAGATCATCAGGAAACTTCATCCATAAAGATTTTAGAAAATTAAAGATATTAAACCAAATAAAACTGTTAAACGTATAAGACTTATAAGCAACAGTTCTACTTGTAACAATATCAAAGTTTAAACAAAAAACATCAACAATAAACAGTGAGTTTATCTCATCTTACATTCGCATATTCCAGACGATATTTTTGATTTTTACAGATACAAGTGGCTTTTTTCTGGGAACACTACGATATATCCCATGTTCATGTAGTGCTTAGCGAATAGTACTGTCGCTAACACTTGCTCCTAATGTTATTGCTCGTTCCTCTGCTATTTTTACTGTACTGCGCCAGGGATTAGCCTTTACTCTTCGCACTATTGTCGTCTTTTCCACGTCGGACAAAGTTTAAGGTCTGCTAGAGGGTGGAAGGTCTTTAACATTTTTCACATTTTTGTACATACATTATTTTTTTTAAAATTATTATGACATCTGCCAACAGTACTGCCAATTTCTCTCAAAGATTTGCCTTCAGATGCCAATTTTACCACTAAATTACGAGTTTTTACTGTAGTCTGCTTACCCATGTTGACTGTTGTTTACAAACCAAAGTTAACTTGACTTTAATTGATCAGTATAGATAGAAAAGATAATTAAACATCCGTAATATGATTGTAAGAAGAAAAAACCAAAAAACTAGGGATCAAATTACCTCTATGACGCAGGAACATGGAAATAATATGAGATTGTACACTTTTTTTTGACGCGTAAAATAAGGCGTTTTCTGAGATTAATGTTAATTTGAAAATGAAGAAGAAATAAATCACAATTTTTTTTTTAATAAAATAAACAAGTACTGAATGCACTTCAAAAACATAAAAACAGATTTTTTGTACTCTCCCCCTTTTAACATCTACGGACTTATAAATGTCGACCTGTTCGGTGTACACTTTCTATTGAGGCTGACTGTACATAAAACAATTAAATTATCATACAATTGCTTTTAATATACGAAAACATAATAAATATAAAAATTCATTGTGCAGAAAATTGCTTAACATTAACTTATTTAAAATTCTTAATACATTTTTTTTATTAAATTTTAATCTAATGAAATAACTGTTAATAACTTTGTTATAAATGAATAATTAAATAATAAAAAGATGTGGCAAAAACAATGTTAATATTTTTATCAATTTACTATAGTTATTGTTGGTTTAAACAAATTAATTGTTTTTTATAATGGACGAAAGTTGTGGATGGGAATATTTTCCTATATTCATATTAATGATACGTACATGTTAAGTACCAAAGTCGATTTCAGCACTAGACAACTGTTACACAATTATCGTTATAGCAAAATATTTTGGAGGGCAGTTTGAAAGATTTGTTTTTTTTTCTAAAACCATCTTAATTAAACTAATAAGCATATACTTTTTGACTTTTGTCTTATAAACTTTCGACCCTTCCAGTTGTAACCCAAACGCACTTAATTATATTTAACGAACTGATATAAAAACCCCATCATTTTTTTGCCTTTCGTGTTTATGAATAATTGACATTGTGGAAAAGTATGCAGCGGTCTTATGGGTCAATCTCTATTATCGTTAGAATTAATCGTCTTGCCCAGCTTAAGCATCTGTGACTAATTTTGTAATTAAAAGTTGTTATATTTAGGAGTATACGATGAATATGTACAGTCTATCTGCTTAAAAATATGTTAAAGATGTTGTTTTAGTTTGGCCATCAACTATTTTATGGCACACACATCAAATGTTTAATCATAAACTTCATTGTTGTTTATAGCCAGCTGGGGTGTCCCTTATCATAATGAATCTTTTGTAAAAATTAAAAAAAAAAACAATGAAGTATTAAATCCTTTATTAAACATAAGCCTGGCAGGAGGTATCCTTCAGTTGGTTATTATACCCTTCACCACAGATGGAAAGGGTATATATTAGTTTGTCATTCCGCTTGTTAGTTTTACAATATTGATCTTAGATCCTGTACATGTACATACTATGTATATTTTGGGTCTTTATGAGGAGTGAGGTTGATTTAACGAAGTCCGCCTGTCCGTGTGTATGATGAAATGGGTTTTCCAAAGACCCCTGAAATGATGGGAGTATCTTCACATATACTCCTTTGCTATTGAAATTAAACCAGGTCGGTGCACAAAAGTCTGAGATATGAGCAAAAACCAAGACTACCTTTAATTTTTACTAGGGATGTCAATTCTATAATCCCCATCCCAAAAATTCCAGGATTCACAGAATTTCGAGAATTTAATTTTTCATTCCTGGGATTTCCGGGATTCAGTTAATCCCGAAATTCTTTACTTGATGTTTTGTTTAACTTTTTTTATATCAACAAATTCATCTTGACATAGGGAAAACAGCGAACATAACATTGATACTTTCATTTATTTGATTAGCCGTGTTAATAATGTCATTGAAAACAAAGGCGCTTTCAACAATTGAAGCACAGCCGCGAATAACGTTTTAAGTTACAAAATAAAAATTTTTCAGGAGAGCAAAAAAACCGTTTTTGCAAAATGTGGCGTTTAGAACGTTATTCGCGGCTGTGCTTCAATTATTAAGAAGTTTAAATTTTAGAAGTGCTTAAAATAATTGCTTTTGAAATGCACAAAAAGCACAACTAAGAGTTCCGCGTGGTGCAAATTTAAATTGTTCATCATTTGAATCTTACAATCAATTACTAGTTTGCTCAACTCAATAAAATAAAAGGTGGTTAAATTTTAAGGGCCGATATTCAATGTGAACCACACCTAAACGTCAAGTTTTTTCAGCATTTCATTTGACATTTCTCAATTTCAGACTAACTCAATTAGAACCATGGAGTAATGCGTTAAAGTTATTCAGGCTTATTATGGAAATGGGCGTTCAAATCAAAATGCATATCGTGCACTTCGTAATTTTTTCGGTCAATTTAATCGTAAAATGTACGTTCAATCGGAAAAATCGTGCAAACATTTGAGCAAACCGGGTCTTTAGGAGATGTGAAACCCCCAGTGCATGCTCGTATAGCTCGAACTGCAGCAAATATTGCTGCTTGACTCAAGAACTAAAGCCTCTTGATCATTCCAAACGTCGACAATGGTCAGAATGGTGGCAAGAAATGGCAACAGTGGATGATCAATTTTCCAAGAAAATCATCTTTAGTGATGAGGTGCGGTTTAAAGGCTGGCGGCATCATCTGTCCGTATTTTTTCCAAAATGAGGTTTTTTTATGGCCCGAACTGAAAGATATGGATATGGACGATATGTGGTCTTAACAGGGCGGTGTTCTTGCCACACAACTAACGAAACAATGGCTCTTTTGCGCGACAAAATCTCACGTGGTGGCGATGTCAATCGGCCGCCTAGATCATGTGATTTGACACCGTTGGACTTCTTTCTTTGGGGTTATTTGAAGAAAAAGTGTACATCGATAAGCCAGCAACAATTCAAGAGCTTAAGGAGGAGATAATTCGGCACATTAACGGCTGAGAACCTCAATTATGCCTCATTGTGATCGAAAATTTGGACCATCGGATGGAGGTGTGCCGCCATTAGGCCGATATTTTGTTCCATACATAATTGAACCATAATATTCTTAATCAAGAACGAAATCATTTGAAACATAAACATTTCAACTGTATACTCTTTTTGAAAGATTATTTTAGGAGATTAGCATAAATCTTGATTTTTTTTTAAGTTTTCCTCTCTTTTTAATATGAAGTACCTTTTTTTATATTGTGGCAACTTTTTAAAAAAAATTTTAATGTTAAAAATAAAATTTTTGGTCTCATTTCAATTCAATTTCAATTTATAATATCATCTTTATTTCATTTTGTTT
This sequence comes from Pollenia angustigena, assembly GCA_930367215.1. Taxonomy (NCBI): domain Eukaryota; kingdom Metazoa; phylum Arthropoda; class Insecta; order Diptera; family Polleniidae; genus Pollenia; species Pollenia angustigena. The sequence continues at coordinate 216,010,073 of OV884058.1, read as the reverse complement.
TAGTATATACAATGTATATTATACATATTTACAAGGATTGAGATATTATTTTTAATATTACAACAAATGAGATCAATAACTTATTTATGACTTCTTTAAAGTATGTATTTTTAATAATTTTAAAGGAAAAAAATAGGAAAAACCTTTCTCTGATCTAATTACTTCAAACATAGATAGAGAACATTAATGAATAAAGATAAGTTTACTAGGTAAAATTTTTCGATTAACCGCATAATATAAAATTGTTCGATTACACTATGCAAGTTGAAAAACAGACAAGCCGGGCACATGGTGAATTCACATAATTCGGGTACGCTGAATCCAGTGGTGCTTTCGTTTTTTTTTTTATATTGGCTCTGGTTTTCGAGATATACCGTTATTTCGAAAATGAAGGAGGGTTAAGTTTATTGAAATTACTAAAAAAAACGAAAAAAAATAAATTTTTTTCTGATATGAGCAGTTGTTTTTAAAACATAAAACATACAAATATTGCGTTTTATGAAATTCTTAAATTAATTAAAGTTTTTCGACTTTGTGAATAAAATCAAAAGTTGGTAGCAGATTTTAATCATTGAAATGATTTGATTGCAGATTAATCAATCACTTATAAATCTCTTTATAATTTGGCTGAGGGGCAAGGGTTGAGTTTAATTATTGAGCCAATCTATAAAGAAGATATTGATTATAATTACTCACAACAAGTAATTATAATTATGTGTAAAGCAAAGAGGTTGAGAAAGAAAATAGGGTTAGACTTTCTTTCACTGGGGACTTGTCACGAATTTCTTACCTTTTGTAGGGTGCACTATAAATAAGAAAACCGGTAAGTAGCTCTTCAGTTTTAATTTGGTTTTATTTGTTTCCACAGGTAGGTTCTTAACGTAGGTAGGTATAAACGAGGTAAGTATGTATTAGATATTTTATACAATTTAAATTCAAAATAAACGCAATTTAAAATTTGATTTGGTTTTGGAAAGGATTGAACTGGCAAGTTTGTACTCGGAGGTATGAATAGCAAGTGTCCATTTTATTATAATTCAAGTTAGATGTAACTTCGGTTAGCAATTTAAACAAAGTTCGGATAAATTTGACACTTGCTATTTATAGCGAGTACTAAATTGTCAGAGATGTAAAAGTAAGCATATTAGGTATCTAATATAAATGATGATAAACAAATTCACTTTTTTAAGAATCATTGTTCTCAATATAGATTGAACAATCATTAATGGCTTGTTTTGTTTGCAGCTTCGTTTTTTATTTTATATGTTTAGAGAAATCCTGGAAAAGGACTGAGAAATTAGACATTCATCTGCGATAAGTGAAATAATATTTTCCAAGTCAAATTTTGTTAAACGAAAGAAAAGAGTCACTTTAATTCTAAACATTTAAAATAAATAACTTTTTTTAAAGATTATTTTATAAGATCTCCTTTAACTATTGAAATAACTAATAAAATTATCTCAGTTTATTTTTGTATAAATATGTAAATATTTGGGGGATTTACAAGGTAGTCATAAATAATTACAGGAAATATATATCGTCGGATTAATATGCAAACCTTCTAAATCCACTTTTAATGTAAATTGAGATTTTGATGCCGTGTGGTAGAGAAAGATACGCCTCGTCGACCAGTTTTTCTTCTTTTTAAGTCTTGAAGTGTGTAAAACTGACTGTAATTTTAATTTTCTATCAAGCTTCAAATAGGAACAATAAAAAGTTTGTTTTCTCTCCTGTAAAATGTGCTGAAAGTGAGTAAGCAGGTTTGCATATTAAGCCAACGATATGACTGCTGTAAGCTACTGCTTATATTTTGAATTAAAATATACAGTTGTGACAAATCAATGAACACAGCATTACAATTTTCATTTTGTTTGAAATATTTACTTTAAAAAATTTTAAATTTTATTTAGGATATTATGACGATGTGACTTGATACCACACCTTGTGCATTAATTTTAAAATGCATATTACATATTCATGAATTGTTTTTTTTTGCTTGCTCGTTTTAGTTCAAGAATTGTTATGTTTGGTATTTTATTGTTTTTTTTTACTTATAAACTCCAAATAATAAGCAATTAATGCATTTTTATATATTGATTACTTAATTTATAAAAAAAACTTTATTAATCGGTTAACCGATCAAAAACTAAATTAACCGATTATTAACCGGTTAAACCAAAACCTCGGTTAATTAATCGAGCGATTAACCGATTAAAGCAAAAGGTCGATTAAATGAATACCCTACTAAATATAGACTTTAGACTTAGATGTATAAAAGCTATTTTAATTAATTCGAACAGAAAGTTCTGGAATCGTATAGAGATGGTTGTGACCTATAAAAACTGGCTGACTCATAAATGTTAGTTTAGTTTTATATGAAACATTAACCTTCGCCTTACCAAAACCGACACAGGTGACCATTTCGGTTTTTTTTCTGTAATAACTTTTTGAACATAACTTCAGTTAAAGGAATTTTTTTTTAAATTGTTAAGTTCTTTAGAAAACTAAAAAAAAAAAATTTAATGGCGAAAACTTGTTCATCGCGTATAAAAATATGTGCAGTACCACCTGAGTGGGTATTGGTAAAAGATGTATTTAAAAACCTTTGGTAAGGCGAAGTTTAAATGGTTCAGTTCGTTACTAACAATAGTGGATACAAATTGTGAACATTTGGGGGATTCACAAGGTGTCATAAAGTCATAAGATTTAGACGCAACTCACAAATAAATTTTATTTTTTATGTTTACCAAACATCGGAGCCCTAAGCCGATTTAATTTGACGCCGCCGAAGTAAAAGTGATTTAATGCGAAAATTGCTAGCCGCAGGTTAAATTCGGATATTAGCCGGATAAAACTATACCATCAACGGCGACAGCTACAAAAACTAATGCGGATCGGCTCAGCCGCACAGCGCAGGTCTCTTCTGATTAATTACGACAGCACAATAAACATAGCAAGCAAATTTCGGTTAATTTAAAACACTTTTTGTTTACAAAGCAACAACAATTTTGTTAAACCATTGTAAAATGTTAGAACATTATGACAAAATAACGTGATAGCACACCTTGTGAACACCCCAATTATTATGATTAATTTCAGTAAAGTATGTTAAATTATATAAGTGTGTGTATTATTTTGATTTGCAATTAAAAGTTTATTATAAAGGAAATAAAATGAAAGTAAAAAAAAAAATATAAAAAAATTCGATTGAGCTAAAAGTTGAACAGCACACAAAATAGTTGGCAAAGTTGGATCTGACGACTGCAATTAATCAATGCATTCAAGCGACGCAACATTGACATCTCTACTTATTAATTTGAAGAAAAAGAAGAATTGGATATCAGCACAATGTTTGCTGCTATGATGGAGAAAATGGCAGAAAATTTGAGAAACATGGAGAAAATGGTAAAAGAAAGATCACTAGAAAATTTAAGAAGAACGGACGAAAATTCCAAAAGAATGGACGAAAATTCAAGAAAAATGGAAGATAATTCAAGAAAATAGAGGAAAATAGAGGAAAATATGGAGAAAATGGTTAAGGAAAATTCAAGCACCATCTGAGCCTAAAGCAGTCATAACCACTCCATAGTCTCGCGAGCGGTCAATAATTGTATTTTTCATACATACACGGTCGACAATTCACATGTATACAACAACTTTGTTCGGGCCACTCCATAGTCTCGCGAAGCAGTCAATAATCGTATTTTTTATACAGACACGGTCGGCAATTCATATGTATACAACAACCTTGTTTGTTGCTTGGTTATCACTGGCCTAAAGTCAAGAAAATGACAGAATAACAAACGAGAAATTGTAGAAGCTTCAAGAGTAGTCGAAATGAAAACAGAGTTTAACAAGAAGCTGTCTGACGTAAAAATAGATGTTAATGAGGGACTACAACATCTGGAAGTAAAAGTTGATAGTCTTCAGTGCCAAGAGGGAGCAGCGCAGGCTATCCCAAAATTGTTTAATAGAATAAGAGCTCCAAGTTATGACGGAAGTTCTCCATTCAAAGTTTTTGAGTTCTAGTTTGGAACTCTTGCTTATAAAAATGTATAAAACAATGAAGAAAAGGCAATTGAGTTAATTAAAGCTTTAAAGGGAACGGCAGCTAAGATTCTGCAAAGTATACCAAGTAGCTGCAGAAACAATTATGATGAAATAGTGGTTGCGATGCTTCGTCAATATAGTGGTAAACACAAGAATGGAATATTACAATTACAAAATTCTTTTTTTCCCGTAGCCCGTAGAAATGCAACATCCGGATTAAGGGTTTTGGTACAATAGAATAAATAGCTAATAAGGCGGAATGTTTGCGAAAATTTCGTACATACGAAGTACATTTTTTATAAAAAAATTGCCAAATCAGTTCATAATGTAAAATGGAGCCCTATAAAAAAGTAGTTTCCGCTGACTATTTTATTTGTGTATTTCTTTTTCTCAAACTAACAGTAAGTAGTGGGTATCATAAATTCGGCATGACCGAATGTAACCTTCTTCCTTGTTTATTTTTGGCTTTCTTGCAGACCTAACCTTTTGTTTTTATTAGATAATATCTTGCTGCTGTTAAATTGAGCATATTGTTTATAAGTTGGTTAAGAGTTTAAATTGGGTTTTACTTGGGGTTGTTAAGAAACTGTTTAAATATTAAAAATTAAGATTTTGTTTAGCTATTATTACATAAAACAATTTTGACTGCAGGTTATTTACTTAAATTGTTATCATAAACCCTTTAACGTTTTGAAGCATTGTGTAAAGAAAAAATGTGTTAAGCCATTTTATAAACAAAAATATATTTGTTTGATTAATGTGCTGTTTTCACAACACAAGTAATTGGACGTGTAGTAAAATTTATATAAAAAACACTCAAAAAACTGAGTGCTTTTCATATAAAATTTACTACACGTTCAATCACTTGTGTTGTGAAAACAGCACATAAGAGTTAAACAAATACTTTTTTTTATATGTAAATTAATTTTTGAAAAAATATACGTTTAATATCTGCTCTTATCATTTTCATGTTAATGAAATTGTTGCAAAATAGCCACTGAAAGGACAAATTTTATCGATATAATAATCAAATAAATTTTAATAATGTAAGTGCTTCCTCAATTTCTATTTTGGCTATTGGCGTTTTATGCACATGTGTGACATTAAAAAAAGGGGTGCCAGTCACCACCTAGAATGAAAGATACGTATCTAAAACACGAACAATTTGTTTTTGCAACTCTCCAAGTTACAGTACTTTTAGTTTCTTATAGTTCTATAGCGTGACCATTTTAAGTCCTGGCCTTTGCAAGCTTGGCATTCTTGGGCCCTGCCACTGCTGTATGACAAGTAAAACGCTGGTAGAAATAATTTTTTGTTGATTATATAAGTTGGTCTTTCCATCTGTAATTTCTACAATATGGATCTGAGACCCTATGAAGTATATAGTATCTGGGTCCTGTACCAAAGTTGATTTCACGATGTCCGTCCGTCCGTGTGTACGCTGAAATGGGGTTTACGAGCACCCCAGTAATAATGGGGACTACATTATTACACATTTATATCACGTGTACTCCGTTAAAATTTGATATTCAAACTCACCCAGATCAGTCAATAAATGGCTTAGATATATAATCACAACTGCCTCTAATTTTGCCATAAAATCCCATGTTGCTGATATTCTTATGCCCTTCACCCATTTGGCCATGTCTTGAAGACATTCTTCACGACGCATAGGTGACCCTCGAAGGGTCACCGAAGGTAGAAGGGTATATATAAGCTTGTAATTCCGTTTATATCGTCGTTTATCACAAAATAAAAAAGAGGTAAGACACTTTCCTGTGCAAAATTTAACAGGTCTATCGATCTCAGGCGCGGATTCAGCTTGAGCCTTATGAAGGGGCGGGGGGGGGGGGGGGGAATTTTGTATGATACAAAAAAGTAAAAAATTTAATTTTAAAAGTTTATTAAAAACAATATGTGTATTAGGGTAAGTACTTTTTGCAATTTTTGCGAAAGTTTCCGCACCAAACGCGATAAAGTTTTGAATTTCAATTTTTCTCCTTGCTATACAAAATTAACATTTAATTACAAAATTTTAAGTATTTTCTAATAATTTCATGAATATAACAAGATCTTACCATTTGTACGGAAGAAGGGCGCAGAAAAAATCTCGACTCTATTTCGCGGTTTTTTTAATAAACTTAATTTTAATGGCAAATGATAGATGTTGTGATAGATGAGTTGTTTAGCGGATATATAAAACAGTGATAATTTTCAGCAGCGTAGTAATATATGCGCGGAACGAGCTATTAAAGTTGCACAAGATATTTTTCCATTATGCAAATCAACTCGCACTGTAAACTTAAAATTTATTTCATTAAACCCAAACAAATAGCTTTACATTTTTGTTATACAGTAGCTTATTTTATGTATTTATGCCTGTATTCATAAAAATATTTTAAATTTAATAAAGGCTTGAAAACCAAATTTTCTATGAAAATTTTCCTTAATAAACGTTTATTAAATTTTATGATCATTTATGAATATGGGGGCTAAAATATATAGCATATTTAAACAATAAATGTACCATTTATAATGTGTATGGAAATTAAAAAAAAAAAACAATTTTTAAGGAGCTTTACAAATTGCATTTGGTGCGGAAACTTTTTTGGCCAAAATGGCAGAAGTTTAGGTATGTTCAATACATTTGGGATATCTATTGGGAAAGTTATTATGAGATCTTCTTAAATAAATTCAATAAGATGAATGTAACCTACAACTCGGTAGTAATCTTCAACATTTTGGATGTGGTTATATTCGATAGGAAAATCGATTTGAACGCAAATAACTTTAACTTTTTCGAAAATCGCTTTAAATTGTTCTTCGGCTTTATTTCGTTTTTCTTCAAGGCACATGATTAAAATTTTGATAAGGCTTGATCCTTTTTAAAGAAATATATCTAGCTTTTGTAAAATGATACTAATTGGCTGTGTTACACTAAATATCACACTTAATATGTTTATTCCGCAAATAAATTTAAAAGTACTAAGTGAGTTCCTTAATATCAAGGTAGAGATACTCCTTTCCACTCAGATATTTTTACCAAAGCTTCTACTATATGATGTAAACTTGTAGCAAAGACGCATAATTAAGACAGTTTGGCTCCTTAATACTTTGCTAAAACTGTTTTTCGCTTGGGATGATTATATTTAAAAGATTTTGTCGTTTCTATAACAAATGATACAACTTTTTGTATTAATGGCACTTTATTGCTTTTAGAAATTGAGTTGTTCCATTTATGGGAATAGCAAAGCGTTTGTTTCGCATTTGTCGCTTTTCCAGAAATTTTGAACTTTCTGCTGACATCAGAGGACACCCATCTGTTCCATCTATTACACAATTTTTAAGGTCAAGGCCAAAATTTGTCAAAGCTCTAAGAACTATTGATGATAGTGCCTTCGCATCAATTGACACATCAACTTCATCAATATCTTTTGAAGCCTCTTCAAATGCGTTTACAACAAAGCCAATAAATTCTTCCCTAAAAACTTTTTGTTGTATGTTAAAATATCTTAAAGATAAGGAAATCTGGCTTTTCCACGACAAATCCGTGCTTTCGTCAAATATTATCGAATATAATTTTGATTCATAAAACCGGCTTTTTAATAATTCTACCGCACGCATTATCAAGTCAAACGTTTAGTCTTTGGATATAGATGGTACCTGCTGAGATTAAATGTAGAATATTAAGTATGTGAATACGGTAAACTAGATGTTTCATTGGAAATATCTAATAAATAACTATAAGGATTAAGATATGGATACTTATTGCAAATTTCGTTAGAGATTCCATAAAAAAAAACAAAAAAAAAACCTTGCTGGGATTTCCAAAAATTTTGTACATGAAAAAAAATATTATTATTGGGAATTCTTGTATTATCGAAATTAACAAAACATATTTTTATAATTTACGGGGGTGAAATTTCCTTATTCCCCCCCCCCCCCCCCTGAATCCGCGCTTGATCATTCTGCTCAATCCTCAGGTTTCTACCTCTTATGGTTTATGAGATATTACCAAGACAATTTGTTGTTTATCCCCCTTTGCGAAAAATTGAATAGGTTATAATATCGGAAGTATGTATCATAATTGTGGATATACAACTAAATTTAAAATTTTTTTTTGGACGTGACAATTGCAATAACTTGAAATATTTTCCATGACTTTGGATATTAATATAAATCAATGAAGAACTCCAAGTACAATATCTGCCAAAATATTGGACCACTTTTGTCACGTACATTTTTGTGTATGAAATTTCGAACCAAAATAATTTTTTGTGATATACGTCAAGATAACTTCGGCACGACAATATATTCTGAGTCCATATGAGTAGCAAAGTTCATTAAACCATGTCCTCATTCCATCTGGGGTTTACAAAGACGTCAGATACGATGAGGACTTAGTGGGTATATATTTATGTCACATATACTTCGTTAAATTTTGCTATTCCAATTCAGACCAATTGTTCAACAAACGGCTGAGATGTAAGCACAAACCACGACTGGCTCAAATTGTACGCATTATACCCTTGTTGTTTTTTGGTTTTTTTGTATATGTATCTGGAGAACGGCAAGCGAAACGTTTGGTTTTTAATAAACAACATCCGACAAAATGTTTGGGTAATTTCATGTCAAATCGACGAAGAGTGGGAACTGGCCCCTTTCTGTTTGATGCACAGACAGCCAGACGGACATGAAGTCCAAGATTAAAAAACGGAATTGGATTGGATTACATGCTAATTGGTTCCGTCTTTTTAATCTTGGACTTCATGTCCGTCCGTCTGTTCTAGAGTCGGTTTTCGAGAAAATTAAATTTTGGAGGGTTGGAGATAGAGGATAAGTTTGCTCTAGAGAAATATTGGGGATGCAAAAATAATGTATGTTGCTCATACATTTTCCATCTCTAGGGGTGACTCCTCAGTAGTGACGGGCGTTTTTCTCTCCATCTAGCCCGAATTTCATTCTCACAAATTTCAATGTGCGTGCGGCACGGCAATTTTCCACCGATCGAGCTTATATTTTTATCAATTTCTTTTTTTACCCTAACCTAACACAAAACTGGTTTACTTTTTTGGAAAATCGAAAAAAAAATTTTGGTCCACCCTAGTATGGCGTGTATATTTTTGTGCTATGTTAGGGAACACACGTTAAATCAAAACCTCTTTGACTGTATGAAATGGCAAAAATCATTTGGCAATGTTATCAATTCAGTGTCATTACCAGGCATTGCACCATTCCCAATTTTCAGCAATTGATTAGAGAACTTATCAGCAGATGTATCATTCTGCAACTGAACACGAACGTTAGTAGTGAGTTTCAATGTTTTTGCAAATCTCCATAAGCATGATGACTTTAAGCAAGCGTTAATTTTATCGGCAGCTGTCGATCTAGGAATGACGGGACATTTTTGCCTAAAATAGCCTGACAATAAAATCAAGGCACCACCACACAACTCCGAATTACCTCGAAGGTCTTTCATTGTTCTTTCCAATGCTTCAACAGATTTCTTATTCGCCATACTGCATTCATCCCAAATAATGATACCGCAACGTTTCAATAATTTTGCCGTTCCAGATATTTTTGAAACGTTACATGTGGGATTGACTCCTTGTAATATGCGCACATACAACATGATAGCGCAAGATATTTTTAAAAATTTTCATACGATTTTTGATGTACAATTTATTAATAGAAAACAAAATATTCAACGAATTTTCAAAGTTATGTTAAGAGATTAAAATTCATTAAAGAGTTTTTTTGTACCGAATATTATCTAGATATTAATATCCATATTTGATTTTCTGTCTTAAAGTGAGTTCAGGGATGGCCGCTAAATTGTTTATTATTGTTAACATTTAATAGGAAGAAAGGGAGCTTTCGGGAAATGTGAACCGATTGCAGTAAAATATTTTTGAGTACCAACTAAATCAGATGGTTTACGGACACAAAGAGTCTAATTTGGAAAGGAGTTTTTATGTTGAATATGTGAATTAGAGGCCGATTCTCACCATACATACAAAATTGCAACATGTACTTTGCGCAAAAGGTTAACATGGACAGACAAACAGCCAGACGGAAGGATGGGCAAAGTTAGATCACTTTAAAAAAAGTGATTGTGAGTCGATCGGTATACTAAAAGATTGGTCCAAATTTTTTATGAATCATACACATTACATAAAACGTATGTGATTGCTTGCTTTTTCCTTTATTTTTGCTGATACATAAAATTTTAAAGTTTAAAATAACATTTGTCTTTAGAGTAAACATTAAATTAAATTTAAAAATTTAATGTAGATGGCGACATCGAATTAACTAACACCTTTTGGGTAATGCAGATAGTTTTTTAAAACAGAAAAACCATCTGTTATGCGCCCCATACACGGTTCAATTTAGTTGTCAACTGAGTCTTTCAACTGAATTGAAAGATTTTAAATTTATTTTAAAATTTAATGAAATAAAAGACAATTTTTAAAAAACTTGACTACAAAAATTAATTTTGACAGCTAATCAAGAGACTTGAGCACACACAGTACAATCGAATTGAAAGACTTAGTAGTCAACTTGAAAAAATCAAAATCTCTTGATTTTTCTTCAACCAACTCGACAACCGTCAAACCAATCAACTGACAAGGCCATACACGCTTTGATTTGGACAACAACCGACTCAGTTGACAATTGAATTGAATCGTGTATGGTCTGCTTTAAGCAGAATTTCGAAAAATAATTTTTTTTTTATTTGCTGCGACTGCTTTTGCAAGCTTTAAAAAAAATTAACATGTACTAAAGTAGGCATCAAAAAGTCAAAATATGCAGTATAAACTTAAAAATATGCTGCAAAAATGCTTTTTTAACTAAATTATGAAATTATGAAATTTGCTAACTGTAAAATATGCAAAAATATGCACTAACAAATCGATGCCAATATTCATAAAAAGCTCTAAAACCGATAAATATATAGTTTCTGCCTTCATTGGTCGCACAAGGAAAAACATGCAATTGCTTACTATGGTTTCCCTGGTTATATCTAAAAATTAATTTTTTTATTTTTGCAAAAAATTACACAGCAAACAGAAATAATAAGTTGCCACAAAATCCCCTATTTAGCAACTGAAATCAGAGAACTGCAAAATCACTATTTTTCTTGATTTATTCATATGTTCAAATTTACATTCACTGTTTGCCTGCAAAACAAAGTTCAACGTTAGTAATTTTTACATCGTTTCGTACACATTTGATTTTTGCATGTGATCGTTTTTTATTGAAAGTGCTTTGTTTGCATTTTTTGTTGCTCACGCAATATAACACAACTGTGTAAATTTAAAAGGAACAGATTCTTATACTTTTGCATTCAAGTAGTCATTGTCCACTCGATGAGACGCTTTGTTAACATTAACAATAATAACAACAATAAACCACTCGATGAGACACTTTGTTAAAATTAACAACAATAAAAATGAATAAATGAGTGAATGATTTCCTCAGTAGAGAGACACTTGCACTGCTTAATCATGCCCGAACGTTGAATACAGTTGGACCGTAGAGTATATGCGCATGGCGGACGTGTTTTTACAAAGAGAAGCGAATTATCAAAGCCAAAGTTAATACGATGTGCCGAAGAAGTAGATGAACTTCTCTTGGAAGCAACAACAAATAGAAGCCGTAGAAGCAAGCAATTTGTTCATGTAGATTCTGGTGACGACAGTGATGTGGAACGGGGTGCAGAATATTTATTACCGTCAAATAATTAACAGCAAACACACTATTTTGTCGCTTTTATTGAATCTTTTGAAATCTCTTTTTTATTTTTCTTCTTTTATGAATTTTATTACTAACCAATACTTTAATAACTTCATGTTCTTTGAATCTCATTTAATGAATTTAAATAAAAACAAGTTTAATATATTGTCAGTTAATAGCAGAAGTATTTCGTCGATAAATAAATTTAATAGTTTTCGCGGTTTAATATCAAATTTTCCAATCTTACCCAGTATTATTTGCGTTCAAGAAACATGGTTTAGACAAGAGCTTACAGATCTATACAATATTCCCGGATATAAAGCTGTACACTGTTGCAGAAAAGACGGTTATGGCGGTACAACAGTATATATGAATGAAGGCTTCCCTGCAAGCATTTTATGAAAAAATTGATCATATTCGAGTCATTTATAACTCCTCTGCGCGATTAAAATAGGCATATATGAGCTCATTTTCTGATCATAAATGATTGTTTTCTCGGGAGAAAATGGTACCCTACCATGGACTCTTCTTGAGGAGTCTTTTATTACCCGCTTTTCTGATCAATTTCGAATCATTTATGACTCATATTTTTAATGACTTGCGAGTCTTTTTCGAGTCATTTTTTAGTCGTATTTCTGATTGTTTTCGAGTCTTTTTCGACTCATTTTTTAGTCGTATTTCTGATCGTCTAAGAGTCTTTTTCGACTCATTTTTCAGTCCTAATTCTAATCGTTTGCGAATGATTTACGAGCTCTACTAGGCTATGACCATATTTCTGCCAAATTTCATAGATCTGCCCCTCGATCTATAATTTTTAAGAAGCAATATAAACTAAAAAACAGGATTGTCCGGCCAGATTGGCAAAATACCCCTCTGTGTGGCGTTGATTAGAATTGACTCTCTTTTAGTTAATAGAAAGTATTGCAACGACTCAAATGAAAGTTAAAGAAATTTTAGTAAAAAAGTAAATATATATTTATTAAATACGTTTTAAATAAAAAATGCAAATTTAAAAGAAGTCATGAACAAAATTTGTATTAGTAATTGCTAAAATTTAATGTTTGAATTATTCCACTAAATTTTACCAAATGCCAAACTAACAAATTCTTAGAAAATACCAAATTAACGCCAAAGTGATGTAGTCGTCGACTTGATGTAACAACAATGTAATATTAACATCGACATTGACAACAACATATATAATAGGGATGATTATATTTAACTTGTCGTCAATGAAAAGGATATTTGCTGTATTAATTTTATTTCCGGCAGTTGTTGAACGTTTTTCGATTAGTTTAATGGACAATTTGCAAGCAACCGCACATAAAAATATAATAAGTTTGTTAATAAAAATAAAAAATTGATAAAGAAAATAGACTTACGTTTTATTATATGAGAAATAAATATGTATATAAATAATTTACTTTAAAATAGACCGCGGCAAAACTACTGCATCGTGCTCTTTTCTCTTTTGATCTCCACCCTACGTGCACTCTTGAGACCGTAACTATACCCAAAAGTCTTGCTTGAGCTTTCACACTAGGCGGTTTTTTATTTATTTTATATGTGCAATGCTCTACAATGGCGTAGATGCGATAAAATTAGAAAAAATATTAAGTTTAAAGAAAACAATTATTTTCCATTTGGCAGATTTATGAATAATATTTCAATCAATTTATATAAGTTTTAAAGTCAAAACAGTCATATTTCAAACAGCTGTATGATTCATTTTCGATTGCTGTATGTTTTGTTATTGCCTTTTCAATAAATTACTTTTAAAGCATAAGAACGAATAATTTTCGAATCTTTTTTCAAGCGCGCAAGTGATTAATCAGTTTTTAATCGTCAAAAGTACTCGAGGTAGACTTACCCAGCAAAAACTTGGTAATGACATGCCATTACTGAACAACTTACTTTTCAATGACTACTACATACCATCTTCATTACATAGAAGTAGTTTGGTAATGACTTATTTAACTCCCTATTTGTAAGCGAGGGTGGTAAGTAGTTGCCTACAATAATTTAATCTCATATTTACGCTCTTAATTGAGTAAAACAACGTTTTTTTTATACAAAAACTACACTGCCCCGGTAGACTAGCTGGTAGTGAGCTAGTCTATCAGCACCGAGGTTGGCGGATCGAGACAAAATAAAAAATAAAACAAAGTAAAATAAAATAAGAAAAAATAGAAAAAAAATAAAGTAAAATAAAATAAGAAAAAATAGAAAAAAAAATAATAAAAAAAAAGTAACAAATAATTTTTTTTTAAAGTCATTCAATGTTAGTTGTAATTTTGGTGACATCGGAGTAATAACTTTTTAACTCCCTATTTGTAAGCGAGGGAGGTAAGTACTTGCCTCCAATGACATCACCGTGTTAAAATAATGAGTTAAAATGCCAATGTATAAGTAGTGAAGAGTCGTTATATTAGCTTTTTAACTCATTACTTTGCATTGTAAGTTTTTGCTGGGTAGTTAGGTGATTTTTGATAAAGCAATCTTCCAAATGCTAGTAGGGTTACGTTTTAATGTTGATGTGTGTGAAAGCAGGGATTTTATTGATACAATTGTATTGTCGATAGTGTCCAAAAACATCAGAGGCAAAGCTTTAAAGATCGTTTCGTTTTATCGTTCGCAAAAATGTAGCGTACTATATTCTTGGACTATTTCGAAGCTTTACTTTTGCGATTCGGCCTGATGCCATGCATTTTTGTAGAAAATTCGAATCTGAATATTTTAGACAACGTATCACAGGAGTTACTGCGTTTACTTAACTGTTATGGATATATAAACTGCCATAGTATGATTCCTCGTCCCTGCAGCGGTAGTTCAATAGACAATGTATATAGCAATTTGCAAATCGGTATACATATAGATTCTGTTGAATGTAATCTTACAGACCATAATCTTATTTCCTGCAGGCTAAATTTGAGCAGGGATAGCTGTGATTTTATTGAAATAAAACGACAACATGATTGTGTTAAGGAACGGTTACGTCAAAATTTAGATAGTTTAAACCTCAACGGCGATGTTTTGTCTGACATAACAGAAGTATTGTAGCGTATATCAAATGCAGTAAGGTGTTCTACAATTGAGTCAAGAAGAAAAAAACTAATTAAGTATGAAATAACTCCATGGATCAATGGAAATCTGTAAAAGCTCATTGAAAACAAAGCACATTGCTCAAAACTAGAAGAAAGCGAAGGAACCCTGACACAGAGGCCAAGTTAAAAAGAATCAGCGAAATAATTAAAAACGCATGCAAGGAATCACTAAAAAACTACTATGAGGACAATTTAAGAGAATTCAAGCTACAGCCGAAAAAATGTTGGAAATTTCTGAATAAGATAATTGGAAAAAATGTTAAATCAGAGATATTGTTAAAAAATGAGGAAGGCGAGCACATTATAAGTGATGAGATAAAAGCAGAGGCTCTTAATAAATATTTCTTGGATTCGGTTTCGGACCTCAGGCGGCAAATTGAAGTATATCAAAACGAGAACTGTAATTCACTTCGAACACTTCAATATCACAACCGTACGTTCAAATTCAAAAATACTACAGCAAAAGAAATGTATGATATAGCTGGAAGTGATGACATATTGCCAATAGTTTTCATTGAATGCGTTGAAGAATTGAGTCCATGTTTCGTAAACATTTTTAATAACATTATAAACACTTCTATATATCCTGATTCTTTAAAAAATCACAAAATTGTTCCTATACCAAAGGTACCAAATGCAAACTTGTTTCAACAATACAGACCTGTAGCTTTACTGTGTACTCTTGACAAAATATACGAAAAAATATTATTCACACAGCTATCCACGTACTTGGAAGATAATAATATGTTGTATGAAAATCAATTCGGGCTTAAAAAAGGCTGTGGTACCGAGGAAGCAGTAATCAATGTCGTGAATTATGTGTGCGATGGACTAGACAGAGGGTTTTCTGGTGTTGGAGGTATTTTTTACGATTTTTCAAAAGCATTTGATCTTGTAGACCATGTCATTTCATGTGAAAAGTTACCTTTTTATGGTATTCGTGGCCAAGAGTTGGAGTTATTTAAGAGCTACCTCGAAAACAGAAAACAATATGTTAAAATAAATACAAGTCAAAGTTCAATACAAGATGTTGTGTGTGGTGTGCCTCAAGGTAGTGTTTTGGGACCGTTGTTATTCAAATTATACCTTAACCAATTAAGGCCCGAGCCATGATCCCGTTGAGTTATAATGACGAAACTTTTAAAATTTTATTGTTTATACCTAAATAAGAAAGAAAACAAATTTTGGGCAAATCGGATACGTGGGAGCCCAGATAACCCCCGTTGCGAAAGCGCAACGTTGGGCCTTAACGATATCGACCCCTAACCGCGAAAATAACGTAAGCGCCAAAAATCAAATTTTACAGGAGAGAGCTTTTTTATTTTATTTCATATCAATTTTGTATGAAATTTGTCGCTTACATTAAAATTGTTTTTGCTATAAAATCGTAACGGTACCTTATGTGACCATGACATTTTAGGAGATGATGCAACTGTTGCCAATAAAGTAATTTATATAAAAAAAAAAATTGAAAATCATGTCGCTTACGTTATTTTCGCGGTTAGGGCTCGATATAAAAATTAAGCGCATTTGCAAACATTTTAAATTAAAATTTTTTATTCACGTCTTTAGAAAAAAACAAAAATTAAAAAATATATTCATATACATTTCATTTTTAATTCAATTATGATATGTTCCAAAGCACTTTGGGTGCATTTCTCACGGTTGTAATTGATTTGTCCATTATTTACCATAGGCCCCATATAAAGCCCATTCTCGAAAAACACTTTAGTAGTATAACACCATAACAAATAATGCTATTGTAATAAATTTTGTTCTGTCACAGTTTTATAATGACTAGAAATGACACTGTCAACTTTCGTAAAGATCGGTTCATAATTTACCACAGGTCCAATATAATGCCCACTCCTGAAATATCCTAGCTGTCAGTGGATGGTATCAAATATTTGCCATAGCCGAATATAGCACTCTTACTGGTTTTTCTTTAATATCCTGGGAGAGGATAGTTTCACATTAATTGTTCGATTTTCTCTTATTGTACCTATTGAAGAACCCTGGGGGAAATTTGTGTCGATTGTTCCAACAGTTTGGTCCTGGGATTTGTGAAAATAGAACAAGGAGAACTTATCATCTAACTGGTATATTAAGAACAAAAAGGTTAAAAACTAATGAATTACAGTACATTCTTCACCGATGGTGTGACACTTTTTTTTGGGACTTTCTCAAATTTGATTCTTAAATCTAGTTCTGGGGACTTGTTTTATTGACATAATACTACATTGTATCGAAATAGTCTAACATTGTTATAACTAACACTAAACACTTTCATTGAGAATGGATGTTAGATTGGTCAAATAGTGTCAATTGACCAATGAAAACCCCATGTTAAAGTGATATTTCTTATCTTATCATCAAAGACCTATCACGGGACTACTTTGGTGTAAGTTTGCTTTCCTTTAGGAAAATAACACTCTTTGGGCATAAGAAAAAAAAAAGGAATTGTCATAGAGAATTTACCTTCTGCGAAATATCCTGCATTTTAAAAATTGGAAATTAGTTTGAAAAAGGTGAAAAAATTATCGAAAATTTCAAAACACATAAATAACAACAACTTATAATTAACATACATATATGTTTTTATTATGCTGTTTTAAATAGCAAGTGATTGTATAAATATGTTTGTATTTAAAAATTGTATGTAATTTGTATATCGTTTAGGCCCAGTGTTGCGTTTTCGCATCACGGATATATACAATCATAAAAAAAGTCTCAAATGTCTACGATGATTGGATTTTTCAGTAGAGAATAATAATGTTCGTATGTTAGCTATCTCCTTCAGAAGTTTCAGATAGGTATATTATATATTACTTTATTTTTTTTAACTTTTGCCAAAAGTACCCAAAAAAACAGGAAAAATTCAAAATTTAAATTAAACATTTTTATAAAAAAAACTTATGTATGTCTGGGTTCACACTATGAAAGTTTTCTTTCAGAAAGTCTGAGTTTATTGGTGAGAGGGGAAGAGAACATGCTTTTTTCTCTCCTCTCTCACCCACAAACTTAGACTTTCTGAAAGAAAACTTTCATAGTGTGATCCCAGACTATGATACAAATCCAAAAACAGGTCGATTAGATATTAAGTTAAATTTTATTTCACTGTGCTTTATAACAATATCACGTAACAACAAAATGCCTGAGGGGAGGTTTAAGTGAACGTTGCGAAAACGCAACGCAGGGTCTTAATGGGTTAATGATATCAACAACCTTGGACTTACCGGGAAAATATTTTTGTACGCTGATGACCAGGGCAAGGGACTTCATGCAAATGCATGTTTGTTGTCGGTACTCTGAGACCCATCTAAAGTTAATATCTTTGCGAATCATAATATTTCCAGTAAAATGGCATCAATTTGTTAGTGCATATTTTTGCATATTTTGCTTTAAATTCATGTTTTTGCATATTTTGATATAAATGCATATTTTTCGTCATATTTTGCTATAAATTCACATTTTTCGGCATATTTTGTAATATTTATAAAAAAAAATTGCTCTTTTCTTAGTTTTTTGTTTAGAAATATCTTTCTGTTCAAGGCGAATTCATTATAAGGTGTAGTCAGTGAATCAGCTGGTTATAGTTGTTTCAGCCCTGAAGCTGTCAAACAGTCAAAATAGTATGGGAAAATCTGCTAACTTCGAAATTTTCAAGGAGCAAAAACAACATGTTGGTGTTTGGTACTGAATTACCTACATTTTATTATAAATTCACCTTTAAAAAGTAGCACATACAAAAATTATACAATTTGTATAATTGTGCACATAATTGTAGAAGTAACAATAAAACAGTTTTTGACATTTCATTTTGTTCGCGGTTTTTTTTACTTGAAGAAACAGCAAATAAAAATAATGTTCGGCGAAGAAAAAATAGAACTCAACATAATATTTTTGATTAACCCTTATGTGTGTGGAAAAAAAACACCTTCTATAGGGTGGATAGGTACCTGGGTACCTTCATGCAAATTGTATGAGAAATCTAATTTTTTGTCTTGTATTGTACAAAAAAAATCGATGGTTAATGGTATAATATTAGAATTTTACTCTGGTTTTCCCCTTTTCATATATTTTTTAAAATCCTTCACCCAAAAAAAAAATTTGTAATATAAAACACCTTCTATAGGGTGGATAGGTACCTGGGTACCTTCATGCAAATTGTATGAGAAATCTAATTTTTTGTCTTGTATTGTACAAAAAATCGATGGTTAATGGTATAATATTAGAATTTTACTCTGGTTTTCCCCTTTTCATATATTTTTTAAAATCCTACACCCAAAAAAAAAAATTTTTAATATAAAACGTATACATGTACCCAGGTACCTATTCACCCTATTAAGGGTGCAAAAAGCAAATTGATATGCCAGGCCCCCCCCCCCAACTGATATTGTATATAAACAAATAATAATAATATAATAATAACAAAAAGTTAGGAGTTCTCATGAAATTGTAGAATTGTAGACTTAAATCTTATATAAAAAATTTCGATTTGAAAACGCAATAGGTACACGGGTACCTGTCCACATACATAAGGGTTAACGGTGTAAGAAGTATGACCTAAAATCCAAAAAGTATTAATAAAATAAATTGTTTTTAAGGAAATAAATGCCAAAAGAAAAAATATCAAAAAATAATCTTTTAAATAAGTGTGTTTTTGAGTCTTCAAAATAGAGGGAAAAGTACTTTTTTGCAAAGTTTACAAAAAGGTGTTTCATTTAAAAATTTCAAGTAAATCAGCACCTTCAAAGCCAGAAACGCATAGAAAATCAACTTTTGGGGATAAGACTAGCAAATTTAGTTTTGAATTGTATAATGCTCTGGTGTCTGCAGGTATAACAATGAAACCATTCCTACGGAAACAACCCTTATAAAAACTTATATCGCCAAGTTGTACACTATAAAACTATGTGACATTGTTGAAAGAATTAAGTGACATAATTTGTGGCTGTCTATTGACGAAGCAATGGACACTGAAGGACGTTTCGTTGTCTACGTAATTGGGATCTTGAATGCAGAAGAAGATCTTGAATGCAGAAGAAGAACAGAGTAAACACAAATTTTTGTTAAATATTGCAAAGTTGGAAAAGGTGGATCATGCTTCAATAGCTCGAACTTTCAAAGATTCAATTTCTCTTTTAGAATCCTTTAATAAAAAAAAAAAATTTTGCTCTACTTAACCTTTTTTTTAAGATATCTTACTCAAAAATGTTACATGTCACATGCTAAGCTCATGCCATACATGAAAGTTTTTAAAGTCGCCTTTGCGTTTCAACCATGTATAACAAGATGGGGTACCTGGTTGCAGGCAGTTGAGTATTATGCCAAAAATTTTGAAGAATTTAAAGATGTGGTAAATAATTTAAACGAAAATAATGCAGTCGCGATAAAAAAGTAAGCAATATTTTAAATGTACCTAATATAAAGGCTCAATTAGAATTTATACACTCAAACAATGGGTTTCTAGTCGAGACAATAACCGAACTTCAGGGGTTTAAATCATTGAACATCTCGGTTAAACTCGTTGATGACGCTGTCATTAAAATAAGAAAAGTAGAAGGTCAAATCGGCGAAAAAATAAAAGCCAAAATTTATGCAGTTTTAAAAAAGAATGCCGGATTTAAAAAAGTTAAAGAAATTGGTAATACTTTTAATTTACCTTCCAGTAAAGAAAAAATTGTAGACAATGAATATTCTACAAAGGAGTTGACCACTTTCAAATATGCACCTGTTACATCCGTTGATGTCGAACGAACACTTTCAATGCTTAAAACTGTTTTAAGACCAAATAGAATGAGTTTACCATTTGATAACTTAAAAAAAAACTTATTTATTTATATATGTAAATATATCTTTATCTACTACTACTTTTTAAACTAGGTTTTAAGTTTTTAAAACTGAATGAAATGTATTTATGTTTTTTTTTTGTTAAATATGGTTAAATAAATATATTTTTAATGCATATTTTTTACTTTTATTTTTGCATATTTTACGATTTTTAGTGCATGTTTTATGCGCATATTTTGCGATTTTAAGTGCATGAACTTCCTTGCCCTGCTGATGACCTATGTTTATTATACCCATATAAGAATGAACTAGTATTAAAAACATATGCCGAAAGAGATGCGCTGTTTATATCTGAATATGCACGGCTTAACAAACTGGTACTGAATGCTACTAAAACAAAGTTCATTCGGTTTAAAGCGCAGTCAAATCGTATTGAACAAAATTGTGTAATTTTTGTTGATGGAAAAGAACTAGAAGAGGTTTCCGTCATTAAATACCTTGGGATCCATATACAGAACAACCTATCCTGGAAGTCGCATATAGATCAACAAAAACGTAAATTATCATCGGCCATTGGATATTTATATAAGATGAGAAACAAACTCGATAGACATACAAAGCTGAATTACCTTGTACTTATATATGGACATAAAAGGAACTCCGATATAAAATCCTTGCAAGTATTCCAAAATAAGGCATTGAAGCTGATATATAACCTTCCCAGATCATACCCTACTTTGGACTTATATAAAAACATTGCTAAAGGTATTATGCCTATTTTCGGCCTTCATAGATTGCAGTTACTAATTTATGTTTATAAAGTATTGCATAACATAGGATATCACAGTATCCGATTGGAAACCGGTCATCATAATTTCAATACAAGACACCGTACTGATCTCAGTGTAGTAAGATGTCGCTTAGAAACTACAAAACAGCGAATTCAATACTTGGGTAGTGTGGAATATAACACATTACCACAATTTGTTAACCCTGCTACTATGTTAGAAAAAAAATACACATGTTATGTTCGGTCATATTTTGACCCCAGATTTTTTTATTGAGAAAATTCAAATTTTCAAATTTCAAAAATTTGCAATGCAATATGTCGTCATTAGAGTGATTGTGTGTCGGTGTGACGGACAGACAGGTTTTTTGCAACTTATGCACTCAGTAAAGGTCTTTGTTTCCTTTTCGACGGGCAAAATTTGCACCTTTTCCCTTCACTAGCGCATTGTTGTTTGGAGAAGGCGAATCCGTAAATGGTGATACACTGTCTTCTTCTCGAATTCTTCGTACCAATGATGCAGAGGCTTTTGCGCGAGTAAGCCGACTTCGCCTCTTGATATGTTTTTGAGCTTAAACTTCACCGAGTTGCTCTAAAAATAGGCGCTTTTTGTGCAGTTTATTTTTTTGCCATTCAGGATATATTTCGGTCCATATTATAAAAGCGTTGAGAGCAGAAATATCTAATTAATTAGAGAACACCGATTGGTTCTTCTTTTACACGAATATGTGCGAACCATTTGGTCCAATGTGTCGACTCCGCCTTTTTTCGAGTTGTAGTATTCAATTATTTCCGGATTTTTTTTGGATGATCTTCAAAAATGTTGCTGTCATGGTGAAGAGTGCTAAGCAAATCAACCATTCTGTATTTTTTAGGCACATACAAAACTACAGCTTCTTTTTCATAAAAAAAAATGTACGTGAGTGTATTGGAAGCTTACGCAATTCTTGTGTTGTTGCATGAACCGGCAAAAAACGTTTGTTTTTCCTCACTGTTCCAACAATAGTAATTTTTTGCTTTACGGTACTAATGCAAGATTAGGACTATTAAAAAAATTATCACCCACGGTATGAAGACACAAAGTCTGGAACAGCCCGTTCGGTTGGTTCCTTTGCCCAAGTATATTTGGAACAGTAAGCAAAACTCGGTGTCAGAATCCGCTGCTATCTACGCTTTCATGCCATATTTCCCAGGTTTACTTTGAATGTATACTTTGAAAGTACATCTTCCTCAGAACGGAATAAACTGTTCGCCAATCGATTTATTTGCAGTTGGAACTTAAAGCAGTTGCAAGTTTTGAGTCCATTGCTCATAAAATGTACAAATAGGAGCAAGTTTATCTCCTTTTTGTTCCGATCTACTTATTTGCCTATCGTCAAATGCTAGTACACGAGAAATATTGCTAAATCGCTCCAAAGACATGATTGCTCTCAAAAAAGGATGCCCATGAAACTCATTCCACAGGGAGTTACGACTTTCACCGTTTATGACCGGTAGACTCCTAAAAGAATATGTCAGTTATACCATTATAATAGAAAAAAAAACAGAGCAAACAAACGCAACAGAGAGGTGTTCCAGGCGATGACCAGCGTTACCGTTGTGATACTAAAGTATCAATTTGACCCTTTTTTGACGGTGTTGATACCTTTTATGACCCTTTTTTTAAATTATACTTTTGTATCATTATCACCTATTTTGTGACACTTTGTGACCCTTTTTTGGAAATAGCTCTCACATTTTGTTTTTTGTCAACACTGCGGAACAGAAGTGCTTTACAAATGTTTTCGAAATAAGCATTGCTTGATATGGAACAGACTCAAAGTATAAACTTACAATTCCATGCTTTCTTCTCCTTGATTTTTGATAGTACAATTTCCCTAAAAGCCAACATAACTCATAAACATATTTGTTATTTTTTACGATGGTTTCTTTTCAAAACAAAAATTTGACCTTTTATTAAAAAAAGCAATTTGGTGTTTTGCTCTCTTAAAGAGTAGCATATTTTATTCAAAAAAATTCGCCCTTAATAATGGCAAAAGGTATTGAACTTTTCGCCCCCTTTTGAATCGACAGTGTTAAGACTGCCCTAACAGTCATGAAAACAAGAGGTAAAAATTGCTAAATTAGCGGAAATTCCCAAATATTTGGTAACAGCGGTATGATAGCAAAGTCTAATATTTATTAAAAATCGTAAAATCTTTAAAAGATCTGACACTTACAGGAAAAAATCGCTTTAATCGAGAAAATGGTTACAATTCGCGAATGATTGCAAAATTAAAAACAAACACTAAAATTTATTTGACATCACTAAATCGGTACATTACATAAAAAAATTAGCTATAATGATAAAGAATAAACTTTTTGTCAGGTGTTAAAAACAGGACAGAGCATTCCATAAAAAAATTAAGTTTTTTGAGCTCTTCCTACCTGAAATATTATTTTTTTGTTTGCTTATAAAAAAAACTTGGTCTTATTATATTCATTTAAATGACCCTTTTTTATTGAAATACCCTTTTTTGACCCCTTTTTCTGGAAAATCCCCTTTTTGTGACCCTTTTCGAAAATTTCCAACGGTAACCCTGGCGATGACTCTCCACTAAGGGTTTTTTGTTGACTTTCTTTCTACAACCATGCGTTATTTTTTTGGGCGTTTTGTCGGTCATTATTATTTTGTTTTTTTTGTTGTCATGTAAACACCAAAAAAATGAAAGACAAATGCAAAAAACCTATAATATAGACATATTATATTATATATTTATTATACGTTTTCCAAAAATAATAGAGGGTCATAAAATGACCCGAACATGATATGTGTAAGCACTTGCAATAAAAAATTTTCTAAGCCTAAGATGGAGATAAAACTAATTGAATTCAATATATTTCAACAATCGATGCACTGAGTAGTAAAAACTTTCAAATATACTCCACCAGCTAGAAATACGGTAATGTTAAATACGATTTGGGTCATCAAAAGACCCTAACGTAGTAGCAGGGTTAAAGAGGCTAAAACAATCTCAATTTATAAAAAGAGATTAAAAGAATATTTATATGAAAATTTGGAAATGCTTCTGCTATAACTGCTGTAGAATAATCTCATTTTTATATAATTTAATTTAAAATTAATGAATATATTAAAAATTTTGTAAATAGTTGCTAGCTTGCCTCTATAATGTCTTAGTGGCGCTGAGGCACCTACTTCCAGTATAAAAAAATAATTTGGATTAAAAAAAAAAAAAAAAAAACAATAACAAGAATACATTGTACATTCAGAACTACTGCACATTTTAAGATGATAAAAAAAAGTCTTCTGTTTCTATGGAAATTGTTTGTACCTACATATCGCACCTATTCAACAATACTGTATTAACTCGAAATTTTTAGTTTTTCACTTTTTGGAAATAATCGAGAGGTATTATTCAGATCTATCCACTGTAAAAATATCGAGCTATTTTGTCTACCTTTTGGTAAAGAAATGGTTGGCTTAAACAAATTTTTTATATGCCTTTTATATTAAATTAAAAATTGTTTTGCTTCTACTGTTGAACAAGTGCGATATGTGCGTTTAGTTTCATTTCAATTTTTTTTCTTGTACTACATAGTAACTGCTGAAGGTCTACATGAGTAATAATTGCTTGATTTCTGGCTTTTTTGTTTGTATTTTTTTTTTCTTTGCCAAAACAATCATTGTCGGACCAAAAACACAAACAAATCTTAATTGACAAACGAAGCTAAACGATGGAATAAATAACAAAGCACGATGTGCATTATTTGAATAACTGCAAACCAGCAGCGAATGTTTGCGGTTGCGCAAGTTTGATTGTATGACCGCAAGCGAGTGTATTTGTTGGTGTTCATTTACTGCGATTTTTTTGCAATCGCACAAATCCGTTCTCTGACTGAAATTGACAACTGCTGCCATACTCATGGCCATTTTCTCATTAGGCAATTATCTTTTTACCGAACGAAAAACTGCACATTAAAGAAATTTGGTTTTCTCAATGTCTCATTTGCTTCGATTTTATCGCAAAGTCCCAATTCACACGTTGCAAGTCTTATTGATCAGCTTGCTACTTTATAACGAGAGTGAAGAGAGGAAAATAAACGTTTCTCTCTCACTCTCTCTCGCCTATAAGGTAGCAAGCTGATCAATAAGACTTGCATCGTGTAAATTGGCACAAAGCTAACCGGCACTCATCTGCCAATTATTTATTTTCCTTTTATTTGCCGTACAGATAAATTCAATCAGCTGACTCCCAACTTTTACATGTATTTTGAGAGGTGTTGCCAGCTGAAAACAATGTTTTTTGTCGGTATATTGAGAAACCCAAAATCGTTAACGGACAGTTTATCGTTCCAATAAATTTATGTTGACATTAAGTAACAGGCAGTTTGTCGATACATTGAGAAAATGGCCATTAATGTAATTTTAGCTATTGACAACGCCATTGAATTTTGGTTAAGTTCGATTACAGAGCAATTAGTATAACCCAAACAAATCAAATGCATGCTACTTTTTTGCGATAAATATTCTCCTACTTCCACGCCTTATTTATAAATTCTTTTAATTTTTTAACGATTAGTTTTATAGTGTTTTTTTTTTTTATTTTTAGGTCATACAGTTAATACACGTTTTCTAGAAATTAAGATGTAGAATAAAATTTTCAACTCAACTCGCTTACTTGCTTACCCTGAAAAATGTTAAATTAATGCATCAACATCAATAAATTTCAGTTTATCAAAAATGTGAAATGGAAATTAAGCACATTAAAACGAAACCTTAATGCAAATGTGTGTTGAAACTTTACAACTTTTGGCATCAAAAAAGATTTTTAAATATTAATCAACAGAGTAAAATGTTTAACTTTTATTTATAATACTTACATACGTTAAGTTGTCAATTATTCGGTGTAATTTTTGTGTTTGTTGGTTACAAAAAAGAAGACAGTTATATTAAATTTTTTTTATCAATATTTATTCAACATTTAATGAGTTTTTATTAAAGTATATCGTCACATAAAATCCAAAAGGCTATAAGCTGCACTAAATTCAAAGCCGTCTTTTTGATTGGCTACAATATAATTTACCAAAATAAATCATAATAAGTCAAAAAATAGATTTTTAATTGTTTGTCGCTTGCGGCTTTTTGGATTTAAGGTTACGATAAATAGTTTTTCTTTTAACATTTATTTATAGATTCATCAATAAATAACATATAATATTAACTTAATTTCTTTATTTACATTATTTACATTAGCTCATACATATTTATTGTTAAATGAGAAATAATAAAATATCGCTGCACAAAATCATTAACAAAATTCTATAAATTTGTGTGGATTTCCTTTGTATGAAATTAATACATGTGCAAGATACTATTTTAATTAAATTTATTTATACATTTATTTAACAGTAAAACTAAAAATAAAATTTGTGTTTAATTTTTTAGTTTATTACATGGGAAAATCGATTTAAGAATAAAAGCTGAATCACAATCAATCACAATTATTTTTATTTATTATTTTAATTAAATAACATATATTTTGCGTTTAATATTAAGTGAAAATTATAAATAATCCTTAAACTAAGGATTAAGTTTTGTTATGGAGAAGTTTGGGTTTTTTTCTTTTTAAATTTGTATAAAGTTATTTAAATAATAAAGTTAAGAGGAATATTGTGGCCCCTTTGTTTCTCCTAGGAACCATTGGAGATAATTTATACATACATCATTACCTTAATACAGAAAGGCCATAACTAACGTTTTTCTAACTTTACAGGAAAAAGAAAAGACTTAATTAATATTTAAGTTTTGTAGTCGTTAATCTTTTTTAAACGCAGTTTTTTTTTTTAATCTAAATACAAACATTTTGGGATAGTTTATGGGCACAAAGACCTTTCCGGAAAGAATTATGTACCGGGGGCATGTAAAATCATGGACCCATTATCATCATTTTCAATAGTCGTTCACGCTTATTTAAATTGTACCATTGTACCAAATTTCAGCCAGTTATCTTTAAAATTGCATCCTACACTTGCTCACATAGACAGACAACAGCCAGCCGGTTGGACGAACGGACGGACGGACATTGTTAGATCGACTCTGAAAGTGGTTTAATGCCATGCCTTGTCAAGCCATTGTCAAGAGAGGTTAGTTTAATGTTATCACGCGAAAATCGTATTTATATTTATAAGAATTAAATGCGTCTGAGAAAAAAAGTTTTGACGGAAGTTGTCTCGGTTATATTTTTATTTTTAAAATTTATTAACCTGTCTTGCCATAATAGCGGTCGACTTTATACAGATCAGGCGCGGATTCAGGGGGGGTGAAATAAGGAAATTTCCCCCCGTAAATTATAAAAATATGTTTTGTTTATTTCGATAATACAAGAGTTCCCATTAATATTATCTTTTTTTAATGTACAAAATTTTTGGAAATCCCAGCATGGTTTTTTTTTTTGTTTTTTTATTGAATCTCTAATGAAATTTTCAATAAATATCCAAATCTTCATCCTAATAGTTATTTATTAGATATTTTCAATGAAACATCTAGTTTACTGTATTCAAATACATATTATTCTACATTCAATCCCAGCAGGTGCCATCTATGTATAACCAAAGAGTAAAGGTTTGACTTGAAAATGCGTGCGATTGAATTATTAAAAAGCCTTGGTATTTGCAATATTTATGTTTATATTAATGTGTTATATGAATCAAAATTCTATTCGATAATTTTTGACGAAAGCACGGATTTGTCGGGGAAAGCCAGATTTCCTTACATTTAAGATATTTCACCATACAACAAAAAGTTGTTAGGCAAGAATTGTTTTGGCTTTGTTGTAAAAGCATTTGAAGAGCCTTCACAGGATATTGATAATGACGCTGATGTGTCAATTGATGCGATGGCACTATCATCAACAGTTCTTAAAACTTTGACAAATTTTAGTCTTGACCTAAAAAATTGTATAGGAGTTGGAACTGATGGGTGTCGTTTGATGTCAGCAGAAAATGGAGCTGTAAAAAAATTCTGGAAACCGCGACAAATGCGAAACAAACGCCTTGCTATTTCCCTTAAATCAGGCAAAACACGTTCTTAGTAAAGTATTTGAGAGCCAAACTCTCTACATTATGCGAGACAAGATAAGTGGACCGTCACGACTCAGCTTTACACTTTGCAACAAGTGTACATCATATAGTAGAAGGTTTGGAAAAAATATCTGAGTGGAAAGGTAATACTTCATCAAGAGCCTTATATTAAGGAACTCACTTAGAACTTTTGAATTTATTTGCGGAATAAACATATTAAGTGTGATACTTATTGTAACACAGCCGCTTAGTATCATTTTACAAAAGCAAGATATAGATCTTCAAAAAGGATCAAGCCTTATCAAAACTTTGATCATGTGCCTTGAAGAAAAAAGAAATAAAGCCGAAGAACAATTTAAAGTGATTTTTAAAAAAGTTAAAGTTATTTTCGTTCAAATCGAGGTTCCAACCTAGAAAACAAGATTTGAACGAAATAATCACATCCAAAATGTTGAAGATTTCTACCGAGTTGTAGGTTTCATTCTCTTATTGAATTTATTTTAGAAGATCGCAAAACACCTTTCCAAAAGATATCTTTAATGAATTGAACATACCAAAACTACTACTCAAAGTGTAATCAAGTCATATACAGATATAAAACTTTTAAAACCACAACTCGGGATAAACACCTACTAACATCTAAACTTGAGCTAAACTGTAGCATTGGCAACAAACATGGAAATTATCTGAAAATCTATCAGATAACGTTGTACATGCTTTAATAAACTGTGATGAAGATATCTACCCAAATCTAAGAAAAATATTTCAAATTTTCGTTTCAATGCTCGTAAGAAATGCTACGAGCGAGAGGTCATTTCCTACCCTTCGTCGAATAAAAACATGGCTCAGATCAACAATGACAAACTGAACATAGACTGTACTATCTAAATTTGCCTCACAAGGAAATCATAAATTGCTTATTTAAAAAGATTAGTTTATTTTAATTGATATTGAATATTTTATTTAACCTTATTGTTGAGTTTTTTTTAATATAATATACACAAATTGCTTTTAATAAACTTTTAAAAACAAATTTTTTTTTGTATCATAAAAAATTTCCCCCCCTAAGGCTCAAGCTGGATCCGCGCCTGATACAGATGCAATTATAAGCTTCACATTCACTTTTGCAGAAATGTGAGTTTGATGAGCCAGTTTGATGTGTGTGTGGCCTTTCTTTTGAATTTAATTTGGAAAGTCTAATGATATTATTTTCAAATCACAAGTTTATAATTGAAATTTTTTAAATTTTCAGGTTTGAGAATGATTTCAAAAAATATTCGATATTCATAACAATATTTGTTATCAAATTGAGAAAATGTTTTAAGTAAAGTGAACATTTTCAAATTAAGAACTAATTAAATTCAAAGTTTATCTTAAAATGAACAAAATATATTTGGAACCTAGAAGTTTTGGTTTGCGCTAACATTTAAGGTCAAATTTGGTAATATTTTTAACAACCTGACTGACTATAGAAAAGGGTTATCTTATTTTTTTTTTATAGAAAAATATCCTAGTTTCTATGAAAATAAAAACTTAAATAAAAATTAACCTAAATGGTATTTACCGGTCATGTTTTGAAAATCGAAATCACGTGAAATTAAAATTCAATTCCATTTTTTATACCCTTCACCACAGGTGGTGAATAGGGTATATATAAGTTTGTCATTCCTTTTGTTATTCCTATAATATTGATGTTAGAACCTATAAAGTATATATATTCTGGGTCCTTATGAGGTGCGAAGTTGATTGAACGATGTCCATCTGTCCGTTAAATGGGTTTTCCGAAGACCTTAGATATGATGGGGGCCAGGTTACTATACATATATGTCACATATGGTCCGGAATTGTTTGCTATTAAAATTAAGCAAGATCGGTCCACAAATGGCTGAGATAGGAGTAAAATGCTACGACTGCCTCAAATTTGTTCCTTTAAAGGTCCAATTAGACGTGACATTACCATACCAACACTGTAATTCCAAAACGAAATGAACATACCATACAAACCAATTCAAGTTTGCTTTCTACGGTCGTACAGTGGCTACGGTAATACAGTGTTGGTAATGTGTTTTTTTCTTGTTGTTTTTTTATACCTTTCACTAGGGTATTCATTCCGATTAATTACTACCCGA
The DNA here is from genome assembly GCA_930367215.1 of Pollenia angustigena. NCBI lineage: Eukaryota > Metazoa > Arthropoda > Insecta > Diptera > Polleniidae > Pollenia > Pollenia angustigena. The sequence continues at coordinate 215,979,393 of OV884058.1, read as the reverse complement.
TTAACTGATCGGTTAATTTCAAATTGGCTTTTTTCGATTAACGATTAAACTGGTTAATTTCAGTCGATTAACCGATTAACCGAAGTTTTTTTTTGTGTTTTTAATTATTTGTTTCGTCTCATAAACGAAATGTATTTGTTTAGAAAATATTTTTTCATACAAACAAAGAAGGTGTTCAGTTATCTTCATTTTAACCCCTTTTCCGCCGACCGATGACTAAAATTACAATGTTTTTCAAAATTTTTTTATCTTCATCATCGATCAACAGGAATGTGGAGAAAAATGGGTTAAATATTTGATTGCCAACACCTTTTTTTGTTTCACGTACTTTTTATATGTATGTGTTTAGATATTTGTTTCTTCTCATATCAGTCTTTAAGAAGAATTAACCGAAACAATTAGAAAGAAGTGTTAAAAATTTAGAAGAACTTTAATGGCATAATGGAGTATTTTATATGTTAAGAGAAATCCTGGAAAAGGACTGAGAAATTAGACATTCATCTACGATAAGTGAAATAATATTTTCCAAGTCAAATTTTGTTAAACGAAAGAAAAGAGTCCTAAACATTTAAAATAAATAACTTTTTTTAAAGATTATTTTATAAGATCTCCTTTAACTATTGAAATAACTAATAAAATTATCTCAGTTTACTTTTGTATAAATATGTAGATATTTGGGGGATTCACAAGGTAGTCATAAAGTCTTATGACTTAAAATAATTACAGGAAATATATATCGTCGGATTAATATGCAAACCGGCTAGATCCACTTTTTATGTAAATTGAGATTTTGATGCCGTGTGGTAGAGAAAGATATGCCTCGTCGACCATGTAGCATGTAGTTTTTCTTCTATTTGAGTCTTGAAGTTTGTACAACTAACTGTATTTTTTATTTTCTATCAAGCTTCAAATAGGAAAAATAAAAAGTTTTTTTCTCTCCTGTAAAATGTGCTGAAAGTAGTGCTGGGAAACTATCGATAGATAAATATCGATAGTAGAAAATATCGATAGTATCCCAGCACTAGCTGAAAGTGAGTTAGCAGGTTTGCATATTAAGCCAACGATATGACTGTTGTAAGCTACAGCTTATAATTTAGATTTCTACTATACAGTTATGACGAATCAATAAACACAGCATTACAATTTTTATTTTGTTTGAAACACTACAATATTTACTTTAAACAATTTAAAATTTTATTTAGGATATTATGACGATATGACTTGATACCACACCTTGTGCATTTATTGGAAAATGCATATTACATATTTATGAAATGTTTTTTTTTTTTTTGCTTGCTCGTTTTAGTTCAAGAATTGTTATGTTTGGTATGTTATTGTTTTTTTTTTTACTTATAAACTCCAAATAATAAGCAATTAATGCATTTTTATATATTGAAATTACTTAATTTATAAAAAAAAACTTTATTAAAAAACTAAATTAACCGATTATTAACCGGTTAAACCAAAATCTCGGTTAATTGAGCCGTTTATTTTGAAAGTGGCATTAGTCACTTTTTCAAAAAAAATCGAGTTAACAATAAATATAATAATAAATAATAATAATAAATACTGAGAAAAATATTATTATCATGATGTATCAAATACAAGTGAATCTTCTCGAAAGTTAGCATCCATATTTTTAAACGTGTTAAAACGCAAACCCTTAAATATCTCGACTTAAAAACCGAAATGACTTATGCCACTTTCAAAATAAACGGCTCAATTAATTGAGCGATTAACCGATTAAAGGAAAAGGTCGCTTAAATGAATACCCTTCTTTCACAACAAGTGGTGGATGTTATTTGAAATCTGTTTAATTTTAGGCATACACATACACATTACAGTATTTATCGGATATAAGAACATCTCATATAAGAACAAAACGCTTATAAGAAACATTTTCAAAAACACCGTGTCTTTTTTGTGATGTTTCTAACAAAAAAGGTTTCATATAAGAAAAACGCTTATAAGAAAAAAACTGATAAAAGAACATTTTTCTTAAACACCAAAATCACCAAATGTATAGAATAAGAATAGATATAAGAAACTTCCAACGGCAACGCAGAATTTATGTAGTTTGCATGGACAACTCTGTTTTCTGACAGTTTTACAACAAGAACAAAGTTTTTTTTTTACTTTCAGTTTAGATGAGCGAACTGGTACTCATGAGAAGCTTTGTGTTTTTTGCCAATTAAAACAAAAGTTAAAATTTTAAAAGAAATATAAAACGGTATAAGAAGAAGCGAAATTGCAAAGAAATATAATATTGGACTTTCAACGTTATCTTAAATAGTGAAAAACTCAAAAGACATAGACAATAATTATTTAAAAGTTAGAAACGTTAACATGGAGTCGTCACCTGACAATTTTTTGTCATACCAAACATCAAAGTCAATATAAAAAAAAATCTTAACATTTTTGTCAGCGTTTGTTTTATATGAAGTTTGACGTTTATTATAACAAAAAATTGTCAGGTGAAGACCCTATGTAACAAAAAAAAAAAAAAATAGACAGAAAACCAAAATATGAAAGTCTTATGGCCATAGCTACTTATATAAGAAATAAGTTTCTTATATAAAATAGTAGTATATAAGAAAGAAACGCTTGTAAGAAACTTTTTTCCTGGATTTTTTAAGTTTCTTATATCCGATAAATACTGTAATGCATGTACATTAGGGTGGCCGTTATTTTCTTTTTTTTGATTTCTTATATTCTCCCCCACCAAATCGGTTCAGTTTTATGTAAAAAAAAATACAAAAAAATTTCGTAGCGATAAGTTGTGTTTTAGGGGGGGCGTCGGCCCCTCAAAGTTTGCATTAAGCCATTTATTCAAATGTAATTTGTTTGCATATGACTATCTCTTAAAAACAACATTTTACAAGAACATAATATATGGCAATATTTTAGCTCTTCTAGTCAATAACATTAGCCTCGAAGAAAGTTTTTTGCTAAAATTAATATTTAAGAAAATAATTAAGAAAATAACAACAAAATTCCAAACATTTTATATACGTTTTATATATATAAAAGAGGGATTTAATGTCAAGTGAACTAATTTTGAAATCGATGTCTTTCGATTTGGATGAAATTTGCACCAACGTTAGTCCTATTGAATAGTAGTTTAGACACAAATTTTCAACAACATCGGTCAAAAAGTTTTTGAGTTTGGGGGGGTCAGAGTTTGAAATTTTGGCCATATAGGTGTTCTTTCACATCCATGTAACTTATTACCAATTGGGGTTAGCAAAATTTGTCCCAAGCAGCTTAGATAGCTATTTGATCAATCTTTTTAAAAAACAAATTTTTTGTTTTTTTTTTTTAATTTTTTAAAATTTTTTTTTTTAAATTTAAAACTTGGCAAAAAAAAAATAAAAAAAAGTTTTAAATATAAAAAAAATATGTAAAAAAATTTTTTAAAAAAACAAAAAATTTTTTTTAAAAGATTGATTAAATAACTATCTAAGCTGCTTGAGACAAATTTTGCTAACCCCAATTGGTAATAAGTTACATGGATGTGAAAGAACACCTGTATGGCCAAAATTTCAAACTTTGATCCCCCCAAACTCAGAAACTTTTTGACCGATCTTGTTGAAAACTTGTGTCTAAACTACTATTCAATAGGTCTAACGTTTGTGCAAATTTCATCCAAATCGAAATATTTCGATTTCAAAATTAGTTCACTTGACATTAAATCCCTCTTTTATATATATAAAACGTATATAAAATGTTTGGAATTTTGTTGTTATTTTCTTAATTGTTTTCTTAAATATTAATTTTAGCAAAAAACTTTCTTCGAGGCTAATGTTATTGACTAGAAGAGCTAAAATATTGCCATATATTATGTTCTTGTAAAATGTTGTTTTTAAGAGATAGTCATATGCAAACAAATTACATTTGAATAAATGGCTTAATGCAAACTTTGAGGGGCCGACGCCCCCCCTAAAACACAACTTATCGCTACGAAATTTTTTTGTATTTTTTTTTACATAAAACTGAACCGATTTGGGGGGGGGGAGAATATGAGAAATCAAAAAAAAAAAGTTCTCCATACAACTAACGGCCACGCTAATGTACATATATGATATGCCGCTCAAATAAAGACACAAACTCAAAGACTCAATATATTTTAATTTAACGCTTCTGTAGTAAAAGCATTCGTAGCCGAGTTGTTAAGTTCTCTCCTGAGACTGCCAGTTCGAATCCAAAAATTAATTTTTTTTCGTTTTATTTATTTAATTTTTTTGTGGTCAAAAAACGGTTTAAAGATTATAAAACGAATTTCAAACATCAACTTTGGCCAAAGAGGAAACGGGCTTAGGTACATATACACATTTTTTGTTTTTTTATATTCTTCGGCATGACGAAATGAAAAGTTGGCGTGGCTCAATTAATATTTATTTATACCTATCTAAATAACGTTATTTATGTATATAACTTTTTGTTTTTATCTCATCATGGTGAAGGGTATATAAGATTCGGTATATCCGAATATAGCACTCTTACTTGTTTTAACAAAACGTAGCTTTTTTTATTTCAAAAGTAAATAAACATAGGACCACTTAGAAGGTCCTCAAAGTATGTGGTATATAAAAGGAATTTTTTTTTTTTTGAACTTTAAGCACAGGGTAGTTTTTTAAATTTGTTCAATTTCAGTCGAATTCGTTTTTCAGAACATGACTGTAAGTATTTAAATATATATTTTTTACAGACTCTTTGTTTGTTTTACTCTTTATTACAATTTATGTTCGTTTTATCCAAAAATAAAAATTTTCCATTAACTTTTTAAATTTCTTTGAGTACAAAATATAAATCAAAAATAAAAAATTAAAAAGTTTACCTTAAAATTTAAAGTCTTTTTTGTGTCTTCGTAGAGTTGTTTTTTTTTTAATTATTTGTTCGTTGTTTTAAGTGGTTTGTCGCTTTTTACAAAAACAATATTAAATTACTTTAAATCACACAAACCTCCTCGCCTTTCACCAGCCCAACAACCAGCGAAAAAGGCATACATCTCTCTCAGTCTAAATACAAGTTTCATTACAGTTATTTAGTAACGTTTCTTGGGCTTCATTTTCGGTGAAAACTTTTGTGCGACCATTAACACCATTATCGACACAAACCACTACATTTGTGCCACTTAAATTTGTTGAATGATTTTCGGGTATGTCCTGTAAAAAAAGAGAAAAGTTTTTTAATAAATAAAATAAACTTCAGTAATGGTTTTTAATGGTGTTGCCAGAAGTCCTACAAAAAATACCTACACAAAAAAGTTTTCCGTTCATTAATCCCAAAAAAGTTTTCACAATCGGGTATGCTCTATAAATCGAAGTGAAGTAAATTTAAAATCGAACAAATTTTGAAAACGAGCCTAAAAGGAAATTTTATCTAAATATTTCATTTAATATACTTAATACTTTGAATACCAATTAAATTTACAATGACTACACTCTTAAGAATAGGAAAAACTATAGTAATTTTGTAAATAATTGAAATCAAAATCTCCTTCGATTTCAATGCCACTTTATTCGATTTCTGGACATGCCCGTATATTTTTGAAAAGTTTAAAAAGCGATTATCCAATATAAAATAATGTACTTTAGCAAGAAAATTTAAAGTTTTTATTGTCGAAAAAGGACAACAATGCCTATTTAATTTTTTTCTTAAATCAATATTTTTGGCAAGAACCTACAATTTAAAAGAGAGATTGGCAAATGCTCTATACCATCGATTAATATTAAGGATATTTCATCTTTTTGTGTTACACACTCCGGGGAAATCAGGTGCAGTCAATATCTGAGATTTAGAGATCTCAGGATATCTTGATGATCTCTTGCGATCGCGGCCGCCCTGAGATGTTATCTTGTACCATGGAAGGCAGTTACCCCTAATGGCTCGGCACCGGACTGATTATTGTTTGAGGCTTCCATGCTTCTTGCGGGAAATGTTTTTGCTTTTCCGTTCAAAATATACTTTCGAGAATAGCATGGTGGTTGTGGTTTACTACCTAAAGTCGCTAGAAGAGATATCTTAAAATCAAACTAAACTGTTGATTTTTCATTACATGTGGAAATGTAGTGTACCTTGCACAATCCATACACATTGTCTACATTGTCAAGTGCATTGACTATCGCAAAGAACAGATGTGCTTACACCACACATTATTGTAACCAGCGTTACCGTTCAAAATTTTCAAAAAGGGGCACAAAAAGGGGATTTTCAAAATAAAAGTGGCACAAAAAGGGGAATTCTGAGAAAAAAAGGGGCAACTTTAAAAATAAGACCATTTTCATTTTTATTAAGTTATTTTCACTTAAAACATAAACGTTACAAAAAAATAAGCCTCTTCTTGTGTATAAATAAGAGGCCTAACTCAACTTTTCGAAAATTTTTCAATTTTGTTATATTACTATCAAATTAGCTGTGAACTCTTTAAAATGATTTTGTTCTTTTATAATTTAAATATTTTCCATTAAAAAATATGAAAAATTGGTATAGGGTTTTAATCTTATTTGATGTTTTCAGAAGCTGCCAGCCAGATAAAAGGAAAATATACATAACAAAATTAGGCCATTATATATTGCTTAAATATGGATTACTAAGCTTCGCGTGTTTGGCAAATTTCTTTTTGTAGCATTTTTTTTTTTTTTAATTTGTAAATCCATTTTTCAAACAATACTAATTTTCTCTACTTTTTATTTTTTGGAGGTCTTTTAGCTTTTGACACATCCATATATAGTCGAACTTCACTATATTATACAGAACTAAAATTTTTTCTACTTTTGTTAATAAAAACTGGTATTTTAGTTCGATTATCGATTAACATTTGCTTCAATAATATCCTTATAAGGAAAAGTTTGAAGACTTTTGCGTTAAGTGTTTAATTGCTTGTACGAAATAAAGTGCTGGAAAATAATCTGTTAGGCTACAAAACCTTTTGTGCTGCTTATTTAACTTTTAATTATCAAATTTATTTTAAAAGAAATGCTGCTACATTTTTGTCCACTAAAACGTGCGACTGTTGTTAAAATCGTCATCAAGAAACTAAGATACTGCCATGCTACCTTTGCGCTTAGTTAATTTAATACCATATTTTAAGGTTATTTTAGCTATGATTTTTTTGTGTGTAAGGAGATCAAATTATAATAATATATTTAAATTTTTTATATAGAAAGCTTTTTTTTATAGAACTTCACTATAGAGATGTTCGAATGTACATATATATACACAGTGAAAATACACGTCTTGTTTGCAAGTTAACGTGTATGAACTGTTGCATATAAATTTACTCTTCACCACAGCTGGAAATATATATGTAAGTTCGTTATTATATAGTTTGTCATTCCATTTTTAATTTAACAAAATCGGTTACTAATTGACTTAGTAATAGACTTTTAACCAGAGTACGAAAACAAACAAAACGAAACGTTTGCTTTCGTTTTGTTTTGTTCTTTGCAGTGAGTAAGACAAAAACAAAACCAAAACAATGAGAACGATTGTGCCATTTTGTTTTGTATTGTTTTTGATCGTGAGCGAAAATTGTACATTAATATAAACGTACACAGCTGGAAAAGCAAAGAGTAAGAACAATATTGAAACATTCATAGAAAAAACGTTTGACAAACGTTTGGTAATTGATTTACTCACTACTATTGTTTCTAAGTGAAATAAAAAGAGAGGTTTTTAGGTTTTTTTGTTTTTATTAATGCTTATGTTGACTACCATAGAAATTAAAAAAAAAAAGTAAATTAAATAAAATGTAATTCAAAGAAAAAATAATAAAAAATAAATCATTTTTTGGACGAGGCAGTGTGGATTTTAATCTTGTTATGCCACTACAAACCAAACAAGAACTAAATCAATTACTCAAAACAAAACGTTTCTCTATCTGTTTTGTACTCAGATGTACGATTGTAACGGTAAATTAAATAATGCAGATGAGTGGAAAGCCAATTGTTTCGTTTTCTCTCTTTGGCACTTGAAAAGTTTATGTTTTGGTTTTGCTCATGTACAATACAATTTAAAAATTTTGAATAGTTTTGTACATTTTGCAGACGTTTGCGAAATGTTTTGTTTGTTTTCATACTCTGGTTTTTATATACAGTATGTTTTCAAATCGATTATTAACAGATTAAAAGCACCAATAGATTAAAATGCATATAAGTGATAAATACAGCATAATATTTGAAATTTATACCATAATTTTTTAAACTTAAATGTTCCTTCTTAATACATATGTACTAAATTGATACAGCAGTATTACTTGTTTCTACTTCAATTTTTAAAGACATGGAAATTTTTCTGCTTATAACCACGTTATAATTCCCAAAATAAGCGCTTTGTTACAATAGCGCCTTTGTTATAAGTGATAGGTGGACTAAATTTAGTGCTGAAATTTCCTATTAGAAGAAGTTAGTAGTGATACGATTTTTTATAAATGCATTACAGTGCTATGCTGTTTCTTTAGTTGTTATATAAGTATCTAATTTTCGAAAATATGCATCTATGTATATTTATTAATAAGTTCAACATGGACTGCCAGGTATCTACTTTCAGTCTATTGGACCACTTATTGTTTTATAATGCTAATTTAAAAAAAATCCGTTAAGCGGATGCACTTCTATGCGGTTAAGTAAAAACATACAATCATATAAAAGCTGGAAGTTCAAAAAGGGGCAAAAGGGGCACAAAAACATACAAAATGATACAAAAGGGGATTTAAAATAAAGGGGCAAAGAAAGTGGCAAGGCATTAAAAAAGGGGCAAAAATGCGACTTTAGTCGCATAACGGTAACGCTGATTGTAACCCAATTGAAATTGAAAACAATGTGCAATACCAGCAATATTGGATTTACTGACTAATAAGATAAAGTGTATTTAAGGCTGAAATACTGGCGATAAAAAAAGCAGAATTGACATTTTTGTCTATTGCCAGGAGGTCCTAGTGTCACTAAGGTCGCATAAAACAACGTCCATTCTCATAAGCCAGTGTAAGGACGAACTCTCCAGACTGAGCCCCCTATCTGACATTACCTTAATTTGGGTCCCAGCTCATAGGTATCATTACGGCACATGACAGGCAGACGGACTGATCAAGACTGTAGCTGCTTTTGATATGTGTGCCAGTCGTAACATCTTTGTGTACTATAAGAAGTGAATTCTTCAGATACTATCTGGATATGGCTAATTATAGGTCGAAAAATTTGGAAGGCTGCAGGGCTCCCAAGGTAACGTGGCCCACAAACGACATGAATCGCTCTCAGCGACTTCTTTACTTCAGTCGCAGCGACATTTCGAGACTGGTATACGAACTAACTCACTCACAGTCACTGGACGATCGGTAAGCACGCTATGAGAGTCGGTGTCACTTTTGATGAGTGCTGCCGCCGCCGCAAAGAACCTGCAACTGAGGAGACAGTATTTCTTATTCTATGTGATTACCTGACGTTCAATTCAACACGACATGAATTATTAAAGATAACCCTCTACAAGAACTCTCCGGGATATTGTGGGTGTAACTCGGCAGTTTGGTCTACGCAACTGGCTGGCTCTAGCCACCTCAGTATCGCCCTGGGGCCAAGCTTGTTCCATTGTTCCTACTCTTGAGAGTTTTGTCAAAACGGAGTCACTGTCGACTCTCCTTGTAGCACGACGAGTTTTTTTTGGCGTGCTACCACGTTAACCTACCAACCAACTACATACATAATTAGATAAAACACACAATTTAGCAATTGTACCAATAATAATATCTATCCTATTTCCATATTTTTTCCGGAGAGTTATGCCAGACGCAACGTATAAGTGTCCGCAAAATTTACGTATGAGTAACGAGAAATTAAAAAGAATACAACAGAAAATAAAAAAGACCATGAACTTAAAAGAAGACACACAAAACATTAGTGCCAGTTACTGTGTTGCAATATCAAAAAACCTGTGATATAATTTTTAAATTTGTGTTTAATTTAATTTTTCATGTTTAATGTTTTTCATGCTTGTCTACAACAAATTATTGTTCAATGTAATAAAAAAATAGATTTTCTTATTACGAATCCCTTGATAAAGTGAACATAACATTCACGAAACGTTGGGAAAATATGGATTAAATGCATTTTTAATTACATAAAAAAACTTTAGGCCGTATTAGCTAAAATAAAATCTAATTTAATAAACCTTGTTAAGTTTTTGTCATTTACCAAGACAGTCGATTCAAATTTTTTCAATTAGGTTACTTAAATATTTCAACCTCTGTAGGGCGAGCTTGTAGTTTTCATAAATCTACCATTTTTTCTAAGTGGACTTTAATTATTAGCATGCGCTTGTTTATTGAAATTGAATTCATTTTAGAAAACTGTAATTTTTAACTTGACACCTGTCAAAAGGAAAAAGTTAAAAAAAATCTCTCAAAAGAAATCTAAACATATTTAAAATGAGAATTTGAACTAAAAAGACCCTGTACTAAGTCATAAGGTTTTACGATGTAGACAAAAATCTCTTTCTGGCGAGAAGAAAAATATAATCAAAGAAATTATTTTAAGGCTTATTATTATGTTTCACTGAATAATTTTTTTTTTCTCCTTAAAATTTTTAGATAAGTTACAACTTTTAAAATCTCATCACGAATTGAATTACACACTTTTAAGTGAATAAGAGGATTTAGTTCTAGTTCTTATGATCGTAAGTAACTCTATACAAGCAAAATAGATATTCAAATCCCATCTACAAATATTTATTATACCAATCCTTAACGCCATATATTCCCCTCTTTATTTTATTTTTTGGAAAAAATTAAAGTAAATAAAATAAGAGCCAGCCAGCATTTTCTTACGAGTTGCTGCAGCAGTATTGCCAGGATTATCGTTGAAAAAAAACACACATTAAATCAACTGTACTTTAAAGGCAAAGTTTTATTTCTTGTCAGTTGTAATCTTCTTGTATCTAAGCATGAGATAAAAATCCCTCAAATTTCTTGCTGACAATCCGACAACAAACTTCCAAATTTGTCGTCTTGTCATTAATGAATGTGTTTCTTGCTCTGCGAAAAGTTTTCTTTCTTCTTCTTCTTACACGGTTAGTGGTAAAAAGCAGAAGACGAAGTTTTATTAGAAGTTTATCCATATTCAAATTAAAAGATTCCTTTATGGACACGTTTTACATTCTTTTGTTCATATTAACTAAATAACGGAACATTTTGTACATCTGTTTAATAAATATTTGTACAGTTGAAAACCGGAATGCGAAACTGTAATGAGATACAGGCATTTCAATAACTTTTGATAAAACTTTATACCGTTTTTTTTTCTTTTGATTGCTTTTAACAAATTACTTACCAAAAGAAGGACGAATTACAAAAAAATGCAAGTTATTAAATAATATCTACATAACCTCAGTATCATTTTAGTAAACTCGGAAAAGAGACATTTCAGTATTTTTATTTGTTGGAAAAATGGAAAAGTAGAAAAATGTAATATTTGTAACAACAACCACAAGAAAAAAAAAATTCCACCAAAAGTTACATTTTTATCAAACTATGACCACCCTGCAAATAAAATTGGACCACCTGACCCATTTTGATAAAATGGACTACTCCATGGACTAGTCCGATGTAATGCAAGCATGGACCATGCCATTGTTAAAAAGTGTTTGTAGTGAGACGACATGTCTTCGTTTTTTAACGACATGCTTTCGTGTTTAAACGACTTCAAAACTAATCCTCTTGAGTATACCATGGAGTAGTTTTAAAACTACTCCTTACTGGTCCAAAGGTGGGTTATATACCATGGAGTAGTTTTAAAACTACTCCTTAGAGGTCCAAAGGTGGGTTATATGGTCCTCTCCTAGGACATCGTAATGTTAAATAGACCAGGTTTTTTCCATACGTTTGGGTTACTTGTGGACTAGTCCTGGTCCCTTGTGGACTACTCTTTACACGCGTGTTTGGACTGGTCCTATTATTTGCAGGGCAAGTGTAAAAAAATCAGGATAAAAAGATGTAATTTTCCGCTTTAAACGTCAAACGAAATGATGTTGCCATTCATAAAAAATTTTTAGTTTTTAATACAAAGTACGAAAAATTGCATCTCTTTTTATCAACTCTTGAATTGTACAACTCTGATTTTAAAAATAATTTTTTATAGTTACAACATTTCAAAGATAACTTCTTTCTCATTTAATCTTCCAAAAAGAAAAATGCATATTGTTACGTTTTTCCTTTAATAAAACGCGTTTGAGTTCTTTTAATTGCAAATCCGAATAAAAACACACACTTATTCGACTTAACAAACTTTATTGAAATTAATTATTTTGTTCACAATTGTTAGTTACGAACAGAACCGTTTTTCAAAACAGACTAAACTAATTTTACATGAGTCACCCCTTTTTACATTTCATAATTATTTCTAGATTTTTCCTGAACCTTCCCGTAAAAACTATTTATTATGTTCTATAACCATTTCTAGAAATGACTGGGAAATTTATATAGGAACTGTTTTTAAAATAACAGTTGAAAATTATACATGACAATTTTAAGTAACATAAAGCTATAACTTACAAGATAACTTATAACTATAACTATAAATAATTCTTTGATAATTTAACTTTCGTAACAATATTAAAAATGCGTTCAATGAAAAAAGTTATTAAAAAAAAAACAATTAAAAAAGAAATGGGGTCGAAAAATGGACAGAAGCTGATGGATATAAAATACTCGACCTTTTGAAAATAACACCATTTACTTCGTTTTAGATTAAATAATCAATTAATTCACTTTTAACACTTTTATTCGGTATCTTGAAAAATATCAATTACTTCCACGAATTATTTGACAGATTTTTTTTTGATAGTTTGTACTTTTTACAAAAAAAACCCCCCGGTAGGCTAGCTAGTAGTGAGCTAGTCTATCAACCCTGGGGTTGCGGGTTCGATTCCCGCCAGAGACTCTGGTTTCTTTCCTGCAGACAAGCTTCAAGCTTCGCGGGGATTAGCATAGGGATTAAAAAAAAAAAAGAATAACTGTCTTTAAAAAAAAAAAAAAAAAAAAGAGTGTAATTTTTCTTTATTCCATTTTATATAAGTAGGTCTTTGGATAAATCCTTACAGCCTTATACAAATGAGTATTTAACTTATTGTGTTTTCACACTTAGGGCCATTATTACAACTTGAAGTTAGCTAAAGTTAAGATTGAATTGACAGATAATAATGTGTTATCTGTCAGAAAGCGTCTGTTAACTGTCGGATAACAGCTAACGACAAGTTATAATAATGGCCCTTAAGGTTTTAATACAAATTTTGGTTTTAACGATAAAACCAATCATTAAAACCTGGTGTTACCATACAAAATAAATTTTTTAAAACCATTTTAAAACCTCTTGATTTGGTTTTAAGTAGATTTTATGAAATACAACCATGTTTTCGTTGTACTAAATTCAGTACTACCAACCCAGCAAAAACTTGGTAATGACTTGCCATTACTGAACAACTTACTTTTTAATGACTACTTCATACCATCTGCATTACGTAGAAGTAGTTTAGTAATGGCTGACATATAATAAGTATAAGTACTTGTGTATGAGTTGATTAACGAAATTTATAATTCATTCATAATAAAATGCATCTACGGTTTAATTTTTTTCAAATCTAATACAAATTGGTTTTAAATATTTATTCTTACAATTTGTTTTTTTTTTTTTTATTACACTGAAAGAAAAATGCTTCATATATTTAATGAATCATTTTCATAAAAAAATTTTCCCAATGAAGTGTTTATGAATTAGACTGTTAATGTTTTGTAGATTTTATTGTTTCTCAAAATATTGCGGACATTTCTGTTGATGCAATACATCAGAAACAACGAAAAACACGATTTTTGGTTAGTAAGGGCCTTTGCGTTTTAGGTAACGATATATAATTTCTTTTTTCAATCGCTTAATTGAAAATTCATCAAATGGGATCTTAGAAGACCCATTTAGATAATAATTACAAAAAATTATCACACAAATGCTAGCTGGGATGGCACTCAATAAAAATAAATTAATTTTAAAAAAATAAAAAAAAACAACGTCAAACCGATGAAATATTCTAAAATACATTTTCAATATAAAATTGTTTGATTTCCAAACATTTTCCTGCATTCATTTCTTATACAAATTTAATTATTTCTACGAGAAATGAATTTTATTTTGCACAAAATTATTAGGCAAACTGTGATGTGAACTCAAAATCAGCTGTTAATAGTTTTAATTTTAAAACCAGGTTTTAACTTTAGGTGTGAAAACACTATTAATTAAATATTACGTTTCACAATATTTACATCTAGAGCAAAATCAAAAAATTCAAACATTTTATTAAAGCAGCAACACAGTTTTCTAAATGGGTCTGACATTGCATAGTTAGTTCGGAAAGTTTTTATACTTAAGGGATTATAGTACCGTACCGTACGTCGTGGAATGTTAAATGATAATCTGCTTAATAAAAAATTGGAGCATAGTCTGTGTTCATACGGCTCATGTGTTATTGACAAGATTGCTACTTTATAGGCGAGAGGGACGAGGGGAAAAGAAACGAGTACACAGATGCATGTACTGTCTTTACGTTTTGCTTTCTAATTCGTTGTTTAATTTTGTTTTTGTTTTCAATATCAAATAAAACAAAATAAAAAACATGTCGTCAACATGACTTGAATCATTTGAACGCCAATTCATATTCAAAGAAGAAAAAGGAAGAATCTTGTCAATAAGACATGAGCCGTATCAGACATACTTTTCCATTTATTAAGTTAATTACAAATGAGACATTTAGCATAACTCTGCGACTTTTCAGTGTTGGCAAACGTATTAAGGATAATCTTGTAGAATATGAGGGGAGATTATCATATCCTCGGTATCTATCCCGCAGGCAAAAAACTAAGAATTGTTTTTGAATGGATTCAATATGATCATTTTGAACCATATAATGTGGATGCCATACAATCGAACCGTATTCCATGGTTGGTCTAACGAGAGATGTGTAAAGTTGTTTAGTGACGAAAGGATCGTTAAATTCTTTCGCCCAACGTTTAATAAAAGCCAGAGTACAACGAGCCCTGTTGACAGTCATTGTAATGTGTTGAATTAAATCCAATTTTACATCTAGTAAAATGCCAAGATCCATAATTGTGTCCACTATCTCGATTTTATAGTCACCGAGCTTATAGTAATTTTCAATACAACGTTTTCTAGAAATGCGCGTATATTTACATTTCATTAGGTTTAATTCCATTAGGTTATGTTTACACCAATTAAAAAAGGTATCTAAGTCTTCCTGAAGATAAATGTGGTCTAAAGAGTTCGTGATGTTTAAGAATATTTTTACATCGTCTGGGAATATTAGTATATGTGAATGTTTAATAATTTCAGGCATGTCGTTGATAAAGAGCAGAAACAAAAGAGGGCCAAGGTGACTACCTTGCGGAACACCGGATTTAACCAATATAGGTTTAGAAGTTGAAAACCCAAATTTTACGCATTGTATTCTGCCGAGAAGATATGGTTTTAGCCAGCTGACATACATTTTGTCGAAACCCATAATATCAATTTTTTTCAGAAGAAGGTTGTGATTTAACTTATCAAATGCCTTACTGGAGTCGGTATAAACAACGTCAGTATGTTAGTTGTTGACATATCCTTCATTTACCATACACTTGTCATACACTCAAAATATTATGTAGTTAAATTCAAACGAAAATTCATTTTAAACAAATTAAAATTCATTTAAAAAACGGATCATTTACATTTCATTTAAAACAAATGATTTTTACATTAATTTTTAAATTTTTTATTTATTAAACAGCATATTCAAAATTGAATGGTTTTTACTTTAAAAAAATACATTTCAACCGACAAAAATCAAACTACATAACAAGGTATATTTACACAAGGTAGACTCATTTGGGAGTGTAGACATGCTGCTCTATAACAGGAACCGAATTGTCAAAATTGTCTTCATATAAAACAAAAACTATTTAACGCACACATGTACAAATTTTGGCTCATATACACGAAATTTGACGTTTGGGTTCCAACTAGGGACAATCAGCTGACAAACATATGGGCCAACGAGTTTACCTTGTGTAAATATACCTTGCTACATAACAAAATAAAAACAAAAAAACATTATTTTTTGGTAGTTTGTTTTTTGAATAACAAACATAAATGTTAAAAAATAAAATTATTCGTAAAATAACTATATTTTTATTCAAATTTAACAGTACGGAAAACGAATTTATTAACCTACAATCAGTTACTGTAATAATTTTATAAGTGTAGTCAATGACTCTTTACGAAATCCGTGCTGAAAAGGTGTTAATAACGGTGAAACTTGATGAAGCACGGATTCTAAAATGCATTTTTCAAAAAGTTTTGGAATTGCGCTAAGTTTGGCTATAACTCTGTAATTAATCATATTTGATTTATTTCCCGATTTGAACAAGGGAATTAGATATGACTCTTTCCATATTTTTGGGAAATAACCATTTTTGATAGAAATATTAAAAATAATTGACAACGGCATTGCTAAAGCTTCCATACAATTTATTTATTTATTTATTTATTTATTTACTGCCACCAATTAATAAGAAGAAACATAATTTTTTAAATATTGATCACAAAAAAGAAATTTTGACAAAATTAGCACAAGGAAAGTCTCTGCGCCAACTAGCAATAGAGTACAACGCAGAAAAATCTGCGATATCAGACATAAAATTAAATGGATTTAAAATCGACAGGTAAGTTAAAACGGGAAGTTAATTTTTTTAATGAATAACATTATCGGTTTTATAGCTTTTACAGCAAGGAAAACGTAAAACCATGTAAAGTGCTGAGTATGAGGTGATGGAAGAATGTTTGTACAACTTGTTTATATCTTAAGTACATTTGAGAGACATTTTGTTAATTTTTGACAGTAGGTAAAGCACGGCTATGCATATTATGATTGAGCCTTAAATCACGAACAATGTAAACAAAACTAAAACAGCGTTTGCAATAAATACAGCCGCTGTATTACAGCGGCTTCCTAAATTGGTAAATTTAAAGGCTCTTCCGTGTAAAATAATTAATTTTAATGCAAAAAACAAATGAAGGACAGATCATTAAATGTGTATGTGATGTATTTATTATTATAGATTTAAAAAAAATATGCTTAAAAAACTTCAAGTGATTTGAAATCGTCATGCTGTAAGCTAACCAGTTCTAAATCACGAGATTTCAAACATTTTTGTGGGCAGAACACCTTTTTAGTGATTTCAAATCACTTTACGAAAAAGTGATTTTCAGAACATGCCTGTATATATTGTTACGTTACTGCCTTTCAATAACGTTTTGGTTTATTTCTTTTATAATAAACCGTTTCGAGTTCTTTATTGCACTTTAAATAAAACAAAATAATCACAACACTTTAAACACTGTTTATAATTTACACAACTTTATTTAGTACTTAGTCACTTTAACAACCGTAATTTATAGCTTGTATTCACAACCAACTATAATTTTCTCAGCGTAATACATTTTTGACAAAGGCTGAACTTAAATGATCGCATTATTCTAGCCGCCGCAAGTATTTATACTCTAGCGCAGACGTCTAGATGACTCTAGAAAGTTCTCCGCATAACGGCTACTTGCTCATCTATAGTTACTATCCATATGGCTGAATTAATTTAGTTATTAGGCATCATAAACTATGGCATACTTTTAGGCATTACCATAAATTGAGATAACTTAATATCGAACATTCGAGTATTTACGGTGGGGTTGAAGTACAATTATGAACAACAATTTTAACATTACATCAGTACATTGATTTTCACACTAGAAGTGTGCATAACTTATACAATAACAATTTTAACTAATAAAATAACTAACAAATACTTAATAACTAATCAATACAAGATAAATAATAATTACAACTAATTCTTAAACAATAATTACAACTAATTCTTAGCTAAAGTTACTTTCGTAACAATATGTATATCTTTTACAACTTACAAACATGTATTGAAACAAATCTAAAAAATTAATTTAAAGATTTTTATGTATAAAACAAAAGATATGTACGTTCAAAATAAAACAAAAATAACAGAGATAATAAGTCAAGCAAACGAAAGTCCTCTCTAGTATTCTTCACAAGATTAGCTCTCTAAATCTGACTATTTTGTTATGTATGTATGTATATGCAAAATTACATTTCATAAATTTGTCAGCGCAAGAAATAAGACAGAGTCAGAAAAGCAATAAACTACTACGATAACAACTATGATTGGAAACGACAAACTTCTTAAAATAACGAAAAAGTCTTAAGCAAGAATAAAAAACATGTGGCTTCATATTCTAGTGTCTACGACATGACAAAGTTTTTGACATACATCAACACTATTCAGTGTATTTTCAACACTTCAAGGCTCCTAACACTCACACAAACAGCAACGAGTTTCTGCCCAGTACTGAGTTACTTAAAACCTTATAACTTTTTTATACAAAAACATATTTAAATTTTATTGTTTAAAGGAAGAAAAAACAAAAAAATAAACAAGTAAGAGTGCTAAATTCGGCTATGCCGAATTTTATAAACCCTTCACCATGGCGCGATAAGAAAAGGAAGTTATTTTAATACCATTCTTTAGCTTTAAATAAATCTATATTTCTAATCCCGCCCAAATTCTTCAGATGTTGTGTATTGACAGCCAAGATGCTGGTACATAATTTGGAAACTTTGGCTCTTGCTATTCTCCAGATATATTGAAATCTAAAATGTCTTTGTATGAGAAGTGCCACGCCAATATCTCCACTCGCACCCACATTTTGTCGTACGCTATCCATTGATAACCATGGTGCTTGTACTTAATTTGAAAACTTTGACTCTTGCCGTTCTCCGGATAAACAGAAATTTATGATGTCTTTATACGTAAGGCGCCACGCCCACTTCTCCAATTCTACCCATATTTGTAGAGAGATTGTGTATTAAAAGCCCGGCTCTATGTACCCAAATAGGACAATTTTACTCTAAAGTTCTTTAGATATAAGCAAAAATCTATTTTGTACCACGCCCACTTCAACAATCCCGCCTACGTTTCGTCGGATATTGTCTATTGATAACCAATGCTTGTACCTAAGTGGAAAGATATACATAAAAAATAAAAAAGCAATAACAAGGGCTTTATGGGTAAAATTAGAGACAGTCTTATTTCATCTCACCCATTTGGAGACTTTTGGAATTAATAATGAATCATTAATTACACTATCGAACAATGTACAAAATAATTGAAATTTATTTTCCAAACCAACAGTCTATTGTGTTGACACAGCGTGCATACCCAGTAAAAAAAATTGGGTTTTTTGAAGCACTTAAGAGAAAAAGCGCATAGTCGAGCGCTTCAATAAAAGAGCTTTTATAAAGCAGTAAATGATGTAGAATAAAATATACAAAAAAGCTGCTATTTTAGTGGTGACAATGAAGAAGGTTGCAAATCGAAAAAAAAATAAAAAAGTAAAAGCAAAACATTAATGAATATGTTAATATGGTAAGCCCCTAAAAAGCACTTTAGGAGTGCTTTGTTTGCATGTTAAAAGAAGCGCTTATTGTCAGCAGAAAATAGTTCTCCAAACCGGGAACACCCCCAAAAATCAGGCATTCCATCAGCAGGTTTGAAGCGATTTGTGGTATGAATTTATACACAAAACCTGCTCCTTTTGGAGCACATTTTTTACTGGGTATCGTCGTCATTTTAATGTGCGCATTGCACCCACAGGGTCAGCAATAAACCATTTGATTGGACATTTTCGCCAACACGGGTCTGTAAGAACCCTTCCTGGTGCCGGAAGAACATCTACCATGCACAGTGGGCAATATATTGACCGTGTTCGGGAGAGCGTGCAGCATAGTCCATCAACGTTCGAGACAACTGGATCTATCAAAAAGAGCACGTATGTGCAAAGTAGAAAACGGCCATCACTTAAAGGATATAATTTTTCAAAGCTAATTGCAAAAAAACCACCAATTATCAGCCATGTCACAGAGTACAATTCCGTTCGGAAACGGAACTCATTCCGTATTTTGGTGCTTCAGAAAATGACGAAAAAATGTTTCGGAATGAAACCATTTTTGTTTTCATGAACGGTATGGGAGTTCTCTGTATCTGAAAGGCCATAAAACTATCAAAATACACTTTCCATCAACAAACAAATATGTTTTCTTCAATTCCGAACGGAATCATTCCGAAGGGAATTGTACTCTGTGACATGGCCCTATATACTGTATTTAAAAAAAAATTTATAATAATCGCATAAATAAAAAAAGTTATAAGCCATTTAAACCATATAGCTCATTCTGCAACATCCTGTATATACTTGAAGGGTCTAAGATCAATATTGTTGTAATTACAAACGGAATGACAAACTTATAAATACCCTTTTACCTTTGGTGAAGGGTATTGAAAGGAATTTGAATGGGTTAAAGTGGTTGCCTACAAAATCAAGCACCACAGGTTCGATCCCTGGCAAAGGACGAAAAACTTTTATCATGGTTTACAAGTTCTAAAAATTAACTGGCTTGAACCCTCCTCCGATTAATCCATCCAAGAAGCCTCCGGAACATAACTCCCCCTGGAAAAAATTTCCCCACCTCTACACCAAAAACACGAAGGGCATTGTTGCTAGGCAAGGACAGATGGAAGCTCTATTATCCTAGGACCTGCTACAACAGACCAATTTGCTGGAACAACAACCGATTAACGAAACTGATACGAGCCAATACTTACAATGGACCGCATCGCTACTGCAAGAACTAAGACAGTGCAAACATACATGTGAAGACGCACAAACAGCTGCGACAATTCGTGTAAGATAGAATTGGTTTGAGGAAGCCAGATGCTCCTAAGAGGGGTGACGGAGAAAAAATTATGGAATATTTCTAAAATAATAAAATTAAATTACTGAAAGCAACTGAACCAGCATGATAGACATAAAGAGGAAGTGAATGAATATGTGTTTATAAGGAAAATTAACAATCCCTAAAGAAAAACTATCGCTTAGCAATAATAGCGAGGATGGCGTTGAAGATGGTGATTGTTATTATGACAACGCTAATTACTTAGATGACGGTAATTTTGTACAAAAAACACATACTTAAGGCTCAAGATATCCTTAAAAAAAATACAATTCATGCATCCTGTAAATAATACGCATAATTAAAATAACAGTATAAAACAATTTTTAAATTTTGTATAAACAAATACATACAATACATGTACTTATTTAAGTAAATAAAAATATTAGTATGTGTGTTGTAAATATGGTTGTGTTTATACTTTTCTTGTTGTTTGTTTTTATTTGCATAGAATTTTCTAAACAATTTAATCTGTTGTTGACTTGTTTTCTTATTTTCTCGTTTTTGTTTTATAATTGTTGTTGTTTTAAGTGGCATAATTTAAGGCATTTTGGGTTTTATATTTTACAGTCATTTCTATCATGTTTATGACATTTGAATAAGAAATAAAATAAAGCAAATTAAAAGTAAATGTTGTACAGTCGACTATGGATAATTTGTAACTCTTTAATTTGGATATCTTAACAAGTCCTCATCCATATTATGAATCATTTTCTGCAAAACATTTCTTAAATTCTCTTTTGAAACTGCATTCGTGTCCATAGAATAAAAATTTTTGTTTTACAGTATTGAGTAATTTTCTATGCCTTCTCTCTTTCTTTTAATAACAAATTAACAAAAACTGCTTGTGAATTTGTTTCATTTTCCATTCGTCTTTCCCCTTTCTTCAACAAACTCAAATGTTTCGCAGTTAATGTTTCATAACATGGATTGGGACTAATTTGAACAGTATGCCAGAACCCTTGAAGGTTATGTTATGTTAGGTAAAAATTAAAGCCAGTACTCCTCTGAAACGCTTAGATCTAATCACCCATAGTTGAGTATCACTAAACAGAACCCGCCTTGTAGAACCAATCCGAACTTCTTACGATGTTTAAAATGAGCTACAGTTTAATGCCTGTGATATCATACAATCCGTCAAAGTTGGCGGATCCGATTTCGGCAAGTCGGTTTGCCAGCACAGGACAGTGACAGAGAAGGTGTTCTACGTCCTTTTTTCTGCTTGGACGATCAATCAGGGGATGACCCATACTAATGCATTGCATTGTGTTGTGTTGGAACTAGGAAAATAGGTTTTGGGAAGAAAGATAGTAGTGCTTTTGAACATTCGATTTGAACATAAACATGTTGAAAGTGAGAGAAAAGTCTCCAGCAGAAAGGTTATTCCACATATGAACAGTCCGGCAAAAAAACAAATTTTGGCTAACTAAAGCTTATCCGCATAGCCGGCCTTCAGGGTGCGCAAAGATTTTCTGCTCTACGGAATAACAAACACTAAATTACATAAGTAGACGGAGAATCTTAAAGAAAGCCATTTTGCCACACTGAACTTGTCTCAAAATGCTTTATTTACCATGCAGACATTTCAAAATGTTGTTCACCTGTTTTAAAAATTTCAATATCAAATCAAAAAGTAAAGCATTTAAAAATATAATGCTATTTCCTTTGGTTTTTTAAAAAGTGAACATTGCGACGAATTTAAAGGTGAAATGTTCACGGGCCATATGACTCTTTTTGGTGTGTCATATTGTCCATGGACATAATGATATGCCACCCTTTATTCATCTTGTTCGCCAACGTTTTTAAGTTGGAGTTAAGGTTTTTTACACTCGATATTTTGAACTAGTAATGTGGATCTATTCGTGTTTTTGAAACATTATTGTAACTGTAGATAGATTTAATATAAACCAAAAAATGAAATTATAATCCAGGTCTTGTTAATTAAATTAAATTTTTTCCTTCTTAATTAAACCCTCATTAATACCTCTTGATTTTTGTATTATTTTTCTCTGGTCCCTTGAATTTCAAGTTATCGCTGGTCGACTGTATTTGTATTTCTCACTAACGATGTAAAGAA
The DNA here is from genome assembly GCA_930367215.1 of Pollenia angustigena. Lineage (NCBI taxonomy): Eukaryota > Metazoa > Arthropoda > Insecta > Diptera > Polleniidae > Pollenia > Pollenia angustigena. The sequence goes on along the minus strand of OV884058.1, from coordinate 215,956,415 downwards.
TATTATAAGAAAAACTTATTATATAAAATCAAATGTACACTGAAAGAAAAATGCTTCATATATTTAATGAATCATTTTCATAAAAAAAATTTCCTTAGGTAAATGAAAATGTTCATTGTCTAAATGGAATTTCATGGTTATAATGAAGTATTTTCGTTAAAATCGCTTCATTGGATTTCGTAATTACGTTAAAAATTTTCATTAGATATATGAAAACTTAAGTTTGTCCAAGTTAAAAAAAAAATTTTAATTGGGAACATAAAAAACCAATATACAAACATAACTATATTCATAAATTAATACAAAATTATAGTTTCCTTAACAAAATGTTTAATTGTTAATTAAAAAATGTAAGATTTAATAATTTCATACATCGAATGTTACATGTATGTATGCCATTAAATTTATGAAATCAAAAAAATTTTTTATAAAAGCAACATATTTCAATAATTGCCTTCATAAATTTAAATTTTCATTGTGACAATAAAAATGTCATTATAGTAATGAAACAAAAACTTTCAATCCACTTTCAATCAACGTTGTTATTGTTATTATGGACAATTTAATCTCATATTTACGCTCTTAATTGAGAAAAAAACATAGTTTTTTAATACAAAAACTACACTGCACCGGTAGACTAGCTGGTAGCGAGGTAGTCTAACAGCACCGAGGTTGACTGATCGAATCTCGCCAGAGACAGAAAAAAAATTAAAAATAAAATAAAGTAAAATAAAAAATAGAAAAGATAAAAAAAAAAATAATTAAAAAAAATAAAAAAAAAAAATTTTTACTTTATTTAAAGTATTCATCCAATGAATAATATTCATAGATCTAATGTAATGTTTCATTCAATCCTTTTAATGAAACAGGTTTCATCGATCCAACGAAGCGCTGCATAGGTTCCTTTTTAATGCAATTTTTCATGGGATTAATGTCAAAATTCATTGGTATTGCGAAGAAAATTCTTTCAGTGTAGTAAACATTAACATTTATGTAAAAAAACATACTTATGTCAAATTGTTTTGAGTTACAAATCGTAACTTCTACAATCGTAAATTCCGAGGGTATAATGTACTTATGCTGAAGTTTCACTGCAAATAATAGGACCAGTCCAAACACGCGTGTAAACAGTAGCCCACAAGGGACTAGGACTAGTCCAAACCTAACCCAAACGTATTGAAAAAACATGGTCTATTTAGCATGACGATGTCCTAGGGCAGGACCATATAACCCAGCTTTGGATTACAAAGGAGTAGTTTTAAAACTATTCCATGGTATACTCAAGAGGCTTATGGTGTTTTCTTTTCTACAAAAAAATGTGACATTTTATTTAAAAAAATGCAATATTATGTCTGTTTGTTTTATTCTAAAAAACTCACCCTTGTTTTATTCTAAAAAACTCACCCTTTTCCGAAACAAAATTTTTAAGAAACAGACACCAAATTGCATTTTTTTAAAATAAAATTTCACATTTTTTTGTAGAAAAGAAAACACCATTAGTTTTGAAGTCGTTTAAAAACGAAAGCACGTCGTTAAACAACGAAGATATGTCGTCACACTACAAACACTTTTCAACAACGACATGGTCCATGCCTGCATTACATCGGACCAGTCCATAGAGTAGTCCATTTTATCAAAATCCAATATCAAAGTCCAATATTATTTGCGGGGTTATAACTCAAAAAGATATTTGGTGGTCCAGGACTTAGATTTCTGATTGACTTAGAGAATTTTTTTTTAAACCTGCATGAGAAGTTTCGATATCGATAAATACACAGAAAGAAAAACAATCGGGTTAAATTATTTTTTTTTATGCTTACTTTAAATACGAGTCGTACTCAACTATTCAAGTACGAATAACATTAAAACGTACTTAAAACAATCCTAAATGGGATGACTTTCGAAAATCAATCCCACAATTTCTTAAAATAAGTACAAAATTCTTGAACCAAGTAAAAAAAAGGATTAAACTCTTCGTTGGTAGTGCCACTCTGAGAATAAACTTTCGAAGCGAGCGCTTAAATCTCATTTAGCTTATCAAAGTTTGTTGCAGACATTACAACAACACCAGACAAGTTGTTAAAAAACGATTTGCTTGTTGTCTATAGAAACAACAAAAAACAACAGAACAAGACAAAAACACACTATAAGAAAGTTCTCATTCTTATTTCACTGTTGGTTTATTGCAAGTACGAATTCGGGATTAAATCACTCATTTTCGGATTATTTCAAGAATGAATTCGGGATTTAAAATGGATAAGTTATTTTTTTTGCTATTGAAAATCCATACTTTAATCAATCTTTTTGTACTTGATTTAAGAAAATTCGTACTCAACGTACTAATAATACCGCTTCGAATTGATTTAAGTGCGGATGGTAGGACATAAGACAGCTGAGATTGTCAAACTGTGTTTACATTTCTGTTCAGTAAGGCAAGGAAAGTTGTCATATATCGTTTAACGCTAAAACAACGCTTTCAAATTGTGGAAATTTACTTTAAAAAAAAACACTAAAAATTTTAAGCGAATTCAATCCTCAATCCGTTTACGAATCACAGTTATCCTAAGCAGTTTGGAAGGATGAGATATATGAATCCACCCTAAAAAAAAAATGGATTATTTTGTAACAAAAACTAACACAAATAGTGGTATAATACACGGATTGATATGAGATATGAGGCACAAATTTCTTCCTTGTGACTAGAAATCATATTATTAAATTTCGAAGAGATCGGTGCATAATTTTCTATATTCCCTATAGAAAGCATAGTCTCGGAGAACAGCTTGGTACGCCTAAACCGCAACAAATGATGCCATTGTAAGTTAATTTCGTACGCTACAGTTTTATAACAATTGAAATCAGACGGTGAAATTTCGTTAAGATCCGCTTATAATGTATCATAGGCCCCATATAATGCTCACTCCGGGAAAATATTAAAATACGTCTAGAACCGTAGTAGATAAAGATATTGTGGTAAAAATTTTGTAATAAAAAAAAAAAAAAATAATCAGTCCATAATATACCTACCATAAGTCCCAAATTAAGCAGCCTGCTAAAAACCACTTTAAAATCACTACTCTACCTACATTTATTCTGCTTTTTTAATATCTGAAAACACTCGACAGCATTTTGTGATGATTAGTCCATAATTTACCATGGATCATATATAAAAACCCCTCTCGAAAATAATTTTAGTTCGGCTAAAACTGTTACGAATCATGAAATAAAAGCATAAAGCTCTCTGACTGTCGGTCAATAATTTAACATATGTAGGTCTAAACAGCAACCAATTTTAATACTTACGTCGGATTTTATAGCCAACTGTTAAGCATGGAGGCGGCTCTGTGCTTGTATGGCATAAAATCGTATACGTTTAGGCGTTACGTTTTTTGTTACAAGCTTAACTTTTGCCGTTAAGGTCTGCAATTCAAATTAAACTATTAAATTTAGAAAATGATTAAGAATCATCTTTTTCCTCTATAAACTGTTGCTTGATTAAAAATTTCGTGCGTCATTGTTAGCCCAACACCCTTTGTTCGCAAATTTCTCTCGCATACTCTGAATCAGGTGTTAATTTTATTTCCAACAATTTTCCAATGCAATCCCAGAAGTGTTCGTATGAAAGTTTTGAAAGTAAATAAAGAAAATAAATTTATAAAACTTGTTTATTAACTATGAGATAGTTGTTATAACTTTAAGAAAAATATGACAGAAGTATACAGTGATGGACTAAATTATTGGGACAGTAAACACTTTCATATTCACTACTGACTAAATGGTCTTATTGAAGCGATTTTTAAAAAACAAATATTTTTACTGGATAGGATAATGATTTTCCTACAAAATTCATTTAGTTCCTTTTAAAATTTCAATTATAAGGCCTATTAAAAAAAAATAGAATAGGCACATCTTAACTCCTTAAGTTTCAAAGTAAAAGTGCCTTAAATTTAAAAAAAAATGTATTAATTAAATAAGAATGTGTAACAAACAGAGGAAAACCACCATTCGGAGTATCGTGCAGCGTTTTAAGGAAGCCTCAACATTCAGGCCGCCCTTAATCTTAAAGCAGCCGTGAATACATCCAGATAATCGGGAAAGTCGAAGTAAGTCCAAAAAAATATCCTCAACACAGATCGCTACGGCGATATAGCAAGAGTTTGGAAAAGACATTCATCCTATTATGGTCCAAAGAGCACTAAATGAGGCGAACTTCTCTTGTCGTATTGCGAGAAAAAAACTTTTAATTTCGTTAATTATCCAAAAGAAGCATTAAGCATATGCCCTGTACTATTTCCGTAATCTCTCGAATAAAAGCAAATTTACCATATTTCGCTCAGATGGTCGCCAAACGGTGTGAAGAATGCCCAATAGAGAACTAATAAAACTAAACTTTGCTGCAAGTGTAAAACATGATGGTGGTGGGGTGATTGTGTTTGGCTGTTTAACCACTGCAGGGGTGGGCGAGCTGATGTAAATGGACGGCAGTTAGGACAAAATAAAATATATGAATATTTGTAAAGAAAATCTGAAAAAAGCCGAAAAGCCTGTTGTGCGTATGTGACTTGCATGTTATATTTTGCATGTGCGAACACATCCGCCACCATCCCCAGATCTTAATTCGATGGAGCATTTAATTCGATGGAGCATGTATGGGAATAGTTTGATAATAGAGTGAAAATTAGGGTTATAAAAAAAGAATGAGCTGAAGCAGGCAATGACCAAATAGTGAAAAAACATTGGGGTGGATTTCACGAAAAAGTTGGTGAGTTTTATGCGAAATTGACTGGAGGCAGTTATAAAACATAAAGAATTAGCAAACAAATATTAACAGCCGTATTCATAAAAAATAAAATAAGTTAGAAATGTGCTGTTAGGCAAAATTTTCATAAAATTTTTTATAAAAACGCAAAAAAAATCGTGCAAACCGGGTCTGTAGTGAAAACACCAGTGCATTGTCGTACAGCTTGTACTGCAGAAAATATTGCTGCTGTTCGCGATAGTGTGGCTGAAGAGCCGTCCACCTCAACTCGTCGTCGTGCCCAACAATTGCACCTCTCAGACTCATCGTTGATGAACATTATGTATAAATACTTGCATTTACTCGCTTACAAGTTGCTATTGAGTCAAGAGGCTTTGACCATTCCAAACGTCGCCAATGGTCAGAATGGTGGCGAGAAATGGCTACAGTGAATGATTAATTATCGAAAAAAATCATCTTCACACTGAAAGAAAAATGCTTCATATATTTAATGAATCATTTTCATAAAAAAATTTTTCTTGGGTAAATGAAAATTTTCATTGTTTAAATGGAATTTCATAGTTATAATGAAGTATTTTCGTTAAAATCGCTTCATTTCGTAATTACGTTAAAAATTTTCATTGGATATTGAAAACATAAGTTTGTACAAGTTAAACAAACAATTTTAATTGGGAACATAAAAAAACAATATACAAACATCCCAGTAAAAAATGGAGCTTCAAACGAAGCAGGTTTGTAAGGGAGAAACATAAAAGTTGCGCTTACCATTGCGCATACGGAAGACATGAATTTTATATGGCGAGTTCCCACTTTGAAGCAATACGTTTTTGACACATGAAGCGCATTATTCAGCGCATAAAAAAATGTTGGATGTAACGATCAGCTTTACACACTGAATGTTTTGATACAGTTATTTTTTAGTATTTTCCCTTACAAACCTGCTTCTTAGTAAGGGAATGCCGTAGCACTTGAAATGTTATTTTTTTTTATAAAAGTTGTTGAGAGTTTTATCACTTACTTTACTGCATTTCTGTATGTCTTATTGCGTAGCGCATAATTCTGCGCTTATTTTTTTAAATGTACCATTAGTGCTTCGCAATATGATAAAATTTTTTATTGGGATTATAGTTATGTTATTCATAAATTAATACAAAATTATAGTTTCCTTAAAAAATTTTTAATTGTAAATTAAAAATTGTAAGATTTAATAATATCATACATCTAATGTAACATGTAAGCAATTAAATTTATGAAATCAAAAATTTTTTTTATTAAAGCACATTAATTCAATAATTGCCTTCCTAAATTTAAATTTTCATTATGACAATAAAAATGTCATTATAGTAATGAAACAAAAACTTTCAATCCACTTTCAATCAACGTTGTTATTGTTATTATGGACAATTTAATCTCATATTTACGCTCTTAATTGAGTAAAAAACATAGCTTTTTTATACAAAAACTACACTGCCCCGGTAGACTAGCTGGTAGTGAGCTAGTCTATCAGCACCGAGGTTGCGCGATCGAATCCCGCCAGAGACAGAAAAAAAATAAAAAATAAAATAAAGTAAAATAAGATAAGAAAAAATAATAAAAAAAAAAAAAAAAGTTTTTACTTTATTGAAAGTATTCATCTAATGAATAATATTTATAGTTCTAATGTTATGTTTCATTAAATCCTTTTAATGATACAGGTTTCATTGATCCAACGAAGCGCTGCATAGGTTCCTTTTTAATGCAATTTTTCATGGGATTAATGTCAAAATTCATTGGTATTGCGAAAAAAATTCTTTCACTGCAGTGATGAGGCACATTTTCACGTCAGTGGATTCGTCAATAAGCAGAATTGCCGCATTTGGGCGAAGAATAATCCTAGCGTGATTGACGAAAAACCAATGCACCCACAAAGAGTCACGGTTGGGTGCGGTTTATGGGATGGTGGCATCATCGGGCCATATTTTTTCCTAAATGAGGCCGGTCAGGCAGTTTCTGTGAATGGCATTCGGTATCGTGAAAACGGTTTTGACCAAAGTAAAAAAAACAGCAGTTACATTATTGGACCTAACAGCTGCTTATGATACCGTATGGAAAAAGGGCCGACTCATCAAACTGACCATAGTTATCCTATGCAGTAGAATTTGCAACATTATCCTGAACATGCTCAGCGATCGGCTTTTTAACGTATTCCTAAACGACAGCCAAAGTACCACCCGAAAGCTCAACAATGGTTTACCACAGGGTTCCGTTCTAGCCCCGGTTCTCTTTAACCTGTACATCAGCGATCTTCCGACTTCCATATCCCGCAAATTTAATTATGCCGACGACCTGGCTTTTGCTTATCAAGATGAGAGCTTTGAAAATCTATAGAGAGTACTAGAAACCGACCTTTAGCATCATACTGCAGCAAATAAAGACTTAAGCCAAGTGCTACGAAGACCGAAGTATGCTGCTTCGTCCTCACCCATAGAGATGCTGATAGGAAGCTATCAATACGTTTTAATGGTACCACCCTTTCACACAATTTTTAACGGAAATATCTTGGTATAACCCTAGACAGAACGTTGACGTATAGAAATCACTTAGATAAATCCGCTCAGAATATAAAGTCGAGAAATAACATCATGCAGAAACTCACAGGAACGAGATGTGGTGCTTCCGCAAATTGCCTACGAACTTCTGCAATAGCGTTAGTCTACTCGACTGCCGAATACGGCGCTCCAATATGGTTGAACAGCCACCACGTAAAAAGAATAGACACGCAGTTAAACACGACGATGCGAATAATATCCGGCACACTTAAAGCGACACCTGTCGAATGGCTGCCAATGTTAGCAAACCTCTGCCACCCTGAACGAAGACGAAAGCAAGCACTTCTTCGGGAGTACACCAAGATCCACTCAATACGATGCAAGATTAATATCTAGAAATCCACCCCTGCTCTTAGCTAAAAAACTACGTGACGATAACTTTGATTTAAACTCCGCATGGTCATCGCAGTGGAACGACTCGGGACGAAGTAGTCCCTTATTCAACCCAGACGATAGGACCACCGATTTTGATCTTCCACGCAAAACCTGGTGTAATTAAAGCCGCTTACGCACATCTACTGCCAGTACTATGGATTCCCTAACCAAGTGGAGACTTGCTTATGACGCCAGCTGTCCATGCGGCCATCCTTTACAAACAGTCGACCACATAATTCGAAATTGTCCACTCCTATCACTTCCAGGAAACACTGAAGAAATCAAGAACCTAACACCCGAAGTCATATCCTGGCTAAATTCTTTAAACTTGTAAAATAAATTTATTATCAAGAACAATTTTCGATTTTTAGTTGAACTGTTAATTTTTAATTTAAATTTAAGTGATAATAACAGCAAATTTCGAACCACCAGTACTACTGGTTAAAGATTGATGTTTGACTGTTGGCTAACGGTCAAACAGTGGGTAGAACACAAAGATCTTCTGACGATAGAAAGTGGTGTTTCTTGAAACATGTAAAGATCAACCCGGGTTCAAATCCCAGCTCAGCCAAGAAAAATTTTCAATAAATTTTAATAAAAATTCCAAGTTGTAAAATTCCTTCCCTCAGTGAAAATAATTTAATGAAAATTAAATTTGATGAACTCAAGTCTAATTAAAGAATATCAAAAAAAAAAAATTAAATTTATTATCTATAAAAAAAATAGATACATACATATACATACTTATATTTTCTCTGTATTTTAAATCCATACGCTAAATAAATAAATAACAGGACAGTGAAACTTGTCACACAGCTAACGAAACAATGGCTTTTTTGCGCGAAAAATTCAGTTACCGTGTTAGCTCACGTGTTGGCGATGTCAATTGGCCGCCAACATCATGTGATTTGACACCGTTGGACTTCGTTATTTGGTGTTATGTGAAAGAAAATGTGTACGTCGATAAGCCAGCAACAATTCAAGAGCTTAAGGTAAGATAATTCGGCACATTAACGGCATAGAACCTCAATTATGCCTAAACGTCATCGAAAATTTGGACCGTCGGATGGAGGTGAGCCGCCGGAGTCGCGGCGGTCATTTGGCCGATATTTTGTTCAATACCAATTTTATCATAGTAAAAAGAAATGACAATAATTTCCTAAATAATTTGTGTTTTATTTAAAGTCAACATCGGCCCTTAAAATGTAACCACCCCTTAGAAGGAATATTTGTTTATTAAAAATCAATTTAACAAGTGCTTTCTGTGCAAACATTTAGTCCGTCACTGTATTTTTTGTTCACAAATAAGTAAAAAAAAGTAGTATTATTCTTACAGTTTTCCAAAATAAGTAATTTGCATATTTTCAAGGATTTTCTCCTTTCAGGTTACTGCTAAAAATATGCCAATTATATCTTTTTTTATTCATATTATCATTCATTATTTGTAAACTTAATTATATTTTGGCCACATAACAAACAAAATGTGTATACTTTTTTATTTGATTTCCTAATCATATTTTAGTTCCTTTGAGTTTAAAAAAAACTTAGTTAATTACTTTTAACTTTTTCTATTAAAATTTTTTGGGAGATTTTCCTGATTAAAGTTCAGCAGACACTAATTAACGGGTCTCCTGTTGTTTCATTAAATCCATCTGCCTGGCAGCTTTTCATATCTTGTGTCACATTTCTCATTAAATTAATCCAACTTTTAGAATTTTATCAAAAGTTTTGTAAAAAGAAAAATATGAAAGGGAAACAAATAATCAGAGCAATTGTGCTAAATTTGAACATAAAAGATTTTTTAATTTCTTATTTTGTCATTAAAATAAATTGTATTTTAAAAGCAAATGTTTATTTTATGATGAAATAAGCGACCGGCCGTTAAATTAATATTTTTTGTTTGTTATTTTGTTTTTAATTTTGCATTTTTTAGTAGAGATAAGTTAAATCAAATTTTGTACTTTTTTATTTTAAGGTTAGGAATAAACTTTGAAAAGATTTACATGTTATTATTATGTTGAGGAGAAAGATAACAAAATTATTTAAATCATATTTATAATACGCATTAAGTTGGGTATAACAAGAAACACCTAGAAACAAATCGCCAAGCAAATTAAAGTTTATAAAATAAAAAATAAAAAAAGGCCATTGTTGCAAGAAAACTAAAATTTTAACAAAAACAAGTTAAAGTGGTATATTTGGCTAAGCCGTATCTTATATACCCTTGATTCTTGATGAGCGCAACTTCTTAATTATTGCGATCACTTAAATATTAACATTATATACTCTGCTTGTGCGAATTTGCAAAAATTTGTGACTCTTTTTTTTTCTTCATTATTTATTTATTGAATCTTCATATATTAAATATGAACTAACAATAATTAATCAAATCTTAACCTAATACGTTATTTTTTGTCCTGCCAGTGCCAGACAAAAATTTTTTTCCATCGCGGGTTATGTTCACTTTTATAGGTGTTTATCGCTCATCTAATTGAATAAGTGCTGCAGTGTCTCTTCTTCTTAAGCGAGTGTGGCCGCTATCATTTAAAATATTTCGTGCTGGTGGGTTCGGGTGCAATTCGAGCCTTTTTAAGTATTTTACTGCATATTTCGTAATCATAGTTTTAACTAATGGAACATTAAGATCTTGTGAATATTTGAGTTTTTAACATACCAGGGAGCGGCTGTGATTATTCGAAGAAGTTTATTTTGGCGCCTTTGAATTTTTTCGATATTAGAGGCCGAGGCAGTGCCCCATAACTGAATACCGTAGCACCAGATTGTCTTTAAGATGGAGTTGTAAAGAAGAAGTTTGCAGTCGAGACTAAGGACAGAGTTTCTTCCAACAAGCCAATGAATTGGATGGCTTTTAGTTTCATTTGAGTTAATTTTGCCTCTATATGGCTTTTCCACGTTAAACGGCGATCTAGATGAATACCGAGGTATTTTACATGCGAATTTTGAGGTATTATTTGATTATTGATTTTAATAAGGGGGCATGATTCCCGACGCAAGGTGAATGTTATATGTACGCATTTTTGTTCATTGACCTCTATCCTCCATTGCTTTAACCATAGTTCGAGTTGAAATATATGATCCTGTAGGTATCGAGATGCTTCTTGACGGTTTTCGTGCACGCTCAAAAAAGCTGTATCATCAGCAAATGTTGAAGTTTGTGTGTAGTTGTTTGTTGGCATATCCGAGGTATATATTAAGTATAAAAGTGGGCCCAGGATGCTTCCCTGAGGGACTCCAGCGTCAATTTGCTGAGGAGAGCTTAAGTAATCACCTTCTTTAATAATAAATTTTCGACCGACTAAGTAGCTTTCTAACAGCTTGTGTGTGTTTACTGTTAAGTTGAGCTTCAATTTATGTAATAAGCCTTCATGCCAGACTTTATCAAAAGCTTGAGAAACATCGATGAAGAGAGCGGAACAATATTTTTTTTCTTCAAAGGCTTTTCTTATTGCGTTTACTATATGATGGGTTTGCTCAATTGTGCTGTGTTCTCTTCTAAAGCCGAATTGGTGGTTAGGAATACATCTATTTTCATTTAAAATTGGGGTTAATTTTGACGCTAACAGCTTCTCAAACAGCTTTGATATATTAGAAAGTAAGCTTATAGGCCTATATGACTCAACTTTTGTGTGATCCTTTCCAGGTTTAGGTTTCATGGTGACTAAGGAGACCTTCCACTTTTGAGGATAGTATTCAAGGCGTAAAATAGCATTAAAAATTAAAAGAATAATTTTCTTTGCTATGCTGGGTAGCTCCAAAAGCATTTTGTTGCTGATCTTATCAAAACCAGGAGCCTTCTTGGGGTTTAAGTCACAAATAGCCTTTTCGATTTCTCTTATCTCAAATCTTAGCGGAACAGCTGCTCTAGCAGCAACAGGTGGTAACTCGACCGCAATATCGTGAGATATATTTGGGGTAAATACGTTTTTTAAATGATTGACAACCAGATTTCCTTTTTCAACATCATTTCTTGCCCAACTTCCATTCAAGTTTGTGACTCTTTTAACGCAACTTTTTAATTTTGCTGTCAGGTTATTTGTATGATACAAAAAAGCAAAAATTTGTATATTATTTATTATTATTATGTATATTGAACTGATCTTATATTTCTGTGGCATTTTGACAAAATATCTTAAGTCGAGATAAGATAGCTAAAAAGTTTTTAAAAAAACTCGGTGAAAAAATATTCTTTATCAAATAAGGATATGGTGGTGGTGTTTAATGCAATGAATTCTATTAAAACAAATGCAGTGGGTCATGATGGGATTTCCATTAAGTTTTTAAAAATTGTACTTCCGATGATTTCTAGTCACTTAGTTTATATAATGAACTCGATTATAACATACTCAAATTATCCGAGTATTTGGAAAATAGGTCGAATCATTCCTATTCCTACAGTTAAATCACCCAGGTTTTTATCGGATTATAGACCAAATAGTATTTTATGTTGTTGCTCAAAAATCTTGGAGATATTATTAAGAAATCAAATTGAGGCGCATTTAAGGGTGAATCGAAATTCCGTGAATAATTTTCAATCGGGGTTTAGAAGTGGTTATATATAACACGACTGGACTTACACTGGATGTGGTAGATAAGCTTAGAAACAACTTGGACAGAAAATTGAACTCACTGGTAATATTTTTAGATTTTTCTAAGGCATTTGACTCATTGAATCGCAACTTGTTAGTATCAAAACTGAATAATCAATTTTCGTTGGTAATTCAGCGTGTAGACTAGGGTATTCATTTAATCGGGCTTTTTCTTTAATCGGTTAATCGCTCGATTAATTAACCGAGGTTTTGGTTTAATTGGTTTCTAATCGGTTAATTTTGTAATTGATCGGTTAACCGATTAATAAAGTTTTGTTATAAATTAAGTAATATCAATATATAAAAATGCAAAAATGATTTATAATTTGGTTTTTATTAGTAAAAAAAAAACAATGGCATAACAAAAAAACAATTCTTGAACAAAATTTGTATGTAAAAAGTAGATAACTCCATACATTTTTGACAAAACTAGGTAACTCCATAGTGTCTTAAAAAACAGAAGCATTAGAAGTTTAAAACGGCGTTGTTTCGAAAACTAAGACAGAAAGAGCGAAATTTTTTTTTTTTTTTTTTTATATTTAAATTTTTATTTAAAACGATACTTCATTCTTAATGCTAAAAACCTGCTAAGCCACATGGCTTGTCTGCAGGTAATTAATGTTAATAAGAAAGTGTTTTAATAAATATGCTTCATTGCGAGTTTAAAAAATAATTTTTATAAATTCTCTTTCTATTCGCCTCATTTGTGATATTTCTCAGGTTGGTTGGCAGTTCATTGAGGATTGTGGGTAAGATGACATCTAACGTTCGATCTCCATAGCTATTTTTTGTGTGTTTTACCTTAAATCTTCGCTCTGAGCGTAGTCTGGTGTTGTACGAATGATCGATTCTTTCAAGAGAACTGTAGTCTTTTAGTTCCGTTAGAACTGTTAATCGATATATGGTTTTTATATTTAGTATTTTCAGATGATATGGTAGGCTTCTATAATGGTAGTTGTTGTGATTGTCTTCTAGACAATTAATTGTTGATTGGTGATATTTCCGCTGTTGTTGCTGTTTGTGTTGTTGTTGTTGTTTCTGCTTATGTTGTTGTTGTTTGAGTTGATCGTGTTGGTGCTGTTGACATTGGTGATATTGTTGTTCGTGCTGTTGATGTTAATGCTGTTGTCGTTGTTGATGTTTTGATTGGTGATGCTGTTGTTAGTGCTGTTGTTGTTGATAAATAGAAAAAAATCCGGTCACAAGCTCTTTGGGTCAAAATGTTAAACCTTAACATTGCAACTCCCGAGAATTCAGGGACTATTATATGCGTTCTTTTCATGAAAGTTTGTTCGAATGTTAAGGGGATTAAAAGGGTAAAAACGGATAAATTCGGTTATTTTATATATCCATAACTAAAAGAGATACAAAAAAATGTAATACCTATCGTTGCTCTTTAGAAAAATAAGCCGTCAGGTGTCTGTTACTTTTTAGAATTTTGGACTTTTTAGGGAGTAAACGGGTTAAACCTGTAATTTGGGAAATTTTTTGTCACCCCATCTATCTTTTAAAACAATAAACATATAAATAAAGTTAATATCACATTCGAAACTAATCTAAAAAATTGGACCTAAGGTCCTCAGACATGCAAGGTCCTCGCAGAATGAGAGTCTGTATGAGGTGTCTTTTTGGTACTTTTTGTTCGTTAACTGGTAATTTTTTCAATTGTCATTAATATTGCACCTATAAAAATAATTTAACATGGAATTTCATGAACGGATGATAATAACTTTTTGGTACTTTTTTGTTTTTCAACTGGTTGTTTTTTTTTTATCTAGAAACATAAACTTTGGCATAGAAGTACATATGTTCACGAATGAAAGGGAGATCTCGAAAGCAATCCTTAATGCAGCTTATCTTATTTCTCAATTCTTTTCCACACAGAAAAAATTATTTTTCCAATTCAAACAAAAAATTTGCAGAATCAAACAATTTTTTGTCTGAAATCGGTCCTATAAACAAATTCGCATATTCAAACAATTTATTTGCATTTTGTTTATTGAAAAAAAACACTGATTTTTTCAAACAAATAATTTAACTGAATCAAACAAAAAGTTTACTGAAATTCATATACTAAATTTCAAATAAAAAAAAAAAGGTTTTTGCACAAGCAATGATGCGCACACAAGCTGGCACTGTATTAGAAGATGATGGCAGAGAGAGCAGAGCGGCCGGCCGGCTTTGAGACACATTTTTTTGTTGGAATAATTTTTGAACGAAGTCTTTTTTTATACACACAATGTTTTTCGTCATGACTCACTGTTGCTGTATCCTTTCCTTTGCTATTGAAGAAGAAATGTAACCCAAAAACGGCGACAGACCGACTCGATATGTTTTTCGTCATCATTATATTTTTGTATTTGATGTATTTAAGCAAACAGTTTGAAAAAATTGAATACGGGATTTTGGTTTTTTTTTAACCAACTTTGAAACCAACCAAAAATTTATTTTGTTTCTTATAATGTTGTTGTTGTTTCTGTTGTTTAAAAAGAGTGAAACGTTTTTTTACCTGATATTTTTTTTGTTTTTTTTTTACTTCAAACCTCTTCATCTTTCTTACTGTTGTACTTTTTTAAAGTGTCCAAAATAGACTGTATGTGTTTTTTGTTGTAGTTCTTATATTTTACATTAGGAAGTGTTGCTTACGATCAAATAAAAAAATGCAAAAAGACGACAACATTAACAAGCGTTAAATATTTCATACAAAATTATGAAAACTTGACACCAATAACGCGTGTATTATATTTTTGAATGGTTGTCAACATTTTTGTTGGTTAAATAAAAATCAAACAAAAATTTTAATTGAATCAGTAAAAAAATTTGTAGAAATTAAAAAAATTTTCAAACAAGCGTTTGTTTGAAAATAATTCGGTAATAATTTTTTCTGTATACAACAAGAACGTACACATTTTAAGAGAACGGCAAAATGCACTATTCAACCATAAATTAAAACGCTTTTCAAACACTCGAAAAATGTTGAAAAAAATGTTTGTGAATTTTTTGATGAACTTTCATTAAAGGGTCGTTTTTAAAATTTGTTCGATTTTATGACCACTTCATTTCGATTTTTAGAACACGCCCGTATTTTTCAACAAAAAAGTTCATTAAATGTATCAATTTAAATGATCTGCAACAACTTCACTAATTTACCACTTACACAGCGATCATAGTACTTGAAGAAGCTGCACCATCAACAAAATCAAAGGAGGATACAATTGGTCCAATGAATTTATATTTCAAACAAAATATTTCGATCGAATCTCTAGAGGAAATTATTTGCAAAAGCGTAGCAGAGGATGAAATGTCCGTTAAAAGTTTCAAAAAATCCAATGTTATATTGACTCTTTTTAAAATCGAAGTGTCGGCAAGTGAAGCAACAATTTGGAGCTACAGTGACAAGTTTTAATTAAAATAGAATAGTTATTATTTAAATTTAAATTTAGATAGTACAGTCTATCTTCTGTCATTGTTAATCTGAGCCATGTAGCATTGCTGACGAGTAGGGTGATCGATCGAATAGTATTCGACAGGTTTTAACCGGTTATTTAAGTTTTGCCCAAGTCGAACATTTCAAAATGTGCATTTTTCGAATATCGAATAAACCGGTAATTTTGGTAAATTAATCGGTTATTTTAGTAATGTGTAATTTAAATACGTTTTCCTTTTTTTGTTAAAAATGTGCCCGTAATTTAAGTATTTTTCTAATTGAATATTTGGCAAAGTTAAGCTTTTTATAAAGAATGTCAAAACAAAATGTAACAAAAGTAAAAAAAAACATAATAAGCTATGTAAATAAAAATCGCTTATATAAGCGTGTGTTCTTGTAATAAAAACCAAAAACAATTCAACTTAAAAGTAAAGGGTGGTTAAATTGTAAGGGCCGATGTTGAATGAGAACCACACCTAAACGCCAAGTTTTTTCCGAATTTTATTTGAAATTTCTCTATTTCAGACTTACTCAATTTGAACCATGGAGAGATAAACAATCCAACAACGTGTTAAAGTTATCCAGACTTATTATGAAAATGGGCGTTCAAATCAAAATACATATCGTGCACTTCGTGATTTTTTTGGTCAATTTGATCGTCCAAATGTGCGTACAATCGCAAAAATCGTGGAAAAATTCGAGCAAACCGGGTCTGTAGAAGATGTGAAAACACCAGTGCATGCTCCTACAGCTCGTACTGCAGAAAATATTGTTGCTGTTCGCGATAGTGTGGCTGAAGAGCCGTCCACCTCAACTCGTCGTCGTGCCCAACAATTGCACCTCTCACGCTCGTCGTTGATGAACATTATGCATAAAGACTTGCATTTACACGCTTACAAGGTGCAATTGGCTCAAGAACTAAAGCCTCTTGACCATTCCAAACGTCGTGAATGGGCAGAATGGTGGCAAGAAATGGCAACAGTGGATGATCAATTTTCGAAGACAATCATCTTCAGTGATGAGGCACATTTTCACCTCAGTGGATTTGTCAATAAACAGAATTGCCGCATTTGGGCGAATGAGAATCCAAGACTGATTGCCGAAAAACCAATGCACCCACAAAGAGTGACTGTTTGGTGCGGTTTATGGGCTGGCGGCATCATCGGGCCGTATTTTTTCCAAAATGAGGCCGGTCAGGCAGTTACTGTGAATGGTGTTCGCTATCGTGAGATGATAACGAACTTTTTATGGCCCGAATTGGAAGATATGGATGTGGACGATATGTGGCTTTAGCAGGACGGTGCCACTTGCCACACAGCTAACGAAACAATGGCTCTTTTGCGCAACAAATTCAATGGCCGTGTTATCTCACGTAATGGCGATGTCAATTGGCCGCCAAGATCATGTGATTTGACACCGTTGGACTTTTTTCTTTGGGGTTATTTGAAAGAAAAGGTGTACGTCGATAAGCCAGCAACAATTCAAGAGCTAAAGGATGAGATAATTCGGCACATTAACGGCATAGAACCTCCATTATGCCTCAGGGTCATCGAAAATTTGGACCATCGGATGGAGGTGTGCCGCCGTGGTCGCGGCGCCCATTTGGCCGATATTTTGTTCCATCATATCATATCATAATAAAATAAAATTACAATAATTTCCTAAATAGTTTGTGTTTTATTCAAAATCAACATCGGCCCTTGAAATTTAACCACCCTTTAATTAGCAATTTGACAGTATTGTTAATATTCGAACTGCTTTAAAAGACAATGTTGCTTAAAGGGACATAAGTGATAAGTTGCAATGGTTCTTCAACGTCACCACTTATTAATCCCCTTTAATTAGTTCACAAGCTTGACATAAATATACGCCAGGTAAAACTTGACTCTATTCTAAGTAGTTTTTAAGAGACTGCAAACAATACTTTACTAAAATATGCTGCCAATGATGAATGAAAGCTCTTACAGCCATACCAAAACAAGCATACAATTTGTATGAAGCATCCCTAACTAGCGCGATTAATAGTGAAGTTAACCGCTTTGTGAATAAATAATGTCAATTTAGCTATTTTTTCGACAATCTAGCGGTTTTTTCTCTTGGTTTTATTTCTATTATGTGGGTTTTATTAAACAAGAAAGTTAACACTTCTGTGTGTGACACAATGTTAATGCTCTTGCTTAGGTATGGCATATCAGCGTAAAAGCTAAGCGGATGAAAATGTTCCGCCTTCCGCTCTTGTTTAGGTACGGCTGTTACAACTACAACATACAGGCGGAATCAACGATGTGGAAAAATTCTTCAGTTTTATTTATAACAACACCAAGAACTTTAAACAAAATTGAAGGAATCAAACAATGTGATGGAAGGATTTAAATTGTGATCGACGAATTGACAGATATTTCATACAAAAAGCATGTTCATATTACTATTCGTTTCTATAATGCTGAAACAAAATAATTGGAAATATATAATCCTAGAGAAGAGGTTTTGCTTGCAACATTTCAAAAATATGTTTGAAGTCTACTCATTCACATAGCCAGGCTTAATCACCAATAAATGAAAACTCATTTAAAATAAATTTGGGGGAATATCCCAAATAATAAATTTATTAAATTCCTATAATTTTTTAAAACCAAAGTTTTTCGAAACTTCTACAGCAATGCTCACACCTATTAAATATTTGACGTCATACACAACCACTAGTTTTCTTCAAGAATTGTTTGAATTTGGCTATTTCAACCCTTACTACGAAGCAGGTTTGTAAGGGAGAATACTAAGACATAACTGTATCAAAACATTCAGTGTGTAAGGCTGATCGTAACATACAACAATTTTTATATGCGCTGAATAATGCGCTTTATGTGTCAAAAATGTATTGCTTCAAAGTGGGAACTCGCCATATAAAATTCATGTTTTCCGTAAGCGCTATGGTAAGCGAAACGTTTATGTTTCTCCCTTACAAACCTGCTTCGTTGGAACCTCCATTTTTTATTGGGTAATTATTGAAAATCAGTGCTGTTAACGCTTATTGGAATTGTAAGAAAATTTGATGTTGAAAATTGCTACAAGCGTGGTGAATATCGCTTTTAGTACAAACTTTGCATTCAATACTTAACACGCTAAATACACATTAGTGTTGATTGTAAAATGTTGCTATTATTTTGTTCCATTGTAATTTAGAAAAAATGTATCACTTTGTAAGGGCTCGTGTAACCTAATAAATATATTACACAACTATAATGCATCCATATTTTTTAGAAAAGAAAACACCATAAGACTATAAATGACTTCTTCAAATTTCATGAAGATCGTTCCATAATTTGCAATAGATCCCACATAAAGACCACTCCGGAAATATTCTAATTGTAGGTGGAGCTTATCAAAAATTCGGCACACCCCAATTCATCACTCTAACAATTTTTTTTTTTTTTTTGGAATAAAATAGCTAAGGAAGTTGGAAACCTTAGTATACCAGTAAAAAAATTTGGGTTTTTGAAGCACTACAGAGAAAAAGCGCGTAATCAAGCGCTTCAAGTAAAGAGCTCTTATAAAGCAGTAAATGATAAAGAATAAAACATACAAAAAGCAGCTATTTTAGTGCTGACAACGAAGGAGGTTTTAAAGCGAAAAAAATAAAAATATATTATGGTTTACGATTGAAAAAAGGCATTTAAACAAGTAAAAACAAAACATTAATGAATATGTTAATATAGTTAGCCCTTAAAAAGCACTTTAGGAGCGCTTTGTTTGCATGTTAAAAGAAGCGTTTATTGTCAGCAGAAAATAGTCTTCCTAACCGGGAACACCCCATACAAAAATCAGGCATCCCATCAGCAGGTTTGAAGCGATTTGAGGTATGAATTCATACAAAAAACCTGCTCCTTTTGGAGCACAATTTTTGCTGGGATGTAACGTATTTGAGAGTCATACCTAGATTTATATAAAACTTTTAAAAATGTTTAGGTTTTAGCGGTATTATTAAAAAATCCCGCTAAATTAAATATTTTGCGGTTTTGAAGTCCGATTTGGCGGGAAGTGGTAAAAAAAAGTTGGCAGCAGTGGTTGTATGCAATAAATGCCCGGCCTAAAAGCATGCCATAGTTTTTTTACAAATATGTTATGACAAGTTTCGTGACTTTTACCAGTAGTTTTAAGTTTTCATCCTATTCCGAAAATTTTCGAAAACTATTATTTAGTCGAAAGAAGAAACTACAACCTTTCGCGTTTTTTTTTGAAAGAACAGCTTGGGGTAAGGGGACATTATTAACTTTAGTAAGTTAAATTTCAAGCAAGAAGGGAAATATCGCTTGTTTTTTTAAATTCTTAAACACCCTTTTAAAGAAAAAAACACATTGTGTGACCATAAACGCCAACTTAATACGTTAAAAAATAATTTTGCATAATTTCTTATTTAGAAGCCATGCTATAAATAAGGAGTACCTGAACAACAAATACATTTGGACTTTAAAGGACTTTAGTGGACATATACATATATTCTGATAATTTAGCTATTTTTCTGTATGTTCGGTTGTATATTTTTTTTTGGTTTTTCTATTTAAAAAGTAAATTAAACAATTGTTAAGTATGTATTTAATTGTTCCTTAAACGTTGTTAACAAATAAAAGAAATTAATTATCAAACTAAAAAGCTTTGTCCACCGTTTTATGTATGTACTCTACATTAAAAATAGGGGACATATTCGTTAGAGTTGCACTTTTAGCTGTAAACAGCTCTTTTAATATATGTTGTTGCCTAAAGAAGGTTATTATTTGGACTCAGTACAAATGCTAAACTAATTTCACAGTGCAACAACATTTGGGTCATCGCCGTCAGCCTCAATACTGGCAACGCGAAATTAAACTAGACTACTGGTAGAGCAAATCTGCCAAACGGTTTTGAAATCCGTTTTTCAAACATTGCACGAACTTTTGGTCTTAGAAGACCCCTAGTAAAATTTGAGGCAGAAAATATTAGTGGAATATTTTAACTATCTAAAGTGCCGTTTTTGTATACATTTGTGGGGAAGTTAAAAAAAGGACAAAAATTACCCCTTAAAATGTGTGGTAGAGGCTTAATATATTCTGAGAAAATCTGAAATAGAATTTTAGCTCAGAAGTACATTTAGTATATTCTTTTTGATTTATTCCCAACGCCTTTTCAAAAAATTCAAAAACTTTAGGTGCGATATTTCGGGAACCCGAGCTAACTTTTCAAAACCCTTTGGCAGATTTGCTCTACCAATAGTCTTGTTTCATTTCGCGTTGCAAGTATTGAGGCTGTTTTTTTTTGCACAGTGTTATTTATAACAAGAAGCATTTAAAGAGTTTGGTTACCGAACTTAAAATCCTAGTTTGGTAAAAAGCACAGTTTATGACTAAGAAGGAACTCCTAAAAATGTGTAAAACTCATTTTCCTTTAATTCAACGCTTAAGCAAACACCAAAGACAAAGACCAAACTTTAGAGCCTGGCTGGGACTACTTGCATTTTGTATAAAGTTTTTGTGTTTACCGCAAGAACTCATACACACAAACTCCAGCTGTAAATCGCAGCGCAACGCCAAACATTACATTAAAAGCAAGAACAAACCCGCTTGACCACGGCAATCGAAAATAATATTGCTATTGAACAATTGGCAAATGTTTCTCTGATAA
The DNA here is from genome assembly GCA_930367215.1 of Pollenia angustigena. Lineage (NCBI taxonomy): Eukaryota > Metazoa > Arthropoda > Insecta > Diptera > Polleniidae > Pollenia > Pollenia angustigena. The sequence continues at coordinate 215,935,007 of OV884058.1, read as the reverse complement.
AATGTTCGAGACCGACTATTGCTAGTGAAACGAAAAAGAACTTATAGAGTTCACCCGTCGCTCAGTTTGTGGCAGCAAATTCTTCGATCTCGAAGGTTTGTTTTAATATTAATAACGATCTTTTGGCAATATCTATAACGAACAACTTGAACGATATCACTAAATGTTCGCTTAAAATAGTTTTAAAGATTCGATTTAAAATTCGCTAAACATTCGTTTGTAATAGTTTTGCAATAGTTCGATAGCGAAGCTTTTGTATCTTTCTTTCTTTTAAACAAAAAACCGGTACATTTGTCTTAACTTTTTTTGCGAGAGGCATTTTTTCATTTAATGATTTTTGTTCGCTTAAAGAAGAGCGCTATATCATTTATAAAGATTTGGCAAAGTGTAAGCGAAAACAACGCTTTTTAGCTTACCTACTCAAATTTAAGTTATATAGCGAACTTCGTAATTTCGAACTTTTAGCGAACATTTTTGTTTCGCTAATTCTTCACAGTGGTGAATGTTCGCTTTTTCTGAATCCCAGGTCAAGCGAACTTAAATTTGAGTAAGTAAGCTAAAAATCGTTGTTTTCGCTTACACTTTGCCAAATCTTTATAAATGATATAGCGCTCTTCTTGTAGCGAACAAAAATCATTAAATGAAAAAATGCCTCTCGCAAAAAAAGTTAAGACAAATGTATAAACGAATGTTTAGCGAATTTTAAATCGAATCTATAAAACTATTTTTAGCGAACATTTAGTGATATCGTTAAAGTTGTTCGTTATAGATATTGCCAAAAGATCGTTATTAAAATAAAAGCAAACCTTCGAGATCGAAGAATTTGCTGCCACAAACTGAGCGACGGGTGAACTCTATGAGTTATTTTTCGTTTCACTAGCAATAGTCGGTCTCGAACGTTTTATCAGAGAAACATTTGCCAATTGTTCAATAGCAATATTATTTTCGATTGCCGTGGTCGAGCGGGAAGTCAAAAATATTTTGTAATATTGTTGTTGCTTTCTTCAGAAATTCATATTGAACTTGAAAATTTCGAAAGCTGCATATCTTGTGGCGTTGAAATTTTTTTAAGAATTTATGTAGAAAACAACAACAAAATGACAATATATTTTTGACTTTGTTTTAGCTTTTAATGTTATTTTTGGCGTTGCGTTTTACAGCTGGAGTTTTTTGTCTTCCGCGCTTGTTCACAAAAGACGTGACGCTTTCACACTTGATGAGGGTGATTTCACACGTTTCATCTTTTGACAACTCTTATGTTTTTAGCTGAGAAAAGAAAGGGGGTTAGTACGGAGATGCCTTGTACTCGTTCAGTACGCTTTGTGTTTCTATTCATTGGTATATGCACAACGATGGCTGCATGTATTTTTTTTCTTTTCCTTTTTTGTCTTTGATTCGCTGTTAATAAAATTATTGTTGTTTTGAACCGAAACAAGTTGAAACCGATTACTGCGTGTGATTATATTGGCATCTTTAAAAGGCAAGTGAAAAGAAGTTGAGCATCAAAAGATGAAACGTGTAAATTCAGACTTAATTATTTCAAGCTGGCAATTCAAGTGCATACATATCATATAAGAAATTTAAAAAACTAAGGGACTTTTGAACTTGACCACCCTTTCCGTTTAAAGACTGCATCATAAAAGTCGCAATTAACACATTGGGCAATTTTTGCCGGACAGAAAAAGTTTGTTGGCGACAGTTAAGTGTGTTACGCATACAGCGTCGCCCTCTTACCAACAAACTGGTTCTGTCCGGCAAGAAATGTCAATAGTGTAAATTGCGAGTAACGGGAAATCATACGGATGTCGTAATCTTTATTTCTAATCTTAATTTCTATTACTCACTAATATAGATATAATTGAATTGGGCAACACTGGTTTTGATATAACAGCGCAGGGCCTAGACAGGCCCATATACAAAAAATTTAGTTCCTGTAAACTTTTCCACCCAAAACATCTTGATTGAGGAATTCATAAAAAATTAGAAGGGTCTTAAGATGCTTTCTAGGTAAAATGTTAAGAGAAAGTAAAAAATGCTTCGCTCGGAGCTGGTATTGACTTAAGGGTTAAACTAAGCTATATACTATTGGATATAAGCTATGAATCCCAACAGATGCCGAATCCATTGTACATGGTTTGTGTCTTTAATAACTAATATGGATTCACAGAGCCATGTGTCGTTTATTATCATTTAGTCCCTAAGAGAAATATGTAGTAAAAACTACAAAGTTTAGATTTGATTCGACAATATCTAAATTTATGCCAACGAAGCATCTTTAGCTGGAAGTTTTTACAAAAAGTGCTGCTTTTAATAGGAGTTTTTTAAGTTCGATAGAAAAATTGTATAGAATTTGTTCAAGACCAGAAGGACCTTGTCTCTTATAAGCTGCTGAAATCCTTCCAGGCGATCACAGGGGACCTGTACAAAACACAATTGTTTCGTTTAATGCCGACTAGACATAAAACCATAATATTTTGCAAGGCCAAAAACTATTAAGAATATATTTCAGACATTTCCCTGTCCGGACATATAAAGACAGTTTTATATTACAGTTTAAAGTAGCGCATTCAGTTTCCTATTTCACCGAAAATTTACACATTTTTTTTTGTTTCTTTCTAAGGGTTTTAAGTATATTTTGACTTAACGGGATTTAAAGAAATATTTAGTTATCCACTTCCGACATTGTAATTTTATTGTTTTTAATGTTGCTTGTGTTGTAAAAGGTAGCAATTTTTGCTCTGTTTTTTTTTATTTTTTTTTTATTTTATTGTAAACAACAATTGCTCTTAAGGATAAAGTTGTCCACTTTTACAATGTTTACGAAAATGAACTGTGAAATTACAAGGAAATAGAAAAAGATATCAAGTGGAAACAACTTTAGGGATGGTGAGTAAAAAAAAGCAAGCAAAACTGTTTTTGTATTCTGGTATCTGTTAAATTTGTAACAAGGAAAACACAATGATAAGGTATAAGAGAATTGTGCATAAAAATAAATTCTAGTTAAAAACACTACGGCTAAAAATAAAACCATTTAAATACACAGAAAAAAATAAGTGCTTAACACTGAGTCTTCACCTGAGATAATATCTGATATAATATGTGACAGAACGTCGGCAGAATGAGAGAACACATTTCTTCATGTTAATCTTATGGTGTTTTCTTTTCTAAAAAATAATGATGCATTATAGTTGTGTAATATATTTATAAGGTTACACGAACCCTTACAAAGTGATACATTTTTCTTAATTACAATGGAACAAAATAATAGCTACGTTTTACACTCAACACTAATGTGTATTTAGCGTGTTAAATATTGAATGCAAAGTTTGTACTAAAAGCGATATTCACCACGCTTGTAGCAATTTTCAACATTTTCTTACAATTCCAATAAGCGTTAACAGCACTGAATTAATGTCAGCTATTGTTAAAAGTTTTGCGACAAAAAAAAATATAATAAAAGTAAAACAAACGAACAACAAAAAGTTTTTGTATCCATCACAATATAACTAAAAATCACAATATAACGCAAATTGTCCGCAAACACAAGAAAAAAAATATTTGCTTGCGTAAAAAAGTACTTTACGCAGATGCAAAAAAGGGTATTATCTCACACTCAGTTATAACTGCGGGTAAGAAATGGAACAAATTTGCCATTTATTGTTGTAACATGTTTAGAAAGGAAAACGACAACTTCTCACATTTTTGCATATATTTTTAGAATGGAACAAAAACCCGCACGAATGGTAGCATATATGGAACATTATTGTCAGAAAAGAAAACACCATTAATCTTAAGCAAGGGGAACATGAATCTTATAAGAATTCATAATCGATTTATTCTCGTACAGTAAACTTGTCGATTTGTCACTATTTGCACTAAAAATTAAACAGTTGAACCCTAGTTAGATAACGTTGTTTTTTTGTACTGTCGTTAACACGTCTGAGTTTTTATAAAGGACTTCAATTCGGTTCTAAAAACTTAAATAAATATTTTCTTTGTACTTTGTGTAGATAATGTAATCTGTATTAACTCATATAAACAAAAAAAAAAAAAAAATTATTTTAATAACATTATGTGCCAGATTTTAAAATTTAAGTTTTGTGGTCGCCACATACAGCTACACCACATTTGATACATACCATTTTGAACATAAGTTTAATTTCTGATGGACAGAAGCCACTGTATTATCTCTTTTTTGATTTACGCTGTTCTCCACTACAACCTAAAGTATAGGTAACTGCATCTGGTAAAATTTGTTCAACGTTGTCGGTCAAAGTTTTCAATAAAATAGAAATTTCTAGCCTTAAAATTGAACAATTTATGGAAATTTTGGCACTGGTGTATTTAACAATTTCCGAAATTATTTCGGTAGTAAAAAATATTGAGGCATGAAATTAGGTTGTACAGTGATTTGCATTCCCGAGTTGGCCCTCTTGCCGTACGAACTACATTCATTGAAGAAACTCGGCCATCACTTTGACCCTTCACTGTAGCCCAATTACTTTAACTTCTTAAAGTGGGTCAAGATATCGTAATAATGCAGCTATCGGAAGAAGTAGTAAAATGTTCAGTTTCTTGAGGATTATCCTGAATCGGTGGTATATTCTCGTCAGGCTCAAGGATGTCAAAAGCTCATCTTCTACATCATTATGAAGACTATCCTCCAATAATTCATCTTCCGATTCGCTCACATTTTCCAGTGAAACCGAGTCCTCAAACACGCTTTGCAAAATAGCACCAATTTCTGCGTCATCCAAGCCGCGCTTACAACTCATTTTTAAAACAATACCTTTAAATTCAACCAAAACACAAAGTTATTTTCGCTACAAAAGTCACACTAAACGAACCCGGAAAACGAAACCAGAAAATTCTTAATCGGGATTCTTTGAATAAAACAATGATATCATTAAATGAGGTCAAGACAAAAGTTTTTACTTTTTTAAAAGAATATACTCATATACAACAGTCTTAAAACAATTAGCTTTATTAATTTCACAGAAAACCAAAACAAAACCAAATACATAAATTGTTACATTCATACATATACATATGTATATATTTTTTTTTGGGGGGGGGGGGGGGGGGGGTTACGAATTGTTAAAACTTATTAATATTTAGTAGTTATTATTCATAGCAAATTGTTCAAATTAATTTTATTTTAAGCCAAAAATTTTATGTATTATTAAAGCACTTAAAAGCTCATCAGAGATTCTTTTTCTAATCCTTGTTGAAATGTATAATACCTGCTACCGAAAACGTGCTCTCGCTTTCTACAGACGTTGGTTTTATAGCAAGAAGCGCATTATACAAAGATTATAAATTTGTTAGCCTGTTACCCGTGACTTCATAGAGTTTAAATTCTTTTTTTAAGATATTTACAGGCTTTTGTATTTTTTACATTCATTTTTTTAGAATTTGTAGATGGTTCATCATCTGGTGTTGTTGATGGTGTATCGTGTACATTTTCATTTTCTACTTCAAGAAGCTTTTTAGAAATTTCATCAGCAATTAACAAAAGACCGTTAGTTTATTGGCGTAGGAAAAATGGTTCGATTTGTAGTAATTTTAGTAAAGAATATATTTTTATTGCTCGTTTTTGATTTTAACGATGCTAACAAATTGAAATATCAAAAAATTTAATTTGAAATTCCCGGAAAAAATTTCCCGGGATTAATTTTAAAAAAGTGTCCCGGGATTCCCGGGAATTCTTTCCCGCGTAGAAACTCTAGTTGTGTTTCTTTCTCAAAAGATACACAAAGGCCCAATTAGACGTGACATAACCATAACAAAACTGTATTACCAAAACGACATAAACATACCATACAAACCAATTCAATTTTGGTTTCTATATTCGCCACGTCTAATTTGAGTTTAAATGTCCAATTAGAGGTGAGATAACCATAATGCCACAGCCGTAGTAGCGGCGAATTTTGAAACCATAATTAAATTGCTTTGTATGGTATGTTTATGTCGATTTGGTAATACAGTCGCTATGGTAATACAGTTTTGGCATGGTTATGTCACGTCTAATTGGAGCTTAACTCACAACATAAAAACTGGCACCACCAACTAGGTTCTGCTAACAACTGACATAATTGAACGTGAGAAAGTTGTATGTTAACAAATATGAAAGAAAATTGAAAAAGCGTACGTCTCGCAGACGTACCTTATCTATCTAGGGTTAATGATAGCGTATTTTTATTGTTTTATATGTATGGTATTTTTGACAGCTCATCATATATAAACAGTTGTTATGTATTAGATTTCTCACAACAACTGTAGCATAACATTAACATATGTGAAACTTTTAATAAAAAATTATAAAAATTACATTTCAGCCGGTATCTCATGAATAAATGCTTCAATGTTGTCTTCCAATGCGTCAATTGAAGCGGGCATGTGTGTATAGACATGAGCTTTAACATAGCCCCACAAAAAGGCGTTAAATCTATGACCAGTCCCAAACGTGAAAAAAATGTTTACCGAACTCGCCTCTCAATAAGTCCACTGTTAAGCGTGCTGTGTGGCATGTGGCACCGTCTTGTTGAAACCACATGTCATGCAAGTCAAGCTCTTGCATTTTGGGCAAACAAATGCTGAATATCATCTTACGGTAGCGCTCACCATTCACAGTTACGTTTCGATTCGCATCATCTTTGAAGAAGTACGGTCCAATGATGCCACCAGCCCATAAACCGCACCAAACTGTGACTTTTTCTGGATGCATTGGTAGCTCTTGCAATGCTTCTGGCTGATCTTTACTCCAAAATCGGCAATTCTGCTTATTAACATACCCATTGAGCCAAAAATGAGCTTCGTCGCTGAACACAAGAAGCGCGCGATGAACTTTCTTAAAAGAGCACGCATTTTGATAATAAAATTCAATAATTTGCAAGCGTTGTTCGTTTGTAAGACGATTCATGGTTAAATTATAGACCAAACTGGAGATGTTTGACAGTGAAACAAAACACGAAACGTGCGTCAGCTGTTTAAACCAGTGTTGCCAAAAAGATAATAGCAAAAAAATCACCCGATATAATTTTGTCAACTGTTGATAGTACTGGACGAAAGTTTTGCATATTGTTAGTTCCTACTGATTTTGGTATTGGAATTATCTTTTGTATTTTTAAAACATCCGGATATTTTCCTGCTTCAATCATATTGTTAAAATTTTTTTTTAATTTTTTCAGAAATAGTAGAATTGAAACCAAGAAAATCGATTTATACCTTCTATTTTATGTTTAAACATTTTTCTGAGTATATTTACCTACAACATATTTCAATTCAAAGAAAAACTCTAAAACAATGTATGAAAAGTACCCTTAATTGAAATTTAATAAACGAGTCCTCGTAAGTTAACGAGAAAAAATTATTTAAGAAGAGTTCATCTATTAAACCTCCATTGCTGGTTTTTGTTTTGTTTAAATTTATCACTGATTTATGTTGGCTTTTTTATAGAAAACTTTTTAAAGACAAGCAAAAAAAAATTTAAAAGAACAAAAAACTTGTACAATACAAATTGTTGTTGAGTTCGAAACAGAAAAAAACAAAGAAATGTTTTTACATTTTATTTTTTATAAAACTTTGAAATGTCATTAAATTCATGTTAAATTTGTGCTTAAAGTGAAAGCAGTTTATTCGGAATTTTTTAGCAGTTATTTGTTATCCTGTTCAGTATTTCTGCTTTATTGAAATTTTGGAAAAAAGAGTAATGTTGGCTGCAAAAATAAAATATTTATTTGAATATATTCAGCTACATCCATACATACAAACATATTTACATGCATACCCAACAAACACGGAGGTTTGATTTCAAATTGCAAATGATTTGATATCAAACGTTTGCTCAAACGTTTGATAATGATTGGATAATCATTTGAAAATCATAGCGTTCTCAACAAAAAGGGGAAATTATTTTCAAATTGACAAATGCCTTTATTTTCAACTTGCTTTCAAACGTAATTCTCAAATCTTTTTCAAATGTGGATTATAATACAATGTGGAATATAAATAAAAATATTTTATTATTTTTTTAATTTAAATTTATAATTTATTTAAATAAACTGTGAGATAAACATTCGGCACCATAGTTAAAAGATGAAATAGTGTTCTTTCCGTCCTCTGATTCTTGGAAAGACAAACTACTTGGCTCCCTTTTATTTTGAGGATTGTAGTACCGCGATCGTTCAACAAACTTTCTTCACTTTCCCGTTTAATTTTCCTTTTTTTCGTTTTTTAATCATTGCTATTACTCACAAATAATTTTTATTTTTCACAAGAAATAAGCTGTTCACTTTATTATAAAAATTTATTTTTAATAGTAAAACACATGTAACCACAAAGTAAAGAATGTAACTTTAATCGCCATTTTTAATGATTACATTTATTTTTCGCTTTAGTATTGCCAAGTTTATTTTTGATTTGAATTTAACATTTGACAAACATTTGAAATCAAATTGATAACACATTTGATATCAAATGTTTATTTTCAAATCATTATCAATTTGAATTTCAATGTTAAATCAAACAATTGAAAAACCTTTGAGAATTGTGTTTGATGCCAAATGATAAAGTCATTTCACATCAAAGGTTTGACTTCGTGTTTGTTGGGTACATCTGTATGTGGATGTAAGTATAATGTGTTTACAAATGACACCATAATTGTAAATCAATTAAAAGAACATTTGCTTTATATAGAATATGTTGAAAAAAAAGAAAGAAAAACAATAGAATAGAATAAATTTAAGAGTAGTTTCTAAGGAATGGCATAATTTGGAAAAAATTTAAAAATTCGTTTTTATAGCAGAGCTGTATTCAAGTTGAAGTTTTTCTATTTGTATAATATAGTCAGTCCTTGAGCCTGCTACAAATTCGGGATTGAATATTGCAAATCGTACTTGAATCAATCTTTCTGTACTTAATTCAAGAAAATTCGCACTCACCGTACTATTAATACCGCTTCGTATTTATTTTAGTACGGATGGATTGATTTTTCTTTTGAGTGTAAGTCAGTAGGTAATTTACAAAGTGTTCTGTTGTGTCATATTGGCTGTACATGATATAATTTTATGAACAAACTACAAACTAACAAACTACCTTAAAGGAAAAGATATAAGCTTTCTTTTAAGCTAAAAAAAACATTCCCGTTAAGAAAAAATAAAAAAAAAAAATTTTAAAATTTAAAAAAAAAAACAAAAAAAAAATTTCCAAAGATTGATCAAATTGATTGATTGACTTGGGACAAATTTTGCTAACACCAATAGGTAATAAGTAACGTGGATGAGAAAAAACACCTGTATGGCCAAAATGTCGAACTCAGATACTATTCAATCGGATACATCGATTTAAAAATTGGTTCACTTGACATGAAATGCCCCACATACGCACACGATATCAAATGTGAAGATGAATCTGATGAGGTTGTATATGACCCAAATGAGGAACTTCTTGGTCGAAATTTAGAAGAGTATTTATTTCTTCAAATAAAAAGTGCGGGACGGAAATTACTTGTTGGCTGCGTATATAGGCCAAATAGTAGTATATGTATGAAACGTTTTTTTAAAAACCTTGAAATTTTAACACCCTGTTACGATGATGTCATAATTGCAGGAGATTTCAACTCCAATATCTTGGTTGATTCTCATTTAACCAATGCAATGATTTCTCTTGGGCTTTTTTCTCCAAACTTAAGTTTAGCTACACATTTTACTACAACAAATAGTACACTACTGGATTTGTTTTTCGTCGATGATAAATCAAAAACACATATTTATGACCAACTCAGTGCGTCCTGTTTTTCTAAACATGACCTTATATTCATGTCGTATGATTTTCAATTACACGTGCAAGAACAAGCAGTAAGTTTTCGTGATTTCAAAAACATTAATTATGTAATTCTAGAGGAGGAATTTTTTAAGATTGATTGGAACCTTTTATATTACTTGATCTCTGTAGATGATCAGCTGCTTTTTTTAGAAGAAAACATAGTTAATCTTTTTAATATTGCTGTACCACTCAAAACGAGAATTATTAGTAAGAGAAAAAAACCTTGGTTTTCCACCTCCATAAGAGATTCAATTGCTCGTCGAGATTTTGCATACGGTCGATGGAAGCGTTTTAAAACTTCGCAACTGCTCAATGAGTTCAAAATTGCACGAAGGCTGACTAGCAGGTTAATTAAAAAAGCAAAATCTGATTTCTATGCCTCGAAATTTTCCTCAGCAATAGGTTCAAAACAAAATTGGAATACCATTCGCGAAATCGGTGTCGGTAAGGTTAAGAGTCAAGAACCCTGTAAAATAGACGTAGATACACTAAATGAAAAATTTGTTGAAGTTCCAATGGTAGATCCAGATCGTACTTACTATCAGATTCTCGATGATTCTGAAAATGGAAGATTTTCCTTCAGTGGCATAACTCAAAACGATGTTTTGTCTAGTTGCTTATCAATAAAGTCTAATGCCGTTGGCTCAGATGGAATACACCCTAAATTCTTCCGTATGTTATTACCACAACTACTATCACATATTACCTTTATATTTAACAGGATTTTAACATCTAGTTATTATCCTGCTAAATGGAAAAAGACTAAAATCATACCTATACTTAAGACAACATCTGATTACAGACCGATAGCAATTTTGCCGTTTCTCTCGAAGGCATTTGAACGTATTATCCATAATCAAGTAACATTATTTTTGGATAACAATAGACTACTAAATGAAAGGCAATCTGGCTTTCGTAGAAAGCACAGTTGCATTACGGCCCTTGTAGATGTTGCGGAGGATATCAGAAAACAGGTGGATACTAAAAAGATTTCTTTTTTAGTTCTTTTGGATCATTCCAAAGCATTTGATACTGTGGAGCCTGATATTTTATGTTATAAATTGAAAAATATGTTTAAATTTTCTTTAAATGCCACACGTCTTATAGCGTCCTATCTAACGAATAGATGCCAGTATGTTGAAACAAATAATAAGCAATCTAACTGCTTACCAGTGATTAGAGGCGTTCCTCAGGGATCGATTATAGGCCCACTTTTGTTTTCATTGTACTCTAACGATCTACCGCTTACTGTGGAACAATGTAAGGTTAGAATGTATGCTGATGATGTCCAGCTTTATATAAGTTGCAATGTTGATAATATTGATCAATGTGTCATTACCCTTAATCAGGAATTGCATCGTGTTTACTTGTGGGCTACAGCTAACGGGCTGGGTATAAATCCAAAAAAATCCAAATGTATCATCATTCAAAAGCGAATATCGAAAATACAACTAACACCAATTATAGAAATCAATAATCAACCAATAGAAATTGTTAACTCTGCAAAAAACCTTGGAATATATTTTAACAGTTCCCTCACATGGTCTGACCATATAAATTATGCCTGTGGGCGTACCTTTTCTATGCTGAGAACGCTTTGGCAATCTCAATACTGTATACCCATTAATATAAGAGCACTTCTAGCTAAAACGTATTTCATACCCATATTATTGTATGGATGTGAACTTTTTGGAAATTGTGATGATCATAGTAAGAAAAAACTTACTAAAACATTATACGGTATGTGTTTGGTCTAAAACGATATGGCAGCACTGCAGCTTTTGTGAAACGGTTATATGGCATTTGTTTTGATGACTTAATAAAAACTAGAGTTCTTATCTTTTTGCATAAGGTTATATACACTCATCAACCCGAACATCTTTATGAACGATTGGTTTTCTCAGGATCAACCAGAGGCCGAAGATTAATATTATTTCGTCACCACAGCCTTATGTCTGAATGGCAATTCTTTATCTATGCAACCCGTCTTTGGAACTTAATTCCTCATAGCTCTCAATTGATTAGTAACGCACAATTGTTTAAAAAAGACATAATTTTGCATTTTTCTACTCGAGGTTCATAATTAATTTTGTTTTCTTTTTGCATATTGTTTCACATGTGGATAAATATATGAATGTTTTTAAATATATTTTTTCTTTATTCTTTTTTATTATTTTCTTTATTCTGTTTTATTATATTCCTTATTCTTTATATATATATATATATATATATATATATATATATATATATATATATATATTTTTTCTTTTTATTATTATTGTAATTTATGTTTAAGAAAATTTAAAAATTTTTTTTTTAATTATTTCTCGTTATATTGTATAACATATACTCAGTCCTATACTGTAATATTAGACTTTAAGTCTTGTGTATGGGACAACAAATAAATAAATAAATAAATAAAATAAATAAATATCGAGCAAAATTTATCGAAATTATTTATTTTGGTATCATGAAACTCGATATCGAATGCAATGTATAGAATTTGAAATAATAGCATTCGATATCGAGTAACTCGACATTATATTTATCGAGTTTTCATTCGATACGTGTGAGTGTTAGTGAAAAGGGGTAAGTGTATTGAGTTTTTCGAACTTGTACTTGCATGTGGAAACGGATATGTATTTTATTTCTGTAAAAAATTCTTTGATGCATAAAAGGGTCTTCGTTCAAGTGCCATGTAGACAAAAATTATTGAAAAAAAAATTCTGAAAGAACTGAACACATGTACCTACATTGTTTTTGATCAAGCTTGCCACATTAATCGATTAATATTCATTTTGACGACTTTTGCCTCTAAATTATCGAAGTGCCTATTTTTGGATAAACACTTACAACACGGTAATTTTTGGTTTGTTTCATATAAATTATTAATTTTGGGTAACTTGTTACACTGCAAAGAGACAACTGTTATTAATGCAGCGCTTACTTAAGGAAAAAATGGTTATATTTATTCCATATATGCAGTGTTTGTATTGTGTGTCTTACCCAACAAAAACATTTAAAAAAATATACAGTAGACTGGTCGCAATTTTTTTTTTTTTTTTTTTAATTTAAGTGTTTGCGTTGCTCAAAATATGAGGTTTGGTGTAAGAAATCATGATCTAATTTTTCAGGTCAATCCGACGGTGCCTAGCCGTGCCGAGTGGGGCCCAAAGCTCCCCATATTATAAAAAAAAACATATTTTCTATTCTAGGAAACTATAATTTTGTATTAATTTATGAATATAGTTATGTTTGTATATTGTTTTTTTATGTTCCCAATTCAAATTTTTTGTTTAACTTGGACAAACTTAAGTTTTCATATATCCAATGAAAATTTTTAACGTAATTACGAAATCTAATGAAGCGATTTTAACGGAAATACTTCATTATAACTATGAAATTTCATTTAGACAATGAAAATTTTCATTTACCCAAGGAAATTTTTTTTATGAAAATGATTCATTAAATATACGAAGCATTTTTCTTTCAGCCATAGGTTCTTAAAGAGAACTTTAGGACGAACCTATTGGTATATGACAGTATAGGTCTCCGTTGACTTTAATGTGGAGAGTTTTTAAGCTAAAATTTTATGGATAACAGCTATTTACGGTCGCTTCAATTTACCCTTAAGAACAAAATATTCATATGTTTTTTTTAATTAACTAAATTTTATTTATAATAGGCTTATTTTTATCGATTTTTTTTTAAAGCATTTGGTAATGGTTAATTGTTTTGCTTTGCTATTTTGGTCATTAAAAATATGCTTTGTTGTGTTTAAAATAGTAATTTAAATAACCGAATTTTTTAAATTTAATTTTCGATTTGTTTTTGAAAGTATGCTGAATTCTTACCAAAACATACTGACACCCCTGGTTGGGACCGTATACAAATTTTTATAAACTCTTATTTTCATCAGCCGCCAACAATATTTTAACCCTACGGTCAATAACCAACAAAATATACGTTAGTCAATAACCGGGTACCCCGGTACCCCTTTGCAGATTTTTGCACTTTTGCATTAGAAAATATTGTTTTTCGTCCAATCACATATTGATAGTGTTGCAAAATAAGTCAATAATTATTTTCCGTGTATAAAAATAATCAAATTATGTAGATTTTTGTTTTAAATCGCTACGCTTCACTTTGTCGTCTCAAAGCCATTTGTAGCTATCAAAAGAAGTTGCTAAAGTAAACACATAGCAATTTTTTTGTTCTACTTTGATTACGGTGCTTTGTTAAAATTTTTATAGCTTTTAAATACTTAAAGCATTTGCTTGTTGCTCATACATATGCATGTAGATCGGCTTATAGAAGTATCGCTACTACCCTTGTAGGTATAATAGAGAAATAATTGAGAGAGTTTCAGCACAACATTTTATAGTGCTTGTGGAGTTTTAATTTAAAATAAGTTAAAAACGTCGCCTAAAGTGAAGTTTCTATCATAAAGCCAAACATTTATCAGATGAAACAAAGGTAAGTATAACTGATCTATTTTTGACGATATCGCAGATGATGAACAGTTGTCTGAAAGAGTAGACGGTGAAACACCATATGCTGGAAATATAATCTGTCTAATGCTGATATTTACGATGAGTCTTCAGTTGAAAATTATGACCAAGTAAATATTTTGCCGTGTGGCAAAAGCACAATTTGTTATCCCATAAAAACTAAAAGTCTTAATATTCTACGGCAACGTTGTGGGCCTGCACGTTCAACGGAATGGCTTTCAAAAGCTCAAACTTGAAAGTAAATATGGTGGACATAATAGTGCGTCAGACAAACAAAAAAGCAGATGCCACATATGCAGTCTATATTGGAACTAACCCAACAAAACCACGACTTAATTGGAAATATGTAACAGTAAATGAAATATATGCCTTTACTGACATTTAAATAATGAAAGGTGCAAATCATTCATGTAATGATAATACGAAATATTTATGTGCCATCACATCTTATTCTCTATGTCGAGTAACAATGACCATTACCAGATTCTTGTCACTGCGACGTTTCCTTCGATTTGACGATGTAAACATCCTGTGAATGCGAATGTGAAACAGCCTAATTAGAGATTAAAGTTTTGTGTATTTGTGATACAAAAAACTCCTAACCGGTCGATGGCCAACTATATACCGGGAAATCACCAATGGGTCCTGAGATACGACAAGAAAAAAGAATGATTAAGGATCTAACAGGTCCTTTCCATGACAGTTGGCGCACCATCACAATAGATAATTTTTTTACCACTCTTGATTTAGCGGAACATTAAAATTAAATGCTGTCAACGCACAGTGGCGCCATTTGTGTTTTTTCGTTGCAAAAATCATATCTTTTGAACCGAATAAGATAATTGAACATTTTAAACAGCATATGATAGATAACTGTTCAGCCTATGAAATGAGCGTTTGGAAAGGGTGCTACGCTTTGTATGGGCCTACTTATGGGTTATCAAAGTTAAAATTAGTAGAAAAATCAATTTTATGGTAACTAAAAAAAATTATTTTTACATTTTTAGATTGTTTTTATTTTTTTCTTTAGGTCTTTATGTTTTAAATTATTACCCAACAAATTAAAAAAAAAATAATTCGGAAGATGCTGCCAACATGTTGAAGAGGTCCTCATTTTGCCTTGAATGTGTTCTGCAATCTATATTTTTTTTTATAAAATTTGTTAGGAGACTCCTGTGCTTCTTCAGAAAGCTCTCCAATTGGCAAAGACTGGTACTCAATTATATCTTTGCCATGCGCCAATATTTTATGGACGGTCGGGGTCAAGTTCTTCTGTGGATACATTTCTGCTAAAAGAGATGCAGTTTTCGACGCATATTCTCCATATTTTGTAGAATTTACATTTTCTTTGCAGTTTAAAACATCCAAGATCGTTCCCAATCTTTCCACGATTTGATTGTCAATTCCAGTGATTCTAGTTACTGCCTCATCATTTTCAAAAAATCTCCTAGAAGTGTTTCCATCGTTTGAGTTACCGTATCCGTGCTTGGGACAGTCTACTTTTAGTCCAACTTGTTTAAAAAAAGCATCCTGTATTTGCTTCCTTCTGATCTTTTCCTTATCCTTTATTGATGTATTTTCATCGAAGTTTTCCACCTCTTGTGGTAGGGTATACGCCAGTTTTAGCAAGAATTCCATAGACCCTATCCTTGCGTGCAATGGTGACATTCCATATTCGTAATTCTCCTCATTTGTAGAATCGTTTAAATTACCAAAGTTCTTCTGACTCTTTTTGCAAATCGGGCATGACATTGTTGAGGTTGTTCCTGTCAGTTCGTTTACGACTTTTCCGTCAACCATGGTCAGGTGGAACTCGTACTTGCATTCAATATATTTTCCTTCTCCAATTTGCAGCTTTGTAGGCTTAATCTTGCTTATTTGTTCTTCAATGTCCTTCACCGTGGTCCTTATGAGTTCTGCCGATTCCCTTGCAAACTGAAACATTATTGGTCGGCAATAATGCACTGATGACGGACGTGGATTTTTCCAGTGTAGGGAAACATCAGATTTTAGCCGCAAAGGAACAACAGATGCCATTAACATATTTCCGTTCGATATTGTAGCGTCAACGGAAGATATCCTTTGCTTATAAACGCTTTGCCCGGATAATCCATCGCAGCCCCATTTGCTGATCAATGTCAACTTCTCAGGAAGAATTTTCACTTCATTTTCAGGAAGACTCTCCAACAATCGTTTTGCTGTATGGTCCATGAGATCCTGCAGATTGGCTTTCGCAGACACTTCTGTAAACTCCGTATGCAGTGGTCGTGAATTTATTTTGGCTTGCGTAACATGCTTGTATCCGGGTAAAACGTCAGCGCCGTGTCGCGTTAAAGATGCCCGTAGTTTCTCATAATTCTCTTTGGAAAGTTCTAAGTCCATAATTAAGGCCAACCCTTCTTCGGAACCATACTTTTTAATGTGTGCGTTTGTGGGCGTGGGAATGCTTTCCTTAATCATTTTTAGTCGCAGTGGGCTTGCATCAGCAACAGATTTGGCTATCTGCGGCCTCACTCTTTCACTATCCTTTGTATATTTAATAGACAGCGCGTCCGATAAATGCTTCGTGGTCAAGTCATTGGTGGCATCGGCAAGTTTCCTCTTTCTTGTAAAAATTTAACACTCCTCAATACCTTTTTTGGCCTTCCTTTTGCTCCTCTGGTTGATGTGGTGGGTTTATCTACTGCCAATATATCCAGGATGGTGTCTTCATTAAGCCAGTCCTCGTATTTCGAGTTCTGAATGGTTCGATTAGATTTCACCCATTTTGCCTTAATATTTGCATATATCAGATAAAAGTATTTTTTATAATTTCGCTTCCCTCAATATTTCCGTATAAGCTATCAAGTTCTTCTTAAGCAGCTTCCGTGAAAAACTTTGGTGTGGTTGACTTTGTAAACAGTTCAAATAATTTTAAATTGTTCAACGCCATGTTTTCAGTACTTAAATTGTTTAATGGCTTCAGTAATTGTTGCGCCAACTCTCAGTCGTAGATTAATCCAGGTATTATGCTTATTTTGCAATATATAGGCTTATGCTACCATGCCTAAAAATTTACCTGTTCCCTGCATACATATGGATTTAGGCTGAATAATGCAATTTTGATATTATGCACGTGTCCAAATAAGATTTGTGCCTACCTGTAGGGACCATAAGTCAATGTTGTTCTTGACCATTTGTACGCCAAAGTATTGTTTAAGTGAGGTACGTACGTGCTAATGTCAATGAGTAGTTTTTTTCAAACTATTAGATCAAACTACTGTCAGTCAAAACATATAAGGGATGGACGCCATACAATTTCTGCAACCATGTCTTTTTAACCTTTTTTACCTCCAGAAGCCAAACGGGCACGTACGGGCAGATAAAACCTTTTGAATTATGTAAAGAAATATTCAAAGAACAGGTTTTGCAAATATGGAAACAATATAAAAAAATATAGATATTTTTTATTTTCCGTCAAAGTTGAAAAATAGTGAAAAAACGGATAGTTTTTAAATAGTGATTTACCAGGAGAAACACAAAGCAAACAGTTAATTTTTTTTTATCATTATATATTTAATAATTACATCAATCAATACAAACAAAAAATAAGGCGATTCGTTACCTATTTTTCGTGATATTACACCTGAAATCGTAACAAATTGACTAAAAATTGTGTGTTTTTTTGAAAACCGAAAGTCGGTTAACTTTGAACGGTTATATCTTCTAAACCAAAAATGTGATATTATTAAGAGTGGCATATTTGAAATCGTTGAAAAGTTTCCTATAACATGGGTTTATTCAAAACTTCTTCGGCGCTCATGAAAATTTTGATTTTTGCAACCTCGTTTGCTCTACGGGCGTCACTGTGCAACGCCAGTCGATAACCACAAATATAACATTTGAACAATAAAAAGTTGTTAAAAAAACAAATTTATATGTTTTATCGATCAAATTCAAAATAACCGTGGTAATTTGTAAGGAAAAACAAAAAAAAAAAAAACTTGCAGGGGTACAGCGGCACCCGGCCATTGACTCGCGCAGGTGTCGAATGTTAAACGGTTTTAAACAAAGATATGGCTATATATATGTATATATTTTTTTTCTTTTATAATGTTTTTTAAGTCCTAAATAGCGATGACTTGGAGTTTCATCGCCTCATCTTCATTGTGAAAGATTTGGGAGCATTTTTAAGTTGAAAAAGTTACCCGGGTACCCGGTTATTGACCGTAGGGTTAATATACAACAGATAACCACAGATAGGTATTGAAGAAATACTTATCGTACCAACACATATTTGCAAGCAAACAAAAAAAAAGATTTGACATACTCAATCCAATGCCATAAACAACTGTTTTTGTTTTTAAGAAATGGTGAGTGGGCAAAAGCAAAACCATACAATATCAGTTACACTCATTCACTCATTTATATCATTACTAACAGACACACATCTGCACACAAAAGAAATATCAATCCATCCGCACTCAAATCAATCCGAAGCGGTAGGATGAGTACGGATTTTCTTGAATCAAGTGTAGAAAGATTGATTCAAGTACGAATTTTCAATCGCAAAATACTTAAATTATCCATATTCTCAAAATGCGCTTGATTCAAGAATTACAAAATTGTTTTAATTCGAATCCGTTCTTAAAATAATCCGAAAATGAGATTGATTTAAGTAAAACTAAGATTGAACCAATCTCAAAAAGCGCTTGATTCAAGTATTTTAAAGCTGATTTTATCCCGTGCTTGAAAAAATCCAAATTAGAAAGACAAAATTCTTATGATTGATTTACTTACCCGTTTTACATTTTACAGAATGATAAAACACCAACACAATGCCCAATATGGTTTTTACTTTAGAAATCTTATCTTCATATTTAACCAAAAATATAAACTAAATGAGAAGCAATAGTTCAAATTTAGTTTTTTAACCCTACAAATGAGTCTTCATGCGTAAGCCGGAGGGTTAAACACAACGAAAAGCTTATGTGCTGTTACGTTACGAATTGTTAAAACTTATTAATATTTAGTAGTTATTATTCATAGAAAATTGTTCAAATTAATTTTATTTAAAGCCAAAAATTTTAAGTATTATTAAAGCACTTAAAAGCTCATCAGAGTTCTATTTCTAATCCTTGTTGAAATGTATAATACCTGCTACCGAAAACGTGCTCTCGCTTTCTACAGACGTTGGTTTTATAGTAAGAAGCGCATTATACAAAGATTATAAATTTGTTAGCCTGTTACCCGTGACTTCATAGAGTTTAAATTCTTTTTTTAAGATATTTACAGGCTTTTGTATTTTTTACATTAATTTTTTTAGAATTTGTAGATGGTTCATCATCTGGTGTTGGTGATGGTGTATCGTGTACATTTTCATTTTCTACTTCAAGAAGCTTTCATCGGCAATTAACAAAAGACCGTTAGTTTATTGGCGTAGGAAAAATGGTTCGATTTGTAGTAATTTTAGTAAAGAATATATTTTTATTGCTCGTTTTTGATTTTAACGATGCTAACAAATTGATATATCAAAAAATTTAATTTGAAATTCCCGGAAAAATTTTCCCGGGATTAATTTTAAAAAAGTGTCCCGGGATTCCCGCGAATTCTTTCCCGCGTAGAAACTCTACTTATCTGTTAATTTTTAAAAATTTCTTTTACAGTTTTACCAAGCCGGCATTTTTGTTTTTTTTTTTTTTATCAATACAGTCAAATCCCGATAATTCGCACCCCGATAAATCGCAATTCCCGATAATTCGTAATAAACTGTCGGTCCCTTGAAAAAATCTCGTTAATTCGTAAAATTTCCATTAATTTTGGTCTCCTCGCTAATTCGTATTTTTTTTTCAAATAAAATCTTCTTTTCCTCTTATAAATCGTAATTGTTTGCTAACTACCACTTATAATTCGTAATAAAAACAATTGAAACATGGAAAGGATGACTTTTTTGTTTACCGATATTTTTGTTTTGCGTGGGTTTTTGCTTTTGCTTGTGTGTGTTTTTAATTTTTTGAAGATCAGTTGGTTAAATGATTAATTTTATATATATATCAATACTTTTTTGCTCTTTTTATTGTCTAAGTAAATAAATTGAAAACCCCCGTTAATTCATATTTATTTTCTTTTAACCCCGTTAAATCGAAACCCCGCTAAATCGAAAACCCCTATAATTCGTAAGAAATGGCCGGTCCCTTGCTATTACGAATTATCGAGATTCTACTGTTTATAAAATATTTTCTTGTACAAGTAGTAACAATTTTGGCACTATGTATATGGAAAAACCAAAATGCATCAATAAAAAGTACATAGTTAGATTTTGAGTAGAAATAGATTTTGCTTTGTATGGGAAATCTTGTTAAATTCAACCAGAATTTGATCGAAATCACGTATGTTAGTGCTTGATTTCGTTGCAGTGTAAATTATTAAAAACTACAATTATTTTAAAAACTTACCTTTTCTGCTGTCGTATTTAAATCGGATTGTTTCCATAAAATATTATTCGATTTTATCGAACTGCGGTCTTTAACATTATTTACGATTCTAACAGAGCGCACACGAAGCTAAAATGAGAAGCGAAACAAAATTAAAAAAGTTATATTAAAAACAAATTCAATAATAAAACAAGTTAGAGAGCTATATTCGGCTGTGCCGAATCTTTGATACCCTCCACCGACAGTTCGTGACGATTTCTTATTAATTATGGTTTTAGGCGACTTAACTGTTTTCCGGCAGTAGGGTTTCTATTGGGCCTAGGGTAAATTATGTACCGATCTTCACGAAATTTCACAGTATCATTTATAGTACTATAAAACTGTCACGAGCAAAAATTTGTTATGATTGCATTATTTTTTACGGTTTTAGGCGTACTAAACTGTTTTCCGGGAGTAGTGTTTATATGGGGCTTAGGGTAAATTATGGACGGATCTTCACGAAATTTAACAGCGTGATTTCCAGTCAAATAAAACAAATTTTTGCAAACTTAATATACCCTCTTCACAACTAATTGTGGTGGAGGGTATAACAAGTAAAAAAATAAAGTAGGTCAAGCCCGCGCTTTAAACCTTTAAACACTTGATTTTTTATACCCTCCACCACAATTAGTTGTGAAGAGGGTATATTAAGTTTGTCATTCCGTGTGAAACTTTTTTATTATTTATCTCAGACCCCATAAAGTATATATATTCTGGGTCCTTGAGTAATTCTAAGTCGATTTAGCCATGTCCGTCTGTTGAAAACACGCTCACTTTCAAACAACTTAAAAGAAATGAACAAACTTGGTGCCAAATAGCTTTTACCAATCCTAAGCAGTTTGGGATTGCAATCCAGAAAAATCGGTTCAGTAGGACCAGAGCTATGAATCAAAATGTGGAACCACCACCTAAAAAAATTGATATTTTGTTACAAAAAATAACATAAATGCTGAAACAAGGCACGGAATGAGATAAGATTTTGGAAAAATTTGTTTTATTTGACTGGAAATCACGCTGTTAAATGAAGATCCGTAAATAATTTACCCTAAGCCTCATATAAACACTCCTCCCGGAAAACAGTTTAGTACGCCTAAAACCTTAAAAAATAACGGTAGCGTAACAAAATTTGGTACGTTACTGTTTTTTGGGACTTGAAATAACACTGTGAAATTTCGTGACGATCGGTCCATAATTTACCTTAGGCCCCATATAAACCCTACTACCGGATAACAGTTTAGTACGCCTAAAACCGTAAAAAATAATGCAATCATAACAAATTTTGGCTCGTTACAGTTTTATAGGACTATAAATGATATAAATGATACGGCACATAATTTACCCTAGGCCCCATAGAAACTCACTCCCGGAAAACAGTTTAGTACCCTTAAAACCATAATTAATAATGCTATCATAACAGAAATTGGAACGTCACAGTTTTAAGGGACTAGAAATTACGCTATGAAATTTCGTGATGATCGGTCCATAATTTACAATAGGCCCCATATAAACCCTACTACCGGAAAACAGTTTAGTCGCCTAAAACCATAATTAATAACAAATCGTCACAATTTAAGATAATAATAACATCATACAGATATTACTCCTTAAACATTCGAACTGTCAGTGGAGGGCACAGGGCACAGCCGAATATAGCACTCTAACTTGTTCAATCTTAATTTTAGTCATATTCACTATAAGAAAATAAAGCATTTAATTTGTAATTTTTTTTTTATAATTAAAGATGTTTTATTCTACTATACAGCGATTTAAATGAAACGTTAAAAAATGTTGTCCTCAAGTGCGGTGGCATGTGATAACGTCCAGTGTCATAGTATCCGTGGACACTATGACACACCAAAAAGTGTCACAGTGTTCATGGATTTTATGACACTTTTAAAAGTGTCATAATGTCCATCAGAGCAGTGTCTTACTGTCCACAACATGTTTACAAACTCGAAAGCATAGCCTTCCTTCGACCGGGCGCAAGGCTTCGTTAACAAAAGCTTCTCTGTATAGACGGCCTTCGGCCGGGCGCAAGGATATCCTTCTTTATGTTATAACAGGTACTGGCTTCGCTAACTAAAGCTTCTCTGCGAAATCTGCCTTTCGTTCGGAAACAATGCAGATTTTAGAAGCTTTACTTAGCGAAACCGTTACTTGTTATACCATAAAGGAAAAAATACTTGCGGCCGCTTAAAGGCGGGTTGTGCAGAGAAGCTTTAGTTAGCGAAGCCAACCAATGGCAGACTTAGGATTTTTCGGTACCAATTACCACAGTCTTTATTTCTTTTTATTAAATTTCCAAACTTAAAAGCAGCAAAACCATTTTTAAACAAATTTTAACCATATTATGTTTAATTTAACCAAATCATTGTCACCAACAGCCATATTATGGTTAAATTAGTTTCTTTATAAATAGTTTTGTTGGTTATGACCATAATAAAACATGTTTTTCTCTGCGTGTTCGTAGATCTTTTTTTGTATTTAACTTCTTTAGTAATTATGGACCTAATGACACTTTTAAAAGTGTCATAATGTCCATTTGCAAAGTGTCATAATGCCCGCGGACATTATGACACGTTTAAAAGTGTCGTAGTGTCCATGGACACTATGACACTGGACGTTATGACATATCACCGTTGAAAACATTTTTAAAAAATTTTAAATTGGAGAATTAAAACAGACCCCAAAAATTTCGTCTGTTTTTTGTTTCACTTGAGGACAGGTTAATGCCACCCAAAAAAAAAAAAAAATTTATTCCATGTCTCATAATTTTGACTGTTTTGAATAAAAAAAATTATATTACAGAAATAAATTTCAAACATCTTTAAGGGCCAATAGTGGTCTTGGGCATTATTTCCCTGCAAATAATATTGGACCACCTGATCCATTTTGATAAAATGGACTGGTCCGATGTAATGCAAGCATGGACCATGTCGTTAACCCTTTCGCTACATTGTATCCATTTGGATACACGCAACTGTGTCTGATAGCATTATTTATTAAGGTTTTATGCGTTATATACTGTTTTCCGGGATTATGGCTTATATGGGTTTAAAAGTAAATTATGGTCCGATCTTCGCGAAATTTTACATCATGGTTTCCGCTCGAATAAAACGAATCTTTTAGAATTCCGTGCATTATTCCGTTATTTATATTAGTTTCTTTAACAAACTTTCTTTACCATAACCGAAAGATGTATCCATTTTCAAAAGTGAGTATTGATTGTTATTAGGGCCAATTATAATACAAATCCAAAAAATTGGATTTTTTTAGTAACCCAGCAAAAACTTGTAGCGAAAGGGTTAAAAAGTGTTTGAAGTGAGACGACATGTCTTGGTTTTTTTACGACGTGCTTTCGTTTTTAAACGGCTTCAAAACTAATCCTTTTGAGTATACCATGGACTAGTTTTAAGACTACTCCTTTGTAATCCAAAGCAGGGTTTTATGGTCCTTCCCTAGGACGTCGTAATGTTAAATAGACCATGTTTTTTCATACGTTTGGGTTACTTTTGGACAAGTCCTAGTCCCTTGCGGGCTACTCTTTACACGCGTGTTTGGACTGGTCCTATTATTTTCAGGGTTATTACTGGCAGGGCTGCCAGATAAATTTGTGAGGAAATCGTCAGTTTCCTGAGAAAAAATAAAAAGAATTGTCTTTATCGTTTCGAAAAATCGTCAAAAAAAATCGGACAACTTAAAATTTAGTTTTTTTAAACAAATTTTTGTTCGATTCTTATAAAAAAAAACACATTTACACAAAAGCATAATTACTTCATACTCAGCTTGCGTTTGCAATCGTGTAAGAGCTACTGGGAGTCTCATGAAGAGCGTCTTTGCTCGTCGATGACCGTATTTTTTTTATCGTAGAAGATTCCTTACAAGGGAAAAACTGTAACACGAGTGAAATTATTCCATAGCACAGCGAAAGACGCTTCTTCAATCGTTATGAAATTCGTTTAAGACGTGGGTAAATACTTTCATGTCAAGAATCGTATGAGACTCATGTAGATAGTATTCTCTTAAAACTCGTGAAATGCTCGCCGTAAAATTGATGAAAATATGATTTATATAGAAAGTCGTAAAAGGTTCATTCAATGATGGTTTGACGAAAGATAATCAAAGTGTAACATTGTTGTTTTTGTACTCAGAAAATAATCAAAAATGTTCTTAAGACTTGCATACTACAGCCGTGCCTAAACAAAAGCGGCACGCGTTTTCTAGTTTTTAAATAGAGCTGCCACAACGCTTTGGCATTGGAAAAACCTATTCTGAAAGCTCGTTTAATAGTGAAGTTTGCGCTATTGTTAATTAATAATGGCAATTTAGCCATTTTTTGGTCCATTTAGCGTTCTTATCTCTATTTTTATTCATAATTTGTATGACTCTTGCTTTGGTATGGCATATCAGCGTAAAAACTAAGCGAAAGAAAACGTTCCGGATTCCGTTCTTGTTAAACATTCCAACATTAAAAAACGAAATTGTCAGAAAATGTAATGTTTTATTCAGACTTTGAAAACTGAAAAAAATTTTAGAAAAAAAGATCAGAAAATCGGTACTTTGCTAATTTATGAACGAAAAATCGTCAAATCTGGCAGCCCTGATTACTGGGCTAGTTCTTAACCGATTTTGGGTTTTTATAACTTTTTGAACACATAATTGTATCTTCATTTCGATTAATTGAAAAAAAAAAACTTAAAAAGTGATTTTTTTTTAGGATTTCAGTCACTTGTGACCCATCTAAATATTTTTTTATTTGCCCAAAATTTGTTTTTCATAGTTTTTTAAGGTATACGCATATTTCTAGGGGATGAGACCGAGAGTTTGAAAACTTTTTTTAAGATTACCCTAGTGTTACATACATTGAATAAGTATTTGGGGTATATTTTAAGTATTTTGTATGTCTTTTCTTACTCAGCTGTCGAGAAACGCGAAAATATTCTTGTTCTAAATAGTAGTGAATCATAATTTTGACCAACCTTCAAATATATTATTACTTAATATGTTTTTAAAGTTATTTAAGAATTCTAGTTTCGGGTATACCCATATTTGTTTCGCAGTACATGAGTAGAAAAGATAGTCTATAGTATTGACTCTATACTCTATGTCACAAATATGAGTATACCTAATGGTGAGTATGTAATTACTTTTAAGTACTATTAATTTTCAATCTCTGATTCTTACCGAACGCATACGATCATAAGTGCTGTTATTGTATAAGCTGCTGGCAACTGTTGTTTCACGAAAACTCGACTGATCCCGGACAAAACCATTATTGTTGTAGACATTTTTGCGTATGCAACATAAAACAGCCTTAAATGCTACACGATAACGATGTGACATCACATTATACAAAATGGGATTAATTGTGCTAAAAAACGTATCAAGAAAACCAGAGATAAGAATGTATCACAATTAATTAAAAATTAGTAAAAAGAAAACAATTTAAGAAGAGAAAAAAAATTCAAATTTTGCTCGAACACAAACACTTACCACGTGACATAGTAGGCGAAGCCAGTAATTGAAAACAACCATTCATTAACATCTTGATAATTTGTATAGTTTTTGCCATGGACGTACCATAAACGTTGCATATGAAATGGCAGCCAACAGATAAAGAATGTCAACACAACAGCGGCTGAAAATGATATACGAGTATTTTATTGTACAAAATGAAATAAATACATTTTTGAAATAGTACTTTTTAATTTGATACAGCCATTACAACGTTTGCATGTACATGTCTAACTCATAGACTTATGTATGTACATATACTACTATCTGTACATAAGTAAATATTTACTTGAATAAATATTTGTTTTGAAAACAAAGATTTACATCTAAATAACCTTAATTTGTGAGGGAAGTTTGTTTTGCACTTATTTTCTTCCTCTTTTATTTATTTTTTTTTTTGTGCTTTTAAACAAAAGATAAGACTAAAATAACACTAAAAAGAAAATCATAAAATGTAAGTAAATAGTAAGTTGCCCCGCATTTCTTGAAATTTAATTTTTAAAAAATATACTCTTTCCTTCTTTCCAATCAAACATAACATGAAAACTATTGTTTAAATGTCTATTGAACTAAAGATTTTGCAGTGCCATAGGACAGTCTTCATTCCTAATAATTCAAGCAGCGAAGTATATCATTGCCTCCTAACGAACTACCGGGTAAATATATGTTTACGTCTGTAGTTGTACTTGAATTTACTGAAACAAAAACTTATTGAAATATGTAAATATGTGTTTCATTTATATTCAAAAATCAGTGAGCAAGGGATGAAAGCAATTTAAAAAATTTAAATCTAATTGTATGTATGTATACTAACTTTTACCCGTGACTTCTTTAACATAAAAATTAGGGCAAGATTTAAAGAGAAGGGTTTATCCTAACAAAAATTTCCAGAATTGTTGTGTAGTTTTCTATGTATGTATATCTATACTTATTTTATGATAAAATATTTCTATAGACAACATTATAGGAATTATTATTTTTCGCCAACAAATTTTAACACTCGATTCTCTTGGGCAACCGACATTCAACTTACTATCCAATGAAAAGCAAGGGGTGTCCAAATATGCATATTTCGGCTAATGGACCATATGTATAATCTGTAAACAACAATTATCAAAACTAAAAAAGTACCAATTTTTTTTGTTTTTACATTATAAAAAGTACTCAATATTTAAATCAGGGCTACAAAGAGAAAAACTATCAAAGGTAAAAGAGTAACAGCTTCTCTTCAATTTAGACTCCCAGAAAGTACGCTGTATGTTAATGTAGACTTTTATCTATATGTATATCAAATTTATCAAAAAGAGAAAAAGTACCAATTTTATCCGGATTTTGCTTCTTAGAAAGTACCCTTTATTTTATTCTGGACCATTTGCATTCTGTGTACCAAATTTATTAAAAAAGAAAATGTACCAAGGTAACAATTTTTTTCGACTTATTATCTCTCAGAAACAATTCTATCAGTCATGTCACAGAGAACAATTCCGTTCGGAAACGCAATTCATTCCGTATTTTGGTGCTTCAGAAAATGACGAAAACATTTTTCGGAATGAAACCATTTTTGTTTTCATGAACGGAGTGAGAGTGTACTGTATCTGAATGCCGAACGGAATTGTACTCTGTGACATGGCCCTTTATTTGTATCTTGGCCATAAGCTATCCGTCTCCCAAATTTCATTCAAAATTCATTATGCGGGTTTCGCGTGATTGTGCCACAAACTAACATTCACATTTTTAATATAAGTAGAATAAAAAAGGCCCAAATTATTCATTCATTCATTCCATCTTTCGTTCATTTATTCATTATTTAATTCATTCATTCACACATTAATTCACTCACTCACCTACTGACTTATCAGCGCCCAGCTCAAACGCCTAAATCTAGAGACTTGGAATTCAGTACACAGATAAATTTTTGCATAAACAGATTCACTCAAAAGGATTTTTTTCAAATTAAATCGCTAAAAGAGCAAAACCGCTGGAAATCGAAAACGTAAAACGCAAGAATTAAGAAGTCGTTTTAAATACACTTAATCTAATTTTTGTTATGAAATTGTGTTTAATAGAGAAATATTTGTATGATATTTGTCGTGAAATTCTTTTATTACAGAAAAATTTTTAAAAACGAATTTTAAAATTCTTGCGTTTTACGTTTTCGATTTCCAGCACACCCCTGTAAATACTTGCTATTTTTTGTATTTTTTCTATATTGGAGAACAGTACAAATATATTTGCATAGGAAAACTGACTAAGTGTAAAGAGTATGATTATATCATAAAAAATCTTGAAAAGTCAAACAAATATACATGTGTTATCGATAAATAATCTAAGACTGTCAAAAAAAATATAAAATTTTTTAACTTAAAATTGACATTTCCAGATTAATTGTTAGCACTGTTGCAAATTTTTTTAGTTTTTGATCGAAAGAAACGGGTTTTAACTTTTTTTTTTGCGATTTTTAGCTTTTATGACGTTTTTTTGTGGGGAAAAAACGTATTTTGTTTTTGTATTGTTTGTTTGTATTGTTTGTTTTGTTTACATTTTATCAAATTGTATTTCTTGTTCTTTCTCGCACTTGTTGTTTCATTCAGTCAATCCTAAAAAAATCCAATACAAAAAATAGCAAGTATCATAACACCTTAAGTAAAATTCAAACTGCCGTATTTATAAAAACATTTTTTATTTAATAAAGAGTTAAAAAACAAATTTTATATTGAATAAACGTTTGTTAAAATTTATAAGCGTTTATGAATACGGAGGAAAAAGTATATGAATGCCGTCAAAAAATAAGCTGCCGAATTTTTTTAATACTTTTTTGATAATTGTACTTTTAAGGGTTAAACGTTAGTTATTGTATTTTTAACCTAATTTGTCTTCTAAGGTTTTAAAAATAGGAATAAAATCGAAGTGTTTTCGTTTTAAAAACATCTAGAGTACGTGTTGGTACTTTCTTGATATTCTGACTAATAAATATTCATTGATTTTTGGTACTTTTTCTAAAAACATACTTTTTTTAATTTAAAAAGTTTGAGACTTGAAATTCGGTACCCAGTTCCCATGTTCTGTAACTCTCGCGTCGAGAAACTTTTCGATTGAAATGTGTGAAATGAAACAAAAATGCCATGTATTGAAACAAACAGCTGTTTTTCTCACTAAACTGTGTCTGTAACTTTTTTGGCGAGAACTAGTTGTCACGCAAGGATATTACTCGCCAATTTAGAGAAAAAGTGTGTCTGTAACATTTTCGTGAGAAAAGCTTCCGCGAATAAAATGACGCAAGAAAAAATTTAAGAACTAAAAAACAAATAAAAATGCAAAATATAAAGAATAATAATAATAATATTTTGTTCTTGGCACGTTTTGTCATTGTTTAATTATTTTGCTTTCAACATTTTTATAAGATATACGCATTTTTTCAAAGCTCGTTTGCAAACAACAAACATTAAAGTCGCACTTTACATTATTTGGTATAGCCGACGGTGTATTTTCGCCGCCGTCGTTAAAAATTTTTAAATTTTGGTCGCCGTCAAAGATATGTGTGATTGTCGTTCTCAACGCCTGCAATGTCACATCGGCTTCGAGTGGAATATTATGTCATTTATAAAGTAACGACGAAAACTCCTTTGATAGTTTTCGACACGAGTTACAGACACACCTTTTTCACACTTTTCGAGAAACGATGGAATATTTTGTTTCACATCTTTTCGATGCGAGAAGTTCTCACTATAGTAACAGAACATGGGAACAGGTAAACTTAAAAATCTTTCAACGGCCAATTTCACAAACTAACTATTACTTTAACTTCCAGTTAACAATATGTTTTTGACAGTTAAACTTGTTAGTTAATTATAACTGAACTTGGTGCAATTGCCCATAACTTGTATTTAATTTTTGTTTAACTGACTTTAAGCATTCTAAAGTTCACTCACGCAGAGAAAAAATATGGTTGGGCATGGTTACGGCAACAACACTATGTTTAATGTAACAATATATTGTTGTCGTACACAAATAATTGTTATTTTTATTTAATATCAACAATATTATAGTTACTGTAAACATATCAATGTTTATCGCAATTATGAATTTGAGTATTGTTGACCGAAAAACAATTATTTTTCTAACAACTTAATTATGATAACTTTCTAAACATATTATATTACTCACAGCCATATCATTATATTAAATAGACATAACATGATAACTTTCTATACATTTATCATATTATGTTAAAGATGCAATCAAACTATTTGTACTCTAATCATATTATGTTAGCGCCATTTGCAAAATAATTTTGAAGAAATTGTGTCGTTTTTTTTTATTTGTGAGCGATTAAACAGTTAAAAGATAAAATTCCATAAAAAACACAAGAATACATTCCATAAAAAAAATTAGTTTAAAGAAATTACAAATTAAAATATTAGCGGAGTTCATTCAAGTATCAGTGATGTAATAGGGCAAATGCAAAAAATATCATAGTTTTTTTGTAAAATCCAACAACAAAACACACAGAGATTTCGTTTTATTTTATAAAAGTGCTACGATATTTCTGTGGTTTTTATGGGCAACAGCGTATGTCTTAAAACAAATTGTTCAGGAAAGCCGAAAAACCATTCTAGATCAAATTATGGGCTAGGTATTGCACATTTTAAACTTTGTCATTACGTTAAAAAATCGGAATTGATCCATCTTTTTTCAAAAAAATGTAAAGAGCGTTCAAAATTAGGCAATTTGGCATCAACATCTTAAAATCGAAAAAATGGACACACGCGGTTGCCCATGAAAACCACAGATTTTTCATTTGCTCTTTTGCAAGCCTTATATTGAACTCCGCTATTTGATTAACATTAAGAAAAATTGTAAAAAGCCACAAAATAAAAAATCGATTCAAAAATATTTAAATTTATTTTATATTTTTATGACAGCTATGAAAGCTGCTGTATCATAATATGATTGCTTCTAAATTTATTATGATTAACATGATGATAATATGATTACTTCTTAGCTTATTATGATTAACATGCCAATAATATGATTAATTTCTTAGCTTATTATGATTAACATGACAATAATTTGATTACTTCTTAACTTAGTATGATTAACAATATAATAATATGATTAAGGGAAAAATATTATGATGTAATAGTACGAGTATATTTAGTCATAATATGATTCAATAATAATCTTAATATGGTGACTACAATCATAATATGATTCAATAATAATCTTAATATGGTGACTACAATCATAATTCTTATCATAATATGTTGCTCTTAGAACATGTTTACCACAACCATGTTTTTTCTTTGCGTGCTTGAATTATAGATAATAAATTTAAGACCCCATCGCATAACCCTTTCACGCACTTGTCACTTTTTAGAGCAAATATCTCATTTCTAGCAAAAAAAAAGTAAATACAAGTTACATATTAGTTTTTTTCTTGATTGCTTTAGTTTTGTGCGACACTGTAGAGACTGTACATACATAAGAATTGATATTAACATATAAAATACTTAAATATTTAAATGTTTGTATGAAAATGCTTTAGAACTACAAGCTCCTAGGTTATTTTCCAGTGTCATAGCTAAAGCTTATTATTATCTAGTTGTTATGGAAATAAGCAAAATATCATTTGTCTGATAAAACAGGTGATAGGCATTTAAATGTGGACATAAATAAACAAACAACTTAATGGTAAACATTCAGCTTTATTTCTATAGTTTGCACACAAAAAAAGTTTTTATTAAAGATACTCTTAGATTGTTAGAATAAAATAATCATAAATTCTCGATATAACAGAAACAGAAAAAGATTTGTAACTTCAAAAGATTTGAAATAGAAATACAATTTTTATATATGGCTTTTTTAAAATAAAGTACATTTTATTCAAAAATATTTTTTTTTCAGAAAATTTACCTTTTGATAAAAAACAAAACTTTTAAAAAATGGCAACATTTGAAGAAAGATATACTTTTAAGGAAAAATTGCCTTTTTCTTAAAAAGGTTAAATTTAAATATAAAGTACCTATTTTACCAAATGTACTTTTTCAAGAAAAAAGTATATCGCCCATAACCGGCATAACTCAAAAAATGAAATTTTGGAGAAGCAGAATTGTTCGCTTTGCTTTTCTTTATATTGTGTATTAAATTCATCTTTATATCTTTTATACTTTCCCAGTTTAAAGAGAATGTTTTCTTAGTAGTTAGAGCATATCAAAAACTTTATATGCGTTTATCTCGAAATGGATTTTTTTGAGTTATGCCGGTCTTGCAGCAAATGAGCGATATGTTTTTAAATATTCATACCTACCTTTTTTAAGAAAAATGCCGTATTAAGAAAAAGTGTAGATCTTTAACAATAAACTTTTTTAGAAAAATCTCCTTTTCCAAGAAAATGTTCGTTTCTAAGAAGAACTCAAAAGAAAATAACAACATTGGTGTCAAATTGTTTATAGGTTGCATAAACAGTTTGGAATTGAAATCCAGGAAAGTTGGTACAGTATGATAAGAGTAATGAAACTAACTCTTTTAAAATATTGATAATATTGTTACACAACCTAAGTTCGGCTCATTATTTACTATAAAGTCCACTCCTCACAGCCGAATTAAGCTCTCTCTCTCTTACTTGTTATGAAAACTTTTAAGATAAAATATCGGGTGATTTTTTGGCTATTATCTCTTAGGCAACACTGGCTTAAACAGCTGACTCACGTTTCGTTTTTTGTTTCACTGTCAAACATCTCCAGTTTGGTCTATAATTTAACCATGAATCGTCTTACAAACGAACTACGCTTGCAAATTATTGAATTTTATTATCAAAATGCGTGCTCTGTTAAGAAAGTTCATCTCGCGCTTCTTCCATTTCATGGTCAGCTCATTTTTGGCTCAATAAGCAGAATTGTCGATTTTGGAGTGAAGATCAGCCAGAAGCATTGCAAGAGCTACTAATGCATCCAGAAAAAGACACAGTTTGGTGCGGTTTATGGGCTGGTGGCATCATTGGACCGTACTTCTTCAAAGATGATGCGAATCGTAACGTTACTGTGAATGGTGAGCGCTACCGTGAGATGATATCCAACTTTTTTTTGCCCAACATGCACTTGCATGACATGTGGTCTCAACAAGACGGTGCCACATGCCACACAGCACGCTTAACAATGGATTTATTGAGAGGCGAGTTCGGTGAACATTTTATTTCACGTTTGGGACTGGTCAATTGGACGTCTAGATCGTGCGATTTAACGCCTTTTTGTGGGGCTATGTTAAAGCTCATGTCTATACACACATGCCCGCTTCAATTGATGCATTGGAAGACAACATTGAAGCATTTATTCATGAGACACCGGCCGAAATGTTGGAAAGAGTATGACAAAATTGGACTAAGCGGATGGACCATTTAAGGCGTAGTCACGGTCAACATTTGCATGAAATAATCTTCAAACATTAAATTATATGGACCATACTATCGATTCAAATAAAGATTTCATGAATTTTTCTGAATTTTATGTGTTTTTTTTAAAACTTTCCTATAGCTCTTAAAAAATTACCCATTACCTTTTTATACCCTCCACCGCAATTAGTTGTGAAGAGGGTATATTAAGTTTGTCATTCCGTGTGAAACTTTTTTATTATTCATCTCAGACCCCATAAAGTATATGGGCATTTCCCCAGAATGGTCTACCAGGATGAAAAAATAAAATGTTGATTATCATCATCTTTTATTGTTTATTATTAGAAAAAAATTCTATGTTCTTATAAAATAATGGATTCCTAGCATATCTGACCTGTTTTACTTGAGCAAATTGGGCTGGAAACTGGAAAATTTTATATTTTTCTGTATTTTCTACTTTTAAAGACATTTTATATACTTATTTTACATGCAAGAAATATGTTATGTTTACACTCTTTCTTCATAAATTCTCCATTACAATCAATTGTAAAAGGAGTATTAAGTTTTTTTGTTAAGCAAATTTTAAGACATTTATGGGAAAATGCGTGGAAATAATAATAAAAAAACATATATGTATGAAGGTAAAAAGTGTCACGTGCGTAATGTCACGTGCGTAATTTACAATTTAATTTTTTCTTCGCCAACCCATGCATAGTTGCTTTTGAACAAAACATGATTATAAAGGCCCATTACTAACTTTTATAAAAACATTTTTTCCGAAATAAACACCTCCTACAATTCACTTACTTTCGCACTTTTTCTTACGGTCCTAAAATGCACTTCTATTTTTGTCACGTGAGTAAGTCAACTTTGATTGCATGGCATTTGGGTACCCAGTGCTCAATTTACCATTATATATGTATACTTTTTAGAAAGAACTCATCACAAACAATGTAACGATTCTATAATTCATTCTAAAATTCCAATCCACTTCTATTTTTTTAATATTCAAACACAATAAAACGCGTACAAATGTCGCGTGCATAACCAGAGAAACACCCATATATATTCTGGGTCCTTGAGTAATTCTAAGTCGATTCAGCCATGTCCGTCTGTCTGTCCGTCTGTTGAAAACACGCTCACTTTCGAAAAACTCAAAAGAACTAAACAAGCTGGGTGTCAAATTGCTTGTAGTTATCGTAAGCATTTTGGGATTGAAATTCAGCAAAATCCGTTTAGTAGGATCAGAGCTATGAATCAAAATGTGGAACCACCATCTAAAAAAATGTATAATTTTGTTACAAAAACTAACATAAATGGTGGAATAATGCACAGAATGACAAAAGATTTTGCAAGAACTCGTCTTATTCAGCTGGAAATCACGCTGTAAAATTTGAAAATCGGTCCATAATTTACCCTAGGCCCCATATAAACCCTACTCCCGGAAAACAGTTTTGTACGCCTAAGACCATAGTTAATAATGATATCATAACAAAATTTGGCTCGTTACAGTCTTATAGGACTAGAAATTATACTGTGAAGTTTCGTGAAGATCGGTCCATAATTTACCCTAGGCCCCATATAAAGTTCACTTCTGGAAAACAGTTTAGTACGCATGAAACCGTAAAAAATAATGCTATCATAACAAAATGTGGTATATCAAAGTTTTATAAAACTAGGAAAAAGACTGTGAAATTTCGTGAAGATCGGCCCACAATTTACCCTGGGCCCAATATAAATCCTACTTCCGGAAAACAGTTTAGTACGCCTAAATCCGTAAAAAATAAAGCTCTCATAACAAAATTTGGAACATAAAAGTTTTATAGGACTAGAAATAAGACCGTGAAATTTCGTGAAAATCAGTTCATAATTTACCCCAGGCCCCATATAAACCTTACTCCCGGAAAAGAGCTTGGTTCGCCTAAAAACGTAAAAAATAATGCTATTATAACAAAATTTGGTACATCACAGTTTTATAGAACTAGAAATGACACTGTGAAATTTGGTGAAGATCGGTGCATAACTTTCCATAGGCCTCATTTTAAGCCCACTCTGGTAAAATAATTAAATACGCGGTAAACTTTCCTCCAGTTAAGCTTCATAAGGCCAGAAAAAATGTTATGCAATTTTGTGATATACGGTTCATAATTTACCTTAGATTCCATTTTAGCAGCCTTCTGAAATTCACTGCAAACGATTAAACTAATTGCACCGCTGTATTGAAATTTGTGTTTTTTAATGCCAGAAATAGTTCTGCAGAATTTGGGACGATTGGTTCATAGCTTACCATGGCTTTTATATAATTTGTTCTCCTGAAAATCATTTAAGTTCAGCTTAAACTGAAATTCTACTCAAGCTTTTTAAAATTGATTCTGATTGTCGGTCAATAATTTTATATAGGTCTAAACCGCAACAAATTTTAATGCAGATGTCTGTTTTTACAAAGATTATAATAATAAAAAGACATCATACAGATATTACTCCTAAAACATTCGAAGTGTCGGTGGAGGGTATCAAAGATTCGGCACAGCCGAATATAGCACTCTAACTTGTTAAAAATACATATCGTCGCAGGAATTAAAGAACGCTGTAACTGACAAAACATAAAATGTTCACCAGATCCAAAAAACCTGTATGAAAGAAAGTAGATAAAAATGCATATCACAAAAAATATACAACTTAGGAATATGATTTTAAAAACGTATTTTTATTTTTTTCTCGCTTTCTATATTGGCTGTAAACATTTCCTCTCAAGTCTTTTATTCCCGGTGATTCTGCGGCTTACAGCAAACGATTTTTTTTTGCGTAAGTGAATTTTTTATACCCTCAACCACAATTAGTTGTGGAGAGGGTATACTTAGTTTGTCATTCCGTGTGAAACTTTTTAATTATTCATCTCAGACCCCATAAATTATATATATATATACCTGTCTGTCCGTCTGTTGAACACACGCTCACTTTCGAAAAACTCAAAAGAAATAAAAAAATTGGTGTCAAATTGCTTGTAGCTATCCTAAGCAGTTTGGGATTGAAATCCAGCAAAATCGGTTCGGTAGGATCAGAGCTGTGAATCAAAATGTGGAACCACCACAAAAAAAAACTGATAATTTTGTCACAAAAAGTAACATAAATGGTGGAAAAATGCACGGAATGATATAAGATTTGGCAAAATTCGTTTCATTCGACTGGAAATCACGCTGTAAAAAGTTGTATAGGACTAGAAACAAGTCTGTAAAATTTCGTGAAGATCGGTCTATAATTCACCCTAGGCCCCATATAAACCCCATTACCGTAAAACTGTTTAGTACGCCTAAAATCATAATTAATAGCGCTGTCATAACAAAATTTGGAATTTCACAGTTTTATAAGACTAGAAACAAGTCTGTTAAATTTCGTGAAGATCGGTTCATTATTATAGGCCCCATATAAACCCTACTCCCGGAAAACAGTTTAGTACGCCTAAAGCCGTACAAAATAATGCTATCAGAATAAAATTTAAGACTTCACAGTTTTATATTACAAAAAATCACACTAATAAATTTCGTGATGATCGGTCCATAATTTACTATAGACCTTATATAAAGCCCACTCTGGAAAAGTAATAAAATACGCCTAAAACCGTAGCAGATATAGATATTGCGGTAAACTTTCTTCCAACTTAGCTTCATATGGCCAGAAAAAATTTTATGCAATTTTGTGATATACGGTCCATTATAACCCTTAGATCCCTTTAAATCGAAGCAGTAGTTTTTTCTGCAAAAAATTATGCAAAAAAACTTATTTTAGATTTTTTGTCAGTTACAGCGTTCTTTAATGCTTGCGACGATATGTTTATTCAAAAATATATTTAAAAGAAAAAATTTCTGTTTTTAAAAAAAGTACCCATTGAAGAAAAAGTACATTTTTTAAGAGAAAAATAACTTTTAAAGAATAACGGTCTAATTCATAAAAATTTCTTGTTTCAGCTTTAATGAGTACAATAGTTATCAAACACTTTTTGTTTTATAAACCATTAATAAAAAATCTAATTTATAAACGCTTAATAGGAGTTGATTAACAATTAAACGTTTATATTACTTTTGTATTATTATGTTGGCAACATCATGATATTTTAATTGTAATTTTTGTAATAGTGATGCATACAACTAGGGATGAAACGATACGAGTAAATAAAAATATCATACAACGAACGAATTTTAAGTGAATTTCTGTTTTGTTTTCAATTTAAAATGAATTTCTGTTTTTAAAACGTTATATTTGAATTAATTTTATGTTTTTTTGTTAATAAAATACATATGTATACTATTGAAATAGAAGCGAAATATGTATTTCATATTTCAATATCATTTTTTTACTGCTTTAACTCTGTATGTTCCAAAAGAGATTATACAGCTTTATGTTTAATGAATAATTTTACCAATTTTAACCAGATGTTTTGAAAATAAGACTTCCTAGGTTTTAACAAAACATTTTTAGCCACATATAACTGCCAAAATATTTTAAGTTCAAATGTTTTCATTTACCTGAACATTCTGTTTATATATTGGGCAAAATTTGCGCCGGTTTTTTTTTTTTTTTTTATATGTATGTGCGTACTAATAATGTTTGGGAAATTTTTAAATGTCTTAAATTCTGTCATTAGGATTGCTTCCTCTATAAGAGATGAAGGCATTTTAATTTTTCTATTGCCCTAAGTCACGAGCCACTCTGGCTGAAATACTACACACTGTTGCTTGAGAGAACCCATGAAGATCGGCTGCATCATCTTAAATCTACGAATTGTTTTTTTAACTTCAATTTAATTTGTTATTATCGCTTTTTTGGTAATTGCTAAAATTAGTTTTTAAATTTCTGGCAGGCACATTTTTGCAAAAATTTAGTTTTAAATCAATTCTATATAATAATAGTAACACCCTTTTTTAACATTTAATACTTTTTTTGATGTCTCGAATATATTTAGAGATATCTAGCTCAAGCATTTCCTGATATCCTTAATTTTATAGTTCTCATTGTTTTGCTTCTTTTGTCACTTTTTGTGCTATGAATCAAATTTTCAATGCAAAAGTTAAACCAGTAACCAACAGACGATATACTATGTGGTTTCTACTTTGTGTTTACCTTAACAAATACTATCTATATCTATTTGAAACACATTTTAAAATATAAGTGTAATGAATGGTAAAAAAGAGGTTTACATTATTTGAAATAAATCTTAATAGCTTTTTATATATTATGCAAAAACTTATAACGACTTTAAGTTTTAACAGAGAACATACATAAGTATCTCGCGACCCACATTATTTATTACAAAAAAATCCATCAAGCTGCTTATATTTAAAATTAATTCAAACATTAGTTATCGTTTTTCTAGAAAAAAAAAATTTATGCGTATTAAAATTTTTTATTAAAATAAATAAGAAGATAAAAATGTTTAATTTTTCATGCAGTTATTAAAATTTTATTTTAACAAACATTGAAATATCAGTTTATTAAACGCTTAAAGTAGGGTAAAGGCTACAATAAATATTTCAAATTTATGAAACGTTTATTAAACATTTATAAATACTCTTTTTTCGACTTTTGCTTATTAAAGACTTATAAAGCTGCAATGAAGTGTTTATGAATTAGACTGTAAGTATCTTTCTAAGAAGAAGTACCTTTTTAAGAAAAAGTACCTTTTTAAGAAAAAGTACCTTTTTAAGAAAAAGTACCTTTTTAAGAAAAAGTACATTTTTAAGAAAAAGTACATTTTTAAGAAAAAGTACATTTTTAAGAAAAAGTACCTTTTTAAGAAAAAATACTTTTTTAAGAAAAAGTACCTTTTTAAGAAAAAGTACCTTTTTAAGAAAAAGTTCCTTTTTAAGAATAAGTTCCTTTTTAAGAAAAAGTAGCTTTTTAAGAAAAAGTACCTTTTAAAGAAAAAGTACCTTTTTAAGAAAAAGTACCTTTAT
Organism: Pollenia angustigena; assembly: GCA_930367215.1. Classification (NCBI taxonomy): domain Eukaryota; kingdom Metazoa; phylum Arthropoda; class Insecta; order Diptera; family Polleniidae; genus Pollenia; species Pollenia angustigena. Next base: position 215,895,367 of record OV884058.1, on the reverse strand, counting down.
TAGAAAACATACCTTTTTAAGAAAAGTACCTTTTTAAGAAAAGTACCTTTTTAAGAAAAGTACTTTTTTAAGAAAAGTACCTTTTTAAGAAAAGTACCTTTTAAAGAAAAGTACCTTTTTAAGAAAAGTGCCTTTTTAAGAAAAGTACCTTTTTAAGAAAAGTACCTTTTTAAGAAAAGTACCTTTTTAAGAAAAGTACCTTTTTAAGAAAAGTACCTTTTTAAGAAAAGTACCTTTTTAAGAAAAGTACCTTTTTAAGAAAATTACCTTTTTATGAAAAGTATCTTTTTAAGAAAAGTACCTTTTTAAGAAAAGTACCTTTTTAAGAAAAGTACCTTTTTAAGAAAAGTACCTTTTTAAGAAAAGTACCTTTTTAAGAAAAGTACCTTTTTAAGAAAAGTACCTTTTTAAGAAAAGTACCTTTTTAAGAAAAGTACCTTTTTAAGAAAAGTACCTTTTTAAGAAAAGTACCTTTTTAAGAAAAGTACCTTTTTAAGAAAAGTACCTTTTTAAGAAAAGTACCTTTTTAAGAAAAGTACCTTTTTAAGAAAAGTACCTTTTTAAGAAAAGTACCTTTTTAAGAAAAGTACCTTTTTAAGAAAAGTACCTTTTTAAGAAAAGTACCTTTTTAAGAAAAGTACCTTTTTAAGAAAAGTACCTTTTTAAGTTAATGTCCTTTCTAAGAAAAATTAAATTTAAACTAAATAACTTATTTTTATGAAGAAAAAATCATTAATCTTCAACTTTGGTAGATCGAGAATTAAAAATTTATGTTTCACTATTGACTACCAGCAGTCGTCGATGGCTGTGAGTGTTAAAGGGCAAATCCCTCTGAAGATATTGAGTGGTTGCAAGTGAAACATGTAAGGGCAACTTGTCCGTAAAAGCCTGGGTTCGACTCCAGCTGCAGTCAAGAATAAAAAATTATCAAATAACAATTTTAATTAATTTTCATGTTGTAAAATTCCTTTATCTGAGTTCATACTGCTCATGTCTTATTGACAAGATTCTTACTTTTTCTTCTTTGAACATGAATTGGCGTTCAAATGATTCATGTCATGTTTTATTTGATATTTGAAAACAAAAACAAAATTAAACAACGAATAAGAAAGCAAAACGTAAAGACAGTTCATGCATCTGTGTACTCGTTTCTTTTCCTCTCGTCCCTCTCGCCTATAAAGTAGCAATCTTGCCAATAGGACATGAGCCGTATGAACACAGACTTTCTTCATAAAAATAATTAAATGAAAATAAGCCTTATTAAAATATTAACATTTGGATTAAAAACCATTAATAGTTCAACAAAATATCCACAATACTAATTAAACTTACTGCCTATTTCACGATGTCACTCGAACGTGCAAACCAAAAACAAATTTTTTAATTTTGTTTTTGTTTTATATGTTATTTGTGCGAACGTAAACGTTCGAGTGACATCGTGAAATAGGCAGTTAATTGCTTATTTAGATATTAAAGTTTCGAGAAAAAGTACCTTTACCGAAAAAAGTTGTTTTACTAGAAAATATATAAAAAAATACTATTAATTTGACTTTCATTTATAAAAAAAAGTTGTTTGTAGCTATCCCAAGCAGTTTGGGATTGAAATTCAGCAAAATCGGTTCGGTAGGATTATAGCTGTGAATCAAAATGTGGAACCACCACCTAAAAAATTGATAATTTTGTCACAAAATGTGACATAAATGGTGGAAAAATGCACCATCGTTTAATTCGACTGGAAATCGCGCTTTAAAATTTCGTGAAGATCCGACTATAAATAACCCTAGGCCCCATATCAACCATTCTACCGGAAAACTGTTTAGTACGCCTAAAATCATAATTAATAATGCTGTCATAACAAAATTTGGTACATCACAGTTTTATACGACTAGAAACAAGCCTGTAAAATGTCGTGAAGATCGGTCTCTAATTAACCCTAGGCCCCATATAAACCCCTTCTACCGGAAAACTGTTTAGTACGCCTAAAATCATAATTAATAATGGTATCATAACAAAATTTAGTACATCACAATTTTATAGGACTAGAAATAAGACTATAAAATTTTGTGAAGATCAGTTCTTTATAATAGGCCCCATATAAACCCTACATCCGGAAAACAGTACACAATAATGCTATCAGAATAAAATTTAATACTTCACAGTTTTATATTATTAAAAATCACATTTATAAATTTCGTGATGATCGGTCCATAATTTACTGTAGACCTTATATAAAGCCCACTCTGGTAAAATAAATAAATACGCCTAAAACCGTAGCAGATATATATATTGCGGTAAACTTTCTTCCAGCTTAGCTTCATATGGCCAGAAAAAATGTTATGCAATTTTGTGATAGACGGTCCATAATTTACCTTAGATCTCAGTTTAGCAGCCTTCTGAAATTCACTGCAAACGATAAAACTAATTTCTCCGCTGTATTGAAAGTTATGTCTTTTAATACCAGAAATCACTCTGCAGCATTTTGGGATGATTGTTTCATAGCTCACCATGGCTCCAATGTAAATTATTCTCCTGAAAATCATTTAAATTCGGCTTAAACTGTTACGAATCATGATATTTTACTCAAGCTAGTAAAAATCGCTAAAAAAAAGTCATAAAACTTTCTGATTGTCAGTCAATTATTAAATATATGTCTAAACCGCAACCAATTTTAATGCAGATGTATGTTTTTTTTAAAGATAAATTAATAATAAATAGACATCATATAGATATAACTCTTAAAACATTCTAACTGTCGGTAGAGGGTATCAAAGATTCGGCACAGCCGAATATAGCACTAACTTGTTAAAAGTAATTTTGTTACTTTTTTCAAAGACGATTAACATTGCAAGCTGACTAGCTTACACTGCTTTACAAATTGTAATGATCTGACTGGCGGCAAAGCTTTAGGTGTTAATTTACACTAAATGAGTTTAATTGATTAAATTCCTCCAATAAGTTTTCTTTTTTGACGACTAAATACAACTCTATTTGTAAGAGTTTAATTCGGCCTTTTATTTATTTAAAAACTAACTGTTTAGGATGGATTTTGTTTTTCTAATTCACAAAATATCTGTTATAAAAGAACTTTTTTGATATCACTTACAACTGTTACGGTCCCTGGTTTCAGGAGCTGTATTGCATGCTGCAACGTCTTATTGAACCTACATATTGGCCACAACAGTGATTTTTTAATACAGTTTTGAAAAGTACCTACGCAGCCTGGAAAGTATCCCTATTTTACAGAAATCGAAAAAAGATCGCTAAATATATATAGTTCTGACACATTGTTTCGAAAAGTCCCTACGATTAAATGATATCAAAATATGGGTCCTTTTTTCCTTACTACAATTTTTTTAAATAAAATCCCCAGAAATAGGCATATTTCCCTACTTATAAAGTCATTGGGCCAAAACAACGTCATCCACTTATAGACGGAAGAACTGCATGATCATGTCACTACATTGAGCATTAATAACAGTCACCAGCCTTATTTTCAAAGTGCATTGTCCAGCAATGCTTCTAGCCCAAATTCCTTATCAAAACAGTTACACGTTTTGGTTGCATTTGTTTTACAACACATCACAATATTTCGCGTTAATTTTGAAACACTCTTTAGATACTTGAATAAAATTTATTTTAAAAAATGTTTAGAAAAAGTAAAATCATAAATATAAATACAAAAATTGTAGAAACAAATTAATGTACTTGTGTTTCCAAAGTATACAAAAGTTTTGTAAAAATAAATTTGAAGTGTTTTTAACATAAAACTCCACAACACATACTTTTTTTGGGAAATCTAATCTTTACAATATACAACTTCTGCAATAGAAGACGAATTTAAAGTATTAATTTTTACAAAACAAGACAGGAAGGGAGTTCCATAAGCGATAGAGATAACTTCTACACCACGAGATGAACCTAATCATAAATTTTTTTCTGAACACTTTTGTATTTTATATTGTTTATATGTGCTGTTTTGAACGTGAAGTAAAATTTATGTGACAATCACTCAAAAAAATTACATGAATCACTTGTATTGTGAAAACCTTACATTAATAATATTCATAACTAGCTGACCCGACAGACGTTGTCCTGTCCAAATTAGAAAAATTTTTGCGTTCGATTTTTAAAATCCGTTAAAAAGATACGAACATCTGAAAGAAAAATTAGTCATGTCGATGGAGCCGTTTTCTGATTTTAGGTAAATCGAAAATACCTAAGTTGGATTATGGCGATGATTTTAAAGAAAAAACCGTCCAAATCGGTCAAGCCGTTTTCAAGTTATGCGCTTAATAGAAAAAGTGGGCGTAAAAGTAGGCGTGGTAAATTTTTCTTTCGATGAAAACTTAAAATGGATTAATACGAACATTTGAAAGACAAATTTGTCAAATCGATGGAGCCGTTTTCTGAGTTTAGGTAATTTGAAAAAAGTGGGCGTAAAAGTAGGCGGAGCAAAATTTTCTTTTCGTATAAATCTAAGTTGGACCATGGCAATCATTTTAATGGAAAAACCGTTCAAATCGGTCAAGCAGTTCTCAAGTTATGCGCTTAATAGAAAAAGTGGGCGTAAAAGTAGGCGTGGTAAATTTTTCTTTCGATGAAAACTTAAAATGGATTAATACGAACATTTGAAAGAAAAATTTATCAAATCGATGTAGCCGTTTTCTGATTTTTGGTAATTCGAAAAAAGTGGGCGGGGCAAAATTTTCTTTCCGTAAAAACCTAAGTTGGATCATGGCGATGATTTTTAAGAAAAAATCGTCTAAATCGGTCAAGCCGTTCTCAAGTTATGCGCTGAATAGAAAAAGTGGGCGTAAAAGTAGGCGTGGTACATTTTTCTTTCGATGAAAACGTAAAATGGATTAATATGAACATTTGCAAGAAAAATTAGTCAAATCGATGGAGCCGTTTTTTGATTTAAGGTAAATCGAAAAAAAGGGGCAGGGCAAAATTTTCTTTACGTAGAAACCTAAGTAGGACCATGGCAATCATTTTAAAGAAAAAATCGTCATTGTTAAAAAGTGTTTGTAGTGAGACGACATGTCTTCGTTTTTAAACGACTTCAAAACTTATTCTCTTGAGTATACCACGGAGTAATTTTAAAACTACTCCTTTGTAGTCCAAAGCTGGGTTATATGGTCCACCCCTAGGACATCGCAATGTTAAATAGACCATGTTCTTTCCATACGTTTGGGTTACTTTTGGACTAGCCCTAGTCCCTTGTGGGCTACTCTTTACACTCGTGTTTGGACTGGTCCTATTATTTGCAGGGTTAGTAACCTAAACAATAAAATTCTTCTGAAAGTATTATAAGCATTAAAATTCTTCAAATCAATTGAGACAGTTTATTCAATTTAGCAGCAATCTGCAGTTATTACCAAAACTCAAAATAATTTCATACATATTTATTTTGTCTATGCATGTTACAAAAATTTACAACATTTGCACTCAAGCAAATAAATATTTTTTGGGAAAAAAAAACACAAGTATCTGTTAGTTACTTGGAAACATCTATCCATCTATACTTTAATATATTTAATATATTTTTTTGTTTAAGCATCTTCTTTATTGTGCATCTATTAGTACACAGCATTTAAACAGTTTTTTTGCAATATTTTATTCCTGCCATTTTTACAAGGCTTTCTATTAAAAGTTTTATCTCAGATGGATACTGAGTTATGTGAATAAAAGTGTTAGTGTGCAACAAAAGCAACAACATTTTTCTATAATTTGAAATATCTATTGAAAAAGTTACATTTAAATGTCTCGTAATCATTTTTATATTATAAAATTCTTTTATGGACTAAAATTGAATGGAACGTTATGCAAAACAAATAAAAAATGGTTTTATTTAGCTGTGCCGAATCTTTGATACTCTTTACCGACAGTTCGAATGTTTAAGAAGTAATATCTGTATGATGTCCATTAGACCGGGTCGACCTCCATACAAAAAAAAAAAGTTGTGCCAGTCACCCCCTAGAATGAAATATATGTCAATGAAGTTTCTAAAACAGGAAAAAATTTTTTTTTGCCACGCCCCAAAATACAGCACTTTTGGTTTTTTATATGTAGCGCTGCCATTTAAAGTCCGATCTCATCATATCGCATATCGTTGTTCATGGATTGATAGGGGCTTAATTTCTGTCTTTGGTGACTTTTCAATCCGACCTGAAATTCTGAGCGCCACTTATGCCATCTCGGATCCTTCCCCCTAATGTCCAATTTTTTTGACGGTCCAAGAAAGTCCTTATAAAACTACGTATGTATAGATTTTAATATGCGTACTTTTATGACACGCCTCCAAATTAAGCCCCTTTTTTCTTTTTCACATACATACTACATTAAACCAAGTTGAAGCCAATACAAACCAAAAAAATTTTCATCAGTCACGGCCTAGAATAAAAGGTATATTTATTAATTTTCAAGAACTTAAAAAAAATGTTTGCCACGCCCTAAATTACAGCCCTTTTTGTTTTAGACATATAGCAAAATAAAAATTCTCCCTAAACCATAATCAATCTCGTACAAAACTCTGTAAGTTACGCGCAATTTTTGGTTAATTATTCAATAATCCTGAAAACCACTCTCTATGGCTTGGCATTTCAATTTTTAAATACTGTTGTTTAGCCTTTGGTTTTTTTAACTTAGCGGTGTTTGCAAGTGGACTACTCATATTTTAATGAAAGTGAGACGGATGAATTTATTGACAAGCTTTCTGCATCTGAACTACTAGCGTTTTTTTTGCCAGTTTTGATATTTTGTACCATTTTTTTTGATGGACTGTGAAACTCTTCTGGCACTGTTTTTCCGTATTTTTTTATTTATTTAAGCACTACAAATTAAAAATCTTAATTAAGACATTTGTAAAAAGCAAACATAATGTTAAATATGAAACCATGATACAGAGTTAAAACAAGAACTAAAAAAATATAAAGAAACTGCAGAATTCTAAAAATTAAAAAATACAAAATAATTTAAATGCATAAAAATGAATGCCTCAAAACATATATGCGAAAAATTATAAATTGGGCAGTCGGTGTATATAAATCTTAGCTAGACTCAAGGTGACTCAAATTGGAGCATGGCGAGTATATTAAAAGCTAGATATACTAAGTTTTAGAGGGACTTTCTTAGCACCTGAAAAAATTAAACATCACAGGGGAAGGATCCGAGATATCATAATTGGCATCTAGAATTTTAAGTTAGTTTAACAAAGCATTAAATACGAAAATAAAGGCACATTCTAGCCATTAACAATGATATACGATACGATAAGATTGGACTTTAAATGACGATGCTGTATATATAAAACAAAAAGGGCAGTAATTTAGGGCGTGGCAAAACAATTTTTTTAAAGTTTTTCAAACTTAATATATATACCTTTTATTCTAGGGCGTGACTGATGAAAATTTTGTTGGGTTTGTATTGGCTTCTACTTGGTTTAATGTAGTATGTATGTGAAAAAGAAAAAAGGGGCTTAATTTGGAGGCGTGGCATAAAAGTGAGCATATTTAAATCTATACATACGAAGTTTTATAAGGACTTTCTTGGACCGTCAAAAAAATTGGACATTTAAGGGAAGGATCCGAGATGGCATAAGTGGCGCCAAGAATTTCAGGTCGGATTGAAAAGTCACCAAAGACAAAAATTAAGCCAATATCAAGCCATGAACAACGATATGCGATATGATGAGATCGGACTTTAAATGGCAGCGCTACATATAAAATACCAAAAGTGCTGTATTTTGGGGCGTGGCAAAAAAAAAATTTTTCCTGTTTTAGAAACTTCATTGACATATCTTTCATTCTAGGGGGTGACTGGCACAACTTTTTTTTTCGACCCACCCTAATGTCCATTTATTATTATCTTTATAAAAACAGACATCTGCATCATGAAATATCATGATTCATAACAGTTTAAGCTGAACTAAAATGATTTTCAGGAGGGGGATTTATTTTGGAGCCATGGTAAGTTATGAACCAGTCATCCCAAAATTCTGCAGAGTGATTTCTAGTATTAAAAGATATAATTAGTTTTAGCGTTTGCAGTGAATTTCAGAAGGCTGATAACCTTGGATCTAAGGTAAATTATGGACCGTATATCACAAAATTGCATAATATTTTTTCTGGCCATATGAAGCTAAGTTAGAAGAAAGTTTACCGCAATATATAAATCTGCTACGGTTTAAGGTGTATTTAATTATTTTACCATAGTGGGCTTTATATGTGGCTAAGGGTAAATTATGGACCGATCTTCACGAAATTTCACAGTGTCATTTCTAGTCCTAAAAAACTATGACGTACCACTTTTTGTTATGATAGCATTGTTAATTTATGCGTACTAAACTGTTTTCCGAGAGTAGGGTTTATATGGGGCCAAGGGTAAATTGTGGACCGATCTTCACGAAATTTCACAGTGTCATTTCTAGTCCTACAAAACTATGACATACCAATTTTTATTATGATAGCATTGTTAATTAACGCGTACTAAACTGTTTTCCGAGAGTAGGGTTTATATGGGACCTAGGGTAAAATATGGACGGATTTTCACGAAATTTTACAGCGTGATTTCCAGTCAAATTAAAATTATCAATTTTTTTTAGGTGGTGGTTCCACATTTTGAGTCTTAGCTCTGATCCTATTGAACCGATTTTGCTGGATTTCAATCCCAAACTGCTAAGGATAACTACAAGCAATTTGACACCAAGTTTGCTTGCTTCTTTTTAGTTTTCGAAAGTGAGCGTGTTTTCAACAGGCGGACAGATAGGATATTGCTAAACCGACTTAGAATTACTCAAGGACCCAGAATATATATACTTTATGGGGTCCGAGATTTTTTATTTATTTATTTATTTATTTAGTCTATGGATAACCTCCTTTCAGGCAAAAATTACAAAATTAAAGAAACAAATTTAACATCATCTATTTAAATACAAAATTAAATTCAGTTTGATAGTATTGATATTCAAAGTCATATCAATAATACTGTACAGATCATTAAAATTTACACATATTCGACGAAAAGGGTCGGCATTTGCATAATTGTGTTGGAAGTATTCAATTGATAACGGCTGGTAATAACGTGTAGGGCGTTGGGGAACATTAAAAAATAAACTGTTTAACAGGAACTCCGAGCAAATATTGCCTTTAATTAGATTGATAACAAATATGACATTCAGCATTGTTCGGCGGCTTTTTAAAGTTAGTAAATGAATCTCCAATAACCTGGTTCTATATGGAGGAAGATATATAGATGGATTTGGGTAAGTGCTCCGTAATATGAATAGCAGAAATTGTTTTTGGACAGACTCAATACGATCACTATGAACGTTGTAATATGGATCCCAAATTATTGAGCCATATTCGATTATAGGTCTGACAAGTGCTATATACAACTGTTTTGTTATAGATCTGTCAGAGAATTCCTTTGACCAACGTTTAATAAATCCAAATACGCCACGAGCTTTATTAGTACACATATTAATATGTTATAAAAAAGATAACTTAGTGTCAAATAATACACCAAGATCCAAGAAAGCATTAACAACTTCCAATTTGTGGTCACCAATAAAATAGCAGCCAATTGGTCTAGTTTTTCTGGAAAAACGTATATGTTTGCATTTTTTAAAATTTATATCCAATAAGTTTATTTGGCACCAATTAAAGAATAAATTTAAATCCTGTTGTAAGTAGTGTTGAACAATGGTGTCAGCACAACTTGAACAAATTTTTACATCGTCAGCATACATAAGTATATTGGAAAATTTTATTGTGGTAGGTAGATAGTTGATATATAATAAGAAAAGTATTGGTCCGAGATGACTACCTTGTGGAACACCAGAGTTGACTATAATATGTTTAGATAATGTATAATTAAAACACACACGCTGTTCACGACGGAAAAGATAAGATATTATCCAATTCAAACAGCAATTCGTAAATCCCATTAAATACAGCTTATACAATAGAAGTTTATGGTTAACTCTGTCAAAAGCCTTACTAAAATCAATGTATATAACATCGGTATAACATCCGTTTTTAAAGCCATTATTTATTATTGTTGTCAATTCTAGTAAATTAGTCGTAGTTGAACATCCTTTACGAAAACCATGTTGGAAAGGTGTGAGTATGGAAGAGACTTGTTTACTTAAATATTCAGTAAGATATTGTTCAAAAAGTTTGGGAATGACACTTAATTTAAATAGTGGAATAAGAAAAGATTTTTTCCATAATTTCGGGAAGTAGCCATGCTTTATAGACATATTGAATAAAATTGTTAAAGGTAAAGATATATTATGCGCACAATTTATAAGAAGGCAGCTAGGAATACCATCAGGTCCACTGTAGAACGATGATTTTAGTTTTAATAATAATGTTGTCATATATGCAGTAGTGACGAATGGAAATGAAATGGGTTGTTGTTCAGGGATATAAAATTGATAACTTTTCAATGTATCATATTCCTCAATAGAGTAGGTTGAAGCAAAAAAATCCGCAAACATATTACTTGTTTCCATATGATTAGAAGACTCGGTGGTGAGATATTTCATCGAAGATGGAAATCCGATGGATTTTCTTTTCGAGTAATAAATAAGTTTCACACGAAATGACAAACTTAGTATACCCTCTTCACAACTAATTGTAGTGGAGGGTATAAAAAGAAATACGAACCAATTTTCCTTTAAGGTTATAGATGTATTAAAGTATTAAAGGCATTAATGTTAAGTTATGGCCCGATCAGCACAATTTTTAATGCACGATTATGCATGGCAAACGTACTTTAGGTGAGTTCCCAGTTATCGAAAATATATAACATATGGCGATTAATGTCGATTTTAGTTGCCAAATAATGCACATTTAGGCAACCGTAATGTTTTGGTTGTTTTTGTAACAAAATTATCAATTTTTTTGGGTGGTTATTCCACATTTGAATTTATACTAAACCGATTATGTTGGACTTCTATCCCAATCTGGTTAAAGTAACTTAAATCATCTTGACGTCAATATTGCTTTATTCGTTTGAGTTTTTCGAAAGAAAGCGTGCTTTCAATAAACGGACAGACAGATGGACATGGCTAAATCGACTAAGAAATACTTAACGTTATATGTACTTTAAAAGAATATATATATATACTTTATGGGGTCTAAGACGGATATTAAAAAAATCTCACACAGGATGACAAACTTACTAGTTGTGGAGGGTATAAGAAGAAAAATATCTCAAATATTTATGCATAAATCATAAAGACATGTTTGGACAACAAGTTGTGTGCTCATATTATCTAGTAGGAATGTAGTTTTTATGTATTCAAAAGTTCGTTGAAATAGTTGTGTATTTATTTATTGCAATATCTCCGACAAGTGGCTTGTTGTAAATCTAAGGACCTTGTTACTCATACATAAATGTTGTGGCAGGGAGACGTTGTGGCCGACTTTAACGTTTGGTAGTTACTAAAACGTCGTAAGCTTGTTGCAACATGTTAAAAAAACAGCAGCAAATTTTTCAGAATTAATTTCATTTATAAATTTAAGCTTTTGTTGTTTATGAGTTTACGCACAGAAATATAAAAAACGTCGTTTACGTCGATGGTAAGTTCTTTTCATCAATAACCATAAACTTATATAAAATTCTTTAAGAGCTGATACGTAAAAACGGAGAAAAGTTTTAGTTTGATCAAGTTCATTTGCGTAGCAACGTTACGTTTTCGTAAAGGACGCGCTAGCCGACCGTAAATGTAGAAATGTAAATGTATTGTAAACAGCTGATCGTTTCTGTTATATGGAAACCAATGCAAATGCTTAACTGACTGCTGTAATGTCACTTAACCCTAACGTGGAAACCTGTAGAGAATAGAATCTTATTACGAGGTTACGTGACAGTTTTAGATAGTGATGGGCTGTTTGTATTTTAAATGGAATGCGGGTAAAATCATACATTTTCTTTGGTACTTTTTTCAGTAATAACCCTGCAAATAATAGGATAAGTCGAAACACGCGTGTAAAAATTAGCTCACAAGGGACTAGGACTAGTCCAAAAGTAACCCAAACGTATGAAAAACATGGTCTATTTAACATTACGATGTCCTAGGGCAGGACCATATAACCCAGCTTTGGATTACAAAGGAGTAGTCTTAAAACTTCTCCATGGTATACTCAAAAAGATTCGTTTTGAAATCGTTTACCACGAAAACATGTCGTTTAAAAATGAAGACACGATGTCTCACAACAAAAACTTTTTAACAATGGCATGGTCCATGCTTGCATTACATTGAACCAGTCCAGTGGGGCTACCTTTGGACTAGTCCTAGTCCCTTATGGGCTACATTTTACATGCGTGTATGGACCAGTCGCATTATTTACAGGGTATCTGTGGAGTTTTGACAAAATAACTTACAATACATACATATAGTTACGCTACTGCCTTTCAATAACGTTTTGGTTTATTTCCTTTATAATAAACCGTTTCGAGTTCGTTGATTGCAATTTAAATAAAACAAATAAACACAACACTTTAATGTATAACACTTATTTATTAAGAACTTAGTCACTTTAACAACCGTAATTTATAGCTTTTATTTACAACTCACTATTGTAATCAACACACTTCAAACGTTTATAGTTTTCTCCGCGTGATGCACTCTTAACTTGACAAAGTCTGAACTAATACTGTTTTTTGATGCTAGCCGCCGCAAGTATTTATACTGTAATTCAGCCATCTAGAACATTCGAAATGTTTCTCGAAGGTTCGAGGCTTTACTTATTCACCACTCTATCGTCAATTATGATTTATGGCGGAACTTATGTTTACATAATTTCACCACTTATACTCAAGCTTTTTTAACGGTATTTTCTAGGGCTTTCTGCACATTGAGTGTACTAAATTATAACAATCTTTAATAACAATGTAAACTAATAAAATAACTAACAAATACTTAATAACTAATCAATACAAGATAAATAATAATTACAACTAATTCTTAAACAATAATTACAGCTAACTAAAGTTACTTTCGTAACAATATTTGAATTTATACAAATAAACCCAGCGGGAAAAAGAATGAGTACGTCTGCCTTCTAGAAGGCCTCCAACTCCGACTACTATTCTAACCTTGATGCTAAATGTAATAAGACAGGTCCTTACTTGACTTAAAAATATTTTTTTTAATGCAGGACCTTTTTAATTGTTAAATACAGCAAGAAAATGATTCCGACAAATTACAAATCGACATTTGAATTGTAACACGTACCACATTGAGCTTTAATATAGTTATTTACGTTGGTGAGATGCAAAACACGTTCTTTAAACTTTGTTCAAATGTTTCAAAAATGGAAAAAACATATAGCGCCCGATTTAATAGAGCAAATTAGTTGAACTGTTTAATTCTGTAGTGTAATGCCATTCTTCATTAAAATTCAACATTGGAAAAATTGAAACCAACTGAAATATAGAAACGAAATAAATTTAATTTTGGAAGGAACGAGTGTTGCTACGAATTTTCGAAAGGAACGAGATTTGCTACAATCCATGTGGGATCGAACTAGTTTGAAACACTCTATTGCCCACCAGGAAAATTAATCATTAAACCTTAGTATATTTTTAAAGGTTAATTTAATTGTTAAATTATGCAAAGAGTGCTTAAAAAAACAATAGTTCTGTAGGGGGGAGATAAACTACAACAATTCACATCTCAAATACGTTTTTTATACTGTCGGAATCAGAATTTTTTCTCTATCGATGTGAATAGAAAAGTTGACAACACCAAGCCCAACTTGATTATACACTGAAAAAATTTTCTTCACAGATCCAATGGAACTTACATTGAAATTCAACCTATGTAACCCTTCATTGGATTAATGAAATGTTTCATAAAATCAGTGAAAACTTTGCATTAGTTTAATGACACGCGTTTATTTTATCCATTTTTTCAATGAGGATTCATAAAATCAATGAAAATTTTGTCATTGATTTTATTAATCCTTCATTAATCCAATGAAGGGTTACATAGGTTGCATTTTAATGTAAATTTCATTGGATCTGTGATGAAAATTTTTTCAGTGTACGTAAAGTGCTTCAAGTCTGATTAGTGTTGTTTACCACTCATCAGAAGACCTTTATGTCATATAAAAACATAGAAAAGGACATGCTTCGATACAATCTATGTTTTTATTCTCATAAAGTGCTTAAAGATCTGCCAAAATCAATTGTTATCTCAATTTATTAATTTTTAAAACGAACGAGCTTATCAACTCACCTACTCATATGTAAAGTAGACTGGACTTTATTTTCTGACTTGAAATTTTTTAGAGCAGACCCTCTTAAAATTTTTTTATTTTTTCTGCACAATAAATCTTTAAGCTCAAGGTGACTTTTACATAAAAAATATTAATTACACTGCTTTTCAAATGTTTAATTTGGAAAAGTACCAAGAACGCCACATGCCTAGATAAGTTAATTGGGACCTCCTGAACACGAAAAGCGCTGTAATTTTTTCTCCTAAGTACCTTTTTTTAGATAACGGTATTTTTCAGTGTGTGGTCCCACTCAAACCCTTGTGGAACCCAACCAAGAATATACTTAATGTACTTCTGAGCTTAAAGACTATTTCAGAAATCTTCAGTAGAATTGTATGGCGATTGCTTTCTAAGAATATATTAACCCTCTAACACTCAATTTAAGAGGACATTTTTTAACTTCTACAGAAAAATATACTAAAACGGCACTTTAGAGAGTAAAAATGTTCTACGAATATTTTTTTAATAAATTTTTGAAAAATTCAAGGCCCGGAATTTCGAAATCCGTTTTACATACATTGCATGATTTTTTGGTCTTAGAAGACCCATAGTGAATTTGATGCAGAAAATATTCGTAGAACATTTTAACCATTAGAACTGCCGTTTCAGCATATTTTTTTGTAAGAGTTGGGAAAAAGGGCAAAAAAGACCCCTTAAAATTAGAGTTATAGGGTTATTAAATTCTAAGAAAAGAATCGCCATACGATTCTACTGAAGACATCTGAAATTATTTTTTAGCTCAGAAGTACATTTTATACTTTAAAAAAATTCAAAAAATTTAGGGGCCCATATTTAAGGAACCAGATCCAACTTTTCAAACCCCTTTGGCATATTTGCTCTACTAGTAGTATACTTCATTTCGCGTTGCAAGTGTTGAGGCTGGTTTTTTTGTTGCACTGTGTAATCAAACCTTTTCGATTTTTTTTTTTTTTTGTTTTTCCCCTGTGTTCCCGTGTGTTCTCAGCATATTTTCGATATTAACTGAACTTTTATTTATGGACGATTAGATTTTAGGTCTTTTTTTATGTTTAGCCACAAACAATTTACGTTTTTATTATTGCGTAAGTCTAAATGATTTTTGGTTTTGAATTATTTCCTTTTGGTGTTATAAACCCATTTACCAGCTATGCAAAACAAAAAGTCGGTAGAAAAATGGTTTAAAAACGAAAAGATGAATTTTCAGACACGTGTTTGGTTATCAATCGTAATCAATCTTTTTTTCTTTTTTTTATTTAAAAATTCAAGATTTGGTGCTTTAACTATTTAATAACTTTAGAAACGATTTAACCCTTCTTTAGAATTTGTTTTTATTTATTTAGAATTTGTTTTTATTTATTGATTATTGCTTTTAGATGGGTTTATTCGTCGTATTTTTTTTTGTGTGAATTTTATCGCTTACTCGAAAAGGATATTGGTTATCGGTCTTGTTATCAATAACGAGAGTGTGGTTGTTGTGGTTGTTTTTTTTTGTTGGTTCTTTTTTACTTGCTTTTTCATTTCCTTTTTGTTACAATAGTGTGGCTCATGTTTTCGTTAGCTGTGTAACACTTCATGACCTGCTACGGATTGTTGGCATGTGATGCTTTTAAGTGTCATTTGTCGACATGATGATGCGATACGCCAGCCAACATGTTCTAATTTTGTTGTTTGAATTTACGTTTAATATGCCTACATACCTATTACGTTTTTAAAGGCCATTAAGCTTGAAATTTTTAAATTCTTCTTAAGAAATAATTTTCTTTTGAAAACAAAAATTCCACCTATAAGAATTAAAAAAAAAAGGAAAAACTTGTGCTGTTTTAGGGATATTATAAAAATAAGGTAATTTTGTTGGCAGGAGGTAATGCGCATTATCCTATAAGATGAATGTGGATAAAATGGGGGCAATTCTGTCGTAATTGCCTATAAGTATGCCCTGAAGCATGCTACATATTTTAATAACAGATATTATTATACCCACACCACAATAGTGGTATTATGCATTTGTGCTGAAGTGTGTAACGCCTTAAAATAGTGGTCCTAGACCCACCTTAAAGTATACCGATCTACTCAGAATCACTTTCTGATAAAAAAAATTCTTAGCTATTCATTTTACAGTACGAAAATAAAACAAAAAATTTTGCAAGCATTATTCATGTCAGTTTATCAAGTATGGGTCATTCTACGATAAGAGGTTACCTGATATTATGAATGGCGGCGTAATAAAAATATTTAAAATTATTATTTTTTTCAATATAATCGTAATTAATCAGGAAGTTTGAATGCATGTTTAATAATGGCCAGTCAAGTTATCTACTTTTTCCGGTATTTCAAATAACCAGGGGAGATACTCTACACAGGGTAAAGACATGACCACCAGGATAAGATACCTTACTTTAAGCGGAAGGATAAATTGAAAACAAACCTTATTTTCGTAAGAATCAACTTTAATTATTCAATATTTGATGATAGTTTAAAACAAAACAAAATTTGGATAACTCCATAGAGTATTTTTTTATGTTACTTAAAAACAAAAATTCTTAACATCTGCTTACATAAACGTAGTCGAAAAAAAGCTAATTATTTCATTTCCTTCGTTTACAAGCTGGCGTGCCTTCTCGGTAACTGCTTGAGAACAATACTGAGAAGATACTTTATTAGTGGTTCGTCTTAAGATTCTCTTTCAGGCCCATATACATAATCAACATTAAGGCGCGGTTTGGTTTTCATGAAAGCAAAATCCAAGGTGCAGACCACAAAATACTTGTATACTTCAAGATCACAGAAACAGCTTAAGCTCTTCATTGTCAATTTATTGGGGCATCCAGTAATTTGTTGGACCTTCATAGTGGCTGAGAAGCTTTTAGAACTTTTTATATTAAGTCCCTCTTCTTTCTTTAAAATGTCTTCGTCATCAATTACATTTGGACAACGATGAATTGTCATTCCCAGCTCCAACAAGTCTATCAGTAGTCCTCTTGCACGTCGCACCTACTCAATCAGGCGCGCCCTTGCCGTGACCGGCTTCGTGGTAATTCCACGTGAATTTTACTTAATTTAGGTAAAGTTCTTGCAATTTGGTTGCCAGTGCATAAAACATAAAAAGCGAATACTGGATTTGATTAAAAAGTTGGTTAGCACGATTTTGTATAAATCTTGAATGTCAGAACGTTAATATGGCAACTAAAGAAAGAACTTGACTACCTTTTATTATTGTATAATGCAACATATGTATGTTAGTAGTATAAAACTAACTTAAACCAAAATTCACATTAAATAAGGCATACATACATTTTTGAAGCGTTAAAACACGTATAACGTATATTGTGGAAATGTGTTGGTTTAACGTAAAATACTAAGAAAGAAATAATTTCTCAATTCCTTATCTACCCTGGACGCAAAATCTTTACCCTGGCATCTGATGAAGCAGCGGAAATACGGCAGGGGAGAGATGTTTTCCTAAAAAAACTAGCATAATCGGAAGTAAATTATACTGAAATTAAAATAAATCAATATTATAAACAAACTTTAACCACAAATAACAAGTGAATAAAACTCTCCAGTGGAGATACAAAAATTAGCCTTATTATTTTCACAGAAAACTAAAACAAAACCAAATAAATGTTTACATTTATATGTACATGCATATTATATACATATTTATTATTTTTTTTTTTTTTTTGGGGAGATCACGAATTATAAAAACTTATTAATATTTAGTAGTTATTATAAATAGCAACGTGGTAAAATTAACTTTCTTTTAAGAAAATTTTTTTAGCATTAATTTAAGCATTTAAAAGCTTATCAGAGATTCTATTTCTAATCCTTGTTGAAATGTATATTGCCTGCTACCGAAAACGTGCTCTCGCCTTCTACAGACGTTGGTTTTATAGTAAGAAGCGCGTCATAGAAAGATAATAAATTTGTTGGCCTGTTACCCGTGACCCAATAGACGTCAAAATCTTTTTTTAAGATATTTTCAGGCTTTTGTATTTTCTTTACATTTATTTTATTAGAATTTGTAGATGGTTCAACATCTGGTGTTGGTGATGGTGTATCGTGTACATTTTCATTTTCTACTTCAAGATGCTTTTTAGACATTTCATCAACAATTAAAAAGACCGTTTATTTATTGGCGAAGGAAAAATAGCTTTATTTGTAGAAAGTTTTTAGTAATTTTAGTAAAGAATATATTTATTTTTATTATTTCTAAAGCACTTTTTTTTGTCGGTTGCAAATATCTCCCATACCACCGCATCATATTTAATAAATGATATCTCATTTTAAAGCTTATTTCTAACACTAATGACGAAAAATAATTAGAAATTGAAAAATTAATATTTTCATTGATTAAAATTATATTCTAAAATGTATTGAAGTTACTAAAATTTCTATTAATTATTTTCATTTTATGTTACAAAAATGACAACTAACGGGGCGAAATATTCGCACGGGTCATCTAGTATATTTTTATTGCTCGTTCTTTAACGATGCTAACAAATTAAAATATCATAAAATTTCATTTGAAATTCCCGAAAATTCCCGAAAAAAATTTCCCGGGAATAATTTAAAAAATATGTCCCTGGATTCCCGGGAATTCTTTCCCGCGTAGAAACTCTAGTTTCAATACATAAATAATAGATAAAACAAATGTAATTTTGGTACAATTAAGCTCAAAAAAGTAAAATTTTAGTAACCAGTTTGTGTAATTTAAAAATTTCGTTTTGCCATCCCTTGTATCGGCGCTGATTGGTGATTAAACAATTTGATTGCTCCACATTGTGCTAAATAGTGTTCGCATTATCGGCGCATCTAGGTTAATTTTGATTGTCCACAGTCAGCACAATTTCGGCACAGATTGTCGCATATTAAAACATTTTGAACGTTCACACTATCGGCACATGAAATACGCCAAAAATTGGTACATTGCGTCGATAGTTGGATCTTAGCTTAAGACGGCAAATCCCTCTGAGGAGATCGAGTGGTAGCGATCAAAACATGTCAGGGTAACCAGCCGCCTGGGTTCGAATCTCAGGTCAGTCAAGAATGAATGGTTATCAATAACAGCCTGATTGAAAATATTGAAAATTTGGATTAAGAACCATAAATGGTTCAACAAAATTACCACAATACTAATTATTCAAAATAATTAATTTTAGTAAAGTTTGTTAAGTTAAATAAGTGTGTGTGTGTATATTTATTTGGATTTGCAATTAAAAGAACTCAAACGCGTTTATTAAAGGAAAAACGTAACAATATATTATGGTTTACGAAAATTATTGAAAAAAGGAATTTAAACCAGTAAAAGAAAAACATTAATGAATATGTTATTATAGTTAGCCCTTAAAAAAGCACTTAAGGAGTGCTTTGTTTGCATGCTAAAAGAAGCGCTTATTGTAAGCAGAAAATAGTCCTCCAAACCGGGAACATCCCATACAAAAATCAGGCATCCCATCAGCAGGTTTGAAGCGATTTGAGGTATGAATTCATACATAAAACCTACTCCTTTTGGAGAAAATTTTTTACTGGGAAGGATTAAAAAGTAATTTTTGAAATAAAACTTTTCTATACGTTTTTTTTTTTTTTTGTTTTCTTTTAACTAAAATATTAACTAATTTTTCTACATTTATATATTCCGAAATAAGCTGACATTTCAAAATAATTCTGATAAATGAAAATGCCTTAAATCTCACTTCGATTATTTTGCATATGTACTTCCCTAAATTATGCAACTTTACTCACCCAACATTCTAATGACGGCTTTACGTGACTGTTGATGTCTTGATTCTCTATGCATGGAACCCTGTTGGACACCTGCAAAAAATTGGAATAGGAAAAAAAATTTAAATTCAATTATTTCAATTATAATGGTTCAAATATTTTATTTTCAAAAAAATCTTTATTCACAAACAAAATACAAAAACAACTCACCCAATTGTTGTGTGGTTGTTGAGCGTATTTTGGCACCCATACGACCATAAAAATAAAATATTAAAAACATGGGTATAAAGAAGAAGACCAAAGAGGAAACCTCAAATAAAGGTATATTTCCAGGCGTATCGAAACCACAATAAGCCGATTCCTCTATTTGTGTCTGATCTATAAAGAGCAAAAACCAAAATAAACTATTAAAATTATTCGATAAAATTTTTCTTAATTGATTTTACATACCTGGAGGATAGGACCAATAATTAATTTTTGTCCATATGCCAAATGGTATGGCTCCAATAAAACTTACTAACCACAGAAGGGCAATTATACGCAGTGCTCTTTTGAAGCCACTCATCGCATACAAATGTAAAGGATGGCAAATTGCTAAATAACGTTCGACTGAAAACGCCACTATTGTTAAAACTGATACATACGTAGATCTAGTTGTTTTTTTGTGGTTGTGAATGGGGGTTTTTAAATTTAAAAATGAAAAAAAGAGAAGAAATTTTTACACAGTTAAGAAATTTCCAAACAACTGGCTTCATTTAATAATTTATGAGGGTAAAAAATAAAAACAATAAAATACTAAGAAATGAACACTGTATGTAAAACACTTTTTAAAGATACAGTGGGATTAAAAAAAAACAGGTTAAAATGCATATTGGGGCACTAAGCGCTATCGGCAAAGAATTTAAAGTTACGACTCAGCCAAGAACTTTATAGTTTGTTCCAGTTTACCGAATTATTTAAAAATTTGTATTAATCAAACTATCCAGTTTCTAATGTGAATTTCATTCAGTACTATTTAACTACTTAAAAAAACACTCTGACACAAAATTATTTTAGTTCGCGCGCAGATTTGCTATTAGTCAAGTGTACAAACATGACAAATTGCTGCAATAAAAATTTTACTATGTAAACTCAAATGCAACTTTAAAAAAGAAAAATCACAAAATGTTAACAGGGACATAATTAAATTTTCAAAATTTAAAGCCAAATAAACTACTCAAACGTCAAAATTGTACGTTTGTGCAACAGTTTTGCGTTGTTTGGTTGTATTTGACAAGCGATTAAAACATGTTTGTAGAATAATCGAAATGTTGAATATTTGCCAAACTGTTTGCGCTACCTAGTGCTTAATTAAATCATTCTAGTGAAAATTTTGCAGGGTCTAGAAAGATAAGACGAAACATAAAACATTTTTAAGGAAAAAAGTTGTTTATTGGAATTTATTGAAAAAATTACAGTTAATCTGTGAACGGAAAGTGCGTGTTTCCCAAGCCGCTTTTGTGGTTTCTTCGGCTCTTAAAGCTTGCCACTGTTATACGGGTATGTGTTAAGAAAATAAGTTAAGATTATGGCTTAAGAAATAAAAATAATAAAACAAAATCAAAAGTAAAAACAAATTTATGTGAAAACTGCAAAATTAACAAAAAAACTTATTTTTAAAACAACAAATTTCAAAGCTGCTCAATACTTAGAAGAACTGCAAAATGCAGACAATTCTATACATTTGGCAACGCTGCATAGGAGCGAAACTACTTAATTTTTATAATAGTTTAAACTTGTTGCTTAATTTACAGTATACATAAGTACTTATAAAAGCAAAACTAAGTTTCACAATATTGTGTTAAAACTTAATTATTGTTTATATTGTCCATATCGATACTTTCCCGTAAGAATGTATTAAGCGATACTTTTTTCGAAAATGACTTTTTGATGTGGAACTATACTAGAAATTAAGCGCCACATTTTGGCCTGGGTTTCGCTGCCCTATCATAGATGCAAAGGAAACTAGGGTGAAAATAAAATTGTATCAACCGCCAAGTTTTCTCACTGGAATAATGTGGCACCCTGTAATTTGTATTATCCGCCAAAGAAACTATGCTAAGCCACATTTTTAAATATGTTTTGTATTCTGAAAATCGCTTTCCAAATATGTTTTTTCCAATAAAATCCGAAAATAAATAACTAAATGAAACGTTTTTTTCGTTTTCTACACAAATTTAGAAATGTCGCTTAATACATTCTTACGGGAAGGTATCGATATGTAAGTTATTTGAGAATATTTCTAAAGGCTGGATTACACTATTATACTTTGTATTAATACATGTCAAAAACTCGAGTAATATGACAAAGTGTGATAGTGTGAATGCAATGTGTCACGAAAATGACAAATTTTATGAAAAAAGTTTGACATCCCATACGACTTCCTCGTTTTTTGAAAAATTTCTAAACAATAATACTTTTCATTGGATCAGGGTTGCATTTTATTTCATGTGTAAGTGTTTATACTTTGTGTGATGGTGTGAACACAAACTGTCATGTTGAATTAGATTTTTTGACAGTCGCAACAAAACTCATAAGATTTCTATCTCACAAAGTATTATCGAATACGTAAGACTTGTGAGATAGTGTAAACTAGCTTTAAGCACTTACCACTCCTGGAATCGGAGAGAGAGAGCGAGATAGAGCGAGAGAGAGAGAATATTATATAATTTATTTTCCTCATACACGCAGGGTTATCAGATCGATTTCGACCTTTTGCGCCAAATTCAATGTCAAAAATCGCCAAAGCCTTTATTTTTAACTTTTTGACAATAAAATATAGATGATTTAAATTATTAAAAATATTTTTTATAAATCTTAAAAAATAAATTTGTTCCAAATCGCTAAAATCCGCCAAAAATTTAAAAAAAGTCGCCATAATATATATTCTTTGATCTTCTTTTTTGAAAAACATTGTAAGTGAATTCAATTTTTTCAACGAAGGTACAAAAGAAGTGCATCATGTAGTATTAACATTCATATATGTAATTTATAACTCGTAACACCGCGTCAAGAACTGCATTCTACTTAGAAGGAGAGTTTTAGTGAAGTTTATTATTGAAAATACATTTTTAACTCAGTAGTTACTAGTTGGATTTAGCACCATATAATGAACAGCCAAAGCAAGTACTTTAAAATGGTACGTACCTGACTTGTCCTAATGGCCAAAACTGATTTAAATAGGATGTAATATCCTCCAATTACAAACGGTCATTTTGTCCATTGTGTTTCATAAACCTCTAAAAGTACGTTACGATTCATTAATATTTTTAATTACAACGAATTTTGTTTGTGATAATAATTTGCCACATTTTATAATGGAGAAATGTTCGTAAACTTGAAATCGGTATATTCATGCTTTATTAATTCTTTTTTAAATATGAAAAGTAATTTTCTCCTGGATTTTCAATATATTCATCAGCCATTTCAACATAACATAATTTAGTTTCAAATACCTACTGACTTTAAAAGCCTAAAATGTCATACATAAAAATAATATAATTTTTTCGTATTGAATTTAACGAGTTTAAAAAAAAAATGCATGGCTCACCAAAAATAGCCTACAAAATCGCCAACTATTTTAAAATATCGCCATGTCGCCAAATCGAAAATTAGGTCGCAAATCAAGTTTGAAAATCGCCACGTTTGGCGAGAAATCGCCACATCTGATAACCCTGCATACACAATATTTCACTTTTGTGGAATTCCCATTTGTTTACATTATAGAAGGAACTCTCAATTATAAGAAACCAGCACAACGCCACTATATGATTTGATATTGAAAGTTTGATGTATTTAACTATGTTAATAGTTTAACCAAAAAAGACTTCAGGAATTTTCCTTGTATTCATTTATGTTTAATCTTGAAAATAATTTGTAAACTCTAAAACCAAGCAAAAAGTAACGTTTTTATTCTTGTAGTGTTGTTATTGTTCCTACGACAAACAAGTAGAAAATTGTTTTTTACCGACTTTTGTAGAGTTGTTTTTATTTCTACAATAACAGCGGCATGTATAGAGCATTTAACATCTTTCTAATTTTACAACGTCTAACAACTATTAAGCAACTGTTAATATACTAGTCCACTAGTTAACCTTACTAGTAACGATTTCAGCTGCGAAATTGTTTCCTCAGTTGTAAAACTGACTTAACAGTTTTCCACTAACTGAATATCTTTAGTTTTTGGTCACTTTTGATATCTGTTCTGAACATTAATTCAAAGTATTGTGGTTTCTACTTAAAAAAAAGTATGGCTACTGTGTCTTACTTCTCCTTTGGTTAATGGAAGCCATAACCTATAACGGGCCGATTCAATAATCGCTATAATATAAGAATTGCGGGCAACTACAATAGAACTGTTGTCGACTTTTAAGGGTCGAATTAAACTCAAATATGGTTGCCTTACTGATTGCCGTACTGATTAAGTTGCTTTAGCCTAACTATATCGAACTTCAATGTAAGGCTGTGTTGGGTACCTGGACACTGCATGGTTGATGAGAATGAGGTGGCGGACGAACTCGCAAGAGGTGGTTCGAAACTGGATTTATTGGTAAGGGCCAGGGGGTAAAGCCCCCCCTATGCTACTAATATGGGGTGATACGGGAAAAATTCCGTGTTGACGTTAACCGATCCTGGAGGAACAGAACGGATTGCAGGGTGTCTAGGGCACTATGGCCCAGATTGGACGCGGGGGCAACCATGGTTCTACTGGGATTGCACAGGGGTGGTCTTAGAACACTTATAGGGTTCTTGACGGGTCATTGTGCTGTAAGGGCTTTTACGGACAAATGGGACAACACCATACCGGACTTCTGCAGGTTGTGCGATGATTCTGAGGAGCTAGAGATGATCGAGCATGTATTGTGCCATTGTCCTTGGATGCATGGTCTCAGACAGAAGTGGCTAGGGAATAGATTTCACGACGAGCTGGGTGTAATCCGGCTGATCTACTGGGGTTTGTCAGGGAAATAGTGCGGTTGTTTCTGTTGAGGGGACTGTAAAGAGGGTAATAGTTGTACGTGGTACCTACTAACTTTCTTAATTCTATCCACTTCATACTTCTTTTCTTTACTTTTCTCTTTATATACCTTTCTTTTTTCATTTAAGGGATTCACAATGCACCGCATTGGTCTCTGGGTGGAAGTGTGCCCTTGGGCACATAACCCTTCTTAACCTAACCTAACTATATCGAACTGTTTTTACTTCTTCTTGGTATATTAGGACAAATTCTGTCCGGTGGCTGGTCAAATTGTGAATCTTTTGCAAAATGCAAAGTGTTTTTGAAATTTTGGTTACTTGTAAAATAATTTTGGCTTTTTTTTATTTTGGTCAAATTTATAAAGAAACATGTGACAGTTGCTAAATATTGTGACAAAGAGATACATAAAGATTGAATTGCACTTTGACCATTTTTAAAAATATTATGGTTATTCCTTTATCTAAAAGTCACAATTTATCATAATATGTTTGATAATTTTCAGTTAAAAATAGCTTTGTTAGAGGTGAACATATGGAAAATATATTTCCTCTCCGTCTGCTAATTCAATTTTACTTATATTTTCCAAACGATCTTGGTTAAGAAAAGTAGGCCGATTACATATAACCAATTTAAATAGGCCTGTTTATTGACATGTCTTTTAATTCAATATGTCTCCTTCCTTAAAAACAAATCTTAACCTCAATCTTTTATAACTTTTTAATCCCACCGTCATTAATATTTCCAATATAATTTTAATAACTTACGCTTCCGATATATACGCTCTAGCTTTACAAAACGACAGACTAAATAAATACGGGTATTGATGCCAGTACAACATCACTTCAATAGGAAGACCTGCAAGCAAAAATATAAAACAAAAAATATTAAAAATCATATTTTACAAAACTTCTCAAGGAAATGTTTCTGTTCATAAAAAAATAATATCATTAAAATTGTATAAAAAACATATTTTTCTATTTTTCCATTGCATTTTTTTAAAGAAGACAATTTGTTTAATTTTTAATAAAAAAAGGCTCAGTTAGCCGAGAGTAACATTAACTTAAGGCTTAGTTAGCTGAGAATATCAGTAACTTAAGGCTCGGTTAGCTGAAAGTAACAGTTACTTAACCTTACCGTAAAAAAGTAAGACCAATCTTTTTCTTATAGATTGAGAAGTAACATCTTATTACTATACTGCTAACTATAATCGTTAAATTGCTTTACACACAACAAAATGAAGCAGCTGATTTGCAACGTTACCGTTACTCCCGGCTAACTGAGCCTTCACTAAAGATACCATTAATTTTTCACAAAAATAACTTGACTTTTTATTTGGCAAATGCTCTCGTTGTTAAAACTGAGGTCCATGTTGCTGTCGGCCTGTATAACATATTGAAAACTAAACATATAAAAAACGCAAACAAGATCGTGCAAAAAGTACAAATACAAAAGGGGGAATAATAACAAATAAAAGTGGCATACTCTTAGCCATAAAAATAATATAGGAGCTGAAGTTAAGAAAGAAAAATATGTGTAAATAAAGCAAGAGTGCTCCATTCAGCTATGACGAATCTTATATACCTGTCGCCATGGTGCGATAAGAACAGAAAGTTGTATATTTATATGACCACTAGGGTCGTTAACTGTATTGAGCAAATTTGTTTTCTATTTTTCTATGATCTCACCCCCCAATTGATAAAAAACCACACCAAAAAAAGTTTTAGGACAGTCGGCGAAGGCTTAACCGTCTCTTACGTCCGTCAAAATTTGAGAAAAATCGTTAAGTCCGACTTTTATGCCTCATAATTCGGAAAATATTAATTTTACATAAAAATCGTTTTCAAAGAAGTTGTTATTAGTGAAGTTTCCAACAACTTTTATCTAAATAAGTTTTTTCTTAATCTCATATTTACCAAAAAGTAACCAAAAGAAGGAGCAAACAGCAGAACTATTTTTTCTTACACACGTCTGTTCAGCTTCAATATTTGCGTTTGTGTGCGTTTGCTTAAATATTTGCGTTTGTGTGCGTTTGCTTAAAAAAAAAAAAAGTCAAACGCAAACGCATATCATTTGTTCCTACCATACCTACCCGCTGTCTCTATGAAAAGGTTGATACTTTGAAAACTAGCCCACTTTAGTACTCCATGGAGTAGTTTAGAGACTACTTCGGTGGGCTATATAGTTCCCTGCTAGGACATCGTTATGTTAAATGGACCACCTTTTACCCATATACTTGGAGTAGTTTTGGAGTTCTCCTACTCCTTTATGGACTACTCTTTACATGCATGTACGGAATATTGTAATTTGGATCATAATCGGGCTGTGAAGTACGAATGAGAGAGCATAGCATAAGTTTAGTGTGTTATTTCCAAAATATCTATGTATGTATGTTTATGATTGCAATTTTGTTTGCAGACTAAAACCCGCTTAGGAAAGTTTATAGTTCAAAAAAGTTTATTACACTCGGGACCTTTAGGCTAAGTTTTTCGCTACTCTACTGTTTTCTGAAAAATCTACTAGATGAAATTTGGTGCTTCTTTAAATACTTCTATACACATAAAAATTCACACATTTCCTTTCACTTTTGTTTTTCCTTAATCCCCCCCACTGTGTATAAAGTAGCAGCTAACGATTTTTAATAAAAGTAATAACGACAACAATTTATTTTACTTACCTAATATTAAATAAATAAGATCTGA
Organism: Pollenia angustigena; assembly: GCA_930367215.1. Classification (NCBI taxonomy): domain Eukaryota; kingdom Metazoa; phylum Arthropoda; class Insecta; order Diptera; family Polleniidae; genus Pollenia; species Pollenia angustigena. The sequence goes on along the minus strand of OV884058.1, from coordinate 215,867,660 downwards.
CACAGCAAGACTGAATAGATAATAATTTGTGGCTGTGTGCATCATTTTGTGTTTAATAATCACGACACAAACTAAAACGTTCCCCACAACGCCCGTAAAAAATATGAAACCATATAAAATTGTGATCTGTAAATATGAAAAAGAAGAAAATATATTTTGAAAAAAAGTTTTTTCTTTTTATAGTTGAAAAAAATAAAAAAATTAATAAATAAATTAAATTTATTAAAATGACAAAGATAAAAGTTTCTGTATAAGCGGCTTAAGAAAACTGAAAGGACAATTTTTTATACCCTTCACCACAGGTGTAAAAGGGTATATAAAGGTTTGTCATAACGTTTGTAATTTCCACAATATTGATTTTGGACCCCATAAAGTGTATATATTCTGGGTCCATATGAGAAGAGAAGTTGATTAAACGATGTCCGTCTGTCCGTCTGTCAGTCTTACGTTTGATATGTGTTTTCCAAATAATGCAGACATGATAGCGGCTTGTTTTACATTTATGTTACATACCATTTCTTGCTATTGAAATTCAGCCAGATCGGTCCAAAAATGACGTAGATATGAGCAAAAAACCACGACTACCTCTAAATTTTTCCAAAAATCCCTTGTTGTTGTTGTATTTTTTTTATTTCTGTATATCTTGAGAACGGCAAGAGCCAAAGTTTCCAAATTAGGCACACACATTAAGGTTGCCAATACACACCATCCTACAAAATGTGGGCGGGATTGGAGAGTGGGCGTGGCACCTCCCGTACAAAAAAAATTAAAAATTTTATAAAAACCTTAATTAAAGGTCTGTATATGTCCTATGGATATGACTTATATATCAAAATATTTTTAGTAGAACATATTTTATAAAAAACTCAGGAAAATCGGTTCAGATACAAAAAAGTTATGACCAAAATTAAATTTTTTTTTTAAATACCCAACTTTCGGGAACCATAGATCTCCCCGAGTCCAAGCTTTATAACTAAAGTAAATGGTAAATTTCTTCTTCAACACGTCGGTATACAAATCTGCCAAATCGGTTAAAAAATGGCAGAGTTATAACCGAAATACTGAATCCACAAAAATTACTCTTTTTTAAAATTAACTTTCTTAAAATATATATTTACAAGTTTATATAAATGTTTATATATAAATATAACTTAAGTAAATGGTAAAATTCTTCCTTAACACGTCGGTATATAAAACTATCAAATCGGTTAGACAATGGGTAATTTATGAGCAAAATACTCAAAAAATGGGCTAAAAAACATCAAAATTTTTATAAAAACCTAAATTTTAGGGCTGCTATACGTCCTATGGATATGACTTATATATCAAAATGTCGGAAATTTGTATGAGTTACAACAGAAATACTGGGGTCTAATCACCGCATACGATATCGAGCAAAATTCATCGAAATTATTTATTTTGCTATCTTGAAACTCGATATTGAATGAAATGTATTGAATTTGAAATAATAGCATTGTACATCGAGTAACTCGACATTACATTTATCGAGTTTTCATTCGAAACGCCAGTGTCTATCGTATGCAAAAAAATTCAATAGTTTATTTGATACGATAGTATCGAATGCAGTGATTAGAACCCTGAATTCCCGAAAATTACTCTTTTTATACCCTTCACCGAAGGTAAAAAGGTATATACAATATTGATCCTACACCCTATAAAGTATATATATTCTGGGCTCTTATGAAAAGCGAAGTTCAAAACCGGTTGTATCTTATTAAAAAAAAAAATATTTCCAAGTTTTATTTAGTTTTTGTCTAGTTGCTCTGTATTCTGCTCGCACAATGGTGAAGGGTATATAAGAATCGGCACAGCCGAATATAGCACTCTTACTTGTTAGAATACAGTTACTAAAAGAAAACTCAAATATTGCTTTATTACCTTTTCTATAACATTAAATAAAAGCTAGAAGATAATATAAATTGTTATTTTAAAAGAGACATAATCACGTAAACACCATAAACACTATAAACAAGAGAATGACAATAAGTAGTTATGCTCCAAGAGTTACAGGAAAATTTGTATTCAACATTATTTTCTACATTTTTCCCTTTAATATTAATTACCTAGTTGAAGTCATTTTCCACTTTATCAGATATTTAATTTAAATCTTATCAAATATTTTCTTTTATTTAAATTATCATGAATTTTTGTTATTAATTTGTATTCCTAAAACTTTCGTTAAGATTTCTCTATACTATAATAGAACAAGCATTAATAAATTTAAGTTGATTTTGAAAAAAAAAAAAATTTGAAGAGAGATGTGTATTGTAAAATAATGAAAATTATTAAAAATTAAAAACTGTTAAAATAACACTACTAGCGCAATCGTGTGTTCCGAACCCCACTCATCAATTTAAAAATAAATTATTGAGTGGAATTAAACGAAAAACAAGTAAAAAACAAAATAAAAAATACATTAACTACCTACATATTTTAAATATTATTTTTTTTAAAAGCTTTTATTTAACTAACAATAAGAGTTTCTACGCGGAAAAGAATTCCTGGGAATCTTGGGACATTTTTTTCAAATTAATTCCGGGAAATTTTGTCCGTGAATCTTCGGGAATTTATAATAAAATTTTTTAAAATTTTAATTTGTTAGCATTAGAAATCGAACCATTTTTCCTTCGCCAATAAATCAACGGTCTGTTTAATTGGTAATGAAATGTCTAAAAAGCTTCTTGAAGTAGAAAATGAAATTGTACACATTCACCAGCACCAACACCAGATGATGAACCATCTGGCGGCATGAAATAACTCCCCAAAAAATAACCCCCCAAAAAAATAATTAAATAACCCCCCAAAAGTTATTTCATTTTGTTTGGGGTGTTATTTAATATTTTTTAATTGGGGTATTATTTCATATGAAATTATACCCCAAAAAATCATTATGAAATAAAGCCCCAATATATTTTTTGGGAGATTATTTCATTTTCAAATTTATAATTTGGTATACAGAACACCGGCTTCGATAAATAAAGCTACCCTTCATAAACGGCCTTCGGCCGGGCGCAATGACTTTTTCGGCGCTGCGGAATATGGCCCCAGGAAATATGGCCCCAAAAAATAAATGAAAATTGACCCCCAAATTTGGGGCTATTTTTCATAATGCAATATGGCCCTATATTTTTAATGAAAATTACCCCAAAAAAAAAATGAAAAATAACCCTAAAAATAAAATGAAATATGACCCTAAATTTGGGGTTATTCTTCATTATGAAAAATCACCACAAAATTTATAATGAATTTTAACCCCAAAAAAGAACACAAAGAAAGTGACATTAAACATTTTCGGTGGAGTTCATATGCCCAAAACTAAAAATCCCAAATTTAGAATCAAGATTTTAAAATCCGGATAATTATACAGTTTTGGTACGATTGATAGCACGGTTGGGCTTTCGGCCATGCATAAGGATTTTTTTCTCTATGGTATAACGAACACTGGCTTTGCTTACTAAAGCTCTCCGTTATAGCCGGCCTTCGGCCGTGCGCAAGGATTTTTTTTCTATGGTATAACGAACACTGGCTTCGCTAACTAAAGCTTCTCTGTATAGCCGGCCTTCGGCTGGGTGAAAGGATTTTCTTCTCTTTGGTATAACGAACACTGGCTTCGCTCACTAAAGCTTCACTGCATAGCCGGCCTTCGGCCGTGCGCAAAGATTTTCTTTTCTTTGGTATAACAAACTCTTCTCGTAATAGCCGGCCTTCGGCCGGGCTCCAGGATTTTTTCCTCTATTGTATAACAAACACCGGCCTCGCTAACTAAAGCATCTCTGCATAGCCGGCAAGGATTTTCTCTACTTTGGTATAAGAATTCGGGTTTTTTATGTTATCCCTAGAAACTTTTACATAGAATTTTATAAAATTTGTGTAAAAATGTTTGGGGTGATTTTTCATTTCTTTAAACTTCCATTTTTTATTAGTAGATGAAAAATAGCCCCAAAGTAAAAATTGTGATTTTATTTGGGGTCATTTTTCATTCCTTGATATTGGGGTCATTTTTCATTCCACTTAAAATGCAAAAACACCCTAACGAAAAAATGAAAAATAACCCCAAAAAAAAAACAAAAAAATTGCGCCAAAATTGCGTGTTGTTGTGTCTCATGTAAAATTTTGGGGCCGTTTTTCATTTTCCTTTTGGGGCCATATTTCCTGGGGTCATTTTGCGCACCGCCGACTTTTTCTATATGGTATACTAAACACCGGCTTCGCTAACTAAAGCTTCCATGCGTAGCCGGGTCGAGTCTGTATTTTTATACTAAAGAGGAGAAAATCCTGACGCTATGAAGATAAGCTTTAGTTAGCGAAGCCGGTGTTTGTTATACCATAGAGGAAAAAGTCATTGATCCCGGCCGAAGGCCGGCTACGCCGAAAAGCCTTAGTTGGCGAAGCTTGTGTTTGGTATATCATATCATGATATCTATCGCGTGATTCTTTAAAGCAAAACTGTATAATTAATTGTATTACATATATTGGGCTCTTATTTCATTTTAGAAATTGGGGTTTTATTTCATATGAAATAAGCCCCCAAAAATTAGGGATTTATGGGGCTTTATTGTATATGAAATAAGGCCCCACGCTTTGGGGGGTTATTTCATTATTTTTTTGGGGGGTTATTTCATGCCGCCGAATACAAATTCTAAAAAAATAAATAATGGGTGATTTTTTAAGATCTATAGGAAAGTTGAAGAAAAAAACACAAAAAATTCAGAAAAATGCATGAAATCTTTATTTGAATCGATAGTAGTACGGTCCATATAATTTAATGTTTGAAGATTATTTCATGCAAATGTTTCGGCCGGTATCTCATGGATAAATCCTTCAATGTTGTCTTCCAATGCGTCAATTGAAGCGGGCATGTGTGTTTAACATGAGCTTTAACATAGCCCCACAAAAAATAGTCTAAAGGCGTTAAATCACACGATCTAGGCGGCCAATTGACCGGTCCCGAACGTGAAATAAAATGTTCACCGAACTCGCCTCTCAATAAGGCCATTGTTAAGCGTGCTGTGTGGCATGTGGCACCGTCTTGTTAAAACCACATGTCATGCAAGTCAAGCTCTTGCATTTTGGGCAAAAAAGTTGAATATCATCGCACAGTAGCGCTCACCATTCACAGTAACGTTACGATTCGCATCATCTTTTAAGAAGTACGGTCCAATGATGCCACCATCCCATAAACCGCACCAAACTGTGACTTTTTCTGGATGTATTGGTAGCTCTTGCAATGCTTCTGGCTGATCTTCAGTCGACAATCGACAATTCTGCTTTTTAACGTACCCATTGAGCCAAAAATGAGCTTCGTCGCTGAACACAAGAAGCGCGAGATGAACTTTCTTAACACAGCACGCATTTTAATAATAAAATTCAATAATTTGCAAGCTTTGTTCGTTTGTAAGACGATTCATGGTTAAATTATAGAGCAAACTGAAGATGTTTGACAGTGAAATAAAACACGAAACGTACGCCAGCTGTTTAAGCCAGTGTAGCCAAAAAGATAATAGCTAAAATTACAAGCGGAATGACAAACTTATATGCATACTCTTTTTCCTATTTCAACCTTCAAATTCATCAAAAAAACAACAAAACAAATTATACCTCCCTACAAAATATTTATAACAACAGCAAACTTTTGCAATACCTTTTTATTACAATTGAGTTAAGAAATTTCAATAATTTTAAACATTAAAAATAGCAAAATAAAATTTAATGAAAAAAAAGTTTGTTTTGTATAGAGAACAAAAAAACATATTTCTTGATAAAGAATTTCAAATATTTTTTTGGGTATTCGATGCAATATTTTTATATGTTTTATTTGTAGAAATATATAAAAACAACAAAATGTAATTTAACTCATTGTTATTACTACAATAAAAAAAGATATTCAGGAATCAAAGAAAAAGAAAAAAGGAAAAAAATTCAAGTGTTTTTAATTTAAAAATTGTATGTAAAAATGTAGAAAAAGAAAAAAAACCTAGCTAAGAAAGTATAGTGGGTCAAGCCAAACCGTTTTGTACCCGTTCACTACATGATATGATTGATCCATGGCCAATGAAGGAACCGGCAAAACAAAACTATGTTATGGAGCTAAGATTCATATAAGTGTTCTTTGTGCCGAATAATATCTAAATATCAAAATCTTTATGAGATTTGTTTGTTTTTAGGCGATTTTAGAGAGGAGAAGAGGTACATAAAGGGTCAATTCTGGACCTGCCAGTACAAATTTTCGCCATGAAAAAGCCGCTATTTTATAATTTTTAAACAAGTTATGTTATTTAAAATTTGCGCAAAAGTTACATGAACCGACAACCAGCGTACTGAAATCATTAGATCGACTCAGAAAGCGATTCAGAGTCGATTGGTATACTAAAAGGTGATAGAACCAATCACCCCTATTATGAAAGTCGACATCGACACAAGTCGACGGCACCTGAACATTAATGGTATTTTCTGAGTCGTTGTGGACAATAATCGATTACTTTTGACAGTCAATTGATATTTTCTAAGGCGCTTTTAAGTCGAAGTCGAGTAGTATTGTCCCCGTTTTAGTCGACAGGAAATTTTGCGACGAAACAAATGAAAGTTAAAGAAATTTTAAATGAAATGTTAACATATTTATTGAATACGTTTGAAATAAAAAATGCAAATTTAAAAGAAGTTATGGGCAAAAATTTTATTAGTAAATTTAACGCGAAAATTCGGAAACATTTGCAAAAATAGCGAAAATTTGTTAAAAATCGTTTAAGCTGTAAAGAATCAGAAAACTTTTAGGAAAAAGTCGCTGCTATCGCGAGCATGGCTAAAATAAGCAAAAATTGCAAACTTTGAAACAAACCCTTAAATTAGTTTGAAATCGCTAAAGCGGCGAAAAAACAAAATGTCGGGAAGTTATAAAAAAAGTATGCAAAAACAGCGAAATTTCGCGAAAATTTTTAACATATCAAACAAGCCATAAAATTGATTAAAAGTCCCTTAAACTGAAAGGAATGGCAAAAATTCGGTGAAAATTGCTAAATTAACGAAAATTCGGAAAAATTTTCTAACAGCAAAAAAAACAGTCTTATATGTATTTATTAATAAACGTTAAAGCTATAAAGAATCAGAACATTTACAGTAAAAATATCTTTTATCAAAAACATGCCAAAAATTCGCGAAAAAAATTCAAAATTGGAAACAAACTCTACACTTTATTTTAAAAAGCTAAATCGGTTAAAAAAATATGTCGGAAAATAGCATAAATAGCGTTAAAGAGTGAGTGAAGAACAAAAAATAAAAAAAAATAAACAATTGGAGATGGGATTTTTTTTGTCAAATTTTCGATAACTAGTCGACGTCGACACAACATTCTTATAAAATACCAAATTAACGACGAAGTATTGTAGTCGTCGCCTTGATGTGACAACAATTAAAAATTAATGTCGACGTCGACAACAAGGTTTAAAAAGACAAAGGACCATAAAAAATCGTTATTATTTCGGCATGTTATGTTTATTTTCGCATCCTTTCTTTTTCATTAAGGCCATTAAAAAATATTACAATGAGCAATTTTTAAAAACAAATTTAAAAGAAAACAATTATACGCACTTTCTCCTTCCATTTTCTGGTTAAAATACACATTTGTAACAATTCACGCGACAATCGCATTTATTTAAGACATTAAATACATTTGTTTCCCTTTTCGGGTTCTTATACTTTTGCAACAATAGAAAATTTTTCTTGTACTTTTTTTTTAAACAAAGGCTAAATAAATATTCATTTTCAAAACGAAAAAAGTTAAAAACAATACAAATAGGACTTTAATGACGCAAAAAAGACAACCCCTTAATTATCCTTATAAAATATATAAACAACAATTCATACAGACTAATGTTTTTATTTATATATTTTAATTTTAAAATTTGGTTTAGTGTCAAGTGATATACATATCTATAAGATGACAGCATTTCTCACACTGACATTGAATGGGTGCTACAAATCAAAAGTACACAGCAAAAACTTTCCTAACGATATACCAACAACAACCTTCTAACCAACTCCTCTGCAGCTAAGATCGTTACTAGTACGATTTTGACTAGTTAATTACTAGTGCCCTACAACAAATGAATGAGCGAGTAGTCACATTTTTCATTTTAGTGAAAAAATGATAGAAAGAAATGGCCGAATGTGACCGAAAACTTTATTTCGGTCATTTCTTTCTATCATTTTCTTAACACCAAAATGAAAAATGTGACTAATCGCTCATTCATTTCTTGTAGGGTCAAAAATTATAGAGATGATAAAATTTCGACTGCACAGCTTAATACGTGAAGCCGTATGTTGTCGAAACATCAACAAGAAAAAACGTGTTTTTGTTTTAATTGTTTAAAAAATAAATAAAAAAGAAGGGCAATTTCCGATTTTTTTTTAATTATGTAGTTAAAAACATCAAATTTATAATGTAAAGGGTGGTTAAATTGTAAGGGCCGATGTTGAATGTGAACCACACCTAAACGCCAAGTTTTTTTCCAAATTTTATTTGACATTTCTCTATTTCAGACTTACTCAATTTGAACCATGGAGAGATACACAATCCAACAACGTGTTAAAGTTATCCAGACTTATTATGAAAATGGGCGTTCAAATCAAAATGCATATCGTGCACTTCGTGATTTTTTTGGTCAATTTGAGCGTCCAAATGTGCGTACAATCGCAAAAATCGTGGAAAAATTCGAGCAAACCGGGTCTGTAGAAGATGTGAGAACACCAGTGCATGCTCGTACTGCAGGAAATATTGCTGCTGTTCGCGATAGTGTGGCTGAAGAGCCGTCCACCTCAACTCGTCGTCGTGCCCAACAATTGCACCTCTCACGCTCGTCGTTGATGAACATTATGCATAAAAACTTGCATTTACACGCTTACAAGGTGCAATTGGCTCAAGAACTAAAGCCTCTTGACCATTCCAAACTTCGTGAATGGGCAAAATGGTGGCAAGAAATGGCAACAGTGGATGATCAATTTTCGAAGAAAATCATCTTCAGTGATGAGGCACATTTTCACCTCAGTGGATTCGTCAATAAACAGAATTGCCGCATTTGGGCGAATGAGAATCCAAGAGTGATTGTCGAAAAACCAATGCACCCATAAAGAGTGACTGTTTGGTGCGGTTTATGGGCTGGCGGCATCATCGGGCCGTATTTTTTCCAAAATGAGGCCGGTCAGGCAGTTACTGTGAATGGTGTTCGCTATCGTGAGATGATAACAAACTTTTTATGGCCCGAATTGGAAGATATGGATGTGGACGATATGTGGTTTCAGCAGGACGGTGCCACTTGCCACACAGCTAACGAAACAATGGCTCTTTTGCGCAACAAATTCAATGGCCGTGTTATCTCACGTAATGGCGATGTCAATTGGCCGCCAAGATCATGTGATTTGACACCGTTGGACTTTTTTCTTTGGGGTTATTTGAAAGAAAAGGTGTACGCCAATAAGCCAGCAACAATTCAAGAGCTAAAGGATGAGATAATTCGGCACATTAAGGGCATAGAACCTCCATTATGCCTCAGGGTCATCGAAAATTTGGACCATCGGATGGAGGTGTGCCGCCGTGGTCGCGGCGCCCATTTGGCCGATATTTTGTTCCATACATAATTGAGTAATACCAATATATCATAATAAAATAAAATTAAAATAATTTCCTAAATAGTTTGTGTTTTATTCAAAATCAACATCGGCCCTTGAAATTTAACCGCCCTTTAGAATGATAACGAAATCCATATCGGGGCATTCTGCAGGTTTCTTATAACACAGTGTAACAAAATTCGGGTCATCGAAATCAGCCTCAATACTTGCAACGCATAATGAAACTAGACTATTGGTGTAGCAAATATGCGAAAGGGTTTTGAAAAGTAAGATTAGGCTCCCGAAATATCGGCCCCTAAACTTTTTGATTTTTTTTAAAACGCGTTTGGTATAAGTCAAAAAATATATGCTTAATGTACTTTTGAGCTAAAATACTATTTCAGATGTCTTCAACAGAATTGTATTGCGATGCTTTTCTTAAAATATATAAACACTCAGTTTAAGGGGTAATTTTTGTCCTTATTTTTAACTCCCCACAAAAATATACTAAAACGGCACTTTAGAGAATTAAACGTTTCACGAATATTGTCAGCATTCAATTTTACTAGGGGTGAAACAGATTTTCAAAATTTCAGGCATTGAAATTTTTGAATTTCTAATAAAGGCGTTTGGTACAAGTCAAAAATTTATACTAAATGTACTTCTGAGCTAAAATACTATTTCAGATGTCTTCAGTAAAATTGCTTATCTTAGAATATATTAACACTCCAACACTCAGTTTAATTAATTTTAATTTTTGTCCTTTTTTTAACTTTGTGTCAAATAATACACCGAGTTCCAAGAAAACATTCACAACTTCCAATTTGTGTTCACCAATAAAATATAAGCCAATTGGTCTAGTTTCTGTGAAAAAACGTTTATGTTTGCATTTTTTTAAATTTATATCCAATAAGCTTATTTGGCACCAATTATAGAATAAATTTAAATCCTGTAAGTGGGGTTGAACAATGGAGTCGGCACAACTTGAAAACATTTTTAACATCGTAAGCATACATAAGTATTAGAGATCGGCTTTCTGTAAATGAAAACCAACAAAAACACTCGCTTGCGGTCATACAATCAAACTTGCGCAACCGCAAACAGTCGCTGCTGGGGTAGCAGTCATTCAAATAACGCACATCGTGCTTTGTTATTTATTTCATCGTTTACTGAGGGTTACACGATCAAGTTTTGCCTATCAAGTTTTAATACACTTACACTTTTTACCAATACACTCATACACTTAACAATTGATACGAACTTGCCTTTAAAATTCTCTTGCCAGTGAGTGTTTCAATTTACGTTCAAGAAAACAGCTGATTTCAAGGTTAGTGAGCAAATTCTTCGTTTCTCTTTATAAATTTTTTTCTTGATGGCATCTTGAAAGTAAATAGCTCTAAAATTTAATGCAGCCTACGTCACAACTATCAATTTTTGGAACTTTTGACAAACAGTATATGTAAAGACTATCAAGAAAAACTTGAGCGTGTAACTGCAGTGTTAGCTTCGTTTGTCAATTAAGATGTTTGTGTGTTTGGTCCGACAATGATTGTTTTGGCAAAAAAAAAAAAAAAAAAATACAAACAAAAAACCCAGAAATCAAGCAATCATTACTCATGTAGACATTCAGCAGTTACTATGTAGTACAAGAAAAAAAAAATTGTTATGAAACTAAACGCACATACTTATGTAGGTACAAACAATTTCCATAGAAACAGAAGACTTTTTTTATCATCTTAAAAAGTACAGTAGTTCTGTATGTACAATGTACAATGAATTCTGGTTATTGTTGTTTTTATTGTTGTCAATTTTAACAAAGCGTCTCATCGAGTGGTTTATTGTTGATACTGTTGTTAATGTTAACAAAGCGTCTCATCGAGTGGTTTATTGTTGATACTGTTGTTAATGTTGGTGGGGTGTCACAAAGCCATTATGGCTTTATGTCTTAATCCAACCGGACATAAAGCCATAATTTTGATATGGCCTTGAGTCTCATATCAATTTTAGTGGAATGAGACATAAAGCCATTATGGTGTTATGCCCCATTTGATGTGTTGCGTTACAAATGCTTATATGGTATAACAAAGACCTGCTTCGCTAACTAAAGCTTCGCTGTATAGCCGGCCTTCGTTAATTATTTAACAACTTAATAACTAACTACAATTTTTATATAAATAAGCAAAAAAACAATTAAATTTAAACAATTAAAAAATTTAATTTAATAATCTAAAAAAAGGCATAAAACAATATATTTTATCAATAAAAAATAATTTTATAATTTTATTTATTTTAATCTCAAGTAATTATGTTTCAAAGATAAGATAATTGTAAATATATTTATATGTTTGTTTATTAGAAAAAATATATCTTTAGAAACAAGGGTTAAATTTTTATATTTGTCGCTATTGTGAAAATTGTCCTCGAAATGTTTGTCTCTTCCCTAAAAAATATATCGGCAAAAGCAAAATTTCGAGGGAAAGTAATGGACCGAATTGGCTTATTTTGAAGATTTAATACCTCTTATTTACATATACAAAATATAATTGATATTTGATATTCTTATCTTATATGAACACTTTTGTGCCAAAACCATTATTCCGGCAAGAAAGAAATTTGTTTGTCTCCCAGTAAAAACTTTTTCAAAACGGATAGCTTCTTTCACTCGTTATTTAGTAGCTTTCTTCCATAGGAACTTCGATAACTACTTTTTTCTGGATGTATTTAGATAAAAAAAAATTACTTACTTTTGGCACAATCCTTGTAAAATTCATTAGTTTTTCAGTAGAATTGTATGTAGTGCTTTTATGTGTTTCTGATTACTTAACATATTATTTTGTAGGCAAAGATGTTACTGGGTCTTTAACCCGTTTATTTATGAAGCGATTTTTTTTAATTTTAACTACCAGGTATTCTACTAAGTCTATTTCAGGTAAAAAAGAAAAAGATTATAGGAATAGGTAAATTAAAGATTTATATCTCAGCCATTTGTAAACCGATATAGTTAAATTTCAATAATATACTATTTCGGACTACATACGATATAAATATAAAACAACCTTGTCACTATCAATTCCATAAAAACCCAGAATATTTATAATACTGTTATCAAAGCTGATTTAATTTAAAAATTTTCCATTTTGATCTCGGTTTTTGTAAATATGTATATATCTATTTTAAAAAAGGATGCATGTTTATTTTATTAAGCTTGGTTTCTTTTTGCTTTTGTAAAAATATTTATTTTTTGTTTAAAATGATATTTTCTCATGCCTTTGTGTGACTTCTCCAGGGAAAAATAACAATTTTAAATTGTTATCGGATTAAAGAAAATAAATAATTTTTTTAAAAATAATCCTCCAGCTTAACAAAATAAATATAAATTTAATGAAAATATTAAATACCCATGAACTTTAACTATGTTTTTGTTTTATTATTTTTTAATAAAAGTCGAAACAAATTTGTTTAAAATTGATTTTAAATTGCACGATTTTTAAAACAAAAAAGACGATCTTTTTTATTTGTTCTCAGGAAATTGACGATTTTGACACAAATTTTCTGGCAACACTGATTAAAACCAACACAAGAAAAGGCTAAAAAAAATTAATATAACAAAATATTAAGGGTTCCATAGACACATACTGCTGACAGCTAATGCCGATGAACCCTTCGTATACGTGTGTGATTGATATTTTACTACACACCTATCAATCATAATTTTAAAATAAATTTCATTTCGTGAAATTCAAGAAAACCCCTATTTTCTTCACGCGTTTTTTTCTCAAAAACTAATTTAAATTTGTTTTAATTTAAATTGACAAGAAAAACATAACAAAAAATTAATGTATTTATTTTATTGTTCATTTGTACAACTGTCAGCAGTATGTGTTCATTTCAAAATCAAACCTATTTTGATTTTTCATACTGCATTGTCTGTGTGACGCATACATTAACAAAAATTTCAAATTTACGAACACATGCTTATTGCATGAGCATAGGCAGTATGTGTCTATGGGACCCTTAACAATTGTTTTTTGTTTATGTTCATCATATAAATTATGCATTCATCATTTATATTCCTTCTATTTTTTTATTTATTTAAAAAAAATAGTATATAAACATATTTTAAATTCAAAATATCTACATTTAGTTTTTCTCGCCACCAATTTCAAATGTGACTTATTTTGACAGTTGTTGAAAGAAACTTTTCGCAAAATATTGTTATAGAAACACTTTTTCTCGCATCCTTCCAATAATTGCTGGAAAATTATTAAAATGACAGATAATTCTCGCAAAAAAAAAAGATACAGAAACACTTGTGTGAGAAAAACCATTTTTTGTTTCATTTCACACTATTTTTGTTGCAATTCACACGTTTCATGCGAAAAGTTTTACGATGTGAGAAATACAGAAACGGGCTACTGGTATACTCTAGATGATCTGAACTCAATATCTTAGAAATTATATCCTCCGCTTGTAGGGTAGGGTATAGAGAAGGTATTTTTATAAATATTTGCATTTACATAAACTGAAGGCCTCGTCACTCATACCTAAACGTTGCGAACACGTAAACATTGCGGTCGACTTTAACTGTTGTTAGTTACTAAAAATACCTAAACGAGTATAAATGTGTTAAAAGAAAACAGAAAAGTTGTCCGAATTTAAATAATTTTTAAATATTTTGCTTTTGTTATTTTCGCGCTTTGTACAAAAATATGAAAAAATGTCGTGTACGTCGATGGATTGTTCACTTCATCAATAACCATAAGCTTATATCAAATTCTTTAACAGCTGATACGTTAAAATGGAGATAATTTTTAATTTGATCTCATTTATATGCAACGCAACGTCAAGTTTACGTTAAGCCTGGTAAGGAAAACGAAACAGCTGATCCGAAACGTATACGTAAGAGTAACGAGGTCTTAAGTTTAAAAATCCCTGTTTCACAAAAAGTTCAAAAAATAATTGCACTTTTTACATTAAATAACTTTATAAATATTTTTATGAAAAAGTAGATATTAAAAAAAGGAATTTTTAATAAATAAGATTTTGTTTGTCGTCCTAATTCCCAATTTTTATTCTTGATAAAAACACAAAAATTTATTGTTGGCGGATAACCTAGTTTCTATTCGCATTTATTTACACAATTTAGGCACTCCTGAAAACCATATGGGGCATGGTGCTGGTGTCTTATTATTGAAAGTTCTGCTGTTAACAAAGGTGGTAATTCAACAAACGTAAAGCAAACATATGTAACGGGAAAGTAAATAATATTATTGTCTAACTATGACTCAAGTCAATTCCGATGACTTTATCACAAACTGTCATTAAATTGATGCTAATGTGTTCTTTCTCCGATGTTACTGCGTCATCGCACTGAGGACATGTTCGTCATTTCTGTGATGCAGATGTGTCATCCCATTGATGACATAATTTCATTTTGACCCTGATGACACTTTGGCCAAGTTATGTTAAGGTTGACATCACCGTGATGAAAAGTGTCATGGGGTCAAAAACGAAGACACTTGTCATAGTAATGATGTCAAAATACATCAGCGTTATAACGCCTTTTCTATCAGTGTATCCGGATAAATAAAGGCAGAATTTTATTGCTTAAAAGTTTGCAGTTAATAATTTTGGTTCTTTATTTTATAGCGCGGCTTTATTTGCAAAGTTATTAATGGATAAGATTATTAGTGCGGAAATAAGTTATTGGGAGTTTTTTTTTTTTGTTAAAAAAATATATGAATAATTAAATGTAATTTTGTATCTTTTACGCCGTTTTGCATATGAGAGATAATCATCGTCCAGTTCCCATGTTCTGTAACACTCGCATCGAGAAAGTTTTCGATTGAAATGAAATAAAAATGCCATATATTGAAACATGTAACGACACGTTTACCGCTGGTTGCTGGGTTAGCCTCAACGGAGTCCAGGTTCAGTGAATAGCCAAATAAAACACACCACGGTTTCTCCAAACGTTACAAATTATATTTATTATCTTAAACAATTTACTAACTTAACACAGAACACTACATTTACAAGTCGGTAAATTAAGCCGGCAGTGGGAGCACAGAGTAGAATCAAGCTAATACACGGTTTGCCCACACACGTACTCTCTTGCCTCTACCCTCGCGCTAAGAACTGAAAGCACTTGCCCAGGTACCCCACAGGTAATGCTCTCACTTCCTCTCTACACTAGCCTAGCAACAGGGCTGTCAGATATGGCGATTTCTCGCCAAACATGGCGATTTTGAAACATGTTTGGCGATGGGATTTCCCATTTGGCGACTTTTATGGCGATTTCTGATATAACTGGCGATTAACTTGGCTATTTTTACCATTTATATTATTTCGGCGATTTTGTTTAACAATCTGTCATTTTTTGTTATTATGACTAATATAAAAAAACATATTAAGTGAATTTTATATTCAGTCACTATTTAATTCTAATAGTATGCATGTAATTCTAATAGTATGTAGGTCAAAACTCCAGTAATGAAATCGGTTAGGCTGAAGTGTACGATCTTATAGACTTGTATACTTAATTTAAGTTTTTAACTGAATACATATATGATCTCCATTATACGTTATTTAAAAAAAAAAATACAGAAACAAAACAAAATTTACTTCGGCGACTTTTTTGTATTTTTTCTCAGTTTTTGACTGAAAAATTATACTAGCGTTTTTTGTATGCAAAATTTAATTAAAAAAAAAAAAAAATTTTACAAAAACTGAACAAAATCGACGTTTGGCGATTTCTGACATACGGTTTGGCGATGGAGCTCAAAAAAATCTGACAACCTTGCCTAGTAATGCCAATAGTAGTTCTACTTAACATTGCAGCCACACGATCAAGCTTTTCTTGATAGTCTTTTACATATACTGTTTGTCAAAATATGCAAAAAATGGCAGCTGTGACGTAGGCTGCACGCAAGTTGAAAGCAATTTACTTTCAAGATGTCATTAAAAAAAAAAATTTATAAAGAGAAACGAAAAATTTGCTCACTAACCTTGAAATCAGCTGTTTTCTTGAACGTAAATTGAAACACTCACTGGCAAGAGAATTTTAAAGGCAAGTTCGTATCAATTTTTAAAAGTATGAGTGTATTGGTAAAAAAGTGTGAGTGTATTAAAAATTGATAGGCAAAACTTGATCGTGTAACCCTCAAGTAAAATGTGTATCCACCTTCTTAAGTAGTTCTTACCCTTAGGCTGGTCAGCAGTGTGACCATATTAGCTTTTTTCGAGCTAAATTTAGCTTTATTTTTTGCTTTTTAGCTTGAGATATTTCATTTAGCTTTAAACTTTTTTTTCAGTTTTTTTCAACGATGCATTTAGCTTTTCCTAGCCTTTTTTAATTTCAATTTCGTGTTTATTTATATTTTAAAATAAATAAAACAGTTTATCCGAATAAACTTTCAGGAGAAACGAATAAAAATGAGAAAAAATTTTAACACTATTAAACAATTAAAAATGCAAAATTCAAAGAATAATAATAATAATAATATTTTGTTCATGGCACATTTTTTCATTGTTTTATTATTTTTTAGCTTTTAACATTTTTATTAAATATACGAATGTTTTCAAAGCTCGTTTGCAAACAACAAACATTAAAGTGGCTCTTTACACAATTTGATTTATCCGACGGTTGTCTTTTCGCCGCCGTCGTTGAAAAGTTGTCAATTTTAGTAAATTTTGGTCGCCGTCAACGATATGTTTCCTGACGTTCTCAACGTCTGCAATGTCACATCGGCTTCTAGTACAATGTTATGACATTTCTAACGTAACGACGTAATCTCTTTTGATAGTTTTCGACATGAGTTACAGACACAGTTTTTCTCACTTTTCGAGAAACTATGGACTATTTTGTTTCACATCTTTTCGATGCGAGAAGTTCTCAATGAAGTTGCAGGACATGGGTACTGTACTTTGCAATTCTGTTTTGTTTTGTTATTTTTACACTTTTAAACTTGAAGTAGGCTACAGGTGTATTTATTTTTATATATAAATTATAAAAAGAAGAAGAGGAAAGTAAGACAAAAATACAAAAAATTTATAAACTATGATTTCATAATTTGGACACATACATATGTACATATGGTTTGTTTTTATAGCAACTTTTAAACGATTATAAGAAAGGAATAGCAAATCTTTTTGTTACCAATTCACCTGTCTCTTAAGGCTCAGTTAGCCGGGAGTAACAGTAACAGTAACCTTACCGTAAAAAAGTAAGACCAATCTATTTCTTACAGACTGAGACGTAACATCTTACTGCTAACTGTAATCGTTCTAATTGCTTTACATACAACAAAATTAATCAGCTGATTTACAACGTTACTGTTACTCCCGGCTAACTGAGCCTTAAGTCTGTATTCATACGGCTCATGTCTTATTGACAAGATTTCTACTTTAAAGGCGAGAGGGACGAGGGGAAAAGAAACGAGTACTGTCTTTACGTTTTGCTTTCTTATTCGTTGTTTAATTTTGTTTTTGTTTTCAATATCAAATAAAACAAAATAAAAAACATGCCGTCAAAATGGCATGATTCATTTGAACGCCAATTCATGTTCAAAGAAGAAAAAGGAAGAATTTTGTCAATAAGACATGAGACATAACACTCATTATGGTGTTATTGAAATTTTTTTTATCCTGTTTTCTAAAATACTATTATTTTGGTCAAATTTAAGTTCAGAGAAAAATAGCTTTTAGCGCCATTATTACATCTTACAAATAGTTATTTTTAGGATGCTATCTGATGGATAAATGGTTTTTGGCTATAACAAGTTAACATTAACCTAAAAAGTGACTGATTAGCGAGTTTTATCCTTATGGTAACTTTACAAATAAGCTTTAAGAATTTGCAGCTGCCATATTTTTTGCAGAAGATATGGTTACTTCAATGATAGAAAGTGCCGGTTCACACACGGTAAGTTTGACTCGTCAAGTCTTGAGCTTTAAGGAGAGAAGGGAAAAGAGGATGCCATATATTTTCCCCTCTCTCCTAAAAACTCAAGACTTGACGAGTTAAGTTTGACGTGTGTGAACCGGCACTAAGTCTTTTGACAAATTTGATTTTTCAAACTTTTTAAAAAACACAATTTAACAAAAAATAAGTAATTGACCATTCGGCATGAAATTCTATTTTATACAGATTGGTACGTTGCAACTACGGTACATTGCATTTCGGTAAGCTTTTGTATTGGTTTTCGTATAACAAAAAGCGAACAGCTGATGGATACAGTACAGAGACGGTACAGCAACGTTCGCCTAACTGAGCCTTAAGTTGTTGCCACTACGTATTTTAAACGACCAAAAGTAGTCGGTATTTACTGCAATGTTGCCAGTGGCAAATTGCCACAGTGTATAAATTACATTTTTATTTTATTAGACAGTTCTAATAATGGAGAAAACTTAATGGTTACACAATAGCTATTGTTCGCGTTAACGTTAAAGATCAAAATGAATCAAAAACCTAAACTACCTAAAATATACTAAAAGTGAATGTGCCCCCTTAACACCAAATATTATGTTTTAATCGCCTGGACCTGCCTGCAGTTCACTTTTTACATTAGAATGAAATTAGTCCCCAAAAAAACAAATTATTATGCTCCCTTTATTTAACTTGTTGATATAACTCAAATATATGTACACCAAGCCCTGTAAGCTGTGGTAGGTATTTGATGTTATATAATTATCAGGATTTTTAAGATTTAAGCGAAGAAAATATAGCATTATTCATGTAAGAAAAGGATTAAAGCCATTGATATTCAAAAACAAAAGCAGTTGCTATAATATATCTAAGCACTAACATTCGAATTTTCAAATATTTATAAATTGATAAAGTGGGAAGCTGTTCCCAACACAGAATGAAAAACACTCGTTTTTATACTTTCTTTAAGTACGATTCGTACCCAAAAATTCAAGTACGAATAACACTAATAAGTACTCAAAATAATCCTAAATGGGATAACTTTCGAAAAACAATCCCGGCATTTCTTAAAATAAGCATAAAGTTCTTAAATCAAGAAAAAAAGAGATTGAACTCTTCGTTGGTTGTGCCACTCTGAGAGTAAAATTACAGAGTGAGGGTTTTATTATCATATACATAACTTATTAGTCTCATACCTTAGCATTGCATTCTTTTATGCCTGCATACTCATGTGTTTTTCAAAATTTGTTGCAGAAATTACAACAACACGACACAAGTTGGAAAAAGACGATTCGCTGGTTGTGTGTAGAAACAATTAAAACAACAGAAAAAGACGAAAACACATTATTTTCATGTTTAAAAAGTAAAATTAAACTCTTGCTTCTCATTTAGTTTAATTTTTAGTTAAATATGTACATAAAATTTTTAAAGCGCATAATGCTGGCGTTTTATAATTTTATAAGGTGTAATTTCTTTTTTGGCTTTTTAAGCACGACTTCGGGATAAAATCAACTTTATAAAACTTGAATCAAGCTCATTTTGAGATTTATTCAATCTTAGTTTTACTTAAATCAATCTCATTTTCGGATTCGAATATGGATTTGTTAAGTATTTCGCGATTGAAAATCGGTACTTGTTTCAAGAAAATCCGTACTCATATTAATACCGCGTCGGATTGATTTGAGTACGGATGGATTGATTTTTCTTTAGATTGAAGCTATACTGGGTATTATTAAAATGTTTTTTATCTGCTTATAACATTTTTTGTAAGTAAAGCGGATTCAAAAAACAAAAAAATCTGGGATGAAATTACGGCTCTCTAAATTAAATTGGAATTGCAATCAATATTAAAGGCAGTAATCGGCCCACAGAATTTTAATACTAAACAATCTCTTCCTCTTTCGCTTCAAAAAGTTACAGAATTTTGGCCGATTAAAAACAGTTCTGATCCACTGTGCGGCAAAGTCTTGTTATACGTTACCCATAATTGACCACATGTCCTAATAACCCACATTATAACATATCTGTAACTGTAGAAAAAGCCTCGTTTCAGTCTTTAATAAATAAAATGTATCTCCACAAATGTTGAGCAGCATTGATTATTTAACACGAAAATTTTGCCATGTGTCGATGTCACCAATCATGCGAGTTTGAACAATTTGACGATTTTATTTCTGCAAAGTATGCGACATTGTTTTGCGTATGTAAACAAACCCCACATGTATTTTACTATAAATAATTTTTTTTTAATAAACAATTTAAAAAAAAAAGAAAGTTAATATGGATAAGAAACTGTTACCGGTTGTGTTATTTTAATTTTTTATTTCGTATTTAATAATCAGTACATAATTTTTTGCTTTTGCTTAAAATTCCACGCGAAATAAGTGCAGCTTACATTATTTCGCAGTTGTAAAAAAATGTTGCCAGAAACATTTCGGAACATTTTCACAAAATGAACAGAGTACAACTCTATCAATATTATTTCATTGATATTCCGCACAAGTTTTTTTCATATGCGTTTTGACAGCATTTCACGTGAAATGTTGAACAGAGTATTAAGGCCCAACGACATTGTGCTTAAGTTGGCTTAAGCGAATGAGCGAATACATGTAAGTTATATGAGACAAACCATATTGAACTTAAGGAAACTATTTGCTAAGTTTAATGAAACTGTCATTTGCTTAAGCAAGGTGCGAATCTAATCGCACATTCCGTACGGAATCATATGTTTTTTATTTTGTTTTCTTAAATACATTTGAGAGACTTTTTGTTAATTTTTGACAGTAGGTTAAGCAAGGCTATGCATTTTATGGTTGAGCCTTTAGGCTTAAGTCGCAATTTACACTATAGACATTTCTTTCCGGATAGAAAATGTTTGTAGGTAAGGGGGCGACGCACAGTACTTTGGCCCATAGACATAAATAAAAAAAACAACTCTTATATTGTACTTAAAAATGTACAGATCGATAGATAACCAAATAATTCAAATGAATTTTGAAGAATTTTTAAGATTTAACTCTTTTTGGCGGCGCTAGAGGGCGCCAAAGTTTGAGAATTTAAATTAAAAATGGCTAAACAACTACTTGAGTTTTACATGCTTCAGGAAAACTGTTATAAAACTGTTGTTTTTTAAAGCAGGAAATTTTTTTCTGTAGTAGTTTACTATATTTAGAACTAACTGTAAAAACATTTTATTGAATTATTTTCTCATAAGTGTTTTTTTATTGGTTTGAACAACGCTTATTATTTACTTAAGCTCTAAAAATTTTTTGAAGAAATTGAGAAATATGTATATACTGAGAGAAAATGTTGATGAACCAGGTAAAGATGACGAAAGAAATGTTTCGTTGAGCGGCAATATTTTTTTAGAAGAATCCAGTACTGAAGATGATTTATTGTAATTAAAAAATATGAACATATGTAAATAATAAATAAATTAGTTTAAAGAAAATAAATTAGGAATATAATAAGAAATAATTCGTTAGATCGGCTTAGAATCACTTTCTGAGTCGATCTAATGATGTCGGTCCGGGCTGGCTGTCCATGCAACCTTGTGCATACAGATCGCAAATTCGGAGACAATTTGATGAAATTTGTCACAGAGGTTCTGACGGGTACAAGGACCAAGCGTATTGAAAATGGAACGAATCGGTCCATAATTTTACAAAAATCATCTAATTATAGCGGCAAGATTAAATTTGGTCGAAACCAAACTAATTGTATTGCAATCAAAATCAGCTTATCAAATTTTATTGGAATCTTTCTATTTTTGAACATAGCTCCCATACAAATCATTCTCCCGAAAATAGCTTTTAATGCCAGCTTCCTTAAAAATAACAGTATTTACATACAAATTGGCGACAATGAGTTTTACGATAGCTACTATGTCATGACAAAATGTTGTCCAGGTAGGTCCAAAATAAACCAAAGGTTCCATAAAAACCCTCATCCAAAAAACTCATATATGTAGCTGAAGATATCTAAATAATATTCGTCAGAAAGAACTTTTAAACGAATCTTTACCTCATTATATAATTTTGTTCTGGCGGGTCCATGATTGCCCAAATAGATTACACTCTAGGAAATTTGTTTTAAAATATTATGCTATAGGGGATCACATGGTCGGGTTTGACCGATTATACTTTCTTACTTGTTATTTTTGCAAGAGCATTTTAAGCGTTTTTAACTCATTTTTCATTAAATGATGTTTTTGTATTTTTCACATTAATAATCCGATTCTACCAAAATTCGGCATACTTTGCACAATTTTTTGTGCAGGTAAATCAAAAAAGCAGTTATCTTGAATGCATTTACCTCCCTTAATGTACAGGTACACAATTGTATTTACCTGCACAAAAGTGCAGCTAAAGTAAAGTGTTTGATTTAAAAGTCGAATAAGAAAATTATTTTATTATTTCAACCCAACTAGCATTTTCAATCGTCTAGGAGTCTACTGGGAATCTCAGAAAGAGTGTTTCTGATCGACGAGCTCATTTTTTAATTGTAGAGAATTCCTCGCACGGGAGAACCTGTTACACGTGCTGATTCCTATGAAGGATTCTTCCATAACGCAGCGAAAAACACTTATATATATCGTAAAGGGAATCGTTAATGATGTATGTAGGGATTATCTAATGAGTCTTTCAAAAAGCATGCCGTATAACTAAGCTGCCTAAATAAGGGCATCAAGCGTATTTTTCATGCCAAAACTTCTAATTTTCATACAACTTTTATAAAACAAACCTTTAGGTCGCGAAATCAACACCATCCTGTTGGAAAATCCTTTTTAACAGATCCTTAGGCCGGTTTGTTTTATTAAAATTGTATTGGCACTATCATTTTCTTAGTTCAAAAACGGTCTTATTTAGTTAGCCCAGTAATTGTTATACGACTCTTATAGAGAATCTCAAAAGGTTCATGCCAAGATTTAAAGATGATCGTGTCAAAAAATAATAAATTAAAAAGGAATTTAGATGTTTTTGTTACTCATCAGATAATCATCCAAAGATTCTTTTAGGAGTTGTATATTAAACATAATCGTCTAACAAACAGCCTATGCTAGCTGGATCATTTTATACAGATCATTTTATACATGTATGTATGTTTATTTAATATAAAAGAAATATTAACAAAAACAATAAGAATTAACAAAAAACATAAAAATTGATGGAAAAAACAAAATAATTGCGATTTATATTTTTATAAACAGCTTAAATTGGATATTTATGTGAAAAAGTGGCCACCATATATTTTTATGTGTGCAGCTAACTTTGATGTTTTGTATGAAAATATTTTAAAGCTGCCCAAAAATATGAATAATTCCAGAAAATATGTATTTTGGGCAGTTAAGTCAAAGTGCAGCTAACCTTGATTTTTTATATGAAAATAATTTTAAAATGCCAAAAATTTTGTGCATTTATCTTAAATGTGCAGGTATAGAAAGTGCACTTAAAAAAGGAATTTGTATAGAATTATAAAGAATAATTCCAAAAATGATCAATTTTGTGCAGTTAAGTCAAAAGTGCACGTAAACAGTTAAGTCAAAACTACTGTATATCTAACAAATATCAATTTTCATACCAAATTTTATTACGATTGGAAACTTTTGTAAGTGTTATAGCATTTTTAAGAAAAAGGGTATATGGCAGGACCTTGAGTCCTTATTCCGATTTAAATGAAAATTTACACACGCGTTGCTAGTTGTGTGTGTATCAGCATGACCATTCTTTGTAGTTTTGTGGGCATTATTGAAGCTAAAATTTCATTTTTCCATTTCAGGATACATGGGAGGTAGGCGTGTCCTTGGACCGATTTCTCTAAAAATTCATATTTTTCTTAACTAAGCTATTTTATGCTAGTGTACCAAATTTAAAAAAATTCTGACAACTCCTTCTATTTATGTCCCTTCGCTATATGGGGACAAAGCACTGTGCGACGCTGTATGCTTGACACACTTTACTTCTTGCCTCTCTTGCCAACTTTGCGACTAATTAAAATTATTTTCTGTAATTGTTGCCATGTTTTACTAACGAAATTCCTGGCGCTTGTGGAAAGTGGCTTTGATTTTAACAACGGGAAACACTTATATTAAGTATAAATACACTTAAAGAAAAATATTTAGATATCACTATTTTTATAGTTGTCTTTTTTTGTTTTAAATTTTTACTAAAATTATAAAAAAAAATTTGCAGTAATTTTTGTAAGAAAAAATTAAATTCTGGTTTCAAAAAAAAAAAAAAAAAAAAAAAAATATTAATAAATTCAATCTTTTTTTTTAACAGTGTAATTGCATACAAGCACAAATGACACATAAATAAAAATAAAAAAATGGTTTACATGAATACAATATACATTCATACATACATAAGTGTATATATAACCCAGCCAGCAAAATAGTCTGACGTCTTGCAGATATTTGAGAGAAACGTAGACAAAAAAAGTCGGAATCTTAAACGAATTCTGTCAGATTTCTGACCCAAAAATATATGAAGTATTTGACAAGAATTCTATCGGAATGCCTTTGAAAATTCTGTGTTTTTGTAGGCATTTTTTTATAGATATCTGACAGAAATCTAATGATAAAGGCATCGTCATCACATAGCCCACAATAATCATTGTGGCTTTGAAATGACGTCAAAATAACGGCAGAGCCACTTGCGCATGCAGATTTTGACATTCTATGTACTCTAGGCTTAACACTTTTTAATGGTACATATAATCGCTCGAAGTGTAACATGTTGTGCAACTTCAATCAAACAAAATCAGCTACTTTTATTTACAACTATGTATTACACTTTTCAGCGATTTTAAAAAGTATTTGGAAAAAAATATTGACGTCACTAATGGCTTGGAAAAAATTACAGTAAATAACGGATATAAGAACATCTCATATAATAAAAACAAAAATTAATGTGTGCCGCTGAACGTGAGGAAATAAATAAATTTTTAGCCAATTTTTACTTAATTATGGTCAATATCTTATTAATTCTAATTTAAAATTATCAAAAACTTTAATAAAATACAATAATCACAGCACAAAATGTGGGTTTTTGTAAACATAAACAAAACTTTGACATAAGACTCGACAAACATTGCAAGAGCAAAAAACCGTCATCTGGCTTAGTGCTGCCACCTTTATTATTTCACCTATTTGCCCACGCAATATATCCAACTTATGGCGATTTCTTTTCTGAGAAAAATGTTGCATTAATGTTACATGTTCTACATTTTTGTGTTCGTTTGTACAAAAAATACAACTGTGGGAAAAATTTTCAAGTTCTTTTGTGAATATGTTGATGAAAAACATGCAAAACATGTTGCATGTTTTACCCTTACTTTAACTTATGGCGATTTCTTTTCTGAGAAATATTTTGCATAAATGTTACATGCTCTACACAAAAGAGATAGAGCATGTAACACTTATGCAACATATTTCTCAGAAAAGAAATCGCCATTAAGGTGTTCAACTGCCCTGTTCTAAAACTTTGGTGCTTACTACTTTGTTTGTACAACAAATGTTTTATTTTGTTCGTCATAATTCATACCGCTCATAATTTTGTTAAAAATTGATTTTAAAACAAAATATAAAAATATTTCCAACCCGTAATAGCATGCAGAAACTGCTTAAATAGCTTTAAAAATCGCTTATTAAGTACATTAATGATGAAAGTGTAATAGTTGTAAATAAAAGCACTAATTGTGTTCTATTGAAATTGCACAACATGTAACACTTCGATTGATTTTAGGTAACATTAGAAAATGTTACATGTATGTACTGTAACATATTTTTCTCAGAAAAGAAATCGCCATTAGTGTGTACATTGTAAACTAAACTTTTGTAAGAAAAAAAAACGATCATAAGAAAAATTTTCGTGTTATTTTTTATTTTATAGTATCCGTTACCTACTGTAAAACGATAATTATATACATGCATAGAAATTTTTCATTTCAATTTATGAAAGTTCTTACTCTACAGATAATATTGGACTACGTGGTCCATTGTGGCTTAAATGGACTACTTACAACATGGTCCAATGTACTGTAGTATGGACCATGTTATAAAAACCCTACAGATAATATTGGACTACGTGGTCCATTATGGCTTAATGGACTACTTACAACATGGTCCAATGTACTGTAGCATGGACCTTGTTATAAGAAATTAACATACAGTGCTGCCAACAACTGCATGATGTATACTTTTCTATAGTTTACAGTACATATTACACCTTGGTAGCCCTGATGGTGTCCATTATTAATTGTTTATTTAAAAGTGAAAGTTTGTGAAATTTATGGAAAAACGGTAAGAAAATTAACAAGTAAGAGTGCTATATTCGGCTGTGCCGAATCTTATATACCCTTCACCATTTTGCGAGCAGAATACAGAGCAGCTAGACAAAAACAAAATAATTTTTACATATACAAACATATTTACGATACTAAAAACTTCATTATAACTTAAATTTAAAAAGCGAAAACTGATAAATATTTTTTAAAATCGTTTTTGATAACCATAGGTCATATAACAGTCCAAAAAATCAGGTTTTTATACAGTTTTGATATTTTTTGTACGGGAGGTACCACTGCCACTTCTCCGATCCCGCCCACATTTTGTGGGATGCTGTCTATTGATAACCTAAATGTGACGGCGCTGCGAAATATGGCCCCAGGAAATATGGCCCCAAAAAATAAATGAAAATTGACCCCAAATTTGGGGCTATTTTTCATAATGCAATATGGCCCCATTTTTTTAATGAAAAATTACCCCAAAAAAATTAAAAATAACCCTAAAAATAAAATGAAATATGACCCTAAATTTGGGGTTATTCTTCATTATGAAAAATCACCTCAAAATTTATAATGAATTTTAACCCCAAAAAAAGAACACAAAGAAAGTGACATTAAACATTTTAGGTGGAGTTCATATGCCCAAAACTAAAAATCCCAAATTTAGAATCCCGATTTCAAAATCCGGATAATTATACAGTTTTGGTTTTAAAAATCGTACGATTGATAGTACGGTTGGGCTTTCGGCCATGCACAAAGATTTTTTTCTCTATGGTATAACGAACACTGGCTTTGCTTACTAAAGCTCTACGTTATAGCCGGCCTTCGGCCGAGCGCAAGGATTTTTTTCTCTATGGTATAACGAACACTGGCTTCGCTAACTAAAGCTTCTCTGTATAGCCTTCGGCCGGGTGAAATGATTTTCTTCTCTTTGGTATAACGAACACTGGCTTCGCTCACTAAAGCTTGACCACATAGACGGCCTTCGGCCGGGCGCAAGGATTTTCTTTTCAATGGTATAACGAACTCTTCTCGTAATAGCCGGCCTTCGGCCGGGCTCAAGGATTTTTTCCTCTATGGTATAACAAACACCGGCTTCGCTAACTTAAGCATCTCTGCATAACCGGCAAGGATTTTCTCTACTTTGGTATAAGAATTCTGGTTTTTTATGTTATCCTTAGAAACTTTTACATAGAATTTTATAAAATTTGTGTAAAAATGTTTGGGGTGATTTTTCATTTCTTTAAACTTGCATTTTTTATTAGTAGATGAAAAATAGCCCCAAAGTAAAAATTGTGATTTTATTTGGGGCCATTT
Organism: Pollenia angustigena; assembly: GCA_930367215.1. Lineage (NCBI taxonomy): Eukaryota > Metazoa > Arthropoda > Insecta > Diptera > Polleniidae > Pollenia > Pollenia angustigena. The sequence continues at coordinate 215,839,510 of OV884058.1, read as the reverse complement.
TTCATTCCTTGATATTGGGGTCATTTTTCATTCCACTTAAAATGCAAAAACAACCTAACGAAAAAATGAAAAATAACCACAAAAAAACAAAAAATTTGCGCAAAAAATTGCGTGTTGTTGTGTCTCATGTAAAATTTTGGGGCCGTTTTTCATTTTCATTTTGGGGCCATATTTCCTGGGGTCATTTTGCGCACCGCCAAATGTGACTACCTAATTTGAAATTTTTGGTTCTTGCCGTTCTCAAGATATACAGAAAAAAGTAATAAAAATACAACAACAAGGGATTTTTGGAAAAAATTAGAGGTAGTCGTGGTTTTTTGGTCATATCTCAGCCATTTTTAGACCGATCTGGCTGAAATTCAATAGCAAGAAATGGTGGACTATATGACATAAATGACATAAATGTAAAACAACCTAGCCGATATCATGTCTGGAGTCTCTGGAAAATACATATCAAACGTTAGACGGACAGACGGACACGGTTAAATCAAGTTCTCTCCTCATAAGGACCCAGAATATATACACTTTATAGGGTCTTAGATCAATATTGAAGAAATTACAAACGGAATGACAAACTTATATATACCCTTTTCCACCTGAGGTGAAGGGTATAAAAATACCAACTAAATATATTTAATAATAGCAATAATAGACTACAGTACACACCATAAAAGGCGATTGGTAAAAATGAAACAGAAAAATGCTTAAACTACCCTTTAAGTGTACTCCATACTGCAGTAACGTAGAGTACTTTAAAAACTAACCCACTTTAGTACTCCATGGGGTAGTTTAGGGACTACTTCGGTGGGTTATATGGTCCCCTCCTAGGACATCGTAACGTTAAATGGACCACCTTTTACCCATATATTTGGAGTAAGAGTACTCCATTATGGACTACTCTTTACACGCATGTATGGACTAGTCTCGTTATCTGCAGGGTAATACTGGTTCACACTCTTCAAGTCTTTGCTGTGAAGTCTTTAGCTTTTAGGAAGGAAGGGCAAAGAGAATTTTATTTATTTTTCTCTTTCTCCTAAAAATGTCGGCAGTATAACAGAGTAATATTTCTTATTGCTCAGCTTATATTAAAGGCATCGGAAAACGTATTTAAGTTAACTCATAATTTGCAAAAATTCTAGCTAAAAAGTGCAATATAAAAACTGACGCCATCTTGCAAAAATTATTTTTATTAATATAAATTCTTTCTTATTCGACATTATTTTTTAAATGTATTAAATTTTTTATGCTTGAGGGCTTTTTTATATAAAATATTAATTTAAATAAAATTAATATTTTTATATAAAAAGAACTCAAGCTTAAACAAATTAATATAAATTTAAATAATAAAGATCGAATAAGAAGAAAAATTATATTAACAAAATAATTTTTGGAATATTATTTCATTGTTTATTTTTAATTATTTAATTTTTTTACTTTAATTATAGTTGCCTACCATTTCACAAACTTAATTTCTTTCCCACACAATTCGCTTCTATTGTTGTTGTTTTGCTTCTTTTTTCAATTAACAACCAAATTTGACGTTTTATGTTAGCAATAATTGTCAACGAAAATTAACTAACAATTATTGCAATATAAATTGCCGGCAATAAATATGTACAAAAAAGTGCTGTCTACATTTGAAGCACAGCCGCGAATAACGTTTTACTCCTCGTCTACAACTGACATGATTTGCTGTTATAACATGATGTTATAAAAGCGTTGTTAAAACATTTGCATTAACAACCCTGTTATAACATGAGAAAACCTCTAACATGGTGAGTCTATACTTAACACTAACATCATTTTAATGTTAATGTTAAGCATTTTATGTCAGTTGTAGACGGTATGTTAGTGCCGGTTCACACACATCAAGTTTGACTCGTCAAGTCTTTAGCTTTTAGGTGAGAAGGGAAAAGAGAATGCCATTTCTTTTCCCCTCTCTCCTAAAAACTCAAGACTTGACGAGCCAAACTTGACGTGTGTGAACCGGCACTTAAGTTACAAAACAATAATTTTTCAGGAGAGCAAAAAAACGTTTTTTTGACAGGCAGCATTATTTGTTTAAAAAATTTTTTTTTTTTCTATTATTAAAAATAATGATAATAAAAACTTTTATACAAAATGCTCTTAAAACATTATTCCGCACTGCAAAACCATTTCGGTTTCATCATTTTGTTAGTAACTTGCAATGTTCTTCCACTGGCTGACACTTTGTATGCCATTTTGAAGGCGTTTAGGTGCATAGTTTTGGTTGATTTGATGTTTAAACTGTATAAGAGAGTAAGGCCAACGGTTATATGCAAAAAAACCGTTTTTGCAAAATGTGGCGCTTACAACGTTATTCGCGGCTGTGCTTCCTTTATCTCTGGTAAAGATGGGCAGATACATATGCTACATGTTTTTCATTGACATATTCACAAAAAAACTTGAACATTTTCCCCACAGTTTTTTTTTTACATAGTAGGTATATGCAACATATTTCAAAGAAAATAAAGCGCCATAAAAAAAGAGTGTTGAACATGTTGCATTTTTTTTTTTTTTTTAGGGGAACATGGTAAGAAAAGAACGCGTTACACTTTTAAAATAAAAGGCAGAATAAATGCAGAATATAACTCAGAAAAGAAAAAGGTCAGGCATTTGCAAAAAATCTCTGTTTTAGACAATGTCAGATTATTTTGCTGACTGGGTACATGCCAATTATTTCTCGCATACAATTTGAAACTTATATACAATTATTTGAAATTATCTACTATTAAACTATTTTATTTAAAACAATAAACTTAAATAATGAAATGGCAAACAAAAGCTACAAATTCTTTGAAATAAAATAATGCGATAAATACGAAATTTAAAACAATACCAAAGAGAAATAGGTTTGTTGGATTATGGTCTATTTTAAGTTCTATGATAAAAGCAAATAATGATTGTATGATAGCTTTTTGTTGTTTTCCTAAAAAGGAACTGTTTTTTTTTCTAAAGCTTAAGACAAATACAAAATAACAAAAATGATATGATATGACCTTGTTGTTTTAAAAAGAATAATTTGAATAAAAACAATAAAATAAAAAGAATAAGTTGCAGAATAAAGTCGGATGCTCTTACAGATTGTACACGTTTTAGAATGGTTTGCCCAACAAACAACAGCAAGAGACAAAGAAGCTTTTGACACTAGGAGAAAATTTTGTTACACTTTCTGTAGGCCTCATTATGCCAGGAATACAACGTGGGACGTAAGGCCGTATATTTAAAAAACACGCTCTCTTTAATCCCAATTTCGCCGTAAAAGAATATTGTTTTCTTTTGAATAAATATTAGAAATATCCAAATTAATTACAATTTTTGTTGATGTTTTATTTCTTTTATTTTGTATGTATGTAAATATTCAATTTGAAACAAGGCCAATTTTTTATATGTATGTATGTAATGCCGAAACTAGAACAAGTACAAATTGTACGAAAACCATAAGCAATTAGTTTTTGCAAAATCAGTTTACAATGTTTAAAACAAAGACAATAAACAAAATTTTAAATCCAACAATTATAAACCTAAAAAATGGAACCAGTGAAATGCGCACCAACAATAAATTTCAGTTTATCAATAGAAAGAATTTGTAATTTAGCAGATTAAAACAAAATCTTATTAACAAAAGTTATCAGTAGGGCTCATTTGACCTCAAGAAGAACGTTTAAGAATCAATGCTTAGATACTATATGATACCAAGAACCTTCGTGATAGAGCTTGTGGAGCCACTGCCATTTTGATAAAAACCCGAGCCAAACACTACCTGATGTGTGATCATCGTGAAGATTATCTCCAAGCTACGAATATTTGCGTTGAGGAATTAAATAGAAACCTAGTAATTTCATCGTTATACTCCCCGCCTAGATTTTCAATATCAGAAAGCCAATACTGTAAATATTACATATCACTAGGACCCTGTTGCCTGGCTGCTGGCGATTATAACGCTAAACATAACTTCTGGCGGTCACGACTTATAACACCAAAGTGTCGTGTTTTATTTAATACAATTTCTAAAATGGATTTAAATGTGGTAGCGAGCGGACAACCAACATATTGGACTACTGATCATCAAAAAATTCCATATGTTCTCGATTTTGGCGTGGTTAAAAACATCCCCATAGAAACGATTCATGTTGAAGCTTCGTTAGAAGTATCTTCCGACCACACGCCTACAATTGTTACTATAATAAACCCCAATAGAATTGTGTCTGTATAATATATAAAATAAAAAATATCTCAGAACTCATTGCACAGAAAATAGTCCGCTTAGTACACCGGATAATGTAGATCGCTCTATTGTTAATTTTGACAGAAAACAAAAAATATTGAAATATATTCCACAGATGTCGAGCGTCTCTTGTCTGAAAAAAGGAGAGCTCGAAGAGAGTGGCAAATGCTTACTAAAATAGTGTACAAAAAGGCTAAGAAAGTGACTGAAAATCAGAAAGCGGCTTCTCTGGAAAAATATCTTAAAGAACTTGATGCAACTCCACAATCAGACTACTCATTATGGCATGCAATTAGAAATCTCAAAAGGCCAGTTGTCTCTAAACTACCATTAAGAAACTTGAACGGAAATTGGGCAATGATGATGTTGAAAAAGGTAATCTGTTTGTTAATCATTTAAAAAACATATTTACACCAAATATATCTCACGATATTGCGGTCGAGTTACCACCTGTTGTTGCTAGAGCAGCTGTTCTTCTAAGATTTGAGATAAGAGAAATCGAAAAGGCTATTTGTGATTTAAATGTAGCAAAGAAAATTATTCTTCTAATTTTTAATGCTATTTTAGGCCATGAATACTATTCTCAAAAGTGGAAGATTTCCTTAGTCACCATGATACCTAAAACAGGAAAGGATCACACAAAAGTTGAGTCATATAGGCCTATAAGCTTACTTTCTAATATATCAAAGCTGTTTGAGAAGCTGTTAGCGTCAAAATTACCCCCAATTTTAAATTATAATAGATGTATTCCAAACCACCAATTCGGCTTTAGAAGAGAACACAGCGCAATTGAACAAACTCATCGTATAGTAAACGCAATAAAAAAGCCTTTAAAGAAAGAAAATATTGTTTCGCTCTCTTCATCGATGTTTCTCAAGCTTTTGAATAAGTCTAGCGTGAATGCTTATTACATAAATTGAAGCTAAACTTACCAATAAACACACACAAGCTGTTAGAAAGCTACTTAGTCGTTCGAAAGTCTATTATTAAAAAAGGTTATTATTTAAGCTCTACTCAGCCAACTAACGCCGGAGTCCCTCAGGGACCACTATTATACTTAATATATACCTCGTATATGTCAACAAACAACTACACCCAAACTTCAACATTTGCTGATGATACAGCTTTTCTAAGCGTGCACGAAAACATCCAAGAAGCATCTCGATACTTACAGGATCATATATGTTAACTCGAACGGTGGTTAAACCAATGGAGGATAAAGGTCAATGAACAAAAAGGCGTACATAAAATATTCACCTTGCGTCGGGAATCATGTCCCCCTATTAAAATCAATAATAAAATAATCGGCCTTATTATGAGTGTCGTTTTTTTATTACGACAAGTGTCGTAGTCGTTGTCGTTTTTAGTTTTGTTAGGTTTCAGACTGTTTCATAATTCGCCCGATTTTAAATATTTATGAACCACCTGGTTATGAAAACTTTCAAAAACAGCTGTTTGGCGCTATAAAAAAGATTTATTTAACTACAAAAAAAATTTAAAAGAATTTTATTTTGAAAAAATACAATAGAAAAAACAGTAGAATTTTACAAAAACAAAATTAGTATGTGCCAGTCTTCCGTTAGCAATGCATTAAAAGAGTGCATAGATGCTATGTACTTCACAATTGAATTCATTTGTAACAAATTGGAGGCAGCTTCTTCGGTTGGGGATAACACGTATTGTTTGACCGAACCACCCCCGGTTGCATGACATTCGGCCTTATTGTGAACTAACTTTATATTTTATTTAAAATTTATAGTCTGCCCAAATCCATCCATCCTTCCGCATTACGTGTTGTGGTCCTAAAATGTTCAGTTCTTCACCAATTTTGTTCCACACCTCCTTAACGTTTGTTTTATTTATGTCACTACTAAATCCTTTGGCCAAGCATGGATTTTGCTCCAACAGTGACACCATTCGACTAAATTGCTTGATGTTTGTAATTTTAGCTCTAAAAATGATTAAATCGTAAATAAAAAAGTTAAATTTATCCTTACTAAATAGTTTTTAAGCGTTATAATACGTACTTTTTAAATATATCCATTTTAATAATTTATTTTGATTATTTTTTCTTACTGTCGTTAACAAAAACTTTAACGACAATTGTTGCAATTTTTGACAATTAAATACGACACTCATGGTACCGAAATTTGTAATAGAATTGAAAACAGTGTTGTATTTTTGTCGTTTTTCGACATTCATAATACGGATTTAAAAAAACGCCTTTTGTATGACACGACAGCGACACTCATAATACGGCCGAATATCTCAAATTTAACGTGGAAAAGACACATAGAGGCAAAATTAACTCAAATGAATCTAAAAGCCATCCAAATTCATTGACTTAAGGCTCAGTTAGTCGGGAGTAACAGTAACGTTGCAAATCAGCTGTTTCATTTTGTTGTATGTAAAGCAATTAGAACAATTACAGTTAGCAGTAAGATGTTACGTCTCAATCTGTAAGAACTGTTACTGTTACACCCGGCTAACTGAGCCTTTATTGGAAGAAACTCCGTCCTTATTCTCGACTGCAAACTTCTACTTTAAAACTCCATCTTAAAGCCAATTTGGTGGTATGGTTTTTAGTCATGGGGAACTGCCTCGGCCTCTAATAGCGAAAAAATTCAAAGGCGCCAAAATAAACTTCTTCTGTTATTGTCTTAAGCAAAGTACGAAACTGAACGCACTTTCCGTACGGAATGAAATGTTTTTCGATAAGGTTTTCTTAAAGGCGTTTGAGAGTCTTTTTGTTAACATTTGAAAGAAGCTTAAGCAATCACAATTCACATATTTTCTACTTCTGAATCATCAATGTTCCGCCACTAAAAGCTTCGGATCATCTTCCTGTAGTGATTTCTATTGATACCTCAAATTTGGACACCCTTTATTTACAATATCTTCAAAATATGCGATTTTGACTCATGACGTTGTTGCAGCAAATGCGCGGTTTTATCAACACAAGTGATTGAACGTGTAGTAAAATTTATATAAAAACACTCAAAAAACTGAGTGCTTTTCATATAAATGTTACTACACGTTCAATTACTTGTGTTGTGTAAACAGTACATTATTAAAAAAAAGTGCTTTCACACAAAATATATCTAACTCTTTTCACCTAAAATAAAATATACTTGTTTAAGATTTATTCGTAAGATATTTTAACATATTTTTGCTGTTCTAACTAAATACATTGACTAATGTGACAGAGAATGGCCAGAATTATTTATTTATAAGCTTTTTGGAAAGAAATTCTTCTCTGCCGACTTCTTAAGAAAAAATAAATTAATGTTCGGCACATCATTTGTTAAATTATTTTTGGCCATTAAAAACTTCTAAAGAAGATAATGTCTTTAATGGTTTTCGTTTTGTTGTGTTATTTCTTTCCAAACTGTACGTAAAAATTGATGTTTGCAATAAATATTAATTTGTAAAAAAAAACTTTAAGAACTTTCTCTGCCGACATGGTCAGTTGTACAACACTTTAAATATTTGTTTGGAATATTACAAAAAAGCACAAAAACTTAATTGCTAGAAATATTGTTTTCTACGCTTCAAGTACTGACATTTTTCAAGTTTCTTCTTTGAAGGAAAATAATTTATGCAAAAGGAAGAAAAACAAACAAACATTTCCATTAAAAATGCTAATCATTTTAGGTTTTTTCAAACAATTGGCTAAAAGGAAAATAATATTATTGTTAAGGATTTTTTTTAAAGTTGCTTGTTTGCAGTAGTTTCTCTTTTATGAATTTTATGTGAAGGCTTTTTACTCGTACCATCCGACAGGATAATATTAATAAAAACAATATATAAATTTTTTCTTAACTTTCAGTCAAAAATCTAAGTTAAAGTTTAAATATGAATTACAAATATTTTATTTCATTAAAAAATTAGTTTACACAAGCTACATATTTTGAAACAAGATTCAAGGGGGAAGGGGGGTCGTGCCAGTAATGTTATATACTTTATTTTAAAAGTCTTCAGGGAGCCCGAAAAAATCCCAATTTTTCCCTGCGCGCTCAAAAAACGATAACTTTTAAACAATAAGTAACAATTTAAATAAAACCCATTGTGTTTAATGTATATACATTTTATTAAAAGTTGTTCTAGATTTATATAACGGCTATGACCAGGAAAAGGCTTTTTGTGAATTTTGGCATCGATTTGTTAGTGCATATTTTTGCATATTTTAACCCAAATAGCATATTTTTAGAGATTTAAATCAAAATAACATTTTTGCATAATTTTTTTTTTAAGTTTTTAGTGCATATTTCACCTTTTCGAAGCATATATTGATAATTGTTTAATTTTTTTTAATTCTTACAAATGCGGGAAAAATAGCTTAAATTTTGGTTGCCAGATCGCTTTTTTATTTATACCCACATAACCTGAGTAGTGTTACCTATAGAAATATTGTTACTAGACCCCTTTAAGTATACCAGTCGACCCAGAATCATTTTCTGATTCGATCTGACAATGTCTAGCCGTTCAGCTAGTAGCTGTTCATTATCGATATTTATCGATAATTCAGATTTCACTATCGATTAGGGATGCCAAACGGAAAATCCCTGGATCCAGAAATCCCGGAATTTCGGGATCGGGATTTCAAAATCCCGAATCCCGGGATTTTCTAAAATCAATCCCGATTGGCATCCCTACTATCGATGTATCGATATTACTCTCGACTGAATGTTTGTACTTGTGCAGGAAAACTTTAGGTAGTTTTTTATCAGGCTACAGTTCGTTGTATTTATCACTTTATTGAACGTATGAGACGTATATATACGCACGTTATTTTAGATGACAGTTTTTTTAAAATTGATAAGTACCTTTCTGAAGGAACCGAAGTAGCAGGGACTATAAGATATTCTATTGAAACTATAAATAATTTTCTAAATTGGTTTTGATTCTCAACCTAAAAAGGTAAGTAATCTAGCGGACTTATCGTCTAATGGACGTTCATTGTTTTGTCCTATGATCGCAATTGCAATTGGATTTGCATTTGTTTTTTACAACATTACAAAAATATTTGACATTTCAGTCCGTTTATGTATAATTATGTAATTAGCAGTTGAAAGCACAGCTAAACAATCCATACCACTTGCCATTCTTGTTGCTTGTATTCATGGCTGTTATTTTCCGCGAATTATTAATAGCAAGTAAAAACTTGCGGCAAAAAACTGTTGTGTATAGCTGCTGTTAGATGGCTTCATAGCTGTATTTTATATAATAATAATATCGAATATTATTCCTATCGATATTTAAAGACTGTCGGTAATATCGATAGTGCCATCGATAGTTTCCCAGCACTACTGTCCATGGTAACTTTGTGCACAAAGGAGAAAATTGTAAATTATATTTAATTGTCATAAGGACGAAGTGGATTGATACACAATGGTCAAGGTCGTTCTATAATTTCACATAGTCTTCATAGCCATATAGTTATGTTAGTTTTTAGAATTAATTCCTTTTACAATTCTTTAAGCTCCTATGCAAGAACCACTCCCAAAAATAGCTTTCAATGCCATAACTTCCTTACAAATGTTAATATTGATACACTAAAAAAATTATGTAGTTAAATTCAAACGAAAATTTATCTTAAACAAATTAAAATTCATTTAGAAAACGGATCATTTACATTTAATTTAAAACAAATGATTTTTACATTAATTTTAAAATTTTTATTTATGTTTATCGTTAAAATTTAACAGTTTTTACTATAAAAAAATATATTTTAAGGCAGAATTAGTCTTTACTTTCTGTTTCTGTTCTGTTCCGTGCCGTTCTGTTACGAAATTGTAATAGTTACTTTTTCTGTAGAAACTTATCAGCCATTTATGACAAATTTATTAGCTTTGCACCGTTCATTGTTTTATTTCAATCACTTTAATGCAAATAAATTTGAAGAAATTAAATTTTATGAATTCTTAAAATCAGAAAATAGTTTATTTCAACATAAATATGTATTTTTTATTATTTATTTTGCTGTCACTTACAATAACTTAACAAGTTTTTCATTTTAACAAACTGAACCGCAACAGAACAGAAAAACTAATCAATTTCACAGGTTTTTTTAATAACAAAAACAAATCAGCTGATTCGTAACAGAACAGAAAGTAAAGACTAAAGGCTCAGTTAGTCTTTACTTTCTGTTCCGTGCCGTTCTGTTACCAAATTGTAATAGTTACTTTTTCTGTAGTAACTTATCATCCAATTACGGCAAATTTATTAGTTTTGCACCGTCCAATGTTTATTTCAATAATGCACATAAATATGAATAAATTAAATTTTATGAATTCTTACAATCAAAAAACAGTTTATTTAAATATAAATATGTATTTTTTATTATTTATTTTGCTGTCACTTACAATTACTTAACAAGTTTTTGATTTTAAAAAACTGAACCGTAACAGAACAGAAAAACTTATCAATTTCATAGGTTTTGTAATAACAAAAACAAATCAGCTGATTCGTAACAGAACAGAAAGTAAAGACTTATTCTGCCTTAACTGAGCCTTTAACCGACAAAAATCAAACTACATAACAAAATAAATACAGAAAACTATTATTTTTAAAAATTTTTTTTTTTTTTTTTTTTTGAATAACAAACATAAATGTTAAAAAATAAAATTATTTGTTAAATAACTATATTTTTATTTCTCATCTTGTCAAGAAAATGAGGCGGCGGTGAATGGCACACTTCCGGCCCATTATCAGTACATATATCATGGCGCGGCAACCCGTGGGTTCGCTCCTTGTAAGGTGGGGGCTTTACCAGTGGTTGGGGCGCGAAATATGCACTTTTAAGGACAACGTGGTTGGTAGCAGTGCCGAGGTCCTGTGTGGCTAGTTAGTTCGTAAAGAAACTAGTCGTTAACAGCTCCCCTCAGCGTCAGGGCAAAGCGCTGTTGTATGTTAGTTGCCTAGTCCACGCACGCCATCACTGCGTGGTACGGTCCGTCTGAACGAGCCTACTCGTGGGAACAAAAATGAAACCTTCTTTACAAACAACAAATAAAAACCATAACAAGATAAATAAAAATAAAACGGAAAATGAGGACACGACGGACGAGGCTGACCAGGGTCAGTCGGACGTCACGGTCTCGGAGTCGGAGAGTACCCTCTTGACTGTTCATGAGAACATAATTGAGCAGGAGAGACAGGTACTGACCGGCCTATATGTGGATAGTCTTCTGGTTCTATCGGGTGACTCCTGTGGTGAAACCGGGGCTACTCAGGGGTTAGAGAGGTTGACTCTGCTCTCTATATCTATATATCAGCTCACAGTCAGACTGCAGAGCCTGCCACTCTCATCTGTGAGGCCAGGGGACATCAGAGGGGGCACTCGGGAGAAGATTGTCCACAACTTGTTCGGCAGGACGCCGTGGAGGAAGGGCCAAACGCCCCTCCACGAGATATTAAGAACTCCAGCCGAACGAAGGAGGAGAAGGCGCAGAACAGAACAAGGAGCTCTCTTGCATATCTGGATAAGATGGCGAAGAGAGATCATTCAACGTTCTCCGCGAGGGATAGGCACCTTCTGAGAAGGCACCGCCAAAGCGTAGCTAAATTCGAAAGAATTTACGGCCCTGTCAGTGCCTTGCTCGGTTGGCCCTATCCTTGGAGAAAGCAGGTGGATGAGGTCGCCGACCCGAAAACTACTCAAAAGAGTACAGGGCCGGTGGCGTCGTCAACCTGCCGTGGAGAGATAGAGGAAGGAGGGGTTGCCCCGGTGACCAAAGCGCTCATGTCTTCGGAACGAGCTGCGGAGGATAAGGGGGCGATACCCAAGAAAGGAAGCAAAGTGGCTAAGGCAGCGAACACGGGGAAGAAGGCTGGTAATCCTCCGTCCGACTTCTCTAGTGGCTCTCGTAAGGGGGTCACTAGGGGAAAAGGCGCGGACAGGAACGGGTCTTCAAAACCAGTCGTACCGAAATCACCGAGCACAGTGAAGAGGGCTGGTACATCTCCAATAAGGAAACCATTAAGAGGGTCAGATCTGGGGATGATCAGCCTTCCTCATCGAATAAAAGAATGAAGAAGTCGACGAGCCTGGAGGGTCATCTGCAGGTGGCTGTCATAGATCGGAATGATCCGTATGGGAGGATCAGTGCCGAGTGTTAGGTTCGGTTTAGGTAACGTTAGGTTTCGGTATCCGAAGCATGACAGGACCAAAGAGGCTGTTAGTGGTGCAGATAAACCTGCACCATTGTGAATCAGCCTCGGCCGAACTTGTAACCTTCCTCTCCAGTACTCGGACGGACGTAGCCCTTATCCAAGAACCTTGGATAAATAAAAATAAGGTTTGCGGTTTAAGGGTTGCGGGATACACTCTGTTTGTCCCGTCCACAGAGGACAAGGTAAGAACGTGTATACTAGCGAGAAGTGAATTGAATTTTCTCATATCTCACTCTTTCAGGTGCGGTGACTTGACCGTTATAAATGGAGAGGCCAAAGGGAAGCGTACGCTTACACTGGCCTCGGTGTATATGCCATATGAGGGGTTGGACCCTCCGGGTGCAGAGGTGCGGCAACTCACGGCATATGCAAGGAGGAGAGGTGCAATCCTTGTGTTGGGCTGCGATGCCAATGCTCATCACAGCCAATGGGGGAGTGCCGACATTAATAAAAGAGGTGAGTTAATGTTTGATTTTATAACTACTAACAATCTTATTATCTGTAATATGGGTAACACGCCGACGTTCAGAAATAAAGATAGGCAGGCAGTGATAGATCTGACATTGGTAAACCGTGACGAGCAAATTGTTGTTGATTGGAGGGTGGCAACGGACTGTACTTTTTCAGACCATAGTCGTATTACCTTCACACTGAATTTTGACCTACCTAGGGCTCCTCCATTCAGGAACCCGAGGGGGACAAAATGGGACTCCTTCAAGGAAGGGGTCCGAACTGGGTTGGCGCATCAGGCCTTAGGCGACTTGCTGCCGACGGATCTGGAGGGGGTGGTGAATAGGTTCACTCATCTTCTAAGGGAAAGCTATGAGCAGTCCTGCCCGGTTACGTTTCCGGGTAGGCGAAAACAGCCTAAATGGTGGACCAGGGAACTTCATGTTCAAAGGTCTACGGTGAGGGGACTGTTTAATAGGGCCAAGCTTACGAGAGCACCAGATGATTGGAACGATCACAGGGTGCAGTTCAACAGGTATAAGGCTGATCTGAAGAGAGCAAAGCGACTATCGTGGAGGCAATTTTGTGCGTCCATCGATAATGTCAACGAGCTGTCAAGATTCCGACGGATTTTATCTAAGGACCCTAAGGCCCTGGGTTACATCCAAAGGAATGACGGCTCATGGACTGAGTCTAGCTCTGAGACCCTAACCTTACTTATGGAGACGCACTTTCCCGGGTGCAGGGAAACCGGTGGTATGGAGGACGGTCAGTGGGACGTCATGTCCGTGACATCGGATCATACTTCCGCTTGCGTCAATGAAATGGTCACAAGGGAGAAGCTGGCGTGGGCGGTCAATACTTTCGACCCATATAAATCACCGGGTCCGGATGGTATTTTTCCGGCTATGCTTTGCAACATTCCGGACGATGCATCATTTCTGCTGGTAGATATATTTAGGAAATTCCTCAGTAGGAGGTATCTGCCTAGGGGGTGGAGAGAGGTCAGGGTGATTTTCATACCCAAGGCCGGTAAAGCAGGCCACTCGAAACCGAGGGATTTTAGACCTATTAGTTTGTCTTCATTTTTGTTGAAGACTCTTGAGAGGCTAATAGATTTGTATCTCAGGAGTAATATTGAGACCCGCCTTATTAGCAACGCTCAACATGCTTACCTGAAGGGTAAATCTGTTGAGAGCGCGTTACATTAGGATAGAGGCGATTAGGGATTCTTTGTTGGAGTTGGGAGTTGAGGACTTTCTGGTGGAGTGGATAATCTGCATGCTTGGCAGTAGGATTATAAACTCGAGCCTGGGGGATCATGTGATTAGGAGGAGGGTTACCAGGGGGACACCACAAGGGGGAGTATTATCGCCTCTACTGTGGTTGCTAGCGGTTAACGGGATTCTTAGGTCATTTGATTCCATGGGCAGGAAAGTTGTTGCCTATGCGGACGACATAAATCTGCTGGTCAGAGGAAAATTTCTGTCCACGATCGGGGAAATTATGCAGGTGATGCTAGGTGAACTCTCGGCATGGGCAAAGGATAGGGGACTGGGTGTTAACCCTGCGAAGACTGAGCTGGTGCTATTCACCAGAAGGTATAGGATAGAGGGATTTAGGGGGCCAGTGCTAGATGGCGTCGAGTTGCCTCTATCGGACGGAGCAAAGTACTTGGGTACCTTTCTGGACTGCAAACTGTCTTGGAAGAGAAATACTCAGGAGAGGATGAGAAGGGGACTCAATGCATACTACACTTGCAGGAACTCCATTGGTAAGAACTGGGGTCTTTAGCCTGATATGGTAAACTGGATTTACACATCGGTTGTTAGGCCTATACTTACCTATGGATGCACTGTTTGGTAGGGTGCGTTAGGAGTGGATAGCTATAGGAAGATGCTCAGCAAGGTTCAAAGAAGTGCATCTCTTGGCATCACAGGCGCAAGGAGAAGCACTCCGCAGGCAGCGCTGGACATCCTACTATATCTATCCCCTTTCGAGCATTATGTGAGGAGTGTGGCAGCTAGGAACCTACTTAGACTTTACGAGTCTTCTTTAGTTAGACCTAGGCGGGACGATCACACGAGAATTTTGTACGAGATGGGTCTGCTTGATCAGGGTATTATTCTCGAGGGAATTTCGGATCACAAGACTACGACCCTGGACTTCGGTGCAACACCACCAGTGGAGTTCCCGGATAGGGAAAATTGGAGTGGATCCAATGGACTGTTTGAGGGGTGGGCAGTATTTACGGATGAATCCAAGATGGAAACCGGCACTGGTGCCGGTGTTTATATCGCGGACACCCAGGTAAAAAGGTCATTCAGACTCCCTGATGAGTGCAGTGTCTTCCAGGCTGAGATCCTAGCGATCTGGAGGGCGACGGAGGTGATACTGGATCACATCGTGGGTGGATCTGAGGTGACAATTTACGTCGATAGTCAGGCGGCGCTTCGGGCTTTGAGGGGCCATACGGTGCGATCATGCCTGGTTGCGCGGTGTAGGAGCGCTCTTAGGGAACTCATGGGGTCATTCAACGTGAGGCTGTGTTGGGTACCAGGACACTGCATGGTTGATGGGAATGAGGTGGCGGACGAACTCGCGAGAGGGGGTTCGGGTCTCGACTTAGTGGTGGGGGACAGGGGGTAAAACCCCCCCTATGCTACTACTATGGGGTGATACGGGAGGGGCAGAATGGATTGCAGGGTGCCAAGGGCATTATGGCCCAATTTGGACGCGGGGGCAACCAGGGTTCTACTGGGATTGGATAGGGGTAGTCTCAGAACACTTATAGGGTTCTTGACGGGTCATTGTCCTGTCAGGGCTTTTGCGGGCAGATGGGACAACGCCATACCGGACTTCTGCAGGCTATGCGAGGATTCGGAAGAGCTAGAGACGATAGAGCATGTACTGTGCCATTGTCCTAGGATGCAGGGTCTCAGACTGAAGTGGCTAGGAGATAGGTTTCACGACGAACTGGGGTGCATAGCTGGATGTAATCCGGCCAATATACTGGGGTTTGTCAGGGAAATAACGCGGCTGTTTCTGTTGAGGGGACCTACTTTCTAATTTTCTGTCTATATCTTACTTCCTTTTCTCTATTTTTCACTTCCTCTTATCTCCATCTCTTACTTAATATTTTCATTGAAGGGAATCACAATGGATCGTATTCGGTCTCCGAGTGGAGGTGTGCCTGTGGGCACACAACCCTTCTTAACCTAACCTAACCTAACCTATATTTTTATTTAATTTTAACAGTACGGAAAACGAATTTAATAACCCACAATCAGTAACTGTAATAATTTTATAAGTGTACTAGCTGATGCGACAGACTGTCCTGTCCAAATTAGGAAAAATTTTTGCGTTCGATTTTTAAAATCCGTTAAAAAGATGCGAACATTTGAAAGAAAAATTAGTCAAATCGATGGAGCCGTTTTCTGATTTTAGGTAAATCGAAAAAATGTGGGCGTTAAAGTGGGCGGAGCAAAATTTTCTTTCCTCAGTTGGACCATGGCGATGATTTTATAGAAAAAATCGGCCAAATCGGTCAAGCCGTTCTCAAGTTATGCGCTTAATAGAAAAAGTGGGCGTAAAAGTAGGCGTGGTAAATTTTTCTTTCGATGAAAACTTAAAATGGATTAATACGAAGATTTGAAAGAAACATTTGTCAAATCGATGGGGCCGTTTTCTGATTTTAGGTTATTCGAAAAAAGTGGGCGGTGCAAAATTTTCTTTTCGTATAAATCTAAGTTGGACCAAGGCAATCATTCTAAAGAAAAAATCGGTCAAGCCGTTTTCAAGTTATGCGCTTAATAGAAAAATGGGCGTAAAAGTTGGCGTGGTAAATTTTTCTTTCGATGAAAACTTAAAATGGATTAATACGAACATTTGAATGAAAAATTTGTCAAATCGAAGTAGCCGTTTTCTGATTTTAGGTAATTCTAAAAAAGTGGGCGTAAAAGTGGGTGGGGCAAAATTCTATTATCGTATAAATCAAAGTTGAACCATGGCGATCATTTTAAAGAAAACATCTTCCAAATTATATAGATGTCATTGGTGGCGCAATATGAAAATTGGATTTTGCCACGCCCCTCCGCCCGCAGACCGAAATCAAAAATCAGACTTCACAGTGTCATCCGCCTGAATATTCGGAAGATTCCCTGAAAATTTCATCTAAATCCAGCCGTTTTGGAGTCCATACGTTACATACATACATACACACATAATATTTTATATATGTAGATAGATAGATATTTGGCTGCGATAACTTTAAAAATAGCTACTATGTCGTGGCAAAATTTTGTAATGGTTGGTCCAGAGTTGACAAATATAAACCGTGTCTCCTTAAAATCACAGGAAGACGAATAAATCGTATATAGTTGTTTATATCTATAACTTACTAGCTGTTTGGTCCCGGCGCTGCTCGGGACAAACACTGTTCTTTTCAGTTTTTCGAAAGCAAGCGTATTTTAAACAGACGGACAGATTGACATGGCTAAATCGACTTAAAATTACTCAAGGACCCGGAATGTATATAATTTGAGGGATCTTAGATGAAAATTGAAAAAGTTTCACACGGAATGACAAGCTTATCAGTCGATTACGGATGACGACTGAACTGAAGTTGAGTTGCCAGCAGCGAAATAAGGTAATGCCGCTCATGTTGAAATATGCAAAGTTTAATTTTTATTTTATATTTTAACTTCAATTGTTTTGCCATCCATACTCGACCCATTTGAATACCGTCGTCACAACTAGTTGAGGACGGTATAAAAATATGCAACGATATAAACCTGAACATTTCAAGTAGAATTTTTTTAAAAAAAGGAAAACTATTGTTGTTAAAACTTTACTTAAACTTTAAAACTTTTTTTTTTATTTTTTCATGAAAAAGAAGATTTGGACGAAGTGTTCAGAACATTATATAATGTTTGGCTCTTTCTTGAAAATAGCTACGGACGTTGTTGAGACTTGTATTCGCCTACACAATCACTAAACAAATTGATATCGTTCTTGAGTGTGTGAGCCGAACGCTAAATTATGTACTATTTATATTCGAACACTGATCTGAACACGGTATAAAGTTGCTTTTATCGCCTCTTTACAATTTTTTTTTTCTTAAATTTACCAGACTTTATTTTAATAACATTTACAAAACTAAGCCACCAACTTTATTAAATCGCTTGTTAAGTTCTTCTAAATTAAGTTAAAGAAAAACGCCTTAAAATCATTTATTAAATTCTTGTCTACTTATCTGGCCTTACTGCTTCATTATCCTCAAAAAATAAATACATTTCTTTGTAAACAAGTTGTTTTTGTTTCAGGTCGTTTTTGTCAAGAAATGCTCGGAATTTATTAAAGACTTTTTTCCGTTTAAATAAACTACGTGATGTGAATACGATGTGTGTCATGTCATGCTGGTAGTTTTGCTTTTAAGTTTTGAATAAAAATGCTTGTCTGCGTGAGGGTTGTATTGTCCTTTTTCCTTTTTTTTTATTCCAAATTGAAGACACAATAACAGTAATCTGAAGGATAATGCAATAAAGCTCAAAATAACAAATTTATCAGTGTCCATTTGTATAGAGAGCCCAATCATTTCCAATTATAAAGTAATTTCTCTGTTTCTTTTGCTGCTTTTAAGCCAGCGTTTTATTAAATGTCTGCGTATAGAAGATGACCTTAGATTTTTTCAAGAAAGTTTAAAACTTTTCATGTTTAAAATCCATGCTGCAAAGATTTTAAATTTACTGCAAGACTGCGGTTAAAATAAAAATTATTTGCCTTGACATTATGATCGAAATTTTTATTTAATCGATGTAATATTTGCGTTTAGTTTGTCTGTTAAGAGTGACCAACTGGTTAAAGCCCAGGCAAATTCATGTAAACGGTGGTGGCAATACTATAACAAGTACAAAACTAAAAACACAACATTGTGTTTTATTTGTTGCTTTCGCCCAGCGGTAAAACTCAGAAGACCTTCTTACTTCAGGCCTTTTAAATAGCCGGCTTAAAAATTGTTTTGACTAAATTGCTATTCTTATCTAACTGCTAAAGAATGCCTCATAGTAGGCCTCGGTCCTTTGCTGTAGAAGATAATTTACATCTTCCACACTCGCTTCTTTGAGAAGGGAGTAGAGAAGGACCCAGGAAAAACTTTTTGATTTGTAGTAATAGGTGTTAGTTATTTCATATGTTACCTGGTAAGTAGGTGTCATTACAATTATCATTATTCTGAAAACTTCAATAAGTACTTACTAGTAATGACCTCAGCAACTACTTATTACTTCTTTTATTTTCACTACTGAATGTTTGCTTACTGGTAACGTATTCAACAACTACTTATTAGGTCTATTAACTAGTGATTTTTTGGCTTCTGTTAAGTTTATTGTAATAACTTACAATTCAACTTACTAGTAGTTTAATAATAACTAGATATTTTTCGAATTCTAGTAATTGTATTGTAAGTACTGAATTCTGTGGACACCTCAAAGAACAATAAGTAGTTATTCAGTCGAAAAATAAGTAGTGTTTTTTTTTCACCAGCATTATTTGCTAACTTACCAGGTTAGTAAAGTTTTTGTTGGGGACTAACATTTTCTGTATTGTTTTTTTGGCGCAAGCAAAAACAAAATAATTAATTTTTTTTTGATCTCGTTACCATTCTTATGTACCTGCTAAAGAAGCGAGAGCGGAAGGCCTACTCTACAATGACAACGTGTGTAAAAAAGATATGAGTATGGAATGGAGCGAGCAGGACTTGTATGTATATCATGGGCGTTGGTCGATATGCCATAAACAAGCAACTTTTGACATTTCTCTCTCTAAAAGTAAGAAAAAATAGTTGCTTAGCAGTGGTTTGAGCGCCACCAGATAAGTAAGTTCGCCTTGCTTAAGGCGTTATTGTTGCCTCGAAAAATCTTTTGAATTATAAAATGAAAAAAATTTCATCCCAGGATGCGTTGAAATCATTTTGTTTTGCTCCATCAACCTTAATGTATATTTAAATAAGGTTGTACATATTTTTAGCTTGAGGCTATTATCGTTTATATTTCTTGAGTAAAAAACATACAGTTCCTAGCAAAAATGTTGTAAGCAAATAAAATATAAGAAAATTATGTCGGGCAAGACTTCCCGTTTGTTACTCTATACACAGAAAAAATTATTGCCGAATTATTTTCAAACAAACGCTTGTTTGAAAATTTTTTTAATTTCTATAAATTTTTTTTACTGATTCAAACAATATTTTTGTTTGATTTTTATTTAACCAACAAAAATGTGGACAACTCTTCAAAAATATAATAAACGCGTTATTGGTGTCAAGTTTTCATAATTTTGTATGAAATATTTAACGTTCTTTAATGTTGTCGTCTTTTTGCATTTTTTTATTTGATCGTAAGCAACACTTCTTTATGTGAAATATAAGAACAACAACAAAAAACACACACAGTCTATTTTTGGACGCTTGAAAAAAGTGCAACTATAAGAAAAACAATAGCAGAAACAACATTACAAGAAACAAAATCCCGTATTCAATTTTTTAAAACTGTTTGGTTAAATACATCAAATACAAAAATAGAATGATGACAAAAAACATATCGAGTCGGTCTGCTGCCGTTTTTGGTTACATTTCTTCTTTAACAAAGGAAAGGATACAGCAACAGAGATTGATAAAGAAAAAACATTGTGTTGTGTGTATAAATAAGACTTCGTTCAAAAATTATTCCAACAAAAAAATGTGTCTCAAAGCCAGCTGGCGGCTCTGCTCTGCCGTCATCTTCTCATACAGTGCTTCTTGTGTGCGCGTCATTGCTTGTGCAAAAACTTTTTATTTTTATTTTGAAATTAAGTATATGAATTTCAGTAAACTTTTTGTTTGATTCAGTTAAAATATTTGTTTGAAAAAATCAGTGTTTTTTTTTCAATAAACAAAATGCAAATAAATTGTTTGAATATGCGAATTTGTTTATAGGACCGATTTCAGACAAAAAATTGTTTGATTCTACAAATTTTTTGTTTGAATTGGAAAAATAATTTTTTCTGTGTACAAAACAAGTTAAGACTGACTGACAAGAGTAGACCTCTATTTAGAGAAAATACCCTTTTTACGAAATGGTACCTTTTTTCTTATAAAATATAGTTTTTACAAAAGTACCTACTTATTTTACAAGGTTTTTTTTTTTATTTTGCAAATAGTACCTTCTTTTAAATGGTTCTCGTTTTATCATTTAGTACCTATTAACAAATAAGTACCTTTTAGAAAAAAGGATGAATAAAACAACAAATTAGAACCAATTTAAAATAATAACTTTTTACAAAAAAAGTACGTTTTTTACAAAAAAAGAAATTTTTTTTGCAAGAAGTACAATCGACTTTCTCTTACGCAATGAATTGTAAGGAGTTCATAAGTCACATAACCTCAAACTTTAGATTGCGCATCATTTACCAAAGAATAACAAAATATGAATTTTCAAAAAAAAAAAAAAAAAAAAAAAAAAAAAATACATATAAACACATAAATTAATAATAGTAAATTATTAATGCTCATTTTTTTTAAAGAATATTAATAAAAGCCATGTGTCAAACTGAACTTCAAGTTGATAAACTTTTGACTTGTCACTTACCAGCAGGGATTTGTAGAGCGGCAAAGTCTGCGGTCCAAGTATAAAAATAATATAATCCATCCGCGAACAGTTAAATTTTGTATTTTCTGGGTGACAGTCATTCAACTCATCATAGTAATTGCCATCATCAGTTATTTTTGGATCAGCATTTAACAAAATGGTGGCGGCTGAAGAGGAGGATAACGATGTGGTGTTTGAGGCGGTATTTGTGTTTGTTTCATTATTGAAGGTTGTAGAATTTGTAAAGTGTGTATTACTACTGCCAAGTGTTGGGATGGTATAATTTAATATAGCATCGGTGGGTGTGTACAGTGGGGGAAAGAAGGCGGTGGTTTCATTGTTGGTACTGCTTAAATTTGCGCCTGTAGTAGCTATTGTCGTTGTCAGCCATTGTGTGGCAAAATCAACAACAACCGCCGTTGTATTTACTACAAAATCCGTAAGCAGCACCATTGAGGAATTTTGGTCATTTGGTGTTGCGAGTGACGACGATATGGGGGAGGACAATAGAATATCATAATTATTAGTGTTATAACTTTGATTAGCATTTTCAATTATATTCGTTATGGCGGCTGTTGTATTTAAATTATTAACATCAAACATTTCAATCATATTTTACTTAGTTGTTTTGCCTTTTTTTTTTTTTTTTTGTTGGTTTCTGCTTAAACTTTGTGTTTTTTTTTACGATTCCTTAATTTAATTATCAAATTTTTTTCTCACTTTAACATATTTGTTTTCGTTGTTTTATTTTTAATTTTATGGATGGAACATGATTTTAATACTTTATCTTTTTATTACTGGGTAAAACTTTTCTGAAAAGATATTTAGATAAAAATGTTATAGTTTTAGTCATAGTGTATTTAATTTAAAAAACTTTATTTAATCAAAAATATTTGTATATTCAAAGTTGTTAAATAGCATTATGTGTACAATTTTTTATTATTATGGAATTTACTACCAGCTGATATTAACCCTTTGTGTAAGTTAAGCTGGGATCACACGATTGCCGCAAATGCACCAATATGGCACAATTTTGATTGTGCTTTATTGACGCACAATATAGAAATTGCACCAATCAAATATTCTGAAATCACACGGTTGCCCTGTTTTATACAAATTTAATTGCCGCTAGTTGATACAAAGTGAAATGGGTACAATAATTGCCGCAGCACATTCACACACTGCATTTTTTTTTTTTTTTTTTTAATTCCCTATGCTAGTCCCTGCGAAGCTATACGCTTGTCTGCAGGAAAGAAACCAGAGTCTCTGGCGGGAATCGAACCCGCAACCCCGGGGTTGATAGACTAGCTCACTACTAGCTAGGCTACCGGGGCACGATTGTTATTACTTGACAACTGCGAAAACAGCTGTTGTGGTAGCTTTTTTATTTGTTTGGAAGTTCTAGTTGGTATGTTCATTAAAAACGAAAAATTTGTTCATAGGTACTCTACAATTTTTGGTTGAATAGTTTTATTTGAAATCTTTTAAGAACAATTTTTGAAATTCCAAAAATTAGTTCAACAATTTCGAATGTTAACGTTTGCATAGAAAATTTGTATGAAATAATAAAATTAAAATAATATTATTTAAATATCAGTTACTAAATTCTGTAACTTTATTTATTTAACTACAGATATCGTTAATTAAAGAGAAATCCCGGCTACTTTAACAAATTTTTTATTCTCGTTTTCAAGGTAACAAATATTTTTTTTAACAGATATCAACGACAAATATCTTTAAAGGAAATAATACTTAGTTTTATTAAATATCTTTAATAAATTTCAAAAGATTTTGTTATTCGTGCTTAATTCCTAGTTTTTATTCTTGATAAAAACACTTGAAATTTATTGTTGATGGGATAAGCTATTCCTATGCGCATTTCACTGGTTGCTTAGGCCAGATCATCAGGAAACTTCATTCATACAGATTTTAGAAAAACTAAAGATATTAAACCAAATAAAACTGTTAAACGTATAAGACTTATAAGCAACAGTTCTACTTGTAACAATATCAAAGTTTAAACAAAACACATCAACCATAAACAGTGGGTTTATCTCATCTTACATTCCTTACTTGAATAAAAATATTCGCACAGCTACATAGTTTGCTTGTGAACGTATGTACATATTTGTTAATAACAAAAATTTAAAAAAAAAAATTAAAATACATAATAAATAAATACATATTTATCTTCATTTCTTGCTAAAGGAAATACAAAAACGTAAAATTTATTAACACAAGGCAAATATTGGCGCGTATTTTGTTGTTTGATTGCCGCACAAGTATACAATAAATATTGGTGCATTTTTGTTATTTTTATTGACGCGCGGTTGCATAGCAAACAGTCACACGATTGCCGCACCAGAGTTGCATTTGATTGGTACAAGTAAGCACAATATTGTCCTCGATTTGTACAAGAGCCAATTGGTTGTGCAGTCACACGATTGGTGTATTTAAAAGTTCGAAAATTTGTCATTAAGGCAATCGTGTGATCCCAGCTTTAGCATTAAGCTTTTATTGTAAACATATCTTAAACAGAAGAACTCCCTTTATTAGAGCTTATACCCGGGATTTCACATTCCAATACCCAGTGAGACTTCTCGCATCGAAAAGATGTGAAAAAATATTCCATCGTTTTTCGAAAAGTGAGAAAAAAGCGTGTCTGTAACTCATGTCAAAAACTATCAAAAGAGATTACGTCGTTACGTTATAAATGTCATAACATTGCACTCGAAGCCGGGGTGACATTGCAGACGTGGCACTGTGGTGCCTTTTCCTAAAAACCGTGGCAAAAATACAAAATTTGATGACAAAATTTTGTAAAATGAATGAACACATCGTATAAAAACCATTTTACTGATCAGAACTCAAAAACGTTTTTCTTAATTGGATAAGAATTATAGCTGGTGGAGCTGCTTAAAGTCGACAGTTTTTTAGAAATTCCAAAAAGGGTGATTTTGAGAAAAAAAAAGACATTTTAGAATTGAAGTGTCAGAAATATTGCCATGTGATCACCACTTTTTTGGTATTGTTTTAAAGGTATATTTAATATTTATTAAGAAAAGTAAGAAAATGTCCACCAGATACCCTACTTTTTTGGCAGTTGCCGTTTTTCAAACACCCTATATTTAGGTACTTTTTACAAATAAAATAGAGAATATCTAAAAATGGGCAAAAATGGTCACGCCCATATTTTGTTAGCATATTTACTACACAGTACTTTAAATAATTAAGCTAAATTGGGCCACAAAAAATTACAGGTTTTCTTGAAATTTGAAGAAAGATGTTACAATCTTATAAACAGCGTTGCCACTAGGGCATTCATTTAATCGGCCTTTTGCTTTAATCGGTTAATCGCCCGATTAATTAACCGAGGTTTTGGTTTAATCGGTTACTAATCGGTTAATCTTGTTTTTGATCGGTTAACCGATTAATAATGTTTTTTTTTTTTTGTAAATTAAGTAATTTCAATATATAAAAACGCATTAATTGTTTATTATTTAGAGTTTATTAATAAAAAAACAATAACATACCAAATTCTTGAACTAAAACGAGCAAAAAAAAAACAATTCATAAATATTTAATATGCATTTTTCAATTAATACACAGGGTGTGCCATATTATCCCAAATAATATTTTACAATTGTTTAAAATAAATATTGTTGTATTTCAAACAATATAATGCTTGTTTGAAAATTTTTTTAATTTCTATAAATTTTTTTACTGATTCAAACAATATTTTTGTTTGATTTTTATTTAACCAACAAAAATGTGGACAACTCTTCAAAAATATAATAAACGCGTTATTGTTGTCAAGTTTTCATAATTTTGTATGAAATATTTAACGCTCTTGAATGTTGTCTTCTTTTTGCATTTTTTTATTTGATCGTAAGCAACACTTCTTTATGTGAAATATAAGAACAACAACAAAAACACACACAGTCTATATTTGGACGCTTTAACAAAGTGCAACTATAAGAAAAACAATAGCAGAAACAACATTACAAGAAACAAAATCCCGTATTCAATTTTTTAAAACTGTTTGGTTAAATACATCAAATATAAAAATAGAATGATGGCGAAAAATATATCGGGTCGGTCTGCTGCCGTTTTTGGTTACATATCTTCTTTAGCAAAGGAAAGGATACAGCAACAGAGAGTGATAAAGAAAAACATTGTGTTGTGTGTATAAATAAGACTTCGTTCAAAAATTATTCCAACAAAAACAATGTGTCTCAAAGCCAGCCGGCGGCTCTGCTCTGCCGTCATCTTCTCATACAGTGCTTACTTGTGTGCGCGTCATTGCTTGTGCAAAAACTTTTTTTTTTTTTTAAATTTTGTATATGAATTTCAGTAAACTTTTTGTTTGATTCAGTTAAATTATTTGTTTGAAAAAATCAGTGTTTTTTTCAATAAACAAAATGCAAATAAATTGTTTGAATATGCAAATTTGTTTATAGGACCGATTTCAGACAAAAAATTGTTTGATTCTACAAATTTTTTGTTTGAATTGGAAAAATAATTTTTTCTGTATTCATAACTGCCCACAACAGTTATATCGTCGGCTTAATATCCTTTCAGCACATTTAACAGGAGAGACGAAAAACTTCTTAATTTTCCTATTTGCAGCTTGATAGAAAATTAAAAATACAGTTAGTTTAACACCCTTCAAGACCTAAATAGAATAAAAACCACATGCTGGTCGACGAGGTGTACCTTTCTCTGCCACACGGCAAGGCCAAAACTTGACTTGGAAAAAATTCTTTCACTTATCGTAGATGAATATCTAATTTCTCAGTCCTTTTCCAGGATTTCTCTAAACATATAAATACTCCATTATGCCTTTAGAGTTTTTTTTTTTAATTTTTAACACTTCGTATTGTTTCGGTTAATTCTGTTAAAAGACTGATATGAGAAGATATAAGAAGAAACAAATAAATAACTAACACGTACATAAAACAGAAAAAACGTGTTGGTACTCAAAAATTTAACCCATATGTCGCCACATTCCTGTTGATCGATGATAAAGATAAAAAACATTGTAATTTTAGTCACCAGTCGGCGGAAAATGTGTTAAAATGAAGATCACTGAACACCTTATTTGTTTTTATGAAAAAATATTTTCTAAAATCACAAAAAAATGTGTTATAATACTACAAAATATTGAAAATTTTATCACATCGGTTAATCGGTTAATCGACTGAAATTAATCGGTTTAATCGTTAATCGAAAAAAGCCAATTTGAAATTAACCGATCAGTTAATCGGGTAGTAATTAATCGGTTAACCGATTGACGATTAACCGAATGAATACCCTAGTTGCCACAGCCAAGATATTTTTGCAACCAAAATCTAAAAAAAATGGCCAAATAAGGAAAAAAGCTACCAAAATTTTAATATTTTTTATATTTTATGTTATCTAACAGCACAAAAATGTAAATATAAGTGGAACTGACTCACATATTTCTGTTAATGTATGCATATGTGCCTACTTATAAATATGTATGTAGCCTTATTTATAAACAATATTTTGCTGTGCCAATCAGGTAGGCATAATTATTAGAATTTGTTTATTTATTTAAATTTAAGAACACATTATGAAAATAGACAGGTAGTTTTAAAACTTGGTTTTTATACTAAGTAAAATACAAACTGCAGTTGTATATAATCCAGTTAATTGTGGCCTAGATTTAGGTTTCGCAAATCAGGTATCTTTATTTTTGGTATAAATTTTATTTTGGGTAAAAATTAATCTGCAATTGTGTAATGCAATCAGTTAAAGTTTTACTTTGCAAAAGTAGTGATCAGTACCAGAACTCATAATGTCATTTCAAAATTCGTAATTGTTCGAGTTATTTAGAAAATCACATAATGAAAATGTATTTAATTTGGCTATTGTGGAAAAATTGCACGGTTTACCAGGGAAAGGATGTTAAAAACAAAATTCACTTCGTTTTCTTGGATATTCGTAGAAAATGGCTTGCCTCAAACCGTACGACAAAATCTTTATGGAAAAGTACTCAGACTGGCTAAATGGAGTAACAACTTTTGAAAACATCGAAGAACCGCATACATCTTTGGACAGCAGAAAAGGAAGACCTGCTAAAACTATAAACGAGTGTTCGGAGTACACAAAAAAACGTACACTTCAAAATGCTACAAAAGATATATCTACATCGAATCTGTCAGAAGCATTACACAGAAAAAATTATTGCCGAATTATTTTCAAACAAACGCTTGTTTGAAAATTTTTTTTGATTTCTACAAATTTTTTTACTGATTCAATCAATATTTTTGTTTGATTTTTATTTAACCAACAAAAATGTGGACAACTCTTCAAAAATTTAATAATTTTGTATGAAATATTTAACGCTCTTTAATGTTGTCGTCTTTTTGCATTTTTTTATTGATTGTAAGCAACACTTATTTATGTGAAATATAAGAACTACAACAAAAAACACATGCAGTCTATTTTTGGACGTTTTAAAAAAGTGCAGCAATAAGAAAAATGATAAAATAGCGTGACGAGGTTTGTAGTAAAAAAACAACAAAAACAATAGTAGGTAAAAAAACGTTTAATTTTTTTTAAACAACAGAAAAAACACATTATAAGAAACAAAATAAATTTTTGGTTGGTTTCAAAGTTGGTAAAAAAAAAACAAAATCCCGTATTCAATTTTTTCAAATAGTTTGTTTAAATACATCAAATACAAAAATAGAATGATGGCGGAAAACATATCGAGTCGGTCTGCCACCGTATTTGGTTACATTTCTTCTTCATTAGCAAAGGAAAGGATAAAGCAACAGAGAGTGATGAAGAAAAACACTGTGAGTATAAATATGACTTCGTTCAAAAATTATTCCAACAAAAAAATGTGTATCAAAGCCAGCCGGCCGCTCTGCTCTGCTTCATCTTCGCCAACAGTGCTTGCTTGTGTGCGCGTCATTGCTTGTGCCAAAACTTTTTTGTTTGATTCAGCAAAATTATTTGTTTGAAATTTATATGAATTTCAGTAAACTTTTTGTTTGATTCTGTAAAATTATTTGTTTGAAAAAATCGGCGTTTTTTTTCAATAAACAAAATGCAAATAAATTGTTTGAATATGCGAATGTGTTTGTAGGACCGATTTTAAACAAAAAATTGTTTGATTCTACAAATTTTTTGTTTGAATTGGAAAAATAATTTTTTCTGTGTTATGTCTTAAGTACGTAAAAGATAAAGATAAATCAAAGTCTGATATTACAAAAACCGTGGAGCTTGCTAGCCCAGATCGACTGCGAAGGATTAAAGAAAGTATTCCAACTCCTCCGAATGCATTACCCACAAAGTATAGCATAGAAGAAGCCTTAGCGTTATTTATGAACTTGGGATTGTCAAAGGAGAAATATAATATTTTACGAAGCTCTTTAAAGAATCATAATGTGAATGTTCTTCCTGGATATAAAAAGGTTACCTCTGCCAAAGAAGTAGCAGTACCATCTAATGTAAAAGTTACTGAAGTATCAGCAGAAGTTGAACTGCAAGACATAATGAATCATACATCTAAACGCTTAGTTCAAAGTTTTCCTGAAAAAGACAGAGCATTACTTCCAGATAGGCTTACATAGATAAGCAAGTGGGGATGTGATGGATCATCTGATCAAAGTGCTTACAAACAAACAATATCGACAACTGACATAACTATTACAGAGGCAAATATGTTTATGGTTTCTATAGTTCCTTTACGACTTAGAAGTGAAATCTCTGAGCATTGGAAAAATCCTCGCCCATCGTCAGTCCATTTTTCCCGTCCGATATTTTTTAAATATGCAAAGGAGTCTTTAGAAATAATCAAGTCTACAGTAAATGATGTAAAAAAGCAAATTTTCCGAACTAAAGCCTTCTGTTATTGAAATGAAGAATGGAAAAAAGATTTTCATTATTTATGAATTTTGTCTTACAATGATTGATGGCAAAGTCTTAAATGTAATTATAGTTACTTCTTAAACTTTGAAGTGTGCAATTTGCAAAAAGTCACAGAAGGACTTTCAAAATTTGAATGATTCAAGTGATGAGCAAAAATATTTACATGGAATTTCTCCGTTACATGCCAGAATTAGGTGCATGGAGTTTATTAGCGTATACAATTCCGAGAGAAGGAAAAAGTTTTCATGAGAATGTAACACCAAAAGATAAACAAGCTGCGGATATACTAACGATGGTAACATGTCCAGATCGCTTTTTGAAAATGATGAGGTAACAGCGCAAATTACTGGTGTCGACAACCATATTATAAAAAGGTTGGCAGTTATTCTAAATGTTATAAACTCTAGAGAAATGGTAAATGGCCCAAAGTTTCAGGATTATGCATCAAAAACTGCCCAGCTTTTGGCTCAAAAGTATCCTGAGAAGAAACTTACTCCTACGGTCCTTAAGATTTTGGCTCATGCCCAAAATTTAATTGAATATCCATGCTTACCAATTGGAGAGTTATCGGAAGAAGCCTAGGAATGCAAAAACAAAGATTACAAGCACTTTAGATATGCGAATACTTGCAAAATTTCACGGATTAGACAGAATGAGGATCTTTTTAATATGTTGGCGGCCTCTTCAGACCCACTGATTTCATCGCGGAGACGAAGAAGAATATAATTATAGCTCCGATATGTTAAGTCTATTACAAATCGCTCAAAATGTTAATGACTATTTTGAAGAAAACTAACTACTAAAAATAATATTATAAATTAACATTAGTATTAAAAATATTTCAATAATTTTTATCTGTAATATAAATTATTCTCTTATACCGTGTTCAGATATACCTTTTGTATTGAGTCAATATTCGATTAATTGACATAATTATCTTTCTGTTCACATATACACAATTTAGCTAACTCAATTTATATTACTACTACATACAACATTCAACGTAAACAAAAATGTACATGTATGAGAAAATGTAAACCACTTTTGACATCTTTAAGGAATAAACATCTGGTTTTTGCGCAGACCAAATTAATGGGCCTTTTTTTTTTTTTGATGTAATTTCAATTGCCAAATGTCACAACACTGTTTAGTAAGTTGTGTTTTGCTTAATAAACACACTTGTTACAGTGTCGCATTTTAAACAATTTCGTATTAATTGAGCAATAACAAAATTGCAATTTTGTATGGATAATTGAACTCAATAATGGCATTTATTGCGTAAAACTCAATTAAGGTGCATATCTGAACACGGTATTAAACATTTTTAGAAAAGCCAAAGATATTAGCAAATAAAACTAAAGAGTGAATGAGAATTGCAAACACTTACAAATTCCTATTTGCAACGATAATGAGTTTATCTTTTTTACATTCCCCATTCTTACAAACTGTCATTCTTACAATCCGTACCGAATCAAATGATTTTTGATTTGGTTTTTTTTTAAGCATTTAAGAGACTTTTTGTTAATTTTTGAGAAAAGCTTATGCATATTATAGTTGGGCCTGAATTCTTTATATGTCTGCAGTACAGCGACCTTTGTGGCACCATTTGCAAAATAGGCTGCCAATCCAAATTATCACATTATTTTTGCGTCACCTTGTACATATATGAAAATAATTTTGAAATATCATAGATACATAAACATTTTGGGGGCAAAGTGGTTAAAATTTTTTTTAAATGTTACCTTAGAAAAATTAGAACTTACACCACAATTTAAAGATGTTGCTTTCAAAAAACTATTTATTTTATACGCTTTTATTTCATTTAAAAGGTTTTTTTTTTAATTTAAATAATTGAACTTATTTGATTTCTTGTCATTTTAATTGTTATTATTGAACAGTTCTTTACATGTAAAACTTACATTACTTTTTCTGATTAATTTAATGCAAAAGCTTTTAAACTAATGAATTTTTTTTTTTTTTTAATTATTTGTAAATTTTTTGTTTAATTTCTCAAAACATTCGCACACTTTTTTTATAAAAAAAAAGTTAAATCCATTTAAAAAGATTAAAAATATATCTTTGGAATTTGAAATATTTTATTTAAAACAAAATAATTTTTTAACTTTTTTTATGAAAAAAAGAAACCTTTTCAACAATCAAAATAAAAAACCACCATTTACGCGTTAAATTTTTACACACTAAATATTTTTAAATGCACAGCAAAAAAATTGTGCAAATTTAAATAACGATAAATTAAAAACGAAATTGAATGAAAATTGTTTAATTGCGCACAGCCGAACAGACTAATGGACACTTGAGTCGGTTGATTGGTTGGTAGGTGGAATCTGTAATGTGAGCCACGAACGTAACAGCGAACGAGCGAGCAAGTGGGTGAATGTTGGCGTGTTTGTTTGCTTAATTATTAAACAAATTAATATTCAAACAATTAAATAATGTTTAATACTGCAGTAGTTTTTTAATTTATCTCTTCTTATTTTTTCACTCTATCTTTATTGTTTTACTGATGCTGAAGCTGGGCGCTGAGAGGGTGTTTATGATGAGATGAAAAACAGAATAATGAATGAAGAAGAAAAAAAAAAACGTTAAATGAACTGCAAAATAAAATTTAAAGCGTAATTGTAACACGTACATCGTACTAACACACGAAATATTGTACGTCGAGTGTGATTAAAATTATAAAACAAGTAATAAATGTACAAAAAACAACATACCGAACGAAATTACCGCAATATGAAACTACAAATTAAATTTGTTTTCTTTTTTTATGACTTTAAAACGCTGGGTTCCACACTCTGACGACAAATGGAGAATATTGAAAAAGATAACAAGAGATAAAGAGATAAAAAAGGGAAAATTTTAAAAAAATTTTGTTTTCAGTCAAGCAGAAATAAATCAACTTCGTTACTAATAAAGGCACAAAATATACATGACGTCGGCTTAATATGCAAGACTGCTTAATCCATATTTTAAGTAAATTTTTTATTTTGATGCCGTGTGGTAGCATGTTGTTTTTCTTCAATTTGAGTCTGCAGTGTGTAAAACCAACGAAATTTTTGGGTTTCCTCGCAAGTTGCAAATATTAAATATAAAAAGTTGTTTGTCTCTCCTGTAAAATGTGCTGAAAAGGAGTTAGGAGGTTTGCATATTAAGCCGACGATATACTTTATAGCATCTAAGATCAATATTATACAAATACAAATTGAAAGCTATAAATGTATAACCTTTCTACTTCTAGCGAAGGGTATAAAAATGTTATCTTTAAAATCTGATAAATATTTAACAATTACTGAATTTCAAAAAAAAAAAAAAAACTCGTTAATCTGTAAAATTCATTACCAATTTTTTTTTTTTAAATATTTGTGAGTTTTTCTAATTTATGGATTTCTTTTTTAATTTTAAAAATTTAAATTAAATTTTTCCTGACTTCTATAAAATTCGAGATTTGATTGATGGTTTAGAACTCGTTTTTTTAGAATTATTTGGTAACAATAAGGAAGAGCTATTTTTTGCGTTTCTAAAATACATTCACCGATTTCTGGAAGTTTTTTTATTCTTCTTCTTTATTAATATTTGAGCTTAAGCTCACTTTTATTTTAAATATTTCGTATATTTTATTCAACATTTTTCATTTTTCGAATTTATTCTATGAGCTAAATTTCAGTTATGTATTTTATAAAGCTTTTTTTTTTTTTTTTTTTTTTGTAATAGTTCTATTCCTACAACTTTTCAGAAATGACTTTATACCCTACCAGACTATTATATTGTATTTTCTATTTACATTTTACCTTAGCCTTCCGTTGGAAAGCAATGAGGTATATTGAATATAATATAAAGTTACCTTCAGAAGGAAATAATTCCCAGTTTCTATTTCGTATATTTTTATTATCGATTTTTCGATTTCCTTTGGAAATCTTCTTCAGGTTATATTTTAATAAAAATTAACAAAAATTATGTTTGACAATCAGTGTTGCCAATTAAGCCATTTAGTGGCTAGATTTAGCCATTTTTCACCCTGTTTAGCCATTAACAAATGAGTTTAGCCATTAGCCATTTTTTTTAGCCATTTTTCAACTTGTTTAGCCATAACATTTTTTTAAAAGAATAATTTTTATTTTATTATAAAAATTTATAAAGGTAAAATAAACATTTTGAACAATTAAAACGCCATTAATTTTAATCACAACTTTTACAAATGTTGAAAATCGCTATAAAATATGACGCTGAAACATCTTTCAAAATAAAGGAACAGTATTCCACTATGAAATTTATAAAATGGATCAACATAAACATCGCAGTTTCTTTCTGGTTGCAAGTATTTCAATAAAGAGATGCAGGCGGTAACAAAATTGTTTTAGAAATTTTAGAATTGACATTAACGTTGCTCCCACTTCCCTGGTCTAATGCTGAAGTAGAAAGGGTGTTTAGCCAAGTCAACATCGTTAAAAGTAATTGGAGAAAAAAGGTTACATTAAGCAACCGTAAATTCGATTTTATCAATTAGGTAAATATTTTTACCATAACTTCCATTAAATTATTCCTATGAAGAAAGGAATTTTAAAACATGAAATTAATTAAAATTTATTGACAATTTTTCATTCTTGACTGAAGCTGGGCTCGAACCCAGGTGTTTTTACGGACAGATTACCCTTACATGTTTCGATTGCAACCACTCAATCTCTTCAGAGGGCTTGCCGTTTAACACTCGCAGCCATCGACGACTGCTGACGTCAATAGTCAAACATCAATCCTTAAACCAAATTGTATTTAACCTTTGGTAGATCGAAATTTGCTTCGAATGATTATCTATTTTTATTTATTTTACATGTTTTTCCTTACTTCTGTTTTTTCGTACTTTTGTCAAGAATTCTTCCTGAAGTTCAAACTAAATTTTTTGTTTTTGTTTTTCATTCTTTTGTCTTTCCTTTTCCTGTTGACCTTTTTCAGTACAACTTGAAGGACAAATGCAAACATAGAGCTCGTGCCCTAGCCTTAACAATAGTGATTGTTAAACGGCAAGCCCTGTGAAGAGATTGAGTTGTTGCAATCGAAACATGTAAGGGTAAGGCCTGGGTTCGAGCCCAGCTTCAGCCAAGAATGAAAAATTATCAATAAATTTTAATTAATTTCATGTTGTAAAATTCCTTTCTTCATAGGAATAATTTAATGGAAATTAAATTTGATGAACTTTAGCCTAATTAAAAATATTAAAAAAATTTGGATTAAAACCATAAATAGTTCAACAAGATGACCACAATACTGATTATTTTTACCATAAAAATACAATATTTGTACCACCACCACAATAGTGGAGAGGGTACTATGAGTTTGTGCTGACGTCTGTAACACCTTAAAATATTAGTCCTTAGCCCACCTTTACGTATACCGATTAACTCAGAATCACTTCTCTGAGTCGAATTAACGATGTTTGTCCGGCTGGCTGGCTATCCATGTAAACCTTGTGCGCAAAGTACAGGTCGTAATTTAGAGATTAGTTGATAACATTTGGTACAAAGGTTCTAATGTGATGTAGGGTATCATAAAGTCGGGTTTAACCGACTTTACTTTCTTACTTGTTTTTTATTGTAGATCAGGACTGAAAAGGTTGGGTAATTGTTGTCGTGATTATAATTTACATTCAAATTATTTAAAACTTATGAAACTTATGAAACTTATGAGCAATAACGACATCGAATTTTTCGAAGATTTAATTTTTTAGTATTAATTTATTTTAATATTAATTACGTTTATTCTTATTTAACAAATTGATCTTAACTCACAATTTCATCGTAAACAACTTTAAAGAATTATATCTGTTTTTTTATTAAATTTACATGTGTTTTTATTTAAAAAAGCTTTTAGCCCATTTTTAGCCATTTTTTTCCGTAAATTTTGCCATTTTCGGTCACCAAGTTTTGGCAACACTGTTGACAATTAATAAAAACTAAAAATTAAAATTAAATTAAAAAATTTTTTCAACATTCAACAATAACATTTCATAAAATCAAAATATTAAAAAATTAAAAATTAAAAAGAGGAAACAAAAAACCATTTTAAAAATATTTCCCTTTTTCGTCAAAAATTTTTTTAACAAATCTAACTTAATCCATCTAAACTTTATTTTCGAAAACAACCATAGATCTAAACCTATTTCCCTTTTCGTCAACTTATTTATTCTTATTCAATAAATATCTATAAATCTGAGCTAAACCTTCAGTATCTTTTTTAAAATTAACCCTTTCTTCAAATGGAACATTATTTATTTGTAACATTTCTGACATATATCTTCTTTTCTTAAAACCTTCCACGTTTAAAACGGATGTGTTCTCAAAATCTGGATAATAATTTAAATCCCTGCAATGAGTCGATAAAGCTGTACCATGTGCTGAATTATAATTTCTATATTTTTGGTCATGTTTATGTCCTGCTATTCTAGTTTTCAGTTTCGTCCCAGTTGTTCCTACATATATTTTCGCACATTGTTCATTATTGTTGCCACCACAAGGTATTTTATAAACTAAATTTGACATATCTAACTTTTGTAATCTATCTTTCATTCTTGTGAATAATCTACCAACATTATTATTTACCTTGTGTGCCATTCTATATTTCCCTTTGTCATAAATATTTGAGTTTTCTAACCTTTCTGAAAATCCAGGTACATAAGTTAATGATTTATATATTTTAGGTGTTAAGATCTCACTACTATTTCGAGATTTTCTTATATTATCAGCCATGTCACAGAGTACAATTCCGTTCGGAAACGGAATTCATTCCGTATTTTGGTGCTTCAGAAAATGACGAAAAAAAAAATTCGAAATGAAACCATTTTTGTGTTCATGCACGGAATTTGAGTTTTCTGTATCTGAAAGGCCAAAAAAACTATCAAAATACACTTTCTATCAATAAACAAATATGTTTTCTTCATTTCCGAACGGAATTGTACTCTGTGACATGGCTGTATATTGTCTTATTAATTTGTGAATTAGTTTGTTAGGAAAACTATTATCTTGTAAAATATTTCCAATAATTCTTTTATTTTTCCTATGAAATCTATTGTCACTTATTGTCAATATTCTATCTATTAGATTATTAAGAAGCATATAGACGACATGTTTTTGTCATCTGACATGTCAAATTTCCCACTGCAAAACACATACATGTCGTGTGTTACCTTTTTAACTTTGCTTCTGTAAAAGTCAGACGCAAAGTCATCTGACAAAATTTCAATTAGAGCGTGCTCTATTTTCCTCTGACAAACCATCTGACATCAGAGATCTATGCCGGGAAGAAACTGGCAGCGGCGTCAACTATTGACGGAATCATTAGCCGGCTGAAGTTAATATTTTACAATACCAAGATATGTATGATCATCTCACCATTGAATAGAATTGATGTAAATATAAACATAAAAACCGTTTAATTATAAAATTCTAAATTGGTATCTTTAAAATAAAAGAAAAAATGTTAAGATGGCTAAATTATTTTACGGCGCAAATAATAACAAAAAAGTCATCTACATATTTTGTTATGATTTTCGATTTATTAATAAATTTTACTAGACATGTATCTAATAATTTTTCCATCACAATATCAGCAATTATTGGAGATGCTGTTGAACCCATTGGAAGCCCCTTTTCCTGTGCATATATTTTATTATCAAACTGAAAATAGATATCAACTACACAGAATTTTATAATTCTAAAAAACAAATCTTTATTAATATTCGTTATCACCGAAATTTTATCCCAATTATCCTCTATAATTCTAATAGCCAAGTCAACTGGAATACTAGGAAATAACGAAACAACACCAAGTGATATTAATTTTTCATTATCTTGAATAGAAACATTTTTTACCCTACCTTTAAATTGTACAGAATTCATAACATTATACTTAGAATTCTCTGTTAACTTCTTAAGTATATTCGAAATATATTTACATAAATCATGTGAAGGTGAATTTATAGGCGAACAAATTGGTCTTTATGGAAAATTTTCTTTATGAATTTTTGGTAATCCATATAATCTTGGTGCTACAGATATGGAAGTTTTTAATATGACTTTTTCTCCTATTGTTATTATTTTCAATTTAAAAAGTTCTTCAACAAAATAGTAGTATGTTTGTGTACCTTCTAATCCACTTTTTTCATACAAAGTTCGGTGCATGCACCCTACGCCGGCATTTAAGTTCATCGATTGATACTCTACACTGAACCGTCATGGAAATTTTATTTTAACCCTACGCTGGCATTTAAGTTCATCGATTGCTACTCTACACTGAAACGTCATTGCTCACCCTACAGTCGGTTGGTTTACTTAATAAGATATTCGTTAGGTTCGCAGCATTGGAGAGATAATATTTTTTATATAAACATATATTGTATATATATATTTTTAAACCCTTTACAAAGTTTCGTTAACAAATGGTTAACATTATCATTTGATTTTGTTAGTTCAATTACCATTCATATAAATCCAACCCTAAGAATCGTTATTCCAAATCTTTACATATTGAATACTCTTCCACAAGAATACCCGTTTTGATAGCTATAATATATAGGTAATTCACTTTTTATGTAATAAATTAAAAAATTAACATATAACATGCATTTAAAGTCGCTTATGCCAACTAAATAATGAATCTAATTCAAGGATTTTAAAAATTTTGTGAATAAAATACCAACAAAATGGGTATTTCGAGTGTATTTAAGGGTTGATTTGAATATTTATTTAAGATTTTAATAAGTTTGTGAATAAAATACCAACAAAATGGGTATTTCGAGTGTATTTAAGGGTTGATTTGAATATTTATTTAAGATTTTAATAAGTTTGTGAATAAAATACCAATAAAATGGGTATTTCGAGGGTATTTAAGGGTTGATTTGAATATTTATTTAAGATTCTAATAAGTTTGTGAATAAAATACCAGCAAAAATGGGTATTTTGAGGGTATTTAAGGGTTGATTTTAATATTTATTTAAGATTTTAATAAGTTTGTGAACAAAATACCAGCAAAATGGGTATTTCGAGGGTATTTAAGGGTTGATTTGAATATTTATTTAAGATTTTAATAAGTTTGTGAAGAAATTACCAACAAAATGGGTATTTTGAGGGTATTTAAGCGTTGATTTCAATATTTATTTAGGATTTTAATAATTTTGTGAATAAAATACCAGCAAAATGGATATTTTGAGGGTATTTAAGGGTTGATTTTAATATTTATTTAAGATTTGAATAAGTTTGTGAACAAAATACCAGCAAAATGGGTATTTCGAGGGTATTTAAGGGTTGATTTGAATATTTATTTAGGATTTTAATAATTTTGTGAATAAAATACCAACAAAATGGGTATTTCGAGGGTATTTAAGGGTTGATTTGAATATTTATTTAAGATTTTAATAAGTTTGTGAAGAAAATACCAACAAAAATGGGTATTTTGAGGGTATTTAAGCGTTGATTTCAATATTTATTTAGGATTTTAATAAGTTTGTGAAGAAAATACCAATAAAATGGATATTTCGAGGGTATTTAAGCGTTGATTTCAATATTTATTTAGGATTTTAATAAGTTTGTGAAGAAAATACCAACAAAATGGGTATTTTGAGGGTATTTAAGCGTTGATTTCAATATTTATTTAGGATTTTAATAATTTTGTGAATAAAATACCAGCAAAATGGATATTTTGAGGGTATTTAAGGGTTGATTTTAATATTTATTTAAGATTTGAATAAGTTTGTGAACAAAATACCAGCAAAATGGGTATTTCGAGGGTATTTAAGGGTTGATTTGAATATTTATTTAGGATTTTAATAATTTTGTGAATAAAATACCAACAAAATGGGTATTTCGAGGGTATTTAAGGGTTGATTTGAATATTTATTTAAGATTTTAATAAGTTTGTGAAGAAAATACCAACAAAATTGATATTTTGAGGATATTTAAGCGTTGATTTCAATATTTATTTAGGATTTTAATAAGTTTGTGAAGAAAATACCAATAAAATGGATATTTCGAGGGTATTTAAGCGTTGATTTCAATATTTATTTAGGATTTTAATAAGTTTGTGAAGAAAATACCAATAAAATGGATATTTCGAGGGTATTTAAGAGTTGATTTGAATATTTATTTAGGATTTTAAAAATTTTGTGAAGAAAATACCAATAAAATGGGTATTTTGAGAGGATTTAAGCGTTGATTTGAATATAAATTAAAAAATTAACGTTTAACATAAATTTAAAGTCGCTTATACCAACTAAATAATTAATCTGATACATTTTTAACTTTTTTCTTTGATATACGTATGTATATTAATATACGTATGTATTATATTAACGAACTCGTAGTGTTTAATTAATACATATATAGTTAATTTGCTATTCTACAATATAAGTTTAGTGAAGAATTTAATTCGATCTATGCTTATATTACATATATACCTTTAACCTGTTGATATAGTATAGATTTAAACCTTATACATGTTGATGCAATAAAATTTATATTTAAATAACCATAGAATATGGTTTATTTAATGATTTGATAACATTTAGTAAAAGTTTATATATGATATAAACTTGAAGTTGACTATACCATTAGAATTAAATATTATTGAGAAAAAAACTAAAATCATATAACAAAATCAATAAAGATGTTTTAAAAAAGAGGATAACATAGGGTTTTTGAATGCTTGATAAGGAAAAACCTAAAATATATGCGCATAATGTATTATTATAACCACTTTATATTTTTTTTTTATAGTTTAATAATAAACCATAAACCCATTACATAACAATCCATAGAATATTATACAATATTTATATAATTAAAAACCACAAAACAAAATCGCAAACTATTCTTATGTATATAATTCACTTTTTATATTATATATTAAAAAATTAATGTAAACCATAAACTTTAAGTCGCTTATGCCAACTAAAAATTTAATCTGATACTTTTTAAACTTTTTTTCTTTGATTTATATGTGTGCGTTGCTAAAAAATGTCATTTGTTTGTATTAACTAACTTGTAGTGTTTGTTTAATATATCGTATTACATTTCTTCAAAAATTAAAATTATACAAACTGGATATTTATAATTATATATAATCAATTAATCCAACAATTGTTTATATATGTATGTATGTAACGCTGAATTCGCATTATTTTTAAAGTTTTTTGTTTTATTGTTACTTTATTTAAAGATTTCACATTATGATGAAATTCTTATAACCCTTAATAATAATCCTTATCTACAGCAACTTAACATATACATTAATAAAGATGACTCAACTAACCAAACCAAACAAAACCAAACCAAACATGTTTGGTTTTCTAAAATTCTTTTATTCTACTGAAATAAGCCCCGCCCCTTATTTATAAGTTTAAGGCTAAACAATAATAACGTGACTGCATCAAATATGATTAGTTGCGAAAAATTTTAGTATAAATACCGCTGCTATTTCTCAATTGAAATCAGTCTTGTTTGACAATTCATCCAGTGTACATTTGATTTTTATTAAATAAAAAAAAAAAATAAAATTATAAAATAAAATGACCCTTTATATTTGCGAATATTGTAAAAAAGAATTTACACAAAACAGAAGTTTAAATCGTCACATTAGATTGTATCATGATGGTCCGTCCTCATCATGGAAGTGTTTAACATGCAGCTTAAAATTTTCAAATCGCAAAGAGTTTTCAAAACATGCACATCTTACAGAACACATTAAAGAAATGGATAAAGCTAATGATGTTTATTGCGATGCATGTAATAAACATATTCCAAAATTAAATTATCATTATCATTTGAGGACAAATGACCATAAATTTTATTGTGACAAATCTACTGATACTAATAGTGTGAAATATATTAAATCAGCCTTAAAAAATCGCATCGCTACATATATATTAGAGAATGATAACAAAGGAAACTTAATACCAGAAACATATTTATGTGAACAGAAATCCAAAATAGGCCAATTGTTGATGAATATTATTCAAAAATATTCATCAATAAAATTCAACATTGAACTATTTTGTGAATATATATTGGTAAAGGAAGAAGAAGACTCGTGCACTATCGAAGTCAAGTCTCATCAAACGAAAATGGTCATCCTAAGTACAGCAACAACAATAGATGAGATTCACCAGATTTATGATAACCATTGTAATATCGTTGTGAAAAAGATGAGCGATTTTCAAGAGCGTGATAGTGGATGGGCGTTAATTAAGATTTCTCATCTCGAAATCAATATTAACCAATATAATGCCATCAAAGGATCACAATACCTTCCTTTACCAGCAAAAATAATGCAGAAAAAAGCATGTGCCAACGTACAAAATAGAGACGAGTACTGCTTCAAGTGGGCTATAATATCAGCAATTTCTCCAGTAGCCGCTCATACAGAAAGATGTTCAGTATACAAAATTAAAGATATTGAAGAGGACGTAATTGTATTGAATAATGGAATCAAATTAAATTTCACCAATTTAAATTTCCCTTTAGCAGTTAATAAAATAAGAGATTTTGAACTAATGAATCCTGAAATTAGTGTGAATGTGTTTGGATTAGAAGGTGATGTTGTAGTGGGGCCATACTACTTCACCAAAGAAGAAAAGTCTAAACATATTAATTTATTACTGCTAGAGGACGGTGAAAGATTCCATTATGTATGGATCAAAAATATTTCTAGGTATGTTCATAATATTTACAAAACTATTTATATATGTACATTCAAAAATTATATTTATTTAAATAATTTCTTTTTTTTCTTCATTTAATTACAGATTGATACATAGCCAAATAACTAAACATAGACGTCAACTTTTCATCTGCAACACATGTTTGATTCATTTTCATACTGAGTCATCATTAAAACAGCACCAAGATGAATGCAATAAAATGGTGACAAGGATGCCTTCTTTAGATAAAAGTATTGTAAGCTATAAAAATTTTAAAAAGCAAATGGATGTGCCTTTTGTTGTATACGCTGATTTTGAATGTATACTGGAAACAGTTAACATTAAAAATTCTACGTACGTAACATCAACACAAAAACATATTCCATTTGCTTATAGTTATTACATTAAATGTTCGTTTGACTCAAGTTTAGATATATTTAGAATTTATAGTGGTGATAATTCACCAAGTCATTTTTTCACTAGTTTAGTTAAGGATAGCATAGACATTTACAATAATTATTTAAGTATAGTCAAGCCAATGAATTCTTTGACAATACTGCAACAGATAAGACAAAATGAAGATATAAATTGTCATATTTGTAACGAATTTTTAACTGTTGAAGATAGAGTAGCTGATCATTGTCATCTAACTGGCGATTATAGAGGTCCTGCTCATAATAAATGTAATTTAGAGTATCAAATCGCCAGTTTCATCCCAATATTTTTTCATAATCTCTCGTCATATGATTGTCATTTGTTTGTACGAGAACTGTCATCTATTGAAGGAGATATAAATATAATTCCTTTAAATAAGGAATTATACATTTCAATATCAAAAAAAATATCGGTCAATGAAAAGAAAACCATTGAATTGCGTTTTCTTGATTCGTTTAGATTTATGTCATCTAGTTTAGACAAATTATCGAGCTATTTAACCGATGATGATTTAAATATTATAAAATCGAATTATACCAATGACAATGAATTTAGTTTAATGAAACGTAAAGGTGTCTTTCCGTATGACTATTTGAATTCTGTGAATCGTCTCCAAGAGACTCAATTACCGCCCCTTTCAGTATTTTTCAATAAGCTTACTAATGAATCGTGTAGTGAGGATGATTATAAACATGCCGAAATGGTTTGGTCTACATTTCAATGTAAAACCTTAATGGATTATTTGCTTTTATATTTAAAAGTAGATGTTCTCTTGTTATGTGATATTTTTGAAAATTTCCGTAAAGTTTGTAAAACCATATATAATTTAGACCCTTGTCAATATTATACAATCCCTGGTCTATCATGGGATGCAATGTTAAAAACAACTAAAATTGAGTTGGAATTGCTAACTGATATTAACATATATAATTTTGTTTTCCGGGGTATAAGGGGAGGTATTGTACAATGCAGTAAACGTCATTCTATTGCTAACAATAAATATATTAGTGATTATGATTCCACCAAGGAATCAAATTATCTTATGTATTTAGATGTAAATAATTTATATGGATATGCAATGTCTCAATATCTCCCTTATAAAAATTTTAAATGGGTTGAAGACATAGAAAATTTTAATATCAATAACATTAAA
The DNA here is from genome assembly GCA_930367215.1 of Pollenia angustigena. Taxonomy (NCBI): domain Eukaryota; kingdom Metazoa; phylum Arthropoda; class Insecta; order Diptera; family Polleniidae; genus Pollenia; species Pollenia angustigena. Next base: position 215,795,825 of record OV884058.1, on the reverse strand, counting down.
GAAGATTCCGATTTAGGATATATATTAGAAGTAGATTTAGAATATCCATCCACATTACACGATTATCATAATGATTTACCGTTTTGTGTTGAAAATAAAAAAATAGAAACAATGAAACAAATAAAATTAATTGCAGACTTAAATAACAAAACAAACTACATAATACATTACAGAACATTACAACAATGTCTTCAACATGGATTGATTTTAAAGAAAATTCATAGAATTCTTCAATTTAATCAATCCAATTGGTTGAAGATATACATTGACTTAAATAACAACCATAGAACGTTAGCAAAAAACACTTTTCAACAAAATTTCTTTAAATTATTAAATAACGCCGTATACGGTAAAACTATGGAAAACGTTGATAAACGTAAAGATATTAAAATAGTATGTGAATGGGAAAGCAGGGGTAAGAGATTAGGTGCTAGAGCTCTTATAGCTAAACCCAATTTCCATAGTTCCCTTACAATTCACGAGGATATGGTTGCTATTGAGTTGGGAAGAGTAAAGACTGTATATAATAAACCAATTTACATCGGATTTTCGGTCTTAGAATTATCAAAATGGAAAATTTATAATTTCCATTATGACTATATGAAACCGAAATATCTCGATAATATTAGTTTGAACTACATGGATACCGATTCCTTTATTTATGACGTTACAACAAATGACATGTATGATGACATTCGAAATGATATAAGAACCCATTTCGATACATCAGCATATCCGCGAGATAATGCTTTTAACATACCATTGTTAAATAAAAAAGTATTGGGTATGATGAAGGATGAGTGCAATGGTAAAGCTATAAAGGAATTCATTGGCTTAAGAGCAAAAATGTATTCAGTTAAAATAGATAAGGATGATAAAGAAATTAAAAGAATAAAAGGTGTTAAACACTCAGTAACTAATAAATTAAATATAAGTGATTTTAGGGAATGTTTAGTTGATAAGAAATTAATTTATGATTATATGTATGTATTTAAATCTAAAATACATGAAATTTATACACAGCATATTAAAAAGTTAGTTTTAAGTTACTTAGATGATAAGCGTTTCATAAGAGAAGGTGGTGTTGATACATATGCATGGGGACATTATCAAATAAATAAACCGTCATCATCATCATCATTACAATTATCTACAAATTTAAGGTTGCAGAAGGAAAATATGGAATATGTTAATTATAATAGTATTCTACTTAATGAAGATTATCCCCCATCAATATCAACATCATTAAATATTTATAATGAAATGATGGAAGTTGATAATTAAATTGTATAAATATAAATTAAGTAGTTTATAAGAAACATAGAAAAAGTAGTTTTAAAGAGTCAAATAAACATTTAATGTAAATGAAATAGTTTATAAGAAATTAACCATTGTAATTTAGATTATAAGTATATAAATGTATATTAAATAGTGTTTAAGATTCAACCATTGTTATTTAGACTATAAGATTGTTATATGAAAAAAAAAAAAAACAAAACAAAAAAAATAAATAAATAAATAAATAAAATTTTAAATATAAAAATTAAAACAGGCAATTTTTATTTAATGTGCTGTGTGAGGGATATGGCCACTGTGTCCAAACCCTTCGATCGCAGGGAATCAAACCTAATGGAAAATGAAGACTATGGACAGGGCTACAATAACCTATAAGCACTTTCAAGAGAATTTCACTCTAAGTCAAATTTTCAAAAATGTATAAAAATTTTCACAAATACAATTTGGATTAACCTGTTGATATAGTATAGATTTAAACCTTATACATGTTGATGCAATAAAATTTATATTTAAATAACCATAGAATATGGTTTATTTAATGATTTGATAACATTTAGTAAAAGTTTATATATGATATAAACTTGAAGTTGACTATACCATTAGAATTAAATATTATTGAGAAAAAAACTAAAATCATATAACAAAATCAATAAAGATGTTTTAAAAAAGAGGATAACATAGGGTTTTTGAATGCTTGATAAGGAAAAACCTAAAATATATGCGCATAATGTATTATTATAACCACTTTATATTTTTTTTTTATAGTTTAATAATAAACCATAAACCCATTACATAACAATCCATAGAATATTATACAATATTTATATAATTAAAAACCACAAAACAAAATCGCAAACTATTCTTATGTATATAATTCACTTTTTATATTATATATTAAAAAATTAATGTAAACCATAAACTTTAAGTCGCTTATGCCAACTAAAAATTTAATCTGATACTTTTTAAACTTTTTTTCTTTGATTTATATGTGTGCGTTGCTAAAAAATGTCATTTGTTTGTATTAACTAACTCGTAGTGTTTGTTTAATATATCGTATTACATTTCTTCAAAAATTAAAATTATACAAACTGGATATTTATAATTATATATAATCAATTAATCCAACAATTGTTTATATATGTATGTATGTAACGCTGAATTCGCATTATTTTTAAAGTTTTTTGTTTTATTGTTACTTTATTTAAAGATTTCACATTATGATGAAATTCTTATAACCCTTAATAATAATCCTTATCTACAGCAACTTAACATATACATTAATAAAGATGACTCAACTAACCAAACCAAACAAAACCAAACCAAACATGTTTGGTTTTCTAAAATTCTTTTATTCTACTGAAATAAGCCCCGCCCCTTATTTATAAGTTTAAGGCTAAACAATAATAACGTGACTGCATCAAATATGATTAGTTGCGAAAAATTTTAGTATAAATACCGCTGCTATTTCTCAATTGAAATCAGTCTTGTTTGACAATTCATCCAGTGTACATTTGATTTTTATTAAATAAAAAAAAAAAATAAAATTATAAAATAAAATGACCCTTTATATTTGCGAATATTGTAAAAAAGAATTTACACAAAACAGAAGTTTAAATCGTCACATTAGATTGTATCATGATGGTCCGTCCTCATCATGGAAGTGTTTAACATGCAGCTTAAAATTTTCAAATCGCAAAGAGTTTTCAAAACATGCACATCTTACAGAACACATTAAAGAAATGGATAAAGCTAATGATGTTTATTGCGATGCATGTAATAAACATATTCCAAAATTAAATTATCATTATCATTTGAGGACAAATGACCATAAATTTTATTGTGACAAATCTACTGATACTAATAGTGTGAAATATATTAAATCAGCCTTAAAAAATCGCATCGCTACATATATATTAGAGAATGATAACAAAGGAAACTTAATACCAGAAACATATTTATGTGAACAGAAATCCAAAATAGGCCAATTGTTGATGAATATTATTAAAAAATATTCATCAATAAAATTCAACATTGAACTATTTTGTGAATATATATTGGTAAAGGAAGAAGAAGACTCGTGCACTATCGAAGTCAAGTCTCATCAAACGAAAATGGTCATCCTAAGTACAGCAACAACAATAGATGAGATTCACCAGATTTATGATAACCATTGTAATATCGTTGTGAAAAAGATGAGCGATTTTCAAGAGCGTGATAGTGGATGGGCGTTAATTAAGATTTCTCATCTCGAAATCAATATTAACCAATATAATTCCATCAAAGGATCACAATACCTTCCTTTACCAGCAAAAATAATGCAGAAAAAAGCATGTGCCAACGTACAAAATAGAGACGAGTACTGCTTCAAGTGGGCTATAATATCAGCAATTTCTCCAGTAGCCGCTCATACAGAAAGATGTTCAGTATACAAAATTAAAGATATTGAAGAGGACGTAATTGTATTGAATAATGGAATCAAATTAAATTTCACCAATTTAAATTTCCCTTTAGCAGTTAATAAAATAAGAGATTTTGAACTAATGAATCCTGAAATTAGTGTGAATGTGTTTGGATTAGAAGGTGATGTTGTAGTGGGGCCATACTACTTCACCAAAGAAGAAAAGTCTAAACATATTAATTTATTACTGCTAGAGGACGGTGAAAGATTCCATTATGTATGGATCAAAAATATTTCTAGGTATGTTCATAATATTTACAAAACTATTTATATATGTACATTCAAAAATTATATTTATTTAAATAATTTCTTTTTTTTCTTCATTTAATTACAGATTGATACATAGCCAAATAACTAAACATAGACGTCAACTTTTCATCTGCAACACATGTTTGATTCATTTTCATACTGAGTCATCATTAAAACAGCACCAAGATGAATGCAATTAAATGGTGACAAGGATGCCTTCTTTAGATAAAAGTATTGTAAGCTATAAAAATTTTAAAAAGCAAATGGATGTGCCTTTTGTTGTATACGCTGATTTTGAATGTATACTGGAAACAGTTAACATTAAAAATTCTACGTACGTAACATCAACACAAAAACATATTCCATTTGCTTATAGTTATTACATTAAATGTTCGTTTGACTCAAGTTTAGATATATTTAGAATTTATAGTGGTGATAATTCACCAAGTCATTTTTTCACTAGTTTAGTTAAGGATAGCATAGACATTTACAATAATTATTTAAGTATAGTCAAGCCAATGAATTCTTTGACAATACTGCAACAGATAAGACAAAATGAAGATATAAATTGTCATATTTGTAACGAATTTTTAACTGTTGAAGATAGAGTAGCTGATCATTGTCATCTAACTGGCGATTATAGAGGTCCTGCTCATAATAAATGTAATTTAGAGTATCAAATCGCCAGTTTCATCCCAATATTTTTTCATAATCTCTCGTCATATGATTGTCATTTGTTTGTACGAGAACTGTCATCTATTGAAGGAGATATAAATATAATTCATTTAAATAAGGAATTATACATTTCAATATCAAAAAAAATATCGGTCAATGAAAAGAAAACCATTGAATTGCGTTTTCTTGATTCGTTTAGATTTATGTCATCTAGTTTAGACAAATTATCGAGCTATTTAACCGATGATGATTTAAATATTATAAAATCGAATTATACCAATGACAATGAATTTAGTTTAATGAAACGTAAAGGTGTCTTTCCGTATGACTATTTGAATTCTGTGAATCGTCTCCAAGAGACTCAATTACCGCCCCTTTCAGTATTTTTCAATAAGCTTACTAATGAATCGTGTAGTGAGGATGATTATAAACATGCCGAAATGGTTTGGTCTACATTTCAATGTAAAACCTTAATGGATTATTTGCTTTTATATTTAAAAGTAGATGTTCTCTTGTTATGTGATATTTTTGAAAATTTCCGTAAAGTTTGTAAAACCATATATAATTTAGACCCTTGTCAATATTATACAATCCCTGGTCTATCATGGGATGCAATGTTAAAAACAACTAAAATTGAGTTGGAATTGCTAACTGATATTAACATATATAATTTTGTTTTCCGGGGTATAAGGGGAGGTATTGTACAATGCAGTAAACGTCATTCTATTGCTAACAATAAATATATTAGTGATTATGATTCCACCAAGGAATCAAATTATCTTATGTATTTAGATGTAAATAATTTATATGGATATGCAATGTCTCAATATCTCCCTTATAAAAATTTTAAATGGGTTGAAGACATAGAAAATTTTAATATCAATAACATTAAAGAAGATTCCGATTTAGGATATATATTAGAAGTAGATTTAGAATATCCATCCACATTACACGATTATCATAATGATTTACCGTTTTGTGTTGAAAATAAAAAAATAGAAACAATGAAACAAATAAAATTAATTGCAGACTTAAATAACAAAACAAACTACATAATACATTACAGAACATTACAACAATGTCTTCAACATGGATTGATTTTAAAGAAAATTCATAGAATTCTTCAATTTAATCAATCCAATTGGTTGAAGATATACATTGACTTAAATAACAACCATAGAACGTTAGCAAAAAACACTTTTCAACAAAATTTCTTTAAATTATTAAATAACGCCGTATACGGTAAAACTATGGAAAACGTTGATAAACGTAAAGATATTAAAATAGTATGTGAATGGGAAAGCAGGGGTAAGAGATTAGGTGCTAGAGCTCTTATAGCTAAACCCAATTTCCATAGTTCCCTTACAATTCACGAGGATATGGTTGCTATTGAGTTGGGAAGAGTAAAGACTGTATATAATAAACCAATTTACATCGGATTTTCGGTCTTAGAATTATCAAAATGGAAAATTTATAATTTCCATTATGACTATATGAAACCGAAATATCTCGATAATATTAGTTTGAACTACATGGATACCGATTCCTTTATTTATGACGTTACAACAAATGACATGTATGATGACATTCGAAATGATATAAGAACCCATTTCGATACATCAGCATATCCGCGAGATAATGCTTTTAACATACCATTGTTAAATAAAAAAGTATTGGGTATGATGAAGGATGAGTGCAATGGTAAAGCTATAAAGGAATTCATTGGCTTAAGAGCAAAAATGTATTCAGTTAAAATAGATAAGGATGATAAAGAAATTAAAAGAATAAAAGGTGTTAAACACTCAGTAACTAATAAATTAAATATAAGTGATTTTAGGGAATGTTTAGTTGATAAGAAATTAATTTATGATTATATGTATGTATTTAAATCTAAAATACATGAAATTTATACACAGCATATTAAAAAGTTAGTTTTAAGTTACTTAGATGATAAGCGTTTCATAAGAGAAGGTGGTGTTGATACATATGCATGGGGACATTATCAAATAAATAAACCGTCATCATCATCATCATTACAATTATCTACAAATTTAAGGTTGCAGAAGGAAAATATGGAATATGTTAATTATAATAGTATTCTACTTAATGAAGATTATCCCCCATCAATATCAACATCATTAAATATTTATAATGAAATGATGGAAGTTGATAATTAAATTGTATAAATATAAATTAAGTAGTTTATAAGAAACATAGAAAAAGTAGTTTTAAAGAGTCAAATAAACATTTAATGTAAATGAAATAGTTTATAAGAAATTAACCATTGTAATTTAGATTATAAGTATATAAATGTATATTAAATAGTGTTTAAGATTCAACCATTGTTATTTAGACTATAAGATTGTTATATGAAAAAAAAAAAAAACAAAACAAAAAAAATAAATAAATAAATAAATAAAATTTTAAATATAAAAATTAAAACAGGCAATTTTTATTTAATGTGCTGTGTGAGGGATATGGCCACTGTGTCCAAACCCTTCGATCGCAGGGAATCAAACCTAATGGAAAATGAAGACTATGGACAGGGCTACAATAACCTATAAGCACTTTCAAGAGAATTTCACTCTAAGTCAAATTTTCAAAAATGTATAAAAATTTTCACAAATACAATTTGGATTAACCTGTTGATATAGTATAGATTTAAACCTTATACATGTTGATGCAATAAAATTTATATTTAAATAACCATAGAATATGGTTTATTTAATGATTTGATAACATTTAGTAAAAGTTTATATATGATATAAACTTGAAGTTGACTATACCATTAGAATTAAATATTATTGAGAAAAAAACTAAAATCATATAACAAAATCAATAAAGATGTTTTAAAAAAGAGGATAACATAGGGTTTTTGAATGCTTGATAAGGAAAAACCTAAAATATATGCGCATAATGTATTATTATAACCACTTTATATTTTTTTTTTATAGTTTAATAATAAACCATAAACCCATTACATAACAATCCATAGAATATTATACAATATTTATATAATTAAAAACCACAAAACAAAATCGCAAACTATTCTTATGTATATAATTCACTTTTTATATTATATATTAAAAAATTAATGTAAACCATAAACTTTAAGTCGCTTATGCCAACTAAAAATTTAATCTGATACTTTTTAAACTTTTTTTCTTTGATTTATATGTGTGCGTTGCTAAAAAATGTCATTTGTTTGTATTAACTAACTCGTAGTGTTTGTTTAATATATCGTATTACATTTCTTCAAAAATTAAAATTATACAAACTGGATATTTATAATTATATATAATCAATTAATCCAACAATTGTTTATATATGTATGTATGTAACGCTGAATTCGCATTATTTTTAAAGTTTTTTGTTTTATTGTTACTTTATTTAAAGATTTCACATTATGATGAAATTCTTATAACCCTTAATAATAATCCTTATCTACAGCAACTTAACATATACATTAATAAAGATGACTCAACTAACCAAACCAAACAAAACCAAACCAAACATGTTTGGTTTTCTAAAATTCTTTTATTCTACTGAAATAAGCCCCGCCCCTTATTTATAAGTTTAAGGCTAAACAATAATAACGTGACTGCATCAAATATGATTAGTTGCGAAAAATTTTAGTATAAATACCGCTGCTATTTCTCAATTGAAATCAGTCTTGTTTGACAATTCATCCAGTGTACATTTGATTTTTATTAAATAAAAAAAAAAAATAAAATTATAAAATAAAATGACCCTTTATATTTGCGAATATTGTAAAAAAGAATTTACACAAAACAGAAGTTTAAATCGTCACATTAGATTGTATCATGATGGTCCGTCCTCATCATGGAAGTGTTTAACATGCAGCTTAAAATTTTCAAATCGCAAAGAGTTTTCAAAACATGCACATCTTACAGAACACATTAAAGAAATGGATAAAGCTAATGATGTTTATTGCGATGCATGTAATAAACATATTCCAAAATTAAATTATCATTATCATTTGAGGACAAATGACCATAAATTTTATTGTGACAAATCTACTGATACTAATAGTGTGAAATATATTAAATCAGCCTTAAAAAATCGCATCGCTACATATATATTAGAGAATGATAACAAAGGAAACTTAATACCAGAAACATATTTATGTGAACAGAAATCCAAAATAGGCCAATTGTTGATGAATATTATTCAAAAATATTCATCAATAAAATTCAACATTGAACTATTTTGTGAATATATATTGGTAAAGGAAGAAGAAGACTCGTGCACTATCGAAGTCAAGTCTCATCAAACGAAAATGGTCATCCTAAGTACAGCAACAACAATAGATGAGATTCACCAGATTTATGATAACCATTGTAATATCGTTGTGAAAAAGATGAGCGATTTTCAAGAGCGTGATAGTGGATGGGCGTTAATTAAGATTTCTCATCTCGAAATCAATATTAACCAATATAATTCCATCAAAGGATCACAATACCTTCCTTTACCAGCAAAAATAATGCAGAAAAAAGCATGTGCCAACGTACAAAATAGAGACGAGTACTGCTTCAAGTGGGCTATAATATCAGCAATTTCTCCAGTAGCCGCTCATACAGAAAGATGTTCAGTATACAAAATTAAAGATATTGAAGAGGACGTAATTGTATTGAATAATGGAATCAAATTAAATTTCACCAATTTAAATTTCCCTTTAGCAGTTAATAAAATAAGAGATTTTGAACTAATGAATCCTGAAATTAGTGTGAATGTGTTTGGATTAGAAGGTGATGTTGTAGTGGGGCCATACTACTTCACCAAAGAAGAAAAGTCTAAACATATTAATTTATTACTGCTAGAGGACGGTGAAAGATTCCATTATGTATGGATCAAAAATATTTCTAGGTATGTTCATAATATTTACAAAACTATTTATATATGTACATTCAAAAATTATATTTATTTAAATAATTTCTTTTTTTTCTTCATTTAATTACAGATTGATACATAGCCAAATAACTAAACATAGACGTCAACTTTTCATCTGCAACACATGTTTGATTCATTTTCATACTGAGTCATCATTAAAACAGCACCAAGATGAATGCAATAAAATGGTGACAAGGATGCCTTCTTTAGATAAAAGTATTGTAAGCTATAAAAATTTTAAAAAGCAAATGGATGTGCCTTTTGTTGTATACGCTGATTTTGAATGTATACTGGAAACAGTTAACATTAAAAATTCTACGTACGTACCATCAACACAAAAACATATTCCATTTGCTTATAGTTATTACATTAAATGTTCGTTTGACTCAAGTTTAGATATATTTAGAATTTATAGTGGTGATAATTCACCAAGTCATTTTTTCACTAGTTTAGTTAAGGATAGCATAGACATTTACAATAATTATTTAAGTATAGTCAAGCCAATGAATTCTTTGACAATACTGCAACAGATAAGACAAAATGAAGATATAAATTGTCATATTTGTAACGAATTTTTAACTGTTGAAGATAGAGTAGCTGATCATTGTCATCTAACTGGCGATTATAGAGGTCCTGCTCATAATAAATGTAATTTAGAGTATCAAATCGCCAGTTTCATCCCAATATTTTTTCATAATCTCTCGTCATATGATTGTCATTTGTTTGTACGAGAACTGTCATCTATTGAAGGAGATATAAATATAATTCATTTAAATAAGGAATTATACATTTCAATATCAAAAAAAATATCGGTCAATGAAAAGAAAACCATTGAATTGCGTTTTCTTGATTCGTTTAGATTTATGTCATCTAGTTTAGACAAATTATCGAGCTATTTAACCGATGATGATTTAAATATTATAAAATCGAATTATACCAATGACAATGAATTTAGTTTAATGAAACGTAAAGGTGTCTTTCCGTATGACTATTTGAATTCTGTGAATCGTCTCCAAGAGACTCAATTACCGCCCCTTTCAGTATTTTTCAATAAGCTTACTAATGAATCGTGTAGTGAGGATGATTATAAACATGCCGAAATGGTTTGGTCTACATTTCAATGTAAAACCTTAATGGATTATTTGCTTTTATATTTAAAAGTAGATGTTCTCTTGTTATGTGATATTTTTGAAAATTTCCGTAAAGTTTGTAAAACCATATATAATTTAGACCCTTGTCAATATTATACAATCCCTGGTCTATCATGGGATGCAATGTTAAAAACAACTAAAATTGAGTTGGAATTGCTAACTGATATTAACATATATAATTTTGTTTTCCGGGGTATAAGGGGAGGTATTGTACAATGCAGTAAACGTCATTCTATTGCTAACAATAAATATATTAGTGATTATGATTCCACCAAGGAATCAAATTATCTTATGTATTTAGATGTAAATAATTTATATGGATATGCAATGTCTCAATATCTCCCTTATAAAAATTTTAAATGGGTTGAAGACATAGAAAATTTTAATATCAATAACATTAAAGAAGATTCCGATTTAGGATATATATTAGAAGTAGATTTAGAATATCCATCCACATTACACGATTATCATAATGATTTACCGTTTTGTGTTGAAAATAAAAAAATAGAAACAATGAAACAAATAAAATTAATTGCAGACTTAAATAACAAAACAAACTACATAATACATTACAGAACATTACAACAATGTCTTCAACATGGATTGATTTTAAAGAAAATTCATAGAATTCTTCAATTTAATCAATCCAATTGGTTGAAGATATACATTGACTTAAATAACAACCATAGAACGTTAGCAAAAAACACTTTTCAACAAAATTTCTTTAAATTATTAAATAACGCCGTATACGGTAAAACTATGGAAAACGTTGATAAACGTAAAGATATTAAAATAGTATGTGAATGGGAAAGCAGGGGTAAGAGATTAGGTGCTAGAGCTCTTATAGCTAAACCCAATTTCCATAGTTCCCTTACAATTCACGAGGATATGGTTGCTATTGAGTTGGGAAGAGTAAAGACTGTATATAATAAACCAATTTACATCGGATTTTCGGTCTTAGAATTATCAAAATGGAAAATTTATAATTTCCATTATGACTATATGAAACCGAAATATCTCGATAATATTAGTTTGAACTACATGGATACCGATTCCTTTATTTATGACGTTACAACAAATGACATGTATGATGACATTCGAAATGATATAAGAACCCATTTCGATACATCAGCATATCCGCGAGATAATGCTTTTAACATACCATTGTTAAATAAAAAAGTATTGGGTATGATGAAGGATGAGTGCAATGGTAAAGCTATAAAGGAATTCATTGGCTTAAGAGCAAAAATGTATTCAGTTAAAATAGATAAGGATGATAAAGAAATTAAAAGAATAAAAGGTGTTAAACACTCAGTAACTAATAAATTAAATATAAGTGATTTTAGGGAATGTTTAGTTGATAAGAAATTAATTTATGATTATATGTATGTATTTAAATCTAAAATACATGAAATTTATACACAGCATATTAAAAAGTTAGTTTTAAGTTACTTAGATGATAAGCGTTTCATAAGAGAAGGTGGTGTTGATACATATGCATGGGGACATTATCAAATAAATAAACCGTCATCATCATCATCATTACAATTATCTACAAATTTAAGGTTGCAGAAGGAAAATATGGAATATGTTAATTATAATAGTATTCTACTTAATGAAGATTATCCCCCATCAATATCAACATCATTAAATATTTATAATGAAATGATGGAAGTTGATAATTAAATTGTATAAATATAAATTAAGTAGTTTATAAGAAACATAGAAAAAGTAGTTTTAAAGAGTCAAATAAACATTTAATGTAAATGAAATAGTTTATAAGAAATTAACCATTGTAATTTAGATTATAAGTATATAAATGTATATTAAATAGTGTTTAAGATTCAACCATTGTTATTTAGACTATAAGATTGTTATATTGTTGTAACTGTATTTGTGAAAATTTTTATACATTTTTGAAAATTTGACTTAGAGTGAAATTCTCTTGAAAGTGCTTATAGGTTATTGTAGCCCTGTCCATAGTCTTCATTTTCCATTAGGTTTGGTTCCCTGCGATCGAAGGGTTTGGACACAGTGGCCATATCCCTCACACAGCACATTAAATAAAAATTGCCTGTTTTAATTTTTATATTTAAAATTTTATTTATTTATTTATTTATTTTTTTTGTTTTGTTTTTTTTTTTTTTCATATAACAATCTTATAGTCTAAATAACAATGGTTGAATCTTAAACACTATTTAATATACATTTATATACTTATAATCTAAATTACAATGGTTAATTTCTTATAAACTATTTCATTTACATTAAATGTTTATTTGACTCTTTAAAACTACTTTTTCTATGTTTCTTATAAACTACTTAATTTATATTTATACAATTTAATTATCAACTTCCATCATTTCATTATAAATATTTAATGATGTTGATATTGATGGGGGATAATCTTCATTAAGTAGAATACTATTATAATTAACATATTCCATATTTTCCTTCTGCAACCTTAAATTTGTAGATAATTGTAATGATGATGATGATGACGGTTTATTTATTTGATAATGTCCCCATGCATATGTATCAACACCACCTTCTCTTATGAAACGCTTATCATCTAAGTAACTTAAAACTAACTTTTTAATATGCTGTGTATAAATTTCATGTATTTTAGATTTAAATACATACATATAATCATAAATTAATTTCTTATCAACTAAACATTCCCTAAAATCACTTATATTTAATTTATTAGTTACTGAGTGTTTAACACCTTTTATTCTTTTAATTTCTTTATCATCCTTATCTATTTTAACTGAATACATTTTTGCTCTTAAGCCAATGAATTCCTTTATAGCTTTACCATTGCACTCATCCTTCATCATACCCAATACTTTTTTATTTAACAATGGTATGTTAAAAGCATTATCTCGCGGATATGCTGATGTATCGAAATGGGTTCTTATATCATTTCGAATGTCATCATACATGTCATTTGTTGTAACGTCATAAATAAAGGAATCGGTATCCATGTAGTTCAAACTAATATTATCGAGATATTTCGGTTTCATATAGCCATAATGGAAATTATAAATTTTCCATTTTGATAATTCTAAGACCGAAAATCCGATGTAAATTGGTTTATTATATACAGTCTTTACTCTTCCCAACTCAATAGCAACCATATCCTCGTGAATTGTAAGGGAACTATGGAAATTGGGTTTAGCTATAAGAGCTCTAGCACCTAATCTCTTACCCCTGCTTTCCCATTCACATACTATTTTAATATCTTTACGTTTATCAACGTTTTCCATAGTTTTACCGTATACGGCGTTATTTAATAATTTAAAGAAATTTTGTTGAAAAGTGTTTTTTGCTAACGTTCTATGGTTGTTATTTAAGTCAATGTATATCTTCAACCAATTGGATTGATTAAATTGAAGAATTCTATGAATTTTCTTTAAAATCAATCCATGTTGAAGACATTGTTGTAATGTTCTGTAATGTATTATGTAGTTTGTTTTGTTATTTAAGTCTGCAATTAATTTTATTTGTTTCATTGTTTCTATTTTTTTATTTTCAACACAAAACGGTAAATCATTATGATAATCGTGTAATGTGGATGGATATTCTAAATCTACTTCTAATATATATCCTAAATCGGAATCTTCTTTAATGTTATTGATATTAAAATTTTCTATGTCTTCAACCCATTTAAAATTTTTATAAGGGAGATATTGAGACATTGCATATCCATATAAATTATTTACATCTAAATACATAAGATAATTTGATTCCTTGGTGGAATCATAATCACTAATATATTTATTGTTAGCAATAGAATGACGTTTACTGCATTGTACAATACCTCCCCTTATACCCCGGAAAACAAAATTATATATGTTAATATCAGTTAGCAATTCCAACTCAATTTTAGTTGTTTTTAACATTGCATCCCATGATAGACCAGGGATTGTATAATATTGACAAGGGTCTAAATTATATATGGTTTTACAAACTTTACGGAAATTTTCAAAAATATCACATAACAAGAGAACATCTACTTTTAAATATAAAAGCAAATAATCCATTAAGGTTTTACATTGAAATGTAGACCAAACCATTTCGGCATGTTTATAATCATCCTCACTACACGATTCATTAGTAAGCTTATTGAAAAATACTGAAAGGGGCGGTAATTGAGTCTCTTGGAGACGATTCACAGAATTCAAATAGTCATACGGAAAGACACCTTTACGTTTCATTAAACTAAATTCATTGTCATTGGTATAATTCGATTTTATAATATTTAAATCATCATCGGTTAAATAGCTCGATAATTTGTCTAAACTAGATGACATAAATCTAAACGAATCAAGAAAACGCAATTCAATGGTTTTCTTTTCATTGACCGATATTTTTTTTGATATTGAAATGTATAATTCCTTATTTAAAGGAATTATATTTATATCTCCTTCAATAGATGACAGTTCTCGTACAAACAAATGACAATCATATGACGAGAGATTATGAAAAAATATTGGGATGAAACTGGCGATTTGATACTCTAAATTACATTTATTATGAGCAGGACCTCTATAATCGCCAGTTAGATGACAATGATCAGCTACTCTATCTTCAACAGTTAAAAATTCGTTACAAATATGACAATTTATATCTTCATTTTGTCTTATCTGTTGCAGTATTGTCAAAGAATTCATTGGCTTGACTATACTTAAATAATTATTGTAAATGTCTATGCTATCCTTAACTAAACTAGTGAAAAAATGACTTGGTGAATTATCACCACTATAAATTCTAAATATATCTAAACTTGAGTCAAACGAACATTTAATGTAATAACTATAAGCAAATGGAATATGTTTTTGTGTTGATGTTACGTACGTAGAATTTTTAATGTTAACTGTTTCCAGTATACATTCAAAATCAGCGTATACAACAAAAGGCACATCCATTTGCTTTTTAAAATTTTTATAGCTTACAATACTTTTATCTAAAGAAGGCATCCTTGTCACCATTTTATTGCATTCATCTTGGTGCTGTTTTAATGATGACTCAGTATGAAAATGAATCAAACATGTGTTGCAGATGAAAAGTTGACGTCTATGTTTAGTTATTTGGCTATGTATCAATCTGTAATTAAATGAAGAAAAAAAAGAAATTATTTAAATAAATATAATTTTTGAATGTACATATATAAATAGTTTTGTAAATATTATGAACATACCTAGAAATATTTTTGATCCATACATAATGGAATCTTTCACCGTCCTCTAGCAGTAATAAATTAATATGTTTAGACTTTTCTTCTTTGGTGAAGTAGTATGGCCCCACTACAACATCACCTTCTAATCCAAACACATTCACACTAATTTCAGGATTCATTAGTTCAAAATCTCTTATTTTATTAACTGCTAAAGGGAAATTTAAATTGGTGAAATTTAATTTGATTCCATTATTCAATACAATTACGTCCTCTTCAATATCTTTAATTTTGTATACTGAACATCTTTCTGTATGAGCGGCTACTGGAGAAATTGCTGATATTATAGCCCACTTGAAGCAGTACTCGTCTCTATTTTGTACGTTGGCACATGCTTTTTTCTGCATTATTTTTGCTGGTAAAGGAAGGTATTGTGATCCTTTGATGGCATTATATTGGTTAATATTGATTTCGAGATGAGAAATCTTAATTAACGCCCATCCACTATCACGCTCTTGAAAATCGCTCATCTTTTTCACAACGATATTACAATGGTTATCATAAATCTGGTGAATCTCATCTATTGTTGTTGCTGTACTTAGGATGACCATTTTCGTTTGATGAGACTTGACTTCGATAGTGCACGAGTCTTCTTCTTCCTTTACCAATATATATTCACAAAATAGTTCAATGTTGAATTTTATTGATGAATATTTTTGAATAATATTCATCAACAATTGGCCTATTTTGGATTTCTGTTCACATAAATATGTTTCTGGTATTAAGTTTCCTTTGTTATCATTCTCTAATATATATGTAGCGATGCGATTTTTTAAGGCTGATTTAATATATTTCACACTATTAGTATCAGTAGATTTGTCACAATAAAATTTATGGTCATTTGTCCTCAAATGATAATGATAATTTAATTTTGGAATATGTTTATTACATGCATCGCAATAAACATCATTAGCTTTATCCATTTCTTTAATGTGTTCTGTAAGATGTGCATGTTTTGAAAACTCTTTGCGATTTGAAAATTTTAAGCTGCATGTTAAACACTTCCATGATGAGGACGGACCATCATGATACAATCTAATGTGACGATTTAAACTTCTGTTTTGTGTAAATTCTTTTTTACAATATTCGCAAATATAAAGGGTCATTTTATTTTATAATTTTATTTTTTTTTTTTATTTAATAAAAATCAAATGTACACTGGATGAATTGTCAAACAAGACTGATTTCAATTGAGAAATAGCAGCGGTATTTATACTAAAATTTTTCGCAACTAATCATATTTGATGCAGTCACGTTATTATTGTTTAGCCTTAAACTTATAAATAAGGGGCGGGGCTTATTTCAGTAGAATAAAAGAATTTTAGAAAACCAAACATGTTTGGTTTGGTTTGGTTAGTTGAGTCATCTTTATTAATGTATATGTTAAGTTGCTGTAGATAAGGATTATTATTAAGGGTTATAAGAATTTCATCATAATGTGAAATCTTTAAATAAAGTAACAATAAAACAAAAAACTTTAAAAATAATGCGAATTCAGCGTTACATACATACATATATAAACAATTGTTGGATTAATTGATTATATATAATTATAAATATCCAGTTTGTATAATTTTAATTTTTGAAGAAATGTAATACGATATATTAAACAAACACTACGAGTTAGTTAATACAAACAAATGACATTTTTTAGCAACGCACACATATAAATCAAAGAAAAAAAGTTTAAAAAGTATCAGATTAAATTTTTAGTTGGCATAAGCGACTTAAAGTTTATGGTTTACATTAATTTTTTAATATATAATATAAAAAGTGAATTATATACATAAGAATAGTTTGCGATTTTGTTTTGTGGTTTTTAATTATATAAATATTGTATAATATTCTATGGATTGTTATGTAATGGGTTTATGGTTTATTATTAAACTATAAAAAAAAATATAAAGTGGTTATAATAATACATTATGCGCATATATTTTAGGTTTTTCCTTATCAAGCATTCAAAAACCCTATGTTATCCTCTTTTTTAAAACATCTTTATTGATTTTGTTATATGATTTTAGTTTTTTTCTCAATAATATTTAATTCTAATGGTATAGTCAACTTCAAGTTTATATCATATATAAACTTTTACTAAATGTTATCAAATCATTAAATAAACCATATTCTATGGTTATTTAAATATAAATTTTATTGCATCAACATGTATAAGGTTTAAATCTATACTATATCAACAGGTTAAAGGTATATATGTAATATAAGCATAGATCGAATTAAATTCTTCACTAAACTTATATTGTAGAATAGCAAATTAACTATATATGTATTAATTAAACACTACGAGTTCGTTAATATAATACATACGTATATTAATATACATACGTATATCAAAGAAAAAAGTTAAAAATGTATCAGATTAATTATTTAGTTGGTATAAGCGACTTTAAATTTATGTTAAACGTTAATTTTTTAATTTATATTCAAATCAACGCTTAAATCCTCTCAAAATACCCATTTTATTGGTATTTTCTTCACAAAATTTTTAAAATCCTAAATAAATATTCAAATCAACTCTTAAATACCCTCGAAATATCCATTTTATTGGTATTTTCTTCACAAACTTATTAAAATCCTAAATAAATATTGAAATCAACGCTTAAATACCCTCGAAATATCCATTTTATTGGTATTTTCTTCACAAACTTATTAAAATCCTAAATAAATATTGAAATCAACGCTTAAATATCCTCAAAATATCAATTTTGTTGGTATTTTCTTCACAAACTTATTAAAATCTTAAATAAATATTCAAATCAACCCTTAAATACCCTCGAAATACCCATTTTGTTGGTATTTTATTCACAAAATTATTAAAATCCTAAATAAATATTCAAATCAACCCTTAAATACCCTCGAAATACCCATTTTGCTGGTATTTTGTTCACAAACTTATTCAAATCTTAAATAAATATTAAAATCAACCCTTAAATACCCTCAAAATATCCATTTTGCTGGTATTTTATTCACAAAATTATTAAAATCCTAAATAAATATTGAAATCAACGCTTAAATACCCTCAAAATACCCATTTTGTTGGTATTTTCTTCACAAACTTATTAAAATCCTAAATAAATATTGAAATCAACGCTTAAATACCCTCGAAATATCCATTTTATTGGTATTTTCTTCACAAACTTATTAAAATCCTAAATAAATATTGAAATCAACGCTTAAATACCCTCAAAATACCCATTTTTGTTGGTATTTTCTTCACAAACTTATTAAAATCTTAAATAAATATTCAAATCAACCCTTAAATACCCTCGAAATACCCATTTTGTTGGTATTTTATTCACAAAATTATTAAAATCCTAAATAAATATTCAAATCAACCCTTAAATACCCTCGAAATACCCATTTTGCTGGTATTTTGTTCACAAACTTATTCAAATCTTAAATAAATATTAAAATCAACCCTTAAATACCCTCAAAATATCCATTTTGCTGGTATTTTATTCACAAAATTATTAAAATCCTAAATAAATATTGAAATCAACGCTTAAATACCCTCAAAATACCCATTTTGTTGGTAATTTCTTCACAAACTTATTAAAATCTTAAATAAATATTCAAATCAACCCTTAAATACCCTCGAAATACCCATTTTGCTGGTATTTTGTTCACAAACTTATTAAAATCTTAAATAAATATTAAAATCAACCCTTAAATACCCTCAAAATACCCATTTTTGCTGGTATTTTATTCACAAACTTATTAGAATCTTAAATAAATATTCAAATCAACCCTTAAATACCCTCGAAATACCCATTTTATTGGTATTTTATTCACAAACTTATTAAAATCTTAAATAAATATTCAAATCAACCCTTAAATACACTCGAAATACCCATTTTGTTGGTATTTTATTCACAAACTTATTAAAATCTTAAATAAATATTCAAATCAACCCTTAAATACACTCGAAATACCCATTTTGTTGGTATTTTATTCACAAAATTTTTAAAATCCTTGAATTAGATTCATTATTTAGTTGGCATAAGCGACTTTAAATGCATGTTATATGTTAATTTTTTAATTTATTACATAAAAAGTGAATTACCTATATATTATAGCTATCAAAACGGGTATTCTTGTGGAAGAGTATTCAATATGTAAAGATTTGGAATAACGATTCTTAGGGTTGGATTTATATGAATGGTAATTGAACTAACAAAATCAAATGATAATGTTAACCATTTGTTAACGAAACTTTGTAAAGGGTTTAAAAATATATATATACAATATATGTTTATATAAAAAATATTATCTCTCCAATGCTGCGAACCTAACGAATATCTTATTAAGTAAACCAACCGACTGTAGGGTGAGCAATGACGTTTCAGTGTAGAGTAGCAATCGATGAACTTAAATGCCAGCGTAGGGTGAAAATAAAATTTCCATGACGGTTCAGTGTAGAGTATCAATCGATGAACTTAAATGCCGGCGTAGGGTGCATGCACCGAACTTTGTATGAAAAAAGTGGATTAGAAGGTACACAAACATACTACTCAAAATTATTGTTAATTTTCTGAAATCTGCTAGAAGGTTCCTTTTCTAATATGCGAAAAGTAGTATCACCACCTAAAATGTTTTCAATTCTGGATATATAATCCCTTTTATTAATTGCTACTAAGTTTGCCATTCCGTGTGACTCCTTGAATGTGAACCACACCTAAACGTCAAGTTTTTTTTCTGCATTTCATTTAACATTTCTAAATTTTAGACTGACTCAATTTAAACCATGGAAAACACGCTCAATTTCGAAAAACTCAAAGAAATGAACAAATTGCTTGTAGTTATCCTAAGCAGTTGGGATTGAAATCCAGCAAACTCGGTTCGGTAGGAATATGAATCAAAATGTGGAACCACCACCCTAATTTTGTTACAAAAAGTAACATAAATGGTGGAAAAATGTACGGAATAATTGAAGATTTTGCAAAAATTTATTTTATTCCACTGGTAATCACGGTGTAGAATTTCGTAAAGATCCGTCCATAATTTACCCTAGGCCCCATATAAGCCCTATTACCGGAAAACAGCTTAGTACGCCTAAAACCGTAATTAATAATGCTATCATAACAAAATTTGGCACGTCACAGTTTTATAAGTCTTAAAATGACACTGTGAAATTTCGTGAAGATCGGTCTATAATCTATCCTAGGCCCCATATAAACCCTACTCCCTAAAACCGTAATAACAATATTAAATTTCATGATGATCGGCCCATAATTTACTATTGGCCCCATTGTAGTGCCTCGGTAGGCTAGCTGGTTGCGAGCTAGTCTATCAGCGCCGGGGTTGCGGCTTCGATTCCGGCTAGGGACTCTAGTTTCTTTCCTGCAGACAAGCATAGAGCTTCGGGGGATTAGCTTCGGAAATTACAAAAAAATATATTGTATATGGTAAATAAATTAAATACGCCTAAAACCGCAGCAGTTTATATATTGGGGTAAAATTTATTCCAACTTATCTTCATATGGCCAAAAAAAAATTTTATGCAATTTTGTAATATACGGTCCATAATAAACCTTAGATCCGATATTTAACCACTGTTTTGAAATGTATGTTTTTTAATACCAAAAATCACTCGTTAATAACTTACCATGGCTCCAATATAAATCCCCCTCCGGCTTAAATTCTTACAAATCATGATATTTTTCCCAAGATTGTCGGTCAATAATTTAATATATGTAGGTCTACACCGCAACAAATTTTAATGCTGATGTCTGTTCTAATAAAGATAAATTAACAATAAATGGATATCATGTAAATATTACTCCTAAAATATTCGAACTGTCGGTGGAGTGTATAAAATATTCTGCACAGCCGAATATAGCACTCTTACTTGTTTAGGACTTATAAGGCGGCTACTGCATTACATTGCTGCAAAAGGGCCATAAGCCTAAACTGGGGAATTAACCCGAGGAATGTATACTGGCGGTACGAATGTGCCATTAAAACCATTCTTTTCGAACGCGGCGGTAGGACTAAGGGTCACCGGAGCATGGAGGGATTGCAATATCGGACATGCTAACATTCTGAACGACATTAATTGGCACATGGATGTTGATTACCCGAGCCAATCTTTGATCCTGGCTACACGGTAAGAATTTTGGGTGATGACCTGCAAATTCCCGCGAATGCGATTCGAATTTTCACGGGCGGGTCTAAAACACTGTATGGTGTCGGTTCTGGCATATACTCCGAGCAGCTAAACTGGAGCATTCCTATAAGGCTGCCGGCCAACAGTGCAGTGCAGTGTCATCCAGGCCGAGATAATGGCCATCCACACAACCGCGAGACGCATCCGGTACGGTGAAATATCTGGAAGGGATATTCACATTATTACCGATAGCAAGGCGGCCATAAGATCCCTGGAGAATGTGTTCATCACATCGAGAATTGTCCGAGAATGCCGGATGTCTCTGGAGGAGATAGCGGGACATTCACTGGTCACCCTTAATTGGGTCCCCGGACACAGGGACATACATGGGAACTGCATGCCGGATTCGTTGGCGTATGCAGGTACCACCTTGAATCGGGACGGTTCCACATATTATGTAGGTGCTTCACTCCCAAGGTGTAAGCAACTTATAGCGCACAAGTTTCATCTTATCGCCAGTCAGAGGTGGCACGATGAAACCAGGAAAATCTGGCCCATCATAGATGAAAAAAGGACACGGCGGGCATTACAGCTGTTCAGACATTATCTAAGAAACCTAATTGCAGTTATAACTGGCCACTGGCCCATTGGGAGGCAAGCCTAGAGACTGGGGCTCCCTTATAATGACTTGTGAAGAAGTTGCGGCGATGAGGAGGAGGAAGAGTCAACGGAACATCTTCTCTGTAATTGCCTGGCATTCGGAGATTAAAGACTCGAAATGTTTGGTCGAAGAGCCCTTGCGGACAAAACTTGTCTCTCTGATGTTGATGTTAACAGGATCCACTCCTTTATAGAATCGACCGGAATTGGAATACTAGCAGCCAGATTTCATAGGACCCATGGGAGACGGTGTGATATGGTAACACAACGGGAACTAATTAATGGACCGACGTGAGCTGTGCTTGATCACGGCTGGAATGGAACGTAAC
The DNA here is from genome assembly GCA_930367215.1 of Pollenia angustigena. Taxonomy (NCBI): domain Eukaryota; kingdom Metazoa; phylum Arthropoda; class Insecta; order Diptera; family Polleniidae; genus Pollenia; species Pollenia angustigena. The sequence continues at coordinate 215,772,733 of OV884058.1, read as the reverse complement.
CTAACCTACTGGTTTAGATACAATTCGGTCTTACCCAATTCCCACTTTTGAAATCATAATTCGACTTGTAAGGTTTTCTCATGTATGAACAAGTCAATAATTTTATAACTTTATATTTTATAATTGTTTGCCTGTTGTTCTGAAGAAAAGAAGTGGCTCTTTTTGTTTGGTTTTTGTGCTTTTTTTATCTTATTTTTATACAATATTGTTAAATTTTCTGTTTGTGATTTTCTTTACTAAAAAGCGAAAAAAGTCGTATATTTTTAAAATTAGTAAACTAACGATTTTAACTTAAGCGATTCTTTTAAAATTAAAAATATTTAACCAAATCTAAATCGCCCCACTGTTTCTTTCTTATCTTTAATATCAAAAGATAAAGATGCATTACGGTAATTCGGAGCAAAAACGTAAACAAAAAAATTATAAATTTTTTATCATATTCTTTTGCATATTTTGGCAATAAAATTAATTTATTATTTCTCTATTATAATTTCTTCTAAATTTAAATTTTATCTTCTTCATTTTAAAATAATAATTCTTTAACTTCAAGTGATAGCATGTATTTTTAATATTGGGTTTATATTTTCCATGTACTATGATATCATGAGATATGTATGTAGATATTTACAGTTAAACACATTTATCTATGTATGTATGTCGACCTGCCTGTAGGATATTTTTTTATAAACATTTTTGACATAAAAATGTTTACACACATGTCTGTCTACCCACAAAATAAGAAAACACATTAAAATTTAAATTTTTGCCTTCGTCATTCATACCGCCCACTTGCTTGTTGTTTCCTTCCAACCCACCGAATACATCTTAGGCCCGTTTTCACAACTTACCGATAGCTTAACTTAGCTTTAACCTTCCAGGTCGGATAAACTTTCTTTTAACTTATCACTCACTTTAAGTTAAAATAAAGTTAAGTTAAGTTAAGTTAAAGTTCATGGAACATTTTTTATACGGCCGATATAATCCTATATTTTCCTATCGGCGAGTTGTGAAAACGGGCCTTAGAGTATTGAGTTACTCATTCTATGGTTGTTTGGTTGGTTGAAAGCATGGATGGCTGTTATCTTGAGATTTTTACTTTTGCTTCTGACAGTGATAATTTTTCGAGATAAAAAATAAAATTTAATAAAACCAGCAACAACAAAACCCTCATCATCATCATCAACCTCAACAACAACCACTTTATCATATTAACTGCAAGCGGAAAAACTTAAATGATGTTCATATAATTTACAAAGTAACATTTTAATATTTTATTAAAATTTATTAATGATGAGTTATTATTAAAACAATAGGAGTTTACAAGAAACATATTTAAAGCAAATGTTGAAAAAAGACACAGTACAAAAAAGGTACTTAAATTTTCATCTATCGCTCTATAAAATTAGGAAACTTATTGTTTTAGAAAAAGGTGCTTTTGTCAAAAGTGCTTCCTAATTTTATCTTATAAACGTATTTTTTCCGTTACAAAATTTTTTGTTTTAAAATGGTACTTTTTCTGAAAAAGCCAGTTTTTAATAATATGCCATCAGCTCATAATTGGTTTGCCGCATATGCCAAAACTCGTAATGGAGAAAAACGACAATGAAATTTTCTGAATATGTACCCTACAGAATTTGTTTGTTTTTACCACTGCTTCCGCCATATGATTTGATTTGAAAATGTAAATTTTTGTGTACGTTCTTAAACGAACTAAGTCCCAATTAAAATTACAAGATTTTTGTTGTTGCAGTTAATAATATTTTATTGAAAGTGAAAATTAATGTTTTGTGCCGCATACGCCACTTTTCTAAACTTATTTCTAAAAAGTAGATTTTTGTGCTGCATACGTATACTTACTGCTGTATATTTAGTTTCGCTTTTACTTTTTTTGTTGAAGCGAAGGGAAACTCAAATAAAATGTATTTTCTTGTTGTCATTTTATTTTGCTTTCGCCTTAACTCCTTGTTTTTCTCACGGCAATGAAGAAAAGCAAGAGTGCAATTTTCTTACGTTTTTTTATCAAGAGTTTGCAGCATTCGCCAAATAGTGGCGTGTAGAGCAAAACAATACTTAATAAACTTTTAAAAAGCGGATACAGAGCAAAACTAGTTAATGCTTAATATCTCAGAAACCATAAAAAATTTCATGTAACTGTTTTTGGATTCAGAAAATGGGCTTTCTGAAATATATATGCTCCTTACATTATTCGATTTTTTTTTTAAATGGTCGGTAGGTCAAACTAATAATGTGCTGAAGATATGAGAGCACTTATATCTAAAAAGTTACTAAGTTTCTAAAAAGGTATTTTCAAAAAAATTCTCTTTTCCAAAAAGTACTCTTGTAACAAACCGAAGAGGACGGACGTGTTTATAGTCGGTGCTCCACAAAATATAAAATAAATTTTAAAAATACAACTAAAAACTGAAAAATATACCTATCTGAAAAAGAAATTTAACTCAGTTAATTATTTGCTTCAAAAATATGTGTTTTTAATTTCTGCAAATGAAATTAAAAGTTAAAATAAACATTGTTTTTAAAATAAAAGAATATTAAAACAGACATAATTACGTGCATTAACAACAATACATCTACTTACATACACAACGTTACAAAACAATACAATCAGTATTGGAAAAAATAAATAAATAAACAACAAAAATAAACAGAAAGAACTCCTTCTAAGTATACATAAATTTACGAACAAGTACAAAAATATAAATATAAATTAAAAAACAAAAATAATTACTTTATTAACAACAAGAAAAGTTTAAACATGAAATATGGAAACAAGAAGCGAATCGTCTGCTAAGAGAGCCAGAGATCAACCAGTCTCTTCGGTTGAAAATTATGAAAATTATGCAAAAACACCGCGTTTATCACACCATGACAAACATTTTTTAAGAGACTTAATAAGAGAGAGTGAATATATCACGGGTGAAGTTATAAAAAATTCAATAAGAGAAAGTGAAGAAAAACACTTTGATTATATGAAAAATCTTATAAAAGAAAGCGAGGAAAAAATACTCTCTGTTATTGAAAACAAAACTGATAATATAAAAAGTGATCTGAGTGCTATAACTGAGAGGGTAAAAAGCTTAGAATTAAAGTACACTGAAGTTGAACATTTAAAAAAAGAAATAACTGAAATAAAAAGGAAAATGTTAAAACAAGAAAACACTGTAGTGGCTAGTAGTATCCGAATCTCTGGTGTACCTTATAATGATAATGAAAATCTTCATGGCATTGTTCAAAACATATGTAACAGTTTAAAAATAAATATGCCACAGTTAGAAAATATATATAGACTAAAAAAAATTTATAGAAACAATAAAGGGCTCTGGAGACTTTCAAATAAACCCGTCAATCAGTGCATATGTGTTAGTGTCGTTTATTTGAGGCTTTTTTGGAGACGTACAAATAAACCCGTCAATCAACATTTGTAATTTTGATTTCATAGGGTTCGTTTCAAACAATGTCAAGTATTTATATTTTTTTTTCTTCCGTACATGACAACATACACTAAGCAAATAAAATTTTTTTTGTCAATCACAACTGGAGACTATCAAATAATCAGCCATCAAATAAAAAAATCAAAACTTTTTGATTTTCATCAAGCATTGCCGACAACGCGTATGCGTACCCGAAAAAGAACGACTGCACGCACACAACTATGTGATTGATGTATTTATTTGATAGTCTCCCGGGCGTTTAAACCTTTTAATCCTACGGATGAAGTAATAGTTGCAAAATTATGTTCTCCATTTGAAAAAAATTATCTTTTGAAATGCATTGCAAAATTTCGCAGTGAAAATAAGACTCATTTATGCTTACGTCAAGCTGGCTTCGATAGTGATGAACCCATTTACATTAATGAGAACTTAACACCTCATAATCATAAAATATTCAAAGAAGCATTATTACTAAAAAAGAATAAGAAAATTAAATCAACATTTTCCTTGCGTGGACTCGTTTACGTGAAAAAGTTCGATCTAGACGACCCTGTCTTAATTGAATTTTCTGAGGATCTACACCGGCTTTTTCTTGAGTAATGCTTGGACATTTGACATCTCTTTTACCAAATTTCAACTGGAAACCTATTATTTTAAATTAGTAAACTGTTTAGTATTTTTTTGTCTTTTTAAATTAAATTATTTATTACAATTTAATGATTATCGAATTATTTTTCAATTAAAATATTATCCCTCATTTTATTTTTGCTGTCAAAATTGTTTTAAAATATTTAACATACTTTTTCCTTCATATACTTATGAATCTTATTGCGTTGCTCTCAGTAAATATGACAAATTTGTCTTTTAATCAAGTTGGTTCTAGAGACAGTAATTATAACATGATTCGTATCTTGGCTAATCAGCATCAGGGCTTTAACATATGTCACATTAATGCCCAAAGCCTTTTGCCAAAACTTGATGAATTTCGTTTCCTATTTGAGAGTTCAGGTATTGATGCTATATGTGTTTCTGAAACATGGTTTATACCGGAAATATACGACAGTATTTATAAAGTAGATGGTTATCGAATATTTCGATCGGATAGGCAAAGTAATGGTGGAGGTGTAGCTATTTACATTAGGAATAATATCTCATGTAACCTTATCTGTTTACATAATGAACCCGGTGATATAGAATTAATTTTTATTGACGTAAATTTTCGTGGTGAAAAAATGCTGCTTGGCTGTGTTTATAGACCGAATAGGTATATGAAATTGGACACACTAATTGACAAATTGGAACATTTTTCTGTAGCGTACTCGGAGGTGATTTTAACTGGTGATTTTAATTGGAATTTGCTTGAGAATGAGAGTCTGACTAACATTATGTATTCATTTAATTTATCTACTGTAAACACTTCCAGGCCTACACACTTTTCAACCACAAACAGCACATTACTTGACCTAGTTTTTGTAAGTAACAAGCGGAAATTATTACTCTATGATCAGTTAGCTGCATCCACCTTTTCAAAACACGATTTGATTTTTATATGCTATAAATTTAGAGCGGAAAAGGAAATTCAAATGTACAGTTTCAGAGATTTCAACAGTATAAGTCCAATAAATTTTCAGCGAGATCTTAATAACGTTGATTGGGAACACATTTTTTACTTGCCATCAGTCGATGAGAAGCTTACGTTTCTTAATAACTCAATACTGCAAATTTATAACAATCATGTGCCAATAAAAAATAAGATAATCAAAAATAGAAGTAGGCCTTGGTTTGGAAATGAGACTAAATTGTTAATAGCACAACGTGACCGTCTATACCACATGTGGAGAAGGTACAAGACACCTGATCTACAAAGTGAGTATCGTTTGGCGAGGAAAAGGGTTGTTTCGAGGATAAGACATGATAAATCTTTGTATTATTATAACAAATTTAACACAGCGGTTGATTGTAAAAGTAAATGGAAATATATACGAGAGATTGGCATTAATGACTCAGTTGACCGTTCATTGGAAGTTGATGTTAATTTGCTTAATGAAAATTTTACAAAAATTGATTATCCGACTGTTCAGTCTAGTTTTTATGAGGAATGTTTGCCTTTGATATCATGTAGTGAATTTAATTTTCAATGCCTAGCCGCATATGATGTAGTTAACGCCTTTAATGCAATGAAATCTAATTCAATTGGATTAGATAATATTAACCCAAGATTTGTTAAAATTATTCTACCCTGGATAATTCGATATGTTACACATCTTTTTAATACTGTAATTATATCCTGTACATTTCCAATGCAGTGGAAACATGCTAAAATTGTTCCAGTACCAAAAACAGGAAATGAATATCGTTCAATTGCGATTCTCCCCTATTTTTCCAAAGTTTTTGAAAAGCTCTTACATAAACAAATTTATAACCATGTTAATAACAACAACCTGTTAACCGATCGTCAATCTGGATTCCGACCTCAACGTGGCTGTACTTCAGCTCTAACCGATGTAATAGAGGAAATTCGTAGTAACCTGGATGAGAAAAAAATAACGTTTTTGGTATTATTGGACCACTCAAAGGCTTTTGATACAGTGCACCATTCGATCTTGTGCATGAAATTGTCCAAATTATTCAGATTTTCCACGTTTGCGGTGAAACTGTTGTCATCATACCTTTCAAGTAGATGCCAATCAGTTGCAAATGCCGAATCCATATCGCGTTCTTTACAAGTAACTAGAGGTGTCCCACAGGGATCTATTCTTGGACCCCTGCTATACTCTTTATATGCGAACGATCTCCCAAACCAACTATCGTATTCTAATATACAAATGTATGCGGATGACGTTCAGCTGTATCTCAGTAGTCCTAAAGAGTCAGCTAATATGAAAATACGGGAATTAAATCATGATCTTGGGAAAATACTTACATGGGCAGCGGCTTACGGTTTGCGACTTAATCCTAACAAATCGAAGTGCATATTAATATGTAAAAGAGCCTTTCATGTAGATTTTGAGGTAAATTTATTTCTTGGTGATTCGAGAATCGATATTGTAGATTCAGCAAGAAACTTAGGAGTACTATTTAACAAAACTTTAACCTGGTCGAATCACATTACACAAGTTTGTGGTAAAGTTTATGGCATGCTGCGAAATTTATGGGCTACTCAGCACTTTACACCTCTACAAGTAAGAATATTACTTGCAAAAACATATCTTCTGCCGACACTTTTATACTCATCTGAAATTTTTACTGGTTGTAACACAAATGATATGAGAAAGCTGACCGTAACATACAACAATATCATCCGTTACATTTTCTCTTTAAAAAGATTTGATCATATATCGCAGCACTCTTTTCGTTTATTCAATATGTCATTTTCAAACTATCTTCAATTCAAAAACTTAATATTACTTCACAAAATAATAACGACAAAGGAGCCAAAATATCTTTATGAACGTCTGCAGTTTTCTAGATCGTGTAGAGGGAAAAATTTAATACAATTTCGTCATCGTGACCATGCTTCTGAATGTCAATACTTTATATTAAGCATACGTCTCTGGAATCAACTTCCAAATGATTTGCAAATCACTAGCAACGCTATAAGATTTAGAAGGTTATTGAGGGAATATTTTTCGTAAATTTTTTAATGTTTTAAATGAAAACTTTTTTATTTTTATTTTTTTTATTTTTATATACCTTTACTTTATTTATTTTACTCTATTTAAATTTAAATATAATCTATGTAGTTTTTAGAAAATATTTCTTTATCAATGTATACTTTAACTTGTCTGATTCTAATGCTGTAATTTATAAGATATTGTGTCTTGTTGTGTTAGAAAATCAAATTAATAAATACAAAAAAAAAAAAAAAAAAAAAAAAATTTGATAAAAGAAATCTATAAGAAGTTCCCATGTCTTTGCAAAAAGTATCCATTTTAAGAAAGTACTCTTTGTAAAAGTTATTTATCTATAAAAAGTTCCAATTTCTTAAAAGTACTTTTTTTTTTGAAAGTAATTTTTCTAAAAATATTGTTTCTTAAAACTAAAGTTATTAAAAAGTGTTTTTCTCAAAAAAGAAAATTTCTTTTTATACTCTTCACCACTAGTTTTTGAATCAGGTGAAAAAGTTTGTCATTCCTTATGAAACTTTAATATTCATCTAAGACCATAAAGAGTACATATATTATTATTGTTCGTTGAGGTATTCTAAGTCGATTTAGCCATGTCCAACTGTCTGTCCGTCTGTGTAAAATACGTTCACTTCCAAAAAACTCAAAAGCAAAGACCATTATTAAAGGTTGGTTTAATTTTAAGGGCCGATGTTGAATGTGAACCACACCTAAACGTAAAGTTTTTTTCTGCCTTTCATTTGACATTTCTCAATTCTAGCCTGACTCAATTTCAACCATGTAAAGATACACAATCGAGCAATGCTTTTAAGTAATTCAGGCTTACTATGAAAAAGGGCGTTCAAATCAAAATGCATATCATGCACTTAGTGATTTTCTTCGGTCAATTTAATCGTCCAAATGTGCGTACAAAAAAATTTGAGCAAACCGGGTCTGTACGAGATGTGTAAACACCAGTGCTTGCTCGTACAGCTCGTACTGCAGAAAATATTGCTGCTGTTCGCGATAGTGTGGCCGAAGAGCCGTCCAACTCAACTCTTCTACGTGCCCAAAAACTGTGCCTCTCACGCTCGTCGTTGAGGAACATTATGTATAAATACTTGCATTTACACGCTTACAAGGTGCAATTGAATGAAGAACTAAATCCTCTTGACCATTCCAAACGTCGTCAATGGTCAAAATGGTGGCAAGAAATGGCAACAATGGATAATAAATTTTCGAAGAAAATCATCTTCAATGATGAGGCATATTTTCACATCTGTGGATTCGTCAGTAAACAGAATTGCCGCATTTGGGCGAATGATACCAAGAGTGATTGTCGAAAAACCAATGCACCCACAAAGAGTGACTGTGTGGTGCGGTTTATGGGCAAAATGAGGTCGGTCAGGCAGTTACTGTGAATGGTGTTCGCTCTCGTGAGGTGTTACCGAACTTTTTAAGGCCGAAATTGGGAGATATGGATGTGGACGATATGTGGTTTCAACGGGACGGTGCCACTTGCCAAACAGCTAACGAAACAAAGCCTCTTTTGCGCGACAAATGCAATGGCCGTGTTATCTCACGTGGTGGCGATGTCAATTGGCCGACAAGATCATATGATTTGACACGGTTGGACTTCTTTCTTTGGGGTTATTTGAAAGAAAAGGTGAATGTCGCTAAGCCAGCAACAATTCAAGAGCTAAAGGATGAGATAATTCGGCACTTACGGCATAGAACTTCAATTATTTGGCAATTTGGCCGATATTTTGTTCCATAAATATTTTTTAGTTTTATTTTATTTTTTAGTTCCAATAAGGACTTCGAGAAGTTCTACCCGAGAAAGAGTTGGCATTTGATGTGTTGCATAGTTTAGTTATTAAAAAGAAAAAAAAATTTAAAAAATTGCAGCCATTTATATACATACTTTTTTATAAGTAACACATAAGTATGTATCTAAATTACATGTCACAGGTATTTATTCAGTTGAGTTCGTTGAATGACAAAAATGGAATGGAAAAAAACTTTTACCTATTGACACATTTCTAAGAATTCCTTCACATTATAAATTTTAACAAGATTTCATGAGTTACACAAAATGCTTTTTTTTATATATATAAGTACACAAAAAAAAAAAACATCACTGCTAGAAATAAATGTGACTTAACGCATTCCATGGAAACTAAATATTTGTTTATAATCTTTGTTATCTCTTGCTGTAATTAAAAAGTCATAATAAAAATGCTTTCTGTACTCGTTATTAAGATTTTTTTTTTAAATTACAACTGCAGTAATTATTAAAACAAATGTGATCTTTGGCATAAAAACAAAGTAAATATTTTTAAAACAGTGCTTTAAATGTTTAAGCAAAGTATTAAAAAATGACATAAAGAATGTGGGAGAAGAAAATAAATAATCATTTTCAATAAGTAGCAAAATGTAATAAGTTAGTTTTTCACCAAAGTTAGTTCCAGTTAAGTTTTAGTTAAGTATTTTTAGGTCTACTTAAACTAGCTTAGTTCTTTTTCAGTTCTAGTTTGATTCTAGTTCAGTTATACAGAATGTTTATTTTAGTGGACGAAAATAAACAGAACATTATTTAGCGTACGGCTCGCAAGACCAGAAACAATATCTATTTTTTTAGTGTTCGTCTTAGCGTTCGTAATTATTTTCAAGAAAGTAACGAACATTAATTGTAGGGGTTCAATGGACATGTTCTTTTGTGTTTCTTTTTTTACATTAATAACGAAATTGGCCAACCAAAATTTTTTGCAATGACCACAGCACGAATAGCTTGTGTGTATTGTGCACAAGTTTGTGTAAAATTGTTTCGCTGGCTTTTTGTTATTTTTCACATTGTTTTTTTTGTTTTTGTAAATTTTTTTTTTACCAGCCACAGGCCACAACTGAAACGAACGAACATTAAGGTGCCTAACTAGGGTTTTTTCCCGGGATTTCCCGTCCCGGGAATTCCCGGGAATTTCACTTATTATATTTCCCGTTTTCCCGGGATTTTTGTTGCGGGATCCCGGGAAATAAAAAGTTCTTCATAGTTTCAGAAAACAGCTATTTTTACTCTGAAATTTAGTTTTCTTTTCTCTAAAAATTAGCATCTGTGGATGGGTTGTCGATTTGATTAATTATAGGAAATGTGTACAAACGTTAATCAATGTCTCCTGCGGCAATAAATCTATTAAAAGCAGAATGGGCAGTGCAACAGTTGATAATTAATAAATTTAGTGAAGTGATGAATTGATAAAGAACATAAATTCAAAATAAGATGCAGGCAGTAAATTCTCATTGACCATGGACAAGTCTTAAAAATAGGATATACATAAACATATCGCTCCGTTATTGTAACATAGTCGTATCTACAAAAAAAAAAAATCGAGCTTGGTAATATATCCGGGAAGTGCGGGGAAACCGAAATAAAAAAATAATGAAACTCGTGTAAGTTACTAAAACATACAATTTGAAAAACACATTGTCCTAAAGATTACAGATGGACCTAATGAAAAGAAATAGTTTGTAAGAAGTAGTCCGGATGATGCTATTTTTTGCATCAACCTTGACATTAGAAGCATGCAACAACGGTGCACTTTTAATTATTTGTCCAACCTCGGTAAAAAAGTAAACGAAATTTTTCGGAAACATGGTAATCAGTAAACAAAATCAGAAATATACTCTTTGGCGACTCACTAAACGCTTTGAGTGTGTCAGAAAGTAATTTCCTACGCCGTTAAAAAATGTTAATATATTTATTAAAATATTTTATATATTTTATGATTTTACTTTTTGATCTCATATCTTGAGTACCTCAATTGTTATGTTTATTTTATCTTGAACTAGATCATCATAATACGGAATTTACTTATAATAGCTAAAGGTAATAATAATTCAAGTTCCGCTTTCAATCTTCAATTAATTTTTGTAGTATTTAAGCATTTATTTTACTTACTTTGTAAACAAGTTCCCTCACGTTTGTTTATAAAAGTTTTTTTCATTAATAAAACCAAGTTTACTTTGTATTATTTGTATGGAGCGGGATCCCGGGATCCCGGGAAATTTAAAAATTTTTCCCGCTTTCCCGGGAATCGAAAAACTCCGGGGAAAAAAAAACTCTATGCCTAACCGAACACAACGAATCTTTTTTTTTTTTTTTTGTCATTATTTTTTATTGAATCTTCATATATTAAATATGAACTAACAATAATTAATCAAATCTTAGCCTAATACGTTATTTTATGTCCTGCCAGTGCCAGACAAAATTTTCTTCATCACGGGTTCTGTTCACCTATATAGGTGTTTATCGCTCATCTAATTGGGTAAGTGCTGCAGTGTCTCTTCTTTTTAAGCGAGTGTGGCCGCCATGATTTAAAATATTTCGAGCTAGTGGATTTGGGTGTTGTTCAAGCCTTTTTAAATATTTTATTGCATATTTTGTAATCATAGTTTTAACTAATGGCACATTGAGATCCTTATGAATGTTTGAGTTTTTAACATACCAGGGAGCTGCTGTGATTATTCGAAGAAGTTTATTTTGGCGCCTTTGAATTTTGTCGATATTAGAGGCCGAGGCAGTGCCCCATAGTTGAATACCGTAGCACCAGATAGGCTTTAAGATAGAGTTGTAAAGTAGAAGCTTGCAATCGAGACTTAGGACAGAATTTCTTCCAATAAGCCAATGAATTTGAATGGCTTTTAGTTTCATTTGAGTTAATTTTGCCTCTATATGGCATTTCCACGTTAATCGCCGATCCAGATGTATACCGAGCACAGATCAGCAATGAGTAGTGAAAAAGTGAGTAGAGCTAAATCATGACTCATAAATTCTTGTACTTATACGCACTCATACTTATTCCAATGTTATTCAAACTCGTACTCACTCAAAAGTTTCATTTTATTCATCGTACTCATACTTAGCAACTCAATGTGTATAGGCGAAGCAAAATGCGAGGCTGCCAGATTTGTCCTCGAAATAACAAAGTGACGATTTGGAAATTACAGTTTACTAAAGTTACATGTATGAAGTGGACGATTTTTCGGCAAATTTATCTGGCAGCGCTGATTATTAAGTTGTGTGTTTTATATGTTGTGTTAAAACGGTAAATCGAAGAGCTAAATGATTTGAATCATTGTTAGTATTGTAAGTATTTTCTTGAAATTATAAATCAAGCTGAGGTCATTTATGAGTATGCGTATAATGTCGACGTCGCACTCATAAATATTTCTCTTGTGAGTATGAGTGAATCAGAGTACTTTAGTTTAAATGATTTCTACGCACTTATACTTACAATTGTATGAGTCAGTATGAGTAGCGAAAAAACGATTCATTGCTGATCTTTGATACCGAGATATTTTACATGCGAATGTTGAGGAATTATTTGGTTATTGATTGTAATAGGGGGGCAAGATTCCCGGCGCAAAGTGAATGTTATATGTACGCATTTTTGCTCATTGACCATTATCCTCCATTGTCGTAACCATATTTCTAGTTGAAATATATGATGCTGTAAGTAACGCGATGCTTCATAACGATTTTCGTGGACGCTTAGAAAACCTGTATCGTCTGCAAATGTTGAAGTTTGTGTATAGTTGCTTGTTGGCATATCCGAAGTATAAATTAAGTATACTAGGGGGCCCAGGATGCTGCCTTGTAGGACTCCAGCGGCAATGGGCTGAGGTGAACTTAAGAAATTTCCTTCTTTAATAATAAATTGACGACCGACTAAGTAGCTTTCTAGCAGCTTGTGTGTGTTTGCTGGTAAATTTTGCTTCAATTTATGTAATAAGCCTTCATGCCAGACTTTATCAAAAGCTTGCGAAACATCGATGAAGAGTGCTGAGCAATATTTTTTTTCTTCAAATGCTTTTCTTATGACATTTACTATTCGATGAGTCTGTTCGATTGTGCTGTGTTTTCTTCTAAATCCGAACTGATGGTTTGGAATACATCTATTTACACTTAAAATCGGTGTTAATTAACTTTGACATATTTGATAATAATCTAATAGGCCTATAAGACTCAACTTTTGTATGATCTTTACCTGGCTTTGGTATCATGGTAACTAAGGAAACCTTCCATTTTTGAGGATAGTATTCAAGGCGTAAAATAGCATTAAAACTAAAAAGAATAATTTTCTTTGCTATGCGAGGTAGCTCCAAAATCATTTTATTACTGATTTTATCAATACCAGGTGCCTTCTTAGTGTTTAAGTCACAAATAGCCTTTTCGATTTCTCTTAACTCAAATCTGAGGGGAATAGCTGCTCTAGCAGCAACAGGTGGTAACTCGACCGCAATATTGTGAAATATATTTGGTGTAAATACGTTTTTCAAGTGACTAACAAACAGATTTCCTTTTTCAATATCGTTTCTTGCCCAATTACCATTCAAGTTTCTTAATGGCGGCTTAGATATAACGAACAACGAATCTTGTGGTTAAAAAAAAGTAAGTAACGAAATTTAAAGTTCTCATCAGTGTTCGAAAATAAACAGAACATTATTTAGCGTTCGGGTCAAAGACCCAGGAACGAAATATATTTTTTTAAGTGTTTGTGTAGACGTACACAACTTTTAATACCATTCGTAACTATTTTCAAGCAGTGTTCGAAAATAAACACTAAATATCGCTCCTTAGTGTTCGGCTCGGTAGATTTGTGGAAAACACAAACGCTAATAGTGTTTGTGGAGAAAATCATTAAAAAAATAACGTTTCCCTCTTTGTCATAAGTAAATATTTGGAATTTTGTTGTTACTTTCTACAGAAATTCATGTAGCGTTTTAAAATGTTCAACGCCACAAGTTATGAGGCGTTTGAAATTTTAAAACGCAATAAGAATTTCCGTACAAAGCAACAAAATTTCAAAATATTTATTACTTTGTCGTTGCTTTCAGTGTAATTCTTTGACGTTGCGTTGTGTTTAACATAGTTAGGGCCTTAATTACGTTCGGTTTTCTTTTAAATCCACAAACTTTGTTGTGTTCGGTTCGGCTCATTAATGTAGGTCCGTTTGGCTGGTGAAAAAAACCAAAAATTTTTTACAAAAACAAAATATACATACGAAGAAAACCATAAACCAGCAAAAAAAATTTACACATTGTGTATATTATACACATTACACACACAAGCTGTTCGTGGTGCGGTCGTTGCTCATTTTTCATCACTACAATTGTTCTGTTTTTTTTTTTACGAAGAACAGAACAATATATATTGTTCGGCTCTTTCTTGAAAATGGTTACGAACGGTATTAAGGGTTGTGTTCGTCTACACAATCACTAAAAAAATAGATATCGTTCTGGGTGTGTGAGCCTAACGCTTAATAATGTACTGTTTATTTTCAAACACTGTTTTGAAGAAAGAGCCGAACATTATATAGTGTTTTGTTTTCCGTTAAAAAACAGAACAATTGTAGTAATGAAAAAATTAAGTAACAAAAACTTAGCAACGACCGCACCACGAACATGTATTGTGTATAATATACACAATGTGTAAAATTTTTTTGCTGGCTTCTTGTTTTTTTTTCGAATGTGTATATTGTTTTTTTAAAAAATGTTTAAATTTTTTACCAGCCAAAAGGGACTAACATTAATGAGCCGAACCGGACCCAATTAAGTTTGTGGATTTAAAATAAGACCGAACAGAATGAAATGTTCTCACCTTTTGTTGAGTTTGATGAAAACAGTATTGTTTTTGTGTTCGAAAGATGACAAACAGGGAAACGTTATTTTTTTAATGATTTTCTTCACAAATACTATTATCATTATGTTTTTTTTTGAAATACTGTGGTGTAGGGTATCATATGGTTGTGCTTGACCGACTATACTTTCCTAATTGTTTCATTATAAATTTCCCAAGTTTTTCAAAGTTAATTCTGAAAAAACCAAAAAAAAAGTAAGCAAAAAATGTATTCACTTTTCCAACCATAAGTAAACTGATGGGCCTGTAATGAAGATTAAAGACTCTAGGATACCAAAACTTGCGTTGCAGACAAAAGCAAGCGCAGTACTGCAAATAGGACGAAGACGAGCATTCTGCTGGTATAGTATGACAGATACTCTTGCGAAGCATACCCTTCAGGAGAGGTTATAAGAATACATATAAGTTTGTCATTCCGTTTGTGGTTTCTTCAATATTGTTCTGGGACCCTATAAAGTATATATATTCTTTGTCCTTTTGATGAGCGAAGTTGATTAAACGATGTCTATCTCTCCGTTCATCCGTCTGTCTGTTGAAATGGGTTTTCTGACGACAGAAACTATGGGGACTGTTTAAGTAACATATGCTCCGTTAAAATTTGCTATTGAAATTTAGCCTGATTGGTCCACAAATGGCTGAGATATGAGTAAAAAACTACGACTGCCTTTAATATTACCCATAAAATAAGGTACAATGAACTTGGCTATCAATACGCAACATTCGACAAATTGCAGGCGGGAGTGTAAAGTAAGCGTGGCACAAAATATATAAGATTCGGCATAGCCTAATATAGAACTCTATCTTGCTAATTTAAGATTATTATTGGAAAAGTTCCCAAATGTAAAAAATATGTAAAATATACGCCCATGTTCTAGAAATCGAAATGAAGTGAAATTGAAATCGAAAGAGATTTTAAATTCAATTATTTACAAATGACCGTAGTTTTTCCTAGTTTTAAGAGTTGTGATTGTAAAGCAAATTGGTTCTTACAAAATGAAATTAATAAAATGAAGTATTTGTATGAACTTTCAGAACAGGGTCGTTTTTAAAATTTGCTCCATTTCAAACCCGCTTCATTTTAATTTCTAAAACATGCACGATAATATCACATTTTCATGAAAAAATCCAAGTTGTGAATCAAAATTATCGTTTAAAAAATTTTGTTTTTTAATTAAAAACAAAAACATTTTTATATATAAATCGGCAGAGGCAAAACAGTTAAGAACACTTTCCTCCTCTGTATGTCAACCGATTTGAACAAAATATACACCAGAATTGCACAACATTTATTTTATTAAAATCTGTTCAATAATATCAGAGTTATATGCGTTCTAATTTGCTACTAACACAAATGCAAAATACATAAAAAGAAAAAACTTGTTTTGTCCAATTATCAAATAATAAAAAATAGGGTGGTCGATTATTCAACATTTTCAAGAAACCGGTTTTCGAATATTTCGACAATGTTAATCTTATATATAAATCGACACAGGCAAACCATATAAAAAAAATTATGGCCGAATTTCGACCATTAGACAAACACTTGTTTAAATAAATCTAGATACTTATTAAAACATAATAATGAAATAAATTTTTTTTGACGTGTTAATAACAAGCTAATTATATAAATTTTTTAAGTGTATGTTCTTGCCAACAAATATATAATAAATCCTTGAAAGAAATACCAATTTAATTCATTTCTTTTTTATGGAAGTTTTATTATGGCAGTATTTTCATAGAAATATCTATTGAAAATTTTATTACAACCTTTACTTGCAAGACCTTAAGGATAACCCAACACTCTCAGAAAGAAAGAAAATGATACGTGGTGACAAATTTTTAATTAATATGAAAAAGCAATTTGTATTGTTGTACATTGCAATACACAGAACGAACACACACATAAGCACATACACATACACACTCACACAAACACAAACACACTTTAATGCATAAGACAACAATTGAAATTGAATTTTACAGTAAAAACATGGACTATGAATAAAGAATTAGAAAAACAAGTACAGACATACAGACAAAACTTCATGACACAATTCAATAATAAAAAGTCATAAATCATGTTGCACAAGGATAATGTCATACTCACACGTACATGTGCCTGGATAAACATATACAGTCATACACACTTTTAATAAACAAATGTGCACCCAAATATGGAGGCACAGTGGGTGGTAGACAGACATGTATGACATACAAATCTTTAACAAATATTGACTTATCACATGCATGCCTGAAATACTTGTGAGTTTAAGACTGAACTCATCATGCATAAATGTTAGTTAGATTTTAATGAAAACAAATTTTTAACAAAAAGTGCAAAATAAAAAACTTTCAAATTATTTATAATAAAAATATATTTTGGCAAAGTTTTTTGTGTTTTTTTTTTACAAAAACAAAAAGTGTTATATTTATATTCCATATCTAAAAGATTTAAAAATAATAAAAAAATTTATAAACTTTTAGGTTAATGGTGGTAATTGATTACTTTTCAGTTTTTTTCGAAACTTTTTTTTTGTTATTGTTTTGTAATTTATTATGATTGCCTTTTTTCTTGTTTTTATAAGCTTTTGTTAAAATATTTTTGTGGTGACTTATAAGTGGCCCGTTGAGGTTGTAATGGGAACTTACATACATTCATATTTTACAATTCTGCATGTACTCAACAAACACGGAGGTTTGATTTTAAATTGAGAATGATCAAACGTTTTCTAAAACGACAAAGGTTTGATAATGATTTGAAAATCATAGCATTCTCAACAAAAACGGGAAATTAATTTTAAATTGAAAAAGCCTTTATTTTCAACTTGCTTTCAAACGTAATTCTCAAATGTTTTTCAAATGTGGATTATAATACAATGTGGAACATAAATAAAAATATTGTATTTTTTTAATTTAAATTCATTATTTATTTAAATAAACTAAGACATTCTGCACCACAGCTTAAATATGAAATAATATTCTTTCCTTCCTCTAATTCTTGCAAAGACGAAATAATTGGCACCCTTTTATTTTAAGGATTGTAGCACCGCGATCATTCAACAAACTTATAATTTCTTCACTTTCCCGTTTTATTTTTTTTAATTCGTGTTTTTTTAATCATTGTAATTACTCACAAATAATTTTTATTTTTCACAAAAAATAAATCGTTCACTTGTAAAACACATTTAACCACGAAGTAAACATTTTACTTTAATCCCCAATTTTATACCCTTCACCGAAGGTAAGATGGTATATATAACTTTGTCATTCCGTTTGTATGTTCCACAATATTGATCCTACACCCTATAAAGTATATATATTCTGGGTCCTTATGAAAAGCGAAGTTCAAATCCGGTTGTCCTTCTGTCCGTCTGTCCGTCTGACCGTCTGTCCGTCTGTTCGTGTGTATGTTGAAATGGGTTTTCCGAAAGCCCCAGAAATGATGTGGATTAGGTTGATGTATATTTATGTCAAATATACTCCGTTTAAGTTTGCTATTGAAATTCAGCCAGATTGGTCCAAAAATGACGGAGATATGAGCAAAAAACCTCTAAATTTTTCCAAAAATCCCTTGTAGTTGTTGTATTTTTTTATTTCCGTATATCTTGAGAACGGCAAAAGCCAAAGTTTCCAAATTAGGTACACACATTAAGGTTACCAATACACACCATCCTACAAAATGTGGGCGGGAGTGGAAAAGTGGGCGTGGTACCTCCCATACAAAAAAAAATAAAAATTGTATAAAAACCTAAATTTTAGGGCTGCCATATGTCCTATGGATATGACTTATATATCAAAATATTTAGTAGAACATATTTTACAAAAAACTCGGGAAAATCGGTTCAGATACAAAAAAGTTATGACCAAAATTGAATTATTTTTTTTAAATACCCACTTTCGGGAACCATAGATCTCCCCGAGTCCAAGTTTTATAACTAAAGTAAGTGGTAAATTTCTTCTTCAACACGTCGGTATATAAATCTGCCAAATCGGTTAAAAAATGGCTGAGTTATGACCGAAATACTGAATCCCCAAAAATTAATCTTTTTTATTATAATTAACTTTGCTAAAATATATATTTGCAAGTTTATATAAATGTTTATATATAAATATAACTTAAGTAAATGGTAAAATTCTTCCTTAACACGTCGGTATATAAAACTATCAAATCGGTTAGACAATGGGTAATTTATGAGCAAAATACTCAAAAAATGGGCTAAAAAACATCAAAATTTGTATAAAAACCTAAATTTTAGGGCTGCCATATGTCCTATGTATATGACTTATATACCAAAATGTCGGAAATTTGTATGAGTTATAACCGAAATACTGGGGTCTAATCGCCGCATACGATCTCGAGCAAAATTCATCGAAATTATTTATTTTGGTATCTTGAAACTCGATATCGAATGAAATGTATTGAATTTGAAATAATAGCATTCGACATCGAGTAACTCAACATTACATTTATCGAGTTTTCATTCGATACGCCAGTGTCTATCGTATGCAAAAAAATTCAATAGTTTATTCGATACGATAGTATCGAATGCGGTGATTAGGCCCCTGAATTTCCGAAAATTACTCTTTTTATATCCTTCACCGAAGGTAAAAAAGGTATATATAACTGTAATTTCTACTATATTGATCCGACACCCTATAAAGTATATATATTCTGGGCCCTTATGAAAAGCGAAGTTCAAAACCGGTTGTCTCTTATTTAAAATAAAAAATATTTGCCAGTTTTATTTAGTTTTTGTCTAGTTGCTCTGTATTCTGCTCGCACAATGGTGAAGGGTATATAAGATTCGGCACAGCCGAATATAGCACTCTTACTTGTTAATGTTTACATTTATTTTTCGCTTAAGTGTTACCAAGTTTAGTTTTGATTTGAATTTAACATTTGATACCAATTTGACATCAAATTGATAAAACATTTGATGTCAAATGTTTATTTTTAAATCATTATCAATTTGAATTTAAATGTTAAAATCAAACAATTGAAAAACGTTTGAGAATTGTGTTTGATGTCAAATGATAATGTCATTTCATATCAAAGGTTTGACTTCGTGTTTGCTGGGTATGAGTATTTGCATCTGTAAATTGCTTGATTGATATTATCTTTAAAAATGGCAATAAATTACTTCATAAACAAAATCAATAACAATTTGTAAAAAAAAGATACTAATAAGTAGGTGGTAGAATTCCATGCATTTATAATGGAGAAATATGCCCAAAAAACATGCTAAAAAAATTCAATAAATGTTTAAAAAGATAATAACATATCAGAGAACTGCAAAATCACTATTTTTCTTGATTTATTCATACGCTCAAATTTACATTCACTCTTTGCTTGCAAAACAAAGTTCAACGTTGGTAATTTTTACATCGTTTCGTACACATTTGATTTTTGCATTTATGTTGCGCACGCAATATAACACAACTGTGTAAATTCAAAAGGAACACATTCATATACTTTTGCATTCAAGTAGTCGTTGTCCACTCGATGAGACGTTTTGTGAACAACAATAACAACAATAAACCACTCGATGAGACGCTTTGTTAAAATTAACAACAATAACAAGAATACATTGTACATACAGAACTACTGCACTTTTTAAGCTGATAAAAAAGCCTTCTGTTTCTATGGAAATTTTTTTTACCTACATAAGTATGTGCGTTTAGTTTCATTTCAATTTTTTTTTTCTTGTACTATCCCACCAAACAATTTTCGGAGCGCTCCTAAATATGACTCTTAAAAGATTCATTTTCTTGAATGTTTTATGATAACCCTCCTAATTTATGAGCAATTCTGATTGATTTCGGAGCCTGTAGAATTCAGGACTCCGAAAAGACTAATTTTTATGAGCAAATTAGGAGCACACTCCTAGAAAACTCTTATTTATGAGGGTTTTTTGAGGGGCAACGGTAGCTTGTTTTCTTTTTCTTGATAATTTCAATATTTTGCGTTTGTCTGTCATTATTGTGATCATTTTTAGCTGTTCGGTTGTGGTTTTGATAAAATCTTTGAGAAATTGTGCACAAAGTAGGTTTATTTCTGTGTTTTAAAATAAAAAACTTTCCAATTGAAGCCTTTGTTAAAAGAAAATTTGGTGGTTTTGTCCGCTGAAATTTGTTTAAAATGATTATGATTTCCATGCACAAAACATACCCAGTAAAAACTTCGCCTACAAAATAATGTGTTGAGTAATCAGAAAAACATAAGAGCACTACTTACAATTCTACTGAAAGAACCAATGAATTTTACAAGGGATGTCCCAAAATGAACGCATTAAAAAGTAAGTCATTATTTTTTTACATGCATACATCCAGAAAAAAGTAGTTATGGAAGTTGTTATAGATGTAGTTATAGAAGAAAGCTACAAAATATTGAGTTAAAGAAGCTATTCATTTTGAAAGGTTAAGGTAATAGATAGTTCATAGTTGGGCTATCTGAGAATTATATACATAGTTAGTAAGGATGGGAGGGTAAAGAAATCGGAAGAGGATTCGGCATCTATTCCTCTTCAGCTAAGTTTTCTCATCATCATTATTATTTTTTTTTTTTGTTACAACTGTTTTTATTTCTTGTTGTCGGTTTGGCATGATAGCTACCTAAGTTAGGCCCTAACTCCATAGAGACGGTGCTACCTACAATACCGGCCGTGCTCATGGAAAAATGGGGTGGTTATTGTCCCTATTGAATTAGTAACGTAAGTTACACAAATATTAAAATTAGGTAGCTATCATGCCAAACCGACAACAAGAAATAAAAACAGTTGTAACAAAAAAACTTTTCCATTAAAAGCTAAAAAGAACAAATTTACATATAAAATGAATACCCTTATTTCAAGAAAAAGAAACACTCTTATAAGACTATTTTTTGGCTCCGAAATCCCTCTTTTATGACTCTTTTAAGAGGTTGTGAATTGTGAGCAAAAAGGCTCACAATTTTCCATACAAATCGTTAAATTTAGGAGCCCTAAATTTAACGATTTCATAGGAAAACACGCTCATATCTGAGGGTTGTAGGAGCGTTTTTATGAGCGTTTTGCTCATAAAAAGGAGTCCTAAAAGACTCTTTTAGGACTCATATTGTTTGCTGGGACATAGCAACTGCTGAATGAATACATTTTTCTTTACCAAAACAATCATTGTCGCACCGAACACACAAACATCTTTATTAAAAAACGAAGCTAACGATGGTATAAAAAACAAAGCACGATGTGCATTATTTGAATGACTGCAAACCAGCAGCGAATGTTTGCGGTTACGCAAGTTTGATTGTATGACCGCAATCGAGTGTATTTGTTGCTGTTCATTTAATGCGATTTTTTTGCAATTCTCTGTAGCATATGCATTTGTAACCAACCAAAAAAAAAAAAAAGAAAAAAAAATTAAATAAAACAAAAAGTTGTATGACAATAACGCGTGAAAAAATATCGGCCAAATTCTCTTTTCAATGATTCTGAGACATAATTGAGGTTTAATGTCTCCGAATTATCTCATCCTTTAGCTCTTGAATTATTCTTGGCTTACTGACGTACACTTTATCTTTTAAATATCCCCAAATAACGAAGTCACTGTTGTAAAAGTGTGCCTCGTAGCTGAATATGATTTTCTTTGTAAAGTCAGCATCCATTTCAACCAACCATTCGGCGTATTGACGACGCTTGAAATGGTCAGTAGGCTTCAGCTCTTGATTCAATTGAAGCGTGTTATTTGAAATATTTATTCTAAATTCACATCAGTAATGTTCGTGAGATTTTAAATTGTTGGGCACGACGACGAGTTGAGGTTGGCGGCTCTTCTGCCACATTTCGCGAACAACAGCAATGTTTTCTGCAGAACGAACAGCAGTACAGGACAGAGCTTGAAAAGAGACGCATGAAAAAGTCCAAATCAAAGCCGTTGCGAAGGCAGCTTTAGAAGAAAAAGACAGAAATATTTTTTTGGTAGTGAAGTGGCAATGTGTTAAAACATGCCGCTACAATCAACACAAATTGCGAGATCAAAACACAAGCCACGTTAAACAAAAGCATTAGTTCAACAAACTCTTTGTTTTGTGCCAAAAAAAAGTTGTTTTAGTAATGGTGGCATAAAAAACCCCCCCAAAAAAAAAAAATAATGAAATAACCCCCCAAAAGTTTGTACAGAGAACAACAAAAACGATTTTTGGGGGGTTATTTCATTTTGTTTAGGTTGTAATTTCATTTTTTTAATTGGGTATTATTTCATATAAAATTATCCCCCAAAAAATCATTATGAAATAAAGCCCCAATAGATTTTTTGGGGGATTATTCCATTTTCAAATTTATAATGAAAACGTTTTTGGGCGCAAGGATTTATCCACTTTGGTGTACAGAACACCGGCTTCGATAAATAAAGCTGCCCTGCAAAACCGGCCTTCGGCCCTGCGCAATGGTTTTATCTATATGGTATGCCAAATAGAGGAAAATGTCATTGTGCCCGGCCGAAGGCCGGCTATGCAGAATAGCCCTAGTTGGCGAAGCTTGTGTTTGGGATATCATACCATGATATCTATCGTGAGATTCTTTAAAGCAAAACTGTATTATTAATTGTTTAACATATATTGGGCTCTTATTTCATTTCAGAAATTGGGGTCTTATTTCATATGAAATAAACCCCCAAAAATTAGGGAATTATTTCATTTATGTTTGGGGCTTTATCTCATTTCGTTGGGGGCTAATTTCATTTTAAAAATTGGGGTTTTATTGCATATGAAATAAGTGTTCACGCTTTGGGGGGTTGTTTCATTATTTTTTTGGGGAGTTATTTCATGCCGCCTTTAGTAATATTATTTTGTCTTAAAATTTTAGTTGCCTACTTAAATATTATTTACTAGTGTTGTGGTAAAGTTAATAGTTAATTTTTACAACAGCTTTGCAAATAAATCACAACTAATTAAAAAAATAAATTTGTGTTCATTGTATTGCGACGTAAAAGGTGGTGCAAAGAGAAATGCATGCAAAAAGGGCAACTTTTGAAAAAAGAGACAACGGAAAACGGAATATCTTCTGTCTCGGGACCCCTTTGTATAGTACTTTGTGGCGAACATGAACAGGAGTCTACATTTTCCACAGACCCGGCTTGCTAAAATTAGCTCACAATTCTCCCGACTGTAGATATATTTGGTCGATTATTAACGTTTCAACTTTGAAATTTTAAAACGCGCCAAAACGAAGAAAAAACGCGCCATTTCAAGAAAAACGCACCAACTTTTTTTATTTAAAATGTTTCTTGAGTTAATTTAGCATGAAAATATAGTCTTTGAGAAAAAAAGAACAAACTTAACAAAAACAAGTAAGAGTTCTATATTCGGCTGTGCCGAAACTTTCATACCCTCCACCGTCAGTTCAATTATTTCAGGAGTAATATCTATATGATGACTATTTATTATTAATTTATATGTATAAAAACAGATATCAGCATTAAAATTGTTTGCGGTTTAATTAAATTATTGACCGACAATTAGAAAGTTTTATGACTTTCTTTTTTAGCAATTTTAACTACCTTGAGTAAAATATCATGATTCGCAACAGTTTAAGCCGAACTTAAATGATTTTCAGGAGGGGAATTTATATTGGAGCCATGGTAAGTTATGGACCAATCATCCCAAAAATCGGCAGAGTGTTTTCTGGTATAAAAAAAAACATAAATTTCAATACAGCGGCGAAATTAGTTTCAGCGTTTACACCTAAATATGGGATCTTAGCTTTTCTGGCCATATGAAACTAAGTTGGAACAAATTTTTCCACCGTAAAACCGGTCGGTTTCGGTTTTGAAAATATCAAAGTTAAACTTCATATATAAACATACATATTTTTTTATTTGTTTCAATGCAGGTACTTTTATTAACCCTTGTATACCTGGACCTGGTTTACCTGGGCCTGGCCAGGCATTTTTTGTTACTTTTTTCAGTTTTTTTTTTTTATATAATTATAAAGTGTATAAGAAAGAAACTTTATGTTCTTCACAATCAAAGTGTTTTTACAAGAAAAAAAGAAAAAAAATGTAACCACCGTGGGCGTCGCAATTGGCCAAATGAAAATTTTGTGCATATTGTATCCACCTGTGCTTGGGTAGGCACTGCCCTATTATATATTTACTCCAGTAAATAAAATCAAAATGAAATTGTATGCATACGCAACAAATAAGAATTCTTTCTTTACTGTTTTTTGCGAAGAATTATTCCACTTTCCAACAAAATGTTCCTAAATACTATTGCCATAAAACTCCATACATATAAAAATAGTCCCAGGCTTGCCCAGGGGTTCGTTAGCCAGGCGTAGGTGGTAGTTTGTGCAACACAAATTAGGTTTCTACTTAAGAGTTGAAAAGGTAACATTTGTACTTCTGAGTTTGAATTTTAAGAATTTTTAAATACCTTGCAAGCTGTTATGTATGAAGTTTTTGTATATGAAGTTCCAGTATTATGTATAATTTGCAATTTCCTCAAGCATAAATATGTTGTTAACGTAAATCCTAAAACCTAGGTTTTTTTGTCGGTTTTCGGTTTCGATTATTAGGCATTTAAAACCGCGGTTTCGATTTCGGTTAAAACCGAACAGCAATCCCTAGTTTTATGCGTATTAAATTAATTTACCAGAGTGGGCTTTATGTGGAGCCTCTAATAAATTATGAATCGATCATCACGAAATTTAGTAGTGTTATTCCTAGTCCTATAAAACTGTAAAGTATTAAATTTTGTGATGATAGCATTATTTATTACGATTTAAGGCGTACTAAGCTATTTTCTGGGAGTTGCGTTTATATGGGGCCTAGGGTAAATTATGGACCGATCTTCACGAAACTTCACAATGTCATTTCTATTAAACTGTGCCGAGCCAAATTTTGTTATGATTGAAATGTTAATTAGGGTTTTAGGCGTACTAAACTGTTTTCCGGGAGTAGGGTTTATATGGGGCCTAGGGTAAATTATGGACCGATCTTCATGAAATTGAACAGTGTTATTTCAAGTCGAATAGAACGAACTTTTGCAAAATCTTTTATCATTTCGTGCATTGTTTCACCATTTAAGTTAGTTTTTGTAACGAAACTATAAATTTTTTAGGGTAGTGGTTCCAAATTTTGATTCATAGCTCTGATCAAAAGGAACCGATTTTGCTGGATTTCAATCCCAAATTGCTTAGGATAACTACAAGCAATTTGACACCAAGTTCAGTTATTTCTTTTGAGTTTTTCGAAAGTGAGCGTGTTTTCAACAGACGGATAAACGGACGGACAGACAGACGGACGGGCATGGCTTAATCGACTTAGAATTACTCAAGGACCCAGAATATATATACTTTATGGGGTCTGAGATGAATAATAAAAACGTGTCACACGCAATGACAAACTTTGTATACCATCTTCACAACTAATTGTGGCGGTGGGTATAAAAACAAATTGATGTTTTTTGTAAATTACATTGCTTCCTTTTAAGTAAAATTGCTTTATTTCTTACATTCTGACTGGACTCTAGGAAAACCTCTTATGTACAATAACAGTTTTAAAATGTGTTTTTACGTTTTCAAAATATTAAAAAAAAAATTGCAATTTATTTACATTTCTTATTGAAAAATAAATATATTGAAACCATATGCATCAAATATTATTTTTATTGCAGTTGAAAAAGTAAAAAAAAAATCGCTGCCACTTGCCAGGATTTAATTTCCCCAGTGAAGGTGCTTTTGCATTTCAGAAAAATGAGGTAAATTGGTAAATATTAAAAATTGCGAAAAAGTGAAATGTTAAAAAATGATTAACTTAAATGGAAAAAAGAAAGAGCAATAAGAAAAACAGCAGAAGCCATTTAAAATCAAAATACTGAAATATTACCTTTAATTAATATTTTATTGCGAAACCCCGAAGAGAAGAAAGTCAAAGAGAAATCTTGTGTAAAAATGAAACAACCAAAATGAAGACTTTCAAGTAACCAGAAAATAAAGTTTGTTTTTTTATTTATTCATTTGTTTATCTGTAGAATACAGCATCTTTTTTAAGTTTGTTTCAAGTGTTTCATACATTTATTTGAACAAATATGGGCATTTCCACAGAAAAGAGGGCCATGTTGTTCAAATTTTTCATCTCTTTTGCTAAATGTAAAGCTTGTTGCGCTTAACACCAAAATATATGAAATATTGTTTGAGAAACAGAATAAAATGCTTGGTGGCGTAACGTGACAAAAAGTAGACTTTTCGGTGGAAATGCTATAGCTTTAATTTTTCCTTAAGTCCTTGGCATAATATGAAATATGATACATTTCATATTGCAGAAACTAATTTTAATTATCTTTTAAAACTGCATTCTCGTCCATACAATGGAAATTTTGTTTTGCAGTATTTTGGTAATCAACTCACAAAACCTTCACGTACTTTTATTCAAAAGTACACTTTCCATTCGCCTTTCCGCGTTCACCCTCAAACTTAGACTTTTCGCAGCAAATGTTTAATAGTATGGACGAGAATGCAGGGGTTATCGAAGTTACTAACACCGCTTACCTAAGCAAACTAACGGATTACCCATTACCTAAGATGAAGTTCAAACAACCTTTAGGGCGTTCTTCTTAAAGCAACGCAGTATGCTTGAAGTATTCTTATAGAAACTTCAGATTAGCAAATCATATCGCCTGCTCGAAAAGGCTTACATATTTCCAGCGGAAATACTGGCAATAAGAGAAGCGTGCAGCTTACTACACGACAAAGATGCACGTAGGAAGATCGGAATTTTTGCTAGCAGTCAACTGGCACCAATGGCACTCAGACCGTATTCCACATTTTTATCCTAGAACGTGAATGTGAAAACGCATTATTCACGAACAGCTAGCAAGCTGTTGTTGTTTCAGCATAAATTTCGCGCTAAGAGTGGGATCTGCCTTAGAAATCTCGAATTCGATGGCGGTCCCGACGCATCCAGGGGCCACCAAAAGAGGCATCTCCAGGTGTTATTTTCAGTGAGCTGAAATGAGACGGCAGAATTGCTAGAAAATTGTAACAGGGGCTTAGCAAGAAGCGTTGGCCACAATTACTGCACTGCAACAGAAAGGATATTTCCAGACTACAAGGAGAACATGCCAGCGGACTCTTTACAAATGTCCAGCAATTATATACTTGATGACCTATCGGTAAAATTGGTGATCAGCTAAGGTAAGCTGATCAGATTCTTGAAAATGGCAGGTTGGATCTAGTAGCTTCCCTGCAGGAAATGTCACTAGTGAATATGTACTGATACAGTCACCAGTACTAGTGACTTATTATACCCCAGGCAATGTTATTTACAAAAGACATTAAACATGTGCGTGTCATTGGAAATCTACTACTGACGTTGGCACTACTGAATAGGTATTGACAAGGTAGTTCCTTTGGAACCAGAGAATCGCTAGTACATTTTAGTAAAAGTAGTCTACACTTTTTGTAAGAAGAATCATAACAATCTTTTTTTTTATTTCTTCAACACTTATAGGAATTGTACTTCTCAGTTGTTATTGATAAAATCTTATTCGTATTAAAGCCAAATATAGTGGCAAATGTAATGTAGTGTAGACACTTCGTTGACAATGTCACCAATATAATCGACAAAACTGGTGACTTAGAGATACTTGCACGCAGGTTTCCTTCAGGGTTTGTACGCTTTATGTCTAGGCTTTTATTTTAGTAATAACATCCTATATACTGCTGTGATTTTGTCCAAACGGGATCTTAAGACTCTACTTACTTGCTTGTTTCTTTGTTTCTTTACAGGCAACCACGTTAATCAAACAACCATACACGAGGACTAATAGCCATACCTATACAAAAGTGGAAAGCGTTTATAACCCTAGAGTCGATTCGACGATGTATTTTTTAACTACCTATAACTTTGGCTTAAAACCAAATGTACCTTATAAGTCTGTTTTAAAAAAATAATTAAATTTTAATTCCTATAGATAAATGAAATGTTTAATTTTTGTACTAATTCATTTTATACTGCACATTAGGGATATAACTTTTTGCAATTTTTGCAAATATCAAAAATACCACGTCATATCCGTGTGGGGCATAAAAAAAATATAAAAAAATATGGTGTCACTTTTCCTCTTTCGTGAAAAAAATTTTCCGCACCAAAAGCGTTGAAGTTTTGTTTTTATTTATTTATTTTCATCATTAAATCAGTGACTCTTGTCTTAAATAATTTCGTTTTTGTTTAAATTCATATATAATCTTCAACATTAAACCATTTTTCATATGTCTAATGCAAAATCAAATGGGTTTCAATTTCCAAAAATAAAATACACACATAATATGGAGTTTTAGGAATCGCTTACGGTGCGGAAACTTTTTTCACCGAATCAGCTTAAAAAACAATTTTTTATTATCAGAACAAAATTCCCCACATTGTGCTGGAGTGGTATTTTGCACTCAAAAAAAAGTTATAACCTACTGCACATAGTTTTGGGATCATTAAAAATTACCTAAAAATATTGAAACAAAAACTTAAAAAGAGTAAAAACTTAAAAAAGCCATTTTTAGCTTTAAATAATATAATATTTTTTTTTTAAAACACTTTGAGCAAGAGTCACAAAGCCCAACTTTGTGGTCTCCGCATATGGGTTTTTCGGATATATCACATGTTTATTTTGAATTTCGGCATTGTTCGTATGGGCATGATCATTTGAGTTTTTTTTTTTTTTTTTGTATTGTCTCCTTAGCTGGTCATTGTTATCACTATTGTTTGGAGTAACAACATTTGCAATATTTGCTCACAACTTTGAAAAATAAAGTCACGTTAATACTAACCTTCGACGATTCGACGAGTACAAAACCAATAAAAGCAATTTTCCAGCAATGCGACTTAAAAAACACAATTACACACAGCAAAAGTTAATCATCTACATACAGCATACAAAATTTTAGACTGTTAAGCGGCCCATTCACTTGCAATATTATTGCTATTCGCCATATTATTTCCATTTTGTCCTATATTATACAATAAGTCGCACAATAGTTTCATTCATTTAATAAAAAGGTGAACATAACCTAAAGGAATAACATAAACAGCATTGTACAATGTTGCCAACACATTTTACTTTCATTTCGATGTGCAATAAAAATCAAAAGTATTTTGATTGTTGCAAATATATTGTGCCACCATCGAATATAACATACACGTAGGTGATTAAATTGTACAATACGTAAAATTGAACAATTTTATTGCAAGTGTATGAGCCGCTTTAGGCACACCTATTTAAAAGTAAATTAATTAAAAGGAAGCGATGCTCGTCGAAAAGTCGATCGTTATTGCTCTAGGGTTAAGCTGTCAAAAATTCTTTTGACATACAATATGTGCGTAGCATACCTAAACAGCCGGGCGTCAAGGTTCTGCAATTGAAAAAGTAAAATTTGTACACCGGGCTTAGCCTGTTTCAAACATGTTTAAACATTTTATTTTCAGGGCCTTAATTTCTAAAAAATTTTTACTGTTTCTATTAATATTTTTGAAAAAAAAAAAAACGATTTGTTTGTATCTGTAAGTAGTAACAAAAACAACACTACAAAATTAAAAACGATTAACCGGCTTAAATAAAAACAACAACAACACCATTAGAAACAAAACCAGCTTTTTTCGTTGGTTCCAAAGTTGGGAAATGCTGTTCTGATGCCTATTTTATAATTTTCAGATGTTTTTCATGTTAATTGTAAAACAAAATGTTAAAACTTTTGTGTTATTGCAACATTTTTTTTGTTTAACAGTTAAAGCATAATATAATTCACAATAAAAATTCCCGAATTCGATTTGTAAAAATTGTTGGGTTGAATACATCAAATTCTTAAAGCAGAATGATGATGAAGAAAACTATAAATTGAGAGTTCTTCTATAGCCAAGGAAAGGAAATGTAGCAAAAAGGAGTGAATGACGAAGATAGATGTGAGAGAGTTGGTGCAGTGCAATAAAGCCATAGGTAGTAACGCCATATGGCCTTATTTCTTAATGGAGAGAGAAATAAAACACCACATGGCTTTATTGGGGGGGGTGCTTTAATACCAGGTGAGATAAGTGATAGCTTTATCTCTCATTCAGTAGGGAGATAAAGCCTTTTTTTTTCATTTGAATGGGTGATAAAGCCATCATGGCCTTAGCTCATATTAGCAATATTAAAAAATGGCTTTATCTCTCATTTCAGTTCCGGAGACACTAAAGTTCAGTATTAAATTTGGCTTCGCATACTTAAGATTTCCTGCTTGGAGGCCTGCGGCCGTGCTTTGGTGTTTTTTCCTCCAGTAGGACACGGCAGGTGGCTTCGCTGAATAAAGTTTTCCTGCGTGCGTCACAAGCAGTGCTGCCACAACCAATACAATTTTTACAACCAAAATTTTGGAAAAAGTTACCAAATGTAAAAATATATAACCAAATTTAAAATGCCTCTTTTTAATTTAGAAAATCATTAAAATTTATTTTAAGTTGCATTGTAATACAAAGGTTATTTGCACTTTATAGTAAAATAATAATTATAAATCAAGAAAACAAAACAAGAAATGTAATTCGTTTTTCATTTGAAGAACTAACGAGAAATTTTATTAAAAGTTTTTTTTTATTTGAGATTTTTTCGTAAAAAAAAATAGTTTTATTTTACAAGAGTTAAGGCTAGATTACACTATCTCACAAGTCTTGCGTATTCCACAATACTTTGTTAGATGGAAATCTAATGAGTTTTGTTGCGACTGTCAAAAAATCTAATTTTACATGACAGTTTGTGATCACACCATTATACAAAGTATAAACACTCACACTTGAAATAACATGCAACTCTGATCCAATGAAAAGTATTATTGTTCAGAAATTTTTCAAAAACCGATGAACCGATACTTGTCATTTTCGTGACACATTGCATTAACACTATCACACTTTGTCATATTACTTGAGTTTTTGACATGTTTTAATACAAAGTATAATAGTGTAAACTAGCCTTTAAGCCCGTAAAATTTCCATACAAAATTCAGTATATTGAAAGTTAATAAATTTAATATTTTTTTAAATGCCAGTTATAAATTTATAAACGTTTGGCGATATGGCGATAATTTTGACGAAAATTAAAACGATTGGCGATATGCGAAATTAATTTTATGTAAATATTTTCTAATTTACATATGTCATATATTTAAAATATTATAAAAACTTTTTTCTCTTGTTTGTAAATTTTATTTCAAATTTATAATTCTTATTATAAATAAATGTTTCAGATTGTTCTATTTGATTTATTTTGTGTAATCATTGTAAAATATTATGGCGAAAATAAACATATTAGCCTTTCGCAACGTATATTCAATGGGGAAAAAAAATATATAACTGACAGTCAAAAGTTTTTTTTACCAAATAATTATCTTAACAAACATTTAATAAATATACAAACCGACAAGTTATAAACAGTAAAATTTCAACATTCTTAAACTTACAGACATTTAAAAAAAAATTCCATCAATTTTAACACTATATTGATAATTTAATGTATTTTTGAAAAATATTTTAAAATATGTATTTAAATATACCTCTGGAAACAACCGAAATTTAGAATGTTAAACTTATTTTCAAGTTTTTAGAAACACTAAAACGACTTTTGTGTATTTTTTGAAATCGATTCCGTATGATTTTATGCACTTCCTACTTTAAGTACTACTTTTCTTTACTACTCTTAAAATCAAGAAAAACTACGCTCATTTAAAAAAAATAATTGAAAATCACCATTGATTAAAACTTCATTTGTTTTCGATTTCAGAACATGGCGTTTTTAATATAAAAATTACAAATGGCAATATTTTCTTAACAAAAATCTTAAAAAAATTATCTGGTTGCTGTTTTGAAAGGATTTTTTTTGTTTTCGATAGAGTATAAAAAACTTCCGTTCGTTGGTAACAAATAATGACAAAATCGTAGTACACAGTACAAATTATTCGAGCTCGTAGATAATTAAATCAACAAAAACATATTCGTACGTAGGATTATTTAAGAAAAAAGTAACCAAAATGAAAAAAATATTCACATCTCCACATTGAAAAAAAAATATAACCAATTTTGGTTAGAAATAACCAAAAACGGCAGCTCTGGTCACAAGAATAAAAAAATGTTTTTCAATGATAACTAAGGATTTTCCCTTTTACAGAATGTTAACACCATGCATAACAACATTTTGAAAAAATATGGCTTAATCTCACATTTGCGAAAAAAATATGGCTATATCTCTCATTTCGCAAGGTTTTAGATATAACCTTGCCTCTCAATGATTGGTCAAAAAGGCCATTATGGCTTTATCTCCCATTCGATTGAGCAATAAAGCCATCATGGCCTTATCTCACATGGTTTTAAAGCACCCCCCGGCTTTATTACCATCATCCAAGTGCAGTAACGCCATAATTGCTTAGCAACCAAAATGGAAATAACGCCATAACGTTGTAATTGTTAAAGTTTCATATTGTCAATATAATGAGTTGCAGCAGGTGGAAAGACCGACTTTGCAGTATGCTTTAGCTAGCAGAAAATCTTAAGCTAGCGAAGCCGTTGTTTGTTGTACCATGCAACGGTTTAATTCTCAACGGTGCAACAGACACTGGCTTCGCTAACTAAATTTTCTAAATTCAAGATTTGATATCGGGATTCTTAGATTTAGGATTTTAAAATTCGGAAATATAAAGTTTGAGATTTTAGATTCAGAGTTCTAAAATTCGGGATTTTGAAATTTCGAGTTTTTGATATTCGGGATTTTGATAATATTCCTTTTTTTATTTTAGCATTTTTGGTGTAAATATTGATAAAAAAATTAGAAACAACATGAAACAAAAAAATTAACAATTACATTTCAAAAACATTTTTTAATGAGCAATAACACCATACTGGCTTTATTCCACTTCTTGTATAGAAATTATTTCACAACGCATTGAGAAATAAGGCTATATGGCTTTATTACATTGCACCGAGATAGTTACTTCCTCTAGTTTTAAGAACTTTTCTATTCCATAATAACAAATACGTTTGACTAGTGTCAATTCTTTGTATTTGTAGCTATTAAAAAACTTTTTTGTCGTACAGTGTTTCTTTTCAGCACCTTCACTTTGTTACAAAATCATGTTACTTACATTGTAAGATATCGAGAGGAGAATTGACGTTTTTATGGATATTTGTCCCATTAGATTTTGTAATAAGTAGTCAAATAGACAGTTATAAAACATTTCCAATTGCATGATTCAGAACTGCTGGGTATAGAAATGAAATTGTAAGAATGCTTGGTTGTGAGAGTGGCAAGTGTTTTAGGTTTCTTAGCTATTTCATACTGGAAAATAAAAAAAAAACGATTTCTCCTACAAAAGGGGATAATAACAAGTCGTCGCTTGCGTTTATTTAGTCCTAGATATTCTAAAAGCCATTAAAATCAGTACAAACTATAAAAGTACACATCAACCAAAAACAGACGAGCAAGCAAATATTTTCTATACTTCAAACGATAAACATTTGTGTGGCTTAAAAGTGTTAGGAGATGTTCAATGAAAAAAAAAGTACTTAACCATTAAACTAAACACAAATATTTTTGTGTTCATATTTTTATGGTGTTTTTTTTTCCTAAGGACACATTTTCTGTTAAACACTCTCTTCATGCCATTGACACTTTTGGAACGTTTATTTTGAACACAAGTTAAAATAAACCAAAAGAAACTTAAGAGCCACACAGTATAAACAATTTGTTTAGGATTTGTTTCAGTTAATCGATAAAGGTTTTACTGAGGGAGGATTCTTAGTGAAACTAAAAAGTACATAAATTATTTACAAGGTTATTTGAATACAGTGATGCCAAAAGTAGGTTTTTTTCATTTCCCAAGCAGGGAAAAAGGAAAAGATTTTTAATTCTGTTGAATTGGAGAAATTTTTGTTCAATTGAAGGTATATTCTAAAAATTTCCAATTTTAAACATAAACTCTTGAGAATATGAAGATAGTAAAGCATGTGGCTTCTTTAATAACAATGGAAATTAAACACTTTTTGAAGGTCCAATTAGACGTGACATAAAAATAATGCCATAGCTGTCACGATGAGCATAGAAACCAAAATTCAATTGGCTTACATTGTTATGTTTATGGCGTTGTAGTAAGTCACATAAAACACTGTGCAACAAAATTCGGGTCATCGCCCCCAGCCTCAACACTTGCAACGCGAAATGAAAGTAAACTACTAGTAGAACAAATCTGCCAAAGGGTTTTGAATAGTTAGCACGGGTTCCCGAAATATGGGCCCCAAAAGTTTTGAATTTCTTGAAAAGGCATTTGGTACAAGTCAAAAAATATACTAATTGTAATTCTGAGCTAAAATACATTTTTGTCCTATTTTTACCTTCCCCACAAAAGTATACTAAAAAAATCACTAGGGGTCTTCTAAGACCAAAATTCCGTGCAATGTATGTAAAAGGGTTTTTCAAGAAATTCAAAAATTTTTAGGCCCGGAATTTTGAAAATCCGTTTTACATCCATTGCACGAACTTTTGGTCTTAGAAGACCCCCTGTAAGATTTGATGAAGAAAATATTCTTAGAACATTTTAACCCTCTAAAGTGACGTTTTAGTATATTTTTGTGTGTATGTTGAGAAATTACACCTTAAAATGAGAGCTAGAGGGTTAATATATTCTTAGAAAAAAATCATCATACAATTCTTCTGAAGACATCTGAAATAGTCTTTTAGCTCAGAACTACATTTAATATATTTTTTTTGACTTGTACCAAACACCTTTTCAAGAAATTCAAAAACTGCAAGCCCCGGAATTTCGAAAATCCGTTTTACATACATTGCACGAACTTTTGGTCTTAGAAGACCCCTAGTGAAATTTAATGTAGAAAATATTTGTGGAACATTTTAACCATCTAAAAAGCCGTTTTAGTATACTTTTGTGGGGAAGTTAAAAAAAGGACAAAAACTACCCCTTAAAATGAGTGTTAGAGGGTTAATATATTCTAAGAAAAGAATCGCCATACCATTATATTTTTAGCTCAGAAGTACATTTAGCATATTTCTTTGACTTATACCAAACGCCTTTTCAAAAAATTCAAAAACTTTAGGGGCACATATTTCGGGAACCCGAGCTAACTTTTCAAAACGCTTTGGCACATTTGCTCTACCAATATTCTAGTTTCATTTCGCGTTGCAAGTTTTTAGGCTGGTTTTTTTTTTTGCACAGTGTATTCAAATACAGTGTTGCCCACAGGGTTGATTCAAACAGCTGCTTTGTATGGTTACAGTTATCTCACGTCTAATTTAAGCATTAATTCTTTTAAACTTGGTCGAAACTTTATTAAAAAGTACTTAAAGAGTGATTGTGCCAAAACGAGATGTTTATGTCGGCAGTGAATGTGAATAATTGTTCAAAACGCTACCAAAAACCAGTATTTATCAAATCAAATCTTGTACAATTTGACATAACTGCTTTGAAAATTAAGTTTTGTTTAAACTAAATGTTAAAGCTTTTTTTGTACAAACTTTTTGTTGTTTTTTTTTTTTTTTTTTTTGTTAGTTATATGACTTTCTTTTCTTACTTTTTCTGTTATTTTGTTCGATTTTAAACAGTTTAAAAAGTTTTGTTTGAAAATATAAAGCAGGACAAAAGTGGTTGCAGGGAAAAAAGGGATTTTTGAAAAAAAAATCTGATGGCATCACTCTTCCAATATACACACTTAGATTATTCACAAAGTCAACAAATTTTGCCTTAAGCAAGTTATTCTATTAGAAAAATTTTTTTATAGAAAAAGCCAACTACACAGATAAAAATTAAATTCAGAATCAGTAAAGGAATTCAGTTAAATTAACACAAACTTGTTTAAAAGAGGATTTATCACAAGAATTGTAAATTAAAACACAAACATTTGTAAAAATGTAATTGGAAAAAATCCTTTTTATACCCACACCACAATAGTGGAGAGGGTATTATGCATTTGTGCTGATGTGTGTAACGCCTTAAAATAGTGGTCCCCGACCTACTCAGAATCACTTTCTGAGTCGAACTAACGATGTCCGTCCGGCTGACTGTCCATGTAACCTTGTGCGCAAAGTACAGGTCGCAATTTTAGAGGTAATTTGATAAAATTTGGGTCATAGGTTCTCATTGGCACAAGGACCAAGCATATTGAAAATGGGCCTAAACATAGCACCACGAGGGAAGATAGGGGGAAATTTCTTCCTCTCAGAAACTATCAAACCGATTTTAATGAAATTTAAAATATAGGTAGATCCATATCTATAGGGATACATTAGCTATACAGTTTTTAAAAAATAGGACCACAAGGGGAGGCAGGGGACAATTTCTGCCTCTCACAAACTTTCAAACCGATTTTCATGAAGTTTATAAACATAGATGAATCCTTATTTACATGGACACATAAGCATGATGTGTTTTTAAATACTATGGTGTAGGCAGTGTTCGAAAATAAACAGTACATTATTTAGCGTTCGGCTCACACACCGAAGAACGATATCTATTTTTTTAGTGTTTGTGTAAACATACACAAACCTTAATACCGTTCGTAACTATTTTCAAGAAAGAACCGAACATTATATAATGTTCGGTTCTTCGTTAAAAAACAGAACAATTGTAGTGATACTGTAGAAAAACATTATATTTTAATGTTCTATAATGTTTTTTTCGTGTGTGTATTTTGTTTTTGTAAAAAATGTTTGGTTTTTTTTTATCAGCAAAAAGCGACGAACATTAACGAGCCGAACCGAACACATTGAAGTTCGTGGAATTTCAAAAAAACCCGAACGGAATTTAATGTTCTCATCATTTGTTGAGTATGATGAAAACAGCATTATTTTTGTGTTCGAAAGATGACAAACAGGGAAACGTTATTTTTTTTAATGAATTTCTACACAAACACTATTAGCGTTTGTGTTTTCCACAAATCTACCGAACCGAACATTAAAGAACGATATTTAGTGTTTATTTTCGAACACTGGGTGTAGGGTATCATATGGTCGGGCTTGACCAACTATACTTTCTTACTTGTTTTCAATTAAATTATATGATTTTAAACAAGAGAGTATGTAGTTTAAAACTTATTTAAAATTTAAACAAATATGTTTACAAAAACCAACAAAATGCTTATTAAATTTGGACGTAAATTTCTAACAAGCTTTTAGTTAAAACTATGAACAAATTGCTTAATAATATTTGTATAAAAAAAACATAAAAAGTAAATTTTAAATTTTGTTCCTCTCCATCCATATTTTGTTCATACTTTTCGCTTTATTAACTACCAAGGCTCGACAAACATTACATGATGATGGCCATAACCCATTTGTATTTTTATTTTGGAATAATTCTTAACTATAAATGTAGTCTTCCAGTTTCATTCATTCACTTTTGCTGTATTTCCTTTCTTGGCTACAGAAGAGCCCTGACATATGTTTTTGCATCACTCTACTTTTAAAAGTTGATGTATTTAACTCAACAGTCTTAACATAAAGAATTTGGGAATTGTTCCTTTTTTTGTTGTGAATTAGGTTATTT
Source organism: Pollenia angustigena (assembly GCA_930367215.1). Taxonomy (NCBI): domain Eukaryota; kingdom Metazoa; phylum Arthropoda; class Insecta; order Diptera; family Polleniidae; genus Pollenia; species Pollenia angustigena. Next base: position 215,734,449 of record OV884058.1, on the reverse strand, counting down.
TTTACCATTAAACAAAAAAATTTTGCCATAACATAAAAGTGTTTTCTTTTTTTACATTGTAAATAGAAAACATCTGAAAATTAATAAAATGCAAAAAAACCTAATATGTGAGCTTTGAAATTAGGGAATGGTAAATGGATTCCAAAATCGATTTTCGATTTTTCGATCTAATTTTTTATTAATCGAACTTTAAAATCGATTTTAAAATCGTTTAAGATAATATTGGAAACTTATTCCTTACATCACAAAGCGGGATACACCAGTATTTTTTTTTCTTTTTCTTTTTTTGTAAACTAGAGAAATTCAACAAAGTTTTACATATTAAAATTGTGTTCTTGTGTAGTCAGTCAGTGCTGTCACATAAATCAATTCCGATCGAAAGAGATTTCGTTTCTTGCTTCACATAAAAAGAAATCACATTTGATCGAAATTGATTTCTATGATAAGCCTTAATGTATGGATAGTATTTTAAAGGATTATGACAATAGTTTCTGATCGGTGGCGACTGTTTCTTTAAGTTACTATGTCATTGATGTCGGAAAGGTCCAGATTTATTTCCTTGTAATTTCGTATTAGTTATATAAATTAAAGGATGGTTAAATTGTAAGGGCCGATGTTGAATGTGAACCACACCTAAACGCCATTTTCTCTATTTCAGACTTACTCAATTTGAACCATGGAGAGATACACAATCCAGCAACATGTTAAAGTTATCCAGAGTTATTATGAAAATGGGCGTTCAAATCAAAATGCATATCGTGCACTTCGTGATTCAGTGATGAGGCACATTTTCACCTCAGTGGATTCGTCAATAAACAGAATTGCCGCATTTGGGCGAATGAGAATCCAAGAGTGATTGTCGAAAAACCAATGCACCCACAAAGAGTGACTGTTTGGTGCGGTTTATGGGCTGGCGGCATCATCGGGCCGTATTTTTCCAAAATGAGGCCGGTCAGGCAGTTACTGTGAATGGTGTTCGCTATCGTGAGATGATAACGAACTTTTTATGGCCCGAATTGGAAGATATGGATGTGGACGATATGTGGTTTCAGCAGGATGGTGCCACTTGCCACACAGCTAACGAAACAATGGCTCTTTTGCGCAACAAATTCAATGGCCGTGTTATCTCACGTAATGGCGATGTCAATTGGCCGCCAAGATCATGTGATTTGACACCGTTGGACTTTTTTCTTTGGGGTTATTTGAAAGAAAAGGTGTACGTCGATAAGCCAGCAACAATTCAAGAGCTAAAGGATGAGATAATTCGGCAAATTAACGGCATAGAACCTCCATTATGCCTCAGGGTCATCGAAAATTTGGACCATTGGATGGAGGTGTGCCGCCGTGGTCGCGGCGCCCATTTGGCCGATATTTTGTTCCATACATAATTGAGTAATACCAATATATCATAATAAAATAAAATTACAATAATTTCCTAAATAGTTTGTGTTTTATTCAAAATCAACATCGGCCCTTGAAATTTAACTTTACTTACTTTTTGTTTTTCACTCTGCTTATAACTAGATTTAAATGTCGCTCACACACTGGTCTGTTTGAATATAAGTGTATTTCCACAGGAATGCCATGGTTTAATTCACCTGAAATCAACAAAAAAAATCAACCCTATTAAGTATAAATATTTTGGGTCCTTGAGAAATGCTAGGTCGATTTAGCCATGTTCCTCGGTCTGTCCATCTCTTAATATGTCCATCTGTCTGTCCGTCTGTTGAAAACACTCTCACTTTCGAAAATCTCAAAAGAAAGGAACAAACTTGGTGTTGAAATCCAACAAAATCGGCTCAGTAGAATCAGAGCTATGAATCAAAATGTAGAACCACCCATGATGGAATAAGCAGGTGGCATCGTTACTTCAACAAATACAACATTACAACAAAAATGGAAATTATATCACAGTTAACGGCAAAAAATACTTTAAACAAAAATCAAAGCGTGCCGCTAAACGTGATGAAATAAATAAATTTTTAGCCAATTTATATTTAATTATGGTCAATATCTTAATTATTTTAACTTAAAATGATCAAAAACTTGAATAAAATACAATAATCACAGCATAAAACTTGGACTCTTTGTAAACAATGCAAAAGCAAAAAGTCGTCATCTGGCGTAGTGCTGCCACCTGTTTATTTCACCATGGAACCACCACCTTAAAAAATTTATAATTTTGTTACAAAAACTAACATAAATGGCAGAACAATGCACGGAATGATATAAGATTTTGCAAAAGTGCGTTTTATTTGACAGCAAATCACACTGCAAAGATCGGTCCATAATTTAACCTAGGCCCCATATAAAAACTACTCTCGGAAAATAGTTTAGTACGCCTAGAACCGTAATTTATATTGCTTTCAGAATAAAATTGAATGCTTCTCAGTTTAATAGGACTAGAAATTGCACTCATGAATTTCGTGATGATCGGCCCATTATTTATTATAGGCCCCATACAAAGCCCACTCTGGTAAATTAATTAAATACGCCTAAAACCGTAGCAGATATATTTATTGTGTTAAAATTTCTTCCTTCTTAGTTTCGTATGGCGAGAAAAAAATGTTATGAATTTTGTGATATACGGTCCATAAATACGGTCCCGTATTTAGCAGCCTTCTGAAATTGGCTGTAAACGCTGAAACCAATTTCACCGCTGTTTTGAAATATATTGAAATTCATGTTTTTAATACCAGAAATCACTCTGCAGAATTTTAGGTTGCTTGGTTCATAACTTACCATGGCTCCAATATAAATTCCCCTCCTGAAAATCAGTTAGGTGCGGCTTAAACTGTTACGAATCATGATATTTTACACAAGCTAGTTAAAATTGCCACAAAAAAGCATAAAACTTTCTGATTGTCGGTCAATAATTAATTATAGGTCTAAACCGCAACCAATTTTAATGCTGATGTTTGTTTTTATAACAATAAATTAATAATAAATGGATATCATATATTTATTACTCCTGAAATAATTTAACTGTCGGTGGAGGGATCAAAGATTCGGCACAGCCGAATATAGCACTCTAACTTGTCTTTTCTTGGGGTGTTGTTGTTGTATCTTCACAAACAAGCTAATCGTTTTTTAATTACTTTTGTAATGTTGTTTTTGTTATTACACATAGAAGCAAATCGTGTTTTCTTTCAAGCAAAAATATTAATAGGAACATTAAAAACAATTTTCAAGCCAGACGTTTATTTGAAAGTGATTTAGCAAGAATTTTTTGCGTGTAAAGTTTCTAATAAAATTCGATTTCTGGATTTTTTGCAAACAATTTGAAGCCAACCACATTCTCTTTAAAAATGTTTGTCATAAACTTTTTTTTTTATACAAAAAGGAAACTCGAATTCCTGTACACATTTTGTTGCCAACTAGATTTTTTGAAAAAAAAAACTGTTTCCACCTAGATTTTCTTTAGAAAATTTTGTGGCCAACTGAATTTTCCATAGAACTGAATTTTGCATATTAAAACCAACTTCAGTTTTTATTGCATATTTATTGAGAATACTGTTTTTAGCCCCGGGTCTCCACGTAGCAATATTTTTTGCGACAAATTTGCGACGTGTGGACCTCATATTGCCATGATTGGCAATCCATTGCACAATGTTTGCTCTTCTGATTGCTTGAGCAATTATTGCTTAGCAATCTGCTGTAAAATCAGTTGTCATTTATCTGACATCTCATTTCTCTGTACGTTTGTTTATGGCAAAGCATTTTCACGTGTTCTCCAGCAATTATTCATCAATTAGTGCGTCATTGTTCTGCCGACGTTTTTGCTTGAGCTTAGCAAAAACAAATTGCTGTGTGAAGACCCAGCGTAACAGAAAAATTTGTATACAGTAATTTTGACTTAGATGCACAATCTCCTTTGCACGATTTTTTGTGCAGATAAATCAAAAATTCAGCTATATTAAATGTATTTAGCTGCCTTAATGTGCAGGTACGCAATTGTTGTTACCTGCATAAAAGTGCAGTTAAAGTGAATCGTTTAAAATAGGAGTAACAACGTTTTTATTAATAAATTTATAATAACAATGACGTTCAAACCACCTGTAGACATTTGCTACGCATTTTTATAATGAACAAGGTAGCGAAATTGGTAACAATAAAGTAGGAAACAGAATTGTCGCTGAAGTACAACGTTAAGAATAGCGCTGCAAGATGTGAAAAGTTAAAAACCACAGTTTCAAAGTAGATTCAACAGAATACATAGTTGTAATAGTCCTTGCAGTTGAAGCGCAAAATTCGAAATTTTTAACTTTGTTTCGCTACAGGGCATTTTTCAGCTTTTTATACTAAAACTAAATAATTCTGTTCCTGGCCAAGATTTTCTATTCCTTTCATGTAATCATGGTAAAGTTGCTGTAACCACAAACCATATGCATAAATGTAGGTAAATGCAAACAAAATAAATGAATTATAATGATGCCAACTTGACTTGCTTCCGATTTTTGTTTTTTTAAACAGCCCAAAAATATGATAAATATGCAGGTATACAAAAGGCACGTAAGCAAGGATTTTGAAGAATAATTACAGAAAATATGTATTTTGGGCAGTTAAGTAAAAGTGCAGCTAACTTTGATTTTTTGTATGAAAATAATTCTAAAATGCCAAAAATGTTAGGCATTTATCTCAAATGTGCAGGAATAGAAAGTGCACTTAAAAAAGGAATTTGTATGGGATGTTAAACAATAATGACAAAAAATATTAATTTCAAAAGATTTTGTTATTCGTGCTTAATTCCCAGTTTTTATTCTTGATAAAAACACTTAAAATTGATTGTTGATGGGATAAGCTATTCCTATGAGCATTTCACCGGTTGCTTAGGCCAGATCATCAGGAAACTTCATCCATAAAGATTTTAGAAAAACTAAAGATATTAAACCAAATAAAACTGTTAAACGTATAAGACTTATAGCAACAGTTCTACTTGTAATAATATCAAAGTTTAAACAAAACACATCAACAATAAACAGTGGGTTTACCTCATCTTACATTCCCCACTACAATTAGTTGAAATTCTCTCAACATTAATTGTAGTTGTAAGTAGGTTTAGAAAAACAAAATAAAAACAACAACAACTTTCAAAAGATGTTGTCAATTAAGTGTTTTTTTGTTTGTTTTGTAGTGGGGAATGTAAGATGAGATAAACCCACTGTTTATTGTTGATTTGTTTTGTTTAAACTTTGATATTATTACAAGTAGAACTGTTGCTATAAGTCTTATACGTTTAACAGTTTTATTTTAATTTTCGTAAACTAAAATATCTTTAAATCAGGGATTAAAAAACTGCAATCGAAGCTAAAAACTATATTTGTCGCTTACTAGAATTTAGAAGTTAGAGTGCTATATTCGGCTGTGCCGAATCTTTGATACCCTCCACCGACAGTTCAATTATTTCAGGAGTAATATATATATGATATCTATTTATTATTAATTTATATATAAAAAACAGATATCAGCATTAAAATTGTTTGCGGTTTAGACCTATATTAAGTTATTGACCAACAATCAGAAAGTTGTATGCTTTTTGTTTCAGCAATTTTTACTAGCTTGAGTAAAATAGCATGACTCGCAACAGTTTAAGCCGAACTTAAATGATTTTCAGGAGAACCAATCATACCAAAATTCTGCAGAGTGATTTCTTGTATTAAAAAACATAAATTTCAATACAGCGGTGAAATTAGTTTTAGCGTTTACAGTGAATTTCAGAAGGCTGCTGAATATGGGATCTAAGGTAAATTATGGACCGTATATCACAAAATTCATAATATTTTTTCTGGCCATATAAAACTAAGTTGGAAGAAACTTTACCACAATAAATATATCTGCTAAGGTTTTATGCGTATTTAATTAATTTACCAGAGTGGGCTTTGTATGGGGCCGATAACAAATTATGGACCGATCATCACGAAATGTATTAGTGATATTTCTAGTCCTATAAAACTGTGTAGTATTAAATTTTATTCTGATAGCATTACTGATAACGGTTTAGGGCGTACTAAACTGTTTTCGGGGAGAAGGGTTTATAAGGGGCCTAGGGTAAAGTATGGACGGATCTTCACGAAATTTGACAGTGTGATTCCTACATAGTCGAACAAAATGAACTTTTGAAAAATCATATACCATTCCGTGCATTGTTCCACCATTTATGATAGTTTTTATAGCAAAATTATTAATTTTTTAGGGTGGTGGTTCCAAATTTTGATTCATAGCGCTAGTCCTACTGAACCGATTTTGCTGGATTTCAATCCCCAACTAGTTAGGATAACAACATTTATTTTGAGTTTTTCGAAAGTGAGCGTGTTTTCAACAGATGGACAGACGGACAGACTAGCGAGCATGGCTAAATCGGCTTAGTATTACTCAAGGGGCCAGAATATTTATACTTAATGGGGTCTGAGATGAATAATAGTAAAGTTTCACACGGAATGTCAAACTAAGTATACCCTCCTCACAACTAATTTTGGTGGTGGGTATAAAAACTTTATGCACTGTTAGTTTTTATACTAACTCCACAACAGTGAACTGCAGTGGAGAGGGTATTGTGCGGTTAGGCGGATGTTTTTAACAACTAAAAATATTGATCCTAGACCCACAGCTTAGTGTACCGATCACCTTAGGATACATTTTTTGAATCTATCTAACGATGTCCGTCCGAGTGACTGGCTGGCTCTTAAAGTAAACCTTTTGCGCAAAGAATCGTTCCATAATTTCATATAGCCCCCATACAAGCTCCTTTTCCGAATAAAGTGTTTGTGGCCATAAATCATCTTATTTATCTTATTATACGGGCTAATCAGAGGTAAATGCCTAAGGCTGAACCCACACTAACAAAAGACAAAACGTTTTTGACTTTTAAGTCAAAGTGACTTGCTTAAAGCTAACGCACACCAATAAAACGTCTTATCAAGTTCTTGCCTTTGAAGACAAGCGGTCATACCGCAATGCGACAATGTTTTTTGTCTTTTTTCGCTATTATGGCTTGTCTTTATTGGTATGGGTTACAGAATAAGAACGCACGAAATTATGAGCAACGTGGTTGGTTTCAGTCTGTTTTGTCGTACTATGTGTGGGCATGTTGTATCAAGCCACATGTATTTTCTGCAACCAAGGTTTTGTCGCGTTAAGTCAAAAAGACAGTTTCGCGGTGGTTAAGAAAAGTCATTTCTTATACTTCTTTATTTGTCATTGGCCAAAAAAAAAAAAAAAAAAAAAAAAAAAAACAATTGCTTTTACTTCCAATTCAATAAATGTTAACAGCCGTTGTAAAACCAACTTAAAAAGTGAAAAGTTTAACACAAATGTTCGTTTTTTGTTCGACAGTTTTTGGTTTCGACTTCAGTTTTTTACACTCTGGTTAAGAGCTAATGTTCTGTTGTCGTTTTAGTAAAAAAAAACTGTTGTGTCTTTTGTTGGTGTGGATTCAGTCAAAGTCCTTTTTTTAGTAGATTAAATAACACAGGTTGTGTTTTAGTTTTATCTTACAAAAAACGACACAGGCGCTTACGCCAAGGCCAACCGTAATTCGGCTGATTATGTTGGTATTTATATTGAATTTCTTCCGATCTTATTTAATGGCAATCTTAATCATCATACCAAATTTTATTGGAATCAATATTTTACCATATCATGCAAATACTACTTCATATTCCTAAACATCATTATAAATTTTGATGTTGACATCAACATTTGTGTCAAAACTTTTACGATAGCCGTGGCATGAAAACATTTTTTGCTGGTATGACCAAAATTAACAATAGGCCCTACACATGCCCCCTTCCTAAAATCAGTTAAAGGCTAACAAATCTTAACTAGATACACAGAAAAAATTGTCTCTAATCACCAAGTTCATAGAATCAAGCAAACAGTTTGTTGACTTTGCACTTATTACCAAAATTAATGAATATTTTTTTTTCAATAACTGATATTTTTAAATTTAATTAAAAAAATTATCAAAAAAGTTTGCCGTTTCAAACAAGATGTTAATTGATTAACTGAAATATAACTCAGGTTTTAACAACTCCCAACAAAAATTCTACAAGTTTAAATTATTTTATTTTAAACGAAAAAATCAATAAAGATTTTTTGTTATTTAATTAATATTTTAATTCAAAATTTATTTAAAAACAACTTAAATGTTAGTTAAAACAAAATTATATTTTTAATTTTCTCTTAGCAAAAAAATAATTGATTCAATTATCACATTAATTAAATTGAACTACTTTTCAAAAAATTTTTTTAATTGATTACAAATATCGGGTGATTATTTAGCTATTATCTTTTTGGCAGCACTGGTTTAAACAGCTGACGCACGTTTCGTGTTTTGCTTCACTGTCAAACATCTTTAGTTTGGTCCATAATTTAACCACAGAGCACACAGAGGCGTCACGAGACAGAAAATATTATGTTTTTTTCTGTCTTTTTCTTCGAAAGCTGCCCTTTTTGCATTTTTTGTTTTGATTACGCAATTCGTGTTGATAGTGGCGGCCTGTTTTTACACATTGCCACTTCCCTACCAAAAAACATTTTCTTTCTCTTTCTTCCAAAGCTGCCCTCGCAAATGATTTGGGCATTTTTCAAACGTCACTTTTTTCATCTCTGTATGCTTTGTGAATTTAACCATGAATCGTCATACAAACGAACAACGCTTGCAAATTATTGAATTTTATTATCAAATTGCGTGCTCTGTAAGAAAGTTCTTCGCGCTCTTCTTCCATTTTATGGTCAGCTCATTTTTTGCTCAATGGGTACGTTAATAGGTAGAATTATCGATTTTGGAGTGAAGATCAGCCAGAAGCATTGCAAGAGTTACCAATGCATCCAGAAAAAGTCACAGTTTGGTGCGGTTTATGGGCTGGTGGCATCAGTGGGCCGTACATCTTCAAAGGTGATGCGTAACTGTGAATGGTGAGCGCTACCGTGAGATGATATCCAACTTTTTTTTTGCCCAAAGTGCAAGAGCTTGACTTGCATGACATGTGGTTTCAACAAGACGGTGCCACATGTCACACAGCACGCTTAACAATGGACTTATTGAGAGGCGAGTTCGGTGAACATTTTATTTCACGTTCGGGACCGGTGAATTGGCCGCCTAGATCGTGCGGTTTAACGCCTTTAGACTATTTTTTCTGGGGCTTTGTTAAAGCTCATGTCTATACACACATGCCCGCTTCAATTGATGCATTGGAAGACAACATTGAAGCATTTATTCATGAGATACCGGCCGAAATGTTGGAAAGAGTATGACAAAATTGGACTAAGCGGATGGACCATTTAAGGCGTAGTCACGGCCAACATTTGCATGAAATAATCTTCAAACATTAAATTATATGGACCATACTATCGATTCAAATAAAGATTTCATGCATTTTTCTGAATTTTATGTGTTATTTTAAACTTTCCTATAGCTCTTAAAAAATCACCCATTAGTATTGATAATAGTATTCGACAAAAAAATCATAACCTCATAACATAACGTTGTTCGGGCGGGTCCATGATTGCCCGAAAGTCCGAAATAGGGTACAATCTTGAAAATCTATTTCTTAATTCTGAAGTGTAGGGTATCATTTTGGTTCTATTATAAAAATATATGTATTTACTAATATTTTATGATATTTTTTGTTGAAATTCTTAAGGCAGAATTAGTCTTTACTTTCTGTTCTGTTACGAATCAGCTGATTTGTTTTTGTTATTAAAAAACGCATGAAATTGATTAGTTTTTTCTGTTCTGTTGCGGTACAGTTGTTAAAATCAAAAAATTGTTAAGAATTTGTAAGTGTAAGTTTATGTTGAAATAAACTGTTTATTGATTTTAAGAATTCATAAAATTTAATTTCTTTAAATTCATGTGCATTAAAATTATTGAAATAAACAATGAACGGTGCAAAACTAATAAATTTGTCATAAATGGCTGATAAGTTACTACAGAAAAAGTAACAAATACAATTTCGTAACAGAACGGCACGGAACAGAACAGAAACAGAAAGTAAAGACTAACTGAGCCTTTAAGTTATAAATTTAAAATTATTTTGAATTTACTCAACAAGCCAAATTCATTAACCCTCACTCCTCTATGGCTAGACAATGAATCAGACAATAGACAAATATCCATATATTTAGCGTTCCTTTTACTATTTCCGCTATGTGGTTTTATAAAATGTTCGATGCCGTTATCAGTTTATCGATTTTATAATATAGAAAGGATAAATTAAAACTCAAATTCTCTTACAAATATACACAAACTGACACTCTCATAGTTAAACAAGTTCACAATCAAAAAGCAATAAAGTCTTTGCCGCAATATTTTTAATGAATCGATTGATTTTCAATTTTCAAAAAGAAGAAGAGTTTTAGAACTAATGAGTTTTTAAATATAGAATAAAGTGCATATGAAAAATTAAACAATATCAAATATCATTTTTAATAGCTTTTTTTATTTCAGATTTTACTGTAAAACAGCGAATTTTATTTCCGTTGTACATTAAAAAAAAAACATTCTCATAGCATGTAAAATAAGCAAATGACGCTGCTGTCAGTTTATTTTTTTTAAAACTCTGACTAATTAAAACAAAAATTTTCTTCTTAGTTGCAGTTTTTGTTGTACCCTTCACCTCAGGTGGAAAAGGGTATATTATAAGTTTGTCATTCCGTTTGCAATTTCTACAATATTGATCTAAGACCCTATAAAGTATATTTATATTCTGGGTAATTATGAGGAGAGAACTTGAGTTAACCATCTGATGTCCCTCTTCCCCCTCCCCCCTCTCATTCAATTGTTTACATATACTAGCATAATGCCCAATATGATTTTCGTTATCACTATTCTTTATTATTTATTATTAACAAATAGAAACTGGGAATTGTTGTTTCTATTTGCTACTTAAAAACTCGCCAAAAAAGATAAATCAACGGTATGACAACACTGCCTATACTAAAAGAAAACAAACAAACAAACACACATACATGGTACAAACTATTTTGGTGAATATTACGGTTCACAACTCAAATAAGTTGATTTGTAATTTTTGTATTATGGTTCACAACTTTGCTAAATTGTGGTGAACAAAAAGATCAAAAATAATTACAACTCAAATGAGTTGGGTTGTGAACAATAAAACGGGCCATATTTCATTTTAATGATATTCAAATAACGTTCCTTCATGGTTCAGTTGTTTAGGGGGTTTGTTTTGGTTAGAAACTGTGAGTCCGCTGGCTCGAATCTTGGTTTTTTTAAAACAAATTTTTTTTTTTTAAATTTTTATTATCAAAAACTATTTAAAAAAAATATTTACCAGTTTTCGCTTTTTAAATTATATTTATAATGAAGTTTTTAATATTGTAAATATGTATGCATATGTAAAAATTATTTTGTTTTTGTCTAGTTGCTATAAGATTCGGCACAGCCGAATATAGCACTCTTACTTGTTTTTTTTTTTTTTTTTGTTTGAGTCATGTGTGTGCAAATATTTGAATTTAAATTCAATTTTTTTTCATTATTTAAATACATGCTGATGTTCAACTGTTAAAAAAAGTAAATGAAAGCAATTTTTTTAGAAACTCACATGATGTCAAAAGTTAAATGTTTTATTTTATAATTTTTTCAGTGGTTGCATTAAAATAAATAAAAAAAAAAAAACAATAAAAAGTTTTAGAAAGTTTAGACAGTAATCTAAAAAGCAGATTAAAAAATTTAATTTCACAAACAAATAAAGTTTTTAAAAGGCGATTCTATGGAAAATCTTGATTAGGAGGAACTTTTTTTTGGAGAAACAATTTTATGACAAATATTTAAGCTAGTACACATATCTATCAAGTTCGTTACACAAATTTCTATAAAACGTATTTATATTGACTAGCTGCAGTGTTGCCAATTTAGCCATTTAGTGTCTAGATTTAGCCATTTTTCGCCCTGTTTAGCCATTAAAAAATTAGTTTAGCCATTAGCCATTTTTCAACTTGTTTAGCCATAAAATTTTTTTGTCGTTTTTCTTTTAAAAGAATAATTTTTATTTTATTATAAAAATTTTTAAAAATATTAATTGACTATTATTCGACCTTTACAAAATTTTATTAGTATTATTATTTAATACTAATAAAATTTTGTAAAGGTCGAATAATATATTATAATTTTATAACATAAATTTAATTTGTTTTATAAAAAAAGAGACGTCAAGCTTAATTAAATAATAATACTAATAAAATTTATAAAAATAAAATTTACATTTTGAACAATTAAAACGCCTTTAATTTAAATTACAACTTTTACAAATTTTGAAAATCGCTATAAACTATGACGCTGAAACATCTTTCAAAATAAAGGAACAGTATTTCACTATTAAATTTATGAAATCGATCGCGGTTTCTTTCTGGTTGCAAGTATTTCAATAAAGGGATGCAGGTGGTGTAAAAATTGTCTTAGAAATTTCAGAATTGACTATAAAGTTGCTCTCACTTCCATGGTCTAATGCTGAAGTAGAGAGGGTGTTTAGCCAAGTAAACATCGTTAAAAGTAATTTAAGAAATAGGTTACATTAAGCAACCGTTAAATCGATTTTATCAATTAGGTAAATATTTTTACCATAACAATACAATATTTATACCACCATCACAATAGTGGAGAGGGTACTATGCGTTTGTGCTGGTGTCTGTAACACCTTAAAATATTGGTCCTTAGCCCACCTATACGTGTACCGATTAACTCAGAATGACTTTCTGAGTCGAATTAACGATGTTTATCCGGCTGGCTGGCTGTCCATGTAAAACTTGTGCGCACAGTACAGTTCGCAATTTAGAGATTAGTGGATAAAATTTGGTACACAGAAAAAATTATTGCCGAATTATTTTCAAGCAAACGCTTGTTTAAAAATTTTTTTAATTTCTACAGATTTTTTTACTGATTCAATTAAAATTTTTGTTTGATTTTTATTTAACCAACAAAAATGTTGACAACCATTCAAAAATATAATACACGCGTTATTGGTTTCAAGTTTTCATAATTTTGTATGAAATATTTAAAGCTTTTTAATGTTGTCGTCTTTTTGCATTTTTTTATTTGATCGTAAGCAACACTTCCTAATGTGAAATATAAGAACTACAACAAAAAACACATACAGTCTATTTTTGGACACTTTAAAAAAGTACAACAGTAAGAAAGATGAAGAGGTTTGAAGTAAAAAAACAAAAAAATAGCAGGTAAAAAAACGTTTCACTCTTTTTAAACAACAACAGAAACAACAACAACAACGTTATAAGAAACAAAATAAATTTTTGGTTGGTTTCAAAGTTGGTTAAAAAAAAAAACAAAATCCCGTATTCAATTTTTTCAAACTGTTTGCTTAAATACATCAAATACAAAAATATAATGATGACGAAAAACATATCGAGTCGGTCTGTCGCCGTTTTTGGGTACATTTCTTCTTCATTAGCAAAGGAAAGGATACAGCAACAGTGAGTGATGACGAAAAACATGGTGTATATAAAAAAAGACTTCGTTCAAAAATTATTCCAACAAAAAAATGTGTCTCAAAGCCAGCCGGCCGCTCTGCTCTCTCTGCCATCATCTTCTAATACAGTGCCAGCTTGTGTGCGCATCATTGCTTGTGCAAAAACCTTTTTTTTTAATTTTGAAATTTAGTATATGAATTTCAGTAAACTTTTTGTTTGATTCAGTTAAATTATTTGCTTGAAAAAATCAGTGTTTTTTTTCATTAAACATAATGCAAATAAATCGTTTGAATATGCGAATTTGTTTATAGGACCGATTTCAGACAAAAAATTGTTTGATTCTACAAATTTTTTGTTTGAATTGGAAAAAGAATTTTTTCTGTGTACAAAGGTTCTAATGTGGTGTAGGGTATCATAAGGTCGGGTTTAACCGACTATTCTTTCTTACTTGTTTTTTATTGTAGATCTGGGGCCTGATTCTGGCCAGTCGTGATCGAGTACTTTCTCGATTCGAAAGCAATTTAATATCTAATTATTTCAGTCAATACTGAACGAATCTGAATTATTTTTTTGGTGTTGTAAAGCATTAACTTGAGTTTCATAATACTGAAAAAATAATTTTGATTCGTTCAGCATCGAATGAAATAAAATTGCTTTCGAATCGAGAAAGTTCTCGATCACGAGTGCCAGAATTAGGCCTCTGGACTCAAAAGGTTGGGTAAATGCTTGCGGTATTATGATTTACCTTCAAACTATTTAAAGCTTATTTGAAACTAATGAGTAAGTGATTCCTATGAAATAAACAATAACGACATCGAATTTTTCGATGATTGAATTTTTTAATATTAATTTACGTTTATTCTTATTTAGCAAATTGATCTTAACTGACAATTTCATCGTAAACAACTTTAAATTAATTATTTCTGTTTTGTTATTGAATTTAAATGTGTTTTATTTAAAAGAGCTTTTAGCCATTTTTAGCCCATTTTTAGCAATTTTTTCCGTAAATTTAGCCATTTTTGGTCACCAAGTTTTGGCAACACTGACTAGCTGACCCGCAAACGTTGTTGCCATATGGGCCAATCCTGCGTGACGAACGTTCTGATTGAAATATAAACATTTTTTGGGCTTTCAAAGGAGATAGCTGCAACTTATATATAGTATTTAGTGACACTAATATGTACTTACGAATGGCATATATCATATTTCTTAGCAGGCATTTGTAGCGGAATAATTGATCACAAAGTTTTGTGACGCACGCTACAAAAATTGGAAGTAAGTTTTTGGCGAATTTGGCAATTAGAAATATTAGAGCATTCTAAACGAACTTATTCGCAGCCAAAAAATGTTGCGATTTTTTGACAAAAGCCGTAAAGCCTTTGTGACGCACGCTACAGTTTTTCCAGTGGTATTTTATTATTATATTTTATTGATTTTAACAAAACAAATTATATTTTTATGAATTGCATTTCTTAAACTAATTTCTTAACTAATGAATATCAACTTTTTTTTTTAACGAAATTTTCATTTTGATAAGTCTGCTGTAAGTGTTATTTTAAGCACAAAAATCACCTAAAATAATGCTAAATTCACGTATAACATTCAGAAATCAGCAGTGGGGTGGGATTTGGTAAAAATTATTGCATTAATGATCATTGAAATACATTTTTTTTAATATAAAAATTAAATTATGCATCTAGTCCTATATTCCATTAAAAAAAAATTCAATTGAAAAATTTTTGGTAGGCCATAGTCCTTTCAGATGTCAAACTATTTGCCTGCCAAATTTCTAGAAAATTAGTTGATTAGTTAAGAAGATATAGGCAGCCTTTACACCTTTTAACCTATTTCATGTCCTGTTGTCTTTCAGATGTTACAGTGGGGTGGGATTTGGTAAAAATTATTGCATTAATGATCATTGAAATACATTTTTTTTAATATAAAAATTAAATTATGCATCTAGTCCTATATTCCATTAAAAAAAAATTCAATTGAAAAATTTTTGGAAGGCCATAGTCCTTTCAGATGTCAAACTATTTGCCTGCCAAATTTCTAGAAAATTAGTTGATTAGTTAAGAAGATATAGGCAGCCTTTACACCTTTTAACCTATTTCATGTCCTGTTATCTTTCAGATGTTACATTGTCTGCATGCAAATTTTAAGAAAATCGGATGATTAGTTAAGAATATATAGGGAGAGTGAGCTTTAACCCTCTTGCCCTTTTTCACACCCTATTCCCTATTTCCTTTCAGGTGTTACAGTGTCTGCAAATTTTAAGAAACCCGTTCATTAGTTAATAAGATATAAGGGAGGGGAGCTTTTACCGCTTTTGCCCTATCTTACGCCCTATTCCCTATTTCCTTTCAGATGTTACAGTGTCTGTATGAAAAATTTTAAGAAAACCGGTTGATTAGTTTAGGAGATTGGGATGAGAGAGCTGTTACCCCTATTGTCCTATTTCACGCCCTAAATAATGTTGCACTATTTGCATGAAAAACTTTAAGAAAGTCGATTAATAAGTTAAGAAAATATAGGGAGGGAAAGCTTTTGCCACTCTTGCCTTATTTTGCGCCCTCTACCGATATAAAATAGACTATTTTCATACCTTACCAAACAAATACAAATTTCATAAAAATCGTTTAAGCCGTTTCGGAGGCATTTTGTTGATATTTGTATGGGATTATATAGGAAAAACTAAATGCAATATCTCCATAGGCCCTGGGCCGACTTCGTGCAAACTTCACATAAACCATCTACAGACTATCCCCAAAGTACCCTTAAATTTTGATTTAAATCGGATTACCCGTTTTTGCAGTTAGTGGTGACATCAAAGTGTACACTTCTTTTTATATCTATCTATCTATCTTCTTTCTATATATATAAAACAGGATGTGTGTATGTATGTATGTATGTAAGTAACGTATGGACTCCAAAACAGTTGGGGCGATTTTGATGCAATTTTCAGGAAATCTTGAGAATATTCAGGCGGGTGATACTGTGAATTCTGATTTTTAATTTTTGGGTCTGCGGGCTGAGGGTTGGCACCACCAATGACATCTATATAATTGTGACGATTTTTTCTTTAAAATGATCACCATGGTCCAACTTAGATTTATACGAAAAGAAAATTTTGCCCCGCCCACTTTTACCCCACTTTTTTCGAATTACCTAAAATCAGAAAACGGATCCATCGATTTGACAAATTTTTCTTTCAAATGTTCGTTTTAATCCATTTTAAATTTTCGTCGAAAGAAAAATTTACCGCGCCTACTTTTACGCCCACTTTTTCTATTACGCGTATAACTTGAGAACGGTTTGACCGATTTTGACGATTTTTTCTTTAAAATGATTGCCATGGTCCAACTTAGGTTTTTACGGAAAGAAAATTTTGCCCCGCCCACTTTTTCCGATTTACTTAAAATGAAAAAAAAAACAGCTCCATCGATTTGACTAATTTTTCTTTTAAATGTTCATAATAATCTATTTTACGTTTTAATCGAAAGAAAAATGTACCACGCCTACTTTTACGCCGACTTTTTCTATTAAGCGCAAAACTTGAGAACGGTTTGACCGATTTGGACGATTTATTCTTTAAAATCATCGCCATGGTCCAACTTAGGTTTTTTCGAAAAGAAAATTTTGCCCCGCCCACTTTAACGCAAACTTTTTTTGATTTACCTAAAATCAGAAAACGGCTCCATCGATTTGACTAATTTTTCTTTCAAATGTTCGTATTTTTTTAACGGATTTTATAAATCGAACGCAAACATTTTTCCTAATTTGGACAGTACAACGTCTGTCGGGTCAGCTAGTATATAAATTAAAAAATAAATAAAGTAGATTGTGAACACCTTTTTGATTTTGAAAATCTGTTTTCTTACAAAGTTCTTACTAGAACATCCATTTTGTGACAATAGTGTTTAATAATGAATCTAACTTGTGACAAAATTAAATCTGCGACAAAAGTTTTAATAGAAATTCTAGTTTGTGCCAATAATTTTCCGTAACAGAACTTTTTGTAAAAAATTTAGATTATGATAAAATATTAAAAAAAAATAATATTTAGTTTGAGGCAAATTTTTTTAAAAACAATTAAGTTTGTCACAAACGAAATTTTGATAAAAAAGTGCAAACTAGATTTAAAGCAAGATTTTAATAAATTTGCTGTAGAAAATTATGTTATAGATTTTAATAAAAGATTTTATCTTAAACTGGGTTTTTGTTAATTTTAGATTGTGACAGACTGAATCTT
This sequence comes from Pollenia angustigena, assembly GCA_930367215.1. Classification (NCBI taxonomy): domain Eukaryota; kingdom Metazoa; phylum Arthropoda; class Insecta; order Diptera; family Polleniidae; genus Pollenia; species Pollenia angustigena. The sequence continues at coordinate 215,716,745 of OV884058.1, read as the reverse complement.
CCTTAAATTTGGCTTGTGACAGCCTAAATTTTCTTTAAATCTAGTTTCGTAAGAACTACTCCACTGTAGATAATCTATTTAATTTGACCAGTATTGTCAACCTTAACCTGAAGAAAAACAAAAAAGCATGTTGCTTTTTCGTTGACTTTTCATCTGCTTTTGATATAACACCAAGAAATCATATATTTTGTAAACTATTTCGCTCAGGGCTATCTCGAAAAATTATAAGAATTTTAGGTGAAATGTATAAAACACTACAAGTCAGGTCTGGGATGGCACATCATTATCAGATCCTATTAATGTCTCGCAGAGTGTAAAACAGGGTTGTTTGCTTATATATATATATATATATATATATATATATATATATATGCACAGCGTTTATTTAGCGAACAGTTTTTGAAGCTAGCGCATAAACGGCGGACAGTTGCATACTTAGCGAACAGTCCGCCAAATGATTACATGCCTAGAGCATATTTACCGGACACGTCAATTTTTCCCCACAAATTTTAATTTTTTTGGTTTATTCTTTTTTTTTACTTTATTTGATTGCACTGTGGTTATATATCAATCAATTACTATTAAAACTTCTATATATACGGTTTAAATGCCTTAATTTTGTATTTTTTTAACAAATTTTAACAAATTTTGTTGCGTAGTATTGCCAAGTACTCTCATATATTTTCCCATTTTTTTTCTCCGTAAAAAATATATACAAGTGATTTCGAGGACACAGAGAAAAAATATAAACATGTGACTTCGAGGACACAAAGGGAAAAATATATACATGTGACTTCGAGGACAAACCGTTACATTTTTCAGCGTTGCCATTGTAAACAATTTTCCCTTGTTTTTTACAGGTTAATTTACGATGTTTTAAAGTTAATGAAGGTTTTTAAAAATATCCTGCCGTATTCATAAAGAATTACAGTGCATGAACATTTTGCCTTAAAACACATTTCAAGCTTATTTTATATTTTAAATACGGCTGATATAATGATGAAAATATCTAATGATGATTTTTGGCTACTGACCGATCTTATTTTATCTGTCCAACATACCTTAATTAAGGGTTGCACGATCAAGTTTTGCCTTTCAAGTTTTTTAAACTTTAACCGAATTTGATTTCAAAATTCTCTCTAGAGTGGATTTACCTACAACGTTTAAATTTTTAGGCACATGATTAATGGACAGAGCAAAATAAAGATGTTGCGATGAAGTTTTTTTTTTTCTGAAGTTTTTCCATAATTAAAAAAAAATAAGTTAAACAATTTTGTCGTAACCAAATCTATACCAAATATTAATTTAAACTGAAATTTTGGATTAGTACACTATTGTTGATCAAGAGCGACATGTGTCATTTTAAAGATCTGCTGATTTATTTCATGTTTTTTTTTTTAATAAATAGTTTATCGTATCCTCCTTTTTTAAAGAAAAATATATTTTTTAATTTAATTTTCTTATATGTTTTATTTGGTTGTTCAACTGCTTAAAACTTAAAAACGCCAAGGCTAAATTGAATACTTTCCTCTTCGTGTTTGTTTATAATTGGTACGCAAAGGCTTAGGAAAAGAGAAAAGTCGACAAAACAGGTGGAAAAATTTATTGAAATGGTTGTTTATTTTTTACTTCGTTTATGTTTTTTTTTCAAATATTCAATTTGAAAACATTAAAATAATTTAATTTAGATTTTTCTTTTCTATGGCAATGCGGGCGCATCCGGTGTACGAAGTAGAATTATATCTAACACACAATTCATACGAGCGCTTTTGCGGCTTCTTTTTTTCTTAGGACTTTATTGTCTAAAACGCAACGCAACGCCAAATATTTCATTGAAAGCCAAAACAAAAGACACGTCAAAAAAGCGACGTCGTAAAAATCCCCGTCTGAATTTGCTGTAACACGACGCGCTTTTTAGTAACATCTTTTTTAATTTGAGAAAGGGCCTCGATTATCAGTCGTTCGATTAACCAGCAACATCAATTATATAGTAAATATACAAAAGTCTTTAATCAACTTAAAATACTTTTGAACAATCATAAAAATGTGAATAAAAGGCGAATTCTCTTGCAAATTACTGGGAAGCATGTTCTGCAAAAATTACATTTTTACTCATATTATTTAAACATGTACATTAGGGGTACAACCAATTTTTTGGCGTATTACCATGAGGCCAACCATGTCCTAGTAACCACGAAAATCATAATCTTTTGTAATTTTTCTCAAAAAATTTCACGCACCAATTGGTTTTTCTAAACCAATGCTATATTGAATATTCATAATTTTATACGGTGTTTTGTTTTCTTTTTTATTTTTTCTTTTGTTATTAAAGGTTAAAAATACGTTTTCGTTTGCGGAAAAATCTCTTACCATCTCTAAATATTAATGACATTTCATACTTGAGCTATTTTTTGTTTTAAATAAACATATTATTAATTTTTCTTAGCAAAAAAGAAAATCAAAAATTTTCATAACTTCATCGCGGTTGGTGTGTGAACTTTTTTGACCTTAGCGAAAAAATAAATATACGTTCCCTTATAGTTTTTTATTGTCTATCTATTAAAATTGTTAAAAAGTTATATAATTTATAAAGTTATAAATCTGTATATAAAATCTCTTAATAATTTTAACTAGAAACACACAAAAAACTTCTAAAAATTGTTGCTATTGATAACCGAGGTCTTACTGTATTTTCAAACTGATATTTCAAAGTTAGTCAAAGAATAAAACGTAACAAGAAGAAAATAAGTTGAAAGAGAAATATGAGAAAAAGACATAAAAAACACTTACCAAGTATTTTTGTTTACCCCTCTTTCTTCTCTAAACCGTGGCCACCAAACCAAAAGAGACGTCGTAAAAGCCCACGCCTGAATTAACTGTAAGGCGACCTACGTCGTAGATACGCTTTTATATTTTCGCCAGCTATTGTGTGCCTTTGTATACAATATTGTACGTTTTAATTTGGCATCGTATCTACGTCGTACAGTACTACGTTTATATGGTACAATTGTGTTCCTTGAGGCTAGATTACAGGGTTTTCCTAGTTTATCTGCCGAACTAGTTTTTGGGCCTATTGAAAATTTTGTCTAAAACTTGATTTTTTTTGGAAAAAACATGAATTTTTTCGGAAACCAATAAAATCACAGAATACTAAGAGAACTGTCACGAGACGGACGATTTTGCGTTTTTTTTTTGTCTCTTTCTAAGAAAGCTGCCCTTTTGCATTTCTCTGTTCATCATATTCTTTGCCGCAATGAACACAAATTTATTTAGTTAAGATTTATTTGCAAAACTGTTGTAAAAATTAACTTTTTAGTTCACCACAACACGAGTAAATAATATTTAAGTAAGTAAATAACATTACAATACAAAACAATATTACTAAATACATTTTTTTGCACAAAAAACATCGTTTGTTAAACTAATGCATTTGTTTAACGTGGTTTGTGTTTTGTTATTTTGATAACGCCATTTGTGTTGATTGTTGCGGTCTGTTTTTACACCTTGCCACTTCACTACCAAAAATCGCTTTCGGTCTCTTCGAAAGCTGCCCTCGCAACTGTTTTGGGCCTTTTACACACGTCACTTTTAACAGTTCTGTGTATTCTGTGGTAATATTCAGAAAAAAATTAATTCTTAAATATAATTCAAAATTCTTTAGAACATCATAATTCTTATTTTACCTTTTTCAGCTGTGTCATTATCAAAAATTTGAAATATGTATGTGTCAAAATTACAATTGAATAATTAACTTTTTTTTACTTTTTGCAACATTGTATGCATTTCATAAATATCACGAATTTTCTTTCAAAAATACATCTGGAAAATGTGGAAAATGCATTTTCCGGTAATTATATACATACTTATGTGCATATGAGGAATTATGAATTAGAGAAATATTTTTTCTGAAGATTACCGTTTGGCAGCTACGAGCCAAAAATAGCGCAAAAACTAACCTGTGATATAATTTTTAAGTTTGTGTTTAATTTAATTTTTCATGTTTAATGTTTTTATGTTTGTCTACAACAAATTATTGTTCAATGTAATAAAAAATTAATTTCTCTTTTTACGAATCCCTTGATAAAGTGAACATAACATTCACGAAACGTTGGGAAAATATGGATTAAATGCATTTTAATTGCATATATTTTTATAAACAACTACATTGGCGAAACAACAAAAATAATATAGATACAATTTTTGGACTGTGGGCCAAAAATTGTGAAATATTTATAAAAATTTTATATTTTCAACATTTTTTATTTTTCGAATTTATTCTATGAGCTTAATTTCAGTTATGTTTAGGACTATTACAGTCGATTTCATCATCTTTAGATAATTTAGCACCTTAAAGAATATATTTGGGATCGTTAAGGTATGAAGTATTAAAGGAGTAAACAGAATTATACAACGTTACAGTAATAAAGCACACATAGAGTCTAAGATGGTTAGTTTCATAAAAACTTCACTGCATCCTTTCATTTAATGTACTGCAAATTGTAGTTTATTATTATTTATGAAAATCTTTATAAAAATTTTAATCATTTTTACGTCTAAAAATACTTATAAAATAGAGATTACATGACAAATGGTAACGCTGGTAATATGCAACTCTGTGTGTTTCTTTCCACACTGCTGCCAATTTAGCTATTTTCTTATCAAATCCAGCGATTTTTAATAAAATTTATAGGACAAACTTTTTAACTTTAAATTTTATTTAAAAAGAGTGATTTTTAGCGATTTAAAGGTAAATTCACTCATAATTAAAAATGTAGCTATTATTTATTGCGTTTGTTTTATAACAATTTAATAATTTTAGTTCAAAAGGAGTTATTTTTAGCGATTTATAGCTAAATGCACTTATTATTAAAAATATGTAGCTATAATTTATTGTGTTTGTTTTATAATAATTCATTAATTTTATTTCAAAAAGTGTGGTTTTTAGCGATTTATAGCTAAATCCACTTATAATTGCAAAAAAGGTATTTTATTGAGAGTGAAAATTATTATTTTGTGCCGCACACGCCACTTTTCAAAATTTATTTCTACAAAATAAGCTTTTTGTTCCGCAAACATATATTTAATGCTGTATATTGTGATGTTGACAGTTTATCTAACTTCTACTCCTTTTTTACGGCAATGAAGCGAAGCAAGATTAAAATGTATTTTCTTGTCAAATTATCTTGCTTTAACTTCTACAGCATTTGCCAAGCACTGGCTCGTTATGCTAAACAATATTTAATACACTTCAAAAGAGTTGGTATGGAGCAAAATTAATGCTTAATATTCAGAAAGCGGGTAATCAAAATAAATATACCCATACCTTACTAATTTTTCTTAAATGGTCGGCGGGTTAAACCAATAATGAGCTAAAGAAATTTGTTGATTGTCGTTGAAAGACCACATACAAAAAATGTCAATTTATGAACTTTTAACTTTTCTACCAAACACGTTTTATGTCCCATAAATTTGAAAAATTTTTATATTCCATTATAAATGTTTTCAATTTCAGAATTTGCAATTGTTGCCTTTTTCCGATTTCATTCTTCAAAGCTTTTTTTCCGAGAAACATAAAATACCAAAAAATTTTTATATTTAAGAAACTTATTTAAAAAAATACAAATACAAACTTGGTACTTTTTTGAAATTCTAACGATTATGGGCGAAGGTCGTGTACTTAATTACCGTTAATATTGGACCTAGAAACATTAAACTCAACATGCAATATCCAGAGTGATAAGACTCAATGCGGAACTTTTTGGTACGTCTTTAACTGTTACTTTTTTTGAATTTACGTTGGTATTGGACTTAAAACTCAAAATTAAACATGCAAGATCCTGAGTAAATGTGAATCTTTAAAGGGATCTATTTGGTACGTTTTCGTTCTTTAACTGGTCCTTTTTTTAATTTTCATAAAATCAAATACGCAATGTCCTGGGTAGATTAAAATCTTTAAGAGGGGCATTTTGGTACTTTTTGGGTCTTTAACTGGTAGTTTTTGAATATTCGTTGGTATTGGACTTAAAACATAAAATTAAACATGCAAGGCCCTGAATGAATGAGAATCTTTTAAGGGATCTATTTGGTACTCTTTCGTTCCTTAACTTGAACTTTTTTCAATTTTTATTATTATTGGACCTAAAAACATAAAATTAGATGCGTGAATGAGAACATGTAAAAGGGGCTTTTTGGAAATTTTTGTTCTTTAACTGGTTCTTTTCAAATTTGCGTTAGTATTTGGCCTAAAACATAAAATTAATGATTTTACACAACGTTTACTAGATCAAAAAGCATTTCAGACTTTATTAATAACAATTTAAGAAATATTGTTAAGTAAATCCATAAAAACTGTGGCAAAGTAAATAGTGGATGAAATTTGTGGGAAAGCTTTTTTCGGATTCTACACGCAGAGAAAAAATATTGTTGGGCATGGTTACAGCAACAATACTATGTTTATTGTAACAATATATTGTTGTCGTGCACAAAAAAATTTTATTTTTATTTAATATCAACAATATTATAGTTGCTGTAAACATATTAATGTTTATCGCAATTATAAATTTGAGTATTGTTGACCGAAAAATAATTATTTTTCTAACAACTAAATTACGATAACTTTCAAAATATATTATATTACTCACAACCATATCATGATATTTAATAGCCATGACATGATAACTTTCTATACATTTATCATATTATGTTGAAGATGCAATTAACTATTTTTACTCTAATAATATTGAATCAGTTGTGTCGTTTATTTTATATGTGAGCGGTTAAACAATTTAAAGATAAATTCCCATAAAAAAAAAAGTTTAAAGAAATTAAAAAATTTAAAATTTTAGCGGTGTTCATTCAGTATTAGTGATGTAAAGCGGCCCATACACTTGCAATATTATTGTGTATGATACTCGCCATAATTTTTCCATTTTATCCTATATTATGCTAAAAGTCGCACAAGATTATCATTCATTTAATAAAAAGGTGAACATAACCTATAGGAATAACATAAATAGCATTGTACAATGATGCAATCACACTTCTTTTTAATTTCGTTTTGCAATAAAAATCAAAAGTCTTTTGATTGTTGCCAATATATTGTTCCACCTTCGAATATCACATGCACATTGGCAATATAATTGTACTATACGTAAAATTGAACAATTTAATTACAAGTGTATGAGCCGCTTAATAGGGCAAATGCAAAATATCGAAGTTTTTTTGTAAAATTAAACAACAAAACACACAGAGATTTCGTTATATTTGATAAAAGTGTTACGATATTTTCGTGGTTTTCATGGGCAACAGCGTATGTCTTAAAACAAATGTTTCAGGAAAGCCGAAAAACCATTCGATATCCAATGCGCTAGGTATTTCACTTTTTATACTTTGGCATTAAGTAAAAAATCGGAATTGATTTATATTTTTCCAAAAATGTTCTGAAACATGTAAAGAGCTTTTTAAAATAGGCAATATGGCATCAACATCTTAAAATGGGCAAAATGGACATACGTGGTTGCCCATGAAAACCAAAGATTTTGCATTTGCTGTTTTGCAAGCCTTATTTGAACTCCGCTATTTGATTTACATTAAGAAAAATTAAAAAAAAGCCACAAAATAAAAAAATCGTTGCAAAAAAATTTTAATTTATTTTGTATTTTTATGACATCTATGAGAGGGTCTTTATGATAATATGATTGCTTCTAAATTTATTATGATTAACATGACAATAATATGATTACTTCTTAACTAATTATGATTAGCATGACAATAATTTGATTACATCTTTACTTAGTATGATAACAGAATAATAATATGATTAAGGGAAAAATATTATGTTGCAATATTACGAGTATATTTAGTCATACTATGATTCAATAATAATCTTAATATGGTGACTTCAATCATGCATTTTATCATAGTATGTTGCTCTTAGAATATGTTTACCACAACCATGTTTTTTCTTTGCGTGTATAGTGAAATATTTGATATATGTGAACTAACCTTCGTCGATTTATCCATGTCCGTCTGTAAAAAACTCTTTTTAGAAAATCTAAAAGAAAATAACAATATTGATGTCAAATTGTTTCTAGCTTTCTTAAGCAGTTTGGGGTCGAAATCCAACAAGATCGGTATAGCAGGATAATAGTTATGAATCAAAATGTCTAACAACCAACATAAACATTTATAGTTTTGTTATAAACTAACATAATTAGTAGCGGAATGCAATTATTGGTATAAGATTTTGCACATATTCGTTTTGTATAACTTGAATTATTATAAAATTAAGTGAAAATCTGTCAATAATTTACCATAGGCCCATATAAAGCCCACAGTCGGAAATACTATAGAAGCATTAAACCGTAACGACAAATCCTATTATTATGAACTTTTGGTGGTCAGTTTTATATGAATAGAAAATATTCTGTCAACTTTTTATAGATTGGTATATAATTTATAATAGGCCCCATACAAGCCTTGTTTTATACGATTTGAAATCACACTGTCAAATTTCGTGAAGATCAGTACATAATTTATGATAAGCCCCATTTAAACCTTAACATCTCTCTAATTTTCCGACTCACGCGAAACCACTAGTTTTATTGAAACAAATTTTGCTTTTTCAAAGTTTTTCAGATTTTTTATAAACGGTTTATTTTCTTATACATATATTTCATGCATGTTGGTTTTATTATCGTACAGCAAATCCACAAGTTTCTCTCACTGATTGTGTAAGTTTGACATAAAGCAGTTGATAGCTGTCTTAGAACGCCAAATATATACATTGAAACATGTATGAGCTTTGTGTAAATTTTGTTTGGGCACATCTTGGGTTAAGTTTATGGTAGAGTCGTGGCTCTACAGCATCTATTGAACTCTATAAAGCACGGAAACCCGCAAAGAGCCCGTAACAAATTAAAAAAGTCTAAAAACCTCTACAAGAGAGAATCAAAAATTAACAAAATCATTAAAATTGGTTTGTATAATTAACAACAACAAAATATAGTAAAACCTACCTGCCAAAACAATATGCATACATACATAGCTTGAGGAGCCTCTGGTGTGCAATGTCCTAGTTCAGAATAACCTTTTGAAAATTAAATTAACTTAATTGTTTAATTTCTATTAAAAAACAAACAAAATTTACCATTTTGTAATGATAACAATTGTTGTTTAAACCCCGCATAAAAGTACAATTTAAATACAGTTATCATTTTCTCGTTTATTATCACGTACAACTATAGCACCAAAACTATTATATTTTACAATAAATTTAAAATAAACAAAAAATGTTCCTTTTTTTATATTTTTAACAAATATTTTGACATTCACAAATACTTATTTAATAAAACAATTTTAGCGCATAAAAATTCATTTGTGTAAATCGGGGAAAATCGGCTTTGAAAAAAACGTTTTACTGTTTTGACAACACTAATTAAAATTAATGTATAATGCATTAAACACATTCACCACAGCAGGATACACGAACACAAGACTACAAATGCTGCTGGGTGCAATTATAGTCGTGTAGTCAGCTACTGAATTATGTTGAAGACGGCAGCTACAATTGAAAAAATATAAATATCTGTTTTTTTTAATGACTGTTTATATTTTTTACTTTTATAAAATGAAAAACATGCATAATTGCAGACTTTTATACAAACTTTATTTAAAATTATAAATATATAAATACTTATTTATAATAAATTTTATAACGTAAAAACAATTGAATTTGTTATAAAATATAATAAATATTATAATTTTGTTGTTTTTGGAAGCAAAAAACAATATAATCTTAACGGCAGATTAAATAAATAAATACATATAAACAGCATACAAATTTCCGTCAACGAGCGTGGTATAGGTCTTAAAAGTTTCAGAACACTTTGGGTACGTACGTTAATGCATGAAAACTATTCATCAATGCTGCAGTGATGCTAAATGATATTGCTGATGCGTAATTACCAGTTGCAGTTGTGATGCTGATACTTTTTTATTGCACAACAGCTGTGCAAAGTTTGAATTGCAAAGTTTAACTAACAACATAAAATAATCAAATTCCCAAATTAAATATTTCGAGAAAGATTTTTCTACGAAACTTAAAATTTTGTTAGTATATTTATTAAACATAATCTGCCGTATTCATAAAAAATAAAATAAGTTTGAAATGTGTTTTGATGCAAAATTTTCATAAAATTTTTTCCTAAAATACAATTCAAAAGACTATGAATAGGGAAGAATACTTCAAGCTTTTATAAACCATATTTTTAGTAACTCCATCATATAGAATTTTATATTTATAAAGATAAAAAAATTTTATTTTGGAAAATTTCTCAATTTATTTATAAGTTTGAGTAAAAATATGTATATAATTAGTAATAATTTATGTACTTGTTACATATTTAATTATTGTTATATGTACATAATTACTTAAGTGTTACGCAAGGCCGAAAACCCGCAATAAAGAAAGTTTATTAAGCAAATATCTAGAGTTAAATAAATAAATATCGACATAATTAAAAGATAAAGCCAATTTTGTTTAAAAAAAATGTCAGCCACGGAGTATGAATATATAATATTACGTTTAAAGTTATAAATTGTTGACCTTTAGTTTTGTTGTTTGTTAATTTTGTTCGGCATAAGGTCATGAGTTAAAACAAATTTTTAAATAAAAAATATAAACATATTTTGTTTTAAAAATTCTATTTTATTTTATTTTGTATCCCAATATTTCGGTCAACTTTGTTGACCATCTTCAGGGGTTATTTAAAAATAAATAAACGAAAACAAAAAATGTAAACAATATATAAATTCACTCGAGCTGTTGTTCAACCGTAAGCTTTTGTCAAAATTTAAATAACCCCTGAAGATGGTCAACAAAGTTGACCGAAATATTGGGATACAAAATAAAATAAAATAGAATTTTTAAAACAAAATATGTTTATATTTTTTATTTAAAAATTTGTTTTAACTCATGACCTTATGCCGAACAAAATTAACAAACAACTATATAATATTACCTCAAAATTGGTAAATCTGGATGCTTTAAACTCCATGTAAAACACATTTTGAAGCATTTTCCAATGATTCCCATATTTTATAAATTCATTTTTTACCTAAATAGATATGGATAAAGTATTTTGCAATTTTTACGACCTATAACTCCTTAACTAGGAGCGTTGGCGCGAACAACATGTTCCTATAAAACTTCTTTCAAGAATACTAAAAAATTATATAAATATCAATTTGGTGCTGAGCCGAGTTAATATTCTTTTCTGTTAAACAAAAAAAAAAAAAAAAAAAAAAATTTTAAGCACTCATTCTTTAAAAAATTTTTTTTATTAGCAACACTTTTTCTGTTTTATAGTGCACAAAAAAAGAAATTAGTTTAATTTGACTAAAACGGCAAAATAAGCACAGACAACAACCTGCAGCATCAAAGTCGGCAAATACAGCGCATATTTGACGAACAGCTGCATACGTTGCGTTTAATTGCCGAAACTGTCTGGATAATATGCCCCTTGTATAGGAAATTTAATATTCCCACATTATTATTTGGGAATAATAATGTGGAAACATGGCAACAAAAAATTGCATATACAAGGAGCATATTTTCCAGACAGTTTCGGCAATTAAACGCAACGTATGCACCTGTTCGTCAAATATGCTCTGCCCACAAAAAACGATTTTTAAAAGACTTTTAAGACTTTTAGAAGAAAAATATTGAATTTGTATTTCGAAAATATTGCAATTTATAATATTTCATCAAAAAAAGTAAAGATTTTTTGTGTTCGCATAATATGCCCTGTGCATAAGTATATATATATACATATATATATATATATATATGTATGTCATGGCGATGTGTTGGGGACCGTAAAATTATTAACTTTTTTTTATCGATTTTTGTGCATTTCGACAATTTGGAAACCCAAATACAATATTTTTCTCCAAAACTTTCTACAATTTAAAAAAAAACAGTTTTTAGTATGCACCGCATTCATACGGGTCCTGTAATTACGTTACGTTTTCTCTGGGAACCGGGGCTCATAAAAAACTCTGTGTATATCAAAATTCATGTTGCCATACTTACACTTGATTTTGGTATTGGTAATGCAGTTTTCTTTCAATTTATTAAAAGTTATCAACATCATCGCACAGCCTAAACGCCTGAAGCTAAACACTTGAAATTTGGACAAGAGATTGGTCACTCACCAAATCGGTCCACTAAGACGGGATTTTTGGAAATTCAAAAGTTTAGGGGGTAAAAAAGGGTAAAAACGGGAAAATTCGAAAATTTCAAAACTAAAAGATATACAAAAAAATGTAATACATATCGCTGTTCTTTACAAAAATTAGCGGACAGGTGTCTGGTACTTTTTTGAAATTCGGCCCTTTTAGGGAGTAAACAGGTAAAATCTAAATTTTTGTACTTATTTGAACCACATCTATCTTTAGAACCAATAAACATAGAAACAAAATTTATACCACATTCGAAAGTGATCAAAAAATACGAATATAGATTTGGTACTTTTTCGAAATTCGAACATTTTAGGGGTGAAAATCGTGATTTTTTTGGTACTTTTTTTTACAAAACCATTTTTCTCCATTCATTGACATATTCGTACCAAATTATAGGCTCCCACTACAGTACTGAAATTTTTGACACTTTAATGGGAGGAACAAATAGTACCAAAAAAAGGAAATACGTGAAATTTTATACTTTTCTTTAGCTTTTTGGACCAACAACTGGTACTTTTTGAATTTCCGTTAGTATTGGACCTAAAAACATAAAATTAAACATGGAAGGACTTGAGTGAATGACAATCTGTATGAGAGATCTTTTTGGTACTTTTTGGTTTTTTAACTGGTACTTTTTTAAAATTTTCGCTAATATTGGTCTTATGAACATAAAATTAAACCTGCATGGTCCTGAGTGAATGAGAATCTCAAAAAGCGCTTATTGGTACTTTTTAGTTCTTAAACTGGTACTTTTTGAATAGCCGTTAGTATTGGACCTAGAAACATAAAATTTAAGATGCACTGTCCTGGGTGGATGAAAATATATAAGAGTGAACTTTTTGTTCTTTTTTATTTTTTGACTGGTACTTTTTGAATTTCCATTGGAATTGAACCTAGAAAGATAAAATTAAACATGCAAGCTCCTGAATGAATGAGAATCTGTAAGAGGGCTTTTTGGTACTTTTTTGTTCTTTAACTGGTAGTTTTTGAATTTCCGTTATTATTGGACCTAGAAACATAAAATTCAACATGTTATGTCCTGAGTGGATGAGAATCTATGAGAGAACATTTTGGTACTTTTTTGTCTTTAACTGGTCCTTTTTGAATCTCCGTTAGTATTGGACCTAAAAACATAAAATTAAACATGCAAGGTCTTGAGTGAATGGTACTTTTTTAATTTCCGTAAGTAATGGACCTAGAAATATAAAATTAAACATGCAAGGTCCTGAGTGAATAAGAATCTCAAAAAGCGCTTATTGGTACTTTTAAGTTCTTAAACTGGTACTTTTTTAATTTCCGTAAGTATTGGACCTAGAAACATAAAATTTAAGATGCACTGTCCTGGGTGGATGAAAATATATAAGAGGGAACTTTTTGTTCTTTTTTATTCTTTGACTGGTACTTTTTGAATTTCCATTGGTATTGGACCTAGAAAGATAAAATTAAACATGCAAGCTCCTGAGTGAATGAGAATCTGTAAGAGGGCTTTTTGGTACTTTTTTTTGTTCATTTACTGGTACTTTTTGAACAACCGTTAGTATTGCACCTAGAAACATAAAATTAAACATGCAAGGTCTTGAGTGAATGAGAATCTGTAAAAGCGCATTTTGGTACTTTTTTTTTTCTTTAGCTGGTACTTTTTTAATTTCCGTAAGTAATGGACCTAGAAATATAAAATTAAACATGCAAGGTCCTGAGTGAATAAGAATCTCAAAAAGCGCTTATTGGTACTTTTAAGTTCTTAAACTGGAACTTTTTTTAATTTCCGTAAGTATTGGACCTAGAAACATAAAATTTAAGATGCACTGTCCTGGGTGGATGAAAATATATAAGAGGGAACTTTTTGTTCTTTTTTATTCTTTGACTGGTACTTTTTGAATTTCCATTGGTATTGGACCTAGAAAGATAAAATTAAACATGCAAGCTCCTGAGTGAATGAGAATCTGTAAGAGGGCTTTTTGGTACTTTTTTGTTCTTTAACTGGTACTCTTTGAATTTCCGTTATTATTGGACCTAGAAACATAAAATTCATCATGCAATGTCCTGAGTGAATGAGAATCTGTAAAAGCGCATTTTGGAACTTTTTTGTTCTTTAGCTGGTACTTTTTTAATTTCCGTAAGTAATGGACCTAGAAACAAAATTAAACATGCAAGGTCCTGAGTAAATGACAATCTGTAAGAGGGCTTTTTGGAATTTTTTTTGTTTATTTACTATTACTTTTTGAATTCCCGTTAGTATTGGACCTAGAAACATTAAATTAAACATGCAAGGTCCTGAGTGAATGAGAATCTGTAGAGGGCCGTTTGGTACTTTTGTTGTTTTTTAACTGGTACTTTTTGAAAATTTGAAAATTCAGCATGCAATGTTTTGATTGGATGAGGATCTATAAGATGGAACTTTTTGTTACATTTTTATTTATTAACTTGAATTTCCGTTAGTATTGGACCTAAGAAAGATAAAATTAAACATGCAAGGTACTGAGTGAATGAGATTCTGTTAGAGGTTTTTGGTACTATTTTGTTCTTTAACTGTCACCTTATTAATTTCCGTATTTATTAGGTCTAGAAACATAAAATTAAACATGCAAGTTCTTAAGTGAATAAGTTCTGGCCAAAACGATCCTGCTAACCTCATACCTCCTAAACTAAAAGAGATAAAACTCATTAACACTTATTGTTGTTCATTAAAAAAATTCGCTAACCTCATATCTCCTTAACTAAAAGAGATACACAAAATTTAATACTTATTATTGTTTATTAAAAGATGGTACTTTTTCGAGGTACGCCCTTTTTGGGGTGTAAAAGGGTAAATAAAAATTATATCACTTCGTAGCTTATCTAAACCTTTTTTGAAGTTACTGACTGATTCATCATCGCACATTCTAAACTCCTGAAGCTAAAAAGCTAACTTTTTGGCCGGAGGCTTGCCTCTCGCCAAATCGATCCCGCTAACATAAAAAACCCAAAACTAAAAGAGATCCAAAAAGATTAACACTTATTGTTCTTCATTAAAATAATAAGAGGACAGGTGCCTGGTACTTTTTTGAAAATTGGTCCTTTTGGGGAGTAAACGCGTTAAGCCTGTTCATATTTTGGAACCTTTTTGTCACGCCATCTATCTTTTAAAGCAAAACATTTTCTGCATTCTATGACAAAAACGTACAAAATTATGGGCTCCTCCTACAACATTGAAATTTTTAATACATAAATGGGGAGAAAATAGTATCAAAAATGATAATACGGGAAATTAACATTCTTTTATTTGCTTTTGTGTTCTATGAGTGGTACTTTTTGAATTTTCTATAATATTGACCTTAGAAACACAAAATTATAGGTGTAAAGCCCTGTGTGAATATCAACCGATGATATGAAAAATGTTGGAACTTTTTGCTAAAACCTAGATACATGTACTTTAGCATATCATGTTCATGAAAGAAAAGACCCGATTACAAAGTAGCGGGTTAAATGCAAGAATTAAAACACGATTGGTTCTAGAAAAAGAAAGTTTGGCATAAAAATATTAGTCTTGGGCTTAATCGTTCATTTAAGTGACGTTTCAATAGAGTTCATTTAAAAAAAGTGAACTAGTTCGTTCTTCCAGTTCAGTAGTTCACTTTTAGTCAGTCAGTCTTTTGAGCCAGCTGTATATTTCGTCAGTCAGTTCATTTAAGTCAGTTCATGTATGTAGTTTAAAGGTTCATTTACTTCAGTTGCTTGTTTTGATTTCTTATTCTGTTGTTGTTTATTTTTGTGTGTGTCAAGCTTTGAAAAAATTAATAAAAATTTAAATACTTAAAAAAACTTATTTAAATTTTTAATAAATATTTAAATATAATAAATATAATGTAATAAATATAAATTTTTAATAAAGTTCAAAAACACAATTGTGTATTTTTTATAAAATTTCCTTTTCTTTGTTTTTCAACAAATAAATTTGGCATTCACTCATTTTACAAAAACAAAATGCATAGTATTTTTCATGTTCTTTACCGAATTGATTGAAAAGAGACAACAATATTATTAGTTTCTATATGTTATTATGTTATTATAATATACTTGTTTCTTTTACTCATTGCCAGATTACTAAAACATGTTCATAATATAATCAGGGCTGCCATATTAAGAGATGTCTCGCCATATGTGGCAATTTTCAAACATTTTGACTACACTGCGATTTTTTTCGGCGATTTATAAAATATATGGCGATTTTTTTATTATTAAAAAGATTTCCGTACGACGTGCTAAATTTCCAATTATTATTTTTGATAAATACACTGAAATTAGATAAGCTATTAATTTATTTTGAGACTCTAATACTATGTTTCCACTATCAGCTTGTTGTCAACTTGTTTTGAGCAAAACGTGTCAGAGTGCTTCCATTATGTAAAACTGGTTTTGGTTTTCGAAATCAATTTGGCATTAATGTTGTTTACAAACATGAAAGCAAAAAATATTTTTGTAAAATAATAAATATTTTCTTATATGTTTTTTAATACACATTATACATATAATTTAATAAGTCTTGTTATTTTGGTAAATCTCTAATTTTTTTCGAAATTGTTAATCACCAATAATAAAACTCTGAGTTGTTTCATGGTTTTCGACATTTTTTGGAGCAAAACTAGTATTTATTTGAGTTTTTCGAACATGAAAAATGTATGGGAAAACAAGTAGCAAGTAGCAGAACACCTGTTTTGCTGCAAATGTAGTTTTGTGGCCCAAAACATGTAAAGCGGCCCATACACTTGCAATATTATTGTATATGATATTCGCCATATCATTTCCATTTTGTCCTATATTTTACAATAAGTCGCACAATAGTTTCATTCAATAAAAAGGCGAACATAACCTATAGGAATAATATAAACAGCATTGTACAATGTTGCCAACACACTTCTCTTTCTTTTCGTTGTGCAATAAAAATCAAGTCTTTTGATTGTTGCCAATATATTGTTCCACCTTCGAATATCACATACACATTGGCGATATAATTGTACTATACGTAAAATTGAACAATTTTATTCTAAGTGTATGAGCCGCTTAAGTGAAATACTATTACATAATGGAAACACTCTGACTCGTTTTGCTCAAAATAAGCACCCCTACCTCAAACAACTACTCCCATGAAAATATTCCTATATTGTTTTTATTTGTGTGTTTTTTTTTTGTATTGTGAATGATTCCTATAACAAATTTTATGGGAACGAATTCCCAAACTAAAAACATGTAGGGAACATGTAAGTTTTAATTTGCATTTTAAGGTAGGGCTCAATTAAATTACTTTTTTCTTTTATTGAAGGAGTATTAATAAGAAAAATTAAGATAAACATTATTCATTATTTATTTTATCATATAATTATTAGTGTTTTATTTTGTATATTTTTCTTTCAGAATACAAGCACTGACAATTTATTCACAATAGAGACATTTGTTTATAAAGCACTGACAAATAATGCACAATATAAATTTTTACTCCCAAAATATTTGCGTTGACAAATTCATGACTTATCTTACAAACCGTCTTCACCTGACAAATTGTTGTCATTCCAAACGTCAAACTTCATATTAAAAAAAACGCTGACAGAAAGTTTCGAGTTTTTTTATATAGAGTTTGACATTTGGTATGACAAAAAATTTTCAGGTGAAAACGCTATGTTAATGCCGACAAAATCACCTCAACAATAAATTTCAGCATGTCCTACGGAAATCTTAAGAGGCCTATAGACACATACTGTTGACAACTACTGCCGATGAATCCTTCGTATACGTGTGTGATTGATATTTTACTACACACCTAAATGTCATTTCGTGAAATTCAAGAGAACCCCTACTTTCTTCACACGTTTTTTCTCAGAAACTATTTTAAATTTGTTTTAATTTAAATTGAAAGAAAAATATATCATAAAATTAATAATTTATTTTATTGTTCATTGAACAACTGTCAGCAGTATGAGTTCATTTTGAAATCAAACCTATTTTGGTTTTTCATACTGCATTCTCTGTGTGACGCATACATATATAAAAATTTCAAATTTACAAACACATGCTGATTGCATGAGCATGATAAGTATGTGTCTATGTGACCCTTTATTAATAATAAAAAATATTTTATAAATTGCCGAAAAAATCGCAGCTAGACATCTCTAAGTATGGCAGCCTTGATTTTATTATGAAAATGTTTAAAGTTATCTGGCAATGAGTAAAAGAAACAATATAATGTTAAACATAGAGACACTAATACTATTGTTGTTTCTTTTCAATCAGTGCGGTAAAGAATAAGAAATCAAGTGAACTAGCAACTGAAGTAAATGAACCTGTGAACTAAATGAATTGAACTAAATGAATTGAACTAAATGAACCCTATCAAAAGACTGCTGACGCAAAAGACAAAGTGACGAAAAGTGAACTGTTGAACTAAAAGGAACTGTCAGACTGAATGACAGTTCAACGTTCATCTGACTGACTAGTTCAATTGAACTAGTTCGTTCATGAACTACCCAACTCTAAAAAATATGTCCACGAAGTAATAGGAGACGCTAACGAAGTAGCGGGTTAAATGCTAGTATTTCAATAATTTTATTTAAAAAGGGTGGTTTTTGGCGATTTATAGCTAAACTCAATTATTATTTAAAAAATTTAGCGATTTTTTATTGTTTGTTTCATTATATTTCAATAATTTTATTTAAAAAGGGTGGTTTTTGGCAATTTATAGCTAAACTCAATTATTATTTAAAAAATTTAGCGATTTTTTATTGTTTTTTTCATTATATTTCAATAATCTTATTTAAAAAAGGGTGGTTTTTAGCGATTTATAGCTAAATTCAATTATAATTGAAAAAATTTATCGATTTTTTATTGTTTTTATTATATTTCAATAATTTTATTTAAAAAGTTTAGCGATTTTTTATTGTTTTTTCGTTATATTTCAATAATTTTATTTAAAAAAGGGTGGTTTTTGGCGATTTATAGCTAAATTCAATTATTATTTGAAAAATGTAACGATTTTTTATTGTTTTTTCATTATATTTCAATAATTTTATTTAAAAAATTTAGCGATTTTTTATTGTTTTTTCATTATATTTCAATAATTTTATTTAAAAAAGGGTGGTTTTTGGCGATTTATAGCTAAATTCAATTATTATTTGAAAAATGTAGCGATTTTTTATTGTTTTTGCATTATATTTCAATAATTTTATTTAAAAAATTTAGCGATTTTTATTGTTTTTTCATTATATTTCAATAATTTTATTTAAAAAAGGGTGGTTTTTGGCGATTTATAGCTAAATTCAATTATTGTTTGAAAAATGTAGCGATTTTGTATTGTTTTTTCATTATATTTCAATATATATATATATTTTGGCGATTTATAGCTAAATTCAATTATTATTTAAAAAATGTAGCGATTTTTTATTGATTTTTCATTATATTTCAATAATTTTATTTAAAAAAGGGTGGTTTTTGGCGATTTATAGCTAAATTCAATTATTATTTGAAAAATGTAGCGATTTTTTATTGTTTTTGCATTATATTTCAATAATTTTATTTAAAAAATTTAGCGATTTTTATTGTTTTTTCATTATATTTCAATAATTTTATTTAAAAAAGGGTGGTTTTTGGCGATTTATAGCTAAATTCAATTATTGTTTGAAAAATGTAGCGATTTTGTATTGTTTTTTCATTATATTTCAATATATATATATATTTTGGCGATTTATAGCTAAATTCAATTATTATTTAAAAAATGTAGCGATTTTTTATTGTTTTTTCATTATATTTCAATAATTTTATTTAAAAAATTTAGCGATTTTTTATTGTTTTTTCATTATATTTCAATAATTTTATTTAAAAAAGGGTGGTTTTTGGCGATTTATAGCTAAATTCAATTATTATTTAAAAAATGTAGCGATTTTTTATTGTTTTTTCATTATATTTCAATAATTTTATTTAATAACGGGTGGTTTTTAGCGATTTACAGCTAAATTTAATTATTAGTTAAGCAATTTAGCGATTTTTTATTGTTTTTTCATTATATTTCAATAATTTTATTTAAAAAAGGGTGGTTTTTAGCGATTTATAGCTAAATTCAATTATTAGTTAAGCAATTTAGCGATTTTTTTATTGTTTTTTCATTTTATTTCAATAATTTTATTTAATAACGGGTGGTTTTTAGCGATTTATAGCTAAATTTAATTATTATTTTTTATTGTTTTTTCATTATATTTCAATAATTTTATTTAAAAAAGGGTGGTTTTTAGCGATTTATAGCTAAATTTAATTATTAGTTAAGCAATTTAGCGATTTTTTATTGTTTTTTCATTATATTTCAATAATTTTATTTAAAAAAGGGTGGTTTTAGGCGATTTATAGCTAAATTCAATTATTATTTAAAAAATGTAGCGATTTTTTATTGTTTTTTCATTATATTTCAATAATTTTATTTAATAACGGGTGGTTTTTAGCGATTTATAGCTAAATTCAATTATTAGTTAAGCAATTTAGCGATTTTTTATTGTTTTTTTCATTTTATTTCAATAATTTTATTTAATAACGGGTGGTTTTTGCGATTTATAGCTAAATTTAATTATTAGTTAAGCAATTTAGCGATTTTTTATTGTTTTTTCATTATATTTCAATAATTTTATTTAAAAAAGGGTGGTTTTAGGCGATTTATAGCTAAATTCAATTATTATTTAAAAAATGTAGCGAATTTTTATTGTTTTTTCATTTTATTTCAATAATTTTATTTAAAAAATTTAGCGATTTTTTATTGTTTTTTCATTATATTTCAATAATTTTATTTAAAAAAGGGTGTTTTTTGACGATTTATAGCTAAATTCAATTACTAGTTAAACAATTTAGCGATTTTTTATTGTTTTTTCATTATATTTCAATAATTTTATTTAATAACGGGTGGTTTTTAGCGATTTATAGCTAAATTCAATTATTAGTTAAGCAATTTAGCGATTTTTTATTGTTTTTTTCATTTTATTTCAATAATTTTATTTAATAACGGGTGGTTTTTAGCGATTTATAGCTAAATTTAATTATTAGTTAAGCAATTTAGCGATTTTTTATTGTTTTTTCATTATATTTCAATAATTTTATTTAAAAAAGGGTGGTTTTAGGCGATTTATAGCTAAATTCAATTATTATTTAAAAAATGTAGCGATTTTTTATTGTTTTTTCATTTTATTTCAATAATTTTATTTAAAAAATTTAGCGATTTTTTATTGTTTTTTCATTATATTTCAATAATTTTATTTAAAAAAGGGTGTTTTTTGGCGATTTATAGCTAAATTCAATTACTAGTTAAACAATTTAGCGATTTTTTATTGTTTTTTCATTATATTTCAATAATTTTATTTAATAACGGGTGGTTTTTAGCGATTTATAGCTAAATTCAATTATTAGTTAAGCAATTTAGCGATTTTTTATTGTTTTTTCATTTTATTTCAATAATTTTATTTAATAACGGGTGGTTTTTAGCGATTTATAGCTAAATTTAATTATTAGTTAAGCAATTTAGCGATTTTTTATTGTTTTTTTCATTATATTTCAATAATTTTATTTAAAAAAGGGTGGTTTTAGGCGATTTATAGCTAAATTCAATTACTAGTTAAACAATTTAGCGATTTTTTATTGTTTTTTCATTATATTTCAATAATTTTATTTAATAACGGGTGGTTTTTAGCGATTTATAGCTAAATTCAATTATTAGTTAAGCAATTTAGCGATTTTTTATTGTTTTTTTCATTTTATTTCAATAATTTTATTTAATAACGGGTGGTTTTTAGCGATTTATAGCTAAATTTAATTATAAGTTAAGCAATTTAGCGATTTTTTATTGTTTTTTCATTATATTTCAATAATTTTATTTAAAAAAGGGTGGTTTTTGGCGATTTATAGCTAAATTCAATTATTATATGAAAAATGTAGCGATTTTTTATTGTTTTTTCATTATATTTCAATATATATATATATATATATATATATTGGCGATTTATAGCTAAATTCAATTATAATTTAAAAAATGTAGCGATTTTTTATTGTTTTTTCATTTTATTTCAATAATTTTATTTAATAACGGGTGGTTTTTAGCGATTTATAGCTAAATTTAATTATAAGTTAAGCAATTTAGCGATTTTTTATTGTTTTTTCATTATATTTCAATAATTTTATTTAAAAAAGGGTGGTTTTTGGCGAAAAATGTAGCGATTTTTTATTGTTTTTTCATTATATTTCAATATATATATATATATATATATATTTTGGCGATTTATAGCTAAATTCAATTATAATTTAAAAAATGTAGCAATTTTTTATTGTTTTTTCATTATATTTCAATATATATATATATATATATATATTTTGGCGATTTATAGCTAAATTCAATTATAATTTAAAAAATGTAGCGATTTTTTATTGTTTTTTCATTTTATTTCAATAATTTTATTTAAAAAATTTAGCGATTTTTTATTGTTTTTTCATTATATTTCAATAATTTTATTTAAAAAAGGGTGGTTTTTGGCGATTTATAGCTAAATTCAATTATTATTTGAAAAATGTAGCGATTTTTTATTGTTTTTTCATTATATTTCAATAATTTTATTTAAAAAATTTAGCGATTTTTTATTGTTTTTTCATTATATTTCAATAATTTTATTTAAAAAAGGGTGTTTTTTGGCGATTTATAGCTAAATTCAATTACTAGTTAAACAATTTAGCGATTTTTTATTGTTTTTTAATTATATTTCAATAATTTTATTTAATAACGGGTGGTTTTTAGCGATTTATAGCTAAATTCAATTATTAGTTAAGCAATTTAGCGATTTTTTATTGTTTTTTCATTTTATTTCAATAATTTTATTTAAAAAATTTAGCGATTTTTTATTGTTTTTTCATTATATTTCAATAATTTTATTTAAAAAAGGGTGGTTTTTGGCGATTTATAGCTAAATTCAATTATTATATGAAAAATGTAGCGATTTTTTATTGTTTTTTCATTTTATTTCAATAATTTTATTTAAAAAATTTAGCGATTTTTTATTGTTTTTTCATTATATTTCAATAATTTTATTTAAAAAAGGGTGGTTTTTGGCGATTTATAGCTAAATTCAATTATTATTTGAAAAATGTAGCGATTTTTTATTGTTTTTTCATTATATTTCAATAATTTTATTTAAAAAAGGGTGTTTTTTGGCGATTTATAGCTAAATTCAATTACTAGTTAAACAATTTAGCGATTTTTTATTGTTTTTTCATTATATTTCAATAATTTTATTTAATAACGGGTGGTTTTTAGCGATTTATAGCTAAATTCAATTATTAGTTAAGCAATTTAGCGATTTTTTATTGTTTTTTCATTATATTTCAATAATTTTATTTAATAACGGGTGGTTTTTAGCGATTTATAGCTAAATTCAATTACTAGTTAAACAATTTAGCGATTTTTTATTGTTTTTTCATTATATTTCAATAATTTTATTTAATAACGGGTGGTTTTTAGCGATTTATAGCTAAATTCAATTATTAGTTAAGCAATTTAGCGATTTTTTATTGTTTTTTCATTATATTTCAATAATTTTATTTAAAAAAGGGTGGTTTTAGGCGATTTATAGCTAAATTCAATTATTATTTAAAAAATGTAGCGATTTTTTATTGTTTTTTTCATTATATTTCAATAATTTTATTTAAAAAAGGGTGGTTTTTGGCGATTTATAGTTAAATTCAATTACGAGTTAAACAATTTAGCGATTTTTTATTGTATTTTCATTATATTTCAATAATTTTATTTAAAAAAGGGTGGTTTTAGGCGATTTATAGCTAAATTCAATTATTATTTAAAAAATGTAGCGATTTTTTATTGTTTTTTCATTATATTTCAATAATTTTATTTAAAAAAGGGTGGTTTTTGGCGATTTATAGCTAAATTCAATTATTATTTAAAAAATGTAGCGATTTTTTATTGTTTTTTCATTATATTTCAATAATTTTATTTAATAACGGGTGGTTTTTGGCGATTTATAGCTAAATTCAATTATTATTTAAAAAATGTAGCGATTTTTTATTGTTTTTTCATTATATTTCAATAATTTTATTTAATAACGGGTGGTTTTTAGCGATTTATAGCTAAATTCAATTATTAGTTAAGCAATTTAGCGATTTTTTATTGTTTTTTCATTATATTTCAATAATTTTATTTAATAACGGGTGGTTTTTAGCGATTTATAGCTAAATTTAATTATTAGTTAAGCAATTTAGCGATTTTTTATTGTTTTTTCATTATATTTCAATAATTTTATTTAAAAAAGGGTGGTTTTAGGCGATTTATAGCTAAATTCAATTATTATTTAAAAAATGTAGCGATTTTTTATTGTTTTTTCATTATATTTCAATAATTTTATTTAAAAAAGGGTGGTTTTTGGCGATTTATAGTTAAATTCAATTACTAGTTAAATAATTTAGCGATTTTTTATTGTTTTTTCATTATATTTCAATAATTTTATTTAAAAAAGGGTGGTTTTAGGCGATTTATAGCTAAATTCAATTATTTTTTAAAAAATGTAGCGATTTTTTATTGTTTTTTCATTATATTTCAATAATTTTATTTAAAAAAGGGTGGTTTTAGGCGATTTATAGCTAAATTCAATTACTAGTTAAACAATTTAGCGATTTTTTATTGTTTTTTCATTATATTTCAATAATTTTATTTAATAACGGGTGGTTTTTAGCGATTTATAGCTAAATTCAATTATTAGTTAAGCAATTTAGCGATTTTTTATTGTTTTTTCATTATATTTCAATAATTTTATTTAATAACGGGTGGTTTTTAGCGATTTATAGCTAAATTCAATTACTAGTTAAACAATTTAGCGATTTGTTATTGTTTTTTCATTATATTTCAATAATTTTATTTAATAACGGGTGGTTTTTAGCGATTTATAGCTAAATTTAATTATTAGTTAAGCAATTTAGCGATTTTTTATTGTTTTTTCATTATATTTCAATAATTTTATTTAAAAAAGGGTGGTTTTAGGCGATTTATAGCTAAATTCAATTATTATTTAAAAAATGTAGCGATTTTTTATTGTTTTTTCATTATATTTCAATAATTTTATTTAAAAAAGGGTGGTTTTTGGCGATTTATAGTTAAATTCAATTACGAGTTAAACAATTTAGCGATTTTTTATTGTATTTTCATTATATTTCAATAATTTTATTTAAAAAAGGGTGGTTTTAGGCGATTTATAGCTAAATTCAATTATTATTTAAAAAATGTAGCGATTTTTTATTGTTTTTTCATTATATTTCAATAATTTTATTTAAAAAAGGGTGGTTTTTGGCGATTTATAGCTAAATTCAATTATTATTTAAAAAATGTAGCGATTTTTTATTGTTTTTTCATTATATTTCAATAATTTTATTTAATAACGGGTGGTTTTTAGCGATTTATAGCTAAATTCAATTACTAGTTAAACAATTTAGCGAATTTTATTGTTTTTTCATTATATTTCAATAATTTTATTTAATAACGGGTGGTTTTTAGCGATTTATAGCTAAATTCAATTATTAGTTAAGCAATTTAGCGATTTTTTATTGTTTTTTCATTATATTTCAATAATTTTATTTAATAACGGGTGGTTTTTAGCGATTTATAGCTAAATTTAATTATTAGTTAAGCAATTTAGCGATTTTTTATTGTTTTTTCATTATATTTCAATAATTTTATTTAAAAAAGGGTGGTTTTAGGCGATTTATAGCTAAATTCAATTATTATTTAAAAAATGTAGCGATTTTTTATTGTTTTTTCATTATATTTCAATAATTTTATTTAAAAAAGGGTGGTTTTTGGCGATTTATAGTTAAATTCAATTACTAGTTAAGCAATTTAGCGATTTTTTATTGTTTTTTCATTATATTTCAATAATTTTTTTTAAAAAAGGGTGGTTTTAGGCGATTTATAGCTAAATTCAATTATTTTTTAAAAAATGTAGCGATTTTTTATTGTTTTTTCATTATATTTCAATAATTTTATTTAAAAAAGGGTGGTTTTTGGCGATTTATAGCTAAATTCAATTACTAGTTAAACAATCTAGCGATTTTTTATTGTTTTTTCATTATATTTCAATAATTTTATTTAATAACGGGTGGTTTTTAGCGATTTATAGCTAAATTCAATTATTAGTTAAGCAATTTAGCGATTTTTTATTGTTTTTTCATTATATTTCAATAATTTTATTTAAAAAAGGGTGTTTTTTTTGGCGATTTATAGCTAAATTCAATTACTAGTTAAACAATTTAGCGATTTTTTATTGTTTTTTCATTATATTTCAATAATTTTATTTAATAACGGGTGGTTTTTAGCGATTTATAGCTAAATTCAATTATTAGTTAGCAAATTTAGCGATTTTTTATTGTTTTTTCATTTTATTTCAATAATTTTATTTAATAACGGGTGGTTTTTAGCGATTTATAGTTAAATTTAATTATTAGTTAAGCAATTTAGCGATTTTTTATTGTTTTTTCATTATATTTCAATAATTTTATTTAAAAAAGGGTGGTTTTAGGCGATTTATAGCTAAATTCAATTATTATTTAAAAAATGTAGCGATTTTTTATTGTTTTTTCATTATATTTCAATAATTTTATTTAAAAAAGGGTGGTTTTTGGCGATTTATAGCTAAATTCAATTACTAGTTAAACAATTTAGCGATTTTTTATTGTTTTTTCATTATATTTCAATAATTTTATTTAAAAAAGGGTGGTTTTTGGCGATTTATAGCTAAATTCAATTATTAGTTAAGCAATTTAGCGATTTTTTATTGTTTTTTCATTATATTTCAATAATTTTATTTAAAAAAGGGTGGTTTTTGGCGATTTATAGCTAAATTCAATTATTATTTAAAAAATGTAGCGATTTTTTATTGTTTTTTCATTATATTTCAATAATTTTATTTAAAAAATTTAGTGATTTTTTATTGTTTTTCATTATATTTCAATAATTTTATTAAAAAAAAGGGTGGTTTTTAGCGATTTATAGCTAAATTCAATTATTTAGCGATTTTTTTTTATTATATTTCAATAATTTTATTTAAAAAAGGGGGGTTTTTAGCGATTTATAGCTAAATTCAATTATTATTTAAAAAATTTTGCGATTTTTATTGTTTTTTCATTATATTTCAATAATTTTATTTAAAAAAGGGTGGTTTTAGGCGATTTATAGCTAAATTCAATTATTATTTAAAAAATTTAGCGATTTTTTATTGTTTTTTCATTATATTTCAATAATTTTATTTAAAAAAGGGTGGTTTTTGGCGATTTATAGCTAAATTCAATTACTAGTTAAACAATTCAGCGATTTTTTATTGTTTTTTCATTATATTTCAATAATTTTTTTTAATAACGGGTGGTTTTTAGCGATTTATAGCTAAATTCAATTATTAGTTAAGCAATTTAGCGATTTTTTATTGTTTTTTCATTATATTTCAATAATTTTATTTAAAAAAGGGTGGTTTTTGGCGATTTATAGCTAAATTCAATTATTATTTAAAAAATGTAGCGATTTTTTATTGTTTTTTCATTATATTTCAATAATTTTATTTAAAAAATTTAGTGATTTTTTATTGTTTTTCATTATATTTCAATAATTTTATTAAAAAAAAGGGTGGTTTTTAGCGATTTATAGCTAAATTCAATTATTTAGCGATTTTTTTTTATTATATTTCAATAATTTTATTTAAAAAAGGGGGGTTTTTAGCGATTTATAGCTAAATTCAATTATTATTTAAAAAATTTTGCGATTTTTATTGTTTTTTCATTATATTTCAATAATTTTATTTAAAAATGAGTGGTTTTAGGCGATTTATAGCTAAATTCAATTATTATTTAAAAAATGTAGCGATTTTTTATTGTTTTTTCATTATATTTCAATAATTTTATTTAAAAAATTTAGCGATTTTTTATTGTTTTTTCATTATATTTCAATAATTTTATTTAAAAAATTGTGTTTTTTGGCGATTTATAGCTAAATTCAATTACTAGTTTTTTCATTATATTTCAATAATTTTATTTAATAACGGGTGGTTTTTAGCGATTTATAGCTAAATTCAATTATTAGTTAAGCAATTTAGCGATTTTTTATTGTTTTTTCATTATATTTCAATAATTTTATTTAAAAAATTTAGTGATTTTTTATTGTTTTTCATTATATTTCAATAATTTTATTAAAAAAGGGTGGTTTTTAGCGATTTATAGCTAAATTCAATTATTTAGCGATTTTTTTTATTATATTTCAATAATTTTATTTAAAAAAGGGTGGTTTTTGGCGATTTATAGTTAAATTCAATTACTAGTTAAGCAATTTAGCGATTTTTTATTGTTTTTTCATTATATTTCAATAATTTTATTTAAAAAAGGGTGGTTTTAGGCGATTTATAGCTAAATTCAATTATTATTTGAAAAATGTAGCGATTTTTTATTGTTTTTTCATTATATTTCAATAATTTTATTTAAAAAATTTAGCGATTTTTTATTGTTTTTTCATTATATTTCAATAATTTTATTTAAAAAAGGGTGTTTTTTGGCGATTTATAGCTAAATTCAATTACTAGTTAAACAATTTAGCGATTTTTTGTTGTTTTTTCATTATATTTCAATAATTTTATTTAATAACGGGTGGTTTTCAGCGATTTATAGCTAAATTCAATTATTAGATAAGCAATTTAGCGATTTTTTATTGTTTTTTCATTTTATTTCAATAATTTTATTTAATAACGGGTGGTTTTTAGCGATTTATAGCTAAATTTAATTATTAGTTAAGCAATTTAGCGATTTTTTATTGTTTTTTCATTATATTTCAATAATTTTATTTAAAAAAGGGTGGTTTTTGGCGATTTATAGCTAAATTCAATTATTATTTAAAAAATGTAGCGATTTTTTATTGTTTTTTCATTTTATTTCAATAATTTTATTTAAAAAAGGGTGGTTTTTGGCGATTTATAGCTAAATTCAATTATTATTTGAAAAATGTAGCGATTTTTTATTGTTTTTTCATTTTATTTCAATAATTTTATTTAAAAAAGGGTGGTTTTTGGCGATTTATAGCTAAATTCAATTATTATTTGAAAAATGTGGCGATTTTTTATTGTTTTTTCATTATATTTCAATAATTTTATTTAAAAAATTTAGCGATTTTTTATTGTTTTTTCATTATATTTCAATAATTTTATTTAAAAAAGGGTGTTTTTTTTGGCGATTTATAGCTAAATTCAATTACTAGTTAAGCAATTTAGCGATTTTTTATTGTTTTTTCATTATATTTCAATAATTTTATTTAATAACGGGTGGTTTTTAGCGATTTATAGCTAAATTTAATTATTAGTTAAGCAATTTAGCGATTTTTTATTGTTTTTTCATTATATTTCAATAATTTTATTTAAAAAAGGATGGTTTTAGGCGATTTATAGCTAAATTCAATTATTATTTAAAAAATGTAGCGATTTTTTATTGTTTTTTCATTATATTTCAATAATTTTATTTAAAAAAGGGTGGTTTTAGGCGATTTATAGCTAAATTCAATTATTATTTGAAAAATGTAGCGATTTTTTATTGTTTTTTCATTTTATTTCAATAATTTTATTTAAAAAAGGGTGGTTTTTGGCGATTTATAGCTAAATTCAATTATTATTTGAAAAATGTGGCGATTTTTTATTGTTTTTTCATTATATTTCAATAATTTTATTTAAAAAATTTAGCGATTTTTTATTGTTTTTTCATTATATTTCAATAATTTTATTTAAAAAAGGGTGTTTTTTTTGGCGATTTATAGCTAAATTCAATTACTAGTTAAGCAATTTAGCGATTTTTTATTGTTTTTTCATTATATTTCAATAATTTTATTTAATAACGGGTGGTTTTTAGCGATTTATAGCTAAATTTAATTATTAGTTAAGCAATTTAGCGATTTTTTATTGTTTTTTCATTATATTTCAATAATTTTATTTAAAAAAGGGTGGTTTTAGGCGATTTATAGCTAAATTCAATTATTATTTAAAAAATGTAGCGATTTTTTATTGTTTTTTCATTATATTTCAATAATTTTATTTAATAACGGGTGGTTTTTAGCGATTTATAGCTAAATTCAATTATTAGTTAAGCAATTTAGCGATTTTTTATTGTTTTTTCATTATATTTCAATAATTTTATTTAATAACGGGTGGTTTTTAGCGATTTATAGCTAAATTCAATTACTAGTTAAACAATTTAGCGATTTTTTATTGTTTTTTCATTATATTTCAATAATTTTATTTAATAACGGGTGGTTTTTAGCGATTTATAGCTAAATTCAATTATTAGTTAAGCAATTTAGCGATTTTTTATTGTTTTTTCATTATATTTCAATAATTTTATTTAAAAAAGGGTGGTTTTAGGCGATTTATAGCTAAATTCAATTATTATTTAAAAAATGTAGCGATTTTTTATTGTTTTTTCATTATATTTCAATAATTTTATTTAAAAAAGGGTGGTTTTTGGCGATTTATAGTTAAATTCAATTACGAGTTAAACAATTTAGCGATTTTTTATTGTATTTTCATTATATTTCAATAATTTTATTTAAAAAAGGGTGGTTTTAGGCGATTTATAGCTAAATTCAATTATTATTTAAAAAATGTAGCGATTTTTTATTGTTTTTTCATTATATTTCAATAATTTTATTTAAAAAAGGGTGGTTTTTGGCGATTTATAGCTAAATTCAATTATTATTTAAAAAATGTAGCGATTTTTTATTGTTTTTTCATTATATTTCAATAATTTTATTTAATAACGGGTGGTTTTTAGCGATTTATAGCTAAATTCAATTACTAGTTAAACAATTTAGCGAATTTTATTGTTTTTTCATTATATTTCAATAATTTTATTTAATAACGGGTGGTTTTTAGCGATTTATAGCTAAATTCAATTATTAGTTAAGCAATTTAGCGATTTTTTATTGTTTTTTCATTATATTTCAATAATTTTATTTAAAAAAGGGTGGTTTTAGGCGATTTATAGCTAAATTCAATTATTATTTAAAAAATGTAGCGATTTTTTATTGTTTTTTTCATTATATTTCAATAATTTTATTTAAAAAAGGGTGGTTTTTGGCGATTTATAGTTAAATTCAATTACTAGTTAAATAATTTAGCGATTTTTTATTGTTTTTTCATTATATTTCAATAATTTTATTTAAAAAAGGGTGGTTTTAGGCGATTTATAGCTAAATTCAATTATTTTTTAAAAAATGTAGCGATTTTTTATTGTTTTTTCATTATATTTCAATAATTTTATTTAAAAAAGGGTGGTTTTAGGCGATTTATAGCTAAATTCAATTACTAGTTAAACAATTTAGCGATTTTTTATTGTTTTTTCATTATATTTCAATAATTTTATTTAATAACGGGTGGTTTTTAGCGATTTATAGCTAAATTCAATTATTAGTTAAGCAATTTAGCGATTTTTTATTGTTTTTTCATTATATTTCAATAATTTTATTTAATAACGGGTGGTTTTTAGCGATTTATAGCTAAATTCAATTACTAGTTAAACAATTTAGCGATTTTTTATTGTTTTTTCATTATATTTCAATAATTTTATTTAATAACGGGTGGTTTTTAGCGATTTATAGCTAAATTTAATTATTAGTTAAGCAATTTAGCGATTTTTTATTGTTTTTTCATTATATTTCAATAATTTTATTTAAAAAAGGGTGGTTTTAGGCGATTTATAGCTAAATTCAATTATTATTTAAAAAATGTAGCGATTTTTTATTGTTTTTTCATTATATTTCAATAATTTTATTTAAAAAAGGGTGGTTTTTGGCGATTTATAGTTAAATTCAATTACGAGTTAAACAATTTAGCGATTTTTTATTGTATTTTCATTATATTTCAATAATTTTATTTAAAAAAGGGTGGTTTTAGGCGATTTATAGCTAAATTCAATTAATATTTAAAAAATGTAGCGATTTTTTATTGTTTTTTCATTATATTTCAATAATTTTATTTAAAAAAGGGTGGTTTTTGGCGATTTATAGCTAAATTCAATTATTATTTAAAAAATGTAGCGATTTTTTATTGTTTTTTTCATTATATTTCAATAATTTTATTTAATAACGGGTGGTTTTTAGCGATTTATAGCTAAATTCAATTACTAGTTAAACAATTTAGCGAATTTTATTGTTTTTTCATTATATTTCAATAATTTTATTTAATAACGGGTGGTTTTTAGCGATTTATAGCTAAATTCAATTATTAGTTAAGCAATTTAGCGATTTTTTATTGTTTTTTCATTATATTTCAATAATTTTATTTAATAACGGGTGGTTTTTAGCGATTTATAGCTAAATTTAATTATTAGTTAAGCAATTTAGCGATTTTTTATTGTTTTTTCATTATATTTCAATAATTTTATTTAAAAAAGGGTGGTTTTAGGCGATTTATAGCTAAATTCAATTATTATTTAAAAAATGTAGCGATTTTTTATTGTTTTTTCATTATATTTCAATAATTTTATTTAAAAAAGGGTGGTTTTTGGCGATTTATAGTTAAATTCAATTACTAGTTAAGCAATTTAGCGATTTTTTATTGTTTTTTCATTATATTTCAATAATTTTTTTTAAAAAAGGGTGGTTTTAGGCGATTTATAGCTAAATTCAATTATTTTTTAAAAAATGTAGCGATTTTTTATTGTTTTTTCATTATATTTCAATAATTTTATTTAAAAAAGGGTGGTTTTTGGCGATTTATAGCTAAATTCAATTACTAGTTAAACAATCTAGCGATTTTTTATTGTTTTTTCATTATATTTCAATAATTTTATTTAATAACGGGTGGTTTTTAGCGATTTATAGCTAAATTCAATTATTAGTTAAGCAATTTAGCGATTTTTTATTGTTTTTTCATTATATTTCAATAATTTTATTTAAAAAAGGGTGTTTTTTTTGGCGATTTATAGCTAAATTCAATTACTAGTTAAACAATTTAGCGATTTTTTATTGTTTTTTCATTATATTTCAATAATTTTATTTAATAACGGGTGGTTTTTAGCGATTTATAGCTAAATTCAATTATTAGTTAAGCAATTTAGCGATTTTTTATTGTTTTTTCATTATATTTCAATAATTTTATTTAATAACGGGTGGTTTTTAGCGATTTATAGCTAAATTCAATTATTAGTTAAGCAATTTAGCGATTTTTTATTGTTTTTTCATTATATTTCAATAATTTTATTTAATAACGGGTGGTTTTTAGCGATTTATAGCTAAATTCAATTACTAGTTAAACAATTTAGCGATTTTTTATTGTTTTTTCATTATATTTCAATAATTTTATTTAATAACGGATGGTTTTTAGCGATTTATAGCTAAATTTAATTATTAGTTAAGCAATTTAGCGATTTTTTATTGTTTTTTCATTATATTTCAATAATTTTATTTAAAAAAGGGTGGTTTTAGGCGATTTATAGCTAAATTCAATTATTATTTAAAAAATGTAGCGATTTTTTATTGTTTTTTCATTATATTTCAATAATTTTATTTAAAAAAGGGTGGTTTTTGGCGATTTATAGTTAAATTCAATTACTAGTTAAACAATTTAGCGATTTTTTATTGTTTTTTCATTATATTTCAATAATTTTATTTAAAAAAGGGTGGTTTTAGGCGATTTATAGCTAAATTCAATTATTTTTTAAAAAATGTAGCGATTTTTTATTGTTTTTTCATTATATTTCAATAATTTTATTTAAAAAAGGGTGGTTTTTGGCGATTTATAGCTAAATTCAATTACTAGTTAAACAATTTAGCGATTTTTTATTGTTTTTTCATTATATTTCAATAATTTTATTTAATAACGGGTGGTTTTTAGCGATTTATAGCTAAATTCAATTATGAGTTAAGCAATTTAGCGATTTTTTATTGTTTTTTCATTATATTTCAATAATTTTATTTAAAAAAGGGTGTTTTTTTGGCGATTTATAGCTAAATTCAATTACTAGTTAAACAATTTAGCGATTTTTTATTGTTTTTTCATTATATTTCAATAATTTTATTTAATAACGGGTGGTTTTTAGCGATTTATAGCTAAATTCAATTATTAGTTAAGCAATTTAGCGATTTTTTATTGTTTTTTCATTATATTTCAATAATTTTATTTAATAACGGGTGGTTTTTAGCGATTTATAGCTAAATTCAATTACTAGTTAAAAAATTTAGCGATTTTTTATTGTTTTTTCATTATATTTCAATAATTTTATTTAATAACGGGTGGTTTTTAGCGATTTATAGCTAAATTCAATTATTAGTTAAGCAATTTAGCGATTTTTTATGGTTTTTTCATTATATTTCAATAATTTTATTTAATAACGGGTGGTTTTTAGCGATTTATAGCTAAATTCAATTACTAGTTAAACAATTTAGCGATTTTTTATTGTTTTTTCATTATATTTCAATAATTTTATTTAATAACGGGTGGTTTTTAGCGATTTATAGCTAAATTTAATTATTAGTTAAGCAATTTAGCGATTTTTTATTGTTTTTTCATTTTATTTCAATAATTTTATTTAAAAAAGGGTGGTTTTAGGCGATTTATAGCTAAATTCAATTATTATTTAAAAAATGTAGCGATTTTTTATTGTTTTTTCATTATATTTCAATAATTTTTTTTAAAAAAGGGTGGTTTTTGGCGATTTATAGTTAAATTCAATTACTAGTTAAACAATTTAGCGATTTTTTATTGTTTTTTCATTATATTTCAATAATTTTATTTAAAAAAGGGTGGTTTTAGGCGATTTATAGCTAAATTCAATTATTTTTTAAAAAATGTAGCGATTTTTTATTGTTTTTTCATTATATTTCAATAATTTTATTTAAAAAAGGGTGGTTTTTGGCGATTTATAGCTAAATTCAATTACTAGTTAAACAATTTAGCGATTTTTTATTGTTTTTTCATTATATTTCAATAATTTTATTTAATAACGGGTGGTTTTTAGCGATTTATAGCTAAATTCAATTATTAGTTAAGCAATTTAGCGATTTTTTATTGTTTTTTCATTATATTTCAATAATTTTATTTAAAAAAGGGTGTTTTTTTTTGGCGATTTATAGCTAAATTCAATTACTAGTTAAACAATTTAGCGATTTTTTATTGTTTTTTCATTATATTTCAATAATTTTATTTAATAACGGGTGGTTTTTAGCGATTTATAGCTAAATTCAATTATTAGTTAAGCAATTTAGCGATTTTTTATTGTTTTTTCATTATATTTCAATAATTTTATTTAATAACGGGTGGTTTTTAGCGATTTATAGCTAAATTCAATTACTAGTTAAACAATTTAGCGATTTTTTATTGTTTTTTCATTATATTTCAATAATTGTATTTAATAACGGGTGGTTTTTAGCGATTTATAGCTAAATTCAATTATTAGTTAAGCAATTTAGCGATTTTTTATTGTTTTTTCATTATATTTCAATAATTTTATTTAATAACGGGTGGTTTTTAGCGATTTATAGCTAAATTCAATTACTAGTTAAACAATTTAGCGATTTTTTATTGTTTTTTCATTATATTTCAATAATTTTATTTAATAACGGGTGGTTTTTAGCGATTTATAGCTAAATTTAATTATTAGTTAAGCAATTTAGCGATTTTTTATTGTTTTTTCATTATATTTCAATAATTTTATTTAAAAAAGGGTGGTTTTAGGCGATTTATAGCTAAATTCAATTATTATTTAAAAAATGTAGCGATTTTTTATTGTTTTTTCATTATATTTCAATAATTTTATTTAAAAAAGGGTGGTTTTTGGCGATTTATAGTTAAATTCAATTACTAGTTAAACAATTTAGCGATTTTTTATTGTTTTTTCATTATATTTCAATAAGTTTATTTAAAAAAGGGTGGTTTTAGGCGATTTATAGCTAAATTCAATTATTATTTAAAAAATGTAGCGATTTTTTATTGTTTTTTCATTATATTTCAATAATTTTATTTAAAAAAGGGTGGTTTTTGGCGATTTATAGCTAAATTCAATTATTATTTAAAAAATGTAGCGATTTTTTATTGTTTTTTCATTATATTTCAATAATTTTATTTAATAACGGGTGGTTTTTAGCGATTTATAGCTAAATTCAATTACTAGTTAAACAATTTAGCGATTTTTTATTGTTTTTTCATTATATTTCAATAATTTTATTTAATAACGGGTGGTTTTTAGCGATTTATAGCTAAATTCAATTATTAGTTAAGCAATTTAGCGATTTTTTATTGTTTTTTCATTATATTTCAATAATTTTATTTAATAACGGGTGGTTTTTAGCGATTTATAGCTAAATTCAATTACTAGTTAAACAATTTAGCGATTTTTTATTGTTTTTTCATTATATTTCAATAATTTTATTGAATAACGGGTGGTTTTTAGCGATTTATAGCTAAATTCAATTATTAGTTAAGCAATTTAGCGATTTTTTATTGTTTTTTCATTATATTTCAATAATTTTATTTAATAACGGGTGGTTTTTAGCGATTTATAGCTAAATTCAATTACTAGTTAAACAATTTAGCGATTTTTTATTGTTTTTTCATTATATTTCAATAATTTTATTTAATAACGGGTGGTTTTTAGCGATTTATAGCTAAATTTAATTATTAGTTAAGCAATTTAGCGATTTTTTATTGTTTTTTCATTATATTTCAATAATTTTATTTAAAAAAGGGTGGTTTTAGGCGATTTATAGCTAAATTCAATTATTATTTAAAAAATGTAGCGATTTTTTATTGTTTTTTCATTATATTTCAATAATTTTATTTAAAAAAGGGTGGTTTTTGGCGATTTATAGTTAAATTCAATTACTAGTTAAACAATGTAGCGATTTTTTATTGTTTTTTCATTATATTTCAATAATTTTATTTAATAACGGGTGGTTTTTAGCGATTTATAGCTAAATTCAATTACTAGTTAAACAATTTAGCGATTTTTTATTGTTTTTTCATTATATTTCAATAATTTTATTTAATAACGGGTGGTTTTTAGCGATTTATAGCTAAATTCAATTATTAGTTAAGCAATTTAGCGATTTTTTATTGTTTTTTCATTATATTTCAATAATTTTATTTAATAACGGGTGGTTTTTAGCGATTTATAGCTAAATTCAATTACTAGTTAAACAATTTAGCGATTTTTTATTGTTTTTTCATTATATTTCAATAATTTTATTTAATAACGGGTGGTTTTTAGCGATTTATAGCTAAATTTAATTATTAGTTAAGCAATTTAGCTATTTTGTATTGTTTTTTCATCATATTTCAATAATTTTATTTAAAAAAGGGTGGTTTTAGGCGATTTATAGCTAAATGCAATTATTATTTAAAAAATGTAGCGATTTTTTATTGTTTTTTCATTATATTTCAATAATTTTATTTAAAAAAGGGTGGTTTTTGGCGATTTATAGTTAAATTCAATTACTAGTTAAACAATTTAGCGATTTTTTATTGTTTTTTCATTATATTTCAATAATTTTATTTAAAAAAGGGTGGTTTTAGGCGATTTATAGCTAAATTCAATTATTATTTAAAAAATGTAGCGATTTTTTATTGTTTTTTCATTATATTTCAATAATTTTATTTAAAAA
Source organism: Pollenia angustigena (assembly GCA_930367215.1). Classification (NCBI taxonomy): domain Eukaryota; kingdom Metazoa; phylum Arthropoda; class Insecta; order Diptera; family Polleniidae; genus Pollenia; species Pollenia angustigena. The sequence goes on along the minus strand of OV884058.1, from coordinate 215,678,839 downwards.
AGGGTGGTTTTAGGCGATTTATAGCTAAATTCAATTATTTTTTAAAAAATGTAGCGATTTTTTATTGTTTTTTTCATTATATTTCAATAATTTTATTTAAAAAAGGGTGGTTTTTGGCGATTTATAGTTAAATTCAATTACTAGTTAAACAATTTAGCGATTTTTTATTGTTTTTTCATTATATTTCAATAATTTTATTAAAAAAAAGGGTGGTTTTAGGCGATTTATAGCTAAATTCAATTATTATTTAAAAAATGTAGCGATTTTTTATTGTTTTTTCATTATATTTCAATAATTTTATTTAAAAAAGGGTGGTTTTAGGCGATTAATAGCTAAATTCAATTATTATTTAAAAAATGTAGCGATTTTTTATTGTTTTTTTCATTATATTTCAATAATTTTATTTAAAAAAGGGTGGTTTTTGGCGATTTATAGCTAAATTCAATTATTATTTAAAAAATGTAGCGATTTTTTATTGTTTTTTCATTATATTTCAATAATTTTATTTAAAAAATTTAGTGATTTTTTATTGTTTTTCATTATATTTCAATAATTTTATTAAAAAAAGGGGGGTTTTTAGCGATTTATAGCTAAATTCAATTATTATTTAAAAAATTTTGCGATTTTTATTGTTTTTTCATTATATTTCAATAATTTTATTAAAAAACTGGTGGTTTTAAGCGATTTATAGCTAACTTCAATTATTTAGCGATTTTTTTTTATTGTTTTTTTTTATTATATTTCAATAATTTTATTTAAAAAGGGTGGTTTTAAGCGATTTATAGCTAAATTCAATTATTATTTAAAAATTTTTGCGATTTTTATTGTTTTTTCATTATATTTCAATAATTTTATTTAAAAATGAGTGGTTTTTAGCGATTTATAGCTAAATTCAATTATTAGTTAAGCAATTTAGCGATTTTTATTGTTTTTTCAATATATTTCAATAATTTTATTTAAAAATGAGTGGTTTTAGGCGATTTATAGCTAAATTCAATTATTTTTTTAAAAATTTTGCGATTTTTTTGTTTTTTCATTATATTTCAATAACTTTATTTAAAAAAGGGTAGTTTTTTTGGCGACTTATAGCTAAATTCAATTATTATTTAAAAAATTTTGCGATTTTTATTGTTTTTTCATTATATTTCAATAACTTTATTTAAAAAAGGGCAGTTTTTGGCGACTTATAGCTAAATTCAATTATTATTTAAAAATTTAGCGATTTTTTATTGTTTTTTTCATTATATTTCAATAATTTTATTTAAAAAAGGGGGGTTTTTGGCGTTTTATAGCTAAATTCAATTATTATTTGAAAAATGTAGCGATTTTTTATTGTTTTTTCATTATATTTCAATAATTTTATATAAAAAAGGGTGGTTTTTGGCGATTTATAGCTAAATTCAATTATTAGTTAAGCAATTTAGCGATTTTTATTGTTTTTTCATTATATTTCAATAATTTTATTTAATAATGGGTGGTTTTTAGCGATTTATAGCTAAATTCAATTATTAGTTAAGCAATTTAGCGATTTTTATTGTTTTTTTCAATATATTTCAATAATTTTATTTAAAAATGAGTGGTTTTAGGCGATTTATAGCTAAATTCAATTATTTTTTTAAAAATTTTGCGATTTTTTATTGTTTTTTCATTATATTTCAATAACTTTATTTAAAAAAGGGCAGTTTTTGGCGACTTATAGCTAAATTCAATTATTATTTAAAAATTTAGCGATTTTTATTGTTTTTTCAATATATTTCAATAATTTTATTTAAAAATGAGTGGTTTTAGGCGATTTATGGCTAAATTCAATAATTTTTTAAAAAGTTTGCGATTATTTATTGTTTTTTTCATTATATTTCAATAACTTTATTTAAAAAAGGGTGGTTTTTGGCGATTTATAGCTAAATTCAATTATTATTTGAAAAATGTAGCGATTTTTTATTGTTTTTTCATTATATTTCAATAATTTTATTTAAAAAAGTGTGGTTTTTGGCGATTTATAGCTAAATTCAATTATTATTTAAAAAAATTTGCGATTTTTATTGTTTTTTCATTATATTTCAATAACTTTATTTAAAAAAGGGTGGTTTTTAGCGATTTATAGCTAAATTCAATTATTATTTAAAAAATCTAGCGATTTTTATTGTTTTTTCATTATATTTCAATAATTTTATTTAAAAAAGTGTGGTTTTTGGCGATTTATAGCTAAATTCAATTATTATTTAAAAAATTTTGCGATTTTTATTGTTTTTTCATTACATTTCAATAATTTTATTTAAAACTGGTGGTTTTTTAGCGATTTATAGCTAAATTCAATTATTAGTTAAACAATTTAGCGATTTTTTATTGTTTTTTCATTATATTTCAATAACTTTATTTAAAAAAGGGTGGTTTTTAGCGATTTGTAGCTAAATTCAATTATTATTTAAAAAATTTAGCGATTTTTATTGTTTTTTCATTATATTTCAATAATTTTATTTAAAAAATGATGAATGAAAAAAAAAATTAAAAACAATACAAAATCGCTAACAATAAACAATCGCTAAATTTTTTAAATAATAATTGAATTTTGCTATAAATCGCCAAAAACCACAATTTTTTGAATAAAATTATTGAAATATAATGAAAAAACAATAAAAATCGCTAAATTTTTTAAATAATAATTGAATTTAGCTACAAATCGCTAAAAACCACCCTTTTTTAAATAAAGTTATTGAAATATAATGAAAAAAACAATAAAAAAATCGCTAAATTGTTTAACTAATAATTGCATTTAGCTATAAATCGTCAAAAACCACCCGTTATTAAATAAAATTATTGAAATATAATGAAAAAAACAATAAAAAATCGCAAAATTTTTTAAATAATAATTGAATTTAGCTATAAGTCGCTAAAAACCACCCTTTTTTAAATAAAATTATTGAAATATAATGAAAAAACAATAAAAAATCGCTAAATTGTTTAACTAATAATTGAATTTAGCTAGAAATCGCTAAAAACCACCAGTTTTAAATAAAATTATTGAAATATAATGAAAAAAACAATAAAAATCGCTAAATTTTTTAAATAATAATTGAATTTAGCTACAAATCGCTAAAAACCACCCTTTTTTAAATAAAGTTATTGAAATATAATGAAAAAAAAATAAAAAAATCGCTAAATTGTTTAACTAATAATTGCATTTAGCTATAAATCGTCAAAAACCACCCGTTATTAAATAAAATTATTGAAATATAATGGAAAAAACAATAAAAAAATCGCTAAATTTTTTAAATAATAATTGAATTTAGCTATAAATCGCTAAAAACCACCCTTTTTTTAAATAAAATTATTGAAATATAATGAAAAAACAATAAAAAATCGCTACATTTTTTAAATAATAATTGAATTTAGCTATAAATCGCCAAAAACCACCCTTTTTTTAAATAAAATTATTGAAAAATAATGAAAAAACAATAAAAAATCGCTAAATTGTTTAACTAATAATTGAATTTAGCTATAAATCGCTAAAAACCACCCGTTATTAGATAAAAATTATTGAAATAAAATGAAACAAACAATAAAAAATCGCTAAAATTTTAAATAATAATTGAATTTAGCTATAAATCGCCAAAAACCACCCTTTTTTTAAATAAAATTATTGAAATATAATGAAAAAACAATAAAAATCGCTAAATTGTTTAACTAATAATTGAATTTAGCTAAAAATCGCCAAAAACCACCCTTTTTTAAATAAAATTATTGAAATATAATGAAAAAAACAATAAAAAATCGCTAAATTGTTTAACTAATAATTGAATTTAGCTATAAGTCGCTAAAAATCACCCGTTATTAAATAAAATTATTGAAATATAATGAAAAAACAATAAAAAAATCGCTAAATTGTTTTAAAATAATAATTCAATTTAGCTATAAATCGCTAAAAACCACCCTTTTGAAATATATTTATAAGATAATAATTGAATTTAGCTATAAATCGCTAAAACCACCCTTTTTTAATTAAAATTATTGAAATATAATAAAACAAACAATAAAAAATCGCTTAAATTTTTTAAATAATAATATAAATCGCCAAAAACCACCCTTTTTTAAATAAAATTATTGAAAAATAATGAAAAAAACAATAAAAAATCGCTAAATTGTTTAACTAATAATTGAATTTAGCTATAAATCGCTAAAAACCACCCGTTATTAAATAAAATTATTGAAATATAATGAAAAAAACAATAAAAAATCGCTAAATTGTTTAACTAGTAATTGAATTTAGCTATAAATCGCCAAAAACCACGCTTTTTTAAATAAAATTATTGAAATATAATGAAACACACAATAAAAAATCGCTAATTTTTTTTAAATAATAATTGAATTTAGCTATAAATCGCTAAAAACCACCCGTTATTAAATAAAATTTTTGAAATATAATGAAAAAACAATAAAAAATCGCTAAATTGTTTAACTAGTAATTGAATTTAGCTATAAATCACCAAAAAACACCCTTTTTTAAATAAAATTATTAAAATATAATGAAACAAACAATAAAAAATCGCAAAATTTTTAAAATAATAATTGAATTTAGCTATAAATCACCAAAAACCACCCTTGTTTAAATAAAATTATTGAAATATAATGAAAAAACAATAAAACTATAAGGAAAAAACAATAAACAATCGCTAAATTTTTTAAATAATAATTGAATTTTGCTATAAATCGCCAAAAACCACAATTTTTTGAATAAAATTATTGAATTATAATGAAACACACAATAAAAAATCGCTAAATTTTTTAAATAATAATTGAATTTAGCTATAAATCACCAAAAACCACCCTTTTTTAAATAAAATTATTGAAATATAATGAAACAAACAAAAAAAAATCGCTAATTTTTAAAATAATTAATGAATTTAGCTATAAATCACCAAAAACCACCCTTTTTTAAATAAAATTATTGAAATATAATGAAAAAACAATAAAAATATAAGGAAAAAACAATAAACAATCGCTAAATTTTTTAAATAATAATTGAATTTTGCTATAAATCGCCAAAAACCACAATTTTTTAAATAGGATTATTGAAATATAATGAAAAAACAATAAAAAATCGCTAAATTTTTTAAATAATAATTGAATTTTGCTATAAATCGCCAAAAACCACAATTTTTTGAATAAAATTATTGAAATATAATAAAACACACAATAAAAAATCGCTAAATTTTTTAAATAATAATTGAATTTTGCTATAAATCACCAAAAACCACCCTTTTTTAAATAAAATTATTGAAATATAATCAAACAAACAATAAAAAATCACTAAGTTTTTTAAATAATAATTGAATTTAGCTATAAATCGCCAAAAACCACCATTTTTAAATAAAATTATTGAAATATAATGAAAACAACAATAAAAAATCGCAAAATTTTTTTAATAATAATTGAATTTAGCAATAAATCGCTAAAAACCACTCTTTTTTTAAATAAAATTGTTGTTTTTTCATTATATTTCAATAATTTCATTTAAAAAGGATGGTTTTTAGCGATTTATAGCTAAATTCAATTATTATTAAAAAATTTTGCGATGTTTTGTTGTTTTTTTCATTATATTTCAATAATTTTATTTAAAAAAGGGATTTTAGCGATTTATAGCCAAATTCAATTATTATTTAAAAAATTTTGAGATTTTTTATTGTTTGTTTCATTATATTTCAATAATTTTATTTAAAGAAGGGTGGCTTTAGCGATTTATAGCTAAATTTAATTTATATTTAAAAAATTTAGCGAATTTTTACTGTTTTTTTTCATTATATTTTAATAATTTTATTTAAAAGAGGGTGGTTTTAGCGATTTATAGCTAAATTCACTTATTTTTTAAAAAAAAATTTTATTTTTTATTGTTTGTTTTATCATATTTCAATAATTTTATATAAAAAATGTGCTTTTAGCCGTTTATAGCTAAATTCAATTATTATTTAAAAAATTTTGCGATTTTTTATTGTTTGTTTCATTATATTTCGATAATTTTATTTAAAAAGGGTGGTTTTAACGATTTATAGCTAAGTTCAATTATTATTTAAATTATTCATTATTATTCACTCAGCACCGTGCATATTAATTTTACCTTTCTAGGTCCAATACTAACGGAAATTCAAAAAGTACCAGTTAATGAATTACTAAGTACCAAAAAGTTCCCTATTATAGATTCTCATTCACTCAGGACATTGCATGTTTAATTTTATATTTCTAGGTCCAATACTAACGGATATTCAAAAAGTACCAGTTTATGAATTAAAAAGTAACAAAAACTTCCCTCTTATAGATTCTCATCAACTCAGGACATTGCATGATGAATTTTAGGATTCTAGGCTCAATATTAATGGAAATTCAAAAAGTACCAGTTAAAGAACAAAAAAAGTACCAAAAAGCCCTCTTACAGATTCTCATTCACTCAGGACCTTGCATGTTTAATTTTATGTTTCTAAGCCAAATACTAACGGAAATTCAAAAAGTACCAGCTAAAGAACAAAAAAGTACCAAAAACTTCCCGCTTATAGATCCTTATCCACTCCGGGCATTGCATCTTGAATTTAATGTTTCTAAGTCCAATATTAACGGATATTTAAAAAGTACTTGTTTAAGAACTAAAAAGTACCAATAAGCGCTTTTAGAGATTCTCATTCTCTCAGGACCATGCAGGTTTAATTTTATGTTCATAAGACCAATCTTAGCGAAAATTTAAAAAAAGTACCAGTTAAAAAACGAAAAAGTACCAAAAATATCCCTCCAACAGATTGTTATTTACTCAAGACCTTGCATGTTGAACTTTATGATTCTAGGTTCAATATTAATGAAAATTCAAAAAGTACCAGTTAAAGAAAAAAAGTACCAAAAAGCCCTCATACAGATTCCCATTCACTCAAGACCTTGCATGTTTAATTTTATGTTTCTAGGTCCAATACAAACGAAAATTCAAAAAGTACCAGTTAACGAATAAAAAAGTACCGAAAAGATACCTCTAACAGATTCTCATTTACACAGGATCTTGCATGTTTAATTTTATGTTTCTAGGTCCAATACTGACGGAAATTCAAAAAGTAACAGTTAATGAACAAAAAGTACCTAAAAGCCCTCTTACAGATTCTCACTCAGGACCTTGCATGTTTAATTTAATGTTTCTAGGTACAATGCTTACGGATATGCAAAAAGTACCAGTTAACGCATAAAAAAGTTCCAAAAAGTACACTCTTACTGACTCTCATCCACTAGGTCCAATACTAACGGAAATTCAAAAAGTACCAGTTAAAGAACAAAAAAGTACCAAAAAGTTCCGTCATAGATTCTTATCGACTCAGGATATTGCATGTTGAATCTTATGTTTTAAGGTCCAACATTAACGATAATTAAAAAAATACCAGCTGCAGAACCAAACATTTTAGTAAAATTAGAAATTTCCCGTAATTCCTCTTTTGGTACTATTTTTTCCCCCAATTAATGTATAAAAAATTTGAGTACTTTTGTTATGTAAATTTATAATACAAGTTTGACAGTTCAACTACCCTAAAGTTATACAAAATTATGTCGGTTTGCTAATACAGTGGTTATGGTAATACAGTGTTGATATGGACCTCAAAATATAAAATTTTTTTTCGAAAATGTGGCAATATCAATTTTAATATTTTCACTAAAAATGTGAAAATTATACATTTCTTGAGTGTCTATTAATAAAAGGATATGTAATCGTAGTAAGTAAGCAGTAGTCAATTCATAATCAATAAAAATTAAAAAAAAAAATTTTTTTTGAAAAAAATCTCCTGAAATTATGTCGGTCCCCAAAGCAAGCTTTAGACCTATGATTTATTTGGGACCGGTACCCAAAGTATACAAATGACCTTAAAAAAAGCCGTATATCGAAAAACAGACCCCAACACATCGCCATGACATATATATATATATATATATATATATATATATATATATATATATTTAATCCTACGGTTCCATGGAGGAACATAGGGCCACAACAAACTTCTTCCATTCTGATCTGTCTTCTGCCAAATTTTTTATTTCACGCCAGCTTTTTCGAGTTGATTGTATTTCACTTTCAAGCATCCTTCTCCAAGTATGAGATGGCCTTCATGGTCGCCTACTGCCTTGTGGATTCCAGTCAATTGCCATTCGTGCAATATCTTCTTGTGGTCTTCTTAAGATATGACCCAACCAATTCCATTTTCTCTTGAGGATTTCACTTTGAACAGGTATCTGGTTTGTCCTTCTCCACAGCTCAGTGTTTGATATTGTTTCTGGCCAAAAAATGTGAAGGGATTTATTGACAAAAACCTGCAGGCTGTTAATCTGGCGTTGAGAAGTGTTCCAGGATTCACAACCATATAGAAGGGTGGATGTTACATTTGAGGAAAAAAGCCGTAATTTAGTTTTTATTGAGTACTGAGAGGATCTCCATGCGGGCTGTAGAGCTCCAAATACCTGCTTAGCCTTATTTATACGACTTTTGATATCGTCATCAGATCCTCCAGAGGTAGAAATTATGCTTCCTAAGTAACAAAAGCTGCTTACATCTTCTAATTCATTTTCATTTATTTTGAGCTTTGTTGTATTGTTGGTGTTAATTCGCATTACTTTTGTTTTTGCAAAGTTGATCTTTAATCCGACTTTCATTCCCAGTTCATGAATCATGTTGAGTTTGGTCGACATATCCTCAAAGTTATGTGAGAGTAAGCATATGTCGTCTGCAAAGTCCAAATCCTCTAATCTACCCTGTAAGCCCCACGTAATACCTCTTCTCATAGTCGTTACCTGCCGCATCACTGTGTCTAGAACGATATTAAATAGGAGTGGTGATAAAATGCAGCCTTGTCGAACACCAACGTTTATGGGAAGATTTTCACCCAGTTGACCTTCGTGCAAGACTCGACAACAGGCAGTATCATAAAGCTCTTTGATGAGTTCAATTATCTTTTGTTGTTTGCTTAGCCCTATTTTATTCTCACTCTACTTGAATGACCTTCACAATTACCTACCGGGTGGCACAACGATCGCAGGCATCACTATAAAAGTCCTAAAATGATTGATGCATTATATAGCTATTGCAATCAATGGGATTTAAAAACAAGTAAGAGTGCTATATTCCGCTGTGCCGAAACTTATATACCCTTCACCATTGTGCGAGTAGAATAGAGAGCAACTAAATAATTTTTACATATACATATTTACAATACTGACAACTTCATTATTAATGAAATTTAAAAAGCGATTACTGGTAACTATTTTTTTTAAATCGTTTTTAGTTTCTATTTGTTAAAATTATTTCGTTAAATATATGAAATAATAAAGAAGGGTGATAACGAAAATCATATTGGGCATTATGCTAGGGGGGGGGGGGGGGGGGGTAGAGGGACATCACATGGTTAAATCAAGTTCTCTCCTCATAAGGTCCCAGAATATATATACTTTATGGGGTCTAAAATCAATATTGTGGAAATTACAAACGTTATGACAAACTTATATATACCCTTTTCCACCTGAGGTGAAGGGTATAAAAAGAGTAATTTTTGGGATTTCAGTATTTTGATTATAACTCAGCCATTTTTTAACCGATTTGACAGATTTATATACCGACGTGTTTAAGTAGAAATTTGCCAGTTAGTTGGGTTATAAAACTTGGACTCGGGGAGATCTATGGTTCCCGAAAGTTGGGCATTTAAAAAAAATTATAAAAAAATTTAATTTTGGTCATAACTTTTTTGTATCTGAACCGATTTTCCCGAGTTTTTTATAAAATATGTTCTACTAAAAATTTCCGATATTTTGATATATAAGTCATATCCATAGGACATATGGCAGCCCTTAAATTTAGGTTTTTATAACATTTTAAATTTTTTTTGTACGGGAGGTACCACGCCCACTTCTCCAATCCCGCCCACATTTTGTAGGATGGTGTGTATTGGCAACCCAAATGTGTGTACCTAATTTGAAAACTTTGTTGTATTAAAAAAATACAACAACAACAAGGGATTTTTGGAAAAATTTAGAGGTATAAATGTTAAACAACGTAGCCGCTATCATGTCTGGAGGCTCCGGAAAACACATATCAAACGTAAGACGAACAGACGGACGGACGGACGGATATCGTTAAATCAACTTCTCTCCTCATAAGGACCCAGAATATATATATACTTTATAGGGTCGAAGATCAATATTGTAGAAATTACAAACGGAATGACAAACTTATATATACCCTTTTCCACCTGTGGTGAAGGGTATAATAAATCTAAACAAATCAAAAAAATTGATATTCAGAAAAGGAGCAAGGATTAACAACGATATTTCCTGGAAATATGGCGAAAACCAAATTGAGATTGTTAATGAATATAAATATCTAGGAATAATGCTAACCTACAATTTTTCATATAAAAACACTTAACATCTAAACTTTTCTCGTCAAAACGGCGGCAAAATCCGTTATGTGTAATGGTGCCGAAATATGGGGTTCATTAGTTATGAGGAAGTGGAAAAATTATTGAGATACTTCTTAAAGAAGCTGTTCTATCTCCCTCAAAACACTCCTACTTAAATACTTCATTTAGAAACTGGCATTCCTACACTTTATCTAGATACTTTAAGCTTACATATTGGTTACATCAGGAAGGCTGTTTATCTGCCTGAAAATAGGTTACCGCGAGTATAAGCTGAGGAAACTGTGAGACAGTGCGTTTACTGGTACTCACAGTGGCGATCATTGTGTAGAGAAACAGATATCATCATTGATTTTGATACTTGGAGAATAAATCTTTGGACCGATCAAAAACTCGTTTTAAACTCCTTAAAAAATCTACAACACGAGAAATTTATCGCAAGCGCAAAAAATTCTCGCTTTCATGAATTTACAATTGCAATATGACATTCAACCTTATTTTTGCGACCATTTTTATAACGCACTTTGTAAGCTTAATACTAAAAGCCAGAGGAGGGTTACTCAAATTGGAGGTGCGCCCATTTCAAGGAAATAATGTTAACATATGTACATTATATAACTGTAATGAACCGGAAAATACCTTACATTTCTTTGGAAGATGCCCCATATTCTGTAACTATAGTGTGCAATCGTTTAATAACGACTTCCTTCCCCCGATAAGGTTAAAGATCTTTTAAATGGCAAAAGTTTTATGCGCTTATACCCATATATAGTAAATTGTTTAAAGTATCAAAATATTTTCTGAACAGAATACTACTAATTATTAAAATTTTTTGAGCATTTTTAAAGTTTTCTATACTTTTTAATTAAGTTTGATTATAATTACTTTCATCCTTTTTATAGCCAATCAGACACACAACATTATGTTATGTCTTATTATGATTTATTATTTAATTTTAAGCTCTATTTTTGTAATTTAAAACCATTGGCGCATATTCAGAAATCATAACTAAAGTTGTAACTAACAAAACAGAAACTATAAAAAAAGTTCATAGATAGTTATAGTTCTTATTCACAATTCATAACTTACTACGTTAGTTAGTTCTTAGCTGATAAAAGAAATGCAACCATGCATATTGGCATGTACAGACAATTAAATGTCGATAATATTTTGAACGATACATTCTGTAATCAATTAAAAAGCTTATCAAACTATTAAAAACCCATTTTTTGTTCTTTAAAGAATTAACACAAATTTTGCAAAGGTTATTTTTTGGTTATAATCAGCGTTACCGTTGTGATACTAAAGTATCAATTTGACCCTTTTTCGACGGTGTTGATACCTTTTATGACCCATTTTTTAAATTATACTTTTGTATCATTATCACCTATTTTGTGACACTTTTTGACCCTTTTTTGGAAATAGCTCTCACATTTTTTTTGTCAACACTGCGGAACAGAAGTGCTAAACAAATGTTTTCGAAATAAGCATTGCTTGATATGGAACAGACTCAAAGTATAAACTTACAATTCCATGCTTTCTTCTCCTTGATTTTTGATAGTAAAGTACAATTTCCCTAAAAGCAAACATAACTCATATAAATATTTGATTTTTTTTACGGTGGTTTCTTTTTAAAACAAAAAGTTGACATTTTATTAAAAAAATGCAATTTGGTGTTTTGCTCTCTTAAACAGTTGCATGTTTTATTCAAAAAAATTCGACCTTAATAATGGCAAAAGGTATTGAACTTTTCGCCCCATTTTGAATCGACAGTGTTGAGTGCCCTAACAGGAATGAAAACAAGAGGTAAAAATTGCTCAATAAGCGGAAATTCCCAAATATTTGGTAAAAGCGGTATGATAGCAAAGTCTTATATTTATTAAAAATCGTAAAAGCTTTAAAAAATCAGACACTTAGGGTGTGTGTGAAACGGTAGCAAAGTACTCATGGAAGTAAAATTTTGACACTATTGAGGTGAATAAAATTTCACTAGCCCTAGGGGCTAGTATAAATATAATATAATAAATTTTGACATTAGTGTAGAAATTTTTTACAACCACAAAATTATTTTTTTTCATCAAATTTGTTTAAACAAAATAAAAAATAATATGAAAGCAGGACCAGCGGTAAAAAAATTAAAAAGAATTATACAAGATGTAAGTATTTAAATATGTATAAGCTTTTTTGCCCTCACTTTTTGTAAAAATTGTTAAAATATCAGAACGAATTCATCAAATAGTTGGGACGATCTCATTTCCAACAGAATTGAAATGATTATTGGTAAACGTTTGTTTAATTTATTCATTTTCACAAAACTATTAGCAATTGTTTTTTTCATTATGTCAAAATTTTACGTTGTCAAAAATGTTACAATGTCACACAGCACATATGTATATGAAAATTTTCTACCACAAACAAATTTAATTTCACCTAGAACTTTGCTTCCGTTTCACACACACCCTTACAGGAAAAAATCGCTTTAATCGAGAAAATGGTTACAATTCGCGAACGATAGCAAAATTAAAAACAAACACTAACATTTATTTGACATCGCTAAATCGGAAAATAACATAAAAAGTATGATAAAATTAGCTATAATGATAAAGAATAAACTTTTTGTCCGGTGTTTAAAACAGGACAGAGCATTCCATAAAAAAATAAGTTTTGAGCTCTTCCTACCTGATATATTATTTTTTTGTTTGCTTATAAAAAAATTTGGTCTTATTATGTTCATTAAAATGGGAAATAATGCTTATAAAAAACTTGACCCTTTATTTTATTGAAATACCCTTTTTTTGACCCCTTTTTCTGGAAAATCTCTTTTTGTGACCCTTTTCGAAAATTTCCAACAGTAAAGGTGTTATGATACTTGCTATTTTTTGTATTGGATTTTTTTAGGATTGACTGAATGAAACAACAAATGCGAGAAAGAACAAGAAATACAATTTGATAAAATGTAAACAAAACAAACAATATTGCCCACGTTTTTTCCCCACAAAAACCCGTCATAAAAGCTAAAAATCGCAAAAAAAAAGTTAAAAACCGTTTCTTTCGATCAAAAACTAAAAAAATTGGCAACAGTGCTAACAATTAATCTGGAAATGTCAATTTTAAGCTAAACAATTTTATATTTTTTGACAGTCTTAGATTATTTATCGAAAACACATGTATATTTGTTTGACATTTCAAGATTTTTTATGATATAATCATACTCTTTACACTTAGTCAGTTTTCTTATGCAAATATATTTGCACTGTTCTCCAATATAGAAAAAATACAAAAAAAAAAAAACAAGTTAGAGTGCTATATTCGGCTGTGCCGAATCTTTGATACCCTCCACCAACAGTTCGAATGTTTAAGGAGTAATATCTGTATGATGTTATTATTATCTTAAACTGTGACGATTTGTTATTAATTATGGTTTTAGGCGACTAAACTGTTTTCCGGTAGTAGAGTTTATATGGGGCCTAGGGTAAATTATGGACCGATCATCACGAAATTGCACAGCGTCATTTCTAGTCCTTTAAAACTGAGACGTACCAATTTCGGCTATGCTAGCATTATTAATTATGGTTTTAGGTGCACTAAACTGTTTTCCGGGAGTAGTGTTTCTATGGGGCCTAGGGTAAATTATGTACCGATCTTCACGAAATTTCACAGTATCATTTATAGTCCTATAAAACTGTGACGTACCAAATCTTGTTAAGCTAGCGTTATTTTTTACGGTTTAAGGCGTACTAAACTCTTTTTCGGGAGTATTGTTTATATGGGGCTTAGGGTAAATTATGAACGGATCATCACGAAATTTAGTAGCGTGATTTCCAGTCAAATAAAACAAGTTTTTTCAAAATCTTATCTCATTCCTTGCCTTGTTCCAGCATTTATGTTATTTTTTGTAACAAAATTATCAATTTTTTTAGGTAGTGGTTCCACCTGAACCGATTTTGCTGGATTTCAATCCCAAACTGCTTCGGATAACTACAAGCAATTTGGCACCAAGTCTGTTTATTTCTTTTGAGTTGTTCGAAAGTGAGCGTGTTTTCAACAGACGGACAGACGGACCGACGGACAGACGGAAAGACAGACGGACATGGCTAAATCGACTTAGAATTACTCAAGGACCCAGAATATATATACTTTATGGGGTCTGAGATGATTAATAAAAAAGTTTCACACGGAATGACAAACTTAATATACCCTCTTCACAACTAATTGTGGTGGAGGGTATAAAAACAAGTATCATTTCAGCTTAACCCTGCTTATAATAGTATATAAATCAATTAAAAAAAGGACTTGTAAAAATAAAAATATTTAATGTAGACATATTGGTGGGAGAGCACAACTACAAGAAGAGATTTACTCTTGAGATGCTACATATAATTGATCAAGAGACAGAAAATACATTAAATTTTAAGAAAGACACAGAAAGATGTGCAAAAATTTATAAACATGCAATAGACAAACACAAATCAAAGAAAGCTTTATCATAGAAGTGTTAAATTCGTCCGAGTTTTTAAACTTTTATTGTTTATTTATTTAAATGTAAATATTAAATTTGTTTTGTGTAAAATATTTTGTATTTTTAATGGTATTTTTGCTTTTTTTGTATTTTTAAAAAAGTTCTTATTTGTTTAAAATTTTTATTAAAATGTTAAAGATTTGTATGCTTATAAAAGACCAAAAGAATAATAATTTACATTTGAAAATATGTATGTATTTCGGCTTGCCACATGAAAAGTCATGAAAACTAATTAAGAATGTTTTGCAGCAACAGTTCTATACAGTCTCAAAAAGTAATAAAGAAAATTTTATACAAAATTTGTCATTTAGTTTATATTGCTAAAAATGTTTATTTTATGGTCACAAACATGATAGTCATTTTAAGTTTAATCAATATTTTTACTTGTCTATCATCTCTTTTTCTAGCAAATCAACAAAATCATAATTTCGACTTAGGAATGTAATATGTAACCTGAGTTTAATCAGAAATATTAGCCTGCTAGTAACACAAACTCCTACCTAAAACAAAAGTAAAAATAGAAAGCCATGAAAATAAAAAACTCATTACGGTATCCCTTGATTTACACGTTACTTGATTTACGCGATTTTGATATAACACGGATCAATAATAGTAACCTTTTTTTTGAAATACGCGCTTTTTACGCGTTTTAATAAAACACGCTCAAAAAATGATGGCAATATTTTCAGCTACCAGTAAATTTTTACTGTTTACTGAAAAAATTACAGTATTCAGCAAACTTTTACAAGTAACTGAAATAATGCAGTACTAATCTAATTTTCCTTTTTTGAAACATATGCAAACAAATTTTACCTGAAACAGTCTAAAAATTAATTGACAATGCTTAAGGTGTTATGATACTTGCTATTTTTTGTATTTTTTCTATATTGGAGAACAGTGCAAATATATTTGCATAGGAAAACTCACTAAGTGTAAAGTGTATGATTATATCATAAAAAATCTTGCAATGTCAAACAAATATACATGTGTTATCGATAAATAATCTAAAGGTCCCATTAGCCGACCGTAAATGTAGAAATGTAAATGTAATGTAAACAGCTGATCGTTTCTGTTATATGGAAAGCAATGCAAATGCTTAACTGACTGTAATGTCACTTAACCGTAACGTGCCAACCTGTAGAAAATAGAATTTCATTACGAGGTTGCGTGACAGTTGTAGATAGTGATGGGCTGCTTATATTTTAAATGCAATGCGGGTAAAATCACTCTTTTTGTTTGGTACTTTTTCAGTTATAATATCTGTGGACTTTTGACAAAATAAGTAACAATCCATACATATTTTCATTTATACAAATATATGCTCAAATGTATAAAATTAACAAATGTATACATATCCGTAAACAAACAAAGTCTGGTTTTTAATGGTATCAAAACCTTGTTTAGGTATATGCACATTTTGAAATTAATGTAAGAACATGTGTACGAATATGATATAATACATATTTGTTTTTTGTAAATCTGTAATATTAATATCAAATATTAAATTATTTATTTATTTATACATGCAAGAAATACAGTTTTAATACTATTTAAATCACTTGGTACTTTTTCTGCCAAGCGGTCACTATTTCAACATTTTTAATTCTCATCACTGTGTGTGTTGTTTTATGTATACTAATGCTTTTTTGTTTTTGGTTGTGAAAAACAGCTGACACGTTCTTACATGTTCTATAAGTGCACAAACGAGCTTACAGTACGTTACGGTACTTTACATTGCACTTAATTACATTTACGGTCGGCTAAAGCGGCCTTAAGACTGTAAAGAAAAAATATAAAAATTTTTAACTTAAAATTGACATTTCCAGATTAAATGTTAGCACTGTTGCCAATTTTTTCAGTATTTGATCGAAAGTAGCGGTTTTTAACGTTTGTTTTGCGATTTTTAGCTTTTTTGACGGGTTTTTGTGGGAAAAAACGTAGGCAATATTGTTTGTTTTGTTTACATTTTATTTTGGAATCACAAACCATTTTTTTGCTACATACATACATATATACAATAAAATTTAATGCAAATAATGAAAAATATTACGAATTACATCGTGGTATATTTTTTAATTGAATATTTATGATTTGAAATCCCATATGAAGGGCACGTGCTCCATTTCGTTTATCAAAAACAAAATAGTTTCATCTGCCCAAGCTTTTGCCATTTTTTTTTTGTTTTAGTCAAAGAAAAAAATTTACATGAGAAATGTCAATCAGAAAAAAGGGTTTGTTTACATATTAGCGGAGTTCAGTGTATGATGCGGATGGTCTTGCGAAAGTGCAAATGCAAAATATTGTAGCTTTTGTTGCAATACAACAACAAAATATACAGAATTGCAATTGTCACATCATTGCTTTTGCGCAACAATAAAACTGTTTAGCTTTTTTTTACTACATGTATTGCGTTTACATAACTGATACTCGAATAGCTGACATTTGTAAACAATAATTTAGAATCGTGAAACCAAATTTAAGATATGGAGCCAACAACTCTTATTAAAAAATTAAAAAGAGAAAAAACAAAACAAAAAGTAGACGGCAGATGAAATTAAAACTGTTTTTGATTATTTGGAGCAGTCAGAAAACATAGAGGTTAGTATTTAAGAGAAGTCCGTAATTTTTCAAAAGCAATTTCTTTATTATTATTATTTAGTCACTAACAGCTGAAATGTTTTATAAAAAGTTATTGAAAAAAAACGGTATCGATGCAACCTGGGATATTATAAGGTGAAAGGTACGGTACCTTAAGGCATCTTATAAAAAGGCCAACGATTGGCGTAGTTCTACTAATGCTGCGATAAAGTTTTTTCTTTTGCACTGCTTCTTGGCATTTTAAATAATTTCACAAAATAATCAAACACCTTTTTGTAAATTTTCACGACCAATAATTCCGTAAAACGGCTGTTATTTAGTTTGCATCTAGCATTGCAAAGTTGCTTAAAATACCGCTCACTGTCAATGATAAAATTATTGCACTACCAAACCGTTGCAACCTAAAACGCACTAAACGTTGAATACCGCTATTGTATTTCTTTTTCTTTCCCGCATTTGTTGTTTCATTCAGTCAATCCTAAAAAAAATCCAATACAAAAAATAGCAAGTATCATAACACCTTTACAATATAACTTTTTTTTATTAAAATTCTTTTAAAAAGTGAATACTGATTTTTTTAGTAATCAGTAAAAATTTACTGAATATTGCCATTATTTCAGTAACCAGTAAAATTTTACTGGTTTTTAATTCAATTTGTCTTGGTTTAGTTTGTTTTTGACTATTTTACAATTTTATTTATTTATTAATTTATTTCAGTCTATGGAAAACAAAGTTCCTTACAGACTATGCAACTAACCTAACATAGAAAAATATATTACAAAGTAAAAAAAAAAAGTTAATAATTGGAATATATACATATATAAAAAATTTTATAAAATACTCAAAAGAAATAACTTAAAATTATCTTTTGATGTGCAAAATTCAATATGCGATTTAGATTTTTTTTGAAGGCATATATTTAATTTATTAATATAATGAAATGCTCTCGTTAAAGTGCCATTAAGAGCATAATTAGTACGATGAACTGGAACTTTAAATGTGTCAATTATCCTCAAGTTTCTAGCTGGTATATTGAATGGTATTAAAGACAATAATTCAGGACAATCAACGCTTGAATTAATTATATCATATATGAGTAGGATAGACTGCAATTTTCTACGGTATTCTAAAGTTCTCAAGCCAATAAGAAGACATTTAGACTCATAAGGAGCAAAATGGAATTGAGTATGTGACCGTAAGGCATATTCAATAAATACACGTTGTACTCTCTCAACACGAGAAATGTGAATAGCAATATAAGGACTCCAGATAACTGAAGCATATTCTAACTTTGATCGAACAAAAGATGTATAAATATGCTTAAATGTGTGTGGGTCATGGAATTCAAAACAATTCCTTTTTAAAAAAGCTAACGTTTTATAAACATTCATCATTGTCTTATATTTTTGATTTTAAATATTCAACTACATATGGGCATTTCCGTCAAAAGGTCCACCGTGACCGAAAATTTAAAAGTTATTAAAATCTGATTATTTTACGATATTTTTATAGAGAAATATTTAGATTTTACTTATTTTATAAATTTACCCATAAATTTGTTCACTTAGATGAACAATCAGACTGCAAAGTTGTGCAAAAGTAGTTTCTTATATGTGAGAATGTTTTATTGTATGTTTTCTTTAATATTTATCTTTCTTAAAAGAGGTGATATTTGATAAAAATTATTCCAAAAAAATTTTCTTACTGGTCTGAAATCTAAAGAAGAGTTCAAAGAGAGATGGTATTCGGATTAACGGTTAATTTTTGTTTTATTTTGATCATTATTCAGTTAAATTATTACGGAAAAAATTTCACGTTCGAAATGTCACGTATCGACCCATATTTTGGTTTAAAAATAAGAAAATACAGAAGACTTTGGAATCAAACCAAAACATTTTAATGTTACATTGCTACGTTAAATTCTGAAAGTAGTTTGACTAAAAAATTGTTTCAGGTTTCGCTGAATTACGCCTTTTTATACATGGCCAAGAAAACCACTTCTGTTTTTTTCACGTTCGAACCGCTACTTCTTTTGCCATTATCTTTGGCCTAGAATCGCACCCTCCATAAACTTTAGCATAGATAACAGTGCTTTCTTAATGCTATAATTTAGGGGTTAAGAAAACGTAAAAATATTTTTTGATTAAAATGTTATTGCATTTTTGATGCGTACGACTGTCACGTTCAACACTTTGGAATTACCCATATGTATGTTTCAATTATTTTTTTATTCTTTTTTAATTCAATTATTTTATAAGGATATAACAACAAAGCTTTATACATATTGTTATAAAGAAATATCCTTTAATTTTTTAAAAGCAAAATTTATACAGTTCTATGTCCTTGATTAAACACGATTTTAGGGCCCCAAAATGAAAAATTTTGTATGTATCTCATGTTTTTTTTGATTTACGCAATATGTTAAATTTCTGGTCCCATAAACGGAGTTTGTACCAGTCCTGAACCTTGTTTTACGCGAATTTGATTTACACGTGCGTTCTTCGGTCCCAACAGACCGCGTAAATCGAGGATTACCTGTATATTTAAAAAAAATTATCATAAAAAAATAATTAAATTCTTTTAATTATGAGTGCAAACAACTGCTAAGAACCTTTTGCATAAATGCAGCTCTCAACGTTCATGAAATTTCATAGAAGTTTTTGATAAAAACTACAAAAATTCTAAATAATCTTTATTTAAACTACTGCAAAGAAGTTCCCTAAAAGCATGCAGTATTAAGTGTAGTGGGTACTTTAGTAAGAAAGAAGAAAAAAAACGAGAGAGAAAAGTTATTTTAGTATGTCTGTATCTGAAAAGAGTATTTGCTTGTGCGATTAAATTTTACCATTATAAACTTAAAACATACACGAACAACTTTTAGCACTTAACCACAGACCAGAGTAGACCATGTAGTAAATGGGTGCCAAGTCATCAAATTAAAAAATGGCGAAAAAATGTTTGTGTGTTTTTGTGTTCAACTACTAACATGTGTCAATATGGGATCTTTTTTGTTGAAATAGTTAAGTTTAAAGTACAAACTCTTTAATGGTTGCCAGTAGAAAATTTGGTAAGAGAAAAAAATGTATGCTACAGTGTGCAACATTTTTAAAGTTATCGAGTGCAAAATCTTTCTCGTGTGGAATTTCTCGAAGTACTTATTGAAACTAACAAAACACTGATTTGAATTTGTTTATCTGCCGTCCGAATTTTATGGTCTCCTAAATATTTCGGCTTAAACTTAATGCCTTTTTTTCACGTCAATGTAGTCTTTGGCGCAATTGCAGCTATAGACTACACAGAAGAAAAAAAAACAATGTAAAATCGTCGAAATCAAGGTTGATTTTACATTTTTCGGCCGTGATTTGTCGTTATACAGAGATAATTTAACATGGTTTTACAATAACTTGCGAACGACATTTTGTCTTTTAAATTAACTTAAAATTCATGTTAATTTAACATCCATTCAAGTTTTAACAAAATGACATTTATATTTAAATAACACTTTGAATCACGTTGAATTTATTTACCTTATTTCAACGTGAATCTCGTGTAGAATCAATTTGATTTGAATGAGAAATAGCAATCAAACGAAGCTTTAAATACAAGTTTGTATTTTCTTCGAATAATTATAATCATTAACCCCCAAAACCAAAGAGAGAGAGAGAGACAGAATATTATTATCCAGTTTCCTGTTGCAACATGTCATATTTTTGTTAAATTCCCCTTTGCTTACAGAATCACTCAAAATTCATAGACACCAGCAGAATGAGCCGATATGATTCGTCATCATTCTACTTTAAAGATGTACATCAAATCTTTAAAGTAGAATGATGACGAATAATAAATAATTAAATAATTTCAACAAAAAGAATTCGGGAATTATTCTTCTTTTAATAAATTATTTTAATATAAAATAAGTATGTTTTTCTTTTAAACAAAGTTATTTTAAAACTTTTCATTTAAAATAAATTTGAAACAATGATAATATTTAATAAAGTCCATACTTTTGCAGAAATTTACCATGACTTTCAATCGACATTGCGCCGTGTCTATTTTGCATTGGAATTTTCTTCTAAGCGCACGCAAAAAAAATATACGGCAAACTGACAAACGAAAAATGTGCACCTAATGCCTCAAAATAAATTATTGGAATTTTAATGCAATCCCCTGTTTGGGACAATAATTTTAATATAAAATTTTATTTTGCACATCTTGTCAGACGAAATATCTTGTTTGTTTTTACTATAGGAAATCTTGTTTGCAACAAAATTTGCTATAGAGAATCATGGTTGGGACATAATTTTCCAGAGAAAAGCTTGTTAACGACAATATTTTTTATAGGAAATCTTGTTTGGGACAAAGTGTTTTTTGTAGAAAATCTCAATTAAGACAAAGTTTTCCATATAAAAGCTCGTTTGAAAACTAATTTTTTTTAGAGAAAATCTTGTTTGGGACAAAGTTTTGCTACAAAATTTATTATATAGAATATCTTGCTTATGATAAAATTGTTTATATTAAATCTTGTTTATTATAAAATTTTATGTATTTTATCTTGTTAGCTACAACATTTTTTAATGGAAAGTCTTGTTTGTTTACTGAAAGATTTCTTTAAAAAATCTTGTTTGAAGTAAACTTTTCTACAGTAATTCTAGTTTGGGATAAAGTTGTCTGCTACGTTCGAGACAAATATATAAAATATTGTTTGCTACAAAATTTTTTATAAAGGACAATGTTTGAAAATTTTTAAAAAAAATCTTGCTTCGGGCAAAATTTTATATAAAAAATCTTATTTGGGGCAACATTTATTCTATGTTTTCTGAAGAAAGCCTTGTTTGGGACAAATTTTTTTAAAGAAATTTTTAATGGAAAAATTTAAATGAAAAATTTTTTTAAAAATCGTTTTTGAAATAAACTTTTCTACAGTTTGGGATAAAGTTGTCTACTACGTTCGAGGAAAAGATATAAAATATTGTTTGCTACAAACTTTTTTAGAAAGGACCTTGTTTGGGACAAAATTTTCAAAAAAATCTTGCTTGGGACAAAATTTTTTATAAAAAATCTTATTTGGGACAACATTTTTTCAAAGAAAGCCTTGCTTGGAACAAATTTTTCTAAAGAAAATCTTGTCTGGGACAAAATGTCTTATAGAAAATTGTTTTTATGACAAAGTTTTCTATAAAAATTCTTGCTTATGAAAAAGTTTCTTTTAAGAAAATCTTGAATAAGACAAAGTTTTCTATAGACAAAATATTTTATAGAAAATCATGTTTGGGACAAATTTTTTTTTTTTTTTGAAAATCTAATTCTTTATAGAAATCTTGTTTTAAAAAATTTTTAACAGATAATACTTTCAGTTTGGTTTTGTTATTTCCTTTTAGTTAAACACATACGTTTTCGCATTTAATTAAGCTCAAAATTACTCTAAGGGCTATATGAAAGACATGCAAAAAATGTATAAAAAAAACACTGAAAAGAGAAGCACAAACTCATGTTAATATAAAATACTGTAAAAAACTTTTCAAAAAGAGATAATAATTTATTATATGAACAAAATCTAAAACAGAAACTGTCATTGAATTAAAGTGAACAATTTGTGAGGTAGAATAAAAAGTTAAGCAACAAATTAAAATTATTAATCATAAAAAGGGATTGCTTTACGAGTTAAAAACATTTTATATTAAATAATAATAAAACTTTTGTACTAAATTTAATTAGTACAACCAAAAAAAAAAAAAAATTAGTTTTGTTAGCTTTTTTGTGCAAATGTGCTATTTTTCTAAAAATTAATTCAGGCAGCTCAAAAAACTTCTGGCAGCACTGTAAAAAATTTTCATTTGTTTACAATTATACACAAGCAAATTAAAATAAATTTTTTCTTTTTAATTAATTTAAATTTAATTCTCTATTTTATATTAAATCCCACAAAAATGTTCAATTTATAAGTTGCCTTAAAAACAATATGGTGGCTAATATGTCAAGTGTAATTGCTTACATTTGTTTGAAACTGAGCAAATATGCACTTCTAATTTTGCTCATAGTTGTTTTTTAGTGCAAACAAAGTAAAATAGAGCAAATTTCAAATACGTACATTTTATTGTTGTGTTGTGCAATTGAGTGTTATTTTGCACGCGTTTGCATCGTTTGCACTCTTTGCATTACCCAAAGTGATGTCTGTTTCTAAATAAACATGTATCTAGACCAGTCTTGGAAATTTATGACGGGAAAATTCAAAAATTGTTCTTCTAAGTAGTTTTCCAAAATTAAATGCTTTTCTGTATTTGTACACAGAAAGAAAAACACTCAGGATAAATCAAGTTTTTTAGGATTACTTTAAGTACGAGACGTACTCAAAAATTCAAATATGAATAACACATTAACGTACTCAAAAAAATCCTAAATGGGTAACTCCATGTCAAAACGACCAAGAGTGGGACACGACCCCTTCCGATTTGAATGAAATTTGGTGAGAAGGTTCCTTTTATCTTATTAGGAACATATATGAACGAAAAAAATTTTTTAAATTTGTTTTTCGAAAGTTATGTCATATTCAAAATGTCATAATTTCGCAGAATTAGCCGAATGTGTTGAGCTTATTTCTTCAATATCTCGAAAACTACTTGATATACGAAGATGATTTTGATGTCATTTTTTACGCGCTGCAGGGTCCAAATTAAAGAATTTTATTAAGCCGCAATATTTGTATGGTACAGCGCGTAGGATGCTCCTAGATGGTCAAATGTATGACCAGCCCCACTTTATTATTTATTGCCGAATTTCGGTTTTTTTTAGTTATTTCAATAAACTAAACCGTTTTTGAGTTACGCGAATATATGCTGTGCAACCTCTTACATTTTCGAAATTACGATATATCTTGAAAACAAGAGCTAACCTAAAAAAACGCTTAGCACCACTGGATTCAGCGTCCCCAATTAGGGTAAAATGCCAGGTTCGCGGCTGGTCTGTTGTTTCCAACTAGCACAGTGTACTTATTGCTCAAAATTACAATATTAAAATTCTAATTTTTTATATTTTTAATTAGGCTTAAGTTCATGAAATTTAATTTTTTTTTTTTTTTTTTTTTTATTAAATTATTTTTATGAAGAAAGGAATCTTACAACATGAAAATCAATTAAAATTGTTATTGATAATCTTTCATTCTTGACGTGGCTCGGGCTCGAACCCTGGCCGGCAGGTTACCATGACATTTTTCGATCGCAACCACTCGATCTCCTCAGATGGATTTGCCGTCTTACACTCGCAGCCATCGACGACTGCTGACGTCACTAGTCAAACATCAATCCTTAAACCAAATTGTATTTTAACATTTGGTAGATCGAAATTTGCTTTTCCTGAATGATTATGCATTTTAATGGATTTTACATGTTTTTTCCTTTACTTCTGTTTTTCGTTACTTTCGTCAAGAATTTTTCTTGAAGTCCAAGTACATTTTTTTGTTTTTTCACATTGTGTTTCTCTTTTCTGTTGACCTTTTTCAACACAACTTGAAGGACAAATGTACACATAGAGCTCGTGCCTTAGCTTTAACAATAATTAGTATTGTGGTTATTTTGTTGAACTATTTATGGTTTTTAATCCAAATTTTTAATATTTTTAATTAGGCTTATTAAGTTCATGAAATTTAATTTATTTTTTTTTTTTATTAAATTATTTTTATGAAGAAAGGAATTTTACAACATGAAAATCAATTAAAATTGTTATTAATAATCTTTCATTCTTGACGTGGCTCGGGCTCGAACCCTGGCCGGCAGGTTACCATGACATGTTTCGATCGCAACATGTCATGCCCGAGCCACGTCATGAATGAAAGATTATCAATAACAATTTTAATTGATTTTCATGTATGTTCTTAATAAGATAAAAGGAACCTTTAATTGATTTTCATATATGTTCTTAATAAGATAAAAGGAACCTTCTCACCAAATTTTATTAAAATCGGAAGGGGTCCGTGTCCCACTCTTCGTCGTTTTGACATGGAATTACCCAAATGGGATTACTTTCAAAAATCAATCCCGGAATTTCTTGACTTAAGTATAAAATTCTTAAATCAAGTACAAAAAAGATTACACTTTTCGTTGATAGTGCCACTTTGAGAGTAAAATTTAAAAATGAGGGTTTTAATCTCATAAAACTTATTAGTCGTATCTCTCAGCATTCCATTATTTTATGCTTGCGTACATGTGTGTTTTTCAAAATTTGTTGTACTATTCCAACAACACAAAACAAGTTTAAAAAAAGACCCCTTTCACACTCGGCAAGTTACTTGCCGACAACAACAAAGTCTGTACAAAATTTTTTTCTTACCCCGACCTTACCGCTGACGTCTACAAACCAAGAGTTGCGCAAGAGACTTGCGCAAGTAACTTGCCAAGTGTGAAAAGCGACAAAGCGATTTGTAATTTCCAAGTTCTTGATTGGCAACACTGCTCTATTCACAAATCTTTCTATTCATCTCAATTTTCATACTCTAAAAATAAACGTTATTTTTAATGTTCTTGAATTAAATAAAACTATTAATTTATTTAGTTTTTTCTTGGAAATAACTTGTATAGACATTAACCAATAAATCTTTGTAAATATTTTTATTTATTTCATAAAGTCATGCCTGACCTATTCATATGATGATTAATATTATTATGAATTTACTTATAAGTAAAATTATAAATATTAAAGTTATAAATGACGCCCAATTGATTGATGACATTAAAAGTTGTATTAAATTTCAATGAAAAATGAGTTTGTAAACATGCTTGTCAATTATGTTAGAATATTAATTTATATAAAAAAACACAAAACTCTTCTGAGAATTATTAGAAAATTATATACATACATAATATTTGTATATATTTTGTTTAGCATATATTATGCTCATTAGTAAAAAACACATGTGTATTTCAGCCAGGGTTGCCGAACATTGGATGGTAGCCCAAACCTAAATTTGGTCGGTTTTAGAAAATTGGACGGATAACAAACAATTACAAATCTAATAGCTTTTTTACCAAACACAAACATTTTTTTGATTGTTGATGAAACTATGGATATGGTATTGATGTTACGTTAGGAGCAAGTGACTTTGAAGGTGTTATATAAAGGATAGTTTTGTCATCTTATTCGAGCTTACCAAGTCAGATGCCGTTTAAATTTGTCTTCTTATAAAAAACTTTTTATCAACAAACAATATGTCTATACAAAATTTGATGGGATTGGCAACAAACGGCGCTCACGCCATGACTGGAACTGTTGGAAAGCTTAAAGCCTATTCATCGATGTCGAACGTAGACTTCGCTCGCTTAAATTCATGTACAACAAAGACAATATTGTATAATTTGTTTTCGTTTTAAATGTAAGTAAAGCGAACGAAGTCTTCGTTCAGAAATAGATGAACAGGCAGTTAATCTTACTTCGCACTGCAAAAAATATTAAGGTTCTTTGTGGTAGTATTTAAAGTTTTTTGACATAAATAAAAGAATTTCAGAAATTCTGTTCTGTATGAGGTGTTTCCTATACAAAATGGACTTCTTTAAGGAAGATGTTGTAAGAATCGTAGAACAGTGGGAGGCTTTGATACTGTATTTGGAAACAAAGTTTTATTAAGGCAATTGTATAAGAGCCGCAGAACTTGCAGAAAGTATGGATAAGCAAGAACATAAAGAACAGAGCAAGTTATCAACGCGTATTCAATAAGCCAACTATGCATTGTCAAACTCTTTGATACATTTTTTAACGTTGTCTGCAAGGTATTAGGATGTATTGGAGCTCAGCCTATGTCTTATAAAGTTTAATACTTTTTTTTTAAATTGTACAAACTTACGTTAATAAATTTTGATTCATATTTTATTAGTGGTCTATATGTGTTATTGCAAACGATTAATGAGTTATTCTAGTTTAAAAGTGTATTAAATGAATTTGTATATGATCATTTCCCCAGAATGGTCTACCAGGATCAAAAAATAAAATGTTGATTATCATCGTCTTTTAATGTTTATTATTTTAAAAAAGTCTTTGTTCTTATAAAAGGATGGTTTCATAGCATATCTCAGCTGTTTTACTTGAGGAAATTGGGCTGGAAAATTTTATAATTTTTTCTGTATTTTCTTCTTCTAAAGACATTTCTATATACTTATTTTACATTCAAGAAATATGTTATGTTTACACTCTTTCTTCATAATCTCTCCATTACAATCAATTGCAAAAGGAGTATTTAGATTTTTTGTTAACGAACGTACGATTTTTCCATATTTTTTTTTATTGTTATCACCATGCATTTTCCTATAACATCTTCAAATTTCCTTAACAAAAAACTTAATACTCAATTTACAATTGATTGTAATGGAGAGATTATGAGAAAAGAGTGCAAACACAACAAATGTTTTGCATGTAAAATAATTACAGTAGAGTCCCGATAATTCGTAATCGCAAGGGACCGGCCATTTCTTACGAATTATAGGGGATTTCCAAACCCCACTTTTTCAATGTATTTACTAAAACGATAAAAATAAACATAAAAAACAATTCTTGAAAATAAAAAAAAGTCAAATCCCGATAATTCGTGCCGCGATAAATCGTTAATTCGTAACATTTCCATACGTTTTGGTCCCCCCGCTAATTCGTAATTTTTTTTTTTCAAATAAAATCTTCTTTAAGCTTCGTACAGACGATGGTCAGATCTTACAATATTGTCATTTTTCTGACAATGGTGCCATTGTCAGATGCATTCATTTTACACATCTGCCAAATGAAAATGAGCTTACAATGTTCAGACAGTTGCAAGACATTTTTAGGCAATTTTAATGACAACATTGTAAGATCTGACCATCGTCTGTACGAAGCTTAACTTCTTATAAATCGTAATTGTTTGTTAACTACCACTTATAATTCGTAATAAAAACAACAGAAACATGGAAAGAATGATTTCTTGTTTACCGCTATTTTTTTTGCGTCGTTTTTTGCTTGTGTATGTGTTTATTTTCTTAAGATCAGTTTGTTGCATGAATAATTTTTATATACAGTAGAATCCCGATAATTCGTAATTGCAAGGGACCGGTCATTGCTTACGAATTATAGGGGTTTTCGATTTAGCGGGCTTTCGATTTAACGGGGTTAAATTAAAATAAATACGAATTAACGGGGTTTTTCAATTTATTTCAATCATAAAAAAATTATAAATTTTATTTTATTTAACCTTTATTTATTAAATTCCAATCTTATTTATTAAGCTTGAGGTTTTTCTTTTTTATATAAAAAATTAGATAACATTTATTTTATTAAAATTCCCATATTTCGATACAGCAATGTGTATCATCGTCAGGGAAATAATTAAACAATAAAAATAACGTTCACAATAGAAAAAATT
Source organism: Pollenia angustigena (assembly GCA_930367215.1). NCBI lineage: Eukaryota > Metazoa > Arthropoda > Insecta > Diptera > Polleniidae > Pollenia > Pollenia angustigena. Next base: position 215,649,927 of record OV884058.1, on the reverse strand, counting down.
ATTTACAATAAGAAAAATTTTTATACAAATAATCTATTACACTAGATGACCCGTGCGAATATTTCGCACCGTTAGTTGTCATTTTTGTAACATAAAATGAAAATAATTAATAGAAATTTTAGTAACTTCAATACATTTTAAAATATAATTTTTATCAATGAAAATTATGAATATAACTGACTTAGTAATAAACGGCATTATAGTAAATAGCGGTATTGCCAGAATGGATTTTAATACATACTATATTATGTAGAACTGCATTAATATTAAGCGACCCTGTATTAACACATTTGAACAGTATTATCATGCAGTTCTGTTAAGCGACCCTGTGTTACCAAGTTTGAACAGTATTATCATGCAGTTCTATTGCAGTTCTATATAAACTATAATTTTTATCAATAAAAATATTAATTTTTCAATTTCTAATTATTTTACGTCATTAGTGTTAGAAATAAGCTTTAAAATGAGATATCATTCATTAAATTTGATGCGGTGGTATGGGAGATATTTGCAACCGACAAAAAAAAGTGCTTTAGAAATAATATATATCGCACCTTATCAACAAGAGGGTATCAACTCAAAATTTTTATTTTTTCACTTTTTGGTAAAAATCGACACGTAACATTCATATCTACCCGCTGTGCTATTTTGTCTACTTTTGTCTACTTTTTGGTAATGAAAAGTTTGGTTTAAAAATTCTTTTTCATATGCCTGTAATGTAAAATTAAAAACTGTTTTGCTTCTACTGAACTTTTTTAAATTTTGAGTTAATACCCTCTTGTTGATAAGGTGCGATATGATTCTAAAAAATTTTTTAATTTCCTGTATTGTTTTTATACACTAATGGCCATTTTCTCAATGTATCGACAAACTGTCTGTTACTTAATGTCAACATAAATTTATTGGACCGATAAACTGTCCGTTAACGATTTTGGGTTTCTCAATATACCGACAAAAAACAAAGTTTTCAGCTGGCAACGCCACTCAAAATACATGTAAAAGATGGGAGTCAGCTGATTGAATTTATCTGTACGGCAAATGAGTGCCGGTTAGCTTTGCGATTAAAACGAAGCAAATGAGACATTGAGAAAACCAAATTTCTTAAATGTGCAGTTTTTCGTTGGGAAAAAAGATAATCGCCTAATGAGAAAATGGCCATAAATGTCTATAATTTTGTGCTTCATTTTCCGTGTCTGATTTAAAATTAATTCTTAACAATTCTGGTACTTTAATGATTTGCAACATTTCTAGCATTAAACGTCGTTTATAATTTTTTTCTGTGTTTAAAACTGATACATTCTCAAAGTCCGGAGATTGATTTAAACTGGCACAGTGGGCTGTTAATGCTGTTTTTTATAAAAATTATTCATGTAACAAACTGATCTTAAGAAAATAAGCACACACACAAGCTAAATCCCACGCAAAAAAGAAAATGGCGGTAAGCAAAAGTCATTCTTTCCATGTTTCTGTTGTTTTTATTACGAATTATAAGTGGTAGTAAGCAAACAATTACGATTTATAAGAGGTAAAGAAGATTTTATTTGAAAATAAATTACGAATTAGCGAGGGGACGAAAATGTATGGAAATTTTACGAATTAACGATTTATCGCGGTACGAATTATCGGGATTTGGCTGTATTTTATTTTCAAGAATTATTTTTTATGTTTATTTTTATCGTTTTAGTAAATACATTGAAAAAGTGGGGTTTCGATTTAACCCCGTTAACTCGGAACACCGCTAACTCGAAAACCCCTATAATTCGTAAGAAATGGCCGGTCCCTTGCGATTACGAATTATCGGGACTCTACTGTAATTATTTTACATGCAAAACATTTGTTATGTTTGCACTCTTTTCTCATAATCTCTCCATTACAATCAATTGTAAATTGACTATTAAGTTTTTTTTAAGGAAATTTGAAGATGTTAATGGGAAAATGCATGGTGATAACAATAAAAAACATATGGAAAAATGGTACGTTCGCTACCGGTATATTAGCCAATTAAACAAAAACCAAGAGAGAGATATTTTATTTTGTAAATACTGGATGGAGATCTACATTAATACTTTTTTAAAATAAATTAATCATTTTTTAATATTCCGTTCCATTACGCAGATTTTTTCATTTCAATACTGTCAGCCAAAGTTGACTTCTATTTTGCGTACGTTCGGGACCACATTTTTAAAACTATCATTATAAAAACTTAAACTCGATGACTAAACATAGAGCTACCCAAATGCTATCGAATCGCATAAAAAATGCTAGGAAAAGTTTGTTTTCTATATTATTTTTACATCAAAAGCGTACGAACGTACGTTCGTGACCCCAGGAAATGCCCATATGCAATTTCATGTTTTTCATTGTGCAACCAATTAAGGCAGAAACAACATATGTATCTGTTTTAGAGCTATTTATGAATTTTGGCATCGATTTGATAGTGCATAGTTTTGCATATTTTACCGTTTGCAGCTTGCAAAATTTAGTTAAAAACAAGCATTTTTGCAGAATTTTGAGAATTTTTAGCGCATATTTTGCCTTTTTAAGGCATCTACTTTTTAAAGGCATATTTTGATACATGTTCAATTTTTGTAGATGCCTATAGAGCTTTTGCAGATTTTATATAAGGTTTATGACGATGAGTATAATACATAAAAATCTAGAAAAATCGTTAAGTATACCGATCGACTAAGAATCTCTTTTTTAAGTGATTTTACGATGTCCATACGTCCGTCTGGCTGGTTGTCTGTCCATGTTCACCTTGAGCGTGAAGTACAAGTTGCAATTTTGTAGATAATTTGATTTGATAAAATGGTGAGAATCGGTCTATAATTTCACATAATCCCCGTAAAAACTTCCTTCCAAGTTAAACTCTGTGTTTCCCTTTAAGAAAAAATTTTCACATGGATATTAATATCTAGATCAGTGAAGGAAAATTCAGTACTATGGTACTATTTTCAGTACTTTTTCCTTTCAAAAATACCACGGTACCCCACGTCTGTTTTAGTACTCTTTTTTGATATGCTTCTTCTTTAGAAACAAAAAGTACTAACTCCGACTCCAACCGCTGAAATTCAAGCTCCTAATTCCTAATCTAACCTTAATGCTAAATGTATATGAGACTGGTCCTTATTTGATTTTAAACCCTTTTTTTAATGCAGTACCTGTTAAATGGTTAAATATAGCAAAACAAGGATTCAGTAAAAGTTTCGAATCAATATTTTAAATATTGCATCGCAAATTTCGAAGTATTTTTATATTGGAAATTATTAGAATATTTTTTTAAATTTTTTATGCCGAAAAATCCGGTACAAAAACCTTAACTCCGACTCTACAGCTTCGACTCCACAGCCATGTTTACAACATTGCCTACACAAAATTTATTATTATCAAGAGGTTATGGCAACACTGCTTGTTGGTATATTTTAATTTTAGATATCATTATCAGAATTTTGCTGTTGGAATTTAGTTGAAATTTATCTCGGTCCATAAATGGCTGAGATGTTTAATAAAGTACCAAAATGTTGAAAAAGTACTCTTTTGCTTGGTGGTCAGTACCATGTAAATATTTCAATTTTCCATCACTGATCTAGACATTATTCGGCACTCATAACATAACCTTGTTTTTGTGAGCCCATAACTGCTCAAGTTCCAAATAACAATTTTCAGGGCATATTTTTATGCATAATTAAACAACAAATTTCTCTTTAGTAATTTAGTTATTAATATAGTTGGAAACCCTGTTGTGTATTAACGTCAAATTTCTATCTCTCTGCTTTTCAAAGTTTAATTTCGTAAAATTTAAATAATAAATTGGCTTTACATTGTGTAATATTAGTGATTTTAACTAATTAATCAATTACAAAAGTCGAAATATTGAAGTATGGCTCCAACAAGCAGGTGAAGTATTATTAAAAAAAAAAAGCTAGTGTGTATTCAATAAAATCTAGAAGTAGAAGATAAAGATGAAAGCATAGATTGTGATAAATGCAACAAAACTTTTCATGTACTTTGCACTGAATTAGACAAACGGCAGTTTAATCATCTTTTGGCTAATGAAAGCGAAGAATTTGTGTGTCATGCAGGGTTGTCAGATTTTTTTGAGCTCTATCGCCAAACCGGATGTCATAAATCGCCAAACATCGCCAAACGCCAATTTGGTTCAGTTTTTGTTATTTTTCTTTTTTTTTTTAATTAAATTTTGCATACAAAAAACGCTAGTAAAATATGTGAGTCAAAAATCGCCAAAAACTGAGGAAAAATACAAAAAATTCGCAGAAAGTAAATTTTGTTTCTGTAATTTTTTTTTAAATAACGTAAAATGGAGATCGTATAGATATTCAGTTAAAAAAGCTATAATTAAGTACACAAGTCTATAGGATCGTACACTTCAGCCTCACTGATTTCATTACTGGAGTTTTGACCTGCACACTAACTATTAAAATTCATTTAAACTGAAAACAAAACAAAAATCATGTGGAAAAAAGTTGCAAGTTTTTTTTTATATTAGTCTGAGTTCATACGGCTCATGTCTTATTGACAAGATTCTTCCCTTTTCTTCTTTGAACATGAATTGGTGTTCAAATGATTCATGTCATGGTAAAAATAGCCAAGTTAATCGCCAGTTATATCAGAAATCGCCACAAAAGCCGCCAGTCGCCAAATGGAAAATCCCATCGCCAAACACGTTTCAAAATCGCCACGTTTGGCGTGAAATCGCCATATCTGACAGCCCTGGTGTCATGTCTGTAATAATAAAAGCAACATTAACAGCAATGCTTCTGTAACTGTAGAACTTAATGCGATCAAAACAGAATTAAAGAAATTGGATCAACTTAGTAGTTTACATGAAACAATGACTTTTATGTCTAAGCAGTATGATGATATTCTTAAAGGTGTAGCTGAAAACAAGAAGAAATTGGAAGCTGTTCAAAAAGAAAATAAGGCATTAAAAGCAGAAATAAATGAAATGAAAGATTCTATTAAGTTTCTTAATAATCAAAGAGTGCAAAACGATTGTGTGATAACTGGTGTGAAACAAAAAGAAAACTTATCAGCTGCTGATACTGTATTGAAGTTGACTGCTGATGTTGGTGTTGTTGTTCGACCTGAAAGTATAAGTGATGCCTACTTTTTGAACACTAAAAACAATAAAACTCAATCAGTCGTGGTTAAATTTAGTTCCAAAAAATCTAAATCTGAATTGATGTTGATCAAGCCAAAATTAAAAGAAAATGATGAAACTAAAAACGTTTATATAAATGATTATTTGAGCAGAGAAACAATTAGTTTTTTAAAGTATGCAAGATCTTTGAAGAGTGTAGGATATCGAGCTGTTTATTCAGTAGGTGGTAGAGTTTTTGCAAAAAGGAGTGAGCTGTCTAAGCCAAGGCTTTTAAGAAGTGAAGATGATGTTGATAAGCTATTATCGGAGGCTGCAACTTTTCAACCTTCAACCCGTCCAACACGACAAGTGCATCGTACGGATGAAAATTCAGATAATGATTATGAATCACCTTCTTAAACAAATTTGTATTTTTAAGTTTAAGTTTATTTTTAGTTTTTATTTCTTTTTATTATGATAAATAATCAGTATTTTCAAAATTTTGATACCTTTAATAATTATTTTAAAAACAATAACTCAGGCTTTAATATAATTTCTTTTAATATCAGAAGCATATCATCAATCACAAAATTTAATAAATTTAAAAGAGTAATTTCAAATTTTTATAAACTTCCAGCAGTTATTTCAGTACAGGAAACGTGGTTTAAAAGGGAAGTTGTTCAAATTTATGAGATACCAGGGTATAGATCAGTACACTGTTGTCGATCTGACGGCTACGGTGGAACATCATTATATATACGCGACAACTTGAATTTTGGAGAGGTTCTATGTTTGAGCGAAGGATTCATAGAATCTATAGTTTTAAAATTGTATGATGTTAAGATAGACCGGAAACCCATAACCATTATTTCATTTTATAAATCCCAAAAATGTGATCCATTGCACTTTATGAATTTTTTGGAGAATTCACTGTCTGATCACGGCAGGAGCGCTAGTATTCTTATTGGTGATGCAAACATTGATGCCTTAGAGGAAAATTTATTCAGTGATGTGCTTAATCTTTTGTTGAATTATGATTTTGATAATTGCCATAAATTAGTTACACGTCCCCAAAGTAGTACATGTCTTGATCACGTTTACACTAATATAACAAAACCTTTGATGTAATTGAATGTAAGTTGTCTGATCACAATATAATACATTGCTCCATTGATATTGGATTTCAAATATATGACGTGGTACAAAAAAGTTATTCGATTTGTGATTATGGAAAGCTAAGAATTTGTGTACGAGAGCAGCTAGCATCACTAATATATTCTCATGATCCGTCAGTTGACACAAATAATTTATTAACATGTATAAGCAATGCAATAGAAGATTCAACTGTTTTGAAGAACAAGGATGTCGTATTACAGCGTAAAATAACACCTTGGATTAATGGTAATTTGTATAAAATAATTGCTTTTAAGAAAAAATTGTTAAAACTGAGGAAATTATATCCCGAAAATGAGTGTATTAAAAATCAACTTAAGAGAATAAGCAAAATAGTTAAAAAAGCACATAAGGATTCCCTTAATAACTACTACGCCAATAATTTGACAATTTTACAGAATGATGCTAGAAAGACCTGGAAATTTCTTAACGATAACCTTGGCAGAAATTCTAAAAAGGATATAAATATAAAAGACTGCAATGGTAATACCATTCTGGATGATGCTATGAAGGCTGGAACTTTGAACATTAATTTTCTAAAATCAGTACGAGATTTGAAGCAGGCAATTATTGAAAATCCAGCAGATAACTGTAATTCTCTAAGAACTTTGCGTCGTTGTAATAATTTTTTTTCGTTTAATCTTGCAACTTCCAACGAAGTTGAAAATGAAAACGTAGCCTATCGCCTAATAAAAGCTGTGGGCATGATAAAATAACGCCCAAAGTATTGAAACATTGCAGCAGAATTATTGTTTCTCATTTGGTAAATATTTTTAATAATGTTATAGCTACAAAAACGTATCCCGATGTTTTAAAAATACATAAAGTAATAGCAATACCAAAAGGTATAAATTGTACTATGATTGGTCAATTTCGTCCAATATCGGTATTACCAATAATAAATAACATTTTTGAAAAAATAATACATAGCCAACTATCAGCGTATTTTGAACAAAACAATTTGCTTAATGACTGTCAGTATGGCTTTCGAAAAGGATGTGGTACAGAGAAAGCATTAATAAGTGTCCAAAATTGCATATGTAAAATGCTAGATGAAGGTAATAGTGGAGTTACTGGAATTTTCTTTGACTTATCGAAAGCTTTTGATATGATTGACCACAGGATCTTGATTCAAAAACTTCAATATTATGGAGTTCGTGGTAATGATCTGTTGCTATTTCAGTCATACTTAGGAAAAAGGATGCAGTTTGTACAGGTTAATAAACATAAGAGCAGCTTAGGTCAAGTTAAGTATGGAGTGCCCCAGGGAAGCGTATTGGGACCCCTGCTTTTTGTTATATATATGAATGACATCAAAAAATTAGAGCTAACGGGAAAGTTGTTTATCTATGCTGATGACATATCTCTTTTTTATCCATATAAGTATGAGACCGCAGTCAAACCCTACATGGAGCGTGATGCATCTCTTATAATTGAGTATATGCGGATAAACAAACTTTTTATTTATCCAGAAAAAACTAAATAAGTGCGATTTAGACCACATGTCCGTTTCAACTGTAATTTCAGTTTATATATAGATGGGAAACAAATTCAGGAGATATCCTCAGTTAAGTATTTGGGACTAAATTTGCAATCTAATCTTGCATGGGATCAACATATAAGACACCTTAAGTCAAAAATATCACCTGCTATTGGGCTATTATATAAGTTTAAATACAAATTTGACAAAAACACGAAGTTATTGATTTACCAATGTCTAATTCAAAGTCATATTAACTATTTAGCTCTAATATATGCACACAAGAAGAGTGTTGAAATACGTTCCCTGCAACGACTTCAAAATAGAGCATTAAAAGCTGTTGCAAACTTGCCAATGAGACATTCAACAAATTCCTTATATACTGAATATTTTCCGTCTATTTTGCCAATATGTGGAACTTATAAGTTACAAACTATTTTATATGTATACAAATGTCTCTATAGCATAGGCCATCATACAATATGTTTCGTTAGAGATCAGAGTTCATACAATACTCGCAACTGTCAACAATTAAGAGTAGCTTTTTGCCGTACAGAAACAACTAAACAACGTATTGAATACTCTGGTAGTAAAGAATTTAACAACTTACCTCAATATATTAAAATGTGCCCTTCTCTTTCCAAATTCAAAAAATTGTTAAAAGACTTTCTTAAATCAAATATTTACGATATGTTATAAAACTGCTGCTTCTGATATACCTTTGTTTGTATATGCGCATTTAAATTTCCTTTATATTCTTAAATAAAATTAATTTTTTTTTTCTTTTCTCCTCTTAATTTTATATAAATTATAATATTATTAAGGATAATAACTAGAATTAACCCAGTAAAAAACGTGCTCCAAAAGGAGCAGGTTTTTTGTATGAATTCATACCTCAAATCGCTTCAAACCTGCTGATGGGATGCCTGATTTTTGAATGGGGTGTTCCCAGTTTGGAGGACTATTTTCTGCTGACAATAAGCGCTTCTTTTAACATGCAAACAAAGCGCTCCTAGAGTGCTTTTTTAAGGGCTAACTATATTAATATTTTCATTAATGTTTTGCTTTTACTTGTTTAAATGCCTTTTTTTCAATCATTTTCGTAAACCATAATATATTTTTTTTTTCGCTTAAAAACCCTCTTCGTTGTCAGCACTAAAATAGCAGCTTTCTTCGATGTTTTATTCGTTATCATTCACTGCTTTATAAGAGCTCTCTAATTGAAGCGCTTGAGTATGCGCTTTTTCTCTGTAGTGCTTCAAAAAACCCAATTTTTTTTACTGGGAAGTATTGCCAACTAGCCTTAACAATGCCAACTGGCGCTGAGGCACTATTTCCTTTTGCATACCTTTGTAATTGAATTTAATTTAATAAATAAATAAAAAAAAAAAAATTAATAAAAGTTTTTATTTAAAATTAATGTACTTTTTTTTGGGAGATATTACAAAATCGTTTTTGTGGGTGAGGTTTTTATTCCAAAATGACCCGACATTTATTTTTCGCAAAAAGCACAACATTCGCAAGCGTGTGGTACTGGGGCCAAAATTTGGTTATAGCCCTAATATACATACTTATTTGGGGTGCTCATACACGGAAAAAATTAATTTCAGATTCAATTAAAAAAAATTAAATGAATCAAACACAAATTTGTTTAATAAAGCAGGACTTTTTAACAGAAATGAAAATTTAAACACAAACATTTGTAAAAATTTAATTGAAAAGTTTTATGTTTTTTATGCTCTTAAACAAAAAAGTTTTTCATATTAATTAGTATTGTGGTAATTTTGTTGAACTATTTATGGTTTTTAATTCAAATTTTCAATATTTTTTTTATCAGGCTTAAGTTCATCAAATTTAATTTTCATTAAATTATTTTTATGAAGAAAGGTATTTTACAACATGAAAATTAATTAAAATTGTTATTGATAATCATTCAGTCTTGTCAAACATCAATCCTTAAACCAAATCGTATTTTAACCTTTGGTAGATCGAAATTTGCTTTTTTGAATGATTATCCATTTTTCATTGATTTTACATGTTTTTCCTTTACCTCTGGTTTCTCGTACTTTTTGTCAAGAATTCTTCTTGAAGTCCAAAGTACATTTTCGTTTTTTCATGTTTGTCTTTCTTTTTCTTGTTGACCTTTTTCAGCACAACGTGAAGGACAAAAATGTACACATAGAGCTCGTGCCTTAGCTTTAACAATAATTAATATTGTGGTAATTTTGTTGAACTATTTATGGTTTTTAATGAATGATTATCAATAACAGTTTTAATTAATTTTCATGTTGTAAAATTCCTTTCTTCATAAACAAATTTAATGAAAATTTAATTTGATGAACTTAAGTTTTTCATATTTTTAAGAAATATGTTAAAAGACACAAACAAATAGTGTATTTAATTCAGACGTCATTTTCTAACAAACTTTTTGTTGAAAATTCAATTGAATTTTGTATTTACACCTTTGGAATACAAAAGTTCTTAAAACTAATTAGATTAAGTTGTTCTCGCAAATCTATCTTATTATTAAATTATTCTTTTCCTTGGGTACAGAAGAACTTTTTATGGTTTTTGTCAACGTTCTACTTTAAAAACTTAATTTATTTACCTTAACAATTTTATCAAAAAGAATTCGGGAATTTTTATTTTTATGAATTATGTTTTGTGTTAACCAGTAAATGTTGCATTAACAAAAAGGTTTTCACTTTTTCTTTTATATTTCACATGAAAAACATTTAAAAAGAAACGAGTAAAAGTGATATATTCGGTTTAGCCAAATCGTATCACAATGAAAACCTTATTGTTCCCTATCTTTAAAATTCCTACTTGGCAAATTTGCAATAATTAATACCAGGGCTGTAGAGTCGTCAAAAAATAGTTCTCACTCCAACTCCATCCGCTGAAATTTTTTACCCTTATAAAATAATACTCTGTTCTATTAATTTCGACTTTTTCGAATTTTGCAGATCTGTATAATAATCTATTCTAATTTAAAACTCAAACGTGTTAATAATAGTCCCAACTTTATTTTAAATTTTAATTTCATAAGACTTTTGTTTAATTTCCACAATTCATTGCAAACAACTCATGCATACATGAAATATTGCAATGTTTTGGTTTACATGACAATATTATCTAGTAATATTCTACTAATTAGTTCGTTATGGTTTTACAATGTAAAATTTACATGCATCATGCGTAAGCTGTTGAACACTCACATACAAACTTTTTAAACTTGTGTTTTTGTTAAACCAAAAATCTGTTTAACTTAACAGTTTATTTAAATAATTGAAATATTTGGTTGTTTGTTTGTGTGTTAAAACGGAAAATTTTTAATTATAAATAAAAGGAAAAACACGTATCCGTGCCTGATATGACGAGAAAAGAAAAGGCTTACTTACATAAGTTTGTCAATATCTCAGCGGGAAAACTTAGAAGACCTTCTTATTTCAGCCCTTTTTAAAGGTCTGCTTATAATTTGTTGGATTCAATTACTATTCTTATCTGACTACTAAAGAGACTTACTAGCTCTGTTATCGGAAAAATGGTGCCATTCCATTCACCATTTTGGCGAAAGTAAGGTAATTGCTTTGGATATTTCTAAGGCGTTTGACAGAGTCTGGCATGGTGCACTCTTGTCAAAACTTGCTGCATTTGGTGTCGGTGATAATTTCTCTCGATTTATATCGAGTTTTCTCAGAGATCGCACTATACGAGTTGTTATAGATGGGGTTTCGTCAAACGAGTTCAAGATTCATTCAGGGGTGCCGCAAGGCTCCGTTCTTTCTCCTACTCTATTTCTTATCTTTCTAAACGACCTCCTTTGTCAAACTTACAATCCTATCTACTCTTTTGCAGATGACAGCAACCTTTGCAACTCGTTCTCATTCGAATGTAGACCAAGCGTATCCGATGTCGCTGCTATGAGGCAGAATATGAATGATACGCTTGGCCGAGACCTTGACATAATCTCGGAATGGGGTCGTGCGGATAGGGTCGATTTTAATGCCCGAAAAACCCAATGTTGCGTGCTGACGCATAAACGCGCGACAAATCACGGTGCCTCATCTGTATATATGGGTGGTATAATTATTGAGGAATCAGAATCTCTTGATGTTCTGGGCATGAGGATACAATGTGATGTCCGATGGACAGAACATATATTCAAGGTGTCGAAAGAAGCATTCAAGTGCCTCGGTTTTCTAAGACGGTGTAAGATATACTTCACTCCATCTGATCTCCTTACTATTTATACCACCTATATCCGACCGCGTATGGAATACAACTCTCATGTGTGGGCCGGTGCTTCAATTTTTGAGCTTCTCGACCGCGTGCAGGAGAGGGCGAAGGTTCTCATTGGTGACAGTAGGGTATCCAATTCTATTGACTCCCTCGAGCACCGTCGCAATGTGGGTTGTATTTGTCTGTTTTATCGTTACTACAATGGGATGTGTTCTGACGAAATTAGGGATCTGGTTCCCGAAACCCGTACGTTTGTTCGTAATACACGTTTTTCTCAAGAGCCCATCCTTATGTGGTCGATTGGCAGGTGAATCGTACAACGCATTACAGAGAGAATTCATTTTTTTCCCGCACAGTTCGTATGTGGAATAACCTTCCTGCAGAAGTCTTCCCTCTCACTTACAACATGATTAAGTTCAAATCGAATGTTCACAAACACTACTCCCTCTATCCTCCTTCCCACAACCTATTTTCCTAGTTCCAACACAATGCAATGCATTAGTAGGGGTCATCCCCTGAATGCTGGTCCTAACAGTAAAAAAAAAAAAAAAAAAAAAAAAGAGCGCCACATAGTTGGCCTCGGCGCACGATCTAGGCGGCCAGTTGAGCAGTCCCGAACGTGAAATAATATGTTCACCGAACTCGCCTCTCAATAAGTCCATTGTTAAGCGTGCTGTGTGGCATGTGGCACCGTCTTGTTGAAACCACATTTCATGCAAGTCAAGCTCTTGCATTTTGGGCAAAAAAAAGTTGGATATCATCTCACGGTAGCGCTCACCTTCCACAGTTACGTTACAATTCGCATCATCTTTGAAGAAGTACGGTCCAATGATGCCACCAGCCCATAAACCGCACCAAACTGTGACTTTTTCTGGATGCATTGGTAGCTCTTGCAATGCTTCTGGCTGATCTTCACTCCAAAATCGACAATTTCAAAAAATGAGCTTCGTCGCTGAACACAAGAAGCGCGCGATGAACTTTCTTAACAGAGCACGCATTTTGATAATAAAATTCAATAATTTGCAAGCGTTGTTCGTTTGTAAGACGATTCATGGTTAAATTATAGACCAAACTGATGATGTTTGACAGTGAAACAAAACACGAAACGTGCGTCAGCTGTTTAAACCAGTGTTGCCAAAAAGATAATAGCTAAAAAATCACCCGATATATCCAAACGAAGGAGTACACAGGCCTTCTAGAAGGCATCCGAATAAAAAAAAAAACAGTCATGCTTAGTGAGTAATTTAGCTTATGTTTTTGCTACACTTTTTCAACACAATTTAATAATTCATTTTATAAAAGAAAAAACGACAAAGGCATGTCAACTCAAAGATTTATATTTATTTATCGGGTAGTTTCCAAAAACCGAAATAAGGTGAAAATGAAATCGAACGATAATTTAAATTAAATTTTTTACAAAATGACCGTATTTTTTCGAGGTTGTTCGAGCAAAACTAATAGATACTTGAAGTATAAAAATTAGATTAAATGAAATATTTTTATGAAAAAGATTTTGTTAGTCGTGCTTAATTCCCAATTTTTATTATTGATAAAAACACTGAAATTTATTGTTGAAGTGTTTTTATCAACAATAAAAATGGGAAATTAAGCACGACTAACAACTGATTGATTCAATAATTTTATCCTCCGATTCTCTAGTATTAGCCATGGCACATTTATTTCTTAAACGTTTTATCAAATCGTTAATCGTCTTTTTAGGGAAGTCATTCATTCTTAAAGTTTCCTTGGTTTTATAAAAATGTTCCTTGTGAAACTGATTGTCACTTATATCTAAAACCCTGCTGATGAAATTGGTTGCCGTATTTATAATACAGTAGAATCCCGATAATTCGTAATCGCAAGGGACCGGCCATTTCTTACGAATTATAGGGGTTTTCGATTTAACGGGGTTTCGATTTAACGGGGTTAAAATAAAATAAATACGAATTAACGGGGGTTTTCAATTTATTTACTAAAACGATAAAAAAAAACAACAAATCAATTGTTAAAAATAAAATATGGGCATTTCCGTCAAAAGGTCCACCGTGGCCGAAAATTTAAAAGTTATTAAAAGCTGATTATTTTACGATATTGTTATAGAGAAATATTTACATTTTACTAATTTTATAAATTTACTCATAAATTTGTTCACTTAAATGAACAATCAGACTGCAAAGTTGTGCAAACGTAATTTCTTATATGTGAGAAGGTTTTATTGTATGTTTTCTTTAATATTTATCTTTCTTTAAAGAGGTGGTATTTGATAAAAATTATTCCAAAAAAAATTTCTTACATAGTCTGTAATCTAAGGAAGAGTTCAAAGAGAAATATGTTATTCGGATTAACGGTAAATTTTTATATTATTTTGATTATTATTTAGTTTAATTATTACGGAAAAAATTTCACGTTCGAAATGTCACGTATCGACCCAGATTTTGGCTTAAAAAAAAGAAAATACAAATGATTTTGGAATCAAACCAAGACATGTTAATGTTACATTGCTACGTAAAATTCTGAAAGTAGTTTAACTAAAAACTTGTGCCAGGTTTCGCTGAATTACGCCTTTTTATACATGGCCAAAAAAACTACTTCTGTTTTTTTCACGTTCGAACCGCTACTTCTTTTGCCAATATCTTTGACGTAGAATGGCGCCCTCCATAAACTTTAGCATAGATAACAGTGCTTTCTTAGTGCTATAATTTAAGGGTTAAGAGAACGTAAAAATATTTCTTGCTTAAAATGTTATTGCATTTTTGATGCATGTAGCAAACTGATCTTAAGAAAATCAATCCACACACAAGCAAAACCCCACGCAAAAATAAAAAAAATGGTAAACAAAAAATCATTCTTTCCATGTTTTTGTTGTTTTTATTACGAATTATAAGTGGTAGTTAGCAAACAATTACGATTTATAAGAGGTAAAGAATATTTTATTTGAGAACAAAATTACGAATTATCGAGGGGACCAAAATGTATGGAAATTTTACGAATTAACGAGATTTTTTCAAGGGACAGACAGTTTATTACGAATTATCGGGAATTACAATTTATCGGGGTACGAATTATCGGGATTTGACTGTAATTCGTTTTTCATATTTCGAATAGAAATTTATTAATCTACCCGACGACGATGGTTTCTGGTACCAATCCAGTTTTAGCAGATTTCCTTGTCTTATTATTGTTAAGTCCAAGTACGGTAGTTAACGGTCACATTCTTTCTCCATTGTAAATTGAATTTGTCGGTTACATATATGAGTTTAAGATTCTTAGAGCTAAAAAATCAGAGCAAGTTAAACTCTCTTTTTGTTTTAAAATGTGTTTAAGCCAACAAATATATAAGTCACTAAACATATAAACCATCTTTAAACGCATAAAATTAGGCGTTTAAACTACCAATACAGACCATATGAATTTGATAAGATTTATCGTAGTGCTGCCATATGTTATTATTTTAACAACATATAATACATGTGACACTGATTTATAGTTGTTGAGTTTAAACTACATATAAATTCAAGTTTAGTTCAACTAAACCAGCTTTTAAACCATCAGTGAATTATTAGCCATTAGTGTTTCATCAACTTTGTCCTTTTTTATGATTCCAAACAAACTATCGACATATTTGGTAAGACATCTGGGCTTTAGATACATTAGCTCCATAGTCGTGTTCAATAGCTCCTCTATAACTATGTCTGCAATTCCTTTTAATTGTTCATAAAATTGTTCTTCAAATTTTAAATACCTGGTGTTCTTTATACAAAAACTAAGTATTTGAATAAATAAATCTTTAGGTATTGTTGTATGTTTCTCCAGTATATCCCAGTTTCTTTTAATCCTCCTTAAAGCTAAGTTAACCGGTATGCTGGGAAACAGCGAAATTACGTCAGAAGATATGAGAATTTGATCGTTTTCTTTGGGCGTATTGCTTAGTTTAGATTTGAATTCCTTACCGTCTTTAATACTGCATTGTGAGTCAGTGGTCAAATTCTTTAGAATATTAATAATGGTTTTACATAGTCCATACGATGGTGAATTTGTTGACGAACAAATTGGTCGTAAAGGCATTCCAGTCTTATGGATTTTTGGAAGTTAATAAATACGTGGTGTAGTGCTGGGAAACTATCGATATTTATCGATAGTTAAGAATTCACTATCGATATATCGATATTACTAACGACTGAATCTTTGTACTTGTATAGGAACAATTTAATAATTTTTTTATAAGGCTACAGTCCGTTGTTTTCATCACTTTATTGAATGTATGAGACGTATTTACATATATGTATACGCACGTTATTTTTAGGGTAGCCAGATTTTAAATTCGGAAAAACAGTACATTGAATACATAAAAACAGTACAATCAAGAAAAAGACAGTACATTTTTTTTGACGACAACATTACCATTTGTTTTAATAAGTAACCCCCAATTTCACCAAGTTCAGCTATAATAAACTATCAGTTCAAGCTGTCAAAACATATTGTAAGCTGGAAGTTAAAGTAATAGTTAGTTTTAACTTAACTTGGTGAAATTGGGGCAAATATTTTAAACTTTTGATTCATATGCAACAACAATTATATAAAGAAAGAAATACACTTAAAATGTGTAACGTCAAAGGAATTATTTCCAGTTTATTGCATTTCATAAATATACATATGAAATTACTCCATTTGCGTTTAAAAAGCAAACACCACAAACCAGGAAAACCATAACATTGCTGTAAGCCATATAAGAAAGGAGAAAAGCCTTACTTAGCTCAAAACAATCAACTCATTGATTTTGTAAGTACGATTTTCTTTAAACATATTAATATTTAAAGCAATTTTCACTACACACATAGTTGCACAAATCATATAGAATTTGAGAAAATGTTTGTTTCCTAAATTAATTTTCCAATTTTAAATAATTTTTAAATTATTTACGGCTAATTTTACCAAGTTCAGCTATAATTAACTATTACTAAAACAATAGGTTTTTTGACTTTTATAATGAAAGTTAATTAAACCTGAACTTGGTGAAATTGGCCATTAATCTATAAAATCCAAAAAAAATAGTTCGGTTTATTTTTATTTCACAAAATCTGAAAATATTTAAAACCAAGTGCACTTGAAAACGATGAATATTTTCAAAAAAATTTTTGTAAAAATTTACTTATCTTTTTCTTATTTCAGTAGTTTAGGTAAAGAAAAGTGGTCCTCAAAGGTATTAGGTATTTTTATAAATTTTGAACACGAATAATTTTCCAAATTTGTTTGTTTTCAATTTAACGTGATTTCGATTTCCAGAACATGCCCGAAACTTAAAAAAGTTCTAAAAATTAACGATAACTGTTTTGGAATAAGTATTTTTTAGTACTTAAAAAAATTTAGATTTTATTTTTGTCTTTCTCAGGTGTGGAAAGGGAAAGACTATTGGAAGAGGTAGCCATAAAATCATAACAACACGAAAATATACCACTGCTACGAGCCACCCATTCTAATTTAGATTTCTACTGTGTATTTATGAGAAAACAATGACCACAGCGTAAAAACTCTTATTTTAGAACTTTTTTTTTTTAACACAATATCATTTTTTGTAAGCCAGTTCTGTTAAATATAGACTGAGCAAAAAAAAAACAGTACAAAAACAGTACAAAGTGTAAAAAACAGTACATTTGCGTACTGTTTTAGGAGTTGTGCATAAAACAGCACAATTGCAAAAAATCAGTACATGTACTGCTTAAAACAGTACGTATGGCAACCCTAGTTATTTTGGATGACAGTTTTTTAAAAATTGATAAGTACCTTTCTGAAGGCACCGAAGTAACAGGGACTATAAGATATTCTATTGCAACTTTAAAAAATTTTCTAAATTCTAAACCCAAAAAGGTAATAATTCTAGCGGACTTATCCTCTAATGGTCGTTCATTGTTTTGTCCTATGCTTGCAATTGCATTTGGATTTGCATTTTTACAAAAATATTTGACTTTTCATTCCCTATATAATAGGGATTGCTGTTCGGTTTTAACCGAAACCGAAACCACGGTTTTAAATGCCTAAAAACCGAAAACCTCAGTTTTAGCTTTTACTTTAACAATGTGTTTAAGCTTGAAGAAATTGAAAATTAAACATCATGCCCGTACTTCATATACAAAAACTTTATACATAACAGCCTTCAACAATGATAAGGTATTTCAAAATTCTTAAAATTCAAAATAAGTACTAAGAAGAACAAATGTTATCTTTATAACTCTTAAGTACACAGGTGGCATAAACTGCCACCTGGGCCACTTGAATTTTGTATGGAGTTTCTTGTGGCTATAGAAAAAACTCACACTAACGAGCACCTGGGCAAGGCTGGGACTACTTTATATGTAGGAGTTTTATGGCTATAGCAGGAACATTTTGTTGGGAAATAAAATATTTTTTCGAAAAAACAGAAAAGAAAGAATTCTTATGTGTGGTGTATGATTTTTGAAACGTTTCATTTTGATTTTATTTACTGCAGTGCATATATTATAGGGAAGGGCCTGACCAGGCCCAGGTACATAAAGTTTCGTTCTACATACTTAATAATTATATAAAAAAAAACTGAAAAAAAGTCAAAAAATGCCTGGCCAGGCCCAGGAATAAACTTAAGGGCGAATACAAGTATCTGAATTGAAACAAATAAAAACATTTTATTTCATGCAAAACAATGTATAAGTATATGCTTATGTATGAATTTTACTTTGATATTTTCAAAACCGAAAATCGAACCGAAACTGACCGGTTTTAATCATTTTAAAACCGAAACCGTGGTTTCACATTTTTACGGTTTTTAGCAAACTCTACTATATAAACATGTAAAAATTTCGACTTAAAGGCCTTTAATTAGCAGTAAAAAGCACTGCTAAGACATCCATACCACTTGCAATTCTTGTTGTTTTTATTCATTGCTGAAATTCTGCGCGAATCAATAATAGCAAGTAAAAATTTGCGGCAAAAAACTGTGTGTGTATAGCTGCTGTTAGATGCCTTCATAACTGTATTTTAAATAATAATAATACCGATACTGACATTTTTCCTATCGATATTTTTGATATTTTAAGTCTATCGATAATATTGAAGTCTATCGGTAGTTTCCCAGCACTAACGTGGTGAAGTGGCTATTCTTTTAATTATTCTATTTTTCTCCGATTCGGTTATGAGGTTTTGATTAAATAATTTGTCTATTTAAATATTGTTTTTTGTTTGTAACCCTAAGGTTGGGTCTTTCTTCATTCTTCTATAAGTGCAAAAGTCCTTTAATATATCTTTCATTTTTAATTCAAAGCAACCGTTTTATTTCCCTTATCGGCACTAAGTATGGGTATGTCATTATTTTCTTTAACAAATTTTCTTGTTTGCCCCACTGTGTCAAGTATTATTTTCTCTCTTTGGTTTAATTTTGTTTTGTTCAAGTGATCTTCTGTTAATGTTATAAGTTTTGTTCTTGATGCTTCCTGTTGTTCCTGGTTCTCTAATGTTTGTATACAGTCCTCCACCTCCTCTATACAATTTTCGAAAAAAAAATCTCGTAATATATAAAATTTCTGGGTTTAGAATTAATCGATTAATCGATTAACTTTAAAATTTTATTCGTAAAATCGAAAAAGATTAATATGCCAAATATCGATTAATCGTTTAATTAAACAAAAATAATGCGCTAAACATGTTTTTTTTTTAACAGCTGTTGATATTTTAATAGAATTCATAGAGGAGTAAGCTTTTATTTTAAAAATATTCGTGATTTTTCACGGTATCAATTAGTTTGCAATTCATGGCGTTTGTAAAAAAAAATAATAGACACAACAAATATGACACTCAGAAGATAAAAGTAATCGATAACTAGAATGGCATATTTTGTTCGTGGTTAAATTGTACTTAAAATTAATTTTAATGTATTTTATTCTTTAAAGTTTATACAATTTTTATTCCGAAAGCTTGTTTCCCTATTAAAAACCTTTTTTAATGCAAAAAAATAGTAAAAAGTAATCCACCACACAAACATATTTATCGATAACATTGAAAAAAAATATGATTTGTCATCCATGGCCATCAATAACAGCTAACTTTTTTTCACCACATATGCGACGGATACAAAAGTAGATAGAAAGTAAGCCTACTTTCATGCTTTCATGTTGATGCGTATATGCATTCTCTGCATTTTGGTCTGTAACTTGTCATATACAATAACACTGATTCAACTTTTTTGTCAAATGCATAAAAAGGGCAGACGTATAAACGCATGGTGTGGACCTTCAGCTTTAGCCACGAGTGACTATTTCTAGTTTCCAGATCTGAAAAAAGGGCTCGGCGGAATAAGATTTGCCTTCAACGAAATGAAATCATCTCACAAACAAAAACCTTTTTTGATGACCTCGACAAATCTAAGTTTTTGGAAGGGATAAACCAGTTCAAGGAAAGGATAAAGTGTAAAAAGCTCAAAGGTGACAACGTTAAAAAAGTTGAATTTTGTTTTATCCAAAAGCCTTTGTTAAACTTAAAAAGTCTTAAACTTATTGACCCGACCTCGTACATACAAATTTACAGGAGAATATTTTACCAAAAATTTATACTTTAATGTTAAACACCACATACATTTGTTAACCCAAATTCGCACTTTAAACTAAAAATGTGGTATTTAAAAAGTATCTTAAGTTTTAAACTGAAGTAATTTCGTTAATGAAAAATGTTTGTATTTTGCAAAAGTTGTCCATGTGTTGATGTTTACTCTACATTTCTATATAAACCCAGCAAAAACTGCGCTTGTATTTAACCCACAATTATCTTAATGCATTACCTTGCGATTCCATAAAAATGGATACCCTACTGTCACCAATAAGAACCTTCACGATATCCTGCACGAGACCTTTTTGTGGTCGGTGGCATCGTACAACGCATTAAGGGAAAATAAGTGTTTTGGCCAGACTGTTTTTAAGTGGAATAACATTATGCGCCAATATGCAACATTGATTCTTTCGGCCATTAAAATCTACGCTATTCACACGACACCATTCGGAGATTATATCAAGGTCTCGACATCATCTGAACGTATGGTTTCTAATCAGATTAATATGAATGGTAAAGGTTGCTGTCATCTGCAAAAGAGAAAAAAGGGTGGGGAATTCGACATAGGAGTTCATTAAGAAAAATAAGAAATAGAGTAGCAGAAAGAACGGAGCCTTGCGGCACCCCTGAATGAATCTTGAACTCGTTCAAAGAAACGAGTGCGATCTCTGAAAAAGCTCGCTTTGAATCGGGAGAAATTATTGCCGACACCAAATAAAACAACTGTTGACATCATGCCAGACTCTGTCCAACGCCTTGAAAATATCTACAACAATTATGTACTTTACTTTCGCAAAAATGGTGAATGAGCCATTAAGTAGCCAGCAGAGCGAAAGCCATACCGACGGACGCTTAGTACGTAATTTAGCTATAAAAATTTTACAAGATGACAGTTAACCATACACTCCTTAACTTTGAAAAGTGCTGAACAATTTCCAATTTGTCGATAATTTTCAGGGTTAAGGGCCACTCGTTTTTTACGAATTGGCGTAATATAAGAAACTTTCCAACAAACGGGAAATTCCCCGGCATAGTAGAAAATGCTGAAGCACAGCTTCAAGGATGCTTGTTTATGTCGAGATCTGCAAGAACCCTTTTAACAGCCCGAGCTCGAAAAAATATTCTTGGCATAGTTACCGATACTCTTTCGAGTTCGGGTAAAGGTTAATTGCTAGCTGGTTAGTGAGAATTTTTTGCGAATAACTCAGCTTAACAACTAGTTTTATCAACCGGGTCCGCGATTGTTCGGTCATTATTTAAAAGAATTGGTTTTGAAGCATCAGCCTCTACTCTTTTTACGAATGACCAGATACTTTTACTGCCCCGGGTATAAATAAGAGCTTCGGTATGAAGGCGTTACGTGTGAAGCAATTCAGTATCAATGTTTTTATTGTCACGCTAATTTCTGACTGCTTCCTCTCTGAATCAGACTGCTGATTTGCACGTCTGATTTAACCAAGATTTAGATCTCAACATTTTCAACCATTTTCGCCATAACATTCACGTCATTGTCCAGGAAACAAAGTGCCTAACGTGTTTTCCCATAACCAGATATTCCTAGCTTGTCGTGAAACTTATGGAGAAAGAAAAAAAGACGGAAATTTACTCTGTTTCCGAGAGGGAAATAATTTAACCAGATAAATAAATAAAGAAAACATACAAAATACTTCAATGCTGTTAAACATAAGTGTGGACATGAATGCAGTTTGAAAAGAGAGTTCAAGAAAGTTTCTGTCGCAAATGTTCTATAATAAGGAAGAGGATAAACAACGAAAGACCTTTGCTTCAATCTTAACTGGGGCAGCCATTTTTACAATTTTCTTTGGCCAGGGCTCGAACCTCGACTCTGAAAAATTCCTTTTTCTTAAAGTACCATGTACATGTTTCTACTTACAGAATAGATTCTCTGTTATGAAATAATAATGCCTTCAGATGTAGATGTCCCAAGTAAAAATTATGAGATATTGTAGTTAAAATGCGTTTGTCGTAATTCACTGCGATAAATGGTTATTTGGTAGTTGAAGTGTTCGCTGGGAAATATGATCAACTAATTAATATTATTTTTATTATAGAATATTACTGTAAACCACAACATTTAAAACCACAAACAATTTCTAGTGCAGCAGAGTGTAAGTTACAAAATACACGCTGCTATAAATTTGCAAAACTTTTTTAATTAGCAAACGTATTTAATTTTGCATACGTGTAAAGTTTACTGCGTAAACATTTTACGCAAACTTTTACGCCAGAAAACCAATGGGCAAAAACAATCAGTGTAATAAAATTAACAAACCGAAAGTTCTAATAAATTCTAATTGGATTTTTATTGATGTAAACATGTAAGAATAATATTTAATTACAATAAACAAACAACAAGAGTGCAATTAATACACACAGAAAAAAATACCAATGTAAAATTAACATGGAAAAATGTTGATTGAGAATCATAGTAAATTTCCACAAAAGTATGCCCTTTACTTAAATTTATCATTATTTCATATTAATTTTAAGTGAAAAATATTAAAATAACCTTAAATTACGTTTATTAAATATTATTCACTGTTAAAAAAATAAAAAATAATATATTAAAATATAAATAAATATGGATTCAATATTGAATCCATAAAAACCTGTTTTATATTAAAATCAAAAGTGTATCTTGTTAAATTAACATGCATACATAATTAAGTATGAACATTTATTATTTTCACTTTTAAAATATGTTATAAAAAGAAGACAATTCCCGTATTCTTTTAGTTAAAATTATTTATTTAAATAGTACATCAAGTTTTCAAAGTAGAATGATGACGATATCGGGCGATTCTGCTGATGCTTCTGTTAACAAAGGAGAATACAAAATAAGTGAAACATGTGTAACAGGAGTTACTGTTTTGAATTATTCTTAAATAAATGCATATGTTGTCTCTGAAGCTTCTTCAAACTGTTAAAACACACTCAAACCAATTTGATTCTACATGAAATTCACGTTGTTTCAACTTGAAATAACTTTCATTCAACGTGATTCCGATTGTTATTTCAATATAAATTACATTTTGCTCTAACTTTTCTGCAATGTTAAATTAACATGAATTATAGTTATTTCAAAAGAAAAAAATGTTGTTCGCAGTTATTTTAAAATCAGGTTGATTTAACATGAGAAACGTATGAAGCAAAATCACCACCGAAAAATGTTAATCAACCTTGTTTTCTACGTTTTTAACTTGATTTTTTTTCTGTGTGTACGTGCAATAAAAACGTACGTTAAAGGGCAATAAAAGTACAATAATTTTTAAGAAAAAGTGATAAGTAACTTTTTATACCCTCCACCACAATTAGTTGTGAATAGGGTATATTAAGTTTGTCATTCCGTGTGAAACTTTATTATTATTCATCTCAGACCCCATAAAGTATATATATTCTGGGTCCTTGGGTAATTCTAAGTCGATTTATCCATGCCCTTCTGTCTGTCCGTCTGTCCGTCTGTTGAAAACGCGCTCACTTTCGAAAAACTCAAAAGAACTAAACAAACTGCGTGTCAAATTGCTTGTAGTTATCCTAAGCAGTTTGGGATTGAAATTCAGCAAAATCCGTTTGGTAGGTTCAGAGCTATGAATCAAAATGTGGAACCACCCCCTAAAAAAAATTGATAATTTTGTTACAAAAACTTACATAAATGGTGGAATAATGCACAGAATAACATACGATTTTGCAAGAATTCGTCTTATTCAACTAGAAATTACGCTGTAAAATTTCGTGAAGATCAGTCCATAATTTACCCTAGGCCCCATATAAACCCTACTTCCGGAAAACAGTTTAGTACGCCTTAATTCGTAAAAAATAACGCTATCATAACAAAATTTGGTACATCAAAGTTTTATAGGACAAGAAGTAAAACTATGTAATTTCGTGAAGATCGGTCCATAATTTACCCTAGGCCCCATATAAACCCTACTTCCGGAAAAGAGTTTAGTACGCCTAAATCCGTAAAAAATAATGCAATCATAACAAAATTTGGAACATAAAAGTTTTATAGGACTAGAAATAAGACCGTGAAATTTCGTGAAGATCAGTTAATAATTTACCCTAGGCCCCATATAAACCTTACTCCCGGAAAACAGTTTAGTACACGTAAAAACGTAAAAAATAATGCTATCATAACAAAATTTGGTACATCACAGTTTTATAGAACTAGAAATGACACTGTGAAATTTGGTGAAGATCGGTGCATAATTTACCATAGGCCTCTTTTAAAGCCCACTCTGGTAAAATAATTAAATACGCTGTAAACTTTCTTCAAGTTTAGCTTCATATGGCTAGAAAAATGTAATGCAATTTTGTGATATTCGGTTCATAATTTACCTTAGATACCATTTTAGCAGCCTTCTGAAATTCACTGCAAACGCTTAAACTAATTGCACCGCTATATTGAAATTTATGTTTTTTAATACCAGAAATCGTTCTGCAGCATTTGGGATGATTGGTTCATAGCTTACCATGGCTTTTATATAGTTTGTTCTCATGAAAATCATTGAAGTTCAGCTTAAACTGAAATTCTACTCAAGCTTTTTAAAATTGATTCTGATTGTCGGTCAATAATTTTATATAGGTCTAAACCGCAACAAATTTTAATGCAGATGTCTGTTTTTACAAAGATTATAATAATAAATAGACATCATACAGATTTTACTCCTAAAACATTCGAAGTTTCGGTGGAGGGTATCAAAGATTCGGCACAGCCGAATATAGCACTCTAACTTGTTTTTATATAAAATATTAGAACAAAAAGATTAGCAGTTGTCGGCTGTAAACTTTTAAATATGCAAGTTAAATTAGATTAATTTTGTACAGGGTGGCGCAGAATGAGCTAAGTGGTTCGAATTCTTCATAACTTTTTTAGAAATTATTTTTTCTTTGTTTTTTTTTTGTAATTAACGCACAACGAACCAAAATAATTGAATCCGATTAATATTATTTAAATTACTTTTTTGGGAGTGTGAAATACAGTGTGGCGCAGAATGAGCTGTATTGTTTGAATTCTTTATAAATTTTTTTACCCACACCACAGTAGTGGAGAGGGTATTATGCATTTCTGCTGATGTGTGTAATGCCTTAAAGTATTGGTGCTAGACCCACCGATCGACTCAGAATCACTTTCTGAGTCGAACCAACGATGTCCGTCCGGCTGGCTGGCTGGCTGTCCATGTAACCTTGTGCGAGAAGTACAGGTCGCAATTTTGGATATAACTTGATAAAAGTTGGGTCATAGATTCTTATTGGCACAAGGACCAAGTCTTAAGAAAATGGGCCAAATCGTAGGACCATGAGGGAAGATAGGGGGAAATTTCTTCCTGTCAGAAACTATCCAACCGATTTTAATGAAATTTAAAACATGGATAATTCCATATCTATATGGAAAAATAAGCTATACAGTTTTTCAAAAATAGGACCACAAGGGGAGGTAGGGGGCAATTTTTCCTCTAACAAACTTTCAAACTGATTTTAATGAAGTTTATACACATAGATAAATCTATATTAATATGGACACATAAGCATGACGTATTTTAAAATACTGTGGTGTAGGGTATCATATTGTCGGGCTTGACCGACTATACTTTCTTATTTGTTTTTATTATTTTTTAATTTTTTTCGGCATTTTGTGTGAAGAATACTTGGGGAATTAAATATTAATAACTAATTAGACCAGAAATTTGGTAAAAAGTTATGGAAATTATGTTAAAAGGAGCATAAATATTCGAAGCATAAAATAGACGTGACCTACAGGATATCATTTGTCAAAGCTGTATTTTTAAAAATAAAAAATTATAATTACCGCATAAATAAAAAAGTTAAAAACCATTTAAACCAAATAGCTCATCCTGCGCCACCCTGTAGTTATTGTTTGCAAATTTTCGAACTAAATTTTTTACTTTTGCTGTTTTTGTTTTTTTAAAATAAATACCAATTTTCACATCTTTCTTATGGCGATTTCTTTTCTGAGAAATATGTTGCATAAATGTTACATGCTCTATCTCTTTTGTGTAGAGCATGTAACGTTTATGCGACATATTTCTCAGAAAAGAAATCGCCATTATAGTTTGTGTGTTTATTTAACACTTTTTATTTAATTTCGGAAAAAAACTTCTAAAAAAAATCATATTTTTTAGCGACAAAGCATTGCTCTTTGTCGTTAGGCAAAAAGTTCTTAAGACAAAAAAAAAAAAACACATTTTGAGTTTTTGTACAGCTGAGCGTGCGAAAAACAGGGAAATTCGAGATTTATCCCACAGACTTCGTGTTGTCACTACGGTACGAATAACTAAACGAACCGAAAAAAAATCCATATAATCGAGCTCAAAACGTTTTTTATCGCAATGATTTCTACAATTATCACCAAAATAAATAAATTGCAGCAAGAAAGATAGCACATTTACTGTAGAAAATTACAATGTCATAATGACACCTGTCAGATTGCGCAAAGTCTAAGTTAACGTATAACGCCATCTATCGGATTTTGGCTAAGAATTTTCTATTTTTTCATTTGGAAAGCCATTAAGGAATAATTTCACACAAAATCTCGTACAAAAAAGCAATTTTCAATTTTTCCTATTTTCCGACTTTTGCGGAGGGATTTTCTTACGTAAAAACCTTCTCTTCGAAAATACGAACAACTGACAAAAAGTTTTACAGAACTCGGCCCAGCCGTTCTCATTTTATGAATTACTATACAATTTTTACACCTTTTTTTTATATATAGATTACGAATATAAAGGATGGTTAAATTTTAAGGGCCGATGTTGATTTTGAATAAAACACAAAGTATTTAGGAAATTATTGTCATATCTTTTTATTACGATAATATTTGTATGGAACAAAATATCGTCTAAACGGCCGCCGCGACCTCGGCGGCACAACTCCATGCGATGTTCCAAATTTTCGATGACGCTGAGGCATAATTGAGGTTCTACGCCGTTAATGTGCTGAATTTTATCATCCTTTAGCTTTTGAATTGTTGCTGGCCTATCGACGTACACCTTTTCTTTCAAATAACTTCAAAGAAAGAAGTCCAACGGTGTGAAATCACATGATCTTGGCGGCCAATTGACATTGCCGGCCATTAAAATTTGTCGCGCAAAATAGCCATTGTTTCGTTAGCTGTGTGGCAAGTGGCACTGTCCTGTTGAAACCACATATCGTTCACATCCATATCTTCCAATTCGGGCCATAAAAAGTTCGTTAGCATCTCACGATAGCGAACACCATTCACAGTAACTGCCTGATTGGTCTCATTTTGGAAAAAAAATACAGCCCAATGTTGCCGCCAGTCCATAAACCGCACCAAACAGTCACTGTTTGTGGGTGTATTGGTTTTTCGACAATCACACTTGGATTATCATTGCAGCGATTTTGCTTATTGACGAATCCACTGTGGTGAAAATGTGCCTCATCACTGAATCACGAAGTGCACGATATGCATTTCTATTTGAACGCCCATTTTCATAATAACCTCAAATTGAGTAAGTCTGAATTTCAGAAATGTCAAATAAAATGCAGAAAAAACTTGACGTTTAGGTGTGGTTCACATTTAACATCGGCACTTTATTTGGTCATAATATGATATTTTATGATTAAATAATTAGTATTGTGGTTATTTTGTTGAACTATTTATGGTTTTTAATCCAAATTTTTAATATTTTTAATTAGGCTTAAGTTCATGAAATTTAATTTTTATTAAATTATTTTTATGAAGAAAGGAATTTTACAACATGAAAATCAATCAAAATTGTTATTGATAATCTTTCATTCTTGACGTGGCTCGGGCTCGAACCCTGGCCGGCAGGTTACCATGAACATGTTTCGATCGCAACCACTCGATCTCCTCAGATGGATTTGCCGTCTTACACTCGCAGCCATCGACGACTGCTGACGTCACTAGTCAAACATCAATCCTTAAACCAAATTGTATTTTAACATTTGGTAGATCGAAATTTGCTTTCCTGAATGATTATCCATTTTAATTGATTTTACATGTTTTTTCCTTTACTTCTGTTTTTTCGTACTTTCGTCAAGAATTTTTCTTGAAGTCCAAGTAAATTTTTTTTTTTTTTTTTTTTTGTTTTTTCACTTTGTCTTTCTCTTTTCTGTTGACCTTTTTCAGCACAACTTGAAGGACAAATGTACACATAGAGCTCGTGCCTTAGCTTTAACAATAATTAGTATTGTGGTTATTTTGTTGAACTATTTATGGTTTTTAATCCAAATTTTTAATATTTTTAATTAGGCTTAAGTTCATGAAATTTAATTTTTATTAAATTATTTTTATGAAGAAAGGAATTTTACAACATGAAAATCAATCAAAGTTGTTATTGATAATCTTTCATTCTTGACGTGGCTCGGGCTCGAACCCTGGCCGGCAGGTTACCATGACATGTTTCGATCGCAACCACTCGATCTCCTCAGATGGATTTGCCGTCTTACACTCGCAGCCATCGACGACTGCTGACGTCACTAGTCAAACATCAATCCTTAAACTAAATTGTATTTTAACATTTGGTAGATCGAAATTTGCTTTTCCTGAATGATTATGCATTTTAATTGATTTTACATGTTTTTTCCTTTACTTCTGTTTTTTCGTACTTTCGTCAAGAATCTAATAATAATCGTATTATGTTGACTACAATCATGAATCTTATCCTAATATGTTGGATATCTTGGAATATGTTTACCCCAACCATGTTTTTTCTTTACGTGTTCATAGAAAGTTTGATATACTTTTCTTTGTTTAAAGAAAATTTGCGATTTTGTTCAATTTTTTATATTTGTACTACTCACGAAAGGTGAGAACAGTATGTGTGATTATTTTTAACATGAACACCTGTCATATGGCCTAATCTCACGATTGATATTAACCACTAGGTAATTGATTAATGCATTTACCAAGTTCTCCTGTGTCTGCTCAGATAAAATTCACACATAGGTCGCAATATGAGGGCATAATCCAACAACAATTATTCAATCGCCCTTTTTTAAGGAGCCGGAGCTAACATCCAACTTACTCACACTAACCTCCACTGGAATATTAAAACCCAGCAGCTTCTTTCTGTTAAATAGCCCCAGCACCTAGAAAACGTTCACATGCTGAACATTTTCAAAAAGGAGAAAAATCAGACTTCTATGTGGAAGAGTACCTTCCCGCGATTTTGGGTATAAGCCACAACCACTACATGCTCCCCGAAAATATTTCTTATTCAAAAAAGTTCTTTTTATGTTTTTAAGCAAACATGTTAAGGTGCCATAATTGGTCTCTGGATGGCAGTCAGAAGATTGACTTCGCATAAGACCTGGTATCCAACCTATCCTTAACTATGTTAATGGAAAGTATTTTAGAACAATAAGTTTTTGGTGTAAAATTGTTTCCCTCTAAATATTTTTGTTTAACTGTTTAGAGTATTTATAGATTGTGAATTTAATAATTCGACCTACATACAAAATTTTATCAGTTTATTGATTCATTGATTTTTACAAGAACAACAACAAAAATTTAATTTATAATCAGCCAATAATTATTTACCAAATAATTGAGTTTATATTTAAACGCCTACAGACACACTTCACAAAATAAAACTAAAAATATAAACTTAAAAAAAAAAAACAATAAATATCCCAGCCAGCAAAATAAGCCGACGTCGTTCAGATATCTGAGAGAAACTTCGGCAAAAAAGTCGGAATCGTATACGAATTCTGTCAGATTTCTGACCCAAAAACGTATGAAGTGGTTGACACGCATTCTGACAGACATGTCGTGGGAAATTTTGGTTTTTTGTCGGCATTTCTGATAGATATCTAACAGAAATCTAATGAAAACGGAATGGGAAGTTCTGATGTGTTAGCCTAGATTTTTTTGCTTTCAAACTGATAGCTGAAAGAAATAATTTTATTGCAAAATATGTATGTACATAATTATAAATTTTACACGTACGTACCTTTTTTATGCTTTTTATCTTGAACAAATTAAATAAAATTAAAATTATTTCCAACTGAATGACAGTTGTCATTATTTTAAAAAAATAAAAAGTTTCTTTAGACAAATCTGAATGAATTCCGTCGGAATCAATTTGGACATATCTGTACATAAATTTCCCCCGATATATCCATGCGAAATCGATCAGAAATCGGCCAGACAGTAAGAATATTCAATGTCTGACAGAAATCTGAACGAAATCTCTAAGAATGAAGTCAGACATTTGCACGAAATGTCTGATTCCGACAATGTCGAAGTATTTTGCTGGCTGGGTAAATATTCAATTAAACACGTTGTGGTGTAATTTGTGGGAAAATTTATTGGTTAAATAATTTTTTACAATAACAAACTACAACAACAATATTAACTAATAAATTTATGTTTTTCTTAGAAAATATTTAAATGACAATCTAGTAAATACAAATAATTGGCCGTTTGTCTTTAGCTAATAAATATTTAATTAAAACCGACAATTAAATTTTAATGTTAATTAAAATATATATTTAATTAGCCTGAAGTGTAAAATGGTTTTAGGGGAAAAAGGATATTTGAACAAAGAGAAACTAAATTTGAACAACAATAGCAAATTTTTTGCTAAATTATGCGAGAGTATTTTAAAACTTTTTTACTACTCTTTTGTTGCAAAAAATATTTACTACTTCCATTAACATAAATAATTTTTTTTTTTTTTTTATATCAACTTAGTTTTTGAAGTTTGATGTCTTAAAAAATATACCCTGATTTTGTTACAAACGCATTTGACGAACACAAAGCAACCAACATAACAACCGTCATTGTGTGAGCAACATTTTACGATTTATTGCGCTTAAAACAAACATTTAGGGAAACACAGAAGGAAAGATGGAAAAACAGACATGTTTGTAGCCAGTTAAGTGTAATGAAATAAAATAGAAGTAATAAAAGAAAAACGACATGTCTAAAAAAACATAAACTTTTAAGACAGTTTTTTTTTCTCAAAAAAAAAAAAGACAAAAAAACTTGTAAAAGCTTTTTGTGAAAAATTTTCCTAATTTGATTCTATTATTTTATCGATATTTAGTTTTAATATAAAAACACTCTGCAGTTGTAAATATATTTTTATAATTTAAAGACAAAGTTGTTTTATGCCGTTTTCATTCATGCAAACGAACTTAAAGTCAAAATAATAAGTATAGCGTTAAAAAAGCGATATGGATAATGGTTAAGAAAATTGTTTAACAGGTCCGCAAGATATAAGAATAGTTTAAGGAATTTACGATTTGAATTTTCTCTTAATAACAAACTTTGTACACAGAAAGAAAAACACTTGGGATAAATTAATCTTTTTTTACTTACTTTAATCACGAATCGTACTTAAAACTTCAAGTACGAATAACACTAAAACGTACTTAAATCAATCCTAAATGGGATTACTTTAAAAAATCAATCCCGATATTTCTTGAAATAAGTATGAAATGCTTAAATCAAGTACAAAAAATATTAAACTTTTCGTTGATAGCGCCACTCTAAGAGTAAAATTAGAAAATGAGGGTTTTATTCTCATTAAACTTATTAGCAGCGATGCCAACTTAGTGCTTTTGGCACTATTTATGGTACTTTTTGATACCTCAAAACGCCAAAATTTTATCCATAGTGACGAACTAAAAAAAAGCACTTACTTGGTGCTTTTTCAATTTTTCGTTAGTGCCTTTAGTGCTTTTTACAATTTTTATTTTTTTCTATAATTTTTAAAACTTTGATTATAAAGAGGCTGACTTTAATGAAATTTGCTATTAGGGGTACAATTTTAAGAAGGCCTGCAAAGATTTTAAGATTTCAAATGATAAAAAAGCAATAAAAGATAGGTTATTTACGAGGTTAGAGCTAGGCTTCCTAGCAATTTGGAAATTTTACAAAACGTCACACTTTTTGTCGTTGACAACATATTAAGCATTCGTAATAAAAATGATGTATTTGTTTTCAGTAAACATTTTTTCAAAGATGTAGACACTGTTTCAAAAACAGCTGACAGAAAATGCTTTTATAACGAGCGTTGTGTAACCTGCCATTTTTCATGGGCTTTAGTTTTTAAACACACGACACTCGTCTCCGATTAACCGCGTGTTGTACACTTCTACCTCCAGTGCTATTGCAAAAAGTATCAGAAGTATGAGAATACAAACATACTACATGTTTTTCTATTTTGCACCTTATGTGTGTTCTTTATTCAGAAGCGTACATAGGTTAAAATAATTGGACAATATCATACGCCAATTGTTTTATTTAACTTTGCACGATTTTAATATAGAATAATTTAAACGATGAAATATAAGGTTTTTTATTAAAATAAAGAATGGTCGGTCATTGCAAATTTTCGGTAGTTGCAATTACCGTGCGATTTTTTCGAGTTACGAATATCGAGTTCGCACTGTATTACTTTAAAACTGTTTTATGGCTAATTCAAACTCAGCTGATGGTCATACAAGTGATTTGGATGATATTTTTATTGAAAATAATAATAATACATTTAAAAATGTTTATACACGAATGCAAATATATTTTTTTTATAAAATTTTAAATTAAAATCTCTCATCAAAGCCGTCGACTTTTTTTAAATTTTGGAGGTATGTCATATTTTGCACAGCCGAATGCAACTGTTTTGTGTTTAATTAAATTGTAAAAATGGCTAAGTGCTTTTTAACGCTTTTTTTATTGTTCGAATTAGTGCTTTTTAGTGCTTTTTTTAATTTTTAAAGTGCTTTTTGTTCTCAAAAAGTTGGCATCACTGCTTATTAGTCTCATCTCTCAGCATTGCATTCTTTTATGCGTGCGTACGTGTGTGTTTCCCAAAATGTATTGTATAACTACAACAACACAACACAAGTTCGAACAAAACGATTTGCTTTTTATTTGTAGTAACAACAAAAACAACAGAACAAGAAGAAAAACATATACATATATATGTATGTATTATTTGTATGTTTAACCCACCGGCTTACGCATGTTTTGATTATCTATACACATTTAACAAAGGTCTGCCCAGACTCATGTGTACCACGAAGGGTTAAATAGTAAATTTGAAATCTTGCTTCTCATTTAGTTTATATTTTTAGTTAAATAGATTTTTTAAAGTAAAAACCATTATAGGGCATGATGTTGGTGTTTTCTCATTCTTTAAGGTTTGAACGTGTAAGTAAATGAATCATTATAATTTTCTTTCTAATTTCTTTTTTGGTTTTTTTCAAGCACAAATTGGAGATAAAATCAACTTTACATACTTGAATCAAGCGCGTTTTGAGATTGAATCAATCTTAGTTTTACTTAAATCAATTTCATTTTCGGATTATTTTTAGTACGAGTTCGGATTAAAACAATTTTATAATTCTTGAATCAAGCGAATTTTGAGATTGATTGAATCTTAGTTTTACTTAAATCAATCTCATTTTCGGATTACTTCAAGTACGAAATCGGGATTGAATATGGATAATTTAAGTATTTTTGGATTAAAAATCCGTACTTGAATCAATCTTTCTGTACTTGATTCAAGAAAATCCGTACTCACCGTACCATCAATCCCGCTTCGGATTGATTTGAGTACGTTTGGATTGATTTTTCTTTTGAGTGTACGGAGGCGGGTAAATAAGACCGTGACTTTTTAAATTTCCCTCCTTTTAACTAAAGAGCAACACTGCTCTTAATAGCAGATATCTTTAGGTTGACTTTGGCCAACATTTTTATAAACTGCGTCCCTAGATTGTGTTTGACAACCATTCAGGGGTGTCATAGAAACCAATTTTATTGGAATTGGATTTGAAACCGACAAAAAAAATACTTTGGTGTCATGAAATCCAATGTTGTCGGTTTTTTGTTCGAACTTAAATTAGTGTCGGTTTTAGGTGTCACAGAAACCAATATTATCGGATTTTTATTGAAAACAAACCAAGCAGCTTACAGCTCTTGTTTTTTTATTGGAAATACAAATACCTAGTTGTTTTATTTTATTTTTTCAACAGTTAGATTTTTTGCATAGATTAATTATACAAATGCAAATATTATAACGACGGCATTTATTTTATATGTTTACTATTTTACCATTCTTATTTTCTTTTCTAATTATAATTTATAAATTTCTTTTTATTAAAAACAACCAAAAATTGCATTTAAATAGGTAAACACATGCTACAAAACATAAAACAGATAATTCGAATATCGTTTTTATTTGTATTCAAAAATAACAAAACCGACTTGTTTTTATGACACCAAATTAAACGAATATTGGTTTACAAAACCGACAAAAAGCAAAACCGACTTGGATTCTATGACACCCCTGATTGATAGCAGATAGAAACAAGTAAATTTTGTGTCCTCGTTTAGCGTTGTGTGTTAAAAACAAAAATCCATGATCTAGGCTAAAAATTGGCTCCTCGTCCGCCCTTTTCTACGGGTCAAGCCTTGAGTGCCTTTTTCTTATTTCCAAACCTGAAGAAATGACTCGGCTGAAAGAGATGCAATCATACAAAAAAAAAAATAATGTATATTTTTGGAAGGGATAAAAAAAATTTGAGTGTACAGTAAATCCCTGCACGAATGCATTTGTTTCTTTTTCACAGTTCTTCACACCAAGTTTTTGTTGTGTCAAATACTGTGTTTT
This sequence comes from Pollenia angustigena, assembly GCA_930367215.1. NCBI lineage: Eukaryota > Metazoa > Arthropoda > Insecta > Diptera > Polleniidae > Pollenia > Pollenia angustigena. The sequence goes on along the minus strand of OV884058.1, from coordinate 215,614,715 downwards.
TTTTTTTTAATCAGTTCGAGTGATACACAATGAAAAACCGAATCAATCTTAAACAGTAGTTGGTTTCAAACAACTCGTTGTTAAGCATTAAAAAAAAAAAAAACAAATCAACGCATTGTATAATTTGACGTGAAAGAAAACATAACACACAACAATTGTGAGTCTATAACAGGGAATTCCATTTCTTTGCACAATTGTGTATACCACTATTAACACATAGTTTTATGCTCATCAATTCAGTCTTCGATGTGACTTCGACAAGTGTACAAAAAGTGTAAAAAATAAGAGAATTCATATTACCTATTTTGTTACTGTTGTTTGGTGTGATTTGTTTGATTCGTGCGATTCGTGTGATTTGGTGTAGTTTGTGTTATTCATTTGTTTCGTTGTTGTGTGGAGTATATTTCGTGCTCTTTACACTTCGTATTTGGTCGTTTATAACACACTAATTAAAATTCCTTTGCATTTGTGTGTTTATATTTTTTTCGTGCTTTATGTGTTTTTCACAATACACAATTTGATTCGTTAGCAAAAAGCAATCGACAATCAGTAGTTGAAAAACAAACGAATGTTTTGAAACGGCATTCAAATGCATTCGTCTAGGGCTTTAGTGTACATAGCTATCATACACACCAAAAAAAAAAAAAAGAACGTAATGCCAATAAAATTTGATTTTAATTCAAATACACTGAAAGAATTTTCTTCACAGATCCATTTTGACATTAATCCAACCTATGTAACCCTTTATTGGATTAATGAAGAATGTTACATTTGCCTCCCGTTAATGAAATATTTCATCAAATCGATGAAAATTTTGCATTATTTCAATGCCAAACGTTTAAAGAAATTTTTTTTTATTATTGTATATATAGATACAATAGAGTTGCTTGAGTGACTGACAAGCCCAAACCGCTGACCATAGAACCTTGAAATTTAGACAAGATATTGGAAATTCGAATGTTTAGGGGATAAAAAAGGGTAACACGGGAAAAATTCGGTAAACTTATATCTTCAAAACTAAGAGAGATACAAAAAATAATTTAATACTTATTGTTGTTCTTTAGAAAAATAAACGGATAGGTGTCTGGTACTTTTTTGAAATTCAGCCCTTTTAGGGAGTAAACTGGTAAAAACTGAATTTTGGAACTTTTTGACACCTCATTTATCTTTTGAATCAATAAACATAGAAACAAAGTTTATACCACATGCGATACTTATCAAAAAAATACGAGCACAAATTTGGTACTTTTTCGAAATTCGAACATTTAAGGGGTGAAAATCGTATTTTTTTTTTTGGTACTTTTTCTACAAAACATTTTCCTCCATTCATTGAGATATTCTGAAATACTGAAATTTTTGATACTTTAATGGGGGAAAAATATAGTAGCCAAAAAAGTAAATACGGGAAATTGGATATTTTTCTTTAGGTTTTTGGTTTACTTTAGTAGAAAGTATCGGGGTTAAATGCCAGAATTTAAACAAGTTTAAAACCAGAAAAATAAACTTTGGCATAAAAATATGTCCACGAAGAAAAAGGAGACGCTAACGAATATATGCTAGTGTTTCTATATTTGAATGAAATTTTTAATAGGTTCTCAGTGATATTTTTTGTGTGTCATTTGTTTGTTTAATGATTGTTATGGTTATAAATTTATGTTTGTTTATTTTGTCCATTCTTTTCAATGTGCATTTAGAGTTGTTGGGATTTTTTTTTTTTTTTTATTCCTGTTGAAGTCATCAAGTTTTTTTTAATTTTATTTCGTTTTTATATTTCGTTTACATCATGTTATGTTCTACTTTCATAAGCTAACCTTTAAGAAAATTGTACTAAATTCATTTTCCAGCCCGCGACTACCTTCATCAGCCTTCTTTCCATTTTGCTGGGTTGTACACTGAAAGAATTTTCTTCGCAATACCAATGAATTTTGACATTAATCCCATGAAAAATTGCATTAAAAAGGAACCTATGCAGCGCTTCGTTGGATCAATGATTCTATGAATATTATTCATTGGATGAATACTTTCAATAAAGTAAAAAAATTTTTTTTTTTTATATTTTTTAATTATTTTTTTTTTCTTATTTTATTTCACTTTATTTTATTTTTTATTTTTTTCTGTCTCTGGCGGGATTCGATTGCCCAACATCGGTGCTGATAGACTAGCTCACTACCAGCTAGTATACTGGGGCAATGTAGTTTTTGGATAAAAAAAGTATGTTTTTTACTCAATTTAGAGCGTAAATATGAGATAAAATTGTCAATAATAAAAATAACAACGTTGATTGAAAGTGGATTGAAAGTTTATGTTTCATTATTATAATGACATGTTTATTGTCATAATGAAAATTTAAATTTATGAAGGCAATTATTGAAATATGTGGCTTTTATAAAAAAATTTTTTGATTTCATAAATTTAATGGCATACATGTAACATTCGATGTATGAAATTATTAAATCTTACATTTTTTAATTAACAATTAAATATTTTTTTTAAGGAAACTACAATTTTGTATTAATTTATGAATATAGTTATGTTTGTATATTGTTTTTTTTTATGTTCCCAATTAAAATTTTTTGTTTAACTTGGACAAACTTAAGCTTTCATATATTCAATGAAAATTTTTAACGTAATTACAAAATCCAATGAAGCGATTTTAACGAAAATACTTCATTATAACTATGAAATTCCATTTAGACAATGAAAATATTTTTGGCTTTTCTAAAATCTTTGGAAAATGTTTCCTGATGAGCTGGTGTAAGCAACCGGCGAAATGCGCATAGAGGCTTGCTTTCCCTCAACAATAAATTTCAGTGTATTTATCAAATATGAAAAACTGGGAATTTAGCACGTCATACGAAGATCGTATTAATAATGAAAATTTTCATTTACCCAAGGAAATTTTTTTTATGAAAACGATTCATTAAATATATGAAGCATTTTTCTTTCAGTGTACTACTGCGTAAATTTTACGTATTTGAATTAACAATTAAAGAAAAAAAAAATTGAGAAATTGTGTGCTTTTGTTTTTTCTTTCGCGTTGTTTATTTCTGAACCTAAATATTTCTTACATTTCGCTAAAATCAGTATTTCGTTATCGTAATGAATTTTTTTTCATTAATATTATGAAAACATTTTTTTCATATATTTTCATGACTATCGCTAAAAATTTTATTACAACAGTTTTAGGAAGGAGATTTTTAAGTTAAAAGTATTTTGAATCAAGATAATCTTATCTTGTTATCATTGGTTTAGTGACATTTATCATGGAAAATATGAAGTTGCAAACAATTCCTTTAGTTCATGAACTTTAAAATATTTGAATATATTAATTAATACAGTCGGGCCTCGATTATCCGTGATAGGGTTAAACGGTTACCCCGATTAACTGTGATGGCCAAAGATAACTCTATTGTTTTTTATTTGCAATGTTTTCAAATTGCTTGCTTCGATTAACCGTAATTACATCTATTATTATCCTTGATGACAGTTGAAAAATATTAGACAAACAACATTACACGACTTTTTTTAAGAAATTGTATCTTTTTTTGCTTAATGTCATTTGTTTGCCTCATGTAAAGTGACATACATACTTGTTGCCCCAACGGTTCAGTATGCTGTTGTCGCAGCTGCAAAAGTTGTTGGCTCAACAGTTCAATATACTTTTGTCGCAAATGCAAAAATTGTTCAGATATATATCTGTGGCATTTTGACAAAACATCTTAAGTCAAATTGAAAAAGTTGAAAAAAATTAAGTTAATCATACGAATTTTCATTCAGAAAACTTTTTTGTTTATATAAATTTTGTATTATAAACGAAATTTTTCTTGAATTTTGGTTTATTTGATATGAGTCGTTCAGTGGATAAAGGGAATGAGTCCAAAAATTTGAAATGGAGAAAAACGACAGAACAGTTGACGTTGACCTTAAAACTACTTGTTCCAACAAAACTCAAAACTAAAATTGCAAAATAAATTATTAGGGCTTCTTTTACAATTTGTAAATATATAATGTTTGTATGTAAGTCTATGTGTTCAAAAAATCTGTTAATATGATACAAATACATTTTTATTGATAAGAGTTTCAGTGGAAAAAGGGAATAAGTCAGCCAAATTTTTTGTGGTTAAAATCGAAAGCGTAAAAATTCAAATTTATTATGTTTTGACTTTGAGCATTCGTTCGGAAATAAAAAAAAAAATATCCATCTAAATATTGGCTTACCTCGTGTAGTGTTTAAATTGAATTAGTATATTTTGAAAAGAGTACATTTTTTATAATTTGGCAAAAAAAGGCTGCAGCTGATTTTTTAGTTCAGTGCATTCGCTCAGTTTTATTTTAAATGAAGTTAAAAAGTAACATAAAACATTTCTTCTTTTTAAAACAAAAATTAACTAAAAAAATTTCTTCTTTTTAAATTAAACAAAATAATGTCTTCTTCAGAATAAGCTTCCTGACTTTATACTGTTTTCAAGTTTTTATAGAAAGTATGGTACACGGGAGGGATATATTTTAATAAATCAATTATATCCTTTTCCTTTTCTTTTGTTATAGCTCTAGTTTCAGGATACAATAGACTTTGACTTACGCTATTCAATAACCTTTCTTATTTTTATATTTTCAAATCCAAATTTTTTATCCATATTATTTTTATATTGTATTACCCATGGTTTAGATCTATCTAGTTTGATCCACTTCATTTGGAGCCGGTTTACCGGTGTTACCGCGGTGTTGGTTTTGCGATTGCAAACGTTATTTTCCAAAGATTTTGTAGAGAAAAAAGCAAAACTGGTCATTTTAACCACTCGAATCTGTTCTTTTATTTTGCATGTTGAATACAAAACAATCCGATCGTGCGTATCAGCAAACATTTTTATGTATTTGACCAAACAAGAGGCTCGCAAGCATTGTTTTGAAACTCGTGGAAAGCAAAGTTAACAAGTGATTAATGCAATATAAATGCAAGCGTGGACTTATTCCCTTTTTCCACTGAAAATAAAAATTTTGTGTTTCGTACAAAAAAATGTTTTGTCTTTAAAAGGGGGTTACCGTTGAAATTTGACAACAAAATTTATACTATACATTGTTAGTCATAAAAGGAAGTGTATCCACGCTAAATCTCAAAAACGCCAAAAATGGACTCATTCCCTTTATACACTGAACGACTCATATGACGAAAATAAATTTTTCGCCAATTTTTTTTTCTATCTTATCTCGACTTAAGATGTTTTGTCGAAATGCCACAGATATCTATATAAATAAAAATGAAAAATGTTTGTGTGTTTGTTTGTTTGTTTTTTTGTTGGGTTATAGACTCCTAAACTACTGAACCGAAATTTTTACAGTAACATCACGTGAGCTCTAAAAATAACATAGGCTACTTATTTTTTCGATAGGGGCAGGGGAATTGGTACCCCTCATTGGATGCAGATGTTAAATATCGCATATGGGCATTTCCGTCAAAAGGTCCACCGTGACCGAAAATTAAAAAGTTATTAAAAGCTGATTATTTAACGATATTGTTATAGAGAATATATTTAGATTTTACTAATTTTATAAACTTACCCATACATTTGTTCACTTAGATGGACAATAAGACTGCAAAATTGTGCAAACGTAATTTCTTATATGTGAGAATGTTTTATTGTATGTTTTCTTTAATATTTATCTCTCTTAGGGCCATTATTACAACTTGAAGTTAGCTAAAGTTAAGATTAAATTGACAGATAATAATGTGTTATCTGTCAAAAAGCGTCTGTTAACTGTCGGATAACAGCTAACGCCAAGTTATAGTAATGGCCCTTAAAAGAGCTGATATTTGATTAAAATTATTCCAAAAAAAATGTCCTTCATGGTCTGTAATCTAAGGGAGAGTTCAACGAGAAATATGTTATTCGGATTAAAGGTAAATTTTTATTTTATTTTAATCATTATTCAGTTACATTATTACGGAAAAAATTTCACGTTCGAAATGTCACATATCGACCCAGATTTTGGCTTAAAAAAAAAGAAAATACAGAAGATTTTGGAATCAAACCAAGGCATTTTAATGTTACATTGCTACGTAAAATTCTGCCAGGTTTCGCTGAATTACGGCTTTTTATACATGGCCACAAAAACTACTTCTGTTTTTTTCACGTTCGAACCGCTACTTCTTTTGCCATTATCTTTGACCTAGAATCGCGCCCTCCATAAACTTAAGCATAGAAAACAGTGCTTTCTAGTGCTATAATTTAAGGGTTAAGAAAACGTAAAAATATTTTTTGTTTAAAATGTTATTGCATTTTTGATGCGTACGACTGTCACGTTCAACACTTTGAAATTACCCATATCTTAAGAGCCGCAAAACGCATTTTGTTGAACTTATGGAAGTAGGATCTTCTGAGCCCCAAAATTGAAATAAAATAGCAGCGGGGGAAGATGTTCCCCCATAGGACGCCAATGTTTAATATCGCATATCTTAAGAGCTGTTATAGTGAGAATGTTCAAACTTTGTAGAAGTCACTCTTATTGTATACTACACATTTAAAAATAAAAATAAAGCGGGTAGGCGCAGGGGGGAAATACCTCCCAAGGAAAGCATATATTAAATATCTCTCAACTGAAGAAGTAGTTAAAGCAGTGTAGCGAAGCGCTCCGGGTTAAGCAAGCGTAATATAAATGAAAACATTACTTTAAGTTTGAGAAAATTTATTTTAAACTTTTGCAATTTTAAGATTATTGTTTATAGTTATTATATGGCCAATCGAATCCTTTTGGGAGTCAGATATAGATGGTTTCGCTGCCTTGTTGATGCGTGATGGAGGAGTTATAAGCGCATGTAAATAGTTAATAAAAGAAATAAATATATCTGTACAAATATTTGTCATGCAATAAGTAGAGAAAAGAATCGCATCAACTTGCCAAGATTTTCTGCCGATTTAAATTTTTCAAAATACTGCAATTTAATTTGTATTTTAATCATTTTAAAACTAAAAAGTTCACTTTTCACGAGTTTCATGCCGACAAACGACTCAATACTGTTCGCAATGATAACACTGGTTTACAGCCAAAAATTACCACACCACGCACGGTGCTTTGTCCCATAGACAAAAATCAAAAAAAAAATGTTAGTCTCAAAATGTGATAAAAGATATATTGATCGATAGATAACAACACAACTCATAAACATTTTTTGGAATTGATTTCGTGTGACTCTCCTAGACTCCGCCAGAGGTCGCTAAATTCAGTCAAATTTAAGAAAGAATTAATGAATAAAAAAAAATGAATTGAATTGCTTCAAGAAAATAACTCTCAAAAATTCATTTTTTTAAAAAAGAGTTTAATGTTATTTTTTTGTGATCCTTGGTATGTTCAAAATTTGGCAATAATACAGTTTTTATTAAAAATATTAACTTAAGTTAGTTTTTATCGCTCAAAAAAAAAATATATTTTTTTCAAAAAAATCCAAAAATTACAAAACTTTTTTTGAACTTTACAAAAAAATCATATAAAATCAGACATTTTTTTATTTCGTTTTTTCTTAGCAAATAGTGTTCTCAAAACGACCGTAAAAAGATTAGTGCCGGTTTTTGACCGCAACTTAACAAAAAATGCACTTTAAATAGGTCTAATTTCACAAATTTTTTTAAAGTTTTTTTATTATAGAGCTAAAATGTTTAAGTAAAGTTACAAGCTATATGAAAAAACATTTAAAAAAGAAATACTGAGAAAATATTAAAGTCAAATTGTTCACCATACCCCTTAATCAGAGTGCGCTACAATTATGTAATTTTCAGCAGGATAAAGTAATACGTTATATGCACACCTATTTTTGTGGTAGATCAATCCCAATAATTGTTTAAGTTTATAAACAAACAAAAATTGTAAAAAATTACAAATATTTCTTTTTTTTTTAAACTTAGGGCCTATTTCACCAACAATATTTATATATCAATTTATGTTTAAAATTTGTTTTTCATGTAAAAAAAAAAAAAATTATATGAACAAATTTATTTTAATATTAATTGATATTTAAATAAATTGGTGAAATTGGGCATAAGTATCTATTAATAAATTAGTTTATTATTAAGAAAAAAATAAAATTTTTTTACATAAATGTTCTACGTGCTTTATGACCAACCTTTTTATATTAAAAATTCAAAAGAAGTTAAAATTCAATTAGCCACTTCTGTCTTTCAAATGTAAGTTGAAATCAATATTTGCAAAAACAACATGCAACTTTGTATTCTTGTTTTTGTTGCTCTTGCGTTTGTTGTAGTATTTCCAACAACAATCACTAGTGAATTTGGCAAAATAGGAAAAATAGATCAGCTGTGCTGTTAACGCCACCTGTAAAGTAATTTCACCTTGACTTGGGTTATATTTTTCTTTGCTTTGTTTTCATATTAAAATGCCGTTAATTTATATTTCAAATTAGAGATGAGAACGTGAAAAAACATTTTTATATTGCTTACCGACTATCCTTTAAGCTTTGGCGAGTCGGTAAAGAAAATAAGGAACAGTTTTTGGAAAATAAGAAAAGAATTCAAAATCAATTCAAAAGAAAAACAGGCCTAATAATAGACCAAATAAAGCATGGATTCGGTAACACTAATGACGGAAATACTGCTCGAAGATTTTTTTCGAACTGTGCCGTAGCTGCGGAAATAACAGGCATTGATGAGGGGCTTATTGAAAACTTTGGCATAATATTAAGAGTGTTATCTTGTGGATCGCCAATTAACGTTAACAGATTTAAGGACTTGTTAACAATCACCAGGAATATGTATTTAATACATTATGGGTGGTATTATATGCCAAGCACTGTCCATAAAATTTTAGTTCACGGATGTGATGTTATTAAGTACTTTAATTTACCAATAGGTATGCAAATAAATGTATTTTCAAAAATTTTTTATTATAAATTTATTCATATGGAATTTTTTATCCCAGGATGTTTGTCAGAAGAAGCACTAGAAGCCAACCATAAAAACTTACGAAGAGTGCGGTTATCTCATACAAGAAAAACTTCACGAGAAGATACAAATAAAGATTTGATGACGTAGATGTTATTGCATTCGGATCCCGCGTTATCTACAAACAGGAACATAAAGACTAAACATAATTTTGTATCAGCCGATATTGAGAAATATATACAGAAGGAAAATGTTGATTTGGAAGATAGGGTAGTTGAGCAGGACGAGTTATGTTCCTCGTTGTGCGAAATTTTGTCTTCGGAAGACTCTAGTAGTTATGATGATACATAATCAAAATGTGTATAAACTAAATTTAACAACATCTGTTATTGTGTAACTAAAATTGAAAAAAAATAAAAATATCGCATTTTTTTCACATTTATTTAACCTACATAAGCATATTATTTGAGTATTATTTGGTTTTATTTATTTTTATTAAAAGAAAAATCCACCACTTATTGACGATAAAAGGTTTATAAATAAAGCCAAATAATGGCACTAATATATGTTTTCATATTTTACAATTTAGTGTTTTACGGGAAAACGCATACAATTTTTATTTTCATTTTAATTATTTTTTTTTTCTTATTACATCGGCAAGATTAAATTTAGTCCAAACCAAACTAATTTTATTGCAATCAAAATCCGCTCATCAAATTGTATTGGAATCTTTTTATTTTAGAACGTACAAAATACGTTCATTCTCCCGAAAAAGCTTTTAATGCCAGCTTCCTTAAAAATATAAGTATTTACATACAAATTGCCGACAGTAATTTTTACGATAGCTACTAAGTCATGACAAACTGTTATCCAGATAGGTCTAAAATAAACTATAGGTTCCATATAAACCCTCATCCAAAAAACTCATATACGGAGCTTAAGATATCTAAACAATATTCGGGAGAAAGAACTTTTAAACGAATCTTAACCTCATAACATAATTTTGTTCTGGCGGGTCCATGATTGCCCATGCGTCCCAAATAGATTACACTCTAGGAAATTTGTTTTTAAATACTATACTATAGGGTATCACATGGTCGGGTTTGACTGATTATACTTTCTTACTTGTTATTTTTGCAAGAGCATTTGAAGCGTTTTTAACTCATTTTTCATTTAATGATGTTTTTGTATTTTTCACATTAATAATCCGATTCTACCAAAATTCGGCACACATATATCTCTAACAAATATCAATTTCTATACCAAATTTTATTACGATTGGATAATTTTTGTAGGAACTATAGCATTTTTAAGAAAAAGGATATATGGCAGGACCTTGAGTCCTTGTTCAGATTTAAGTGAAAATTTGCACACACGTTGCTAGTTGTGTGTGTATTAGCATGCCCATTTTTTTGTAGTTTTGTGGGTATTATTGAAACTAAAATTAAATTTTTCCATTTCAGGACACATGGGAGGTAGGCGTGTCCTTGGACCGATTTGTGCAAAAATTCATATTTTTCTTAACTAAGCCATTTTATGCTAGTGTACCAAATTTCAAAAATTTCTGACAACTCCTTCTATTTATGTCCCTTCGTTATATGGGGACAAAGCACTGTGCCACGTGCCTAGATAAGTTAATTTTGACCTCCTGAACACTAAAAACGCTGTAATTTTTTTTTTCAAAAGTACAGTTTTTTTAGATAACGGTACTTTTGTGTTTTTCGGTGTATGGTCCCACTCAAACCCTTGTGGAGCCCAACCGAAAAGTCCGATCGAGATAAATGGCATATCGTTGGAAAGGTAATTGAATGCCTTTTCCGTCGATATGCTAAAAATTTGATTACCAACGTTTTAAGCGCAATTTTAAAAAAAAGTCGGATGAAAAATAAAGGTTTTTTTAAGGATTTTGTGGAACGACAATATTTTCATCCCATATAAAATTCCGCCTTTTTTTAACTATCAGTTTTAACGTATTTAAAAAAAAACGGAATTTTATATGAGATGAAAAATATTGTCGTTCGACAAAATCCTTAATAAAAACTTTATTTTTCATCCGATTTTTTTCAAATTGCGCTTAAAACGTTGGTAATCGAATATACTATTTGGTTAAAACATAAAACATTCCAGATATTTAACGTAACGTAGAAAAAAAAAACGAAATAAAAATGAAAAATTTTGAAAAAAACGTAAAAAATAGGCAAATTTCGAACTTTGAGGTGCTATAACTCAGCCAATTCTTATCAGATAAAAAGGCATTCAATTACCTTTCCAACGATATGCCATTTATCTCGATCGGACTTTTCGGTTGGGCTCCACAAGGGTTTGAGTGGGACCATACACCAAAAAACACAAAAGTACCGTTATCTAAAAAACTGTACTTTTGAAAAAAAAAATTACAGCGTTTTTCGTGTTCAGGAGGTCAAAATTAACTTATCTAGGCACGTGGCGTTCTTAGTAATTTTCCAAATTAAAAATTTGTAAAGCAGTGTAATTAATCATGTCATTGACAAATGCACATTTTTTACAAAAACAGCAATATTATTTGACTCAAAAAATAAATATATTATGGCAGTAAAATTGTTTATTTCCTGCAAATGCAAATCATTTACGTCAACAGCAATTTTCAATGTGCTGTTATTTCAGAGGAAAACCTTTAAAAAAAAACTTCAAATACTTTTATGTTGTTGCGATAAAAAAGAAAATATTGTAGGAAAATATCTTGCGTCAAAAGGTTTTCATTTTCTCCAATATGTTTTTGTTTAGCCCAACAACCTAATCGTCAAATGCTAAAACTATATGCCCTCACAATATTTTTTTTGTGTCTAAAAGACAACGATGAAAAATATAATTATTTCGTATCCAAAAAGCCTGTGTTTCACTTTAAAAGTCATGGACTTACTGACCCATCCTCGTATTACTAAAGAACCTTCGCTTCTATTGTGTTCACTGTTGCCAGAAAATTTATCCAAAAAGTCTTCAAAATTGGGCTAAAAAATCTCGAAAATCTGCAAAAAAAAAATGTAAAAATCTGCAAAAAAATCTGGGAAATTAAAATACTTTATTTTGGGATTGTTTTTTTTTTTATTTTCGAATTCATACAACAAACTAAAAGGTGTATTTAACATTTTGGTACGTTAAAATAAAAATTTAGTATATACAAAAGAAAAACATTATATAAGTATATAAACGATCAGGTATTTGATGGAAAACTATTTTTAAAATAAAACGATTTAAATCCGATAACATCGTTTTCTGTATCTTTTAAAAATTATTTATAATACATTTTTCTCTTACTTTCTTTGTATATTCTTGTGAGACAAATTTTTGAACAAAAAATAAAGACTTATTCAGAAATGAAATTAAAAATTGGTCGAAATTCATCACAACTTTTAAAAACCATCGTTTTGAAATCGATCAATTTTAATCACATACCTGAATATTTATAATTTTTTACATAAAACCTAAAAATGTATATCCAAATACATTGTTTATATATCGTATTTAAAATAATTTATGCATTTATTTATTGTAAATTTCAGAAGTCATTTGCCGTAAAACTTTATTTTGTATCGGAGTATTAAAACTATTTGATTTATTTAATTTAAGAAAGTCTTTTGTGTACAAAATTCTTTCAAGCGATTCTTTATCTAAACGATTTCTTTGCTTTGTTTTGTTAATATTTACTTGGCTAAATATTGGTTCCACATTAGCTGATGAATGTGGCAAAACAAATATTTTTTGAATAAAAAGGCACATTTTTGGGAACAAAAGTCTTGAGTCAAAACTTTTAATTTCACATATATTTTTCCAAAAGTGTAATAAATTGTTATTTTTATTTATCAAATTTTGCAAACCAAGTAGGTGTAGTTCTCTAAACTCAGAATCAATTGCTTGCATATCATCGTCGCATATTATATTTGGAAACTGTTTAACAATTTCAAATATTCAGTTCAACTCACCATTAACTAAAATATTTGGATTCAATCCCTTCAAACATTTAAATTTTTCTTCAAAATCAAATCTTTTAAGCAGTTGGTCACAGAGTTCAATATAAAATTCTATACAATTTGTTACAATTTCTTCAATTTCATCATTTCTAAGTTCTGCTGTTGTGATTAATTTTCCAGCATATAGACCCAAGTAAACATTACTGGTATGTATTTACAAAATTAATTTTGTTTTTGTAATCTATTAAATTTACTTCAGGAGGCTTATTCTGAATTGCGATGCGAAAATCAATGCGATGCGCAAATGAAATGCGATGCGAAAGAAAATTGGTATTCTGTTAGACCTTCGCAATCGCATTCGCAATTTATTTCAAATCGTGGCAACGCTGCTCAAATAAACGTCAATGTCAACAAACATCTAATTAAAAATAAATAAATTGTTTGTGTTTGGCTGTAAAAATTGTTTATAAAATTTATTTAGGACATTATGTAAGAAAAAAGGTAATAAAAATGGATTCTGTTAGCAAAATGAAAGGATACAGAGAAGATGGCTTAGAAGCAAATCCGATATTCTAAGCTTGAATGGAAAAATGTAATTTATTTTGATGCTTGCGAAAAATCAACGTTTACTTATGCAGAATATTTATTTTTTCAGCTTTATAAAAAAATTTTTCCACTAATGGGTGGTCCACTGATATTTATTTCTTCAGTTAAAGTTTGTCACAAAGTATTTGCCGACTGACGTGGATTTGGTGTTTTCAAATGGCCTCTTGCCAATTGGCTGTGCTTATTCATAAATTCTATCGTTATTTCAAATTGACGCGGTTTGGTGGTCTTATTGCTTGCTTCCCTGAATTTAATAATAAATATATGATGAATAAATAAATAAAATATTATCTTTCACTATATGTTTGTACTTTGCGAATGCTATTTTGTTGTCGAATAACTTTTGCGAATTTGACATGTGTTTGACATTGCGAATATCGCAATACAGAATAGCAATTGTTCGCATTTATGTATTTTCGCATCGCATTGATTTTCGCATCGCAATTCAGAATAAGCCTCCAGATATTAATAAACCTTTTTTTAAAAAATTACTCAACAGTTTTCAACAGGCTGTAGGAAATATCGCCCAAAGAAAAATCGCCCAAAAAAAAAAAAATGAAAAATCGCCCAAAAAAATTGCATGTAAAATTGGGCCTGATTTCATATGAAAAATGGCCCAAAATTTTTGGGCTATTTATCGTTATTGTTGGGTGATTTTTCGTTTTTTAAATTTAGGTGATTTTTCATTATGAAAAATCACCCAAAAATGTTGTATGAAAAATGGCCCAAAAAAATGGGCTATTTTTAAAATTCTACCATAATCTTACATAGCAGAGAAAACCATGTTTTATTATGGTTTCAAACAACAAAACTATTTTTCAAGAAACTAATTTAACCATTATATGGTTGTCGGCGACAATGATTTGGTTAAATTAAACATAATATCGGTAGAATTTTTTTAAAAATGGTTTTGTAGCTTTTTCTCTGGGTGTATATATTAAATATATATATATCGAAAATAAGGATTTTCTCTTTATGGTATAACAAATACTGGCTTCGCTAACTAAAGCTTCTCTGTATCGCCGGCCTTCGGCCGGGCGCAAGGATTTTCTCCTCTATGGTATAACAAAGACCGGCTTCGCTTACTAAAGCTTCTCTGTATAGCCGGCCTTCGGCCGGGCGCAAGGATTTTCTCCTCTATGGTATAACAAACACCGGCTTCGCTAACTAAAGCTTATCTGCGTAGTCGGCCTTGTTCGGAAACAAGGCAGTTTTTCGAAGCTTTACTTAGCGAAACCGGCTATACAGAGAAGCTTTAGTTAGCGAAGCCGGTCTTTGTTATACCATAGAGGAGAAAATCCTTGCGCCCGGCCGAAGGCCGGCTATACAGAGAAGCTTTAGTTAGCGAAGCCAGTATTTGTTATACCATAGAAGATGAAATCCTTATTTTGGATATATAAATTTAATATATACACCCGGAGTAAAAGCTATAAAAATATTTTATCCATATTAGGTTTAATTTAACCAAATCATTGTCTCCGACAACCATATTATGGTTAAATAAGTATCTTTAAAAAAATCACTTGAAATTTTAACGTTATTTTAAAAAAAAATTTACACATTTTTGATTATAAGTTAAGTTGCGGACGTTGCAAAGTGTCATAACGTCCTCGTCCTCGTCTTCGATGGACATTATGACACTTTAAAAGTGTCCAAGGACACTACGACACTGGACGTTATGACATGTCACCTAAATTTATATGAATAATAAACACTTTTTTGCAAATTTAGTAATATTTTTTTTTTTGGGAAAAAATTCGTTTTTGCTTTTTGGGTCATTTTTCATTTTCTTTTTGGGCCCTTTTTCGTTTTTTTGGGCAAAATTTCATATTTACCTTTTTGGGTCATTTTTCATGTTCGCTTGGGCGATTCTTCATTTGGGCGAGTTTTAATTTTTTTTTTTGGGCCATTTTTCTTTTGGCGATATTTCCTACAGCCAACTAAAGCTTCTCTGTATCGCCGGCCTTCGGCCGGGCGCCAGGATTTTCTCCTCTATGGTATAACAAAGACCGGCTTCGCTAACTAAAGCTTCTCTGTTTAGCCGGCCTTCGGCCGGGCGCAAGGATTTTCTCCTCTATGGTATAACAAACACCGGCTTCGCTAACTAAAGCTTCTCTGCGTAGTCGGCCTTGTTCGGAAACAAGGCAGTTTTTCGAAGCTTTACTTAGCGAAACCGGTTTTTGTTAGACCATAAAGGAGAAAATCCTTGCGCCCGGCCGAAGGCCGGCTATACAGAGAAGCTTTAGTTAGCGAAGCCGGTCTTTGTTATACCATAGAGGAGAAAATCCTTGCGCCCGGCCGAAGGCCGTCTATACAGAGAAGCTTTAGTTAGCGAAGCCAGTATTTGTTATACCATAGAAGATGAAATCCTTATTTTGGATATATATATTTAATATATACACCCGGAGTAAAAGCTATAAAAATATTTTATCCATATTAGGTTTAATTTAACCAAATCATTGTCTCCGACAACCATATTATGGTTAAATAAGTATCTTTAAAAAAATCACTTGAAATTTTAACGTTATTTTAAAAAAAAATTTACACATTTTTGATTATAAGTTAAGTTGCGGACGTTGCAAAGTGTCATAACATCCTCGTCCTCGTCTTCGATGGACATTATGACACTTTAAAAGTGTCCAAGGACACTACGACACTGGACGTTATGACATGTCACCTAAATTTATATGAATAATAAACACTTTTTTGCAAATTTAGTAATTTTTTTTTTTTTGCGAAAAAATTCGCTTTTGCTTTTTGGGTCATTTTTCATTTTCTTTTTGGGCCCTTTTTCGTTTTTTTTTGGGCAAAATTTCATATTTACCTTTTTGGGTCATTTTTCATGTTCGCTTGGGCGATTCTTCATTTGGGCGATTTTTCATATTTTTTTTTGGGCCATTTTTCTTTGGGCGATATTTCCTACAGCCTTTTCAACAATCTTTCCATATG
Source organism: Pollenia angustigena (assembly GCA_930367215.1). Taxonomy (NCBI): domain Eukaryota; kingdom Metazoa; phylum Arthropoda; class Insecta; order Diptera; family Polleniidae; genus Pollenia; species Pollenia angustigena. Next base: position 215,598,322 of record OV884058.1, on the reverse strand, counting down.
TATATATAAATTCTGAATTTCAGTAGTTTCGCTTTGAAACATTTTATTGATGTTTTTAATATAACCAAGTATATATGTATTTTAAAAACGGGAGATAGATTTGATTTTTATAATTTAGGTTGTCCAAAATGGTTTTAGCTGTATCAATTTGGTCTATGTTTACCACAAATGAATGTTTTTTGTAACAAACCTTAATTAGCATTTCAATTAATACTAAAAGTATCAACACATTCTTAATGAAAAAATTATAACGGGAACCTACATATTGTTGTTTCTATTAAGTTTCAGTGCGAATACGTATATGTATGTATGTACATATATATATATATATATATGTATATACATATGTATGAATAAACGAAAAGGAAAATAAAGAAAAGTGATGTCTACACAATTAATTTAAAAAACCTGCAATTTGACAGCAAAAATCTGCAAATCTCACTTTGCTATTTTGGCAACGAAAAAATCTGCAAAATGCAGAGAAATCTGCACTTCTGGCAACAGTGATTGTGTTACATTTTAAGGCGTATGAGTGATGTTTAATACGAGAAATGTAAAGTATACGTCACATTCTTCGAATTACAATAAAATAATAGAAAAAGAGATTAAAAAAACAAGAGTTTCAAAATGGATTAACAGACAGTTTTTTAATATTATGAATGTTTAGAAAAAATTTGTCAAGCCAAAAGAATATCTTGACATATTTTACATGTAGATTCATAAAAAAATTTTAATTTGTTTCTATGTTGATGCTTAATTGTTTCTATGTTCGTGGAATATGTTTAATAACACTCTGTTAGTTGCAAAATTAGACAAGCCGGGCACCTGGAGTTTTAGCATAATTCGGGTACGCTGAATCAATGGTGCCCACCGTTTTTTTAGGTTAGCTCTTCTTTCCGAGATATTCCGTTATTTCGAAAATGGAGAAGGCTGCACAACATATGTTCGCGTAACTCAAAAACGGTTTAGTTTATTGAAATTACTAATTTTAAGCAAACCGGTTGATTGGTTAAGAAGATATAGGGAAGGGAGCTTTTACCCCTCTTGCTTCACGCCCTAAATAATAAAAACTATAGGCTATAGTACTTTCCAGCTGTAACACTATTTGGCTGCGAAATTTCATTAAGATATTGGGAGGGGGAGCTTTTACCCTTCTTGCCCTATTTTACATCCTATTCCCTATTTTCTTTCAGATGTTACAGTGTCTGCATGCCAAATATCAAGAAAACCCGCTCATAAGTTTAAAAGGTATAGGGAAGGGGAGCTTTTACCGCCATTGCCCTATCCAACACCCTATTCTCTATTTCCTTTCAGATGTTACAGTGTCTGTATGCCAAATTTTAAGAAACCCGGTTGATTAGTTTAAATGATTGGGGAGGCGGAGCTTTTACCTCAATTGCTCTTTTTCACGCCCTAAATAATAAAAAAAAATATCATATGGTCGGGCTTGACCGACTATACTTTCTTAATTGTTTTTTGTTTATTTTAAATTTTCATGTATATTCGATAAGTTTGTTTTTGCTTTAAGCTTAAGAATTTTCTTAGACGAATCGTTGGTAAATCACCATATCGATACCTTCCCGCAAGAATGTATTAAGCGACATTTTTTTCGAAAATGACTTTTTGATGTTTAACTATACTAGAAGTTTAGCGCCACATTTTGGCCTGGATTTCGCTGCCCTATCATGGATGCAAAGAAAACTAGAGTGAAAATAAAATTGTATCAACCGTCAATTTTTCTCACTGGAATAATGTTGCACCCTGTTATTTGTATTATCCGCCAAAGAAATTATGCTAAGCCACATTTTTAAATATGTTTTGTATTCTGAAAATCGCTTTCCAAATATGTTCCTTTCAATAAAATCCGAAAAATAAATAACTAAATGAGACGTTTTTTTCGTTTCCTACACAATTTTCGAAATGACGCTTTATACATTCTTCCGGGAAGGTATCGATTTTTACATTTGCTTCAATTGTTCTGATGTTTCATTCTGTAAAATGCTTGTTTGGAAATTAAATTTTTTTTTTTATTAAATTAAATTAATGAAAGTTCTATAAAGTTTTGGGAAGTAACAAAACAGGAAAGTGTTTTTATATGATTAGTTTTACAGTATTTACAGCTTTAGCTAAGCGCCGAGTATAGGGATGCAAACGATGCATCGATGTTTAGAAAACATTGATGTATCGTTCATAAACATCGATATTAACATCGATGTTTTGATGGACGATATATCGGCGATACATCGGCGTCAAAACAAAAAGCATCGACAACGTCCATTTAATATTTTCTAAATATAAAAAGCGTGTATTTCAAAGCATAGCAGTACAAAGTAGGTACTTACATATGTATATGCATACTATGCATTTCATAACTATATGTATGTAATAAGGGTAAACGCCTTGTATAATCCCAGCAAAAACTTTACTTACAATCCTACTTTTAATGACTTCAAGAATTCATTACTTTGTAGCTTTATTCGCCACTTTTTGGATTATTAGTTATATATTAAATAATAACTTTATTATTATATCTTAAATATACAGAAAAATTTAAATTTTCATTATGACAACAAAAATATCATTATAGTCATTAATAATGACTCATTATAGTCAGAAAACATAGTTTTTTAATACAAAAACTACACTGCCCCAGTAGACTAGCTGGTAGCGAGCTAGTCTATCAGCACCGAGGTTGCGCGGTCGAATCCCGCCAGAGTCAGAAAAAAAAATAAAAAATAAAATAAAGTAAAATAAAATAAGAAAAAATAAAAAATAAAATAATTAAAAAAATTAAAAAAAAAAAAAACATAAAAAAAAAATAAAAAAAATTTTACACTATTGACTTTGTGTAACTATACATTTTTATAAAAATTTTAAGTATAAAAAAACATATTATTTTTTAGATTATAATAGGCTAAATTATAAAGGATTACTTTTGGGACATCTCGAACAAAAATAAGTACTTTTTCTACTAGAAAAGTAAGTAGTCGGCTCGTCAAATTCTCATTATTTTTCTGCTTATTTTGTAAGCAAAGTTTTTGCTGGGTAGTCTATCAGCACCGAGGTTGCGCGATCGAATCCCGCCAGAGACAGAAAAAAATAAAATAAAGTAAAATAAAATAAGAAAAAATAAAAAAAAATAAAAAAAAATAATAAAAAAAATAAAAAAATATAATTAAAAAAAAAAAAAAAAAATTTTACTTTATTGACTTTGTGTAACTATATATTTTTATAAAAATTTTAAGTATAAAAAAACATATTATTTTTTAGATTATGATAGGCTAAATTATAAAGGATTACTTTTGGGACATCTTGAACAAAAATAAGTACTTTTTCTAGTAGAAAAGTAAATAGTCGGCTCGTCAAATTCTCATTATTTTTCTGCTTATTTTGTAAGCAAAGTTTTTGCTGGGATCTGAAGAAATGTTAAAACAATTTTGGAGCTTATGCAAGTGTGAAGGCCCAACTATAATATGCTTAAGGTGGCTTAAGCCAATATACACGTAAAGGTCCAACCATAATGTGCTTTAGTTTGCTTAAGCCAATGTGCGAACGCATGTAAATTATATGAGGCAAACCATATTGAACTTAAGGAAACTTTCTACTAAGTTTAAAGAAACTGTCATTTGCTTAAGCAAGGTGCGCATCTAATCGCACATTCCGTACGGAATCAAATGTTATTTTATTTGGTTTTTGTTTTCTCTAGTACTTTTGAGAGACTTTTTGTTAATGTTTGACAGTAGGTTAAGCAAGGCTATGCATATTATGGTCGACCCTTAAATCATATGTGTCAAATCATGTTGTACTTAAGACAACTTTTTGTAAAATTTAATGAATCTGTCATTTTCTTAAGCAAAGTGTAAAACTGATTGCACTTTCTGTACGGAATCAAATGCTTTTTTATTTTGTTTTTAAATGCATTAGACAGGTTTTTTTTGTTAATTTTTAATGGAAGCTTAAGCAAGCTTATGCATATTATAGTTGGGCCTTAAGATTCTCTTAGCAAAGATGAATTTGAGTAGTCCGTAAGTATTACTGCAATTAAAATTCAAAATGTTTATAATATCGATGTTAAATCATCGATGTATCGTTTTTCTTACCGATGTTTTTTAGTATCGATGTTTTTTAGAATGATGTTGCATCTCTAGCCGAGTAGTCAGAATAATATTGCGAAATTTTGTATATAGTATAACCTGGCGTGGGTGTTTCAAACATTTTAAGTTAAAATGTGCATGATTGTGGCAGCAATATAAAAGATTCGCTTAACTGTTTTATGGTTGCGGTTACAATAAGTGTTATTGATACAACGATGATATTTTCAAAACGCCTGCAGCCAGACGTATTTCGTTGTCAGTGAAAATATACATTTTATGTATGTTTTTATAGTTGACCTTTGATAGGTATTTTTGTTTTTTATTTTATTTATTTACGTGGACCTGCAGCCAAACAAAAACAACAAATAATTTATAAATATACATTTTATATTTCTTTACCTATGGAAATTTAATAATTTTTTTCGAACAATTTAATTTTGCCTTATTTTTAATCTTAAATCTTCAGATTTCTTTAAAGACTTGATAAATTAGCATTCCAACTTGTAAATAATGAAATGTAACATTATTTTTCCTTTCCTTTTACTTTTTTTTTTTATTTTTTTGTGAAAATATTTTACGAAATAACATTTTGAAATTTGTCGTTCATAATTCTGTAAATTAATCTTTTTTTCACTGTCTCATTTTATAACTTTTTTTTTATTTAGTCTGGGTTCACACTATGACATATTTTTTTTAGAAAGTCTGAGTTTATTGGTCAGAGGGGAAGAGAAAATATTATTCTTTTCTCACCTCTCACAAAAAAAACTCTTGCTTTCTAAAAGACAACTTTCAAGTGTGAACCCAGACTAACAAAATATTTTCCGGTTTTTACAAAAAAATTTACTTCGTAGCCAAGTACAATAAAAAGGGTTTTGTTAATCCGTAATAAAATTTACCCAAAAACGTTTATAAAATTTGCATCACAGAAGCTTAAAAAGAATTAAAAAAAAACTAAATAAATGTTTCTAAAATAGCAAGAGAGAAAAGAAACAGACATCTATCATCTTATCAAAATGAAAGAAAAAGGATTAACAAGATATGACAATAATTTAAGCCAATTTATAATATTTTTATGCTAATTGAGACAAAAGTATGCGTTAGAAAACTCTAAAAAAATTTTGCTGTGCTACGCAAGAAATTCTATACAGTGAATATTATTTATATCATATACATGTCACAATTCTACAACTACGAAATTTGAATTTGTAACTGTAGTGAAATAACGGTAACTCATTTTTGAGTAAACGCCGATTTACATTAAGGGTGAAGTTGCAGCAGCAATGCTAACGCTCTGCTTTCGAGTCCCTTCTGAGGTCCACGCCCATTTACATATATAGAGAATATTTTGTTGCAACAGCCAGAAGACTTTTGATATTCGCAGCGTTTCTTAGACTGAAAACTTTTTCCTAATAGTCATGATCAAGGCCCGAATTTTTATGCAAATGCATATTTGTTCTCGTCTGTCGGAGATTACCATATACAAAATATCTTTGCGAATCAAGAAATTTGCAGTAAAATGGCATCGATTTGTTAGTGCATATATTTGCATATTTTGCTTTGAATGCATATTTTTGCATATATTGCTGATATTGCATATAATTGTTGCATATTTTGAAAAAACTTGTTTTAATTGCTTTATTTTGCCATACACCCTTCCACAGAAGAGCTAAAAGACAACTTCGATGATCTTTATTTATAAATTTCTAAAGGGCAAAATATTTTGTAAGGCACCTTCGCGTGTTGCCGCATCTAAAAAGAATTATCGGGATTAATGTCTTCCTCTACAGCCTATAACAACCAGATGGGGGACATGGTTGAAAGCAATTATTTATTATGCTGAAAACTTTTGCCAATTCAAAGATGTTTTAAAAGGATTCAACAATGGTGAATTTAAGTTTACTGATATCGCCTTAAATAAGATGTATTTTGTGGACGAAAACTTAAGTTAACAATTTCGTAGCAAGCTTGATAAAGTTTAAACAAAAATTAAAGATTTAAATTTATTGTTTTAAGTCCTTAACTGCTTGCATATTTAATTTTAATTGTTTTCGAAAACAGCGTAGTGAAAATGAATATACCACAGAAGAATTATCAGCATTTAATCATGCACCCATCACTTCCATTTTGTTTTATTTTAAAAAACAGGCAGTTTACTTTTATTTGAAAAAATGTAGGGTCAAATATGTCTCTAAAGGCTTTTAAAAAAACAAAATCAATAAACATTTGATTCGTATGTAATTGCGATCAGTTTCGCAATTTGCTTAAGTAAATGACAGTTTCAATATGTTTTGCCACTTTACAAGTGACTTAATTTACATGATTGTCTCTGTTTCTTTATATATTTGTGCTTTACTTTAGTTTAACTTTTCCTTTTGTGGTAATTGTGCCTTACTTACGTTTATGGGACTGCATTTTATCGTTCTTCATGCAATTTTTGTTTTTTCTTTGTCATTTTTATGTTTTTTTTTATCACTAATAAAAAAAGATTAATATTAATTTAACTGCATTTTAAGCGCATATATTTCTATTTTTAGTGCATTTTTTATGCGCATAAAACGCGATTTTAACTGCATGAAAGTTCGGGCCCTGGTCATGACCCATAGTAGGGTGTTTAATAAATCGGGTTTTACTTTATTTTTGTTCGACTAAACGATAAATCGATATTTGGCATTTTTAACTTATTCGATTAAACGAATAAAATTTTAAAATTAACCGACTAATCAAATAATTCTTAATCCTGAAATTTTTTACATTACGATATTTTTTCGATAATTTAAGAAGAAAAAAATAGTACTTGAGTAAATAAAGATTTTTTATACCCTTCACCGAAGGTAAAAGGGTATATATAAATTTGTCATTTCGTTTGTAATTTCTACAATATTGATCCTACACCCTATAAAGTATATATATTCTGGGTCCTTCTAAAAAGCGATTTTCAAATCCGGTTGTACGTCTGTCTGTTGAAATGGGTTTTCCGAAGCCCCCAGATATGATGGGGACTTCGTTGGGCTATCTTTATGTCAGGTATTCTTATTATAATTTTGCTATTGAAATTCAGCCAGATCGGTTCACAAATGGCTGAGATATGAGCAAAAAACCACGACTACCTCTAATTTTTTACAAAAATCCCTTGTGTTTGTTGTAATTTGATTACTTTTTGCTGTATATCTGGGGAGCGGCAAAAGCCAAAGCTTCCAAATTAGGTACACACATTTAGGTTGCCAATACACACCATCCTACAAAATGTGGATGGAATCGGAGAAGTGGGCGTGGTACCTCCCGTACAAAATAAATTTAAAATTGTGTAAGAACCTAAATTTTACGGCTTGTATATGTCCTATGGATATGACTTATATACCAAAATATCGGAAATTTTTAGTAGAACACATTTTATTAAAAATTCGGGAAAATCGGTTCAGTTTAATAGTTTTTTTATACCACGCAAATTCTAGTCATGTCTTTCAAAAGCTCGGTTTATATCCTCCCAAACGCTAAATATTTTTGAACTAGAATGAAGCTGTGTTATTTTGATACAACTTCTGTATAAAAAAACTATTAAGGACAGAAATGTAGCCCCTACAGAGCCATGAACACCGATATGCAAAATGTTACGATCGGACTAAAAATGGCGACACAGTGAACAAAAAACTTAAACGGCGGTATTTCTAGGCGTGGCAAAAAAAATAAAAAAATAATTTTTTGAATTGTTTTTACATTATCTTAAATCCTAGGGGGGTACTGACAAAAAAATTTGTTTTCGAACCACTCTACTGTTCTGTAAAGATCATAAAAATATTCTATTTTCTCTATTCTAAAATTTCCTATAATTTTTGCAAGAACAACACTTAAAACCACGAAAAACTACGGCCATTTTGTAAATAATTTAATTTAAATTATCGTTTGATTTCAATTTCACATCATCTTGATTTCTAGAACAAACCCAATTAATTAATATAAATCTTTGAGTTAACATACCTTTGTCGTTTTTTCTTTTGTGAAATGAATTATTAAATTGTGTTGAAAAGTATGGACTAAATTAACCACTAAAAATGACTGTTAAGTTCTTCGATTAACCCTTTAATCGAAATTGGCAATTTTAAATTATTCGAACAATTAATCGTCTAAAACTTTACGATTAGTCGAACAAGAATTAATCGACTGAACACAATACTCATGAGCATTTAAATCGGGATACGCGTTTAAAAAGTACGTGTTTATGCCATTCTTTATATACGCGCTTACCTTTATCAAAATCACATTAAATTAGAAAATCTTTTTAATAAGTCAATTAAATCGTTTTTATCGAATTGATATGTTTCCTAAGCTAATCCCGCGAAGCTCTACGCTTGTCTGCAGGAACCAAAGTTTCTGGCGGGAATCGAACCCGAAACCACGGTGCTGATAGACTAGCTCACTACCAGCTAGCCTACCGGGGCACTCTTAATTGGTGAATGAAATACTTTTTCAAAAATATTACTTCGTTCTGTGCCATATATCAACAGTTATGAAAATTTTGTCATATATGTATAACAAAATGATACATTTTACGTTAGGCCAAACGGCGTCATTGTTCCTGACCAATTGGTATACCAACACCAATCGACTCTTACTGCCAGGCCTACAATGTCGACAAGAACATTTCATTAGCATATTTATATTGAAAACAATCATAAAAAACTGAAATTTGTTTTTATTTTAAATATAAATATACGAAAGAAATGTTCTTGGCGACATCGTGGGCCAGGCAGGTAATTTCCAAATCGTTCTAACGGTTTCCGTCGGTCTGGCTGCCTGTCTATGTAAACCTACAGCGCAAAGTACAGGTCGCAATTGTAGAGACAATTTGATGAAATTTGGTACAAACGTTCTTGTTACAAGAACCAATAGACTTGGAAGATAGAAGAATCAGTCCGTAATTTAACCGAGTCCTTAAACAAGTTTCTTTCCGTAATAGAGACTGTGTACCCATAAGCCATCCTACACCCAGAGAAAAAACATGTTTTAATATGGTCATCTCCAACAAAACTATTTTTAAAGAAAATGTTTAACATATTGTTGTTTAATTTAAACCGGGTATTTATTCTTACTTGTTGACTTTTTTATCACTCTGCTATTAAAAGAAACGTTTGATTAAAGGTTGACAATGACTTTAATAAATAGAAGAATTAAAAGAAAAGGCATTAAAAAATATGTTTTTAATGTTTATCTACATGACAAACATGTTGACTTAAAAAAAAAAACTTTTTGATGTGGAGTTTTAAGTTTATTAAGAAGATTTCAAAATTTATTATTATGCTTTTGAAATGGGACATTTATAATTAAATTTCTCAAATTTTAATGATTTACTTATTTTCTAGACCCTTTTGAAATTATCTGTAATTTTGTGCTACTGATCTGATTTACGAGAAAATCCCAATTTCAGAGCACACAAAAATCATATTATTTTTAATAAGAAATAAAACACAAACTTGTTGATTATTTTATTAACATAAATCTCTATAAAAAAAAGGTAAAAATCTGTCCTGTAAAATAAAAAAAAAATCCTTTTCTTGTGATTGCTTTTAGGTCCAATACGAAACACAAAACTTTAGGAAATAACGATGTTTTTTTTTCATTTACAATTTACTAAAAAACAAAACTGGTCAAAATTGAAAAGCAAAGGAAAAATAAGTCAAGAGGAGGACATAAAAAGGATTTGTATTATTTTCACTTTTGATAAGGGTCAGCAGCAGAGTGTTGCAAAAAAACACCAAAGATAAAATAACAGATTGATTGTGTTTTATGGCTGGTGGGTAGCAAAAAAAAAAAAAAAATTCTAAAAGTCCAATAACAACAAAGTGGAAATTATTTAGCTGCTTGAAACAGAAAAACTTTTAGAATTTATTAATTTGGTAAAGCTTTATTTTTCTCACTTTAAATAAGATTTAATAATAAATCATATTTATTAAACTAAAACAACAACAATATTATTTTAAATCAACACAACACACGGAAAGAATTATTTACTAAAAATATGGCTTGAACCAAGAAAACTTGGCATGATACTCGTCCAAGCCAGAAAATTAGTTATTCTTAATATATGTGTGGCTTGGTTTAACCCATATAGGCCTATAATTATTTTTGTTAAAGAAATGATTTTTTTACTAATTTTTATTAAGGACAGCCTAAAATACGTTGAAAAAATGCCTAAAAAAATATCAAGTGCATAGGGGGCTATATAGGGGCCGTACCATATAGGGTACAGTAGGGCTAAATGCATACAAAAAATAAAAATTTTGAATTTGATGTATTAATTTATTTTTAATATGATACATTTTTCGGGGACAGAAACATTGAACTTAAAATTAAGTTTTTATTTATTTTTTGTATGATATATAAGAAAACATTATACGTGGACACCAACGTCGCATTTGATACATCTGTTAGGTCATTGTGTATGGCATTGCCTACACCTTGTTCGCTTTTATGATTGGAAATATAGTGATCTTTTCCGTCATATCGGGCAGCAGATGTTATAGAAGATGAAAGACTAGGACGGTTTTTCACGTTGTTTATTACTCTCAATAATTTCATTTGCAATACGACGTCGGAAGTTTAGAAGGTCTATATTATTACCCCCATTCTGCGTACAAAGCAACGACGCGTTTTGTACTGACATGTCAATGCATTGGAGAAGCAAAGGCATGTACAACTTCTATCCTCTAATGCTTGTTCGTAGTGAAAATATGTTCTGGTCCGATAGATCTACTCCACCCATGTTTTTGTTGTATTGCTGAATAAGATGAGGTTGAGACACTAGTATCTTCTTCGTTTGTTGACAAGAATAGCGTTCAGTTTTGTGGGCAGGATTTATACCAACTGCATTGGAACATACAGACCCCATACTATTATCCCGCCACTTTCAAATAATTACATCGTCAGATAATCAAAGAAACCTCTCTATTTAGTTTTTAGTTCTTTGTTGCCCAGTAAGGAGCATTTTCCAGTCATATTTGCTCGTATAGTTCCAGTTATACGGAAACCCCTATTCGTGATTTTCATCGACTAAAGGCAAACCAGTGAAGAAATCATCAATGCTATGATTTTCTTTATGAGGACAGTGCACAAATACGTTCTCAGAAATGAATAATGAAACGGAGTTCGAACCTTTCTATTGGAGTTATAATATAATGGTTTTCATTATACTTTTCTGAGAACGTTTTTGAGCACTGTCCTCATAAAGAGAATCATATAAGTGAAACATCTAAAAGAGGTTGGGTGCGTTCGTAAATGCATCACTGCGCTGCATCAGAAAAGCAAACTTTTTTTAAAGCCGATAAAAAATAATTATAATTTGTTTTTATTGTATCTCTATTGTGTTTGTGGAGTATTTCACAATTTTTTGGTCCACATTTACTTCACTGATAAATATATAACGATTTGAAAACACTGATGCAGCGCAGTGATGCATTTACGAACGCACCCGTTGCTTTGATTGCAAATCTTGTTTTTTTTAATTATACTTTCTAGCACGCTTCATCATCCTGCTGAAACTCTGGTAGTTCGTCTGTATGTGCAGAAATCTCTGCGGGAGCTCGAAGCAAGTTTGGTGGTAAATTATGTATGCTGACAGAATCCTCTTAACCAGATTCAGTCAGTCTGGTCATCATTGGCGGTGTCAAGTGGAAGTACAAAAATATATAAATCTTTACCCTGGTTGTCGTAATTATCGTCTTCTTCTAGAATTCTGGCGATGCCGTGCAGCGTTAATGCACTGAAACACAAAAACCAATATTATAAGCTATAAAGCAAACAAAAAAAAAACATTTGTATATATTGCTCATGCATAAACCTACTGTACCACATGAGGTACACCTACTTTAGCGTATAATATTTCTCGTTAAAAGACCAAACTCTATATTTTTTTGTGGCACTAACATACAACGTAGTCATCTATTCTAAATAATACACGCAAATATTAGAATCCCCGATAAATTAAGATAAAACTTACCTTTTGAAAGAAATTGTATTTTTTTTTACTTTTCTGCCGGGGTATTTTTCTCAAATTTTCCAAAAATCTGGATAAATTTATTTTTTTTTATTTTTCACTTATTAAAAACACTTAAAAGTAATGGCCCATAATCATAGTCAAACGCTAAAGTCGGTTCTATTTAAAAACAACTTTAAAATAAAAACATACTTTTAATTATTTTGCTACTATAGTCGAAACTAAAGTATGTTTTAAATTGAACCGACTTTAACTGGGTGCCAACTCAAATGTAGAAAATTTTTCATACAACATACAACAAAATATAAGCAAGTGGCAACTTTAAGCAGCCGACATTGAAACTTAAAATATAAATAAAACACTGCATATCTTGTGGGGTTGAACAATTTTTAACGCGACATATGAATTTATGTAGAAAGCAACAACAAAATTACAAAACATTTTGGCTTTGTTTTTGCTTTCAATGTAATTTTGGCCTAGCGTTTTGCACAATTAGGGCCCACACATATGTATTTTGTGTTTCTTTCCATAAAAGTTTTCCTCCAAATCATTTATAATTGCAAAATATCGGCTAATATCTTGTAACATAAACATTTTTAACTTTTTGCAAGTACTTTTTTATTTGGCGAAAAACAGCTGATGCTGTTGTTAAATGAGTTAAAAACAGCTTCATCTAGTTTTATATATAAAGTCAACTTTAACGTCAAAAGTATACTTTAACTTGTTTATGAAAGACCTAAAGTCGGCTCTTAAGTAAAGTCGACTTTAGTTTTCTTAAAGTATACTTTATTTTTGACTATGATTATGGGCCAATACCTTCAACATAAAAAGAAAATATATTATCAATGGTTATATCACAATGATTTTTTAAAGTTCCTGTACCACATAGGGTACGGCCGGTCTATATGTTTCTTTATTTAAGAAAATTTTACTTAAAACGAACGAAATAAGTTAAAATCAAGAAATATTTTTTTTTTTGAATATTGAATTTTCTTGTTTTAAGAAACGAAATTGATTACTTTGGAAAATAAACTTTTTTCCGTGCAGAAAACTTTATAAAAACTTTTCATACCGACATCCGTCCTGGCAGTGTAACTTTCTTTAATATTAAACACAATGACACGCATTCAAACAATATAAACGTCAAACATGTTTCATTATGTTTTCATTGTGGTGGGTAAGAGCAATTTTATGACGATTTTTTATATGTATGTGTCCGAGGTCAGTGATACCTTGAGCCGGCAACTGCAAATTGTTTAAAACATTTGCTTAATTAATCTTAATTTATAGTAAATCAAGAAAGGAAAAGTGAAAAAATAAAAATTTAATTCATAAACATAAAGGTTTGATTCATTTTTAACAATTGAAATACAACCTAAAACAAACTCAACAAATGTTTTTAACAAGAATAATCCAAACCTTAAAGCACTTTCCTTTAAGCGCTGTTTTATTCTTTAAATAGACTTAAATATGATTTTTAAAGATTTTGTTCTCCTCGGTAGGTGTTTCGTGCCACACTCAATATGGCCGGCATTAATTATTTAATCTAATGTTTCTTATGTTATTAAGGAAAAAGAAAATAATTAATCTATTCTTGACTTTTTTCCGTGTACATACTGATGATATGAGATTGGATTCTTAAAATATTGTGTCAACGGAATGTAATTAAAACTAAATAGAGTGGGAGAGATATGTATGCATATCATGTTAGTGAAAATCGCAAAAAAATTTGTGTATATAAACTGGAATTAAAGACTAGAAAACAATTTAATAAAATATAAATTTGACACAGAAAAATGTTGTATTTTGTCTTACGATTTGTGTGTGACTTTTCCTAAAATCTGATGTTTCAAGGAAAAAGTTTAGTTTTTCTACCCATATCACAATAGATGAGAGGGTCTTATGCGGTTGTGCTGTTGCTTGTAACACCTTTAAATATTGGTTCTAGACCCACATTCAAGTATGCCGATGCACTCAGATTCTCTTTTTGATCGATCTTAGGATGTCAGTCCGTCCATCGGTCTTGGCTGGCTGTCTTTGCAGACCTTGACCGCAAAAAAGAGGTCGCAATTATTGGAGAATATGTAATAAAACTCGCTACGTTGCACGGTGGTCAATTTCTGCCAAAAAAAAAATCCATAACTTCTTCATTTCTTAAAGTAAAGAGATACAATTTGGATATTTTGGGTATGAATATACAGGGGCTGGCCAAGTTAGTATTGACAACCCAAAACAATATTAAAAAACGGGTATTGGAGCTTTAATTACCTATGATTTTTTGTAACTATTGTATAAGTACACTGATATACATCTTCATATTGATGATGCCCTAACATCAGAACTGTGACATCAATGTTACTACAAATGGCATCAATGATGCAAAAAGTAACATCAATCAAATGACTTACGTCATGTCATCTATTTTATGACTATAGTGACATCAATTCGATGCCACATTTTGTATATTTTTAACATTATTTTCATGATTACAATGTGTTATAAGAAGCAAAAATTCCTATATTCTATTTTTTTAAATTATTTAGTTAAATACATCAATTATTTAGTTAAATACGAAAACCATATGGGGCATGGTACTGGTGTCTTATTATTGAGAGTTCTGCTGTAAACAAAAGTCGTAATTCAACAAACGTCAAACAAACATATGTAACGGGTAAGTAAATAATAATATTCTCTCACTTTGACTTAAGTCAACTCCAATGACTATGTCTTAATGACAAACAGTCACTACCCAACAAAAAATTTTATCATTTTGCGCGGCACTAAAGGTACATTTAAAAAAATAAGCGCACAATTATGCGCTACGCAATAAGACATGCACAAGTTGCAGTAAAGTAAGTGAAAGAACTCTCAACAACTTTTATTAAAAAAAAATAACATTTCAAGTGCTACGGCATTCCCTTACTACGAAGCAGGTTTGTAAGGGAGAATACTAAAAAATAACAGTATCAAAACATTCAGTGTGTAAAGCTGATCGTTACATCCAACAATTTTTATGTGCGCTGAACAATGCGCTTTATGTGTCAAAAATGTATTGCTTCAAAGTGGGAACTCGCCATATAAAATTCATGTCTTCCGTAAGCGCAATGGTAAGCGAAACTTTTATGTTTCTCCCTTACAAACCTGCTTCGTTGGAAGCTCCATTTTTTATTGGGTAAATTGATGCTAATGTGTCCTTTCTCCGATGTTACTGCATCATGTTCGTCATTTCTGTGATGCCGATGATGACATAATTTCATTTTGACCCTGATGACACTTTCATGGGGTCAAAAACGAAGACACTTGTCATAGTACTGATGTCAAAATACACCAGCGTTATGACGCCTGTTCTATCAGTGTAGTTACGAATGCATTGGTTCTAAATGTCGTAAAGGCCAAGCCTATTGAACATGGTGAGAAAGTGCATAAAAACCCAATACAAGCTTGTTTCCGGAATGGACTCTTATTATATGTTGCACTCTAAGTCATCTTATTAAATCGGTCTAGATTTTACCAAATACAAATACAACTACTAAAAATAGCTTTTAACGCCATAACTTTTTTATAAAATTTCGTGACAGAAACTGTGACGATAGATTCCGTGTTGTGCATTTATTCACAATGGACCGTTTACGTCTCCAGGTGGAGGTGTGCCCATGGGCTCATAGTCCTCTTTAACCAAACCACACATACTATGTCGTGTCAAAATTTTGTTCTACTTAGTCCAGAATTTATTAACGGGCTTAAATAAGCCCCCTCCCTAAGGTCCTTATGAGATAAAATAAATTCCAATACATAGATATGTAAATCTACAATAATATTCGGCACAAGAACCTTTTGTATGAATCTCCACCTTAACTTTGTACAAAATTTGTTCCGGTGTAGGGTCATATTTAACTGACTATAGTTTCTATCTTGTTTATTCCTGCCTTTTTTCCGTTATTTAGGTGAACAAAAAAATTTTGAATAATGTTTTTGATGTTTAAGGGGGCTTATAGTGAATTTATTTACCATCACCAAATTTCACCCTTATCGTGGTTGGCGTTGGCGTAATTAGAAAAACAAATTTACATATGCGCAGTCGTGATTAAGCAGTTTAACTACAGTTTTTACCATAAATGCGCCAACCACGCTACCCTTTTTATGCCCTCCACCACCACTAGAGGTGAATGAGGAAATACTAAGTTTCATTCCGTGTGAAATTTATTTATTATTTATCTCGACCACATAAAAAAGTTGAACTCTGTCTTCTTGAGTAAATCTAAGTTGATTTATTCATGTCAGTCTGTCTATCTGTCTGTCCGTACATTCGTCTATCCGTCCGTTGTAATCACGCTCACTTTAGAAAAACTCAAAGAAAAGATCTTCAGTTTGTCTCAAATTGCTTCTAGTTATCCCAAGCAGCTTGGGATTAAAATCCTGGAAAAGCGGTTCTGTAAAATAAGAGTAAAGAATTCAAATGTGGAACCACCACCCAAAAAAATTTAAAACACTAGCATAACGCACGAAATAATATAAGATTCTACACAACTTCGTTCTATGTGACTAAAATTCATACTACTTAATTTCGCAAAGATCGGGCCATAATTTACCATAGGCCCCTTATAAATTCTACTCTCGGAATACAGTAAAGTACGCCTTAGACCGTAATAAATAATGATCTTGTAAAAAAATGTTGTGGAATACAGTTTCATAAGGCTGTTAACCACATTGTCAAATTTCGTAAACATCGGTCTCTAATTAACACTCCTGAAATATGCATATTGGTATCAAAGATTCGGCACAGCCGAATAAAGCACTCTAACTTGTTTCTAAGATCATGTGACATAACATTTTAACGAACGAAATATTCAAAAGTTATTGGGAATCAAGAACAAATAATGTCGTGTGTTTATTTATATTTGTTTTCATATAAATTTATAATAACAAAATTTTGTTGAATTAACATAAATTCCCTTCCATCTCCCTTGCATTAACTTTTTACTACACAACATTAAAAAGGAAGATACCAACATGTTCAGAAATGACATTATTAAAATTAATTAAACATCTTACATGTGTTCTAATTTTAAGCTCGTTCGTTGCTTAAGGCAACTGAAATAACAAAACTATAGAATCTTTAACGCTGTACAAATTTCGCCGAACAACAAAAATTTTGTCATTTGCCACAGAAACAAAGAATTACTTGAAATTAAAACGAAATTCTTTTGCTACCATTAAAATTCTACTTATTAAAAATTTTAATAAAACTTTAAATACAGTTCTGCCAGTCTTTACATGAGACAAACACACACACACTTTGTTATCATGCGTAGCGATTTTTAATCTGACGAGAAACGGGTTCGCATTGGCTTTCTACAAAAACAGTTGGTATGTATGAAAACATGAAAACCTAAAGAAAATTTTCGTTTTAAACGTTAACATCCTTTCTAATTTCGCTTTCAATTTAAACTAATTGCGTCTTTTTAGTGAGCAGAAAATGTGATTTACTTAAATTTAAATTATGAATCACGCAACGAGGCGTATGAGTGCCATAAAAATGTTTGAAGGATTTGAGAAAATATCACTTATACGCTCCATTTAAGCGGATACTTGAATACTTTTTTAAGGCAAATATTTGAAAAGCAAGGCCCATTGAAAAGGTCTGCGCAAGAAGCCTGATGATCATTGTTTTCGTTCTTTTGGGCTTTCAAAAGTGGTTTACATAGATGTCAATTTCTTGGCGCTTTTTTGGTCACAGCTTGCAAAAACCTCGCTGCCATAAATTAAAGCTGGAATAAGATATGTCTAGGCCAAATGCATACGTATGTTTAATGGGGCTGAGTGTTGAGTTGCCCAAAGCGAACGAAGTATTGCAAATACTTTCCCTGCAACAGCGTTTATATGATCTGACCAAGTAAGTGAAGAATTAAAAAATAATGCCAAGGTGTTTAGTCTTCTTGACAATTTCTATTTGATGCGAGTTCAATATTATATTGGGCTCAACAGTTATTTGTGTATTGTTCCTGGAAATTACAAGGCACTTAGATTTAGCGGGATTCAGACAAAGACCATTTGCCTTTGCCCACGCTTAAATTTTTGATAGATCAAAATTTAATCTTGAAATATACTCATCAGTCTTATCAGCTTCACTACATATATAAACCTGAACATCATCGGCATACATATGAATTTTGCAATGTGATAACTGTTTTGGCAAATCGTTTATATATATTGTAAAAAGTAGAGGACCTAATATGGACCCTTGAGGATAACCTTTGGTCACAGGTAGGGATGAAACGATACCTCAAAGGTATCGATGCTTTTACTCGATGTGGTATCGCTCGTAAAGTATCGATTCCTACTTAGTATCGAAAAAAAAGTATCGATACTAAGTTACTTGTATCGGTACTTGTATGGGTTTTTATGATAAAAGAATAGAAAGCAGCATTTAAAAACGTTCTTATTAGTGTTTTATTACTTGTTGAATCGAGTTCAACAACTATGTTTATATCTTTTTTTTTGTATATATTTATCAGGCTTAGTACCGTAGTTTTGCCATTTCTGAATAATTCTATTCATACATTCCTGTGTACATAAGACAAGAAGTCCTTATATTTGTTACTATTCTCTTTGAAACAACTTCTTTTTTTTTATATATTTTATAATCACCGTTATCGGTGTTTCTTTTTTTTTGAGTTAGTTATAAGTTGAACGTTAGAGCGATAAGACGAATAAAGTCTAGCATTGAATTGAGCCACCTGCTGTTTTAATTTCCATCGAAACAAATTTATTGGGAAAGGGAGTTACCTCGACCCAACATATGGTCCTTCGAGAAGTCCTAGAGGAACTAGGGCTGGATAGATCGAGTGAATTGTCCACTTATTTGTTGTTCTACCGCAACAACAAAGGCAAATAAAAACTACTGAGGAATTCTGTTTAAGCCGGAAACAGAAGGGCGCCCACAGTGCGAGGAAAAGCACGCCAACAAAGAAAGAAGGAAAGGGTCCGTGGTTGTAAATATTGCATCTTAAGCTCCAGTCGTAGCCAGAGGAAAAACTTAAATACAAAAAGAAGCGGCCCAGAAGACAAAAAACTAACAACAACTTTAAAGGAAAAATAAGTAGGTACGTACAGTGTTGAAACTATATTTTGTGCAATTACATTATTATCTATATGAGAAAAGTGTTAAAAGCATTGAAAATAAAAGAAATACCGTTGAAGCAAAGCGGTATACATATGTGGAATAAATTAAAACAAAAACAACATTCGCAGTATTAAAAATATATATGTATATATATTACATGAATATAAGCCCATCACTGTTTAATAAAAGACCATCTCCGTTACAAAGTACCACCACTGTTAAAATATCAACGAGACAGAAGCAGTAAGCACATGTAATAGTATATAAGACTGTTAGACACACTCTTCTTACGCATACAGCTGTACCGGATTCCACGCGTTCCTATTAAAACAACCACTTTATCAGAACAAACTAGTGGCGAGTCAAAGCAACAAGTATCAAAGTGGTGTTAAAAGAAGTTGTATGTACACAAATGCCGGTGTGAATATTAAAGAAAAAACAATAGAAAAAAAAAGTTAAAGTGAAACATTCATAAATTGTGGATAAAATTAAAAGTAAAATCGTGGCACAAACAACAATAAATTGTTAAATTCGTGTTAGCAAAAAATAAAAAATTCCACAAGAATAAAGCTTAAACAAAATATACAAACCCACATAAATACATACATACATACATAGTTCATCAACGGTGCACTGAATATTAAAGAAAAAAGGAAAAATTTAAAGTAAAATATTCATAAATTGTGATTAAAATTAAAACGTGTTACAAACAACAATAAATTATTAAATTTGTGTTAGCAAAAAAAAATAAAAATTCCACAAGAATAAAGCGTAAACCAAAATTAAAATACATACATACATAGTTCATTAACGGTGAACTGCAAATTCCACAAGAATAAAGCGTAAACCAAAATTAAAATACATACATACATAGTTCATTATCGGTGAACTGCAAATTCCACAAGAAGAAAACAAAACAAATTTGATTGCTAACAAAAAAGGGTTTCCGATAAGAGTTTAAAAAAGGGGAAATAGAAGGTGAGTGCTGATATAAATATTTTTAATTGAAATAATTTAAATAAATTTGCCAGTGGATTAAATAAAAAGAAAGATTTGTCAAGCGACAGTGGGTTAGAAGTGTGGTGAGCGACTTTGATGGGTATTAATAAAAAACTTAAGGGAGAAAATTAAGTTGTCGTCTAGGGGTTGGTTAATTAAAATACAACAACGAGGTGCGGCATAAAGTTAAAAATCATTTATTTTGGAGAATATATTTTACGATGCGGTGAATGTACACAAGCCAGAATAAATTTAATTGTAAAAAAAAAAAATATTTAAATAAATAGTTGCACGTTTAACACGATATCACAGTTAAATACCAATTTTACTTATCAACATAAATCAGAATGGCCGTAAGAAGAAGATGTAAGTTTGACATCAACCAGGTGGAAAATTTTTGCAAGAATTTTGATGCAACAGCACCAGAAGATCGAACTGGTCCATACTTAGAAATAGCCATCAACGAGTTGGATAGAAGATGGACAAGTTTAAATGAGTCATTCGAAAACTATATGACAGAAGGCGATAAAGAGGGTGATCTAGACTACAACGACGAGTTAGCAATAAGCTGCGAAAAAACTTGCGAAAACGCTCACAAAACCAAGGCAAAAATATTAGGGCTATTGAATTCATGGACATTGGCAAATGAAGCCCAGGGAGGCAACATTACAGTTGCACAACAGCCTTCTGCGACACTTAAATTACCACCATGTGAAATAGAAAATTTTGAAGGTGGTTATGCACAGTGGCCAGCGTTCAGGGACATGTTCCAGGCCGTGATTGGAAATCATCCTCATTTATCTGAAGCTCAAAAACTGTATCATTTGCGCAGCAAAACTAGGGGCGAGGCAAACCAAATCGTAAAACGATTTGATTTAGTAAATGAAAATTACGCTTTAGCCTGGGAAGCTTTGAAAACAAGGTTTGAAAATCCAAGAATCTTAGCTCATCAACAAATGAAGCAGATGTTCAACATACAAGCTATCCACAATGAGAGCGCTCAAGCCATCAGAAATGTACAAAGTAAGTTAAATGAGAGTTTGTCCATTTTCGATTCACTACATCTCACCAGAACCTGGGATGTCATATTAATATATTTATGTGTTTCCAAGCTTCCTGAGGAAACCACAAGGGCATGGGAGAATACTTTAGCTGACCATAAGAGTTGGCCTACTTGGCAAGATATGTCGGACTATCTCTCCAAGAGAGTCGAAATGTTAGAAACGGTTTCAGACATGAGAAAGCCCGGTAATAAAGATAATTTTGGGGGTAAACCCCAATCATTTCACTCTCACGTAGAGCAAAGTACAGAAAAGAGTAACTGCAAAATGTGTAATCAAAATCACCCTTTACGGTTTTGCAAAAAATTTAGAGCGTTGTCAATTAGCGATCGAAGTAAATTTGTATTTTCTAATAAATACTGCGTCAATTGTCTTGCTCCGAATCATTTTAAATCTAAGTGCCAAAGTACCAGTCTATGTCTTAAATGTAACAAAAAGCATCACACCATGCTACATATGGACCAGAAGGACAAGTGGAATAATAATTCCGAGCCTCCAAGCAAAGCACAAAATTTTCCACAATATGACGATAAGCCAACAATATCTGGAGACCAACGTTCGAATGGGACCTCTAATCAACAGGTTTCACCAGCTGCCGCCTCCGGTGGGCGTTCTGATACAAGAGTTAGCAGTGTTTTGACTCATTTTTCTCGCAATGAAGGAACCACCATTTTACCCACTGCATTGGTAAATATTGAAGAGTGTGGAGAACATTTTATGATTCGAGCTCTATTAGATGCAGGGTCCGAAAAAACATTTATTTCCTCCAGAATTCAACATAAGCTTTCTATACCGGTTGAAAGATACAGTTCGAAAATAGCAGGACTGGGAGGAACCGTAGTCGGAGAGTCAAAAGGAAGATGTGTCTTAACGCTAAAATCAAGATTGTCGGATTTTCGAGTGCAAGTACAGGCCATTGTCGTACCTAAACTATCAAATTTACTGCCCTCCAGGCAACTGACCTTTGAAAACCTGAAAGGCATAGAAAAGTTAAACCTTGCTGACCCATACTTTTTTCAACCTGCCACTATAGACATGATAATCGGCAGTGATTACTTACCATCCATAAATTTATCAGGGGTAAAACTAAATGTAGCGGACTGCTTAGAAGCAAGAGAATCCCACTTTGGATGGTATCTGTCAGGCCCCGCGCCAAATAACGAATTGAATATATTCTCAACCGTCGTGCAGCCATCTGAGGACGTGTGTCTCCAACAACAGCTAAAAAGGTTTTGGGAATTAGAAGAGGCAGAAAAGACATTTACAGAGTCAGAAAGCGATAGATTCTGCGAACAATTTTATCAAAGGACAACTCTTAGGCAGCATGACGGTAAATATGTTGTTCGTCTTCCCTTTAAGGAGGAGTTTCCACAAGATATCTTTCTTGGTCCATCAAGAAGCACAGCACTTGCGCAGTATTACCGTATAGAAAAAACCCTCGCAAAAAATATGGAATTGAAAAAAGAATATTCAAAGGTAATACAAGAATATTTAGACCTCGATCACATGGAGCCGGTGGTCCACTTTGAAACCCAAACCGACAAACAATCCTCGTTTTATCTCCCACACCATGCGGTCCTCAGACCGGAAAGCAAAACCACTAAAGTAAGAGTAGTATTTAATGCGTCAAAGAGGACCAACAGCGGGTTTTCTTTAAACGACGTATTACATCAGGGCCCAACACTTCAAACTGACTTGATGCAAATAGTGCTAGGTTGGCGGCATTATAAGTACGTATTTACCGGCGACATCCAAAAGATGTATCGACAAATTTTGGTGAACGAAGCTGATCGGTCATATCAGAAAATTTTGTTTCGGGAAAACGGGGAAGGTGCAGTTAAAACTTTTCAACTAAAAACTGTGACTTTCGGAGTCAATTGTGCCCCCTTTTTGGCAATACGGACTCTAAAAGAGCTTAGTAAGGATTGTCGGTATTTGTACCCTGAAGCGTCATATATAGTGGAAAAGGAAATCTACGTCGACGACGTTTTGTCCGGCGGCCATACGCTGAAAGAAGCCAGCGAAAAGCAGGAGCAATTGATTCAAGCCCTGAAATCCGCAGGATTCCCCTTGAAAAAGGTAACCTCAAATAATCGTAGCCTGCTTCAGCACTTGCCGCGGGAGGATCTTCTAGATGAAGATTTATTGCTGGTAGATAGTTCATGCACAGTGAAAACTTTGGGGATCTGCTGGAATGCTAAAGACGACTATTTTTACTATGCCGTCGATTCCCTAGAAATAGCACCATCCACTACAAAAAGAAAAATTTTATCGGCAATTGCGAAATTGTTTGACCCACTTGGATGGGTAAGTCCAGTTATAGTAGTTGCCAAAATGTTGATGCAAGACTTATGGAAAGAAAAGTCCGGGTGGGACGAGGAGGTCTCACCAGAAATTTATAATAAATGGAAGTCGTTCGCTGTAAATCTACCGTATATACAGAATATTAAAGTAGCTCGCTGGTTAAATTTTACACCAAAAGATTATATCCAAATTCATGGATTTTGCGACGCCTCGGAGCGCGCGTATTGCGCTACGATTTTTATAAGGACTGAAAGCGCCCAGGGCAACATAAATGTAAGCCAATTGATAGCAAAAACCAAGGTCGCGCCTATAAAGAGGACCACTGTCCCCAAACTTGAATTATGCGGAGCTGTTTTGCTGACCAAATTGATTAAAAGGGTTATAAAGTATCCAAAATCGTCTTACGAACTGTTCTTGTGGACAGATTCGTCAATTGTGCTCGGCTGGTTACAGAAAGATCCCAATACACTTAAGACGTTTGTGGGAAACCGAGTTGCCCAGATTCTCAGCGTTGCTAGCGCCAAACAATGGAAACATGTTAAAACTTTAGAAAACCCAGCAGATTTAGGTAGTCGAGGCTGCGATCCACAAGAACTTTTACAAAGTACCCTCTGGTGGAATGGGCCCCCTTGGCTGAAACAACCACCATTAAGCTGGCCAACACCCAGGACATTCGATCCCAGTGACTTAGAAACGAAGGGAGCAAAAAATGTCACAAACGAAACCACCTGCGCTGAACAGAGGTCTCTTTTTCATTTGCAAACTACGGCCATAGATTCAATGATTAAAAAATCAGAGGCACAGCACCATGAGCTCAAGGATATTCTGGAAGAATTCTCATCACTTGATCGAGCTTTAAGAATCATTAGCTACCAACTAAGGTTTATTCATCGCCTAATGAGAAAACCAACTTCCACTGAAAGTTTTATAAATGGCGAAGAAATTACATTTACCAAATACAGACTTGTAAGCATCGCACAACAACTCTACTTTGAGTCTGAATACAAAAGTTTAAAATGGAAAACTCCTTTGTCTCGAAAAAGCAGACTTTTAACTCTAAATCCATTTATAGACGACAAAGGACTTATACGTGTGGGCGGGCGGCTTCACAACTCTGAACTGAGCTATGAGGAGCAGCATCCGATAATACTACCAGAAAAATGTAATTTCTCTAAGCTCCTGGTCGATTTTATACATCGTATCCTGCTGCACGCCGAGCATCATACTATGCTACGAGCAATCAGGCAAGAATTTTACATTCCCCGGTTGAAAAATCTGATACGAAAACGCATCCGCAATTGTAAGACATGTACTGTTTACAAACACAAAGTGCAACAGCAGATCATGGCAGCTCTTCCCCCCGAACGAGTTAAATTTTCACTACCGTTCAGCTACACGGGAGTCGACTTTGCTGGCCCCTTTAGCCTTAAGTCCTCTAATTTAAGAAACGCAAAAATTTTAAAAGCCTACGCCGCAGTTTTTGTTTGTTTCTCAACACGTGCTGTTCATCTAGAGCCATGTTCTGACCTCTCCACTGATGCCTTCCTCGCATGTTTTAGCAGATTTACAGGACGTAGAGGTCTACCGAAGACGTTGTTTTCCGATAATGGAAGAAACTTCGTTGGGGCAAACCTGGCTCTACTCAAGGCCCATGATCATTTTCTCAAAACAGCAGAACAAGCCTTGATAAATAAATACAGCCTATTAGGATTTACCTGGTCCTTTATACCTCCATATGCACCCCACATGGGTGGTATATGGGAGGCGGCCGTTAAGAGCATGAAAACGCATTTAAAAAAGGTAACCAACTCCCTCTCATTTACGTTCGAGGAGTTCACCACATTACTTATTAGAATCGAGGCTATATTGAATTCGAGGCCACTGTCCCCGATAACCGAAAACCCCAACGAGATTTTACCTCTAACTCCAGGACATCTTCTACGCGGCGCACCTCTTGTGGCTCCACCTGAGACTACAGCTGACCCAGAAAGTAACGACTTGCATTTTTTGAAACGTTGGGAGCGTTTGAAATCCATACAGCTTATTTTTGCTAAACGATGGAAAAACGAATACATCACCGAGCTACAACGCCGCTATAAATGGAAAAGGGAAAAAGATAATATTAAACCAAATGATATCGTTATTGTAAAAGACGATTCGTTACCGCCCACCGAATGGCGGCTGGGTCGTGTCACAAACGTCGTCTATGGAAAGGATAGTAAGGTTCGAGTTGCAGACGTTCTAACCCAAGGTGGAATCATCCGAAGATCCGTTGTAAAGCTCTGTATACTTCCAACCGAGAGAGACCATTAAAATAAACCCCTAAGACCTCCCAAGTTGTCAAACCCCGATTCTCCCTCGAAGCAGAGGTGAAGTTCGCGAATAACACTTATAGATAGTAAACGCACAATATATTTATTTTCCTCACTGTATGTATTTCTTTTATTTCCTTTGTTGTTTAGATGGACGAAAGACGCCCCCGATGTCACTCGTGTGGTAAAAATCACCCTCTAAAATACTGCAAGCAGTTCCTGACATGGAGTGTCGAGCTCCGACGGCTGTCGATTAGAAATAAGGGATACTGCCTAAATTGCCTAGCACACTTCCACACACGTGAGTTTTGCCATTCTAGAGGCCGATGCGCCGTTCGGGTGGCCGACGATCGGCTATGTGAAGTGAAACACCATACTCTTCTCCACCACTCGATATATGACCCACTTTCGTCGAGCTATGAATTTGAATACGAAGACTTTCCCTACTCTTTAAGCGAAACGCAAGAAATCGCAGTTAGTCTCGAGGCAGCAAACGGGTCTACCCCTCCACATGAAGAAGAAGGCCGAGCAGTTGAAATTCACACCTCAGTAAAAGGGGATGTCCCTCCTCCTGAGGAAAAACACAAAATGTCAACACATTTTGCTCATGAAGCTTTACACCCACCATTAGTGATTGCTCCCCTAGTTCGGGTTAACCTAAATTATAATGACCAAAAGATGTATACGTCCTTCATACTCGACCGGAATGAACCGCAGTCTTATCTCCTTCACAATGTTGCTCGCATGCTTCCAGAATTTAAACCCATCATTGGTCCCACCGGAAACCTATCTGGACTATTTGTGCTCGAGCCGGCGTTCCCACATCCCGAACACCACAAAATCAAAACAACAGTGAGGCTAGTGGACAACCTGCCCTACGCTTCACATAACCCGATCAAAGATAAGACAGTCGCAAACCATTTTAAGTCCTATGAGCCCCTAGCTCACCCCGCCTTTACCACATGTGGGGAAATCGACGGTGTATTAGGAGAAGACATCGCTTCCAGAATGCTAAAGCCACAGTATGTTCTACCAACCACTAGTTTTGCTACTGTACAGAAGTCCACATTTGGCTGGATCATTTCCGGAAAATGGAGCGGTTGTATTTGCCACACTTGAGAGGCCGGAATATGTTGAATCGAGTTCAACAACTATGTTTATATCTTTTTTTTTGTATATATTTATCAGGCTTAGTACCGTAGTTTTGCCATTTCTGAATAATTCTATTCATACATTCCTGTGTACATAAGACAAGAAGTCCTTATATTTGTTACTATTCTCTTTGAAACAACTTCTTTTTTTTTATATATTTTATAATCACCGTTATCGGTGTTTCTTTTTTTTGAGTTAGTTATAAGTTGAACGTTAGAGCGATAAGACGAATAAAGTCTAGCATTGAATTGAGCCACCTGCTGTTTTAATTTCCATCGAAACAAATTTATTGGGAAAGGGAGTTACCTCGACCCAACATTACTATACAATAAAATAATAATTTCGACCTATCCGAATTTTTGTGCAAAACGATAAGTGTTAAGATTGAGACCACTTTAAGTTACCACCTAGTACCGATTTCCTTTCGAAAAATCCTTTTTATCTTAGGAAACAAAATTTTATAGAACGTTCAGGATAACAACCTTCATTCACCTTTTGTTCCATAAATAAACAATGTCACTATTAATTTATTTTAAATGTAAATATGGGTAATTCCATGTCAAAACGACCAAGAGTGGGACACGACCCCTTTCGATTTTAATAAAATTTGGTAAGAAGGTTCCTTTTATCTTATTAGGAACATATATGAACGAAAAAAATTTTTAAAATTTGTTTTTCGAAAGTTATGTCATATTCAAAATGTCATAATTTCAGAGAATTAGCCGAATGTGTTGAGCTTATTTCTTCAATATCTCGAAAACTACTTGACATACAAAGATAATTCCCCAATTAGGGTAAAATGCCTGGAGCGCGGCTGGTCTATTGTTTGCAACTAGCACAGTGTACTTATTGCTCAAAATTACAATATTAAAATTCTATTTTAATATTATTTTTTTAAGGGTTGCGAAAGGGAAAAAATCATATCTTAAAAAAGAAAAAAACACCTCCTTCAAAGTTTCAGGATTTTTAAACAACAGTTTGAGGTATTATACAAAAAAAAATCAGCCAAATAAAAAAATAAGTTTTTGACTTAGTCCGTTTTTAAAATTTAAGATTTTGCAGATACTACATTTTTCAAAAAAAAATTTTTTTTTCAATTTATGATTTGTAGCCCCAAGTATTCTCTTTAAAATGACATCAAAATCATCTTCGTATGTCAAGTAGTTTTCGAGATATTGAAGAAATAAGCTCAACACATTCGGCTAATTCTCCGAAATTATGACATTTTGAATATGACATAACTTTCGAAAAACAAATTTTAAAAATTGTTTTCGTTCATATATGTTCCTAATAAGATAAAAGGAACCTTCTCACCAAATTTTATTAAAATCGGAAGGGGTCGTGTCCCACTCTTGGTCGTTTTGACATGGAATTACCCATATGTATTTTGTTCTTAAATTGATAAATATATAATAAAGGTTGGTAAAACCATAATCCATGATGTTAATTGTGAGTCACACCTTAACGTCAAGTTTTTTGCGCAACTTAAATTGACCTATCATTGTTTCAGTATTTGACAACTTCGACCATTGAGAGGTACAAAATTGAGCAGCGCGTTAAGATTAAGAAAGACTTTTACGGAAATGGGCGTTCAATCAAATGCATTTAATGCACATCGTGATTCTTTTGGTCAGTATAATCGACCAAATGTTTCCACAATCGGGAGAATTACGCGAAAATTTCAGCAAACCGGGTCTGTAGGAAATGGGAAAATATATGTGCTTGCTCCCGAGTTAGTTCTGCGGCTGGCGGCGTCTTCGAAAATGAGGTCGGCCAAGCAATTATCGTGAATGGTGTTCGCTATAGCGGGATGATAACGGACTTCCTATAGCCAGAAATTAAGGAAATGGACCAAGACGATATGTGGCTTGTAGGTGTTGACTAGGGATGCCAAACGGGACCAGGTTTTTTGAAAACCGGGATTCGGGATTTTTAATTAAAAAACAGGGATCCCGGGACGGTTCGGGATTTTTCGGGATTTCATATCGTCATCTTAAAGACATAATAACCTATCTGCAAAAATTTCAAAATTGAGTTTTTTATGGAATTTTATTCCCTATATCATAACGCATATGTGTGCATAATTTTGAACATGTAATATTACAAATGGCAAAGTTTTTGTACCTAGAGGACCGTTACGCACAAAAAAAGAGAAAAATAAATCATCAAAAATCACGATAAAAGTTTAATTTTGTTGCATAGTGTAATTTAAACAAACATTAACTACTTGGTTTTGCTTAAATCAGTAAAAGAAACTTCTACTGTAATTATTTAATGTATATAATATTCATGTGTATAAAGAAAATTATTTATTCATACTAATTAGTACTGCATATAGGTTATTTGGTTTCAGATTTTTACAATTCCAAAAAACCTAAGTGTCATAATATTAGCTGTGATTAGAAAAACCAAATTTTCTCAACCGATAAAGATTACTGGTTTCATTTTAATCAGAATGTGTAATTTTCGTTTCAATATTGTTAATAGTTCCAATTTTATAACGTTTTTTCATCCTCCTGTAAACTTTTGAAAACTGCAGATAGGTTATTTCGTCTTTTAGGTGACGATATATAAAAGGTAATATTTAAAATTTCATAATTATAATTATAATTTAATGTTTATGTATAAGAATTAAAACAAATTGATTCATGAAGAAAATTAAACTCATTACAAAATAAAACAGTTTAATGTATTCTTTTAAAGTAATATGGAAGCATTATGTATTAAAACTTATATTTTAAAAAGATTCTTCAACAAATTAATGACGTCAGATAATTGATACCTTATTTTATTGCAAACATATGCTGCCGACGAAACCAATATTCGCATTAAACACTTCTGGGTGGTATTGTAAATAAATAACTACATATGTATATTAGGGTGTCCCAAAATTTTTTTTTGTCAGAGGCTCAAGCATAATTTGAAAGCTTATAGGTTCCAGTATTTTTGAATTTTTTTTAGATTTTTAGGAAGAGGTTTAGAGGTCGCGCAAATCAAGTCTTTGTTAAAAATCTGGTTTTTCGGCCTTTTTTCAAACTTGACTCATAACGTTGTCAATAACCACGTTCATTTAATTTGTTGACCGAATATTTCTAAAGAAAATATCCCAAACTTTATTTCCATATTATTTTTGTGCATTAAGATTCCACATATTAAGTATTTTTGTAATTTTTTAACAAATTCTGTAAAAAACTGTTTATTTCTTTTCAAATTTATATGAAAGGTATAAAAACTAGTGACGCGATTTTGAATACCGATAAGTTCTAAACAATTAAGGAAAACAAAAATGGAATTTTGTCCTACAGTTTCCGAGTAACACTATTTTTATAGTTTGTACCTTAAAAATGGTGCTACTTTTTTCGTTATAATTATTGTATATTTCCATTAATTTTTATAGTTACGTTTTAACTGTCATTAACTTCTGACATTTATTGATCTAAACCGTTACACGCTGTCATTTTCACTTTCTATTTTATGTGTGCTTTAGGAGCTATCAATCGGGCTCGCTGGATAATGAAAATTATATATTCTTTGAAAATATGCATTTTCCGAAACCAGTTGCATTCTTTTATAGACAAATCAACAGTTGATGCCTTGCTTGAATTTAGTTCATTTATTTTAAGAATAAATATTAAATATTTTTTTATTATTAATAAAACAGTTGCAAAAGCCTCGCTTTAACTTTTCTAGGTCATCAGTGGTACTTTACTCCGAAATTGGCTGGCCCAGCGTATATAACTACATCGCAAGAACCGCAATAAATGATTTTTCACAGAGCAAAAGAAAAGTTTTTTTTTTTTTTTGTTGTTGATTGGGTAAGATTGGTGAACTGGCAAACAGCTTATAACAACAAATACTGGGTATAAAGAAAAAAACGGGTATAACTCAGGACCGGTAAGAACAAATCTAAAAATTTTTTATTCATATTAATAAGAATGAATTTGTCTTTCAAACTGCATCATTAGTTTTTTTCGTTTTTATTTAAACTTAAAAAGTTGTAAAGCGTTATTACAAATTTTTTTTTAAAAATTACGAAAAAATGTAATTAAATGATTAAATGATTAAACTCATCACCAAAACTTGTAATTTTTTCACACAGGAATAAAGCTTGGATATTTTTCTTTAAAACTGTTTTCTCAGCAGTGAAGAAACTCGTGGTATTAACCAAGTTATGAGTAAAGTTAAAAAAAGGCCGAAAACTCCGTTTTTTTTATGAAAACTCCATTTGCGCGACCTCTAAACCTATTCCGAAAATTCTTAAAAAAAAAACCAAAAATACTTTACCCTATAAGCTTTTAAATTTTAATTGAGCACCTATGAAAATCAGAAAGAAAAAATTTTTTGGGACACCCTTATGTATATGCTATATATTATATGACAATATTTAATTTAATATACATGTAAATTAAAAATATTCGAGCTTAAGGTCTTTTTGTTTTATATAAAAATTTGTTTTTTTATACCCTCCACCACAATTAGTTGTGAAGAGGGTATATTCAGTTTGTCATTCCGTGTGAAACTTTTTTATTATTCATCTCAGACCCTATAAAGTATATATATTCTGGGTCCTTGAGTAATTTTAAGTCAATTTAGCCATGTCCGTCTGTCTGTCCGTCTGTCCGTCTGTCCGTCTGTTGAAAACACGCTCACTTTCGAAAAACTCAAAAGAAATCAACAAACTTGGTGTCAAATTGCTTGT
Organism: Pollenia angustigena; assembly: GCA_930367215.1. NCBI lineage: Eukaryota > Metazoa > Arthropoda > Insecta > Diptera > Polleniidae > Pollenia > Pollenia angustigena. The sequence goes on along the minus strand of OV884058.1, from coordinate 215,566,591 downwards.
AGTTATCCTAAGCAGCTTGGGATTGCAATTCAGCAAAATCGGTTCAATAGGATCTGAGCTATGAATCAAAATGTGGAACCACCACCTAAAAAAAATTGATAATTTTGTTACAAAAACTAACATAAATGGTGGAAAAATGCACAGAATGATATAAGATTTCGCAACAATTCGTTTTATTCAACTGGAAATCACGCTGTGAAATTTCGTGAAGATCCGTCAATAATTTACCCTAGGCCCCATATAAGCCCTACTCCCGGAAAACAGTATATTAAGCCTAAAACCCTAACTAACAATGCTATCATTACAAATTATGGCAAGTCACAGTTACATAGGACTAGAAATTAAACTGTTAAGTTTCGTGAAGATCGGTCCATAATTTACCATAGGCCCCATATAAAACCTACTTCCGGAAAACAACTTAGTACGCCTAAAAACGTAAAAAATAATGCTATCATAACAAAATTTTGTACATCAAAGTTTTATAGAACTTAAAATAAATCTTTGAAATTTCGTGAAGATCGGTTCATAATTTACCATAGGCCCCATATAAACTTTACTCCCGGAAAACAACTTAGTACGCCTAAAAACGTAAAAAATAATGCTATCATAACAAAATTTGGTACATCAAAGTTTTATTCGACAAGAAATAAAATTGTGTTATTTCGTGAAGATCGGTCCATAACTTACCCTGGGCCCCATATAAACCTTACTCCCGGAAAACAGTTTAGTACGCCTAAATCCGTAAAAAATAATGCTATCATAACAAAATTTGGTACATCAAAGTTTTATAGGACAAGAAAAAAAACTGTGTAATTTCGTGAAGATCGGTCCATAATTTACCCTGGGCCCCATATAAACCCTACTCCCGGAAAACAGTTTAGTACGCCTAAATCCGTAAAAAATAATGCTATCATAACAAAATTTGGTACATCAAAGTTTTATAGAACTGGGAAAAAGACTGTGAAATTTCGTGAAGATCGGTCCATAATTTACCCTAGGCCCCATATAAACCCTACTACCGGAAAACAGTTTAGTCGCCTAAATCCATAATTAATACCAAATCGTCACAGTTTAAGATAACAATAACATCATACAGATATTACTCCTTAAACATTCGAACTGTCGGTGGAGGGTATCAAAGATTCGGCACAGCCGAATATAGCACTCTAACTTGTTTTTTTATAAATTTATTCACACCAATATTTCAGCACTTCCTTTGAGTGCCTTCTTCAGGGTGTTTTTCTTTTTAACAAAATTAACAATTTTTTAAAAACAAATTTAACAATAAAATGACAAAACTAAAAAAAATGTTTGTAATTGAATATAAAAATATTTTTCAATACAACCTAGATCTATTACAATATACATACATTTTTAACTTGTGTTTTAATTTTTATAAATAAAATGTCTATAATTTTGTGCTACATTTTCAGTATCTGACTTGAAATTAATTCTCGAGATGTCAAAAGACCTTTGGTAGAACCCCCTAAAGTTGTTAACACCTTTTTGTACAACTTGCATTTTGCGTGCGCAGTTCTATTATCATCCATGTTACATAATGCATTGCATGTAACATTTATTCACTTGTGACAAATTAGATTCATGGCCAGTATGGTATAATATTGAGTTTTTACTAAGCCCAAAATCTCGGGATTTTTATGTGAAACCCCAGGATTCGGGACTTAAATTTTAAGAATTATCCCGGGATTTCGGTATTCGGTATTAGTGTTTACTTGTCAAACGGTTTCTTGATACCGTTACTGCTGTTCCAGCTTTGAAAAATAATCAAAAAATTAAGATTTATTTCAATACCAAAGTGAAACGATTACTTTTGACCGATACCGAGTATTGTTTTTACCGATACTACTTGGTACTCGGTTGCTAAGTATCGATTACAAAAATACTTGGTACACTTATATAAATGTATCGAATATGTACTTGTATTTACTCGTATCGTTTCATCCCTAGTCACAGGCAACGGCAATGATTGCTTATTGTTTGAACTTACATACTGATAGGGGTAACGAAGATATGATGAGATGAGATCAGCCGCTGAGGAGGTAAAATGGAAAAGCTTAGAGTGATCCAAAAGCACCAACTACTTGTATATAGCCTCGAATTTCCTCCGTCACTCCAATAAGTGCAGTAGTACAACTATGTTTGAGTCGGAAACCAGATTGCATTTTGGTTAATAAATTATTCGTCCCAAAGTAAGCACCTATTTGCTAATGCAAGAGCCTTTCGACGACTTTAGATAAATATGAAAGGATAGCTATTGGACGATATTCATTCCTATTTTTAGGGATGGAAACAATTTTCGCACACTTCCAGTTCTGTGGAAAAATACCTTTTGTAATTATTGTCTTGAATATGTGTGTGATTTGTGGAAGTAAGTTAGGTAGAAGGAGTTTTAAAAATTTAGGGTGAATTTTATCAGGTCCAATTGCATTTGATTTGATATCATGGCAAGCAATAAGGGATTCATCCTGAGAAACACAGCGGAAAGAAAATTGTGGTGCGGAGCTATTAAATGAAGAACTGGCACTTGTAGAAATGTTTAAGTTTGGAATTTTAGTAAATTGCTCGTTGAGTGAGTCAACATTCAATTCCGAAGAGTCTGTTTTCTTTAATTTTCCGATACCAATATCACGAATAATTTTCCAATATTTCTTTGAGTTCACAGCAGTTGAAAATAAGTTAGTAAAGTAAGAGAATTTTGTCCGCTTAATAAGTATATTTTACTTCCCTTCTGGCACTAACAAATTGATAATGCAGGTCATCATTTTTGAAGCGCTTCCAATATTTATATAGACGATCTCGTTGGTTTATTTAAGCTTTAATTTGTTCATTAAACCAAGGCTTAGTAGTGCTTTTCTCTGTGACTGTTTTTACTGGCACCGATTTTTCGAAAATTTCGGCAATATTTTTCTACAGAAAATTAACTTGGTCATTAACATTGATCATGAAGAAAATACGATCCCAATCAACCATATAAAGCTCATTCATCATTGCATTATAATCCATTCTTTTTAAATCATATTAAGTATTCTCTTCCCTCGTATATTTGGATCTGAAATCTAAGCATAAAAATATTAGGTCCGCAATATTTGTATCACACAGCGCGTAGGATGCTCCTAGATGAGTCAAATGTATGACCAACCCCACTTTATTATTTATTGCCGAATTTCGGTTTTTTAAGTTATTTCAATACACTTTACCGCGAATATATGCTGTGCAGCCTCTTACATTTTCGAAACAACGGTATATCTTGAAAACAAGAGCTAACCTAAAAAAAAACGGTTAGCACCACTGGATTCAGCGTGCCCCAATTAGGGTAAAATGCCAGGTGCGCGGCTGGTCTATTTTTTGCAACTAGCACAGTTTACTTATTGCTCAAAATTACAATATTAAAATTCTATTTTAAGAATATTTTTTTAAAGGTTGCGAAAGAAAAAAAAACATATCTTAAACAAGAAAAAAACACCTCCTTCAAAGTTTCAGGATTTTTAAAGAACAGTTTGCGGTATTATATTTTCTGTTATATTATATAGGTATTTTGCAATATATGGCTTGTAGCCCCAACTAATCTCTTTAAAATGACATTAAAATCATCTTCGTATGTCAAGAAGTTTTCCAGATATAGAAGAAAAAGGCTCAACACATTCGGCTAATTCGGCGAAATTATGACATTTTGAATATGACATAACTTTTGAAAAAAAAAATTTTTTTCGTTTATATATCGACCCCTTTTACAGGACAGCCATTTTTCTACTTTTACATTAAATTTTTGGAGCAACGAAGTGGAATTCGCATACAATATTTTGTCAGGTGACGTCTTTTTGAATGTAGAACAAGATTGCATAAAAAACTCAATTTCAAAAAAATTGGCATATACGATAATTTCGCGCAAAGGGGTTTATATGTTCCTTATAAGATAAAAGGAACCTTCTCACCAAATCTCATTAAAATCGAAAGGGGTCGTGTCCCACTCTTGGTCGTTTTGACATGGAATTACCCATACATATACATATGTAAATAATAATGACCATAACATGACGACAGGCAACATAATATGGTTTAAGTTAAATACATTATGGAAAACTGGTTTCACTAGAACCAAAATATTCATATATGTATGTATAATAAATCTCCACTAAAAATATTCTAGTTATCCGTAACCTTTGATATTATTTTTTTCCTCTACGTGTTCTTACACTTTTCAGAACCTTAATTTTCACACAAAACTCTAATAAAAAAAACGTAATTTAAAATTTAATTACAATCTCTCCATATATAAACTATATCGATGTATTGAATTTTAGTTTAATATTCCATCAAAAAGCACTTACTATGATTTCGTATCAATATTAAAAGCAATTTATAAACATTTGACATCCATATTTGTTGCAAGTTTTGCAAGAGCCGTGAGAAGTAAGCATGTCAATTGTTGAAAGTGTATTTACATTTTTTTTAACATTGAATGACAATGACATTGACATTTTCATGTTTTCAGCAACGGATGTTTGTGAGAAAGTTTCATTAATTAGATCAACCACGGTGAATAAATAAAGTTATTGAATTTTTTTTTAAATGGCACAGAATTTGTGAATTATATTTTTTTTTATAACTTATGTATACATTTTTTATAAATATTTTCATTGATAAATTATTAAAAGTTTTTAATTGGTTTTTTCACTTAATTTCACAGTTTTTTTAGTTTGACTTGAATATGAATCTTTAATTCACTTTTTTGAGTATTTATTTTTTTTATAATTTTATTAAACGCTTTATTTTTTTTTAGGAATTTCAATTTTTTTTATTTTCAAAAAAATTAAGAAACTTTTTTTGTTTTTATATAATTTTCAAAATATTATTTATTGAAATTTTTTAAGTTTACTGATTTTATTTATTTAATCTTAACTTTGCTTTAAAAAAATAATTGTGCATTAACAAAATTTTTATTTTTAACATTTTATAAAAAAATTTAAATTTTTATTTTTTTCAAATTTGCTTCTTTATTTGATTTTTACGTGTTATTTTTAAATTTTAAATATCATTCTTTTTATTATAATCGAAGTTTCCATTTTATAACATTTAAATCTTTTTATAGAATTGTACTCATTTAATAAGGAACAAGTACTTCTTTACCAGCCGACATTTAAAACCTTACTGTCCCGTTATCTGTTTATTCGACACATAAATTGCCATTTAAAAAGCAATCCTACTGTTAAGTTCCAAGAAAACAAGCAAGCACAGACATGCTTTTACTTGTGGCACACAACTCATACGCACCCACATCTATTCAAACACGCTTTCGGTAAATATTGTAAAAAGAAAAATTCCTGTTTAAAATGCTACTACGATTCACAGACACACACACGCTTATGCACATGGTTAGCCCGCCAAAAGTAAACAAATACAAATAAATTTCCCTGCTCTCTCTTAGAGTATAACAGATATATTAATTGTTTACATTCGATTTGAGAATGTTTTGGGAAATTTCTCTTCTTCTTAAACGAAAATGCAAGCCACCACGTGCTTTTCATTGTTTTTTTTTTTTTTAAATAGTATTACAAGAAATAGAGTCAAAGGGAAATATGTTTGTTTATCAAAGAGAGAGCAAGTGGCGGAGAGTAGAGCATGTATGAAATTTTAACCGTGAACTTAAAAATAACACCACGGGTTAGTACGTTACCCTACGTTTCCACATGCAAGTAGGGTGTACGTATTATCAACGAAAAATCGAGGAATGTTAGTGAAAAATACGAGTGTATTGAGTTTTTCGAACTTGCACTTGCTTCTTACCCCACTTTTAACTCTTGCAAGTAATTACTTGCATGTGGAAACGTAGGGTTAGAAGCAGTTGCTGATGATATTGTTTCTCTTAAAAGTGAATTAAGTAATTTAAAACCTATAGAAACTGGGAATTATTTCCTTCCGAAGGTAACTTTATATTACATTCAACATTTTTCATTTTTCGAATTTATTCTATGAGCTAAATTTCAGTTATGTATTTTATAAAGCTTTTTTGTAATAGTTCTATTCCTCCAATTTTTCAGAAATTACTTTATACACTACCAGACTATTATATTGTATTTTCTATTTACATTTTACCTTAGCCTTCCATTGGAAAGCAATGAGGTATATTGAATGTACAGAAAAATTTACAATTATTAGACACCAGCAGAATGTAATGCATTTTCTGGCCCGCTACGGCCGTCGTCAGCATTCTTTGTGTCTCACTGGATAGTGTTACTTTATAAATTGAATGTATTTAACTCAACTATTTTAACAAATAGAAACTGGGAATTATTTCCTTCCGAAGGTAACTTTATATTATATTCAACATTTTTCATTTTTCGAATTTATTCTATGAGCTAAATTTCAGTTATGTATTTTATAAAGCTTTTTTGTAATAGTTCTATTCCTACAATTTTTCAGAAATTACTTTATACACTACCAGACTATTATATTGTATTTTCTATTTACATTTTACCTTAGCCTTCCATTGGAAAGCAATGAGGTATATTGAATGTACAGAAAAATTTACAATTATTAGACACCAGCAGAATGTAATGCATTTTCTGGCCCGCTACGGCCGTCGTCAGCATTCTTTGTGTCTCACTGGATAGTGTTACTTTATAAATTGAATGTATTTAACTCAACTATTTTAACAAATAGAAACTGGGAATTATTTCCTTCCGAAGGTAACTTTATATTATATTCAACATTTTTAATTTTTCGAATTTATTCTATGAGCTAAATTTCAGTTATGTATTTTATAAAGCTTTTTTGTAATAGTTCTATTCCTACAATTTTTCAGAAATTACTTTATACACTACCAGACTATTATATTGTATTTTCTATTTACATTTTACCTTAGCCTTCCATTGAAAAGCAATGAGGTATATTGAATGTACAGAAAAATTTACAATTATTAGACACCAGCAGAATGTAATGCATTTTCTGGCCCGCTACGGCCGTCGTCAGCATTCTTTGTGTCTCACTGGATAGTGTTACTTTATAAATTGAATGTATTTAACTCAACTATTTTAACAAATAGAAACTGGGAATTATTTCCTTCCGAAGGTAACTTTATATTATATTCAACATTTTTCATTTTTCGAATTTATTCTATGAGCTAAATTTCAGTTATGTATTTTATAAAGCTTTTTTGTAATAGTTCTATTCCTACAATTTTTCAGAAATTTCTGGTAGTGTATAAAGTAATTTCTGAAAAATTGTAGGAATAGAACTATTACAAAAAAGCTTTATAAAATACATAACTGAAATTTAGCTCATAGAATAAATTCGAAAAATGAAAAATGTTGAATATAATATAAAGTTACCTTCGGAAGGAAATAATTCCCAGCCGGCGGCTCTGTTCTGCCGTCATCTTCTCATACAGTGCTTTCTTGTGTGCGCTTCATTGCTTGTGCAAAAACTTTTTTTTTTTTTTATTTTGAAATTTAGTATATGAATTTCAGTAAACTTTTTGTTTGATTCAGTTAAATTATTTGTTTGAAAAAATCAGTGTTTTTTTTTTCAATAAACAAAATGCAAATAAATTGTTTGAATATGCAAATTTGTTTATAGGACCGATTTCAGACAAAAAATTGTTTGATTCTACAAATTTTTTGTTTGAATTGGAAAAATAATTTTTTTCTGTGCATCTTCATCATATATATTAATAGGCATGTTGACTTCTTTTGCTCCCTTTTACGGCTATACTATTTATTGGATTTTAACAAATGATACATCATTCGAAAGATATTTTTTAGTAGAAGAGGGCAAAGTAAATTTTGTTAAAATCGGTTTAGCATTTAAGGAGTTATAGGCGTAAGAAAGTGTTACTTACACATAGAAAATACTCACGTACGTGTGAGCAAAAAAAAAATGTAAACAAACCCCAGGCGAAATAGTTAGCACTTTTACTCAATCTGTACTACTGACTACTGATGTGGCATTCAAATCATACCTACATCTTTCCCTGGTCACCAATATCTAGTGTTGACATGTTAAAATAGGTACCCACGTTTCGCTAGCTAATTCTATAGCTCCAAGTAATGCAGAAAACAGTTTTTTTTTTCATCGACAAGTCAAAAAATGTGTATCTGAAATAGATCCCGTTACTAGAACAACAACAAAATCGCTTTCTTTTGCTATCACGTTTTGTAGATATAAGTAGCTAACCCTTATGGTAGGTAGAGGTTATGCAGAGATGGGTCAATTGTCACCTCCAATGACATCACCATGTTAAATTCGCCACTCGAAAGCATGTGAGGTAGATTGTGGTGGGACTAGCGGTAGTTCTTAAAGGGCTAGCGAATATACACCTACAGGACTAGCACGCTGTACCACTGGGACTCAACAAAAACACACTTACAGTTGTGTAAACATAGTAAAAAGAACAAAAACATTCGATTTCTCTCCTATGCATTAAATTGGAGAAAAAAAGAGACAGACAATTTTAACTGTTTTGTTTTCTTTTTGGAAGAGTTGTTGTTTTTAAATGTTGCCGTTGATTTTTGCATAGTCCCAATTTACAACGTTGAAATTGAAAGGCAGACATTTTTCTTATTCTCTTTTTAACTTGCCTAAACCTTTCACAATCGCGAAATTAATAGGCAGACAGAAATTATTGTTTTCCTCTTTTCGTTCTTTTTCGCTGTTGACGGAGATGAACATTTAACAGGCATTTATACTACAATTACATTGTTGTGAGAAAAATGATATGAAGCAACAACATGAAAATGCCGAAAAATGTAAAAGAGAAGCAAAAAAATGTCTACAAATGACCAGTACAGATAGTCATGTACTACACACTCTACCTCTACAACCCCTCACCTACAAACTTCGTCTGTCTGCCTTCCACTTGCCACATTGTAAAAGGGGACATAGGAATAATTTTAAATGTTACCGTTGATTTCTAAAATGTTGTGCATATGAATAATTTCAATAAAACATTATTAGTATGGTAAAAATGTAAAAATGGGTGTATTAAATTGTTTTAAAACAATTTGGTGGCGCTTTGCGATTTTTTTTTTATAATACGTTTTGGTGTTACTTTTTTTTATAATACGTTTTGGTGTTACTTAGACTTGATTTAAGTAAAGTATTTATGGACTAAATTTAAAATTGCATGAAATAATATAATTTTAAATTAAAAGTGACAAAGTTTTATACTGATTTACAAAAATCTAAAGTTCTTAAAAAATGCCTCGCGGCATGGACCAATCCATACAATTTATAATAACCACCAGATTTGTTCAGCACAAACGAATAATAAACATTCTACCTTTGGTGGTGTGGGTAGAAAAACAAATTTTCTAAAATGAAAATTTTAAATTATTTCAATCATTCTGTTTTAATACCCACACTATCATAGATAGAGAGGATATTATGCGATTATAATAAAGTATGTAACAGATACAAATATTAGTTCTGGGCCCCCCCTTCATTGTACCAATCAATCAAGTCCGTTTGGCTGGCTGGTATACACTAAGCAAAGTCTGTATTTCTAGATTGCAGTCGATTGTGTCGACTGCTGGCCCATACTAGTAATAATAAATAGACATCATACAGATATTACTCCTTATACATTCGAACTGTCGGTGGAGGCAATCAAAGATTCGGCACAGCCGAATATAGCACTCTAACTTGTTATGTTTAACTTTTAAATAGGTAACGAACAGAATTAAAGCGATAAATAAATATGGTTTTTTCATCGCCGATCATGGTATAAAGCGCTTTATTCTTCTTTCTTTCACTAGAAATAAGTTATATGGCAAAACAACGTTTACCGGGACAGCTAGTATCTTTATATTTTAAATAAAGAACATACATACATACATCGAAAATTGGAAAATGTATGAAAAATTAATATTGATTAGTTCACGTTATTTTACCTTTTTCTACATATTTCATAAATTTCCCGAATTTCCATTTAAAAATTAAATGGAAAATGCGAAAAAATGTATTTATTCTGAGAAATTATGAATTATTATAAGGATTACTTTTTCTATAAATTACTTTACTTTATTTACGAAAGATTGGTAGTTTTGGATCAAAAACGGTGAAAAAAGATAAAAAAGATTAAAATTTTTTAACATGTTAACCATTTTGAAAACAGAAGTAAGAAAAAAACATGTAAATAAAATTGAAAATTGATAAAACAATTACAGCAAATTGCGATTCAATAATATTATTGGTTAAAGATTGATGATTGTCTAAAGACTGGCAGGCGTCGCAGTGGCTCAAACGGTAGAACGGCAAAGAATTCTGATGATAAGAATGTGGTTATTCTCAAAACATGTAAATTCGATCCGAGTTCAACCCCGTGATTAGTCAAGAAACAAATTATCAAAAAAATTCAATAGTGAATTAATTTTACATACCGCTCCTTTATTGCAACATAGGCATATGGGCAAATCCTGCGTGACAAACGCTACATTCGCACGCGTTTTCTGATTGAAATATACACATTTTTTGGTCTTTCAAAAAAGATAGCTTCAACTTATAAAGGGTGGTTAAATTGTAAGGGCCGATGTTGAATGTGAACCACACCTAAACGCCAAGTTTTTTTCCGAATTTTATTAGACATTTCTCTATTTCAGACTTACTCATTTTGAACCATGGAGAGATACACAATCCAAGAACGTGTTAAAGTTATCCAGACTTATTATGAAAATGGGCGTTTAAATCAAAATGCATATCGTGCACTTCATCTTCAGTGATGAGGCACATTTTCACCTCTGTGGATTCGTCAATAAACAGAATTGCCGCATTTGGGCGAATGAGAATCCAAGAGTGATTGTCGAAAAACCAATGCACCCACAAAGAGTGACTGTTTGGTGCGGTTTATGGGCTGGCGGCATCATTGGGCCGTATTTTTTCCAAAATGAGGCCGGTCAGGCAGTTACTGTGAATGGTGTTCGCTATCGTGAGATGATAACGAACTTTTTATGGCCCGAATTGGAAGATATGAATGTGGACGATATGTGGTTTCAGCAGGACGGTGCCACTTGCCACACAGCTAGCGAAACAATGGCTCTTTTGCGCAACAAATTCAATGGCCGTGTTATCTCACGTAATGGCGATGTCAATTGGCCGCCAAGATCATGTGATGTGACACCGTTGGACTTTTTTCTTTGGGGTTATTTGAAAGAAAAGGTGTACGTCGATAAGCCAGCAACAATTCAAGAGCTAAAGGATGAGATAATTCGGCACATTAACGGCATAGAACCTCCATTATGCCTCAGGGTCATCGAAAATTTGGACCATCGGATGGAGGTGTGCCGCCGTGGTCGCGGCGCCCATTTGGCCGATATTTTGTTCCATACATAATTGAAAAATACCAATATATCATAATAAAATAAAATTACAATAATTTCCTAAATAGTTTGTGTTTTATTCAAAATCAACATCGGCCCTTGAAATTTAACCACCCTTTATAAAGTATTTACTGACATTAATATGTACTTACGAATGGCATATATCATAATTTCTTAGCAAGTATTTGTTGCGAAATAATTGATCACAAAGTTTTGTGACGCACGCTACAAAAAGTGGAAGTAACTTCAAAGGTTGAAGTGCGTTTTCCTAATTTTTAGCGAATTTTGCATGATAAGGTATACAAAATCTGATTTCTAAATGAAAGATGAGTATAAGAGAATTCTAAACGCACTTATTTGCAGCCAAAAAATGTTGTAATTTTTTGACAAAAGCCGTGAACCCTTTGTGACGCACGCTACGTAACGCACGCTACAGTTTTTCCAGTATTATTTTATTAATATATTTTATTTATTTTAACAAAACAAATTATATTTTTATGAATTGCATTTCTTAAACTAATGAATATCAACTTTTCTTTTAACGAAATTTATATTTTGATAAGTCTGCTGTAAGTGCTATTTTAAGCACAAAAATCACCTAAAATAATGCTAAATTCACGTATTGTATTAAAAAATCAGCAGTGGGGTAGGATTTGGTAAAAATTATTGCATTGATGATCATTGAAATACATATATTTTAAAATAAAAATGAAATTAAACATCTAGTCTTATATTCCGTTAAAAGAAAATTCATTTGAAAAATTTTTGGTTGGTGGACTGTTTCTGGTATTTGCCCATATCTCAAAAAAAAAGCAAACTTGGCAAAATGTGATTAAAGTTTTCAAAATGTAAATTGTGTACAGATTTAATAAAATATATTTGCTGTAATTTCGGTTCAGTTTGGGATATAATTCTGGTCTTTGTTTTGCATATAAAGAAGGTTTTTTTGAGAAATGACTATGTTGCAATAGAGCAGTGATATGTATGTTGAAAATCCTCAATATTGCAGACCCTTCACATGGTTTTTCTTATTGGCTAGTCGATATTTTAAGCATAAAAATGGACTTGTTTTCTCCTCCTACAAAAAAAAATACAATATGGTTAATATGAGGGGTATGGAAGCAATAGTGCATTAGGTCAATTCTTATTATGTGTAAACTTGGCAGTACCTGCAAAGAAAGAAAAACACTCGGGATAAATCAAGTTTCTTATGATTACTTTAATTACGAGTCGTACTCAAAAATTCAAGTACAAATAACACTTAAACGTACTCAAAACAATTCTTAATGGGATAACGTTAGAAAATCCCCGGAATTTCTTAAAATAAGTATAAAAATCTTAAATCAAGTAAAAAAAAGATTAAACTTTTCGTTGTTATTAACCCTCCGGCTTACGCATATTTTGATTTTCTATACACATTGAGAAAAGGTCTGGCCAGACTCATGTGTACCACGAAGGGTTAAAAAGTAAATTTGGTCCATGCTTCTCATTAAGTTTATATTTTTGGTTAAATATGTACATAATATCTCTTAAGTAAGAACCATATCGGGCATGATGTTGGTGTTTTATCATTATGTGAGGTATAATACGGGTAAGCAAATCAATCATATTAACTTTTTCTTTCTAATTTCTTTTTTGGGTTTTTTCAACCACTAATTCAGGATAAAATCATCTTTATAATACTTACAATCTTAGTTTTACTTAAGCCAATTTTATTTTCGGATTATTTCAAGAAACTTAAGTATTTTGCGATTGAAAATCCGTACTTGAATCAGTTTTTCTGTACTTGATTCAAGAAATGTGTTATTTGCTTCTTGAATATGAGTATTTCGATTAACATACAATCAACACTGAACAAGTAAGTGACCTTTGTTCTGGCTACCAAAATTGCTCGCTATAGTCACATTCTGTGGCATGGAGTTAATTATTCTCAATAGGCAGAAAGTAATTTCTTGGCAGCTACGGAAAGCTTGGCTTTCATTCCCCATATATATACACATACTTTCCGTAGATAAAATGTGGCCACAAAAGTTATATGTGCAACAAAAATGGAAATTATATCACCGTTACGTCAAAAAATACTTTAAACAAAAATCAAAGCGTGCCGCTGAACGTGATGAAATAAATAAATTTTTAGCCAATTTTTTTTTAACTATGGTCAATATCTTATTTATGTTAATTTAAAATTATCAAAAACCTTAATAAAATACAATAATCACAGCACAAAACGTAAACTTTTTGTATTTCACCATGTGCATATCAGTACAGGAGTACTGCATTGTTTGTAAGTCGAAACAATGACCACATGGGTGTTACCCTACGTTTCCACGTGCAAGTAATTACTTACAAGTAGTGGAAACGTATTCTCAACGAATAATCGAGGAAACAGCCGATTGGTTGAAAGTACAAAAATTGTGTGAATGTTGGTGAAAAAGTGTGAGTGTATTGAGTTTTTCGAACTTGCACTTGCATGTGGAAACGGGGGGTTAGATCATTTTTTTCATACTTATTTACACTATCTTTGTTCAGTGTTTCTGCTTCAAATGCAATTCTTTTTTTTTTTCCTTGAAGCATTATGTTTCTTTTTCTGTGCAGAATTTCCCTGTAAAGTGCATATATCTGTGTTTCGTTTAGGCTGCTGACTTCAGCCGGTCACTCCATTTGAAAAATGAATCTTAATTTAATATTGGCTTAATGCACAAGTGTTCATATACCCCTTGAACTCTAATCGAAATAGAAATTAAAATATCTAGTGCTGGAATTGGTCGCCATATCTACCGGAGGAGAATCCCACATTCACTTCTTGTGCTCAGAACTTCACGTAGTTATTTCATACATAAACTTTTGGTTTAAGCCACTTTATATTAAAACGTAAGTATTTCTTCCAAATGATTGTTCGTAGTTTTATTATTGTTCTGTATTATTATGAATTGCTTAGCAAAGTGTTTGTAAAGTAGTTATTGTATTGTATTGTATATACGTGAAGGCCATAAGCACCACGACCCAGAGGATCTTTTGTGCAGCCCGTGTCTCACCAAGTCAGGTTTAGGCTACGTATAAAGCCCACTATCCTGCCCGGTGAAAGATTATAAATCTCAGTCGGGCCCACTATTTGCCCCCCGAAAAATTTCCGTCTAGAAGTCCCCAAGGAGGGACAGCAGCAGAGCAGATGTTCCGATGTCTCGTCATCCATCCCGCAGAATCTACATGTTTTTGAACTGATGGTATCTGAAACCACAGTGTCCCGTGAATAGGCCCACAAGCAGTCTAAGTTCCGCTTTCTCAAGCAGCAGGAACCTTCCTGCCCTGCACCGGGACAGTGACACAAATCTTCTGGACTGTCTTAGTCCAGGAGTGGACGTCCATGCGTGAAGGAATTCACGCTCAGCCCATTTTTGTAACGTTCCCCTGATGTGACCCACAGGGACGCCAAAGAAAGGCTCAGGGCCTATAAACGGGCGACGGGCGCCCCTGTTTGCTAAGCAATCAGCCCTTTCATTGCCCGTATGGCCCTCATGTCCGGGAACCCAACACAAATTCAGCTCGTTGTGTTTCCCTAATTCATTCAGAGACGCAAGGCAGTCCAAGACCAGCCTGGACTTTATCTCCAAAGAAGAAAGTGCCCTAAGAGCGGCCTGGCTATCCGACATTATATACAGTCTTAAGCCCCTTGTCCCCCTCCTTAGACACTCCCCAGCGCATATGATGATGGCGTAGATTTCCGCCTGAAATATAGAAGGCTGTTTGCCCATAGGCAAGCCCCTTTGGAATCCCGGGCCCATGATGCCCGCACCAGTATCACCGTTTACCTGTTTCGAACCATCCGTGAACCATACCTGGTCCGCGCATGTGCACCACCAGGATTGGTCCGCCCATTGGTCCCTGTCAGGTATAAGGACATTAAAATTCCTATGCAGTGCCAAACTTGGCAACATATGATCACCCACAACAATGGATGCATCATTCCTAATGATATCCAGGATCCGCATATGACCCACCAGGTCACCTGCCCTATATTCGGCAATGCGCGGCATCCTGCTAGCACTCCTGCAGGCTTCCTCCTTTATAGAAATGTGCAATGGAGGAATGTGCAGGATAGCTCCCAGAGCCAGAGTGGGACAGGTCCCCATAGCACCCGTGATCGACACGCAGATCAGGCGGTAGACCTTGTCGAGTATCACTCTAGCTCTGACCTGTTCGGTCTTAGTCCACCACGCCAGGGCGGCGTAGGACAATATTGGTCTAATGATCGTAGCAAAAGACCAGTAGATCATCCTGGGTTTCAGACCCCATGTCTTCCCAAAGAGTCTCTGACAGGCATATATTGCCCTTGTTGCCCTTCTGGTGACATGGGCCAACTGAGCATTCCAGTTGAGGGATCTATCCAGAATGATCCCCAGGTATTTCACCTCATTAGAGAATCCGATAACCGCTCCGTTGAGAGTCGGTTCCTTCAGTCTCAGAACTCTACGTCTGGTGAAAGGTACCAGAGTAGTTTTTGCGGGATTAATATTTAGTCCCCTCTCCCTGCACCAATCAAGTGTCAAGTTCAGGGCCCGCTGCATTGCCTTCAAAATCGTCGCGTCATCAAAACCGGTCACAGATATAACCAGATCGTCAGCATAGCCATAAGTTCGGAAGCCCAGGTTATTAAGGGTTTCCAATAGCTCATCGATAACCAAGGTCCACAATAGAGGCGATAGAACGCCACCCTGAGGGCACCCTCTGGTTGCTTCAATGGTCCTCGACGAGCCACCCAGATCCAACCTGATCACCCTGGATGCCAGCATCTCCCCTATCCAGTTTCTTATGAGAACAGGTACACCCTTCCTCGTAAGAGCAAAATTAATTGCCTCATAGGAAGTGTTGTCAAAGGCGCCCTGAATGTCGACGAACGCACACAGAGCTATTTGCCTTGCCCCCAGTGCCTTCTCAATCGTACGCACAACGTGATGAATGGCGGTCACCGTAGACCTGCCCGATTGATAGGCAAACTGAAAGCGATGAATCGGGGTTTCCGATAGATATTCATCCCTTATAAATCTATCCATCAGTTTTTCCATGGTCTTCAGGAAAAACGAGCTGAGGCTTATTGGTCTGAAAGACTTAGGCATTTGTTCAGACTTGCCCCCCGCCTTGGGTATGAAGACCACTTTAACCTCCCTCCATGGTTCCGGCACATGGCACGCCAGTAAACTGGATCTGAAGATCCTAGTCATTTGTAAATTGATAGCCATCCCCCCTTGCTGAAGGCAGCATGGAAGGATACCATCCGGCCCAGGTGATTTGAATGGGCTGAATTTAGATACAGCCCACATCACGCGTTTCGCATCAAAGATTCTGCTCGCCAACCTGATGTTCCTTTTGGACGCCGAGGGTGGCCACGTGGACAGTCTTGGTGACGAGAAAGGCAGAGAATCTGGGAAGTGGGTCGCAAGTAGGAGCTCACAGGTCTCCTTTGGCGACTCAGTAAATGTACCATCTGGCCGCTTAAGTGTGCAAAGACCATTTGTGTGGTCCTGTGAAAGCGCCTTTTGCAGCCTGATTGATTCAGGAAGGTTGTCAATCCTACCGCAGTATTCACGCCAAGTTGACCTCTTAGACTTCCTGATTTCCCTATTATATTCAGTCAGTGCAGCTTTATAGACGCTCCACGCGCCAGTTTCCTTAGCTTTGTTAAATAAACGTCTGGCCTCAGCCCTCAGACCCTCCAGATGTTCATTCCACCAGGGAACATCCCTTTTTGGCCTTCGGATCCGGGGTCGACAGCTCCCTTCGAAGGCCTCCCGTATATTCATACAAAGTGTGTTGGATTCAAAATCAATGTCCCTTGAGCTCATAATCGTGCCCCCTGACATGTTCCCATTAAGAGCCAAAAGATGGCGAAAAATGTCCCAGTTCGCCTTCCTAGGATTGCGATATGTCTGAGTAAACGTCGAGGAGCATTCGATGTCAAAAAGTAGATACCGATGATCCGACAACGAAATGTCCCCCGAAACGTGCCAATTCCTAATGGCATATGAAAGATTGCTACTAGTAAGTGTGAGATCCAAGACCTCCTGTCTAATAACGTTCATAAAAGTGGGCTCGTCGCCCCTATTTGCAACAAATATACCATTCCTACAAATATATTCAAGTAAACACTCACCTCGTTTGTTAGTGTCCGTGCTACCCCAGACAGTGTGGTGGGCGTTTGCATCGCAGCCAATAATCCACCCGAGGCCACGCTTTTGGCAATATGATACCAGCTCAGTAACCTCAGGAGTAGGAGCACTATTTGCATCACCTGGCAAGTAAGCGGAGGCGATTACGACCTCATGCTCGCCTGAAATGGATGGGATCTTCGCCCTAATCGCCACTAGATCCCCGTGAATAAATTCTGAAATGGGTAAATAGATTAAATCCTTCCTGACTAGGAGAGCCGCTCTCGGCCTCGAAGCTGCAGAGTCGTAAATAATCTTACCTTGATCGTTGTGGAGCCCTTGAATGGCCCCAGAGTAAACCCATGGTTCCTGGATGAAGCAGATATCCAGGAGGTTGGTGGTGAACCTACGACATAGCAAATATGACGCTGCCTTGGCGTGGTGTAGATTCACCTGAAGGCACTTCAGATGCCTTGTACCCTTTTCTGTGCTATGGGCGACTGGGTACACTACTTCCTTCTTCTTCGACCCGCCATCTTCCTACCGCGGTTGGAGCCCAATAGCACCGCCTCCTCTGCGGATGTGCTGTGACCCTTTCGCGGTCTCCT
Organism: Pollenia angustigena; assembly: GCA_930367215.1. Taxonomy (NCBI): domain Eukaryota; kingdom Metazoa; phylum Arthropoda; class Insecta; order Diptera; family Polleniidae; genus Pollenia; species Pollenia angustigena. The sequence goes on along the minus strand of OV884058.1, from coordinate 215,548,507 downwards.
GTGCGGTGTCTTCCTAGGACCCGTGGAGGGTTTTCCCCCGTTAGAAGGGGCCCGCTCGAGCAAGATTGGACTTCGCCATCGCCTCTTTGGTCGTTCACCGACACACGAGCCATACGATCTTTCCCCCTTGGGCCAGATTTGCCCCTACTAGAGTTGGTTGGTTTCGTAGCTGAGGCATAGGTGGACGGTTTGTCCGAACTCTCCCCTGAACTGCTGGCTTTGACGGCGACCTTTGTGCGGCCAGCTCTTCCACGTGGCTCAATCTTCCTGGGTACGTCATTCACTGCCCCGTGTTGACGATTGGTAGGCCTTATGTGGACTGTTCCGTACCCATAGCCAATGTGGTGATTTTTCTGCCTGATTATGACGGCCGAGTTTGGGTCAATTGATAAGGTTATCTCAGCAACGCTACCTTTGCTGACCCGATTTAGCACTCTCCACAACTCGACAGAGAGGTCGTCATTCTGTCCTTCAACAAGCGACAGAATCCTGCTGGTCGATATATCGGGCTTTTCAGGGAAATATCCAATGAATATTTCAGCCCTTGGTACCTCTTCCTCAGATACGACCTTCAAAACGGCATCTTTCCATGGTTTTATTAAGGGAACATGTTCCCTTACCCATTCCGCTGACTTTACACCCTTGCAATTAAAGGTGAGCCAACCTGGTTTAAAACTGCAGCCTGCAAACTGTGGTTTTACGCTACCCTTCTTGAGCTCCACAATTTTGTCCAGGACTGCAGTTTGGATAAGTTTCAGCTTATCCTCTGACCATACAACTGTCGGAAAGTCAGGTGGGATTACTCCCAACTTGATCACCTCAACCATATCACAGTATGAGGGCTGGACATTTTGTACTGCTGTCCCTGAGGCATTCACACTGGCTCTACTGGCGATCAACGCCCCAGACGCCATGTTGCCTGTAGCCCGTTTGGGAGGATTTGGTTTGTCCGGCGAGGAACCGTCCGAACGTCCCCTCTTCCTGGGAATTTTTAGGTCGCACAATTCATTGCGGACCTCCCTCATTGGTTTAAGGCATAGCTCACGTGCCTTTTCAAGGCTCATACCTTCTTTCAGGTAGAGCTTTAGACGCCTGCGTGCAGAGCCAGGCAGTTTAAGCCTACCCTCTGTTTAACTTCGGCAGAAGAGGATTCTTGCGTGTTTGGCATTGATTCCAGGAGCGCATCCTCTTCATCCGTTGGGATAGGTATCTCAGTGGCGTTGGGACCTACATCCCCCTGCACTAGGATATCATCCATGGGTTCGCACACGGATTTCTCTGCATCGCGAGTGTTAGGATCCAAAGACCCTAACACGGGTTCATTAGTGTCCATAGGGACATGTTTGTTTTCTTTTGTTTCTAAATTTTCATCCATTAGTTGGTTTTCATTAGAATGGGGATATTGGTAGTACACCATATGGCAGAGCCCCATGCCATAGGTGGGCACAACTTACAACCGAGACATTGCCAGTGTCCGGAGGCCACCGTTATAAGACACACTCACGCAGTGCCATTCATCCCAGGGACACGGTTCGGATAACATCGGGGATTGCGGGTTTTTATCGAGCGTCCACTCTAGATCCGCCATGTTCAGCTTAAAGCAGAGACACCTCGGGCAGGATGTGATACTGGATCACGCATGGACGATCATTGGAACCTGAAGTTGGCTACCGCAGTCACAACTGACCAGCTATATTACGCATTCAGATTCCCTGCGATACTCATCGCTTGCCTCCAAAGTAAAGTAGTTAAAAATAAGAATTTAAATTTAACAAAAAAGAACCAAAAAAAAAAACCCAATTTTTATTCATATTCGATTATGCCAAATGTCGTAAGGACCATTTGGTTAAAGCAAACAAATCAGTCTCCAATTGGACTTTATCCCAGAACTCGGAGTGCTGTTCGTTCAAATTTGCTTTGTATTTTCTTCTCATTGGTTTGTACCAAATAGCGAAACTTTATATGAACAATAAAAATATCTATTTACAAATAGCTTATTGTTTATTGATTAAAGAAACTACAAAAATGGAGTTAGTATTCTTTGTTTATATTTTATTCATATTGTTACGGAACTGCTTTTTCAATAACGTGTTCGGTTTATTTCCTTTATAATAAGCCTCTTGAGTTCTTTTCTTTAATAAAACAAAATAAACACAACACTTTTAAACACTGTTCCCAATTTATAAGCTTTTTTTTTAAACTACATCACTTTATCACTATTGTGATCTACACACTTTAATGTTTGTACAAAAACTGACTTGGCAATGTAATTGTCTTAAGTATTTATACTCTATCCCAAGTCTTCGAACCGTTTCCAGATCATTCCAGCTTTTATTCTCTTAACAGCTAATAACTTATGCATAAACACTATGGACACTGTTGCCAATTTAGAGATTTCCTACTATCTTAAAACATTTTGTACGCCTAAAACGGTAACAAATATTGCTATTATAATAATTTTTGGTCTGTCACAAATTTGTATGACAATAAATGACACTGTCAACTTTCGTGCCGATCGGTCCATAACTTACCATTAGCCTCATATAAAGCCCACTCTCGGAAAAAGCTGAAGTACGCGTAAAACCTATACTCTCTCAATCTGTGTTCTATTCTAATAACATTTGGTCAGTCATAGTTTTATAAGACTATAAATAACCTGTTCAAAATGTTTGAAGATCGGCCTACAATTTACCATATGTCCCATATAAAGACCACTCCGGAAATTTTCTAACGGTATGTGTAGGGTATTAAAGATTCGGCACAGCCGAATATTTCACTCTAACCTTTTTTTTGGGAAAAAAAATAGATGGGGAATTTGGAAATGTAATTTGAGAGTCATATACATACCTTTAAAAAAGCAACACATATCTAGATTTATATAAAACTTAAAAATGTTTAGGTTTTGGCGGTATTTTTAAGAAAATTCCCGCTAAATTAAATATTTAGCGGTTTCTAGCGGTTTTGAAGTCCGATTTGGCGGGAAGTGTTCAAAAAAAGTTGGCAACAGTGACTATGGATGCATTTGGATTGAGCTTTTGTAAATAAACTAAAGCATACTTTTAGTTGAAACAATAAATTGTTAGTTATCTATAACAAAAATTCTAGTGGGGTTTAAGTGAAATTGTGCACAACAATTTAAACTTTTCATTTGTACTATACAATTCCGAAGTGATTTTTACACTAGAAATATGCATTACAAATGCAATCAAAATTTAAACTAATAAAATAACTAACAAATCCTAAGCAACTAATAAATTAAACTAATTCTTAACTAAAGTTACTTTCGTTACAATATCTTCATTCTTTGAATCTTGAATAAATCATTGATTGCAATTATAACTGTGATGAGTTTTAAATGATAAACCTCAAATCTAAGATCATTATCATCTACTTTAGATGAAATATAAGCAATTGCAGTACGCTGTAGGAAATTCAGTTTTTTAATTGATCATATTTTTTATAAACAATTTTTTTTATTGTATTATATACGTACAAAAATATTTTTAAAGCAGATAGCACTTTTTAACTTACAAAACCACGAGTTTGTTTGAAAGCCCAACAAGAATTTTATTAAATAAAAAACGTTTTAAAAGAAACTTTTTTTCTTCAAATTGAAGTGACAGATGAGAATTTAGTCACTGAACGCGTTGCTATAAAATCTCATTTTCGAAAAATGGTAGATATCACTATTTGAATATAAGCCGTCAATATGTACATTTTAAAGCAGTGTTCGAAAATAAACACTAAATATCGTTTCTTAATGTTCGGTTCGGTACGCTAATAGCGTTTGTGTAGAAAATCATTAAAAAAAATAACGTTTCCCTGTTAGTCATCTTTCGAACACACAAATATTACTGTTTTTATGAAACTCAACAAAAGATGTGAACATTTAATTCAGTTCGGTTTTTTTTTTGAAAATCCACAAACTTCAATGTGTTCGTTTTGGCTCGTTAATGTTCGTCCCTTTTGGCTGGTAAAAAAACCAAACATTTTTTACAAAAACAAAATACACACATGAAAAAAACATTCTAGAACATAAAAATATAATGTTTGTCTGCAGTATCACTACAATTGTTCTGTTTTTTAACGAAGAACCGAACATTATATAAAGTTCGGTTCTTTCTTGAAAATAGTTACGAACGGTATTAGGGGTTGTGTATGTCTTCACAATCACTAAAAAATAGATATCGTTCCTGGGTGTGTGAGCCAAACGTTAAATAATGTACTGCTTATTTTCGAAGACTGTTTTAAAGTAAGCCACATTTTTCTTTTCATGTTTCATAAAGAATTGAATTTATCAGCCATGCCACAGAGTACAATTCCGTTCGGAATCAAAGGAAACATATTTCTGTTTTAATAGAAAGTGTATTTTGATAGTTTTTTGGCCTTTCAAATACAGAAAACTCCTATTTCGATCATGAAAACAAAAAAGGTCTCATTCCGAAAATTTTTTTCGTCATTTTCTGATGCACCAAAATACGGACGGAATTCCGTTTCCGAACGGAATGTGACAAGGCTGTGTATTTAATTGTTCAACTTAAGGAATGGGATTTTAATATTGTAATAGAAAGCGAAAAAAAATGTAACGTAAATCAAATATTTGTTGTGTTTTGGCTTTTTGCTGTGCTCTCACCACAATTTTATGTAACACAATACAGTCTGAAATTAAATCAATCTTGAATCATTTGGAGACGTCTATATTTTGTACAAAATGAATATTTTTTTGTCTTAATTCATTTGTTAGACTTTGATTTAAATGGTCTAAATGTTAAAGTGTCAAGAGACTTAAAGTTTGTTTTTATAGATGTTCTTTTCTACTTCAAGATGAGATTCAAGAATATGTTAAGTTTTAAATTATACGAAGATTTTTAGTCTTGTATAGATTAGGAGCTTTCCATTTTTATTTTGTTAAATACGAGGGTTATATACGAAGTACACTGCTATAATCCCAGACTCATTTGACTAGTTTTAAATGTGTTCTTTTTTTTTGCAAACGTTCGATTATTTAGTGTTTTCCAACGAAATTGCCAAATAATCAACCTAATCATATTACTATTTAAGAAATATTCTTAAAAGTGATGGAAAAATTAAACAAAATTATTAATTATTTGATGTATTTCATGTAAATAAACTGTATATAAACAGTAAATAAAAATAATCGAAAAACATACAAGAATTGGATTAAAAACGAAAAGTGTCAAAATGTGTTTATGTGATCAATGCAGTAACAATTTACCAACAAAGTTTGTAAAATACAACTCTTGCAACTCTCAATTTTATTTCTGAACTTGATGTTCTCTGTCTGAAAACGTATGCTACAATGAATAGCGAGAGAAAAGATGATTGGAGGTCTCGTAACTGCAAGCCACGTAAACGCCTTATGACACTTCATTTTTATGCATTGTTCAAGTTTTGCTGAGCAGTGCAAATATAATGTAATAGAAAAATTAAAAAAGTGCAAAAAGTTCAGCTGTATTAAGATAAATAGCAAAGTGTCACCAATTTTAAAAAAGTTATCTACAAAAAATTAAGTTATGTCAAAAATAATGTAAAATTGTTCAACTTAAAATTAACATTTCAAGCTTGAAATATTAATTTTAATCAGCGGTTTATGGGCAAATTCAGCGACTTACCCCTGTTTGTTTGTTTTGTTTTAGTGTTTCTCATAAACAAAAAGTTGACAACATTTAATAAACTAAACAAAATCATAACAAAAGAAAAACTGAGAAAAATAAATTTTGTTTACATTTTTTATAGTTTGCTCTTTCCAACATTTACTTTTTCTTTCTATCAATTCAATGAATAGAAAATGGTGTTTCATAAGGGCTTAAGGGATCCAACAGCAGCAACAATAAGAGATAGCCAAAGTTAAAAGATTTAAAGATTCTCAGTCAGTAAGCGATGCAAATATCAGTATATATACGGTCAGAACCGACGTTATAGAACTAAAAACAGCTGTTTTGTACATGGAGAGTGACGTGAGTGATTAAAAAACAACAATATAAGAACTTGAATTATAAAAACCCAAAACAACATTCAGACGAATACAAACTTGAAAACAATTACAAGCGCACTTACTATCTTACCTCAGTTCAGAGTTAGCTCAGTTCTAGTTCAGTTCTAGCTCAGTTCTTGCTCAGTTCTAGTTTAGCTCAGAGTTAGCTCAGTTCTAGTTCAGTTGTAGTTGAGTTGTAGTTCAGTTCTGGTTTAGTTCAGTTCTAGTTCAGTTCTAATTCAGTTCTAGTTCAGTTCAGCTCAGTTCTAGTTCAGTTCTAATTCAGTTCTAGCTCAGTTATAGCCCAGTTCTAGTTCAGTTCTACTTCAGTTCTAGCTCAGTTCTAGTTCAGTTCTAGTTCAGTTCTAGTTCAGTTCTAGTTCAGTTCTAGTTCAGTTCTAGTTCAGTTCTTGTTCAGTTCTAGTTCAGTTCTTGCTCAGTTCTAGTTTAGTTCAGAGTTAGCTCAGTTCTAGTTCAGTTCTAGTTCAGTTCTGGTTTAGTTTTAGTTCAGTTCTAGTTCAGTTCTAATTCAGTTCTAGTTCAGTTCAGTTGTAGTTCAAGTCTAATTCAGTTCTAGCTCAGTTCTAGTTCAGTTATAGTCCAGTTCTAGTTCAGTTCTATTCAGTTCTAATTCAGTTCTAGTTCAGTTCTAGATCAGTTCTTGTTCAGTTCTAGTTCAGTTCTAGTTCAGTTCTATTCAGTTCTAGTTCAGTTCTAGTTCAGTTCTAGATCAGTTCTTGTTCAGTTCTAGTTCAGTTCTATTCAGTTTTAGTTCAGTTCTAGTTCAGTTCTAGATCAGTTCTTGTTCAGTTCTAGTTCAGTTCTAGTTCAGTTCTAGTTTTGTTCTAGTTCTGTTCCAGTTCAGCTCTAGTTCAGTTCTTTGTCAATTCTAGTTTAGTTCTAGTTAAATTCTATCTCAATTATAGTTCTGTTTTGGTTCAGTCCAAATTCAGTGCTAGTTCAGTTCTAGTTTAGTTCTAGTTCAGTTCTAGTTCAGTTCTAGTTCAGTTCTAGTTTTGTTCTAGTTCTGTTCCAGTTCAGCTCTAGTTCAGTTCTTTGTCAATTCTAGTTTAGTTCTAGTTCAATTCTATCTCAATTATAGTTCTGTTTTGGTTCAGTCCAAATTCAGTGCTAGTTCTGTTCTAGTTCAGTTCTAGTTTAGTTCTAGTTCAGTTCTAGTTCAGTTCTAGTTAAGTTCTAGTTCAGTTCTAGTTTAGTTCTAGTTTAGTTCTAGTTCAAGTTCAATTGTAGTTAAGTTCTAGTTCAGTTTAAGTTTAGCTTTAGTTCATTGCTTGTTCATTTCGAGTTCTTGCTTGATTTAAATTCTAATTCAGTTAAAGTTTAGTGACATCTCAATGAAATACTTTTGGGATAACTTTCCTATCTCTCTTTTTTTTTTTTTTGGTAATTTTATGGACACTTCAATACAATATTGATTTTTTTCACATACAACACGTTCGCTTATATCCTCCTACACATTTCGAAAGACATTTTAAGAAGATTTATTTCTTATTGAGTATAAATCAAACAAAATTAATACGAATATATGGACAATGCAGACATTAATCTGGAACGCATTAAATTTAAAAACACCAATTTGTTTGGCAAAAAAAAAAAATGTTTTTACAAAATTACTCCTTTAATTATAACAATCAAGTGCAGACAGCATGTGTAAATAAAAAAAAAAACATTTCAAAATTTAGCATGTTCAATCCATAACAGATTGTATTATGAATGTAATTTGTTTAATTAAAAGTTAACAAATTTCCCCTGATTGTAACAATACACCAAAGAATACACAAAAAATGCTTGTTTGTTTTAAGTTAAAATTTTATTTGGAATTTATAGGTATTCACACAAAAACAGATATAAAATTTAAGTTAAAAACACACAAACTTTTTTTCTACAAACTATTTCGTAATTAAATTTTTAAAAACTAGGGTTATGTTTTTGTTATTCAAATCAAACGTGTTTTAAAAAGTACGAAAAACTAGCAAAGGCTTGTTTGTAGATTGTTACATTAATTATTTTTAATGTCAATCACATGTTATCGACTATCTGTAAGTCGTGAAAAAGGGCTTAAATATCAGTTAATATATTTGGAGAGATGTTAGTTATGTCTGAATGTTCTAACACTGAAAGAAAAATGCTTCATATATTTAATAAATCATTTTCTTAAAAAAAATTTTCTTGGTTAAATTTTCATTGTCTAAATGGAATTTCATAGTTATAATAAAGTATTTTCGTTAAAATCGCTTCATTGGATTTCGTAATTACGTTAAAAATTATCATTTGATTTATGAAAACTTAAGTTTGTCCAAGTTAAACAAAAAATTTTAATTGGGAACATAAAAAAACAATATACACATAACTATAATTAATACAAAATTATAGTTTCCTTAAAAAAATGTTTAATTTTAATTTAAAAGATTTTGTTATTCCCAATTTTTATTCTTACTTTGATAAAATGTTTAATTGTTAATTAAAAAATATAAGAGTCAAACTTGACGTGTGTGCCATATCTTTTCCCCTTTCCCCTTAAAACTCAGGACTTGACAAGTCAAACTTGACGTGTGTGAACCGGCACTAATCATTTCATACATCTAATGTAATATGCCATTAAATTTATGAAATCAAAAAGCTTGTTCTCTCTTTATGTGGTATTTTTTTATTATGCGCTAGCAAAAAAAAAATCAACATTGTTATTCTTGTTAAGGACAATTTAATCTCATATTTAAGCTCTTTACTAGCGTAGTGAGCTAGTCTATCAGCGCCGAGGTTGGCGGGATCGGTTCCCGCCAGAGGCTCTGGTTCCTGCAAGATTAGTTTACGGAGTAAATAAAAAAAAAAAAAATTAAAAAAAAAAAAAAAAATTAAATAAAATAAAAAAAATTTTTTTTACTTTATTGAAAGTATTCATCCAATGAATAATATTCATAGATCTAATGTAATGTTTCATTAAATACATTTTAATTAAACAGGTTTCATTGATCCAACGAAGCGCTAAATAGGTTCCTTTTTAATGCAATTTTTCATGCGATTAATGTCAAAGTTCAATGGTATTGTGAAGAAAATTCTTTCAGTGTATGTCTATTGAATTCGTAATAAACGAGTCTAATGCTATGTGCACGGACTGTTGCACTTTGCTAGTAAACGGTAGCAAATTATTAATTTTAAATTAAAAGAGAAATAACAAATGATTTGTTAAATTTTTCAAAATATTAAAGATTAAAAGGTACTTGGGAAATTTAAACATTTTAAGTTCAACATTAAAACATTATCAAAAAATGAAAAAAAAATACTTAAAACTTGTTTCCAATTGATTACACAATTGGGATTATTGTCTGGGGGGTGAGAAATTCCAAGTCAGGGTGATGGTACTAGGTCAGTATAGTAAAACCCTCAAAGGGTTTGGCGTTCGTATGTGTCAGTTTTTTTTATGACATTTTAAATTTTTTCCTTATCTTGATGTTTTTTTGTTTAACATAACTCGAGAACCACTTGTCCGATTTTGCTAAAACAAACTCAAAAAAATTTAGAATTATAATTTCTTTAATCCGTTCATATAACGTTTTTCTTTATAATCAACAGTTTTGCCGGTAAAAATAAATTTGTGGTGAATTATAATTGATAAGTGCAAAAAAATGTTCAAGCCTGGATGTATGCAGCAGATTTTATCACAAACATGCACTGCAATTTTTGTGACTTTTTTTAAGCGATCGGTTAAAATCTTCGGACTTTTGTTTGTTATTTGAAAGAATACACCCACATTCAGTGATGCCAACAGTAGGGGATTTCCCCTTTTCAGGGGATTGTTTTTTTCGGAAAATTTCAACCGTAGGGAAAAGAGGACACAATTTTTTATTTTAGGGCATATTTATTTATTTATTTATTTAATCAATGCATATTATCCTTACTGACTAATAACAATATTGACTTAAAATTTGTTTTATCGGACAAGTGGTTCTCGAGTTATGTTAAACAAAAAAACATCAAGATAAGGAAAAAATTTAAAATGTCATAAAAAAAACTGACACATACGAACGCCAAACCCTTTGAGGGTTTTACTATACTGACCTAGTACCATCACCCTGACTTGGAATTTCTCACCCCCCAGATTGGCTGTTGTACTGTGTTATTGAAAAAAAAAACAAATATAACCCCGATTATAAAAGTAAAAAAGGTTTTCATCATGGTTCAAATTCTACTACAATATTTACAAATATCTGCTACGGTTTCGAGCATATTTAAAGAGTTAAAAAATTTTAAATTATGGACCGATTTTCACTACTAGAACTACCAAAGACCAAATTCTGCTACAAAAACATTATTCGTTACGATTTTAGGCGTTCTAAATTGTTTTCCGAGAGTAGTACTTATTATTTATATAACACGAAACACGAATTATAGTCTACAGTATGAATTTGTGCAATATCTTATATCAATCCCTGCTCTATATCAATTTTTATGTTAGTTTTTGTAACAAAATTATCAATTTTGTTACAAAACTATAACTAGAAGCAATTTGCCACCAACATTATTCTTTTCTTTTGAGTTTTTCTTAGGTGAGCATGTTTTCAACAGACGGGCAGACATACATGGCTTAATCTACTTACAATAACTCAAGGAGCCAGAATATATATGTACATATATATGTATATATATTAGGGTGGCAGCTAAATGTATGGAGCAATTTTTTTGTATTAATATTGATGTCTCCCGGGCGGAATATTGTGCCACATGGTCTAAAACTGATGTGGAAAAAATTTCAGCCAAATCGGATAACTTTTACCCCTGCCCCTTTGAGGTCAAAGTTCAAATGATAAAAAAAAAAAATTTCCATACAAGCAAAAAATTTTTTTTTCGATTTTTTTTTTTTTTTTTTAATATTAGTAAGCTTTATAAGCTTATTAACAACAAAAAATTTCATTTTGATCGGACAAGATTTTCAGTTTCAAAAGTGACTCTGAAAAAAAAATTTGAGGCTTGTTAGGGGCTTACTCTAAAAAATTTTCAAAAAATTTTTTTTTTTAGTTTTGATAAGCACACATTAAAGATTTTTTGTTGCTCTTAATACCAGGTTTTTAAAATTTTTTTTAAAAAATTTTTTCCGACATCGCATTTTTGTTCTAAAATGGGGTAAAAAACTGGAAAAATGCAGTTTTTGGCCCTATTTAAGAGCATCTAGTAATCATGCTCTTAAATAGGGCCAAAAACTGCCAGCTAAATTTCAGCTAAATTTCAACTTTGGATTTTCAACATCTCCCGGGCGGAATATTGTGCCACATGGTCTAAAACTGATGTGGAAAAAATTTCAGCCAAATCGGATAACTTTTACCCCTGCCCCTTTGAGGTCAAAGTTCAAATGATAAAAAAAAAAAATCGAAAAAAAAATTTTTTGCTTGTATGGAAATTTTTTTTTTATCATGTGGCACAATATTCCGCCCGGGAGATGTTGAAAATCCAAAGTTGAAATTTAGCTGCCACCCTAATATATATAATATATGGGGTCTGAGTAAAATTATAAAAAAGTTTCACACGGAAATTCCCTTATGCCCTTATTCACTACTAGTAGAGGATACAATAAATACTACTTCGGCTTAGCAGACTCATGATATATTCCGGCAAACCGAAGGAGAGGTAGTTAATTATTGTTTTTTATCTTGATTCGGTCTTTTAAGTGCCTTACTTCCCTGCAAATAATGCGACCAGTCCATACACGCATGTAAAATGTAGCCCATAAGGGACTAGGACTAGCCCAAAGGACAACCCAATGTATGGAAAAAAACATGGTCTATTTAACATTACGATGTCCTACGGCTGGACCATATAACTCAGCTTTTCATTACAAAGGAGTAGTCTTAAAACTACTCCATGGTATTTTCCAGAGGATTAGCTTTGAAATCGTTTAAAAACGAAAACATGTCGTTAAAAAACGAAGACATGTCGTTTCACCACAAACTCTATTTAACAATGACATGGTCCATGCTTGCATTATATTGGACCAGTCCAGGGAGTAGTCCGTTTGATCAAAATGGATCAGGAAGTCCAATATCCCTGCAGATAACGAGACTAGTCCATACATGCATGTAAAGAATAGTCCATAAAGCAGTAGGAGTACTCCAAAGCTACTCCAAATATATGGTAAGAACGTGGTCGATTTAACATCACGATGTCCTAGGAGTGGACCATAACACCCAGTTTTGCATTACAACGGAGTATTCTTAAAACTAATCCATGTTCAAACATAGTCCTTGTGGGTTAGTTTTGAAACTACTCCATGAAATACTCCAGAAGATAACTTTTAACTTCGTTTAAAAACAAAAACACTCCGCTTAAAAACGAAGTCATGTCGTTTCACTACAAACTCTTTTTAAAAATAACACGGGGCATGCCTGCCTGCATAACATTGGACCAGTCCAGGGAGTAGTCTATTTGATCAAAAGGGATCACGTAGTTCAATATTATCTGCAGGGATTATTTGCAGGGCTATAATTATATAATTTCTTATGAATTGTAAATGTATGAGTGAGGTAAAGTATTTCAATTCATTTCATTTTTCCATTATTTTTCCCCACTAAATTTTCGGAAAATTATATTTCTCGGGAAATTACGTTAAGGGAATGTCGGATAAAGAAATTCTATTAATCGTCAATATAGCAAATTTTCTAGTAACATTTATGAAAGCTGTCAGCAATAATGCAGCGGTAGATACAATACGCACTCATATGCAATGTGAATAGGGTGAATTTGCAGAAAAATCAATAAAGTTAAAACTTGTTTAAAAATGTAATTATCAAGTCTTAAAACTACTCCATGGTTTACTTAGGAGGATTAGTTTACAAGTCGTTTAAAAACGAAAACATGTCGTTAAAAAACGAAGACATGTCGTCTCACTACAAACACTTTTTAACAATGACATGGTCCATGCCTGCATTACTTTAGACCAGTCCAAGGAGAAGTCCATTTGATCAAAATGGATCATGTATTCCAATATTATTTGCAGGATAAGCATAGCATTATAAACAACTTAGCAAAACTCACACAATAAACACACTTAAAATCTAAACCTTTTTGCTATACTCGGCTATGCCGAATCTTATATACCCTTCATAGTGCGATAAAAACAGAAAGTTTCCTATGTACTAAACATCTGCATGAAATTTAATAATGATGTTCATGAAATCTTCACTTAAATTTGTATTCGCTTCGTATTTATTCAGTAATGCCATGTTTGCAAGGTACGTGCTTCGCTCTCTATTCATGCTTCACATCCCAATCATGAACGAAGCAACTGCTTCGCTATACAAAATTTTGAAAGAGAAGCAAGTAGATTCATATTTAATTCAATATGAATCTACTTGCGAAATTACTCTCTTCTCTAATTTTTATCGCAAATTTATCTGAACTATGTAACTGTAAAAATCGATTGTTCCAGAGTTGTCAACTCGGGGCGTTTCGCACCATTTTTTGGTGCTTCTTAAAATTTTTTCTGCGATTACAATAATGATGAAAATATAAACTTTATAAATTTGAAATAATTATAAAAAATTTTTGATCACTTTTTCAAAAGTTTTAAACAGAACTTATTAAATTAATTTACGAAAATGAATGCAAACATAAATAAAGGGTAGTTAAATTTCAAGGGCCGATGTTGATTTTGAATAAAACACAAACTATTTAGGAAATTATTGTAGTTTTATTTTATTATGATATATTGGTATCACTCAATTATGTATGGAACAAAATATCGGCCAAATGGGCGCCGCGACCACGGCGGCACACCTCCATCCGATGGTCCAAATTTTCGATGACCCTGAGGCATAATGGAGGTTCTATGCCGTTAATGTGCCGAATTATCTTATCCTTTAGCTCTTGAATTATTGCTGGCTTATCGACGTACACCTTTTCTTTCAAATAACCCCAAAGAAAAAAGTCCAACGGTGTCAAATCACATGATCTTGGCGGTCAATTGACATCGCCATTACGTGAGATAACACGGCCATTGAATTTGTTGCGCCAAGGAGCCATTGTTTCGTTAGCTGTGTGGCAAGTGGCACCGTCCTGCTGAAACCACATATCGTCCACATCCACATCTTCCAATTCGGGCCATAAAAAGTTCGTTATCATTTCACGATAGCGAACACCATTCACAGTAACTGCCTGACCGGCCTCATTTTGGAAAAAATACGGCCCGATGATGCCGCCAGCCCATAAACCGCACCAAACAGTCACTCTTTGTGGGTGCATTGGTTTTTCGACAATCACTCTTGGATTCTCATTCGCCCAAATGCGGCAATTCTGTTTATTGACGAATCCACTGAGGTGAAAATGTGCCTCATCGCTGAATCACGAAGTGCACGATATGCATTTTGATTTGAACGCCCATTTTCATAATAAGTCTGGATAACTTTAACACGTTGTTGGATTGTGTATCTCTCCATGGTTCAAATTGAGTAAGTCTGAAATAGAGAAATGTCAAATAAAATTCGGAAAAAAACTTGGCGTTTAGGTGTGGGTCACATTCAACATCGGCCCTTACAATTTAACCACCCTTTACTATCCCCTTATATTCATTATAAAACGAATTTTTTATGAAAATTTGTTTAATAAACCTGTCATAAGTCCAAAATATTTTTTTTGAATATGGGGGTATGTATTTGTATTTATGTAGAAACGTGTTTAATTTTTTTTACAAAGTTTTTAGTTTTTCTTTTTTAACTATGTAAAATGTAAAAGGCTGTTTTATTGATATTTTTAATATGAAAATATTAAACTTCTTAAAAAAATATATATTTTTAAAAATATTTTAATAAAACGGTAAATTTTGAATCCTTGCTAGATATTTAGTGTTGATCTCTTTAAAAAAAAATTGTATATATTTTATGCAATTAAAAAATTGTATCTAGTACATATCGTCGTTCCGGAGTTATCTTGTCGTATATCACAAAATCGAAAAAAATGAGATAAGACCGTTTCCTGTGGTAAATTTAACATATCTATCGATCTGTTCAATCCTCACGTCTGTATCTCTAATGGTTAATGAGATATTACGAAGCCATTTTGTTGTATATCCACTTTTGCGAAAAAATTAATGCGTTATAATACCGTTTTTAGCATAATTGTTGATATACGACAAAAAACGTATGAAAACTTTCAATTAAAAAAATCTTGCGTTATCTTGTTGTATGTGAACAAAGTATGGGTACGTTCGTAAATGCATCACTGCGTTGCATCAGAAAAGCAAACTTTTTTTAAGGGCGATAAAAGAATAATAACAACTTTTATTATTGTGTGACTATTATTTTTGTGGAGTATTTCACAATTTTTTGGTCCACATTTACTTCACTGATAAAAATATAACCACTTTAAATCCACACAGAAAAAAATACAAATGTTAAAATAACATGGCGAAATGTTGATTGAGAATCATGGTAAATTTCTGCAAAAGTATACCCTTTATTTAAATTTATCATTATTTCATATTAATTTTAAATGAAAAATATTAAAATAATCTTAAATCACGTTTATTTAATATTATTCACTGTTAAAATAACATTGTTCAATATTGATTCCATAAAAACCTGTTTTATATTAAAATCAAAAGTTTATCTTGTTAAATTAACATGCATACACACTTAAGTATGTAGATCTTTTTATTTTCATGTTTAAAATATGTTATAAAAAGAAGACAATTCCCGTATTCTTTTAATTAAAATTATTTAGTTAAATAGTACATCAAGTTTTCAAAGTAGAATGATGACGAAAACAATATCGGGCCATTCTGCTGATGCTTCTGTTAGCAAAGGAGATACAAAATAATTGAAACATGTGTTACAGGGGTAAGTGTTTTAAATTATTCTTAATTAAATGCATATGTTGTCTTCACACTGTTATATCACACTCCAACCAATTTGATTCTACATGAAATTCACGCTGTTTCAACTTTAAATAACTTGCATTCAACGTGATTCGGATTGTTATTTCAATATTAATTACATTTTGCTCTAACTTTACTGCAATGTTAAATTAACATGAATTATAGTTATTTTAAAAGAAAAAAATGTTGTTCGCAAGTTATTGTAAAATCATGTTAAATTAACATGAAACAACAATGAAGCAAAATCACTACTGAAAAATGTAAAATCAACCTTGTTTTGAACGAATTAACATTGATTTTTTTTTCTGTGTCACTGATGCAGCGCAGTGATGCATTTACGAACGCACCCTATATTAGGCATATTACAAAAAAGAGACTATCTTATTAATATTGCTGTTATTTTAACATTTTTCGTTTTATATGTAAGGATATTTTTTGGACGTTGTACACAACGGCTATTTATATTGATGGAATTATTGCTATAATGCTTAAATTCATTTTATTGTTAAGCAATTAAAGTTTAAATATTCAGGGTGGCCCAACCATAATGCACATTGTTAATTGTAAATAAAACAAAAAGTTTTTAGAGAATTCTCTAAATATTTTTTATTATTATAGAAGGATCTGTGACAAATATGTGTGGGACAAAATATCAACCAAATGCTCGTCTTGGCTTCGGTTGCATACCTCTGTCCTATGGTCCATATTTTCAATGGCTCTGACACATTATTGAGGTTCAATGTAGTTAATGTGTCAAATTATCTAATCCTTTAGCTCTTGAATTGTTTTTGGCTTATTGACGTACACTTTTTATTTTTAATATTACCAAAGAAAGAAGGCAAATGGTTTCAAATCATATGATCGTGACGTACAATTAACATGGCCATTCTTTTGGAACTTATTATCGTCCATGTACATATCCTCCATTTCTGGCAAAAATAAATCCGTTATCAGCTCGCGATAGCGAACACCATACCTCATTTTCGAAGAAGTAAGGCCCGATGATGCCGCCTGGCCATAAACCTCACCAAGCATGCATGCACAGGCGTTTTCACATTTCCTACAGAGCTGGTTTGCTAAAATTGGTGCACAATTATCCCGATTGTGGACACATTTGATCAATTATGCTGACCAAAAAAATCAAGATGTTTACAAAATGTATTTTTTATTTGACCGCCCATTTTCGTAAAAGGCTTCAGCAATCTTAACGCGCTGCTCAATGCTGCACCTCTCCATGCATGCATTTGACACTGATACCAAGAAATGTCAAATTAAGTTGGACAAAAATTTGACGTTACGGTGTGACTCACAGTTAACATCGTGCATTATGGTAAGACCCCATTTAAGTAATAATAAACCTTAAAATTATTCATACATAAGGAAATTCGATAATCCCCTATCGTGAATAACAAGTGGAATTTTTGTTCCCATAAAATTTTCATTCCCCTCGAAGGGAAAAAAGCAATCGTGAATTGCATGTGAAAAATTTTAAACTCTATCAGTTCCAGTGAATGTAAAAAAAGAAGAAAGATTAACAAAATTAAAAAATCAATGAAATTTTTGTTCAAAATATACAAGTATATATTTTAAAGAAAAGTTAAAATAAAAAAGGTAGGGATAGTATGATTACAACGTTAGTTTTTTGCACTTTTTAAATTTAATGTAGTAAAATATTTTCCAAAATTCTGCCACCAAGTCAAGCGAAAGCTTCACAAATCCGCAGGCAATCGACCTGTTGTTTTGCATTTTGTTGAGCAATATATCGGTTTGTGCCTTATTAACTTTATTAACCCTTAATAATCGGTTTATAGGAGGAGTCACTTACATACGTGTTCTGTTCCCTAGCAAAAATAAAGTGAGAAAATCTAAGGGAAATGTGAACAAATTACTAGGGAAAACATTTTTCACGATAAAGGCAATTTTTTCCCGTGAAAATTTTTTCACGTTATTATTCTCCTTTGAATTACATTTTTTCATGGGACTTGTTCATGATCGCAAATATGTGCAAAGGGGAAAAATCACGAGGGAAAAATTATTCACGATAGGGGTGAATATAAAAACTATAACCATACGTAAATACATTTGTCACTTGCATAAATTTTCGTTTCGAATGTTATTATAACTTAATTTTCAATATTGGTAAAACACGTGAATGTAGGTTTTTAATACCTTATTTTGACTTATATCATACAAACTAAAAAATATATCGCAAAAAGTGGAGTATACGACAAAATTGAAAATTTTTTATCAGACAAAAATATTGGACGACTTTTTTCACGTACATTTTTGCGTATAAAAATTTTAACCTTAAGATTCGATTTCCCAAAAAAAAATTTTTGTGATATACGGCAAGATAACTTCGGCACGACGATATGAATACTGAGTCGAATTCAACAAGGTAAACTCGTCGCTACAACAATTACAACTCTAACAAAAACAACAGAAGTATACATACTTTGTCATCAATTTTAATAAAAGTTTCACACAAAATTAGTTTTTTCTCAAAAAATTTTAACTTTGACAATTAAATGTAATTAAAACCAAAAAATTAACAAGAAAATTTTTTGATAAATTGGACTTAACAGCTGGCGAG
This sequence comes from Pollenia angustigena, assembly GCA_930367215.1. Lineage (NCBI taxonomy): Eukaryota > Metazoa > Arthropoda > Insecta > Diptera > Polleniidae > Pollenia > Pollenia angustigena. Next base: position 215,530,039 of record OV884058.1, on the reverse strand, counting down.
CAGTTGCTCTAAATAGCTTACCTTGTTGAATTCGCCTTAAATGAATGCAAACAAATTGGTGTAGTTTTTTTTTATGTTTGATAAGTTTTATTTTTTTTTTCTTAAAACTCTGAACTGGGAAGACTATTTTCTTGTTATACAGTAGAATCGCGAAAAAGTAAACCGAAATATTCCAAGGCTTCTTAACTTGTTCGAACTATTAAATTTTCTAAGCGGCATTCAATTGTAAAAAATGCAATAATAGCCAAATTTTTCGAAAATAACACACTAAATTTATTTAAATTACTTGGTTTTAATAAATTAACTTAGATTGAATTTGCACCGACTGGTTAAAAGTGCACAACTCCTCTTGAACTACAATATACGATTCTACTGTATTTTTAATATAAAACTGTTATGCAAAATTAATTTAATATTTTTAATAAAAAAGAAATTCTAAACTTGCTGCGTTTTTTCTCCATTTTGATGCGTTTTGAAAATGCAAAGTTGACAACACTGATTTGTTTATTAAGGACAACTGACAAATCGAAGCAAGTTGATACGTCGTGTAAACACCATGATTCATTAACATGATTCAGAGAGCGAAGCAGGTGATTCAAATCGTCGAGGAAAAATGACATAAGATGAATAACTATAAAACAAACGCAACAAGCACTCGATATTTAAGAGACGAGAAAGATGAAGTTAAGTTGTTTACTTATACAGTACACGCTCGGAAATTCAAACCACTTTGTTTTTAGGGCGATTCGAATTTCCGAATTATTCGAATTTCTGGACGGTTTTTTGTACAAAAATTTAGGTAAATTTTACCATAAAGATATAAAAAACTATTCTTTTTTTAATTTTAGGCTATTTAACATAAAAACTATAAAAAATTTAACGAAATATAACAAAAAATAACAATTCAGTTCATTTGACTTTACATATTTAGTACGTGTAATACAAACACCAAAAAACTGACTTTTAAACTCTAACAACATCAACAAGATCTGTAAATCATCTTTTAAAATGGGATTTCCCAAGGTAGACTCATTTGGGAGTGTAGACATGCTGCTCTATAAAAAGAACCGAGTTGTCAAAATTGTCTTCATAACACAAACACGAAGTCAAACCTTTGATATGAAATGACTTTGTCATTTGACATCAAACACAATTCTCAAACGTTTTTCAATTGTTTGATTTAACATTTAAATTCAAATTGATAATGATTTGAAAATAAACATTTGATATCAAATTTTTTATCAATTTGATGTCAAATGTTAAATCAAATCAAAAATAAACTTGGCAATACTAAAGCGAAAAATAAATGTAATCATTAAAAATGGCGATTAAAGTTAAATTTTTTACTTTGCGGTTACATGTGTTTTACTATTAAAAATAAATTTTAATGTTATTTATTTTTATTTGACCTTTATTTTTATAATAACTTTTTAATTATTTAAGCTTGAGGTCTTTTTTTATAAAATATTATATTTATTATTTTCAATATTTCGCTAACCTTTGGTTAGCATCTTCAGGAAATTAACAAAGTTTAATAAAAAACAAAAAACGATAACAAAATAATGAAAAAAATTTGTCAAAAAATTAAATTCAAAAACCTATTTGTCATAAAAATTTTTTCAAAAACCATTATAACAAAAAATAAAATTTAACTAAAGTATAACAATTCATATAAACTGAAAAAATTTCCTATCTATAAACCTAATTCGAAAACCAAATTTACAATAATAAAAAAATATTTTGGCTAATGAAAATTCCTATAAAGTAAGTAATCATTGTATACAAACAAATGAAAAATTAATTTCATTAGATGTGGTATCGCTATTTCCTAGTGTACCAGTCGATTTGGCACTTGAAATAATAGAGGAAAAATGGAGCATAGTAGAGCAATATACGAAAATTGACAAGGGACTGTTTTTAAGAATTTTAAAATTTTGTATAGAGGACAACAGATATTTTGGTTGTAATGGGAAAGTATATACACAACTGAAAGGACTTCCAATGGGATCTCCTGCTTCTCCAATTGTAGCGGATATTGTAATGGAAAGGTTACTTGACACATCCATTGGAAAACTGAATATTAAACCTAAGATAATGATAAAATATGTTGACGACCTTTTCTGCATTATTACTGAAGGTGGGGTAAATAACTTGTTGGACACATTTAATGAGTTTAATAGTAATATTAAATTTACTTTGGAAATGGAAAGTAACTCAAAATTACCTTTCTTAGATACTTTAATAATAAGAAAGGGAAATAATTTATTAATAGATTGGTATCAAAAACCAACAGCATCAGGCAGAATTTTAAATTATTATTCTGGACAGAGTAGACGGATTATTATAAATACTGCTAGAAATTTAATTAATAGGGTACTAACAATTAGTGACAAGGTTTATCATAGAAAAAACATAATTAGAATTAGAAATATATTAAGGGATAACAATTTTCCAAATAGTTTGAGTAATGGATTAATTAATCAATATAGAGATAGGAGTAATGGGAATGCTAGAATTATGAGAACAACAGAACCGATGATATACAAATCATTATCGTATATATCAAATGTTTCGGAAAGGATAAAAGAATCAAGAATTTTTGACACTGATAAATATAAGATAGCATACAAAGCTTATAATACATTGAATAGTTTATTTAGCAAGACAAAGGATAGAACTAGTAAATGGGATATGTCTAACATTGTCTACAAAATTCCTTGTAAAGGAAATGATAATGAAAGATGCAACCAGGTTTACATTGGTACAACTAAGAACAAATTAAGGACTAGAATTCCGGGACATAGATCTGATCAAAAATATAGGGACATTAATTCTAAAAAGACAGCATTAAGTCATCATTGTCATCAATCTAATCACTATCCAAATTTTGAAGAAGCGTCGGTTTTAAACACTGAAACTAACTACAAACGCAGATATATATTAGAAATGTTACACATAATTAATACACCAATTGCACAGAGAATAAATTTTAAAGCAGACACAGAACATATAGCGAATAATTATAGAAATTTAGTTATTAAGAGATAGAAGATTAGATATAATAATATAAATATACCTATCACAGCCTTGGAACAAGAGGGTTAAATTTGCAAATTAAATTACATGAAAATTAGTACCTTCTTGTCCTTAGGTCACGATATATATATATATATGTTAGAATAAAATAAGTTTAATTAAAAATGATTATTTATTTATATAATAATATAAATATAGGTACCTATCGCAGCCTTGGAACAAGAGGGTTCAATTTGTTACATGAAAACTAGGACCTTCGTGTCCTTAGGTCACGATATACATATTAGTTTGTAATAATGAAAATAAGTTTAATTATGTATGTAATAAGTTTAGTTTTTAAAAAATCTTTATTTTATAGGAATTTTCATTAGCCAAAATATTTTTTTATTATTGTAAATTTGGTTTTCGAATTAGGTTTATAGATACGAAATTTTTTCAGTTTATATGAATTGTTATACTTTAGTTAAATTTTATTTTTTGTTATAATGGTTTTTGAAAAAATTTTTATGACAAATAGGTTTTTGAATTTAATTTTTTGACAAATTTTTTTCATTATTTTGTTATCGTTTTTTGTTTTTTATTAAACTTTGTTAATTTCCTAAAGATGCTAACCAAAGGTTAGCGAAATATTGAAAATAATAAATATAATATTTTATAAAAAAAGACCTCAAGCTTAAATAATTAAAAAGTTATAATAAATTTTAATATAAAGTGAACAGCTTATTTCTTGTGAAAAATAAAAATTATTTGTGAGTAATTTCAATGATTAAAAATACGAAAAAAAGGAAAATAAAACGGGAAAGTGAAGAAAGTTTGTTGAACGATCGCGGTGCTACAATCCTCAAAATAAAAGGGAGCCAAGTAGTTTGTCTTTCCAAGAATTAGAGGACATTACTTAATCTTTAAGCTATGGTGCCGAATGTTTATCTCACAGTTTATTTAAATAAATAATAAATTTATATTAAAAAAATAAAATATTTTTATTTATATTCCACATTGTATTATAATCCACATTTGAAAAAGATTTGAGAATTACGTTTGAAAGCAAGTTGAAAATAAAGGCATTTTTCAATTTGAAAATAATTTCCCCTTTTTGTTGAGAACGCTATGATTTTCAAATGATTTTCAAATCATTATCAAACGTTTGTCGTTTGAGAAAACGTTTGATTTCAAATCATTTTCAATTTGAAATCAAACCTTCGTGTTTGTTGGGAATAATTTAACGCACACATGTACAAATTTTGGCTCATATACACGAAATTTGACGTTTAGGTTCTAACTGGGGTAAACGGCTGACAAACATACGTGCTAACGAGTTAACCTTGTCTAAATATACCTTGGGATTCCCCTTTTTACTTTGTATTTGGTTAAACTAAATTTTCAAAATTTTAGTGTTTACAATAAAAAGAAAAAACCGCTCGGAAATTCGAATTTTGGATTCTAATTTTAGAGCGCCAAATGTAATGAAATTACTGATTCGAATTTCTGGAAATTCGAATTTCTGATAGTTCGAATCACTGAGTGTCTACTGTACAAGAGAATATGAACACTAACAACTCGGAAACAAAATAACCACTGAATACATAAATGGCGAATATCACTCAATTTACATGAGGGCTTTTACGACGTCGTTTTTTCTTGATTCTTGATTTGAAGCAACTTCCAAAATCCCTTTGCGTTTATACGATGATTTTTGGTTCCCTGTTTGTTTTATTTACAGTAGGGCCTTGATTATCCGTATTTCGATTAACCGGACGCATCAATTGACCAGAAAATAAAATATAATATAATTTAAAATATGGACCTCTATTATCCGGCATTACCTCTGTTATCCGAAATTATAAACAACTCATCCTTTTTTTTGTTTACTTTTGAGCAATGCAATTTAAGTAAACAAAGAGAGAGAATATCCCAACCAGTGTCGCCATTAGGATACGAAAGATACATTTTTCGTATCTTTTGATGACTTCAAGTAAAATGTATAATCCTGACATTTTTCGTATCTTTTGAATCTGTACGCAAAATGTACACAAATAAAATATTAGAAGACTGGTCATCGTTGCCGACTCAATACCAATACAATAGTAGCTTTAATAATGAAGAAAGAAAGCATAAAGGATGTTTAAACATATGATCCACCTTAATCGACTAGTAGTACTTAGTTGTTCTGAAGAAATATGAATATCTTTTTTATTTTCAGGAACTTTATATGAACTTTTTGATATAATCGCCTTAGTAAAAACATACCTAATATTTATGACTTAAATAATTATAAAAATGAATTTATATGGTATCCAGGTATTTTCGTTACCTAAATCGCTATACTAAAATTTAATATATACTTTTTTATTGATTTTGATGTTATTATAGCTAATTTTTTTAACACTTTTTATGTTATTTTCCGACAAGTTGTTTTTTCAATCGATTAAGCGATTTTAAACTAGATTTTGAGTTTGTTTTAAGTTGTGCAATGTTTCGCGAATTTTAGCCATGCTCGCGATAAACGCGATTTGCTCCTGTTAGTTTTCTAATTCTTTACAGCTTAAACGATTAATAATAAAAAATATACTTTGCTAATTTCCGCTAACTTAGTTTTCGCGAAATTTCGCTTTTTTGGAATTTTTTTTTTTTTTTTGTTACTTTTCAACATTTTGTTTTTTAACCCATTTAGCGATTTCAAATTTATTTTAGTATTTGTTTAAAAGTTTGCAATTTTTCTCGAATTTTAGACATATTCACGAAAGAAGCGTTTTTTCCTGTGATTCTTAACAGCTTTCACGATTTTTTAATAAGTATAACCCTTTGCTATCATGCTGCGGTTAGCAAATCAGCGATCTTTCATTCAACTAAAGTTTTTTGAACAAAAACTTCGAATACACAAAAACATGTGGATTTGAGAACACCAATTTATGAATTATGCGGATTCAATTTTTCATTTTCAATTCGAGGCGAAACCTAAAACATACCTGATCATTTTCTTTACAATATTCATTAAATATGAAATAAAAGAGTATGTTAATAAATGTTAAACTTTATAAATAGATTTTCAAATTTTTTTCAATTTGTATCTTTTTGGGAAAAAGTGTATCTTTTTGGCAACTAAAATGTATCTTTCTCGAAATTTCACTGGCAACACTGATCTCCACGTAGTACTAGAAACATGTTTTCCCAAAATTACTTTTTTCCTCATATTTAAATATTAACGAAATATTTCATTTTATAATATTAATTTTCACATTAATCGAATGTGTATTGTAAGTCATATTACAAGTTATAAGGGTGCGTACAGAGTGGCCGCTTGTTGCCGAGCCGAGCCGACTGAGGAAAACTAAACAACGAACATATCTTTTTTGGATAGAAGTCAACGTTTTTAATTGTCCAATTTCGTGTTAAGAATTTCAAGTTTTCCATACTCTAACGCGGGCGTTGAAAGAACATTTAGTTCGATGAACTACAGTAAATCCAAAATCGGAAACCGATTATCCATAAACTCTGTTAATTTAATTCTGTACGTTATATGTGGAATTCGTCGACATAATTCATGCTGTAATGGTTACACTCAACCATCTAATGTTTGTAGAGATCGTTCTTTCAATGAAACATAGAAAAAATCAAAATAAATATTACTTTAAAACTGTTTTATGTCTGAATTCAAACTCAGATGATAAAAATCCAAATGATTTGGATGATATTACTTTTTTTTGAAGATAATAATATATGGGCACTTCCAAGATTGTAAACGGGACATTCGCACACGTTTATATTGACAAAACTGTAAAAAACAACCTGATTTTCATTTTTTAAATTAATGATTCTTTTAACTCTCAATTAGCTCTTTAGTTTCCGCAAATTAAATTTTTCGCTTACTGTCGTGGTTTCCGAGATAATTGCAAAAAACCAGTGATTGTAAACGGGACAAAAAATGGAAGTAGGTTTTAAGGGGTAACCGTTTAAACAGTGATTTCTGCGAAACCTGACACAATATTTTATTAAGATTAATTTTAAAATGTTGCGTACTAATGTGCCCTAAAAATGGTTTCGATTTCAAAATAAAATATGAATTACATTTTTTTATATAAATTGTTAAAGAAATTGTAAACGGGACATTGTAAACGGGACAATTTTTCCACCATGATTTAACATTTTTTTATGTTGCTATTTATAATCCTTTATATAAGAAACTTAATAAAAAATGTTTTTCAGATCATAAATATGCCTTAGATTAGAGTATTGTTGTTCCAAATGCATATTTTCTAATATACACAAGTATGTGCTAAAAGCTGTAGTACTTCGTTTACCATTTATCTTTTTTTTCGAATTAATTAATTTATACGCATATATTAAAAAAATATAAGCAATTCTCTAAATAAATCTTGAAAAGAAAAATTTTTTTTCCATTTTTTGTGGTTGACGTTTTTTTGGAAATAGCCATATTCAACATTTTTTCATTTTTCGAATTTATTCTATGAGCTAAATTTCAGTTATGTAATAGTCTGGTAGTGTATAAAGTAATTTCTAGAAAATTGAAGGAATAGAACTAATACAAAAAAGCTTTATAAAATCAAAAGTTATTAACAGATTTTAATCATTTATAGCTTGTTTTGTTTGCAATGTTGTTTTTTATATTACTGCATAAAATTAGAAGCATAGCTGCATTTTTAAATTTTATATGAATTTTTAAAAACAAAAATTCCGAAATTTTAATAAAAAAATTATTTTTTTTTCCAGAAAAAATTATGTTTCTAAAACGAAAAAAACGTTTTACCTTTCTTAAAGTAAATTTTATTGCGGAATTTCGATTTTTTTTAGTTTTTCAATACACTAAAGCGTTTTTGAGTTACGCGAACATATGTTGTGCAACCTCCTTAATTTTCGAAATAACGGTATATCTCGAAAACCAAAGCCAACATAAAGAAAAAAGTTTCAACTTTCTTAAAGTAAACTTTATTGCGGAATTTCGGTTTTTTTTAGTTTTTCAATAAACTAAAGCGTTTTTGAGTTGCGCGAACATATGTTAATCTATCTATACAATATATACAGCCATGTCACAGAGTACAATTCCGTTCAGAAACGGAATTCATTCCGTATTTTGGTTCTTCAGAAAATTACGAAAAAATTTTTCGGAATAAAACCATTTTTGTTTTCATGAACGGTATGAGAGTTATCTGTATCTCTAAGGCCAGAAAACTATCAAAATACACTTTCCATCAACAAACAAATATGTTTTCTTCAATTCCGAACGGAATCATTCCAAACGGAATTGTACTCTGTGACATGGCCCATAATTTCTTAGTATGTCAGGATGTTTGCATGTATGTCCTATTCTTTCCGCAACTTTCTGAAGCCATCTGATGACATAGGAAGCTGAAATTTGGCACACTTGAAGTACTTTCTCTGCGGAAGATCGTAACGAAGCCATATTTTTGATTTTCGGCTTTTCAACTAGTATAACTATAAAGATCTGATAGAAAAGATGTTTTTTTTATAATATGGGGAACTTTGATCATGATTTCTTACACCCAACCTCATATTTTAAGCAGCGACCAGTCTAATGTCTATTCATTATTATAATCTTTAAAAAAGTAGGCATCTGCATTAAAATTGGTTGCGGTTTAGACGTATGTATATAAAATTATTGACGACAATTAGAAAGTTTAATGCTTTTTTTTTAGCAATTTTAAATAGCTTGAGTAAAATATCATCACAAAATTGCATACAATTTTTTCTGGCCATATGAAGCTAAGCTGGAAGAAAGTTTACCGCAATATTTATATCTGCTACGGTTTAAGGTGTATTTAATTATTTTACCAGAGTGGAAATTTCACAGTGTCATTTCTAGTTCTATAAAGCTGTGATGAACCAAGTTTTGTTATGATGGCATTATTTTTTACGTTTTTAGGCGTACTAAACTGTTTTCCGAAAGTAGGGTTTATAGGGGGCCTAGGGTAAATTATGGACCGATCTTCACGAAACTTCACAGTGTCAATTCTAGTCCTATGAAACTGTGACGTACCAAAATTTGTTATGATAGCACTATTTTTTTGTAACAAAATAATCAATTTGTTTTTAGGTGGTGGTTCCATATTTTGATTCATAGCTCTGATCCTACTGAAACGATTTTGCTGGATTTCAATCCCAAACTGCTTGGGATAACTACAAGCAATTTGACAATTTTGAGTTTTTCGAAAGTGAGCGTGTTTTCAACAGACGGACAGACAGACGGACATGGCTAAATCGACTTATTATTACTCAAGGACCCAGAATATATACACTTTATGGGGTCTGAGATGAATAATAAAAAAGTTTCACACGGAATGACAAACTTAGTATACCCTCTTCACAACTGATTGTGGTGGATGTTATAAAAATAAAAGAGAGAAATATCCCAGTAAAAAAAATTGGGTTTTTTGAAGCACTACAGAGAAAAAGCGCATACTCAAGCGCTTCAATTAGAGAGCTCTTATAAAGCAGTAAATGATAACGAATAAAACATACAAAAAAGCTGTTATTTTAGTGCTGACAACGAAGAGGGATTTTAAGCGAAAAAAAAATATATATATTATGGTTTACGAAAGTGATTGAAAAAAGGCATTTAAACAAGTAAAAGCAAAACATTAATGAATATGTTAATATAGTTTGCCCTTAAAAATGCACTCTAGGAGCGCTTTGTTTGCATGTTAAAGAAGCGCTTATTGTCAGCAGAAAATAGTCCTCCAAACCGAGAACACCCCATACAAAAATCAGGCATCCCATCAGCAGGTTTGAAGCGATTTGAGGTATGAGTTTATACAAAAAACCTGCTCCTTTTGGAGCACGTTTTTTACTGGGATGTATGTCTGCTGAAAAATATGTAAAGGAAAACATGGGTATCTATACAAAATTTTGGTAAAAAAAAATTTTTTGCTTTAGTAAAAATAGAAAAAATGTTTATTAAGTATAAAAAATACAACCACACAGATCAGTAAAATCCCAGGAAAAACTTTTTGATTTTTTGTAATAGGTGGTAGTTATTTCATACATTACCTGGTAAGTAGTTGTCATTACAATTGTCATTATTCTGAAAACTTCAATAAGTACTTACTAGTAATGCCCTCAGCAACTACTTATTACTTCTGTTATTTTCACTGCTGAATATTTGCTTACTGGTAACGTACTCAATAACTACTTATTAGGTCTATTAACTAGTGATTTTTTGGCTTCTGGTAAGCTTATTGTAAGTACTTACTATTCAACTTAATAGTAGTTAAATAATAACTAGGTATTTTTTGACTTCTAGTAAGTGTATTTTGTAAGTACTGAATTCTTTGGACAACTCGAACAAAAATAAGTAGTTATTCAGCCGAAAAAAGTAGTGTTTATTTTATCCAACATTATTTGCTAACTTACCAGGTAAGTAAAGTTTTTGCTGGGATGTTTAGAAAGTTTAACTAATTGGCCATATAGGGCCATATAGGGGATTTCGGAGAATTTAAAATTGGTTGCACTGTCTTCTGTGACTGCTGATTTGAGAGCTTCCGCTTGTCTTGAGATAAGTTTGGCTTGATAATTCCTCATGTTAAGACTCAGGTCGGATTGTACAAGCATTTACATTTTGTTTAGTGATAAAGCGCGCTTTTGTGAGGCAGAATTATCGAACTTGGAGTGATAATAATCCTAAAGTTTTTGTCGAAACACTATTACATCCAGAAAAACTCAGTGTTTGGTGAACTTTATGGGCCCGTAAAATCATTGGTTGATATATCTTTACAAATACGATGGTCAGATAGTTTCAGTCGACTTTTTGTTTAAAACGGAGAAAAAATATAAAAGAAAGTTGAATAATATGGATCTAATAGTGGTTTCTTAAATAATTTCTGTAGTTTACTTGGCCCTTAAAACAACATTAAAGTAGCGTTCGAGAACAGACAATATGTACTGAATTTTTGTGTTCTGTACGGCAGAAATATGACCAACACAAACGCTAATAATAATTGTGTAGTAAATACTAGGGTGTTCAGCCGATTAATTCTTGTTCGATTAATCGAACAATTTTAGACGATTAATTGTTCGAATAATTTAAAATTGCCAATTTCGATTAAAAGATTAATCGAAGAATTAATACCGATTAATCATAATAATAATAATAATAATAATAATATACAGTATTTCTGTTAAATGTATAATTTTTTCAAAGTTTTAAGTCGAATAAACAAACCAAATGTATGTGTCCGTTGGAGTTATTGGAATCTAGAGGAAATTATTTGCAGAAGCATAGCAGAGGATGGAATGTCCGTGAAAAGTTTCAAAAAATCCAAAGTTATGTTGACTCTTTTAAAATCTTAGTGCCCGAGAGTAAAGCAACAATTTGGAGCTACATTGACATGTTTTATTTAAAAAAGAATGTTTATTTATTCAAGTACTAATTTTTTCCAAAATAATCGAAAAAAATATCTGAACTTAGAATTATTCGATTAATCGATTAATTTAAAAATTTTATTCGTTTAATCGAATAAATTTAAAATGCCAATTATCGATTAATCGTTTAAACAAACAAAAATAAAACCAGATTATTTAAACACCCTTGTAAATACCTTAAAAAACGTTTCTCTGTTTGTGATCTTTGTACACAACAAGAATACTGTACTAACAAAGCAGCCACACGATCAAGTTTTGCCTTTCAATTCCTTTCAATTTGCAATACACTCTCACTTTTTTACTAAGCCACCCACACTTTTTTTATAAATTGAGTGCAGCCTACGTCACAGCTTTCAATTTATGTAAATTTTGACAAGCAGTATATGTCAAAGACTATCAAGAACAACTTGATCGTGTGGCTGCAAGGTTAACCAACAAAACATTTTTAGAAAAACAAAACATTGCTTGTGTAATCAACCAAGTAACAACAACAATACTAGTGGTTAGTTTGTTGGTTAACGTGGTAGAACGCCAAAACTAGGCGTTGTAAGTGTAGTCGACAGCGACTCCGTTTTGACACCACACAACTCTGCAAGAGTAGTAACCCCGAATCAAACGTGACACAAGGGCAATACTGAGGTGGCTAAAGACAGCCCGTTGCGTTAAGATAATTGACCAAATTGCTGAATTTCACCCTCGAAATCTCGGAGAGTCCTTGTAGGTAATTTCCGAATAATTCATGTATTAAAGGTTGTGTACTAATGCACAAACTCTGAAAAAAGGATATCGTTTCTGGGTGTGTGTACCATACGCTAAATAATGTTTGGCTTATTTTCTCCGATAAAATTTTTTAAAAAAGATATGGTTCACAACAAAATTTAATTAAATTAAGACAAGAACCTAAAAAGCTGGCTTTCAGCATCAAAACTGTCGGGTATTTATAAAACACTCTTTCCCTGTAAAATTCTTTATTGTTTTTTTTTTAATTTTAAAGAAATTTGTTTAGCAAATTTCGAACAATTTTATTTAATATTAATTTTCCTAAATGATTTACGAGAGTTTGAAAAGAAAAAAAAAATTCGATTTGTTTGTAAGTTTAGAACAAAATTTATTATTGCAAATTAATTTCCTACAAAGAAATTAAATTTTATTGTTACCTTAAAAATCCTTAAAAAATCGATTAGTTTCAATAACTTCCAAAGAAAAAACAAAGAAAACTTGTAAAAACAAGAAAACAATTATGTAAATAAAAACATTTTAAAAAAGAATAAAGTTAAATAACCTTGAAATTAGTTCAAGAAAATGTAGTGCAGGGAAATATAAAAAACAAGTCCCAAAAGGTAAAAAAAAAACACCGCAGAGATGAATTAATTCTAAACAAAATGTTAGTTGCTGCTACAACTAAACGACAGATACTCAGTCCTGGTTGTGGTGGTAAACGAACAAGAAGTTCTCATGCCAGGCTTCATTAACTACTATGAACTAGACTCAACTTCAAGTATATTGGGGCAATTGAATAAATTTAATGTTAAATTTCCTTTTCATTATATTTTTTTATTGTTTATTTTTTTTCATTCACTGGCAAGAGGAAAGGGAAATGGCAAGTAAACGGGACTAACTACTTTGTAGTTGACTATCTGATTTACACATTTGAGTTTCAATTACCCAGAAACGATTGAATTGCGTTGAGGATTCAAACAATGACCTTAAATTATAGTATTTGTAGTAAAAAGAGAAAAATCGAAAATATGCATAAAAGGAGGAATCTATGAATAAAATATTAGAAGGGAATAAATAAAAGATAAAGGTGATATGAATGATAATTTAATAGAATAACTTTTTGAAAGCTTTGAAAACTCATGAAATCAAAATTTCAAAAAAATTTTATAATAGAAAATAAGTGTGCACTTTACCTTAAATAGTAATTACGCGTGAAATTGAGCATGATTTCAATATAAAAATTGCTTGCCTTATTAAAATTCGCGATTTTTCAGGCTCTTACAAACTTTCTTAAGAAACAATTGAATTTTATCCTTGTGTTTCATTCAAATAGGAATTTTTTATCCAATATTTTGTAAGTGTGCGTGATTGTGAGGCTTTGGAAAAGATTCGTGAGTGAGCGTGCATGATAGCAAACATTTTGTAATCTTAAGAATGTAAGAATTTCATGTGCTTAAACTTGCGTAATTCTATTTCTTTCGATCAGGCGCGTGCATGCTCGTTAGTCCAAAACCAATCACGCGCACAGCCCAAGTTTTGTAAAGTGATGTTGAATCCCAATTTTCTTAAATGTTTCTTAACGGGTTGAAATTATTGCACGCAATTAAAAATATAATTTTTTTTTTGTTTTTTACCTTAATTTTCTTTAAATAATACCACTATCTATATACATATGTATATAAAAATGAAAAATGTTTGTATGTTTGTTTGTGTGTTTGTATGTTGGCCTTTAGACTCCTAAACTACTGAACCGATTTTCCTTTTTACTGTAGCAAAGGGCTGCCAGATGTTTGAACCTATCAACCAGGACACATGGAAAAATGGATAGAAAATTATACCAACAGAAATGTTTTTTTTAATACATATGTATGTAGTATATCGCATCCTAAATACTAAAGGGTCACAACTCAAAATTTTTCAAAAATTACTTTTTTTCATAAATTAATTATCATAAGCAAACTTTCTTCAAATTGGACTTTTTTAATAAGGAAACTAATTTTTTTTTAAATATTAGCACCATTTTTACATAAACAGTTTTTTTGGTCTCCTGAAAATTTAAGAATTTTGAGTTGTTACCTTTTACTTTTTAGGGTGCGATATGTAAAAACCATCCAGTTTTTATTTTTAAATCCAACAATATATAGAAAAAAAATTAACGTGTACATCATGTACATAAAAACCATGAAAAATAATAAAAAGTTGAGCTTAAAATGTTCTAAACTAAAATAATTTTCAGAAGATTGCACTTTTCTAGAACTGCATTTCGGTCTTTGATATAGTTATAAAACAGGCAGCATGTCATATTAAAATCAAACTTACATTGAATAATACTCTCCAGTGATTCAGTATTTAACGAGTTTCTTTCTTTAGTCCATTGAGCAGACTAGGTACTCAACTTGAAAAAAATCAAACTCTTTTAATTTTTCTCAACCAACTGGACAACTGTCAAACTAATCAATTGAAAAAGCCATACACGCTTTGATTTGGACAACGACCGACTCAGTTTACAATTCAATTGAAGCGTGTATGGGCGCCTTAGAGAAAGCAATTTGTTATCGGTTTTCGATTACTTATAAAAGTTGTTTACACGGTATAACTTTTTACAGCCACTAGTTGAAACAAAATATGAAAGAGGATTGACTATCATCTAATATTATTGAAAGCTTTTACCAGCTTTACATCAGAAAACAGTTGAATTTAATTAAAGTTCTTTATACAATTACCTTATGTTAGCAGTGTTATAACCAAAATCTTAACCTTTATTAACAACTAAAGCAAAAAACTAATTTGTTTGTCTTGACCTGTAGAAAAAACCAGGACAATTTAATAGTGGACCAGGACACCAGGACAAGTAGTCTAAAACCAGGACAATCCTGGAAAACCAGGACGTATGGCAGGCCTACTGTAGCATCACGTGAGCCCTAAAAATAAAATAGGCTACTTATTTTTTCGATAGGGGCAGGGGAATTGGTACCCCATTGAATGCCAATATTAAATTTCTTAAGAGCCGCTTCACGCATTTTGTTGAACTTTTGGTAGTTTAATCTTCTGAGCCCCAATATTGAAATAAAGTAGCAGCGGGGGAAGTGGTTTCCCTCATAGGACGCCAATGTTTAATATCGCATATCTTAAGAACTGTTATAGTGAGAATGCTCAAACTTTGTAGAAGTCACTCTTATGGTATACTACACTATTGAAAATAAAAATAAAGCGGGTAGGCGCAGGGGGGGAAATACCTCTCATAGGATGCATACATTAAATATCGCTCAACTGAAGAACTATTAAAGGGAGAGTCTTCAAACGTGGTTAAAGCTACTATTATAGCAAACTTTAAATTTCAGCATAGTAATGGGCGGGGTGGACAGATGAGGAGCAGTACCCCTTATAGATAGAAATATTAATAAGAGCCGCTGCAAGCAATTTGTTGAACTTTTGGTAGTAGGATCTTCTGAGTCCCAAAATTGAAACAAAATAGCAGCGGGGGAAGTGGTTCCCCCATTGGACGTCAATGTTTAATATCGCATATCTTGAGAACTGCTATAGTGAGAATGTTCAAACTTTGTAGAAGTCACTCTTATGGTATACTACACTACTGAAAATAAAACTAAAGCGGGCATGCGCAGGGGTGGAAATACCTCCCATAGGATGCATATATTAAATATCGCTCAACTGAAGAACTATTAAAGGGAGAGTCTTCAAACGTGGTTAAACCTACTATTATGGTAAACTTTAAATTTCAACATAGTAATGGGCGGGGTGGACAGAGGAGGAGCAGTACCCCTCATAGATAGAAATATCAATAAGAGCCGCTGCAAGCAATTTGTTGAACTTTTGGTAGTAATATCTTCTGAGCCCCAAAATTGAAACAAAATAGCAGCGGGGGAAGTGTTACCCCCCATAGGATGCCAATGTTTAATATCGGATATCTTAGAAACTGTTATAGTGAGAATATTCAAACTTTGTAGAAGTCACACTTATGGTATACTACACTTTTGAAAATAAAAATAAAGCGGGAAGGCGCAGGGGAAAAAACATTCCATAGGATGCATGTATTAAATATCTATCAACTGAAGAAGTGGTTAAAGCAGTGTAGCGAAGCGCACCGGGTTAAGCTATATAAACATATAATCAAATGGGATTTTGGGTATTTTTTGTATTGTTCAATAGGCGTGGAGTCTTCTACATTAAGCATAAATAATCAAAATTGTTGATATCGCTGATATTTCATTAAAAAAATGGCTACCAGACAGAAAACTTAATTTAATGGGATTTTGGGAATTTATTAGAGATTATTGCTGAGTTTAAACTATTTGCATAAAATTGTGTTACTTTGACTTTTCTTAATAAAAAAAAATAGAGTTTCTGGAATTTGGGAAATCATACTTATATAATTGAAAAATATTTTTTATGTTAAATTAAAATGAAATGAAAATCTGAAAAAATCCAAAGAAAAAATAAAGTTGTAGGATTTGGGGAAACGCTTTGAAGCTAAAGGCTTTGCATTGTTTTGGAAATATTTAAAAAAAATTTGTTTCTTATTTCTATCATTTCTTATTTGATATTTGTTAGGTAGATGCTTTCATCTTCCTTCTGCCTAAGACACCTCAATTCTTCTTCTTTTTGGCAAACCTGGAGCCTAATTCTGGCAGTCGGGATCGAGTACTTTCTCGATTCGAAACCAATTTTATTTCTAATTCTTTCGTCAATACCGAACGAATCGAAATTAATTTTTCAGTGTTGTGAAAATCACATTAATGCTTTACAACACTGAAAAAATAATTCCGATTCGTTCAGTATTGACTGAAATAATTCGATATTAAGTTGCTTTCGAATCGAGAAAGAAGTCGATCACGACTGCCAGAATCAGGCCCCTGATTAATTATTTCGAGTCAAATTAACACTGATCAATACAATTGCTAATGTCAACACGATTTCCTAATTTTAAAACATTTGATTTCAGCAAAGTAAAACAATCGGATTCACAACCCTCCATTTTATTGAGTATACCAAAAACTGGGCAGGGATTTTGAAAAAGGTCTCTAGACGAATTGACATTAAAAACATTCGACAAATGGCAACTTGGAAAATTAGCAAAAAAAAAATGTTTAAGACTATATGTTATTTCTTGTTGGCGTTAATGTTTTTATACTGTTTGTTATCTGTACTAGAATATACATAAGACCCTCGAAACCCAAGTGCACTTGTCGTATTGAGCATTGTAAAGGTTTTAAAAAGTCCTGTTAATAAAGTTAATACGGGTTTAACGTATTTATATACGTTATATACGTAGTTTTGTATAATATAATTATGGTTTTCGAATAAAACGTTACACATTGTTTCAATATCGTTAAAAGCTAATTTACACTACCCTACAAGTCCTACGTATTCAAAAATACTTTGTGAGATAGAAATCTTAAGGGTTTTGTTGCGACTGTCAAAAAATCTAATTTAACATAACAGTTTGTGTTCACACCATTACACAAAGTTTTAACACTCACACATGAAATAAAATGCAACCCTGATCCAATGAAAAGTACTATTGCTAAGAAATTTTTTAAAAAAACGATGAAGCCGTATGGGATGTCAAACTTTTTTTCATAATTCTTGTCATTTTCATTCCACATGTATTCACACTATCAGACTTTTACATATTACTTAAGTTTTTGTTATGTATTAATACAAAGTATAATAGTGTAAACTAGCCTTAAGTAGTTCAAACAGAACGTCTGTATTAGAATTTGTGGTTAAGAAATGTACCATATCCTTAACGAAGCCACTATATAAACATTGTTCTGATCTCGGAGCAACTTTTTCCCTGAGCTTTGTATTCCTATAATTATTTTAGATTCGTACAATCAAAAGAAAAATCGGTACCAATAATGCGGTTAGTACGGATTTTCTTGAATCAAGTACAGAAAGATTAATTTAAGTACGGATTATAAAAGTGCGAAACACATAACTAATCCATATTTAATCCCGAATTCGTAATTGAAATAATCGGAAAATGAGGTCGATTTAAGTAAAACTATGATTGAATTAATCTCAAAATGCTCTTGATTCAAGAATAATAAAGTTGATTTAATACCAAAATTTAATGTATTTAACTAAATGGGAACTTTTTCTTTTACCTTTTAAGCATAAAAATAATGTTTGTTTTTCTTCTTGTTCTGTTGTTGTTGCTGTTGTTGTTCTTACACTAAGGAAGCATATCGTCCTTTGCCTACTTGTGGTTTGTTGTTGTAGTTTCTACCACTTCGACCAGGGCTGTCAGATATGGCGATTTCTCGCCAAACGTGGCGATTTTGAAACGTGTTTGGCGGTGGGATTTTCCATTTGGCGACTGGCGACTTTTTTTTTGGCGATTAACTTGGATATTTTTCCCATTTTTATTATTACAGCGATTTTTTTTAACAGTTTGTCATTTTCTGCTAACTTTTTTCATACGTTTCCCAAAAATTGTGTGAATGTTAGTGAAAAAGTGTAAGTGTATTGAGTTTTTGAACTTGCACTTCCCTGGCAATAATATTGGACCACCTATTGCAAGCATGGACCATGCCATTTTTTAGTCCTTTTTGTGGATTTTTACTGAAGAAATGATTTTAAGTACAATTATTTTATAAAATCTATCTGTTTGAGTTAACATTGTTGAAGTTCTTAAAAACAATGTTTTAAAGCTTATTTGAACATTTTTGGGACTTGGAAGTCTTATTGTATTTTTGGAAACGAATTTTTTTGTTGAATGTTGTAAAAACTCAATATATTGAAAAAAAATGTTTGTTCTGACCCACGATGTCGATCGACATCTTATCGTTCTCATAACCGCCCACTAAGTATCGACCAGTCGGTCGACAGGTTTTACGTTTCTAACGTAATCTACTCATTAATTGTAAAATAAAAATTAAACTTTGTGCTACAAACAAAGTAAGTAGCAAGAAAGCACTTAACAAAAAAAGCCCAAACAGCTACAGCTAGAGACTTGAACTTTGAAACACAGGTTCTTCTTTTCATGAGCAAATCCACAAAGAAGGGATTTTTTTAAATTAGAATTTCGAAGGGGAAAAATGGTAAAAGCGTGTTAATTCGCTTACCTCATTTCTCTCAAACTAAAAGAGATAAAATAAAATAAAAAAACATTTACCGTTGTTCAATAAAAAAAAATAAGCGGACCCAACAAAATGCTTCTTTGTTCGCTTAATTTTTCTAAGTGGACCGCAAGTTTTTATGGAAACAGTTATGTTATCGTTCATTTGCATTGTCGATCGTCTTGTCGTATGCAAATTAGCTGTTTGTCGTTGAAAATGCAAACAAACGATAGCGGACGACATCGTGAGCCAGGCTGTTTGTTACTACTAAGAATTATTAAAAAACATCACTTCCTGGCTAATTTTTTTTAGTTAAAGGTGATTTTGGGTATTTTTTTAATTTACTAAGGAGTCGGTATTTTTTAAAGTTCATATTTTGGTTTTTACAATTTTTTCTTTTTTTTTTTTAATACGAAAGAAAAAATTAATTTTCACATTTATTTTTTTTTTGGGAATGTATAAATTAATTATTGGTAAGAAAGTATTACAAATGTCTGTCTTGCTAGCAAAACAAGCGAAAAATTCCAACTACGCATTTATCCACATTAAAAATAAAATCCCTTTGTACTAAATATACTATTTTACTGCATTTTTATGACACCAGCCGTATTTAGAAATTTATCTGCAAGACTTTACAACACTTACATGTTAAATCCTGGCAATAAAAGTGAAACATATAAAAGTTTAAATTTAGTTTAAGTGATAAAAGCAAGCGATGCAAACTAAAGCTTATTTTTAATTTAAGTTTTCGTACATTTTATCTAAAGCCGTACATTTAATGTTAGGCCTGGAACTCTGTTTAAATTTGTGAAAAATTTTGAGCAACTTTTATTATTTGATTAATAAAATTTGACATGTAACAAATGTTACTTAATTCGCGAATTTGTCATTCTTATTTCTTTAAAGTATGCAACATTGTTTAGCATTTACCAGTTTAGATCGTATTAAATATCCCCAAATATGAATTTCCATGCAAAGGTTAAAGAACGATGGAAAAATCAATTATAGTTGTTTCAAATATATTTTATAAATTCTATTTTTGGAGTGTACTCAAATAAATCTTATTAATTATAATTTTTAATTGTTCACTCAAAAGGGAGATGCTTATTTCTACTTTTCTCTCAACAAACCAGCTCCATTATTGACCATAAACGTTTTATATTTGCTTTATCCACACTTAATTTCGTTCTCATTGTTTTTTTTTTTTATTTGTTTTTCTTCGCTAACTTTTTAAACTCTTTCCGGCTCACAGTGCAAGCGGTGATGCCAGAAGTGCAGATTTATCTGCATTTTGCAGATTTTATCCCCAAAATTGTCAAAATGCAGTTTTGAATATTTTTGGTTTAAAATTGCAGATTTTTTAGCTCGGTGGAAACTTCTATACATTGTAACTTATGTTTGTACTTTTTCCACTTCTTGCATTGATAAACGAAATACATCAACCATTCATAGAAGAATCGTTTGTAAATAGATTTTTTAACAGGAATTTTATTCACAAAATATTTCTTAAAAATTCGCATTATCTTGATTTTACACGATATAATATGCATTTGTACTAGGGTTTCTAATTTCTCGGACTTTTTCTATTCCCGGGAAACGAAACAAAAAAAATCTTATTCCCGGGAATCCCGGGATTCTTTGAATAAAGCAATGATTTTATTAAATGAGTTCAAGACAAAAGTTTTAACTTTTTTAAAAGAATATACACACACACAACAGTCTAAAAAAATTTGCTTTATTAATTCCACAGAAAACCTAAACAAAACCAAATAAATTGTTACATTCATATAGGGTAGCCAGATTTTGAATTCGGAAAAACAGTACATTGGTTATGAAAAAACAGTACATTCAAGAAAAAAACAGTACATTTTTTGCACACCATAACTAAATACTTACAACTCTTGAACACCAATAATATAATGAAATAGACTTCAAACATCAACATCAAAGGAAAGATTTACATTTAATGATATTTTATATACAAAATCACACCATTTGCGTTCATAAAGCATACACCACAAACGAAGCATTTGGCCATTGTATCATTTTCCAATGTATAATGTTTAAATATCTTAGTTTATATTTAACTTAAAAAACTTATTCATTGATTGGGTTAGTAGAATTTTCTTAAAACATATTGGTATTTAAAGGAATTATCACCACACACATATTGTCGAACTATCGCATAAATTTCAAAAAATATTTGTTTCTTTCTTTAATTTAAACGGTAGTCATATGTCTTAAAATAAAAACACGAAAATATATGAAGGATGTGAGCAACTCCTTATTTAATCTGTGTATTTTTGACAAAACAATAGACGCAGTACAAAAATTCTAATTATTTTCCAACTTTATTGTTTGCAATACAACAATTTCTTTAAACTAAATATTGTAAAATAAACCCAACAAAATTAGGGTCATCGCCACCAGCCTCAACACTTGCACCGCGCAATGAAAGTAGACTACTAGTAGAGCAAATCTGCAAAAAGGTTTTGAAAAATTAGTTCGGGCTCCTGAAATATGGGCAACTAAAGTTTTTAAATTTTTTGAAAAGGCGTTTGGTATAAGACAAAATAAATATACTAAATGTACTTCTGAGCTAAAAAATAATTGTAGATGTCTTCAGTAGAATCGTATTGCGATTCTTTTTTTAAAAATTTAGTAACCCTCTAACTCTCATTTTAAGGGGTAATTTTTGCCCTTTTTCCCAACTCTTAAAAAAAAGGATACTAAAACGGCACTTATAAGAGTTAAAATGCTCTACCAATATTTTCTGCATCAAATTTCACTAGGGTTCTCTAAGACCAAAAATTATCCAATGCAAGTAAAACGGGGTTTCGAAATTCCGGGCCTTGATTTTTTTTAATTTTTCGAAAACCCGTTTTACATACATTGCACGCTTTTTTGGTCTTGGAAGACCGCTTGTGAAATTTGATGAAGAAAATATTCATAGAATATTTTAACCCTCTAACGTACCGTTTTAGCGTAGAAGTTAAAAAAATTACAAAAATTACCCCTTAAAATGAGTGTTGGAGGGTTAATATATTCTTTGAAAAGAACTACCATACAATTCTACTGA
The DNA here is from genome assembly GCA_930367215.1 of Pollenia angustigena. Taxonomy (NCBI): domain Eukaryota; kingdom Metazoa; phylum Arthropoda; class Insecta; order Diptera; family Polleniidae; genus Pollenia; species Pollenia angustigena. The sequence goes on along the minus strand of OV884058.1, from coordinate 215,507,728 downwards.
AGACATCTGAAATAGTCTTTTAGGTCAGAAGTACATTTAGTATATTTTTTTGACTTGTACCAAACGCCCTTTCAAGAAATTCAAAAATTTCAATGCCCGAAATTTCGAGAATTCTTTTAACCCTAATAAGTGCCTTCTTGTATACTTTTGCTTAAGAGTTGGGGAAAAGGGCAAAAATTACCCCTCAAAATGAGCGTTAGAGAGTAAATAAATTCTAAGATAAGGATATTATGACAATATGGCTTGATAGCATGCCGTTAAAAATTCTAAAATGTGTTTTATTTAAAAACGATTTTTCTTAATATCTGTGTTTTTTGGACACTAAACTTAAAAATCAGTACAGAAAACAGTACAAAGTGTAAAAAACAGTACATTTGCGTACTGTTTTGGGTGTTGTGCATAAAACAGTACAATTGACAAAAATCAGTACATGTACTGTTAAAAACAGTACGTCTGGCAACCCTACATTCATATCATATATCATACATATACATCAGACTGGTCGCAATTTTTTTTTTTTTTTTTAATTTAATTGTTTGCGCTGCTTAAAATATGAGGTTTGGTGTAAGAAATCCTGATCTAATTTTTCAGGTGCCTAGTCGTGCCGGGTGGGGCCCAAAGTTCCCCATATTATAAAAAAAAAACATCTTTTCTATCAGATCTTTATAGTTATACTAGTTGAAAAGACGAAAATAAAAAATATGGCTTCGTTACGATCTTCCGCAGAGAAAGTACTTCAAGTGTGCCAAATTTCAGCTTCCTATGTCATCAGATGGCTTCAGAAAGTTGCGGAAAGAATAGGACATACATGCAAACATCCTGACATACTAAAAAATTATATATTAAGGATGTTGCACAACATATATTCGCGTAACTCAAAAACGCTTTAGTTTATTGAAAAACTAAAAAAAAAACCGAAATTCCGCAATAAAATTTACTTTAAGAAAGTTGAAACTTTTTTCTTTATGTTGGCTTTGGTTTTCGAGATATACCGTTATTTCGAAAATTAGGGATGTTGCACAACATATGTTCACGTAACTCAAAAACGCTTTAGTTTATTGAAAAACAAAAAAAAACCGAAATTCCGCAATAAAATTTACGTTAAGAAAGTTGAAACTTTTTTCTTTATATTGGCTTTGGTTTTCGAGATATACCGTTATTTCGAAAATTAGGGACGTTGCACAACATATATTCGCGTAACTCAAAAACGCTTTAGTTTATTGAAAAACAAAAAAAAAAACGAAATTCCGCAATAAAATTTACTTTAAGAAAGCTAAAACGATTTTCATATATTCGCAGTCGTTTTAGAAACATAATTTTTTTTCTGGAAAAAAAAAAATTATTTTTTTATTAAAATTTCGGAATTTTTGTTTTTAAAAATTCATAAAAAATTGAAAAATGGATCTAAGCTTCTTATTTTATAGAGTCATATAAAAAACAATATTGCAAACAAAACAAGCTATAAATGATTAAAATCTGTTCACAACTTTTGATTTTATGTATTCAAGATGAGTCAGATAAGCAGTACCTACTCCAAGTTGTTGAGCACTATCGTCATTTATATCCGTCCCACAACAAATCTTCTCTTTTAAATTTTTCAACTTAATAAAATTAATCAAATAAATTTACACTTTTTTTTGAAATTTCGAAATTTTCATTAAAAAAATTATTGTAGAAGCATAGCTGCATTTTCCAATTTTAAATGAATTTGTATGAGAGCCCCCCTAAAAAGTAAAGGTAAAGGGCAAAAATGTCTCGTGAAAATGTTTAGGACAAAAAACTAATTGAGGTCGGTCATACATTCTATTCCCCTAGGTCTGACTCCTTGGCAGTTATGGAGCTTTTTCTTCAATATATTTCTAGTCTGTAGTTAAAATTTTGAATGGGAGCCCCTTAATGAATGGAGATAGCAGGTAGGTATTTTAGAAATAAATGATGGAGATGAAAAATAAAGTGGAGTTGGTCATACATTTGACCCTTCTTGAGGCATCCTAGGCACTACACGAGCCAAATATAAGAATTTCAATTATACAAATATGGCGGTTTAATAAAATTCTTAAATTAATTAAAATTTTTCGTCTTTTGTGAATACATAAAATCAAAAGTTGTGAACAGATTTTAATCATTAATAGCTTGTTTTGTTTGCAATATTGTTTTTTATATGACTCTATAAAGTTAGAAGCATAGCTCCATTTTTCAATTTTTTACGAATTTTTAAAAACAAAAATTCCGAAATTTTAATAAAAAAATTATTTTTTTTTCCAGAAAAAAAATTATGTTTCTAAAACGACTGCGCATATAAGAAAAACGTTTTACCTTTCTTAAAGTAAATTTTATTGCGGAATTTCGGGTTTTTTTAGATTTTCAATAAGCTAAAGCGTTTTTGAGTTACGCGAACATATGTTGTGCAACCTCCTTAATTTTCGAAATAACGGTATATCTCGAAAACCAAAGCCAATATGAAGAAAAAAGTTTTAACTTTCTTAAAGTAAATTTTATTGCCGAATTTCGGTTTTTTTTAGTTTTTCAATAAACTAAAGCGTTTTTGAGTTACGCGAATATATGTTGTGCAACCTCCTTAATATATAATTTCTTAGTATGTCAGGATGTTTGCATGTATGTCCTATTATTTCCGCAACTTTTTGAAGCCATCTGATGACATAGGAAGCTGAAATTTGGCACACTTAAAGTACTTTCTCTGCGGAAGACCGTAACGAAGCCATATTTTTGATTTTAGGCTTTACAACTAGTATAACTATAAAGATCTGATAGAAAAGATGTTTTTTTTATAATATGGGGAACTTTGGGCCCCACCCGGCACGGCTAGGCACCGTCGGATTGACCTGAAAAATTAGATCAGGATTTCTTACACCAAACCTCATATTTTAAGAAGTGCAAACAATTAAATTAAAAAAAAAAAAATCCCATTCAAGATGTGACCAGTCTAATATACATATGTATACGAATTGTTAAAACTTATTGATATTTAGTAGTTATTATTCATAGCAAATTGTTAAAATTAATTTTATTTTAAGCCAAAAATTTTAAGTATTATTAAAGCACTTAAAAGCTCATCAGAGATTCTATTTCTAATCCTTGTTGAAATGTATAATACCTGCTACCGAAAACGTGCTCTCGCTTTCTATAGACGTTGGTTTTATAGTAAGAAGCGCATTATACAAAGATTTATAAATTTGTTAGCCTGTTACCCGTGACTTCATAGAGTTTAAATTCTTTTTTTAAGATATTTGCAGGCTTTTGTATTTTTTTACATTAATTTTTTTAGAATTTGTAGATGGTTCATCATCTGGTGTTGGTGATGGTGTATCGTGTACATTTTCATTTTCAACAGTGAGTGATGACGAAAAACATTGTGTGGATAAAAAAAGAACTTCGTTCAAAAATTATTCCAACAAAAAAAACTGTGTCTCAAAGCCAGCCGGCGGCTCTGCTCTGCTTTCATATTCTCATACAGTGCTTACTTGTGTGTGCAAAAACTTTTTTTTTTTATTTTGAAATTTAGTATATGAATTTCAGTAAACTTATTGTTTGATTCAGTTAAATTATTTGTTTGAAAAAATCAGTGTTTTTTTTCTCAATAAACAAAATGCAAATAAATTGTTTGAATATGCGAATTTGTTTATAGGACCGATTTCAGACAAAAAATTGTTTGATTCTACAAATTTTTTGTTTGAATTTGAAAAATAAGTTTTTCTGTGTTCCATCCGAAGTTGGGCCCTATGCTCCTTATAGGAGCTAAAGGAACCAATATATATAGATATAGTTATAATTGCATACAGCAGATACGTATGTATGTACATGTGGTTGTCGGGGTTGGAGTTCGAGTCAGTACCGGACTTCATCTGTCGGAGTCGGAGTCAGATTTTTTTTTTTTTTTTTTTTGTTTTGAAGATTCCACGGCCCTGCTTGAAGGAGAGTTCAACTCTATCGACGTAATTTCATTAATATTTGGCACATTCAAAAGAAAGATAAAGCCTTTTATTTTTTTTTTTTCATTCGAATGGGCGATTCCCGCCAGAGACTTTGGTTTATTTCCTGCAGACAAGCCAAGAGCTTCGCGGGGATTATCTTAGGGAATTGAAAAAAATGGTAAGGAGATCCTTTCGATTTTTTTGACTGTTAGCTTATTTCAAGGAAAGGAGCTATTGCTGGGCCGACCCCTTTTGTTTTCACCTGATCGTATTTTGCAAGGGGAACAAGCCAAAACATTACACAGAAAAAATGAAAAACCAACTTCAATTAACGTATTTGTTAGAAATTTGTACTGAAATGATTTGATTGCAGATTAATCAATCACTTATTGCAAGGGTTGAGTTTAATTATTGAGCTAATCTATTATAAGAAGATATTGATTATAATTACTCACAACAAGTATGATATTTTGTTGGAAAAGTTGAAACTTTATGGTATTTGTGGTGGAGAAATGTCTCTTTTAAGAAGTTATTTAATGAAACGCAAACAATTTGTTCAGATTAAAAGCCATAAAAGTTCACTTGGTGCAGTTGAACATGGTGTGCCACAGGGAAGTGTACTTGGTCCATTATTGTTTACCATTTACCTTAATGATATAAGAAATCTTCAACTTTCTGGAAAACTCTTTATTTATGCGGATGATATTTGCTTATTCTACCCCTACAAATACGAAACAGTTGCCAAGGTTTACATGGAACGGGATGCGTCGTTGCTAACTGAATTTGCAAGAATTAACAAACTAGTTTTGAATTCAACTAAAACTCGAATAATGAGATTTAAGCCTTACCTCACGTCTCCATGCGCTTTCGATTAGAATTTGAGGTTGAGAAAGAAAAATAGGGTTAGACTTTCTTTCACTAGGGACTTGTCACGAATTTCTTACCTTTTGTAGGTATTTATTAGGTATCTAATATAAATGATGATAAACAAATTCAATTTTTTTTAAGCATCATTTAAGTGTTCAATATAGATTGAACAGTACTATTAATTAGATTCTGTACTGTTTTTTCGCCAGCAAACAAATTGATCATAGCAATTAACACGTTGGTAATTTTGAGCTTCTCTTGCTGTTCAGTTTCAATCAATAGGTTTAATTGAAATGTGACCACCAGCAAAAGAGGCTAAATAAAACGTAAACACAAGTTAAAATATTTTTTTTCAATCAACACAGTCAATTGAAACAATTAAAAAATTGTTTGAAAATTTTAAATATTTTAAAGTTTGTGTGTAGGTTTTCATATTTGCAAATATACACACAAGCATTATAATTTTTGTTTTCAATTAAGGGAAATTAATTGGAACAATTAAAAAAATTGTTTGAAACAGCATTATTGAATTAATTGAAAAAATTTTGGTTTAAATTTTTTCTGTGTATGAAACTAGCCAAGATTACCGCGAGGTCCAAAATGTGGTAAAATAAGCAAAAGTACAATTTTCGGCTTTTGGCGTTTATATAATTATGACCTAATTATCCATCATATGCATGTTATAGTCTTCCACAACTTTTGGATTAGGTATATTAATATTTTGCTTTGGTCGTTTATTATACCGACTTTTACTGCTTACAAGTTGAGAGCCAATATACATATCGTCAGCTCGTTATTGGTTTGACGCATATCATGATAATTTTGTCATGATATGTTGGTAATTTTACCATGATATGCGCCAAACCAATATTGAGCTTACGATATGTAGATGGTTACCACCTTGTTGTCTTTTCACACCGCCTCTCTAAGATCAACGTTCCCCCAAAAATCTTAAGTTTTCTAACATCCCTCTTATCCTGAACCGACAATTGGGCAATCTGTTGTGTTGAATGGTTCCAACGCAACGGAAACCTTGATTTGCGAAATAATTTGCTAGCGGCAAGGAGCTGTTAAAGTTATCGAGAAACACAAATTATTATTTTTCATTTGCAGTAACCGTAAAACGACATTTTTCGTTACTCCTTACTCTGGCCAGACCGAAGTATACCTCGAAACGGTATGCATGTCCGTTGAAAAATTGACTCTTTTATGTGAAATACAGCTGTTAGTCTATATAAAGGCGTCAATCAATGGCTATAGATTAAAATGCATCATTTAGATGGTCTATTACAAGTCGTATCTTGTGTAAGCGATCGTTATTTTGCATACTGATTTTGCATGCTGATGTATTTCTACATCACATTCAAAACAAAGTTTTTAATGCACAAAATCATCAGAATGTAAACATATACAAATAATATTCATTTTACTACCTTTTCCTTTCCAAAAATAATTTTTCTGATTTATTTTATGTTATTTTTATATAAAAAATCACACTTTTTAACGCACACCAAAATGAGTTGTTCCGATTAATATCGTTACACATATTAAAATAAACTTTTTGAGCTTCAAGTTGCACAGGATAACGGTAAATAAGTTCTCGGGAATTAAAAATGTAAAAAAAAAACTTTGCAAATGTTGCCACATCAAGAGATATGAAGGTTTAAACATATCGATACTTTCCCGTAAGAATGTATTAAGCGACACTTTTTTCGAAAATGACTTTTTGATGTGGAACTATACTAGAAGTTAGGCGCCACATTTTGGCCTGGGTTTCGCTGCCCTATCATGGCTGCATAGGAAACTAGAGTGAAAATAAAATTGTACCAACCGTCAAGTTTTCTCACTGGAATAATGTTGTACCCTGTAATTTGTATTATCCGCCAAAGAAATTATGCTAAGCCACATTTTTAAATATGTTTTGTATTCTGAAAATCGCTTTCCAAATATGTTTCTTTCAATAAAATCCGAAAAATAAATAACTAAATGAGACGTTTTTTTTCGTTTCCTACACAATTTTAGAAATGTCGTTTAATACATTCTTACAGGAAGGTATCGATATGATGTAGATCTACATCACAATGCATTTAAGGGTTAAAAAATTATTATAATAATTTCAATCAGATGTAAGAGGGAGTTTACACGGAGTCTTTTCAGACATGTCTGTTTTTGACATTCTCTTTAGAACAAGCTTCCAAAAACCTATTGTCTTTTCACGATGTCTTTCCAAACATGTCTGTTTTCATGTATAATAGTCTAATATACATATACATACAAATTAAAAACATGGAAATTCATAAAAGAAACATGAAAACTCATTTTATGTCTGTTTGGCAACCCCTCTTTCTTCTCTACCCCGATCGCCTACAAACAAAACAAACGTGTTTGTTAGACATGTCTGAATAGACACCGTGTAAACTCCCTCTAAGTATTTATATGTTAATACGTATATTATTTCTAACAGTTCTAGTTCAATTCTAGTTTAGTTCTAGTTCAATTCTATTTCAATTATAGTTCTTTTTTGTTGTAGTTCAAATTCAGTTCTAGTGTAGTTCTGGTAAAGTTCTAATTCAGTTCTAGCTTAGTTTTAGTTGAATTCTCGTTCAGTTTTAGTTTAATTTAATTCAGTTCTAGATCAGTTTGAGTTCAGTTCTACTTTAGTTTTTGCTTAGTAGAATTAAGTTCTTGTTTTATTCTATTTAAGATCGAAAATTGTAAGAAATTATTTTGAATTTTTTAAAAAAGAATGAAAACTAACAATATTTTTAATTTAATCAAACCCCTAAACGAAATTTTCTTGTTCAATATTTACTACCATTTAATAATATCGCAAATTGTGTTGAACTTAACTTGAACTTTTCAACTAAACGACTTAAAGTTTAAGCAAACACAATTTGCACTCTCATTCCCTTCTCCAAAGTGTGTATTTTTATTTTATATTTTCTTTATACAGGGAACAACCAAGAGGATACCAGCTACGTTGAATAATAATATTTATATAAAAAGTTTAGACAAGAAATTCACTTCAAACAAAATTTTAAAAATGGCAAACAATCAATAAAACAAAAAGATAAAAAAAGAACAATAAACATCCAAATATTTTAATTGATATTGAATTAATAAAAATAAATTTACATTTAAAGCAAACTGCTTAATAATGTTTTTAAACATAAAAGCGCAACCTTAAGGCTGTCTGCATTATTAAAATATTTGCTAAAAGTTTACCCGGAAACAACAAAACATCTAATACCATTTACAGACTATTTTTATCTTTTCTTTGTTACATTTTTCCCTCAATCTTCTTTTATATTTATGTACTGAAAGCTTAAGTATATAAATAAATATTGATATTAAGCCTAAACTTTCCTACATACTTTCCAATTAAGAGCATGCCTATAAGTATGCTTTATTAATTTTTCGTTACATTGTAAGCGTTATTTATTATTAGTCTTGTAAGTATTTATGGCTGCGAAATTATTAAGAAGAAACAAATAACAGCAAACTGTTTGTATTAAAAATTTATTGTTCTAAGTTGTGTAGGATTTCGAAAAAAATTAAGAAACAAATCTATAGAAAAAAGTTTTGTACAAAAACATTAAGGACATTTGGATAGAACATCTGGCTTATGAAACATACATAAATTAGTGCGCTGAGCTGAACTGTTGAGGGGCACTCACAGTTTTATTTTCCAATAGTCGCAGAGGGCGAAAAAACTAGTGAAAGGAAATAAACAATTATTAACGGCAGAGGTCAATGCATGGGGAACAAAAATTATGAATAAAGTAGTCAAATAAATAACTAGAAGTCTTAATGTGGATTCATCCATGGGTTCCAAGCAATATTTTTGTCCGGAGAATACTTTTTTTACAGCGAGTATTTTGCAGAACCATTCACTCATTTCGGAAATTTGGCCGAAAAAACAAAGCTACCTTACGGTTTACAGGTCAACTTGCAAACTACTTATATTGAATTTATTTCTAAAAGTGTGTTAAAGAAAATAGAGGGAAAAGGGAAAATAATTTTATTATTTTTAATTATAATTAGTATTGTGGTTATTTTGTTGAACTATTTATGGTTTTTAATACAAATTTTTAATATTTTTTAATTAGGCTTAAGTTCATGAAATTTGCCGGCCGGGGTTCGAGCCCCAGCCACGTCAAGAATGAAGGACTATCAATAACAATTTTAATTAATTTTCATGTTGTAAAATTCCTTTCTTCATAAAAATAATTTAATGAAAAATTAAATTTCATGAACTTAAGCCTAATTAAAAAATATTAAAAATTTGGATTAAAAACCATAAATAGTTCAACAAAATAACCACAATACTAATTATTGTTAAAGCTAAGGCACGAGCTCTATGTGTAAATTTGTCCTTCAAGTTGTGCTGAATAAGGTCAACAGAAAAGAGAAAGACAAAATGAAAAAACAAAAAATGTACTTGGACTTCAAGAAAAATTCTTGACAAAAGTACAAAAAAGCAGAAGTAAGGAAAAAACATGTAAAATCAATTAAAATGGATAATCATTCAGGAAAGCAAATTTCGATCTACCAAATGTTAGAATACAATTTGGTTTAAGGATTGATGATAATTTTTCATAATAATAATTTTTCATTCTTGACTCAATCTGGGCTCGAACCCAGGTGTTTACGGACAGGTTACCCTGACATGTTTCGATTGCAACCACTCAATCTCCTCAGAGGGCTTGCCGTTTAACACTCGCAGCCATCGACGACTGCTGACGTCATTAGTCAAACATCAATCCTTAAACCAAATTGTATTCAACCTTTGGTATATCGAAATCTGCTTTGAATGATTATCTATTTTAATTCATCTTAACATGTTATTCCTTTACTTTACTGTTTTTTCGTACTTTTGTCAAGAATTCTTCTTGAAGTTCAAAGTACATATTTTTTGTTTTTTCATTTTTTTGTCTTTCTTATTCTTGTTGACCTTTTCAGCACAACTTGAAGGACAAATGCAAACATAGAGCCCGTGCCTTAGCTTTAACAATAATTAGTATTGTGGTTATTTTATTGAACTATTTATGGTTTTTAATCCAAATTTTTAATATTTTTAATTAGGCTTAAGTTCATTAAATTTAATTTTCATTAAATTATTTTTATGAAGAAAGGAATTTTACAACATGAAAATTAATTAATAAGATTGAGTCAAGAATGAAAAATTATCAATAAATTTTAATTAATTTTCATGTTGTAAAATTCCTTTCTTCATAAAAATAATTTAATGAAAATTAAATTTCATGAACTTAAGCCTAATTAAAAAATATTAAAAATTTGGATTAAAAACCATAAATAGTTCATCAAAATAACCACAATACTAATTATTGTTAAAGCTAAGGCACGAGCTCTATGTGTAAATTTGTCCTTCAAGTTGTGCTGAATAAGGTCAACAGAAAAGAGAAAGACAAAATGAAAAAACAAAAAATGTACTTGGACTTCAAGAAAAATTCTTGACAAAAGTACAAAAAAGCAGAAGTAAGGAAAAAACATGTAAAATCAATTAAAATGGATAATCATTCAGGAAAGCAAATTTCGATCTACCAAATGTTAGAATACAATTTGGTTTAAGGATTGATGTTTGACTATTGACGTCAGCAGTCGTCGATGGCTGCGAGTGTAAGACGGCAAATCCATCTGAGGAGATCGAGTGGTTGCGATCGAAACATGTCATGGTAACCTGCCGGCCGGGGTTCGAGCCCCAGCCACGTCAAGAATGAAAGACTATCAATAACAATTTTAATTAATTTTCATGTTGTAAAATTCCTTTCTTCATAAAAATAATTTAATGAAAAATTTAATTTCATGAACTTAAGCCTAATTAAAAAATATTAAAAATTTTTAATTATATTTATATACTTGCTGACCCGGTCCACGTTGCTGGCCTTAAGCAAACATTAGTGTTGTATTACCACACGATTTAAATTGAGCTTTTAACGAAATTTACGGCCTTTATATAAAAATCCATGGAATACCTATCATTAAGTTTTTTGATATCGGTGCAAATAAGACTTGAGTGTTTGTAATTCTCATTCACTCTGCAGTTTTATTTTTAGCTTTTCTAAAGTCTTCGGGAAAAGGTTTCCTGATGATCTGGCCTAAGCAACCAGTGGAAAGCGCTTAGGAACTAGCTTATCCTCCAACAACAAATTTAAGTGTTTTTATCAAGATTGAAAATTGGGAATTTAGCACAACAAACAAAATCTTAGTAATGAAAAGTATAATTATATAATTCATGGTAGAATAAGTACAAGGTAGGTTCATTAGGGAGAGCTGTCATTATTTACCCATGTAAAGTCAAATTAATCACGCAGAGAAAAAACATGATTAATGAATGGTCCCTACGACCATTTTTATTCACATTTGACTAATATGTTTACCATAATAAATTTGTTATAGTTCTAATTTTTTGTCCTAAGCATTTTTTAATTCACTATAATAATATTATATGGTATTTTACACCTTAGAAGTTACTCTGATCTAGCTAAACATATACCAACTATACCATAGAAAAAATAATAAAATTAGTTGCCCACAAAAGTTATGGTTAATGGTCACGTTAAGCTCATTTGGTCCAATTTTTGGATTGTTTATTTTGAAATTTTTAAATGGTGATATATACTGAATTAAGGTTTTAGCTTAAGTGGTATTTTTATTAAACAATATTTCAAACAAATTGTAAGGTTTTGACTTAAAACAGGACTAAGAAAATATCGCTCATTTGCTGCAAGACCGGCATAACTCAAAAAAATCCATTTCGAGATAAACGCATTTAAAGTTTTTGATTTGCTCTAACTACTTAGAAAAACAGAAGAAACATTCTCTTCAAACTAGGAAAGTATAAAAGATATAAAGATGAATGTAATACACAATATAAAGAAAAACAAAGCGAACAATTCTGCATCTCTAACTCCAAAATTTCATTTTTTGAGTTATGCCGGTCTTGCAGCAAATGAGCGATATATACATATTTACGAATATTGCGAATCTTAGGTTAACAGACCATTGGGTCCATAGTATATTTTCTTTGGTTTTCTTTGATTTTTTTACGTTTAAAAAAAAAAAAAAGTATTTATATAAATTGACTTTAATTCGACCTTGAGCTTCTTTTTATAAAAAATATTAAATTTATTAAACCAATATTTCGGCACTCCGTTGTGTGCCTTCTTCTGGGTTTTTTCTTGAATTTCTGACAAAATTAACAATTTTTAACAAATTAAATACTTATATTTATCAAAAAGTCATAAAAAGGTTTTCCAATTCAAAAACTACACAGAAAAAATTATTTTTCCAATTCAAACAAAAAATTTGTAGAATCAAACAATTTTTTGTCTGAAATCGGTCCTATAAACAAATTCGCATATTCAAACAATTTATTTGCATTTTGTTTATTGAAAAAAAACACTGATTTTTTCAAACAAATAATTTAACTAAATCAAACAAAAAGTTTACTGAAATTCATATACTAAATTTAAAAATTTTGAATTTTGTCGACATTAGAGGCCGAGGCAGTGCCCCATAGTTGAATACCGTAGCACCAGATAGAGTTGTAAAGTAGACGCTTGCAATCGAGACTAAGGACAGAATTTCTTCCAATAAGCCAATGAATTTGAATGGCTTTTAGTTTCATTTGAGTTAATTTTGCCTATATATGGCATTTCCACGTTAATCGTCGATCCAGATGTATACCGAACTATTTAACATGCGAATGTTGAGGAATTATTTGATTATTGATTGTAATAGGGGGGCAAGATTCCCGGCGCAAAGTGAATGTTATATGTACGCATTTTTGCTCATTGACCATTATCCTCCATTGTCTTAACCATATTTCTAGTTGAAATATATGATGCTGTAAGTAACGCGATGCTTCATAACGATTTTCGTGGACGCTTAGAAAAGCTGTATCGTCTGCAAATGTTGAAGTTTGTGTGTAGTTGCTTGTTGGCATGTCCGAAGTATAAATTAAGTATAATAGGGGGCCTAGGATGCTGCCTTGTGGGACTCCAGCGGCAATGGGCTGAGGTGAACTTAAGAAATTTCCTTCTTTAATAATAAATTGACGACCGCCTAAGTAGCTTTCTAGCAGCTTGTGTGTGTTTACTGGTAAATTTTGCTTCAATTTATGTAATAAGCCTTCATGCCAGACTTTATCAAAAGCTTGCGAAACATCGATGAAGAGTGCTGAGCAATATTTTTTTTCTTCAAATGCTTTTCTAATGACATTTACTATTCGATGAGTCTGTTCAATTGTGCTGTGCTTTCTTCTAAATCCGAATTGATGGTTTGGAATACATCTATTTTCACTTAAAATCGGTGTTAATTTTGAAACTAATAATTTCTCAAACAGCTTTGACATATTTGATAATAAGCTAATAGGCTTATAAGACTCAACTTTTGTACGATCTTTACCTGGCTTTGGTATCATGGTAACTAAGGAAACCTTCCATTTTTCAGGATAGTATTCAAGGCGTAAAATAGCATTAAAAATAAAAAGAATAATTTTCTTTGCTATGCGAGGTAGCTCCAAAAGCATTTTATTACTGATTTTATCAATACCAGGTGCCTTCTTAGTGTTTAAGTCACAAATAGCCTTTTCGATTTCTCTTAACTCAAATCTGAGGGGAATAGCTGCTCTAGCAGCAACAGGTGGTAACTCGACCGCATTATTGTGAGATATATTTGGTGTAAATACGTTTTTCAAGTGACTAACAAACAGATTTCCTTTTTCAATATCGTTTCTTGCCCAACTACCATTCAAGTTTCTTAATGGTGGCTTAGATATAACCGGCCTTTTTAGATTTCTAGCTGCACGCCATAATGAGTAGTCAGATTGAGGAGTTGCATCAAGTTCCTTAAGATATTTTTCTAGAGAAGACGTTTTCTGATTCTGCAGTAACTTTCTTAGCTTTTTTGTGCACTCTTTTAATAAAATCTTAAGTTGCGGGGATCTGTAAAGTTGCCACTCTCTACGAACTCTCCTTTTTTCAGTTAAGAGCCGCTCGACATCTGAAGAATATATTTTAGTATTTTTAATTTTTTTGGGGGTATCGCTGGAATGTTGAACAGCTAGTTTCAGAAAACTGTCAAAATTGTCAATAGAGGGCTCTAAATAATCCGGTGTACTAAGCGGAACATTTTCTGTGCAATGGGTACTGAGATATTTTTTATATTTTAACCAATTAATTTGCGTAGCTGTCGTCGCTATGTATCCAGTCGGAGGAACAATTCTATTGGGGTTCATTATAGTAACAATTGTAGGTGTGTGGTCGGAAGATAATTCTAGGGAGGCTTCAACATGAATCGTTTCTATGGGAATGTTTTTAACCACGCCGAAATCGATGACATCTGGTATTTTTTGATGATCAGTGGGCCAATATGTTAGTTGTCCGCTCGCTACCACATTTAAATCCATTTTAGAAATTGTGTTAAATAAAACAAGACCCTTTGGCGTTATAAGTCGCGACCCCCAGAAGTTATGTTTAGCGATATAATCGCCAGCGGCTAGGAAACAGGGTCCTAATGATTTAAAATATTTATAATATTGGTCCTCCGATATTGAAAATCTAGGCCGAGAGTATAACGATGAAATTACTAGGTTTCTATTTAATTCCTCAACGCAAATGTTCGTTGCTTGGAGATAATCTTCACGATGATCACACATTAGGTAGTGTTTGACTCGGGTTTTTATTAAAATGGCAGAACCTCCACAAGCTCTATCTCGTGGGTCCTTGGTATCATATAGTATATAGCCATTTATTTTAAACGTATTTCTTGAGGTCAAATGAGTTTCAGAAATCATCATGACATCAATTTGTTTATTTTTAAGAAAGTATTCTAATTCATTTTTATGTTGGCGGATGTCGTTTGCGTTCCAAAAACAAATTTTTAAACAGTTCATGGTTTGTTAAGTACAGCTTGCAATAACATCGATTGCATTCTAAGCATTTCCTGCTTCATATTACCCATTGTGTTCGTAAAATTATTTACTGTTTGCACTAATGTTTCCATGGTTTTTTCTAAACGACTTAAATTAGAAACCGGAGTTTCATCATTACTTGGCGAGGCACCTTGCCATTGGCTGATGGTTTGATTTTAGGACGTTAGCGTAAGAGGTTCTGTTATTACTAGGCTGGGGGGCTTGAATTGCATTTGTGTTTACTTGATTTGCAACCTGCATTAGAGGGGTATTTGTTTTCGGTCTAATCGTTTGCTTGACGATATTATATACAGGGCATCCTCTATAATTCGCAGTGTGATTACCGCCACAGTTGCTACATTTTTTTACGTTGGGGTCGGTTTTAGACTTATCGCAAGAAACTGTACCGTGTAGTTCACCACATACTACGCAGACAGGGGGTAAGTAGCAGTATGC
This sequence comes from Pollenia angustigena, assembly GCA_930367215.1. Lineage (NCBI taxonomy): Eukaryota > Metazoa > Arthropoda > Insecta > Diptera > Polleniidae > Pollenia > Pollenia angustigena. The sequence continues at coordinate 215,492,536 of OV884058.1, read as the reverse complement.
CTTGGTATGGCCAAATTCTTGGCAGTTTAAGCACTGAACAGGTCCATTTTTTTGTGCGTCTCTTCTATAGTTATTCTTCTGTAGAGAATATATTTTAAATTGTAAATAGGATGTGTTTCGTTTTACGTCGCCGGGTTCAAACTCCACTCGAAAAAGTGGTTGGGGAATTTTTTCTCTATTTTTAATATTTACTACATGTTTTACCTTGAAGCCTTTTTCTTCTAGGAATGTTTTAACCTCTTCTGGGTCCATACATGAGTCAATACCCTTAATCACTACCTGTAGACCTTTACTGCTTTTCAGTGGGTAGGTATAAAAGTTTTTTTTAAGCGTTTCAAAGTTGTTTACTATTTTGCGAAAATCATTCTCATTATTGACTTGTATTTTTGTCTCGTTTATACTTCCACGCTTTATAGCCGCTACGTAAAACGAATTTTCACCTATCACCGATATCAAACTCTTTATGAGCTCATTTGAATTTTGCTCCCTTAGATATATCGGGGGAGGCTTGGATGGTTTAATGACGTTTGGTGCTTCAGAGGATTCATCCTCCAGAATTGCAAAACGATTTTGAGTATTTATTTTATCAAAAGATGGTACTTTTGAGGCCGAAGCAACTGCTGCAGAGGTAGGGCTGCGTCCCCGTTTAAGCACTGTTATGTACCTGTCCATACCAACTTGTACTGTAGGCTTTTGACAACTTTTTACAGGGGGGTTTTCCATTGCATTTGTGTTTGAGTTCATGGTATCATTTCCCACTAAATTTGTTTTTGACGTCACGGCAATACTTGCTGGGCTGGCAACACTTGTCACCAAATCTAGTTGTAGTTTTTTTAATGAATCACTATCCACTGTTTTTGTAAACACCGAGGGTGATAGGGAACGTGTTCGAGTAATTGGCTTAGCCGTTAAATAGTTTATATTGCTTTGTTTTGTTTTATTTATTTCTGCATTATTTTCATTTGCATTAACTAAAACGTAAACGTTTCTTTCATTTTGTCTTAGTGTTGTTTCACTGTTCATACTCATGCAAAGAGTTGTTTTTGTTTTTAACCGTTTTGCTTCAAGAGCAAATGCTCTTAATATTTTTATTATTTATTGTATTTTACAACAACAAAAAAATAAGAAATTTAAACTTAAATGTTTTTGTTCAAAATATGTATACACATGTATGAACATTCATACGTACATATATATTTTACTATTTTGTTTTATTTAATTTTATCGTTTTAATTGTTCACTATAATGTTAAATAACAAAATATATTATATATTTTTAAGCGTCCATTCGCTGCTTATATTAAAAAGTCAAATGTGATTAATTGATAGTTCAAATCGTTTGCGGGTTTAAAAATACACGTCTGTATCACAACAAAGCACAAACCGTTCCACATTTTGCCCCAACACGCAACTGTATTTGAAGCAGACGCAGAAGCAATTATTGAAGCTTTAAAATCATGTAAGAACTCTCCTAACAAACACATAATCTTCACTGACAATCGTTCTGTTTTCGATGCATCATTTGCATTTGTGTTAGTAACAATTTTGAACGCTTATTACTCTGAAATGATTGAACAGATATTAATAAAATATACATTGTGCACTTCTGTGAGTAAATTTCTTTCAAATGGTGTATATTTTGTTCAAATCGGTTGGTGGAAAGAGGTGGAAAGTGTTCTTAACTGTTTTCCCTTAGCCGATTTATATATGGGCTACTTCAAATTTTTTGAGCACCTGCTGAAACCGACATACTATGGCTCCTATTTCGTTAAGTTTTATGAATTGAAAAAAACGTTGTACAGTGTTTGGATGACTATACTTGAAGGATATGACGTGCAAAGTTTTACGTTGAAAAGTCCTCACCTTAAGAATTGGTGGTCATCTAAAATTCGAAAAATTAAAAAAACGACTTGAAACTTCCAAGAGTTTTTTCATTCATTCCGTTTTCTTTGTAATAGTTTTAAGCTTTTAGATCCAAACCCATACAAAATTTAGTCACTAGACTTGGAGGATATATCCACTAAAAAAAAAATTTTGATATCGCTGCTGCGTGAAAAGTTGCATGGTGTTTTAAAGTGAAACCAAAATTTTTCGAATTTAGAAATTTTTGAAGATTTTGCATAGAGTTTTTGCGCCGTTTAATAAAAATGAGTTTTAAGCGCAGAATTAAAAAAAACTGCGTAATTTTATAAAGTTTGAGGTGTATCAAGTTGGTGTCAGCGCACCAATAACGTATCACGGACATCACAAACTTAAAAGAAATTAGCGTAAATTTTTTAAAAATGTATCTTTTTTGCGTCTGACAATCTGAATTGCCTTTTAAGTTGGCTAGTGTATTGCGTGATGTGAGTAACTTCGTAAAGGGCACCTCCGAGGCGAAAACGCACTTTAAAATTTTTAAACGCAAAAATTTTATGAACTTTTGAAAATTTTTGCAAAAAAACAATTTATTTTTAAGCTTTTTTTTATATCAAAACATGTCATGGGCACATGTTAAGGTATCTAAATAGATTCTTCGCGACGGACTAAACCTATAAAGTGCAAAAAAAAATAATTTTTTTCAACCCTGGCGCGTGCAGCGGCAGTTTTTTCCAAACACATTTCGCTTTGTGACAACTGAAGCGCTGTATCAATTCCGCTCAAACGTACATCGAATAGAAGACTTTACTGAGCTTGATACTAAAATTGAAAAAGCACCAAAAAATTTTAAGGATTTAAATTTTTATGGAGAAACAAAATGTTTCTAACCTCAAAAAGCATCCTTGTATGAAATATTTGATTTGGTTTCAGAATATACATTTTAAAATTTCTAAAATTCGTTAAAAAAAAACTGAGAAGCGAAACAAATTATGATCATAGTAGCTTTTGCTGAGTGCTTCTAAGAATAAATATTTGAGTATTACTGATCTAAATATATAATTTGGTAAAAAAATCATGAGTGGTAAAGTTTAAATGGTTATATCTCTTAAGCCATTAGCGATAGCCAAATAGTTTTTTTCCCAAAATATTGCAAATTATGTCTTATACTAGCCGTAATTTTGTAAAATGTTTAACAATTTTAAATAAATTTTTATATGCATACACGATCAAAAAAAATTTTTTTATATTTTTTTCCAGTGTATTTTAAAAAGTATTCAAGCTTTTACAAATATTTTAGTGTGCTAAGAAAGCCCTTAAGGGGTATTATCCACTCGCGTTATCCTTTTTCAATTTTAACAAATATTTTTTTTTAATTTTTAACTTTAAACCGCAGTAAAATTTGCGCCGTGTAATAAAAATGATTAACGCGAACGGATTTCACATGCTCAAATATCGGTTTATACACACGCAAATCAACATTGATGTCAGACAAAAAAAAAAATTAAAAAAAGAAATGTCTAGGTGTCGTAAATTTTTGAAGTTGCTCATATAGATATTATCTTAAGCTTTTTAAAATATTTGGATGAAGTTTCCTGCTCAACCAGTGAAATGCGCATAGGAATAGCTTATCCCAATAACAATAAACTCCAGTTTATCAATGGTATGAAATGGGAATTTAACATATTTAAATGAAACCTTGTTAATTAATTTTTTGAATCCCAAGAAAAACTTTCTTAATAATTTTTATTGAAAATATGTGACACAAATGAAAAAAAGTATTTGGATTTAATTATTCACATTTATAATAATTAATTTAATTTTTTGTATCTTTATAATTACCTATATACATATATGTATATGTACATCAGTACCAAAATTAAAAGGTGTTAAAATATTAAGTTAATAATAAATTTTTATTTATTTTTTAAAACACTTTTTTATTGTGCGCACAAGACTGTGCCGGCTGGCTGGAAAAAATCGACTAAATTGATTGAAAAGCGTTCAACAGTTTCTTTTGTTGCTTTTTAATCGAAACATTTTTTACGAAAACCATTAAAGCATTTTATGTTTATTATACCCTTCACCACAGGTGGAAAAGGGTATATATTAGTTTGTCATTCCGTTTGTAATTTCTACAATATTGATCTTAGACCCTATAAAGTATATATATTCTGGGTCCTTATGAGGAGAGAACTTGATTAAACGATGTCCTTCCGTCTGTCTGTCTTACGTTTGATATGTGTTTTCCGGAGACTCCAGACATGATAGCGGCTAGGTTGTTTTACATTTATGCCACATATAGTCCATTATGTCGTGCTATTGAAATTCAGCAAAATCGGTCCACAAATGGCTGAGATATAACCAAAAAACCACGACTGCCTCTAATTTTTCCAAAAACCCCTTGTGGTTGTTGTTTTTTGTTGTTTTATTTTAATGGGTTTAATTTTACGCATACCAACCCATAAACATTTATGTATGTACATGATATGCCCCCAGTTGGCCATGTCTTTAAGACATCCTCGAAGACGGATGCACGACAATGTTAATTTCTGCACGACATGTGAGGGACAGCGGGAACAAATCGTCGACGACGTTTTCGAACAAGTGTCGCGACTATGCTGGTGGTCGCACCTTTTCAATGATTAGAACTCTTTGGCGGACCCAGCCATAAGAATGCTTCTTGCTAAAACTTATCTTATGCCAGTGTTACTGTATGGCTGTGAGCTATTTGCTAAATTTCTGATACGATTAGTAAGGCGAAATTGAACGTTGCGTTTAACAATATTGTACGGTACGTGTATGGTCTTAAAAGGCGTTCTAGTGTTTCTTTGTTTGCATCTCGGTTTTATGGCCTTTCCTTAGATAATCTGCTGAACATGAGAGTTTTAGTTTTTTTACATAAGATAATATATACCCACAAACCTGAGCACTTTTACGGTAAACTTTGTATTTCTGGCATAAGCAGGGGGAGAAGAATTATATCGTTCGGGTATAAAAGTTTAATTTCTGAGTAGCATTTCTACATATTCGCAGTATCTCTCTGGAATTCTATACCATATAGCATTCAACTTTTAAGTAACGCACGAACATTCAGGGAAAATATTTTTAAACTGTTTTCAGCATAGCACTTTGAAACATAATTACTTGAGATTAAAATATATAAAATTATCTAAATTTTTGATTATTAAAATATATTGTTTTATGCTTTTTTTTAAATATTTAAATTAAATAATCTAAATTTTTTTTTTATTGTTTAAATTAAATTGTTTTTTTGATTACGCACATATATAAAAATTGTAGTTAGTTATTAAGTTATTAAATAATTAATGATTTAAAGTTTAACATATTCTCAGTTCCATACTGCAAAATAAGACTCTTATGGCCAATTTTCAGGATTGATATTAAAACACATTTATTTATAAAATCGTTTTAAACACAAAATTCTCTTCTTCACTAAAAACTTAAGTGAAACTTAATTCACCGATGTGGTACACTTAATTTCAACTTAAGTTTCCATTGTAATATTTTAGCAAGGTGACCTCAATATCACAACAATACAACAACAACAGGCAAAGCATTAACAGTCAGCTGTTTTTTTTCAGACCACCTTGTAAATAAATAAACTTTTTTATATTTTTTTTTTTTTTTTTGTATTTAGTAGTTCTACCATACGTTTATCTTACCTAGCATTTACACATGCCACTGCCAGTTCGAAAAACTCAATACACTCACACTTTTTTACTAATACACTCACATTTTTCGCAATGGCAGCTCCAGTGGCAGCAAAAATTGCATGCGAGTGGAAATTTGGCACTTGCATGCCACTAAATGTCAAAGCGATAAGCAATGTTACTTTGTTAAAAATTTAATACACATTTACTGGATTGTTGTCAAATTGTTATTGAAGTTTAAACTTAATAAAGAATTATTATGATTAATTTTTTAAAAACGCGCATAAATAAAAGCAAGTTTGTTAATAATAGAGCATAAATATCGTTAAAATAATGTTAATATAAATAAATGAAAAAATTTTCCCAAAAATTTGCAATTATGATTAACTCGGTAACTCTATTTTGTTTTCTGGTACTTTTTTTTAATTTGAGAAGTAAACAAAATTGCTCAAGTTTACGCTTCTACGACATTTTGAAAATGAACTCGCAGTGGCATGTGTAATACCAAAAGTTAATGGCATGAGATTCGACTATTTCGAACAAATTTTCTTTGATAATATGTATACAACAGTGGCATGCCACTACTTGCATGTGTAAAGGCAGGGTTAATTAAATAAGACTTTCCAAATAAAACTCAAAAAACCAATCTGTTTTAAATACGATTTAAGTTTGTTATGAAAATTAACTTAATATTGATTTAAATAGTATGCTGAAAATTGGGCATTAGTCTTGTGTATGGAGCAATTCAATTAATAAATAAATAAAAAAAAAATAAAAAAAAGACATATATTTTTTATGATACAAAAAACAATTTGTTTTTGAAAGTTTATTAAAAGCAATATGTGTATATTATATTAAAAAAAACTCAACAATAAGGTTAAATAAAATATTCAATATAAATTAGAATAAACTAATCTTTTTAAATAAGCAATTTATGATTTCCTTGCGAGGCAAATTTAGATAGTACAGTCTATGTTCAGTTTGTCATTGTTGATCTGAGCCATGTTTTTATTCGACGAAGGGTAGGAAACGACCTCCCGCTCGTAGCATTACTGACGAGCATTGAAACGAAAATTTGAAATATTTTTCTTAGATTTGGGTAGATATCTTCATCACAGTTTATTAAAGCATCTACAACGTTATCTGATAGATGTTAAGATATTTTCCATGTTTGTTGCCAATGATACAGTTCAGGCTCAAGTTTAGATGTTAGTTAGTGTTTAGGTGTTGATTACACTTTAAGTAGAAGTTTTGGTTTGTTCAATACATTAAGGATATCTATTGGGAGAGGTGTTTTGAGAACTTCTAAAATAAATTCAATAAGAGGAATGAAACCTACAACTCGGTAGAAATCTTCAACATTTTGAATGTGATTATTTCGTTCAAATCTTGTCTTTTAGATTGGAACCTCGATTTGAACGCAAATAACTTTAACTTTTTCAAAAATCGCTTTAAATTGTTCTTCAGCTTTCTTTCTTTTTTCTTCAAGGAACATGACTATAATTTTGATAAGGCTTGATCCTTTTTGAAGATCTATATCGTGCTTTTGTAAAATGATACTAAGCGGCTGTGTTACAATAAGTATCATACTTAATATGTTTATTTCGCAAAGAAAATCAAAAGTTTTAAGTGAGTTCCTTAATATAAGGCTTTTGATGAAGTATCTCTACCTTTTCACTTAGATATTTTTTCCAAAGCTTCTACTATATGATGTACACTTGTTGCAAAGTGTAAAGCTGAGTCGTGGCGGTCCACCCATCTTGTCTTGCATAATGTAGAAAGTTTGGCTCCCAAATACTTTACTTAAACTGTGTTTTGCCTGGGATGATTATATTTAAAAAAATTTGTCGTTTCTTTAACAAATGATACAACTTTTTGTATTGCTGGCACTTTATTGCCTTTAGAAATTGAGTTGTTTGATTTATGGGAACAGGAAAGCATTTGTTTCGCATTTGTCGCGGTTTCCAGAATTAATTAACAGCTCCATTTTCTGCTGACATCAAAGGACACCCATCAGTTCCAACTCCTACACAACGTTTTAGGTCAAGATCAAAATTTGTCAAAATTTTAAGAACTATTGATGATAGTGCCTTCGCATCAATTGACACATCAGCGTCATTATCAATATCCTGTGAAGGCTCTTCAAATGCGTTTACAACAAAGCCAAAAAATTCTTCCCTAACAACTTTTTGTTGTATGTTGAAATATTTTAAAGATAAGGAAATCTGGCTTTTCCCCGACAAATCCGTGCTTTCGTCAAAAGTTATCGAATAGAATTTTGATTAATATAATACATACATACATACATACATACATAAATATTGCATTTGCTAAGGCTTATTAATAATTCAACCGCACGCATTATCAAGTCAAACGTTTACTCTTTGGTTATACATAGATGGCACCTGCTGGGATTGAATGTAGAATAATAAGTAATTGAATACGGGAAACTAGATGTTTCTTTGGAAATATCTAATAAATGACTATTAAGATTTGGATACTTATTGAAAATTTGGTTAGAGATTCAATTAAAAAAAATATTATTATTGGGAATTCTTGTTTTATCGAAATAACCAATCCATCTTTTTATAATTTACGGGGGGGAAATTTCCTTATTCCCCTCCCCCCCCTGAATCCGCGCCTGCCTCTTAATAAACTTACTCCTTCACTTCAATCAAACAAACTACAGTATTTTTCGTTTAGCTGCACATTCAAGTTTGCACGAAAATTCGTGCAGGTACGCAAAATATTCTCTTACGCAGTATTCACTTAGCAGCATAAATAATGCTGCTAAGGGAATTCACTAACCTGAATATATGTGCCCTTATGTAAAATATTTTCTTATTACAAAAATAGATTTAGTCATGCATTCATTACTTTCAACAAATTTTTTTAATACAGTTTTAAATTTAATATTAATATATGTATATTAAACAGTTCAATTAAAAACAATTTAGAGTGCTATATTCAGCTGTGCCGAATCATTGACACCCTTTGCCGACAGTTTGAATATTGAATATAGATGCCAGATCAACTGTATTTCAATTTAAATTTTTTGCCTTTCTATTTCATAAAATAGCGATATGATTCATTATTTTTATTTATGAGGCACTTAAAAATAATATTTTGTATTAAAAATAAATATTGTTGACCAAAAATCGAATGCTGTTATCCAAAATATGCACTTAAGCAAAATGCACGTACACTATTTTTTTTTTTTCTAACAAAATTTTGCCATCATACACAATGCTTTGTATTTTGTGCAGATATGCAAAAAATGCAGTTAAGTGAAATGCAGCTAAACGAAAAATACTGTATCAAACATAATTCTGTCTAAGCCTCTGATTGGTATATGAGTTAGCTGAGAAATTGCTAATGCAAATAAATAAATAGGCTCTATTAGAATAATAATAAAATCTATCTAGAAATCATAATAGTCCAGTAACAGTTTGGTCTTATTTCGTTGTTGTACTGAAGAGAGAAAATCTAAAAAAAAAAAAAAAAAAAAAAAAAAAAAAAACTAGACAGTGCATTTCTTTTGTATTACAGTTTGAAAACTTAAAAAACTGAAAGTTTCTTTAAAATGCTATAAAAGGTAATAAAAGTTTGTGGTTTTCAAAGCAAAGCTAATAAAGTTACCACAATATAAATAATTTATGAGCTTAATGTATTTTGAAAACACACACTCAAACATATGCATACACCTACACATTAGGGCAGAGCATCGGTGTATAAAGAAAATAAAGGCATCCATTAAATATCGAATACCTCTAGAATGTTTTTCTAAATTCATCGATTTGAATTCATTTTCAAAATATTGATGGGAGGGCTTAAAATTAGGTCCCAATTTTTTTTTTTATTACCTGTAGCTAAGAAAAAATTCAACGTTTTAGTGCTTTACGAAATTTAAATTCACAAAAAAAAAATGCGACGCGTCGCGACGCGACGCTCAACCCTAATACAAATGTGTAAAACTTTAGCTGCAGACTACACGATTATTTATATTTTAAGGTCGGCCTCATATAAAACTACATATTAATCTTTTGCATTTTTATTTTTTCTTGTTTTGGCTTTTCTAAGTGAATTCACTTTTTTCTAAAGAACCTAAAATTTTGTTTAATATTTGCGGCATAAAATTTGTATTTCTTTCTGTTTGCCCATTAAATAAAACAGCCAACAAACAAAAACAACAGTAATAACAGCAACATCAAGAGGAACATTAAAATAATTTGTGTGTTGAAAGTTTTTCGTAAAACTTTTCTATGAAAAACTTTTCTTTTTGTCTGGAAGTAGAAAAGATATTTTAACAACTTCAAATTGAAAACTTTATAATGAATAAGAAAGTTTAATAATTTAAGGCATATTTTAAGGAGTTTCAAAGAGAAAATTATGAATTTTAATTTTCTAGGGAAATACTGAGAGCAATTTTATTACTTTTATTATTTTTACTGCGATTAAAAAGAAAACACTTAACATTTATTACTATCCAAAACTCTATAGATATAAAAATGAAAAATGTTTGTATGTTTGTTTGTTTGTTTGTTTGTATGTTGGCTTATAGACTCCTTAACTACTGAACCGATTTTCCTGAAATTTTTACAGTAGCATCACGTGAGCCCTAAAAATAGGGCAGGGGAATTGGTACCCCCATTGGATGCCAATATTAAATATCGCATATCTTAAGAGCCGCTTCACGCATTTTGTTGAACTTTTGGTAGTAAAATAGTCTGAGCCCCAAAATTGAAATAAAGTAGCAGCGGGGGAAGTGGTTTTCCCCATAGGACACCAATGTTTAATATCGCATATCTTTAGAACTGTTATAGTGAGAATGTTCAAACTTTGTAGAAGTTACTCTTATGGTATACTACACTATTAAACATAAAAATAATGCGGGTAGGCGCAGGGGGGAAATACCTCTCATAGGATGCATATATTAAATATCGCTCAACTGAAGAACTATTAAAGAGAGAGTCTTCAAACGTAGTTAAAGCTACTATTATATATATATTTAAGTGGCTATTCACAACCTGGGTAGGTCTTTAGCCGAGCTAAGAATTGATCGCCATGCGCTTCGATCTTCTGCGCTTTTTCTCCAATTTCGGATATTCAGATCAGAAAGTTGTTGTTAAACCTGATCTTTCCAGCGGAGCTTCGGCCGTCCCCTCTTGCGCATACCTTCGGGATCGTACTCAAAAATCTTCTTAGCCGGAGCATCTGCTTCCATTCGCACGACATGTCCTAGCCAGCGCAGTCTTTGTATCGTTATGCGCTTCACTATATCAATGTCGGCATACAGCTCATACAGTTCATGGTTCATACGATGCCGATAATCTCCGCTAACACAAACCGGTCCAAATATTTTACGAAGAATTTTTCTCTCGAAAACACCAAGTACAGCTTCATCTGCCTGCGCAAGTACCCATGCCTCTGCGCTTTACAAAAGCACTGGTAGTATAAGTGTCTTGTAGAGTGTTATTTTTGTGGTTTGGGAGAGGGCTTTAGATTTGATTTGCCCTCTCAGCCCAAAGTAGCATCTACTTGCTAGTATAATTCTTCTTCGAATTTCCAGACTGGTGTTGTTGGTTTTATTTATGGCGGATCCAAGGTACAAAAACTCTTCCACAACCCCGAAGTTAAAGTTACCGACATTCACAGTTCCATCCAATCTAGTAGATTTTCTGTTAGTTGAAACCATTAACTTAGTTTTTGCTTCATTAACTGCCACACCCATTTTTTGTGACTCCTTCTCAATACTTGCGGTTGCAGCAGTTACGTCTCGCAATGTTCTTCCCACGATATCAATATCATCTGCATATGCGAGGAGCATGTGGCTTTTGGTGAAGATTGTGCCATTTCTATTGACTGCAGCGTCGCGTATCACCTTTTCCAATACAATGTTAAAGAGGTCGCACGATAAACAGTCACCTTGTCTGAATCCCCGTGTGGTGGTAAACGGTTCGGAAAGATCATTTCCAATTTTTACTGATGATTTCGTATCAGTTAGAGTCATCTGGCATAGCCTTATCTACTTTGCCGGGATGCCAAATTCAGACATGGCCTGATATACATTTGCTCGAATCGGGCTGTCAAAAGCGGCCTTGTAATCGACAAACAGATGGTAGGTGTCGATTTGCTTTTCGTGGATTTTTTCCAGGATTTGGCGTAATGTAAATATCTGGTCTGAGGTGGATTTACCAGGTCTAAAACCGCATTGGTAAGGGCCAATTATTTCGTTGACTTTTGGTTTTAGTCGTTCACACAATATTATTGCCAAGATCTTATAAGCGATGGGAAGAAGACTTGTCCCCCTATAGTTGGCGCAAGCAGATTTATCTCCTTTTCTATGAACGGGACACAGCGCACTAAGACTTCAATCATCGGGCATGCATTCCTATTATAGCAAACTTTAAATTTCAATTTAGTAATGGGCGGGCTGGACAGAGGAGGAGCAGTTCCCTTCATAGATAGATATATAATTTAGAGCCGCTGCACTCATTTTGTTGAACTTTTTGTAGTATGATCTTTTGAACCCCAAAATTGAAATAAAATAGCAGCGGGGAAATGTTACCCTCCATATGACGCCAATATTTAATATCGCATATCTTAAGAACTGTTATAGTGCGAATGTTCAAACTTTGTAGAAGTCACTCTTATGGTATACTACACTTTTCAATATAAAAATAAAGCGGGAAGGCGCAGGGGGGAAAACCATCAATAGGATGCATATATTAAATATCTCTCAACTGAAGAAGTGGTTAAAGCAGTGTAGCGAAGCGCACCGGGTTAAGCTAGTTAAATCTATAAAGAGGAAAATGGAAAAAGAATAATTGCTTTTTACTTTTTACAAGTTTTCTTCCAAGATCGAATAACTACAACTTAAAGCTAGCGAGCAATACAGTTTTTTTTCTTCTCTCAGATACATTTGGCGTTAGAAAAAATCACATGCTTATAAATTCTTAATTTATTTTAATTTGAAGTCGAGCGAGGAAGAAAAACAATAACCTAATGATATGACAGGGATGATAAATGAGAAAACCAATATCGTACCAACGAACTTTTGAAATCGCACTTTTTCGGCCCCAATAGTACTAAATCATATTTTTATAAATTTTTATAAACAAAAATTTGATGCAACAAAAACAAAAGGTTCTTTAAATTCATTTGTACATTAATTATACATAATAATGGGTCAGTTAGTTTTCCAAAATATTCAAGAAAAAAGACAAACAAATTGAATTTGGTCTAGCCAGACCTGTATCATGCGGTTTTTAGGGTCGAGAAATCCATTAATTTTTATTTTTGATTGCCGCCAGAGGCGTTGTCATACACTTTTTAGAATTTATCGTCTTTTTTGTGGAAAATTTACAAATACTTCTCAAAATGAAATCTCAAATTTCAAACGAAAATAAAATTTTTAAGCGTTCTTAAAATATGTCCATACGAGCATCTTCGGATTGCATTTCCAAATTTATTGTGGTTAAAATTTTCAATATGTACTGTAGAAGGACGAAAGGAGAAGAAAGTCCAAATATAATTAAATTTAATTAAGCGCTTCTAAAATCTCCTTCCAAATAATTCGGAGTAAAATAATAATGGAGTGGGTTCCCACTGTTCCAAAATTCTGTTGATTTCTTCTTGACCATCTTGTTGACGAATATTTGAAAATATTATGAATTCGTTCCAAAATTTGCATTGAGAGGAAGTCGTCTTTTCTACTATGTACAACTTTTGCAGAAGTGGTTTCTTATATCTTTTAAAAACTTGTCAATATCATCAGAAAATGCACGCTTTTATGCTGCCGCTGATATTAAATTTACACTGAAAGAAAAATGCTTCATATATTTAATGAATCATTTTCATAAAAAAACTTTCCTTAGGTAAATGAAAATGTTCATTGTCTAAATGGAATTTCATAGTTATAATGAAGTATTTTCGTTAAAATCGCTTCATTGGATTTCGTAATTACGTTAAAAATTTTCATTAGATATATGAAAACTTAAGTTTGTCCAAGTTAAAAAAAAATTTTAATTGGGAACATAAAAAAACAATATACAAACATAACTATATTCATAAATTAATACAAAATTATAGTTTCCTTAAAAAATGTTTAATTGTTAATTAAAAAATGTAAGATTTAATAATTTCAGACATCTAATGTTACATGTATGCCATTAATTCTATGAATTAAAAAATTTTTTTTATAAAAGCAAAATATTTCAATAATTGCCTTCATAAATTTAAATTTTCATTGTGACAATAAAAATGTCATTATAGTAATGAAACAAAAACTTTCAATCCACTTTCAATCAACGTTGTTATTGTTATTATGGAAAATTTAATCTCATATTTACGCTCTTAATTGAGTAAAAAACATAGTTTTTTAATACAAAAACTACACTGCCCCGGTAGACTAGCTGGTAGCGAGGTAGTCTAACAGCACCGAGGTTGACTGATCGAATCCTCGCCAGAGACAGAAAAAAAATTAAAAATAAAATAAAGTAAAATAAAAAATAGAAAAGATAAAAAAAATAATTAAAAAAATTAAAAAAAAAAAAAAAAAATAATTAAAAATAAATAAAAAAAAAAATTTTTATTTTATTTAAAGTATTCATCCAATGAATAATATTCATAGATCTAATGTAATGTTTCATTAAATCCTTTTAATGAAACAGGTTTCATCGATCCAACGAAGCGCTGCATAGGTTCCTTTTTAATGCAATATTTCATGGAATTAATGTCAAAATTCATTGGTATTGCGAAGAAAATTCTTTCAGTGTAGAATGTGGCATAAGCAATCGTTCAATAATCAAGTGCAAAGGTCTATTCACAATAGCGGAGTTCAGTGTTTGGGGCAAATGGTCTTGCAAAAGAGCAAATGCTAAATTTCATAGCTGTTTTGTTAAATCCAACAACAGAAATAGAGTTTCCCTTAGATTTCATAAAAAAGCTACGACATTTTGCATTTTCGCAAGACTTTTTGCAGCAAACACAAAACTGCGCTTTTTATATCAATTATAAATATCGGATGATTTTTTAAAAGCTATAGGAAAGTTTAAAAAAACACATAAGATTCAGAAAAATACATGAAATCTTTATTTGAATCGATAGTACGGTCCATAAAATTTAATGTTTGAAGATTATTTCATGCAAATATTGACCGTGACTGCGCCTCAAATGGTCCATCCGCTTAGTCCAATTTTGGCATACTCTTTCCAACATTTCGGCCGGTATCTCATGAATAAATTCTTCAATGCTGTCTTCCAATGCGTCAATTGAAGCTGGCATGTGTGCATAGACATGAGCTTTAACATAGCCCCACAAAAAAAGTCTAAAGGCGTTAAATCGCACGATCTAGGCGGCCAATTGACCGGTCCCGAACGTGAAATAAAATGTTCACCGAACTCGCCTCTCAATAAGTCCATTGTCAAGCGGGCTGTGTGGCATGTGGCACCGTCTTGTTGAAACCACATGTCATGCAAGTCAAGCTCTTGCATTTTGGGCAAAAAAATGTTGGATAAAATCTCACATTGTTGAGTAACAGAGGCCCAATTGCTGCGAACGGTGACGAATCGATAATTGATGGTCATCATTAACACTGGCCGATACGATGCGATATTTTCTGCACTTCGCACTCTACGTAAGCGTGTTGGTGGTTTAATGTCCAACAATGTAAATTTGGTGCGAAATTTAGTCACAATAGCCCGAATAGCCGCTTCAGTGGGTCGATTGAACTGACCATAAAATGAAAGAAGCGCGTGATGAACTTTCTTAACAGAGCACGCATTTTGATAATAAAATTCAATAATTTGCAAGCGTTGTTCGTTTGTAAGACGATTCATGGTTTTAGAAATAGTATCAAATGAGTCACGGGGGTACCAGCGTACTTTTTAGTTTTGAATTGTACCAAAAAAAGTACAATTGTACCAACTTTATCAACCCTGTGATATGATAACAAAACAAATTCTCTCTCTCTCGTGTAAATTTATTATTTTGTTAATTCCAAAAAAGAAAACTAAATGTTTATTTTCTATCGTTACTTTTATTAATTACTTACATTTAGACTTTTCGGATTTTTCTCTTTTCCCATAACGTGTAAAGCATTTAAGTATTTATGAATTTTTCGCACGCATACCTCAACACGATGTAAATTCTCTTGTTGTGTTAAAAGCAATTTTTTGCACATATGTTAAGGCTGTTATTAGCAACAAGAAATATTGCCTGCTTTTAGGATGATAATCATTTAGCACTTGTTATACTGCACACAATTCTTTTTTTTAACGAAATTACTTAATGCTTTTACACAAATCTATGTGTTTTGTTTTTATTTTTTTTTTTTTTTCTTATATCGTATAAATTTAATTTTAAGCACAATACTAAAGCAAACTTTTTGGAGGGAAACATAAACTTTAGAAAGGATAAAAATTAACTTTAGATTTAATTTAATTGCATTTTCCTTAAATCTGAGATGTGTTGTGATAGGAGAGTAAATGTCTGAAGGAAATATTTTATAAATGTCTTGAAGGAAATTTGTCATTGTTACATGCACCAAAAACGCTGGTCACCAGATGCGTATCCAACCAGTTTTAAATTTTTGAACTAAAAAAATGTGGAGAATATTTTTTAGCTAGATTGTTCTTTGAAAGTAAAAAATATATTCAACCCATATAAAAAAGTCCAAAATACGTATTTAAAGGTCAGACAGAGTATGGTTTGTAAAGCGGCCCATTCACAGGTTTTTAAATATCTGGTGTTTTTTTTTTAGTTTCTTAAGAAAATTCGATATCGATAACTATGTTTTGACAGCTGATAATGTCAAACTCTGTTAACTCTCTGTTCAGTTAGATTTGACAAGTCATCTTGATTCGCTTAACGCTAGAACAATGCTTTCATATTGTAAAACTTACTTCCAGAAAATAAATCTTTTCGCGGAGTTCATAGGGCACTTTTATCAAAGAATTGTGTTCAGTAGACTACTGCCAAAGGGTTTTGAAAAGTTAGCTCGGGCTCCCGAAATATGGGCCCCTTAAGTTTTTGAATTTTTTGAAAAGGCGTTTGGTATAAGTCAAAAAAAATATACTAAATGTACTTCTGAGCTAAAAACTAATTTCAGACGTCTTCAGTAGAGTCATATGGCGATTCTTTTCTTAGAATTAATTAACCCTCTAACTCTCATTTTAAGGGGTCATGTATGTTCTTTTTCCAAATTCTTACACAAAAGTATACTAAAACGGCATTTTTAAGGGTTAAAATGTTCTACAAATATTATCTGCATCAAATTCCACTAGGGGTCTTCTAAGACTAAAAAATCGTGCAATGTATCTTAAACGAATTCTCGAAATTTCGGGCATTGAAATTTTTGAATTCCTTGAAAAGGCGTTTGGTACAAGTCAAAAAAATATACTAAATGTACTTCAAACCTGAAAGACTATTTCAGATGTCTTGAGTAGAATTGTATGGCGATTCTTTTCATAGAAAATATTAACCCTCTAACACTCATTTTTGTAATTTTTGTCTTTTTTAAACTTCTACACTAAAACGGTACGTTAGAGGGTTAAAATGTTCGAAGAATATTTTTTGCATCGAATTTCGCTGGGGGTCTTCTAAGACCAAAAAATCGTACAATCTATGTTAAACGGGTTTTCGAAATTCCGGGCCTTGAATTTTTTAATTTTTCGATAACTCGTTAAACATACATTGCACGATGTTTTGGTCTTAGAAGACCCCAAGTGATATTTTTTTTTTTTTTTATTAATTCATTTATTAAATTACTTAAATCTTTACGATTTAGAGCTTCAGCGCCTTTTAGGCATTGTTGAAGCAGGTTGGCAGATACAATCCTTTTATAAATAAAGTTATTATACATATTAACATTATAAAAGAAAACAGAAAAAAAATTAATAAATAAATTATTATAATAATGAATAAAAAAAAATAATTATTACTTCAAAAAACAAAAGAAGGGAAACATAAAAAAATTAATTCAGTTAAATGAACTTCTATAATTAGATTTTTTAACAAACATTTTATACTAAAAGTTCTTCTATTTGATTCAATAAATATATCTTTAAATTTGTCTTAAACGTTGAAAATCTTGTTAGATTTTTTAAATAAATAGGCAAGTTATTATATTAATGACTACCAATATATTCTATTCGCTGCTTGGTTGTTTCAAGTCGACACCTGGATACTGCTAGATTATTATTGTTTCTTGTGTTAATTCTGTGCTGGTTCCTTGAAAGGAAAATGGTGTGATGCCCTATATTTTATATGCATTTGAAAACGTACGTTAACAGCCTCATCTTGTATATGCCACGAATTGGTAAAATGGTTTTGTATATTTCTTTATAGAGTAATACTGTTGGATATATTCTAGGAAGGTTAGATACAACTCTTAAAGCTTTGTTCTGTATACGTTGCAATGATTTTAATTCGGTACTGTTTTTATATGCATATAAGATAGCCAAGTCATTGAAATGGCTCTGGATTAGTGAATTGTAAATCAATAGTTTTGCATTTTTATTAAATTTGTTTTTAAATTTGTATAGGAAGCCAATTGCTTGAGCAGCTTTCGATTTTATACTCTGAATATGTTGGCTCCACACAAGATTGTTCTGCAAGTATATGCCGAGATACTTTATTGAATTACTTTCAAAAATTTCGTTTCCATCAATAAAAATACTAAAATTGCAACTGCGTTCACAATATGGCTTAAATCTTAGTACACGGGTTTTACTTGCATTCAAAAATAATTTATTAATCCTCACAAATTCAGATACCAACGCTACATCTCGTTCCACATATGCTTTTGCAACTGTTTCATGTTTATATGGATACAATAGACAAATGTCATCTGCATATACAAAAGACACTCCACTGTGGTACTCCATATTCAACACTACGAACAGCACTATTATACGTGTTAATTTGAACAAACTGCTTCCTACTCGCTAGGTAACTTTTTAGTAGTAAAAGTTCCTTTCCACAAATACCATAATATCTCAATCCCCTGCACAATATTTCGTGATCTATGAGATCAAATGCTTTTGTCAAATCAAAAAAATACACCAACAACACCACAATAGCCTTCATCCAATCCTTTACAGATAAAATTAATTACGTTCACTTCTGCCTCCTCTGTACCACATCCCTTTCTAAATCCATACTGAAAATCATTTAGTAAATGATTCATATCCATATGCATTGATATCTGATCATACAAAAATCTCTCAAACACGTTGTCAATCACTGATAATACAGAAATCGGTCTATACATTTCTAGTTTAGTAGAATTAATTTTCTTTGAAATCGGCGCCACCTATATTATTGATGATAATTACTAAATATGGTGTAAAATCATCCTTATTATCCAATAGCAAAAATGGTAATATATTGTCATGACCAGTACTTTTGCCTGGTTTTAAATTACTTATAATATGATAAATATCATCGTACGTTGCATGTTCAAAATAGCACCTATCATTATGTTGTACAAGTGTTCTTAATGAATTACAAGAGTCTTGTGGGAATTGTTCAAGTTTTGATCTTATATCCCGTATTGACTGCAGAAAGTAATCATTTAATACCTCAGCTTTCACAGAATCACTTTCGATTGGTTCACCATTGGTGTTCGTTAAAGTAATAGTTTTAAAACAATTTCTTCCCAAAGTTTTATTTAAAAATCTCCAACATTTATTTTTTGGATCCTGTTGTATTTGACTTATTTTGTCTATATAATAATTGTTCAACGATTCTTTGGTAGCTTTTTTAATTATTTTGCTAATTCTTGTAAGTCTTTCCTTTAAACCGGGATTTTCACGATTTTTCCTTCGCTGCCTTAATAGAGTTGTCTTGTATGCTATTAATTTACGAAGATTTTCAGTAATCCATGGAGTCATTTCTGTTCTTAATATTTTTTTATTTCTCCTTTTAGTTGTTGAGTTTTCCAAAGCATCATTCACACATGATATCAAACTTGTTACATCAGTAGAAGGATCCGCAGTCTGGCATATTGCAGGCAATGATATACTTATTAATTCTTTAAAGCGTTTATAATCACGACAAACTATATTATTTTCAGTAAAATCTCTATTTTGCGTTTCAATACCTATTCTACAAACAATAATGTTATGATCAGTTATATCACATTCAATTGATTCGACATTTAAACGATCTTGAACATTACTGTAAATATGGTCAATGGAGGTTCCACTAACTGAGCGCGTCAACCTTGTGTGGCAATTTTTCAGGTTGTAGTTATTAAGCAGATTTATTAGTTCTTCCGACGAGTTTTAATTTAGTATATCAATATTTGAATCACCAGCAAATATACAAGGGTAACGACCACAAGAATCAAGCAACTTTTCCAACAATAACAAAAACCTTTCCCTTTTACACTTCTGTGATCTATAAAATGATATAAATTTTATAGGCTTTCCATTTACCATTACTTTATTTAATGTTACTATAATTGAATCAAAGAAATTCGTACTCTCACATATATCAACGGTATACTGCAGATTTTCTTGAATAAAAATTGAAGTTCCACCGTAGCCATCTGGTCTGCAACAATGTATACTTTTGTAACCAGCAATATTGTAAAGTTGCGCTAAATCTTTACTAAACTAAGTTTCTTGAATAGCAATAATATTGGGTAGCCATGGTAATTTTGTAATTAGCGACTTAAATTTATTGAATTTGTCGATTGACGAAATACTTCTGACGTTTACTTTTTATAAGAATTAAGATTTGAGAAATATTGATTTTTTATATAGTTCATTAATTAGAAAACATATACATGCATAACAAACCAAAAATAAAAAATAATTTAAATTATAACTGAGTTATGAAGATAAATAAACATCATCATCTTCACCATTATTCTCATAGGCACCAGTTGTTCCATATTGGGATCTTCGACCTCGATTTTTATTTGTTGTTGCTTCTAGCAAAAACATATCAACTTCTTCCTCATTTGCAATAAATTAAGGTTTGGATAGCTCACTCCTTTTTACAAACACTTTTCCTCTAATTGCATAGACTGCACGATAACCAACTGTTCGTAGAACATTTTAACCCTCTAACGATGATGGCGCCAGAGCATCGTCTTCTTTCGAAATGAGCAAGGAGTTGCCGCCGACGTTCCAACATTCGATTTATTGCAAAATCAATTTTGTTACAACTATATTTCTAGAAGTAGTCCTGTTCACTGGCCCCCGCGTTCGTCACAATTCGTCAAATAGTCACAGGGTGCTTAAGTCATGGATTTTTGCCATGGAAACTGCACATGCGTGCACCCTTGCAAATCCGTATTAAATCCACCCGATAAGTTAACATAATATTTGTTTTGCCATGAAGGTTGTTAATGTGGATAATGCCGCGTTAATACCAACAAATCGTTCGCCATTACTTTGTTAGCTGACAAGCCCACCTTTCCCTGTTTTGACTGCGTTTTGTTTCTGGAGGGTTGTGGTGAATCCAGTTTTCGTCCACGATTATAAGACGGTGCAAAAAATCGTCGTATTGCGGTTTAACAATGCCGATCACATCTGCGAAGTTGCCACACAATTGCGTTAATGATCGATTGTGAGAAAACGTGGCACCCATCTGGCGGAAATCTTTCGTTAAAAATTATAAAAACGTGAGATTCCTATGTCTTCCACGATCGCTGGAACCTTAAATCTCCCCCAACACCATATTATGAACTCTTTCCATTGTTTTGAATGTAGAGACCTCAACTGTGCGGTAACAACGTTATTTATTTAACCAATTTTTTACTATTGAAATTGAGCTAGCATCATATTATCTATCAAGCTTAGCTTTGGTTTAAGTGATAGTTTTTTCCATTAAAAATTTATTCTTAGTGCCAGTTCACACACGTC
This sequence comes from Pollenia angustigena, assembly GCA_930367215.1. Classification (NCBI taxonomy): domain Eukaryota; kingdom Metazoa; phylum Arthropoda; class Insecta; order Diptera; family Polleniidae; genus Pollenia; species Pollenia angustigena. Next base: position 215,471,128 of record OV884058.1, on the reverse strand, counting down.
AAGTTTGACTCGTCAAGTCTTGAGCTTTTAGGAGAGAAGGGAAAAGAAAATGCCATTTATTTTCCCCTCTCTCCTACAAACTCAAGACCTGACGAGTCAAACTTGACGTGAAAACTAACTCACTTGTTTTCATTTGCTTTTTTAACTGACGCGGTAGTCTGCTAGCAATGCCTGTAAACACAAACTAAATGACTCAGCATAAAGAAATTTTGACACGAGCCAACTGACAGATGCCTGTTTTAAGAAGCAGTGTTGCTTTTTAATTCAAAAAGTCAAAAACACACTCGTAAAATTTCTAAGAGATGATAGCCAATATCAACAAAATTGTTTAGCGAGAAAATATCATAAACTTTGCAAGAATATTATTCCACTTAAGCAAAGACCTTTTTTTGTATAAATATTTTTTATTTTAATTCAATAAAAACTTAAGTTTTTCTAAAAATAATAATTCGTCTTTTGTTTGCGAACAGATACATTTTATTTGTTAAACCTAAATCGATTTAGTTTTAAGCACTTTCTTGTCAATAAGAATAACTCAAGACAACAATTTAAAGCATACTTTTAAGCCTAATAATAGATTACTTATTAAAGCCTATTTTTGGGTTCAATATTTTTTTTTTTTTTATTTGTTACTATTAATAAAAAAAGCGTCTTTTTTCCAAAGAAAAAATCCCTTTGGGCGCTTTTGTCAAGGCCACATACATACATACATATATTTAAATTAAATTTTTTTCACCCTTTATAGTCGCGAATGAAATAACGTCAAAAAGTTTTTCAAAAAAAAAATATGTTCAGTTGCGAAAATTAGAAAACCCGTTAGGAGTAGATATTTAACAATATGAAGTTTATTAAATATAAAAGTAGCTGCTTATCTAATTAAATTAATACCAACTTCTTTAGAGTAACCTTTCTATAAATATATAAAACAACAAATAAACTTGTTTTTTTGAATAGTTTTGTTACCGACTGTGGTTTTGGACAACAAAAGACTAGACACTTAAAAATTTCCATGAACATTTTGGTTAAGTGAATAGAATTTCTCATGGTATCAGTAGCTGAAGGTCACGAATAAAAAAAGTTTTGGTAAAAGTAGAAAAACAGATTTATAGAAAAAAAAATCTTCAAAATAAGCATGATAAAAGTTATTAAAGCTTTCTGCTTAGAGTGAAAATTGTTAAACCTCTTTTTTTAAAAGCATTGTTCCCAAAAAAATTCTGTTACCGGGAATTTTGAGTAAAACAAGTTTGCTCTTTTAGCCACGCATTGTTTTCCGAAAAATTGTTTTTCAAAATAGTTAATTTCGTATATGTCTGGCTATGAAATACAAATAAGTTCAAAGTTCTGTCCAATGGTAATGAGAGTGATGAAATTGGTGATTATGGAGAATCTAGTGATGATGGAGCTGGTGAAGATGGTCTTGTTGAGGAAGACGAATCGTTTCTTATAGAGATTTTAAAATTCGTTTGCATATATATATATATATATTTGTTCCTTTTACTCCTGCAAGGAGCATAGGGCCGCCACAAGGTTATTCCAATAAACTCGATCTGATGCATTTTGTTTGACTTCATTCCAACACAGGTTTAAATGGGATATTTCGGTTTCAATTTGAAGTTTCCAGGTGTGTGATGGCCTTCCGATACGTCGACTGCCTTGCGGGTTCCAATCTGTAGCTTGTTTAGCAATATCGTTGGGTTGTTTACGCAATGTATGTCCAGTTCAATTCCATTTACGTTTACGGATTTCAATTTGGATAGGCTGTTGACTAGTTTCTGACCAGAGACGGTAATTTGTGATTGTTCAAGGCCAGAATAGATGTAGAATCTTCCTCAAGCATTTATTTACGAAAACTTGGATGGGGTGTATGTCACGTGGTGCTGCATTCCACGTCTCGCATCCATACAAGAGTGTGGACTTTACATTCGAGTTGAAAATCGTTAGTACTCGCTCATTGTTTACGTTTATTCGCATTGTTTTTGTTTTGCTTATATTTATTTTCAAGCCAACATGCGATGCAGTTTCTTGTACCAGTGCTAGCCTAGATTGCATATCTGAAAAGGTGTGCGTAAGTAGGCAAATGTCATCCACGTAGTCAAGGTCCTCTAATCTGCCTTGGAGACCCCAAGTGATTCCTCTTCTATGGGATGTTGCCTTATTCATTACTACGTCGAGTACGCAGTTAAATATTTACAATATTTACTTGGTTGAAAATTAAGTAAAGTCGTATCAGGTATATTCCTCGTGTGCAAAAGCAAACTGTTGATTACACTATATGACAAAATTTCAACAAAGTCGTGACCAATTGAATCTGACAGCTAATTTTTATGTAAAATTTTCCGCTGAATCCGAATATGAAGTCAGAATTGTCAAAACTAGAACAGTTTTTGATATATTCCAAAATAACCGTTATTTGTGTTTTTAAAAAGATGATGTGACTGAAATTTAAATATCTTCAAAAATTTTAAACGGATTATGTAATTCTTTCTTTCTACTGAAAGGTAATAAAATTTCTAAAATAACCATGGATTTCTAGTGAAGATTGGTAAAGAAATGACAGAGTTAAAGGGGACAAAAGTTCAAGCTTCATTGAAAATTGTATGTTTTTTTTTTCAATTTTGCTCTTTTCAAGTTATTTTTTTTTAAACCAATGATTTTAAAATGCTAAGGTTTTATTGAAGGCGACATTAGATTATCTTAATATGAACATTTTGCGCCCAACAAGACATAGATTAGTACAAAAATTGACAAAGCTACAGAAGATTTAGTAAATTAACCCACATAGTTTTAAGCAATTTTTAATTTTTATTTTTACTAAAAATTTAGCTTTTTATATTTATTTGTTGTGGGTTAATTCAATTAATCTTCTGTAACTTTGTCATTTTTGCGCCGATCAGGATCCTATTGGGTACAAAATGTTCGTATTGAAATAGGCTAATATTTTATTTTTTGGATATTTGCATTTCAGTTACAGCATCTTTTTTAAAAACACAAATATCTCAAAACCTATTCTACTTTTGACAATTCTGACTTCATATTCGGATTCAGCGGTAAATTTTACGTAAAGATTAGGCGTCAAATTCATTTGGTCAAAAATTTGTCACGTAGTGTTACCGATGAATTAATACAATAATATACAACGCGTGTAAAGCATTTTTTTTGAACGGTGGCAGAAACGTAGCTAGACTGTTATTCTGGGGTGGGCAAGTGCACCCCTTCCCAAAAAGAAACCAAATACTTTTTTTAAACTTTAAAACAAAATAATTTTTTAATAAAACGAAACTACAAACTTTAACACAAAAATTCGGCGACACGAAATAACACCCGATGAAATAACGCCCAATTAGAAAAATGAACTAAGCCCCAGTAAAAGAAATCCCAATGAAATGAAGTAACAGCCAAGTAAAAAATAATGAAGAAATGCCCAATTTTCACGAAATAATCCCCAATTTAAAAATAAAAAAAATTTTGCTAATTGGGACTTATTTCATAATGAAATAAAACCCAAGGAAATAATAAGATAAGATCCAATGAAATAACACCCAAAAAAATTAAATAAGACCCAAATTTTGTATATTTTCTGGAATCCAATAATTTTCTTGTAATTCAATTAAGTTGCTACTCATACATTTGGAATATTTTGAAAAGGTAAAGAAAGGATGTCTGTTAAAAACGTGAAAAGAGGGAGAGTGAAGAAGAAAATCCTTGCAACCGGCTAAAGAATGGATATAGAAAGAAGCTTAAGTCAGCGAAGCCGGTGTTTGTTATACCATAGAGGAGATAATCCTTGTACAAACGAAATAACACCCGATGAAATAACGCCCAATTAGAAAAATGAAATAAATCCCAATAAAATTTTAAAATTTGGAAATTGGGCCAAATTTCGTTTTTTTGGGTTTTACTTCATATTTAAATTTGGGGTATTTCATTATGAAATAAATCCAAAAAAACGAAATTAGGCCCAATTACCAAATTTTGCAATTTATTTCATTTTTCTAATTGGGCGTTATTTCATCGGGTTTTATTTTGTGTCGCCCAAAAATTCATTACACAAACCGTTCACAACTTCTGCTAATGTGACATTTCGGAATCGGTTTTTGATATTAGAAGTTATGGTATCGATTACTTAATTTACATTTACATTTAGTGTTAAATTTATCTGACATCTTACCTTGCAGCCACACGTTCAAGTTGTTCTTGAAAGCTGTGACGTAGGCTGCTCTCAATTTGTAAGCAATTTACTTTCAAGATGTCAACAAGACATCTGTTAAATTGATAGTAATATTGCCAAACAAATGGAATGGTGAAATTGAACGCCATCTCGCCCTCCAACCATTTTTGAATTTTTTTGGCGATTGCTTGTTTGGCGATGATTACGCGATCCCATTGAGGGAATACGAATCGCTAACTATCGCCTACGCCTGACAACTTGGCGATGAATATGCGAGCGCACACAAGTAGCAGCAATCATCAGTGTTTTTTTATAACTTTCGATAGAATTTTTTTTATTGTTGTTTTGTTAAGGTAACGGGAAAATAAATATTTGGTTTCAAGGGCAATTAGCAAAATTGTCATTCCAGTTGAGCAAGTGATTTGTGAAAGGTGTGTTTTTGTTATTCATTTAAATAATATTTAATATATCCCTGAAAGCAATTTTCGTAGTCGAAGCATGGCCCGCGAATCGCCGTTAAATTGTTTAACATCGCAGCGATGCATCGCGTGGAAGCTAAATGCGATCTTCTGGCGAATGGCGAAAACGTTCGCATGTGTCAACCACGCGATTCGTATACCGCGGCACACGATGTTCACTCGAATCGCGGTACGCGATGTTCACTCGAATCGCCGAACGCGTGGTTGACACTTGCGAACGTTTTCGCGATTCGCCAGAGGATCGCATTTAGCTTCCACGCGATGCATCGCAGCGATGTTAGACAACTTGCCGGCGATTCGCGGGCGATGATTCGGCGATGGAAATTGTTTGCAGGGCGTGGTAATTTTAAAAAGTGTGAGTGTGTTAGTAAAAAATGGGAGTGTAATGCAAACTGGAAGGAATTGAAAGGCAGAACTTAAGGCTCAACCATTATATGCATAGCCTTGCTTAACCTACTGTCAAAAACTAACAAAAAGTCTTTCAAATGTACTTAAGAAAACAAAATAAAAAAATACTTGATTCCGTACGGAATGTGCGATGAGATTTGCACCTTGCTTAAGCAAATGACAGTTTCATTAAACTAAGCAAAAAGTTTCCTTAACCTCAATATTGTTTGCCTTATATGATTTACATGTATTCGAACATTTGCACATTATGGTTGGGCCTTTAATCGTGTGGCCTCTAAGTTAAGTGTCGTTTATTCAGTGAAATGTTTGTTATTAACGAACATTAATTGTTTACTGTTTAACTGAAGAACGCCTAAAAATTGTTTAAAGCACTTATTTAATATTTAATATGATTATAATGACTTCTACATATCCTGATCAATGGAAATTAAGTAGGACTGTCCCTATACCTAAGAGGGACTCGAGTAGGACTTTTCGCCCAATTAGTATTTTACCGGCCATATCCAAGATTATGGAACATTTGCTAAAGTATCAGATTATTGACTATATTTCGAGGGAAAACTTAATTTCGAATTCACAGTATGCTTTCAGGGATAAACACAACACTACGGGTATCTTTCTAGGAATTACGGATGGCATCAGAGAACATTTGAATAATAATAGAGATTGTGTTATGGTTTCTCTAGACCTGTCCAAAGCGTTTGATCGTTTGAATCATTCCACTTTAATTTACAAGTTGAGAGATAAATTTAAGTTTTCTATTATGGCGTGTAGGCTAATTCATTCTTATTTACACGGCAGATCTCAATTTGTAGATTTTAATGGGATTGTTTCTAAAGTTATTCCGAATTGTTGTGGTGTGCCACAGGGTTCAATTATCGGCCCCATCTTATTTCTTTTATATTTAAACGATTGTGTTGATTGTTTGGACATGAACCTAGTTAAACCTTTCATCTTTGCTGGTGATATACAACTGCTTTTTGGAAATTGTAGAGAATTTTCTGACGTATTGGAGGCAGTTATTAATTTTAATCTCCTTAAACTGCATGACTGGATGGTGTCGAATTCTTTCTTGATTAATATATCCAAGACTAAAGCCATAATGTTCCGTACTAGGCACCGTAATGTTGTTCATCCTAGGATTGAAATTGGTAATGTAATCATAACATACACTAATTCTATTAAGTGTCTTGGTGTTGTACTTGATCAATATCTTAATTTTGACGAGCATATTGATACCATAGCATCTCGAGTGACTTTTGGACTCAGGAGACTTTATCATTGTGTTCTATATCTTCCAGTTAGAGTTAAGTATATTCTTACACATTCACTATTAATGTCTCTTGTAAATTATTGCATTGAGGTAGTTTCTGGAACTTTTTACTATAATCTTCGTAAAATTGAGCAAATTGTTAAAAGAATTGTAAGATTTGTTTATGGTATCGCGTATAGAGCAGGGGTGCCAGATAATTTTGATAGAAAATCGGCATATTTAAAAAAAAAAAATCGGCATTATCGGCACTTTAATATAAAAAAATCGGCAAATTAAAAATACCTATTTTAAATACAATAAAACCTATTCTTACTTACAAATAAGAACAATTCAGAATTATCTAATGTTTATAACTTATGAAATTTCAAAAGAAACAATCAAAATGAAGGTTTTACAAAGAAATTGTAGTTAAATATAAAGTTTTTTTTTTAACTTTCTTATAATTAAGTATATTCCATATACAAATATTTGAGTTTGACATTTTTATTAAATCCGTTTTAATATGTATATCAAAACAGTTTAAATTATTAATTTTTAAATAATCAAAAAAATAATCTTTAAAAAACGAATAACTTGCAAAGATAAATTTTCCAGTAAACATCAAAACTCTGTTACATTAAAAAATTTTTACGCAAATGTGGAAGGACCAAAGATTTAACCAAATGCTGCCATAAAATGTTCACGTTATAAAGCTGAAATTTTTTGCCAAAAAGTTTGCAAATTTATTTAATTTTCCTTACATAAGAATTGGCTATTTAATTTATGAACTAACATCGTCCTCAATTGCGTTATAATCTTAAAAAAAAAATTATTTAATTATCAAAGTAATTACTATTAAAATTATATTCATTGATAGTGAATATAAATTTATCTTACCTTTGTTCTTTTGTAAGTATTTATCTATCCATTTTCAAACACAAATATAAAGTGTTTTATATTTTCCTAATAGAAAAAGAAATTTTAACTGAATTAATTTAGGTTTAAAAATTATTTCTTTTTTAACTTTGGCCTTTAATTCTTCATAGTGCTGGTTCACACACGTCAAGTTTGACTCTTCAAGTCTTGATCTTTTAAAAGAGAAGGGAAAAGAGAATGCCATTTCTTTTCCCCTCTCTCCTAAAAACTCAAGAGTTGACGAGTCAAACTTGACGTGTGTGAACCGGCACATAGTGGAATATTTTTCAAATAAAAATGTATTAACCCAACACACATTACAAACACTGCCATTTAATATTGAATAAAACTAACACCTTTTTCTTTAGTAGAAGCGCTGACTTAATAACAGTTGTCTCTTTTCAATGTTACAACTGTTTCAGTAATAGCCTTTTACGTGTTAATGATGAAACAGAACTGAGTCTTCAACTTCAGGCAAAATTTTTTAAGCCCATAATTAAAACGTCGGCAGTAACTTCAAATTCGCTCTCATTTCTTTCTTTTCTTTTGTTCATATTTTTCTTTGTTTGCAAAATGTATGAAATTTAATGAAAGTATGGTAGCATTGTTAAGAGAATAATTGTATTTATGTGAGAGCATTAGAAAAAACGTCCTCAAAATTAAATTGATTTCATTTCTCGACTGCATTCTCTGGCATAATTTTATGTCAAACTGTATGAAAAACATCGTTCAGCCCCAGTTCTGTTTCATCATTTAGTCAAAAAATCGGCATTTTTGGAGCAAAAATCGGCAAATCGGCACTTTGATAATTTAGGGGCAAAAAATCGGCAAAATGCCGATAAATCGGCAAAAATGGCAGGCCTGGTATAGAGACAGTACATCACATGCTGTAACTTTTTTTCTTGGCTGCTCCTTCAAACAATCGCCCTTATTGTGTTTGGCGTATTTAAGATACGCCTACGACAGTTTGGTAATAGATTAAAGAAAAAAAGTTCACGTTCTCTTTAATCTATTACCAAACAGTCGTAGGCGTATTTAAAATACGCCAAACACAATAAGGGTGAATATTTAGGTCTACGTAATTTGTTGTTCTTTACAAAGTAATGAGGTATAATATACCAAATGAACTATATACAAAATTTATATTTTCCAGATCTACAAGAAATCCTCAACTTATTATTCCTCTTGTATCATGCTCCCTTTTTGAACGCTCATTTATTGTTAGGATAGCTAGATATTGGAACACTTTACCATATGATCTACGCACTTTCTCTATATCATATGAACTTTTTAAAAAACGGCTTTTACTACACCTACAGGAATCTGGCAATTATAATTCTGTGTAATTGTTATTTTTTGTAATTGTTAACTTTTTTGTTTATGTACATATGAAGAGAAATGTAGAAAATACCTATGTTTAAGGATGCTGGGACGTTATTGTCGGTCTGGAGAGTTTTACTTTTTATATAGTTTTCTTTTACAAACCTGATTCTTGTTTTTTGCCTTCACTGATAAGATTTTTGGATATTAGTTTAATTAACTGTAATTTTAAAGGATTGCATCGTATACCCATAACCGAAATTGTAATTTTATAAAGAATTCGTTTTTCCCTTTATTCATTAGGAGTGTTTCTGTTTTGTTAAGGGATTACTATAGGCATACTAGTATTAATATTACACAATTTGCGAACCTTAAATACCTCATGAATAATTATTCTTTAAATTTTGTTTTTATTCTTGAATTTTTTTTGTAGAATGATATAACTTAGTTTATAATACAGTAGAATCCCGATAATTCGTAATCGCAAGGGACCGGCCATTTCTTACGAATTATAGGGGTTTTCGATTTAGCGGGGTTTCGATTTAACGGGGTTAAAATAAAATAAATACGAATAAACGGGGTTTTTAAATTTATTTACTAAAACGATAAAAAAAAAAATTGTTAAAAATAAAATATATAAAAATTATACATAAAAATTATTCATGTAACAAACTTGCCTTAAGAAAATTAACCCACACACAAGCAAAAACCCACGCAAAAATAAAAAAATGGTAAACAAAAAATCATTCATTCCATATTTCTGTTGTTTTTATTACGAATTATAAGTTTTAGATAGCAAACACTTACGATTTATAAGAGGTTAAGAAGATTTTTATTGGAAAAAAATTACGAATTAGCGAGGGGACCAAAATGTATGGAAATTTTACGAATTAACGAGATTTTTTCAAGGGACCGACAGTTTATTACGAATTATCGGGAATTACGAATTAACGGGGTACGAATTATCGGGATTTGACTGTATTTTTAATTATAATATTTTATATGTTATAATATTTTCAATACAAAATGTACGAAATATTCCTGTAATGCGTAAGTATTTAAAAAAAAGCCATTTTGTAAATTGTAAGACTTTATTTACTATCAACTCCCTGCGGGAAATTTGTGTCAATTGGTTTTAAGGCACTTATCCCGTGACAAGTAAAAGCAGTTTTATAATAAAAAGGAACGAATTGTGATATGTTAAAACAGAACATATCACTTAACTGGTGATAATGTGCTAAAAGAGTAGTTACTCCAGAAGGTAATTGACAAACAACTTGTCATGTAACTGGACTTTGTGTGGGTAATGACTGATTGATTCTACCTGGTTCTTTTACTTTAAATGAAGGGTATCGCCCTAATAACATGGTCCATTTGGGACAATATTTGCGACAGGCATTATTTTAACTGAAATTTAATGTGTCCATTTAGTTAGTTTCTGTGACCTGTTACAAAGCGTTAAAAAGGTGCCAATTAACCCACTTGTCGGATATCGTCATGTTAAAGTGACAAGTCCCCTTCATATAAACGGTTAAAACTCGAACCGGTCCCTATCACTATAGAACTGTCACGTGACAAGTTAAGTGTTAGTTCCCTTTCCTCTAGGGCTATTACACTGCAGTGCACTGTTACATTAAAAACAAAAATATAATCACCCTTATTGTCTTTGGCGTTTTTGCGGCATAAACTAGTCGTTTTTTAAAAACGGTACCGTGATAAAAAATTGTCGTTAAATATTTTGATCACGACGTTATTAAAATTATTTGAGAAATTATTTCAATGGAAGGAAATAAAATGTAAACATGCAAAAAATTTAATATCATTGAAATATAATTTAGTTTTTATGTGCTTGTGTACCTAACTCTGGTATATTTTTTAGGATAAAGGTCACAACTGCAGCACAATTTGCGAAGTAAGTAGCAATAATGGAGCAAAAACCTTTTTTGGCAAAGGCCTTCCAAAAAATTTTAAGCAAAACTAATATTAAAGAGGAGTTGAACACCCCATCCCATTCCGGAGAGGGTTAGATGAAAGTATAAGCCGATTTTAAATTTAAGTTGAAGAAAAAGCTGACTCATAACAAAGCTGAAAGCTATGCAACAGGTGGTGGGCGGTTCAAACAAAATACATTTTTAGCTGTCGCAGAAGCAGCAATTGATCTATTAGACATGCATGCTATTGTCGAAGATAAAGATCCATTTGGAATTAAGAAAAAGCGGAGGTTTTCACCAGACCCCGAGACACATTAAGACACAATAACTGACATTACCGAAATTGAAAGCCCGTGTACTTCACCTGTATACCTCCGCTTAGAAAAAATAAAAACGAAGCGAAACTAGGGCTTTTAGAACAACAAGTAAAACTGCAAAAAGAGTTATGCTTGAATTTGAAAAATAAATTTTCGGAATTGAAACGTTACACACGGAGCATGCTAAAGTGGAGAAATCGGTTTATATAAGGCGGAACTCTAAAGCAAAGAGAAAAACAGAAAAGCTCATTTAGAAATACGCATAACCGAACTAGAAATTAAAAAAAAACTTGAACTGGAAGAGTTAATAAAAAGTAAAATGATTTCATTTTTATTTTGATTTAATTAATCTAATTATGTTCATGTAAATAGAACTACTTACATATATGTTATTGTTGAAATAAATAAAAACGCAAAACTATCCTTTTAAAATTGCAACTTAAGCTCATAGTAAATAGAGATGTCAAAAAACTTAAAGTTAACATTTTCACAAATAATATAATCCAAAAATTTTACCAACAATTTTTCTATGCGTATTATTTTTAATTCAAACACTTGTTTGGCGGATCTTTAAGTGCCGGTTCACACACTTCAAGTTTGACTTGTCAAGTCTTGAGCTTTTAGGAGAGAAGGGAAAAGAGGATGTCATTTCTTTTCCCCTCTGTCCTAAAAGCTGAAGACTTGAAGAGTCAAACTTGACGTGTGTGAACCAGCACTAACAGGGTGTTTCAAAATAATTTAATTAAGTGTATTCTTTTACATTGTGATTCTTTTACAATTCTTTTTGCTCGTCGAAAATTTTAGACGGTAACATAAAATTGTAAATACGACAGCCACTACGACACCTGTCGTTTTTCGACTACGCCAAACACAATAAGAGTGAATAATTAAATGAAAACTAAATTTGATGAAGTCAAGCCTAACTAAAAATATCAAAAATTAAAAATTAACAGTTCAACTAAAAATCACAATTGTTCTTGTTATTTATTTACTAAAATATTATTTACTCGTGTTGTGGTAAACTGTTGTAAAAATTAAAACAGTTCTGAAAATAAATCATTGTATTGCGACTTAAAAGATGGTGCGAAGAAAAATTTAGAAAAGGACAGCTTTTGAAAAAATAGACATAAAAAATGGAAGATATTACTTCCGTCTCTTGACACCTCTGTATAGTAATCTGTGTTGCAAACAATGTGTTAAGGCATTCAATAATTAAAACCCCAAAAAGATGGGCCAACACAATTCACCTTCATCTTCAGACATAAAACACTTATAAACAAACAACCTTTTTTAATATTAATAATTCTTAGACTTGCCTTGTTACATAAAGGTAAAATACAGCAATTTATTTTTGCATACAATGAAGGGTGTGCCAAACATAATGCACGATGTTAATTGTTATTCACACCTTAATGCCAAGTTTTTTGCCCAACTTAATTTTACATTTCTGTGTTCTGTGTTTGACAAATTCAACCATAAGCCTTTTACGAAAATGGGCGTTCAAATAGAAATGCATTTTGTGCTTTTCATGACAAACACTTTCACCTCAGTGGATTCGTAAACAAGCAGAATTTCCGGATTTGGGCAAATGAGAATCTACGAGTGATTCATTAATTCTTTGTCTCGTAACCAACTTCTGGCACCTTCTGAAATAGGAAGAACCAGAGAGAGATTTTTTTGTAGCAAGGTGAAAAGACAACGCGGTAGTCGCAATAGCTTCAACTGTTTTTTCTGCAGATCCCGTGGGAAAGGAAAAGAGGTTTGGTAAGGCAAACCAAAAATACGTTGAAGTAAATATTCCATATTCTATCCAACACTATAATAAAAATCTGGGCGGTACAGATCGAATGGATCAAAATGTAAATTCTGTTCGCATATCTATTCGAAGTAAAAAATGGTGGCGGCCACTATTTACCTGGATGTTGGACGTGTCTGTACAAAATTCTTGGCTTTCAGCGAGACACCATGATCCTAAACGCAAGCAAACCCGTTTCCGAGGAGACTTAGAAATGTCATATCTTTCGTCAGAGACTCATTTTCCGAAGGGTCCGGGGAGAATGTCGAAATCCCAGACTGGGGCTGATGCTATTAGGTATGATGGACATATGCACTATGTGCAGAGAACAAAAAATAATAAGCAGAGAGCATGTGCTGGTGATAAATGTAAATCAACTGTAAGGACAGAGTGCCAAAAATGTGATAAAGGTTTCTGTGTTGATTGCTTCGCCCCATATCATCAAATATAAAAATATTTCAATTTATATTTCATTGTAACTATTAAAAACATAAAAGACTGAAGATCAAATAAAAGTTCTAAAACTAAAATCCATATGAACAATTTTGTACCTTTATTTTAATAGCGTCGTCATATCGTCGTTCGTAAGTTATTGTGTTCTATATGACAAAAATGTTTTTTTGGTAAATCGCGGTTAAAGTTTAGTTGTTAGTTACAAAAAACTGAACCGAAAAAGTTGTCGCAACCTTCTTACCAAGGAAACTTCTACAGTTTCTGATTTTTTTGGTAAAAAAATTTCCGTCCTTGGAAAAGCTTCTAAGAGTAATAAGCGTTTTAAAAAAATAACCTTTGTTCTATATGCACTTATTTACGAATCTCTTATTGTTTTATAGCATATCGAACAATATGTAAAAAAGAATTGTGAGAAATGTAAAGCAATGTGTTTTCACACAACAAAAACTTTATTTCATATAATATTAACTTCATTTTAAACTAAATCTTATAAGTATGCCACAGCATTTAACGATAAAAAATTATATAAACTTCTCACATCATTAATTTTTTCCGATGATATCTTTTTAGTAGCTGAATTCTGAAGATGTTCATCAAATAAATTGTTTTGAGTTGAAAAAACCCATTTCCGATCTTTTTTTAATACTGATTTTCATATATTCTTTTTGGCACAACGATGTTTTGTATAATATTGTGAATAGCTTATTGTTTTTATATTGCAACGATTTAATTAATACATGCAAAAGGGACATTTTGAAAATCAAGTTTTTTTGATTTTACTGAATACACATGAAAGTCTTCAGATGACATTAGTTCATAGTTCAACTTAATCTAAAGGGCCGTGAATTTCTCGTAATTTAAAATGTCGGTCAATTGCACTATGCACGGTATCCACTTCCTGAATTTGAGAATGACCCGGCTCAGAAAATTTTTGGGTGATTGATTGAATGTTTTTATGGTTGTGCGTGAATTGCAGAAGGGCAGTTGAGAAAATCTGATTTGTATTTTGAGGCACGCAGGAGTCGCTCCACAAGATGAAATGTTTAACATTCTTAAAATCCTTAACTATTTGCTGTAAAATACTTCCCACAACGCTAGCTTTGTCATTGCCTGAACGACGGCTTTGTAGCTCCAAATAGCGCAGTAAGTTATGTTCGATTCTTTTTTGTTTTGCGAAAAGACTGTTGCCGTCATATTGAAATCGGAAAGTTTTCTCTTATAATAATAAATAGAAGCCCCTTCGGTAATGTAAAAACACTTTGTAAGTCGAAACAAATTACTATGGTGTCTTTGGATTTAATGGCTCTGTCTTTTTCACGCTCGACTTGCAATTTATTTTTCACGGCAATGTTCTTTAAAACTTTTTTTGAACTTTTCATCCAAAGTAATATTTTGTTTGTTCTTTTGGAACAATACACAACGATCGCGCTGATCTTGTTTTTGGCACAAAAAATCCGAGGTTGAATTCTTTTTTAAAAATACCTGTAAACGTCGATAACGATGTGGAATGTTCATTTTATTTGCCAAGAGCAATGTGAAATCATAAAAAGAAAATAAATGTGAAGTCACAAAAGGAAATAAAACGAAAACAGACAATGCATAAAGTTCAAATTACTACAAACTTCATTTACACTTTTATATAGAACAAAATAAAAAATTATTTTTTTTATTTAGTATTTTTGCTTCGTTTTTGTTCTATATGCACCATTTTTTGCACATAGAACACAATAGGTTACGAAGCTTCTCACTGAAGTGTTGTATAGCACAAAGTCAATGTCTCATATTTCGAAAACTATAAATGATACGAGCAAACCGATGACACAGATCGACAGATCCCTAAAAGTTTACCTAAAAATCAATCTTATCTAATTTTTTTATATTTTGCGGTATAGAACACAATAACTTAGGAACGACGATATGACGGCACCCATTTTCTCGAAAACTGGACCCGATATTCCATTTTTCTTTTCAAGTACATACTAAAGGTATCCTAGACATAACGTGAATGAAATATTATAATAATCGGATGATTATTTCATAAACCGGGAGAATTCGGGTTAAAAAGCCGATACAGCCACAAAGAGTACCTGATTGGTGCGGTTTTTGGGCTGGCGGTCAGCGTTACCGTTGTGATACTAAAGTATTAATTTGACGCTTTTTCGACGGTCTTGATACTTCTTGTAACCCTTTTTTTAAGTTATCCTTTTGTATAATTTTTAACTATTTTGTGCCACTTTTTTACCTTTTTTTTGAAATAGCACTCTCATTTTGTTTTTGTCAAAACTGCTGAACAGTAGTGCCAAACAAATGTTTTCGAAATAAGCATTGCTTAAAAATAAACCTTGGAACAGACTCAAAGTAGGAACTTGGAATTCCATGCTTCCTTCTCTTAATTTGTTCGAAGCGGAGATGGAGCAATGGACTTCAAGTGAAGATTCAATAACATAATATAGAACGCACATTCCTAAAAAGTAGTCAGTATTCATAAAAAATTCTTGTTAAAAGATTTTTTACAACTTCTAAATTAGATTTTCGATAGTTAAGCATATAATAAAGTACAATTTACCTAAAAGCAAACATAACTCATATATGTACATTAGAGTGGGTCAATTTGTTCGGGCCCAAAAAAAGCGTATAGCAAAATCGTAATCTACGGAAAATTCTAAGAACTTTTCCTAAAGAAACCATGGTTCTAAAATCAAAATCGAGCTTCCGGTTTTTGACTTGAAAGTTTGGTGCTCAGGAAATCTGAAAAAAATAATACTTTTTTGGAAATATTTATTGAAATTGGTGAATAGTTGGCCTGTGTCGCTGAAAGAGGGCTTGTTTAAAAGGAAATTTTCTCAGCTTTCTATATTTGTGCTCATTTTTAGAAAATTCTGTACATAAATAATTGGTTAGGAGATTTTTGTCAAAATGTTCATAGTCAAGCTGGTAAAATATAAAAAAAATTTTTTTTTTTTTTAACCCAATTTTCCATTTTAAATTCACTACCTTTTAAAAAAAGAAACTAAATAAAAAAAATTAAATAAAATTACTCAATAAAAATTTTTCTCATTTTGCGAAGCACATTTAAAAAAATAAGCGCAATGTTATGCGCAACGCAATAAGACATACAGAAATGCAGTAAACTATATAAGTGAAAGAACTCTTAACAACTTAAAAAAAATAACATTTCAAGTGCTACGGCATTCCCTTACTACGAAGCAGGTTTTTATGGGAGAATACTAAAAAATAATTGTATCAGTGTGTAAAGCTGATCGTTACATCTAACAATTTTTATATACTTTATGTGTCATAAATGTATTGCTTCAAAGTGGGAACTCGCCATATAAAATTCATGTCTTCCTTACATACCTGCTTTGTTCGAGGCTCCATTTTTTTATGGGGTACGAATTCAATAAAATTGTATTTAAAAGAAAAAATACTGGCCAAACCAGAAATTAAACCATTACATCCTGGGTCACAAGGCCCAAGATAACCTGTAAACCATCACAGCACTTATTAACTAATGCGCCTAATACGAGTTTTTGTACATTTTTTAAATATTGCTAGCTATTCTTGAAAACGAGTAAAAAAAGTGAACATTTTTGTTTACCATACATTTCTAAAATAATAAATAAACGTTAGAATTTTTACTTTAAATTGTGTAAACGATAGAATTACACAGTTTTCAGTTTCTCATTACCTATTTATTTTTTGTTTTTAAATTATGGCCTTTATTATGTAAAACGCAACGCCAAAGAATTACATTGAAAGCAAAACAAATTCATACATATTTTGTAATTTTGTTGTTGCTTTCTTCAAAAATTCATGTACCGTTTTCAAATTTTCAACGCCTCATTACTTGTGAAATTTTAAAACGCAAAAAAAATTTCTGTAGAAAGCACCAACAAAATTACAAAATATTTATGAATTTGTTTTTGCTTTCAATGTAATTCTTTGGTGTAACGTCGCGAATTATATAATTAGGGCCTATGTGTCTCACTACACCATTTCCAATTGTATTTCAGAAATTTCCAATTTAACTTAAAAAATTTCCAATTGTAACTTCTGAAAGTGTCCAATTGTATTTCAGAAATTTCTGTTTTTATAGCTAAAACCATTTTTTAAATTGGAAATGGACGATAGCAATTTGTCTGACCCGCCATTTACTACAAGCATCTGCCGTTTACTGATCTAGGGTTAGCGGCACATATTCAGGGAACTGAGCGATTGCTTACCAATGTTTCCCACGTGCCATAGAATGTAATCGAGATGATATTTTTCAGTTACTTTTAAAAGGCGCAACAGAATAGATAGATTGATAGAAAAAAAGATATTGTATGTAAATTACAGATATAGGCCGAAACTAAATTCATTTGCCCCCGGCTTGGCCAGTATTTTTTTTTATAAATTTTTTATTTTTATTTTAATCGGTTCGTTTTTTTAAGTTGTGAATTTTCCAAAAAAATTGCGTTTTAATAAAAAATAGAATAAAATTAAAAATATTTATTTTTAAATTTTTTTATTTTCAGTTTTTGCTTAAATTTTGTTTAAAGAAATTTTCGTTTACTTAAATTTTGATTAATCAATTCTATGGCATTTTGACAAAACATCTTAAGTCAAAATTAAAAAGTTGAAAAAAAATGGTGTTAATCGTACGAATTTTCATTAAAAAACATTTTTGCTTACGTTTTTAAAATTTTGTATTATGAACAAAATTTTTCTTATCTCCACTTAAGATGTTTTGTCAAAATGCCGCAGAACTATTTTATTTTAATCAACTTTGAATTAAAATTTAGTTAAATTATTTTGTTTAACTTTTATGTATCAAAATTGTAACAGTTTTAGGTTTCTTATCAGCTTGACTATGATTATTTTGACAAAAACCTCTTAACTCTTATTGATGTACAGATTTTTCTAAAAATAAGCACAGATATAGAAAGCTAAGAGAATTTTCTTTTAAACAAGACCTCTTTCAGCGATACAGGCCAACTATTCACCAATTTCAATAAATATTTCCAAAAAAGTATTATTTTTTTCAGATTTCCAGAGCACCAAATTTTCAAGTCAAAAACCGGAAGCTCGATTTTGATTTTAGAACCATGGTTTCTTTAGGAAAAGTTCTTAGAATTTTGCGTAGATTACGATTTTGCTATACGCTTGGTGGGCAAAAAAATTGACCCACTCTAATGTACATACTTCTTATTTTTTTATTTATTGAATAACTTATGATGGTTTCTTTTCAACAAAAGTGTGACATTTTATTTAAAAAATGCAATTACGTGTTCGTTTCTTAAAAATATTTTGCTCTCTTAAAGGGTAGCATGTTTTACTTTAAAAAATTTATCCTTAATAATGGCATAAGGCAATGAACTTTTCGCACCCTATTAAATCTACAGTGTTGATAGTGCCCTGTTAAATACGTGACTTCGGTTTATTTATCGGGCTATTTTTAAAACTGCGACGATTGCCTTAAAAAGCAACAAAGCCATGCAAAAATTTAAAAACTCGGAAAAGTTTGCAAAAATAGCGCCATACAATTGATTAAAAGTCTCTAAAACTAACAGTATTGAAAAAATTACAGGGCATTCCATAAAAAAAATTTGGATTTTTGAGCACATTCCACCTGAAATACATAAATTTTGTTTGGTTGTTTATAAAAAACTTGGTCTTATAATTTTCATTAAAATTGGAAATATTCCTTATAAAAAACTTGACCCTCTTCAAAAATTTCCAACGGCGCACAGTGGCTGAAAATTGTATTTCATTGGCCAAAAGTCCAATTTTTGTTTGTCACCGATTTCAAAAATTTTAATTGTATTAATAGTAAACATTAAAGAGATGCACAAGCACAAGAAATATTGCTTACAAGCAATTTCATTCAATTTAGATAGTGTGTGTTTATTACTCTCTCATTACAAAACACATACTTCCAAAAACAATTGTTTTGTTTTACGATCAAAATATAGAAGAATAGAACAAAACTGCACTAGAACAATGCTGAACTAAAATAAAGCTGAATTAGAACAATGATGAAGTAGAACATTAAAACAGAAATAGAACATTCCAAGCATGTTTGAATGTTTTGATTGTAAACATATACCAAAGAGAATTGCAAAGTGAGAAACATTTTCGTTTTGTAATGAATATGAAAAAGCTTAAAAAAGTTTATATGTAATATTAATTTTTATTTGCAAAAATTTATTGTTTATTATTTACATACATATAAAGGTACTTAGGTCTAATATTTAAATAAAATTAAGAAGAATTCATTATTTTCATAGATATAAAAAATAAAATCTAATGGTGTGTTTCACAATTTTTTAGGAAAATTGATAGCAACAAAATATTAATAATTATTTAACTAGAATTAGAAATATTGGTTAAATAAACGTTTAAAGTTTTATATAAAAATAAAACAAGACCTCAAGCTTGATAATTTAGTTATATTATACATAATATAATAATAAAGGTCGACTAAAATAAAATATATGTACATTTAATAAATAAAAATATCAATTTTTTTATTTTTTTTAATGTTCTAGTGCACTCGATGCTTTTACTATAATTTACCGTTTCTTTATTTCATTGTCTGTTTTTGTGTTGATATTCTGTTTGTTTTGATAATACAAGCACTAACAAAGCAGAAGAGAAAAACTTTTCAAGTTATGCTTGTTTTGTTTTGGTGGAAGTAATGTGTTGTTATGTTTGTTTTGCTATGTATGTTTACAGTGAAATAATATAATTGATAGTTGTGTGAAGTAGAACATAGAACATTAAGAATATTTTGCGCAGCCCTTTAGTAAACATATTAAAACTAAGGTAGGTCTGAGATCACACTATGAAAGTTTTCTTTCAGAAAGTCTGAGTATATGGGTGAGAAAGGAAAAAGGAACAGCATGTTCTCTTCCCCTCTCACCAATAAACTCAGACTTTCTGAAAGAAAACTTTCATAGTGTGAACCCAGACTAGCCAAAAAATTAGGTCAAAATATTGGTAATTGTGGTTGTGCCATGTTGTTAAACACAACTTTTTTTTTAATTAAAAAAAAAAGTGTTTTTTTTTTTTAATATTTAATCCGAAAGAAATTATTATTGCACAAAAACTATCAGCGATAATGACCTGCTAGCTTTTTTGCTAGGTTGGTAGTATTGTTATCTTAAAAAAGGTAACATTTGCGACCATTGTGTTATTTACATTTGAGATGTAAGGACATATTTTCTACACTACTATATTTTTTGTCAAATTTAAAATTTAGTAGAATAGAACTTTTGCGGACCAAAAGGGACCAAGAAGGTGAAACCACTGATAGAAAGGTGAAAGTGTTTTCTTTAACTCTGCATGTACTTTTGTACCCGTTTAGACCCGTCTGTTTAACACTTTTTTAATTTTAATGAAATTATTCCAAAAAAAATTTCTAAACTACTATATTTTTGTCAAATTTCAACTTTAGTAGAACAGAACTTTTGCGGATCAAAAGGGCTTAAGAAGGTGAAAGTGTTTTCTTTAACCCTGCATGTACCCTTGTACCCGTTTGGACCCGTCTGTTTAACAATTTTTTAATTTTAATGAAATTACTCAAAAAAAAATTTCTAAACTACTATATTTTTGTCAAATTTCAACTTTAGTACAATAGAACTTTTGCGGATCAAAAGGGCTTAAGAAGGTGAAACCACTGTTAGAAAGGTGAATGTGTTTTCTTAAACCCTCTATGTACTTTTGTACCCGCTTGGACCCGCCTGTTTAACACTTTTTAATTTTAATGAAATTACTACAAAAAAATTTTTTTTTTGTTTGAAATTTGTTTTAAACTTTTTTTTATTTCGCAAAAATGTTTGCAGAAGTAACAGAAATCATGTGCTATTGCCTTCAAAAAAAATTTTATGATATACGCAAAATTGATCGTGATCGAACAGAATACAGCTAGTACATATTAAAAATTTTATTAATGTTACAAAATCAGAAAAACGTATATACGTGCTTTCCCTCAACAATAAATTTCAGTGTATTTATCAAATATGAAAAACTGGGAATTTAGCACGTCATACGAAGATCGTATTAATAATAAACTTTGTATTCCCGAAAATAACTTTGATAATATAATTGCATGTGCCCTTGCATAAAACTGAATTGGCAAATTGGTTTAGTTCGTTGTTTTCTTACGAAGACAATATAATGAGGCGGTTTGTTTTTTAATTTTGTTTTTTCTTTTAACCCACTTACGACTACAATTCGAGTCGGAAAGAACCCAACCAATTGTAGGGGGATGTAGGAAAAGATAAACTCACTGTTTATTGTTGGTGTTTTGTTTAAGCTTTGATATTGTTACAGGTAAGACTTAGAGTGTTTATAACTCTTATTCGCTTAAGGTTTTATTTGTTTAATATTTTTGGCTTTTCTAAAATCTTTGGAAAAGGTTTCCTGATGAGCTGGTGTAAGCAACCGGCGAAATGTGCATAGAGGCTTGCTTTCCCTCAACAATAAATTTCAGTGTATTTATCAAATATGAAAAACTGGGAATTTAGCACGTCATACGAAGATCGTATTAATAATAAACTTTGTATTCCCGAAAATAACTTTGATTATATAGCTACCCTGATTCGTCCTTATCCGTCACACTACGTTCACACTAGCGTATTTTATAGTAGAATAAAGAGCTTAGACACGCGTTTACGCTAAACAGGTTCACAATATACCCACCTTAGAAGGGATTTTTAAATTTAGTTTGGTCTTTTTATTTTATCTGTTTTTATTTTATAGCATACAAGCTGTCCCGGCAAACGTTGTTTTGCAATATAACTTATTTCTAGTGAAAGAAAGAGGAATAAAGCGCTTTATACCGAGATCGGCAATAAGTAAAACAACAGCCATTTATTTTTTTAATTATGTTGATTACTTATTCAAAAGTTAAACATAAAAAAGTGATTTTTTTTATCCTGAAGTATCAGTATAAATTAAACAGAGATAATCAATTTTTAATACGAAGAGCAATCGCGTGTACGATATTTTTTGTCAGTCCGACTTTAGCCAACTCAAATAAGCTCGATGGCTTGCCCAAATTTAAGCCGTAAACAGACATTTTTAAATGACCAATAGTGTACCATTGTAAAGCCGAAGAAGAATACCCGGAGAAAAATTTAAAAAAAAAAATACATAAACTTTTCAAAAGAATTGGTTGATTAACTTAGAAGGCATAGGAGGGGGATGCTTTTACCGTTTTTGCTTAATTTTACGCCGTTAGTGTTAAAACTTATAGCCTTTAGTTCCTTCAAGACTTGAACCTATCATCTGTATCTGCATGCCAAATGTTAAGAAAGCCGGTTGATTAGTTATGAAGATATAGGGAGGGGGAGCGTTTACCCCTCTTACTTGAATAATACAAGTTATAGGCTATAGTTCCTTCCAGATTTTACACTATTTGCCTGCAAAATTTTAAGAAAATCGTTTGATGTGTTAAGATGATATTGGAAGGGGCAGCTTTTACCCGTTTTGCCCTATTTTACGCCCTCTAGCGATATGAAATATACATTAAGATCTATTCCGAATGTCATTGTACACATCAGGCATTGCGATTAATGGTTTGGTAGCTTTTCAAGAGATAACAAAAAATCATAATATGAAAAATGGAGAACATTTTGTTGATATTTGTATTGGAATATATAGGAAAATCTAAATGCCATGTCTCCGGAACCACTGGGCCGATTTCGTGCAAACTTCACTTAAACCATCTACAGACTTTCCCCAAACTACACATATATTTTGGTTTAAATCGGTCGACCCCTTTTTGCAGTTAGTGGTGACATCAAAGTGTACACTTCTTTTTATATATATAGATAAATAAAAGGATTTTACGTTTTTTAATCCTTTTTATTCTACCTGTATTTGGTATGGAAAAAAGTATGAAAAGGTTTAAAAGCAAGTGACATTCGGATGGAAACTCAGTGGATATAATATATCTGAGCAATAACAACGTTTTCATAAACATGGAGAGCTTCAGCTATAAAGAATTGGCCGGAGAGTATTTTAGAAACAAAAACGAAGAAGATGTTAAAAATTACATTCACAAAAAAGGAAATTTAAATTCCTATAGCACTGAAACACAATTGGACTTGGAAAATAAATTAATTCTTTTCATAAAAAATTTAAAACAGCGATACAGGAAAGTTGATTACAGCAAAGATAGATTTTATAAGAGCTTTGCAAACTGGTTAGAGAACGAACTTTCTGTCCAGATCGCTTCAGAAACTTCAAAGCAAAACACACGTGGGAGACCACAAAAATCGCTGGACAACTGTAGCGATAGATCTTAGAGACGGAAGCTTAAGGATATAAATGAAGAAATCGGATATGAAAATATTCAAGATACTTTCCTACATCAATTACGATCACAGAAACAATTGACAAAAGTGGATATCATTGAAAAAGTGGTTAAAGCTAGTCCATTGAGAGTAAAACGTATATTTAAAAGTATACCAACTCCAAGCGATGCAAAACAATTCACAAATGAGGAGGCATTAGCATTATTTCTGGATTTGAAATTAACAAAACTGCAATATATTCAGCTCAGATTGCGTGCGATTTAAAAAGGCTCAAATCTGTTTCCAGCATATCATCACATAACAGCTGCTTAAATGGACTGTTTGCCATTAAAGGACACTATTACAATCACACCAATTTCGGCAGAGGTACAACTACAATCTCTACTTGATCACACATCCGAACGCTTGCTACAATCAATAAAAGGAAATGAGTTAAAGAAATATGGAAACACAAAGTTAATTCTTTTTTGTAAATGGGGCTGTGATGGTTCTTCCGGACAAAAACAATACAAACAAGTAGTAGGTGAAAATATTTCGAACTCAGATATGTTCATGGTATCATTTGTACCATTGCGATTAAAAAAGATTTTGGAAGATTCAGAGCCTTCGACAAGTACAACGCAAACAAAGGATATTTGGAAAAATGAGACACTATCTTCTACGAAATATTGCAGACCTATAAAATTTGAATTCAAAAAAGAAACTCATGATGCCATTAATAAAGAAGTTAGAGATATCAAGGCCCAAATTGCAATACTACAGCCATTACAGTTAGATTTAGATGGGCAGTAAATTGAAGTTAGCTACCAATTAGTGCTAACAATGATAGATGGAAAAGTAGGCCAGGCTTTGACTAACACGAAGGCTGCATCCAGCTGCATCATATACCATGCAACATCAAGACAATTAAACCAAGTCCCGACAAAATCATTAGATAATACTGATGCATATGAATTTGGATTATCACTAGTACATGCAAGAATACGACTTATGGAACACATACTTAAAATCAGTTATGATTTGGATTTCGGATCTTCAGGATCAATAAGAAACAACGAAACCAACAAGGAGTTAAGAAGTTCAAAAAGAAAACATGTTCAAGATGAATATCGCAAATTTGGGTTGATTATAGATCAGCCGAAACAAGGGTCAGGCAATACAAATGATGGCAATACAGCAAGAAGATTCTTTTCAGATCCAGAAACAGCATCTGAAATAACAGGTGTTGATTTTAACCTCATTTTTAGATTTAAAATAATCCTAGAAAATTTGGAGATTTTGCTAAGGCAACTGCAAAAATATATACAACCAAGTACCCATGGAGAAATATGTCTGCTACAGTTCACAAAATCCTTTATCATGGAGGAGATGTCATTAAATATCAGTTGGTGCCACATGGAGATTCATCAGAGGATGCTCAGGAAAAAAGGAATAAGAATTGCAGATTTTATAGAGAGCACAATACTAGAAAAATTTCACGAAATTCCACTAATGAAGATCTATTTAATATGTTATTGGCAACGTCAGATCCGTTCATCTACAGTATTCGAAATCAATGGAAAGTGGAACATCGGGATTTAGATGAAAAAGTCAAAAAACTACTAAAGAACAGAAATAACACAGAACAGAATATGGAATATTTGCAATCAATCTTGCAATTAAATGAACAATAATAATAATTCATTAGATCTAAGATAGACATTGTATTAGTAAAAAATAATAATAAACAGAAACTCACATTGTTACAAAAGCTATTAAAATCTGTCCACATATGTATGAAATGTTTTAATAAATAAATAAGAATAAATAAGACCATATTTACATTATGCAATTAACGCCGCAACTTTCGCTTGCAACTTTTTGTTTGTTAGCAAGAGGTGTAGGGAAGAAACCGGAGTTGAAAAAGTTAAAAAAATGCTTAAAAAAAACGTAAATGTAAATGCGAAAAGAGTTTCGTAGCAACTACTTTAAAATAGAAAAAAACTCGACGTTAATTGCATAGTCTATAAAATTTTTTTTTATAGTGTAAACATTTAGGCCCTGAATTTGTAAAACGCAACGCAATCCCAAAAATAACATTGAAAGCAAAAACAATGTCAAAAATTTTTCAAAATTTTGTTGTTGCTTTCTACAGAAATACATATTGCGTTTAAAAATTATCAACGCCACAAGATATGCAGCGTTTAAAATTTAAAAATTCAATATTCATTTCAATAGAAAACAACAACAAAATTATGAAATATTTTCGATTTTGTTTTTGCTTTCAATATAACTTTTGGCGTTGCTTTTGCGTTTTACAAATTTAGGGCCTTAATTTTTTTGGGTGTCCCATTATTACAAAAAATGTTAATGATTATTATTTAAATCTAAAAATTACATTTTTAAATAATTAAAAGCAATAAAAAAATCATATTGCACGCCAAAGTTAAAAAAAATCTAAAGTTCCACTTTGCCCTTAAATTCCGCAATAACTACTCAACCGATTTTAATGAAATTTAAAGTGGAGAAGGTTTAAGAATCTATCTTTCGATTAAAAAAATCTCTAAAATATCTCCTTCAGCTCAGTTACAGATTTTTGGCCAATGAAAAACGATTTTCAGCCACTGTGCGGCGGTGCCATCCAGCAGTATTCTTCGAAAATGAGGTCAGCTAACTCAGCTATCGCGAGTTGATAACGGACATCTTGTGGCCCTTAATTGAGGATATGAACTTGGACGATATGTGTTTCCAACAGGATGGTGCCAAACAGCCAACAAAACAATGACTCTTTTGCACGAGAAATTCAATGGCCCTGTTATCTTACGTCGTGTCGATGTTAATTGGCCGACACGATGCACAGAGGGATTTGTCCATACAATGTTTGCCAAAAAATATAAGGAGTGCTCGTCGAATGTTGAAATTTTGCTCTGGGCCTTTGGTTAGCTCAATTAAGAAAAATATAAAGTTTCATCAAAATTCGCCACGCCCTCCACCCACCGCCCATAGAACCCAAAATTTTTTTTGGCCCAAAGTTTTTGAAATTTTGCTCTGAGCCTTTATTTAGCTCAATTAAATAAAAAATAAAGTTTCATCAAAATTGGCCACGCCCTCCACCCACCGCCCAAGAACCCAAAATTTTTTTTTGGACCAAAGCTTTTGACATTTTGCTCTGAGCCTTTATTAAGCTCAATTAAGAAAAATATAAAGTTTAATCAAAATTGGCCACGTCCTCCAACCTCCACCCTCCACCCACCGCCCATAGAACCCAAAATGAAATCAGTTAATAAATCCACATTATTATTGCAATTTATAAGTTCTTTGCACAATTCACTATATGAAACACAAAAGGAACCCAATTTAAAAATTAGTTAGGTTTAATAGTTTTCTTAAACTTTTTTTTTGGCAAATATGTATTATTATTTCAAATATTCATATGGTTTTGTTTTTCTTTTTTTGTTATGCACTTTTTCGATATTGTTGTCAATGAGCCAATTTAGACTAGACTAATTTTTAGTCGGATTAACTTTTGTTCTTTCCAAACTACACTGGATTAATTATTCTGGCATAAAATTGTATACGTACACGCAGCTTTGTATGTGTTAGTATTTTTTTATATTCATGTTTACACGACGGCGAACAACTAACGATTAAAATGGCTCTGCAAAAAAGAAAACACTGAACCTGTTTTATCATAAGTGTGTATGTATTGGTTTTGTTCTGCTAATGCGGGGTTGAAGCTGTATTAAAAATTATGCCAACCAAACACGACTCTCTTCACCTCTTTCGCCTATAAACTGTCGTTTTCTGCCAGAACAATTACTCTAGTCTAAATTGGCTCAATCAGTTATTAAAAAGTAAAAGTAAAAGCCTAAAAGTATACAAAACCTTTTACTGTTAATATGCATTGCAATTTATTGTAAATATTCACAAAAAATACGTGAGTTTTATCACAAAATTTATAAGTTTGTTCAGCGATCGCAAAAAGTCGCAGAATTTTTTTTACATAAAATGAAAGAAAACATTCCAAACTTTAATTTAGTAGTAGTACTAACATGGAGGTAGACCGAGCTAACTTATTTTTTTTTTCTAATGAAAACTGCAAATGCTAAATTTTTTGGAGTCATTTTGATTTGCTCAGATCTCTTAAACTATATATGTAATTTAAATAATTTTTCTTTCCTATTAAATTTAAAATACTATATTTTAATAAGAATGCTCTAAAACTATTCATAGTTAAACCATATTTATTGTATAACCAACTGAAATGTAGTAAAATTTTCATCAGTTTTCGTTGTATAATATTTAGCTAACTTTACCACACTCTTTTTTATACAAAATTTTATTTTTTTCGAAAACAAATCATGGTTTTCTACTAATGAAACATTTCTCTACAGAATTGCATCATAAGATTTCTAAAAAATAACTGTAAAAAATAGACATTTTGCCAAAAAAAATACCACTGTGCGATGTTGTGATTTGCCACCTTTAGACTTCTTTCTTTCATTGATCCAAGACCAACTTAAGAGCAAATTTGGTACATAAACGACATTGAACTTTAATTGTGTTTCAGATTCATAAAAAATATGGACCATCGGATAGAGGTTTGCCACCAAAGCCATGGCGAGCATTTTTTTGTTTATTGTACACATAATTGTAAAAGATCTCCTTCTATTAAATTAAAAAAATATTAAGATAATTCTATGAAAACTTTTTGTTTTATTTACAATTAACAATGTGCATTTTGGTTAGACCACCCTTTATTATGGTATAAAACAACAATACTTCAACTTTAATGGTTTTCAGTAATAAATTACCTTTATAATATAATTGTCTCACTAAGGAAGCTCTTATGAATTTCATAACTAAGATTGTTTATTTTTATAACAAACATAAATGCCTAAAAGTAGGCTCTTAATTACATTATTACTTAATTTCAACATAAATTTAGCAGACCATAAAATGAATCAAAAATTAATGGGGAAAATATTCAGCCTTATAAAGGTTGTCGTAAACAACTCTTTTTCTTTTTTTTGTAGAAATTTAAGGAGCACAGTTTGTGTGTTACCTTGTAGCGATTTCTTTTCTGAGAAATATGTTGCATTAATGTAATATGTTCTACGTTTTTGTATTCGTTTGTAAAAAAAATTAAACTGTGCGAAAAATTATCAAGTTCTTTTGTGAATATGTTGATTAAAAATATGCAATACATGTTGCTTATTTCACCCTTACTTTTACTTAAGGTGTTCATACTGCCCTGTTTTACAACTTTGCTTTTACAACCAATGTTTTATTTTGTTTGTCATAATTCATACCGCTCATAACAAGGCGAATTCAATTTTCAGGTGGCGTTGAAAGCACAGCTGTGCAACATATTTTCATATTTAGAGACAGGAATGTCAAAAGTTGATTGTGTTTTTGGGATATCGACCAACGAAAGTCACAAATAATATACAATGTTGTGTTTTTGGTGTTGTACTTATTGTAGTATCGATACAACCGTTTACATGTTTTCACCTTGGCTCATAATTTTGTGAGAAAAATGTTTTACAACAAAATATAAAAATATTAACATATCGTCGGCTTATGGCCATTTTCTCATTAGGCGATTATCTTTTTTCCCAACGAAATCCTGCACATTAAAGAAATTTGGTTTTCTCAATGTCTCATTTGCTTCGATTTTATCGCAAAGCTAACCGGCACTCATCTGCCAATTATGTATTTTCCTTTTATTTGCCGTACAGATAAATTCAATCAGCTGACTCCCAACTTTTACATGTATTTTGAGTGGCGTTGCCAGCTGAAAACAATGTTTTTTGTCGGTATATTGAGAAACCCAAAATCGTTAACGGACAGTTTATCGGTCCAATAAATTTATGTTGACATTAAGTAACAGACAGTTTGTCGATACATTGAGAAAATGGCCATTAGAGTGTAAACCTGCTAAGTCCACTTTTTAACTAAATTCAGATTTTAATGCCGTTTGGTAGAGAAAGATATGCCTCGTCGACCAGCATGTACTTTTTCTTCAATTTAAGTCCTGACGTGTGTCAAATCAACAATATTTTTGGTTTTCCTCTCAAGCAGCAAATAGAAAAAATAAAAAGTTTTCCTGTAAAATATGATAAAAGGGAGTTAGCAGGTTTACACTCTAAACGATATTAAAATCAAAAAACTCTATGTATATAAAAATCGTTTTAATTTTTCTAAGCTATTAGTGATGTCAATATTTGTTTCCAAACCGTAATAGCGTGCAGAAACTACTTAAGTACCTTTAATAATCACTTTTGAATTACATTAATGATAAAAGTGTAGTAGTTGTAAATAAAAGCAGCAAATTTTGTTCTTTTGAAGTTGCACAACATGTAACACTAAGCAACATTAAAAAAAGAGTTGCATGTATATACTGTTACATTTTTTACTCAGAAAAGAAATCGCCATTAATCTTTTTCAAAACTGACACAGTTTCTCCAGTTTCGTGAAAAACGGCACAAAAATATACAATATTTCGCTATCTTTCCTTTAGAAAGACCAAATAAATGAATCGGAATTCGACCATTCTGATTTAAGGGATAATGTTTTCCGATTTTAGTAAAATCTTCAGTGAATATTTAAAATTATCTGGACTATAAAATTCATGAATAAGTTTTACGTAAAATTCATAACAGTAAGAAAAGTTTCTCATTAGCCAAAATATGCCCTAAAAGGAATTTTACCCGAAAATCGTAAAATTTTAATTGCAGGCACGCAAAAGCTTTTGGACATAACTTTTAAATTTGTATTAACACAAAAATTACTTTGAAAATGAACTGGTAAGTGCACGGCTAAAAAATCTAACTGACAGCATGCTTTATTTTTGCGAGAACAATACAGCAAGTTTTTTTTTTAATTTTGTTTTTTCTTAACCTACTTACAACTACAATTAATGTTGGAAGAGTAATGGGAAATTTCTTCCTCTCAGAAACTATCAAACCGATTTCAATGAAATTTAAAACATAGATAGAACCATATCAATATGGACACAAAATGTATGAATTTTTTAAAAAATAGGACCACGAGGGGAGATAGGGGCAATTTCTGCCTCTCAAACCGATTTTAATGAAATTTAAAACATAGATAGATCCATATCTATATGGACACATTAGCCATACAGTTTTTCAAAAATAGGACCACAACGGGAGTTAGGGGGCAATTTCTGCCTCTCACAACCTTTCAAACCGATTTTCATGAAGTTTACAAACATTGATAAATCTATATTTATATGGACACATAAGCATGATGTGTTTTCAAATACTGTAGTGTAGGGTATCATATGGTCGGCCTTGACCGACTATACTTTCTTACTTGTTTTGTTTAAAATCTTTGGATGAAGTTTCCTGGCGATCTAGCCTCAGCAACCAGTGAAATGCGCATAGGAATAGATTATCCCATCAACAAAAAATTTCAGTGTTTTAATAAAGAATAAAAATTGGGAATTAAGCACGACGAACAAAATCTTTTAAATTAAATTTTGTATTGCCACAAAAATTTCTTTGATAATAACATTTATAACGAAACGACGTAATCTGTTTTGATAGTTTTCGACATGAGTTACAGACACACTTTTTTCTCACTTTTCGAGAAACGATGGAATATTTTGTTTAACATCTGTTCAATGCGAGAAGTTCTCACTATAGTTACAGAACATGGGTACTGGACAAAATTTTGTCGTTATTATCTTTGGCAAAAGTTATTATCGCCATTGTGTATGTTATTATCAAAATTCATAGGGAAGTTACGGCAATAAAATCTATTTTCGGGAGTAGTATTTGTATGGGAGCTATGGTCAAATATGGGCCGATTCTAATAAAATTTGGTAAGATGATTTTAATTGCAAAAAAATTATTTTGGATCAAATTATTTACTTCTATCTGTAGAAAAAATCTAACTGTTGAAAAAAATTAAATAAAAAATTAAGCTTTAAACAGCGATATTTATTTCTAATAAAAAAAAAAAAACAAGAGCTGTAAGCTACTTGGTTTATTTTCAATAAAAAACCGATAACATTGGTTTTTGTGACACCGTAAACCGACACTATTTTAATTCGAACAAAGAACGGACAACATTGGATTTCATGACACCAACGTATTTTTTTTTTGTCGGTTTCAAATCCAATACCGATAAAATTGGTTTCTGTCCAGCGTTGCCGTTTTAATTACTTTTAACCAAAATTGGTTATTATTTTCCAATGTGTACTTGTGTACTTGTTTTCCATTTTGGTGACTTTTTTGCAACACAAAAATAACCAATATTTAGTTTTTTTTGGGAACAAGAATTACCTGCTCTGCTTATTTGACCCTTAAAGTGGTGGGTGGTATTTGCGCATCCAAAACCAATACATTTTTCGTCTACTAACAAATTATTTGTTTAGAAGCTTAAACTTTAACAGACTATCAAATTAACCATATAAGGTATAGGGTGCGTTCGTAAATGCATCACTGCGCTGCATCAGAAAAGCAAACTTTTTATAAAGCCATTAAAAAAAAATTATAATTTTTTTTATTGTATGTCTATTATTTTGTGGAGTATTTCACAATTTTTTGGTTCACATATACTTCACTGATAAATATATAACGATTTGAAATCACTGATGCAGCGCAGTGATACATTTACGAACGCATCCATATACTTTGAATTGTAGCCGGCCATTATCTGCTACCTTCCCATCCGGTTTAATATGATTCTATTTCCACGTTGATAGCATAATAACAAGGGAAACCATAAATTAGCAATTGCATGCTTTTCCTTGTGCGACCAATGAAGGCAAAAACAATGGCCCATAAATATAGTCATAAACAAAGCATACTTTAAGGTTTTAAAGTAAACTTTTATAAAAAATATGTTTTTAATCTACTATAGACAAGCAAAAGCATACTTTACACGTTAAAACCGGTGTTAATTTTAAAACTAGCTGAAGTTGTGTTTAACTCATTTAACAACAGCATCAGCTGTTTTTGCCAAATGAAAAATTCCTGCAAAAAGTTAAAAATGTTTATGTTACAAGATATTGGTCGATATTTTGCATTTATTATTGATTTGGAGGAAATCTTTTATCTTTTAACACAAAATATATACATATGTATAGGCCCTAATTGTGTAAAACGCAATGCCAAAAATTGCAATGCAAGCAAAAACAAAGTCAAAAATATTTTGTAATTTTGTTGTTGCTTTCTACATAAATTCACATTGCGTTTTTAAATCTTTCAACGCTAAAAGGTATGCAGTGTTTTATTTATATTTTAATTTGTAATGTCAGCTGCTTAGAGTTGCCACTTGCTTATATTTTCTTGTATGTTGTATGAAAAATTTTCTACATTTGAGGTGGCACCCAGTTAAAGTCGGTTTAATTTAAAACATACTTTAATTTCGACTATAGTATGAAAATAATTAAAAGAATGGTTTTCTTTTAAAGTTGTTTTTAAAATGAACCGACTTTAGCGTTCGACTATGATTATGGGCCAATATATTTAGCCGTTTTAGAGCCTGCTATGAATTTTGGCATCGTATTGTTAGTGCATGCTTTTGCATATTTTAGCGTTTGCAACATTTTTGTGCATAATGCAGTTAAACGAGCATTTTTGCGGAATTTTTTAAGTTTATAGCGCATATTTTGCCTTTTAAATTCATGTTTAATTTTTTAGATGCCTACAAGAGCTTTTGCAGCAAGAAATTTTTTTTTCCGAAATATCTATCTGTATACCCAAATCAATTCGCCATTTACATTAAATTTTTACTCTTAAATTGTAAGACAAAGCAGTTTGTCATTCAAGATAAATGTTATGCGATGAACATAGAAGACTAGATCAATATGTACGATCGACGCAGACTCACTTTTAAAAGTGATGTAACGATGTCCATCCGTCCGTCAGCCTGATTCGTATATGGAGAATCGGTCTATAATGTTACTATTCCCCATAAAAACTTCTTTCCGAATTAGATCTCTGTGTCTGTAAAACATCTAATTATGTTGGTTTTTAAATTAAATTCGACCCAAAAATATGTTAACGCAAATTAAATTATTTTCGAGTCAGTTTACATTTTCCCAGAGCTTCCCTTCCGTAAAATTTTTAACTTTCTTTTAAATGTTAACCTTAAAGACAAAAACCCATGTGAATGTTAATATCTAGATAATATTCGACGCAAACATTTCTTGTATGAATTTTCACCTAATATCGGCTTAAGCGATACTATTTTTAGGTTTTTTTTTACATTTTGTTATTAAATTGTTATTTATTTTGCCTTTAAATGAGCAATTTTTGGTTTTTTGGGGCATATTCTTAACATTTTCTGGGTTTATATTCCAGTTTTTACTGCATATTTAATGCGCATCAAAGATGTTTTTCAGAGCATGTTTCTGGTATCCCTGATAATAACATAGCAATACTTAAAAAGGAGGTGACACGTCCACTAAATATTTTCCGGACCGGTAATATACTTTAAAAACTTTTTAAAAATCGGTCAAGCGGTTTATGAGCCTACAAAATACGAACGAACACAATTTCTTCTTTTGACATATTTTTCAACTGATGTGCGACTAAAATATAACTTTTGATACGAAATTGTTTTGGTTACTTTTTTTCGCTTTTGGTTACTTTATTTTTACATTTTGGTTAAAATTTTTTTTTTTTTGGTTGTGGCAACTCTATTTCTATCACACCCTGATAGTTATTTAATTTTTAGTCTATAACCACGTTAATTGAATCAATAAAAAAAGGTTGTGGCCAAAAATTATTTTTTTCACTAAAATGTTTACGTGATTTGTTAAAATAAATTGTTGAAAAGGTTCCATAAATCAAACAAAATGTTTATCGAATCTGTATTTATTAATTATAATTAGGGATGAGACTTAAAACTCCAAAACATGCATTAAAAAAATAAAAAATATGCACTAAAAACTTGACCATTTTCAATAAAAAAAAGCGTTGTTTTTTTATTTTATTTAAAACAAAACAAAATAGAAAATTCTATGGTTGTTTTTATTCTATTGTTATTCAAAGGTATAATATTTTGTTTTAAACTTAATTTCAATAACTACATTATTTAAATTTTTGTTTGCATAATCAAATAAATACTTTTCTAATTCAGATCCCACATTTTATCCAGATCAAAAATAGTTAAAATTTGTTTTATTTTTTGAAATCCTGTATGTTTTTGCAACACGTTTTGGATTTTTTTTTTTTAATTTGTCGGGCTATTTTTCCTTCTACATGTTAATTTTACTTTCTGCCATATCAATTAATTTGAGTTGACTATTAAGTGAACTAAATCCTTCCAATTAAGTCATTGTTTCACCAATATATCTGAAGTTGGAAAATACAAATGCTTAAAGACTTTTGATGTTATTTAAATTTAATATTTCTTTTACTTTTTTATTGCATAAGCATCGGTAGCAACGAGTTCTTCAATAACATTCTTAAATTGCTTAAAGTTTTTTGAATAGAATTCTAAAGCATCTCTCCAGTTTCTCCTTCTTGTTAATACTTTCTGCGGTGGTGACGCTACCAAGAGAAACATTTTATTAAAAGTTGCAACTCGTGAAGGAGCTTTTAAAAATATATTTTCCGTAATAAACCTATAAAACAATACTATCGAATTGGCTTCTAATTTCCTCTGCAACTCGGTGTAACCCATGTGCCAAGCAAGTAACATGTAACAGTTTTGGATAAATTGTTTTACAATTGTTTTACAATTGGCAGCCTTAACCATGTAAAGTGCTGCATCGAATGAAAATTCAGAGATCTTTTGTCGAAATCTTGTATTTTAAGTAGATCTCAAACAAATTTATTAATTGATTTAAAAAAAATTTTTTTTGAACTGTTTTTTATAATATGGAAATTTAAAAAAATATATCACTCAGAGATGTTAAAATATGCATAAATATACATTTAAACCCAAAATATGCAAAAATATGCATTTTCACCAAAATATGCAACAATATGCAAAAACAAATCGATGCCATTTTAACGCAAATTTAATGATTCGGAAAGATAATTGGTCGACATCGATTTTAGACTGTCGACAAAAAACATGCATTTGCATGGAAATCGCATACCTAATTATGATGTTCTAAATTCCCAAATGTTATTCTTTGATAAGTCCACTAAAATTTATTGTGTGGGGATAAGCTTGTTCCTATGCGCATTTCACTGATTGCTTAGGCCAGATCATCAGGACACCTATTTCCAAAGACTTTGGCAAAACTAAATATATTATTCAAATAAAACTCAAAGCGAATGAGAATAATGAGCTATTAAAAAATGGACAAGAGTTGTAAAAATACTGTCTTTACTTTGATTCAAATTGTTTTTTTTTTTTTTTTGTTGAATATGAAGAAATATTTTATTATTTCATTATTAAATATGTTTTATTGAGTGCTATTTTGTAAAGTGTAATTTTGATAAATTTTTTTCATTGAATCAAATAAAACGTTTGTTGTGTTACTAAGAATTAGAAAAGCAGCCAGGAAAATGCGCATAGAAGCTAGCTTTCTCTCAACAATAAATTTCAGTGTATATATCAAATATGAAAAATTGGGAATTTAGCACGTCTTACAGACATTTTATTAATGAAAAATAGAAATTAGTTAGTTTTTCTTCAATGCAACTAAAATGGCGTATAAATACTTTAAAATCATATAATTTGAAGGTTTTTTTGTAATACTTTCGATAAAATAAATTTTTTTTTAATAATATCGGGTTTTTCAATAAGAGCGCTACAAATTTGTTTTAAATAAAACAAAAACGGTTTTAGATATCAATGAAACTCGATTTCTTTTGCATGGCCACCACGGGCACGCTTGCAGAAGTCCAGACGATGAACGTAATTTTCGACGGTTTTCAAGCATAAATCGGCCGATACTGCTGCAATTTCACGTTCGATATTCGTACGAAGTTCAACAATCGTCGCTGGCTTGTTGGCATAGACCATAGACTTGACGTTGCCCCACAGGAAATAGTCTAACAGCGTCAAATCACGCGACCGAGGCGGCCAATCGACTGCACCATTTCGTGAGATAACACGTTTTCCAAGCTTGGTTTCCAATTAATTGATTGTGACATTCGATGTGTGGCTTGTGGCGCCATCCTGTTGGAACCACATGTCCACCAAGTCCATATCATCTAATTGGGGCCAAAAATATTCTGTTATCATTGAACGGCAGCGATTCCCATTCACAGTAACGTGCCGGTCTTGATCATCACGGAAGAAGGACGGCCCAGTGACGCCGCCGGCCCATAAACCGCACCAAACCGTAATATTTTCGGGATGCAATGATGACTCATGGAGTACGACGTGTGGATTGCTGTCTGACCAAAAACGCATATTTTGCATATTGACGAAGCCATTCAGCCAGAAATGAGCCTCATCGCTGAAGATGATTTTTCGATGAAAATCCGAATCATTTTCAAGTTGTTGCTCAGCCCAATTCACGAACAAACGACGCTTCTGCTGGTCAAGCGGCTTCAGTTCTTGCGTCAATTTGATCTTGTTAGGATGTAGGCCAAGATCTTTTCGCAAAATTCATATTTTAATATTTGGTCATTGTTTACATTGTTTGCTGTAAATGCCCATAAGAACCCTTTGAGATGTTTCCAACAATAGAAAATTTATATCTTTTTTCAGTTCATAGTTTTGTTAATTTCCTTTCGGGCTATTTTTTTTTTTTTTCTTTATGTTTTACTTGTCATTTATACTTTCAGTCATTCCTTGCAAACTAATCTTGTCCATCAAATTGCATTTACACCATTTACAATTTCGAATATATCACCTTTTTGCTGTTAAAGTGGGAAAATTTGTTTATTAATGCGTTTTATATGGAAAGTATGATTAGGGCACAACAAAACAAAAATGTGTGATACATATACATAAGTACATATGTACCCTGTCGGAAACTGAGTTAACTTAAAATTAACTTTAAGCTAACTATTTCGCAACTAGGGCTAACTGACACTTGGATTACTTTTCAATGTAAACAACTAACTATTTTAACATTGCGATGTCCTAGGAAGTAGTCAATTGTCCGACTCTGCACTACTTTCAGTTAACTTAAAAGTTAACTTTTTGTAGCTACCCAGCAAGTCAATAAAGTAAAATTTTTTTTATTTTTTTTTTAATTATTTTTTTTTTTAGTTTTTCTTATTTTATTTTATTTTACTTTATTTTTTATTTTTTTTTTCTGTCTCTGGTGGGATTCGATCCGCGCAACCTCAGTGCTGATAGACTAGCTCGCTAACAGCTAGTCTACCGGGGCATTGTAGTTTTTCTATTAAAAAACTATGTTTTTTGTTTGTTTGTTAATCGACTTGGCTCTCTCTACTTAAAATATACAGTGTTTGTATACACTTTGGTTAATGTAAATTGTCCATTGCTTAGTTGTTGGCTTTAAGTTAGTCTATACAAGCTAACTAAAAGTTGGCTTTTTTTGTAGTTAGCTACTCATTTGACGGCAGGGTATGTATATATTTTTGATATTCACACAAAAGAACTGAAATGGAGAATGTATTGGTTTAAATGCCTTTGATTAAGTTTTTGTCATGTCATGTCATTGTAAAATTTTAAAGGTTTTTTGTTTTGGTGATTGGATTCAAATGCCTGTGCACGTTTTGGAAAATGCACAAATATAAATGTGTTGCTTAAAAGATGTTACTGAGTTATTTCCGCATGTATAAATAATTTAAAAATCAATTTTAATAAAAAGACTAGCTTTTGTTTTATCTGAAAATAAAATTGTAAGAGACAAATAATGACAAGGGCTGTAGGAAATATCGCCCAAAGAAAAATCGCCCAAAAAAAAAAATGAAAAATCGCCCAAAAAAATTGCATGTAAAATTGGGCCTGATTTCATATGAAAAATGGCCCAAAATTTTTCGGCTATTTTTCGTTATTGTTGGGTGATTTTTCGTTTTTTAAATTTGGGTGATTTTTCATATGAAAAATAGCCCTTTTTTTTGGGCCATTTTTCATTTTTAAAATTCTACCATAATCTTACATAGCAGAGAAAACCGTGTTTTATTATGGTTGCAAACAACAAAACTATTTTTCAAGAAACTAATTTAACCATAATATGGTTGTCGGCGACAATGATTTGGTTAAATTAAACATAATATGTGTAGAATTTTTTTAAAAATGGTTTTGTAGCTTTTTCTCTGGGTGTATATATTAAATATATATATATGTATATCGAAAATAAGGATTTTCTCTTCTATGGTATAACAAATACTGGCTTCGCTAACTAAAGCTTCTCTGTATAGCCGGCCTTCGGCCGGGCGCAAGGATTATCTCCTCTATGGTATAACAAAGACCGGCTTCGCTAACTAAAGCTCTCTGTATAGCCGGCCTTCGGCCGGGCGCAAAGATTTTCTCCTCTATGGAATAACAAACACCGGCTTCGCTAACTAAAGCTTCTCTGCGTAGTCGGCCTTGTTCGAAAACAAGGCAGTTTTTCGAAGCTTTACTTAGCGAAACCGGTTTTTGTTAGACCATAAAGGAGAAAATCCTTGCGCCCGGCCGAAGGCCGGCTATACAGAGAAGCTGTAGTTAGCGAAGCCGGTCTTTGCTATACCATAGAGGAGAAAATCCATGCGCCCGGCCGAAGGCCGGCGATACAGAGAAGCTTTAGTTAGCGAAGCCAGTATTTGTTATACCATAGAAGATGAAATCCTTATTTTGGATATATATATTTAATATATACACCCGGAGTAAAAGCTATAAAAATATTTTATCCATATTATGTTTAATTTAACCAAATCATTGTCACCGACAACCATATTATGG
Source organism: Pollenia angustigena (assembly GCA_930367215.1). Classification (NCBI taxonomy): domain Eukaryota; kingdom Metazoa; phylum Arthropoda; class Insecta; order Diptera; family Polleniidae; genus Pollenia; species Pollenia angustigena. Next base: position 215,432,000 of record OV884058.1, on the reverse strand, counting down.
TTAAATTAGTATCTTTAAGGAAATCACTTGAAATTTCAACGGTATTTTTAAAAAAAATTTACACATTTTTGATTATAAGTTAAGTTGCGGACGTTATGACACTTTGCAAAGTGTCATAACGACCACGGACGTTATGACAATTCTTCGATGGACATTATGACACTTTTAAAAGTGTCATAAAGTCCAAGGACACTACGACACTGGACGTTATGACATGTCACCTAAATTTATATGAATAATAAACACTTTTTTGCAAATTGAGTAATTTTTTTTTGGGAAAAAATTTGTTTTTGCTTTTTGGGTCATTTTTCATTTTCTTTTTGGGCCCTTTTTCGTTTTTTTTTGGCCAAAATTTCATATTTACCTTTTTGGGTCATTTTTCATGTTCGCTTGGGCGATTCTTCATTTGGGCGATTTTTCATTTTTTTTTTTGGGCCATTTTTCTTTGGGCGATATTTCCTACAGCCAATGACAAGTGCCAAAAAAACAAGTTAGAGTGCTATATTCGGCTGTGCCGAATCTTTGATGCCCTCCACCGACACTTCGAATGTTTTAGGAGTAATATCTGTATGATGTCTATTTGTTATTATAATCTATGTAAAAACAGACATCTGCATTAAAATTTTTTGCGGTTTAGACCTATATAAAATTATTGACCGACAATCAGAATCAATTTTAAAAAGCTTGCGTAGAATAACAGTTTAAGCTGAACTTAAAGGCTTTTCAGGAGAACAAATTATATAAAAGCCATGGTAATCTATGAACCAATCATCCCAAATGCTGCAGAACGATTTCTGGTATTAAATAACATAAATTTCAATACAGCGGTGCAATTAGTTTAAGCGTTTGCAGTGAATTTCAGAAGGCTGCTAAAATGGAATCTAAGGTAAATTATGGACCGTATATCACAAATTTGCAAAACATTTTTTCTGGCCATATGAAGCTAAACTGAAAGAAAGTGTACCGCGTATTTAATTTGTTTACCAGAGTGCGCTCTTAATGAGGCCTATGGTAAGTTATGCACCGATCTTCACCAAATTTCACAGTGTTATTTCTAGCAGTGTTCGAAAATAAACAGTACATTATTTAGCGTTCGGCTCACACACCGAAGAACGATATCTATTTTTTTAGTGTTTGTGTAAACATACATTTTTTAATACCGTTCGTAACTATTTTCAAGAAAGAACCGAACATTATATAATGTTCGGTTCTTCGTTAAAAAACAGAACAATTGTAGTGATACTGTAGAAAAAAATTATATTTTAATGTTCTATAATGTTTTTTTCGTGTGTGTATTTTGTTTTTGTAAAAAATGTTTGGTTTTTTTTTATTAGCAAAAAGCGACGAACATTGACGAGCCGAACCGAACACATTGAAGTTCGTGGATTTTCAAAAAAAACCAAACGGAATTTAATGTTCTCATCATTTGTTGAGTATGATGAAAACAGCATTATTTTTGTGTTCGAAAGATGACAAACAGGGAAACGTTATTTTTTTTAATGAATTTCTAGGCTGTAGGAAATATCGCCCAAAGAAAAATGGCCCAAAAAAAAAAATGAAAAATCGCCCAAATGAAGAATCGCCCAAGCGAACATGAAAAATGACCCAAAAAGGTAAATATGAAATTTTGCCCAAAAAAAACGAAAAAGGGCCCAAAAAGAAAATGAAAAATGACCCAAAAAGCAAAAACTAATTTTTTCCCAAAAAAAAAAAAAAAATTACTAAATATGCAAAAAAGTGTTTATTATTCATATAAATTTAGGTGACATGTCATAACGTAACTTAACTTATAATCAAAAATGTGTACATTTTTTTTTAAAATACCGTTAAAATTTCAAGAGATTTTTTTAAAGATACTTATTTAACCATAATATGGTTGTCGATGACAATGATTTGGTTAAATTAAACATAATATGGATAAAATATTTTTATAGCTTTTACTCCGGGTGTATATATTAAATATATATATCCATAATAAGGATTTCATTTTCTATGGTATAACAAATACTGGCTTCGCTAACTAAAGCTTCTCTGTATAGCCGGCCTTCGGCCGGGCGCAAGGATTTTCTCCTCTATGGTATAACAAAGACCGGCTTCGCTAACTAAAGCTTCTCTGTATAGCCGGCCTTCGGCCGGGTGCAAGGATTTTCTCTTTTATGGTCTAACAAAAACCGGTTTCGCTAAGTAAAGCTTCGAAAAACTGCCTTGTTTCCGAACAAGGCCGACTACGCAGAGAAGCTTTAGTTAGCGAAGCCGGTGTTTGTTATACCATAGAGGAGAAAATCCTTGCACCCGGCCGAAGGCCGGCTATACAGAGAAGCTTTAGTTAGCGAAGCCGGTTTTTGTTATACCATAGAGGAGAAAATCCTTGCGCCCGGCCGAAGGCCGGCGATACAGAGAAGCTTTAGTTAGCGAAGCCAGTATTTGTTATACCATAGAAAAGAAAATCCTTATTTTCGATATATATGTATATATTTAATATATACACCCAGAGAAAAAGCTACAAAACCATTTTTAAAAAAATTCTACCGACATTATGTTTAATTTAACCAAATCATTGTCGCCGACAACCATATAATGGTTAAATTAGTTTCTTGAAAAATAGTTTTGTTGTTTGCAACCATAATAAAACATGGTTTTCTCTGCTATGTAAGATTATGGTAGAATTTTAAAAATAGCCCATTTTTTTGGGCCATTTTTCATACAACATTTTTGGGTGATTTTTCATAATGAAAAATCACCCAAATTTAAAAAACGAAAAATCACCCAACAATAACGATAAATAGCCCAAAAATTTTGGGCCATTTTTCATATGAAATCAGGCCCAATTTCACATGCAATTTTTTTGGGCGATTTTTCACTTTTTTTTTTGGGCGATTTTTCTTTGGGCGATATTTCCTACAGCCGAATTTCTACACAAACACTATTAGCGTTTGTGTTTTCCACAAATCTACCGAACCGAACATTGAAGAACGATATTTACACTGATTTCTAGTTTTATAAACTGTGATGCACCAAATTTTGTTATGGTAGCATTATTTTTAACGTTTTTAGGCGTACTAAGCTGTTTTCCGGGAGTAAGATTTATATGGGACCTAGGGTAAATTATAGACCGATCTTCATAAAATTTCACAGTCTTTTTCCTAGTTCTATAAAACTTTCGTGTACCACATTTTGTTATGATAGCCATTATTTTTTACGGTTTCATGCGTACTAAACTGTTTTCCGGAAGTAAGGTTAATATGGGGCCTAGGGTTGATTATGAACCGACCTTCACGAAGCTTCACAGTATCATTTCTAGTTTCATAAAACTGTAACGAGCCAAATTTTGTTATGATAACATTATTAATTATGGGCTTAGGCGTACTAAACCGTTTTCCGGGAGTAGGGTTTATATGGGGCCTAGGGTAAATTATGGACCGATCTTCACGAAATTTTACAGCATAATTTGCAGTTGCATAAGACGAATTCTTGCAAAATCTTATATGATTCTGTGCATTATTCCACCATTTCTGTTAGTTTTTGTAACAAAATTATACATTTTTTTTAGGTGGTGGTTTCACATTTTGATTCATAGCTCGGATCCTACTAAACGGATTTTGCTGAATTTCAATCCCTACAGGCAACAGCTCCAAGCAATTCGACACCCAGTTTGTTTAGTTGTTTTGAGTTTTTCGAAAGTGAGCGTGTTTTCAATAGTCGGGCATGGCTAAATCGACTTAGATTTACTAAAGGACCCAGAATATATATACTTTATGGGGTCTGAGATGAACAATAAAAAAGTTTCACACGGAATGACAAACTTAATATACCCTCTTCACAACTAATTGTGGTGGAGGGTATAGAAATAACCAGTTTAGGTGCTTAATTTTTTTTAATATTCTTGGAGAAATTTCCAACTAAAATATCTACAAACAGCAAATATTTACCAAAATTTAACATGCCAAAAATGTTTTAAAAATACTTGAGGTATTTAAAGTGAAAACACTTTTATTACATACTTTATGACTGCTGTTGTTGTTAATTTCTTGAAGCATACGTCAAGACTGTAAATATTTGTGTATTCTAAGGTTTCTTAGGCTTATTTCAAGTATTTATTACAAAAATAAACATTTGTTTAGCACACACAATATCTTTTAAAGCCTGCCTAAAGCAATTGTCTTTTTTTCATCTACATGCCTAAAATTATACTTTAAATTGTTTTCGTTATTTATATAACATATTTATTGGAATATTTTCATCCTTTCTCCTTTTGTATTTGCACAATTATATTCTCTGCTTAAGATTGAATTTAAAACGTTTTACTTCACATATGTTTGATAATTCATCGTTTATCTCAGATACTAACAGTTGTATATGTAGACTTGCCAATAATTTTTTTTTTTAGAATTTGAAAAGAAAAGGATTTTGCCTGACAAAAAAAAATGTTAACATATTTCATTCTATAGAATATTTCCATAACAGTATTTCACTGAAAGTGACAAAATTGAAATTTACTGCCTGTTTTTAGAAAACGTAAGCAAGTGAGTGAGTGAGAAATTATATTGAAAACAACAATAAAAAACGAAAATTTGTTTTTGTTTTCAATATAATTTCTCACTCACTCACTTGCTTACGTTTTCTTAAAACAGGCAGTAAAAAAACGATATAATTTAAAAATATTCCAAATAATATCAAATGGATAAAATCATAAAAGTCAGCTTAATTTGATTTACACCTCTGCTAACTTCAAACTGCTTCAAACATTTTATTTTTGTATAATTTAATAAACGAGTTTCTTGAACACATGGCTTGTGTCTTTAATAACTTTTTTGGAATTTTTGAGGACAAAAATCTGTCATTTGTTTTACTTACAATATGTTTTTGGCAGTTATAACTCATAGTTAAATAAAGTGTTCGAAAATAAACAATACATTATTTTGCGTTCGGCTCACACACCCAAGAACGATATCTTTTGTTTAGTGATTTTGTAGACGAATACAACCCTTAACACCGTTGGTAACTATTTTCGAAAAAGAACCGAACAATATATAGTGTTCTGTTCTTCGTTAAAAAACAAAACAATTATAGTGATACTGTAGACAAACATGATATTTTTATGTTTCTTTTTTTACACTGATAAAGAAACAAAAAAAATTGTAGCAACGACCGCAGCACAAACAACTTGTGTGTGTTGTGTATATGTTTTGTTTGTGTAAAATTATTATGCTGGCTTTTTGTTTTTTTTCGTATGTTTATTTTGTTTTTGTAAAAAATCCTTGGTTTTTTCACCAGCCAAAAGGGACGATCATTAATAAATGAGCTGAACCGAGCACAAAACCCGAATGGAATAAAATGTTCTAATCTTTTGTTGAGTTGGATAAGAATAGTATTATTTTTGTGTTCGTATGTATGTATGTATTTTCTATCAGTGAATTTTTGACATCAGTACTATGACAAGTGTCTTCGTTTTGACCCAATGACATCATGGTGATGTCAACCTTAACATCACTTGGCCAAAGTGTCATCAGGGTCAAAATAAAATTATGTCATCAATGGGATGACACATCGGCATCAGAGAAATGACGAACATGTCTTCAGTGTGATGACGCAGAAACATCGGAGAAAGGACACATTAGCATCCATTTATTGACAGTTTATCATTAAGTCAAGTGAGAGAATATTATTATTTACTTACCCGTTAGCTATGTTTGTTTCACGTTTGTTGAATTACGACCTTTGTTTACAGCAGAACTCTCAATAATAAGACACCAGCACCATGCCCCATATGGCTTTTGTTATCATTCTACTTTAAACATTTGATGTATTTGACTTAATAATTTATAAAAATAGAATATAGGAATTTTTGATTCTTATAATACATTGTAATCATGAAAATAATGTTGATAATATACAAAATGTTGCATCGAATTGATAAATTTATGAATTCATAAAATAGATGACACGTAAAAAATGACAAAATTGTACGAAGACGCTAGTCATTGGATTGATGTTACTTTTTGCATCATTCATGCCATTTGTAGTAACATTGATGTCACAATTCTGTTGTTATGGCATCATCAATATGAAGATGCATTTTTCTATCAGTGTAAGATGACAAACAGGGAAACGTTATTTGTTTAATGATTTTCTACACAAACACTATTAGGGTTTGAGTTTTCCACAAATCTACCGAACCGAACACTAAGGAGTGATATTTAGTGTTTATTTTCGAACACTGGTTAATTATAACTGAACTTGGTGAAATCCCTGTAACTCAGTGAACTATAAATATGGGTTGAAATAGGAAAGACATATTTATTCAACTGTTTATTTTGTACAATTCAGATGAACAGTTCTAAAGATTTTTGGAAATACATATCTAATATAACTATAGAAAAACAATGAGTGCAATTTTGTTTTTCTGCCGCCTCGCCCTAATTCAGCTTAAACATATCTTATTTGTAAGGTTCATTTTTGATGGCGTAGTGATTTATATTGTTTTTAAAATATATTCAACTCCTTCGGAATTATTCAAAAATAAGTGGCCTTACATTTTTTGCAAAACTAATACAATTTTTGTTTACAGAAACTCATACAGAAATGATAAGAACAGAAATTGGAAATTTTTATCTGAAAGCCAGGTATATTTATTACGAATAAAATGCGTACATATATGTATCATGAGAATCGTAGAATAATTGTATGTTTTTTATGTATTATTCATTATTGTGTAATGGCTAATATGTCGCCTGAAATAAGTCGGTTCTAAAGAATAACATCCATATCACAAAAGCCATGACCTTCTAGCACCATTGTTGTAAATTGCCATTAGATACTGTTTTTGTTCACTGAGTTTCCAAATAAATGCATTATGACAAGCTCCGGGATTGCATGCGTTTACTCTAATGATCTTCATTAAATGATCGCATATCTAAAGAATATTTTTGCATGTAATAGTGAATTTAGAAGTGTGTCCGTTAAAATTGATGTATCTCTTTCTATTATAAAACAGATCGTTATCCTTGGCTGGTGCTTTTATTTTGACATGAGTGCCATCTACACAACCAATGATACCAGCCAATTGGAATTTGTCATAAAAATGTATTTTTGACTTTAAGACATCTTCACTGCTCCTTTCAAATTTGATGCATTTTGGTCATAGCTTTAATTGCAAAAGATTACACATTCGCGTTGATAATTTGGATACTGTACTCCTCCCTAAAGCCAAATTTGAGTAATTTCCAATCATTTGCTGGGCACTACCTTGGCCAAAGGAGCGAAGAGCTGTTGGCCGCAAAATTGTTGGAATACTGCTCTTGTTGGCAATGCTGGATATTTCTTCCAAATCCATTATAAATGCATCTTTATAGAGTCTGTAATACGCTTCAAATCTAAAATATTTATTTAGTTATAATTAACACAAAATTGCTAAAGACATTTATGGCAAAATGTTTACTATTACGATTTTTCGGGCAATTCCAAAGGGCTTTAACGGTCCCGCAGTTTTCTCCTGTAAATCCTTTCAGCTTTCATTTTTTCCTTTTCCATAAATATGGATATTAAAACTTAATTACTCATATTTGTTTTATTTAAACAAAAGTTTTATTCTTTATTTACTTTATTTTATTATTTTCTTCTTCTTTTTCTTTAGTGATATAAAACAATGTGTGCGTAAAAGTAGTTCGTGTAACGAGTATTCGATTAACAAAAATTATTACTCAGTACTTTTTGTATGTTTTCCTTCCTAATTTCAAAAGTTATGATCACATACACTGGGCAGAAAGTTATAATTGTTTTTTTTTTTATTCCATTTCAAATACAAAATTACCAATTTTGTACGTATTTTAATAATATCTGGTAGCCGATGTGTCACTAACTCGCATTAGCCCAAATGAAATCGTCGTAAATACAAAATTTCATTACTCTTCCATAACAAAGAGAAGTTTTAAATGCTGAATTTAAAAGATTTTCACTTTCATTTTGTAGGGGAATATAGAACACAGGTGATGGCCTTTTTCGGTGGTCGAGTTGCCAATATCGTCCACTTTATGCGTCTAGCTTTCCCGCGGGCTCTTATGCTAACACTATACAAACCAACAAACAAAACTACTCATATGGCCAAGTCCTGGGAGAAAACTCCCACGGACATAATCCTGCGAAAGTAGCTAATGCAAGCCAACCTTCATACGATAATGTTCTTAAGGAATCTCCACAAATACCTTCTGCAGACATATCGGGCTCAATTGAAAATCTAGTTCAAACTATGAATAACTTCATGGCTACCATGCAGAACATGTTTCAGGAAATGATGCGAAACCAAAACATGCTCCTGCAAGTTCTACTAAATAAAAAATGAACCAGTTAAAAATATGTTTCTGGAACGCATACGGGCTCTCCCAACATAAGCACGAAGTAGCACATTTTCTTCAAATGCACGAAATCGACGTGCTTCTCGTCTCTGAAATCCACTTTACTCTAAAAGACTGCTTTAGGGTAAATGGGTACCTCACTTACGACACAAAACATCCGAGCGGACGGGCTTGTGGTGGCACAGCCATAATTATGCACAAACAAGTCAGACACTTTCCAATGTCGGAGTACAAGGAAGATTGTATCCAGGCTTCATCTTTAAATCTTACAGATTTTAAAATCACGTAATCATCCGTATATTGTCCCCCTAGACATAAAATTGCACAGGATAAATTTCTAAACTTCTTCTCCACATTGGAACAAAAATTCATTGCAGCAGGCGACTACAACGCTAAGCATACGTATTGGGGCTCCAGACTTATAAGTCCTGGAGGTAACCAGCTATCACTGCAAAAAATCTTGATGTCGTATCGAGTGGAGAACCTACCTATTGACCCACTGACTTCAACAAGCTACCAGACCTAATCGACTTTGCCGTTATTAAAAACATCAAGCGCGATCAATTACTAATTAGTTCCTCACACGATTTATCGTCTGATCATTCACCTTCAATCCTTATTCTCAAAGGCAACTTTGATAATGCAGCTGAAAACTTTATTTCCTATCCAAACAAAATCACAAATTGGTTGAAGTATAAAATGTATGTGAGCTTTCATCTATCTCAGACCATTTCCCTAAAAAATTCACCTAACATCCAAACAGCTGTCGACCGACTTACGGATGTCTTGGTTTCTGCTGCAAGAAATGCAACCCCAATCAAGCGTACAATAAAGCGTGGTCTGCAATTCACATCTGTGGATATAGAGACCCTTGTCAGGGAAAAAAGGAAGTTGAGAAGACAATGGCAAAATAATCGTTCCCCAACCATCAAGGCCCAACTGCGGTTATGCCAGGCAACTCTACGCAACAAACTGAGACAGAAACACGACTCTGCAGTAGAAGGCTATCTAAACAGCCTAGATGCCACAAAAAACTCCAATTACAGCTTATGGAAGGCTGTAAGACATATGCAATGCCCTACAATCCACGAATCTCTACTAAGACTGGAAAACCGTACCTGGGCCAAAAACACAAATGAAAAAATAAATGCCTTTGCAAGCCAATTGCAGAAAGTTGGTGCTGATACTTGTAACTGTCATCCAATTATTCCTGATACAGTTAACGATCCAATAAAATTTAAATTAACCCAAGTAAAATCAGCAATAGAAAATGTCAACATTAAAAAATCTCCCGTTCCTGACTGCATCACAGGCTCAATGATAAGAAACTTACCTACGTCTGCTTCAAGAATCTAGCTGCTCATTTTTAATGCGATATAACGAGCTGGCTACTTCCCATCCTCTTGGAAGACCTCTACAATTGTTATGATTCCTAAGCCAGGAAAAGACGCTAGTCAAATTCTGCCGTACAGACCAATCACCCTACTATCAATATTATCAAAGCTATTCGAAAAAATATTCCTTTTAAGTATAACTCCTTATCTTAATGAACACGCAATCATTCCGGATCATCAGTTCGGATTCCGAGCAAGGCATGCTACAATCGAACAAGTGCATAGAATTGTTACCCAAATTAGATCAGCGTTTTAGAGAAAGGAATATTGCTCAGCACTGTTTATAGACATTTCCCAAGCATTCGACAAAGTTTGGCATGATGGGCTGATCATTAAAATAACACGAATGCTTCCACAAAACACTCACAAGCTCCTTAGAGCTATTTAACTGGCAGAACATTCATGGTTAGATCAAAAAACCAATACTCCCCCACCAAGAAAATATCTGCTATATATAATATATACAGCTGATATGCCAACAAGCCCGAGCACACATACTTCTACGTTTGCAGACGACACAGCATTTAATAGTGTTAATCAGGACCCAAAAGTTGCATCGCAGCATTTACAGTCCCACATCAATGAACTAGAAACCTGGCTAGAAAAATGGGCTTAAAGGTTAACCCGGCTAAATGTGCTCACTTAACTTCCACGCTCAGAAGACAAACGTGCCCTCCTGTTAAATAAAATAACATCACTGTTCCGGTAGAAAGCCATGTTAAATACTTGGGAATTCATATAGATAGACGCCTGACCTGGTCTCGTCATATTAAAGCGAAAATAACGGCTATGAAGCTTAAAGCAGCTCAACTGCATTGGCTTATCGGTCAAAACTGAAACTTATCCTTAGACAACAAAGTTCTTTTATACAAATCTCTCATAAAACCAATATGGACATATGGCATCCAATTATGGGGTACTACATGAGCATCAAACATCCAGAAGCTACAAAGAAGACAGTCTAGGATATTACGGCAAATTATCTGCGCCCCATGGTATATACGTAATGACATTATCCACAGAGATCTTAACATCGCTACCATCCAGGAAGAAATTAAAAAGTATTCAGTCTAATACATAGATTAACTAATGGTCCATCCCAACTACCTCCCTCGGGATCTAATAAGTTCGAAGGTCACCGGAGGCTGAAAAGGTCCGACACTTTGAGCCTAGCAGGCTTTTTTGACACTTGAATGCAATTAATTTGCGGTTATATTGGTAACGGCTAACAAATACAAAAAAGAATTAGGATTAAGCTTTGAATACATATTGTGATTTTCGACAAGAAATATTCAATAAAAAAAAGAGTTGCCAAAATTTGTATACAAGCTCGTTTTTTATGTAAACAAACTTTTTTTAATAGCAATATTTTTGAGAATACGACCACAGAAGCTGTGTTGTTGTAGAGTTAAACTCACCTTCTAGTGAATTCGCCTTGAATTAATACAACTATCTGCTTCAAACAAAGCAAAATAAAAAACAAATGTGTAAACGAAAAACAAAGCAGTAAACAAAAAATACAGAATGGAATTTTTTGAAAAATATTTTAAACAAATTGAATCTGGGAATTTATTTCTCATGGTGAGTAACATAGAAAATATTCCTGAAAAATATTGAAGCAGTAAGACTATTTAAGTATTAAAGCTTAATTAATTGTAATTTGACTTGGAAAACACATTCGAATTAATATGAAAATTAAATAAAAACATTTTATAAATCTATATAATTTTATCAGTGGTGTTGTTAAAAAAAATTATAAGTTAATATTTAGTGTTGGTGTGTTCAAAAAAAGTGGACTAAATTTGTACGTCTAGAATGCTTTTCGCCAAAGAAAGCTGCATTTTCTAATTTTAATGACATGTAAAGATCTTAACGTAGCAACCGACTCTGACGGTTCCGAGAAACTTAATAGCCTTAGCAGGGGTTTCTACACGGAGGCACTGGATACCAATGTTCCCTCTCGTCGGCTGGCCGACTGTAGCGATTTGCAGTCGAAAATCTATGCTATAAGGCAGGCGGCTAACTGCCCTGCAAATAATATTGGACTACCTGATTCATTTTGATTTGGTCCTGGTCCAATGTAATGCAAGCATAGTGAACAGCATGTCTTCATTTTTTGACGACATTCTTTCGTTTTTAAATGACTTCTAAACTAATGCTCTTGAGTATACCATGGAGTAGTTTTAAAACTACTCCTTTGTAGTGCAAAGCTGGGTTATGTGGTGCTGCCCTAGACCATGTTTTTCCATACGTTTCGGTTACTTTTGGTATAGTCCTAGTCCCTTGTGGGCTATTATTATTTGCAGGGTACCTTAGGTATTACCCCAATTCTGATAGAAATGCTGACATTGCACCATTAGAAGGTATCAATAAGACATCTTGATTAACTGCATAATATCGGATGTCTTTAAATGATATTGAGGAGCATCCGAAAGTGACGTTAATCTGGATACCAGGGCATGCGAACTGCCGGGGTAACCAAATAGCAGATGAGTTTCCCGAACGAGGTGTTTGTCAGATTTATTGATCAATTTTTAGGCATGCCAATTGCTAACTGCAAGTCACTCACTAAGCTCGAGTCATACAGGTTTGCACTGTTGGGATGGACTGGTGAATCCCCCTCCGTATCCAGGGCATTGTGGCGTGGCTATAACGATCGGCGGACGTGCTCTCTACTTAGATGAAATAGGAAACATATCAGAATAGTGGTATCAGAAATAACTGGGCACCGGCCGGTAGAGACTCGTGCAAAGTGAATGGTTATGAAATTCAATGACTTCTGCAGAAGTTGTAATGAAGAGGAGGAAGTGGAAACTGTGTTTCATTTTCTGTAACAATGTCCTGGAATTCGGGATATTTGGCAGAGACACCTGGAAAAACCGGTAAAACTACTACGAATTGGTTGAATTCTACAGTGACGTCTTTTGAGTAGCTGCTCGGTAGGATGGGTATTGACTCTGGGTATCACAATTGGACCACTGAAGGCCCCAAGTGAAATGCAGACGAAGGAACCTAACATATCCTATTACTCTTTTAACCCTTTCAGGGTCAAAAATAATTTGTGGCGAGATAAAAATCAAAATATTTGTATTTAAGTTAATGTGATGGAGCTGAAGCCCGGAAAAATAGTAGTTTTCGTCTCAAGCACCTCCCCTGGTTTTTAGGGAATGTCGAATATATTCTCCATTGACCTTCAACGATACCTATTGTTACGTATATATAAAAGAAAATAAATAGATTTTTTACGATTTGTCCGTTAAATATTTGTTAAAATAAGATTTTTTATTTTTTGCAATTTCAAACCTGATGGTGGTTTTTTGATAGTGGCACACAATGAACGCCTCCGTGGTTTTCGGGTGTTCGGACTGTGGAAAGTGGAAACTTCGGAGCTCAGTGGAAGTATTGACTTAGAATATATGTATCATCAATATTTTCTTCTGACATAAAGTTCTGCTCGCCAGGCACAATATCCTTTGATTAAACTTGTGGGATTTCAAATATGACGTCATCATCATCATCTTCAATTACGTCCTCAACATCCGAAAAAGCTTCTAACATGGCCAATACCTGATTATTATTTATTGTTTCCATTGTCTATGGAAATCCGTAGAGAAAATGTTATGATTTCTGAATAAAAACACTATTTTGTAGTGCTTAAGGTGTTATGATACTTGCTATTTTTTGTATTTTTTCTATATTGGAGAACAGTGCAAATATATTTGCATAGGAAAACTGACTATGTGTAAAGAGTATGATTATATCATCAAAAATATTGAAATGGCAAACAAATATACATGTGTTATCGACAAATAATCTAAGACTGTCAAAAAAAAATATAAAAATTTTTAACTTAAAATTGACATTTCCAGATAAAATGTTAGCACTGTTGCCATTTTTTTAGTTTTTGATCAAAAGTAGCGGTTTTTAACTTTTGTTTTGCGATTTTTAGCTTTTTTGACGGGGTTTTGTGGGAAAAAAACGTGGGCAATATTGTTTGTTTTGTTTACATTTTATTTTGGAATCACAAACAATTTTTTTTTAAAATACAATAAAATTTAATGCAAATAATGAAAAATATTACGAATTACAAACTTTTGAAATTTTTTTGGTTATGTTAATTTTTTAGAGTTGTAAAAGTGTAAAGTATTTGGGTACTTAAGTAATCAAATATGAAAGATTACATAAAAAAGTTTGTTTGTATTTTCCAAAAATGTTCGTGCTATAAAAAGTATTCAATTGAGTACCGATAAGAAAACGAGTTAAGTAGTCAAAAGTGTCAATATTTTTCAACACTTTAATTACATATTTGCCGTCAGCTGTTGCCTTTATTTTACGAATTTTTACAAATTTTGCGTTCGCGCGGCGAGAGAGCCAAAAAGAGAATTTTTTGACAGTTGGAAGTTAGAGAACTTGCAAAATGTTACTGGAGAAATTTCCGCTTGTAAGATTTTGCAAATAGTTTGAACAGCTGTTTGAATGAAATAGTTTTTGTGAAATGAAAATAAAAATTGAAATTTAACAATGGCAGAGGAAAGTAGTTAGAATTGTGTTGATTTTTAGCGTTTATAATAAATTATAATAAACAAAACATTTTACGTCATGCTAGAAACGTCCAAATATACAGTGCGACCGTAGCGTAAGTGGAGTGGAGATGGCAGAACCGATAGAACCATCAGAACTTTGTGGGACAAACTTTGCAATTGAAGAGGCGAGTATTTGAAATTGTGTTCCTGGCGAGCACTTCACATCCAAATTATTTCTCTCCGTTGTCAAGCTGTTGGAGGGCACTGTATTGGGCATTTCATTCTTTTTTTCCATTGTAAGCCGGCACTATGATGGGCAATGTAAGCAAAAGAAGTTTTATAAAAAACCCGACAAATAAAACTAAAAACTAAGAAGAAATTGAATTTACCGAATTAATAACAGTGTAATAAACAAGTTTTTTAATTTACAACACTTTTTAAGCTTCATTTTAATTAATAATTTTTTAATTTACCTCGAGAGTTCAATTTTGCTTACACATATGCTAAAATTCTTTCTTATTTCAATTGTTTACACACCGATCAGCTGTTTTCTTGCAAAATTTCACTGGATACTGTCTGCGTACTTTGTGAGATTTTTTCAGCCGATAGAGTAATATTGGTCTTACTCTCCCAAACAAATTTACTGAGTATTTGGTACTGGAAAAGTACCCAGACAGACCTATTTACTGCATTTTACTGTAAAAGTACTCAGACGCACACATTTTTTTTTTTTTGTTTTAGTCAAAGAAAAAAATATACATGAGAAATGTCAATCAGAAAAAAGGGTTTGTTAACATATTGTATTTCTTGTTCTTTCTCGCATTTGTTGTTTCATTCAGTCAATCCTAAAAAAATCCAATACAAAAAATAGCAAGTATCATAGCACCTTTACTAATAAAAAAATACAACCTCTTAAGGTAAATGTCGATTATATTCGACAACCGAAAAAGGTCCACAAAAGAACCTTCTGTTTATTTTTGCAATATTTTTTTCAAGTTAACACTTAGTTGCCTTTGTATCAATTTTAAAAATTTTTTTTAATATCTCCTGATCATTGAAATTATTATTTTTTGCTTCCTAAATATAACCTTTTTTAAAAATGTTCTGACAAGTGCTCGACAATGCGCTCAATAATAAGAAAAGAAAGTCAATGCCTACAATAATAACAAATTAAAATAGCTAAAGTGTCTCTGTTTCAGATAAAACAAAAAATATGTAATTAACTGTACATTTATATACATTAAAAGGGCGTAGAAACAGAGTACAATGTAATGTCAACAAAAACACTGAAAGGGTTATGTAACAAAAATTTTCCAACTATTATTTAATATCTTGTGTTAATTATTTCAATTTCAAGTTCTATCGGGCTTCAAAAAAGGAACACCCTTTCTTAAGTACAAATGAGGGGCTTAAAGCACAAGGGGTTCAAGTGACTTATTATAAATAATGAGACAGAACCGGTTGTTTCGCTTGTGCTCCAAGCGTAGCAGGTATTTTAATGTCAAGTGCTTGAATTGTTCACTATATCTAGCGTCCGGATGAGAATCCTACAGTCACCTCTTGTGCTCTGAACAACTTTTCCGAACTATACCTATAATTCCATATGCAAACTAAATTTTAGAAAAAGGCACTTAAACCCCTTGTGCTCTAAGCCCCTCAAATAATAATAATAAAAGGCAAATGACAGATTTTATTAAAATATTAAAAATAACTTGAAATTACATTACATTTATTCTTAAAAATAATTAAATACAGGACTTAACATTACAGTAAATGTAAAAAAAACCAATCGACATTTGCCCCATCCCCTCTTAAACCTTTTTCAATAACATTCATTCCCTGTCATTTTCTTCAATATTATTTACATACATTTTTTGTTCGTCTACATACAGACACGAGTCTACAAACACATACATATATATTTACACATGTAAATATGTATATATGTGTATAGGCATACATACCCTGCAAATAATTGGACCAGTCCAAACACGCGTTTAAAGTGTAGCCCACAAGGGACTAGGACTAGTCCAAAAATAACCCAAACGTATGGAAAAAACATGGTCCATTTAACATTACGATGTCCTAGGGCAGGACCATATAACCCAGCTTTGGACTACAAATGGTATACTCAATTAGATTAGTTTTCAAGTCGTTTAAAAACGAAAGCATGTCGTTAAAAAACGAAGACATGTCGTCTCACTACAAACACTTTTTAACAATGACATGATCCATGCTTGCATTACATCGGACCAGTCCAATATTATTTGCAGGGTACGTACAATTTGGTTAACCAAATATTGTTATGGATATTAAATTGTTACGAGTGAGTTTGAGCGTTTAAATATGAGCCAAGTTAAGAAAATAAAATGTCAACATTTCTTTACGTGCGTGTCACGTTTAATTTGCGTATGAAATACAATATTTCTGGTATTTTACAAATCACAAACGTGCATTTTCTTATACAAACTGGAAGAAACATTTATGTATGTCAGTAAATAAAAAAATGAGATAAATTTAAAATTCATGAGACACACTTTTCGTATTCTAAGTGCGTGAAATGTGTCGTTAAATTAAATGTATGTAAATATTTATAAGGATGCTTAAATTTGTGTTTTCGTTTCATATTTGCTATTTGGATTTTGAAGTTTGTGTGTGTGTGTGTGTGTGTGTGTGTGTGATTATTGGATATTCTATTGTCAATGTCAGAATTGACAAACAAATTAAATCACAAAAGGAAAACGCGTTTAGTCGTTGTCACAATAAATTGTGTTAAAACAATAAATCCTTTTTCAAAATGGGAAATTAAGGAAGAAGACTTAAGGAAATGTAACAATCGAAGCGGCAGGCAGGTATGTATGATTAACTTGTCATTTTGCACGCATCTTGTGACAAGCAAAAACCTTTAAACGTTTTGTTCCAATAAAAAAGATTAATTTGTTGTGAATGTTAAAAGGAACGTAAGCAAATAATAAAGTTCAACTCGAAAAATATGTTTGCAAAAAGAGCTTTTTTTTAAATATGATTTTCGCCCAACAAACAATTTTCAGCACGACAAGTCGATCGCCCCAGTTTCCATAAAAATTTGCGTCCTACTAACTCATCGTCCATACTTGGAATTTTTGTTGCAGCATTTCTTGAGTTTAATTGTGAGAGGGGTGAGAAGATTTGGATGGGATATTACATTTCATGTGCTCAGCAATTCTGTTTTCTTTTGGCATTTTCACACTTTTTTGCTTGAAGATGGCTGTAGGTGTTTTTTGTATTTACTTATAAATTATAGGAAGCAGAAGAGAAAACACAAGTTAAAAATACAAAAATTGCAAACCTCTAATTTCATAATCTTGACAGTAATGCAATTTCAAAGCATTTTTTTTTTTTAAATTGCAAGTCTGGACGATGACTAAGAAATATTAAAGGGAAGATTTAACATTGCACCCAGCGTTACCGTTATGCGACTAAAGTCGCATTTTTGCCCCTTTTTGACTGCTGTGACACTTTTTTTGCCCCTTTGTTTTAAATCCCCTTTTGCATCATTTTGTAGTTTTTTGTGCCCCTTTTGCTCCTTTTAATATTAGCGATTAGAGACTGAGTTCATTAAAGGTTTTAGATCCAGTAATTATTAAGAGCGGGTTTTTTACTTATGGCCTGTTCGTCGATAGCGAATGAAGTCTTCGTTCGCTTAAATTACATTTAAAACAAAAACAAATTATAAAATGTTGTTTTTGTTTTGCATGTTAGTTAAGCGAACGAATTCTTCATTCGCTATCGACGAACAGGCCATTAGAGTTTAAACCAGGATCAATAGTAAGATTTGTTAATCTTATAATAAAATTAATCTAGCCTTAATCCTCTGTGGTGTTTTTGAGTGAAAGATTAAAGCTTTTAGCATTGCCATATGAATTGACAATACTTTTATGTATAAGTATGGCAGTTTAAAAAAAATACCAAAAATTGTCATCAAATTACTGTTCTTAACGTGAAAAAGAAGAAGAAAAGGCGAGAATTTTGTATTGTGTTATATAATTTTATATATTTATAAATATATATTTATTCTTATTTGACCTTTATTTAATAATTACTTTTAATTATTTAAGCTTGAGGGTAGAATATTTAATAAAACTTTAAATAAAAAAAAAAATAAAAAATATTTCCTTTTATAAGCTGTTCGTACTTTTGAAAGTTCTGTCGCAAGTTTAAACCGCCAACTTTGGGCGTTTAAACTTGGAAACAAAATTAAATAATCGACTACCCAAAAACGAATTTCAAAGATTAGTTCTAATTTAATCGCTGATCTTTATGTCAAAAACTGGCTCTAAAACAATAAAGTTTTGTATCAGCTTGTTGTTTATTGGTTTTTTAAAATGTATTTTTAAAAAAAATTTTATAAAAAATTTAACTTAAAACCAATTTAATTTTGTATAAATATTATGTATTTAAATAGTTTCCATAATAAGAAGTACATATGTTCTTGTAAATACATGTTTGTTTTTTTTTAATTTTCCTGTTTTTAAAGTTGCCCCTTTTTTTCTCAGAATTCCCCTTTTTGTGACACTTTTTTTTGGAGAATCCTCTTTTTGTGCCCCTTTTTGAAAATTTTGAACGTAACGCTGATTGCACCTCTTCTGAAAGGTTTTGAAACTTTTTCTCTTTAATCAATTGTTGCAAGAAATGGCGGCAAGGTGGCGGTAATGGCATTTTTCTTAAAAATTTAAAAAATACCATTTATTTGGGTTTTTTGATGTTTGTAAAGCGTGTTTTTTAGAGTGTCACAACTTTGAGTTGGCATCACTGCTTTGTTTGAGCACCCATTTGGAAGCTGATAGATGCTTTTTGTTAAGTTTGCCTTAAAGTTTCAATGTGAATTGACTTACATCAGAACAACACGTCAAATTGTTGAAATTTATAATCTATATATAAATTGGCTAAGGCAAAACAGTTAAGAACAATTTCCGCATCTGTATTTCAACCGATTTGAACAAAATACACACCATTTGAAAGGTATTTACTCACCGAAGTGCACAATATATATATTTTATTAAAGTCTGTTCAATCATTTCAGAGTTATAAGCGTTTAAATTTAATACTAACACATATGTATGCAGAACACTTAATAAACATTTTGGTTTCTTCAATTATCAAATAATAAAAATATAGGGTGGTCCAAGGCGAATTTATAAAGGTGGTCGGTCGCATCATGAGATAGAGTTATGCTAGCTATCCCTTTTTATTGAAAAATACTATGTATTTTGTTTTTGTAAAAAGTTAGAGTGAATGTCAAAAATATTTGTTGAAAATATAAAAAAGGAAATTTTTTTGTTAATAAAATATACAAGATTGCTTAAGAAACTCCTTAATTGAAAATTAATTGTGGCTCCACTTATTCCTTACGCATTTTTAATTTCTTGTGTTTATATTTTTCCACTTTTTTTTTGTTTTATACAATTTAAATAAGTTTTTTTTCCACTATCTCAATTTTTATTAAATTTTAAATTTGAATTAATTTTTTCACAAAATGTAAACAAGGCTTGACATTCAGTAAACACACAAAAAAATAAACAATAAACAGATGACTGGAAAATGTCACCTTTATGAATTCGCCTTGGGGTGGTCGATTATTCAACATTTTTCAGAAACCGGTTTTCGAATATTTCGACTATATAAATCTTATGTATAAATCGGAGCAATAAAGAACGCTCTCCATTGTTTGTCAACCGAACCTCTATGGGGAGAAAAAAGTATTAAAAAGGGGAAATACGGGAAATTTAATTTCTTTCTTTTACATTTCCGTGCTGCACCTGATAATTTTAAATTTTCTATAAAATTGAAGTTATAAACATAATACTATATGTGCAGGGTCCTGAGTGAATGAAAACCTATAAGATGAAAAATTATGGTACTTTCTGTTTCTTATCTGGAAATGTTTGAATTTTCGTTAATATTCGACATAGAAGATAAAATATGAACCGGAGGTTGCTCCCTCGCCAAATCGATCCACTAAGACGGAAAAAATTAATTCTCAAAACATGTTAATTCAAATATACATACTTAGATGTACTATGTTTTTTTTCGGCAAAGACAAAACAGTTAACAACACTTTCCTCCTCTGTATGCCAACCGATTTGAACAAAATATACACCATATGAAAGATATTTACTTACAGAAGTGCACAATATATATTTTATTAAAATCTGTTCCATTTTTTTTTCGGAGTTATAAGCATTCAAATTTTCTACTTACACATATGTAAATACAATTTTAAAAAAAAAAAAAAAAAAAAAAAAAAAAATAGGGTGTTTGATTATTCGACATTTTTTAGAAACCGGTTTTCGAATATTTCGACTATATAAATACGGGAAATTAAATTTCTTTCTTTTTCTTTTCCGTGCTGCATGAGATTATTATTAAATTTTCTATAATATTTTACTTAGAAACATAATATTATAGAAGCAGGGTCCTATAACATAAAAAAAAGTTGGTACTTTTTGTTTTTCATCTGGTACTTTTTGAGTTTTTGTTAATATTCGACCTATAAATATAAAATTATTATCAGTTCGGTTTGTGCTCTATTGTGATACAGACGTGTATTCATGACCGCGCATACAATTTGAATTATAACAATTGATTTTTAAAATAAAAATTTAACATAAAAGTGAACAATTATCAAAAACTAAAATTAAATAAAGAAAACTAAAAAAAAATATATGTATGTACGAATGTACATACATATGTATGTACACCAAAACATTTGAGTTTAAAAATTTTAATTTTTTGTTATTGTAAATACCTATAATAAAAACAAAAATATTGAAGCGCAGAAAAAAAAGTGATAAACAAAAACAATTTTTTCATGAGTAAAATCAATGAAACAACAATAGAAATTAATCGAAGAAATGCATATACCTACATATAACAGTAAATGCTAAAGAATGCAATGCTGAAATAAATAAAATAAAAGAAAGCAATAACAACTACCTAACGGCTAAACCAATTGTTTTTACGCGTTCCCTTTCACCCTCTGTCTTTACAAAAACAGTGGATAGTGATACGTTAAAAAACATTAAATTATCTTTTGGGGCAAGTGTTGTCGAGTTCGCAAGTATTGGCGCGACGGTAAAAACAAATTTAGTAGGAAATGATACCATGAATTAAAATACAGTCACTATGGAAAACCCTTTAGTAAAAAGTTGTCAAAAGCCTCAGGTGCAAGTTGGTATCGATAGGTATATTACAGTGCTTAAACGGGGTCGCAGCCCTACCTCTTCAGCTGTTGCTGCGGCCTCAAAAGTACCATCTATTGAAAGAATAAATTCACAAAATCGTTTTGCAATACTGGAGGATGAATCCTCAGAAGCACCAAACGTGATAAAATCGTCCAAGCCTCCCCGATATATCTTAGGGAGCAAAATTCAAATGAGCTTATAAAGAGTTTCATCTCGGCGATAGGTGAAAATTCGTTTTACGTAGCTGCAATCAAGCGTGGTAGTATAAACGAGACAAAAATACAAGCTAATAATGAGAATGATTTTCGCAAGCTAATTACCAAAGTTTTTATACATACCAACTGAGGAGCAGTAAAGGTCTTCAGGTAGTGATTAAGGGAATCGACTCGTGTGTGGATCCAGAAGAAATTAAAACTTTCTTGCAAGAAAAAGGCTTCAAAGTAAAAAACGTAGTAAATATTAAAAATAGACAAAAAAATCCCCCACCACTATGTCGAGTGGAGTAAGAGCCAGGCGACGTTAAGCTTCAAAAAAAACGAAACGCACCCTATTTACGATTTGAAATATATTCTGTATAGAAGAATAACAATAGAGGAGCCGCACAAAAGAAATGGTCCCGTTCAATGTCTTAACTGCCAAGAATTTGGCCATACTAAGGTATACTGCTACTTACCCCCCGTTTGCGTAGTATGTGGTGAATTACATGGTACAGTTCTTTGCGATAAGTCTAAAAACTACCCCGATGTAAAAAAATCAGCCACTGTGGCGGTAATCACACTGCCAATTATAGAGGATGCCCTGTATACACTATAGTCAAGCAGTCATCTGGACCGAAAACTAATCCCCCTCAAATGCAGGTAGCAAATCAAGTAAACACTAATGGCATTCAGGTTCCGCAGCCTAGTAATAACAGAACCTCTTACGCTAACGTCCTAAAATCAAACCATATGCCTATGCAAGGTGCTGCGTCAAGTAATGATGAAACTCCAGTTTCAAATTTAAGTCGTCTAGAAAAAACCATGGAAACATTAGTGCAAACAGTAACTGATTTTACGAACACAATGGGTAATATGATGCAGGAAACTCTTAGAATGCAATCGATGTTATTGCAAGCTGTACTTAACAAGCCATGAACTGTTTAAAAATTTGTTTTTGGAACGCAAACGGCATCCGCCAACATAAAAACGAATTAGAATTCTTTCTTAAAAATAAACAAATTGATGTCATGATGGTTTCTGAAACTCATTTGACCTCAAGAAATACGTTTAAAATCAATGGTTATATACTATATGATACCAAGGACCCTCGAGATAGAGCTTGTGGAGGTTCTGCAATTTTGATAAAAAATCGAGTCAAACACTACCTAATGAGTGATCATCGTGAGGATTATCTGCAAGCAACGAACATTTGTGTTGAAGAGCTAAATCGAAACATAGTAATTTCATCTTTATACTCTCCACCTAGATTTTCAGTTTCAGAAAGCCAATACTGTGAATATTTTAAATCACTAGGACCCTGTTTCCTTGCCGCTGGCGATTATAACGCTAAACATACCTTCTGGGGGTCACCACTTACAACACCAAAGGGTCGTGTTCTGTTTAATACAATCTCTAAAATGGATTTAAATGTGGTCGCGAGCGGACAACGGACATATTGGCCTACTGATCAGCAAAAAATTCCAGATGTCATCGATTTCGGCGTGGTTAAAAACATCCCCACAGAAACGATTCACGTCGAAGCTTCCTTAGAATTATCATCCGACCACACACCTACAATTGTTACTATATCGAACCCAAATAGAATTGTATTTCCGTCAGGTTACTTAGCGACGCCAGCCACATAAATAAATTGGTTAAAATATAAAAAATTTCTCAGTGCCCATTGCACAGAAAATATTCCGCTTAGTACACCGGAGAATGTGGATCTCTCTCTTGTTAACTTAGACAGTTATCTTAAACTAGCTGTTCAACATTCCAGCGATACCCCCAAAAAAATTAAAAATACTAAAATATATTCTTCAGATGTCGAGCGGCTCTTGACTGAAAAAAGGCGAGTTCGAAGAGAGTGGCAACTTTACAGATCCCCGCAACTTAAGAATTTATTAAAAGAGTGCACAAAAAGGCTAAAAACGTTACTGCAGAATCAGAAAACGGCTTCTCTAGAACTTGATGCAACTACTCAATCTGACTACTCATTATGGCGTGCAGCTTGAAATCTAAAAAGGCCAGCTATATCCAAGCCACCATTAAGAAACTTGAATGGTAGTTGGGCAAGAAACGATATTGAAAAAGTAAATCTGTTTGTTAGTCACTTGAAAAACGTATTTACACCAAATATATCTCACTATAATGCGGTCGATTTACCACCTGTTGCTGCTAGAGCAGCTATTCCCCTCAGTTTTGAGATAACAGAAATCGAAAAGGCTATTTGTGACTTAAACACTAAGAAGGCACCTGGTATTGATAAAATCAGTAATAAAATGCTTTTGGAGCTACCTCGCATAGCAAAGAAAATTATTCTTTTTAATTTTAATGCTATTTTACGCCTTGAATACTATCCTCAAAAATGGAAGGTTTCCTTAGTTACCATGATACCAAAGCCAGGTAAAGATGATACAAAAGTTGAGTCTTATAGGCCTATTAGATTATTATCAAATATGTCAAAGTTGTTTGAGAAATTATTAGTTTCAAAATTAACACCGATTTTAAGTGAAAATAGATGTATTCCAAACCATCAATTCGGATTTAGAAGAAAGCACAGCACAATTAAACAGACTCGTCGAATAGTAAATGTCATTAGAAAAGCATTTGAAGAAAAAAAATATTGCTCAGCACTCTTCATCGATGTTTCGCAAGCTTTTGATAAAGTCTGGCATGAAGGCTTATTACATAAATTGAAGCAAAATTTACCAGCAAACACACACAAGCTGCTAGAAAGCTACTTAGTCGGTCGTCAATTTATTATTAAAGAAGGAAATTTCTTAAGTTCACCTCAGCCCATTGCCGCTGGAGTCCCACAAGGCAGCATCCTGGGCCCCCTATTATACTTAATTTATACTTCGGGCATGCCAACAAGCAACTATACATAAACTTTTGCAGACGATACAGCTTTTCTAAGCGTCCACGAAAACCGTTATGAAGCATCGCGTTACTTACAGCATCATATATTTCAACTAGAAATATGGTTAAGACAAAAGAGGATAATGGTCAATGAGCAAAAATGCGTACATATTACATTCACCTTGCGCCTGGAATCTTGCCCCCCCCCCCCCCCCCCCCTATTACAATTAATAATCAAATAATTCCTCAACATTCGCATGTTAAATATCTCGGTATACATCTGGATCGGCGATTAACGTGGAAATGCCATATAGAGGCAAAATTAACTCAAATGAAACTAAAAGCCATTCAAATTCGTTGGCTTATTGGAAGAAATTCTGTCCTTAGTCTCGATTGCAAGCTTCTACTTTACAACTCTATCTTAAAGCCTATCTGGTGTTACGGTATTCAACTATGGGGCACTGCCTCGGCCTCTAATATCGACAAAATTCAAAGGCGCCAAAATAAACTTCTTCGAATAATCACAGCCGCTCCCTGGTATGTTTAAAATTCAAACATTCATAAGGATCTCAATGTGCCATTAGTTAAAACTATGATAACAAAATATGCAATAAAATATTTAAAAAGGCTTGAACAACACCCACATCCACTAGCTCGAAATATTTTAAATCATGGCGGCCACACTCGCTTAAGAAGAAGAGACACTGCAGCACTCACCCAATTAGATGAGCGATAAACACCTATATAAGTGAACAGAACCCGTGATGAAGAAATTTTTTGTCTGGCACTGGCAGGACATAAAATAACGTATTAGGTTAAGATTTGATTAATTATTGTTAGTTCATATTTAATATATAAAGATTCAATAAATAAATAATGAGAAAAAAAAAATTTTTTTTCGTTAACAAAAGACATAGAAACATAAAATTAAAATGGATAAGAATCTATAAGAGGAGACCTTTTGATACCTTTTTCTTTTCAATTGGCACTTTTTGATATTTTTTAAATTGAACTATCAAAATTAAATTAACTTACGTAGAAGATAAAATATGAACCGGAGGTTGGACCCTCGCCAAATCGATCCGCTGTGGTCGAATTTTGACCATTAGGCGAACACTTGTCAAAATAATTGTTCTATTCGCCAAACTTATCATGCACTTCTTCCATTTCATGGCGTACATAATCGTCCTTCAGAGAGGTTTATTCGAAGAACAATATATGGTTTTCGGACCACATTTGCTGTTACTGATAATGAGCATCCCGTGAGACGCCGAACAGTGCGCACTGAAGAAGCTGTAGCCGTTGCACAGGAGAGTATTGGAGATGATCCCAATCATTCAATTCGTCGCCGTTCTCAGCCACTTGGGTTGTGTACTTCCACTTTATAGAAAATTTTACGAAAGAATCTTGGCTGAAAAGCTTTCAAGATTCGACTTGTGCAGGAATCAAAGCAAAACGACCATCGTATGCAACGCCTATTCGGCGAATGGGCTGAAACACAAATTTTTGAATTTCAATTCAAAATTTTTTTTTCCGATGAAGCAGAATTCTCGCATTCGGAGTGAGGAAAGTCCACAAGCTTTTGTTACATCCATAGAAAGTTACTGTTTGGTGCGCTTTATGGGCTGGCGGAGTTATTGGCCCATATGTCTTCAAAAACGATGATGGTCAGAATGTTACTGTCAATGGTAAACGGCATAGAAACATGATTCAAAATTTTTTCGTACCTCCATTACGTGGCATAAATCTTGCTGATATGGGCTGGCGGAGTAATTGGCCCATATGTCTTCAAAAACGATGATGGTCAGAATGTTACTGTCAATGGTAAACGGCATAGAAACATGATTCAAAATTTTTTCGTACCTCCATTACGTGGCATAAATCTTGCTGATATGTGGGTCCAACAGCACGGAGCCACATGCCAAACAGCGGGAGCTACGATTGATTTACTCAAAGAAACTTTCGATTAAAAAATAATTTCACGTAAAGCCAGCCACCAAGATCGTGTGATTTAACCCCATTGGACTATTTTTTTGGGGTTATGTTCAGTCACTTGTCTACGTCGATAAACGACAAACAATTGAACACCTGTATATAAACATTCGAAAAGTTATCGGCGAAATACGGCCGCAAATGCTGCAAAAAGTTGTTGAAAATTATTGTTCCAGATTGCGCCGTCTACGCCCGTTTAATTGATATTAAATATATATTTCCTTGTTTTATTATGATTTAAACTTTTGTCACTCTATAGAAAACACCCTTTACCCTCAGAAAAAATGTAAATTTAACACTCCTGAACAAAGTTGCGAAGCATTGTCAAACCAATTTTTTTGTTTTATGGGTCAAAAAGGCGATTTTCGTGAGTAACATCAAAATAACGGTATATTTACAAAAAATGAAAAAGTCATAGAACAAACTTTGTTTCTGAAACCCCAGAGATTAATTTTCAACAATAAAAAAGCTCTCTCAATTTTAAGTTATTGCTAAGTATATTTAAGAAGCTTGGGAGAAAGTTCCTGTTTTACAAAAAAAAAAGTACATTTAAAACAAAACATGGGAAAAAGTAACGGTTTAAAAAAATTTTAATTTAACTATTTTTAAAAGCTACTTTTCGAACTTTTACAAAAAGTACCTTTAGAAAATACTTAAATAGTTTACTTTTACAATACAATTTTTTAAAAAATATGTACTCTTAATAAAAGTGAACCCTTAAAAAATTGATTTTTTTATTATCCCTTTGTACAAAAGTACGTTTTAAAAAATTTTTTACTACCAAACGAAACGTACCTTTTATATAAAACCGCTTTTATAAATTTACAAGAAAATACATTTTGAGGAAAAAGCCTTCTTAGGAAAAGTACTTTTTGCAGGAGCATTTTTTAAGCTACCCATAACAACTTTTTTCATAAAAAACCTTTTTACAAAAAGCTTCCGCTAAAAACTAATTTTCATAATACAAAACGCAGCTTTTCACAAAAATTGTACATTTTTGGACAGCAGAATATTTTAGACTAGTACTTAGGTTAGGTTAGGTTAGAGTGGCCGGTCACAAAGACCCCGCATAGACCAAATAGGTCCCTAGCGTTACCACAATTGTCCGATAACCCACAGAAGAAAGTAAAAAGGTCAGTCAGATGTGATGGTATCCAAGGTACCCCACACTCTCTTGACGAATGCAAGGAGTCTCATTAACCCAATTCCAGAGACTTCCCCGAGATCTTGGAGATAATGATCTCCCAGACAGTTCGCCCTGGAGCGCACGAGTGCCGGACAGTAGCATAGCAAGTGCTCTACCGTCTCCTTTTCTCCTGGTACCCCACAAAATCTACAATTGTCACTATTCAACCGGCCCGCCCTATAGGCGTATACCGCAGTCCAACAATGACCCGTTATAAAACCTATCAGAAGTCTACAGTCCCTTCTCGATAGCGACAGAAGCATTTTCGATGACTCCGGATCATAGGATCCCCACATAACCTTGGAAACCCTGCACGTTCTTGTGTTTTCCCAAAACGCCTCTGATCTCCTCCGTATAGCAGAGTCCGTATCTCTCCTTATATTCTGAATTGGAGCCGGGATGACCACCATCCTATCGTGTGGTAAAAGGGCCCCCCGTTTCGCCAATTCGTCCACCTCCTCGTTACCCTCTATGCCCTGGTGACCACGAACCCAGTAGATATGCACTCTCCTATTGACACAGAGTCTATCTATCGAGTCCCTACACTCCTGGACGACAGATGAGTATGAGTATTCCGCGGTTATAGCCTTGATCGCCGCCTGGCTATCAATGAAAAAGTATACCTGCGAGTTCTCGGTGCTGGGAACACGTGCCAAATCAGCAGCCATTTTGGCTGCAAAAACCTCCGCCTGGAAAACGCTGCAGTAATCGGGAAGCTTATACGATTCCCGAATACCCAGTTCTCGGCAGTAGACTGCAGCTCCAACTCCGTCCTCCATTTTGGAACCATCAGTGTAGAATCTGAAGGTCCCTTGGCCTGATCGGAGTCCTACCAACCAGCCGTCCTCCTCTATGGTAACTCGCGGTTTCCTTCCAAGTGTCAGTCTCGGAATGGTGTAGTCACTGCTACAATCTATTCCCCTTATAATACTACCGTGACCATAGGGTCCATATACAAATTGTCCCGTCGCCCTTAAGCGGATCGCAGACCTCCTTGCAGTTCCTTCTGCCACTAGATGAATCGGCTGCAAGTCCAGGATCACATCCATTGCCGCAGTCGGTGTACTACGCAGAGCACCGGTGATACTAAGTTCGGCGAGTCTATGTACGCCCGTTAGCATATTCCGGTACGATATCTTATCCAAGGCCGTCCACCACACAAGTATCCCGTAGAGTAGGATTGGTCTCGCCACCGCTGTGTAGACCCAATGTGTAAGAGCAGGGGTTAGACCCCACGTTTTGCCTAGCATTCCCTTACATGCGTAGAGCGCAATCGTTGCCTTTTTCACCCTCTCCTCCACATTCAGTCTCCACGACAGTTTGCTATCCAGTATTACTCCCAGATACTTAGTGTGGTGTTTAAGTTCTAGGTTAGTACCCCCTAGTTTAGGTCTCCTCCATGGACCAACTTTATACCTTTTCGTAAATAGTACTAGGTCCGTCTTCTCGGGATTAACTCCCAGTCCTACTCCGGCTGCCCACTGGTTGATTATCGCCAATGTAGCCTCCATTACAGAACTAATAGTATTCAGATCCTTGCCAGTAACTATCACCGCCACGTCATCTGCGTATGCGGTCATCTTTGCTGCCCCGTCCTGAAGTCTATTGAGAAGTTCGTTGACGACAAGCGTCCATAGCATCGGCGAGAGTACCCCTCCCTGGGGGGTTCCCCGGTGTGCCCTCTTTGTTATCCTGGAGTTACCCCACGCCGCGGATATAGTTCTACACCGTAGCAGGTTACCAATCCAGTTTTTAGCATGCGGATGTGCCCCAGTGCGAGATAAGCTGGCCAAAATTGCCTCTGTGGACACATTATTGAATGCTCCCGCAATATCCAGGAACACACCCATAGCGAAGTCCTTATAGCTCAGGGTCTTCTCAATCAGCGAGACAACTGAATGAAGTGCCGTCTCAGTTGATTTACCCTTCGTGTACGCATGTTGATTGACAGAGAGAATGGTCGGCCTCATGTTACCCTTGACATGATAGTCCAAGATTCTCTCCAACGTTTTCAGCAGGAAGGATGTGAGACTTATAGGTCTAAAATCTTTTGGGTACATATGATTGCTCCTGCCCGATTTCGGCAGAAATACAATCTTAGATATCCTCCAAGTTTTAGGCACATAGTTTACCCTCAGACATCCTTTAAAAATTTCCACCAGCCATGGTACTATCCGTTGTCTACCCCGCTGTAGTTGCGCTGGGATAATTCCGTCAAGACCAGGCGACTTATATGGCTGGAACGAATCGATTGCCCATTCCACCCCCTCATAGGTGATAATTCCGCTATCACCATCTGCCACAACAGAATTTTCATCAGTTGGAATGGGATCATCAGAGCAGCCCGGAAAGTGTGTATCCACAAGCACTCCCAACGTTTCCGCGCTGCTCCCTGTCCATTCTCCGTTTTCCCTACAAACCGTACTTGGCATTACCGGAGTGCCCACTAGCATCCTCCGCAGTCTTGCCGTTTCGGTTGTCTTCTCTATATTGTCGCAGAAGCTTTTCCACGAAGCTCGTTTAGCCCTTCGCACGTCGCGCTTATACACCCTAAGAGCGTCCTTATACTCCCCCCAGCACTCAGACCGGTCGACAATTTTCGCCAGTTTGAATAGCTCACGAAGCTCGCGTCTTCCAGAGTCCAGCTGACCATTCCACCACGGCGGTCTGGACTTACGCCCAGCTCGTGTCGGGGGACACGACTTCTCATAGGATCTAGTAACGCCCGATACCAATGTGTCTACAGCCGAATCTATGTCCCCTGAACTAACCAATGTTCCCGAGTGACCTAGGTCCCTGTTCAAAAGTGAAGAGTATTTGGCCCAGTCCGTATTCCTTGGGTTCCTAAACACTGTTTTGTCAGGTATAGTATAATTTAACAAAAATGATATATAGGAGTGATCAGAGAAGGATGGCTGCGTAAGCACCTTCCAATCATCTATCACTGTTTTATAATCAGTATAAAGCGTCACATCAAGCACATTTTCTGAGGTGGGACCCCTATACGTGGGGACCTCACCTCTATTCGCAATTTGTATATTATTCTGTAATATAAAAGCAATAAGATCCTCACCTCTACTGTTGGTATCCTTACTGCCCCATATTGTGTGATGAGCGTTAGCATCTGTACCCACTACCAGGTTTTGTCTCCTTCTACAAGCTTCCTCGACTAGTCTATGGAGTTCTACTGGTGGGGCATCCCTATCGTGTGGCATATAGGATGATGCAAAAAGTACCATGTCATCTCTGCCATCCTCCAAGGCCACCACTGTGAGATCGTCAGTGCTGTAATTATAGAGAATATATGAACAAAAATTCTTCCTCACAAGTATTGCAGAACGTATTCTACCTACCACTTTTGAGAAGTACGTGTTATAATTACGTGACTTCAATCCAGAAACCCGATTTCCTGTGGAGATCCACGGTTCCTGGATTAAAGCCACGTCGTAGCGACCCTCCTCTAACGTGAGGAGGAGTTCGACCGATGCCATCTTACAATGTTGAAGGTTGACCTGCAGGATCTTTAGCGTCATCGACTAAAATCACCCGCTCGGGGTCGGCTCTATCCTCATTGGCCGTCTCACCCAGACTCAGTCCAGAAGTGGCCGCAGTGGCAGCTGCTAGATCACGCTCCACTTCATCGACCTCCAGTGTGTTATGGTTGGAGTCCTGCGGATGTCTTTTCTTTAACCGTAGAAAGACACTTCCAACTCCCCATGACATTTTTCCATACCGCGGATACAAAAGGTCTTCCGACTCCTTTGTGATCTGCAGTATGTAGTTCTGTCCGTCCTTATTACCTTTTTGCACGTGCAGAATCCTCCATTCTTTAGTGGGAATATCAGGATTCTGATTTTGTAGGAGACGAAGAGCGACTTCCGGTTTGACAATACGCGGAAAATTCACCTTCGCCTTCGGTATAGCAGGAATGTGCGATCGATCCACAATCTTAAGTTGTGCATCCGACCACAAACCCTTGAGTTTAGTAATGACTCCTTTAAGCCATTCCAGCGTCATTTCGTCCTTGCAACTGATGAGCTTCACTCCATTGAACCAACCAGCCCCATCAAAAGAGGGCAGCGGTCTGTCAGGTTCAGCTTCCATCTTAGCAACGATTGCGTTGAAAATCTTAAGCTCCACAATCTTCCATCGCTCTGTGGACATTTGACCAAAGGGGTTGCTCATGTCGAGAAGTGCCACGCTCAGAGGACGTTTGGCCACTTCACTGACTCGTGCAGCCTTTGGCAACGGCTCAGTGGCAGATGTCGAGGGTCTGATCTCCTCGGGGTTTCTCTTGGATTTTTTCGTCTCCTTAGGATTTACGGCAGATGGAGACTCATCAACTGACCGCTGTCTTTTTCCCTGCATGCTCTTAATCACGGCTTCTTCAATGCAGTTGGGGAAACCATGGTTTTTGGCAGCATATTTGGGGTTATTTGAAAAGTGAGCTCGGCCTTCTGCAATCGCTCCTTTGGCCCACTTCATCCGCTCTTTCTCATCATTGGAAAGGTTGGATTGGGAGCCAAGCCGATGCTGTATCCGGACCGCAGCTTTGTATTCTGATAGAGCTCTAAGTCCTTCCTTGCTTCTCCTGGGCCTGTTCCTATTTATGGAATGGGCTCCCCGAGATGTGCTAGGTGAATTTAGCAGCTCACGTTCCTCTTTAGAGGTAATAGTTTTGACGCTATCGAGATCCGAGTCTGAATCGACAACGGCATCCGTACGTGTCACAGTTGCGTTTTTGGCATCTTTAATACTTCCACCGTAAGGCGCCTTAACCACGGCAGAGAATGTGTGACCGCTGGCGACACGCAGAGGAGATACTGGTTCTCCACCGTGCCCGCCGGTGGTCGCAGTCACTGCTAACACCGACGTTTGGGCGTATATTACCGCCCGGCTTTTATTAATTTCCTCTTCCATTTCATTATCTTCAGTTGCATTTTATACATACTGCCATGTTCGTATTAACGCCGATCCACCGGATAACAGACGCGCACCAGGAAGCCGCCCAATATGGGAACAGACGCGCCTGGATTTTAGTTCCAAGAATCGTGGAGACATCACCGACCCGAAAACCGCCCAATGTGGGAAACAGACGCCCGGACCGAATCAAACCCCACGATTACCTTCTACCTATGATCAAGACCCATCACAGTAATGTGGCAATAGGCATTACATTGAGACACTATGCTCAAGGCCCTGATCTTAGCCGCGTACCCACCAGTACCCGTTTCCAGCCAGCACCCCCGTGGAGGGTTCAGTAGAAGGATTTTCATGCCGGTACTAGTACTTAAGTACATAAAAATTTGTTTGCGAAAACATTTCTTTTTACAATACAAAAAAAGGTAGTTATAAGCAAAGTACACTTTTTCAAAAACAAAGTACTCTTAAGCAAAGTGCCCTTTTTTAAAAAAAAGTACTTTAAAGCAAAGTACATTTCTTTACAAGTACTTACTTTTTGAAAATAAATTATCTTTTATAATAGGTCTGTCTGCGTACACATATTTTGCGCAAAATCTTGCAAAATGTTGTCTGCGTACTCCAAATCTCTTGCAGCGAGAGAGCCAAAAAGAGAATTTTTTGACAGTTGGAAGTTAGAGAACTTGCAAAATGTTACTGGAGAAATTTCCGCTTGCAAGATTTTGCAAATAGTTTGAACAGCTGTTTGAATGAAATAGTTTTTGGGAAATGAAAATAAAAATTTAAATTTAACAATGGCAGAGGTAAGTAGTTAGAATTGTGTTGATTTTTAACGTTAATAATAAATTATAACAAACAAAACATTTTACTAGAAACATCCAAATATACAATGCGACCGTGGCGTAAGTGGAGTGGAGATGGCAGAACCGATAGAACCAGCAGAACTTTGTGGGACAAACTTTGCAATTGAAGAGGCGAGTATTTGGAATTGTGTTCCTGGCGAGCACTTCACATCCAAATTATTTTTCTCCGTTGTCAAGCTGTTGGAGGGCACTGTATTGGACATTTCATTCTTTTTTTCCATTGTAAGCCGGCACTATGTTGGGCAATGTAAGCAAAAGAAGTTTTATAAAAATCCCGACAAATAAAACTAAAAACTAAGAAGAAATTGTATTTACCAAACTAATAACAGTGTAATAAACAAGTTTTTTAATTTACAACACTTTTTAAGCTTCATTTTAATTAATACTTTTTTAATTTACCTCGAGAATTCAATTTTGCGTACACATATGCTAAAATTCTTTTGCTTTGTTATTTCAATTGTTTACA
The DNA here is from genome assembly GCA_930367215.1 of Pollenia angustigena. Classification (NCBI taxonomy): domain Eukaryota; kingdom Metazoa; phylum Arthropoda; class Insecta; order Diptera; family Polleniidae; genus Pollenia; species Pollenia angustigena. Next base: position 215,398,023 of record OV884058.1, on the reverse strand, counting down.
CACCGATCAGCTGTTTTCTTGCAAAATTTCACTGGATACTGTCTGCGTACTTTTTGAGATTTTTCAGCCGATATAGTAATATTGGTCTTACTCTCCCAAAAAAATTTACTGAGTATTTGCTACTGGAAAAGTACGCAGACAGACCTAATATAAAACAGTTTTTTTTTACATACACAAAAAAAATTATTGCCGAATTATTTTCAAACAAACGCTTGTTTGAAATTTTTTTTGATTTCTACAAATTTTTTTTACTGATTCAATCAATATTTTTGTTTGATTTTTATTTAACCAACAAAAATGTGGACAACTCTTCAAAAATATAATAAACGCGCTATTGGTTTCAAGTTTTCATAATTTTGTATGAAATATTTAATGCTCTTTAATGTTGTCGTCCTTTTGCATTTTTTTATTGATTGTAAGTAGGGTTTTTTTTCACTTATTATATTTCCCGTTTTCCCGGGATTTTTGTTGCGGGATCCCGGGAAATAAAAAGTTCTTCATAGTTTCAGAAAACAGCTATTTTTACTCTGAAATTTAGTTTTCTTTTCTCTAAAAATTAGCATCTGTGGATGGGTTGTCGATTTGATCAATTATAAGAAATGTGTACAAACGTAAATCAATGTCTCCTGCGGCAATAAATCTATTAAAAGCAGAATGGGCAGTGCAACAGTTGATAATTAATAAATTTAGTGAAGTGATGAATTGATAAAGAACATAAATTCAAAATAAGATGCAGGCAGTAAATTCTCATTGACCATGGACAAGTCTTAAAAATAGGATATACATAAACATATCGCTCCGTTATTGCAACATAGTCGTATCTACAAAAAAAAAATCGAGCTTGGTAATATATCCGGGAAGTGCGGGGAAACCGAAATAAAAAAATAATGAAACTCGTGTAAGTTACTAAAACATACAATTTGAAAAACACATTGTCCTAAAGATTACAGATGGACCTAATGAAAAGAAATAGTTTGTAAGAAGTAGTCCGGATGATGCTATTTTTTGCATCAACCTTGACATTAGAAGCATGCAACAACGGTGCACTTTTAATTATTTGTCCAACCTCGGTAAAAAAGTAAACGAAATTTTTCGGAAACATGGCAATCAGTAAACAAAATCAGAAATATACTCTTTGGCGACTCACTAAACGCTTTGAGTGTGTCAGAAAGTAATTTCCTACGCCGTTAAAAAATGTTAATATATTTATTAAAATATTTTATATATTTTATGATTTTACTTTTTGATCTCATATCTTGAGTACCTCAATTGTTATGTTTATTTTATCTTGAACTAGATCATCATAATACGGAATTTACTTATAATAGCCAAAGGTAATAATAATTCAAGTTCCGCTTTCAATCTTCAATTAATTTTTGTAGTATTTAAGCATTTATTTTACTTACTTTGTAAACAAGTTCCCTCACGTTTGTTTATAAAAGTTTTTTTCATTAATAAAACCAAGTTTACTTTGTATTATTTGTATGGAGCGGGATCCCGGGATCCCGGGAAATTTAAAAATTTTTCCCGCTTTCCCGGGAATCGAAAAACTCCGGGAAAAAAAAACTCTAATTGTAAGCAACACTTCTTTATGATAAATATAAGAACTACAACAAAAAACACATGCAGTCTATTTTTGGACGCTTTAAAAAAGTACAGCAATAAGAAAAATGATAAAATAGCGTGACGAGGTTTGTAGTAAAAAAACAACAAAAACAATAGCAGGTAAAAAAAACGTTTCATTTATTTTAAACAACAGAAATGACAACATTTCAAAGTTGGTAAAAAAAAAAAACAAAATCCCGTATTCAATTTTTTCAAACAGTTTGTTTAAATACATCAAATACAAAAATAGAATGATGACGAAAAACATATCGAGTCGGTCTGCCGCCGTTTTTGGTTACATTTCTTCTTCATTAGCAAAGGAAAGGATAAAGCAACAGTGAGTGATGACGAAAAACATTGTGTGTATAAAAAAAGACTTCGTTCAAAAATTATTCCAACAAAAAAATGTGTCTCAAAGCCAGCCGGCCGCTCTGCTCTGCTTCATCTTCACCATGTCTTGTTGCAACAGTGCTTGCTTGTGTGCGCGTCATTGCTTGTGCCAAAACTTTTTTGTTTGATTCAGCAAAATTATTTGTTAAAAATTTATATGAATTTCAGTAAACATTTTGTTTGATTCTGTAAAATTATTTGTTTGAAAAAATCGGCGTTTTTTTTCAATAAACAAAATGCAAATAAATTGTTTGAATATGCGAATTTGTTTGTGGGACCTATTTCAGACAAAAAATTTTTTGATTCTACAAATTTTTTGTTTGAATTGAAAAAATAATTTTTTCTGTGTAGAAGTCCATTTAATGTTAATTTGTTTACCAAATAAACAAAAGACCCTTTAAGAAACTTTCTTATAAAAGTACAATATAAAAAACTGCCTGTTAAGAGTAAACATTAAATAAAACCCAAAAGTATTGAACATAAGATGTGACAAGAAACCTAATAAGACTCCGTTTTTAAAAACATTATGGTTTATGGCATAAGATAATGTTAAAAGTTCTCTCTCCCCTCTCAAAGAAAATAAACAAAAATATTCGAAAATTTTCTACAAATTTTACTTAAACGGAAAAAAACCTTCTCTCACACTACAAAGTTAAACATAGAGTTTTTCATAGCCCATAAATAGGCTACACTTAATTAAATTTAAGAAACTTTTTAAAGTTAGCAAACACCAATTTCTCACTAATTAATTTCTTTAACAAAGACAACAAACAAAACATGACAAAGTTTCATAATTAAAAGTTAAAAAAAACTTCCGGTTTTACATACTTTCACACTTGCCTATGCCTAAAATTTGTCTTTAATCTTTCTATAAGCCTTTTCAGGTGCAAAATAAAAAGATATTACATGTTTGTGAAAACAACACGCAACGCGCTTTTATCTTACGAAACATAAAACGTGAAACTTTTTGCTAAACGACAAAATAATCTTGGCGAATAAGGAGGAGGAGGCAATAAGTTTCTAGCAAATACACGTGTTTATTAGCAAAGTGTTAAAGCGCCTAATGGTATGCTCTAAAAATTTTGTAAATTTATTGAGAATTTATTACTTTTAGACGGATTTTTGAATTAAGGACAAAACGACAGCCTAATGGGTATATTTAAAATTTAGTACCATTAAGTTGAAGCTGAAAATAGACTGTATTTTTTTGGTAATAATGTTGCCATAATGAGTTGGATTTTAAGGTGTTGGAAATAAATTAAATTCTAATTTTGTTGTACCCTACATTGCGAACAAACACGAAGTCAAACCTTTGATAGAAATGACTTTATTACTTGACATCAAACACAATTCTCAAAAGTTTTTCAATTGTTTGATTTTAACATTTAAATTAAAATTTAAAATGAGTTGAAAACAAACATTTGACATCAAATGTTTTATCAATTTGATGTAAAATTGGTTTCAAATGTTTAATTCAAATTAAAACTAAGCATGGCAATAAAAAAGCGAAAAATAAATGTAAAGATTAAAATTACGATTAAAGTTAAATTTTTACTTCGTGATTAAACGCGTTTCACAAGGGAATGATTTACTTCTTGTGGAAAATAAGAATTATTTGTAATTAATTACAATGATTAAGAATACGAATGAAATAAAATAAAACGGGAAAGTGAAAAAATTATAAGTTTGTTGAATGATCGCGGTGCTATTATCCTCAAAATAAAAGAGAGAGCCAAGTATTTCTTGTTTCCCAAGAAGATTCAATTATTTTTATGAAGAAAGGAATTTTACAACGTGAAATTAATTAAAATATATTGATAGATTTTTAATATTTTTAATTAGGCTTAAGTTCATTAAATTTAATTTTCATTAAATTATTTTTATGAAGAAAGGAATTTTACAACATGAAAATTAATTAAAATTTATTGATAATTTTTCATTCTTGACTCAATCTGGGCTCGAACCCAGGTGTTTACGGACAGGTTACCCTGACATGTTTCGATTGCAACCACTCAATCTACTCAGAGGGCTTGCCGTTTAACACTCGCAGCCATCGACGACTGCTGACGTCATTAGTCAAACATCAATCCTTAAACCAAATTGTATTCAACCTTTGGTAGATCGAAATCTGCTTTGAATGATTATCTATTTTAATTCATTTTAACATGTTATTCCTTTACTTCTGTTTTTTCGCACTTTTGTCAAGAATTCTTCTTGAAGTTCAAAGTACATATTTTTTGTTTTTTCATTTTTTTGTCTTTCTTATTCTTGTTGACCTTTTCAGCACAACTTGAAGGACAAATGCAAACATAGAGCCCGTGCCTTAGCTTTAACAATTATTAGTATTGTGGTTATTTTATTGAACTATTTATGGTTTTTAATCCAAATTTTTAATATTTTTAATTAGGCTTAAGTTCATTAAATTTAATTTTCATTAAATTATTTTTATGAAGAAAGGAATTTTACAACATGAAAATTAATTAAAATTTATTGATAATTTTTCATTCTTGACTCAATCTGGGCTCGAACCCAGGTGTTTACGGACAGGTTACCCTGACATGTTTCGATTGCAACCACTCAATCTCCTCAGAGGGCTTGCCGTTTAACACTCGCAGCCATCGACGACTGCTGACGTCATTAGTCAAACATCAATCCTTAAACCAAATTGTATTCAACCTTTGGTAGATCGAAATCTGCTTTGAATGATTATCTATTTTAATTCATTTTAACATGTTATTCCTTTACTTCTGTTTTTTCGTACTTTTGTCAAGAATTCTTCTTGAAGTTCAAAGTACATAGTTTTTGTTTTTTCATTTTTTGTCTGTCTTATTCTTGTTGACCTTTTCAGCACAACTTGAAGGACAAATACAAACATAGAGCCCGTGCCTTAGCTTTAACAAGTATTAGTATTGTGGTTATTTTATTGAATTATTTATGGTTTTTAATCCAAATTTTTAATATTTTTAATTAGGCTTAAGTTCATTAAATTTAATTTTCATTAAATTATTTTTATGAAGAAAGGAATTTTACAACATGAAAATTAATTAAAATTTATTGATAATTTTTCATTCTTGACTCAATCTGGGCTCGAATCCAGGTGTTTACGGACAGGTTACCCTGACATGTTTCGATTGCAACCACTCAATCTCCTCAGAGGGCTTGCCGTTTAACACTCGCAGCCATCGACGACTGCTGACGTCATTAGTCAAACATCAATCCTTAAACCAAATTGTATTCAACCTTTGGTAGATCGAAATCTGCTTTGAATGATTATCTATTTTAATTCATTTTAACATGTTATTCCTTTACTTCTGTTTTTTCGTACTTTCGTCAAGAATTCTTCTTGAAGTTCAAAGTACATATTTTTTGTTTTTTCATTTTTTGTCTTTCTTATTCTTGTTGACCTTTTCAGCACAACTTGAAGGACAAATGCAAACATAGAGCCCGTGCCTTAGCTTTAACAATTATTAGTATTGTGGTTATTTTATTGAACTATTTATGGTTTTTAATCCAAATTTTTAATATTTTTAATTAGGCTTAAGTTCATTAAATTTAATTTTCATTAAATTATTTTTATGAAGAAAGGAATTTTACAACATGAAAATTAATTAAAATTTATTGATAATTTTTCATTCTTGACTCAATCTGGGCTCGAACCCAGGTGTTTACGGACAGGTTACCCTGACATGTTTCGATTGCAACCACTCAATCTCCTCAGAGGGCTTGCCGTTTAACACTCGCAGCCATCGACGACTGCTGACGTCATTAGTCAAACATCAATCCTTATACCAAATTGTATTCAACCTTTGGTAGATCGAAATCTGCTTTGAATGATTATCTATTTTAATTCATTTTAACATGTTATTCCTTTACTTCTGTTTTTTCGTACTTTTGTCAAGAATTCTTCTTGAAGTTCAAAGTACATATTTTTTGTTTTTTCATTTTTTTGTCTTTCTTATTCTTGTTGACCTTTTCAGCACAACTTGAAGGACAAATGCAAACATAGAGCCCGTGCCTTAGCTTTAACAATTATTAGTATTGTGGTTATTTTATTGAACTATTTATGGTTTTTAATCCAAATTTTTAATATTTTTAATTAGGCTTAAGTTCATTAAATTTAATTTTCATTAAATTATTTTTATGAAGAAAGGAATTTTACAACATGAAAATTAATTAATAAGATTGAGTCAAGAATGAAAAATTATCAATAAATTTTAATTAATTTTCATGTTGTAAAATTCCTTTCTTCATAAAAATAATTTAATGAAAATTAAATTTAATGAACTTAAGCCTAATTAAAAATATTAAAAATTTGGATTAAAAACCATAAATAGTTCAATAAAATAACCACAATACTAATAATTGTTAAAGCTAAGGCACGGGCTCTATGTTTGCATTTGTCCTTCAAGTTGTGCTGAAAAGGTCAACAAGAATAAGAAAGACAAAAAAAATGAAAAAACAAAAAATATGTACTTTGAACTTCAAGAAGAATTCTTGACAAAAGTACGAAAAAACAGAAGTAAAGGAATAACATGTTAAAATGAATTAAAATAGATAATCATTCAAAGCAGATTTCGATCTACCAAAGGTTGAATACAATTTGGTTTAAGGATTGATGTTTGACTAATGACGTCAGCAGTCGTCGATGGCTGCGAGTGTTAAACGGCAAGCCCTCTGAGGAGATTGAGTGGTTGCAATCGAAACATGTCAGGGTAACCTGTCCGTAAACACCTGGGTTCGAGCCCAGATTGAGTCAAGAATGAAAAATTATCAATAAATTTTAATTAATTTTCATGTTGTAAAATTCCTTTCTTCATAAAAATAATTTAATGAAAATTAAATTTAATGAACTTAAGCCTAATTAAAAATATTAAAAATTTGGATTAAAAACCATAAATAGTTCAATAAAATAACCACAATACTAATAATTGTTAAAGCTAAGGCACGGGCTCTATGTTTGCATTTGTCCTTCAAGTTGTGCTGAAAAGGTCAACAAGAATAAGAAAGACAAAAAATGAAAAAACAAAAAATATGTACTTTGAACTTCAAGAAGAATTCTTGACAAAAGTAGATACGAAAAAACAGAAGTAAAGGAATAACATGTTAAAATGAATTAAAATAGATAATCATTCAAAGCAGATTTCGATCTACCAAAGGTTGAATACAATTTGGTTTAAGGATTGATGTTTGACTAATGACGTCAGCAGTCGTCGATGGCTGCGAGTGTTAAGCGGCAAGCCCTCTGAGGAGATTGAGTGGTTGCAATCGAAACATGTCAGGGTAACCTGTCCGTAAACACCTGGGTTCGAGCCCAGATTGAGTCAAGAATGAAAAATTATCAATAAATTTTAATTAATTTTCATGTTGTAAAATTCCTTTCTTCATAAAAATAATTTAATGAAAATTAAATTTAATGAACTTAAGCCTAATTAAAAATATTAAAAATTTGGATTAAAAACCATAAATAGTTCAATAAATTAACCACAATACTAATAATTGATAGATTTTAATTTTTGCCTGCCACGTGGCTCGAACCCAGGCTTTCACGGACTGGTTACCCTTACATGTTTCAATTGTAACCATTCAATCTGTTCAGAGGGTTTTGCAGTTTGACACTCACAACCATCGACGACTGCTGGCAGTCAATAGTCAAACATCAATCTTTAAACCAAATTGTATTTAACCTTTGGTAGATCGAAATTTGCTTTGAATGATTATCTAGTTTTATTGATATAAATGTTATTCCTTACTTCTGTTCTTTCGTACTTTTTGTCAAGAATTCTTCTCGAAGACCAAAGTACATTTTTTGTTTTTATTTTTTTTTTTTTTCTTTGTATTTTTCTTGTTGACCTTTTTCAGCACAACTTGAAGATCAAATGTAAACATTGAGCTCATGCCCTAGCTTTTAACAATAATTAGTATTGTGGTTATTTTGTTGAACTTTTCATGGGTTTTAATCCAAATTTTGATATTTTAATTAGACAAATAAAGTTCATCAAATTTAATTTTCATTAAATTATTTTTATGAAGAAAGGAATTTTACAACATCAAATTAATTAAGCTTTCGTGATAATTTTTCATTCTTGACTTCCGCTGGGCTTGAACCCAGGCTTTCACGGCCAGGTTACCATTCCTACATGTTTCAATTGTAACCACTCAATCTCTTCAGATGGTTATGCGGTTTCGAAGCAAGTTAAAAAGCTTTGCTGTTTGCACATTTTGTTTAATGGCTTAGTGTGAAAAAGACAGAGGTTCGTTTACTTCTCAAAAAGGAATACAGTTATTCAAGACACAAACCATGTGTCAAAGATCTTGTGTGTATATCCTGCATCTTTACGTTAAACACTCTTTTGACGGTGTTTTTTCAAGACATATAAAGCTTCCGTTAGGGACAACAGCAACACTAGCTGTCATACGAATGATGTGGTTGACTTTATTTTGGCAAATCCAGAAAAATGTTTACAAATCATATTTCTAAAATTCGCGCTCTGTTCGCCAAACTTATAGAGCACTTCGCCAAGTTCACGGTACACATAACCGTTCATCTGAGCAGCTAGTGCGCAATCGTAGTATTGATCGATTCATAACCAAATTTACTCTCTTGGATAATGGCTATCCAAATGAAGCTCGGTCAGTGCGTTAAGAAGAAGTCATCGCCGCTGTAGACGTCAATGCAAAAGAGGAAAGATCTTGGCTTACATCCGTATAAGATCTAACCAGCGGACCATCAATTGCATCGTGTGTTCCTTGAATGGGCTGAGAATCCTCCTGCGTAGAACAACCGCTGTCCCTCTTAATGTGTTTTCCATTGGAACAAGTTCGGTATTTTTTGATGTTGGATTATCATCTACCACATCGTTTTCAAAGGCAATATTGTGACACTTATAATATGTTCACACTTGGGTTCTTTAAGCAACTCGAGTGTGATTAAGCTCTAATCACATCAAAATCGAGATGATTAATCATATATTCAAGTTATTTGTTAATCACTGAAATAATTCATAAATTTTCATAATTCCGTCATTAATATGTTTAAAATAATAATATGTATATATTTATGTGTTATATGAATCAAAATTCTATTCGATAATTTTTGACGAGAGCACGGATTCGTCGGGGAAAAGCCAGATTTCCTTATCTTTAAGATACTTCAACATACAACAAAAAGTTTTTACGGAAGAATTTATTGGCTTTGTTGTGAACGCATTTGAAGAGGCTTCAAAAGATATTGATGACGTTGATGTGTCAATTGCACGGTGGTCCCAATGACTAGTTTAGCCCGAAAAAAGTCTTTTTGTCGGATCGTACATATGTGAATTTTTTGTTTGGTTTTGTAATGACAAGTCTTCAGCCTACATAACGGTATACATTTTTTTATTATATCAGCAATATTAATACTGCAGTACTGTTTTAAAGACAAACAATAGATTAAGTTTTTTTTTATAACAGAGAAGACAATATTTTAGTTCGGTTTGAAAATCTTGTCAAATAAAACGAAAATATAATATTCCTTATTATTTGGAGGTTTTATTTATACAATTGGGGTATTTTTTTTATAATTCCTAATATGCCGACGATTTTGCATTTCGTTCAGAAAAAAATACGTGAAAACTGAGATGTATTCGTTAATTGAAGCACAGCCGCGAATAACGTTGTAAACGCCACATTTTGCAAAAACTATTTTTTTGCAGATAACCGTTGACCTAATTCTCTTACACAGTTTAAACATCAAATCAACCAAAACTATGCACCTTAACGCCTTCAAAAAGGCGTACAAAGTGTCAGCCAGTGGAAGAACATTGCAAGTTACTAACAAAATGATGAAACCGAAATGGTTTTGCAGTGCGGAATAATGTTTTGAAAGCCTTTTGCATTAAAGTTTTTATTATCATTATTTTTAATAATAGAAAAAAAAATTTTTTAAACAAATAATGCTGCCTGTCAAAAAACGTTTTTTTGCTCTCCTGAAAAATTATTATTTTGTAACTTAAAACGTTATTCGCGGCTGTGCTTCAATTGTTCAATTTTAATTGCATTATAACTTGTGTTAGAGTTTTAATTGTGAATTTAACCCGATTTAGCAAAATATTGTATATTGTTATCATCTATGATATGTGGCCAGTTAAATGGTAAAAAAATTTCCTGCCGATTTCTGCCTGAAAGCCCTCATATCAAATCATTTAGTTGCGATGTCTATCACCAAAAGAGAATTGTTTAATGTTTGGTTCTTTGAAAAGGTGCAAGAAAAAAAATTTAATGCTGTTATATATTACATTTTTATGAAAATTGGTATAAAAAATGATGAAAATGAAAGCTATACATAAAAATTAACCTAATTAAAAAATTAACATAACCTAACTTATTTTTAATAAAACCTTTAAAACACAATATTCCTATCTTTTTTTCTATTTTTACAACTTTTATTAATCATTATGCTCTCAGTGAAAATATTTAAATATACAAATTAACGCAGTCATTATGTCAACTTGTTTTAAAAAATTAACATAACCTAACTTATTTTTAATAAAACCTTTAAAACACAATATTCCTATCTTTTTTTTCTATTTTTACAACTTTTATTAATCATTATGCTCTCAGTGAAAATATTTAAATATACAAATTAACGCAGTCATTATGTCAACTTGTTTTAAAAAATTAACATAACCTAACTTATTTTTAATAAAACCTTTAAAACACAATATTCCTATCTTTTTTTCTATTTTGACAACTTTTATTAATCATTATGCTCTCAGTGAAAATATTTAAATATACAAATTAACGCAGTCATTATGTCAACTTGTTTTAAAAAATTAACATAACCTAACTTATTTTTAATAAAACCTTTAAAACACAATATTCCTATCTTTTTTTCTATTTTTACAACTTTTATTAATCATTATGCTCTCAGTGAAAATATTTAAATATACAAATTAACGCAGTCATTATGTCAACTTGTTTTAAAAAATTAACATAACCTAACTTATTTTTAATAAAACCTTTAAAACACAATATTCCTATCTTTTTTTCTATTTTTACAACTTTTATTAATCATTATGCTCTCAGTGAAAATATTTAAATATACAAATTAACGCAGTCATTATGTCAACTTGTTTTGTATGAAAAGTGCCACGCCCCCTCAATCGAATCCGCCCATTTTTGGCGTGAGCTCGCACCGTACTAAGTCACTAAATTTTATCCCTCTAAGTGCTTTTAAACAAGAGTTATGACTTTTTTCGCGCTAAATTCTTCATTGGGACCACTGTGAATTGGTGCGAAGGCACTATCATCAATACTTTCTTAAAGCTTTGACAAACGCCTTGCTATTCTCATAAATCGAACAACTCAATTTCTAAAAGCAATAAAGTGCCATTAATACAAAAAGTTGTTTCATTTGTTAAAGAAACGACAAAATTTTTTAAATATAATCATCCCAAGCGAAAAACAGTTTTAGCAAAGTATTTGGGAGCCAAACTCTCCTCATTATGCATCTTTGCAACAAGTGTATACATATTAAGTGTGATACTTATTGTAAAAAGGATCAAGCCTTATCAAAACTTTTATAATGTGCCTTGAAGAGAAATGAAATAAAGCCGAAGAACAATTTAAAGCGATTTCTAAAAAAAGTTAAAGTTATTTGCGTTCAAATCGAGGTTCCTATCGAAAAGACAAGATTTGACCGAAATAATCACATCCAAAATGTTGAAGATTTCTACCGAGTTGTAGGTTATATTCCTCTTATTGAATTTATTTTAGAAGATCTCATAACAACTTTCCCAATGGATATCCTAAATGTATTGAACATATATAAACTTCTACCTCAAAGTGTAATCAAGTCATATACAGATACAAAACTGTTAAAACTACAACAAGCTGATGAGCTGATTATATTTGATAAAAGAGATGAACACCAACTAAGATCTAAACTTAAGCTTGATCTATCAGATAACGTTGTAGATTCTTTAATAAACTGTGATGAAGATATCTAAGAAAAATATTTTAAATTTTCTTTTCAATGCTCGTCAGTAAATCTAAGAGCGGGAGGCCATTTCCTACCCTTCGTCGAATAAAAACATGGCTCAGACCATAAATGACAGAAGAAAGACTGACTGTACTGTCTAAATTTGCCTGACAAGGAAATCATAAATTGCTTATTTAAAAAGATTAATGTATATTGAACTGATCTTATATTTTATTTAACCTTTTTGTTGAGTTATTTTTAATTAGGGTAATGACTTTTTTTGGAAAAAATTTCTTCATCCCACCACGCGATGGCCATTTTTTTTAGGCCATTTTGTCCAAAAAAGTTTCCGCACCAAATGCAATTTCTAAAGCTTTTTTTTAATTTCCATACACATTGTATATGGTACATTTATTGTTTATATATGCTATATATTTTAGCTCCCATATACATAAATTATTATGAAATTTAATAAACGTTTATTAAGGAGAATTTTCATACAAACTTTGGTTTTCAAGCCTTTATTAAATTTAAAATATTTTTAATAACACAGGCATAAATACATAAAATAAGCAACTGTATAACAAAAATGTTAAGCTATTTTTTTTGGGTTTAATGAAATAAAATTTAAGTTTAAAGAGCGAGTTGATTTACATAATGGAAAAATATCTTGTGCAACTTTAATAGCTCGTTCCGTGCATATATTACTACGCTGCTGAAAATTATCACTGTTTCATATATCCGCCAAAAAACTCATCTATCACAACATCTATCATTTGCCTTTAAAATTTAGTTTATTAAAAGAACCGCGAAATAGAGTCGCGATTTTTTTGCGCCCTTCTTCCGTACAAATGGTAAGAAATTGTTATATTCATGAAATTATTAGAAAATACTTAAAATTTTGTAATTAAATGTTAATTTTGTATAGTAAGGAGAAAAATTGAAATTCAAAACTTTATCGCGTTTGGTGCGGAAACTTTCTTCACGATCCCGAAAAAGTAATACATAATTTCTTAATATTTTTTCACGGTCTATACGGCTATGCGATGAAGAATTTGATATTCGCAAAAATTACAAAAAGTACTTACCCTAATACACATATGGTTTTTAATAAACTTTTAAAAACAAATTTTTTACTTTTTTGTATCATACAAAATCCCCCCCCCCCCTAAGGCTCAAGCTGGATCCGCGCCTGCTACATTGACAATGTCACCAATATAGGCGACAAAACTGGTGACTTGGAGACACTTGCACCCAGGTTTCTTTCAGGGGTGTTATAGACTCTCAATTGTTGTGTGTTGTGTTTACGTTCACACATAATTATACATTGCATTGAAGTGTTTAAATCAAACTACTGCTTAACACCGAGTTGTTTGAAACCAGCTACTGTTGTAACATTGATTTGGTTTTTCACAATGTATCATTCGAACTTTTAAAAAAAAAATACAGTATTTGACACAACAATAACTTGGTGTGGAGAACTGTGAAAAAGAAACAAATGCATTCGTGCAGGGCTTAAGTTGATACTTGCATGTGGAAACGTAGGGTAAAAAGTGCTATACCATTTAAGTCATAGCCGAGGGTAAACCGGATGCTAAAGGTCGATCCTCGAAACGTTTGCTTAAGAAAGCTATGACTCCTCTGGGTCATCCGTGTTAAACATTGTTTCGATCATAGGGTATAGATACTAATCCTTAAAGAAGGCCGCAAAATTGGTAAAAAGCTTTTAGATCCTTTTCAGACGAGGAATTGATGTGTGTAACAAAACAACCATTTGCGCAAAAAGCTTTGGAACTGTGTGCAGAATTAATTCAAAGATTTTTGGAGACCATTAACGCATTTTTACGTTTGTTTTATCTTTTTTTTAATTTATTTTCTATTAAAACTTTTTCCACTCTGTTTTTTTATGTTGAAATTTTTTTTCATGCCTGCTGAAAGTTTTTAACTTAAATGTTAACAAAAATAATAAACAAATTTTGACATCCAACAATGTTAAACCTAAAAAAAGTTATCACCTCGGTTTATAATACCACCTGCTATGAATTCGCCTTGCCCCTCACGTGTGTTATATTTTGTCTGTAAATCAAATCACTGCACAGCCATCGTGATACATTTGTTTATTGAATAACAGAAATTCAATCAAATCAACAAAAGTTTATTTATTCAAACATAAAGTTTTGTTAGCTAACGTACTTCAATAAATGCTTAATAAAATACAAAAATGTTATAAAAATAGTTCAATTTAAAAATTGTTCGCAATAATGTTCGTTTGCACCAAACCAACCAGGAGACATACCAAACAAGTTTTTATTGACTTTAAAGGATGTTTGATTAAGAATAATTCAGTATGAGTTGATAATAAAAATAAAAATACATTTAAATAGAAGCAAGTTTTTTTTCTTACTTTAAGCACAAAAATTAAACTTAAACAAATAAAACACCTGAACTTGAAGAAGATAAAAAGCAGACAAATTTTGTTATCTAAACAACTCAAGAGCTTATGCAAGTAAATCAGTAATAAGATTAAGGGCAGTAGTCATGATGGAAAAAATAAAACTTTTAACCCTTAAAGTAAATTTATAATCTTTACAAAAAAAAAACTAGTCTTGAATCTTTCATAATTTATTCTACTCAATAAACAAAAAAAAAAAAAAAACTATATATTTCCCTAAACTAAAATGTAGCCAAAATACACACATTTTGAGAAAGATTTATACATATTATTTTTTTCTTTTAAGAAAAACAAACGTTCAAATAAATATGAAGAAGAAAAAAATTAACATTTTGTTTATTTCTATTGCTCTTTCTGCTTCAATCTAACGCCTTAATGTTTTGTAATCAATTTTGATAAGAAGGGATTATTTAATGGCCCAAGCAATTTTACTTAGAAACATTTATGGATACACATCTACACACAGACGCATATGCACAAATATGTGTGTATTTGTATTGGAAACATACGTCGATTGGATAAGTTTAAGTCTCTCATGCCCCCCCCCCCCCCCCCCCATCCCTGAATTCCTAAACGGAAAATAAACAGCAAGGGTTTATTGTATAAATTTCAAAATAAATTACAGAATCAATAAACCAGGAGGGATGTTAAACAAATTTTTTAAAAATGGTAACATTGCTAAACGGCCTTTTTTTTAGGGGTATGGTAGTGTAAAGAACTCCGGAAATGAGCTATAAAGGAAAATTGTACGATATGTTCATTTATAACAGCAACTAACAATGCAAATTTGATATTTACGGCAAAACAGTTCTAAGAAATTTTTTGTAAATTTGTATAGGAAAATTAAAGCAACATTAGATACAAAAAAAACATAAAACATGCTGGACTTCGGTAAATTTTGAGGGTTTATTTTGTTTAATTGTTACAACATAAATTTATTTGAAGTATTTGCCATCGATAGCTCTTTCCATCTATCTAACAACATGACGATTCCGCGCCAAAGGACCATTTTTTTAAAGCCCCAGGGCGTTCTAAAAAAAGAAACGAATGGTAGTCAAACGGACAAAGTCTAGACTACAGGGCGGGTAAGGTTAAACTTTTCTACCACTTTTTTATACCCTCCACCACCAATAGTGGTGAATGAGATTTTTTGTTTAAACTTTGATATTGCTACCAGTAAAACTGGGGTTTATAATTCTTATTCGCTTAACAGTTTTATTTGTATAGTATCTTTAGTTTTTCTAAAATCTTTGGATGAAGTTTCCTGACGATCTGGCCTAAGCAACCAGTGAACAACCACCTAAAAACATTGATACTTTTGTTACAAAAACTAGTATAAATAGTGGCGGAATGTACTTGTTAATATAAGATTTTGCACAAAATCGTTCTATATCAGGGATTTCCATTTCTTTGCACAATTGTGCACACCAATACTTAGACATATATTTATGCTCTTCAATTCAGTCGTCGATGTGACTTCGACAAGTGTACATGTCTAGCGGATGCTATATTATTTTGTTTCAGCTAACACTCAAAAAATATTGTGCGGTCAAAAATGCTTTTGGTAACATCCAATGCCTTGCGTGCAATTTTTATTTAGAGTTTAAATTTTAAGACTTAAATGTAGAATAATGTAACATTTCATAAGTTTACATGCAAAGCAAAGAACTTTGTAAAATGGTAATTATTTGAGATTTAAAATCAATTTTTAATATTTCATATAAAAATGCGTTAACCGATATATTATTAAGGAAAAAATATTGTATTCTATTTATTTGTAATTTTCAAATAATATCTACATTGTTTTGCATTTAAGCTAACGATATGTGTTTTGTTTGTGAAAAAAAATTCTTTGATGCCTGTAAAAGGGTCCCTTTTTCTGTCGTTAAAAAGACGTACCTAAATGCAGAAATTATTAAGAAAAAAATAGCCACAAGAATTTGTTGGTATTTTGTGCTTGTAAAAATATTTTTGTTTCTGTACCAATCGCGTCGGTGGGTTTTTTTTTTTTGAAAACTCTTTTCTTAAGTAAGTAAAAATATTTAAAAAACAAGTTAAACAAGTTTTGTTTTGCTACAATTTATGTGTAATCCTATACAGATAAAAGCAAATGTGACAGCAGGTTCTAATTTTTTCCGAAATTAAAACTGGTGATTTTTCCAATTTTCCAAAAACTTCACTTGTTTATAGAAATCTCGAAATCGACAAAAGATATGAATATGCCGAAATATTTGAAACACTTTTCAATAATTTTCAAGACAGATCTTAGATCTTTTCGAAAACCCTTTTCGTTGCAATGTTAGCAACTTCGAATTTGATATTCAATCAGAACTAATCATACTGTGAAGCGAAGACGAACATAATATTGTAGAGTTCTGGAAAGATTTGGATGGCAAGTTCTATCCTGAACTGAAAAAAAAAATTCATTTCAGTGCCTCTCTTTATTCGGCACAAGCAACGTAAATTAAATTAAGTTCATCCCATTTGAAAAGCATTCTGCTATTACGAAACTGCCATAAAAGTATAAATTTAGAAGATTTTATTTTATAAGTTGTATAACACAAGGGAACAAAATTAAACATTTTTTGTGTTGCTAGAAAATGTGTAGCAGTTCTTTACCAATTCAATGTCGCTGATTTTAAAAGCGCACTTTTTTTCTATCAGCTGTGATTTGCGTGCAATATTTATTTTTAATGAATTTTTAAAACATAAAAATCTTTAATTTTTTTAAAATTGCTTGATAAGATATTTGAAACTAATTTAGAGTCAAAAAGCTTCCGAATAAAAAAAAAGTGCAGTTTAAAAATCAGCGACATTGAATTGGTAAAGAAATGCTACAAATATTTTATCAACACAAAAAATTTTTATTTTGTACCTTTGTGTTATACAACTTATAAAATATATTACTAACATTTTAGTTACGCGAACATATGTTGTGCAACCTCCTTAATTTTTGAAATAACGGTATATCCCGAAAACCAAAGCCAACATAAAGAAAAAAGTTTCAACTTTCTTAAAGTAAATTTTATTGCGGTATTTCGGTTTTTTTTTTAGTTTTTAATAAGCTAAAGCGTTTTTGTGTTGCGCGAACATATGTTGTGCAACCTCCCTAATTTTAGAAATAACGGTGTATCCCGAAAACCAAAGCCAACATAAAGAAAAAAGTTTCAACTTTCTTAAAGTAAATTTTATTGCGGAATTTCGGTTTTTTTAGTTTTTCAATAAGCTAAAGCGTTTTTGAGTTGCGCGAACATATGTTAATCTATCTATACAATATATAATTTCTTAGTATGTCAGGATGTTTGCATGTATTTCCTATTCTTTCCGCAACTTTCTGAAGCCATCTGATGACATAGGAAGCTGAAATTTGGCACACTTGAAGTACTTTCTCTGCGGAAGATCGTAACGAAGCGATATTTTGGATTTTCGGCTTTTCAACTAGTATAACTATAAAGATCTGATAGAAAATATGTTTTTTTTATAATATGGGGAACTTTGGGCCCCACCCGGTACGGCTAGGCACCGTCGGATTGACCTGAAAAATTAGATCATGATTTATTGTGGCAAGTTGTAGCCTTTTTCTCAACAACCCAGCAAATAGTTAACAAACAGTTTACCAATAACTTCCTAAACGCATTACCTTTTACATTTCACACCACACAGAAAGAAAAACACTTGGGATAAATCAAGTATTTTATGATTACTTTAAACACGAGTCGTACTCAAAATTTCAAGTACGAATAACACTAAAACGTATTAAAAACAATCCTAAACGGGGTTTCTTTCGAAAATCAATTCCGAAATTTATTTAAATAAGTACAAAATTCTTAAACCAAATAAAAAAAAGATTAAACTTTTCGTTGTTAATGCCACTCTGAGAGTAATATTACAAAGTGAGCGTTTTAGTTTCCATTAACTTATCAAAAACTCAGTTAGCAGTTTTACACTCTAAAGCTTAGATCCCACTATCGGCTCAAATAGCACAATCTGTGACGATTTTTATCGTGCTATATCGGCACACATTTAAAAACATTGCACAATTTTTTCTTAGGTGGTCCCATTATCGTCGCACATTGTGACAATTTTTTTCGGTTCATATCGGCCAAAACTCAATTGCGACAATAATCGGTACAATGCGGTCACACTATCGTGCTATTTGGGCAAATTAAATCAAATGTTTTTGTTTATTTACTTGTTGGCAGACATAATTTTACTTTAGCAATTCGCAAAATTCTCCGTCTGAATATTAAATTATGTTTCCTAACAATTTTAAATAATATGTTAATATATCTATGTATAATAAAAAATATATTCAATTTCATTCAAACTTATTGCACTTGTTCTTTTTTTTTGTAATTGTTGTTTTGTAAACAAATGTTTACAAACCAGGGATGGCAACATCGATACAACTGCAATGTTTTGGTTAAAGCGAGTTGTTTTTTTTTTCATTTAGTAGTACAAATGTACTATTTAACGTTTCAATACATAAATAATAGATAAAACAAATGTAATTTTGGTACAGTTAAGCTCAAAAAAGTAAAATTTTAGTAACCAGTTTGTGCAATTTAAAAATTTCGTTTTGCCATCCCTTGTATCGGCGCTGATTGGCGACTGTGATCGGTGCACAAGTGGCCGATGAAAATCGGTACATACTAAACAATTTGATTGCTCCACATTGTGCTAAATAGTGTTCACATTATCGGCGCATCTAGGTTAATTTTGATTGTCCACAGTCAGCACAATTTCGGCACAGATTTACGCATATTAAAACATTTTGAACGTTCACACTATCGGCACATGAAATACGCCAAAAATTGGTACATTGCGCCGATAGTGGGATCTTAGCTTAAGGCGACGATATGTGCATTAAGTTTTTATACCCTTCACCACAGGTGGTGAAAAGGGTATATATAAGTTTGTCATTCCGTTTTTAATTTCTATAATATTGATGTTAGACCCTATGAAGTATATATATATATATTCTGGGTCCTTATGAGGAGCGAAGTTGAGTTAACGATGTCCGTCTGACCGTCTGTTCATCTGTCCGTTGAAATGGATTTTCCGAAGACCCCATATATGATGGGG
Source organism: Pollenia angustigena (assembly GCA_930367215.1). Classification (NCBI taxonomy): domain Eukaryota; kingdom Metazoa; phylum Arthropoda; class Insecta; order Diptera; family Polleniidae; genus Pollenia; species Pollenia angustigena. The sequence continues at coordinate 215,378,533 of OV884058.1, read as the reverse complement.
GATAGGTTATTTTACATTTATGTCACATATGGTCCGGAATTGTTTGCTATTGAAATTCAGCAAGACCGGTCCACAAATGGCTGAGATACCAGAAAAATACCACGACTGCCTCAAATTTTTTCCCTTAAAGGTCCAATTAGACGTGACACTACAATACCAACACTGTATTACCAAAACGACATAAACATACCATACAAACCAATTCAATTTTGGTTTCTACGGACATACAGTGGCTATGGTAATACAGTGTTGGTAATGTGGTGTTTTTGTTGTTTTTTTGTACCCTTCACTACAAGTGGTGGATTTTATTTGTTATGTGTTTAGTTTTACGCATACACATACACATTAATGCATGTATATGATATGCCGCTCAAATAAGGAAACAAACTCATAGACTCAATATATATTAATTTAGCGCTTCTTCAGTAAAAGCATTCGTAGCCGAGTTGTTAAGTTCTCTCCTTTTTTTTCATTTAATTTTTTTATGTTCTAAAAAACGATTTTAAGATTATACAACGAATTTCAAACATCAACTTTGGCAAAAGAGGAAACGGGCTTACCCTGCCTTTACACATGCAAGTAGTGGCATGCCACTGTATACATATTATCAAAGAAAATTTGTTCGAAATAGTCGAATCTCATGCCACTGGCTTTTGTGTTTACATATGCCACTGCGAGTTCATTTTCAAAATGTCGTTGAAGCGTCAACTTGAGCAAATTTGTTTACTTCTCAAATTAAAAAAAAGTACCAGAAAACAAAATAGAGTTACCGAGTTAATCATATTGCCAAATTTTTAGGGAAATTTTTTCATTTATCGATGGTAATGCTCTATTATTAACAAACTTGCTTTTATTTATGCGCGTTTTTAAAAAATTAATCATAATTATACTTTATTAAGTTAAAAGTTTAATAACAATTTGACAACAATCCAGAAAATCTGAATTAAATTTTTAACAGGGTAACATTGCTTATCGTTTTGACATTTAGTGCCATGCAAATGCCAAATTTCCACTCGCATGCAATTTTTGCTGCCACTGGAGCTGCCATTGCGAAAAATGTGAGTGTATTAGTAAAAAAAAACGTGAGTGTATTGAGTTTTACGAACTGGCACCCAGCGGGAAAAAGAAGGAGTACGTAGGTCTTTCAGAAGGCCTCTGTACCCCTTCTTTTGGATAAACAAGGCCTTCTCGCTCCATTCCAAAATCATATCTTTTTTACACGCGTTGTCATTGCGGGGAAGGCCTTCCGCTTTCCTTTCTTCCCCAGAGCTTCTTAAAGGCCTTCAAATAAATGGCTCTTAGAAGGCTTTCCGGATAATGACTGTCAAAAGGCCTTAGCAAAAAGGTTATCTTGAAGGGTTTTTAAGAAAGGTATGTTAAAAGGCCTTTCAATTAATGGCTCTTAAAAGACCTTTCAGACCATCCTTCTACAAATGCATTAAAGGTCATATTGAAGGGCTATCAGTCTAAAACATTAAGGAATATTTCCTTACAGATCTCCAATATAGAATATGAACACTTAACTTTTTATATATGTATGTATACCTATTTTACAAACGTTTGTTTATATATTTTATTAAAATTATTGTAGTTTAATAACACATGTGATACGTATTTTTTATCGAAATAATCAAATTTGCAAAATATTGTAAAATAGATTGTAAATAAAAGTATGTACATATATAATAAAAAAAAGCACAAGTACCTATCTTCCTTAATGAACAAAACTCAACTAAAATGATTTACATTATTGTTTTTATTTTGTATTTTAATTTGTACCTACTTTGTTACTTTGTTTTTATAACGGGATCTGAATTCTTTCGCTTTGGCGAAAAAAAAAACAAAACAAAAAAATTTACTCTTTCTCTTTTCAACTTCAACTAAAATGATTTGCAACAAATGTAACTTTGTTTTTGTAAGGGGATCTGAATTCGTTTTCTTTTGCTTGTGCAAAAAAACAAAACAAAAAATGTTACTCCTTCTTTTCTCGCTTTTCATAGAAGCGAGTGTGGAAGGTGCATCTTATTTTTTATACCAAAGAGCCGAGGCCTTCTAGCATTCTTTAGCAGTTACGTAAGAATAGTAATTAAATCAAAAAATTTTTTAAACAGGCCTTTGAAAAGGCCTGAAGTAAGAAAGTCTTCTGAGTTTTCCCGCTGGGCAGTGGCATGTGTAAATGCTAGGTTAGGTACATATAGAAATTTTTTGTTTTTTTTTTTAATTCTTCGTCATGACGAAATGAAAAGTTGGCGTGGCTCAATTAATATTTATTTATAACCCGCAAATAATTTCCATCGCCGAATCATCGCCCGCGAATCGCCGGCAAGTTATCTGACATCGCTGCGATGCATCGCGTGGAAGCTAAATGCGATCCTCTGGCGAATCGCGAAAACGTTCGCATGTGTCAACCACGCGAATCGAAGAGTTCATTTAATTTTTACTGTCAAAAATTCAACCGCGAATTCCGTAAACAAATTAATTTTCAGTTATTTTATATCATTTAACTGTCAAAAAATTAACTATAGATTAATTTAATTTTTAAATATAACTGCCAAAAAATTAATTTTTGGTTAAAAACAATTTGCTTGTTTTGTGTAAGCAAATTCCCATTTTATATTTGTTTAAATTATTAACTTAAATACATAAAATTGTTAAAGTAAAATAATTGCGAAACCAAATCGGCCATACTGCTGCTGGTTAACAACGGGGTCAGCAGCAGTATTGTCAACTCGGTGCGTTTCGCACGATTTTGGGCGCGTTTTTAAATTTTGTGTGCGAAAAAGTCCTTTGTTGGTGCGTGGTGCCCTTTTTTTAAAATTTCGGTGCGTTTTGTAATTGTTTGTGTCACCAAAGCAAATTCAACACAACTTTTTGTTTCAATATGAGAAAAAATCTTTGAACAATAAAATACACCTGTTTCCCTACCATTTCATTCAACAGTGCAAAATTTTTACAAACAATTTTACAGACCACGATAAGAACAACAACATTACGTTTAAGACATACCAAATCATATGCACTAAGCAAGACGGTGTTGTTGTTTGTCCAAATAATTTGAATTGTGTAAAGAAAAAAAAAAAAAAAAACATTTCAGTATATAGAAATTTGCTGTATTATAAATTTTGCGTCCATACTATTAATCGTTAATCTCTTTTTCAAAAGTTTTGTATAGATTTTATGACATTAAAAAAAAATATACTGAAAAAGAGAACAAATTAATATAATAACAATCATATACATAATTCAATTTTATCAATTTAAAATTTAAATTCTCAATTTCGTTTTAAATTTTCTCAATTTCAAATAAAAACTCTGAATTTTCTTAACCCATTTCGTCCCAGCGATTTTTTTTCGAGTAACTTTATAAAACGTGGTGGCTGATAGATAATATGGGACTAGAAAACACGAATCTGAAGTCCAAATTTTTTTTAGATTTTTTGTTTTTGAGAAAAATGGTGTTCGATTAATCGAACATTGGGCACTATTCAGCATTTTTGTTTAATTGCTCCAATAGATTGTAAATATAAAAAACCTAAGTTTTTTATAAACTGAACGTAATTAATTTTATTTAATTAAAGAAAAATAGAACAAGGCATTTATTAAAATTAAAAATATACAGTTGAACCTCGATTATCCGACTCGCACAGGACCGGGCTGAGCATTGATAATAAAAAAAACTGGTTTATAGATATATCGGGTGATTCATCGTGAACTTGATATATTTATTATCGGTTTAAATAAAAATTTATGGCATTAACTGTATGTTAATGATATCATGGAAATGTTGGACATGACTTTGTCTGAGGTGGTCCATTCGGAACGTCCAATTTAGGGCGATTCATTCACGCATAGCGACTAGTATTTCGCGAATAACACGAGTAATGTTAGCTTCCAAAACGTCAATCGTAGCTGTCTTATTCCGGAAGACCCCAGACATTACATATTCACAGAGAAAGTAGTCTAAGGTGTGATATCGCACGATCTAGGTGGCTAATTTACCAAAGCAAATCATGAAATTAAATTAAAATGTATGGCTCAAAGTGCCGTCCTGTTGAAACAAGAAATCACCAAGATCATTCGTTTGATTTTCAGATTGCTCTACTGGATATCTACTGTCCCTGTTATCATTTTGGCGAAAGTAAGGGAAAGATATTTCCAAGTCTGACAGAGTCTGACATGGTGCACTCTTGTCAAAACTTGTTGCATTTGGTGTCCGTGAAAATTTCTCTCGATTAATATTGAGTTTTCTCAGAGATCGCACTATACGAGTTGTTATAGATGGAGTTTCGCCAAACGAGTTCAAAATTGGACCTCCTATGTCAAACTTTCCACCCTATCTACTCTTTTGCTAATGACAGCAACCTTTGCCAATCGTAATCATTTGATTATAGACCAAGCGTGTCCGATGTTGGTCCTATGAGTCACAACATGAATGATACACTTGGCCGAGACCGAAACCCGTACGTTTGTTCGTAATACACGTTTTTCCTCAAAATCCCATACTTTTGTGGTTGATTGACCGGTAAATCGTACAACGCGTTACAGGGAAAATTCATTTCTTGGCGTGGACTGTTCGTATGTGGAATAACCTTCCTGCTGAAGTCTTCCCTCTCACTGTCAACATGAATAAATTCAAGTCGACTGTTCACAGGTACTACTACCTCTTTTCTCCTTCCCATAACCTATTTTCCTAGTTCCAACCCGCTGCAATGCAATAGTAGGGGTCATCCCCTGAGTGCTCTGATTATCCTCCATTTTGAAAAATTACACTCTCAGCTACAGCTGCTATATTGACTTCACTAAGTACTGGATGTGGTCTAGCCGGTCGAATATCATCCAACAATGTAAACTGAGGCTCAATACTGTGAATGATGTTTGCAATTGTGGTTTCAGTAGGCCGATTATGCGCACCGTAAGTTCCTCGAATCTCACGAAAAACATTTCTCACAGAGCGCTGATTGTGCATTAACTTTTTATTGATCAGCAAAAAAAAAAAAATAAATTTATTTCCGTTTATTCAAATGCGTGAAAAATTTATATTATGGTAATATGCGATGATTCAGTTAGCATTTCAGAGAAAAAACAAAAGTGCTCAATAGTGCCCAGTGTTCGAAAAATCGAACACTGCTTTTTCAAGTCAAATAACAAAAACACAATTGAAAAACGCGGAAATTTTTTGCTGTTGTTGAAAGTTCAATCGTTTTTTAATGGAACTACATTTTCACTTTTTTAATTTTTTTATATTTTATACAAAGTTTTCAGTTTTTAAAATGATGCTAAAATTAAGGGTTTTTCTTCCCCCTTGTTATACAAGGGAGGAGTGAAGTGGGTAGAAACTTTTATTTTTATATTTGCAGCTAACCACTTACAATATATAATTGTTTAAAAAAAAAATAGTTATTTGTCTTACCTAAAAAGAGTAAAAAAATTACAAAAACGCGTTAAATTTACTGTTCGAAAAATCGAACATTGGGACGATATGGGTTAATTTCATTTGGAATTTTCTCAATTTCAAGTTGATAGTCTTATTTTCAATTGGAAGTTTCTCAATATTAAATTGAAATTCTCATGTTTATTTGGAATTTTCTTAATTTCAAATTAAAATTCTGAATTTCGTTTGGAATTTTATCAATTTCAAATAAAAACTCTGAATTTCAATTGGAATTTTCTCAATTTCAATTGGAATTTTCTCAATTTCAATTGGAATTTTCTCAATTTCAAATTTAAATTCTCAATTTAGTTTTAAATTTTCTCAGTTTCAATTAAAAACTCTGAATTTAAACTGGAATTTTCTCAATTTCATTTGAAATTTTTCAATTTCAGGTTGTAATTTTTATTTTCAATTTCTTAATTTTATTTGGAATTTTTTCAATTACGAATTTAAATTCACATTTTCATTTGGAATTATCTGAATGAATTGAAGTACAAATGAATACAAACAAATCTATTTATTTTATCTTCAGTTTGAATTGGCCTTTCTCAATAATATTAACAATTCAAATAATACAAATTTATTTAGTTTTATTATTTTTGTAAATTTTTTTTTTCTTTTTTCTCGAAACCTCCCTGCAAATAATAGGACCAGTCTAAACACGCGTGTAAAGAGTAGCCCACAAGGAACTAGGACTAGCCCAAAAGTAACCCAAACGTATGGAAAAAACATGGTCTATTTATCATTACGATGTCCTAGGGGAGGACCATATATCCCAGCTTTGGACTACAAAGGAGTCGTTTTAAAACTACTCCATGGTATACTCAAGAGGATTAGTTTTGAAGTCGTTTCCCTGCAAATAATATTGGACCACCTGATCCATTTTGATAAAATGGACTACTCCATGGACTAGTCCTATGTAATGCAAGCATGGACCATGTCATTGTTAAAAAGTGCTTGTAGTGAGACGACATGTCTTCGTTTTTTAACGGCATGCTTTCGTTTTTAAACGACTTCAAAACTAATCCTCTTGAGTATACCATGGAGTAGTTTTAAAACTACTCCTTAGTGGTCCAAAGGTGGGTTATATGGTCCTCTCCTAGGACATCGTAATGTTAAATAGACCAGGTTTTTTCCATAAGTTTGGGTTACTTTTGGACAAGTCCTGGTCCCTTGTGGACCACTCTTTACACGCGTGTTTGGACTGGTCCTATTATTTGCAGGGAACATCAGTTACTAACACAATGCAACTTTTTTTTATATACTTATATAGATTTCAGTAAACGTACAGAATATTGTGACGTAACCCCACAAAAATTAGCTAAACGTTGTCAAATCATAATGGCCATTCCACAGGTCCATGCCTGGAAATAATTCGGTCATCAAATGTTTGGCTCAATTACATGGGGTCTTCACCTGACAATTTTTTGTCATACCAAACGTCAAAGTCCATATAAAAAAACTTTAAAATTTTTGTCAGCGTTTTTTTTATATGAAGTTTGACGTTTGGTATGACAAAAAATTGTCAGGTGAAGACCCTGCAGATAACGAGACTAGTCCATACATGTATGTAAAGAGTAGTCCATAAAGGAGTAGGAGTACTCCAAAACTACTCCAAATATATGGGTAAAAGGTGGTCCATTTAACATTACAATGTCCTAGGAGGGGACCATTTAACCCACCGATGTAGTCCCTAAACTACTCCATGGAGTACTAATGTGGGTTAGTTTTAAAAGTACTCCATGTTGCTACAGTATGGAGTAACTTAAGGGGTAGTTTAAGCTTTTTTTGTTAATTTTTTACTAATCGCCTTTTGTGGTGTGTATTATAGTCTATTATTAAATTATTAAATATTAAATATTATTAAATATTACTTTTTTATTTTTTTACCTTTTTCCACAAATTTCAGAAACTTTCACTTTTAAATAAACAATTAATAATGTACACCGTCAGGGCTACCAATGTGTAATACTGTAAACTATAGAAAAGTATACATCATGCAGTTGTTGGCAGCACTGCATGTGAATTTCTTATAACATAATTCGATATTAGTATATTTTTTTTATTTAAGCAAACAGGTTTCACATTATAGTTCAAACTTTTCATATACTAAATCATAAACTGACACAACTCAAAATTTATTAAAAATGTTTTTTTCTGCATAGACCAGTTCACAAATCAATTTACATATAGTGGCCACGAAAATTTCGTTTGCGTCAATGTCTTTTTTAACTTCTTAAACATATGTGGAACTTACTTACGTTGATTAAAAAAATACAACAATGGTTTTGAAGCCAGTCTTGCCTCTCCTAAACATTTTTGAGTGTCGAGTTGTCCCTATTACAAAATATACTCAGTTAAATTAAATGCATAGATGCAATTAAGTTTAATATATTAAATCAATAAAAAACTTAGATTGAATTTTTCTTCCTTTCGCATTTTTGGATAATTTTATATTTAAAATATGTATGCATGTATCCAAATGTACCCAGCGGTACCCAGAAGACCTTCTTACTCTAGGCCTTTTTAAAGGCCTGCTTAAAAATTTTTTGATTTAATTACTATTCTTACGTAACTGCTAAAGAATGCCTCATAGAAGGCCTCGGCTCTTTGGTATAAAAGAAAGAGTAACATTTTTTGTTTTGTTTTTTTTTTGCACAAGCAAAAGCAAAATAATTCAGATCACTTTACAAAAACAAAGTAACATAAGTATGTTGTAAATCATTTTTGTTGAAGTTGTTTTTTTCGCCAAAGCGAAAGAATTCAGATCCCGTTATAAAAACAAAGTAGGTACCAAGGCGAATTCATGTAAACGGTGGTGTCGATACCATGGTGGAATAAGCAGGTGCCATCGTTACGGCAACAAATACAACATTACAACAAAAATGGAAATTATATCACCGTTTAAGTCATAAAATACTTTAAACAAAAATCAAAGAGTACCGCTGAACGTGATGAAATAAATAAGTTTTTAGTCAATTTTTATCAATATCTTATTTATTTTAATTTAAAATTATCAAAAACTTTAATAATTTGCAATAATCACAGCACAAAACGTGGACTTTTTGTAAACATAAACAAAACTTTGACATAAACCTAGACAAACAGTGCAAGAGCAAAAAATCGTCATCTGGCGTAGTGCTGCCACCTGTTTATTCCACCATGGTCGATACTACAACAATTAACAACACCAAAAACACAACAATGTATTTTGTTGCTGCTTTCGTTGGCCGATAAGTCAAAAACACAAGTAACTTTTGACATTCCTCTCTCTAAATTAAAAAAAAAGTAGCACAGCTGGGTTTTCAACGCCACCTGAAAGTTGGTAGGTACACAGAAAAAATTATTGCCGAATTATTTTCAAACAAACGCTTGTTTGAAAATTTTTTTGATTTCTACAAATTTTTTTACTGATTCAATCAATATTTTTCTTTGATTTTTATTTAACCAACAAAAATGTGGACAACTCTTCAAAAATTTAATAAGCGCGCTATTGGTTTGAAGTTTTCATAATTTTGTATGAAATATTTAACGCTCTTTAATGTTGTCGTCTTTTTGCATTTTTTTTATCGATTGTAAGCAACACTTCTTTATGATAAATATAAGAACTACAACAAAAAACACATGCAGTCTATTTTTGGACGCTTTAAAAAAGTACAGCAATAAGAAAAATGATAAAATAGCGTGACGAGATTTGTAGTAAAAAAACAACAAAAACAATAGCAGGTAAAAAAAACGTTTCATTTTTTTTAAACAACAGAAATGACAACATTATAAGAAACAAAATAAATTTTTGGTTGGTTTCAAAGTTGGTAAAAAAAAAAAAACAAAATCCCGTATTCAATTTTTTCAAACAGTTTGTTTAAATACATCAAATACAAAAATAGAATGATGACGAAAAACATATCGAGTCGGTCTGTCGCCGTTTTTGGGTTACATTTCTTCTTCATTAGCAAAGGAAAGGATACAGCAACAGTGAGTGATGACGAAAAACATTGTGTGTATAAAAAAAGACTTTGTTCAAAAATTATTCCAACAAAAAAATGTGTCTCAAAGCCAGCCGGCCGCTCTGCTCTGCTTCATCTTCACCAACAGTGCTTGCTTGTGTGCGCGTCATTGCTTGTGCCAAAACTTTTTTGTTTGATTCAGCAAAATTATTTGTTTAAAATTTATATGAATTTCAGTCAACATTTTGTTTGATTCTGAAAAAGTATTTGTTTGAAAAAATCGGCGTTTTTTTTCAATAAACAAAATGCAAATAAATTGTTTGAATATGCGAATTTGTTTGTAGGACCGATTTCAGACAAAAAATTGTTTGATTCTACAAATTTTTTGTTTGAATTGAAAAAATTATTTTTTCTGTGTACATATTAAAATACAAAATAAAAACAATAATGTAAATCATTTTAGTTGAGTTTTGTTCATTAAGGAAGATAGGTACTCGTGCTTAAAAGTTTTATTTTTATTATTTTACAATCGGCCTTATTATGAGTGTCGTTTTTTTATTACGACAATTGTCGTAGTCGTTTTTAAATTTGTTTGGTACCATGTTAAATTTACGACAACGACATTTTTGTAACAGAGTAAAAAAACAGATTGTTTCATAAATCGCACGATTTTAAGTATTTATGAACTACCTTGTTGTGAAAACTGTAAAAAACAGCTGTGTGACGGTTAAAATATATCTTTGTAAATTTATGGTCGTGAGCGTTAAAAAATTAAATTGAAAAAAATAATAAAAGACACATATTTTAAAAACAATATGTTAACCGTTGCTGCATTTTCATCTTCCGAAGATGAAGATGAATATACCACAGCCGAAATTAATGCTAATCGAATGCTAATTTCTGCTAAAGAATGTTTCACTTCTGTGTACAATGCTGTTTGGACTTCCAGTTGCTCTTCAAGGAGATAATTTTTTTTTTTTCTTAGTTGGTGGTGTTGAACTTTGTTCTCCAAGAATTTGTGTTGGTTTTTTAGTAGGAGTTTTTTTTTTTGGCTGACTGAGTAACGTACTTCTTCAACAACTTCTTGTTTTGCATAGGTATCTGTGTTGCAGTTGTTTGTGTTGAATTTAAGGCGCGCACTTCTTTAGGAACATAATTGTGTTGTTTGGGTTTGGTGGATTGGTTTGAGCAGACTGGTTCTTCGTTCTTTAAATCATCACTCATTGGTATATCCTCATTATTACCACTATTTGTATTTTGTCTACGACGTTGAATACCAAACGAAACACCGCCTGGATTCACAATTGAATCAATATGTAACAAATTGGAGGCAGCTGCTTCTGTTGGGGATAACACGTATTGTTTAAAGGAACCACCCCCGGGTGCACAACATTCGGCTTTATTGAAAATTAACTTTTTTTTAATTTTAAATTTATAGTCCGCCCATACTTTCATCCATCCTTCCCCATTACGTGCTGGTGGCCCCAAAATGTTGAGTTCTTCACCAATCTTGTTCCACTTCTCCTTAGCGTTTATTTTATTTATGCTACTATTAAATCATTTGGCCAAGCGTGGGTTTTTTTCGAACAGTGACACCATTCGGCTAAATTGCCTGTGGTTTGTTATTATAGTTCTAAATTGATTGAATTGTAATTTAAAAAGTTAAATTTATCATTATTAAATAGTTTTTAAGTGTTATAAATACTTACTTTTTATTTATATCCATTTAAAATTGTTTTTGATTATTTTTTCGTACAGTCGTTAACCATAACTTTAACGACAATATTAGCAATTTTTGACATTTACATACGACACTAGAATTGCCAACAGTGTTGTATTTTTGTCGTTTTTCGACATTCATAATACCGATTTTAAAAAACGCCTAGTTTACGACACGCCAACGACACTCATAATAAGGCCGAATATTTAGCAAATTTGATTGTTTCAATAAAATAATATCACATGTATTATTAAACTACAATAAGTTTAATAAAATAAAAAGTTAAGCGTTGTTTCATTTTCTATATTGGAGATCTAATATGTACATAAAACCTATAGTCTTCTAATTTCATTTGTAAGGAAATATTCCTTATTGTTTTAGACTGATAGCAATTCAATATGACCTTTAATCAAAGGCATTTGTAGAAGGATGGTCTAAAAGGCCTTTTAAGAGCCATTAATTGAAAGGCCTTTTAACATACCTTTCTTAAAAACCCTTCAAGATAACCTTTTTCTAAGGCCTTTTGACAGCCATTCTTTGGAAAGTCTTAGAACCATTTTTTTGAATGCCTTTAAGAAAGGAAAGCGGAAGGCCTTCTCCGCAATGACAACGCGTGTAAAAAAGATATAAGTATGGAATGGAGCGAGAAGGCCTTTTTTATCCAAAAGAAGGGGTACAGAGGCCCCCTGGGTAATTACTCAAGGTACGTTCAGACTAATGAAATATTTGACAAAAATATTTGTTCTGATATTTGCTTCAAACTGTGTGAAACAAAAAAATATTTTGTTTAATGTTCACAGTAAAGCTCAAATATTTGACAATTTTTGTTTGTTAAAAAAGTTGGCAAATAGTATCAAATAAAATAAATGAAATCATGTTTGACATGCGTTCAGACTTAGACAAATATTTGCATCGAACAATTATTTAATGAAAGTGTTCAAAAATTAAAATATGTATATTTCACAAATAGTAAAAAATTGCCAAATTAGCGGAAATTTGCAATAATTTGCTAATAGCGGTATGAAAGCAAAGCCTAATAGTAGTTATTAAAAATCATTAAAGCTGTAAAGATTCACAGGGAAAGATCGCTTTTTCGCGAGCATGGCTAAAATTCGCCAAAAATTGCGAACTTGGAAACAAACCCTAAAATTTATTTGGAATCATCAAAAAAAACAAATTGTCGCAAAATAGCAAAAAAAAATGTTTTTTGCAAAATAAGCGAACATTTTTAAAATTTCATACAAGCCATAAAATTGATTAAAAGTCCCTAAAAGAATAAGGAATGGCGAAAAAACGGTAAAAATTGCCAAATTAGCGGAAATTTGCTAATAGCGGCATGGTAGAAAAGTCTAATAATTATAAAAAAATCTTTAAAACTGTAAAGAATCCGAAAACTTACAAGAAAAATTGCTTCTATAGGTAACATGGCTAATTTATTTGTCGTTGTTTGCTCTTACAATTTTTTGTAATATCAAATAAATGTTTGCTCAAAAAATACTAAAATATTTGATTTTTTGTGTTCACATTATGTTCACATTGGACAAATATTTGTTTACCGGCAAATACTTTTATTTGCTCAAAATCAGCTGTTATTTTATTTTGTGTTCAGACTACGTTAGTGGAATATTTGATGTTTGCTATCAAATATTTCATCAGTCTGAACGTACCTTCAGGCTGAGAAAAACCATTGTCAGCAACATTTTCACTTGGTTTTCATAAAAAAGCAAAAATTTTTTCGCAACCACACACATTTTCAATTAAGAAACCGTTTGCAAATTTTGCCCAGAACAATTTAACGTATTTATTTTTCAAAACATTTTGTTAAAATTTTGATTTAAAACTAAATAAATTTATTACAGACGTCATTTTCAATTTCATACAAATTGTTGCTGAAGTAGAAGTTGACTCAACTTTCAAAAAAAAAAAACTTTAGTTACATTTTTGTTCGAAAAATGAAAGGGAAGAAAAAAAAATAAGAAGAAACGAAATTGTTGCTCTGATTGTGAACAAAGCTTTAAGCTTAGTTCACAATGGGAGAAACAATTTTTTTTCCATCAATGCAAAGAGTGGAAATAATTCAAACCTGCATTTAAAGTCAAAAATCTTTATATCTGCATTTTGGCAATTTTGGGGTGTAAAATCTGCGAAATGCAGATAAATCTGCACTTCTGGCATCACTGTCTGTATGGAATGTTGCGCCGTCTTGTTGGAAATATTTTTCTTTCAAATGATTTCGAATAAGTTGAGTGATTTTTTAGGGATGTAATTTGCTCTCATGAGGATTGTGCTCAAGCTGATTTGACGATATAAATCTGATTCAACTTCCAGTTGATTCTCAGCACATTCACTGAACAAACTACGCAAATGATGGCCTGCTGACTTTTATTATTATTCCAGTTGCATCTTATATGGCTGTAGGCAAAACCAAGAACGGCGTCAGATTGATAAATTCGAGTCATCCATGGTGAAATAAACAGGTCGCAGCACTACGCCAGATGACGATTTTTTGCTCTTGCATTGTTTGTCTAGGTTTATGTCAAAGTTTTGTTTATGTTTACGTTTTGTGCTGTGATTAATGTTTTTTATTAAAGTTTTTGATAATTTTAAATTAAAATAAATAAGATATTGACCATAATTAAACAAAATTTGGCTAAAAATTTATTTATTTCATCACGTTCAGCGGCACGCTTTGATTTTTGTTTAAAGTATTTTTTGACGTAAACGGTGATATAATTTCCATTTTTGTTGTATTTGTTGCCGTAACGATGCCACCTGCTTATTCCACCATGGAGTCATCTGTCACACTCAGCGACTATAGCTTCTTGTGTACACACGGTACGCAATCGTTTTGGATAAATATTATCCAAAAGAGTAAATGCGGTCGTCAATCGATCTATAGTATTGCGTATTAGCTGTTCAGATGGACAATTATGCGCACCGTAATCTTGACAAAGTGCTTTAGAAGTTAGGCGAGCAGAGCGCGAATTTCTTAATAAAAATGTAAACGATTTGTAAAAGTTGTTCTGTTGAAAGTCTTTGCATGGTAATTTGCCAAAGTGTACTGAACAAATAAGTAACACACACTTGATTAGTACGACAGCTAGTTCTACAGTAATCCCTATCGGAAGAACTTTACGTCAAAAAAAAACACCCTTTAGTAAAAGCTTAAAAGTATTCAGTGTTAAACGAAATTTCTTATTACAATATGCGTTATGTGGTAGGTGAAGTGTTTTATGCTGGGAAATTTAAAGGAAACAAAAATAAGCAAATGCCATTAAATTTGCAACACAACGATTATAGAGAAACCACAACCACTACATAAACATTGTAGTACAGTTATATTTTTATTAACTTCCGCTAACAACTTTACTTTCGTAGAAGAAGAACTAATGCTTTAAACACATTCGAGACAGCGTGCTACCGACTTCAATATGTCAAAAATAGAATACATGTGTTTATATGGCAATGATTATTTTCACGACGACACGGCTACATGTCTGCAGGTTGTTGTCTGTGCTTATTTTGTCGTTGTAGTCAAATTAAACTAATTTCTATTTTTGTCCACTACAAAACAGAAAAAGTGTTGCTAATAAAAAAAAATATTTAAAGAATGAGTGCCTAAAAAATTTAATTTTTTTTTTTTTTTTTTGTTTAACAGAAAAGAATCGGCTAGAAACAAGAATATTAACTCGGCTCAAAACCAAATTGATATTTTTATAATTTTTTAGTGTTCTTGAAAGAAGTTCTATTGAACATGTTTTTTCGCGCCGACGCTCCTAGTTAAGGAGTTATAAGTCGTAAAAGCTGCAAACTACTTTATCCATATCTATTTAGGTAAAAAAAATGAATCTATTGGAAGCTTTGGAAAATGCTTCAAAATGTGTTTTACATGACGTTTAAAGCATACCGATTTACCAATTAAGAGTTAATATTATATATTCATACTCCGTGGCTGACATTTTTTTTTTTACAAAATTGGCTTTATCTTTAAATTATGTCGATATTTATTTATTTAACCCTTAGATATTTGCTTAAGGCCAGTTTACACGGTAATACAATGTATTACGACATGTCGAAAGATTATGTAGAATGAGAAAAATATTATCATGTAATAGGAAATTGTATTGAGTAAGAGAGAATACGGATACAAAATCTGACAAGCGGTCGGTAAATGGTTTTTTTCTAAACCATTTTAGAAACCTATGTATTCTCATCACACCAGGGGTGTATTTTAACAGAATATATTGAAGGTGATACCATTTTTATACAATTTCAAAAACAACTAAAATCAACTCAGGAAATTTTCATGTTGTTTTTGTAAAAATGTAAAACTGCAACCATCTGTTTTTTGTTATTATTTTTGATCTTACTTGTACCATCCGTAAAACCATGAATTATACTAACAAAAGATTTTTCTTTTTTTCTTTTAAACACGAAGAGAATTTCATAATATTTTGATTCTACAAAGTCGTAATACATTGTATTACCGTGTAAACTGGCCTTTAATGAATTATAATTATGTACATATTGCAATAATTAAATATGAAACAAGTACATAAATTATTACCACATACATAAGTATATATATTTTTACTCAAACTTATTTAAAAATTGAGAAATTTTCCAAAACGTCAGGGTAACCAGCCGCCTGGGTTCGAATCTCAGGTCAGTCAATAATGAATGATATCTATAACAATTTTAATTTATTTTCATATAAAAATAATTTAATGAAAATTAAATTTGAAGAACTTAAGCCTGATTAAAAATATTAAAAATTTATATTAAAAACCATAAATAGTTCAACAAAATGACTACAATACTAATAATGGTTTTTTAAGCTTAATACTTAAATATAAAATTATATATGATGGAGTTACTAAAAATTTGGTACATAAAAGCTTGAAGGATTCTTTCCTAAACATATTCTGTCTTATTCATAAACAATTAAAATAGATTTGAATTGTATTTTAAGAAAAATTTTTATGAAAATTTCAAACTTATTTGGTTTTTTATGAATACGGCAGATTATGTTTCAATAAATATATTAAAAACATTTAAGTTTTGTAGAAACATCTTTTTAAATATATTTATTTTTTAAATTTGACCTTAACGGGCTAATAAGTATTAGTTTCTAATAATACCAATACTTCTTCGATCTAGTTTTTACCAGAGAAAGCCAAAAAGTTATATTTTTAATACTTATAAAATATTCATACGCCACCGAGCACGAGTACAGGCAGGTATGACTACCAATAAGTATGAGCATGAATAAGTTTGTATGTCGACCGGTATGAGTATGAACAAACACGCATGCTTATGGGTAATCCTTTGAATGCGTATGAGTAAGTATCGACAAGTAACTTCAACATTTTTTATGGTTATTTTAAAGCAAGCAGTGTTGCCACGACCTAAAAATTTATGTTAAAGTTATATTAAAACATATATAGTTGCTATCAAATTAAAATAATGCTTCTAAAGCTATAATAAATTATAATCTATTTTACGAAAGAGGTTTTTTATAAAAATAATTAAAAAAGGAGGCTATCAACTATTTTGGGATCTTTTCTGTTTATTTTTTTATGTTTCCAGCTAAAGTGAAATCTTAATCTAAAGCTGCGCTGCAGGCAGGAAATTTCATAAAATTCTTGATTCTTATTAAGACAACCGTGGATACCTTGTGGAGTTGTTTTTCCACCATAGCATGATGTCGAAGTCTTCTTTAAAGCTAAGATCCCACTATCGGCGCAATGTACCAATTTTTGGCGTATTTCATGTGCCGATAGTGTGAACGGTCAAAATGTTTTAATATGCAACAATCTGTGCCGAAATTGTGCTGACTGTGGACAATCAAAATTAACCTAGATGCGCCGATAATGTGAACACTATTTTGCACAATGTGGAGCAATCAAATTGTTTAATATGTACCGATTTTTATCGGCCACTTGTGTGCCGATCACAGTCGCCAATCAGCGCCGATACAAGGGATGGCAAAACGAAATTTTTAAATTGCACAAACTGGCTACTAAAATTTTACTTTTTTGAGCTTAATTGTACCAAAATTACATTTGTTTTATCTATTATTTATGTATTGAAACGTTAAATAGTACATTTATACTACTAAATGAAAGAAAACAATTCGCTTTAAACAAAACATTGCAGTTGTATCGATGTTGCCATCCCTGGTTTGTATACATCTGTTTACAAAACAACAATTACAAAAAAAAAAAAAAAAGAACAACGGCAGTAAGTTTAAATGAAATTGAATATATTTTTTATTATACATATATTAACATATTATTTAAAATTGTTAGGAAACATAATTTGATATTCGGACGGAGAATTTTGCGAATTTCTAAAGTAAAATTATGTCTGCCAACAAGTAAATAAACAAAAACATTTCATTTAATTTGCCCAAATAGCACGATAGTGTGACCGCATTGTACCGATTATTGTCGCAATTGAGTTTTGGCCGATTTGAACCGAACAAAATTGTCACAATGTGCGACGATAATGGGACCACCTAAGAAAAAATTGTGCAAAGTTTTTTAATGTGTGCCGATATAGCACGATAAAAATCGTCACAGATTGTGCTATTTGAGCCGATAGTGGGAACTTAGCTTAAGGCTAACATTTTCGTTGGCATACTGATTGACTTCAGCAATTAAATTTTAAACAATTTTTTAACGTCTTAAAAATGCAACTGGCAACAGATAAACTACTCAAACTCGTAATATAAATGAATGTGTTTACCTGTGATATCTCATTTCGTAACTGCCAATATGAATACTCGATTTTTTTTTTTTTGGATTACGGTATCTTTTTCTGTTTTTATTAAGAACGATTAAAATAACACGACGTATTTTAATTTGCATCCATTTAGTCATTTTTTTAGATTTTCTTAAATAAGAACGCAAATCTTTATATCACAGAAATTTTTTTAAAGTCAACAATCGTTTTTCAATAAAATTTTGTTGAATTGTACTCAAACGATTTTGAAAAAACGTATTTATTTGTGATTCAGCAATTTGGAAAAAAATTCTGGCAACATTTATGAAAAAATTTAATAAAAAAAAATGTTTGAGGTCAATGCTAAAACTATAGGTGTGTCTGAATATGTGCGAGTATGAAACACAATAAGTATGATAACATACATACATGAATGAAATCAAATGCGCATGGATATACACAAGTTTGAGAATAAACAGATACGAGTACGCACACGTATTGAAAATTGTCGATATGTGCTAGAGTACTTTAATTTTCTCTGGTTTTTACCTAAAAAGTTATTGACATAGGGTACGTTCGTAAATGCAGCTGTTGGGTTTCACTTGTACTGAAGTAAAGTTTAACGTTCGAAAAAACATCACTTTTAAGAAACTTGGCATCTTTTTCATGTGTCAAAAGTTTTTAATGCAGTGATGTTATGCTGGGCACACACAGTGCAACCTATATGCAATCTGTTTCAATGCAACCTCAAAATATCAAAGCGTTTTGATGTTGATGCAACCTGGAATGAATGAAAATGAATTTAATTCACTAGATTGCGTAAATGTGTTGCATAGTGTGTACCCAGCATTAGGGATGAAACGATACGAGTAAATACAAGTACATATTCGATAGTTTTATATAAGTACCAAGTATTTTTGTAATCGATACTAAGCAACCGGGTACCAAGAAGTATCGGTAAAAAAATACTCGGTATCAGTCAAAAGTAAATGTTTCACTTTGGTATTGAAATTAATCTTAAATTTTTAATTATATTCCAAAGCTGGAGCAGCAGTAACGGTATCAAGAACCCGTTTGAGCAGTAAACACCTATAAACCACATATTATCCAGGTCCATTTCCTCAATTTCTTGCTATAGGAAGTTCGTTACCATCTTGCGATATCGAACACAATTCACCGTAATTGGACCTCATTTTTGAAGAAGTATGGTTGTTATCCTGAACGTTCTATAAAATTTTGTTTCCAAGATAAAAGATTTTTTGAAAGAAAATTGGTACTATGTGGTACCTAAAAGCGGTCTCAATTTTTACACGTTTCGTTTTGCACAAAAATTTTTATGGGTCGTAGTTCTTATTGTATTGTATAGTACTAAAACACTTTTAAGAGAGTTTATAAGTGCTTCTTTCTATAATTTTATCATATAAACCGATACAAGTAAGTATCGATACATTTTTCGATACTGAGTAGCTATCGATACTTTGCGAGCGATATCATATCGAGTAAAAGTATCGATACCTTAGAGGTATCGTTTCATCCCTGAGTGATGTCTGAAGCAATAACTATTGAAATAAAAGAAATCGTTTTATTTTCTTTTGTGATTCTTTTTCTTGTCATTTATAAGAAAACTGTTACTTTTTGGTTCATTATTTTCAATAAAATTTGACATCGTTATTGTTGATAACATTTTTATTATTATTTTATGTTCGCTTATTAAACTTTTCAAATTTAGGTCGTGTTCAAAAATTCAAACTTTGCACAGCTGTTGTGCAGTAAAAAAATATCAGCATCACAACTGCAACTGGTAATCACGCATCAGCAACAGCATTTTGCATCACTGCAGGCAGTGATGTATAGTTTTCATGCATTTACGTACGGTCCTAAAATGTTCTGAAACTTTACGACCTATACCACGTGCGTTGACGGAACTTTTTTTTATGATTATTGTTTTTTTAATTTAATCTGCTGTTAAAATTATATTGTTTATAAGTTCCAAAAACAACAAAATTAAGAGATTTTATATGTTTTATAATAAATTCATTAGTTTTTACGTTATAAAATGTAATTTTAAATAAGTATTTATATATATATATATGTATATATAAAATTGTAACGTTACTGACTGACTCACTGATTCATCATCGCATAGCCTTAACGCCTGAAGCTAAAAACTTGAAATCGATCCACTAAGGCGGGATTTTTGGAAATTCAAATGTTTAGGAGGTAAAAAAGGGTAAAAACGGGAAAATACGGTAACCTTATATCTCCAAAACTTTAAGAGATACAAAAAAAATGTAATACTTATCGTTGTTCTTTAGAAAAATAAGCAACAGGTGTCTGGTACTTTTTTGAAACTCGGCCCTTTTAGGGAGTAAAGGGGTAAAACCGGAATTTTGGTACTTTATTGACACCCCATCTATCTTTTGAACCAATAAACATAGAATCAAAGTTTATACCACATTCGAAATGTATCAAAAAAAATACGAATATAAATTTGGTACTTTTTCGAAATTCGAACATTTAAGGGGTGAAAATCGTAACTATTTTTGGTACATTTTTACATAACATTTTCCTTCATTCTTTGAAATATTCGTACTAAATTATGGGCTCCCACTACAATACTGAAATTTTTGATACTTTAATGGGGGGAAAAAATAGTACCAAAAAAGGAAATACGGGAAATTTGATATTTTTGTTTAGCTTTTTGGTTCTACAACTGGTATTTTTTTAATTATCGTTGATATTGGACCTAGAAACATAAAATTCAAGATGCAATGTCCTGAGTGGATAACAATCCATAAGGAGAAGTTTTTGGTACTTTTTTGTTCATTAACTGGTACTTTTTGAATTTCCGTTATTATTGGAACTAGAAACATAAAATTCAATATGCAATGTAATTAGTGGATAGGAATCTATAAGAGGGAAGTTTTTGGTACTTTTTTGTTCTTTAGCTGGTACTTTTTGAATTTCCGTTATTATTGGACTTATAAACTTAAAATTAAACATGTAAGGTATTGCGTGAATGAGACTCTGTAAGAGGGCATTTTTTGTACTTTTTGTTCATTAACTTGTACTTTTTGAATTTCCGTTGGTATTGGACCTAGAAACATGAAATCAAACATGCAAGGTCTTGAGTGAATGACAATCTGTTAGAGGGATCTTTTTGGTACTGTTTAATTTTTAAATGGTACTTTTTTAAATTTTCGCTTATATTGGTCTTATGAGCATAAAATAAAACCTGCAAAGTCCTGAGTGAATGAGAATCTCTAAAAGCGCTTATTGGTACTTTTTAGTTCTTAAATTGGTACTTTTTGAATATGCGTTATTATTGGACTTAGAAACATAAAATTCAAGATGTAGTGTCCTGAGTGGATAACAATCTATAAGGGGAAGTTTTTGGTACTTTTTTTGTTCATTAACTGTTATCTTTTGAATTTCCGTTAGTATTGGACCTAGAAACATGAAATTAAACATGCAAGGTCTTGAGTGAATGACAATCTGTTAGAGGGAACTTTTTTGTACTTTTCCGATTTTAACTGGTATTTTTTTAAAACTTTCGCTAATATTGGTCTTACGAACATAAAATTTAACCTGTAAGGGTCTGAATAAATGAGAATCCCTAAAAGAGCTTATTGGTACTTTTTGGTTTTTAAACTGGTACTTTTTAAATATCCGTTATTATTTAACTTAGAAACATAAAATTTAAGATGCAATGCTCTGAGTGGATAAGAATCTATAAGAGGGAAGTTTGTGGTACTTGTTATTCATTAACAGGTACTCTTTGATTTTCCGTTAGTATTGGACACAGAAAGATAAAATTAAACATACAAGGTCCTGAGTGAATGAGAATCTGTAAGAGGGGTTTTTGTACCATTTTGATCTTTAACTGGTACCTTTTTAATTTCCGCATTTATTGGATCTAGAAACATAAAATAAATATGCAAGGACCTGAGTGAAAGAAAATCTGTAAGAGGGATTTTTTGGAACTTTTTCGTTTTCTAACTGGTACTTTTTTATAAACTGGTACTTTTTTTAATATAATATTTATTTTTGTGCAATAAATAAAAAAAAGTAAATAATTGTCTGGTACTTTTACGAATCTTTCAGAAATGACTTTATACACTACCAGAAATACAATACACTACAAGAAATACAATATAATAGTCTGGTAGTGTATAAAGTAATTTCTGAAAGATTGAAGGAATAGAACTATTACAAAAAAGCTTTATAAAATACATAACTGAAATTTAGCTCATAGAATAAATTCGAAAAATGAAAAATGTTGAATATGAGATACAAAAAATTTAACACTTAAGCTACGTTCACAATCAAAAAACCCATTTCGTTTTTTCTTCTATCTTTTTTCTTCCCAAAGTATTTCATATATTTTCCTTTCATTTTTAGAACAAAAATGTAACTAAAGTTGAGTCAACTAGAACTTCAGCAACAATTTGTATGAAATTGTTTCTGACGTTTAAAATAATTTTATTCAGTTTTGAATAAAAATTTTAACAAAATGTTGAAAAAATAATAATAAGTCTATAAATATTGTTGTGGCTAAAATTTGCAAACGGTTTCTTGATGCAAAATGTGTGTAGTTACAAAAGAAATTGTTGCTCTATTATGAACACCAAGTGAAAATGTTTTTTTGATTGTGAACGCAGCTTAAATGTTGTTCATTAAAAAAATAAGAGGACAGGTGTCTGGTACTTTTTAGGAATTTGGTCCTTTTGGGGAGTAAACGCGTAAAACCTGTACATATTTTGGAGCCTTTTTGTCACGCCACCACTGTATGTACATTAGAGACACAACTTTTCTGAACATCATTTCCCCAAGGGACTATATCTTATGGGCAATATGGGATAATAAAACACATTTTTCAGTTCTTTTTAAGCCGAGCATTTTTTTTGCTCAATTGGCGAAGTCCCTAACTCCCACCAAAGTTTTTTTTCATCCTATGACAAAAACGTACTAAACTATAGGCTCCAACTACAACATTGAAATTTTTAATACATAAATGGGGAGAAAAAAGTATCAAAAAGGATAATACGGGAAATTAACTTTCTTTCATTTGCTTTTGTGTTCTACGAGTCGTACTTTTTGAATTTTCTATATTGAACTTAGAAGCACAAAATTATAGGTGCAAAGTCCTGTGTCAATATCAACCTATGAGATGAAAAATGTTGGAACTATTTTGCTTAAACCTATTTACATCTACTTTGGAATATAAATATGTTCATGAAAGAAAAGGCCTGATTACGAAGTAGTGGGTTTAATGCTAGAATTTAAACAAATCTTAGCCTAGAAAAAGAAGCTTTGGCATACATATATGTCCACGAAGGATAAGAAGACGCCAACGAGGTAGAAAATCATCTGGCAACTCTTGTAGAAACATCAACATTTCATGTGGTCTAATAAGAAAATTAAAAAAAAGACTTATGCCTAATTTTCAGGATAGTATTTAAATCAATATTAAGTTAATTTTCATAACAAACTTAAATCGTATTTAAAACAGATTGGTTTTTTGAGTTTTGTTTGAAAAGTTTTATTTAATTAAGATAAAAGTATGGTAGCACTACTAAATACAAAAAAAATATATAAAAAAGTGTATTTATTTACAAGGTGGTCCGAAAAAAAAGCAGCTGACTGTTAATGCTTTGCCTTTTGTTGTTGTATTGTTGTGATATTGAGGCCACCTAGCTAAAATATTACAATGGAAACTTAAGTTGAAATTAAGTGTACCACATCGGTGACTTAAGGCTGGTTCACCCACAAGTTTCTGAAACATTTTTGGTTCGGAGAAATTTATTGTTTACTGAGAGTTTTCTACACCATGGTTCACCCATTTCAGAAACTTGGTTCGTAAAAACAGTGCTGCCATATATAATTGAAAATGACGTAAATACATATGTGCATAAATTTGAGAAAACTAATTTTATTTGTGTCAAAATAAAGAAATAATTTATTTATTGCCGTTTTATGGCGCCTTCGCAAGCTTTTCCAGTGCGTTTGACATTCATTTCCTTTGGTAAAAAAACAGTTTTTGTTCCACTTTATTAAAAAAACGTAACAGAATATTCAATGTAAAATATAAATCCCT
The DNA here is from genome assembly GCA_930367215.1 of Pollenia angustigena. Taxonomy (NCBI): domain Eukaryota; kingdom Metazoa; phylum Arthropoda; class Insecta; order Diptera; family Polleniidae; genus Pollenia; species Pollenia angustigena. Next base: position 215,354,612 of record OV884058.1, on the reverse strand, counting down.
GGGTGACAAACAAAAAGATTTCGTGTTAATACTCCTCATATTAATATGTTATTTACTTATTAATATATTATTTTGCAAAAAAAAAATTGTTATTTTCTCGATTCCTTTCCTGGCTTTTTTTCATAAATTAAATTTAAGACAACATCTTCTGACAACTCCATCTTAAATTTGTATCTAAAGGACAAAGAAAATTTAGAAATTATAAACTAAATAGCTTTAATATTACAACTTACCTAATATAATATTTTTCAATTTTAAATTGTTTTTCCAAGTTTTTTATTTTTGCCGCCAATACTTCTTTTTCTTTATATGTTTTTTATACCCTCCACCACAATTAGTTGTGAAGAGGGTATATTCAGTTTGTCATTCCGTGTGAAACTTTTTTACTATTCATCTCAGACCCTTGAGTAATTTTAAGTCGATTTAGCCATGTCCGTCTGTCTGTCCGTCTGTCTGTCCGTCTGTCCGTCTGTTGAAAACACGCTCCCTTTCGAAAAACTCAAAAGAAATCAACAAACTCGGTGTCAAATTGCTTGTAGTTATCCTAAGCAGTTTGGGATTGAAATTCGGTTCAATAGGATCTGAGCTATGAATCAAAATGTGGAACCACCACCTAAAAAAATTGATAATTTTGTTACAAAAACTAACATAAATGGTGGAAAAATGCACAGAATGATATAAGATTTCGCAACAATTCGTTTTATTCAACTGGAAATCACGCTGTGAAATTTCGTGAAGATCCGTCAATTATTTACCCTAGGCCCCATATAAGCCCTACTACCGGAAAACAGTATATTAAGCCTAAAACCCTAACTAACAATGCCATCATTACAAATTTTGGCAAGTCACAGTTACATAGGACTAGAAATTAAACTGTTAAGTTTCGTGAAGATCGGTCCATAATTTACCATAGGTCCCATATAAAACCTACTTCCGGAAAACAACTTAGTACGCCTAAAAACGTAAAAAATAATGCTATCATAACAAAATTTGGTACATCAAAGTTTTATAGAACTAAAATTAAATCTTTGAAATTTCGTGAAGATCGGTTCATAATTTACCATATGCCCCATATAAACTTTACTCCCGGAAAACAACTTAGTACGCCTAAAAACGTTAAAAGTAACGCTAGCGTAACAAAATTTGGTACGTCACATTTTTTTAGGACTAGAAATAACACTGTGAAATTTCGTGACGATCGGTCCATAATTTACCTTAGGCCCCATATAAACCCTATTACAGGAAAACAGTTTAGTACGCCTAAAACCATAATTAATAATGCAATTATAACAAATTTTGGCTCGTCACAGTTTAAAAGGACTATAAATGGTACTGTGAAATTTCGTGAAGATCGGTACATAATTTACCCTAGGCCCCATATAAACCCTACTCCCGGAAACCGGTTTAGTACACCTAAAACCATAATTAATAACAAATCGTCACAGTTTAAGATAATAATAACATCATACAGATGTTACTCCTTAAACATTCGAACTGTCGGTGGAGGGTATCAAAGATTCGGCACAGCCGAATATAGCACTCTAACTTGTTTTTTTTGCTTTTTGTTTACATTTTTTAGTTTACCATACTGAATTTTTAATACAAATTCCAAACAATATGGCATGTCTCTTGTACAAATTTCACATGGTGTGGCAACCTTTTCTGAAATGGTTCGGACCAAATTTAAAATTAATTTAATTCACACTGAGAGTCGTACGCACAAAATAATTTCTCTCGCTCTCTGAGAGAAACGTCAAACTACATATAAAAAAAATTTTGTGCGAGCCAAAAATGTTTCAGAAACTTGTGGGTGAACCAGCCTTTAATGGTGTTTTCTTTTCGGACAATAATGTTCCATATATGCTGCCATTCGTGCGAGTTTTCGTTCCATTCTAAAAATATTTGCAAAAATGTTATAACTGAGTGTGAGATAATACCCTTTTTTGCATCTGCGTAAAGTACTTTTTTATGCAAGCAAGTATTTTTTTTTCTTGTGCTTGCGGACAATTTACGTTATATTGTGATTTTTATATCGTTTAAAAGTCCGATCGAAACAAGTGGCACATCGTTAGAAAGATAATCGAATGCCTTTTCCGTCGATATGCTGAAAATGGATTTTTAAATCCATCAGTTTTAACGTATTAAAAAAAAACGAAATTTTATATGAGATGAAAATATTGTCGTTCCACAAAATCCTTAACAAAAACTTTATTTTTCATCCGATTTTTTCAAATTACGCTTAAAATGTTGCTAATTAAATATACTATTTGGTTAAAAAATTAAGCATTCCAGAAATTTTCAGCATATCGACGGAAAAGGCATTCGATTATCTTTCTAACGATGTGCCACTTGTTTCGATCCGACTTTTCGGTTTGGCTCCACAAGGGTTTAAGTGGGACCTTACTCCGAAAAACACAAAAGTACCGTTATCTAAAAAACGGTACGTAGGAAAACAAAATTACAGCGTTTTTCGTGTTCAGGAGGTCCCAATTAACTTATCTAGGCATGTGGCGTTCTTGGTATTTTTTGGATGTAAACCAGTGTAATAGATAAAATTTTTGAAAAACTAATTTGTAAACAATTGACAACATTTTTAGAGAAGGAAAATCTTTTAGCAGATGACCAATTTGGTTTCCGAAAAGGATGTGGTACCGATGAGGCTGTTATCAATGTTATATATATATATAGGAGGTTTATTCTACGACTTTAGCAAGGCATTTGATTTAGTAGAACACACAATTTTGATTAAGAAAATGTCGTTTTATGGACTTTGTGGACGAGAGCTTGAATATTTTCAGAGCTGTCTAGCTAAAAGAAAACAATATGGGGTACCACAGGGTAGTGTGTTAGGACCTCTACTATTTAAAATTTATATCAATAATATCGGGTTGCAAGGAAGAATGTTTTTGTATGCAGATGATCTGTGCATTTTTTTCCCATTCCAGAACGTAGCAGCACTTCAATCACCCATTGCTTATGATGTAGAACTAGTTTCTAAGTTCGCAAGAATTAATAAACTGGTTTTAAATGCAAATAAAACTAAATTTATAAGGTGTAGACCAGAGATCAGCAATGAGTAGTAAAAAAGTGAGTAGAGCTAAATCATGACTCATAAATTCTTGTACTTATAGTAAGTCTTATACGCACTCATGCTTATTCCAATGTGATTCAAACTCATATTCACTCAAAAGTTTCATTTTATTCATCGTACTCATACTTACCAACATTTGTAGTTTTTGATGTAGAATCTACTCAAGTCAATGTGTATAGGCGAAGCAAAATGCGAGGCTGCCAGATTTGTTCCCGAAATTACAGTTTACTAAAGTTACATGTATGAAGTAGACGATTTTTCGGCAAATTAGTCTGGCAGCGCTGATTATTAAGTTGTGTGTTTTCTCTGTTGTGTTAAAACGGTAAATGGATAAGCTAAATGATTTGAATCATTGTGAGTATTGTAAGTATTTTCTTGAAATTGTAAATCAAGCTGAGGTCATTAATGAGTATGCGTATAATGTCGACGTCGCACTCATAAATATTTCTCTTGTGAGTATGAGTGAATCAGAGTAGTTTAGTTTAAATGATTTCTACGCACTTATAATTACAATTGCATGAGTCAGTATGAGTAGCGAAAAAACGATTCATTGCTGATCTCTGGTGTAGACCGCATCAGAGGAGGAATAATAATAATTGTATGGTGGTGATAGATGGAAAACAAATAACAGAGGTGAACGTTGTCAAATACTTGGGGGTGCATCTCCAAAGCAATCTTGCTTGGCAGCCCCACATTCAGTATATAAGATCCAAAATATCTCCAGTGGTTGGAATTTTGTATAAACTTCGATATAAACTTGATATGAATACCAAGCTGATGATTTTTGACTCGTTGATACAAAGTAATATTAATTATTTGTCTCTTATTTATGGCCATAAAAGAAATGCTGATTTAAAATCCTTGCAGGTTTTGCAAAATAAAGCTTTGAAAAATGTTTATAAACTACCTAATATGTTCTCCACTTTGCTATTATATAAAGACATAGCACGTACTGTTTTGCCTATTTATGGTTTGCACAAAATGCAACTTCTTACTTATGTATATAAGATTTTGCCCAACATACGATAAAATTGCAGGTGAGCCACCATAACGTTCATACAAGGCAAAGATCCAATTTACAAACGGCTAGGTGCCGCCTGGAAACAACCAAACAAAGAATCGAATACAACGGTAGTTTGCACTACAACAATTTGCCAATATTTGTTAAAAATTCGGAATCTGTTTCTATATTTAAAAGAAGATTAAAACAATATTTACTACAAAATATTGATATGCTTCTAATATAAAACATGAATCTTTAAATATACATTTGAATATATAAATATGTATTTTTTTTTTTAATATTTTTTTATTATTATTTTTATTTATTAAAAAAAGTTTTTTTTTAATTTACTTATGGCTAATAAATCACTGATGGTTTTAAAGCTGGTTAAGTTGAACTAAACTTGAATTTATATATAGTTTAAACTCAACAACTGTAAATCAGTGTCCCATGTATTATATGTGGTTTAAAAATAACATGTGGCAGCACTACGATAAATCTTATCAAATTCATATGGTCTGTATTGGTAGTTTAAACGCCCAATTTTATGCGTTTAAAGATGGCTTATACCTATAAATCCCTTTCAGACCCAAGCTTTAAATTGCTTTCAAATTACCCTAAATCATAAAAATCAAACAAAATATTTTTGTATTTTGTATAAGATAGACCCATAAAATATTCCTACAGGGTCATCGCACAATTGTGCGGTCTAGGTCAATATCTGCAAAGAATCTTCGAAATGATAAAACATAGCTTGGAACTTGTCTAGCGGTTATTAAACTTAAAAAATGCAGATACTTTACTACCTTATAAGAAATAAAGAATTTAATCAAAGGAGTTTCAAGTTTTTGTTATATCTACTAATTTTTCTTACAGGATCCTTTCCACATTTACTTTTTCCCCCTATGCTCATCCCGAGGAGCTTGTCTGCAGGAGACCAGTCTCCGGCGGGAATTTAAATCGCAACCCCCGCACTGATAGCATATCTCACTACTAGCAATTTTACTGACTATCACTGCCTATGTGGCCTTCCATTTCAAAACAGCTTCAATTTCGATATTGGTAAATTGGGATATTCGCCCCGACTCATTTCTTTGTCCAAAGAGAATTTTACACTATATTTGCCATACTTGTACCTGTTGCTACCAACCCATCTGGTGTAATGCTTCAAAAAGTAGTGTAAAAAAAGTTTGTGCAAAAAGTCGGTTCGAAATATATTTTAATGGATATAAACGGTCCATGATCAATACCCCAATCTTTAATCTACAATATTTAAAAGTTAACTAAGCCAGCTCTTGTAGTAGCACAGACAAGATATCTCAGTCCAACGGATTGTGGTTTGGCTTAATTACTTCAAGTACAAGATATCTTCCCAAAAAAATATAATCTGCCCATCAATTAATTAATTCGAGATTTATGTTGCCAAATCATAACACCATATTTTGGTTGAACTCTCCAAAACTTATTTGTCGAGTGTGGTGTGGAGTTATCTTCAAAATGTGCATATGAACGGAGCTGTAAAAAGTTATCCCGGGACATGGAGTTATAAACGGCAGTAGTTTTGCTTCCACTCGCCCAGTACATTCTTATCGCAGGGTAAAATTGAGACTCCCCATCATGATCGCGCACCAGACAAATCTTTTTATATCTGCTGGTACGTCACGCCATGACCAGTTTACTCAACACATACATACATTTTAGTTTGTTTCACAACTTCTTCGGTATATTTCTGGAAATAAGCTTTCAAAATATTGTAATGGTGTTATGAAAGTTATCGGAAATGATAAACTTTTCAATATAACGTGCCTGTTTGGTATTTTGGATCTAAAAACTGATGATAGTTACGCTGTATCTGGGTGGTCCTAGGAGTATGATTGCTTAACTGGTGTACTTGTTTGGTCAATCGTGTTAGGGAAAGTGTTTGGATTACATGAGCTTTCATAACTTTCTTGGGCATAAGTATTTACATTACAAGGATCCATGTTTCATTAGTAGCATTATCATCAACACTGATGTCAGCATCAGAATCGTTAAAAATCTTTAAAAATTCCCCTGTAAAATTATTAGGTAGCACAAACGTGAGCATAAAACAAAATGTCATGTTGTGTCTGATCATCACAATTGTGCTATCTGTATTTTCTTGAGCGCTGACTCCTTGTTACTATGCACAATATCAGCACTAAAGAGCCTAATTGTTGCAAATACTCATTATACAGTTACCACTACTAAAACTAAAAACGTATTTCAATATTATTTTACAAAAACACTTTACTTGTGAACGCATGTTTACACTTGTGGAAAGACACAATAAAACATAAGCTGTATTTTTTTTATTTCTGCTTGTTAGTTTTTTTCTTTTTATTTTTTTTTAACAGAAACAAGAACTCACAATCATTGCTTGCCGGTTAATAGACAAAAAATTATTATTTCATGTAATTTGAGGCAAACAAAGGCAGACCGCACAATCGATTCAGTTAGGTCTGAAAGGGATATACTGTAAATATATGTTGCCAGATAGCCTCAAAAATGCTAGAATAGCGCTGAGGCACTTAAAGTTAGTTTAAAAATGTATGTTTATATATAATTTCTGAATAAATATTAAAAAAAAAAAGTAGCGGGTTAAATGATAGTATATTTATAATTTTAAATTAAGTTTGTATAAAACTTTGCAATTATGCATGTTTTCCATGTTTATAAGAAAAAAAAAAAATTGATAGTGGCACCACTGAAATATAAGTACATCGTTAAAAAAAACAGCTGTTTATATTTTTTCAATTGTAGCTGCCGTCTTCAACATAATTCAGTAGCTGGCTACACTATTATAATTGCACCCAGCAGCATTTGCAGTCGTGTCCGTGTAGCCTACTGTGGTGAATCTGTTTAATACATAAGCTCAAATTTTCCGCTAAAACACATTTTTCGGTTAAAGCAAAACTTTTCGGTAGAGTTAAATTTTCAAAAAAAAACTTTGGGGAGAACCGAAATTTTCATAAAAGTTTTTCTTAACAAATAGATTTTAACATTGGGTTGTTTACGGAAGCCTGGTTTTCAGGTTATACTGTTATTTTATAGTAGCAAAATACATTTATTTAAATTTGTTTTTAAGTTAATATAACCTGATAATCCGGCTTTCGTGAATAACCCAAATATTTTCAATTTAATTTGAATGAGAAAAAGGCTGAAAGTTGACTGGTCTTAGCCCTTTTTAAGGCAATTGTTATTCAAAAAAAAAAAGGTTAACATAAAAAACTACAAAAACTAAAAATTAATTGGGTTAAGGCTCTATAAATAGCTTAAGGGATGGTTGTTGTGGTTGCCAAACTATTTTAGTAATTTCCAGTTCTTCCAACTTACTACATTAAGCCTTTTCTCCACTCTATTGTTCAAGCATAATGTTCCGTTCTATTATTGTTTATGTTTTTATTTGTTAATTGAAAGTTGTTTAAGTCCTTAATTACTTTGATCTTCTTTTCTAATGTGTTTTACTTTTCACAAATAATTTCTTTATTCTGTTATGGTTAAAGCTGTTTTACTACGTAAAAGAACAAAAAGGCCATGGAGGCCGTTTGGTGATTTGTAAGTAATCGGTCATTTATATTTTATCGTTATTGTTTATTCATGTTTGTTTTTTGTTGAACGTAATTGAATTTGAATTTCAATTATCATTTTGGCGCCGTCTCTTCCGTTATTCATTTTTATTTATTCATAAACATTAGAAAATTAATTAAGGGCAATAATCAAAGGAAAAGTCTGTTGTGCTCTTTAGTTCGATAAAAGGTCATGTTATTTATTTAGGATGGTCATTAGACTGGTCGCATCTTGTATGGGATTTTTTTTTTTTTTAAATTTAAATGTTTGCGCTGCTTTAAATATGAGGTTTGGTGTAAGAAATCAAGTCCTAATTTTTCAGCTCAATCCGACGGTGCCTAGTCGTGCCAAGTGGGGCCCAAAGTTCCCCATATGATAAAAAAAAAAACATCTATTCAATCAGATACTAGATGAAAAGCCGGTCTTAAAGACCGAAAATCGAAAATCTGGCTTCGTTACGATCTTCCGCAGAGAAAATACTTTAAGTATGCCAAATTTCAGATTCCTATGTCATCAGATGGCTTCAGAAAGTTGCGGAAAGAATAGGACATACATGCAAACATCCTTACATACTAAGAAATTATATATTGTATAGATAGATTAACATATGTTCGCGCAACTTAAAAACGCTTTAGCTTATTGAAAAACTAAAAAAACCGAAATTCCGCAATAAAATTTACTTTAAGAAAGTTGAAACTTGTATCTTTATGTTGGCTTTGGTTTTCGGGATACACCGTTATTTCTAAAATTAAGGAGGTTGCACAACATATGTTCGCGTAACTCAAAAACGCTTTAGCTTATTGAAAAACTAAAAAAAACCGAAATTCCGCAATAAAATTTACTTTAAGAAAGGTAAAACGTTTTTCTTATATGCGCAGTCGTTTTAGAAACATAATTTTTTTTTCTGGGAAAAAAAATAAATTTTTTATTAAAATTTCGGAATTTTTGTTTTTAAAAATTCATAAAAAATTGAAAAATGGAGCTATGCTTCTAATTTTATAGAGTCATATAAAAAACAATATTGCAAACAAAACAAGCTATAAATGATTAAAATCTGTTCACAACTTTTGATTTTATGTATTCACAAAAGACGAAAAATTTTAATTAATTTAAGAATTTTATTAAACCGCCATATGTGTATAATTGAAATTCTTAAATTTGGCCCGTGTAGTGCCAAGGATGCCTCAAGACCAACTCCAGTCATACATTTGACCCTTCTTGAGGCATCCAAGGCACTACACGGGCCAAATATAAGAATTTCAATTATACACATATGGCGGTTTAATAAAATTCTTAAATTAATTAAAATTTTTCGTCTTTTGTGAATACATAAAATCAAAAGTTGTGAACAGATTTTAATCATTTATAGCTTGTTTTGTTTGCAATATTGTTTTTTATATGACTCTATAAAATTAGAAGCATAGCTCCATTTTTCAATTTTTTATGAATTTTTAAAAACAAAAATTCCGAAATTTTAATAAAAAATTTATTTTTTTTTCCCAGAAAAAAAAATTATGTTTCTAAAACGACTGCGCATATAAGAAAAACGTGTTACCTTTCTTAAAGTAAATTTTATTGCGGAATTTCGGTTTTTTTTAGTTTTTCAATAAGCTAAAGCGTTTTTGAGTTACGCGAACATATGTTGTGCAACCTCCTTAGTAGTATATTTAGGATGGTCCTACGGCACTTTTTCCATACAAATTTGGGAGCATGGTATAACCCAGCAAACAATCACTTGTTCCATACACATTTGGGAGCATGGTATAACCCAGCAAACAATTTCATGTAAAAACTATCCTCTATATATCCCTATGTATCCCCTTCCTATCTTGGAGGCGATATCGTAGTGAGCATTCGCTATCAAGATTTTATTTTCACCCTACAGTCGGTTGGTTAACTTAATAAGTTCATCGATTTGCAAGCTCCACCACTTTTATTGTCTGTGTATGTTTGTGTGTGCGTAAATGTGACCGTCTGGCAACCCTATGCGGGCTCTTTGTTAGGTGTTCGTAAAGAGTAGGGTGTGTCTGTGTATGTTTGTGTGTGCGTAAATGTGACCGTCTGGCAACCCTATGCGGGCTCTTTGTTAGGTGTTCGTAAAGAGTAGGGTGTGCATGTGTGTAAATGTAACCATCTGGCAACCCTATGCGGGGTCTTTGTCAGATGTTCGTAAAGAGTAGGGTGTGTGTATGTGTGTGTGTAAATGTGACCATCTGGCAACCCTATGCGGGGTCTTTGTTGGATGTTCGTAAAGAGTAGGGTGTGTGTAGATACAACCATGTCGAATGGTCTTTTTTATGTAATATGAAACTTTTTTATTTTTCAAATGAGTTGTACATACGTGACAAATTTAAGTTTCATAAAGTCTCAAAATTCTTGGAAATACAAAGAAATTTGAGTATTAGTTGAGCAGATGTGTAGGTGTTTAGAATTCTTAAAAAAACAAAACAAAAATAACTAAATAAATATTTTATAGAATCAGCTAATTGCTCCTTTTCATAATTATCTTTTTTATGTAATATAAAACCTTTTTATTTTTTTCAAATGAATTCTACATTTATTCGTAATAAATTTATTTTATGTTTGTAATATGATTTCATAAAAAAAGAAACTATCATCCAGTTCATCGATTTCGAACGTTAACGTTCGCATAGAAAATTATATGTAAAACAAAAACAATATTCGAAAATTTGTTTTTGTTTTAAATGTAGTTTTCTATGCGAACGTTGACGTTCGACATCGTTAAACAGGCAGTATGTTTATGAATTAGAAAATAAAACAAATAGTTTGATATATGTATGTATGTATATGTTTACATTTTATTAAAAATACAATTTTTACATTTAGTTAAATTATATACATTATTATTATAATATTCCATGATTTCTTTAGCTTCTTCTATGACAGTTTCTTTTGTTTTCTTAAAGCGGGAGCAGGAACAAGTATCTGGACCACACGTATTATTTTCATATGACCAAGCACAATTATTGTAATGTTCCCCATATCGATTAGTTATTGTATGAAATTTGTTTCTATCCTCCAGATATGATTTAATGTTCATAATTTTATTTTTATGTTTATCAGAAATAACGTTAGAAAATTTTTTTAAAAAAGTATAAATCTCTTTGATAATCATTGTTGAATATGTTACTGTATACCTATATGTAATGTTTGTGAATAATCATTAATATTGATTGCTCTTCTATTTATATAATTTTAACTACGTTCGAAGTGGACTTGTTTCAAAGTCACTATTTCTATCATTAAAGTATATGAAGAGTAATTTCACAATATTATGAAATTTATAAAAATACTTACTTACTTATAATATTAATAAACAAACAAAATAAATAAAAACAAAAGATTTTTAATAGAAAAAATTATATATATTTATTTATTTATTTTATTTCTATTTTACATTAGTTTTTTTATTTCATTTGTAAGTGGTATGTATTCGAACATTTTATCATGTATAATTAAACAATATGCGGCCGTATTAGCTGGAATGTTTGTTAAAGTTTTCATCTCAATGCGAATATCGATTGGTCCAGTTTTGACTGATTCATTTTGATGAGTCACATCTAACACAATTAAAGGAGCATCGGATTTAAATTGTTCTCGTGTTAGTAATGGTTGTGGATGACGTAAATAATAGCTTTGTTGGAACTTCAAATACATTTCGTATAGTAGAGCAAAACGATTTCTATCAAATTTGAGATTTAGATCATCATATGGATAAGTATCAGAATTTAGATAAACTTTTATATCTGACAAATCGCAATGTATAAACTTGTTGTTAGTAGTGTTTCGAAATCCTAAAAGAAGAAAACGAGGTCTTTCATTTTCGTTGGCTAGCTTAACATTCCACAAAACAGTTGTACTTTCTGGTAGCGAAGGATAATAAAAGATATCCCAACTTCGAAATGATATATTTAATGGATGACGATTGTTGATGGTTTGAAATATATACAATTTATATGTATCAGAAAGTTGAACATGCGGTACTTTCCATGTAATATTAAGTATAGTTAACTTTATTCTTTCTGTGGCAACGCTAGATTTGAAAACTTGTTTATCATCTTTGGAACGTAAAAGAATCAATTCATGTTTTGAATTGACTATTATTTTGTTAAAATCTTCAGCAAATCCAAGTAACATCTTTAATGGCACACAAAAGTTAAAATATCCGTTTACAAGTGTCAAATCATTATTATTAGAGGGTGCCCATCCTGCATTTAAGAGGTTATCACTTTCAGATTTATTAAGTGAGGCGTAGTTTTTTATTTCTGTTGCAATACCCAAATGTCGTGTACGATCAATCTCTACACCGTTTAATTCATATCGAATTTCATCAAACAAATGTGCTATACAATTATTTAAGAGCCGTATATTTGAAGAGATTGTTGAATCTTCCTTTGATGCTAACCCTTCAACATATAAGAGACTTTCATGTGGTAATACGTATAAATCCTGATTTTGAATGGCTATACGAATTTCATCATTATTCTTAAACGATTGTAAATATGATGAGTAGCTATGATACTCCTTTTTGATGATTGAATTGTCGAATTTAGGTTTTTGTAAAACATCAATAAAATGATTCATTTTTTTAAATGTTTTAATCGAAATCCCAAGTTTTTTAAAAATTCTTGATTGTTCTCGCTTAGACTAAGTCTTAAAGTTTTTTCAGCTTCTTGCTCCTTTGAACGTAAATGTGTGAATGATGACTCCTTATACAAATCACTTGTATTTTTATTACTATTGTTATTATTGAATATAATCATTCTTTTATACTGGTTTTAAATGTAATCGTATAGATATTTTCTCCTCACGAAAATTTATTAAATTTCCGTCTTGATCGATTACTTTTAAAACTAAAGTGTTTATACTTTTAGTGTTAACGGGTAAATATATAACATTAGCCGGTGTCTCTGTTATTTTATAGCCGGGACTGACAACAAGCGAAAACTGATGAAGGGTATGCGCAGATGTGCTATTTATATAGGATCCGTTAACAATATTACATTCAACTATAATATTGTTTATTTTTGTAATCTCTATAGTTTTATCTGAAAAATGTTCTTGATTCTTTTCCAAAATTTTCTTACTAAAGCCCAATAGGGAACCGATTGATCGCTCCTTGTTAAAATAAATTGTATCGGTTGTACATTTTATAGACGTTTGTAAAGTATTATAATTAGCTTCAATAATAAGATTTCCTCTTGGATTAAGGGTGTTATATTTATCTATAATCAAATCAGCTATATCCGAGAATTCATATGATCCAACTATTTCATAATCACCAATATGAAATCTATTGTTTTCAACATCAACATTTGGTATAGAATGATATGTATCAAGACTAATTAATCCGCAAACGTAATTTCCATCAAGTTGAATGGGGGGAAAATAGTTGGCAACTAGAAGTGAAGTATCACCATTTAATGTTAGCGTTATTGACATCTTAAAGTTCGGTGTATTAATAAATTAAAAATTTTTTAATGCTCTTTATATAGGAGACGAATCGTTTACATTTATCCAAGAGTTATGATCTGATGTAAATCCCAACCATTTAACATATAACATATTTCCTCTTCTTCTTAAAATCTTTTCAACCAAATACGTTTCTGGATATTTAGTTTTCATTAGTTCAAAATCATAAAAACCACCTTTAATATCATGTCCTTTATAATCTTTTAGTATATAAGTGGTAGGACTTGTGGATCTTACAGTTTTAACTTTAAAGATTTCTGTAGTCCAATTCGGTGTATAACCTTTTTCAAACACATGTTTATATTTACTTATTCGAACATTATCACCAACTTTAAACTTCGGTCTTTTAAACACTTTTAAATTGTTGTAGACTGTATCCAATAGTGATTTTTCATTTGATAAATTTACTTGATTTGGTGTCATTTTTATTGTTCTATGATAAGTATTATTATATTTATTAACAAGTTCTTGATAAATGTGTATCCATTTATATGTTCCTTGATAACTAAATTCTTTCCACATTAGTCCCTTTAATGTTCTATTAAATCGTTCAATGATGGAAGCTTTTAAAACGCTATATGTTGAATAGTGATTAATATGATTTAATTGCATCAATCGATGAAATTGATTATTGAAGAATTCTTTACCATCATCTGTTTGTAGGTTTTTCGGTTTTCTATGATTAATATTAAATATATTTTTAAAAGCGTTCAGTACACTTTCACCACTTTTATTTTTTACTGCAACAGCCCAAGCTTTTTTCGAAAATGTATCTATTACGGTTAAAAGATAACGATATCCATTGTTAAATGTTGCATAACTTCCCATTTCTACTAAATCCGCTTGCCATAAATCATCAATTCCTTTTACAACAACTCGCCTTCTTTTAAAATTTTTTCTCGCTTGTCTATGTAGTTCATTAACTATTGTTCTTTTATCTGCATTTAGATTCATATCTTTTATTTTTGTATTATGTCTGAATTAATATATATTTATGGATATTTAGTTATCTTTATCGGAGGACGTTTATCAATATTTTTAAAAAGGTAATCTTCAATATTGTTAAATCTTTCATCTATGCCATCCAATTTTAAAATATATTCTTCTACTTTATTAACTCTTTCATCCACTTTTTTCATATATTCTTTATTTACTTTTAATATTTGTTTCTCAACTGATTGTTCAATAACATTTTCCTCCTTCTTTATATGATTTGGAATGGCAATACTAATAGCTTCTACATCTTTATAGAACTTTTCAATGTTATTAACGATAGCTTGATTAATTTCATTTTTTAAGTCTGATATTTTCTTTTCGAAATCTTTGTTAGCAGTGGTAATGACTTCAACATCTTTATACAGCTTTTCTATGTTATTAACGATAGCATGGTTAATTTTATTTGTTAGCAGTTGTATTTTAGTTTCAACATCTTTAACAGTTTTATCTATTTTATTTGTTAGTAATTCATTTGTTCGTTTTAAATAGGCTTTTGTAACAGCATCCTTAGGTTCGATCGGTGTGGCTAGATTAGTAATTCTTTTTTTATGTATATCAAAAACATGATTGTTTACTTCAACATCAAGCATTTTTAATAGATTTGATCTTAGTTTTGAATCGTTAAATTTATACTTAGGTGTTGAGCTTTCTCCAAATTTATTTATAAAACTCATGTTTTTAATATATTATATTAGCCTCTCTTAGTTCCTCAATAATTGAAATTATCTCGTTTTTATGATTATTATGACCAGCACCTTCCGATGAAAGGAGTAAACGTAATCTGTCGACTAATTCATTAGGATCATCCCAATATATATAGTTTGGTTTACGTTTTTCTACTAATTTTAAGGATAATCCACTACCTTTAGTAAGAATATTACCCTTTGTGTTGAATAATTTTTTTATAATGCGTTCATATTTAAATGCTTTAGTTCCTTTAATTTGTTTATTTGACTGATAGTTACGTCTGTGTACATTTGTATTAATAAGAATATCTTTATATTTTTTTAAATCTATTTTATTATAATGTAAAGGTTTTATGTGGAATAATAGTTCAAATAATCCTGGTGTCAATTTCAATTTTTTATCGCCTATATATAAAGTGTTATCGTTATTAAATTTTAGTTTGTTTGTTCCATATCGCCAATTTCCAGCATGATCTATATTAAATCCATAGATTCTATCAATCATTTCATTATTTATTAACAACATAATATTCTTATAAAGAGGTGATTCATTTAATTTAGAATTACTTAATTTAATTCGTTTCTTATCGGTATTTAATTGTGTTTTACTTTTACGTTTGGAAAATAAATGTGTGATTTTGTTGCGTTTTCTATCACCATCTTCATCGAAATTTGAAAGCAATGAATAATTCTTTCTTTTTAGATTTTTTTGATTTTTATCATTCTTCAATTGTGTTGTGGATGTTGTTGTTTTTGTTTTTAGTGAAATGTGCTTTTTAGTACTGATAGGTTTTGATGATTTCGTTGTTTCTGTTGATTGTAAAATTTTCATATTATTTTTCTTTCTCTTTATATTAGGTAGAGTAGATGTGTTATTGCTAAATGTTCTTATTCTTTTTAAGTTGTTTAGGTATTGGACTTTGTTATCATTATTATCTTCATTGTAATGGTCATCATCATCAATATCCATGTCGTAATTGGATTTATTTTCTTCATTTAACCTCATCAAACTAGATACATTATCAATATCATTATCATAATCCATATTGGAGTTAGATCTATTTTCTTCATTAAAAACAGCAAAACCAGCTTCGTTATTATCAATTTCATCATCATCATAATCCATATAAGAAAGAACATTACTAGAAGCATTATCCTGATTTAAATTAGGTCTATATAGTGATAGAGAAGATGGTGTATATAGTGATTGATATGATGGCGCTCGTACTGTTCCAGAAGATTTATTTGTCTTATCAAGTTTTTTTATTATATGTTTTAAAGGTTTTGTTATAGGTTTAAAGGTATCTTCTAACATATTAACTTTATCTATTTCATTAAGTTTAATATTTTGTAATTTTTCCTTTAATACCGCTCTGGTTTCAACAATATGTTTTAACAATTCATTATTCTTATTCATGATTGCTGAATGCATGTGTTTGTATTTTAAATTATAAACGATCTGCTTTATATCTGCTTTTGATCTGCTTTATATCTGCTTTTGATCTGCTTTATATCTGCTTTATATCTGCTTTTGATCTGCTTTATATCTGCTTTTGATCTGCTTTATATCTGCTTTTGATCTGCTTTATATCTGCTTTATATCTGCTTTTGATCTGCTTTTGATCTGCTTTTGATCTGCTTTATATCTGCTTTTGATCTGCTTTATATCTGCTTTTGATCTGCTTTATATCTGCTTTTGACCTGCTTTATATCTGCTTTTGATCTGCTTTCGATCTGCTTTACATCTGCTTTTGATCTGCTTTCGATCAGCTTTTGATCTGCTTTTGATCTGTTTTATATAAAATCTTACTTATAATTGAATAAAATTATTAAATCCCTTCCTATAACGACCGCCATTAATTGGATCGTCCTTACTGACAACAACAAAACCATAATTATCTTTCCAACATTCCTTACAAATTGTTATAAACTGTTTAAATGACATATCACCGATAACATGATCATTATATATATGCTTTAAATTCATTTCATCTTGTTTAAATATTATAATCATATTTGCATTATCACGTATCAAATGTTTAGGAATTTTTGTATATGTTTGACATAAATAGAAACAATCTATATGTTTATGTCTACCCATACAAAAGTAATCTCTTACAGTGTCTTGTTTACCACAAATAACATCATCGAATATTATTATAGAGTGTGGATTTGCTTTAGCTGGACTTAAAACTTTTTCATTTTCCGAGAATGTAAATAGATTTATATCTTTTATGGGTTTAATAAGTTTTCTTAAATAACAATATTTCGGTTGATATAAGGATTTAGAATATATGTATATGTTTTTGAAACAAAGACCATTAGGACTTTCTATAAGACTAATCATTACATTAGTCTTACCACAGTTTGATGGTCCAACAATTAACGCTCTTATTGTGTTTGGTAATAGTGTGCTATGTACAATTTTAGATTTTTTTTCTTTTTCAACATCAGCATTTCTAATAACAATTTGTTTCGTTTGTTTAACTATTCGCATATTGCTGTGCTCTGCTTTATATCTGCTTCTGATCTGTTTTATATCTGTTTTCGATCTGCTTTATATATGCTTCTGATCTGTTTTATATCTGTTTTCGATCTGTTTAACTATTCACATATTGACGAGTAATAAAATAATTAACTATAAAAGTAATGTTTTACAAAAAAGATAATTATTACAATTTTAAGCGCTGAACATATAAAATGGTTATAAGATATAACAATATACACAACACTAATCAGTTTAAAATTGGACGTGGAGTAGTCAACAACTTAATTAACAAATTACCAATTGAATTACATTTACCTGGATATCAGTTTTGCGGACCGGGTACAAAACTTAAAGAACGATTAGCAAGAGGAGATAAAGGAATAAATTTATTAGATGCTGCTTGCAGAGAGCACGATATTGCATATTCAGAAACTGACGATATAACTAAAAGACATAAAGCTGATCAGATATTAGCTGAAAAGGCTTGGCAACGAGTTAAATCTAAAGAAAGTAATTTAAAAGAAAAAGCTAACGCTTGGTTTGTTACGAACGCTATGAAGGCAAAAGTAAAATTTGGATTAGGTATGAAGAATAATACAGATCGAATATCAAAAAAAGGAAAAGGTGGAAAGAAAAGAGTGTGTAGTAAGAAATTATTCTCTAGCACTGTTAAAAATACTCTAAAACTATTGAGAAAGGAGAAACCTACCAATATAAATGATGCTGTTTTAATTGCACAAAAAGCAGTTCGCTCTGATTTTAAAAGAAAAAAGAAAGCTGATATAAGTATACCAAGAGTTATTCCAGTGCCTAAAGTTGGTGGATTTCTGCCATTGATTCCAGTTTTAACAGCCTTGTCAGCTCTTGGAAGTTTAGCTACAGGTGGATCAGCAATAGCTAAAGCTGTTAATGATATAAAGAATGGAAAAGAACAATTGGCAGAAGCAACACGTCACAATAAATATATGGAATCAATTGCTATGGGAAAAGGTTTATATCTTAAACCATATAAATCTGGTTATGGACTTTATTGTACATCAGCTTCAAAAAACTTTTAAGTAATCTACCCAGTCGAGCGTTAACAGATGTAGATTTAAATAAATATGGAAGAAAACTAAAACATTTTAGAGGTGTTTTTATGCGTAATTCTTTACCTAAAAAAGCCTTAAAGAATGAATGTGGAATTGTTAATCTGGATGATATAAAAGGTCCTGGGACACACTGGGTAGCATATTATAAAAATCACAATTATAAAGAATACTTTGACAGCTTTGGAAACTTGCAACCACCACTTGAAATCAT
Source organism: Pollenia angustigena (assembly GCA_930367215.1). Taxonomy (NCBI): domain Eukaryota; kingdom Metazoa; phylum Arthropoda; class Insecta; order Diptera; family Polleniidae; genus Pollenia; species Pollenia angustigena. The sequence continues at coordinate 215,335,965 of OV884058.1, read as the reverse complement.
CAACTATTTAAAATTGCCCATCGAATATAATTACGAACAAAAACAAAAATTCAATACATTTAATTGTGGCCATTTATGTTTAAAATTTTTATTCAATAAATATGGTTTGAAATAAAAACAACATTTTAACGTTTTCTTTTTTCATAATTTTTTTTATATTACAATTTTTCTAATCATATAAAAACTTAAAATTAATTAAAAATCTATATTTACATTGAGAAGAATGTCATCATCCTCTTCCATAAGTTCATAATAGTTATTTATTCTATAATGACCCCATGCAAAAGTATCAACGCCATTATCTCTAATAAATCTCTTATCATCTAAATAACTTAATGTTAGTTTTCTTATATTTTGAGTATAAATTTGATGTATCTTAGATCTAAATATATACATTGAATTATAATATAATTTTTTATCTAAAAGACATTTTCTAAAGTCATTTATACTTAATTTACTAGTTACACATTGCTTAACGCCCTTAATTCTTTTAATTTCCTTATCTTCTCTATCAATTTTCACTGAGTACATTTTAGCTCTTAACCCAATGAATTCCTTAATAATTTTACCATTACACTCATCCTTCATCATCCCTAAAACTTTTTTATTAAGAAGTGGGATATTGTAGACATTATCTATCGGATATGCAGATGTATCAAAATGAGTATTTATGTCATTTTTAATATCTCTGTATAGATCATCTGTTTTAATGTCGTAAATAAAGGAATCAGTATCCATATAATTGAGTTTAATGTTTTCACGATATTTAGGCTTTATGTAATCATAATGAAAACTGTACATTTTAAATTTGGATATTTCTAATACTGCAAATCCAACATAAATAGGTTTGTTGTATTCAGTTTTAATTCTACTCATTTGGATAGCATGCATATCTTCATGAATTTGAAGTGAACTATGGAAATTGGGTTTAGCTATAAGAGCACGGGCTCCTAAACGTTTACCTCTATTCTCCCATTGACATACTATTTTAATGTCTTTCCTCTTATCAACATTTTCCATAGTTTTCCCGTATACTGCATTATTCAACAATTTAAAAAAATTTTGTTCAAATGAATTTTTTGCTAGTGTTCTGTGATGGTTATTTAAATCAATATATTTTTGTAACCAATTTGATTGGTCAAATTGAAGAATTCTATGTATTTTCTTTAAAACTAAACCATGTTGAATACATTGCTGAAGATTTCGATAATGCATTATGTAATTAGTTTTACAATTTAAATCAGTTATTAGTTTCTTTTGTTTCATGGTTTCAATTTTTTTATTCTCAGCACAAAATGGTAAATCATTATGATAGTCGTGTAATGTAGATGGATATTCTAGATCTACCTCTAATATATATCCTAATGGAGAATCTTCAGCTATATTATTAACGTTGAAATGGTTATAATTTTCAACCCATTTAAAATTTTTATAGGGGAGGTATTGTGACATTGCATAGCCATACAAGTTATTAACATCTAAATATATTACGTAGTTTGATTCTTTGTTAGAATCATAATTACTAATATATTTATTATTAGCAATTGAATGTCGATTAGAACATTGAACAATACCTCCCCTAATGCCCCGAAGGACAAAATTATATATATTAATATCAGTCAACAACTCCAATTCTATTGCAGTTGTTTTCAACATTGCATCCCAGGATAAACCTGGGGTAGTATAATATTGACATGGATCTAAATTATAAATGTTTGCACAAACTTTACGGAAATTTTCAAATATATCGCAAAGTAAAAGAATATCTACTTTTAAATATAAAAGTAGATAATCTTTTAATGTTCTACATTTAAATGTTTTCCATACTTTTTGTGCATGTTCATAATCCTCCACACTACACGACTCATTATTTAATTTATTGAAAAATATTGACCGAGGTGGTAATTGAATTTCTTCAAGACGATTCATCGAATCTAAATAATCATACGGAAAGACACCCTTACGTTTCATTAAATTAAATTCTTCATCATTTGGATAGCTTGATTTTACTACCGTTAAATCACTGTCGGACAAATAACTTGCTAATTTTGCTATACTCGATGGCATAAACCTAAATGAATCGAGAAAACGTAACTCAATTGTATCTTTTTCATTTACAGAAATTCTTTTTGATATAGACACATAAAGCTCCTTATTTAAAGGTATAATATTTATATCGCCTTCAATTGTTGAAAGCTCTCTAACAAACAGGTGGCAATCATATGCCGAAAGATTATGAAAGAATATAGGGATGAAATTTGCAATTTGATATTCTAAATTACATTGATTATGAGCAGCACCCCTATATTGACCAGTTAGATGACAATGGTCAGCTACTTTATCTTCATTAGATAAAGATTTCGTACAAATATAACAAGTCTTGCTTTCATAATGTTGTATCTGTTGCAGGGGTGTTAAGGAATTCATTGGTTTAATAACACTTAGATGACTAGTGTAAATAGCTAAAATGTCGTCAACTAAAGTTTTAAAAAAATGTTGTGGCGCATCAGTTCCAGTATAAATTTTAAAAATATCTAAGTCTGAGTTATACGAACATTTAATAAAATAACTATAAGCAAATGGAATATGCTTTTGTGTTGATTTTACGTTCTTAGAATTTTGAATGTTTACTGTTTCCAGAATACATTCAAAATCAGCGTATACAACAAAAGGCACATCCATTTGCTTTTTAAAATTTTTAAAACTAAGCTTACTTTTATCTATACTAGGCATCCTTGTAACCATTTTATTACATTCCTCTTTATGTTTAATTAACGACGTCTCTGTACGAAAATGGATTAAGCATGTATTGCAGATGTATACTTGATTCTGCCGTTTCGTCAGTTGACTACGTATCAATCTGTAATTAATAGGAAAAAAGAAAATGATTTAAATTAATATAATATATTCATATATAAATAGAATATAAATATTGTGAACCTACTTTGAAATATTTTTGATCCATACGTAATGGAATCTTTCTCCATCCTCTATCAGCATTAAGTTGATGTGTTTGGACTTTTCTTCTTTGGTGAAGTAGTATGGTCCCACTACAACATCATCTTCTAGTCCAAACACATTCACGCTTATTTCAGGATTCATAATCTCGAAATCTTTTATTTGATTAATCGGAAGAGGGAAATTTAAGTTGGTGAAATTTAATTTGATTCCATTATTCAGCAAAATGATGTCATCTTCAATATTATTTATTTTATACGATGAACATCTCTTTGTATAATCAGGATCGACTGGGTATAGTGCTGATATTATAGCCCACTTGAAGCAGTACTCGTCTCTATTTTGTACGTTGACACATGCTTTTTTCTGCATTATTTTTGCTGGCAAAGGAAGGTATTGTGATCCTTTGATACACTTATATTGATTTATGTTCATCTCCAAACGTGTTATTTCAATTAATGCCCAGCCACTATCACGCTCCTGAAATTCGCTCATCTTTTTTATTATAATATTACATTGTTCGTTGAAAACATTTAGGATATCATCTCTTGTTGAAAGCATAGTAAGAATGTTCATTTTAGTCTGATGGGATTTTATATCCACCATGCAAGAATCTTCACCTTCCTTAATCAGCACATATTCACCATACAGTTCCATATTAAATTTTATGTTTCCGTGTTTTTGCATGGTGTCTGTTAATAATTTTATTAATTTCTCTCTTATTTCCGTTAAAAATTTTTCAGGTATTAAATTATTTTTATTGTTGTTTTCAATTAAAAATGTGACAATTCTATTGTTAAAAGATGATTTTATGCATTTAATATCACTATTATTATCTGCTTTTTCAACACAGTTAAATTTATGTGCACTTGACCTTATATGATAATGCCAATTTGTTTTTTTTATATCTTTTTCACAACCTTTACAGTAAATATTTGTTTCTTCATCATTACCGTCACCTTTTGTATTAGAATGTGAGTGTCGGTGCCATTCCTTACGATCCGAAAAATGTAAATTACATGTTTGGCATTTAAACGATGATGATGGTCCATCATGATGCAATCGAACATGTCTTCTTAAATTTCTATTCAAAGTGAATACTTTATCACAAAACTCACAAATAAAACCGCCAGCCATTTCACTTTTTTATTAAAGAACACAATGATTTAACTATCAGAACAAGAATGGTTCTGTGTTCCAGAAGTAGACATATTTATATCATAAATTGTTAATTAGGGGAGTAATTAGTAAGGGGCAAGTTTCACATAAGTTCATATAATCAAAAACCGCAACATCAGCGGTTTCTTTGTTTTTCCAAGAATTATAAACATCTGCACATGCATGACTCCTATTTCATTGTCTTTTCCAAGAATTTTGAGACTACAGTCCTAATCAAAAACCGCATCAAGAGCGGTTTCTTTGTTTTTCTAAGAATTCTAAACAGCTGCACTTGCATGACTCATATTTAATTGTTTTTTCCAAGAATTTTGAGATGAGGACTCATTCAAAAAAAAAACTTTATGAAATTTAAATTTGTCACGTACATATTTAGAATTCATTCGAAAAATTAAAAGGTTTCATATTATATGAAAAGCAGCAATCAGCAGAATCTTTAAAATATTTATTTTGTTATTTTTATTTTTTTTTTATTTTAAAGTTTTGCATTACAGTAGAATCTCGATAATTCTTAATCGCAAGGGACCGGTCATTTCTTACGAATTATCGGGAATTATGATTTTTCGGGGGGTAATTTATCGGGATTTGACTGTATTTTATTTAATATAATCAAAAACTGCAGCATCAGCGGTTTCTTTGTTTTTTTCCAAGAATTTTAAACAGCTGCACATTCATGTCTCATATTTCATTATTTTTCCAAGAATTCGAAAAACCTGCACATGCATGTCTCATATTTCATTATTTTTCCAAGAATTCGAAAAACCTGCACATGCATGTCTCATATGTCTTTGTTTTTCGAAGAATTCTAAACAGCTGCACATTCTTGTCTCATATTTAATTATTTTTCCAAGAATTCTAAACAGCTGCACATTCATGTTTCATATTTCATTATTTTTCCAAGAATTCTAAACAGCTGCACATTCATGTCTCATATTTCATTGTTTTTCCAAGAATTCGAAAAAACCTGCACATGCATGTCGCATATTTCTTTGTTTTTCCAAGAATTCTATGTTTATATAAACAAGAACCACAACTATTTAATGAAAAAAAGAATTATACCATTACATCTATTATTTTCTAAAATCCCTTCACCTATAAAATTATAGTATAAATATCTGATACAAAAACACAGTTTCATCAGTAGTATTTGAAAAATTGTTAATTAAATAAGTAAACTTTTTCCTCTAACCAACTAAAAAAAGTTTAGAAAATGAATAAAACATTGAATTATCTAAACAATATCATCAAAAAGTATTTAAAGGAAATAATGCCGTTAAAGCAACTCCCCATAAACAAGAAAATTAAAATTTTAAAATGTTTAAAAAAATCTACAAAGTTTGGTCCGAAAACAATGTTAGAGTTGGAAACTCATATAATATTCCTACCGGAGAAATACACAAACCTACCAGCGGAAGTTATGGACGATTTATCATCTGGAAATTTTTATTTAAAAAAAGTTGTGGATGGAGCTTATTATAAATTCATATTTGAAAATAAATAAATAAAAACTATAAATAGAATATGTTTTATTTATCTTTAAATTAGTTTTATAAGGGGTGACAATGGAACAACAATATAAATTTATAGTTGTTGATGTGCAAGGATTTTTCATCAATAATGAATTTCATGCTAAAGAAGTCTGTGTTTCAATCAGTGATATCGAAAAACAAACTTTTCACATTGAATCAATAATAAAATATTCTGAATTAAGTAATAAGGATAGATTTACAAATAAATGGTTATATAATCACTTGCATGGACTACACTGGGATACTGGAGAGTCTACACTGAAAGAGTTAATAGAATATTTAATATTAACTATAAAAAAAAGAAAAAAAGAAGAAGAACACCCTGTTTTATATGTTAAAGGATTTGAAAAAGTTAGATGGTTAAAGGAGCTACTTGGAGGAGAAATCGACATATATATAATTAATTTAGATTATTTGAATTGTTCAAATATCAAGACTTTATATAAAAATAATCCTAATATTAATATTTGTAAGAAACATACTAATTTTAATCAAATATGTGCTGAAAAGAATGTAATTTTATTAAGAAATTATGTGAATTTATATTTAAAATAAAGAAAAACCTAATTAATTAATAAAACATTTGAAGTTGATCATTTTATTTTTAGTTGATTTTAAGTCTTTAAACGGAGTACATCTCTAGTACGATTTAACTCAAAAATGATATCATCAGCTGAATTGGAAGAATTATTGACAAAACATAGTTACCAGATTGATAAGGAACATATGGATTTATTTATGAAACTTATAGATGAATTAAGAATTTATAATTATGTAAATAGTCCATTTATATGTATAAATAATATCATACATAGATATTATTGTGAAAATGTTTATTCACAAACCTTTAACATTTGTCGATGTCAAACACTTTATAAACAACATTTGTTAACACTTAAGCTTTTTAATCTTTATAAACGTATTTTTAATTTTGAATCTGTAAAATCTGAAAAAATTCCTAATAAAATTTAAAATAAAATAACACAACATAACATAATATTGTTTTTATTTATAGGTTTCATATTACATAAACAAGACAATTATGAAAAGGAACAATCATCAGACTTTATAAAATATTTATTAAGTTATTTTTCTGAGTTTTTTAAGAATTCTAAACACCTACTTGTATTTTTAATAAAATGTAAACAAATACATATACATACATACATATATCAAACTATTTGTTTTATTTTCTAATTCATAAACATAGTTTCTTTTTTTATGAAATCATATTACAAACATAAAATAAATTTATTACGAATAAATGTAGAATTCATTTGAAAAAAATAAAAAGGTTTTATATAACATAAAAAAGATAATTATGAAAAGGAGCAATTAGCTGATTCTATAAAATATTTATTTAGTTATTTTTGTTTTGTTTTTTTAAGAATTCTAAACACCTACACATCTGCTCAACTAATACTCAAATTTCTTTGTATTTCCAAGAATTTTGAGACTTTATGAAACTTAAATTTGTCACGTATGTACAACTCATTTGAAAAATAAAAAAGTTTCATATTACATAAAAAAGACCATTCGACATGGTTGTATCTACACACACCCTACTCTTTACGAACATCCAACAAAGACCCCGCATAGGGTTGCCAGATGGTCACATTTACACACACACATACACACACCCTACTCTTTACGAACATCTGACAAAGACCCCGCATAGGGTGGCCAGATGGTTACATTTACACACATGCACACCCTACTCTTTACGAACACCTAACAAAGAGCCCGCATAGGGTTGCCAGACGGTCACATTTACGCACACACAAACATACACAGACACACCCTACTCTTTACGAACACCTAACAAAGAGCCCGCATAGGGTTGCCAGACGGTCACATTTACGCACACACAAACATACACAGACAATAAAAGTGGTGGAGCTTGCAAATCGATGAACTTATTAAGTTAACCAACCGACTGTAGGGTGAAAATAAAATCTTGATAGCGAATGCTCACTACGATATCGCCTCCAAGATAGGAAGGGGATACATAGGGATATATAGAGGATAGTTTTTACATGAAATTGTTTGCTGGGTTATACCATGCTCCCAAATGTGTATGGAACAAGTGATTGTTTGCTGGGTTATACCATGCTCCCAAATTTGTATGGAAAAAGTGCCGTAGGACCATCCTAAATATACTACTCTCCTTAATTTTCGAAATAACAGTATATCTCGAAAACCAAAGCCAATATGAAGAAAAAAGTTTTAACTTTCTTAAAGTGAATTTTATTGCGGAATTTCGGTTTTTTTTTGTTTTTCAATAAACTAAAGCGTTTTTGAGTTACGCGAACATATGTTGTGCAACATCCTTAATTTTTGAAATAACGGTATATCTCGAAAACCAGAGCCAATATGAAGAAAAAAGTTTTAACTTTCTTAAAGTAAATGTTATTGCCGAGCTTCGATTTTTTTAGTTTTTCAATAAGCTAAAGCGTTTTTGAGTTGCGCGAACATATGTTGTGCAACATCCTTAATTTTTGAAATAACGGTATATCTCGAAAACTAAAGCTAACCTAAAAAAACGGCTAGCACCACTGAATTCAGCGACCCCGAATTAGTTAAAATTAGTTAAAAATCTTTCGTTCGTATCATACTAAAATATTAAACTGCAAATACTTTAATCTATCTATACAATATATAATTTCTTAGTATGTAAGGATGTTTGCATGTATGTCCTATTCTTTCCGCAACTTTCTGAAGCCATCTGATGACATAGGAAGCTGAAATTTGGCATACTTAAAGTATTTTCTCTGCGGAAGATCGTAACGAAGCCAGATTTTCGATTTTCGGTCTTTAAGACCGGCTTTTCATCTAGTATCTGATTGAATAGATGTTTTTTTTATCATATGGGGAACTTTGGGCCCCACTTGGTACGACTAGGCACCGTCGGATTGAGCTGAAAAATTAGGACTTGATTTCTTACACCAAACCTCATATTTTAAGCAGCGCAAACATGTAAATTTAAAAAAAAAAAAAATTGCGACCAGTCTAATGGTCATTAATTTTAAGCAATGAGGCATATTAGCACCAACAACTAGTGGCAACTGGAAAATTATTTTAGAATCTACATTAAAGTTTCTACGCGGGAAAGAATTCCCGGGAATCCCGGGACATTTTTTCAAAATTAAGCCCGGGAAATTTATTCCGGGAATTTTCGGGAATTTCAAATTATATTTCTGGAAATTTTAATTTGTATTACTAAAAACTACCTACAAATTGAACTACTTTTCCTACACCAATAAATCAACGGTCTTTTTAATTGCTGATGAAATGTCTTAAAAGCTTCTTAAGTAGAAAATAAAAATGTAAACGATATACCATCACCAACACCATCTACAAATTCTTAAAAATAAATGTAAAGAACATACAAAAGCCTGAAAAAATCTTAAAAAAAGAATTTGACGTCTAAGAAGTCATGGGTAACAGGCCAACAAATTTATAATCTTTGTATGATGCGCTTCTTACTATAAAACCAACGTCTGTAGAAAGAGAGAGCACGTTTTCGGTGGCAGGCAATAAACATATCTACAAGGATTAGAAATAGAATCTCTGATGAATTTTTAAATACTTTAATAATAGTAAAAAATGTTTCTTAAAAGAAAATTAATATTACCAAGTTGCTTCTAAATATTAATAAGTTTTTATAATTCGTGATCTCAAATTTTTTGGTTTTGTTTTGGTTTTCTATGGAATTAATAATGCTAATTTTTTTCGACTGTTGTATATGTCTCTGAACTTTTGTCTTGAACTCATTTAATAAAATCATTGTGTTGTTCAAAAAATCCCGGGATTCCCGGGAATAAGATTTTTTTGTTTCTTTTCCCGGGAATAAAAAAAGATCGGGAAATTAGAAACCCTAATCTACATACAAAAAGTCAATTAAAAAAAATTGATTTTATTTAGCGGTTCTATGCGAAATACTTTATTTCAGGAAGTTCGGACAATTTTATAACAAGAGCTTGTATTAACTAATACCTAATTTAGACTTTGCCCCATGTCTATGAAAAGTTTAACTTAAATAAAAATTTTCGTTTGGAAATTTATATTGAAAACAAAATCAAATTTAAGTTTTTTGTTGTTTTTTTAATATAAATTCCATAAATTTCTGAGTGAAAGTTGTTGGTAAACGGTTCGGTAAAAACAACTTTAATATTTTGTAAAATAAATTTTTGCTTAAAATTGGCGGTAAAAAGGATTTTTGCCACAAAGAATTTTTTTAGAGAAAATTTTTGGTTTACGGAATTTTAAACGAATAAAAATTTTGTAAAAATTTCTACGATAACAAATTTAACTAAATATTTGGGCGGCATGAAATAACCCCCCAAAATATAACCCCCCAAAAGTTTGTACAGAGAACAAAAAAAAAACATTTTTGGGGGGGTTATATTTTGGGGGGTTATTTCATGCCGCCCAAATATTTAGTTAAATTTGTTATCGTAGAAATTTTGACAAAATTTTTATTCGTTTAAAATTCCGTAAACCAAAAATTTTCTCTAATAAAATTCATTTTGTTTGGGGTGTTATTTTATTATTATTTTATTATATTATTTCATATGAAATTATCCCCCAAAAAATCATTATAAAATAAGTAAGAAAGTATAGTCGGTCAAGCCCGACCATATGATACCCTACACCACAGAATTTAAAAACACATCATGCTTATGTGTCCATGTAAATATGGATTTATTTATCTATGTTTATAAACTTCATGAAAATTGGTTTAAAAGTTTGTGAGAGTCAGAAATTGCCCCCTGCCTCCCCTTGTGGTCCTATTTTTTAAAAACTGTATAGCTAATGTGTCCATATAGAAATGGTTCTATCTATGTTTCAAATTTCATTAAAAACGGTTTGATAGTTTCTGAGAGGAAGAAATTTTCCCCTATCTTCCCTCGTGGTCCTACGATTCGGCTCATTTTCAATAGGCGTGGTCCTTGTACTAATTAGAACCACCTGTACTTCGCGCACAAGGTTACATGGACAGCCAGCCAGCCGGACGGACATCGTTTGTTCGACTCAGAAAGTGATTCTGAGTAGATCGGTATACTTTAAGGTGGGTCTAGGACCGGACGGACATCGTTAGTTCGACTCAGAAAGTGATTCTGAGGCGATTGGTATACTTCAAGGTGAGTCTAGGACCACTATTTTAAGGCGTTACACACATCAGCACAAATGCATAATACCCTCACCACTATTGTGGTGTGGGTATAATAAAGCCCCAATATATGTTTTGGGGGACTATTTAATTTTCAAATTTATAATACTTTGGTATACAGAACACCGGCTTCGCTAAATAAAGCTGCCCTGCATAACCGGCCTTCATAGCCGTGTCGGGTCGGTTTTACACCACAATAGTAGAGAGGGTATTATGCATTTGTGCTGATGTGTGTAACGCCTTAAAATAGTGGTCCTAGACTCACCTTGAAGTATACCAATCGCCTCAGAATCACTTTCTGAGTCGAACTAACGATGTCCGTCCGGCTGGCTGGCTGTCCATGTAACCTTGTGCGCAAAGCACAGGTCGCAATTTTGGAAATAATTTGATAAAAGTGGGGTCATAGGTTCTTATTGGCACAAGGACCAAGCCTATTGAAAATGGGCCGAATCGTAGGACCACGAGGGAAGATAGGGCGAAATTTCTTCCGCTCGGAAACTATCAAACCGATTTTAATGAAATTTAAAACATAGATAGAACCCTATCTATATGGACACAAAAGGTATGCATTTTTTTTAAAAATATAGGACCACGTGGGGATAATAGGGGGGGACACTTTCTGCCTCCCAAACCGATTTTAATGAAATTTAAAACATAGATAGATCCATATCTATATGGACACATAAGCAATACAGTTTTTCAAAAATAGGACCACAAGGGGTGGTAGGGGGCAATTTCTGCCTCTCACAAACTTTCAACCCGATTTTCATGAAGTTTATAAATATAGATAAATCCATATTTATATGGACACATAAGCATGGTGTGTTTTTATATACTGTGGTGTAGGGTATCATATGGTCGGGCTTGACCGACTATACTTTTTAACTTGTTTTATACTATAGAGGAGAAAGTCTTGGCGATATGCAGTGAAGCTTTAGTTAGAGAAGCCGGTGTTTGTTATACCATAGAGGAAAAGCCATTGCGCCTGGCCGAAGGCCGTCTATGCAGAAAAGTCTAAGTTGGCGAAGCTTGTGTTTGGTATATCATACACTGAATCGTTAGATCAATGAAACCTGTTTCATTAAAAGGATTTAATGAAACATTACATAATATCTATGAATATTATTCATTGGATGAATACTTTCAATAAAGTAAAAAAAATTTTTTTTTTTTTAATTTATTTTTTTATTTTTTCTTATTTTATTTTTTTTTTTTTTTTGTTTCTGTCTCTGGCGGGAATCGATCGCGCAACCTCTGTGCTGATAGACTAGCTAACTACCAGTTAGTCTACCCGGGCAGTGTAGTTTTTGGATAAAAAAACTATGTTTTTTACTCAATTCAGAGCGTAAATATGAGATTAAATTGTACATAATAACAACGTTGATTGACTGAAAGTTTTTGTTTCATTACTAAAATGACATTTTTATTGTCATAATGAAAATTTAAATTTATTAAGGCAATTTATTTCATTTAAGTTTGGGGCGTTATTTCATGTCGCTGGGGGCTAATTTTATTTTCAAAATTGGGGCATATGAAATAAGGCCCCACGCTTCGGGTGGTTATTTCATTATTTTTCTGGGGGGTTATATTTTGGGGAGTTATTTCATGCCGCCGAATATTGGTGGTCAAACTAAATTTTTAGTAAAAATTTTACGGTAAAATGATATTTTCAGAACATTTTTTTTTTTTTTTTTTTTTGCAAACAACTTTTAACGCAAATTGTTTGACTAGTCTGGGTTCACACCACTATTGCCAGAAATTTTTTCCAATAAATCTAAAAAATTGGACTAAAAAATCTGGAAAAAAAAATTTTTAAATCTGCAAAAAATCTGGGAGCTTAAAAAAATTATTTTGGGGTTGATTTTGTTTTTATTTTTGGATTCATGCAACAATCGAAAGCTAAAGCCGATATTTAAATTCTTCTTGATACATTAATATTAAAAGTTAATATGTTAAGAAATAAAATTTATATAAACAAAATAAAAAATTATAAAAATGTATATTCAAATACATTTGGGGGATTCACAAGGTATTCATAAAGTTGTAAAGTCATATGTCTTGAAATTATTACAGGAAATATATATGACTGCTGTGGGCAACCGCTTATAATTTAGATTTCTACTGTACAGTTATGACGAATCAATGAACAAGGCATTAACATTTTTATTTTGTTTGAAACACAAAAATATTTTTTTCAAATAATTGTAAAATTTTATTAAGGACATTATGTCGATATGACTTGATAGCACACCTTGTGAATCCCCCAATTGTGCATACATAGTATCATATCATCGTAGATAATAAAAGTTATTTCATAAATTTATTAATTGTAAATTTTAGAAGTTATTGTCCTAAAATTTCATTTTGTATTAATTAATACTTTTATAATAATTAATAATTTGATTTACTTAATTTAAGAAAGTCTTTAGTGTACAAAATTCCTTCAAGCGATTCTTAATCTAAACGATTTTTGTGCTTTGCTTTATTTATGTATACATACTTTCTTAATATTCGTTCCACATTAGCTGATGAATGTTGCAAAAAAAAATTTTTTTTAATAAAAAGGCACAATTCTCAGAATAATGTTCTTGAGTCAAAACTTTTAGTTTTACATTTATTTTTCCGAAAGTGTAATAAATTGTTTTTTTTTTTTATTTTATTTATAAAATATTGAAAACCAAGAATCAATTGTTTGCGTATCTTCTTCGGATATTAAATTTGGAAACTGTTTATAAAACTTCAAATATTGAGTTCAACTCACCATTAACTAAAATATTTGGATTTATTCCTTTTAAAGATTTTAATTGAACTCCTAACTCCAATCTTTTAAAAAGTTGATCACAAAGTTTAATATAAAAGTCTTTACAATTTTTTACAATTTCTTCAATATTAAAAGATCTGCAATTTGACAGCAAAAATCTGCAAATCTCACTTCGTCATATTTGCAATGAAAAACCAGCAAAATGCAGAGAAATCAGCACTTCTGGCCAGGGCTGTCAGATATGGCGATTTCTCGCCAAACGTGGCGATTTTGAAACGTGTTTGGCGATGGGATTTCCCATTTTGCGACTGGCGACTTTTATGGCGATTTCTGATATAACTGGCGATTAACTTGGCTATTTTTGCCATTTATATTATTTCGGCGATTTTGTTAAACAACTTGTCATTTTTTCTTATCATTACTAAAAAACATATTAAGTGAATTTTATATTCAGTCACTATTTAATTCTAATAGTATGTATGTAATTCTAATAGTATGTAGGTCAAAACTCCAGTAATGAAATCGGTGAGGCTGAAGTGTACGATCTTATAGACTTGTGTAGTTAATTTAAGTTTTTAACTGAATACATTATGATCTCCATTTTATGCTATTTAAAAAAAAAAAACAATTGCAGAAACAAAATTTACTTCGGCGACTTTTTTGTATTTTTTCTCAGTTTTTTGCGATTTTTGACTGAAAAATTATACTAGCGTTTTTTCTATGCAAAATTTAATTTAAAAAAAAGAAAATTTTACAAAAACTGAACAAAATCGACGTTTGGCGATTTCTGACATCCGGTTTGGCGATGGAGCTCAAAAAATCTGACAACCCTGCTTCTGGCAACAGTGGTTCACACAATGATAATTTTGTTTCAGAAAGTCTAAGTTTATGTGTGAGAGTCCCCTCTCAAAAAGCCTGTTCTCTTCCTCTCTTAACTAAAGGGTGTTTTTTATAGAGTGACACAAGTTTAAAACATAATAAAACAAGGAAATATGTACTTGTTTTTAATATCAATGAAACGGTCTTTATTAGAAAGAAAATTTTATGAGATTAATGTTTCAATATGATTTCTACCATGTGGCCGTAACAGGCAAAATCTGGAACACCAATTTTCAATAACTTTTCGCTGCAATTGGGGCCGAATTTCGGCGATAACTCTTCGAATGTTGATTTCCAGATGTTCAATTGTTTGTGGGTTATCGACATAGACAAGTGACTAAACTTTACCCCAAAGAAAATAATCCAATGGGGTTAAATCACACGATCTTGGTAGCCAATTAATTGGACCATTCAATTATTTTTTCATCAAAGTTTCTTTGAGTAAATCGATTGTAGCGCCCGCTGTGTGGCATGCGCCGCCGAACACTGGGGATTTCGCGCAAAAAAGTCAAATTGTCAACATACTCTTCATACAATATGCAGTGATATGTTGAAATTTTAGACTAAATGGTACAATCAAATCAAAACGAAATACAGTGCTGTCTGGGTAGAGTGAACTAATTTTTGCAGAGCGATTTCACTATACCCAGGTTGTTCACTAAATCAAGGTTGATTTTTTTTTATTTAAAAAACTTATTTACTTATTTTAAATGCATTAATAGGTTATAAATTGTTCAAAGCTTTTTCCATGCGTGGAAACTCTCCTTTTTAAAGCGTCTTTCTTCTTTGGGTTCCAAATGTATAGTTACCAATAAGCTTTATTACTCCGATTTTCTTTTTATTTATGCCAGCAATTTTTTTTGCAACGCCATAACGCTGTGCTAAAGAAGTAACACGAGCACCTTTTTCAATTTCTTTTATAATGTCGCTTTTTCGAATCCATTTGTATATAACAATTTTATAACACCAATTTTTCAGAAATTAACTTTGAGACACGACCTTAATTGAACATGCGCGCACGCTTACATAAATAAACACTTCATAGAATACGTATTTGTGAGAGTAACTTGTTAACTTACTCTAAAAGAATCGTTACTTTACCGTTATTTTATGTTCTCTTTAATTTTTATGCTCGTTTTCATTGTTTTTCTCCTAAGCCAAACCTAAAAACTCACTATAAAGTATGTTCACTCTATAGAGGTTCATGAGTGTTCACTCTACAGAGTAGTCAATGTTATCATTCTGGTGTTCACTCTAACGAGGTATTCATAGCATCGGGGGTTCACTCTACCCAGACAGCACTGTACTCCGATCTGACTGCCAGTTTTTTTTTTATATCCGTTTCAAACTCAGAACTTGTATGTTTTACCGAACCAACTTAATTTAAACCTAAGAATTTAAAAACGAATATTATTTTATTATGTGAGCTAACCTTTTGCTTTCTATTTTTTATTTAAAGTAGGATATTTCAGTATACTAAAATTTAAAAAAAAATCTGCAGAGACTTAAGTTTTTTTTTTGGACCTGCAATTTTCCACAGTTGGAAATCACTACTAATACATTGTCTTATATCTGTTTTAACATTTTTAATCAATTTCAAGTGCCACCAGGTGCCACCTCTCAATTGGTTGCATTACAACACAGTACAACATTTTTCAGCTGATTGATTCGGGACTCAATTCTGATGAGGCTCTTTTGTTTAACACAACTCGAGAACCACTAGTCGGATTTTGCTGAAACAAATTTAGAAAAATCAAGAATTACAATTACTTTCATTATATAACATTTTGCTACATAAGCAACAGTTTCGCAGTTATAAATAAATGTATGAAGAAAAAAAATATTTTTTGCCCAAAAAATTTAAATTTTTTATTTTTAATTCATAAAAAATCCAAAACAGTAAAAAAAAGTTTTAAGTTTCACGTAAAGTCGCATAACCTATGAAAAAATGAGACATAATTCATGAAAATCGATGAACGCGTTTCGCTTTTATTCACAATTAAGTGAAGGTATTACCTGTATGATTTTTTTTACAGAAATTCCACCCATATCTATTAGTGCTTATAAAGGGTGGTTAAATTTCAAGGGCCGATGTTGATTTTGAATAAAACACAAACTATTTAGGAAATTATTGTAATTTTATTTTATTATGATATATTGGTATTACTCAATTATGAATGGAACAAATTATCGGCTAAATGGGCGCCGCGACCACGGCGGCACACCTCCATCCGATGGTCCAAATTTTCGATGACCCTAAGGCATAATGGAGGTTCTATGCCGTTAATGTGCCGAATTATCTCATCCTTTAGCTCTTGAATTGTTGCTGGCTTATCGACGTACACCTTTTCTTTCAAATAACCCCAAAGAAAAAAGTCCAACGGTGTCAAATCACATGATCTTGGCGGCCAATTGACATCGCCATTACGTGAGATAACACGGCCATTGAATTTGTTGCGCAAAAGAGCCATTGTTTCGTTAGCTGTGTGGCAAGTGGCACCGTCCTGCTGAAACCACATATCGTCCACATCCATATCTTCCAATTCGGGCCATAAAAAGTTCGTTATCATCTCACGATAGCGAACACCATTCACAGTAACTGCCTGACCGGCCTCATTTTGGAAAAAATACGGCCCGATGATGCCGCCAGCCCATAAACCGCACCAAACAGTCACTCTTTGTGGGTGCATTGGTTTTTCGACAATCACTCTTGGATTCTCATTCGCCCAAATGCGGCAATTCTGTTTATTGACGAATCCACTGAGGTGAAAATGTGCCTTATCACTGAAGAGGATTTTCTTCGAAAATTGATCATCCACTGTTGCCATTTCTTGCCACCATTCTGCCCATTCACGACGTTTGGAATGGTCAAGAGGCTTTAGTTCTTGAGCCAATTGCACCTTGTAAGCGTGTAAATGCAAGTCTTTATGCATAATGTTCATCAACGACGAGCGTGAGAGGTGCAATTGTTGGGCACGACGACGAGTTGAGGTGGACGGCTCTTCAGCCACACTATCGCGAACAGCAGCAATATTTCCTGCAGTACGAGCTGTACGAGCATGCACTGGTGTTCTCACATCTTCTACAGACCCGGTTTGCTCGAATTTTTCCACGATTTTTGCGATTGTACGCACATTTGGACGATCAAATTGACCAAAAAAATCACGAAGTGCACGATATGCATTTTGATTTGAACGCCCATTTTCATAATAAGTCTGGATAACTTTAACACGTTGTTGTGTATCTCTCCATGGTTCAAATTGAATAAGTCTGAAATAGAGAAATGTCAAATAAAATTCGGAAAAAAACTTGGCGTTTAGGTGTGGTTCACATTCAACATCGGCCCTTACATTTTAACCACCCTTTATTTGGAGCGTACCTGTCGGTAAAATATTGATCGATTTTTGTCATTCAAAAAGTGCTGACGAACGCGAAAAGTACAACCAATTTTTCTGCTGGATCAGACTGCTAAAAGAGTTGAAAGCGGAAATCTAACAATGTACTATAAATGGGGATGTGATACGAGAAGAAAAGAGAAGAGTCGATGAGGAGATATCTCAACTAAAAGAATTTGAGTAAACAGTAAATAATCGTAACTTTAAAGTAAAACATTTATTATATTTTACAATGATTGACGGCAAGACAGCACAATCAGTAACAGAGACACCAGCAGCATCTTCTTGTTTTATTTGTGGAGCAACAACATCCAAGATGAATAAAATCGAAGAAGTTCAAGCTATGCCCGTAAATGAACAAGCACTGCAATTTGGTATGTCACCACTTCATGCGCGTATTAAGCTGATGGAGTGTCTTTTGCATGTAGCTTACAATCTTGAATTTAAACGTGGAAGAGTCGACTCAAATACTCGTCCGATAAAAGAAGCCCGAAAATGTTTGATAAAGCGTGAAATTAAAGAGAAAATTGGAATACAGGTTGATACTGTTAAGCAAGGCTCTGGTACGACAAATTCAGGAAATACGTCACGAAGATTCTTTGCTAATCCTGCTTTGATTTCCGAAATCACGGGTCTAGATGAAGACATAATCAAGAGGTTTTCAACAATTCTCGAAGCTATAGCCATTACCGAGGCATTTGATCCGCAAAAATTTGGTGATTTTTGTCTGGAGACGGCAAAAAACACTCCACAAAATTCTGATTCATGGAAAATATATAATTGAAAAGTGTATTTTTCCTGTAGGCTTATTATCTGAAGAGGTTCAGGAAAGTCGTAACAAAGACTATAAAAAATATCGCGACACTCCAGAAAATGCAGTCGAATTGCCACGAACGAAGATATTATGCACCGAATGATGGTAACATCAGATCCCATGATCTCACACTTGACTCCTTCATTTAGCCAGAAAAAGCATAGTGATATAAGCGAAGAAGTTAAGGCTCTTTTAGAATAATAAATTAAAAAGTTGTAGCTGGGAGCTAATTTATGTTTTTATTATTTTATTATTTTATGAGTTTTTGATTATAGTCTGGCTCTGAAGAGACACTTAGGTCAGCTTCGGTTCCTAGACTTATCCAACGTCCACAAGGGCCTTTAGTCCACAAGGGTTAGTTGGGGTTTTTAATATTTATATTTTATGTAAGTTTTAAAGAAAAGCCGAGGAGGTCTTTACTGCTCGAAAGCTAAATTCAGAGTGATTTTTATTTAACAAAATTCTTATATCTAAGTTTAATAAGAACAAAGCATAAAACAAAATAAGCGATTAGACAAACTACAATTGACTTTCAAACTATAATCATATGTCACTCACAACACAGGGTTGTATTTAAACAAAAGTAAATGTCTTTTATTACAGACCGTTAAATTCAAATTAACTAGGTAAATTCAAAATAAGTAAATACATAAAATCATAGTAAGTCAATATTGTATTGTAATTCGAATAAGTGTAAATTAGTATATAATAATTAAATACATTAATATAGCGGCGCTACAATCTCCCCCTCTGTTGCATACAATCGTCCCGATTATGTAACAGCATTATACGCCTTAGCATCCTTCAGGGTTACATTGGAATGTTGGTTTAACAAACGTGTTGATCTCCTTTGTTGTAATGATGATTGTTGCTCTGCATCTTCATTGTTATGTTGATCACATTCATTGTTGTTGTTGTTGTTGTTGGAAGCGCGTTGGTTGGAACATGAGGGCTTTTCATCAGTTCTGGGACGTCCTCGTTTTCGTATTGGGTATATCGGCTTTGTTGTGAAACCCTCATATGGAGTTAGTTCGGATACGTGGTGTGTAGCTAATGGTACATTTAAGTCTTCCTCACTTGCTATTGTAAAACAAGATGTTCCCTTTTTGGCTATTACAACGTATGGCCCATCTCGGCGTGGTGTAAACTTGGATGTTAGGCCTTGGCTCGCTTTGCTTAGAATATGTGTGGCCACTAGGACTCTGTCACCAATATCAATTTTTGTTTGCGGTCTTCTCTTTCGATCTAAGCTGCTTTTATTTTTATCTTGCATTTGCTCTTGTGCTTCGTTTGCTATCTCTAACGTGTTTGCCAGTCGTAACAAATGGGGAGTTATTTGTGGGATGAAGTTTTCAGCGTTCACAATTGCCTTAAAATCATAGTGTACTTCTGTTGGTGTCCTTAACTCTCTTCCAAATGTGAGGTAAGCTGCGGAATAACCAGTGCTATTGCCCTTCGCTGTGTTCATTGCAAAACGTATCGATGGAAGCATTAAATTCCATTGTTTGTGTTCCTTTTTCACACAAATTGACAATTGAGTTTTTAAATCTCTATTTTTCCTTTCAACAGGATTTGCTTCTGGATGATAAATGGGAGTGAAGGTTTGTTTTATATTTAAACAAAATGTTAATTTCTGCATCAATGATGATATAAACTGCGTTCCGTTGTCAGTATGGATTCTCCGCGGAACTCCATATCTTAATATAACTTCGTTTAATAACGTAAGGGCACAATTTTCTGCCGAACCTTCTTTAAGTGCGAACAATTCTACCCAGCGACTACAAATGTCTTCTACAATTAAAATCCACTGGTGACCATCTTTGGTTTTTGGCAAGGGCCCAAATAAATCAACAGCAATTGTCTCAAAACGTTTATTACTGCTTACAGTTTGTAATAATCCCATGGGCTTCATGTTGGCTGGTTTATATTTTTTACAATCATCACATGACTTTACGTGCTTTTCGATGTCACCTGTTATGCCAGGCCAGTAGAACAATTTTGTGATACGAGCAATCGTTTTGTCAATACCATAGTGACCAGCTTTTTCATCGTTATGATATTTAAGCAATATCTCCCTACGAAGCGATTTTGGTATGACCACTTGACCATTTTCTGAGTCTTGTTCTGAACAATATCTGTAGAGAATGCCATCGACCATCATATATCCTCGACTGGTATGCCGAGTTGTGTTTTCATCATTATTGTCGAATGAGGTTACAATTTTCCTTATTTCCTCATCTTCAAGCTGTGCACTTCTAAATTCTTCTGCACTTTTCCTAGGGAAATCAACTTCAATGTGATTACATTCACATATTTCGACGCACTCATTATTTGCACACGGTGGTCTAGATAACGTGTCAGCTATCAGGTTTTGTTTACCAGGAGTGTATGAGAAACTTAAATTGTAGCTTTGGATTAATAGGGACCAACGGGCTAGTCTTCCTGTGGGCGACTTTAGCGTAAAGAGCCATTTTAGCGGCTGATGATCAGTAAGAACTATTATTTCAGCACCCTCAATATAACCTCTAAATTTTTGTATTGCCCACACAACAGCTAAAGCCTCTCTTTCAGTAGTGGAATAATTTCGCTCAGCAGGAAGTAACAATCTACTGGCGTATTCGATTGGTTTTTCATAATACTTCTCCCCCTGCATTAAAACAGCTCCTAAAGCATAATTGCTGGCATCAGTATACAAATAAAACTTTTCGTTTTCTTTCACCTGTTGAAGAATAGGCGGTGAGGCCAAAAGATTTTTCAACTTTTCAAAAGCAGCTTGTTCTTCTGCTGTCCATTTCCAAACTACTTTCTTTTTCGTGAGGTTTGACAACGGCTTTGAAACTTCTGCAAAATTCGGGATGAAACGACGAAACCAGGAACAGCTTTGAAGAAAAGATATCAGTTGTTTTAAGTTTTTGGGTTCTGTTCGCTTGAGAATTGCCACTGTTTTCTCCGGATCGACCATAAGACCATTTGCTGTCAAAATGTGGCCTAAATACTTCACCTCTGGTTTGCAAAAAAAACATTTTCCCCTATTTAGATGAAACCCCATCATTCTTAACTTTTCAAATGTAAGTCTCAAATCATTTATATGTGAGCCAAAATCCTTGGAGCAAATAATTATATCGTCCAGGTATGCTAATATTAGAATATTAGGTAGGCTTAAACGAAATTTGTCGATAACCCGCTGAAACGTCGCAGGTGCATTTTTCAGACCAAAAGGCATCCGGTTGAAAACAAAAATGCCATAAGGCGTAGTAAATGCCGTTTTTGGTTTATCTTTGGTGGCAACCTGGATCTGCCAATATCCCGATTTTAGATCTAAAGTTGTCAGTGGGTAAGTGTCCGTCACTGTTATGGCATTAAGACGTCTGTAGTCTACACAAAGTCGTGTGCTACCATCCTTTTTTGGTATAAGTACCACTGGAAAAGCCCATGGAGACTCAGATTCTTCAATTATCTCCTTTTCTAACATATCATCAAGTTCTTGACGTAGTTTTATTTTCATTGCAGGAGAAAGACGGTAAGGTGCAGTAGAAATTGGATCATGATCTCCAGTGTTAATACGATGTTCAACGCAATGTATTGGTTCGGCTATGTTTTCGAAAATTTCTTTTTTTTCGTTTAAAAGTTTTTCGATGTTTACCTTTTGTGATTCTGATAGGTTTGGAGCCTCATCAGTTCTTAAACGAATGTCAATAGCATTTAACTGAATGTATTGATTTACTGGTGATCCTTCATTAAGTTTAACCTTTTTCAGGGGAGGAAATAAATCAGATACTTTTGGAGTTTCATACGTTTCTGGCAAACAATTGGCAAATATTTTGTCGATACCATTTGGTGAATATTCGGTTTTCATGGGAGAAGTTCTGTTCGGAGTTTTATTTATTTCAACGAACCATGTCAAAAAATCATCTATGGCCTTTTTCGGTTTTGGTGTTTTCATTTGCTCATTTATCATTGTTTGGCTTATAGAAACATTTTCACCTGACCTGGCTGGCTTATTCTTGAACTCAAAGACGTTTTGCGGCTCATCCTTAAAGTGCCAAGTTCTTTGTGCCAAATCCATCACGATTCCAATTTGCTCTAAAAAATCTATACCTAGCAGTGTTCTGTTGTCTTGGGCCTTCGGCAAACAAATAAATCTTATACGTTTTAACCGCTTACCAATTGTAATATTTACTATGGTAGACAATACTGTGTCCTTGCTTGCACTACCGTCGGCTAACGTTATTTCTGCTAAAACTTTTTGGAAAACGGCTCCCTTTTCCTTTAATTTACGAAACAGATAATAACCGGCAACACTTGTTCTTGCGGCTCTGTCCATATAGGCCTCTCCGTTTAAACCATTTACGTTTATGTTGACAGTAGGGACATTTCTTCCGACTATTGTCGTGTGGATACTATTAAAATCCAGTTCTTTTGGACTTTCCATAGCTTTTGTAGTTTTATTATTACAAGTTGGACAATTTGATCTATAGTAGCCTGTAGCACCGCAACCATAACAGCTCAATTTAACCTCTTCTTGTTTGCCTTTTCTTTCCTGTTCCATTCTTTTATAGCAAGCGTCTGCCGAATGATTTTTCTTCCTACAATAGGTGCAACGTACGATTGATTTTTCCTTTGGTTCTACGCTTTTATGAGCATTTTCACCATTTTTAAGGAAAAGTAGCTCAATTTCCCGGGCTTTGATCAATAGTTCTTGGAAAGACTCAACACTTTCACGATTGATTTTTTCTCGAATCTGCACACTTATCTGAGAGAATATCATATTTATAATGGTCTTTTCAGGCAGTCTATCTTTAAGTTGCGCAAACAAACGCCTCTTTCTACAAATAAAACTGTCTGTCGGTTCATTCAGTTTTTGTTTATCCTGAAATATTTCAGAAAAAATTCTCCAGTCGGGCTTTGGAGGGGAAAAAGCATTTCTCAGTAAACTAATAGCTTCCTCAAACGTTCGTGCTTCGTGTTTAACACCTTGCCACCATGTAGATGCATATCCTTCTAGAAGAAGGGGTAGGCTTAAAAGAGCAAACGCGTCTGAGATATTTTCAGCTTCTTTAAAAACTAAAATAGTGGCAATAAAATCCTCGACCTTTGTTGTACTGCGACCGCCATTAAACCTTGCACTACAGGCACTAAATGTTGACTTATTTTCTCGTCTAACACTAAAGCTCCCTAATAGATCCGAAAATTGACGTTGAGTAAGGCTTATCAATTGAGGATTAATTCCAGCACTATTTTGAGACATATTTGTGTCATTAGACAGTGGATTTTGAGTGGAATTATTTGGTATAGCACTTGTTGCTGATATAGTGGATGCAGCAGAACCAATACCCGTAACAGGATCACTAAAATATTGATTTGTGGCAGCCATTTCAGCGTTTTGGGAATTCATCGTGGTTCTAGGCATTTTCCACTTATTAATTTTTATATATATGGCAACCCTGTTATATAATTATATAAGCAGGCAATTAAGAGCAAACAGTTTATATTTTAACGCCGCGGCAGCGTATAAGAAAACACCACCAACGTATATAAAATACACCAAATTATTTGTGTCGCAGCGAAAAAGCAGCAGCAGCAGACACGTTACCAAATGTACGTATGTATGTATGTATATGTGATACAGAAAACAATACGCACAATCTAAGTAGTTAAATTGCAGCGAAACAGCAGCAGCAGCAGCAGACACGTTACCAAATGTACGTATGTATGTATATGTGACACATAAACAATACGCACACTCTAAGCAGTTAAATTGCAGCGAAACAGCAGCAGCAGCAGCAGACACGTTACCAAATGTACGTATGTATGTATATGTGATACAGAAAACAATACGCACAATCTTAGTAGTTAAATAAATTATTTGTATCGCAGCGAAACAGTAGCAGCAGCCGAAACGTTACCAAACGTAAGTATGTATGTGTGTGTGACACAGAAAACAATACGCACAACAACAACAGAAGCCAACCCGTATGTAGAAAATTAGCCGTTAAATTGCAGCGAAAAAATAATGTGCACAACAACAACAAACGAATGACGAAGCAACCTGTTTAGCAGCGAACAAAATGTAACAACAACAACAACTGCAGAAGAAGAAAAAAATTCCACAAAAACGATCTCCAATGGTTGAGTGTAAAGCTGAAGGTCCACACCATGCGTTTATGCGTCTGTCCTTTTTATGCATTTGACAAAAAAGTTGAATCAGTGTAATTGCATATGACAAGTTACACACCAAAATGCAAAGAATGCATAGACGTATCAACGCATCAAAGTAGGTTTACTTTCTACTTTTGTATCCGTCGCATGTGTGGTGAATAAAAGTCAGCTGTTATTGATGGCCATGGATGACAAATCATATTTCATTTTCAATGTTATCGATAAATATGTTTGTGTGGTGGATTACTTTTTACTATTTTTTTGCATTAAAAAAGGTTTTTATTAAAAGAAAAAGCTTTCGTTAAAAAGGTTGCAAAAACTTTCAAGAAAAAAAACATAAAAATTAATTTTAAATAGAATTTTTATATTTTGTATTCTATTTATCGATTTGTATTATATTTATCGATTACTTTTAAGTACTGAGTACCATCCCTGTAGTGTTTATTATTATTTTAAAAAACAAGTGCTATGGAGGAGAAGCTTATTAATGCTGTGAAAAATCACGAATATTTGTACAATAAAAGCTTACTCCTCTATAGAAACAAGTTTAAGCGAGCAGCTGCTTGGAATTCTATAAGTAAAGAATTAAATTTGCCAGGTATGTACTTATGTATGCGCTGTAGGTATGAATGTATATACATAGTACTAATGTATTTTGGGTTATAGAGGAAGCTTGCCAAGCACGGTGGAGATCTTTGAGGGATAAATTTGTAAAAAAATTTGCTGAGAGTCATCATGCTTCTGGAAGTGGGGCGGAAATACCAGAAAGTCAATGGCAATATCAAGAACAAATGGAGTTTTTGCGCGAGCATGTAAAACCTAGAAAGTGAGATATTTTTGAAAAAATTTAACCATTTACTAATTTATTTTATTATGCGATTGCAGGACAGTGACAAGTTTAACTTTACCGAAGAACCCAAATGGAAGCAGTACGGAAGCATCGCCTTCTGAACTATTTGAAAATAGCCTCAGCCAAAGTATTGAGAGTTTAATAGAGGTAAGAATATACTATGTTAAATGCAAAATAACGTGCCATCGATCAAATTAAATTAACTGCCTGTTTTTAGAGCAAGAGTTGCAAAATACGTTTATTTAACTTACATTTAAAACAAAAGTTCAAAATTTGTTATTGTTTTAAACTCACACGGTTCTTAAAACAAGAAATGATTTTGGTGTAAACTTTTACTAAGAAATGTGACGTAGTATTGCATTTTACTTGACAATATGTATGTATGTTGAACTATTGACTTACTAATTGTATAATTTAAATGTACAGACGTCGTTCTCTGAAGCGGAGTGCAGTCAAGACCAACCATCTGTTAGCACACCTACTTTGAACAGCGAGTCCAACTCCCTCCCATTTGAAGGTTTAAGTAGTAGCAAAAAAAGAACACGGCGAGAGTGTAATAGTGAAGCCTTTACAGATTTTTTAAGCAAAATGTCAAAAATTGCTGAAACTCGATTTGCTGTCCAAAAAGAAAGCGGCGTGCATGATGGGTTTTATGGAATGGTTAGCGAAATTTTCGGAAAGTTAACAAACGATGAGGTACAGGATGCAAAATTTTTTTTTATTG
Organism: Pollenia angustigena; assembly: GCA_930367215.1. Classification (NCBI taxonomy): domain Eukaryota; kingdom Metazoa; phylum Arthropoda; class Insecta; order Diptera; family Polleniidae; genus Pollenia; species Pollenia angustigena. The sequence continues at coordinate 215,309,547 of OV884058.1, read as the reverse complement.
ATTATTTGCGCGACCAAGTGGCAAAAAAAAAGTGTTGATATTAGTTATTATATGAAATAATAATATGAAAAAACTAGAATTTTTTTTATTTTCTCCTTATATTTTTTTAATGTAAACTTTAATATAAACATACATATGTACCTTTTAAATAATAACAAAAAGACTGAATTGAATTTAATAAAAATAAAACAATTATTTTAAACTGAAGAAAATTGCTTGCGTTTTTCGATTTCCAGCCCACCCCTGATAATTTTAAAGGTATTTGTGCGCAGATATGCACAAGGCAAATTTTTTTAGGATTATTGTATTTTAAAAATTGTTTTAATTTATTTCCAAACAAAGGCACACACATGCATTAACGGTTGTTGAAAATACCAATGTTCTTTTAAAATGTTTAAATTTTTATGATATAGCGAAATAAAGGTAACGAAGAAAAGGATTTTTATATGGGAAAAGCTGTAAGCCTAAAGTACATACATACATACATATGTACATACATATGTACATACATATGTATATACATACATATGTATGTAGGTATAAAAATTTATTTTTACAGTAAATAACAAGTGGCCGAATAATTAAAAGACTGAGTTTAATAAAAATGAAACTTTAATGAGAAGCTGCAGAAAATTACAGATTTTATATTTTATTTACAAAAAGGTAGTCACATAAAATGTCCCTTTGCTTAAATGCGTTTCTGGTCGAGTTGTTGGAGAAAAATTTTGGGTTTTTTTGTAATGGCTGTATTTCTCGCCTCCATAATCCTTCTACAACAGAACCGTTTTGCTCTCGGTCTACAAATTCTGCTGGGCAATAATTTCCATCGTGCATCTTTAAGAAATTGTGAAGCAAAACTGTGGCGCATACAACTTTTTCTGCGGAATCCGGTGCCATATTTAGAGTTCCACGCAGTATTCTCCACCGTGCTGTTAATATACCAAACGCATTCTCTATAGTTCTGCGTGCTCTGGATAATCTTTTATTAAAGTTTTGTTTCTCTTCACTTAACAACAGTCCGGGGTATGGCCTCATTAGGTATGGTTTAAGAGGAAAGGCAGCATCGCCAACCAAATAATGCGGGAACATGACGTCACTATTTGGCAATGTAGTGTCCGCTGGTAAATTAAGATGTTCTGACTTTAGTAACCTTCCAAATTGGGAATGGCTCAGTACGCCGCCATCGCTTTGACTACCATAAGCACCTATATCGACTACAGTAAATGTGTAGTTTGCATCGCAAAGTCCCATCAGTACAATGCTATATGTGCCTAAAAAGTTTTGGAAAAAGTGAAGCTAAAAATCAGTTGGTAGAATATTTTTTAAAACATACCTTTATAATTATAGTAATTTGAGCCCGAATGAGGTGGGCATGTAATGGAGACGTGTTTTCCGTCAATCGCTCCGACACAATTCGGCAAATCCCACATATTCTTAAAGTCCTCTGCTATTCGCTTCCATTCATACGTGTTTGGCAAAGACAAGTAAATGCCACTTAGTTGCTTCCATATAACCTCACACGTTTCCAAAACTATCCGTCTTACCACGGTGACCGACATTTTAAAAGTAAGCGAGAGATACTGCCTACTAGTGCCATGCGCTAGGTAACTGTATGAAAAAAAAACTGTTTGCTTTATTCAAAATGGTACAAACTCAATTTATAATTTACGTTAAAGTAAGAAAGAGCCGGCAATCTGCTGGAATTGCTCTTGATGAGTTCTTCTCAAGGTTTTCCCTAAGAATGTTGAATAAGTAGTCGAAGACGTCTGGCGACATTCTAGTCGCTATAAAAAACTGCTCATGGTCACTAGTTTTCAATTTATGGAAAGTCGCCGCAAAAAAACCACTCACTTCCCGTTCCAAATACAAGGAACGCACCCAAAAACGTCTTGTGGTATTTTCAAGTTTTTCGTAAACTTTTGTAGCACAAAATATTAAATACATGAACTCAATGAATTCCATAAATTCTTTTAAAATATTAATTTCAATTTGCATTTTTACAAAATTGTTTTTACTTGTTATCAATATTAACACAACAGCTGATCAAAAAAAACAATATGGTGCATAAAACGCATTGCATGTAACTTGAATTTAGAGACGCATAAAATGCACAAAAAGTATCATACGCATCTACGCATGAACGCATGGTGTGGACCTTCAGCTTAATTGCAAATAAATTAATGCATGTGGAAATATTTGGTATTCTTTGCCAAAAATGTAGTTGAAGTTAACAAAAACTTTTTTTTTTTTTTTTTTTAAGAAAACTTTTCTTTACGTTGGGCGCCAATGTAGCTGGGAGCTAATTTATGTTTTTATTATTTTATTATTTTATGAGTTTTTGATTATAGTCTGGCTCTGAAGAGACACTTAGGTCAGCTTCGGTTCCTAGACTTATCCAACGTCCACAAGGGCCTTTAGTCCACAAGGGTTAGTTGGGGTTTTTAATATTTATATTTTATGTAAGTTTTAAAGAAAAGCCGAGGAGGTCTTTACTGCTCGAAAGCTAAATTCAGAGTGATTTTTATTTAACAAAATTCTTATATCTAAGTTTAATAAGAACAAAGCATAAAACAAAATAAGCGATTAGACAAACTACAATTGACTTTCAAACTATAATCATATGTCACTCACAACACAGGGTTGTATTTAAACAAAAGTAAATGTCTTTTATTACAGACCGTTAAATTCAAATTAACTAGGTAAATTCAAAATAAGTAAATACATAAAATCATAGTAAGTCAATATTGTATTGTAATTCGAATAAGTGTAAATTAGTATATAATAATTAAATACATTAATATAGCGGCGCTACAAAGTAGATTTAAAATATATAATAAATTAAAAATTATAAAATCATTTAAATTTTTTGTTAGTTAGGGCTTTTTACATTGTAGGTAACGATAAACATTTCTCTAGCTTTCTTTATTTTGATTTCTTTTGTGTATAACTATATAAATAAAACTAAGTTTGTGATGAAATTAAAAATAGATTTAAAATAAATAATGAATTAAAAAAATCATTTAAATTGTTTTGTTAGTTAGGGCTTTTTACATTGTAGGTAACGATATACATTTCTCTGACTTTCTTTATTTTGATTAATTTTGTGTATTACTATATAAATAAAACTAAATGTGTGATGAAATCATTATATTTTTTGACAAATATATTTTTTTCCTCACCTCCATACAAAAATCCCCAGTGTGCGCCGTCCTGTTGGAACCACATACCAGCAAGATTAATGCCACGGAATTGAGGTGCGACTAAGTTCGAATCATGTTCCAATACCGTTCACCTGTAACGATTCTTTATTCTGAATTTCTAGTTTTTGGGAACGGTGCTACCTAATATTACGGCCGTGCTCGTCGGTGGGGAGTGAGTTGTGTTCCCTTATAAGAATAAAAAAAATTATTATTGTATTTGAATTCATCACAGTGACTTTACTTTAGGTAGCTTAAGAATATATATAATGATCCACATAATATAAGAAAAGTAGAAACGGTAAAAGATTATAGTATAGCTTTTGATGACATTTGCTATACTGTTCCGAAGCCCACCCTCCATGCTGACAAAAACTCATAATTGGTTGTCAGCCCAATATCAAAATAAAAACAAACCAAAATTAACGATTTAAACAAATCCGCCTAACCCCCATACCCGTAACTTCACTTTTCGTAAATAAAAACAAATAAAATTCAAATTTCCATATTTATATATAATACACAATGTTATAAATTTCTTAAAGTAAAAATTCCCGTTGATATAATTTTTAAATCTATTATAAATTCCTATTAAAACGCGTCACCTCAAGTTAATTGAATAAAAATCAATTACATATAAAATTCTTTTGTAAAACTATATAGAAAGTTTTTTATGTTAATTGGGCGACATTATGTAAAATATTCAAAGAAATCAAAAATTATTAAATGTAGTGTGTTAATAATAAATGTAACATGAACAACATAAAAAAAAAATTAAAATGATAACAAAAAAAAATTAAAAAGCAATGGTAACTTCTGACGCAGTCAATTTTAGAATTCTACGTTGTTCATATAACATTTCTATTTTAATATATAATTTTTATGTAAAGAGAGAATTAAAATATGTAAGTATGTATGTTTGAATAAATTAACAGAAATAATGAAACTTTTATTATCCACTGATGTCAGCAGGCGCCGGATGACAGTTGTCGGATGCGTATAACACTAAATGTTTCTCTTTACTATGAATATATTAAATAAGAGATTTAGTTTTCGTTTTTATGTCAGTATTAGTTAGTGGATTGTATTATAAATTAATTGTATTCATTTTCAATTATGATACCATCCACAATAGTACATATGAAATTAGAAGAAGTCATTAATGTATTTAATTTGTAATTCTACTATAGCATAATTTTAGGATGCAGAATTTACTTCAAAACAAACATTAAGGTGACCGTTTAATTTTAAGAATTTAACTAAATTTGACAATTTAATACAATACTTAAAAGAAAACAAACCGAATCAAATTAGTTTCAAATTTTAAATTACATAAAAAAAAAACTTATTTAGTGAAAATAATAATTAGTAATAAATTGAAATAAATAAAAAAAAATTATAGAAATCTAATCCTGTGGATGTTTTGCTCTATATGTAAACTCAAATTGGAAGATGAGTTTTCTAAATTTACACTATGACAATATACTTCTCACCAATACTTTGGCCAGTTATGCAAAAAGATCTTCAATTTATTTTCACTTTCAATCCCAAAATCTTCTCCCAAATGTGTGGCTTTTCGCTGAGTTGTTGTTAACAAAACAAAATTAAATATATCGTTGGCTTCTGTTTCACTTAAAACGTGTTCATATAGTTAAAATATCACTTCCTGTAGCACAATTTTACTTCGGTGTTAACCCAACTTGGTAAGATCTTTAAAGTTAATTCTTTCAATTATTTCAATTTAGATGGATATTGTTACGAGGTGGATATTTGTGTAGTTCTATTAGTTTGGAGATTAAAACTGTTGAGTAAATTGACAACTGGTGGAGCATCAGAAAAAATCGCAATTCGGACTATTTGTTAGACACCTGTAAGTCCTGCAGACAGCTTTCCAGTTCGTTAGTTGTTAATCGTTCTTTTTTTTTTTTCTGGGCGTTTATTCTTATTCGTATCTTAATATGTTGAAATTTAATTTTAAAAAAAAAATAACTTTTCAAAAATTTAAGTTTTAATATCAATTCGCCGTCCTAGAACTTTATTTTTTTAAATCCAAATCAATAATGAAAATTTCTTTAAAATTTTTTTTTTCATAAAAATTAAAAATTCATGACTAACTATATTTCAAAAAAAAAAACTTATTTTTTTCTTCTTTATATTCAAAGAAAATCTTCTACACCCAACAAAATAAATTAGTAATAAGTAATGAAACTTAACCAATATAAAGCAGTCACCCTCACAAAGCAGATGAAAAGTAAACATTGGTGCAAATTTTCATCTGAAAAAGGTGACCTACCATACATTCGTAAACATAATCAGATATCAAACCCATATATCTTTGATATGGTAAACTGCTTTATATCCGCCATGAACGTCCTCAAGCTCATAATTCACGTTCCCAATTCGTTTCCTAACCTTAGCCTTAACACCCGTAGGTGCTAGCTTGGAACTGAAATTATCTACTAAAGAGCTCTGAACGAAATTGCGACGTATTACTATTTGTCCAATATTAAACTCCCGGTTACGTGATCTTAAATTGTAAGACTTCACGTTTCTATCATAAGCTTCCTTAATCTTTGTCCGAATAGAATCACGCAACAATGTAAAATTGTCCTATCTTTCAAGTCCGGTGTCTGCTTCCTCTAAAAGTTTTAAGTTCCGTAAAATTTGGTAGTCTTGTCCATGAGTAATCATCGTTTGCCCGAATAAAAGTTTGTAAGGGGTACATCCCGTCGTTTGATGGATGCTACTTCGTATAGCACAATTTACACTTGGCAAGAACTCATCCCACTGGCGTTGATCATTACGACAATAAGAACGAAGAGCTTCATTTATCGATCTGTTCACTCTCTCGCTCGCGTTTGATTGGGGACTATGGATTGCAGTAAACTGATGTTTAATTCCATATTTGTCAACAAGTTTTCTTAAATCCGCGGATTTGAATTGGCTTCCGTTATCTGAAATTATTACTTCCGGAACACCATAACAACAAAATATTTCGTCCCTGAGGTAGCTGATTATTGGCTTGGTCATGAATTTCTTTAATGGTTTTAAAAATGAAAATTTCGTAAAATGGTCTAAAATGATTAAAATTCCTATGTTCCCATTCTTAGTACGTGGAAAAGGACCAATAATATCAATATATAAACGTTGTAGAGGTCTTACAGTTTCCACCATTTGTCCCATAGATGGTCTAAGTGATGTTGTTGGTGTTTTTGAGGTTTTGCAGGATAAACAACTGCTAACATATTCTTTAATATCAATAACTAATTTAGGCCAATAGAAGTATTGTCTAACACGATGCACAGTTTTAGCAATGCCACCATGTGCTGCATTTGGTATATCATGTGCTGCAAAAATAACATCCTTCCGCAATTCCAAAGGAACATATAATTTCCAATTTTCAGATTCGTCAATATTTCCGGAAGTAAAATTTGTTCTTTTGTAAATATATTTATCAATTACCCGATAATCGGGTAAATTTGATTTTGAAAATTCGTTTCGCAATTCGGCATAATCATGTGAGTCAAATGCCGTTGAGTTCAAATCAATCGAAGGTAATGTTTGTATCTCTAATTCAGCTAATGTAGCATCCTCATCATAGACACGCGACAAAGCATCTGGAACTACATTATCTTTACCTTTACGGTGTTCTATCGTAAAGTCGAAGCCTTGCAGTTTCAAAGCCCATCTGGCCAATCGACCAGATAAGTCTTTTTGTCTCATGAGCCATTTGAGACTGGCATGGTCGCTTATAACTTTAAACTCATGACCCTCAATATACGCCCTAAATTTTTTTATTGCCAGAATTTAAGCCAAACACTCCAGTTCTGTTATTGAATAATTCCTCTGGGCTTTGTTCAACTTTTGTGACATAAATGCTATTGGCTTTTCATCGCCATTTCCGTCCAGTTGAACTAGTACAGCCCCGATTCCAAACATACTGGCATCACATTGGATTATAAACGGTTTACGAAAGTCCGCATGTACCAAAATGGGTGCGGATGTCAATTTATTTTTAATTGCTTCAAATGATCTTTGTGCCACATCTGTCCAAACAAATGTTTTCTTTTTCGACAATAATTCTGTCATCGGAAATGAAATAGTCGCATAATCATCGATAAATCGACGGTACCATCCGGCCATACCAAGAAATTGTCTAAGTTGTCGGACTGTTTTAGGAGCCGGAAACTGAGAAATTGCTCTTACTTTCTCAGGATCAACTTTTAATGAACCTTCACCAACGATATATCCCAAATACTGTACTTGACGAAGACAGAAACTACTCTTCCTCACATTTATTGTTAAGTTAGCCTTCCGAAGTTGAGTCGCCACCTCCTTTAAGTGCTTTAAATGTTTGTCAAAGTCTTTTGAAATTATCAGTAAGTCGTCTAAGTAAACAAAAACGTTCGTCTTTAAATAATACGGAATGACTTGGTCCATTAGTCTACACATTGTCTGTGGTGCATTGCACAATCCAAACGGCATTCTTGTAAATTGGTACAAGGGCCGGTTAGGGATTGTGAACGCTGTCTTCGGTCTTGAGGTTTCGTCCAATTTAATTTGCCAAAATGCATCTTTTAGATCCACCTTAGAAATGTAATAAATTGGAGGAAGTCTCGAAATGAGTCCATCTATGTTGGGAATGGGATATGCGTCTTTCTTAGTAACGGAATTTAATTTTCTACTGTCAAGGCAAAAACGTACTTTTCCAGGTTTAACAATTAAAACACCTGGCGATGACCATGGAGATGACGGGCATTCTTCGATAACGCCTAACTTTAACATTCGATCTACCTCTCCACATAACAACTTTTCCCTAGCTGGTGATATCGGGTAATATCGCTGTTTTATCGGGGTTGCTTCACCAGAATCGATGTTATGTTCCAACAGTGTGGTACATCCCAGTCCGTCCCGTTCGGAATTAGGAAAATAATCAATAATGATTTGTAATTGTTTTCCTTGAGATACTGTCAATGGAATTTTATCCGGATTTTCCTCAGAAATAATTTCGTCGATTGCATTCAATGTGATAATTTTGATATCAAATTTTTCCCAAAAATCAAAGCCACATATTATATCCTGAGTGATTGAAGGTATTAACAAAAATTCAATCGGTTTTCTCTGACTATTATACCCGATTTCAAGAATAACCGTCCCACAACAACGCTGACGTTGCCCATCAGCTGTCCTTACACTACCAATACTCTGCTTATAGTCACCTGATTCAATTAATTCGGAACATAATTGACCTCCAATAACGTTAACGTTCGCCCCACTATCTAATAATGCAAAATAATTTCCATTGCACAAGTTCAACCTTACATATGGACGATTGTCATTTTCCCTATTAACCAATGATGATATAACGTGTTTGCGAAATTGTTTCCTTTTCTTATAAAACTCGCGTAGCCTTCTCGTACATCTGTTAAGTTTCCGTTTACTATTGGATTCATCAAAAATCCTTGCCTTAGCAAGTTTATATTCCTCTAAACGAATATGATAAGGTCGTTTTAACGGATGAGTTTTTGAAATTTCAGTGAAAATTGTCTTAGCCGGTATTTTATGTTCATCAAAATAATTTGTCTCATCAGATTTAGAATTTATTATAATCCCGTTTAGTTTATCCTCGGATGCCCGTCTTTTGATGCACGGACATCCCGAGTTACGTTTCCCCGTTTCAAACAACAATTAGGACACTTTGGCTTAAAAATATTTTTCGTCCCACAACCGTAACAAAAAATAGTCCTAGGCTCTAAGCAGTCTATAAAACTGTGGCCAATTTTATCGCAATTCCAACACTTTCGCGATTTTACTAACAAACAAATTTCGGTATCATCATCATCTAAATGTTTGTCCTCCACAAACTGTTCGTCTTTACCAATAAGCTCAGATACCTGCATCTTGTGGAAACCACGTTTGTTTACATTTGTCGATGTCATGTCCCTGACAAACTTCTCATGCCTTCGTACTGCACGCCGTAAATGGGAAACACGATTTATTTCCAAATGAAGAATGTCATGCCTTATCTCCGGTTTTAAATTTCTTTGTAAAGTTTCACACAACTCGTATTCTGATAAAGGGGTATGCAGTTTGTCACACAAAACCATGATTGCCTCATGAAATTCGTCAAATGTCTCATTATGTCTTTGTTTCCTCTGTAGTATGTCATCCCTAATGTCAAAATCTGTTTTGTCATCTCCATATTGTCGCCTCAGTGCATCACATAATTTGTCCCAATACATGTGAACACAACTGCGGTGGAATCGCCAAAACCATTTAAGTGCCTTGTCTTCAAAAAGAATATGGGCGTGTTCACAAAGAAGGTTGAAATCGCCGCTAAGATTTGAGTTTGTTAAAGAATTTATTCTATAAATGAATTCGTCCACGGTAACTTCCGAAATATTGCCAGTAAAACGAACCTTCCAATTACGAATTATGTTCAAAACCCTTTCGGAATTCCTATCGGATCGATTGTCCAAATACCGATTTTCGCGATTTCCTTGTCCACTACGATGGTTTTCATAATCTTCACTCCCATTATCCTGCATGCCGCGTCCAGTTCTGTCCGGATCTATTCTCTCAGTCCGAGCTAATCTGTCCTGTCCTATTGGTTCCCGATTGGCCAAAGTAAAGTTCCGCAAACTGTCAGCTATCATGTCTGATATTTCGTTCCTAAGCCCTTGTAATGAATTATCAACTATACGTCGAATATTCTCATCCTCTCTTTCATTGGCTTCCCTACGAGCTTGCAAACGAGTCCTTGGTCTTCGGACCGTAAAAACAGGTGTTCGGGCATCACCACCAGCTTCCTGATCTAATGAATCCCGCTCTACTTCTGATGGTATATCCCCGGTACTACGAACTACAGGCATTCTTATAAATAATTAATCAAAGGACAATAATCTCAAAATTCCAATGATATTAAAAAAATTAAAATAAATTATTTCTGTCTAAAATCGTTGTTGTGTACCCGATTAAAAAAAACTATTTTAAAAAGTCAAATTATATACATATATATATAAGTATTTATGAATAAAATCAAACCAAAATATCAAAAAGGGTTTCAACAATGTCAATATATATTACTACTCAGTGAAGTCTATAGGTAGGGGTATATAGCGAAAAGTTTAAAACTAAAAATCAAAACTACAAATTAAAATAAAACAATTTATAAAAAAAAAATATAAAATATTCATCAGTTACCGCAAAGAAGAAAAAGGGGTGAAAAAAAATAGTATCACTTATAACTGCTGGAACCTTTCGACAAATGTCAAAAGAATCATATCCAAGACAACAATAAGTTCTAGAAAGGATGTTAGGGATTGATTATCCGTTATAGGTAAATAACCGATTACAAATTCAGTTACCTTAAGTCCAAATAAACAGAAAATACAAACTGGAAAAAGTAAATTTTGAAGAAAAAGAATCAATAAATAGAAATAGAAGACATATTTAGAAGGGAAAGTGTCAAACGAGGATTGTATCCGATAACCACCAGATCAACTTCTCAAGTTCGAACCCAAGCCCTGTTTAACTTCTGATGCATTAAATATCAGACCGGGAATTGTTTATCATAACTACAATAAACAATTAAGTCCACAGTAGAAAAATAATGAAAACAAGAGTTAAATGAAAATATTTTAGTTAAAGAGTTCATCATGTAAATCATTACCCACAACAGATTCAGAGTCCTCAGCATCTAGATGATACTTGCACACAAAACTTAAAAATAACGTCTACTGAGGCCCCACGTTGGGCGCCAAAAATCTCTGTAACGATTCTTTATTCTGAATTTCTAGTTTTTGGGAACGGTGCTACCTAATATTACGGCCGTGCTCGTCGGTGGGGAGTGAGTTGTGTTCCCTTATAAGAATAAAAAAAATTATTATTGTATTTGAATTCATCACAGTGACTTTACTTTAGGTAGCTTAAGAATATATATAATGATCCACATAATATAAGAAAAGTAGAAACGGTAAAAGATTATAGTATAGCTTTTGATGACATTTGCTATACTGTTCCGAAGCCCACCCTCCATGCTGACAAAAACTCATAATTGGTTGTCAGCCCAATATCAAAATAAAAACAAACCAAAATTAACGATTTAAACAAATCCGCCTAACCCCCATACCCGTAACTTCACTTTTCGTAAATAAAAACAAATAAAATTCAAATTTCCATATTTATATATAATACACAATGTTATAAATTTCTTAAAGTAAAAATTCCCGTTGATATAATTTTTAAATCTATTATAAATTCCTATTAAAACGAGTCACCTCAAGTTAATTGAATAAAAATCAATTACATATAAAATTCTTTTGTAAAACTATATAGAAAGTTTTTTATGTTAATTGGGCGACATTATGTAAAATATTCAAAGAAATCAAAAATTATTAAATGTAGTGTGTTAATAATAAATGTAACATGAACAACATAAAAAAAAAATTAAAATGATAACAAAAAAAAATTAAAAAGCAATGGTAACTTCTGACGCAGTCAATTTTAGAATTCTACGTTGTTCATATAACATTTCTATTTTAATATATAATTTTTATGTAAAGAGAGAATTAAAATATGTAAGTATGTATGTATGTTTGAATAAATTAACAGAAATAATGAAACTTACATTTATTATCCACTGATGTCAGCAGGCGCCGGATGACAGTTGTCGGATGCGTATAACACTAAATGTTTCTCTTTACTATGAATATATTAAATAAGAGATTTAGTTTTCGTTTTTATGTCAGTATTAGTTAGTGGATTGTATTATAAATTAATTGTATTCATTTTCAATTATGATACCATCCACAATAGTACATATGAAATTAGAAGAAGTCATTAATGTATTTAATTTGTAATTCTACTATAGCATAATTTTAGGATGCAGAATTTACTTCAAAACAAACATTAAGGTGACCGTTTAATTTTAAGAATTTAACTAAATTTGACAATTTAATACAATACTTAAAAGAAAACAAACCGAATCAAATTAGTTTCAAATTTTAAATTACATAAAAAAAAAACTTATTTAGTGAAAATAATAATTAGTAATAAATTGAAATAAATAAAAAAAAATTATAGAAATCTAATCCTGTGGATGTTTTGCTCTATATGTAAACTCAAATTGGAAGATGAGTTTTCTAAATTTACACTATGACAATATACTTCTCACCAATACTTTGGCCAGTTATGCAAAAAGATCTTCAATTTATTTTCACTTTCAATCCCAAAATCTTCTCCCAAATGTGTGGCTTTTCGCTGAGTTGTTGTTAACAAAACAAAATTAAATATATCGTTGGCTTCTGTTTCACTTAAAACGTGTTCATATAGTTAAAATATCACTTCCTGTAGCACAATTTTACTTCGGTGTTAACCCAACTTGGTAAGATCTTTAAAGTTAATTCTTTCAATTATTTCAATTTAGATGGATATTGTTACGAGGTGGATATTTGTGTAGTTCTATTAGTTTGGAGATTAAAACTGTTGAGTAAATTGACAACTGGTGGAGCATCAGAAAAAATCGCAATTCGGACTATTTGTTAGACACCTGTAAGTCCTGCAGACAGCTTTCCAGTTCGTTAGTTGTTAATCGTTCTTTTTTTTTTTCTGGGCGTTTATTCTTATTCGTATCTTAATATGTTGAAATTTAATTTAAAAAAAAAAATAACTTTTCAAAAATTTAAGTTTTAATATCAATTCGCCGTCCTAGAACTTTATTTTTTTAAATCCAAATCAATAATGAAAATTTCTTTAAAATTTTTTTTTTCATAAAAATTTAAAATTCATGACTAACTATATTTCAAAAAAAAAACTTATTTTTTTCTTCTTTATATTCAAAGAAAATCTTCTACACCCAACAAAATAAATTAGTAATAAGTAATGAAACTTAACCAATATAAAGCAGTCACCCTCACACACCATTGACAGTAACATTCTGACCATCATCTTCTTTGAAGACAGATGGGCCAGCCTATAAACCGCACAAAACAGTGATTTTCTGCGGTTGAAATGGTGTTTCGACAAAAGCTTGTGGATTCTCCTCACTTTACATGCGACAATTCTGCTTATTTACGTTTCCATTCAACCAGACATGGGCTTCATCGGAAAATAAAATTTTGAATGGAAATTAAAAATCAATATCAATTTGTGCTTCAGCCCGTTCGCTGAATTGGCGGCGCATACGATGGTCGTTTGACTTTAATTCCTGTACAAGTTGAATCTTGAAAGCTTTTAAGCCTTTCGTTAAATCTTCCAAAAAGTGGAAGGAAACAACCCAAGTTTCTGAGAACGGCGATGAATTAATTGATTAGAATCAACTGCAATGCTTTCCTGTACAACGGCTACAGCTTCTTCAAAGCGCACTATTCGGCGTCTTACGGGACGCACATTATCAGTAAGAGTAAATGTGGTCCGAAAACGATCTATTGTTCTTCCAATGAGCAGCTCTGGTTGACGATTTTGTACGCCATGAAATGGAAGAAGTGCAGAAATATAACAATTATTTTTATTAAAAATTTCAACAATTTAGACGCGTTGCTCCCATGTAAGTCGATTCATAATGAAGTTTTAAATCAAACTAAACAAAAGCAGCTATCAACTGTAAAATGGGTGCTCGAATAAGGCAGTGATGCCAACTTAAAGTTGTGGCACTCTTAAAAACACACTTTATAAAGTCAGACTTTCTTAACGAATGCTGTAAACCAGGGCTGTGGAGTCATCAAAAAATAGTTGTAACTCCGAATAGGAGTCGTTAATGCTCAATGTATATGACTTAAAACTCTTTTTTCAATGCAGTACGTTTTAAATGATTGAATATAGCAAGAACATGATTCTGTACAAATTTCAAATCAAAATTTTAGTTCTAACACGTGTCGTACTGAGCTTTAATATATTTATTATTATCTGACTTAAACATTTTGAAAGCAAAATTTTATTTAAGAAAATATGAGAAATTTTTTTTTAAATTTTTAGTCGGGGTCACAAGTTTTTGTGGGTACTTCAAATACGACTCCGATGCAAAAACCTCAACTCCGACTCTACAGCCCTGCTTTAGCAACAGAAAATTTTTAGTTGTCAATACAAAATTTAATTTATGTGTCAAGTATTTTTTACCATATGACAGTCTTCCTTGTTCATATGATTTTAATTTAAAAGAATTTTAACTTAAAGCAAGACAGATTTGCAATAAAAATTAGGAGTTCTTACTTAAAAGAGCCAAGTAAACTACACAAGCGGTTTGACAGCAACAACAGAATGTTTTTGTAAAAATATTAAAAAAAAATTATTTTTTATTTACGTACAAGCAAACTTTATATTTTTTTCTATCATAGATCAAGCCGCTTGTATGGTTTATTTGGCCCTGAACAAACAAAACAATTTCGTAAATAAAAGTAGTGTTTGAAGTAGTGAAAATTTTATTGAACTATTTAAACTAGTTAGTTGAATTTTGACCTAAAAGGGGCAAAATATATTTCCACAGGCCATCATGCATTCCAAAGTGCCAAAAATAGCCTCATTTTGCCCAATTTTGCAACACTGAAACAGAGTACACTTTTTCAGTTGTCTCTCCCCATTTTTATTTCATCATAAAAATTAAATGTTTCGTAGTAAGTGTTTCATAATATGGACGAGAACTTAACAAAAAAACACTTTTGTCTACTTCAGTAGAAAACCAAAACTGTTTTTATTAGAAATTTTTGATTTTATTCAAATGCTTAAAGTTCCTACATTTTTAGAAAAGTTATATATTTTTATTTGTCTTTTTCTTTTTATGCCATTAAGATTCTTTTACTTAACTTTCTATTTCCCTAATGATGTATTAATACTTTCGATTTACAATCATAGAAAAATTTCCCAGTTTTGAACTGTGTCTTTGTGCTCAATTTTTCATTATCATAAATTTTAGATTTCAATTTCATATTGATATTCAATTGCTTAAAGTTTTCGCTTAAATAATTGTCAAGTGCTGGAAAGAAGAATTCCTGCTGAATAAAATTATAATAAAAGTAATAATCGTTAATGGTCGTAGTGGTAAATTTGTTTGTCGTACACAATTTAAATATTTAACTTCCATTAACATAGAAGAGGACTAGAACAGAAAGAGCAAGAAAAACCCGAAATCAGCTGTCATATAAAATTGACACTATGACGGTGCTAGTAAACAGTAGCGGTATTCAGTGTTTGGCGCATTTACAGTTGCAACTGTTTGTTATTACAATACCACTGCACACTTCGTAGTGCAAAAAAGAAAATAATAAATCAATTCGAATTCATTTAAATCAGTGATAAATTGTTTTTATTGTAATTCTCTGTGGTACACAACATTTCTTGTTTTTCCATTTTCGGTGTAAATATACAAAAACGATGGCTTGCCCAGGCTACATACAACTATCCATGTGAGAAAACTGGATACGCTTAACTCATTCCACAAATTTCTAATGCTTGGCCTTGCGCCTTATTAATAGTAACCGCAAACCCAAGGCGAACTGGAAACTAAAGTCGTTTGAATTTAAATGGCATATCAGACGGAATCATTGGGATGCGTGGAATGAATATATCTTCGCCTTTGAATTTACCAGTTAAAATAGTAGCTTTAATTGATATTGCGTAGCATATCAATAGTGACTCAGACTTTCAATTGGAGATTATGCGGAGGCAATACTGGTAAATCCAACGAATTAAAAAATTCTGTCGGATAATTCACAACATCTTCTACATTGGTAACAGTATCCACAGACTTCTACGAAACCAATTCGCCAGGAATATTTGATTGTATAGTCATATTTAATTCACTAACATCTTTGTTCTTTGCCGCTAAAATTGCTCTGTCACTCAACCATGTATGGCATGTATATTTCTGTTAGTTAGTTACACACGTTCAATCAATTCCTCTTTTGACTGTACGAAATAGCAAAAATAATGTGGCAATGTTAGCAATCCAGTGTTATTAACAGGCATTGAACCATTCCCAATTTTCAGCAATTGATAAGAGAACTTATCAGCAGATGGATCATTCTGCAACTGAGCACGAAAGTTAGTAGAGAGTTTCAATGTTTTTACAAATCTCCATAAGCATGAAGACTTTAAGCAAGCTTTAATTTCATCGGCAGCTGTCGATCTGGGAATGACAGGCAATGTTTGCGTTAAATCGCCTCACAATAAAATCAAGGCACCACTAAACAACTCTGAATTACCTCGAAGATCTTTCGTTGTTCTTTCCAATGCTTCAACAGACTTCTTATTCGCCATAGTGCATTCATTCCAAATAATGTTACCGCAACGTTTTAATAATTTTGCCGTTCCAGATGTTTTTGAAACGTTATATGTGGGAGTTTCATTAATGGCAATTTCAAAGCAGAATGTGCTGTGCACCACCATCTAACAAAGTGACTGCAATGCCAGAAGACGCCTTTTAGTTTCTCAAAATAGAAACTTAAATTTGCAAAATTTTCATGCACGATAAAAAACATGTTTCGAAATGAAAGCAGTGTTCACTTAAATGGCTATAACTCATGAAGATGTGATTTACAATACCTAAGAAGCTAAACTGAAGTAATGGTTTGACTAAAATCGAATTGTAATGAATTTAAAAACTAACTGAATTTTAGTTTTTCAAAATATTAAGTCAAATTCGAAAAATTTCCATGCAAAATAAATACAAGTTTCGAAATGAATGCAGCGTTCACTAACTCATGAACCAATACACATTTGAAGACCGTTAATACATAAAAACCTTGGTGTTGACGTCACCTTCCACGTGAACTTTGCAGAAACAAAATCGGTTCATGCATTACAGAGGACATCAATTACTAAGACAATGCAACTTTTTTTTATATATATAGAAGACTATTATTTGCAGTCTCTTAAGAACCATTTGCAACAGAGTCAGGTTTTACTGGGCGTATATTTATGCCAAGCTTGTGGACTAATTAAAGGTGATTACTAAGTCGTGACTTTAAAGAACCTTTGCAACATATAATTTTAGGGCAACATATAATTTTAGGGCCCTTTCAGAGATGATATCTTTATAAAAATATATATAATATTAAGAATATTGTCCAATTGCTAATTACTTTTTAAGCTGAACATTAATTTTTTTTGTAGTATTTTGAATAGTTTTTGGTTTTTCCCAGCGGTAAATATTGAAAGGACTGCAAGTGGCAGGCCTTTTTGAAGGCCTCTATACTCCTTTCTAAAAGATTTGCTTCGCATGATATCCTGCCTTCAGAAGTATGCCTTCTAGAAGGTATGAACTTCTTTTTAAAATACCTTCTAAAACATTCAGTACGCATTCGCTGTTGTGTTCAGTTTTATTTACTTTTTATTTTTGGTGACCTTCCTTACTCCCTTCTTTGGGAAGGGATCGAAGTTGTTTTTAAAGGAAGTGTGGAAGGCCTTGCGCCCAATGACAACGTGTGTAAAAAATAAATAAGTTTGGACTGCTTGTGACTGCTAAATAAGGCCTTCTATTAGGCCTCTTTACTCATTCTAGTTACCGCTGGGTTGTTACAAGAACACACGCTTATATAATTGATTTGTATTTACATTTCTCACAATGTTTTTTGACTTTTGTTACATATTGTTTTGACATTCTTTATAAATAGTTTAAGATTGCCCAATGTTCAATTAGAAAAATACTTAAAATACGGGTACATTTATAACAAAAGTAAGGAGAACGTATATAAATTACACATTACAAAAATAACCGGTTATTTTACCAAAATAACCAGTTTATTCGATATTAGAAAAATGGACACTTAAAAATATTCGACTTGGGCACAACTAAAATAACCGGTTAAAAACTGACGAATGCTATTCGATCGATCTCCCCACACAAAAAATGCTTCATATAGTTAATGCATCATTTTCATAAAAAATTTTCATTGGTTAAATGAAAATGTTCATTGTCTAAATGGAATTTCATAGTTATATGACCCTGTTCTGAAAATCACGTGATTTCAAATCACATGCTTTTGAAATCACGCGCGTAATTTTGTGTTGTTCTGAAAGTCATTCCGTTTTTGTGTTTCTCGGTGTGCTTTCGGCAATTGAAGATTACACCAAAACACACAAAAACGGGACACTAAAAAATAACACGTGTGAGTTTAGTAGGCACATGTGATTTGAAATCACGTGATTTGAGTTAAAGTGATTTTCAGAACAGGCCTGATAATGAAGTATTTTCGTTAAAATCGCTTCATTAGATTTCGTAATTACATTAAAAATTTTCATTGGATATATGAAAACTTAAGTTTGTCCAAGTTAAACAAAAAATTTTAATTGAGAACATAAACACAAATATAAAAACATAAATATTTTCATAAATAAATACTAAATTATAGTTTCCTTAAAAAAAATTTTAATTGTTAATTAAAAAATGTAAGATTTAATTATTTCATACATCTAATGTTATATGTATGCCATTATATGTATGGGCATATGAACAATTTAATTTCATATTTACGCTCTTAATTGATGGCAAAAAAACATAGTTTTTTTATACTACACTGTCCCGGTAGGCTAGATTCCCGCCAGAGACAGAAAAAAATAAAACAAAATAAATTAAATTAAAAAAATAAAGAAAAAAAAATGTTTTACTTTATTGAAAGTATTCATCCAATGCATATTATTCATAGATCTAATGTAATGTATCATTAAATACATTTTAATGAAACAGGTTTCCTTGATCCAACGAAGCGCTGCACAGGTTCCTTTTTAATGCAATTTTTCATGGGTTTAATATCAAAATTCATTGGTATTGTGCAGAAAATTCTTTCAGTGTATTATCCCTTGAACATTTTTTCATAAAATTTTGTAAAATTTGTGTAAAATTTTTTGGGGTAATTTTGCATTTCTTTACATTTGCATTTTATATTAGGGCGCTGCGAAATATGGCCCCAGGAAATACGGCCCCAAAAAAATAAATGAAAATTGACCCCAAATTTGGGGCTATTTTTCATAATGCAATATGGCCCCATTTTTTTAATGAAAAATTACCACAAAAAAATTAAAAAAACCCTAACAATAAAATGAAATTTGACCCTAAATTTGGGGTTATTCTTCATTATGAAAAATCACCTCAAAATTTATAATGCATTTTTTTTAACCCCGAAAAAGAACACAAAGAAAGTTACATTAAACATTTTCGGTGGAGTTCATATGCCCGAAACTAAAAATCACAAATTTAGAATCCCGATTTCAAAATCCGGATAATTATACAGTTTTGGTTTTAAAAATCGTACGATTGATAGCATGGTTGGGCTTTCGGCCATGCGCAAGGATTTTCTTTTCTATGGTCGGGCTCAATGATTTTTTCCTCTATGGTATAAAAAACACCGGCTTCGCTAACTAAAGCATCTCTGCATAACCGGCAAGGATTTTCTCTACTTTGGTGTAAGAATTCGGATTTTTTTAAACTATTGAAAGCATTTTAGGTAGATTTTGAAATGCACTTTTTGCTAATATGATGTTTAGGGGATCTTTAAACCACTGTGGACCAACCAGAAAACCGGGAATGATGGACCGTACCTCATTTTAAAGATAACAATCCCAACTAACTCGTTGTCAACTTTTTTTTGATAAAAAAAATATTTTTGTTGATTTTTTAAAGCATTTTAGGTAGATTTTGAAATGCACTTTTTGCTAATATGATGTTTAGGGGATCTTTTTACCACTGTGGACCAACCAGAAAACCGGGCTGTGCAGAAAAGCTTTCGTTAGCGAAGCCGGTACTTGTTTTATCAAAGAGGAGAAAATCCTTGCGCCCGGCTTAAGGCCGGCTATGCTTTCGAGTTTGTAAGCTATGCTTTAGAGTTTGTCCACGGACACTATGACACTGGACGTTATGACATGCTACCTTTTTGCAATATGTCCCGTTATTTTTATAAATAACATTTAGGAATTCGACGTATAATAATAATGAATGATTTAGACAAACAGTATGTAAGATTTTGACGAAATTTTAAAAATGAAAAATGGCCTGAAAAAATGGGCTATTTTTTCATAATGAAAAATCACCAAATTTAAAAAACGAAAAATCACCCAATAATAACGAAAAATAGCCCAAAAATTTTGGGTCACTTTTCATATGAATTCAGGCCCAATTTAACATGAAATTTTTTTGGGCGATTTTTCATTTATTTTTTGGGCTATTTTTCTTTGGGCGATATTTCCTACAGCCGAAAAATAACCCCAAAAAAAACAAAAAAATTGCGCCAAAATTGCGTGTTGTTGTGTCTCATGTAAAATTTTGGGGCCATTCTATAATCCCAAAAGTATAGGCTGACTTCCAAAACGTACTAATACAAAGTTTGTATACAGTTTTACCACTGTATTTTAACCATGCACATGTACAAAGTACCGAAACAATGCAACTATGTGTTCTGTTTATTTAAACGTTTTGAAATGTAAGTGATGCAATGCATAATATTAAAATAAATCTGTATTGCTTGCAAATTAAATTTCAAATATCACAAAGCATCAACTTTAAAACCGATGCTCTGAATGCTTTTTTGCTGCATTACTAATACTTACCATTGATGTTTTGGAAGGGTTTGCATTGCATATATATTGTACTGCGGCGTAATGAAACATTATACTTTGTTCTTATACAAAGCATTTGACGTTTTGGAAGTCAGCCATACTGTAGTATTTACTATACCATTTTGCAAATGCTACGATGCAAGATCATTCGCACAAGATTGTGAATTGGGCTATTGCTTAAGCCTAGATAACACTATCTCACAAGTCGTATTCGTATTCCATAATACTTTGTGAGATAGAAATCTAATGAGTTTTGATGCGACTGTCAAAAAATCAAATGTAACATGACAGTTTGCGTTCACACCAGCACACAAAGTATAAACACTCACGCATGGAAAAAAATGCAACCCTGATCCAATGAAAAGTATTATAGTTTAGAAATTTTTCAAAAAACAATGAAGTCGTATGGGATGTCAAACTTGTTTCATAATACTTGTCATTTTCGTGACACATTGCATTCACACTATCACACTTTGTCATATTACTTAAGTTTTTGACATGTATTAATACAAAGTATAATAGTGTTATCTAGCCTTTATAAATATTAGCTGTTCTTCTTATTAAAAGTCGTTTTTCATTTTTAAAATAAATGGATATTATAAACGAACTGGTGAAACAAGCGCAAAAGCAATAATGTGACAATAGCAATTCTGTATATTTTGTTGTTGGATTGCAAACAAAAGCTGCAATATTTTGCATTTGCACTTTCGTAAGACTATTTGCATCAATCAGTGTTCGAGCATTATTTAGCGTTCGGCTCACACACCCAGCAATGATATCTATTTTTCTAGTGTTTGTGTAGACATACACAACCCTTAATACCGTTCTTAACTATTTTTAAGAAAGTACCGAACATTATATAGTGTTCTGTTCTTCGTTTAAAAACATTATATTTTAATGTTCCTTTTTTTACATTGATCATGAACTGAACAAACAAAAAGTTTTAGCAGCGACCGCAGCACGAAAAGATTGTGTGGGTATTATGTATATGGGCAAATCCTGCGTGACGAACGCTACATTCGCACGCGTTTTCTGATTGAAATATAAACATTTTTTGGGCTTTCAAAGGAGATAGCTTCAACTTATATATAGTATTTAGTGACAATAATATGTACTTACGAATGGCTGATATCACAATTTCTTAGCAAGTATTTGTTGGGAAATAATTGATCACAAAATTTTGTGACGCACGCTACAAAAAGTGGAAGTAACTTCAAAGGTTGAAGTGCGTTTTCCTAATTTTTAGCGAATTTGGCATGATAAGGTATTCAAAATCTAATTCCTAAAAGAAAGATGACTATAGGAGAATTCTAAACGCACTTATTTGCAGCCAAAAAATTTTGTGATTTTTTGACAAAAGCCGTGAACCACGCTACATAACGCACGCTACAGTTTTTCCAGTAGTATTTTATTATTATATTTTATTTATTTTAACAAAACAAATTATATTTTTATGAATTGCATTTCTTAAACTAATTTCTTAACTAATGACTATCAACTTTTCTTGTAACGAAATTTATATATTGATAAGTCTGCTGTAAGTGCTATTTTAAGCAGAAAAATCACTTAAAATAATGCTTAATTTAGGTATAACATTAAGAAATCAGCAGTGGGGTAGGATTTGGTAAAAATTATTGCATTAATGATCATTGAAATACATATTTTTTAATATAAAAATTTAATTTTACATCTAGTCTAATATTCCATTTAAAAAAATTCATTTGAAAAATGTTTGGTTGGTGGACTGTTTCTGGGATTTGCCCATATGTTTTGTTTGTGTAAAATTATTTTGCTCGCTTTTTGCTTTTTTTTCGTATGTGTATTTTTTTTTTTTTTTTTTTTTTTGTAAAAAATGTTTTGTTTTTTTTACCAGCCAAAAGGGACGAACATTAACGAGCCGAATCGAACACAATAAAGTCTGTGGTTTTTAAAAAAACCGAACGGAATTAAATGTTATCATCTTGTGTTGAGTTGGATAAAAACAGTATTATTTTTGTGTTCGAAAGATGACAATCACTATTAGCGTTTGTGTTTTCCACAAATCTACCGAACCGAACACTAAGGAACGATATTTAGTGTTTATTTTCGATAACTGCATCAAACACTGAACTCCGCTAATGAGTCTTTGTTGTAAGAATCGTTTATAAACTCCACCACTATTGATGAATTTGGGTATACTAAGTTTGTCATTACGTGTGAAACTTTTCACATAAGACTCATAGAGTATATATGTATGTATATGTCCATCTGTTGAAATCGGTTTAGTAAGATAAAAGTTATGAATCCAAATGTGGAACAACCACTTTAAAATCTATATATAAATCGGCTAAGGCAAAACAGTTAAGAACACTTTCCTCCTCTGTATGTCAACCGATTTGAACAAAATATACACCATTTGAGAGGTATTTGCTCAAAGAAGTGCACAATGTATATTTTATTAAAATCTGTTCAATAATTTCAGAGTTATAACCGTTCAAAAGTGCTACTAAAACAAATGCAAAATAAATAAATAAAAATTTATTTTCAATTATCAAATAATAAAAAATTAGGGTGATCGATTGTTCGACATTTTTCAGAACAAAACAGTTAAGAACGCCTTCTTCCTTTGTTTGTCAACCGAACCTTCATGGAGAGAAAAAAGGGAATACGGGAAACTTAATTTCTTTTTTTTTTACTTTTCTGTGCTTCATAAGATAATTTTAAAATTCTCTATAATATTGAACTTAGAAACATCATATTATAGGTGTAGGGTCCTGAGTGAGTGATAACCTATAAGATAAAAAATGCTGGTTTTTTTTTTTTTTTGTTCTTCATCTGTAACTGTTTTAATTTTCGTTAATATTCGACCCATAAAGATAAAATTATACATTAAACTGGGTGAATAAGAACATGTAAGGGGAGCTTTTTGGTACTTTTTCGTTGTACATCTGGAACTTTGATTTATTTTCGTTAATATTAAACATAGAAACATAAAATTAAACGTGCAACGTCCTGAGTGGATGACAATATATTGTTACGTTACTGCCTTTCAATAACGTTTTGGTTTATTTCCTTTATAATAAACCGTTTCGAGTTCTTTTATTGCAATTCAAATAAAACAAATAAACACAACACTTTTGCTACTGTTTACAATTTAGACACCTTTATTTAGTACTTAGTCACTTTAACAACCGTAATTTTATAATCTTCACAGCGGGATACGCTTTTGACAAAGTCAGAACTTAGAATGAATCATGCCATCTCTTGCGATCCTATTTATACTCGGGCAAATGACCATAGAAAGTTCGAGTTCTGAAGTCTAGATGGCTCTATAAAGTTTTAATAACGGCTATTTCGTTAATTAAACTTATTCAGCTATTACTATCTATATGGCTGAATTAATTGAGTTATTAGGCATCATAAACTAAGGCATACTTTTAGGCGTTGCCATAAATTGAAATAACTTAATAACGAACATTCTAGTTTACAGTGAAGTACAATTATGCACAACAATTTTAACATTACATCTGTACATTGATTTTTACACTAGAAGTGTGCATAACTTATACAATAACAATTTTAACTAATAAAATAACTAGCAAATACTTAATAACCAATCAATACAAGATAACACATAAATTAATCTAATTCTTAACCAATAATTACAAATAATTCTTAACTAAAGTTACTTTCGTAACACTGCCCCCCACTTAAGCCTGTTCGTCCCGAATAGGCTCAAAATCACCTCTTCCATAAGGGGCTAATCGTTCCAAATGAACAACTTTCATTTTGGCTCTTGGACTTTTATATTTCTGTATTCGGTATACAACATCATTTAATTTCTTTATCACCTTATATGGACCATCCCAATGTGTCTGTAATTTGGGAGATAATCCTTTCTTTCGCTGGGGATTGAAAAGCAAAACTAACTGGCCCTCCTTAAATCCTTCCGAATTTGCCGCTCGATCGTATCTGGCTTTCATCTTGTCACTAGACAACTTAATGCGGTCTCGAACAAATTCATGAAGTTCATTAAGAGTTTCTTGTTCTTGTGAGGTGGAGCCTTCAATGTTTTCACCAGTTGGTATTGGCTTAACGCCAAACTCTAGATCCCCTGGTAGTCTCAGTTCTGTTCCAAACACAATTTTGGCAGGTGTACGAGAGGTGGAGTCGTGAACAGCTGACCTATATGCCAACAGGAATTTTGAAATGTGTTCATCCCAGTCTTTTTGTTGTGTGCTGACTACTTTTCGCAAATGTTCCTCCAATGTACGGTTAAATCTTTCAACCATGCCGTCAGATTGCGGATGCAATGGGGTTGTTCTTGTTTTTCTTATTCCGTACAATTCACACATTTCCTTAAATATAGCAGATTCAAAATTTCTGCCCTGGTCAGAATGTACTTCTAATGGAACACCGTAGCGGCACACCCAATTGTTTACGAAGACGTCTACCACTGTCCTAGCTTCTTGGTTTGGGATCGCATATACCTCCGGCCATTTACTAAAGTAATCGATGACTACTAGCACATATTTGTTTCCGGCATTACTTACAGGAAATGGTCCAGCTATATCCATTGCGATTCGCTCAAATGGGGCACCAGAATTATACTGTTGTAGTGGCCCACGACTTCTCCTTACTGGGCCTTTAGCGGCAATGCATTGTGCGCAATTTGCTATCCAATCAGTTACAGCTTGTTGGCAGCCAACCCAGTAGAAGCGTTGTTTTAATTTTTCTAAGGTTTTAGTCACACCTAGATGACCACCGCTAGGACCGTTGTGAAATTCACTCAGAACTTCCTTTACTTTCGCCGACGGCACTACTATAAGGTTTTTAACTGATTTTCCGTCAGTACTTTCCCACGTACGGTATAAGCAGCCATTTACTACTTGAAGGCTATTCCACAGAGCCCAGTATGCTTTCATCAGTGGACTTTCAGGCGTAATTTCATTTCGTGCGGGTCTTCTACCTTCTTCCTTAGCTATCAGAATTTTAGCTAAAATGGGATCATTTCTCTGCGCCATCGACCAGTCTTCATTGGATTCTATTTGCAATAGACGAACGTCACAGATGTTTTCCTTTCCTTCAGCCCTTACGCAATGCT
Source organism: Pollenia angustigena (assembly GCA_930367215.1). Lineage (NCBI taxonomy): Eukaryota > Metazoa > Arthropoda > Insecta > Diptera > Polleniidae > Pollenia > Pollenia angustigena. The sequence continues at coordinate 215,283,723 of OV884058.1, read as the reverse complement.
TGCATTCCAGCTTACAGGGTCTTCTTGACAGAGCATCCGCATTGCCATGTTTTCCACCTTTTCTGTGTTCAATGCTAAAATCGTAGCTCTGAAGGCGTTCAATCCAACGAGCCATCTGGCCTTCCGGATTTTTAAATTGCAGCAACCACCTGAGTGCAGAATGGTCTGTTCTTAAATGAAAATGTTGGCCATACAAATATTTGTGAAAATGTTTTATGCACTCAAGTACTGCCAGAAGCTCTCGCCGAGTCACGCAGTAATTTCGCTCAGGCTTTGAAAGTATTCGACTGTAATAGCCTACGACTTTCTCTACACCGTTGACCACTTGGGACAGCACACCTCCAATTCCGAATCCGCTCGCATCAGTATCTAGCACAAATTTTTCGCCCGCGATTGGATAAGCCAAAATTGGTGCTGAGCACAATAATTCCTTTAGCTTCTGGAATGCCCGTTCCTGTGGTTCACCCCAGTCATATGCCTGCGCCTTTTTGGTCAATTCATGCAGACTTGCAGCAATATTTGCAAAGCTCGGTACAAAACGCCTGTAGTATGTACATAAACCTAGAAAACTGCGTAGCTCATGTAGATTTTTAGGGCGCGGCCAATCCATAACTGCTCGTATTTTTTCTTCGTCTGTGGAAATGCCATGAGATGTTACACGATGCCCTAGGTATTTTACTTCTTTCTGGAACAGTGAACATTTCTTGACACTTAACTTGAGTCCGGCTGTAGATATACGTTTCAACACCTCTTCGAGGTTTTTCAGGTGTTCATCAAATGTTTTTCCCATGACAATTATGTCATCAAGGTACACCAAACATGTCTTTCGGTGGAGACCTTTCAACACCTGTTCCATCAAACGCTCGAATGTAGCCGGAGCATTACAGAGCCCAAATGGCATTACATTAAACTGCCATAAGCCATCACTTGCACTAAAAGCAGTTTTCTCTTTATCCTTGTCTGCAATTTCTACTTGCCAATAGCCGCTCTGCAGATCTAATGTGGAAAACCATTCTGTTCCGGCTAACGTATCCAGGGTGTCATCAATCCTAGGCAGTGGATAACTGTCCTTTTTGGTGACGTCATTTAATTTCCTGTAGTCTACGCAGAACCTAGTACTTCCGTCTTTCTTCTTTACCAAAACCACCGGAGAGCTCCAGGGACTTGATGATGGTATAATTATGCCGTCCTGTTCCATTTCATTAACCAGGTCTCTAACTTCATTTCGTTTTGCTAGAGGAATGCTTCTTGGTGCCTGTTTTATTGGCTTAGCGTCGCCGGTGTTAATTTCGTGTTTCACAATAGACGTCCTGCCCTGGTTTTTACCTTTCGAGGCAAAGATAAAGGCATATTTCTTGAGTAATTGTTTAGCCTTATTTCTCTCGGGCGGCCTCAGTTTTTCGGTCCATTTCCGCACATGTTCCTCTAACAATTCCTGGTCCTTTGTTCTCTTTTTAACTGCGTCTGAATGTTCCCCGCAACTTATTATTGCCTCTGTTGAAGCACATTGCCCAATCTTAAAGTTCTGCGTAAGAACTTTTTCGCTATTTGATAAATTTAAAACTCTTACTGGAACTAAGCTGTTTTTGGTTTTAACGAGGGCATTCGCTGTTACTATGTCACCTGTTATTGCTGCTGGCTCTACCACCCATAAACTATTGTTGTCCTCACAATCTCCCTCCATGCGCGCCCATACTATGGTTTCTGACTTGGGTGGCAATTTTTCACGTTCAAAGGCGAGTAACTGTCTTACATGAGCCTTGCTTTCGTATCCAACATCAAGGGGAATTTCAACATTACGCCAAGTCATAATTTGTTGTCCCATATCCAGACGAATACCTTGTCCAATCATAAAATCTGAGCCAATAATTACTTCGTCTACAATATCAGCCACAATAAATACATGGTGAGCGCTTGTATTGGCCATACTTAATTTTACTTTTACTTTCCCATAGACGGTGGCAGGTTCACCCGTAGCTGTTCGCAGACTCACACCCCTTAGTGGTTCGATGGACTGTTGTATTAAATCAGGTCTAATGATTGAATGTGATGCCCCAGTGTCCACAGTCAAAACCCGTTTTTGACCGTTGATATAACCACAAGCAGTAAGGTTTCTCTTACTCTGTTGCATTACTGAGATGGAGATTGTGGGGCTCATAGATGTGGGAGCTAGCTCATGCCCCGCAGTGCTAGCTCTTTTTAGTTTAACGGGGATTCTTGTGAGGACTGGCGATTACCCCGCTGGTTGTTTCTGGGCGGTGAAGCAGATCTTGAACGCTTTCTCTGTGCTTTGCAGTTACGTTGTATGTGACCAGTCTTTCCGCAGTTATAGCATTTTACCTTAGTTTTCGTTTTCTTCTCACTTAAAGCCTCCATAACTGCCTCTTTTAAATCTTGCACAATATCCCTTTCACCATTGGCGGACACATCGAGTCTTCGCACTCTGCCTACTTGTGGTCTTGAAATAATCCTTGCGGTTTCCTGGGCTAAAGCAAATGAAACAGTTTCTGCAAAGGTTGGTTTTTGTGATGCACATACCGCAAGTTTAACATCAGCATCACGAATGCCGTTTACAAATGCCTCAGTTTTGAAATGATCCAAAAAGGGATGATTCTCACCAGGATAAGTTAGCTGTACCAACCGCTCAATATCCAGTGCGAAGTCCTGTAAGGTTTCGTTTGCCTTTTGCATTCTGCCACGCAACTCCATTTTGTAGATTTCCTTTTTGTGTTCACCTCCATACTTACGTTGCAGTGCTATCATAATTTCATCATAATTGTTTCTGCTACTTACTGGTACACTTTCAAGCACTTCAGCCGCAGTCCCCTTTAAAGCAAGAATTAGCTCGATGGCTTTTTCCTCACTGTTCCATGCATTTCTGTTGGCAACTGTATCGAACTGGAACTTAAAAACATTTAATGGCACACTACCGTCAAAGCAAGGGGCCTTTATTCTAGTAGAAACTTCTGGAATAACCCGTACTGATCCCTCTTGGTTTTGAAGACTATTTACTTTTGCTTCCAGATTGTGTAGTTTTTCATCAACTTCTATTTTAACATCAGTCAACTTTTTGTTGAACTCTATTTCCATTTCATTTACTCTTTCATTTATTTCACTGGAAATCTCCTGAAGTTTCTCATTTGTTATTCTGGAATTCTCTTGAATTTCAGCCAGGATGGTGCTAGACTTCTCCTCCATTTTTCTAGAAGTTTCATCAATTTTTCTAGAAGTTTCAGCCAAGATATCGTTAGAATTTTCTTTTATCATCTGTACCATGCTTTTGGAATTATCGTCCATTTTTCTAGAAGTTGCATCTGAATTTTCTTTTATCATCATTACCATGCTTCTAGAATTATCGTCCATTTTTGCCATCATAGCAGCAAACATTGTGTTAAAATCCATGTTGCTAGCTACTGCACGAGTACATACCTCTATTTCTTCTTTTTCCTCGAATTCGTAACTCGCAATGTCCATATTGCGTCGCTGGAATTCATCTAATAGTCTCTTCTGCAGCTCTGCTTTATTACCTGCAGTTGGCAGATCCAACTTGCCCAATTCTTTCTTGAGCTGTTCTACTTTTAGCTCTTCAAATTTCATTGCTGTCTATTTTTTTTTTTTTTTTTTTTGTTATTTTTATTTCACTTTTTTTTTTATTTTATTTATTTTATTTATGCAATCTCACTTCTGACACCAATTGTTACGTTACTGCCTTTCAATAACGTTTTGGTTTATTTCCTTTATAATAAACCGTTTCGAGTTCTTTTATTGCAATTCAAATAAAACAAATAAACACAACACTTTTGCTACTGTTTACAATTTAGACACCTTTATTTAGTACTTAGTCACTTTAACAACCGTAATTTTATAATCTTCACAGCGGGATACGCTTTTGACAAAGTCAGAACTTAGAATGAATCATGCCATCTCTTGCGATCCTATTTATACTCGGGCAAATGACCATAGAAAGTTCGAGTTCTGAAGTCTAGATGGCTCTATAAAGTTTTAATAACGGCTATTTCGTTAATTAAACTTATTCAGCTATTACTATCTATATGGCTGAATTAATTGAGTTATTAGGCATCATAAACTAAGGCATACTTTTAGGCGTTGCCATAAATTGAAATAACTTAATAACGAACATTCTAGTTTACAGTGAAGTACAATTATGCACAACAATTTTAACATTACATCTGTACATTGATTTTTACACTAGAAGTGTGCATAACTTATACAATAACAATTTTAACTAATAAAATAACTAGCAAATACTTAATAACCAATCAATACAAGATAACACATAAATTAATCTAATTCTTAACCAATAATTACAAATAATTCTTAACTAAAGTTACTTTCGTAACAATATAAAGGAGAATTTTTGATCCTTTTTGTTTTTCAATTGGTATTTTTAATACAGAACCTACAAAATTAAATTCACTCATGTAGAAGTAAAAATATGAACCAGAGGTTGGTCCCTCGCCAAATCGATCCACTTTGAAGAAAAAAATAAGAATTCGAAACCAATAAATTCATATATACTTAGATCAACTATGTTTTCTTCATATTTACAAAAAAAAAAATTGGTCGAATTTTGACCATAAGGCGATAACTAGTATTTATAGTATTTATGTTACAAAAACTAGCATAAATGGAGGCGAAATGCACGGAATTCGTTTTATATGACTAGAAGGTGGGGTGTCACAAAGCCATAGGACATAAAGCCATAATTTTGATATGGCCTTAAGCCTCATATCAATTTTAGTGGAATGGGACATAATGCCATTATGGTGTTATGTCCCATTTGATGTGTTGCGTTACAAATGCTTATATAGTATAACAAAGACCTGCTTCGCTAACTAAAGCTTCGCTGTATAGCCGGCCTTCGGCCGGCCGCAAGGATTTTCTCCTCCATGGTATAACAAACACCGGCTTCGCTTACTAAAGCTTCTATGTGTAGCCGGCCTTTTGGCGGACGCAAGAATTTTCTCCTTTATGGTATAACAAGTACCGATTTCGCTAAGTAAAGCTTCTAAAATCTATCTTGTTTCCGAACGAAGGCCGTTTACGCAGAGAAGCTTTAGTTTGCGAAGCCGGTGTTTGTTATACCATAGAGGAGAAAATCATTGCGTCCGGCCGAAGGCCGGCTATGCAGAGAAGCACTTGTTAGCGTAGCTTTTTCGGGTTTTTTCCATATATGAACGACGTCCACAAATTTAGGGGCTTAGTTCATTTTGGGTTTGGGGAGTTAATTCATTGGGGACTTAGTTCATACCGCCATTTTTGACATAAAACAGGGCGACATGAAACAACAAAGCATTTTCTACATGAAATAGGGTGAAATACAATCATTATCAAAAATATGGCTTTATGTCTCATTTTACGGACAAAATTTATGGCGTTAAGTCCCATTATATTGAGACTTAATGGCATATGCCCTTATGTCTCAATGGAATGGGACTTGACGCCATATGGCTTTATGTCCTATGGCTTTGTGACACCCCACCGACTAGAAATATAAAACTTAATTTTATCCATAATTTCCCAAAGGCTCCATCAGATAATAGTTTACCACGCCTATATTTATTTATTTATTTAATTTATTCGTCTATGGAACTAATCCTTACAGACTATTTATACAACACAAATGTTAATAACTCACATAAAATAATTAATTATGAATTTAAAAAAATTATTCTTTTACTTTCAGTTACATTAGTATTTAAAGAAAAATCTATAAATCTAAACAGTTCATTAAATTGAATACACATTCTCCAGAGAGGGTCTGCGTTTGCATAATTAGCTCTAAAAAACTGAACGGATAATGGTGAGAAGTAACGTGTTGGTCGTTGAAGAATGTTGAAGGAAATATTGTTGATCAGAAAACCAGAACAAACATCACCGTTAATAATATTCAAAAACTCATTTTTGGTCCTCTCCTATCTAGAAATCTCTCTACAGAATTGCGTACAAAACGGTACACAATTTAAAAAAGGTCCCATATAAAGACTTATATCGTAAAATATTAAGTACGCTTAAACTGCAATGAATAATGCTTTTGTAATACTATTTGGTCTGGTACAATAATATTTTATAAGCCTCGAAATTACACTGTCAAATTTCTTGGAGATCGGTCCATAATTTACTCTAGGTCCCATATAAAGCCTACTCTGGGAAATGATTTAAAATTATTTAGATATTGTGGCAAAATAACACCAGCATATTTTTTCAGTTTTTATAAAGATTTGTTTATAACTTATATATCCCATAGAGAGCCTACTCCTGACACATTCTAAATGTCGGTGGAGGGAATCAGCGATTCCAACTCCAACTTGTTTTTCTCTCTCTTTCTCTTTCCATTCTTATCGTAGTCTATTATCATTATTATGAATTTGTATTTTAAAACTACTAAAGTCTTGGGATTTGAGTTACTTAAACCGATTGAATTGTAATTGTAATTGAAAAGCAAATGAACAAGTTTATTTTATTTATTTCATGTTGACATACGTACATACATCTTCAATCATAATGTAAACATTTTAGTTACAAACGGAATATAATTTGTAAAAGTTTTTATTTTGGGGATAATATAGAAATATGTATTAAGAGAGCAGATAAAAGTTTTAATATTATTAAAAAACTTATAAAAAGTAACAATTAAGCTCGTAAGAAAGGCATAATGTAATTCTTAAAGGAACAAGTTCGCTCATTTAAATTTTATCAAGTGAAACATATAATGAATTAATTCAAGAAAAAACAAGTTATTAAGTTAAGGCGGTTCAGCCCGACCATTTGTATTTACAGCTAAAGTTTTTAGAATATAAACGGAAAAATCTTATTATTTGATGAGGTTGAACTTTATTTAAGAACAAAAATTTATCAATTCAAAAAGACAGCACAAATTTTTTTCATTCTGTACATATCGTATAAATATTTAAACTCGTTTTTATAGTTTGCCAAAAAATTACTTGTTAGCAATCTATATTCTATCTTGTTCAATATTTAAAATAAAGCGTGTTTTTTAGACGTGTTGAACTTAAATCTTGCTGTCATACTAATAAAATAAGTTTGACTTTTTTATAGTATATACTTTGGCAAATGACCGTGCAAAGACTGACACCGAAAAAACTTTTACAAATCGTGGATATTTAAATACAAAACTCGCGCTCTGTTCACCAAACATCTATAGCACTTCGTCAAGCTCAAGGGCGGACTATTTCTTAGCAGCTTATACGCAAAACTATGGACCAATTCATGATAAAATTTAATCTTTTGGATCATCGAAACATGCAATCAAAAAATTAAAAAAATAATAAAAATTACAAGGAAAATAAGAATTAAAAAATAAAAATTCAAAAATACCATTAGCTAGAATTAAAATGTATGCACAACAACGTGAATACCCTTTCTATTTTACTTACCACTATGAATAGTCTAACTTTTTACTAAAATAAATTTTTCACGTTATAATTCTCATGTAATTTATTTTATTTTTGAATAAATAGATCAGGGAAATCCATTTCTATGCATTATTGTGTATACCACTACTAATACATATTTTTGTTTTAGGTTAACAGAAAAAACTTTATGATGGCAGTTAAAAAATATTGTGCGGTCAAAAACGCTTTTGGTAACATCCAATGCCTTATATGCCATGCAACATTTAAGGAAGGAACGGAATATGTTATAAAACGGCATTGCGATCGTTTCCATAATAATATAAATAATTTAAATGATAAGGAAAGAGAAGACCTGTTTTATAAAAATAAAACCATTTTTTTAGAAAAATTTAAAAAATGGTTATTAGAAGAAGAAATTTATGAACAAAAATCAGTTCCCAAATTGAAAAAGGAGATTTCAAATTTAGTAATATTGGAAATTGTTAAGAAAGGAAGACCATTGTGGGATGGTGTTTTTATCAAGCAATTGCTGAAAAAAATTTGGGAAAGGCTTAATTATAACACTAAATTTATAGAGTCTCTTCCCCTGCCCAGTCAAACTGTAGGCCGTCGAACTGTTCAATTAGGAACATGTGTAGAATCTGCAATTAGGGAAAAAGTAATTAATTGTGAATTTTTTTCAATTTGCTTAGACGAAAGCACTGACATAAATGATCTGTGTGAACTTGTAATTTGTATTCGATGCGTAGACAGCGAATACACTATTTTTGATTCAATGTTTACTTTAGAAACATTTTATGGAAATGTAACTGGTACGTTGTTGTATGACGTTGTCACAGAAAAGCTTCTTTCCATTGTAGACATAAACAAATTTGCTGGAGTCTGCACAGATGGAGCGAATGTAATGATGGCCAAATATAATGGGCTTATAGGCCAATTAAAAAAACACGAATTTGCAGTTCATAACTTTCACTGCATAATTCATCAGACCGCTCTTGCATCGAAATTCATAAGTGATACCCCAGCTATGAAGACAGCAGAGGACATAATAAATAAAATTCGAGGCGGACATCAAGCGCTTACCCACCGAAAATTTGTAACCTTTTTAAAAAATAAAAATGCTATGATCTGTGACATGAAAATGTTTACAGAAGTTCGGTGGCTAAGTCGCGGTGATTGCCTGAATAGACTTTATGATTTAGGAGAAGAAGTTATTCAGTTCCTAGAAACTGAGAAAATAGAAATAGTTTTAGTACAGTGTTTAAAAGACAATAATTTTATTTTAGACTTAGCTTTTTTGGCAGATACGACAAGTATGTTAAATGAACTAAATTTGGAATTGCAAGGAAAAGAACGCAATATTTGCGACTTGTCAAAAATCATTCACAATTTTAAAACAAAAGCCTTTTATTTTTTTTCATTTGAATGGGCGATAAAGCCATCATGGCCTGATCTCACATGGTTTTAAATCAGCCGCCGTTCTTTACCAATTCAATGTCGCTGATTTTAAAACTGCACTTTTTTCTATCAGCTGTGATTTGCGTGCAATAAAATCTTTATTTTTTACAATTGTTTATAAGATATTTGAACCTGATTTAGAGTCAAAAAGCTTCCGAATAAAAAAAAGGTGCAGTTTTAAAATCAGCGACATTGAATTGGTAAAGAATTGCTACAAATATTTTATCAACACAAAAAATTTTTATTTTGTACCTTCGTGTTATACAACTTATAAAATATATTACTCACATTTTATTTCGGCTGTATTCTCTCAATTTTTTACTCTCTGGTACTCACTAATACACAACCAAAAAATTTTTGGAAATGCCTGCTTTAAAGTTAACTAAAAGTAATGCAGAGTCGGACAACTGACTACTTCCTAGGGCATCGCAATGTTAAAATAGTTAGTTAGTAATACAAGTGTTAACCACCGCTACTTGAGAAATAGTTATGCTGGGTACACACTATGCAACGCATTTACGCAATCTAGTGAATTAAATTCATTTTCATTCATTTCAGATTGCATCAACATCAAAACGCTTTGATATTTTGAGGTTGCATTGAAACAGATTGCATGTAGATTGCACTGTGTGTACCCAGCATTAGCTTTCAGTTAATTTAAAGTTAACTGAATGTCCGACAGGGAAGCCACAAGCTTACAAACATTTTATGTCAATGTAATCAAATAAATGTATGCACATTCAATAATTCAAAAATTATTCGAATATTTTTTGTAAACTTGCTCTCTCTAACGGGTCATTCCACTGTTTTGTTATTAATCAGTAATAATTAATGAATGACTCTCAAATTCATTTACAGTCAGGGCTGCCAGATAAATTTTTGAATAAAATAAAAAAATCCTCTTTCATGTTTCGAAAAATCGTCAAAAAATCGGAAATTTTAAAATTTAGTGTTTTTTAACAATGTTTTGTAACACGACGGAGATTCTTCCAAAGCTCAGCGAAAGACGCTACTTCAATCGTTGTGGGAATCGTTTAAAGGCCTAACCATAATGTGCTTAAGTTGGATTAAGCAAATGTGCGAATACATGTAAATCATATGAAGCAAACCATATTGAACTTACGGAAACTTTTTGTTAAGTTTTATGAAACTGTCATTTGCTTAAGCAAAGTGCGAAACTAATCGCACATTCCGTACGGAATCAAATGTTTTTTGATTTTGTTATAGTTTTTAAAATACATTTGAGAGACTTTTTGGTAATGTTCGCCGTATAATTGTTGCAAAATGATTTATACAGAGAGTCGTAAAAGATTCATTCGATGATGGTTTGACGAAAGATAAACAAAGTGTTACATTGCTGTTTTTGTACTCTGAAAATAATCATTTCAAGATTTTCTTAAAACTTTCATATTACAGCCGTACCTAAACAAAAGCAGCATATTTAATAGTGAAGTTTGCCGCTATAGTTAATTAATAATGGCAATTTAGCTATTTTTCCGTCAATCTAACGTTTTTATCTCAATTTTTATTTACAATTTGTTGGTTTTATTAAACAAAAAAGCTATCATTTCTGTTCGTGACACAACGTTGACGCTCTTGTTTAGGTATGGCATATCAGCGTAAAAGCTAAGCGAAAGAAAACGTTCCACCTTCCGCTATTGTTAAGGTACGGCTGTTAAACATTTTAATATGAAAAAACGAACGTGTCAGAAATTTAATGCTTTATTCAGACTTTGGAGACTAATAAAAATCGTCACTTTTCACAAAAAAAATCTGCAAATCGTCACTTTGCTAATTTCGGAACAAAAAATCGTCAAAATGACGATAAATCGTCAAATCTCGCAGCCCTGTTTACAGTAAACAAGTTTTTTATTTAATTCATTCTCTCTTAGTTTTGTTTATGGTTTACTGTTTTCTTATATTTTTGAATGTTTAATATTTGCGCAAATGTTGTGCACTTTGAATAAAGGCAAACAAGTGAACTATGAACCAATCATCCCAAAATTCTGCAAAGTGTTTTCTGGTATAAAAAAAACATAAACTTTAATACAGCGATGAAATTAGTTTTAGCATTTACGGTGAATTTCAGAAGGCTGCTAAATATGGGATTTAAGGTAAATAATGGACCGTATATCACAAAATTGCATATTATTTTTTTCTGGCATATGAAGCTAAGCTGAATGAAATTTTACCGCAATATCTTCATCTGCTACGGTTTTAGGCGTATTTATTTAATTTACCAAAGTGTGCTTTATATGGGGCCTATGGTTAATTATGGACCGTTCATCACGAAATTTATTAGTGTGATTTCTAGTCCTATAAAACTGTGAAGCAATAAAGTTTATTCTGATAGAATTATTAATTACGGTTTTAGGCGTACTTAACTGTTTTCCGGGAGTAGCGCTTATGTGGGGCCTAGGGTAAATTATGACCCCTATCTTCACAAAATTTTACGGTGTGATTTCCAGTCAAAGAAAACGAATTGTTGCAAAATCTTATATCTTTTCGTGCATTATTCCACCATTTATGTTAGTTTTTGTAACAAAACATCAAATTTTTAAGGTGGTGCTTCCACATTTCGATTCATAGCTCTGATCCTACTGAATCGATTTTGCTGGATTTCAATCCCAAACTGCTTAGGATAACTAAAAGCAATTTGGCACCCAGTTTGTTTATTTCTTTTGAGCTTTTCGAAAGTGAGCGTGTTTTCAACAGACGGACATGACTTAATCGACTTAGAATTACTCAAGGACCCAGAATATATATACTTTATGGGGTCTGAGATGAATAACAAAAAAGTTTTGCACGGAATGAGTAACTTTCTATACCCTCCTTTCAACTAATTGTGGTAGAGGGTATAAAAATAGTTCTAACTCCTATAGATATTCTTAAAATTATTTTGATTTTTTTTTTTAGTTGAACTCTCGATTTTTAATTGGAATTTTTAAATTAATTTCATATTTTAAAAGACCTTCTTTCAGTAAAATAATTAATCGAAGCTTTAATTTGATGAACTCAAGCCTATCCAGTGCTGCCAGAATTAAAAAAAATCCCCACGCGTTTTAATCATTAAAATCTAGAAAAAAACAAGGAACTAAAGTTTCTGTAGTGGCCAGGGCTGCCAGATTTGACGATTTATCGTCATTTTGACGATTTTTTGTTCCGAATTTAGCAAAGTGCCGATTTGCTGATTTTTCCCCAAAAAGTGACGATTTTCTTCAGTCTCCAAAGTCTGAAAAAAACATAAAATTTTCTGACATTTTCGTTTTTTAATCTTGGATGTTTATTTATTTTATTTATTAAACTTCAGTATCCTAGTCCTTTGGCCATAATCGGCTTACAAATTTCTACTTAATAATAGTAAATGTTTAGCAACCGGACCGTTACAAGAGCGGAAGGCAGAATAATTTCTTTCGCCTAGCTTTTACGCTGATTTGCCATACCTTAGCAAGACCGTTAACGTTGTGTCACGAACAGAAGTGAAAGCTTTGTTTTTTAATAAAAGCCACAAATTATAAATTAAAATAGAGATAAAAACGCTACATTGAACAAAAAATAGCTAAATTTCCATTTTTAATTAACAATAGCGGCAAACTTCACTAATAAACGAGCTGTAAAAATCGGGTTCTTCCGATTGCAAAGCGTTGAGGCCGCTCTATTCAAAAACTAGAAACCGCGTGCCGCTTTTGTTTAGGTCGGCTGTAATATGCAAGTCTTAAGAAAATCTTTAAATGATTATTTTCGGAGTAGAAAAACAACAATGTTATATAGTAGACGCTCAGAAATTCAAACTCTCAGAAATTCGAATTTCCAGTAATTCGAATTAGTAATTTCATTACATTTGGCGCTCTAAAATTAGAATCCAAAATTCGAATTTCCGAGCGGTTTTTTCTTTTTATTGTAATCACTAAAATTTTGACAATTAAGTTTAACCGAATACAAAGTAAAAAGGGGAATTCCATTTTAAAAGATGATTTACAGATCTTGTTGATGTCTGTTTGTATTATGTTTTGTTAATTTTTTATAGCTTTTATATTAAATAAAGTCCCAATTCACACGTTGCAAGTCTTATTGATCAGCTTGCTACTTTATAACGAGTGTGAAGAGAGGAAAATAAACGTTTCTCTCTCACTCTCTCTCGCCTATAAGGTAGCAAGCTGATCAATAAGACTTGCAACGTGTGAATTGGCACAAACTAAAATTAAAAAAAGCATAGTTTTTTTATATCTTTAGGGTCAAATTTACCTAAATTTTTGTATAAAAAACCGTCCAGGAATTCAAAGTGGTTCGAATATCCGAGCATGTACTGTACTTTGTTTATCTCTCGTCAAACCATCATCGAATGAACTTTTTACGATTCTCTGTATAACTCATATTTTTAACAATTATACGGCGAACAATTCACGAGTTGTAAAGATAATATCTACATGAGTCTCATACAATTCTTGTGTTAAAGTCTCGTTAGATTATCTTTACCCACGTCTTTAATGATTCCCACAACGATTGAAGAAGCGTCTTTAGCTGTGCTATGGAAGAATCTCAGTCTTGTTACAGTTTTTCTCTTCAAAGACTCCCAGTATCTCTTACATGATTGAAAATACTAGCTGGGTATGAAGTAATTATGTGTTTTTTTTTAACATTTTTTGTGTTATCAAAATCAAACAACAATTGTTAAAAAAAGCTAAATTTTTAAGTTGTCTGATTTTTTTGACGATTTTTTCTCAGGAAATTGACGATTTCCTCACAAATTTATCTGGCAGCCCTGGTAGTGACTATTAATGCATTCTAAATCAATGCAGCCTCTTCTACTGTTTTGTGGAAATTTTTTTTTTTTTGTTGAAATGTATTTTTTATTATTGAATCTTTCTTATCGAAATTTACAATAACTATTCAAACCTAATTTCTACTTGTTGTTTATTAGTTGTTACAAGGGATGCTAATCGGGATTGATTTTAGAAAATCCCGGGATTCGGGATTTCTGGATCCCGGGATTTCGGGATTTTTTTAAATAAACAACACTTTTTATTTACAGTACTTTTCGCTTATAGTCCACTTCTATAGTTGCACAACTTTTGTGGACTATAAGCGAATTCACATTTTGGACTATATAAATATGATTTTCTTCAATAAATCCACTCTTTTTAAACAAAAGAAAAATTTATTTAAAACATAACCAAATATTGATTTATTTTAAATAAATAGTTAAAACAAAAATCTTTATTATTAATTAATTCAAATGCTTTAAAAGATTTCAAGATTCATTTTAATTCTTTGGATGACGAAATCAAACACAACATAAATATCAATTTCATAGGATCTTTACATGTCGAAGTCTATATGAAGTTGGAAGTTTATTTAACAAAAAATTGTCAGACGAAGACACCATGTCATGAAATATAAATTGCGAAATTTGGCATTTATAATAGTTGCCAGAAAGGTAAATTTAAACGTGTTGCCAGTTGATTAAAAATATTAAAAAATAGAGTGGACTATAAGCGAATTTTTGCATGAAGAATTATATACGCATGCTAAGAAAATGTGGCTTTTAAACGAAAATGGGCTACAAGCGAAATGGACCTTAGAACAAATAATTTGTATGAAATTCGAAAAAATCTGCATGTGAATATGACAGTTTTGGCTTATATCCGTTTTTGGCCTTTAAGCGGAATGGACTATAAGCGAAAAGTACTGTATTAATGAATTTTCAAAAGATATTTTATATGTAACATAAATAATTTTAAAAAAGAAAAATAAGAATTATAAAAATAAAAAATACAACTGAAATATAATTTTAAAATAATTTTTTTTTTTTTTTTTTTAATAAAAACGAACATTTTTGTACACAAAAGTTGATATATTAACACTCACGGGATTAATAAAAATAAATCCCGAAAAATCTCGGGATTTCCTGTTTGACATCCCTAGTTGTCACCAATGCAACCACTAAATGCTGTATTCAAATTTTAAAAATGTCTTCTAGTTAGGCTCAAAGTATCGGTTCTTTTTAACCTCTGGTGACCTTCGAACTGAAGCAGACCCCGAGCGAGGTAGTTAGGGTGGGCCTAGGGTTGCCATACGTACTGTTTTAAGCAGTACATGTACTGATTTTTTGCAATTGTACTGTTTTATGCACAACTCCTAAAACAGTACGCAAATGTACTGTTTTTTACACTTTGTACTGTTTTTTTTTTGCTCAGTCTATATTTAACAGAACTGGCTTACAAAAAATTAGGTTGTGTTAAAAAAAAAGTTCTAAAATAATAAGAGTTTTTTTCGCTGTGGTCATTTTTTTCTCATAAATACACAGTAGAAATCTAAATTATAATGGGTGGCTCGTAGCAGTGGTATATTTTCGTGTTGTTATGATTTTATGGCTACCTCATCCAATAGTCTTTCCCTTTCCATACCTGAGAAAGACAAAAATAAAATCTACATTTTTTTTAAGTACTAAAAAAAATACTTATTCCAACACAGTTATCGTTAATTTTTAGAACTTTTTTAATTTTTGGGCACATTCTGGAAATCGAAATCACGTAAAATTGAATACAAACAAATTTGAAAAAATTATCCGTGTTCAAAATTTATAAAAATACCTAATACTTTTGAGGACCACTTTTCTTTACCTAAACTACTGAAATAAGAAAAAGATTAGTTAATTTTTACAAAATTTTTTTTGAAAATATTCATCGTTTTCAATTGCACTTGATTTTAAATATTTTCAGATTTTGTGAAATAAAAATAAACCAAACTATATTTTTTTTTTTTTTTTTTGGATTTTATAGATTAATGGCCAATTTCACCAAGTTCAGGTTTAATTAACTTTCATAATAAAAATCAAAAAACCTATTGTTTTAGTAATAGTTAATTATAGCTGAACTTTGTAAAATTAGCCGTAAATAATTTAAAAATTATTTAAAATTGGAAAATTAATTTAGGAAACAAACATTTTCTCAAATTCTATATGATTTGTGCAACTATGTGTGTAGTGAAAATTGCTTTAAATACGAATATGTTTAAAGAAAATCGTACTTACAAAATCAATGAGTTGATTGTTTTGAGCTAAGTAAGGCTTTTCTCCTTTCTTATATGGCTTACAGCAATGTTATGGTTTTCCTGGCCAAATGCTTCATTTGTGGTGTTTGCTTTTTAAACGCAAATGGAGTAATTTCATATGTATATTTATGAAATGCCATAAACTGGAAATAATTCCTTTGACGTTACACATTTTAAGTGTATTTCTTTCTTTATATAATTGTTGTTGCATATGAATCAAAAGTTTAAAATATTTGCCCCAATTTCACCAAGTTAAGTTAAAACTAACTATTACTTTAACTTCCAGCTTACAATATGTTTTGACAGCTTGAACTGATAGTTAATTATAGCTGAACTTGGTGAAATTGGGGGTTACTAATTAAAACAAATGGTAATGTTGTCGTCAAAAAAAATGTACTGTTTTTTCTTGATTGTACTGTTTTTATGTATTCAATGTACTGTTTTCCGAATTTAAAATCTGGCTACCCTAGGTGGGCCATTAGTTTATCTATGTAGCTTATTATATATTTTGTTTAATTTCCTCCTGGATAGTTTGTACTGAGCCTAACCAAATTTCAAAATTTCAAATAAAAAATCGACAGTTCAACTAAAAAAATTAGAATTGTTCTAAACTTCAATATTGTTACGTTTCTGCCTTTCAATAAGGTTTTGGTTTATTTTCTTTATAATAAACCGTTTCGAGTTCGTTAGTTGCAATTCAAATAAAACTATATAAACACAACACTTTAATGTATAATACTTTCATATATATTAAGAACTTATGGCCAATTTTCACGATTGATATTAAAACACATTTATTTTTAAAATCGTTTTAAATACAAAATTCTCTTCTTCACTAAAAAGTTAAGTGAAACTTAAGTCACCGATGCGGTACACTTAATTTCAACTTAAGTTTCCATTGTAATATTTTAGCAAGGTCGCCTCAATATCATAACAATACAACAACAGGCAAAGCATTAACAGTCAGCTGTTTTTTTCAGACCACCTTGGAATAAATACACTTTTTTTATATTTTTTTTTTTTTGTATTTAGTAGTGCTACCATACTTTCATCTTAATTAAATAAGGCTTTTCAAATAAAGCTCAAAAAACCAATCTGTTTTAAATACGATTTAAGTTTGTAATGAAAATTAACTTAATAATGATTTAAATACTATCTTGAAAATTGGGCATTAGTCACTTCAACAACCGTAATTTACAGTTTTTATTCACAACTCACTATTGTGATCAACACACTTCAATGTTTATAATTTTCCTCGTGATGCGTTCTTATCTTCACAAAGTTTGAACTTAGAATAATCTTAAGGCCATAATAAACCACACAAAATGCTTGGCAAACACACACCTTGTTTCCGTTTGGAGTTTGCCAATAAATAACACAATTATACCCCGTACAAACATTAATTTTCATTTTTGTTTTGTTTTCAAAGAATGCAGATATCAATAGTGTTGCGGCAATTCTGTTGCTTTTTGCTTAAAACGGAGAAGAAATTATAAAATAATTGCCGATTCACACACGTCAAGTTTGACTCGTCAAATCATGAGCTCTCTCCCCTAAAAACTTAAACCACCAGCTGTCCACACCACGCGTTACTCGCTTTTTCGCAGCATACGCAGCTGTCAAAAAAGTAGAATCTGTGTAGTTATACGCAGTAAGTTACATGCACAAAAGCGTAGATGCCTTGAGGCGAAAAGTTGGTTTACTTTCTACTTTTGTAAGCGTCACAAGCAGCGTTCGAACAAATCAGCTGATTTTGACAAATTAAATTTTATTTTTACTTGTGCTGCTGTTGCATAAAAAGAAACGAAGAACGCAAGTAAGGTTAGAAAAGCATGCGCTGCGTGAATGCGAAAACGTGGTATGGACCTCCAGCTTAAGACTTGACGAGTCAAATTTGACGTTTGAAAAAATTTAACCCTTAAATGCGCAACGTCTTGTATCTTAATAAAAAAAATATATTGAACGTAAATAAGAAAAAAATTAAAAACTGCGTTGTTATATTTTCAATTTTTTATTTTGTTGTAGTTTTATTAAGGAAAAACTGGTTGTATCTTATGAGATACACTGCGCACTCCACACACAAAGAGAAACGCATAAACAATGAAAGGATTTTTTAAGTGCAGTTTATTTTTAATATGAATAAAATTAAAAATTACTGTGATTGTATTAAATATAATTCAAATTCATTTAGTGAAATTTAAATTAACAAAACTAGGAGCACGAGGGGAGTTAGGGGGCAATTTCTGCCTGTCCGAAACTATCCAACAGAATTTAATAAAATTTAAAACATATATTGATTCCTACTTATATGTATAACTTAGGTATACATTTTGTAAGAAATAGGATCACGAGGCTAAATTTACGGAAGAAAATGGCTAAAAATTGGCTAAAAAATGGCTAAAAGCTTTTTTAAATAAAAACACATTAAAATTCAATAACAAAACAGAAGTAATTAATTTAAAGTTGTTTTCGATGAAATTGTGAGTTAAGATCAATTTTTTAAATAAGAATAAACGTAAATTAATATTAAAATAAATTAATATTAAAAAATTAAATCATCGAAATATTCGATGTCGTTATTTTTCATCTCATAGGAATCACTCAATCATGAGTTTCAAATAATTATAAGTTTTAAATCATAATCACGACAACATTTACCCAGCCTTTTGAGTTCAGATCTACAATAAAAAACAAATAAGAAAGAATAGTCTATTAAACCCGACTTTATGATACCCTACACCACATTAGAACCTTTGTACCAAATTTGATCAAATAATCTCTAAATTGCGACCTGTACTTTGCGCACAAGGTTTACATGGACAGCCAGCCAGCCAGCCGGACAAACATCGTTAATTCGACTCAGAAAGTGATTCTGAGTCAATCGGTATACGTAAAGGTGGGCTAAGGACCAATATTTTAAGGTGTTACAGACATCAGCACAAACGCATAGTACCTTCTCCACTATTGTGGTGGTGGCATAAATATTGTATTTTTATGGTAAAAATATTGACCTAATTGAAAAAATCGAATTAACGGTTGCTTAATGTAACCTATTTCTCAAATTACTTTTAACAATGTTTACTTGGCTAAACACTAGAGTTTTTTTTTTCCGGAGTTTTTCGATTCCCGGGAAAGCGGGAAATTTTTTTGAATTTCCCGGGATCCCGGGATCCCGCTCCATATAAATAATACACAGTAAATTAAATAAAAGAAATCCTTAAATACTACAAAATTAATGAAGATCAAAATAGGAACTTGAATTATTATTACCTTACGGTTTTATATGTAAATTCCGTATTATTATTATTATGCTCTAGATACAAGATAAAAAATTAAGATAAACATAACAATTTAATTCATAAAACAATAATAAAAACAAACACAAATTGAGGTACTCAAGATATGAGATCAAAAAGTTAATTCATAAAATAGATAAAATATTTTAAATAAATATATAAACATTTTTTAACGGCTTAGGAAATAACTTTCTGACACACTCAAAGCGCTTAGTAAGACGTCAAAAAGTATATTGATTATTTTATTTACTAATTACCATGTTTCCGAAAAATTTCGTTCATTTTTTACCGAGGTTGGATAAATAGTTAAAAGTGCACCGTTGTAGAAGGCTTTTGATTCACAATAAGAAGCATTTTTTTTTTATAAACAACGTCTATATTAGTCAAATGTATGTCAAGGTTCATGCAAAAAATAGCATCAACCTCTTACAAACCTTTTCATTTCATTAGGTCTATCTGTAATCTTTAGGACAATGTGTTTTTCAAATTGTATGTTGTAGTATCTTACACGAGCTTCCAAATTTTTTTTATTTCGGTTTCCCCGCACTTCAAGGTTATATAAACCAACACAAATTGAAAAAAAATTTGTGTTTATCACCTAATAAACATATCGCTCCTTCATTGCAACATAGTCATATCTCAAAAAATCCAAAATTTTAAGTTATTTAAGCAGTGTTCCTTCATGCCTTCTCGTATTTTATCTCAAACTGAACCGAAGTTTAGCAAAATATATCTTTAAATCGGTACATTTTGAAAACTTTAATCGCATTTTGCCAAGTTCATTTGTTTTTGTAGATATGACTATGTTGCAATAAAGACTTGTCCATGGACAATTAAGCTTTACTACCTGCATCTTATTTTGAATTAATGTTCTTTATTAACTTTTCACTTCACTAAATTTATTAATTATCAACTGTTGCACTGCCTATTCTGCTTTAAGTAGATTTATTGCATCAGGAGACATTGATTTACGTATGTACTCACTTCTTGTAATTGATCTAATCGACAACCCATCCACAGATGCTTATTTTAAGAGAATAGAAAACTAAATTTCAAAGTATAAATAGCTCTTTTCTTAAACTATGAGGAATTTTTTATTTCCCGGGATCCCGCATGAAAAATCCCGGGAAAGCGGGAAATATAATTATTGAAATTCCCGGGAATTCCCGGGACGGGAAATCCCGGGAAAAAACCCTACTAAACACCCTCTCTACTTCAGCATTAGACCATGGAAGTGAGAGCAACTTTATAGGCAATTCTGAAATTTCTAAAACAATTTTGTTACCGCCTAATTGCCTTTATTGAAATACTTGCAACCAGAAAGAAACAGTGATGTTTTTGTTGATCGATTTTATAAATTTAATAGTGGATTACTGTTCCTTTATTTTGAAAGATGTTTCAGCGTCATAGTTTATAGCGATTTTCAACATTTGTAAAAGTTGTGATTTAAATTAAAGGCGTTTTAATTGTACAAAATTTTTATTTTACTTTTATAATTTTTAGTAAATTATAATCCTTTTTCTTCGACCTTTTTTATTAAATTTTATACTTTATTAAATTATTTAAGCTTCAGGTCACTTTTTTAAAAAATTAATTAAATAATTTAATAAAGTATAAAATTTTATAATTTTTATAATTAAATAAAAATTATTCTTTTAAAAGAAAAACGGCAAAAAAAATTTATGGCTAAGCAAGTTTAAAAATGGCTAAAAAAATGGCTAATGGCTAAACTCAATTTTTAATGGCTAAACCGGATGAAAAATGGCTAAATCTAGCCACTAAATGGCTAAATTGGCAACACTGCATATTATGTAAAATACCAATTATTCTAAAACATTGAAGGAACATCTTTTATAGCAAATCGCAAAGTTTCCTCAATTATATGATTTTGCAATCTCTCAGGTAATTAGTAACGACAATCCTGATAGGGAGTAACTAATGATTTGATATCATCAGGCAGAGAGCTATCGCCCTTTAACTCTACTTCCTGAATGACGAATTGAATATTACCCTGTTTTTTTTAGATATTTTTTTCAATTGTAGAAGCTTTTGGATCGAGGAAAACATTTTGAAATTTTGAGGAAAGTAAATCAAATGACGTTGGACTTGATGGTAAGTCCTGTGAGTGAATTGAGCACTGATTTCATACAAAAAACCTGCTCCTTTTGGGGCACATTTTTTACTGGGTAGAACTCTGACGTCTAGATGGCTCTAGAACAGTCATAACCACTCCATAGACTCGCGAGCAGTCAATAATTGTATTTTTCACACAGACACGGTCGGCAATTCACATGTATACAACAGCTTTGTCCGGGCCACTTCATAGTCTCGCGAGGCAGTCAATAATCGTATTTTTTACACAGACACGGTCGCCAATTCATATGTATACAACAACTTTGTTTGTTGCTTGGTTATCACTGCTCTAGAACGTAGTTAAACTTATGTATTATCTATATGGCTGAATTAATTGAGTTATTATGCAGCAGAAACTAAGGCATACTTTAAGGTGTTACAATAAATTAAGTTATCTGATAACGTACATTCTAGTATTAACAGTCGGGTTGAAGTACAATTATGCACAACAATTTTAAAATTACATCTGTGCATTGATTTTTACACTAGAAATGTGCATAACTAATACAATAACAAATAAAATAACTAACAATTTAAAAAAGCGTTTTTGTTATGCTTTTGAAAAATTAACTTTAGCTGCACTTTTAGGCAGGAAACCACAATTGTGTACCTGCACCAGTGATGTTAACCGTACGGTAATTACCCTTTTTTACGGTAATTTTGGGCCGCAAAAGGTAGCAAGGTAATTTTATTTAAAATACGGAAATTTAAAGAAATTTGGATTTTGAAATACAATACGTCACCTAAAAGACAAAATAACCTATCTGCAGTTTTCAAAAGTTTAAAGGAGAGGGAAAAATCGTTATAAAATTGGAACACGTTTTGATTAAAACTAAACCAGTAATATGTATCGGTTGAGAACATTTTGTTTTTCTAATCACAGCTTATGTTATGACACTTAGGTTTTTTGGAATCAAAAAGTAATTTCAATTTTTGGGAATACAAAATTTTAATTTCAAAAGATTTTGTTATTCGTGCTTAATTCCCAGTTTTTATTCTTGATAAAAACACTTGAAATTTATTGTTGATGGGATAAGCTATTCCTATGCATTTCACTGGTTGCTTAGGCCAGATCATCAGAAAACTTCATCCATAAAGATTTTAGAAAAACTAAAGATATTAAACCAAATAAAACTGTTAAACGTACAAGACTTATAGCAACAGTTTTACTTGTAACAATATCAAAGCTTTAACAAAACACATCAACAATAAAAAAGTGGGTTTATCTCATCTCACATTCCCCCCTACAATTAGTTGAAATTCTCTCAACATTAATTGTAGTTGTAAGTAGGTTAAGAAAAACAAAATAAACAAGTTAGAGTGCTATATTCGGCTGTGCCGAATCTTTGATACCCTCCACCGACAGTTCGAATGTTTAAAGAGTAATATCTGTATGATGTTATTATTATCTTAAACTGTGACGATTTGTTATTAATTATGGATTTAGGCGACAAAACTGTTTTCCGGTAGTAGGGTTTATATGGGGCCTAGGGTAAATTATGGACCGATCTTCACGAAATTTCACAGTCTTTTTCCCAGTTCTATAAAACTTTGATGTACCAAATTTTGTTATGATAGCATTATTTTTTACGGATTTAGGCGTACTAAACTGTTTTCCGGGAGTAGGGTTTATATGGGGCCCAGAGTAAATTATGTACCGATCTTCACGAAATTACACAGTTTTATTTCTTGTCCTATAAAACTTCGATGTACCAGATTTTGTTATGATAGCATTATTTTTTACGTTTTTAGGCGTACTAAGTTGTTTTCCGGAAGTAGGTTTTATATGGGGCCTATGGTAAATTATGGACCGATCTTCACGAAACTTAACAGTTTAATTTCTAGTCCTATGTAACTGTGACTTGCCAAAATTTGTAATGATAGCATTGTTAGTTAGGGTTTAAGGCTTAATATACTGTTTTCCGGGAGTAGGGCTTATATGGGGCCTAGGGTAAATTATTGACGGATCTTCACGAAATTTCACAGCGTGATTTCCAGTTGAATAAAACGAATTGTTGCGAAATCTTATATCATTCTGTGCATTTTTCCACCATTTATGTTAGTTTTTGTAACAAAATTATCAATTTTTTTTAGGTGGTGGTTCCACATTTTGATTCATAGCTCAGATCCTATTGAACCGATTTTGCTGAATTTCAATCCCAAACTGCTTAGGATAACTACAAGCAATTTGACACCAAGTTTGTTGATTTCTTTTGAGTTTTTCGAAAGTGAGCGTGTTTTCAACAGACGGACAGACGGACATACGGACAGACGGACAGACGGACAGACAGACGGACATGGCTAAATCGACTTAAAATTACTCAAGGACCCAGAATATATATACTTTATAGGGTCTGAGATGAATAGTAAAAAAGTTTCACACGGAATGACAAACTGAATATACCCTCTTCACAACTAATTGTGGTGGAGGGTATAAAAACAAACAACAACTTACAAAAGATGTTGTCAATTAAGTGTTTTTTTAGGCCGTGCACCTGCCTGTTTATTATCAAAAAGTAATTTCAATTTTTGGGAATACAAAATTTTAATTTCAAAAGATTTTGTTATTCGTGCTTAATTCCCAGTTTTTATTCTTGATAAAAACACTTGAAATTTATTGTTGATGGGATAAGCTATTCCTATGCATTTCACTGGTTGCTTAGGCCAGATCATCAGGAAACTTCATCCATAAAGATTTTAGAAAAAACTAAAGATATTAAACCAAATAAAACTGTTAAACGTATAAGACTTATAGCAACAGTTTTACTTGTAACAATATCAAAGCTTTAACAAAACACATCAACAATAAAAAAGTGGGTTTATCTCATCTCACATTCCCCCCTACAATTAGTTGAAATTCTCTCAACATTAATTGTAGTTGTAAGTAGGTTAAGAAAAACAAAATAAAAAACAAACAACAACTTACAAAAGATGTTGTCAATTAAGTGTTTTTTTAGGCCGTGCACCTGCCTGTTTATTATCAAAAAGTAATTTCAATTTTTGGGAATACAAAATTTTAATTTCAAAAGATTTTGTTTTTTGGAATTGTAAAAATCTGAAACCAAATAACCTATCTGCAGAACCAATTAGTATGAATAAATAAAAATTTCTTTATACACATGAATATTATAAACATTAAATAATAAGTAGTAGTTTCGTTTACTGGATTAAGCAAAAACAAGTACTTAATGTTTGTTTAAATTACAATATGCTACAAAATTAAACTTTTATCGTGAATTTTGATAATTTATTGTTCTCTTTTTTGTGCGTAACGGTCCTCTAGGTACAAAAACTTTGTCATTTGTAATATAACATGTTCAAAATTTTGCACACATATGAGTTATGATATAGACAATTAAAATCCATTAAGAACTCAATTTTGAAATTGTTGCAGATAGGTTATTATGTAGGTGTTTAAGATGACGATATACTTACATATGTAGGTTTTATAATAGATAATCATATAACAAAAAATTGAGAACATTATATTTCTGCAAATGTTTTCGTAACACCGATAAGTGAAAAATATGAAAATTAAATTACATCAAAAAATGTTTTGTTTATGTTCTTCACATCTGTACGTTAAGAGGATTATATAAAAATATTTTGAGTTGAATGAATATACATACATATATGTACCTATTTTATTCAGAATTAATTTCCATATAAATTTTTCTTTCTGCTGTTTCCAAATGACAGGCGGTGGACGGAGTGCTTTTCACAGTGCCTGTCATTTGGAAACAGCACATTAATGCTTTGATTAAAAACCTTTGCGTACGGTAATTTCGTCTCAAAAACGGTAATTTTTAGAGTGCCGTAAGGTAATGAAAAAATAAAAGTTAACATCACTGACCTGCACATTAAGGCAGATAAGTACATTTAATATTGTGCAAAGCAGATTGTGCAGCTAAGTCAAAATTACCGTATATACAAATACATTAGTGGTCAAAAGATTTGCAACTACCATGTAATAAAGAAATAAGAAATTCGCTTCTTGATACATATATCTACGGCCACAATCAGACGTAAGGCCGTAGAAGCTGGACAACGAGTTTAACAAATCGTTGTCGATAAGTAATTTTTGATCAAATTTTTAAATTTGTTAAGCCATTTAAAAAAAGCGTCTTTCGAATTACTTCATAAGATGTTTTAATGATAATGCATTATTATTCTGATACTACTCTCGTGATAGAGCTAAATGTTTTAATAATAAAGCAAAAGTAGTGCACTACTTTAATAAGAAAATAATGTAGTGAAAAAATAGTGCATTAATATAATTTAAGTTAATTTTAATGAAATAATTTTGATCTAAAATATTTTATGATCAATTAAATGCTAAAAAAAAGTAGTGCAAATCGCCTGCAGACAAGCCATAAGGCTTCGTGGGTACATAAGCATTAAGGATGAAGTTAGATTCTTAATATTTCATATATCGAATATCTCTGCTTAAAAGTAGGCATTTGTTGACGCGATTGAAGTTTTGCCCTAATGAAATCGTCGCCAAACTTAATGATGTTGAGGGCAGCTCTAAACATAGTATATGCCAAATGAAATTTTCTGTAGCCAAGCGTCTTAAAAAAAACGTGGTAAAAAAATGTTAATTTTATCTCAAAATAAAAAAAATTAACTTTAACTCTTAATTAAGTATTAAGATACGCATAAATTTCTACCGAAAATAATCGCATAAGAAAATTCTCGTGAAAAATCTTTGGAATAATTTTATTTTAAATTTATTAAAATTTGCATATGAACTTTGAATATTTACAAAACCAACAATAAAAAGATACAACACGAATAAGCAATCAAATCAGATACGGAACAAAAAGACTGGCGTTAGCTAAGCTGGAAAGAATTCAAAGAGTTTTTTATAATTTAATATAATCGTGTTCTTAATGTATGTATGTGAGTATGTATATGTTTAAAGAAAATGTCAATAAATAATTGAAAAATTTATATATAAATTTATAATTATGAAAGTCACTTTAGTTAAGAATTAGATTATGTAATTTATTAGTTATCTTGTATTGATTAGTTATTTAGTATTTATTATTGTGTAAGTTATGCATACTTCTAGTTTAAAAAACAATGTTCAGATGTAATGTTAAAATTGTTGTTCATAATTGTACTTTAACCCCACTGTAAATTCTAGAATGTTGGTTATTAATTAATCTCAATTTATGTTAACGCCTAAAAGTATGCCTTAGTTTATGATAAATATTAACTCAATTTATTCAGCCATATAGATAGTAACTATAGATGAGTAAGTTTAAGAAACGAAATAGTTGTTATAAGGCGAACTTTCTAGAGCCATCTAGACGTTAATAGCAGTGAGACCCTTTTAGCATTTTCACTGCTAAATTTAGCATTATTTATTTTGATTTAGCAGCGAATTTTTCAAATAGCATTTAGCATTTTTGTAATTTTTTATTAGCATTATTTTGCATTTTTTAATCATAAAAATTTTATACATATATTGTTATTTCACAATATAACTTTTTATGTTTTCAACGACAATTTTACATATATTTTGTATTTTATAATATTTATCACTGGCAATAAATTATAATGGCTTAAGTTAAGTTAGTGTTTTTAATTTTATTACCAGGGCAAGGGACTTCATGCAAATGCATGTTTGTTGTCGTTACTCTAAAACCCACCTAAAGTTAATATCTTTGCGAATCACAATGTTTCCAGTAAAATGGCATCAATTTGTTAGTGCATATTTTTGCATATTTTGCTTTAAATGCATGTTTTTGCATATTTTGATATAAATGCATATTTTTCGTCATATTTTGTTATAAATTCAAATTTTTCTTCATATTTTGTAATATTTATAAAAAAAAATTGTTCTCTTCTTAGTTTTTTGTTTAGAAATATCTTTCTGTTCAAGGCGAATTCTTTATAAGGCGTAGTCAGTAGATCAGCTAGTTATAGTTGTTCCAGCCCTAAAGCTGTCAAACAGTCAAAAAAGTATGGGAAAATCTGGTAACTCTGTACTGAATTACCTACATTTTATTATAATTTCACCTCGTTTCTTTTACTTTTAAAAAGTAGCACCTTTTGTAGCCATGTTTAACAAATTTTAAAAATTAAACAATTTGTATAATTGTGTACATAATTGTCGAAGTAACAATACAAATTTTTTGCATATCATTTTGTTTACGGTTTTTTTTACTTAAAAAAGCCTCAAATAAAAATAACGTTCGGCGAAGAAAAAAAAAATTAAACAGAATATTTTGGATGTACGCTGTAAGTATGACCTAAAATCCAAATATTTTTGATAAAACAAATTGTTTTTAAGGAAAAAAAATGCCAAAACAAAAAATATCAAAAAATAATATTTTAAATTCGTGTGTTTTTGAGTCTTCAAAATAGATGGAAAAGTACTTTTTTGCAAAGTTTACAATAAAGGTAGTAAATCAGCACCTTCAAAGCCAGAAACACACAGATTTATGATTTATGAAAAGGTTTCGCAAACTTCAATTTCAAGAAAATCAACTTCTGAGGATAAAACTAGTAAAATTTGTTTGGAATTGTGTGATGCTCTGGTGTCTGCAGATATACCTTTATATAAGCTTATCAACCAAAATTTTAGAATTTCTTTAAACAAATATACCAACGAAACCAATCCTACGGAAACAACCCTTAGAAAAACTTATCTCGTCAAGTTGTACACTATACAACTATGTGACATTGTTGAAAGGATTAAGCCACATAATTTGTGGCTGTCTATTGACGAAACAATGGAAACTGAAGGACGTTGCGTGGTCTACGTAATTGTTGGGATCTTGAATGCCGAAGAAGAACAGAGTAAACACAAATTTTTGCTTAATATTGTAAAGTGGGAAAAGGTGAATCATGCTTCATAAGCTCGAACTTTCAAAGACTCAATTTCTCTTTTAGAAGACTTTAATAAAAATAAGATGTGGCTCTACTTGACATTTTTTAAAGGTATCTTACCCAAAAATGTAACATGTCACATGCTAAGCTCATGCCATACATGCAAGTTTTTAAAGTCACCTTCGCGTTTCAAGCATGTATAACAAGATGGGGACCTGGTTGCAGGCAGTTGAGTATTATGCCAAAAATTTTGAAGAATTTAAGGATGTGGTAAATCATTTTAACGAAAATAATGCAGTCGCTATTAAAAGTAAACAATATTTTAAACGTACCTAATATAAAGCCTCAATTAGAATTTATTCACTTAAACAATGGGTTTCTAGTCGAGACAATAACCGAACTCCAGGGGTTTAAATCATTGAACACCTCGGTTGAACACGGCGATGACGCTGTCATTAAAATAAGAAAAGTAGAAGGTCAAATCGGCGAAAAATACAAGCCAAACTTTATGCAGTTTTAAAAAAGTTAAAGAAATTGGAAATATTTTTAATTTAGCTTCCAGTAAAGAAAATATTGCAGAAAATGAATACATATTCTACAAAGGAGTTGACCACTTTTAATATGCACCTATTATATCCGTTGATGTCGAAGGAACATTTTTACTGTTTAAAACTATTTTAAAACCAAATAGAATGAGTTTTACATTTGATAACTTAAAAAAAAATTATTTATTTATATAAACAAAACTTTATCTTTATAAATATGGTTAAATAAATATATTTTTAATGCATATTTTTTAATTTTATTTTTGCATATTTTGCGATTTTTAGTGCATGTTTTATGCGCATATTTTGCGATTTTAAGTGCATGAACTTCCTTGCCCTGTTTATTACATATAATTATTATCTTCCTCAAGATCTATGACGCAGCTAAATTTCAAGTATAAAATGTCATCTATATATATAAAATTGTAACGTTACTGACTGACTCACTGATTCACTGACTGATTCATCATCGCACAGCCTAAACGCCTGAAGCTAAAAACTTGAAATTTGGACCAGAGATTGGTGACTCCCCAAATCGATCCACTAAGACGGGATTTTTGGAAATTCGAATGTTTAGGAGGTAAAAACGGGATAATTCGGTAACCTCATATCTCCAAAACTAAAAGAGATACAAAAATATAATACTTATCGTTGTTCTTTTGAAAAATAAACAGACAGTTGTCTTGTACTTTTTTGGAATTCGGCCCTATTAGGGAGTAAAAGGGTAAAATCGGAATTTTAGTACTTTTTTGCCACCCCATCTATCTTTTGAACCAATAAACATAGAAACAAAGTTTAAACCACAATCGAAACTTATCAAAAAAATACAAATACGAATTTGGTACTTTTCCTAAATTCGAACATTTAAGGGGTGAAAATCGTAGCTATTTTTGGTACTTTTTTCACAAAACATTATCTCTATTCATTGACATATTCGTACTAAATTATGGGCTCCCACTACAATACTGAAATTTTAAATACTTAAATGGGGGAAATATAGTACCAAAAAGGGGAAATACGGGAAATTTGATGTTTTACATTAGCCTTTTGGTTCTGCAACTGGCATATTTTTAATTATCGTTAGTGTTGGACCTTAAAACATAAGATTAAACATGCAATGTCCTGAGTGGATAAGAACCCATCAGGGGAAGTTCTTGGTACTTTTCTGCTTATTAACTGGTACTTTTTGAATTTCCGTTAGTATTGGACCTGTAAAAATAAAAATAAACATGCAATGTCCTGAATGGATGAGAATCTACAAGAGGGAACTTTTTGGTACTTTTTGTTCATTAGTTGGTACTTTTTGAATTTCCGTAAGTGTTGGACCTAGAAACATGAAATTAATCATGCAAGATCTTGAGTGAATGACAATCTGTTTGTTTGCGTTTGAAATAAAGGCATAGGTGTTTCCATCCCCGGGGTCGATCTTGGTTTAAAGGAATTGACAACTTGAGGCGCCACTGTTATTATGCATTACCTTTTAAGATTTGTATGTATTTTCGATAAGTTTTTTTGTTACTTTTAGCATGAGAAACTCGCCAAGTGGAATCGTTGTTTTACCGCCATAGAGAACAGACGTGTATTATTTTCAACTCTTGCTTAAGGAGATTAATGCAATTTCATTAAGTTTCAAAATCTTTATAAATCGCAAGCTAAAACTTAATAAAGGAAAATTTGTAACGATTAAAAAATCGAAAGAGGGGAGTACAGTTTTATTTCTGGAAATCAGAGTGCGTGCACTTGGTTAAGTATCCTTATCTTCCTTAGCTCTTCTTGTTCTTTGGAATCGTGACAAGCGGTAAATCCATAGTGTCGTATCCCAAGGTCTCAGTTATACAGTCCCGAACTCATAGACGACATTTTTATTGGTCCTTCGAACCGGATATTGTGAAGTATTTTTTGGATTTTTAAAATTAAAGGAAAAAAAGGTGATACTTTTAATATTTCAATTTTTATCTTTTTATTGGGTTTTTGTAAAATTTTGTTACAAACCACACAAAATTTTGCAAAAACAAATTTGTTGGTTGAAAACCTTGGCACTTACCCAGTATTATTGGTCTGGATAAGGAAAAGGTTTGTGTCTGGGCTGGTGAGATACGTTATTATCGACATACAACTCTTACGGCCATACCTAATTGACTTATATTTTACTTGCAACACTCTGTTCTTAGTGACAGATATCATTCTTGATTGATGTATTTACATCGCCATGTTAGTGTCAAATAAAGAACTAACCATTTTCTGTAATTAATTTGTAGTGCGGTAAAAATTGTTTGCTTTTGGTAGTTTTTTAATAAATTAATTACGAGAAATTCAAAATACATTTGGTACATTTAAATATATGAACTATGAGAATATAAGTGAAGCCTCATGTGTGATGGATTAACTTAAGCCGCAAGAAGGTGCCTGACTCGATGATTTTAGAGAACGTGTTACAACCGGAAGTCTTATGTATGGACATATATAAGAAAATTTAACTATTTGGCACAAACCTTCTAGTGTATTCTTTGTAAAGCCAACAATCCGGAAAGTTGCGAGGCAATTATAATACCACAGGATAACCAACGTACAATACAACAAATATAGGACCCGCAAATATTTTTAAAGAAAACATCCCCAAACTCTGTTGTAATAATAAGTAAAATAAACTTAATACTAAAGTTAATGAGGACTTGTAATAGTCGTCATCATCTTCATTGCCACCAGCAACATCAAGTTGTCGGAAAACACCAGCCAACCAAAATATCGTCAATTAAAGACTTTAAATAAACAACAGTACATCCCTCCAACGGTCTCGATCAAATCGCCCTACCATCGGTAGCACAATCAGTCTTTCAAGGTATGTTTGTTTGAATTTTACTAACTATTGTTTTTTATATGCGTGATTATACTGTGATTATTGGAATTGTATATTATACTTTGTGTTTCCATTTATCGGAAATTCTATGCATCATCGAACAATTGCGGGTCGGAATATTCAAGATTTTATTGGATTACTTAAGTTTTAATACAAGTGGTTTACTTAACACTGTTTTGTGGTTTAGTGGGTTTGCTTAACCTATAGCTCTTCTTCGGATAAGTCATCTTGGGAATGTTAGTGTTCTTTGGGTACTTATTTACCCTTGTAGTCGTAAGTTTACCGAACAGTTTCTAGGTAAAATTTTTCATGCGAGATTTGTGTGTGTTTACATTTTTGGTTAAGGCGTTGATGATTTCTCGTTATTATGTTTCTGAACTAGAGACATTTGAATGCATGTATAGGTTTGGTGAGGATAAATATAAATTATTGGGGTCCATACAATTGGGAGAATTACTTATATTTGTCGAATGTACGAACATACATGGGTACATGCTTGTAACCGAAATTAATTTGTGA
The DNA here is from genome assembly GCA_930367215.1 of Pollenia angustigena. Lineage (NCBI taxonomy): Eukaryota > Metazoa > Arthropoda > Insecta > Diptera > Polleniidae > Pollenia > Pollenia angustigena. The sequence continues at coordinate 215,251,625 of OV884058.1, read as the reverse complement.
GGGTTTGATAGGGCGATTAGAGTTTGCTGCAACGCTTGTGATTGTTTAAATAGACATTGGACTTAATCAAATTGGTTAGATAGTACCTTTAATTGATTATTTTTGAGTTTGATACTTCTGATATTAAACATAAATTTTTAGCACCTTTTTGAATTTAAATTAATGGTTTTGATTTTTTAAACATTTTGATTTTATTTATTGAAATACATTATTTTTTGTTTCTGGCGATATATATTGAATTTGAGTTGATTCGGTCTTTAACAATTTTGGAATTATAACTGATTTTTTGTGAAATTGAAATGGTAAAATCCCACAACTTAGTAAAATTTGAAAAGCTAGCAGCTCTTTTGTTAGAGTTTGAAACCGACTTTCTCGGAGCATCTCAGTTGAATCAAACTGCTTCTGGAGTTGATCTTCAGAAGGAGGAATTAAAAATTTTATGGGAGAAAGTTAGGCTAGCATATGAGACCTTTACTACTAACAATGTAATTGAAGACTCTGATGAGGACTGTGGAAGTGCAAAGGACTTATATAAAGAATGTAGATTGGCTTACATTACAGTTGCTGCCCAAATGGGTGAACTGTCCCAAAGTTTTATAAATAAATCTGTCCTTTCATCAACACAGTGCAATGCAGGGGCTAACAGTGTTTCAAACACTGTAGTAAGTCGGCCCTCAAGCCATTTTCTGAATTTGCCTCCTTGCAGGATAGAAGTTTTTGAGGGTGATTATAAGTCATGGCCTACGTTTCGTGATATGTTCACGGCAATTTATATTAACTGTGAGGAGCTGACTGATGTGCAAAGGTTGTGTTATTTGCGACAGTTTACAAGGCTAGATGCTCAGGATATCGTTAGTGATTCGGATTGGACTAACGAAGGGTTTAAAGGAGCCTGGGAAAATTTGGTGGATACCTATGAGAACAAAAGAATTTTAGTTAATAACCAGCTGAAACTTTTGTACAATTTATCTCCTGTAAGATCGGAATGTGCCAAGGATATAAAACGCCTTCAAAGGGAAATAAAAAATTGTATCTCTGTATTAACTTTGAATGGGGTAGATATTTCGGGGTGGGATGCAATTTTTGTGTTTTTTTGCTCTATAAATTTGCCAGTTCTTTCTTTATCGCTGTGGGAACAATCTGTCAAAAATAAGAAGGAAATACCTAAATGGAAGGATTTAGATGATTTTTTGACAGCGCGGTTTCAATCATTAGAGACCGTTTTTGATCTCAGAAATTTTGAGGAGTCCGATAAAAGGAGGCCGGGAGGTGGAACGGCTCTAAGGAAAGGTTCGAATATTAATCATTCTGAACCCAGTAGGGAAAACAGGTCAGGGTCTTTTGAGGGAAACGGGCCAAAGGTTAAAAGTTATCAAACGAGTGTCTCAAAAAGGTCCTGTCCCTTGTGCTCAAAGGATCATTTAGTAAGATTTTGTTCTGAATTTATAAACATGAATCCTGATGAGAGATTTATGGTGGTAAAGAGACACAATTTGTGTATTAACTGTTTATCGGAGGGCCACAAATTGTACAATTGCAAGAGTAACTTTAGTTGTTCTACTTGCAAATTAAAGCATCATTCTATGCTTCATAGGGAGATTTTGGTGGCGGCTACATCTGCCAGTACGTCAGGCGGTCAAGATGAAGAGGCTCCTGAGCTTGCTTCAGCTGCAAATACATCAAATGGACAAAATAATGGCCAACCAGTTCAGCCTTCGAACTTCGTTCAAAATTGTTTTGCATCTACTTCAGAACAGATTCTTTTAGGAACGGCGCTGGTAAATCTTATTTGTCGTAATGAAGTTTTTGTTGCGAGAGCTGTTATAGATCCCGGTTCTCAGTCAAGCTTTATATCGGAGAAAATCCAAAGAAAACTCAGTTTGCCTACAAGGGCAACAAATATAGAAATCGCTTCTCTGAATGGTGCTAGTCCAGGCCGTGCTGTCAGGGAATGTGCGTTTACACTTGGCTCGCGTATTGATAGGCAATTTAGACTTAAAATGTCTGCTTTAGTATTACCCAAATTAACTGGTAATTTGCCGAATAAGTCTATAAATAATTCTAGTATACGATCGGCTTTGGACATTCAGTTAGCTGATCCGAATTTGGCAACAAGTCGTCCAGTTGACATCTTAATTGGGTCTGACTATTATCCAAAGATAATGCTTGATGGTTCCAGACAAAGGGCGTTTGGGAATTTGATGGGGCACGAAACCTATTTTGGGTGGGTTTTGATTGGGTCTATAACGGACAAATCAGAAACCCTTTCAACGGTTCGGTCTTTCTATACAAACATTGGCTTAGATAAGCAAATGGAGAAATTTTGGCGACTTGAGGAGCCCCCGCAAGCGTCAGGTTTAACACCTGAAGACGAATATTGTGAAGAGTTGTATAGAAAAACTACAAGAAGAAATAGTGATGGTCGGTATGTAGTGTCGTTGCCTTTTAGGCCACAATTTTTGGAAGATAAACAGCTTGGTTCGTCCAGGGAAAAGGCAAGCAGACAATTTTTAAGGAATGAGACTTCGCTTTTGAAAAATCCTGAACTTAAATCAGTTTACGACGATGTTTTAGCCGAATATGAAGAATTAGGTCATATGGTTCCAGTTGATAACACGGAAATGTCAAGTTCATACTATCTGCCACATCATGCAGTGTTTAAACCGGAAAGTTCTTCTACTAAGGTTAGGGTAGTTTTTAACGCGTCAAGTCGCACATCGTCAGGGATGTGTTTGAATGACGTTCTATATACGGGCCCAGTTTTGCAAAATGACTTAACGTTACTTTTAATTAGATGGCGTTTTTATCGCTATGTTTTTAATGGGGACATAGAAAAAATGTATCGGCAGATACTTTTAGATCCCGAACAGACTTCCTTCCAACGTATAGTTTTTCGCAAAGATCCCAATAGTGATTTAAAAGATTTTGAATTGAAGACTGTCACTTTTGGTGTCAATTGTGCTCCCTTTTTGGCGATAAGGACTTTGTTGCAATTGGCTGATGATGTTCATAAAGACTTGCCGTTAGCCTCTAAGATTTTGCGTCGTATGATGTACGTTGATGACGCATTAGTTGGAACGCATGAAATTTCATTGGCAATTGAGGCACGTGATCAATTAATATTGTCATTATCATCGGCTGGATTTTCTATGAGGAAATGGACATCTAACGATAGTAGAATTTTGCAAGGGTTACCAACAGACCATTTACTACGTGAAAATTTTTTGGAGATAGAAGATGTAAGCACCGCTAAAACCCTAGGTGTGAGATGGAATGCGAAGACGGATAAATTTTATTTTGTGGCAGCCTCAATTACTTTAAAGGAACAATTTACTTAACGAGAAGTTTTGTCAATCATTGCCCAACTTTTTGATCCTGCGGGTTGGTTAGGCCCTATTGTAATTATTGCAAAAATGCTGATGCAACAGGTTTGGTGTGACAAGACTGATTGGGATGACTTTTTGTTAGAAGAAAGTGCTAGTAGATGGAGACAATTTCTCTTGGATTATAGTGCCATAGATAATATTAAAATTTCTCGTTGGGTCGGTTTCAAACCTACTGCTCAACTGGAAGTTCACGGATTTTCGGACGCATCCGAAAAGGCGTATGGTGCCTGTGTTTATGTCCGGATCATGCATGCAGATGGTTCGGTGCAGACTAACTTGTTATTAGCTAAGTCAAGGGTAGCACCCCTCAAAACTGTTTCGTTGCCAAGATTGGAGCTTTGTGGTGCATTGCTGTTGACTGATTTAATTGACATAGTAAGGAAGGATCTGAATTTTAATGAAAATGAGGTAAGGGTTTTTGTCTGGAGTGATTTCAGGATTGTTTTGGCGTGGTTACAGAAGCCGCCTATGTCGTGGACAACTTTCGTGGCTAATAGGGTTTCGAAAATAGTTGAAAAAATCGGAAAGGATTGTTGGGGACATGTAAGTTCCAATGAAAATCCAGCCGATTTGTTGAGTAGAGGTGTTCGACCTCAGGACCTGGCTGAGAATACCCTTTGGTGGCATGGGCCTTCATGGCTTCGTTCGAATTCGGGCTGTTGGGAATCTTCGTTAGGGAAAGACTTTGGTACCAAGGAGGAGCAAAGGGTTCATAAAACCTTTTTCACATATTTTGAGTCTCATTGTGACTTGACTGAAAACTTTTCGTCATATTCTCGTGCATTACGTGTAATGGCGTATGTAATGCGGGGAATTAAGGTAATGTTAAAAATTAAAGAACCACAGTACCCGTCGCTGGAAATTTCATTGGAGGAAATGAACTCGGTCAAAGAAAAGCTTATAATAATTGCTCAAAAGGTATCGTTTTCGACGGAATATTATAAGTTATCAAGAAAGGAGCCTATTGTTGAGAGTAAGGTCTTAAATTTGAATCCATTTTTAGATGAACGGGGTGTAATCAGAGTTGGTGGTCGTTTGGCTTATGCGGCAAATTTGTCTTTTAGCGAAAAGTTTCCAATTTTGTTACCTACGAGTTGTCACTTGGTTAGGCTCATTATCAATTTCATTCATAGAATTACGTTACACGGAGGAAACCAGTTAATGTTAAGGGTTCTAAGGACTGAATTTTTTATTCCTCGGGCGAAGAACGTAATTAAAACCACGATAAGTCGTTGTAAAATATGTGTGATTCACAGAAAGACGACGCACAGTCAGATTATGGCAGCTCTACCTACGGCGCGAACAATTATTTCTAGGCCGTTTAACGTCACTGGGGTTGATTTTGCTGGGCCTTTTAATATCCGAAATTATACAGGACGAGCCTGTTTGATAACTAAGGGTTATGTATGTGTTTTTGTCTGCTTCGCTACCAAAGCGATTCACTTGGAACCCGTAAGTAATTTGTCAACACCCTCCTTCTTGGCGGCATTGGCCAGATTCGTAGCACGTCGTGGTTACCCGAAGGATATCTATTCGGATAATGGTACTAATTTCGTTGGTGCTTCTAGGGAATTGAGAGATGAATTTCGTAGGTTTCTTCGGGGAATAGGTTCCGAAGTGAATGCGGGCTATGCACCTCAGGGGTTGCAATGGCATTTTAACCCAGCTAGCGCGCCTCATATGGGAGGTCTTTGGGAAGCGGGCGTAAAAAGCTTCAAGTATCATTTTCGAAGAATTGCTAGTACTTTAAATTATACATTCGAAGAATTTTCCACCTTGTTGGCCCGAATTGAGTCGTGTCTAAATTCCAGGCCGTTGTGTCCATTAAGTGAAAGTGTGGAGGGCTTAGATGTGCTCACACCGGGGCACTTTCTTGTTGGTGGCCCTCTGTTAGCTGCACCAGAAGTTGAAATCGTGGAAACTCCTTTGTCTATTACAAATCGTTGGCAAAGAGTAAAAGCCCTAAATCAGCGTCTATGTATGCGGTGGAAAGACGAATATTTAAAGGATTTACAGAAGCGGTATAAGTGGAAGTTTATGCAAAGAAATATTGAAATTGGTGATATGGTTGTAATTCGTGAGGATAACTTTCCAACGAACGAATGGCGTTTAGGTCGGGTGGAGAAAGTCCACATTGGTAAAGATGGTCATGTCAGAGTTGTAGAGTTGAGAACGGCGCGTGGCTTAGTTACCAGACCAGTTGTGAAGCTTGTAGTTCTTCCGACTTATTAGTTTTTTTTTTGTTTATTCATCATATTTTTTAGCAACATGGTTTCTCCCAAAAAGTACAGAAAGGGTAATCGTACCACCAAGAAAATGGTTTGCCGAGTATGTTTAGAAGACCACCCGCTTCGTTTTTGCCGAAAGTTTTTGCAAATTGATTATGTCGAAAGAATGAGACTTGTATCCATATATAAATACTGCGCAGGTTGCTTGAGCCATGATCACACCTGGCGTACTTGTCAGAGTACGGGAGCGTGCAAACGATGCGGAGACATGCATCATACGCTTCTCCATAAACCTGGAGCAAGACCTCGTTCGTCTTCCCAAAAGAACAAGCAAAAGAAGCTGAAACGTTTGCAAGGGGGACCAAGTTCGTCCTCTGTTCGAGCGATTGGTGGTCCGAGTTCGACCCAGGAATCGGCCAGGGGACCTCGTTCGTCCCGTGATCAGGTGAGTGACGGACCAAGTACGTCTCGAGCTCTGGTTCCAAGCCGTTCAGGGAATGCAAAAGCAACCCTTAAGTCGGTAAAAAGGAGAATGCACTCGAGAAGTGAGATGTCTTTGCCAATTTATCAAATCAACAGGATGGTGTTGTTGAAACCAACCGCTGTTATAAAAATTGTCTCAGGAGAGAGGTATATAACTGAGCGAGTTTTAATTGATCCAGGATCAGAATTCACGATAGTGTCGGAAGATGTAGTTCATCGTTTAGGATCAAAAACAGTTCGTGTGGGGAGCGAAGAAAGATGTGTACTTACTGTTCGAGGTAGTTATGGAATTACCGCTACTGTAGAAACGTACGCAGTTGTTTGTCGGAGACACTCACTTGTGGTCCCACAGAAGAGCGTGGATGAAAGGATTGTCGACGAATTTCCAGGGTTGCAGCTAGCTGACCCTCAGTTTCATGTGTCCGCTCAGGTCCGCATAACCCTTGGTGCTGACATATATTCCCGCATAATGAGGAACGGTGTTGTGGGTGGATCTTTTGGCAAACCATTGGCTCAATTTTCTATTTTTGGGTACATAATTTCTGGATCATGTTCACCTTAATTAACAAATTTGTATGTTACATAATTTTATTTTTGGTTTTGGAATAAAACTAAAGATGAAGAAATCTACTGTGTAATTTTTCTATTATCTTCTAGTTTTTAGTTCTAACTTTAGTATTTTTGGATGAAGGCTTCCGGACCATGGAAAAATCAGGGGGTTTCATCACCAGTACAATATACCTTTGAGTAATGCAGTTAATGGAGAATAAATGGATTTTTTGGTTTTTATTTAACTGGCTTTTATCTTTAATTTTTTTGGGTTTTGGGTTTTTTCTCTTTTTTTTTTTTCTTTAGATTTAGATTTCTAAAGGATTTTTTTTGATTGCTGTACAGCAAGGCCGGCGGGATGTTTGCGTTTGAAATAAAGGCAGAGGTGTTTCCATCCCCGGGGTCGATCTTGGTTTAAAGGAATTGACAACTTGAGGCGCCACTGTTATTATGCATTACCTTTTAAGATTTGTATGTATTTTCGATAAGTTTTTTTGTTACTTTTAGCATGAGAAACTCGCCAAGTGGAATCGTTGTTTTACCGCCATAGAGAACAGACGTGTATTATTTCCAACTCTTGCTTAAGGAGATTAATGCAATTTCATTAAGTTTCAAAATCTTTATAAATCGCAAGCTAAAACTTAATAAAGGAAAATTTGTAACGATTAAAAAATCGAAAGAGGGGAGTACAGTTTTATTTCTGGAAATCAGAGTGCGTGCACTTGGTTAAGTATCCTTATCTTCCTTAGCTCTTCTTGTTCTTTGGAATCGTGACAAGCGGTAAATCCATAGTGTCGTATCCCAAGGTCTCAGTTATACAGTCCCGAACTCATAGACGACATTTTTTTACTTTTGTACTTGGTACTTTTTCGTTTTTTAACTGGTACTTTTTTTTAAATTTTCGCTAATATTGGTCTTATGAACATGAAATTAAACCTGCAAGGTCCTGAGTGAATAAGAATCTCTGAAAGGGCTTATTGGTACTTTTTAGTTCTTAAACTGGTACTTTTTGAATATGCGTTATTATTGGACTTAGAAACATTAAATTCAAGATGCAATGTCCTGAGTGAATAAGAATGAAGTTTTTTTCATCCTATGACAAAAACGTACTAAACTATAGGCTCCAACTACATCATTGAAATTTTTAATACATAAATGGAGAGCAAAAAGTATCAAAAAGGATATTACGGGAAACTAACTTTCTTTCATTTGCTTTTTTGTTCTACGAGTCGTACTTTTTGAATTTTCTATATTGAACTTAGAAGCACAAAATTATAGGTGCAAAGTCCTGTGTCAATATCAACCTATGAGATGAAAAATGTTGGAACTATTTTGCTAAAACCTATTTACATATTAGATTACAAAATAGCGGGTTAAATGCTAGAATTTAAACAAATTTAAACCTAGAAAAATAAGCTTTGGCATACAAATATGTCCACGAAGGAAAAGGAGACGCTAACGAAGTAGCGGGTTAAATGCTAGTTATTAATAAAACTATACGCATTAATGTTTTAACTTTCACAATGCAATACACAATTCATTTTAGACAAAACCCTTAATATCTCAAAACACGAAGTTTCGACTTTAGCCATTATTGTTTATTGCCACAGATATGTAGGTATATCGTTACCTAAAACGCAAAAAACCCCATCTAACATTTTGAAAATTTTACAAAAAACCATTTAAAATATTAAATTTATTAATCGCCTTAAACTGTTTATAATTTATTTTTCTTCTTCTTTTCTCAACCTAAAGGCCCAATCATAATATGCATAGCCTTGCTTAACCTACTGTCAAAAATTAACAAAAACTCTCTAATGTGTTTAAAAAAACAAAGACAAAATTAAAAAACATTTGATTCCGTACGGTATGTGCAATCAGTTTAGTACTTTACCTAAGCAAATGACAGTTTCATAAAACTTAACAAAAATTTTCTTTAAGTTCAATATGGTTTGCCTCATATGATTTACATGTATTCGCACATTTGCTTAAGCTAACCTAAGCACATTATGGTTGCGTCTAAACAGTTTTTTTTGACAGTTGACAATGTTGCATATTTTGCAAACTGTAGGTTAACAAACTTTTGTCAAACTACTGAATTGTTTTTATTAAATAAATCTTTGTATGTATATAATTTTTTTTAAAATAAATTTCATCTTATTTTAAAGAAATATAATATTTACAGGTAAATTAATGCATAGTTCATTCATTAAAATTATAGAATTATTTAAAAAAATTTAGCATTTTTTTTAGCATTTTCAAACTTTATTTTGAGCATTTTTAGCATTGTTTTAATCACTATTAGGGTTTTTTCCCGGGAATTCAATAATTATATTTCCCGCTTTCCCGGGATTTTTCATGCGGGATCCCGGGAAATAAAAAATTCCTCATAGTTTAAGAAAACAGCTACTTATACTTTGAAATTTAGTTTTCTATTCTCTTAAAATAAGCATCTGTGGATGGGTTGTCGATTAGATCAATTACAAGAAGTGAGTACATACGTAAATCAATGTCTCCTGATGCAATAAATCAACTTAAAGCAGAATAGGCATTGCAACAGTTGATAATTAATAAATTTAGTGAAGTGAAAAGTTAATAAAGAACATTAATTCAAAATAAGATGCAGGTAGTAAAGTTTAATTGTCCATGGACAAGTCTTAAAAATAGCAGATACCTTAACATATAGTTCCTTTATTGCAACATAGTCATATCTAAAAAAACAAATGAACTTGGCAAAATGCGATTAAAGTTTTCAAAATGTACCGATTTAAAGATATATTTTGCTATAACTTCGGTTCAGTTTGAGATAAAATACGAGAAGGCATGAAGGAACACTTTGCTTAAATAACTTACAATTTTTGATTTTTTGAGATATGACTATGTTGCAATGAAGGAGCGATATGTTTATTAGGTGTAAACACAATTTTTTTTCAATTTGTGTTGGTTTATATACCCTTGAAGTGCGGGGAAACCGAAATAAAAAAAATTTGGAAACTCGTGTAAGATACTACAACATACAATTTGAAAAACACATTGTCCTTTAGACTACAGATAGACCTAATGAAATGAAAAGGTTTATAAGATGTTGATGCTATTTTTTGCATGAACCTTGACATACATTTAACTGATATAGACGTTGTTTATTAAAACAAAAAAAATTCTTCTTATTGTGAATCAAAAGCCTTCTACAACGGTGCACTCTTAACTATTTATCCAACCTCGGTAAAAAAAATGAACGAAATTTTTCGGAAACATGGTAATTAGTGAATAAAATAATCAATATACTTTTTGACGACTTACTAAGCGCTTTGAATGTGTCAGAAAGTTATTTCCTAAGCCGTTAAAAAATGTTAATATATTTATAATTAGTATTGTGGTTATTTTGTTGAACTATTTATGGTTTTAATCCAAATTTTTAATATTTTTAATTAGGCTTAAGTTCATGAAATTTAATTTTTATTAAATTATTTTTATGAAGAAAGGAATTTTACAACATGAAAATTAATTAAAATTGTTATTGATAATCTTTCAGGGCTCGAACCCTGGCCGGCAGGTTACCATGACATGTTTCGATCGCAACCACTCGATCTCCTCAGATGGATTTGCCGTCTTACACTCGCAGCCATCGACGACTGCTGACGTCACTAGTCAAACATCAATCCTTAAACCAAATTGTATTTTAACATTTGGTAGATCGAAATTTGCTTTCCTGAATGATTATCCATTTTAATTGATTTTACATTTTTTTTCCTTTACTTCTGTTTTTTCGTACTTTCGTCAAGAATTTTTCTTGAAGTCCAAGTACATTTTTTGTTTTTTTCACTTTGTCTTTCTCTTTTCTGTTGACCTTTTTTTTTTTTTTTTTTTTTTTTTTCCTTTCTTCATAAAAATAATTTAATAAAAATTAAATTTCATGAACTTAAGCCTAATTAAAAATATTAAAAATTTTAATATATTTATTTAAAATATTTTATCTATTTTATGAATTAACTTTTTGATCTCATATCTTGAGTACCTCAATTTGTGTTTGTTTTTATTATTGTTTTATGAATTAAATTGTTATGTTTACCTTAATTTTTTATCTTGTATCTAGAGCATAATAATAATACGGAATTTACATGTAAAACCGTAAGGTAATAATAATTCAAGTTGCTCCTTTAATCTTCATTTAATTTTGTAGTATTTAAGGATTTCTTTTATTTAATTTACTGTGTATTATTTATATGGAGCGGGATCCCGGGATCCCGGGAAATTCAAAAAAAATTCCCGCTTTCCCGGGAATCGAAAAACTCCGGGGAAAAAAAACTCTAATCACTATTTAGCATCCAATTTTTTTTTAGTTGTGGTCACACTGGTTACTAGTATCATCTACACGTCTGGGCTAGAGTATAAATAGGATCGCAACAGAGGGCATAAGTTAATTCTTAGTTCAGACTTTGTCAATAACGCATCACGCGGTAAAAATTATAAACATTGTAGTGAGTTGAGAATAAAAGCTGTAAATTACGGTTGTTAAAGTGACTAAGTTCTAAATAAAGCTGTGTAAATAATAAATAAGTGTAATAAATAAATTAAAGTGTTGTGTTTATTTAATTTTGTTAAAGTGCAATAAAGAACTCAAGAGGAGAGATGTTGGATGTGACGATTTTACGTCATTTTGACGATTTTTTTCGATGAATTTACCAAAATGACGATTGACGATTTTTAATGTAGAGTCACTTAGGTTTTGACGATTTAATCCCGTCAATAAATTTAGTTTAAACTTTAATCCGGCATCAATTTTATAACACTTCAATCTGACAAGTAAAGTTTTTTCTTACCCAACGTTTCCACATGCAAATAATTACTTGTAAGTAGTGCATACGTATTATCAGCGAAAAATCGAGGAAACAGCCGATTGGCTGAATGTACAAAAATTGTGTGATTGTTAGTGAAAAAGTGTCAGTGAAGTGAGTTTTTCGAACTTGCACTTGCATGCCTCTACGTATGTAGAGGCGAATATATTTTTATACTAGCGGACCCGACGAACTTCACCTCGTCCCAATTTTAAGCCTTCAGACAAACTTTAGAGTAATAATACAATACAAATATTTAAATTTTCAATGTGATTTATTTGAATGGAATCAGTAGAGAGCGATTGGATGAACAATGTGTTTCGATTTGTTTTCCGGCGCAAAAACAAATAACGAAGACGGTTTCCCAACACGCGAACATGCAACGTACAGCTGACCGTGCGGAAAACAGGGAAATCCGAGATTAATCCCAATCGAACGGGGAACTGAATCCGCTTGAATTGGAATGGAAGTTCAGTCGGAATAATGGGAATTCGTGGGATAAGGATTTCTTCTCCTTTGAATTTGCCTGAATCACATTGGTCATTAGCTTTTTGGCGGACAACCGCGTACCGTTGCACAATTTTGGAGGATTTAGATCCCGCAACATGATTATGATCGATACCACCTTCAGCTGTAAATTATGTGGCGGATTTCCTGGTACATCCAGCAAGTTCAAAAATTCCGTCGGGTAGCTGGTCGGTTCATTTTTGTCGGTCACGCAGTCAACAGATTTGTACGTATGCAGTTGTCTTGCGATTTGACTTTGAAAAATTAAGTTTAAGCTATCGACGTCGTTATTATTAGTCTTCGCTGCTAGTATTGCCCGTTCACCAATCCAATCGAGATTTTTGTAATTTTGTGCAATGCCGGGGAACGCTTTGCTGATAAGTTCCTCCTTGGACGATGTGAGTTCACATACATTTTCAGGGAACGATATCAATCCATTCGAAACATCCACAGGAATTTGGCCGTTGCCAAGCTCCAGCAGTTATCTCGAGAATTCAGCAGCCGATAGGTCGTTCTGCAACGCGACTCTCATGTTTGTGGTCAATTGCAACTTCTGGACATGCCTCCACAAAGACGACGATTTCAGGAACGCGTTAAGTTCATCCGCAACAGAAGATTTGGGGATGACGGGAAGTGTTTGACGAAAATCTCCGGAGAGCAATACCAAAGCCCCACCAAATCGTCTTAGGTATTAAAAATTCTATATTTTTTGGTTTTGTATGATTTTATACTTAATATATTTTTATGTTTTAATAGAGTGATTAATCCGTGTTGATAAAAAAAACGATTTTTTATATAACGATTTTTTGACGGTTTTTTTTCAAAACTAATGACGATTATGACGATTTTTTTTAAACTTTGACGATAATACGAAAAAAACATCTAACATCACTGCTCAAGAGCACAGTTGCCATAGTTGGTAACATTCTACCAAAATTGGTAATTTTTTTTAGGGTTGGTAACTTGGTAACTTTGTGTTTGTTTTGGTAACTTTTTTTAAGGCTTGACAAACTATCAAATTATTGATTTTCTTTTGTCATTTGTCCGCATTACTCAAAACTGAGAAAAAAAAATCATAAAAAACAACTGTGTGAATGTGCGCCAAATTGTTCAACGGCGTAATATGCAAATGTCATAGTTAGATGCTTTTGTTCTCATCGGCTTTGATGTTATGTTTGTTTATTTGTAATAAGTTTGAGTTATGTATAAAAATTTGAGAAAAATATTCTTCATCTTGTTTTCTGTATGGATAAGTAAGTATAAACATTACTGTTTTATGACAAATATATTGAAATATTTATTCGTTTTTTCGTTTAGATTTATCATCAAAAAGCGCAAGGTGGCGGAGGACGTGTCGATTTTGAGCAGCGACGATGAACATGAAACTTCCAAAGAAAATCGGTAAAATAAATATTGAATGCACAATGCATAAAACCAAATATTTGACAAGTTGTATGTTTCTTACAGAAATGAAGAGGAAATTACAAAGCGAACCAGGAAGTTTCGTTCGGAGTGGAAGCAACAGTTTCCTTGGCTTTTGGAAAAAGCAGGTCAATGTTACTGTTCAGTCTGCGAAAAGACATTAGTTAATCATTTGTCACATTTAAAGAATCACGCAACAAAAAGTGCACATGTCCAACGCTTAGAACTGAAGAAAAATCAAGTTCAACTTGACCAGTTTTTTACTGAGGAACAGAGATCTCTGGATAAACAAGTGATGCAGGCGGAATTGACATTAGTCATGTTTTGCATTTGCCACAACCTACCCTTCCTTTTAATGGATTTTTTGCCTTTTCTACTACGGGAATGTTGTCCAGATTCTCGCATTGCGAAATTGATTAAATGTGGTCGCACTAAAGCTACTCAATTAGCTGACACATTAGGAGGAAAGCCTCGTGAAAACATAACATCAACAATGCAGTCCTCCAAGTTTTCCCTTATTGTTGATGAAACAACTGACGTATCAGATCGTAAATGCTTGGTATTGGTCGTGAGGTACTTCGACAGAATTTCTAAATCAATCAAGGACAGATTTTTATCTTTAATGGAATTGGTTCAAGCTGACGCCAAATCCATATACGAAACAATCAAAGCATTTTTTGATAAGAATAATATTCCCATAGAAAACCTAATTGGTTTGGCAACGGATGGAGCGAGCACAATGGCTGGAGAATTAAATGGCTTAAAAACGAAACTTAAACGCGACACAGATTTCTTCTATATAAGGTGTACATGCCATTCATTGCATTTGTGTTCAAGCTATGCGTGCAAAAAACTGCCACTGGATGTTGAAAATCTATGCAGAAAGGTTTACAATTTTTTCGCGCATAGTTCTAAAAGAATCCATGAACTTAAAGGTTTTCAAGAGTATTGTCACTCTGAGCCGCACAAAATGCTGGGACTTTCCGTAACTAGATGGTTAGCGTTAGAAGCGGTCGTTTCAAGAATAATTGAGCAGTGGAAGCCCCTACAGCTGTATTTTCTATCATGTGCACTGGAGGTAAACGGAGGTAAGCCAATTGAAATTTCAAATTTATTGGCAAATGAAGAAATAAGGGTTTATATGATGTTTTTGTCATACATATTGGAAATTATTAACAACCTAAATAAAGAATTTCAATCGGAAACGGTCCGTTTGCCTTATTTGTATCAGCAACTAGATATTAATTTAAAGCTTGTTGCTTTCAATTATATTAAAAGCAGTTATATAAAAAGCATCGAATGTTTAAACAATTTTGTAACCAATAATTCCGAAAACTTTTTACCTCCACTGGAAGTATTTATTGGTAGTGAAGCGAAAAAGTATTTAAAAGACAAAAATTTTTTGGAATCTCAACAAATAGAAATTAAGGTATGCTGTAGGAAGTTTTATATAGAATTTCTCGATCAATTAAAGAAGAGATTCGATTTTAGTTGAACCGATTTAAAATCGTTGTCTATTATAACACCAAATAACATTATCAATCAAACCAAAGACTCTTTTTTACAACTTTTAAATGAATTTTCATATTTAAATAACTATAATAATGATACAATAATTACACAATGGAGACATCTTACTCTATTAGAAAATGATCTCAATCAAGCAGATGATATTTTATCATTCTGGCAAAACATAAGTTCTATAAAAAATGGACTTAATGAATATAGCTTTAAGGAACTGACTGATTTTATATTTAATTTAATGTGCCTTCCACATAGCTCAGCAGCTGCAGAAAGAAAGTTTTTTAGTCTAAGTTTAATAAAAACCAAATTGAGAAACAGGTTAGAATTCAATTCTTTAAACAACATGATGCTAGCTAAAGAATTGACTTTAGGTAATGACCAGCATTATGTTTGGTCAGCAAAAGATTATTTTAAATGACTGCAATATTAAATATTTTATTTAAATTAAATACGGAATTCGTAGGTATAATGAATTGAAATATTTATTTATGTTCTAAATGAATTAAAACGTTTTATGTTATGTTTTTTATTAATAAAAGTTGTTGTTTTTATTATAATTAAAATAAAGATTTTTGTTTTTATTAAAAAAAATTTTGGTGACTTTTTGGTAACATTTTCGGAAAATTTTGGTAGACAATTTTTTTACTCAGTGGCAACCGTGCTCAAGAGGTTTATTATAAAGGAAATAAACCGAAAACGTTATTGAAAGGGCAGTAACGTAACAATATTTCTTTTGTCAATACAAAATTTGGATACGAGTGCGAGAAAATGTAACTCTTCTATAACTACAAAAAATTTTAATTACAGTTTGCAATTGAAAGAAAATATATAGAATTTGTCCTTGCTCCAGTTTCACTGCCTTCACTCCTTAGTTAGTTGTTTTGTTCGAATGCATATGCAATTAAAAATATACAAAATAAGAATTCTTACTACACAGAGAAAAAAATGGATGATATTGATATATGTGTACGCAAACTGTCGTACATTGTACGAAACATGGCGAAAACCGCGAATTTTTTGCATACAACGTGAGTAAAATATTTTATATTTATCAAAAGTAGCAACGAACGTTGCTTTCGCCGACTATAGCAAAAATTATTTTCAGTGTAGTTAAAGTTTTGCTCTATGCAGTCAGTCTGTTTTTTCTAACGCATTAAATGAACTGTACATATTAAAGGGCTGCAAGAATACATTCATTTGTTTATTACACACAAGCATTCCAATATTCATTCAAATATTTAAATAGTTAAGTACTGGTTTACAGAGTTTAAGAGTTAAAACATAAAAGAGAGTGTAGTCTGTGTTTTACTTTATCACAACAAAGGCACACATTCTATTTACTCTTTTTCTTTGAATATTTATTTACTCAATTTGAAAATGCAAACACACACAAGTATATGGTAACAGTTACCTGTGTGCAAGAAATACTACATAGTAAAATTAGTACTTATGTTTATTCTCATTACAAATATATCTCTATCAAACAGAATTTTGCAACAAAAATTATAAAAATTGGATTAAAAGTATATTAAAAAGCACTTTAAAATTCTTGCGTTTTACGTTTTCGATTTCCATAACAAAAGTTGCTAGTAATAATATTAATGTATTCATGTTATGAGTAAAACATTCAAATAATATTATATTCGAAACTTATACACATTTTATTATGTCTGTTTTATTTGAATGTGGTAGTATTTGTTTCTGTTCAAATACAGTTGTTTTCTTTTCTCTTTTGCCTTGTGTGTTTATTCATTTGTTTTTTTAACATAAAATGTAAAGCACTGCGTACTTAAATCGTTTGTTGTACTTAACTTTACCTACTTAAAAAACAAATGAATGTATTCATATGGCTTTTAAATGTAGTCATGCAGACCTTTAGTACATATTTCAGGAGTTAGGCATGTTCTAGGATTTAAACTACTGCAAACGAAATGAAAATGAGGTGAATAGGAAATAAATTACTTCAATTAGTTTTTGGTAGGATAAAAACTTATGTATATGCAAATGTATTATTTTTGTTGAACGCTTTAAAAGTAATATTTATGCGAATCCTACTTTTTGCTAGGAATAATATCACATTGTTGCAAATTTTATCGTATAGAAGGTTTCAGCAAAAAGGTTATCTTGAAGGGTTTTTAAGAAAGGTATGTTAAAAGGCCTTTCAATTAATGGCTCTTAAAAGGCCTTTCAGACCATCCTTCTACAAATGCATTAAAGGTCATATTGAAGGGCTATCAGTCTAAAACATTAAGGAATACCTATTTCCTTACAAATGAGATTAGAAGACTGAATAGGCTTCATGTACATATCAGATCTCCAATAGGTATAGAAAATGAAACAACACTTAACTTTTTATATATGTATACCTTTTTTACAAACGTATGTTTATATATTTTGTTAAACTTATTGTGGTTGAATACACATGTGATACCTATTTTTTCAGCAAAAAGGTTATCTTGAAGGGTTTTTAAGAAAGGTATGTTAAAAGGCCTTTCAATTAATGGCTCTTAAAAGGCCTTTCAGACCATCCTTCTACAAATGCATTAAAGGTCATATTGAAGGGCTATCAGTCTAAAACATTAAGGAATACCTATTTCCTTACAAATGAGATTAGAAGACTGAATAGGCTTCATGTACATATCAGATCTCCAATAGGTATAGAAAATGAAACAACACTTAACTTTTTATATATGTATACCTTTTTTACAAACGTATGTTTATATATTTTGTTAAACTTATTGTGGTTGAATACACATGTGATACCTATTTTTTTTTATTAAAATAATAAAATATGCTAAATATTGTAAAATAGATTGTAAATAAAAGTATACCTATAATAAAACCGGTTAGAGTGTGTGTTATATTGCGTGCGCAACAAAAATGCAAATAAAGCACTTTCAATAAAAAATGAATAAATGCAAAAATCAAATGTGAACGAAACGATGTAAAAATTACCAACGTGGAACTTTGTTTTGCAAGCAAAGATTGACATCCTGTTCATCGATTTCGAACGTTAACGTTCGCATAGAAAATAATATGTAAAACAAAAACAATATTCGAAAATTTGATTTAGTTTTAAATGTAGTTTTCTATGCGAACGTTGACGTTCGACATCGTTAAACAGGCAGTGAATGTAAATTTTAGCGTATGAATAAATCAAGAAAAATAGTGATTTTGCGGTTCTCTGATCCACAACTTCGGCTCATGAATGTTCGTCCCTTTTGGCTGGTAAAAAAAACCAAAAATTTTTTACAAAAACAAAATACACATACCAAAAAAAGCAAAAAGCCAGCAAAATAATTTTACACAAACAAAACACACACACAATGCACACCAGTGTTGCCATTAGGATACGAAATATACATTTTTCGTATCTTTTGATGGCTTCACTACCATGTATCTATAATCCTGACACTTTTCGTATCTTTTGAATCTGTATGCAAAATGTACTAAAACTTGTTAAAACTGATCATCCCCTGCAAATAAAATTGGACCACCTGATCCATTTTGATAAAATGGACTACTCCATGGACTGGTCCGATGTAATGCAAGCATGGACCATGTCATTGTTAAAAAGTGTTTGTAGTGAGACGACATGTCTTCGTTTTTTAACGACATGCTTTCGTTTTTAAACGACTTCAAAACTAATCCTCTTGAGTATACCATGGTGTAGTTTTAAAACTACTCCTTAGTGGTCCAAAGGTGGGTTATATGGTCCTCTCCTAGGACATCGTAATGTTAAATAGACCAGGTTTTTTCCATACGTTTGGGTTACTTTTGGACTAGCCCTGGTCCCTTGTGGACTACTCATTACACGCGTGTTTGGACTGGTCCTATTATTTGCAGGGTCGTAACCAACCGACTTATACAATAGCAGCTTTTATAATGGTTGAAGAAAACATTAAGGAAGTTTCAACATACGATTCACCTAAATCGAGGATTACAAGTAGTGCGCCGTTGTTCGGAGGAAATATGAACATCTTTTATTTTCAGGAAATTTATATGAACTTTTTGATATAATCGCCTTGCTATAAATAGCTTAACTCGTAGGTATATTAATTTTTACAAAAATGAATTGGTTTCGATAACATCCAAAGATATTTGCATATAATTAGTTTTAATGTTTGCTTTAATAGATATCGTTCTTGGGTATGTGTCCAGTGACCATATAAGTCTGTCACAAATCAAAAAAGCTTTCAAAGACTGTTTACTCAAAAGAAGGAAAAAAATACGACGAATTTGTAAAAAGAGGCTGCAATTAATACCGCATATACACTTAGCATAAGTTCATACAAATATTTAACATCTGCACGAAATTAAATAATGATGTTCATGAAATCTTCAATTAAATTTTTAATTCGCTCCTCTCATGTTACTGTAAGATGAACAACCAGGGTTGTAAATTATTTCTTATTTAAAACCACCGCACCTTGATTGAAAAAGCGCTATGTAAGAAACTTAACAAGTCAGACAAAACAGGTTCAAAGAATATGGTGAATTAGAGGCATCACTTCATGAAAATCGTTGTTAAACTTAAGAAGAACTTGCAAATTCATTTGGAGATACTCAAAAAACACAATCTGCTCACATGCTTTTAAGTGTCGAATTTAACACGAAGATGTCATTGGTGGTGAGAAGTGTCCCCTCTCTGCATTACCTCTACCTACCAAACCAAGATCTGATCGTAAAATTGTTGTTGTTTTTTATTAACAACATTTATTTAGAAATAAATGATTAAGATGAAAAATAAAGTGGGGTTGGTCATACATTTGACCCATCTAGGGGCATCATAGGCGCTGCAGGGGCCAAATTTAAGAATTTAAGCCATGTGTATAATGTATGGAGGTTTTATAAAATTCTTAAATTTGGCCCCTGCCGCGCGTAGGAAGCCCGTAGATGGGTCAAATGTATGACCAACACCACTTTTTTTTCATCTTAATCATTAATTTCTTACATTCTAATTTCAATAAACTAAACCGCTTTAAGTTACGCGAATATATCGTCCTCTTTATATAACAATAGCGTATGTGCTCATACGCTATTATTTTTTTTATTGCATATTTAGAATCTTCATCATTGATTTTATGTCTGGTCAAAATTTCGTCAAATTCTTCTTCCAAAAAGTGGGTCAAAATGTCGTTGGAAAAAATTGTGTATAATTTCTTGTTCAAAATTTTCCTTCAATAAGTGTGTAAGCTCATATGCACTATTTTACTTGAAATTGCCACTCCAAAGTTGTTAAAAGAATAATAGTGTATACGCATTATACTCCACTTTAGCCTGTTGAAAAAAATACAATGTATGAAAACTTTAACTCATAAAATAGCTTACAATAAAATACACTATTGTTTGAGAAATAGTTTCATTCCGACCATTTCTATACCCCACATAAGCTGCTTTATTTTCAATACAAATTCGAAAGTTTTATCAACAATTGACAAGAATAGTAGCCTATGCGATGTTTACATTATTTTGACAACATTAATGCCAAGGAAATATTGTAGTCATTTGAAATTTCAGTTTGCAAATTCAGTTCGCAGAGAAAGTTTGTTCGTTAAAAATATGGATTTGAAACGTCTGAGTGAGTATCTTCTATTATAATATAATGTAAGTGAAGTGAGTAAGGTAAATATCAACAGGCTGTGACACAAAACCACCAGTAGTTTTGGAAATTGATCCAAAAACTGATGAGTCTGATTTCGCTGTGGGATCGTCGGACATAGAGATACCTGGAACCGATGATGAGAATGGTACATACATCTCTGCAGGATTGTCGGAGGAGTATGTCCCCGATTCGGATGATGATGCACAGGCTTTGGCAGATGAATTAGACAATTCAGTGATAAAGACAGCAGATGTACATAGTTTTAGAAGAAATCGCAGACTGTGCTGATACTTATATCAATAACAAGAATGAAAATGCTAGAAATATACTTACGCGAAAGAGAAAGGCGAGTACAGCAAACAGCTTTTGAGAAATATTGTTTGGGTCTAGCCACGTCTAACTGTGAATTATTTCCGATCAATAGATTAAAAGTCAGAAATGGGTGCAGAACAAAAGGAAGTATCATCGAAACAAAGGGAAACCGTATGTCACTAATGGTGTTTTCTTTTCTAAAAAATAATAATGCATTATAGTTGTGTAATATATTTATTAGGTTACACGAACCCTTACAAAGTGATACATTTTTCTAAATTACAATGGAACAAAATAATATCTACGTTTTACACTCAACACTAATGTGTATTTAGCGTGTTAAATATTGAATGCAAAGTTTGTACTAAAAGCGATATTCACCACTCTTGTAGCAATTTTCAACATTAAATTTTCTTACAATTCCAATAAGCGTTAACAGCACTGATTTTCAATAATTAATGTCAGCCGTTGTTAAAAATTTTGCGACAATAAAAATATAATTATTAAATAAAAGTAAAAGAAACGAAAAACAAAAAGTTTTTATATCCATCACAATATCTCTAAAAATCACAATGTCTGGGATCACACTATGAAAGTTTTCTTTCAGAAAGTCTGAGTTTATTGGTGAGAGGGGAAGAGAACATGCTTTAATTCACTCCTCTCTCACCCATAAACTCTGACTTTCTGAAATAAAACTTTCATAGTGTGAACCCAGACAATATAACGTAAATTGTCCGCAAACACAAGAATATAAAATACTTGCTTGCATAAAAAAGTACTTTGCGCAGATGCAAAAAAGGGTATTATCTCACACTCAGTTATAACTGCGGGTAAGAAATTGAACATATTTGCCATTTATGGTTGCAACATGTTTAGAAAGGAAAACGACAACTTCTCACATTTTTGCATATAATTTTAGAATGGAACGAAAACCCGCACGAATGGCAGCATATATGGAACATTATTGTCAGAAAAGAAAACACCATAAGAGTGGCAAAAGAGTTGAAGAACGTGTTCCGAAACCCGTTGACTGTAAGTGCCGCCATAATTGCCCAGAAAACTTCTCAGAAGAAGAGCGCATGGAGACCAATGCAGATTATTGGAATTTAGGCGACTATTCGAAGCAGCGACTGTTCCTGGCCAATTGCGTAAAAATTGAGAAGTGCAAAAGGACGTTGACAATCGGATCACGGCGGGCGAACACATTTAATTATACTCTCAAAGCCAAACAGGTATGCAAGAAGTTTTGTTTTAAATACTTTGAACTTGTCAGACGGCGCAATATCTGTGTTAGCCAAGAAGATGTGTCAAAATGAACTTACTGATAAGAGGGGTCAACATGGTCACCAGAGAAAATTACACCCAGAGACAAAAAGCTTATCAATAAGCACATCGAGTCATTTCCAGCCATCGAAAGCCATTACACTCGAGCAAAAAGTCAACGACTTTATCTTGCCTCCGACTTAACAATATCAAAAATGTACGATTTATTCAAAGAACTCCACCCGGACGTTTGAAAACGTTTATCGCCGGATATTTTGCAATAATTATAATTATTCTTTCCACCGTCAAAAAAAGGACACCTGCTTAACATGCGAGAGGTACAAAAGCGCTGAGGACAAACACTCCATTCAGAAATCCTATGATGAACACATCTTAAATAAGACAAAGGCAAGAACTAGCAAGCAAACTGACAAGGAATCAGCTAAAAGTAACAGTAATTTAAAAGTGTTTACTTTTGACCTCTAGTCAGTGTTAACTACTCCTTGTAGCAACGTAAGCACTATGTATTACAGTCGAAAGTTCGCGACGTACAATAACAGTGGAGAAGGTTACTGTTTTCTATGGGATGAAAATCGGGGTCAACGATGATCGGCCGAAATCGGGACCACAATATGGAAAATGATGAACTCGTTAAACGAATCGGTAACTGATGTTATTCTCTACTCAGACTGCTGTGGGGGACAGAACAGAAACAGGTTCATTGCTACACTATTGATTTATATCAACAATACTTTGAAGCTAAATTCGATAACAATTAAGTATCTCCAAAGCGGACACACACAAATGGAGGCAGATTCGATGCACTCTGCAATAGAACGTGCGAAGAAGAGTATATGCGTCTATTCGCCGGAAGAATGGCCAACAATAATGAGACTGGCAAGAAGGAAAAACCCCTATGCTGTAGAGAGGCTTCAATACAGTGATATGATTGATCTCAAAGCCAGGTTTTCGAGGTTAGGCCATAGCCTTAAGAAAAATATAAAAAATGACTCGGTTAATTGGCTTAATCTTAAGATCCTCCAAGTGAACAAAAATCAACGAAAACAATTATTATACAAGGAGGAATGGGATGGAGACTTTAAAGTAATTGATATTGGAGGAACGCGAAAAACAAAAGAGCACAGAAAAAATGATTGCCGAATTATTTTCAAACAAACGCTTGTTTGAAAATTTTTTTAATTTCTACAAATTTTTTTACTGATTCAATTAAAATTTTTGTTTGATTTTTATTTAACCAACAAAAATGTTGACAACCATTCAAAAATATAATACACGCGTTATTGGTTTCAAGTTTTCATAATTTTGTATGAAATATTTAACGCTTTTTAATGTTGTCGTATTTTTGCATTTTTTTTATTTCATCGTAAGCAACACTTCCTAATGTGAAATATAAGAACTACAACAAAAAACACATACAATCTATTTTTGGACACTTTAAAAAAGTACAACAGTAAGAAAGATGAAGAGGTTTAAAGTAAAAAAAAAAACAAAAAAAATAGCAGGTTAAAAAAACGTTTCACTCTCTTTAAACAACAGAAACAACAACAACATTATAAGAAACAAAATAAATTTTTGGTTGGTTTCAAGGTTGGCTAAAAAAAAAACCAAAATCCCGTATTCAATTTTTTCAAACTGTTTGCTTAAATACATCAAATACAAAAATATAATGATGACGAAAAACATATCGAGTCGGTCTGTCGCCGTTTTTGGGTTACATTTCTTCTTCATTAGCAAAGGAAAGGATACAGCAACAGTGAGAGATGACGAAAAACATGGTGTGTATAAAAAAAGACTTCGTTCAAAAATTATTCCAACAAAAAAATGTGTCTCAAAGCCAGCTGGCCGCTCTGCTCTCTCTGCCATCATCTTCTAATACAGTGCCAGCTTGTGTGCGCATCATTGCTTGTGCAAAAACCTTTTTTTTAATTTTGAAATTTAGTATATGAATTTCAGTAAACTTTTTGTTTGATTCAGTTAAATTATTTGTTTGACAAAATCAGTGTTCTTTTTCAATAAACAAAATGCAAATAAATTGTTTGAATATGCGAATTTGTTTATAGGACCGATTTAAGACAAAAAATTGTTTGATTCTACAAATTTTTTGTTTGAATTGGAAAAATAATTTTTTCTGTGAGGTGATCAACTTTTCTTAAAACAGCGTATACCGTACAAAATAAAATAGTGTATCAGATACATCATACGAACTCCTTAAAAAAAAATAGCCTATATGGAGGACTTGCACTTTGAGTGACATAATTATGGTCTTAAAGGATGCGTAGAATAGAAAAAATTGGTCAATTTAAATACAAGAAACGTTATTATGTATTCGTCAAAAAATCCAACATGAAGAATTTTTATTTACCGCGATATTGAGGTTTTAATAGACATCCGATTTGACAAAAACTTTAAACACGATTTTCTCAAAACCCCAAAAAAATTATACGCTTTTGTTATATTGAGGGGACGATATGTTGGGCAACCTCCTCCATTTTCGATATAACGGTAAAGCAGTGGGCACCATTGGATTCAGCGTTCCCGAATTATGCTAAAACGCTAAGTTAACCAATTATTATTCAAAAATATATAGAAAATAGAATAAACAATCATAATAATAGTGATGTTAATAAAAAGTAAGCAAACTTTTTATTCGATGATACCTTTCGGCCAAATTTTGTTCAGAAAATAATATATAGTTTTATTTGATAAGAATAATTTTTGAGTTCTACAATTAAAAAAAAATATAACAAATTAAATATGGAATATCATGTGAACCGAATAGAAGTGTCATGCATCATTTGCAATGATCGCTACAAACAGTTAATATTAAAAAAGCTGTTAATGTACGTTTATGAATACAAATCTTTATATGAGGTTTATAAGACAAAAAGCGTTTGATAGTTATAACCAGGGAAACCAGAAATATGCTCTAAAAATTGCGTTTTATTATATATGCAGCAAAAATTCGAATATATGCCCTCAAAATTGTTAAAAAAAATATGCCCCAAAAAATTAAAAATTACTCATTTAAAACAAAATATTCATCATTTCCGTAAAAAAAAACAATACTAAAATTATAATCTGTTAAGAATTTAACCGGCTAAGACATATTTTATGGGCGAATTGAATCTATATGCCAACATCATTAGATGGCTTACGTACACAAAGGGTCGAATTTGGAAAGAAGTTTTTATGGGGAATATATTAAATTAAAGACCGATTCTCACCATTAACATAGACTTCGTCCTTGGCACAATTAAAATGTATTTACGAAATTTGATCAACTTATGTACAAAAGGTTAACATGGGCAGACAACCAGCCAGGCGGACGGATGGGCCTTGTTAAATCACTTTAAAAATGGATTCACAGTCGATCGGTGCACTAAAAGATTGGTTTAGATTTCTATGTATTGCACACATCGCCAAAAATGTAAGTTTATAATTGCTTTTTCCTTAATTTTTGCTTTTATATAAAATGAAAGTTTGAAATAACATTATCTTTAATGACAACCTGCTTTGTCTTCATTTTACACAGAAAAAATTATTGCCGAATTATTTTCAAACAAACGCTTGTTTGAAAATTTTTTTGATTTCTACAAATTTTTTTACTGATCCAATTAATATTTTTAATTAGGCTTAAGTTCATGAAATTTAATTTTCATTAAATTATTTTTATGAAGAAAGGAATTTTTTACAACATGAAAATTAATTAAAATTGTTATTGATAATCTTTCATTCTTGACGTGGCTCGGGCTCGAACCCTGGCCGGCAGGTTACCATGACATGTTTCGATCGCAACCACTCGATCTCCTCAGATGGATTTGCCGTCTTACACTCGCAGCCATCGACGACTGCTGACGTCAATAGTCAAACATCAATCCTTAAACCAAATTGTATTTTAACATTTGGTAGATTCAATTAAAATGGATAATCATTCAGGAAAGCAAATTTCGATCTACCAAATGTTAAAATACAATTTGGTTTAAGGATTGATGTTTGACTATTGACGTCAGCAGTCGTCGATGGCTGCGAGTGTAAGACGGCAAATCCATCTGAGGAGATCGAGTGGTTGCGATCGAAACATGTCATGGTAACCTGCCGGCCAGGGTTCGAGCCCGAGCCACGTCAAGAATGAAAGATTATCAATAACAATTTTAATTAATTTTCATGTTGTAAAAAATTCCTTTCTTCATAAAAATAATTTAATGAAAATTAAATTTCATGAACTTAAGCCTAATTAAAAATATTAAAAATTTGGATTAAAAACCATAAATAGTTCAACAAAATAACCACAATACTAATTATTGTTAAAGCTAAGGCACGAGCTCTATGTGTACATTTGTCCTTCAAGTTGTGCTGAAAAAGGTCAACAGAAAAGAGAAAGACAAAATGAAAAAACAAAAAATGTACTTGGACTTCAAGAAAAATTCTTGACAAAAGTACGAAAAAACAGAAGTAAGGAAAAAACATGTAAAATCAATTAAAATGGATAATCATTCAGGAAAGCAAATTTCGATCTACCAAATGTTAAAATACAATTTGGTTTAAGGATTGATGTTTGACTATTGACGTCAGCAGTCGTCGATGGCTGCGAGTGTAAGACGGCAAATCCATCTGAGGAGATCGAGTGGTTGCGATCGAAACATGTCATGGTAACCTGCCGGCCAGGGTTCGAGCCCGAGCCACGTCAAGAATGAAAGATTATCAATAACAATTTTAATTAATTTTCATGTTGTAAAAAATTCCTTTCTTCATAAAAATAATTTAATGAAAATTAAATTTCATGAACTTAAGCCTAATTAAAAATATTAAAAATTTGGATTAAAAACCATAAATAGTTCAACAAAATAACCACAATACTAATTATTGTTAAAGCTAAGGCACGAGCTCTATGTGTACATTTGTCCTTCAAGTTGTGCTGAAAAAGGTCAACAGAAAAGAGAAAGACAAAATGAAAAAACAAAAAATGTACTTGGACTTCAAGAAAAATTCTTGACAAAAGTACGAAAAAACAGAAGTAAGGAAAAAACATGTAAAATCAATTAAAATGGATAATCATTCAGGAAAGCAAATTTCGATCTACCAAATGTTAAAATACAATTTGGTTTAAGGATTGATGTTTGACTATTGACGTCAGCAGTCGTCGATGGCTGCGAGTGTAAGACGGCAAATCCATCTGAGGAGATCGAGTGGTTGCAATCGAAACATGTCATGGTAACCTGCCGGCCAGGGTTCGAGCCCGAGCCACGTCAAGAATGAAAGATTATCAATAACAATTTTAATTAATTTTCATGTTGTAAAAAATTCCTTTCTTCATAAAAATAATTTAATGAAAATTAAATTTCATGAACTTAAGCCTAATTAAAAATATTAAAAATTTGGATTAAAAACCATAAATAGTTCAACAAAATAACCACAATACTAACAATTAATATTTTTGTTTGATTTTTATTTAACCAACAAAAATGTGGACAACTATTCAAAAATATAATATACGCGTTATTGGTTTCATGTTTTCATAATTTTGTATGAAATATTTAACGCTCTTTAATGTTGTCGTCTTTTTGCATTTTTTATATGATCGTAAGCAACACTTCTTTATAATAAATATAAGAACTACAACAAAAAACACAGGCAGTCAATTTTTGGACGCTTTAAAAAATACAGCAATAAGAAAAATTATAAAATAACGTGACGAGGTTTGTAGTAAAAAAACAACAAAAACAATAGCAGGTAAAAAAACGTTTCACTCTTTTTAAACAACAGAAACATTATAAGAAACAAAATAAATTTTTGGTTGGTTTCAAAGTTGGTAAAAAAAAAATCCCGTTTTCAATTTTTTCAAACTGTTTGCTTAAATACATCAAATACAAAAATAGAATGATGACGAAAAACATATCGAGTCGGTCTGCCGCCGTTTTTGGTTACATTTCTTCTTCATTAGCAAAGAAAAGGATGCAGCAACAGTGAATGATGAAGAAAAACATTGTGTGTAGGTATAAAAGACTTCGTTCAAAAATTATTCAAACAAAAAATGTGTCTTAAAGCCAGCCGCTCTGCTCTGCTTCATCTTCACCAACGGTGCTTGCTTGTGTGCGCGTCATTGCTTGTGCAAAAACTTTTTTGTTTGATTCAGCAAAATTATTTGTTTGAAATTTTTATGAATTTCAGTAAACTTTTTGTTCGATTCAGTTAAATTATTTGTTTGAAGAAATCGGTGTTTTTTTTAATAAACAAAATGCAAATAAATTGTTTGAATATGCGAATTTGTTTATAGGACCGATTTCAGACAAAAAATTGTTTGATTCTACAAATTTTTTGTTTGAATTGGAAAAATAATTTTTTCTGTGTAGAGTAAAAATTAAATGTGGATGGCAAAATTAAAGCAACACGTTAGGTATTATAGTGGTCAACCGATTAAGAATAATTCGATTATTCGATCAAACAACAAGCTCTTGTTCGAATAATTTTAAAATGCCGATTTTCGAATAACGAATAAATCGATTAAATTATGTCGATTAATCGAACCATTTTTTTTTTTATTAAAACATAAATTTATAATAAAAGACATAAGAAATAATATCTTAGAATTTGATTTATGCTCATACGTTTTTAGCGATTTTATACAAAATGTAGGAAAGGTAAAAAATATGGTAGATATAGTACTGATTGTAATTAATCTCAATGTTTAGTAAGCAAAAACCGTGTTGAGTATTCATAGTACATATTTCAAAAATATATTTTATGCTCTTATTAAACAAATCTTTGACAAACAATTGTAACAGCTGTTTTCTTCTTAAACTTGAGTTTTTAAACGCGTTTGTGCAACATGTTGATTAACTCTATTAGGTATACAGATAGCTATTTAAAACAGAAAAGCCATTTGTATCAAAATATGCCTTAAATAGGCAAAATATGCTCTAAAAACTTCAAACATGCTACAAAAAGGCTATTTTAACTTAGTTATGCAAAAATATGCTCCATACGGTAAAATATGCCAAAATATGCACTAACAAATCGATGCCAAAATTCATAAAAAGCTCAAAAACGGATAGATATATTATTTCTGCCTTCATTGGTTGCACAAGGAAAAACATGCAATTGCATATTTGTGGTTTCGCTGGTTATAACATACTAACGGGTGATTTGTTAGCTATTATCTTTTTGGCAACACTGGTTTAAACAGCTGACGCACGTTTCGTGTTTTGTTTCACTGTCAAACATGTTCAGTTTGGTCTATAATTTAACCATTAATCGTCTTAAAAAACGAACAACCCTTGCAAATTATTGAATTTTATTATCAAAATGCGTGCTCTGTTAAGAAAGTTCATCGCGCGCTTCTTCCATTTTATGGTCAGTTTAATCGGGCTCAATGGGTACGTTAATAAGCAGAATTGTCGATTTTGGAGTGAAGATCAGCCAGAAGCATTGCAAGAGCTACCAATGCATCCAGAAAAAGTCACAGTTTGGTGCGGTTTATGGGCTGGTGGCATCCTTGGACCGTACTTCTTCAAAGATTTTTTTTTTTTTAAATTTATTTTTATTATTGAATCTTTCTTATCGAAATTTTTAATATGTATTCAAATCTTAATTCTACTTGTTGTTTATTAGTTGTTACCAGTGTAACCACTAACTGCTGCATTCAAATTTTAAAAATGTCTCCTAGTTAGGCTCAAAGTATCGGTTCTTTTTAGCCTCTGGTGACCTTCGAACTGAAGCAGACCCCGAGCGAGGTAGTTAGGGTGGGCCATTAGTTTATCGATGTAGCTAATTGAATATTTTTTAATTTCCTCCTGGATAGTGGGGACGTTGAGATCTCTGTGGATAATATCATTACGTATATACCATGGGGCGCAGACAATTTGTCGTAATATTATAGACTGTCTTCTTTGAAGCTTTTGGATGTTAGATGCGCATGCAGTACCCCATAATTGGATGCCATATGTCCATATTGGTTATATGATGGACTTGTATAAGAGAAATTTGTTCTGTAAAGACAAGTTTGAGTTTCGACCGAGAAGCCAATGTAGTTCAGCTGCTTTAAGTTTCATAGCCTTTATTTTCGCTTCAATATGACGAGACCAGGTCAAGCGTCTATCTATATGAATTCCCAAGTACCTAACATGGTTTTCTACCGGAACAGTGATGTTATTTATTTTTACAGCTGGGCACGTTTGTCTTCTGAGCGTGAAAGTTAAGTGAGCACATTTAGCCGGGTTAACCTTTATTCTCCATTTTTCTAGCCAGGCCTCTAGTTCATTGATGTGAGACTGCAGATTTTGCGATGCGACTTTTGGGTCATGGTTAACGCTAATAAATGCTGTTTCGTCTTCAAATGTAGAGGTATGCGTGGTCAGGTTTGTTGGCATATCCGCTGTGTATATTATATATAGGAGGTCCTAGTATGCTGCCTTAGGGTATACCAGCAGTAATTTTCTTGAGAGGGGAGTATTTAACTTGCGACCTTACTATGAATGTTCTGCCTGTTAGATAGCTCTCCAGAAACTTGTGAATGTTTTGAGGAAGCATTCGTGTGATTTTTATGAGTAGCCCACCATGCCAAACTTTGTCAAATGCTTGGAAAATGTTTATAAACAGGGCTGAGCAGTATTGCTTTTTCTCAAACGCCGCACTGTGGCTGAAAATTGAATTTCATCGGCCAAAAGTCCAATTTTCTGTCATCGCCGATTTCGAAAATTTTAATGCCATTCGATAGCAAACATATTATAACTAAGGTATCCAAAAAACTAGATTAAAATATTGATAATTGTGGCAGTGGCATGCTGCTGAAAACAAATATCTTATGTTGTTTAAGAAAAAAATTAATTTTTGTAAATTTGATCAGAAATAAATTATGATTTCTCGCAAACCGTTATCAATAATTGGTCGACATTTTTTTTTTGTTATATAAGTGGGATAGTAGTCTTTAAGAAGTGGTTCATTACATCACTCTATCATTTATACCTGATGTGTTATTAAATGTTTCCCCAAGTTCTATATTTAAGTTAAATCCGAATTTTAGAGGAGTAGAACTTGTTAGGGTCAAAATGGGTTAAAGATATTTTAGTACCATCAGAAAGCTAAAAGTGTCCTCTTTAACCCCATATATACTTGTGCAACTGTTTGGAACTGTCTGTTGAACACTTTTTTTATTTTAATGAAATTACTCGCAACATTTTTGTTTGCTCTTTTTATTTAAGCTGCTCATATGACTGAAATATAACACAATGGTTTACGAACGTTTTGTTTTGAAAAATTATTTTGCTTCTTATGAACGGCTGAACATATTTGAATGAAATTTTAAACTGTCATGGCCGGGTAGCTTTCGAGTTGAATTGAAAGGGTCCATGGAGGGTCGGGAGTTTGACTTGTGGACCCCTAAAATTGGTAACCTCGGAAATTCAAACTTTAAAAAAATTCACCAAAAATATATATATGGATTGCAAAAAAAAAATTAAGCTGAATTACAAAAAATATGCCTAAATGTTTAGGTTATCTCCTTTGCCTTTGGAGATATTCGGATAAAACGGATTTTTTGGCTTGATTTTATAACGTTTTTTCTAGTTTTTAAATCGGGTGGATTATGTTTTATGTCAAACTGTTATCAATAGTGGGTTCAACACTTTTTATATTGGTAGTAAAGCAGTCTTTAAACAATGTTATGTTGTATTACTGTACCGATTATACCTTTATTTTTTCAGGTTCTATATTTTAGTCAAAGTTAAGTTCAGAACAATAGAATTTACGAGGGTCAAAAGGGGTTTAAAGAGATTTTACTAGCTGTAGGAAGGTAAGAGTATCCACTTTAAACCCTAATGCACTTTTATACCTGTTTGGACCAGCCTATAGAACACTTTTTTAGTTTGTGTAAAATTAATCGCAACATTTATTTTGCTCTTTTTATTTTACCTATTCATATGACTGGAATATAATTGTACCAAGCGAAGTTGTGCTAGGTATTTTATATTATATAATTACCAATACCTGTGGGATTTTAAGCGTATCCTACTTTAGCCCATTTTAGTTTTTTTATTTTAGCTTATTATGCTACCTAGGAACACAGTATAACGCAAGCTATGTATAAAAGCCAGTGGTATTCGGATAAAATCTTAGTTGTTAAAATACATCTAAGCAATAACAATCTAATTTGTAAATATCTATAAAAATGGAGACCTTCAGCTATAAAGAATTATCCGAAGAGTATTCTAAAAATAAAGAGGAGGAAGATGTTTTAAGTTACATTGAAGGAAAACTCAATTTATGTTCCTGCAGCACTGAAATATGATCGGAACTGCAAAATTAAGCAAATTAAACCAAGTCCCAGAAAAATCATTAGATAATACTAATGCATATGAATTTGGATTATCGCCGCTACATACAAGAATTCGAATTATGGAGCACATACATACACATAAAAATCAGTTACGATTTGGGTTTTGTACCTACAGGATCAATAACAAACAATGACACCAACAAGGATTTAAGAAGCATTAAAAAGAACCTGAACATGCATTTTGCAACTGTGGGTTGATTATAGACCAACCAAAACAAGGATCAGGCAATACGAATGATGGGAATACAACAAGAAGGCTCTTTTCTGATCCCAAAAAAGCATCTGAATTAATAGGTGTTTATATAAGTCTTATATAAGATTTAAAACAATCAATGATGTACTTGCATGCAATGAACCAATTGATTATAGAAAATTTGGGGATTATGCCAAAGAAACAGAACGAATATATACTACCAATTACACAGTACAACAGCCAATCTGGGGGGTGAGAAATTCCAAGTCAGGGTGATGGTACTAGGTCAGTATAGTAAAACCCTCAAAGGGTTTGGCGTTCGTATGTGTCAGTTTTTTTTAATGACATTTAAAATTTTTTCCTTATCTTGATGTTTTTTTGTTTAACATAACTTCTTTTTATGGTGTAATCATAATATGATGGAGCTGAATCTTGTGAAATGCAAAAGCATGCGTTTTTATAGAAATAGCTGTATTGCTGTTAATTATGCTTTTGGTGGTCTTCAACTGGAGTTGGTTGATTCGTTTCTTGATATTGGAGTCTTACTGGATCCTAAATTAAACTTTGTTTCTCATATTACATTAACTAATAATAAAGCTCGAGGCGTTCTTGGCTTTATTAAGCGCTGGGTTAAAAATTCACCGATCCATACATAACGAAGCAACTTTACGTATCACTCGTTAGACCAATCTTAGAATATGGGTCAATCATTTGGGATCCATTTTACAACATTCACAATTCTCGTATTGAATCGGTCCAAAAACAATTTTTATTATTCTGTTTACGTGATCTTCATTGGAGTTACTCGACAAACTTTCCTTCCTATGCTAGAAGACTGGCATTAATAAAATTACCATCGCTCAAAAGTCGTCGTACAATGTTAAATGTTTCTTTTATGGTTAATCTTATTAATGGTAATGTTTGTTGTGATTTTCTGTAGAGTCTGCTAAATTTAATATACCTTGTCGCAATACGCGTCATTATAATCTGCTTTTTGTTAAATTTTTTTAGAGACAATTACGCTATTGCTGATCCTTTTTCGAGGTTATGTAGACAATTAAATTCTATGTCACAATTTGTTGATTTTTCTTATTGATTTTCTTTATTCGTAAATTTTTATGTACTACATATATTCTGTAAATTTGTAGTATGGCTGACTTCCAAAACGTCAAATGCTTTGCATAAGTACAAAGTATAATGTGTCATTACGCCGCAGTACAATATATATGCAATGCAAACCCTTCCAAAACAGCAATGGTAAGTATTAGTAACGCAGCAAAAAAGCAATCAAAGCATCCGTTTCAAAGTTGATGCTTTGTGATATTTGACATTTAATTTGCAAGCAATACAGATTTATTTTAATATTATGCATTGCATCACTTACATTTCAAAACGTTTAAATAAACGGAACACATAGTTGCATTGTTTCGGTACTTTGTACATGTGCATCGTTAAAATACAGTAGTAAAACTGTATACAAACTTTGTATTAGTACGTTTTGGAAGTCAGCCTATATTTTTAAATGCATATTGTTATTCATTAATTTTAAGTCAATATTGTTATTAGTCAGTAAGGATAATATCCATTGATTAAATAAATAAATAAATATGCCCTAAAATAAAAAATTGTGTCCTCTTTTCCCTACGGTTGAAATTTTCCGAAAAAAAATCCCTAAAAAAAAGGGGAAATCCCCTACTGTTGGCATCACTGAATGTGGGTGTATTCTTTCAAATAACAAACAAAAGTCCGACAATTTTCACCGATCGCTTAAAAAGTCACAAAAATTGCAGTGCAGGTTTGTGATAAAATCTGCTGCATACATCCAGGCTTGAACATTTTTTTGCACTTATCAATTATAATTCTCCACAAATTTATTTTTACCGGCAAAACTGTTGATTATAAAGAAAAACGTTATATGAACGGATTAAAGAAATTGTAATTCTAAATTTTTTGAGTTTGTTTGAGCAAAATCGGACAAGTGGTTCTCGAGTTATGTTAAACAAAAAAACATCAAGATAAGGAAAAAATTTAAAATGTCATAAAAATCTGACACATACGAACGCCAAGCCCTTTGAGGGTTTTACTATACTGACCTAGTACCATCACCCTGACTTGGAATTTCTCACCCCCCAGACAATAATCCCAAAAATGTTCCATAGTGTTATTCATGGAGAAATATGTCTGCAACAATTCATAAAATCCTTTACCATGGAGAGGATGTCATTAGGGATCATTTAGTACCACTAGGAGATCTGTCAGAGTAAGCCCAGGAAAAAAGGAATAAAGATTACAGATTTTATAGGGAGCACAATACCAGGAAAATGTCACGAGATTTTACAAATGAAGATCTGTTTAATATACTGTTGGCAACGACAGATCCGCTCATCTCTAGCATTCGAAGTCAATGGAATGTAGAACATCGGGACTTAGATGAAGAAGCAAAAGGGCTGCTACAGGACAGAGGTAATACAAAACCAAGTATGGAATATTTGGAGGCAATTCGAATGAATAGTAGATATAATTAACTTTTATTGTTATTTAAGCAAAAAATATGTTTTTTGTCGTTATTGTTATTTAAGTAAAAACGAAAATAAACATAGGTACACAAAAAATACATGGGCACTCAGGTATCAGGCTACCATCCAATTAAGGCATGCGCTTGAAAATACTTATAAAGGGTTATTGCACCCATTTTTTATCAAAATCGTTTTGTAACTTCGAGAGTCAACATGGAACAAGTTTACACAAGATTACAGCTATTCCAAATAGTGAAAAAATCTAATGCTGGAACCATGGGCGAGAAATTGGATTTTTTGGTCAGAAAATTGAGCGAAATTTCAAAATGTCAAGGGGATGGGGACATATTAGCACTGAAGCAGTGTTTTGGCACAACGAAAAGAGGACCGCTTTTTAAGCACAAACGCTAAATGGCTGGAAGGAACTGTAACAATACCAGTATTTGGCAGTTCGTCTTCAGGGCGACCACGAAAAGAATTTAATGAAGCTAGTGATAGAACAAAGCGGAGAAAAACTGAAGAAGTTCGTCACCAATTAACAACAGAGGAGATCACATTTGCTGCATCCATGAGTCAAAGAGCAGCGGGACATAATGATGCGGCTAAATTAATAATGGATATAACGAGATCCCCAAGAAAAGCAAGAATTTGCAAGCGATCATTAACAACTTCTGAAGTCAACCCTGTGAATAAACTTTCAGCGGAAGGAGCTTTAGCACTCTTTGTAAATGCAGAGCTCACGAAAAAGCAATATGAAATTTTATACAATGCCAATAAAAATGTGTATCCATGTTACTCGTTACTAAAAAATGCAA
The DNA here is from genome assembly GCA_930367215.1 of Pollenia angustigena. Lineage (NCBI taxonomy): Eukaryota > Metazoa > Arthropoda > Insecta > Diptera > Polleniidae > Pollenia > Pollenia angustigena. The sequence continues at coordinate 215,215,636 of OV884058.1, read as the reverse complement.
AAAAAAAAAAATTGTTATCCCAATAAAGATGCCATAACCGTTACTGAAATATTAGCGGAAGTGAAGCTCCAAGCTCTCCTCGACCATACAGCAACACGTTTATGTATATACCTTGAAGAGGTTTTGCAGCAGTTAGATTATGAAGAGCTAAATTTCTTGGAACTTATAACCAAATGGGGCTGTGACGGATCGCACCAATCATGTTATAAGCAGAAATTCGAAAACGAAGATGTTAGTGACGCTAATATATTCCAAAGCAGTTGTGTACCAATAAAACTAATCACAAATGCTAATGGAAAAATTAAAACGATATGGCGAAATCAAACACCATCCTCAACTAGGCTGTGTAGACCAATCCGCATCCGTTTTGTGCAGGAAACAACTGACATCACGAAGCAAGAAATAGGACACATAATTAATCAAATTGAATTTTTAAAGAAAAGCGAAGTACCGTGTAGTGGAAAAATTGCACAAATTAAACACACGATGGTAATGACAATGGTCGACGGAAAAGTATGCAATGCTGCAACGGACACAAAATCGACAATGAGGTGTTACATTTGCGGTCAAACTTCGAAAGATTTTAACACGTTGCAGAAGAATGTTCGTCTGAACTGGGATGCCTTGAGTTTTGGACTATCAACTTTACATGCACGCATACGCTTTTTAGAATCGATACTTCATCTCTCATATAAACTGCCAATTAAAAAGTGGCAAGCAAGGAGCGATGAAGATAAAGCAATTATTAAAGAGAGGAAGATATTCATCCAAAAAAGACTTAAAGACGAGATAGGAATACTTGTAGATGTTCCAAAACCAGGATACGGTAGCACTAATGATGGCAACACATCAAGAATATTTTTTTCGGACCCAGCAACTGCATCGAAAATCACTGGAATTAATGAAGAATTAATCAACCGCCTGAAAATAATATTGGAAGCAATAACTAGCGGACACCGAATTAATATTGAGAAATTTGAGGAATATGCACATAAAACTGCCGAAATATATGTGCAACTTTACAACTGGCACCCCATGAGTCCTACGATGCACAAGATTCTTATTCATGGTGGTAGTGTTATAAAGCAAGCAATCTTGCCAATTGGACAATTGTCAGAAGAAGCTGCCGAGGCCAGAAATAAGCACTTACGATTATATCGCACGAATTATTCGAGGAAATTCAGCAGAAGCGATACAAATCGAGGTGTCTTGAATAGGTTATTTCTGAGCGGTGACCCTTTACCTGCAGTACGCAAAGAGAACGGAATAAAAAAAATAAGAAACCATCACACTTCTTCTTCCTGACACCGATGATGCAGCTAATGAGGATACACATACGACATAATAATTAGTAAGGAATTTTTATTAGTTTAACTTTTCGTTTATAAAGTATTAAATAATATAAAATAAATATAATAAAGCCTTTTTTCATAAAAAAAATACTGTTTTATAAGAGCCTTACAATTTAAAAAATTTTTTTTTTAATTAGACTGTAAATCATATGTATGTATGTACATACAGTCTGTCAATAATGAGTTTAAACCTTTAAAATTAACATTTGTTAATTGAGTTTTGCGATTTATACCAACTTTTATTCCTTAGGAATGTGGCTTTTAGAAAAATCTTAAAAATTTAAACTTTTTGGTTCTTAAATTTTTTTATTGCATTTTGAAAACAAAAAATTTTACGCATTTTGCATGTAAATTTTTTTTTTCGCCATTAAATTTTTAATTTTTTTTTTTTTTTTTTTGTCATTATTTTTTATTGAATCTTCATATATTAAATATGAACTAACAATAACACTGTGCATGAAATTGACACTTTTTTTTCGTGACAAGCCGGGCATGGCGTTTTAACATAATTCGAGGACGCTGAATCCAGTGGTGCCCGCGGTTTTTTCAGATTGGCTCTGGTTTTCGAGATATACCGTTATTTCGAATATGGAGGAGGTTGCACAACATATATTCGCGTAACTCAAAAACGCTTTAGCTTATTGAAAAACTAAAAAAAACCGAAATTCCGCAATAAAATTTACTTTAAGAACGCTAAAACTCTTTTTCTAATATGAGTAGTCGTTATTGAAACATAATTTTTTTTTTTTGAAAAAAAAATTATTTTTTTTATCAAAATTTCGAAATTTTTGTTTTTTAAAAATTCATAAAAAATTAAAAAATGCAGCTAGGCTTCTAAGTTTTTGCAGACTTATAAAAAACGAAGCTAAAAACCAAACAAGTCATAAATGATTAAAATCTGTTTGCAATTTTTAATTTTATTCATAAAAGTCGACAAATTTTACTTAATTTAAGAATTTCATAAAACGCAATATTTGTATGGGAGCCCCCTAAGGGATGGTGATAAAGGGAAAGTATAATTTGAGAAAATGTTAAGAAAAAAAACTAATGGAGGCCAGTCATACATTTTATCATCCTAGGGGCAACTCCTGGGGGGCTACTCTCTATTGCGATGCGAAAGAAAATTGTAGCAAATCTAGCAATTTGTACTCTTTAATACGTTTGCGCATTTGTCTTTCGCATCTTTTAATTTTTTTTCTTTTCGTAAATCATCACTTTATTTTATTTAAATTGTCCAATATCAAATATTTTTACACACTTTGGCATTTAATTTAATTTTCACAAAATTTTGCGAAAGTGATAGAGAGTACCAAGTTCGCATTTAGCTTTCGCATCGAAATTGTTTTCGCATCGCAATAGAGAGTAGACCCCCTGGGCATTGATGGGACTTTTTCTTCAATGTATTTCTAGTCTGCATTGAACATTTTGTATAGAAGCCCCCTTAAGGAATGGAGATAGCGGGTGGGTATGTTAGAAATAAATGATTGAGATGAAAAATAAAGTGGGGTTGGTCATACATTTGATCCATCTAGGGGCATCCTAGGCGCTGCAGGGGCCAAATTTAAGGCTAGGGTTCTACGCATATAAAAAACAAAGTTCCAAATAAAATAAGCTATAAGTGATAAAAGTCTGTCTACAACTTTTAATTTTTTCATAATAGATGAAATAAATTCACACAAAGTTTTGTTAGATGGAAATATGCAAACATATTTGACGTTGTCAGTTTATATTAAATTATTTCATTCGAAAAGTTTTTCAATTACATAACTTTAATAACTTGGGGAAAGTTGAAGATAACGTCAGATATGTTATTTTTAATTTTTTTTTTTTTTTTTTTTTTTTTTTTTATTGACAATTAAATATTACATCTATTTCATATTTAAAGCCTCAGCGCCATATAGGCTTTGTAGAGGCAATATCATTTTGTTAAATACCTTAATTCTTATTTACAATATTTATATTTACATATGTACATATCGCAATAAACTATACATATTATAATTATAAAATTTTTAGATTATAATAGAAGTGTTTCTAAATTACCAACAAGTAAAATTTAAGTTCCCTTTTAAAGGATGATAACACCGATATATTTTTTAATCTTATCGGTAAGTTATTGTATTCAATTGGTCCAGCAAACGTAATACGTTGCTTAGTCAAATCAATGCGACATCTTGCAATCTGCAAGTTATTTGCTTGCCTCGTATTTCTACCTGTTCTTGTGATATTAACGTTAAATTTAACTGATTTTGGATTTAATCCTCTTAAAGCTTTAAATATGTACAATAGCATTTGCTGTTTATATAGACCTCTGACTGGCAAGATATTAATAGCCTTGTATTGGTATAAGTTCATTGTAGAATAACGCAATAGCAGGTTAAATACTGTTTTAAGAGCTTTGTTTTGTGCTGATTGCAAACTTTTAAGAGAGGTAGACGTACCACATCCATATATTTGTGGCAAATATGTTAGATTCGAGTGTACAAGAGAATGATAAATCATTAATTTAACTTCAGTGTTGAGTTTGTTCTTAAATTTATACAATATTCCTGTTGCTGCTGATATTTTCCCTTTGACCTTTGCTATGTGGGCTTCCCAACGTAAGTTGTAGCTTAATTGTATTCCTAGATATTGGACAACATTTGATTCATAAATAAGAGACCCATCCACGTGAACATCCATCTTTTCATCATTTCTATTTGCATGAGGCCGAAATCTTATAAATTTTGTTTTCGCTGAGTTAAGTACTAACTTATTTAAACGGGTAAACTCCGCTAATATAGCCGCATCATATTTTATCTGTGTTCTTAATACCTTTTCGTGCTTATATTTGTAAAACAAACAAATATCGTCGGCAAACATTATTAATTTTCCATAAAAATTTATGTTTTTCAAATCATTTATATAAATCTTGAAAAGTAACGGTCCTAGAACACTCCCCTGAGGAACACCATAATAAACAGGTAATAAATTACTATTTGAATCCTTTATTTGTAAGTACTGAAATCTGTTATTCAGATAATCTCTAAACAGAAATAATGTTTCATCCGCAACTCCAATGTTTTTCAATTTTTCAAGTAATCTATTATGTTGAACTAAATCAAATGCTTTTGAGAAGTCAAAAAATACGCCAGCCACACCTTTAAAACCAGCATCAATACCATCACAAATATATTCAATTACATTTATTATTGCTTCCTCTGTTCCTGAACCCTTTGTGAATCCATACTGACATTCATATAAAATACTTCGTGAATGAAGATAATTTGTCAATTGATTAAAAATAATCTTTTCAAAAATTTTATCTATGATTGATAACACTGAAACAGGTCGAAAGTCCGCCAGATACTTTGAAATTGTTTTTTAGGTATAGGTACAATTTTATGAATCTTTAAAATATCTGGATACTTTTGAGTTGCAATCATGTTATTAAAAATCTCAACAAGTATATCAGAAACTAAAGTTTTTCTTACAACCAACATTTTTGCATTTATTTTGTCATAACCAACACCCCTGTACGGATTAAGTGATTCAATTATGCTTTCAACATCATCTTGACAAACTGGAGTTAAATACCAATAACAACTTTCAGGTACTAAGGTTCTAAACATATTTACATTATCATTGGGATAACTTTTTATATTATTAACTAAATTATGGCTACATTCAGAAAAATATGCATTGAGAGCATTGGCCTTATCTTCATCTGTTAGAATACTGTTGCCATCATCATTTATTAACTCATTTTGTGGATTTTTACATCGACCGAGCTCATTGTTTAAAAAGTTCCATGTTTTTTTAACATTTGTTCCAAAAGATCTCAAATTGTGTATATAATAGTCATCTCTGAGTTTCTTATTACAATTTTGTATAACTTTACTAATGGTTTTTATATGTTCACAGATATTCGACCTGTCCCTGTTTTTCCTTCTTGTTTTAAGAAGTTTATTTTTATAGCATATTAGGCTATATAAATTTTCAGTCATCCAAGGAGCCATTTTATACCGTATATTGCATAATTTTGACACAGTTTCTGTACTTTCCGAAACAGCAGAAGTTAAAATCTGTACAAATTTGTTACATATATCAGAAGACGGTTGATCATCACGTATTGCCCTTAGTTTGTTATCTAAAATCAACCCATATTTTTCACAGTTAATTTTTTTTCTGCACAGAATTATAGTTTCATCGAAACCGATGTCAAGATAAATACCACAACTAAGAAAATTGTGATCAGATATAGTATTTTCAACACTATGAACAAATATTTTATTGGAGAGATTGCTATATATCCAGTCTATACATGTTTTACTTGCGGGTCTAGTTATATGTTCATGACAAGTACGCATATTAAAAACATGAAATAAATTATTTAATAATTGCTCAGATCTGCTATGTAACAACAAATCTATATTCATATCACCAAGAAATAAGGTAGAATTTGAACCCAGTTCCTCTAAAATTATTTCCATCTTTCTCAAAAAATCATTAATTTTGCAACGCTGAGATCGATAAATGGATACAACAACAAGTTTTGAATTATTTAATTTCAGGCAATTCTATCGCAAGGACATCCACATTTTTTTCACTTTTATTAAAAATAACACGATATGCTAGTTTTGAGTTAATGTACATTGTAGTACCACCAAATCCATCTATTCTGTCGCAATGAATTGCATTATACCCACCAATTGAATACAAATTTAAATATTGTTTTTTGAACCAAGTTTCTTGAATGGCAATTATCTCAGGCAGTTTAACTAATTGACTAATTTGATTTTTAAATTTATTAAATTTGTTTGAAGAAGAAACACTTCTCACATTAGCAGACGTAATATTGAAAAAATTTTTATTTTGAATTATAAATGAATTATAAGAATTAAAACTTTTAAAATACTTTGAACTCATAAATTAAGAGAAAAGAGTAAACTAAATTTTTAATAATTACTATAAACTATAAAAGAAAAATTAATAATAATTAGTTTTTTTTTTAATTTGGAGACATAAAGCAGGCACCGGATTCCTCATCATCATCATCATCAGCATCATCATCATTATCAATTTCATAATCACCAGTACGAGCATTAGTACGTTTCGGTATACCACCAGCAAACTTCATCAAAAGACTATCAACATGCTCCATAGACTTAACTCTCATCTGTCTTGATCCATCAGTTTTTTTCACAAAAATTTTTCCAGCATAAGTATAAATATATTTAAAGCCAACAGATTTTAAAGATTTTGCATATTTTAAAACCTCAAGTGTTTCTCTTGACAAAAAGTCATTAACAAACACTTTCTTTGTCTCTTCCAAATTATTTAATTTTTTTTTTTCTCTTTCATAAATTCAACTTTGCTTTTATTGTTAACGAATTTAACTACCACAGAAGCTTTATCATTTACACCTTTTTTCCCAATAAAATAGGCATCTTCAACTTTATCTTCACTTATAACAGTACCAGATTTTTTAGCAATGTCCAAGACAATATCAATAGCCTTTTGTTCACTATTTGTTTCGATTCCATTTATAATGCAATTATTTTTGACGCGAATATCATTTAAAAACATAACAGAGGATTTTAATTTTTTTACATCTTCTCTTAAATTTTTGTTTTCTTTTCGCAAATTTTTTTATATTTTGTGTGTTATGCTTAACACCTCTCAAAATTTCATCATACTGAGATGACATAAAGTTAATTGTTTCTTTCAATTCTTTCATTTCTTTTAAAATTGTTTTAAACTCTGCACTATTGTCCATCGTAGGCTTACAAAATTGACATTTGAAATCAAGAGAATCATCGTTCATTAGTTTCTCTATTTCTACTTTGTTAAGCTTTATACATAACTGGTGTTTGGCATTGTACACAATAAATCTTTTTCTTTTGATTATTAATACTTTTTCGTACATTAGAAGGCATTTTTTTTACTACTTATGTGAACCACTATTATGTTTACAATTTACAACACTTTATTTATTTTTCGATTATTTATTGCAATTAAATTCTCTTATTTTAACTGAGATTGAGCAGCGATATCCAAAAATACGTGCTTTCGTAACAGCGTTACCAGACTTTTTTTAACATAGTTATTTTTTGTAGTATTTCTGTACTTATATAATTTCGTATATCATTTTAAAATAATTTTTTACATAGTTTTATAGGTGATTTTAAATATTAAATTTAATTTCTAAATTGTTTGCAATGGCAAATACGTATACATATTAATTATAATTAAATATTAATTATACGTAATTTGTAACAAATATATATAATTATATAATTTTAGACTACATATAAATTATATTCTTCATATATATTGAAGAAAAGGTTCCAAAACTGCCTAGGAGTCACTCCTAGTGGGATAAAATGTATGACTGGCCTCCACTAGTTTTTTGTTCTTAACATTTTCTCAACAACCCCATCCTACCTCTGAGTGGCCCTTAATTAAAAAAAGTTTTGTTGATGCTGCAAAGAAATATATTGGTCCCAAAGTACCTAAGAAAACCCATTGGATGTCTGATTTAACCTGGAACCTCATTCTTGAAAGGAAAGACCTAAAAGACGAACTTAACGCAGCCAGAACTCTCGGTGAAAAATCGTCGCGTAAAAAGGCATACACACAACATGATAAGCTGGTCAAACGTAGCGCCAGAAACGACAAAAGAATGTGGTATAATAAGCTTGCATCGGATGCACAAAAAGCCTCAGCCGAGCATAGATCGAAGGACCTTTATAGCATCACAAAAAAACTCACTGGGAAAAACATCTCAAACACAAGACCGCTAAGAAACGCCCAAGGTGACCTCACAACATCCGCGCAAGATCAGCTAGAAATATGGAAGCAACATTATTCCAATATGCTTTCCACTACAACTCCCACCCACCCAAATATGTGTACCTGCGACTCTCACTTAATACGGCATGATATTTCCATTGAATGCCCAGATGTAGCAGAAGTTGTTGATGCAGTTGATTCCTTAAAAGCGAATAAGGCCCCTGGGACCGACAATATATCGCCCGAAATGCTTAAAGCCGACTCTCAAACCACAGCCAACATATTGCTTCCCCTTAAAAGAAGGTCTTATCGTAAATATTCCAAAAAAAGGTGACCTGAAAAACTGTAAGAACTGGCGGGGCATCACCATCCTTAGCGCAACCAATAAAGTTATTGCACAAATTATTAACAAGAGAATATCTAACACTGTACTAAAGGACCTAAGACCCGAACAAGCTGGCTTCCGACCCCAAAAATCTTGTATAGACCACATCAATAGTCTCCGAATAATCATAGAACAATCGAAAGAACTTCGTTCTCCGCTTTACCTGTTGTTTATAGATTTTGAAAAAGCTTTTGATACCCTGAATCAAAACGCAATATGGAGTGCTCTAGCTTGCAAAGGGGTCCCACCCAAAATCATAAGCTTTACTCAGGAGCTGTACCGTAATGTTAAATGTCGTGTTGTCCACAATAATGCTCTGAGCAACAGTTTCGATGTTGTAGCTGGTGTTCGCCAGGGTTGTGTACTGTCTCCCTTGCTGTTTAACATCGTTCTAGATGTTATAGTTCGCAATGCTACTAAAGCAAAGAGAGGTATCAACTGGGGTCTTAACCAACAGCTCGAGAGCCTAGAATATGCTGATGATATCTGCCTGCTTGCACACAGTTATAAAGATATGACATCTAAGTTGAAATGCATCGAAACAGAAGCTGCAAAAGCTGGCTTAAAAATAAACATAGGCAAGAGCAAAGTGATGCGCTGCAATACAACAAACACCAACAAATTCTGCATAGGAAATACCGACCTGGAAGAAGTTACGTCTTTTTGCTACCTCGGCAGCATCATTACAAACACAGGTGGTTCTAGTAATGATGTCACGTACCGAATCTCTAAAGCTAACCAAGCATTTGGTTCCCTTCGGTCAGTATGGAAATCTTCAGCCATATCCAAGGACACCAAGATTCGTATTTTTAACTCTTGTGTTAAGTCTGTGCTCTTTTATGCATGTGAGACATGGAATACAACAGATCACGACGTAAACACTCTACAAGTGTTTGTTAATCGATGTCTTCGACGCATCCTAAAGGTTTTTTGGCCCAACACCATCTCCAATATGGAACTTTGGAGTCAAACAAATCAGCAGCCAATCCATACTGACATACTTAACCGCAAATGGCGCTGGATTGGCCATACGCTACGTAGGCCTCCAAATGACACAGCAAAAATTGCCATTGATTGGAATCCACATGGTACATCCCGCAGATTAGGCAGACCATCTCACACCTGGCGTCGACAATTGAACATCGAAATTAGACGCATCGATCTCAGCTGGGGAGAAATAAAACGTATATCATCAAACCGGACCGAATGGAATAGATTCGTTATGGCCCTTTGTTCCGAATAGGAACCACAGGACATTATATATATATATATATATATATATATATATATATATAACATTTTCTCAAATTATACTTTCCCTTTATCACCATCCCTTAGGGGGCTCCCATACAAATATTGCGTTTTATGAAATTTTTAAATTAATTAAAATTTGTCGACTTTTGTGAATAAAATCAAAAGTTGCAAACAGATTTTAATGATTTATGACTTGTTTTGTTTGTAGCTTCGTTTTTTTATAAGTCTGCAAAAAAATTTTTTATGAATTTTTAAAAAAAACAAAAATTTCAAAATTTTGATAAAAAAATTAATTTTTTTTTTCAAAAAAAAAATTATGTTTCAATAACGACTACTCATATTAGAAAAAGAGTATGTTTCTGAAATGAAATTTTATTGCGGAATTTCGATTTTTTTAGTAATTTCAATAAACTAAACCGTTTTTGAGTTACGCGAACATATGTTGTGCAACCTCCTCCATTTTCGAAATAACGGTATATCTCGAAAACCAGAGCCAATCTGAAAAAACCGCGGCTACCACTGGATTCAGCGTCTCCGAATTATGTTAAAATGCCATGTGCCCGGCTTGTCTGTTTTTTCAACTAGCATAGTGTAATTAATCAAATCTTAACCTTATACGTTATTTTATCTCCTGCCAGTGCCAGACAAAATTTTCTTCATCACGGGTTATGTTCACTTTTATAGGTGTTTATCGCTCATCTAATTGGGTAAGTGCTGCAGTGTCTCTTCTTCTTAAGCGAGTGTGGCCGCCATGATTTAAAATATTTCGAGCTAGTGGATTTGGGTGTTGTTCAAGCCTTTTTAAATATTTTATTGCATATTTTGTAATCATAGATTTCACTAATGGCACATTGAGATCCTTATGAATGTTTGAGTTTTTAACATACCAGGGAGCGGCTGTGATTATTCGAAGAAGTTTATTTTGGCGCCTTTGAATTTTGTCGATATTAGAGGCCGAGGCAGTGCCCCATAGTTGAATACCGTAGCACCAGATAGGCTTTAAGATAGAGTTGTAAAGTAGAAGCTTGCAATCGAGACTAAGGACAGAATTTCTTCCAATAAGCCAATTAATTTGAATGGCTTTTAGTTTCATTTGAGTTAGTTTTGCCTCTATATGGCATTTCCACGTTAATCGCCGATCCAGATGTATACCGAGATATTTAACATGCGAATGTTGAGGAATTATTTGATTTTTGATTGTAATAGGGGGGCAAGATTCCCGGCGCAAAGTGAATGTTATATGTACGCATTTTTGCTCATTGACCATTATCCTCCATTGTCTTAACCATATTTCTAGTTGAAATATATGATGCTGTAAGTAACGCGATGCTTCATAACGATTTTCGTGGACGCTTAGAAAAGCTGTATCGTCTGCAAATGTTGAAGTTTGTGTGTAGTTGCTTGTTGGCATGTCCGAAGTATAAATTAAGTATAATAGGGGGCCCAGGATGCTGCCTTGTGGGACTCCAGCGGCAATGGGCTGACGTGAACTTAAGAAATTTCCTTCTTTAATAATAAATTGACGACCGACTAAGTAGCTTTCTAACAGCTTGTGTGTGTTTGCTGGTAAATTTTGCTTCAATTTGTGTAATAAGCCTTCATGCCAGACTTTGTCAAAAGCTTGCGAAACATCGATGAAGAGTGCTGAGCAATATTTCTTTTCTTCAAATGCTTTTCTAATGACATTTACTATTCGATGAGTCTGCTCGATTGTGCTGTGTTTTCTTCTAAATCCGAACTGATGGTTTGGAATACATCTATTTTCACTTAAAATTGGTGTTAATTTTGAATCTAATAATTTCTCAAACAGCTTTGACATATTTGATAATAAGCTAATAGGCTTATAAGACTCAACTTTTGTACGATCTTTACCTGGCTTTGGTATCATGGTAACTAAGGAAACCTTCCATTTTTCAGGATAGTATTCAAGGCGTAAAATAGCATTAAAAATAAAAAGAATAATTTTCTTTGCTATGCGAGGTAGCTCCAAAAGCATTTTATTACTGATTTTATCAATACCAGGTGCCTTCTTAGTGTTTAAGTCACAAATAGCCTTTTCGATTTCTCTTATCTCAAATCTGGAGGGAATAGCTGCTCTAGCATCAACAGGTGGTAACTCGACCGCAATATTGTGAGATATATTTGGTGTAAATACGTTTTTCAAATGACTAACAAAAAGATTTCCTTTTTCAATATCGTTTCTTGCCCAACTACCATTAAAGTTTCTTAATAGTGGCTTAGATATAACTGGCCTTTTTAGATTTCTAGCTGCACGCCATAATGAGTAGTCAGATTGTAGAGTTGCATCAAGTTCCTTAAGATATTTTTCTAGAGAAGCCGTTTTCTGATTCTGTAGTAACGTTCTTAGCCTTTTTGTGCATTCTTTTAATGAAATCTTAAGTTGCGGGGATCTGTAAAGTTGCCACTCTCTTCGAACTCTCCTTTTTTCAGTCAAGAGCCGCTCGACATCTGAAGAACTTATTTTATTATTTTTAATTTTTTTGGGGGTAACGCTGGAGTGTTGAACAGCTAGTTTAAGATAACTGTCTAAGTTAACAAGAGAGAGATCCACATTCTCCGGTGTACTAAGCGGAATATTTTCTGTGCAATGGGCACTGAGAAATTTTTTATATTTTAACCAATTTATTTGTGTGGCTGGCGTCGCTAAGTAACCTGGAAATACAATTCTATTTGGGTTCGATATAGTAACAATTGTAGGTGTGTGGTCGGATGATAATTCTAAGGAAGCTTCAACATGAATCGTTTCTGTGGGGATGTTTTTAACCACGCCAAAGTCGATAACATCTGGAATTTTTTGCTGATCAGTAGGCCAATATGTTGGTTGCCCGCTCGCGACCACATTTAAACCCATTTTAGAGATTGTGTTAAACAAAACACGACCTTTTGGTGTTATAAGTCGTGACCCCCAGAAGGTATGTTTAGCGTTATAATCGCCAGCGGCCAGAAAACAGGGTCCTAATGATTTATAATATTTATAATATTGGCCTTCTGATATGGAAAATCTAGGTGGAGAGTATAAAGAAGAAATTATTTTGTTTCGATTTAGCTCCTCAACACAAATAGTCGTTGCTTGCAGATAGTCTTCACGGTGATCACACATAATGTAGTGTTTGACTCGAGTTTTTATTAAGATGGCAGAACCTCCACAAGCTCTATCTCGAGGGTCCTTGGTATCATATAGTATATAACCATTGATTTTAAACGTATTTCTTGAGGTCAAATGAGTTTCAGAAATCATCATGACATCAATTTGTTTATTTTTAAGAAAGAATTCTAATTCATTTTTATGTTGGCGGATGCCGTTTGCGTTCCAAAAACAAATTTTTAAACAGTTCATGGTTTGTTAAGTACAGCTTGCAATAACATCGATTGCATTCTAAGCATTTCCTGCATCATATTACCCATTGTGTTCGTAAAACTATTTACTGTTTGCACTAATGTTTCCATGGTTTTTTCTAAACGACTTAAATTAGAAACCGGAGTTTCATCATTACTTGGCAAGGCACCTTGCATTGGCTGATGGTTTGATTTTAGGACGTTAGCGTAAGAGGTTCTGTTATTACTAGGCTGGGGGGCTTGAATTGCATTTGTGTTTACCTGATTTTCAACCTGCATTTGAGGGGTATTTGTTTTCGGTCCAACCGTCTGCTTGACAATATTATATACTGGGCATCCTCTATAATTGGCAGTGTGATTACCGCCACAGTTGCTACATTTTTTTACGTTGGGGTCGGTTTTAGACTTATCACAAGAAACTGTACCGTGTAGTTCACCACATACTACGCAGACAGGGGGTAAGTAGCAGTATGCCTTGGTATGGCCAAATTCTTGGCAGTTTAAGCACTGAACAGGTCCGTTTTTTTTTGTGCGGCTCCTCAATTGTGAGTTTTCTGTATAGAATATATTTCACACTATAAATGGGATGCGTTTCGTTTTTTTTTAACTTTATGTCCCCGGGCTCTAATTCTACTCGAAAAAGTGGTTGTGGAATTTTGTCCATATTTCTAATAATTACCACATGTTTTATCTTGAAGCCTTTTTCTTCCAAGAAAGTTTTAATTTCCTCTGGGTCTACGCATAAATCAATTCCCTTAATCACCATCTGGAGACCTTTACTGCTCTTGAGTTGGTATGTGTAAACACTTTTTTTGAGTGCCTCAAATTTGCTAATTACTTTCCGAAAGTCATTTTCATGATTAACTTGAATTTTAGTTTCATTTATACTACCTCGCTTTATTGCGGCAACATAAAAGGAATTTTCACCAATCAACGAAATTAAACTCTTTATTAGATCATTTGAGTTATGCTCCCTAAGATATATTGGGGGAGGCTTGGACGATTTTATGACGTTTGGGGCTTCAGAGGATTCATCCTCCAGAATTGCAAAGCGATTTTGGGAATTTATTTTATCAAAAGATGGCACTTTGGATGCCGAAGCAACAGCTGCAGAGGTAGGGCTGCGTCCCCGTTTAAGCACTGTTATGTACCTGTCCATACCAGCTTGTACTGTAGGCTTTTGACAATTTTTTACAGGGGGGTTTTCCATTTCATTTGTGTTTAATTTTTAATAACTCCAAAATAGTAATAGATATAAAATAAATGTGTATGGTTAGTTTAAGCAGAATTTTCCGGTGCATCTTCTGATCCTGCTTTTAAAACCGGAGAACACATTTTCAAGTTATGGCAAAATATATAAGGCAACCCAACGATTTAGGGGGTGAAGTATGCCACTCCTTTAAAAGAAAATCCTTACGTACTAGAGAAAAACGGAAAACAGATTTGAATTAAGGGCATCAAAATCCATATAGTCCACATACTTTTATTTCTAGGGTAGAGAAAAATTTTTTGTTGCGCAGTGTACTTTTGTTGCCCAGTGTAATTTTTCAAAATCTGCCACCAGACTTTTTATATCATACTACACCTAAAACTATCAAAAAACTAAAACTTTTAATTCAAAAAACACGTTTAATAATTTTGGCCAGCTTTTCAGGCCAAATACTCCTCTGTGCGCTGATAAAAAAATATTTTCTCCAGAAATATATAAAAATGTTTATATTTTTTGAAAGAAAGCATTATGAGTATGCTTGTAGAAGCAATTTTTAGTCAGTTTGACATTTATACTCCCATATGCCCTATTCAAAATCAAATTTTTCAAACAAAAAAAAAAAAAAAAATTAATTTGAGTAAAAAATTCTAATAATTACACACACCGATTTTTATACAATTAGAACAGTAATGATTTCTAATATGTCCATTATTTTCTAGAAAATTCTGATCAATATCGAGTGGTAAATTGTATTGCCTTTTTTGAACAAAAAAAAATTTTAAGCCATTTTCCGGGATTGGGAATTTGGGTATTTCTTAATCAAAAATGGGGTTGTTTTTCAATCCACTGTTTTAAGAACTTTTTAATCTACATAACTGCCAAAATTCATTATGATACCTTTATTCATGTTAGATTTATAGAATGTCAAACAATAAAATTATTATTTATATAGTGTAAATGAATAAAAGGGCTTTCACTATGAGTAAAAAATATTAATTTTAAGGTTTGACATTGTATAAATCTGACATGAACAAAGATATATTAATAAAATTTGGCAGTTATGTAGATTAAAAAGTTCTTAAAGCAGTGGTCTGAAAAACATCCCACTTTTTAAATAAAAAATACCCTAATTCTCAATCTCAATCATTAGCATTTTTATACTAAATGCTAAAAAAACATCAAAAGTTCAACTTCTCTCCTGCAAAAAATTATCTCTATCGGTTCAAAAGTTACAGATTTTTGGCCGATGAAAAACGATTTTCAGCCACATTCTATGCACTTGTTCTATTGTACCATGTTTCGCTCTGAATCCGAACTGGTGATCCGGGATGATATCGTGTTCATTTAGATGAGGAGTACTTAAAACGAATATTTTTTCGAAAAGCTTCGATAGCATTGATAATAAGTTTATCGGTCTGTACGACGCAACCTGGCTAGGATCTTTTCCTGGCTTGGGAATCATAACAATTATAGACCTCTTCCATGAGGCTGGGAAGTATCCGACTCTTAATATCGTGCTAAAAATGAGCAGCAAGATTCTAGAAGCAGACGATGGTAAGTTTCTTATCATTGACCCTGTGATGCGGTCAGGTCCGGGAGATTTTCTAATATTCACTTTTTCTATTGCAGATTTTACTTGAGTTATGTTAAATTTTATTGGATGGTTTAACTTATCAGGAATGATTGCACGACAGGAACAAGTATGTGCATCATGTGGCGTGAAAACTTTCTCAAGGTGGCCCGCGAAAGCTTTTAATTTTTCATTTGTGTTTTTGGCCCAAGTGCGGGTTTCCAGTCTTAATGGAGATTCTTGGTTTATAGGGCATTTCACATGCCGTACAGCCTTCCATAAGCTGTAATTGGAGTTTTTTGTGGCATCTAGGCTGTTAAGATAGCCTTATATTGCAGACTCGTGGATCTGTCTCAATTTGTTGCGAATAGCTGTCAGGCATAATTGTAGTTGGGCCTTAGTGGTTGGGTAACGATTGTTTTGCCATTGTCTTCTTAACTTCCTTTTTTCTCTGATAAGGGTCTCTATATCCGTCGATGTATTGTAAGGAGCACGTTTAATTGTCCGCTTGATTGGGGTTGCATTTCTTGCTGCAGAATTCAAGACTTCTGTAAATCGGTCGACAGCTATTTGGATGTCAGATGAATTTTTTTAAGGGGAATGCACTGTGATAGGTAAGAGCTCACATAAATTTTATACTTTAACCAATTTGTGTTTCTGTTTGGATAGGAAATAAAGTTTGCAGCTGCGGTGTCAGAGTTGCCTTTTAAAATGAGGATTGAAGGTGAATGATCAGACGATAGATCATAGGAGGAACTAACTAGTACCTGATCGCGCTTGATGTTTTTAATTACAGCAAAGTCAATAAGGTCTGGTAGCTTATTGAAGTCGGTTGGCCAATAGGTAGGCTCACCACTCGATACCACATCAAAATTATTTGCAGTTACGGTATTGTATAGCTGATTACGTCTAGGACTAATAAGTCTGGAGCCCCAATATGTATGTTTAGCGTTGTAATCGCCAGCAGCAATGAATTTCTGGCCCAATGTGGAGAAGAAGTTGAGAAATTTTTTCGTGTTCAATTTTGTGCCTCGGGGGACAATAAACGGATGACAACGTAAGTTTGAAATCAGTAAGATTTATAGATGTGGCCTGGATACAATCTTCTTCGAACTCTGGCAATGGTAAGTGTCTGATGTGTTTGTGCACAATTATGGCTGTGCCACCACAAGCCCGTCCGCTGAGATGTTTTGTGTCATACGTAAGGTATCCATTTACCCTAAAGCAGTTTTTATGAGTAAAGTGTGTTTCAGAGACAAGAAGTACGTCGATTTCATGCCTATGAAGGAAGTTTGCAACTTCGTGTTTATGTTGGTATAACCCGTTTGCGTTCCAGAAACATATTTTTAACTGGTTCATTTTTTTTTAGTAGAACTTGCAGAAGCATGTTCTGGTTCAAAGATGATGCGAATCGTAACGTAACTGTTAATGGTGAGCGCTACCGTGAGATGATATCCAACTTTTATTTGCCCAAAATGCAAGAACTTGACTGGCATGACATGTGGTTTCAACAAGACGGTGCCACATGCCACACAGCACGCTTAACAATGGACTTATTGAGAGGCGAGTTCGGTGAACATTTTATTTCACGTTCGGGACCGGCCAATTGGCCGCCTATATCGTGCAATTTAACGCCTTTAGACTTTTTTGTGTGGGGCTATGTTAAAGCTCTTGTCTATACACACATGCCCGCTTCAAGTGACGCATTGGAAGACAACATTAAAGCATTTATTCATGAGATACCGGCCGAAATGTTGGAAAGAGTATCCCGAAATTGGACTAAGCGGATGGACCATTTTAGGTGCAGTCACGGTCAACATTTGCATGAAATAATCTTCAAACATTAAATTATATGGACCGTAATATCGATTCAAATAAAGATTTCATGAATTTTATATGTTTTTTTTTTAATTTTCCTATAGCTCTTAAAAAATCACCAATTATAAGCTAAAAATTGGAACTTTTTATGAATATGGCTGTAAATGTTTAGGATAATATAAATCGGATCTCACTTTCGGATTATTTCAAGTACAAATCGAGATTAAACTGTCTTGATTAAAATTATTGAATCAAGCACAGTTTGAGATTAATTTTAGCACACGTTTTATTAAGTAAATCCAGTTTTCGGATTATTTCAAGTAAGAATTTGGGATTAAATATAGATAAGTTTCGCACTTGAACAACCCGAATTTAAATCAAGCCGTATGTATTTGATTTAAGGAAATCAATACTTACCGTACTGTTGACACCGCTTCGGCTTGACTTAAGTACGGATGGATTGATTTGTTTTTTCAGTGTAGGCATGATTGGAATTCCACATCGGTAGTCCCTAGTATAAGTTGAGTATAAGTGCTAACTATTTCGCCTGACAAGTATGTTTATGACTTGTTTTTATTTTGATTCAGTAGTGAAGTGAAGTAAAGTTTGGATACAAGACAAAGAACAGTAACAGGAAATAAAGAAGAGGATATAACAATATGAAATAGTTCAAATGGCTATAATAAAAATAAAACAAATATGATAAACATGACTCATAGACAAACGTGCAAGTGACACAAAAGATAACGTTTTTTTTTTGTGTGATTTTATTGTTTAATATTCTAGACAAACACGAACCATGAAGCGCCAAGAATCTATATTTTTTTATTAACAATCTATTTAATAAACAATTTTTTTTAGGTTAAATCACTGCAAAAACGTTTTAGACAGCAAACAAACCTATTTGTTTTGGGTGAGGAAGATAGAGAAGGTAGAAAAGACAACAAGACTTAAGCTTACTGTGTATTTATTAAATTTTATGCCAAAATAAGGTTAATGAAAAAGAATTGTGTGTAAAATGTATCTAGGAATAATTTGTATAAATTTGAGATAAATAAAGGGCATTAAGAGTGTGAGAAGACAGGAAGTTAAAGTTAATGATAGTATAGGAACAAAAACAATTTTCAATAAAGAAGTCACTAAATAGATAGACTTTAAGACACTTAGCATATCATGTAACAGGAATACAAATCGAAATACAATAACAAATTGACTCCGTTAACATTAGGGAGATCGATCGAATAGTATTCGACCGGTTTAAACCGGTTATTTTAGTTTTGCCCAAGTCGAATATTTTAAAATGTTTTTTTTTCGAATATCGAATAAACCGGTTATTTTGGTAAAATGAACCGGTTATTTTTGTAATGTGTAATTTATATACATTTTCCTTACTTTTGTTATAATTTTACCCATAATTTAAGTGTTTTTCTACGTGAATATTGGGCAAACTTGAACTTTTTATAAAGAATTTCAAAACAAAGTGTAACAAAAGTAAAAAAAACAAGAGTGCTATATTCGGCTGTGCCGAATCTTATATACCCTTCGCCATTGTGCGAGCAGAATACAGAGCAACTAGACAAAAACTAAATAAAACTGGTGAATATTTTTTTAAAATAAGAGACAACCGGTTTTGAACTTCGCTTTTCATAAGGGCCCAGAATATATATACTTTATAGGGTGTAGGATCAATATTGTAGAAATTACAAACGGAATGGCAAAGTTATGTATACCCTTTTACCTTCGGTGAAGGGTACAAAAAGAGTAATTTTTGGGGATTCAGTATTTCGGTTGTAACTCAGCCATTTTTTAACCGATTTGACAGATTTATATACCGGCGTGCTTAAGAAGAAATTTTCCATTTACTTTAGTTATAAAGCTTGGACTCGGGAGATCTATGGTTCCCGAGAGTGGGTATTTAAAAAAAATTTAATTTTGGTCATAACTTTTTTATATCTGAACCGATTTTCCCGAAATTGTTATACGATATGTTCTACTAAATTTAGTTTTTTACAATTTTTATTTTTTTTGGTCGGGAGGTACCACGCCCACTTCTCCAGTCCCGCCCACATTTTGTTGGATGGTGTGTATTGGCAACCTAAATGTGTGTACATAATTTGGAAACTTTGGCTTTTGCCGTTCCCCAGATATACAACAAAAAGTTATAAAAATACAACAACCACAACGGATTTTTGCTCATATCTCAGCCATTTTTGGAGCGATCTGGCTGAATTTCAATAGCAAAATTATAATAAGAATACCTGACATAAAGATATCCCAATCAAGTCCTCATCATATCTGGGGGCTTCGGAAAACCCATTTCAACAGACAGACGGACAACCGGGTTTGAACTTCGCTTTTCATAAGGACCCAGAATAAATATACACGTTATAGGGTGTAGGATCAATATTGTAGAAATTACAAACGGAATGACAAAGTTATATATGCCCTTTCTACCTTCGGTGAAGGGTATAAAAACATTATGGTCAATGTAAATACAAATCGCTTATAAAAGCGTGTGTTCTTGTAAAAAAAAACCAAAAACAATTCAAAATACTACAAAATTATATTCAGCTTAAAAAGTTATTAGCAAAATTTGACAGTATTCTAAATACTATGTATATGTATATATATTTGTAAATTTATCATCTCAGTGATATATCGAAGTTATTTTAAAGACAATGGTGGTTAAAGGGCCCTCAAATGATAAGTTGCAAAGGTTCTTCAACGTCACGACTTATTAATCCCCTTTAATTGGTCCACAAGCTTGACATAAATAAACGCCAAGTAAAACTTAACTCTGCTCTTAGTAGTTTTTTAGAGACTGCAAATAAAACCTTACTTTACTTTATACTTTATGCTGCCAAAAAAGAATAAAAAACTCTTACAGCCAAAGCGTATTCTAGCTGTCAAAAATTCTCATGCCCATACAATTTGTATGAAGCATCCCTAAACAGCGCGGCGTCAACGCTTTACAATGCGAAAATCCGATTTTGACAGCGCGTTTAATAGTGAAGTTAGCCGCTTTGTTAATAAATAATGTTAATTTAGCTATTTTTTCGTCAATCTATCGGTTTTTTCTCTTATTTTTATTTCTTTTATGTGGGTTTTATTAAACAAGAAAGTTAACACTACTGTTTGGGACACAACGTTGATGGTCTTGTTTGGGTATGGCATATCAGCGTAAGCGGATGAAAACGTCCCACCTTCCTCTCTTGTTACGGCCACAGAGCACACAGAGGCGTCGCACAGTGCTTTGTCCCCATATAACGAAAGGACATAAATAGAAGTAGTTGTCAGAAATGTTTGAAATATTGGTACACTAGCATAAAATAGCTTAGTTAAGAAAACTATGAAGTTTTGGAGAAATCGGTGCAAAGACACGCCTACCTCCCATGTGTCCTGAAATGGAAAATATAATTTTAGCTTCAATAATGCCCACAAAACTACAAAGAATGGTCATGCTGATACACACACAACTAGCAACGTGTGTGTAAATTTTCAATAAAATTTGAACAAGGACTCAAGGTCCTGCCATATATCCTTTTTCTTAAAAATGCTATAACACTTACAAAAATTATCCAATCGTAATAAAATTTGGTATGAAAATGGATATGGGCTAGTCCGAAAATACATATTCAAGCTTCAACATATATAAGCAATAAGGGTTTACGGTGGTTTTTTTGTTCTTGGCA
The DNA here is from genome assembly GCA_930367215.1 of Pollenia angustigena. NCBI lineage: Eukaryota > Metazoa > Arthropoda > Insecta > Diptera > Polleniidae > Pollenia > Pollenia angustigena. Next base: position 215,194,224 of record OV884058.1, on the reverse strand, counting down.
GAGGCTAACCTAAACGTACCTCTTGCTTTCATTTATTCTTGTAAAAAAAAGGGTATTTTCCATGGTCAAAAAAGTGGGCCAAACAATCGTTTCAGTATTTAGCGTTTAGCAAAACTTTAATTTGGTTAATTTTCTTTTTTAAATTTAACAGAATGAATTTTAATAATTTTGTTTTCCAAACTAGCTTTATAAACAGAGTTTTTTATTTTATTTTATTATTTAATCTGATGAAAAAAATAAATACCTTTATTCCGCATTTTTTTCTTTATATAAATGACAAAGTGTGTAACGTCCGTAACGGCATGAAAATACCCAAAAGTTTTATTTTAATATTATAGGGTGGAAGTAAGTGTTTATAATGGATTTTCACCTGCTGAATCTGAATCGGTACCCATGTTCTGTAACTATAGTGAGAACTTCTCGCGTCGAAAAGATGTGACACAAAATATTCCATCGTTTCTCGAAAAGTGAGAAAAAAGTGTGTCTGTAACTCATGTCGAAAACTATCAAAAGATATTACGTCGTAACGTTATAAATGTCATAACATTGCACTCGAAGCCGATGTGACATGGCAGACATTGAAAACGCCAGTAACAAATAACGTTGACGGCGACCAAAATTTACTAAAATTGAAAATTTTTCAACGACGGCGGCGAAATTAGAACCGTCGGCTTTACCAAATAATGTAAAGTGCGACTTTAATGTTTGTTGTTTGCAAACGATTTAAAAACATTCGTATATTTTATATAAATGTTAAAAGCAAAATAATTAAACAATAAAAAAATGTGCCAAGAACAAAATATTATTATTACTCTTTGTATGCATTGCATTTTTAAGTGTTTTTTGGTGTTACAAGTTTTTCTCGCCCCGTTTTTATACGTGAGTTTATTTGACAGTTCAAAGCGGAAACTTTTCGCACAAAAATGTTACAGACACACTTTTTCTGAAATTTGGCGAGTAATTTCCTTACGTGACAGCTTGTACTCGCCAAAAAAGTTACAGACACAGTTAAGTGAGAAAAACACCTGTTTGTTTCAATTTATGGCTTATTTGTTTCATTTCACACATTTCAATCGAAAACTTTCTCGACGCGAGAGTTACAGAACATGGGCACTGGACTTAAAATTGCTCTAGGTTGCCGAGAATCCGAAAAACTTCACCTCAAAGTAACAAAAAGTGTTTTTTAATAACATGCGATCCCCCAATCTGCAACTTAAATTGAGATGAATTTCAAATTCTTCGGAAACCTAAAATAATTCCTGAATATCAATAATTAGTAATTAATAACCATGTTGTAAACCGCAACCTCCATGCACCCCTTCACATATTTGGTGGTACGCCCATGCTTGCAATGTTTACGTACTGGATTTTCCGTTAGAAATCTTTAAGCAATTCTTGCTGTGATCTCAAAATTTTGCGCGTGGTGACAAATATATTCGTATTAATTAAAATGTGTTCAAATGCAGACAGAGCAAAAAAATGTTGTGCAAATTTGAAAATAATACTGAAAAACTGTTGGTGTTTAAAACTAAAAAGGCAGAAAGAAAGCGAGCATATCTTGAGAAAATCAAATAAAAGTTAAAAAATAGTGTATCACAGGCAAAAATAATAAAAAGAGATAATAGACAACGAGTGGCCAAATTTAGAGAGGCACATAAATACATTCTGGGAAACATTACACAATTCGTAAAAGAATGGAATGGAATGTGAGTTGTTTCGAACGGAATTTTTTTGCTACTTCGCATGGAAAAGGAGCGGTGGACGGTGTTGGCGCTGTTGTTAAGCGAAAAGTTTGGCAACTAGTAAAAACCCAAAATGTCATCTTAAAAAACTTTCGAGATTTTCACAAATTAGCAACAAAAAAAAAATATATATATATAAATGGCGTTTTCCTAATTTACGTTGGTAAAAATTATGTCAAAACTACATCTGACGAAATATCAAAAACATGGATAAATGTAAAAAATATTCCAGCTCTTAAATCATATCATTATTTTTTCGGGCTTTTGCAATGACAATAATATAAGAGTAGCTCGAACAGCTGGGTCTATTAAGCATAAGATACAATGTTAAACGGTTAAATAAACAATTAAATAAATGAATATAAGTAATATAAGAGTAATATTATAATAATAAATTTATAATTACAAGGTTAAAAAGATTTTTAAATACATGAATATTTTTAATATACACAATTTGGTTTAATGGAAAAAGTGTAACGTCCGTAACGTAACGTCCGTAACAGACAAAAATTAAGATTTTTGTTTAACAGGACTACTTAGCCTTCTTTTCTAAGATGGATTGATATGGTCATATATTCCACTTAATTTTTTGTATTTGGACTTTTTTGTTTATTATGCAAAATTAGCTAAAAAATGTGCAAATGCACATAAGCCTCAAAGTCGACTTCCATTTTTTGTAACGTCCGTAACGTCCGTAACGGAACTTTAAGCTAGCATAACTTTTTTTCAAAAACAGTTAACTTTTAAGTTTAAAACAAGTTTTAAAGTACTCCCAAAGAATTGCATTTTGCAAAAAATTTCATGAAATATTCCAATGCTAACGTCAGCTTAGTCAATCTTAACAAGTAAATTTGCGTGCGAATGTAACGTCCGTAACGCAGGATTAGCCCATATTTGTTAGATATATATGTATGCCGAATTTTGGTAGAATCGGATTATTAATGTGAAAAATACAAAAACATAATTTAATGAAAAATGAGTTAAAAACGCTTAAATGCTCTTACAAAAATAACAAGTAAGAATGTATAATCGGTCAAACCCGACAATGTGTCCCCTTAAGCATTGTATTTAAAAACAAATTTCATGGACCCGTTAAAACAAAATTATGTAATGAGGTTAAGATTCGTTTAAAAGTTCTTTCTGCCGAATATTATTTAGATATCTTCTGCTACATATATGAGTTTTTTGGATGAGGGTTGATATGGAACCTTTGGTTAATTTTGGGCCTATGGACAACATTTTGTCATGACATATTAGCTATCGTAAAAGGCATTGTCGCCAATTTGTATGTAAATACAAATATTTTTAAGGAAGCTGGCATTAAAAGCTATTTTCGGGAGAATTATTTGTATGGGAGCTATGTTCAAAAATAGAAAGATTCCAATAAAATTTGATAAGCCGATTTTGATTGCAATAAAGTAGTTTGGTTTCGACCAAATTTAATCTTGCCGATGTAATAAGATGGTTTTCGTAAAATTATGGATTGATTCGTTCCATTTTCAATAGGCTTGGTCCTTGTACCAGTCAGAGCCTCTGCGACAAATTTCATCAAATTGTCTCCGAATTCGCGATCTGAATACACAAGGTTGCATGGACAGCCAGCCGGCCGGACGGACATCGTTAGATCGGCTCAGAAACACTTTTTTTTATTTGGAATTATGGCTGTAGGAAATATCGCCCAAAGAAAAATCGCCCAAAAAAAAGAATGAAAAATCGCCCAAAAAATTGCATGTAAAATTGGGCCTGATTTCATATGAAAAATGGCCCAAAATTTTTGGGCTATTTTTCGTTGTTGCTGGGTGATTTTTCGTTTTTCAAATTTGGGTGATTTTTCATTATGAAAAAACACCCAAAAACGTTGTATGAAAAATAGCCCATTTTTTGGGCCATTTTTCATTTTAAAATTCTACCATAATCTTACATAGCAGAGAAAACCATGTTTTATTATGGTTGCAAACAACAAAACTATTTTTCAAGAAACTAATTTAACCATAATATGGTTGTCGGCGACAATGATTTGGTTAAATTAAACATAATATGGGAAAAGAAAAAGTTTTTTGTTTTTGTACAAGTAAGCAGACCTGATAGATGGGCCTTGGTACTGATATTAATGCGAACGATGGGCTTGCTTATTTTTTAATTAAATGCGAAAACGTGGCTGCAATTGTGACACATAAACAATCGGATCATTTGCTAAATTTAATTTATTTCTTTTTTTTTAATGTTCACCATTTGTTAAAATAGTCATTTCGCACAGATAATATGTTGAAAATTTAGTTAATATTTTAAGTGCTTTTTTAGCTAGCTCAGGGTATTTTGTCTTACGCTTTAGCCAAAATGAAGAATTATTTTGAGATAAATATTCCATGTTGAGCATACTGTCCGCTGCCAGCTCACATAAATTTTCTTTCAAATTATTGGCAAGATCAGCGAACTCAACGCAGTTAGTTATGAATGGATTTAATACCCAACAATCACCATTATCTTCTGGCAGCTCTTTTGGAAAATAGCGGTATAGGTAGTTCCTTTTTTTAATTTTGCAACGCTTCTATCATGGTAGGCATAAAATCGCTCACCAATTCATCGGAGGAAATTTCTGTTGCAACACTTTCAAAGCTGGTGAAAAAATCAAATTGTAGTTGTTGCAAAGATGTTGACCACATTAAAATTTTTTATTTATATGCGAATTTCAAAAGCCACTTAGGATTATTAAACAAATTTTCATACACATATGTATGTAAGTAGGTGTCTAAATTACCTTAATTAATAGCAAACAAGCAGTGCCATGTTTTTGCTTTGTTTTCATTGAATTTTCTTTTTTTTTATAATAATATTTTTAACCTTTAAGAGCAAAAACGTTACGGGGTCGCCAGATTTTATGAAAATCATTTTGGGGCCACGGCTTCAAAAAGGTTGAAAACCACTGCCATAGAAGATGAAATCCTTATTTTGGATATATATATTTACACCCGTATTCATAAAAAATAAAATAAGTTTGAAATGTGTATTGAGGCAAAAGTTTCATACAAATTTTTCTTAAAATTAATTTCAAATACATTTTAATTATTTATGCATACGGCAGTTAATATATACACCCGGAGTAAAAGCTTTAAAAATATTTTATCCATATTATGTTTAATTTAACCAAATCATTGTCACCGACAACCATATTATGGTTAAATTTGTATCTTTAAAAAAATCACTTGAAATTTTAACGGTATTTAAAAAAAAATACACATTTTTGATTATAAGTTAAGTTGCGGACGTTATGACATTTCTTCGACACTACGACACTGGACGTTATGACATGCCACCTAAATTTATATGAATAATAAACACTTTTTTGCAAATTGAGTAATTTTATTTTTTTTTTTTTTTTGGGAAAAAATTCTTTTTTGCTTTTTGGGTCATTTTTCATTTTCTTTTTGGGCCCTTTTTCATTTTTTTTGGGCAAAATGTCATATTTACCTTTTTGGGTCATTTTTCATGTTCGCTTGGGCGATTTTTCATTTTTTTTTTTTTGGCCATTTTTCTTTGGGCGATATTTCCTACAGCCTGGAATTATTTCTTATTATATTCCTAATTTATTTTCTTTAAACTAATTTATTTATTATTTACATATGTTCATATTTTTTAATTACAATAAATCATCTTCAGTAGTGGATTCTACCAAAAATATATTGCCGCTCAACGAAACATTTGTTTCGTCATCTATAACTGGTTCATCAACATTTTCTCTCAGTACAGTATTTTTTGTTTAGCTGCACATTCAATTTTGCACGAAAATTCGTACAGGTACGTAAAATATTCTGTTACGCAGTATTCACTTAGCAGCATAAATAATACTGCTAAGTGAATTCACGTACCTGAATAAATGTGCCCTTATGTAAAATTTTGTTCTTATTACAAAAATAGATTTTAATACAGTTTTAAATGAAAGTTATACCTATATGTATATAAAACAATTAATTTAAAGCAGTGTTCGAAAATAAACAGTACATTATTTAACGTTCGGCTCACACACCCAGGAACGATATCTATTTTTTTAGTGATTGTGTAGACATACACAACCCTTAATACCGTTCGTTACAATTTTGAAGAAAGAACCGAACATTATATAATGTTCGAAAGATGTCTAACAGGTTATTTTTTTTAATGATTTTCTACACAAACACTATAAGCGTTTGTGTTTTCCACAAATCTACCGAGCCGAACATTAAGAAACGATATTTAGTGTTTATTTTCGAACACTGATTTAAAGTGCTAAATCATTGATACCCTCCACCGACAGTTCAAATATTTCAGGAGCGCGTCCTATATGATATCTAGATATTATTAATTAAAAAATTTTATTTAATTTAAAAAAATTACGGCATCAGCATATAAATTATGAACCAATCATCCCAAAATTCTGTAGTGTGATTTCCGGGGGTAAAAAGCTTAAATTAGAATAAATTTCAATACAGAAGTGAAATTAGTTTTCGAGCTTACAGTGAATTTCAGACGGCTACTTAGTATGGGATTTAAGGTAAATTATGGACCATATATCACAAAATTGCATGACTTTTTTCAGGCCATATAAAGCTAAGTTGAAACAAATTTTACCGCAATATATATATCTGCTACAGTTTTAGGCGCATTTAATTAATTTCCGAGAGTAGGCTTTATATGCGGCCTATTGTAAATTATGGACCGATCTTCCCGAAATTTCCAGTCGTATAAAACGAATTTGTGCATGATCTTATATTATTCCATGCACTATTCCACCATTTATGTTAGTTTTTGAAACAAAATTATCATAATTTTAGGATGGGGGTTTCACATTTTGATTCAGAGCTCTGATCCTACTGATCCCAAACTGATTACACAGAAAAAAATATCAGTAGTTTTTTATCAATTAAAAAAAATGGTTTAAAATGTATTTAAATTAAATTAAAATAATCATTGAATTAATTTATTTTTATGCTGAAAGAAAATTAAAAATATAATTTTGATTTAATTAACATTTTAGTTGTTTGGAAATAAATTTTTAATTAAAATATAATTTAAATAACAAATAATCTTAATTGATTAAAAAACTTTACTTTAAGTGAGCGATAAAGTAAATTAAGGTTCACCCTACCTGGTAGGTTAAAGCAAAGTTGTAATAATCGAGCACTTTTTATACGGCTGATAAAATCAGTAAGTTGTGAAAACGGGCCTTAGAATAACTCAAGGAGCCAGAATATATGTACTTTATAGGGCCTTAGATGTATAATAAAAATGTTTCACACGGAATGACAAACTTAGTCTAAATTTACACGTTTCATCTTTTGATGCTCAACTTCTTTTCAATTCCCTTTTAAAGATGCCAACATAATCACACGCAGCAATCGGTTTCAACTTTTTTCGGTTCAAAACAACAACAATTTCATTAACAGCGAATCAAAGAGAAAAAGAAAAGAAAAAAATTACATGCAGCCATTGCTGGCATATACCAACGAATAAAAACACAAAGCGTACTGACCGAGTACAGGCATCTCTGTACTAACCCCCTTTCTTCTTTCTTCTCTCACCTAAAAACATAAGAGTTGAGCATCAAAAGATGAAACGTGTGAAAGTAGACTTAGTTTACCCTCATTCACCACTAGTGGTTCTGCTTTTAGCAGAACATGCATGTTTTGAATGTTTATATGTGCACACACAATCACAGCTGCTAGATCAAATGAATTTTTAATTCAGCCATTTGTGTTACCATATCAGCAAACTTAATTTGTTCGCCTTTCTTTATTCATAAACTAGCGATTGATAAAATAATGTTTTTTTGTTTTTATGAGGCACTTAAAAATAATATTTTGTATTAAAAATAAAAATTGTTGGCCAAAAATCGAATGCTGTTATCCAAACTATGCACTTAAGCAAAATGCACGTACAAGATTTTTTTTCTAACAATGTTAAGCCTTCTTATACAATTATTTGTATTTCGTGCAGATAGGCAAAAAATGCAGTTAAGTGAAATGCAGCTAAACGAACAATACTGTATATATTTCTCAATTTCTTCAAAAAATATATTTTTTTTAGTCTTTGGATTCCTTTTTGAAGACAACAACGGATCTGAGGAAAGTATTAAATGAGTCATTAAATCTTTATCTTCGTGACGTTTTCCACGTATGGGACAGTCTTGTTTTTTTCACGATTTTGTGGTTGCCTTCCAATGCTTCTTCGGACAAGCACCCTGAAATTTATTTTAGTTATTAGTTACGTTTCATTATAATCACATAAGCCACTTTAATACCTTATGTTTCTTATTATGTTCCTAGTTTATTTTTTTTTTAATTAATTCATGGGAATTAAGCACGAATAACAAAATCTTTTGAAATTAAAATTTTGTATTCCCAAAAATTGAAATTACTTTTTGATAATAAACAGGCAAGTGCACGGCCTAAAAAAACACTTAATTGACAACATCTTTTGTAAGTTGTTGTTTGTTGTTTAATTAATAATGGGAATTAAGCACGAATAACAAAATCTTTTGAAATTAAAATTTTGTATTCCCAAAACTTTAAATTACTTTTTGATAATAAACAGGCAAGTGCACGGCCTAAAAAAACACTTAATTGACAACATCTTTTGTAAGTTGTTGTTTGTTTTTTATTTTGTTTTTCTTAACCTACTTACAACTACAATTAATGTTGAGAGAATTTCAACTAATTGTAGGGGGGAATGTAAGATGAGATAAACCCCCTTTTTTATTGTTGATGTGTTTTGTTAAAGCTTTGATATTGTTACAAGTACAACTGTTGCTATAAGTCTTATACATACGTTTAACGGTTTTATTTGGTTTAATATCTTTAGTTTTTCTAAAATCTTTATGGATGAAGTTTCCTGATGATCTGGCCTAAGCAACCAGTGAAATGCATAGGAATAGCTTATCCCATCAACAATAAATTTCAAGTGTTTTTATCAAGAATAAAAACTGGGAATTAAGCACGAATAACAAAATCTTTTGAAATTAAAATTTTGTATTCCCAAAAATTGAAATTACTTTTTTATTAATTCATTCTATGAAAATTTGAGCAAAAATCACGAAAATAGCATTTTTTTAAAATACATTTTTTTTCAAGTTGTGGTAACATTTTTTAAATTGTTTTTCTTGTAGTTATTAGAAAACAGTCTAAATATTCGAAATCAGAAAAACCCATAGACGGTATTTTTCTTTTTTTTTTTTAATATTCCATCAAAGTTAAGAAATTTTTAGAACTTAAGTTAATAATAAGCGTTTTTCAAACCAATAAAAAAACACTTATGAGAATATAATTCAATAAAAATTTTGTACAGTTAGTTCGAAATATAGTAAACTACTACAGAAAAAAATTTCATTCTCGTGCTTTAAAAAACAACAGTTTTACAACAGTTTTCCTGAAGCATGCAAAGCTCAAGTCGTTGTTTATCCATTTTTACTTTAAATTCTCAAACTTTGGCGCCTTCTAGCGCCGCCAAAAAGAGTTAAATCTTAAAAATTCTTCAAAATTCATTTGAATTATTTTGTTATCTATCGATCTGTACATTTTTAAGTACAATATAAGACTTGTTTTTTTTTTATGTCTATGGACCAAAGCACTGTGGGTCGTGTCCCACTCTTGGTCGTTTTGACATGGAATTACCGATATACTAATACATAAAAGTGGAACCAAATCTGATTTTATAATTACCGCTCAATCTCTATTTTGTCCGTAATAGAAAAAGTATTAAAAGAAATTATTTGTAAAAGACTAACAACAAAAGACACCGCAAAAAACCAAATCATTAATTCTAATCAATACGGATTTCAAAAAGGGAAAAATATTAACAAATTATAAGGAAGCTTCTCAAATTATATAAACAGAAACCTACCCAATAAAAAATTTTATCATTTTGCGAAGCACTAATGGTACATTTAACAAAATAAGCGCACAATTATGCGTTACGCAATAAAACTCTCAACAACTTTTATAAAAAAAAAATAACATTTTAAGGGCTACGGCATTCCCTTACTACGAAGCAGGTTTGTAAGGGAGAATACTAAAAAATAACTGTATCAAAACATTCAGTGTGTAAAGCTGATCGTTACATCCAACAATTTTTTTATGAGCTGAATAATGCGCTTCATGTGTCAAAAATGTATTGCTTCAAAGTGGGAACTCGCCATATAAAATTCATGACTTCCGTATGCGCAATGGTAAGCGCAACTCTTATGTTTCTCCCTAACAAACCTGCTTCGTTGGAAGCTCCATTTTTTACTGGGTAGGTAAAAACCACCATTGTCTTACACTCTTTATACCAACCAATACATTTGACACTCTTTCACATAAAAATCTTCTTACAACGCTAAAACGTCTTGGTGTAAGAGGCCACTGTCTAAAACTTTTTGAAAGCTATCTAATACTATGTTCACACTTGGGTTCTTAAACGCGTTTAAGCAGCTCGAACGTGATTAAGCTCTAATCACTTCAAAATCGAGATGATTGACATGATTACAACTAAATCACTTCATAAACCACATAGAATCCACTGAACATACCTCAAATGTAGAATCGCCAACAACCGTGTACAACCGGCCAAGATTTCTGCTTAATGTTTTTATTTTTTTTTTTTCTTAAATAATTCATAAATTTTCACAATTACATCATTAAAATGATTAAAATAATCTTCTGATAACTTTATAAGTGTTTTTAAACGCGTTTAAGCAAAATGTTGATTTAGCTAATCAAAGCCGTTCACATTACATTTGAGATGATTAAGATGACAGATGATTAAGAAAAAAAAAACTTTCAAAAAACACACAAAAAAAATCAAACAAATTTTTATTTCTTTGAAGCATTTAAAATGGATAAAAACACTTTTATAAAGTTATCAGAAGATTATTTTAATCATTTTAATGATGAAATTGTGAAAATTTATGAATTATTTAAAAAATAAAAACATTAAGCAGAAATCTTGGCCGGTTGTACACGACATGTTGGCGATTCTACATTATTAGGTATGTTCAGTGGATTCTATGTGGTTTATGAAGTGATTTAGTTGTAGTCATGTCGATTTTAAGTGATTAACAAATCACTTCAATGTATGAGTAATCATCTCGATTTTGAAGTGATTAGAGCTTAATCACGTTCGAGCTGCTTATACGCGTTTAAGAACTCAAGTGTGAGCATAGTATAAGTTGTAGGAAATTTTACGTTAAGGTTGGCAATATTCTCAGCAAAGAAGCCAATTCAGACAATAGAGTACCTCAAGGTTCGAAATAAGGTCCGATACTGTACATATTATACACGAATGAACTAACCTGTAAAAGTAAAAGTCGATCAAGACGGACGTGTTTTCTACCCGCTGCTGTTTAATCCAAGTTTTAACCTGTAATAAGGCTTATTATCGTCTTGTGGTGTTAATTAGCCGTTTGTCCTGGTTTCATTGTGTCGTGATCGTTTGCGGTTTTTGCTATTTATAAACGGCCTTTGTCTTTAAACTGTTTTTAAATTTACATTTTTGATAAAATTAATAAAAAAATATCTAAATTCACTGGAATAAATAAAAGAGAGAGAGATAAATCTTTGCAAAGGTAATACACACACACGCATTAAAATTATAAACAAAACCAGCTGTTTCGCTCTGCCAAATACTGTTTGTTTTAAAAAAGTGCTGCCAAGCTATTGTACATGGTTACTGTCACTGTTGCCAAATTAAAATTGCCAATTGGTTTTGCCGTTATTTTTAAACTTTTAATACAAAAATATTATTGCCATATTTTATACAATGGAGTGTATGAATAAAAAATGTTCTATTGTTAATGATGATGAAAGGATGCTAGCCTGTTGGCTGTGTAATGGGTTAATCCATTTCAAGTGTGGTGGAATTCCTGTTTTAGCTGCTGAAGCAATTTCTAAGTCTGAAGGGGTTAATTGGTGCTGCATAAACTGTAGAAAAATTGGAGTTGATTTTTATAAGTTTTTCCAAGCAAGAAAATCAACTTTTCTGGATATAAAAAAAGAAATTTTAAATTTATCTGACCGTCTTTCTAACTATGAAAAATTATTTGATGATTTCTCTTCCCTGGACAACTATAAATCTCCGGCACAATCTTCACCGAAACGTCGGAAGTCTGCTAGGAACAATAATAAGGCACTAAATGTTCAGCGTATAGCTCCCTCGGCATCTAATAATAATAATAATAATAATATAAATAATGCAACAGTAACTCCCTTTCCGACATATGCATCGTCTGTGTCTGTAAATGTCTCTAACAAAACTACACAAATGGAACAAAACAACCAAACGTTAGAAACCTCCATATATCCAAACAACCAAATGTCCGAAATCATAAATAACGTTGAATCTCAATCTATGCGTAGAGAATTGCGCGTTATACCTCCAAAGAAGTCCATATTTGTATCCCGATTCGCCTCTGACACAACCAGTGATGATATGGAATATTACTTAAAATCAAAATTGCCCGCAAGTAATGGTATTATAATTCACAAGTTTTCTTATTCTGAACCCAGAAGTATTGCGTCCTTTAAAATTACAGTACCGAATGACATTTTTGATCGAGTTGTTGATCCCTGTTTCTGGCCAAATAATGCACTCGTTCGCGAATTTTTATATAGAGAAAATCGTAGAACAAACAACGTTGCACGACTTTCATCAAATGAGTCTACAAACCAAAAAAACTTTGCATGAAAACTGAAAAACACTTAAATATTATTTATCAAAATGTTCGTGGTATAAACACTAAACTGGCTAACCTCTATATTGAAAGTTTTAATTTAAATCACCATATAGTTGTTCTCACTGAAACTTGGCTAAATAGAAACACTTTAAATACCGAAATTCTTTGCAATGATTTTAATATATTTAGACGTGACAGAGAAACTTTAACTACTGGTGGAGGCGTTTTAATTGCTGTTTTAAATACTTTCCAATCCGATGAGTTAAAATTTGAACATTATTCCGATATTGAGTTTATCTGTGTTCGGATAAAACTAAATAGCTCACATATATTTTTAACATGTTCCTACATTCCCCCAAAATCTGATCAACTAACTTACATGAAACATTTTGAATCCATAAAATCTGTTGTGTCTAAAGCTCAGCCAGAGGACTTCGTTTACGTTTTTGGTGATTTTAACTTGTCAGCAGTAATTTGGAAAATTTTACCAGACTCATACAGTTATGCACCAATAAAATCTGATGCCTTTATTGAAGAGTTTCTCAATAATTTATCTGATTTATGTCTTTTCCAAAAAAATGGTATTTGCAATGATAATGGAAACACTCTAGATTTGGTTTTTGTGAATGAACCCACCAACTGCACCATTACGCGAACATTACCAGTTACTAGACCAGAGGATCGCTACCACCCTACTCTTGAAGTTAGTCACAATATTTTGTCTGATGCCTTTTGTAATCAGGATGATACAAACGATAAGAAATTATGTTTTAAGAAAACAAATTACGATGACCTGAACTATTTGTTGACCAACACTAATTGGCTTGAACTGTTATCCATTCCTAATGGTACCCCAGCTTCAATTGACTCTATGATTAATACATTTTATACTACTATGCATAATTTTTTTGAGGAGTGTGTGCCGAAACTTCTAGTGATTAAACATTCAGGTCCACCGTGGAATTCTCCTCATCTATCAAGATTAAAAAATTTTAAAAACAAATGCTATAAAAAATATAAGCAATATCGAACAGCTTATGATTATAGCAAATACTGTGTATCTCGAGCAGAATATAATCTTCTCAACAGGAGACTATATATAAATTACCTTGAGAAAATGAAAAGTAACTTTAAACGTGACCCAAAATCATTTTATAATTTTGTAAATTCGAAAAGAAAATCTACTGGCTATCCAAGAGTTATGAAGTATTTAATTAATGAGTCTAATATTAATTTGATTAAAAGCAATATGTTTGCTGATTTTTTTGCAACAACATATTCTAAGCAACAGTACGATACATCAACTGAATACCCGTTTTGTCTGATGGAACATCAGGCAATATCATTTTCATCTATTGATACTTCTCAGGTTCTTTTATCTTTGAAAACAATAAAATCGTCATTGTGTAGTGGACCTGATGGCATCCCTGCTTGCGTTTTAAAAACTTGTGCTCATGCTTTGGCTACTCCTTTGGCTATCATGTTTAATGTGTCATTAAAATACGGATATTTCCCCCAATTTTGGAGGAAATCCTTTATCATACCGATATTTAAATCAGGAAACAAGTCGGACATAACGAATTATAGAGGCATTGCAAAATTGAGTGCAATTCCCAAACTTTTTGAAAAATGCTTAACAGACTCTCTCTGCCACAGTGTATCCTCAATCATATCACCATACCAGCATGGTTTCAGGAAAGGTTGTTCTGCAGTAACAAATATTTTACAACTAACAACTCTAACAAATCGCGCTTTTAAGGATGGCCAACTTATGGACGTTATTTATACTGACTTCAGCAAAGCTTTTGATAAAATCAACCATAGCCTACTTCTCACTAAGCTGAATTTATTAGGGTTTACTAGCAACGCTTTGTGCTGGTTACGGTCGTACCTAACATGCAGGACACAGTGTGTTCTTTTTGATAATACCACATCCAAAGAAATTTCTGTTAGCTCCGGTGTCCCCCAAGGAAGTCATCTAGGTCCTTTGCTGTTTTCGATTTTCATAAACGACTTGCCGCTTGTAATGAAGCATTGTAATGTTTTAATGTACGCGGATGATGTTAAGATGTTTCTCAGCTACAAATTATCTTCAGATGGGGCGTATTTGCAGCAGGATTTAAATAGTTTTTACGCATGGTGTAAATATAACCAAATGGAGCTTAATTTAAAAAAATGCAAGCACATGCGATTTTCTAGAAATTGCACATCAATGCTACACTATTTCCTGGACGGGTATCAACTAGAGTTAGTTGGAGAATTTCTGGATCTTGGTATTCTACTTGATCCTAAGCTAGATTTCTGCAAACATATTACTATGACGACTAATAAAGCTCGTGGTGTGCTTGCTTATATAAAACGATGGTCTAAAGAGTTTACAGATCCTAATGTAACGAAACAACTATACATATCCCTTGTAAGGCCAATTTTGGAGTATGGGTCTATTGTCTGGTATCCTGAAGTTAACATGCACATAGACCGAATTGAATCTGTTCAAAAGCAGTTTCTCTTATTCTGCCTAAGGAGCTCATTTGGTCGTTATGCTGGGAATCTTCCTTCGTATACTGCGAGGCTATCAATAATTAAACTACCTACTTTAAAAAGTCGAAGGACAATGCTAAATGTGGCATTTCTAGTTAATTTGATAAATGGCGATGTCCTCTCCGACTTCCTTCTTCGTAACATAAATTTTAATATTCCACGACGTTTTACCCGACACCTAATACCTCTGCACCTTCCTGTTGTGCAAACAAATTATGCTGATGCTGGTCCTTTGAGGAGAATATGCAAAAATTTCAATGAATTGTATAGCTTAATCGATTTTTCAATTAATATAAATGTAATTAAACGCAATATTATCGTGTTTTTAAATACTTAATATGTCTTAACAAAATTTTTTCGTTAATAATACCTTTATATAAAACTTTGTAATATATAGTAGTCTGTAAGGATTCATATCCATAGATTTAATCAAATAAATAAAAAAAAAAAAAAAAAAAAAACCAGCTTGTTAACAACTTGAGAGACATTATCTTATGCAGATGACACGGCTATAATAATACCACATAAGAACTTAGACGATGCAGTAAAAATAATGCAAGCACAACTGGATATTGCAACAAAATGGTGCCATGATCATGGACTAATTATCAACGCTACAAAAACAAAACTTGTGCACATCAAATCAGCATATATCAGGTACCAAAATATAAAGATAAAATTTCATGATGTTCAATGTCTACATAGAACCGGAATTTGGCACTTCAATTAGGACACCAATCAGTGCAGCACCATAATCGACCATAATTTTAGATGGAAAACTAACATCCAAGAAGAACATATGATGTATCAGTTAAGCAACTGTTCCAATGACAAAGTAATGAGGCAAGCTTACTTCTCATTTACATATACGTTATGGCATCACAGCATGGGTAAACTAATCATACTGCAGTAAACTTCAGCAAATTCAAAATAAAATTATCCAACTATTAAAACCATCTACTGTCGTCAATAACTCTACACAACCACAACACACAAACAACACCACGCCAAGAAGCCAAAATAACAACTATGCTAAAGATCGCAACGTTTTAAACGTCTTCAATATATATATATATATCGAACAACACTTGCAATAGAATTCTATAATGACACTAGATTTTTATATAAAATTGACCACAACCAACAAACACGAAGCAACATTCAAGGAAAGTTCAAAGTCCAACAATTCCGTAATGAATATAGCAAAAGCACCCTACCCGTAATGTTAACAACAATCTTCAATACAATATCCAATGATGTTCTTTCTAGCAGCAACAACAAGAGAGCCAGAAACAAAGTCCTTAAAACACATTTTAATTATACGCAATGAAGAAATGAATAAAAACTACAAATGGACCAAATTTAATCAAAGCACCAGTGTTGCCAAAACTTGGTGACTAAAAATGGCTAAATTTACGGCAAAAAATTGCTAAAAAATGGTTAAAAATGGGCTAAAAAATGGCTAAAAGCTTTTTTAAATAAAAACACATTAAAATTCAATAACAAATCAAAAATAATTGATTTAAAGTTGTTTACGATGAAATTGTGAGTTAAGATCAATTTGTTAAATAAGAATAAACGAAAATTAATATTAAAAAATTAAATCATCGAAAAATTCGATGTCGTTATTGTTCATTTCATAGGAATCACTCACTCATTAGTTTTAAATAATCATAAGTTTTCAATAGCTCAATTCACAATCTTGTGCAAATGGTCTTGCATCGTAGCATTTGCAAAATGGTATAGTAAATACTGTAGCATACTTTTGGGAGCATTTGCAAAATGGTATAGTATATTTTTACTCTACACCAACAAAATATACAGCAATGCACTTGCAACTCTTTTGCAAATATGCAACGCCTAAAACCAATAGTTTATATTTACTCGACTTTTGCAACACTTGATTGTAAATCGACAGCTAACACTCTGTGAACCAAGCCAATCAAAAGTATACTACAGTATTTACTATACCATTTTGCAAATGCTACGATGCAAGACCATTTGCACAAGATTGTGAATTGGGCTAATAATTTGAAGGTAAATCGTAATCACGACAACATTTACCCAACCTTTTAGGTCCAGATCTACAATAAAAACCAAGTAAGAAAGAATAGTCGGTTAACACCACATTAGAATCTTTGTACCAAGTTTTATCAAATAATCTCTAAATTGCGACCTGTTCTTTGCGCACGAGGTTTACATGGACAGCCAGCCAGCCGGACAAACATCGTTTATTCGACTCAGAAAGTGATTCGGAGTCAATAGGTATACGTAAAGGTGGGCTAATGACCAATATATGAAGGTGTTACAGACATCAGCACAAACGCATACCCAACAAACACGGAGGATTGATTTCAAATTGATAATGATTTGAAATCAAACGTTTTCTCAAACGACAAACGTTTGATAATGATTTGAAAATCATTTGAAAATCATAGCGTTCTCAACAAAAAGGGGAAATTATTTTCAAATTGAAAAATGTCTTTATTTTCAACTTGCTTTTAAATGTTATTTTCAAATGTTTTTCAAATGTGGATTTTAATACCATGTGGAACGTAAATAAAAAACATTTTATTTCTTTAACTTAAATTCATTATTTATTTAAATACACTGCGAGATAAACATTTGGCACCATAGCTAAAAGATGAAATAATATTCTTTCCGTCCTCCAATTCTAGCAGCGACGAAATAATTGGCTCCCTTTTATTTTGAGAGTTGTAGCACCGCAATCATACAACAAACTTTCAATTTCTTCACTTTCACTTTCACGTGTTATTTTTCTTAATTCTTATTTTTAATCCTTGTAATTACATACTCACAAATAATTTTTTATTTTTCACAATAAATAAATTGTTCACTTGCAAAATATGTACATTTAACCACGAAGTAGAAAATGTGACTCTAATCGCCATTTTTAATGTTTACATTTATATTTCGCTTAAGTATTGCCAAGTTTAGTTTTGGATTGAATTTAACATTTGATACCAATTTGACATCAAATTGATAAAACATTTGATGTCAAATGTTTATTTTCAAATCATTATCAATTTGAATTTAAATGTTAAAATCAAACATTTGAAAAACTTTTGAGAATTGTGTTTGAAGTCAAATGATAAAGTCATTTTATATCAAAGGTTTGACTTCGTGTTTGTTGGGTAGTACCCTCTCCACTGTTGTGGTGGTGGTATAAATATTGTGTTGTTATGGTTAAAAATATTTACCTAATTGATAAAATCGAATTAACGGTTGCTTAATGTAACCAATTTCTCAAATTACTTTTAACGATGTTTACTTGGCTAAACACCCTCTCTACTTCAGCATTAGGCCATGGAAGTGAGAGCAACTTTTTAGTCAATTCTGAAATATCTAAAGTTGTGAACCTCTTCTTACTATTTTCTATGAGCTTCGTGTTTGTGATCCGCTAGCCAGTCGGACGGATAGACATTGTTGCTCAATCCAGAAAGTGACTCTGAGTCGATCAATATACTAAAAGGTAAACAAATATTTATCAGCCCAAACGCATAATACCGCTACTGCTATGGCGTGGATGTGGGTAAAAAAATTTCTAAATCTCGCGATTGAATAGCCAAATTGGCAACACAGGTAATAACTGCCGGCTCAGCGATGTCGAATAGAAATTATTTCAAAAAACTCGTTTAATTTGCTGTAAAAAATTATAAATTCTATTGCAAATTTAGGGCGTGAATTTCATTATTGTACAGGGTGGTGGGTGGATTTAAGTCTTTTTTTTTTTTCTTAATTAACTTTTAAAAGTTGGGGAAATTTATAATAACTTTATTAAACTTTAAGTGAGAACAGTGAAGCTAGAAAAAGTATTAAGTTTAGCTAAAAAAAATAAAAGCTATTTCTACGAGTTTTAGATGAGCACGCAGAAAAGAAATATGGTTGGAGTTAAACCTATTCTAAGAGCAGCACATTATGATTAAGTTTAAACAATGCTAATGTTTACGGAAAACTATATTATGATTAAATGGAACTCAGTATGGCAAACACATTTTAACATTGACAACTATTGCAAAAATTTGTTACAGAAACGCACTAGTGGAATACATCTCTACTACCGATTGCAACAGAAGATTCTCCTTCTTATTTATTTGTTTTTTTTTAAATTCACGACTATATCGTTAATATTAAATCATAGCCAATATATAAAATCTTGGTTTTCTTTTAAAATCAAAATTAAACGTTTGCAATTTCTTTAAAAATATTTCAGGCAAATATAGAAAACTTTTAATTTGCCGTCTCATTTGTGGTTAACCACAATTAAACATAAAGCATAATCAAAATCTAGTACCTTTTCTATTTTACATTCCCTTTTCCTAAAAAATTTCCAATCAAAGTAAATTTAATTTTAATTAAACTTAAACCGCAAAATGTAACATAATATAATCATAAACTTTGTTTACAAACACAATAAAAATCCTTTTTACATAACAAATACAAATGAAATACCACAAAAAATATAAAGCCTATATCTAGGATCGTAAAAAGTTTAGTTAACATAGTAAACTTTAAGGGTTTTTTTGACAAAAACGAAAAAAAAGTGAAATATAAAAATAATGAAATAAATTATGTATTTTGAGGTTTTTTTGAATGACAAGTGAAATTAATACTTCATACATTTTCTGTCTCAGTTCATATGCACCCAGCAAACAAATGAAAGGTATCCACTAAGGCAATAGTTTAGCAACATCCCAAAATTGTCATCTAGAAGAAATTTCTTATTTTTTATACCCACACCACAATAGTGGAGAGGGTATTATGCATTTGTGCTTATGTGTGTAACGCCTTAAAATAGTGGTCCTACCCCACCTTAAAGTATACCGATCTACTCAGAATCATTTTCTGAGTCGAACTCAGGCACAGGGACCAAGCCTATCGAAAATGGGCCGAATCGTAGGACCACGAGGGAAGCTAGGGGGCAATTTCTTCATCTCAGAAACTATCAAACCGATTTTAATGAAATTTAAATCATAGATAGAACCATATCTATATGGACACAAAATGTATAAATTTTTAAAAAAAATCGGATCATGAGGGGAGATAGGGGCAATTTCTGCCTCTCAAACCGATTTTAATGAAATTTAAAACATAGATAGATCCATATCTATATGGACACATTAACTATACAGTTTTAAAAAAATAGGACCACAAGGGGAGGCAGGGGCCAATTTCTGCCTCTCACAAACTTTCAAACCGATTTTCATGAAGTTTATAAACATAGATAAATCCATATTTATATGGACACATAAGCATGACGTGTTTTTAAATACTGTGTTGTAGGGTATCATATGGTCGGGCTTGACCGACTTTACTTTCTTACTTGTTTTTCTTTCTTTAATTGTTAAAAAAAAAAGAAATATATATAAAGAAAAAAAAATTTTATTGTATATTAATATACATCCATTTGGGAATTTTATGTGTTTCAAAAAATAAATAAAAAAAGGCCGTTATCTAAATGATAATGATTTTTTAAGCTATTAGAGAACTAAGCTGAGTTCTGTAACAACCCTACAAGAAATGAATGAGCGAATCATCATATTTTTCACGTTAGCGTTAAGAAAATGAGGGGAGAAATGAAAGAAAACATCACAATTTACATACTGAGAAAACTGAATATGTGTCATGAACGTTTTTTCTTTTTTGTATGAAAATCGTTATCAATAAATTGTGAACAAAATCAAAAGTTGTGCACCGATTTTAATGAAACAAACCTCATTTCATTAAAAAAAAAGCTAAGTTTTTTTAGACCAAAACTGTGATTTTTGTCGCGTTTTTATTTTTTTATGAATTTTTAAGGAACAAAAATTTTTTTTTTTTCAAATATTTCCTATTTTTTATTCCAAAATTCAACGAGATCTCTGAAACTACAGGGCATATTTAAAAAAACGTCTTAAAGGTTATATTATTGCCGAGTTTCGAATTTTTTTTTTTATTGAATATGGTCAACAGCTTTCAAGTTATTTCAATAGATGTAGTGAAAGTTTCTTAATTTTGGACATAACGGTATATCTAAAACTATATCGTATATCGAAAACTAGAGCTGATAGAAAAAAATGGAGCTTCGATTTGAAATCAGCGACCTCAAATTAGTAAAAATTCCAGACCGCACAAAAAAAGTTAAAATGTTTTCCCTTGTGTAATTTATGTAATAAACTTTTTAATTTAAACTCAAAATCTGTGGTTATATGTAAATGAATATTTTTAAAACACAAAATCTTCTTTTTATCATTCTTATGATGTTTTCGCGATATCTTCCTCTTGTCTAATAAGCGGTTATCTGGCAATATTGCTAGTTTATCGTCTAGCAAAAGCTCTTGCGTATTGCTTAAGTCCTTATCCCGGGTCTCCACGTAGCAATATTTATTGCGGCAAACGTCAAATTTGATTGCTCAATTAAATTTGGGCCGTATAGACTGCATATTGCTATGAGTGGCAATCCATTGCGAAATGATTGCACTTCTTATTGCTAAGCAAACTGCTGTAAAATCAGTTGTCATATATCCGACATTTCATTTCACTGTACGTTTGTTTATGGCAAAGCAATTTCATGTGTTCTCCAGTAATATAATCAGCAAATATTGCGCCATTGTTCGGGCGACGTTTTTGCTTGTGCTTAGCAATAAAAATTGTTACGTGGAGACGCTGTGTTATGACATTACATAACAGTAGATGTTAGAAAGAGCAAACTATAAAAAATGTAAACAAAGTTTTTTTTATTTTATTATAGTTTTGTTTATTTCATGAAATGTTGTCAACTTTTTGTTTATGAGAAACATAAAAACAAAACAAACAAAAAGCGGTAAATCGCTGAATTTGCCTATAAAACGTTGATTCAGCAACACCTTTAATATTTCAAGCATGAAATGTCAATTTTAAGTTGAACAATTTCACAATTTTTTTGACATAACTTCATTTTTTATCGATAACTTTAGTAAATTTTTTGACATTTTGGCTTTCATCTTAATACAGCTTAAAGGCTCAGTTAGCCGGCAGTAACAATAACGTTGCAAATCAGATGCTTCATTTTGTTGTATGTAAAGCAATTAGAAATATTATAGTAAGGAGTAAGATGTTACGTCTCAATCTGTAAGAAATAGATTGGTCTTACTTTTTTACGGTAAGGTTAAGTTACTGTTACTCCCGGCTAACGGCGCCTTAACTCTTTGCACTTGGTAAATTTTTCTATTAAAGAGAATGCCATTTATTTTCCCCTCTCTCCTAAAAACTCAAGACTTGACGAGTCAAAATTGACGTGTGTGAACCGGCACTTACGTTAAATTTATGCTGTCCACCAAAACTTAAACAATGCATTAAAAATGTAGTGTCATAAGGGCTTTAGGAGCATTGCCATCGAGACATGTTTCTTTTCGGAAGATGTATCTTCCGCAATTCGAAATCGATTATTGCCGCAATAATATTTCCCGTGCAGGCAATTCGTTCGGCAATACATATGGTGTATTTCTGTATTTGCTGGGACATATGTACGTTATTTTATGTGCAAATTTATATGATAAACAAGTAAGAAAGTATAGTCGGTCAAGCCCGACCATATGATACCCTACACTACAGTATTTAAAAACACATCATGCTTATGTGTCCATGTAAATATGGATTTACTATGTTTATAAACTTCATGAAAATCGGTTTGAAAGTTTGTGAGAGGCAGAAATTGCCCCCTGCCTCCCCTTGTCGTCCTATTTTTTAAAAACTGTATAGCTAATGTATCCCTATAGATATGGATCTATCTATGTTTTAAATTTCATTAAAATCGGTTTGAGGCAGAAATTGCCCCTATCTCCCCTCGTGGTCCGATTTTTTTTTTAAATTTATACATTTTGTTTCCATATAGATATGGTTCTATCTATGATTTAAATTTCATTAAAATCGGTTTGATAGTTTCTGTGAAGAAGAAATTTCCCCCTATCTTCCCTCGTGGTCCTACGATTCGGCCCATTTTCAATAGGCTTAATCCTTGTGCCAATAAGAACCTATGAGCCAAATTTTATCAAATTATCTCGAAAATTGCGACCTGTACTTTGCTCACAAGGTTACATGGACAGCCAGCCAGCCGGACGGGCATCGTTAGTTCGACTCAGAAAGTGATTCTGAGTAGATCGGTATACTTTAAGGTGGGTCTTGGACCACTATTTTAAGGCGTTACACACATCAGCACAAATGCATAATACCCTCTCCACTATTGTGGTGTGGCTATAATTAATAAAAATAAAGTTTAAAAAAATTTTTTTTATAATAAAATAGAAAACATATAATATGTACATTAGGGCTATAACTTTTTCAAACTTTTTGCTAATATCAAAAAAGGCATAGTATAGTCGTGTAGAACATTAAAAGTTATTAATAAAAAATATGATAATTTTTTTGGATTGTTAAAAAAGTTTACGCAGGGATTGGGTTAAAGTTTGAAAACAACCATTTTTATCTTATTGAAATTTTAAAAACTGTACACTTGATATTTGTATACATATATTCGTATACGAATCACTTTAATGCTATTTTAAAATTTATCCCCTGCTTTAGATTTAAAAATTTTCCTACGGTTTACAATTCTTGGAAGGTTTTAGAAATTTGCTTCCCTTCGTGAGGTTTTTTTTCGCAAAACGACGGGAGACAGGTGTTTTCATTACTAAAACATTCTTGGCCAATCCGTGTTTCTATGCCAAAAATTTGGTTATAGCCCAAAGTACATACCTAGAAATAAAAAAGTTTTTTTTTTGATGATTCAGTAGAAAATATTATGTAATTTTGTGTTTATATAGATAAAAAAAAAACTGTTCGAAATACATATCGTCGCAGAAAGAAAGCTGTTACACACGTTGCTCTGGTGTAAGTCGATTCATAATGAAATTTCAAAGCAACTATCAGCTATAAAATCGGTGCTCAAATAAAGCAGGGATGCCAACTCAAAGTTATTACACTCTAAAAAATCACACTTTACAAGCTTATTAATGGAAACACAGGTATCAAACACCAGATGGCTGCCGAGTATTAAGTATTAAGAGTATTTAAAAATGTACTAACAATAAGGGGTATGTTTCTTTACTTCTTAAAAAAATTTACAATTGCAACAAAAACTATATATATTTAACACAATATTATTAAAGTTTAATTTTGAGACGAGTGCAAAAATTTCGTAATAAAAATTGTACGTCATCGTCTAGATTTGTAATATTTTAAAATTTTTTTTTAATTATTATCCGTTTTCTTTAACTTTACTGAGAACTTCTTGCATCGAAAATATATGGCACGCAATATTCCATTGTTTCTCGAATAGGGAGGAAAAACTGTGTCTTTTTTTGTAAATTGGCGAGTAATTTTCTTACTTGACAGCTAGTACTCGTCAACAACGTAACAGATAGCTGTTTGTTTCATTATATGTTTTTTTTTTTTGTTTCATTTCACACATTTCAATCGAAAAGTTTCTCGATGCGAGAATCACAGAACATGGCCACAGATTATGAAATTCCAGTCATGCAATTTTTATATTTTAATCTTGTCTTTTCCCTTTTATATGTATACTAGCTGACCCGACAGACGTTGTCCTGTCCAAATTAGGAAAAATGTTTACGTTCGATTTTTAAAACCCGTTAAAAAGATACGAACATTTGAAAGAAAAATTTGTCCAATCGATGGAGCCGTTTTCTGATTTTAGGTAAATCAAAAAAAGTGGGAGTTAAAGTGGGCGGGGCAAAATTTTCTTTCCGTATAAATCTAAGTTGGACCATGGCGATGATTTTATAGAAAAAATCGGTCAAGCCGTTCTCAAGTTATTCGCTTAATAGAAAAAGTGTGCGTAAAAGTAGGCGTGGTAAATTTTTCTTTCGATGAAAACATAAAATGGATTAATACGAACATTTGAAAGAAAAATTAGTCAAATCGATGGAGCCGTTTTCTGATTTATGTAGTTCGAAAAAAGTGGGCGTAAAAGTGGGCGGTGCAAAATTTTCTTTTAGTATAAATCTAAGTTGGACCATGGCGATGATTTTATAGAAAAAATAGTCCAAATCGGTCAAGCCGTTCTCAAGTTATTCGCTTCATAGAAAAAGTGTGCGTAAAAGTAGGCGTGGTAAATTTTTCTCTCGATGAAAACTTAAAATGGATTAATACGAACATTTGAAAGAAAAATTAGTCAAATCGATGGAGCCGTTTTCTGATTTATGTAGTTCGAAAAAAGTGGGCTTAAAAGTGGGCGGGGCAAAATTTTCTTTTCGTATAAATCTAAGTTGGACCATGGCGATGATTTTATAGAAAAAATATTCCAAATCGGTCAAGCCGTTCTCAAGTTATGCGCTTAATAGAAAAAGTGGGCGTAAAAATAGGCGTGGTAAATTTTTCTTTCGATGAAAACTTTAAATGTATTAATACGAACATTTGAAAGAAAATTTTATCAAATCGATTGAGCCGTTTTCTGATAGTAGGTAATTCGAAAAAAGTGGGCGTAAATGTGGGCGGGTCAAAATTGTATTTTCGTATAAATCTAAGTTGGACCATGGCGATCATTTTAAAGAAAAAATCGTCCAAATTATATAGATGTCATTGGTGGTGCAATATGAAAATTGGATTTTGCCACGCCCCTCCGCCCGCAGACCAAAAATCAAAAATCAGACTGCACAGGGTCACCCGCATGAATATTCTGAAGATTCCGTGAAAATTTGATCAAAATCGGCCCAGCCGTTTTGGAGTCCATACGTTACATACACACATCCTGTCTTATATGTATATTAGCGTGGCCGTTAGTTGTATGGAGAACTTTTTTTTTTTGATTTCTTATATTCTCCCCCCCCCCAAATCGGTTCAGTTTTATGTAAAAAAAAATACAAAAAAATTTCGTAGCGATAAGTTGTGTTTTAGGGGGGGCGTCGGCCCCTCAAAGTTTGCCATCAAGCCATTTATTCAAATGTAATTTGTTTGCATATGACTATCTCTTAAAAACAACATTTTACAAGAACATGGTATATGGCAATATTTTAGCTCTTCTAGTCAACAACATTAGCCTCGAAGAAAGTTTTTTGCTAAAATTAATATTTAAGAAAATAATTAAGAAAATAACAACAAAATTCCAAACATTTTATATACGTTTTATATATATAAAAGAGGGATTTAATGTCAAGTGAACTAATTTTGAAATCGAAATCTTTCGATTTGGATGAAATTTGCACCACCGTTAGTCCCATTGAATAGTAGTTCAGACACAAATTTTCAACAAGATCGGTCAAAAAGTTTCTGAGTTTGGGAGGGTCAAAGTTTGAAATTTTGGCCATACAGGTGTTCTTTCACATCCATGTAACTTATTACCAATTGGGGTTAGCAAAATTTGTCTCAAGCAGCTTAGATAGCTATTAAATCAATCTTTTTAAAAAAAATTTTTTGGTTTTTTTAAAAAATTTTTTAACATATTTTAAAACTTTTTTTTTTTTTTGCCAAGTTGTAAATTTAAAAAAAAAATTTTAAAAAATTCAAAAAAAAACAAAAAAAAATTTTTTTTTTAAAGATTGATCAAATAGCTATCTAAGCTGCTTGGGACAAATTTTGCTAACCCCAATTGGTAATAAGTTACATGGATGTGAAAGAACACCTATATGGCCAAAATTTCAAACTTTGACCCCCCCAAACTCAGAAACTTTTTGACCGATCTTGTTGAAAATTTGTGTCTGAACTACTATTCAATGGGACTAACGGTGGTGCAAATTTCATCCAAATCGAAAGATTTCGATTTCAAAATTAGTTCACTTGACATTAAATCCCTCTTTTATATATATAAAACGTATATAAAATGTTTGGAATTTTGTTGTTATTTTCTTAATTATTTTCTTAAATATTAATTTTAGCAAAAAACTTTCTTCGAGGCTAATGTTGTTGACTAGAAGAGCTAAAATATTGCCATATATCATGTTCTTGTAAAATGTTGTTTTTAAGAGATAGTCATATGCAAACAAATTACATTTGAATAAATGGCTTGATGGCAAACTTTGAGGGGCGGACGCCCCCCCTAAAACACAACTTATCGCTACGAAATTTTTTTGTATTTTTTTTTACATAAAACTGAACCGATTTGGGGGGGGAGAATATAAGAAATCAAAAAAAAGAAAATAACGGCCACCCTAATGTATATACATATATATATAGATAGATTACATATAAATACAAATACACCCACAGCCAACTTCAATTCGAAAAGTTTGAAAATTACAAAACAAAAAAGGATTGCAGAGTACATGAAACTGAGAAGCCCTTCCTAATCCTCTCACCAATAAGCTCAAGAAATGCTGCAACCAGCGTTGCCAGAAGATTTGGAAGGAAAATCTTCTTTTGGCGAAAAAAAAACTTATTTTAGAGAGAAAAATCTTGAAAATTTTTATAACGAAGGCTTTAATGTAAAAATCATTAATTTTTTAAGAGAGACTTCTTTTTTTATGCAAACTATTTAAATTGATATACGTAACTGCGATATTTTTAAAAAAAATTAAATTGTAGGTTTAAAATTGTGTTTTTAGTTATATTTTCCAAAAAAATACATTTTAAATGCATTTAATTTCTAATAAATAAGAACGTAAAAAACTCTGTCTATATAAAGAAGTTTCATCGAAAGTAATTAATTTCTAATATTAGAGATGTATAGATTTTGGGCAAAAAAATTTTAGTTTGGGAGCTATGAAGCTCATACATCATATAAAATCTTAAGGGTTCTCAATTTAATATTTTTTGATACCGTTATTATATCGAAGGCATTTTGAGAAAATTGCACTTAAAAAAATCTCATTGAAAAATATGGATTTTCCTAAATATATTCCTAATAGAATTTTTAGTAATAATTTTTATTAATGTTGGTACACTTTTTGAAAGATATTATTAAGCACTTATGTATATATACTTTTTTTAAAAATTATCATAAACATGGAATGTGGAATTTTTAAACTAAAAGCTTCTTAACCCCAATTATATAAAAAGTAAATAAATATGTTTTTTATTGAACGTATGCATATTATGCTAGATTATAGGAATTTATTATATAATTTTATTATTTTATTTTACATGCAAGTCATCGAATATGAAGTCCTTAGTTTTGCACATCTTTTTCGCATCTACACTGAAAGAAAAATGCTTCATATATTTAATGAATCATTTTCATCAAAAAGTTTTCCTTGGGTAAATGAAAATTTTCATTGTCTAAATGGAATTTCATAGGTTTGATGAAGTATTTTCGTTAAAATCGCTTCATTAGATTTCGTAATTACGTTAAAAATTTTCATTGGATATATGAAAACTTAAATTTGTCCAAGTTAAACAAAAAATTTTAATTGGGAACTTAAAAAAACAATATACAAACATAACTATATTCATAAATTAATACAAAATTATAGTTTCCTTAAAAAAATGTTTAATTGTTAATTAAAAAATGTAAGATTTAATAATTTCATGCATCGAATGTTACATGTATGCCATTAAATTTATGAAATCAAAAAATTTTTTTATAAAAGCAACATATTTCAATAATTGCCTTCATAAATTTAAATTTTCATTATGACAATAAAAATGTCATTATAGTAATGAAACAAAAACTTTCAATCCACTTTCAATCAACGTTGTTATTGTTATTATGGACAATTTAATCTCATATTTACGGTCTTAATTGAGAAAAAAACATAGTTTTTTTCTACAAAAACTACACTGCCCCGGTAGACTAGCTGGTAGTGAGCTAGTCTATCAGCACCGAGGTTACATGTTCAAATCCCACCAGAGACAGAAAAAAAAATAAAAATAAAATAAAGTAAAATAAAATAAGAAAAAAGAAAAAAAAATAAATAAAAAAAAAAATAAAAAAAAAAAAATTTTACTTTATTGAAAGTATTCATCCAATGAATAATATTCATGGATCTAATGTAATGTTTCATTAAGTCCTTTTAATGATACAGGTTTCATTGATCCAACGAAGCGCTGCATAGGTTCCTTTATAATGCAATTTTTCATGGGATTAATGTCAAAATTCGTTAGTATTGCGAAGAAAATTCTTTCAGTGTACCACACATTTGATTCAAACTTGATTCATTCAATTCAGAACATATCGACCCCTAACCGCAAAAATAACGTAAGCGCCCAGAATCAAATTTTACAGGAGAGAGCTTTTAAATTTTATTTCATATTAATTTTGTATGAAATTTGTCGCTTACAATAAAATAGTTTTTGCTATAAAATCGTAGCGGTACATTTGTGACCATGACATTTTAGGAGATGATGCAAGCGTTGCCAATAAAGTCATTTATTAAAAAAAACGAAAATTGAAAATCATGTCGCTTACGTTATTTTCGCGGTTAGGGCTCGATAGCATTTATAGAATTCACGTTTCTGTTATTTGATATTTTTTCCTGTAAGAATTTGGTCTGGCCAAGAGGGTAGTTTCATAGACTTTTACATAAAAAAGAATTTTACCCCACTAGCTTGCTTTAATCGAATCCAAATTAGTTTCATTTGATTCAGCACGTATCATTTATGGAACTCACGCCCCTGTTTTTTCCTTATATTCGAAAAATATTGCAAGGAAAACACAAATTCGGTCTGGCCAGACCACGACGGTAATCCCAGGGTTAAGTTTCATTAGTTTTAGCTTTTGGTACTAAATACATGAAAGTTTTGCTTAATAAATAATTCTTTATAAAAATACGAATAGCTGATATAAAACCTCATTGTATTTAAAATATAATGTTTAAAAAACTGCAAAAAATAAATTATGAATGTTGTACAAACTTAAAGTTAAAATCTTTATTTCTAAAAATAAAAAATCTTAATTTGAGAAAAAAAATCTTCAAATCTTATTTTGTTCAAAAAATCTTCAAAAATAAGATAACATCTTAATTCTGGCAACGCTGGCTGCACCTAAAAGTACAAGTCTGAAAAAGTCATCTTCTAGACTTGTGGAGGTGAGAAAAATGTTTAATTCAATGAATTTGCGTTAGTTCAAAATCATAAACAGATCATCTCTGAACTTTGATAATTCGATTCCGAACATTAAATAGCGAGGAATCGTCCACACACTTTGTGCTGTACCTATTTTATATTTGCTTCTTATGTGGGCAGAAAAATTTCATCAAAAGAAACATAAAAAAACCTAAAGTCAATTTGCAGACAGTTTTATTGCCCAATATAAATGATAAAGTTTCAAATAACTTCGATTATATTATTTTTGTAGCTTAAATCAGTTTGTTTATGTGGTGTACTGTTCTAACTGTTTTTCTATAATATTAACATAAAATTAACTTAGTGCCTTTGGACGCTTTTAAGATCTCAAACTTGCGCTTCTAAGGGCTTTTTCAGCCAAAAAAGTTGGCATCACAATATAAAAGTATACTCCAAATTCATAAATAATTCATTATTTGGTGTAAATATCTAGTTTTTTCTCTTAGATTATGAATATGGTCATAAATGAAACCAAAAGTGGGAAAACTAAAAACATAATTTGGAATATTTTGCAGAATTTGTTATGCCATCGAGTGTTTTTTATATACATTTTAAAGCAATTTTTTTTTTTTTAAATCCCATTTTTTCTTTTGTGTTTCGCAAGACTTTGCAAATAGCTTTTTAAGACATTCGTGCAAAACTAACTTCTAAAATAAAAAGTGGGCATATATCATATACGACTTTTTTTTGGAATGTTATAAATGACTTAAAATATCAAGTAGACCAAAAAGTTTTAAATTATGACGTCGGCGTGTTGTGTTTGTACAATTTATTAATAAAACAAAAAGGAGTGAGGTAAAGAATTGGCGCCTGAGTTAAATATGTAGGTCACAGATTGTGTATGTAAAAAACAGTTTTTTTTTGCAAATGACTTTTTCCTAATTCTATAAAATTTAAATGAAAACGATCAAATTATCTATATATGGGAGTTTCCATAAGAAAGTCAACCATGACCTAAAAACCCTTGAAACTTTTCAAATATGGTATAAGGACCCCTTTCACACTCGATATATAATTTAAACGATAAAGATATTAAACCAAATAAAACTGTTAAGCGTTTAAGAATTAAATGCAACAGTTCTACTTGTAATAATATCAAAGTTTAAACAAAAACATCAACAATAAACAGTGAGCTTATCTCTTCTTACATTCTCCACTACAATTGGTTGAAATTCTTCGAACATTAATTGTAGTTGTTAGTAGGTCAAAGGCTCAGCTAGTCTTTACTTTCTGTTCTGTTACCAATCAGCTGATTTGTTTTTGTTATTAAAAAACCTGTGAAATTGATTAGTTTTTCTGTTCTGTTGCAGTTCTGTTTGTTAAAATCAAAAACTTGTTAAGTTATTGTAAGTGACAGCAAAATAAATAATAAGAAATAAAGGGTGGTTAAATTTCAAGGGTTGTATGTTGATTTTGAATAAAACACAAACTATTTAGGAAATTATTGTAATTTTATTTTATTATGATATATTGGTATTACTCAATTATGTATGGAACAAAATATCGGCCAAATGGGCGCCGCGACCACGGCGGCACACCTCCATCCGATGGTCCAAATTTTCGATGACCCTGAGGCATAATGGAGGTTCTATGCCGTTAATGTGCCGAATTATCTCATCCTTTAGCTTTTGAATTATAGCTGGCTTATCGACGTACACCTTTTCTTTCAAATAACCCCAAAGAAAAAAGTCCAACGGTGTCAAATCACATGATCTTGGCGGCCAATTGACATCGCCATTACGTGAGATAACACGGCCATTGAATTTGTTGCGCAAAAGAGCCATTGTTTCGTTAGCTGTGTGGCAAGTGGCACCGTCCTGCTGAAACCACATATCGTCCACATCCATATCTTCCAATTCGGGCCATAAAAAGTTCGTTATCATCTCACGATAGCGAACACCATTCACAGTAACTGCCTGACCGGCCTCATTTTGGAAAAAATACGGCCCGATGATGCCGCCAGCCCATAAACCGCACCAAACAGTCACTCTTTGTGGGTGCATTGGTTTTTCGACAATCACTCTTGGATTCTCATTCGCCCAAATGCGGCAATTTTGCTTATTGACGAATCCACTGAGGTGAAAATGTGCCTTATCACTGAATCACGAAGTGCACGATATGCATTTTGATTTGAACGCCCATTTTCATAATAAGTCTGGATAACTTTAACACGTTGCTGGATTGTGTATCTCTCCATGGTTCAAATTGAGTAAGTCTGAAATAGAGAAATGTCAAATAAAATTCGGAAAAAAACTTGGCGTTTAGGTGTGGTTCACATTCAACATCGGCCCTTACAATTTACCTTACCTTTATATATTTATATTGAAATAAACTATTTTTTGCTTTTAAGAATTCATAAAATTTAATTTCTTCAAATATATTTGCATAAAAGTGATTGAAATAAAACAATGGACGGTGCAAAACTAATAAATTTGTCATAAATGGCTGATAAGCTGCTACAGAAAAAGTAACTATTACAATTTCGAAACAGAACGGCACGGAACAGAACAGAAACAGAAAGTAAAGACTAAAGGCCCAACCAGAATGTGCATAAACAAACTTAAGCTACTGTCAAAAATAAACAAAAAAACCTCTCAAATACATTAAAAAAAACAAAAACAAAATAAAAAACTTTTGATTCCGTACGGAATGTGCGATTAGTTTCGCACTTTGCTTAAGAAAATTACAGTTTCATTAAATTTAACAAAAAGTTCCCTTAAGTTCAACATGGTTTTACACATATGATTTACATGTATTCGCTCGGTTGCTTAAGCCACGTTATTCACATTCTGGTTAGGCCTTAATTCTGCCTTAAAAAAAAACAAAATAAAAACAAAAACAACCTGCTTTAAATAATAAAGGGTTGCCAGTTTTAGCTTTTTTAAGCCGTGCACTTGCCTGTTTGTTATCAAAGTAATTTTTGGGAATAGTAAAAAACTTTCTTCAAAGCTAATGTTGTTGACTAGAAGAGCTAAAATATTGTCATATATCATATTTTTGTAAAATGTTGTTTTTAAGAGATAGTCATATGCAAACAAATTACATTTGAATAAATGGCTTGGAGGCCCCTCCTAAAACACAACTTATCGCAACGAAATTTTTTTGTATTTTTTTTTTTGCACAAAACTGAACCGATTTTGGGGGTGGGGAGAATATAATAAATCAAAAAAAAAAGAAAATAACGGCAACCCTAATGTACATAGAATTAAACAATTTAAATGGGTGTACTTTTGTTTTTAAAAATACATTCTAAACGTTATAAATAGGGATGCGATTTTCAATAGTCAAAGACCGATGTCGACCAATTATTTTTCGGAATCAATAAATTTGCGTTGAAATTACATCGATTTGGTTTTGCATATTGTCGAATATTTTGTTGAAAATGGGTATTTTTCCATATTTTGAAATTTTTGAGTGATTTTTTTTTAATTTGCATATTTTAAAAAAAAGTTTTTGAACAAAATCTTTAATTATGTTATAAAAAAATCACTTTCCAAAAAATCTTAGAATCAATTAATAAATTCTTTACGAGCTTTGATTTAAATACAACATTTCGACAAAAAAAATCTTCTATTTCAAGCCGATGCAGAAACTTACAAAAAGATTATGTAAAACATAATCCGTTTGATGAAATTAATTTTGTTGGCACTTGAAATTTTTGAATCAGGGGAGATGCTTACCTTGGAGTTAACGTTAAATAAACAATTTCTCTATTTGCAATTATGTAATGTTGAAAGCTTACAATAAAGTTCTCGATAATTGTGTGGCATTGTTGAATTATGCATTCAAATAACAAAATGATTCGATTTCGGAAATTCTGTTATAAATAATTTAAAATTAATAACTCCATATATTATTTTAAACAGAAATACTTCTTTACTTCCTTTGATAAGTTTTCCTTTTTTTTTTTTTTTATTGAATCTTTCTTGTCGAAAATTACAATATGTATTCAAAGCTTAATCCCAATTCGTATTTGTATTTGTTAGCCGTTACCAATGTAACCGCTAATTAATTGCATTCAAGTGTCAAAAAAGCCTGCTAGGCTCAAAGTGTCGGATCTTTTCAGCCTCCGGTGACCTTCGAACTTTATTACATACCGAGCGAGGTAGTTGGGATGGACCATTAGTTTACCTATGTATTTGACTGAATACTTTTTTATTTCTTCCTGGATGGAAGCGATGTTAAGGTCTCTGTGGATATTGTCATTACGTATATACCATGGGGCGCAGTCAATTTGCCGTAATATCCTAGACTGTCTTCTTTGTAGCTTCTTGATGTTTGATGCGCATGCAGTACCCCATAATTGGATGCCATATGTCCATATTGGTTTTATGAGAGACTTGCATAAGAGAACTTTGTTGTCTAAGGATAAGTTTGAGTTTCGACCGATAAGCCAATGCAGTTGAGCTGCTTTAAGTTTCATAGCCGTTATTTTCGCTTCAATATGACGAGACCAGGTCAGGCGTCTATCTATATGAATTCCCAAGTATTTAACATGGCTTTCTACCGGAACAGTGATGTTATTTATTTTAACAGGAGGGCACGTTTGTCTTCTGAGCGTGAAAGTTAAGTGAGCACATTTAGCCGGGTTAACCTTTATGCCCACTTTTCTAGTTCATGGATGTGGGACTGTAAATGCTGCGATGCAACTTTTGGGTCTTGATTAACACTAATAAATGCTGTGTCGTCTGCAAACGTAAAAGTAAGTTTGCCTAATTTTTTTTTCTAAAAAGAGATTTTAGTCAATAGAAAAGGATATGTATGTAAGAGAGTAAAGATTTAAAAATTTTGACGAAAGAGCTTTTGATATCATTATCCTTTTGAAAAAAATCAAATCAATGAAGTTGTTAAATAATAATAATAATGCAATACCTAACTAATGTAATATTATTAATGACTAAAGGATCAACCAATTTCGTCAGCTAACGTTGAATGAATTTTCAATTTAATTAAAACTAAATTCAAAAATATTTTGGAAACAAAAACAATTGCAAAGGATTATTTAAAAATGTTTTCTTCAGTGCAAATTTTACAAAAAGTTTATTAAGCAAACACCGAGCAGATAGCTTGTACGAATAGGATTAGTCTAGAACTATGTTGATTAAACATAATTACACGTTTTATCTATACACCAATACCCCGGTTTGCGTCGTTTCGAAGTTGCGTCTTTTTAAAATTTCTGTTTTGTTTCACTTTATGTTGCATGGCTTTGCGTTGTTAATATAAAAATGTTTGTGCAAAGTCGATGGGGATTTAACGTTTAAGTCTAATATGTATATATGTGAAGGTTGCAAGTTGAAGATCGTTAGTAGTTTCAAATTACATTTGCTGAAGTGAATTTAAACTCAAATATTTGCAACAATGAGCCAAACAGAAAGCAAATAAGCTAAGAACAAAAAATAAACATTTTGAAACGTTTTGAAATGGAGCCACTTCTTATCATTTGGATTGAAGAAACCTTTAACTTTATTTGAAGATCAAAGAGAAAATTATCCGTTATCTAGTCAAACTTATAAATTATACTTGCTTGCAATTCAAAGTTTATTTTTAATTGTTTTGTTTGAATAATGTGAAATGCTTTTTTTGTACAATACAAAAGCTTACGAATCCAAGAGAAAATCAAAAATACAATGAATACGAAAGAAGACAAGGACAATACAAAACTGCAATACTCCGCTGCAATAGTTAATGATTATAATTAGTTATAGTTCTGTGATATTTACATTAAGTTTGACTTTTATTCGGTGTTTGTGTTGTATTTTACTTATGTATTAATTATTTATTTATTTCTGTGTCGTGTAGTCCAGTTTTTAATATAAAATAGTTAAAAAGTGCAATACAAATGTAAACCCTAATTTGTAAGTTAAGATGTGATATTATTAAAGTTCAAAAATTTATTATAATTATTATCTAATTGTCTAGATTTTTATGGAATAAAAATAACCCCTGATGAAGTTCGAAAAAAGCGAACGAAACGTTGGGAAAAGAAAATAAATTAACCATAAATGTTTTTTAATTACATTTGGTAAAAAAACGATTGATCATATTAGCCCGTGAGGAAAACAAAAAACCTCAATAATAATATTAAATATAACATTGATCATAAAACAAAAATATAAATATAAACTATCGGAGGGCCCGCCGAAGTGAGGAAGACAGTGAAGAAAAGGGAGAGTAAGAATCTAGCAAAAACAAGAACATCGACATGGAAAAAAATTTTTTTGAAAACATAAGGGTAAAATACAGCATCTATACATGCAGCTTATTGAAAAAATACAGTAGGGAGGTGGAGAGATTGGCAAAGCTAAAGGAGAGAGCCACATATCTACAAAAATGCAGACAATTTAGTATCACTCCTACACACATAAAAAGTAGTACAAGAACAATTTCACAATTATTCAAAACAAAAACAGCACAAACAAAAGCAGAAATTATAGAAACAAACCTACATTCAAAACTACTAAATTTGGAAATAAAAGAAACACATACTAATATTACATACACGAAAACCAACATTAATAACATTCAAAAGGAACTTAAAAATACACTTGACGAAACGGAACTAACAAAATTTATGAAGGAACAGTGGGGTAAATTTTACAATATTAGGACAAAGGTCAAAAAGACACACTTACTTAAGATGAATAAATTGAAACTTATAAAATTTAAGGAACTAAACATTACATACAACGAAAACTGGTTTGTAAACTACACCAATGTTAAATTCGAGCAGGAACATAAGTGGATATTATCGCTAGGGAATAAATTTGCGATACCAGTAGAAAGAAGGAATTTCAAACCAATTCCTCTAATAGCTGACATTGAACAATGGGTTCAAAATATAACGGACAACACCGAGAAAGACATAACAAGATCGAAGATTGCAAATAGGATAGCTAATTTTAAGAGGAATTTAAAAAACACGGAAAAGGAAAAATTTATTTTAAGCATATATGAGGACACAAAGAAATTTATACGAAAACAAAAAGATAATATAATTATAACAAATGCAGACAAAGGAAACAAGACAGTGGTAATATATAAAAAGGATTATATGGAAAAAATGTATAATTTACTTGAGGACAAAAATACGTACAAAAAAATCGAAACAGACCCAACAGAAACCTTACAGAGGAGAAACAATAATCTAGTAATACAACTTTTTAAGGAAGGTTTATTAACAAAATTTGAAAAATTTAAATTGACAACACACGCTGCAGCGGCACCTGAACTATATGGTTTACCTAAAATCCATAAGGAAAATGTACCACTGAGGCCAATATCCTCATCAATGGGAGTGCCTTGCTACAATTTAGCAAAATATGTAGGAAATATAATAAAGAACACCATTTCAAAAACTTACAACATACAAAACTCATTGGAACTTAAACAAAAACTTAAAGAAATAACATTGGAAAATGACGATGTCATGGTTTCCTTCGACGTGGTATCATTATTCACCAACATTCCGGTTCACCTGGCAATAAAAAACATATTGGGAAAATGGGAAATCCTAAAGGGACATACTACAATACCGAAAAGAAAATTCTTAACGATTCTACAATTCTGTTTAACTGACAACAATTATCTCACATTTGACAACAAATTTTAACATCAATTATATGGTATGCCAATGGGAAACCCTCTATCGCCAACAATTGCTGATATAGTACTGGACGCATTACTCGACGATGCAATAGTCGAACTCAGATCGAAGAATATAGAAATCAAGTTTATAACAAAATATGTAGATGACCTTTTTGCAATCAAAAGAAAATCTGACGAGGAAATAATTCTAAAAACGCTTAATTCTTACCACAATAAGATCCGTTTTACTATCGAACGTGAAAAGAACATGACAATACCATATTTGGACATCAACATTATCCGAGAAAACGGTAGAATAACAACTGACTGGTACACAAAACCAACGTCATCAGGAAGAATGATCAATTTCAATTCCACACAACCATT
The DNA here is from genome assembly GCA_930367215.1 of Pollenia angustigena. Classification (NCBI taxonomy): domain Eukaryota; kingdom Metazoa; phylum Arthropoda; class Insecta; order Diptera; family Polleniidae; genus Pollenia; species Pollenia angustigena. Next base: position 215,156,292 of record OV884058.1, on the reverse strand, counting down.
GAAAATGAAAACGAACACAGCGACAAATCTAATAAAGAAAGTACTGCATATCAGCGACGAAAAATTTAAAAAGAAAAATATATGCAAAATAAAAAATATCTTGACTATGAACAATTATCCAACACACTTAACAAATTCATTAATAAATAAAATTCTAAAAAGCAAAAATCTTGAGAAAAGGAAAGAATCGGAAACAGAAAAATATTTTTACAGTGTACCATACATCCCAAAACTAACGGAGACAAGAACATTAAAGAACTTGATCACGGAAAAAACAACAACAATTGCACATAAATCAAACAAGACACTAAGGCATTTGTTTACATATAAAAAAACCAAACTGGACATATGTAAAATAGATAATGTGGTTTATGAAATAAAATGTGAGAGAACAAACGTTACACTCTTGAAAGCTTACGAATCCAAGAGAAAATCAAAAATACAATGAATACGAAAGAAGACAAGGACAATACAAAACTGCAATACTCCGCTGCAATAGTTAATGATTATAATTAGTTTTAGTTCTGTGATATTTACATTAAGTTTGACTTTTATTCGGTGTTTGTGTTGTATTTTACTTATTAATTATTTATTTATTTCTGTGTCGTGTAGTCCAGTTTTTAATATAAAATAGTTAAAAAGTGCAATACAAATGTAAACCCTAATTTGTAAGTTAAGATGTGATATTATTAAAGTTCAAAAATTTATTATAATTATTATCTAATTGCCTAGATTTTTATGGAATAAAAATAACCCCTGATGAAGTTCGAAAAAAGCGAACGAAACGTTGGGAAAAGAAAATAAATTAACCATAAATGTTTTTTAATTACATTTGGTAAAAAAACGATTGATCATATTAGCCCGTGAGGAAAACAAAAAACCTTAATAATAATATTAAATATAACATTGATCATAAAACAAAAATACAAAATTTTAGTTTTAAACAAAAAAATTAAATTGCCTCTGATTTGTAACATTTAAATGTTTGACAAATTTTTACGATTTTGTTTTGTTTGTTTCTGACGATTTTAACGAATGTTGTTAAAATTTTTGACGATTTTTTAAAAATCGACGACTGAATTGAAGAGCATAAAAATATGTGTTAGTGGTGGCATGAATCATGGTACAAGTACACAAGGTAGACTCGTTGCCCCATATGTTTGTCAGCTGTTTACCCCAGTTAAACCCCAAATGTCAAAAAGATATTATGTTTGTTTGCATATAAACATTTTTATATTAAAAAACAGTTTTTCATATAAAAATTTGGTTAATGTAATTAAAATAAAAAAAACTTTATAACAAAAGTGTCTGTGCAAAAAAAAAATACTTTAAGGGAGCAGGACCGAAACGAAAGAATCATAGACAAAGGCCAGAGAAACGATATCTAGTGAGAGAAGCAAAAGTTTTTGTTGAAAGCCATGAAGAACGACGATGATGATGAAGACAAAGAGGTTGTTAAAGAGTTGTCACCATTTGAAGAGCAAGTCAAGCTTTTTGAATCAGAATTAGGAGAATTAGCAGTTTACAAAAAAGTTGGTCAAATTTAGAAGGATTCCAAAGAAAATATAAATTGGATCCACATGAAAGTCGTTGCTCATTAGCTTTTTTACGATCTTTCAATAATTTTCAATTGTAATGTCGCCAAAAGTTCTACCTTTATCCAAACAGCCAATAAGGAAACCAGCACGATTGCCATCGGGCAATAGGTGATCATGGGCCTGCGAGGCATACCTATGTATATCATAGATTCTAATTGCAAATCACTCAATTGCCCACTATGTATTGTATCGATAGGAATGGATTATCTATAATATACATCAAATTATATGTATTAATTTTTCTGTTTTTTACGACAAACGAAAAAAAAAATAACCAATTAAAGAAAACTTTCAAAAGTTTTATTATTTTCCTTCACTTTTTTTATTTTGTTTTTTTTTTAATTTGTATTTTTATTTTGTGTTTCTGAAGCCGCAGTGTTGCTCTTTTTTTGAAGTCTCGGGTAAAAAAAACAAAAACAAATTGCCTGTTGTTTTTGTCTTGTTGTACTTGTTGTAGCAACGAGTCTACCTTGTGTAGTTGTACCATGGCATGAATACACAATTGTGCAAAGGGTGTGTGTGAAACGGAAGCAAAGTTCTATGGTGAAATGAAATTTGTTTGTGGTAGAAAATTTTCATATTTGTGCTATGTGAAATTGTAACATTTTTGACAACGTAAAATTTTGACATAAAGAAAAAAACAATTACTAATAGTTTTGTGAAAATGAATACATTAAACAAACGTTTACCAATAATCATTTCAATAATGTTGGAAATGAGATCGTCCCAACTATTTGATGAATTCGTTCTGATATTTTAACAATTTTTACAAAAAGTTTGGGCAAAAAAGCTTATACATATTTAAATATTTAAATCATGTATACTTCTTTTTAATTTTTTTGCCACTGGTCCTGCTTCCATATTATTTTTTATTTTGTTTAAACAAATTTGATGAAAAAAAATAATTTTGTGGTTGTCAAAAATGTCTACACTAATGTCAAAATTTATACTAGCTAGTGAAATTTTATTCACCTCAATAGTGTCAAAATTTTACTTCCATGAGTACTTTGCTACCGTTTCACACACACCCAAAGAAATGGAATTCCCTGTTATAGACACAATTGTTGTGTGTTGTGTTTTCTTTCACATCAAATTATACATTGCGTTGATTTGTTTTTTTAAATCAAACTACTGCTTAACACGGATTTGTTTGAAACCAACTACTGTTTAACATTGATTTGGTTTTTCATTATGTATCATACGAACTGATTTAAAAAAAGAAATACAGTTTTTGAAACAACAATAACTTGGTGTGGAGAACTGTGAAAAAGAAACAAATGCATTTGTGCAGGGCTTTACCATTTAGAGCCTGTCGTTCATTTATAGACGATATTGAGTGAAATTTGTTGTGATTTTTAAATAAAGAACTCTTTACTGAACATTTTTGCAAAAGCATTCATTGGTCTAGGACAATGGTTTTCAACCGGTGGGTCGCGACCCCCTGGTGGGTCACGGCCATATTTCTCGGAGGTCGCGAGCTGATCTAAATAAAATACATCGATTTTTTTTTAATTTAATTTTTTTAATTCAAAAACATAAAAAAAAATTAATTCAAAAACATAAAAGTACTGATCAAGGCCCATTGAAAAGGTCTACGCAAGAAGCCTGATGATCATTGTTTTCGTTCTTTGGAGCTTTCAAAAGTTGTTTACATACACGTTTTTCCCTTTTGCTTTGTTTATGTGGTAGTAAGTTTTTGACAGCTTAAAAGAAAAAGTTTTTTGTTTTTGTACAAGTAAGCAGACCTGATAGATGGGCCTTGGTACTGATATTAATGCGAACGATGGGCTTGCTTATTTTTTAATTAAATGCGAAAACGTGGCTGCAATTGTGACACATAAACAATCGGATCATTTGCTAAATTTAATTTATTTCCTTTTTTTTAATGTTCACCATTTGTTAAAATAGTCATTTCGCACAGATAATATGTTGAAAATTTAGTTAATATTTTAAGTGCTTTTTTAGCTAGCTCAGGGTATTTTGTCTTACGCTTTAGCCAAAATGAAGAATTATTTTGAGATAAATATTCCATGTTGAGCATACTGTCCGCTGCCAGCTCACATAAATTTTCTTTCAAATTATTGGCAAGATCAGCGAACTCAACGCAGTTAGTTATGAATGGATTTAATACCCAACAATCACCATTATCTTCTGGCAGCTCTTTTGGAAAATAGCGGTATAGGTAGTTCCTTTTTTTAATTTTGCAACGCTTCTATCATGGTAGGAATAAAATCGCTCACCAATTCATCGGAGGAAATTTCTGTTGCAACACTTTCAAAGCTGGTGAAAAAATCAAATTGTAGTTGTTGCAAAGATGTTGACCACATTAAAATTTTTTATTTATATGCGAATTTCAAAAGCCACTTAGGATTATTAAACAAATTTTCATATACATATGTATGTAAGTAGGTCCCTAAATTACCTTAATTAATAGCAAACAAGCAGTGTCATGTTTTTGCTTTGTTTTCATTGAATTTTCTTTTTTTTTATAATAATATTTTTAACCTTTAAGAGCAAAAACGTTAAGGGGTCGCCAGATTTTATGAAAATCATTTTGGGGCCACGGCTTCAAAAAGGTTGAAAACCACTGGTCTAGGATGATTTTTTGAGGTTTTATAAAGTAAAAAATGTATAAAATGTATATAACAAAAAAAATTGCTTGGTCTCCTGGGAAGGTTTTCGTCCAAACCGCGTGGCACTCAATGTGTTAAGTTAAATCTTTAATTCGTGGATAAGCGTGTTTTACAAGAGAGCGATTAATTTCCTGTGAAAAATAAAAATAACTTGTGAGTACATAATTACAATGATTAAGAATACGAATAAAAAAAATAATAAATAATAAAATGAAATAAAATAAAACACTATGCCTGAATAAAACGTGCGTGTAAATCGGCTATTGCTTAAAATTAAAAAACACTTAAATAAAGACAAATAAAAGTCGCTGTTGTATTATTTTGGTGATTTATTTCATATTTTCAATTAAAAAGTAAAATAAATTTGATTTACTGTTGTAATTAAACTTTTATCATTGAAAAAAGTTTATGAAGCTGATGCCATTGTTGTTGTTGTTGCTAAATGAACGGTGCCATCTTGAAGTTTGTTTTTTCTGCTAATTTTTTTGCTGCTGTTGTTCATCTAAATATGCCTACTACTAAAAGTCTCAAGTGTGGTGTTTACAATACTGCTGTTGGAAAATCTAAGGGTAATATCATGTGCTGTAAATGCAGCTTATGGCTACATCCTACGTGTCCTAAGATTTCTGAAAAACATCTTTTTAATTAATTAATTGGTGAGAAACCTGAGTCATTCTCATTTACTTGTGTTGCTTCACAGAAAAAATTATTGGCAGTTTTTTTTTCAATTAATAGTGATTTTTGAATTTTAAAATAAATTTGATTACGTTCTTAATTGATTGAATAAAAAAAAAATATTTTTTTTTTCAATTAAAATTGTACTTGATTTTAAGCTTAATTTTAATTATAAGTTTAATTGAATCAATCAACTCGGTTGTTTGAATTGAACATTTTGTTGCTTTCTCCTTGTTGCTTTCCTCCCTCATCAACAGTTTGCGAAAAATGTTACAAGTGCAACCAACATCTTTATAAATTTATTGTCTTTGCCCACCTGACCAAGACTTTCGTTAATGATATTGCCATCGAATATATCTCGAACATTTACTGTGTTAATTGTTTACATGTCGCTCAGTTTGATCCAAAAAAGCTATCGAATTCGAAGGTTCGATAAAGAATTAGAAACGAAGATTTAGCAATATCAATTGCTGTTTGAAAATTCCTTTGCTAATGTTTCGATAGTGGTATCGAAAAATGTTTGCCAAAACATCTTATTCAATATTGTGAAATGTTTACAAAAGATAACTTTGACGATATCGAGAAACCTTATCTGGAGATATTGTTATTAGTCAAATTCGATATCGCTAAATATTCGTCATTACTATCGTTAGTAATACTTCGATATCGAATGATTATTGTTATGTTTCAATTTCATTTTGGTCCAAATCATACTACATACTAAAAAAAAAATAAAATAGAAAAATTTTAATCGGCAAAGAAAATACATAAAGAAAAATTCTGTAAATTTAAATTGTGTATTTTAATATATTTATATGCATGTATAATAAATAATCAGTCTTAGATAAATATAAATGCAAAAAAAAAAGAATTAGTTCAACATGAATAAAGACAGTTTTTAACTCAAATAACTTCTTAAAAAATATGTAATGAAATTATGTTGTTTATTTTGTCGAAGTCATCGTCAAAAAGCGCAAATTTGTTTTTGAACGAATCTAGGTACATAAAAAGAATGAAAGAGTTAACTTATAAAGGTGCAAAAACGTACAAATTTTCTTTTAAAACTTTCTTACTTCGAATAGCTTGTGTCAATCTGCATTCCCTTATACATTTTTTTGTACTTGTTCCCCTCCATGAAAATTGTTCGGCTAAAGTGTCAGCTAATATTTTTTTCCAGCATGCTCGTATAAACTTGTCGAAAGCTTTTTCACGGGACTGGCACAGTTCTTTTATCTGAATGGGAATTGAAAAAATATTTTACATACATATATATCGCACAGTTACTGAAACAACGTCAGAACGCCAACCTTGTGTTAAAATCAATAATACCTTCTTTCACTTCTTTTAACAATTGAACATCTGACTGGTCTGGTTCAGTATTATTTAAAACAACAATTTCAACATTTTCATTACCCCCAACGCCATCAGGAGTATCTCTTGGACGGAGGTTTCTATTTAAAGTGTTAGTTACACTGGGTTATAACATGTCTACTTTCACATACATATATATTTTTTTTCTATCCCCCATTTAACTCACCTTGTTAATTAAATTAAATAACGAATTTTCACTTTATTTTTTTTTATCACTTTTTAAAAATTTTTATTTTCTTCATCCACACTTCCCTTTATAAAGTCTTAATCACAAATTAAATGTTTTTCTGCTATTATGTTTCAACATAAAAAAAACTCCGTAACTTCTTTTCGCGAAAAATTCGATCAAAGTAGTTTTATCGAACCTTTGGCGATAATGTGAAAAATAAATATAGTAAAAAAATAATTTAACGGTAAACAAAATAAATGTTCGAGGATTTGTCTAAAATAAAAAAATATAGAATTCATTTTTGTTTCGAGATTTTATCAAAAAAGAAAAAACCTCGAATGTTTTAGTTAATGAAAAATAACACATTTTCGAATGTTGACTGGCAGTAAAGTTTCGAGAATTGTTCAAATAAAAGAGCATTCGCTATATAAAATATCATCGACTATTTATCGAACATTTTTGTTTCGAAAACTCTTCGCCTTAGTGAGCTTTCAATTTTTTCGAATCTCAGGTCAGGTGGGTGCCCTTACATGTACATACACCAGCGTTCGAAAATAAACAGTACATTATTTAACGTTCGGCTCACACACCCAAGAACGATATCTATTTTTTAAGTGATTGTGTAATAAAACACAACCCTTAATACCGTTCGTAACTATTTTCAAGAAAGAACAGAACATTATATAATGTTCGGTTCTTCATTAAAAAACAGAACAATTGTAGTGATACTGTAGAAAAACATTATATTTTAATGTTCTTTAATGTTTTTTTCGTGTGTGCATTTTGTATTTGTAAAAAATTTTTGTTTTTTTTTTTTACCAGCCAAAAGGGACGAACATTAATGAGCCGAACCGAACACATCGAAGTTTGTGGATTTTCAAAAAAAAACCGAACGGAATTAAATGTTCTCATCTTTTGTTGTGTGTGATAAAAACAGTATTATTTTTGTGTTCGAAAGATGACTAACAGGGAAACGTTATTTTTTTTAATGATTTTCTACACAAACAGTATTAGCGTTTGTGTTTTTCACAAATCTACCGAACCGAACATTAAGAAACGATATTTAGTGTTTATTTTCGAACACTGACATACACACATGTTTTTGTCATCAAAAAGAACAATAAGCGTCGCGTGCAAAAAAAAAAAAACTATCAACAAGTAAAAAATGAACTGAAATTTGTTATGGACGAATTACAATTATGACCACCAACAATGTCAATAATGAGCCTTGTGGCTGACCACAGTGTTGACGGTGGTTATGGTCGCAATCGAAATTTGGTGCTTATTTTCTTTGTTTGTTAATTCTTGAATTATTTTTGGCGTCATTTCACGTTGTGCGTTTAAAGTGAATGGGTGAAAAAAAGTACAGCCAAATTACACAACAAAAACAGTTTTTGTTTTCAATCTTGAATACCCTGAAGAATCAGAGTTATTCTACAATTTTATACAAAGTTGTATGTATGAAATTCCTCTGTCAAAAAATCTTCCAAAATTTGTACAATTAAACAAATAAAACAAGTTATTTTTAAACCATATTTAAATAAAACATATATTTTATATATTATTATTTTGCTTCATTTAACCATCAACTGAATTGATTTAACAAACTTATTCAATTAACAATTTGCGTAATTGAATTTTGAGTGTACTTCAAATACACTGTTTAATTTATTCAATTAAAAATTTAATCGATTTAATGCAAAAATTCAATCACTGTTTTAATCAATACAATTATTAAAATAATTAATTTTCTGTATTGCAATCACTTACGTTAGTAATTCATTTAATTAAAATTTTGATTTTTTTTAATTAATTTGTTAATTCATTCAATTAAAATATTGTTTAATATTAATAAGTTTTTCAATTATTTTTGTAATTAAAATGTAAAAACTTTTTAATTGGAAAAAAATCCTTGTTTTGCAATTTTTGCAGATTTGAGTAATTGGTATAATCATTTCGGTGTTAGGTGAAAAATTAAACAATTTTTTGTTTGTTTCAATTATTTTGGTGATCAAAACCGTTTTTTACTTTTTTCTGTGTTGCTTTGGTACGCATTCCAATAATGGCGGTTCACTGGAAAATGAAGTTCGTACTTTGAACAAGAATTTTAAGGTGGCATGTCATAACGTCCAGTGTCATAGTGTCCATGGACGTTATGACACTTTTGAAAGTGTCATAGTGTCCATGGACATTACGACACTTCAAAAGTGTCATAACATCCATCAATGAAATGTCATAGCGTCCGCGGACGTTATGACACTTTGCAAAGTGTCATAATGTCCACAACTTAACTTATAATGAAAAATATTAAAATGTGTAAAATTTGTTTTGAAATATCAAAATAAGTAAGTACTGTTATATTGAAATTATATTATTAACTTTGTTATACTTGTATGTATTTTAATCTAGTTTGTTTTGTAATTAATTTAGAAAATTACCTTTTGAAATTATGTCAGTTGAAGAAAATTATTTGTTGAACGAAGCAGAATAAAATATTTAAATTTTTCATTTTTTATATAATTGGAGTTTTTTATTTAATTCGGAATTCCTACAATTGATTAATTGAATAATAGGTTATGGGCCTCCCTTCCTTGCTGAAGAAGCAAAGAAAAAACATAGAATGGTTCAAGAACAAGAAGGAAATTTGACAGCTTTTGCTTCTAAAAAGAAAAAAGCAAGATTCAATGGAAAGTGCCATAATTGCGGTCGCTATGGTCATATGAAGAAGGATTGTAGAAAGCAAACCGGGTTCGTAGCTAAAAAAGAAGGTATAAGTTTTGTGGCTAATAGTAAAAGTAACATAGAGAATGAACATCAAAGGAATGAAGTATTTTTTACTCTTGACTCTGGAGCATCAGACCACTTTGTAAAAGATAAGTACATGTTTTATTCTTTAAAAGAATTAAGTGAGGCGCGTACTATTAAAATTGCTAATGGAGAAATTGTTGTCGCAAAACATATTGGAGAGGTGCATGTATTAAGCAATAAAGGTTTTGAATTAAAACTGAAAGACGTTCTCTATAGTCCAGATTTTCACGACAATCTTATGTCTGTTAACAAGATAGTAAATGCACACATAAAAGTTAACTTCAATGAAAATAATGCAGAGTTAGTTAAAAATCGTATAAAAATTGCAACGGCAAAACGAGTAGGCAACTTATTTGAAATCAAAGTCAGAATTCAACGGTCCATGTGTAATTTAACAAAATCTGAATGTGGAGAACTATGGCATAAGCGGTTAGGTCATATTGGAAATCAGTCTCTGAATAAATTAGTTAAAAACGATATGGTTATTGGGATACCTCCTGTTGATCTTAAAGAGTTTTGTGAAGTTTGCATCCAGAGCAAGCAACCAAGAAATCCTTTTTCTGGTACCAGAACTAGAGCGAAAAGGGTTATTGAACATATTCATTCGGATGTTTGCGGTCCAATTTCTCCAATGGCATATGATGGTTTTAATTATATTGTATCTTTTATAGATGACTACACTCATTTCGCCTGTGTATACTTGTTAAAAACAAAATCGCAATTACTTGAAAAATTTAAGGAGTATGAAGCTCAAGTTTCAGCAAAGTTTGGAGCTAAAATATCAGTTTTAACTACTGATAACGGTGGTGAATATAGTTCAAATGCTATGGTCGATTTTTGTAAAAGTAAGGGCATACAAAAAATGGAAACGATACCATATACACCTCAACAAAATAGTGTATCTGAAAGGTTCAATAGAACGCTTATTGAAAAAGTGCGTGCTATAATGATTGAGGCTGATGTACCAAAGTATTTATGGGGAGAAGCTGTTTATGCAGCTACATATATCATAAACCGTAGTCCAACAAAATCTCTAGCAAGTAATAATACTCCAGCAGAATTGTGGTGCCGTGTTAAACCGGATCTTAGAAAATTAAGGATATTTGGATGTCTTGCATAGGCATGAGAACCACAACATAGACGAAAAAAACTTGAAGCCAAAAGTAAACCATATGTAATGGTTGGGTATAGTCACAACGGGTATAGATTATGGGACAAAGATAAACGCAAAGTGATTTTAGCACGAGACTGCAAATTTAATGAGTTTGAATATCCATTTAAAAAAGTTGATGAAAAAGAAAAGCCTGTCTTAATCATACAAAGAAACGATCAAGAGAGGGAAGAAGAACATAATGACGTTTCTCTCATAGATAACGTTGGAACTTTTACTCCAGTTGTTGAGGCAAATGTAGAGTCATTGGTAGAAATGGAAAATAATGCAACAAATGAAGTGCCTATTACAACACAAAATGATGAAGCAAGAGAAGAAGTTGTCAAACAAGGCCTCAGAAGAAGTGAACGTATTAAACAAAAGAATTCAAATTTTAACGATTTCTATCAAACTTTATTTGAAGCTATTAGTACTATTCCTGTGCCAAATACTTATTCTGAAGTAAATTCAAATCCTGAGCGGGAAAAATGGATATCAGCTATAAATCAAGAATTAGAATCGATGAACAAAAATAATGTGTGGTCAATTGTGCCAAGGCCCCCGGAGAAGAAATTAATAAAAACAAAATGGGTGTTTGCAGTTAAAACGGATGAGCATGGAAATCCTGTTCGATATAGAGCAAGACTTGTTGCAAAAGGGTTCCTTCAAAAATTTGGAACTGATTATCAAGAAACGTATTCACCAGTAGCAAAATTAACAACACTGAGAACAGTTTTGGCAGTTGGTGTGGAAAAAGGTTTTAACTTTTACCAGATGGATGTCAAGTCAGCTTTTCTTCATGGCGAATTAGAAGAAGATATATATTTAGAGATTCCTGAAGGTTTAAAAACGAAACCTGGTATGGTCATAAAACTCCTGAAGTCGTTATATGGTTTAAAGCAGAGTCCGAGATGCTGGAATAAGAAATTTAATTCAATTTTGATAAACTTAGGCTTCAAAAGATCTCAGCATGACTACTGTCTCTACATTCGAAATAGCCATAAAGGTGTGATATTTTTATTGTTATACGTAGACGATATTTTAATTGCTGGGGATAACGAGAAGGAAATTACATTTGTAAAACAAAAGTTAGTATCGACGTTTGAGATGTCCGATTGTGGATTGTTAAGTTACTACCTTGGGATTAGAATAGAATACGACCGGAAAAATGGGAAAATGTTATTAAGTCAATCAGCATCTATTGAAAAAATACTTAGCAAATTTGGAATGATCGACTGTAACACAATAGAAACCCCAATGGAAAAAGGATTACAACTTCCACGTAGTTCGCATAATTGTTCTGATCTACCCTATAGAGAATTGTTGGGAAGCCTCATGTATTTGATGTTATGCGTACGTCCAGATATTTGTTTTGCTGTTGGATACATGGGAAGATATCAAGAAAATTTTAGCGAAGTTCATTTTACCGCATTAAAAAGAATTTTAAGATACCTAAAGGCAACACAAAATTTGAAACTGAAATTTGAGAAGAATAATTCGAAAAATATTTTGTGTGGATATGTTGACGCTGATTGGGCTTCTGATGTAGAAGACAGAAAATCGACCAGTGGTTATATCTTTTATGTTTATGGTTTCCCTATTGCATGGTGTAGCAAAAAACAAACCACTGTAGCCACATCTTCAAGTGAAGCCGAATATGTCGCCCTAAGTCTTGCAACTTCAGAAGGTATATGGCTTAAAGGTTTATTAGAAGACATGGGTATTTTAAAGAAGGATTATTCCATCATCTTGTACGAAGACAACGTTGGATGTATTGCTATGTCAAAGAATGAAGAATCAAAGAGAACCAAGCATATAGACATAAAGCATCATTTCTTGAGGGATCATGTAATTAAAGGAAACTTAAAAATAGAACAAGTATCAACAAAGAACCAAGTGGCTGACATCTTTACCAAAGCCTTGGATAAAAAGAGGTTTATATCAATTAGAGAATTATTAAAATTGTATAATTGAGAGAGGGTGTTATATTGAAATTATATTATTAAAATTAGTTTCTTTAAATATAGTTTTGTTGGTTGGGACCATAATGAAACATGTTTTTCTCTGCGTGTATGCAGATCATTTTTTTGTATTTAACTTCTTTATTAATTATGGACCTAATGACACTTTAGAAAGTGTCATAATGTCCATTTGCAAAGTGTCATAGTGTCCATGGACGTTATGACACTTTTGAAAGTGTCACAATGTCCATGGACACTATGACACTTTTTGGAGTGTCATAACGTCCATGGACACTATGACACTGGACGTTATGACATGCCACCGAATTTTAATGATTTTGTCAAATCTAATTATGCAGACCGTGAATCTTTTAAGTTATCTATGACTCAAATTCTTATGGACTTTAAGAGTGAAGTGTCAACCTGTATAAGGGAATTGAAGGAAGACATTATTTCATGTAATAAATTGATTGACTCTGTTGATAAAGCTACTACAGCGAAGATGTCTGCCCTTGAATTGGAGAATGATAATTTGCACCGCAGACTTAATCGTGCAGACATTATTTTAAGTGGTTTACCGTCCGGTTTGGAAAATCTTATGTCTGTCATTGTCTCCTTATGTTCCTTTTATGGACGTAACATTAATAGTCAGGATATTAACCAGATTTGTTACATAAATAATAAGAGACGTATTCTGGTCAAATTTAAAAGTGTGGAGTTGCGGGATTATATAATGAAAGAATACTTCAAGGCTAGATCCCTAAAGCTTTGTGATGTTGTTGGTGGTGAAATTTCTAGCCGGGTTTTTCTTAACGATCACTTTTCTCCTGTTGCTTCCAATCTGCATTATAAAACTTAAGAGACAAAAGAAGATTTATAAATTAAGAATACTCAACATGGACAAAGTCACAGCTAAACTAACATTTATTAATGGCAAGGATGTTGTATATGACGTTGGTGAATGTGCTTCACTTTTAGATGACGGTATTTCTGATTTTGTATAGATTTGTGCCTTAATTATATCCCCAATAAAAAATGGAGCTTCCAACGAAGCAGGTTTGTAAGGGAGAAACATAAGGGTTTCGCTTACCATTGCGCTTACGGAAGACATGAATTTTATATGGCGAGTTCCCACTTTGAAGCAATACATTTTTGGCACATAAAGCGCATTATTTAGCGCACATAAACATTGTTGGATGTAACGATCATATTAACACACTGAATGTTTTGATACAGCTATTTTTTATTATTCTCCCTTACAAACCTGCTTCGTAGTAAGGGAATGCCGTAGCACTTGAAATGTTATTTTTTTTTTTATAAAAGTTGTTGAAAGTTCTTTCACTTACTTTACTGCATTTCTGTATGTCTTATTGCGTAGCGCATAATTGTGCGCTTATTTTTTTAAATGTACCTTTAGTGCTTCGCAAAATGATAAAATTTTTTATTGGGTCTATAATCTGATTTAATCACATATTTTTTTTTCCACTTTTTATTTTTAATTTGAATTTTTTTTGCTTTAATGTGGCTCTTATAGTTAATTTTCGTAGGGCCATATTCATCAAAAATATTTTAACTTCTACAAAGTTTATTTTTTGAAATCCTTGTAAACTTAAAGTAATTTTATGAATAAGGGAGTATTAAGTTTAATTAAGTTTTTGAATCTTTTTTTAATCTTACCTTATTTTTCTAATGAAATAAATTAATTTTTATATAGGAATTTATTTAACAATTAAATTGAACTGATGTATACTATTTAAGTGTTTAATGATCTCATTTAATTTGCCTTTGATAGCCGGAATATATATTAATAATGGTTATAATTTTAATGCAAAATTTTGAAATATTTTTCATCCTTTGGTTCCCCATTCTATTATTTTTTATTTTTTTTAATGATGTCTGTAAATAATGATAATATTGGTCCTGTTGTGAGTTGTGGAACTTTAATAAAATCATCTTTATCTCATTTCTCTGATCAGTTAAAGGTTGCTCACATTAATTGCCAGAGTATTAGATCTTTAATGGAAATTAGAATTTTTAATGGAAACTTTGATATCATTGCTATTTCTGAAGCATGGCTAAAACCTTATGTAACAAACTTATCACTTGCTATAACTGGTTACTCCTTGGTTAGAAATGACAGGTTGCATGCCCGTGGTGGTGGAGTATGTTTTTATTTAGCTAATACCCTTAAATTTAGGGTTATTTTAAGGGTATCTGAACCGGATACTTGCGAGTCTATATTTAAAGAAGTGATTTATGGTAATACTAGTACGGTTTTTGGTTGTGTTTATTTGCCTAGTGGTATTCTTGCATCTTTTGAAAATTTGCATTTAGATGTGTTGGAGTAGGTCCATGATACGTTTTTCCAATCAAGTCCAATGCCCCTCGATATCACACCATGCTTTAATTTATGCTGTGTTTGATATTAATCCTGAATATATTCCCCAATATTTTGAGTATAGAGACTATAAACGAATTGACTGGGATGGTATGCTGGCTTTTTTGTCTCGGTTTGATACTATGCACTTTTTTGGTTCCGGTGATATTGATTCGCAGTGGCGCATATTGAGGTCGCTTTTTGTATCTCTCTTTAGTTTTGTACCGCTTGTTCGTAAAACGATTTCTAGAAGTTTGGACGGTTGGATGAAATTAGCAACCTCGATGAGGGACTTGGCATATTCTGCATTTCAAGCCTTCAGGTCTGAAGATGACTGGAGAGTATATTGTCGGTATCGTAATCGGGCTAAAAATATCATTCGAAAGGAAAGAAGTAAATTTTTTGCAAAGTTGTTTTCTGGTATAGACTCAAGTGCCATGTGGAGGATTTGGAAAGGTAATGGTTTTACTGGTCATAATAACGAGTGTTTAGGTGAATTTAGTGCTGATGACATTAATTCCCACTTTTTTAATTTTTCTCATGTGGACTCCAGTAGTTTTGATATTGGTACTTTTGATGATATAGGATTATTTTCGTTTAGTTGCATTACTGACGATGAACTTTTATTTGCCGTTCATAGAGTAAAATTTAAATCTGTTGGTACTGATGGTATTCCAATTACCTTTTTAAAGATAATTTACCCTTATATTTCTCACTTGTTGAAACATCATGTTAATTCGATATTAACATCATCTGTTTTTCCAACGGATTGGACGAAGACCCGGGTTGTTCCAATTCCCACAACAAAGATCGTATGAAACTTAGATGACTTACGACCTATATCTATCTTGCCGAATGGACGTTTATCATCACTTATTTCCCTTGATTTAACCAAAGCATTTAACTCTGTTAGTTATAACATTATGATAAGCAAGTTGAAAAATATCTTTAAGTTCTCCTGATCTGCCTGTAAACTAATTTATTCGTATTTGAGTGGCAGACATCAGTTTGTGGACTTTGGCGGTATTCTAGGCCTGCCATACGTCCTGGTTTTCCAGGATTGTCCTGGTTTTTGACTACTTGTCCTGGTGTCCTGGTCCACTATGAAATTGTCCTGGTTTTTTTACAGGTCAAGATAGAAAATTTGCTTTTTGCTGGTTTTAGTTGTTAGCAAAGGTTAAGATTTCTGTTTTAACACTGCTAACATAAGGCAATTGTATAAACAACTTTAATCTAATTCAACTGTTATCTGGTGTTAACGTCGTTTAACTAAAAGCTTTGAATAAAATTAGATGAGAATCAATTCTCTTCCAAATTTTGTTTCAACTAGTTGCTTTAAAAAGTTATACCGTGTTAACAACTTTTATAAGTAATCGAAAACCGATAACAAATTACTTTCTTTAAAATAGCCAATACACGTTTCAATTCAATTGTCAACTGAGTCGGTTATTGTCCAAATCAAAGTGTGTATGGCTTTGTCAATTGATTAGTTTGACAGTTGTCAAGTTGGTTGAAGAAAAATCAAAAGATTTTGATTTTGCAAGTCTGCTCTATGGACTAAAGAAAGAAACTCGTTGAAGACTGAGACACTGGAGAGTGATATTCAATGTAAGTAACTAAATCAAAGGCTAAAATGAAGTTCTAGAAAAAGTGTAATCTTCTGAAAAGTATTATAGTTTAGAACATTTTAAGCTCAACTTTTCATTATTTTTCATCGTTTTTATGTACATAAATGAAGTACAAGTTGATTTTTTTTATATATGAGAAGTGGTGTAACCCCAGACTTATTATGAGAATATGAGGAGTTAACACTACTCTTGCACTATAGTACTTGGTTGCAACGGCCCATCCAAAAACTATGTTTTTAGCGCCATCTGTTTTGGATACAAACAGTTGACTTACTCGACTATCGCACTGTTAAGAACAGTGCAAGGAACATATCTTTCACCAGAACCGTAACCAAGTAACCATTTCAGCAATGATAGCCTCATATATTGTTGGATTTAAAAATAAAAACTGGATGGTTTTTACATATACATACATACATGTGCATTAAAAAAAACTTTTTTGTTGGCGTAATTTTTATCCATTTTTTCTATGAGTCCTGGTTGATAGGTTCAAACTTCTGGCAGCCCTACGGTATTCGTTCTTTTATTTTAAATTTATTATTAAATCTTTCTTCTCGAAATTTACAATATGTATTCACATCTTAATTCTACTTGTTGTTTATTAGTTGTTACCAGTGTAACCACTAACTGCTGTATTCAAATTTTAAAAATGTCTTCTAGTTAGGCTCAAAGTATCGGTTCTTTTTAGCCTCTGGTGACCTTCGAACTGAAGCAGACCCCGAACGAGGTAGTTAGGGTGGGCTGTAGCTAATTGAATATTTTTTAATTTCCTCTTGGATAGTGGGGACGTTGAGATCTCTGTGGATAATATCATTACGTATATACTATGGGGCGCAGACCATTTGTCGTAATATTCTAGACTGTCTTCTTTGAAGCTTTTGGATGTTAGATGCACATGCAGTACCCCATAATTGGATGCCATATGTCCATATTGGTTTTATGATGGACTTGTATAAAAGAATTTTGTTGTCTAAAGACAAGTTTCCACCAGTTTCCATAAGTTTCATAGCCGTTATTTTCGCTTCAATATGACGAGATCAGGTCAAGCGTCTATCTATATGAATTCCCAAGTACTTAACATGGTTTTCTATCGGAACAGTGATGTTTTTTATTTTTACAGCTGGGCACGTTTGTCTTCTGAGCGTGAAAGTTAAGTGAGCACATTTAGCCGGGTTAACCTTTCTTCTCCATTTTTCTAGCTATGCCTCTAGTTCATTGATGTGAGACTGCAGATTATGCGATGCGACTTTTGGGTCATGGTTAACGCTAATAAATGCTGTGTCGTTTGCAAATGTAGAGGTATGCGTGGTCAGGTTTGTTGGCATATCCGCTGTGTATATTATATATAGAAGCGGTCCTAATATGCTGCCTTGGGGGACACCAGCAGTAATTTTCTTGAGGGGGGAGTATTTATCTTGCGACCTTACTATGAATGTTCTGCCTGTTAGATAGCTCTCCAGAAGCTTGTGAGTGTTTTGAGGAAGCATTCGTGTTATTTTGATGAGTAGCCCATCATGGCAAACTTTGTCAAATGCTTGGGAAATGTCTATAAACAGGGCTGAGCAGTATTGCTTTTTCTCAAACGCCGATCTAATAAGGGTGACAATTCTATGCACTTGTTCTATTGTACCATGTTTCGCTCTGAATCCGAACTGGTGATCCGGGATGATATCGTGTTCATTTAGATGAGGAGTTATACTTCAAACGAATATTTTTTCGAAAAGCTTCGATAGCATTGATAATAAGCTTATCGGTCTGTACGACGCAACCTGGCTAGGATCTTTTCCTGGCTTGGGAATCATAACAATTATAGACCTCTTCCATGAGGCTGGGAAGTATCCGATTCTTAATATCGTGTTAAAAATGAGCAGCAAGATTCTAGAAGCAGACGATGGTAGGTTTCTTATCATTGACCCTGTGATGCGGTCAGGTCCGGGAGATTTTCTAATATTCACTTTTTCTATTGCAGATTTTACTTGAGTTATGTTAAATTTTATTGGATGGTTTACCTTATCAGGAATGATTGGACGACAGGAACAAGTATGTGCATCATGTGGCGTGAAAACTTTCTCAAGGTGGCCCGCGAAAGCTTTTAATTTTTCATTTGTGTTTTTGGCCCAAGTGCGGGTTTCCAGTCTTAATGGAGATTCTTGGTTTATAGGGCATTTCATATGCCGTACAGCCTTCCATAAGCTGTAATTGGAGTTTTTTGTGGCATCTAGGCTGTTAAGATAGCCTTATATTGCAGACTCGTGGTTCTGTCTCAATTTGTTGCGAATAGTTGTCAGGCATAATTGTAGTTGGGCCTTAGTGGTTGGGGAACGATTGTTTTGCCATTGTCTTCTTAACTTCCTTTTTTCTCTGATAAGGGTCTGTATATCCGTCGATGTATTGTAAGGAGCACGTTTAATTGTCCGCTTGATTGGGGTTGCCTTTCTTGCTGCAGAATCCAAGACTTCTGCAAATCGGTCGACAGCTATTTGGATGTCAGATGAATTTTTTTAAGGGGAATGCACTGTGATAGGTAAGAGCTCACATACATTTTATACTTTAACCAATTTGTGTTTCTGTTTGGATAGGAAATTAAGTTTGCAGCTGCGGTGTCAGAATTGCCTTTTAAAAAGAGGATTGAAGGTGAATGATCAGACGATAGATCATAGGAGGAACTAACTAGTACCTGATCGCGCTTGGTGTTTTTAATTACAGCAAAGTCAATAAGGTCTGGTAGCTTATTGAAGTCGGTTGGCCAATAGGTAGGCTCACCACTCGATACCACATCAAAATATTCGTTCTGAGATTCTTTCTTTACTATCAGGAGTTCCTCAAGCGTCAGTTTTAGGGCCTCTTCTTTACTTAGTGTATGTGAATGATCTTCCTGGTCATATGGAGTCAAGTGTTTGTAAAAGTTTTTTATATGCTGATGATGTATTTCTCCTGTTTAGCTCCCATAGAGATAATATTGATGTTTTGGAATCTAATATTAATTATAGTTTAACGCGTTTTTCACAATGGTCATCTTTGAATTTTTTATCTCTTAATTGCTCTAAAACTAAGGCTATGCTCTTTAGCAATGTTGATTCCGAGCTTAATTGTGTGGATGGCAAGAGAATTGCCTTTGTTGAAAACCTTAAGTGTTTGGGTGTATATCTGGATAATAAACTTACTTTTGAAAATCATGTAAATCACGTGTACGGTAGAGTATTAGGAGTTTTGCGTAGAATTTATTCTAGTAACTTATACTTGCCATGTTGTGTAAGATATAGGTTGTCCTATGCACTTTTAATGCCACATATTTATTACACGCAGAGAAAAAACATGGTTGATGCAACCACAATCGCAAACTATCATTAATGTTTGTGGTTATGATTGTGTCAAACACGTCTTAAGTAACAATATATGTTCAGACATAATGTTAATAGCTTGTTATTGACTCAAACATATTATTATGCTCAGAAGAAAAACGCAAATGATCTTTCAAACCATGTTTCTATATTTCCTAACACCATGAAACATGTCTATTTCAAGATGTTACATGAATTTCGCAATAAAACCAAATCAAATTTTATTGCAAAAAAGGAATTTTTGTTTAATAAATTTATGTAAATATTCTTTGTATTATATCTAAAATAAGTAGAATGAAACTAAATACATACAATTATACATATACATATATGTGTGTGTTTTATTAAATTTAAAAATTGTATATAACGTTTTTGTGGTGCAATTTTATTTAATAAAATCAGCATATGCTTGCCTTGATGACTTCTTTTTGAATATTCCTTGTTGTTTTACTTCGGCACGCAATTACACTTTTTAATATATTTTTTCCGTACACTTAAGAACGTATAATAACTTATATCGTCTGGAAAGTAGAATAGCCTTTTTCTCCCCGAAAAACATTTTAGTTATTTTTTTTCATTCATGCGACCCGATGAAACGCTCGCGGACGGAAAATAAGCACACACTGTTTGTTTTGACCTTTTGTGTGCAACTAACATTATGATTTTATTGATATAGTTGAAAATAAATATTATATTAGCAAACATTTCACAAAATCTAATATGTTTAGCTAGACCAGGGTAACATTTTTAGGTGTAAAGCACCATATAATATTATTATAGCGAATTAAAAAATGTAAAGGACAAAAATTCTTTTTTGTAGTTATATTAGGACTATAATTAATTTATTGGGGTAAACATATTGGGCAAATATGAACAAAAATTGTCGTAGTGACCACCCATTTATCATGTTTTTTCTCTGCGTGTATGGACTTGAGGTAGTTTCCGGCACATTGACGTTTATTTCAGCTAAATTAAATCGTATTCTTAACTCTATAGTGCGTTACGTTTATAATGTTCGTATGAGGATTCATATTTCTGAGCAGGTTGAGAGTTTTTAGGTTGTAGTTTTAGGGTTTTTATGAATATTCGTTGTTTTTTTTTTTTTCTTTTTTACAGAGTTATTAAGTATGGCATACCTTATCAACTTTGTACTACGTTTTCATTTTCACACTCTATAAGAAACCCTCAAATAATTATCCCTAGGATTATATGTAGTATTTTTGAAAGATCCTTTATTGTTAGGATTGCAAGGAACTGGAATTATCTGCCTGTTGATTTTCGGATATTCTCTTATTCCAATAATGCGTTTCGTTTAAAACTATTCAGTTACCTTTCTGTTATTAATTAGGCTTAGTTTTGACTTAAGTGCTCATTTTCTGGACCTGATTTTGCGATTTTGGGATGATTGGACTTAATTTTCCTTTAATCAAGCTGTGCTTTTTATTCACGTGTGTTATTTTGACTTTGCATATGTTCAAGCGGATAATGGTTTTTAACTCACTTGTGATTTACCTCAATTTTGTGACACTTAATATTTCACTTAACAGTTAGGTACCTGTTTCCTGTCAAGTTAAAAATGTTACATTGGTTTATTTTTTTTTTTTTTCTAAAGCTGTTATGATACTTGCTATTTTTTGTATTTTTTCTATATTGGAGAACAGTGCAAATATATTTGCATAGGAAAACTGACTAAGTGTAAAGAGTATGATTATATCATAAAAAATCTTGAAATGTCAAACAAATATACATGTGTTATCGATAAATAATCCAAGACTGTCAAAAGATATATAAAAATTTTTAACTTAAAATTGACATTTCCAGATTAATTGTTAGAAATGTTGCCAATTTTATAGTTTTCGATCGAAAGTAGCGGTTTTAACTTTTTTTTGTTGCGATTTTTAGCTTTTTTGACGGGTTTTTGTGGGAAAAAAACGTGGGCAATATTGTTTGTTTTGTTTACATTTTATTTTGGAATCACAAACAATTTTTTTTTGATATACAAAAAAATTTAATGCAAATAATGTAAAATATTACGAATTACATCCCATATGAAGGGCACCTGCTTCATTTCACTTATCAAAAACATAAAAAGTTTCAACTGCCCAAGCTTTTACAATTTTTTTTGTTTTAGTGAAAGAAAAAAATAAACATGAGAAATGTCAATCAGAGAAAAAGGGGTTGTTTATCAAATTGTATTTCTTGTTCTTTCTCGCATTTGTTGTTTCATTCAGTCAATCCTAAAAAAATCCAATACTAAAAATAGCAAGTATCATAACACCTTAATGTTATTTAGTTTTCCCAATTAATTCTACATGAATCTCCATGTCTGTTCACAACATTGGGACTATATTACACTGGTTTACAGCCAAAAATTACCAAGAACGCCACGTGCCTAGATAAGTTAACTTTGACCTCCTGAACACGAAAAACGCTGTAATTTTTTTTTCATTAGTTAAGTTTTTTAGATAACGGTACTTTTGTGTTTTTCGGTGTATGGTCCCACTCAAACCCTTGTGGAGCCCAACCGAAAAGTCCGATCGAGATAAAAATGATGATGAAAAATAAAGTTTTTATTAAGGATTTTGTGGAACGAAAATATTTTTCATCTCATATAAAATTCCGTTTTTTTTAAATACGTTAAAACTGATGGTTAAAAAAAAGGCGGAATTTTATATGGGATGAAAATATTTTCGTTCCACAAAATCCTTAATATTTTTCATCCGATTTTTTTCAAATTGCGCTTAAAATGTTGGTAACAAAATAAACTATTTGGTTAAAAAATAAAACATTCCAGATATTTACTATAACGTAGAAAAAAAACGAAATAAAAATGAAAAATTTTGAAAAAAACGTAAAAAATAGGCAAATTGTGAACTTTGAGATGCCATAACTCAGCCAATTCTTATCAGATAAATTTTTTTAGCATATCGACGGAAAAGGCATTCAGTTGCCTTTCCAACGATATGCCATTTATCTCGATCGGTTGGGCTCCACAAGGGTTTGAGTGGGACCATACACCGAAAAACACAAAAGTACCGTTATCTAAAAAACTTAACTAATGAAAAAAAAATTACAGCGTTTTTCGTGTTCAGGAGCTCAAAGTTAACTTATCTAGGCACGTGGCGTTCTTGGTAATTTTCCAAATTAAAAATTTGTAAAGCAGTGTTATTATTGCTTTGTTGATGTTTTTATTTCTTAGGCTGGGGAGCCAATTGTTGAGATGTTGTTTGTATAATGTATAGATGTAAGATAATATTTAGGATGTTATATAGTCTTTTATTCAGGATGTATGTATCTATGTAATATGAGATTTTTTGGCCTGTTTAGGCTTATTGTATTACAATGAAACTATTAAATAAATAAATAAATTAAAAAAAATAAACGGGAATTTCATCATTATTCATACATTCATACATTATTTTATCTTACAGTTTATTTAAATAAATAATGAATTTAAAATACATAATAAAATGTTTGTTTATGTTCCACGTTGTAAAACATTTGCAAAACATTTGAGAATTACGTTTAAAAGCAAGTTGCAAATAAAGGCATTTTTCATTTGAAAGTAATTTACCCTTTTTGTTGAGAATGCTATGATTATCAAATGAATATCAAACGTTTGCAGGTTATGAAAACGTTTGCTTTTAAAACATTTTCAATTTCAAATCAAACCCTTGTGTTTGTTGGGAAACATAACAATTCAGCATATAATAATATTCTAAAAAATAAAAACAATCCAACTGCCTTAAGGCGGAAGTACATAACACGCGTTAGTTCGTCGACAAGTATCATGCTTTTAAAAACTTTAGCGCGTAAAAAATTGCAAGTTACACAACACGCGTTACAAAAGCCATTCCTGTCAGCTGTTTTTTATTTGTTTACTTATTTGTGCATTAAAAACGGGTTCGAAAGTATATCAAGATTTTGTTATTTTATTGAATTTATTCTTTTTATATAAATATTGTATGTTTTTTAAGCTCTTTAATAAGTTTTTCTTTCATGATTCACGAATTTGTTAAATTATTCTTTTTATTGTCAGCTGATTACTTGTCAAAAATACACAACGCGTTAAAAAGTTCAAAGTTAACCAACTTTCCGGCGCAAACGCGTCAAAATATTTTGCATGTAGCTTGTTCTATGAAAACACGCTAGTTTAACTTTTTTTGACAGAAGACGACAGAGCGCACGCGCACTAACGCGTGTTATGTACTTCTACCTTTACAGCGCTTTCGGTTATTGGAATATAAGCCCATTAAATAAAGTAATCACGTAATCAGCAACTTCCTTAATATTATATAAAAGTTTAAATTTTATAAGATTATACAATAATAGAAAAGAAACTAATATTGATTTTAGAATTTGACTCCATAAATTGTACAAAGAAAATTTTAAATGAAATCTAAAATATTAAAAGAATAAACAAACAATAATTCTTCAGGATATATGTTAAGACAAGGGCCATTTAATAATCGCCTTTGAACTTTTTTAATGTGGATAAATATTAAAGAACTTTTTTAGGAAAACTTCTCTATAATATTAAAATTTTAAAAAGAATCTAAACTGGCTTTAACAAAATCAAAGTTTTTTTTTTATTTTCTGCTTTCTTTTGATATTTTTTTTGTACCCTCCACTACAATCAGTTGTGAAGAGGGTATTCTAAGTTTGTCATTCCGTGTGAAACTTTTTTATTATTCATCTCAGACCCCATAAAGTATATATATTATGGGTCCTTGAGTAATTCTAAGTCGACTTAGCCATGTCTGTCTGTCTGTCCGTCTGTTGCAAACACGTTCACTTTTGAAAAACTCAAAATAAATAAACAAACTTGGTGTCAAATTGCTTGTATGCAGTTTGGGATTGAAATCTACCAAAATCGGTTCAGTAGGATCTGAGCTATGAATCGAAATGTGGAACCACTACCTAAAAAAAATTGACAATTTTGTTACAAAAACTAACATAAATGGTAAAACAGTGCACAAAATGATATAAGATTTTGCAAAAATTCGTTTTATTCGACCGGAAATCACGCTGTCAAATTTCGTGAAGATCCATCCATAATTTACCCTAAGCCCCATATAAACACTTCTCCCGCAAAACAGTATAGTACGCCTTAAACCCTAATTAGCATTGCTATCATAACAAAGACAAGAAATGACACTGGGAAATTTCGTGAAGATCGGTTTATAATTTACCCTAGGCCCCATATAAACCCTTCTCCCGGAAAACAGTTTAGTACGCCAAAAGCGTAAAAAATAATGCTATCATTACAAATCTTGGCTCGTCACAGTTTAATAGGACTAGCAATAACACTGTGCAATTTCGTGAAAATCGGTCCATAATTTACAGTAGGCCCCATAATAATAAAACAAAAAACATTATGCAATTTTGTGATATACGGTCCACAATTTACCTTAGATCCCATTTTAGCAGCCTTCTGAAATTCACTGAAAACGCTAAAACTAATTGTTCCGCCCTTCTGAAAATCATTTAAGTTCGGCTTAAACTGTTACGAAGGATGAAATTTTACTCAAGCTATTTAAAATTGCTAAAAAAATAGCATTCAACTTTCTAATTGTTGGTCAATAATTTATTATAGGTCTAAACCGCAGCCAATTTTAATGCAGATGTATGTTTTCTATAAAGATTCGGGGAAACCTTAGGCAAAAAATAAAATAGACATCATACAGATATTAATCCTAAAACATTCGAACTGTCGGTGGAGGGTAGCAAAGATTCGGCATTGCCGAATATAGCACTCTAACTTGTTTTTTTTTTATTTAAAATACTTCTCTTCAACCGGGGAAACCTTAGACAAAACAACATTTACTGTTAAAAATGGTAATAAAAAAGTTTAAAGTAGCATTTATAAATATTTCATACAATAACAAGAGGAGGTATTCCAATTGAAAAAGTTTAGGTTTATATGGCTTTATTTCAATATGGTGCTTGTTACAATAAAAAAAAGTAGAATTTCAGTAACAAAATTCAAGTGAAATTAAATTTGGATCAGTGCTGCCAGATGAATTTTCTAAAAATACCTCAGTTTATAAAAAACAAGTAAGAAAGTATAGTAGGTCAAGCCCGACCCTACACCGCAGTATTAAAAAAAATGCTTGTTAGTCCCTAGTTGGCACCCAAGGGCATTCATGGACCGGCCCTAACAAAATTCTATTATGAGGCTAAGATTCATGTAAAAGTTTTTGTGCCGAATATTATTAAGATACACTGGCTAACAGCCAAAAAATACCAAGAACGCCACATGCCTAGATAACTTAATTGCGACCTCCTGAACACGAAAAACGCTGTAATTTTTTTTTCTAATTACAGTTTTTTAGATAATGGTACTTTTGTCTTTTTCGGTGTATGGTCCCACTCAAACCCTTGTGGAGCCCAACCAAAAAGTCCGATCAAAATACATGGCATATCGTTGGAAGGGTAATTGAATGAATTAATTAAATTATCTCCAAAATTTCGACCTGCACTTTGCGCACAAGGTTACATGGACAGCCAACCCGACGGACGTAATTCGACATAAGCTTTATTTTGAGCAAAAAAAAAAAAAAAAAACAATCCCTCTAAAAAAAAAAAGTTTTAAATTAAAAAAAAAAAAATTAAATAAAACAAAAAAAAAAAATGTTTTCAAAAGATTGATCAAATAGCTTTCGAAGCTACTTGGAGCAAATTTTGCAAACAGCAATATGTAATAACTTACATGGATGAGAAGAAACACCTGTATGGCCAAAACTCAGAAACTTTTTGACCGATCTTGTTGAAAATTTATGTCTAATGATGTTTTCTTTTCTAAAAAATAATTTGGTTCATTTTCAACTGTGATACTGGCATTAAGAAAAGTTTAAACTGTGATATTTTTTATTAATTATTTATTTATAATCCAAATTTTTAATATTTTTAATTAGGCTTAAGTTCATGAAATTTAATTTTTATTAAATTATTTTTGTGAAGAAAGGAATTTGACAACATGAAAATTAACTAAAATTGTTATTGATAATCTTTCATTCTTGACGTGGCTCGGGCTCGAACCCTGGCCGGCAGGTTACCATGACATGTTTCGATCGCAACCACTCGATCTCCTCAGATGGATTTGCCGTCTTACACTCGCAGCCATCGACGACTGCTGACGTCACTAGTCAAACATCAATCCTTAAACCAAATTGTATTTTAACATTTGGTAGATCGAAATTTGCTTTCCTGAATGATTATCCATTTTAATTGATTTTACATGTTTTTTCCTTTACTTCTGTTTTTTCGTACTTTCGTCAAGAATTTTTCTTGAATTCCAAGTACATTTTTTGTTTTTTCACTTTGTCTTTCTCTTTTCTGTTGACCTTATGGAATTCAAAGAAAATGAAATGTTGAAAATTGCTACAAGCGTGGTGAATATCGCTTTTAGTACAAACTTTGCATTCAATATTTAACACGCTAAATACACAATAGTGTTGAGTGTAAAACGTAGCTATTATTTTGTTCCATTGTAATTTAGAAAAATGTATCAGTTTGTAAGGGTTCGTGTAACCTAATAAATATATTACACAACTATAATGCATCATTATTTTTTAGAAAAGAAAACACCATTAGCCTTACAAAGTTATACATTTTTCTAAATTACAATGGAACAAAATAATAGCTACGTTTTACACTCAACACTAATGTGTATTTAGCGTGTTAAATATTGAATGCAAAGTTTGTACTAAAAGCGATATTTACCACGCTTGTAGCAATTTTCAACATTTCATTTTCTTTGAATTCCGAAGCGTTAACAGCACTGATTTTCAATAATTAATGTCAGCTGTCGTTAAATGATTTGCGACAAAAAATATATAATTATTAAATAAAAGTAAAATAAACGAAAAACAAAAAGTTTTTGTATCCATCACAATATATCTAAAAATCATAATATAACGCAAATAGTACGCAAACACAAGAAAAAACTTAAAAAAAAATAATTGCTTGCATAAAAAAGTAAGTGCTGGTTCACACACGTCAAGTTTGAGTCTTAAAGTCTTGTTCTTTTAGGAGAGAAGGGAAAAGAGAATGCCATTTCTTTTCCCCTCTCTCCTAAAAACTCAAGACTTGACGAGTCAAACTTGACGTGTGTGAACCGGCACTAATTTAAGCAGGTGCAAAAAAGGGTATTATTTCACACTCAGTTATAACTGCGGGTAAGAAATGGAACAAATTTGCCATTTATTGTTGCAACATATTTGGAAAGGAAAACGACAACTGTTCACATTTTTGCATATATATTTAGAATAGAACAAAAACCCGCGCGAATGGTAGCATACATGGAACATTTTTGTCAGCAAATAAAACACAATAAGCTACTATCCAATAGGAGCAACGTTGGTGCAAATTTCATTCAAATCGGAAGACATCGATTTAAAAATTTGGTCACTTGACATGAAATCCCCCATATATATATTGAAATAAACTGTTGTTTTAATTTAAGAATTCATAAAATTTAAGCTGCGTTCACAATCAAAAAAACATTTTCACTTGGTGTTCATAATAGAGCAACAATTTCTTTTGGAACCACGCACATTTTGCATTAAGAAACCGTTTGCAAATTTTAGCCACAACAATATTTATACACTTATTATTATTTTTTTTCAACATTTTGTTAATTCAAAACTAAATAAAATTATTTTAAACGTCAGAAACAATTTCATACAAATTGTTGCTGAAGTTCTAGTTGACTCAACTTTAGTTACATTTTTAAAAAAATTTTAGTTACATTTTTGTTCTAAAAATGAAAGGAAAATATATGAAATACTTTGGGAAGAAAAAAGATAGAAGAAAAAACGAAATTGTTTTTTTGGTTGTGAACGTAGCTTAAATTTCTTCAAATTTATGTGCATTAAAGTTATTGAAATAAAACAAAAGGCAGTGCAAAACTTATAAATTTGCTATAAATGGCTGCTAAGTTGCTAATGAACAAGTACCCTACAGATAATATTGGACTACGTGGTCCATTGTGGCCTATATGGACTACTTACAACATTGTCCAATGTATTGTAGTATTGAACATGCTATAACCAAGTAAATATATTTAGTAAAAGGCGATTAGTAAAAAATTAAAAAGAAAATGCTTAAAGTACTTTTAAAACTAACCCAATTTAGTAGTGGAGTAGTTTATAGACTACTTCGGTGGGTTATAGGGTCCCCTCCTAGGACATCGTAATGTTAAATGGACCACCTTTTACCCATGTATTTGGAATAGTTTTGGATTACTCCTTCTCCTGTATGGACTACTCTTTACATGCACTAGTCTCGTTATCTGCAGGGTAACTATTGCAATTACGTAACAGAACGGCACGGAACAGAAACAGAAAGTAAAGACTAATTCTGCCTTCAATCTTATGATATTTTTTTAATTATTAAAATATTGTCAGTTAAATGAGAACCGTTTTCTCTAACGCAAACATGTGCTCTTTTTATAGCATTTTCCAAAACGTTGTTGACAGTTTCTTGTGGCTTACGATCAATTTCTTCTTGAATGTTATCCTTAAGCTGTTGCAAGGTTTGAGATAGCCCCACAAGAAAAAAATTTGGTGTAGTCAAATCAGGCGATCTCAAATCGCCGTTTTTAGAAATTATCCGATTTAAAAATTGTTGGCTCAATAACTCCATCGTTGCACGGGCTGTATGGGGTGCTGCGCCCTTGTTGATTTTGATGGATTCTGTTAAGGAAGTTATGCAAATTCGCCGAAGAGTGCGGTCAGAAAGCTGCAACTGGGCAGATCGCCTTCTCGTTGATGTTTCCTGATGTCTTCCGCATTTTCAGTTCGACATCTGCCCATACGTCTTGAATCTCCGACAGACCGAAATTCAACAAAATTATCCACCAACGAACAAATCGTTGGACCCGTTGGAGCAGTTCTTACAGCATAAAATCTGCTGTATGCACGTTGAGTATTAACTATTGAACGATTATTTTTAATGAATTGAAAGACAATCATAGTTCATTGCGCAATTGTATAGCAAGTAATTTACAATTTTTTTATATCAAATACATATGTAGTTACTTTAGCCGCGCCCTGTATCAATAAAAAGTGTCACCATCTCTGAAAAAAAGGAAAAAAAAAGAAAAAAAATTTCTTTTTAAATAGTTTTTTTCTACAAAAGTGCCAAAATCTATAAGAAAACCTTTCAAAATAAATGCCATTTTGTCAGAAATGCCACATTGAGAATATAATTTATAGCCACTTTTGTTATCGCACGTAAATAACACTATGGAACATTTTTGGGATTATTGTCTGGGTGGTGAGAAATTCCAAGTCAGGGTTATGGTACTAGGTCAGTATAGTAAAACCCTCAAAGGGTTTGGCGTTCGTATGTGTCAGTTTTTTTTATGACATTTTAATTTTTTTCCTTATCTTGATGTTTTTTCGCTTAGTTGTAACATTTTGGCAAAAACGTAGTTCAACATAACTCGAGAACCACTTGTCCGATTTTGCTAAAACAAACTCAAAAAAATTTAGAATTACAATTTCTTTAATCCGTTCATATAGCGTTTTTCTTTATAATCAACAGTTTTGCCGGTAAAAATAAATTTGTGGAAAAAAAAAATATTTTTTTGACTAAAAATTAAAATTTTTTTTTTTTTAAATTCATAAAAAATCCAAAACGGAAAAAAGGATCAAGTGTTATTAATTTCATGTAAAGTCACATAACCTATAAGCAAAATGCGACATAGATCATAGAAATCGATTAACGCGTTCTGCTTTTATTTAAGTGAAGGTATCCCATTTTGACAAGAATATTGATATTTGTTTTTATTCAAAAAAGTGTCATTTATCGCATTTTTTATAAATTTTCCCCAATAACTCCAGACTTCTGGCCATAAACTACTAAAAAAATTAAGTAAACATTTTTATAATTTTTTATTTTTATTTTATTTATTTATTTTTATTTATTTTAATAAATATTGCCTAGACTTTTTCGATGGTGGTTGTTCGGCACTAGTGGCATCGCATTCATCGCTATCATCAGTTTCTGAACCACACATAATGTCAATGTGTGACTCCACTGTTGGCCCTTCTGCATCTCCTGAAAATTCTTTATCATCAAGATCATCCTTGTCTTGCCACACAAGCTTACTCCACCAGCGAATTTCCGCAATTATTGCACTCGGCGACTTTTTGCCTCTATATCTGTAAGTTTTTGTTTTATTAAAATGAGTTTGAAAAAATAAAAAATCAGTATTACCTCATTTCAAATGGCATAGCAACTTGATAATAGCGTTCACCTTGTTCATCAACATCCTTGCGACAGAAACATCGTAGTTGTTAGAACGATGCTTTCCCAACAAGCCTTCTATTACTTCTTTGATTGCCTGCCATGCATTCAATTCAGCGTCAATCAAAATATTGTTGAATGCGTCATTTTTAATCAGCTTTCGTATATCTGGACCATTTAGTACGCCTGATTGGAAAAAATTAATATGTTCAGATGGAAAATCGTGGGAAATGAATGTGATATTATAACTTACCTTCTTTAATTTTACTTTCGCTGAGTCTCGGGTAAATTAGTTTCAAACACAAGAAAACTTCATCTCTTTTGGCGACAGTTTAGATAAAATTCTTAACAATTCCAAGTTTAATATTCAGTGGAGGCAGCAATATCTTCTCCTTCGGCACTAGAGGCTCACGAATAATATTGGCCGTTTGTAACCTGCTGTGCTCTCTGAGTTTCCATCCGTGGCATGCATATTGGTCACCGGAAAATCGTGTGTCCCAATCGCACAAAAAGCACATATATTTTATATAGCCGCTTTGAAGACCGCAAAGCATTGCTACAACTTTTAAATCGCAGCATATGCGCCACATATGTTTGGCGTAGTTAACCATTTTTAAAATATTTTCCAGTGCATCATATGTTTCTTTCGTTTCTGTACTATAGGCGATTGGAACTGAAGATTTTTTATTGGTCTTATGCAGTAAAACCGCCTTCAAGCTGAGTTTTGAACTGTCAATAAATAATCTCCAGTCATCTGCTTCATATTTTATTTCCATTGCGTCCATCAATTTTCCTACATCCGGGCAATATGCAGAAGTTTTTTCACCATTCACAAGGAATAAACTTTGGAGTGTTGCCTGACGACTTCGATAAGCTGTGACTTTCACACCGGGTGCCAACAAATTGTTTGATTTCAAAATGGAAGCCAGCTCTTCCGATTAATGCTGTGTTAATTCCAACTTGGCAACAATTGAATCAAGCTTATTTTGATTTATTAAAATTGGCTCATTGGATACTGATGGCTCATATGGGGGATCATCACGTGCATGATATGTCGGTGCAGTCGTAGAAGAGAAAATATCTGGGCTAGAAGCTTTTGGCACAGGAATGTGGTCCGAATGAGGCAATGGTGTTGCGGCACTTGCAACACCAACGTAATTATACGATTTTCTTATCCTTTTTGTGGCTCCTTTATTCGCACATGCATAGCAATTCAATGGATTGTGACCTTCGCCAGGATTAGTCCAAGTCATTGGGATACCGAATGGCATACTTTCACGTCCTCTATTTTTCCAATCCATTAGACGGTTGTAGCAGCTTTTACACACTATATTTGGTACCCAATTTTTGTTCACTATAACATTTTGGTTGAAGTACATCTCGTATGTTTGAACAAAATCAGTACTGAAATTTCCCCTTTTTTTATGTGTTGAGACATATTGACCACAGCAGTAGCAAAAGCTATTTATATCTGGCTTGCACAGTTCCTAATTCTGTTCTCTTTTGTTCACTTTTAAAAAACTGGAGAAAAATCACTTTTACTGTTCGCGTTCGTCGGCACTTGTTGAATGACAAAAATCGATAAATGAACACCTATAAATACTACGTATTTTTCAATATTTTACTGATAGGTACGTTCCAAAACATGAGCACTAATAGATGTGGGTGGAATTTCTGTAAAAAAATCATACAGGTAGCCAACGGAAAACCCCAAATAATTAAAAAAGTGCACTTTCCTTTTTTCCTTTCAATTGTCCACGCACATTTATTACCGCTTATTACTTTGCTACCGCAATCATAAAAATCAAATAACCTTTTGTTTATTACTTTTTTTTTTAATTCTGAGAATCATAAAAAAAGTCATAAATGTTTTTCAAAGAATTTTGTGCATATCTCGAGCAAATTTTTGAAATGCATACCTTCACTTAATTGTTAATAAAAGCGAAACGCGTTCATCGATTTTCATGATTTATGTCTCATTTATTTCAAAGGTTATGCGACTTCACGTGAAAGTAATAGGACTTGAAACTTTTTTTTACAGTTTTGGATTTTTTATGAATTAAAAATAAAAAATTTAAATTTTTTGGGCAAAAAATATTTTTTTTCTTCATACATTCATTTTTAACTTCGAAAGTGTTGCACATATAGGAAAACGGTATAGAAACAGATTAGAGAAATTGTAATTCTTAATTTTTCTAAATTTGTTTCATCAAAATCGGACAAGTGGTTCTCGAGTTATATTAAACTACGTTTTTGCCAAAATGTTACAACTAAGCGAAAAAACATCAAGATAAGGAAAAAATTTAAAATTTCATAAAAAAACTGACACATACGAACGCCAAACCCTTTGAGGGTTTTACTATACTGACCTAGTACCATCACCCTGACTTGGAATTTCTCACCCCCCAGATTGGCTGTTGTACTGTGTAATCGGAAGATGTAGAATGGAATACATTTTGTAAAGATGTTATTTTTTAGGTCTGTGTATGTATGTACGGCCTATGTTCTCCGTGAACAGTTTATTTAAATATTTTATTTAACATTTTTTTTGTATTTATACAATTTTTTTTTTTATATACGAGCTCTAACCACTATAATTCGTACACTGACCATTTTGTTACAATGCGATATTAAAGTAGGAATATTTTCCTAGTTATACTGACTACACCAGAAAGTAAATATTTGTTCTTAAAGACAATTTTATTGTATTTAAATATACATTGACCATTGACATTCAGGGGTTATTGAGTCCCAGATTTCTTGAATTTTGGATCTTAACCCGTCAAGAGTCCGTTGAGGATCATTGCGAAGCTTTCTTTTCATAAGAGCCCACATATTTTCTATTGTGTTGAGGTCTGGACTAGATGATGGCCAATCAAGAACCGCTATACCGTTTTCTTGTAGCCATTTTTTAGTTTTTTTAGCTGTATGAGATGATGCACCAGTCGGCTAGCTTTGGTACCGATGGTATCAGATTTTCCTCTAATATTTTTACGTATTTTTTGCGTTTACGGTTCCATCAATGAAGTGAAGCTTTCCGACACCCTTTGAGGACATACATCCCCATACCATGAGGCTAGCTGGAAACTTGACTGTGCGTTTCAAGCAGTCTTTATTGTAAGCTTCTGTGCTTTTACGAATCACCATTTTTCTGGCATCACCAACACAAACATCAAACTTGGATTCCTCACTACAAATAATGCTATCCCATTGCCTTTGTACCCAAGAACGTCTCTCTTAACACCATAACAAACGTTTTTTCTTTTGTAATGCGGTAAGCAATGGTTTTTCCTTGGCCTAAAAAAGTTTATAATATTCTAAACTGATTTCGACATACCGAGTAAATTTTTAACTTACTTTATAAAACTTATACCCAATACTTTTCATTTGCTGGCGGGTCCATTCACGTTTTACGAGCTTGCCAATAGCATCAAACCACTTTGAAGCTATGTCACGAACAGTGCTTCGACGATTTTGCTTAATAATATTTGCTAAAGCCTCTTTTTGATACTTCATTGCTGTAGTTTCCACTTAATCCGTATTTTTTAACAATGTTTTGTATTGTTGATCTTGGGAGTTTAAGATCAGTAGATATTTGCCCATATGTCTTTCCAGATTTGAATTTTTCAATGATTAAAATTCGGATTTCTTCGCAAATAGGCTTAACGCGTGCCATTTTTCCGAAATAATAAACATTTAAATAAAAGAAAGTAAAAAAGTTCTCTTTTTGGCTCCCTTGCATTATTTTCCTTTTTTTGTAACGGTATATTTGCAATTTTTGTTTACATTTTGATCTTTTTTGTCATCTTGAGCCTAGTTTATACACTACACGAATTAATAGTGGTCAAATTAATTTCAGTAAACAATAATGATTTTTTTAGTTTATGCATTTTATTAATATTTTCGTACAATATTAAATTATTTTTATAAATAAATTTAAAGGAAACAAAGCAACCATTCAGAAAAGTACAAGCGAGTAAGTATAGTTTGTATTTTTTAGTATTTATTTATTTATTTATTTGATGTTCCGTACACAAGACTTAGAGTCTCATATTGCAGTACAGAACTGAGCTTTTGTAAAATTGCAGGTTTTGTTATTAAAAACTTAAAAACTAATAACATAAAAATATTACATATTTATTATCAATTTAAAATATTTTCAAATTGGAAAAAAAAACATAAAAACATAAACAAAAAAAATTAAATTAAACTAAGTATAAAATCATATAATAATTAATTTAACATAACCAAGTAAAAAAAAGGATAAACAAAAATACAGTTTCTTCATTTGAATAAGCAAATAATGTTATTTTCGAACTGAAGTGCATTACTTATAACTTGAAAGTCATATGGAAGTTTATTCCAGAGACGAGTAGCGTATAAAAAGAATTGCCATTCGGATATCAAACTCTGATGTCTAAAGAGTATCAATCTTCTTCCCCTATTGGATCTTGAAAAATTCAATCGATCATATAAATAGTGTAAATATTCTTATGTAGGAATAGTAATATTCTAGTTTTAAGAAGACTATCAAAACTTATGCCATACAACTTTATCGAAAACGGGCGATATTATTAAAAACGACGTTAAGTTTTCTTTTACTTTGTGTGTCACAACTAGCACAAATTTCGCACCCATATATGAGAGTAGGTATTAAATAGGTTTTAGCAAGAAGTATTCTAATATTTATTGGCGTACAGTGCTGTGTTTGCCAGAGTGTTCTCAACATGGAAAAAGTCCGACCACAAGCATAATTAATATGGTCAGACCACGTGAGAGTGTTGTTGAAATATACTCCAAGATTCTTCACGGAGTCTACTATTTCAATTTGTTGATCATTAAGAGTTATGACAGGTACAAAATTGATGACTGTTAATCGCTTCCTAATTACTAGGCATTTTGATTTCCTTGGGTTTATACTAAGACCATTTGCCGAGGCCCATATACAAATTCTGTGCAGTTCACGAATTAGATTTTTTACGCATAAAACAATTGAATTTACTTTACAACTAACATGAAGTTGGACATCATCCGCATACATTCTAGATTTACATAGCTCAAGTGTATCCGGGAGATCATTTGAATAGACTGAGAACAGAAGAGGTCCAAGAATCGACCCTTGTTGTACACCCCGACTTACCGGGAGGGAGCTTGATTTAGCATTAGATGACTCAACATATTGTGATCTACCCCCAAGATACGTTGAGATTAAATGCGTAGCTGTTCGAGAAAAATTAAACATTTTTCTTAATTTAAAGCATAAAATGCTATGATCGACTGTATCGAACGCTTTTGAATGATCCAAAAGTACCAAAAAAGTAATATTATTGCGTTCAATCTCATTTCTAATTTCCTCAGCAACATCTACCAAAGCAGTTGTGCAACTATGGCCTTTACGAAAGCCGGATTGCCGCTTAGTTAACAAATTATTATTGTCCACAAATTTACTTATTTGTGTATGAATAAGCCTTTCAAAAACTTTAGAAAGGTATGGTAGAATCGCGATTGGGCGGTATTCAGATTTCGTTTTAGGTATCGGAATTATCCAAGCATTTTTCCATTTTGTAGGATATAAGCTGGAAGTAAGAATGTTGTTGAAAATTAATGTAATAAAAGGAAGTAAACTGGGAAGAAGGATTTTTATGAATCTTGGATGAATACCATCATCGCCAACAGCGTTGGACTTAATAGACAAACAACTATTAAGTACATCACATTGATCCACAGTTTTAAATACAAATTCGTCACTTTCATGAACAACATTATAGTCATTGTAGTAGTTACAGTCTGCCCCGACCATGGGTATGTTCAAGAAATTCTTATTAACTGAATCAACATCCACAGTAATCGGCTCCTGTGGAGTAACTTTACCAATACCAATTTCGCGAATAGTTTGCCATGTTCTTTTAGAACCTAAGGCGAAAGTGAATTTGGCAGAAAAAAAATCGGATTTAGCTTTTTTAATCATCCTGTTCGTTACTCTTCTGGCAATACGATATTCTTCATAAAGTTCATCAGTTTTGAAACGTTTCCATCGTGAAGAAGACAGATCCTTATAATGTACAGCTCGTTTAATATCCGAAGAAACTTAATTTAATTTTTTTTCTGGTGTTTAATGTTAGACAGTAAAAAAATATTTGGTGTACGAATAAATAGTGGTTAGGGCTCGTATATATTTATTTCTAATGAAAAATGTTTAATATCTCCGCAAACTAAAAGTAGATGTTAAATGTTGACAAATGTGAAAAGGCTATTAAGCGTTAGTATCCATGTTCTATGTAGTATGTAGATATGTACTTACAAATTTGTTGCTGAACTTTTTATCGGTGGCATGTCATAACGTCCAGGGTCATAGTGTCCATGGACATTATGAAACTTTCAAAAGTGTCATAACGTCCATCAAAGAAATGTCATAGCGTCCGCGGACGTTATGACACTTTGCAAAGTGTCATAATGTCCACAACTTAACTTATAATGAAAAATATTAAAATGTGTAAAATTTTTTTTGAAACATTAAAATAAGTAAGTACAATGCCAAAAATTCTTACAAGCAAGAATGTAAACAAATTTGGGATCATAGCCGGCCTTCGGCCGGGCGCAAGGATTTCCTCCTCTATAGTATAACAAGCACCGGCTTCGCTAACTGAAGCTTCTCTGCACAGCCGGCCTTCGGCCGGGCGCAAGGATTTCCTGCTCTTTAGTATAACAAACACCTGCTTCGCTAAGTAAAGCTTCTAAAATCTGCCTTGTTTCCGAACGAAAGCCGACTATGCAGAGAAGCTTTAGTTAGCGAAGCCGGTGTTTGTTATACCATAGATGAGAAAATCCTTTCGCCCGACCGAAGGCCGGCTGTGCAGAGAAGCTTTAGTTAGCGAAGCCGGTGTTTATTATACCATAGAGGAGAAATTCCTTGCGCCCGGCCAAAGGCTGGCTGTGCAGAGAAGCTTAAGTTAGCGAAGCCGGTATTTGTTATACCATAGAGGAGAAAATCTTTGCGGCCGGCCAAAGGCCGGCTGTGCAGAAAAGCTTTAGTTAGCGAAGCCGGTGTTTGTTATACCATAGAGGAGAAAATCCTTGAGAAGCTTTAGTTAGCGAAGCCGGTATTTGTTATACCAAAGAGAAGAAAATCCTTGCGCCCAAAAGTGTTTTCGTTATATATTTAATATATACACCCAGAGAAAAGCAGCAAAACCATTTTTAAAATTTTTACCATATTATGTTTCATTTAACCAAATCATTGTCACCGACAACCATATTATGGTTAAATTAGTTTCTTTAAACATAGTTTTGTTGGTTGGGACCGTAATGAAACATGTTTTTCTCTGCGTGTATGCAGATCATTTTTTTGTAATTAACTTCTTTAGTAATTATGGACCTAATGACACTTTTGAAAGTGTCATAGTGTCCATGGACGTTATGACATTTTTGAAAGTGTCATAATGTCCATGGACACTATGACACTTTTTGGAGTGTCATTACGTCCATGGACACTATGACACTGGACGTTATGACATGCCACCTTTTTATCACATGTGACCATTATTTGGTTGTGGCTTATTGATGGAGGACTTATTTAACCATAATTTGGTTGCCGTTGGTTAAATTAAACATAATATGTCTAAAATTTCCTTTAAAAAATACATAGTTTTGTTAGCGGTGACCATATTGAATCATGTTTTTTCTCAGCGTGCACTTAAACATCTTAAATATTTCTAGCATATCTTCATGCTCAAATCTGCACTCTTATGGCTAATAAATCATTGAATGCTAAAACGTTGGTTCAGTGGAACTAAACTTAAATTTATGTGTAGTTTAAACCCAACAGCTTTAAATCAGTGCCACATATATTATATGTAGTGCAAAAAATAATAATGTAGCAGCGCTATGATAAATGTTTTCAAATTCATATGTGGGGTATTCACAAGGTGTGCTTCCATGTTATATTGTCATAATGTTCTAATATTTTACAATGGTTTAAAAATATTGTTGTTGATTTGTAAACAAAAAGTATCTTAATTTAATAGAACTTTGCTGCCTATGTTTATTGTGCTGTCGTAATTAATCAGAAGAGACCTGCGCTGAGCAGCTGAGCCGATCCTTATTAGTTTTTGATTCAAAATAGCACACTGAATTATGAGGGCTTGCTCACAACAGTCGTATTTTGCATGTTATTATTTCAAGACTTATTACTTTATGACACCTTGTGAATGCCCCAATGCTTTGAATTGGTAGTTAAAACACTTAGTTTTATGCGTTCCGAGATGGTTTAAATGTTTACTGAAGTATAGATTTGATGGTTTAAACATATTTAAAACCAAAAAGACAGTTTGCCTTGTACGACGATATGTATATACTCCCATCTTAATATTTTATCTCTTAATAACTAAATTTCTATAATGTTTAGCTACATTATTTATATCTTTGCCGTTTGTGTATTGATAATTTGCTTTTTTTAATTTTCTTTTAAAGCTGCTAACAAAATCTTTGAACATTAACATTTACATGACCTTTTGAGACATGTTTTTTTTAAACTTCTGTTTTAAAATATAAAAAAATAAGGGAAATCACGATGGGTAGTGCAAAGTGTGCAAACGATGCAAATGCGTGCAAAAATACACACAACACAACAACAAAATGTACCAATTTGCAATTTGCTCTTTTTTACTTCGTTTGCACTAAAAAAACCATGAGCAAAGTTAGTAGTGCATATTAGCTCAGTTGCAAACAAATGTAAACAATAACATTTGACATATTAAGTGACATATTGATTTTAAGAAAACTTATAAATTGAACATTTTCGCAGATTGTAAAATAAAATAGAGAATTAAATTTAAATTAATTAAAAAGAAAACATTTTTTTTAATTTGCTTGTGTATAATTGTAAACAAATGCAGATTTTTAACAGTGCTGCCAGAAGTTTTTAGTGTTGCAAGAATACATTTTTAGAAAAATAGCATATTTGCACAAAAATAAAAGTGGTATGCTCACGATCAATCATAATATGCACTGCAAATTTACACATTGCAAATTTGCACAATGACCATCGTGATTACCCTTAATATAAAAATATAAAATTTGTTTAAAGAATTTCAACAACATAGTGATTACACAGGCTGATAAAGGAAATAGGACGGTCATGATGTATAAGCATGAATATGAAGCGAAAATGTCCGTGTTGTTAAATGATAGAGACACATATAAGGTAATCAGATTAGATCCCACTGCGAAACTTGAAAAGGAAAATAACAATATAGTAACAGAACTGTATAAGGATAGGATAATTAATAATTTTCAAAAACGAAGATTAAATTCATTTGCGGCCATTGCCCCGAGAATTTATGGACTACCTAAGACACACAAAATAGGAACCCCACTAAGACCAATAGTCTCATCACTTAATGTACCATGTTATGATTTATCAAAATACGTTGGGAGCAGGCGCGGATCCAGCTCGAGCCTTAGGGGGGGGGGGGGGAATTTTGTATGATACAAAAAAGTAAAAAACTTGTTTTTAAAAGTTTATTAAAAACAATAAATGTATTAGGGTAAGTACTTGTTGCAATTTTTGCGAACATCCAATTCTTCATCGTATAGTCCTATAGGCCGTTGAAAAATATTAAAAAATGATGTATTACTTTTTCGCGATCGTGAAGAAAGTTTCCGCACCAAACGCGATAAAGTTTTGAATTTCAATTTTTCTCGTTACTATACAAAATTAACATTCAATTACAAAATGTTAAGTATTTTCTAATAATTTCATGAATATAACAAGATCTTACCATTTTGACTCTATTTCGCGGTTTTTTTAATAAACTAAATTGTAATGGCAATATATATAAAACAGTGATAATTTTCAGCAGCGTAGTAATATATGCGCGGAACGAGTTATTAAAGTTGCACAAGATATTTTTACATTATGTAAATCAGCTCGCACGTTAAAATTAAAATTTATTTCATTAAACCCAAAAAAAATAGCTTTACTTTTTGTTATACAGTTGCTTATTTTATGTATTTATGCCTGTATTCATAAAAATATTTTAAATTTAATAAAGGCTTTAAAACCAAATTTTTTATGAAAATTTTCCTTAATAAACGTTTATTAAATTTTATAATCATTTATGAATATGGGGGCTAAAATATATAGCATATCGTCATCTTAAAGACCTAATAACCAATCTGCAAAAATTTCAAAATATATTTTTTTATGTATTTTTATTCCCTATATCATAACGCATATGTGTGCAATTTTGAACATGTAATATTACAAATGACAAAGTTTTTGCACCTAGAGGACCGTTACGCACAAAAAAAGAGAAAAATAAATCGTCAAAAATCACGATAAAAGTTTAATTTTGTTGCATGGTGTAATTTAAACAAATATTAAGTACTTGTTTTTGCTTAAACCAGTAAAAGAAACTACTACTGTAATTATTTAATGTATATAATATTCATGTGTTAAGAAATTTTTATTTATTCATACTAATTAGTACTGCAGATAGGTTATTTGGTTTTAGATGTCTACAATTCCAAAAAACTTAAGTGTCATAACATATGCTGTGATTAGAAAAACAAAATTTTCTCAACCGATATATATTACTGGTTTCATTTTAATCAAAATGTGTTTCAATATCGGTAATAGTTCCAATTTTATAACGTTTTTCCCCTCTCCTTTAAACTTTTGAAAACTGCAGATAGGTTATTTCGTCTTTTAGGTGACGATATATAAACAATAAATGTACCATACATAATGTGTATGGAAATTAAAAAAAAAATAAAAATTGCATTTGGTGCGGAAACGTTTTTGGCCAAAATGGGCTAAAAAAATTATTTTCGTTATCAATACTTAATTGCCCATCGCGTGGTGGGATGAAGAAATTTTGTCCAAAAAAAGTCATTACCCTAATTAAAAAAAACTCAACAAAAAGGTTAAATAAAATATAAGATCAGTTCAATATACATTAATCTTTTTAAATAAGCAATTTATGATTTCCTTGTTAGGCAAATTTAGACAGTACAGTCTATCTTCTGTCATTGTTGATCAGAGCCATGTTTTTATTCGACGAATGGTAGGAAATGACCTCCCGCTCGTTTCTTTACTGACGAGCATTGAAACGAAATTTTGAAATATTTTTCTTAGATTTGGGTAGATATCTTCATCACAGTGTATTAAAGCATCTACAACGTTATCTGATAGATCAGGCGCAAGTTTAGATCTTAGTAGGTGTTTATCTCTTTTATCAAATATAACACTACGTGACAAAATTTCAACAAAGTCGTGACCAAATAAATCTGGCAGCTAATCTTTATGTAAAATTTTCCACTGAATCCGAATATGAAGTCAGAATAGTCAAAAGTAGAACAGTTTTTGAGATATTCCAAAATAACCGTTATTTGTGTTTTTAAAAAAGATGATGTGACTGAAATGCAAATATCTTCAAAAATTTTAAACGGATTATGTAATTCTTTCTTTTTAGTGAAGGATTATAAAATTTCTAAAATAACCATGGATTGCTTGTGAAGACTGGTCAAGAAATGACAGAGTTACAGGGGACAAAAGTTCAAGCTTCATTGAAAATTTTATGATTTTGTTCAATTTTGCTCTTTTCAAGTTACTTTTTTTAAACCAATGATTTAAAAATCCTAATGTTTTATTGCATGCGACATTAGATTATTTCAATATGAAAATTTTTCGCTACAATAAAATATATTTTGGTACAAAAATGACAAAACTACAGAAAATTTAGTAAATTAACCCACATAGAAATTCAATACTTTTAAGCAATTTTTAATATTTATTGTTACTAAAAATTTAGCTTTGTATATTTATTTGCCGTGGATTAATTCAACTAATCTTCTGTAACTTTGTCATTTTTGCACCGATCTGGTTCCTATTTGGCACAAAATGTTCGTATTGAAATAGGCTAAAATTTTATTTTTTGGATACATATTTGCATTTCAGTCACAGCATCTTTTTTAAAAACACAAATAACGGTTATTTTAGAATATTTCGAAAACTGTTCTACTTT
Source organism: Pollenia angustigena (assembly GCA_930367215.1). Taxonomy (NCBI): domain Eukaryota; kingdom Metazoa; phylum Arthropoda; class Insecta; order Diptera; family Polleniidae; genus Pollenia; species Pollenia angustigena. The sequence continues at coordinate 215,113,299 of OV884058.1, read as the reverse complement.
TGAAAATTCTGACATCATATTCGGATTCAGCGGACAATTTTCATTTGGTCAAAAAATTGTCACGTAGTGTAATCAGCTCATCAGCTAGTTGTGGTTTTAACAGTTTTGTATCTGTATATGAGTTGATTACACTTTGAGGTAGAAGTTTAGGTATGTTCAATACATTTGGGATATCTATTGGGAAAGCTGTTATGAGATCTTCTAAAATAAATTCAATAAGAGGAATGTAACCTACAATTCGGTAGTTATCTTCAACATTTTGGATGTGATTATTTCGTTCAAATCTTGTCTTTTCGATAGGAACCTCGATTTGAACGCAAATAACTTTAACTTTTTGAAAAATCGCTTTAAATTGTTCTTCGGCTTTATTTCTTTTTTCTTCAAGGCACATGATTTAAATTTTGATCCTTTTTGAAGATCTATATCTTGCTTTTGTAAAATTATACTAAGTGGCTGTGTTACAATAGGTATCACACTTAATATGTATATTCCGTAAATAAATTTAAAAGTACTAAGTGAGTTCCTTAATAAAAAGGTAGAGATACTACCTTTCTACTCAGATATTTTTTCCAAAGCTTCTACTATATGATGTACACTTGTTGCAAAGCACATAATGAAGAGAGTTTGGCTCCTAAATACTTTGCTAAAACTGTTTTTCGCTTGGGATGATTATATTTAAAAGATTTTGTCGTTTCTATAACAAATGATACAACTTTTTGTATTAATGGCACTTTATTGCTTTTAGAAATTGAGATGTTCGATTTATGAGAATAGCAAGGCGTTTGTTTCACATTTGTCGCTTTTCCAGAAATTTTGAACAGCTCCATTTTCTGCTGACATCAGAGGACACCCATCTGTTCCATCTTCTACACAATTTTTAAGGTCAAGACCAAAATTTGTCAAAGCTCTAAGAACTATTGATGATAGTGCCTTCGCATCAATTGACACATCAACTTCATCAATATCTTTTGAAGCCTCTTCAAATGCGTTTACAACAAAGCCAATAAATTCTTCCCTAAAAACTTTTTGTTGTATGTTGAAATATCTTCAAAATAAGGAAATCTGGCTTTTCCCAGACAAATCCGTGCTTTCTTCAAATATTATCGAATAGAATTTTGATTCATAAAACACATAAATATATACATAAATATTGCAAATACTAAGGCTTTTTAATAATTCTACCACACGCAGTATAAAGTCAAACGTTTAGTCTTTGGATATAGATGGTACCTGCTGAGATTAAATGTAGAATATTAAGTAATTGAATACGGTAAACTAGATGTTTCTTTGGAAATATCTAATAAATAACTATTAGGATTAAGATATGGATACTTATTGAAAATCGTTAGAGATTCCATAAAAAAAAAACAAAAAAAAACTTGCTGGGATTTCCAAATATGTTGTACATTAAAAAAAATATTATTATTGGGTATTTTTGTATTATCGAAATTAACAAAACATATTTTTATAATTTACGGGGGGGAAATTTCCTTATTCCACCCCCCCCCCCCTACCTGAATCCGCGCCTGGTTGGGAGTATTTTGAAAGAAATTGTGTCTCCCGTTCACAACATAAAAAAATTCAATGGATCTAAAAAACAAATTAAAGAACATAAAACTTGATGCTGGAGAAGTTTTAGTTTCTTTTGATGTCGTCGAGTTATTTACAAATATACCTGTCCAATTGGCAATAAAGAACACAATAAAAAACTGGAACAAAATCGAACAGCTTACAAAAATCCCTCGTGCAAAATTTCTGCATATCCTGAGATTTTGTCTAAATGACAATAATTATTTTATTTTATATAAGCAAGTGTTTGGAATGCCTATGGGTAACCCTATATCACCGACAATAGCAGATATACTTCTTGATGGCTTACTTGACGACGCACTGGCAAAACTTAACGAGATCAACATTAATATCAAATACATCACAAAACATGTAGACGATTTCTTGGCAATAATTTCATCCCAAGACAAGGACATTATTCTAAAAACATTGAATGATTATCATTCTAAAATTAAATTTACAATGGAGATGGAAAATGAAGGGAGAATAGCGTTTCTGGACACAAAATTACATAGGGCGGAAGATACAATAATATTTGACTGGTTTACAAAAGAGACATCATCAGGCAGGATAATGAATTATTACACTACTCAACCAATGAATCAAATAATAAATACAGCAAAAAGTTTTATTAAGAGAGTTCTAAATGTAAGCGATGAAGTATTTCACGACAAAAATATTAAAATTATCCGTAAAAATAATTAGTATTGTGGTTATTTTGTTGAACTATTTATGGTTTTTAATCCAAATTTTTAATATTTTTAATTAGGCTTAAGTTCATCAAATTTAATTTTCATTAAATTATTTTTATGAAGAAAGGAATTTTACAACATGAAAATTAATTAAAATTTTACTGATAATTTTTCATTCTTGACTCAATCTGGGCTCGAACCCAGGCGTTTTTACGGACAGGTTACCCTGATTGAGTCAAGAATGAAAAATTATCAGTAAATTTTAATTAATTTTCATGTTGTAAAATTCCTTTCTTCATAAAAATAATTTAATGAAAATTAAATTTGATGAACTTAAGCCTAATTAAAAATATTAAAAATTCGGGTTAAAAACCATAAATAGTTCAACAAAATAACCACAATACTAATTATTGTTAAAGCTAAGGCACGAGCTCTATGTTTGCATTTGTCCTTCAAGTTGTGCTGAAAAGGTCAGCAAGAAAAAGAAAGACAAAAAAAAAATGAAAAAACAAAAACAATATATGTACTTTGAACTTCAAGAAGAATTCTTGACAAAAGTACGAAAAAACAGAAGTAAAGGAAGAACATGTAAAATGAATTAAAATAGATAATCATTCAAAGCAAATTTCGATCTACCAAAGGTTAAATACAATTTGGTTTAAGGATTGATGTTTGACTAATGACGTCAGCAGTCGTCGATGGCTGCGAGTGTTAAACGGCAAGCCCTCTGAGGAGATTGAGTGGTTGCAATCGAAACATGTCAGGGTAACCTGTCCGTAAAAACGCCTGGGTTCGAGCCCAGATTGAGTCAAGAATGAAAAATTATCAGTAAATTTTAATTAATTTTCATGTTGTAAAATTCCTTTCTTCATAAAAATAATTTAATGAAAATTAAATTTGATGAACTTAAGCCTAATTAAAAATATTAAAAATTTGGATTAAAAACCATAAATAGTTCAACAAAATAACCACAATACTAATTATTGTTAAAGCTAAGGCACGAGCTCTATGTTTGCATTTGTCCTTCAAGTTGTGCTGAAAAGGTCAGCAAGAAAAAGAAAGACAAAAAAAAAATGAAAAAACAAAAACAATATATGTACTTTGAACTTCAAGAAGAATTCTTGACAAAAGTACGAAAAAACAGAAGTAAAGGAAGAACATGTAAAATGAATTAAAATAGATAATCATTCAAAGCAAATTTCGATCTACCAAAGGTTAAATACAATTTGGTTTAAGGATTGATGTTTGACTAATGACGTCAGCAGTCGTCGATGGCTGCGAGTGTTAAACGGCAATCCCTCTGAGGAGATTGAGTGGTTGCAATCGAAACATGTCAGGGTAACCTGTCCGTAAAAACGCCTGGGTTCGAGCCCAGATTGAGTCAAGAATGAAAAATTATCAGTAAATTTTAATTAATTTTCATGTTGTAAAATTCCTTTCTTCATAAAAATAATTTAATGAAAATTAAATTTGATGAACTTAAGCCTAATTAAAAATATTAAAAATTTGGATTAAAAACCATAAATAGTTCAACAAAATAACCACAATACTAATTATTGTTAAAGCTAAGGCACGAGCTCTATGTTTGCATATGTACTTCAAGTTGTGCTGAAAAGGTCAGCAAGAAAAAGAAAGACAAAAAAAAAATGAAAAAACAAAAACAATATATGTACTTTGAACTTCAAGAAGAATTCTTGACAAAAGTACGAAAAAACAGAAGTAAAGGAAGAACATGTAAAATGAATTAAAATATATAATCATTCAAAGCAAATTTCGAACTAACAAAGGTTAAATACAATTTGGTTTAAGGATTGATGTTTGACTAATGACGTCAGCAGTCGTCGATGGCTGCGAGTGTTAAACGGCAAGCCCTCTGAGGAGATTGAGTGGTTGCAATCGAAACATGTCAGGGTAACCTGTCCGTAAAAACGCCTGGGTTCGAGCCCAGATTGAGTCAAGAATGAAAAATTATCAGTAAATTTTAATTAATTTTCATGTTGTAAAATTCCTTTCTTCATAAAAATAATTTAATGAAAATTAAATTTGATGAACTTAAGCCTAATTAAAAATATTAAAAATTTGGATTAAAAACCATAAATAGTTCAACAAAATAACCACAATACTAATTATTGTTAAAGCTAAGGCACGAGCTCTATGTTTGCATTTGTCCTTCAAGTTGTGCTGAAAAGGTCAGCAAGAAAAAGAAAGACAAAAAAAAAATGAAAAAACAAAAACAATATATGTACTTTGAACTTCAAGAAGAATTCTTGACAAAAGTACGAAAAAACAGAAGTAAAGGAAGAACATGTAAAATGAATTAAAATAGATAATCATTCAAAGCAAATTTCGATCTACCAAAGGTTAAATACAATTTGGTTTAAGGATTGATGTTTGACTAATGACGTCAGCAGTCGTCGATGGCTGCGAGTGTTAAACGGCATGCCCTCTGAGGAGATTGAGTGGTTGCAATCGAAACTTGTCAGGGTAACCTGTCCGTAAAAACGCCTGGGTTCGAGCCCAGATTGAGTCAAGAATGAAAAATTATCAGTAAATTTTAATTAATTTTCATGTTGTAAAATTCCTTTCTTCATAAAAATAGTTTAATGAATTTTAAATTTGATGAACTTAAGCCTAATTAAAAATATTAAAAATTTGGATTAAAAACCATAAATAGTTCAACAAAATAACCACAATACTAATTATTGTTAAAGCTAAGGCACGAGCTCTATGTTTGCATTTGTCCTTCAAGTTTTGCTGAAAGAAAAAGAAAGACAAAAAAAAAATGAAAAAACAAAAAAAATATATGTACTTTGAACTTCAAGAAGAATTCTTGACAAAAGTACGAAAAAACAGAAGTAAAGGAAGAACATGTAAAATGAATTAAAATAGATTATCATTCAAAGCAAATTTCGATCTACCAAAGGTTAAATACAATTTGGTTTAAGGATTGATGTTTGACTAATGACGTCAGCAGTCGTCGATGGCTGCGAGTGTTAAACGGCAAGCCCTCTGAGGAGATTGAGTGGTTGCAATCGAAACATGTCAGGGTAACCTGTCCGTAAAAACGCCTGGGTTCGAGCCCAGATTGAGTCAAGAATGAAAAATTATCAGTAAATTTTAATTAATTTTCATGTTGTAAAATTCCTTTCTTCATAAAAATAATTTAATGAAAATTAAATTTGATGAACTTAAGCCTAATTAAAAATATTAAAAATTTGGATTAAAAACCATAAATAGTTCAACAAAATAACCACAATAATAATTATTGTTAAAGCTAAGGCACGAGCTCTATGTTTGCATTTGTCCTTCAAGTTGTGCTGAAAAGGTCAGCAAGAAAAAGAAAGACAAAAAAAAAATGAAAAAACAAAAACAATATATGTACTTTGATCTTCAAGAAGAATTCTTGACAAAAGTACGAAAAAACAGAAGTAAAGGAAGAACATGTAAAATGAATTAAAATAGATAATCATTCAAAGCAAATTTCGATCTACCAAAGGTTAAATACAATTTGGTTTAAGGATTGATGTTTGACTAATGACGTCAGCAGTCGTCGATGGCTGCGAGTGTTAAACGGCAAGCCCTCTGAGGAGATTGAGTGGTTGCAATCGAAACATGTCAGGGTAACCTGTCCGTAAAAACGCCTGGGTTCGAGCCCAGATTGAGTCAAGAATGAAAAATTATCAGTAAATTTTAATTAATTTTCATGTTGTAAAATTCCTTTCTTCATAAAAATAATTTAATGAAAATTAAATTTGATGAACTTAAGCCTAATTAAAAATATTAAAAATTTGGATTAAAAACCATAAATAGTTCAACAAAATAACCACAATACTAATTATTGTTAAAGCTAAGGCACGAGCTCTATGTTTGCATTTGTCCTTCAAGTTGTGCTGAAAAGGTCAGCAAGAAAAAGAAAGACAAAAAAAAAATGAAAAAACAAAAACAATATATGTACTTTGAACTTCAAGAAGAATTCTTGACAAAAGTACGAAAAAACAGAAGTAAAGGAAGAACATGTAAAATGAATTAAAATAGATAATCATTCAAAGCAAATTTCGATCTACCAAAGGTTAAATACAATTTGGTTTAAGGATTGATGTTTGACTAATGACGTCAGCAGTCGTCGATGGCTGCGAGTGTTAAACGGCAATCCCTCTGAGGAGATTGAGTGGTTGCAATCGAAACATGTCAGGGTAACCTGTCCGTAAAAACGCCTGGGTTCGAGCCCAGATTGAGTCAAGAATGAAAAATTATCAGTAAATTTTAATTAATTTTCATGTTGTAAAATTCCTTTCTTCATAAAAATAATTTAATGAAAATTAAATTTGATGAACTTAAGCCTAATTAAAAATATTAAAAATTTGGATTAAAAACCATAAATAGTTCAACAAAATAACCACAATACTAATTATTGTTAAAGCTAAGGCACGAGCTCTATGTTTGCATATGTCCTTCAAGTTGTGCTGAAAAGGTCAGCAAGAAAAAGAAAGACAAAAAAAAAATGAAAAAACAAAAACAATATATGTACTTTGAACTTCAAGAAGAATTCTTGACAAAAGTACGAAAAAACAGAAGTAAAGGAAGAACATGTAAAATGAATTAAAATATATAATCATTCAAAGCAAATTTCGAACTACCAAAGGTTAAATACAATTTGGTTTAAGGATTGATGTTTGACTAATGACGTCAGCAGTCGTCGATGGCTGCGAGTGTTAAACGGCAAGCCCTCTGAGGAGATTGAGTGGTTGCAATCGAAACATGTCAGGGTAACCTGTCCGTAAAAACGCCTGGGTTCGAGCCCAGATTGAGTCAAGAATGAAAAATTATCAGTAAATTTTAATTAATTTTCATGTTGTAAAATTCCTTTCTTCATAAAAATAATTTAATGAAAATTAAATTTGATGAACTTAAGCCTAATTAAAAATATTAAAAATTTGGATTAAAAACCATAAATAGTTCAACAAAATAACCACAATACTAATTATTGTTAAAGCTAAGGCACGAGCTCTATGTTTGCATTTGTCCTTCAAGTTGTGCTGAAAAGGTCAGCAAGAAAAAGAAAGACAAAAAAAAAAAATGAAAAAACAAAAACAATATATGTACTTTGAACTTCAAGAAGAATTCTTGACAAAAGTACGAAAAAACAGAAGTAAAGGAAGAACATGTAAAATGAATTAAAATAGATAATCATTCAAAGCAAATTTCGATCTACCAAAGGTTAAATACAATTTGGTTTAAGGATTGATGTTTGACTAATGACGTCAGCAGTCGTCGATGGCTGCGAGTGTTAAACGGCATGCCCTCTGAGGAGATTGAGTGGTTGCAATCGAAACTTGTCAGGGTAACCTGTCCGTAAAAACGCCTGGGTTCGAGCCCAGATTGAGTCAAGAATGAAAAATTATCAGTAAATTTTAATTAATTTTCATGTTGTAAAATTCCTTTCTTCATAAAAATAGTTTAATGAATTTTAAATTTGATGAACTTAAGCCTAATTAAAAATATTAAAAATTTGGATTAAAAACCATAAATAGTTCAACAAAATAACCACAATACTAATTATTGTTAAAGCTAAGGCACGAGCTCTATGTTTGCATTTGTCCTTCAAGTTTTGCTGAAAGAAAAAGAAAGACAAAAAAAAAATGAAAAAACAAAAAAAATATATGTACTTTGAACTTCAAGAAGAATTCTTGACAAAAGTACGAAAAAACAGAAGTAAAGGAAGAACATGTAAAATGAATTAAAATAGATTATCATTCAAAGCAAATTTCGATCTACCAAAGGTTAAATACAATTTGGTTTAAGGATTGATGTTTGACTAATGACGTCAGCAGTCGTCGATGGCTGCGAGTGTTAAACGGCATGCCCTCTGAGGAGATTGAGTGGTTGCAATCGAAACATGTCAGGGTAACCTGTCCGTAAAAACGCCTGGGTTCGAGCCCAGATTGAGTCAAGAATGAAAAATTATCAGTAAATTTTAATTAATTTTCATGTTGTAAAATTCCTTTCTTCATAAAAATAGTTTAATGAATTTTAAATTTGATGAACTTAAGCCTAATTAAAAATATTAAAAATTTGGATTAAAAACCATAAATAGTTCAACAAAATAACCACAATACTAATTATTGTTAAAGCTAAGGCACGAGCTCTATGTTTGCATTTGTCCTTCAAGTTTTGCTGAAAGAAAAAGAAATACAAAAAAAAAATGAAAAAACAAAAAAAATATATGTACTTTGAACTTCAAGAAGAATTCTTGACAAAAGTACGAAAAAACAGAAGTAAAGGAAGAACATGTAAAATGAATTAAAATAGATTATCATTCAAAGCAAATTTCGATCTACCAAAGGTTAAATACAATTTGGTTTAAGGATTGATGTTTGACTAATGACGTCAGCAGTCGTCGATGGCTGCGAGTGTTAAACGGCATGCCCTCTGAGGAGATTGAGTGGTTGCAATCGAAACATGTCAGGGTAACCTGTCCGTAAAAACGCCTGGGTTCGAGCCCAGATTGAGTCAAGAATGAAAAATTATCAGTAAATTTTAATTAATTTTCATGTTGTAAAATTCCTTTCTTCATAAAAATAGTTTAATGAATTTTAAATTTGATGAACTTAAGCCTAATTAAAAATATTAAAAATTTGGATTAAAAACCATAAATAGTTCAACAAAATAACCACAATACTAATTATTGTTAAAGCTAAGGCACGAGCTCTATGTTTGCATTTGTCCTTCAAGTTTTGCTGAAAGAAAAAGAAAGACAAAAAAAAAATGAAAAAACAAAAAAAATATATGTACTTTGAACTTCAAGAAGAATTCTTGACAAAAGTACGAAAAAACAGAAGTAAAGGAAGAACATGTAAAATGAATTAAAATAGATAATCATTCAAAGCAAATTTCGATCTACCAAAGGTTAAATACAATTTGGTTTAAGGATTGATGTTTGACTAATGACGTCAGCAGTCGTCGATGGCTGCGAGTGTTAAACGGCAAGCCCTCTGAGGAGATTGAGTGGTTGCAATCGAAACATGTTAGGGTAACCTGTCCGTAAAAACGCCTGGGTTCGAGCCCAGATTGAGTCAAGAATGAAAAATTATCAGTAAATTTTAATTAATTTTCATGTTGTAAAATTCCTTTCTTCATAAAAATAATTTAATGAAAATTAAATTTGATGAACTTAAGCCTAATTAAAAATATTAAAAATTTGGATTAAAAACCATAAATAGTTCAACAAAATAACCACAATAATAATTATTGTTAAAGCTAAGGCACGAGCTCTATGTTTGCATTTGTCCTTCAAGTTGTGCTGAAAAGGTCAGCAAGAAAAAGAAAGACAAAAAAAAAATGAAAAAACAAAAACAATATATGTACTTTGATCTTCAAGAAGAATTCTTGACAAAAGTACGAAAAAACAGAAGTAAAGGAAGAACATGTAAAATGAATTAAAATAGATAATCATTCAAAGCAAATTTCGATCTACCAAAGGTTAAATACAATTTGGTTTAAGGATTGATGTTTGACTAATGACGTCAGCAGTCGTCGATGGCTGCGAGTGTTAAACGGCATGCCCTCTGAGGAGATTGAGTGGTTGCAATCGAAACATGTCAGGGTAACCTGTCCGTAAAAACGCCTGGGTTCGAGCCCAGATTGAGTCAAGAATGAAAAATTATCAGTAAATTTTAATTAATTTTCATGTTGTAAAATTCCTTTCTTCATAAAAATAATTTAATGAAAATTAAATTTGATGAACTTAAGCCTTATTAAAAATTTGGATTATCCGTAAAGTTTTAAAAAATAACTGTTTTCCCAATAACTTAACCAAATGTCTGATTAAAAGTACAATAACACAATTAAAACAAAATAACGGAACTAACTTAATTACGGAAGAACCACCAAAAGTTGTTTACAGTGTACCATATGTTCCACACCTTATTGATAATGCGAACATAAGAAACACAATAAAGACAAAAAACACTTGTTTTGCTTATAAACCAAATAGAACACAATTTTTTACAAGAACAAAAACACCCATCGACAAACAACAATTAAGTAGCGTTGTATTCGAAATACAATGTAAAGGTAATAATGACGAACCATGCGACCTCATATACATTGGTACAACAAAACAAAGCAGACATAACAAAAAACAAAGAAACAACAGCACTAGCACAACATACGTATGTTACACCATGGTCATACTGCTGATTTTGAAAACGTCAAAATATTGGATAGAGAGAATGTTGAAATAAAGAGATATACGATTGAAAGTTTACGAATCCAACAGAAAATAAATAAGACGATGAATCTGAAATAAGACACAGACAACATCAACATTAATTACAGGGTTGTTTTAAATTGATAAACAAATTTAAAAAAGTTTTTCACTGTGATACTAGAAAGAGATGTGGTTGAAAATTATTATTGTTAATTGTTTTTACAAATAAAATATTTAAAAATGTAATATAATCAAAAAAATTTCTAAGTTATATACATGGTTTAAAAAAATACTGTATTATAATGTACGTTTTTACACATATTTAAATAGACACCCCCTGAAGAAGTAGAAAAATACTACTTCTTACTTAAAAATAGGAAAATTACTTAAAATTTTTTTTTTTTTTTATTGAATCTTTCTTGTCGAAAATTACAATATGTATTCAAAGCTTAATCCTAATTCTTATTTGTATTTTTTAGCCGTTACCAATGTAACCGCTAATTAATTGCATTCAAGTGTCAAAAAAGCCTGCTAGGCTCAAAGTGTCGGATCTTTTCAGCCTCCGGTGACCTTCGAACTTTATTAGATCCCGAGCGAGGTAGTTGGGATGGACCATTAGTTTATCTATGTATTTGACTGAATACTTTTTAATTTCTTCCTGGATGGTAGCGATGTTAAGATCTCTGTGGATATTGTCATTACGTATATACCATGGGGCGCAGACAATTTGCCGTAATATCCTGAATGTCTTCTTTGTAGCTTCTGGATGTTTGATGCGCATGCAGTACCCCATAATTGGATGCCATATGTCCATATTGGTTTTATGATAGACTTGCATAAGAGAACTTTGTTGTCTAAGGATAAGTTTGAGTTTCGACCGATTAGCCAATGCAGTTGAGCTGCTTTAAGTTTCATAGCCGGTATTTTCGCTGCAATATGACGAGACCAGGTCAGGCGTCTATCTATTGAATTCCCAAGTATTTAACATGGCTTTCTACCGGAACAGTGATGTTATTTATTTTAACAGGAGGGCACGTTTGTCTTCTGAGCGTGAAAGTAGTGAGCACATTTAGCCGGGTTAACCTTTATGCCCATTTTGCTAGCCAGGTTTCTAGTTCATTGATGTGGGACTGTAAATGCTGCGATGCAACTTTTGGGTCCTGATTAACACTAATAAATGCTGTGTCGTCTGCAAACGTAGAAGTATGTGTGCTCGGGCTTGTTGGCATATCAGCTGTATATATTATATACAGTAACGGCGCTAATATGCTGCCTTGAGGGACACCAGCAGATATTTTCTTGATGGGGGAGTATTGGTTTTTTGATCTAACCATGAATGTTCTGCTAGTTAAATAGCTCTCAAGGAGTTTGTGAGTGTTTTGTGGAAGGAAAAATAAAACATAACAGCAAAATTTAAAATATAATCCATAGAATCCATGACGCATATTCATAAATTATTTCCAAGTGTTAACTTTTTAAGTACCTATTTAAGTTATTCACAGATGATTACTTTCCGCATAAAAAGTTTACACTTAATTATAGGTAAAGCTGTAACTAAATGCCAACTAACTAATACATTCAAAGAACAGCTGATTATATCAAATATCAAAGGTACAACATTTTTGAAGTGGTTATAAAGAAAAATGGAAAAAATTATAAGAGACATTCAAATAACGTCAGATAAAAACATACCAATTTGGTTTAAGGATTGATGTTTGACTAATGACGTCAGCAGTCGTCGATGGCTGCGAGTGTTAAATGGCAAGCCCTCTGAGGAGATTGAGTGGTTGCAATCGAAACATGTCAGGGTAACCTGTCCGTAAAAACGCCTGGGTTCGAGCCCAGATTGAGTCAAGAATGAAATATTATCAGTAAATTTTAATTAATTTTCATGTTGTAAAATTTCTTTCTTCATAAAAATAATTTAATGAAAATTAAATTTGATGAGCTTAAGCCTAATTAAAAATATTAAAAATTTGGATTAAAACCATTAATAGTTCAACAAAATAACCACAATGCTAATTATTGTTAAAGCTAAGGCACGAGCTCTATGTTTGCATTTGTCCTTCAAGTTGTGCTGAAAAGGTCAACAAGAAAAAGAAAGACAAAAAAATTAAAAAACAAAACAAAATATGTACTTTGAACTTCAAAGAAGAATTCTTGACAAAAGTACGGAAAAACAGAAGTAAAGGAAGAACATGTAAAATAAATTAAAATAGATAATCATTTAAAGCAAATTCCGATCTACCAAAGGTTAAATACAATTTGGTTTAAGGATTGATGTTTGACTAATGACGTCAGCAGTCGTCGATGGCTGCGAGTGTTAAACGGCAAGCCCTCTGAGGAGATTGAGTGGTTGCAATCGAAACATGTCAGGGTAACCTGTCCGTAAAAACGCCTGGGTTCGAGCCCAGATTGAGTCAAGAATGAAAAATTATAAGTAAATTTTAATTAATTTTCATGTTGTAAAATTCCTTTCTTCATAAAAATAATTTAATGAAAATTAAATTTGATGAACTTAAGCCCAATTAAAAATATTAAAAATTTGGATTAAAAACCATAAATAGTTCAACAAAATAACCGCAATGCTAATTATGGCAAAAAACAGTTAAAACGTATAAAACACGCTGCAATCCATTTGAAATGCATTTCTACTGCATCCAAAAAACATCAATACAAAACAAAATAAACAAGAGATGATAAAATTCTATTGAATATTTTTATTTTTACAAGTGCTTATTTTGATTTATTTATATACTATTATAACCAAAAAATAACCTTTTTAGAATTTGTGTTAATTCTTTAAAGAACAAAAAATGGGTTTTTAATAGTTTGATGAGCTTTTAAATTAATTACAGAATATATCGTTCAAAATATTATCGACATTTAATTTTCTCTACATGCCAATATCAGGCGTGGATTCAGGGGGGGGGGGGGGGAATAAGAAAATTTCCCGCCCGTAAATTATAAAAATATGTTTTGTTAATTTCGATAATACAAGAATTCCCAATAATAATATTTTTTTTTAATGTACAAAATTTTTGGAAATCCCAGCAAGGTTTTTGTTTGTTTTTTTTATGGAATCTCTAACGAAATTTTCAATAAGTATTTTTTTATTTTTTTTTATTGAATCTCTAACGATTTTCAATAAGTATCCATATCTTAATCCTAATAGTTATTTATTAGATATTTCCAAAGAAACATCTAGTTTACCGTATTCAATTACTTAATATTCTACATTTAATCTCAGCAGGTACCATCTATATCCAAAGACTAAACGTTTGACTTGATAATGCGTGCGGTAGAATTATTAAAAAGCCGGTTTTATGAATCAAAATTATATTCGATAATATTTGACGAAAGCACGGATTTATCGTGGAAAAGCCAGATTTCCTTATCTTTAAGATATTTCAACATACAACAAAAAGTTTTTAGGGAAGAATTTATTGGCTTTGTTGTAAACGCATTTGAAGAGGCTTCAAAAGATATTGATGAAGTTGATGTGTCAATTGATGCGAAGGCACTATCATCAATAGTTCTTAGAGCTTTGACAAATTTTGGTCTTGACCTTAAAAATTGTGTAGAAGATGGAACAGATGGGTGTCCTCTGATGTCAGTAGAAAATGGAGCTGTTCAAAATTTCTGGAAAAGCGACAAATGCGAAACAAACGCTTTGCTATTCCCATAAATGGAACAACTCAATTACTAAAAGCAATAAAGTGCCATTAATACAAAAAGTTGTATCAATTGTTATAGAAACGACAAAATCTTTTAAATATAATCATCCCAAGCGAAAAACAGTTTTAGCAAAGTATTAAGGAGCCAAACTGTCTTAATTATGCGTCTTTGCTACAAGTTTACATCATATAGTAGAAGCTTTGGTAAAAATATCTGAGTGGAAAGGAGTATCTTTACCTTGATATTAAGGAACTCACTTAGTACTTTTAAATTTATTTGCGGAATAAACATATTAAGTGTGATACTTATTGTAACACAGCCGCTTAGTATCATTTTACAAAAGCACGATATAGATCTTCAAAAAGGATCAAGCCTTATCAAAATTATAATCATGTTCCTTGAAGAAAAAAGAAAGAAAGCCGAAGAACAATTTAAAGCGATTTTTGAAAAAGTTAAAGTTATTTGCGTTCAAATCGAGGTTCCAATCGAAAGACAAGATTTGAATGAAATAATCACATCCAAAATGTTGAATTTATTTCACAAGATCTCATAGATATCGCAAATGTATTGAACAAACCTAAACTTCTACCTCAAAGTGTAGTCAAGTCATATACAGATACAAAACTCTTAAAACCACAACTAGCTGATGAGCTGATTATATTTGATAAAAGAGATATACACCTACTGACGTCTAAACTTGAGCTTGATCTTTCAAATAACGTTGTAGATGCTTTAGTAAACTGTGATGAAGATATCTACCCAAATCTAAGAAAAATATTTCAAATTTTCGTTTCAATGCTCGTCAGTAAAGCTACGAGCGGGAGGTCATTTCCTACCCTTCGTCGAATAAAAACATGGCTCGGATCAACAATGACAGAAGATAGACTGTACTGTCTAAATTTGCCTCACAAGGAAATCATAAATTGCTTATTTAAAAAGATTAAGTTATATTAAACTGATCTTATATTTTATTTAACCTTTTTGTTGAGCTTTTTTAATAAGGGTAATTACTTTTTTTGGACAAAATTTCTTCATCCCACCACGCGATGTGCAATTTAGTATTGATAATGAAAATAATTTTTTTAGGCCATTTTGGTCAAAAAAGTTTCCGCACCAATTGCAATTTTGAAAGCTCCTCAAGAATTTTTTTTTTTTTTTAATTTCCATACACATTATATATGGTACATTTATTGTTTATATATGCTATATATTTAAGCTCCCATATTTATAAATGATTATAAAATTTAATAAACGTTTATTAAGGAGAATTTTCATACAAAATTTGGCTAGATAACACTATTATACTTTGTATTAATACATCTCAAAAACTCTAGTAATATGACAAAGTGTGATAGTGTGAATGCAATGTGTCACGAAAATGACAAGTATTATGAAAAAAGTTTGACATCCCATACGACTTCATTGTTTTTTGAAAAATTTCTAAACTATAATACTTTTCATTGGATCAGGGTTGCATTTTTTTTCATGCGTGAGTGTTTATACTTTGTGTGATGGTGTGAACGCAAACTGTCATGCTACAATAGGTTTTTTGACAGTCGCATCAAAACTCATTAGATTTCTATCTCACAAAGTATTATGGAATACGTAAGACTTGTGAGATAGTGTAATCCAGGCTTTAGAAATACCTTTTATTATTAATAATAACCACTTCGACATGCCTAAATCCAAACAAAAATAAACTATACAAAGAAATAATAAATATTAAAAATAAAAATAAAATAGCTACGAATAAACTATCGAAAACAAAACGTAAGCTAGCGAAAAGTTTTCGTGTTTTAAGGCTTATTTTTATTTTGAATATAGAAAAAAAAAAAAATTTTTTGAGTAGGATATTGGGTCATGTGACAGAATTTATGAGGATGCATCCATGACATGGTTGGGAGGGCAAAATGAGACCAACATCAGTTTCAGAATTCTTAATGTGGTGGTAGATTGTCGTGTAGTTATCCGTTTTAATTTTTGTTGTTTTCCTTTTTTTTCCTCCTCACCAGGAGGGTTGGAACCTCCCGAGAGAAAAAATGCAGAAGAGCTAGTGGGAAACCTCGCCGGACAAAACGGTTCGTAACAAATGATGCTAATTAACGGTAAGCAAAATATTGAAAATATTTAAAAACGTAAATAAATAAATATTAAAACTTTAATTTTAATAAAAAAAGACCTTGAGCTTAATTAAAAATATACTATCATTATATTAAACAAGTAAAAAAAAAACTGTCATGTGATACCCTACACCACATATATAAGAACATCATTTTGCAAGTGCACCCTATTTGGAACCCATTGGCAATCGTGGATCCGCCAGAACAATATTATATAATTGAGTTTAAGATTCATATGAAAGTCCTTTGTGCCAAATATTATTTAGATATCTTCATCTTTATGAAATTTTTTTGCTTTTGAGTGATTTAAGGAAGGGCGTTTATATGGGACCTATTGTTAATTTTTGACCCACTAGCATAAGATTTTGTTCTGACATAGTAGCTATCATAAAAGTCATTGTCGCCAATTCGTATGTCAGTAGTAACATTTCGGGAGTGGTATTAGTATGGGAGCTATGGTCAAATGTGGACCGATTCCAATAAAATTTGGCAAGATGATTTTGATTGCAATAAAATAAGTTTAATCCAAATGTTATCTAAATACCAACATAATAAGATGGCTTATGGGCTCAAAGACCCTATTCCTTAAAGAAGATTGTGTGTGGGATATGTGTTATTATGGACCGATTCGCCCAATTTTCAATAGGCTTGATCCCTTTGTACCAAATTTCATCAAACTATCTCGAAAATTGCGACTTGTAATTTGCGCACAAGGTTAACATGGACATCCATCCGTTAGATCGACTCAGAAATTGATCGGATGAGTCAAAGGGGTCTAAGGACCAATATTTTAAGGTGTTTCAAACATCAGCACAAACGCATAGTACCCTCTCTGCTATTGTGGTGTTGGTATAAATATTTTATTGTTATGGTAAAAAATATTTACCTAATTGATAAAATCGAACTAACGGTTGCTAAATGTAAACTTTTTCTTTAATTTCTTTTAACGGTGTTTACTTGGCTAATACCCTGTCTACTTCAGCATTAGACCATGGAAGTGAGTGCAACTTTATAGTCAATTCTGAAATTTCTAAAGAATTTTTACTGCCGCCTGCATCTCGTTATTGTTATGCTTGCATCCAGAAAGAAACAAAGATGTTTGTGTTGATCCATCTTATAAATTTAATATTGGAATAATGTTCCTTTGTTTTGAAAGATGTTTGTTTATAATCATAGTTAATAGCGATTTTTAACCTTTGTAAAAGTTGTGATTTAAATTAAAGGCGTGTTAATTGTTAAAAATATTTAATATATTTTACTTTTTTAAATTTTTATAAGAAAATAAAAATTATTATTTTAAAGAAAAACGGCAAAAAAATTTTGTGGCTAAACAAGTTTAAAAGTGGCTAATGGCTAAACTCATTTTTTAATGGATAAACATATATATATATATTAGGGCGGGTCGATTTGTAGGGAGTGAAAAAATTCACCAATTTCCCTATGATTTCCGTATTCTATGGGTTATTCCATGAAAATTTGCCGAAGGAACCATACCTCTATCGTTAAAATCGAGTCCCCTACTTTTTGTTGGTAAAAAGTTCAAAAGTTACGGGCATTTTTGTCCAAATTTTGGACCATTTTTCCATTTTTTTCATGATTTTGTCCAAGAATATTACTTTCAAGGCCATTTTTTTTTGCTCAATCCATTATTGAATTCAATTTACAATTCAAAACGAAGAGTTAAAGCCCAAATTTATTGAATTCGGTTGATTAATTCATGCGATATTGCTAAAACAAAATAACACATAAAACCAACTTTTTGATTTTTTCCCCCTTTTTATCTTTTTTTTTCTACAAAAATTCAAATTAAGAGATAATAAAGTATCTAAAATATTCAATTTGAGTGTAGTAAAAGACAAAATGTGAAAAAAAACATTATTTTTTCTGAAAGTCTTGTTTGCTTTCAAGTCTGGGTGTTTTCGTACGGCTTTCTAATGTCGTCGCCATAGCGCCTTCTACATTCTTTCCTGCAACTCGAAAAAACATCATGAGAGACCAAATGTTGCAAACTACTGCGTTGGGTATCTGGTGGATTTTGCATTGAACCAGGCTCTGAATCCATTTTTTAAACCGCCACTAAAAGAATTAAATATGTTTTTCATAGAATAATAATATAACTATTAACTATAATAGTTAGCAATGTTTTTACACTTACCTTTAAATCTTTTCTAAATTTCAAAATAGTTTGATTATTTGTAAGGTTTTTCAAGTAACACTTCACTGAAATGACGCTCAATAAAGAAACTAAAAACAAAAAGAAATAAACAAACATAACACAGGGTGTGCACCCTGTGAAAAAATATGCCAATAATGTAAAGCGGAAATCAGTCCAGTCGTAACGTAAGGTTCGTAAGCTTCGTAAGTCAAAAAAATTGAGCCAAAAAAATGGCCATGAAAGTAATATTCTTGGACAAAATCATGAAAAAAATGGAAAAATGCTCCAAAATTTGGACAAAAATGCCCGTAAGTTTTGAACCGTTGGACCAATGTTGGAGATTTTTTTTGTAAAATGATCAAAATGAGCTAACCCTTTCCAACGCGCCTACTGCCGATTAAACCCGTTTTTGGGTTATGGATGTGAACGTGTAGGTAATATTTCAAACGAACGTCAATTTGGGAAAAAATCTACCAACAAAAACACTTAATTTTCACGATGATTTAAAAGACATGTCTTTTTTGTAGTTCTTTTTTAAAGAAACTTCCAAAAACATGTTAAATTTTCACAATGTTTCTTTTTTTATTTGATTTTTTTTTATTTTCCTTATATATGTATGTATGTATTGAATTTATTAAAACTTAATTTGTTCATTTTTTTTATATTTTAATAAGCAATTGTCATTTTTAAATAAAAATACAACATAAATTAAAAAACAAAATAAAGTGCAAAGAGGAATGTCAAAAAAACACAGAAAATACGATTCATGTCTTTTTTTCTACCCTGCTTACTTCTCTCCCCCGCTCGCTATCGAACTAAAAAAGACATGTTTCAAAAATAGGGGAAAAAATCATCGTGAAAATTGAGTGAAAGTAGGGGACTCGATTTTAACGATAGAGGTATGGTTCCCTTGGCAAATTTTCATTGAATAACCCATAGAATACGGAAATCATAGGGAAATTGTCGAAAAATAAATCGACCCGCCCTAATATATATATATATAGATATATATATATATATATATATATATATATATATATATATATATATATATATATATATCATCATTATATATTATTTCTAAAGCACTTTTTTTGTCGGTTGCAAATATCTCCCATCCCACCGCATCAAATTTAATGAATGATATCTCATTTTAAAGCTTATTTCTAACACTAATGACGAAAAATAATTAGAAATTGAAAAATTAATATTTTCATTGATAAAAATTACGGTGCGAAATATTCGCACGGGTCATCTAGTCATATATATTATTTCTAAAGCACTTTTTTTGTCGGTTGCAAACATCTCCCATCCCACCGCATCAAATTTAATGAATGATATCTCATTTTAAAGCTTATTTCTAACACTAATGACGAAAAATAATTAGAAATTGAAAAATTAATATTTTCATTGATAAAAACTACGGTGCGAAATATTCGCATGGGTCATCTGTATATGTATATAGATATAAGTAGATGGCATAAAATATAGGATAAAGAAAATTAAATTAGCAAAAAATACTTCATTAAATAATAAAGATGCTTATGTTACATCTATAACTGGCTTTTAAAATTACACTCTACAAGAGTCCATTCACAGTCAGAATCTAATGAAGAAGGCCCGGTACGTCCCGTAATTTTACGCCTTTCAGAATCCATTTCCCCTCCATCGCACATTTTATAGCCATTTTGAGAAAAATAAACATGACCATCATAGGAATGCTCAATTTTCCACATGCCATATAGATTTGTTTCCAAACCATAAACATCCTTCGTTTCTGGATCCATAGAGTAATAATCTTTGTAATCCGTACCCTGAAGACTTACTCTTACTTTATTTCCATCACAAGAATTAACTTCTCTAAATTCAGCCCTAATATGGGATGTGCTATCAAGTGTGCCATTCGCTTTCCACAGCCAAGCGCCGCGACCAGCTGACTTCCACTTATAGTGAATGGATGTATATAAGAAAAGCGAAATTTGTACATTTACTAGACAAAAAGGCTGCTTAGAAAAAAATAAAATTTTTGCATTATTAGGCAGTATTTGTATTGCATCTTCCAGACTTGATTTTAAGCTCTTAGTCGTGTAAGCGTACGCATCATCCATTCTTATTTTATGCAACATGTTCGCGAAATTTAGTACAAATTCGTATTTATCTATATGTTGTCCTTTGCTAACACTGCCGTAAGCTTCCAACGGTGCACGCAGCATAATTTCAAATAATTCCGAATCCTCTGGGTCATAAATAGTCCATAACAAGGCAGGCAATACAAGTAAATTGTGCCTTAAAATAATGTTCGTTATGGCTTTGGCGATTATAAGTTCAACAATTTGTTTCGGATAACGGTTATATATCTCTTTTAGTTTAGCTTCAGATGAGAAAACATCATTCGAATCTATTTCACGGGCGAATATAATTGCATGTTCAGTTATACGATCTGGTTTTATTTTATTGCATAATTGGTCTAAGCCTTGTCCTCCTGCTTTTAATACATTGGAGGCACTGGAAAATATATCTGCATAATTAGTTATTAGATCTGGTTTCCTTTCAGTGCATAATTCGTCAAAACCTTTTTCTCCTGCTTTAAGTATTTTGTAGATTTCGTCGTTTGATTCTGACAAGTCGTCACTTAGGCCAAAAACAGGCAACGATTGTAGAAAGCAAATGAGTACAATCGTCAAAACTATTTTGATTGTTTTCATTTTAAGAAGTTTAAATTAACTGAAGTCAATTATTTTTGCATCGATATTTATACGTTTTCACTTGGATCTTATTTATATTTATTTAATAATAAGTGCTGATGTCTTTGTTAATGTAGTAGTTAAGAAGTAAACGATAATACAAACTTCGTTAATTGGCTTAAAAAGTAATACAATACAATAAATAATTAATAAATTGACTTTGTATTTATAAAAAAAAAATATAAATTCATTTTTGTGTGTATACAATTGTATAATGTACTTAGCTAATATTGATTACTAATCGTTATTTTTTTATTTTAACTTTAAATATTTAGTACGATAACTTTAAGTTAAGCCCGATTATAATTAACGGATGATATGATTAGATAAACTTCAAAAATTATCACGATTACATTATATTATCGTAAAATAATCAGGAGCAATCCTAAATCTGTGGATAGGATCTTAAAGGGCCAATATCAAAAAATTGTTGTTGTAAGTTGATTGTTAAATTACGTTTCTTTTCTTACTCGTTTTTAATGTCTAATTTTAGCCAGAACAACTTCATTAGGGGGTTGCTCACTAAGACTACTCACTTGAGACTACACATGTGTCAGTTTCAGTTAAAAGGGACCTATGCACAGTGTTGTTTTTTTTTTGTTGTTTATTTTGGCATAAACTCTAATTTTAAAGCTATTGAATTGAAATTTGGTTTATATACATTTTTTATGCTCTCAAGATGACCTTCCAGTTTCAAATGATTTGGGGCACTATTTCATACAGCTGCCATATAACCGATCTGACCGACATGCAACTAGGTGTTTGACGTTTTCATTAAAAATATTATTTTTAAATTTTCTATTATTTTTGATGAAAAAAAAAATAATAATTATTCAAAATCAAATTTCAGTATTCATTTCCTATTATTTTTAGGTGATTAGTCATTCATTCTGAAATAAAAGATACATTTTACAAAATATTAAATAAGTTTTGTTATGTTACTTACAATAGAAGATACTCAATTTTCGTCTAGTTCAAAATATTCATCTTCTGAAGCAATGACCTGAAGTCCATCCTGTTCCTCATACTCTTCGTCGGGCGAAGTTTGTGTGGAATCTGGATCATTATTTTCGCATTGAATTTCTAAATGCAGTGCTTGCAATAGAGATATAACCTCTGCTGGTATGGTTTTTTTTTATTGTATTTGGTCGTTCTTTTAACTAGGTACTGGACAGCAACGGATCAGAAGT
Organism: Pollenia angustigena; assembly: GCA_930367215.1. Lineage (NCBI taxonomy): Eukaryota > Metazoa > Arthropoda > Insecta > Diptera > Polleniidae > Pollenia > Pollenia angustigena. Next base: position 215,090,942 of record OV884058.1, on the reverse strand, counting down.
ATCGATGGGTGTATTAAAAACGTCTGTAATATTTTCTAATCCACTGCACTTTCTGCGTGGCCTCATCTATCGCTCATGCATAATTTATTTCGGGATTCAGGTGCATGCTCCCCAAGGCACCCTACAGGAACTAGACAAGTATCTATTATTTGGTGCCCATGTACTAAGACTTTGTGAACAGTGGGCGACATGGGGTACCAAGAATACTTTTTCTGATATGCCACAACAACTTTAGTACAGAAGGCTTTAAACTTTTCCCGATTTTTATCATACTCGCAGTTAATTGTATGAAAACTTTGTAGAATATCATAATCAAAATCAAGAATTGATTACAGTTAAGCTGCATTGCAAAATGCTCTTCTTGCTGTGTTGCCATCATTGGAGTTTCCACCGCCATTTTAAAGAGGCTTGTCCACATTAAGGCCGATTTCTTCCATAATTTTTAATTGTAACAGTCTTTTTAGTGCTTTTAGTTTAAGCTTGTCGCAGTCCTTGACATGCCACTTAATTCTTAAGCTTAATTCTATATGAGATTTTTAAAACAAACTCGAAAAATTGGATCCGAGCGTGTAAAGAACTAATTCCATATTGAAGCGCGTGTGCCTAAGCAGTAAAAACCTTCGAGTTTATATCTTTAATGTCAAGCAATTGTTTTGGCTTGGCTCCACAGATAGGGCAAGACTGACAAGAGTTGGTTCCTGACAATATGTTTAAAACTATCCCATCTATTAGTGTCATGTGTCCAGTATATTTGACAGTTTCAGTTAAAAGGAACTATGGACAAAAAATTAATTTTTGAAAAACCGTTTCGAAGTTAACAAGTTAACTTTTTTCTTATCAAAGGTGTGTTTTAAAACTTGCTTATGAAACTGCGGTTTGCTGCATTAGAAAGAGCGTATTGTCTATTTTAAGAATCACCAAGAAAGTACAAATCGATTTTTTCATCCATAGCACTATGGTTTTTTCCCGTTGTTTTTTGGCACAGTCGATTTTCAGTCAGATACATTTGGTCACGGCTTTGTTGAAAATTTGTCACGTAGTGTAATCACCAGGCAAAAAATTCGAAGATATGTGAAAATTTCGGTGTTATTTTTTAATTTGGTTTTTTCTGGATTAAATATTCATGTTAAAGAAAACTAATACAGAGCAACAATGTTCATAAGATATAGCCCTAGAATATTTGTGAATAAGGTTTTTCTCTAAAATAAATATTACGGAAGTTATCCACAATTAAAGCGGCCCATAGTGAGAAAAATAGCATTTTAGCAATTTTTGTGGGCTCAAGGCACGCCCAATAACTAACTTTTTTCTAATATAAGTAATTTATTCTTTTAATCTAATTCAAATTTTTTTATTTTTTGTTTAAAAATTTAATATTCAAATTTTTTTTTATTTAAATTATATTTTTTGGCAAATTATTAAATCTTTTGGTTTGAATTGGTAGTTTTAACGTCCAATTTTATGCGTTTATATATACATAAATATTTCCGTCGATCCTATAAGGAGCATAGGGCATCAGAGATGGTTTAAATGTTTACTGAACTATAAATTTGCTGGCTTCACCATATTTTAAACCAAAAAGAGATTTTACCTTGCAGGACGATAAGTATTATATACTCCTATCTTAATATTTTATCTCTTAACAACTAAATTTCTAAAATTATTAGCTAAATGATCTAAATTGTTGTTTGTGTATTGATTATTTGCTTTTTTTAATTTCCTTTTGTTTTAAAAAAAACCTTTTGAGACATATTTGTTTTTAAACTTTTGTTTTAGAGTATAAAAAACAAATGAAAATAAAACATTACAGCAAAATTTAAAATGAAAGTAAAAGAAAATTAGAAAAAAACACGAAGAATAAAATCCATGTCTTTTTGCTACCCATTTTTCTTCTCTACCGAATTCGTCAACAAATAAAAAACAATGTCTCAAAGTCATGTCTTAAAAACCATCGTATAAATACCGCCTTAATATTTATGACAAATATTTTTCAGAATTTTAATAATTCTTAATTAAATATTGTTTAGCAAATTTTTATTTACTTCCTAATGATGCTAATTAACGGTAAGCAAAATATTGAAAATATTTAAAAAAATAAATAAATATTTAAATTTTATTTTTAATAAAAAAAGACCTTGAGCTTAATTAAAAATATACGATCATTATATTAAACAAGTAAAAAAAAAACTGTCGGTTAAGCCGGACCATGTGATACCCTACACTATACACAATATTATATAATTGAGTTTAAGATTCATATAAAAGTTCTTTGTGCCGAATATTATTTAGATAAATTCATCTTTATGAATTTTTTTGCTTTTGAGTGATTTAAGGAAGGGGGTTTATATGGGACCTATTGTTAATTTTGGACCCACTAGCATAAGATTTTGTTCTGACATAGAAGCTATCATAAAAGTCATTGTCGCCAATTTGTATGTCAGTAGTAACATTTCGGTAGTAGTATTTGTATGGGAGCTATGGTCAAATGTGGGCCGATTCCAATAAAATTTGGCAAGATGATTTTGATTGCAATAAAATAAGTTTAATCCAAATGTTTTCTCAATACCAACATAATAAGATGGCTTATGGGCTCAAAGACCCTATTCCTTAAAGAAGATTGTGTGTGGGATATGTGTTATTATGGACCGATTCGCCCAATTTTCAATCGGCTTGATCCCTTTGTACCAAATTTCATCAAACTATCTCGAAAATTGCGACCTGTAATTTGCGCACAAGGTTAACATGGACATCCATCCGTTAGATCGACTCAGAAAGTGATACTGAGTCGATCGGTTTAGTCAAAGTGTTCTAGCACCAATATTTTAAAATGTTGCAAACGAGAATGCATTCTACCTTCTCCACTATTGTGGCGTTGGTATAAAAAGGTCAGATACAACTTAATATAAGCTTGGACAAACATCGTTAATTCAACTCAGAAAGTGATTCTGAGTCAATCGGTATACGTAAAGGTGGGCTAAGGACCAATTTTTTAAGGTGTTACAAACATCAGCAAGAACGCATAGTACCCTCTCCGCTATTGTTGTGTTGGTATAAATATTTTATTGTTATGGTAAAAAATATTTACCTAATTGATAAAACCGAATTAACGGTTGCTAAATGTAAACTTTTTCTTAAATTACTTTTAACGGTGTTTACTTGGCTAAATACCCTCTCTACTTCAGCATTAGACCATGGAAGTGAGAGCAAATTTACAGTCAATTCTGAACTTGCCGCCTGCATCTCTTTAATGCATTGATGTCCATTCAAGCAAACAATTGTTTAGAAGCCCCACCCCTTTGTTTTTTACGCTCATTTATTTAGTTGCACACGTACGGTAGATGAGTTGATCTTATTTCAAATACAGTGTGTAAGATAAGTAATAAAATTAAAAAAATATTTGAATGTTTTTACGAAATTGTCATAAAAGCATAAATGTAGAAGAATTTAGTGGAGTTTTTTTTAGATATAATTCTTAATTTTAATTTCTAAACATGCTGGCACTTCACATTGAATTTTTTTTAATGGTTATATTTAAAAATTTCCAATTCTTACTGTTTGTTAAAAAGTTTTTAAAAGTTAAAATTTTAAAAGTCAATTTAAAAAATAGAAAATTTAGTTGGACGGTATTATTATAAATATTTTACAATCAAAACAATTTATTTGTATTAAATTTAAATAAAATTTGTGCGTTTAGTTTTGGGTATCTCTGTATTTTGAAACTCTCTCATAATACATATGCAAAACATTTTTGAACATCAATGCTTTAATGTAATACTTGCATCCAGAAAGAAACACCGATGTTTGTGTTGATCCATTTTACAAAATTTAATATTGGAATACTGTTCCTTTGTTTTGAAAGATGTTTGTTTATCATCATAGTTTATAGCGATTTTCAACCTTTGTAAAAGTTGGGATTCAAATTAAAGGCGTTTAAATTGTTTAAAATATTTATTTTACTTTTATAAATTTGTATAAAAAGATAAAAATTATTATTATAATAAAATTAAAATTATTAAGATTAATTTTTTATACCCTTCACCGAAGGTAAAATTTTTTTTCCAAAAATCCCTTGTTGTTGTATTTGTATTCCTTTTTCTGCTTACCTGAAGAACGTCAAGAGCCAAAGGTTTCCAAATTAGGCACATACAAACATTTAGCTTAGCAATACACAGCATCCCGTACAAAAATAGCAAAAATTGTATAAAAACCTGAATTTTTTCTGAAAATATTTTCTGAAAGACTTGGCTCAGATACGAAAAAGTTATGACCAAAATAAAATTTTTTTATTTTTTAAATATGCATTATCGGGAACCATAGATCTTTCCGAGTTCAAGTTTTATAGCCCAAGTTAATGGAAAATTTCTTTTTAACCCATTATTGAAAAAAAAAACTATCGCCGAGTAGTTTTATGAAAATTGGCGTGTGTTTGACCACACGCTGGTACTGTAAAGTATTTTGCAATCTTTTGTTGGGTACAATTTTTTTAGTTATTTATGTTGTTTATGGTACGCATTTAGTTAACCCCCCGTTTCCACAGGGAAGTGCAAGTACGAAAAACTTAATACCTTGATGTACCGTTGCACTGTTATCATTGCCGTAATTATTTGCGAGATTAACTTTAGAATTGTTCGTCCAAGGAATTAATGTAACGTTATTTCGTATTTTGAATGGATAGTCGGCTTTTTTGCCAGTTTTTCAAGGGGCGCCGGTAACATGATTGGGTGGAACAGTGCCGCTTGCGCGGCAAGTAATAAGAGGTACAAAAATTGCTAAAGTTGAAGTTGCGTTGCATTTGATGCTCATAATGCGATAATAGTTCTATTATGGCGGATGCATCGAGTCCCAAACTCTCATTAAAAAAAAAACTGGATGCACGAGTATGGGACAAACTGAAAAATGTACCCATTGTTCTAGCAAAGCGCCCACAGTTTATATCCAAAACGGATTGTTTTCAATGTATCCGAAACACCGACAGTATTATCGTATTTCAATCGCTGACACTCTTTCACCTTGATGTTCATATTCATCATCGCTCCAGTAAGGTACTCTTGGCGTGACATTTTAGCCAATCTGACTCTTTGTTACAATATAAATTAAATAATTTCAAATTAGAAGAATAAGTATTATGGACAATTTAAAAAAAAAAACAACATAATATGCTGTAACACAAAGAAAATATCTGTCAAATCATTATCACTATCACTACCAACGCGTGGTGAAACACACGCTGGTATTTACTAAAACCTAGCGACACGACAGTATATATATATATATATATATATATATATATATATATATATATATATATATATATATATATATATGTTCCTTTAACTCCCACTGGAGCATAGGGCGCCAATCCAATCATAGTCCGTATACGATAGCCAAATGTCGTCATCAAGTAATTCGGTTTATTTTGATTCATTTTTAGCGATTCGTTAGTAATTTAAGTTCAGAAACGTAGGTTGCTAGCCTTCGTTCCCTAGTTTGGTGATAGGGCTGCTATCTAAGCACCCAAACGTGCTGTGTTTGGAGCCAGTGTTTCAGAGGATCCAGTATTCGCGATCTCCTACTTCCTGAGAAGCACTTTGGCCATTCAGGGTTCGCTGACACTCCAGGTTGGCAACAGAATTTCCTCTGGGCGGTTGTTAAGGTTATACCGCCTAAGATCGGTCGACAGGGCCTCGTTTGTCAAAAACAGGGGTCACCAAGTCCTTTCTGGACAGAGGGTGAGGTTGTCATTTGAAAAGGATTGGCTGTGTGAACAATATGACAACTCATTTGTATTTGCGTCACTTTTCCATTAACCCCGAATACATATACATATAATAATTCAGATTTTCTTATATATATACAGTAGAATCCCGATAATTCGTAATCGCAAGGCACCGGCCATTTCTTACGAATTATAGGGGTTTTCGATTTAGCGGGGTTTCGATTTAACGGGGTTAAAATAAAATAAATACGAATTAACGGGATTTTTCAATTTATTTACTAAAACGATAAAAAAAACATAAAACACATTTCGTCAGCTCATAATTGGCTAAGCGCATATCATGGTTATTTAACCATCAAATGCGCCAAACCAATTCTGAGCTGACGATTTGTTAAAAATAAAATATATAAAAATTATTCATGTAACAAACTGATCTTAAGAAAATAAACACACACACAAACAAAACCCAAGCAAAAAATATCAAATCGCTAAACAAAAAGTCATTATTTCCATGTTTCTGTTGTTTTTATTACGAATTATAAGTGGTAGTTAGCAAACAATTACGATTTATAAGAGGTAAAGAAGATTTTATTTGAAAAAAAAATTACGAATTAGCGAGGGGACCAAAATGTAAGGAAATTTTACGAATTAACGAGATTTTTTCAAGGGACTGACAGTTTATTGCGAATTATCGGGAATTACGATTTATCGGGGTACGAATTATCGGGATTTGACTATACATATAATATAATTCATTTAAAAAGAGTATATTTTTGAGGAGGTGAACTGCCATTAATTACTGAAGCCATTGACTTGGGCTTATAACCGCTACCTTTGGAACGCGACACTTTTAGATTTAGTTCGTTACAGAGCTGGATAGATTTGAACTTTGCGGCGAATTTTGCACCAATGTTAAAATACATAATGTATATGGGCATTTCCCCAGAATGGTCTACCAGGATGAAAAAACAAAATGTTAATTATCATCGTCTTTTATTGTTTATTATTAGAAAAAAAGCCTATGTTCTTATAAAAGAATAGTTTCCTAGCATATCTGAGCTGTTTTACCTGAGAAAATTGGGCTGGAAACTGGAAAATTTTATAATTTCCTGTATTTTCGACTTCTATAGACATTTTTATATGCAAAAAATATGTTATGTTTAAATTCTTTCTTCATAATCTCTCCATTACAATTAATTGTAAAAGGAGTATTAAGTTTTTTTGTTAAAGAAATTTGATGACATTTATGGTAAAATGCATGGTGATAATAATAAAAAAACATATGGAAAAATCGTACGTTCGCGACCGGTACATAAGCCAATTTAATAAAAACCAAGAGATATATTTTATTTTGTAAATACTGGATGGAGACCTACATTAGTACACTTTTAAAATAAATTAATCACTTTTGCAAATTCCGTTTCATTGCGCAGATTTTTACATTTCACTACTGTCAGCCGAAGTTGACTTCTATATTGCGTACGTTCGTGACCACACGTTTATAACTTTTATTATGAAAATTTAAACTCGATGAAATCCATCTTTTGTACTAAACATAGAGCTACCCAAATGCTATCGAATCACAAAAAAAATGCTAGGAAAAGTTTTGTATTCTATATTATTTGTACATCAAAAGCGTACGAACGTACATTCGTGACCCCAGGAAATGCCCATATGTATTTTGTTTAATGACTTGGTTCGGTTCAGCTCTGAACCCTTCATATGAAATTTTTTGCTTGGAAAAATACACATGTGACAAAATATGGGGGAGTTTGGTTGAGGGCAAATGGCTCCTCATCGTGCTCAAAGTTCAAGCTAAAAGTGAAAAAATGCATAAAATGTCCAATAACTGTCGCGGAGTCGCACCTAGAGTAGTAAAATGTAAGACTGACCCCCATTAATTTTTTCTTCCCAACATTTTTGTAAAACATACTTGTACCCTATTTTCGCTTCTTAAGGGGCTTGCCCTACAAAATTGAGTTTTTTATAAATTTTACCCCTATCGTCCTAACAAGTTTCGGGGCGCCTCTGGTGTATGACAAACCCCCATTGATTTTTCCTCCCCAACAGTTTTGTACAACATTCTAACCTTCAATCTCTGCTCCTTAGGGTACTTCCCCTTCAAATAAAGATTTATACATTTGCCCCCTAGTTCTGACTACTTTCAGGACGCCTCTGAAGGGGTCAAACGTATGATCAACCATTGATTTTTCTCACACAACATTGCTCCTAAGGGTACTTTCCTTCAATTAAGGTCTTATAAATTTGTCCTCTCGACCTAACTACTTTAATTGCACCTCTAGAGGAGTCAGTAGAAATATATTTTCTTCCTCGTTGCGGCACAAAATATTGTTGTATCACTCTATTAGTTTTACACCTCTTTCGGCAGAATCGTTTACAACATGCAATTTAAGCAGTGTTTCTAGTTATTGTTGGTAGTCTTCATGCTTTTCCCAAGTTTATGGATCAAGAACATCTTTTGACAATCCGAGGCGATTAAAAATTTTACCTGTGTCAGGTGTAACATAATGACTCAAATTTTTCTCCATGAACTCTTCGTTTACTTCTTTTGGTGACAATGAAATTCTTTTAACAATTGCGAAGTCGCAAAAATATACTGGAGAAATATTTACTCTACCCTCTTCTGCCCCGCTATCTTCATCATAAGATTCCTCCATGTGACTACCCGACAGTTCTTCCGCGTATTTCTCTTTATCTCTCTCTCAAATGTACGAATTGCATCTGCCATTTTTCGCTTGGTATCAAAGGGTACATTCTTATCAAATAATGCAAAAGCAACAGCTTCGCCACTAAGATACCAGAGATGTCCACAGAATATCTTCACCAACTGACGCGAAACTGTCTCATCAATTGAAGCATAACGGATAATCGTTTTTAAATTGTGCAAGTCATTATTTGGGGCTTCTACTGCTTTGGTAGTAGAAGCCCGGATCAGATACAAAAAAGTTATGGCACCATAGATCTTCCCGAGTCCAAGATTTATAACCCAAGTAAATGGTTAATATCTTCTTTGACACGACGGTATATAAATCCGTCAAATCAGTTAAAAATGTTATAAGCTATAACTAGGGATGAGATTTTCATTCACTAAAACATCGAAAATATGCGCATAACATATGCACTTAAAACTCCAAAATATGCATTAAAAAAAATATGCACTAAAAATTTGACCATTTTCAATAAGAAAGCATTTGTTTTTTTTATTTCATTTAAAACAAAACAAAATAAAAGATTCTACTGTTATTCAGGTATTATATTTAAAAAAATTTAATTTAAATAACTACCAAGGCGAATTCATCCCAGGTAATCTCGGTACTGCAACAAGTACAACTCGTACAAAAACCACAAGCATTTTGTTTTTGTAAAATCATTGTACAATGTCAAAAACAGAAATAAAACAAAACAGAAACAAGGATAATAAAAGAGAATGAACAAAATATTGACATCCAACAGTGATTTTCGCTAATATCAGCAGGGCTTTTAAGACCACCTGTAATAAATTTTTTTTTTGTATGTATACAATTTGGAAATTTTTTGAAGAACTTGTTTTTTATAATATGGAAATTTAAAACAATATGTCACTCAAAAATGTTAAAATATGCAAAAATAAGCATTTAAAACCAAAATATGCAAAAATATGTTCACCAAAATATGCAACAATATGCAAAAACAAATCGATGCCATATTAATGCAAATTTATTGATTCGGAAAGATAATTGGTCGACATCGATTTTACACTAGCGACAAAAAATATGCATCTGCATGGAAATCGCATCCCTAGTTATAACCAAAATACTGAAGTCCCAAAAATTACTCTTTTTTATAATTAATTTTGTCTTTTAATATATTTAATAGCACGTAAACATGTGCAAATAATTAAATGCAATTAATTAAGCGATTTATACTACATATGTATATCCATATACATACATATACAGTTAAACCTCGATTAACCGGTCCTCTATTAATCGGTTACATCTATTAACCGGCATGCGTTTCTTTTTATTTTTTACCTCTATTATCCGTGCTTCACCTCTATTATCCGTGCTTTAGATTTATACCTTAATTGACCGTGCTTTATATGTATTATCCGTGCAGCATTCATATGTTTTTGTTATGTTAATCTAAATCCGGTGTTTCCCCTTTTTAAGTTAATGTGCCCACACATAAGAACATATTTGCGTTTGTATTAATTTAGTAAGTGAAATTTGAACATTTCGTCACAAGAAATGCAAAAACAAAAAAGCATAAAACGTCGTAAAATGTACAATCAGTAAATATTTGATTTTGCATTGTCTATGGGAATTTGTATGTTTTTTATAAAAATATGTGGTATATTTGAATCTGCAGTTCCATAAATTTAATGTTGAAATAAAAATAAATAAAAAAAAAAAAAAATAAATTTCTGTATATATTAATATAACCTCTATTAACCGTGTATTTCGATTATCCGTGCTGGTGCCGGTCCCACGAGAGCCGGATAATAGAGGTTTAACTGTATTTAAATATACGTATATATTAACTTCTGTTCCTTCCCAACCATGTTGAAGGATATATAAGATTCGGCATAGCCGAATATCGCATGGTTATTAAACAGCTGTCAGGGTTTCAGCCAGTGAATAGGCGTTCAAAAGAACTGCCGGAAAGATTGAGCCTCTCAAATTAAAACACAAGGCAAGTAATTGCCAAATTTTTAGTTGTTAATTTTCAAGTCTGATTTTATTTAAATTTACAAGTGCTTATATACTATGTTTTAGATTTTGGCTTAGCCGTTCTAACTTATCCTAATTATCGACAGAGCTATGTTTTTCTCTGTCGGTATTATGAAAATGTCAATATTAATCATTTTAATTTATTGATTTACTCCCTGCAATTGTTCTTGCCCAATCAGAATGTTTTGAGTTTAGAATGCACTCAATTACATTCTTCACTCAATTTAGATTGATCAGTTTTGTTTTTATATTTGTTGTCAGTCAGTTTGCCGTTATTTAATCTAGTAAAATACCCTACTCTGTTTTAGTTGGCATATGTAATTATCAGAGTGGTCTAAGGGTATGCGGTGGCAACTTATGAGGTACACTACAATATATTCGTTGATGATAGTCGTTCATATTGTCTTTAATGACTATATAGAGTACATTGGATTCTACTTTGTCGTCAACAACTGCGTAGAAGACAATGACGATGAAGTTACAGGAAGTTACAATGTCGTCTGTAAAGCTAAACGAATAAATAAAAATATACAATAGCACATACATATTTCGTTTTTTAACATGTCATCGTTTTTTAACGACATGTTTTCGTTTTTAAACGACTTCAAAACTAATCCTCCATGGAACAGTTTCAAGACTACTCCTTTGCGGAAAAAAACTTAATTGGCAATCATGTATTTGAAATTTGTTTTTGTTTTCAGTTTGTTTTACTTAACCTACTTACAACTACAATTAATGTTGGGGGAATTCCAATCAATTGTAGTGGGGAATGTAAGTTGAGATAAACTCACTGTTTTTTGTTGATGCTTTTGTTTAAACTTTGATATTGTTACAAGTAGTTTTTCTAAAATCTTTATGGATGAAGTTTCCTGATGATCTGGCCTAAGCAACCAGTGAAATGCGTAGGAATAGCTTATCCCATCAACAATAAATTTCAAGTGTTTTTATCAAGAATAAAAACTGGGAATTAAGCGCGAATAATAAAATCTTTTAAAATTAATAGTTTTAAATGAATTTTAAAATTGTCCAAATATTTTTTTAAGTTTTCTCAGGCCGGGTTTTTGTGATGTGGATTAAGTTTAAACTTAGTTTAACGTTGTATAAAACTCAGATTTTTCCGGTGAAGTGAATTTTGTTTTATTATTTTTGCCAATATTATAGTTTAAAACGCAACTCAGTTGAGTTTAAATTGAACAACTGCTAGTAATGAGTTGTAAATTTTTTATGGTTTTGTTAACCGCACTAACACAGAGTTGTAAACGATAATATAATAAAATCGGGATCCCGAAAATCCAGGGATTAGAAATCAGAAATCTCGGGATTCGCCTAAACCCGAAAATCCCGGGATTTCCGGGAAGCCCTAGTACTTACCCTTAAGGAAACCTGGGTGCAAGTGTCTCCAAGTCACAAGTTTAGTCGACTTTTTTCCATGCAAATAATAGGACCAGTCCAAACACGCGTGTAAAGAGTAACCCACAAGTGACTAGGACTAGTCCAAAAGTAACCCAGTCGTATGGAAAAACATGGTATATTTAACATTGCGATGTCCTAGGGGAGGACCATATAACCCACCTTTGGACTACTAAGGAGTAGTTTTAAAACTACTCCATGGTATACTCAAGAGGTTTAGATTTGAAGTCGTTTAAAAACGAAAGCATGTCGTTAAAAAACGAAGACATGTCGTCTCACTACAAACACTTTTTAACAATGCCATGGTCCATGCCTGCATTACATCGGACCAGTCCATGGAGTAGTCCATTTTATTAAAATGGATCAGGTAGTCCAATATTATTTGCAGGGTTTAGGGACATTGTCAACTACATTTGCCACTATAATTGCCTTTAATACGAAACATTTTTTTATCAATAAAAACTGAGAAATATAATTCCTATAAAAGTTGAAGAAATAATAAAAAAAGATTGTTACGCATTCGTATTCATACCAAAAGTGTAGACTAGATTTAGTAAAATTTTCTAATGATTCTCTGGTTCCAATGTCTTCATATGTTCCCAAAAAAACTACCTAGTCAATAGTACCAACGTCAGTAGTAGATTTCCAATGGCACGCACATGTTAAATGCCTATAGTAAATAACATTGTCTGGGGTATATTATGACTCTAGTACTGGTGATTGTTACAATAGTGAATCAGTACAGGTTCACTAGTGACATTTCCTGCAGGGTAGCTTATATTGATTACCAGGGAAACCACAAATATGCAATTGCATGTTTTTCCTTGTACCACCAATGAAGCCAGAAATAATATATCTATCCATTTTAGAGCTTTTTATGAATTTTGGCATCGATTTGTTAGTGCATATATTGGCATATTTTAACGTTTGGGGCATATTTTTTCATAATTTAGTAAAAAAGGGCCTTTTTGCAGCATATTTTAAGTTTTTAGCGCATATTTTGCCTTTTTAAGTCATATTTTGATACATATTCGATTTTTTTTATTGTCTCGCAGCAAAAACTATTTTTTTTTTCGAAATTCAGATGGCTTTTCTGTTTTAAATATCTATATATGGAGGGCTCAGAGCTGAAGCGAACCAAGTCAAAAATGAAAATTCGATAATATTTTGAGTTTGAGTAAGTGGTTTTCCATTAATTTCTGGAGCCATTGACTTGGGTTTATTACCGTTACCTTAGGAACGAAAAACTTTTTAATTTAGTCCGTTACAGAACTCGATAGAGTTAAACTTTGCGAAGAATTTCACACGAGTTTTGAAATACATATAAGCATTTTATTTGATGACTTGGTTCGGTTCAGCTTTGAACCCTCCATGTCATTAAACATAATGTTATTTTAAACTTTCAAGTTTTACATAAGAGCAGAAATTAAGAAAAAAGCAATTACGTTTTTGGCGATGTGTGCAATACATAGAAATCTAAACCAATCTGTGAGTACACCGATCGACTGAGAATCACTTTTTAAAGTGATTTAACGATGCCCATCCGTCCGTCTGGCTGGTTGTCTGTAAATGTTCACCTTGAGCGCAAGTTGCAATTTTGTGCATAATTTGATAAATACATTTTAATTGTTCCAAGTACGAAGTCTATGTAAATGGTGAGAATCGGTCTTTAATTTAATATATTCCCCATAAAAACATCTTTCTACTATTATTATTTAACGTATGCTATGATAAGATAAATTCAAAAATTATTATGATTACATTATATTATCGTAAAATTATCAGGAGCAATCCTAAATCAGTGGATTGGATCTTAAAGGGCCAATATCAAAAAATTGTTGTTGTTAGTTGATTGTTAAATTACGTTTCTTTTCTTAAGGCTCAGTTAGCGATTATAGTTATCAGTAAGATGTTACGTCTCAATCTGTAAGAAATAGATTGGTCTTCATTTTTGACCGTAAGGTTACGTTACTCTTAAGGTAGAAATACATAACACGCGTTAGTGCGCGCGCGTTCTGTCGTCTTCTGTCAAAAAAAGTTAAACTAGTGTATTTGCATAGAACAAGCTACATGAAAAATATTTTGACGCGTTTGCGCCGGAAAGTTGGTTAACTTTGAACTTTTTAACGCGTTGTGTATTTTTGACAAGTAAGCAGCTGACAATAAAAAATAATAATTTAACAAATTTGTGAATCTAGAAAGAAAAACTTATTGAAGAGTTTAAAAAACATACAATCAGGGGTGTCATGGAAATCGAAAACGTTAAACGAAAGAATTTGGCAGTTCTTTTTTATTAAACTTTAAATCTAATTTTTACAATTTTTTTTTTAAAATTCTGTTTAATAGAGCATTATTTGTATAATAATTGTCATAAAATTTTTTATTACAGAAATCTTATTGAAAAACGACTCTTAAAATTCTTTCGTTTTACGTTTTCGATTTCCATGACACCCCTGAATATTTATCTAAAAAGAATAATTTCAATAAAATCACAAAATCTTTATATACTTTCGAACCCGTTTTTAATGCACAAATAAGTAAACAAATAAAAAACAGCTGACAGGAATGCCTTTTGTAACGCGTTTATTTTGCTGAAACATCCAATGTCTAATTTTACACAGAAGAACTTCATTAGGGTGTTGCTCACTAAGAATATTTGTATAAAAAACTTCAATTGCAATATTTTTAAAAGTAAAAATTTTGACATTGGCCCTTTAAGTTCTAAGCAGGGTTGCCAAAACTTATTGAGGAAAAAATGCTAGATTTGTTAAAAAAAAATGCTTGAATAAATGCTAAAACAAATGTATATGACAAATATAGACAGATCTTCATTAAAGTAAGGGCCAATAAATTTTTTATAATATGCTGCATATTTTTCTTCAGGTTCAACGACGATCTGTCAAATTGCCTTTAATTAACGTTTATCAAATACTCAACAGGCGCAATCGAACTGTGCACAGTACATAAACTCAATGTCGCCTCTGCTGAACTTTGTAACAAATTCTTTTGAGAGGGTAAGGATTGTTTTTAGTTAGCCCGTAACACTTTTGTGCTTTCTTTTTTCGGTGTGTTGTTCCAGGCCACTAATTTAAGACAATATCGCATTTGCTGTAATTGCAAAAGGTTTTTCTAAGTCATCGTTCTTTCATCCATTGTTTTAACTTTAGGTGCTTGTCCCAAACTTTTGTGAATAGGTTTTTACTAATATTTTTAAAAGGTTCTCCTTTTTTGATTTTTATTTCAGTGAATCATTAATGAGCATTTACATTGTTGCATTTTTTGGTCTAATTCAATGTTAGAATCTTCCGTTTTTCTTTTATATTTGTATTTAACATAATAAAAATGGAAAATATTAAAAATATCACAAGAACTAAAAAATGCCAGGAATTTTTAAATAATGCTACATGCTAAATTAGTTTTTTTCATTGCACACGACGTCAAAAAATGCTAGATTTAGCGCGAAAGATACTAAATTGGCATCACTGGTTCTAAGCCACATAAATAATATACATACATATTAAATAACAAGTAAGACCATCTCGGTGGCGTTTATGAGCGACATTGTCTTTATGACATTTTCATCGATGAATAATCGCACCAGAGTCAGAAACAAGTTGATATTTAGGTAGTTATGCATGACAACAGCTTTGCAATGTCACTGTTCCCTTAAAAGGAAAAACTTAGCGGCATTGTCTGTTATGAATAGATCACGAAGTGGGCGCTGCAGGACTTTGACTGCTACATGTCTCCTTCAATGAATAAATCAGAAAATAACGGACCGTTTCTTTTTTCTGTTTGTTCTGTTCCATTTATTACTTGAGTTTATCATGTGTTTTCCTTGTCACTCTTCCTGAAAAAATTCACTAATGAAAGTTGATGATGTTGTCTGTTACGACTCACAAACAAATGGACGCCTACAAGACAAAATCAACATTGGTCATCTATGACAGTTTGGACAAATACTTTAAAAATTCATATATGACACCAAAGTAATATCAACACTTGTCATCGATGATTTAATATTGTCAGCGTTTGTCTCGCTGAATCACTATGACGTTCGCCACCGGGATGGTGCGATAATAACAGAAAGTTATACAAATACCGTTCTTTAAATATAAATAAATCACGCCCACTGATCCAATACCGTCCACATTTTGTCGGATATTGTGTATTCATAAAATAAAAGATGCTTGTACCTTATTTGGAAATTTTAGCCTTGCTGTTGTCCAGATATTCAAAAAATTTAAATAAGAAAACAATAACAACAACAAGGAATTTTTGGATAAAATTAGAAGCAGTCGTGGTTTTTTGCCATTTGCGGACCGATCAGGCAATTTTAACGTCAACCAATTCTGGTATATATGTGACATAAAGGACCCAGAATAAATATACTTTATAGGATCTAAGATCAATATTGTATAAATTACAAACGGTATATCGATGGCTTAATATAAAAAAGGCGTTACTCGATTTTTTTTAAATAGCTTTTTTTGTTTATTCTGGTAGACAAATGCCACATGTATTTTGTTTTAAAATTTTCAGGGGCTGTAGTTTAAACTTTGTTGTATCTTCCTTATTAAAAATTCCATTTAAAGTTTTTTATCTACAATTTTACGGATTTTATCAAGCTTTTTTTCTTCTCCTGTAAACAGAAAAAATCGAGTTAGATCATTTTTATATTAAGCCATCGCTATACTCTTTTACCTTCGTTATAGGGTATAATAATCGAAAATAATCGTTAAATTCTTCACTGGAGATAAAGTTTGTCATTCCGTTTGTAATTTCTACAATATTGATCTTATGTATGGGGCATTAGGGTGGTCACAAGAAATCAATGTTGGATTTTCCATTAGCGCAACACCTTTATATGTGCCAATAGCATAAAAAATGCGATTGACAAAGTTTCAGCTTAATCGCGTAACGCTAACATGTGCCTCATTGAGAATAAATTAAGGAAAAACAGCGATTTTTCACTAAAATTCGTATTTCCTTGCCTTTATAACCGAAACCATTTATTCTAGGAACCTAAGTAGAGTCTTGTTTTATAGGAAATTTTATTCTTATTAATTTTGATATTGATAGTTTTGTTCCTTATACCAATAGATAAAGTGGTATTTAGCATTAATTAAGGACAAAGAAATACGAATTTTAGTGAAAAATCACTGTTTTTCCCTAAGTTATGCTCAATGAGGCACGTGTTGGCGTTATCCGATTATTCTGAAACTTTTTCAATCGGATTTTCTAGGCTTTTGGCATATTTTAGAGGGGTGCAGCAAAAGATAGCCAACAACAAAAAATTTACCATATCTTGTAACGACACTAATAGGATGGTTACCAGAAATCAATGCTGGATTTTCCGTCGGGGCACCCCCTAATATGTGCCAATAGGATAGAAAATGCGATTGATGCAGTTTTAGCCCAATCGGATTACGCTAACATGTGTCTCATTGAGCATTAATTAAGAAAAACAGCGATTTTTCACTAAAATTCGTATTTTTTTATCTTTATAACTGAAACCATTCATTCTAGGAACCTGAGTCGAGTCTAGTTTTATAGGAAATTTTATTCTTATTAATTTTGATTTTAATAGTTTTGTTCCTTATACCAATAGATAAAGCGATATTTAGCAATCATTTTAAGGACAAAGAAATACAAATTTTAGTGGAAAACGTATTTCTTTGTCCTTATTTAATGCTAAATATCTCTTTATCTATTGGTAAAAGGAACAAAACTATTAAAATCAAAATTAATAATAATAAAATTTCCTATAAAACAACACTCAACTCAGATTCCTTGAATGAATGGTTTCGGTTATAGAGCTAAAGAAATACGAATTTTAGTGAAAAATCACTGTTTTTCCCTAAGCTATGCTCAATGAGACACATGTTAGCGTAATCCGATTGGGCTGAAACTGCATCAATCGCATTTTCTATCCTATTGGCACATATTAGGGGTGTGCCCCGACGGAAAATCCAGCACTGATTTCTGGTAACCATCCTATTAGTGTCGTTACAAGATATGGTAAATTTTTTGTTGTTGGCTATCTTTTGCTGCACCCCTCTAAAATATGCCAAAAGCCTAGAAAATCCGATTGAAAAAGTTTCAGAATAATCGGATAACGCCAACACGTGCCTCATTGAGCATAACTTAGGGAAAAACAGTGATTTTTCACTAAAATTCGTATTTCTTCATCCTTAAATACCACTTTATCTATTGGTAAAAGGAACAAAACTATCAATATCAAAATTAATAAGAATAAAATTTCCTATAAAACAAGACTCTACTTAGGTTCCTAGAATAAATGGTTTCGGTTATAAAGGCAAGGAAATACGAATTTTAGTGAAAAATCGCTGTATTTCCTTAATTTATTCTCAATGAGGCACATGTTAACGTTATTCGATTAAGCTGAAGCTTTATCAATCGCATTTTTTGTGCTATTGGCACATATTAGGGGGTTGCGCCGATGGAAAATCTTACATTGATTTCTTGTAACCACCCTAATGGGGCATACACGGTTCAATTCAGTTGTCAACTAAATCTTTCAACTTAGTTTACAACTTCATCAACTAAATTAAAAGATTTTAAATTTATTTTAAAATTTAATGAATAAAAGACAATTTTTAAAATACTTAACTACAAAAATTAATTTTGACAGCTGATCAAGAGACTTGAGCATACACAATACAATCGAATTGAAAGACTTAGTAGTCAACATGAAAAAATCAAAATCTTTTGATTTTTCTTCAACCAACTCGACAACCGTCAAACTAATTAATTGACAAAGCCATACACGCTTTGATTTGGACAACAACCGACTCAGTTGACAATTGAATTGAATCGTGTATGGGCTGCTTTAGACACTTTCTTCTTCTTCTTTATTTGCTAATTCGTTCTTTGAATTAAGGCGACCAATACATTTACAATTTGTTAACGTATTTCACATATCAAAAAAAATAATTTTATATTTCTTTCAGTAGCTCCGTAAAAGCATCTCTATTCTCAGAAGTCTGCCCAGATCTCTGATACCAGACCATACTTTCATATTACCAATCGATGTTGTTTCTTTTCTTCCCTCCAGCAGCTTTTCCTTCAATATTCGCTCGTATTATCGATTGAAACAGCTTATTACTCATAAAATGTCCCAGGTATGATGTCTTTCTTTTCTTATACCTTTAACTTAGATCAATGACCATACATTTATATAATTCTATATAAATTTATGTATATAAATATAAAGTCTTTGCTTAGACCCTTTATATTATATATATATATTTTGGATACTTATGATTGTTGAAGGGGGTTTTCCAAAGACCCCAGAAACGGCGGAGACAAGGTTGTTATATATTTACATCAACTACACTCCGTTAAAGTTTCTTTATTGAATTTTAGTTAGATCGTTCCATAAATGACTGAAATATAAGCAAAACTGCACGAACGCTTCTAATTTTAACCACAAATCCCATGTTGCGGTTTTTTCTTCTTTTTTCTTCATCAATACACAACATCCTACAATATTTGGGTGGGGTGGGAAAAGTGGGCGTGGCACAAACAAAATTTTAATCTAAAAAATGGTACTAAATTTGTTTTCCAAATTTGGTGCATACAGCTGGGTTATTTATACAAAAGCTCTCTAAAAATATGGGCGGGATTGCAGAAGTAGACGTGGCACCTTCCGTTCAAAGATATTATAGATTGTAGTACGGCAAGAGCCAAAGTTTCCAAATTAGATACAAGCATCTTGGTTATCCATCACCCGCATCCGAGAAATTGTGGGCGGGACAAATAGACTTATTTAAATCTAAAGAACGGTCTTTGTATTACTTTCTGTTGTTTTCGCACCATGGTCAAGGGTATATAAGATTCGGCATAGCCTAATATAGCACTCTTACTTCTTTTTTTCGGGGATTATTAAAAACTATTTTAGGATAATCAAAAGTTCAATCGGTTTTAGTTACCCCGTTGAGGGACATTCTTATTATGAATCGAATGTTATGAAAATGTTTTTACTCCTTTATTATAGACGATGTATTCAGAAGATTTATGTAAAATCTTACAAAGCACAATTTTAAGGAACATTCTAGCCCTCTTACCTTACACCGTACAAGTCTTTAAAAAAAAAAACAAAAAAATGCAATAGTAGAAACGCTAAAAAAGAAAAAAATTTAAATGTATCAAGAAAACCTTTTTGATTCTCTTTTGTAAAAAGATATCAAACTGAATGCCAAAAAAAAAAAAATAGAGAAAAATGTATGAAAAGATAAATAAGCTCACTGTTTATTATTGGTGTTTTGTTTAAGCTTTGATATTGTTACGAGTAAAAGTTTGAGTGTTTATAATTCTTATTCGCTTAAAGGTTTTATTTGTATAATATTTTTAGCTTTTCTAAAATCTTTGGAAAAGGTTTCCTGAAGATCTGGCCTAAGCAACCTAAGCTAGCTTTCCCTCAACAATAAATTTCAGTGTATTTCTCAAATATGAAAAAATTGGGAATTTAACACGTCATAAAGAAATCTTATTAAAGAGAAAAATTTTGCTTACAACAAATGGATGAATGTTTACTACCCCAGTATATTTTTTAAAAATAGACGTCCCAATTCGAGGGTCAGTCATTTGACTTTAGATAATTTGTTTAAGAAAAGAATAAACTATGACTGAAATTCGAACCCAAACTATAAAGTACGTGTAATATGAGAACAGAGGTGTATCTAATCAAGCCGAGAACCATCCCCAACTAATGCCAATATTCGTAATGAAATCATGTCCTATATACATACATACATTATAACAGGATAATCGAACAGATAAAAAAGTATTAAGCAACCTCATTACTCTTAGTCACCCTGTTCAAATTTACTTTTAAAATTAAGTAAGAGTGCTTGCTATATGGGCTTTTGATGAGACCGATGGATAATACCACTGTGCAACACAAAATAAGTACAAGCCCCCATTGCAATTTTGTTTTCCGGTCTTCGGCGTAATTGAAGCTGTACAAAAGCAGCAAAAAAATGTTGAAAATGTGTCAAAAAATTTAATTTTTTTACACCTTTCAACATCTTTTGGCCCGTAAGTAAACAAAAGTTAACATTTCCTAAAAACAATTTATCTGAAAAACATTAAAAAAAAAACTATAACAAGATAACGTTCTTTTTATAAAATTTGTAGTTTTCGCCTTTAATTATTATTATTATAAATATTCACTTTTTGGTTTGTAAATAGTATTTAAAAAAAAAAAAAATTAACGAACACATATATATGGGTCAATTGCAAACTAAATGTTATTTTTCTGTCCCCGCTGTTTTAACTCTGTTTTGATGTAAAAACTTGAATTAAAAAGAAAAATAGGAGAGTAGGCATTGAGTAACATGTCAGAAGAAAAACACTGCTCAGATTTCAAGGTGACTTAGCAGAGTAGGCATTGAAGAATATGTCAGAAGAAAAACACTGCTCAGATTTCAAGGCGACTTCATTTTTCAGGTGGGGTTAAAAGCACAGCTGTTCTACTTTTTTTCTAAATTAGAGAGAGGAATGTCAAAAGTTACTTGTGTTTTTGACATATCGACCAACGAAAAAAACAAATAAGCTACAATGTTGTGTTTATGGTGTTGTTACTTGTTGTAGTATCGACACCCCCGTTTACATGAATTCGCCTTGTCAGATATCTTATATTTTTTTTCAATATTGATTGATAACTGTATAGTAGTGCTCTCTCATACTCGTGCCATATAAAAACACTTGTCTCCTGCTACATTTTTTGATTAACAATATTAAAAAATTTTAAAACAAA
This sequence comes from Pollenia angustigena, assembly GCA_930367215.1. Lineage (NCBI taxonomy): Eukaryota > Metazoa > Arthropoda > Insecta > Diptera > Polleniidae > Pollenia > Pollenia angustigena. The sequence goes on along the minus strand of OV884058.1, from coordinate 215,069,299 downwards.
GTAAGCCGGAAACATATATTGACTGTTTTAAAAATATTGTAATTAATTTTAAAATTTTGTTCTGTTTTTATTCCTTAAACTTTGACAACGCGGATGTGAGTAGTATGTTTATGTACCTTCGCGACGACTTTTTCCATGCAAAAGTTGGTAGCAAATTTTCCCTTTTTAGCATTACAATAGAACTGCAAATGTGAATGAATATTCGGCAAGATATTCAATACTTGACAATGAATTTTTGTATATTCGTATAAGATTAATCCTAAATAAATATTCAAGACGGACACGTCCACGCAGAAATTTCACACGTTCCACTTAATAAACAACTTTCGTTTCACGTCATTCCGCTTTTGCACTTATATTTGTATTTGTTCCAAAACAATGTTTTTAAATATTTGTAGCGTTGTTTTATATTTCCATAATAATAGTATTAAAAAAAGCGATACAATTATATAATAAAAACGTGGCAGCACTGCCAGTATGCTCCTCACTTTTGTATGGAAAAAGTTGCTAGAAATTGTCTACCGTATGTAGATATAACAACCAAAAATCCTAAATAAATATTCAAGTCGACGTTTAAATCCCCTCAATATACCTATTTTGTTGATTTATTTCTGGTTTCCGGTTTCTAAATTCCTATTTGATCCATAAAGCGGTTCATACACTTGTAATAAAATTGTTCAATTTTACGTATTGTACAATTATATCGCCAATGTGTATCTGATATTCGAAGGTAGCACAATGTATTGGCAACAATCAAAAGACTTTTGATTTTTATTGCACAACGAAAATAAAGTGAAATGTGTTGGCAACATTGTACAATGCTGTTTTTGTTATTCCTATATGTTATGTTTACCTTTTTATTGAATGAATTAAACCAATGTGCGGCTTATTGCATAATAAAGGACAAAATGAAAATAATATGGCGAAAGACATACACAATATTATTGCAACTGTATGGGCCGCTTAAGAGTAATTAAAACTATTCTAAGGGTTTTTTTCAAAAAAGCACTAAAACGCCAATAAAAAAAAACTTTACAACACGCTCCCAATTTTTGTATGGGAAAAGTGGTCGCGAAGGTACATAAACATACTACTGATGTGGATTTTTGAAAGAATCTTGTCCGGCGCATTTTCGTGAACACCACGCTTTGGTAATTTTTTTTTATATTTACGAATATACTGGTCGCATTGAACTGAGGCGCATTAGGCTAAGAAACTGTTATCAAAAAAAAAAAAAAATAAGAAATTTAAAGAACTAAAAGAAAGATAATTAAGTGAAGAGTTTTTTTTAAAGTCTGTTAAAGTATATAATGGTTAGTACATCTAAAAATGTCTTGAACGTTATGCTAATTTTGGAGCAGCAAACACCTAAATTAAAAAAATTTAAGTCTAAAATCATTGCTTCATAAGTTTTAATTAATCTATTTTCGGTTTTATTAATTTGCAAAATAAACTTCTTTAAAAAAAAATAAAAAGTTGTAAATGTCTTGAACGCCACTTTTAAAATTACGTTTTAAAAAATAATACCTACATAATTAAATAACAAGCTCTAGAAAATCAGAGAAAGGTTTTAATTCAACTACCCTTCCAATATATGTAAGTCTTCGTGTACATTTTAATTGAAATTGACCCATATAAATATATAAACGTTGTTGTTGAAATAATAGTTCCAGACGATTTATGACAGAAAAAGTGTTTTAAAATTCAATGAAATTTGTTAAGAAAAATATGTTTATTTAATTTAACAATAAAAAAAATTCAAAATGTTTTTATTTATTTATCTACATCAACAAAACACAAACATAACTGTATCTATAACGCAAATATTTCTTACGAAAGAAGTAAGAAGTATGTAAAGTTGAAGAAGAAGTAAGAAAGTACGTATAGTTGGTCGAGCACGACTATATGATACCCTATACCACAGACAATATTTACAGACAAATTTTCGAGACCCATGGGCAATCATGAATCCGGCAATACAAAATTATTTTATGTGTTTAAAATTGATACAACAGTTCTTTGAATTCGAATATTATTAAGATAAATACATGTACATCAGATTTTTCATATTTAAGTGATTTTAGGGAGGGTCTTTATATTGCAACTATGGTCAATTTTGGATTCACCAGCACAAATTTCAAATGTCATAGTAAATGTAATCGTGCGCCAAAAAGGGAGGGTCTTTATATTAGAACTATGGTCAATTTTGGATTCACCAGCACAAAATGTTATCGTGCGCCAAAAATCCAAAAATATCAATAACATTTGTAAGAAAATAATTGTATATAAAGCTATTCTCGGGAGCTTTCGTCAAATATGAACCGATTTTAATAAAATTTGGAAGTATGCAATAAAATATTTAAAAGAAAAATTAAACTAAATAACAACATAAAAAATGGTTTTCAACAGGCTTTCGCCTCGTGGAGGTTGTGATCTGTACTGTGCGCACAAGGTTAACATGGATAGGCAACAAGCCAGTAGAAGGGACGGATTCCGTCAAATAGATTTTGAGTCGATTGCTGCAAATATTATTCTTGTTAATAGTATGTTGTCTTTAAATTCTGTTATTATTTAGTTATTTTTAATTAATTTAATTGTTAAAAAAACACAGCTGTTTTTGTTAATTTTAAAGCCAAAATAACAAAACAAAGAATTAAAAATTTATTATTAGGGCCTGGACTTTCATACATTTTATAATCGAAAAAATGCGCATAAATCATGCATAAAAAAGTTAAAAAAATTCTGAAAAAATTAGTAAAATATACTTGTTTTATTTTTATAAGGGCAAAACAAATCTCTAAAAAAAGGGTTATTCAATTAGACCTATTTTTACAAATCAAATGTGACCAGCGCTGCCACGACCAAAAAATAATTACATACAACCATGGTGGAATAAGCAGGTGGCATCGTTATGGCAACAACACAACATTACAACAAAAATGGAAATTATATCACCGTTTACGTCAAAAAATACTTTAGACAAAAATCAAAGCGTGCCGCTGAACGTGATGAAATAAATACATTTTTACCCAATCTTTATTTAATTATGGTCAATATCTAATTTATTTTAATTTTAAATTATCAAAAACTTTAATAAAATACAATAATCACATCACAAAACGTGGACATTTTGTAAACATAAACAAAACTTTGACATAAACCTACTAGGTTGTCAGATTGATTTTGACCTTTTTCGCCAAATTCAATGTCAAAAATCGCCAAAATCGCCAAAGCCTTTAATTTCAAGTTTTTAGCAGTTAAATACATATTTTTTAATTTATTAAAAATATTTTTTATAAATCCTAAAAAATTAATTTGTTCCGTATCGCTAAAATACGCCAAAAATTCAAAAAAAAATCGCCATGATATATCGAGCCTTTGGTGCAAGATCGTAGTAACTCAAAATTTGAATTTTTTGAGCTGGGTATGCAGAAATGATCTTTGGGAAAATATCTATCTAAATAAAAAAAGATTATGGTTCTATCTCTAACTGTTCAGATTTTACAGCTAAAAATGTTTTTATTGCCTCTAGCTATTTTCAACCATATTTATATTAATATAAAAAAAATATTTAATATTATTAATAATTTTTCACCTTTTTTTAATTACAAAACATTCCTCTTTATTAAAAAACTTGTAAAAAAATAACTTAAGTAAACGGAACTACTATTAAAAAGATGGCTGAAAACTTCAAATGCATTTTTCTCAGTTCACGATTTTTTGAATTACTACGGTATTGCACCAAAGGCTCGATATATTTTGCTTAATTTTTATTTAGAAAAAAGTAAAAATAGCTAGTGAACACAAAAATGGTACGATGTTTACTGTAAAATAGTTTAAAGCAGTCTATTAAAAGCAACAAAAAAAGATTTTTTGCAGCTAGTATTTAAACAAACATAATTTAGGTTCTATCTCATCCTTTAGCTCTTGAATTGTTGCTAGCTTATCGTCGTATACCTTTTCTTTCAAATAACCCCAAAGAAAGAAGTCCAACCGTTGCAAATTCTTGGCGGCCAAATGACATCGCCACTACGTGAGATAACACGGCTATTGAATTGGTCGCGCAAAAGAGCCGTTGTTTAGTTAGCGGTGTGGCAAGTGGCACCGTCCTGTTGACACCCCAAATCGGCCACATCCATATCTTCCAATTCAGGCCATAAAAAGTTCGTTATCATCTCACGATACCGAAACGCCCATTTTCATAATAAGCCTTAATAACTTCAACGCGTTGCTCGATTGTATATCTTTCCATGGTTCAAATTGAGTTAGTCTGAAATTAACAAATATCAAATGAAGTGCAGAAAAAAACTTGACGTTTAAGTGTGGTTCACATTCAACATCGGCCCTTAAAATATAACCACTTTACAAATTTATATACATATATGTAGTTGCAGCTTTATTATCAATCTAAAACGCTTCACCGACAAAGCTCCCTATTTGTCTTCTTTTTTGGAATACATTGTAAGGGTATTGCATTTATTCAACGATGGTACAAAAAAGTGCAACTTGTAACAGGTATTAACGCGTCTAGAAGTTCGTAATGTATTCTACTTCGAAGGCGAGTTTCAGTAAAGTTCATAACTTAAACACAGGCATTACTAGTAATAATTACCAGCATATAAAGAACAGTCAAAGTAAGTTCCTTAAAATTGTACGTACCTTCCGTACCGTTTCATCTTTAAAGTTTTGCCATAAACTTGTTTATCTTTCCAATTAACTAACGCTAATTTTTTCATTGTGTTTCAAAAATGTCCAAAGATATGTAAGAGTTCATAAAAATATCACTAACAACAACGTATTGTATCTGTGATAACAAATTACCACATACATATAATAAAAAAATGTTCATAGACTTTAAATATTTTTAAGTTTAATTTTATTCATTGACCCCCATATTCACAAACGATTATTAAATTTAACAAACGTTTATTAAGGATAATTTTCATAGTAAATTTGTTCTTTAAGCCTTTATTAAATTTAAAAAAATTTTGTGAATACATGCATGATTCTTTCAAAAGCACTTTATTTTCTCGGAGATATTCATTATCTTCATCAACCATTTAAACATACTTTCAAATACTGGCCATACTTCATATGAATGCCTCAAATTTCATACATAAAAATACTATAAGTATAATAAAAATAATATTATTTCTCAGTATTGAATTTAACGAATTTCAAAACAAATGCATAGCTCATCAAAAATAGCCAACAAAATCGCCAACTTTTTTGTTAAATCGCCAAAAATTCGCCATGTCGCCAAATCAAAAATTAGGTCGCCAAACAAGTTTGAAAATCGCCACGTTTGGCGAGAAATCGCCACATCTGACAACCCTGAAACCTAGACCAGCCATCGGCAAAATCAGGGCGCCGCGTTTTCTCTTTTCTCTTTTATTCTCTTGTATGCTCTTTTATTACGTACATGCAGGGTTGTGAACTATTTCTAATTTAAAAGCGCCGTGGCCCAAATCAAAAAGCGCTAAAAAGCGCTAAGTAAAAAACTTAATGAAATGTTTAAGAAATAAGTTTAATTAATTACACTGGCCGTCAAAAAAAATCGTTTGAAATAAAAATATATAAAATACAAAAGTATAACAATCCGTTCAATCCGTTTTCAGTTTTTCCTATCATGTCGAGTTTTTAATGGGCTAGACTAATATTTCGACCGAAATAAGGCATTTATGCTACATACATTTGATCATAGCTTGAGAACGATTTGTGCGATTTTGATATTTTACAAATGATTATTTTCGACCATATGGCGACCATTTTTTCATGCAAATTAGTATGCACACTTTTTTTTATCAATTATCAGAAATCCAGGTACATTATGAATAAAAAAAGGCGAGAAATCATGAAGATCAGTAAACAAAATGTTAACTAGACGTGATTGAATGACTATTTGGACTCAGCACGCTAAAGTCAATTAAAATCGCATAATCAAGTTCTTTACCCCGACTTTTTGTTTGTTTTTTGCAGTGCAATGTTAATAAAACATTAACATTTTTAAAAAGCCTTTTCTGATAATTTCAAATATACCCGGAAAGAATTATTAACTAAATCACCAGAAAATATGTCTTGAACCAAGAAAATTTTGCACCCTTCTCGTCAAGCCAAAAATTTCTTATTGTAAGCCTGAAATTTTTTCATAAAAACGTGTAGTTTAAGAAAACTTAATATAAAAATAAGAAACTTTTGATTGATATGTTAACATGTCGATCTAATTAAAAATTAATTGAATCAAACCAAGTTTTCTTGAGCATTTTCTGAAAAGTTTAAAGAAATCGGTAGCATTTGTTTCTTGATGCAAGAAATTCCATTCTATTAAAATATCAATTAAATCAGACTAATTTAAATAAATGCTGAATGAAATTTTGATCAAATACCAAAAATGTGAACTTTTGATCATGAGAAAATGTTTCTTTATTTAAGAAAGTTTTACTTAATACGAACAAAAAAAAAATTAATGGATTACTTTAGAAAATAAACTTCTTTCCTTGTATAGTATGCATTTCAGAGTAAAGTATGTATTTAAAAAACGGAAACAAATTTTGGTTTAATATGTCTTGATTTAAATGTTTGCAAAAAAAAAGTACAAACATTTTGGGTATCAATAAAAGCGCTAATTTAGCGCTCTTTTTTAAAAAAGCGCTATGGAAAAAATATGCGCCTTTTCGACACTTAAAAAGCGCTAAATCTAGCGCCAAAGGCGCTAAATTGGCAACTCTGCGTACATGTGCACACACATTGCAGAGAATTTAACAACATTAACAACAACATATAATCGCAAAATGTAATAGTATAGGTTGCCGATGGCAGACCTAGACAAACAATGCAAGAGCAAAAAATCGTCATCTGGCGTAGTGCTGCCACCTGTTTATTTCACCATGCATACAACTAAAATTTAAACTTAAAATACATTTTGCAAATAAAAAAAACACATTAAAATTTATTTTAAAATGTATTGTAAACCAACGTATAAAATAACGAGAAAGCTTATTCATAAAAGATATTTCTGTTTTATAAGAGTAAAACCCGATGAAATTTTTTGTATAAGGCCTTTAAAATAACCGGCATTTGTATTTTACAGTTATAAAATACAAAAAAATGGAATATTAAATGATTTTCCACTTTCAAGCTGTCAGTGGTAGGGTTGTTAAATGTTAAGATTTCTCGTCAAACATGGTGATTTCTTAATCCTTTCGGCGATGGAAATTTTCGCGTTTAATGGTAAAATTGGAAATGGTTAGCGATATGTAAAATACATTTTTGTAAATCTTTTTTACTTTCAACAATACTTTTTTAACTCAAAATTTTCAGTACATATAAGCAAACCAATTTTTAATTCAGTATTAAAAACTTATGAAGAAGAATTTTAAAATTAAACATTTCATTACCAAAAATAATACAAAATAGCACGATATTTTTACACGCTGTCCAGACCTTCCATTGTTATGTTTCCTCAAAAACAAACGTTGGCAGAACTAGCCAATTAGAAACAATAGCAATCAAGATGGCGTTTATTATATGGCAATACAGCAGTGATGTTAGACATCGTTTTGTAAACAATTGTTTTTTTCAAAAATAGATTAAGGCATGCAAATGTTTTAAATGCAGTTTTAAATTTTATATACCCTCCAAAGACCGTTCTAATACTTCAGGAGTGCGCTATATACATATATGATATCTTTAATTAATTAAAAAAATTAATTTAATTAAAAACAAGTAAGAGTGCTATATTTGGCTGTGCCGAATCTTATATACCCTTCACCATTGTGCGATCAGAATACAGAGCAACTAGACAAAAACTAAATAATTTTTACATACCTATACATACATATTTACAATACTTAAAACTTCATTATAAATAAAATTTAAAAAGCGAAAACTGGTAAATATTTTTTTTAAATCGTTTTTAGAACATAACAAAAAAAAATATAAAAAAAAAAAATTCTTTTTAAAAAACCAAGATTCGAATCAGGGAACTCCCAGTTTCTAACTTAACACACCCCCTAGACAACTGAACCATGAAGGAACGTTAATTGAATATCATTAAAATGAAAAATGGCACGTTTACTGTTCACAAAATTCAACACAGTTGAGTTGTAATTACTTTTGATGTTTGTATGTATTTGTGTTTGTTTGTTTGTTTTCTTTTATCTTTTTTGGCGAGTTTTTAAGTAGCAAAGAACAAAAAAATTCCTAGTTTCTATTTGTTAAAATTATTTCGTTAAATAGATGAAATAATAAAGAAGGGTGATAACCAGGGCAAGGAAGTTCATGCACTTAAAATCGCAAAATATGCGCATAAAACATGCACTAAAAATCGTAAAATATGCAAAAATAAAAGTCAAAAATATGCATTAAAAATATATTTATTTAACCATATTTAACAAAAAAAAACATAAATACATTTCATTCAGTTTTAAAAACTTAAAACATAGTTTAAAAAGTAGTAGTAGGTCAAGATATATTTACATATATAAATAAATAAGTTTTTTTTTAAGATATCAAATGTAAAACTCATTCTATTTGGTCTTCAAACAGTTTTAAGCATTGAAAGTGTTCGTTCGACATCAACGGATGTAATAGGTGGATATTTAAAAGTGGTCATTTTAAATATTGTCTACAATTTTTTCTTTACTGGAAGGTAAATTAAAAATATTCTTTTTTAAAACTGCATAAATTTTGGCTTTTATTTTTTCGCCGATTTGACCTTCTACTTTTCTTATTTTAATGACAGCGTCATCAACGAGTTTAACCGAGATGTTCAATGATTTAAACCCCTGAAGTTGGGTTATTGTCTCGACTAGAAACCCATTGTTTGAGTGTATAAATTCTAATTGAGCCTTTATATTAGGTACATTTAAAATATTGTTTCCTTTTTTATCGCGACTGCATTATTTTCATTAAAATTATTTACCACATCTTTAAATTCTTCAAAATTTTTGGCATAATACTCAACTGCCTGCAACCAGGTACCCCATCTTGTTATACATGGTTGAAACGCAAAGGTGACTTTAAAAACTTTCATGCATGGCATGAGCTTAGCATGTGACATGTAACATTTTTGAGTAAGATATCTTAAAAAAAAGGGCAAGTAGAGCAAAATTTTATTTTTATTAAAGGATTCTAAAAGAGAAATTGAATCTTTGAAAGTTCGAGCTATTGAAGCATGATCCACCTTTTCCAACTTTACAATATTTAATAAAAATTTGTGTTTACTCTGTTCTTCTTCTGCATTCAAGATCTTCTTCTGCATTCAAGATCCCAATTACGTAGACAACGAAACGTCCTTCAGTGTCCATTGCTTCGTCAATAGACAGCCACAAATTATGTCACTTAATTCTTTCAACAATGTCACATAGTTGTATAGTGTACAACTTGGCGATATAAGTTTTTATAAGGGTTGTTTCCGTAGGAATGGTTTCATTGTTATACCTGCAGACACCAGAGCATTATACAATTCAAAACTAAATTTGCTAGTCTTATCCCCAAAAGTTGATTTTCTTTGCGTTTCTGGCTTTGAAGGTGCTGATTTACTTGAAATTTTTAAATGAAACACCTTTTTGTAAACTTTGCAAAAAAGTACTTTTCCCTCTATTTTGAAGACTCAAAAAAACACTTATTTAAAAGATTATTTTTTGATATTTTTTCTTTTGGCATTTTTTTCCTTAAAAACAATTTATTTTTTTTTAATACTTTTTAGATTTTAGGTCATACTTCTTACACCGTAAATCAAAAATATTATGTTGAGTTCTATTTTTTCTTCTCCGAACATTATTTTTATTTGCTGCTTCTTCAAGTAAAAAAAACCGCGAACAAAATGAAATGTCAAAAACTGTTTTATTGTTACTTCTACAATTATGTGCACATTTATACAAATTGTAAAATTTTTGTATGTGCTACTTTTTAAAAGTAAAAGAAACAAGGTGAATTTATAATAAAATGTAGGTAGTTCAGTACCAAACACCAACATGTTGTTTTTGCTCCTTGAAAATATCGAAGTTAGCAGATTTTCCCATACTATTTTAACTGTTTCAGGGCTGAAACAACTATAGCCAGCTGATTCACTGACTACACCTTATAATGAATTCGCCTTGAACAGAAAGATATTTCTAAACAAAAAACTAAGAAAAGAGCAATTTTTTTTTTATAAATATAACAAAATATGACGAAAAATGTGAATTTATAACGAAATATGACGAAAAATATGCATTTATATCAAAATATGCAAAAACATGCATTTAAAGCAAAATATGCAAAAATATGCACTAACAAATTGATGCCATTTTACTGGAAATATTGTGATTCGCAAAGATATTAACTTCAGGTGGGTCTCAGAGTGCCGACAACAAACATGCATTTGCATGAAGTCCCTTGCCCTGGTGATAACGAAAATCATATTGGGCATTAAGCTAGTATATGTTGACAATTGAAAGGGGGGGGGGCAGAGGGACATCACATGGTTAAATCAAGTTCTCTCCTCATAAGGACCCAGAATATATATACTTTATACGGTCTTAGATCAATATTGTAGAAATACAAACGGAATGACAAACTTATACATATATACCCTTTTCCACCTGAGGTGAAGGGTATAAAAAGAGTAATTTTTGGCATTTCAGTATTTTGACCGATTTGACAGAGTTATTCACCGACGTGTTTAAGAAGAAATTTGCCAGTTAGTTGGGTTATAAATCTTGGACTCGGGAAGATCTATGGTACCCGAAAGTGGGTATTTAAAAAAAAAATTATTATTTTGGCCATAACTTTTTCGTATCTGAACCAAGTTTTTCAGAAAATATTTTTTACTAAAGATTTCCGATCTTTTGATATGCCAGGGATATCCATAGGTCATATAAGAGTCCAAAAAACCAGGTTTTTATACAATTTTTGATATTTTTTGTACGGGAGATACCACGCCCACTTCTCCGATCCCGTCAACATTTTGTGGGATGCTGTGTATTGATAACTTAAATGTGTGTACCTAATTTTAAAGCTTTGGCTCTTGCCGTTCTCAAGATATACAGGAAAAATAATAAAAATACCACAACAACAAGGGATTTTTGGGAAAAATTAGAGGTAGTCGTGGTTTTTTGCTCATAACTCAGCCATTTGCGGACCGATCTTTCTGAGTTTCAATAGCAAACAATTCCGGACCATATGTGACATAAATGTAAAATAACCTGGCCCCCATCATATATGGGGTCTTCGGAAAATCCATTTAAACGGACAGACGGACATGGCTAAATCAAGTTCTCTCCTCATAAGGACCCAGAATATATATACTTATAGGGTCTTAAATCAATATTGTAGTAATTACAAACGGAATGACAAACTTATATATACCCTTTTCCACCTGAGGTGAAGGGTATTAAAACGGATGTCAGCATAAGCATTGGTCGCGGTTTATATCTATGTACATTAAATTATTGACCGACAATCAGAAAGTTTTATGCTTTTGTTTTTAGAAATTTGAACTAGTAAAATATCATGATTCGTAACAGTCTTAACCGAACTAAAATGATTTACAGAAGGGGAATTTGTATTGGACCCATGGTAAATTATGAACCAATCATCCCAAAATCCTGTAGAGTTACTTCTGCTGATAAAAACAAAAATTAGAATAAATTTCAATAGAGCAGTGAATTTAGTGTTCGAGTTTACAGTGAATTTCAGAGGGCTACTTAGTATGCTACTTAAGCCTAGATTACACTATCTCACAAGTCTTACGTATTCCATAATACTTTGTGAGATAGAAATCTAATGAGTTTTGATGCGGCTGTCAAAAAATCTAATGTAACATGACAGTTTGCGTTCACACCATCACACAAAGTATTAACACTCACGCACGAAAACAAATGCAACTCTGTTCCAATGAAAAGTAAAAAACAGTAGATGACGACACTAGCTGTGGTTTTAATTTTTTTAAAAAATTTATTAATGTAATACAAAATTGTTTTTTTAATGTAAGTTAGTTACATTCAATTTATTGTATCATTAAATGTTGATGATTTTTATTTTATATTAATAGACGAATCCCCTGAAGAAGTGAACATAAAATTCACGAAACGTCGGGAAAAATGAAATATAAAAGTTTTGCATTTTTATTTTCACAAATAGAGTTAGGCCTCACCAGCTAAGTATATATAAAGGCTAGATTACACTATCTCACAAGTCTTACGTATTCCATAATACTTTGTGAGATAGAAATCTAATGAGTTTTGTTGCGACTGTCAAAAAATCTAATGTAACATGACAGTTTTTGTTCACACCATCACACAAAGTATAAACACTCACACATGAAATAAAAGTTGATTTTCTTTGCGTTTCTGGCTTTGAAGGTGCTGATTTACTTGAAATTTTTAAATGAAACACCTTTTTGTAAACTTTGCAAAAAAGTACTTTTCCCTCTATTTTGAAGACTCAAAAAAACACTTATTTAAAAGATTATTTTTTGATATTTTTTCTTTTGGCATTTTTTTCCTTAAAAACAATTTATTTTTTTTTAATACTTTTTAGATTTTAGGTCATACTTCTTACACCGTAAATCAAAAATATTATGTTGAGTTCTATTTTTTCTTCTCCGAACATTATTTTTATTTGCTGCTTCTTCAAGTAAAAAAAACCGCGAACAAAATGAAATGTCAAAAACTGTTTTATTGTTACTTCTACAATTATGTGCACATTTATACAAATTGTAAAATTTTTGTATGTGCTACTTTTTAAAAGTAAAAGAAACAAGGTGAATTTATAATAAAATGTAGGTAGTTCAGTACCAAACACCAACATGTTGTTTTTGCTCCTTGAAAATATCGAAGTTAGCAGATTTTCCCATACTATTTTAACTGTTTCAGGGCTGAAACAACTATAGCCAGCTGATTCACTGACTACACCTTATAATGAATTCGCCTTGAACAGAAAGATATTTCTAAACAAAAAACTAAGAAAAGAGCAATTTTTTTTTTATAAATATAACAAAATATGACGAAAAATGTGAATTTATAACGAAATATGACGAAAAATATGCATTTATATCAAAATATGCAAAAACATGCATTTAAAGCAAAATATGCAAAAATATGCACTAACAAATTGATGCCATTTTACTGGAAATATTGTGATTCGCAAAGATATTAACTTCAGGTGGGTCTCAGAGTGCCGACAACAAACATGCATTTGCATGAAGTCCCTTGCCCTGGTGATAACGAAAATCATATTGGGCATTAAGCTAGTATATGTTGACAATTGAAAGGGGGGGGGCAGAGGGACATCACATGGTTAAATCAAGTTCTCTCCTCATAAGGACCCAGAATATATATACTTTATACGGTCTTAGATCAATATTGTAGAAATACAAACGGAATGACAAACTTATACATATATACCCTTTTCCACCTGAGGTGAAGGGTATAAAAAGAGTAATTTTTGGCATTTCAGTATTTTGACCGATTTGACAGAGTTATTCACCGACGTGTTTAAGAAGAAATTTGCCAGTTAGTTGGGTTATAAATCTTGGACTCGGGAAGATCTATGGTACCCGAAAGTGGGTATTTAAAAAAAAAATTATTATTTTGGCCATAACTTTTTCGTATCTGAACCAAGTTTTTCAGAAAATATTTTTTACTAAAGATTTCCGATCTTTTGATATGCCAGGGATATCCATAGGTCATATAAGAGTCCAAAAAACCAGGTTTTTATACAATTTTTGATATTTTTTGTACGGGAGATACCACGCCCACTTCTCCGATCCCGTCAACATTTTGTGGGATGCTGTGTATTGATAACTTAAATGTGTGTACCTAATTTTAAAGCTTTGGCTCTTGCCGTTCTCAAGATATACAGGAAAAATAATAAAAATACCACAACAACAAGGGATTTTTGGGAAAAATTAGAGGTAGTCGTGGTTTTTTGCTCATAACTCAGCCATTTGCGGACCGATCTTTCTGAGTTTCAATAGCAAACAATTCCGGACCATATGTGACATAAATGTAAAATAACCTGGCCCCCATCATATATGGGGTCTTCGGAAAATCCATTTAAACGGACAGACGGACATGGCTAAATCAAGTTCTCTCCTCATAAGGACCCAGAATATATATACTTATAGGGTCTTAAATCAATATTGTAGTAATTACAAACGGAATGACAAACTTATATATACCCTTTTCCACCTGAGGTGAAGGGTATTAAAACGGATGTCAGCATAAGCATTGGTCGCGGTTTATATCTATGTACATTAAATTATTGACCGACAATCAGAAAGTTTTATGCTTTTGTTTTTAGAAATTTGAACTAGTAAAATATCATGATTCGTAACAGTCTTAACCGAACTAAAATGATTTACAGAAGGGGAATTTGTATTGGACCCATGGTAAATTATGAACCAATCATCCCAAAATCCTGTAGAGTTACTTCTGCTGATAAAAACAAAAATTAGAATAAATTTCAATAGAGCAGTGAATTTAGTGTTCGAGTTTACAGTGAATTTCAGAGGGCTACTTAGTATGCTACTTAAGCCTAGATTACACTATCTCACAAGTCTTACGTATTCCATAATACTTTGTGAGATAGAAATCTAATGAGTTTTGATGCGGCTGTCAAAAAATCTAATGTAACATGACAGTTTGCGTTCACACCATCACACAAAGTATTAACACTCACGCACGAAAAAAAATGCAACTCTGTTCCAATGAAAAGTAAAAAACAGTAGATGACGACACTAGCTGTGGTTTTAATTTTTTAAAAAAAATTTATTAATGTAATACAAAATTGTTTTTTTAATGTAAGTTAGTTACATTCAATTTATTGTATCATTAAATGTTGATGATTTTTATTTTATATTAATAGACGAATCCCCTGAAGAAGTGAACATAAAATTCACGAAACGTCGGGAAAAATGAAATATAAAAGTTTTGCATTTTTATTTTCACAAATAGAGTTAGGCCTCACCAGCTAAGTATATATAAAGGCTAGATTACACTATCTCACAAGTCTTACGTATTCCATAATACTTTGTGAGATAGAAATCTAATGAGTTTTGTTGCGACTGTCAAAAAATCTAATGTAACATGACAGTTTTTGTTCACACCATCACACAAAGTATAAACACTCACACATGAAATAAAATACCCTGATCCAATGTAAAGTATTATTATTTAGAAATTTTTAAAAAAACGATGAAGTCGTATGGGATGTCAAACTTTTTTCTTAATACTTGTCAATTTCGTGACAAATTGCATTCACACTATCACACTTTGTCATATTACTTGAGTTTTTGACATGTATTAATACAAAGTATAATAGTGTAATCTAGCCTTAAGCAAATATACAGATATAAATAAAAGTAAGTGGCCAAAAATAAAGGAAAACAAAAAGTATTATAGTTTAGAAATTTTCCAAAAAAGAATGAAGTCGTATGGGATGTCAAACTTTTTTCATAATACTTGTCATTTTCGTGACACATTGCATTCACACTATCACACTTTGTCATATTACTTGAGTTTTTGACATGTATTAATATAAAGTATAATAGTGTAATCTAGCCTTTAGTAAATTATGGACTTTATATCACAAAATTGCATGACATTTTATGGGGCCTATAACAGTATAATTTCCAGTCGTTAAAACGAATTTGTGCAAAATCGTATATATTATTCCGTGCTTTGGGAAACTATTTATCTTAGTTTTTGTAACAAAATTATCATCTTTTTAGGGTGGTGGTTCCACATTTTGATTCAAAGCTCTGATACAACTAAGCAGATTTTGCTGGATTTCAATCCCAAACTGCTTACACAGAAAAAATTATCATTAGTCTTTTATCAATCCAAAAATTTTTTTAAAAAGTATATCAATTTAATTAATGTGATAATTGACTCAATTATTTTTTTTTTTTTTTTGTTGAAAGAAAATTAAAAGTATAATTTTGATTTAATAAACATTTTAGTTGTTTTGAAATAAATTTTTAATTAAAATATCATTTAAATAACAAATAATCTTAATTGCATTTTGCGATTAAAATGAAATAATTTAAACTTGTGGAATTATTGTTGGGAATCGTCAAAACCTGAGCTATACTTAATCAATACAATTAGAAACATATTGTTTGAAACGGCAAAGTTTTTTAATCATTTTTTTAGTTAAAATTCAAAATATCATTTATTGAAAAAAAAATCACAATTTAAAATTTTTACAATTTTAAGCAATCTATAAGCAACCTATTTATTCTGCGACACCCTATTCAAAATTGCTTTTAAAATTGAACTTTTTAACAAAAAAAAAAAAAAAAAAAAAAATACGAGTACTTGCGATAATTCGCTTTGATACCACCGAGAGTAATAGTATTTATTAAATGAAGGTCGGTGGATAATACCCTTGTGCAACACATAAAATATTAACTCTTTTCGAAGTACTTAACGAAACTAGCAAAGCTCCCATTGGAATTTTGTTTTCCGGTCTACGGAGTAATTGTAGATGTACAAAAACAAAATTTGAGTTTTTTTACACCTTTTTGCAACATTTTTGGCCCGTAGGTAAACAAAAGTTAACATTTCCTTAGTATTATTTATCTGAAAAATATAAGAAAAGTAAAACTAGCTGACGTTCTTTTTTTGATATTTGTAGTTCTGCATTCCGCGTTAAATATTTTTGTCATTTATATTAAATTTATATAAAAAATATATGTACATACATATGAGGGGCTTAAAGCACAAGGGGTTCAAGTGACTTATTTTAAATAATGAGACAAAAGCGGTTGTGTCGCTTGTGCTCCAAGCGAAGCAGGTATTTTAATGTCAAGTGCTTGAATTGTTCACTATATCTAGCGTCCGGATGAGAATTCTACATTCACCTCTTGTGCTCTGAACAAGTTCTCCGATTTATACCTATAATTTCATATGTAAACTAAATTTTAGAAAAAGGCACTTAAACCCCTTGTGCTCTAAGCCCCTCATATGTATATGTACATATACATTAAAGTATATTAAATTAAAAACAAAGAAACCTTGTTGTTGAAATAGTACAGGGTGATTTTTTAAGAGCTATAGGAAAGTTAAAAAAAACACATAAAATTCAGAAAACTGCATGAAATTTTTATTTGAATCGATAGTACGGTCCATATAACTTAATGTTTGAAGATTATTTCATGCAAATGTTGACCGTAACTGCGCCTCAAATGGTCCATCCGCTTAGTCCAATTTTCGCATACTCTTTCCAACATTTCGGCCGGTATCTCATGAATAAATGCTTCAATGTTGTCTTCCAATGCGTCAATTGAAGCGGGCATGTTTGTAAAGACATGGGCTTTAACATAGCCCCACAAAAAATAGTCTAAACGCGTTAAGTCGCACGATCTAGGCGGCCAATTGACCGGTCCCGAACGTGAAATAAAATGTTCACCGAAGCGTGCTGTGTGGCATGTGGCACCGTCTTATTGAAACCACATGTCATAAAAGTCAAGCTCTTGCATTTTGGGCAAAAAAAAGTTCGATATCATCTCATGTTGTTGAGTAACAGAGGCCCAATTGCTGCGAACGGCGACGAATCGATAATTGATCGTCGTCATTAACACTGACCGATACAGCTGCGATATTTTCTTCACTTCGCACTCTACGTAAGCGTGTTGGTGGTTTAATGTCCAACAATGTAAATTTGGTGCGAAATTTAGTCACAATAGCCCGAATAGCCGCTTCAGTGGGTCGATTTAACTGACCATAAAATGGAAGAAGCGCGCGATGAACTTTCTTAACAGAGCACGCATTTTGATAATAAAATTCAATAATTTGCAAGCGTTGTTCGTTTGTAAGACGATTCATGGTTAAATTATAGACCAAACGGAAGATGTTTGACAGTGAAACAAAACACGAAACGTGCGTCAGCTGTTTAAACCAGTGTTGCCAAAAATATAATAGCTAAAAAATCACCCGATAGTTCTAGAAAATTAATGGCAGAAAAAGCGTTTTGAAATACGATAAAATTTCTTAAAAAAATACGTTTATTTATTTCTTTAACTCGGCAATAAAAAAAATTAAAAACACTTTTATTTACTTATCTATTTCAACAAAAAACATACATTACTGTTTATAAAACCCCATTATTTTTTTACGAAGGCCTACCATTACAAATTTCACAAACTATTTCACATGAAGCTGTTCTAAAAATAGTCATGCGCCCACAATTATATCAATACAAACATTTGTAAGAAAAAAATTATATAACTAGCTATTCTCGGGATCTTTTGTAAAATTTCGACCGATTAAAATAAAGTTTGGAAATAAAATATTTAAAAGTTTAAATTTAATCTAAATACCAACATAAAAAGGTTAACATGGACAGAAGTGTGGCCGTTATTTTTTTTTACATTTTCACTTGGCAACCCCTTAGATTGATTCCAAATTAGAAAAAAATATATATGTAAAAATTTTAGATCGTGCCTTGAGCCCACAAAGTTTGCTAAAATGCTTTTTGTCTCACTATGGGTCGCTTTAATTGTTGATACCTTCCGTAATATTCATTTTAGAGAAAACCCTAATTCGCAAATATTCTAGGGCTATTATCTTATGAACAATGTTGCTCTGTATTAGTTTTCTTTAACATGAATATTTAATCCAGGAAAAGCCAAATTAAAAAATTACTCCGAAATTTTCACATATCTTCGCATTCTTTGCCTGGTGATTCCCTACGTGACAAATGTTCAACAAAGTCGTGACAAAATGAATCTGAGTGCTAATCTTTATGTAAAACTTTCCCCTGAATCCGAATATGAAGTCAGAATTGTCAAAAGTAGAACAGAGATATTCCAAAATAACCGTTATTTGTGTTTTTAAAGAAGATGATGTGACTGAAATGCAAATATCTTCAACAATTTTAAACGGACTATGTATTTCTTTCTTTTTATTGAGAGGTTATAAAATTTCATAAATAGTCATGGGTCGTTTGAGAAGATGAGTCATAAAAGGCGGAGTTATAATGGACAATACTTCAAACTTCATTATTAATTGTATGATTTTGTTCAATTTTGCTCTTTTCAAATTATTGTTTTTTAAACCAAAAAATAATTTTTTTTTAAGTTTTATAACTTACGACATTAGCCTATTTCAATACGAACATTTTGTGCTCAATAGGATCAAGATCGGTGCAAAAATTACATAGTTACAGAGGATTAATTGAATTAACCCACTTTTCGATTTGTATCAAACCAAAGAAAAACACAACAAATAAATGAGGCTATCAGCCGTTACAACCAAGTACTATAGTGCAAGAGTAGTGTTAACTCCACATTATCTCATAATAAGTAGTCTGGGGTTACACCAATTCTGCGCTGATAGCCTCAAATATACAAAGCTACACTTTTAGTAAAAATAAATATTAAAAATAGCTTAAAGCTATTGAATTTCTATGTTGGTACATTTACTAACTCTTCTGTAGTTTTGTCATTTTTGTACCAATCTTTGTCTTGTTGGGCGCAAATTGTTCATATTAAAATAATCTAATGTGGCATGCAATAAGACATTAGGATTTTTAAATCATTAGTTAAAAAATAATAACTTGAAAAGAGCAAAATTGAACAAAATAATTGTTGAAGATATTTGCATTTCAGTCACATCATCTTTCTTAAAAACACAAATAACGGTTATTTTGTAATATCTCTGTTCTACTTTTGACAATTCTGACTTCATATTCGGATCCAGGGGAAAGTTATACATAAGGATGAGCTGTCAGATTCATTTGGTCACGACTTTGTTGAACATTTGTCACGTAGGGAATCACCAGGCAAAGAATGCGAAGATATGTGAAAATTTCGGAGTAAATTTTTAATTTGGTTTTTCCTGGATTAAATATTCATGTTAAAGAAAACTAATACAGAGCAACATTGTTCATAAGATATAGCCCTAGAATATTTGTGAATTAGGGTTTTCTCTTAAATAAATATTACGGAAGTTATCAACAATAAAGCGACCCATAGTGAGAAAAATAGCATTTTAGCAATTTTTGTGGGCTCAAGGCACGCCCAATAACTATGCAAACGATCTAAAATTTTTTTAAATATATATTTTTTTTCTAATATAAGTAATTTTTTTGTAATTTAATATTCAAATTGTTTTTATTTAAATTATATTTTTTGGCAAATTATTAAATCTTTTGGTTTGAATTGGTAGTTTAAACGTCATTTATGCGTTTATATATACATATTTCCCTCGATCCTATAAGGAGCATAGGGCCTCAGAGATGGTTTAAATGTTTACTGAACTATAAATTTGCTGGCTTCAACATATTTTAAACCAAAAAGAGAGTTAACCTTGCACGACGATAAGTATTATATACTCCTATCTTAATATTTTATCTCTTAACAACTAAATTTCTATAATTATTAGCTACATTATCTAAATTGTTGTTTGTGTATTGATTATTTGCTTTTTTTTGATTTTCTTTTTTTTTTCTTATTTCTTTAAAAACCTTTTGAGACATATTTATTTTTAAACTTTTGTTTTAAAGTATAAAAAACAAATAAAAATAAAACATTACAGCAAAATTTTAAATGAAAGTAAAAGAAAATTAGAAAAAACCACGAAGAATAAAATCCATGTCTTTTTGCTACCCATTTTTCTTCTCTACCGAATTCGTCAACAAATAAAAAACAATGTCTCAAAGTCATGTCTTAAAAACCATCGTATAAATACCGCCTTAATATTTATGCCAAATATTTTTCAGAATTTGAATAATTCTTAATTAAATATTGTTTAGCTAATTTTTATTTACTTCCTAATGATGCTTATTAACTTCCTAATGATGCTAATAATCACTTCAAAATCGAGATGATTACCCATACATTGAAGTGATTTGCTAATCACTTCAAATTGACATGATTACAACTAAATTACTTCATTAATCACAAAGAATCCTCTGAACATACCTCAAACTGAGTATAATGTAGATACGGCCAACATTAGCGTGTACAACCGGCCGCGATTTCTGCTTAAAGGTGTTATGATACTTGCTATTTTTTGTATTTTTTCTATATTGGAGAACAGTGCAAATATATTTGCATAGGAAAACTGACTAAGTGTAAAGAGTATTATTATATCATAATAAATCTTGAAATGTCAAACAAATATACATGCGTTATCGATAAGTAATCTAAGACTGTCAAAAAAAATATAAAAATTTTTAATTTAAAATTGACATTTCCAGATAAAATGTTAGCACTGTTGCCATTTTTTTAGTTTTTGATCAAAAGTAGCGGTTTTTAACTTTTGTTTTGCGATTTTTAGCTATTTTGACGGGTTTTTGTGGGAAAAAAACGTGGGCAATATTGTTTGCTTTGTTTACATTTTATTTTGGAATCACAAACAATTTTTTTTTAAATACAATAAAATTTAATGCAAATCATGAAAAATATTACGAATTACATCGTGGTATATTCTTTAATTGAAAATGTATGATTTGAAATCCCATATGAAGGGCACCTGCTTCATTTCATTTATCAAAAACAAAAAAATTTCATCTGCCCAAGCTTTTGCCATTTTTTGTTTTTTGTTTTAGTCGAAGAAAAAAATTTACATGAGAAATGTTAATCAGAAAAAAGGGTTTGTTTACATATTGGGCCATGTCACAGAGTACAATTCCCTTCGGAATTGAAGAAAACATATTTGTTTGTTGATGGAAAGTGTATTTTGATAGCTTTATGGCCTTTCAGATACAGACAACTCCCATACCGTTCATGAAAACAAAAATGGTTTTATTCCGAAACATTTTCTCGTCATTTTCTGAAGCACCAAAATACGGAATGAATTCCGTTTCCGAACGGAATTGTACTCTGTGACATGGCTGTTTGTATTTCTTTTTTTTTCTCGCATTTGTTGTTTCATTCAGTCAATCCTAAAAAATCCAATACAAAAAATAGCAAGTACCATAACACCTTAATTTTTTTTTCTCATTATTTATTTATTGAATCTTCATATATTAAATATGAACTAACAATAATTAATCAAATCTTAACCTAATACGTTATTTTTTGTCCTGCCAGTGCCTTAATGTTTGTATTTTTTTCTGCTTAATGTTTTTATTTTTTAAATAATTCATAAATTTTCACAATTTCACCATTAAAATGTTTTAAATAATCTTCTGATAACTTTATAGAAGTATTTTTATCCATTTTTAATAGTTTGAAGAAATATAAATTTTTTTATTGTGTTTTTTTCTTAATCATCTGTCATGTTAATCATCTCAAATGAAATGTTAACATTTTGCTTAAACGCGTTTAAAAACCCAAGTGTGAACACAGTTGTAGACATAGAATTTTATCGACATTCATCAAATACGGTCGTGAACGTTAAAGTTCATCTTTTGAATTAATAGCGACTTTTGATGGCGGCACAAACAAAAATTTGTGTCGCAAAAGCACGCCATTTATAAAATGAAAACGATTTTGAAGACTGCAAAAACCAGCGAAAGAACAGAGACTAAATCAGAAGCAATATGCATGTACATTGTACAATAATTTTAACAGACATGCAGAATTATATGTGAGTAAAGAAAGGCCATATCGTGTATACGATAATGTACAGACATATAGCAAGACACACTTCGAATAAAACATCAACTAAACTGCGGACATCTGGAAACAACAATGCTTAACATAAGCTACCTACTTTATAATCGTTTCTTAACAAAACCATTCGCGCTGGAAATTTTAAACTTTGTGAGCATTATTAATTACTGTTTCAAACAGCATTACAAACATAAAATACAAAAATGATCAGAATCAGCGTTGCCACGATCAAAAAAATTTGTAACCAAAATTTATAAATAAAGTAACCAAAAGCAATAAAAAGTAACCAAAATTATTTTGTATCATACGTACTATTTTATTTCGCACTTCAGTTTAACAATATGTCTTAAGAAGAAATTGTGTTTGTTTGTATCTTGTAGGCTCACGCAGACCAATGTTTGTAAAGTTTTGACACTAAATTACCGATGGTCTGCAAAGAACAATGGGCTATATCATTTTTCGATATTTGTATTGGAAGTGACACCTCCTATACACATTTAACACTTACACGTTTTTATATAATGAGCTCTTTTTACATAATGATCTCTTACAAGTAAAACTCTTAGGCCCGTTTTCACGACTTACCTTTAAAGATCGAAATAGTTAATGGTACATTTAGCACTTGTAAGGAATAAAGTTACCTTGAACTATTTGTCGTTTTCACAACTTTTGTATAAAATAAACTTAACATTTTTAAAAATGTGGCAATACTAAAGTAAATCCCGATTATTTTTGCCAAAATAAAAGTACGAACTTGCAACCAGAGCTGCCGTTTTTGGTTATTTCTAACCAAAATTGGTAATTTTTTTTCTCAATGTGGAGATGTGAATATTTTTTTCATTTTGGTTACTTTTTTTCTAAAATACACTTGCAATTTACGTTTTTCAAATTTGTAACGTTTTTATTTACATGGAGGGAAGGTAATTATTAACGACTTCGAATAATGTGAAGTTTTGTATGGAAATTTGACGGGTTTTTCTTTTTTAAAATAAAAATATTTATTAATGAAAAGGACTCAAATAACTAAAAACGTTTTACTTAAGTTTCTCGTAATTTTTTTTAACATGTACAAGAATTACATTTTTTGGTTTTTTTTTTTCTTAATTTGTAATTAATATTTTCCTAATAAGTGCAAATCACCATTGTTTTACAATGCAACTTAAAATAAATTTTAATATTTTTCTCAATTAACAAAAGGCATTTCCAATTTGGTTATATTTGTTCACATTTGGTAGCTTTAAAAAAAATTTTGGTTGTAAAAATTTCATTAGCCGCGGCAGCACTGCTTGCAACTACGTACTTTCTTTTCCTTTTCATATTAAATTTTTGTGTGCACAAATATTTTTTAATAATGGCAAATATTAATGAAATACCGCGTACACGCGAATTTGACATTTAGTAAATTTTATTTGTCAAAATACGAGTTTGTTATTAATTTACAAAATATACGTATGCTTGGAGCTGCCATATATAAAAAATATGCGAATATAATATGGGAATCTCAAATCTAAACCTTACGACAAAAGTTAAAGGTAGAACGTTCCTCTCTTTACCATATCCTTCACTTTTAAATTAAAGGGAACTTGTGATAATTAAAAACAACGCCTTAAAGTCTTGTGCGTTGTGGTATCAAAGTGCAATATTGATCTAAATTATGCGGTAGATAGATCTTTTATATATTTATATGCTTTTTGCGCGGTGCAAATATAATCATATTAAGCGGGATGGGATCGGAAGGGCCTTTGACCTTATCGCTTATCTAGAAAAGTGTTTCAGCTAGACCTTTGAAACATAAAGAGTAGCAGATAATGGTCATCTACACTTCAAAGTACATGTATACTTTATATGGTTAAGTTGAAAGGCTGTTAAAGTTTAAGCTTCTAAAAAAATAATTTTTAAGTAGATAAAAATGTATGAGTTTAAGGTGCACAAATACCACACATATATTGCTCCAAAACCAAAAATTGTTTATTTTTGTGTTGAAAAAAAGTAACCAAAAATGAAAAAAAGTACACAAGTACACATTGGAAAAGATTGTAACCAATTTCGGTTAAAAGAAACCAAAACGGCAACGCTGATCAGAATATCAATAGAGAAAAGGTACTCCCCCCTCATACTAACTTAACACAAAATTTCAAAGTGCGTAATTGAAGTTTATTAAAAATTTTGTGCATATAAGCGATAAATATATATATATATATATATATACATATATACATGTACATGTTTATAAGTAGATGGCATAAAATATAGGATAAAGAAAATTAAATTAGCAAAAAATACTTCATTAAATAATAAAGATGCTTATGTTACATCTATAACTGGCTTTTAAAATTACACTCTACAAGAGTCCATTCACAGTCAGAATCTAATGAAGAAGGCCCGGTACGTCCCGTAATTTTACGCCTTTCAGAATCAATGTCCCCTCCATCGCACATTTTATAGTCATTTTGAGAAAAATAAACATGACCATCATAGGAATGCTCAATTTTCCACATGCCATATAGATTTGTTTCCAAACCATAAACATCCTTCGTTTCTGGATCCATAGAGTAATAATCTTTGTAATCCGTACCCTGAAGACTTACTCTTACTTTATTTCCATCACAAGAATTAACTTCTCTAAATTCAGCCCTAATATGGGATGTGCTATCAAGTGTGCCATTCGCTTTCCACAGCCAAGCGCCGCGACCAGCTGACTTCCACTTATAGTGAATGGATGTATATAATAAAAGCGAAACTTTTACATTTACTAGACAAAAAGGCTGCTTAGAAAAAAATAAAATTTTTGCATTATTAGGCAGTATTTGTATTGCATTTTCCAGACTTGATTTTAAGCTCTTAGTCGTGTAAGCGTACGCATCATCCATTCTTATTTTATGCAACATGTTCGCGAAATTTAGTACAAATTCGTATTTATCTACATTTTGTCCTTTGCTAACACTGCCGTAAGCTTCCAACGGTGCACGCAGCATAATTTCAAATAATTCCGAATCCTCTGGGTCATAAATAGTCCATAACAAGGCAGGCAATACAAGTAAATTGTGCCTTAAAATAATTTTCGTTATGGCTTTGGCGATTATAAGTTCAACAATTTGTTTCGGATAACGGTTATATATCTCTTTTAGTTTAGCTTCAGATGAGAAAACATCATTCGAATCTATTTCACGGGCCAACATAAATGCATGTTCAGTTATACGATCTGGTTTTATTTTATTGCATAATTGGTCTAAGCCTTGTCCTCCTGCTTTTAATACATTGGAGGCACTGGAAAATATATCTGCATAATTAGTTATTAGATCTGGTTTCCTTTCAGTGCATAATTCGTCAAAACCTTTTTCTCCTGCTTTAAGTATTTTGTAGATTTCGTCGTTTGATTCTGACAAGTCGTCACTTAGGCCAAAAACAGGCAACGATTGTAGAAAGCAAATGAGTACAATCGTCAAAACTATTTTGATTGTTTTCATTTTAAGAAGTTTAAATTAACTGAAGTCAATTCTTTTTGCATCGATATTTATACGTTTTCACTTGGATCTTATTTATATTTATTTAATAATAAGTGCTGATGTCTTTGTTAATGTAGTAGTTAAGAAGTAAACGATAATACAAACTTCGTTAATTGGCTTAAAAAGTAATACAATACAATAAATAATTAATAAATTGACTTTGTATTTATAAAAAAAAAAAAATATAAATTTATTTTTGTGTGTATACAATTGTATAATGTACTTAGCTAATATTGATTACTAAGCGTTATTTTTTTATTTTAACTTTAAATATTTAGTACGATAACTTTAAGTTAAGCCCGATTATAATTAACGGATGATATGATTAGATAAACTTCAAAAATTATCACGATTACATTATATTATCGTAAAATAATCAGGAGCAATCCTAAATCTGTGGATAGGATCTTAAAGGGCCAATATCAAAAAATTGTTGTTGTAAGTTGATTGTTAAATTACGTTTCTTTTCTTACTCGTTTTTAATGTCTAATTTTAGCCAGAACAACTTCATTAGGGGGTTGCTCACTAAAGCTGAAGGTCCACACCATGCGTTTATGCATCTGTCCTTTTTATGCATTTGGCAAACAAGTCGAATCAGTGTAATTGTATATGACAAGTTACACAACAAAATGCAGAGAATGCATAGACGCATCAACGCATGAAAGTAGGTTTACTTTCTACTTTTGTATCCGTCGCATGTGTGGTGAAAAAAAGTCAGTTGTTATTGATGGCCATGGATGGCAATTCATATTTTATTTTCAATGTTATCGATAATTATGTTTGTGTGGTGGATTACTTTTTACTATGTTTTTGCATTAAAAAAGGGTTTTAATAAGAGAAAAAGCTTTCGTAATAAAGATTGTATAAGCTTTAATGAATAAAATACATTAAAATAAATGTTTAGCACAATTTAACAAGCACAAAATTTGCCTTTCTAGTTATCGATTACTTTTATCTTCTGAGTGTCATCTTTGTTATGTTTATTATTTTTTGTAACAAATGCCATGAATTGGAAACTTATTGATACCGTGAAAAATCAGGAATATTTTTATAATAAAAGCTTACTTCCCTATGAATTCTATTAAAAAAATTCTATTAAAATATGAATTAACACTCTCAAATTCTTGCAAAAATGTTTTTAATTGTTAAACATATTTGCACAACAGTTGATAAAAAAAACAAATTTGGCGCATAAAACGCATTGCATGTAACTTGAATTTAGAAACGCAAAAAAATGCACAAAAAGTATCATACTCATCTACGCATGAACGCATGGTGTGGACCTTCAGCTTAAGACTACTCACTTGAGACTACATATGTGTCAGTTTCAGTTAAAAGGGACCTATGCACAGTGTTGTTTTTTTTTTTTTGTTTATTTTGGCATAAACTCTAATTTTAAAGCTATTGAATTGAAATTTGGTTTGTATACATTTTTTATGCTCTCAAGATGACCTTCTAGTTTCAAATGATTTGGGGCACTATTTCATATAGCTGCCATATAACCGATCTGACCGACATGCAACTAGGTGTTTGACGTTTTCATTAAAAATATTATTTTTAAATTTTCTATTATTTTTGATGAAAAAAAATAATAATTATGCAAAATCAAATTTCAGTATTCATTTCCTATTATTTTTAGGTGATTAGTCATTCATTCTGAAATAAAAGATACATTTTACAAAATATTAAATAAGTTTTGTTATGTTACTTACAATAGAAGATACTCAATTTTCGTCTAGTTCAAAATATTCATCTTCTGAAGCAATGACCTGAAGTCCATCCTGTTCCTCATACTCTTCGTCGGGCGAAGTTTGTGTGGAATCTGGATCATTATTTTCGCATTGAATTTCTAAATGCAGTGCTTGCAATAGAGATATAACCTCTGCTGGTATGGTTTTTTTTATTGTATTTGGTCGTTCTTTTAACTAGGTACTGGACAGCAACGGATCAGAAGTATCGATGGGTGTATTAAAAACGTCCGTAATATTTTCTAATCCACTGCACTTTCTGCGTGGCCTCATCTATCGCTCATGCATAATTTATTTCGGGATTCAGGTGCATGCTCCCCAAGGCACCCTACAGGAACTAGACAAGTATATATTATTTGGTGCCCATGTACTAAGACTTTGTGAACAGTGGGCGACATGGGGTACCAAGAATACTTTTTCTGATATGCCACAACAACTTTAGTACAGAAGGCTTTAAACTTTTCCCGATTTTTATCATACTCGCAGTTAATTGTATGAAAACTTTGTAGAATATCATAATCAAAATCAAGAATTGATTACAGTTAAGCTGCATTGCAAAATGCTCTTCTTGCTGTGTTGCCATCATTGGAGTTTCCACCGCCATTTTAAAGAGGCTTGTCCACATTAAGGCCGATTTCTTCCATAATTTTTAATTGTAACAGTCTTTTTAGTGCTTTTAGTTTAAGCTTGTCGCAGTCCTTGACATGCCACTTAATTCTTAAGCTTAATTCTATATGAGATTTTTAAAACAAACTCGAAAAATTGGATCCAAGCGTGTAAAGAACTAATTCCATATTGAAGCGCGTGTGCCTAAGCAGTAAAAACCTTCGAGTTTATATCTTTAATGTCAAGCAATTGTTTTGGCTTGGCTCCACAGATAGGGCAAGACTGACAAGAGTTGGTTCCTGACAATATGTTTAAAACTATCCCATCTATTAGTGTCATGTGTCCAGTATATTTGACAGTTTCAGTTAAAAGGAACTATGGACAAAAAATTAATTTTTGAAAAACTATTTTGAAGTTAACAAGTTAACTTTTTTCTTATCAAAGGTGTGTTTTAAAACTTGCTTATGAAACTGCGGTTTGCTGCATTAGAAAGAGCGTATTGTCTATTTTAAGAATCACCAAAAAAGTAAAAATCGATTTTTTCATCCATAGCACTATGGTTTTTTCCCGTTGTTTTTTGGCACAGTCGATTTTCAGTCAGATACATTTGGTCACGGCTTTGTTGAAAATTTGTCACGTAGTGTAATCACCAGGCAAAAAATTCGAAGATATGTGAAAATTTCGGTGTTATTTTTTAATTTGGTTTTTTCTGGATTAAATATTCATGTTAAAGAAAACTAATACAGAGCAACATTGTTCATAAGATATAGCCCTAGAATATTTGTGAATAAGGTTTTTCTCTAAAATAAATATTACGGAAGTTATCCACAATTAAAGCGGCCCATAGTGAGAAAAATAGCATTTTAGCAATTTTTGTGGGCTCAAGGCACGCCCAATAACTAACTTTTTTCTAATATAAGTAATTTATTCTTTTAATCTAATTCAAATTTTTTTATTTTTTGTTTAAAAATTTAATATTCAAATTTTTTTTTATTTAAATTATATTTTTTGGCAAATTATTAAATCTTTTGGTTTGAATTGGTGTTTAAACGTCCAATTTTATGCGTTTATATATACATAAATATTTCCGTCGATCCTATAAGGAGCATAGGGCATCAGAGATGGTTTAAATGTTTACTGAACTATAAATTTGCTGGCTTCAACATATTTTAAACCAAAAAGAGATTTTACCTTGCAGGACGATAAGTATTATATACTCCTATATTAATATTTTATCTCTTAACAACTAAATTTCTAAAATTATTAGCTAAATGATCTAAATTGTTGTTTGTGTATTGGTTATTTGCTTTTTTTAATTTCCTTTTTTTTTTTAAAAACCTTTTGAGACATATTTGTTTTCAACTTTTGTTTTAGAGTATACAAAACAAATGAAAATAAAACATTACAGCAAAATTTAAAATGAAAGTAAAAGAAAATTATAAAAAAACACGAAGAATAAAATCCATGTCTTTTTGCTACCCATTTTTCTTCTCTACCGAATTCGTCAACAAATAAAAAACAATGTCTCAAAGTCATGCCTTAAAAACCATCGTATAAATACCGCCTTAATATTTATGCCAAATATTTTTCAGAATTTTAATAATTCTTAATTAAATATTGTTTAGCAAATTGTTATTTACTTCCTAATGATGCTAATTAACGGTAAGCAAAATATTGAAAATATTTAAAAAAATAAATAAATATTTAAATTTTATTTTTAATAAAAAAGACCTTGAGCTTAATTAAAAATATACGATCATTATATTAAACAAGTAAAAAAAAACCGTCGGTTAAGCCGGACCATGTGATACCCTACACCACAGTATAAAAGAACAACATTTGCAAGTGCACCCTATTTGGACCCCATGGGCAATCGTGGATCCGCCAGAACAATATTATATAATTGAGTTTAAGATTCATATAAAAGTTCTTTGTGCCGAATATTATTTAGATAAATTCATCTTTATGAATTTTTTTGCTTTTGAGTGATTTAAGGAAGGGGGTTTATATGGGACCTATTGTTAATTTTGGACCCACTAGCATAAGATTTTGTTCTGACATAGAAGCTATCATAAAAGTCATTGTCGCCAATTTGTATGTCAGTAGTAACATTTCGGTAGTAGTATTTGTATGGGAGCTATGGTCAAATGTGGACCGATTCCAATAAAATTTGGCAAGATGATTTTGATTGCAATAAAATAAGTTTAATCCAAATGTTTTCTCAATACCAACATAATAAGATGGCTTATGGGCTCAAAGACCCTATTCCTTAAAGAAGATTGTGTGTGGGATATGTGTTATTATGGACCGATTCGCCCAGTTTTCAATAGGCTTGATCCCTTTGTACCAAATTTCATCAAACTATCTCGAAAATTGCGACCTGTAATTTGCGCACAAGGTTAACATGGACATCCATCCGTTAGATCGACTCAGAAAGTGATACTGAGTCGATCGGTTTAGTCAAAGTGTTCTAGCACCAATATTTTAAAATGTTGCAAACGAGAATGCATTCTACCTTCTCCACTATTGTGGCGTTGGTATAAAAAGGTCAGATACAACTAAATATAAGCTTGGACAAACATCGTTAATTCAACTCAGAAAGTGATTCTGAGTCAATCGGTATACGTAAAGGTGGGCTAAGGACCAATATTTTAAGGTGTTACAAACATCAGCAAGAACGCATAGTACCCTCTCCGCTATTGTTGTGTTGGTATAAATATTTTATTGTTATGGTAAAAAATATTTACCTAATTGATAAAACCGAATTAACGGTTGCTAAATGTAAACTTTTTCTTAAATTACTTTTAACGGTGTTTACTTGGCTAAATACCCTCTCTACTTCAGCATTAGACCATGGAAGTGAGAGCAACTTTACAGTCAATTCTGAACTTGCCGCCTGCATCTCTTTAATGTAATACTTGCATCCAGAAAGAAACACCGATGTTTGTGTTGATCCATTTTACAAAATTTAATATTGGAATACTGTTCCTTTGTTTTGAAAGATGTTTGTTTATCATCATAGTTTATAGCGATTTTCAACCTTTGTAAAAGTTGGGATTCAAATTAAAGGCGTTTAAATTGTTTAAAATATTTATTTTACTTTTATAAATTTGTATAAAACGATAAAAATTATTATTATAATAAAATTAAAATTATTAAGATTAATTTTTTATACCCTTCACCGAAGGTAAAATTTTTTTTCCAAAAATCCCTTGTTGTTGTATTTGTATTCCTTTTTCTGCTTACCTGAAGAACGTCAAGAGCCAAAGGTTTCCAAATTAGGTACATACAAACATTTAGCTTAGCAATACACAGCATCCCGTACAAAAATAGCAAAAATTGTATAAAAACCTGAATTTTTTCTGAAAATATTTTCTGAAAGACTTGGCTCAGATACGAAAAAGTTATGACCAAAATAAAATTTTTTTATATTTTAAATATGCATTATCGGGAACCATAGATCTTTCCGAGTTCAAGTTTTATAGCCCAAGTTAATGGAAAATTTCTTTTTAACCCATTATTGAAAAAAAAAACTATCGCCGAGTAGTTTTATGAAAATTGGCGTGTGTTTGACCACACGCTGGTACTGTAAAGTATTTTGCAATCTTTTGTTGGGTACAATTTTTTTAGTTATTTATGTTGTTTATGGTACGCATTTAGTTAACCCCCCGTTTCCACAGGCAAGTGCAAGTACGAAAAACTTAATACCTTGATGTACCGTTGCACTGTTATCATTGCCGTAATTATTTGCGAGATTAACTTTAGAATTGTTCGTCCAAGGAATTAATATAACGTTATTTCGTATTTTGAATGGATAGTCGGCTTTTTTGCCAGTTTTTGAAGGGGCGCCGGTAACATGATTGGGTGGAACAGTGCCGCTTGCGCGGCAAGTAATAAGAGGTACAAAAATTGCTAAAGTTGAAGGTGCGTTGCATTTGATGCTCATAATGCGATAATAGTTCTATTATGGCGGATGCATCGAGTCCCAAACTCTCATTAAAAAAAAACTGGATGCACGAGTATGGGACAAACTGAAAAATGTACCCATTGTTCTAGCAAAGCGCCCACAGTTTATATCCAAAACGGATTGTTTTCAATGTATCCGAAACACCGACAGTATTATAGTATTTCAATCGCTGACACTCTTTCACCTTGATGTTCATATTCATCATCGCTCCAGTAAGGTACTCTTGGCGTGACATTTTAGCCAATCTGACTCTTAGTTACAATATAAATTAAATAATTTCAAATTAGAAGAATAAGTATTATGGACAATTTAAAAAAAAAAAAACAACATAATATGCTGTAACACAAAGAAAATATCTGTCAAATCATTATCACTACCAACGCGTGGTGAAACACACGCTGGTATTTGCTAAAACCTAGCGGCACATATATTTACCAGTGTGATGGGCATATGGCCTTAGGTTGCTTTTTGGAGATTTGGTGACACACGACAGTATATATATATATATATATATATATATATATATATGTTCCTTTAACTCCCACTGGAGCATAGGGCGCCAATCCAATCATAGTCCGTATACGATAGCCAAATGTCGTCATCAAGTAATTCGGTTTATTTTGATTCATTTTTAGCGATTCGTTAGTAATTTAAGTTCAGAAACGTAGGTTGCTAGCCTTCGTTCCCTAGTTTGGTGATAGGGCTGCTATCTAAGCACCCAAACGTGCTGTGTTTGGAGCCAGTGTTTCAGAGGATCCAGTATTCGCGATCTCCTACTTCCTGAGAAGCACTTTGGCCATTCAGGGTTCGCTGACACTCCAGGTTGGCAAGAGACTTTCCTCTGGGCGGTTGTTAAGGTTATACCGCCTAAGATCGGTCGACAGGGCCTCGTTTGTCAAAAACAGGGGTCACCAAGTCCTTTCTGGACAGAGGGTGAGGTTGTCATTTGAAAAGGATTGGCTGTGTGAACAATATGACAACTCATTTGTATTTGCGTCACTTTTCCATTAACCCCGAAAACATATATAATAATTTAGATTTTCTTATATATATACATATAATATAATTCATTTAAAAAGAGTATATTTTTGAGGAGGTGAACTGCCATTAATTACTGAAGCCATTGACTTGGGCTTATAACCGCTACCTTTGGAACGCGACACTTTTAGATTTAGTTCGTTACAGAGCTGGATAGATTTGAACTTTGCGGCGAATTTTGCACCAATGTTGAAATACATAATGTATATGGGCATTTCCCCAGAATAGTCTACCAGGATGAAAAAACAAAATGTTAATTATCATCGTCTTTTATTGTTTATTATTAGAAAAAAAGTCTATGTTCTTATAAAAGAATAGTTTCCTAGCATATCTGAGCTGTTTTACCTGAGAAAATTGGGCTGGAAACTGGAAAATTTTATAATTTCCTGTATTTTCTACTTCTATAGACATTTTTATATGCAAAAAATATGTTATGTTTAAATTCTTTCTTCATAATCTCTCCATTACAATTAATTGTAAAAGGAGTATTAAGTTTTTTTGTTAAAGAAATTTGATGACATTTATGGTAAAATGCATGGTGATAATAATAAAAAAACATATGGAAAAATCGTACGTTCGCGACCGGTACATAAGCCAATTTAATAAAAACCAAGAGATATATTTTATTTTGTAAATACTGGATGGAGACCTACATTAGTACACTTTTAAAATAAATTAATCACTTTTGCAAATTCCGTTTCATTACGCAGATTTTTACATTTCACTACTCTCAGCCGAAGTTGACTTCTATATTGCGTACGTTCGTGACCACACGTTTATAACTTTTATTATGAAAATTTAAACTCGATGAAATCCATCTTTTGTACTTAACATAGAGCTACCCAAATGCTATCGAATCGCAAAAAAAATGCTAGGAAAAGTTTTGTATTCTATATTATTTGTACATCAAAAGCGTACGAACGTACATTCGTGACCCCAGGAAATGCCCATATGTATTTTGTTTAATGACTTGGTTCGGTTCAGCTCTGAACCCTTCATATGAAATTTTTTGCTTGGAAAAATATACATGTGACAAAATATGGGGGAGTTTGGTTGAGGGCAAATGGCTCCTCATCGTGCTCAAAGTTCAAGCTAAAAGTGAAAAAATGCATAAAATGTCCAATTACTGTCGCGGAGTCGCACCTAGAGTAGTAAAATGTAAGACTGACCCCCATTAATTTTTTCTTCCCAACATTTTTGTAAAACATACTTGTACCCTATTTTCGCTTCTTAAGGGGCTTGCCCTACAAAATTGAGTTTTTTATAAATTTTACCCCTATCGTCCTAACAAGTTTCGGGGCGCCTCTGGTGTATGACAAACCCCCATTGATTTTTCCTCCCCAACAGTTTTGTACAACATTCTAACCTTCAATCTCTGCTCCTTAGGGTACTTCCCCTTCAAATAAAGATTTACACATTTGCCCCCTAGTTCTGACTACTTTCAGGACGCCTCTGAAGGGGTTAAACGTATGATCAACCATTGATTTTTCTCACACAACATTTTTGTGGAAGACGCCAACCTTTCATATCTGCTCCTAAGGGTACTTTCCTTCAATTAAGGTCTTATAAATTTGTCCTCTCGACCTAACTACT
Organism: Pollenia angustigena; assembly: GCA_930367215.1. Lineage (NCBI taxonomy): Eukaryota > Metazoa > Arthropoda > Insecta > Diptera > Polleniidae > Pollenia > Pollenia angustigena. The sequence continues at coordinate 215,034,289 of OV884058.1, read as the reverse complement.
TTAATTGCACCTATAGAGGAGTCAGTAGAAATATATTTTCTTTCTCGTTGCGGCACAAAATATTGTTGTATCACTCTATTAGTTTTACACCTCTTTCGGCAGAATCGTTTACAACATGCAATTTAAGCAGTGTTTCTAGTTATTGTTGGTAGTCTTCATGCTTTTCCCAAGTTTATGGATCAAGAACATCTTTTGACAATCCGAGGCGATTAAAAATTTTTCCTGTGTCAGGTGTAACATAATGACTCAAATTTTTCTCCATGAACTCTTCGTTTACTTCTTTTGGTGACAATGAAATTCTTTTAACAATTGCGAAGTCGCAAAAATATACTGGAGAAATATTTACTCTACCCTCTTCTGCCCCGCTATCTTCATCATAAGATTCCTCCATGTGACTACCCGACAGTTCTTCCGCGTATTTCTCTTTATCTCTCTCTCAAATGTACGAATTGCATCTGCCATTTTTCGCTTGGTATCAAAGGGTACATTCTTATCAAATAATGCAAAAGCAACAGCTTCGCCACTAAGATACCAGAGATGTCCACAGAATATCTTCACCAACTGACGCGAAACTGTCTCATCAATAGAAGCATAACGGATAATCGTTTTTAAATTGTGCAAGTCATTATTTGGGGCTTCTACTGCTTTGGTAGTAGAAGCCCGGATCAGATACAAAAAAGTTATGGCACCATAGATCTTCCCGAGTCCAAGATTTATAACCCAAGTAAATGGTTAATATCTTCTTTGACACGACGGTATATAAATCCGTCAAATCAGTTAAATATGTTATAAGCTATAACTAGGGATGAGATTTTCATTCACTAAAACATCGAAAATATGCGCATAACATATGCACTTAAAACTCCAAAATATGCATTAAAAAAAATATGCACTAAAAATTTGACCATTTTCAATAAGAAAGCATTTGTTTTTTTTATTTCATTTAAAACAAAACAAAATAAAAGATTCTACTGTTATTCAGGTATTATATTTAAAAAAATTTAATTTAAATAACTACCAAGGCGAATTCATCCCAGGTAATCTCGGTACTGCAACAAGTACAACTCGTACAAAAACCACAAGCAATTTGTTTTTGTAAAATCATTGTACAATGTCAAAAACAGAAATAAAACAAAACAGAAACAAGGATAATAAAAGAGAATGAACAAAATATTGACATCCAACAGTGATTTTCGCTAATATCAGCAGGGCTTTTAAGACCACCTGTAATAAATTTTTTTTTTTGTATGTATACAATTTGGAAATTTTTTGAAGAACTTGTTTTTTATAATATGGAAATTTAAAAAAATATGTCACTCAAAAATGTTAAAATATGCAAAAATAAGCATTTAAAACCAAAATATGCAAAAATATGCATGTTCACCAAAATATGCAACAATATGCAAAAACAAATCGATGCCATATTAATGCATATTTATTGATTCGGAAAGATAATTGGTCGACATCGATTTTACACTAGCGACAAAAAACATGCATCTGCATGGAAATCGCATCCCTAGTTATAACCAAAATACTGAAGTCCCAAAAATTACTATTTTTTTATAATTAATTTTGTCTTTTAATATATTTAATAGCACGTAAACATGTGCAAATAATTAAATGCAATTAATTAAGCGATTTATACTACATATGTATATCCATATACATACATATATTTAAATATACGTATATATTAACTTCTGTTCCTTCCCAACCATGTTGAAGGATATATAAGATTCGGCATAGCCGAATATCGCATGGTTATTAAACAGCTGTCAGGGTTTCAGCCAGTGAATAGGCGTTCAAAAGAACTGCCGGAAAGATTGAGCCTCTCAAATTAAAACACAAGGCAAGTAATTGCCAAATTTTTAGTTGTTAATTTTCAAGTCTGATTTTATTTAAATTTACAAGTGCTTATATACTATGTTTGAGATTTTGGCTTAGCCGTTCTAACTTATCCTAATTATCGACAGAGCTATGTTTTTCTCTGTCGGTATTATGAAAATGTCAATATTAATCATTTAAATATTATTGATTTACTCCCTGCAATTGTTCTTGCCCAATCAGAATGTTTTGAGTTTAGAATGCACTCAATTACATTATTCACTCAATTTAGATTGATCAGTTTTGTTTTTATATTTGCTGTCAGTCAGTTTGCCGTTATTTAATCTAGTAAAACACCCTACTCTGTTTTAGTTGGCATATGTAATAATCAGAGTGGTCTAAGGGTATGCGGTGGCAACTTATGAGGTACACTACAATATATTCGTTGATGAATAGTCGTTCATATTGTCTTTAATGACTATATAGAGTACATTGGATTCTACTTTGTCGTCAACAACTGCGTAGAAGACAATGACGATGAAGTTACAGGAAGTTACAATGTCGTCTGTAAAGCTAAACGAATAAATACAAATATACAATAGCACATACATATTTCGTTTTTTAACATGTCATCGTTTTTTAACGACATGTTTTCGTTTTTAAACGACTTCAAAACTAATCCTCCATGGAACAGTTTCAAGACTACTCCTTTGCGGAAAAAAACTTAATTGGCAATCATGTATTTGAAATTTGTTTTTGTTTTCAGTTTGTTTTACTTAACCTACTTACAACTACAATTAATGTTGGGGGAATTCCAATCAATTGTAGTGGGGAATGTAAGATGAGATAAACTCACTGTTTATTGTTGATGCTTTTGTTTAAACTTTGATATTGTTACAAGTAGAACTGTTGCTTATAAGTCTGTTACGTTTAACAGTTTTATTTGGTTTAATATCTTTAGTTTTTCTAAAATCTTTATGGATGAAGTTTCCTGATGATCTGGCCTAAGCAACCAGTGAAATGCGTAGGAATAGCTTATCCCATCAACAATAAATTTCAAGTGTTTTTATCAAGAATAAAAACTGGGAATTAAGCGCGAATAATAAAATCTTTTAAAATTAATAGTTTTAAATGAATTTTAAAATTGTCCAAATATTTTTTTAAGTTTTCTCAGGCCGGGTTTTTGTGATGTGGATTAAGTTTAAACTTAGTTTAACGTTGTATAAAACTCAGATTTTTCCGGTGAAGTGAATTTTGTTTTATTATTTTTGCCAATATTATAGTTTAAAACGCAACTCAGTTGAGTTTAAATTGAACAACTGCTAGTAATGAGTTGTAAATTTTTTATGGTTTTGTTAACCGCACTAACACAGAGTTGTAAACGATAATATAATAAAATCGGGATCCCGAAAATCCAGGGATTAGAAATCAGAAATCTCGGGATTCGCCTAAACCCGAAAATCCCGGGATTTCCGGGAAGCCCTAGTACTTACCCTTAAGGAAACCTGGGTGCAAGTGTCTCCAAGTCACAAGTTTAGTCGACTTTTTTCCATGCAAATAATAGGACCAGTCCAAACACGCGTGTAAAGAGTAACCCACAAGTGACTAGGACTAGTCCAAAAGTAACCCAGTCGTATGGAAAAACATGGTATATTTAACATTGCGATGTCCTAGGGGAGGACCATATAACCCACCTTTGGACTACTAAGGAGTAGTTTTAAAACTACTCCATGGTATACTCAAGAGGTTTAGATTTGAAGTCGTTTAAAAACGAAAGCATGTCGTTAAAAAACGAAGACATGTCGTCTCACTACAAACACTTTTTAACAATGCCATGGTCCATGCCTGCATTACATCGGACCAGTCCATGGAGTAGTCCATTTTATTAAAATGGATCAGGTGGTCCAATATTATTTGCAGGGTTTAGGGACATTGTCAACTACATTTGCCACTATAATTGCCTTTAATACGAAACATTTTTTTATCAATAAAAACTGAGAAATATAATTCCTATAAAAGTTGAAGAAATAATAAAAAAAGATTGTTACGCATTCGTATTCATACCAAAAGTGTAGACTAGATTTAGTAAAATTTTCTAATGATTCTCTGGTTCCAATGTCTTCATATGTTCCCAAAAAAACTACCTAGTCAATAGTACCAACGTCAGTAGTAGATTTCCAATGGCACGCACATGTTAAATGCCTATAGTAAATAACATTGTCTGGGGTATATTATGACTCTAGTACTGGTGATTGTTACAATAGTGAATCAGTACAGGTTCACTAGTGACATTTCCTGCAGGGTAGCTTATATTGATTACCAGGGAAACCACAAATATGCAATTGCATGTTTTTCCTTGTACCACCAATGAAGCCAGAAATAATATATCTATCTATTTTAGAGCTTTTTATGAATTTTGGCATCGATTTGTTAGTGCATATATTGGCATATTTTAACGTTTGGGGCATATTTTTTCATAATTTAGTAAAAAAGGGCCTTTTTGCAGCATATTTTAAGTTTTTAGCGCATATTTTGCCTTTTTAAGTCATATTTTGATACATATTCGATTTATTTTATTGCCTCGCAGCAAAAACTATTTTTTTTTTCGAAATTCAGATGGCTTTTCTGTTTTAAATATCTATATATGGAGGGCTCAGAGCTGAAGCGAACCAAGTCAAAAATGAAAATTCGATAATATTTTGAGTTGAGTAAGTGGTTTTCCATTAATTTCTGGAGCCATTGACTTGGGTTTATTACCGTTACCTTAGGAACGAAAAACTTTTTAATTTAGTCCGTTACAGAACTCGATAGAGTTAAACTTTGCGAAGAATTTCACACGAGTTTTGAAATACATATAAGCATTTTATTTGATGACTTGGTTCGGTTCAGCTTTGAACCCTCCATGTCATTAAACATAATGTTATTTTAAACTTTCAAGTTTTACATAAGAGCAGAAATTAAGAAAAAAGCAATTACGTTTTTGGCGATGTGTGCAATACATAGAAATCTAAACCAATCTGTGAGTACACCGATCGACTGAGAATCACTTTTTAAAGTGATTTAACGATGCCCATCCGTCCGTCTGGCTGGTTGTCTGTAAATGTTCACCTTGAGCGCAAGTTGCAATTTTGTGCATAATTTGATAAATACATTTTAATTGTTCCAAGTACAAAGTCTATGTAAATGGTGAGAATCGGTCTTTAATTTAATATATTCCCCATAAAAACATCTTTCTACTATTATTATTTAACGTATGCTATGATAAGATAAATTCAAAAATTATTATGATAACATTATATTATCGTAAAATTATCAGGAGCAATCCTAAATCTGTGGATTGGATCTTAAAGGGCTAATATCAAAAAATTGTTGTTGTTAGTTGATTGTTAAATTACGTTTCTTTTCTTAAGGCTCAGTTAGCGATTATAGTTATCAGTAAGATGTTACGTCTCAATCTGTAAGAAATAGATTGGTCTTCATTTTTGACCGTAAGGTTACGTTACTCTTAAGGTAGAAATACATAACACGCGTTAGTGCGCGCGCGTTCTGTCTCCTTCTGTCAAAAAAAGTTAAACTAGTGTATTTGCATAGAACAAGCTACATGAAAAATATTTTGACGCGTTTGCGCCGGAAAGTTGGTTAACTTTGAACTTTTTAACGCGTTGTGTATTTTTGACAAGTAAGCAGCTGACAATAAAAAATAATAATTTAACAAATTTGTGAATCTTGAAAGAAAAACTTATTGAAGAGTTTAAAAAACATACAATCAGGGGTGTCATGGAAATCGAAAACGTTAAACGAAAGAATTTGGCAGTTCTTTTTTATTAAACTTTAAATCTAATTTTTACAATTTTTTTTTAAAAATTCTGTTTAATAGAGCATTATTTGTATAATAATTGTCATAAAATTTTTTATTACATAAATCTTATTTAAAAACGACTCTTAAAATTCTTTCGTTTTACGTTTTCGATTTCCATGACACCCCTGAATATTTATCTAAAAAGAATAATTTCAATAAAATCACAAAATCTTTATATACTTTCGAACCCGTTTTTAATGCACAAATAAGTAAACAAATAAAAAACAGCTGACAGGAATGGCTTTTGTAACGCGTTTATTTTGCTGAAACATCCAATGTCTAATTTTACACAGAAGAACTTCATTAGGGTGTTGCTCACTAAGAATATTTGTATAAAAAACTTCAATTGCAATATTTTTAAAAGTAAAAATTTTGACATTGGCCCTTTAAGTTCTAAGCAGGGTTGCCAAAACTTATTGAGGAAAAAATGCTAGATTTGTTAAAAATAATGCTTGAATAAATGCTAAAACAAATGTATATGACAAATATAGACAGATCTTCATTAAAGTAAGGGCCAATAAATTTTTTATAATATGCTGCATATTTTTCTTCAGGTTCAACGACGATCTGTCAAATTGCCTTTAATTAACGTTTATCAAATACTCAACAGGCGCAATCGAACTGTGCACAGTACATAAACTCAATGCCGCCTCTGCTGAACTTTGTAACAAATTCTTTTGAGAGGGTAAGGATTGTTTTTAGTTAGCCCGTAACACTTTTGTGCTTTCTTTTTTCGGTGTGTTGTTCCAGGCCACTAATTTAAGACAATATCGCATTTGCTGTAATTGCAAAAGGTTTTTCTAAGTCATCGTTCTTTCATCCATTGTTTTAACTTTAGGTGCTTGTCCCAAACTTTTGTGAATAGGTTTTTACTAATATTTTTAAAAGGTTCTCCTTTTTTGATTTTTATTTCAGTGAATCATTAATGAGCATTTACATTGTTGCATTTTTTGGTCTAATTCAATGTTAGAATCTTCCGTTTTTCTTTTATATTTGTATTTAACATAATAAAAATGGAAAATATTAAAAATATCACAAGAACTAAAAAATGCCAGGAATTTTTAAATAATGCTACATGCTAAATTAGTTTTTTTCATTGCAAACGACGTCAAAAAATGCTAGATTTAGCGCGAAAGATACTAAATTGGCATCACTGGTTCTAAGCCACATAAATAATATACATACATATTAAATAACAAGTAAGACCATCTCGGTGGCGTTTATGAGCGACATTGTCTTTATGACATTTTCATCGATGAATAATCGCACCAGAGTCAGAAACAAGTTGATATTTAGGTAGTTATGCATGACAACAGCTTTGCAATGTCACTGTTCCCTTAAAAGGAAAAACTTAGCGGCATTGTCTGTTATGAATAGATCACGAAGTGGGCGCTGCAGGACTTTGACTGCTACATGTCTCCTTCAATGAATAAATCAGAAAATAACGGACCGTTTCTTTTTTCTGTTTGTTCTGTTCCATTTATTACTTGAGTTTATCATGTGTTTTCCTTGTCACTCTTCCTGAAAAAATTCACTAATGAAAGTTGATGATATTGTCTGTTACGACTCACAAACAAATGGACGCCTACAAGACAAAATCAACATTGGTCATCTATGACAGTTTGGACAAATACTTTAAAAATTCATATATGACACCAAAGTAAAATCAACACTTGTCATCGATGATTTAATATTGTCAGCGTTTGTCTCGCTGAATCACTATGACGTTCGCCACCGGGATGGTGCGATAATAACAGAAAGTTATACAAATACCGTTCTTTAAATATAAATAAATCACGCCCACTGATCCAATACCGTCCACATTTTGTCGGATATTGTGTATTCATAAAATAAAAGATGCTTGTACCTTATTTGGAAATTTTAGCCTTGCTGTTGTCCAGATATTCAAAAAATTTAAATAAGAAAACAATAACAACAACAAGGAATTTTTGGATAAAATTAGAAGCAGTCGTGGTTTTTTGCCATTTGCGGACCGATCAGGCAATTTTAACGTCAACCAATTCTGGTATATATGTGACATAAAGGACCCAGAATAAATATACTTTATAGGATCTAAGATCAATATTGTATAAATTACAAACGGTATATCGATGGCTTAATATAAAAAAGGCGTTACTCGATTTTTTTTAAATAGCTTTTTTTGTTTATTCTGGTAGACAAATGCCACATGTATTTTGTTTTAAAATTTTCAGGGGCTGTAGTTTAAACTTTGTTGTATCTTCCTTATTAAAAATTCCATTTAAAGTTTTTTATCTACAATTTTACGGATTTTATCAAGCTTTTTTTCTTCTCCTGTAAACAGAAAAAATCGAGTTAGATCATTTTTATATTAAGCCATCGCTATACTCTTTTACCTTCGTTATAGGATATAATAATCGAAAAGAATCGTTAAATTCTTCACTGAAGATAAAGTTTGTCATTCCGTTTGTAATTTCTACAATATTGATCTTATGTATGGGGCATACACGGTTCAATTCAGTTGTCAACTAAATCTTTCAACTTAGTTTACAACTTCATCAACTAAATTAAAAGATTTTAAATTTATTTTAAAATTTAATGAATAAAAGACAATTTTTAAAATACTTAACTACAAAAATTAATTTTGACAGCTGATCAAGAGACTTGAGCATACACAATACAATCGAATTGAAAGACTTAGTAGTCAACATGAAAAAATCAAAATCTTTTGATTTTTCTTCAACCAACTCGACAACCGTCAAACTAATTAATTGACAAAGCCATACACGCTTTGATTTGGACAACAACCGACTCAGTTGACAATTGAATTGAATCGTGTATGGGCTGCTTTAGACACTTTCTTCTTCTTCTTTATTTGCTAATTCGTTCTTTGAATTAAGGCGACCAATACATTTACAATTTGTTAACGTATTTCCCATATCAAAAAAAATAATTTTATATTTCTTTCAGTAGCTCCGTAAAAGCATCTCTATTCTCAGAAGTCTGCCCAGATCTCTGATACCAGACCATACTTTCATATTACCAATCGATGTTGTTTCTTTTCTTCCCTCCAGCAGCTTTTCCTTCAATATTCGCTCGTATTATCGATTGAAACAGCTTATTACTCATAAAATGTCCCAGGTATGATGTCTTTCTTTTCTTATACCTTTAACTTAGATCAATGACCATACATTTATATAATTCTATATAAATTTATGTATATAAATATAAAGTCTTTGCTTAGACCCTTTATATTATATATATATATATTTTGGATACTTATGATTGTTGAAGTGGGTTTTCCAAAGACCCCAGAAACGGCGGAGACAAGGTTGTTATATATTTACATCAACTATACTCCGTTAAAGTTTCTTTATTGAATTTTAGTTAGATCGTTCCATAAATGACTGAAATATAAGCAAAACTGCACGAACGCTTCTAATTTTAACCACAAATCCCATGTTGCGGTTTTTTCTTCTTTTTTCTTCATCAATACACAACATCCTACAATATTTGGGTGGGGTGGGAAAAGTGGGCGTGGCACAAACAAAATTTTAATCTAAAGAATGGTACGAAATTTGTTTTCCAAATTTGGTGCATACAGCTGGGTTATTTATACAAAAGCTCTCTAAAAATATGGGCGGGATTGCAGAAGTAGACGTGGCACCTTCCGTTCAAAGATATTATAGATTGTAGTACGGCAAGAGCCAAAGTTTCCAAATTAGATACAAGCATCTTGGTTATCCATCACCCGCATCCGAGAAATTGTGGGCGGGACAAATAGACTTATTTAAATCTAAAGAACGGTCTTTGTATTACTTTCTGTTGTTTTCGCACCATGGTCAAGGGTATATAAGATTCGGCATAGCCTAATATAGCACTCTTACTTCTTTTTTTTCGGGGATTATTAAAAACTATTTTAGGATAATCAAAAGTTCAATCGGTTTTAGTTACCCCGTTGAGGGACATTCTTATTATGAATCGAATGTTATGAAAATGTTTTACTCCTTTATTATAGACGATGTATTCAGAAGATTTATGTAAAATCTTACAAAGCACAATTTTAAGGAACATTCTATCCCTCTTACCTTACACCGTACAAGTCTTAAAAAAAAAACAAAAAAATGCAATAGTAGAAACGCTAAAAAAGAAAAAAATTTAAATGTATCAAGAAAACCATTTTGATTCTCTTTTGTAAAAAGATATCAAACTAAATGCCAAAAAAAAAAAAAATAGAGAAAAATGTATGAAAAGATAAATAAGCTCACTGTTTATTATTGGTGTTTTGTTTAAGCTTTGATATTGTTACGAGTAAAAGTTTGAGTGTTTATAATTCTTATTCGCTTAAAGGTTTTATTTGTATAATATTTTTAGCTTTTCTAAAATCTTTGGAAAAGGTTTCCTGATGTTGGGGTATGATTGGGGCTGGTTACCTGTAGCTTGGGTACGTTGTCCGGAATTACAAAGTGGCCAGAAATCTCACTGAAGTGGTTTGTTGAGACAGGTCAATTAGCGGCTGGCGCGCACACACTCACTCACTTTACGCACTAGGAAAACCCACCCTTAATTTGTTGGTGGTTCGATGGCTCTTATATGTTTAAATAAAAATCACTTTCTTTTTATTTCTAATTTTATTTAATTTTAACTTTGGCCCAATACACATTTAATTTAATAATTTTTATTTTTCTTTTAATTTAGTTTAGGTCACAATTTTCCTTTCAGTTTTCAATTTTATTTTATTTTAAAACTTTATTTAATTTCTAGTTTTATTTATTTTATTTAATTTTTCTTTTAAATTGCCGGCGTCTGGCTGAACAGAAGTTTTATTTTTTCAATAAAAAAAAGCGAATTCATTCTACAGGTGGCGTTAAAGCACAGCTGAGCCACATATCACATGAGGTGTTGCCAGGTGTCACGACCACATGTAGTCCCGCTGCACGTGGTCAAAATAGTGGGAAACATAACGCCCGGTTTACACCAGCCAGACGCCAACATACACCCCGCCTTGCAACGGTGGTGCAACATAATATCTCATAAGAGAAGAATGAAAATAAAATACATACAAAAAAGATTAAAAACTCAAGAAAAAATCAAAGTTAAACTTAACAATAAATTAAATTTACCAAATCAACAAAAAAAGGAAAAATTAATGTAAATAGAATTAAAAAAAAAAAAACTTAAAAATAAACGGCGATAAAAATATTCAGCTTCCCGTCTTCAGCACCACTCCTTCTTCAAAGGACATCAAATAGGGGAAGCTACGTCGGGCCCAGAGATGATGTAGTAGGCCATGCTGAAGTGCCGCGGGGTCCGTCACATAGGATACCTTTACTGGATAGGGCAACAGTAAAAATGAGGGATTTTAAGTGTCGTATTTAGGCAGAGCTACTAGTTTGTGTATCGGCCGTGTGATTACGCCGCTTAGCGTTTTTAAATCGGCTACTCGCACCTTGGCGTCACTTCCGCGATAGACTCGAACAATACGGCCTAGTCGCCACTCAGTTGGACAGCCTGGTTCACTTTTAAGAGCAACGAGATCGCCTTCTTTTAGGTCTAGCTGAGGGTGTCGCCATTTGTTGCGCTTATTTAGCTCCTTTAAATACTCCTGCTTCCATCGGCGACAAAACTCTTGTTGTAGGGCCTTAACTTTACGCCACCGATTTACAATGCTTAGGGGTGAAGACAACTCTTCGGGTTCAGCAGGGGTAAGCATAGATGTCCCTATCAAAAAATGGCCTGGGGTAAGGGCAGACAAATCTTCAGCATTTTCCGACATAGGGCCTAGCGGACGCGAATTGAGACACGCCTCTATTTTTGCCAAAATGGTTGAGAACTCCTCGAACGTAAATTTGAGTTGACCAGCTGACTTTTTAAGGTGCATTTTCATACTTTTTACCCCCGCTTCCCAAAGTCCTCCCATATGAGGTGCTGCAGCAGGGATAAAGTGCCACGACAAACGCTGGTGACCATAATTTTCGACAGCCGTGTCACGAAGCTCTTTTACGTGCTTGGCGAAGTCTGCGTCGATTTCTCTAGCGGCGCCAACGAAGTTTCTGCCGTTATCAGAATAAATGCAGCTTGGGCAACCACGACGGGCGACGAAGCGGGCCAAGGCTGCTAGAAAGGCAGGGGTAGACAAATCGCTTACAGCTTCAAGGTGAATCGCCTTTGTAGAGAAACAAACAAAAAGACACACGTAGCCTTTGGTGATTCTGCAGTATCTGCCAGTGAAACTTTTAATCTCAAACGGGCCAGCAAAATCAACGCCAGTATTCGTAAATGGGCGACAAATGGTAGTTCGTTCTGCGGGCAAAGCAGCCATTATTTGATTTTGAAGCTTTTTTCTGTGAAGAACACAGACTTTGCAATTTCGAACCACCGTCTTTATCAGATTTTTTGCCCGAATGATCCAGCACTCTTGCCGGACTACGTTAAGGACTAGACGAGGGCCTCCGTGCAGGACAAGGGTGTGGACGAATTCCACATACAGCCGAGCCAATCTACTGCCATATGCCAAGATAATAGGGTGCCTTTCGTTGCAGGACAGGCAAGTGCTAGAGCTAAGTCGACTATTAGATCGAATAATGTCGTCTTTATCAACAAAAGGGGTAAGTGTTAACAGGGGGCTACGTGAATCAATTTTCTTATTTGCTTTAAGACAGCTGAACTCCCCTGAGAAATAAATTTGTTGAGAAAGGTAAAATAAGCGATTTCTCACGAGTTTCAACTCATTAGCCGAAATCTTCACCGAGCCATAGTCGACCTTTTCACGCCTTTTTTTACTCGCCAGGGCAACAAATCGAAACATGTAGGCTATTACGTGATACGCCCTAGATAAACTAGAAAACCTGTCTAGAATATCTTCTTTATCAGCAGATCTAGCAACAAAAACTTGAGCTCCTTTCGACTCTTCTGCCGTCTCGAACTCAACTGCTCCTACGGGCCACGAAGACTGCTCCAAGTTGAGCCACTCAGGTCCGTGCCACCAGAGCCTATTTTCTATCAAATCCGCAGGGATCAGCCCCCGGGTTGCTAGATCGGCAGGATTATCACCTGAAGCCACGTGACACCAGTTTTTATTCCCCACTTTTTCTAATATTGTAGCCACCCTATTTGCCACGAATGTTTTCCAGCTACAAGGTGGTTTTCTTAGCCAAGCTAGGACAATTGTGGAATCGGACCACAAATACAGGGGTGATTTGTTCACGTTAAAAGTAGGTACCACATTATCGACTAAATTTGCCAAAAGAACTGCTCCACATAATTCCAAACGAGGCAAAGATGGCTTTTTTATTGGGGCCACTTTCGTTTTACACGTGAGCAAACTTGACAAAACTTTATTTTCGAGCTGTACCCTTATATATATTGTAGCTGCATACGCCAACTCAGAAGAGTCACAGAACCCGTGAAATTGAATAGTACAGCCAGGCGAATATTGAACCCAACGTGGCAACTTAATTTTTTCAATATCCGCATAATTCGCAACAAAAGTCTGCCATTTCTGCAGAGCTACTGGTTTGATTGCCTCGTCCCACTCGATCTTATCAAGCCACATTTGCTGCATTATGATTTTTGCTGCAACTACCACCGGAGCCAACCAACCTGCAGGATCGTATAGCCGAGCAATGGTAGAAAGAACCTCTCTCTTAGTATATGAGGCTTTTAGTGTTATCTTTTCACCAACAAAGAAAAACACATCTTCTGCCGCATTCCAGCGAATCCCTAACGTTTTTGTTGTGCTTTTTTCATCGAGCGACAAAAATGAAGAATTAAGCAGGTGATCATGGGGCAAATTTTTCAAAATTTCTTCAGAATTCGAGGTCCATTTTCTGAGCTCAAATCCCCCCATATCTAAAATGGCAATTAATTCCTCACGTGCCACCAAAGCATCAGCAACTGAATGGGCACCAACTAGGGCATCGTCCACGTACATATTTTCTCGCAGGATTCTAGCGCCTAACGGAAAACGTCGCTCTTCATCACTCGCCAACTGTAGAATGGTTCTAAGGGCTAAATATGGGGCACAATTTACACCAAAAGTCACCGTTTTCAGTTGGTAATCAGTAAGTTCTGCACTATCCCTGCTACGAAACACAATTTTCTGGAATGGCCTATGTGTGGGAGTCACAAAAATCTGCCGGTACATTTTAGAAATGTCCGCATTAAATACAAACTGAAAAAATCGCCATCTCAAAATCAGATTTACTATTTCAGCTTGCAAAATAGGGCCAGTGTACAACAAATCATTTAAGCTTCTGCCATTTGCCGAAGGACTTGAGGCATTAAAAACTACCCTCAATTTCGTAGTTGTACTTTCAGGCTTAAAAACTCCATGATGGGGTAAATAATAACCCGGGTCACTTCCAGTATTTTCTGATTTTTCCATATGCCCTAGGGTTAAATATTCTTTAAGGACCTCATCGTACTGGGCTTTGCGCTCAGCGTTGCGCATTAAAGATTTTTCATTTCTCAGAAATTGACAAACAGCTATATGCCTATTGGGACCAAGCGACAGCAAACTATTTTTAAAGGGCAGACTCACAGTGTATCTCCCTTCAGAGTTTCTAGTGGTTGTAGAATTGTAGATCTCCTCACATTTTTTATCCTCTTCTGATAAAATACGTCTCTGAGACACCTCTTCTAACTCCCAAAACTTCGATAATTGGTCATCAATTGCAACTTTTGTCATATAAGACACTCTAAGTATTCGAGGGTAAACTCTAGCATGCGTTGGACCTGTAACTATCCAACCAAAAATGGTTTCTTGAGCCACTAACGATTCAAAAACACCATGCTTTACTCCACCACGAAGAATAGAAGGATAAAGGTCACCTCCTAACAATAAATCAATCTCACTGCTTTCATAAAACTTCGGATCAGCATAACACAATTTGGGCAGCTCAATCTCTTTTTGAGGCAAAAATGGATGTGTTGGAATACTACCCGTTACTCGAGGGACAACAAGGGCCTGAATATTTAGAGCCACGTTCTGATCGAAAAGAGAAACAATAGTAAAAACTGCCATTTTCGAAGACGAACTAATTATCTCTCCGCCTAAACCTGAGACTTCTGCAGAAACTGGATTAGTTGGCAACTTTAATAATTTTTGTATCTTTTCTGAAACAAAACTTTCATCCGAACATGGATCTATCAGGGCACGAACCTTGTAACAGGAACCAAAACTTATAATGTTAACCCAGGCTGTGGCTAACATAACCTTTTTTGCAACAGAGGTATGATGCGATTGAACTACGCTAGAAGGGCCGGCAACATTAGTGGACTGTATTTGACTTTGCGTATTTTGACTCTGAGTTTGAGCATTAGTGTTTGTTTGGCTTTGATTATTATTGTTGTTTCTTACTATTTCTTTATGTATTAGTGTATGGTGTTTTCTATTGCATTTAGAACAGCCATTAGCGCTACTGCACTCTCCATACAAATGCCCCATAGTAAGACAATTAAAACAAAAACGAAATCTTTTTAACGTTGAAACACGATTCTTGTAATCCATGCTCAAAAACTTATTACAAACACTAATTTTATGCCTTTCTTTACACAATTTACATGAGCTCGAGTCAACTTTTGTGTGATGTGTCTTAAGCTGCTTAACTTTTGTAGAAGTATTATTATGTGAAGGGCCTGCTTGGAAACCACTGGCAGCTACATTGTTCGCTACTATAATGTCAGAAACACTTTCAAGGGCATGAAATCTATCGGTCAGAAAATTATTTAATTCTTCCCATTTGGGAACCTCTGTTTTATTTTTTACCGATTGCTCCCACAGATGCAAAGTATTTTCTGAGAGCCGAGACGAACATTGAAAAACAAAAATCGGGTCCCATGAGGCAATATCTACCTTATATAATTTCAGCACCGAAATACAATTATTAATTTCCCTTTGGAGCCTTTTTATTTCCGCCGCCGTTTCTCGTTGACATGGAGTCAAATTAAATAAGGTCTTAAGCTGACTATTTATTAACACCCGTTTATTCTCATATTGGGATTTTAAATTTCCCCACGCAATCTCAAAATTTTCTGCTGTGAGGGCAATATTTCTGTTTATATCCCGGGCCTCATTATCTGTTTTTTGAAATAAATAAAACAACTTTTCTACAGAGCTAAGTCTTGAATTATTTATGTAGATTGCCGTAAACATGTCCCTGAAGGTGGGCCACGAAACGTAATCGCCATGAAAAACGCCAGTATCACAAGGAGGGACAGGTATAGAACACTGGTTGGGAACCACCGTTTTATTTTTTTGGCTCTCTTCTTCCACTACCTGCCTAGCCTTTGCCAAAATATTTAAACATTTTACGTATATTTTCCGCACCTGAGGATATTTTGTTTTAACCGCTACTAATTCTTTTTTATCCTCTATTGTGTCACCGCAACACTCTTCAAAAATTTTCTCAAACTTTTCCCATCTTTTGTCTACTTCTCTTTTTTCGAAATCTAGCCCGTCTTTGGTATATGTTGAAAAGTCTTCCTTTTTCAACATAACCTCGAAATTTGTGAGCTCATCTGCTGCCCGTATAAATTTTTCAAAAGTAGTCATTATCTTAATTTTTAATTGAGCTACAGAACAACAAATAATCGAGTTGTTTAAGCGTAACCAAAAATATATAAATAAATAAAAATTCCCAGCAAAATTAATTGGAAAAAAAATTCACGCGCTGGCAACACTTTTCCTTTTATTTATGAAATAAAACAAAATTCAGGCAAATTTGTTGTTGTATTTGTTCCTGTTATTTAAAAATTAAAATTAATTGACGCAAATTTTATTGGGCAACAAAAATAAAACACCAACAATTCGACGAGTAACGGGTAAAACCGGCGAGTAAAAAAAGATGGCTCTTAATTTTTGAGGTTTTATTTTTGGCGCGACGTAACCTCACCGACACAATATGGCGCGACACAATATATTCATGCAATTTTTAAATTCCACAGAGTACGTACCTTATAATAATTCTCTTCCCGGGAGAAGGACCAAAATGTTGGGGTATGATTGGGGCTGGTTACCTGTAGCTTGGGTACGTTGTCCGGAATTACAAAGTGGCCAGAAATCTCACTGAATTGGTTTGTTGAGACAGGTCAATTAGCGGCTGGCGCGCACACACTCACTCACTTTACGCACTAGGAAAACCCACCCTTAATTTGTTGGTGGTTCGATGGCTCTTATATGTTTAAAAAAAAATCACTTTCTTTTTATTTCTAATTTTATTTAATTTTAACTTTGGCCCAATACACATTTAATTTAATAATTTTTATTTTTCTTTTAATTTAGTTTAGGTCACAATTTTCCTTTCAGTTTTCAATTTTATTTTATTTTAAAACTTTATTTAATTTCTAGTTTTATTTATTTTATTTAATTTTTCTTTTAAATTGCCGGCGTCTGGCTGAACAGAAGTTTTATTTTTTCAATAAAAAAAAGCGAATTCATTCTACAGGTGGCGTTAAAGCACAGCTGAGCCACATATCACATGAGGTGTTGCCAGATGCCACGACCACATGTAGTCCCGCTGCACACGGTCAAAATAGTGGGAAACATAACGCCCGGTTTACACCAGCCAGACGCCAACACCTGATGATCTGGCCTAAGCAACCTAAGCTCGCTTTCCCTCAACAATAAATTTCAGTGTATTTCTCAAATATGAAAAAATTGGGAATTTAACACGTCATAAAGAAATCTTATTAAAGAGAAAAATTTTGCTTACAACAAATGGATGAATGTTTACTACCCCAGTATATTTTTTAAAAATAGACGTCCCAATTCGAGGGTCAGTCATTTGACTTTAGATAATTTGTTTAAGAAAAGAATAAACTATGACTGAAATTCGAACCCAAACTATAAAGTACATGTAATATGAGAACAGAGGTGTATCTAATCAAGCCGAGAACCATCCCCAACTAATGCCAATATTCGTAATGAAATCATGTCCTATATACATACATTCATTATAACAGGATAATCGAACAGATAAAAAAGTATTAAGCAACCTCATTACTCTGAGTCACCCTGTTCAAATTTACTTTTAAAATTGAACTTTTTGACAAAAAGAAAAAACAAGTAAGAGTGCTTGCTATATGGGCTTTTGATGAGACCGATGGATAATACCACTGTGCAACACAAAATAAATACAAGCCCCCATTGCAATTTCGTTTTCCGGTCTTCGGCGTAATTGTAGCTGTACAAAAGCAGCAAAAAAATGTTGAAAATGTGTCAAAAATTTTAATTTTTTTACACCTTTCAACATCTTTTGGCCCGTAAGTAAACAAAAGTTAACATTTCCTAAAAACAATTTATCTGAAAAACATTAAAAAAAACTATAACAAGATAACGTTCTTTTTATAAAATTTGTAGTTTTCGCGTTAAATATTATTATTATAAATATTCACTTTTTGGTTTGTAAATAGTATTTAAAAAAAAAAAAAATTAACGAACACATATATATGGGTCAATTGCAAACTAAATGTTATTTTTCTGTCCCCGCTGTTTTAACTCTGTTTTGATGTAAAAACTTGAATTAAAAAGAAAAATAGGAGAGTAGGCATTGAGTAATATGTCAGAAGAAAAACACTGCTCAGATTTCAAGGTGACTTAGCAGAGTAGGCATTGAAGAATATGTCAGAAGAAAAACACTGCTCAGATTTCAAGGCGACTTCATTTTTCAGGTGGGGTTAAAAGCACAGCTGTTCTACTTTTTTTCTAAATTAGAGAGAGGAATGTCAAAAGTTACTTGTGTTTTTGACATATCGACCAACGAAAAAAACAAATAAGCTACAATGTTGTGTTTATGGTGTTGTTACTTGTTGTAGTATCGACACCCCCGTTTACATGAATTCGTCTTGTCAGATATCTTATATTTTTTTTCAATATTGATTGATAACTGTATAGTAGTGCTCTCTCATACTCGTGCCATATAAAAACACTTGTCTCCTGCTACATTTTTTGATTAACAATATTAAAAAATTTTAAAACAAAGTAAGCCGGAAACATATATTGACTGTTTTAAAAATATTGTAATTAATTTTAAAATTTTGTTCTGTTTTTATTCCTTAAACTTTGACAACGCGGATGTGAGTAGTATGTTTATGTACCTTCGCGACGACTTTTTCCATGCAAAAGTTGGTAGCAAATTTTCCCTTTTTAGCATTACAATAGAACTGCAAATGTGAATGAATATTCGGCAAGATATTCAATACTTGACAATGAATTTTTGTATATTCGTATAAGATTAATCCTAAATAAATATTCAAGACGGACACGTCCACGCAGAAATTTCACACGTTCCACTTAATAAACAACTTTCGTTTCACGTCATTCCCCTTTTGCACTTATATTTGTTCCAAAACAATGTTTTTAAATATTTGTAGCGTTGTTTTATATTTCCATAATAATAGTATTAAAAAAAGCGATACAATTATATAATAAAAACGTGGCAACACTGCCAGTATGCTCCTCACTTTTGTATGGAAAAAGTTGCTAGAAATTGTCTACCGTATGTAGATATAACAACCAAAAATCCTAAATATATATTCAAGTCGACGTTTAAATCCCCTCAATATACCCATTTTGTTGATTTATTTCTGGTTTCCGGTTTTTAAATTCCTATTTGATCCATAAAGCGGTTCATACACTTGTAATAAAATTGTTCAATTTTACGTATTGTACAATTATATCGCCAATGTGTATCTGATATTCGAAGGTAGCACAATGTATTGGCAACAATCAAAAGACTTTTGATTTTTATTGCACAACGAAAATAAAGTGAAATGTGTTGGCAACATTGTACAATGCTGTTTTTGTTATTCCTATAGGTTATGTTTACATTTTTATTGAATAAATTAAACCAATGTGCGGCTTATTGCATTATAAAGGACAAAATGAAAATAATATGGCGAAAGACATACACAATATTATTGCAACTGTATGGGCCGCTTAAGAGTAATTAAAACTATTCTAAGGGTTTTTTTCAAAAAAGCACTAAAACGCCAATAAAAAAAACTTTACAACACGCTCCCAATTTTTGTATGGGAAAAGTGGTCGCGAAGGTACATAAACATACTACTGATGTGGATTTTTGAAAGAATCTTGTCCGGCGCATTTTCGTGAACACCACGCTTTGGTAATTTTTTTTTATATTTACTAATATACTGGTCGCATTGAACTGAGGCGCATTAGGCTAAGAAACTGTTATAAAAAAAAAAAAAAAATAAGAAATTTAAAGAACTAAAAGAAAGATAATTAAGTGAAGAGTTTTTTTTTAAGTCTGTTAAAGTATATAATGGTTAGTACATCTAAAAATGTCTTGAACGTTATGCTAATTTTGGAGCAGCAAACACCTAAATTAAAAAAATTTAAGTCTAAAATCATTGCTTCATAAGTTTTAATTAATCTATTTTCGGTTTTATTAATTTGCAAAATAAACTTCTTTAAAAAAAAAATAAAAAGTTGTAAATGTCTTGAACGCCACTTTTAAAATTACGTTTTAAAAAATAATATCTACATAATTAAATAACAAGCTCTAGAAAATCAGAGAAAGGTTTTAATTCAACTACCCTTCCAATATATGTAAGTCTTCGTGTACATTTTAATTGAAATTGACCCATATAAATATAAAAACGTTGTTGTTGAAATAATAGTTCCAGACGATTTATGACAGAAAAAGTGTTTTAAAATTCAATGAAATTTGTTAAGAAAAATATGTTTATTTAATTTAACAATAAAAAAAATTAAAAATGTTTTTATTTATTTACATATCTACATCAACAAAACACAAACATAACTGTATCTATAACGCAAATATTTCTTACGAAAGAAGTAAGAAGTATGTAAAGTTGAAGAAGAAGTAAGAAAGTACGTATAGTTGGTCGAGCACGACTATATGATACCCTATACCACAGACAATATTTACAGACACATTTTCGAGACCCATGGGCAATCATGAATCCGGCAATACAAAATTATTTTATGTGGTTAAAATTGATATAACAGTTCTTTGAATTCGAATATTATTAAGATAAATACATGTACATCAGATTTTTCATATTTAAGTGATTTTAGGGAGGGTCTTTATATTGCAACTATGGTCAATTTTGGATTCACCAGCACAAATTTCAAATGTCATAGTAAATGTTATCGTGCGCCAAAAAGGGAGGGTCTTTATATTAGAACTATGGTCAATTTTGGATTCACCAGCACAAATTTCAAATGTCATAGTAAATGTTATCGTGCGCCAAAAATCCAAAAATATCAATAACATTTGTAAGAAAATAATTGTACATAAAGCAATTCTCGGGAGCTATCGTCAAATATGAACCGATTTTAATAAAATTTGGAAGTATGCAATAAAATATTTAAAAGAAAAATTTAATCTGAATAACAACATAAAAAATGGTTTTCAACAGGCTTTCGCCTCGTGGAGGTTGTGATCTGTACTGTGCGCACAAGGTTAACATGGATAGGCAACAAGCCAGTAGAAGGGACGGATTCCGTCAAATAGATTTTGAGTCGATTGCTGCAAATATTATTCTTGTTAATAGTATGTTGTCTTTAAATTCTGTTATTATTTAGTTATTTTTAATTAATTTAATTGTTAAAAAAACACAGCTGTTTTTGTTAATTTTCAAGCCAAAATAACAAAACAAAGAATTAAACATTTATTATTAGGGCCTGGACTTTCATACATTTTATAATCGAAAAAATGCGCATAAATCATGCATAAAAAAGTTAAAAAAATTCTGAAAAAATTAGTAAAATATACTTGTTTTATTTTTATAAGGGCAAAACAAATCCTAAAAAAATGGTTATTCAATTAGACCTATTTTTACAAATCAAATGTGACCAGCGCTGCCACGACCAAAAAATAATTACATACAACCATGGTGGAATAAGCAGGTGGCATCGTTATGGCAACAAACACAACATTACAACAAAAATGGAAATTATATCACCGTTTACGTCAAAAAATACTTTAGACAAAAATCAAAGCGTGCCGCTGAACGTGATGAAATAAATACATTTTTACCCAATCTTTATTTAATTATGGTCAATATCTAATTTATTTTAATTTTAAATTATCAAAAACTTTAATAAAATACAATAATCACATCACAAAACGTGGACATTTTGTAAACATAAACAAAACTTTGACATAAACCTAGACCAGCCATCGGCAAAATCAGGGCGCCGCGTTTTCTCTTTTCTCTTTTATTCTCTTGTATGCTCTTTAATTACGTACATGCAGGGTTGTGAACTATTTCTAATTAAAAAGCGCCGTGGCCCAAATCAAAAAGCGCTAAGTAAAAAACTTAATGAAATGTTTAAGAAATAAGTTTAATTAATTACACTGGCCGTCAAAAAAAATCGTTTGAAATAAAAATATATAAAATACAAAAGTATAACAATCCGTTCAATCCGTTTTCAGTTTTTCCTATCATGTCGAGTTTTTAATGGGCTAGACTAATATTTCGACCGAAATAAGGCATTTATGCTACATACATTTGATCATAGCTTGAGAACGATTTGTGCGATTTTGATATTTTACAAATGATTATTTTCGACCATATGGCGACCATTTTTTCATGCAAATTAGTATGCACACTTTTTTTTATCAATTATCAGAAATCCAGGTACATTATGAATAAAAAAAGGCGAGAAATCATGAAGATCAGTAAACAAAATGTTAACTAGACGTGATTGAATGACTATTTGGACTCAGCACGCTAAAGTCAATTAAAATCGCATAATCAAGTTCTTTACCCCGACTTTTTGTTTGTTTTTTGCAGTGCAATGTTAATAAAACATTAACATTTTTAAAAAGCCTTTTCTGATAATTTCAAATATACCCGGAAAGAATTATTAACTAAATCACCAGAAAATATGTCTTGAACCAAGAAAATTTTGCACCCTTCTCGTCAAGCCAAAAATTTCTTATTGTAAGCCTGAAATTTTTTCATAAAAACGTGTAGTTTAGGAAAACTTAATATAAAAATAAGAAACTTTTGATTGATATGTTAACATGTCGATCTAATTAAAAATTAATTAAATCAAACCAAGTTTTCTTGAGCATTTTCTGAAAAGTTTAAAGAAATCGGTAGCATTTGTTTCTTGATGCAAGAAATTCCATTCTATTAAAATATCAATTAAATCAGACTAATTTAAATAAATGCTGAATGAAATTTTTGATCAAATACCAAAAATGTGAACTTTTGATCATGAGAAAATGTTTCTTTATTTAAGAAAGTTTTACTTAATACGAACAAAAACAAAATTAATGGATTACTTTAGAAAATAAACTTCTTTCCTTGTATAGTATGCATTTCAGAGTAAAGTATGTATTTAAAAAACGGAAACAAATTTTGGTTTAATATGTCTTGATTTAAATGTTTGCAAAAAAAAAGTACAAACATTTTGGGTATCAATAAAAGCGCTAATTTAGCGCTCTTTTTTAAAAAAGCGCTATGGAAAAAATATGCGCCTTTTCGACACTTAAAAAGCGCTAAATCTAGCGCCAAAGGCGCTAAATTGGCAACTCTGCGTACATGTGCACACACATTGCAGAGAATTTAACAACATTATAATGTTATAACAACAACATATGTAAAATTCATACACCCATATAATCGCAAAATGTAATAGTATAGGTTGCCGATGGCAGACCTAGACAAACAATGCAAGAGCAAAAAATCGTCATCTGGCGTAGTGCTGCCACCTGTTTATTTCACCATGCATACAACTAAAATTTAAACTTAAAATACATTTTGCAAATAAAAAAACACATTAAAATTTATTTTAAAATGCATTGTAAACCAACTTATAAAATAACGAGAAAGCTTATTCATAAAAGATATTTCTGTTTTATAAGAGTAAAACCCGATGAAATTTTTTGTATAAGGCCTTTAAAATAACCGGCATTTGTATTTTACAGTTATAAAATACAAAAAAATGGAATATTAAATGATTTTCCACTTTCAAGCTGTCAGTGGTAGGGTTGTTAAATGTTAAGATTTCTCGTCAAACATGGTGATTTCTTAATCCTTTCGGCGATGGAAATTTTCGCGTTTAATGGTAAAATTGGAAATGGTTAGCGATATGTAAAATACATTTTTGTAAATCTTTTTTACTTTCAACAATACTTTTTTAACTCAAAATTTTCAGTACATATAAGCAAACCAATTTTTAATTCAGTATTAAAAACTTATGAAGAAGAATTTTAAAATTAAACATTTCATTACCAAAAATAATACAAAATAGCACGATATTTTTACACGCTGTCCAGACCTTCCATTGTTATGTTTCCTCAAAAACAAACGTTGGCAGAACTAGCCAATTAGAAACAATAGCAATCAAGATGGCGTTTATTATATGGCAATACAGCAGTGATGTTAGACATCGTTTTGTAAACAATTGTTTTTTTCAAAAATAGATTAAGGCATGCAAATGTTTTAAATGCAGTTTTAAATTTTATATACCCTCCAAAGACCGTTCTAATACTTCAGGAGTGCGCTATATATATGATATCTTTAATTAATTAAAAAAATTAATTTAATTAAAAACAAGTAAGAGTGCTATATTTGGCTGTGCCGAATCTTATATACCCTTCACCATTGTGCGATCAGAATACAGAGCAACTAGACAAAAACTAAATAATTTTTACATACCTATACATACATATTTACAATACTTTAAACTTCATTATAAATAAAATTTAAAAAGCGAAAACTGGTAAATATTTTTTTTAAATCGTTTTTAGAACATAACAAAAAAAAATATAAAAAAAAAAAATTTTTTTTTAAAAACCAAGATTCGAATCAGGGAACTCCCAGTTTCTAACTTAACACACCCCCTAGACAACTGAACCATGAAGGAACGTTAATTGAATATCATTAAAATGAAAAATGGCACGTTTACTGTTCACAAAATTCAACACAGTTGAGTTGTAATTACTTTTGATGTTTGTATGTATTTGTGTTTGTTTGTTTGTTTTCTTTTATCTTTTTTGGCGAGTTTTTAAGTAGCAAAGAACAAAAAGATTCCTAGTTTCTATTTGTTAAAATTATTTCGTTAAATAGATGAAATAATAAAGAAGGGTGATAACCAGGGCAAGGAAGTTCATGCACTTAAAATCGCAAAATATGCGCATAAAACATGCACTAAAAACCGTAAAATATGCAAAAATAAAAGTAAAAAATATGCATTAAAAATATATTTATTTAACCATATTTAACAAAAAAAAACATAAATACATTTCATTCAGTTTTAAAAACTTAAAACATAGTTTAAAAAGTAGTAGTAGGTCAAGATATATTTACATATATAAATAAATAAGTTTTTTTTTAAGTTATCAAATGTAAAACTCATTCTATTTGGTCTTCAAACAGTTTTAAGCATTGAAAGTGTTCGTTCGACATCAACGGATGTAATAGGTGGATATTTAAAAGTGGTCATTTTAAATATTGTCTACAATTTTTTCTTTACTGGAAGGTAAATTAAAAATATTCTTTTTTAAAACTGCATAAATTTTGGCTTTTATTTTTTCGCCGATTTGACCTTCTACTTTTCTTATTTTAATGACAGCGTCATCAACGAGTTTAACCGAGATGTTCAATGATTTAAACCCCTGAAGTTGGGTTATTGTCTCGACTAGAAACCCATTGTTTGAGTGTATAAATTCTAATTGAGCCTTTATATTAGGTACATTTAAAATATTGTTTCCTTTTTTATCGCGACTGCATTATTTTCATTAAAATTATTTACCACATCTTTAAATTCTTCAAAATTTTTGGCATAATACTCAACTGCCTGCAACCAGGTACCCCATCTTGTTATACATGGTTGAAACGCAAAGGTGACTTTAAAAACTTTCATGCATGGCATGAGCTTAGCATGTGACATGTAACATTTTTGAGTAAGATATCTTAAAAAAAAGGGCAAGTAGAGCAAAATTTTATTTTTATTAAAGGATTCTAAAAGAGAAATTGAATCTTTGAAAGTTCGAGCTATTGAAGCATGATCCACCTTTTCCAACTTTACAATATTTAATAAAAATTTGTGTTTACTCTGTTCTTCTTCTGCATTCAAGATCTTCTTCTGCATTCAAGATCCCAATTACGTAGACAACGAAACGTCCTTCAGTGTCCATTGCTTCGTCAATAGACAGCCACAAATTATGTCACTTAATTCTTTCAACAATGTCACATAGTTGTATAGTGTACAACTTGGCGATATAAGTTTTTATAAGGGTTGTTTCCGTAGGAATGGTTTCATTGTTATACCTGCAGACACCAGAGCATTATACAATTCAAAACTAAATTTGCTAGTCTTATCCCCAAAAGTTGATTTTCTTTGCGTTTCTGGCTTTGAAGGTGCTGATTTACTTGAAATTTTTAAATGAAACACCTTTTTGTAAACTTTGCAAAAAAGTACTTTTCCCTCTATTTTGAAGACTCAAAAAAACACTTATTTAAAAGATTATTTTTTGATATTTTTTCTTTTGGCATTTTTTTCCTTAAAAACAATTTATTTTTTTTTAATACTTTTTAGATTTTAGGTCATACTTCTTACACCGTAAATCAAAAATATTATGTTGAGTTCTATTTTTTCTTCTCCGAACATTATTTTTATTTGCTGCTTCTTCAAGTAAAAAAAACCGCGAACAAAATGAAATGTCAAAAACTGTTTTATTGTTACTTCTACAATTATGTGCACATTTATACAAATTGTAAAATTTTTGTATGTGCTACTTTTTAAAAGTAAAAGAAACAAGGTGAATTTATAATAAAATGTAGGTAGTTCAGTACCAAACACCAACATGTTGTTTTTGCTCCTTGAAAATATCGAAGTTAGCAGATTTTCCCATACTATTTTAACTGTTTCAGGGCTGAAACAACTATAGCCAGCTGATTCACTGACTACACCTTATAATGAATTCGCCTTGAACAGAAAGATATTTCTAAACAAAAAACTAAGAAAAGAGCAATTTTTTTTTTATAAATATAACAAAATATGACGAAAAATGTGAATTTATAACGAAATATGACGAAAAATATGCATTTATATCAAAATATGCAAAAACATGCATTTAAAGCAAAATATGCAAAAATATGCACTAACAAATTGATGCCATTTTACTGGAAATATTGTGATTCGCAAAGATATTAACTTCAGGTGGGTCTCAGAGTGCCGACTACAAACATGCATTTGCATGAAGTCCCTTGCCCTGGTGATAACGAAAATCATATTGGGCATTAAGCTAGTATATGTTAACAATTGAAAGGGGGGGTGGGGGGGGGGGGGCAGAGGGACATCACATGGTTAAATCAAGTTCTCTCCTCATAAGGACCCAGAATATATATACTTTATACGGTCTTAGATCAATATTGTAGAAATACCAACGGAATGACAAACTTATACATATATACCCTTTTCCACCTGAGGTGAAGGGTATAAAAAGAGTAATTTTTGGCATTTCAGTATTTTGACCGATTTGACAGAGTTATTCACCGACGTGTTTAAGAAGAAATTTGCCAGTTAGTTGGGTTATAAATCTTGGACTCGGGAAGATCTATGGTACCCGAAAGTGGGTATTTAAAAAAAAAAATAATTATTATTTTGGCCATAACTTTTTCGTATCTGAACCGAGTTTTTCAGAAAATATTTTTTACTAAAGATTTCCGATCTTTTGATATGCCAGGGATATCCATAGGTCATATAAGAGTCCAAAAAAACAGGTTTTTATACAATTTTTTATATTTTTTGGACGGGAGATACCACGCCCACTTCTCCGATCCCGTCAACATTTTGTGGGATGCTGTGTGTTGATAACTTAAATGTGTGTACCTAATTTTAAAGCTTTGGCTCTTGCCGTTCTCAAGATATACAGAAAAAATAATAAAAATAACACAACAACAAGGCATTTTTGGGAAAAATTAGAGGTAGTTGTGGTTTTTTGCTCATAACTCAGCCATTTGCGGACCGATCTTTCTGAGTTTCAATAGCAAACAATTCCGGACCATATGTGACATAAATGTAAAATAACCTGGCCCCCATCATATATGGGGTCTTCGGAAAATCCATTTAAACGGACAGACGGACATGGTTAAATCAAGTTCTCTCCTCATAAGGACCCGGAATATATATACTTTATAGGGTCTTAAATCAATATTGTAGAAATTACAAACGGAATGACAAACTTATATATACCCTTTTCACCACCTGTGGTGAAGGGTATAAAAACGGATGTCAGCATAAGCATTGGTCGCATTAAATTATTGACCGACAATCAGAAAGTTTTATGCTTTTGTTTTTAGAAATTTGAACTAGTAAAATATCATGATTCGTAACAGTCTTAACCGAACTAAAATGATTTACAGAAGGGGAATTTGTATTGGACCCATGGTAAATTATGAACCAATCATCCCAAAATCCTGTAGAGTTACTTCTGCTGATAAAAACAAAAATTAGAATAAATTTCAATAGAGCAGTGAATTTAGTGTTCGAGTTTACAGTGAATTTCAGAGGGCTACTTAGTATGCTACTTAAGCCTAGATTACACTATCTCACAAGTCTTACGTATTCCATAATACTTTGTGAGATAGAAATCTAATGAGTTTTGATGCGGCTGTCAAAAAATCTAATGTAACATGACAGTTTGCGTTCACACCATCACACAAAGTATTAACACTCACGCACGAAAAAAAATGCAACTCTGATCCAATGAAAAGTAAAAAACAGTAGATGACGACACTAGCTGTGGTTTTAATTTTTTAAAAAAATTTATTAATGTAATACAAAATTGTTTTTTTAATGTAAGTTAGTTACATTAAATTTATTGTATCATTAAATGTTGATGATTTTTATTTTATATTAATAGACGAATCCCCTGAAGAAGTGAACATAAAATTCACGAAACGTCGGGAAAAATGAAATATAAAAGTTTTGCATTTTTATTTTCACAAATAGAGTTAGGCCTCACCAGCTAAGTATATATAAAGGCTAGATTACACTATCTCACAAGTCTTACGTATTCCATAATACTTTGTGAGATAGAAATCTAATGAGTTTTGTTGCGACTGTCAAAAAATCTAATGTAACATGACAGTTTTTGTTCACACCATCACACAAAGTATAAACACTCACACATGAAATAAAATACCCTGATCCAATGTAAAGTATTATTATTTAGAAATTTTTAAAAAAACGATGAAGTCGTATGGGATGTCAAACTTTTTTCTTAATACTTGTCAATTTCGTGACACATTGCATTCACACTATCACACTTTGTCATATTACTTGAGTTTTTGACATGTATTAATACAAAGTATAATAGTGTAATCTAGCCTTAAGCAAATATACAAATATAAATAAAAGTAAGTGGCCAAAAATAAAGGAAAACAAAAAGTATTATAGTTTAGAAATTTTCCAAAAAAGAATGAAGTCGTATGGGATGTCAAACTTTTTTCATAATACTTGTCATTTTCGTGACACATTGCATTCACACTATCACACTTTGTCATATTACTTGAGTTTTTGACATGTATTAATATAAAGTATAATAGTGTAATCTAGCCTTTAGTAAATTATGGACTTTATATCACAAAATTGCATGACATTTTATGGGGCCTATAACAGTATAATTTCCAGTCGTTAAAACGAATTTGTGCAAAATCGTATATATTATTCCGTGCTTTGGGAAACTATTTATCTTAGTTTTTGTAACAAAATTATCATCTTTTTAGGGTGGTGGTTCCACATTTTGATTCAAAGCTCTGATACAACTAAGCAGATTTTGCTGGATTTCAATCCCAAACTGCTTACACAGAAAAAATTATCATTAGTCTTTTATCAATCCAAAAAAATGTTTAAAAAGTATATCAATTTAATTAATGTGATAATTGAATCAATTATTTTTTTTTTTTTTTGTTGAAAGAAAATTAAAAGTATAATTTTGATTTAATAAACATTTTAGTTGTTTTGAAATAAATTTTTAATTAAAATATCATTTAAATAACAAATAATCTTAATTGCATTTTGCGATTAAAATGAAATAATTTAAACTTGTGGAATTATTGTTGGGAATCGTCAAAACCTGAGCTATACTTAATCAATACAATTAGAAACATATTGTTTGAAACGGCAAAGTTTTTTAATCATTTTTTTAGTTAAAATTCAAAATATCATTTATTGAAAAAAAAATCACAATTTAAAATTTTTACAATTTTAAGCAATCTATAAGCAACCTATTTATTCTGCGACACCCTATTCAAAATTGCTTTTAAAATTGAACTTTTTAACAAAAAAAAAAAAAAAAAAAAAAAATACGAGTACTTGCGATAATTCGCTTTGATACCACCGAGAGTAATAGTATTTATTAAATGAAGGTCGGTGGATAATACCCTTGTGCAACACATAAAATATTAACTCTTTTCGAAGTACTTAACGAAACTAGCAAAGCTCCCATTGGAATTTTGTTTTCCGGTCTACGGAGTAATTGTAGATGTACAAAAACAAAATTTGAGTTTTTTTACACCTTTTTGCAACATTTTTGGCCCGTAGGTAAACAAAAGTTAACATTTCCTTAGTATTATTTATCTGAAAAATATAAAAAAAGTAAAACTAGCTGACGTTCTTTTTTTAATATTTGTAGTTCTGCATTCCGCGTTAAATATTTTTGTCATTTATATTAAATTTATATAAAAAATATATGTACATACATATGAGGGGCTTAAAGCACAAGGGGTTCAAGTGACTTATTTTAAATAATGAGACAAAAGCGGTTGTGTCGCTTGTGCTCCAAGCGAAGCAGGTATTTTAATGTCAAGTGCTTGAATTGTTCACTATATCTAGCGTCCGGATGAGAATTCTACATTCACCTCTTGTGCTCTGAACAAGTTCTCCGATTTATACCTATAATTTCATATGTAAACTAAATTTTAGAAAAAGGCACTTAAAACCCTTGTGCTCTAAGCCCCTCATATGTACATGTACATATACATTAAAGTATATTAAATTAAAAACAAAGAAACCTTGTTGTTGAAATAGTACAGGGTGATTTTTTAAGAGCTATAGGAAAGTTAAAAAAAACACATAAAATTCAGAAAACTGCATGAAATTTTTATTTGAATCGATAGTACGGTCCATATAACTTAATGTTTGAAGATTATTTCATGCAAATGTTGACCGTAACTGCGCCTCAAATGGTCCATCCGCTTAGTCCAATTTTCGCATACTCTTTCCAACATTTCGGCCGGTATCTCATGAATAAATGCTTCAATGTTGTCTTCCAATGCGTCAATTGAAGCGGGCATGTTTGTAAAGACATGGGCTTTAACATAGCCCCACAAAAAATAGTCTAAACGCGTTAAGTCGCACGATCTAGGCGGCCAATTGACCGGTCCCGAACGTGAAATAAAATGTTCACCGAAGCGTGCTGTGTGGCATGTGGCACCGTCTTATTGAAACCACATGTCATAAAAGTCAAGCTCTTGCATTTTGGGCAAAAAAAAGTTCGATATCATCTCATGTTGTTGAGTAACAGAGGCCCAATTGCTGCGAACGGCGACGAATCGATAATTGATCGTCGTCATTAACACTGGCCGATACAGCTGCGATATTTTCTTCACTTCGCACTCTACGTAAGCGTGTTGGTGGTTTAATGTCCAACAATGTAAATTTGGTGCGAAATTTAGTCACAATAGCCCGAATAGCCGCTTCAGTGGGTCGATTTAACTGACCATAAAATGGAAGAAGCGCGCGATGAACTTTCTTAACAGAGCACGCATTTTGATAATAAAATTCAATAATTTGCAAGCGTTGTTCGTTTGTAAGACGATTCATGGTTAAATTATAGACCAAACGGAAGATGTTTGACAGTGAAACAAAACACGAAACGTGCGTCAGCTGTTTAAACCAGTGTTGCCAAAAATATAATAGCTAAAAAATCACCCGATAGTTCTAGAAAATTAATGGCAGAAAAGCGTTTTGAAATACGATAAAATTTCTTAAAAAAATACGTTTATTTATTTCTTTAACTCGGCAATAAAAAAAATTAAAAACACTTTTATTTACTTATCTATTTCAACAAAAAACATACATTACTGTTTATAAAACCCCATTATTTTTTTACGAAGGCCTACCATTACAAATTTCACAAACTATTTCACATGAAGCTGTTCTAAAAATAGTCATGCGCCCACAATTATATCAATACAAACATTTGTAAGAAAAAAATTATATAACTAGCTATTCTCGGGATCTTTTGTAAAATTTCGACCGATTAAAATAAAGTTTGGAAATAAAATATTTAAAAGTTTAAATTTAATCTAAATACCAACATAAAAAGGTTAACATGGACAGAAGTGTGGCCGTTATTTTTTTTTACATTTTCACTTGGCAACCCCTTAGATTGATTCCAAATTAGAAAAAAATATATATGTAAAAATTTTAGATCGTGCCTTGAGCCCACAAAGTTTGCTAAAATGCTTTTTGTCTCACTATGGGTCGCTTTAATTGTTGATACCTTCCGTAATATTCATTTTAGAGAAAACCCTAATTCGCAAATATTCTAGGGCTATTATCTTATGAACAATGTTGCTCTGTATTAGTTTTCTTTAACATGAATATTTAATCCAGGAAAAGCCAAATTAAAAAATTACTCCGAAATTTTCACATATCTTCGCATTCTTTGCCTGGTGATTCCCTACGTGACAAATGTTCAACAAAGTCGTGACAAAATGAATCTGAGTGCTAATCTTTATGTAAAACTTTCCCCTGAATCCGAATATGAAGTCAGAATTGTCAAAAGTAGAACAGAGATATTC
Organism: Pollenia angustigena; assembly: GCA_930367215.1. NCBI lineage: Eukaryota > Metazoa > Arthropoda > Insecta > Diptera > Polleniidae > Pollenia > Pollenia angustigena. The sequence continues at coordinate 215,001,807 of OV884058.1, read as the reverse complement.
CAAAATAACCGTTATTTGTGTTTTTAAAGAAGATGATGTGACTGAAATGCAAATATCTTCAACAATTTTAAACGGACTATGTATTTCTTTCTTTTTATTGAGAGGTTATAAAATTTCATAAATAGTCATGGGTCGTTTGAGAAGATGAGTCATAAAAGGCGGAGTTATAATGGACAATACTTCAAACTTCATTATTAATTGTATGATTTTGTTCAATTTTGCTCTTTTCAAATTATTGTTTTTTAAACCAAAAAATAATTTTTTTTTAAGTTTTATAACTTACGACATTAGCCTATTTCAATACGAACATTTTGTGCTCAATAGGATCAAGATCGGTGCAAAAATTACATAGTTACAGAGGATTAATTGAATTAACCCACTTTTCGATTTGTATCAAACCAAAGAAAAACACAACAAATAAATGAGGCTATCAGCCGTTACAACCAAGTACTATAGTGCAAGAGTAGTGTTAACTCCACATTATCTCATAATAAGTAGTCTGGGGTTACACCAATTCTGCGCTGATAGCCTCAAATATACAAAGCTACACTTTTAGTAAAAATAAATATTAAAAATAGCTTAAAGCTATTGAATTTCTATGTTGGTACATTTACTAACTCTTCTGTAGTTTTGTCATTTTTGTACCAATCTTTGTCTTGTTGGGCGCAAATTGTTCATATTAAAATAATCTAATGTGGCATGCAATAAGACATTAGGATTTTTAAATCATTAGTTAAAAAATAATAACTTGAAAAGAGCAAAATTGAACAAAATAATTGTTGAAGATATTTGCATTTCAGTCACATCATCTTTCTTAAAAACACAAATAACGGTTATTTTGTAATATCTCTGTTCTACTTTTGACAATTCTGACTTCATATTCGGATCCAGGGGAAAGTTATACATAAGGATGAGCTGTCAGATTCATTTGGTCACGACTTTGTTGAACATTTGTCACGTAGGGAATCACCAGGCAAAGAATGCGAAGATATGTGAAAATTTCGGAGTAAATTTTTAATTTGGTTTTTCCTGGATTAAATATTCATGTTAAAGAAAACTAATACAGAGCAACATTGTTCATAAGATATAGCCCTAGAATATTTGTGAATTAGGGTTTTCTCTTAAATAAATATTACGGAAGTTATCAACAATAAAGCGACCCATAGTGAGAAAAATAGCATTTTAGCAATTTTTGTGGGCTCAAGGCACGCCCAATAACTATGCAAACGATCTAAAATTTTTTAAATATATATTTTTTTTCTAATATAAGTAATTTTTTGTAATTTAATATTCAAATTGTTTTTATTTAAATTATATTTTTTGGCAAATTATTAAATCTGTTGGTTTGAATTGGTAGTTTAAACGTCATTTATGCGTTTATATATACATATTTCCCTCGATCCTATAAGGAGCATAGGGCCTCAGAGATGGTTTAAATGTTTACTGAACTATAAATTTGCTGGCTTCAACATATTTTAAACCAAAAAGAGAGTTAACCTTGCACGACGATAAGTATTATATACTCCTATCTTAATATTTTATCTCTTAACAACTAAATTTCTATAATTATTAGCTACATTATCTAAATTGTTGTTTGTGTATTGATTATTTGCTTTTTTTTGATTTTCTTTTTTTTTTTCTTTTTCTTTAAAAACCTTTTGAGACATATTTATTTTTAAACTTTTGTTTTAAAGTATAAAAAACAAATAAAAATAAAACATTACAGCAAAATTTTAAATGAAAGTAAAAGAAAATTAGAAAAAACCACGAAGAATAAAATCCATGTCTTTTTGCTACCCATTTTTCTTCTCTACCGAATTCGTCAACAAATAAAAAACAATGTCTCAAAGTCATGTCTTAAAAACCATCGTATAAATACCGCCTTAATATTTATGCCAAATATTTTTCAGAATTTGAATAATTCTTAATTAAATATTGTTTAGCTAATTTTTATTTACTTCCTAATGATGCTTATTAACTTCCTAATGATGCTAATAATCACTTCAAAATCGAGATGATTACCCATACATTGAAGTGATTTGCTAATCACTTCAAATTGACATGATTACAACTAAATTACTTCATTAATCACAAAGAATCCTCTGAACATACCTCAAACTGAGTATAATGTAGATACGGCCAACATTAGCGTGTACAACCGGCCGCGATTTCTGCTTAAAGGTGTTATGATACTTGCTATTTTTTGTATTTTTTCTATATTGGAGAACAGTGCAAATATATTTGCATAGGAAAACTGACTAAGTGTAAAGAGTATTATTATATCATAATAAATCTTGAAATGTCAAACAAATATACATGCGTTATCGATAAGTAATCTAAGACTGTCAAAAAAAATATAAAAATTTTTAATTTAAAATTGACATTTCCAGATAAAATGTTAGCACTGTTGCCATTTTTTTAGTTTTTGATCAAAAGTAGCGGTTTTTAACTTTTGTTTTGCGATTTTTAGCTATTTTGACGGGTTTTTGTGGGAAAAAAACGTGGGCAATATTGTTTGCTTTGTTTACATTTTATTTTGGAATCACAAACAATTTTTTTTTAAATACAATAAAATTTAATGCAAATCATGAAAAATATTACGAATTACATCGTGGTATATTCTTTAATTGAAAATGTATGATTTGAAATCCCATATGAAGGGCACCTGCTTCATTTCATTTATCAAAAACAAAAAAATTTCATCTGCCCAAGCTTTTGTCATTTTTTGTTTTTTGTTTTAGTCGAAGAAAAAAATTTACATGAGAAATGTTAATCAGAAAAAAGGGTTTGTTTACATATTGGGCCATGTCACAGAGTACAATTCCCTTCGGAATTGAAGAAAACATATTTGTTTGTTGATGGAAAGTGTATTTTGATAGCTTTATGGCCTTTCAGATACAGACAACTCCCATACCGTTCATGAAAACAAAAATGGTTTTATTCCGAAACATTTTCTCGTCATTTTCTGAAGCACCAAAATACGGAATGAATTCCGTTTCCGAACGGAATTGTACTCTGTGACATGGCTGTTTGTATTTCTTTTTTTTTCTCGCATTTGTTGTTTCATTCAGTCAATCCTAAAAAATCCAATACAAAAAATAGCAAGTACCATAACACCTTAATGTTTGTATTTTTTTCTGCTTAATGTTTTTATTTTTTAAATAATTCATAAATTTTCACAATTTCACCATTAAAATGTTTTAAATAATCTTCTGATAACTTTATAGAAGTATTTTTATCCATTTTTAATAGTTTGAAGAAATATAAATTTTTTTATTGTGTTTTTTTCTTAATCATCTGTCATGTTAATCATCTCAAATGAAATGTTAACATTTTGCTTAAACGCGTTTAAAAACCCAAGTGTGAACACAGTTGTAGACATAGAATTTTATCGACATTCATCAAATACGGTCGTGAACGTTAAAGTTCATCTTTTGAATTAATAGCGACTTTTGATGGCGGCACAAACAAAAATTTGTGTCGCAAAAGCACGCCATTTATAAAATGAAAACGATTTTGAAGACTGCAAAAACCAGCGAAAGAACAGAGACTAAATCAGAAGCAATATGCATGTACATTGTACAATAATTTTAACAGACATGCAGAATTATATGTGAGTAAAGAAAGGCCATATCGTGTATACGATAATGTACAGACATATAGCAAGACACACCTCGAATAAAACATCAACTAAACTGCGGACATCTGGAAACAACAATGCTTAACATAAGCTACCTACTTTATAATCGTTTCTTAACAAAACCATTCGCGCTGGAAATTTTAAACTTTGTGAGCATTATTAATTACTGTTTCAAACAGCATTACAAACATAAAATACAAAAATGATCAGAATCAGCGTTGCCACGATCAAAAAAATTTGTAACCAAAATTTATAAATAAAGTAACCAAAAGCAATAAAAAGTAACCAAAATTATTTTGTATCATACGTACTATTTTATTTCGCACTTCAGTTTAACAATATGTCTTAAGAAGAAATTGTGTTTGTTTGTATCTTGTAGGCTCACGCAGACCAATGTTTGTAAAGTTTTGACACTAAATTACCGATGGTCTGCAAAGAACAATGGGCTATATCATTTTTCGATATTTGTATTGGAAGTGACACCTCCTATACACATTTAACACTTACACGTTTTTATATAATGAGCTCTTTTTATATAATGATCTCTTACAAGTAAAACTCTTAGGCCCGTTTTCACGACTTACCTTTAAAGATCGAAATAGTTAATGGTACCTTTAGCACTTGTAAGGAATAAAGTTACCTTGAACTATTTGTCGTTTTCACAACTTTTGTATAAAATAAACTTAACATTTTTAAAAATGTGGCAATACTAAAGTAAATCCCGATTATTTTTGCCAAAATAAAAGTACGAACTTGCAACCAGAGCTGCCGTTTTTGGTTATTTCTAACCAAAATTGGTAATTTTTTTTCTCAATGTGAATATTTTTTTCATTTTGGTTACTTTTTTTCTAAAATACACTTGCAATTTACGTTTTTCAAATTTGTAACGTTTTTATTTACATGGAGGGAAGGTAATTATTAACGACTTCGAATAATGTGAAGTTTTGTATGGAAATTTGACGGGTTTTTCTTTTTTAAAATAAAAATATTTATTAATGAAAAGGACTCAAATAACTAAAAACGTTTTACTTAAGTTTCTCGTAATTTTTTTTAACATGTACAAGAATTACATTTTTTGGTTTTTTTTTTTCTTAATTTGTAATTAATATTTTCCTAATAAGTGCAAATCACCATTGTTTTACAATGCAACTTAAAATAAATTTTAATATTTTTCTCAATTAACAAAAGGCATTTCCAATTTGGTTATATTTGTTCACATTTGGTAGCTTTAAAAAAAATTTTGGTTGTAAAAATTTCATTAGCCGCGGCAGCACTGCTTGCAACTACGTACTTTCTTTTCCTTTTCATATTAAATTTTTGTGTGCACAAATATTTTTTAATAATGGCAAATATTAATGAAATACCGCGTACACGCGAATTTGACATTTAGTAAATTTTATTTGTCAAAATACGAGTTTGTTATTAATTTACAAAATATACGTATGCTTGGAGCTGCCATATATAAAAAATATGCGAATATAATATGGGAATCTCAAATCTAAACCTTACGACAAAAGTTAAAGGTAGAACGTTCCTCTCTTTACCATATCCTTCACTTTTAAATTAAAGGGAACTTGTGATAATTAAAAACAACGCCTTAAAGTCTTGTGCGTTGTGGTATCAAAGTGCAATATTGATCTAAATTATGCGGTAGATAGATCTTTTATATATTTATATGCTTTTTGCGCGGTGCAAATATAATCATATTAAGCGGGATGGGATCGGAAGGGCCTTTGACCTTATCGCTTATCTAGAAAAGTGTTTCAGCTAGACCTTTGAAACATAAAGAGTAGCAGATAATGGTCATCTACACTTCAAAGTACATGTATACTTTATATGGTTAAGTTGAAAGGCTGTTAAAGTTTAAGCTTCTAAAAAAATAATTTTTAAGTAGATAAAAATGTATGAGTTTAAGGTGCACAAATACCACACATATATTGCTCCAAAACCAAAAATTGTTTATTTTTGTGTTGAAAAAAAGTAACCAAAAATGAAAAAAAGTACACAAGTACACATTGGAAAAGATTGTAACCAATTTCGGTTAAAAGAAACCAAAACGGCAACGCTGATCAGAATATCAATAGAGAAAAGGTACTCCCCCCTCATACTAACTTAACACAAAATTTCAAAGTGCGTAATTGAAGTTTATTAAAAATTTTGTGCATATAAGCGATAAATATATATATATATATATATATACATATATACATGTACATGTTTATAAGTAGATGGCATAAAATATAGGATAAAGAAAATTAAATTAGCAAAAAATACTTCATTAAATAATAAAGATGCTTATGTTACATCTATAACTGGCTTTTAAAATTACACTCTACAAGAGTCCATTCACAGTCAGAATCTAATGAAGAAGGCCCGGTACGTCCCGTAATTTTACGCCTTTCAGAATCAATGTCCCCTCCATCGCACATTTTATAGTCATTTTGAGAAAAATAAACATGACCATCATAGGAATGCTCAATTTTCCACATGCCATATAGATTTGTTTCCAAACCATAAACATCCTTCGTTTCTGGATCCATAGAGTAATAATCTTTGTAATCCGTACCCTGAAGACTTACTCTTACTTTATTTCCATCACAAGAATTAACTTCTCTAAATTCAGCCCTAATATGGGATGTGCTATCAAGTGTGCCATTCGCTTTCCACAGCCAAGCGCCGCGACCAGCTGACTTCCACTTATAGTGAATGGATGTATATAATAAAAGCGAAACTTTTACATTTACTAGACAAAAAGGCTGCTTAGAAAAAAATAAAATTTTTGCATTATTAGGCAGTATTTGTATTGCATTTTCCAGACTTGATTTTAAGCTCTTAGTCGTGTAAGCGTACGCATCATCCATTCTTATTTTATGCAACATGTTCGCGAAATTTAGTACAAATTCGTATTTATCTACATTTTGTCCTTTGCTAACACTGCCGTAAGCTTCCAACGGTGCACGCAGCATAATTTCAAATAATTCCGAATCCTCTGGATCATAAATAGTCCATAACAAGGCAGGCAATACAAGTAAATTGTGCCTTAAAATAATTTTCGTTATGGCTTTGGCGATTATAAGTTCAACAATTTGTTTCGGATAACGGTTATATATCTCTTTTAGTTTAGCTTCAGATGAGAAAACATCATTCGAATCTATTTCACGGGCCAACATAAATGCATGTTCAGTTATACGATCTAGTTTTATTTTATTGCATAATTGGTCTAAGCCTTGTCCTCCTGCTTTTAATACATTGGAGGCACTGGAAAATATATCTGCATAATTAGTTATTAGATCTGGTTTCCTTTCAGTGCATAATTCGTCAAAACCTTTTTCTCCTGCTTTAAGTATTTTGTAGATTTCGTCGTTTGATTCTGACAAGTCGTCACTTAGGCCAAAAACAGGCAACGATTGTAGAAAGCAAATGAGTACAATCGTCAAAACTATTTTGATTGTTTTCATTTTAAGAAGTTTAAATTAACTGAAGTCAATTCTTTTTGCATCGATATTTATACGTTTTCACTTGGATCTTATTTATATTTATTTAATAATAAGTGCTGATGTCTTTGTTAATGTAGTAGTTAAGAAGTAAACGATAATACAAACTTCGTTAATTGGCTTAAAAAGTAATACAATACAATAAATAATTAATAAATTGACTTTGTATTTATAAAAAAAAAAAAATATAAATTTATTTTTGTGTGTATACAATTGTATAATGTACTTAGCTAATATTGATTACTAAGCGTTATTTTTTTATTTTAACTTTAAATATTTAGTACGATAACTTTAAGTTAAGCCCGATTATAATTAACGGATGATATGATTAGATAAACTTCAAAAATTATCACGATTACATTATATTATCGTAAAATAATCAGGAGCAATCCTAAATCTGTGGATAGGATCTTAAAGGGCCAATATCAAAAAATTGTTGTTGTAAGTTGATTGTTAAATTACGTTTCTTTTCTTACTCGTTTTTAATGTCTAATTTTAGCCAGAACAACTTCATTAGGGGGTTGCTCACTAAAGCTGAAGGTCCACACCATGCGTTTATGCATCTGTCCTTTTTATGCATTTGGCAAACAAGTCGAATCAGTGTAATTGTATATGACAAGTTACACAACAAAATGCAGAGAATGCATAGACGCATCAACGCATGAAAGTAGGTTTACTTTCTACTTTTGTATCCGTCGCATGTGTGGTGAAAAAAAGTCAGTTGTTATTGATGGCCATGGATGGCAATTCATATTTTATTTTCAATGTTATCGATAATTATGTTTGTGTGGTGGATTACTTTTTACTATGTTTTTGCATTAAAAAAGGGTTTTAATAAGAGAAAAAGCTTTCGTAATAAAGATTGTATAAGCTTTAATGAATAAAATACATTAAAATAAATGTTTAGCACAATTTAACAAGCACAAAATTTGCCTTTCTAGTTATCGATTACTTTTATCTTCTGAGTGTCATCTTTGTTATGTTTATTATTTTTTGTAACAAATGCCATGAATTGGAAACTTATTGATACCGTGAAAAATCAGGAATATTTTTATAATAAAAGCTTACTTCCCTATGAATTCTATTAAAAAAATTCTATTAAAATATGAATTAACACTCTCAAATTCTTGCAAAAATGTTTTTAATTGTTAAACATATTTGCACAACAGTTGATAAAAAAAACAAATTTGGCGCATAAAACGCATTGCATGTAACTTGAATTTAGAAACGCAAAAAAATGCACAAAAAGTATCATACTCATCTACGCATGAACGCATGGTGTGGACCTTCAGCTTAAGACTACTCACTTGAGACTACATATGTGTCAGTTTCAGTTAAAAGGGACCTATGCACAGTGTTGTTTTTTTTTTTTTGTTTATTTTGGCATAAACTCTAATTTTAAAGCTATTGAATTGAAATTTGGTTTGTATACATTTTTTATGCTCTCAAGATGACCTTCTAGTTTCAAATGATTTGGGGCACTATTTCATATAGCTGCCATATAACCGATCTGACCGACATGCAACTAGGTGTTTGACGTTTTCATTAAAAATATTATTTTTAAATTTTCTATTATTTTTGATGAAAAAAAATAATAATTATGCAAAATCAAATTTCAGTATTCATTTCCTATTATTTTTAGGTGATTAGTCATTCATTCTGAAATAAAAGATACATTTTACAAAATATTAAATAAGTTTTGTTATGTTACTTACAATAGAAGATACTCAATTTTCGTCTAGTTCAAAATATTCATCTTCTGAAGCAATGACCTGAAGTCCATCCTGTTCCTCATACTCTTCGTCGGGCGAAGTTTGTGTGGAATCTGGATCATTATTTTCGCATTGAATTTCTAAATGCAGTGCTTGCAATAGAGATATAACCTCTGCTGGTATGGTTTTTTTTATTGTATTTGGTCGTTCTTTTAACTAGGTACTGGACAGCAACGGATCAGAAGTATCGATGGGTGTATTAAAAACGTCCGTAATATTTTCTAATCCACTGCACTTTCTGCGTGGCCTCATCTATCGCTCATGCATAATTTATTTCGGGATTCAGGTGCATGCTCCCCAAGGCACCCTACAGGAACTAGACAAGTATATATTATTTGGTGCCCATGTACTAAGACTTTGTGAACAGTGGGCGACATGGGGTACCAAGAATACTTTTTCTGATATGCCACAACAACTTTAGTACAGAAGGCTTTAAACTTTTCCCGATTTTTATCATACTCGCAGTTAATTGTATGAAAACTTTGTAGAATATCATATTCAAAATCAAGAATTGATTACAGTTAAGCTGCATTGCAAAATGCTCTTCTTGCTGTGTTGCCATCATTGGAGTTTCCACCGCCATTTTAAAGAGGCTTGTCCACATTAAGGCCGATTTCTTCCATAATTTTTAATTGTAACAGTCTTTTTAGTGCTTTTAGTTTAAGCTTGTCGCAGTCCTTGACATGCCACTTAATTCTTAAGCTTAATTCTATATGAGATTTTTAAAACAAACTCGAAAAATTGGATCCAAGCGTGTAAAGAACTAATTCCATATTGAAGCGCGTGTGCCTAAGCAGTTAAAACCTTCGAGTTTATATCTTTAATGTCAAGCAATTGTTTTGGCTTGGCTCCACAGATAGGGCAAGACTGACAAGAGTTGGTTCCTGACAATATGTTTAAAACTATCCCATCTATTAGTGTCATGTGTCCAGTATATTTGACAGTTTCAGTTAAAAGGAACTATGGACAAAAAATTAATTTTTGAAAAACTATTTTGAAGTTAACAAGTTAACTTTTTTCTTATCAAAGGTGTGTTTTAAAACTTGCTTATGAAACTGCGGTTTGCTGCATTAGAAAGAGCGTATTGTCTATTTTAAGAATCACCAAAAAAGTAAAAATCGATTTTTTCATCCATAGCACTATGGTTTTTTCCCGTTGTTTTTTGGCACAGTCGATTTTCAGTCAGATACATTTGGTCACGGCTTTGTTGAAAATTTGTCACGTAGTGTAATCACCAGGCAAAAAATTCGAAGATATGTGAAAATTTCGGTGTTATTTTTTAATTTGGTTTTTTCTGGATTAAATATTCATGTTAAAGAAAACTAATACAGAGCAACATTGTTCATAAGATATAGCCCTAGAATATTTGTGAATAAGGTTTTTCTCTAAAATAAATATTACGGAAGTTATCCACAATTAAAGCGGCCCATAGTGAGAAAAATAGCATTTTAGCAATTTTTGTGGGCTCAAGGCACGCCCAATAACTAACTTTTTTCTAATATAAGTAATTTATTCTTTTAATCTAATTCAAATTTTTTTATTTTTTGTTTAAAAATTTAATATTCAAATTTTTTTTTATTTAAATTATATTTTTTGGCAAATTATTAAATCTTTTGGTTTGAATTGGTGTTTAAACGTCCAATTTTATGCGTTTATATATACATAAATATTTCCGTCGATCCTATAAGGAGCATAGGGCATCAGAGATGGTTTAAATGTTTACTGAACTATAAATTTGCTGGCTTCAACATATTTTAAACCAAAAAGAGATTTTACCTTGCAGGACGATAAGTATTATATACTCCTATATTAATATTTTATCTCTTAACAACTAAATTTCTAAAATTATTAGCTAAATGATCTAAATTGTTGTTTGTGTATTGGTTATTTGCTTTTTTTAATTTCCTTTTTTTTAAAAAAACCTTTTGAGACATATTTGTTTTCAACTTTTGTTTTAGAGTATACAAAACAAATGAAAATAAAACATTACAGCAAAATTTAAAATGAAAGTAAAAGAAAATTAGAAAAAAACACGAAGAATAAAATCCATGTCTTTTTGCTACCCATTTTTCTTCTCTACCGAATTCGTCAACAAATAAAAAACAATGTCTCAAAGTCATGCCTTAAAAACCATCGTATAAATACCGCCTTAATATTTATGCCAAATATTTTTCAGAATTTTAATAATTCTTAATTAAATATTGTTTAGCAAATTGTTATTTACTTCCTAATGATGCTAATTAACGGTAAGCAAAATATTGAAAATATTTAAAAAAATAAATAAATATTTAAATTTTATTTTTAATAAAAAAGACCTTGAGCTTAATTAAAAATATACGATCATTATATTAAACAAGTAAAAAAAAAACCGTCGGTTAAGCCGGACCATGTGATACCCTACACCACAGTATAAAAGAACAACATTTGCAAGTGCACCCTATTTGGACCCCATGGGCAATCGTGGATCCGCCAGAACAATATTATATAATTGAGTTTAAGATTCATATAAAAGTTCTTTGTGCCGAATATTATTTAGATAAATTCATCTTTATGAATTTTTTTGCTTTTGAGTGATTTAAGGAAGGGGGTTTATATGGGACCTTTTGTTAATTTTGGACCCACTAGCATAAGATTTTGTTCTGACATAGAAGCTATCATAAAAGTCATTGTCGCCAATTTGTATGTCAGTAGTAACATTTCGGTAGTAGTATTTGTATGGGAGCTATGGTCAAATGTGGACCGATTCCAATAAAATTTGGCAAGATGATTTTGATTGCAATAAAATAAGTTTAATCCAAATGTTTTCTCAATACCAACATAATAAGATGGCTTATGGGCTCAAAGACCCTATTCCTTAAAGAAGATTGTGTGTGGGATATGTGTTATTATGGACCGATTCGCCCAGTTTTCAATAGGCTTGATCCCTTTGTACCAAATTTCATCAAACTATCTCGAAAATTGCGACCTGTAATTTGCGCACAAGGTTAACATGGACATCCATCCGTTAGATCGACTCAGAAAGTGATACTGAGTCGATCGGTTTAGTCAAAGTGTTCTAGCACCAATATTTTAAAATGTTGCAAACGAGAATGCATTCTACCTTCTCCACTATTGTGGCGTTGGTATAAAAAGGTCAGATACAACTAAATATAAGCTTGGACAAACATCGTTAATTCAACTCAGAAAGTGATTCTGAGTCAATCGGTATACGTAAAGGTGGGCTAAGGACCAATATTTTAAGGTGTTACAAACATCAGCAAGAACGCATAGTACCCTCTCCGCTATTGTTGTGTTGGTATAAATATTTTATTGTTATGGTAAAAAATATTTACCTAATTGATAAAACCGAATTAACGGTTGCTAAATGTAAACTTTTTCTTAAATTACTTTTAACGGTGTTTACTTGGCTAAATACCCTCTCTACTTCAGCATTAGACCATGGAAGTGAGAGCAACTTTACAGTCAATTCTGAACTTGCCGCCTGCATCTCTTTAATGTAATACTTGCATCCAGAAAGAAACACCGATGTTTGTGTTGATCCATTTTACAAAATTTAATATTGGAATACTGTTCCTTTGTTTTGAAAGATGTTTGTTTATCATCATAGTTTATAGCGATTTTCAACCTTTGTAAAAGTTGGGATTCAAATTAAAGGCGTTTAAATTGTTTAAAATATTTATTTTACTTTTATAAATTTGTATAAAACGATAAAAATTATTATTATAATAAAATTAAAATTATTAAGATTAATTTTTTATACCCTTCACCGAAGGTAAAATTTTTTTTCCAAAAATCCCTTGTTGTTGTATTTGTATTCCTTTTTCTGCTTACCTGAAAAAGGAATTAATATAACGTTATTTCGTATTTTGAATGGATAGTCGGCTTTTTTGCCAGTTTTTCAAGGGGCGCCGGTAACATGATTGGGTGGAACAGTGCCGCTTGCGCGGCAAGTAATAAGAGGTACAAAAATTGCTAAAGTTGAAGGTGCGTTGCATTTGATGCTCATAATGCGATAATAGTTCTATTATGGCGGATGCATCGAGTCCCAAACTCTCATTAAAAAAAAACTGGATGCACGAGTATGGGACAAACTGAAAAATGTACCCATTGTTCTAGCAAAGCGCCCACAGTTTATATCCAAAACGGATTGTTTTCAATGTATCCGAAACACCGACAGTATTATCGTATTTCAATCGCTGACACTCTTTCACCTTGATGTTCATATTCATCATCGCTCCAGTAAGGTACTCTTGGCGTGACATTTTAGCCAATCTGACTCTTAGTTACAATATAAATTAAATAATTTCAAATTAGAAGAATAAGTATTATGGACAATTTAAAAAAAAAAAACAACATAATATGCTGTAACACACAGAAAATATCTGTCAAATCATTATCACTATCACTACCAACGCGTGGTGAAACACACGCTGGTATTTACTAAAACCTAGCGGCACATATATTTACCAGTGTGATGGGCATATGGCCTTAGGTTGCTTTTTGGAGATTTGGTGACACACGACAGTATATATATATATATATATATATATATATATGTTCCTTTAACTCCCACTGGAGCATAGGGCGCCAATCCAATCATAGTCCGTATACGATAGCCAAATGTCGTCATCAAGTAATTCGGTTTATTTTGATTCATTTTTAGCGATTCGTTAGTAATTTAAGTTCAGAAACGTAGGTTGCTAGCCTTCGTTCCCTAGTTTGGTGATAGGGCTGCTATCTAAGCACCCAAACGTGCTGTGTTTGGAGCCAGTGTTTCAGAGGATCCAGTATTCGCGATCTCCTACTTCCTGAGAAGCACTTTGGCCATTCAGGGTTCGCTGACACTCCAGGTTGGCAAGAGACTTTCCTCTGGGCGGTTGTTAAGGTTATACCGCCTAAGATCGGTCGACAGGGCCTCGTTTGTCAAAAACAGGGGTCACCAAGTCCTTTCTGGACAGAGGGTGAGGTTGTCATTTGAAAAGGATTGGCTGTGTGAACAATATGACAACTCATTTGTATTTGCGTCACTTTTCCATTAACCCCGAAAACATATATAATAATTTAGATTTTCTTATATATATACATATAATATAATTCATTTAAAAAGAGTATATTTTTGAGGAGGTGAACTGCCATTAATTACTGAAGCCATTGACTTGGGCTTATAACCGCTACCTTTGGAACGCGACACTTTTAGATTTAGTTCGTTACAGAGCTGGATAGATTTGAACTTTGCGGCGAATTTTGCACCAATGTTGAAATACATAATGTATATGGGCATTTCCCCAGAATGGTCTACCAGGATGAAAAAACAAAATGTTAATTATCATCGTCTTTTATTGTTTATTATTAGAAAAAAAGTCTATGTTCTTATAAAAGAATAGTTTCCTAGCATATCTGAGCTGTTTTACCTGAGAAAATTGGGCTGGAAACTGGAAAATTTTATAATTTCCTGTATTTTCTACTTCTATAGACATTTTTATATGCAAAAAATATGTTATGTTTAAATTCTTTCTTCATAATCTCTCCATTACAATTAATTGTAAAAGGAGTATTAAGTTTTTTTGTTAAAGAAATTTGATGACATTTATGGTAAAATGCATGGTGATAATAATAAAAAAACATATGGAAAAATCGTACGTTCGCGACCGGTACATAAGCCAATTTAATAAAAACCAAGAGATATATTTTATTTTGTAAATACTGGATGGAGACCTACATTAGTACACTTTTAAAATAAATTAATCACTTTTGCAAATTCCGTTTCATTACGCAGATTTTTACATTTCACTACTCTCAGCCGAAGTTGACTTCTATATTGCGTACGTTCGTGACCACACGTTTATAACTTTTATTATGAAAATTTAAACTCGATGAAATCCATCTTTTGTACTTAACATAGAGCTACCCAAATGCTATCGAATCGCAAAAAAAATGCTAGGAAAAGTTTTGTATTCTATATTATTTGTACATCAAAAGCGTACGAACGTACATTCGTGACCCCAGGAAATGCCCATATGTATTTTGTTTAATGACTTGGTTCGGTTCAGCTCTGAACCCTTCATATGAAATTTTTTGCTTGGAAAAATATACATGTGACAAAATATGGGGGAGTTTGGTCATCGTGCTCAAAGTTCAAGCTAAAAGTGAAAAAATGCATAAAATGTCCAATTACTGTCGCGGAGTCGCACCTAGAGTAGTAAAATGTAAGACTGACCCCCATTAATTTTTTCTTCCCAACATTTTTGTAAAACATACTTGTACCCTATTTTCGCTTCTTAAGGAGCTTGCCCTACAAAATTGAGTTTTTTATAAATTTTACCCCTATCGTCCTAACAAGTTTCGGGGCGCCTCTGGTGTATGACAAACCCCCATTGATTTTTCCTCCCCAACAGTTTTGTACAACATTCTAACCTTCAATCTCTGCTCCTTAGGGTACTTCCCCTTCAAATAAAGATTTACACATTTGCCCCCTAGTTCTGACTACTTTCAGGACGCCTCTGAAGGGGTCAAACGTATGATCAACCATTGATTTTTCTCACACAACATTTTTGTGGAAGACGCCAACCTTTCATATCTGCTCCTAAGGGTACTTTCCTTCAATTAAGGTCTTATAAATTTGTCCTCTCGACCTAACTACTTTAATTGCACCTCTAGAGGAGTCAGTAGAAATATATTTTCTTCCTCGTTGCGGCACAAAATATTGTTGTATCACTCTATTAGTTTTACACCTCTTTCGGCAGAATCGTTTACAACATGCAATTTAAGCAGTGTTTCTAGTTATTGTTGGTAGTCTTCATGCTTTTCCCAAGTTTATGGATCAAGAACATCTTTTGACAATCCGAGGCGATTAAAAATTTTTCCTGTGTCAGGTGTAACATAATGACTCAAATTTTTCTCCATGAACTCTTCGTTTACTTCTTTTGGTGACAATGAAATTCTTTTAACAATTGCGAAGTCGCAAAAATATACTGGAGAAATATTTACTCTACCCTCTTCTGCCCCGCTATCTTCATCATAAGATTCCTCCATGTGACTACCCGACAGTTCTTCCGCGTATTTCTCTTTATCTCTCTCTCAAATGTACGAATTGCATCTGCCATTTTTCGCTTGGTATCAAAGGGTACATTCTTATCAAATAATGCAAAAGCAACAGCTTCGCCACTAAGATACCAGAGATGTCCACAGAATATCTTCACCAACTGACGCGAAACTGTCTCATCAATTGAAGCATAACGGATAATCGTTTTTAAATTGTGCAAGTCATTATTTGGGGCTTCTACTGCTTTGGTAGTAGAAGCCCGGATCAGATACAAAAAAGTTATGGCACCATAGATCTTCCCGAGTCCAAGATTTATAACCCAAGTAAATGGTTAATATCTTCTTTGACACGACGGTATATAAATCCGTCAAATCAGTTAAATATGTTATAAGCTATAACTAGGGATGAGATTTTCATTCACTAAAACATCGAAAATATGCGCATAACATATGCACTTAAAACTCCAAAATATGCATTAAAAAAAATTTGCACTAAAAATTTGACCATTTTCAATAAGAAAGCATTTGTTTTTTTTATTTCATTTAAAACAAAACAAAATAAAAGATTCTACTGTTATTCAGGTATTATATTTAAAAAAATTTAATTTAAATAACTACCAAGGCGAATTCATCCCAGGTAATCTCGGTACTGCAACAAGTACAACTCGTACAAAAACCACAAGCAATTTGTTTTTGTAAAATCATTGTACAATGTCAAAAACAGAAATAAAACAAAACAGAAACAAGGATAATAAAAGAGAATGAACAAAATATTGACATCCAACAGTGATTTTCGCTAATATCAGCAGGGCTTTTAAGACCACCTGTAATAAATTTTTTTTTTTGTATGTATACAATTTGGAAATTTTTTGAAGAACTTGTTTTTTATAATATGGAAATTTAAAAAAATATGTCACTCAAAAATGTTAAAATATGCAAAAATAAGCATTTAAAACCAAAATATGCAAAAATATGCATGTTCACCAAAATATGCAACAATATGCAAAAACAAATCGATGCCATATTAATGCATATTTATTGATTCGGAAAGATAATTGGTCGACATCGATTTTACACTAGCGACAAAAAACATGCATCTGCATGGAAATCGCATCCCTAGTTATAACCAAAATACTGAAGTCCCAAAAATTACTATTTTTTTATAATTAATTTTGTCTTTTAATATATTTAATAGCACGTAAACATGTGCAAATAATTAAATGCAATTAATTAAGCGATTTATACTACATATGTATATCCATATACATACATATATTTAAATATACGTATATATTAACTTCTGTTCCTTCCCAACCATGTTGAAGGATATATAAGATTCGGCATAGCCGAATATCGCATGGTTATTAAACAGCTGTCAGGGTTTCAGCCAGTGAATAGGCGTTCAAAAGAACTGCCGGAAAGATTGAGCCTCTCAAATTAAAACACAAGGCAAGTAATTGCCAAATTTTTAGTTGTTAATTTTCAAGTCTGATTTTATTTAAATTTACAAGTGCTTATATACTATGTTTGAGATTTTGGCTTAGCCGTTCTAACTTATCCTAATTATCGACAGAGCTATGTTTTTCTCTGTCGGTATTATGAAAATGTCAATATTAATCATTTAAATATTATTGATTTACTCCCTGCAATTGTTCTTGCCCAATCAGAATGTTTTGAGTTTAGAATGCACTCAATTACATTATTCACTCAATTTAGATTGATCAGTTTTGTTTTTATAATTGCTGTCAGTCAGTTTGCCGTTATTTAATCTAGTAAAACACCCTACTCTGTTTTAGTTGGCATATGTAATAATCAGAGTGGTCTAAGGGTATGCGGTGGCAACTTATGAGGTACACTACAATATATTCGTTGATGAATAGTCGTTCATATTGTCTTTAATGACTATATAGAGTACATTGGATTCTACTTTGTCGTCAACAACTGCGTAGAAGACAATGACGATGAAGTTACAGGAAGTTACAATGTCGTCTGTAAAGCTAAACGAATAAATACAAATATACAATAGCACATACATATTTCGTTTTTTAACATGTCATCGTTTTTTAACGACATGTTTTCGTTTTTAAACGACTTCAAAACTAATCCTCCATGGAACAGTTTCAAGACTACTCCTTTGCGGAAAAAAACTTAATTGGCAATCATGTATTTGAAATTTGTTTTTGTTTTCTGTTTGTTTTACTTAACCTACTTACAACTACAATTAATGTTGGGGGAATTCCAATCAATTGTAGTGGGGAATGTAAGATGAGATAAACTCACTGTTTATTGTTGATGCTTTTGTTTAAACTTTGATATTGTTACAAGTAGAACTGTTGCTTATAAGTCTGTTACGTTTAACAGTTTTATTTGGTTTAATATCTTTAGTTTTTCTAAAATCTTTATGGATGAAGTTTCCTGATGATCTGGCCTAAGCAACCAGTGAAATGCGTAGGAATAGCTTATCCCATCAACAATAAATTTCAAGTGTTTTTATCAAGAATAAAAACTGGGAATTAAGCGCGAATAATAAAATCTTTTAAAATTAATAGTTTTAAATGAATTTTAAAATTGTCCAAATATTTTTTTAAGTTTTCTCAGGCCGGGTTTTTGTGATGTGGATTAAGTTTAAACTTAGTTTAACGTTGTATAAAACTCAGATTTTTCCGGTGAAGTGAATTTTGTTTTATTATTTTTGCCAATATTATAGTTTAAAACGCAACTCAGTTGAGTTTAAATTGAACAACTGCTAGTAATGAGTTGTAAATTTTTTATGGTTTTGTTAACCGCACTAACACAGAGTTGTAAACGATAATATAATAAAATCGGGATCCCGAAAATCCAGGGATTAGAAATCAGAAATCTCGGGATTCGCCTAAACCCGAAAATCCCGGGATTTCCGGGAAGCCCTAGTACTTACCCTTAAGGAAACCTGGGTGCAAGTGTCTCCAAGTCACAAGTTTAGTCGACTTTTTTCCATGCAAATAATAGGACCAGTCCAAACACGCGTGTAAAGAGTAACCCACAAGTGACTAGGACTAGTCCAAAAGTAACCCAGTCGTATGGAAAAACATGGTATATTTAACATTGCGATGTCCTAGGGGAGGACCATATAACCCACCTTTGGACTACTAAGGAGTAGTTTTAAAACTACTCCATGGTATACTCAAGAGGTTTAGATTTGAAGTCGTTTAAAAACGAAAGCATGTCGTTAAAAAACGAAGACATGTCGTCTCACTACAAACACTTTTTAACAATGCCATGGTCCATGCCTGCATTACATCGGACCAGTCCATGGAGTAGTCCATTTTATTAAAATGGATCAGGTGGTCCAATATTATTTGCAGGGTTTAGGGACATTGTCAACTACATTTGCCACTATAATTGCCTTTAATACGAAACATTTTTTTATCAATAAAAACTGAGAAATATAATTCCTATAAAAGTTGAAGAAATAATAAAAAAAGATTGTTACGCATTCGTATTCATACCAAAAGTGTAGACTAGATTTAGTAAAATTTTCTAATGATTCTCTGGTTCCAATGTCTTCATATGTTCCCAAAAAAACTACCTAGTCAATAGTACCAACGTCAGTAGTAGATTTCCAATGGCACGCACATGTTAAATGCCTATAGTAAATAACATTGTCTGGGGTATATTATGACTCTAGTACTGGTGATTGTTACAATAGTGAATCAGTACAGGTTCACTAGTGACATTTCCTGCAGGGTAGCTTATATTGATTACCAGGGAAACCACAAATATGCAATTGCATGTTTTTCCTTGTACCACCAATGAAGCCAGAAATAATATATCTATCTATTTTAGAGCTTTTTATGAATTTTGGCATCGATTTGTTAGTGCATATATTGGCATATTTTAACGTTTGGGGCATATTTTTTCATAATTTAGTAAAAAAGGGCCTTTTTGCAGCATATTTTAAGTTTTTAGCGCATATTTTGCCTTTTTAAGTCATATTTTGATACATATTCGATTTATTTTATTGCCTCGCAGCAAAAACTATTTTTTTTTTCGAAATTCAGATGGATTTTCTGTTTTAAATATCTATATATGGAGGGCTCAGAGCTGAAGCGAACCAAGTCAAAAATGAAAATTCGATAATATTTTGAGTTTGAGTAAGTGGTTTTCCATTAATTTCTGGAGCCATTGACTTGGGTTTATTACCGTTACCTTAGGAACGAAAAACTTTTTAATTTAGTCCGTTACAGAACTCGATAGAGTTAAACTTTGCGAAGAATTTCACACGAGTTTTGAAATACATATAAGCATTTTATTTGATGACTTGGTTCGGTTCAGCTTTGAACCCTCCATGTCATTAAACATAATGTTATTTTAAACTTTCAAGTTTTACATAAGAGCAGAAATTAAGAAAAAAGCAATTACGTTTTTGGCGATGTGTGCAATACATAGAAATCTAAACCAATCTGTGAGTACACCGATCGACTGAGAATCACTTTTTAAAGTGATTTAACGATGCCCATCCGTCCGTCTGGCTGGTTGTCTGTAAATGTTCACCTTGAGCGCAAGTTGCAATTTTGTGCATAATTTGATAAATACATTTTAATTGTTCCAAGTACAAAGTCTATGTAAATGGTGAGAATCGGTCTTTAATTTAATATATTCCCCATAAAAACATCTTTCTACTATTATTATTTAACGTATGCTATGATAAGATAAATTCAAAAATTATTATGATTACATTATATTATCGTTAAATTATCAGGAGCAATCCTAAATCTGTGGATTGGCTCTTAAAGGGCTAATATCAAAAAATTGTTGTTGTTAGTTGATTGTTAAATTACGTTTCTTTTCTTAAGGCTCAGTTAGCGATTATAGTTATCAGTAAGATGTTACGTCTCAATCTGTAAGAAATAGATTGGTCTTCATTTTTGACCGTAAGGTTACGTTACTCTTAAGGTAGAAATACATAACACGCGTTAGTGCGCGCGCGTTCTGTCGTCTTCTGTCAAAAAAAGTTAAACTAGTGTATTTGCATAGAACAAGCTACATGAAAAATATTTTGACGCGTTTGCGCCGGAAAGTTGGTTAACTTTGAACTTTTTAACGCGTTGTGTATTTTTGACAAGTAAGCAGCTGACAATAAAAAATAATAATTTAACAAATTTGTGAATCTTGAAAGAAAAACTTATTGAAGAGTTTAAAAAACATACAATCAGGGGTGTCATGGAAATCGAAAACGTTAAACGAAAGAATTTGGCAGTTCTTTTTTATTAAACTTTAAATCTAATTTTTACAATTTTTTTTTAAAAATTCTGTTTAATAGAGCATTATTTGTATAATAATTGTCATAAAATTTTTTATTACAGAAATCTTATTGAAAAACGACTCTTAAAATTCTTTCGTTTTACGTTTTCGATTTCCATGACACCCCTGAATATTTATCTAAAAAGAATAATTTCAATAAAATCACAAAATCTTTATATACTTTCGAACCCGTTTTTAATGCACAAATAAGTAAACAAATAAAAAACAGCTGACAGGAATGGCTTTTGTAACGCGTTTATTTTGCTGAAACATCCAATGTCTAATTTTACACAGAACAACTTCATTAGGGTGTTGCTCACTAAGAATATTTGTATAAAAAACTTCAATTGCAATATTTTTAAAAGTAAAAATTTTGACATTGGCCCTTTAAGTTCTAAGCAGGGTTGCCAAAACTTATTGAGGAAAAAATGCTAGATTTGTTAAAAATAATGCTTGAATAAATGCTAAAACAAATGTATATGACAAATATAGACAGATCTTCATTAAAGTAAGGGCCAATAAATTTTTTATAATATGCTGCATATTTTTCTTCAGGTTCAACGACGATCTGTCAAATTGCCTTTAATTAACGTTTATCAAAATGAGAGGGTAAGGATTGTTTTTAGTTAGCCCGTAACACTTTTGTGCTTTCTTTTTTCGGTGTGTTGTTCCAGGCCACTAATTTAAGACAATATCGCATTTGCTGTAATTGCAAAAGGTTTTTCTAAGTCATCGTTCTTTCATCCATTGTTTTAACTTTAGGTGCTTGTCCCAAACTTTTGTGAATAGGTTTTTACTAATATTTTTAAAAGGTTCTCCTTTTTTGATTTTTATTTCAGTGAATCATTAATGAGCATTTACATTGTTGCATTTTTTGGTCTAATTCAATGTTAGAATCTTCCGTTTTTCTTTTATATTTGTATTTAACATAATAAAAATGGAAAATATTAAAAATATCACAAGAACTAAAAAATGCCAGGAATTTTTAAATAATGCTACATGCTAAATTAGTTTTTTTCATTGCACACGACGTCAAAAAATGCTAGATTTAGCGCGAAAGATACTAAATTGGCATCACTGGTTCAAAGCCACATAAATAATATACATACATATTAAATAACAAGTA
This sequence comes from Pollenia angustigena, assembly GCA_930367215.1. Classification (NCBI taxonomy): domain Eukaryota; kingdom Metazoa; phylum Arthropoda; class Insecta; order Diptera; family Polleniidae; genus Pollenia; species Pollenia angustigena. The sequence goes on along the minus strand of OV884058.1, from coordinate 214,979,451 downwards.
AGACCATCTCGGTGGCGTTTATGAGCGACATTGTCTTTATGACATTTTCATCGATGAATAATCGCACCAGAGTCAGAAACAAGTTGATATTTAGGTAGTTATGCATGACAACAGCTTTGCAATGTCACTGTTCCCTTAAAAGGAAAAACTTAGCGGCATTGTCTGTTATTAATAGATCACGAAGTGGGCGCTGCAGGACTTTGACTGCTACATGTCTCCTTCAATGAATAAATCAGAAAATAACGGACCGTTTCTTTTTTCTGTTTGTTCTGTTCCATTTATTACTTGAGTTTATCATGTGTTTTCCTTGTCACTCTTCCTGAAAAAATTCACTAATGAAAGTTGATGATATTGTCTGTTACGACTCACAAACAAATGGACGCCTACAAGACAAAATCAACATTGGTCATCTATGACAGTTTGGACAAATACTTTAAAAATTCATATATGACACCAAAGTAAAATCAATACTTGTCATCGATGATTTAATATTGTCAGCGTTTGTCTCGCTGAATCACTATGACGTTCGCCACCGGGATGGTGCGATAATAACAGAAAGTTATACAAATACCGTTCTTTAAATATAAATAAATCACGCCCACTGATCCAATACCGTCCACATTTTGTCGGATATTGTGTATTCATAAAATAAAAGATGCTTGTACCTTATTTGGAAATTTTAGCCTTGCTGTTGTCCAGATATTCAAAAAATTTAAATAAGAAAACAATAACAACAACAAGGAATTTTTGGATAAAATTAGAAGCAGTCGTGGTTTTTTGCCATTTGCGGACCGATCAGGCAATTTTAACGTCAACCAATTCTGGTATATATGTGACATAAAGGACCCAGAATAAATATACTTTATAGGATCTAAGATCAATATTGTATAAATTACAAACGGTATATCGATGGCTTAATATAAAAAAGGCGTTACTCGATTTTTTAAATAGCTTTTTTTGTTTATTCTGGTAGACAAATGCCACATGTATCTTGTTTTAAAATTTTCAGGGGCTGTAGTTTAAACTTTGTTGTATCTTCTTTATTAAAAATTCCATTTAAAGTTTTTTATCTACAATTTTACGGATTTTATCAAGCTTTTTTTCTTCTCCTGTAAACAGAAAAAATCGAGTTAGATCATTTTTATATTAAGCCATCGCTATACTCTTTTACCTTCGTTATAGGGTATAATAATCGAAAATAATCGTTAAATTCTTCACTGAAGATAAAGTTTGTCATTCCGTTTGTAATTTCTACAATATTGATCTTATGTATGGGGCATACACGGTTCAATTCAGTTGTCAACTAAATCTTTCAACTTAGTTTACAACTTCATCAACTAAATTAAAAGATTTTAAATTTATTTTAAAATTTAATGAATAAAAGACAATTTTTAAAATACTTAACTACAAAAATTAATTTTGACAGCTGATCAAGAGACTTGAGCATACACAATACAATCGAATTGAAAGACTTAGTAGTCAACATGAAAAAATCAAAATCTTTTGATTATTCTTCAACCAACTCGACAACCGTCAAACTAATTAATTGACAAAGCCATACACGCTTTGATTTGGACAACAACCGACTCAGTTGACAATTGAATTGAATCGTGTATGGGCTGCTTTAGACACTTTCTTCTTCTTCTTTATTTGCTAATTCGTTCTTTGAATTAAGGCGACCAATACATTTACAATTTGTTAACGTATTTCCCATATCAAAAAAAATAATTTTATATTTCTTTCAGTAGCTCCGTAAAAGCATCTCTATTCTCAGAAGTCTGCCCAGATCTCTGATACCAGACCATACTTTCATATTACCAATCGATGTTGTTTCTTTTCTTCCCTCCAGCAGCTTTTCCTTCAATATTCGCTCGTATTATCGATTGAAACAGCTTATTACTCATAAAATGTCCCAGGTATGATGTCTTTCTTTTCTTATACCTTTAACTTAGATCAATGACCATACATTTATATAATTCTATATAAATTTATGTATATAAATATAAAGTCTTTGCTTAGACCCTTTATATTATATATATATATTTTGGATACTTATGATTGTTGAAGTGGGTTTTCCAAAGACCCCAGAAACGGCGGAGACAAGGTTGTTATATATTTACATCAACTATACTCCGTTAAAGTTTCTTTATTGAATTTTAGTTAGATCGTTCCATAAATGACTGAAATATAAGCAAAACTGCACGAACGCTTCTAATTTTAACCACAAATCCCATGTTGCGGTTTTTTCTTCTTTTTTCTTCATCAATACACAACATCCTACAATATTTGGGTGGGGTGGGAAAAGTGGGCGTGGCACAAACAAAATTTTAATCTAAAGAATGGTACGAAATTTGTTTTCCAAATTTGGTGCATACAGCTGGGTTATTTATACAAAAGCTCTCTAAAAATATGGGCGGGATTGCAGAAGTAGACGTGGCACCTTCCGTTCAAAGATATTATAGATTGTAGTACGGCAAGAGCCAAAGTTTCCAAATTAGATACAAGCATCTTGGTTATCCATCACCCGCATCCGAGAAATTGTGGGCGGGACAAATAGACTTATTTAAATCTAAAGAACGGTCTTTGTATTACTTTCTGTTGTTTTCGCACCATGGTCAAGGGTATATAAGATTCGGCATAGCCTAATATAGCACTCTTACTTCTTTTTTTTCGGGGATTATTAAAAACTATTTTAGGATAATCAAAAGTTCAATCGGTTTTAGTTACCCCGTTGAGGGACATTCTTATTATGAATCGAATGTTATGAACATGTTTTACTCCTTTATTATAGACGATGTATTCAGAAGATTTATGTAAAATCTTACAAAGCACAATTTTAAGGAACATTCTATCCCTCTTACCTTACACCGTACAAGTCTTAAAAAAAAAACAAAAAAATGCAATAGTAGAAACGCTAAAAAAGAAAAAAATTTAAATGTATCAAGAAAACCATTTTGATTCTCTTTTGTAAAAAGATATCAAACTAAATGCCAAAAAAAAAAAAAAATAGAGAAAAATGTATGAAAAGATAAATAAGCTCACTGTTTATTATTGGTGTTTTGTTTAAGCTTTGATATTGTTACGAGTAAAAGTTTGAGTGTTGATAATTCTTATTCGCTTAAAGGTTTTATTTGTATAATATTTTTAGCTTTTCTAAAATCTTTGGAAAAGGTTTCCTGATGTTGGGGTATGATTGGGGCTGGTTACCTGTAGCTTGGGTACGTTGTCCGGAATTACAAAGTGGCCAGAAATCTCACTGAAGTGGTTTGTTGAGACAGGTCAATTAGCGGCTGGCGCGCACACACTCACTCACTTTACGCACTAGGAAAACCCACCCTTAATTTGTTGGTGGTTCGATGGCTCTTATATGTTTAAATAAAAATCACTTTCTTTTTATTTCTAATTTTATTTAATTTTAACTTTGGCCCAATACACATTTAATTTAATAATTTTTATTTCTCTTTTGATTTAGTTTAGGTCACAATTTTCCTTTCAGTTTTCAATTTTATTTTATTTTAAAACTTTATTTAATTTCTAGTTTTATTTATTTTATTTAATTTTTCTTTTAAATTGCCGGCGTCTGGCTGAACAGAAGTTTTATTTTTTCAATAAAAAAAAGCGAATTCATTCTACAGGTGGCGTTAAAGCACAGCTGAGCCACATATCACATGAGGTGTTGCCAGATGCCACGACCACATGTAGTCCCGCTGCACACGGTCAAAATAGTGGGAAACATAACGCCCGGTTTACACCAGCCAGACGCCAACATACACCCCGCCTTGCAACGGTGGTGCAACATAATATCTCATAAGAGAAGAATGAAAATAAAATACATACAAAAAAGATTAAAAACTCAAGAAAAAATCAAAGTTAAACTTAACAATAAATTAAATTTACCAAATCAACAAAAAAAGGAAAAATTAATGTAAATAGAATTAAAAAAAAAAAAACTTAAAAATAAACGGCGATAAAAATATTCAGCTTCCCGTCTTCAGCACCACTCCTTCTTCAAAGGACATCAAATAGGGGAAGCTACGTCGGGCCCAGAGATGATGTAGTAGGCCATGCTGAAGTGCCGCGGGGTCCGTCACATAGGATACCTTTACTGGATAGGGCAACAGTAAAAATGAGGGATTTTAAGTGTCGTATTTAGGCAGAGCTACTAGTTTGTGTATCGGCCGTGTGATTACGCCGCTTAGCGTTTTTAAATCGGCTACTCGCACCTTGGCGTCACTTCCGCGATAGACTCGAACAATACGGCCTAGTCGCCACTCAGTTGGACAGCCTGGTTCACTTTTAAGAGCAACGAGATCGCCTTCTTTTAGGTCTAGCTGAGGGTGTCGCCATTTGTTGCGCTTATTTAGCTCCTTTAAATACTCCTGCTTCCATCGGCGACAAAACTCTTGTTGTAGGGCCTTAACTTTACGCCACCGATTTACAATGCTTAGGGGTGAAGACAACTCTTCGGGTTCAGCAGGGGTAAGCATAGATGTCCCTATCAAAAAATGGCCTGGGGTAAGGGCAGACAAATCTTCAGCATTTTCCGACATAGGGCCTAGCGGACGCGAATTGAGACACGCCTCTATTTTTGCCAAAATGGTTGAGAACTCCTCGAACGTAAATTTGAGTTGACCAGCTGACTTTTTAAGGTGCATTTTCATACTTTTTACCCCCGCTTCCCAAAGTCCTCCCATATGAGGTGCTGCAGCAGGGATAAAGTGCCACGACAAACGCTGGTGACCATAATTTTCGACAGCCGTGTCACGAAGCTCTTTTACGTGCTTGGCGAAGTCTGCGTCGATTTCTCTAGCGGCGCCAACGAAGTTTCTGCCGTTATCAGAATAAATGCAGCTTGGGCAACCACGACGGGCGACGAAGCGGGCCAAGGCTGCTAGAAAGGCAGGGGTAGACAAATCGCTTACAGCTTCAAGGTGAATCGCCTTTGTAGAGAAACAAACAAAAAGACACACGTAGCCTTTGGTGATTCTGCAGTATCTGCCAGTGAAACTTTTAATCTCAAACGGGCCAGCAAAATCAACGCCAGTATTCGTAAATGGGCGACAAATGGTAGTTCGTTCTGCGGGCAAAGCAGCCATTATTTGATTTTGAAGCTTTTTTCTGTGAAGAACACAGACTTTGCAATTTCGAACCACCGTCTTTATCAGATTTTTTGCCCGAATGATCCAGCACTCTTGCCGGACTACGTTAAGGACTAGACGAGGGCCTCCGTGCAGGACAAGGGTGTGGACGAATTCCACATACAGCCGAGCCAATCTACTGCCATATGCCAAGATAATAGGGTGCCTTTCGTTGTAGGACAGGCAAGTGCTAGAGCTAAGTCGACTATTAGATCGAATAATGTCGTCTTTATCAACAAAAGGGGTAAGTGTTAACAGGGGGCTACGTGAATCAATTTTCTTATTTGCTTTAAGACAGCTGAACTCCCCTGAGAAATAAATTTGTTGAGAAAGGAAAAATAAGCGATTTCTCACGAGTTTCAACTCATTAGCCGAAATCTTCACCGAGCCATAGTCGACCTTTTCACGCCTTTTTTTACTCGCCAGGGCAACAAATCGAAACATGTAGGCTATTACGTGATACGCCCTAGATAAACTAGAAAACCTGTCTAGAATATCTTCTTTATCAGCAGATCTAGCAACAAAAACTTGAGCTCCTTTCGACTCTTCTGCCGTCTCGAACTCAACTGCTCCTACGGGCCACGAAGACTGCTCCAAGTTGAGCTACTCAGGTCCGTGCCACCAGAGCCTATTTTCTATCAAATCCGCAGGGATCAGCCCCCGGGTTGCTAGATCGGCAGGATTATCACCTGAAGCCACGTGACACCAGTTTTTATTCCCCACTTTTTCTAATATTGTAGCCACCCTATTTGCCACGAATGTTTTCCAGCTACAAGGTGGTTTTCTTAGCCAAGCTAGGACAATTGTGGAATCGGACCACAAATACAGGGGTGATTTGTTCACGTTAAAAGTAGGTACCACATTATCGACTAAATTTGCCAAAAGAACTGCTCCACATAATTCCAAACGAGGCAAAGATGGCTTTTTTATTGGGGCCACTTTCGTTTTACACGTGAGCAAACTTGACAAAACTTTATTTTCGAGCTGTACCCTTATATATATTGTAGCTGCATACGCCAACTCAGAAGAGTCACAGAACCCGTGAAATTGAATAGTACAGCCAGGCGAATATTGAACCCAACGTGGCAACTTAATTTTTTCAATATCCGCATAATTCGCAACAAAAGTCTGCCATTTCTGCAGAGCTACTGGTTTGATTGCCTCGTCCCACTCGATCTTATCAAGCCACATTTGCTGCATTATGATTTTTGCTGCAACTACCACCGGAGTCAACCAACCTGCAGGATCGTATAGCCGAGCAATGGTAGAAAGAACCTCTCTCTTAGTATATGAGGCTTTTAGTGTTATCTTTTCACCAACAAAGAAAAACACATCTTCTGCCGCATTCCAGCGAATCCCTAACGTTTTTGTTGTGCTTTTTTCATCGAGCGACAAAAATGAAGAATTAAGCACGTGATCATGGGGCAAATTTTTCAAAATTTCTTCAGAATTCGAGGTCCATTTTCTGAGCTCAAATCCCCCCATATCTAAAATGGCAATTAATTCCTCACGTGCCACCAAAGCATCAGAAACTGAATGGGCACCAACTAGGGCATCGTCCACGTACATATTTTCTCGCAGGATTCTAGCGCCTAACGGAAAACGTCGCTCTTCATCACTCGCCAACTGTAGAATGGTTCTAAGGGCTAAATATGGGGCACAATTTACACCAAAAGTCACCGTTTTCAGTTGGTAATCAGTAAGTTCTGCACTATCCCTGCTACGAAACACAATTTTCTGGAATGGCCTATGTGTGGGAGTCACAAAAATCTGCCGGTACATTTTAGAAATGTCCGCATTAAATACAAACTGAAAAAATCGCCATCTCAAAATCAGATTTACTATTTCAGCTTGCAAAATAGGGCCAGTGTACAACAAATCATTTAAGCTTCTGCCATTTGCCGAAGGACTTGAGGCATTAAAAACTACCCTCAATTTCGTAGTTGTACTTTCAGGCTTAAAAACTCCATGATGGGGTAAATAATAACCCGGGTCACTTCCAGTATTTTCTGATTTTTCCATATGCCCTAGGGTTAAATATTCTTTAAGGACCTCATCGTACTGGGCTTTGCGCTCAGCGTTGCGCATTAAAGATTTTTCATTTCTCAGAAATTGACAAACAGCTATATGCCTATTGGGACCAAGCGACAGCAAACTATTTTTAAAGGGCAGACTCACAGTGTATCTCCCTTCAGAGTTTCTAGTGGTAGTAGAATTGTAGATCTCCTCACATTTTTTATCCTCTTCTGATAAAATACGTCTCTGAGACACCTCTTCTAACTCCCAAAACTTCGATAATTGGTCATCAATTGCAACTTTTGTCATATAAGACACTCTAAGTATTCGAGGGTAAACTCTAGCATGCGTTGGACCTGTAACTATCCAACCAAAAATGGTTTCTTGAGCCACTAACGATTCAAAAACACCATGCTTTACTCCACCACGAAGAATAGAAGGATAAAGGTCACCTCCTAACAATAAATCAATCTCACTGCTTTCATAAAACTTCGGATCAGCATAACACAATTTGGGCAGCTCAATCTCTTTTTGAGGCAAAAATGGATGTGTTGGAATACTACCCGTTACTCGAGGGACAACAAGGGCCTGAATATTTAGAGCCACGTTCTGATCGAAAAGAGAAACAATAGTAAAAACTGCCATTTTCGAAGACGAACTAATTATCTCTCCGCCTAAACCTGAGACTTCTGCAGAAACTGGATTAGTTGGCAACTTTAATAATTTTTGTATCTTTTCTGAAACAAAACTTTCATCCGAACATGGATCTATCAGGGCACGAACCTTGTAACAGGAACCAAAACTTATAATGTTAACCCAGGCTGTGGCTAACATAACCTTTTTTGCAACAGAGGTATGATGCGATTGAACTACGCTAGAAGGGCCGGCAACATTAGTGGACTGTATTTGACTTTGCGTATTTTGACTCTGAGTTTGAGCATTAGTGTTTGTTTGGCTTTGATTATTATTGTTGTTTCTTACTATTTCTTTAAGTATTAGTGTATGGTGTTTTCTATTGCATTTAGAACAGCCATTAGCGCTACTGCACTCTCCATACAAATGCCCCATAGTAAGACAATTAAAACAAAAACGAAATCTTTTTAACGTTGAAACACGATTCTTGTAATCCATGCTCAAAAACTTATTACAAACACTAATTTTATGCCTTTCTTTACACAATTTACATGAGCTCGAGTCAACTTTTGTGTGATGTGTCTTAAACTGCTTAACTTTTGTAGAAGTATTATTATGTGAAGGGCCTGCTTGGGAACCACTGGCAGCTACATTGTTCGCTACTATAATGTCAGAAACACTTTCAAGGGCATGAAATCTATCGGTCAGAAAATTATTTAATTCTTCCCATTTGGGAACCTCTGTTTTATTTTTTACCGATTGCTCCCACAGATGCAAAGTATTTTCTGAGAGCCGAGACGAACATTGAAAAACAAAAATCGGGTCCCATGAGGCAATATCTACCTTATATAATTTCAGCACCGAAATACAATTATTAATTTCCCTTTGGAGCCTTTTTATTTCCGCCGCCGTTTCTCGTTGACATGGAGTCAAATTAAATAAGGTCTTAAGCTGACTATTTATTAACACCCGTTTATTCTCATATTGGGATTTTAAATTTCCCCACGCAATCTCAAAATTTTCTGCTGTGAGGGCAATATTTCTGTTTATATCCCGGGCCTCATTATCTGTTTTTTGAAATAAATAAAACAACTTTTCTACAGAGCTAAGTCTTGAATTATTTATGTAGATTGCCGTAAACATGTCCCTGAAGGTGGGCCACGAAACGTAATCGCCATGAAAAACGCCAGTATCACAAGGAGGGACAGGTATAGAACACTGGTTGGGAACCACCGTTTTATTTTTTTGGCTCTCTTCTTCCACTACCTGCCTAGCCTTTGCCAAAATATTTAAACATTTTACGTATATTTTCCGCACCTGAGGATATTTTGTTTTAACCGCTACTAATTCTTTTTTATCCTCTATTGTGTCACCGGAACACTCTTCAAAAATTTTCTCAAACTTTTCCCATCTTTTGTCTACTTCTCTTTTTTCGAAATCTAGCCCGTCTTTGGTATATGTTGAAAAGTCTTCCTTTTTCAACATAACCTCGAAATTTGTGAGCTCATCTGCTGCCCGTATAAATTTTTCAAAAGTAGTAATTATCTTAATTTTTAATTGAGCTACAGAACAACAAATAATCGAGTTGTTTTAAGCGTAACCAAAAATATATAAATAAATAAAAATTCCCAGCAAAATTAATTGGAAAAAAAATTCACGCGCTGGCAACACTTTTCCTTTTATTTATGAAATAAAACAAAATTCAGGCAAATTTGTTGTTGTATTTGTTCCTGTTATTTAAAAATTAAAATTAATTGACGCAAATTTTATTGGGCAACAAAAATAAAACACCAACAATTCGACGAGTAACGGGTAAAACCGGCGAGTAAAAAAAGATGGCTCTTAATTTTTGAGGTTTTATTTTTGGCGTGACGTAACCTCACCGACACAATATGGCGCGACACAATATATTCATGCAATTTTTAAATTCCACAGAGTACGTACCTTATAATAATTCTCTTCCCGGGAGAAGGACCAAAATGTTGGGGTATGATTGGGGCTGGTTACCTGTAGCTTGGGTACGTTGTCCGGAATTACAAAGTGGCCAGAAATCTCACTGAATTGGTTTGTTGAGACAGGTCAATTAGCGGCTGGCGCGCACACACTCACTCACTTTACGCACTAGGAAAACCCACCCTTAATTTGTTGGTGGTTCGATGGCTCTTATATGTTTAAAAAAAAATCACTTTCTTTTTATTTCTAATTTTATTTAATTTTAACTTTGGCCCAATACACATTTAATTTAATAATTTTTATTTTTCTTTTAATTTAGTTTAGGTCACAATTTTCCTTTCAGTTTTCAATTTTATTTTATTTTAAAACTTTATTTAATTTCTAGTTTTATTTATTTTATTTAATTTTTCTTTTAAATTGCCGGCGTCTGGCTGAACAGAAGTTTTATTTTTTCAATAAAAAAAAGCGAATTCATTCTACAGGTGGCGTTCAAGGTCTATCCAATAGGTCTGCTTAAGAAGCCAGATGTTTATTTGGTTTTTTCCTCAACGATATCAAGAGTTGTTTACATTTTCCTTATACGTGTATATTTTTGTTCACTTTTTTGGTTTTTTGCCACACATACATGCACACAAAACACATTTTTCCTTTTGTTTTGCCTATGTAGTAGTAAGATTTTGACAACGGCGAGGAATTTTACACAAACAAAATGCCTGTTGTTTTTTGTATTGTTGTATTGTTGTAGTAGTAAGCAGACCTATTGGATAGGCCTTGGTGGCGTTAAAGCACAGCTGAGCCACATATCACATGAGGTGTTGCCAGATGCCACGACCACATGTAGTCCCGCTGCACACGGTCAAAATAGTGGGAAACATAACGCCCGGTTTACACCAGCCAGACGCCAACACCTGATGATCTGGCCTAAGCAACCTAAGCTCGCTTTCCCTCAACAATAAATTTCAGTGTATTTCTCAAATATGAAAAAATTGGGAATTTAACACGTCATAAAGAAATCTTATTAAAGAGAAAAATTTTGCTTACAACAAATGGATGAATGTTTACTACCCCAGTATATTTTTTAAAAATAGACGTCCCAATTCGAGGGTCAGTCATTTGACTTTAGATAATTTGTTTAAGAAAAGAATAAACTATGACTGAAATTCGAACCCAAACTATAAAGTACGTGTAATATGAGAACAGAGGTGTATCTAATCAAGCCGAGAACCATCCCCAACTAATGCCAATATTCGTAATGAAATCATGTCCTATATACATACATACATTATAACAGGATAATCGAACAGATAAAAAAGTATTAAGCAACCTCATTACTCTGAGTCACCCTGTTCAAATTTACTTTTAAAATTGAACTTTTTGACAAAAAGAAAAAACAAGTAAGAGTGCTTGCTATATGGGCTTTTGATGAGACCGATGGATAATACCACTGTGCAACACAAAATAAATACAAGCCCCCATTGCAATTTCGTTTTCCGGTCTTCGGCGTAATTGTAGCTGTACAAAAGCAGCAAAAAAATGTTGAAATGTGTCAAAAATTTTAATTTTTTTACACCTTTCAACATCTTTTGGCCCGTAAGTAAACAAAAGTTAACATTTCCTAAAAACAATTTATCTGAAAAACATTAAAAAAAACTATAACAAGATAACGTTCTTTTTATAAAATTTGTAGTTTTCGCGTTAAATATTATTATTATAAATATTCACTTTTTGGTTTGTAAATAGTATTAAAAAAAAAAAAAAAATTAACGAACACATATATATGGGTCAATTGCAAACTAAATGTTATTTTTCTGTCCCCGCTGTTTTAACTCTGTTTTGATGTAAAAACTTGAATTAAAAAGAAAAATAGGAGAGTAGGCATTGAATAATATGTCAGAAGAAAAACACTGCTCAGATTTCAAGGTGACTTAGCAGAGTAGGCATTGAAGAATATGTCAGAAGAAAAACACTGCTCAGATTTCAAGGCGACTTCATTTTTCAGGTGGGGTTAAAAGCACAGCTGTTCTACTTTTTTCTAAATTAGAGAGAGGAATGTCAAAAGTTACTTGTGTTTTTGACATATCGACCAACGAAAAAAACAAATAAGCTACAATGTTGTGTTTATGGTGTTGTTACTTGTTGTAGTATCGACACCCCCGTTTACATGAATTCGCCTTGTCAGATATCTTATATTTTTTTTCAATATTGATTGATAACTGTATAGTAGTGCTCTCTCATACTCGTGCCATATAAAAACACTTGTCTCCTGCTACATTTTTTGATTAACAATATTAAAAAATTTTAAAACAAAGTAAGCCGGAAACATATATTGACTGTTTTAAAAATATTGTAATTAATTTTAAAATTTTGTTCTGTTTTTATTCCTTAAACTTTGACAACGCGGATGTGAGTAGTATGTTTATGTACCTTCGCGACGACTTTTTCCATGCAAAAGTTGGTAGCAAATTTTCCCTTTTTAGCATTACAATAGAACTGCAAATGTGAATGAATATTCGGCAAGATATTCAATACTTGACAATGAATTTTTGTATATTCGTATAAGATTAATCCTAAATAAATATTCAAGACGGACACGTCCACGCAGAAATTTCACACGTTCCACTTAATAAACAACTTTCGTTTCACGTCATTCCCCTTTTGCACTTATATTTGTATTTGTTCCAAAACAATGTTTTTAAATATTTGTAGCGTTGTTTTATATTTCCATAATAATAGTATTAAAAAAAGCGATACAATTATATAATAAAAACGTGGCAACACTGCCAGTATGCTCCTCACTTTTGTATGGAAAAAGTTGCTAGAAATTGTCTACCGTATGTAGATATAACAACCAAAAATCCTAAATAAATATTCAAGTCGACGTTTAAATCCCCTCAATATACCCATTTTGTTGATTTATTTCTGGTTTCCGGTTTTTAAATTCCTATTTGATCCATAAAGCGGTTCATACACTTGTAATAATATTGTTCAATTTTACGTATTGTACAATTATATCGCCAATGTGTATCTGATATTCGAAGGTAGCACAATGTATTGGCAACAATCAAAAGACTTTTGATTTTTATTGCACAACGAAAATAAAGTGAAATGTGTTGGCAACATTGTACAATGCTGTTTTTGTTATTCCTATAGGTTATGTTTACCTTTTTATTGAATGAATTAAACCAATGTGCGGCTTATTGCATAATAAAGGACAAAATAAAAATAATAATGCCAAAAGACATACACAATAATATTGCAACTGTATGGGCCGCTTAAGAGTAATTAAAACTATTCTAAGGGTTTTTTTCAAAAAAGCACTAAAACGCCAATAAAAAAAAACTTTACAACACGCTCCCAATTTTTGTATGGGAAAAGTGGTCGCGAAGGTACATAAACATACTACTGATGTGGATTTTTGAAAGAATCTTGTCCGGCGCATTTTCGTGAACACCACGCTTTGGTAATTTTTTTTTTATATTTACGAATATACTGGTCGCATTGAACTGAGGCGCATTAGGCTAAGAAACTGTTATCAAAAAAAAAAAAAAAAAATAAGAAATTTAAAGAACTAAAAGAAAGATAATTAAGTGAAGAGTTTTTTTTTAAAGTCTGTTAAAGTATATAATGGTTAGTACATCTAAAAATGTCTTGAACGTTATGCTAATTTTGGAGCAGCAAACACCTAAATTAAAAAAATTTAAGTCTAAAATCATTGCTTCATAAGTTTTAATTAATCTATTTTCGGTTTTATTAATTTGCAAAATAAACTTCTTTAAAAAAAAATAAAAAGTTGTAAATGTCTTGAACGCCACTTTAAAACTTTAATTTAATTTTTGCTATTAAAATTACGTTTTAAAAAATAATATCTACATAATTAAATAACAAGCTCTAGAAAATCAGAGAAAGGTTTTAATTCAACTACCCTTCCAATATATGTAAGTCTTCGTGTACATTTTAATAGAAATTGACCCATATAAATATAAAAACGTTGTTGTTGAAATAATAGTTCCAGACGATTTATGACAGAAAAAGTGTTTTAAAATTCAATGAAATTTGTTAAGAAAAATATGTTTATTTAATTTAACAATAAAAAAAATTCAAAATGTTTTTATTTATTTATCTACATCAACAAAACACAAACATAACTGTATCTATAACGCAAATATTTCTTACGAAAGAAGTAAGAAGTATGTAAAGTTGAAGAAGAAGTAAGAAAGTACGTATAGTTGGTCGAGCACGACAATATTTACAGACAAATTTTCGAGACCCATGGGCAATCATGAATCCGGCAATACAAAATTATTTTATGTGTTTAAAATTGATATAACAGTTCTTTGAATTCGAATATTATTAAGATAAATACATGTACATCAGATTTTTCATATTTAAGTGATTTTAGGGAGGGTCTTTATATTGCAACTATGGTCAATTTTGGATTCACCAGCACAAATTTCAAATGTCATAGTAAATGTTATCGTGCGCCAAAAATCCAAAAATATCAATAACATTTGTAAGAAAATAATTGTATATAAAGCTATTCTCGGGAGCTTTCGTCAAATATGAACCGATTTTAATAAAATTTGGAAGTATGCAATAAAATATTTAAAAGAAAAATTTAATCTAAATAACAACATAAAAAATGGTTTTCAACAGGCTTTCGCCTCGTGGAGGTTGTGATCTGTACTGTGCGCACAAGGTTAACATGGATAGGCAACAAGCCAGTAGAAGGGACGGATTCCGTCAAATAGATTTTGAGTCGATTGCTGCAAATATTATTCTTGTTAATAGTATGTTGTCTTTAAATTCTGTTATTATTAAGTTATTTTTAATTAATTTAATTGTTAAAAAAACACAGCTGTTTTTGTTAATTTTAAAGCCAAAATAACAAAACAAAGAATTAAAAATTTATTATTAGGGCCTGGACTTTCATACATTTTATAATCGAAAAAATGCGCATAAATCATGCATAAAAAAGTTAAAAAAATTAGTAAAATATACTTGTTTTATTTTTATAAGGGCAAAACAAATCTCTAAAAAAAGGGTTATTCAATTAGACCTATTTTTTACAAATCAAATGTGACCAGCGCTGCCACGACCAAAAAATAATTACATACAACCATGGTGGAATAAGCAGGTGGCATCGTTATGGCAACAAACACAACATTACAACAAAAATGGAAATTATATCACCGTTTACGTCAAAAAATACTTTAGACAAAAATCAAAGCGTGCCGCTGAACGTGATGAAATAAATACATTTTTACCCAATCTTTATTTAATTATGGTCAATATCTAATTTATTTTAATTTTAAATTATCAAAAACTTTAATAAAATACAATAATCACATCACAAAACGTGGACATTTTGTAAACATAAACAAAACTTTGACATAAACCTAGACCAGCCATCGGCAAAATCAGGGCGCCGCGTTTTCTCTTTTCTCTTTTATTCTCTTGTATGCTCTTTAATTACGTACATGCAGGGTTGTGAACTATTTCTAATTAAAAAGCGCCGTGGCCTAAATCAAAAAGCGCTAAGTAAAAAACTTAATGAAATGTTTAAGAAATAAGTTTAATTAATTACACTGGCCGTCAAAAAAAATCGTTTGAAATAAAAATATATAAAATACAAAAGTATAACAATCCGTTCAATCCGTTTTCAGTTTTTCCTATCATGTCGAGTTTTTAATGGGCTAGACTAATATTTCGACCGAAATAAGGCATTTATGCTACATACATTTGATCATAGCTTGAGAACGATTTGTGCGATTTTGATATTTTACAAATGATTATTTTCGACCATATGGCGACCATTTTTTCATGCAAATTAGTATGCACACTTTTTTTTATCAATTATCAGAAATCCAGGTACATTATGAATAAAAAAAGGCGAGAAATCATGAAGATCAGTAAACAAAATGTTAACTAGACGTGATTGAATGACTATTTGGACTCAGCACGCTAAAGTCAATTAAAATCGCATAATCAAGTTCTTTACCCCGACTTTTTGTTTGTTTTTTGCAGTGCAATGTTAATAAAACATTAACATTTTTAAAAAGCCTTTTCTGATAATTTCAAATATACCCGGAAAGAATTATTAACTAAATCACCAGAAAATATGTCTTGAACCAAGAAAATTTTGCACCCTTCTCGTCAAGCCAAAAATTTCTTATTGTAAGCCTGAAATTTTTTCATAAAAACGTGTAGTTTAAGAAAACTTAATATAAAAATAAGAAACTTTTGATTGATATGTTAACATGTCGATCTAATTAAAAATTAATTAAATCAAACCAAGTTTTCTTGAGCATTTTCTGAAAAGTTTAAAGAAATCGGTAGCATTTGTTTCTTGATGCAAGAAATTCCATTCTATTAAAATATCAATTAAATCAGACTAATTTAAATAAATGCTGAATGAAATTTTTGATCAAATACCAAAAATGTGAACTTTTGATCATGAGAAAATGTTTCTTTATTTAAGAAAGTTTTACTTAATACGAACAAAAAAAAAATTAATGGATTACTTTAGAAAATAAACTTCTTTCCTTGTATAGTATGCATTTCAGAGTAAAGTATGTATTTAAAAAACGGAAACAAATTTTGGTTTAATATGTCTTGATTTAAATGTTTGCAAAAAAAAAGTACAAACATTTTGGGTATCAATAAAAGCGCTAATTTAGCGCTCTTTTTTAAAAAAGCGCTATGGAAAAAATATGCGCCTTTTCGACACTTAAAAAGCGCTAAATCTAGCGCCAAAGGCGCTAAATTGGCAACTCTGCGTACATGTGCACACACATTGCAGAGAATTTAACAACATTAACAACAACATATGTAAAATTCATACACCCATATAATCGCAAAATGTAATAGTATAGGTTGCCGATGGCAGACCTAGACAAACAATGCAAGAGCAAAAAATCGTCATCTGGCGAAGTGCTGCCACCTGTTTATTTCACCATGCATACAACTAAAATTTAAACTTAAAATACATTTTGCAAATAAAAAAAACACATTAAAATTTATTTTAAAATGTATTGTAAACCAACGTATAAAATAACGAGAAAGCTTATTCATAAAAGATATTTCTGTTTTATAAGAGTAAAACCCGATGAAATTTTTTGTATAAGGCCTTTAAAATAACCGGCATTTGTATTTTACAGTTATAAAATACAAAAAAATGGAATATTAAATGATTTTCCACTTTCAAGCTGTCAGTGGTAGGGTTGTTAAATGTTAAGATTTCTCGTCAAACATGGTGATTTCTTAATCCTTTCGGCGATGGAAATTTTCGCGTTTAATGGTAAAATTGGAAATGGTTAGCGATATGTAAAATACATTTTTGTAAATCTTTTTTACTTTCAACAATACTTTTTTAACTCAAAATTTTCAGTACATATAAGCAAACCAATTTTTAATTCAGTATTAAAAACTTATGAAGAAGAATTTTAAAATTAAACATTTCATTACCAAAAATAATACAAAATAGCACGATATTTTTACACGCTGTCCAGACCTTCCATTGTTATGTTTCCTCAAAAACAAACGTTGGCAGAACTAGCCAATTAGAAACAATAGCAATCAAGATGGCGTTTATTATATGGCAATACAGCAGTGATGTTAGACATCGTTTTGTAAACAATTGTTTTTTTCAAAAATAGATTAAGGCATGCAAATGTTTTAAATGCAGTTTTAAATTTTATATACCCTCCAAAGACCGTTCTAATACTTCAGGAGTGCGCTATATATATGATATCTTTAATTAATTAAAAAAATTAATTTAATTAAAAACAAGTAAGAGTGCTATATTTGGCTGTGCCGAATCTTATATACCCTTCACCATTGTGCGAGCAGAATACAGAGCAACTAGACAAAAACTAAATAATTTTTACATACCTATACATACATATTTACAATACTTTAAACTTCATTATAAATAAAATTTAAAAAGCGAAAACTGGTAAATATTTTTTTTAAATCGTTTTTAGAACATAACAAAAAAAAATATAAAAAAAAATTCTTTTTAAAAAACCAAGATTCGAATCAGGGAACTCCCAGTTTCTAACTTAACACACCCCCTAGACAACTGAACCATGAAGGAACGTTAATTGAATATCATTAAAATGAAAAATGGCACGTTTACTGTTCACAAAATTCAACACAGTTGAGTTGTAATTACTTTTGATGTTTGTATGTATTTGTTTGTTTGTTTTCTTTTATCTTTTTTGGCGAGTTTTTAAGTAGCAAAGTGTTGAAAATATTTGTTTAAACTTTCTCAACCTCGTCCCACTGTATTTTATATACATTATATACCATAATTATACCTATTACTTTTGTAAATGCATTGTATTGCTTGGCCATGTATAAATCTATATGCATAAGCTAACGGTTCTTATTTCTCTTTTGCTTTACTTTAATCTTAATTTTTGTTACAACTCTAATAAAGTATTTTAGTTCAGTTCTTTACTGATCGCCAACTGATTTGATTGTTTTTTTTTTTAAATCAACAGGTTATGGGCCCAGACAATTTTGTTCAAATATAATAACTAGTCTTGGGCTTAATCGTTCATTTAGGTGACCGGTCATTAACGTTCAATTCAAAACAGTGAACGAGTTCGTTCACTTCGTTCAGTCGTTCATTTCGGGTCACTTGTCTTTTGGGTCAGTTTATCTTTTGTGTCAGTCGGTCTTTTGTGGATTTCGTTCATTCATTCACAATTGATTGAATACGGCAATGTGTTAAAAGAAACAAGTATAGCATATTTGTTTGATGTTACACTCAAAATATTATGTAGGTAAATTCAAAATAATATTAAGTTTGAAAAACTGAAATTTCATTTAAAATAGAGGAATTTTGCGGCTATTTTTTAATGTTAATTTTAAAACGGAGAAATTCTTTAAAAATTAATAAATTTGTCTGTTATTTCAATGTACAAACTACAAAAAATACATTCAAAGGTTTTTTCAATTAATTTTAACTCAATTTAAATTACATACTAAAACAGCTAAAACAGTATTTATACCTGTCATTATTACCTACCAAATCAGCGAAAAATTTGTGTTTTTTAATTTATGTGCACATGTTCCTATAAGTATGTAAATAATAAAATAATTTAAAATATCTTTGCAGTTAAGTATTTCAGTTTTATTTTATGCATAAAAAATAACTGAACATATATTTTTTGGAGAAACATATAGAAATAGTTAAAGAATTAGTTTAATTATAAAATAACAAATTTTATTAAGTTTTAACTCTACGGAAAATGATTTTAGTAAATTACATTCAGTTACTGTACAACTTTTTGAGTGTACCCAAAAATAGAAAACAATAAACGAAAAATTCTGAGTTGTTTTTTGGTTTACCCAACAACTGATTGAAAAGAAACAATACTATTAAAATGTTTATGTTGTACCAGTATACTATATTTGTTTCTTTTAACACATTGCCAGTGGCAATTTGCCACATTGTTTAGAAAATTTCATAGTACAATCTGGGCTGCCATATGTAGTGATTTCTCGCTAAACGTGGCGGTTTTCATACTTGTTTGGTGTTCTCATATTCTAACAGCCGTATTCATAAAAAAAATCATAATTCAGGTTTTAGATGAATTTTAGTTAAAAAACATTTTAAGCCTAAAAAAGCTTTTTTTTAAATTCGTATTCATAATCAGCATTTTAACTAATAAACGTTTTACCGTATTTTTTAATTTGATGGTGGCAACGCTATCTCTTTTATTTGTCACATGAATCATAATGATGTAAAACAGTGGTTATTAATTCATACTCGTATTCGTATCTAAAATTTTTTTTGTCGTGTGTGAGAAAAAAATTGTTTTTTATATATGAATAGTTGTCTCTTATATTTAAAAAAAATAAAGAGTTCAAACAAAACAAAACAAAGTGCAATTTATATGATGATTTTATTGCTGATATCAAAAAGTATTCAAATAACGAGTTTTATTTTATTTGTTTTGATCGTTTACACATCACTAGTTCATAATGTACAATTAATAATTTTTTGAGCTTTAATTTGTGAAATTGAAAAATATATTAATAATATACATTTTTCATACATACATATTTTTGAATTTCATTTTATTTTTAATGTTTAAATACATAATAATATATTGTCTTAAAATTTCTCGCAAAAATGTTCAAAATGACCATAAACACACAGCAAAAAGCAAAAATGTCATTTTAAAATAGGTTTAAACAAGGGTCGAACCAAATTTAAAATTCGCTTATTTACACAAGGTTTAAAATAGGGTTTTTAAGGTAATATTCGTTTATGAATACAATTTTAACGATTTATGCTTAAAACAGATTTGAAATGGAGTTTATGAATATGGCTGTAAATGTTTAGGTAACTTTATTTAAAGAGAAATAATTACTTAAAAAATGTTACTGCCTGTTTTTCGAACTTATAATGTCATTAATCAATTTATATGATATAAAAGCATGTTGCTTGTCAATACATGTTAGATGTATAATAACTTTACACAGTTAACCATGCATTGTCATCCAAACTGAACATATGTTACAAAATGTCAGCTAAATCGGTTCGAGTAATCTGCTTTAAATTTGAGTTGCAAGATTTTACCCACAAACGTACATTGCAAGTTAAATAAAAGCAATTTAAATGCATAAGTAGATTCTTATAAACTAATATTTTTTTTTATTTTACCAGTCTTTTGCCTGTAATTTCTACAAAAAGAAATCTAGCAGTGCATAGTAATTAATAGTGTAAAAGCTGTCATTTTTTAATGAAAACTGAAGGATAAAACATATATGCTAAATGATTGTTGAAATAGGTAAAGATAAGTGCCGGTTCACACACGTCAAGTTTGACTCGTCAAGTCTTGAGTTTTTTGGAGAGAGGGGAAATGAAATGGCATTCTCTTTTCCCTTCTCTCATAAAAGCTCAAGACTTGACGAGTAAAACTTGACGTGTGTGAACCGGCACTAACTGTTAGGTACGAACACGACCAGCTATCTTTTTTAAAAATTAGGGGCATCATTAATAAACGAATACTTTAGTTATATCTATACATTAAAAATGGGCTTTCCCTAATAATTTCGTGCTCTAAAACTTGACTAAGCTTTAATTAATAAAGTTGTCGAATATTGAATATGGTTATTTATTTTAAGGTCTAATTTAAAAAATAAATGAAATAAATAAGTATACAATTTTTTGCTCAAATAAAAAATTTGCATTTGGCGGGTTTTATATTAAGAACAACTGGCAACGCTCATGTAAAATTGTGAATAGCAGCCAGGGTTGTCGGATTAATTTTGATCTTTTTTGACAAATTTATTGTTCAAAATCGCCAAAGCCTTTTTTTGCGTTTTTGACAATATAAAATATATCTTTAACAGTTTTAAAAATATTTTTTATAAATCCTAAAAAATAAATATCTTCCTATTTGCTAAAATTTGCCAAAAATGGGAAAAAGTCGCGTTGATACATAAATTGTTTAATTAAAATGTTTGGTGAACACAAAAAAGGTACAATAGTTTACAATAGTCTAACTAAAGCAGCAAAACGATTTCTTGTGGTTAGTATTAAATAAATATTGGATATATATCTAAAATGCTATACATTTCACCGGTAAGGCATTCTTACTGTTTTTTTGGAAAACAATGTGTACGATTCAGTTATCATGTGAAGGTATTAACGTGCTATTTACATTCATATAATTTATAGCTCGTAATAATGTGCCAATAAGTTTATACTGCACTCAATTTTGAAAGCGAGTTTTAGTGGAGTTAATTATTAAAAATAACTCTTTCAACACAGACATTAACAATTGGAATAACATGCACATAAAGAGTTCTTTAAAATGGTACGTACCGGACGTATCCTTATAGCTATATATTTTTTCAAAAACTAATTTATATTACATGGAATACCACATTGAAATAGTATTTCCAAATAACAAACGGTAAATTTGTATACGAGTCTCAAAACAAATTCATGGCTTATACTATGCTCACACTTGGGTTCTTTAACTCTGCTTAACGTTTTTTTTTTTTTTTTTTCTTAAATAATTCATAAATTTTTACAATTTTATCATTAATATGTTTAAAATAATCTCTGATAACTTTATAAAGTATTTTTTATCCATTTTTAATACTTAAAAGAAATATTAATTTTTTTATTTTTCTTAATAATCTGTCATCTTAATCATCTCTAATGTAATAACATTAAGCTTAAACGCGTTTTAAAACCCATTAGTCCCAATTTACACTAGGGACATTTCTTGCTGTACAGACGAAGTTGGATGGCGAGGGGTCGAAAAGGTAGAGTGTTTAGTACATGACTATCTGTACTGGACATTTTTTTCATTTCTCTTTCTTACTTTTTGTAGTTTACATACAAGTATTAATTTCCGTCTGACTTCTAATGTTTCATATGTAAACGCTTCAGGTAAAATTAAAAGAAAATTCAAAAAATATCCGGCAAGAAATGTCCCTAGTGTAAATTGGGACTAACTGCCTATTTCACGATGTCACTCGAACGTATACGTTCGCACAAATAACATATAAATCAAAAACAAAATTAAAAAATTTGTTTTTGGTTTACATGTTATTTGTGCGAACGTAAACGTTCGATTGACATCGTGAAATAGGCAGTTAGTATTATCAAATTTACAACAAAATCGCCATATATTTTAAAATCAGCCAAAAATAAATCGCATGTCGCCAAATTGAAAATTAAGTCGCCAAGAAACTTGACAACCCTGATCGTATTATGAAAATGTGTAAAAGAATGTGGCAATGAGTAAATGAAATAAGAATATTATACTGGCATCACATATACATCACAATAGTATTGTTGTTTCTTTTCAACCAGTTGTTTGGTAATAGGCTTTTTACACTGATCAACATCTAACATCCACCATCAAAGATGTAGAAAATGTGAAACACTCGTTTACATTGCTCACATCTAACATCTACCATCAAACAAAAATGTCACCATTTTTGAAAAAAAAAAATTTTTTTAATTAAAAATGATTTTTTCTCACAAAAGTGCCAAATTTAAAAAGAAAACTCAAAAATGTATTTGAAGTTCAATTTGTTTAAAAATATAAAAAATACTTAACAAAAAAACATTGCAATTAAAGATAAAACTTGACAAATGGCAACGCTGCTTTCAAAACAAATTTCTTTTTATCAGTGATGCCACAATAATAATAGAACTTATTGCCACTTTTCTAGTGATGACACTAAAATAATCTAAAGATGTATAATGGAATAAAATGAGATAGAAACATCTTTTAAAGATGTTGAAAGATGTTGGTTTTTAGCCCTATGTATTTCTTATGGAAAGATGTTAACATTTTCGCAAATGGTGGAAAATTGATGGTAGATGTTAGATGTTGATCAGTGTAAAAAGGCTATAAACAAGTGACCCACTGACTGAAAAGACCTAAGTGATCCATGCAAGTGACCGATTGAACGGAATTGAACGATGAAACTGAACGGCCGTTCATCGTTCATCTGACTGACCCGTTCAATTGAACTAGTTCGTTCATGACCGACACAACTCTAATAATAACTCGTTTGCTTAGTAATAAAGTTTTTTTAATTGTCAAAGGGCATTTTGTTAAAAAAAAAAACAGATTTTTTGTGGATATATTGAGTTTTATTCGTGTGAATAATGGACGCTGAATATGCAAAAATTGAAAAGCTAGAGAGAGCAGAACAATGGAACATGTGGCGGTTTCAGATTAAAGTTATTCTGAATGCCAGTGATTTGCTGCATTATATTACTGAAGAAGAAGGTGGTCGAACTGTTGGTGGTATAGCGGCTGATGGTGCAGGTGCAACTAGTGGTATTGTTGGAGCTGGTGGTATGCTTGGAGCTGGTGGTAGTGTTATTACTGACACAGGTGTCACTGGAGGTTCTGGAACTCGTAGTGGTCATATTCGTGAGCAAAAAGATGTCAAAGATTGGTTAAGGGGTGATGGTAAGACTCAAGAAGTTATTGTTATGACGCTAGGACAACAACCGTTAATGCATGTAATGAATTGCAAAACTGCAAGAGAAATGTGGTGCAAACTGGAAAGTATATATGAATTTAAATCTACAGCAAATGTACACAGGTTACAACAAAAATTTTATAGTTTTCAAAAAGACCCTCAAGATGACATGGCAATGCATATATCAAAACTAGAAACGTTAGTGTCGCAATTAAAAGATGTTGGTGAAAATATTTCTACAACAATGGTGATAACAAAAATCTTAATGACACTTCCAAGCAGTTACGCTCATTTCTACAGTGCATGGGAGTCTACAGCGGCTGACCAGCAAACAATTGAAAATCTGACAACTAGACTTATAATGGAAGAAGCGAGATTAAATTCTACTGGTGTAAGTTCTAAAAGTGGCGAAGCTTTTATAGCAAAGCAGAAAACAAAAAATAATAATAAAACTGGTAAAAAACCTGGAAAATGTTTCATATGTAAAAAGTCAGGGCACTGGAAACGCGAATGTTATTTAAATAAGGCAAATAAGCACAAAGAAGACGAGATAAAAGGAAATGCGTTCGTGTGTGAAAGTGAGGCAGCAGACAGTATTGACAAAGCAGATGAGTGGTTTGTTGATTCGGGTGCAAGTGACCATATGACAAATAAAAAAGAGTATTTTGTAAAGTACAATGCGTTTTCAACCCCAATGGAAATTCGACTCGGAGACGGTACTATTATTAACGCATATGGAAGCGGTGCTATTAACATTTTTTCATATAACAACAACAACTGGAGTGAAAATCATTTAGCTAATGTACTTTATGTACCCCATATACGCTTAAACCTGTTTTCTACAACAAGTGCCTTAGAAAAAGGTTTAAAAATGTCTTCTGACTATCAACGTTGTGAGTTTTCAAAAAATAATACTACTGTTTTAGTGGGAGTACGCACTCAAAAATTGTTTAAACTATTAATAAAAGTAAATCTACCTTTAAAGCCAAATGAAAATGTTTCTAAAGCTAAGATCCCACTATCGGCTCAAATAGCACAATCTGTGACGATTTTTATTGTGCTGTATCGGCGCACATTAAAAAACATTGCACAGTTTATTCTTGGGTGGTCCCATTATCGTCGCACATTGTGAGAATTTTTTTCGGTTCATATCGGCCAAAACTCAATTGCGACAATAATCGGTACAATGCGGTCACACTATTGTGATATTTTGGCCAATTTATTCGCAAAAATTCGCAAAATTCTCCGTCTAAATATTCCATTATTAGTTTCCTAGCAATTTTAAATAATATATTCATATAAAATTAAAAATGTATTCAATTTTATTCAAACTTACTGCACTTGTTTTTTTTTTTTTTTTTTTTTTTGTAATTGTTGTTCTGTTAACAGATGTTTACAAAGCAGGGATGGCAGCATCGATACAACAGCAATGTTTTTGTTAAAGCAAATTGTTTTATTTTTCATTTAACAGTACAAATGTACTATTTAACGTTTCAATACATAAATAATAGATAAAACAAATGTAATTTTGGTACAATTAAGCTCAAAAAAGTAAGATTTTAGTAACCAGTTTGTGCAATTTAAAAATTTCGTTTTGCCATCCCTTGTATCGGCGCTGATTGGCGACTGTGATCGGCACACAAGTGGCCGATAAAAATCGGTACATATTAAACAATTTGATTGCTCCACATTGTGCACAATAGTGTTCACATTATCGGCGCATCTAGGTTAATTTTGATTGCCCACAGTCAGCACAATTTCGGCACAGATTGTCGCATATTAAAACATTTTGAACGTTCACACTATCGGCACATGAAATACGCCAAAAATTGGTACATTGCGCCGATAGTGGGATCTTAGCTTAATGTTGCAGAGTCAAAGCAATTGTCTTTAACTGAGTGGCACTGCAGATTGGCACATCAAAATATTTTACATTGTAAACGTTTTTTAAAAAATTGCAGCATTCAGTTTAAAGACGAAAAAGAAATATTTTGTGATGCTTGTATTTATGGAAAGCAATGTCGTTCATCGTTTCCTATTAGTGAAAATAAAACTACAAAAGTAGCAGAGCTTGTACATGCTGACTTATGCGGACCAATGGAAAAGAAATCGATTGGTGGTGCACGTTATTTTCTGTTGTTAAAAGATGATTACTCACATTATAGAAAAGTTTTCTTCTTAAAAGAAAAAAGTGAAGTCTGTAGTTTCCTTGAAAAATATATATGTATATGATGTCAAAACTGAAACTGGAAACTGTGTGAAAGCTATTAGAACAGATAATGGAAAAGAGTTTATTAATAAAAATGTCGAGCTTTTACTACAAAAAAATAGTGTGTCGCATCAGAAAACTGTTCCATATAACCCGGAACAAAATGGGTCGGCAGAAAGAGAGAATCGTACCATTGTAGAAGCAGCAAGAACAGCATTGTATGCGAAAAATTTAGATAAGATTTTTTGGGCGGAAGCGGTAAACTCAGTGGTATATGTTATAAATCGAAGTGGAACAAGCACACAAAAAGACAAAACACCTTTTGAGCTCTGGTTTGGAAAGAAAACCAGTATTGAATGTTTCAAAGAGTTCGGTTGTGTTGTGTTCATACATGTGCCAAAGCAAAATCGATTAAAATGGGATAAAAAATCACTGAAAGGAATTTTTGTTGGCTATGCGGAAGATTCTACTGGTTTACGGGTATATATACCTGGCAGAAATAAAGTTGAAATTGCAAGAGATGTTAAATTTTCAAATGAAGAAACTTACAAAGCAACCAACGAAGTTTCTAAGAGTGTATGCATCCCATTAAATGAAAATACTCATTCAACGCAAACAAATTGTGATATTTCAATCCCACAAAATAGTTTACCAGATAATAATAGCAATAACAATAACACTCTTTTTCCAGAAACAACCGCAAATAAGTCGTCTGTTGAAGCAACTGAAGCAAATATTTATGATTTTTCACCACCAGTAACAGGCAATGCGACAGGTGAACAGAATATTGTAAATAATGACTTCTATAATAGTTCCAGTGACGACATTTTTGAACAGGCTGGTGATTCTGTAGAAACAGAGGTCACACGAACAAGCTTTGTAAGTGATCGTTTGCGTAGCAAAGTACGGCAACAGAGCGAAAAAACTATGGAAGAAGGTCATGCTTTTGTAGCTAATTGTCCAGCAAATTATAATGAGGCAAAATTATCTAATAACTGGAAAAAGGCTATGGACGAAGAAATCGATTCGCTGAGAGAAAATAAGACATGGGTATTAGTTGATTTACCACAAGGGTGTAAAGTTGTGAGCACAAAGTGGGTATATACAATAAAAGGGCCAACTGAAAATGAAGAGGAGCGTTATAAAGCAAGATTGGTGGCGCGTGGCTTTAATCAAGAATATGGTGTTGATTATTTTGAAACATTTAGCCCTGTAGCAAAATTTACATCAATAAGAATGATTTTGAATATTGCCGCATCAGAAAATCTAAAACTAAAACAATTTGACATAAAAACAGCGTTTTTAAATGGATATATAAATGAAAATGTTTATGTCACGCAGCCTGAAGGTTATTCTGATAAGACGGGCAGAGTTTGTAAATTATTAAAAAGCCTATATGGCTTGAGACAAGCCTCAAGGTGCTGGAACCAAACTTTTTCAAAATTATTAAAAAAGTTTAATCTTCAAGAAAGCAAGGCTGACTGTTGCGTCTTTATTAACAACAACGCCAGTAAACAAATGATGGTAGCAATATATATTGACGACGGGTTAATTGCAGCTAAATATGAAGAAGACATCGAAGATTTTTTATCGTTTCTACAACAAAATTTCAGTGTTAAAGTTTTTGATGCGAAGCATTTTTTGGGTCTGGAAATACGACGTTTAAATGATGGCAGTCTTCATGTGAATCAGTTGAGCTACGTTAAAAAATTGCTTATGACTTTTGATTTGGCTGAATGTAACCCCATAAGTACACCATGCGATACTGCTTTAAATAGTATGTTTTCAAATCAAAGTGCAGAAATTAAAAACTACCCCTACAGACAAGCAGTAGGTAGTTTAATGTATCTAATGCTGGCAACAAGGCCAGATATAAGTTTTGCAATCAGTTATGTTAGTAGGTTTTTGGAAAAACCTTTAACTGCTCATGTCAATACTGTCAAGAGAATTTTCAAATACTTGCAAGGCACTAAGGAATATGGCTTAACATTTGCACCTAACAATGATTATATTTTAAACTGTTTTAGCGATGCTGATTACGCTGGTGACATGGAGACTAGAAGATCGACAAGCGGCTTTATAATAATGATGGGTTCGTCAAGTATTTCATGGTCATCTCAAAGGCAAAAATGTGTTGCCCTGTCTACCACAGAGTCAGAATTTGTCGCCAGTTGTCATTCAATAAAAGAGCTTATTTGGATTCAGCAACTTGTATCTGAATTAATACCAAAACATATTAAAATCTGTTTACACATCGATAATCAAAGTGCTTTTCGTTTAATAAAAAACCCTGAGTTTCACAAACGTAGTAAACATATAGACGTTAAGTATCAGTTTATAAGGCAAAAATATGAAGAAAAAATGTTCGAGATTAATTATGTTTCTACAAATCAACAAATTGCAGATATATTCACTAAACCATTGTCTAAAGAAAAATTTATACGTTTTCGAAATTTAATGAATATTATAAACTACAAATAATTTAAAAAAAAAAAAAAAAAAAAAAAAATTAGGTTTCTTTAATAAACTAAAATCTTGTGAACTGAAGTAATAAATGAAATATTAAATTTTTTTTTTGAAATAAATATACAATAAGTTTAACAAAAGTGGGAGTGTTGAAAATATTTGTTTAAACTTTCTCAACCTCGTCCCACTGTATTTTATATACATTATATACCATAATTATACCTATTACTTTTGTAAATGCATTGTATTGCTTGGCCATGTATAAATCTATATGCATAAGCTAACGGTTCTTATTTCTCTTTTGCTTTACTTTAATCTTAATTTTTGTTACAACTCTAATAAAGTATTTTAGTTCAGTTCTTTACTGATCGCCAACTGATTTGATTGTTTTTTTTTTAAAATCAACACAAAGAACAAAAAAATTCCTAGTTTCTATTTGTTAAAATTATTTCGTTAAATAGATGAAATAATAAAGAAGGGTGATAACCAGGGCAAGGAAGTTCATGCACTTAAAATCGCAAAATATGCGCATAAAACATGCACTAAAAATCGTAAAATATGCAAAAATAAAAGTAAAAAATATGCATTAAAAATATATTTATTTAACCATATTTAACAAAAAAAAAACATAAATACATTTCATTCAGTTTTAAAAACTTAAAACATAGTTTAAAAAGTAGTAGTAGGTCAAGATATATTTACATATATAAATAAATAAGTTTTTTTTTAAGATATCAAATGTAAAACTCATTCTATTTGGTCTTCAAACAGTTTTAAGCATTGAAAGTGTTCGTTCGACATCAACGGATGTAATAGGTGGATATTTAAAAGTGGTCATTTTAAATATTGTCTACAATTTTTTCTTTACTGGAAGGTAAATTAAAAATATTCTTTTTTAAAACTGCATAAATTTTGGCTTTTATTTTTTCGCCGATTTGACCTTCTACTTTTCTTATTTTAATGACAGCGTCATCAACGAGTTTAACCGAGATGTTCAATGATTTAAACCCCTGAAGTTGGGTTATTGTCTCGACTAGAAACCCATTGTTTGAGTGTATAAATTCTAATTGAGCCTTTATATTAGGTACATTTAAAATATTGTTTCCTTTTTTATCGCGACTGCATTATTTTCATTAAAATTATTTACCACATCTTTAAATTCTTCAAAATTTTTGGCATAATACTCAACTGCCTGCAACCAGGTACCCCATCTTGTTATACATGGTTGAAACGCAAAGGTGACTTTAAAAACTTTCATGCATGGCATGAGCTTAGCATGTGACATGTAACATTTTTGAGTAAGATATCTTAAAAAAAAGGGCAAGTAGAGCAAAATTTTATTTTTATTAAAGGATTCTAAAAGAGAAATTGAATCTTTGAAAGTTCGAGCTATTGAAGCATGATCCACCTTTTCCAACTTTACAATATTTAATAAAAATTTGTGTTTACTCTGTTCTTCTTCTGCATTCAAGATCTTCTTCTGCATTCAAGATCCCAATTACGTAGACAACGAAACGTCCTTCAGTGTCCATTGCTTCGTCAATAGACAGCCACAAATTATGTCACTTAATTCTTTCAACAATGTCACATAGTTGTATAGTGTACAACTTGGCGATATAAGTTTTTATAAGGGTTGTTTCCGTAGGAATGGTTTCATTGTTATACCTGCAGACACCAGAGCATTATACAATTCAAAACTAAATTTGCTAGTCTTATCCCCAAAAGTTGATTTTCTTTGCGTTTCTGGCTTTGAAGGTGCTGATTTACTTGAAATTTTTAAATGAAACACCTTTTTGTAAACTTTGCAAAAAAGTACTTTTCCCTCTATTTTGAAGACTCAAAAAAACACTTATTTAAAAGATTATTTTTTGATATTTTTTCTTTTGGCATTTTTTTCCTTAAAAACAATTTATTTTTTTTTAATACTTTTTAGATTTTAGGTCATACTTCTTACACCGTAAATCAAAAATATTATGTTGAGTTCTATTTTTTCTTCTCCGAACATTATTTTTATTTGCTGCTTCTTCAAGTAAAAAAAACCGCGAACAAAATGAAATGTCAAAAACTGTTTTATTGTTACTTCTACAATTATGTGCACATTTATACAAATTGTAAAATTTTTGTATGTGCTACTTTTTAAAAGTAAAAGAAACAAGGTGAATTTATAATAAAATGTAGGTAGTTCAGTACCAAACACCAACATGTTGTTTTTGCTCCTTGAAAATATCGAAGTTAGCAGATTTTCCCATACTATTTTAACTGTTTCAGGGCTGAAACAACTATAGCCAGCTGATTCACTGACTACACCTTATAATGAATTCGCCTTGAACAGAAAGATATTTCTAAACAAAAAACTAAGAAAAGAGCAATTTTTTTTTTATAAATATAACAAAATATGACGAAAAATGTGAATTTATAACGAAATATGACGAAAAATATGCATTTATATCAAAATATGCAAAAACATGCATTTAAAGCAAAATATGCAAAAATATGCACTAACAAATTGATGCCATTTTACTGGAAATATTGTGATTCGCAAAGATATTAACTTCAGGTGGGTCTCAGAGTGCCGACTACAAACATGCATTTGCATGAAGTCCCTTGCCCTGGTGATAACGAAAATCATATTGGGCATTAAGCTAGTATATGTTAACAATTGAAAGGGGGGGTGGGGGGGGGGGGGGCAGAGGGACATCACATGGTTAAATCAAGTTCTCTCCTCATAAGGACCCAGAATATATATACTTTATACGGTCTTAGATCAATATTGTAGAAATACCAACGGAATGACAAACTTATACATATATACCCTTTTCCACCTGAGGTGAAGGGTATAAAAAGAGTAATTTTTGGCATTTCAGTATTTTGACCGATTTGACAGAGTTATTCACCGACGTGTTTAAGAAGAAATTTGCCAGTTAGTTGGGTTATAAATCTTGGACTCGGGAAGATCTATGGTACCCGAAAGTGGGTATTTAAAAAAAAAAATAATTATTATTTTGGCCATAACTTTTTCGTATCTGAACCGAGTTTTTCAGAAAATATTTTTTACTAAAGATTTCCGATCTTTTGATATGCCAGGGATATCCATAGGTCATATAAGAGTCCAAAAAAACAGGTTTTTATACAATTTTTTATATTTTTTGGACGGGAGATACCACGCCCACTTCTCCGATCCCGTCAACATTTTGTGGGATGCTGTGTGTTGATAACTTAAATGTGTGTACCTAATTTTAAAGCTTTGGCTCTTGCCGTTCTCAAGATATACAGAAAAAATAATAAAAATAACACAACAACAAGGCATTTTTGGGAAAAATTAGAGGTAGTTGTGGTTTTTTGCTCATAACTCAGCCATTTGCGGACCGATCTTTCTGAGTTTCAATAGCAAACAATTCCGGACCATATGTGACATAAATGTAAAATAACCTGGCCCCCATCATATATGGGGTCTTCGGAAAATCCATTTAAACGGACAGACGGACATGGTTAAATCAAGTTCTCTCCTCATAAGGACCCGGAATATATATACTTTATAGGGTCTTAAATCAATATTGTAGAAATTACAAACGGAATGACAAACTTATATATACCCTTTTCACCACCTGTGGTGAAGGGTATAAAAACGGATGTCAGCATAAGCATTGGTCGCATTAAATTATTGACCGACAATCAGAAAGTTTTATGCTTTTGTTTTTAGAAATTTGAACTAGTAAAATATCATGATTCGTAACAGTCTTAACCGAACTAAAATGATTTACAGAAGGGGAATTTGTATTGGACCCATGGTAAATTATGAACCAATCATCCCAAAATCCTGTAGAGTTACTTCTGCTGATAAAAACAAAAATTAGAATAAATTTCAATAGAGCAGTGAATTTAGTGTTCGAGTTTACAGTGAATTTCAGAGGGCTACTTAGTATGCTACTTAAGCCTAGATTACACTATCTCACAAGTCTTACGTATTCCATAATACTTTGTGAGATAGAAATCTAATGAGTTTTGATGCGACTGTCAAAAAATCTAATGTAACATGACAGTTTGCGTTCACACCATCACACAAAGTATTAACACTCACGCATGAAAAAAAAAAATGCAACCCTGATCCAATGAAAAGTATTATAGTTTAGACATTTTTCAAAAAACAATGAAGTCGTATGGGATGTCAAACTTTTTTCATAATACTTGTCATTTTCGTGACACATTGCATTCACACTATCACACTTTGTCATATTACTTGAGTTTTTGACATGTATTAATATAAAGTATAATAGTGTAATCTAGCCTTTAGTAAATTATGGACTTTATATCACAAAATTGCATGACATTTTATGGGGCCTATAACAGTATAATTTCCAGTCGTTAAAACGAATTTGTGCAAAATCGTATATATTATTCCGTGCTTTGGGAAACTATTTATCTTAGTTTTTGTAACAAAATTATCATCTTTTTAGGGTGTTGGTTCCACATTTTGATTCAAAGCTCTGATACAACTAAGCAGATTTTGCTGGATTTCAATCCCAAACTGCTTACACAGAAAAAATTATCATTAGTCTTTTATCAATCCAAAAAAATTTTTAAAAAGTATATCAATTTAATTAATGTGATAATTGAATCAATTATTTTTTTTTTTTTTTTGTTGAAAGAAAATTAAAAGTATAATTTTGATTTAATAAACATTTTAGTTGTTTTGAAATAAATTTTTAATTAAAATATCATTTAAATAACAAATAATCTTAATTGCATTTTGCGATTAAAATGAAATAATTTAAACTTGTGGAATTATTGTTGGGAATCGTCAAAACCTGAGCTATACTTAATCAATACAATTAGAAACATATTGTTTGAAACGGCAAAGTTTTTTAATCATTTTTTTAGTTAAAATTCAAAATATCATTTATTGAAAAAAAAATCACAATTTAAAATTTTTACAATTTTAAGCAATCTATAAGCAACCTATTTATTCTGCGACACCCTATTCAAAATTGCTTTTAAAATTGAACTTTTTAACAAAAAAAAAAAAAAAAAAAAAATACGAGTACTTGCGATAATTCGCTTTGATACCACCGAGAGTAATAGTATTTATTAAATGAAGGTCGGTGGATAATACCCTTGTGCAACACATAAAATATTAACTCTTTTCGAAGTACTTAACGAAACTAGCAAAGCTCCCATTGGAATTTTGTTTTCCGGTCTACGGAGTAATTGTAGATGTACAAAAACAAAATTTGAGTTTTTTTACACCTTTTTGCAACATTTTTGGCCCGTAGGTAAACAAAAGTTAACATTTCCTTAGTATTATTTATCTGAAAAATATAAAAAAAGTAAAACTAGCTGACGTTCTTTTTTTAATATTTGTAGTTCTGCATTCCGCGTTAAATATTTTTGTCATTTATATTAAATTTATATAAAAAATATATGTACATACATATGAGGGGCTTAAAGCACAAGGGGTTCAAGTGACTTATTTTAAATAATGAGACAAAAGCGGTTGTGTCGCTTGTGCTCCAAGCGAAGCAGGTATTTTAATGTCAAGTGCTTGAATTGTTCACTATATCTAGCGTCCGGATGAGAATTCTACATTCACCTCTTGTGCTCTGAACAAGTTCTCCGATTTATACCTATAATTTCATATGTAAACTAAATTTTAGAAAAAGGCACTTAAACCCCTTGTGCTCTAAGCCCCTCATTTGTATATGTACATATACATTAAAGTATATTAAATTAAAAACAAAGAAACCTTGTTGTTGAAATAGTACAGGGTGATTTTTTAAGAGCTATAGGAAAGTTAAAAAAAACACATAAAATTCAGAAAACTGCATGAAATTTTTATTTGAATCGATAGTACGGTCCATATAACTTAATGTTTGAAGATTATTTCATGCAAATGTTGACCGTAACTGCGCCTCAAATGGTCCATCCGCTTAGTCCAATTTTCGCATACTCTTTCCAACATTTCGGCCGGTATCTCATGAATAAATGCTTCAATGTTGTCTTCCAATGCGTCAATTGAAGCGGGCATGTTTGTAAAGACATGGGCTTTAACATAGCCCCACAAAAAATAGTCTAAACGCGTTAAGTCGCACGATCTAGGCGGCCAATTGACCGGTCCCGAACGTGAAATAAAATGTTCACCGAAGCGTGCTGTGTGGCATGTGGCACCGTCTTATTGAAACCACATGTCATAAAAGTCAAGCTCTTGCATTTTGGGCAAAAAAAAGTTCGATATCATCTCATGTTGTTGAGTAACAGAGGCCCAATTGCTGCGAACGGCGACGAATCGATAATTGATCGTCGTCATTAACACTGGCCGATACAGCTGCGATATTTTCTTCACTTCGCACTCTACGTAAGCGTGTTGGTGGTTTAATGTCCAACAATGTAAATTTGGTGCGAAATTTAGTCACAATAGCCCGAATAGCCGCTTCAGTGGGTCGATTTAACTGACCATAAAATGGAAGAGGCGCGCGATGAACTTTCTTAACAGAGCACGCATTTTGATAATAAAATTCAATAATTTGCAAGCGTTGTTCGTTTGTAAGACGATTCATGGTTAAATTATAGACCAAACGGAAGATGTTTGACAGTGAAACAAAACACGAAACGTGCGTCAGCTGTTTAAACCAGTGTTGCCAAAAATATAATAGCTAAAAAATCACCCGATAGTTCTAGAAAATTAATGGCAGAAAAGCGTTTTGAAATACGATAAAATTTCTTAAAAAAATACGTTTATTTATTTCTTTAACTCGGCAATAAAAAAAATTAAAAACACTTTTATTTACTTATCTATTTCAACAAAAAACATACATTACTGTTTATAAAACCCCATTATTTTTTTACGAAGGCCTACCATTACAAATTTCACAAACTATTTCACATGAAGCTGTTCTAAAAATAGTCATGCGCCCACAATTATATCAATACAAACATTTGTAAGAAAAAAATTATATAACTAGCTATTCTCGGGATCTTTTGTAAAATTTCGACCGATTAAAATAAAGTTTGGAAATAAAATATTTAAAAGTTTAAATTTAATCTAAATACCAACATAAAAAGGTTTACATGGACAGAAGTGTGGCCGTTATTTTTTTTTACATTTTCACTTGGCAACCCCTTAGATTGATTCCAAATTAGAAAAAAATATATATGTAAAAATTTTAGATCGTGCCTTGAGCCCACAAAGTTTGCTAAAATGCTTTTTGTCTCACTATGGGTCGCTTTAATTGTTGATACCTTCCGTAATATTCATTTTAGAGAAAACCCTAATTCGCAAATATTCTAGGGCTATTATCTTATGAACAATGTTGCTCTGTATTAGTTTTCTTTAACATGAATATTTAATCCAGGAAAAGCCAAATTAAAAAATTACTCCGAAATTTTCACATATCTTCGCATTCTTTGCCTGGTGATTCCCTACGTGACAAATGTTCAACAAAGTCGTGACAAAATGAATCTGAGTGCTAATCTTTATGTAAAACTTTCCCCTGAATCCGAATATGAAGTCAGAATTGTCAAAAGTAGAACAGAGATATTCCAAAATAACCGTTATTTGTGTTTTTAAAGAAGATGATGTGACTGAAATGCAAATATCTTCAACAATTTTAAACGGACTATGTATTTCTTTCTTTTTATTGAGAGGTTATAAAATTTCATAAATAGTCATGGGTCGTTTGAGAAGATGAGTCATAAAAGGCGGAGTTATAATGGACAATACTTCAAACTTCATTATTAATTGTATGATTTTGTTCAATTTTGCTCTTTTCAAATTATTGTTTTTTAAACCAAAAAATAATTTTTTTTTAAGTTTTATAACTTACGACATTAGCCTATTTCAATACGAACATTTTGTGCTCAATAGGATCAAGATCGGTGCAAAAATTACATAGTTACAGAGGATTAATTGAATTAACCCACTTTTCGATTTGTATCAAACCAAAGAAAAACACAACAAATAAATGAGGCTATCAGCCGTTACAACCAAGTACTATAGTGCAAGAGTAGTGTTAACTCCACATTATCTCATAATAAGTAGTCTGGGGTTACACCAATTCTGCGCTGATAGCCTCAAATATACAAAGCTACACTTTTAGTAAAAATAAATATTAAAAATAGCTTAAAGCTATTGAATTTCTATGTTGGTACATTTACTAACTCTTCTGTAGTTTTGTCATTTTTGTACCAATCTTTGTCTTGTTGGGCGCAAATTGTTCATATTAAAATAATCTAATGTGGCATGCAATAAGACATTAGG
Organism: Pollenia angustigena; assembly: GCA_930367215.1. Taxonomy (NCBI): domain Eukaryota; kingdom Metazoa; phylum Arthropoda; class Insecta; order Diptera; family Polleniidae; genus Pollenia; species Pollenia angustigena. The sequence continues at coordinate 214,942,808 of OV884058.1, read as the reverse complement.
ATTTTTAAATCATTAGTTAAAAAATAATAACTTGAAAAGAGCAAAATTGAACAAAATAATTGTTGAAGATATTTGCATTTCAGTCACATCATCTTTCTTAAAAACACAAATAACGGTTATTTTGTAATATCTCTGTTCTACTTTTGACAATTCTGACTTCATATTCGGATCCAGGGGAAAGTTATACATAAGGATGAGCTGTCAGATTCATTTGGTCACGACTTTGTTGAACATTTGTCACGTAGGGAATCACCAGGCAAAGAATGCGAAGATATGTGAAAATTTCGGAGTAAATTTTTAATTTGGTTTTTCCTGGATTAAATATTCATGTTAAAGAAAACTAATACAGAGCAACATTGTTCATAAGATATAGCCCTAGAATATTTGTGAATTAGGGTTTTCTCTTAAATAAATATTACGGAAGTTATCAACAATAAAGCGACCCATAGTTAGAAAAATAGCATTTTAGCAATTTTTGTGGGCTCAAGGCACGCCCAATAACTATGCAAACGATCTAAAATTTTTTAAATATATATTTTTTTTCTAATATAAGTAATTTTTTGTAATTTAATATTCAAATTGTTTTTATTTAAATTATATTTTTTGGCAAATTATTAAATCTTTTGGTTTGAATTGGTAGTTTAAACGTCATTTATGCGTTTATATATACATATTTCCCTCGATCCTATAAGGAGCATAGGGCCTCAGAGATGGTTTAAATGTTTACTGAACTATAAATTTGCTGGCTTCAACATATTTTAAACCAAAAAGAGAGTTAACCTTGCACGACGATAAGTATTATATACTCCTATCTTAATATTTTATCTCTTAACAACTAAATTTCTATAATTATTAGCTACATTATCTAAATTGTTGTTTGTGTATTGATTATTTGCTTTTTTTTGATTTTCTTTTTTTTTTCTTTTTTCTTTAAAAACCTTTTGAGACATATTTATTTTTAAACTTTTGTTTTAAAGTATAAAAAACAAATAAAAATAAAACATTACAGCAAAATTTTAAATGAAAGTAAAAGAAAATTAGAAAAAACCACGAAGAATAAAATCCATGTCTTTTTGCTACCCATTTTTCTTCTCTACCGAATTCGTCAACAAATAAAAAACAATGTCTCAAAGTCATGTCTTAAAAACCATCGTATAAATACCGCCTTAATATTTATGCCAAATATTTTTCAGAATTTGAATAATTCTTAATTAAATATTGTTTAGCTAATTTTTATTTACTTCCTAATGATGCTTATTAACTTCCTAATGATGCTAATAATCACTTCAAAATCGAGATGATTACCCATACATTGAAGTGATTTGCTAATCACTTCAAATTGACATGATTACAACTAAATTACTTCATTAATCACAAAGAATCCTCTGAACATACCTCAAACTGAGTATAATGTAGATACGGCCAACATTAGCGTGTACAACCGGCCGCGATTTCTGCTTAAAGGTGTTATGATACTTGCTATTTTTTGTATTTTTTCTATATTGGAGAACAGTGCAAATATATTTGCATAGGAAAACTGACTAAGTGTAAAGAGTATTATTATATCATAATAAATCTTGAAATGTCAAACAAATATACATGCGTTATCGATAAGTAATCTAAGACTGTCAAAAAAAATATAAAAATTTTTAATTTAAAATTGACATTTCCAGATAAAATGTTAGCACTGTTGCCATTTTTTTAGTTTTTGATAAAAAGTAGCGGTTTTTAACTTTTGTTTTGCGATTTTTAGCTATTTTGACGGGTTTTTGTGGGAAAAAAACGTGGGCAATATTGTTTGCTTTGTTTACATTTTATTTTGGAATCACAAACAATTTTTTTTTAAATACAATAAAATTTAATGCAAATCATGAAAAATATTACGAATTACATCGTGGTATATTCTTTAATTGAAAATGTATGATTTGAAATCCCATATGAAGGGCACCTGCTTCATTTCATTTATCAAAAACAAAAAAATTTCATCTGCCCAAGCTTTTGTCATTTTTTGTTTTTTGTTTTAGTCGAAGAAAAAAATTTACATGAGAAATGTTAATCAGAAAAAAGGGTTTGTTTACATATTGGGCCATGTCACAGAGTACAATTCCCTTCGGAATTGAAGAAAACATATTTGTTTGTTGATGGAAAGTGTATTTTGATAGCTTTATGGCCTTTCAGATACAGACAACTCCCATACCGTTCATGAAAACAAAAATGGTTTTATTCCGAAACATTTTCTCGTCATTTTCTGAAGCACCAAAATACGGAATGAATTCCGTTTCCGAACGGAATTGTACTCTGTGACATGGCTGTTTGTATTTCTTTTTTTTTCTCGCATTTGTTGTTTCATTCAGTCAATCCTAAAAAATCCAATACAAAAAATAGCAAGTACCATAACACCTTAATGTTTGTATTTTTTTCTGCTTAATGTTTTTATTTTTTAAATAATTCATAAATTTTCACAATTTCACCATTAAAATGTTTTAAATAATCTTCTGATAACTTTATAGAAGTATTTTTATCCATTTTTAATAGTTTGAAGAAATATAAATTTTTTTATTGTGTTTTTTTCTTAATCATCTGTCATGTTAATCATCTCAAATGAAATGTTAACATTTTGCTTAAACGCGTTTAAAAACCCAAGTGTGAACACAGTTGTAGACATAGAATTTTATCGACATTCATCAAATACGGTCGTGAACGTTAAAGTTCATCTTTTGAATTAATAGCGACTTTTGATGGCGGCACAAACAAAAATTTGTGTCGCAAAAGCACGCCATTTATAAAATGAAAACGATTTTGAAGACTGCAAAAACCAGCGAAAGAACAGAGACTAAATCAGAAGCAATATGCATGTACATTGTACAATAATTTTAACAGACATGCAGAATTATATGTGAGTAAAGAAAGGCCATACGTGTATACGATAATGTACAGACATATAGCAAGACACACCTCGAATAAAACATCAACTAAACTGCGGACATCTGGAAACAACAATGCTTAACATAAGCTACCTACTTTATAATCGTTTCTTAACAAAACCATTCGCGCTGGAAATTTTAAACTTTGTGAGCATTATTAATTACTGTTTCAAACAGCATTACAAACATAAAATACAAAAATGATCAGAATCAGCGTTGCCACGATCAAAAAAATTTGTAACCAAAATTTATAAATAAAGTAACCAAAAGCAATAAAAAGTAACCAAAATTATTTTGTATCATACGTACTATTTTATTTCGCACTTCAGTTTAACAATATGTCTTAAGAAGAAATTGTGTTTGTTTGTATCTTGTAGGCTCACGCAGACCAATGTTTGTAAAGTTTTGACACTAAATTACCGATGGTCTGCAAAGAACAATGGGCTATATCATTTTTCGATATTTGTATTGGAAGTGACACCTCCTATACACATTTAACACTTACACGTTTTTATATAATGAGCTCTTTTTATATAATGATCTCTTACAAGTAAAACTCTTAGGCCCGTTTTCACGACTTACCTTTAAAGATCGAAATAGTTAATGGTACCTTTAGCACTTGTAAGGAATAAAGTTACCTTGAACTATTTGTCGTTTTCACAACTTTTGTATAAAATAAACTTAACATTTTTAAAAATGTGGCAATACTAAAGTAAATCCCGATTATTTTTGCCAAAATAAAAGTACGAACTTGCAACCAGAGCTGCCGTTTTTGGTTATTTCTAACCAAAATTGGTAATTTTTTTTCTCAATGTGGAGATGTGAATATTTTTTTTATTTTGGTTACTTTTTTTCTAAAATACACTTGCAATTTACGTTTTTCAAATTTGTAACGTTTTTATTTACATGGAGGGAAGGTAATTATTAACGACTTCGAATAATGTGAAGTTTTGTTTGGAAATTTGACGGGTTTTTCTTTTTTAAAATAAAAATATTTATTAATGAAAATGACTCAAATAACTAAAAACGTTTTACTTAAGTTTCTCGTAATTTTTTTTAACATGTACAAGAGTTACATTTTTTGGTTTTTTTTTTCTTAATTTGTAATTAATATTTTCCTAATAAGTGCAAATCACCATTGTTTTACAATGCAACTTAAAATAAATTTTAATATTTTTCTCAATTAACAAAAGGCATTTCCAATTTGGTTATATTTGTTCACATTTGGTAGCTTTAAAAAAAATTTTGGTTGTAAAAATTTCATTAGCCGCGGCAGCACTGCTTGCAACTACGTACTTTCTTTTCCTTTTCATATTAAATTTTTGTGTGCACAAATATTTTTTAATAATGGCAAATATTAATGAAATACCGCGTACACGCGAATTTGACATTTAGTAAATTTTATTTGTCAAAATACGAGTTTGTTATTAATTTACAAAATATACGTATGCTTGGAGCTGCCATATATAAAAAATATGCGAATATAATATGGGAATCTCAAATCTAAACCTTACGACAAAAGTTAAAGGTAGAACGTTCCTCTCTTTACCATATCCTTCACTTTTAAATTAAAGGGAACTTGTGATAATTAAAAACAACGCCTTAAAGTCTTGTGCGTTGTGGTATCAAAGTGCAATATTGATCTAAATTATGCGGTAGATAGATCTTTTATATATTTATATGCTTTTTGCGCGGTGCAAATATAATCATATTAAGCGGGATGGGATCGGAAGGGCCTTTGACCTTATCGCTTATCTAGAAAAGTGTTTCAGCTAGACCTTTGAAACATAAAGAGTAGCAGATAATGGTCATCTACACTTCAAAGTACATGTATACTTTATATGGTTAAGTTGAAAGGCTGTTAAAGTTTAAGCTTCTAAAAAAATAATTTTTAAGTAGATAAAAAATGTATGAGTTTAAGGTGCACAAATACCACACATATATTGCTCCAAAACCAAAAATTGTTTATTTTTGTGTTGAAAAAAAGTAACCAAAAATGAAAAAAAGTACACAAGTACACATTGGAAAAGATTGTAACCAATTTCGGTTAAAAGAAACCAAAACGGCAACGCTGATCAGAATATCAATAGAGAAAAGGTACTCCCCCCTCATACTAACTTAACACAAAATTTCAAAGTGCGTAATTGAAGTTTATTAAAAATTTTGTGCATATAAGCGATAAATATATATATATATATATATATATATATATACATATATACATGTACATGTTTATAAGTAGATGGCATAAAATATAGGATAAAGAAAATTAAATTAGCAAAAAATACTTCATTAAATAATAAAGATGCTTATGTTACATCTATAACTGGCTTTTAAAATTACACTCTACAAGAGTCCATTCACAGTCAGAATCTAATGAAGAAGGCCCGGTACGTCCCGTAATTTTACGCCTTTCAGAATCAATGTCCCCTCCATCGCACATTTTATAGTCATTTTGAGAAAAATAAACATGACCATCATAGGAATGCTCAATTTTCCACATGCCATATAGATTTGTTTCCAAACCATAAACATCCTTCGTTTCTGGATCCATAGAGTAATAATCTTTGTAATCCGTACCCTGAAGACTTACTCTTACTTTATTTCCATCACAAGAATTAACTTCTCTAAATTCAGCCCTAATATGGGATGTGCTATCAAGTGTGCCATTCGCTTTCCACAGCCAAGCGCCGCGACCAGCTGACTTCCACTTATAGTGAATGGATGTATATAATAAAAGCGAAATTTTTACATTTACTAGACAAAAAGGCTGCTTAGAAAAAAATAAAATTTTTGCATTATTAGGCAGTATTTGTATTGCATTTTCCAGACTTGATTTTAAGCTCTAAGTCGTGTAAGCGTACGCATCATCCATTCTTATTTTATGCAACATGTTCGCGAAATTTAGTACAAATTCGTATTTATCTACATTTTGTCCTTTGCTAACACTGCCGTAAGCTTCCAACGGTGCACGCAGCATAATTTCAAATAATTCCGAATCCTCTGGGTCATAAATAGTCCATAACAAGGCAGGCAATACAAGTAAATTGTGCCTTAAAATAATTTTCGTTATGGCTTTGGCGATTATAAGTTCAACAATTTGTTTCGGATAACGGTTATATATCTCTTTTAGTTTAGCTTCAGATGAGAAAACATCATTCGAATCTATTTCACGGGCCAACATAAATGCATGTTCAGTTATACGATCTGGTTTTATTTTATTGCATAATTGGTCTAAGCCTTGTCCTCCTGCTTTTAATACATTGGAGGCACTGGAAAATATATCTGCATAATTAGTTATTAGATCTGGTTTCCTTTCAGTGCATAATTCGTCAAAACCTTTTTCTCCTGCTTTAAGTATTTTGTAGATTTCGTCGTTTGATTCTGACAAGTCGTCACTTAGGCCAAAAACAGGCAACGATTGTAGAAAGCAAATGAGTACAATCGTCAAAACTATTTTGATTGTTTTCATTTTAAGAAGTTTAAATTAACTGAAGTCAATTCTTTTTGCATCGATATTTATACGTTTTCACTTGGATCTTATTTATATTTATTTAATAATAAGTGCTGATGTCTTTGTTAATGTAGTAGTTAAGAAGTAAACGATAATACAAACTTCGTTAATTGGCTTAAAAAGTAATACAATACAATAAATAATTAATAAATTGACTTTGTATTTATAAAAAAAAAAAAATATAAATTTATTTTTGTGTGTATACAATTGTATAATGTACTTAGCTAATATTGATTACTAAGCGTTATTTTTTTATTTTAACTTTAAATATTTAGTACGATAACTTTAAGTTAAGCCCGATTATAATTAACGGATGATATGATTAGATAAACTTCAAAAATTATCACGATTACATTATATTATCGTAAAATAATCAGGAGCAATCCTAAATCTGTGGATAGGATCTTAAAGGGCCAATATCAAAAAATTGTTGTTGTAAGTTGATTGTTAAATTACGTTTCTTTTCTTACTCGTTTTTAATGTCTAATTTTAGCCAGAACAACTTCATTAGGGGGTTGCTCACTAAAGCTGAAGGTCCACACCATGCGTTTATGCATCTGTCCTTTTTATGCATTTGGCAAACAAGTCGAATCAGTGTAATTGTATATGACAAGTTACACAACAAAATGCAGAGAATGCATAGACGCATCAACGCATGAAAGTAGGTTTACTTTCTACTTTTGTATCCGTCGCATGTGTGGTGAAAAAAAGTCAGTTGTTATTGATGGCCATGGATGGCAATTCATATTTTATTTTCAATGTTATCGATAATTATGTTTGTGTGGTGGATTACTTTTTACTATGTTTTTGCATTAAAAAAGGGTTTTAATAAGAGAAAAAGCTTTCGTAATAAAGATTGTATAAGCTTTAATGAATAAAATACATTAAAATAAATGTTTAGCACAATTTAACAAGCACAAAATTTGCCTTTCTAGTTATCGATTACTTTTATCTTCTGAGTGTCATCTTTGTTATGTTTATTATTTTTTGTAACAAATGCCATGAATTGGAAACTTATTGATACCGTGAAAAATCAGGAATATTTTTATAATAAAAGCTTACTTCCCTATGAATTCTATTAAAAAAATTCTATTAAAATATGAATTAACACTCTCAAATTCTTGCAAAAATGTTTTTAATTGTTAAACATATTTGCACAACAGTTGATAAAAAAAACAAATTTGGCGCATAAAACGCATTGCATGTAACTTGAATTTAGAAACGCAAAAAAATGCACAAAAAGTATCATACTCATCTACGCATGAACGCATGGTGTGGACCTTCAGCTTAAGACTACTCACTTGAGACTACATATGTGTCAGTTTCAGTTAAAAGGGACCTATGCACAGTGTTGTTTTTTTTTTTTGTTTATTTTGGCATAAACTCTAATTTTAAAGCTATTGAATTGAAATTTGGTTTGTATACATTTTTTATGCTCTCAAGATGACCTTCTAGTTTCAAATGATTTGGGGCACTATTTCATATAGCTGCCATATAACCGATCTGACCGACATGCAACTAGGTGTTTGACGTTTTCATTAAAAATATTATTTTTAAATTTTCTATTATTTTTGATGAAAAAAAATAATAATTATGCAAAATCAAATTTCAGTATTCATTTCCTATTATTTTTAGGTGATTAGTCATTCATTCTGAAATAAAAGATACATTTTACAAAATATTAAATAAGTTTTGTTATGTTACTTACAATAGAAGATACTCAATTTTCGTCTAGTTCAAAATATTCATCTTCTGAAGCAATGACCTGAAGTCCATCCTGTTCCTCATACTCTTCGTCGGGCGAAGTTTGTGTGGAATCTGGATCATTATTTTCGCATTGAATTTCTAAATGCAGTGCTTGCAATAGAGATATAACCTCTGCTGGTATGGTTTTTTTTATTGTATTTGGTCGTTCTTTTAACTAGGTACTGGACAGCAACGGATCAGAAGTATCGATGGGTGTATTAAAAACGTCCGTAATATTTTCTAATCCACTGCACTTTCTGCGTGGCCTCATCTATCGCTCATGCATAATTTATTTCGGGATTCAGGTGCATGCTCCCCAAGGCACCCTACAGGAACTAGACAAGTATATATTATTTGGTGCCCATGTACTAAGACTTTGTGAACAGTGGGCGACATGGGGTACCAAGAATACTTTTTCTGATATGCCACAACAACTTTAGTACAGAAGGCTTTAAACTTTTCCCGATTTTTATCATACTCGCAGTTAATTGTATGAAAACTTTGTAGAATATCATAATCAAAATCAAGAATTGATTACAGTTAAGCTGCATTGCAAAATGCTCTTCTTGCTGTGTTGCCATCATTGGAGTTTCCACCGCCATTTTAAAGAGGCTTGTCCACATTAAGGCCGATTTCTTCCATAATTTTTAATTGTAACAGTCTTTTTAGTGCTTTTAGTTTAAGCTTGTCGCAGTCCTTGACATGCCACTTAATTCTTAAGCTTAATTCTATATGAGATTTTTAAAACAAACTCGAAAAATTGGATCCAAGCGTGTAAAGAACTAATTCCATATTGAAGCGCGTGTGCCTAAGCAGTAAAAACCTTCGAGTTTATATCTTTAATGTCAAGCAATTGTTTTGGCTTGGCTCCACAGATAGGGCAAGACTGACAAGAGTTGGTTCCTGACAATATGTTTAAAACTATCCCATCTATTAGTGTCATGTGTCCAGTATATTTGACAGTTTCAGTTAAAAGGAACTATGGACAAAAAATTAATTTTTGAAAAACTATTTTGAAGTTAACAAGTTAACTTTTTTCTTATCAAAGGTGTGTTTTAAAACTTGCTTATGAAACTGCGGTTTGCTGCATTAGAAAGAGCGTATTGTCTATTTTAAGAATCACCAAAAAAGTAAAAATCGATTTTTTCATCCATAGCACTATGGTTTTTTCCCGTTGTTTTTTGGCACAGTCGATTTTCAGTCAGATACATTTGGTCACGGCTTTGTTGAAAATTTGTCACGTAGTGTAATCACCAGGCAAAAAATTCGAAGATATGTGAAAATTTCGGTGTTATTTTTTAATTTGGTTTTTTCTGGATTAAATATTCATGTTAAAGAAAACTAATACAGAGCAACATTGTTCATAAGATATAGCCCTAGAATATTTGTGAATAAGGTTTTTCTCTAAAATAAATATTACGGAAGTTATCCACAATTAAAGCGGCCCATAGTGAGAAAAATAGCATTTTAGCAATTTTTGTGGGCTCAAGGCACGCCCAATAACTAACTTTTTTCTAATATAAGTAATTTATTCTTTTAATCTAATTCAAATTTTTTTATTTTTTGTTTAAAAATTTAATATTCAAATTTTTTTTTATTTAAATTATATTTTTTGGCAAATTATTAAATCTTTTGGTTTGAATTGGTAGTTTAAACGTCCAATTTTATGCGTTTATATATACATAAATATTTCCGTCGATCCTATAAGGAGCATAGGGCATCAGAGATGGTTTAAATGTTTACTGAACTATAAATTTGCTGGCTTCAACATATTTTAAACCAAAAAGAGATTTTACCTTGCAGGACGATAAGTATTATATACTCCTATATTAATATTTTATCTCTTAACAACTAAATTTCTAAAATTATTAGCTAAATGATCTAAATTGTTGTTTGTGTATTGGTTATTTGCTTTTTTTAATTTCCTTTTTTTTTTTAAAAACCTTTTGAGACATATTTGTTTTCAACTTTTGTTTTAGAGTATACAAAACAAATGAAAATAAAACATTACAGCAAAATTTAAAATGAAAGTAAAAGAAAATTAGAAAAAAACACGAAGAATAAAATCCATGTCTTTTTGCTACCCATTTTTCTTCTCTACCGAATTCGTCAACAAATAAAAAACAATGTCTCAAAGTCATGCCTTAAAAACCATCGTATAAATACCGCCTTAATATTTATGCCAAATATTTTTCAGAATTTTAATAATTCTTAATTAAATATTGTTTAGCAAATTGTTATTTACTTCCTAATGATGCTAATTAACGGTAAGCAAAATATTGAAAATATTTAAAAAAATAAATAAATATTTAAATTTTATTTTTAATAAAAAAGACCTTGAGCTTAATTAAAAATATACGATCATTATATTAAACAAGTAAAAAAAAACCGTCGGTTAAGCCGGACCATGTGATACCCTACACCACAGTATAAAAGAACAACATTTGCAAGTGCACCCTATTTGGACCCCATGGGCAATCGTGGATCCGCCAGAACAATATTATATAATTGAGTTTAAGATTCATATAAAAGTTCTTTGTGCCGAATATTATTTAGATAAATTCATCTTTATGAATTTTTTTGCTTTTGAGTGATTTAAGGAAGGGGGTTTATATGGGACCTATTGTTAATTTTGGACCCACTAGCATAAGATTTTGTTCTGACATAGAAGCTATCATAAAAGTCATTGTCGCCAATTTGTATGTCAGTAGTAACATTTCGGTAGTAGTATTTGTATGGGAGCTATGGTCAAATGTGGACCGATTCCAATAAAATTTGGCAAGATGATTTTGATTGCAATAAAATAAGTTTAATCCAAATGTTTTCTCAATACCAACATAATAAGATGGCTTATGGGCTCAAAGACCCTATTCCTTAAAGAAGATTGTGTGTGGGATATGTGTTATTATGGACCGATTCGCCCAGTTTTCAATAGGCTTGATCCCTTTGTACCAAATTTCATCAAACTATCTCGAAAATTGCGACCTGTAATTTGCGCACAAGGTTAACATGGACATCCATCCGTTAGATCGACTCAGAAAGTGATACTGAGTCGATCGGTTTAGTCAAAGTGTTCTAGCACCAATATTTTAAAATGTTGCAAACGAGTATGCATTCTACCTTCTCCACTATTGTGGCGTTGGTATAAAAAGGTCAGATACAACTAAATATAAGCTTGGACAAACATCGTTAATTCAACTCAGAAAGTGATTCTGAGTCAATCGGTATACGTAAAGGTGGGCTAAGGACCAATATTTTAAGGTGTTACAAACATCAGCAAGAACGCATAGTACCCTCTCCGCTATTGTTGTGTTGGTATAAATATTTTATTGTTATGGTAAAAAATATTTACCTAATTGATAAAACCGAATTAACGGTTGCTAAATGTAAACTTTTTCTTAAATTACTTTTAACGGTGTTTACTTGGCTAAATACCCTCTCTACTTCAGCATTAGACCATGGAAGTGAGAGCAACTTTACAGTCAATTCTGAACTTGCCGCCTGCATCTCTTTAATGTAATACTTGCATCCAGAAAGAAACACCGATGTTTGTGTTGATCCATTTTACAAAATTTAATATTGGAATACTGTTCCTTTGTTTTGAAAGATGTTTGTTTATCATCATAGTTTATAGCGATTTTCAACCTTTGTAAAAGTTGGGATTCAAATTAAAGGCGTTTAAATTGTTTAAAATATTTATTTTACTTTTATAAATTTGTATAAAAAGATAAAAATTATTATTATAATAAAATTAAAATTATTAAGATTAATTTTTTATACCCTTCACCGAAGGTAAAATTTTTTTTCCAAAAATCCCTTGTTGTTGTATTTGTATTCCTTTTTCTGCTTACCTGAAGAACGTCAAGAGCCAAAGGTTTCCAAATTAGGTACATACAAACATTTAGCTTAGCAATACACAGCATCCCGTACAAAAATAGCAAAAATTGTATAAAAACCTGAATTTTTTCTGAAAATATTTTCTGAAAGACTTGGCTCAGATACGAAAAAGTTATGACCAAAATAAAATTTTTTTATTTTTTAAATATGCATTATCGGGAACCATAGATCTTTCCGAGTTCAAGTTTTATAGCCCAAGTTAATGGAAAATTTCTTTTTAACCCATTATTGAAAAAAAAAACTATCGCCGAGTAGTTTTATGAAAATTGGCGTGTGTTTGACCACACGCTGGTACTGTAAAGTATTTTGCAATCTTTTGTTGGGTACAATTTTTTTAGTTATTTATGTTGTTTATGGTACGCATTTAGTTAACCCCCCGTTTCCACAGGCAAGTGCAAGTACGAAAAACTTAATACCTTGATGTACCGTTGCACTGTTATCATTGCCGTAATTATTTGCGAGATTAACTTTAGAATTGTTCGTCCAAGGAATTAATATAACGTTATTTCGTATTTTGAATGGATAGTCGGCTTTTTTGCCAGTTTTTGAAGGGGCGCCGGTAACATGATTGGGTGGAACAGTGCCGCTTGCGCGGCAAGTAATAAGAGGTACAAAAATTGCTAAAGTTGAAGGTGCGTTGCATTTGATGCTCATAATGCGATAATAGTTCTATTATGGCGGATGCATCGAGTCCCAAACTCTCATTAAAAAAAAACTGGATGCACGAGTATGGGACAAACTGAAAAATGTACCCATTGTTCTAGCAAAGCGCCCACAGTTTATATCCAAAACGGATTGTTTTCAATGTATCCGAAACACCGACAGTATTATAGTATTTCAATCGCTGACACTCTTTCACCTTGATGTTCATATTCATCATCGCTCCAGTAAGGTACTCTTGGCGTGACATTTTAGCCAATCTGACTCTTAGTTACAATATAAATTAAATAATTTCAAATTAGAAGAATAAGTATTATGGACAATTTAAAAAAAAAAAAACAACATAATATGCTGTAACACAAAGAAAATATCTGTCAAATCATTATCACTACCAACGCGTGGTGAAACACACGCTGGTATTTGCTAAAACCTAGCGGCACATATATTTACCAGTGTGATGGGCATATGGCCTTAGGTTGCTTTTTGGAGATTTGGTGACACACGACAGTATATATATATATATATATATATATATATATATATGTTCCTTTAACTCCCACTGGAGCATAGGGCGCCAATCCAATCATAGTCCGTATACGATAGCCAAATGTCGTCATCAAGTAATTCGGTTTATTTTGATTCATTTTTAGCGATTCGTTAGTAATTTAAGTTCAGAAACGTAGGTTGCTAGCCTTCGTTCCCTAGTTTGGTGATAGGGCTGCTATCTAAGCACCCAAACGTGCTGTGTTTGGAGCCAGTGTTTCAGAGGATCCAGTATTCGCGATCTCCTACTTCCTGAGAAGCACTTTGGCCATTCAGGGTTCGCTGACACTCCAGGTTGGCAAGAGACTTTCCTCTGGGCGGTTGTTAAGGTTATACCGCCTAAGATCGGTCGACAGGGCCTCGTTTGTCAAAAACAGGGGTCACCAAGTCCTTTCTGGACAGAGGGTGAGGTTGTCATTTGAAAAGGATTGGCTGTGTGAACAATATGACAACTCATTTGTATTTGCGTCACTTTTCCATTAACCCCGAAAACATATATAATAATTTAGATTTTCTTATATATATACATATAATATAATTCATTTAAAAAGAGTATATTTTTGAGGAGGTGAACTGCCATTAATTACTGAAGCCATTGACTTGGGCTTATAACCGCTACCTTTGGAACGCGACACTTTTAGATTTAGTTCGTTACAGAGCTGGATAGATTTGAACTTTGCGGCGAATTTTGCACCAATGTTGAAATACATAATGTATATGGGCATTTCCCCAGAATAGTCTACCAGGATGAAAAAACAAAATGTTAATTATCATCGTCTTTTATTGTTTATTATTAGAAAAAAAGTCTATGTTCTTATAAAAGAATAGTTTCCTAGCATATCTGAGCTGTTTTACCTGAGAAAATTGGGCTGGAAACTGGAAAATTTTATAATTTCCTGTATTTTCTACTTCTATAGACATTTTTATATGCAAAAAATATGTTATGTTTAAATTCTTTCTTCATAATCTCTCCATTACAATTAATTGTAAAAGGAGTATTAAGTTTTTTTGTTAAAGAAATTTGATGACATTTATGGTAAAATGCATGGTGATAATAATAAAAAAACATATGGAAAAATCGTACGTTCGCGACCGGTACATAAGCCAATTTAATAAAAACCAAGAGATATATTTTATTTTGTAAATACTGGATGGAGACCTACATTAGTACACTTTTAAAATAAATTAATCACTTTTGCAAATTCCGTTTCATTACGCAGATTTTTACATTTCACTACTCTCAGCCGAAGTTGACTTCTATATTGCGTACGTTCGTGACCACACGTTTATAACTTTTATTATGAAAATTTAAACTCGATGAAATCCATCTTTTGTACTTAACATAGAGCTACCCAAATGCTATCGAATCGCAAAAAAAATGCTAGGAAAAGTTTTGTATTCTATATTATTTGTACATCAAAAGCGTACGAACGTACATTCGTGACCCCAGGAAATGCCCATATGTATTTTGTTTAATGACTTGGTTCGGTTCAGCTCTGAACCCTTCATATGAAATTTTTTGCTTGGAAAAATATACATGTGACAAAATATGGGGGAGTTTGGTTGAGGGCAAATGGCTCCTCATCGTGCTCAAAGTTCAAGCTAAAAGTGAAAAAATGCATAAAATGTCCAATTACTGTCGCGGAGTCGCACCTAGAGTAGTAAAATGTAAGACTGACCCCCATTAATTTTTTCTTCCCAACATTTTTGTAAAACATACTTGTACCCTATTTTCGCTTCTTAAGGGGCTTGCCCTACAAAATTGAGTTTTTTATAAATTTTACCCCTATCGTCCTAACAAGTTTCGGGGCGCCTCTGGTGTATGACAAACCCCCATTGATTTTTCCTCCCCAACAGTTTTGTACAACATTCTAACCTTCAATCTCTGCTCCTTAGGGTACTTCCCCTTCAAATAAAGATTTACACATTTGCCCCCTAGTTCTGACTACTTTCAGGACGCCTCTGAAGGGGTTAAACGTATGATCAACCATTGATTTTTCTCACACAACATTTTTGTGGAAGACGCCAACCTTTCATATCTGCTCCTAAGGGTACTTTCCTTCAATTAAGGTCTTATAAATTTGTCCTCTCGACCTAACTACTTTAATTGCACCTATAGAGGAGTCAGTAGAAATATATTTTCTTTCTCGTTGCGGCACAAAATATTGTTGTATCACTCTATTAGTTTTACACCTCTTTCGGCAGAATCGTTTACAACATGCAATTTAAGCAGTGTTTCTAGTTATTGTTGGTAGTCTTCATGCTTTTCCCAAGTTTATGGATCAAGAACATCTTTTGACAATCCGAGGCGATTAAAAATTTTTCCTGTGTCAGGTGTAACATAATGACTCAAATTTTTCTCCATGAACTCTTCGTTTACTTCTTTTGGTGACAATGAAATTCTTTTAACAATTGCGAAGTCGCAAAAATATACTGGAGAAATATTTACTCTACCCTCTTCTGCCCCGCTATCTTGATCATAAGATTCCTCCATGTGACTACCCGACAGTTCTTCCGCGTATTTCTCTTTATCTCTCTCTCAAATGTACGAATTGCATCTGCCATTTTTCGCTTGGTATCAAAGGGTACATTCTTATCAAATAATGCAAAAGCAACAGCTTCGCCACTAAGATACCAGAGATGTCCACAGAATATCTTCACCAACTGACGCGAAACTGTCTCATCAATTGAAGCATAACGGATAATCGTTTTTAAATTGTGCAAGTCATTATTTGGGGCTTCTACTGCTTTGGTAGTAGAAGCCCGGATCAGATACAAAAAAGTTATGGCACCATAGATCTTCCCGAGTCCAAGATTTATAACCCAAGTAAATGGTTAATATCTTCTTTGACACGACGGTATATAAATCCGTCAAATCAGTTAAATATGTTATAAGCTATAACTAGGGATGAGATTTTCATTCACTAAAACATCGAAAATATGCGCATAACATATGCACTTAAAACTCCAAAATATGCATTAAAAAAAATTTGCACTAAAAATTTGACCATTTTCAATAAGAAAGCATTTGTTTTTTTTATTTCATTTAAAACAAAACAAAATAAAAGATTCTACTGTTATTCAGGTATTATATTTAAAAAAATTTAATTTAAATAACTACCAAGGCGAATTCATCCCAGGTAATCTCGGTACTGCAACAAGTACAACTCGTACAAAAACCACAAGCAATTTGTTTTTGTAAAATCATTGTACAATGTCAAAAACAGAAATAAAACAAAACAGAAACAAGGATAATAAAAGAGAATGAACAAAATATTGACATCCAACAGTGATTTTCGCTAATATCAGCAGGGCTTTTAAGACCACCTGTAATAAATTTTTTTTTTTGTATGTATACAATTTGGAAATTTTTTGAAGAACTTGTTTTTTATAATATGGAAATTTAAAAAAATATGTCACTCAAAAATGTTAAAATATGCAAAAATAAGCATTTAAAACCAAAATATGCAAAAATATGCATGTTCACCAAAATATGCAACAATATGCAAAAACAAATCGATGCCATATTAATGCAAATTTATTGATTCGGAAAGATAATTGGTCGACATCGATTTTACACTAGCAAAAAAAAAACATGCATCTGCATGGAAATCGCATCCCTAGTTATAACCAAAATACTGAAGTCCCAAAAATTACTATTTTTTTATAATTAATTTTGTCTTTTAATATATTTAATAGCACGTAAACATGTGCAAATAATTAAATGCAATTAATTAAGCGATTTATACTACATATGTATATCCATATACATACATATATTTAAATATACGTATATATTAACTTCTGTTCCTTCCCAACCATGTTGAAGGATATATAAGATTCGGCATAGCCGAATATCGCATGGTTATTAAACAGCTGTCAGGGTTTCAGCCAGTGAATAGGCGTTCAAAAGAACTGCCGGAAAGATTGAGCCTCTCAAATTAAAACACAAGGCAAGTAATTGCCAAATTTTTAGTTGTTAATTTTCAAGTCTGATTTTATTTAAATTTACAAGTGCTTATATACTATGTTTGAGATTTTGGCTTAGCCGTTCTAACTTATCCTAATTATCGACAGAGCTATGTTTTTCTCTGTCGGTATTATGAAAATGTCAATATTAATCATTTAAATATTATTGATTTACTCCCTGCAATTGTTCTTGCCCAATCAGAATGTTTTGAGTTTAGAATGCACTCAATTACATTATTCACTCAATTTAGATTGATCAGTTTTGTTTTTATATTTGCTGTCAGTCAGTTTGCCGTTATTTAATCTAGTAAAACACCCTACTCTGTTTTAGTTGGCATATGTAATAATCAGAGTGGTCTAAGGGTATGCGGTGGCAACTTATGAGGTACACTACAATATATTCGTTGATGAATAGTCGTTCATATTGTCTTTAATGACTATATAGAGTACATTGGATTCTACTTTGTCGTCAACAACTGCGTAGAAGACAATGACGATGAAGTTACAGGAAGTTACAATGTCGTCTGTAAAGCTAAACGAATAAATAAAAAAATAACATGTCATCGTTTTTTAACGACATGTTTTCGTTTTTAAACGACTTCAAAACTAATCCTCCATGGAACAGTTTCAAGACTACTCCTTTGCGGAAAAAAACTTAATTGGCAATCATGTATTTGAAATTTGTTTTTGTTTTCAGTTTGTTTTACTTAACCTACTTACAACTACAATTAATGTTGGGTGAATTCCAATCAATTGTAGTGGGGAATGTAAGATGAGATAAACTCACTGTTTATTGTTGATGCTTTTGTTTAAACTTTGATATTGTTACAAGTAGAACTGTTGCTTATAAGTCTGTTACGTTTAACAGTTTTATTTGGTTTAATATCTTTAGTTTTTCTAAAATCTTTATGGATGAAGTTTCCTGATGATCTGGCCTAAGCAACCAGTGAAATGCGTAGGAATAGCTTATCCCATCAACAATAAATTTCAAGTGTTTTTATCAAGAATAAAAACTGGGAATTAAGCGCGAATAATAAAATCTTTTAAAATTAATAGTTTTAAATGAATTTTAAAATTGTCCAAATATTTTTTTAAGTTTTCTCAGGCCGGGTTTTTGTGATGTGGATTAAGTTTAAACTTAGTTTAACGTTGTATAAAACTCAGATTTTTCCGGTGAAGTGAATTTTGTTTTATTATTTTTGCCAATATTATAGTTTAAAACGCAACTCAGTTGAGTTTAAATTGAACAACTGCTAGTAATGAGTTGTAAATTTTTTATGGTTTTGTTAACCGCACTAACACAGAGTTGTAAACGATAATATAATAAAATCGGGATCCCGAAAATCCAGGGATTAGAAATCAGAAATCTCGGAATTCGCCTAAACCCGAAAATCCCGGGATTTCCGGGAAGCCCTAGTACTTACCCTTAAGGAAACCTGGGTGCAAGTGTCTCCAAGTCACAAGTTTAGTCGACTTTTTTCCATGCAAATAATAGGACCAGTCCAAACACGCGTGTAAAGAGTAACCCACAAGTGACTAGGACTAGTCCAAAAGTAACCCAGTCGTATGGAAAAACATGGTATATTTAACGTTGCGATGTCCTAGGGGAGGACCATATAACCCACCTTTGGACTACTAAGGAGTAGTTTTAAAACTACTCCATGGTATACTCAAGAGGTTTAGATTTGAAGTCGTTTAAAAACGAAAGCATGTCGTTAAAAAACGAAGACATGTCGTCTCACTACAAACACTTTTTAACAATGCCATGGTCCATGCCTGCATTACATCGGACCAGTCCATTGAGTAGTCCATTTTATTAAAATGGATCAGGTGGTCCAATATTATTTGCAGGGTTTAGGGACATTGTCAACTACATTTGCCACTATAATTGCCTTTAATACGAAACATTTTTTTATCAATAAAAACTGAGAAATATAATTCCTATAAAAGTTGAAGAAATAATAAAAAAAGATTGTTACGCATTCGTATTCATACCAAAAGTGTAGACTAGATTTAGTAAAATTTTCTAATGATTCTCTGGTTCCAATGTCTTCATATGTTCCCAAAAAAACTACCTAGTCAATAGTACCAACGTCAGTAGTAGATTTCCAATGGCACGCACATGTTAAATGCCTATAGTAAATAACATTGTCTGGGGTATATTATGACTCTAGTACTGGTGATTGTTACAATAGTGAATCAGTACAGGTTCACTAGTGACATTTCCTGCAGGGTAGCTTATATTGATTACCAGGGAAACCACAAATATGCAATTGCATGTTTTTCCTTGTACCACCAATGAAGCCAGAAATAATATATCTATCTATTTTAGAGCTTTTTATGAATTTTGGCATCGATTTGTTAGTGCATATATTGGCATATTTTAAAGTTTGGGGCATATTTTTTCATAATTTAGTAAAAAAGGGCCTTTTTGCAGCATATTTTAAGTTTTTAGCGCATATTTTGCCTTTTTAAGTCATATTTTGATACATATTCGATTTTTTTTATTGCCTCGCAGCAAAAACTATTTTTTTTTTCGAAATTCAGATGGCTTTTCTGTTTTAAATATCTATATATGGAGGGCTCAGAGCTGAAGCGAACCAAGTCAAAAATGAAAATTCGATAATATTTTGAGTTTGAGTAAGTGGTTTTCCATTAATTTCTGGAGCCATTGACTTGGGTTTATTACCGTTACCTTAGGAACGAAAAACTTTTTAATTTAGTCCGTTACAGAACTCGATAGAGTTAAACTTTGCGAAGAATTTCACACGAGTTTTGAAATACATATAAGCATTTTATTTGATGACTTGGTTCGGTTCAGCTTTGAACCCTCCATGTCATTAAACATAATGTTATTTTAAACTTTCAAGTTTTACATAAGAGCAGAAATTAAGAAAAAAGCAATTACGTTTTTGGCGATGTGTGCAATACATAGAAATCTAAACCAATCTGTGAGTACACCGATCGACTGAGAATCACTTTTTAAAGTGATTTAACGATGCCCATCCGTCCGTCTGGCTGGTTGTCTGTAAATGTTCACCTTGAGCGCAAGTTGCAATTTTGTGCATAATTTGATAAATACATTTTAATTGTTCCAAGTACAAAGTCTATGTAAATGGTGAGAATCGGTCTTTAATTTAATATATTCCCCATAAAAACATCTTTCTACTATTATTATTTAACGTATGCTATGATAAGATAAATTCAAAAATTATTATGATTACATTATATTATCGTAAAATTATCAGGAGCAATCCTAAATCTGTGGATTGGATCTTAAAGGGCCAATATCAAAAAATTGTTGTTGTTAGTTGATTGTTAAATTACGTTTCTTTTCTTAAGGCTCAGTTAGCGATTATAGTTATCAGTAAGATGTTACGTCTCAATCTGTAAGAAATAGATTGGTCTTCATTTTTGACCGTAAGGTTACGTTACTCTTAAGGTAGAAATACATAACACGCGTTAGTGCGCGCGCGTTCTGTCGTCTTCTGTCAAAAAAAGTTAAACTAGTGTATTTGCATAGAACAAGCTACATGAAAAATATTTTGACGCGTTTGCGCCGGAAAGTTGGTTAACTTTGAACTTTTTAACGCGTTGTGTATTTTTGACAAGTAAGCAGCTGACAATAAAAAATAATAATTTAACAAATTTGTGAATCTAGAAAGAAAAACTTATTGAAGAGTTTAAAAAACATACAATCAGGGGTGTCATGGAAATCGAAAACGTTAAACGAAAGAATTTGGCAGTTCTTTTTTATTAAAATTTAAATCTAATTTTTACAATTTTTTTTTAAAAATTCTGTTTAATAGAGCATTATTTGTATAATAATTGTCATAAAATTTTTTATTACAGAAATCTTATTGAAAAACGACTCTTAAAATTCTTTCGTTTTACGTTTTCGATTTCCATGACACCCCTGAATATTTATCTAAAAAGAATAATTTCAATAAAATCACAAAATCTTTATATACTTTCGAACCCGTTTTTAATGCACAAATAAGTAAACAAATAAAAAACAGCTGACAGGAATGGCTTTTGTAACGCGTTTATTTTGCTGAAACATCCAATGTCTAATTTTACACAGAAGAACTTCATTAGGGTGTTGCTCACTAAGAATATTTGTATAAAAAACTTCAATTGCAATATTTTTAAAAGTAAAAATTTTGACATTGGCCCTTTAAGTTCTAAGCAGGGTTGCCAAAACTTATTGAGGAAAAAATGCTAGATTTGTTAAAAAAAATGCTTGAATAAATGCTAAAACAAATGTATATGACAAATATAGACAGATCTTCATTAAAGTAAGGGCCAATAAATTTTTTATAATATGCTGCATATTTTTCTTCAGGTTCAACGACGATCTGTCAAATTGCCTTTAATTAACGTTTATCAAATACTCAACAGGCGCAATCGAACTGTGCACAGTACATAAACTCAATGTCGCCTCTGCTGAACTTTGTAACAAATTCTTTTGAGAGGGTAAGGATTGTTTTTAGTTAGCCCGTAACACTTTTGTGCTTTCTTTTTTCGGTGTGTTGTTCCAGGCCACTAATTTAAGACAATATCGCATTTGCTGTAATTGCAAAAGGTTTTTCTAAGTCATCGTTCTTTCATCCATTGTTTTAACTTTAGGTGCTTGTCCCAAACTTTTGTGAATAGGTTTTTACTAATATTTTTAAAAGGTTCTCCTTTTTTGATTTTTATTTCAGTGAATCATTAATGAGCATTTACATTGTTGCATTTGTTGGTCTAATTCAATGTTAGAATCTTCCGTTTTTCTTTTATATTTGTATTTAACATAATAAAAATGGAAAATATTAAAAATATCACAAGAACTAAAAAATGCCAGGAATTTTTAAATAATGCTACATGCTAAATTAGTTTTTTTCATTGCACACGACGTCAAAAAATGCTAGATTTAGCGCGAAAGATACTAAATTGGCATCACTGGTTCTAAGCCACATAAATAATATACATACATATTAAATAACAAGTAAGACCATCTCGGTGGCGTTTATGAGCGACATTGTCTTTATGACATTTTCATCGATGAATAATCGCACCAGAGTCAGAAACAAGTTGATATTTAGGTAGTTATGCATGACAACAGCTTTGCAATGTCACTGTTCCCTTAAAAGGAAAAACTTAGCGGCATTGTCTGTTATGAATAGATCACGAAGTGGGCGCTGCAGGACTTTGACTGCTACATGTCTCCTTCAATGAATAAATCAGAAAATAACGGACCGTTTCTTTTTTCTGTTTGTTCTGTTCCATTTATTACTTGAGTTTATCATGTGTTTTCCTTGTCACTCTTCCTGAAAAAATTCACTAATGAAAGTTGATGATATTGTCTGTTACGACTCACAAACAAATGGACGCCTACAAGACAAAATCAACATTGGTCATCTATGACAGTTTGGACAAATACTTTAAAAATTCATATATGACACCAAAGTAAAATCAACACTTGTCATCGATGATTTAATATTGTCAGCGTTTGTCTCGCTGAATCACTATGACGTTCGCCACCGGGATGGTGCGATAATAACAGAAAGTTATACAAATACCGTTCTTTAAATATAAATAAATCACGCCCACTGATCCAATACCGTCCACATTTTGTCGGATATTGTGTATTCATAAAATAAAAGATGCTTGTACCTTATTTGGAAATTTTAGCCTTGCTGTTGTCCAGATATTCAAAAAATTTAAATAAGAAAACAATAACAACAACAAGGAATTTTTGGATAAAATTAGAAGCAGTCGTGGTTTTTTGCCATTTGCGGACCGATCAGGCAATTTTAACGTCAACCAATTCTGGTATATATGTGACATAAAGGACCCAGAATAAATATACTTTATAGGATCTAAGATCAATATTGTATAAATTACAAACGGTATATCGATGGCTTAATATAAAAAAGGCGTTACTCGATTTTTTTTAAATAGCTTTTTTTGTTTATTCTGGTAGACAAATGCCACATGTATTTTGTTTTAAAATTTTCAGGGGCTGTAGTTTAAACTTTGTTGTATCTTCCTTATTAAAAATTCCATTTAAAGTTTTTTATCTACAATTTTACGGATTTTATCAAGCTTTTTTTCTTCTCCTGTAAACAGAAAAAATCGAGTTAGATCATTTTTATATTAAGCCATCGCTATACTCTTTTACCTTCGTTATAGGGTATAATAATCGAAAATAATCGTTAAATTCTTCACTGAAGATAAAGTTTGTCATTCCGTTTGTTATTTCTACAATATTGATCTTATGTATGGGGCATACACGGTTCAATTCAGTTGTCAACTAAATCTTTCAACTTAGTTTACAACTTCATCAACTAAATTAAAAGATTTTAAATTTATTTTAAAATTTAATGAATAAAAGACAATTTTTAAAATACTTAACTACAAAAATTAATTTTGACAGCTGATCAAGAGACTTGAGCATACACAATACAATCGAATTGAAAGACTTAGTAGTCAACATGAAAAAATCAAAATCTTTTGATTTTTCTTCAACCAACTCGACAACCGTCAAACTAATTAATTGACAAAGCCATACACGCTTTGATTTGGACAACAACCGACTCAGTTGACAATTGAATTGAATCGTGTATGGGCTGCTTTAGACACTTTCTTCTTCTTCTTTATTTGCTAATTCGTTCTTTGAATTAAGGCGACCAATACATTTACAATTTGTTAACGTATTTCCCATATCAAAAAAAATAATTTTATATTTCTTTCAGTAGCTCCGTAAAAGCATCTCTATTCTCAGAAGTCTGCCCAGATCTCTGATACCAGACCATACTTTCATATTACCAATCGATGTTGTTTCTTTTCTTCCCTCCAGCAGCTTTTCCTTCAATATTCGCTCGTATTATCGATTGAAACAGCTTATTACTCATAAAATGTCCCAGGTATGATGTCTTTCTTTTCTTATACCTTTAACTTAGATCAATGACCATACATTTATATAATTCTATATAAATTTATGTATATAAATATAAAGTCTTTGCTTAGACCCTTTATATTATATATATATATATTTTGGATACTTATGATTGTTGAAGTGGGTTTTCCAAAGACCCCAGAAACGGCGGAGACAAGGTTGTTATATATTTACATCAACTATACTCCGTTAAAGTTTCTTTATTGAATTTTAGTTAGATCGTTCCATAAATGACTGAAATATAAGCAAAACTGCCCGAACGCTTCTAATTTTAACCACAAATCCCATGTTGCGGTTTTTTCTTCTTTTTTCTTCATCAATACACAACATCCTACAATATGTGGGTGGGGTGGGAAAAGTGGGCGTGGCACAAACAAAATTTTAATCTAAAGAATGGTACGAAATTTGTTTTCCAAATTTGGTGCATACAGCTGGGTTATTTATACAAAAGCTCTCTAAAAATATGGGCGGAATTGCAGAAGTAGACGTGGCACCTTCCGTTCAAAGATATTATAGATTGTAGTACGGCAAGAGCCAAAGTTTCCAAATTAGATACAAGCATCTTGGTTATCCATCACCCGCATCCGAGAAATTGTGGGCGGGACAAATAGACTTATTTAAATCTAAAGAACGGTCTTTGTATTACTTTCTGTTGTTTTCGCACCATGGTCAAGGGTATATAAGATTCGGCATAGCCTAATATAGCACTCTTACTTCTTTTTTTTCGGGGATTATTAAAAACTATTTTAGGATAATCAAAAGTTCAATCGGTTTTAGTTACCCCATTGAGGGACATTCTTATTATGAATCGAATGTTATGAAAATGTTTTACTCCTTTATTATAGACGATGTATTCAGAAGATTTATGTAAAATCTTACAAAGCACAATTTTAAGGAACATTCTATCCCTCTTACCTTACACCGTACAAGTCTTAAAAAAAAAACAAAAAAATGCAATAGTAGAAACGCTAAAAAAGAAAAAAATTTAAATGTATCAAGAAAACCATTTTGATTCTCTTTTGTAAAAAGATATCAAACTAAATGCCAAAAAAAAAAAAAAATAGAGAAAAATGTATGAAAAGATAAATAAGCTCACTGTTTATTATTGGTGTTTTGTTTAAGCTTTGATATTGTTACGAGTAAAAGTTTGAGTGTTTATAATTCTTATTCGCTTAAAGGTTTTATTTGTATAATATTTTTAGCTTTTCTAAAATCTTTGGAAAAGGTTTCCTGAAGATCTGGCCTAAGCAACCTAAGCTAGCTTTCCCTCAACAATAAATTTCAGTGTATTTCTCAAATATGAAAAAATTGGGAATTTAACACGTCATAAAGAAATCTTATTAAAGAGAAAAATTTTGCTTACAACAAATGGATGAATGTTTACTACCCCAGTATATTTTTTAAAAATAGACGTCCCAATTCGAGGGTCAGTCATTTGACTTTAGATAATTTGTTTAAGAAAAGAATAAACTATGACTGAAATTCGAACCCAAACTATAAAGTACGTGTAATATGAGAACAGAGGTGTATCTAATCAAGCCGAGAACCATCCCCAACTAATGCCAATATTCGTAATGAAATCATGTCCTATATACATACATACATTATAACAGGATAATCGAACAGATAAAAAAGTATTAAGCAACCTCATTACTCTGAGTCACCCTGTTCAAATTTACTTTTAAAATTGAACTTTTTGACAAAAAGAAAAAACAAGTAAGAGTGCTTGCTATATGGGCTTTTGATGAGACCGATGGATAATACCACTGTGCAACACAAAATAAATACAAGCCCCCATTGCAATTTCGTTTTCCGGTCTTCGGCGTAATTGTAGCTGTACAAAAGCAGCAAAAAAATGTTGAAAATGTGTCAAAAATTTTAATTTTTTTACACCTTTCAACATCTTTTGGCCCGTAAGTAAACAAAAGTTAACATTTCCTAAAAACAATTTATCTGAAAAACATTAAAAAAAACTATAACAAGATAACGTTCTTTTTATAAAATTTGTAGTTTTCGCGTTAAATATTATTATTATAAATATTCACTTTTTGGTTTGTAAATAGTATTTAAAAAAAAAAAAAATTAACGAACACATATATATGGGTCAATTGCAAACTAAATGTTATTTTTCTGTCCCCGCTGTTTTAACTCTGTTTTGATGTAAAAACTTGAATTAAAAAGAAAAATAGGAGAGTAGGCATTGAGTAATATGTCAGAAGAAAAACACTGCTCAGATTTCAAGGTGACTTAGCAGAGTAGGCATTGAAGAATATGTCAGAAGAAAAACACTGCTCAGATTTCAAGGCGACTTCATTTTTCAGGTGGGGTTAAAAGCACAGCTGTTCTACTTTTTTTTCTAAATTAGAGAGAGGAATGTCAAAAGTTACTTGTGTTTTTGACATATCGACCAACGAAAAAAACAAATAAGCTACAATGTTGTGTTTATGGTGTTGTTACTTGTTGTAGTATCGACACCCCCGTTTACATGAATTCGCCTTGTCAGATATCTTATATTTTTTTTCAATATTGATTGATAACTGTATAGTAGTGCTCTCTCATACTCGTGCCATATAAAAACACTTGTCTCCTGCTACATTTTTTGATTAACAATATTAAAAAATTTTAAAACAAAGTAAGCCGGAAACATATATTGACTGTTTTAAAAATATTGTAATTAATTTTAAAATTTTGTTCTGTTTTTATTCCTTAAACTTTGACAACGCGGATGTGAGTAGTATATTTATGTACCTTCGCGACGACTTTTTCCATGCAAAAGTTGGTAGCAAATGTTCCCTTTTTAGCATTACAATAGAACTGCAAATGTGAATGAATATTCGGCAAGATATTCAATACTTGACAATGAATTTTTGTAAATTCGTATAAGATTAATCCTAAATAAATATTCAAGACGGACACGTCCACGCAGAAATTTCACACGTTCCACTTAATAAACAACTTTCGTTTCACGTCATTCCCCTTTTGCACTTATATTTGTATTTGTTCCAAAACAATGTTTTTAAATATTTGTAGCGTTGTTTTATATTTCCATAATAATAGTATTAAAAAAAGCGATACAATTATATAATAAAAACGTGGCAACACTGCCAGTATGCTCCTCACTTTTGTATGGAAAAAGTTGCTAGAAATTGTCTACCGTATGTAGATATAACAACCAAAAATCCTAAATAAATATTCAAGTCGACGTTTAAATCCCCTCAATATACCCATTTTGTTGATTTATTTCTGGTTTCCTATTTGATCCATAAAGCGGTTCATACACTTGTAATAAAATTGTTCAATTTTACGTATTGTACAATTATATCGCCAATGTGTATCTGATATTCGAAGGTAGCACAATGTATTGGCAACAATCAAAAGACTTTTGATTTTTATTGCACAACGAAAATAAAGTGAAATGTGTTGGCAACATTGTACAATGCTGTTTTTGTTATTCCTATATGTTATGTTTACCTTTTTATTGAATGAATTAAACCAATGTGCGGATTATTGCATAATAAAGGACAAAATGAAAATAATATGGCGAAAGACATACACAATATTATTGCAACTGTATGGGCCGCTTAAGAGTAATTAAAACTATTCTAAGGGTTTTTTTCAAAAAAGCACTAAAACGCCAATAAAAAAAACTTTACAACACGCTCCCAATTTTTGTATGGGAAAAGTGGTCGCGAAGGTACATAAACATACTACTGATGTGGATTTTTGAAAGAATCTTGTCCGGCGCATTTTCGTGAACACCACGCTTTGGTAATTTTTTTTTATATTTACTAATATACTGGTCGCATTGAACTGAGGCGCATTAGGCTAAGAAACTGTTATAAAAAAAAAAAAAAAATAAGAAATTTAAAGAACTAAAAGAAAGATAATTAAGTGAAGAGTTTTTTTTTAAGTCTGTTAAAGTATATAATGGTTAGTACATCTAAAAATGTCTTGAACGTTATGCTAATTTTGGAGCAGCAAACACCTAAATTAAAAAAATTTAAGTCTAAAATCATTGCTTCATAAGTTTTAATTAATCTATTTTCGGTTTTATTAATTTGCAAAATAAACTTCTTTAAAAAAAAATAAAAAGTTGTAAATGTCTTGAACGCCACTTTTAAAATTACATTTTAAAAAATAATACCTACATAATTAAATAACAAGCTCTAGAAAATCAGAGAAAGGTTTTAATTCAACTACCCTTCCAATATATGTAAGTCTTCGTGTACATTTTAATAGAAATTGACCCATATAAATATAAAAACGTTGTTGTTGAAATAATAGTTCCAGACGATTTATGACAGAAAAAGTGTTTTAAAATTCAATGAAATTTGTTAAGAAAAATATGTTTATTTAATTTAACAATAAAAAAAATTCAAAATGTTTTTATTTATTTATCTACATCAACAAAACACAAACATAACTGTATCTATAACGCAAATATTTCTTACGAAAGAAGTAAGAAGTATGTAAAGTTGAAGAAGAAGTAAGAAAGTACGTATAGTTGGTCGAGCACGACTATATGATACCCTATACCACAGACAATATTTACAGACAAATTTTCGAGACCCATGGGCAATCATGAATCCGGCAATACAAAATTATTTTATGTGTTTAAAATTGATACAACAGTTCTTTGAATTCGAATATTATTAAGATAAATACATGTACATCAGATTTTTCATATTTAAGTGATTTTAGGGAGGGTCTTTATATTGCAATTATGGTCAATTTTGGATTCATCAGCACAAATTTCAAATGTCATAGTAAATGTTATCGTGCGCCAAAAAGGGAGGGTCTTTATATTAGAACTATGGTCAATTTTGGATTCACCAGCACAAATTTCAAATGTCATAGTAAATGTTATCGTGCGCCAAAAAGGGAGGGTCTTTATATTAGAACTATGGTCAATTTTGGATTCACCAACACAAAATGTTATCGTGCGCCAAAAATCCAAAAATATCAATAACATTTGTAAGAAAATAATTGTATATAAAGCTATTCTCGGGATTTGGAATTTGGAAGTATGCAATAAAATATTTAAAAGAAAAATTTAATCTAAATAACAACATAAAAAATGGTTTTCAACAGGCTTTCGCCTCGTGGAGGTTGTGATCTGTACTGTGCGCACAAGGTTAACATGGATAGGCAACAAGCCAGTAGAAGGGACGGATTCCGTCAAATAGATTTTGAGTCGATTGCTGCAAATATTATTCTTGTTAATAGTATGTTGTCTTTAAATTCTGTTATTATTTAGTTATTTTTAATTAATTTAATTGTTAAAAAAACACAGCTGTTTTTGTTAATTTTAAAGCCAACATAACAAAACAAAGAATTAAAAATTTATTATTAGGGCCTGGACTTTCATACATTTTATAATCGAAAAAATGCGCATAAATCATGCATAAAAAAGTTTAAAAAATTCTGAAAAAATTAGTAAAATATACTTGTTTTATTTTTATAAGGGCAAAACAAATCTCTAAAAAAAGGGTTATTCAATTAGACCTATTTTTACAAATCAAATGTGACCAGCGCTGCCACGACCAAAAAATAATTACATACAACCATGGTGGAATAAGCAGTTGGCATCGTTATGGCAACAAACACAACATTACAACAAAAATGGAAATTATATCACCGTTTACGTCAGTGATGTCAATTATGATTGTGTTGGTGAGATTACTCTTATCTCTTACATGCCCAGCGGGCGAAATATGCGGTTGCGAGGCCTTATTAAAGACCTTTTCTAAGGGTCATCTATGTTCGATTAAATTGTTGGGAATCAGGTAAGGTATTAAAACTTACAAAACATTTTCATGAAAGGGCGATGCAAACAACAGGGCCAGCATTATGCGAGGAAATATAGTTCATGCTTTCCATTCATTTTTTATCAGACCATTTAAAGTTAACTTACATTTATTGCTATGCAGACTTAAAAGCAATAAATAATAATACAATTATCGAAAAATGTTGAGTTATGGACAGACACAATCAGTTATTATTTAAATAAATTTAATTTGGAACCTCAGAAACTTTGCTTATTTTTTGGAAAAATTGCGCAGTTCACAATATTTGAAGTCTTTTTACAACCTAATACAATTCTTTCCAATATTTTTCGTTTTTTGCTCAACATACCTTTGCGAATTCTAACAATGAAAATTCATTTGCTCATACTAATGCAAATATTAAGTTTAAAAATATTCTGTAAGTATTTACCACCATTATAAAAAGAGAAGATTTTACTAGCCTATAATAAATACTTTTATTTACCAATAATATCTTCTAAATTTATATTGCAGTTTCGTAACAACAAAACATTTTTTAGGTTTGCGGATGTTAATTTATTGCGTTGTTTTGAGCAAATGTATTTCAAATCGGAAAATATTTGTTCGCAAAGATATGTTGAGGAGAAAAGCGACAAACATTTGAAGGAATTTTTTTTTAATATAGGATATAGCGCCCCGTCTAAATTTTTCCAGAACTCAATAATATTTTCCCTGTCTGGAGGATTAATTTCGCTCCTAAGTATGATTAGTTCCGACTGGATGTTGAATTCATAACTCGCAATGTCGCACTTAAAGGGATTTTGGAATATGTTAAGTAGTGGTTTTATATCCTCAAAATCTAGAAAACGATCTTGAAAGTTGTAAAAAAGGTTTTCAAAAATTGCCAAATACTCAGATTTTTTCAAATATTTCTCCTTGTCATAAATAAGCAAAGTTTTAGGAAAGTTGGAAAAATCTTCATTATTTATTTCATTTGTTAATAAAAATAATTTGGTTTTAAAATAAAAAACAATCGTATATATGTCACTTAAATTGTTTCCCTTTCCTTGTAGTTCCAAATTTAGCTCATTTAAAATACTGCTTGTATCCGCCAGAAACGCAAGGTCTAAAATGAACTCATAACACAGTACAACACATGATTTGCCAACTCAATTCTGTGAACTGTATGTGAAATTAGACCCAAAAAGAAGAATTTCTGCATCATTCGTTTTGTCTTCTTACCTGCGATTTGAAGTTAGTATCGATTTGAAGTTAGTACTATCGTGTAGGGGAATTTATCACGTTTTAGGCCCTGTTGTTTGACATAGCTCGACAACCACTAGCCCAATTTAGTTGAAATAAATTTTAAAAAATTAAGAATTACAATTCCCTTAATCTGTTCATATCTTGTTTTCCTATACAAGTAACACTTTCGAAGTTAAAAATGAATGTATGAAGGGAAAAAATTATTTTTTGCCTAAAAATTAAAATTTTTTTTTTTTTAAAATACATAAAAAATCCAAAATGGAAAAAAGTTTCAAGTCTAGTTATTTTTTCGCAAAGTCACATAACCTATGAGCAAAATGAGACAAAGATCATAAAAATCGATGCACGCGTTTGTCATTTATTCACAATTAAGGTATTTATCGGATATAAGAAACTTGAAAAATCCACGAAAAAAGTTTCTTATAAGCGTTTCTTTCTTATATACAATTATTTTATATAAGAAACTTATTTCTTATATAAGTAGCTATAGCCATAAGACTTTCATATTTTGGTTTTCTGTCTCTTTTTTTGTTAACATTTCTAACTTTTAAATAATTATTTTCTATGTCTTTTGAGTTTTTCACTATTTTAGTTGTTTTTGCAATTTCGCTTCTTTTTATACCGTTTTGTATTTCTTTAAAAATTTTTACTTTTGTTTTTATTGGCAAAAAACACAAAGCTTCTCATGAGTACCAGCTCGCTCATCTAAAACTAAAAGTAAAAAAACTATGTTCTTGTTGTAAAACTGTCAGAAAACAGCGTTGTCCAAGCAAACTACATAAAGTCTGTGTTACCGTTGGAAGTTTCTTATATAAATTCTTTTTCTATACATTTTGTGGTTTTGGTGTTTAAGAAAAATGTTCTTTAATCAGTTTTTTTCTTATAAGCGTTTTTCTTATATGAAACCTTTTTTGTTAGAAAAATCACTAAAAAGACATGGTGTTTTTGAAAATGTTTCTTAAAAGCGTTTTGTTCGTATATGAGATGTTCTTATATCCGATAAATACTGTAAATGTATGAATTTCAAAAATTTGCTCGAGATATGCACAACATTATTTGGAGAAAACATTGACACCTTTTTCATGATTCTGAGAATTAAAAAAAAAAGGAATAAACAAAAGGTTATTTGATTTTTATGATTGCGGTAATAAATGTACGTGGACAATTAAACGGAAAGTGGACCTTTTTATTATTTGGGTTTTTCCGGTGGCTACCTATATGATTTTTTTACAGAAATTGCACCCACATTTAAGGGTGGTCATTATTTGGAAAGTTTTGCACAGTTTGAAACGTACAAGTGCTGAATCAGGTATATAGCCAGCCGCCCTTAAAATATGCGCCCATTTATAAGTACCTGGCAGTAAAATCTTCAAAAATACGTAGTATTTATAGGTGTGCATTGATCGATTTTTGGCATTCAGCCAGTGCCGACGAACGCGAACAGTAAAAGTGATTTTTCTCCAGTTTTTTAAAAGTGAATAACAACAAAACATAAAATATATCAATATGGAAAACAACAAGTGCCCATATTTGGATGAATATTGTTACGTTTGTGGTCATATCGTCCGAAAAATACAGAAAAAAGATCGAAAAAATTTGTTTACTGAGCAATTCAAAACCGCGTATTGTAATTATTTCGATGAAGCAGATTTAAGTGGTGCAAATTTTACGCCGAACACAGTGTGCAACAGTTGTTATACTACCCTTCTAAAATGGATTCACGGAAAAAGTAGAAAGTTATCTTTTATGAAGCCAGTAATTTGGGTGGAAGACACAACTGGACATGATGAATCCAGGTGCTATGCATGCATAAATTTTCGTCCTGGATTAAACAGACAACAATTGAAAACAAAAGTATACACTGCTGTATTTACTGCCACACTTCCAGTGCAACGCCCTGCTGATACCGATGCACCTAAACCTCCGAGTGCGGATACTGTGTCCCTGCTAGCCGAAACCGTTTTCACCAATCCGACCGATTTGGATGATGCTGATTGGATACCCGATATTGAAAATAGTGCACCACAACCGCTACCACAAATCGAAATGGATTACATTGTGGCCAAGCTGGGACTATCACAACACGACTCCGAATGGCTGACATCATTTTTGAAGAGAAGAAAACTCACACAGCAAAATGTCAGCGCAACATCATACCGACAACGCCAAGCTGATTTTCAGAAATTTTATTCCGTTGACGAAGCAAATACGTTCACGTACTGCCATGATATCCCAGGTTTAGTGAAAAAATTGGGAATGGATTATATCGCTGGCGACTGGCGTTTATTCATCGATGGTTCAGTTACTAGTTTGAAGGCTGTGCTGCTGCACAAAAAAAATAAAAAACCATGCATTCCATTGGGATTCAGCACAACTATGAAGGAAACGTATGAAGCATTGGGCGAAATTTTGAAGAAAATCAAATACGATGAACACAAATGGAACATTTGTTGCGATCTGAAGGTGGTCAACATACTACAAGGGATTATAGAAAAGGGCGGATATCCAAAATACTTCTGCTTCCTTTGTAATTGGGATTCACGATACAAAGGAAATCAATATCAATGTAAAGATTGGAAAGGAAGAACTCCCGAGCTCAACAAACAATTAAAATTACGCAATGAACCTATGATAAAGGACCTGGATGATATTTTGTTGCCACCGCTCCACATGAAACTGGGAATAGCTGGGAAATTCGTTGAAGTGGTGGTCAAAAAAGTTAACGGCGCCTTTGACTGTTTGAAATCCATCTTTCCGAAACTCAGTGATGAGAAAATTAAAAACGGTACGTATCGTACTCTGTATTTCAATATTGTCATATCTAAATTTGTTAATTTCTATACATTCGCATTACCAATAATTTTTTCGTTTTTCTTATGTATTTAAAACAGGTATTCTCAATGGACCTGATATTCGGAAATTGATCAAAAGTGATTCTTTCACACATTTGCTTTCAGAGCATCACGACCACCAACATGCATGGAACGCATTGAAAGAAGTAATAGAAGGCGTTCTAGGAAAGAACCGTGTCCAGCGAGAAGAGATACAGCAACGAGTGGACAGGTTGCTGTTTTATTTCGAAAAAATCGGTGCATCCATGACGCTGAAATTGCATTTCTTGCACCACCACCTCGATACTTTTTTGGCACAATCACCTCAGGAATCAGACGAACAAGGAGAGAGGTTCCACCAGGTGACCATGCCATTTGAAAAGCGGTTCAACAGCAAAAAATTGGATGCATTCCTTGCGGAGGTTTGTTGGTGGAGTTCCACAATTATGCAGTTTGAAGAAAGCACCGAAGATGAAGACATTGAAATTGGTGGACACAGTGAAAGAAACACGCCCTTGAATAGTATGTGTATCTCGGATGACGATACAGACTCAGACCATGAATAAGAACAACCTACGAAGAAAACAAGATCATCAGAACCACAAGCGTCAACTTCTACAAGGATGGATATTGCCAATAATTGAAAAAATGTTCTAAATTTTGTTTTTATGCATATTATAATTGCGTATTAATTGCATATTATTTTATTTTCATTAAGTTTTTATAAATAAAGTTTTTTTTTGCATGATAATTTTTTAATTTATATTTTTATTTTAAGGGTGGTGGCTATAACTGATTTTTGAAATTCATACCTTTACTCAATTGCGAATAAAAGCGAAACGCGTGCATCGATTTTTATGATCTTTGTCTCATTTTGCTCATAGGTTATGTGACTTTGCGAAAAAATAACTAGACTTGAAACTTTTTTCCATTTTGGATTTTTTATGTATTTTAAAAAAAAAAAAATTTAAATTTTTAGGCAAAAAATAATTTTTTCCCTTCATACATTCATTTTTAACTTCGAAAGTGTTACTTGTATAGGAAAACAAGATATGAACAGATTAAGGGAATTGTAATTCTTAATTTTTTAAAATTTATTTCAACTAAATTGGGCTAGTGGTTGTCGAGCTATGTCAAACAACAGGGTCTAAAACGTGATAAATTCCCCTATACGATAATACTAACTTCAAATCGATACTAACTTCAAATCGCAGGTAAGAAGACAAAACGAATGATGCAGAAATTCTTCTTTTTGGGTCTTATTTCACATACAGTTCACAGAATTGAGTTGGCAATCAATTAACTGAAAAATGTTGTACTGTGTAATCATTCAACTGTATTAATTCACATTCGTCTAAATTTTCAGTTTCCCAAAAACGCAACACCTCTTTTCTAAGATCGAATAACCTGTTTAGACAATCACCCCGACTAAGCCAACGAACTTCCGTAAACATTTTTAAGTCGTGGTGATTGACGTTTACGTTTTTAAGAAAACTTACAAATTTTCTGTGCGTTAATGAATGACGACCCCCCCGTATTCTATTGATTATCCGCTCTGCAGTCTTAATAGCGGCATGATCACTTATAAATTTTGAGGCAAGCATGGACTGATGAATTATGCAATGGAAAGCATGTACATCAATTCCATTTTGCTTAAGCTGTCCTACGAAACCTTCATACTTCCCGGCCATAACGTTTGCACCATCCGTGCAAACTCCTGCTAATTTTGAAGCTTGTGTAACAGATATCAGGTTTTCAAAGACTACGTCGTATAATACCTTACCTGTTACATTACCGTAAAACGTTTCAAGTGAGTACATAGTTTCAAAAACATTGTACTCACTATCTATGCATCGAACACAAATGACCAATTGGCAAAGATCATTAATGTCGGTGCTTTCGTCGAGGCAAAAAGAAAAATATTCACAATTTTTTAACTTTTTAACTATTTCGGCTCATGGGAAGCGTTTTTATTACGCTGCAATCGATTTTCAGTTTAA
The DNA here is from genome assembly GCA_930367215.1 of Pollenia angustigena. Classification (NCBI taxonomy): domain Eukaryota; kingdom Metazoa; phylum Arthropoda; class Insecta; order Diptera; family Polleniidae; genus Pollenia; species Pollenia angustigena. The sequence goes on along the minus strand of OV884058.1, from coordinate 214,906,750 downwards.
TGAAATACTAATTTGAAGTTTACAGGTATACACAATTGTACACAGAAATGGATTTCCCTGGTCTATTTATTCAAAAATAAAATGAATTACATGAGAATTATAACGTGAAAAAGTTATTTTAGTAAAAAGTTAGGGTATTCATAGTGGTAAGTAAAATAGAAAGGGTATTCACGGTGTTGGGTTACTCATACTTCAAACATCTGTGCATACATTTTAATTCTAGCTAATGGTATATCATAACTTTTTACAAAATACCAAATGCGCACCTGAGTTTGCCTGCAAAAATGTATAAAGTCATTATAACAGGTCAAAGTTACGTTAAATAAATACCATAAAGTAGTAAGGTTTACTCTTTAGACTCGGTCATATAATTGTAGCATAAAAAAGTAAGCAATAAAAATAGTGCGAAACAATAAAGTTTCATTAATACATCAATAAAACACATCTTCTTAGCCAAAAATTTTACCTGTTGTCACATTTGCTTTTATGTGTATAGGTTTACACATAAATTGTAGCAAAACAAGACTTTTTTAACTTGTTTTTTAAATATTTTTACCTACTTAAGAAAAGAGTTTTCAAAAAAAAAAAACCCCCACCGACGCGATTGGTACAGACACAAAAATACTTTTACAATCACAAAATACCAACAAATTCTTGTGGCTTTTTCTTTTCTTAATAATTTCTGCATTTAGGTACGTCTTTTTAACGAAAGAAAAAGGGACCCTGTTACAGGCATCAACGAATTTTTTTCACGAACAAAACACATATCGTTAGCTTAAATGCAAAACAATTATTTTGAAAATTTGAAATTTTTGTTGATTAGGATTCACTTTACATATATATTTTTATAAAATTTTAAAATTCTATCTTAAAAAATAATCACAATTGCACAATTGTGCAAAGAAATGGAAATCCCTGTTTTAAAATCATTGTACAATGTCAAAAACAGAAATAAAACAAAACAAAAACATAGATAATAAATAAAATAAAAAAGATAATAAAACAAAAAAAAAGATGTACCTACATACAGTTATTGTATATTTATTTATATACATAAATATATTTAGAGGCCTCAAAACAGGCCTTGCAATATTTGCGATATTTCCCGCTGAATGAGAGTGTTTCTCAGTAAACAATTATATTTTACGCTCGCAAAATAAAAGAGCGTAAGCGTACATGTGAATTAATTTGCACAATTGTGCAAGGCGCTGACATCCCTGCTTTACACAAATAAGTTATATACGTGCGCAACAAAAATGCAAACAAAGCACTTTCAATAAAAAACGCACACATGAAAAAATCGAATGTGTACGAAACGATGTACTTTGTTTTGCAGGCAAAGAGTTAATGTAAATTTGAGCGTATGAATAAATCAAGACAAATAGTGATTTTGCAGTTCTCTGGTATATATGTCCTTTATGTATCTAAAAAAATAATATGATACAAAAAAAAAAAAATGTAAAATAAAATGTTCACGGAGATCATATGGCGTAAATGCCATAAATTGTTCTCTTGACCGATAATAAAAATTCACTTTCAAATGTATGTATTTTATTTTACAATATAAATCAAACTTCACGATGAATCTCCCGATACATGAAGAATTGGGATAGCCGTGTGGGTCATTAAAAAATATGGTGTCAATTTTCCTCAATCGTGAAAAAAGTTTCCGCACCGAAAGCATTGAAGTTTTGCTTTTATTTATTTATTTTCATCATTAAATCAGTTACTCTTGTCTTAAATAAGTTCGATTTTGTTTAAATTCTTATATAATCTTCAACAATAAACCATTTTTCATAAGTGTTATGCAAAATCAAATCGGTTTTCAATTTTCAAAAATAAAATGCGGACAGAATATGGAGTTTTAGAAATCGCATAAAGCCTGGTACTCTGTTCAGTATTTCGTGCGAAATGTTTTAAAAGTCAATACAAAAAAAATTTCTGTGAAAAAAGCCTAGTACTCTGTTCGAACCTGCGAAAAATGTTGAGCAACATTGATTATTTCACACGAAAATTTTGTCATGTTTCAATATTATCTATCCTGCAAGTATGCAACATTATTTTTGAATGTAAGCAAAAACCATAGATGGGGGTAGTACAATAAATGTTGAATTAAATCAACATTGCACTCTCACTAAATAAAACTGCAATAAATTATTTTTTACAAATTTGTACCTGCTTCAGTGATGATTGGTATTTTTTTTTTTACTAGCACTAAAAAAATTAATTGGTATTGTAAATTTTTTCACTATCGCTAACTCTGATTGTCTGCATAAAATCTGCTCAATCCAAATTTGTGGTTCAAAATTTGAACTTGCAATGAAAAAGCTGTACGAAAACATAATATCACTAAAATTTTAAGAAATTTAATTTTGTACTTGCATGGTTTTCGATTTTTCCGATGATATGCATAATCATAGAAAATTAAACTAAATGAAATTCTGTCAATAACGGAATAATTCTGGGATTTAATCATGCAAACACAAGTTTTGTATTTTAAATTGTGTGCAAAATTTTTAGTCAAATAAGTGAAGAAAAAAAATTGCAATAAACTGATGATTGCTTGACTTAAAATCAAACTATTTTTTTAGCACAAAATGTTTTAACATTATAGTCACTTATGTGCAGTGAGATTAAAAATTTTCAGATCATCACTTAACATTAACAAAATTATTACAATAATTTTAAACAAGTGCACTACCCCGATCTATGACAAAACCATGCGTTTTGATGAATGTCATTAAAAAAAGTAAAACAATTTTATTTAAATTATTTCATTTGATTATTAATTTTTGCACTTTTCTACATTTTTATTTTTGAAACGCTTGTTATAAACTCCACTTCACAATAACAAAATGAAAATTACAAAAAATGACTAGTTGTTGCTTAAAATTCTGTGCGAAATAATAGGAGCTGGCTGCACTTGTTTCGCACGGAAAATAAAAATGTTGCTAGAAACATTTCGCATGTTTTTCGTATATAAACAGAGTACAACTCTATCAACATTTTTTCGTTTGTATTTCACAGAAATTTTTTATATTGAGTTTGAAAATATTTCGCACGAAATACTGAACAGAGTACCAGGCTTTATATTTGAATACATTTTATATTTACATAAAATAAGAAACACACAAAACAAAATTATTATCAAGAATGCTCCCGGTTCCGTCTGTTATCGATAATCGAGGTCTCGTTGTATTAACAACCACACACTTTAAAGGAAAAAAAATAATACGTAACAAGAAAAAGTTTAAAGAGAAATATAAAAAACGACATGAAAAACACAAACCGAGTCTTTTTGCTTACCCCTCTTTCTTCTCTACACCGTTTGCCGATAAACAAAAAGAGACATCGAAAAAGCGACGTCGTGAAAACCCTCATGTAAATTGAGTGTTACAGTCCCGACTACACTTTTTTTGGTGAAGTGACATCAAAGTGTACACTTCTTTGACACATGTTAATTTTTTTAGATGCCTACATTAAAGATAAATGTTATTTTTACCTGTTAAAAAAAAAAATTAAGGAAAAAAAGCAAATGTAAAGGCCGTTCACATAGTCCCCATACAAACTACTCTCCGAAATAGACTCTTTGTGCTCATTAACCATCTAATTATGTTGGTTTTCAGATTAAATTCGCCCCAAAAATATTTTGCTGGAAATTAAATTCTATTAGAATCGTTTAAAATTTTCCCATAGATCCGATCTGTACAAAACCTGAAATATTAATATAAAATTTAGCAGAAACAAAAAATCTCCTATTGGAGTGACAAAATAATATTCTGCACAAATTACTCTTTTATGAATTGTAATTGAGCCCATGACTGCCCATCGATTCCAAATAGGGTACAATCCCGATAATACTATGTTTTTTTTTTTATTCCAAATAAGCCATCTTTGGTTTTTTGCATATTTTAAATTTTTACTGCATATTTAAAGGGCATAAAACACTTTTTTAAAGCATATTTTCCGGTTTCCCTGATGATGATGTTCCGCTAATCTACATCTGTACTAGGGCTTCCAATCGGAAAATCCCGGGATTTTCGGGACTAAGCGAATCCCAAATCTCGGGATTTCTGATTTCTTATCCCGGGATTTGCGGGATTCCGATTTTTTATATTCTTTATTATTTTTAATAACTTGTATAATGATACGTGTATTTGTTGACAAAAAAGTTTAAATTACATATATTTGGACAATTTAAAAATATATTTGACATATTAAAAATATTTGGATAATTTTAAAATACATTAAGGCAGGGTTTTTGAGATATCAGTAAAACTAGGTTTAGTTTACCTGAAGACATATTTGTGCCGCCATTACAAAGTTTGTATACATAATACTGACTGAACAGCTTAGTTTTGCTTAAAATGTTGGTCTTTAATACAACTCAACTCTAGTTGAGTTGAAATTTTGCAGTTTTTGTATTATGGTTTACAACTCTGTGTCAGTAAGGTTAACAAAACCATCTAAACTTTACAGCTCATCACTAGCAGTTTCAACTCAACTGAATTGAATTGTAAACTACAATAGGGGCAAAAATAATTAAAAAAAATTATACTTCGCCGAAAAAATCTGAGTTTTATATAACGTTAAACTAAGTTTAAAACTAATCCACATCTCAAAAACCCGGCCTGAGAAAACTTAAAAATATATATAGGCAATTCAAGCGAAAAGTCTACTTTTTGTAACGTAACGCCAGAAATAATTTAAATTATTTCTCAAAACATTGCATATGTATAGTTTACTTTTTTATATTGTGGTGTAAAGCGCAACTAGCTCTACATTTGGTTACAAAAGGGACAACGGTTGAACAACATGGTCCTTAAACACAACCTTATTTAAATTCTGGCGTTACATTAAAAAAAAGTAGACTTTTCGCTCAAAATGCCCATATGTGCCTTTAAACGAGCAAATATTTTTAATTCTAATAGGTTGAAAAATAAATCTATATAAGTCCAAAGCTTACTAATAAGGTTTTATTCAAAACGTCTTGCTCAATTCGCAGTTTTATTAAGTTTTGTAATGCAAGTCAAAATCCACTTCCGTTTTTTTAACGTCCCGCCAGCGCATATTTTTGCTTATATCTGCAAATCCTTACAGGCGATTGCTGTAATTTTTTTTCTGAATATAGTGCTACTTCATAACTTTATAAATATAAAAACCCTTTTTACAAATTTACAAATTTCATTTAATTTTTTTACATTTTGTGGTACGAATATCACGACATGTCAAAATGGAAATGCCCATATGGACAATTTTAAAATTAATTTGGAAAATTTAAAAAACAATTGGAAATGGTGTAATTTTGTTATTAATAATTAAATATGGATAAAAATAATCTCTTTATGTTGTTTTGTTACGTTGTTTTGTCAGATTCTGAGAGAGCTCGTCAGTGCGAATCTATTGATAATCTATTGACTATAAGCCTCCGTTGGCTTTAACATGAAGAGTTTTTATGTTTAAATTTTCCGGATAACTGTTATTTACGGTCCCTGCTTTTTTCTGTATATCTGGAGAACGGCAAGAGTCAAAGTTTCCAAATTAGGTGCAAACATTCAAGTTATAAATACACACCAACCCACAAAATGTGGGCGGGGTTGGAGAAGAAGTGTATAATAACCTGAATTTTGACGCCTTATATATCAAAAGATCGGAAATTTTTTGTAGAAAATATTTTCTGAAAAACTCGAGAAAATCGGTTCAGATGCGAAAAAGTTATGACCAAAATATTAATTTTGTTTTGCAAAATACCCATTTTCGGGAGGCATAGATCTTGCCGAGTCCAAGTTTTATAACCCAACTAACTGACTAACTTCTTAAACACGTCGGTATATAAATCTGTCAAATCGGTTAAAAAATGTCTGAGTTATAATCAAAATACTGAAATCCCAAAAATTACTTTTTTTATACCCTTCACCTCAGGTGGAAAAGGGTATACATATATAAGTTTGTCATTCCGTTTGTAATTTCTACAATATTGATCTAAGACCCTATAAAGTATATATATTCTAGGTCCTTATGAGGAGAGAACTTGATTTAACCATGTTAACCGTCAAACGGTTAACCGATTAATTACTACCCGATTAACTGATCGGTTAATTTCAAATTGGCTTTTTTCGATTAACCGGTTAATTTCAGTCGATTAACCGAAGTAACAAAATTTTCAAAATTTTGTAGTATTATAACATATTTTTTTGTGTTTTTAATCATTTTTTTCGTCTCATATACAAAATGTATTTGTTAAGAAAATATTTTTTCATAGAAACAAAGAAGGTTATCTTCATTTTAACCCATTTTCCGCCGACCGATGACTAAAATTACAATGTTTTTCAATGCTTTTTTATCTTCATCATCGATCAACAGGAATGTGGCGAAAAATGTGTTAAATATGTGATTGCCAACACCTTTTTTTGTTTCACGTACTTTTTATATGTATTCTCATATCAGTCTTTTAACAGAATTAACCGAAACAATTAGAAGTGTTAAAAATTTAAAAAAACTCTAATGGCATAATGGAGTATTTTATATGTTTAGAGAAATCCTGGAAAAGGACTGAGAAATTAGATATTCATCTACGATAAGTGAAAGAATTTTTTCCAAGTCAACTTTTGTCAAAACTAAAGAAAAGAATCGCTTTAATCCTAAACATTTAAACCAAATTACTTTTCTAAAAGATTATTTTATAAGTTGTTCTTTAACTGTTGAAATAACTAATAAAATTATCTCAGTTTATTTTTGTATACATATGTAAATATTTGGGGGATTCACAAGGTAGTCATAAAGTCTTATGTCTTAAAATAATTACAGGAAATATATATCGTCGGCTTAATATGCAAACCGGCTAAATCCACTCTTTATGTAAATTGAGATTTTGATGCCGTGAGGATACCACACCTTGTGCATTAATTGAAAAATGCAAATTACATACATACATATTTATGAATTGTTTTTTTTTGCTTGCTCGTTTTAGTTCAAGAATTGTTATGTTTGGTACCTACATATGTTTTTTTTTTTTTTTTTTACTTATAAACTCCAAAAAAGCAATTAATGCATTTTTATATACTTAAATTACTTAATTTTTAAAAAAAACTTTATTAATCGGTTAACCGATCAAAAACAAAATTAACCGATTAAACCAAAAACTCGGTTAATTAATCGAGCGATTAACCGATTAAAGCAAAAGGTCGATTAAATGAATACCATAGTTGTTATACAGCCAAATTATAAAAAAATTCGTTTTTTCCCTTTACCCGCTTTTACAATTGAGTTTACATAGGAAAAATAGGAGAAGGGAGAAAGCTCCCGGGGATTATTTTTTCATAAACGGGCTGATAATATTTTTAAATCTAAACTTTTTCAGCCTTTTACATACAATCGCAAATAGCATTGCATGTGTGTTGCCTACCACTGCTTTACACTCTTTACTTAGTTGCCAGGCACAAACTTTATTTGATTATTTAAACTCAATTGAGTTTTGGCATTCAATTTGTGGTTACAGTCATTCATTCATAAACTGAATTTAAAGTAGATTAAACAGGGATGGAAAATGGCTTTTTTGATTATGTACCAACCTTAATAAGAATGTGTACTATCGTGACATTTGGGTGTCACTCTGGACCCTTATGAGTAGTAAAGTTGTGTGTATGTTAAAATAGTTTTTCGAAAACCCCAAATATGATGAGGACATGGATGTTTTATATTTATGTGACGTGAAATTCAGCCACTTCGGTCAATAAATAATATAATAAATAAAGATACGAGCTAAAAACCAAGACTGCCTCTTATTTTACAATCCCTTGTTTTTATATATTTATATAATTTTTTAAATCCCTTGTTTTTTTTGTATATTTGAAGAATGGCAGATTTTTGAAGAGCGGCAAGAGTCTAGTTTTTTAATTATATATCTTAAGAACGGTATATATATAACTTTTTTTATGTATCGCACTATGGTTAAGGGTATATAAGATGCAGCATAGCCGAACAAAGCAGTCTTACTTGTTTACTTTACAACACGAACTTGTTGACTGTAAAAGTACTTATGCTTATGCTGAATACTTTAGGAAATCAAACAGACATTGTATAGGTACTATCGAAATTCAACAGGAAAAACTAAAATCCGCTAAAATTTCGCATTACTAAAATTCGCTTTTGTTCAAAATTTTTTTTCAAAGTGGATGCATTGCTAACATTCATTTAAGTCTGAGTTCATACGGCTCATGTCTTATTGACAAGATTCTTCCTTTTTCTTCTATGAGCATGAATTGGCATTCAAATGATTCACATCATGTTGACGACATGGGCTTTTTTGATATTGAAAACAATAACAAAATTAAACAACGAATGAAAAAGCAAAACGTAAAGACAGTACATGAATCTGTGTACTCGTTTCGTTTCCCCTGCCTATAAAGTAGCAATCTTGTCAATAAGATATGGGCCGTATGAACACAGACTTAGGATATACTCCAGTGTTGCCAGTTTGTATGTATTTACACATATTGAGTGTGATTTCTACTTGCATAAGTTGCCCATGTACATATAATCTAAGTGTAATTTAACTTTGAGTTTTATTTTAATATTAATTAACTAATTAATTTTTGACAGTCAGGTTTTTCTTTTCGAGCATTGTAATTTTTTCAGTTTCTATCACGGGCAAACTTGTTTTTCAAACTGCGTTTTTTTTTTGGTGCAATTTTCTCACTTTCCAACACAAATGCTTAAAGAAGTACAAAGGGTCTCCACGAGCAATAACCTTGGAAATATCGAGTCCTAACCGCAAAAAAGGTTAAGCGTCAAAAACACAATTTTACAGGAGTAGGTTTATTTATATTTTTTTTAATAAAAATTTTGTATAAAGTTTGTCGCTTAAGCTAAAATTGTTTTTGCTATAAAATCGTTACGGTACCTTATGAGACCATGATATTTTTGGAAATAATGCAAGTGTTGCCAATAAACTTATTTATTAAAAAACAAAAAAAACGTGAATTGAAAATGATGTCGCTTACGCTGTTTTTGCGGTAAGGGCTCGATATGTTTTTACTCAACTTTCTTATTTTATTGCCAACAATATACTGCCATGTGTCGAACATAAAAACATTTATGTGCTTATATGTTGCGTTTGCACTATCTCACAAGTCTTGCGTATTCCATAATACTTTGTGAGATAGAAATCTAATGAGTTTTGTTGCGACTGTCAAAATATCTAATTTAACATGACAGTTTGTGTTCACACCATCACACAAAGTAGAAACACTCACACATGAAAAAAAATGCAACGCTGATCCAATGAAAAGTATTATTGTTTAGAAATTTTTCAAAAAACGATGAAGTCGAATGGGATGTCAATCTTTTTTTTTATTACACTTGTCATTTTCATCACACATGCATTCACACTATCAGACTTTAACATATTACTTGAGTGTTTGTCATGTATTAATACAAAGTATAATAGTGTAAACTAGCCTTTAACACTAACTGCCAAATTTGATTGTCATTTCTTTGACATCTGTTATATGTGTTGAAATCGTATAGATTTTAGAATTTATGTTCCTAATGTTGCATTAAAATATAAAAAAAAATATATCTGCAGTTTATCTAAAGACTAAAGAGTAGGCAAAACATAAATACTTTTAAATACATTTGCTTTTTACATTTCTTCTACCGACGTCATTGCCAAGGCTCGGAAATAAATGTTGCGGGTGGAGACGTGCCGTTATTCATGTACATCCATTTCTTTCTTAAATACGTTTATACTTATAGCTACAAGCAACGTTTACATTCGATATGTTTTTCTTAAAAATTTAACTGTCTTGACGCCTACGCTTCAAATACAGTAAACAGTAGTGTTATATCGAGGGTTTTTATTCAAATAGTGCTGCACAATCACATTTTTACACGAAAGCGAAAAAACATATTTTTCGATAACTCTAAGAGTATTATATAACCTTTATTTTACAATATTATTAAAAAACTAACGTCTTAATCATACATATATGGGCAATTCCATGTCATCGTACGTGACATTTGTACGCCTCTAGAGAGATAGAAATTTTGCAGACAGTATTAACTGGAAAATTTTTTGTATCATTATGTTTCATTTAGAGGGAACTATATATGAAAAAACAAAAATTTCAAATTCGGAACCTTGTTGTCCAAAATATCGGGCAAAATAAGTGCATATCGTACGTGACATAAACGGAAGTGATTTTGGGGTGAATGTAAAAAGATAAGAAAATCTGCGAATTGTGGAAGGCTTTTCTCCTTTTTTTAATTTCATACATTAAACCACATATTTTTTCTTTATAATCCGTAATTAAAAAAAAAACATTTTTTTGGAAGGTTTTATAATGAACAAAATGAAATATCGTTCGTGACATACCGTACGTGACAGATTTTTCTCTTATAGTAAAGGGTGGTTAAATTGTAAGGGCCGATGTTGAATGTGAACCACACCTAAACGCCAAGTTTTTTTCCGAATTTTATTTGACATTTCTCAATTTCAGACTAATTCAATTTGAACTAAGGAATGATACACAATCGAGCAACGCGTTAAAGTTATTCAGGCTTATTTTGGAAATGGGCATTCAAATCAAAATGCATGTCGTGAACTTCGTAATTCAGTGATGAGGCACATTTGCACCTCAGCGGATTCGTCAATAAGCAGAATTGCCGTATTTGGGCGAATGATAATCCAAGAGTGATTGTCGAAAAACCAATGCACCCACAAAGAGTGACTGTTTGGTGCGGTTTATGGGCTGGCGGCATCATCGGGCCGTATTTTTTCCAAAATGAGGCCGGTCAGGCAGTTTCTGTGAATGGTGTTCGCTATCGTGAGATGATAACGAATTTTTTATGGCCCGAATTGGAAGATATGGATGTGGACGATATGTGGTTTCAGCAGGACGGTGCCACTTGCCACACAGCTAACGAAACAATGGCTCTTTTGCGCAACAAATTCAATGGCCGTGTTATCTCACGTAATGGCGATGTCAATTGGCCGCCAAGATCATGTGATTTGACACCGTTGGACTTTTTTCTTTGGGGTTATTTGAAAGAAAAGGTGTACGTCGATAAGCCAGCAACAATTCAAGAGCTAAAGGATGAGATAATTCGGCACATTAACGGCATAGAACCTCCATTATGCCTCAGGGTCATCGAAAATTTGGATGGAGGTGTGCCGCCGTGGTCGCGGCACCCATTTGGCCGATATTTTGTTCCATACATAATTGAGTAATACCAATATATCATAATAAAATAAAATTACAATAATTTCTTAAATAGTTTGTGTTTTATTCAAAATCAACATCGGCCCTTGAAATTTAACCACCCTTTATTTACATGACATGAAATATATTTTTTGTAAATATATGTATGTATATAAAAACTTAAAACAAACAAGTAAGAAAGTATATTCGGTCAAGCCCGTCCATATGATACCCTACACTATAATATTTAAAAAATTTTGTTTTGAGAGTGAACCCTACTTGGGGCCCTTGGCCAATCAAGGTCGCCAGAACAGAGTTATGCTATGAGGGTTAGATTCATGTAAAAGTTATTTGTGCCAATATTGTTTAGTTATCTCCATCAATATGAGATTTGTTTGCCACTAGCCGATTTAAGGAAGGGGGTTTATATAGAGCCTATGGTCCTACACGCACAACATTTTGTCATGACATAGTACCTATCGTAAAAGTCACTGTCAGAAATTTTTATGTAAAGGAAGTTATGGAACTTAAAGCTATTTTCGGGAGAAGCACTTGTATGGGAGCTATATATATATATATAATATGGACCGATTCCAAAAAATTTTGTAAGATGATTTTGATTGTAATAAAATAAGGTTTCAACAAATGTAAACTAAATACCAAAATAATAAGATGATGCATTTAGTTGCATTTTAGTACTTAAAATATCGTACGTGACGAGCTTTAAAAGCTTATAATATTTTTATAATACCAATTTAAAAAAATATCCTTTCAATATTTTTTTGCAGCAAATATCTTGCTTTGAATTTTTATTTTGAAATATCTAAGACTTACCAATTTCATATGACAAATAAATGATGTTTTCGCATGGATCTTGTGCATTGTTGTTGTAACATTAATTTTAAAGTATAATTGCAATATTACCGGTAGTATCTGTATTTAATCGGCAGAATATTAAAAATTTTCAATTGCAGGTACTAAAAAAGAATCAAAGAGAAAGTAAGTTAAAACGATTATTTTTTGCTTTTTAAAAATTGTAATAAGCTATAAGTACCCCGGCATAGTAAAGTTTGGGTGTTTTTTTCCTTTCTACCATATTTGAAAAAAAGTTTCAAGTGTTTTAATTTTTTGAGTCCTGGTTGACATTCTCATGGAAATGCCCATATGTTAATTTTTTTCTTAATTCCAAGTATTCGCGCTTATATGTCTGAAAGCCCTATTTGAAAGTTAAAATTTTATCGATTTGAACATTGAAATAAGCAGATAGCACTATGAACAAAAATTAAAATGAGCTGTAATGAAAACTATTTGAGACTTTACATTAACTTTTATTAAAATATTTAATAAAATTTAAAGAAACGCGTAATAATTTTACACTACCCAATAAAAAATTTTATCATTTTGCGAAGCACTAATGGTACATTTAAAAAAATAAGCGCACAATTATGCGCTACGCAATAAGACATACAGAAATGCTGTAAAGTAAGTGAAATAGCTCTCAACAATTTAAAAAAAAAAAAAAAATTTCAAGTGCTACGGCATTCCCTTACTACGAAGAAGGTTTGTAAGGGAGAATGCTAAAAAATAACTGTAAAAAAACATTCAGTGTGTAAAGCTGATCGTTACATTCAACAATTTTTTTATGCCCTGAATAATGCGCTTTATGTGTCAAAAATGTATTGCTTCAAAGTGGGAACTCGCCATATAAAATTCATGTCTTCCGTAAGCGCAATGGTAAGCGAAACTCTTACATTTCTCCCTTGCAAACCTGCTTCGCTCGAAGCACAATTTTTTATTGGGTAACCTTTATTGGAAAGCAATAGATAATAAAACTTTATCCGCATATTTTCAATTATCATAAAAATAAGGATATTCTTGCGAAATAACAGGCTTCAATGCTTTGAAATGTAAATGCTTCCACTTGCTTAGTTGAATAGGAAGTGGGCCAGATTATAAGTGACTCGATTCTATTTATATGATCGCTGCACAGGTTGGGAAATTTTGGAAAAAAAAAATGGAAATAATTCTATGTTTTACAAACAGTTGGTCCGATTGGAATGCAGTTTGAGGTGACAATTAAACAGTTGTTGTCGAGATAAAGTCTTGGCTGGAGTGGTGCTATAGGTGCCCAAATTGGGACACCTCCTCCACCTCTACGCTCCTTAATTCTTTATTTTATCTCGATGCTAAAAATAATTTTTTAGTGAAATGCGCTTGTCGAGTTCTTAATACATAATTGGTTTAGTTTTTGGAAATCTATATATATAAAAAGAAGTGTACACTTTGATGTCACCACTAACTGCGAAAACGGGTCGCATATAGTCTGGGTCGGGGATAGTCTGTAGATGGTTTATGTTAAGTTTGCACCAAATCGGTCCAGGGTTTACGGAGATATGGCATTTAAATTTTCCTATATAATTCCATACAAATATCAAAAAAATGCCCTCCATTTTGAACTCCTATAAAAAGGCTTGACCGATTTTTGTGAAATTGTGCATTTGTTAGGTATGTGAATAGTTCGTAAAGTTGATTTTATATCGCTAAAGGGTGCAAAATTGGGCAGTAGCTCCCCCTCCCTATACATTCTTAACTAATCAACCAGTTTTCTTAATATTTGGCATGCAGACACTGCAACATCGTAAATGAAATAGGGCATAGGAAGTAAAATAGGGCAAGCGGGGAAAAGCTCCCCCACCTTATATCTTCTTAATTTATTAATCGATTTCTTGAAATTTTGCTGGCAAATAGTGTAACATCTGAAAAGAACTATAGCCTATAAGTATTATTATTTAGGGCGTGAAATAGGACAAGAGGGCAAAAGCTCCTCATTTCCAATATTCTAAGCTTATCAACAGGTTTTCTTAAAATTTTGCGTGCAGACACTGTAACATCTGAAAGTAAATACAGAATAGCGCGTGAGATAGGGCAATAGCGGTAAAAGCTCCCCTTCCCTATATCTTTTTAACTATACAACAGATTTTCTTGAAATTTGGCAGGTAAATAATGTTATTGCTGAAAGAACTATAGCCTATAGTTTTTATAATTTAGGGCGATAAATAAAGTAAGAGGGTTAAAAGCTCCCCCACCCTAAATATTCTTAACTTATTAACCGGTTTTCATAATATTTGGCATGCAGACACTGTAACATCTAAAAGAGAACAGAGTATGAAATAGGGCAAGAGAGGTAAAAGCTCCTCCTTCCTATATCTTCTTAACTAATCAACTGATTTTCTTGAAATTTGCCAGGCAAATAGTATAATATCTAGAAAGAACTATAGTCTATAATTTAAATTATCTTTTTCTAATCAACCGGTTTTCTTAAAGTTTGGCATGCAGACACTGTAACATCTGAAAGATATAAGTTATATGGCAAAACAACGTTTGCCGGGTCAGCTAGTATGTATAATATTTAAGTTACCAGCGAATCAATTAATATTCCATATTTTGCAAATTGTAAAAAATATCTTTTTTATTTAAGAAGTCGACTTCTGAAAATCGATTTTTTGCAATTTTTATCTAAAAAATTATCTTTTTTATTTATAAAAAAAAAAATGTTTAGCGACATGTATCGGGTGATTTCTTAAGAGCTATAGGAAAGTTAAAAATAACACATACAATTCAGAGAAAATGCATGAAATCTTTATTTGAATCGATAGTACGGTCCATATAATTTAATGTTTGAAGATTATTTCATGCAAATGTTGATCGTGACTGCGCCTCAAATGGTTCATCTGCTTAGTCTAATTTTGGCATACTCTTTCCAACATTTCGGCCGGTATCTCATGAATAAATGCTTCAATGTTGTCTTCCAATGCGTCAATTAAACGAGGACTTTTTCTGGATGCATTGGTAGCTCTTGTATTGCTTCTGGCTGATCTTCACTCCAAAATCGACAATTCTGCTTATTAACGTACCCATTGAGCCAAAAATGAGCTTCGTCGCTGAACACAAGCAGCGCGCGATGAACTTTCTTAACAGAGCACGCATTTTGATAATAAAATTCAATAATTTGCAAGCGTTGTTCGTTTGTAAGACGATTCATGGTTAAATTATAGACCCAACTGAAGATGTTTGACAGTGAAACAAAACACGAAACGTGAGTCAGTGTTGCCAAAAAGATAATAGTTAAAAACTTACCCGATATATTATTATTCTTTCTGAAAGGGATCTTCATTAGGTTATAACTCTTTTGAGTGCAAAACACCACTCCAGTACCATGTGGGAAATGTTGTTCTGATAATGAAAAACAATTTTTTAGGTCGATTCGGCGAAAAAAGTTTCCGCCCCTTATGCGATTTCTAAAACTCCATATTCTGTCCGCATTTTATTTTTGAAAATTGAAAACCGATTTGATTTTGCATAACACTTATGAAAAATGGTTTATTGTTGAAGATTATATAAGAATTTAAACAAAATCGAACTTATTTAAGACAAGAGTAACTGATTTAAAGATGAAAATAAATAAATAAAAGCAAAACTTCAATGCTTTCGGTGCGGAAACTTTTTTCACGATTGAGGAAAATTGACACCATATTTTTTAATGACCCACACGGCTATCCCAATTCTTCATGTATCGGGAGATTCATCGTGAAGTTTGATTTATATTGTAAAATAAAATACATACATTTGAAAGTGAATTTTTATTATCGGTCAAGAGAACAATTTATGGCATTTACGCCATATGATCTCCGTGAACATTTTATTTTACATTTTTTTTTTTTTGTATCATATTATTTTTTTAGATACATAAAGGACATATATACCAGAGAACTGCAAAATCACTATTTGTCTTGATTTATTCATACGCTCAAATTTACATTAACTCTTTGCCTGCAAAACAAAGTACATCGTTTCGTACACATTCGATTTTTTCATGTGTGCGTTTTTTATTGAAAGTGCTTTGTTTGCATTTTTGTTGCGCACGCATATAACTTATTTGTGTAAAGTCAAAAGGCACACATTCTTATACTTTTGCATTCAAGTAGTCATTGTCCACTCGATGAGACGCTTTGTTAACACTAACAACAATAACAACAATAAACCACTCGATGAGACGCTTTGTTAAAATTAACAACAATAAAAACAACAATAACAAGAATACATTGTACATTCAGAACTACTGTACTTCTTAAGACGATTAAAGAAAAGTCTTCTGTTTCTATGGAAATTGTTTACAAATGTGCGTTTAGTTTAGTTTCATTTTAATTTTTTTTTCTTGTACTACATAGGAACTGCTGAATGTCTACATCAGTGTTATCCAAATCTTCATTTTCTGTGCACAATTGTGCTACAAAAACAATAAAAAAAACTCACACCGACGCTTGTTGTCTTCTATTTCAGTTGTTAATTGAGTGTTAACGAGTGCACATGAGCGGATGCTTACTGCTTTTTTTCAGCATTATTGTTTTTTCAGCTTTGATTTAATTTCAAAATAAACCAGCAAACAAAATAGTATGATGGAAGACAGAAATTTTTGTTAAGTTCTTCAAATTTAAAACATATTTTGTTAATAAGAAATTGTTACAAAGTCTTAAATTTGGAAAACTTAATTTGTAATGCCTAAATACACTATTTTTTTTAGTTTTAATTGTAAATTAAACTCGACTTATCAAATATGTGTGAAAAAAACTTGCCTAATTCTGTAAAAGCTGAAACGTATTTTTTATTTAATTTTATAAACTTTTTTTAAACTTCATTTTCATTTTGCTTTTTTAAGTAAAAATTCATTACATTTGCAATTCTTAGTTTTGTGTTTGCTGGGCAATATTATATTATCCAATACAGACGCATTTCATTTATTGAGAGTTTTGGTTAACTATGCTCTACCAGGGTTGTCAGATCGATTTTGACCTTTTTCGCCAAATTCAATGTCAAAAATCGCCAAAATCGCCAAAGCCTTTATTTTTAACTTTTTGGCAATAATATATGGATGATTTAAATTATTAAAAATATTTTTTATAAGTCTTAAAATATAAATTTGTTCCTAGTCCCTAAAATCCGCCAAAAATTTAAAAAAGTCGCCATAATATATATTCTGTTTAGTTTTTATTTAGAACAAAGTAAAAATGATTAGTGAAGATAAAAAAGGAACATTGCACTATTAAATAGTTAATAGTAGTCTACAAAAAGCAGCAAAGAAAGAATTTTTGTGGTTAGTATTAAACAAATATTGGATGTATGTATGTAGTTGGAGTTTTATTAAATATCTAAAACGCTAAACACTCCAGCGCCAAAACTCCCTTTTGCCTTCTTTTTTAGAATACATTGTAATTGAATAATATTTTTTCAACGAAGGTACAAAAGAAGTGCATCATGGAGTATATACATTCATATAATTTATAACTCGTAACACCGCTTCAAGAACTGCATTCTACATCGAAGGAGAGTTTTGGTGAAGTTTATTATTGAAAATACTCTTTCATCACAGGTATTACTAGTTGGATTTACCACCATATAATGAACCGCCGAAGCAAGTTCTTTAAAATGGTACGTACCTAGAGTTTTTTTTCCCGGAGTTTTTCGATTCCCGGGAAAGCGGGAAAAATTTTTAAATTTCCCGGTATCCCGGGATCCCGCTCCATACAAAGTAAACTTGGTTTTATTAATGAAAAAAACTTTTATAAACAAACGTGAGGGAACTTGTTTACAAAGTAAGTAAAATAAATGCCTTAATACTACAAAAATTAATTGAAGATTGAAAGCGGAACTTGAATTATTATTACCTTTGGCTATTATAAGTAAATTCCGTATTATGATGATCTAGTACAAGATAAAATAAACATAACAATTGAGGTACTCAAGATATGAGATCAAAAAGTAAATTCATAAAATATATAAAATATTTTAATAAATATATTAACATTTTTTAACGGCGTAGGAAATTACTTTCTGACACACTCAAAGCGTTTAGTGAGTCGCCAAAGAGTATATTTCTGATTTTGTTTACTGATTACCATGTTTCCGAAAAATTTCGTTTACTTTTTTTACCGAGGTTGGACAAATAATTAAAAGTGCACCATTGTTGCATGCTTCTGATGTCAAGGTTGATGCAAAAAATAGCATCATCCGGACTACTTCTTACAAACTATTTCTTTTCATTAGGTCCATCTGTAATCTTTAGGACAATGTGTTTTTCAAATTGTATGTTTTAGTAACTTACACGAGTTTCATTATTTTTTTATTTCGGTTTCCCCGCACTTCCCAGATATATTACCAAGCTCGATTTTTTTTTTTTTTGTAGATACGACTATGTTGCAATAACGGAGCGATATGTTTATGTATATCCTATTTTTAAGACTTGTCCATGGACAATGAGAATTTACTGCCTGCATCTTATTTTGAATTTTTGTTCTTTATCAATTCATCACATCACTAAATTTATTAATTATCAACTGTTGCACTGCCCATTCTGCTTTTAATAGATTTATTGCCGCAGGAGACATTGATTTCCGTTTGTACACATTTCTTATAATTGATATAATCGACAACCCATCCACAGATGCTAATTTTTAGAGAAAAGAAAACTAAATTTCAGAGTAAAAATAGCTGTTTTCTGAAACTATGAAGAAGTTTTTATTTCCCGGGATCCCGCAACAAAAATCCCGGGAAAACGGGAAATATAATAAGTGAAATTCCCGGGAAATCCCGGGAAAAACCCTATACGTACCTGACGTATCCTAATAGCTATACCCTTTTGGCCAAAACTGATTTAAATAAGATGGAATACCATCCAATCACAAACGGTCATTATGTCCATGGTGTTTCATAAACATCCAAAAGTACGTTACGATTCATTAATATCTTTAATAACAACGAATTTAGTTTGTGATAATAATTTGCCACATTTTATAATGGAGAAGTGTTCGTAAACTTGAAAATAATTCATGCTTTAATAATTCTTTTTTAAATATGAAGCATAATTTTCTCTTGGATTTTCAATATATTCATCAGACATTTCAACATAACATAATTTAGTTTCAAATACATACTGAATATAAAAGCACAGAATTTCATACATAAAAATACTAGAATAAAAATAATATAATTTTTTCGTATTGAATTTAAGGAGTTTCAAAACAAAAGCATGGCTCACCAAAAATAGCCAACAAAATCGCCAACTATTTTAAAATATCGCCAAAAAATCGCCATGGCACCAAATCGAAAATTAGGTCGCCAATCAAGTTGGAAAATCGCCACGTTTGGCGAGAAATCGCCACATCTGACAACACTGCTCGTTGCCGGTAAAGATTGCAAGTCAAGAGAAGAGCGGTGTAGACTAAATTCTCTTGGTTTGTTTTCCGACCTTTTTCTGACTATCGTGAGACCGCGCTGGAGAGTAGGGTGATACTGCACTTCGAGAGAACAGCGGTGTAGACTAAATTCTCTCGACGTGTAGTAGCACGCACGGTAACGACTGCAAAGCAAGAGAACAGCGGTGTAGACTAAATTCTCTTGGCTTGCCGTCTGCCTTTTCTTTGGCTACGTTGGCCTTTCTGTCTAAAGCAGTGATGTCAATTATGATTGTGTTGGTGAGATTACTCTTATCTCTTACATGCCCAGCGGGCGAAATATGCGGTTGTGAGGCCTATTGCGAGGCCTTATTAAACCCTTTTCTAAGGGTCATCTATGTTCGATTAAATTGTTGGGAATCAGGTAAGGTATTAAAACTTACAAAACATTTTCATGAAAGGGCGATGCAAACACCAGGGCCAGCATTATGCGAGGAAATATAGTTCATGCTTTCCATTCATTTTTCATCAGACCATTTAAAGTTAACTTACATTTATTGCTATGCAGACTTAAAAGCAATAAATAATAATACAATTATCGAAAAATGTTGAGTTATGGACAGACACAATCAGTTATTATTTAAATAAATTTAATTTGGAACCTCAGAAACTTTGCTTATTTTTTGGAAAAATTGCGCAGTTCACAATATTTGAAGTCTTTTTACAACCTAATACAATTCTTTCCAATATTTTTCGTTTTTTGCTCAACATACCTTTGCGAATTCTAACAATGAAAATTCATTTGCTCATACTAATGCAAATATTAAGTTTAAAAATATTCTGTAAGTATTTACCACCATTATAAAAAGAGAAGATTTTACTAGCCTATAATAAATACTTTTATTTACCCATTCGGTTTGTGCTTTGTTGTGATACAGACGTGTATTTTTAGCCCCGCATACGATTTGAACTTTTAATTAATCACATTTGATTTTGTAATACATAAATATAAGCAGCGAATGGACGCTTAAAAAAAAAATAATATATTTTGTTATTTAAATTACTTAACATAATAGTGAACAATTTAAAACGATAAAATTAAATAAAATAAAACAGTAAAAATATATATGTATGTATGTACGTATGAATGTTCATACATGTGTATACATATTCTGAACAAAACATTTAAATTCTGGTTTTTTCTTTTGTTGTTGTAAAATACAATAAATAATAAAAATATTAAAGCAAAGCAAAACGGTGAAAAACAAAAACAACTCTTTGCATGAGTACAAACAGTGAAACAACACTAAGACAAAATGAAAGAAACGTTTACGTTTTAGTTAATGCGAATGAAAATAATGAAGAAATAAATAAAACAAAACAAAACAATATTAACTACCTAACGGCTAAGCCAATTACTCGAACACGTTCCCTCTCACCCTCGGTATTTACACAAACGGTGGATAGTGACTCATTAAAAAAACTACAACAAGATTTGGTGACAAGTGTTGCCAGGCCAGCAAGTATTGCCGTGACGTCAAAAACAAATTTAGTGGGAAATGATACCATGAAATCAAACACAAATGCAATGGAAAACCCCCCTGTAAAAAGTTGTCAAAAGCCTACAGTACAAGTTGGTATGGACAGGTACATAACAGTGCTTAAACGGGGACGCAGCCCTACCTCTGCAGCAGTTGCTTCGGCCTCAAAAGTACCATCTTTTGATAAAATAAATACTCAAAATCGTTTTGCAATTCTGGAGGATGAATCCTCTGAAGCACCAAACGTCATTAAACCATCCAAGCCTCCCCCGATATATCTAAGGGAGCAAAATTCAAATGAGCTCATAAAGAGTTTGATATCGGTGATAGGTGAAAATTCGTTTTACGTAGCGGCTATAAAGCGTGGAAGTATAAACGAGACAAAAATACAAGTCAATAATGAGAATGATTTTCGCAAAATAGTAAACAACTTCGAAACGCTTAAAAAAAACTTTTATACCTACCAACTGAAAAGCAGTAAAGGTCTACAGGTAGTGATTAAGGGTATTGACTCATGTGTGGACCCAGAAGAGGTTAAAACATTCCTAGAAGAAAAAGGCTTCAAGGTAAAACATGTAGTAAATATTAAAAATAGAGAAAAAATTCCCCAACCACTTTTTCGAGTGGAGTTTGAACCCGGCGACGTAAAACTTAAAAAAAACGAAACACATCCTATTTACAATTTAAAATATATTCTCTACAGAAGAATAACTATAGAAGAGCCACACAAAAAAAATGGACCTGTTCAGTGCTTAAACTGCCAAGAATTTGGCCATACCAAGGCATACTGCTACTTACCCCCTGTCTGCGTAGTATGTGGTGAACTACACGGTACCGTTTCTTGCGATAAGTCTAAAACCGACCCCAACGTAAAAAAATGTAGCAACTGTGGCGGTAATCACACTGCCAATTATAGAGGATGCCCAGTATATAATATTGTCAAGCAGACGGTTGGACCGAAAACAAATACCCCTCAAATGCAGGTTGCAAATCAGGTAAACACAAATGCAATTCAAGCCCCCCAGCCTAGTAATAACAGAACCTCTTACGCTAACGTCCTAAAATCAAACCATCAGCCAATGCAAGGTGCCTCGCCAAGTAATGATGAAACTCCGGTTTCTAATTTAAGTCGTTTAGAAATAACCATGGAAACATTAGTGCAAACAGTAAATAATTTTACGAACACAATGGGTAATATGATGCAGGAAATGCTTAGAATGCAATCGATGTTATTGCAAGCTGTACTTAACAAACCATGAACTGTTTAAAAATTTGTTTTTGGAACGCAAACGGCATCCGCCAACATAAAAATGAATTAGAATACTTTCTTAAAAATAAACAAATTGATGTCATGATGATTTCTGAAACTCATTTGACCTCAAGAAATACGTTTAAAATCAATGGTTATATACTATATGATACCAAGGACCCTCGAGATAGAGCTTGTGGAGGTTCTGCCATCTTAATAAAAACTCGAGTCAAACACTACATTATGTGTGATCACCGTGAAGACTATCTGCAAGCAACGACTATTTGTGTTGAGGAGCTAAATCGAAACATAGTAATTTCTTCTTTATACTCTCCACCTAGATTTTCCATATCAGAAGGCCAATATTATAAATATTTTAAATCATTAGGACCCTGTTTTCTGGCCGCTGGCGATTATAACGCTAAACATACCTTCTGGGGGTCACGACTTATAACACCAAAAGGTCGTGTTTTGTTTAACACAATCTCTAAAATGGGTTTAAATGTGGTCGCGAGCGGGCAACCAACATATTGGCCTACTGATCAGCAAAAAATTCCAGATGTTATCGACTTTGGCGTGGTTAAAAACATCCCCACAGAAACGATTCATGTTGAAGCTTCCTTAGAATTATCATCCGACCACACACCTACAATTGTTACTATATCGAACCCAAATAGAATTGTATTTCCGTCAGGTTACTTAGCGACGCCAGCCACACAAATAAATTGGTTAAAATATAAAAAATTTCTCAGTGCCCATTGCACAGAAAATATTCCGCTTAGTACACCGGAGAATGTGGATCTCTCTCTTGTTAACTTTGACAGTTATCTTAAACTAGCTGTTCAACACTCCAGCGTTACCCCCAAAAAAATTAAAAATAATAAAATATGTTCTTCAGATGTCGAGCGGCTCTTGACTGAAAAAAGGAGAGTTCGAAGAGAGTGGCAACTTTACAGATCCCCGCAACTTAAGATTTTATTAAAAGAATGCACAAAAAGGCTAAGAAAGTTGCTACAGAATCAGAAAACGGCTTCTCTAGAAAAAATATCTTAAGGAACTTGATGCAACTCCACAATCTGACTACTCATTATGGCGTGCAGCTAGAAATCTAAAAAGGCCAGTTATATCTAAGCCACCATTAAGAAACTTGAATGGTAGTTGGGCAAGAAATGATAATGAAAAAGGAAACCTGTTTGTAAATCATTTGAAAAACGTATTTACACCAAATATATCTCACAATATTGCGGTCGAGTTACCACCTGTTGATGCTAGAGCAGCTTTTCCCCTCAGATTTGAGATAAGAGAAATCGAAAAGGCTATTTGTGACTTAAACACTAAGAAGGCACCTGGTATTGATAAAATCAGTAATAAAATGCTTTTGGAGCTACCTCGCATCGCAAAGAAAATTATTCTTTTTATTTTTAATGCTATTTTACGCCTTGAATACTATCCTGAAAAATGGAAGGTTTCCTTAGTTACCATGATACCAAAGCCAGGTAAAGATCATACAAAAGTTGAGTCTTATAGACCTATTAGCTTATTATCAAATATGTCAAAGCTGTTTGAGAAATTATTAGTTTCAAAATTAACACCAATTTTAAGTGAAAATAGATGTATTCCAAACCATCAGTTCGGATTTAGAAGAAAACACAGCACAATCGAGCAGACTCATCGAATAGTAAATGTCATAAGAAAAGCATTTGAAGAAAAGAAATATTGCTCAGCACTCTTCATCGATGTTTCGCAAGCTTTTGACAAAGTCTGGCATGAAGGCTTATTACACAAATTGAAGCAAAATTTACCAGCAAACACACACAAGCTGCTAGAAAGCTACTTAGTCGGTCGTCAATTTATTATTAAAGAAGGAAATTTCTTAAGTTCACCTCAGCCCATTGCCGCTGGAGTCCCACAAGGCAGCATCCTGGGCCCCCTATTATACTTAATTTATACTTCGGACATGCCAACAAGCAACTACACACAAACTTCAACATTTGCAGACGATACAGCTTTTCTAAGCGTCCACGAAAACCGTTATGAAGCATCGCGTTACTTACAGCATCATATATTTCAACTAGAAATATGGTTAAGACAATGGAGGATAATGGTCAATGAGCAAAAATGTGTACATATAACATTCACTTTGCGCCGGGAATCTTGCCCCCCTATTACAATCAATAATCAAATAATTCCTCAACATTCGCATGTTAAATATCTCGGTATACATCTGGATCGGCGATTAACGTGGAAATGCCATATAGAGGCAAAATTAACTCAAATGAAACTAAAAGCCATTCAAATTCATTGGCTTATTGGAAGAAATTCTGTCCTTAGTCTCGATTGCAAGCTTCTACTTTACAACTCTATCTTAAAGCCTATCTGGTGCTACGGTATTCAACTATGGGGCACTGCCTCGGCCTCTAATATCGACAAAATTCAAAGGCGCCAAAATAAACTTCTTCGAATAATCACAGCCGCTCCCTGGTATGTTAAAAACTCAAACATTCATAAGGATCTCAATGTGCCATTAGTGAAATCTATGATTACAAAATACGCAATAAAATATTTAAAAAGGCTTGAACAACACCCAAATCCACTAGCTCGAAATATTTTAAATCATGGCGGCCACACTCGCTTAAGAAGAAGAGACACGGCAGCACTTACCCAATTAGATGAGCGATAAACACCTATAAAAGTGAACATAACCCGTGATGAAGAAAATTTTGTCTGGCACTGGCAGGAGATAAAATAACGTATTAGGTTAAGATTTGATTAATTATTGTTAGTTCATATTTAATATATGAAGATTCAATAAAACAATAATGACAAAAAAAAAAAAAAAAAAATTTACCAATAATATCTTCTAAATTTATATTGCAGTTTCGTAACAACAAAACATTTTTTAGGTTTGTGGATGTTAATTTATTGCGTTGTTTTGAGCAAATGTATTTCAAATCGGAAAATATTTGTTCGCAAAGATATGTTGAGGAGAAAAGCGACAAACATTTGAAGGAATTTTTTTTTAATATAGGATATAGCGCCCCGTCTAAATTTTTCCAGAACTCAATAATATTTTCCCTGTCTGGAGGATTAATTTCGCTCCTAAGTATGATTAGTTCCGACTGGATGCTGAATTCATAACTCGCAATGTCGCACTTAAAGGGATTTTGGAATATGTTAAGTAGTGGTTTTATATCCTCAAAATCTTGAAAACGATCTTGAAAGTAGTAAAAAAGGTTTTCAAAAATTGCCAAATACTCAGATTTTTTCAAATATTTCTCCTTGTCATAAATAAGCAAAGTTTTAGGAAAGTTGGAAAAATCTTCATTATTTATTTCATTTGTTAATAAAAATAATTTGGTTTTAAAATTAAAAACAATCGTATATATGTCACTTAAATTGTTTCCCTTTCCTTGTAGTTCCAAATTTAGCTCATTTAAAATACTGCTTGTATCCGCCAGAAACGCAAGGTCTAAAATGAACTCATAATCATTCAACTGTATTAATTCACATTCGTCTAAATTTTCAGTTTCCCAAAAACGCAACACCTCTTTTCTAAGATCGAATAGACAATCACCCCGACTAAGCCAACGAACTTCCGTAAACATTTTTAAGTCGTGGTGATTGGCGTTTACGTTTTTAAGAAAACTTACAAATTTTCTGTGCGTTAATGAATGATGACCCCCCCCCCCCCCCGTATTCTATTGATTATCCGCTCTGCAGTCTTAATAGCGGCATGATCACTTATAAATTTTGAGGCAAGCATGGACTGATGAATTATGCAATGGAAAGCATGTACATCAATTCCATTTTGCTTAAGCTGTCCTACGAAACCTTCATACTTCCCGGCCATAACGTTTGCACCATCCGTGCAAACTCCTGCTATCCTCGTGTGTGTTGTCGGTTCCGTCCCGAGAGTTATATTTAAATTGCCAACTACTGCAGTAAAATTGTAAAAATTAAGAGAAACAAATAAACTGAGCTTAAGGTTTATAACGTTTGAAGAAAAGAGGGAGTCCGGTGTTTTATTTCTCTGGTCATTAAATAAATTTTTGTAACGAACCCTGGGAGCCGCGATCTATACCCCAGCATAAGGTGGAAAACACGTCGTTACAATATAATGGCTTAGCCAATGGATATTTTACGCGTTAAATGGATGTGTTTGTGGGGTCGTTATTTTAACCACAATTCTCAACAACTTCAGAAGTTAGTAAACGATATTAAATGGTTCAACGTGGATTTTCAGACTCCATTATGCTTAAAAAATGTTTGCCTATATGCAAAAGTATTATATTTTAACCAGTAGTCATGTAAGCCATATAAAATGTATAAATCATATTTTAGATTAACTAAATAATCAAATTTCCCTTCCCATAATAACGTTGATTTTTGGTCAGAATTTGAAAGATAATTACCAAATTGTAAAATTGGTTAAAAGACATTATTGTTTTAGTGCGCTTATTTATGTTTAAATAAATTAAAAATACAAATTTATTAGATAAAATTTGTCCCCATTTAAAAAGAATGCTTTTTGTTTTTGGAGCGAATATTTTAAGAAATTTTTATTTTAAATTTGGGATTGAAGAAAGCTATTACTATGCGCATTAAAACCAGCGAAATGCGCATAGGAATAGCTTTCTTAGGCTAGATCAGAAGGTTATTTACTTAAAATATTTCTGTCATGTCTAAAGGTTAAAGCTTCGGCATTATGTATATGTACATTCTAGATTTTTTTTTTGCTGACGGATCTCTATGTATGTATGCAACTTTTGTCCGTAAAGCTACTATTTGAGTTTGACAAAAGTTTTTTTCTTTTAACAGACAAAACCCCTTCGTTTCTACTAAATGTACAATGGGCATTTCGCCTGATTTAATACTATGTTCACACTTGGGTTCTTAAACGCGTTTAAGCAGCTCGAACGTGATTAAGCTCTAATCACTTCAAAATCGAGATGATTACCCATACATTGAAGTGATTTGTTAATCACTTCAAATTGACATGATTACAACTAAATCACTTCATAAACCACATGGAATCCACTGAACATACCTCAAATGCAGAATCGCCAACATGATCGTGTACAACCGGCCAAGATTTCTGCTTAATGTTTTTATTTTTTTCCTTAAATAATTCATAAATTTTCACAATTACATCATTAAAATTATTAAAATAATCTTTTGATAACTTTATAAAAGTGTTTTTATCCATTTTTAATACTTTAAAGAAATATAAATTTGTTTGTTGTGTGTTTTTTTTTTCTTAATCATCTGTAATCTTGATCATCTCAAATGTAATGTGAACGGCTTTCATTAGCTAAATCAACATTTTGCTTAAACGCGTTTAAAAACCCAAATGTGAACATAGCATTAGATTTGCTTATTGGACCCGCATTGAATGTGTATACCAAATTCTGCTTTATATTGTCATATCTTTATTTTATATTATTATGATATGTTCACATTTGGCTTCTTAAACGCGTTTAAGCAGCTCGAACGTGATTAAGTTCTAATCACTTCAAAATCGAGATGATTACCCATACATTGAAGTAATTTATTAATCAATTCAAATTGAACTGTTTACAACTAAATCACTTCATAAACCACACCCAAAATACTATGTAGTTAAATTCAAACGAAAATTAATTTTATACTATGTTCACACTTGGGTTCTTAAACGCGTTTAAGCAGCTCGAACGTGATTAAGCTCTAATCACTTCAAAATCGAGATGATTACCCATACATTGAAGTGATTTGTTAATCACTTCAAATTGACATGATTGCAACTAAATCACTTCATAAACCACATAGAATCCACTGAACATACCTCAAATGCAGAGTCGCCAACAACCGTGTACAACCGGCCAAGATTTCTGCTAAATGTTTTTATTTTTTTTCTTAAATAATTCATAAATTTTCACAATTACATCATTAAAATTATTAAAATAATCTTCTGATAACTTTATAAAAGTGTTTTTATCCATTTTTAATACTTTAAAGAAACATAAATTTGTTTGTCGTTTTTTTGTGTGTTTGTTGTGTGTTTTTTTTCTTAATCATCTGTCATCTTAATCATCTCAAATGTAATGTGAACGGCTTTGATTAGCTAAATCAACATTTTGCTTAAACGCGTTTAAAAACCCAAGTGTGAACTTTGCATTAAACAACTTAAAATTCACTTAAAAAACGGATCATTTCTTTTAAAACAAATGATTTTTACATTCATTTTTAAATTTTTTATTTTTTGAACAGCACATTCCTTAAAATTGAATGATTTTTACTATTAAAAAATATATTTTAAACGACAAAAATCAAACTACATAACAAAATAAATAAATACGATAAAACATTATTTTTTGGTAGTTTGTTTTTTGAATAACAAACATAAATGTTAAAAAATAAAATTATTCGAATAATATCTATATTTTTTTTATTCAATTTTAACATAACAGAAAACGAATTTAATAACCCACAATCAGTTACTGTAATAATTTTATAAGTGCACATAGAATCCACTGAACATACCTCAAACTGGGTATAATGTAGAATCGCCAACATGATCGTGTACAACCGGCCACGATTTCTGCTTTATGTTTTATTTTTTTCCTTAAATAATTCATAAATTTTCACAATTTCATCATTCAAATAATTGAAATAATCTTCAGATAACTTTATAAAAGTATTTTTATCCATTTTTAATACTTTAAATAAATATGAATTAGATTGTTGTGTTTTTTTTCTTAATCATCTGTCATCTTAATCATCTCAAATGTAATGTGAACGGCTTTGATTACGTTAACCAACATTTTGCTTTAACGCTTTTAAAAAGCCAAATGTGAACATAGCATTAGTCTCAATCCGATACAAAAACTATTATTTATCAATTGTTTTAACATTCTAAAAAGACTACCAATAAATCTTTGCTCGACTTCTGCCGGCTTATGGTTATGCCGAAAAAAGAATTCTAATGCTTATTTAAAAAAGAGCCAAAACATTACATACATAGTAGTTTTTGCATGTATGTACTTATGATTTCATTGGTGCTATTTCTGCAAGAATTAATTAGATTTTTCCCAAAGTTTCTCCTGTCCTCTTAACATTCACTTCGACAACACCTACTGCCCTTTGTAAAACCGAAATAAATCTACCGAACTTGTCGGTTTATTTTTTATTAAAATGCTTAAGTTTCCGTAACTGAGCTTTGGTTGTGAAGTGCTCTGCAATTTTCAAAACAACGAAAGCAAGGGAATGATAACCATTAGTGCTGTAAAATAAATTTAATTATTAATTCCAATATGTTTTTCAAAAAAAAAAAAAACAAATTATAAACTTACGCTTCAGCAAGTTGTTCAATGCAGTTATCAATTAAATAAAAAACGCGATCAACATTTTCGGGGTTTTTGGAGCACAATTTAAACTAAGAGATGGTCTTGTCCATGACATGTAAGTCATTGGAAATGATTATTTGAAAAAATTTGTCAACCAATTGACGCAACTCAAAGAATCTAAAATCAAATTTTTTTCGCTAGAAACCGTTTCTGCCTTGTATTTGCTATAAAGTGTGTCGAAATCAGTTTCGTTGCCTGCACGAGTAACTGTACAATAAACAACAGAACGAATATTGACTTCAACGGAACGCTTTTTCGAAATTTTAGCGAAATGTACCTTGGCTTGGTAAACACACAAAGGTATTATATCTTTGCAGGCCCAAGTCATAATATAAGAACGTCTGTAAATATCTAAAGTAGTATCCTGTTTTAGCGGTCGAACTTAGGTTTAATAATCTGACGGAGGAAGGGAACAAAGATATTACTTTCGTTGCCCAAACGTGTCATTAGATAGCTGAATCCTTTGAGGGCAGCAGCCCATGGCAAATAATTGGTTTCGTTTTTAAGATATTGAAGAATATTAAAAGTCACGTTGCAACTAATTTCACCCGCACGAGCTAAGTTGAGAAGATCGTCTACGATTTGGGCACGATTCAATACATAAATATCCTCCCTGCTTTCAGAAAACAATTTTTGACGGCATTCATTCATGTCATCATAATTAACGCGATAGTAACCGGTTTGCTGAATATTGCCAATGCTCCAGGAAACCTCACTTTCGACATTAAAAGTATGTGTGTTGTTTTCAAGGAAGAATTCGGGAGAGGTGTATAGGAAATCATTTTTTAAATTTGTTGTGTATGTAATAGGAACAGTGTATGTTAGCTTGGTGTTAGATGTATTAAAATTCTTAAATAAGAAACGTTTTTGACTGACTTCCACAGTAATGTTGGAGGTACGATTAAAGGTGACCATAGGGTAACCCACTTCAGTGGTGAAGGATTCGAAGTAATTTTTATGGAGTCCATGATGTTTATAAGGCCAGTAAGATGCCCAAATTTTAAAGAAATCCGAAGGAACTGTGTTTTTGTATGCACTAAAATATAATATATAATTGATAAGATATTGCGATGTTTTACTTGAGCAATAGAATAACTTACTAAGTTGTAAAGTATATTTTCAAGGTTGTGGTAAAATTCTGTTCTCCTAAAATGTTTTTAGTCATATGAATAAAAGCGGCTGCTTTTAGGAAAGAAATTTGGTTAAACATTTTATTTGTGCGCACATTTTCGTTACTCATTCGCCTAGCATCGCTTGAAGCATCCTGAATAGGGATGCAACATCGTTCAAAAAAACATCGATATTTTAAAAAATCGATGTTTCCACGATAAGCATCGATACTAAAAAACATCGGTAAGAAAAACGATACATCGATGTTTCAACATCGATGTTATAAACTACTTTGCAGTTATACTTACGGACTGCTCAAATTCTGCTTTGCTACTGAAAATCTTAAGGCCCAAATATAATATGCATAAGTTTGCTTAAGCTTCTATTAAAAATTATCAAAAAAAGCTGTCAAATACTTTCAAAAACACAATAAAAAAACATTTGATTCCGTACAGAAAGTGCAATCAGTTTCACACTTTGCCTCAGAAAATGACAGATTCATAAAACTTAATAAAAAGTTTTCTTAAGTACAATATGATTTGACACATATGATTTACATGTTTATTATACAGTGGCTTAAGCCAACTTAAGAATTTTATAGTTGGGTTTTCACACTTGCAAAATTTTTTTAACATTTCTTCAGATTATACAAGGGGTTACTTACCCCTTATTACATACAGTTATGCAATGCATAGTATACATATGTATGTACGTTCCTACTTTGTACTGCTATGCTTTGAAGTACGCTTTTTATATTCTTAAAATAAGGATTTAGTTGAAAAAATTAAAATTAAAAATGGTAAAAATATTATTAAAACAATTTAAATAAATGAAAATATTAAATGGATGATGTCGATGTTTTTTACTTTTGACGCCGATGTATCGCCGATATATCGTCCATCAAAACATCGATGTTAATATCGATGTTTATGAACGAAACATCGATGTTTTCTAAACATCGATGCATCGTTTGCATCCCTAATCCTGAATCATGACATTTTGGATGACATCTACGACAAATTGGCTTGACATACATATTAAAGGAACTATCAATCTAAAATTATACAATCAATCATGTTTTATATAAATTAATTGTTAAATATTCACGAATAGTTTAAATTTATCTCTTTTATGTAAGTTAACACACTCAACACCAGTCAACATAATAATAACAACAACAACCACAGTAGCCAACAAAACCCAAAACGTGCCAACATAAAATTTGCAAACTAAACAAACTTCAAATCGCTCAATAAAAAATTCCCAGACGAAATCTAATCCTCACACGCGGCAAGCGCATGAATTGGACGGTGGGAAACGCAACATCAACAGGTTGTGGGAAATGCAACATCAGCAGGTTATTAATTAAGTTAGGAGTCTTAAACAATTTTAATTGTAAATTCTTTGCAGTCGGTTTTTGAATATTACTAAATAAAGTTGGTTTTGTTAACTTTAAAAAGTTAACAAATAAAAAAATTATTTTTTTTAAATTTTAAACTTTTATTTCTTTAATTGGCGCCCGATCAGGGACCCTCTCTTAAGAGGTCCTTTTTCGTAAAAAGTAAATAAAACCCTCGTCAAAAAGGGTTTTCCGGTAAACAAGATATAGATCGTGGAAATGATGCGCCTAAGTAGTCTTTCCTAAAAAGACAAAAGGGAGGTCCTCTTAAGGACCAGCGGCCGCGATATAGGATTAAGAAATTAATGAACATTGAATAAAGTTATAAAATTAATAAATAATTGAAAGTGAGCAAATGAGCATAAAAAGTTAAAAGTGAATAGTGAATAGTAATACTTTAAGTAAAAGCATTAAAGATTAAACAAAATAATTTGAATTAAAGTAATATTTTAAGTAAAAGCATTTAAGATTGAACAAAGTAAATTGAATAAATAAAAAAAACCCCCCAATAAAGTTAAAGAAATAGTAATAAATAACAAGTAGAATTTTTGTTTGAAAAAATCGATAAATAAGAAACAAAAAATTAAAAAAGGAAAAGTTTTGGTTAATTATAAAATTAATAGAATAAAAACTCAACAAAAAGCAACAAACAAACTAAGTGACATAGGATAAGTGAACAAAATCTTTCAGAAAATAAAACAATAAAGTGAAATAAATAACAATAAATAACAAAAACAGGAAAATTTAAAAACAAAAATTTAATTTAATTAAAAATATTAAGAGAACAAAAAATAAGTAAGAAACAACGAATCAAATAATTAAGTATAAGTGAACAAAATTGTTTAGAAAAAAAAAACAATAAATAAAAGATAAAAAACAAAAATTCAGGAAAAAACAAAAAGAAACAAAAAGTGAAGTGAATAACAAATACTAATAGAATTAAAATTAGATAAGAAAAGGAATTAAGTCAAAGATAAAGAAAGCAAAATTCTCAAATAACTGAGGAAATAAAACTAAGCTAAACTTAAAGTGATCTAGAAGAACTATTATCATAGTTTGAAAGTGGAATAAAGTGAAAGGAGTTAATTTCTTCACGAACAGCAACAAGAAACATCTATGTTTACAACCTTCACCAACACCTGTAATTAACAACATTAACAACACCAACCTAAAGACGACGTTAGCAGCATTTATGTAAGATTTTTTTAAGTATATTATTAAGTATATTGCCTTGCCTAAATTAACACAACGATTTTACGATTTTATTAAGTCCGTTGTTTTTGTTAATCGATTATTTACAACCCAGAATTAATTAAAACTTAAAGAAACAAAAAAATATAGAAAAGGAAAAAATCCTTAAAATTGGTTAATATTTACATTGTTTCCATTAATCGATTATTTACAATCCAGAATTAATTAAAACTTAAAGAAAGAAACAAAAATATAGAAAAGGAAAAAAATCCTTAAAATTGGTTAATATTTACATTGTTTCCATTAATCGATCATTTACAATCCATAATAAATTAAAACTTTATGGTTAAAATTAACTTTGTTTTCGTTAATCGATTATTTACGATCTTGAATTAATTAAAAACCTTAAAAGGGAAAAGATCCATTTCCTTTCACTGGGTTTTTCTTTTTTCCTATTTGGTTGAAATTTTTATTATTCTCCGTACTGATCGAAATTCTGTTGAATTTGTTCCTAGCCTTTCATTTTAAAATCATTCGACCGCTATGCCCAACGAGACTGTCGAGCAACTGACCGAGAGACTGAGCAGGTCATTAACAATGACGCAACCGACTGGAGCGACAGCAATTCTTACCGAACCACAGAGGGAACAGATAGCCCTCATGATAAGGGATGCCCTTAGGTCACCGACCGACCATCTGGCGGATGAGGGGGCTGACCATCCCATTGGGACAACCTCTACCAAGTTAGAGGAACTGGACAGAGTACCCGATATAGTTAAGTCCTTGAGGGAGTTCTCCGGGAAACCGGGAGAATTTAACTCCTGGAGAAAATCAGTGGAGAGAGTTCTAGGACTCTATGATTCAGTAAAAGGTACTGGTAGGTACTACGCAATTCTTCATACTATACGGACAAAAATTGTTGGTGACGCAGATACTGCTTTGGAGTCGTATAGGACTCCACTGGACTGGACACGAATTAAAAAATGTCTCTCAATGCATTATTCGGACAAGAGAGACATTGGAACGTTAGAGTATCAAATGATGACATTATGCCAGGGTAACAAGACAATCACGGAATTCTATCAGGGTGTTTATCAGCACCTTTCTCTACTACTCGATAAGGTCTCCTGCCTGGATCTAGAGGAAAATAGTCTTCACGCAATGACTACTACCTACAGGGAAAAGGCATTGGATACATTCGTAAGGGGATTAAATGGAGATCTACCAAGACTGCTAAGCGTACGTGAACCGACGTCATTGCCCCAAGCGTTACATATCTGTCTAAAGTTGGACAATATGACCTTTCGGAGAAATTACGCACACGGACACTCTGTCAGAAGTAACGTACAGAAAGATAGGGCTGGTGCGGCAGGTTTCACAAATGGTAGAGGATTCTACCCCGAGCTCGCTTATGTTGGGGGGACAATGTCTACTAGACCACCCGTACCCCCTCGGTATAATCTCGCTCCAAACTTAAGCGGCAACCCAAGCTTCCAACCTAGATTTAATCCAAATCACATTCGTAGTGCAAATTATGGTCATAACTCAAACCTTCAACCTATCTCTAATC
Source organism: Pollenia angustigena (assembly GCA_930367215.1). NCBI lineage: Eukaryota > Metazoa > Arthropoda > Insecta > Diptera > Polleniidae > Pollenia > Pollenia angustigena. The sequence continues at coordinate 214,871,879 of OV884058.1, read as the reverse complement.
CGAATTACAGTCGTAATCCAAACTATAGCAATTACCTAAATTTTCCTGGAAATTCTGGACTGAATGCGGGGACTCAAAATAGACCCCAGAACAATCGGGTAGAACCAATGGATGTCGATAAATCAATCCAAACCCGTCAGGTCGACTATATTAATAGACCACAGAATAATCCAGCTCTAAAGAGGCCAACAACAGCATCTTTTCAAGTACCAGTAAATAAGTTCCAACGTAACTTCCATATAGAAACAGATTACATGCCAGGGGAGGCTTACTATTGTGGCTACCCACCAGAGGGAGGCGAAGTTGACCATTATACCGAAAGTGTGGAACCTGGTACTGTTCAGGAATACTTACAACAAATTCCCGAGGAAGCAGCTACGCCCGGAGGACATGAAGATGAACCCGATGAGGATCATCATGCAAGTAATTTTTTAGCATAAACTGTTCCTCATTACCTTATTTTGAGGCAGAAATGGGGAACGGCAGGATATTAAAAATACTATTGGACACTGGCAGCAACAAAAATTACATTAACCCTAAAATCATAACAAATCCCTACAATAATGAGACACATTTTATGGCAAAATCCGTTAAGGGATATACAAAAATTACACAGCACAAATTCATAAATTTATTCAACGATACTCCTATTAAATTTTTTCTATTACCAGAGTTGGAAACATACGATGCAATATTAGGAAATTATAGTCTAAAGGAGCGTTCAGCGGTCATCTATACATCGAAGAATTATTTTACCATTAATGGAGGGATGAAAATCCCTATAAAACAACTTATTTCCCAAAATGTCAATAATATTGAGATTGCATCTGGATGGACAAGTATTGAGTTGTGGTGGATTTTAGGAAACTCAATACGATAACTATCCCGGATAAATATCCCATCCCGGAAATAAACGACGTTCTTTCTCATCTGGAAAGGACAAGTATTGAGTTGTGGTGGATTTTAGGAAACTCAATACGATAACTATCCCGGATAAATATCCCATCCCGGAAATAAACGACGTTCTTTCTCATCTTGGAGGAAATAAGTACTTTACAATTGTGGACTTAAAGAGTGGGTTCCATCAGATACCCCTCAGAACGGAAGACATAGAAAAAACGGCTTTCTCAGTCAACAACGGAAAGTATGAGTTTTTGCGACTACCTTTTGGGCTAAAAAATGCCCCGTCGATATTCCAGCGCACCCTTGACGACATTCTAAGGGACCACATCGGAAGAAGTTGCTTTGTTTATATCGACGATATTATAATTTTTAGTAAAGACGAGGATTCACATTTAAAACACCTGGCTGCCATCTTCGAAACTCTAAATGATGCCAATATGAAGGTGCAATTAGATAAGTGTGAGTTTTTCACAGAGGAAGTTGAATTCCTTGGATTTATTGTCTCTCAAAACGGGATAAAAGCTAATCCTAAGAAAGTTCAGGCAATTGTAGAATTTCCTTACCCTAACAATGTAAAGGAACTTTGATCGTTCCTTGGCCTCTCAGGGTACTACAGAAGATTCATCAAAGGATATGCAGACATCGCCAAACCATTGACGAAACTCTTACGAGGAGATGGGGGCTTGATATCTAAGAAGGAATCAAGCAAGAGGACAATTCAGCTAGATAACGAAGCGAGTCATGCTATCGACAATTTAAAAAATGCTTTAATATCAAAAGAGGTAATATTATCGTATCCTGACTTCCAGAGAGAATTCCAGCTGACTACGGACGCATCCAATGTCGCTATAGGAGCGGTACTTAGCCAGGACGACAGGCCAATTTCTTTTATTTCAAGAACCTTTACGGAAACCGAGGAAAATTATGCAGCCAACGAAAAAGAAATGTTGGCTATAATCTGGGCTCTGACCAATTTGAGGAACTACCTATACGGATCTGCTAGAGTCGTAATATACACTGACCACCAGCCGCTAACTTATGCTCTTAGCAATAAAAACAATAATACCAAAATGAAAAGGTGGAAGGCGATATTGGAGGAGTATAATTACGAAATGCAATATAAACCAGGCAGAAGCAATGTTGTGGCTGACGCACTTTCCAGACCCCCTACAACAAATATTAATTCACTAACAGGAACAGTGCATAGTAGCGACAGCTCTCCAGAGGAACTCATAGCTAGTGTGGAAGCGCCCATAAACGCTTTTAAAAATCAAATATTTATACAAATTGACAATGCGTCAGCATATCAGTTCCAAATAGTATTTCCGGGCTACCATAGACATCTAGTTACGGAACCAGAATACGATACTGAAAAATTAATTTCCATCTTAAAAAAATACCTGAATCCATCCGTCATAAACTGTATTAAAACTCCAGAGTTTATTATGGGGAAGATTCAAGAAATCTACCCACATCATTTTAAAAATTTCAAAATTCGCTTCACTCAGAATCTTGTTGAAGATATTTTATCAGAATCCGATCAAGAAACCCTAATTATAGAAACACACAATCGAGCACACAGGAATGCTATAGAAAACAAGTCCCAAATATTGGAAAAATCTTATTTTCCTAGCATGCTCTCCAAAATTAAAAGAATATTCAAGCTTTGTTCCATATGTAAAAAAAATAAGTATGATAGACACCCTAATGAACCAAAACTGAATGTCACTCCAATACCAAATTATCCCGGTCAAGTTATCCACATCGATATTTTTTCAACAGATAGGAAACTAATATTGACAGCCATAGATAAGTTCTCAAAGTACGCCCAAACAAGAATTCTACAGGGAAAGTCAATAGAAGATATCAGGAGGCCATTAAGGGATATTCTATTTTTTTATGGAGTTGCCAAAACTGGTGTCGTGGATAACGAAAAATCACTGAATTCTGCCACCATTCTTTTTATGATGAAAGACGAACTGGGGATAGAGGTATTTACAACACCACCTTACAGAAGTGAGGCCAACGGCCAAATTGAGAGATTTCATTCAACATTGGCTGAAATCTTAAGATGTCTCAAGGATGAAGGTTTTTGCAGGAATTTCGAAGAACTATTGGAGCAATCCGTCAACGAATATAATCACTCCATACATTCCACCATAGGTAGGAAACCAGTGGACTTGTTTTTCGGGAGGACTGTGGACTTTTCACCTGGGAGTTATGAAAGAACCAGAGAAAATAATATCGCGATGCTAAAAAAGAAACAGGCAAGGGATTTAGACTATCACAACAATGAAAGGAAAGAACCGAAACAATACATACCAGGGCAAGAGATTTTTATTAGAATAAATAAAAGGCTTGGTACCAAATTAACCGAAAAATTCAAACGCGAACTAGTAAAAGAAAATAGACACTCCACGGTGGTGACCGAAAGTGGAAGAGTCGTCCACAAAAAACACATAAGGAACTAAACTCTTATTGCATTTACTTACAGGTTGTTTCTGATGGTTGGATCCTCTAGTTGCGAATTCCAGATAATGGACTATTCTAATTCTAGACTAGTCGTGATCAACACGGGTTCGGCGAAGTTTCAGACCGGCGTGTTCAAACTTGTCCATACAATTGACTTGGGAGAATACGAAGACTTAATAGGAAAATTAGAAAAAGGAATTTATCTACACAACAACACTGACAACTCACTATTAACCTACCTATCCTATACCATTTCCCAGATGAAATCCTGTTTATCTAGAATAAGATCCAAGACGAGGGCAACGAGGTCACTCGACTTCATTGGAAGTGCTTGGAAATCCGGACCACCATGATTTCGAGATAATAGAGAACAAAATGAATAACGTTCTAGTAAACAATAATAATCAGATCGTAATTAATCAGTTAACAATAGATAAAGTAAACCAACTCTCAGTAGTAACCAATAATATTTCTAAACTATTAGTGGAAAAAAGTAGAGAAGAAAATTTATTAGATTTTAAGTATAAAGAAATTATTAAAGAAGAATTGTCTAATATCGAATATGCCATTCATTGGGCTAAATCAAATATTGTAAATTCGTTTATTTTTTCTAATACTGAAGTTAATATTTTGAGAGATATTTTTTATAATGACAACATTCCATTCGGCAATATGGACGAATTACTAAATTTTTCAAAGATTAAAGTTGCTTCTAATAATAAAGAAATTATCTACATTGTCAATATCCCAACAACCAATAGTGAGAGTTGCGATAATCTATTAGTCAAACCTGTAAGGCAAAATAATATAGTAGTTAAGACAAACTTTAAAAATGTTCTAAAATGTAATAATAAGATATTTGGTACCAAAAATGACTGCAAGAATTATAATAAGATAAGTATTTGTGAAATCGATAACATCATAGACATAAGTAAATCTGACTGCATCCCAAATCTACTAAAGAGTAAACCATCACGCTGTACAACAACCAACGATGAGCATGTGGCACCAGTAGAAGAAATAGATGAGAGCATGATATTATTAAATGGGTACAAGGGACAAATCGAAATAGATAACTCAACAATTGAAATAGATGGCACGTTCATAATTCACCACTTAAATTCTACAGTACGAATCGGAAATAAAACGTATCTTACAACTCAGGTCACCCTTACTAAGCCATTACCGGCATTGTTGCAACCAAGTAGCTCTAATGTTCAAGAACAAGTGATAACGTTAGAAAGAATGGAGGCAGTTAACGTCAACAACTCTCACATAATCGAGAAGCTGCAAGTTGAAAACAAAATCAACCTAACCTTCAACATTGGATTGGTAATAACTATTATAATATCGATCATTATTATTATTTACATAACAAATAAGAAAAGGACAAATGGAACAGACGAGGTTGGAAGAAATTCGTCCAAAAATAATAGAGAATCCGCAAAAACAGAGCATGAAACAGAAAGTGTAGAGGATCAACTGTCAACCAAGTCGAAAATCTCCTTGTCATTACCAGTAAGGGGTTCTAAAAAGAAGAAAATTCATGACCTTCCATTTTTTTGAAATATAGTTATTCATGCGAGGACGCCTGAACTTAGAGGGGGAGGAGTAAACACACTCAACACCATTCAACATAATAATAACAACAACAACCACAGTAGCCAACAAAACCCAAAACGTGCCAACATAAAATTTGCAAACTAAACAAACTTCAAATCGCTCAATAAAAAATTCCCAGACGAAATCTAATCCTCACACGCGGCAAGCGCATGAATTGGACGGTGGGAAACGCAACATCAACAGGTTGTGGGAAATGCAACATCAGCAGGTTATTAATTAAGTTAGGAGTCTTAAACAATTTTAATTGTAAATTCTTTGCAGTCGGTTTTTGAATATTACTAAATAAAGTTGGTTTTGTTAACTTTAAAAAGTTAACAAATAAAAAAATTATTTTTTTTAAATTTTAAACTTTTATTTCTTTAATTTGTATATTCTTTATTTAGATATTGCTTTTAATTTTTATTCTTATTGGTTTAACTGTGTATGTTGTCCTATTGAAAATATTGAAAGATGGTTTGGATGTTGTATTTAACCATAAGTCAGCCAGTTAGAAGAGTTATATATTTGGTTTTACCGAATCTCAAACACCCTTAATCATAGTATTATAATTATATTCAATATAATTATATCCACACCACCATAGAAGAGAGTGTATCATTATTTTGTGTTTTTGTATATAAAACCCCTTTTTACAAATTTGACTTCTTCATTTAATTTTTTTACATTTTGTCGTACAAATATCACGCCACGTCAAAATGGAAATGCCCATATACAAATATTCGTTTTAGACCCACGAAATACTTTTGCGCAAAATACAGGTTACAAGGACGAAGCCTATTGAAAATGGTAAGACCCCGTCCATAATTGCTCATAGCTTCCGAAATAGCCATTGTGCACATAAATGTCGGTATATATATTAGGTAAAATACATGTTTATTGCAACCCTAATCATTTTATTGTAATCAGTCAGTATTTGATGATAGCTCCCATGCAAATACAACTTTGAGAAATGCTTTTATTGCTATTACTTCTTAAAAATGTTGGTATTGGTATTAAATTTAAGGAAAATAACTTCTGCTATGTCGCACTATGAACTAAGTCCCTAATCAACTGAGACCCAAAACAAAAAAAAAAAAAACCAAGACCTTAAAAGACGGAAATTAACTCATAATAGATTTTGAAAATTATACAAATCTCCGAAAATATGAAATAACCCATGAAACAAAAATTAACTAAAATCCCATAAATGAAAAATTATTTGACAATGATATACAAAAGTCCCCGTTTTGCAAATAACACACACATTAAAAAAACTTATACGAAAAATTTAAAATTTTTAGAGAGGCTATACAGAGCAGCTTTATGTAATAAACACAACTGGGTGGCCATCCGCCCTCTTTTCCCCGGACACCGTCGCACAGTACTTTGTTCCATATACAAAAATAAGGTGAAAAAATGTTGTTCCAATGTTTAGAAAAACTGTATTCGTATATACTGTATTCGTATCTAAATAAATAACATGTTGGAAGAACCTTTTTTACGTTAAATGCGTTTCGCCGCTGCTAGAGGTCGCTAAACTTGTCCTAATTTTTAATAAAATTTTACAAGAAAAATTAAACTTAATTGATGTACTAGGAAAAAAGTTATTAAAAGTTTACCAAAATTTTTAAGTTAGTATTTGGTAGTATTTGGTTCTTTGATATGAGCCCACACTTTATTTAAAGTACTTTAAACTTAAAATAAGAAGTTTTAATGAACATGGCCGTAAATGCTTTTTGAGGTGTCTAGTGCTAAATGTTATCATTTCAGCGAAAATGTTTCAGAGTAAAGACGTTGAATAAGAAGCATTCAATTACTTTTAGTCGTAACTTCAAATTTGTTTTAATCCACATGGTTTGCCACAAAACAGCTCGTTGGTTAAACCACCTTTTACTTAAATTTATATTATTATTATTATTATTTTATTAAGCTTGAGGTCTCTTTTTTTTAAAAAATATTAAATTTATTGAACCAATATTTCGGCACTCCGTTGTGTGCCTTCTTCAGGGTTTTTTTCTTTAATTTTTGACAATTAATTATCAAACGTCAATGCCATGGCGAAAATGGTTGAAAACGTAATAATGCTGGGAATGAAAATCTTCATCCCAGTTAAAAAAGCTTCGAATAATCCTCGATCCAAATCTTGGTTTAATCAGTCGTGCAAATCAGCAGTCATATCCAGAGTGGAAGCATTCAGGAATTGGCGTAAAAATAAAAACGTTGATACTGAATTACTACGCGTAATGGCAAGGTCTTCGTGTGCCAAAGTACTTAGACGGGGAAAAAACTCTTCACGAGCAACGTCTTCGTGCTGAAGTTCTTGCTGCTCCCCGGGGTAGTAAAAGCTTCTGGTCATTCGTTAAAAGAGTAAGGGTTAATGCTAGTTCATCAATACCAACTCTTTTAAAGGATGGCCGATCATTCACGGATCCGGTTAATAAAGCTAATTGTTTTGCCGAATTATTTGCTAATAATTCTTACCTACCAGCTAGCAATCAACCACTACCCGAACTTGAAAAAGTATCCGTAACTATGCCTAGAATATTTTTTCGGGGTCGAGCTGTTAAAAGAGTTCTTGCGGATCTCGACATAAACAAGTCTCCTGGGCCGGATGGTATACCTGCACTGGTCTTGAAGCAGTGCTCTTCGACGCTAGCTCGCTAACCAAATCTTTTCAGCACTTTATACCGTGCCGCGGAATTTCCAGTCTGCTGGAAAGTTGCTAACGTAACGCAAATTCCTAAAAAAGGAACCGCTAATAACCCTGAAAATTACCGCCCAATTGCAATTTGTTCGGCACTTTCCAAAGTTATGGAGAGTATGGTAAATTACCATCTTGTCAAATATTTAGAATCAAACTACCTACTAAGCGACTGCCTGTATGGCTTTCGTAGAAGTCGCTCTACTGGAGACTTACTAGCTCTGTTATCGGAAAAATGGTGCCGTTCCATTCACCATTTTGGCGAAAGTAAGGTTATTGCTTAAGATATTTCCAAGGCGTTTGACAGAGTCTGACATCGTGCACTCTTGTCAAAACTTGCTGCATTTGGTGTCGGTGATAATTTCTCTCGATTTATATCGAGTTTTCTCAGAGATCGCACTATACGAGTTGTTATAGATGGGGTTTTGTCAAACGAGTTCAAGATTCATTCAGGTGTGCCGCAAGGCTCCGTTCTTTCTCCTACTATATTTCTTATCTTTCTAAACGACCTCCTTTGTGAAACTTCCAACCCTATCTACTCTTTTGCAGATAGGGTAGCCAAATTTTAAATTCGGAAAAACAGTACATTGAACACAAAAAAACAGTACAATCAAGAAAAAAACAGTACATTTTTTTTGACGAAAATTTTACTCCATTTGCGTTAAAAAATCAAACACCACAAACGAAGCATTTGGCCAGGAAAACCAACACTTTGCTGTTAGCCATATAAGAAAGGAGAAAAGCCGAACTTGAAAGCAATTTAAATTTTTAGGAATACAAAATTTTAATTTCAAATTTAGTGCACGGCCTAAAAAAACACTTAATAGACAACATGCTTTTGTAAGTTGTTGTTGTTTTCATTTTGTTTTTCTTAACCTACTTAGAACTACAACTAATGTTGAGAGAATTTCAACTAATTATAGTGGGGAATGTAAGATGAGATAAATCCACTGTTTATTGTTGATGTGTTTGTTTAAACGTTGATATTGTTAGAAGTAAAACTGTTGCTTATAAGTCTTATACGTTTAACAGTTTTATTTGGTTTAATATCTTTAGTTTTTCTAAAATCTTTATGGATGATGTTTCCTGATGACCTGGCCTAAGCCACCAGTGAAATGCGCATAGGAATAGCTTATCCCATCAACAATAAATTTCAAGTGTTTTTATCAAGAATAAAAACTGGGAATTATGCACGAATAACAAAATCTTTTGAAATTAAAATTTTGTATTCACAAAAATTGAAATTACTTTTTGATATTGTTTTTCTCAGGTGTGGAAAGGGAAATACTATTGGAAGGGGTAGCCATAAAATCATCAGTAAATCAGTAAATACCGCCTTACAATTTTCCAATTTTTTTGTTTGGCGGAATATCGGAATTTTATCTAATTCTTGGATTATAAAAGAATATATAGCAAAAAGTTTCAAATATTTGGTAAAAAAAAATTATTTTGTCTCACCTGAAAAGTAGTTGTTTTTGAGTTACGAGGTTGCGGAAGAAAACCATCGATATGTCTTAAAAATAACAATTTGAAAATATACTACTGCTGCGAGCCACTCATTATAATTTAGATTTCTACTGTGTATTTATGAGAAAACAATGACCACAGCGTAAAAACTCGTATTATTTTAGAACTTTTTTGTTTGGAACACAAAGAAATTTTTAAGCTATTTAAATATTTGGATATCATAAAAATGTGTTTTTAGTAGGGGTTTTCTTAATATCTATGTTTTTTGTACACTGAACAAAAAAAAAGTACAAAAAACAGTACAAAGTGTAAAAAACAGTACATTTGCGTACTGTTTTAGGAGTTGTGTATGTACTGCTTAAAACAGTACGTATGGCAACCCTATTTGCAGATGACAGCAACCTTTGCCACTCGTTCTCATTCGAATGCAGACCAAGCGTATCCGATGTCGCTGCTATGAGGCAGAATATGAATGATACGCTTGGCCGAGACCTTGACATCATCTCGGAATGGGGTCGTGCGAATAGGATCGATTTTAATGCCCGAAAACCCCAATATTGCGTGCTGACGCATAAACGCGCGACAACTCAAGGTGCCTCATCTGTATTTATGGGTGATATAATTATTGAGGAATCAGAATCTCTTCATGTTCTGGGCATGAGGAAACAATGTGATGTCCGATGGACAGAACATATATTCAAGGTGTCGAAAGAAGCATTCAAGTTCCTCGGTTTTCTTAGACGGTGATCCCATCTGATCTCCTTACTATTTATACCACCTATATCCGATTGCGTATGGAATACAACTCTCATGTGTAGGCCGGTGCTTCAAAGTCTATTTTGAGCTTCTCGACCGCGTACAGGAGAGGGCGAAGGTTCTCATTGGTGACAGTAGGGTATCCAATTCTATTGACTCCCTTGAGCACCGTCGCAATGTGGGTTGTATTTGTCTGTTTTATCGTTACTACAATGGGATGTGTTCTGACGAAATTAGGGATCTGGTTCCCGAAACCCGTACGTTTGTTCGTAATACACGTTTTTCCTCTAGAGCCCATCCTTATGTGGTCGATTGGCAGGTGAATCGTACAACGCATTACAGAGAGAATTCGTTTTTTTCCCGCACAGTTCGTATGTGGAATAACCTTCCTGCAGAAGTCTTCCCTCTCACGTACAACATGATAAAGTTCAAATCGAATGTTCACAAACACTACTTCCTCTATTCTCCTTCCCACAACCTATTTTCCTAGTTCCAACACAATGCAATGCATTAGTTGGGGTCATCCCCTGAGTGCTGCTCCTAACAGTAAAAAAAAATCAGTTTTAATTAAAAATTTAATCAAGTGAAATAAACGTTTAATTAAGTGAAATAAACTTTTAATCAAATGTATTAAAATTTTAATTGACAGTATAAATTTTGGTATCGTAATCGTAATCGTCTTTATCGAATATTTTTGTCATCTGCCAGACGCAAAATCCAAACATTACTAGACCAATACCAACTATAATAAACACAATAATTAACCCACATAACGCCATATTGTATAATATACTAATTAATGCCTGTATGTATATTTTATTTAAAAAAAAATTTAATTTTTTCTTGATATCTAAGTCGTTTTTAACTTCACAATTCATTTAATTTGATTAAATAGTTGCCGAAACTTTAGGCCTTACTAAAGCTCTTAACACTGCCGGTTTTTCTTTTATAAGAAAATATCCCTGCAGTCAAATGTGTAGCTAACTACAAAAAAAGGCAACTTTAAATTAGCTTGTATTGACTAACTTAAAGCCAACTACTAAGCAATGGAAAATTTACATTAACCAAACTGTTTATAAACACTGTGTATTTTAAGCCACTGTGTAAGAGAGCCAAGTCGATTGGAAACAAACGGCTCCAAGACCCACAAATGATTTAATTATTTAGGGCCATTATTACAATATACGGAGTAGAAATTGGTAATCGGTAAAGACCAGGTTATAGTATAATTAAAAAATTAAATAAAATAACTAAATACAATTTTAATAAAATAGTTAATTTTAAAAAAAACAAACTTAAAGCTTACTTAAAGTAGTAAGTTTATAGCCAGCTAAAAAAGTTAACTTTAAGTTAACGGCTAGGTAACTAACTTTTAAGTTAACTGAAAGTAATGCAGAGTCGGGCAATTGACTACTTCCTAGGGCATCGCAATGTTAAAATAGTTAGTTAATTCCATATAAAAGTAATGCAAGTGTCAACCACCACTACTTGAGAAATAGTTAGCTTTCAGTTAATTTAAATGAATGTCCGACAGGGTAGTAATACATTACACACACAAACGTAAAAAACTTTCGGTTTATGGGTATTATCAATATGAATTATTTGATCAAGAGTTTAATGAAATCTAAATAATGAAAACATGAGCTAATTTTTTATATACTAATAAAAACTGTCTTAGTTTCCATTTATGGGTATTATCAATATGAATTATTTGATCAAGAGTTAAATGAAATCTAAATAATGAAAACATGAGCTAATTTTTTATATACATATGTACTAATAAAAACTGTCTTAGTTTCCATGGGCTAATTTCTTATATACTATTGTGTTTTGTAAGATTTTTTATTAACAAATTATTAACAACAATGTAGAACGATAAAAAAGTAAGTAATAATATTTTTCAAATTAGACAACATGATAAACATTTCAAAGCAACATGATTAATATCAAATAGCTTTAGTTAAATTATACAACAGTTATATTAATATATAACATTTATCTCTTTCTTTTTGAAATTTCTGGTGTAAACAATACCCTTGGTTTCCGTTGTCTTTCTGATCGACGAACTTCCTGTTTAGGTAGCTCATTTTTATTTTCCCCATAATCCCGATCGTAGTCTTCCCTCATCTGTGTTTGTGGTGTTTGAAATTCTTGATAAACCTCTGCTCCTTGTGGCGTTTCGAATACGTCAGCATTAACTTCAGGTACAGGAGTCTTATTTAAATTATTATTTCCATGAACTGGGAAAATCATGTTATCGGACATACTTGTATCCACTTCAGGATGTTCAGAATCATTTGCAGAATCATGTGAACAAATATCGTTATCCCTTGAATTATTATTACATGTGATACTTGGATATGAACTTGGGTCCCTATTAACATAAAATTTTGGTTTTGAAGTATGACGTATTATACCCGGATAGTTTTTATTAGCAGCACGAATTTGATCAATGTGTCTTTTAACATATTTATTTTTATATAAGATTTCATAATGGATATCCCCCAAACGTTTATTTATTTTGCCTTGCAACCATTTTTCTGCATTTGCATTCCCCGATAAGAAATAAACGCTATCTCCCACTTCAAATTCTCTGAAGTTCCCAGTTTGTCGCATTACCTGTTTATATTTTACTCTTGATGATACAGTTTCTGGCTGCACTAAATCAAGACGTGTACGTAGTTGTCGGCCGAGAAAGAGTTGTGCTGGTGACTCGCCAGTTGTGGAATGGGGGGCGTTTTTGTATTGCCTTAAGAACTCATTAAGATTTTGCTGCAATGTTTGCGTTGTTGAACACATTGCTTTCAACGCATTTTTAACTGTTTGTACGCTCCGTTCAGCTTGTCCGTTAGTGGATGGATGATATGGTGCCGTGTATTTATGATATTTAACTCCCACTGCTGTTAAATAATTATTAAACTCTGTTGAAGTAAAGTTCGTACCATTGTCAGATACCACCATAAGCGGCACACCATATTCAGCGAATACTTCATCAATCAACTTTATCGTTACTGATGCCGTCGTCGATTTCGTTACTTTAACATCTAACCATTTGGTATATGCATCTGTAATAATTAGCAGCATCATACCCTCAACAGGACCAGCATAGTCAATATGCACACGTTCCCATGGTCCTTTGGGATATTCCCAGTGATGATCGTTATATTTTTTAGGCTTATTCGCAACTCTCGCACAATCATTACAGTCTTTCGCAATTGCTTCAATATCAGCATCTATTTTTGGCCAATAAACAAAAGAACGTGCCATCCCTTTCATTTTAACCACCCCTAAATGGGCTGCATGTAAATTTTGAAGAACGTCTTTACGAAACTTTTGGGGTATTACCACTCTATGCTCAAATACAAGACAATTACCTGACAGTTTGTAATTTGCTTCTGGAGCACCAAACCCATTCTTTGCTAAAGAGTATCCTTTTTCAAGAATCGTAACTATTTTTCCAAGTTCCGGATCTCTTCGCGTTTCTTTGGCAATTTTTTCAGCGGTAATAGGCAACTGGTTTATTTGTCGAACGATAAATGTATCAAACTCGTCATACTCTGGAACTACAAAATGTTTATTGCAATGTAGAACTTGTGAACTTTTTGCTATAACACGAGACATAAAATCTGCATTACCGTTCTCTTTGGATGGCTTGTACATAATTTCAAAATCAAAATTACTCAAAAAATCAGCATAATTTGCCATACGGGAAATGCAAAGAACTGGAAGCGATTTGCTAGGATGTAGTATTTGAGTCAAAGGCTTGTGATCGGTTACTAATGTCCAGTGCCGTGCGTATAAGTATTTAAAAAATTTTTGGACAGCCCATACAATGGCTAGCGCCTCTTTATCTATAATGGGATATCGTTGTTCTGTTGCACTCATTGTTCTGCTTGCGAATGAAATTGGTCTTTCTTGCCCATTTGGTAAACGATGGGACAATACTGCACCCAAGCCAGTTTTACTCGCATCTGTTGCTAACACTAAAGGCAGCTTTGGATCATATGGTATTAAAACTTGTGGTGATACTAAAATATGTTTAATATCATTGTCAGCAGCATCAGCTTTTGCGTTCCAAGAGAAACCCCGCATTTTAAGAATATCGCGTAATGGTCTCTCACGAGTAGCTAGATCTGGAATAAAGGCACTGTAGTAAGAGGCTTTACCTAAAAACAGTTGTATTTCTTCAAGAGTATTTGGCTTCGGGGCATTCAACACTGCTTCAATGTGTTTGTTAGACTTATGGATCCCTCTATCATCAATAATAGACCCTAAAAATTCCACAGAAGTTGTTGCAAAGACGCACTTGCTTTTGTTTAACTTGAGACCACACTTTCTCATCCGTTTTAAGGTTAAATCTAAATTTTCTTGTAACTCGTTAAAATCTTTTGCAAACAGCAGTATATCATCAAAAAAATTAATCACATTAGGCAATCCTTGTAAAACTTCTTCCATCTTCCGTTGCCATATTGCTGGAATGTTTGCAGCACCATAAACCGCTCGAGTAGGTTGGATAAGGCCATGCGTTATAGTATTTAGTGTAAGTATATGAGCAAACTCTTCATCAATTGTTAAATGAGTATACGCATCCGTAACATCTAAATGAGCAAACAATTTGGCTCCTTTGATTTTATTGAACAAATCCTCTGATTTTGGTATAGGGTGTTCATCGATAATCATTTGGGGATTGACTGTAGGCTTATAATTACCTGTAATACGTATAGCTCCATTTTTCTTAGTAACAACATGAGTAGTTGATGCCCATTCTGAAAATTCGACCTTTTTATAAAAACCAGCATTAATCTTAGCATCAATTTCCTTGGCATACGCTTCTCTCAAAGCTAATGGCACTTCCCTTGGTCTAGTGAACATCGGTCTTGCACCTGGTTTCATATGTACCCTAGCAGGCGGACCTATTAGTTTCCCTGCCGTGTTGCCAAACACATCCTCAAAACGATCAATAATTTGCTTGAGTTGATTTTTTTGGATAGAATTCAAAACATTGACTTCGGAAGAAACACTATGAAACATATTTGAATTGAACCCATCTTTTTGTATATTAATCTTCTTTGAATGTGAAAACAAGTCTGCAAAATTAATTTCATGAGCAAAATGAGTTATCCATTCGCGTCCACACAACGTGTCTAACTCGTCATCTACAACATATAAATTCAAAACACGTGATGTTTTTCTAAAAGTAACGTTAACCACAACTCTGCCAATACAATTAATGTAATGACCTGTATAGCTAGCAAACTTTCTGTCAGATTTCTGCAGCTTAAAATTAGGCTTAATAAGACGTAAGTTGTTTTTACTAATTATACTACAAGGAGCACCTGTATCCAATTCCATTTCTAAAACCTTTTCGTCGATTTTTATAGAAATCATCTTCTTATCATATGGCCTCGAACTCTTAAACTGATTTACCAAACGCAGTTGCTCAACCGCTTCATAATCATCATCATCTTGTTGACACGAAACATGCCCAGTTTTTGACTTACATACTTTCGAAATATGCCCCAGTTTCCCACAAACAAAGCATTTTGCATTTTTAAATTTACAGTCCTTTCTCATGTGATTTCCATCACACCCATAACATTTAAACTTATTTGAAGAAGCTGTATCTGTTTTAGAATTCTTAGTTTTCATTTTAACGGGAGTAAAGCCTAACTTATATGTAGTTTCAGGATGAGAAATCTCACGGGCGTTAATCTCTTTTGTTGCGTGATTGGTTAATTCTCTAGTATAAGCAATTTCATATGCTTCATTGAAACTTCTTGGTTGTTTAGCGATCAGCTCATCACAAGTATTTGTAGATTCCAGCCCCATTAACAACTGCTCTATTAACATTCTGTCTAAAAATTGTCCATACTCACAAAAAACTGCACCATTTTTTAATCGTAAACTAAAATTTGCAATGGACTCGCCAGGATCTTGTTTGATTTGTCTAAACTTGACGCTTTCCGCATATTTGTTTCTTTTTCCATCGAAATGTTTAATAAGAAGCTCCTTAATTTCAACATAGCTTAATTCTCCAGGTAATCTTGGACTAGTTAAAATTTTTAAAGCTGTATTAAGCTGCGTGCCCATGTGTACCCGAACATAATCCGCGTGCTCCGTTTCATTTACTTTTGATAGCTGCAATGCCCAGTCAAATCTTGTAAAATAATCAGACACTGATCCTCCATCTTCTTGCTTGTACTCGGAAATCGAAAATCGTGGTACTTTTGGAAAAAGTTCCCCAGAAGTTGTGGGTGATGAAGAACCCGCAGCAACCGCTAGATGCGTTGCATCTGTTACTGCAGAGCGAATTGCCCCTGCCAACAATTCAATCACCGTCGATAATTGCTCCTGTGAGATACTCATTTTATGTATCCCACTTCTGACACCAATATTGTATTTTGTAAGATTTTTTATTAACAAATTATTAACAACAATGTAGAACGATAAAAAAGTAAGTAATAATATTTTTCAAATTAGACAACATGATAAACATTTCAAAGCAACATGATTAATATCAAATAGCTTTAGTTAAATTATACAACAGTTATATTAATATATAACATATACTATTAAAAACTGTCTTAGTTTCCATTTATGGGTATTATCAATATGAATTATTTGATCAAGAGTTAAATGAAATCTAAATAACGAAAACATGAGCTAATTTTTTATATACTAATAAAAACTGTCTTAGTTTCCATTTATGGGTATTATCAATATGAATTATTTGATCAAGAGTTAAATGAAATCTAAATAATGAAAACATGGGCTAATTTCTTATATACTATTAAAAACTGTCTTAGTTTCCATTTATGGGTATTATCAATATGAATTATTTGATCAAGAGTTAAATGAAATCTAAATAATGAAAACATGAGCTAATTTTTTATATACTAATAAAAACTGTCTTAGTTTCCATTTATGGGTATTATCAATATGAATTATTTGATCAAGAGTTAAATGAAATCTAAATAATGAAAACATGAGCTAATTTTTTATATACTAATAAAAACTGTCTTAGTTTCCATTTATGGGTATTATCAATATGAATTATTTGATCAAGAGTTAAATGAAATCTAAATAATGAAAACATGAGCTAATTTTTTATATACTAATAAAAACTGTCTTAGTTTCCATTTATGGGTATTATCAATATGAATTATTTGATCAAGAGTTAAATGAAATCTAAATAATGAAAACATGAGCTAATTTTTTATATACATATGTACTAATAAAAACTGTCTTAGTTTCCATGGGCTAATTTCTTATATACTATTGTGTTTTGTAAGATTTTTTATTAACAAATTATTAACAACAATGTAGAACGATAAAAAAGTAAGTAATAATATTTTTCAAATTAGACAACATGATAAACATTTCAAAGCAACATGATTAATATCAAATAGCTTTAGTTAAATTATACAACAGTTATATTAATATATAACATATACTATTAAAAACTGTCTTAGTTTCCATTTATGGGTATTATCAATATGAATTATTTGATCAAGAGTTAAATGAAATCTAAATAACGAAAACATGAGCTAATTTTTTATATACTAATAAAAACTGTCTTAGTTTCCATTTATGGGTATTATCAATATGAATTTTTTGATCAAGAGTTAAATGAAATCTAAATAATGAAAACATGGGCTAATTTCTTATATACTATTAAAAACTGTCTTAGTTTCCATTTATGGGTATTATCAATATGAATTATTTGATCAAGAGTTAAATGAAATCTAAATAATGAAAACATGAGCTAATTTTTTATGTACTAATAAAAACTGTCTTAGTTTCCATTTATGGGTATTATCAATATGAATTATTTGATCAAGAGTTAAATGAAATCTAAATAATGAAAACATGGGCTAATTTCTTATATACTATTAAAAACTGTCTTAGTTTCCATTTATGGGTATTATCAATATGAATTATTTGATCAAGAGTTAAATGAAATCTAAATAATGAAAACATGAGCTAATTTTTTATATACTAATAAAAACTGTCTTAGTTTCCATTTATGGGTATTATCAATATGAATTATTTGATCAAGAGTTAAATGAAATCTAAATAATGAAAACATGAGCTTATTTTTTATATACTAATAAAAACTGTCTTAGTTTCCATTTATGGGTATTATCAATATGAATTATTTGATCAAGAGTTAAATGAAATCTAAATAATGAAAACATGGGCTAATTTCTTATATACTATTAAAAACTGTCTTAGTTTCCATTTTTTGAAATTTCAAAACTAATATTTAATTAAGTTTTTAAATTATCACCACGATATGTTGAATCAGCAAATTTATGTTAAACAATTTGGTTTCAGTGCCAACATATCGTGTAGACACCAAAATTTTTCAACAAACGTATGCTTACCAACTTACTTATGACAGGCATTTGTTAACGATATCAGCAAACGTGTTTTCACAATTATAGCATATCGTCTAGACACCATATTTTTTACTTTTCAACAAATTTGCTACGTATGTTGACAAATATGTTATTTGTTGAAAGGCGTAGTCAAGCTTTTCAGCATACGGAACATTTGGTAGCATATAAACTATATAAAAATAGGTATTCTTTCAAGAACTTGTTTAATTTTGTACATAACCCCGGAACATATCAAGATTTTTAGCTCATCGCGAACAAGGAACAAAAAATCGCATTTAGAACTGCTTTGAAAATAAAAATGTTTGCCAACAAACTTTTCTTAGAGTTATAGACCATAAAATTTGATACAATTACCAATATCTCTTGAAGTATAAATTGGATCTCAAAAATATGGGTGTCGCTGAAGGGTGTTTTCAAATACCTTTCACATGGCATGTAAAACATGCCGAATTATTAACCTATTAAGAACCAATGTTAAAAATAATTTTATTTACTAAAAGGTTTTTTTTGTATATATATTTTATAGAGAACGTTTCAAGCTTACATATAATACAACGCATGGGACGAGGCGTATAAAATTCTGAAGTTATTAAAGTTAAAAAATTATATTCTAATAATAAATCTTTTTATCGATATGTAAGGTTTGAGTATACATGTGGTAATAATTTATATACTTTATGTAATGGTTGCAATATGGGTATTATTTTACTCTATTGTATGGCAAACACCGATCTATGACTGGGCATAAGGATTAATTAAAATATACCTGTTTCGCGCAGCTGAGTTGATTTTCATTATTAAAACCAGAAGCCCTCAAACCCAAAATTAATATTTCTGTTAAAAACCCTAACAAAAATTGGTGAGATAATAAACCGATTGATATTTAATTTAGCAAGAACTCGTTTTCTATGAATAAATATTAAACTATGAAATTTCGTGCTAATCGATCCATAATTTACCATTGGCCCCATATAAAACCAATTCTCGGAAAATTCTTTATTATGCCTAATACGTACCGAATTACGCTATGATAGTAAAATTTGGTCTGTTATAGTTATAATAGTTAGATAAAACTATAAAACACACAACTAAATTTGGAGAAGATCGGCCCACAATTTAGCATAGGCTCCATATAAAACCCAATCTGGGAAATCATTTCAATACGCCTTAAACCGTAACAAATATCGATATTGTGGTGACATTTGACATTTGGTCCAATTTAGCTTTAAATGACTAGAAAAAACGGGACTTTAAAACGGCTAAAAAACGGTATAACTTTATTGAAATTTGGTTGAATTTATGTTTTTTAATACTAAAAATTAGGCAACCGAATTTGTGATGAACGACCCAAAAATTATTTTTGATACGGCTAAACTAATACAAATCATAATAATTTATTCAAACTTCGTCAAATTTAGAATTTGGAACTCGTGGACAATCATGGGAACGATAAAACAAAATAAGTTTATGAATCATTTAAGAAATTGTTACGCCTACTATTATTAAGATATCTATATCTATATGATGTTTGCTAGTCTTAAAGAAATTTTAGAGAGGCTTGACATAGTAGATATTATAAAAGTTACCGTCGCCAAATTTTATATCAATACCAACATTTTTAAGGAAGTTATGGTAATGGTAATATTTTTAGGAGCGGTATTTGTATGGGAACTAAAGATTTAGGTTGTAATATTAGGTTTTTGGCCTAAATTTGATCTTAATACCAACATAAAACATGGCTGATTGGCACAAAAGACTCTAATCCGAAAAGAAGTTTTCATTGGATCTTTGAGGTATTATGGACCGTTCCTCACCATTTTCAATTACAATAAATAATTACAACCAATGTAACAAATTTCATCAAATAATTGCGATTTTTACTTTGCGCAAAAGGGTATGTGTACAGTCATCCAGCTGGACGGATGGACATCGTTATATCGACTCTGAAAATTATTGAGTCGATCGGTACACTAAAAGTTGGTAATAGGACCAATATTCTTAGGTGTCATAAACACTATGGTGGTGTGGGTATCAAAACGAAGCCATAAAACATTCTGCTGGCCGTCCCATAATTTACCATAGGTCTAGCACTGCAGCAAATAATAAAACTGGAAGGTTTAATTGATAATTTTAAGATCCACTCCTGAAGTATTCTAACTCTGTGGATTGGGCCCAGCCAAATATAACATTCTTACTGATTCAGTATAATTATATAACCATTTTAAATAAAATAATAAAAAAAGAGAATTGTCAAATTTACTTCTAATTTTTAAACAAATGTTCTCAATACTTAACATACATATCAACAAACGAAATTCAGCATATCGTGTAGAATTGAATTTGAATGTTGAATTTTTACACTGTAGACACAAAAATTGCATCATTTGCTGGCATATGTTGAAATTGAAAAGTTTTGGTATTTCCAGAATGTACTAATAAAGTGACCTCACAAGCGCAGCTGTTTGCAGTGATTTTCTGCGTGTGTGACGTTTGTCGTCATTTGTTTTGTTTATTTACTTTTTTTTATAAGGCATTTTGACACTTGCCGTCTCAATTCTAGCAACAAAATGCCTGTTGTTTTTTTTATTGTTTCATTGTTATAGTACTGAGGTCACTTTGTTAATACATTTTGGTATTTTCAGCATATCGTCTAGACACCCAACATATTGAATATGCTGAAAGAGGCATTTGTTATTATTTTTAAGCATATCGCACCTGTTCATCAAAAGTAACACAACTCAAAATTTACAAGTTTTCAGTAGAGGCAAAAAACTAATTCCGCCAATATGATGGAATTATTGTTATAAACAAATATAATGTTATAAAGGAAACTCACTAATATTTCAATAAAATCACAAACTTTATTTCTCTTCTTCCTTTTTCCGAAATTATTACGGATTTTTGATTTAATACAGTTTTCATGAAATTTCTTGATCTACATGTCAATATTATTTCAAGTTATGCTTATCACAACCCAAAATCAACAGCTATTGATAAACAGATTTTTAACATGAAAACAATCACAACTCGAATTAATACAGTTTCGCTGATTCATTTGAGCACCATAACCCTTGAACACTTCAACGCAACTAAAATTACAACTCTTTAATTGAATCAAAACAAACAATATGAGTACGCAAAGAAAGACATAAAGGCATTTCTCTCATGAAATATTACAAATAGAATACCAAAAATTTTACAGTCGTTAGATATGGTAATCATACACTGTTTCCTTCAAAAAAGTGGAAAATAGAATTTTTTGAGTTGTGTTACTTTTGATGAACAGGTGCGATATGAGTGTAAGCATACATTTGCTGATTCAACATATCGTCTAGACTAAGCTTTACTCATGTCTAAATATCCGGGTTTTAATTCTTTCAAAGACAACTTATTGCGTCTCTATTATTTGAAAAGTAAATATCTTAAATTTTTCTTGATTAAAACAAATTATAAAAAACAAGTTAAAGTGCTATATTCGGCAATTAGTTTTAGGGTTTGCAGTTAATTTCAGAAGGCTGCTAAATTGGGATCTAACGTAAATTATAAACCGTAGATCACAAAATTGCATATAATTTTTTCTGGCCATTTGAAGCTAAGCTGGAAGAAAGTTTACCGCAATATCTATATCTGCTACGGTTTTAGGAGATTTAATTATTTTACCAGAGTAGGCCTTATATGGGGCCCAGGGTAAATTATAGAACGATCTTCACGAAATTTCACAGTACCATCTCTAGTTCTATAAAACTGTGATGTACCAAATTTTGCTATGATAGCATTTTAGGGCTTTAGGCATACTATACTGTTTTCCGGAAGTAGGGCTTATATGGGGCCTAGGGTAAATTATGGACGGATCTTCACGAAATTTTACAGCGGATAAAACGAAGTTTTGCAAAATCTTATATCATTCTGTGCATTGTTCCACCATTTATGTTAGTTTTTGTAACAAAATTATCAAGTTTTTTTAGGTGGTAGTTTCACATTTTGATTCATAGGTCTGATCCTACTGAACCGATTTGGCTGGATTTCAATCCCAAACTGCTTAGGATAACTACAAGCAATTTGAGACCCAGTTTGTTTATTTCTTTTGAGCTTTTCGAAAGTGAGCGTGTTTTCAACAGACGGACAGACAGACGGGCATGGCTTAATCGACTTAGAATTACTCAAGGACCCAGAATATATATACTTTATGGGGTGTGAGATGAATATAAAAAGGTTTCACACGGAATGACAAACTTAGTATACCCTCTTCACAAATAATTGTGGTGGAGGGTATTAAAATACATACATTCATTTTCAAATAATAATACTTTTTCATGACGGTTTAAACTATATAGTATTTGAAGAACAAATTTTATAAATTATTCTTACTAAAATGTTGCTTACGACTTACATACATCAGAATAGTTGAGTAGTTTTTTTTTAGTTAAACAAAATGATCGAAAAAAAAATTTAAATGAAATTTAGATTTTTATTTATACAAGTTGATTTCTATAATTTGAAAAGTAAAATATCTTAATTTTTCTAGTTTAAAAAATATAATACAAGTTAGAGTGCTATATTCGGCTGTGCCGAATCTTTGATGCCCTCCACCGACAGTTCGAATGTTTTAGGAGTAATATCTTTATGATGTCTATTTATTATAAATTTATCTTTATAATCGTAAAAGAGTCCTCACACGGTAAATGCTCTAACACGAGCGAGACTCTTCCAAAGATAAACAAAGTGTAACATTGTTGTTTTTGTATTCTGAAAATAATCAAAGATTTTCTTAAGACTTACATATTACAGCCGTACCTAAACAAAAGCGGCAATCGTTTTCTAGTTTTTAAATAGAGCGGTCTTTTAAATTAATAATGGCAATTTAGCTATATTTGGTCAACCTAGCGTTTTTATCTCTATTTTTATTTATAATTAGCTGACCCGACAGACGTTAACCTGTCCAAATTAGGAAAAATGTTTGCGTTTGAAAGAAAAATTAGTCAAACAGATGGAGCCGGTTTCTAGTTTTTTTTTTAACAACTTTTGTTCGATTTTTATAAAAAAAAGCTAGCATTTTCAATCATGTTAGAAAAAGGAATGGGCAAAAAATATCGATAAATCAAAATATCGATATTTAAAAAAACCAATCGATATATATCGCCGATATTTAAAATACCGATATATCGATATTGAAATACGACTATCGAATTCGATATACGCGACATTATTGTTCTTTTTGGTGCTTTCAAAGAAGCAACTGAGGATATAAGTGGCTCAAGCTATGTGACATCAAGCTTAACTATTCCTGTTTTAAATTTGGTCCGTCAAAAGACGATTCAAGCAACTCCATCGACTACTTTATGGGTGCTTGTAAAAGATGCCTTACTGAAAAAAAGTTCAAGAAAAACTGGGGCCTTTAAAGTTTGTACTTTCGGAGTGCAATTCAAATTAACTTCCATATACATTTTTCGTAATTTACTTGTTTTTTAAATTTCATACGGTTTTTTGTATTCTTTCTCCCTTTTGTTTTTGTGATAATTGAATTTTTTGTTTTGATTGAATTTTTTGTTTTTATTAATTTTTTTAAATAAAATGAAGCAATAAAGAGTATCAATGTAATTATGTACATATAATATGTTTGTTAGACTGGTCGCAATTTTTTTTGTTAATTTAATTGTTTGCGCTGCTTAAAATATGAGGTTTGGTGTAAGAAATCATGATCTAATTTTTCAGGTCAATCCGACGGTGCCTAGCCTTCCGGGTGGGGCCCAAAGTTCCCCATATTATAAAAAAAAACATATTTTCTATCAGATCTTTAACGTTATACTAGTTGAAAAGCCGAAAATCAAAAATATGGCTTCGTTACGATCTTCCGCAGAGAAAGTACTTCAAGTGTGCCAAATTTCAGCTTCCTTTGCAGTGTGACCATATTAGCTTTTTTCGAGCTAAATTTAGCTTTATTTTTTCCTTTTTAGCTTGAGATATTTCATTAAGCTTTAAGCTTTTTTTCAGCTTTTTTCAACGATGCATTTAGCTTTTCCTAGCCTTTTTTTAATTTCAATTTAGTGTTTATTAATATTTTAAAATAAATAAAACAGTTAATCCGAATAAACTTATGTGTGATTTAGTTAAAAGGGTAATAGTCTGGCAGCGCAGAAGAAATCGCTGTTGCAGATTTGATTTACATACATAATGCTGAGTACACACTATACAACACGTTTACGCAATCCAGTGAATTAAATTCATTTTCATTCATTCCAGATTGCATCAACATTAAAACGCTTTGATATTTTGAGGTTGCATTGAAACAGATTGCATGTAGGTTGCACTGTGTGTACCCAGCATTAGAGTAAGTTTTATGCCTATGCCTATTGCATGAGAATTTAAAAATAAGGTTTAAGCATACAGTACTTTTCGCTTATAGTCACTACAGTGTTTAGCCACTTTAGCGATATGTATATTACAATTTATATGTTTTTTCTGCCGTTATAAGTAGATCTAATATAAAGGAGAAAATATCTTGTTTGGCCTTCTTATGAGTGTTGTTGTCGTGCTCGAAAAATATGTAGTCGTTTTTAAAAGTTGGTATTATGATTGACGCAAACGACATATATACTGCAAACTTGTTACTTATGATGAATTTCATGTAAAAATCGAGATGCATTGAACCCGACCTCCTCAGATATCGATGAAATTTTGTTCATAGCTAAATTTGATCAATACAAACAAACTCTCATTTTTAGAAATGACTGTTTTGCGATTTTTTGGGCGTGACACAGTGGGAACGTTTTCGAAAAAACGCGAAAATGGTCGAAAAAAGCTCCATTTAAACTACAATAACTCAGAATCGGCTAAACCGATTTCCATGATCTTGGTATCATTAAAAAGATATTTTAACAGGCTTTATGACACGTTTAAAAAAAAAAAAGAAATACACTGTAAAAAAATTTATAACAAAAAAAAATTTTAACTGACGAAAAAACCAAAAAGATCAAGGATTTTTTTACAGTGTATTAATTTTTTAGAAAGGTTTATCCTTCATCTATACCATATCAAAAAATAAAAATGGGTTCTTTTTTAGTTTTTTTTATATAATTTTTTAAGTAGTGTCACTTCTAGTAATTGCCCTTATATTTTATAACAAAAAAAAATTTTAGGTAACGAAAAACCAAAATAGATCAAGGATTTTTTACAGTGTATTAATTTTTTAGAAAGGTATTTCCATCACCTATAACATATCCAAAAAGTAAAATGGGTTCTTTTTTATTTTTTTTTTAAATAATTTTTTAAGTAGTGTCACTTCTAGTAATACGTACCGAAAGTTTTCGAAATAATTCGAATAACAGCGAAAATATCTGGTCACATTCACAAAATTGTTCAACAATTCTAACATTTTTTAAATGTTTACAAATAAAAAACCATCAACAATTGTTTATATTATTTGCCATGTTTTTATTAATTTGTGATCGAAACATTTGTGATCGAAACATGTCATGGTAACCTGCCGGCCAGGGTTCGAGCCCGAGCCACGTCAAGAATGAAAGATTATCAATAACAATTTTAATTAATTTTCATGTTGTAAAATTCTTTCTTCACAAAAATAATTTAATAAAAATTAAATTTCATGAACTTAAGCCTAATTAAAAATATTAAAAATTTGGATTAAAAACCATAAATAGTTCAACAAAATAACCACAATACTAATTTGTGTTTTATTTTATTTAAATTTTTTTTTTAAGTAAATTATTTGTAAGAAATTTTGCGCTGCTCAAATTTGGCACAGTCAGAATATCTGCGCACATGTACAAAAGTTTCATTTATCGGAATGAATGAATGAAAGCCTTGAGTTCCTGTTGTCTGGATTTCATTTTTATTTGCAATACTATAATTTCGAGCACCTCTCTTCAATGTTCCTCCGATTCCATCACATGCAGATTTTCCGTGACTGGAGCATAAAAGTGCCATTCAGGGTCAATCCCAAAATCATATTTGTGATGGCATAAATTAATGAAGTTATATTTATTTTTATATTGTGCTCCTGCACCATCTGATACGTAAATGATTTTATTAATATTGTTGGTTATATTTAGGGATGAAACGATACCTCTAAGGTATCGATACTTTTACTCGGTGTGGTATCGCTCGTAAAGTATCGATACCTACTTAGTATCGAAAAAAAAGTATCGATACTTACATACTTGTATCGGTTTGTATAATAAAAGAATAGAAAGCAGCATTTAAAAACGTTCTTATTAGTGTTTTAGTACTATACAATACAATTAGAGCTACGACCCATTAAAATTTTTGTGCGAAACAAAAATTGTAAAGATTGACACAACTTATAGTTACTACCAAGTACCAATTTCCTCTCGAAAAATCTTTTTTATCTTAGGAAACAAAATTTTTATAGAACGTTCAGGATATCAACCTTTTATTTACCTTTTATTCCAGAAATTAACAATGTCACTATGTATTTATTTTAAATGTAACAGCCAGGCCCACGATGTCACACGTTTACGTTCGCATAGAAAATTACATTTAAAACAAAAACAATTTCCAAAATTTGTTTTTGTTTTAAATGTAATTTTCTATGCGAACGTTAACGTGTGACATCGTGGGCCTGGCTGTAAATATGTATTTTATTTTTAAATTGATAAATATACAGTAGTTTTGACTTAACGGCCTTTTGTTTAAGTGCACTTTTCACCTAACTGCACAAAATTGATATTTTTAAAACCTTTTCTTCAGCTTCACTTCGGAAAATCAAATCTTGTTACGTTTATTTAACCGCCTTATGCAAATGGATGAAACTTTGCAGGCATACATATTCCTGATGACAATACACAAATACATGGGCGTAGCCAGGATAAAATCTAGGGGGGGGGGCAAACTTTTTTTAAATGTTCTTTTTTAAGAAAAGCGTTTCTTAAAAAAATTTTTTTTTAATATTCTTATTTGTCATTATTCTTTAACTTTCTATACCTGCACATTTGAGATAAATGCCCAAAATTTTTGACATTTTAAAATTATTTTCATACAAAAAATCAAAGTTAGCTGCACTTTGACTTAACTGTCCAAAATACATATTTTCTGTAATTATTCTTCAAAATTCTTTTTGCGTGCCTTTTGTATACCTGCATATTTATCATATTTTTGGGCAGTTGTTAAATATTTTCATTTAAAACATCAAAGTTAGTTGCTACACAAAAAATTATGGTGTCCACTTTTTCACATAAATATCCAATTTAAGCTGTTTATAAAAACAAAAATCGCAAGCAAGTCAAGTTGGCATCATTATAATTCATTTATTTTGTTTGCAGTACCTACACTCATGCATTTTGTTTGCGGTTACAGCAACTTTACCACGATTATATGAAAGGAATAGTAAATCTTAGGCCTGGAACAGAATAAAGTAGTTGTAGTAGTATCTTAATCTGCCGAATGCTCTGTAGCGCAACTAAGTTCAAAATTTCGAGTTTGCGTTTCAACTGCAACGACTTCTACAATTATTATTCTGTTGAAACTTCTTTGAAACTGCCGTTTTTAACTTTTGATAGCTTGCAGCGCTATTCTTAACGTTTTACTACAGCGAAAATTCTGTTCCCCACTTTATTGTTACCAATTTGACTACCTCATTCATTACAAAAACGCATAACATATGACTAGAGGTTGTTTGAACGTTATTGTTATTATCAATTCATTAATAAAAACGTTGTTACTCCTCTTTCAAACACTTTATTTTAGTTATGCAGGTAACCAAAATTGCGTACCTGCACATTAAGGCAGCTAAATAAATTTAACATAGCTGCATTTTTGATTTATCTGCACAAAAAATCGTGCAAAGGCGATTTTACAGCGAAGTCAAAATTATGTATAATAAAGGGTGGTACAACCATAATCCACGATGTTAATTGTAAGTCGCACCTTAACGTCAAGTTTTTTGCGCAACTTAAATTGACCTTTCTTTGTATTTAACAACTTCTATCACAATTGAGCAGCGCGTTAAGCTTGTTAAAGCCTTTTACGAAAATGGGCGATCAATCAAAATGCATTTCGTGCACATCGTGTTTTTTTTTATCAGCATAATCGACCAAATGTTTCCACAATCGGGAGAATTGTACGCAAATTTCAGCAAACTGGGTATGTAGAAAATGGGAAAACAAATGTGCATGCTCGCCCAGTTAGTTCTGCGGCTCGCGGCGTTATCGGGCCGTATTTCTTCGAAAATGAGGTCGGCCAAGCAATTACCGTGAATGGTGTTCGCTAACGGACTTCCTATAGGAAGAAATTGAGGAAATGGACCTAGACGATATATGGTTTATAGGTGTTTACTGGTCAAACGGTTTCTTGATACCGTTACAGCTGTTCCAGCTTTGGAAAATAATCAAAAATTAAAGATTCATTTCAATATCAAAGTAAAACGATTACTTTTGACCGATACCGAGTATATTTTTACCGATACTACTTGGTACTCGGTTGCTAAGTATCGATTACAAAAATAGTTGGTACTTATATAAAAGTATCGAATATGTACTTGTATTTACTCGTATCGTTTCATCCCTAGTTATATTGGCCTTCACGAACTGTATCATTTTTGAAATATATAGATGAACTGCTATACTATCATGGGTATTGTAATCAGATATTATGGCGAAGCTTTTATGAGTTAATTTATCGTTATCTGAAAATAAATCTGCATGTGATGGAATCGGAGGAACATTGAAGAGAGGTGCTCGAAATTATAGTATTGCAAATAAAAATGAAATCCAGACAACGAGGCAACTCTATCACTGGGCTCCAGAAACATATAAGACCACCATACAAGTTGCTTACGCAGATGCTGACGAATACAACAACTTTAAAGAAAAGCTATTTTCAAGATATAAAGAAGCTAAAACTATGACAGGAACTCAAGGCTTTCATTCATTCATTCCGATAAATGAAACTTTTGTACATGTGCGCAGATATTCTGACTGTGCCAAATTTGAGCAGCGCAAAATTTCTTACAAATAATTAACTTAAAAAAAATTTAAATAAAATAAAACACAAATTAATAAAAACATGGCAAATAATATAAACAATATTCCTGCCGTTTACTTCATTTACCATTTAATAATTTTCTTAAATTTAGGAGCATTATCTTCCTACACAGGATTATAATAACTATGGAACCGAAGTACCTTTACGATCGCTTGCAGTTCGCGAGATCGCTTAGAGGGAAATCTATTATACAATTTCGTCATAGAAGTCACGCATCAGAATGCCAATTTTTTTTATTTAGTATACGTCTCTGGAATCAACTTCCAAATCATTTGCAAACCACTTGCAACGCAATAAAATTTAGAAAATTACTTAGTGATTATTTTTCTTAAAGCTTATCGTTAATCAAATGTGATGATTGTATTTCTGTTTAATTATTAAATTATTATTATTATTATTTATTATTCAATTAATCTTTATGAATGTTTTTATTTCAATTGTATACCTATTTATTATTATTATATTTTATTACTATTATATTATTTATCTTTTTTTTATTAAGTTCAATTGTGTACCCTACTATTGCTAAAGATATTATCTGTCTAATATAACCTATCTGATTCTAATACTATAATTCATAAGATTTCATATCTTGTTGTATTAGAAAGCCAACTACATTGTGATAAATAAATAAATAAATACATATGTAAATAATAAAAAAAAAAAAAAAAAAAAAAAAATTGTTGATGGTTTTTTATTTGTAAACATTTAAAAAATGTTAGAATTGTTGAACTATTTTGTGAATGTGACCAGATATTTTCGCTGTTATTCGAATTATTTCGAAAACTTTCGGTACGTATTACTAGAAGTGACACTAATTAAAAAAATTATTTAAAAAAAAATAAAAAGAACCCATTTTACTTTTTGGATATGTTATAGGTGATGGAAATACCTTTCTAAAAAAGTAATACACTGTAAAAAATCCTTGATCTTTTTTGGTTTTTCGTTACCTAAAATTTTTTTTTGTTATAAAATATAAGGGCAATTACTAGAAGTGACACTACTTAAAAAATTATATAAAAAAAACTAAAAAAGAACCCATTTTTATTTTTTGATATGGTATAGATGAAGGATAAACCTTTCTAAAAAATTAATACACTGTAAAAAAAACCTTGATCTTTTTGGTTTTTTCGTCAGTTAAAATTTTTTTTTGTTATACATTTTTTTACAGTGTATTTCTTTTTTTTTTTTAAACGTGTCATAAAGCCTGTTAAAATATCTTTTTAATGATACCAAGATCATGGAAATCGGTTTAGCCGATTCTGAGTTATTGTAGTTTAAATGGAGCTCTTTTCGACCATTTTCGCGTTTTTTCGAAAACGTTCCCACTGTGTCACGCCCAAAAAATCGCAAAACAGTCATTTCTAAAAATGAGAGTTTGTTTGTATTGATCAAATTTAGCTATGAACAAAATTCCATCGATATCTGAGTTGGTCGGGTTCAAAATTTCAGTTTTATCTCGATTTTTAAATGAAATTCATCTTATGTGTTTTACATTGTCGTTGTCATGATTTCGAATTTCAAACGGGTACGACTGCTATCACGACAACGACTTCCGTCAACTATTTTTTGAAAATTTCTGCTACACTGAAAGGATTTTCTTCGCAATACCAATGAATTCTGACATTAATCCCATGAAAAATTGCATTAAAAAGGAACCTATGCAGCGCTTCGTTGGATCAATGAAACCGGTTTCATTATAAGAATTTAATGAAACATTACATTAGATCTATGAATATTATTCATTGGATGAATACTTTCAATAAAGTAAATTTTTTTTTTTGTTTAATTATTTTTTTTTATTTTTTTAATTATTTTTTTTTTTTTCTTATTTTATTTTACTTTATTTTCTTTTTTTATTTTTTTTCTGTCTCTGGTGGAATTTCATAGTTATAATGAAGAATTTTCGTTAAAATCGCTTCATTTGATTTCGTAATTACGTTAAAAATTTTCATTGGATATAGGAAAACTTAAGTTTGTCCAAGTTAAACAAAAAATTTTAATTGGGAACATAAAAAAACAATATACAAACATAACTATATTCATAAATTATTACAAAATTATAGTTTCCTTAAAAAATGTTTAATTGTTAATTAAAAAATGTAAGATTTAATAATTTCATACATCTAATCAAAAATCAAAAAATTTTTTTATAAAAGCAACATATTTCAATAATTGCCTTCATAAATTTATATTTTCATTATGACAATAAAAATGTCATTATAGTAATGAAACAAAAACTTTCAATACACTTTCAATCAACGTTGTTTTTGTTATTATGGACAAATTAATCTCATCTTTACGCTCTCATTTGAGTAAAAAACATAGTTTTTTTATACAAAAACTACACTGCCCCTGTAGACTAGCTGGTAGTGAGCTAGCCCATCAGCACCTAGGTTGCCGGCTTGAATCCCACCAGAGACAGAAAAAAAAATAAAAAAGAAAATAAAGTAAAATAAAGTAAGAAAAAAAAAAAATAATTAAAAAAAATAAAAAATTTTACTTTATTGAAAGTATTCATCCAATGAATAATATTCATAGATCTAATGTAATGTTTCATTAAATTCTTATAATGAAACCGGTTTCATTGATCCAACGAAGCGCTGCATAGGTTCCTTTTTAATGCAATTTTTCATGGGATTAATGTCAGAATTCATTGGTATTGCGAAGAAAATCCTTTCAGTGTGGTAATTACCCAACAAACACGAAGTCAAACCGTTGATATGAAATGACTTTATCATTTGACATCAAACACAATTCTCAAATAATAATTTATAACTATGAAATTCCATTTAGACAATGAAAATTTTCATTTATCCAAGGAAATTTTTTTTATGAAAATGATTCATTAAATATATGAAGCATTTTTCTTTCAGTGTAGTAAAAATTAAATATGTTCATACCTATTAAATATTTGGCGTCCCTTGTTTTAATAAAAAAATTATTAGCCTTTGCAAAACGTTTAGCTAGATCACACATCATTATACAGTTTCTTAATAACATTATGCCAATCCATAGAAATAGTAAAAAAATTAAGCTAAAGTTTGATCACTTTACTGGGCAAGCTTTTTTGGATTTTTTTTTTTCGTTTGTTTATATTATTTTTTCTCAGCTATAATTACATAAGCAGTACTTAAGCCCGTTTTCACAACTTACCGATAGTGTTCCATTATTACAACTTTACTTTAAGCTCCAAGGTAGTATGAACCTTTATAAACTTTATCGCTAACTTTAGGTTAAAGTAAAGTTTTAATAATAGAACCCCTTTTTAAAGTATACCGTTTAAAGTATACTTTTAGCTATCGGTAAGTTGTGAAAACGAGCCTTAATCTATGAAAAATATCGAAATAATTAAAAGTTACTACAAGAAGCTATAACAAAAATTTAGCTTTAATTTTCCTTCTTTAGCTTTTTTTAGCTCTATTTCAAACCTGATTTAGCTTTATATTTTTAAAAAATCTGGTCACACTGTTCCTTTGTCATCAGATGGCTTCAGAAAGTTGCGGAAAGAATAGGATATACATGCAAACATCCTGGCATACTAAGAAATTATATATTGTATAGATAGATTAAAGTATTTGCTGTTTAATATTTTAGTATGATACGAACGAAAGATTTTTAACCTAATTCGGGGTCGCTGAATCCAGTGGTGCTAGCTATATTTTTAGGTTAGCAACAATTTACTAGAACAAAATCTTCTTAAAACGCTTGAGATATTTATGCAAAAACAAAATGATTTAATGAATCAATTAATGAATATGATGCAATTAATTATACAAAAATTATGCGTTTAAATCTACGTATTGCAATATGGAATGCCAATGGTATTTCCAATCACACAAGAGAACTTGAAATATTTTTAAAAACCCACTTTATTGACTTAATTTTAATTTCTGAAACCCATTTAACAAGTAGAAGTTACTTTAACATAAATGGATATAATTTTATATATGTCAATCATCCTGATAATAAAGCACATGCTGGTTCTGGAATACTAATAAAATCTACAATAGAATATGAAGCTCTGAATGGAGTCCAAACTAATTTTCTTCAGGCTACATGTATTAAAATCAAATGTAATGGTGGAGACATAATTGTGTCTGCAATATATTTTCCTCCTCGGTACTCACTAAAATGTCAAGATTACGAAAATTTTTTTAGCGTGCTTGGAACGCGTTTTATTGTTGGTGGAGATTTCAACGCTTAGCACCCTTGGCGGGGTAGTAGACTAATTAATCCAAAAGGAGCTTTATAAATGCATATCTCGTAAAAAATTATCAGTTTTGTCAACTGGCTCGCCCACTCATTGGCCAAGCGATCATCGGAAAAATCCTGACCACTAGATTTTGTTGTTTATTCGGGTATACCATCATATAAACTAGAGATAAAAGGTAGCAATGAATTGAGTTCGGATCACACCCCTTTGCTTCTCAATGTTAATGTCTCAGCGTCTTTAAAACTCAAACAACAAATTTTGTCTCCAAATACAAATGTTCAACAATTTCAGCAATATTTAGATGAAAATATAAGATTAAATATAAGTCTAAAAAATGAATTCGAGCTTGACCAGGCTGTTGAAAATTTTACGCCTCATATTTATAATGCCGCTCATTTTTCAACACCAAATGAAGAATCTTACCCTCACCAAAACCTTGATATGGATATTTCTTTTGAAATTCGACAGAAAATTAGAGAAAAACGAAATTTACGGAAAAAATGGCAAATTAGTAGGAATTTGTATGATAAACAAATTTTTAACAAGGCTTGTAAAGAACTTAAAATACTACTTTTAAATTATAAAAATGAAAAAACTGCAAAATTTATTGACAAAATCAACAACTCAAGATACGACGAGTATCTTCTTTGGAAAGCGACCAAATTTCTAAAAAGGCCAATGAAAAAATCTATTATATTGAAAAAAACGGATGTTATGTGGTGCAGAACAGATGAAGATACTGCAGAGACGTTTGCTGATCATCTAAAAAACACTTTTGTGCCTTTTTCGTTTAGTTCTAATACACATCAGGAAGAAATAGCTGATTTTTTAAACTGCCCTCTACAAATGGATTTTCCTATAAAGTTTTGTACTTCTAGTGAAGTGAAGGATGAAATTAAAATTCTTAATAAAAAGAAAAGCCCTGGATACCCCCTTATAGGAGCGAATGTTGTCAGCAAATTCACACATAGATGCGTGGTATTTTTAACGTTAATTTTCAATTCTGTTTTGAGGCTAAACCACTTCCCATCGCAATGGAAGTACGCAGAGATTATTATGATCAAAAAACCAAACAAACCAGAAAATCTGGCAACTTCATTTAGGCCCATAAGTCTTCTGGTTGTATTTTCTAAAATATTCGAAAAAATTCTTTTACGAAGGCAATTGCCTGCTATGGACAAAAATCATATCATCCCCGAACATCAATTTGGGTTTAGACACAGACACGGTACTCCGGAGCAAATTCACAGAATTGTAAATGTTATTACAGATGCGTTCGAAAAAAAAACAATATTGTTCTGCCGTATTTATTGATATTCAACAGGCATTTGACAGAGTGTGTCATACCGGTTTACTGTATAAAATTAAAAAATTTTTGCCAGCTCCATTTTATTTACTTTTCAAAAGCTATTTATCTGAATGATATTTTTACGTCAAGGTCAATGACTCGACTTCAGAACTTTATACAATACAGGCTGGAGTTCCATATACAATTTTCACATCAGATATGCCTACCCTCGATAACGTTCTGGTGGCGACTTACGCAGACGACACCGCTATTTTGGCAACCAGTGAATCACCAATTCAATCGTCTATATATATACAACATATGCTCAATGAATTATGGCTGTGGCTGAAGAAATGGAACATCAAAGTTAATTGCGAAAAATCTCAACATGTAACATTTGGACTCAGAAAAGGAAACTGCCCTCCAGTTGTTCTCAATGGAAATATTATTCCTTCTGGCGACAGAGTCAAGTATCTTGGTATGATACTTGACAGACGCCTGACCTGGAAACCCCACATAAAAAGTAAATCGGATCAACTTAAAATCAAAACAAAGAGATTGTACTGGTTAATTGGTCCGCATTCGCAATTGAATCTCAATAACAAATTAAGAATTTATAAAACAATTCTTAAACCTGTTTGGTCTTATGGCTTGCAACTCTGGGGTACTGCCAGTAACT
The DNA here is from genome assembly GCA_930367215.1 of Pollenia angustigena. Taxonomy (NCBI): domain Eukaryota; kingdom Metazoa; phylum Arthropoda; class Insecta; order Diptera; family Polleniidae; genus Pollenia; species Pollenia angustigena. The sequence continues at coordinate 214,836,374 of OV884058.1, read as the reverse complement.
CTAATATTGAAATTCTCGAAAGATATCAGTCCAGAACTCTGAGAATGATAACAAATGCACCGTGGTTTATAACAAACAAAGCCATTAGAAATGATCTTTCCATGACATCAGTTAAAAATGAAATAAAATCCATCAGCGAGATATATCTTCAACGGTTAAGTAATCATGTCAATCCTGTCGCCATCTCATTACTAGATTCTACTGATGAAATCAGACGACTTAAACGATTTCACGTTTTGGATCTTCAATTCAGAAGTTAAATCTAAATCATTAAAACATTGTTACACCAAATTATAAATCATTGTCAAATCAGATTATAAAAAACCTATTAAATTTAATTTAATATTCTGTATGATAAAGATTTTAATGTTAATTTTATGCTTAATATCTTATTGGAGTTATTAAGCCCTGTGATGTATATAAAATTTAACAGATTTGCTTATTGTCCTTGGACAGATTGTAAATAAAGAATTTTTTTTTTAATTAAAAAAAAAAAAAAAAAAAAAAGCTTTGGTTTTCGAGATATACCGTTATTTCGAAAATTAAGGATGTTGCACAACATATGTATGTTCGCGCAACTCAAAAACGGTTTAGCTTATTAAAAAACTAAAAAAACCGAAATTCCGCAATAAAATTTACTTAAAGAAAGTTGAAACTTTTTTCTTTATGTTGGCTTTGGTTTTCGAGATATACCGTTATTTCGAAAATTAAGGAGGTTGCACAACATATGTTCGCGTAACTCAAAAACGCTTTAGTTTATTGAAAAACAAAAAAAAACCGAAATTCCGCAATAAAATTGAAAAATGCAGCTATGCTTCTTATTTTATACAGTCAAATAAAAAACAACATTGCAAACAAAACAAGCTATAAATGATTAAAATCTGTTAACAACTTTTGATTTTATGTATTCACAAAAGACGAAAAATTTATATGACAGTTTAATAAAATTCTTAATTTAATTAAAATTTTTCGTCTTTTGTGAATACGTAAAATCAAAAGTTGTTAGCAGATTTTAATCTTGTTTTGTTTGCAATGTTGTATTTTATTTGACTGTAAAAAAGTAGAAGCATAGCTGCATTTTTCAATTTTTTTATGAATTTTTAAAAACAAAAATTCCGAAATTTTAATAAAAAAATTATTTTTTTTTTCCAGAAAAAAAAATTATGTTTCTAAAATGACTGCGCATATTTACCATTATCTTTCTTAAAGTAAATTTTATTGCGGAATTTCGTTTTTTTTTAGTTTTTCAATAAGCTAAAGCGTTTTTGAGTTACGCGAATATATGTTGTGCAACGTCCTTAATATATAATTTCTTAGTATGTCAGGATGTTTGCATGTATGTCCTATTCTTTCCGCAACTTTCTAAAGCCATCTGATGACATAGGAAGCTGAAATTTGGCACACTTGAAGTACTTTCTCTGCGGAAGATCGTAACGAAGCCATTTTTTTGATTTTCAACTAGTATAACTATAAAGATCTGATATAAAATATGTTTTTTTTATAATATGGGGAACTTTGGGCCTTACCCGGCACGGCTAGGCACCGTCGGATTGACCTGAAAAATTAGATCATGATTTCTTACACCAAACCTCATATTTTAAGCAGCGCAAACAATTAAATTTAAAAAAAAAAATCCCATACAAGATGCGACCAGTCTAATGTTTGTTCATAAATATGTATGTATGTACAAATGTATATTAAATTTTTCAATTTGGTAATAGTTTAGCAAAATACGTTCGATATATCGATATTATTTTAATAATAAATATCGATACTCTTAAAAAATATCGATTCGATATATATCGATATATTTTTCAATTTGCCCATCCCTACTTTGAAAACATTTGTATATTTAAAAAAAAAGGTAAAAACCAAAATAATTAAACAATGAAAACATGTTCCAAGAACCAAATATTATTATTATTATTCTTTGCATTTTGCATTTTTTTCTAACAAAAATCTTTCTGTAACGGAAGGCTGATATGCCCTGCCAAAGCAAGAGCGTCAACGCTGTTTCACGAACAGTAGTGATAGCTTTTTGTTTAATTAAATCTACAAATTATAAATAAAAATAGAAATAAAAACGCTAGGTTGACCAAATATAGCTAAATTGCCATTATTAATTTAAATAATAATTTAATATTAAACGAGCTGTTAAAATTCATTTTTCCAATTGCAAAGCATTCAGACTGCTCTATTTAAAAACTAGAAAACGCTTGCCGCTTTTGTTTAGGTACGGCTGTAATATGAAAGTCTTAAGAAAACTATTGATTATTTTTAGAATACAAAAACAACAATGTTACACTTTGTTTATCTTTCGTCAAACCATCACCGAATGAACCTTTAACGACTCTCTGTATAAATCATATTTTCAACAAGCAGCGAGCATTTCACGAGTTGTAAGAGAATATATACATGAGTCTCAGACGATTCTTGACATGAAAGTCTCGTTAGATTATTTTTACCCACGTCTTAAACGATTCCCACAACGATTGAAGAAGCGTATTTCGATGTGCTATGGACGAGTCTCGCTCGTGTTACAGCATTTCCCGTATGAGGACTCTTTTACGAATAAAAAATGCGGTAATCGACAATAAAAGACGCTCTTCATGAGACTCCCAATAGCTCGATTGCAAATGCTAGCTGGGTATGAAGTAATTATGTTTTTGTTTGAATGTTTCTAATTTTTTTTATAAAAATCGAACAAAAATTGTTTAAAAAAAAACTAAATTTTAAGTTGTCCGATTTTTCGAAACGATTAAGACGACTTTTTATTTTTTCTCCGGAAACTAATGATTTCCTCACAAATTTATCTGGCAGCCCTGGCTCCAATATAAATTTCCCTTCTAAAAATCATTTAAGTTTGGCTTAAACTATTACGATTCATGATATTTTACTCAAGCTTTTTAAAATTGCTAAAAAAAAAAGCGTAAAACTTTCTGATTGTCGGTCGTAATTTAATTTTAATGCAGATGTCTGTTTTTATAATGATAAATTTATAATAAATAGACATCATAAAGATATTACTCCTAAAACATTCAAACTGTCGGTGGAGGGTATCAAAGATTTTAAACTAGAAAAATTAAGATATTTTACTTTTCAAATTATAGAAAACAAAGTATAATAAGTAACAAGACTCTTTTTTAAATATTATTCTCTCACATGTACATGTCCTATGTGAATTCAACACACTTGACAGACACAAAAACAAAAGAAATGTCACGAATTTTTGCGTCAAATATTTTGGAAAATTGGGATTGTTCCAGATTTTTATTATAACACATCTAATTATTTTAATTTTGTATAAATGTTTTTCACATTTTAACAAATAAAATCAGTTCTTATTGCACAAATAAAACAAATAAAAAATATAATTTTTGACGTAAAATTTTTTTATCGTAGATTTTAAATTAGTTAATAAGAGTCGCTAATTTTAGTAAGGGATAAAAAATAAAAATTGACAAAGTTTACATAAACCTTTTAAATGCTTAAATGACATTGCTCAACACATAATTTCAAAAACAAAGTTATGGTTATTGAAATGTGTATCTTTAAGATAACTCTTATTTCACAAAAACACACCAACGGACATTGTTAAATCCACTTCGCGCATCATAAGGACCCAGAACATATATACTTTATAGTGTCTAAGATCAATATTGTAGAAATTACAAACGGAATGACAAACTTAAATACATACATATATCCTTTTTCACCACCTGTGGTGAAGGGTATAATAATGACTTACTTTTTAATGCATTCATTTTGGGACTTCGCTTGTAAAATTCATTGGTTCTTTCAGTAGAATTGTTAGTAGCCTTTTTACTTTTTCCTGATTACTCAACAGATTATTTTGTAGGTGAAGTTTTTACTGGGCTCTGTATCGCCATGAATTTCAAATTTATTTCTATAACTCTATCTAATCATGTCCGTTCAACTAGTTGACTGCCTGAGTGTTATGATATAAACACAACTGGGACGAACGACGAACTTCGCATAGAACGACGAATTCGTCGGCAAGAATTCGTTGCGCAAATTCGTCAAATGAGACACAATACATAAGTGCTTGAACCTAAATTTTTTTTTTTTGTTTATAAAAAACTATTAATTGGGTGTGTTCTAGAATCCGAATCCACTCGAAATGGATTACTTCAGCATTGTTGGTGTTCTGGATTTCGATTTTGCAATCTCAAATTAGTTTTTGGGTTTGTTTCAAATTTTGCAATTTTTCGCGAATTTCAGCCTTGTTCGCGATTTGTTCCTGTAAGTTTTCTGACTCTTTACAGCTTTTACGATTTTTAATAAAAAGTAGACTTTGCTATCATGCCGCTGTTAGCAAATTTTTGCGAATTTCCGCTAATATAGCAGTATTTACCGAATTTTAGCCATTCCTTATAGTTTTAGGGACTTTTAATCAATTTTATGGCTTTTTTGAAATATTAAAAATTTTCGCCAGTAATTATTTACAGATGTCACGATTTTTAATAAATATTGGACTTTGTTATCATGCTGCGCTGTCCCTTTCCCAATTTATTCGTCGTTCGTCTGCGTAAGAAATATAAATAAACCTATCGCAGAGTTCGTTACGCACGACGAATTTCGGACTACGCAAAGATTGTGTGTTCTTTCATATGCACCAATGTGTTCTATTTCTGGTGACGAATATTCGTTGCGAATAATTCGTCGTTCGTCCCAGTTGTGTTTCTAGCATTACTGCCTGTATGTAGAACGCGAGCACAAAAGTGACTCGCTTAACTTTCATTTAAAACAACAACAAATTTTAAAATATTGTTTTTGTTTTAAATGTAAGTTGAACGAGTCACTTTTGCGCTCGCGTTCTACAAACAGGCAGTTAATGTTACATCCGTGTATACAGTACTTTAAAATAATTTGATTTGAGAATAACAAGTAAGAATGCTAAAAACCCTTCACCATGGTTCAATAAGGACAGAAAATTATGTAAATAGGTCCATATAAATGTGGATATATGGTGAAGGGTATACAAATTGAAAATTAAATTAATTTGTACAAACTAACATACAAAAGTGGCACTTATTTTAACATACATAATAAAATGAATAAAAATTAAAAATGTTATAAATAATGTAACGTCAAATTATCAAAAAACTGAAATTGCATTTAATAACTCATCAAAAAAGGTATATGAATTGGCTTTTTTACAGAATACCACTAGTAATTAAATGAAATATAATTAAAAATAATTTTAAAAAAAGTTTTTTAATGCAAATCTTAATTATATATTGGATAGTTTTAAAACTTTACGTTTAAAATTTGGAGTGGCAGAATCTCTGTTGAAAAATTTTAAAACAAAATAAATCTGCACTCTAATCAAAAAATATATAAAATCTTTGTGACTTATGTTATTACAGCATTTAAATTTTGGATCACATTGTAAAAGTTTTTCATATAAAATTTTTGGTAAGTTATTTTTATGACACACAGTATTAAATAAACTTAGGAATGCTTCACTTAATTGCTTGACGTATTCTTCAGGAGGTTTAACTAATGTGTTTTTTTTTTAATTCCTTTTCATAACAAAAACTATACTTGTCATAAAAGGATATATCGTAAAATTTTGGCAAATCATTTAAACAATTATGCATTTTGTATAATTTTTTATAAAGATAACCACAAAAAATCTTTTCTTCTGAATTGTCTACATCATTCAAATCATGTGAAAAACCTTCTGTATGTATATTTTGGTTTAAATCTAAATGTTGTTCAATGTTAAAGTTCAGTACAGGGGCCAAATTACGGCATTCGATATCGATCGAAATTCCCATTTAAATTGTATTGTATCGATATCGAATGCCGTAATTTGCCCCCAGCTTCTAGTAATAACACGGGAGTTGAGTTTGGAGTATCATAATTAGAAATTCCACATTTCGCAATTGCTTTTTGCGACAACGTTAACAAAATTTAACCACCACCGTTTTTGGAAAAGACTACAGAACATTGTGCTTGTAATACGGTCGCCATTTCCTGCTCCACGTCGTATGTGCCCGAAAAAGTGTTCTAAATTGTTTTGTGTTAACGAATAACATCTACCGAGAAATATTTATGATATAACCCTATTGAATATTTGCATATATTTATATATTTTTATTTTAAAATTTTCAAGTACTATTTTCTTTTAATGATTTATTTTGGTTTTTACATCGAGGTAAAAAAAGGTGAAAAAATATATTCTTAAAGATGATATTAAAGGTAACAACTTTTTTTACAGTGCATTTTTTTTAAATAATACTAACTTTAAAATGATTTTTGTATGTATACATGATACTAAAATACGGTTTAATGTTAAAATTCTACGTTTTATATAAATCATATGAATATACGTACATATTTCAAACTTAATCAATGCGATTTGAAAATATTTTTGTAAAAAAAGTACTTAATAAAATAAATAAAATTTTAACATATTTAATGAAACCCTGTATGTCTGGTGAAAAATAAAAATTTATCAATACATGTACATTTTTTTTCACTAAAACATATTTGAGTTATGTACTACTAGGTATCTGCTGAGAGGGATTGTCAAAGAGTCGTGTTACTTAGTATACGTTGAAAGAAACCAACTTGTATAAATAAAATTCTAAATTTCATTTAAATTTTTTTTCGATCATTTTGTTTAACTAAAAAAAAAACTACTCAACTATTCTGATGTATGTAAGTCGTAAGCAACATTTTAGTAAGAATAATTTATAAAATTTGTTCTTCAAATACTATATAGTTTAAACCGTCATGAAAACGTATTATTATTTGAAAATGAATGTATGTATTTTAATACCCTCCACCACAATTAGTTGTGAAGAGGGTATACTAAGTTTGTCATTCCGTGTGAAACTTTTTTATTATTCATCTCACACCCCATAAAGTATATATATTCTGGGTCCTTGAGTAATTCTAAGTCGATTAAGCCATGTCCGTCTGTTGAAAACACGCTCACTTTCGAAAAGCTCAAAAGAAATAAACAAACTGGGTGTCAAATTGCTCGTAGTTATCCTAAGCAGTTTGGGATTGAAATCCAGCCAAATCGGTTCAGTAGGATCAGACCTATGAATCAAAATGTGGAACTACCACCTAAAGAAACTTGATAATTTTGTTACAAAACCTAACATAAATGGAACAATGATATGATAGAATGATATAAGATTTTGCAAAACTTCGTTTTATCCGAATGGAAATCCCGCTATAAAATTTCGTGAAAATCCGTCCATAATTTACCCTAGGCCCCATATAAGCCCCACTTCCGGAAAACAGTATAGTACGCCTAAAGCCCTAAAATGCTATCATAGCAAAATTTGGTACATCACAGTTTTATAGAACTAGAGATGGTACTGTGAAATTTCGTGAAGATCGTTCTATAATTTACCCTAGGCCCCATATAACCCCTACTCTGGTAAAATAATTAAATCTCCTTAAACCGTAGCAGATATAGATATTGCGGTAAACTTTCTTCCAGCTTAGCTTCAAATGGCCAGAAAAAATGATATGCAATTTTGTGATATACGGTTTATAATTTACGTTAGATCCCATTTTAGCAGCCTTCTGCAAACCCTAAAACTAATTGTCGAATATAGCACTCTAACTTGTTTTTTATAATTTGTTTTAATCAAGAAAAAATTAAGATATTTACTTTTATAAATTTTTCATATTATTCGAATGTGTATTCTATGTCAAATACAATCCTCAAAAGCTTTTATTAATGTAACTCACCATGAGAAATAAATTCCCAGATTCTATTTGTTAAAATAATTAAGTTAAATACATAAAATTTACAATAGGCACTATCCAGTTATAAGATACAAAGAATGCTGACGAAGGCCGTAGCGGGCCAGAAAATGCATTACATTCTGCTGGTATCTAATAGTTGTATACATTTTCTTTACAATTTACTTCATTGCTAACCAAAGGATAGCTAAGGTAAGCTTCGTAACAGAAATATACAAAAAACAAAAATTCTGATAGTGCATAGAAAATATTCCTGTGAAATATTGAAGGAATGAGTCTAATAAAGTATAAAAGCTTTTGAGGATTGTATTTGACATAGAATACACATTCGAATAATATGAAAAATTTATATAATAAATGTAACTCACCATGAGAAATAAATTCCCAGATGATATTTACTTTTCAAATAATAGAGACGCAATAAGTTGTCTTTGAAAGAATTAAAACCCGGATATTTAGACATGAGTAAAGCTTAGTCTACACGATATGTTGAATCAGCAAATGTATGCTTACACGCATATGCTTAAAAATAATAACAAATGCCTCTATCAGCATATTCAATATGTTGGGTGTCTAGACGATATGCTGAAAATACCAAATTTTTCAATTTCAACATACTGTCAGCGTCAAAATTAAGTGTACAACTGGTTTTCCAATATAAAAAGTGTTATTTTAGCAAAAAAGAATTAAAATTTTTAGAAGTTTATTATCACTTACAAAACTTTGGACAATGTTATTACAATTTAAAATTAAAAATTTAAAATTTTTCAAAAACAGTACAATAAAAAAAACTAATATACTCCGTTTTAAACGCGTCAAAAAAAGTGTACAGTTTTAAAATACTAAGAAAAGTGAAGTGGCTAATACTTTGATTGATTTCTTTTTGCTTTTAGGACGGCTTCTAGTCTCTTCGGCATCAATACCACCCATTTTAAAGTTAGCTCAGTAGACAATTTTGGCTACTTTTCCTGCAGAATTTTATTCAGAGAGTGCTTGCTGCTAATGTTTTTTTTAATTTGTCTGTCCAAATGTTTCCAGATATTTACTTGAGTTGATATCGAGTTACTATTAAGCTGATCCATCCGTTTTAGGACGTTTTACAAAAGCTAACCCTTTCACGCTTCACTTTAGAGACTTTATTTTTTCAGTTGAATTTCTTATTTCTACCTTTTATCTTGCTTTTGTCACTTTTTGGAGCAACGCATTTTTCACAGATGACAGCAAGCTTGAAGTCTGATCAAATTTGGCAAAGTAGAAATTTAACTTTTTATAATTTACATAACTCTTTTTATATTGGAAAACAAGCTGTACACTTTATTTTGACACTCACAGTATGCCAGCAAATGATACAATTTTTGTGTCTACACGATTTGTTGAATTTCGTTTGTTGATATGTATGTTGAGTATTGAGAACATTTGTTTAAAAATTACAAATAACAATTCTCTTTTTTTATTATTTTATTTAAAATGTTAATAAATTATCTCTTTTAGTGCAAAAACTAATATATTTGAGGGGATTAAAGCACAAGGGGTTCAAGTGACTTATGTTAATCAATGAGACAAAAGCGGTTGATTCGCTTGTGCTCCAAGCGAAGCAGGTATTTTAATGTCAAGTGCTTGAATTGTTCACCATATCTAGCGTCCGGATGAGAATTCTACATTCACCTCTTGTGCTCTGAACAACTTTTCCGAACTTCAGCTATAATTCCATATGTAAACTCAATTTAAGAAAAAAAGGCACTTAAACCCCTTGTGCTTTAAGCCCCTCATTTGGTATATAATTATACTGAGTCAGTAAGAATGTTATATTTGGCTGGGCCCAATCCACAGAGTTAGAATACTTCAGGAGTGGATCTTAAAATTAACAATTAAACCTTCCAGTTTTATTATTTGCTGCAGTGCTACCCTATGGTAAATTATGGGACGGCCAGCAGAATGTTTTATGGCTTCGTTTTTGGAAAACCCACTTCAACAATCCTAAGTATCCAAAATATATATATAATATAAAGGGTCTAAGCAAAGACTATATATTTATATGCATAAATTTATATAGAATTATATAAACTTATGGTCATTGATCTAAGTTAAAGGTATAAGAAAAGAAAGACATCATACCTGGGACATTTTATGAGTAATAAGCTGTTACAATTGATAATACGAGCGAATATTGAAGGAAAAGCTGCTGGAGGGGAAGAAAAGAAACAACATCGATTGATAAATATATTATTAACTGGAAGTTAAAGTAAATGTAAGTTTTAACTGAACTTGGTGAAATGTGGGGTAAATATTTTAAACTTTTGATTGAATATTCATCAACAATTATATTAAGAAATACACTTAAATTGTGTTAAATCAAAGTAATGATTTCCATTTTATGTCATTTCATAAGTATACGAAATTACTTCATTTGCGCTTAAAACGAACACCACAAACAAGCAATTGGCCAGGAATATCATTACTATGGATGCGATTTCCATGCAAATGCATGTTTTTTTGTCGATAGGCTAAGATCGATGTTGACCAATTATCTTTCCGAATCAACAAATTTGGGTTAAAATGGCATCGATTTGTTTTTGCATATTGTTGCATATTTTGGTTAAAATGCGTATTTTGGTTTTAAATGCATATTTTATCATTTTTGAGGGATATATTTTTCTAATTTACATATTATCAATAAAAATTTTCAAATCAAAAAATAAATTTTTTTTAATGAAATGTATCTTTTGTACTGTTACCACCGCAGCCAGAATTAACAAGATGTGGAACCTGGTGTGGAATAATATTCAAAAAACTTTGAGCAATTTAAAAATGTTATAAAATAACTTGTTGCTACCGATGCTTATGCAACTAAAAAAGTAAAAGATCAATTAGCATTTGTATTTTTCAACTACGGATATGTTGGTGAAACAATAACTAAATTGGAGGAATTTAGTTCACTAAATAGGAGGAATCTAGTTCACTAAATAGACAGCTCAAATTAATTGATATTGCAGAAAGTAAAATGAACAATGTGAAATGAAGAATATCCCTGCAAATTAAACAAAAAATCCGAAACGTTTTTTCAAAAAACGGTTTCTGAATTAGAAAATATATGTATAGTCTATAAATGAATTAGCATCCTTCAAGCATGCTCCTATAACATCGGTTGACGTTGAGAGTTTATTTTTCATGTGCAAAAGTTTTTTGTGTCCGAATAGGTTAACTTTTGATAATATAAAAAAGTATTTATTTGTTTATGTTTAAATTAGTAATTGAAATTAAGTTTTAAAAAATATTGAACCTTTTAAATCAAATTAAAAAAAACGCATTTTTATTGAAAATGTTTATGTTTTAAGTGCATATTTTTTATTTTTTTAATGCATATTTTGGACTTTTTAGTGCATATTTAATGCGCATATTTTCGATTTTTTAGTGCATGAAAATCTCATCCCTAGTTATGAGGTAAATGGTTCCAGAGACTAATTGTGTGAATTAAAAAGTGTTGGATACTGGTTATCTTTTTCCCCCTATTTGATCTAATTTGACCTATTTGATACAAGTAATTAGGCTGCTTTGTTTAGGTATATAATATTGTGTAGTAAAATTAACGAACAGGTTATCAAATGATATATTGTATATTATCTTTGAATAGCGTGAGATTCTAGAAAAACGTTTCAATCCAAAAACATATCTGACAATATTGTTATATGTTACATTTAGTTTCCTCTTACTTGACGAATCACAGTTTGTGAAAAGTTCACATCCATAAATTAGTGTTGGCAGTAGGTAAGATTTTGCTAATAACATTCAAATTTTTAAGGGAGTATAATGCTGACTGATTCACAAATTAGGTAACATTGCAAATGTTCTACCACAGATTGCATTTATGTGGTCTGAACAATTTAGTTTTTTATTAAAGATTATTCCTAGGTTCTTAGCAGTTTCAACTAATTCAATTGTTGTATTATTAATCCTTATTGGTGGTATTAAAGAATGAAACCGTTTTGGTTTTCCTATTATTATCGCATGAGACCTTCTGGCATTTAAACAAAGTCCATTTCTTGTCGCCCATTGGTTAATCCTGTCCAGATCTTCGTTTAAATTACTAATAAAGTCGATGACTCTAGATGGCTCGCAGCTGATGTAAAGCTGTACATCGTCTGCATACATTTGGATTCCATAATGTGGGAGTTGGGAAGGTAAGTCATTTGAATACATGGCATATAGAAGAGGGCCAAATATGGATCTCTGGGGTACACCTCTAGAAACTGCGCAACAATTAGATTTTTTAGAACCATGGCAAACTGACTGCGATCTATTACACAAATAAGACGACATTAGCTTTACTGCTGTTGATGAAAACCTAAACATATGCTTGAGTTTAAGGCAGTGACGGGCACATTTGCAAATCCTATGTACGGGTGCATAGGAATAAAAATGCTGCTTGTGCGACGTCGACACATGTACACTATAAACTTCTTTGTGTGTCTGTGACAATGTACGTTCGGCTGTTGCTTTGTTGTTATTTCGTCAACACAAGCATAAATGTGATAGTTTGTGTGTGCCCTTCACTGGTTTAAGGCATAAAATCGAATGTTCTACGGTGTCAAACGCCTTAGAATGGTCTAGTAACACTAAGAAAGAAATATTGTTATCATCCATTTGGCATCTTAATTCCTCTGATACATAATTAAGCACCGTAAGACAACTGTGCTTAGGTCTAACCTGATTGCCGCTCAGTAAGTAATGAATTTTCATAAAGGTATTTGCTCATTTGTTTATGAAGCAAACGCTCAAAGACCTTTGACAAAAAAGGTAAAATGGCAATTGGACGATAGTCCTTATCTGATTTTGGTATTGGTACAATCTTGGCATGTTTCCACATAGACGGGAAACAGGATGTTGTTATTATTGTGTTAAAAAGGTAAGTGACATGTGGTAAGATATACGGCAGAATAAGTTTTAAGAATTTTGGATGGATTCATTCACATTCAGATTTGACATTCAAAAAAGACTCCATCATCTTCCTGAATAAAATGAATGAAATCAAAGCATTTGACGTGAATGTTATCGTTAATATTGTTGGTGTAGTTATCGGTACTTTCGCTAAAGAGATTGTTGTAAAAATTTAAATCTGCTTCAGGCGTAGGTATATTTGCAAAAGTTGAGTTTAATTTATTAACATCAAGAGTGCTATCTATGTTACTATTGTTTGCATAATGTAAAATACCCATATTCCGAACACCCTTCCATTTCTTTTTTGAGCAGTCAGCGGATTTAAAATATTCCTCGTAATATTTTGATTTTGCGATCTTAATCTGTGAGTTTACCCTTCTTCTAAATGATTTAAAAATTTGATGAAGCTCAGTTGTTTTGAACCTATGCAGAATTTCTAGCATCAATAAGCGATTTTATTGCATTGGAAAACCATGGGTGCTCCACACGTATACGTTTTGACTTAAGTGCGACATTTTTGTTGTAAAAACGTATTCTGATTATCCACAGTAGGCATGTAGTGTTCATCATATAGTAGAAGCTTTGTATCTCTACCTTTATATTAAGGAACTTACAAAGTGTTTTTGAGCTTATTTGCGGAATATACGTATGAAGTGTGATACTTATTGTAACACAGCCGCTTAGTATCATTTTACAAAAGCAAGATATAGTTCTTGAAAAAGGATCAAGCCTTATCAAAACTTTAATCATATGCCTTGAAGAGAAAATAAATAAAGCTGTTCAAATCGAGGTTCCAATCGAAAAGAGAAGATTTGAACAAATGTTGAAGATTACTACCGAGTTGTAGGTTACATTCCTCTTATTGAATTTATTTTAGAAGATCTCTTAACAACTTTCCCAATAGCTATCCCACATGTTTTGAACATAAATAAACTTCTACCTTAAAGTGTAATCAAGTCATATACAGATACAAAACTGTTAAAACCACAACTAGCTGATGAGCTGATTATATTTGATAAAAGAGATAAACACCTATTAACATCTAAACTTGAGCCTGATCTATCAGATAACGTTGTAGATGTAAGAAAAATATTTCAAATTTTCGTTTCAATGCTCGTCAGTAAAGCTACGAGCGGGAGGTCATTTCCAACCCTTCGTCGAATAAAAACATGGCTCGGATCAACAATGACGGAAGATAGACGGTACTGTCTAAATTTGCCTCACAAAGAAATCATAAATTTCTTATTTAAAAAGATGAATGTATGTTGAACTGATCTTATATTTTATTAACCCTTTTTGTTGAGTTTTTTTAATTAGGGTAATGACTTTTTTTGGACAAAATTTCTTCATCCCACCACGCGATGGGCAAATTAGTATAGATAATGAAAATTATTTTTTTAGGCTATTTTGGCCAAAAAAGTTTCCGCACCAAATGCAATTTTTAAAGCTCCCCAAAAAAAAATTTTTTTTTTTAATTTCCAACATTTATTGTTTATATATGCTATATATTTCAGCCCCCATATTCATAAATGATTATAAAATTTAATAAACGTTTATTAAATTTAAAATATTTTTATGAATACAGGCATAAATACATAAAATAAGCAACTGTATAACTAAAATGTAAAACTATTTTTTTGGGTTTAATGAAATAAGTTTTAAGTTTAAAGTGCGAGTTGAACTAGCGATGTCCGTTCGGCTGGCTATCCATTTGACCTTGTGCGCAAAGTACAGGTCGCAATTTCGGAGATAATTTGATAAAATTTGGAAAATAGGTTCTTATTAGCACAAGGACCAAGCCTATCTTCCGCGAGGGAAGAAATTTCTTCCTCTCAAAAACTATCAAACCGATTTTAATGAAATTTAAAACATAGATAGAACCTTATCTTTATGGACACAAAAGAGATGCATTTTTTTAAAAAAAGGACCACGAGGGGAGATAGGGGCAATTTCTGCCTCTCACAAACTTTCAATCCGACTTTAATGAAGTTTATAAACAAAGATGAATTCATATTTATATGGACACATAAGCATGATGTGTTTTTTAATGCTGTGGTGTAGGGTATCACATGGTCGGGCTTGGCCGACTATACTTCCTTACTTGTTTTACTTTGCATTTTATATTATATTACTTTACTTTTCCTGAATTATCAGAAAAGGTAAAAAAAAGCAAAACCAAAAGTCGGGGAAGAGAACTTTGAATCCAAATCTTTTTACAGTTGGTTTCAATCACGCACAGTGGCGCCATTTGAGTTTTTTCGTTGCAAAAATCATATCTTTTGAACCGAATAAGATAATTGAACAGTTTAAACAGCATATGATAGATAACTGTTCAGCCTATGAAATGAGCGTTTGGAAAGGGTGCTACGCTCTGTAGGGGCCTAATTATGGGTTATCAAAGTTAAAATTAGTAGAAAAATCAATTTTATGGTAACTAAAAAAAATTATTTTTACATTTTTAGATTGTTTTTATTTTTTTTCTTTAGGTTTTTATGTTTTAAATTATTACCCAACAAATTAAAAAAAAAATTATTTTTTTTTAAATTTATTTTTTCAATTTTCTGTAAAATATTCATCACAGTTCGTAAGAGAAGGTATATCTAAAAGACTAACCATTTCTAAACTATAATTATTTTCTAACTCTATTCGTGACTTCACATGCCGCAGGGAAGATATAAGTGGATCGGAAGATGCTGCCAACATGTTGAAGAGGTCCTCATTTTGCCTTACCCTTGATGCTTTGAATGTGTTCTGCAATCTATATTTTTTATAAAATTTGTTAAGAGACTCCTGTGCTTCTTCAGAAAGCTCTCCAATTGGCAAAGACTGGTACTCAATTATATCTTTGCCATGCGCCAATATTTTATGGACGGTCGGGGTCAACTTCTTCTGTGGATACATTTCTGCTAAAAGAGATGCAGTTTTCGACGCATATTCTCCATATTTTGTAGAATTGACATTTTCTTTGCAGTTTAAAACATCCAAGATCGTTCCCAATCTTTTCACGATTTGATTGTCAATTCCAGTGATTCTAGTTACTGCCTCATCATTTTCAAAAAATCTCCTAGAAGTGTTTCCATCGTTTGAGTTACCGTATCCGTGCTTGGGACAGTCTACTTTTAGTCCAACTTGTTTAAAAAAAGCATCCTGTATTTGCTTCTTTCTGATCTTTTCCTTATCCTTTATTGATGTATTTTCATCGAAGTTTTCCTCCTCTTGTGGTAGGGTATACGCCAGTTTTAGCAAGAATTCCATACACCTTATCCTTGCGTGCAATGGTGACATTCCATATTCGTAATTCTCCTCATTTGTAGAATCGTTTAAATTACCAAAGTTCTTCTGACTCTTTTTGCAAATCGGGCATGACATTGTTGAGGTTGTTCCTGTCAGTTCGTTTACGACTTTTCCGTCAACCATGGTCAGATGGAACTCGTAATTGCATTCAATATATTTTCCTTCTCCAATTTGCAGCTTTGTAGGCTTAATCTTGCTTATTTGTTCTTCAATGTCCTTCACCGTGGTCCTTATGAGTTCTGCCGATTCCCTTGCAAACTGAAACATTATTGGTCGGCAATAATGCACTGATGACGGACGTGGATTTTTCCAGTGAAGGGAAACATCCGATTTAAGCCGCAAAGGAACAACAGATGCCATAAACATATTTCCGTCCGATATTGTAGCGTCATCGGAAGATATCCTTTGCTTATAAACGCTTTGTCCGGATGATCCATCGCAGCCCCATTTGCTGATCAATGTCAACTTCTCAGGAAGAATTTTCACCTCATTTTCAGGAAGACTCTCCAACAACCGTTTTGCTGTATGGCCCATGAGATCCTGCAGATTGGCTTTCGCAGAGACTTCCGTAAATTCCGTATGCAGTGGTCGTGAATTTATTTTGGCTTGCGTAATATGCTTGTATCCGGGTAAAACGTCAGCGCCGTGTCGCGTTAAAGATGCCCGTAGTTTCTCATATTTCTCTTTGGAAAGTTCTAAGTCCATAAACAAGGCCAAGGCTTCTTCGGAACCATACTTTTTAATGTGTGCGTTTGTGGGCGTGGGAATGCTTTCCTTAATCCTTTTTAGTCGCAGTGGGCTTGCATCAGCAACAGATTTGGTTATGTGCGACCTAACTCTTTCACTATCCTTTGTAAATTTAATAGACAGCGCTTCCGATAATTGCTTCGTGGTCAAGTCATTGGTGGCATCGGCAAGTTTCCTCTTTCTTGTGAAAATTGAACACTCCTCAATACTTTTTTTTGGCCTTCCTTTTGCTCCTCTGGTTGATGTGGTGGGTTTATCTACTGCCAATATATCCAGGATGGTATCTTCATTAAGCCAGTCCTCGTATTTGGAGTTGAAGTTCTGAATGGTTCGATTAGATTTCACCCATTTTGCCTTAATATTTGCATATATCAGATAAAAATTATTTTTTATAATTTCGCTTCTCTCAATATTTCCGTATAAGCTATCAAGTTCTTCTAAAGCAGCTTCCGTGAAAAAATTTGGTGTGGTTGACTTTCTAAACAGTTCAAATAATTTAAAATTGTTCAACGCCATGTTTTCAGTACTTAAATTGTTTAATGGTTTCAGTAATTGTTGCGCCAACTTTCAGTCGTAGACTAATCCAGGCATTATGCTTATTTTGCAATATATAGGCTTATGCTACCATGCCGAAAAATGTACCTGTTCCCTACATACATATGGATTTAGGCTGAATAATGCATTTTTATATTATGCACGTGTCCAAATAAGATTTGTGCCTACCTGTAGTCAATATTGTTCTTGACCATTTGCAATATATAGGCTTATGCTACCATGCCGAAAAATTTACCTGTTCCCTGCATACAAATGGAATTAGGCTGAATAATGCAATTTTGATATTATGCACGTGTCCAAATAAGATTTGTGCCTACCTGTAGTCAATATTGTTCTTGACCATTTGTACGCCAAAGTATTGTTTAAGTGAGGTACGTACCTGCTAATTTCAATGAGTAGTTTTTTTAGATTTTAGATCAAACTACTGTCATACAATTTCTGCAACCATGTCTTTTTAACCTTTTTTACCTCTAGAAGCCAAACGGGCACGTACGGGCAGATAAAATTTTTGAATTATGTAAAGAAATAATCAAAGAACAGATTTTGCAAATATGGCAAATATAGAAAAATATAGATTTTTGTTATTTTCCGTCAAAGTTGAAAAATAGTGAAAAAACGGATAGTTTTTAAATAGTGATTTACCAGGAGAAACACAAAGCAAACAGTTCATTTTTTTTTTATCATTACACATTTAATAAATGCATCAATCAATACAAACAAAAAATAAGGCGATTCGTTACCTATTTTTCGTGATATTACACCTGAAATCGCAACAAATTTACTAAAAATTGTGTGTTTTTTTGAAAACCGAAAGTCGGTCAACTTTGAACGGCTATATCTTCTAAACTAAAAATGTGATATTATTAAGAGTGGCAGATTTGAAATCGTTGAAAAGTTTCCTATAACATGAGTTTATTCAAAACTTCGTCGGTGCTCATGAAAATTTTGATTTTTGCAACCTCGTTTGCTCTACGGGCGCTACTGTGTCACGTCTAGTTAATATTTTGTTTACTGATCTTCATAATTCGTGCTATACATACCTAGATTGCTGATAAATGGTGAAAATGTGAAATTGTTGTTCTTAAAATCGTACAAAGCGTTCTCAAGTAATGATAAAATGTATGGAGCAAACCCGCCTTTTTCGGGTGTAATATTAGTCTCGTCCATAAAAAAACTAGACATGATAGAAAAAACTAAAAACGGATTTGAATAAAGCGCTGTAATCTCTATATATTGTATATATTTTTATTTAAAAGGTTTTTTTTTTGCCCACCAGTGTTATTAATAAAACTTGGGTCTTAAATATTTCATTGAGTTTTTTATTTAAATTATTTTTAGCGCTTTTTGATTGTCGGCACGGCGCTTTTTGATAAGAAATAGTTCACAACCCTGAATTCTGTGGTTTTCACGAATAATCGCGTAAGTCGGTTTTTACCGAAATTGAGATAATGATGTCAAAGTGCTACATTTTGCATTAGGTTTTTATAAGTATTAAGCTTTTTAGAATATAATGTAGTATTATTAATTTTTTTCTGCTAAAAACAACTTATGTTAACTGTTTAATAAAATATTTTGCTATTATAACGATTTATGTCGACATACATCGCCAAAAATTGTAAAATTTCTAAATATGTTTCCAAATAAAAAGCATATGTGATGTTATGTTGTTATTCGTGCAAAAAATATGAAAGTTTTTCTATTAATAACAACTTATATGTACATGTGCGTTTACTGTTGACTTCTTTAGTTGCAACAACAGCAGATGAGCGGTTGTTTGTAATTTTAAGTCCCGTTTTACTGCATACGTTGTGCTATAAGTATCAAAAACTCTGAATATGTCGCCAACTTGTGTGCTAAAAATAACAACGTAAGTCGTCATGTGTGATTAAAATGATAGCATTTATTTTCACAAAAAAGAACTTATGTGGAGATATGATGTTATATTGCACACACTTAATGAGTCAATCAAACATATGCATTTTTAATCCTTTTACAGATTGTGATCCTGTGAGGATTTTTTCATGAAAACTATGTATAATACGTAGAAAGTCACTTTTAAGAGGATAGTAAAGAAAAAAGTTTAAAAAAGCATCTACAGAAGCCGCAATTGAAAAAAATAATTGTTTTTTGCTCTCCTGAAAAGTTTGGTTTTATAACTTACGCGATTATTCGTGAAAACCACAGAATTATACATGTTTTCCATTTTATAAATGAAAAAAAAATTGATAGTACCTATACATAGTATATAAATACATAGGAAACAAAAACAGGTGTTTATATTTTTTCAATTGTAGCTGCCGTCTTCAATATAGTTCAGTAGCTGACTACACGACTATAATCGCACCCAGCAGCATTTGCAGTCCTGTGTTCGTCTAGCCTGCTGTGGTGAATGTGTTTAATGCAACACCCATTCTTTACATTGTAACCATACTAATATCTAATCATTAGATATTAGTATTAGATTCTAATGGAACATTGAAATTATTCATATGCAAAAATCAACGGCAACATTTTAAAACAACAACTCTTACAAAAGAAAACAAAACATTTAAAATTGTCTGTCTCTTTTTCATATTTTCTACCACTGATGGGATTTGTGGTACAATTGTCCAAATTTGGTACAATATAAACTTTATTAGAACACTAGCACAATTCATCCTTTTTTGGTACAATTTAAGAAAAAACATAATCCACCGAAAATTATAATTTCTTTGAAGTGGGTTAACTCACTTTTCTTTTTAATAATAAAACTTCTAATTACTTATCTCCAGCCCTGACCAGTTCTACCAAAAATTGCATTATTTATGTTCATGATATACTAAAACTTCAAGACACACATACATAAGTATTTGTACTCGTATCCCTGTAGGAAGCCTGCGATCAGGTCTCTACAAATTGCCACTTTTGTCGATTGTTTTGGCGACACTGTTAACGAATCGTCAACACTTTTGACTGCCTATGACAAAAAAAGAGAAGTAGAGAAATGCTTGCGTCTTCTTTATTTTGTGTATTCACACCACAATAATAAAGAAGGCTTGTGCTTATATAAAATATACTGGTCCTAGACCAGTGAAGGGCACACATATACTATCACATTTATGCTTGTGTTGACGAAATAACAACAAAGCAACAGCCGAACGTACATTGTCACAGACACACAAAGAAGTTTATAGTGTACATGTATCGACGTCGCACAAGCAGCATTTTTATTCCTACCCTGCAAATAATAGGACCACTCCAAACACGCGTGTAAAGGGACCAGGACTAGTCCAAAACTAACCCAAACGTATGGAAAAAAACCTGGTCTATTTAACATTACGATGTCCTAGCAGAGGACCATATAACCCACCTTTGGACCACTTAGGAGTAGTTTTAAAACTACTCTATGGTATACACAAGAGGATTAGTATTGAAGTCGTTTAAAAACGAAAGCATGTCGTTAAAAAACGAAGACATGTCGTCTCACTACAAACACTTTTTAACAATGACATGGTCCATGCTTGCATTACATCGGACCAGTCCATGGAGTAGTCCATTTTATCAAAATGGACCAGGTGGTCCAATTTTATTTGCTGGGTATGCACGCGTATATAGGATTTGCAAATTTGCCCGTCACTGTCCTAGACCCAACTTTTAGTATAATGATCGACTAAATGTGACTTTCTGAGCCCATCCGTGCAGCAGGCTGGCTGATTGTCTGTCAATGTAACCTTGTGCGCAAAGTACAGGTCGCCATATTGAAGGTAATTTGATGAAATCTTGACATAGTTTTGATTCATCCTGTGCCTAAAAACCTGTTGGTAGGTCCAAAATTAACCTTTTCTAAAATCAGGTAAGGGGAAACATCCTCATATAGATGAAGGTACCTAAATAATATTCTGCACAAGTAATTTTACATGAATCTTAACCTCATAACATAATTTTGTTCTAGCGTGTTCATGGTTGCCCATGAGTATCAAATGGTCGGGCTTGACCGATTATACTTTCTCCTAAATAAAAAGCTGTTATAAATTCATTCTATGTATACTTTTTTTTGTGTAGCCAAAATTTGGTAAAATTTTTGTCAATTTGGTACAATTTTGCCATTGAATCGGTACAATTTAAATATTGTCAGATCCCAACAATGTTTTCTACTGTTCTTCAATTAAATTTGAATAAGAGAGAAATTGTATGTCGTTGTTCTTTTTACTATATATAAACACAAAAGAAGCATAAAACTGGGCGGCTACCCAGCGATGCCAGAAGTGCAGATTTATCTGCATTTAGCAGAATTTATCCTCAAAATTGTCAAAATGCAGATTTGAAGATTTTTGGTTTAAAATTGCAGATTTTTTAGCTTTATGGAAACTTCTTTACATGGTAACTAATGTTTGTACCATTTCCACTTCTTGCATTGATAAACGAAATATATCATTCATGCATGGAAGAATCGTTTAGAAAAAGATTCATTAAGGCCAATTTACACGGTAATAAAATGTATTACGACTTTGTAGAATCAAAATATTATGAAATTCTCTCCGTGTTTAAAAGAAAACAAGAAAAATCTGTTGTAAGTATAATTCATGTTTACACGGATGCACAGTAGGTAATTTGGCCTATATTTTTGGCCAAAATTCAAAATCTGCTCTTTAGAAAATGTAGTTTTTTTTGTTGTAAGGTGATAAAGAATACTTCAAAGCAAATAGAAGTGAATTTTTATTTTATAAATAACAAAAACCCGTTCATCGCCCGACTCTTAAAGTCAATGTATACAATCAACAGTTTAAGTGGGGCGGGCTTCGTGTTATTTTTTATTACAATACCTGACACTAGTTTTTAATAAAAAAACAAATGAAAAATACAATAAAATATGGAAAACAATATTAATAGTAAGTGCTTAATAAATACATAATCGTTGTTTAAAATAAAATAGTTTATTGGTGAAAACAAAATCAATCTTTTGATCTTATCTCAATTAAAAAAAAAAATAAAAGTTTTATACAACTTTGGAGAAGCTTTTAAAAAAAGTTTAAAATGTTTTAAAGCTAATAGTAATAAGGTCTTGATAAGTATTTGATTTTGAGATTGTATAATCAATTTCATGCTGCGTTTTTTTGCGTTTTTTGAGATATCCCATTTTTTTGCAGGCAACCTCTATTTCGCTTAAGCTCTGAAAACACTAAGGATCTTAGCGCCAGTGAAAACGATGAGTGCGCAAATGATGTCAATATGTTAACATACACAATTTACACAAATGATTTGGATGATATTAAATTAGAAAATTAATAAGATATACCAAAAGTAGACAAAAAGAAATTTAAAAAATTTTGTTCTAACGCGGATCTTTTCATAAGAATGCGATATTTAGAAATTCCAAGTTTATTCTTAGTTTAAGAGTTAATAAGTTAAAAAGTTAATCAACAAATTCATATCCAGATTTGTTAAAATTCTGTCCGCCTGTTATCAATTTTGGCCAAAAAAATTGGATAAATTACCCATAGTGGGATGGTATAAGTAAAATCAAAAATAATAACAAAAAAACAGATGGGTGCAGTTTTAAATTTTTACAAAAACAACATAAAAATTTCCTGAGTTGATTTCAGTTGTTTTTGTAATTGTATAAAAATGCTACCACCTTCAATATATTCCGTTAAAATACACCTCTGGTGTGATGAAAATACATAATGCTATGTTCATACGACGACAAAAACCACTCGTTTCGCTCTCTGAAACTAGATTGCCAAACATGCTGTTCATACGATTCATTGACATTTTTTTTGTGTTGTTAGTGTGATTTTATTTAAAACAGATAAAAAAAGTAATTAAAAGTTAAAAATATATTATTTAATAGTTTTATTAATATTATTATTTGATAATTATCACTTTATTTTATTAAACATCAATTTTTATTTTGTATTTTTTTTTGATTTGATTTTTTTTGAGAACTACTCCAGATAAACTAACGATAATTGTTATCAAAATTAGAGATGATAGTACATTTTTCCTGTTTCGCAGCCTGTTTCAAAATGAAACGACCTGTTTCGCTCACAAAATTTTGTATGGGGAAACAAGTCGTTTCAGTCATGTTTGGGGCGCGAAACAGGAATAAGAGAGCGAAACACGAATATTGCCGTCCGTGTGGACATGGTATGAGTTTCTAAAATGGTTTGGAGAAAAAACCATTTACCAACCGCTTGTCAGATTTTGTATTCGTATTCTCTCTTACTCAATGCATTTTGCTTTTACATGATATGATTTCTCTCATTATACATTATGTCGTAGTACTACAATGTATTACCGTGTAAACTGGCCTTTAGTAGGAATTTTATTCACAAAAGATTACTTAAAAATTAAAAATTCGCATTGTTTTAACACTTTAATATCGCCGGACTTATGTTGTCTGATTTTACACGAAATAATATGCATATGTACGTATATATTCATATGTACTTGTGTAAAAATATCTTTAATAGTTTAAATATTGCATCTCTTGTAAATTTTTAATAAGACCCTTGATAGTTTAAATAACATGACAAGCAAATAGCTTTTAATTTGTTGTTTAAGATACCAAAAGTGTGATTAATCCCTACTCGGCTTGGAAAGAAGTCTGACAAGATATTTATAATGTACAACAAGTAAGAAAGTATAGTCGGTCAAGCCCGACCATATGATACCCTACACCACAGTATTTAAAAACACATCATGCTTATGTGTCCATATAAATATAGATTTATCTATGTTTATAAACTTCATGAAAATTGGTTTAAAAGTTTGTGAGAGGCAGAAATTGCCCCCTACCTCCCCTCGTGGTCCTTTTTTTAAAAAAATTCATCTCTTTTGTGTCCATAAAGATAAGGTTCTATTTATGTTTTAAATTTCATTAAAATCGGTTTGATAGTTTTTGAGAGGAAGAAATTTCTTCCCTCGCGGAAGATAGGCTTGGTCCTTGTGCTAATAAGAACCTATTTTCCAAATTATCTCCGAAATTGCGACCTGTACTTTGCGCACAAGGTCAAATGGATAGCCAGCCGGACGGACATCGCTAGTTCAACTCAGAAAGTGATTCTGAGTCGATCGGTATACTTTAAGGTGGGTCTAGGACCAATATTTTAACGCGTTACACAGATCAGCACAAATGCATAATACCCTCTCCACTATTGTGGTGTGGGTATAATAATACCAATATATTTATAATGCAAAGATACACTTAAAAACAATTTGAAGATTCTTGAGTTCTTTAAAATTTAGGTATAAAAATTAGTTTTTATGTTTTTATCTAAATTCCTTATGTAGAACGTGCAGCATTACATCTACAATAATACATACATACGTTAGGTCTCAATTTAATTTAATACATATGCATGTATATTCGAGATATTTAAAAAAACTGATTAAGGATTTAAAAAGAGGGCACACTTATTATCAGGCGCGGATTTTGCATGATACAAAAAAGTAAAAAATTTGTTTTTAAAAGTTTATTAAAAACAATATGTGTATAAGGGTAAGTACTTCTTACAATTTTTGCGAATATCAAATTCTTCATCGCATAGCCGTATAGACCGTAAAAAAATATAAAGAAATTATGTATTACTTTTTCGCGATCGTGAAGAAAGTTTCCGCACCAAACGCGATAAAGTTTTGAATTTAAGTTTTTCTCCTTACTATACAAAATTAACATTTAATTACAAAATTTCAAGTATTTCTTAATAATTTCATGAATATAACAAGATCTTACAATTTGTAAGGAAGAAGGGCGCAAAAAAAATCGCGACTCTATATCGCGGTTTTTTTTAATAAACTAAATTTTAATGGCAAATGATAGATGTTGTGATAGATGAGTTGTTTGGCGGATACATGAAACAGTGATCATTTTCAGCAGCGTAGTAATAAATGCGCGGAACGAGCTATTTAAGTTGCACAAGATATTTTTCCATTATGTAAATCAACTCGCACTTTAAACTTAAAACTTATTTCATTAAACCCAAAAAAATAGTTTTACATTTTAGTTATACAGTTGCTTATTTTATGTATTTATGCCTGTATTCATAAAAATATTTTAAATTTAATAAACGTTTATTAAATTTTATAATCATTTATGAATATGGGGGCTGAAATATATAGCATATATAAACAATAAATGTTGGAAATTAAAAAAAAAAATTTTTTTTTGGGGAGCTTAAAACATAGATAGATCCATATCTATATGGACACATTAGCTATACAGTTTTTCAAAAATAGGACCACAAGGGGAGGTAGGGGGCAATTTCTGCCTCTCACAAACTTTTAAACCAATTTTCATGAAGTTTATAAACATAGATAAATCTATATTTATATGGACACATAAGCATGATGTGTTTTTAAATACTGTGGTGTAGGGTATCATATGGTCGGGCTTGACCGACTATACTTTCTTACTTGTTTATTTTGTTGTTGTTGTAAAATACAATAAATAATATAAATATTAAAGCAAAGCAAAACGGTGAAAAACAAAAGCAACTCTTTGCATGAGTACGAACAGTGAAACAACACTAAGACAAAATGAAAGAAACGTTTACGTTTTAGTTCAAGCTAATGAAAATAATGCAGAAATAAATAAAACAAAACAAAACAATATAAACTATTTAACGGCTAAGCCAATTAGTCGAACACGTTCCCTATCACCCTCGGTGTTTACAAAAACAGTGGATAGTGACTCATTAAAAAAACTACAACTAGATTTGGTGACAAGTGTTGCCAGGCCAGCAAGTATTGCCGTGACGTCAAAAACAAATTTAGTGGGAAATGATACCAACTTAAACACGAATGCAATGGGAAACCCCCCTGTAAAAAGTTGTCAAAAGCCTACAGTACAAGTTGGTATGGACAGGTACATAACAGTGCTTAAACGGGGACGCAGCCCTACCTCTGCAGCAGTTGCTTCGGCCTCAAAAGTACCATCTTTTGATAAAATAAATACACAAAACCTCTGAAGCACCAAACGTCATTAAATCATCAAAGCCTCCCCCGATATATCTTAGGGAGCAAAATTCAAATGAGCTCATAAAGAGTTTGATATCGGTGATAGGTGAAAATTCGTTTTACGTAGCGGCTATCAAGCGTGGAAGTATAAACTAGACAAACATACAAGTCAATCATGAGAATGATTTTCGCAAAATAGTAAACAACTTTGAAACACTTAAAAAAAACTTTTATACCTACCAACTGAAAAGCAGTAAAGGTCTACAGGTAGTGATTAAGGGTATTGACTCATGTGTGGACCCAGAAGAGGTTAAAACATTCCTAGAAGAAAAAGGCTTCAAGGTAAAACATGTAGTAAATATTAAAAATAGAGAAAAAATTCCCCAACCACTTTTTCGAGTGGAGTTTGAACCCGGCGACGTAAAACTTAAAAAAACGAAACACATCCTATTTACAATTTAAAATATATTCTCTACAGAAGAATAACTATAGAAGAGCCGCACAAAAGAAATGGTCCCGTTCAATGTTTAAACTGTCAAGAGTATGGTCATACCAAGGCATACTGCTATTTACCTCCTGTCTGCGTAGTATGTGGTGAACTACACGGTACAGTTTCTTGCGATAAGTCTAAAACCGACCCCAACGTAAAAAAATGTAGCAACTGTGGCGGTAATCACACTGCCAATTATAGAGGATGCCCTGTATATAATATCGTCAAGCAGACGGTTGGACCGAAAACAAATACCCCTCAAATGCAGGTTGCAAATCAAGTAAACACAAATGCAATTCAAGCCCCCCAGCCTAGTAATAACAGAACCTCTTACGCTAACGTCCTAAAATCAAACCATCAGCCAATGCAAGGTGCCTCGCCAAGTAATGATGATACTCCAGTTTCTAATTTAAGTCGTTTAGAAAAAACCATGGAAACATTAGTGCAAACGGTAAATAATTTTACGAACACAATGGGTAATATGATGCAGGAAATGCTTAGAATGCAATCGATGTTATTGCAAGCTGTACTTAACAAACCATGAACTGTTTAAAAATTTGTTTTTGGAACGCAAACGGCATCCGCCAACATAATAATGAATTAGAATACTTTCTTAAAAATAAACAAATTGATGTCATGATGGTTTCTGAAACTCATTTGACCTCAAGAAATACGTTTAAAAGAAATGGTTATATACTATATGATACCAAGGACCCTCGAGATAGAGCTTGTGGAGGTTCTGCCATTTTAATAAAAACCCGAGTCAAACACTACCTAATGTGTGATCATCGTGAAGATTATCTCCAAGCAACGAACATTTGCGTTGAGGAATTAAATAGAAACCTAGTAATTTCATCGTTATACTCCCCGCCTAGATTTTTAATATCGGAGGGCCAATATTATAAATATTTCAAATCATTAGGACCGTGTTTCCTAGCCGCTGGCGATTATAACGCTAAACATACCTTCTGGGAGTCGCGACTTATAACACCAAAGGGTCGTGTTTTATTTAACACAATTTCTAAAATGGATTTAAATGTGGTAGCGAGCGGACAACCAACATATTGGCCTACTGATCATCAAAAAATTCCAGATGTCATCGATTTCGGCGTGGTTAAAAACATTCCCATAGAAACGATTCATGTTGAAGCCTCCCTAGATTTATCTTCCGATCACACACCTACAATTGTTACTATAATGAACCCCAATAGAATTGTACCTCCGACGACAGCTACGCAAATTAATTGGTTAAAATATAAAAAATATCTCAGTACCCATTGCACAGAAAATATTGCGCTCAGTACACCGGATTATGTAGATCGCTCTATTGACAATTTTGACAGTTTTCTGAAACTAGCTGTTCAACATTCCAATATTGCCCCCAAAAAAACAAAAACTATTAAAATATATTCCACAGATGTCGAGCATCTTTTGTCTGAAAAAAGGAGGGCTCGAAGAGAGTGGCAATTGCACAGATCCCCTCAACCTAAGAACTTACTTAAAGAGTGTACAAAATGACTAAGACAGTTACTGCAGACTAACAAAACGGCTTCTCTGGAAAAATATCTTGAGGAACTTGATGCAACCCCACAATCAAACTACTCATTATGGCGCGCAGCTAGAAATCTCAAAAGGCCAGTTGTCTCTAAACCACCATTAAGATACTTGAATGGAAGTTGGGCAAGAAATGATGTTGAAAAAGGAAATCTGTATGTCAATCAATTAAAAAACGTATTTACCCCAAATATATCTCACGATATTGCGGTCGAGTTACCACCTGTTGCTGCTAGAGCAGCTGTTCCGCTAAGATTTGAGATAAGAGAAATCGAAAAGGCTATTTGTGATTTAAATCCCAAGAAGGCTCCTGGTTTTGATAAGATCAGCAACAAAATGCTTTTGGAGCTACCCAGCATAGCAAAGAAAATTATTCTGTTAATTTTTAATGCTATTTTACGCCTTGAATACTATCCTCAAAAGTGGAAGGTCTCCTTAGTCACCATGATACCTAAACCTGGAAAGGATCACACAAAAGTTGGGTCATAATATATCTAATATATTCTTATATATCAAAGCTGTTTGAGAAGCTTTTATCGTCAAAATTAACCCCAATTTTAAATGAAAATGGATGTATTCCTAACCACCAATTCGGCTTTAGAAGAGAACACAGCACAATTGAGCAAACCTATCGTATAGAAAACGCAATAAGAAAAGCCTTTGAAGAAAGAAAATATTGTTCCGCTCTCTTCATCGATGTTTCTCAAGCTTTTGATAAAGTCTGGCATGAAGGCTTGTTACATAAATTGAAGCTCAACTTGCCAGTAAACACACACAAGCTGTTAGAAAGCTACTTAGTCGGTCGAAAATTTATTATTAAAGAAGGTGATTATTTAAGCTCTCCTCAGCAAATTGACGCTGGAGTCCCTCAGGGAAGCATCCTGGGCCCACTTTTATACTCAATATATACCTCGGATATGCCAACAAACAACTTCACACAAACTTCAACATTTGCTAATGATACAGCTTTTTTGAGCGTGCACGAAAACCGTCAAGAAGCATCTTGTAGTGTACCTCATAAGTTGCCACCGCATACCCTTAGACCACTCTGATAATTACATATGCCAACTAAAACAGAGTAGGGTATTTTACTAGATCAAACGGCAAACTGACTGACAACAAATATAAAAACAAAACTGATCAATCTAAATTGAGTGAAGAATGTAATTGAGTGCATTCCAAATTGGGCAAGAACAATTGCAGGGATTAAATCAATAATATTTAAATGATTAATATTGACATTTTCATAATACCGACAGAGAAAAACATAGCTCTGTCGATAATTAGGATAAGTTAGAACGGCTAAGCCAAAATCTCAAACATAGTATATAAGCACTTGTAAATTTAAATAAAATCAGACTTGAAAATTAACAACTAAAAATTGGCAATTACTTGCCTTGTGTTTTAATTTGAGAGGCTCAATCTTTCCGGCAGTTCTTTTGAACGCCAATTCACTGGCTGAAACCCTGACAGCTGTTTAATAACCAAGGGTTATAGGGAAAACAAATATTAATCCTCCACACGGCAATTCTGCCTTTACTAACATTAATCCTCTACATGGCAAACCTGCCAGATTAAAACCTCTACATGGCGATCCTGCCCACTCGGACCTTAATAAATTAATAATCCTGCCAGGCTGGGAAAAATTAATTATCCTGCCAAACTAGGACCAATCCTCTAAAAAAAAATATATTCATACGGAAACAAATTCAAAATTAAATAAAATTTTTAAAAAAAAAAAAAAAAAAATTTTTTTTAAATAATATTTGTAGAAACAAAATGGCTCATAAATTTAATAAAATAAAAAAAAAAAAAAAAAAAGAAAAAAGGAAACCTGATTAATAAACATAAATTTTATAAAAAAAAAAAAAAAAAAATTTTTTCTCAAAATATTACAAAAATTGTTTGTTATAAAAAAAAAATTTTTTAAATATATAGAAAAAGCAATTTTAAATAATTCTTTGTTACAATTATCTAAACATTTTTATCTAATCATTAATTAATATTTTTGTATTCAAAAAAAAAAAAAAAAAAAAAACTACAAATATTAAAACAAAAATTTATAAAATAAAATTTAACATAATAAATAAAAATATTTACAAAAATAGAAATTAGAAAAATTAAATCTTTAAATAACACGTATATACAAATTTACTTGAGAAAAGATGGAAAGTTTTTGAATATGTCTCTAAAATACTTTATTCTTAGCTAAAATACGTACATAGTTTGCAAAAACTAGAAAAATAATATTAACATACATTACACTTATACATGCATACATACCACAATGGCTCCATAATCTCATGGCACAAGCGCGATGGAAGAAGGAATACAAGCAATAATGATGTCAAACGATCCATACAGTTTGACCATATCTAATAATGGGACAAAACCTACCAGGCGGAAGACGACAACAAGAGCGAAATAAACAAAACAGAGAAGACACATCTTTACTCAAAAATAAAAACGTAAAAGGACAACGAACTAACTGACATAACTAATAGAACAACTCTTTCACTAAAAACCATAAAACTCATGCAAAGATACACATGAAAACATGAACAGAATAAATAAACTCAGAAAAACTAAAGCAGATGATACAGGTTGAAAATTATGAAAAAGAAAAAGAAGACACTAGTAACTACAAGGGCAAAGAACAATTAAAATAAAGAGGCACATAAAATGACAAGTAATGAGGCAAATAAGAATAACAATGAAAGAATAGGAATGTATAAAACGCACGCGAAAAGAAAAATATGGGAAAATGCATCTCTTAGGAGTCTGATCAACTTCGAATATGGGAATGTAGATTCATTAATGTGTTAAAAATATAAAGAAATTGCAATTGAATAAATTTGAGAAGACGTCGATATAAGAATTGAAGATAATACTGTGCACATAGGACGTGATGATAATTCATCGAAACAAGATTCGATAATAAAGAAATCACGTACCCAAATGATAACTATATGAATAAAGGATGTAACGATAATTCATCGAAACCAGATTCGATTATGAAGAAGTTACATGCCAAGAACAATAATAAAATGCATGCAAGATTCAGCGATAACTCGGCGAAACTAGATTCGATTCTGAGGAAACTGATATCTAAAAAGAGTGAAGGAATATTTAAGAGAACTAGCGATATCGAAGAATGAAGGAATATTTAAGATATAAACATGACAATAATTGAAAGAAGCATATGCAAAAATAATAACAAATTACAAAAGTCCTCAACTAAGAATATTAAGATACAATGTACTAATGAAACATTGAAATTGATTGAACAAGTATTTTCTACAGCCTACCATCACCAAACAATCAGCTCACTTGAAAGAATCCAAAGATTACTAAATAAATGCCACCAACGATGAATGAGACACTTGGATGCCGTATTTTACATACTTATACAACACAACACCAAATATTGACACACTTGAACTAATTTTCGTCAAATTACCATCCCAACCTACTGACACATTAAACAAAACGAACAAAGAAATAATTTTACAGGGCATTAAACCGCAGACTGACCCACTTAAAAACTACGACATATTAGGTTACACAAAAGTAAACAATGACGAACGTTTTTGAACAAATTCTAAATGACTTGCACTTAAACAATACTGATGAATATGCAAAATCAGAATTAATAACAAAATATGTATATCAAAATGTATTTCATTTAGAGAATGACAAATTAACAGCAAACAAAGCCAAGACAGTAACAATAACTCTTTAAAAACCAAACGTAAACAAACTAGTATTACTAAAAGTAATAACAAAATATAAAAAAAACGAACATGATACCATACCACGGACATTACAAAAAGTAAAGAACAAAGGGGAGTAAAACACAGTAATTGAAAAAACAACAAGACACTAAAACATTGATGTTCAAAAATGTTTTGCATATGTATTATGAGAGAATTTCAAAATACAGAGATACGCAAAACTAATCGCACAAATTTTATTTAAATTTAATAGAAATAAATTGTTTTGATTGTAAAATATTTATAATAATACCGTCCAACTAAATTTTCTATTTTTTTAAAATTGACTTTTAAAATTTTAACTTTTAAAAATTTTTAACAAACAGTAAGAATTGGAAATTTTTAAATATTAGCATGAAAAAAATTCATTGTGAAGTACGAGCATGTTTAGAAATTAAAATTAAAAAAAAAACTCCACTAAATTCTTCTACATTTATGCTTTTATGACAATTTCGTAAAAACATTCAAATATTTTTTTAATTTTATTACTTATCTTACACTCTGTATTTGAAATAAGATCAACTCATCTTCCGTACGTGTGCAACTAAATAAATGAGCGTAAAAAACAAAGGGGTGGGGCTTCTAAACAATTGTTTGCTTGAATGAACATCACTGCACTAAAATAATTTCACAACAATTCATTAAAACCACAATACACAAACAAAAAAAAAAAAACACACTTCCATAGACACATATACACACATATACATATATTTTAAACTAAATATCAATTAAAATATTGTAATTAATAAATTCATTAATAAACAAATAAAACCATATATAGGCTTAAGAAACAATAATTAAGTATATTATATTAAATACTATGTACAAATAGACACTAAGAACCACAAAATTATAAAAATACTTTATATGAACAAAAAAAAATTATAAAACTGTATAACATTGACGGTACTATGAAAATATCAAGAAAAATCAATCCCCTAATTTTTCTCTTAGCGGTGAGGGTGTAGTGTACCTCATAAGTTGCCACCGCATACCCTTAGACCACTCTGATAATTACATATGCCAACTAAAACAGAGTAGGGTATTTTACTAGATCAAATAACGGCAAACTGACTGACAACAAATATAAAAACAAAACTGATCAATCTAAATTGAGTGAAGAATGTAATTGAGTGCATTCCAAATTGGGCAAGAACAATTGCAGGGAGTAAATCAATAATATTTAAATGATTAATATTGACATTTTCATAATACCGACAGAGAAAAACATAGCTCTGTCGATAATTAGGATAAGTTAGAACGGCTAAGCCAAAATCTCAAACATAGTATATAAGCACTTGTAAATTTAAATAAAATCAGACTTGAAAATTAACAACTAAAAATTGGCAATTACTTGCCTTGTGTTTTAATTTGAGAGGCTCAATCTTTCCGGCAGTTCTTTTGAACGCCTATTCACTGGCTGAAACCCTGACAGCTGTTTAATAACCAAGGGTTATAGGGAAAACAAATATTAATCCTCCACACGGCAATTCTGCCTTTACTAACATTAATCCTCTACATGGCAAACCTGCCAGATTAAAACCTCCACAATCTCGATACCTACAGGATAATATATTTCAACTCGAACTATGGTTAAAGCAATGGAGGATAGAGGTCAATAAGCAAAAATGCATACATATAACATTCACCTTGCGTCGGGAATCATGCCCCCCTATTAAAATCAATAATCAAATAATACCTCAAAATTCACATGTAAAATACCTCGGTATTCATCTAGATCGCCGTTTAACGTGGAAAAGCCATATAGAGGCAAAATTAACTCAAATGAAACTAAAAGCCATCCAAATTCATTGGCTTATTGGAAGAAACTCTGTCCTTAGTCTCGACTGCTAACTTCTTCTTTACAACTCCATCTTAAAGCCAATCTGGTGCTATGGTATTCAGTTATGGGGCACTGCCTCGGCCTCTAATATCGAAAAAATTCAAAGGCGCCAAAATAAACTACTTCGAATAATCACAGCTGCCCCTTGGTATGTTAAAAACTCAAATATTCACAAGGATCTTAATGTTCCATTAGTTAAAACTATGATTACGAAATATGCAGTAAAATACTTAAAAAGGCTCGAATTGCACCCGAACCCACTAGCACGAAATATTTTAAATGATAGCGGCCACACTCGCTTATTAAGAAGAAGAGTCACTGCAGCACTTATCCAATTAGATGAGCGATAAACACCTATAAAAGTGAACAGAACCCGCGATGAAGAAAATTTTTGTCTGGCACTGGCAGGACAAAAAATAACGTATTAGGTTAAGATTTGATTAATTATTGTTAGTTCATATTTAATATATGAAGATTCAATAAATAAATAATGAAAAAAAAAATTTTCTAAAATGGAACCAATTTTTAAAACTTTGCTGTGCTGAAAGTTCAAAAAAATAGTTACTTTTTATACCTCATACTTCGAGGACCACTTATAGATATTTACCATCGATTTCAAATTCCAAAACATGGCCGTATATATTGAAATTAATTGCTATATGGTTTTCTAAATAAATAACATAAAAAATGTAATAAATGAATTTTGAAGAGTTTTTAAAATCTTGACGCAGATTTTCCAGATTTTTTATGAAAAATTATGGTTTTTTGCTGATTTTACCTCTTAAAGTTCGGGCAACACTGGGGCTACCGCGTATTTCGATTCGAAAAGCAAAATTTTTCGAAACCAATTTCCGATTCGAAAGTAAAACCGTACTGCATAACTCGTTCGAAACGATGACAGAGCTGTATTTATTTGCAAATGGGAAATTTGGTTGAAAATTGGTAGCACTGCTACTAAAATATCAAAATGGACGAAAATATCCCACAATAAAACAAATAATAAATACTATTCAATGTGTGAAAAATATTATAATTGTGTTTTTTTATAAAAATTTATTGTATTTCCCTGTGGTTTGAAGAGTCAACAGAAAAAGCCAACTTTATACTGGGGCCTAATTACCGCATTCGATATCTAGTAAGCTATCGTATCGAGTAAACTATCGTATTTTTCTGCATTCGATAGACACTGACGTATCGAATGAAAACTAGAGAGTTGTAATGGATTTGGTTACTCGATATCGAATGCTATCATCTCAAATTACGATACATTTCATTCGATATCGAGAGTCATAATACCAAAATAATAAATTTCGATCAATTTTGCTCGATATCGTATGCGGTAATTAGACCCCTGCTTTTTATTTGTAAATGTAATTTTTTTTAAATTTTTTTTTAAAAATTTCAAGACCACAAATAATAATACATTTTCAATAATAACGTAAGTAAACATTTGTTTTATATCAAATCTAATATTATTAGGTTTAATTTGTTTGTTATACACTTTTAATTA
This sequence comes from Pollenia angustigena, assembly GCA_930367215.1. Classification (NCBI taxonomy): domain Eukaryota; kingdom Metazoa; phylum Arthropoda; class Insecta; order Diptera; family Polleniidae; genus Pollenia; species Pollenia angustigena. Next base: position 214,800,978 of record OV884058.1, on the reverse strand, counting down.
TCTTGAACTTTGTCATTTTCACTTTGTCACTAACAAAATAGCTTTCGAACAATTTGTTAACGCTTTTTACATAAGTGACGCTTGTTTTCGTAGTAAGGAGTTGGAGTTTCGAAAGGGATTTTTATTGTTCGTAATAGAGAGTTGCCGTTACGAAAGGGACTTTTTGCTTTTGAAAAGTTATAAACAACTTCGGTTCATTCGAAACAAATAGAACGAAAATCGTAATACACAGTCAAATTGTTCGAACTCGTAAATTATTTCTTTCGAATCGAAATACGCGGTAACCCCCTTGAGTTTCTGTTATTTGTTTACATTTTTTTTTCTCACACGTTTGAGAGTATATTCTATGTATTAGTAACACTTTTTAACGCACCCCTGCAAATAATAGGACCATTCCAAACACGAGTGTAAAGAGTAGCCCACAAGGGACTAGGACTAGTCCAAAAGTAACTCAAACATATGGAAAAAACATGGTCTATTTAACATTACGATGTCCTAGGACAGGACCATGTAGCCCAGCTTTGGCCTACCAAGGAGTAGTTTTAAAACTAAATGACATGCTGCCTGTTTTATAACTATATCAAATACCGAAATGAAGTTCTAGAAAAAGTGCAATCTTCTGAAATCTATTTTAGTTTAGAACATTTTAAGCTCAACTTTTTATTATTTTTCACCGTTTTAATGTACATAAAGTACATCCCAGTAAAAACTTCCCCTACAAAATAATGTGTTAAGTAATCAGAAAAACATAAGAGCACTACTTACAATTCTACTGAAAGAACCAATGAATTTTACAAGGCATGTCCCAAAATGAACGCATTCAAAAGTAAGTCATTATTTTTTTTTACTTAAATACATCCAGAAAAAAGTAGTTATAGAAGTTGTTATACATGTAGTTATAGAAGAACGCTACAAAATAATGAGTTAAAGAAGCTATTCATTTTGAAAAAGTAAGCGAAGTTTTTACTGGAACGTTAATTTTTTTCTTCTATATATTGTTGGATTTAAAAATAAAAATATCGCACCCTAAAACTAAACTGTAACAACTCAAAATTCTTAAATTTTCAGGAGAGCCAAAAACAGTTTATGTAAAAATGGTGATAAAATTTAAAAAACAAAATTAGTTTCCTTATTAAAAAAAGTCCAATTTGAAGAAAGTTTTGCTATACGGCCATTTCCCCAGAATGGTCTACCAGGATGAAAAAATAAAATGTTGATAATCATCGTCTTTTATTGCTTTTTATTATAAAAAAAGTCTTTGTTCTTATAAAAGAATGGTTTCATAGCATATATCAGCTGTTTTACTTGAGGAAATTGGGCTGGAAACTGGAAAATTTTATTATCAATACGATCCTTTTTTTCAGTATTTTCTACTTCTAAAGACATTTTTCTATACTTATTTTACATGCAAGAAATATGTTCTGTTTACACTCTTTCTTCATAATCTCTCCATTACAATCAATTGTAAGAGGAGTATTAAGGAGTATTAATTTTTTTTTTCAAAGAAATTTGAAGACATTTATGGGAAAATGCGTGGTGATAATTATAAAAAAAACATATGGAAAAATCGTACGTTCGCGACCGGTAAATAAGCCAATTAAACAAAAACTAAGAGAGATATTTTATTTTGTAAATACTGGATGGAGACCTACATTAATACACTTTTAAAATAAATTAATCACTTTTGTATATTCTGTTGGTGTAATTTTTTATCCATTTTTTCCATGTGTCCTATTTAATAGGTTCAAACATCTGGCAGCACTACACTACAAACACTTTTTAACAATGACATGGTCCATGCTTGCATTACATAGGACTAGTCCATGGAGCAGTCCATTTTATCAAAATGGATCAGGTGGTCCAATATTATTTGCAGGGTACAAACACTTTTTAACAATGACATGGTCCATGCTTGCATTACATCGGACCAGTCCATGGAGTAGTCCATTTTATTAAAATGGACCAGGTGGTCCAATTTTATTTGCAGGGTGGAGAAAATGTGTTGGTTTTAAAGATGGATGGCGTGACAAAAATTTCCAAAATATGTACACGTTTTACGCGTTTACTTTCCAAAAGGACCGAATTTCAAAAAAGCACCAGGCACCTGTCCACTTTTTTTTATTGTTAAATTTTTTGGATCTCTTTTAGTCTTGGATTTTTGAGGTTAGCGGGATCGATTTGGCGAGAGACCAGCCTCGCTCCAAAAGTCAGCTTTTTAGTTTCAGGAGATGGTGAATCAGGGAGTAACTTTACATTTTTATATTATATAGATGGAAGGAGAAAAGAGTTTTGAAAAAAGTTACAAAATTAGGAACGATTTTCACACTTAAAATTTTTTAGATAAGCTACGAATGTGTTATAATTTCAAAGAAAAAAATTACGTAAATGATGACGAGTGGTAATTTTCACTCCAGCATGTGCGTAGTTTCGCTCGTGCTAAGTCGAGCTCAGCCAAAACACAAGTGAATAACAACGATCACGATCACTGATGGGATTTGTGGTACAATTGTACCAAATTTGGTACAATCGAAAGTTTATTGGTACACTGGTACATTTCATCTTTTTTTGGTACAATATCAAAAAAAAAAAAAAAGGCCCACGAAGTTTATTAATTTCTTTTCTAATAACATATCTCCAGCCCTGACCAGAACTACTAAAATTAAATTTATGTTCATGACAGTGTTGCCATTAGGATACGAAAGATACATTTTTCGTATCTTTTGAATTTGTATGCAAAATATTCTAAAACTTATTAAGACTGATCATCGTAACCGCCTCAATACTTATACAATAGCAGCATTCATAAGTCTGTGTTCATAAGGCTCATGTCTTATTGACATGATTGCTACTTTATAGGCGAGAGGGACAAGGAGAAAAGAAACGAGTACACAGATGCATGTACTGTCTTTACGTTTTGCTTTTTCATTCGTTGTTTAATTTTGTTATTGTTTTCATTTTCAAAAAAGCACACATGCATATGCACGACTTTACAAAATAAAAAACATGTCGTCAACATGACATGAATCATTTGAACGCCAATTCATGTTCAAAGAAGAAAAAGGAAGAATCTTGTCAATAAGACATGAGCCGTATGAACTCAGACTTATGGTGAAAGAAAACATTAAGGTAGTTTCAACATACGACTAACCTAAATCGAGGATTTCTACTCAGGAAATTTATATGAACTTTTTGATAAAATCGCCTTGGTATAAACGCCTTAACTCATATATTAATTTTTACAAAAATAAATTTGTTTCGATAACATCCAAAGATAGTTACATATAATTAATTTTAATGTTTGCTTATTGTATTTTTAAAAATTACATACCTAATATTTATGACTTAAATACATATAAAAATGAATTTATATGATATCATTTTCATAACAATATTCATTTAATATGAAATAAAAATGTAATGTTAATAAATTTTAAACGTTAAAAATGGACTTACATTTTTTTTTAAATGTATCTTTTTTGGGAAAAAGTGTATCTTTTGGGAAACTAAAATGCATCTTTCTCGAAATTTCACTGGCAACACTGGTTCATGATGTTATGCTAACATATTAAGTTCATACATACATACATATGTATTTGTACTCGTATCCCTGTAGAAAGCCGGAGATCAAGGTCTCCAAATCGCCAATTTTGTCGATTGTTTTGGTGACACTATCAACACCGCATCTACATTTTTGTCTGCCTTTGATAAAAAATTGAAATAGATAAATTTTTGCTTCGGCTTAATTTTTTATACCCACACCACAATAGTGGAATATTATGCGTTTGTGTTAATGTGTGAACACTAAAAAATAAAAATAGTATACCGATCGACTCAGAATCACTTTCTGAGTCGATTTAACTATGTCCTTCCATCCAGCTGGTTGTCTGCCCGTGTAACCTTGTGCTAAGAGTACAGGTCGCAATCTTAAAGGTAAATCGATGAAATTTTGTACATAGGTTTCAATTCATAAGGACAAAGCCTACAGAAAATGAGCATCGGTCCATAATTTCACATGGCCCACATACAAACTTCTTTGCGGAACTATGCTTGTGCCAATAAACTATCTTATTACGTTGGTATTTAGATTAAATTTGTACCAGACTTATTTTATTGCAATCTAAATCATCTTACCAAATTTTATTGGAATCGGTCCCATACAAATACTACTCCCCAAATAGCTTTTAATGCCACAACTTCCTTACAAATGTTGATATTGATATAAAAATTTGGCGACGATAACTTTTGTTATAGCTGCTATGTCATATTAAAATGTTGTGCTGGTGGGTCCAATAGATGAAGGTGAAGACATCTTAATAATATGTGGCACAATGAACTTTTACATGAATCTTACCCCTGTAACAAAATTTCGGGCGGGTTCATGATTGCCCATGGGTCCAAAATGGGGTACACTTTCGAAAATGTGTCTTTATATACCGTGGTGTAGGGTAATAAATGCTCGGGCTTGAACGACTTTACTCTCTTACTTGTTTTGTTTTTGTTATTATTGAATGAAAAAGTATTATGAATTCTTACTATGTATGCTTTTTTAATTTTAAGCGAAATTTTGGTACAATTTATGTCAATTTGGTACAATTTTGCCATTAAGACGGTACAATTTAAGAATTTCCAGACCCCAACAGTGATCACGATATGAGAAGATACTAAGAGAATTAAATTTATAGAGCGCAATGGAAGAGAGTTTTTTAAGAAAATGTAAGGAGAGGGTCAAATTTACCAACAATTAAAGGTTGAATTTGGCGAAAAAGTTAAAAATCAATCTGACAACCCTAAGCCCCGTGTTACACATGTTTTTTCTTTAAAAATGCATTGAAAAAGGACTGGCCAAACTCATGAGTAAGACGAAGGGTTAATTTGTGGTTGTTATATTTTTTTTTTTGTGAATTTTACATTTAGAATTTTGTTTTTGTTCTTAATTTGCTTTTTTTGTAAACTTAAAATTTAGGATTTTGTTTTTGTTTTTGTTCATACATATACATCTTTGTATTTATATATGTAACCTATTTTAAACATAGAATACATTTTATCGATTAAATAAACACAACCTAAATTATTGTCGCTAAAATAACGACAAAAAATTGCGTAAATTGTCGACATAATAATTCGCTTGCAGTAACGATAGTGTTATGCTATAAACACATTCGAGACAGCAGGCTACCGACTTCAATATGTTTAAAATAGAATACATGTGTGTTTATGAAAATGATCATTTTCACGACGACACGAATACATGGTTGCATGTTGTTGTCTGTGCTTAGTTTGTCGTTGTAGTCAAATTAAACTAATTTCTATTTTTGTCCACTACAAAAACGAAAAAGTGTTACTAATACTAAAAAATATTTAAAGAATGAGTTCTTAAAAAATTTTTATTTTTATTTTTTGTTTAATAGAAAAGAATCGGCTTGAAACAAGAATATAAACTCGGCTCAACACCAAATTGATATTCATATAACTTTTAAGTATACTTTAAAGAAGTTCTATAGGTAGAAAAAAAGACATGAATCGTATTTTCTGTGATTTTTTTGACATTCCTCTTTGCACTTAATTTTGTTTTTTTTTTTATGTTGTATTTTTATTTCAAAATGACAATTGCTTTTTAAAATATAAAAAAATAAACAAATTTTATTTAAAAAAATTCAAAACATACATACATAAGTAAGAAAAACAGAAAAACTGAAACAAAAAAAGAAACATTGTGAAAATTGTACATGTTTTTGGAAGTTTCTTTAAAAGAGAACATTAAAAAAAGACATGTCTTTTAAATCATCGTGAAAATAAGGTGTAACACCCAATTTTCATGATGATTTTTTCCCCTATTTTTGAAACATGTCTTTTTTAGTTTGATAGCGAGCGGGGGAGAGAAGTAAGCAGGGTAGAAAAAAAGACATGAATCGTATTTTCTGTGATTTTTTTGACATTCCTCTTTGCACTTAATTTTGTTTGTTTTTTTATTTATGTGTATTTTTATTTAAAAATGACAATTGCGTTTTAAAATATAAAAAAAATAAACAAATTTTATGTAAAAAAATTCAATACATACATACATAAATAAGAACAAGTAAGAAAGTATAGTCGGTCAAGCCCGACCATATGATACCCTACGCCACAATATTTAAAAACACATCATGCTTATGTGTTCATATAAATATAGATGCATCTATGTTTATAAACTTCATGAAAATCGGTTTGAAAGTTTTTGAGAGGCAGAAATTGCCCCCTACCTCCCCTTGTAGTCTTATTTTTGAATAATGTGTCCATATATATGGATCTATCTATGTTTTTAATTTCATTGAAATCGGTTTGATAGTTTCTGAGAGGAAGAAATTTCCCCCTATCTTTCCTCGTGGTCCTACGATTCGGCCCATTTTCAATAGGCTTGGTCCTTGTGCCAATAAGAACCTATGACCCAAATTTCATCAAATTATCTCCAAAATTGCGACCTGTACTTTGCGCCCAAGGTTACCTGGACAGCCAGCCAGCCAGCCAGCCTGCCAGCCAGCCGGTTGGACATCGTTAGTTCGACTCAGAAAGTGATTCTAAGACGATCGGTATACTTTAAGGTGGGTCTAGAACTATTGGAGTCACCTTGTTTATTCTAAGCTAATGCTTGTTATTTGCTCTACCTTGTTATTTATACGTTTTACTAATATACATACTAATAACTACCATTTTGTTTATTCATTACCTTTTGTACTTCCATTGTAATAAAACACTATTTTTGTATTAAATTGAAACGCACACGCATAACCTCTTTTATTAAATCTAATAGGTTATGGGCCCAGAATAAAATTAAAAAAAAAAAGCAGGAAAATTAAATTTACGGTAACAAATAAATTTTTTTTGTGTCAAGAATGTCGAAGCTGGAAGGCAGCACAAGTGGTTTGACCATGGACAGGTTGCTTGGTAGGGAAAACTACCCCACGTGGAAAATAGCTGCACAGGCGTATCTGGATTTGGATAATCTTTGGACTACCACTATTGATTATGAAGTCGATGAAACGGGAAATCCAAAAACACAAATAAAGCCAGAACAAGACAGAAGGGCCAGAAGTAAGTTGACACTAATGATTGATCCGTTGTGTTATGTGCATATACAAAATGCAAAAACAGCCAAGGAACTATGGTAACAGCTAGCAAACGCATATGAAGACAGTGGTTTAACACGTCGAGTGGCACTTTTGCGTAAGCTGATAACAACAACGCTTTCAAGCTGTAATTCAATGGATATTTATGTAAAGGAAATAGTTACCACAGCTCAGTCATTAAATGGCATTGGTTTTTCCATTAGTGAGGAATGGATTGGATCTCTTTTATTGGCAGGACTGCCGGAAAGTTATCGTCCAATGATAATGGCACTGGAAAGTTCTGGAATCAGTATAACTGGTGATAGTATAAAAATAAAATTACTACAAGAGGTACCAAATGCATGCGAAAGTTCTGCTTTTCACACAACAAATCGTGCCCCTATAACAAAAACAAACAAAAGGGGTCCAAAATGTAGAAAATGCAACAAGTTTGGTCACATAGCCAAAAATTGCCGTACAAAAACCCACCACACTGAAACCAACAATGTTAATAAATTCGATGCATATTCTGCTGTCGCATTATCAACGTTGGAAAATACAACTGTTGACGACTGGTATTTTGATTCGGGAGCTACGTCGCACATGATACTTAATTTAGATTTTTTAAACAACGTGCGTACGGAAAATGGAGTTGTAACAACTGCTAACAAGGGCATAATGCAAATTGAATCAGCTGGTAACACTGTAATTCAACCGGCATGTAATGATTCATTTATTGAGATCAATAACGTTCAATATATTCCCGATCTATCAACAAACTTATTGTCGGTGAGTCAAATTGTTAAAAAAAGGCCATAAAGTTATTTTTAGAGATAGCGGTGTGGAGGTTGTAAACCCTAGTGGGAAAATAATATCAACCGGTTCACATATAAATGGTTTATTTAAATTAAACAGTATTCCAAAAAAACACAAAAGTCTGACTTGTAGTTCTGCGGCCAATATAGAACTATGGCACAGAAGAATGGGACACCTCAACCTGAAAAGTCTGGAGAAGCTAAGCAAAGGTCTGGCAACTGGCATCAAATTTGCTACAACAAAAACTGACGACTGTAAAATTTGTCCAATGGGTAAGCAAATAAGACTACCTTTTAGTAAACATGGCTCGCGAGCGTCTCATATTCTTGAATTGGTGCACTCTGACATTTGTGGTCCGATGGAAGAAAATTCTCTTGGAGGTAATCGTTATTTTTTAACTATGATAGATGATAAAAGCCGAAAAATTTTTGTTTATTTTTTGAAGACCAAAAACGAAATGGAAGTGGCTAACGTTTTTCAGAATTTTTTGTATTTTGCGGAAAAGCAAAGTGGGCGAAAGTTAAAAACCCTCCGTACGGATAATGGTAAGGAATTTACTAATAAAAGTTTACAAGAAATTATCAAGAAAAATGGTATTAACCACCAAACCACAAATGTGCATACACCTGAACAAAACGGAGTTGCTGAACGAAATAATCGTTCTATTGTTGAAAAGGCAAGATGCATGCTTTATGACGCAAACTTACCAAAGGTTTTTTGGTCTGAAGCAGTTGCTTACTCCGTATACTTACTTAATCGTTCACCGTCAAAAGGTACAGAAGTAACACCAGAGGAAGCCTGGAGTGGAAGAAAACCAGATTTGTCACATATAAAAGTATTTGGAACTGTATCCATGGTACATATACCAAAAGTTAATCGCAAAAAATGGGATCCTAGGGCACACGAATGTATTTTAACAGGTTTTGATGAACACACAAAAGGTTACCGGCAGAGATCAGCAATGAGTAGTGAAAAAGTGAGTGGAGCTAAATCATGACTCATATATTCTTTAAATGATTTAAATGATTTCTACGCACTTATACTTACAATTGCATGAGTCAGTATGAGTAGCGAAAAAACGATTCATTGCTGATCTCTGGTTACCGGCTATATGATGCAAGCAGAAATATAGTATTTAAAAGCCGAAATGTCACATTTATAAATGAAGATAGCAACTTTGCTAAATGTTCAACAAAATTAACATTTGATAAAAAATGTGACACGATAAAATTGGATTTAACACACATTGATGATATTTATGCAGATGAAAACAATACCAATACAGCAAACATCAAAACAACAAACCAACAGAGTGAAGCAATCCAGCCAAATACAACAAACCAACAAATCAACAAAAGACATGTAAAGTGTACAAACCAATCAACTAATGTATTGGATTTGAGTAATTCGCCGAATATTCGTAGAGGCGAAAGAACCCGTAAGAAACCCGTCAGATTTAATGATTTTGTTTCTGATTCATCGTCTGATGAATATGAATCAGCTGAGAAAGGTGCAGAAGAGTTTGGCTTGGATGAAAATTCATCTTTAACAGAAGGCGAGTTTCTTGGTTTTTCTGATAGTTTAGCGCCTCCCTCGCAACACAATAGACCAGGTTGTTCTAAAAGTCAACAGGTGTCAAAGCTTAGCGTTGAGGGGCGCACTAGTACAGGCAAGTATTCTCAAAATATATTTTCAAGCAAACTAAATACAGGCGACAATTTATTTCAGCCATTTACACAGGATCCGAAAACACTAAACGAGGCTTGACCGGTACAGATTCACATAAGTGGAAGCTTGCAATAGAAGAAGAATATCAGTCATTAATAGCCAATGACACATGGTCACTTCAGGACTTGCCACCGAATCGTAAGCCAATTAAATGCAAATGAGTTTTTCGAACTAAGAGGGACATAACAGGTTCCGTAAAACGATACAAGGCACGTTTAGTTATAAAAGGCTACTCACAGCGAAAGGGGCTGGACTATGAGGAGACGTACTCGCCAGTAGTACGCCACAGTTCACTGCGATACCTTTTTGCAATTGCCGCTAAGATGAAGCTCAAAATTGAGCAAATGGATGCCGTCACAGCATTTCTTCAAGGGCAATTACATGATGAAATCTACATGGATCAGCCTGCACCTTATATAGATCAAAATAATTCATCCAAAGTATGCCGTCTAAATAAAGCCCTCTACGGACTAAAACAGTCAAGTAGAATTTGGAATCAAGCACTTAGCAATGCACTTGAGTCATTTGGACTTCAAAAATCAAAATATGATTCGTGCTTGTTCTATAAAATACTGGACAAGAAGATTTTGATAATCGCAATTTATGTGGATGGTTTGCTGTTGTTTTGCAACGATGATGATTGGCTTAAAAACATAAAACTTTATTTAAGCAAAAAATTTTATATGAAAGATCTTGGCACTGCTTCTCAAATACTTGGTATGAGAATAACCCGTGGAAAGGATTTCATTGCCCTTAATCAAGAGGATTATATAGAAAGGATACTTGAAAAGTTCGGAATGAAGGATGCAAAAGCAGTAACCACGCCCATGAATGCAAGTGAAAAATTATCAAAAAATTACTATGCAACAACAACTGAAGATATTCAGAGCATGCGCAACATTCCGTACCAAGAAGCAATTGGATGTTTGATGTATCTGTCTCAATGCACACGTCCTGACATATGTTTTACAGTTAATAAACTTAGTAGATATAATTATAATCCCGGACCGCGTCATTGGTCTGCTGTCAAACATCTACTTCGATATTTACGTGGCACTTCTAAGTTAAAATTACATTATTCCTCAAAAGAGGATGTTAATGACATCATTGGTTTTACTGATGCGGATTGGGCATCAAGTCTTGATGATCGTAAATCAACAACAGGCTACATTTTTATTGCTCAAGGAGGAGCCATATCATGGTGTTCTAAAAGACAGCAAACTGTTGCTCTCTCAACTTGCGAAGCGGAATACATGGCTTTATCATCAACGATACAGGAGGCGTTATGGTGGAACGGGATAAAGTCACATTTTTGTAAGAATCAAGAAGTTTTAAATATATGTTGTGATAACCAAAGCGCCATATCGATCGCATTAAATGGTGGATTCCATCCGAAGACAAAACACATCGATATACGTCATCATTTTATTCAAGACATTCTCGCTAAAGGCGAATTTGAACTTAAGTACGTAGCAACTAATGAGCAGGTTGCAGACGTTCTAACTAAACCCCTTGAGAGGATAAAGTTCCAACATTTTCGTAAAGCTTTAGGCACTCAATAGCAAATACAAGATTAAGGAGGAGTATTGGAGTCACCTTGTTTATTCTAAGCTAATGCTTGTTATTTGCTCTACCTTGTTATTTAAACGTTTTACTAATATACATACTAATAACTACCATTTTGTTTATTCATTACCTTTTGTACTTCCATTGTAATAAAACACTATTTTTGTATTAAATTGAAACGCACACGCATAACCTCTTTTATTAAATCTAATAAGAACCAATATTTTAAGGCGTTACACACATCAGCAAAAATGCATAATACCCTCTCCACTATTATGCACAAATGCATAATACCCTCTCCACTATTGTGGTGTGGGTATAAAAACAGAAAAAATCAAACAAAAAAAGAACATTGTGAAAATGTTACATGTTTTTGGAAGTTTCTTTAAAAGAGAACTACAAAAAAGACATGTCTTTTAAATCATCGTGAAAATTAGGTGTAAGTTTGTGTACGACTCTGCAATTATTCTTGTTTTTCCATTTTAAGAAAGTAAAACAATTAAAAACTTTTTTAAATTTTTTCAATTGTAGCTGGCGTCTTCAAAATAATTCAGTAACTGACTACGCGACTATAATTGCACCCAGCAGCATTTGTAGTCGTGTGTTCGTAACAACTCTGTCTACAAAATTTATAGGAAAACGAAAAGCACAAAAGAGAATAAAATAATCAGAATATGAATGTAGAAAATGTACTCCCCTATAATATGAAATTAACACCAATTTTCGTATAGTGCGTATTATTTGAACTTTATTTAAAATTGTGTAAGAGATAAATCTATATATAAATATATTTATATTTGTAAAAATAAATTTTAAAAAATGGCATAAAATATAGCAGAAGGAAAACTAAATTTAGGGAAAAACCTTCGTTAAAGAATAATGATGCTTTGCGTAACATCTTAACAACATTTTTAATTACACTTTACCACACGCCAATCACATTCAGAGCTATTTGATTCATCACCTTGCAATGTCCTTACGTTACGGTTATTACTATTTAACTTATCTCCAGCGCACATTTTACCGTAATCATTAGAAAGGGAAACACGAATATCATCCACATACTTGATATGCCACCTGGAATAGCGATTTTTAGTTGGAAAACTATTAATTTCACCTCCAACACTATTAAGATATAATTCGTTTAAAGTACTCTTCAGATTTACTACAAGTCTTTTTTCACCAAATGACCCAACTTCTTCAAATTCAGCCTCAAAATAGGATTTTTTTTTTATTGAACCATTGTGATCCCGGATCAGAACTTTGCGATCGGGTGAACCAAAATAATGGTCGCCCACACAAAGGAAATTCATAAGTCTTTCATTTTCAAGACAAACAGGCTCCCGATTTAAAAATAAAAATCTTATATTTGGAGGCAGGTTGCTTTTACATTCGTTTACAAGTCTTTTCAAGCTCTCATTCCTCTTGGCGTACGTATCATCATTTATTATTTTGTGCAATATGTACGCGAGCTTTTCTAAAACTGCGTGTCTAAGTGGATGTTGTCCGCTGATATAATGGACGTAAAATGGCACCTGTGCACGCAGCATAAATTCAAATAATTCCGAATCCTCTGGTTTAGCAAAAGCCGATAACAAGTCAGGGATTAAAAGTAAATTTTTGTTTGAATCAACTTCATGAAAGGCTTTGGCAAGAATAGATTCAACCATACGGCTATCAAAATGTTCATAAGTCTCCCTTACTTTGGCTTCAAATGAGGAAGCATTATTCGAAGTGATGATATTGGTCAATGTGCTTACAGCTTCAGTTATTCCAAAGCAACCTGAGTGTCCCACTTCTGTTATAGTACTATTGCCAAAGACAGGCAACAATTGCAGGCTACAAATGAGTAGAACCGTAAAAAATATTTTGATTGTTATCATTTTGATAACTTTAAATTAACTGAAATCGATTCGTTTTGTAGCTGATATTTATACGTGTTATCACTTGGAACTTATATATATTTATTTAAAAATTAATGCTGATATTTTTGTTAATGTAGTAGTTATGAAAATACAAACTACGTCAACGGGTAAAACAAATAGTAAAATAAGATTTTTAGGAATCAATTAATTCTCTAAGTATTTAAAAGAAGAAAACAAATATAGTTATATGCATACATATCAGTTAAGAAGTTAATGAAAATACAAACTACGTCAACGGGTAAAACAAATAATACAATAAATTTTTAGGAATCAGTAAATTCTCGTAAGTATTTAAAAGAAGAAAACAAATATGGTTATATACATACATATTAGTTAAGAAGTTAATGAAAATACAAACTACGTCAACGGGTAAAACAAATAATACAATAATATTTTAAGGAATCAGTAAATTCTCTAAGTATTTAAAAGAAGAAAACAAATATATATATATTTGATATACATATATAAACATACACGGAAAGAAAAAACTCGTACTAAATTTAAGGTTTTTCTACTCATTCAGTACGAGCCGTGTTCAAAAATTAAAGTATGAATAACACATAAGTGCATAAAAGTGCTTAAAACAATCTAAAATGGAATATCTTTGTAAAAGTTTGTTGTAGAAACAACAACAAAACTTCAAAAGAAGGTACCCACGATTTAGTTGCTTTGTATAGAAGCACAAACACTACAAGAAGAAAAATATAGATTATTTTCATGTGTATTGGTGTGAGGGTTGGACACCAATGGAAAATAATCTTCGGGTAGATAGAAGAAAGGGGGTGTCCGTTGAGATGTAAACGGTGGGGCTATCAAGATGAAGATTATTATTATAATTGCTCCAAATTAGTAATTATAATAGAGTGGGTTACAGGAAGAAAGTGAAAACAGAATTTTATTAATTTTTTTTCCAATTTTTATTAAAATTCAGAGTTCACTTAAATTAATACATACGTATTGGGTAGACAGTATATCAACTTCAGAAAACCAAAAAAAGATTTAAGTTAAGTTGCTCGCACTACAGGGTAGTTGACGTGTTGCTCGCTTCGCTGTTGAGAGAAGATAAAACAAAAAACCTGGTTACAAAACCAACTGTAAGTTACACTAGCTTGAAGTTAACGAAAGTTCGCTACAATTGACAATTGGAAAATTTGCGACGAGTGTAAACCTTGCAGTGCGGCCAACTTACATTAAACTTAACAATTATTTGTGGTGAGTAAAATTCATAAAAATATTTAAATTTTAACGGATACATAATACATTAACTTACTTTAGATTTCACTTCATAACTTGTTAGTATAATTTTAGATAAATAATAAAAGATTCAAAATTTTAGTTTAAATGTACAAATGCAATTTGTACATCATGTTTAAAAAGTTAACTAATAACCAATAATTCCCATATTCTACTTGTTAAAATTATTTAGTAAAATATTCAAATTTTCAAAGTAGAACGATAACGAAACCCATATCGGGCATGCTGCTGGCATCTTATAATTGTAAGTTCTTCTATCAATAAAGAGCGGAATACAACAAAAGTGAAATAAACATATGTAACGGGTAAGAAAAAAATGCATCATACGCGCTGCAGGGACCATACAAATATGGTTTAATAAAATTCTTTAATTCCCATTTATTGTAGTATGTATATAATTTTAATAAATAAATATTTTTAATTGAAGTTTTGGATATTTACTGCCTGGCCCACGATGTCGATAAAAACATTTCTTTCGTATGTTTTTATTGAAAACAAAAACAAATTTTACATTTTTATTATTGTTTTCAATATAAACATGCGAAAGAAATTTCTTGCCTGGCAGTTAAATAAGGCTTTAGTTCATAAAATTTTACTTTTAAAAAAATTTACAACATGAAATGAATACAATTTTTTATTTTTTTTTGATAATTTTATTCTTGACAGAACACGGAATTGAACTCGGGTCGATTTTACCGTATTTTTAATAATAATAACCACATTCCCATCATCAGAACTCTTTGCCGTTCTACCGTTTGCGCCATAGTCAATAGTCATAGGCAAACGGCAATCTTGAACTAATGGAAATTTGTTGTAATTGATTATCAATTTTCTATTTTTCATATTTCTTCCTTTCTTCTGTTTTTCATACTTTTTGTCAAGACTTATGTGTTGTTTCCAGGTGACAAGCAATTGATTGTGTGGTAAAATTTATATGAAAAGTACTCAAAAAACTTAGTGATTTTCATATATTTATACACTCAATGGCAGGTCACTTGGAAACAGCCCATTAGTCTTGCTGCCTATTTTTCAAAATAAAATAAAAATGATCGTGATGGTCAGATCACACATGTCTTGCTCATAGACTTTGAAAAAGCTCTTATCTAAAGATTATTGAGAATGATACAGTTAACAGTTTTTTTTTAACTTTCAATTTATTTATTGGATCTTTCTATAATAAGAAATTGCTATTTTAGTATAAATCGTAAATTAATTAATAATTTCTAGTTCTATTGCCGTTGCAATAGAAACTCCATTTTTTGTTTCGTAAAGTGTTCACCTTCCATGCATTTACGCGAGGGCCAACGTGTCGATCCTATGGAGGCGAGTATGTTCATTATAAAACAGTAGATCCTGTGCAAGAGGTTTCGGATGAGTTGCCAGTTTTCGTGCACATTTGGAGCAGAAGGTCTTTATTTCGTCGCGAACAAATGGAATGTTGAGGTCCTTATGAATATTCCCGTTTCTAATATACCACGGGTCACCACTAATTTGTCGCAATATTTTATTTTGTCGTCTTTGTAATATCTCTATATTTGAAGCAGAAGCTGCTCCCCATAGTTGGATACCATAGGTCCATATTGGCTTAATAGTAGCTTTGTAGAGTAGAACCTTGTAGTTAAGGTTAATAGCAGAATGAGAGCAAATAAGCCACTGAAGCTGTATTGTTTTAAGTTTGAGCTGTGTGGATTTGGATTCAATATGCTGAGACCAGGTAAGGCGACGATCGAGGTGTATACCAAGTTATTTTATATGATTTTGTTGAGGGATTTCGATGTAACTTATCTTTAGTTTGGGACAGTCGCCCTTTCTCAAGGTGAAAGTGACATGTTTATTTTCCATTTGTTAAGTCATTTTTCGAGCTCTTTAATATAAATCTGCAGACAACTAGAAGCAATTACTGGATTTTTATGTACGCTTATAAACGCTATATCGTCAGCAAAAGTTGACGTGTGTATCAGATTACTTGTGGGCATATCTGAGGTGTAAATTATATACATGAGAGGACCAAGTATACTGCCTTGGGGAACCCCTGCTGCGATTCTTCTTGAGTCTGAGATGTAGTCTTTATATTTTACTACAGACGAGCGATCTCATAAATAATTTTACTGTAAGTTGTGGGTTTTTTGGGGTGACAAGGACCCTATTTTATATAAATGCCCGTCGTGCCAGACTTTGTCAAAGTCTTGAGAAATGTATATGAAGACTGATGAGCAATAGTGTTTATCCTCAAAACCCTTTCTGATAAGAGTAACTATGCGATGAACCTGTTCTATGGTGCTATGATCCTTTCGGAATCCAAACTGATGGACTACAATGATGTGGCGGTCGTTTAAATATGGGATCAATGCATTTAAAAATACTTTCTCAAAGAGCTTTGATAAAATTGAAAGTAAGCTTATCGGAAGATAAGATGACACTTGACTAATAACGTCCTTACCTGGCTTAGGTATCATAATTATTTCTGATATGATGATTTAGGGTAGAAACCAGTTCGCAGGATGGAATTGAAAATGAATAAAATTAGCCTTAGGGCAGATGTTGGTAGTTCACGAATCATTTTTCCTGAAATTTTGTCCATTCCAGGAGATTTATTTGTTTTAATTTTTTTGATTACTGAAGTAAAGGACGAGAAACGAATTTTCATTTGAGAAACAACACGGTCTTCAATAGCTGATAAGGTTATGTCTGAGTCGAAAATATTTGGCGTAAACACTCTTTCGATGTGATCGGCAAAAACTTCAGCTTTGTCTTTATTGGACCTAGCCCATTTGCCATCACTATAACGAATAGTATTGTCGCAATTTATCGGGTTATTAATTCTTAAAATGGCTTTCCAAAGACTATAATCCGTGGATTTTGTTGGCTCTAGCCCTTCTAAATATGCACCAAACAAGCAGCTCTATTGTTTGTCCTCCAAAAGAGCACCATGAAGGGCTCTTTGACAGTGGTTTAGTTGCATTTTTAAGGTAGGAGAGCGGTGTTGTTGCCCTTGTCTTCTAAGGTTTCTCTGTTTTTTTTATTAGGTTTTAAATAGTTGTTGAGAATTCGTTTTTAGTGCCGTTGTAATGTTTGAAAGGTGTAGCTACTTTAGCTGCGATTAATAATGTTGCAGAGAATACGTTTAAAGCATCTTGTATTTCACTATCGGATTTAAGCGAAATATTTTGCGATATGTGGGAGCTTGGGGAAACAAAAAGATTTTTCGATGTTTGAAAATTTAACATTGATATAATAGTGGGAGAGTGATCTGAGGACAGGTCAAACAAAGAGGCTGTAGAAAGCTGATCGCGTCTGATGTTTTTAATGACTGCAAAATCTATTAAATCGGGAGTTTTTTTTATATCTGAAGGCTAATAAGTGGGCCGTCCATCAGATATAACGTTGAGTTTAAGAGATGAGATAGCTTTAAATAGCTGTCTGCCCTTCGGAGTAGTGAGTCGTGAGCTCCAGAACGTGTGCTTTGCATTGCAATCTCCTGCTGCTATAAATTTATTGCCTAACGTTTTGTAAAAAGTAATGAATTGATCATCAGTTATTTTGTGTCTTGGGCAACAGTATATAGAAGATATGGTGATGTTTGTGGCCAAGAGGCATGTTGATGAGGCCTGAATGTGATCAGTTTTATATTTCGGCACTAAGAAGTGGCTAATTTAATTCCTAATTATTATAGCTGCACCGCCACATGCTTTGCCACTGGGATGTTTTGTATCGTTTCTGTCTTGTGTTGGCTTAAGCCGTTTGCATTCCAGTAACATATTCTTATCTGGTTCATGCTTGGTTTCTTAACAGTTCCTGAATCATGACTTGCATATTTGATATAAAGCTGTTCATAAGTTGTATCAGAAGCTCTATTGAGTTTTCTAGGGGCGATTCTTTAGGAGTTCTAGATTCTGGGAATTTCTGAGCGGCTGATCGTACCAAAGGGATACTGCTGGATTGGGCAGCTTGAGCATACGACATTTTATTAGTAGGAATAGGTAGTGGGTTGGCAGCGTTATTGGCGGAATTGTTATTGGTTCGACCAGAGGGCCTATAAAGTGTAATCACAAAAATCTCGCGCTCTTCGTTCATTATGAGATCCGATAAGCTGATTTCATAGATCGTATGCGTGAGTATTGGCAGGTTAAACAAGTAAGAGTGCTATATTCGGCTGTGCCGATTCTTATATACCCTTCACCATTGTGCGAGCAGAATACAGAGCAACTAGACATAAACTAAATCATTTTTACATATACATATGTACATATTTACAATACTTAAAACTTCATTATAAATAAAATTTAAAAAGCGAAAACTGGTAAATATTTTTTTAAATCGTTTTTAGAATATAAAAAATATATAAAAAATTATTAGTATTGTGGTTATTTTGTTGAACTATTTATGGTTTTTAATCCAAATTTTTAATATTTTTAAATATTAAATAAATATTTAAATATTTTAAATATAATTTTTATGAAGAAAGGAATTTTACAACATGAAAATTAATTAAAATTTATTGATATTTTTTGTTAAAAGCTAAGGCACGAGCTCTATTTTGCATTTGTCCTTCAAGTTGTGCTGAAAAGGTCAACAAGAAAAAGAAAGACAAACAAATGGAAAAACAAAAATATGTACTTTGAACTTCAAGAAGAATTCTTGACAAAAGTACGAAAAAAAACAGAAGTTAAAATAAATTAAAATAGATAATCATTCAAAAGCAAATTTCGATCTACCAAAGGTTGAATACAATTTGGTTTAAGGATTGATGTTTGTCTAATGACGTCAGCAGTCGTCGATGGCTGCGAGTGTTAAACGGCAAGCCCTCTGAGGAGATTGAGTGGTTGCAATCGAAACATGTCAGGGTAACCTGTCCGTAAACACCTGGGTTCGACCCCAGATTGAGTCAAGAATGAAAAATTATCAATAAATTTTAATTAATTTTCATGTTGTAAAATTCCTTTCTTCATAAAAATAATTTTATGAAAATTAAATTTAATGAACTTAAGCCTAATTAAAAATATATAAAAAATATTTAAAAAAAAATTTCTTTTTAAAAAACCAAGATTCGAACCAGGGAACTCTCAGTTTCTAACTTAACACACCCCCTAGACAACTGTACCATGAAGGAACGTTAATCAAATATCATTAAAATGAAATATGGCACGTTTACTGTTCACAAAATTCAACACAGTTGAGTTGTAATTACTTTTGATATTTTTGTTCACCGCAATACCAAAGTTGGGAAATATATTCACCAAAATAGTTTGTGCCATGTATGTGTGTTTGTTTTCTTTTATCTTTTTTGGCGAGTTTTTAAGTAGCAAAAAACACAAAAATTCCTAGTTTCTATTAGTAAAAATTATTTGGTTAAGCTGTTATGATACTTGCTATTTTTTGTATTTTTTCTATATTGGAGAACAGTGCAAATATATTTGCATAGGAAAACTGACTAAGTGTAAAGAGTATGATTATATCATAAAACATCTTGAAATGTCAAACAAATATACATGTGTTATCGATAAATAATCTAAGACTGTCAAAAAAAATATAAAATTTTTTAGCTTAAAATTGACATTTCCAGATTAATTGTTAGCACTGTTGCCAATTTTTTTAGTTTTTGATCGGTTTGACGGTTTTTAACTTTTTTTTTTGCGATTTTTAGCTTTTATGACGGTTTTTTGTGGGGAAAAAACGTGGGCAGTATTGTTTGTTTTGTTTACATTTTATCAAATTGTATTTCTTGTTCTTTCTCGCATTTGTTGTTTCATTCAGTCAATCCTAAAAAATTCCAATACAAAAAATAGCAAGTATCATAACACCTTTAAATAGATGAAATAAAAGAAGAATAAAGAAGATAACGAAAATCATATTAAGCATTATGCTAGTATATGTAAACAATTGGGGGTGGGGTAGAGGGATATCACATGGTTAAATCAAGTTCTCTCCTCATAAGGACCCAGAATATATATACTTTATAGGGTTTTAGATCAATATTATAGAAATTACAAACTTATATATACCCTTTTTCCACCTGAGGTGAAGGGTATAAAAAGAGTAATTTTTGGGATTTCAGTATTTTGATTATAACTTAGCCATTTTGTGATTGTGATTTGAAAGATTTACCGACGTGTTTAAGAAGAAATTTGCCAGTTAGTTGGGTTATGAATCTTGGACTCGGGAAGATCTATGGTTCCCGAAAGTGGGTATTTAAAAAAAAATTATTATTTTGGTCATAACTTTTTCGTATCTGAACCGATTTTTCCAAGTTTTTCAAAAAATATTTTCTACTAAAAATTTCCGATCTTTTGATAGATAAGGCGCAACCATAGGTCATATTACAGTCAAAAAATTCAGGTTATATACAATTTTTGAAATTTTTTGTATGGGAGGTACCACGCCCACTACTCCAACCCCGCCCACATTTTGTGGGTTGGTGTGTATTTATAACTTGAATGTTTGCACCTAATTTGGAAACTTTGGCTTTTGCCGTTCTCCAGATGTACAGAAAAAAGCAATAAAAATACAACAACAACAAGGGATTTTTGGAAAAAATTAAAGGCAGTCGTGGGTTTTTGGTTATATCTCAGCCATTTGTAGACCGATCTTGCTGAATTTCAATAGCACGACATGGTGGACTATATGTGACATAAATGTAAAACAACCTACTAGCCACTTTCATGTCTGGAGTCTCCGGAAAACACATACCAAACGTAAGACGGAAAGACGGACGGACAAATGGAAGGACATCGTTAAATCAAGTTCTCTCCTCATAAGGCCCTAGAATATATATACTTTATAGGGTCTTAGATCAAAATTGTAAAAATTACAAACGGAATGACAAACTTATATGTATATACCCTTTTCCACCTGAGGTGAAGGGTATAAAAAGAATTATAATTTGAACGAAATAAAAATTTTTTTTTCCAAATTTAAGACGTACGACTGTAACTTCCCAGGCAGAAATTACGACTCTAAATATAATGTACCGCCACAACCCTGTAAATACAAAATTTTGACTCTACCAAAAATATGGTACCATCACAACACTGTAGATACAAAATTACAACCTTAGTTTTTTAATACCGTTTTTAAATAAGATTCAACACCGGTATAACACCCTAAATACAAATATAGGACTTTAGTTCTTCAAAATCGTATTTACCATAAAACTGTACCGCTACAACACTGTATTTACAAGAATTAAACCTTAATTTTCTAATACCGTGTTTAAATAATTCTATACCGCTACAACGCTGTATATACAACAATTTAGTCTTATTAATTTAATAGTGTCGTATTAAAATGAAGACACAAAAACTATTTTAGGTTAGAAAATATACAAATTTTAGCAAATTTATATTTGTAACAATATTGAAAATAAGAGTCGGTAGACGGTTGTGACTACGTTGTAAATTCGTGAATCCAACATTGTAAATTCAAATTTACAGTACTGTGACAACACTAAAAAGAAGAGTCGGAAGACGCACATTTGGCGTTATCAATTTAAATTTGGATAACAGTACGTTGTATTGATGTTTATAGTACCCCTTGCAACGTCGGCACAGCGTCGTGGTGATTGTCTTAATGATTGAATAAAAGCATTTTCTCTTCCCCTCTCACCAATAAACTCGGTCTTTGTGGAAGAAAACTTTCTTTGTGCGCTTCCAGAGTCTGGATTCCAGACTAACTAATAACAGATATAAAATCAATATTTGAAACGTGTTTGCCTGTGTATCTTTTCTTTCTAGGGCACTTACGTGTGTGTGCTTTAACAAATGTTTAAACAACTGTTCTATAGTTTTGTTTTGAATATATTGTCACCGTACGCTTAACACGCTTAAATTTTTTCCACACATGTTTGGACTAAGAAACTTGTATAAGTACGTTCTTTTGAAATAAAATAAGTAAAAGCTCTATAACCGAGAAAAAAATATTTTATGAACAGGGGGAAAAAGGTAAAAAAAATTGAATTTCTTTAAGTGTTTTGCGATTTTGATCTTGAGAATGAAGTTTTTTTGATTTTATATGTTCACAATTTTTGTTCTTTATGGAAAGAGATACAACTTTGTCTCAGAGGGTAAAACAAAATACCGACCGGTTTCCAAGATATGAGCCTGAGATAATTACCACTTTTTTGCAAAAATTACACCGAGGCCCCAAATCCTTGGGCGCCCATAAAAAATGTGCATGACTTTGGGCAAAACTGGGAGGCACGGGTCTTTGTTTTTGGTCTTTTATAACGAAGAGTTGTCCGTATATGGTTATTTTTTAACCATTTTGGCAATTTTGTAACCATTTTGTCAATTTTGCAGCTTAATTTAGCATTAAAAATTAAAATTTAGCTGCAAAATGTTAATGGACATTTTAAATCATGTTTATAAAATGTTTCTAGCTTTTTGTAGAATTATTTAAAAAATTTAAGAATAGTTTTATTGATTAAACTTAAGTTTTTTTATATTGTAATAAAATTTGCAAAAAAATAGTTGTACTCAAAATGAAATTTCGTATGAAAATGGATAATTCTTATTTTAAGAAATATCTTACCAGTCTGATTGATTGATTAGTTGATTGTAGGGAGATCGAGTTTAGTTTTGCCCAAGTCGAATCTTTTAAAGTGCCCATTTTTCGAATATCAAAAAAACCGGTTATTTTGGTAAAATAAACCGTCTATTTTCGTAAGGTGTTATTTAAATACGTTTTCCTTACTTTTGTTATAAAACGTACCGGCAATTTAAGTGTTTTTCTAATTAAATATTTGGCAAATTTAATTTTTTTAAAGAATGCCAAAACAAGATGTAACAAAAGCCAAAAATCTTATGAGCAATGTAAATACAAATCGCTTATACATAAGTCTAAGCTTATTGTTCTTGTAACAAAACCTAAAAACAATTCAAAATAGGTACTCCAAAAAAATGTTTAGCTTAAAAACAAAACACCCTGTAAAATATTAACGGTCTTTAAATTGTTTTTTATTTATTTTACATTTTGTCATTACATTATTTTTCTTCTACTAAATTTGACTTGCAAGATCATTTTTAAAATCATTAAAACTCACTCTAGTTGCAACCGTTGAACAAAAAACATGTAAAATAACAAAAGTTAAAAACAACAAAAACATTAAAACAAATTGTGAACATAAATAACAAAAACAAAATTGTGAACGAAACCCAACAAACAATTTAAAATTAAAGTAACAAAACCAAAAAACTTGTTAACTTTAAAATAAATAAAACTTAATATTAAAATATAAAACATAAAATTGTATAGCCTTTTTATTTACAAAATTAAAGTTCGACCCCGAACTAGACTTGCCAACTAGCCAGTTTTCGCCGAGACAATCCAGTTTTAGAGTGGAATGTCCCGTGTCCCGTCGATACTCTGAACTGGACGCCATTTGTCCCGTTTTTTGAATAACTTTTTTTTCTAAAAGCAATATAGTGCCACTTATACAAAAAGTTGTAACATTTCGAAACTTTGATAAAAAAAATTATTTTTTCCCCCCAAAAAAATAATGTTTCTAAGACGACATATTGGAAAAAAGTTTATTGCGGAATTTCGGTTTTTATACCCTCCACCACAATTAGTTGTGAAGAGGGTATATTAAGTTTGTCATTCCGTGTGAAACTTTTTTATTATTCATCTCAGACCCCATAAAGTATATATATTCTGGGTCCTTGAGTAATTCTAAGTCGATTTAGCCATGTCCGTCTGTCTGTCCGTCTGTTGAAAACATGCTCACTTTCGAACAACTCAACAGAAATGAACAAACTTGGTGCCAAATTGCTTGTAGTTATCCTAAGCAGTTTGGGATTGAAATCCAGCAAAATCGGTTCAGTAGGACCAGAGCTATGAATCAAAATATGGAACCACCACCTAAAAAAATTGATAATTTTGTTACAAAAAGTATCATAAATGCTGGAACAAGGCACCGAATGAGATCAGATTTTGCAAAAATTTGTTCTATTGGACTAGAAATCACGCTGTTAAATTTCGTGAAGATCCATCCATAATTTACCCTAAGCCCCATATAAACAGTACTCCCGGAGAACAGTTTAGTAGGCCTAAAACCGTAAAAAATAACGCTACCGTAACAAAATTTGGTACATCACAGTTTTTTAGGACTAGAAATAACACTGTGAAATTTCGTGACGATCGGTCCATATTTTACCTTAGGCCCCATATAAACCCAACTACCGGAAAATAGTTTAGTACGCCTAAAACCGTAAAAAATAATGCAATCATAGCAAATTTTAGCTCGTCACAGTTTTATAGGACTAGAAATGATACTGTGAAGTTTCGTGAAGATCGGTCTATAATTTACCCTACGCCCCATATAAACCCTACTCCCGGAAAACAGTTTAGTACACCTAAAACCATATTTCACATCATACAGATATTACTCCTTAAACATTCGAACTGTCGGTGGAGGGTATCAAAGATTCGGCACAGCCGAATATAGCACTCTAACTTGTTTTTTAGTAATTTTAATAAACTAAACCGTTTTTGAGTTACGCGAACATATGTAAGTTGTGCAACCTCCTCCATTTTCGAAATAACTTCATATCTCGAAAACCAGAGCTTACCTAAAAAATCGGTAAGCACCACTGGGTTCAGCGTACCCGAATTAGGTAAAAACGACAAGTTCTCAGCTAGTCGAAAAAAAGGTGTGAATTTCTAGCACAGTGTAATTTTACATAAATGGATTGGTTTGAATTTTTCTATGATTTTTTAGTGGTATCCCATTTTCGCAATTTTAAAAGGTGGTAAGCCTACTCCGAACATTTTGGTCCTCGCGAACCGGTTATTTGTAAATGTGAATTTTGTAAATAAAAATTAAAAGTGACTTAAAAATTCAAATCCTTTTAATAAAAATAAAGTTAAAAGGTTTGGCCATTAAATAGTGAACGTTGTGCAAAATTATAAAAAAACTACTCGTTAAAAAACAACTTTGACCCACAAAACTAATTTTACAAAAAATTAAGTGATTAATAAAAAACTAAAATGATTAAAGTTTTGATAAGGCTTGATCCTTTTTGAAGATATATATCATGCTTTTGTAAAATGATACTAAGCGGCTGTGTTACAATAAGTAACACATTTAATATGCAAATAAGTTCAAAAGTACTAAAGCCTAGATTACACTATCTCACAAGTCTTACGTATTCCATAATACTTTGTGAGATAGAAATCAAATGAGTTTTGTTGCGACTGCCAAAAAATCTAATGTAACATGACAGTTTGTGTTCACACCATCACACAAAGTATAAACACTTACACATGAAATAAAATGCAACCCTGATCCAATGAAAAGTATTATTGTTAAGAAATTTTTCAAAAAACGATGAAGTCGTATGGGATGTCAAACTTTTTTCATAATACTTGTCATTTTTGTGACACATTGCATTCACACTATCACACTTTGTCATTTTACTTGAGTTTTTGACATGTATTAATACAAAGTATAATAGTGTAATCTAGCCTTTAGGAGTTACCTTTCCACTCATATATTTTTCCAACGCTTCTACTATATGATGTACACTTGTTGCAAAGTGTAAAATTGAGTCGTGAAATTCCGCCCATCTTTATATAATATTTATTTTAAAAATATTTCTTATACATATAAGTGTCGGCAACTTATATGCGAATCTAATCGCACATTCCGTACGGAATCAAATGTTTTTTTGTTTTTGTTTTCTTAAATACATTTGAGAGACTTTTTGTTAATTTTTGTCAGTAGGTTAAGCAAGACTATGCATATTATGGTTGAGAATTTAAACTTATTTTATGTCAAAGCCTTAATATACATATTCAAATAAAATTAATTGTTTATAACTAATGTTTTTCTTCTATTTAAATGATAATATGCGTAGGGATTTTTGTAGGGGAAATTTTTTCAACGTGTAGGGACAAATCAGATTTTTATTAGCATGTGTAGGTATTTTTTCGAAAAATCCACTGGCAACACTGCTGCTTACATAAGGTAATTGTATAAAGAACTTTAATTAAATTCAACTGTTATCTGGTGTAAAGCTGGTAAAAGCTTTCAATAATAGCTCTGTTTCTTTACTATTTGGGTAAAGTTCGTGAAAATGAGAGCAAGCATAAATTTCTCTCATAAAGAAACAAAATTACACAAAAGTACGGGAACAGAAAAAACCAAATTTTAAGCACAAAATAAAAAGTCATTGTTTTGATAGTTTTTACAAAACAATAAAAGTTTATGCCACTTTTGAAAAATTGTATATTGTCTGCAGAAATAAACTAATTTTACCAAAAATTAAACCAAACACTTTTACAATAACTATCATTATGTTTTCCTAAAATTTCAACATAAAACTTTATATTTTAGTACATTATTTTACTCCACAACACTTTTTCCAAAATTTGGTTCATGATTTTTTTCCTTTGCATTTTATTGTTTTGTTTATGTTTTACAGCTGTTTGACAATTTGCACGAAGAAAAAGTCTGGGCTGTTTTGTGCAAGAAGAAGAAGAATTATATTCTCTCAAATCCGCTCTCATTTACACAAATTAAAAGTACGGGAACGCTTTTCGTGCAAATTGGGATCCCGAGGGATCCCAAAGTAGAGTAAAGAAACAGAGCTAATATTAGATGATAGTCAATCCTCTTTCAAATTTTGTTTCAACCAGTGGCTGTAAAAAGTTATACAGTTATTTCCGCTTAATTGAGTGTCTAAAAATGCACGACTTTTGACGCAATTAAACGGGAACTCAATTAAGCAGTTCTCGGTTAATTAAATCGCCGACGTAATTAAAACGAAAATCGCTAAATTGAGCAAGAGGTGCAATAAAGCGAAACACTCATGTGTAGATAGAAAATAAAACTCATTTCTTTTTTTATTAAGTTAAAAAATGGTTAAGGTTTTTTAAAACAAAATAAAAATCAGGTACGTTCATCGTAAAATCTTTCTTACCGCAAAATATTTTTGTTACGTTTGTGGAGCAAAAACACATTAAGTAGACGGAAACAATCAACCGAAACATTTGCTCTTGTTTTTCGCAATGCGCTCTTATTTTGCGAAACATTTAAGCGGGTGACGCAATTAAACGGAACTCAACTAAACGGGTATTTTTACATAGACAGTTATACTGAATGATTTCGTTCCATGATTTTTAGTGCAATAAAACGGGGAACTCAACTAAGCGGGGCTCAATTAACCGAAAATAACCGAAAATTAATGAAATACCTACCGTCTTCTATGCATTTGTTGACCACAGACCATACAGAGACATCACGAGACGGAAGATTTGCGTTTCGTCTCTTTCTTCTAAAGCTGCCCTTTTTGCATTTTTTGTTTTGATTACGCAGTTCTTGTTGATAGTAGCGGCCTGTTTTAACACATTCCCACTTTACTACAAAAAAGCATTTTCTTTCTCTTTCTTCGAAAGCTGCCCTCGCAAATGATTTGGACATTTTTCATACGTCACTTTTTTTATCTCTGTATACTTTGTATTGTTGACCATGTGTAATTTTGTTGACAGCTGTTTTTGTGAATGTATGTATTTGGGATCTCCGTGAACATAACAAAGTAGTTAACAAAGTAAATCTTGTTTCACTCAAAAGAAAGAGAGCAACAAAATATGTCACTCTTCTCCTCATTAAAATTGAGTATTTCTGGCAGGGCAGTACTAAACTTAGGTGCGGCCAAGTTAAAATAGCGAAATATTGTGAATAGATATGGCAACTTTGGCCATTTCATTGAGAATAATATCTTCTTCTTGTTTTCGGTTTATGGGAGAATTTTCGGCTTTTAACAAGATAACAAAGTAAAACCGGAAATGATATTTATAAAATAATAAATAATTAAAATATTGCGGCAAACTATTAGAAAAACAAATATATTTGAATTAGTTTACAAATGTTTCCGTTGGATTCCTTAAAAATATATATTTTAAGTTTAAAAAAAATAAATTTCTATTAAACTTCACTCGTAAATTTCTATTGAACTTCACTCATTTTTTTCTTTTGGCCAAGGGGTCAAAATAAGGACATCCTCCGAAGGTTGGCTATATGTGGCGTATAGCTTACTACTTAAGCTTCATTTTGGTATACAACTTATTTCAAACTTTTTTTGGTTGGCTATATGTGGCGTATAGGTAAGAACTTAAGCTTCATTTTGGTATACAACTTATTTCAAACTTAAGTTTTTTTTTAGAACAAAGTTTGAAAAATTAAATTTCTATTGAACTTCACTCATTTTTTCTTTTGGCTAAGGGCCAAAATAAGGACATCCTCCGAAGGTTGGCTATATGCGGCGTATAGCTAAGAACTTAAGCTTCATTTTGGTATACAACTTATTTCAAACTTAAGTTTTTTTTAGAACAAAGTTTGAAAAATTAAATTTCTATTGAACTTCACTCATTTTTTCTTTTGGCTAAGGGCCAAAATAAGGACATCCTCCGAAGGTTGGGTATATGCGGCGTATAGCTAAGAACTTAAGCTTCATTTTGGTATACAACTTATTTCAAACTTAAGTTTTTTTTAAAACAAAGTTTGAAAAATTAAATATCTATTGAACTTCACTAATTTTTTCTTTTGGCTAAGGGGCCAAAATAAGGACATCCTCCGAAGGTTGGCTATATGTGGCGTATAGCTAAGTACTTAAGCTTCATTTTGTTATACAACTTATTTCAAACTTAAGTTTTTTTTAGAACAAAGTTTGAAAAATTAAATTTCTATTGAACTTCACTCATTTTTTCTTTTGGCTAAGGGGCCAAAATAAGGAAATCCTCCGAAGGTTGGCTATATGCGGCGTATAGCTAAGTACTTAAGCTTCATTTTGGTATACAACTTATTTCAAACTTAAGTTTTTTTTAGAACAAAGTTTGAAAAATTAAATTTCTATTGAACTTCACTCATTTTTTCTTTTGGCTAAGGGGCCAAAATAAGGACATCCTCCGAAGGTTGGCTATATGTGGCGTATAGCTAAGTACTTAAGCTTCATTTTGGTATACAACTTATTTCAAACTTAAGTTTTTTTTAGAACAAAGTTTGAAAAATTAAATTTCTATTGAACTTCACTCATTTTTTTCTTTTGGCCAAGGGGTCAAAATAAGGACATCCTCCGAAGGTTGGCTATATGTGGCGTATAGCTTACTACTTAAGCTTCATTTTGGTATACAACTTATTTCAAACTTAAGTTTTTTTTGGAACAAAGTTTGAAAAATTAAATTTCTATTGAACTTCACTCATTTTTTCTTTTGGCTAAGGGGCCAAAATAAGGACATCCTCCGAAGGTTGGCTATATGTGGCGTATA
The DNA here is from genome assembly GCA_930367215.1 of Pollenia angustigena. Taxonomy (NCBI): domain Eukaryota; kingdom Metazoa; phylum Arthropoda; class Insecta; order Diptera; family Polleniidae; genus Pollenia; species Pollenia angustigena. The sequence goes on along the minus strand of OV884058.1, from coordinate 214,771,346 downwards.
GGTAAGAACTTAAGCTTCATTTTGGTATACAACTTATTTCAAACTTAAGTTTTTTTTAGAACAAAGTTTGAAAAATTAAATTTCTATTGAACTTCACTCATTTTTTCTTTTGGCTAAGGGGCCAAAATAAGGACATCCTCCGAAGGTTGGCTATATGCGGCGTATAGCTAAGAACTTAAGCTTCATTTTGGTATACAACTTATTTCAACTTAAGTTTTTTTTAGAACAAAGTTTGAAAAATTAAATTTCTATTGAACTTCACTCATTTTTTCTTTTGGCTAAGGGGCCAAAATAAGGACATCCTCCGAAGGTTGGCTATATGTGGCGTATAGGTAAGAACTTAAGCTTCATTTTGGTATACAACTTATTTCAAACTTAAGTTTTTTTTAGAACAAAGTTTGAAAAATTAAATTTCTATTGAACTTCACTCATTTTTTCTTTTGGCTAAGGGCCAAAATAAGGACATCCTCCGAAGGTTGGCTATATGCGGCGTATAGCTAAGAACTTTAGCTTCATTTTGGTATACAACTTATTTCAAACTTAAGTTTTTTTTAGAACAAAGTTTGAAAAATTAAATTTCTATTGAACTTCACTCATTTTTTCTTTTGGCTAAGGGGCCAAAATAAGGACATCCTCCGAAGGTTGGCTATATGTGGCGTATAGCTAAGTACTTAAGCTTCAGTTTGTTATACAACTTATTTCAAACTTAAGTTTTTTTTAGAACAAAGTTTGAAAAATTAAATTTCTATTGAACTTCACTAATTTTTTCTTTTGGCTAAGGGGCCAAAATAAGGTCATCCTCCGAAGGTTGGCTATATGCGGCGTATAGCTAAGAACTTAAGCTTCATTTTGGTATACAACTTATTTCAAACTTAAGTTTTTTTTAGAACAAAGTTTGAAAAATTAAATTTCTATTGAACTTCACTCATTTTTTCTTTTGGCTAAGGGGCCAAAATAAGGACATCCTCCGAAGGTTGGCTATATGTGGCGTATAGCTAAGTACTTAAGCTTCATTTTGGTATACAACTTATTTCAAACTTAAGTTTTTTTTAGAACAAAGTTTGAAAAATTAAATTTCTATTGAACTTTACAGGTTTTCCAAAAAGTTTGTTGAAAGCCGAAAATCATCTCCCATGTAGAAATAAAGAAGAAGAACATGCATCTCATATTCGGGTATATGATGTTGCCATATAAATTAACATTAAAATATCACTATGGTTATAAATTTCTCTTTTTATAGTATTTAATACATGGCAACTTTAACATTGTTTATATCTGGCCACTCTACCAGCAAATGTTCTTTGTTAAAAACACGCAGTATTGTTTTGAAATTTGTAAAGCCTTAAATATTGAGAAAATGTGGAAAATGCCCCCAGTCCGCACTCATTGGCATGATTGTATTGGGCATGGCCGTTTCTGGAAAAACGACATTTGTGTAAAAGCTAACACAGACTTCACTTAAACAATATAAACCTTATGTTATTAACCAGGATTCCGCTTGTCGGGAAACACCATATCATTGTAATATAGACATTAGAGATACCGGCAACTACAAAGAAGTTATGAAACTATAAATTGGGACCTAATGGTGGCATTGTGACAATTATTAATTTATTTGCTACCAAATTTGAAAAAGTTTAGAATTAAAAAAGCCGGCCAACAGGGTCATAAGTGGTGTATAGTAGATAAGCCAGGGGGGTTACCGCGTATTTCGATTCGAAAGAAATCATTTAAGGATTCGAACAATTTGTACTGTGTATTACGATTTTCGTAATATTTGTTTCGAATAAACGGACGTTTTTCATACTTTATTGAAAACAAAAAATCACTTTCTTAAAAGCCACTCTCTATTACGAACAAAAATTGTTCATCAAATTTCCCATTTACTAAAAAATACAACAGTACGAATTGTTCGAATCCGTAAATGATTTCTTTCGAATCGAAATACGCGGTAACCCCACAGGACAAATAGAGGTATTTACCTGGTCAGCATTGGGAACTATAATAACAGATGTTTCCCACAATAGTGGTAAGGTCGGTTAGTCCCACAACATTTATGTCAAACATGTTGTACTCCTGTTCTATACTTTAAAAGCACCTCTTGCCATTTATAGTGGTGATGAACAAGGTAAAAGCTAAATTTTAATTTCAAAAATAAAAAATTGTAATGCTTTCTACTATAGGTCCAAAACCATGATTTTGCCATAGAATGGAATTTGGAATTTGAATCTTTTCAGGAGTCTTTGGATAAAAAACTATACATATTATCAATTTAACACGCACTATGTCTTTAACGTTGGATGATTTCTATAGTGATTTAAAAACCTGCGGTATATCTTCGAAATCTGGTGTGGGTTTTGATCGTTTTTTTTTACTTTAATAGCGGAGGGAGCAGAAGAATATGAAAAGTTATCAATGTTATCAATAATATAAAAAATTAATTGTTATTTCATTATAAATATATGTATGCGTGTTTTTTAATATTATAAAAAAAACTCAGATGATTAAAAATGCTAGCTGGGATATTATCTATATACATATAAATCGGCTAAGGCAAAACAGTTAAGAACACTCCCCATCTGTATGTCAACCGATTTGAACAAAATATACACCATTTGAGAGGTATTTACTCAAAGACATGCACAAAATATATTTTATTAAAATCTGTTCAATAATTATAACCCATCTAGCATTTGGCTGATTATTTTTTGTAAAAATCACCCGAATGATTCTTTTCAGATCAGTTTTGAAAATTAAAAACTGATTTATCACGAGTGATTAAAAATGGATTCATATATGATTCATTTATATGTTTAATGATTTTTCATATATCATATATGATACATACTATCTTTTTTTTTTTTTTTTTTTTTTTTTTTTTTACTGTTAGGACCAGCACTCAGGGGATGACCCCTACTAATGCATTTCATTGTGTTGGAACTAGGAAAATAGGTTGTGGGAAGGAGGATAGAGGGAGTAGTGTTTGTGAACATTCGATTTGAACTTGATCATGTTGTAAGTGAGAGGGAAGACTTCTGCAGGAAGGTTATTCCACATACGAACTGTGCGGGAAAAAAATGAATTCTCTCTGTAATGCGTTGTACGATTCACCTGCCAATCGACCACATAAGGATGGGCTCTTGAGGAAAAACGTGTATTACGAACAAACGTACGGGTTTCGGGAACCAGATCCCTAATTTCGTCAGAACACATCCCATTGTAGTAACGATAAAACAGACAAATACAACCCACATTGCGACGGTGCTCGAGGGAGTCAATAGAATTGGATACCCTACTGTCACCAATGAGAACCTTCGCCCTCTCCTGCACGCGGTCGAGAAGCTCCAAAATAGACTTTGAAGCACCGGCCCACACATGAGAGTTGTATTCCATACGCGGTCGGATATAGGTGGTGTAAATAGTAAGGAGATCAGATGGAGTGAAGTATATCTTACACCGTCTTAGAAAACCGAGGCACTTGAATGCTTCTTTCGACACCTTGAATATATGTTCTGTCCATCGGACATCACATTGTATCCTCATGCCCAGAACATCAAGAGATTCTGATTCCTCAATAATTATACCACCCATATATACAGATGAGGCACCTTGATTTGTCGCGCGTTTATGCGTCAGCACGCAACATTGGGTTTTTCGGGCATTAAAATCGACCCTATTCGCACGACCCCATTCCGAGATTATGTCAAGGTCTCGGCCAAGCGTATCATTCATATTCTGCCTCATAGCAGCGACATCGGATACGCTTGGTCTACATTCGAATGAGAACGAGTTGCAAAGGTTGCTGTCATCTGCAAAAGAGTAGATAGGATTGTAAGTTTGACAAAGGAGGTCGTTTAGAAAGATAAGAAATAGAGTAGGAGAAAGAACGGAGCCTTGCGGCACCCCTGAATGAATCTTGAACTCGTTTGACGAAACCCCATCTATAACAACTCGTATAGTGCGATCTCTGAGAAAACTCGATATAAATCGAGAGAAATTATCACCGACACCAAATGCAGCAAGTTTTGACAAGAGTGCACCATGCCAGACTCTGTCAAACGCCTTACAAATATCCAAAGCTATTACCTTACTTTCGCCAAAATGGTGAATGGAATGGCACCATTTTTCCGATAACACAGCTAGTAAGTCTCCAGTAGAGCGACCTCTACGAAAGCCATACTGGCGGTCGCTTAGTAGGTAGTTTGATTCTAAATATTTGACAAGATGGTAATTTACCATACTCTCCATAACTTTGGAAAGTGCCGAACAAATTGCAATTGGGCGGTAATTTTCAGGGTTATTAGCGGTTCCCTTTTTAGGAATTGGCGTTACGTTAGCAACTTTCCAGCAGACTGGAAATTCCGCGGCACGGTATAAAGTGCTGAAAAGATTTGCTAAGGGACGAGCTAGCGTCGAAGAGCACTGCTTCAAGACCAGTGCAGGTATACCATCCGGCCCAGGAGACTTGTTTATGTCGAGATCCGCAAGAACCCTTTTAACAGCTCGACCCCGAAAAAATATTCTAGGCATAGTTACGGATACTTTTTCGAGTTCGGGTAGTGGTTGATTGCTATCTGGTAGGTAAGAATTATTAGCAAATAATTCGGCAAAACAATTAGCCTTATCAACCGGGTCCGTGAATGATCGGCCATCCTTTAAAAGAGTTGGTATTGAAGAACTAGCATTAACCCTTACTCTTTTAACGAATGGCCAGAAGCTTTTACTACCCCGGGGAGCAGCAAGAACTTCAGCACGAAGACGTTGCTCGTGAAGAGTTTTTTCCCGTCTAAGTACTTTGGCACACGAAGACCTTGCCATTTTGCGTAGCAATTCAGTATCAACGTTTTGATTTTTACGCCAATTTCTGAATGCTTCCTCTCTGGATCTGACTGCTGATTTGCACGACTGATTAAACCAAGATTTGGATCGAGGTTTATTCGAAGCTTTTTTAACTGGGATGAAGATTTTCATTCCCAGCATTATTACGTTTTCTACCATTTTCGCCATGGCATTGACGTCATTGTCCAGGAAACAGAGTTTCCAATTGAAATGCCGAAAAAAGTCATTGAGCTCAGCCCAACGTGCTTTTCCGTAAACAAATATTGATCGTTTCGTAGCCCGTCGTGAAACGTTCCGAAGTTCGGAGAACGGAAAAGAGGCGGAAATGGTGCAATGATCCGAGTTGCCGAGAGGTGCTAGAACCTCAACTTCGTACTTTTGAGGGTGCGAAGAGAGGAAGAGGTCAAGGGTATTGTGTTGGTGCCCATCAACACACGGAATATGTGTTGGTTCATTCACCAGTTGCACGAGGTGGTTGTGCGCAGCAAAAAGCTCAACATATTGGCCTTCATAAGTTGTACGGCCCGAGTGGTGAAGCCAAGAAGAATTGTGGACATTAAAATCACCAGCAACAACGATTTCACTGTCGGGACAATTCTCAAGAATCTTCGCTATTGAGTCGGAAAGGGAGTCGAAGCCCGATAAGGTAATATCCCTTCCCGCATTTGGATTTCTGTAAAGAAATCCGAAATGCAAATAGTGTGCATCGATGTGCATGTAAAATAAGTATATCGTCACCTAAAAGACGAAATAACCTATCTGCAGTTTTCCAAAGTTTCCAGGAGAGGGGAAAAACGTGATAAAATTGAAACTATTAACGATATTAAAACGAAAATTACACATTTTGATTAAAATGAAACCAGTAATATATATCGGCTGAGAAAATTTTGTTTTTCTAATCACAGCTTGTTTTATGACACTAAGGTTTTTTGGAATTGTAAAAACCTGAAACCGAAATAACCTATCTGCAGTACTAATTAGTATGAATAACAAAAAATTTCTTTATACACATGAATATTATATACGTTAAATAATTACAGTAGTATATGTCCTATGGAACCTATTTATTTTGTTGCAAAAACTTTTAAAATAGTTATTTCTTTTTATGCCCTCCACCACAATTAGTTGTGAAGAGGGTATATTAAGTTTGTCATTCCGTGTGAAACTTTTTTATTATTCATATCTCAGACCCTATAAAGTATATATATTCTGGGTCCTTGAGTAATTTTAAGTCGATTTAGCCATGTCCGTCTGTTGAAAACACGCTCACTTTCGAAAAACTCAAAAGAAATAAATAAACAAATAAATAAAAATAAAGTTTGGGATTGAAATCCAGCAAAATCGGTTCAATAGGATCTGAGCTATGAATCAAAATGTGGAACCACCACCTTAAAAAAATTGATAATTTTGTTACAAAAACTAACATAAATGGTGGAAAAATGCACAGAATGATATAAGATTTCGCAACAGTTCGTTTTATTTAACTGGAAATCACGCTTTCTTGAAGATCCGTCCATGATTTACCCTAGGCCTCATATAAGCCCTACTCCCGGAAAACAGTATAGTAAGCCTAAAACCCTAACTAACAATGCTATCATAACATTTTGGCACGTCACAGTTAAATAGGACTAGAAATGAAACTATTAAGTTTCGTGAATATCGGTCCATAATTTACCATAGGCCCCATATAAAACCTACTTCCAGAAAACAGTTTAGTACGCCTAAATCCGTAAAAAATAATGCTATCATAACAAAATTTGGTACATCAAAATTGTTTAGAACTAAAAATAAGACTATGAACTTTCGTGAAGATCGGTCTATAATTTACCATAGGCCCCATATAAACCTTACTCCCGGAAAACAGCTTAGTACGCCTAAAAACGTAAAAAATAACGCTATCATAACAAAATCTGATACATCACAGTTTTATAGAACTAGAAATGACACTATGAAATTTGGTGAAGATCGGTGCAACTTACCATAGGCCTCATATAAAGCCCACTCTGGTTAAATAATTAAATATGCGGTAAACTTTCTTCCAGTTTAGCTTCATATGGCCAGAAAAAATTTTATGCAATTTTGTGATATACGGTCCATAATTTTCCTTAGATTCCATTTTAGCAGCCTTCTGAAATTTACTGCAAACGCTTAAACTAATTGCACCGCTGTATTGAAATTTATGTTTTTTAATACCAGAAATCGTTCTGCAGAATTTGGGATGATTGGTTCATAGCTTACCATGGCTTTTATATAATTTGTTCTCTTGAAAATCATTTAAGGTCATCTTAAACTGATATTCTACTCAAACTTTTTAAAATTGATTCTGATTGTCGATCAATAATTTTATATACACTAAACCGCAACAAATTTTAATGCAGATGTCTGTTTTTACAAAGATTATAATAATAAATAGACATCATACAGATATTAGTCCTAAAACATTCGAAGTGTCGGTGGAGGGTATCAAAGATTCGGCACAGCCGAATATAGCACTCTAACTTGTTTTATTTACATTCAAATTTAACTTAGAACGTCTTAGTGGCTGGGGAGCCAGAATGTGTTCTTTTTTTGTTTTTTTTTTTTTTTTTGATTTAGTTTTAAGTATTGAACTAAGTTTTGTTACTGTGTAATACATATTGTTACGAAAGTTAAATTATCTAAGAATTATTTATAGTTATAGTTATAAGTTATCTTGTATGTTATAGTTTAATGTTACTTAAAATTGTCATGTATAATTTTCAACACAACTGTTATTTTAAAATAATTCCTATATAAATTTCCCAGTCATTTCTAGAAATGGTTATAGAACATAATAAATAGTTTTTATGGGAAGGTTCAGGAAAAATCTAGAAATAATTATGAAATATAAAAAGGGGTGACTCATGTATAATAAGTTTAGTCTGTTTTGAAAAACGGTTCTGTTCGTTACTAACAATTGTGAACAAAATAATTCATTTTCAATAAAGTTTGTTAAGTTGAATAATGTGCTGTTTACACAACACAAGTGACTAAACGTGTTGTAAAATTTATATGGAAAACATTCAAAATCCTGAGTGCTTTTCATATAAATTTTACTACACGTTCAGTCACTTGTGTTGTGAAAACAGCACATAAGTGTGTGTTTTTATTCGGTTTTGCAACTCAAACGCGTTTATTAAAGGAAAAACGTAACAATATTTATATTTTGGCCTGGAGGGCTTTGTATTACTTTATTAATTAAATAAATAGGACCGGCAGTTCCGAAAATTACTTCTTACAAACAAAGAAAACTACCAACTTAACAACAAAATGGTATAATGTAACTGGACACTAAAGTGACCTCAGAACCGCAGCTGTTAGCCGTGTTTTTCTTTGTGGAGTTACGTTTGGTGTCTTTTTTTCTTAATTTACATACCAATTTTCCCGATTGGCATCCCTACTATTTACGCTATTTTCCGACACATTTTTTTTAACCGATTTAGCTTTTTGAAATAAAGAGTAGAATTTGTTTCCAATTTTGAATTTTTCACTGTAAGTTTTCTGATTCTTTATAGCTTTAACGTTTATTAATAAATATGTATAAGACTTTTCTTTCATGCCGCTGTTAGCAAATTTTTGCGAATTTCCGTTAATTGAGCAATTTTCACCGAATTTTTGCCATTCCTTACAGTTTAAGGGACTTTTAATCAATTTTATGGCTTTTTTTATATATTAAAAATGTTCGCGAATTTTCGCTATTTTTGCAAATGTTTCCGAATTTTCGCAATTTTGGCTCTTAGCGGCGTTCGTCTTAAATAGAAAATGTTCGCGAATTTCTGCTATTTTAGCAAACTTTTTTGAACTTTCGCAATTTTCGCGTCAAATTTACTAATAAAATTTGTGCCCATAACTTCTTTTAAATTTGCATTTCTTATTTTAAACGTATTCAATAAATATGTTAACATTTCATTTAAAATTTCCTTAACTTCCATTTGAGTCGTCGCAAAATTTCCTGTCGACTAAAACGGGGTCAATACTACTCTACGTCGACTTAAAAGCGCCTCAGAAAATATCAATTGGCTGTCAATAGTCATCGATTATTGTCAACAACGACTCAGAAAATACCATTACTGTTCAGGTGCCGTCGAGTGAAGTTTAGTTGAAACTTATTTTTTATAACTTTGTTCAACAAAAAAGTTTAGGGAACTTTAAATGATACACCAAAATGAAGCTTAAGTATTCTGCTATAAGCCACATATAGCCAACCTTCGGAGGATGTCCTTATTTTGGCCCCTTAGTCAAAAGAAAAAATGAGTGAAGTTCAATAGAAATTTAATTTTTCAAACTTTGTTCTAAAAAAAACTTAAGTTTGAAATAAGTTGTATACCAAAATGAAGCTTAAGTACTTAGCTATACGCCACATATAGCCAACCTTCGGAGGATGTCCTTATTTTGGCCCCTTAGCCAAAAGAAAAAATGAGTGAAGTTCAATAGAAATTTAATTTTTCAAACTTTGTTCTAAAAAAAACTTAAGTTTGAAATAAGTTGTATACCAAAATGAAGCTTAAGTTCTTACCTATACGCCACATATAGCCAACCTTCGGAGGATGTCCCTATTTTGGCCCCTTAGCCAAAAGAAAAAATGAGTGAAGTTCAATAGAAATTTAATTTTTCAAACTTTGTTCTAAAAAAAACTTAAGTTTGAAATAAGTTGTATACCAAAATGAAGCTTAAGTTCTTAGCTATACGCCGCATATAGCCAACCTTCGGAGGATGTCCTTATTTTGGCCCCTTAGCCAAAAGAAAAAATGAGTGAAGTTCAATAGAAATTTAATTTTTCAAACTTTGTTCTAAAAAAAACTTAAGTTTGAAATAAGTTGTATACCAAAATGAAGCTTAAGTTCTTACCTATACGCCACATATAGCCAACCTTCGGAGGATGTCCCTATTTTGGCCCCTTAGCCAAAAGAAAAAATGAGTGAAGTTCAATAGAAATTTAATTTTTCAAACTTTGTTCTAAAAAAAACTTAAGTTTGAAATAAGTTGTATACCAAAATGAAGCTTAAGTAATGAGCTATACGCCACATATAGCCAACCTTCGGAGGATGTCCCTATTTTGGCGCCTTAGCCAAAAGAAAAAATGAGTGAAGTTCAATAGAAATTTAATTTTTCAAACTTTGTTCTAAAAAAAACTTAAGTTTGAAATAAGTTGTATACCAAAATGAAGCTTAAGTTCTTAGCTATACGCCGCATATAGCCAACCTTCGGAGGATGTCCTTATTTTTGCCCCTTAGCCAAAAGAAAAAATGAGTGAAGTTCAATAGAAATTTAATTTTTCAAACTTTGTTCTAAAAAAACTTAAGTTTGAAATAAGTTGTAAACCAAAATGAAGCTTAAGTTCTTACCTATACGCCACATATAGCCAACCCTAGGAGGATGTCCTTATTTTGGCCCCTTAGCCAAAAGAAAAAATGAGTGAAGTTCAATAGAAATTTAATTTTTCAAACTTTGTTCTAAAAAAAACTTAAGTTTTAAATAAGTTGTATACCAAAATGAAGCTTAACTTCTTACCTATACGCCACATATAGCCAACCTTCGGAGGATGTCCTTATTTTGGCCCCTTAGCCAAAAGAAAAAATGAGTGAAGTTCAATAGAAATTTAATTTTTCAAACTTTGTTCCAAAAAAAACTTAAGTTTGAAATAAGTTGTATACCAAAATGAAGCTTAAGTTCTTACCTATACGCCGCATATAGCCAACCTTCGGAGGATGTCCTTATTTTGGCCCCTTAGCCAAAAGAAAAAATGAGTGAAGTTCAATAGAAATTTATGAGTGAAGTTAAATAGAAATTTAATTTTTCAAACTTTGTTCTAAAAAAAACTTAAGTTTGAAATAAGTTGTATACCAAAATGAAGCTTAAGTTCTTACCTATACGCCACATATAGCCAACCTTCGGAGGATGTCCCTATTTTGGCCCCTTAGCCAAAAGAAAAAATGAGTGAAGTTCAATAGAAATTTAATTTTTCAAACTTTGTTCTAAAAAAAACTTAAGTTTGAAATAAGTTGTATACCAAAATGAAGCTTAAGTAATGAGCTATACGCCACATATAGCCAACCTTCGGAGGATGTCCCTATTTTGGCGCCTTAGCCAAAAGAAAAAATGAGTGAAGTTCAATAGAAATTTAATTTTTCAAACTTTGTTCTAAAAAAAACTTAAGTTTGAAATAAGTTGTATACCAAAATGAAGCTTAAGTTCTTAGCTATACGCCGCATATAGCCAACCTTCGGAGGATGTCCTTATTTTTGCCCCTTAGCCAAAAGAAAAAATGAGTGAAGTTCAATAGAAATTTAATTTTTCAAACTTTGTTCTAAAAAAACTTAAGTTTGAAATAAGTTGTAAACCAAAATGCAGCTTAAGTTCTTACCTATACGCCACATATAGCCAACCCTAGGAGGATGTCCTTATTTTGGCCCCTTAGCCAAAAGAAAAAATGAGTGAAGTTCAATAGAAATTTAATTTTTCAAACTTTGTTCTAAAAAAAACTTAAGTTTTAAATAAGTTGTATACCAAAATGAAGCTTAACTTCTTACCTATACGCCACATATAGCCAACCTTCGGAGGATGTCCTTATTTTGGCCCCTTAGCCAAAAGAAAAAATGAGTGAAGTTCAATAGAAATTTAATTTTTCAAACTTTGTTCCAAAAAAAACTTAAGTTTGAAATAAGTTGTATACCAAAATGAAGCTTAAGTTCTTACCTATACGCCGCATATAGCCAACCTTCGGAGGATGTCCTTATTTTTGCCCCTTAGCCAAAAGAAAAAATGAGTGAAGTTCAATAGAAATTTAATTTTTCAAACTTTGTTCTAAAAAAACTTAAGTTTGAAATAAGTTGTAAACCAAAATGAAGCTTAAGTTCTTACCTATACGCCACATATAGCCAACCCTAGGAGGATGTCCTTATTTTGGCCCCTTAGCCAAAAGAAAAAATGAGTGAAGTTCAATAGAAATTTAATTTTTCAAACTTTGTTCTAAAAAAAACTTAAGTTTTAAATAAGTTGTATACCAAAATGAAGCTTAACTTCTTACCTATACGCCACATATAGCCAACCTTCGGAGGATGTCCTTATTTTGGCCCCTTAGCCAAAAGAAAAAATGAGTGAAGTTCAATAGAAATTTAATTTTTCAAACTTTGTTCCAAAAAAAACTTAAGTTTGAAATAAGTTGTATACCAAAATGAAGCTTAAGTTCTTACCTATACGCCGCATATAGCCAACCTTCGGAGGATGTCCTTATTTTGGCCCCTTAGCCAAAAGAAAAAATGAGTGAAGTTCAATAGAAATTTATGAGTGAAGTTAAATAGAAATTTATTTTTTTTTTAACTTAAAATATATATTTTAAAGGAATCCAACACAAACATTTGTAAACTAATTTAAATATATTAGATTTCTAACAGTTTGTCGCAATATTTTAATTATTTATTATTTTATAAATATCATTTCCGGGTTTACTTTGTTATCTTGTTAAAAGCCGAAATACTCTCCCATACACCGAAAACAAGAAGAAGATATTATTCTCTATAAAATGGCTAAAGTTGCCATATCTATTCACAATATTTCGCTATTTTAACTTGGCCGCACCTAAGTTTAGTTCTGCTCAGCCGGAAATACTCAATTTTAATCAGGCTAAGAGAGACATATTCTGTTGCTCTCTTTTTTTTTTTTTGAGTGGAACAAGATTTACTTTGTTAACTACTTTGTTATCTTCTCGTCCACGTATTTGGGTTATGTTTAGTGAGCATTGTATACGTAGTAATGACGTCCCACACAGTGTGTAAAATAACAGGGTCGGCATTTTCATTCAAAACAGGAAGAAAATTACATAGGAAAATTTAAATTTGAAAATCATGAATGAAAATATGCATGCGGCTAAAATTTCTGATAGCCTAGTATCGTAGGGAGATGCAAGATATGGGGAATAGAAGAGCTAGTCATTTCTTTCGGTGATCACCAGAGTTTTTTTTATTTGAGATAAATATTCCTAGTTTTTGTAACCAAGTTATTAATGTGCCGCGAAAATTTTATGTATTTATAATTCTTTTGTTTTTTAGGAATATGTGGTTATTTTATTATGAGGAAAAATTCAATAGCAAGCATAAATATATAAGATTAATCGAAAAAAAAGTTAAAGAGAAAAACTTTTGCGGGAAAATTGTTACATATTATATAGACAATATTACTTGGTGTAACAAGTTAGAGTGCTATATTCGGCTGTGCCGAATCTTTGATACCCTCCACCAACAGTTCGAATGTTTAAGGAGTAATATCTGTATGACGTCTATCTATTAATACTATCTTAAACTGTGACGATTTGTTATTAATTATGGTTTTTGGCGAATAAACTGTTTTCCGGTAGTGGGGTTTATATGGGGCCTAGGGTAAATTATGGGCCGATCTTCACGAAATTTTTACAGCGTCATTTCTAGTTCCAAAAAACTGTGACGTACACAATTTTGTTACGATTGCATTATTTTTTACGGTTTTAGGCGTACTAAACTGTTTTTCGGTAGTAGGGTTTATATGGGGCCTAAGGAAAATTATGGACCGATCGTCACGAAATTTCACAGTGTTATTCCTATTCCCAAAAAATTGTGACGTGCCAAATTTTGTTGCGATAGCGTTATTTTTTAGGGTTTTAGGCGTACTAAACTGTTTTCCGGGAGTAGTGTTTATATGGGGCTTACAACGTGATTTTTTGTCGAATAAAACAAATTTTTGCAAAATCTTATCTCATTCCGTGCATTATTCCACAAATTGTGTTAGTTTTTGTAACAAAATTATAAATTTTTTTAGGAGGTGGTTCCACATTTTGATTCATAGCTCTGGTCCTACTGAACCGATTTTGCTGAATTCCAATCCCAAACTGCTTAGGATAACTACAAGCAATTTGGCACCAAGTTTGTTCATTTCTTTTGAGTTGTTCGAAAGTGAACGTATTTTCAACAGACGGACAGACAGACGGACATGGCTAAATCGACTTAGAATCACTCAAGGACCCAGAATATATATACTTTATGGGGTCTGAGATGAATAATAAAAAAGTTTCACACGGAATGACAAACTTAATATACACTCTTCACAACTTGGAAATGAGAGGCGTGGAATTTTTAACCGGCAAAAGAAGTACATAAGTTTTGAAATGGTATAAAAGGAAAAAATTTGAGAGATAGAGCTTAATAAGTAAAAGGTGCTAAAGTGAACAGGCAAAAAGTAGTTTCAGTGCATAATTTAAATAATTTAAACCCTAAAGTTAAAAGGGATATAAGGTGAAGAAATCCTTAAGAAAGTTTAAGAAATTTTTTTTTGTAATCTTCGTCGTGATAATATGAGCGTAAGTGTTGTTAAAGAATTGTTAGATTAGTATTCATGAACAAATTAAGTTTAAAAAGATCATATTGATAAAAAAAATAATTTGTGGAAAATAAGTAAAATAATTATGAATATGGCAAAATTTAAGTAAACTTAACCTGATATTCATGGATATTCTAAAGAAAATAGAATACCAATGGTAATGTGTTGTGCGTGTTATTTGATTCTTTGCATTTGTGGATTAGCTGGCTATAGTCTTACCCGGAAGAAAAGTCCATTATCGGAATCGAGGAGGAAATAGCCAGGCGAATTTTTGCGGAAATAGCTGTATATTGAAAATTGAATTCCGGAGGATACCTAATCGGGGAAATACCCGGGAAAAGTTCGTGTATATTAAGAGGAAAATTAAGGAAACTCAACAATACATCTAAAACCAGAATATTTTTTGAAAGACCTGGCTGTTCCATTAATGAACGTGGACTATTAAGGTACCCAAACAAATTAAGGAAACATATTTCAAAAGTTTTAATTGGAAATTTATTGAAAGGAAAATTAGTAAATATATATTAGAAAAAAAAGGAATTTATTGACATACAGCTAGAAACAGAAAAAAATAATTCATTTAAATTAGAATAATAATACAGTATTTATCGGATATAAGAAACGTAAAAAATCCAGGAAAAAAGTTTCTTATAAGCGTTTCTTTCTTATATACAACTATTTTATATAAGAAACTTATTTCTTATATAAGTAGCTATGGCCATAAGACTTTCATATTTTGGTTTTCTGTCTCTTTTTTTGTTACATAGGGTCTTCACCTGACAATTTTTGGTTATAATAAACGTCAAACTTCATATAAAAAAACGCTGACAAAAACTTTAAAGTTTTTTTTATATGGACTTTGACGTTTGGTATGACAAAAAATTGTCAGGTGACGACCCCATGCTAACGTTTCTAACTTTTAAATAATTATTTTCTATGTCTTTTCAGTTTTCACTATTTTAGATAAGTCCATTATTATATTTTTTTTGCAATTTCGCTTCTTTTTATACCGTTTTGTATTTCTTTAAAAATTTTAACTTTTGCTTTTATTGGCAAAAAACACAAAGCTTCTCATGAGTACCAGTTCGCTCATCTAAAACTAAAAGTAAAAAAAAAACTTTGTTCTTGTTGTACAACTGTTAGAAAACAGAGTTATCCATGCAAACTACATAAATTCTGCGTTGCCGTTAGAAGTTTCTTATATAAATTCTTTTTCTATACATTTTGTGATTTTGGTGTTTAAGAAAAATGTTCTTTTATCAGTTTTTTTCTTATAAGCGTTTTTCTTATATGAAACCTTTTTTGTTAGAAACATCACAAAAAAGACATGGTGTTTTTGAAAATGTTTCTTATAAGCGTTTTGTTCTTATATGAGATGTTCTTATATCCGATAAATACTGTATTTAAGTAGTAGTTATTTTTAAGGTAATGTTAAGGAGTGATAGTGTGAAAAAAACTGTGTCCTTTGAGAATGTGGTGTGATATTTTGATGTTGTTTGTTTAGACATATAAGTTAAAATATTTTAATTAACCCATAGGCCAGGGAAAACCCTAGAAAAAAAGATTAAAAAAAGAAAACAATAAAAAAATAAAAATTATAAGATATCTCAGAAAAAAAAACAACCAAAAAAATAGAATTTTAAAAAAATTAGGTACTCAAATTAGGCGGAATGATAAAATAAATAGTTAGTGAAGACAAGTGTGTTATTTTAGAAATACGTTAGTGAAGACAAGTGTGTTTTTTTAGAAATACGTTTTCAGGGTGCTCCTTCAGACGTAGAAAGTTTAAGAAAAAGCGAACATCCGGTAGTGCAGATATGCAAAATTTGAGTGCTTAGGAAAAAAAAAGAAAAGAAAAAAGATATTGATTTGTGTGGCAGATTTTTTTTGTGAGATATTAATAATAGAAAAAGAAAAAAAAAGGAAAGAGTAACGGCCAATATATATAAGAATAGAGTTTAGTAGAATAAGAATATTCCAAAAAATAGTGAAAATTAATTTTAAGTCTTATGTTTTTACAATAAGGTATATGTTAGAAAAATATTATCTTAAAAAAAATTAGTTATAATATAAAAGATAAAAATTAATATATCTGAGTAAATTTAATTTTTTTCGGGGATTGTTGAAAACAGAAAGGGCGACGCATGGCGGGTTTATGAGACTGTGGAAAAAAACGAAATCGATAGATGGATATCCCGCAGTCATGGTTGGGAAATGGGCGATTGGGGGTTAACATCCACCTCCCTATTGATTAGCATTGCTGCGAGAGAGTAAGTTTTTGTATTGTATGTAGTATTGTTTCAGATTTTTTTTCTTGTTGCAAACCTGGGTCAAGGGTTGAGAACCACCCTATGAGAAGAAGCCGCGGAGTAGCAGGGTATAAATGGCCTCAAGGATAAACAGGTTCGTAACACTTTTTCACTGATTTTGATGTAATTATAGCTCATTTTTTTAACACTTTTTATGTTGTTTTCCGACGTGTTGTTTTTTTAATCGATAAAGCGATCTTAAGCTTGTTTTTGAGTTTGTTTTAAATTTTGCAAAGTTTCGCGATAAACGCGATTTGTTCCTTAAAGTTTTCTTATTCTTTACAGCTTAAACGATTAATAATAAATATAATAATAATAATAATAATTTAATAATTTTTAACGAATTTTTGCCATTCCTTATTGTTTAGGTACTTAAAATGAATTTTATGGCGATATATAAAATTTTTTCGCGAAATTTCGCTTTTTTGCAATTTTTTTTTTTTTTTTTGTTACTTTCCGACATGTTGTTTTTAACCCATTTAGCGATTTCAAGTTAATTTAGTATTTGTTTAAAAGTTTGATATTTCTTGAGAATTCTATCGCCATATTCGCGATAGAAGCGTTTTTTCCTGTGATTCTTAACAGCTTTCACGATTTTTAATAAATACCTATAAGACTTTGCTATCATGCTGCGGTTAGCAAATCAGCGATCTTTAGTTCAACTAAAGTTTTTTCGAACAAAAACTTCGAATACACGAAAACATATGGATTTGAGAACACCAATTTATGAATTATGCGAATTAAAAAAATTTTTCATTTTCAATTCGAGTCGGAACCCTTAACAACCTGATCAGTTAATAAATGTTAAACGTTATAAATAGATTTTAAAATTTTTTTCAAAATGTATCTTTTTGGGAAAAAGTGTATCTTTTTGGCAACTAAAATTTATCTTTCTCGAAACTGGCAACACTGCTACTGGCACTTTTTTTCCTTTTCTCCCAATCATAAGCAGTGTTGCCAACAGATTTTTTGAAAAATACCTACGCATACTAAAAAAAAATCCGATTTTTCCCAACACGTTTCAATTTTCCCTGCAAAAGTCCCTACGTGTTTTAGTCATTAAAGTATAAGAAGAAACAATAGTTATAAAAAACTAATTTCGCATTCGCATATGTTTAGTAAAGCTCTAACTAACAACAAAAATAAGTAATAAAACAAACAAAAAAATTTATGTACTTTTTTTATATTTAAAATTTTTTTTAAATTCAATGAAAAAAGCAAGAGGTTTAAAAAAAATATGTACCCCCGTATCCATAAACATTTATTAAGTTTACCAAACGTTGTTCAAGTAAAATTTTCATAGAAAATTTGTTTTGGAAACCTTTATTAAAATAAAATTATTTTTATGAATACGGCAGGTACACAGAAAAAAATTTAATTAAGAGAATTAAACGTTTAATCAAGTGTATTAAACGTTTAATTGACCACATTAATTTGCAACAGTATACAAATTAATTATATCAATTAAACTTTTAATTCACTTGATTAAACGTTTAATTCACTTGATTAAATTTTTAATTAAAACTGATTTTATTTTTGATTAATGCGTTTACTGGGGCAAAATTGTTTCTGTGTAATCTTTATATGATCACTTTAATTTAATTCAGGTACAATAGCAATAGGCTATTTTATAAATAATCGGCCATGTCATGGCAATCAAAGTCACGTGAAAATTAAATCGAACAAATTTTGAAAACTCTCTCCAAAAAAATATTTCCTTTTATATACCTGAACGACTTTTGAATTCAGGAAAAGCTGGTTTCATTTTTACAATAATTTAATTAAGAATCTTCGTGGATTTCAATTTCACGTTATATTTATGTATTTCTTTTGACTGAATTTTCGAAAGTGACCATTAGTATTTTCTTCTGTTTTTATTTCTTTTTTTTTTTTTTTGCAAAAATTAGCTTATATGTAATACAAATTAAACTTATACCGTGTTCTGATATGAACCTTAATTGAGTTTTACGCAATAAATGCCATTATTGAGCTCAATTATCCATAAAAATTGCAATTTAGTTATTGCTCAATTAATACGAAATTGTTATAAATATTGAGTAAAATTAAAATACAACACTGCAGTAGACTGTCACAAGTGTGTTAAGTGAGTAAAATCCAACTAACTAAACAAAGTGTTTTGACATTTTTACCAACAACAAAAACAAAGGTCCATCCATTACCCTACGGCCACACGTGCAATTTGTGATGTCTTAACACAAGCAATAACGCCGCGGCGCACCGGCAGAATAACTTTGTCAAATTGCCAATGTATTTTAGGTGGAGAACACGTAAATATCTGACAACATAAGTTTAAAAACAAGCCAATTGCGTTTAAAATGAATTTATTTTCGGAAAACTTATTTTGCACTTTATTTTGCGCTTTCATTTTAATTATTTATCAGCCACGCGCGTATTTTTGACAAGTTGTATAAAAAAGTTAATAAATAGCAACAAAAAAAAAGCTGTCTGTCAAACTTAAACGTCAAGTTATGTTATAAAATAGCTTTCAAGCAAGATTGCTTAACAACGCTGTTAAAACACAAACAAAACACTAACATGAGGAGGCTATACCTAACACTAACATCATGTTAGTGTTAATGTTAACCATTTGATGTCAGTTGTAGCCTGGGTGTTAGGTCTGCGCAAAAGAAAGACGTTTATATTGTTTTTTCTTCAAAGATGTCAAATGTTGTTTACATTTTGCTAAGTTAATTGCCAATTGCTAATTGAGTACGCTTAATTGTGTATGTGTGAACAGAAAGAAAATTATGTCAATAAACCGAATATTGACTCAATAAAAAAATTTATATCTGAACACGGTATTAAAGTTGTGCGCCTCAATTTGTATCGCTTTCTTGTGATCTCACTGCATCACCATTTGCATCGGGTGAAGCATACTAAATCCTAATCAGTTTTGATAAATTTGGAAACACAACCTCGTCATTATAGTTTTTTCTTCTACCATTTTTATCGAAAACTGCTTCAACTCCATGTTTCAAAACAAATAAGTTTCACAATTTCAGAAAATTAATTTTATGCGATTGTTCTACACTTATACAAAAGTTCATTGAGGCTTTAGTTAAATTTACTCATCTTTTTTTTTTACCCAAAATATGTTCGAGACTTAAAAATTCCATTTCTTTAAATATTAAATCATTAATTAAAATTCATTTTTTGCATTTATTTCGTATACAATGCAATATGAGAAAAAATACCTACAGTTTGGCGAATATAAAAAATCTGTCCGATTTTCCCTACGCTTTTATTTTAGTAACAAAAAACCCTACATGTAGGGATTTTTCCCTACTTTTGGCAACACTGATCATAAGTCAAATCTGTAATACAGAGTATGCTTGGGAAATATTTTGAAGTCCGGTTCGCAAAAAAAAGAGCGGCCGTACTAGCAACTACATATGAAGCAAAGAAAAACACGTTTAGCTTGCATCAGATGCTCCAAGCCGATTGATAAAAGGCATAATAGGCAGTGTTCGTTTCTGGTAGTTTTTTTATTTATGAAAATATATATGTACAAAAAAAAACGTTTTTTGTTTGTTTTTCTTTTACCAAATAAAAGATTTAATCTTTAATATTCATAACTAACTTCTTTAATTGTATTTATGTAGCGTTCACTAAAAATATACTTGCAATAATCGTTTTTTGGCATACCGTTAAGGGTGTACGATGAAAATTGGTCCACTGAGAATATTAAATCGTAAAATCAAAGAAAATACACTTCGTTGCAAAGACTTTTATTGGTCAGATTGTGCCCAAAGACAAAACATCTTTACCGGAAAGGCGCAAAGATCTTTAGATTCCCACGAAATATATTCTTAAAATCAAAGGCTTAAAATCTTGTGGCAATGATGTACGTCTTTGGAAACACATGAAAAAAGTCCTTAAACTACACTCACAATATTCTGTACGTAAAATTAACTGAAATTGTAATATAAAATAAATGAAAATTCAATTAAAAACCGGTCTACTTATTTTTCATTTATTTTTAACAACATGTTCATTTAATTTTTACTCTCAAAAATTTAACACCATGTTCAGTAAAAACAATTAAATATTCAGTTATTTTGTAAAATTTTACTGTCAAAAATGCAACAACATATTCAGTAAAAACAATTAAATATTCAGTTATTTTATAAAATTTTACTGTCAAAAAATTGACCCCATATTCAGTAAAAACGATTAAATATTCAGTTATTTTATTAAATTCAGTAATTTTCGTTTACTCCACAAAAGAGCCGAATTTCTAAAAAATACCAGACAGACACCTGTCCGCTTGTTTTTCTTATAAGCGAGATAATATTATTATTTACTTACCCTGGTACACACGTTGGTTAAACTTTTGTTGTACTGACCACGTTGTTTACAGAAGAACTCTCAATTATAAGACACCAGTAGTGGGATTCTGTAACTTTAAACAAAAGCAAGAATTGTTATCTTATCGACTCATTCTGTCGTTTGCAGTAACGATTATGCGATTCTGTAACCTAGTGTTAAAAATATTGTTACAATTTGGCACTATGTGGCACCTCTGTTAAAATAAACGAAAAAGTGCTAAAAGGAATTAAAAAAAAAAACAAAATTGTGCGGTCAAATTGGAGGTAAGTTAAAAATTTTTAATTTAATAAAATAAATGTATGTATGTATTTACAAATCCTTAATTATTTATTATTAACTTTATTTGTAGAATGGACTTTAATAACTCTGCCCCAAAAAGAAGCCGTGCGTTGGCCGAGCAACTTCAGTATATGGCCGATTTTATGCTCGAAAATAAGGGCCTGGCTGGTGGAAAATTCCAAAAGATGCATGGCAAATTGGAATCCCAAAAAAAGTGGACGCAATTAGCGGAAACGCTAAACAGTTTTGGCGGGGCTGTTAAGTCAGTTGACCAATGGCATACCGTAAGTAAACTTTGTAAAATATTTAATAATGTGCACATAAATTGTGTTTACCTACATATATGTGAATACTTATTTTTACATGAAAAGGTATGGAGAGACCTTAAATCGCGTACCAGCATTAAGGTCCGCGACCGGAAAAGGCAGCAGGCAATGACTGGCAATAGGCTAATAAAACAAGAGCCCGTGACGGAGCTCGAAATGCGAGTCATTTCCTTAATTGGAAATGAATATATCGAAGGAAGTGAAGTGGTGGCTGACAATGTGCCTATAAGTGAAGTAAGTTAAAATAAATTTGTTGTTAAACATTAAAAAAATAAGTTTTACTTATTTTATTATTTGTAATTTTATCTTATTTTATTATTTGTTTAAGGAATTGCAATTACGTATGGAATAGGGAAGCGAAAGCATCTTCGATGACCTTCCAAGCACATTAGGCCGATCTGACACAGTGAGGACCCCTACCAGTGCCAAAAATACGCCACAAAGAGCCAGGAGGAAAAAAAATACCGATACAGAAGTGCAGGAGAAATTTTTGGAGATCGCTAAACAGCAAGCTGATTCTCTTAAGGTAATTTTTCAAACATACCAATATGTTTATAAAATAATTTCCTTATTCATGTTTGTAACAGATGCTAGCTGAAACAATCGAAGCAAATTCCGAGGCGACAAAGAAGATGGCAGAGGCTATTGCAGTCATGGCTGCAAGTTTAAAACATATCGCCGATGCTGGCAATAACCTAGCAAATGCCCTTAATAATTTAAAATAATTTGTTTTTATAAAATTATTATTTTTCTTTAAGCTAAGAATAAGTTTTGAAGTTCGTTATTTTTGTTCTTTTATTCATTTCTAAGTCTTTATTTTTTTTTTAACGAAGCTTTAATCATTTTTTATTAAATTAATATGTTTCTTTTAGATAATAAGTTTAAGGTCTCTTTTTTGTTTTTTTTTTTTTTTTTATTCATTTCTAAAAATCTTAATATTTTTTTTAACCATATGTACCTGAATTTATAATAAAAGACTGAATTACCATTCGCATTTTTGTAGTTATTATTGAAGTAAAAAATGTTATTTATTTTTAACAAGGATAATTTTTAAAAAATAATTATGTGAAATGGTTCGCTATTAGACGTTCTTGAACACGCTTTGCTATGGATGACGGTGCTTCTTCGGTTGCATAACTGTTGATGTGGGACTCAAGGAATTCATATTCAAATACACTTCCCTGTTGATGTACATTTCGGTTATGAAGCACTGCGCAAGCGTTTACAATTTTTCCAGTAAAGCCTGGATCATACAAAAGAGTTCGTTGCTGCGAAAAGCATCGCCAAGTTGCCTTTAAAACACCAAAAAGTCTCTCAATGGGATTTCGTGCTTTGCACAGTGCTTCATTATAGCGAAATTTAGGAGTACCCTCTGGTTGGTTTGTTAGGGGAGTCATTAGCCATGGCTCCAATGGGTAACCAGAATCACCTACATATGTACATATAATTTAAAATAGTTTCCTTTGTTGTAAATATGTTTCAATTACAAAAAGCTTACCAATGAGAAACATATGGTTTCCATTTTCAAAGGTTCTCTGCATCACCCTTCGTACCGCACAACAGCTCCAAATGTAGGAATCATGCCTTGCCCCAGGATACCTTGCGTTAACGTTTAAAATTTTTAGATTTGGATCACATATCTAAAATAAATATTAATATGAGCATAAGAGAAACTAATGAAATAATAACTGTTACCATTTTGACATTGATAGAATGATAGCTATGATGGTTGACATATGCCTCTTCATGAATTTTTGGCGCTAATATGGACACATGTGTGCAATCAATAGCACCTATAGTACCACCTACAAAAGGAGAAGAAGATGAGGCAAATATTGTTTTTGCGGCCTGCCGTTCCACTTGGGTCATCGGAAACCTTACAGTTGTAAAAAACATTCCGTTATTTATAACATCTGTTACACGGTGAATGCAACGGCTTACAGACGTTTGACTCATTGATATACCCCAATGTTCACCCACTGGTCGTTGATAACATCCAGTTGCATAAAAACGCAAGGTTGCGAGAACCTATACACAAGAACATTTTTAATTTTTATATTACATACATACATATATACAATTTAAATATTTTAATATTACCTATTTTTCTGTAGATAGTGCAGTTATTCTCGTGCCTCTTAATCTACTGTCAAGCTCCGAAACTATATCATCTACTAAACTCTGTATATGGCAGATCAAAAGGAGTGTCTACATTTCGCAGTAAACGTCGACTTACACATAGATTGCTTAAGGGATCTTCGGTTAATAAGTTATATCCTAAATATTCAATAGCCATTAGTAGATAAATTTTTTTAAAGTTTGTTTTTTTTTTATTTAATTGAAAAGTCACTTGTTTTTAATAAACAACTACAAAATTGTTGTCGATTTTTTTTTTTTTTTTTTTTTTGGCTTTCTTAAAACTAAAATTTTTTTGGCGAACTAATCATAGTTATATTGCCAGGGTATCACACAAATTTTAGGAGCCTCAACCGCAAAGTCCTCGTTCGACCTAAACCTTCGCATAGGAAGGCGAGAGCTTCCAGAATCCGCTCTAGAGTATTTTGGTCTCCACCAGTAAACGTCTGAGTTATTTCCTTGGTACTCCACCAGTAAAACGTCTGAGTTATATTGGTTCTCCACCAGTCACATGAGATATAAATGGTACTCCACCAAACAAAACCTCAAATTGAGGTTAAAAACGATTGCATATAGTTAATGCAGATACCGCAAAAACTGTAACTCGGCACAGTTATACGACGCCGAAACACTAACCAATGCGGGGTGACACCGCAAAACGCAACAAAAGCAGACAAACAAAAACGACCTGTTTGCCCTTAAGAAATAATGACAAAAAGCGCGAGCTGCTTCTCCACTTAGAGCAGTTTTACGAGTGCTGTCGTTTATTTAACAACACAGCTGATTGCACTCAATAACAAGTGTTGTTAAATATGTTCGGGAATAGCAAAATCGCTAAACCAGTTGTTTAGTTTTTTAACAATGACAAGTGTTGTTAAAATAAGTTACAGAATTCCACTACAGCAGCATGACCGATATGGCTTCGCAATTATTTTACTTTTAAAATTTGATGTATTTAACTAAATTATATTAACAAAAAGAAAATGGAAAGTGCTTAGACAAAACAAGCAATTCATTTTTTATAGATAAGTAAAAATAAATTTTTGGTAGTTAAATTATATAAAATAACTGAATATTTAATTGTTTTTACTGAATATGGTGTTGAATTTTTGACAGTAAAATTTTATAAAATAACTGCATATTTATTTGTTTTTACGGAATATGTAGTTAATTTTTTGACAATTAATTTATATAACATAGCTGAATATTCAATTGTTTTTACGGAATTCGCGGTTGAATTTTTGACAGTAAAAATTTAATGAACTTTTCGTTGCTTTAAACTACATTTTTATTTAATTTAACATAAAGAACAATTTAACTCAATCAACGGACAATATTAACTGCAACTGAAAATCCGTATTAATATGCACTTAGTTTTTTGAATAACTGTTAGAATCAGTTAAAAATAAATTTGGTTGGAATTTCAAATGTTTATTTATTTAAAAATGACTGAACGGAATATTTCTTAAATATATTGTGAGTGTAAGGAAAAAGTATTTTTGCACAGAGACTTTCATTCGTTAGTCTTAAGACTTGAATTTTTGATTTTAAGTACAATTTTCATTGTTACAAAGACGCATTTTTTTTTATTTTTATTTTTTTTTTAATTCCCTATGCTAATCCCCCGAAGCTTTACGCTTGTCTGCAGGAAAGAAACCAGAGTCTCTGACGGGAATCGAACCTGCAATCCCGGGGTTAATATACTAGCTCACTACTAGCTAGCCTACCGGGCTAGAAATAAACGCAATTAAATTCAACGAAAAAGAAAAAAAAAAAAGACAAAGACAAGGCGCACATGCACAATTGAGCATTGAAGACAAAATTCTTTAAAGCTACAGACTTTGTCTTTGTAGCAAGGATGCTTAGCTTTAAAAAAACAAAGAAGAGTCTTTGATTTTAAATACGTTTTTCAATCCCTTATTAGCAAAGAAATTAATCGTTGTAGAAAATATTTTGTCTTTACGGAAAATATAATTTCTTTGATTAAGCTTCAAAGAATTTTAGTCGTTTGTGTTGAAGACGCACCATTTGCTTGTTTAAAGAATAAATCATTGATTGTTTCCTTCTAACAAAAAGACATTTTCGTTACAATTTTACAAATACGTTTTTTCTTTGATTTTAAAGCTTTTATTTGTAAGCTAAAAAATAATGATAATTTAAAATTGTTTAATAGTTAGGAGTGCTAGATTTGGCAGCGACTTAAAATCTTAATTCGCCTCAAAGCTTTTGAAACCATCGCTAAAATTGTTAAATTTTACATTCTCTTAGGCATTTTAGCGATCGAGATTTAGCTTAAGCTAAGCGAGTTGCAGAATACGGCTGCAGGTATGGGATGCAAAAATTTTAAAAACTCCATTAATGAAAATCCCTTTATAAATTGTTTAAGCTTTGTACTGTCCCTTTTAGTTTTGCCATTTTCAAACGCAGAAGTAGAGCGTTTATTTAGTTTATTGTGCTTAATAAAAAGTAAACTTAGAACTAGAATGAAAATAGAACTGTTATGTTCAGTTATACGCATAAAAGAAGGCGTAAAATTTTATAACGTTTGTTGCCACACTTTAAACATATCGGACGATATTGTGAAAAAATCGGTTTATCAGAAAAGTACATACCAAAATGAGTTGGTATATGAGGAAGACGAAAATGACATGATTGAAATGTTAAATAGTTTTAACAACTTAATTTAAAATATATTTATTATATAATAGCATTAAAATAAGTGTTTATATTAATGTAAATTGTTTATATAAATTATGTATTTTATTCGACCTTTATTATTTAAAATTTTTAATAAATGTTTGAGCCTAAGGTCTTTTTTTATAAAAAACTTTTAACGTTTATTTAAAATCCAATATTTCGGCACTTCCTTGAGTGCCTTCTTCAGGGTTATTTTTCCTTCCTTATTATATAAATTATTTAACAAATTATAACAAATTTAACAATAAGTGACAATTTAAAAATTTTTTCTAATTCAAAAACAAAATAAAATATTTTTCAAATCAAACTTGATCTATTACAATATAAATAAATTTTTAACTTCCGTTTCTATTTTTAGAAATTAATGGCCATTTTCTCAATGTATCGACAAACTGCCTGTTACTTAATGTCAACATAAATTTATTGGACCGATAAACTGTCCGTAAACGATTTTGGGTTATAAACGAAATTTTTCTTTAATTTTGGTTTATTTTATTATTTAAAAAAAATTATTGCTTCACCAAGCTTTTGTTAAAAACTTTTTTGCTATCTTATCTCGACTTAAGATGTTTTGTCAAAATGCCACAGATACATTCTTGGTCCTTGAGTAATTCTAAGTCGATTTAGCCATGCCCGTCTGTCTGTCCCTCTATTGAAAACACGCTCACTTTCGAAAAACTCAAAAGAACTAAACAAACTGGGCGTCAAATTGCTTGTAGTTATCGTAAGCAGTTTGGGATTGAAATTCAGCAAAATCGGTTCAGTAGGATCAGAGCTATGAATCAAAAGGTGGAACCACCACCTAAAAAAAATTTGATAATTTTGTTACAAAAACTCACATAAATGGTGGAATACTGCACAGAATAACATACGATTTTGCGAGGATTTGTCTTATTTAACTAGAAATCACGCTGTAATTTCGTGAAGATCGGTCCATAATTTACCCTAGGCCCCATATAGACCCTACTTCCGGAAACAGTTTAGTACGCCTAAAAACGTTAAAAAATGCTATCGTAACAAAATTTGGTACATCAAAGTTTTATAGGACAAGAAGTAAAACTGTGTAATTTCGAGAAGATCGTTCGATAATTTACCCTAGGCCCCATATAAACTCTACTTCCGGAAAACAGTTTAGTACGCCTAAAAACGTAAAAAATAATGCTATCATAACAAAATTTGGTACATCACAGTTTTATAGAACTAGAAATGAAACTGTGAAATTTGGTGAAAATCGGTGCATAACTTACCATAGGCCTCATTTAAAGCCCACTCTGGTAAAATA
The DNA here is from genome assembly GCA_930367215.1 of Pollenia angustigena. Classification (NCBI taxonomy): domain Eukaryota; kingdom Metazoa; phylum Arthropoda; class Insecta; order Diptera; family Polleniidae; genus Pollenia; species Pollenia angustigena. The sequence goes on along the minus strand of OV884058.1, from coordinate 214,743,762 downwards.
ATTAAATAGCCGGTAAACTTTCTTTCAGTTTAGCTTCATATGGCCAGAAAAAATGTTATGCAATTTTGTGATATACGGTCCAATATTTACCTTAGATTCCATTTTAGCAGCCTTCTGAAATTCACTGCAAACGCTTAAACTAATTGCACCGCTGTATTGAAATTTATGTTTTTTAATACCAGAAATCGTTCTGCAGAATTTGTAATGATTGGTTCATAGCTTACCATTTCTTTTATATAATTTGTTCTCCTGAAAATCATTTAAGTTCAGCTGTAAATATATTCTACTTAAGCTTTTTAAAATTGATTGTGATTGTCGGCCAATTATTTTATATAGGTCTAAGCCGCAACAAATTTTAATGCAGATGTCTGTTTTTACAAAGATTATAATAATAAATAGACATCATACAGATATTAGTCCTAAAACATTCCAAGTGTCGGTGGAGGGTATCAAAGATTCGGCACAGCCGGATATAGCACTCAAACTTGTTTATTTTGTAGCCAAAATTTGGTACAATTTCGCCATTGAATCGGTACAATTTAAGAATTGCCAGATCCCAACAATGTTTTCTACTGTTCTTCAATTAAATTTTAATAAGAGAGAAATTGTATGTCGTTGTTCTTTTTACTATATATAAACACGAAAAAAGCATAAAACTGGGCGGCTACCCAGCGATGCCAGAAGTGCAGATTTATCTGCATTTAGCAGATTTTATCCTCAAAATTGTCAAAATGCAGATTTGAAGATTTTTGGTTTAAAATTGCAGATTTTTTTTTAGCTTTGTGGAAACTTCTTTACATTGTCACTAATGTTTGTACCATTTCCACTTCTTGCATTGATAAACGAAATACATATATAATTCATTCATAGAAGAACCGTTTAGAAAAAGATTCATTAGTAGGAAATTTATTCACAAAAGATTACTTAAAAATTAAAAGTTCGCATTGTTTTAACACTTTAATATCGCCGGACTTATGTTGTCTGAATTTATACGAAATAATATGCATATGTACTTATATATTCATATGTACTTGTGTAAAAATATCTTTAATAGTCAGTGTTGCCAAAACTTGGTAAACAAAAATGGCTAAATAATGGCTAAAAGCTTTTTTAAATAAAAACACATTCAGGGGTGTCATAGAATCCAAGTCGGTTTTGCAAACCAATATTGTTTTCATTTGGTGCCATAAAAACAAGTCGCATTTGTTATTTTCGAATACAAATAAAACCGATATTCGAATCAGCTGTTTAATGTTTTGGCTCACGTGTTTACAGCGTTAAATGCAATTTTTGTTTTAACAATTTTGTAATTTATGAGTTTTGCGCTAAAATATTGTAAAACCTGTGTTTTTATTAAAGGAAAATTAAGTAAAAAAAAAAAAATTTCCATGCAAACTACATAAATTCTATGTTGCCGTTCGAAGTTTCTTATATAAATTCTTTTTCCATACACTTTGTGGTTTTGGTGTTTAAGAAAAATGTTCTTTAATCATTTTTTTTTCTTATAAGCGTTTTTCCTATATGAAACCTTTTTTGTTAGAAAAATCACTAAATAGACATGGTGTTTTTGAAAATGTTTCTTATATGAGATGTTCTTATATCCGATAAATACTGTATAAACAAATTTGTTGTTTAACGTTATAAATAAGCAAAATTACCACTGCTGTGGTTGCATATTTTCAGAAAAAGTGAGAAGAAGACTAGCGAAATTGGCGCAGCAGCCCGCTGCCGGAGAATACCGGAAACATGCAAAAAAGTACTATTTTACCAAATTATCAATTTTATTTACTTCTATTTTCGGAAAAAACCTAACTGTTGATAAAAATAAAATATTAAGCTTTTAACAACTTTATTTATTTCCAATAAAAAAAACAACAGTGTAAGCTGCTTGGTAACCGACAACATTGGTTTCTGTGACACCTAAAACCGACACAAATTTAAGTTCGAACAAAAAACCGACAACATTGGATTTCATGACACCAACGTATTTTTTTTTTTGTCGGTTTCAAATCCAATACCGATAAGATCGGTTTCTATGACACCCCTGATTAAAATTCAATAACAATACAGAACAGAAATAATTCGTTAAAAGTGGTTTACGATGAAATTGTAAGTTAAGATCAATTTGTTAAATAAGAATAAATATTTTGATAGATATTTAAAAAACTAAATCATCGATAAATTCGATGTCGTTATTGTTCATCTCATAGGAATCACTCGGGCCTATTAGTTTTTAATAATTTGAAGGTAAATCATAATAACGACAACATTTACACAACAATAAAAACAAGTAAGAAAGTATAGTCGGTCAACACCACATTAGAACCGATGTATAGGGTTGCCAACCGTACTTTATAATAAAGTATTGTACGTTATTTCGAGTACTTGTGAGAATAATTTATTTATTTATTAATTAATTACATTAATATAATTATTGTAACTAACTTAAGCTAAGAGTTCTAGCTGCAGTGGCTTTCGACTCTGATTGTTAAAAAAAAATTAAATACGATTTTGTAGGTTATTTTCTAAAACATATTTACAAATTAATTTAATGTTTTGTTCGTTGACAACTTTTAAGATATCAGATGGAGAACTGGTGCCAAATATGTTGATTCTGGAAGAATGGTATTTGGGGCACTCATCAAGGATGTGAACGATATTTAGTTCTCTATTGCAAGATTCACATATTGGATGTGTGGTTTTTTCAAGAAGATAACTGTGAGTTAGTTTGCAGTGCCCTAACCTTAGTCGTACTATAATATTGGTTTCTCTTCTAGAGCACGTTTTGGGATAAAAAGGTTTCGATCCGGTGGGAATATTTTTTTTGTAGTTATGCTGATATAAACGCCATTTGTCTTCGGCTATCGATTCCAAGTGGGGGTTGACTGAACTTAAAATATCTCGAGTTTCATATGATGGGAATTTTATTAGTGGTCTTAGCTTTGCTTCTGCGGCCTGTGAATCCGCGTATTCATTTCCTGGTATGCCAACATGAGAAGGCACCCACATTATAAAAGTTTTATTAAAATGTTTCTGATTTGATTTATTACGGGAGAATCGTATAAGGAATTTCGTATCGCTCGAATAGAAGAAAGACTGCCAGTACAGATAATGTAGCCCATATTTATTGGTTTACCGTGCCGATCCACTGTTGCGAATGTCGTGCAATCATTTGACTTAGATCCGTCAGTGAACAAAAGGTTCCAATTGTAGTAATCAATTATGTTACTAAAAGTCTGTTTATAAACGATGGGAGAGGTTGAAGTTTTTGGTAGCTCTAAAATTGATAGGATAAAAGAGGACTGTTTTAGAAGTCATGGTGGTTCAGATTGTTGTTTGAGAAGTTTTGGTTGCATATCATATCCAAGTTCCCTTTCTACAAGAATGCATCGAGAAATAGTAGATAAACGCTTAGGTGTCCTTTTGCAATTTATTGCTTTTTTGACTTCATCAAATAATATTTTGTTTCTGCATAAAAACAGTTTGGGTATTAGTTTTTGTGTTTGAAGTGACGTACGGTATTCAATTGAAGGCATTCCAGCTTCAGAATTTAATTATGTTTAATCTGGAAAATAGGCTTTTTCTGAGATGTAAACAGTGGTTTTTAAAAGTAAAACTTTTATCGAAGATAACTCCGAGTATACGAAGTTGTTCTACTCTCTTGATTTTTGTGTTTTTATAATCGATGTCGAAGTTATTACAATTGTGTTTTCTACATATGTGTAGTAAACTACATTTGTCTATTGAAAGCTTTGCGCCTGATATTAAGCACCACTTATCAATCGCTCCTAGAGTATTTTAAAAAATTTCTTTCACTTTGTTATAATCACTGGCTTTTGTGAAAATTACTGCCTCATCAGCGTAGATAGCATGTTCAATATGTTTTTGTTTTGATAGTATAACACTTAATTGGTTGAAAGCAAAAACAAATAAAACAACTGATAGAGTGGATCCCTGTGGAATACCATTGTGTAAAGGAACATATGTTGATGATAAGTCGTTGATTTTCACTTTAAACTTTCGGTTGCTTAAAAAACTTTTAATTATATGGTACATTTTTTTTTGCCGATTTGCCATTCAGTTAGCTGTTTAAGAATTACGTGAATACCAATCCTATCAAAAGCTCTTTCGAAATCAGTAGAAAGAATATTAACGTGGTTTTTGCTGGATAGAGCTTTAGAGGTAAAATGCTGTATGTATAAAAGTACACCGGCGGTACCTTGTTTTTTCATAAAGGCAACTTGATTATGGGTGAGGAAATTATTAGTTTTTAAAAACCACATAAGTCGTCTTGCAATAATTTTTTCCAAGGTTTTGCTAACACACGAGAGTAGGGAGATTGGCCTGTACCTATACGCTATAATGGTCTTTGTTTGGTTTGGGAATTGGTACAATAATTGCCGTTTTCCAAGCTTGAAGGAAAACACTGGATGTAAAAATGTTGTTGTATAGTTTGAGCACGTGTTTTTTGGTGGATGCAGAAAGATTTTTTATCATTGGGTATGATATGCGATAGTCGCCAGGTGTTTTTCCTTTAGCTAAGTGTAATGCGTCTTCTAGTTCTATGATGCTGATTGGATTTTCGATTTTTTTTTGCGTACATATTACAAGATTAAGGATTGTAGTGTAGGTTTGTTGTAATTGATTTTTCATGTTTAATGTTGGGGTGAAAGTTATTATCTTCAGATTGTTCTGACCAGTGTCTAGCAAAACAGCAATTTCAACTGAAGATAAAAGTATTGTCGAGCCGGACTGCAAGAACTGTATGTAGTTTGAGATTTTTGCGCCTGTGATACGTTTGATGTCATTCCATATACGCTGGGAGGAGGAATTTGGGTTGATGTTGGATGTGAATTTTTGTAAACAGGCAGCTTTGCTTTCTTTAACAGCTTTTCTGAACTTTGCATTGCATTTTTTGTAAGAGATCAAATTTGTGTCAGTTCTACAGTTTTTAAAACAATGCCAAAGGTTTTGCTTTTTATTTCTCAACGACTCTAAGGTAGCATTCCACCACACTACATGCCGTTTGTATGCTTTATTATTTGATTGCGGTATACTCTCGTTTGCAGCTGATCTGATCGATTTTACCAAGAAGGCTGCCTGCTGGTTGATGTTTGAAGTTGTTCTTTCTTTGGCAGTAAACTCCTCGCACTTTTTTGGACATAAATTCCAGTTTGCAAAATCGGTTTTAAGCTTGGGGCTTGTTTTATTTCTTGTATGGGAAGATGATTTTTCAATTTCAATTAGAATTGGGTAGTGATCGCTGCCATGTAGGTTGTTAAGAGTTTTCCATGAGCAGAATGGGGCAAATATTGCGTTTTATGAAATTTGTAAATTAATTAAAATTTTTCGATTTTTGTGTATAAAATCAAAAGTTGTTAACAGATATTAATCATTTGTAGCTTGTTTTGCTTGAAGCTTTGTTTTTTATATGTCTGGAATTTTTATACATTTTTAACAAACAAAAATTTCGAAATGTTGCAAAAAATTATTTTTGTTGCCAAAAAATATTATGTTTCTAAAACGACTGCGCAAGTTAGAAAAAATTTAACGTTTTAAGGAAATTGTATTGAGGATTTTATGTTTTTCTTTAGTTATTTTAATAAACTGAACCGTTTTTGAACAGGTATTGGATTCATCGTACCCAAATTGGTTTAAAGCGCCAGTTGCCCGGCTTGTCTCAAGAAAGAAGTGTCAAATTCTAGCACAGTGTAATTGTTTGATAAAACTAATGAAAAGCAGTAAAAAACGTTTTTAAATAAACCAATAAAAAGAAATTAATTATTCTTTTTATTTATACTATGTACTTTTTTTTCTTAACCTTTAATAATCAATGTACTTTAATTGTAACAAAAAAAGTTGGGAACCCTACCTATGTACCAAATTTTACCAAATAATCTCCAAAAAAGCCAGCCAGCCATCAGAACAAACATCCTTAATTCGACTCAGAAAGTGATTCTGAGTCAATCGGTTTACGTAAAGGTGGGCTTAAGGCCCAGTTAGCCGGGAGTAACAGTAACCTTACCGTAAAAAAGTAAGACCAATATATTTCTTACAGATTGAGACGTAACATCTTACTGCTAACTGTAATCGTTATAATTGCTTTACATACAACAAAATGAAGCAGCTGATTTGCAACGTTACTGCTACTCCCGGCTAAAAGAGCCTTTAGGACCATTAATTTAAGGTGTTACAAACATCAGCACAAACGCATCATACCCTCTCCACTATTTTGGTGGTGATATAAATATTTTATTGATAAAATCGAATAAACGGTTGCTAATGTATCATTTTCTCAAATTACTTTAAACGATGTTTACTTGGGTAAATACCCTCTCTTCTTCCTCATTAGACAATGCAACTGAGAGCAACTATATAGTCCATTCTAGAATTTCTAAAAAAAAATTTTGTTGCCGCCTGCATCTCTTTATTGAAAAACTTGCAACCAGAAAGAAACACCGATGTTTGTGTTGATCCGTTTTTTAAATTTAATATTGGACTACTATTGCTTTTTTTGAAAGATGTTTCATCATCATAGTTTATAGCGATTTCCAACATTTTTAAAAGTTATGATTTAAATGAAATGAGTTGGAATTGTTAAAAATGTTAATTTTACTTTAATAATTTTTATAAGAAACTAGCTTGACCCCGTGCGCTTCGCAATACTGCTTTAACCACTTCTTCAGTTGAGAGATATTTAATATATGCATCCTATGGAAGGTTTTTCCCCCCTGCGCCTTCCCGCTTTATTTTTATTTTCAATAGTGTAGTATACCATAGGAGTGACTTCTACTAAGTTTGAACAATCTTACTATGACAGTTCTTAAGATATGCGATATTAAACATTGGCTTCCTATGGGGGACATCACTTCCCCCGCTGCTACTTTATTTCAATTTTGGGGCTCAGAAGATTTTACTACCAAAAGTTCAACAAAATGAGTGAAGCGGCTCTTAAGATATGTGATATTTAATATTGGCATCCAATGGGGGTACCAATTCCCCTGCCCCTATTTCAGGAAAATCGGTTTAGTAGTTTAGGAGCCTATAAGCCAACATGATAAAGAATTATTATGATCAATTTTTTAAAAACGGGCATAAATAAAAGCAAGTTTGTTAATAATCTCATATATATTATTTCTTAAGCACTTTTTTTTGTCGGTTGCAAATATCTCCCATACCACCGCATCAAATTTAATGAATGATATCTCATTTTAAAGCTTATTTCTAACACTAATGACGAAAAATAATTAGAAATTGAAAAATTAATATTTTCATTGATAAAAATTACGGTGCGAAATAGTCGCACGGGTCATCTAGTAGAGCATTAATATCGTTAAAATAATGCTAATATAAATAAATGAAACATTTTCACCAAAAAAGTGCCATTATGATTAACTCGGTAACTCTATTTTGTTTTCTGGTACTTTTTTTAATTGAGAGAAGTAAACAAATTTGCTCAAGTTGTCGCTTCTACGACATTTTGAAAATGAAATCGCAGTGGCATGTGTAATCACAAAAGTTAATGGCATGAGATTCGATTATTTCTAAAAAATTTTCTTTGATAATATGTATACAACAGTGGCATGCCACTATTTGCATGTGTAAAGGCAGGGTAAAGTTCGGGCAACACTGGGGCTGCCGCGTATTTCGATTCGAAAAGCCAAATTTTTCGAAACCAATTTCCGATTCGAAAGTAAAACCGTACTGCATAACTCTTTCGAAACGATGACAGAGCTGTATTTATTTGCAAATGGGAAATTAGGTTGAAAATTGGTAGCACTGCTATTAAAATACCAAAATGGACGAAAATATCGCACAATAAAACAAATAATAAATACTATTCAATGTGTGAAAAATATTACAATTGTGTTTTTTTATAAAAATTTATTGTATTTGCCTGTGGTTTGAAGAGTCAACAGAAAAAGCCAACCATCACTTATACTGCTTTTTATTTGTAAATGTAATTTTTTTTTTTTTTTTTTTAATTTCAAGACCACAAATAATAAAACATTTTCAATAATAACGTAAGTAAACATTTGTTTTATATCAAATCTAATATTATTAGGTTTAATTTGTTTGTTATACACTTTTAATTATCTTGAACTTTGTCATTTTCACTTTGTCACTAACAAAATAGCTTTCAAACAATTTGTTAACGCTTTTTACATAACTGACGCTTGTTTCCGTAGTAAAGAGTTGGAGTTTCGAAAGGGATTTTTATTGTTAGTAATAGAGAGTTGCCGTTACGAAAGGGACTTTTTACTTTCGAAAAGTTATAAACAACTTCGGTTCATTCGAAACAAATAGAACGAAAATCGTAATACACAGTACAAATTGTCGAACTCGTAAATTAGTTCTTTCGAATCGAAATACGCGGTAACCCCCTTGTGTTTCTGTTATTTGTTTACATTTTTTTGCTCACACGTTTGTGAGTATTTTCTATGTATTAGTAACACTTTTTAACGCACCCCTGCAAATAATAGGACCATTCCAAACACGCGTGTAAAGAGTAGCCCACAAGGGACTAGGACTAGTCCAAAAGTAACCCAAACATATGGAAAAAACATGGTCTATTTAACATTACGATGTCCTAGGATAGGACCATGTAGCCCAGCTTTGGACTACTAAGGCGTAGTTTTAAGACTACTCCATGGTGTACTCAAGAGTTTAGTTTAGTTTTGAAGTAATGACATGTCGTCTCACTACAATAGGCCTGCCATACGTCCTAGTTTTCCAGGATTGTCCTGGTTTTAGACTACTTGTCCTGGTGTCCTGGTCCACTATTAAATTGTCCTGGTTTTTTGTACAGGTCAAGACAAACAAATTTGTTTTTTGCTTTAGTTGTTTACAAAGGTTAAGATTTCTGTTATAACACTGCTAACATAAGGTAATTGTATAAAGAACTTTAATTAAATTTAACTGTTATCTGGTGTAAAGCTGGTTAAAGCTTTCAATAATATTAGATGATAGCCAATCCTCTTTCAAATTTTGTTTCAACTAGTGGCTGTACAAAGTTATACCGTGTAAACAACTTTTATAAGTAATCGAAATCCGATAACAAATTGCTTTCTCTAAGGCAGCCCATACACGTTTCAATTCAATTGTCAACTGAGTCGGTCGTTGTCCATATCAAAGCGTGTATTGCCTAGTCAATTGATTAGTTTGACAGTTGTTGAGTTGGTTGAAGAATAGAAACATAGTTTTATAAAGGCAATGGTATAAGAACTGCAGAACTTGCAGAAAGTATCGATGAGTTCTAAAACAGAGCAAGTTATCAACGCGTATACAATAAGCGAACTATACATTTTAAGCTCTTTGATAAATTGTTTACGTTCTCTGCAAGGTATTAGGATGTATTGGAGCTCAGCCTATGTCTTATAAAGTTTAATCCGTTTTTTTTTTTTAAATTATACAAACTATAAATTTAAAATCATATATTTTTAGTGGTCTATATGTGTTATTGCATACACTCAATGAATTATTCTAGTTTATAAGCGTTATTAAATGAATTTGTATATAAAGGTACATACATTACATTATTTAAATTAAACGTTACCAGCAAATTAACTTTTAATAAAACTAGGGGTTACGTGTAGGACGTTAAATATTAAATAGGTGCGCACATTGGCTTACTTTTTGTTTTTACTATAATTGCATATTACCAAAAAAAAAAAATAAATAAATAATATGTAGACTTATAGCTTTATCCAATAAAAATTATACTTTTTATCAAACAAAATATACATACATATCGTCATGTAAAATGCTAAAGGTCCTATGTTCATTGAAGGAAAAAGAGAGATAACTTAATAAAAAGGCAGCTATTGTGATTATAACAACGGGGTTTTCTGGTTAATATCGTTAACACATTACGCATGATTGACACTATCCTGAAAAACTGTTTTTGTAATCTCAGTTGTATCGCTACTGAAATTTTTTTTAAAAATTATGATAGGCCCTTTTGCATTTTTACGACGATATAATTGTTTTTAAATATTTCAAAAATTTGGTCGATTTCAAAGGATTTTGGTAGGTTTTGCAGACAATTTTGGTCGGATAAAAATTTTTCAAACGGCAACCCTGAATAGAATACATGTGTGTTTATTAAAATGATAATTTTCACGACGACACGGAAACATGGCTGCAGGTTGTTGTCTGTGCCCACTGTTGCCAATTTGACGGTTTTACCGCGATTCTAGCGGTTTTTACGTGCCCATTGCGGCAAAATTTGCGTTTTGACGGTTAGCGGGTAATCTAGCGGTTTTTTTTTTTAATATCAATAGAATATAAAATTTTTGTTCTTGGTATTTAAAAATTTAAAATTTTTTCATAAAATAAGAGATTTCAAGTATGTATTTTTTTTTTTGAGTTAAAACTATAAAGTAAGAAGAAAAACAACCTTGTTTTTTCGAAATTGAATTCGCTTCCGCTATAAAAACCTTTTAAAACATTTTTTTTTTTTTTTTATTAATTTTTTGATTAGGTTTAACTAGAATTCTGTCAAATGATCGGCCAACGCAAGATTTATTTTATGGTGTTCTTGAACTCGTGCGTTTAGCTTGCGATCTGCCATAGTTTTTTTTTTCAAATATTTTAGTTCTCTTTTGCAATTTTAAGTCGCCAAACTTCTTGCTATTGCGATTTACAGGACACCTAATTTGCCAATGTTTAGCGTTTTGCAATTGTCAGAACATGCCCGTATGTTCAGTTAACAAATTCGCAGTTTTATAGTTGAATTTGCTAATTATACTGGTGGCAAAAAAAAAGTCTTCAGCAAGGACCTTCTTATGTGATTTTAATTGACTTTAGCGTGTTGAATTCAAATCTGTTCACAGATTAATAATATTACGTCAAATTTTTATGGGATTTTGACTACTATTTCGTCCGAAATAAGGTGGCTATGCTGTAATGGGAATTTCATTCAGAGTCATATGCTAGCAGGCGCGGATCCAGCTTGAGCTTTACGGGGGGGAAATTTTGTATGATACAAAAAGTAAAAAATTTGATTTTTTAAAGTTTATTAAAAACAATATGTGTATATTATATTAAAAAAAAAACTCAACAAAAAGGTTAAATAAAATATAAGATCAGTTTAATATACATTAATCTTTTTAAATAAGCAATTTATGATTTCCTTGTGAGGCAAATTTAGACAGTTCAGTCTATCTTCTGTCATTGTTGATCTGAGCCATGTTTTTATTCGTCGAAGGGTAGGAAATGACCTCCCGTTCGTAGCTTTCCTGACGAGCATTGAAACGAAAATTTTAAATATTTTTCTTAGATTTGAGTAATTATCTTCATCACAGTTTATTAAAGCATCTACAACGTTATCTGATAGATCAGGCTCAAGTTTAGATCTTAGTAGGTGTTTATCTCTTTTATCAAATATAATCAGCTCATCACCTAGTTGTTGTTTTAACAGTTTTGTATCTGTATATGACTTGATTACACTCTGAGATAGAAGTTTAGGTTCAATACATTTGGGATGTCTATTGAAAAAGTTGTTATGAGATCTTCTAAAATAAATTCAATTAGAGGAATGTAACCTAAAACTCGGTAGTAATCTTCAACATTTTGGATTTTTTCGTTTAAATCTTTTCTTTTCGATAGGAACCTCGATTTGAACGCAAATAACTTTAACTTTTTCAAAAATCGCTTTAAATTGTTCTTCGGCTTTATTTCTTTTTTCTTCAAGGCACATGATTAAAATTTTGATAAGGCTTGATCCTTTTTGAAGATCTATATCTTGCTTTTGTAAAAATAATTAGAAATTGAAAAATTAATATTTTCATTGATAAAAATTACGGTGCGAAATAGTCGCACGGGTCATCTAGTAGAGCATTAATATCGTTAAAATAATGCTAATATAAATAAATGAAACATTTTCACCAAAAAAGTGCCATTATGATTAACTCGGTAACTCTATTTTGTTTTCTGGTACTTTTTTTAATTGAGAGAAGTAAACAAATTTGCTCAAGTTGTCGCTTCTACGACATTTTGAAAATGAAATCGCAGTGGCATGTGTAATCACAAAAGTTAATGGCATGAGATTCGATTATTTCTAAAAAATTTTCTTTGATAATATGTATACAACAGTGGCATGCCACTATTTGCATGTGTAAAGGCAGGGTAAAGTTCGGGCAACACTGGGGCTGCCGCGTATTTCGATTCGAAAAGCCAAATTTTTCGAAACCAATTTCCGATTCGAAAGTAAAACCGTACTGCATAACTCTTTCGAAACGATGACAGAGCTGTATTTATTTGCAAATGGGAAATTAGGTTGAAAATTGGTAGCACTGCTATTAAAATACCAAAATGGACGAAAATATCCCACAATAAAACAAATAATAAATACTATTCAATGTGTGAAAAATATTACAATTGTGTTTTTTTATAAAAATTTATTGTATTTGCCTGTGGTTTGAAGAGTCAACAGAAAAAGCCAACCATCACTACTTATACTGCTTTTTATTTGTAAATGTAATTTTTTTTTTTTTTTTTTTTAATTTCAAGACCACAAATAATAAAACATTTTCAATAATAACGTAAGTAAACATTTGTTTTATATCAAATCTAATATTATTAGGTTTAATTTGTTTGTTATACACTTTTAATTATCTTGAACTTTGTCATTTTCACTTTGTCACTAACAAAATAGCTTTCAAACAATTTGTTAACGCTTTTTACATAACTGACGCTTGTTTCCGTAGTAAAGAGTTGGAGTTTCGAAAGGGATTTTTATTGTTAGTAATAGAGAGTTGCCGTTACGAAAGGGACTTTTTACTTTCGAAAAGTTATAAACAACTTCGGTTCATTCGAAACAAATAGAACGAAAATCGTAATACACAGTACAAATTGTCGAACTCGTAAATTAGTTCTTTCGAATCGAAATACGCGGTAACCCCCTTGTGTTTCTGTTATTTGTTTACATTTTTTTGCTCACACGTTTGTGAGTATTTTCTATGTATTAGTAACACTTTTTAACGCACCCCTGCAAATAATAGGACCATTCCAAACACGCGTGTAAAGAGTAGCCCACAAGGGACTAGGACTAGTCCAAAAGTAACCCAAACATATGGAAAAAACATGGTCTATTTAACATTACGATGTCCTAGGATAGGACCATGTAGCCCAGCTTTGGACTACTAAGGCGTAGTTTTAAGACTACTCCATGGTGTACTCAAGAGTTTAGTTTAGTTTTGAAGTAATGACATGTCGTCTCACTACAATACGCCTGCCATACGTCCTAGTTTTCCAGGATTGTCCTGGTTTTAGACTACTTGTCCTGGTGTCCTGGTCCACTATTAAATTGTCCTGGTTTTTTGTACAGGTCAAGACAAACAAATTTGTTTTTTGCTTTAGTTGTTTACAAAGGTTAAGATTTCTGTTATAACACTGCTAACATAAGGTAATTGTATAAAGAACTTTAATTAAATTTAACTGTTATCTGGTGTAAAGCTGGTTAAAGCTTTCAATAATATTAGATGATAGCCAATCCTCTTTCAAATTTTGTTTCAACTAGTGGCTGTACAAAGTTATACCGTGTAAACAACTTTTATAAGTAATCGAAATCCGATAACAAATTGCTTTCTCTAAGGCAGCCCATACACGTTTCAATTCAATTGTCAACTGAGTCGGTCGTTGTCCATATCAAAGCGTGTATTGCCTAGTCAATTGATTAGTTTGACAGTTGTTGAGTTGGTTGAAGAATAGAAACATAGTTTTATAAAGGCAATGGTATAAGAACTGCAGAACTTGCAGAAAGTATCGATGAGTTCTAAAACAGAGCAAGTTATCAACGCGTATACAATAAGCGAACTATACATTTTAAGCTCTTTGATAAATTGTTTACGTTCTCTGCAAGGTATTAGGATGTATTGGAGCTCAGCCTATGTCTTATAAAGTTTAATCCGTTTTTTTTTTTAAATTATACAAACTATAAATTTAAAATCATATATTTTTAGTGGTCTATATGTGTTATTGCATACACTCAATGAATTATTCTAGTTTATAAGCGTTATTAAATGAATTTGTATATAAAGGTACATACATTACATTATTTAAATTAAACGTTACCAGCAAATTAACTTTTAATAAAACTAGGGGTTACGTGTAGGACGTTAAATATTAAATAGGTGCGCACATTGGCTTACTTTTTGTTTTTACTATAATTGCATATTACCAAAAAAAAAAAATAAATAAATAATATGTAGACTTATAGCTTTATCCAATAAAAATTATACTTTTTATCAAACAAAATATACATACATATCGTCATGTAAAATGCTAAAGGTCCTATGTTCATTGAAGGAAAAAGAGAGATAACTTAATAAAAAGGCAGCTATTGTGATTATAACAACGGGGTTTTCTGGTTAATATCGTTAACACATTACGCATGATTGACACTATCCTGAAAAACTGTTTTTGTAATCTCAGTTGTATCGCTACTGAAATTTTTTTTAAAAATTATGATAGGCCCTTTTGCATTTTTACGACGATATAATTGTTTTTAAATATTTCAAAAATTTGGTCGATTTCAAAGGATTTTGGTAGGTTTTGCAGACAATTTTGGTCGGATAAAAATTTTTCAAACGGCAACCCTGAATAGAATACATGTGTGTTTATTAAAATGATAATTTTCACGACGACACGGAAACATGGCTGCAGGTTGTTGTCTGTGCCCACTGTTGCCAATTTGACGGTTTTACCGCGATTCTAGCGGTTTTTACGTGCCCATTGCGGCAAAATTTGCGTTTTGACGGTTAGCGGGTAATCTAGCGGTTTTTTTTTAATATCAATAGAATATAAAATTTTTGTTCTTGGTATTTAAAAATTTAAAATTTTTTCATAAAATAAGAGATTTCAAGTATGTATTTTTTTTTTTGAGTTAAAATTATAAAGTAAGAAGAAAAACAACCTTGTTTTTTCGAAATTGAATTCGCTTCCGCTATAAAAACCTTTTAAAACATTTTTTTTTTTTTTTATTAATTTTTTGATTAGGTTTAACTAGAATTCTGTCAAATGATCGGCCAACGCAAGATTTATTTTATGGTGTTCTTGAACTCGTGCGTTTAGCTTGCGATCTGCCATAGTTTTTTTTTTCAAATATTTTAGTTCTCTTTTGCAATTTTAAGTCGCCAAACTTCTTGCTATTGCGATTTACAGGACACCTAATTTGCCAATGTTTAGCGTTTTGCAATTGTCAGAACATGCCCGTATGTTCAGTTAACAAATTCGCAGTTTTATAGTTGAATTTGCTAATTATACTGGTGGCAAAAAAAAGTTTTCAGCAAGGACCTTCTTATGTGATTTTAATTGACTTTAGCGTGTTGAATTCAAATCTGTTCACAGATTAATAATATTACGTCAAATTTTTATGGGATTTTGACTACTATTTCGTCCGAAATAAGGTGGCTATGCTGTAATGGGAATTTCATTCAGAGTCATATGCTAGCAGGCGCGGATCCAGCTTGAGCTTTACGGGGGGGAAATTTTGTATGATACAAAAAGTAAAAAATTTGATTTTTTAAAGTTTATTAAAAACAATATGTATGTGTATATTATATTAAAAAAAAACTCAACAAAAAGGTTAAATAAAATATAAGATCAGTTTAATATACATTAATCTTTTTAAATAAGCAATTTATGATTTCCTTGTGAGGCAAATTTAGACAGTTCAGTCTATCTTCTGTCATTGTTGATCTTAGCCATGTTTTTATTCGTCGAAGGGTAGGAAATGACCTCCCGTTCGTAGCTTTCCTGACGAGCATTGAAACGAAAATTTTAAATATTTTTCTTAGATTTGAGTAATTATCTTCATCACAGTTTATTAAAGCATCTACAACGTTATCTGATAGATCAGGCTCAAGTTTAGATCTTAGTAGGTGTTTATCTCTTTTATCAAATATAATCAGCTCATCACCTAGTTGTTGTTTTAACAGTTTTGTATCTGTATATGACTTGATTACACTCTGAGGTAGAAGTTTAGGTTCAATACATTTGGGATATCTATTGAAAAAGTTGTTATGAGATCTTCTAAAATAAATTCAATTAGAGGAATGTAACCTAAAACTCGGTAGTAATCTTCAACATTTTGGATTTTTTCGTTTAAATCTTTTCTTTTCGATAGGAACCTCGATTTGAACGCAAATAACTTTAACTTTTTCAAAAATCGCTTTAAATTGTTCTTCGGCTTTATTTCTTTTTTCTTCAAGGCACATGATTAAAATTTTGATAAGGCTTGATCCTTTTTGAAGATCTATATCTTGCTTTTGTAAAATGATACTTTGTGGCTGTGTTACAACAAGTATCACACTAAATATGTATATTCCGCAAATAAGTTCAAAAGTACTAAGGAGTTTCTTAATATAAAGGTAGAGATACTACATCCTTTCCACTCAGATATTTTTTCCAAAGCTTCTACTATAAAATGTGCACTTGTTGCAAAGACGCATACTGAAGAGAGTTTGGCTCCCAAATACTTTGCTAAAACTGTTTTTGCTTAGGATGATTATATTTAAAAATTTTTGTCGTTTCTTTAACAAATGATACAACTTTTTGTATTAATGACACTATATTGCTTTTAGAAATTGAGTTGTTCGATTTATGGGAGTAGCAAGGCGTTTGTTTCGCATTTGTCCCTTTTCCAGAAATTTTGAACAGCTCCATTTTCTGCTGACATCAGAGGACACCCATCTATTCCATCTCCTACACAAGTTTTTAGGCCAATATCGAAATTTGTCAAAGCTTTAAAAACTATTGATGATAGTGCCTTCGCCACAATTGACACATCAACGTCATCAATATCTCTTGAAGCCTCTTCAAATGCGTTTACAATAAAGCCAATAAATTCTTCCCTAAAAACTTTTTGTTGTATGTTGAAAAATCTTAAAGATAAGGAAATCTGGCGTTTCCCCGACAAATCACTGCTTTCGTCAAAAATTATCGAGTAGAATTTTGATTCATATAACACATACATACATAAATATTGAAAATTCTAAGGCTTTTTAATAATTCAACCGCACGCATTATCAAGTCAAACGTTTAGTCTTTGGATATAGATGGCACCTGCTGGGATTGAATGTAGAATTATAAGTAATTGAATACGGTAAATTAGATGTTTCATTGGAAATATCTAATAAATAACTATTAGGATTTAGATATGGATTGAAAATCGTTAGAGATTCATTCATAAAAAAATACTTATTGAAAATTTCGTTAGAGATTCCATAAAAAAAAACGAAAAAAACCTTGCTGCGATTTCCAAAAATTTTGTACATTAAAAAAATATTTTTATTGGGAATTCTTGTATTATCGAAATTAACAAAACATATTTTTATAATTTACGGGGGGGGAATTTCCTTATTTTCACCCCCCTGAATCCGCGCCTGTATGCTAGTAATTTAACCCAAATCGGACAAATCCAGAGAAATATTAGTTATTTTCATAATATATTTCTTATTTTATTTGTAATATATCGGACTTTTTGATAAATGATAAAAATGTAAAACTTTTGTCCTTATAACACAGACAAAAATTTTGCACCAGTAAACGCATTAATCAAAAATAAAATCAGTTTTAATTAAAATTTAAATCAAGTTAATTAAACGTTTAATTAAGAGAATTAAACGTTTAATCAAGTGTATTAAACGTTTAATTGACAACATTAATTTGCACCAGTATACAAATTAATAATATCAATTAAGCATTTAACTCACTTGATTAAATTTTTAATTATAACTGATTTTATTTTTGATTAATGCGTTTACTGGTGCACAATTTTTTCTGTGAAATTTTTTGTTATACATTTCTGAAAACAAAATAAAGTACTATTTTTTGTTTTGCATGAAACCCAAATTTATCGCAACTTACTTTTGAATATTTTGTTCTCAACCATTGGATCAAAATCGGAGAAATCATTTTCCAGTTATGATTTAATATATAAGCATCACCAGCCCACAATAAAAAACTTGACGTGATGGAAAAAGACTTAAAACGGATTTGAATTTAAAACCTTTTTATTCATTATATTTTACCAACTATTAGGCACTTTAAAAAAAAAAAACATTCTTGTATGATCCCTGGACTAAAAAAAGTCGGGGAAATCAAAAACCTTTCCATATAATTTTAATAAAAAGTCGTATACATTAAAAAAGCATTCCTATATCTTGATTTGTATATACATTTTGCAAAATATTGAGATTTAAGGGATATTTTAAAAAATTTTACGCTTAATAAAAAGTTTGGCGGCTTCTAGCGGTTTTTGAAGTACGATTTGACGGTAAGTCTTCAAAAAAGTGGGCAACAATGTCTGTGCCACTACAAAAACGAAAAAGTGTTGCTAATGCTAAAAAATATTTAAAGAATGAGTGCTTAAAAAAATTTTTTTTTATTTTTTGTTTAATAGAAAAGAATCGGCTTGAAACAAGAATATAAACTCGGCTCAACACCAAATTGATATTCATATAATTTTTAAGTATCCTTTAAAGAAGTTCTATAGGAAGATGTTTTTCGTGCCAATTTAGGAGTTTTGGGTCGTAGAAGTTGCAAAATACTTTTTCCATCTCTTTAGGTATAAAACGAAAATTTGAAAGTGTGCTTCACATTAGTGCTGGGAAACTATCGATAGACTATCGATAGTCTTAAAATATCGAAAATATCGATAGGAAAAATATCAATATCGATATTATTATTATTTAAAATACAGCTACGAAGACATTTTACAGCAGCTATACACACACAGTTTTTTGCCGCAAATTTTTACTTGCTATTACATATTTATTCGCGCTGAATTACAGCAATAAATACAAACAACAAGAATTGCAAGTGGTATGGATTGCTTAGCAGTGCTTTTTACTGCTAATTAAAGGACTTTAAGTCGAAATTTTTACATGTTTATATAGACTCTGAAATGGCAAATATTTTTGTAATGTTGTAAAAAAAATGCAAATCCAAATGCAATTGCAAGCCTAAGACAAAACAATGAAGGAACATTAGAGCATAAGTCCACTAGATTGATTACCTTTTTGGGTAAAGAATTTAGAAAATTTTTTAAAGTTGCAATGGAATATCTAATAGTCCCTGTTACTTCGGTTCTTTTAGAAAGATACATGTCAATTTTTAAAAAACTGCCATCTAAACTAACGTGCGTGTAAACATAAGTCTTATACATTCAATAAAGTGATAAAAACAACGAACTGCAGCCTTATAAAAAAATAATTAAAGTTTTCGTGCACAAGTACAAACATTCAGTCGATAGTAATATATCGATATATCGATAGTGCAATCTGAACTTTCGATAAATATCGATAGTTGAAAATATCGATAGTATCCCAGCACTACATCACATGGCGTTTAAATCATACCGATTAGACAATTGAGAGCCAATTTCATATATTCATACTCCGTGGCTGACTTTTTTTCCACAAAATTGGCTTTATCTTCAACTTATATCGCTATAACAATAAATATTTAACCCTTAGATATTTGCTTAATAAAGTTTTTCTGTATTGCGGGGTTTCGGCCTTGCGGAACACTAACAAATTATGTACATACAGTCAAATCCCGATAATTCGTACCCCGATAAATCGTAATTCCCGATAATTCGTAATAAACTGTCGGTCCCTTGAAAAAATCTCGTTAATTCGTAAAATTTCCATACATTTTGGTCCCCTCGCTAATTCGTAATTTTTTTGGCAAATAAAATCTTCTTTACCTCTTATAAATCGTAATTGTTTGCTAACTACCACTTATAATTCGTAATAAAAACAACAAAAACATGGACAGAATGATTTTTTGTTTACCACTATTTTATTTCTGCGTGGATTTTTGCTTGTGTGTGGATTTATTTTCTTAAGATCAGTTTGTTACATGAATAATTTTTATAAATTTTATTTTTAACCATTGTTTTTTATGTTTTTTGTATCGTTTTAGTAAATAAATTGAAAAACCCCGTTTATTCGTATTTATTTTATTTAAACCCCGATAAATCGAAACCCCGCTAAATCGAAAACCCCTATAATTCGTAAGAAATAGCCGGTCCCTTGCGATTACGAATTATCGGGATTCTACTGTATTACAATAATTTAATATGTAACAAGAACATAAGTTATTAACACATACATATTTTTGCTTAAACTTATAAATAAATTGAGTAATTTCCAAAATGTAATTTTTTAAACCTTAAAAAATTTTAAATTTTATATGATGGAGTTCAGTGTTGCCACTTTGTGGGTAATTACCCGAATTTGGTATATTTTTTACTGTCGTGGGTAGAGCGTGGGTAATTTCTCTTAGGTGTAATTCAGGTGTAATTTGAAATTCTTACTTAAGATACCCAAATAATATCAAGATTCGAGTTCATTGATGAAATTTATTTCTTTTTAAATATTGTTGCTTAAAAATGCACAGTTTCTTAACCAAAGTCTCGGTGTATTTTTAAGAAACGACTTCAATCACTAAATATATATTTTCTAAAATTTGGTAATGAATTCAAACTAAAAACTAGCCTGGGTGAAGATATGTTTCCAATATTGCAACATATAATTAATTTTATTTTTATCTTGCAACTTTTTAATGATTATTTGGATAATTTGGTGACGTTGTCAAGCATGAATCTATTCATGATGATGTGCCTGAGCGAAAAGTAAAAGCAGTATGACAGTTCGTTTGACAGATAACCTTTCGTAAGCTTAATGGCGCTAAAAAAACACCCATTATAAAGGAATGGTAATGGCAGTGATGTTTTACGGTTTTTTTGAAAAGTCCTTACGCAGACCAAAAAAAATTCCCATTTTTTTCCTACGCGTTAAACAATTGTCTCTACAAAAATCCCTACAACTTTTTCAATTTACAAATAAAACCCAGTTAGCAATTAGGTGATTATTTTTTGTAAGAATCACCTAAACGAGTCTTCTTAGATCACTTTTAGTGATTACTCACTTAAGTGAGTAAAAAAAAGATTCATATATGATTCATTACCGAAGAAATAAAAAATTGGCTAGAAAATAAGCCAAAAAAAATAATATCAATGTAAATGGAAAAGTTCTTCAAAACTGAAATGAGAGATAAAGCCATTTCCTAATATTACTAATGTGTCCTAAGACCATGATGGCTTTATCTCCCGTTCAAAAGAGAGATAACGCCTTTTATTTTTTTTCATTCGAATGGGAGGCAAAGCCATCATGGCCTTAGGACACATAAGTAATATTAGGAAATGGCTTTATCTCTCATTTCAGTTTTGAAGAACTTTTCCATTTTACATTGATTTATAGTTTTCTTATTTTTATAATTAAAAGGTAATGATTTTTCCTTTTACTAAAGTTAAGTATTGAAATCTGGCTTCGCATACTAAAGTTTTTCTGCTTGGCGGCCTGCGGCCACGCTAAGGGATTTTTTACTCCAGTAGGACGCGGCAGGTGGCTTCGCTGAATAAAGTTTTCCTGCGTGCGTCACAAGAATAAAAAAATGTTTTTCAATTATAACAAAGGATTTTCCCTTTGACAGAATGTTAACACCATGCGTAACAATATTCTGGAAAAATAAGGCTTTGCCTCTCATTTGGGGAAAAAATATGGCTCTCGCTTCGCAAAATTTAACATATGACCTTACCTCTTAATGATTGGGCAATAAGACCATTACGGCTTTATCTCCCATTCAATTGAGCAATAAAGCCATCATGGCCTTACCTCCCATGGTTAAAAAGCACCCCGCCGTTTTCTTCCCTACACCTTTTGCTAACAAACAAAAACTTGCGTTAATTGCACAATGTAAATATGGTCTTAATTGTTTTGAAGTCTTTAAAGTTATTTTTCTTAATTTAAAATTACAATATCTTAACAATTCGACTAATATTTATCTTTTTTCAAAGAGTTTGTTGTGTTTTTGCTTCTTTGTAAATGGCTTTTTATTAAATAAAAATTCAATTTCATATTAGGTGTAATTTCATTTAAATCGGGTAATTTTGCTTCATCTCAAGTGTTATTTTGAATTTTGCTGGTGGTAACACTGATGGAGTTACTAAAAATATGGTATATTAAAGCTTGAAGTGATCTTTCCTAAACATACTATGTTTGGATAAATATATTGACAACATTTTGAGTTTTGTGGAAAACTTTTAAGAAATATTGGCTTAAGTCCAGTTTACCAACGGAGCTCAAAATACAAAAAGTGCATAGGGTTATAGAAAATTTAAAAATAAGAAGAAAAATTAAATGACAAAATTCTCGGAAACGCATAGTTTCCGAGTTATGGACCTCTGTAGTTTTCATATAAATTTGCGATTTCCTTTTGAATAAATTTTTCTAGATATAAACATTTTATATTCAAAATTTTTAATTTTTCGAATTTATTCTATCAGCTAAATTTCAGTTATATATTTTTATAAAGCTTTTTTGTAATAGTTCTATTCCTTCAAATTTTCAGAAATTATTTTTTTCACTACCAGACTATTATATTGTATTTGAAGGAATAAAACTATTACAAAAAAGATTTATAAAATACATAACTGAAATTTAGCTCATAGAATAAATTTGAAAAATTTTAAATGTTGAATATAATACATATAAAGTAAATAATTCCAAGTTTCTATAAACATTTTATTTAAAAATTATAAATCCATTAAGGATAAAGGAGCCGGCTATGCGGAGAAGCTTTATTTAGCGAAGCCGGTGTTTGTTATACCATAGAGGATAAAATCCTTGCGCTCGGCCGAAGGCCGGCTATGCAAAGAAGCTTTATTTTATTACCTAGTGCACTTCCGTAACATTTTGATATAAATTACGAGCTAAAGAGTAAAAAAGTTTTAAATAAATTTTGCATTTCCAGAAAGATCTGTTCAAATGCTTTCACATAATACCAATATAAGCCATATGGGCAAATCCTGCGTTACGGACGTTACATTCGCACGCAAATTTGCTTGTTAAGATTGACACAGCTGGCGTTAGCATTGGAATATTTTCATGAAATTTTTTGCAAAATGCAGTTCTTTGGGAGTATTTTAAAACTTATTTAAAGGTTAACCGTTTTTGAAAAAAAGTTATGCTAGCTTAAAGTTCCGTTACGGACGTTACAAAAAATGCTAATTAGCTAATTTTGCATAATAAACAAAAAAAGTCCAAATACAAAAAATTAAGTGGAATATATGACCATATCAATCCATCTTAGAAAACAAGGCTAAGTAGTCCTGTTAAACAAAAATCTTAATTTTTGTCTGTTACGGACGTTACACTTTTTCCATTAAACCAAATTGTGTACATATATAAAAAAACATTCATGTATTTAAAAATCTTTTTAACCTTGTAATTATTAATTTATTAGTTACAAAAAAATTATAGAATATTTCATTACTCTTATGTTACTTATATTCATTTATTAATTTGTTTATTAAACCGTTTAACATTGTATCTAGGGTAGCCAGATTTTAAATTCGGAAAAACAGTACATTGAACACAAAAAAAACAGTACAATCAAGAAAAAAACAGTACATTTTTTTGACGAAAAAAATTACTCCATTTGCGTTTAAAAAGCAAACACCACAAACGAAGCATTTGGCCAGGCAAACCATAACATTGCTGTGAGCCATATAAGAAAAGAGAAATGCCGAACTTAGCTTGAAACAATTAACTCATTGATTGTGATACTTAGTACGATTTCCTTTAAACATATTCGTATTTAAAGCAATTTTCACCACACACATAGTTGCCCAAATCATATAGAATTTGAGAAAATGTTTGTTTCCTAAATTAATTTTCCAATTTCAAAATATTTTTTTATTATTTACGGCCAATTTTACCAAGTTCGGCTAAAATTAACTATTACTAAAACAATAGATTTTTTGACATTTATAATGATAGTTAATTATACCTGAACTTGGTGAAATTGGCCATTAATCTATTACAAAATCTGAAAATATTAAAATAGTAAATACAAGTTTCAATAAAATTTAAAACAAAAATTTTTGTCTGTAAAACAATCAAGTGCAATTGAAAACGATGAATATTTTCAACAAAATTTTTGTAAAAATTTATTTATCTTTTTCTTATTTCAGTAGTTTAGGTAAAGAAAAGTGGTCCTCAAAGGTATTAGGTATTTTAATAAATTTTGAACACGGAGAATTTTCCAAATTTGTTCGTTTTCAATTTCACGTGAGTTCCATATCCATAACATGGCCGAAAATTAAAAAAGTTCTAAAAATTTAATATAATTGTGTTGGAATAAGTATGTATTTATTTATGCCTGTATTCATAAAAAAATTTTAAATTTAATAAAGGTTTAAGAACAAATTTACTATGAAAATTATCCTTAATAAACGTTTGTTAAATTTAATAATCGTTTATGAATTCGAGGGTTAGTATTTAAATTTTTTTTTTTTTATTTTGTTTTTCTCAGGTCTGGAAAGGGAAATAAGTACTGTTGGAAGAGGTAGCCATAAAATCATACATATGTCTTAAAAATAACAATATGAAAATATATTTATATTAAGTTCACATAGTTAAACAATTTTCAATGTTATGTACTTAATTGGAATTTTTTTACAATGTATTTTGGGGATATATAAGAAATTTATTGCACATTTGTTGGAGGTAATTATTTATAATTATTATGATGAATAATTTGGGACCACTGATTGACAGCACCTGTGTTGGAAATAATTTGTCTAATGACTATTTAAATTTGTGCCATTTTAATGCTCAAAGTTTAGTTCCTAGAACTAACTCGGTTAAATTTGTGGAAGTTAAGCATTTGTTAGAGCATAGTTTATACGACGTCATCGGAATAAGTGAAACATGGTACAAGGATTATATATCTGATTATGCAGTGTCATTAGATGGATATAAAATCTTTAAGAATGATAGACTTTGGGCACGGGGTGGTGGTGTATGTATTTACGTTTCAGACAAATTTAAGGCAAGGGTTGTTTGCGATTTTATAGAAGATGCTGTTATTGAAAGTTTGTTTGTTGAAGTAAGTCTTAATAACACTAGTAGTATCGTAATAGGCATAATATATTTGCCGCATGGTAATTTTAGGTCTTCTGAAAATTTTTTAGCTGATGTTGCTACCCGTTTTCCAAATTTAATTTTAATGGGAGATTTTAACACTAACTTATTTGAATTTGAAAAATCACAATTGGTAAGGGACTTTTGTAAAAGATCTCATTTATCCGTCATTCACAGTTCATTGCCTACACACTTTACTGAACATCTTTCGTGTGCCACTTTAATAGACTATTTCATGGTTTCTGAGCCTGACTTAGTTCGTGAAACAACTCAGTATCAAATGCCGGTCTTAAATTCTGGCCATGCTTTTATATCCATGTCTTATGATGTGAAGGTTGAAAGAGTGTCTTCGGGATTCTTTTATCGAGATTATAGGTCTTTAAATTTAGAACAGTGTTTGCATGAGTTACAATTGATAGATTTCTCTTACATATACGCGAATAATTCAGTTGATAATCAAGTTGTTTTTTTTAATTCTATTGTATTTGAAATTTTTGACAAATATGTTCCAGTGAGAAGTATGGTAAAACCTAGATACGATAAATGGATGTTCAATCCGGAAATAGTAAATGCTAGAATAAAACGTAATTTGGCTTTTCGTGCACTTAACGAGAATTATTGTGAATATAATCTTAATATGTATCGGATAAATAGGAATAAATTAAAGAGTATTATTAGAAAGCATAGGAAAAGGGCAAATGTAAATTTTTTCTCTAACTGCAATAATACGGAATTGTGGAGGATATTGAAATATGAAGGGGCGATTGATAGGCGGCCTGAGTATTTTTCGTTTAGTGTAGAGGAATTTAATAAAACTGTTATAATGCCTCCTATACAAAACGAACCAGATGTAGATAATCTCACTCCTTTAAATGGAGGCTTCTCCTTTAGAGCTGTAGACGAATTGGAGGTATATAACGCCATGTTGTGTATTAAATCTAACGCTGTGGGGTGTGATGGAATTCCAATAAAATTTTTGAAACTTGTTTTTCCTGCAATATCGCGGCCATTGACTTTTATTTTTAATAACATAATAACAACATCAAAATTTCCTGATTTGTGGAAAGTAGGTAGAATAGTACCAGTTCCGAAGATACGATCACCTCGATTGCTAACTGATTTTCGGCCTATTAGTATATTATCATGCAGTTCGAAAATGTTGGAAGTGTTACTACGTAATCAGATTCAAGATTATTTGCGGGTAACAAAGTTATTTTGTGAATTTCAATCGGGTTTTAGACGTAATTATAACACTACAGGTTTAACGTTAGAGGCGGTGGAAATTTTAAGGAATAATATGGATAAAAAATTTGAATCGGTGGCAATTTTTTTAGATTATTCCAAGGCTTTTGACTCTATAAGCCATAAAATGTTAACGAAAAAGTTGTTGAATGTATTTCAGTTTGGATACACGTCTTGTAAGCTTATAAATTCTTTTCTTTCATCCCGTAGTCAATTTACCGAAGTCCAGGGTATAAGATCATCTACTTTACAAACGCATAGGGGCGTACCGCAGGGCTCAATACTTGGTCCGCTACTTTTTATGATGTATGTTAATGATATTTTTTCTCAATTACATTTTTGTACATGTTTTGCTTACGCCGATGATATACAGTTAGTTGCATCTGATAAATGAAATGGTGATAATTATTTATCTGTGAATGTTAATAAAGATTTACAACGTATTCTGCATTGGTCTGAGCTAAATTTTTTAAATCTCAACCCGGTAAAAACAAGAGCAGTGTTATTTTCTAATAACTCACGTGCTAATATTAACCTTATCTTGGCAGGAGTCCCCATTGAGTTTGTATCATATGTTAAGTCGCTTGGCATATACCTTGATAATTATTTAAATTTTGATGTTCATATAAGTCATATCATTGCTTCGATATCTTTTTCACTGAGACGCTTATATGCATTAGGTTGTTATCTACCGGTTAGTGTCAAGAAAAAATTGGTTTTTTCTGTCTGCATGCCTGTTTTCCTTTATGGAATGGAAATATATACCGGTACTTCGCAGCACAACCTGGATAGACTAGAGCATTGTTTTAGAAGGATGGTAAGATATGTGTATGGGCTTAAATATAGAACCCATATAACATCATACATAATATCTCTTCTTGGCTGTAACTTTCCATGTTTTATTAACATGAGAATTTTACTTATGTTGTACAAGGTAATTAGGACTGATTGTCCACCATATCTGAGACGTAGGTACTTATTCGGTACCTCTACTAGAACTCAAGTTCTTGTTTCTCCACGATATGATACACTTATAATGAAAAGATCGTTTGTGGTAAAGTCTATTAGTTTATGGAACTCTTTAATTCCTTATTCTGAGCGGAAATTCTCATATTCCTGTAAGAAGTTTAAGCATTTGATTTTAAAGCAGTTGTAAAATTTCCTTTATGTTGTATAATTCTGTTATTTTGTTGTCAATCGGTTTCCCCATTAATTGTTATTTTTGATTGCTTTCAACTTTTGTGCAATGGGGGGTTTTACATATTGAATACTTCTTTTCCTTCTTTTCAGATACTTTTTTTGTTATCCAAAATGGAATATGTAATATGATAATTTTAAATTTATGTTATATATATATATGCCACTTGTTATATTTTTCTGGTTTATTGGCCCCTAAGGGCTTACAAAACTCAAGTAAATAAATAAATAAATAAATAAATAAAAATAAAATATACTACTGCTACGAGCCACTCATTATAATTTAGATTTCTACTGTGTATTTATGAGAAAACAATGACTGACCACAGCGTAAAAACTCGTATTATTTTAGAGCTTTTTTGTTTGGAACACAAAAAAATTATTTAAGCTATGTACTGTTAAATATTAGGATATCATAAAAATGTGTTTTTAGTAGGGTTTTTCTTAATATCTTGGTTTTTTGTACACTGAACAAAAAAAAAGTGCAGTTTTTTGTTTTTTGTACAAAGTGTAAAAAACAGTACATTTGCGTACTGTTTTAGGAGTTGTGCATAAAACAGTACAATTGCAAAAAATCAGTACATGTACTGCTTAAAACAGTACGTATGGCAACCCTAATTGTATCTTATGCTTAAAAGAACCAGCTGTTCGAGCTACTCTTATAGTATTGTCATTGGAAAAGCCCGAAAAAATAATGATATGATTTAAGAGCTGGAATATTTTTTACATTTATCCATGTTTTTGATATTTCGTCAGATGTAGTTTTGACATAATTTTTACCAACGTAAATTAGGAAAAAGCCATTTATATATTTTTTTTTTTGCTAATTTTTGAAAATCTAAAGTTTTTTAAGATGAGATTTTGGGTTTTTACTAGTTGCCAAACTTTTCGCTTAACAACAGCGCCAACAACGTGCACCGCTACTTTTCCATGCGAAGTAGCAAAAAAATTCCGTTCGAAACAACTCACATTCTATTCTTTTACCACAGAGCACACAGAGGCGTCACGAGACAGAAAATATTGTGTTTTTTTCTGTCTTTTCCTTCGAAAGCTGCCCTTTTTGCGTTTTTTGTTTTGATTATGCAATTTGTGTTGATAGTAGCGGCCTGTTTTTACACATTGCCACTTCACTAACAAAAATCGTTTTCTTTCTCTTTCTCGAAAGCTGCCCTCGCAAATGATTTTGGCATTTTTCATACGTCACTTTTTTCATCTCTGTATGCTTTGTGTCTTTTATGCTGGGTACACACAATGCAACCTACATGCAATATGTTTCAATGCAACCTCAAAATATCAAAGCGTTTTGATGTTGATGCAATCTAGAATGAATGAAAATGAATTTAATTCACTAGATTGCGTAAACGCGTTGCATAGTGTGTACCCAGCATAACGAATTGTGTAATGTTTCTCAGAATGTATTTATGTGCCTCTCTAAATTTGCCCACTTGTTGTATATTATCTTTTTTTATTCTTTTTGCCTGTGACTAGGGTTTTTTCCCGGGATTTCCCGTCCCGGGAATTCCCGGGAATTTCAATAATTATATTTCCCGCTTTCCCGGGATTTTTCATGCGGGATCCCGGGAAATAAAAAATTCCTCATAGTTTAAGAAAACAGCTATTTAGACTTTGAAATTTAGTTTTCTATTCTCTTAAAATAAGCATCTGTGGATGGGTTGTCGATTAGATCAATTACAAGAAGTGAGTACATACGTAAATCAATGTCTCCTGATGCAATAAATCTACTTAAAGCAGAATAGGCAGTGCAACAGTTGATAATTAATAAATTTAGTGAAGTGAAAGTTAATAAAGAACATTAATTCAAAATAAGATACAGGTAGTAAAGTTTAATTGTCCATGGAAAAGTCTTTAAAATAGCAGATACCTAAACATATAGCTCCTTTATTGTAACATAGTCATATCTACAAAAACAAATGAACTTGACAAAATGCGATTAAAGTTTTCAAAATGTACCGATTAAAGATATATTTTGCTATAACTTCGGCTCAGTTTGAGATAAAATACGAGAAGGCATGAAGGAACACTTTGCTTAAATAACTTGCAATTTTTGATTTTTTGAGATATGACTATGTTGCAATGAAGGAGCGATATGTTTATTAGGTGATAAACACAAATTTTTTTCAATTTGTGTTGGTTTATATACCCTTGAAGTGCGGGGAAACCGAAATACAAAAAAAAATTGGAAACTCGTTTAAGATACTACAACATACAATTTGAAAAACACATTGTCCTAAAGATTACAGATAGACCTAATGAAATGAAAAGGTTTGTAAGAGGTTGATGCTATATTTTGCATGAACCTTGACATACATTTGACTGATATAGACGTTGTTTATAAAAAAAAATGCTTCTTATTGTGAATCAAAAGCCTTCTACAACGGTGCACTTTTAACTATTTATCCAACCTCGGTAAAAAAAATGAACGAAATTATTCGGAAACATGGTAATTAGTAAATAAAATAATCAATTTACTTTTTGACGACTTACTAAGCGCTTTGAGTGTGTCAGAAAGTTATTTCCTAAGCCGTTAAAAAATGTTAATATATTTATTTTAAATATTTTATCTTTTTTATGATCTCATATCTTGAGTACCTCAATTTGTGTTTGTTTTTATTATTGTGTTATGTATTAAATTGTTATGTTTATCTTAATTTTTTA
Organism: Pollenia angustigena; assembly: GCA_930367215.1. Taxonomy (NCBI): domain Eukaryota; kingdom Metazoa; phylum Arthropoda; class Insecta; order Diptera; family Polleniidae; genus Pollenia; species Pollenia angustigena. Next base: position 214,713,649 of record OV884058.1, on the reverse strand, counting down.
TCTTGTATCTTGAGCATGATAATAATAATACGGAATTTACATATAAAACCGTAAGGTAATAATAATTCAAGTTCCTCTTTAAATCTTCATTTAATTTTGTATTATTTAAGGATTTCTTTTATTTACTTTGTAAACAAGTTACCTTACGTTTTTTTATAAAAGTTTGTTTTATTAAAAAACAAATTTACTGTGTATTATTTATATGGAGCGGGATCCCGGGATCCCGGGAAAAAAAACTCTACCTGTGACACACTATTTTTTAACTTTTATTTGATTTTTCTCAAGATATGCTCGCTTTCTTTCTGCCTTTTTAGTTTTAAACACCAACAGTTTTTCAGTATTATTTTCAAATTTGCACAAAATTTTTTTGGTCTGTCTGCATTTGAACACATTTTAATTAATACGAATATATTTGTCACCACGCGCAAAATTTTGAGATCAAAGCAAGAATTGCTTAAACTTTTTTTTATTGCTTGTAAGCAACACTTCTTTATGATAAATATAAGAACTACAACAAAAAACACATGCAGTCTATTTTTGGATGCCTGTACAGCAATAAGAAAAATTATAAAATAGCGCGACGAGGTTTGTAGTAAAAAAACAACAACAACAATAACAGGTAAAAAAACGTTTCACTCTTTTTAAACAACAGACACAACAAGCATCATAAGAAACAAAATAAATTTTTGGTTGGTTTCAAAGTTGGTAAAAAAAAAACAAAATCCCATATTAAATTTTTTCAAACAGTTTATTTAAATACACCAAATAGAAAAATATAATGATGACGAAAAACATATCGAGTCGGTCTGTCGCCGTTTTTGGGTTACATTTCTTCTTCATTAGCAAACAAAGAGAATTTATTCAAACAAAACAATGAGTCTCAAAGCCAGTCGGCCGCTCTGCCCTGCTTCATCTTCACCAACAGTGCTTGCTTGTGTGCGCGTCATTGCATGTGCTAAATCTTTTTTGTTTGATTCAGCAAAATTATTTGTTTGAAATTTAAATGAATTTCAGTAAACTTTTTGTTTGATTCTGTAAAATTATTTGTTTGAAAAAATCGGCGTTTTTTTCAATAAACAAAATGCAAATAAATTGTTTGAATATGCGAATTTGTTTGTAGGACCGATTTCAGACAAAAAATTGTCTGATTCTACAAATTTTTTGTTTGAATTGGAAAAATAATTTTTTCTGTGTAGTGGGAAATGTAAGATGAGATAAACTCACTGTTTATTGTTGATGTTTTTGTTTAAACTTTGATATTGTACAAGTAAAACTGTTGCTAATAATTCTTATACGTTTAACAGTTTTATTTGGTTGAATATCTTAAGTTTTTCTAAAATCTTTATGGATGAAGTTTCCGGAGTATCTGGCCTAAGCAACCAGTGAAATGCTCATAGGAATAGCTTATCCCATCAACAATAAATTTCAAGTGTTTTTATCAAGAATAAAAACTGGGAATTAAGCACGAATAATAAAATCTTTTTAAATTAATATTTTTAAATTAATTTTAAAATTGTCCAAATATTTTTTTAAGTTTTCTCAGGCCGGGTTTTTGTGATGTGGATTCAGTTTAAACTTAGTTTAACGTTGTATAAAACTCAGATTTTTCCGGTGAAGTGTAATTTTTTTTAATATTTTTGCCCCTATTATAATTTACAACTCAACTCAGTTGAGTTGAAATTGAACAACTGCTAGTGATGAGTTGTAAATTTTTGATGGTTTTGTTAACCGCACTAACACAGAGTAGGTAACCATTATATAATAAAATCGGGATAACAAAATCGGGATCCCGAAAATCCCGGGATTAGAAATCAGAAATCTCGGGATTCGCCTAAACCGGAAAATCCCGGGATTTTCGGGAAGCCGTAGTACTTACCCTTAAGGAAACCTGGGTGCAAGTGTCTCCAAGTCACCAGTTTAGTCGACTTTTTTAATGCAAATAAAAGGACCAGTCCAAACACGCGTGTAAAGAGTAACCACAAGTGCCTAGGACTAGTCCAAAAGTATGGAAAAAACATGGTCTATTTAACATTGCGATGTCCTAGGGGAGGACCATATAACCCACCTTTGGACTACTAAGGAGTAGTTTTAAAACTACTGCATGGTATACTCAAGAGGATTAGCATCGGACCAGTCCATGGAGTAGTCCATTTTATCAAAATGGATCAGGTGGTCCAATATTATTTGCAGGGTTTAGTGACATTGTCAACTACATTTGCCACTATAATTGCCTTTAATACGAAACATTTTTTATCAATAAAAACTGAGAAATATAACTCCTATAAAAGTTGAAGAAATAATAAAAAAAGATTGTTACGCATTCGTATTCATACCAAAAGTGTAAACTAGATTTAGTAAAATGTACTATTGATTATCTGGTTCCAATGTCTTCATATGTTCCCAAAAAAACTACCTAGTCAATAGTACCAACGTCAGTAGTAGATTTCCAATGGGACGCACATGTTAAATGCCTATAGTAAATAACACTGTCTGGGGTATATTATAACTAGTACTGGTGACTGTGACAATAGTGAATCAGAACAGGTTCACTAGTGACATTTCCTGCAGGGTAGCTTATTTTGATTACCAGGGAAACCACAAATATGCAATTGCATGTTTTTCCTTGTACCACAAATGAACGCAGAAATAATACATATGTATGTATATTGTTACGAAAGTAACTATAGTTAGTTGTAATTAATATTTATCTTGTATTGATTAGCTATTAAGTATTTGTTAGTTATTTTATTAGTTTACATTGTTATTAAAAATTGTTATAATTTAATACACTTGAATCCCAATGTGCAGAAAGCCCTAGAAATGACCGTTAAAAAAGCTTTAGTATAAGTGGTGAAATTATGTAAACATAAGTGCCGCCACAAATCATAATAGACGATAGAGTAGTGAATAAGTAAAGCCTCGAACCTTCGAGAAACATTTCGAATGTTCTAGATGGCTAAACTACAGTATAAATACTTGCGGCGGCTAGCATCAAAAACAATATTAGTTCAGAGTCTGAACTTCAGACTTTGTCAAGTTTACTATAAGCATTGAAGTCAGCGTTACCGTTATGCGACTAAAGTCGCATTTTTGCCCCTTTTTTAATGCCTTGCCACTTTCTTTGCCCCTTTATTTTAAATGCCCTTTTGTATCATTTTGTATGTTTTTGTGCCCCTTTTTCCCCTTTTTGAACTTCCTTTTTATATGATTGTATGTTTTTACTTTACCGCATAGAAGTGCATCCGCTAAACGGATTTTTGTTGAACCTATTAATAAATATACATAGATGCATATTTTCAAAAATTAGATACATATATAACAACTAAAGAAACAGCATATCACTGTAATGCATTAATAAAAATCGTACCACTACTAACTTCTTCTAATAGGAAATATCAGAACTAAATTTGGTCCACCTATCACTCATAATAAAGGCGCTGTCATGCCAAAGCCCTTATTTTGGGAATAATAACGTGGTTATAAGTCTATTACTAAGTCAATTAGTAACCGATTTTGTTAAATTAAAAATGGAATGACAAACTTGTATAATAACGAACTTATATGTTTCCAGCTGTGGTGAAGGGCAAATTTATATACAACAGTTCATACACGTTAACTTGCAAACAAGACGTGTGTTTTCACTGTGTATATTAGGGTGGCACCGAAATGTATGGAGCAATTTTTTTGTATTAATATTGATGTCTCCCGGGCGGAATATTGTGCCACATGGTCTAAAACTGATGTGGAAAAAATTTCAGCCAAATCGGATAACTTTAACCTTTGCCCCTTTGAGGTCATAAGTCATTGTAAGGGAGCCCCAGCCTCTGGGCGTGCCTCCCAATGGGCCAATGGCCGGTTATAACCGCAATCAGGTTTCTAAGATGATGTCTGGACAGCTGTAATGCCCGCCGTGTCCTTTTTTCATCTATGATGGGCCAGATTTTCCTGGTTTCCCCACAGGTAGTTTCAACGAGCCACCTCTGACTGGCGATGATATGAAACTTGTGCGCAATGAGTTGCTTACTCCTTGGGAGTGAAACACCTACATTATATGTCGAGCCGTCTCGATTCAAGGTTGTACCTGCATACGCCAACGAATCCGCCATGCAGTTCCCCGGTATGTCCCTGTGTCCGGGGACCCAATTATGGGGGACCAGTGAATGTCTCGCTATCTCCTCCAGAGACATCCGGCATTCTCGGACAATTCTCGATGTGATGAACACATTCTCCAGGGATCTTATGGCCGCCTTGCTATCGGTAATAATGTGAATATCCCTTCCAGATATATCACCGTACCGGATGCGTCTCGCGGCTGTGTAGATGGCCATTATCTCGGCCTGGATGACACTGCAGTGGTCCGGCAGCCTTATAGGAATGCTCCAGTTTAGCTGCTCGGAGTATATGCCAGAACCGACACCACACAGTGTTTTAGACCCGTCCGTGAAAATTTGAATCGCGTTCGCGGGAATTTGTAGGTCATCATAGTGAACCACATTATCCAAAATGCTTACCGTGAAGCCAGGATCAAAGATTGGCTCGGGTGTGACATAATCAACATCCATGTTCCAATTAATTTCGTTCAGAATATTAGCATGTCCGATATTGTAATCCCTCCATGCTCCGGTGGCCCTTAGTCTTACCGCCGCGTTCGCAGCTAAACTTTTCGCCAAAATGTCTGGTTAACCAATTTAAAATCGTAAACAGTGCCTTATTTATTTTATTTTTTATTTATTTTTTATTTTATTAATTTATTTATCAATACAATACAACAAGAACAAGTCTTATATTACAGTATTGGGTAGTAATTTGGTAGATAAGTAGGATTTATATTTAATAGTATGAAAATACAATTAATTTAAAAAAGAAGAAGAAAAAAATAATAAAGAATGAAAAATAAAATGACTATAAATTTTGTGTACAAATAATTATATATATTAACAAATAAGTAAATGTTAAGTAAGGCTATTTTAACTGAAGTACTCAAATAGGGCAGATTTAAAATGGCTTGCATTGCTTATGATTTGGATTCGAGGGGGTAGTTGGCTCCAGAGACGAATCGAGTTAATAAAGAAGTGTTGATTAGAAATTGATTTGTTATACCTGATCCTATTAATCTTGTAACCTCTGTTCGATCTAGAAAAAGTGATTCGATCATAAAGGTAGGACGGCTGTTGACTATATATAATCTTATGCAAAAATAATAGAGTTCGGCAAGTCAATAATTATCAAACGTTATGTTACATATCTGTTTCGCATATTGTGAGATGCTATGGTTCCTTTTTATTCCAAATACATATCTAGCAATATTATTGTATGTTACGTTGAGCCTTCGCCTACTAACCGAATCGCAACTTGAAAAAAGCTCGCACCCATACATGAGTGTTGGCAACAAATACGTTTTAGCTAATAGCATTCGGATGTGAATCGGTGTATAATATTGTGACATCCATAAGTTCCTTAGCATAGAAAAGGTTTTTCCACAGCTTATTTTCACATGGTCTGACCAATTAAGTTGATTGTTAAAAACAACACCAAGATTTTTTGCAGTATCAACTTAATTAATTGTCATTTCATTAACCTTTATTGGTGGTAGACACGTGTTTATATATTTTAATGGTCCAATTACAATAGCAACTGATTTTTTTGGGTTTAAGCTTAGACCATTTGCAGATGCCCAATGATAAATATGATTGAAATCTTCGTTTATAAGTTGAATGCAATTTGCGGCGTCTGATATTTTACAGCTTATATAGAGTTGCACGTCGTCAGCATACATTTGAATTTTACATTGTTTCACTTGCAAAGGCAGATCATTAGATCCAAGAATTGAACCCTGTGGCATACCTCTGGGCATTAAGCAACGTTCAGAGACATTTGTTTCGTGGGATACGCTTTGACATCTGGCACTTAGATATGACGTTAATAGTTTTAATGCTGTTGAGGAAAAATTGCACATGTGCTTTAATTTAAGACAGAGAATGGAATGATGAACTGTGTCAAAGGCTTTGGAGTGATCAAGCAGTATTAGGAATGACATCATTTGTCGTTTATCAATTTGGCATCTTATTTCCTCCGTGACATCAATCAGAGCAGTAGTACAGCTGTGCTTGGGTCTAAATCCAGATTGCCTATCATTTAACATGGATTTTGTATAAAGGTAGTGGCTTATTTGCGAGTGTATTATTTTCTCACAGACTTTTGACAAATAAGGCAAAATTGAAATCGGTCGGTAGCTCTTATCAGATTTCAAGATCGGTATAATTTTAGCATGCTTCCATTCAGACGGGAACGTAGACGTTGTGATTATCGTGTTAAAAATATAAGTTAAGTGGGTTAGTATGTAGGGAAGAGTAAGCTTGATAAGCTTTGGATGCAATCCATCATAACCAACGGCATTAGATTTGATATGTAGAAGTGTTTCAAGTACAGTTTCCTTGGTTACGTGTGTAAATTGAAAGGAAGTTATTTGGTTGTGACTACTACCCAAGTTATTATAAAAATTTGTGTTTATTGGGGGCATAGGTGTGCCAGCATATTGAAAGTTTAATTCGTTCACGTCAAGGACCTATGCAGAGACATTCCTACGATTTACTAAGCCCATTTTACGAATTTCCCTCCATTTTCTACCAGAGTCAATATATGTTTGAAACTTATTGTGATAAAACGTCGATTGAGCCATTCTGATTTTTAAGTTTACGGCAGCCCTAGCATTTTTAAAGATACTATATAATTCTGGCATTCTGAAACGTTTCCACCTATTGTAAGCATGATTTCTGCGCTCAATTAGACTTTTTATCTCGTTTGTAAACCATGGTTTCTCATTTCGTATAACTTTTGCTTTTAAAGGAACATATTTATTAAAAAGATAGATCAAATTTTGTTGTAGAAAATTTAATTGTTCGTCAACAGTAGCCATATAGTAAATATCATTCCAGTTTAAGGATGATAACTCAGTATCGAGCGACTGAAAGTCGATATTCTTGTAATCTCTATATTCTAGTAATCGTGGTGTAGTGTTATTTACAATATTAAAGTCATAACATACAAACAACAAGTCATGTTTGGAGAACACGGATGCCGATAGCTGGTCAAACAGAAGCAGATGTGATTTGTTACAAGTAAAGCAGAGATCCAATAATGTACTAGAAGTTGTCGTAAAATGTGTTGGGATTTTATTATTAACTATATGAAGTCCAATTGAGCTCATATCATCAACAAGGCTATTGTCTACCAAGATATTTGAGTTAAAGTCACCGATTAATACTACATGATCATAACCGAGAGTACACGTGCTCAGCGTTTACAGTATATGATACATGTTGATGTTATTATTAGGTCTGTACATAGTCCCAACCAGCAGCTTTTCTGTGTCGTTAGAGAGTTCGACTAGTATATACTCTATGTTGTCTGAGGCAAGATTTTTACACTTTTCTTTACAGGTTATATTTGTTTTTATATATGTTGCAACACCACCAGCATTTGTTGATCGATCAGCACGAAAAAGATTATAACCATTTAAGTTGTACATATCACTATGAACATCCGGGTAAAACCATGTCTCTGAGACGCATATGATGTCTATGTTACTGTTTTCAAAAAGTTGTTGGAACTCATCCATTTTGTTGTTTAGACTCTGGGCATTTATGTGACAGATTTGAAGTCCGGAAATATTTTTCGAAAGTATTTTTACCATAGTGCTTAAGTTTTCCCTAGATCCAGCCCTCATATTATTAGAGTTTAGGGTCATGATAAAAAATAGTAATAACAGCAATGCAAGCAATTAACAATTTGGAGAGTACTATATAAGTTTTGTAAGCAGTATAATAAAGAGAAACAAATAAAATACAATTAACTGAAGTCATAGATTTTGACAATACATAAATGACATAGTAATTCGCAATTGGCAAGGAAACTAGAAGTTTTAGTAGCTTATAGCATATGAGGTATATTATTATGTGGCATAAGAAAAAACTGGCTTAGATCATTCATCTGATCGATTCGTATTGGCTCATCCGTTTCAAAAGTTTTCACATAGACGATTCCACGGTATGTAAATGCTGCTGAAACCATTTTGTCCTTTTTAAGTTGATGTGCTCGAAGGAAAATTGTATGGTTTTCAGGAGTAAGATTTTCGTTTATGTAGAATGGTGTCGAACAATTAAAGCCAATAAGATTTAAACGCAGCGAATCTTTTTTTAACTTGATATGACTTCTAATTGATTTAAGAACATAGTTTCTATCATACGGACAGGTGAATTTTACAATTATTGCAGCATCTGCTGTTTTATTAATTCCCTGCTTTTTATTTATATAATTATTGTTTTTGTTTATTCTAACACGATAGATTTCTTTAATATTTGGTGGACTAATTTGAATTGATTCACATATTTTTTGATATATATCGAAAAGATCTTCATTATTACTGTACGGAATACTATTTATTCGGATATCATTTGCGACTATAGAATTTTCTTGTTTTCTAGCAAAATTTTTTAAAAGATCAATTTCTTTTTTTAGCTCATCATTTTCATTTCTCAAAGCTACAGTTGTTTCCGGCTCTGTATTTTTTATTTCTTGCACTAAACATTCAAGAGTTGACACTCTTTCTGATAGATGTTGTAAGTCACTCATGGTAATGTTCAATCTTTTGTCAATCTCACTTAAGAGACGATCTTCACACTCACGAAACATTGCTTCTATAGTAGTTTGTAAATTTTGAGTTAATTTTTCGAAACGATTATCCATTACTTGTATAAATTTTAACGGAGAGCTAGTTAAAGGTGCAGGACATGTACGACGAGGAGTTGTTGTTGTGTTTTCATTAAAAGAAGTATCGATCACTTCTCTCAGTCTCTTTTGCATAGGAGTAGTTGATTTATGCATAATGTTTAGTTGTTGTTCCGTAATTTTATTATTATTGTTAATGTTTTTACTTTTATTTTTGTTATGACTTCTTAGTTTTGTGGGATACATTGATTTTAAGTAAACGTTTGTTGTTATGTTCGGAGTGTTTTTTTCTGACAAAAACAGGTTTTTATCTGTTTGTTATTGTTGTTGCTGGATAATTGTATGTACGCAACACAAAAACTTTTGTATTCACTTAAAATTTTCAAGTTTATTGTAATTTAATTTAATTTTTAATTTCTTTTGTGTAATTTTCATATAAATTTTTTTGGTTTTAATTATTGTAAAACGTTGTTCTTAGTTTTAGAAAAGTTATAAAATGTTTTCAAAAGTTATTAAATGTTTTCTATGAGATAATCAAGCGACGGATCTGTTACCGCTATCGCCACCATTCTCATTGTACGTTCAAACCTAATTTGATGACTCTTCACCTCGAGTGCCGGCCACCAAACAGCTGCCCCGTAGAATAGAATGGGTTTAATGACACATTCGTATAGCCAATATACATTTCTCGGGTTAATTCCCCAGTTTAGGCCAATGGCCCCTTTGCAGCAATATAATGCAGTTGCCGCCTTATTAGTCCTGGAAATGGTGTTCATCCTCCAGTTCAGTTTGCTGTCCAATATTAGCCCAAGATACTTGGCGCTGTCAGACAGTTCCAGCGAGATCCCCTTTATCCTCGGGGTATCAAATTTGGGAATTTTGTATCTCCTTGTGAAAAGTACCAGTTCCGTTTTGGAAGGATTTACATCCAGTCCACATCCCTGGCACCATTTTGTTAGGACGTCCAATGCGGACACCATTAGTTCAGACAATAGTCTGGGATCTTTACCCAGAGTCACAACTGCAACGTCATCCGCATAAGCAACCGTTCTGCAGCACGTCCTTTCCATGGCCCTGAGTAGGGTATTCATATTCAGATTCCAAAGTAATGGTGAGAGTATACCGCCTTGCGGGGTGCCCCTAGTCGCAACCTTGGAGATGTTCGAGGCGCCCAAGTTGGATTCAATACGCCTGAAGTGCAGGATACTGCTGACAAATTGAATAATCGCCGGGTCGATTTCCAAATGTCTCATTGCGTTAATAACCGATTCAGGTTCAACGTTGTTGAAAGCGCCCTCAATATCTAGAAATGCAACTAAGGCAAATTCCTTGTAGTGCAGGGATCTCTCTATGTGGCCCACCAATGAGTGAAGCGCAGTTTCCGTGGACCTTCCCTTCGTGTAGGCGTGTTGAGCCAGTGACAAGGAATTGTGTCCTAACGATGATCTAATATGACTATCCAAAATCCTCTCCAGTGTTTTCAGTAGAAAGGAGGATAGACTAATTGGTCTAAAGTCCTTAGCCATAGTGTGAGATGTCTTCCCACTCTTGGGGATGAAGACGATCTTATATGTTGTCCAAGTTGATGGGACATATGAGAGACTCAGGCAGGCTCTAAAAATTGCCAAAAGCCATGGCATCAATATTCCCAGGTTCTTTTGTAGATCCGCTGGGATAATGCCATCCGGACCTGGAGATTTAAAGGGATGGAAGCTTTTGACCGCCCATTCCACACGATGGCGAGTTATCGGAATATTAGAGATATCCCGAGTGCCAGTAAATGTTACCTCCCTAGGCACATCATCAGTGCAACCTGGGAAGTGTGTATTCATCAGGACCTCAAGGGAGTCCCGACTGTTTGTGGTCCAGGATCCGTCTATCGTCCGTATATACGATAGAATAGCTGGTTTAGAGGATAAAATCTTACGTAGCCGACTTGTCTCCGAGGAGTTTTCCACGTCGCTGCAGAAATTCCTCCATGACTGTCTCTTGGCCTTCCTTATAAGATTTTTGAATCCATTTACTGAGGACTTGTAACTGTTCCAAACACCATTACGTTTTGCCTCATTAAAGAGTTTCCTGCTTTCTTTGCGTTTTTCAGCAATCTCCGCATTCCACCATATGGGCTTAGCTTTGCCCTTCCTGTCGATTCTTTTACAGGATTCGTTCGTTGCCTCAGTTAAGACACCAGTCAAAGACTCCACTGCGGAGTCGAGCATGGACACACTGACTATGAGAACCGGGCTCATAGGCAGCTTGTCCTCGAGTACACTCACATAGATAGACCAGTTGGTCCTTCTTCTATTCGTGTAGGGTTTAGCTGAATCAACTCTAAAGGAGAAATTGAAATCAATATACATGTGATCAGAGAAGGAACAGTCTTTTGACACATTCCAATCGCTAATCATATCCGCGAACTTATCACTAATAAGTGTAACATCAAGAACCTCCCTTATGTTAGTTACAATAAAGGTGGGCTCACTACCCCTATTAACTACTGTTAGTTCATTTTCTACTATGAAGTCCAAAAGCGACTCACCTCGTGGATTGACATCCGAGCTTCCCCAGATGGTATGATGTGCATTAGCATCAGCACATATTATTAGGGGGATGTTGCGCCTGCGGGCATACGACATCGCCTTCCTGGTTGTGGAGTTTGGTGGATTAGCACCCTGATCGTGTGCCATGTAGCAGCTCATAAAAAAAACTGTTCTGGTTCTGCATTCTACTGCGACAGTGCAGGTGTCCTTATCGCTAAAATCAGAAAGAATGAAAGCTTTAAGGATGTTTTTGACCATAACGCAAGCCCTGGTCTTACCTTGATCGGCTGCGTACAGAGTACTATAGCCGTCTAAACTGAGTCCGCAAACCCTGTCTCTATACAACAATGGTTCTTGGATACATATAAGCTCCTCCGTGCCTGAAACCAATCGGAGGAGAAGGGCAGCTAACGCCGCTTTAGAGTTATGAAGGTTGATTTGTGTAACCTTCATCATAGTTCATCGCTATGGACGACTGTGGCATTGGCATCCTCTGGGTCGTCGTCCGATTCCAAAAGGATGTCCTCATCGTCCGCCACTTCCATCTTGCCAAAGAAATCACCCACAAATCCACTGACCGATTGAGTGTCTTCATTGACCGATGACGTAGCGGAATCGTCTTCCATATGCTCCGTTGATGCTGTTGCTGTTGTGGTAGTCACCGGAGGCTTCCCTTTGTCATCACCATTGTAGACTAGGAGGAAGATAGTTCCAAAGAATATCTTCCCCTGTGTCTTCCGAAGTGACGGCAGAGTCACTGTTTATTATAACAGTGGCCTTCCTGGACTCTTCAACAGATTCAGAAACCCTCACTGCTTTCCAGTCCTGGGTGGGTAGCTGGGTTTTACTGATCTGTATAATTTCCAGGATCTCCTTGGGGTCGGATGGCTCAGCGGGGATCTTGGCAGTAGATCTGGGCCTTTGCGGTACATCGGCCAGAGGTATTGCCTCAATCTTAGCGCCCTGCCAAACTTCCCCCAGGGACTCCACGGCAGCCTTGTACAGCAGCGCTGAACGCTCATCTGCACACGCTATCAGTTTAATGTGACCTTGATACCAGCCGGCATCTTCACATTGTGGTGGTGGTCCAGGGTTACCCCTTAAGACATTTAGGAACGCGCTACTAAGTGCGACGACAACCAGCTTCCAGTTCTTGGATGAAATGGTGCCGTCACTGGCGTTGCGGTCAATGATCGCCCAAATGAGGTGGTCTTTAGCCACATCTTTGAACGACCTGTTTTGCGGCCGTTGAGGCGTATATTTGGACCGTTTAGTCCCAGAAAGTGTGTCCTCCCCTGACCGTTGCCGCTTAGGCGCTGCTTCGGTTGGCTTCCGTTCAGGATTGCCTTCCTCTGCAGAGGGAGGTCCACGTGTTAAACCCTCAATATGGGTTTTTGCCCACTGAAGAGAAGTTTTCTCCTGCTCAGTGAGCTCACCAACCGGTTTTTCACCAAGTCGGCTAATGATTTAGTAGGCGGAGTGCCTGGTTATGAAGGCCCGTTTAGATGCATTTATGTGCCTTTGGGGTTTTTTGGTAAGTGCCGTAGAGGCTAAGGGAGGTGCATCAGAGAGCATCGAATCATTCTTCGTGTACAGGTTTCGGCACATGGGAAACTGGATTTCTGGCAGACTGAGTCTGTACCGTCAAGCCAGCACCCGAGGAAGGGGTTTTGACAGGTTTTTCTCCCGTCCGGACCTGGGAAGCCTTAGAGAAACCTGGTTTCGAAGAACCCTGCACCAAGCTTGGTTTACGACCGCCTGACGGCTTAGTCGTGTGTTTTTGCGCACTAGTAGCTAACCGTCTAGCAGAGCCTGGCGCAACCACCTTGCTAGACGAGGTCTCAGTAGCACTCAACATACTACAGCCTGATACCGACGCTGTAGTAGTAGGGTCTCCGGGGATTATGAAGCCCTTTGCCGGATACTTAGGGCATGAATTTTCGGACATTTCGGGGGGGTGAATTGGGGTTAGCTTTATTAGCTTATTAACAAAAAAAAATTCATTTCGATCGGACAAGATTTTCAGTTTCAAAAGTGACTCTGAAAAAAAAATTTCAGGCTTGTTAGGGGCTTACTCTAAAAAATGTTCAAAATTTTTTTTTTTTTAGTTTTGACAAGCATACATTAAAGATATTTTGTCGCTTAATAGGTTTTTTAAACATTTTTTGTGACGTCGTAATTTTGTTTTTTAATAGGGCCAAAATTGTTGAAGATATTTGCATTTCAGTCATATCATCTTTTTTAAAAACACAAATAACGGTTATTTTGGAATATCTCAAAAACTGTTACACTTTTGACCATTCTGACTTCATATTCGGATTCAGGGGAAAGTTTTACATAAAGATTAGCTGTCAGAATCATTTGGTCACGACTTTGTTGAAAATTTGTCACGTAGTGTAATCACCAGGCAAAGAATGCGAAGATATGTGAAAATTTCGGTGTTATTTTTTAATTTGGTTTTTTTTAGATAAAATATTCATGTTAAAGAAAACTAATACAGAGCAACATTGTTCATAAGATATAGCCCTAGAATATTTGAAAATAAGGTTTTTCTCTAAAGTAAATATTACTGAAGTTATCAACAATTTAAGCGACCCATAGAGAGAAAAATAGCATTTTAGCAAACTTTTTGGGCTCAAGGCACGGCTAATAACTATGCAAACGATCCAAAATTTTTTATACAAATTTTTTTTCTAATTTGGAATCATTCTAAGGGGTTTCCCAAGTGAAAATACGAAAAAAATTGCCCATATAACTTGCGGTCACACTAATATATACATATGTACATTAGTGTGTCCCAAAAAAAATTTGTTTTTACGATTTTTATAGGTACCCTAGCATTTTTTGAAAGCTTATAGAGTAAAGTATTTTTGTGATTTTTTCAGATTTTTTCGGAAGAGGTTTAGAGGTCACTAAAATCGAATTTAACCCAAAAATCGAGTTTTCTCGACTTTCTTTGAATTTTTGTCATTGCTCGGCCCATTAGCACGATTTTTTTTTTGTTACTAACTCAATTTTTTTAATGAAAACTTCTCAAACTTTGATTATCTGTGCAGATATTATAAGATTCGCTTATTTTTTTGCTCTTTTGGGTCCCCTTAGTGACATTTTTTTGTATATTTAGTATAAATTTGAAAAATAATGCTTCTTAACTTTTAAAATTTATATTGAAGTTAAAAAAAGTAATGATTCAGTTGAAAAGATAGATAAATTTTGATTAATTTAACAAAAAAAATAATTGAATTTGCTCTTACTGTTGCTGAACTTTGTTCTTACCCTTTAAGCTTCAAAAAATCGGTGGGGCATAACAAAATATTTTTTTTTGGGACACACTAATGTACATTCGAACATCTGTATAGTGAAGTTCTGTAAAATGAAGCTTTCTATATAATGAACAAATTTAAAAAATTATTATAATTTGATCTCCTTATACACAAAAAAAAATCATATATAGGTAAAATTACTTAAAAATATGGTATAAAATTAACTGAGCGCAAAGGTAGCATGGCAGTATCTTAGTTTCAGGATAACGATTTTAACAACAGTCGCTCGCTTTAGTGGACAAAAATGTAGCAGCATTTCTTTTAAAATAAATTGGATCATTAAAAGTTAAATAAGCAGCACAAAAGGTTTTGTAGACTAGCAGATTATTTTCCAGCACTTTATTTCGTACAAGCAATAAAACACTTAACGCAAAAGTCTTTAAACTATTCCTTATAAGGATATTATTGCAACAAATGTTCAATAATAATCGAACTTAAATATGTACCAGTTTTTATAAACAAAAGTAGAAAAAATGTTAGTTCTGTATAATATAGTGAAGTTCGACTATAAATGGATGTGTCAAAATAAAAAGTAGAGAAAATTAGTATGGTTTGAAAAATGGATTAACAAAATTTAAAATGCTACAAAAAGAAATTTGCCAAACACGCGAAGCTTAGTAATTCATATTTATATATATAGTATATAATGGCCCAATTTTTTACGTATATTTTCCTTTTATCTAGTTGGTAGCTTCCGAAAAAATCAAATAAGATTAAAACCCTATACCAATTTTTCATATTTTTTAATGGAACATATTTCAATTGAATCGTTTATTTCAGAAACCCGTCAAGTGTGCCTATTTTAAATGAGAGTTGACGGGTTTCTGAAATAAACGATTCAATTATAAAGTAACAAAATCATTTTCAAAGAGTTCACAGCTAACTAGATAACAAATTTGAGAAATTTTCGAAAAGTGGAGTTAGGCCTTTTATTTATACATAAGAAGAGGCTTAGTTTTTGTAACGTTTATGTTTTCAGTGAAAATAACTTAGTAAGAATGAAAATTGTCTTATTTTTAAAGTTGCCCTTTTTTCTCAGAATTCCCTTTTGCAGAAGTAGACGTGGCACCTTCCGTTCAAAGATATAGAATGGAGTACGGCAAGAGCCAAAGTTTCCAAATTAGATACAAGCATCTTGGTTATCCATCACCCACATCAGAGAAATTGTGGGCGGGACCAAATTGACTTATTTAAATCTAAAGAACGGTTTTTGTATTACTTTCTGTTGTTTTCGCACCATGGTGAAGGGTATATAAGATTCGGCAAAGCCGAATATAGCACTCTTACTTCTTTTTTTCGGGGATAATTAAAAACTATTTTAGGATAATCAAAATTTTAATCGGTTTAAGTTCCCCCGTTAAGGGACATTCTTATTATGAATCGGCAATGAAACGGTTTTTACTCCTTTATTATAGACGATGTAGGTATTCAGAAGATTTATGTAAAATCTTACAAAGCACAATTTTAAGAAACGAAATAGCAAAGACTATAGATTTATAAAGATATTGCACGACCATACAAAGTTCATACATTTGTCTCTCTATATTCATTTTTCTGGTGGATTTAGCCGCTAAATCCACTTGTGAGCAGTGTTACCACCAGCAAGATTCAAAATTACACTTGAGATGAAGCAAAATTACCCGATTTAAATTAAATTACACCTGATATAAAATTTGAGTTTAATTTAATAAAAAGACATTTACAAAGAAGCAAAAACACAACAAACTCATTAAAACAAGATCAATATTAGTCAAACTGTTAATTTTATTTAAATTAGCAAAAATAACATTAGACTTAAAAAAAAATTAATAAAACATTAAGGGGGTAATTTTGTTGTTCACTTCACCTTGCGTTGAGAAAATGTTCATATAAAATTTTTTGAATTTTCAAAATTTCAAAAAATTTTATATGAAAATTTTCTCAACGCAAGGTGAAGTGAACAACAAAATTACCCCCTAAATAAAACTGCTAAAATAATGAGTTAACTTCCACATTTGGTTGATATATCTTGGGAAGGCTAAAAATGTTCATTGTCATAGCTTTATAATGGATGCTTTTTAGTCCCATAGAGCTTACGAAAAGTTAGCTGTCAAACGAACTGTCATACTATTTTCACTTTTTGATCAGGCACATCATTATGAATAGATTCATGCTTGAACAACGCCACTTTGAAAATCAGCCATTGATTTTCGCAACTAAAAGGTGACTTCATGATTTAAATGACGCAACTTTTTTCACAAATTAAGGCGATGTGTTGATTAAGAGAAAATAAACTGTCAATTAGACCTGAAGGCCGTGCGATGTGACACTTATTGATTGTTTTCCGTAGGGCTGTGAAGTCAGTGGTTAGTGCTGATAAACCAGCAACAATCGGTGTCTTGGAGGTCAACATTGTTCATTTTATTCGAAAAAGGGAAACAAAATTGGACGTCTGCAATGCGTTTCGTCAAGGATAGGAGCGGTGTCTATTTGTTTTAAATCAGTTTCAAATCGAAATGCCGTGTATCAATCTGCGAATAAAATTTTTTTGTGTTGTCTACCATTTTAAGTTTATGGTCCTAAAAAATACACTTTATACTAGAGTTTGCTAAAAACCGTAAAAATGTGAAACCGCGGTTTCGGTTTTTAAAGGCCGGTTTCGGTTCGGTTTTCGGTTTTGAAATATCAAAGTTAAACTTCGTACAAAAACATATTTTTTTCCAGGGTTTTTTTTATATAATTATTAAGTATATTAGAACGAAACTTCATGTATTCCTCAATCAAAGGGGTTTTTACAAGAAAATGAGAAAAAAGTGTAAATTTAAACACCGTGGGCGTTGCAATTGGCCAAATTGGCCAGGCCTATCATATATGTACTTCAGTAAATAAAATCAAAATGAAATGTATCAAAAAGCATACACAATACAAGAATTCTTTCTTTTCTGTTTTTTTCAAAGAATTATTCTATAGTAGTTTGTTTCACTCAAATTCGGTTTCTACCATTATATTCTTTAAACTAAAGCATTAAATAGTAGCAAGATAGAAATAAAATTAATTATGTGTTGCAATATTGGAAACATATCTTCCCCCAGGCAAATTTTTAGTTTGAATAACTTTTTTCAATAAACTTCAGGTTCTAAATTACTATGATAGGCATCTTTATCCGAAGCTAAGGGTCCATCTTGCGACATTCATTACCAAACATTTGAAAATATATGTATGTTTAATGCTTGAAGTCTTTTCTTAAAAAGAAACCGAGACTTTGGTTCAGAAGGCTGTGCATTTTTAGCAACAATATTTAAAAAGAAATAAATGTCATCGCTGAAATCGAATCTTGATTTTATTTGGGCATCTGAAGTAAAAATTTCAAATTACACCTGAATAACACCTTAGAGAAATTACCCACGCTCTACCCACGACCGTAAAAATTATACCAAATTCGGGTAATTACCCACAAAGAGGCAACACTGCTTGTGAGAGTAAATTACAGTTTTTATTATTACTCTCAGAGAAATTTTCTCACTTATCAGCGTATATGTATGTGCACACGAGTGTGTGGGTTTGTATGTGCCCTGCAAATAATAGGACCAGTCCAAACACGCGTGTAAAGAGTAGTCCACAAGGGACCAGGACTAGTCCACAAGTAACCCAAACGTATGGAAAAAACCTGGTCTATTTAACATTACGATGTCCTAGGAGAGGACCATATAACCCACCTTTGGACCACTAAGGAGTAGTTTTAAAACTACTCCATGGTATATAACCCACCTTTGGACCAGTAAGGAGTAGTTTTAAAACTACTCCATGGTATACTCAAGAGGATTAGTTTTGAAGTCGTTTAAACACGAAAGCATGTCGTTAAAAAACGAAGCCATGTCGTCTCACTACAAACACTTTTTAACAATGGCATGGTCCATGCTTGCATTACATCGGACTAGTCCATGGAGTAGTCCATTTTATCAAAATGGGTCAGGTGGTCCAATTTTATTTGCAGGGTGTATACATTGCATTAAAAAAATAAAAAAAAAATAAAAGAAGTCTGGTTTTCTCGTTGAATACTCATTTAAATAATAAAACATGTTTTGTTTGCATTCCATTTCTGTGCAAATAACCTACGTTAAACCAAATGTGACAGATATTAATTGTAGGGCAATAATATGTGTTTTATTGTTGTACAGATTAAATTATATCGATTCGCACCGAAGTTCAAATGCTGTTATTGTCTAAATTTAAACAATTGTAGGCATATAAAAAATAATTTTTCTGAAAGAATAAACTGCTTTGTTCATAAAAGATATTTTATGTTTTCTAAAGCACACGCATTAACATGCCTCATCAAACTCACAATTTTGTAATTGTGTTAGTAATAAAAAACTCACAAGTATGGTTTAATGTGAATTTGATGATAATCAAAATACTTTTAATTTTCATAAAAATGTATGAATGAATTTCTTTCAATTTTATTTTTATTAAAATTGTATTATTTGAAAAATTATTAAATCGTTTCCGCCGAAAAATCCAATTTTATTATCACAAATTATGCAACAGATTCAGGCTTTGAAAGTTTGTGTGCTCCTTCCGTCTTACTTTTTGAAGTTTGTAAAATTCTTGTAAAGGTCTGCAAAAATGTTTTTACAAGATAAAGCAATAAGCACTACCAACTAGCCTACCGGAGCTAGTCGATCAGCGCTGGGGTTGCGGGTTCGATTCCCGTTAGATACTCTGGTTTCTTTCCTGCAGACAAGCGAAGAGCTTCGCGGGATTAGGATAGGACAAAAAAAATATGTGGATTTCGCTACTTACAATATATAGAATGAAATCCAATAAAATCAAAGCCATATTATTAATATTGTTCGCATATTATACTTTTATTTTTATTTATTTATTTTAATCCAAATTTTTAATATTTTTAATTAGGCTTAAGTTCATGAAATTTAATTTTTATTAAATTATTTTTATGAAGAAAGGAATTTTACAACATGAAAATTAATTAAAATTGTTATTGATAATCTTTCATTCTCGACGTGGCTCGGGCTCGAACCCTGGCCGGCAGGTTACCATGACATGTTTCGATCGCAACCACTCGATCTCCTCAGAGGGATTTGCCGTCTTACACTCGCAGCCATCGACGACTGCTGACGTCACTAGTCAAACATCAATCCTTAAACCAAATTGTATTTTAACATTTGGTAGATCGAAATTTGCTTTCCTGAATGATTATCCATTTTAATTGATTTTACATGTTTTTTCCTTTACTTCTGTTTTTTCGTACTTTCGTCAAGAATTTTTCTTGAAGTCCAAGTACATTTTTTTGTTTTTTCACTTTGTCTTTCTCTTTTCTGTTGACCTTTTTCAGCACAACTTGAAGGACAAATGTACAAATAGAGCTCGTGCCTTAGCTTTTAACAATAATTAGTATTGTGGTTATTTTGTTGAACTATTTATGGTTTTTAATCCAAATTTTTAATATATTTAATTAGGCTTAAGTTCATGAAATTTAATTTTTATTAAATTATTTTTATGAAGAAAGGAATTTTACAACATGAAAATTAATTAAAATTGTTATTGATAATCTTTCATTCTCGACGTGGCTCAAGCTCGAACCCTGGCCGGCAGGTTACCATGACATGTTTCGATCGCAACCACTCGATCTCCTCAGATGGATTTGCCGTCTTACACTCGCAGCCATCGACGACTGCTGACGTCACTAGTCAAACATCAATCCTTAAACCAAATTGTATTTTAACATTTGGTAGATCGAAATTTGCTTTCCTGAATGATTATCCATTTTAATTGATTTTACATGTTTTTTCCTTTACTTCTGTTTTTTCGTACTTTCGTCAAGAATTTTTCTTGAAGTCCAAGTACATTTTTTTGTTTTTTCACTTTGTCTTTCTCTTTTCTGTTGACCTTTTTCAGCACAACTTGAAGGACAAATGTACAAATAGAGCTCGTGCCTTAGCTTTTAACAATAATTAGTATTGTGGTTATTTTGTTGAACTATTTATGGTTTTTAATCCAAATTTTTAATATATTTAATTAGGCTTAAGTTCATGAAATTTAATTTTTATTAAATTATTTTTATGAAGAAAGGAATTTTACAACATGAAAATTAATTAAAATTGTTATTGATAATCTTTCATTCTCGACGTGGCTCAAGCTCGAACCCTGGCCGGCAGGTTACCATGACATGTTTCGATCGCAACCACTCGATCTCCTCAGATGGATTTGCCGTCTTACACTCGCAGCCATCGACGACTGCTGACGTCACTAGTCAAACATCAATCCTTAAACCAAATTGTATTTTAACATTTGGTAGATCGAAATTTGCTTTCCTGAATGATTATCCATTTTAATTGATTTTACATGTTTTTTCCTTTACTTCTGTTTTTTCGTACTTTCGTCAAGAATTTTTCTTGAAGTCCAAGTACATTTTTTTGTTTTTTCACTTTGTCTTTCTCTTTTATGTTGACCTTTTTCAGCACAACTTGAAGGACAAATGTACAAATAGAGCTCGTGCCTTAGCTTTTAACAATAATTAGTATTGTGGTTATTTTGTTGAACTATTTATGGTTTTTAATCCAAATTTTTAATATTTTTAATTAGGCTTAAGTTCATGAAATTTAATTTTTATTAAATTATTTTTATGAAGAAAGGAATTTTACAACATGAAAATTAATTAAAATTGTTATTGATAATCTTTCATTCTTGACGTGGCTCGGGCTCGAACCCTGGCCGGCAGGTTACCATGACATGTTTCGATCGCAACCACTCGATCTCCTCAGATGGATTTGCCGTCTTACACTCGCAGCCATCGACGACTGCTGACGTCACTAGTCAAACATCAATCCTTAAACCAAATTGTATTTTAACTTTGTATTTTAACACTCGCACAATACTAATTATTTATTTATTTATGTAAAAAGTGTTATATTTTACAGCAACTTAAACAACTTAAATAATAATCAACAAATTCAGATAAATAATTATATTGATGACATAGCCTCGTACACGGATCAGCAAAAGCATAATTAGATCTACAAAATTATTAACGATAGGATTATAATGACGAGTAATACGACAAGTACATACCTATTAATGTTTTAAAATTTTAGCTTTTTCAGCTTTCGAAGTTTTGTATTATATGTCTCTCAAGAGGAATGCTTTCTTGGTAATACCAATATAAGCAAATTTAAAAATTCCAATCTATGGTTGTAACAATAATTTTTCTCGTCAAACCAAAACGAATAAATTGTATTATTAGTACATTCTACGCACTGCTCCATAATAACTTTTTTTTTGTGTTTCATTGCTATGTTCTTTAAAAATAAATTTTCGAAAACTTTTATGTTAATTTTGCATATTTCGAAAAACAAATCAGAAGGTGAACATAAACTTCCAAAATCAGATTAATGATGGGTATGTTAAAATTTGAGATGTTTAATCATATCCATTCGGCATTTAGTGCAGGATACTCGTTGCGTTATGTAGCCAATGAAATATCGACTAGAAGTAAGTTCTATTGACACATTCACAGAGTTAAAGCTGTCGGCACTTTCATCAAAATATGCTTCATTTTCCTGGTATATATCTGCGATATCTATCAAGGGGGGATTTTTAGGTGATACACTGTCATTAACTTCTAAAATGTTTTGAAAGTCAAGTGGAAAATATATTGCGTCATCTTCTGCACAATTTTTTAAGGAACTAAATTGCATTATTTTTAAAGATAAAAGCTTGGTTTTTGCGATGTTGAATTCGTGAACAGAAGGGTTTTTACAATGGCCACCTTTGGCGCGTACATATGAAAATACGTTTTCTAATGGGTCTTGGTTAAAACGGCTAGTTATAATGGTAAGTAAATTAGAATTTTCTTGTAACATTTCCTCAGTTAACGATAATATACCACTGGTGGTTTCGATTAGTCCACTGATGCAGAATATTATATATACCGAAATATTCAACTTGCCGTATGTACGAAACTAGCTCTTGCAGTACTTCCCAAGTTTTATTATTAAGCCTTAACCCACGTTTCATCGGGTTGGGATCATTGAAATTTTTACTATTTAAACAGTCAAAGCAGTTATCGAGTTTTTTTAGAAGATACTCAAAGTACTGGCAGTACATCAGAGAGTACTCACACCCCTGAAATAGAAATCGCAGAAGAACATTTTAATGAAGATGCTGATTCTTTTACATCCAACAATGTGCCAATAGAATTTACATCGAGTCAATATTTTGTTGGTTACTTAGCACAACGAATATCATGCGTTAAATGTCGTATGGATATAATAAAACCAGCGCAAATTTTGTCATATCCTTCAGAAAAGTTTATTCATGCAAAAAATTATCAAAAAGAATCCGACTTTGGAGGTTTGGGTGCCCCCTCTGACTTATTTTTTGAAGTTTGTAAAATTCATATACATAAAGGTCTTTGAAAAAATATTTTTACAAAATAAAGAAATGAAAGGCATAAAAAAATTTATTGTTTAGTAATGCGTGAGTTGTACCAAAAATTCAATTTATTCTTTTTGGTTTGAGGAGAATGACGTATGTTATAAACACAGGATGGAGATGCTTAATTTACTAGTTCTTATTATTATTACGGAAGCATTCCATATGGGAAACTTACAAATACAAATTATCAAGTACTGAAAAACTTAAAATTTTAAACCATTAAACTTGTAAAGAGCTCATACGTAAACTTAATAAATACTCATAGCAAAAACGTAATCTACATAAAATTCTAAGAAAATTCTCCGAAGAAACCATGGGTCTAAAATAAAATCCTAATCCGCGCCTCTCGACTTGAAAATTTTTATGCCCGCCTTTGCAAAAAAAAAAAAAATTTTTAAAAAATAGCTTTTTCCAAAAAGAAATCGAATATTTTGAATAAAACTATTTAGTAACGTAGTTCTTTTGCACTTTTTATTTTTTTACACTCAAAATTTTTTTTACATTAAAAAAAATTTTCAGCCAAGTAAAAAAATGTTCAAGTCGAGAGGCGCGGATTAGGATTTTATTTTAGACCCATGGTTTCTTCGGAGAATTTTCTTAGAATTTTATGTATATTACGTTTTTGCTATACGATTTTTAATTTTTTTCCATCAATACAAATCGACCCGCCCTAATGTATACATACACACATGGTAAGTACGTAATTAAATAATCTAAAAAATGGAATTATAATTCGGTGCAAATCGATATAGTTTAATTTTTACAAAAATAAAACACATACTGCTGCCCTACAATTACGCAATTGGTCGCATTCCCTCTTACGTAGGTTATTTGCACATAAATTGCTTGAAAACAAAACGAAATCAATTAAAAACAAGTAAGAGTGCTATATTCGGCTGTGCCGAATCTTATATACCCTTCACCATTGTGCGAGCAGAATACAGAGCAACTAGACAAAAACTAAATAAAACTGGTAAATATTTTTTTTTTTTAATAAGAGACAACCGGTTTTGAACTTCGCTTTTCATAAGGGCCCAGAATATATGTACTTTATAGGGTGTAGGATCAATATTGTATATACCTTTTTACCTTCGGTGAAGGGTATAAAAAGAGTAATTTTCGGGAATTCAGGGTTCTAATCACTGCATTCTATCGTACACTGAAAGAATTTTCTTCGCAATACTAACGAATTTTGACATTAATCCCATGAAAAATTGCATTATAAAGGAACCTATGCAGCGCTTCGTTGGATCAATGAAACCTCTTTCATTAAAAGGACTTAATGAAACATTACATTAGATCCATGAATATTATTCATTGGATGAATACTTTCAATAAAGTAAAATTTTTTTTTTTTTATTTTTTTTTTTATTTTTTTTTTCTTTTTTCTTATTTTATTTTACTTTATTTTATTTTTATTTTTTTTTTTCTGTCTCTGGTGGGATTCGAACATGTAACCTCGGTGCTGATAGACTAGCTCACTACCAGCTAGTCTACCGGGGCAGTGTAGTTTTTGTATAAAAAAACTATGTTTTTTTTCTCAATTAAGACCGTAAATATGATATATCGAATAAACTATTGAATTTTTTTTGCATACGATAGACACTGGCGTATCGAATGAAAACTCGATAAATGTAATGTCGAGTTACTCGATGTCGAATGCTATTATTTCAAATTCAATACATTTCATTCTATATCGAGTTTCAAGATACCAAAATAAATAATTTCGATGAATTTTGTTCGATATCGTATGCGGTGATTACACCCCAGTATTTCTGTTATAACTCATACAAATTTCCGACATTTTGATATATAAGTCATATCCATAGGACGTATAGCAGCCCTAAAACTTAGGTTTTTATAAAAATTTTGATGTTTTTTAGCCCATTTTTTGAGTATTTTGCTCATAAATTACCCATTGTCTAACCGATTTGATAGTTTTATATACCGACGTGTTAAGGAAGAATTTTACCATTTACTTAAGTTATATTTATATATAAACATTTATATAAACTTGTAAATATATATTTTAACAAAGTTAATTATAAAAAAGAGTAATTTTTGTGGATTCAGTATTTCGGTTATAACTCTGCCATTTTTTAACCGATTTGGCAGATTTATATACCGACGTGTTGAAGAAGAAATTTACCATTTACTTTAGTTATAAAGCTTGGACTCGGGGAGATCTATGGTTCCCGAAAGTGGGTATTTAAAAAAAAAATTTTTTTGTATCTGAACCGATTTTTCCGAGTTTTTTATAAAATATGTTCTACAAGAAATTTCAGATATTTTAGTATATAAGTCATATCCATAGCACGTATAGCAGCCCTAAAATTTAGGTTTTTATAAAAATTTTGATGTTTTTTAGCCCATTTTTGGAGTATTTTGCTCATAAATTACCCATTGTCTAACCGATTTGATAGTTTTATATACCGACGTGTTAAGGAAGAATATATACCCTTGTAAATATATATTTTAACAAAGTTAATTATAAAAAAGAGTAATTTTTGTAAATTCAGTATTTCGGTTATAACTCTGCCATTTTTTAACCGATTTGGCAGATTTATATACCCACGTGTTGAAGAAGAAATTTACCATTTACTTTAGTTATAAAGCTTGGACACGGGGAGATCAATGGTTCCCGAAAGTTGGTATTTAAAAAAAAAATTTAATTTCGGTCATAACTTTTTTGTATCTGAACCGATTTTTCCGAGTTTTTTATAAAATATGTTCTACAAGAAATTTCAGATATTTTGGTATATAAGTCATATCCATAGGACGTATAGCAGCCCTAAAATTTAGGTTTTTATAAAAATTTTGATGTTTTTTAGCCCATTTTTGGAGTATTTTGCTCATAAATTACCCATTGTCTAACCGATTTGATAGTTTTATATACCGACGTGTTAAGGAAGATTTTTACCATTTACTTAAGTTATATTTATATATAAATATTTATATAAACTTGTAAATATATATTTTAACAAAGTTAATTATAAATAAAAAAGAGTAATTTTTGTGGATTCAGTATTTCGGTTATAACTCTGCCATTTTTTAACCGATTTGGCAGATTTATATACCCACGTGTTGAAGAAGAAATTTACCATTTACTTTAGTTATAAAGCTTGGACTCGGGGAGATCTATGGTTCCCGAAAGTTGGGTATTTAAAAAAAAATTTAATTTTGGTCATAACTTTTTTGCATCTGAACCGATTTTCCCGAGTTTTTTATAAAATATGTTCTTCTAAAAATTTCCGATATTTTGATATATAATTCATATCCATAGGACATAGGAATTAAGGTTTTTATAAAATTTTTAATTTTTTTGTACGGGAGGTACCACGCCCACTTCTCCAATCCGTCCCACATTTTGTAGGATGGTGTTTATTGTGTACCTAATTTGGAAACTTTGGCTCTTGCCGTTCTCAAGATATACAGAAATAAAAAAAATACAACAACAACAAGGGATTTTTGGAAAAATTTAGAGGTAGTCGTGGTTTTTTGCTCATATCTACGTCATTTTTGGACCGATCTGGCTGCTTTTCAATAGCAAGAGATGGTGGACTGTATGTAACATAAATGTAAAACAACCTAGCCGCTATCATGTCTGGATTATCCGGAAAACACATATCAAACGTAAGACAGACAGACGGTCAGACGGACAGACGGACATCGTTAAATCAACTTCTCTTCTCATATGGACCCAGAATATATATACTTTATGGGGTCTAAAAGCAATATTGTGGAAATTACAAACGTTATGACAAACTTATATATACCCTTTTACACCTGTGGTGAAGGGTATAAAAAGTGTTGTATAATTTCCTAATAGAAAAAAAATTTTAACTGAATTATTTTAGGTTTAAAAATTATTTCTTTTTTAACTTTGGCCTTTAATTCTTCATAGTGGAATATTTTTCAAATAAAAATGTATTAACCCAACACACATTACAAACACTGCATTTAATATTGAATAAAACTAACACCTTTTTCTTTAGTAGAAGCGCTGACTTAATAACAGTTGTCTCTTTTCAATGTTACAACTGTTTCAGTATCGCTTAAAGTTAGTGTATTATTATCAAACAAACAAAAAGTAATCGCCTTTTACGTGTTAGTCAAAAAATCGGCATTTTTGGAGCAAAAATCGGCAAATCGGCACTTTGATAATTTAGGGGCAAAAAATCGGCAAAATGCCGATAAATCGGCAAAAATGGCAGGCCTGAACAGAACGCATGTGTGCGAGCTTTTTCGTATTTAAAATAACAAAAAAGAAGAATCAAACCCATGCGTAAATGCATCGGCATCTATCCCAGCAAACATAAGACTGCTCAACAGTTTGTATGCTTTGTTGTTTAATATATTTATTGTAAATTATAAAGTTGGAATGAATTCGGATTATAGAGTGCACAATATATAAGGCATATCCAGAGTACACATGATAGTCCTAAAACTTAAGTTGTTATGAAAATGCAGATGGCCATTTTACATTTTACTCATTACTTGTCCATTTTTTAACCAATTTGACACATTTATATACCGACGTGTTTAAGAAGAAATTTAGCATTTACTTGGTTTATAAAATTCGGACTCGAAAAGACCTATGGATCCCGCAAATGGTTATTTGAAAAAAAAATGTAGATATACCTATTTAGGTCATAAGTTTTTTGTAGCTGAATCGATTTTTCCGAGTTTTGCAGAGAATATGTTTTACTAACGATTTCCGATGTTTTAATAAATAAGGCGTATCCATAGGTCATATATATGGCAGGCCTAAAAATTAAGTTTCTATAAAAATTGACAAACGGACTGACAGACGGACATCGTTAAATCCACTTTTCTCCTCATAAGCACCCAATATAGGTATATACATTAGAGTGGGTCAATTTTTTTGCCCACCAATCGTATAGCAAAATCGTAATCTACGCAAAATTCTAAGAACTTTTCCTAAAGAAACCATGGTTCTAAAATCAAAATCGAGCTTCCGCCCTGCAAATAATAGGACCAGTCCAAACACGCGTGTAAAGAGTAGTCCACAAGGGACCAGGACTAGTCCACAAGTAACCCAAACGTATGGAAAAAACCTGGTCTATTTAACATTACGATGTCCTAGGAGAGGACCATATAACCCACCTTTGGACCACTAAGGAGTAGTTTTAAAACTACTCCATGGTATATAACCCACCTTTGGACCAGTAAGGAGTAGTTTTAAAACTACTCCATGGTATACTCAAGAGGATTAGTTTTGAAGTCGTTTAAACACGAAAGCATGTCGTTAAAAAACGAAGACATGTCGTCTCACTACAAACACTTTTTAACAATGGCATGGTCCATGCTTGCATTACATCGGACTAGTCCATGGAGTAGTCCATTTTATCAAAATGGGTCAGGTGGTCCAATTTTATTTGCAGGGCGGTTTTTGACTTGAAAATTTTGTGCTCAGGAAATCTGAAAAAAATTATACTTTTTTGGAAATATTTATTGCAATTGGTGAATAGTTGGCCTGTATCGCTAAGAGAGGGCTTGTTTAAAAGAAAATTCTGTCAGCTTTCTATATCTGTGCTCATTGTTAGAAAATTCTGTACATAAATAATTGGTTAGGAGATTTTTGTTAAATTGTTCATAGTCAAGCTGGTGAAATAAAAAAAATTCATTTTATTTTTAATTAAAACACAATTTTCTATTTTAAAAATTCACAACCTTTTTAAAAAAGAAACTAAAAAAAAAAAAAAATTTAATTGCCCAATGAAAATTTCTATAATTTTGCGAAGCACTAAGTGTCCATTTAAAAATATAAGCGCAAAGTTATGCGCTACGGAATAAGATATACAGAAATACAGTAAAGTAAGTGAAAAAACTCTCAAAAACTTTAAAGAAAAATAACATTTCAAGTGCTACGGCATTCCCTTGCTGCGAAGCAGGTTTGTAAGGGAGAATACTAAAAAAAAACTAATGTAATAACGTTACATCCAACAATTTTTATATGCGCTGAATAATGGGCTTTATGTGTCAAAAATGTATTGCTTCAAAGTGGGAACACGCCGTATACAATTCATGTCTTCCGTAAGCGCAATTGTAAGCAAAACTTTTATGTTTCGCCCTTACAAACCTGCTTTGTTCGAAGCTCCATTTTTTTTTTGGTACCAACTTCAATAAACATGTCTTTAAAAGAAAAAATACTGGTCAAGCCGGATATTAAACCATTACATTCTGGGCCACAAGGCCCAACATAACCTCTAAACCATAACAGCACTTATAAACTTATGCGCTTAATACGAGTTTTTGTACATTTTTAAATATTGTTGGCTATTCTTGAAAACGCGTGGAAAAAGTGAAAATTTTTATTAAAAAAAAATTATTTTTGTTTACCATACATTTATAAAATGCAATAAACGTGAGAACTTTCACGGTAAATTGTGTGATACAACGATAGAATTACAAACTTTTCAGTTTCGCATTACCTATTTATTTTTTGTTTTTAAATTATGGCCCTTATTATGTAAATCGCAACGAAACGCCAAAGAATAACATTGAAAGCAAAACAAAATCATAAATATTTTGTAATTTTGTTGTTGCGTTCTGCAAAAATTCATGTACGGTTTTAAAATTTCTGAAATATAGTTAGACAATTTTGAAATACAATTGGAAATGGTGTGGTAAGAAACATAGGCCCTAATTATGTAATTCGCAACGTTCTGTAGAAAGCAACAACAAAATTACAAAAAATTTATGACTTTGTTTTTGCTTTCAATGTTATTCTTTGGCGTTACGTTGCGAATTACATAATTAGAGCCTATGTTTCTTATTACACCATTTCCAATTGTGTTTCAGAATTTTCTAACTATATTTCAGAAATTTCCAATTTAACTTAAAAAATTTCCAATTTTAACTTCTGAAAGTTTCCAATTGTATTTCACAAATGTATGTTTTTATAACTAATACAATTTTCCAAATTATAAATGGACGATAGCATTTTGTCTGAGCCGCCATTTACTACAAGCATCTACCGTTTACTGATCTAGGGTTACCGGCACATATTCAGGGAACTGAGCGATTTGTACAATTGCCTACCACTGTTTCCCACGTGCCATAGAAGGTAATCGCGATTATATTTTGGCAGTTACTATTTAAAGCCGCAACAGAATACCATGAATGGATAGCAAAAAAGATATTGTATGTAAATTGCAGCTATAGGCCGAAACTTAATTTTTTTTTTGCCCGTATTTGTTTTTATAAATTTTTTATTTTTATTTTAATCGGTTCCTTTTTTTTGTTGTGAATTTAAAAAAATGCGTTTTAATAAAAAAAAAGAATAAAAATAAAAAATATTTTTCTTTAATATTTTTATTTTAAGTTTTTGCTTAAATTTTATTTAAAGAAATTTTCGTTTAATGAAGTTTTGTTTAATTAATTCTATGGCATTTTGACAAAACATCTTAAGTCAAAACTAAAAAGTTGAAAAAAATGATGTTAATCGTACGAATTTTCATTCAAAAAACATTTTTGCTTACGTTTTTAAAATTTTGTATTATAAACGAAATTTTTCTTTAATTTAGGTTTATTTTATTTTTTAACAAAAATGCTTTTTTCACCGAGTTTTTTTTAAACTTTTTTGCTATCTTATCTCTACTTAAGATGTTTTGTCAAAATGCTGCAGAATTGTTTTATTTTCATCAACTTTGAATTAAAATTTAGTTAAATTATTTTATTTAACTTTTGTGTATCAAATTTGTAACAGTTTTAGGTTTCTTATCAGCTTGACTATGTTTATTTTGGCAAAGCCTCTTAACCAATTATTGATATACATAATTTTCTAAAAATAAGCATAGATATAGAAAGCTGAGAGAATTTTCTTTTAAACAAGCCCTCTTTCAGCAATACAGGCCAACTATTCACCAATTGCAATAAATATTTCCAAAAAAGTTTTATTTTTCCAGATTTTCTGAGCACCAAACTTTCAAGTCAAAAGCCGGAAGCTCGATTTTGATTTTAGAACCATGGTTTCTTTAGGAAAAGTTCTTAGAATTTTCCGTAGATTACGATTTTGCTATACGCTTTGTCACTTTTTTTGGGCCCGAACAAATTGACCCACTCTAATATACATACACTTTATATGGTCTGAGATCAGTATTGTAGAAATAACAAACAGAATGACAAACTTATGTATGTAAACGAATTACCTATAAAATAAAAAAATAATTATAAAAACATAAAATAATTAAAAAAAAAAATGAAATCAATAAAAAAATAAGGGTAAATTAAAAGGCGTAAATATGTATAAAATATACGTATATGAAGTTCATAAATATATTTTAAAAATTTTAAAGTGAAAAACTGACCAATTTCTCTTTAGATAAAAAGAATTTATAAAAAACAAACAATAAAAAAATGGAATGAATGGGATTCGAACCAGTAAACCAATAAGAAATTGTTAGGAGGCAGACCGTTCGACCATCGAACCGCATGTAAAGCCGTTGTTGATTTGAGTATGTGATATCAATAATTATTAATAGTAAATTAAAGTATGTATGTGTTTGTTGTTTGTGTATAATACAGAAGGTAATATTAAATAAAAAAGAAAGCAGTATTTTAAATGAAAAAAACCACAAAAAAACAACACACAACTATTTTACAGGGTTACCATTAACCGTTTTGAAACCTAAACTGTCGTTTTGGTTAATAAAAGTCGCAAACCAATTTAAATGTTTTTTATTTATCAATAATACAACATAAACATACCAAGAAATTGCTTAAATTGTGTATGCTTTTAAATCGCTTTTGTGCAGAAGATATTATCAGGCCTGTTCTGAAAATCACTTTAACTCAAATCACGTGATTTGAAATCACATATGCCTACTAAAATCACACGTGTGATATTTTAGCGTCCGGTTTTTGTTTGATCTTCAATTGCAGAAAGCACACCAAGAAACACAACAACGGTATGACTTTCAAAACACCACAAAGTCACAGGTGTGATTTCAGAACAGGCCCGTATATAGGTATATATGAATATATTTTTGTATAAATTGTCTAAAAAAGTGACTAATATGTTATCAATGTCAGCAATAAAAAGGCAAAGATTGCTTTTAATATTTCGACGACACTAGATCACTGTTCGTTATGTTAGCGGTTTTTTGTAGTCGTAAAATTAGACGATTAGGGCATTTCTAATATACCCTAAATAGGTAAAATTTTTTTTGTAAAAGTGGATAACCCTGCTTGTTTGTATGGTTTTTAAGCAGTGTGACCATTTTGGCAATTTTGCAGCTTAACTTAGATTAAAAAATTTTAATTTAGCTAAAATACTTTCATTAAGCGCTTCGCATTTTTTTAAGCATTTTAATTAAATGTTTCTAGCTTTTTTAGAATTATTTTAAAAATTGAAGAATAGGTATTGATATAACTTAAGTTTTTTATGTATTATAATAAATTATAATAAATTTTGACTAAAAAAAATAGTTGTAGTCAAAATTAAATTTCGTATGGAAATGGATAATTCTTATTTTATTGTAAAAAAAAATTTCATTTTATTTTTTTACAAGGCGATAACCCTGCATGTTTGGGCGATTTTTAATGAAGACTTTTAAGTAGTGTGGTATGTAACATAAATGTAAAACAACCTAGCCGCTATCATGTCTGGATTATCTTGAAAACACATATCAAACGTAAGACGGACAGACGGACATTGTTAAATCAACTTCTCTTCTCATATGGACCCAGAATATATATACTTTATGGGGTCTAAAATCAATATTGTTGAAATTACAAACGTTATGACAAACTTATATATACCCTTTTACACCTGTGGTGAAGGGCATAAAAAGAAAAATATCGTCTATGGGTTTTTTTTTTTTTGATTTCGAATATTTAGACTGTTTTTTAATAACTACAAGAAAAACAATTGAAAAAATTTTACCACAACTTGAAAAAAAAATTTTTTTCCAAATGGCTATTTTCATGATTTTTGCTCAAATTTTCATAGTTTTCAGGAAATATAAATTCAAACTAATACCGTTTAATAAAAAACAACAAAAATCAAAATATGTATAAAAAATTGTTTGTGTTTGTCTGCATTTTACGGCATAAGAGGGCGCTGAAATCACAAATGCCATTGGTTTTTTATTGTTTCAAGAAAATAATTGTAAAAAATTCATTTTCTGGATTACGAGATTCAAATTTTTTTCTGTAGTAGCTAACTGTATTCTAAACCAACTATATATATTTTTTAATGGTTTGAAAAATGCT
The DNA here is from genome assembly GCA_930367215.1 of Pollenia angustigena. NCBI lineage: Eukaryota > Metazoa > Arthropoda > Insecta > Diptera > Polleniidae > Pollenia > Pollenia angustigena. Next base: position 214,680,384 of record OV884058.1, on the reverse strand, counting down.
TATTACACTATGGAACATTTTTGGGATTATTGTCTGGGGGGTGAGAAATTCCAAGTCAGGGTGATGGTACTGGGTCAGTATAGTAAAACCCTCAAAGGGTTTGGCGTTCGTATGTGTCAGTTTTATGACACATCACTGAATGTGGGTGTATTCTTTCAAATAACAAACAAAAGTCCGACGATTTTCACCGATCGTTTAAAAAAAGTCAAAAAAATTGCAGTGCAGGTTTGTGATAAAATCTGCTGCATACATCCAGGCTTGAACATTTTTTTGCACTTATCAACTATAATTCTCCACAAATTTATTTTTACCGGCAAAACTGTTGATTATAAAGAAAAACGTTATATGAACGGATTAAAGAAATTGTAATTCTAAATTTTTTTGAGTTTGTTTTAGCAAAATCGGACAAGTGGTTCTCGAGTTATGTTAAACAAAAAAACATCAAGATAAGGAAAAAATTTAAAATGTCATAAAAAAAACTGACACATACGAACGCCAAACCCTTTGAGGGTTTTACTATACTGACCTAGTACCATCACCCTGACTTGGAATTTCTCACCCCCCAGATTGGCTGTTGTACTGTGTTATTTACTTAAGCTCTAAAAATTTCTTAACTTTGATGGAACATTAAAAAAAAATAAAAATATCGTCTATGGGTTTTTTTCTGATTTCGAATATTTAGACTGTTTTCTAATACCTACAACAAAAACAATTTAAAAAATTTAAGCACAACTTGAAAAAAAATGTATTTAAGAAAAAAATTTTCGTGAGTTTTGCTCAAATTTTCATAGATTGAATTAGTTTAAAAAAAATAAACTAGGAACATAATAAGAAATATTGAGGTATTAAAGTGGCTTTATGTAATTATAATGAAACGTAACTAATAACTAAAATAAATTTCAGGGTGCTTTTCCGAAGAAGCATTGGAAGCCAACCACAAAATCGTGAGAAAACCCAGACTGTCCCATACGAGAAAAACGTCACGACGACACTCATAAAGATTTAATGACTCATTTAATACTTTCGTCAGATCCGTTGTTATCTTCAAAAAGGAATCCAAAGACTAAAAATATATTTTTTGAAGAAATTGAGAAATATATTCTGAGAGAAAATGTTGATGAACCAGCTAAAGATGACGAAACAAATGCTTCGTTGAGCGGCAATATTTTTTTTGGAAGAATCCAGTACTGAAGATGATTCATTGTAATTAAAAAAAAATGACCATATGTATGTAAATGTAATAAATAAATTAGTTTAAAGAAAATTAATTAGGAATTTAATAAGAAATAATTCCAAATTATTCGTAATATCGGCTCAGAGTTACTTTCTGAGTCGATCTAAGGATGTCCGTCCGGCCGGCTTGCTGTCAATGCAAACTTGTGCATACAGATCACAAATTCGGAGACAATTTGATGAAATTTACAGAGGCTCTGACTGGTGCAAGGACCAAGCCTATTGAAAATGGAACGAATCGGTCCATTATTTTACAAAAACCATCTTATTACATCGGCAACACCTTTGGCTACACACTCTATTACTCCAGCTCTCATTCCTATACACTCGATCACGCCATCACATGTTTCGTTAAATTTAACACCTCCTGTAACCAATAAGGAATCATCCATTTCTCCTTCTAACAATATTCCATCTCTCATACCATCTCATTCTAAGGAAAAGCTGCCTACTTCGATTTCATCAATGTCTTCTGTTCCAACAAAAAATTTCAAATACAAACACAACATCATATTTATCTGTACAAGAAGAAGAACAGCAGGTCATGATTCTGCCTTCTATTAATAATAATGTTCCTAATAATGTAACTGGTAACCCGATTCAACTTAAAGTCATTGGTCCAAAAAAGACAATATTTGCTGCTCGTTTTGCTTCAGATACAACATCAGTAGTGCGATTCTGTAATTAATTTTAACAATAGTTGTCATTGTTAAAAAAATTAACAAGCAAATTAACGATTTTGCTATTCTGTAACATTTTAAACAGCACTTGTTATCGTTAAGTCAGCTGCTTGTGTTAAGTAAACGACAACTTTTTTAGTGTTGTTTATTTATTGTTAAATGTTGAAAAAATAAAAAATGTTTAGTTAAAAGAAATAATATAACTTGAAAATGGCAATTAAATAATTTGCATTTAATTTAATAGTAAAATGTTTGGCTTATCTTCTTAAAAAAACAAAAAACTAAAAAAAATTCTGTTTAGTTTTAATAATTTAATTTGTTTTTTTTTATTCCTCTTTGTGTTTTTCGTTATTTTGCCCTTTTTTTGACAGTGATGCCACTTGACGTTAATTTTTGTCTATGTTCTTAACAACAATTTTAAGAATCACATAATCGTAAGTGCAAACAACAAAACATGTTGACAATTATAACAACTGTTGTTATTGTTAAAAGTTACAGAATCCCACTACAGATGCAACTAAACAATACATTAACTGTAAACTTGGTAATGAAATTGATATAAGTGTTTTTAAGTTCAAGTATTCTGAAAGAAGAAGCAAATCATGTTTTAAAATCATTGTTCCAGAAGAAAATTTTAATACAATTGTCAATCCTAATTTTTGGCCTCCTAACGCTATTATACACGAGTATGAATACAGAAATACTTTTCGTTCTGATATAGCTTATTTACCTTCTCAAGACAATATTCAAAAAAACTAAATAATTTGCTGACTGATAACGTAATAAGTATTGGTTACCAAAATGTACGTGGCCTTAACACAAAATTATCCACCCTTTATGCCAATAGCTTTGGATTTCCCTTTCATATCATTGTCTGTACTGAAACCTGGTTAAATAATAGAAAAAATATATACAATTCGGAAATTTTATGCCCGAGATACCAGATTTTTAGATTTGATAGGATGCATAAATCTGGTGGCGGAGTTCTTATTGCAGTGCTTGATTATTTTCCTTGTGATTTTATAAACCTTACATCCAGTGATGATACAGAATTTGTTGCCGTTAAAATTAAGCTGTATTCTTCAAATCTTTACATTACCTGTTCCTATATACCTCCAAGCTCGTCAGCTGAAATTTACTATAACCACATTTCTGCAATTAAACATGTTCTAGGTCAGTCTAAACCTTCTGATTTGTTTATTGCCCTTGGTGATTTCAACCTTCCTAATATAGTATGGAGTAATCCTGCGGAAATAAACTATCTAATTCCCTTACAACTAAATGAATTTATTCAGTCTTTGCTGTCATGTGGACTTTCTCAGATAAACTACGTCTCGAACGCATTTGGGAAACTCCTTGATCTAGCTTTTGTTAACCAGTCATCAGACATTCATGTTAGAAGCTCGCTACCTATTTCTCAGCCTGAACATTGTTACCACCCTACGATACAGCTTGATATTTTCCTTTCTACAAAAATCTCTTCCCCGGAACTAAAAATAAATTTAAATAATATGGCTTTCTGTTTTTCCCGTACGGACTACACAAAACTGAACTGTTTATTATCGAACGTTGATTGGGATACTATTATTTCAGGAGATAATCTGGATAACGTCGTATCAAATTTCTATGCTGTATTACATCACTGCTTGTTGGAAACCGTTCCCAAACAAATTATTCGCAATAATAATGGCCCTCCATGGAATAATCGTTATTTATCTAAATTGAAAAACAAACTTTTTAAAAAATATAAGATATCCGGCTCATCTGTTGATTTTACGAATTATTGTATTATACGATCTAATTACAATATGGCTAGTAAACTAGCATATAAAAGTTATTTAAGTCATATGAGAATTAAAATGAAAACCAACCCCAGATCTTTCTACAATTTTATCAACAGTAAGCGTCGTGCAAGTGCTTATCCTAAAAGTTTGAATTTCGGATCTCGGAGTGCTGGTGATGATGTTTCTATTAGCAACTTATTTGCGGATTTTCTTGCAACCACGTATTCACAGAAGTCATTTGATAATCAAACTTCTTATCCCTATAATATATCTCATTCTACATGTATCAACTTTTCATTTATTGACACTGAAACGGTACTATCCAATTTAAAGTCTCTGCAGTGCTCTCTTAATCCCGGACCAGATGGTATACCTAACTGTATTTTAAAAAATTGTGCAGATTACTTATGTATTCCTCTTACAACTATCTTCAATAAATCTATTGAACTCGGCCACTTACCGCCTGAATGGAAAAAATCTTATATTACTCCGTTGTTTAAAAGTGGAAGAAAACTAGAAATATCGAATTATAGAGGTATTGCAAAGCTGAATGCGATTCCAAAACTTTTAGAAAAGATATTGACTGATAGTTTATATCATCAAATCTCTTCCCTTTTATCACCTTGTCAACATGGTTTCAGGAAATCACGTTCCACTGTAACAAACATTTTACAATTAACAACTATTGTAAATGAAGGTTTTATTAATAATAAACAAACCGACGTTATTTACACGGATTTTAGTAAAGCTTTTGATAAAGTCAACCACGATATTTTACTTTACAAGTTATCAAGTATGGGATTTAGCAACAACGCAATACGCTGGCTTAAATCTTACCTTTTAGATAGAACCCAACAAGTAAAATTTAAGAATGCTACCTCAAAACTTATAAATGTTCTCTCTGGTGTGCCACAAGGAAGTCATCTTGGTCCAGTTTTGTTCACATTATTTATTAATGATCTGCCATCCGTTGTTCAGCACTCCAACATACTCATGTATGCCGATGATGTAAAAATTTTTAATTCGTTTAACAATATTATTGATCAATCCTATTTGAGGGCTGACATTGAACTTTTCTCTCAATGGTGCAATTACAACTTATTGGATTTAAATTTAAAAAAATGTAAACACATGTCATTTTTCCGCTTATTTAAACTTGATACTAGTTATTACCTAAATGGAACATTAGTGGATAAAGTTCGCAATATTATTGATCTCGGTATTCTATTAGATCATAAACTAAAATTCTGTGATCACATTTCATTGATGGTTAATAAAGCTAATGGAGTACTTGGCTTTATGAAACGTTGGTCAAAAGAATTTTCTGATCCATATATCACTAAACATCTATATACGTCTCTGGTTCGCCCTATTCTGGAATATGGATCAATTGTATGGGATCCTTACTTTAATACTTATATTAACATTGAATCTGTACAGAAACAGTTCCTTTTATTTTGTTTAAGAGGTCTTGGATGGAATTCACTTGTATTACCTTCCTATGAAAGCAGACTTGGTCTTATTAAGTTACCGACGTTAAAAAGTCGAAGAACAATGCTAAGTATTTCGTTTTTAATGGGTCTTATACGCGGTGATGTTGATTCTGATTACTTGTTGAGTAAAATTAACTTAAATGTTCCAGCTAGACCTACACGAAACTTTCAGCTGTTAAACTTAAGGTATTATCGTTCTGTTTACGCTAACAATGACTCATTTCGTCAAATTTGCTTAAAATTTAATAGTCTATATCATCTAATTGACTTTTCTGATAGTAACGATGTTTTAAAAAAAAAATTATTGTTTATTTAAACTAATTACTAAAATAATTTCTTTGTTTATTGTACTCTAATATAAGCACTTATGTCTGTAAGGATTTTTTAATCTATAGACTGAAATAAATAAATAAAAAAAAAAAAAAGATTAAATTTGGTCCAAACCAAACTAATATTATTGCAATCAAAATCAGCAACACAACAATACAAAAAACAACAGGCATTTTGTTTGTGTAAAATTCCTCGCCGTTGTCAAAATCTTACTACTACATAGGCAAAACAAAAGGAAAAATGTGTTTTGTGTGCATGTATGTGTGGCAAAAAACCAAAAAAGTAAACAAAAATATACACGTATAAGGAAAATGTAAACAACTCTTGATATCGTTGAGGAAAAAACCAAATAAACATCTGGCTTCTTAAGCAGACCTATTGGATAGACCTTGCCAAGAACAATATAATGTTGAAAGTTTTTCTCGCCCCATTTTTTTTCGTGAGTTTATTTGACAGTTCAAAGCGGGAACTTTTCTCACAAAAATGTTACAGACACACTTTTTCTGTAAAGTGGCGAGTAATTTCCTTACGTGTTAGCTTGTACTCGCCAAAAAAAGTTACAGACACAGTTTAGTGAGAAAAACAGCTGTTTGTTTCAATATGTGGTATTTTTGTTTCATTTCACACGTTTCAATCGAAATGTTTCTCGACGCAAGAGTTACAGAACACTGGATTAGCGGAAGAATTTCTAAAAATTTTTATTTAGGACAGTTCTTGTCGCCTCGTTTCAGTGTATTCAGCTCCTATGCGTCAATTTACTTGATGGTTGTATGTTAGAGTTACCATAGTTTTGGTATTTGTTGACCTTTAAGTGTGGCATGTCCAAAATTTTTTCGTTTTTCTGATTTCTTCATGTCCTAGACTTTGGTTTGTTGTACCATAAAGGTCAGCGTTTGGTATTGTGTTGGGCCACAAACATCGCATCATTCCTCTTAGGTAGCGGTCCATAAAAGCTTGCAGATTGTTAATAAATTTTTGCTTAAGATCCCACGTCTCACATCCGTAAAGCAGGACAGGTTTATTGCAGGTATTTGATTTCCATGTTCTTCGTTATTCTTTTTGATATTTATATTTATCTGACTCTGTACATTGCATTTCTGGTTTTGTTCATGATATTTTGTGTGTCCTGGTTCGCTCTTTAGTATATTGTAGTACATCTCAGGCAACAAAACTGTTCAAATCTTCGATTATGGTGATATCGAGGGTAAGGTTGCTGTTGATTCTCATTAGTTTCGTCTTCTCGAGACTTATCTTTAGCCCAGTAGTGAGTGCATTTTTATGTAGATCATTTAGCTTTTGCTCTTTGTGCTCAAATCTATGGGCAAAAAGACACTGGTCATAAGCGTAGTCCAGATCATGAAGTTTCGTGATTTCTGTACTTTGTACGCCATTCGTTGCTTCAATGTAAGTGAGGGTCATAACCTTTTCGAAGACAATGAGAAAGAGTAACGGTGAGAATACACAGCCTTGTGTTAGTCCAACGTTAGTTTGTCGCTAATACTCCGAAGTAAACGTAAAATTAAAGCGATGGTAATCCTCATCTCCTTTCTGCTTTAAAAAAGTTTGCATTCTTGTTCTCGACGATTTGATCAAGAAAGGGCTTTTAGAAGGCATAACCTTGTCTTTATAAATACTTTAGAAGCCCGTAATAAGGAGAAGTGAATGTTCGGATCATTGTCATGTTAAAATATTACATCTTCATGTCTGGACGTATGTACACTGAAAGAAAAATGCTTCATATATTTAATGAATCATTTTCATAAAAAAGTTTTCCTTGGGTAAATGAAAATTTTAATTGTCTAAATGGAATTTCATAGGTTTGATGAAGTATTTTCGTTAAAATCGCTTCATTAGATTTCGTAATTACGTTAAAAATTTTCATTGGATATATGAAAACTTAAGTTTGTCCAAGTAAAACAAAAAATTTTAATTGGGAACATAAAAAAACAATATACAATCATAACTATATTCAAAAATTAATGCAAAATTATAGTTTCCTTAAAAAAATGTTTAATTGTTAATTAAAAAATGTAAGATTTAATAATTTCATACATCTAATGTTATATGTATGCCATTAAATTTATGAAATCAAAAAATTTTTTTATAAAAGCAACATATTTCAATAATTGCCTTCATAAATTTAAATTTTCATTATGACAATAAAAATATCATTATAGTAATGAAACAAAAACTTTCAATCCACTTTCAATCAACGTTGTTATTGTTATTATGGACAATTTAATCTCATATTTACGCCCTTAATTGAGAAAAAAACATAGTTTTTTTATACAAAAACTACACTGCCCCGGTAGACTAGCTGGTAGTGAGCTAGTCTATCAGCACCGAGGTTGCATGTTCGAATCCCGCCAGAGACAGAAAAAAAAATAAAAAATAAAATAAAGTAAAATAAAATAAGAAAAAAGAAAAAAAAAAAAAATAATTAAAAAAAATATAAAAAAAAAAAAAAAATTTTACTTTATTGAAAGTATTCATCCAATGAATAATATTCATGGATCTAATGTAATGTTTCATTAAGTCCTTTTAATGAAACAGGTTTCATTGATCCAACGAAGCGCCGCATAGGTTCCTTTATAATGCAATTTTTCATGGGATTAATGTCAAAATTCGTTAGTATTGCGAAGAAAATTCTTTCAGTGTATATTTTGCGTGGTTTTAAGGCTCACTTTAAATGAATTAATTGTGTTTGGCACAGGTCCCCTGTGATTTCTGGCCCGGTTTCAGCAGCTCACACTCTTTTGGTCTCACCAAAGACAGAGCACTACATTGGCGCCATGGGTATTTGGATTTAACGTTCACTTGGCTGGACATCACATGTGATCGTAATGGATCCAGCTTTTATTGAAAGGAATAACTCGATATGAAAATAACCGATTTTTATGTCGTTCAAGCAGCAAGCAAAATCGTCTTTTATTAGTTTTTTGTAGTGTTCGAAAGAAAAAACACTAAAAATCGCTCCTTAGTGTGCGGTTCGGTAGAATTTTTAAAAATCATTAAAAAAATAACGTTTCCTGTTAATCATCTTTCGAACACAAAAATATTATTGTTTTTACCAAGCTCAACAAAAAATGAGAACATTTAATTTCGTTCGCTTTTTTAAAAAAATCCACAAACTTCATTGTGTTTGGTTCGGCCCGTTAATGTTCGTCCCTGGTGGCTGGTGAAAAAAACCAACAAATTTTTACAAAAACAAAATATACATGCGGAAAAAAACAAAAAGCCAGCAAAATAATTTTACACAAAAAAAACATACACAAGCTGTTCGTGGTGTGGTCGTTTCTAAAATGTTTTGTTTGTTCATTTCTTTATCGATGTAAAAAAAGAAACATTATAGAACATTTAAATATAATGTTTGTCTACACTATCACTTCAATTGTTCTGTTTTTTTAACGAAGAACAGAACACTATATAATGTTCGGCTCTTTCTTGAAAAAGTTACGAGCGGTGTTTGTTGTGTTCGTCTACACAATCACTAAAAAAATAGATTTCGTTCTTGGGTGTGTAATCCGAACGCTTAATAATGTTCTGTTTATTTTCGAACACTGAACTCTTGGCTTTGACGCAAGTGGCAGACAATTTTCTTGCTTTCTGATGAATCATCATAGTGTTGCAGGTTCTTCATGGGCTTAACAACAATCAGCATGGATGCCTCTAATCTTAAAATTTTTTTGGCTTAGGTTTTTTACTTCTGCGTCAAAATCACAACTTCTGTTAAAGTCTACTCAGGCCCATTGAATACAGATATTCGGCATTGGCTTTCACTGATATTGTTGGCTGGACTTTACACACGATTTTTTAGGCTTCGGGCTGTCGTAATGGAACCAGTTTTTATTTTATACCAAAATTACCGGTTTTTTGCAGCATTTTGGACAAGCAAAATCTTCTTTTATTAGTCTCTTCTTCTGGAGCTTAGGTTAAATGGGTAGCCGTCACGAAGACGACTCACTTGGGTCCTTATAGCGGTCCCTTTGTGATACCCCTAGCCAGTGACAAGGGTCAGCCAGTATCCACCAGACTATTCCCCAGAGGTCACCGCAGTCTCGAACCACTATTTGCTATTTTTATTTAAGCTGCTCATATGACTGAAATATAACACAAGGGTTTACGAACGTTTTGTTTTGAAAAATTATTTTGCTTCTTATGAACGGCTGAACATATTTGAATGAAATTTTAAACTGTCATAGCCGGATAGCTTTTGAGTTGAATTGAAAGAATGGAGGGTCGGGAGTGTGACTTGCGGACCTCTAAAATTGGTAACCTCGGAAATTCAAACTTTTAAAAAATTCACCAAAAATATTTTATGGATTTCAAAAACAATTTAATTTAAGGTGTGCTACAAAAAATATGCTTCAATTTTTAGGTTATCTCCTTTGCCTTTGAAGATATTCGGATAAAACGGATTTTTTGGCTTGATTTTATAACGGGTTTTCTAGTTTTTTAATCGGATCGATTATGTTTTATGTCAAACTCTTATCAATAGTGTGTTCAACATTTTTTATATTGGTAGTAAAGCAGTCTTCAAACAATGTTATGTTGTATTACTGTACCGATTATACCTGCTGTGTTATTAAATATTTTTTCAGGTTCTATATTGTACAAAAAGTACGAAAAAACAGAAGTAAAGGAATAACATGTTAAAATAAATTAAAATAGATAATCATTCAAAGCAAATTTCGATCTACCAAAGGTTGAATACAATTTGGTTTAAGGATTGATGTTTGACTAATGACGTCAGCAGTCGTCGATGGCTGCGAGTGTTAAACGGCAAGCCCTCTGAGGAGATTGAGTGGTTGCAATCGAAACATGTCAGGGTAACCTGTCCGTAAACACCTGGGTTCGAGCCCAGATTGAGTCAAGAATGAAAAATTATCAATAAATTTTAATTAATTTTCATGTTGTAAAATTCCTTTCTTCATAAAAATAATTTAATGAAAATTAAATTAAATGAACTTAAGCCTAATTAAAAATATTAAAAATTTGGATTAAAAACCATAAATAGTTCAATAAAATAACCACAATACTAATAATTGTTAAAGCTAAGGCACGAGCTCTATGTTTGCATTTGTCCTTCAAGTTGTGCTCAAAAGGTCAACAAGAATAAGAAAGACAAAAAATGAAAAAACAAAAAAAAAATATGTACTTTGAACTTCAAGAAGAATTCTTGCCAAAAAGTACGAAAAAACAGAAGTAAAGGAATAACATGTTAAAATAAATTAAAATAGATAATCATTCAAAGCAAATTTCGATCTACCAAAGGTTGAATACAATTTGGTTTAAGGATTGATGTTTGACTAATGACGTCAGCAGTCGTCGATGGCTGCGAGTGTTAAACGGCAAGCCCTCTGAGGAGATTGAGTGGTTGCAATCGAAACATGTCAGGGTAACCTGTCCGTAAACACCTGGGTTCGAGCCCAGATTGAGTCAAGAATGAAAAATTATCAATAAATTTTAATTAATTTTCATGTTGTAAAATTCCTTTCTTCATAAAAATAATTTAATGAAAATTAAATTTAATGAACTTAAGCCTAATTAAAAATATTAAAAATTTGGATTAAAAACCATAAATAGTTCAATAAAATAACCACAATACTAATAATTGTTAAATCTAAGGCACGAGCTCTATGTTTGCATTTGTCCTTCAAGTTGTGCTCAAAAGGTCAACAAGAATAAGAAAGACAAAAAATGAAAAAACAAAAAAAAAATATGTACTTTGAACTTCAAGAAGAATTCTTGCCAAAAAGTACGAAAAAACAGAAGTAAAGGAATAACATGTTAAAATAAATTAAAATAGATAATCATTCAAAGCAAATTTCGATCTACCAAAGGTTGAATACAATTTGGTTTAAGGATTGATGTTTGACTAATGACGTCAGCAGTCTTCGATGGCTGCGAGTGTTAAACGGCGAGCCCTCTGAGGAGATTGAGTGGTTGCAATCGAAACATGTCAGGGTAACCTGTCCGTAAACACCTGGGTTCGAGCCCAGATTGAGTCAAGAATGAAAAATTATCAATAAATTTTAATTAATTTTCATGTTGTAAAATTCCTTTCTTCATAAAAATAATTTAATGAAAATTAAATTTAATGAACTTAAGCCTAATTAAAAATATTAAAAATTTGGATTAAAAACCATAAATAGTTCAATAAAATAACCACAATACTAATAATAGTTCTATATTGTAGTCAAATTGAAATTCAGAAGTATAGAATTTATGAGGGTCAAAAGGGGTTAGAGAGATTTTTCTAGCTGTAGGAAGGTGAAAGTATCTACTTTAAAGCCAAATGCACTTTTGTACCTGTTTGGACCAGCCTATAGAACACTTTTTTAGTTTGTGTAAAATTATTCGCAACATTTATTTTGCTCTTTTTATTTTACCTATTCATATGACTGGAATATAAATGTACTAAGCCAAGTTGTGCTAGGTATTTTATATTATATAATTACCAATACCTGTGGGATTTTAAGCGTATCCTACTTTAGCCCAATTTAGTTTTTTATTCTACCTTATTATGCTACCTAGGAACACAGTATAACGCAAGCTATGTATAAAAGCCAGTGGTATTCGAATAAAATCTCAGTTGTTAAAATATATCTAAGCAATAACAATCAAATTTTTAAATATCTATAAAAATGGAGAGCTTCAGCTATAAAGAATTATCCGAAGAGTATTTTAAAAATAAAAAGGAGGAAGATGTTTTAAGTTACATTGAAGGAAAACTCAATTTATATTCCTGCAGCACTGAAATACGATCGGAACTGCGAAATAAAATGATCGATTTCGTCAAAAACTTAAAAAAGCGGTTCAAACAAGTTGGATGGAGTAAACCTAGATTTTACAACAGTTTTGCAAACTGGTTAGATGGCGAACTCAGTGTCCAGATATCTTCAGAAGGTACAAATGAAAAGAACCTTGGGAGGCCAAAGAAATCACTTGAGAACTGTAGCGATAGATCTAAAAGGCGGAAGCTTTAGGATATCAACGAAGAAATCGGAGATACAAGTATTCAAGAAGCTTTGCTATATCAACTGCGATCACAAAAAGAACTCACAAAAGTCGATATTATTGGAAAAGTTTTTATCGCTAGTCCCAAGAGAACAAAACGGATTCTTAAGAGTATTCCAACGCCAAGCGATGAAAAACAGTTTTCAAGCATTATTTTTAGATTTGAAGTTAACAAAAGAGCAATATATTCAGCTCAGAGAGCGTGCAATTGAAAAAGGTTCAAATCTGTATCCTGCTTATCATCACATAACTGCTGCTAAGAAGGAATGTTTGCCACCAAGGGACACTATTAAACTCACACCAATTTCGGCAGAGGTAAAACTTCAAGGACTACTTAATCATACAGCTTAGCGTTTACTACAATCACTTAAAGGAGATGATTTGAAAAAATATGGGAACTGCAAGTTAACTCTCTTTTGCAAATGGGGATGTGATGGTTCTTCTGGACAGAAACAATACAAGCAATCTATGTATATGTGAAAATTAAATCTGAAGTTAAATTTAAAGTCGTTTTCCGGGATTGGGAATTTGGGTATTTGTTTATCAAAAATGGGGATGTTTTTCAGTCCACTGTTTTAAGAACTTTTTAATCGACATAACTGCCAAAATTCATTATGATACCTTTATTCATGTTAGATTTATAGAATGTCAAACATTAAAATTATTAAAATATAGTGTAAATGAATAAAAGGGCTTTCAATATGAGTAAAAAATAATATTTTTAAGGTTTGACATTCTACAAATCTGACATGAACAAAGATATGCTAACGAAATTCGGCAGTTATGTAGATTAAAAAGTTCTTAAAACAGTGGGCTGAAAAAATCCCACTTTTTTAATAAAAAAATCAAGGACTTAATAGTTATAACTTTTATTCGATAAAAATTGCGAATAATAATTACGAATAAATTTATAATTTATTTATTAAGAATAATTATTATTTCCAATTTTTATTTTCAAAAATTGATGATAACTATTATGGGTATCAAATAAAAGTATTTCTCAAACATAACTATTACTATTCGATAGATATATTACTAATTACTTTTAATCGTTATGAATAAGAAATAACATATCAGTTACAACTAATTTTAATGTGTTTGTATATATGCACATGAATAATCTGCAAAATAAAAGAATTAATATCAAGAAAATATTCAAAATAATTATTATCGTAAATAAAAACAATAATTTTAATGTGTATGTACATATGCACATGCATAATCTCCAAAAATAAAACAATTAATATCAAGAAAACATTAAAAATAATTATTTTCGTAAATAAAAATAATAAAAATCAGAAACTGGGAATTATTTCCTTGTGAAGGTTACTTTATATAATAGAACTATTACAAAAAAGCTTTATAAAATACAGATCTGAAATTTAACTCATAGAATAAATTCGAAAAATGAAAAAATGTTTAATATAATATAAAGTAACCTTCACAAGGAAATAATTCCCAGTTTCTAATTGTTAAAATAGTTGAGTTAAATACATTCAATTTATAAAGTAACACTATCCAGTGAGACACAAAGAATGCTGACGAATGCCGTAGCGGGCCAGAAAATGCATTACATTCTGCTGGTGTCTAATAATTGGAAATTTTTCTGTACATTCAATATACTTCATTGCTTTCCAAAGGAAGGCCAAGGTAAAATGTAAAAAGAAAATTCAATATAATAGTCTGATAGTGTATAAAGTCATTTCTGAAAAATTAAAGGAATAGAACTATTACAAAAAAGCTTTATAAAATACAGACCTGAAATTTAACTCATAGAATAAATTCGAAAAATGAAAAAATGTTTAAAATAATAAAAATCTTAAGTAATAGTTATCTGTAAGATAAATAAATATTTATCGATCTTAATAGTTATGAGCCAATGTACAAAGATATTAATTGGATATAATAGTAATGTTAAACAAATATTTATTTTCATTATACATAATAATTATGAGCAATTTTTTAGAATATTTCTTAAAAGTGGTCAATTTTTTGGTACCTGAAAAATGAGCATAATTATTATTTAGGGTCCTTGAAAAAAATACCATAGTTCTCAATCTCAATCATTAGCATTTTCATACTAAATGCTAAAAAACATCAAAAGTTCAACTTTGACCTTCAATTTCTCAACAACTACTGAACGAAAAAAGTTCAAGAAATCTTCTCTCCTGCAAAAAAAAAATTGCAAAATTATCTCTATCGGTTCAAAAGTTAAAAATTTTTGGCCGATAAAAAACTATTTTCAGCCACTGTGCGCCCCTAATCTTTGATTTTTTTTTTTTTTTTTTTTTGGCTTACCTAGGCAATCTTTCTCTTCTGATTCAAAACACAACTTCTTAGCAGAGTAAAACATGAAGCATATTCAGGACAAGCTTTGAAAAATAATCGATCTGATTCAACTGCACTTTGTTTCCAAATTAAAAAAATTAAGCAAACACTTTAAGCAAATCATTCTTTTTTTGCCACAAAATTAAATTTTTTTATATAAGAAAAAACATTTTGCTTACACTAGCTCAATTCACAATCTTGTGCAAATGGTCTTGCATCGTAGCATTTGCAAAATGGTATAGTAAATACTGTAGCATACTTTTGGGAGCATTTGCAAAATGGTATAGTATATTTTTACTCTACACCAACAAAATATACAGCAATGCACTTGCTACTCTTTTGCAAATATGCAACGCCTAAAACCAATAGTTTATATTTACTCGACTTTTGCAACACTTGATTGTAAATCGACAGCTAACACTCTGTGAACCAAGCCAATCAAAAGTATACTACAGTATTTACTATACCATTTTGCAAATGCTACGATGCAAGACCATTTGCACAAGATTGTGAATTGCGCTACTGTTTCGTGCAATGACTAAGGGAGAAAAAATAAAAAATGCTTACGCTTCAAGTTGTTGTAGTTATTAAAGTTCGATTTTAGAAACACAATTTTTGCGAAATAAAAATTCCCAAGGCTACAAAAATATTTTTCCCAGAATTTGTTTTTCTGTGTCAAAACCGTAGGTGGCCATGTATTAGCCCTACGTTCTTTACCGAAATCCTTAATATTTAGTTAAATTAAAATCCATCATGTCCGAAGCATGAAATTGTATTTTTTTGTTACCTACCACAGTTAATCAAATAAGGTTATACAGACATAATTCTAAGAGTTTCTAAAATTAATCATACTTAGCGCTTGAAATGGATTCAATTAGTGCGAACAAAAAGAACAAAAATAGAAACTATTCAGTCATTCATTATCATATTCCGGCAAAGTAACCAAAATTGATTTGTCTGGCGGAAGGAAATATAAATAATTGTAATAATGTTTACTAAACAAAAGTTTTTTTAATAACAAAACATCATAAATATTAACAATATTTCGCACAAGGGAAAAAAACTCGTAAAATTTACTTTGCTCGTAAGGAAAAACTTTAACAAACTTATTGCTCTCCAGTAAAAACCAAAATTTCAAAATTTTTGCTTGAAATTAATTAAACTTTGTGCTTCAAAGTCTCAGCAGTTTTTTTTTTTTTCTTTATCAATTAAAGTTTAATTGAATAAATTATTTTTTTTAATTCCACAAAAATATTTGATTCAATTAACATTTTAATTGTTTTAAAAATAATATGTTATTAAAATATGCATTATTAT
Organism: Pollenia angustigena; assembly: GCA_930367215.1. NCBI lineage: Eukaryota > Metazoa > Arthropoda > Insecta > Diptera > Polleniidae > Pollenia > Pollenia angustigena. The sequence goes on along the minus strand of OV884058.1, from coordinate 214,664,199 downwards.
GAAGTAGTTTGGCTAAAAAAAAATTGAGGTTTATTGCTTTTATATTTTTACATTTTTTTGCATATCAAAACTTTCCTTAGTAATAAATAAGTATCTTAAAACTCAAAGCAAAAAAAAAACTCACATGTTTACATAATTTTAGGTTTTTTCATGAAACCCCCAAAAATTATAAGCAAAAAATTACTAAGAAGTTTTAGGAATCTTGATGAAAACTAATAAAAAAAAACATAAAGGAAATTCTTCTACTCTCGGTATAACAGTTTGATGCTGTCAGCAAAAACAACAACAAAAAAAAAACCGGCAAAGGGAAATATTCTCTTTTTTGAACATGCGCTTTAAAATTCCCATTAACTTCAGATTTTGGCGCCAATTGAAATGCAATCCACAAAATAACGTTTACAAATTTAACATTAAAAGCGAATGAAAACAAAGCAATGAATAAAAACAGATATTAGGGTTCCTTATTTCCCCGAAATGTATTTTTTTACTTCTGGGTAGGGTAGGGCAGGGGTATATATTTTGACCTTAGCGATTCCTTTTTTCATAAAAATAATTTAATGAAAATTAAATTCAATGAACTTTAGCCTGATTAAAATATCAAAAATTATTGGTTAAGTTAAATTTATTATTGGCAATTCTAAAGCGTTAAATATATGTAAACATTAAAAATGCCGATTGAAGTGTTAAATGTGTTTTAATTAAATTAAAATTCAAAAAATACATATTAAGGAAAGTGAATTCGCTTTAGAAAACCTTTATTTCTCGTGAAAAAAAGAAATATTAATTGTAAGTAAAAATTAATTACAAGGAGCAAGAAAGGAATTATAACTTTGTTGTATAATCGCGATACTACGCAGAGCCATGACAATCCACAAAACAAAAAGGAGCCAAGTATTTCGTCTTTCCAAGAATTTGTGGACGCTATTTAATAAAGGATGGTACAGCCATAATGCTAGATGTTAATAGTGGGTTTTTTGCTCAACTAAATTTGACATTTCTTTGTTTCAGTGTTTGGAAAATTCAGAGGTACACTATTGAGCAGCGCGTTAAGATTGTTGATTATACAAAAATAGGCGTTCAAATCAAAATACATTTCGTGCAGAATCGACCAAATGTGTCCACAATCGGGAGAATTAGTCGCCACACGCAGAGAAAAAATATGGTTAGGCATGGTTACGGCTACAACACTATGTTTAATGTAACAATATATTGTTGTCTTACACAAATAATTGTTATTTTTATTAAATATCAACAATATTATAGTTGCCGTAAACATATTAATGTTTATCGCAATTATAAATTTGAGTATTGTTGACCGAAAAACAATTATTTTTCTAACAACTTCATTATGATAACTTTCTAAACATATTATTTTACTCACAACCATATCATGATATTTAATAGCCATAACATGATAACTTTCTATACATTTATCGTATTATGTTAAAGATGCAATCAAACTATTTTTACTCTAATAATATTTTGTTAGCGTTTATTTTATATGTGAGTGGTTAAACAATTTAAAGATAAATTCCCATAAAAAAAATAAGTTTAAAGATATTAAAAAAAGTTTAAATATAAGCGGAGTTCATTCAGTATTAGTGATGTAATAGTGCAAATGCAAAATATCGTAGTTATTTTGTAAAATCCAAGAACAAAACACACAGAGATTTCGTTATATTTTATAAAAGTGCTACGATAATTCTGTGGTTTTCATGGGCAGCCGCGTATGTCTTAAAACAAATTTTTCAGGAAAGCCGAAAAACCATTCTAGATCAAACTATGGGCTAGGTATTGCAAATTTTCAACTTTATCATTACGTTAAAAAATCGGAATTGATCCATCTTTTTTAGAAAAAAATGTAAAGAGCGTTTAAAATTAGGCAATATGGCATCAATATCTCAAAATCCGAAAAATGGACATACGCGGTTGCCCATGAAAACCATTGATTTTGCATTTGCTCTTTTCCAAGCCTTATATTGAACTTCGCTATTTGATTAACATTAAGAAAAATTGTAAAAAGCCACAAAATAAAAAATCGATGCAAAAAATTGTAATTTATTTTTTATTTTTATGACAGCTATGAAAGGTGCTGTATCATAATCTGATTGCTTCTAAATTTTTTATGATTAACATGATGATAGTATGATTACTTCTTAGCTTATTATGATTAACATGACAATAATATGATTCATTTCTTAGCTAATTATAATTAACATGACAATAAATTGATTACTTCTTAACTTAGTATGATTAACAGAATAATAATATGATTAAGGGAAAAATATTTGTATGATGTAATAGTACGAATATATTTAGTCATAATATGATTCAATAATAATCTTAATATGGTGGCTACAATCATGAATCTTATCATAATCACCCCTATCGTGAATAAAAATTCCTTGGGAGTTTTTTCCCTTTTCCCATTTTTACTATTGAATTAACATAGGAAAAATGGAAAAAGGGAAAAAACTCCCAAGGAATTTTTATTCGCGATAGGGGTGAATGTGTTGCTTTTAGAATATGTTTACCCCAACCATGTTTTTCTTTGCGTGCAATTTCAGCAAACCGGGTGTGTAGGTAATGTAAAAACACACTTTTTGGCGCAGATTATGGGCAGGCATAGTACTTCTTCGAAAATGAGGTCGGCCAATCAGATACCGTGAATGATGTTTGCTATTGCGAGATGATAATGGACTTATTTGGCTAAAAATTGAGGATATGGACCTAGATAATATGTCGTTCCAATAGAATCATGCCACTTGCCACACAGGCAGTGGAACAATGTCTCTTTTGCCCGAGAAATTAAATGATCGTGTTATCTTACGTCGTCGCGATGTCCATTTTTTTTTTTTTGTTTTTTTGCGATTACGATCATGTGATTTGACACACAGAGAAAAAAATACCAATGTTAAATTAACATGACGAAATGTTGATTGAGAATTATTTAAATTTATCATTATTTCATATTAATTTTAAATGAAAAATATTAAAATAACCTTAAATCACGTTTATTTAATATTATTCACTGTTAAAATAACATTGTTCAATATTGAATCTCTAAAAACCTGTTTTATATTAAAATCAAAAGTTTATCTTGCTAAATTAACATGCATACATACTTAAGTATGTAAATTTTTTTATTTTCATTTTTAAAATATGTTATAAAAAGAAAACAATTCCCGTATTCTTTTTATTAAAATTATTTAGTTAAATAGTACATCAAGTTTTCAAAGTAGAATGATGACGAAAATCATATCGGGCGATTCTGCTGATGCTTCTGTTAACAAAGGAGAAAACAAAATAAGTGAAAAATGTGTTACAAGGGTAAGTGTTTTGATTATTCTTCAATAAATGCATATGTTGTCTGTGAAGCTTCTTCACACTGTTTATCACACTCCAACCTATTTGATTCTACATGAAATTCAAGTTGTTTTAACTTGAAATAACTTTCATTCAACGTGATTCGGATTGTTATGTCAATATAAATGACATTTTGCTCTAACTTTACTGCAATGTTAAATTAACATGAATTATAGTTATTTTAAAAGAAAAAAATGTTGTTCGCCAGTTATTGTAAAATCAGGTTGAAACAACATGAAAAACGTATGAAGCACAATCACCACCGAAAAATTTTAAATCAACCTTGTTTTCGACCTTTTAAACTTGATTTTTTTTTTGTGCACCGTTGGACTTCTTTCTTTGGGAATATTTAAAAGAAAAAGTGTACGTCAAAAAGCCAAGAACAATTCTTGAGCTAAAGAATGAGAAAATTTCGGAACATTAACGACATTGAACCTCAATTATGTACCAGAGTCATTGAAATATGGACCATCGGTTAGAGGTATGCCACTGAAGCCGTTGCGAGCGTTTGGCTGATATTTTATTTCACACAGTGATTTGTATAGGTCCTTCCCTATCATTATAAAAAATATTAAGATAATTATCGGATCACTTTTTGTTTTATTTACAATTAACATTGAGCGTTTTGGTTGGATCACCTTTTATTTCAGCAGCAGTTATGGTGCCAAATGTTTAGCAGTGTTTATGAATTTAAATTAGAAAAAAATTCTTTTTTTTTCATATATCGAGTCATAACCGCAGAAATAGCTCAAGCGACATTGTTTTCAATTTTCGTTTTTTTTTTATAAATTGATTAATTGGCGAAATTTGCATCAACTCATAAAATTTTATGGTCATACAAGCTACCGTTACGCTTTTATAGCAAAAACAATTTTAGCTCAAGCGCCATTTCTAGTATGTTTTCGTTTTTTTTTTATAATAAAAAAAAAACCTTCTGTAAAATTTTGTTTTTGTTGCTTAAGCTTTTTCTGCCGTTTTGGCTCGATATGTTCCACATTGTATTCCATCCACATTTGAGAATAACGTTTGAAAGCAAAATGAAAATAAATGCATTTCTCTATTTAAAAATAATTTCCACTTCTTGTTGAGAATGTTATGATTTTCAAATCATTATCAAATGCTTACAGTTTGATTTCAAATCATTTTCAATTTGAAATCAAATCTCTGTTTTGTTGTGAATAAGTCTTGGAGGATTTAAGGAAAGAACTTGATCAAAGAAAAAAAAAACAATTTTTTAGTACAGTCGGATCATTCCAAAGCCTTTGATGCTGTTGATCATGCAATATTTGGATATGAGTTACATTGATAAACTAGTTAGGTCCATTTTATTTTACGAAATTGTAGCTTTAGGGCGAAAACTTTGGAAAGATATTTTACGTATACAAATTTCCTGAAATTTGCTTTATTGTTCACGCAAAAAATAAAGCATGTTGCCAGTATAGTTTTTTTAGCCGTGCACTTGCCAGCTTATTATCAAACAAAGTTTTTTTTTGGGAATACAAAATCTTTAATTTATAAGATTTTGTTTGTCCTGAAATTTTTAAAAATTTCTTTCGCTTATTCCCGGGAACTTTTTCCTCGACTAGAAACCCTTTATAGGAAGCAATAGTTTACTACACATATTAAAACAAAACATTTATTGTTATAGAATACAATAATAAACAAAAAATAACAAAATGGCCTTAAGCTCATTTGGCTACCCACTAATCTGGCCAAGGTACTTAAAAATGTTGTTCTTTCTAACAATGACAATAAATGTTCCTTATAGCTTTCTTTTTTTTTGCCTCTGCCTATGCGAATATGAACTATGTGACAATTTTCTGCTAGTGTCTAAAGATATTGTATCTAAAACTATTTTATTTTATTTCAGTACATTATCACACATGCTGAGCCACATAAAAAATGTTAAGAGTTATTTGCTCGTATATAAAAATGAATAAATATCATTCTATGGCGTTTTATATCAATCATTATCTCTTTTTGTGTTGTTAGTTCTTATTGTTGTTTTTGCTTTTTTTTTTTGCACAGATAAGCTACAACTATCAAATCTAACTCCCACTGTGTCATGTTTGTAGAAAATCTAATCGCTTTTTTATGGATACATTAAAACACAAAAAAAAGACAATGTAAAGTGTTTGAAGTATGGGAGGTTGGTCCATAATGGTCTATAAATTTGAGTATAATTGACAAGAAAGTGTGTAAGTTATTTGTCAAATATTTATGGTCACATTTGACCTTTTTTCTACTTCCGGTTAGAGAGACAACACATTTCTGGAATTTCATAGTAAATCACACAAATTTTTCACACTTTTCTGTGTTTAAAGACTACAGTGGCATAAAAATAAGTACATTAAAAAAAATATTAACTTTTTAAACAGAAACATGGTTAAACTTGATGATGCCCTTTATCGCTTAGCGAGCAAAAAGAGGCTTGCAGAATGCAAGTTTAAAGCCAAAGAATACCCTATATGAGATCTTTGAGGTGAATCATTTCCCATAGTTTTCATATAGGTTCATCGTTGGACTCTCTTGATATGAAATTTCAAAGTGAAGTTAAAGTTTCTATAAGAATTTTTTGCGCTGTACTTAAGTTTCATACAAAGTTTTTTAATAGGAAAGCTTTTCAGCATTGTTGAAAATAAACTGAACTTTATTAAGCGTATGGCTCGGCTCATACACCCAAAAACGATATAAATTTTTTTTTGTGTTTGTGTATTAGTACTAGGGATGCCAAACGGGAAATCCCGGGATTTTTAATATATCAACTTTTGTGTACAAAAATGTTCGTTTTTATTGAATTTTTATAGTCTATACAAAAACAAAATTATTAAAAATTATATTTCAGTTGTATTTGCTATTTTTATAATTCTTATTTTTCTTTTTTTAAAATATATGTTATATATATAAAATATCTTTTGAAAATTCATAAAAAAATAAAAAAAAATTTCTTTATTTAAAAAAAATCCCGAAATCCCCAAATCCCGGGATCCAGAAATACCGGAATTACGGGATCTGGGTTTCAAAATCCTGAATCCCGGGATTCTATAAAATCAATCCCGATTGTCATCCCTTATTAGTACACAACCCGCTATATAATATAGTTATTTAAGAAAGTAACAAACATGTAGTGTTTGTTTTTTTGTTATAAAACAGTAAAATTTTAGTGGTTTTGTAGTTTAGTGTATTAGTACACAACCCACTCACTACTATATTGAAGAAAGTAACAAATATGTAGTGTTTTGTTTTTTTGTTATAAAACAGTAAAATTTTAGTGGTTCTGTAGTGTAGTGTTCTTTTAACGCTTCTAACTAGTATTGTTGTTGTTGTTTCTTGGCAATTTACGCGACCACAACACGGATATCCCGCATGTTTTATTTGTATACAAATTTTTTGTTGGATCTTAGTTTTTTCGTTAAAAATGCATATCTATGGCAAAAAGGAAAAAAAGTTTTAAACAAAACTCGATGAAAAAATCATTTTTATCAAATAAAAATAAAAACAATTTTAAAGAAAAATTTCGTTTATAATACAAAATTTTAAAAACGTAAACAAATATGTTTTTTTAAGGAAAATTCGTATGATTAACAATTTTTTTCAACTTTTTAAATTTGACTTAAGATGTTTTGTCAAAATGCCATATGTGTTCTTAACCGCCAAAAGGCCGCTGAGCTGAACTGAAACGAACGAACATTAATGTGCTGAGCCGAACGCAACGAAGTTTTTGATTTTTACGAAAAATAGAACGCAATTAAATGTTCGCATCTTGATGTTGAGTTGGATAATTACAGTATAAGTTTTGTGTACGAAAATCTCAAACAGGGAAATTTTTTTAAGGTATTTACGATTTACAACACAAACATTATTATTGTTTGTGTTTTCCACATTTCTAGAACAGTATATAGTAAGTTTATCTACAAATCCTGCTTTAGAGTAACGAATAATTCGTTGAGCCAACGAAAATATATTAATAAACGTAATGCGTTTGCTTAACGTACATTTTCATTGGATTTTTGGTTCAGAGTAGATAAGTTCGGATCTACCGTCACAAAATTTTGTCAATTAAATTAAAATTTATTTATCAAAGTTATTTTTGGGAATACAAAATTTACTTTTAATAACATTTCCTATTACGTGCTAAATTCTCAATTTTATTTTTTATAAATCCACTGAAATTAGTTGTTGAGGGAAAGCTAGTTTCTATGCCCATTTTACTGGTGGCTTAGGCCAGATCATCAGGAAACCTTTTTCCAAAGATTTTAGAAAAGTTAAAAATAGTATACAAATAAAACTGTAAAGCGAAACAGAATTATAAACACATAAAGTTTTACTCGGTTTTTTTTTTAATTATTTTAAGTTTAGCTTTTTTTATTTTTAAGGACTGTTCTTTGTTCGAGAGTAAAGTTGATTCTTGAACCAGTTTACGAAAAAAATACCTTTTTACAAATAACTTTTTCACATTAAAATTATTATCCAAGTTCCGAAGAGGAACATCGGGCCACTTCAAACTTTTTGCCTAAAAGTATGCCCCTTTTTTTAAAGTAATTAATTAAATAATTAAAAAAAGATTTGAGACATATGGCAATGCCAAAAATACTCATTAAGGTTTGCCATTTCACCATGTATTTTATTAACAAAATAAGTGCTGTGTGTGAAATGTGTTTCGTAAATTTTGAACAAGCTATCCAAACATAATTGCCGTTTCGGGTTGAAGAGCTGCCAATGCACCCTGAAAGATGCACTGTTTGGTTCAGTTTAAGGGCAGGCGGCTTTATTAGATTGTACTTTTTCAAGAACGACGAAATTCTCAACATTAAAGCAATGTAACGTGCGGTGAAAACCAAGTTTTTTTTACCAAAATGGAAAAATTGGACTTTGTTGATATGTGGTTTCCACTAGACGTTGCCATACGGCACGCGATACCATAAACAAATTGAGAGCCAAGTTTGATTGGCAATTAATCTCACGTTTTTGAGCAGTCCATTGGCCGCCAAGATAATGCGATTTCATCCCACTAGACTATTTTTTGTGGGGATATGTGAAGAGTCTCGTGTACGGGGGCAAGCCAGCGACAATTCCAGCCCTAAGAGAGAACAAGAAAACTGCCATTGGCGAAAATGACAAAAATTTAATACACAGATGAATTACCTACGGCGGGCAACATTTACATTAAATAATCATTAAATGGAAGGGACATTTATTGATTTATCGTCCCCAAATAAATATTTCATTAACTTTTACAAATTTTCTGGTTTTTTTTCAATTTTCAAAACCCAAGCTTTAAAAATCAAATTCTAATAAATGTTGCCTTAATAATGAATTTAATTTAAAGAAAATAAAAAAGTTCGTTTAAATTAATTTAAACGTGTATTAAAAGTACCTCTTTCCATAAAGAATTTTTTTACGAATATTTATTTACAATAATTAGTATTGTGGTTATTTTGTTGAACTATTTATGGTTTTTAATCCAAATTTTTAATATTTTTAATTAGGCTTAAGTTCATGAAATTTAATTTTCATTAAATTATTCTTATGAAGAAAGGAATTTTACAACATGAAAATTAATTAAAATTGTTATTGATAATCTTTCATTCTTGACGTGGCTCGGGCTCGAACCCTGGCCGGCAGGTTACCATGACATGTTTCGATCGCAACCACTCGATCTCCTCAGATGGATTTGCCGGCAATAATTAAAAATATTAAAAATTTGGATTAAAAACCATAAATAGTTCAACAAAATAACCACAATACTAATTATTGTTAAAGCTAAGGCACGAGCTCTATGTGTACATTTGTCCTTCAAGTTGTGCTGAAAAAAGGTCAACAGAAAAGAGAAAGACAAAATGAAAAAACAAAAAATGTACTTGGACTTCAAGAAAAATTCTTGACAAAAGTACGAAAAAACAGAAGTAAGGAAAAAACATGTAAAATCAATTAAGATGGAAAATCATTCAGGAAAGCAAATTTCGATCTACCAAATGTTAAAATACAATTTGGTTTAAGGATTGATGTTTGACTATTGACGTCAGCAGTCGTCGATGGCTGCGAGTGTAAGACGGCAAATCCATCTGAGGAGATCGAGTGGTTGCGATCGAAACATGTCATGGTAACCTGCCGGCCAGGGTTCGAGCCCGAGCCACGTCAAGAATGAAAGATTATCAATAACAATTTTAATTAATTTTCATGTTGTAAAATTCCTTTCTTCATAAGAATAATTTAATGAAAATTAAATTTCATGAACTTAAGCCTAATTAAAAATATTTATTTACATTAAAAAAAAATTAAAAATTTCTAATTTTTGAAGGATGAAAAAGAATTCGACTTCTTCTAGGAAACACAATAAAAAATTGTACTTTATTGCATGACCATAAAACCAAGAAAACACTTAAAATTAAACATCCTTTCAACCGGAAAATATAGGTCAGCAAGTGAAAAATGTCAGCTCATCTCAATTAGGCAATTTAAGCAACAACAATCGTCTAAACAGACAGATTAAACTCAATAACAAAATAAAAAAAAATCTTATGAAAAAAGAATTTAGCTTAACAAAATTAAACTAAAAATTATAATAAAACTGTCCTCAACAGTCAAATACAGGATATCAAACAAAAAGTACTAGGAAAAAACCAAAAGCCTCTTAAAAAGGGGAAAGAAGAATGTGATATTACATATGTAATAAGAATAGAAGAAAACAACTTACTGACTGACTGAATATAAAAATTTATATTGTTTCATACTTTTGTTTAAGCGCCCAAAGGACACAACAAAAGGGAGGTAGCCTCAGGCTTTTGGAGAAAAGCTTTTACTTTTGAAACTATTTTTAATAGGTGTTGTACACAAACATACATATGCATTAGTTTTTTTATCTATGATTCATCTATTGTGTACAAAAACAATAAAATTCTCATAACAATGAATATAAACAAAAGTAAATTGTAACAAATGAACTGAAAGAAATAACTACCAGTAAAGAATTCAGAATTTCAAAGCCAAATACTTTCCGTAAAAAATATATCTACTGTTTTTACATGTTTTATTTAATAAATTTATATTTTTCCTATTAAAACATATTCTTCAGAATTTGACTTTAACATTTTGTTTGGAATACACTAAAACATTTTCTTCAGTGTAGTTTTAACTTAGTATTCTCGAATGCCATTAAAAATCCTTTTCATTCCAGAAAAATATTTTGTTTCCTTGGTTTTTATCTTCCTATTCCTCAAGAAAAGACATCATTTATAATAGTTTATGAGTTAGTTAAGGTTTCCCAAAAGTTATAAGCCGTATACAAAAAACAAAATTATGATTGAGAACTTTTGCCAGAGTCAGAGACTATTCTTAAGTGATTAAATGAGTTTAGTCTGAATTAATTGAAAAAATTTTATTGCCAAAAGGAAAGCTGAAATTAAGGGTTAAAGCTAAATTTAAGGGTTAAAAAAAAGTATTGTACAATGGTACATTTTTATTTAAAAGTACATTTGTGCAAACAAATACTTTTTTGTTATGCGCCCCATACACTTTTCAATTCAATTGTCAACTGAGTCTTTCAAATGAATTGATGCTTGGCCACACACTTCATCAACTGAATTGAAAGACCTTAAATTAATTTTTAGGTTTAATGAAATAAGAGACAATTTTTAAAATACTTAACTTTTATTTACAAAAGGAAACTAAACATTATTTTGACAGCTCACCAAGAGACTCGAGCACACACAGTACAATCGAATTGAAAGACTTAGTAGTCAACTTGAAAAAATCAAAATGACAATTGAATTGAATCGTGTGTTCGCTGCTTTAGAAGGTTCCTTTTTTGTTTTAAGATAACTTTTGTGCAAAGAGGTACTTTTATGAAAAATGTTATTTTTTGAAAAATTGTACTTTTGTGAAAACTGGTACTTTTTTGAAAAAGGGTACTTTTTTGAAAAAAGGTAATTTTTTGTAAAATTGTACTTTTTTAAGAAGGGTATAAAAAAAATTGCTCAATGGTGCATTTCTAAAATGGAGTTTTCATATTAAAAGTCCTTTTTATTTTAAAGTTCATTTGTGCAAACAGATACTTTTTTGTTGGAAGGTTCCTTTTTTGTTTAAAGATAACTTTTGTGCAAAAAGGTACCTTTTTTAAAATGTTACTTTTTTGAAATATGGTACTTTTTTGAAAAATTTTACTTTTTTTTGAAAAAGGGTACTTTTTTGTAAAATGGTACTTTTTTAAAAAGGGTTAAAAATTGTATTGAACTATGGTAGATTTCTAAAATGGAGCTTTCATATTACACTCAGGTCTCGTTTTATGCGATAGATGCGTTCCAAAAAAAATCGCATAAATGGAATTCGCCTAAAACGATACTCTAGCTTCATATAAAAACTAGTGATTCGTTCCAAAATTCTGAAAAACCGCATAAATTAAAATTTCAATTAAAAAATCAAAACAAAATCGCATAAAAAAAATCAACAAATATGTATGTATATGTGAAGCGGACAACCCAATAAAAATATTTTGTTGGAACTCCTTTATATTCTAGTAGATATGAATCAGTGTGAGAAGTATTTTTTTCTATGATGTTTATTTGTCCAATTACGGGGTGTTAAAATGTTGCCGTTTTCAAAAAAATGTTTAATTTTATGTGATTTTTATAGAAAATCAATTGATCTTTAAATAAAAAAAAATTCGTCTGCAAAACCGGAAATGACCAATTTAAATCAAAAATTTTCTAACTCAGTTCCAATTTTTTTTTTTTTTTTAACTAAATTGGCCAAAATTGTAAAAGTTTTATTATGGTAGCTCTATTAGTTTAAAAGGTATGCAAATTTCTTAACACTCGTATTACAATGTTGTACCCAGGGGTGCCAGATATTTTTGTGAGAAAATCGTCAGTTTCCTGAGAAAAAATCGTCTTTATCGTTTCGAAAAATCGCCAAAAAATCGGACAACTTCAAATTTTGTATTTTTTAAACAATCTTTGTTCGATTTTTAAATAAAAAAAAAAAAACATTCAAACAAAAACATAATTACTTCATACCCATTTCAATAGTGTTAGAGCTACTGGGCGTCTAATGAAGAGTGCCTCTGATCGTCGATGACCGCATTTTTTAATCGTAGATGATTCCTTACACTGGAAAAACTGTTTCACGAGTGAGATTCTTCCATAACACAGCGAAAGACGCTTCTTTAATCGTTGTGGGTATCGTTCATGACGTGAGTAAAGATAATCTAACGAGACTTTCATGTCAAGAATCCTATGAGACTCATGTAGATATTCTCTTACAACTCGTGAAATGCTTGCAGTATAATGGTTGAAAATATGATTTGCACAGAGAGCCGTACAAGGTTCATTCGATGATGGTTTGACGAAAGATAAACAACGCTTATCAGCAAATCGTCACATTGCTAGTTGCGGAACAAAAATCGTCAATTCTGGCAGCCCTGGTTGCACCGTAAAAGACAGGAAAGCAAGAGTTTAAATTGAAATTTTTCTAGCTTCCACCTAATTTTTAATTATATTTTTAGCGAAATTAGCCTTCGTTGTAAAACTAATATTATGTGCTCTTCATTAGTTTTAAAACACTCATACATACATATCGGCTATGCATATAAAACACACAAAATAAAACAAAGCTTGGTTTAATTTTAAAACGGTAAAAAAGCTTAAAAAACATCTAAATTTTCAAAAACCGTAAAAATTAAAAAAAATCGTAAAGTTATGAATCGCATAAATTTGAATACGCATAAAAAAATCCGCATATAACGAGACCTTGGTGTAAAAGTTCTTTTAAATGTACATTTGTGCAAACAGATATTTTTTGTTAGAAGGTTCCTTTTTTGTTTAAAGATAAATTTAGTGCAGAAAGGTACTTTTTTGTAAAATGTTAGTTTTTTGTAAAATAGTACTTTTTAGAAAGAAAAATGCTTTTTGCAAAAAGTGCATCTTTCCTTTTACAAACAAGTTCCTTATTACAAAAAAGTATCTTTAACCCATATTCGGCCAAGAAAATTCAAACGTGATATTTTTAAAAATGTTTACTCTTTTTATAGTAATTTGAGCCTTCTGAATCCAAATCCGTTGTTGGTTTGCCGCTGCCTCGTCCATGAGTCCCGGAAATAGGTGTTCGCAAGTGCGAACACTGGCTGCTATTTGACGTGAATTTGCAATATCAACAAATTTTTGTTCATTTATGAAAATGTGCAAAATAAGATAATTACAAATGAGCAATGTTTCAAAATATATTTATTAGGATATTAAAATAATAATGTCTTATGAAATTTCTCAAAGCATTTTGGGTGCAAATGCACGTTGCATTTTTGGCACATCCATTTGATTGGTTTGCCACATCCTTTAAGTTGGCACCTGCGAGGTTTTCCTTGTGGGTGAACTGTTGGAATATGCTCCCGTACAATATTTGGCAATTGATAACCAACGCTTTTGTCGCATCATTCCTGAGCGGATTCAGCATCTGTCTGAGAACTAAGTAGCAAAGCTTTGCTTACGCTTACTCTGAATTTTTTTTGGAGAAAGCATATTTTTCTTGTCTTCTTGTTTCAAAAAGCATTGCAGTTTCCAAGCATTAGTGAGTGAGGAGCTTAGAACAGAAACAAATAAAGGCCAATACCACTTCTTTGACCTTATATTTATTCTGTAATTTGAGACGGCATTGTCGTGAAGTTCTACGCCGCCCATCTGATTATTGTAGGAGTTGAGAAGCAGTGGTTGTGATACATTCTCGTATTTTTTTAAATCCTTTTTCTATCGCTTTGCGCTGTGCGTCGGTTCAATTTGTTCAAAGTTGGTGAGAACCGTTACCTCTTTATTATCTGCCCAACGACAAACCAATATAGAATTTGTTCTATCATATTGATAATCACTTTCTCCCCGCTTCAGCTGCTTTTCTGTGCGTAGTGGGGCTTTTGCAATTCGATTGGGTCGAACGGTTCCTGTGGCGCAAAATCTTTTTTCACTTAAAAGGCACATCAAAAATATGATGTTTGTCAAAATAAATTTAATAGACAATGGGATCTTTTACACATTCCAATAGTCTTAAAACAACGTCTGCACCCAAGCCAATTTGACGATCGTAGTTGTCACTCGAACCAGAATATGGTATACAATTAAAAAAATAACCAGCACTCGAACACAAACACCAAATCTTGTACCTAAAACGAATTGATTTATTTCGGATATACATTTTGCATGACTGACGACCAAAGTATGGGACCATTTGTTCATCAATCGATAGTAGTTCACTCCAAACACCCAATTTTATATATTTCTTGTTGGCACGATTAAACAACGGGCGAACCTAATTGTACGTAGGTCTTCCTCGCTTAAATGGTGGTGCTCCACAGGATGCCACTGACGGTAATTATCTTAACAGCTCAGCAAATACCTGCAAATAAAATTGGACCACCTGATCCATTTTTATAAAATGGACTACTCTATGGATTGGTCCGATGTAATGCAAGCATGGACCATGTCATTGTTAAAAGTTTTTGTAGTGAAACGACATTTCCATACGTTTGGGTTACTTTTGGACTAATCCTGGTCCCTTGTGGACTCCTCTTTACACGCGTTTTTGGACTGGTCCTATTATTTGATATAACTCAACTATTTGCATTTGTTCAAAATACAATGTGTTGAAAACAAACTTTTTTTTATCTAACTGTTGTCTACTTGTAAAAAAGTCAACGCAAAACAAAGCACTAAGCAACAGAAATTGTGCATTTGAAACTTAAAGCATCTTGCATTTACCGTTATCTGGATTGTTTGTATGTTTTGTTAAATAAAAATACACTTTAAATCAAAAAAGCGTATTCTCCAAATAGCAGCCAATGTTCGCGCTTGCGAACAGTGAAACAAACAGCTATAATTTAGTAGAAAAATTATTTTTTACTTAGGTTTTTTATTTTTGTTTGGTCATTTAAATTATTTAGACAAATTCCCTTTATTTAATTTGTACATTTTTTAACAATTTATGTTTTTTTGCAGTTATATAAAAATCTTCCTAAAAAGCGTCCTCAAAAATACCCCTGCAGGCAAAACATAAAACATATTTTTGATTTTTTTTTTTATGGCTAATTAAAATTAAGACCTAATATTAAATAATGGAAGCATTAAGTTTTAACAACTTAATGTACCAAACTTTGTAACTTGGCAATCAAATTCAGTAAGTTTACTGTTCGCAAGTACGAACAGTGGCCGAAAATGGGTTAACCTGGTGGTTACACAATCAAGTTTTGCTTCAAATTTTAATTCACTTAAAGTAGATATGTTCACACCAAACAAATATTTTTATAAGAATTCAAAAGAAGCGTGACCAGTATATTGCTCAAACCTTAGCTTTCTTTTGAACAATTACACAGCCCGACAAAATTAAAAAAGATTTTTGCTTCTTTGAATTTATCAACTGATTCTAGTTAATTTGTGTGCGCTGAATTCAAAACTGTAATCAGTTTGTCTCTATCAGCTCTAGTTTTCATGATATAGCTTTCCTATACCCTCCACTTATGACCTCCAATTACCAATTACCCAAAAATTTGTTCTTCCAATTTTTTTTTTATCAAAATTTTTTTTATTTTCTTTTATAGTTATTGCCAAAATTGATAAATTCAAAGAAGCAAATTGAGTGTTGGCCTGTGTTATTGATTTACTTTACCTTATTTGTAAAATGATTATTGTATTATGTAATTAAGAAACTGTTAAATGATGTTTAACAAGAACCTTTTTCAAAAGCCAACCATTTTTTAATTAAACTTGTGGTTTCGCGTAGGACGTCAACTATTTAATAGGTGCGAACATAGTTCAACACTTTTTCACTTATGCATTCATACTTTTAAAATTTGATGCGAATTTGCTTCAGATTCTCTTTACAATTGCTTGTTTCAATTTATAGTCAAGAAAACATCTTATATTTATAATTTGTTTTCTGGATGACCGCCTAAAAATTGCGTACAGCCTATGTCACAGCAGATTTTATAACTTTGACAAGCAGTATGTGAAAAAAACTATTTAGAAAAACTTAAACGTGTCACTTCTGTGAAAACAAAAAAAAAACATCATATTGAAGATATGCCACAAATAAAGTTTAATTTCGAGTGCGTAAACCAGTTCGACGTTTTTAAAAGCTGTTGTTCTATCAAGTCGAATGCAACAGGTATTGATAGCATTCACCCAGACTTCATAAAAATTATTCTTCAACCACTATTACCATTTATAACGTACATTTTCAACACAATAATAACAAAAAGCAGTTATCCGCCAAGATGGAAGTAAGCCAAAATTCTACCAATACCAAAATCTGCCACTGAATACAGGCCAATTGCTATTTTACCATATCTGTCAAATGCATTTGAAAAACTTTTACGTATGCAGATAGTTCAATATATACATAATAACAATTAACTTACTGAAACACAATCTGGATTCCGAGCTAACAATAGTTGCATTACTGCTCTGACTGATGTTTCCGAAGATATTAGAAAGGAAGTGGATGATGGCTGTTTAGTAATGCTTATATTGTTAGACCATTCAAAGGCATTTGATACAGTGGACCATACAATATTAGCTCAAAAATGCAGTATGTTGAAACTAAAAGATTGACATCATCACAGTTTCTGCCAATTATTAGGGGCGTTTCCCAAGGTTCCATTCTCGGACCGTTACTGTTCTCAATTTATGCAAATGATTTACCTGATAAGTTACACCATTGCCGTATTAGATTGTATGCTGACGGCGTCCAATTATATATAAGCACAAAAAAACAAAACATGGAAGCATGTACTGCCAAGTTGAATGAAGACCTCAAACGTGTTGCACATTGGGCAGATATAAATGGTTTAAGTTTAAATTCTTCAAAATCTAAATGCATTATAATACGAAGGAGAACCCAGAAAATAGATCAACGTCCTAAAACTTGTATCAACGACCAACAAATTGAAATAGTTGATAAGGCAAAAAATCTTGGTCTCAATTTTAACAGCACACTCACTTGTACAGATCATGTAACATTTGCTTGTGGCAGAACTTACTCAATACTTAGAACACTAAGGCAAACACAATGTGTAACACCAATGAAGATTCGAGTACTAATTGCGAAAACATATCTAATACCAGTCCTAACCTATGGAGGTGAGATCTTTGCAAGTTGTGATTCAAATAGCAAACATAAGTTGAAGGTAGCTTTTAACAACATTACGAGATATGTTTATGGCATACAAAGTTATGTCAGTGATGGCAATTATATTATTATTAATATTATCCCGTTTTCAAAAAAAATATACGGGGTACTATTTGAAGACTTGTTGAAAATACGAACTTTTGTTTATCTGCAAAAAAATAATTACCACTCGTGAACCAAATTTTTTATAACTGCAATACGTTTCTGGAACAATCTTCCCCCAGCAATTAAAGAAACCAGCAGTACCCTGCATTTCAAGCAACAGCTATTTAGATTTTACGCAGCAAACACAGAAATACACCTTATGTATTGCCAAACGTATTGCCTGGACGAAAAATGTTATTGCGGCAATAATCGATTTCGTATTGCGGAAGATACTTCCTACGGGAAGAAACGTGTCTCGATGGCAATACTTCTAAGCAATACGAAAGCGATACTTCTAGATGATTAACTAGCAATATCGCTAGATAACCACTTTTAAAAAAATGGGAAGATATCACCAAAATATCATTGGGATGATAAAAAGAAGATTTTGCATTTAAAAAAATTCTCATTTGTGTACAAAGAAGCAAAGCTTTTTATTTAAAATTAAATAGTTAATTGTATACGTATAAATTTTACTTAACATAATCATATATATTATTTCTAAAGCACTTTTTTTTTGTCGGTTGCAAATATCTTCCATACCACCGCATCAAATTTAATGAATGATATCTAATTTTTCATATATATTATTTCTAAAGCACTTTTTTTTGTCGGTTGCAAATATCTCCCATACCACAGCATCAAATTTAATGAATGATATCTCATTTTAAAGCTTATTTCTAACACTAATGACGAAAAATAATTAGAAATTGAAAATTTAATATTTTCATTGATAAAAATTATATTTTATATAGAACTGCAATAGAACTGCATGATAATACTGTTCAAACGTGGTAAGACAGGGTCGCTTAACAGAACTGCATGATAATACTGTTCAAAAGTGGTAATACAGGGTCGCTTAATAGTAATGCAGTTCTACATAATATAGTATGTATTAAAATCCATTCTGGCAACATCATCATCATCATATATCATATATATATATTAATTTCTAAAGCACTTTTTTTTGTCGGTTGCAAATATCTTCCATACCACCGCATCAAATTTAATGAATGATATCTAATTTTTCATATATATTATTTCTAAAGCACTTTTTTTTGTCGGTTGCAAATATCTCCCATACCACCGCATAAAATTTAATGAATGATATCTCATTTTAAAGCTTATTTCTAACACTAATGACGAAAAATAATTAGAAATTGAAAATTTAATATTTTCATTGATAAAAATTATATTTTAAAATGTATTGAAGTTACTAAAATTTCTATTAATTATTTTCATTTTATGTTACAAAAATGACAACTAACGGTGCGAAATATTCGCACGGGTCATCTAGTATAATTTATAATTAAAATAAAGTAAAAAATATACATAAATATTTAGTTTCCACCAAATTCTTGAAAAAAACCTACCACTTCTTTAAAATTGCATCCAGGGTTGAGAAATTCTTGACTAAATTTAAAAGGAAACAGATCAATATTCAACCGACTTATTTAATTTAAATATTTACCTTTTGCAGAATATTTTGGGAAATAATTTTTAAGTTTTAATAATTGGATTAATTTTTATTTTTTATTTATGACGTACATATGTATTATATTTAAAAAAATTTTTTCTGTCTATGTTGCGTAATTTTCTCAAAAATTATAAAAGGAAGAAAATAAAATATTACTTTGACTATTTTCTTTTAGATGACAATTTGGAGGTATTGCTAAACTATTGCCTTAGGGGATATCTTTCATTTGTTTGCAGGGTATTCAAAAATAGCTATCGTTATTGTTATCGCTCTCAATATTGTTTTCGTATATAAATGTGTAAGTATATCACTATTCTTTTTTTCACTTTTGTTATATTTTATAATAACATATTAATTGTTAAAACAATATGCCTGTTTCATGTTATTAATTTGTATATTTTTATGTTATTGATAAATATTTGTATCATAACTTCATTAGATTTCTACTCACTAAAACCAATGTTTTGTTGTAGAAGTTCCAAATAAATGAAATAAATTAAATTGCAATTCCAAAGCCAAAACAACATACATATACAAAAACATTAAATAACAAGTTAGAGTGCTATATTCGGCTGTGCCGAATCTTTGATACCCTCCACCGACAGTTCGAATGTTTAAGGAGTAATATCTGTATGATGTTATTATTATCTTAAACTGTGACGATTTGTTATTTATTATGGTTTAAGGCAACCAAACTGTTTTCCGGTAGAAGGGTTTATATGGGGCCTAGGGTAAATTATGGACCGATCTTCACGAAATTTCACAGTATCATTTATAGTCCTATAAAACTGTGACGGGCCAAAATTTGTTATGATTGCATTATTTTTTACGGTTTTAGGCGTACTAAACTGTTTTCCGGTAGTAGGGTTTATATGGAGCCCAAGGTAAATTATGGACCGATCGTCACGAAATTTCACAGTGTTATTTCTTGTCCTAAAAAACTGTGACGTACCAAATTTTGTTACGCTAGCGCTATTTTTTACGGTTTTAGGCGTACTAAACTGTTTTCCGGGAGTAGGGTTTATATGGGGCCCAGGGTAAATTATGGACCGATCTTCACGAAATTACACAGTTTTATTTCTTGTCCTATAAAACTTTGATATACCAAATTTTGTTACGATAGCATTATTTTTTACGTTTTTAGGCGTACTTAGTTGTTTTCCGGGAGTACGCTTCAACGCACTTATTATCTTAATGCAAATTCCATTCTAAGACCCACTCAGTTGTGTGTGATTTTGTAACTTACTCGTACGTATTTCATTTAATTAATCATGTGCACAATTACGGTGTGAATGTCTATTTTCATGTCGGCAAAATAAATCGGTTTTATTAAATAGATGATTACAACTACAACAACACAGCACAAGTTCTGAGTTTTAGCTCAAAATCTTAAACGACAAAAAATAAGGGTAAATTTTTACTAATAAGATTACGAGAGATTTTAGACCGAATAATTATACAATTTAAACATTCGAACAAATAGTTTTTGTAGTTTAAATAGAGCTAAGAAAAGATACAATTTTTATTGGCGGGCATGATTATTGTATACATACATACACACTAGAGCATACCATCCTACAAAAAAAAGTGCGCCGTTCCAATGTTTCGCCCTTAAGGGCCATTGACCTCAAATATTTCGTTCTAGAATTTATTCACCATATCTCTGTTCGTACCACCCTAATGTCAGAAAACTAAAGCTCGCAAGTAACTATTAAGTGATGGAGATGAAAAATAAAGTGGGGTTGGTCATACATTTGACTCGTCTAGAACCATCCAATGTCCAAATTTAAGTACATATTAAAAAAGTTTAAGAAATTCTTAAGGTTGAACCCTGCAGCGCGTAGGATGCTTCTAGACGGGTCAAATGTATGACCAACCCCACTTTATTGGTCATCTCCATCATTTATTTCTAACGTACATTCCCGCTATCACCATTCCTTAGCGGGGCTCCCATACAAAATTTTTATACAGACTAGAAATATTTTTTAAGAAAAATTTGTGGGACAACTGCCATGGAGTCGCCCCTAGGAGGATAAAATTTATGACCGGCCTCCATTAGTTTTTCGTCCATAATATTTTCTCAAAACATACCTGCCTTTTATCTCCATCCATAAAAAAATCAAAAGCTGCAAACAGATTTTCTTCATTTACATAATTAGAATCATAGCTGCATTTTCCAATTTTTAATGGATTTGTCAAGGTTGGCAACCGATACCGACACCGTCACCAATACCGTAAAAATTCCGTTTAAATTGAATACCGGTAGTAATACCGACACTGAAATTAGTTTCTTGCATTAAATACCGGTGTACGTTTACGTTTATAATATAATTTTTTAAAAAGAAAAAAATTAATAATTTTAACAAGTGCTTAAAAAACTAGACTCTAAGTAGCTGTAGTAACGAATAAACACAAAATAAGCCTTAGCAATGAAATAAATTAAAAATTAATATTGTTTAACATAATTGAACTCTTTTTAAGTTTATTGGAATACCGCACTCACATTGTAACGTCGTCGTAACTACGATACATTAATTATAGCTGGATTCCAAAACATCAAAATACTTTGCAGTCAAAGTCAAAAATGTATTATCAAGCTTAAAAACGCACAGTTTACTTTTTGTGTGCGCATCGATAACTTTTCTGGTGCATTTCGGGACAGATACAATTGTAAAATTCTACATGGTGTCAATGTGGAAGGCACTCAAAAAAGCCGTAAAAACATGGAAATCACATACATAACGAAAGCAGAAACCGAAATTTGTGAAACAAAGTAAAGCGACGATTATTTATAAACAGCGCTATTTCGTTTGTCAAAAATAGTTGTTATCAACTTCTTACTTTTACAAAGCAATAAATCCGAAAAAATGCTTATTAAAATATCAACAAGTTAAATTTTTCAGTATTATATTTTATGAATATGGACGTTATTTTTTAAATTAACTTTAAAAGTGCGTTAGAAATTAAATTTACGGTATTTTAAAACAAAATTTTGTATATTAAATATAAAATTCAAAGCATTCCACTTCATTGTGGAATGAATGCTCACAAAATACGTATTAAAATACAATAACTCCTAAATTATTGTTTGGACTTATTCACAACATTATCTGCGAAGATAAGCAGTCGAACATTTTCAGCATAGAAAATTTTAAAAAGCGACGAGTTGACAACACTGTTAGAACATCAGAAAGTGATTCTGAGTCGATCGGTATATTTTAGGACCAATGTTTTAAGGTGTTACACACATCAGCACAAATGCAATATACTAACATACAGAGATAATAGAGGTTAGTAGTATATTTAGGATGGTCCTACGGCACTTTTTCCATACAAATTTGGGAGCATGGTATAACCCAGCAAACAATCACTTGTTCCATACACATTTGGGAGCATGGTATAACCCAGCAAACAATTTCATGTAAAAACTATCCTCTATATATCCCTATGTATCCCCTTCCTATCTTGGAGGCGATATCGTAGTGAGCATTCGCTATCAAGATTTTATTTTCACCCTACAGTCGGTTGGTTAACTTAATAAGTTCATCGATTTGCAAGCTCCACCACTTTTATTGTCTGTGTATGTTTGTGTGTGCGTAAATGTGACCGTCTGGCAACCCTATGCGGGCTCTTTGTTAGGTGTTCGTAAAGAGTAGGGTGTGTCTGTGTATGTTTGTGTGTGCGTAAATGTGACCGTCTGGCAACCCTATGCGGGCTCTTTGTTAGGTGTTCGTAAAGAGTAGGGTGTGCATGTGTGTAAATGTAACCATCTGGCAACCCTATGCGGGGTCTTTGTCAGATGTTCGTAAAGAGTAGGGTGTGTGTAGATACAACCATGTCGAATGGTCTTTTTTATGTAATATGAAACTTTTTTATTTTTCAAATGAGTTGTACATACGTGACAAATTTAAGTTTCATAAAGTCTCAAAATTCTTGGAAATACAAAGAAATTTGAGTATTAGTTGAGCAGATGTGTAGGTATTTAGAATTCTTAAAAAAACAAAACAAAAATAACTAAATAAATATTTTATAGAATCAGCTAATTGCTCCTTTTCATAATTATCTTTTTTATGTAATATAAAACCTTTTTATTTTTTTCAAATGAATTCTACATTTATTCGTAATAAATTTATTTTATGTTTGTAATATGATTTCATAAAAAAAGAAACTATGTTTATGAATTAGAAAATAAAACAAATAGTTTGATATATGTATGTATGTATATGTTTACATTTTATTAAAAATACAATTTTTACATTTAGTTAAATTATATACATTATTATTATAATATTCCATGATTTCTTTAGCTTCTTCTATGACAGTTTCTTTTGTTTTCTTAAAGCGGGAGCAGGAACAAGTATCTGGACCACACGTATTATTTTCATATGACCAAGCACAATTATTGTAATGTTCCCCATATCGATTAGTTATTGTATGAAATTTGTTTCTATCCTCCAGATATGATTTAATGTTCATAATTTTATTTTTATGTTTATCAGAAATAACGTTAGAAAATTTTTTTAAAAAAGTTTAAATCTCTTTGATAATCATTGTTGAATATGTTACTGTATACCTATATGTAATGTTTGTGAATAATCATTAATATTGATTGCTCTTCTATTTATATAATTTTAACTACGTTCGAAGTGGACTTGTTTCAAAGTCACTATTTCTATCATTAAAGTATATGAAGAGTAATTTCACAATATTATGAAATTTATAAAAATACTTACTTACTTATAATATTAATAAACAAACAAAATAAATAAAAACAAAAGATTTTTAATAGAAAAAATTATATATATTTATTTATTTATTTTATTTCTATTTTACATTAGTTTTTTTATTTCATTTGTAAGTGGTATGTATTCGAACATTTTATCATGTATAATTAAACAATATGCGGCCGTATTAGCTGGAATGTTTGTTAAAGTTTTCATCTCAATGCGAATATCGATTGGTCCAGTTTTGACTGATTCATTTTGATGAGTCACATCTAACACAATTAAAGGAGCATCGGATTTAAATTGTTCTCGTGTTAGTAATGGTTGTGGATGACGTAAATAATAGCTTTGTTGGAACTTCAAATACATTTCGTATAGTAGAGCAAAACGATTTCTATCAAATTTGAGATTTAGATCATCATATGGATAAGTATCAGAATTTAGATAAACTTTTATATCTGACAAATCGCAATGTATAAACTTGTTGTTAGTAGTGTTTCGAAATCCTAAAAGAAGAAAACGAGGTCTTTCATTTTCGTTGGCTAGCTTAACATTCCACAAAACAGTTGTACTTTCTGGTAGCGAAGGATAATAATACATATCCCAACTTCGAAATGATATATTTAATGGATGACGATTGTTGATGGTTTTAAATATATACAATTTATATGTATCAGAAAGTTGAACATGCGGTACTTTCCATGTAATATTAAGTATAGTTAACTTTATTCTTTCTGTGGCAACGCTAGATTTGAAAACTTGTTTATCATCTTTGGAACGTAAAAGAATCAATTCATGTTTTGAATTGACTATTATTTTGTTAAAATCTTCAGCAAATCCAAGTAACATCTTTAATGGCACACAAAAGTTAAAATATCCGTTTACAAGTGTCAAATCATTATTATTAGAGGGTGCCCATCCTGCATTTAAGAGGTTATCACTTTCAGATTTATTAAGTGAGGCGTAGTTTTTTATTTCTGTTGCAATACCCAAATGTCGTGTACGATCAATCTCTACACCGTTTAATTCATATCGAATTTCATCAAACAAATGTGCTATACAATTATTTAAGAGCCGTATATTTGAAGAGATTGTTGAATCTTCCTTTGATGCTAACCCTTCAACATATAAGAGACTTTCATGTGGTAATACGTATAAATCCTGATTTTGAATGGCTATACGAATTTCATCATTATTCTTAAACGATTGTAAATATGATGAGTAGCTATGATACTCCTTTTTGATGATTGAATTGTCGAATTTAGGTTTTTGTAAAACATCAATAAAATGATTCATTTTTTTAAATGTTTTAATCGAAATCCCAAGTTTTTTAAAAATTCTTGATTATTCTCGCTTAGACTAAGTCTTAAAGTTTTTTCAGCTTCTTGCTCCTTTGAACGTAAATGTGTGAATGATGACTCCTTATACAAATCACTTGTATTTTTATTACTATTGTTATTATTGAATATAATCATTCTTTTATACTGGTTTTAAATGTAATCGTATAGATATTTTCTCCTCACGAAAATTTATTAAATTTCCGTCTTGATCGATTACTTTTAAAACTAAAGTGTTTATACTTTTAGTGTTAACGGGTAAATATATAACATTAGCCGGTGTCTCTGTTATTTTATAGCCGGGACTGACAACAAGCGAAAACTGATGAAGGGTATGCGCAGATGTGCTATTTATATAGGATCCGTTAACAATATTACATTCAACTATAATATTGTTTATTTTTGTAATCTCTATAGTTTTATCTGAAAAATGTTCTTGATTCTTTTCCAAAATTTTCTTACTAAAGCCCAATAGGGAACCGATTGATCGCTCCTTGTTAAAATAAATTGTATCGGTTGTACATTTTATAGACGTTTGTAAAGTATTATAATTAGCTTCAATAATAAGATTTCCTCTTGGATTAAGGGTGTTATATTTATCTATAATCAAATCAGCTATATCCGAGAATTCATATGATCCAACAGGTATAACTATTTCATAATCACCAATATGAAATCTATTGTTTTCAACATCAACATTTGGTATAGAATGATATGTATCAAGACTAATTAATCCGCAAACGTAATTTCCATCAAGTTGAATGGGGGGAAAATAGTTGGCAACTAGAAGTGAAGTATCACCATTTAATGTTAGCGTTATTGACATCTTAAAGTTCGGTGTATTAATAAATTAAAAATTTTTTAATGCTCTTTATATAGGAGACGAATCGTTTACATTTATCCAAGAGTTATGATCTGATGTAAATCCCAACCATTTAACATATAACATATTTCCTCTTCTTCTTAAAATCTTTTCAACCAAATACGTTTCTGGATATTTAGTTTTCATTAGTTCAAAATCATAAAAACCACCTTTAATATCATGTCCTTTATAATCTTTTAGTATATAAGTGGTAGGACTTGTGGATCTTACAGTTTTAACTTTAAAGATTTCTGTAGTCCAATTCGGTGTATAACCTTTTTCAAACACATGTTTATATTTACTTATTCGAACATTATCACCAACTTTAAACTTCGGTCTTTTAAACACTTTTAAATTGTTGTAGACTGTATCCAATAGTGATTTTTCATTTGATAAATTTACTTGATTTGGTGTCATTTTTATTGTTCTATGATAAGTATTATTATATTTATTAACAAGTTCTTGATAAATGTGTATCCATTTATATGTTCCTTGATAACTAAATTCTTTCCACATTAGTCCCTTTAATGTTCTATTAAATCGTTCAATGATGGAAGCTTTTAAAACGCTATATGTTGAATAGTGATTAATATGATTTAATTGCATCAATCGATGAAATTGATTATTGAAGAATTCTTTACCATCATCTGTTTGTAGGTTTTTCGGTTTTCTATGATTAATATTAAATATATTTTTAAAAGCGTTCAGTACACTTTCACCACTTTTATTTTTTACTGCAACAGCCCAAGCTTTTTTCGAAAATGTATCTATTACGGTTAAAAGATAACGATATCCATTGTTAAATGTTGCATAACTTCCCATTTCTACTAAATCCGCTTGCCATAAATCATCAATTCCTTTTACAACAACTCGCCTTCTTTTAAAATTTTTTCTCGCTTGTCTATGTAGTTCATTAACTATTGTTCTTTTATCTGCATTTAGATTCATATCTTTTATTTTTGTATTATGTCTGAATTAATATATATTTATGGATATTTAGTTATCTTTATCGGAGGACGTTTATCAATATTTTTAAAAAGGTAATCTTCAATATTGTTAAATCTTTCATCTATGCCATCCAATTTTAAAATATATTCTTCTACTTTATTAACTCTTTCATCCACTTTTTTCATATATTCTTTATTTACTTTTAATATTTGTTTCTCAACTGATTGTTCAATAACATTTTCCTCCTTCTTTATATGATTTGGAATGGCAATACTAATAGCTTCTACATCTTTATAGAACTTTTCAATGTTATTAACGATAGCTTGATTAATTTCATTTTTTAAGTCTGATATTTTCTTTTCGAAATCTTTGTTAGCAGTGGTAATGACTTCAACATCTTTATACAGCTTTTCTATGTTATTAACGATAGCATGGTTAATTTTATTTGTTAGCAGTTGTATTTTAGTTTCAACATCTTTAACAGTTTTATCTATTTTATTTGTTAGTAATTCATTTGTTCGTTTTAAATAGGCTTTTGTAACAGCATCCTTAGGTTCGATCGGTGTGGCTAGATTAGTAATTCTTTTTTTATGTATATCAAAAACATGATTGTTTACTTCAACATCAAGCATTTTTAATAGATTTGATCTTAGTTTTGAATCGTTAAATTTATACTTATGTGTTGAGCTTTCTCCAAATTTATTTATAAAACTCATGTTTTTAATATATTATATTAGCCTCTCTTAGTTCCTCAATAATTGAAATTATCTCGTTTTTATGATTATTATGACCAGCACCTTCCGATGAAAGGAGTAAACGTAATCTGTCGACTAATTCATTAGGATCATCCCAATATATATAGTTTGGTTTACGTTTTTCTACTAATTTTAAGGATAATCCACTACCTTTAGTAAGAATATTACCCTTTGTGTTGAATAATTTTTTTATAATGCGTTCATATTTAAATGCTTTAGTTCCTTTAATTTGTTTATTTGACTGATAGTTACGTCTGTATACATTTGTATTAATAAGAATATCTTTATATTTTTTTAAATCTATTTTATTATAATGTAAAGGTTTTATGTGGAATAATAGTTCAAATAATCCTGGTGTCAATTTCAATTTTTTATCGCCTATATATAAAGTGTTATCGTTATTAAATTTTAGTTTGTTTGTTCCATATCGCCAATTTCCAGCATGATCTATATTAAATCCATAGATTCTATCAATCATTTCATTATTTATTAACAACATAATATTCTTATAAAGAGGTGATTCATTTAATTTAGAATTACTTAATTTAATTCGTTTCTTATCGGTATTTAATTGTGTTTTACTTTTACGTTTGGAAAATAAATGTGTGATTTTGTTGCGTTTTCTATCACCATCTTCATCGAAATTTGAAAGCAATGAATAATTCTTTCTTTTTAGATTTTTTTGATTTTTATCATTCTTCAATTGTGTTGTGGATGTTGTTGTTTTTGTTTTTAGTGAAATGTGCTTTTTAGTACTGATAGGTTTTGATGATTTCGTTGTTTCTGTTGATTGTAAAATTTTCATATTATTTTTCTTTCTCTTTATATTAGGTAGAGTAGATGTGTTATTGCTAAATGTTCTTATTCTTTTTAAGTTGTTTAGGTATTGGACTTTGTTATCATTATTATCTTCATTGTAATGGTCATCATCATCAATATCCATGTCGTAATTGGATTTATTTTCTTCATTTAACCTCATCAAACTAGATACATTATCAATATCATTATCATAATCCATATTGGAGTTAGATCTATTTTCTTCATTAAAAACAGCAAAACCAGCTTCGTTATTATCAATTTCATCATCATCATAATCCATATAAGAAAGAACATTACTAGAAGCATTATCCTGATTTAAATTAGGTCTATATAGTGATAGAGAAGATGGTGTATATAGTGATTGATATGATGGCGCTCGTACTGTTCCAGAAGATTTATTTGTCTTATCAAGTTTTTTTATTATATGTTTTAAAGGTTTTGTTATAGGTTTAAAGGTATCTTCTAACATATTAACTTTATCTATTTCATTAAGTTTAATATTTTGTAATTTTTCCTTTAATACCGCTCTGGTTTCAACAATATGTTTTAACAATTCATTATTCTTATTCATGATTGCTGAATGCATGTGTTTGTATTTTAAATTATAAACGATCTGCTTTATATCTGCTTTTGATCTGCTTTATATCTGCTTTTGATCTGCTTTATATCTGCTTTATATCTGCTTTTGATCTGCTTTATATCTGCTTTTGATCTGCTTTATATCTGCTTTATATCTGCTTTTGATCTGCTTTATATCTGCTTTTGATCTGCTTTATATCTGCTTTTGATCTGCTTTCGATCTGCTTTACATCTGCTTTTGATCTGCTTTCGATCTGCTTTACATCTGCTTTATATCTGCTTTTGATCTGCTTTATATCTGCTTTATATCTGCTTTTGATCTGCTTTATATCTGCTTTTGATCTGCTTTATATCTGCTTTTGATCTGCTTTCGATCTGCTTTACATCTGCTTTTGATCTGCTTTCGATCTGCTTTACATCTGCTTTCGATCTGTTTTATATAAAATCTTACTTATAATTGAATAAAATTATTAAATCCCTTCCTATAACGACCGCCATTAATTGGATCGTCCTTACTGACAACAACAAAACCATAATTATCTTTCCAACATTCCTTACAAATTGTTATAAACTGTTTAAATGACATATCACCGATAACATGATCATTATATATATGCTTTAAATTCATTTCATCTTGTTTAAATATTATAATCATATTTGCATTATCACGTATCAAATGTTTAGGAATTTTTGTATATGTTTGACATAAATAGAAACAATCTATATGTTTATGTCTACCCATACAAAAGTAATCTCTTACAGTGTCTTGTTTACCACAAATAACATCATCGAATATTATTATAGAGTGTGGATTTGCTTTAGCTGGACTTAAAACTTTTTCATTTTCCGAGAATGTAAATAGATTTATATCTTTTATGGGTTCAATAAGTTTTCTTAAATAACAATATTTCGGTTGATATAAGGATTTAGAATATATGTATATGTTTTTGAAACAAAGACCATTAGGACTTTCTATAAGACTAATCATTACATTAGTCTTACCACAGTTTGATGGTCCAACAATTAACGCTCTTATTGTGTTTGGTACAATTTTATGTACAATTTTAGATTTTTTTTCTTTTTCAACATCAGCATTTCTAATAACAATTTGTTTCGTTTGTTTAACTATTCGCATATTGCTGTGCTCTGCTTTATATCTGCTTCTGATCTGTTTTATATCTGTTTTCGATCTGCTTTATATCTGCTTCTGATCTGTTTTATATCTGTTTTCGATCTGTTTAACTATTCACATATTGACGAGTAATAAAATAATTAACTATAAAAGTAATGTTTTACAAAAAAGATAATTATTACAATTTTAAGCGCTGAACATATAAAATGGTTATAAGATATAACAATATACACAACACTAATCAGTTTAAAATTGGACGTGGAGTAGTCAACAACTTAATTAACAAATTACCAATTGAATTACATTTACCTGGATATCAGTTTTGCGGACCGGGTACAAAACTTAAAGAACGATTAGCAAGAGGAGATAAAGGAATAAATTTATTAGATGCTGCTTGCAGAGAGCACGATATTGCATATTCAGAAACTGACGATATAACTAAAAGACATAAAGCTGATCAGATATTAGCTGAAAAGGCTTGGCAACGAGTTAAATCTAAAGAAAGTAATTTAAAAGAAAAAGCTAACGCTTGGTTTGTTACGAACGCTATGAAGGCAAAAGTAAAATTTGGATTAGGTATGAAGAATAATACAGATCGAATATCAAAAAAAGGAAAAGGTGGAAAGAAAAGAGTGTGTAGTAAGAAATTATTCTCTAGCACTGTTAAAAATACTCTAAAACTATTGAGAAAGGAGAAACCTACCAATATAAATGATGCTGTTTTAATTGCACAAAAAGCAGTTCGCTCTGATTTTAAAAGAAAAAAGAAAGCTGATATAAGTATACCAAGAGTTATTCCAGTGCCTAAAGTTGGTGGATTTCTGCCATTGATTCCAGTTTTAACAGCCTTGTCAGCTCTTGGAAGTTTAGCTACAGGTGGATCAGCAATAGCTAAAGCTGTTAATGATATAAAGAATGGAAAAGAACAATTGGCAGAAGCAACACGTCACAATAAATATATGGAATCAATTGCTATGGGAAAAGGTTTATATCTTAAACCATATAAATCTGGTTATGGACTTTATTGTACATCAGCTTCAAAAAACTTTTAAGTAATCTACCCAGTCGAGCGTTAACAGATGTAGATTTAAATAAATATGGAAGAAAACTAAAACATTTTAGAGGTGTTTTTATGCGTAATTCTTTACCTAAAAAAGCCTTAAAGAATGAATGTGGAATTGTTAATCTGGATGATATAAAAGGTCCTGGGACACACTGGGTAGCATATTATAAAAATCACAATTATAAAGAATACTTTGACAGCTTTGGAAACTTGCAACCACCACTTGAAATCATCAACTATTTAAAATTGCCCATCGAATATAATTACGAACAAAAACAAAAATTCAATACATTTAATTGTGGCCATTTATGTTTAAAATTTTTATTCAATAAATATGGTTTGAAATAAAAACAACATTTTAACGTTTTCTTTTTTCATAATTTTTTTTATATTACAATTTTTCTAATCATATAAAAACTTAAAATTAATTAAAAATCTATATTTACATTGAGAAGAATGTCATCATCCTCTTCCATAAGTTCATAATAGTTATTTATTCTATAATGACCCCATGCAAAAGTATCAACGCCATTATCTCTAATAAATCTCTTATCATCTAAATAACTTAATGTTAGTTTTCTTATATTTTGAGTATAAATTTGATGTATCTTAGATCTAAATATATACATTGAATTATAATATAATTTTTTATCTAAAAGACATTTTCTAAAGTCATTTATACTTAATTTACTAGTTACACATTGCTTAACGCCCTTAATTCTTTTAATTTCCTTATCTTCTCTATCAATTTTCACTGAGTACATTTTAGCTCTTAACCCAATGAATTCCTTAATAATTTTACCATTACACTCATCCTTCATCATCCCTAAAACTTTTTTATTAAGAAGTGGGATATTGTAGACATTATCTATCGGATATGCAGATGTATCAAAATGAGTATTTATGTCATTTTTAATATCTCTGTATAGATCATCTGTTTTAATGTCGTAAATAAAGGAATCAGTATCCATATAATTGAGTTTAATGTTTTCACGATATTTAGGCTTTATGTAATCATAATGAAAACTGTACATTTTAAATTTGGATATTTCTAATACTGCAAATCCAACATAAATAGGTTTGTTGTATTCAGTTTTAATTCTACTCATTTGGATAGCATGCATATCTTCATGAATTTGAAGTGAACTATGGAAATTGGGTTTAGCTATAAGAGCATGGGCTCCTAAACGTTTACCTCTATTCTCCCATTGACATACTATTTTAATGTCTTTCCTCTTATCAACATTTTCCATAGTTTTCCCGTATACTGCATTATTCAACAATTTAAAAAAATTTTGTTCAAATGAATTTTTTGCTAGTGTTCTGTGATGGTTATTTAAATCAATATATTTTTGTAACCAATTTGATTGGTCAAATTGAAGAATTCTATGTATTTTCTTTAAAACTAAACCATGTTGAATACATTGCTGAAGATTTCGATAATGCATTATGTAATTAGTTTTACAATTTAAATCAGTTATTAGTTTCTTTTGTTTCATGGTTTCAATTTTTTTATTCTCAGCACAAAATGGTAAATCATTATGATAGTCGTGTAATGTAGATGGATATTCTAGATCTACCTCTAATATATATCCTAATGGAGAATCTTCAGCTATATTATTAACGTTGAAATGGTTATAATTTTCAACCCATTTAAAATTTTTATAGGGGAGGTATTGTGACATTGCATAGCCATACAAGTTATTAACATCTAAATATATTACGTAGTTTGATTCTTTGTTAGAATCATAATTACTAATATATTTATTATTAGCAATTGAATGTCGATTAGAACATTGAACAATACCTCCCCTAATGCCCCGAAGGACAAAATTATATATATTAATATCAGTCAACAACTCCAATTCTATTGCAGTTGTTTTCAACATTGCATCCCAGGATAAACCTGGGGTAGTATAATATTGACATGGATCTAAATTATAAATGTTTGCACAAACTTTACGGAAATTTTCAAATATATCGCAAAGTAAAAGAATATCTACTTTTAAATATAAAAGTAGATAATCTTTTAATGTTCTACATTTAAATGTTTTCCATACTTTTTGTGCATGTTCATAATCCTCCACACTACACGACTCATTATTTAATTTATTGAAAAATATTGACCGAGGTGGTAATTGAATTTCTTCAAGACGATCGAATCTAAATAATCATACGGAAAGACACCCTTACGTTTCATTAAATTAAATTCTTCATCATTTGGATAGCTTGATTTTACTACCGTTAAATCACTGTCGGACAAATAACTTGCTAATTTTGCTATACTCGATGGCATAAACCTAAATGAATCGAGAAAACGTAACTCAATTGTATCTTTTTCATTTACAGAAATTCTTTTTGATATAGACACATAAAGCTCCTTATTTAAAGGTATAATATTTATATCGCCTTCAATTGTTGAAAGCTCTCTAACAAACAGGTGGCAATCATATGCCGAAAGATTATGAAAGAATATAGGGATGAAATTTGCAATTTGATATTCTAAATTACATTGATTATGAGCAGCACCCCTATATTGACCAGTTAGATGACAATGGTCAGCTACTTTATCTTCAT
This sequence comes from Pollenia angustigena, assembly GCA_930367215.1. Classification (NCBI taxonomy): domain Eukaryota; kingdom Metazoa; phylum Arthropoda; class Insecta; order Diptera; family Polleniidae; genus Pollenia; species Pollenia angustigena. The sequence goes on along the minus strand of OV884058.1, from coordinate 214,630,253 downwards.
TAGATAAAGATTTCGTACAAATATAACAAGTCTTGCTTTCATAATGTTGTATCTGTTGCAGGGGTGTTAAGGAATTCATTGGTTTAATAACACTTAGATGACTATTGTAAATAGCTAAAATGTCGTCAACTAAAGTTTTAAAAAAATGTTGTGGCGCATCAGTTCCAGTATAAATTTTAAAAATATCTAAGTCTGAGTTATACGAACATTTAATAAAATAACTATAAGCAAATGGAATATGCTTTTGTGTTGATTTTACGTTCTTAGAATTTTGAATGTTTACTGTTTCCAGAATACATTCAAAATCAGCGTATACAACAAAAGGCACATCCATTTGCTTTTTAAAATTTTTAAAACTAAGCTTACTTTTATCTATACTAGGCATCCTTGTAACCATTTTATTACATTCCTCTTTATGTTTAATTAACGACGTCTCTGTACGAAAATGGATTAAGCATGTATTGCAGATGTATACTTGATTCTGCCGTTTCGTCAGTTGACTACGTATCAATCTGTAATTAATAGGAAAAAAGAAAATGATTTAAATTAATATAATATATTCATATATAAATAGAATATAAATATTGTGAACCTACTTTGAAATATTTTTGATCCATACGTAATGGAATCTTTCTCCATCCTCTATCAGCATTAAGTTGATGTGTTTGGACTTTTCTTCTTTGGTGAAGTAGTATGGTCCCACTACAACATCATCTTCTAGTCCAAACACATTCACGCTTATTTCAGGATTCATAATCTCGAAATCTTTTATTTGATTAATCGGAAGAGGGAAATTTAAGTTGGTGAAATTTAATTTGATTCCATTATTCAGCAAAATGATGTCATCTTCAATATTATTTATTTTATATGATGAACATCTCTTTGTATAATCAGGATCGACTGGGTATAGTGCTGATATTATAGCCCACTTGAAGCAGTACTCGTCTCTATTTTGTACGTTGACACATGCTTTTTTCTGCATTATTTTTGCTGGTAAAGGAAGGTATTGTGATCCTTTGATACACTTATATTGATTTATGTTCATCTCCAAACGTGTTATTTCAATTAATGCCCAGCCACTATCACGCTCCTGAAATTCGCTCATCTTTTTTATTATAATATTACATTGTTCGTTGTAAATATTTAGGATATCATCTCTTGTTGAAAGCATAGTAAGAATGTTCATTTTAGTCTGATGGGATTTTATATCCACCATACAAGAATCTTCACCTTCCTTAATCAGCACATATTCACCATACAGTTCCATATTAAATTTTATGTTTCCGTGTTTTTGCATGGTGTCTGTTAATAATTTTATTAATTTCTCTCTTATTTCCGTTAAAAATTTTTCAGGTATTAAATTATTTTTATTGTTGTTTTCAATTAAAAATGTGACAATTCTATTGTTAAAAGATGATTTTATGCATTTAATATCACTATTATTATCTGCTTTTTCAACACAGTTAAATTTATGTGCACTTGACCTTATATGATAATGCCAATTTGTTTTTTTTTTATATCTTTTTCACAACCTTTACAGTAAATATTTGTTTCTTCATCATTACCGTCACCTTTTGTATTAGAATGTGAGTGTCTGTGCCATTCCTTACGATCCGAAAAATGTAAATTACATGTTTGGCATTTAAACGATGATGATGGTCCATCATGATGCAATCGAACATGTCTTCTTAAATTTCTATTCAAAGTGAATACTTTATCACAAAACTCACAAATAAAACCGCCAGCCATTTCACTTTTTTATTAAAGAACACAATGATTTAACTATCGAACAAGAATGGTTCTGTGTTCCAGAAGTAGACATATTTATATCATAAATTGTTAATTAGGGGAGTAATTAGTAAGGGGCAAGTTTCACATAAGTTCATATAATCAAAAACCGCAACATCAGCGGTTTCTTTGTTTTTCCAAGAATTATAAACATCTGCACATGCATGACTCCTATTTCATTGTCTTTTCCAAGAATTTTGAGACTACAGTCCTAATCAAAAACCGCATCAAGAGCGGTTTCTTTGTTTTTCTAAGAATTCTAAACAGCTGCACTTGCATGACTCATATTTAATTGTTTTTCCAAGAATTCGAAAAACCTGCACATGCATGTCTCATATGTCTTTGTTTTTCGAAGAATTCGAAAAAACCTGCACATGCATGTCGCATATTTCTTTGTTTTTCCAAGAATTCTATGTTTATATAAACAAGAACCACAACTATTTAATGAAAAAAAGAATTATACCATTACATCTATTATTTTCTAAAATCCCTTCACCTATAAAATTATAGTATAAATATCTGATACAAAAACACAGTTTCATCAGTAGTATTTGAAAAATTGTTAATTAAATAAGTAAACTTTTTCCTCTAACCAACTAAAAAAAGTTTAGAAAATGAATAAAACATTGAATTATCTAAACAATATCATCAAAAAGTATTTAAAGGAAATAATGCCGTTAAAGCAACTCCCCATAAACAAGAAAATTAAAATTTTAAAATGTTTAAAAAAATCTACAAAGTTTGGTCCGAAAACAATGTTAGAGTTGGAAACTCATATAATATTCCTACCGAAGAAATACACAAACCTACCAGCGGAAGTTATGGACGATTTATCATCTGGAAATTTTTATTTAAAAAAAGTTGTGGATGGAGCTTATTATAAATTCATATTTGAAAATAAATAAATAAAAACTATAAATAGAATATGTTTTATTTATCTTTAAATTAGTTTTATAAGGGGTGACAATGGAACAACAATATAAATTTATAGTTGTTGATGTGCAAGGATTTTTCATCAATAATGAATTTCATGCTAAAGAAGTCTGTGTTTCAATCAGTGATATCGAAAAACAAACTTTTCACATTGAATCAATAATAAAATATTCTGAATTAAGTAATAAGGATAGATTTACAAATAAATGGTTATATAATCACTTGCATGGACTACACTGGGATACTGGAGAGTCTACACTGAAAGAGTTAATAGAATATTTAATATTAACTATAAAAAAAAGAAAAAAAGAAGAAGAACACCCTGTTTTATATGTTAAAGGATTTGAAAAAGTTAGATGGTTAAAGGAGCTACTTGGAGGAGAAATCGACATATATATAATTAATTTAGATTATTTGAATTGTCCAAATATCAAGACTTTATATAAAAATAATCCTAATATTAATATTTGTAAGAAACATACTAATTTTAATCAAATATGTGCTGAAAAGAATGTAATTTTATTAAGAAATTATGTGAATTTATATTTAAAATAAAGAAAAACCTAATTAATTAATAAAACATTTGAAGTTGATCATTTTATTTTTAGTTGATTTTAAGTCTTTAAACGGAGTACATCTCTAGTACGATTTAACTCAAAAATGATATCATCAGCTGAATTGGAAGAATTATTGACAAAACATAGTTACCAGATTGATAAGGAACATATGGATTTATTTATGAAACTTATAGATGAATTAAGAATTTATAATTATGTAAATAGTCCATTTATATGTATAAATAATATCATACATAGATATTATTGTGAAAATGTTTATTCACAAACCTTTAACATTTGTCGATGTCAAACACTTTATAAACAACATTTGTTAACACTTAAGCTTTTTAATCTTTATAAACGTATTTTTAATTTTGAATCTGTAAAATCTGAAAAAATTCCTAATAAAATTTAAAATAAAATAACACAACATAACATAATATTGTTTTTATTTATAGGTTTCATATTACATAAACAAGACAATTATGAAAAGGAACAATCATCAGACTTTATAAAATATTTATAAAGTTATTTTTCTGAGTTTTTTAAGAATTCTAAACACCTACTTGTATTTTTAATAAAATGTAAACAAATACATATACATACATACATATATCAAACTATTTGTTTTATTTTCTAATTCATAAACATAGTTTCTTTTTTTATGAAATCATATTACAAACATAAAATAAATTTATTACGAATAAATGTAGAATTCATTTGAAAAAAATAAAAAGGTTTTATATTACATAAAAAAGATAATTGTGAAAAGGAGCAATTAGCTGATTCTATAAAATATTTATTAAGTTATTTTTTTTTTGTTTTGATTTTTTAAGAATTCTAAACACCTACACATCTGCTCAACTAATACTCAAATTTCTTTGTATTTCCAAGAAATTTGAGACTTTATGAAACTTAAATTTGTACAACTCATTTGAAAAATAAAAAAGTTTCATATTACATAAAAAAGACCATTCGACATGGTTGTATCTACACACACCCTACTCTTTACGAACATCCAACAAAGACCCCGCATAGGGTTGCCAGATGGTCACATTTACACACACACATACACACACCCTACTCTTTACGAACATCTGACAAAGACCCCGCATAGGGTTGCCAGATGGTTACATTTACACACATGCACACCCTACTCTTTACGAACACCTAACAAAGAGCCCGCATAGGGTTGCCAGACGGTCACATTTACGCACACACAAACATACACAGACACACCCTACTCTTTACGAACACCTAACAAAGAGCCCGCATAGGGTTGCCAGACGGTCACATTTACGCACACACAAACATACACAGACACACCCTACTCTTTACGAACACCTAACAAAGAGCCCGCATAGGGTTGCCAGACGGTCACATTTACGCACACACAAACATACACAGACAATAAAAGTGGTGGAGCTTGCAAATCGATGAACTTATTAAGTTAACCAACCGACTGTAGGGTGAAAATAAAATCTTGATAGCGAATGCTCACTACGATATCGCCTCCAAGATAGGAAGGGGATACATAGGGATATATAGAGGATAGTTTTTACATGAAATTGTTTGCTGGGTTATACCATGCTCCCAAATGTGTATGGAACAAGTGATTGTTTGCTGGGTTATACCATGCTCCCAAATTTGTATGGAAAAAGTGCCGTAGGACCATCCTAAATATACTACTGAGGTTGTTGCGATGATATTGTACAAGGGAAACACCAAATAGGTCTGTCTGCATATACATATTATGCATCATTTGTGCAAAATGTTGCAAAATCTTGCAAAATGTTGTCTGCGTACTCCAAATCTCTTGCATCGAGAGAGCCAAAAAGAGAATTTTTTGACAGTTGGAAGTAGGGTTGATAAAGTTGGTACAATTGTACTTTTTTTGGTACAATTCAAAACTAAAAGGAACGATGGTACCCCCGTGACTCATTTGGTACTATTTCTAAATTTTTCAATTGATATATTGATATTTATAATTGATATAAAATGACAACTCCAATTAATATAAGCGGAGTTTAGTGTATGATGCAAGTAATCTATCAAAAATGTCGTAGCTTTTTTATGAAATCTAAGGGAAACACTATTTTTTGCTCTTTTGCAAGACCATTTGCACCAAACACTGAACTCCGCTTTTGTGAATAGATTTGTGCACTTCTTTATTAAACGATTGCTTATGCCACATTCTAAATTTAGTATCAGCGGCAGTATATAAGCGTGCATTTTCTGATGATATTGACAAGTTTTTAAAAGATATAGGAAGCCACTTCTGCAAAGTTTTGCATACGACTATCTCACAATTCAAGATTATTTTGCAACGAATTCATAATATTTGCAAATATTCATCAGCAAGATGGTTGCCACGTCAAGAAGTAATCAACTGAATTTTGGAACTGTGGGAGCCCACTCCATTATTATTTTACTCCAAGTTATTTTGAAGGAGTTTTACAAGCGCTAAATTACATATTATTATAATCGGACTTTCTACACCTTTCCTGTTTCTGCAGTACATATTGGAAATTGTAAACACAACAAATTTGGAAATGCAATATGAAGATGCTCGTATGCACATATTTAAAGAACGCTTAAAAATTTTATTTTCGTTTAAAATTCGAGATTGATTTTTGAGAAATATTCGTCAATTTTCCACAAAAAAAAAACGATAAATTCTAAAAAATTTACGAAAACGCTCTCTGGCGGCATTCAAAAATAAAACTAAATGGGTTTCTCGACCCTAAAAATCGCATGATACAGGGGTGGCTAGACCAAATACAATTTGTTTGCCTCTATTCTTGAATATTTTTGTTTTGAAAAATCCGGGATTCGAAATTCATTTTGACCTATGGTTTCTTGAATTGACTTATAGAACAAGAATCGCGATGTGATTTTGACGCGAAAAAATTTTACCCACCCTATTATTATGTATAACACTGGTTTACAGCCAAAAAATACCAAGAACGCCACATGCCTAGATAAGTTAAATGGGACCTCCTGAACACGAAAAACGCTGCAATTTTTTTCCTAAGTACCGTTTTTTAGATAACGGTACTTTTGTGTTTTTCGGTGTATGGTCCCACTCAAACCCTTGTGGAGCCCAACCAAAAAGTCCGATCGAAATAAATGGCATATCGTTGGAAAGGTAATGGAATGCATTTTCGGATGAAAAATAAAGTTTTTATTAAGGATTTTGTGGAACGACAATATTTTCATCTCATATAAAATTCCGTGTTTTTTAAATACGTTAAAACTGATGGATTTAAAAAACACGGAATTTTATATGAGATGAAAATATTGTCGTTCCACAAAATCCTTAATAAAAACTTTATTTTTCATCCGATTTCAAATTACGCTTAAAATGTTGGTAATTAAATATACTAGTTAAAAAATAAAACATTCCAGATATTTAATATAACGTAGAGAAAAACGAAATAAAAATGAAAAATTTTGAAAAAAAAACGTTAAAAAAAAGGAAAATTTTAAATTTTGAAGAACGCCACATGTCTAGATAAGTTAATTGAGACCTCCTGAACACGAAAAACGCTGTAATTTTTTTTCCTCAGTACAGTTTTTTAGATAACGGTACTTTTGTATTTTTCGGTGTATGGTCCCACTCAAACCCTTGTGGAGCCCAACCAAAAATTCCGTAAAGCAGTGTTATTATAAAACAAGTAAGAGTGCTATATTCGGCTATGCCGAATCTTAAATACCCTTCACCATGGTGCGATAAGAACAGAAAGTTACATAAATAGCGTTCTTTGGATGTAAATAAATCTATTTTGAGCTATCCCGACATTTAATTTCGTCGTGCCGTAGTTTTTCACAGTTTAAAAAAATTGAGATAAGTCTGTTTCCAGTTTTGCCAAAGTTTAAGTCTTCAAATCGTCTTCCCTTGCAGACGTTTTATAGAAATAAGCGGTATTCAGTATTGGTAGTAAAATACTCTTGCAGACTTTGTTAATCTTATTTTTTCTATCTCTCTCTCTCTCTCTCTTTTTAGCAAATTCATTACTTTACAATACATACCAAAAAGACACTCACTTTGTAGTATAAAATCGAATTAAGTAAAACGGACATTTACACTTAACACAAGGGTAAAAACCGCTATTGTAAATAGGTACATAGGTATTCAAATTCCCAAAATATTTTTCTTATGATAAACCTACGTCAAGATAATTTTGGCACGACGATTTGCCTTTATAAAATGTTTTCGTGATGACATCTTTTGAATAAAAAAGAAGAAACCCAAAGCAAACGATGAAAACATCTTTTATATAGGCAAATTGTAACACATGCAATGGTCTTGTAGCATTGGCGTGCTAAATAAGTAAAAAAAAATTCAAAATTCAAAAATTCAATTCTTTGAATAGGTAATTGAATATTTAAATAAGTATTAAAGAAAATTTGCTCCGATCTTTAAGATATGAAACGGAACTATTTAAACAAAATTAATTACCTATAAAAAGAGAAAAATACCTATAAACAAAATTAATTAAAAAAAGGGTATAAAAATAAAATAAAAAAGAGGGTAAATTAAAAGGCGTAAATACCTACCTATGTATAAAATATTTGTAGGTATATAAAATTTATAAATATAGGTATTTAACAAATTTTAAAAAGTCAAAAACCGTTCAATTTCTTTTTAGTTTAAAAAAAAAATTTAAAAACCAAAAAAAAATTTAAAAACCAAAAAAAAATAGTAATGAGTGGGACTCGAACCCTCAAAGCTAACACAAAATTGTTAAAACCAGACTGGCGGCTAGACCATTCGGCCATCGAGCTACATAAACATCTGTTGTTGATATGAGTACTTGATATCAATTAAATTAATCGTAAAATGAAGTATGTGTTTGTTGTTTTTGTATAATGCAGGAGGTATGTAATGTTAAGGAAAGAAATTCACCACGAATATTTTCAATGAAAAAAAACCACTAACAAACAAAAAAAACACACAACTATTTTACAGGGCTACCATCGAATATTTTTAAACGTAAAGGCACAAAAACGGTCGTTTTGGTTAATAAAAGTCGCAAACATATTTTAATGATTTTTATTTATCAATAATGTAACATAAACAAAACAAACAATTGCTTAAATTGTGTATGCTTTGAAATCACTTTTGTGATTTACTTGGTTTATAAAATTCGGACTCGGAAAGACCTATGGATCCCGCAAATGGTTATTTGAAAAAAAAAATGTAGGTATACCTATTTATGTCATAAGTTTTTTGTAGCTGAATCGATTTTTCCGAGTTTTGCAGAGAATATGTTTTACTAAAGATTTCCGATGTTTTAATAAATAAGGCATATCCATAGGTCATATGTATATATGGCAGGCCTAAAAATTAAGTTTCTATAAAAATTGACAAACGGACTGACAGACGGACATCGTTAAATTCACTTTTCTCCTCATAAGCACCCAATATAGGTAAGTGCACCTAATGTCGGCATGTACCAGTAGTCGGCATGTTTTGCATTTAAACGTTAATAAATAAGAAATGCGGTTTTTACATTTATAAATAGCATCAAGTTTGTCAAGAAAATTTACTTATCTTTCCATTAGTAATAATTAAATTGGAGGAAGATGAGTACTTTTGCCAAATTTTGAAGTCTTGAGTGACAAGTTCTTGAACTTGTGCAGTGACCCTTATTTTTCAAAAAAAAATTAATGGTAGAGCTAACTTAAAAAGGCAAATAGGCATATTATTTATGGAAAGTATGTCACCAATAAAGTTTAAAAAGATAAAAAGTCTATTAAATTTTGTCGTAAAAGTAAAAAAATTTACAAAAAGTAAATATTTTATTAATTTTATTGGGTGCCGACATTAGGAACAAAAATTATCAAAATTTCCTTTGGTCGGCATTGGGTGCCGACTACTGGCAAATCAGTATTTTTCTCTGATTACAGTCAAATTTGAGTAAAATGTTCATCAATCGTGCCTCTTGCCTCTGAGATAACAGAAAATGAGTTTAAAACGAGTTTACCCAGTAGTCGGCATGATTTCTTTTGAGTATCTCATGAACTGCCGGCTATAGGATAAGTGTTGTCCTAAAGTCGGCAGCAATTTTATTTCTAAGTTAACTGTATATGGTGTCCCAAAACAGTATAATTTTTAAAATTTGTAAGGACTATAAATTATTTACATTTCATTTACATACTTATTTCAGTAAAGTTAAATATGAAAAGTAAGAAAACAATGCAAACGTTAAAGTTTACTGAAGTGGTCCTACAAATAAAAGGTTTTATGTATATACTAGGCGTCAGCCAGAAATGTAGCTTTCCAAGCTCCATTTTACAGGACAGAATACAAGTTTAGTCAAATGCTAAGGAGGAAAAGTTAGTAAAATAGGGGCAAGTCCTCGCCAAATGTAAAATTCCGGTAAAAATTGATTACATTCTGAAAGTAGTGTAAGCGATTATAAAGGAAGATGGACGCACCATACTATTTAAAAATTATCGTCCTTGAATCGGCATTTAAGCTTAGCTGTTAAGAAAGCAGAGGCAATTAGTAAAGGACGAGCTAAAGTCCCTGAAGAAAAACCATCTCATCGAACAAAATGTTGTTGAAATTTTGGATGATCCGTCCAGAAATGTAATGGCGATAAGATAAGTCCCAATGGTTGAATTTCCATATGTAAGATTTTAATTTGAAATCAAACTATCAATTTTCCGATGTTGAAAGTAAACATTTTATTTTATTCAATTTATATTTTAATTGATTCCAATAAAATATTACACTCAAATTCACTTATTGCAATAAAAATTAAATCAGAATCAAAATTTTCGTTTCCTTCAAATGAATCATCTTACAAATTTAAAATCATTTCGAAATCAAAGAATGAAATCAGTTTGGTTGAAATCATTTTGATTTCAGATTTTTATAGCTCTGCCTCCAACAAAACTTATTTAAAAGAAAAATCTTAATCATATGGTTAATTTAACAATAATTTTGTCACCGGTGATTTTGGTTAAAATAGTCCTTCATCAAGAAGAAACAACCACATTATTGTTGCCTTCAAACATGTTTTGGGTAATAACAAAAATATATTTAACACTTATAAAAGCATGGTTACCCATAGCATGTTGCTCTTGGGAAAGAGGAAAATACTATTGTTAAATAGAACTATTAGTGGTAAACAAATTATTGTCGTATTTAGCCATAACATCAAAATATGGTTGTGACTACAACAATATGGTTAAACTAACCATAATATGTATTAAGTTTCTCGTTAAAAATAGTTTTGTTGGAGGTGAAACTTTTTTTCTACGTGTGTACACCCAGATAAAAACATGTTTAAAAATGGTCACGTCCAACAAAACTATTTTTAAAGAAAATTTTGAACTTATTATGTTTAATTTAACCATATTGTTGTCTCCGACAATCATATTATGGTTAAATAAGTCGTCCATCAAGAAGCCACAAATATATTATGGTTGCCTCCGAACATGTTATGGTTAATAACAACTTAAATATGTTTAACACTTTTATTAGCATGGCTGTTTTTCAACCATGGCATGTTGCTCTTGCAAAAGAGGAAAATACTATTGTTAATTTGAAAACAAATTATTGTCATATTTAACCACAACACGTTTTGAGGCAACCATAATATGGGTATGGCGTCTTGATGGAGGACTAATTTTGCCATAATGTGGTTGTCGGAGACAATAATATGGGTAAACTAAACATAATATGTTCAAAATTATCTTTAAAAATGGTTTTCTTGGAGGTGACCATATTAAAACATGTTTTTTCTTTGCGTGTAATGCCTACTTAAACGTACAAATGTACATTTTAAGCATTTTAGAAAGTAAAAAGCTTAAATTCTCAATAAATTATCAATTGAATTCGTGAACAAATTGGGTATTTTCTTTGAAAAATGACCATGCCGACAATAGGATCATTACATGCCGAGGACTGGAAGATCGTATGCCGACTACTGGCAAATGCCGTGTATTTTAGAAAAAAGTAAAATTACTCAAATTTAATATAGAATGTGTCTAAAAACTCTTATATGAATCGAAAATATACATATTACTGAACTGTAGTGGCTAGTTGCCATCCCAGTATCACGTTTGTATACGTAATGGCACCAGTTTAAAAATGAAAAAAAAGTTAAACTGCCGACTACTGGTGCACTTCTATATGAAGTTCATAAATATATTTTAAAAATTTTAAAAAGTGAAAAACTGACCAATTTCTTTTTAGATAAAAAGAATTTATAGAAAAAAAATAAAAAACAAAAAAAAAATGGAATGAATGGGATTCGAACCAGTAAACCAATAAGAAATTGTTAGGAGGCAGACCGTTTAGACCGTTCGACCATCGAACCGCATGTAAAGCCGTTGTTGATTTGAGTATGTGATATCAATAATTATTAATAGTAAATTAAAGTATGTATGTGTTTGTTGTTTGTGTATACCCAACAAACACGAAGGTTTGATTTCAAATTGAAAATGATTTGAAATCAAACGTTTTCTCAAACGACAAACGTTTGATAATGATTTGAAAATCATAGCGTTCTCAACAAAAAGGGGAAATTATTTTCAAATTGAAAAATGCCTTTATTTTCAACTTGCTTTCAAACGTAATTCTCAAATGTTTTTCCAATGTGGATTATAATACAATGTGGAATATAAATAAAAATATTTTATTTTTTTTAATATAAATTTATTATTAATTTAAATAAACTGTGAGATAAACATTCGGCACCATAGCTTAAAGATTAAATAATGTCCTCTAATTCTTGGAAAGACAAACTACTTGGCTCCCTTTTATTTTGAGGATTGTAGCACCGCGATCGTTCAACAAACTTTCTTCACTTTCCCGTTTTATTTTCCTTTTTTTCGTATTTTTAATCATTGAAATTACTCACAAATAATTTTTATTTTTCACAAGAAATAAGCTGTTCACTTTATATTAAAATTTATTTTTAATAGAAAAACACATGTAATCGCAAAGTAAAAAATTTAACTTTAATCGCCATTTTTAATGATTACATTTATTTTTCGCTTTAGTATTGCGAAGTTAATTTTTGATTTGATTTAACATTTGACAAACATTTGACATCAAATTGATAAACATTTGATATCAAATGTTTATTTTCAAATCATTATCAATTTGAATTTAAATGTTAAATCAAACAATTGAAAAACGTTTGAGAATTGTGTTTGATGTCAAATGACAAAGTCATTTCATATCAAAGGTTTGACTTCGTGTTTGTTGGGTAATACAGAAGGTAATATTAAATAAAAAAAAAAGAAGTTTACCGCAAGTATTTTAAATGAAAAAAACCACAAAAAAAACAACACACAACTATTTTACAGGGTTACCATTAACCGTTTTGAAACGTAAACTGTCGTTTTGGTTAATAAAAGTCGCAAACCAATTTAAATGTTTTTTATTTATCAATAATACAACATAAACATACCAAGAAATTGCTTAAATTGTGTATGCTTTTAAATCGCTTTTGTGCAGAAGATATTATCAGGCCTGTTCTGAAAATCACTTTAACTCAAATCACGTGATTTGAAATCACATGTGCCTACTAAAATCACACGTGTGATATTTTATCGTCCCGTTTTTGTGTGATCTTCAATTGCAGAAAGCACACCAAGAAACACAATAACGGTATGACTTTCAAAACACCACAAAGTCACAGGTGTGATTTCAGAACAGGCCCGTATATAGGTATATATGAATATATTTTTGTATAAATTGTCTAAAAAAGTGACTAATATGTTATCAATGTCAGCAATAAAAAGGCAAAGATTGCTTTTAATATTTTGACGACACTAGATCACTGTTCGTTATGTTAGCGGTTTTTTGTAGTCGTAAAATTAGACGATGAGGGCATTTCTAATATTCCCTAAATAGGTAAATTTTTTTTTAAAGTGGATAACCCTGCTTGTTTGTATGGTTTTTAAGCAGTGTGACCATTTTGGCAATTTTGCAGCTTAACTTAGATTAAAAAATTTTAATTTAACTAAAATACTTTCATTAAGCGCTTCGCATTTTTTTAAGCATTTTAATTAAATGTTTCTAGCTTTTTTAGAATTATTTTAAAAATTGAAGAATAGGTATTGATATAACTTAAGTTTTTTATGTATTATAATAAATTTTGACTAAAAAAAATAGTTGTAGTCAAAATGAAATTTCGTATGGAAATGGATAATTCTTATTTTATTAAAAAAAAAATTTCATTTTATTTTTTACAAGACGATAACCCTGCATGTTTGGGCGATTTTTAATGAAGACTTTTAAGTAGTGTGGGAATTTTTTATTTTTGAAAGTAAATTCAGCACCAAAAACTTAGATTTAGCTGTAAAATTTCCATTTGGCATTTTATTAGCTTATTAGAAAAATGTTTTAAGCATCTTTTGATTAATTTTTAAAGTTGGATGGAATAGTCTTAGCGATTAAAACTAAAATAAATTGTTATAAACTAACTTTTACGCAATTAATGATGACTGTTTTTTTAAAATATAAAAAAAATAATCTGGTCTAAATATGTTTGTAAATTCTTTTAAATCGAAATAGCTATAAAACCGTTTGCATTTTATTTTTATTAGAGGGCCTTCCAATTTCAAGGTTAACCAATTGTGGTATTTATATCTGATGCTATATCAAATCTACCTAAATACTTGTTTAAATATTACCATTTATTTTAATTTTGTTTAAAATGAGTCACTTAAATGTATAAGGATTTTAAACAATATAATGAACAACTTTAAGAATTATTTGTAGCGTTTTCAAAATAATTTTTAGCATTTATTTGCTTTGCCTAATGTCAGAGTAAGCTGTGAACAAATTTTAAGATCTGTTTCTATGTCATTGGTTTCGTCAATAAAATTATCCAAACTTAAATGTTTCTAGCTTTTTGATTAAATTAAACATTTACGTACGCAAATACTTATTGTTGAATGTTTTGTTTTCAAATAACAAATGGGATTTTTTTTAGAAATAATAAGATTTTTTAAAAATAATATGGCAACACGTGTAAGATTTTTGAATTGAAATGTAAGAAGAGATTATCAAAACATAGCAACAATCCGTCTCTAAATTTTAGAGTCTAAAACTAAAAAAAAAAACAACAATCATGAAAACAATGCCTACCAATACAAATAAATAACTTTTGCATATTCGTACATACTACCCTGCAAATAATAGGACCAGTCCAAACACGCGTGTAAAGAGTAGTCCACAAGGGACCAGGACTAGTCCACAAGTAACCCAAACGTATGGAAAAAACCTGGTCTATTTAACATTACGATGTCCTAGGAGAGGACCATATAACCCACCTTTGGACCACTAAGGAGTAGTTTTAAAACTACTCCATGGTATATAACCCACCTTTGGACCAGTAAGGAGTAGTTTTAAAACTACTCCATGGTATACTCAAGAGGATTAGTTTTGAAGTCGTTTAAACACGAAAGCATGTCGTTAAAAAACGAAGACATGTCGTCTCACTACAAACACTTTTTAACAATGGCATGGTCCATGCTTGCATTACATCGGACTAGTCCATGGAGTAGTCCATTTTATCAAAATGGGTCAGGTGGTCCAATTTTATTTGCAGGGTACATACTTAGGTATTTACATTTAAGCCAAGAACAAATTGTAAAATATGGTTTTTGTTTCACATGTAAGGCGAACGATTCATATTTATATTGTCAATAAAATGAAAAAATCAAAAATCGCTGAATAATTTTAAAATCGTTTATGAAATATTTATAAAAAAAGTTAAAAAATTTTTTGCTTGGAAAAGGTGGAGATGCCGAGATTTGAACCCCGGCAATATAACAAACAAACCTTCTTGGGCAACCGCCCAGACCATTGAGCTTTTAACGTTGTTAAAAACAAAGAATTATAGTATAATATACTCCGTCATATTACACTATGGAACATTTTTGGGATTATTGTCTGGGGGGTGAGAAATTCCAAGTCAGGGTGATGGCACTAGGTCAGTATAGTAAAACCCTCAAAGTGTTTGTCGTTCGTATGTGTCAGTTTTTTTTATGACATTTAAAATTTTTTCCTTATCTTGATGTTTTTTGTTTAACATAACTCGAGAACCACTTGTCCGATTTTGCTAAAACAAACTCAAAAAAATTTAGAATTACAATTTCTTTAATCCGTTCATATAAGCAGCAGATTTTATCACAAACCTGCACTGCAATTTTTGTGACTTTTTTTAAGCGATCGGTGAAAATCGTCGGACTTTTGTTTGTTATTTGAAAGAATACAGCCACATTCAGTGATGCCAACAGAAGGGGATTTCCCCTTTTCTAGGGATTTTTTTCGGATCATTTTTATCTTCAATCGGATCTTAATAACTTCTTTTTATGGTGTAATCATAATATGATGGAGCTGAATCTTGTGAAATGCAAAAGCATGCGTTTTTATAGAAATAACTGTATTGCTGTTAATTATGCTTTTGGTGGTCATCAACTGGAGTTAGTTGATTCGTTTCTTGATATTGGAGTCTTACTGGATCCTAAATTAAACTTTGTTTCTCATATTACATTAACTGTTAATAAAGCTCGAGGCGTTCTTGGCTTTATTAAGCGCTGGGTTAAAAATTCACCGATCCATACATAACGAAGCAACTTTACGTATCACTCGTTAGACCAATCTTAGAATATGGGTCAATCATTTGGGATCCATTTTACAACATTCACAATTCTCGTATTGAATCGGTCCAAAAACAATTTTTATTATTCTGTTTACGTGATCTTCATTGGAGTTACTCGACAAACCTTCCTTCCTATGCTAGAATTTATTTAGAATTTACCATCGCTCAAAAGTCGTCGTACAGTGTTAAATGTTTCTTTTATGGTTAATCTTATTAATGGTAATGTTTGTTGTGATTTTCTGTAGAGTCTGCTAAATTTAATATACCTTGTCGCAATACGCGTCATTATAATCTGCTTTTTGTTAAATTTTTATAGAGAAAATTACGCTATTGCTGATCCTTTTTCGAGGTTATGTAGACAATTTAATTCTATGTCACAATTTGTTGATTTTTCTTATTGTTTTTCTTTATTCGTAAATTTTTATGTACTACATATATTCTGTAAATTTGTAGTATATTTTAAAATGCATATTGTTATTCATTAATTTTAAGCCAATATTGTTATTAGTCAGTAAGGATAATATCCATTGATTAAATAAATAAATAAATAAATATGCCCTAAAATAAAAAATTGTGTCCTCTTTTCCCAACGGTTGAAATTTTCCGAAAAAAAATCCCTAGAAAAGGGGAAATCCCCTACTGTTGGCATCACTGAATGTGGCTGTATTCTTTCAAATAACAAACAAAAGTCCGCCGATTTTCACCGATCGCTTAAAAAAAGTCACAAAAATTGCAGTGCAGGTTTGTGATAAAATCTGCTGCATACATCCAGGCTTGAACATTTTTTTGCACTTATCAATTATAATTCTCCACAAATTTATTTTTACCGGCAAAACTGTTGATTATAAAGAAAAACGTTATATGAGCGGATTAAAGAAATTGTAATTCTAAATTTTTTTGAGTTTGTTTTAGCAAAATCGGACAAGTGGTTCTCGAGTTATGTTAAACAAAAAAAACATCAAGATAAGGAAAAAATTTAAAATGTCATAAAAAAAAACTGACACATACGAACGCCAAACCCTTTGAGAGTTTTACTATACTGACCTAGTACCATCACCCTGACTTGGAATTTCTCACCCCCCAGATTGTCTGTTGTACTGTGTTATTAGTTTAAAATGTAAAATGTATTTTTCAATTAAAGCGAACAATCATGTACAAGCATGTGTTTCTTATTCAACGCGTTCAAATAAAAAAACAAAAAAACAACAACCACAAGGGATTTTTTTGGAAAAATTAGAGGCAGTCGTGGTTTTTTGGTCATATCTAAGCCATTTGTGGACCGATCTTGCTGAATTTCAATAGCAAAAAATGGTGGACTGTATGTTACATAAATGTAAGACAACCTAGCCGCTATCATGTCTGGATTACCCGGAAAACGCCTATCAAACGTAAGACGGACAGACGGACATCGTTAAATCAACTTCTCTTCGCATATGGACCCAGAATATATATACTTTATGGGGTCTAAAATCAATATTGTGGAAATTACAAACGTTATGACAAACTTATATATACCATTTTACACCTGTGGTGAAGGGTATAAAAAATGATTTAGTACTATTGGCGCCGAAAAAGTACGATTTTAAAAGTTCGTTGGTACGATATTGGTTTTCTCATTTATCATCCCTGGTTGGAAGTTAGAGAACTTGCAAAATGTTGCTGGAGAAATTTCCGCTTGCAATTTTGCAAATAGTTTGAACAGCTGTTTTTATTTACTAAGGGTATTCATTTCAGTTTTTTTATTTGTTGGAAAAATGGAAAAGTGGAAAAATGTAAGAAAAAAAATTCCACCAAAAGTTAAATTTTTATTAGACTATAACCAAGTGTAAAAAAGTCAGGATAAAAAGATGTAATTTTCCGCTTTAAACGTCAAACGAAATGATGTTGCCATTCATAAAAAATTGCTAATTTTTAATACAAAGTACGAAAAATTGCATCTCTTTTTATAAACTCTTGAATTGTACAACTCTGATTTTAAAAATTATTTTTTATAGTTACAACATTTCATAGATAACTTCTTTTTCATTTAATCTTTCAAAAAGAAAAATTCATATTAAATATGTGTTCAATGAAAAAATTTATTAAAAAGAAATGGGGTCAAAAAAATTGACAGAAGCTGAAGATAATAAAATACTCGACTTTTTGGCAGACAATCGCCATTTTGAGTAACTTTTTGTAGTCGAATATTATGATGAAAATAACACCAATCACTTCGTTTTAAATTTAATAATCAATTATTTCACTTTTAACACTTTTGTTCGGCATCTTGAAAAATATCAATTACTTCCACGAATTATTTGACAGACTTTTTTGACAGTTTGTAAAAAAAAAAAAAAAAAAAAGTCAATAAGAGTGTAATTTTCCTTTTTTCCATCCAAAAAAAAATTGAAATGAATACCCTTACTGTTTGAATGAAATGGTTTTTGTGAAATGAAAATAAAAATTTAAATTTAACAATGGCAGAGGTAAGTAGTTAGAATTGTGTTGATTTTTAACGTTTATAATAAATTATAATAAACAAAACCTTTTACATCATGCTAGAAACGTCCAAATATACAGTGCGACCGTGGCGTAAGTGGAGTGGAGATGGCAGAACCGATAGAACCAGCAGAACTTTGTGTTACAAACTTTGCAATTGAAGAGGCGAGTATTTGGAATTGTGTTCCTGGCGAGCACTTCACTTCCAAATTATTTTTCTCCGTTGTCAAGCTGTTGGAGGGCACTGTATTGTGCATTTCATTATTTTCTTCCATTGTAAGCCGGCACTATGTTGGGCAATGTAAGCAAAATAAGTTTTATAAAAACCCCGACAAATAAAACTAAGAAGAAATTGCACTTACCAAATTAATAACAGTGTAATAAACAAGTTTTCTTTAATTTACAAAACTTTTTAGGCTTTACTTTAATTAATAATTTGTTAATTTACCGCGAGAATTAAATTTTGCGTACACATATCAGTGTTACCACCAGCAAAATTCAAAATTACACTTGAGATGAAGCAAAATTACCCGATTTAAATGAAATTACACCTAATATGAAATTGAATTTTTATTTAATAAAAAGCCATTTACAAAGAAGCAAAAACACAACAAACTCTTTGAAAAAAGATAAATATTAGTCGAATTGTTAAGATATTGTAATTTTAAATTAAGAAAAATAACTTTAAAGACTTCAAAACAATTAAGACCATATATACATTGTGCAATTAACGCAAGTTTTTGTTTGTTAGCAAAAGGTGTAGGGAAGAAAACGGCGGGGTGCTTTTTAACCATGGGAGGTAAGGCCATGATGGCTTTATTGCTCAATTGAATGGGAGATAAAGCCGTAATGGTCTTATTGCCCAATCATTAAGAGGTAAGGTCATATGTTAAATTTTGCGAAGCGAGAGCCATATTTTTTCCCCAAATGAGAGGCAAAGCCTTATTTTTCCAGAATATTGTTACGCATGGTGTTAACATTCTGTAAAAGGGAAAATCCTTTGTTATAATTGAAAAACATTTTTTTATTCTTGTGACGCACGCAGGAAAACTTTATTCAGCGAAGCCACCTGCCGCGTCCTACTGGAGTAAAAAATCCCTTAGCGTGGCCGCAGGCCGCCAAGCAGAAAAACTTTAGTATGCGGAACCAGATTTCAATACTTAACTTTAGTAAAAGGAAAAATCATTACCTCTTAATTATAAAAATAAGAAAACTATAAATCAATGTAAAATGGAAAAGTTCTTCAAAACTGAAATGAGAGATAAAGCCATTTCCTAATATTACTTATGTGTCCTAAGGCCATGATGGCTTTGCCTCCCATTCGAATGAAAAAAAATAAAAGGCGTTGTCTCTCTTTTGAACGGGAGATAAAGCCATCATGGTCTTAGGACACATTAGTAATATTAGGAAATGGCTTTATCTCTCATTTCAGTTTTGAAGAACTTTTCCATTTACATTGATATTATTTTTTTTGGCTTATTTTTTAGCCAATTTTATATTTCTTCGGTAATGAATCATATATGAATCTTTTTTTACTCACTCAAGTGAGTAATCACTAAAAGTGATCTAAGAAGACTCGTTTAGGTGATTCTTACAAAAAATAATCACTTAAATGCTAACTGGGTTTTATTTGTAAATTTAAAAAGTTGTAGGGATTTTTGTAGAGACAATTTTTTAACGCGTAGGAAAAAAATGGGAATTTTTTTGGTCTGCGTAAGGACTTTTCAAAAAAACCGTAAAACATCACTGCCATTACCATTCCTTTATAATGGGTGTTTTTTTTTAGCGCCATTAAGCTTACGAAAGGTTATCTGTCAAACGAACTGTCATACTGCTTTTACTTTTCGCTCAGGCACATCATCATGAATAGATTCATGCTTGACAACGCCACCAAATTATCCAAATAATCATTAAAAAGTTGCAAGATAAAAATAAAATTAATTATATGTTGCAATATTGGAAACATATCTTCACCCAGGCTAGTTTTTAGTTTGAATTCATTACCAAATTTTAGAAAATATATATTTAGTGATTGAAGTCGTTTCTTAAAAATACACCGAGACTTTGGTTAAGAAACTGTGCATTTTTAAGCAACAATATTTAAAAAGAAATAAATTTCATCAATGAAATCGAATCTTGATTTTATTTGGGTATCTTAAGTAAGAATTTCAAATTACACCTGAATTACACCTAAGAGAAATTACCCACGCTCTACCCACGACAGTAAAAAATATACCAAATTCGGGTAATTACCCACAAAGTGGCAACACTGACACATATGCTAAAATTATTTGGCTTTGTTATTTCAATTGTTTGCACACCGATCAGCAGTTTTCTTGCTAGATTTCACTGGATACTGTCTGCGTACTTTTAGAGATTTTTTCAGCCGATAGAGTAATATTGGTCTTACGCTCCCAAAAAAATTTACTGAGTATTTGCTACTGGAAAGGTACCCAGACAGTCCTAATATTGAACGATTTTTTTAACCAGAGTTGTAACAGCACAAAAAGGGTTGATTTTTTAGTATTAATTAAAAAAATAAGTTGCACATCAAAAAAAATAATAATGATTTTTACAAAAATTTATTAAATAAATTATTTTTTCGTATGAAAAAATTAAAAATTATCTTCAAATGGCAAAATAACTGAAAAGAAAGCCGGTATTGCCAAAATAAGCAAAAAAAAAAGCCCTAACAAATATAGCTCATTTTTTTATGATCGGAATTTGTTTTTAATCAAAAACATCAAAAACATTAAACCCGCAGTTAATAATGCTACTGTAAAAATATTTTGTACGTAACAGATTCATAGGTACTACATAGAGCCTACTCCCGGAAAACAGTTTAGTGCGTCTAAAACCACTACGAATAATGCTTTTGTAACATTATAAATAAATTTGGTCTTTCGTAGTTTCATAAGGCTTCAAATCCCTGCAACAAATGTTGTGAAGGTCAGTCCATAATTAAACATATTCCCCATATAATGGCCACTCTGGAAAATTATTTTAATACGCTTAAAACTGGAGCAGATATGGATACTGTGACAAAATTTGGTGAAATTTAGCTTTTTATAGGCCAGAAATTATACCAGGCAATGTTGGAATAATCCAAATTGCCTTATGTATGTCCCATATTTAGCAGCCTTCTGAAAACCACTTAAAATCTATAAAATGCTATAAAAAATTTCACTTCTATATCGAAATTTGTTCTTATTTAGGTTTTGTAATACCAGAAAACTCTCCACAAAATTTTGTGATTATTGATCCATAATTAACATGGGTCCAATATGGATAAAACTGTCAAAAAAAACTTACGCTAAAACTGCTACGAATGATGATATTTTACTCAAATTTTATACGACTAGAAAAAAAATCATAAAGCATTCTGACTATCGGTCAATAAATTACCATTTGTAGGTCTTAACCGCAATCAATTTTAATACTGGCGTCTTTTTTTATAAAGATTAATTAATAATTTATAGACTATATAGGGACCACGCCTGAAATATTCGAGCTGTCGTTGGAGGGTATCAAAAAGTTTACAGTATTCGATTCAGTTTTGTAAGAGTAACCCAAAAAAACCAAAAACTTTTGTCTGCTCATTCTTTTTTACCAAAGAAATTATTTGAAACTTCCTTCAAATAATTTTTTTAATTTTTTTTATTTTCAGCGGCCAATCGGCCCACGAATTTTAAAAGCCCAAATCTGATTTTACTTTTTTGGTTTATTACAGTATTCAAATTTGGTATTGAATATGCATGAGAATGTTACAGTTAAGTTTAGAAGTTAAGAAAAGTTCAATAAAAACTGGTTTTTAATTTAGATAACATTTGTTACCTGGTTTTTTCTAGTTTTCTGGGGAAATTGTTTTCATTGTTTAATAACACTCACACTATGAATTGCAACAGAAAGATGCCATCAACTTCTTCTACACTGGCCAACACTTAAGAAAAAATATTTAGAAAAACAAAACAAAAACGTAACAAAATGCCATTAAACTTTTGTTCAATGGCGTAGGCTGAAGAGGGGGGAACTGATAACCTTCCATAAGATAAATAATAATGCCTAAACATAATAAAAGAAGATAAATACACTTGAAATAAAATTGTTAAATTTTATGTATGTATTATACAATTATATCACCAATGTGTATGTGATATTCGAAGGTGGCACAATATATTAGCAACAAACAAAAGATTTTTGATTTTTATTGTACAATGATGTTTATGTTATTCCTATAGGTTATTTTCGTTGACCTTTTTGTTAAATAAAAGTTGAAACCATTGTGCAACTTATTGCTTAATATAGGACGAAAAGGAAATAATATGGCTAATATCATAAATACAATAATATTGGTAATGTATGGGCCGCTTTAAAAGTTTTAACCCAACCGTTAATATGCAATTGCATGGTTTTTCTTGTGCGACCAATGAAGGCAGAAACCATTGGGGGATTCACAAGGTATCATAAAGTCATATGTCTTCAAATACTAACAGAAAAAATACGACTGTTGTGAACAACCCCTCATAATTCAGTGTGTTACTTTGAATTTAAATCAGCTGATTAAAAACAAATAAAAAAAAATTACCAAAAATAAAAATATTTTTCTGACTATTTTCCATTTTGCAGACGCAAATCAGAAATAAATTTTATTTTGTTTGTTTACCAAACAGCAGAGTCCTAGGCAGATCTAATTTGACGCCGCATGCGATTTGTTGCAAAAATTGCTAGCCGCAGGTTAAATTTGGATGTTTGCCGTATAAAAGTTTACCATCAATGGCGATGGCTTACAAAAACTAATGCGGCTCGGCTCAGCCGTTCAGCGCAGGTCTCTTATTAATTACGACAGCACAATAAACGTAGCAAGCAAAGTTCTATTTATTTAAGACACTTTTTGTTTACAAAGCAACAACAATATTTTTAAACCATTGTAAAATGTTAGAACATTATGACAATATAACATGATAGCACACCTTGTGAATACCCCAAATATATTTATCTGTTTTAGAGCTTTTTATGAATTTTGGTATCGATTTGTTAGTGAATAATTTGCATGTTTTAGCTATTGATGCATTTTTATTGCACACATATTTCACGTTTTTGAAGCATATTTTTTAATACTCGTTCAGCAAATAAAAAAAAATTGCTTAAAATTCTGGTTAACAGGTGAATTTTCTGTTGCTTTAATTTAATTTTCACTCTACAATTGTTAGCCAAAGCTAAATGTTATTCCAAGCTGTAAAGTTTTATATATTATTGTATAAATTTCTGCTGATGCATAGAAATCTGGACGCATAGTTAATTAAACCGATCTAATCAGAAACACTTTTTTAAGTGATCTTTTTGTGTCCATCCGTCCATCTGGCTGGTTGTCTTTCCATGTAAACCTTGCGCGGAAAGTAAAAGTAGAAGTTTTTAGATAATTTTGGATAAAATTTGGTAAATACGTTGAGGATCGGTCTATAATATCACATATTCCCCATGCAAACTTCTTTCTTTATGTTCATTAACCATTTAATCATATTAAGATTAAATTTGGCCCAAAGTATCTTACTGCAAATTTATTATGGTTGAATCGGTACACATGTAAACATACAGCGACTATTCAGATATCAATCCCTAAAATATTCAAGCTTTTTTATTCTTTTAACCTTTATGTGCTCGGTAGTCTAGATTTGTAGCATTTTTGCAGAAAAAGATGAATAAAAAAGAAAAATAATTTAAACAACAGCAGGGTTCGAAATTTGCCGTAGAATCCTAAAAATCAATTCTAAGCAGTTTTCATCACTAAAGGTCCCATTAGCCGACCGTAAATGTAGAAATGTAAATGTAATGTAAACAGCTGATCGTTTCTGTTATATGAAAAGCAATGCAAATGCTTAACTGACTGTAATGTCACTTAACCGTAACGTGCCAACCTGTAGAAAATAGAATTTCATTACGAGGTTACGTGACAGTTGTAGATAGTGATGGGCTGCTTATATTTTAAATGCAATGCGGGTAAAATCACTCTTTTTGTTTAGTACTTTTTCAGTTATAATATCTGTGGACTTTGAAAAAATAAGTAACAATCCATACATATTTTCATTTATACAAATATATGCTTAGATGTATAAAATTAACAAATGTATACATATCCACAAACAAACAAAGTCTGGGTTGTAATGGTATCAAAACCTTGTTTAGGTGTATGCACATTTTGCAATTAATGTAAGAACATGTGTACGAATATGATATAATACATATTTGTTTTTTGTAAATCTGTAATATTAATATCAAATATTAAATGATTTATTTATTTATACATGCAAGAAATACAGTTTTAATACTATTTAAATCACTTGGTACTTTTTCTGCAAAGCGGTCACTATTTCAACATTTTTAATTCTCATCACTGTGTGTGTTGTTTTATATATACTAATGCTTTTTTGATTTTGGTTGTGAAAAACAGCTGACACGTTCTTACATGTTCTTAGGGTAGCCAGATTTTAAATTCGGAAAAACAGTACATTGAACACAAAAAAACAGTACAATCTAGAAAAAAGCAGTACATTTTTTTTGACGAAAAAAATTACTCCATTTGCGTTTAAAAAGCAAACACCACAAACGAAGCATTTGGCCAGGAAAACCATAACATTGCTGTGAGCCATATAAGAAAGGAGAAAAGCCGAACTTAGCTTGAAACAATTAACTCATTGATTGTGATACATAGTACGATTTTCTTTAAACATATTCGTATTTAAAGCAATTTTCACCACACACATAGTTGCCTAAATCATATAGAATTTGAGAAAATGTTTGTTTCCTAAATTAATTTTCCAATTTCAAAATATTTTTTTATTATTTACGGCCAATTTTACCAAGTTCGGCTAAAATTAACTATTACTAAAACAATAGATTTTTTGACATTTATAATGATAGTTAATTATACCTGAACTTGGTGAAATTGGCCATTAATCTATTACAAAATCTGAAAATATTAAAATAGTAAAAACAAGTTTCAATAAAATTTAAAACAAAAATTTTTGTCTGTAAAACAATCAAGTGCAATTAAAAACGATGAATATTTTCGATAAAATTTTTGTAAAAATTAATTTATCTTTTTCTTATTTCAGTAGTTTAGGTAAAGAAAAGTGGTCCTCAAAGGTATTAGGTATTTTAATAAATTTTGATCACGGAGAATTTTCCAAATTTGTTCGTTTTCAATTTCACGTGAGTTCCATATCCAGAACATGGCCGAAAATTAAAAAAGTTCTAACAATTTAATATAATTGTGTTGGAATAAGTATGTATTTATTTATGCCTGTATTCATAAAAAATTTTTAAATTTAATAAAGGTTTAAGAACAAATTTACTATGAAAATTATCCCTAATAAACGTTTGTTAAATTTAATAATCGTTTATGAATTCGAGGGTTAGTATTTAAAAATTTTTTTTTGATTTTGTTTTTCTCAGGTGTGGAAAGGGAAATAAGTACTATTGGAAGAGGTAGCCATAAAATCATACATAGTACATATGTCTTAAAAATAACAATATGAAAATATACTACTGCTGCGAGCCACTCATTATAATTTAGATTTCTACTGTGTATTTATGAGAAAACAATGACCACAGCGTAAAAACTCGTATTATTTTAGAACTTTTTTGTTTGGAACACAAAAAAAAATTTTTAGGCTATGTACTGTTAAATATTAGGATATCATAAAAATGTGTTTTAGTAGGGTTTTTCTTAATATCTTGGTTTTTTGTACACTGAACAAAAAAAAAAGTACAAAAAACTGTTCAAAGTGTAAAAAACAGTACATTTGCGTACTGTTTTAGGAGTTGTGCATAAAACAGTACAATTGCAAAAAATCATTACATGTACTGCTTCAAACAGTACGTATGGCAACCATGCATAAATAATTAACAGCTTCCCCCAGGCCCTACTTTTCAAAATGACCATCACCTGGCAGGTAGTCTACAAATGTAGACACCATATAAAATGCAGGGTTGTGAACTATTTCTTATCAAAAAGCGCCGTGTCTCCAATCAAAAAGCGCTAAAAAGCGCTAAATAAAATTTAAATAAAAAACTTAATGACATGTTTAAGATCCAAGTTTTAAAAAAATCGTTTTAAATAAAAATTTATGAAAAACAAAGATACTACTGCGCTAAATTCAAATTCAATTCATGTCTTGTTCTTTTATGGGCTAGACTTATATTTTGACCGAAATAAGGCATTTATGCTACATATATTTTATCATAACTTGAGAACGATATTGATATTTTACAAATAATTATTTTATATTATATTTTTCCACGCAAATCAGTATTTTTATCATTTATCAGAAATCCAGGTATATTATGAATAAAAAAGCAAGAAATCAGTAAAGAAAATGTTAACTAGACCTGTTTGAATAAACTATTTGCATTTAGCACGCTAAAGTGAATTAAAATCACATAAACAAGTTCTCTAGATCGACTTTTATTTAGTTTTTTGCCGAGCAGTGTTAATAAAACATTAATATTTTTAAAAAGCCTTTTCTGATATTTAAGGAAGATTAAAGTAATATAATTTCAACTATACACGGAAAGAATTATTTACTAATTCACCAGAAAATATGTCTTGAACCACGAAAATTTTGCACTATTCTCGTCCAAGCCAAAAATTTCTTATTGTATATAAACATAAGCAAAAAGTTGTGACTCAAAGCGAACTAAAATTTACTAAAATACAGCTAAAAAATTCATTCAACTATAGAATAGTTACTTAAATCAAGTTTTCTTTGCTTTTTATTTTACAAAATCAAAAGAAAAGCCTAAAATTTTTCCATAAAAACGTATAGCACTAGTTAGTTTATAAAAAAAAACTTTGTTTCTTGATTCTATTTTTAAAATCAGACTAATATTAAATAAATGCTTCTTGAAATTTTTTATCATAGACCAAAAACGTGAATTTTTTAATCATGAGAAAATGTTTCTTTATTTAAGAAACTTTTACTTAATACGAACAAAATAAGTTAAAATCAGTTATTTAGTTTTGAATTTTCTTGTTTTAAGAAACGAAATGGATTTCTTTAGAAAATAAACTTCTTTCCTTGTATAGAATGCTTTTCAGAGTAAAGTATTTTCAAAACGGAAACAAATTTTGGTTTAATGTGTCTTGATTTTAATGTATGCAAATAAAAGTACAAAAATGTTGGGTATCAATAAAAGCGCTAATTTAGCGCTCTTTTTAAAAAAAGCAGTAAATATGCGCCTTTTCGACAGTTAAAAAGCGCTTAATCTAGCGCCAAAGGCGCTAAATTGGCAACTCTGATAAAATGTATGGAAATTCACATCTCTCTCTCTCTTACTTTACTCAAATTGAATGCGGCATGTCAAACATGTCATTTAGTATTTTGTTTTACCTTTTGCTTTCTTGTTCACGTTTGTGTATGCATCAGTGATGCCAACAATAGGGATTTTCGGAAAATTTCAAGCGTAGGGAAAAAGGACAGATTTTTAGTTTTAAGGCAAAATTTTTTTTTTCAAAAAAATTATCTCCTTTTCGTCTCATTTTTATTTATAAATTAAAATTGTTCATATACAATAGCATTTAAGTACAAATGTATTATATAAAAAAAAAAAACCTTATACCTACTACGAGTCCCTACAGCAGGGTAATTTTCAACAACTGCCAAAACCAATATTCGGGATCGTATTTGCGAACCATTCTCTTATTTTTGCTATTTGCATTCGCACTCACATCCGCTAAAATGTATGCGAATAATAAAAGCGGATATTTAATAAAAAAAATAATCGCACCTTCTAAACCTTCTAAAGAGAAATCAAAAAATGCAATTTCGAATTTTTAATGAAAACTTTGAAGGATATGAAAGGTTATATTTTTAAAAGGTATAGCCTTTTTCCGATGTGCATAAGAAATTCGAATTTGTTTTTGTTTTAAATGTAATTGTACGAAAAAAATAATTCTTTCGCACATCGGAAATAGGCAGTGATATTAAAAAAAAATTATTTGAAATAAGTATTCTTGAAAAATGTTAAGTTCTTTAAAAAGCAAAAAAGATGAGAAAATGAAAAATCAAATACGAAATTTGACTATGTTTTATCTCTAGATTAAAGGATTTATAGAGGTGTTTCTGCCCAAATTTAAGTTTGTCACAGTGTTATTTTTGAAATTGAATTTTCATATGTGCGTGTATGGCATTTACTTATTTAGTTTGGGTTTTTTCTTGTTGTTAATAAATGCTTTTATTATAATATGTTTACAAAATGTTACAAAAATATATATTTGTTTGCCTGTTGCTAAAAACAATAAATTTACAACGTACGGAAAAGTGTAGGGATTTTTTTTTGGTTGTATGGAAAAAAAGAATTTTTTTAGACACGAAGGGATTTTTTAAATTTCTCCTAACAGCACTGGTATGCTGGTGCTTGCATATTTGACTTTATTAGATTTTATAAATATCCATTAAAGTATAAAACTCTGCTTAGTTATGTTTTTTTCATATGTAGACATTGTTTTCCATACAAATACATATTTGCTACAAATGTAGACTTCCGACCGCCGACGTAAGTTTACAATCCCGAGCACATAAAGGTTAAATGTTAATATACTAATTTAAAATATAGCGACCTTTCCTTTAATCCCTTTAAGACAAAGCATCTAATTTTTTTGGTGTATTTAGATCAGTGTTCGAAAATAAACAGTATATTATTTAACGTTCGGCTCACACACCCAAGAACGATATCTATTTTTTTTAGTGATTGTGTAGACATACACAACCCTAAATACCGTTCGTAACTATTTTCAAGAAAGAACCGAACATTATAAAGTGTGGTTAAATTTCTAGGGCCGATGTTGATTTTGAATAAAACACAAACTATTTATGAAATTATTGTAATTTTATTTTATTATGATATATAGGTATTACTCAATTATGTATGGAACAAAATATCGGCCAAATGGGCGCCGCGACCACGGCGGCACACCTCCATCCGATGGTCCAAAATTTCGATGACCCTGAGGCATAATGGAGGTTCTATGCCGTTAATGTGCCGAATTATCTCATCCTTTAGCTCTTGAATTGTTGCTGGCTTATCGACGTACACCTTTTCTTTCAAATAACCCCAAAGAAAAAAGTCCAACGGTGTCAAATCACATGATCTTGGCGGCCAATTGACATCGCCATTACGTGAGATAACACGGCCATTGAATTTGTTGCGCAAAAGAGCCATTGTTTCGTTAGCTGTGTGGCAAGTGGCACCGTCATGCTGAAACCACATATCGTCCACATCCATATCTTCCAATTCGGGCCATAAAAAGAACACCATTCACAGTAACTGCCTGACCGGCCTCATTTTGGAAAAAATACGGCCCGATGATGCCGCCAGCCCATAAACCGCACCAAACAGTCACTCTTTGTGGGTGCATTGGTTTTTCGACAATCACTCTTGGATTCTCATTCGCCCAAATGCGGCAATTCTGTTTATTGACGAATCCACTGAGGTGAAAATGTGCCTCATCGCTGAAGATGATTTTCTTCGAAAATTGATCATCCACTGTTGCCATATGTGGATAACTTTCACACGTTGTTGGATTGTGTATCTCTCCATGGTTCAAATTGAATAAGTCTGAAATAGAGAAATGTCAAATAAAATTCGGAAAAAAACTTGGCGTTTAGGTGTGGTTCACATTCAACATCGGCCCTTACAATTTAACCAACCTTTATAATGTTCGTTGAATATTTAAGGCAATTACCCGAATTTGGTAAATAAGCGTATGGCAATTGAACGTGGATTTTTGTTTGAAAAATGGAAGAAAAAACGGGATTTAAAACACAAGGTAAAAACCCGTGAAAGGCATTAAAGCGTGGGATAGTTAACAGAGTTATTACAGTATATTACTAGAAAAATAACTGCAGACACATCAGGATCTTTTCTCAGACATTCTTTTGTTTCCGAAACATAAAAATACGACTTAAAGTTTGCGTGTTTTGTACAGGTTTAAGTCTGGGTTCACACTATGAAAGTTTTCTTTCAGAAAGTCTGAGTTTATTGGTGAGAGGGAAAGTGAACATGCTTTTATTCACTTCTCTCTCACCCATAAACTCAGACTTTCTGAAAGAAAACTTTCATAATGTGAACCCAGACTAAGAGGATTAAGAATTTAAAATTAGTAAAATAGGTAATTATTAATAATTTACTTACCCAAAGAATTTTTCTTTGTGACCTTCAATCGTATGTGCAAATAAATTTAAAAAAATTTCTAGACCTATACCAAGGCGAATTGACTAGAAGGTGGGGTCAAGTCAACATATGGTGTTTTTTTCGGTGGTCGACTTGTCAAAGTTTGTATAAAAAGTAGTTTTTTATGTAAACAAACCTGTTTTTTTACTAGCAATATTTTTGACAACCCGACCACAGAAGCATTGTAGTTGTAGAGTTGACCTCACCTTCAAGTCAATTCGCCTTGACTGATACCAAATAATTTCAAATATTGATATGTATGTATGTATATCAACTATTTCTTTAAGAGAAACAAGAATACTCTTTACTTTCCTCCATCTAGCTACGCTTGTTTCCAATTGGCGCTTTAATACAAAGTTACATACATTAAACATTTTAAGCCAAGTTAATAAAAAGAAACCAAAAACGTGTTTTTCTTTTTTCGAAAAAAAAAAATACATACTGAAAGGGAAAAACATTTTACCGATTAGACAAGGTCCAACAACAACCACACCAAAAATTTTGGTTTAATTTTTTTTTCTTTTTCCTTTTGTTGCTGGTTGGGTTTGGTGGGCTGATGATGATGGTTAATGGTTTTTGCTGTTGGTTTAATGCCAAATGAAAGTGATAACACTGACATTCATTCAGGCGTTTGTTCGTTCATTAAATCAACTTGCATCTGTTGCACCATTATTGTTATTAGTTTGTAAGTTCATTCGTAATATGTTGCCATGAATTAGCATGTTTTGAATGGGTGTGCGTGTGAGATAGAGAAGATAATAAGGGACGAAAAATTGTACAATAGTGATTAATTGGTGCTTTAAAAGTTTTTTTATGTTTTATATATATAGAGAATAGTTGAAGTTAATATAGAGAAGAGTATAAAAAAGTTGTTTGCGATTTAATATATTTTTTAGTAAAAATATATAATATATTATAAAAAATATATTAAATCGCTAACAAGTTTTATGTACTCTTCTCTATATTAACTTGAACTATTCTTTAAATCGACTTGAACTCTACTCTATATCTACCCGAAATTTACTTTATATCGCCTATAACTAAAGACTTACTTTTCTCTGTTTTAACATTTATATTTAAAATAAAATCAAATTTGAGTATTTTTATTGTTGTTTAAATGTAAATTTCCAAGCGAAAAATTCGTTACTGTTATTCTCACTCTACTTAAACGATTCTCTAACTCTACTCTTACTTTACACTAACTCTTCTTTTACTTTACTTTAATCCAAGTCTTATCTAAATCTACCATAAGACTGCTCTAACTACGCTTCTCTAACTCTACACTTACTATACACTAACTCTGCTAGAACTTTACTCTAACCCTACTTCAACTCTTCTCCAACTGTCAGTGATGTAAAATTAGTGCTTTTGGCACTATTTATGGTGCTTTTTGATGGCTCAAAACGCCAAAATTTTATCCATAGTGCCAAACTAAGAAAAAGCACTAACTTGGTGCTTTTTCAATTTTTCGTTAGTGCCTTTAGTGCTTTTTACAATATTTATTTTTTTCTACCATTTTTTAAAATATCGATTATATAGAGGATGATTTAGATGAGATTTGCTATTTGGGGTACAATTTTGAGAAGGCCTGTAAAGATTGTAAGATTTCAAAGGATGAAAGAAAGTTGCATTGGTTTTACTAAAAACTTTATTTACGAGGTTAGAGCTAGGCTTCCTATTAATTTGGAAATTTTACAAATCGTTGCACTTTTTAGCGCTGACAACATATTTAGTAATCGTAATAAATACAATGTATTTGTTTTCGGTAAACATTTTTTTAAAGATATACCCACTGTTTCAAAAATTGAAAATGGCTTGAAAAATATTGGCAATTCTGAATTGAAAAATGAACAACGATTTTGAGTCATGTAGACAAAACGTTTTGAAGAGTTAAAAATCATGCAGTCGGAAACCGTATAAAAGAATGCAGACTTTAAAAACAAAAAAACAGCTGACAGAACTTGCCATTTAAATGCGCTTTAGTTTTCAAACGCACGACCCTAGTCTCTTCGTAACCGCGTGTCGTGCACTTCTACCTCTAGTGCTATTGCAAAAAGGTTTGACTAAGTATCAAAATACAAACATACTTGTTTTTCTATTTACCACCATATGTGTGTTCTTTATTCAGAAGCGTACATAGGTTAATATAATTTGATAATATCATACGCCAATTGTTTTATTAAACGTTGCACGATTTTAATTTAGATTTATTTCAACGCTAAGCTATAAAGTTTTTTTTTTAAATATGGACTGTCATTAAGTTTTATAAACAATGGTCGGTCATTGCAAATTTTTAGTAATTGCAACAGGCCAGATTTTTTCAAGCTACGAAAATCGAGCCTCAGATGATGATGATTCAAATGATTTGGATGATATTATTTTTATTGAAGATAATAATAATACATTTAAAAATGTTTATATACAAATGTTAATATATTTATTATTTAATTTTAAATGAAAATGGTCCCCCATCAACGCTGTCGCCTTTTTTTTAAATTTCGGAGGTATATAATATTCGGCATGCTACTTGTTTTGTGTTTAATTATATTGTAAAAATGGCTTAGTGCTTTTTTTATCTTTTTTTTCGTTCAAAATATGTAGTGCTTTTTAGTGCTTTTTTTTAATTTTAAAGTGCTTTTTGCTCTCAAAAAGTTGGCATCACTGCCAACTGTACTCTAACTCTACTCCAACTCTTCTTCATATCTTCTCTTACTTCGTCTTACTATCTATCTTCGTCTTACTCAAACTCTGCTCTTAATCTATCCTACTACAACCAGGGTTGTGAACTATTTCTAATCAAAAAGCGCCGTGCCCCCAATCAGAAAGCGCTAAAAAGCGCTAAATAAAAAAACTTAATGAAATGTTTAAGAACCAAGTTTTATTAATTACACTGGCCGTCAAAAAAATCGTTTTAAATAAAAATATATGAAAAACAAAAATTATTATTTTCAAAATTATTTCTTAATTTGTGGCGGCCATTTTTCCATGCAAATTAGTATTTTTATCATTTATCAGAAAT
Organism: Pollenia angustigena; assembly: GCA_930367215.1. NCBI lineage: Eukaryota > Metazoa > Arthropoda > Insecta > Diptera > Polleniidae > Pollenia > Pollenia angustigena. The sequence goes on along the minus strand of OV884058.1, from coordinate 214,596,609 downwards.
CCAGGTATATTATGAATAAAATAAGACAAGAGATCAGTAAACAAAATGTTAACTAGACGTGATTGAATAAACTATTTGGATTCAGCACGCTAAAGTGAATTAAAATCACATAATCAAGTTCTCTAGATCGACTTTTTTTTTGCCGAGCAGTGTTAATAAAACATTAATATTTTTTAAAAGCCTTTTCTGATATTTCAGGAAAATTAAAGTAATATAATTTCAAATATACACGGAACGAATTATTTACTAAATCACCAGAAAATATGTCTTGAACCACGAAAGTTTTCCACTATTCTCGTCCAAGCCAAAAATTTCTTATTGTATATAAACATGTGTTTGCCTGGTTTAAGCAAAAAGTTATGACTCAAAGCGAACTAAATTTATTTTAATTCTATAGTAACTTAAATCAAGTTTTCGTTGCCTAAATTTGTTCCATAAAAACGTATAGCACAAGTTAGTTTAAAAAAAAAACTTAATATAAAAAAATAAGAACCTTTTGATTGATTTGTTAACATGTCGATCCAAATAAAAACTAATTGAATCAAACCAAGTTTTCTTGAGCATTTTCTGAAAAATTTAAAGAAATCTCTAGCATTTGTTTCTTGATTCTATTTTAAAATCAGACTAAATTAAATAAATGCTTCTTGAAATGTTTGATCATAGACCAAAAACGTGAAATTTTTAATCATGAAAAACTGTTTCTTTATTTAAGAAACTTTTACTTAATACGAACAAAACAAGTTAAAATCAGTTATTTATTTTTTGATTTTCTTGTTTTAAGAAACGAAATGGATTTCTTTAGAAAATAAACTTCTTTCCTTGTATAGAATGTAAAGTATTTACAAAACGGAAACAAATTTTGGTTTAATGTGTCTTGATTTTAATGTATGCAAATAAAAGTACAAAAATCTTAGGTATCAATAAAAGCGCTTATTTAGCGCTCTTTTTAAAAAAAGCGCTAAGGAAAAAATATGCGCCTTTTCAACAGTTAAATCTAGCGCCAAAGGCGCTAAATTGGCAACTCTGACTACAACTCTATTGTTACTCTGCTCTTAGTCTACTCTGCCTCTACTTAAACTGTACTCGAACTCTCATTTAAGTTTGCTCGAACTATACCCTTACACTACTTTAATTTCACTCTAACTGAACAACCTAAACAAAAGCGGTAAGCGTTTTTTTAAACATGAAAATTTTATTTAAATACAATTTCAATAAAACAAACCGACATAGCGATCTGTCAAATAAGATTTATCAGCCGTGTGGTTTTTAATTCGCATTCTAATGGTTTGTTTCGTATAAATTGTATGCAAATGAGAAGTTTTGACATACAAAAAACGCTTCCGCTCTTATTTAGGTAGCTCAGTAACTCTACTGAAAAATAAATCTAATTTAGCCCCAACTCTACCTTCTTTTACTCTAACTCTTTAACTCTTCGTTTTCTCTTCTTTATAACTACTGTTACTTTACTCTAACTCTACTTTAACTCAATACTCTAACGCTATTCAAACTCGACTTAAACTCTACTCTAATTCTACTCTAAATCTATTCTAACTCTATTTTTACTTTACTCTAACTCTTCTTTAACACTTCTCTAATTCTTCTCTAAATTTACCCTAACTGGACCATAAGTTTATTTTAACTATACTCTAACTCTACTTTAAATATATTCTAACCAGCTATGGGCAAATGCAAAATGAAAATGCAAAAAGAGCGAACGATGTGTATACATACACAAAAAACAAAGAGCAAAAGAGCGTAAAACCTAAGGTATATTTACACAAGGTAGACTCATTTGGGAATGTAGACATGCTGCTCTATAAAAGGAACCAAGTTGTCAAAATTGTCATCATATAAAACAAAAACAATTTAACGCACACATGTACAAATTTTTGCTCATATACACGAAATTTGACGTTTGGGTTCCAACTAGGGGTAATCAGCTAACAAACATATGGGCCAACGAGTTTACCTTGTGTACATATACCTTGGTAAAACCAACAAATGCAAACGTAAACAAACCAATACAATGCCACATATGCAAAGCTTTCAATGTAGTGGTGCCCATACTTGATTCTAACACAACTCTTACTTTATCTTAACTCTTCTCTAACAAGACTATACTCTAACTTTTTTTCACTCACCTCTCTACAAGCAGAGAAAAAACATTTTACAACTGCCTCTGAACATTTTATGGTTAAATATGCCAATAATTTGCTTACCACTAATAATTGTTTGGTTTTATATTAACAACAACCATATTTTTTCTTTTTTTCCAAGAGCAACATGCCATGGTTGAAAAACAACCAGGCTATTATAAGTGTTAAACAAATTTTTTTTTGTGATTATTAACCTTCTTGGTTGAGAACTAATTAATTCATAATACTATTGTTGCCGGTGACAACAAAATTATTAAAATAAAATGTTCGTTAAAAATAGTTTAGTTGAAGGTTGCCACATTGAACATTTTTTTTCTCTGTGTCTAACTCTAGCCTAACTTTTCTATAACTCCACTTTAATTCTTTCCTAATTCGACTATACTCTAATCTAACTTTAGTTAAACTCTTGTCGTACACTACTCTACTTTAACTTTACTCTAACACAAGTTTGATTCTATTTGAACATTCTCTAACTCTACTCCAACTTTACTCAAACTCATTTCTAACTTAAGTCTAACTTAAAGCTAAGATCCCACTATCGACGCAGTGTACCAATTTTTGGCGTATTTCATGTGCCGATAGTGTGAACGGTCAAAATGTTTTAATATACGACAATCTGTGCCGAAATTGTGCTGACTGTGGACAATCAAAATTAACCTAAATGCGCCGATAATGTGAACACTATTTTGCACAATGTGGAGCAATCATCTTGTTTAATATGTACCGATTTTTATCGGCCACTTGTGTGCAGATCACAGTCGCCAATCAGCGCCGATACAAGTGATGGCAAAACGAAATTTTTAAATTGCACAAGCTGGCTACTAAAATTTTACTTTTTTGAGCTTAATTGTACCAAAATTACATTTGTTTTATCTATTATTTATGTATTGAAACGTTAAATAGTACATTTCTACTACTAAATGAAAGAAAACAATTCGCCTTAACCAAAACATTGCAGTTGTATCGATGTTACCATCCCTGGTTTGTAAACATCTTTTTATAAAACAACAATTACAAAAAAAAAGAACAAGTGCAGTAGGTTTGAATGAAATTGAATATATTTTTTATTAAACATATACAGTAGTTTTTACTTAACTGCCTTATGTTTACGTGCACAATTGACTTAACTGCACGAAATTGATAATTTTTGGAATTATTCTTTATAATTCCATACAAATTCCTTTTTTAAGTGCACTTTCTATACCTGCACATTTAAGATAAATGCACAAAATTTTTGGCATTTTAAAATTATTTTCATACAAAAAATCAAAGTTAGCTGCACTTTGACTTAACTGCCCAAAAAAAATATTTTCTGTAATTATTATTCAAAATCCTTGTTTACGTGCATTTTTTATACCTGAATATTTTTCATATTTTTGGGCAGCTTTTAAATATTTTCATACAAAATATTAAAGTTAGCTGCACACATAAAAATATTTATATGGTGGCCACTTTTTCACATAAATATCCAATTTAAGCTGTTTATAAAAGTATAATTCGCAATTAATTTGTTTTTTTCCATACATTTTTATGTTCTTTGTGAATTCTCATTGTTTTTGTTAATGTTTCTTTTATATTAAATAAACATACATACATGTATAAAATGATATGTTATATCCCAGCTAGCATAGGCTGTTTGTTAGACGATTATGTTTAATATACAACTCCTAGAATAATCTTCTAATGAATATCTGACGAGAAACAAAAACATCTCAATCTTTTTTTAATTTATTATTTTTTTATTTATTTTTTGACACGCTCGTCTTTAAATCTTGGAACGAACCTTTTGGGACTCTCTAAAAGAATCGTATAACAATTACTGAGCTACCTAAATAAGACCGTTTTTGAAGTATGAAAAACTATTGCCAATACAATTTTAATAAAACAAACCGGCCTTAGGATCTGTAAAAAATGATTTTCCGACAGGATGGTGTTGATTGCGAGACCTTAAGGTTTGTTTTATAGATATTGTATGAAAATTAGAAGTTTTGGTATGATAAATACGCTTGATGCCCTTATTATACGGCTGAGCATTTCACGAGTTGTAAAATAATACCTACATGAGTTTCATACGACTCTTGGCATGCTTTTTGGAAGACTCGTTAGATAATCTCTACATACATCATAAACGATTCCCTTTACTATAAATATAAGCGTTTTTCGCTGCGTTATGGAAGAATCTCTCATACGAATCAGCATGTGCAACAGTTTCTCCCGTGCGAGGAATTGTTAACAATTAAAAAATGAGCTCGTCGACTCTTTGTGAGATTCCCGGTAGACTCCTAGACGATTGAAAATGCTAGCTGGGTTGGAATAAAATGTTAATAAAATACAAATTTATGTATTAATAAAATAATTTTTTTAATTTCAAAAGATTTTGTTATTCGTGCTTAATTCCCAGTTTTTATTCTTGATAAAAACACTTGAAATTTATTGTTGATGGGATAAGCTATTCCTATGCATTTCACTGGTTGCTTAGGCCAGATCATCAGGAGCTTATCCCATCAACAATAAATTTCAAGTGTTTTTATCAAGAATAAAAACTGGGAATTAAGCACGAATAACAAAATCTTTTGAAATTAAAATTTTGTATTCCCAAAAATTGAAATTACTTTTTGAGAATAATTTTTCTATTCTACTTTTAAATCAAACACTTTACTTTAGCTGCACTTTTGTGCAGGTAACCACAATTGTGTACCTGCACATTAAGGCAGGTTAATGCATTTAAGATAACTGCAGCTAAGTCAAAACTACTGCATTAAAATATTATTTAAAATTGTTAGGAAACATAATTTAATATTCGGACGGAGAATTTTCCGAATTTCTAAAGTAAAATTATGTCTGCCAACAAGTAAATAAACAAAAACATTTGATTTAATTTGCTCAAATAGCACGATAGTGTGACCGCATTGTACCGATTATAATCAATAATTATTGTCGCAATTGAGTTTTGGCCGATATGAACCGAAAAAATTGTCACAATGTGCGACGATAATGGGACCACCTAAGAATAAATTGTGCAATGTTTTTAAATGTGCGCCGATATAGCACGATAAAAATCGTCAAAGATTGTGCTATTTGAGCCGATAGTGGGATCTTAGCTTAACGCTACCAATCCTTAATTCCAATCTTACTAATTATTATTACAAAGAACCACACCATAAAAGTTAAATACCAGCAAGATTACAAAAACCATTTTAAAGAACTCTGCATTATACTTTTTACTTTTCTTTTCAAAAAAGTACAAAAACAGGAACTTATGTAACTGCTTGACCATCGCTGATTAGTCTGCCTTGTGAAAATGTTTGTGTGGAATTATTATGTAGGTATGTCTATATGTATGTAAATATATTTGTATATGTGTTAAATAATGTTGACCCAACTTGAACTTTATTAAGTTTTTTTTTAGTACGTATAATTTGTTTTAAACTTTTGGTTTTACCAGTTTTTGAGGTAATCGTTTTAATATTTTTATTCGTAATTTCATTTTCAACACTTTTTTATTTTGATAAAGAAATTTCTAAAAAAAACAAAATAAAAAAATGTGAAGAAATTTTAACAATTTACAAAGTGAGAGTAATTTAAGGTAATTTATTAAAATTAATAAAGATAAATATCAGCTCGTTCGTATTATTATCTACAATGTTGTATTAAATGTAATTTTTAATGGAAAAACTTAATTTATTTTTGTGTAATTTTTTTACTTTATTTTATTTTTAAAGTGCTGTGAACATTTATAATGATGCAGTTGACAGGGCATAGAATATGATTAGAATTGGTTGTACTAAATTTTTAATTTTTAATAGATTTTAGATTTTAATTGATCCTAAAAATCATAGAAAATTTAATGTTGATGTTTCATTAAACAAAAATTTGTGTTTTAACAAAAAATCAATTCATTTAAATAAAAACTTAGGCCCTTAGTATGTAAATCCCAACGCGATGCCAAAGAATTACATTGAAAGTTGTGCTGAAAAAGGTCAACAGAAAAGAGAAAGACAAAATGAAAAAACAAAAAATGTACTTGGACTTCAAGAAAAATTCTTGACAAAAGTACGAAAAAACAGAAGTAAGGAAAAAACATGTAAAATCAGTTAAAATTGATAATCATTCAGGAAAGCAAATTTCGATCTACCAAATGTTTAAATACAATTTGGTTTAAGGATTGATGTTTGACTACTGACGTCAGCAGTCGTCGATGGCTGCGAGTGTAAGACGGCAAATCCATCTGAGGAGATCGAGTGGTTGCGATCGAAACATGTCATGGTAACCTGCCGGCCAGGGTTCGAGCCCGAGCCACGTCAAGAATGAAAGATTATCAATAACAATTTTAATTAATTTTCATGTTGTAAAATTCCTTTCTTCATAAAAATAATTTAATGAAAATTAATTTCATGAACTTAAGCCTAATTAAAAATATTAAAAATTTGGATTAAAAAGCAAAAACAACGTCACAAATATTTTGTAATTTTGTTGTTCCTTTCTACAGAAATTCTTATTGCGCTTAAAAATTTTTAACGCCTCATAGCTTGTGGCGTTGAAAATTTTAAAACGGTAAATTAATTTCTGTAAAAAAAACGAAACCTTTTGTGAGTTTGTTTTTGCTGTCAATGTAATTCTTTGGCGTTGCGTTGCGATATACATAATAAGGGCCTTAATACAAAACCTAAAAACATAAATAAGCAGGGTTTGAAAAACTGCAGTCGAAACAAAAACGAAAATTTTTGTACAATTTTTCGCTTTTTGAGTTAGTTTGACAGCGACTGTTTGCATTTTTTGAATCAGAAGTTTTGTGTTGGTCAATGACAAATGCAGAAGTGGAATAAATGGCAGTTTTTCTACTTTGACTGCAGTTTTTTAAACTTCTTTTAGATTCCATTAGTTTCCTAATTTTTTATTTTCAAATTTGTTCTGCAGTTTTATTCCTTTTTAGCCAGAGACTGCATTTTTAATTAATCATTTTAAAATATGTAATACAAAATTTCGTTTTATTAAACTGTGAAGTACTTTCACTTCTGTAACTTTTTAACGTCAAAAATTTGTCGTTTAGTTTAGTTTAGGCAAACAATGTCGGTAGTAGAGGTCTGCAAGAATAAATAAAAACCAATTTCAACACACTCATTTGTTTTTTAACTACAATGTGTCGAGCACCCAATAATTAAGAAGCAAATGAAAGAATAACCAAATACAAAACGAATAAAAACTCATTCAATTCAGTCAACTCAAGTCAAATGAATGAAATATTCAAATATAATTTGAATGTAAAATGTCTGTACCTACACATTACGTATGTATGTGTAAGCTTAACTCTTACAAATAAAAGAAGCCACAAGCTTACACACATATTATGTCAATGTATTCAAATAAATGTATGGACATTCAATAATTCAAAAATTATTCGAATATTTTTTGTAAACTTGCTCTCTCTAACGGGTTATTCCACTGTTTTGTTATTTATGAATGACTCTCAAATTCATTTACAGTAAACAATTATTTTATTCAATTCATTCTCTCTTATTTTTGTATATGGTTTACTCTTTTCTTACATTTTTGAATGTTTAATATTTGAGTAAATGTTGTGCACTTTGAATAAAGGCAAACAAGTAAATTATTCAAAGCAGACCTCTAGTCGGTAGGTAGCTAACGATCAGTGCTGCCACAACCAATACAATTTTTACAACCAACATTTTTCCAAAAGTTACCAAATGTAAAAAAATATAACCAAATTTATAATAAAAATACCTTTTATTAATTGAGAAAATCATTAAAATTTATTTAAGTTGCATTGTAATACAAAGGTTATTTGCACTTAATAGTAAAATAATAAATATAAATCAACAAAGCAAAACAAGAAATTTAATTCTCTTACATATCTTTCGTATATTTATATTGAAAACAAAAACAAATTTTAGTTTTTTGTTATATATTAATATGCGAAAGAAATGTTCTTGTCGACATTGTGGGCCTGGCAGTTAATTAAAAGTTTTTATTTATTTGATTAATTCTTTTGTCGAAATTTACGTTTGTTGATTGGCGATATGCAAAATGCATTTTATGTAAATATATTCTAATTTACATATATCTCAAATATTATAAAAACTTTTTTCTCTTGTTTGTAAATTTTATTTCAAATTTATAATTCTTATTATAAATAACTGTTTCAAAACTGTTCTATTTGAAATATTTCGTGAAACATTGTAAAAATATTATGGCAAATAATAAGGGAAAAAGTATATGACTGACAGTCAAAAGTGTTTTTTTTTTTACCAAATAGACATTAAATAAATATACAAGTTATAAACAGTAAAATATCAAATTTCTTAAACTTACAGCCATTTCTTAAAGAAAATTCCATAAATTTTAAAATTATATTGATAAGCCAATGTATTTTTAAAAAAATCTTTAAAATTCCTATGTGTGTTTTCAAATATGTATTTCAATTTACTTCTGGAAATAACCTAAATTTAGAACATTAAACTTATTTTCAAGTTTTTAGCAACACTAAAACGACTTTTATGTAATTTTTCAGTAATTTCCTGAAATCGATTCCGCATGATTTTATGCACTTCCTACTTTAAGTACTACTAATCCTTACTACTCTTAAAATCAAGAAAATTACGCTCATTTAAAAAAAAATAATTGAAAATCTCCATTGATTAAAACTTCATTTGTTTTCGACATCAGAACATGGCGTTTTTAAATAAAAATCCCAAATGGCAATACATATTTTCTTAGCAAAAATCTTGAAGAAATTATTTGGTTGCTGGTTTGAAAGGAATTTTTTTATATCGATTTATAATAAAAAACTTCCGTTCATTGGTAACATAAATCGTACTACACAGCTCAAATTATTCAAGCTCGTAAATAGTTGTGTCAAGGAAAGCATATTCGAACGTATTATTATTTTTAAAAAAAGTAACCAAAATGAAAAATATATTCACATCTCCACATTGAAAAAAAATGTAACCAATTTTGGTTAGAAAAACCAAAAACGGCAGCTCTGCTAACGATACAAAAAAAGTTCTTGTTAAATAATAACGACAACAAATGTACTGTTAACAGATTAAAAATATAGAGTGAAGAAGCCAATTTTTACACAAAAAAAAAGTAAGAAAGTATAGTCGATCAAGCCCGAGCCTACAATACAGTATTTAGGCGATCATGTTTCCACCAAAAAGAGTATATTGTGAGCTTAAGACACACCTAAGAGATTTTTGTGCCAAATATTATCTTTATATCTACTACTATAAATATGATTACTACTATGAGATAACATAGAAGCTATTATTAAGGAAATTTATTACAAGTATGGGTGCTGTGGTCAATTATGGACCGATTCTAATAAAATTTGTTCTGCTGATTTATGTATGTATGTAGGTTGCAATAAAATATTTTTGGACCGAATTAAGCCCAAATGTCTATAAAGCAAGATGGCTAATGGGCACAAAACCCTATTCCGGAAATAAGTTTGCATGTGGTCTATGAAAAATAAATAACCGCATTTCCGCTTCGACCTTGTGAGAATAAACCAAAATGTGCCAAATTTTATAAAATTATTTCCAAATTTGCGACCTGTAATTTGCGCAAAAGATTATCTTGTACAGACAACCAGCCAGCCTGATAGAAGGACGGGCCTCGTTAGATGGATTCTGAAATTGATTCTGAGTCAATCGCGTCCAGAACTTATAATTAAATGTGTTACACACATTTGCATAAGCACATAATATCCTCTTCACATAACTGAAATTTAGCTCATAGAATAAATTCGAAAAATGAAAAATGTTGAATATAATATAAAGTAACCTTCAGAAGGTAATAATTCCTAGTTTCTATTTGTTAAAATTGTTGAGTTAAATACATTCAATTTATGAAGTATCACTATCCAGTGTGACACAAAGAATGCTGACGAAGGCCGTAGCGGGCCAGAAAATTCATTACATTCTGCTGGTGTCTTATAATTGTAAATTTTTCTGTACATACAATATACCTCATTGCTTTCCAAAGGAAAGCTAAGGTAAAATGTAAAAAGAAAATATAATATAATAGTCCGGTAGTGTTTAAAGTCATTTCTGAAAAATTGAAGGAATATAACTATTACAAAAAAGCTTTATAAAATACATAACTGAAATTTAGCTCATAGAATAAATTCGAAAAATGTTGAATATAATATAAAGTAACCTTCGGAAGGAAATAATTCCCAGTTTCTATTTAATAAAATATTAAGACAACTTTAGGGGGGAAAATATCCAAATATTAGTACAAAGAAAAAAACCTCTCCAATTTTTTTTTTTATCAAATAAGCCATCATTAATCAAAAATAAAATCAGTTTCAATAAGTTTTGGTGGTTAAATGAATAAGAAATGTCTATTGCTTTGACTTCCTGGTTTTTTTTTACTTTTATTGACCTTTTTTTACACATCAAAATATTAAAGTAATGTTTTTAAAAAAATTTTTCATTACAGAATATTATATATATTCTTCATTTGAAGTAAAAACGCCACTGACAAAAATCTATTTAAAATATAAAATTATTGTACATATTGTTACGAAAGTAACTTTAGTTAAGAATTATTTGTAATTATTGGTTAAGAATTAGATTAATTGATGTGTTATCTTGTATTGATTAGTTATTAAGTATTTGTTAGTTATTTTATTAGTTAAAATTGTTATTGTATAAGTTATGCACACTTCTAGTGTAAAAATCAATGTACAGATGTAATGTTAAAATCGTTGTGCATAATTGTACTTCAACCCCACTGTAAACTAGAATGTTCTTTATTAAGTTATCTCAATTTATGGCAACGCCTAAAAGTATGCCTTAGTTTATGATGCCTAATAGCTCAATTAATTCAGCCATATAGATAGTTATAGCTGAATAAGTTTAATTAACGAAATAGCCGTTATTAGGCGAACTTTATAGAGCCATCTAGACTTTAGAACTCGAACGTTCTATGGTCATTTGCCCGTCTGGGCTAGAGTATAAATAGGATCGCAAGAGATGGCATGATTCATTCTAAGTTCTGACTTTGTCAAAAACGAATCACGCTGAGAAGATTATAGTTGGTTGTAAATAAGAGCTAAAAATTACGATTGTTAAAGTGACTAAGTACTAACTAAAGTGGTGTAAATTATAAACAGTGTTTAAAGTGTTGTGATTATTTTGTTTTATTTAAAGTACAATAAAGAACTCGAAACGGTTTATTATAAAGGAAATAAACCAAAACGTTATTGAAAGGCAGTAACGTAACAATATATTATACTCGAGAGCTCTGAAAAGAGACTGTGTATATTTGTAAATATTTATAATTACTAACTAGTTTTATTATAGTTCTGTTAATTTTTCCAATATTGCAAATTAATAAACAAATAAAAAATAAAATCAGTTTTAATAAAATTGTTAATCAAGTATATTAAACGCTTACGTATATCAACTACGTTAATGCAGAACATTTTGTTAAATCAAAAAATAAGTTAATTGATACTATTAATTTGTTTACTGGTGCAAATTTAATTAATTTTTTTAATCAATATCACAAATATTTTAATTGAAATCAGTTTTAATTATCAAAGTTTCGCTATACCGTGCTAAATTCCCATTTCATACTATTGACAAACTGAAGTTTATTGTTGAGGGGATAAGCTACTCCTATACGCATTTCACTGGTTGCTTAGGCCAGATCCTTCAGATCGGCTGTGTAAAAAACAAGTTAGAAAGTATGGTTGGGCTTAGCCGACCTTCACTACAACATTTTAAACAATTATTCCAGATTGTACCATGATTGTACCCATGGGCAATCGTGGCTCGCCAGAACAAAATTATGTTACGAGGTTAAGATTCATGCAAAATTTCTTTGTGCCGAATATTTTTATTAATATCTTCATCTATATGAGATTTGTTTACCTTTAAGTGATTTTAAAAGGAGGGTTAATATGGCACCTATAGTTCATTTTGGACCTACCAGCACAATTTTTTTTCATGACAACGTAGCTATCGTAAACATTATTGTTTATTATTTATAAGATAGGCTGTTTTCCTAAACGCCTGTTGCATTATAGTAATACATGGCAACATGTTCCTTAATACAACCATAAACATTTCGACAATGCATTTAGTTCAGAAATGCAACTTTGTAGTTGTCACTGCGCAGAGAAAAGCAAATAAAGCAGTTAAAATAATGTAGATGCAAACCATATTCATTGACAACACAATGTAAGTAAAATTGATGCATTGAGGACACACGTTTAGGAAAATAGCCGATGTTATGGCATTAAAAGCTATTTTGGGAGTAGTATTGGTATGAGAGCTGTTGTCAAACATGGACCGATTCCAATTAAATTAGGCAAGATAAGAATAAAAAAGTTGGGCCAAATTTTAATATAAATGCCAACATAATGATATGGGGGATATATGAAATTATGGACCGATTCCCATCATTTTCGAAAAGCTTTGTCTTTCTGACAATTTGAAAGAATAGTCGTTATCGAAATGCCGAGAATTTCGCTATTTCATGACATTCGTATTCGCCAAATTTAAGCGAATATTTTGTGAGTACGTTCCAAAAAAATAAAAAAGTTTGAAAAAACTACATAAAATTAGATAAAAAAATATTAACTTTTAAAAATTTTTATTAAAAAAAACTTCGTCTTCAACGCAAAATAAAATCTTTTTTCTTCTAGAAAAGTAAAAAAAAAACATTAAAAGAATTGCGCCGCCACAAAAATCATTTTTAAAGAATTATTCAAGTTGATTTTGAGCATTCCTAGATCTACTAACATTTGAAGCAACGCAGTGAGCGGCAAAGCGGCGATCAGCAGAGCGGTAAGTGGCAAAAAATTAAAAAATTTGATATACTACTGAAGTGGCCACGCAATGAGCGGCATGTGAGCATGGCAAATGTGAATGTGTTGCTTATAATTTTATCTGTACAAAGCCGACCGCTATTATTTTCTGTTAACTTTTAACCAAATCTGGTGTTTACTTTTTGCAATCTGTTTGGAAATTTGATTTTTCGGACGAACACCAAATTTTCTTTTTTGTCTTAGACGCATTAAATTCTTTTAATATGAACACCAATTTCGCGTAATAACATTAAACAAACCTTTCTTGACAATGACATTTAACAACTAACCGCTCAGAAATATGTTCAGTAATAAGTCACTTGCCGCTCTACCGCTCGCCGCTTTACCACTCATTGCGTGGCCTCAGCCTCATATAAATATGCGTTCGCTGCGTTGGGTTCAACAAATCATAATATAACTGAAATGCATAAGACATTTAAAGAAACTCGGAGAGATCTTTTCGTACTGCTTACACAGTGCAACACATAAAATGCAAACACCTTCTCGTGTAAAATCTTTAAAATACTTTTCTAAACTAGCAAAACGACATTTGGGTTTTACTAGTTTAAGGCGACCGTACACGACATGTTTTTGTCATCTGACATGTCAAATTTCCCACTGCAAAATACATACATGTCGTGTGTTACCTTTTAAACTTTGCTTTTGTAAAAATCAGATGCAAAGTCATCTGACAAAATTTCAATTAGAGCGTGCTCTATTTTCTTCTGACAAACCATCTGACATCAGAAATATATGCCGAGAGGAAACCGGCAGCGGCGTCCACTATTGACGGAATCATTAGCCGGCTGAAGTTAATATTTTACAATACCGAGATATGTATGATCAATACCACTATTGAATAGAATTTATGCAAATATTTATATATAAACCGTTTCATTATAATATCTTAAATTGGTATCTTTGAATTAAAAGAAAAATATGTTAAGATGGCTAAATTATTTTACGGCGTAAATAAAAATTTTCGTGGCGGCATTTTTATTTTGGTTTTTGCAACAACTATGCGAAAAAAAACAGTGACAATGTCAGATGCAAATTACATGTACGTTTGTGACCGAATATTATAAACCTTCTGTAAAACAGCCATTTTGACAGACATGCACAATTACATGTGACTTGAAAAGTTGACAAGTCAGATGTAAAAAACATGTCGTCTACATGCACCTTTAGCTGCTGTTTGGATTTCATGGTCTCATGTTTTCATCACGATTATGTCACGGAAACCAATTGGAATTTTGTTTTCCTGTCTTCGTCGCAATTGTAGCCGTAGACGAGGAGAAAAAAATTGTACCCGAAAAAACTGCACCAAGTGCCTCAAAGTTATTTAATTCCGAAAAATTTTAATTTTTATAACTTTTTTCACCATTTTCGGTCCATATCTGCCAAACTGTAGAAAATTCAGTAACGAAATCTTCAGAAAAAAATTTCCTTATAACATACATAGTTCATAATTCTCCAGAACATTTTAATACTGGAAAATTCTTTTTTTACATTTTCTAGCTGTATTTTATATCGAAAATTCTAAATAGTCTAAAGAAATGTATGAAAAATTTATCGAAATGCAAAAAAAACTAATTTATCAGTGTCATGTGGTTTTGTAAGTTCCGTTAAATACTTCAAGAAACTCCACACGAGGAGTTTGCCCTCGATGGCATCAAAAATGTTAAACAGTGATATTATACAATAATTAAGGGTGGGAAGCTAAACAATTTGATATCTATTATGAAACACTGTGAGAACCCTAGTGATAAATATGTGAAAATCCACCGGAAGTAGGTATCTGCAGCAAATGCGAAAATATTTTCTCCCAAACAACACTGAATTACTAATTAAAAAAAGGAAAATAGAAAAAACAAAATCTGAAAGTATGTAAATATAAAGCTGAAGGTCCACACCATGCGTTCATAAGTGGATGCGTATGGTACTTTTTGTGCATTTTATGCGTTTCTAAACTCAAGTTACATGCTATGCGTTATATGCGCCAAATTTGTTTTTTTTATCAGCTGTTGTGCTAATATCTTTAACAATTAAAAACAATTTTGCAAAAAATGGAGTGTGTAATTGATAATTTAATAGAATTTATTTAATAGAATTCATAGAGGAGTAATGCTATGTTCATACGACGACAAAAACCACTCGTTTCGCTCTCTGAAACTAGATTGTCAAACATGCTGTTCATACGATTCATTCTGGTTTCATTTTGACATTTTTTTTGTGTTGTTAGTGTGGTTTTATTTAAAACAGATAAAAAAGTAATTAAATGTTAAAAATATATTATTTAATACTTTTATTAATATTATTATTTGATAATTATCACTTTATTTTATTAAACATCAATTTTTATTTTGTATTTTATTTTGTTTTGATTTTTTTGAGAGCTAGTTCAGATAAACTAACGATAATTGTTATCAAAATTAGAGATGATAGTACATTTTTCCTGTTTCGCAGCCTGTTTCAAAATGAAACGACCTGTTTCGCTCACAAAATTTTGTATGGGGAAACAAGTCGTTTCAGTCATATTTGGGGCGCGAAACAGGAATAAGAGAGCGAAACACGAATATTGCTGTCCATGTGAACATGGTATAAGCTTTTATTATAAAAATATTCGTGATTTTTCACGGTATCAAAAGTTTCCATGTTTCATGGCAATTGTTAAAAAAAAAATAGACACAACAAATATGACACCCAGAAGATAAAAGTAATCGATAACTAGAATGCCAAATTTTGCTCGTGGTAAAATTGTACTTAAAATTAATTTTAATGTATTTTATTCTTTAAAGTTTATACAAACTTTATTGCTTAAGCTTGTTTTCTTATTATAAACCACACAAACATATTTATCGATAACATTGAAAAAAATATGATTTGTCATCCATCGCCATCAATAACAGCTGACTTTTTTTCACCACACATGCGACGGATACAAAAGTAGTAAGTAAACCTACTTTCATGCGTTGATGCGTGTATGCATTCTCTGCATTTTGGTGTGTAACTTGTTATATACAATTACACTGATTCAACTTTTTTGTCAAATGAATAAAAAGAATAGACGCAAGAACGCACGGTGGGGCCCTGCAGCTTTATGGCGATTTCTTTTCTGAGAAAAATGTTGCATTAATGTTACATGTTCTACATTTTTGTGTTCGTTTGTACAAAAAACACAACTGTGGGAAAAATTTTCAAGTTCTTTTGTGAATATGTTGATGAAAAACATGCAAAACATGATGCATATTTTACCCTTACTTTTACTTAAGATGTTCATACTGCCCTGCTCTGCAACTTTGGTACTTACTACTTTGTTTGTACAACAAATGTTTTATTTTGTTAGTCACAATTCATACCGCTCATAATTTTGTAAAAAAATTATTTTAAAACAAAATATAAATATACTAGCGGGCCCGTTGCCTGCTTCGCACGGCAAAACAAAATAAGAAAAGAAACACACTTGTTTTTAAAAAAGTTGGTTTTCCTGCGGCAAAAACACACTCACTTCACATACGCACCGCACACACATGCGTTATCGGAACCAAACTTCATATAAACCATATATGGGCCACTGCCTACGTAGTGTATAAGTTTGGTTGAAATCGCACGACGCGTTTATGAGTAGTTCGGCCACGTACATATACGGACTTATTTTTATATATATAGATTTACACATTAAAATCCAAAAAAAAGTCTATTTATATTATAATCGTTTAAATTTTTCTAAGCCATTAGTGATGTCAATATTTGTTTCCAAGCCATAATTGCGTGCATAAACCGCTCAAATAGCTTTAAAAATCGCTAATGAAGTACATTAATGATGAACGTGTAATAGTTGTAAATAAAAGCAGTTCTATTGAAGTTGCACAGCATGTAACACTTCCAGTGATTATACGTAACATTAGAAAATGTAACATGTATAAAATGTAACATATTTTTGTCAGAAAAGAAATCGCCATTAATTAACTCCATTGAACACTTGGGCTACACAATAGAGCCTTTGGGTCACGGTGCTTTTGGCCTTCACATATGTAATAATAATAATGATGAAAGTGCTAAAATTTAAAAATATTTAGTAGTGGGATTTAAGTGCGAAGTTGATAATTTAAAATTTAGTCAGCGGAATGTCATAATAAAGCTGAATACATTATGTAGTGTGACAGTTTTTTTTTTTACAATGTATTAAACGCAAACAGGAGATTTTTTTAATTAAATTTTAAATATTTAGCGGCGGTAAAGTTCAGATTGGACATTCGTATTCGGCGAATATTGGCGTAGATATTCACTACCAAATATGTACCAAATTTCATAAAATTATTTTAAAAATTGCGACCTGCTCTTTGTGCTCAAAGTTTCCATGCACCGCCAGCCGGACGGACGGGCATCGTAAGACTGATTCGAAAAGTGATTATAAGTTGATCGATATGCTAAAAGATAGTGCAAGCTAGGACCAATATTTTAAGGTGTACAAACATCAGTAATAACGCTAAATACCCTCTTAACTACTGTGGCGTGGGTATAATTATGTCGGTACTTGAACTTATATTCAAAATGTTTCTAGCAAAAATTTAAGAAGTGTTAACGACTTTGGATTTGATCAAATAAAGTAAATTTTGTTGTTGTGTTTTAAAGCTAAAAAATAAACTGAAAGTTGCAAAAGAAATTAATTTTAATGTTCTTGTAAGGGCCACTTTTGGACTTTGTTTTTAATTATTGTGTACATATTCATTTTAAGATTCTGTTTAAATACGAAATTTAGTTTTTCAGTCTTTTTTTTACACGATACTTTTATAGCAACCGTTGCTTACTTGTTAATGTAGCCTTAATATCAAGACAATACAAAAGCAACAGCCAAAGCATAAAACCTTTTAGCTGTTTTTTGAGGCCACCTTATAAAAAATTAGAGATTGCTAAAAACCGTAAAAATGTGAAACCGCGGTTTCGGTTTTAAAATGATTAAGACCGGTCGGTTTCGGTTGGGTTTTCGGTTTTGAAATATCAAAGTTAAACTTCGCAATTGACCAGGGCTATCATAAATGTACTGCAGTAAATAACATCAAAATGAAACGTATCAAAAAGCATTCACAATACAAGAATTCATTCTTTTCTGTTTTTTTCGAAGAATTATTCTATTTTCCAACAAAATGTTCCTGCTATAGTCATAAAACTCCATACATATGGAAGAAGTCCCAGCCTTTCCCAGGCGCTTGTTAATGTGAGTTTTTTCTATAGTCACAAAACCTCCATGCAAAATAATAGTGATCCCAGCCAGGCCCAGGTGGTAGTTTGTGACACTCAAATTCGTTGACTACTTAAGAGTTAAAAATTTAACATTTGCTCTTCTTAGTACTTTTTTTGAATTTTAAGAACTTTGAAATATCTTGTCATTGTTGCAGGCTGTTATTTATAACGTTTTTGTAAATAAAGTACGAGTATTATGTATAATTTGCAATTTCTTCAAGCATAAATTTATTGTTAAAGTAAAACCTAAAACCGAGGTTTTTTTTGTCGGTTTTCGGTTTTGAAGCACTTAAAACCGCGGTTTCGATTTCGGTTAAAACCGAACAGCAATCCCTATAAAAAATACACTTTACAAAAGTATTTATTTTGATTAAACAGTTTTTTTTTATGATATTAAAGGCTAGTTTACACTATTTCACAGGTCTTACGTATTCCATAATACTTTGTGAGATAGAAATCTAATGAGTTTTGTTGCAAATATCAACAAATCTAGTTTAACATAACAGTTTGTGTTCACACCATCACACAAAGTATAAACACTCACATATGAAATAAAATGCAACCCTGATCCAATGAAGAGTATTATTGTTTAGAAATTTTTCAAAAAACTATGAAGTCGTATTAGATGTCAAACTTTTTTCATAATACTTGTCATTTTCATGACACATTACCACACTTTGTCGTATTACTTGAGTTTTTGACATGTATTAATACAAAGTATAAAAGAGTAAACTAGCTTTAAGTTGTAGTGCTACCATACTTTGTTGTTAATTAAATACGGTTAATTTAGTAGCACTTGGAAACTGAAACTGTATTTAAATACAACTTAAATTTAAATAAAAATTAACTAAGTATGAATTTAAATACGACGAAGTCAATAACTGACCATAAGTCTTTAAAATGGTCATTAAAAATACTATGTTAAAAACTGTTAAAAAAAACACGACGAGTGTAATTAAATGACAATTGTTATTAAAAACAAAAAAACAATTATTTGAAAACACAAATTTTTTTAAAGAAATGTTAAGCGTGAAATGGGAAATAATTTGATGTGAATAAGATTTGTCGAAGTTTTACTAGATATTCTACATGCAACTGCAGAAATGAGAGAAATGCTACAATATAAGTATGTTGAAGTTTTTTAAAAGGGGTTTTAACAAAAAGTATTAAAACTGCATGGTACATGAGTTCTTTGCAACAAGGGGACTCGTGAAGTTAAAAATGATGTGAACATTGTTTAGGTTCTATGCAGCAAGTATTAAGAACATAACCATAGCCATACAAAACAGCTGTTTGACCCGACGTCATGGACAGCACTGTATTTGATAATAGGCAGCTAACGCTGTGATACTAAAGTATCAATTTGACCCTTTTTCGACGGTCTTGAGCCTTTTTTTTAAATTACTCTTTTGTATAATTTTTAAAAGCACTCACCTTTTGTTTTTTGTCAACACTGCTGAACAGCTTTACAAAGGTTTTTGAATTCAGCATTGCTTTAAATAAGCTTTGAAACAGACTCAAAATAGAAACTTACAATTCCATGCTCTCTTTTCTTAATTTATTCGAAGCGGAGATTGAGGAGTCGACTTCAAGTGAAGATTTAAAACAAAATTCCTAATTTGACATTTCTCAATTTCAGACTAACTCAATTCGAACCATGGAAAGATACACAATCGAGGCTTATTATGAAAATTGGGCGTTCAAATCAAAATACACCACCATCGGAAAAAGCGTGCAAAAGTTTTAGCAAACCGGGCATGTAGGAGATGTGAAAACACCAGTGCATGCTCGTTCAGCTCGTACTGCAGAATATATTGCTGCTATAGTGTGGCTGAAGAGCCGTCCACCTCAAATCGTCGTCGTGCCCAACAATTGCACATCTCACTCTCGTCGTTGATGAACATTACGCACAAAGACTTGCATTTACATGATTACAAGGTGCAATTGACTCAAGAACTAAAACCTCTTGACCATTCCAAACATCGTCAATGGTCAGAATTGTGCCAAGAAATGGCAACGGTGTATGATAAATTTTCGAAGAAAATCATCTTCAGTGATAAGGCACATTTTGTTACGTGTCCATAAGGTGGCACTAGAGTGATCTCTCGCCTAGCTGAAAATCGGATTCTCTTGGCGTGTCCATCCCTCACTCTAGCCCATGGATCGTAAACAATTAAAAGAAAACAAAAAAAAAACAAACAATTTACACTTACACAACAACATGTCCGGAATGAGAGGCAGGTGTTGACCTCCAACCGCCCAACCCAATCTTAGTCACCGGCACCTCCGTTAGATTTCCAGGTGACCCCTATGAACCGCACTTCATCCGCACTTACCTTCCTTCAACAACCCATTAATCAATTTAACCAGACATTATTTTTTTAATAATACACACTCAAGACATATTTATTTAAAATTTAACACTAACTTATTACTACAAATTTAAAATGTTTCTTTTTATTCTTTTCAGATTATATTAATAATGATTGAAACGAACCCTGTCAGACAGGAAATTCCTAATGGATTATGTATCCCTAAATATGTTAATTTCTCTGTTTTTTTTATTCTTGTACCTTATGTATTAACCTATAAATATAACTATTTGTAATATAGATTCAAACATTTAACAATAAACTTAATACTTGTGTATGTCACAAAAAAAAAAACGATATTAGACCTAATAAAATTTAAACCTTTTCTCTAGAAACAAAGCTCTTTTTCCTGTTTTATTTACTTCAATAACGAAAAATGTAACTCCACTATAATTTTTCCACAACTCACAATAAATGTGGTAACTACTTCCTCTTTCAAAAATCTTAACGTTAATTTGATCTACACCTAAATGAGCTCGCTTAAGTGGATCTAGGGTAACATTGGTCCCAATATCTATTTCCTATAATTCGCTCTATTGTGAATTCCTTTCCAAAAACAGTGGGTCACTATGCACAAAACTTTTTTAATAATAAGTAACTCTGTTTCTAAAAAAATTTATGACAATTTTTTTGACAAAATTTCATACATACATATATCCTACGGCTTACACACAAAACTTTAACTTAGCACATATCAGGCGCGGATTCAGGGGGAAGGGGGGAAATAAGGAAATTTCCCCCCCGTAAATTATAAAAATATGTTTTGTTAATTTCGATAATACAAGAATTCCCATAATAATATTTTTTTTAATGTACAAAATTTTTGGAAATCCCAGCAAGGTTTTTTTTTTTTATGGAATCTCTAACGAAATTTTCAATAAGTATTTTTTTATTTTTTTTATTGAATCTCTAGAGATTTTCAATAAGTATCCATATCTTAATCCTAATAGTTATTTATTAGATATTTCCAAAGAAACATTAAGTTTACCGTATTCAATTACTTATTATTCTACATTCAATTCCAGCAGGTGCCATCTATATCCAAAGACTAAACGTTTGACTTGATAATGCGTGCGGCTAAATTATTAAAAAGCCTTAGTATTTGCAATATTTATGTATAAATGTGTTATATGAATTCGATAATTTTTGACGAAAGCACGGATTTGTCGGGGAAAAGCCAGATTTCCCTATCTTTAAGATATTTCAAAATACAACAAAAAGTTGTTAGGGAAGAATTTATTGGCTTTGTTGTAAACGCAATTGAAGAGGCTTCAAAGGATACGGATGACGTTGATGTGTCAATTGATGCGAAGGCACTATCATCAATAGTTCTTAAAACTTTGACAAATTTTGGTCTTGACCTAAAATATTGTGTAGGAGATGGAACAGATGGGTGTCCTCTGATGTCAGCGGAAAATGGAGCTGTTCAAAATTTCTGGAAAAGCGACAAATGCGAAACAAACGCCTTGCTATTCCCATAAATCGAACAACTTAATTTCTAAAAGCAATATAGTGCCATTAATACAAAAAGTTTTATCATTTGAAGCACAGCCGCGAATAACGTTTTAAGTTACAAAATAATAATTTTTCAGGAGAGCAAAAAAACGTTTTTTGACAAGCAGCATTATTTGTTTTAAAAATTTTTTTTTTCTATTATTTAAAATAGTGATAATAAAAACTTTAATGCAAAAGGCTTTTAAAACATTATTCCGCACTGCAAAACCATTTCGGCTTCATCATTATGTTAGTAACTTGCAATGTTCTTCCACTGGCTGACACTTTGTACGCCATTTTGAAGGCGTTAAGGTGCATAGTTTTGGTTGATTTGATGTTTAAACTGTGTAAGAGAGTAAAGTCAACGTTTATCTGCAAAAAAACAGTTTTTGCAAAATGTGGCGTTTACAACGTTTTTCGCGGCTGTGCTTCATTTGTTAAAGAAACGACAAAATTTTTTAAATATAATCATCCCAAGCGAAAAACAGTTTTAGTAAAGTATTTGGGAGCCAAACTCTCTTCATTATGCGTCTTTGCAACAAGTGTACATCACATAGTGGAACCTTTGGAAAAAATATCTGAGTGGAAAGGAAGTAGTATCTCTACCTTTATATTAAGGAGCTCACTTAGTACTTTTAAATTTATTTGCGGAATATACATATTAAGTGTGATACCTATTGTAACACAGCCACTTAGTATCATTTTACAAAAGCAAGATATAGATATTCAAAAAGGATCAAGCCTTATCCAAATTTTTATCATGTGCCTTGAAGAAAAAAGAAATAAAGCCGAAGAACACTTTAAAGCGATTTTTGAAAAAGTTAAAGTTATCTGCGTTCAAATCGAGTTTCCAATCAAAAAGACAAAATTTTAACGAAATAATCACTTCCAAAATGTTGAAGATTACTACTGAGTTGTAGGTTACATTCCTCTTATGTAATTTATTTTAGAAGATCTCAAAACATCTTTCCCAATAGATGTCCTAAATGTATTGAACATACCTAAACTTCAACCTCAAAGTGTAACCAAGTCATATGGACAAATCCTGCGTAACGAACGCTACACTCGCTCGTGTTTTCTGATTGATATACATATAACCATTTTTTAGCCTTTCAAAAGAGATATCTTCAACTTATATATAGTATTTAGTGACATTAATATGTACTTACGAATGGCATATATCATAATTTCTTAGCAAGTATTTGTTGCGAAATAATTGAGCACAACGTTTTGTGACGCACGGCACAAAACTTAGAAGCAAGGCGAATTCATAAAGGTGATATTTTCGAGTCATCTGTTTATTGTTTATTTCCTTGTGTGTATACTGAATGTCAAGCGTTATTTACATTTTGTGAAAAAATTTGTTAAAATTTTAAATCTACATACAAGAAAAAAAAAACTTATTTAAATGTAATAAAACAAAAAAAAGTGAACATAAAAACTAAACAAGAGGATTTTAAAAGGCGTAAGGAATAAGTGGAGCCACAATAATTTTCCAATACAGGAAAAAGATTAACATTCTAAAGCAATTTTGTATAGGTATTTCATAAACAAAAAAATTCCCTTTTTTATATTTTCAACCAATAATTTTGACATTCACTCTAACTTTTTACAAAAACAAAATACATAGTATGTTTTAAAAGAAAGGGATAGCTAGCATAACGCTATCTCATGATGCGGTCACCTTTATGAATTCGCCTTGCTTAGAAGCAACTTTAAAAGTTGAAGGGTGTTTTCCTAATTTTTAGCGAATTTTGCATCATAAGGTATACAAAGTCTTATTCCTAAAAGAAAGATGAATATAAGAGAAAAAATCACTTATTCGCAGCTTAAAAATTTTGTAAATTTTTTATAAAATCCGTGAACCCTTTCTGACGCACGCCTTACAACGCACGTTACAGTTTTTTTTAGTACTATATAATAAACCCAATTTTATTTATTTTAACAAAACAAATTATATATATCAACTAATTTTGTGATCATTAATGAATGTATGAATATCAATCTTTTTTTTAACGAAATTGATATTGTGATGAGTCTGCTGGCTGTAAGTGATATTTTAAGCTCAAAAAGCACCTAAAATAATGTTAAATTCATGTGTAACATCAAGAGATCAGGGAAGGGGTTATATTTGATAAAAACTATTATATTAATGATCGTCGAAATACATATTTTTAAATATAAAAATTAAATTATACATCTAAAAAAAATTAATATGAAAAATTTTTGGTTTGTGGACTGTTTTTGAGATTTGCCCATATACCATTTATTTTAAAACCACAACTAGATGATGAGCTGATTATATTTGATAAACGAGATTAACACATTTTAGCTTGAGCCTGAACTGTTGCATTGGCAACAAACATGGAAAATATCTGAAAATCTATCAGATAACATTGTAGATGCTTTAATAAACTGTGATGAAGACATCTTCCCAAATCTAAGAAAAAAATTCAAATTTTCGTGTCAATGCTCGTCAGTAATGCTACATGGCTCAGATCAACAATGACCGAAGATAGACTGTACTATCTCAATTTGCCACACAAGGATATCACAATTTACTTATTTAAAAAGATTAATTTATTTTAATTTATATTTTATTTAACCCTTTTGTTTTTTTTTATATAATATACATATATTGTTTTTAATAAACTTTTAAAAAATTTTTTTTTACTTTTTTGTATCATACAAAATTTCCCCCCCGTAAGGCTCGAGCTGGATCCGCGCCTGGCACATATAGATTTAACAATAAATAATTATAAAAAAATGCAAAATAAAAATCCGGGATTTAAATTATAAAGAAACCAAAATCAAGAAAAATGTTTCTTCTTTTACTTAATTATATTTCTTTATATAATTTCTTCTGCCCGCACAAACTATTTTTTTTTCTTGTTTTTCGTTGTTAAATACTTGTTGGTAAATACATTATAAAATAAAAACTTTTCTGGGTTACCTTTTTTTTTATTCGTGGCCTTCGAAACTGGCTTCCCATTAACTTTTTTTCCTGGCGCACTGGCCCTGTTTCCTCTGGATGTCAAACGTAAAATGTGAAATTCTACAAATCACAGATTTTATTTTTTTTTTCTGAAACGCATATTACGATTACACCAACCACTTACTTATTATTTTCTTTTTATATTTTTTCAGGGAACTTTCGAAGTCAAGCCCCGACAGGTAACCTCACATATACAAAACAGTTTGCCTACAAAAAAAATATATTTGTTCTAGAAGAATTCCCTACTATGCACTTCCATTTGAATCTTACCCACACTTATCAGGAATTAAGTTGTTTAAAATACGGTCTCAATAATTTGCCACTCCCTCACAGAAAATATTTTTCTTTTACACTTGACACACAGTATATTTCAACTTTTACTTTTTGTCTTTGAATATTACTCTTACACTTTTCTTTTCTGGAAACGTCTACTTTTCTCGGCGGCCTTTTTCTCAATGTTTTAAGAAAGATGGCCTCCTGAGTTCTCTACCTAAATTTAATTGACAATGAAATAAATATATATTCCCGTCCTATAACATCTTTCTCGTTTCCTACAATTTGTCAAATAGTGCTATCTGTTGGTTCTCTTCTAATTAGCTATAACTTAATATTCCCCTTATTACCTTATTTCAAACTAATGATGTAATATAATGATCATTAGATCCTGTTCCTTTTTTTTCAATTCAAACATTTTATAACAGTCATTTTCATTCATGAAATATGTTTACTACAATTTCTTCCAGTATATTTCCATATACTGTTTTTCCATCTTTCTGGTAACACCAAATTTCACCGTCAGCTGTAGTATAACAATTTTACAATAAACAAACGAACACAAGGTAACAGTGCAGCCACACGATCAAGATTTTCTTGATAGTCTTTTACATATACTGATTGTCAAAATATGCAAAAGTTGACAGCTGTGACGTAGGCCGCACGCAAGTTGAAAGCAATTTACTTTTTCAAGATGTCGTCGCCGAGAAAACAACTCAAAATGTTTTGCTATTTTTCACTTTTGATTTTTCTGCACTGTAGGCTGTTCGAAGGGACTTTATCATTTTGCTTATTAATTTTATTAATAAACATATTTCACTATTTTTTTAGGTTTTTAGTTAAAATTTTCAAATTCCCGCAACAATTTGTAAAAAAAAAGAACTTCAGCTTTTGCCGGCAAAATATTTGTGAAAAAAAACCAAAACAACTTCAAAAGATTTGTAATAAGCTGTTTTCTTGAACGAAAATTGATACACTCACTGGCAAGAGAATTTTAGAGGCAAGTTCGTATCAATTTTTAAAAGTATGAGTGTATTGGTAAAAAAGTGTGAGTGTATTAAAACTTGATAGCCAAAACTTGTTCGTGTAACCCTCAAGTAAGATTTTATTAAATACTTTTATCTACATTTATTATTTGCAATTTTATTAATTTCCTCTTATTCTCCCTCTAGAAAATTATCCCTGTAGGACGTGCCCGTCGTACCGGTAAGGACGTATCGTTCCAGTTACTAAATTCAGTGTGTTTTTAATATATTCTTTTTCCTTTCCTTTTTAGATTCCATTTGCTCAGGATGGACAACCAGGTCCATCTTGAGTGGTCGATGATCCCACTGCAGTTTGGTCATCCTAATAGAGCCAGAGGAAGGGGTGGAGTTAATTATTTAATATTATATTGGCTCGCTCCCCAGATCAAGCGCCCCTTCTCATAATGTTTTTCTTAAACCTTCTGTGAGGCCGGACAGTTCCTAACGCCAATGTGCCCGCCCACAGATTACTTTCTATTAATATATTTGCACGGCCGGCCAGTACTCAACAGCTTCTGTGCCCGCCCCTGTGCCAAAAATGACTCTCCCTAAGACGTCGCTACGTCAAAAATTTTTCCCTCCCAGGGTTGCCACCGCAACAATTTTCACCTCAGTGAAAGAGTGATTGTCAAAAAACCAATGCACCCACAAAAAGTGACTGTTTGGTGCGGTTTATGGGATGGCGGCATCATCTTGCTGTATTTTTTCCAAAATGAGGCCGGTCAGGCAGGTACTGTGAATGGTGTTCGCTATCGTGAGATGATAACGAACTTTTTATGGCCCGAATTGGAAGCTACGGATGTGTACGACATGTGGTTTCAACAGGACGGTGCCACTTGCCACACAGCTAACGAAACAATGGCTCTTTTGCGCGACAAATTCAATGGCCATGTTATCTCACGTGGTGTTGGTGTCAATTGGCCGCCAAGATCATGTGATTTGACACCGTTGGACTTCTTTCTTTGGGGTTATTTGAAAGAAAAAGTGTACGTCAATAAGCCAGCAACAGTTCAAGAGCTAAAGGACGAGATAATTAGGCAGATTAACGGCATAGAACCTCAATTAGGCGTCATCGAAAATTTGGACTATCGGATTTAAGTGTAATATTTACCATAAATCTTTAAAAGTTCAGAAAACAACCCCTAAAATCTATTTGAAATTAATTTTAACGAGAAATTTAATGTGAAAAAAAAATGGCGCAAAATAATATTCAAATCATTAATAAATGAGCTAAATTGATGAAGAACAAACTTTTTGGCAAGTGTTAAAAATAGAAAAGGGCATTCCATAAAAAGGTTAGGTTTTTTGAGCCCTTCCAACCTTAAATAAATTTTTTTGTTTGTTTATAAAAAACCTGATCTTATTATTTTCTTTAAAATGGGAAAAAACTTAACCCTTTTTTGATTGAAATACAAATTTTTTACCCCCTTTTTGTGACCCTTATTGAAAATGTCAAACGGTAACCCTAATTATAGGTGACTTACTATAACGACATAACCATGACTAGCTTTATTGGTATTTATCATATTAGATTTCTTGGGATTTATTACGTCCCCTGACTTTTTAATACATACATAACAGTAAAATATCCCAGCGGTAAAAAGGAGTTAGGAAGCCTTCTAAAAGGCCTCTGTATCAATTTTTGCCTCTACAGTTCCTGCTCGCTCCATTTCATACTCATATCTTTTTTACACACGTTGTCATTGCGGAGAAGGCCCTCCGCTCTCACTTCTTAAGCAGGTCCATAAGAATGGTAACGGGATCAAAAAAAAAAAAACAATTATTTTGCTTTTGATTTTGCTTGTTCAAAAAAACAATATGTACAAAAAATGTTGCTTCTTCTCTACTCCCTTCTCATAGAAGGGAGTTTAGAATGTGTAGCTTATCTTTTATACCAAAGAGCCGAGGCCTTCTATAAGGCAAAGAAAGTCTTCTAAATTTTCGCGCTGGGATATTTCATTTAAATAAGATACTAGTCTACGATTAAACTTTTAAAAATTAAAAGCCTCAACAAATTAACAATTGTACCAACCTTTTCTACATTCTCAGTTAAATTATTTTAGTCTGGGAGTTTGGCTTTTATTCGTTACGGGTAGGTTTCTCTGTTCTCAAATGACTACTTAAATTTTTAGAAATGATTGTCGGTAAATATGTACACAATTTCAAACAGTTTATTTCTACTTAATCCATAACACAAGGCATCATTTTCAAGGCCATCAAATGTGCAGTTTGTTTTTGATTTCGGTTTCTGATTGTACTTACTGAAACATATTTTATAGCATTATTAATATTTTGCTTAAACTAGATTTTGAGCATTTCGTTTTTAATGAAAACGGAATATTTATGAATGCTGTATCTCGTAAACCGATTGGAGTTTTGTTATTTTTGACTTCAGCATTATTGCAGGTATGGAATAAGTGCAAAAAAGTGATTAGATTGGGGACTTTATTAATGATGCTATAAAATCTAAGTTCGAGCTAACGCAGAAAACCCAAACGGATTTTTACTTAATTCGATGAGTTCAGAAAATAAAAACAAAAATATTAAGGCTTCGTTTCACAAGGGCAGGAAGATTTTTAATTTTTCCCAAAGCATTTCATATGTAAAACCTAAACGGATTTTTACTTAATTCGATGAGTTCAGAAAATAAAAACAAAAATATTAAGGCTTCGTTGCACAAGGGCAGGAAGATTTTTAATTTTTCCCAAAGCATTTCATATATTTTCGAACAAAAATGTAAAGTTTTTTTTTTAAAGTTGAGTCTACTTCTGCTTCTGCAACAATTTGTATGAAATTATAAATGATGTTATTTATAGTCGGGACTGTAAGAAAAGATAAACTCACTGTTTATTGTTGTTGTTTTTGTTGAAGCTTTGATATTGCTCACTGTTGCCAATTTAGAGATTTTTTCCCGCTAAATCTAGCGTTTTTGAAATGCCAATCGGGGGAAAAAATACGTTTTAGCGGTAAGCGGGAAATCTAGCGATTTTCAAACATTTCTCAGCGCCTTATTTTCGCCACAAAAACCTATCTCAAATTTTAAATTTACAGATTTAATACATTTTCTTATTAATCTTTTTTGTGTTTTTGGTTAAAAACTAGTTGTTTATGTTCACGGTTTTACTTACTTTTGTAGTTTTAGTTAGCTATGATTGTATGTGATATTTTTTTTCGATTTTCCCTTAGTATATTGTTAGGGCTATATGTGACAATTCACAACTTTAAGCCTGCTAAAAATTGTTAAACAACAGGTAAGGTATTGATCTAATTTGTCTCAATAGATCCCAAGCAATATAATTCACTTACTCTCAACTAACTAATTTGACCTAATGGCTTAAAACGGCAAATAATTGCCAAACATAGTGTAAGTGTTATAGACTTTTTTGCGTTTTAATAACGGAATTGTTATACATACCCTCCACCACAACTAGTTGTGATAAGGGTAGACTAAGTTTGTCATTCCGGGTGAAACTGTTTAAGTATTCATCTAAGACCCCATAAAGTAAATATACTATGGGTCCTTGAGTAATTCTGTTCAAGGTCACTTTCAAACGACTCAAAAAAACGAAAAATATTGCTATCAAATTGCTTCTAGTTCTCCTAAGCAGTTTGGGATTGAAATCCAGAAAAATCGGTTTAGTAGGAAAAGAGTTATGAATCAAAATGTGAAACAACCACTCTTAAAATTTATTATTTTGTTACAAAACCTAGCATAACTAATGGCGGAATGCACATATTGATATAAGATTTTGCACAAATTCGTTCTATATTTCATGAAGAACGGTCTATAACTAGCGAAAGGCCCAATATAAAGACCACTCTCTAAAAACCTTTAGTACGACTAAAACCGTAAAGCCCATAGGCCCCATATAAAGCCCCCTTTCGGAAAACAGCTAAGAACACCTAAAACCGTAATAAATAATGCTATTGTAATAAATTACGCTGTCAACTTTCGTGGCGATCAGTTCATAACTAGCCATTGGCACCTTATAATGCCTTTTCTTGGAATAAACTTTAGTACTCGTGAAACCGCAACGGTGTATGGTATAAGGATGCCAATCGGGATTGATTTTAGAAAATCCCGGGACTCGGGATCTTGAAATCCCGATCCCGTAATTCCGGGATTTCTGGATCCCGGGGTTTCGGGATTTTTTTTAAATAAACAACACTTTTTTTTATTTATTTATGAATTTTGAAAATGTATTATATATATTTAAAAAAAAGAAAAATAAGAATTATAAAAATAAAAAATACAGCTGAAATATAATTTTTAATAATTTTTTTTTGCCTAGAGTATAAAAATTCAATAAAAACGAAAATTTTTGTACACAAAGGTTGATATATTAAAAATCCCGGGATTAATAAAAATAAATCCCCGGATTCGGGATTTGTCAAGCCCGAAAAATCCCGGGATTTCGGGATTCGGAATTTCTTGTTTGGCATCCCTAGTATGGTATCAAAGATTCGGCACAGCCTAAAGCTTTTTTTTTTTTTTGAAGTTGAATCCTGAGTATGTAACGGTATTTAAGAGTCGTATATCTTTCAAAAAGCAACCTATATCTAGGTTTATATAAAACTTTTAAAAATGTTTAGGTTTTAGCGGTATTTAAAAAAAAAATCCCGCTAAATTAAATATTTAGCGGTTTTGAAGTCCGATTTGGCGGAAAGTGTTCTAAAATAGTTGGCAAAAGTGTGATATTGTTACAAGTAAAACTGGTGTTTATAGTTCTTATTCGCTTAACAGTTTTATTTGTATAATATCTTTAGTTGATCTTTGTATGAAGTTTCCTGATGATCTGGCCTAACCAGTGAAATGCGCATAGGAATAGCTTATCCCATCAATAATAAATTTCAGTTTATCAATAGCATGAACTGGGAATTTAGCACATTAAAACGATTCCCAACTTTATTGTTTCATTTAGTTTTGAATGAAAATGTATCTAAATAATAATAAATACGTAATATTATTCCGGGAACACTTAATGAAAATGTTGCTGCCATTGTGAACGAAGCTTAAAGCACTTTATTGAAAAGTACAAGTAAATTAAATGTTTACTTTAATATAAACTTATAAGACAAACCTCGTTAAAACGAAAATGTCCAATTTTCGAAATTAATTTTTAACTTTAAAATTTTAACAATAAAAAAGTATTTAATGTTTTAATTTTGTAATTACTATTGTTGTTAACATAAATAACTTAATTTCTCTTTACAACAAAATCATCTTTTCTTTGAAAAAAAAAGTTTGTTTAATTTCCCTTCAATTTGTTTAATCTATATATTTTAAAAGTGATCATTTTTTACAGCTTCCATAGTAATTCACTAGAAAGTCAAACCAAAATCGATAAATGCGGGAAACAAAATTCTCTAATTTTAAAATAAAAAAATAATCACAAATTGTTAAACAAAAACTTGAAATTTCTACATCGAGGGCCTATATTCAAAATCCTCTATCTTAAAAAACACAACTTTTGAGGAGAGCCAAAAAACTGTTTTTTTTTCGCGTATTACTTTAGTTATTAAAATTCGGTAATCTACAATATTTTTTAAATCTACCACTGAATCTCACAGATAATTGGTTTATAAAATTTTGCATTATTGGGGACTTTATGCGAGATAGAGGGTCTTGCTTCTCAAAAATATTCAATATGTATTTATGAAAATGAAAAGATAGAGGGTTTTGCATTTTAAAAAAATAAATTATTTTGAATTTATCTATGCCATCTGCCAGTGTTTAACGTGGCTTATTTAAGATAATGGCTATATTAAACAAAAAGTTATAAAGTTTATTTTGAAAGTGGCATTAGTCACTTTTTCAAAAAACCTGAGTATGTATATAATAATAACAATAATACTGAGAAAAATATCATTATCATGATGTATCAAATACAAGTGAATCTTCTCGAAAGTTAGCATCCATATTTTTAAACGTGCTAAAACGCAAACCCTTAAATATCTCGACTTAAAAACCGAAATGACTTATGCCACTTTCAAAATAAACGGCTCATATAGAGGTTTTGGTTCAATATTTTCTGTATAAGGTTTAATACGAACAGGAAGATCAATGTGATCTGTATCAAAATTTATTTTATATTATACGCTACCATCTGGAAGATATAAAAGAGATCTTAAATTAGACACTATGGGATCGTTCTTTACTCGTCCTGGTCTAATTGAAAAAAAAAAACGCAAAAGTTTATCATCACTGTAAACGGCTTTTTCACTACCTCATTTTTAATTTTAACAGTCTTTCTGGCTTATCTAGTAATTCTAACGGAATCGATTGGGAAGTGTTTAGATTGATTTTTCAACTTAATCTCTATCTTAGCATGGGCATTTGCGTATGGCCTTTCTCTAAGAACTTCTTTCTGTTCAATAACTTTATTATTTTAAGCAGCAAATTTGGATAGAGCATTAGATAAATAATGGTAAAGGTTTTGGTAGCCACAACCATCCGTGAAAATTGTAATTGGCAATGAATCTGATCAGCAATACGTTTTTTAATGATGAATAATAAAGGAAACAAATACCGACGCGGACAAATCCCCATTGATTTCGCTCCACCAATAGCTTGTTCACTGATAAGTACCTATGTTTATTATAAATAGAAGGCGTTGCTTAAAGTAAATTACTGATGCATTAATATTGGGACACAGTTTCACTGCATAAATGTCCATTGTAAAAACGTGACGTACACCATTCTCAGATGCAATTTTATCAATACCTTTTTCATACTGTGCACGATTTTTTTTTTGAAATGTGTTGATTATATTCATCAACTGATACTATCATGTAAGCTTATCACACGATAATAATATTTTAATTACATAAGATTTTAAACATTACTTATTTTTGACAATTATATCATAGATGAAACTTTAAAAGAAGACACCTTTTAAGCAAATTCCAACTTTTACCATTTATATGGACATTCTATTGTCCAAAAACAAGCATGCAAAATATTTTAATGATAATTCAGTTCAGAATCGGCTTTCGCTATTTTCATAAATTCATGTTCATCTTGCCAACAATAGTAAAACACATGTATTGCAGGAACAAGTTATTCAAAAAAATATTTGAAAATTTATTATTAGAAAAGATAGAGGGTTTTGCATTCAGAAAAATTAATTGTATAAGATAGAGTAAATACAAAAATGCAAATAAAACAGCAACAAAAGATATGTTTGTTATAAAAATCACACCATAGATGAGGGTTGCTTTACTGAACATTTTACCATTAAAAAGTAATTTTCGTGAAAATCAAAGATAGAGGGTTTTGAATATAGGCCCTCGACATGTTTGTTTGATCTATTAAAATCAAGAAAAAAAATAAAAGTTTTTTTTTAATTTTTTCGGGTTTTTTACTTGCTAGATTTGAAAGTATCTCCAATGTGTGTACAGTGAGCCAAAAAAAAAAATTGTACACTTGTTAAATTAAAATAAAAGAAAACACAGAGATTAAAGTAAAACCATATTATAACTTTTATTTCACATTAATTAATTTCGCTAATTTTCTGACAGTTTCGTTTTTTAATCTTGGAATGTTTAACAGCCGTACCTTAACTAGAACGGAAGGCGGGACGTTTTCTTTCACTTCGCTTTTACGCTGATATCGATTTTCTATAAGAATCACATAAAATAAAAAAATTTTTTGGAAAACGGCAACATTTTACCACCCCGTAATTCCACAAATAAACATCATAGAAAAAAAATACTTCTCGCACTGATTCATATCTACTGGAATATAAAGGAGTTCCAACAAAATATTTTTATTGGGTTGTCCGCTTCACATATACATACATATTTGTTGATTTTTTTTATGCGATTTTGTTTTGATTTTTTAATTCAAATTTTAATTTATGCGGTTTTTCAGAATTTTGGAACGAATTATTATTATTTATATTAAGCTTGAGTATCGTTTCATGCGAATTCCATTTATGCGATTTTTTTTGTAACGCATCTATCGCATAAAACGAGAACCGAATGTATTTAGGTTTTCAGTATTTTGTATGGTGTCCTTTATCTTCTTTAACAGAAAGAAGTCTCCTTGGCATCGGATGGACTAGATTTTTTGTAACTTCTTGAGGAATAGAACTCCAGATATCTTTGAGAACATTTTTTAAGGATTATTTTCCGGGTATGTGGTAATCTCTTGATTTTGTTTTCATATGAGCCCACAAAAGCTCAATCGGATTTAAATCCGGCCTCTGGGGAGGATGAGGCAAAACTTATTTTTGCGTTATAAAGCAACCATTCCCTTACGATGACGGCCGAATGCTTTGAATCATTATCTTGCATGAAAACAATATCATTCCCTAAACCCTTTTTTTGGGCGGATTATGGCAAAATAATTTTTCAGGATATTTAAATAATCTATTTTATTCATGATTCCCTCGATACACACAAGGTTACCTACTCCATTAGCACTCATACACCCGCAAACCATAACATTGCCCCCACCGTGCTTAACAGTATCAAAAATATTTTGTTGGTTAAGTGCTTCCCATTACTTTCTCCATACAGATTTACGTTTATCCATATACATATTTGGAAGTGATGGACGTAAATCTGTCTGCACTTGGATTCGTGGACTAAGTGCTTCCCCTTCCTTATGGTTTACTTTAAGCTCTGTGTTTTTATTTTAATTTAACAAGTGTACAAGTTTTTTTTTTCCTCACTGTATGTATGTATGTATGTATGTATGTATGTACATATATTAGTTTTGAAATCGTCTTTGTTCGATAATAAAAAACAAATTGTTATATTTTTCTAACAGATTTAACTTAAAGACATAAAATTATAGTGAAATAAAGCAATTCTTTTGTTTCTTTGGTATGTTAAGAATGTCAATAATTTTTCGATGACTTTAACAGAAAGAAAGTGTTTAACGGGATTATTGTTTAACAAATCATATGTTAAATGCACAGTGGGATGGAAAAGAAAAAAGTTTGGATATTTTGATTTTGGTCAAGTATTAATGACTCTAAATTTTTATCAATACTTTTCATTTAAGCGGTTTTGTGTTAAACTCTTTGCCTATTTTTCGATTGAATTTTATTGAATATGAAATAAACGTTTGATTTTTAATATTTAACTAGCTGAAACTCATTGAAATAAATTATTTTTTGACATATATTTAATTTGACCAAACAAAAATTAATCAAATCTTTTTGATTATTCCTAAGTTTGCGTCCTGGCGAAAATTCACCTTTAGCGCTCTTCTGATCTGAAAAGTGCTGCACGGAAAACATTTTATTTTCTTAAGTAATCAATTTCGTTTCTTTAAAGAGGAAAATCCAAAATCCAAATATAATTTCATGATTTCAACTTATTTGCTCGTATTTAGTAAAACTTTCTTAAATAAAGGCACCATCTTGAATCGAGACGGTTCAACATATAATGCAGGTGTTTCGCTCCCAAGGAGTAAGAAACTTATAGCGCACAAGTTTCACCTTATTGCCAGTCAGAGGTGGCACGATGAAACTACCTGTGGAGAAACCAGGAAAATATGGCCCATTATGACTGAAAAAAAGGACACGGCGGACGTTACAGCTGTCCAGACATCACCAAAGGAACCTTATTGCGATTATAACTAGCAACTGGCCCATTGCGAAGCACGCCCAGAGAATGGGGCACCCTTATAATGACTTATGTAGAAGTTGCGTTCACGTGGAGGATGAAGATTCAACGGAACAACTTCTCTGTAATTGTCCGGCATTCGGAGATTTAAGACTTGAAATGTTTGGTCGAAGAGCCCTTGGGCACAAAACTTATCTCTCTGATATTGATTTAAACAGGATCACGGCTGTCAATCAAACCTAACCTAACATAAAATTAGTCTGGTATTCATGAATTTAAAACAGTATAGAATTTCTTGCATCAAAAAACCAATGCTAGGGATTTGGTTTAATTCAAATTATTTTTATTTGAATCGACATGTTAAGCATCTCAATCAATTTTTCATATTTTTATATTAAGTTTTCTTAAATTAACTAATGCTAAACTAAAAAAAAAAAACTTCTAAAATTCTTTAGTTTAACGTTTTCGATTTCCAGCACTCTACTGTATTGTTTATTTAATTTGAAAACACAAACATAATTTCATATTATATTTATACCCACACCACAATAGTGGAGAGGGTATTATGCAATTGTGCTGATGTGTGTAACGCCTTAAAATATTGGTCCTAGACCCACCTTCAAGTATACCGATCGACTTAGAATCACTTTCCGAGTCGAACTAACGATGTCCGTCCGGCTGGCTGGCAGTCTGGCAGTTTTATTTGGTTTAATATCTTTAGTTTTTCTAAAATTTTTATGGATGAAGTTTCTGTATGATCTGGCCTAAGCAACCAGTGAAATGCGCATAGGAATAGCTTATCCCATCAACAATAAATTTCAAGTGTTTTTATCAAGAATAAAAACTGGGAATTAAGCACGAATAACAAAATCTTTTTGAAATCAGTGAAAAATTTACTGAATATTGCCATTATTTCATTAACCAGTAAAATTTTACTGGTTTTTAATTCAATTTGTCTTGGTTTAGTTTGTTTTTGACTATTTTAAAATTTTCATAATTTTCTTATATTTTTTATTTTAAATATTAAACTACATATGTATGTATGTTTCAATTATTTTTTTTATTCTTTTTTAATTCAATTATTTTATAAAGATATAACAACAAAGCTTTATACATATCGTTATAAAGAAATATCCTTAAATTTTTTAAAAGTAAAAGTATGTTCTTGATTTAACACGGTTTTAGGGCCCCAAAATGAAATTTTGTATGTATCTCATGTTTTGATTTGCACGATATGACAGACCGCGTAAATCGAGGGTTACCTTCATGTTTATATTATAACACAAACAATTTAAGTCATTTTCCGTACTCTAATACACTACTCTTAACTAATTTTCAAATATGTCATTATTTAAAAACTTTTGTTGAAATTTTGGTGCTTTATAAACAAGAACTGACAGATTGGGAGGCAGACATTATTAGAGTTGCACTTTTTTTTAAAAATAGTCAAGAAAAAGAGTGTTATCAAAGTTATTTTTGGGAATACAAAATTTAATATCAATAAGATTTCTGTATGACGTGCTAAATTCCCAAAAGAAAAAACAAACAAAATTGGGAATTTAGCACGTCATACAGAAATCTTATTGATAAAAAGGAATGTGTTTAAAAAGAGAATAAAAATTCTTTACAAGGTAATCGGTGGCTAAGCTGGAGCTGAATTTTAGTTGAAGAATTGTGGGCGGCGGCGGCTTAGCCGTCTGTTAGCCGCTTCGGCACAGGTCTCTGGCCACGCACGCATAAAATAGCAAATAGACAAGCCCTATAACCTAGCCTGCAAATAAAATGGGACCACCTGATCCATTTTGATAAAATGGACTACTTAAAAAGTGTTTGTAGTGAGACGACATGTCTTCGTTTGTTAACGACATGCTTTCGTTTTTAAAAGACTTCAAAACTAATCCTCTTGTTTATACCATGGAGGAGTTTTAAAACTACTCCTTAGTAGTCCAAAAGTGGGTTATATGGTCCTGCCCTAGGACATCGTATTGTTAAATAGACCATGTTTTTCCATACGTTTGGGTTATTTTTGGACAAGTCCTGGTCCCTTGTGGGCTACTCTTTACACGCGTGTTTGGACTGGTCCTATTATTTGCAGGGCATGCTCAGAAATAGTGGACCAAATTTAGTCGCGGTTTGACCGTGCATAATATACGAACACACAAATATTCATTTTTATGTATGTACATATTAGATAAGCAATTCATAATGCACGTTCTCATTGAATTTTTTTCTTCAAGTGTTTTTTTTTTTTTTTTTTTTTTTGTAAAATTTCTATCAAAAGAGCAATTTTTTTATTTTAGCCTGAATTTTCATTCTGAATTTTTCGTTAAATGCTTTCTAGGAGGATAAGTCTTTTATAACCCTTCTGCCACAATATACAGAGTCATACCTTTTCCTCAAGCAAATGAGTCATAAAACAAAATTCCGTCAATTAATTGTATCTTTAGATATACCGCTTTTTGCAAAAGGAGGATCATGTCTGCATTTTAGCAAGAAACGTTTTTTATCGCAAAATTTTCGTTTTAATCTAGAAAATTGTTTTATACTATTTTTTGTTTGTTTTTATAAAATTAGGGTTTTCCGTTTTTTTTTTTTAAGTTTTAGGTTAACCCTGTATATTCCTTAGAATAAGCAAATATTTTACCGCTAAATTATAAATTTTTAACAGAAACTTGCTATATTAGCTGCATTAATTTTAATTTCGGAAATTTGCGATTTCAGTAAACTTTAGTAATTTTTTAATTAGATTTTTTTTATAAATCGATGTTTATTCTTTGGTGGGATTAACAAATCACTAGTGGATTAAAAAACGTAAAATCTATTTCAGTGTTTTTAATCAAAATCGTAAAAAATGTTACAAGGTTTTTTCAAATTAAAAGAAAACGTGTTTAATTTAAATTATGCATCAGTTCATCTTTCTTTGAATCGAAAACGCAAACTTGAGCTGTTAAAAAAAACATCAGTTATGCCCAATTTTCAGCATAGTATTTAAATCAATATTAAGTTAATTTTCATAACAAACTTAAATCGTATTTAAAACAGATTGGTTTTTTGAGTTTTATTTGATAAAAGTATGGTAGCACTACTAAATACAAAAAAAAAAATATAAAACAGTGTATTTATTTACAAGGTGGTCTGAAAAAAACAGCTGACTGTTAATGATTTGCCTGTTGTTGTTGTATTGTTGTGATATTGAGGCCAACTTGCTAAAATATAACAATGGAAACTTAAGTTGAAATTAAGTGTACCACATGGGTGACTTAAGTTTCACTTAAGTTTTTAGTGAAGAAGAGAATTTTGTATTTAAAACGATTTTAAAAATAAATGTGTTTTAATATCAATCCGGAAAATTGGCCATTAGTATAAAGTTTTTTATCTTAGCAATTTATAGTAAAATCAGCTTTTCAGTATTTTTCTTTTTTAATTTTCTCTAATTTAAATGTGCTTCATAAAATCGAGCCCTTACTGCAAAAAAAAGCTTGAACGCCATATTTTTTTTAAATTTGTTTAATAAATGTCTTTACTGGCAACACTTGCATCATCTCCTAAAATATCATGGTCACATAACACAGTACAACACATGATTTCAGGACTCAATTCTGATAATTGGTTATGAAAGTAGACCCAAAAAGAAGAACTTCTGCATCATTAGTTTGGTCATGGTACATCAAATAATAGTTTAAAAATTAATTTGAAGTTAGTAATATTGTATAGGGGAATTTGTCACGTTTTAGGCTCTTTTGTTCGATAACTGTTTTATCCAAAGAATTTTGTGGATATCTCGAGCAAATTTTTGAAATTCATAGTTTTACTTAATTGTGAATAAAAGCGAAACGCGTTCACCGATTTTCATGATTTATGTGTCATTTTGTTCATAGGTTATGCGACTTTACGTGAAAGTAATAGGACTTGACACTTTTTTTACCGTTTTGGATTTTTTATGAATGAAAAATAAAAAATTTTAATTTTTTGGGCAAAAAATATTTTTTTTCTTCATACATTTATTTATAACTGCGAAACTGTTGCTTATGTAGCGAAACGTTGTATGAACAGATTAAAGGAATTAATTCTTAATTTGTTTCAATTTGTTTCAGCTAATTCGGATTAGTGGTTCTCGAGTTATCAGCAAAGTTATCGAACAATAGAGCCTAAAACGTAACTTTCTTTCATAACCAATTATCAGAATAAAGTCCCGAATCAATCACCTGAAAAATGTTGTACAGTGTAAGGTACCGTTACGATTTTATAGCAAAAACAATTTTATCTTAAGCGACACGACAACCTTCATAATTTTATGAAATAAAATAAAAAAACCTTCTCCCGTAAAATTTGGGTTTTGTCGCTTTTAAAAGCTTTTTTGCGGCTATGGCTCAAAATATCAATCTTTGAAAAGTCATAGTGAAATTTTCTGGTCAACTTTGGTAGTTTTATATCTTAAACCTGCAAATTTATAAATTGTTTTTTTTACAAATTTCGCTTTATTAAAATTTGTCTTTTTCTGTACATCAAGACGTCAACCGATAAATTCGTTACAATATTGTCTCAACACCATCCCACTGTGTCCTACAATAAAATAATACTTATGTATGTACATAAACCAGAAACTCACACAGAACTAGCTTAAATCAAATTCTCCACACTTCAAAATGTATTTTGTAGACTGCAAACTGAAATGGCCTATAATTTATGGTCATTTAAAAAGACAACCAACGATTGTTGGATGGTTTGAGAATGAATGCTTTATTCTGAGATAAAATAAAAGTAGAAGAATTGTTATATTTAAGACAAACTCTTAACACAATTTAAATTTCTCTACTCGTTTGACATTTAATAAAGTAGTTTAACAGGCGCTCTCATGAAATTGTAATAGAAAATGAACAGTAGTTTTATAGATATGCAAAGAAGATAAGCACCAGGGTTGGATAACTCAGTAGGTGTTCAAATAAGTAAATACAGTGGTATCACGGTTAAACGAATTATATATTCTCAGGCCCTTTCGTTATATCGAAAAATTCGTTAAATCCTGAAGTTTTTTTTAATACATTTTTATTAATAAAACATTAATATTTTAATAAAACAAAGTAAATTCGTTTATTTCCATTCATAACACAAACAAAAAATAAATACTTCATATAATTTTCAATTAAATTAGTTCATAGTGGATAACAAAACTAATAATAATGAACTTAAAAACCGTAAAAAATATTCAAGTTATTTAAAATAATCCTTTATATTTGTCTGTTTTAGAAGTGCTTTAATCGAGCATTGAACTGATTCTTCTGACTTTGTAACGTACACATTTTTATTTTGGAGAGCAAGTATTTTCTTTGCTTTCTTTGCAACTGAGCTACCTAAATAAGAGCGGCAAGCGCTGTTTTATGTCAAAACTTTTCATTTTCATACAGTTTATACGAAACAAACCTTTAGAACGCGAATTTAACACCACCCGGCTGAAAAATCCTATTTGATAGATCGCTTGGTCGCTTTATTTTATTGAAAATGTATTGGCAATAGAATTAGCATGTTTAAAAAAACGCTTGCCGCTCTTGTTTAGTTAGCTCTGTAAGAAAAGAAAATAAAATACTTCTCTTAACTCGTTGTTTTCAGTACAACCGCTCTTAAAATATGGTAAAAAAGTATACAAACACAAAAGAGTATGGATGCATAAATGTTTGCATTCATTTTATTTTGTTTTTTCAAATTTTTTTGTAAAAATTCGTTATATAAGGTACTCAATGGCAATATGACCTTACGTTAAATCGCGAATTCGTTAAACTGAGTATACACTCAAAAGAAAAAACACTCCAAACGTACTCAAATCAATCCGAAGCGGGATTGATAGTACGGTGAGTACGGATTTCCTTGAATCAAGTACAGAAAAATTGATTCAAGTACGGATTTTCAATCCCAAAATACTTAAATTATCCATATTCAATCCCGATTTCGTACTTGAAGTTATCCAAAAATTAGATTGATTTAAATAAAACTAAGATGAATCAATCTCAAAATGCGCTTGATTCAAAAATTTTAAAATTGTTTTAATCTTAACTCGTACTTAAAATAAACCGAAAATGAGATTGATTTAAGTAAAACTAAGATTGAATCAATCTCAAAACGCGCTGAATTCAAGTATTATAAAGTTGATTTTATCTCCAATTTGTGCTTGAAAAAAACCAAAAAAGAAATAGGAAAGAAAAAAATATTATGATTCATTTACTTACCCGTTTTACACCTTAAAGAATGATAAAACACCAACATCATGCCCCATTATGGTTTTTACTTAAAAAATCTCATGTACATGTTTAACTAAAAATATAAACTAAATGAGAAGCAAGATTTCAAATATACATTTAAACCCTTCATGGTACACATGAGTCTGGCCAGACCTTTGTTAAATGTGTATAGATAATCAAAACATGCGTAAGCCGGAGGGTTAAACATTAAAATAATACTTACATGTATGTATTTATATGTATTTGTTTTTCTTCTTGTTCTGTTGTTTTTGTTGTTACTACAAACAAAAAGCAAATCGTTTTGTTCGAACTTGTGTTGTGTTGTTGTAATTGTACAATAAATTTTGAAAAACACACACGTACGCACGCATAAAAGAATGCAATGCTGAGAGATGAGACTAAAAAGTTTTATGAGATTAAAACCCTCATTTTGTAATTTTACTCTCAGAGTGTCACTATCAACGAAAAGTTTAATCTTTTTTGTACTTGATTTAAGAATTTTATACTTATTTCAAGAAATATCGGGATTGATTTTTTACAGTAATCCCATTAAGGATTGATTTAAGTACGTTTAGTGTTATTCGTACTTAAATTTTTACGTACGATTCGTGATTAAAGTAAGTATGTATAAAAAGATTAATTTATCTCGAGTGTTTTTCTTTCTGTGTACGTTAAATCGGGATACCACTGTAATATAAATCTAAGGAAAAAGAAAAGAAAATGGTTTTAGAACATACAACATCGCATACGTTTATGCTGCGGACAAGTGAACGTTACGGTCTACTTCAGCCCTTGGTAGTTACTAAAAATACATAACCGTGTCATGTGGTGCAAGTCCCAATCAATCTTGCATCGATCACTTCGATGGAATGGAGTTCTCCCCTTTATCTGAGATTTATAGACTTTGCCAGGTCTTCGATACTATTTATCGACCACCATATGGCTATTTGGCATGCACTTCGATACAGCGGAATCCCACTTGAGCCAATTGACCTTATCATAGCTCTGAATGGCAACTCGCCGCCAGCCGAGTACCGTACGAACAAATTCTAGGTAAGCCAGTTGGTGTTAGTACTGGTGTATGACAGGAATGTATCAATATTGTATTGGACTCAAATATGCAGCAACCAATCCGCATTAGAAGATGCATCACATGGGGTATGAAT
Organism: Pollenia angustigena; assembly: GCA_930367215.1. Lineage (NCBI taxonomy): Eukaryota > Metazoa > Arthropoda > Insecta > Diptera > Polleniidae > Pollenia > Pollenia angustigena. The sequence goes on along the minus strand of OV884058.1, from coordinate 214,553,232 downwards.
GATCGGCTGGAGGATCTGGTTTATGCTGATGATTTCTGCTTGCTCTCACATAACTTTATCGACATATCAGCCAAGTTGCATCAGATACACCAACTAGCATCGGGTGTTTGTCTTCATATTAACATCGACAAAACTAAGGTTCAACGTATCAATACAACCAATCTCTCTTAGCTCGGCCTCAACGACATAAAGCTCGAGGGTGTGCAATAGTTTTGTTAATTAGGACGAATCATAACCTCCACATGAAGCTCAAATGAAGATATTGCATATCGCATAAAAAAGAATCCTGCAACTCTCATGCAAGCGATATACAGTATCTGCAAGTACTCATTAACCGTTGCTTGCGGAAAATATTGTGAATTTGTTGGCAAAATAAAGATTTCAATAGGCAAAAAAACAGCCAAAACACCGCTCTGCATAGTAATTGAAAAAAGGAAATTAAGCTGGTTTGGCCATATTTTGGATCTTAGTATATCAAATTTTAATTGTTTTCCGATGGATATCATATATTTTGGTAATTAATAAAGAATTTGTCAGCGCCTTCCAAATCTACATAATTTAAAGAATTCGTTAACAACCTTAGCTAATAGAACGTTTTGAAATCGATATTAGAAATTATGGTATCGATTACTGGAATATATTATATGTATTTAACTTGCAATAATCAACTAAATGAATATCATCAGCCAGATCAGCTTTAACCTAAAGTTGATTCTATATAAAAATCTTTATTAAAAGAATTTCCTTTTTTCCTTTTTGAAACTTGTATTACGTCCAATGATATATTATTTTCCTTTAAAAAGTTTTCAATATCGCTCCATTGTCATTAAACTTATAACGACTCTCTTTAAATATTCCAATAGTGTATTTTTATCATGAGCTTGCTCAAGTGTCGAATTTTGAGCAGAATTAATGATACAAAAATTCACAACGAAACCAGGTTTCTTAAAAAAAGTCAATATTCCAAGAGCCTCTACTGAATATTTGTCTCTGGCTTGGTTTATTTATTCTTCAAAACTACTTTTAATTACTTTATTAATTTATAAAAATATTGCAAATTTATAATAAACCTCCTATTTTAACCTCACTTATATATCTAAAACTAAAAGAGACAGAAAAAATGTAATATTTTTTGTTGTTCTTTAGAGTCAACGGGAAAAGCCTGAATTTTTTGTACTTTTTGGCACCCCGTCTATCTTTTCAACGAATAAACGTAAAAATAAACAATATATCACGTTCGAAACTTATCTAGAAATAACATATACGAATTTGGTACTTTTTAGAATTTCGAACGTTTAAGGGGTGAAATTCGTAACTATTGTTGATTCTCTTTTTTACAAAGTATTTCGCTTCATTCTTTGGCATGTACGTATTAAATGGGCTTTCACTACATATTGAAATTTTTAATGCTTCAATGGGAAAAAAAAGTACCAAAAAGGGAAAATACGGAAAATTATTTAATATATATTATAATTTTAGCTTTTTGGCTCTGCAACTAGCAATATCCTGAGTGATAAGACTCTTTTGGTACTTTTTTGGCCTTTAACTTGTACTTTTTGAATTTCCGTTAATATTGTACTTAATACATAAAATTAAACATTTAATGAATGAATGAGAATCTTTAAAGGGATCTGTTCGGTATTTTTTTCGTTCTTTTACTGGTACTTTTTTATTTTCATTAAAATTGGACCTATGAACATAAAATTTAACATGCAAGTGATTGAGTATCTGTAAGAGGCGCTTTTTGGTACTTTTTTGTTCTTTAACTGGTATCTTTTCAATTTACGCTAATATTGGACCTACCCCCATACAAATTAAACATGCAAGGTCCTGAGTGAATGGGATATGTAAGAAGGATTTTTTTTTTTGTACTTTGTATTTCTCTAACTGGTACTAACTTCGAATAGGTTTCAGGGCCGCTAAACCTCCTTTATTCAAAAAATATTTATTATCGTTTTAGAAGAGATCTATTAAAGCAAAAGTTACTGTACTCAAAAGAAAAAGAAAGCAATTTTAACATGAGAACGCTGTTTACCCTCAATTCCGCCACCAATTTATCTCTTCGCTCGACCGTCCGTGAACGAATGCGAAAGCGACAAAGAGGGGACACACGGAGAATTACTGCCACTCCGAAAATATCTAACTAATTTGGAATAAATTTGAAAAGACAGATTAGCGTAATTAAAACACACAGACTTTATATGTTTTTCAAAGCTAGGAATACTAAGGGACAGATGGGCAATTTCGATTTTGATAAAATTTTAAACTTATGTTGATCGATCTTCACACAAAAAACACACAGGATTTTCTCTATAGCTAGTCCGAAATTCATTTTGGGCGGAACGGCTAGTTTATAATAATTTTTTTAATTTACAAGTCTGGGGTGGGCAGAATCCGTGGATTTGCACATCACATCACCACCTTCCCGTCCTATCTACGCCAATGTTGTTGGTCTCTCTCGCCTATTATAGAATTCTTAAATATCATTCTGGCACGTTTTTTGGTGAACGATGTAGGTATGTAGAGTTTTGCGACTAATGGCCAATTTCACCAATTCTATTTAAATATCAATTCATATTTAAACATAGTTTTTTAGCAATTTTTTTCTATTTGACATTAAAAAAGAATTTTAAACGTTAATGGATGTTTAAATAAATTTGTGTAATTGGCCATATGTGTAACTGGTTAACTTTCCATCCCAGATTTACACTACAAGAATAATCGGCACATCCAAATTTGTATGTATCTAAATGAAAGAATAATTTTAACCGTTAAGCAAATAATTGTACGTTATTTTTTATTTGCAATACCGCACGTCAGATTACCAAGCAAAATATTAAAGAAAAAAGTGAAATTTCATTATTTTTATACCAAAACGAGAAAAAAAGACAAGCAGCGACGACAACAGTTTTTAAAACATTAATAATAAATAAATTGACAACAATATGAATTGTAAAGTGACGTGACGAAATAAAATGAAATGTATTTTAAGAATTGCATAAATTTTTTTTTTTTTGTTTTAAAATTTTTTTCAAATTAAAAGTAAAACAATGATCAGAAAAATATCTTAGAGAGTGATAAAAAAAATAAACTGAACAAGACAATGAAATTTTGTCGAATAAACTTTATTATCATTATTTTTTATTAATGCGAAAAACTTTCGTTTTTATTTTTCGATGACAACAGATTTGCATAAGAAAAGATTCTTAATTAGCAGCAGTAGTAATAAAAAAAATACTAAAAAGAAATTAATATTTTTTTTTTTTTTTTTTTAATTACATAAACTTAAGTTAATCCAGGTTTTGTATGTTGGAGTCCTAATTTTTACGATTACGCATACTATCATAAAAACAATTTGCTAATTCAAAAATTCATATTTATCATCTTATCGAGGTGAGTTTTTGTAATCTTGAAGCTCATCTGTATAACGGTTTATAAGACTATACCCGGAAATATTGCAGCAAAGAATTACCTAGTTTAGGTTAGGTGTCATGAGCAACCATCTAGAAGAGCTCACTTGGGTCCTACAGCGGTCCCATATTAATACTCCGAGCCATAGGCGTCACTGCAAATTGCAACGAATTCGTGTCCCTTATAAATAGAAAACCAACTTTATTTCTATCTCAGATAGAGCATCTTAACAGGTCAACTTTGGTTTCCCCAGGTGTATCTCCCTATTGTCCTGTATCCCTTTCCGACCGTATACGCACAATTGTGCGGGTAAGTTTAAATCTCTATAATTTCTTTAATATTTGACTTTATGCGATAAGACCGGCAAAACACAATTGTGTATGCTGTTTCTTTGTTGCTAATGAGAAAGAACCGTTATTAGTTTTGGTTTTTTTCATGTTAATTTGATGGTTTTAGTTGTGAACTTTTGGCAGTTGCAAAAATGAGTCGAAAGGGTTAGTTTACATATAAATTAAAAGTATTTAAATTGTGGAATCAAACAATTGTGTTTAATCAGAAAAAATACTAAATATTGTGTGTAAAGTGTAACTTCTTGATTATTTTGTGTACAATTGTGCGTGTTCGGACTATATTATAAAAAGATGTCTACTTTTTTTGTTCTCCTTCTCAGGTGGATTAACTGAAGACGATATCTTAGCTGAACTTAGGGATGAAACGATACCTCTAAGGTATCGATACTTTTACTCGATGTGGTATCGCTCGTAAAGTATCGATACCTACTCAGTATCGAAAAAAAGTATCGATACTTACTTGTAACGGTACTTGTATCGCTTTGTATGACAACAGAATAGAAAGAAGCATTTATAAACGTTCATATTAGTGTTTTAGTCAGTGATGCCAACTTTTTGAGAGCAAAAAGCACTTTAAAATTTAAAAAAAGCACTAAAAAGCACTATTTTGAACAAAAAAAAGCGTAAAAAAGCACTAAGCCATTTTTTAAATTTAATTAAACACAAAACAAGTTGCATTCGGCTGTGCCGAATATTATATACCTCCAAAATTTAAAAAAGGCGATGGCGTTGATGGGTGACCATTTTCATTTAAAATTAAATATACAGGTATGTATGTGATGAAAATCAATCGATTTCAAAACGACCGTTTTTAAAAGGTGTGATGAATTTCGAACGATTTTAAAATCTATTTCTGAATCTGGCCTGTTGCAATTACCGAAAATTTGCAGTGACCGACCATTCTTTATAAAACTTAATGACAGCCCAAATTTTAATAAAAAAATATGTTGTCAACGCTAAAAAGGAAACGTTTTGTAAAATTTCCAAATTGCTAGGAAGCCTAGCTCTAACCTCGTAAATAAAGTTTTTGGTAAACCGAATGCAACTTTCGTTTATCACTTTTTTTTTATCATTTGAAACCTTAAAATCTTTATATGCCTTCCCAAAATTGTACCCCAAATAGCAAATCTCATCTAAATCATCCTGAATATAATCGAGGTTTTAAAAAATGGTACAAAAAAAAATAAATATTGTAAAAAGCACTTAAAAGCACTGTGAGAAATTGTGAAAAGCACTATAAATACCCGCTTTTCAAAAACGGGTGTTTAACAAAATTTCGGGTATTGCATAAGCAAAAAATACCCGAAAGGCACCAAAATGGCAACGCTGGTTTTAGTACTATATAATACAATAAGAACTATGACCCTTTAAAATTTTTGTGTACAACGAAAAGTTTAAAAATTGAGAGCACTTTTTGTTACCACCTAGTACCAATTCCCTTCCGGAAAGTCTTTTTTTTATCTTAGGAAACGAAATTTTATAGAATGTTCTGGATAACATCCTTCATTCAGCTTTTATTCCAGAAATCAACAATGTCACTGTGTATTTATTTTAAATGTAAATATGTATTTTATTTTTTAATTGGTAAATATATAATAAAGTGTGGTAAAACCATAATCTACGATGTTAATTGTCAGTCACACCTTAACGTCAAGTTTTTTGCGCAACTTAATTTGACCTTTCTTTGTTTCAGTATTTGACAGCTTCTACCATTGAGAGGTACACAGCAGCGCGTTAAGATTGTTAAAGCCTTTTACGAAAATGGTCGTTCAATCAAAATGCATTTCGTACACATCGCGATTTTTTTGGTCAGCATAATCGACCAAATGTTTCCACAATCGGGAGAATTGTGCGCAAATTTCAGCAACCGGGTCTGAATAAAATGTAAAAACAAATAATAAATTATATTAAAAAGTAAAAACAAATGTTCATGCTCGCCCAGTTAGTTCTGCGGCTGGTGGCGTTATCGTACTTCTTCGAAAATGAGGTCGGCCATGCAATTACCGTGAATGGTTTTCGCCATCGCGAGATGATAACGGACTTCCTATAGCCATAAATTGCGGAAATGGACTAGGGATGCCAAACGGGTAATCCCGAATCCCGGGATTTATTTTTTTAATCCCGGGATTTTTAATATATCAAGTTTTGTGTACAAAAATGTTCGTTTTTATTGAATTTTTATACTCTATAAAAAAAAAATATTAAAAATTATATTTCAGTTGTATTTTTTATTTTTCTTTTTTAAAAATATATGTTATAGGTATATATAATATATATATATATATAATATATATATATATATATTATATATATAATATATATATAATATATATATAATATATATACCTTTTAAAAATTCATAAATAAATAAAAAAAGTGTTGTTTATTTAAAAAAATCCCGAAAAATCCCGAAATCCCGGGATTTTCTAAAATCAATCCCGATTGGCATCCCTAAAATGGACCTAGACGATTTGTGGTTTATAGGTGTTAACTGGTCAAACGGTTTCTTGACACCGTTACTGCTGCTCCAGCTTTGGAAAATAATCAAAAATTTACGATTAATTTCAATACCAAAGTGAAACGATTACTTTTTACCGATACCGAGTATTTTTTTTATCGATACTACTTGTTACTCGGTTGCTAAGTATCGATTACAAAAATACTTGGTACATATATAAAAGTATCGAATATGTACTTGTATTTACTCGTATCGTTTCATCCCTAGCTGAACTTTTAAATTCAGACTTGGAAGATTTTAGTAGTGACGATGAGTCCGGGGATGCAACTTGGGAATTACCCGTTGTAGGAAATGATTTGTCAGATCAGGAAAGCGAGAATGAAGAAGAGGTAAATGCTCTATCAGTTCCACCACCAGATGTAAGTCAAACTGACAATCGTCGTGATATTTGGAAAAGAAGAACTTTTGAGACGCGTTTGGAAAGTAGCTCTTGTGTCTACATGTGGTGGACAACAATGAAGTAACGGATGCAGAGAAACAATCAAATGTATTTTGGAAAATAAATCCGTTACTTGAACGTGTGGGATCTGCTTGTAGAGATATTCCAAGAAAATGTAATGCTAATTACTCAATAGACGAACAAATGATACCATTTACTGGTCGGTGCCCTGTTAGACAAAGCCTCCCAAATTAGCCTAGAGGAGTGGGATTGAAAAACGAAGTTTTGACAACCTCTGAGGGGCTGGTCCTTGATTTTGAGAATTATCAAGGCAAGACTACACCACTTCCTTGCTCGAATTTATGCTTAGGACCAGGCTTTGTTTTACGTTTGGCAGAAACACTTCCTGAAGGTTCCAAACCGTTATTTCACGACAATACCACTACTACAAGCTCTCTTGAATCGTGGAATCTTTGCTACTGGACGAATAATGAGGAACAGAATAAAAAACATATATTTCACGAATGAGAAGCACATGAAGTGGGGTGATATGGAGGAATTCTGTCATAGTGAAGATAAAATTGTCGTAGTGCAAAGTCTGTAGTGCTTGCATCTTCAGCTTACGGGTGTGGGCCAGTTGAATATGTGAAACGCTGGGAAAAAAAGAGAAAAGGTACATAGAAGTTTCAGCTTCTAGAATCGTCAGGGAATACAACAAGTGTATGGGTGGCGTTGACATTTGTGATCAATTAATGGAGTCATACAGGTCATTTTTGTAAACTAGAAAAAGGACTTTTAAAGTTTTTATCCATTTCATTGACCTTGTGTGCTGCAATGCCTGGATGCAATACAGAGATCTTTGCAAAATGAATTCCAAATTACGTAAAAATACCCATGACTTGCTAAGTTTTAAAATGGCATAAGCTAAACAACTAGTCGCTGTAGATAAAAAAAGAAATATTGAATATAACTCCGAAGATGAGGATGAAGATGAAGAACCCCAAAATGCTGCTAAAAATATCGCCCTTCCGAACAGCCATGCCAAGACAAAAGACTTGATGGGTACAAACACTGGCCTCTTGAACATGATTTGCCATCAGCAAGATGCTGTCGACTTGTAGGATGTAAATCAAGAACGCGAACTTATTGTTCAAAATGTAAAGTATATTTATGTTTAAGTAAAAAACAAAATTGTTTCTTTAAATACCACAATGAAAAATAAAAATAATTAATATTGTTTCAAAAAGATGAAGTTTTAATTTGTAAATTAAACCGGACTGCAACAATTGTGCGTATCCTGTAAAAAAAAAGGATGAAGGGTCTTACAAAGCTTAATATCCTATATGTTTTATGTGCACAGACATGACAGAATTCAAAAATTTAGATAAATCTGTCACTAGGATCGGCTATAGGTCGGAAAGGGGTATTCCCGAACATTGACATAGAAAATGAAACATAGTTTCCTCTTCTTTCACGCCATAGCAGTAGTCAAAAAAATTCTACATGCCTCCGTACCTACCACCTGTGCTCAGTTATTCCTAAATTCAATGTCCTTATTTGTTCCTTATCGAGCTTAAATATAGAGCTTGTTCTCCATACATCGCAGCTAGGCCACAGAGTTCTGGCTAAGGATGATTCCCGAGTCCATCCCAACTCGGCAAATCTAATAGACTCACTCTGAATACATGACTAACAGTGAGCCAACTGTGGAAAAAAATTACATGGATACCTGTCCTTAAGCCAACTCTTTGGTGGATCGTTAACACTGGGTGACAAACAATAAGTTTACCAACCACTCCCACCAAAGCAATCAGCAAACCCAGGTACCAATTTGAGTGCATAATCCGGCAATATTATATGCTCGCTCCTTTTTTAAGAGCTGACGCTATCTTACCTACGCTGCTTTTCGAAAAATGCAAACAGCATCTGTAGTAGCAACAACACCTAGGAATAGTCAACACTCAGGCCGAAAAAGTAAAATCAGCCCTTTAGGGACATTTTTAAGCATAAAAAATATTTTTAATCTGTTAAGTAGCAACAGCACTTAAGAATAGTCCTCACTCAGGCCGAAAAAGTAAAATCAGCCCTTTAGGGGCATTTTTAAGTATCCCTTCCTGCGACTTTGGACAGTAAGTCGCAACAACCCCGTTATCCCCGCAAGAATCCTTTCAACGAAAATATAAAAGATAGAAAGCATTTCCCGCAAGAAGCGTTCTAAGAGAGGCCTCAACTAATGGTCAGTGCGGTGGCATGCCACCGGGCGCTACTGGCTTCCCTGGTACCAGATAGAATCTCTGGTCATCGTAAAGATCTCTTGAGATCGATCAATTATTGATTTTTACCAAATCGCAGGTTTTGAAGGATGTAATAATAAAAAGGAGAAATATCCTTAGAATGATCCCTGCACTCTGCACACCCAATGGAATGCCAATTAGGTGATTTATAAATTAAATAGCTAGATTAAGAGCCTTTTCATACGCTTTTGATCAGCAGCTAAAGTGGCCCATACACTCGCAATATTATTGTAAATGATATTATTATTTCCATTTTGTGCTACATTATGGAATGGTTTCATTCATTCAATTAAAAGGTGAACATAACCTATAGAAATAACATAAACAGCATTGTACAACAGTTTATACTTTCTTTTCGTTGTGCAATAAAAATCAAAAGCCATTTGATTGTTGCAAATATATTGTGCCACCTACGAATATCACATGCACATTGGCGATATAATTGTACAATAGGTGCAATTGAACAATTTTATTGCAAGTGTATGAGCCGCTTAAGGTTTCGCTTTCGAGTTATAATGAACACAGTCATTTGAGACTACATGGTAAATTTTGAGACTGTTAAGACACTAATGTTTGCATTTCGTCAAGAAAATTCCTTTCAGGCTTTACACCCCGCCCCAAGTAGCCTTTTTGAATTTGGATCGTGAAGACTGCTGTTGTCCATGTTTTGTTCTCTCTCTTGTTGCAGTATTGCCATATAAATAAACGCCATCTTACTTGTGAGTGTTGGTTTTCTATATGGGCTGTCGTGCCATGCGTTTTCCCTACATTAATGAACATGAACAATTGTGTGTCGGAAATTCTACCAACGTTTTGTTCTTGTGCGCACATAAAATTGGATAGTCAGGACGGTGATTTAGGTTCTGCTGCGAAGTCCTGGACCACATGTTGGAAGCTTCACATGGAAATTTAAAAAAATGTGTATGATAGAAGGACATTTTATTATATACAGACGTTTGGCCATTGCAGCCTAAAATAACCGATTCTAGCTTTTCCAATATGTCGAACAGAAAACACTGCAAACCAAGCAAGTTTTAGTTATAGTACTTGCGCTTTAAGTCAAATTACGGCACTCGATATCGATCAAAATTTCTATTTAAATTGTAATGTAATTTCGATCGATATCGAATGGCGTTATTTAGCTCCAGATTTATATAATTCCGTGGGCTTTTAGTATCTCTTTCAGACCCGTTTTTTAACGATTTAGCAATCGCTAGATAATAAATGGGCTGCACTCAATAGTGCTTCATCGAAAGAAAAATAATGCCAAAAGACAAAGAATTATGAAGAAGCAAAAACTTGTCGTAGCTCCTCCCTTTTCGTACCTGTATGCATCATAACGAATTGCCTAGTCAAAAGTAAAACTCTTCACTTATTTTATTAAAAACTGAAAATATTTGTACAATTTTCAAAATTACTTCAATCAAAAAGATTTCATTGCTCAACATAATCAAGCCCTACATACCCCAGGGAGAAGCAGTTTGCCTCAAATTCACAATAAATTAAACTTTTAATTAACCTAAAAAAAAAGTGATGAAACGCACAATAATTTAAAAACACAATCAAAAATTTAATTTACGAAACGAATGGGACATCTAATGAAAACAGTTCGACAACATGGAATCTTAAACATTTCAAAAAAAAAAAAAAAATTAAAGAAATGTTATTTCTTAATTTAAAATATTAAAATCTAATTTTTTAGTTATGTATATTCATTAAGTGTTTTTAAAAAAATCATTAAAAATTTTAATTTAAAAAAAGAAGATACAATTCTGCCCTAATAAAACTATGGAAATGCGGCTCTTAGATTGTGAGAAATATGTTAACATTAATTATATGATCACGTAAGATCTCATCAACTTGTTGTACAAAAACCAACAACATCAAAATAACATAAACACATAAAATAATAATAGTCAAAATTAAAATGAGCCAGTCAAAAAATAAGTTAAAATGTACTTTTTACAGCAAAGAAATCAAATAAGAGTAATGAGTGGAAACAAGCTGGATTGCCAGCACGGTTGCCATATTTGAAGTGTTAGTAGTTGACACGTTTTTATTTAAATATTTTGTCGTGTTTTGTCAGAATTTGTTAAAGGGTTGCCAAAAAGCGTAACTCGTTGTCTACCAAAATTTGGTAAATTTTTGAAATTTGTCGGACAAAACTCTACCCAAATTCCGACATAAAAAAGTTATCCGAATAAACCGAAATAAATTTTTCTGCGGTTAAGAAATTGTGATTTTGATACGGAAGACAAATATCGCCGAGGTCAGTGTAGTAGGCTTTTTACATTTGCTCACATCTTACATGTTTCATCTGATCGCAAAGATGATGACATCTCCCCATTAGAATTGTACAGGGCTTAAAATCAACACATATTTTAGTGTCATCACTAAAAAAAACAAATAATTTGTTAAAAAAAAAGCAAAAGAGCTTTTGCACGTGAAAATAAAGATGAAAAATGTTACAAATGTAAACAAGTTTTTTTTCATTTTCAACTTCTTCCACGCATTCCTCTAATTCAATTCAGTTGTCAACTGAGTCGGTTGTTGTACAAATCAAAGCGTGTATGGCTTTGTCAACTGATTAGTTAGACGGTTGTCGAGTTGGCTGAAGAAAAATCAAATTATTTTGATTTTTTCAAGTTGACTACTAAGTCTTTCAATTCGATTGTACTGTGTGTGCTCGAATCTCTTGATCAGCTGTCAAAATTAATATTTGTAGTTTTCTTTTATAAAAAATAGTTAAGTATTTTAAAAATTGTCTTTTATTTCATACATTTTTTAAATTAATTTAAAATCTTTCAATTCAGTTGATGAAGTGTGTGGCCAAGAATCAATTCAGTTGAAAGACTCAGTTGACAATTGAGTTGAAACGTGTATGGGGCGCATAAGATGTACTCAAGTGCAAATAGGCTTTAAAAAGTTTGCATATGATGAGTTGGCGGCATCACTCCAAAATAGTTAAAATTCGCTCCTTAGAACGGAAGATCTGTTTATCTTGGCTTTTGTAAAATAACGGATATTTTCTGCGTCTTTTTCCCGGAGAATGTAACCCAAAAATCCTACCCTCCCTCAAAAAGCATTTAGATACCACACGACATAAGCCCGAGGGGCGTTTATATAAAAATCATATATCAGGACAGTCAATCCGATTCTGTTAATTTTCTTTTCAATATACAAAAGCGAATATAACTTCTGCAACAATGTGCAGATTTCTCAAAAAAAGTCTTACTGACGAACCTAAATAAGAGCGTTAAGCGGAAAGCGTTTTTTATATTTGTTTTTATTCCCATGCAGCAACGCTTTGCAATTGAAAATCCGATTTTGACAGCGCTTTTAATTGTGAAGATGGCCGCAACTTTTAATAAATAATGGTAATTCCTTAAAACTTAAAATATGGTTAAATTTAACAATATAATAGTTTAATAAAATAAAGCTACAACCATACATTTACACATATTACACCCAAAAGAAAAATCAATCCATCCGTACTCAAATGAATCCGAAGCGGTATTAATAGTACGATGAGTACGGATTTTCTTGAATCAAGTAGTGCTGGGAAACTATCGATAGACTATCGATAGTCTTAAAATATCGAAAATATCGATAGGAAAAATAAAAATATCGATATTTTTATTATTTAAAATACAGCTATGAAGACATCTAACAGCAGCTATTCACACACAGTTTTTTGCCGCAAATTTTTACTTGCTATTATTAGTTCGCGCTGAATTACAGCAATGAATACAAACAACAAGAATGGCAAGTGGTATGGATTGCTTAGCAGTGCTTTTTACTGCTTATTAAAGGCCTTTAAACCGAAATTTGTACATGTTTATATAGGGACTGAAATGTCAAATATTTTTTTCCACTGACTACCTTAATTTTGACGCTACCGACATTAATTTTTGTAATGTTGTAAAAAAATGCAAATCCAATTGCAAGCATAGGACAAAACAATGAACGACCATTAGAGGATAAGTCCGCCAGATTGATTACCTTTTGGGTTTAGAATTTAGAAAATTTTTTAAAGATATTCCATTGCAGATCTTATAGTCCCTGTTACTTCGGTTCCTTCAGAAAGGTACTTATCAATTTTTAAAAAACTGCCATCTAAATTAGCGTTCGTATATACATACATATGTACGTCTCATACATTCAATAAAGTGATAAAAACAACGGACTGTAGCCTTATAAAAAAATAATTAAAGTTTTCCTTCACAAGTACAAACATTCAGTCGATAGTAATATCGATATATCTATAGTAAAATTTTAACTATCGATAAATATCGATAGTAGAAAATATCGATAGTATCCCAGCACTAGAATCAAGTACAGAAAGATTGATTCAAGTACGGATTTTCAATCCCAAAATACTTAAATTATCCATATTCAATCCCGATTTCGTACATGAAATAATCCGAAAGTGAGATTGATTTAAGTAAAACCAAGATTGAATCAATCTCAAAATGCGCTTGATTCAAGAACTATAAAATTGTTTTAATATGAATTCTTACTTAAAATTAGCCGAAAATGAGATTGATTTAAGTAAAGCTGAGATTGAATCAATCTCAAAAAGCGCTTGATTCAAGTGTTATAAAGTCGATTTTATCCCCAATTCGTGCTTGAAAAAAACCAAAAAAGAAATTAGAAAGAAAAAATTAATGATTGATTTACTTACCCGTTTAACACCTTAACCCATATTATCCCAAGCGATCTTCCAGTTATCAGATTTCAATAAAAATTTTAAGAGGGTATTTTGATGCCCTCCTAAACAATAATGTTAATAAATATTATTAATAATACTTAAACAGTTGAACAAAACAAGTACAAACAGACTATTTAACTTTTTAAGTTGTACTTTAATTAACAAAGGTATATTGTCCCACTGTTCCAATAAGGGAACGGTGCATTTATGTGAAAAAAACGAAACACAAAAAACTGAAAATTTTGTTTTGTTTTATATTTATTTTATATATCAACAATAAATTTATGAACACTAAAAAAATATTCGTTTACATTGTCTGTCCGGCAAGAAATGTCCATAGTGTAAATTGCGACTTAGGTGACCACCTCAGGGTTACCACAGCATAAAAATAATTGGAACTGCATTCACACAAAAAAAATATGAATACTAAAAGTAACTGTTCCAAAAATGGAACACTAAGGTGATATGGCCTTAAGAGTGATAAAACACCAACATCATGCCCGATACGATATGGTTTTTACTTTAAAAATCTTACGTACATATTTAACTAAAAATATAAACTAAATGAGAAGCAAGATTTCAAATTTACCTTTTAACCCGTCGTGGTACACATGAGTCTGGCCAGACCTTTGTTTAATGTATAATCAAAACATGCGTAAGCCGGAGGGTTAAACATGAAAACAATACATACATATATATGTATATGTTTTTCTTCTAGTTCTGTTGTTTCTATAAACAAAACGCAAATCGTTTTGTTCGAACTTGTGTTGTGGTGTTGTAATTGTACAACAAATTTAGAAAAACACACACGTACGCACGCATAAACGAATGCGATGCTGAGAGATGAGACTTATAAGTTTTATGAGATTAGAACCCTCATTTTGTACTTGATTTAAAAATTGTATACTTATTTCAAGAAATTCCGGGATTGATTTTTGAAAGTAATCCCATTTACGATTGTTTTGATTGCGTTTTAGTGTTATTCGTACCTGAATTTTTGAGTACGACTCGTACTTAAAGTAATCCTAAACAACTTGATTCATCCCGAGTGTTTTTCTTTCTGTGTAACCATATTATTGATGTTTTAAGAGCTATAGGAAAGTTTGACCGGTCCCGAACGTATAATAAAATGTTCACCGAACTCGCCCCTCAATAAGTCCATTGTTAAGCGTGCTGTGTGGCACCGTTTTGTTGAAACCACATGTCATGCAAGTCAAGCTCTTGTATTTTGGGCAAAACAAAGTTGGACATCATCTCACGGTAACGCTCACCATTCACAGTTACGTTACGATTCGTATCATCTTTGAAGAAGTACGGTCCAATGATGCCACCACCCCGCACCAAACTGTGAATTTTTCTGGATGCATTGGTAGCTCTTGCATTGCTTCTGGCTGATCTTCACTCCAAGATCGACAATTCTGCTTATTAACGTACCTATGAGCCAAAAATGAGCTTCGTCGCTGAACCGAAGAAGCGCGCGACGAACCTTCTTAACAGAGCACTCATTTTGATAAACCAGTGTTGCCAAAAAGATAATAGCTAAAAAATCACCCATTAGTTCTCTCCACACATGCTATGGTTAATATGTAATAGCAATAATATGTTTGAAATTATAACATTTTAAAACATTTTCTGTTTACTTTTAAATTTAAAATAATATGCTTAAAACAACAAAAGTCTTGCTCTCTACAATAGTTGAATGGTTTTAAATTACAAACTTGAATGGTGTGCTTAAAAATCTTATTTATTTTATTTTAATTATTGAAAAAAATACACAAATTTAGTACAATAAACCAGAAAAACAGAAGGAGCGCTAATGAAGGTCGTCAAAGGCTGGAAAATTTTTTTATTGGGATTCCTTATAAAAGTGGAACCTAACACGTAACAGGAAAATAACGAAACTTGACACTTAAAAATCAAATTGAAAATATGGATATAATTAATAATCATAATATGGTTATCTTTGAGCACAGCATGGTTAATTCTGATCAGTGATGGAAAATTCAGTACTATGGTATTATTTTCAGTACTTTTTTTTTTAATTTTTTTTACAACTGCGAAATAATGTAAGCTGCACTTAATTCACGTGGAATTTTAAGCAAAAGCAAAAAAAAAATGAACTGATTATTAAATAAGAAATTAAAATTAAAATAACACAACCGATAACAGTTTTTTATCCATATTAACTTTCTTTTTTCTTAAATTTTTTATTAAAATAAATTATTTTTTGTTAAATACATGTGGGGTTTGTTTACATACGCAAAATAATGTTGCATACTTTGCAGGAATAAAAACGTCAAATTGTACAAACTCGCATGATAGGTAACATTGATACATGTCAAAATTTTCGTGTGAAATAAATATTGTTGCTCAACATTTTTCACGAATTTGAACGGAGTACTAGGCTGTAGTTGCCAATTTTCTCTTTAGCTTAAATAATATACCACAAGCAGAAGCTATATTTGCTCTTAAGTATTTAATATGATCATCCCATGACAGATTGCTTTTCAACATTATTCCCAAATATTTAATTTCTAGTTCTTCATTAAATAACTTGACCATCAACGAAAATAGAAAAATTATTGTTTAAAAAATACCACGGTACCCCCACGTCCGTTTTAGTACTCTTTTTGTTGTAGCGTTGATTTTTTTTAACATTGAGTCGTCAACAAAAAGTACTAACTTCGACTCCAACCGCTTAATGTATATGAGACTGGTCCTTATTTGAATTTAAACTCTTTTTTTAATGCAGTGCCTGTTAAATGGTTAAATATAGCAAAAAAAGGATCCAGTAAAAGTTTCGAATCAATATTTTTAATTTTTGGAATTTATAGAATATTTTTTTAAATTTTTTATGTCGAAAAATCCGGTACAAAAACCTTAACTCCGACTCTACAGCCTCGACTAAACAGCCCTGTTTACAACATTGCCTACACAAAATTTATTATTATCAAAAGGTTATGGCAACACTGCTTGTTGTTATATTTTAATTTTAGATATCCTCATCAGAATTTTGCTGTTGAAATTTATCTTGGTCCATAAATGGCTGAGATATGAGCAAAAAAAAAGTACCAAAATGTTGAAAAAGTACTCTTTTGCTTGGCGGGCAGTACCATCTAAATATTTCAATTTTCCATCACTGATTCTGATCATAAAATGGTTACTTTTGTCTAAATTCTGAAAATGTTTGACCATATTATGGTTAGTTTTGATCATAATATGATTAGTTTTGACAATTGGTAATTTGGTAAATATTAACCAAAATATTGTTAATTTTTAAAAAATTATGGTTAATGTTGACTAGTATATTATTGTTGATTTCGGGAAATTTATTGTTAATTTTAACCATATTATGGTCATATTTAACCATTTAATTGTAACCTGCAAACATAAACATTTTTAAAATCCAACCATAGTATGTTGCTCTTAGAATATAGTTACCTCCAACAATATTTTTTTATGCGTGTATGTATGTATGTATTCTTTTGCGTGTGTAGAAAGTATTTCTGATAAAAATATAATATACCAGACACTCGTAAAACTGCTCTAAGTGGAGAAGCAGCTCGCGCTTTTTGTCATTATTTCTTAAGGGCAAACAGGTCGTTTTTGTTTGTCTGCTTTTGTTGCGTTTTGCGGTGTCACCCCGCATTGGTTAGTGTTTCGGCGTCGTATAACTGTACCGAGTTACAGTTTTTGCGGTATCTGCATTAACTATATGCAATCGTTTTTAACCTCAATTTGAGGTTTTGTTTGGTGGAGTACCATTTATATCTCATGTGACTGGTGGAGAACCAATATAACTCAGACGTTTTACTGGTGGAGTACCAAGAAAAAAACTCAGAAGATTACTGATGGAGACCAATATACTCTGGAGCGGATTCTGGAAGCTCTCGCCTTCCTATGCGAAGGTTTAGGTCGAACGAGGACTTTGCGGTTGAGGCTCCTAAAATTTGTGTGATACCCTGGCAATATAACTATGATTAGTTCGCCAAAAAAATTTTAGTTTTAAGAAAGCCAATAATATACCAGAAATATGCTCTAATAATGCAAATATGAAGCAAAAACTCGAAAATATGCCCTCAAAATTGTTAAAAATGTGCCCCAAAAAATCAAAAATTGCTCATTTAAAAACAAAAAATTCAACATTTGCATTAAAAAAAGCAATACTAAAATTATAATTGACAAAGCCCAATTACCAAAGTATTAACAGACGAATTCGAAAAGAATTTAATTTGCTGTAACATATTTTTTGGGCAAATTTAATCTAAATGCCAACATAATTAGAAGGCTTACGTACCCAAAGAGTCTAATTTGGAAAGAAGTTTTTATGGGGAATATATTAAATTAAATAGACATTAACATAGACTTCGTCCTTGGTACAATTAAAATGTATTTACCATATTTGATCAAATTATGTACAAAACTGCAACTTCTAGTTTGCGCACAAGGTTAACATGGACAGACAACTAGCCAAACGGATGGATGGGCATCGGTCAATCACTTTTTAAATTCATTCATTCGATTGGTGTACTAACAGATTGGTTCAGATTTCAATGTATTGCACACATCGCCAAAAACATATGTTAATAATTGCTTTTTCCTTAGTTTTGCTTTTATGTAAAATTCGAAAGTTTAAAATAACCTTATCTTTTATGACAACCTGCTTTTGCCCGTAATTTCTACAAACAGATATCTGGTCGTGTTCGTAGCTAACAGTTATCTTTTCCTATCCTGTAACACTAATGTGGTAATTTTAACGCTAAGTTTGCCTACGTGAATTAACTATCGAAAATCGATAGTGTAAAATACACTAAACTTTAACCAGCAGGAAAGAAATACTTTTTAAAGTTATGGAAACTATAGATATTTATACCAGTGCACTATGGGTAATATATCCAATTTTTTTGGCCAAAATTGATAACAGGCGGACAGAATTTTAACAAATCTGGATATGAATTTTTTTGATTAACTTTTTTAACTTATTAACTCTAAAACTAAGAATAATCTTGGAATTTCTAAATATCGCATTCTTATGAAAAGATACGCATTAGAACAAAATTTTTAAAATTTCTTTTTGTCTACTTTTGGTATATCTTATTAATTTGTGTAAATTGTGTATGTTAACATATTGACATCATTTGCGCACTCATCGTTTTCACTGGCGCTAAGATCCTCAGTGTTTTCAGAGCTTAAGCGAAATAGAGGTTGCCTGCAAAAAAATGGGATATCTCAAAAAACGCAACAAAACGCAGCATGAAATTGATTATACAATCTCAAAATCAAATACTTATCAAGACCTTATTACTTTTAGCTTTAAAACATTTTAAACTTTTTTTAAAAGCTTCTCCAAAGTTGTATAAAACTTTTATTTTTTTTTTTTTAATTGAGATAAGATCAAAAGATTGATTTTTTTTCACCAATAAACTATTTTATTTTAAACAACGATTATGTATTTATTAAGCACTTACTATTAATATTGTTTTCCATATTTTATTGTATTTTTCATTTGTTTTTTTATTAAAAACTAGTGTCAGGTATTGTAATAAAAAATAACACGAAGCGCGCCCCACTTAGGCCCGTTTTCACAACTTACCGATAGCTTAAAGTAGACTTTAAACGGCCTTATAAAAACTGTTCCATTATTAAAACTTTACTTTAACCAAAAGTGAGCGATAAAGTAAATTAAGGTCCATCCTACCTGGTAGGTAAAAGTAAAGTTGCAATAATGGAACACGTTTTATACGTCCGATAAAATCCTACCTTTAGCTATCGGTAAGTTGTGAAAACGGGCCTTAAACTGTTGATTGCATACATTGACTTTAAGAGTCGGGCGATGAACGGGTTTTTGTTATTTATAAAATAAAAATTCTCTTCTTTTTGCTTTGAAGTATTCTTTATCACATTACAACAAAAAAAAAAACTACTTTTTCTAAAGTGCAGATTTTGAATTTTGGCCAAAAATATAGGCCAAATTACCTACTGTGCAGTGTTCGAAAATAAACAGCACATTATTTAACGGTCGGCTCACACACCCAGGAACGATATCTATTTTTTTAGTGATTGTGTAGACATAGACAACCCTTAATACCGTTCGTAACTATTTTCAAGAAAAAACCGAACATTATATAATGTTCGGTTCTTCGGTAAAAAAAACAGAACAATTGTAGTGATACTGTAGACAAACATTATATTTTAATGTTCTATAATGTTTTTTTCGTGTGTGTATTTTGTTTTTGTAAAAATGTTTTTTTTAACCAGCCAAAAGGGACGAACATTAACGAGCCGAACCGAACACATTGAAGTTTGTAGATTTTCAAAAAAAAACCGATCGGAATTAAATGTTCAAGATGACTAACAGCAAAACGTTATTTTTTTTAATGATTTTCTACACAAACACTATTAGCGTTTGTGCTTTCCACAAATCTACCGAACCGAACATTATAAAACGATATTTAGTGTTTATTTTCGAACACTGATTTATACACAGCTAGATATCTATTTGCAGAAATAACGGGCATTTATCTTCATTTTAGAGTAAAAATTAAATGTGGATGGCGAACTTAAAGCAACACCTTGGGTAATCTGTCAACCAGAATTTCGAAAAAAATTTTTGTTTGCTAAGAAAGCTTCAAGAGGCATCCAAAAAATCGAATTTGTATCAAAATATTCCCCGAAGAGACAAATATGCTCCAAAAACTTAAAAAATGCTGCAAAAAGGCTCTTCCAACTAAATTATGCAAAAATATGCTCCAAACGGTAAAATATGCCAAAATATACACTAACAAATCGACGCCAAAGTTCATAAAAAGCCCTAACATGGATAGATATATTATGTATGCCTTCATTGGTCGCACAAGGAATTGCAATTGCATATTTGTGATTTCCCTGATAAAATTGATAAATTTTGAAAACAAAAATACTTTAAATGTATAAAAAAATGGCTATCGGACGGATAGAGAAAACTTTCAATATTTATAACTTTTACATACATATTTATAAACACACATACATACATACATATTTTTACAGTGTCCCAACAAACACGAAGTCAAACCTTTGATATGAAATGACTTTATCATTTGACATCAAACACAATTCTCAAACGTTTTTCAATTATTTGATTTAACATTTAAATTCAAATTGATAATGATTTGAAAATAAACATTTGACTTCAAATGTTTTATCAATTTGTTGTCAAATTGGTATCAAATGTTAAATTCAAATCAAAACTAAACTTGGCAATACTTAAGCGAAAAATAAATGTAAACATTAAAAATGGCGATTAAAGTAAAATTTTTACTTCGTGGTTAAATGTGTTTTACAAGTGAACGATTTATTTTTTGTGAAAAATAAAAATTATTTGTCATTAAAATGATTAAAAATACGAACTAAAAAAAATAAAACGGGAAAGTGAAGAAATTATAAGTTCATTGAATGATCACGGTGCTACAATCCTCAAAATAAAAAGGTGCCAATTATTTCGTCTTTGCAAGACTTAGAGGACGGAAAGAACATTATTTCATATTTAAGCTATGGTGCCGAATGTTTATCTCACATTTTATTTAAATAAATAATGAATTTAAATTAAAAAAATACAATATTTTTATTTATGTTCCACATTGTATTATAATCCACATTTGAAAAACATTTGAGAATTACGTTTGAAAGCAAGTTGAAAATAAAGGCATTTTTCAATTTGAAAATAATTTCCCCTTTTTGTTGAGAACGCTATGATTTTCAAATGATTTTCAAATCATTATCAAACGTTTGTCGTTTGAGAAAACGTTTGATTTCAAATCATTCTCAATTTGAAATCAAACCTCCGTGTTTGTTGGGGTCTAGACTCGACAAAAGGCATATTTCCTAAAACAAGAATAAAAAAATAATGAAATTGTAAAGAAAATAAACACGATTTTGGTTTTATCTTGTAACATCTTAAATTGCCTTAAAAGAATTATTTAAATCAAGGTATAAACGAGCTTAAGTGAAATTAAAAAAAAAAAAAAAAACTTAAACAAATTAATTTCACTTTTTCTTTTATTTAAAATTTTACTTAAAATTTAATAACATTACAGTGGGACAGTTGACCCTAAGATACTATCTAAAACTTAATATGAAAATGCATTTTTCCTTTTGTTAGAGTTAACTTTAAAAAACTTGGAAAATTTATAGCTGAAAGACTAAGCACTAGAGTTGTCAACCGATTAAGAATAATTCGATTAATCAATCAAACAAAACCAAATTCTTCATCGAATAATTTCAAAACGACGATTTTCGAATAACGAATAAATTGATTAATTAATTTCGATTAATCGAAAATTTTTTTTATTATAAAATAAATTTAATAAAAGCTTAGAATTTTGTTTATTCTCCTAAGTTTTTAGTGATTTTATACAAAATGTGGGAAAGTTAAAAAATATTGTTGAAATAGCCCTGGTTGTAATTAATCTCAATGTTTAGTAAGCAAAAACCGTGTTGTGTTTTATGAATCTTATTAAACAAATCTTTACAAACAATTGAGTAGGTGAGTTGCAAAAATCGCTGGTTACAAAATTAAAAATACAAGATGACAATTGATTCTAATAGTTCTTTTGGCGCTTAATGAGAAGAAATTTTCGTGATTTTAGCATGGACATGCATTGATGCAATCAGAATATTTCGTCTAATAAAGCGCCAAAAAAACTGAAAAAATTATTTGCCATCTCGTATTTTTAATTTTGCAACAAACGAGTTTTGCAACTCACCTTCTCAGTTGTGTCATCTGTTTTATTTTTAAATCAAACGTTAAAAATTCTCAATTTTGGGTGAAAAATTTCTTGAAAGTAGAAAATGTTGTTATTGTATTATATTTTTTTTTTTTTTTTGGAAGATTGGAAGATTATCCAACGACATCAAGAAATGTCGAACTTGGTCCGATGAAAAAATACATTAAGAGAGACAGTGGCTATTCTATAGAAGAAATTGTAGACAGAAGTTTGGCGAAGATGGTAGATTTGCCAACGTCTTTCGAAAATCTAGAGTAATATCGGATTATTAAGAAATTAAGGGTTTAAAGATGCCTTTAAGTAATACAACGATATGGAGTTAAGATGAAAAATGTTTGGCATCAAAAAAAAAGAAGAAGTCATAGCGGATGGAATGGAAGATTTTCCATGGTAAATTGTTGTACAAATAATTTTTTTATTCGTTATTCTCATCGATTAATCGAATAATTTTTTAGAATCAATCGTTTGATCGAACGAACAAAAACAATTATTTGAATTATTCGAACAAAGTTGAAAGTCGAATAATTGACAACTCTACTAAGCACAGAAAAAAGTTGCTTAATTTTATTTTAAAATTCAGCAGTTTTATTTCTCAAATGCAGAGATGATATCAAAATGTATTTTATGTTTCAAATACAACTAGTGCTGCAGCAGGTTACCGACAAGTTCAGCTTTTTAATCAACAAGAGGCTGGCTATAATCTGTCGCGTGCTGAAAAAATTTATACAGTTCGAAATTATGTAAACGATGCTCGGCTACCGCTACACGTAAGTTTTAAGTAAAACCCCATAACTTTTTCCATGCAATATTCCCAGCAGGTGGTCCTGTTAAAGCCGATCTTTGTATAGAATTTACACCTATAATCACTATTAGTTTGAATTGAATCGAATTTTGGCCACGACGATCTGTTTAAGGTATTTGTTGCACTGTTATATTTCGGGTGTGCGAAATTGTTTTCTATTTTTACTGACTCCTTAAACTGGAATACTAAAGTCTATTTCACGCACTGTGCAACTAGCTCTTGTAAGCTTACCACATTCATATGTATGTATGTCGCTTTGTTTTCGTAAATTAATAGTACCCACATTAAAGCCTTCAACTTCCCTCTAGTGTCAACTTTATTTTCATCCTAAAATAAAACATCATCAACTCATAAATAATCCAACCACAACAGCAACAATAAACAGAACGTTGCCGTTAAAACACTTTGTATTGCAATTAACATTTGTTCATACCCTACACTGGCTGATGATGTTTTTAATACATACAAATATTGGTTGTAAAACTTTTAGTGTACCGATCGACCAATGGCCAATTTTCAGGAATGAAATTAAAACACATTTATGTTTAAAATCGTTTTAAATACAAAATTCTCTTCTTCACTAAACACTTAAATAAAACTTAATTCAACGATGTGGTACAGGTTTTTTGTGTTTAGTAGTGCTACCATACTTTTATCTTTATTAAATAAGACTTCTCAAATGAAACTCAAAAAATCAATCTGTATTTAAATACGATTTAAGTTTATATGAAAACTTTATATACATAGATTTAAATACTATCCTGAAAATTGGGCATAAAAATTACTTTCTTAATTGAGTTAACAATGTCCGTCTGTCCAGTTAGCTACCTGATTAGTTGTGGCTTACAGCTCTTCACACCACTGTTGGGATCTGACAAATCCTCAATTGTACCCTCTCAATGGCAAAATTGTACCAAATTGACATAAATTGTACCAAAATTTCGGTATAAAATAAAAAAGCATACATAGTAAGAATTCATAACTTTTATTATTTAATTAAAAGCCCGAGCATTTGATACTCTACACCACAGTATATACAGACAAATTTTCAAGAGCGAGACCCATGGTCAATAGTGGACACGCCAGAACAAAATTATGTTATGAAGTTAAGATTTATGTAAAAGTTTTTGTGTCGACTATTATTAAGATAAGATAAGTTATTTTCATCTATATAAAATTTGTTTACCTTTAAGTGCTTTTAGAAAGGGACTTTATATGGGACCTATGGTTTATTTTGGACCCGCCAGCGCAATGTTTTATCTTGACAAAGTGGCTATCGTAAAAGTTATTGTCGCCAATTTTTATATCAAAACCAACATTTATAAGAAAGTTTATGGACCGATTCCAATAAAAAAATGGTAAGATTATTTAGATTGCAATGAAATAAGTCCGGGCCAAATTTAATCTAAATACCAACGTAATGGGTGGTTTATATGTAGGCACAAACACTATTACGGAAAGAAGTTTGTATGGGGACATGTAAAATAATACACCGATTCTCACCATTTTTAGTAGGCTTTGTCCTTATGAATTGCGACCTGTACTTTACGAACAAGGTTACATGGACAGACAACCAGCCAGCCAGCCGGACGGAGGGACACCGTAAAATCGACTCAAAAAGTATTATTTTATGTGTAACACACATCAGCACAAACGCATAATACCCTCTCCACTATTGCGGTATGGTTATAAAAATTAAGATGAAGCAAAAATGTTTCTTTTTCTCTTTTATCTCAAAGGCAGAAAAAAATTAATACACTCGGTTGACAATCAAGCATGTGATGAAAATCAATCGATTCCATAACGATTCTCATGTTTTTAAAATCCAATTCTGAATTATAGTCTTAAATTTTCGATAAGAGTTCACTTCAGTGAACGTATATAATATAAAATTTAAAAGCATAAAGACTGAAAATAAAAGGAATATGTATTTAAGATATTTTTTAAAAGATACTGAAAACGATATTTTTCGTTTTTAAAATCGATTCCTATCACATACCTGAATGTCACCAACACAATCGACGATTTGGAAACACTTAATCTTAGGCTTCTGCAGGGATACGAGTACATATACTTATGTATGTATGTACTTTATATGTTTGTATAATATCCGAACATTAATTTAAATAGTACAATTTATATTATGAAGATGAAATGATTAAACTTCGTGGGATTTTTTTTTTATTTGTACCAAAAAGGGATGAATTGTACGAGGGTACCAATGAAGTTTCGATTGTACCAAATTTGGTACAATTGTACCACAAATCCCATCAGTGCTTCACACACATGAACTATACGTCACTCTTTGTCGAGCTCATGCCAGAACGACTAAAATAGAAAGAGCGAAAAAATTTTGAAAAGCTGTCAAAAAATCCCTAACTTTATGATTGTGTTAATAGTCGTTTCCCTGTTGTCAATCTGCTAATCGCATTAAATACAAGGAAAAATCTTAACATAATGAATGTACAAATTTTGGACCGATCTTCACGAAATTAAGTAGTATGATTTCTAGTCATATAAAACGTATTTGTGCAAAATCTTATATCAACATGTGACTTTCGCCACTATTTATGTTACTTTTTGTAACAAAATTATACATTTTTTAGGGTGGTTGTTCCACATTTGCACTCATAAGTCTTATCCTACTGAACCGGTTTTGCTTGATTTCGCCCAAACTTGTTTTTTTTTTCTTTTGAGTTGTTTTAACCCTTATGTGAGTGACAAAAAAAAACACCTTTAACAGAGTGACAGGGTACCCTGGTACCACATACAATAAATACGAAAATTTTACATTATATTACAATATATATAAGAAAATTCATTTAACAAAATGTAAAATATAAGTTTTTGCAATGTCTAACATAAACTCGAATCGGGGGATTTCCCTTTGGCTTTATGATTGATCGACAAATACAACATCTACTTGCTACTGCTTTCATAAATACATTACTATGTTCATACATGAATAAGTTCGGTGAGCGCAAGAAGAAGGTAAAGTGCAATAACAACATTGGGTTCTTGTTCTAAACAAGCACGCTTAGATTCCATAGATACAAATGATATATAAAACGAATGTGAACATATTCTGAAAATGTGCGATATAATATCAGAAGCATCCGATGCAAAGCATATGGGATAAATAGAGGACAACGAGGATTCATATGATTCTGACGTGAGTGAAGAAACAACTGAAGTCCATGGAAAGGATGGTTCTCATTAGCGTCTTGATCGCTATCCGGAATACCAATACATCAACAGAAATTACGGCAACGCAGAGGTCCTGATCCTGGCTTAAATATAGGAGCACCTAAGGACGTATTTAAAACTAATTTATCCAGTGAGATGTGCGATATAATTTTGCGTGAAAGAAATAGTAATTTCAGAGTTGTCGGCAGTTGCTCTATGTGCCAAAAAAAAAACAAAAGGAGGGCGTGCGCAAGTTGTATCGAACATTCAATTCACCGTCCTCTGTGTGAATCCTTCTTCCAAGGATCTCAGTACACAATTTTTTTTTTTTTTTGTTTTTTTCTGATTTGTTCTATAGTGAAGTGTATATAATTTCTATTTTTTTTGTGCTTTCTTCAAGCCTTTTGTTTGAATAAACAATATAAAGGAAATAACTAACACTGTCTTTTTATTTTTAAATTTTAAATTTTCATTCATGTGAAAAGTAAAAAAATATTTCAGTTTATTCAATTCAACATGCTTTTGAGGTGATATTCATTACAATAAATTAAATTATACTAAAAAATAAATGTTATTTTAAATATTTTCGTTAAGGTACCCGGGTGCCCTGTCACTCCGTTGAGGGTGCAAAATATAAATTGACCAACAGAACCCTTTCAAATTAAGAAACTAAGCTATTGTTAATTGAATATATTTAAAACACAATAATAAGAGTTCTCAAGAGGTTCCACTCCCTTAAGAAACTTCAAACAAACAAAAAATGCAATTAAAGATTAAAAAAATACCAGGGTACCCTGTCACTCACATAAGGGTTAAATTGAGTCTGTTTTAAAGTGAGTCAGTTTTCAACATATGCATAGACAATAGACTGGTCGCAATTTTTTTTTTTTTTTTAATTTACATGTTTGCGCTGCTTAAAATATGAGGTTTGGTGTAAGAAATCAAGTCCTAATTTTTCAGCTCAATCCGACGGTGCCTAGTCGTGCCAAGTGGGGCCCAAAGTTCCCCATATGATAAAAAAAAACATCTATTCAATCAGATACTAGATGAAAAGCCGGTCTTAAAGACCGAAAATCGAAAATCTGGCTTCGTTACGATCTTCCGCAGAGAAAATACTTTAATTACGCCAAATTTCAGCTTCATATGTCATCAGATGGCTTCAGAAAGTTGCGGAAAGAATAGGACATACATGCAAACATCCTGACATACTAAGAAATTATATATTGTATAGATAGATTAAATTATTTGCAGTTTAATATTTTAGTATGATACGAACGAAAGATTTTTAACTAATTTTACCTAATTCGGGGTCGCTGAATCCAGTGGTGCTAGCCGTTTTTTTAGGTTAGCTTTAGTTTTCGAGATATACCGTTATTTCGAAAATTAAGGATGTTGCACAACATATGTTCGCGTAACTCAAAAACGCTTTAGCTTATTGAAAAACTAAAAAAAAACCGAAATTCGGCAATAAAATTTACTTTAAGAAAGTTAAAACTTTTTTCTTCATATTGGCTTTGGTTTTCGAGATATACCGTTATTTCGAAAATTAAGGAGGTTGCACAACATATGTTCGCGTAACTCAAAAACGCTTTAGCTTATTGAAAAACTAAAAAAAACCGAAATTCCGCAATAAAATTTACTTTAAGAAAGGTAAAACGTTTTTCTTATATGCGCAGTCGTTTTAGAAACATAATTTTTTTTTTCTGGAAAAAAAAAATAATTTTTTTATTAAAATTTCGGAATTTTTGTTTTTAAAAATTCATAAAAAATTGAAAAATGGAGCTATGCTTCCAATTTTATAGAGTCATATAAAAAACAATATTGCAAACAAAACAAGCTATAAATGATTAAAATCTGTTCACAACTTTTGATTTTATGTATTCACAAAAGACGAACAATTTTAATTAATTTAAGAATTTTATTAAACCGCCATATTTGTATAATTGAAATTCTTATATTTGGGCCGTGTAGTGCCTAGGATGCCACAAAATGAGACAGATAAGCAGTACCTACTCCAAGTTGTTGAGCACTATCGTCATTTATATCCGTCCCACAACAAATCTTCTCTTTTAAATTTATCAACTTAATAAAATCAATCAAATAAATTTACACTTTTTTTTTAAATTTCGAAATTTTCATTAAAAAAATTATTGTAGAAGCATAGCTGCATTTTCCAATTTTAAATGAATTTGTATGAGAGCCCCCCTAAAAAGTAAAGGTAAAGGGCAAGTATGTCTCGAGAAAATGTTTAGGACAAAAAACTAACTGAGGTCGGTTATACATTATATTCCCCTAGGTCTGACTCCTTGGCAGTTATGGAGCTTTTTCTTCAATATATTTCTAGTCTGTAGTTAAAATTTTGAATGGGAGCCCCTTAATGAATGGAGATAGCAGGTAGGTATTTTAGAAATAAATGATGGAGATGAAAAATAAAGTGGAGTTGGTCATACATTTGACCCTTCTTGAGGCATCCTAGGCACTACACGGGCCAAATATAAGAATTTCAATTATACAAATATGGCGGTTTAATAAAATTCTTAAATTAATTTAAATTGTTCGTCTTTTGTGAATACATAAAATCAAAAGTTGTGAACAGATTTTAATCTTTTATAGCTTGTTTTGTTTGCAATATTGTTTTTTATATGACTCTATAAAATTAGAAGCATAGCTCCATTTTTCAATTTTTTATGAATTTTTAAAAACAAAAATTCCGAAATTTTAATAAAAAAATTATTTTTTTTTCCAGAAAAAAAATTATGTTTCTAAAACGACTGCGCATATCAGAAAAACGTTTTACATTTCTTAAAGTAAATTTTATTGCGGCATTTCGGTTTTATTTAGTTTTTCAATAAGCTAAAGCGTTTTTGAGAACATATGTTGTGCAACCTTCTTAATTTTCGAAATTACGGTATATCTCGAAAACCAAAGCCAATATGAAGAAAAAAGTTTTAACTTTCTTAAAGTAAATTTTATTGCCGAATTTCGGTTTTTTTTAGTTTTTCAATAAGCTAAAGCGTTTTTGAGTTGCGCGAACATATGTTGTGCAACATCCTTAATTTTCGAAATAACGGTATATCTCGAAAACTAAAGCTAACCTAAAAAAACGGCTAGCACCACTGGATTCAGCGACCCCGAATTAGGTAAAATTAGTTAAAAATCTTTCGTTCGTATCATACTAAAATATAAAACTGCAAATACTTTAATCTATCTATACAATATATAATTTCTTAGTATGTCAGGATGTTTGCATGTATGTCCTATTCTTTCCGCAACTTTCTGAAGCCATCTGATGACATATGAAGCTGAAATTTGGCATACTTAAAGTATTTTCTCTGCCGAAGATCGTAACGAAGCCAGATTTTCGATTTTCGGTCTTTAAGACCGGCTTTTCATCTAGTATCTGATTGAATAGATGTTTTTTTTATCATATGGGGAACTTTGGGCCCCACTTGGCACGACTAGGCACCGTCGGATTGAGCTGAAAAATTAGGACTTGATTTCTTACACCAAACCTCATATTTTAAGCAGCGCAAACATTTAAATTAAAAAAAAAAAAAAAATCCCATACAAGATGCGACCAGTCTAATAGACAACCACGTCGACTTAGAATTAATCAAGTCTAGATGAATATTAAAGAAGTTTCACACGAGACATGGCTTAGTCGACTAAGAATTAATTAAGTCTAGACGATTATTAAAGAAGTTTCACACGAACTGGCAATGACAGTATCCTCATTCACCACTCGTAGTGGAGGGTATAAAAAATACATATAGCCAAACTTTATGAAAGTAGGTCCAAAACTGACCATAAGTTTAGTAAAAAATTCCTTCAAAAAATCACTTTTAAGCAAAACACAATCTTATACACAGCCATGTTCTGGAAAATTCTTTCCTGTGAATTTGAAATAGAACAAATTTTAAAAACGATCCTGTTTTAAAAGCTTATAAAAACATTCCCTTTTATATATTTCATACTCGCGGCGAACAACTTTTCGACTGCAATGTGAGAAATGAAACAAAAATGCCAAAAATTTAAACAAACAACTGTTTTTCTTACATAACTGCTTCTGTAAAATTTTTTGGCGGGTAATTGCCGGTTCACACACGTCAGGTTTGACTCGTCAAGTCTTGAGTTTTTAGGAGAGAGGGAAAAAGAAATGGCATTCTCTGTCATTTAACAGATTATAAATTACATTATACAATTATTTTTTTACAAAGAGTGTTTAGTAAATCAACAGAAATTATTAAAAACAACTCTAAAGTTCATACAATTTACTGTTCACGATTTTTTGGCTTTTCCCGTCAAATATTTGTTAGGTCTGAACATACCTTTAATCTCATAAATAAGTTTTGTGTTCTTTTATATCCATAACACAGTGCAACAAAATTCGGGTCATCGCCGCCAGCCTCAATACTTGCAACATGAAATGAAACTAGACTGTTGGTAGAGCCAATCTGCTAAAGGGTTTTAAAAAGTTAGCTCGGGTTCCCGAAATATCGGCCTCTAAAGTTTTTGAATTTTTTTAAAAGGCGTTTGGTATAAGTCAAAAAAAAATATAGTAAATGTACTTTTGAGCTAAAATACTATTTCACATGTCTTCAGTAGAATTGTATGTCGATTTTTTGCTTAGAATATATTAACCCTCTAACACTCATTTTAGGGGCCATTTTTGTCCTTTTTTACTTCCCCATAAAAATTAGGGTTAAAATGTTCTACGAATATTTTCTGCATCAAATTGTACTAGGGGTCTTCTAAGACCAGAAAATCGTGCAATGTATGAAAGACGAATTTTCGAAATTTCGGGCATTGAAATTTTTGAATTTCTTGAAAAGACATCTTAAATAATCTCTTAGCTCAGAAGTACATTTAGTATATTTTTTAGACTTGTACCAAACGCCTTTTCAAGTTTTAGTATATTTTTGTGGGGAAGTTAAAAAAAGGAAAAAAATTACCCCTTAAAATGAGTGTTAGAGGGTTTATATATTCTAAGCAAAGAATCGCCATACAATTCTACTGCAGACATCTGAAATAGTATTTTAGCTCAGAAGTACATTTAGTATATTTTTATACCCTCCACCACAATTAGTTGTGAAGAGGGTATATTAGGGTGGGTCGAAAAAAAAAGTTGTGCCAGTCACCCCCTAGAATGAAAGATATGTCAATGAAGTTTCTAAAACAGAAAAAAAAATTTTTTTGCCACGCCCCAAAATACAGCACTTTTGGTTTTTTATATGTAGCGCTGCCATTTAAAGTCCGATCTCATCATATCGCATTTTTGTCTTTGGTGACTTTTCAATGCGACCTGAAATTCTGGGCGCCACCTATGCCATCTCGGATCCTTCCCCCAAACGTCTAATTTTTTTGACGGCCCAAGAAAGTCCTTATAAAACTACGTATGTGTAGATTTTAATATGCTCACTTTTATGACACGCCTCCAAATTAAGCCCTTATTTCTTTTTCACATACATACTACATTAAACCAAGTAGAAGCCAATACAAACCAAAAAAATTTTATCAGTCACGCCCTAGAATAAAAGGTATATTTATTTAGCTTTACGAACTTCAAAAAAAAATTTTAATTTTAATTATATTCAAATGAACAAACTTGGTGCCAAATTGCTTGTAGTTATCCTAAGCAGTTTGGGATTGAAATCCAGCAAATTCGGTTCAATAGGACCAGAGCTATGAATCAAAATGTGGAACCACCACCTAAAAAAATTGATAATTTTGTTACAAAAAATAACATAAATGCTGGAACAAGCACGGAATGAGATAAGGTGTAAAATCAATTAAAATGGATAATCATTCAGGAAAGCAAATTTCGATCTACCAAATGTTAAAATACAATTTGGTTTAAGGATTGATGTTTGACTAGTGACGTCAGCAGTCGTCGATGGCCGCGAGTGTAAGACGGCAAATCCATCTGAGGAGAGCGAGTGGTTGCGATCGAAACATGTCATGGTAACCTGCCGGCCAGGGTTCGAGCCCGAGCCACGTCAAGAATGAAAGATTGTCAATAACAATTTTAATTGATTTTCATGTTGTAAAATTCCTTTCTTCACAAAAATAATTTAATAAAAATTAAATTTCATGAACTTAAGCCTAATTAAATATATTAAAAATTTCGATTAAAAACCATAAATAGTTCAACAAAATAACCACAATACTAAGTTTTGCAAAAAATTGTTTTATTTGACTGGAAATCACGCTATTAAATTTCGTGATGCTCCGTTTATAATTTACCCTAAGCCCCATATAAACAATACTCCCGGAAAACAGTTTAGTACGCCTAAAACCGTAAAAAATAATGCAATCATAACAAATTTTGGCTCGTCACAGTTTTATAGGACTATATATTTACTGTGAAATTTCGTGAAGATCGGTACATAGTTTACCCTAGGCCCCATAGAAACCCTACTCCCGGAAAACAGTTTAGTACACCTAAAACCATAATTAATAATGCTAGCATAACAGAAATTGTTACGCCACAGTTTTAAAGGACTAGAAATTACGCTGTGAAATTTCGTGATGATCGGTCCATAATTTACCCTAAGCCCATATAAACCCTACTACCGGAAAACAGTTTAGTCGCCTAAAACCATAATTAATAACAAATCGTCACAGTTTAAGATAATAATAACATCATACAGATAATACTCCTTAAACATTCGAACTGTCGGTGGAGGGTATCAAAGATTCGGCAAAGCCGAATATAGCACTCTAACTTGTTTTTTTTTTAACTTATACCAAACGCCTTTACAAAAAATTTAAAAACTTTAGGGGCCCATATTTCGGGAACCCGAGCTAATTTTTCAAAACCCTTTGGCAAATTTGCTCCACCAAAAGTCTAGTTTCATTTCGCGTTGCAAGTATTGAGGCTGGTTTTTTTTTTTTTTTTTTTGTTGCACAGTGTAATTGCCTATGCTTCACAAAATGGATCCACTTTGGAAAATAATTTGCAATATTTACAGATGGTATAGGGTTCCATATGGTCGGGATAGCCTGACTTTACTTGCATACTTGTTAGATATTGTGTATTTTTTTTTTTTTTTTTTTTAATAATTTTTACGCAGACAAAACACTTTAACTTTTTAACAATAAAACAAGACAAACAATTTTAAAATAAATATAACAAAACACAGATTATTAGAAAAACCCACCGAAAATTGTGGTTAAAATAAAAAAAGAAAACGAAATAAACCAATATAATCCCAATATATGCCTAACAGATATGTCTGCTTTCGTGTGTAAATGCTTGTACTATTTTGTAGCGCATACAAACATTTATAATTAGTTAACAACATATGCCTACAGAGGTGCAAGATAAAAAGATATAATTACATATTCAAATGTGCTTGACAGTGCGTCTACGTAAATTTATTGGGTTAGCAAGAAAGTCTCTTAAAGTTACTGCTTTGGAACCAGTTATTTTTCCAGCTAGCAGAAGACCAAAAATTATAATGTGCGGTTTTTAACACCTTCGACTGAAGAAAATTGTACCCCAGCCAAGTTTTTATAAAACAGTTGTAAAAATAAAATGGATGCCAGATAGAAAAAGATCCAAATTATAAGGCAGTTGAGGTAAAACTGTCCATCCACCGTTTTCCTATTGGGATTTTCCCGGAACAGGATTTTGAGGTCGGGAGTTGATGTTATGGAAAACTACAAATGTCCTGTTGCCAGTTGGACCTTAAAACATTTCTTACGGCGCAATGTAAATTGTGCTTTTGTAATGATTTCAGTTTTCTACACGTCATAACGCTGATGTATTTTGACATCAGTACTATGACAAGTGTCTTCGTTTTTGACCCCATGCCACTTTTCATCATAGTGATGTCAACCTTAACATCACTTGGCTAAAGTGTCATCGGGGTCAAAAAGAAATTATGTCATCAATGGGATGACACATTGGCATCACAGAAATTACGAAAATGTCCTCAGTGCGAGGACGCAGTAACATCGGAGAAAGGACACATTAGCAAAAATTTAATGACAGTTTGTCATTAAGTCAAAGTCATTGGAAATGACTTAAGTGAAAGTGAGAGAATAATATTATTTACTTACCCGCTACATATGTTTGTTTCACGTTTGTTGAATTGCGACCTTTGTTTACAGCAGAACTCTCAATAATAAGACAACAGCACATGCCCCATATGGTTTTTGTAATTATTCTACTTTAAAAATTTTATGTATTTAACTAAACAATATAAAAAAATATACTATAGGAATTTTTGGTTCTTATATAACATTGTAATCATGAAAATAATGTTATTAATACACAATATGTAGCATCGAATTGATGTCACTATAGTCATAAAATAGATGACACGTTAAAAATGACATAATTGTACGAAGACGTTAGTCATTGGATTGATGTTACTTTTTGCATTATTGATGCCATTTGTAGTAACATTGATGTCACAATTCTGATGTTAGGGCATCATCAATATGAAGATGCATTTTTCCATCAGTGTACTTGCGATTTCCCAGCCATAATTTAACGTTAAAAGCCTTTCTCTTGGTATTGATTAATTATTATTTGCGATGTGCAATAGTAGCATTTGAATATAATAAATTTCTTCTTGCATTTAAATGAAACCCAATGTTTTTAAACGAATTTATTAACACGGACTTTGATCAGATTTATCTTAAAATGCTTGTTGTCAAACTCGTGGACGTGTGCTTGACGTAATATCTTAATTTGTTTGAGTTTCCATTCAGCATTGATTGTGATCTGCTTTAGAGCACTTGGATATACTCCGCAGGGTGGTAGAAAAGACGGAAGGCCACGAATCAGACAATCTCAGAACGTCACACAGTTCACAAAAAATAATCATTTTCTTAAAACATTGAAATAATCTAGACACATATAAGAATATTCTACAGGTGTTTAAAGCTTGTACCTGATTTGGAAATCTTGGCTCTTGCCGTACTTCAGATATAGAGAAAAAAACAACAAAAAGGGATTCATGGGTAAAATAAGAGACGGTCGTGGTTTTTTTCCTTAAAACTCAGCAATTTGTAAACGGAGTGGGCTGAACTTCAATATCAAAATTTAACGGAGCATATATGACATAAATATATGTCAACCAAGTCCCCATAATTGATGGGGTATTTGGAAAACCCATTTCGACTGTTCTAATCAGTTTCGCTCCTCATAAGGACCCAGAATATTTTATTTAAATTTTAAGGGTCTAACATCAATATTGTAAACGAAATTACAAACTTATATACTCTTAACCTTAGTTATAAAGGGTTTAAAAAGTTAAGAAAAAAATTTACTCGTTTTAATGTATATTATAGATATTAATAACAATATAAAAAAATTCGTTTCCCATACCGCCCAAACAATCGCTAACCGATTTAAACAATGCCAAGTCGCCAAACGCAAATTATGGACGAGTAAACACCACATCTGACAGCCCTTATAATTGGAACCATTACCATAAAATGGTTAAAGCAGTTTAAAAAATTTATTAGTATTTATTACACTTTTATATTTATATAGATTTTTTTTAACTGCCAATACATTTGAAACAAAAGCAAATACAGTGGTATCCCGGTTTAACGAATTATATATTGTCAGGCCCTTTCGTTTTATCGAAAAATTCGTTAAATCCCGAAGTTTTTTTAATACATTTGTATTAATAAAATAATAATATTTAAATAAAACAAAGTAAATTCGTTTATTTCCATTCTTAACGCAAACAAAAATAAATACTTCATATCATTTTCAATTAAATGAGTAAATAGTGGAGAACAAAACTAATAATAATGAACTTGAAAAACGTAAAACATATTCAAGTTATTTAAAATAAACCTTTTGTCTGTTTTCGAAGTGCTTTAATCGAGCATTGAACTGCTTCTTCCTGGAGCTCTCTTAGCACAATTTTGTAACGTACAAATTTTTATTTTGGAGAGCAAGTATTTTCTTTGCTATTTCAAATATAATTTCAATAAAACAAACCGACATATCGATCTGTCAATTAAATTTTTTCAGCCGGGTGGTGTCTAATTCGCATTCTAAAGGGTTGTTTTGTACAAATTGTATGCAAATGAGAAGTTTTGACGTACAAAAAACGCTTGCCGCTCTTATTTAGGTAGATCACTTTCTTTGTAAGAAAAGAAAATACTTCTCTATATAAAATATGGTTTAAATCAGTGTTGAAAAATTCAGTACTTTGGTACTTTTTTCAGTACTTTTTCATATTAAAAATACCGCAGTACCTCCGCATTGTTTTCAGTACTTTTTTATCCTTTGAGCTTTTTATCTCTTAACTGTGATATGATCATTTCGATAGCAGGCTTTGACCATAATGTGTTTGTCGCAAAATTTATGTTGTTGTATATTAAAAATAATTAACGACGTTAATATTAAAATGCAAAGCGTGGAAGCTTTCCAGAATGGGATATTTGTTCTTACAAGTGGCAAGAAAATTTATTTAAAGGGATGCATTGGATAATATGTTAGTGTAAAATTTAAATAAAACCCATAATTATAGAAACATGCAATGTTAAAGAAATGGTTTATAAAGTTTATAAAGTGCGAAATCGTCTTATTCCACAGTTTGCGAAACATTAAGAACAAAATTTTTTTTGAAAATAAATCCTTAAGTGATAATGAGCTTCACTCCAGAAAATATTGTTTTCCGAAAAACCAACAGCATAATGCTGTTGTTATTAATGTTATTTACAAACGATAAAGAAAACTATAATAATATCAATTCTCAATTTCGTGTTCTAGCGGATCTTTCAGAAATAAAGCATTTCAGAACTGAATATACATATTTAAATTTCTTGGAAAAATATAGCCAATGTAAGAAACAAAAATAATGTTTGCTGACATTTCACATATTGCTTATGGTATTTTATCGATACGAACATCAATTGAACGCACATTTTCAAATGCAAAATGATATAAAAAGCGAAGGAAGAAATCGTTAACACGTAGAAATTGTTTCAAGTTTGATAAAAACTAAAGAAATATTAAAATCAACTGGTAGTTGCTGTTGTAGTTATAATATTTCTTATGATCTCTTTAAGTAAAATTGCTTAATCTTATAACAATATAAGAGAAATATTATTTACATGTGTGCCTCAAATATAAATAAATACTGTTTGCTATTTGCTTTTTTTATTTTCATAAATTATTGATTTTTAACAAAAAGTACCATTTGGTGGGAAAAATACTATTTTAGTTAAAGTTCAGTACCATTTCAAAATTTCAATTTTGCAACATTGAAAAGGCGGTATCCAGAGGCGTGGCAAAAAAATAAAAAATTTTTCTGGAATTCCTTTTAACTAAGCTTTAATCCTACCTTAATGTGCATGTCTGTTTTTTAAAAATCATGAAAATATACCATAACACTGAATCAAGCTGCAAGCGATAACACAATAGTCTTATATGAAAGCTCAAACGAGACTCATTGATTTTATTTAAGATATAAGTGCACGTAAGTGTTAGATTTAAATTTAAAAATTTAATACATAAAATAATTTTAAGCCCAATAAAACTGCACATGCCCAGCAAACCAAATGCAACGAAATCGTTCAGACTTCATAACGACTATCTGCACAAGTTGCTGATTTCGGGACTGATTTCGTCTAGAAGTCGACACGAAAAATATATGAAGTGGTTGACACGAGTTCTGTAAGAATTTTCGGGGGAAATTCCCTTAACTTCACAGATAGATCTGTCTGATATCTGAACGATGTCTGATGTTATTTCCTAGGGAAATTCTGGATTTCCTTCCGATGTTTCCAATCGATGTCTGACAGAAATCGTACTTGTAGTCGTTTAAAATTCGCATAGTTTTTGGGACAGTTTGTACAGATATATGCCAGAAATCTGACAATAAATCTTTTTTATTTCTGATATGATTGCCGACAAATCGTGCAGATTCAATTAAATTCAAATTCAAATTCAATTTAATTATTATTACCACATTTATTACTAAACACTTTATGTTTTTAGCACGTCTTCTCTTTCCAAATTCACTTGATACACTGCTGTGAACGACGATTATTAACATGTTTTCTTTTCTTCAAATTGGATAATCCCGTTAGACACATTAAACTTTTATTGTAAACATTGATCAAACAAAGAATTGAAAAAAACTTCGAACTCTTGATCCGAGTTCTGTACGAAATCTTAAAGATTTTTCTGCACAAGCAAAACATAAAAACCATTGAAAAATCTATCAGCAGTCTGCAAGCTTTTGTGATCCGAGTTCTTTACGAAATCTTGCAGATATTTCTGCACAAGCAAAACATAAAAACCATTGTAACATCTATCAGCAGTCTGCAAGCTTTCGTGCAGATATTTCTTAACAAATGAATATGAAATATTCGCCTGAGGTTTCTATCTGAAGGCTGAACGAAATCCTGCAGATATTTCTGCATAAGCAAAATATTAAATTCCTCGAAAGTTCGTTAACAATTTTTAAAGAACTCTGTACGATATGTCGAAAGACTTACGAATTTGTACAGAATTGTCTTTTATCAGACAAAATCTGTAAGTTTGGTTGGCTGAGTGGTTTTGGGCCACCGTAATATGACTGACTTAATTGTGAGAAAAAATATTATGATTTAAGAGATCATAATACTTCTACATTTTCTGCAATCATACTCGATTAAATATAACTATATTTGTTCGCTATATAAAAAAAAAATTTTTTTAAAAATTTATAGAATTTATTTATCACACACCCAATTTTCTCCACGGATGGAATGAGCGTTGGTTGTTTAGGCAGACAGAAATTATTCTTTTTTTTTTTTTTTTTTTTTTTTTTTTTTTTTGTTGGTTTGGTTAATGGATTCGTTGGGTTTGTTATACTCTTGGCTTAATTTTTCCATTTCAAGGAAGTTACTGGTACTGAGTAAAGTCGAAATGAACTAGCTGTGTGTGTTGCGTTGGATAATTTTAATGCAAAGATTTATTTTTGTAACAAAACAAAAATGTTGCACACATTATTTTTTCCACTTGACATTAAACGATTCGCACATAAATTCTCAACTTTAGGCTTAACACAAAGTAAATCTGAATGAATTCTGCTCTGCATACAGAGACACAGATATTCGAACATTAACATTAATTGGAACACGCAAAAACCACTTTGGTTAGATGACTAAGATCACACAAGTCAGAGACGATATACAAAAGTGTAGCAAAACAGAAAAAAAAAGAAAGTTAAATTTATATGTCCGTCTTTCTGTCTGTCTTGATGGCAAACAAGTAGTAAAAATGTTATGGGCCAGTTTTTGTTCTGGATTAGTTTGGTGATTACAAGGAAGTTAACAGTTGCAAAAGTAAATAACAAAAAGGTTAAAATGATTAAGAACAAGTATATTATGAATAATAAAATTTATTCATATCTGTAGCTAGATATAATGTTTTGATAGTAAAACTTATTGGCATTACTCATTTAGATGTTTGCTAGCACTGAGAAGGAAATTAATGCTTATGTAAAAGGAGTAGTACTCTACTTTTCTTAACACGCAATTACTGTGTATGTGGCAAACATATTTATGCATGAACATACATAAATTAAAGAAAACACTGTCTTAAAGAAATATTGACTAAAATGCGCCAGCAAAAAGTGCCCATTAAGCTTCCCGTGGAATACAAATGATGTTTTAAGTATTTGTGGATATATTAAGAAATAAATTAAAGTGCTATATTTAGCTGTGCCATATATTACATACATACCCCTAAAAAAAATCGCACCAAACCCTTAAACTCAAGAGTACATTTGTATTCATACGAATAGTTTATTACAGATGATAGTGAAAAAATATAGTTTATAGATCATAAGACTTAAAAAAGTAAAGGTTAATGGGTAAAAAAAAAGGAACAAGCCATTCGATGACCGATCTGGCCGAATTTCAATAGCAAACTATTCCGGACTATGCGTAAAAAAACCCCATTTCAACATACAGACGGACAGACGGGTATCGGTATTTAACTTTACTTTTTATGCGAACCCTGGATCAATCAAGATCAATATTGGAGAAATAACAAACGGAAGGACAAACGAACTTCCACCTGCGGTGAAAGGTATTTTTTAAAAGCATTTATTTTAACTTACAATGTGTGTATGTAATTGTATGTTTCTTCGGGTGGAATCTAGCAACTCAATTTTGAAGCAGTTGTCTTCAACCGATTGAGCTGAAATTTTGTATACACGTTCAGTTTGGATGACAATGCGTGATAAACTGTGTGACGACATTCGAAATCCCATATGGCGGCCACGCACAACATGGCGGACTAGTTTTTTTTGAATGCACTTCTACTATATGGGTATCAAATGAAAGGGCTTGCTAAGAACAACTCGAAAAAAAGTGGTCACTCTAAATCCAATATGGCGGGCACACACAACATTGCGGACAAGTTATTTTGTGGGTATTAAATGAAAGGGCAATATAGCGTGCACACACAACATGGAGGACTAGTTATTTTTAATGCACTTCTACAATATGGGTATCAAATGAAAGGGCTTGCCAAGAACAACTCGAAAAATAAAGTGGTCACTCTAAATCCAATATGGCGGGCACACACAACATTGCGGACAAGTTATTTTTAATGCACTTCTTCAATATGGGTACCAACTGAAAGGGCTTGCTTAGAATAACTCGAAAAATAAAGCGGGCACTCTAAATCCAATATGGCGGGCACACACAATATGGCGGACTAGTTATTCTTAATGCACTTCCACAAAATGGGTATTAAATGAAAGGGCTTGCTAAGAACAACTCGAAAAAAAAGTGGTAACTCTAAATCCAATATGGCGGGCACACACAACATTGCGGACAAGTTATTTTGTGGGTATTAAATGAAAGGGCAATATGGCGGGTACACACAACATGGCGGACTAGTTATTTTTAATGCACTTCTTCAATATGGGTGTATCAAATGAAAAACCTTGCTAAAAACAACTCGAAAAATAAAGTGGTCACTCTAGATACAATATGGCTGACTAAGTTTTTAAATGCGAATGCGAGTTTTAAAAAAAAATACAAGTAAAAATCCTTTTTTAAAAAGTAGCTATTATTTAAATGCGCTAAAAAGTAAAAAATAAATTAAAAGTAAAAAACCTTTTTAAAAAACACGCTTTTTTTGAATGCGCTAAATATAAAAAAAAATAATTTTTTGCTTTAAAACTTTTACTATAAAATTATAACGTCATTACACAATTTATATAATATAAAAGCTTGTCGCAAGATAACTTGATTTTAACAATTAAAATTTTCAAACTAAGTTAATAAAAGTACTGAATTCTCGCGACAAGCTTTATTATTATATTTGATAGTAAAAGTTTTAAAGCAAACAATTATTTTTTTTTTAGCGCAATCAAA
Organism: Pollenia angustigena; assembly: GCA_930367215.1. Classification (NCBI taxonomy): domain Eukaryota; kingdom Metazoa; phylum Arthropoda; class Insecta; order Diptera; family Polleniidae; genus Pollenia; species Pollenia angustigena. The sequence goes on along the minus strand of OV884058.1, from coordinate 214,511,462 downwards.
TAAAAGCTTGTTTTTTAATTTATTATAATGCAAATCCATTTACTGAGCTATGTTATATGTAGATGTTTTAAGTGGTTTTGGACTTTCGATCTCGAACGAAAAATCCGGAACGAAAATTCCGGCATATGCCTGTATACCAAATTAAGCAAAAAGAGAAAAAGTACCAATTTTCTCCCTTTTTACCCCTTTTTTAATCTGGGCCTTATGCTATCTCTGTACTAAATTTATCGAAAAGAGAAAAAGTACCAAAGGTATATAAGTACCAAAAGTACCAACTTTAAAAGAGAACCAAGTATACCAGCTTTTCCTGAGGCCTTTAGGCCCCCACAAAGTACACCTGTATGTTAATGAGGCTTTTATCAGCACGTATACCAAATTTATCAAGAAGAGAAAGAAAACTAAGTTTGTGCCATTTTTATCCCTTAAAAAGTATCCTATATTTTAAAGTGGATGACATGCAATCTGTTTACCAAATTTATCGAAATAGAGAAAAAATACTAAACGTAAATGAGTACCAAAAATAACAGCTTCAAAAGTGCCAGTTTTTTTAACATATTACGCCCCCATTAAGTAGAACTGCATATATATATATATATATAATCTGTATGTGTACCAAATTTATTAATATGAGAAAAAGTACCAATTTTTTCCATTTTTACAACTTAAAAATCACCTTATATTTTGGTCTGAACCATATGCAATCTGTACCCATGTTCTGTAACTATAGTGAGAACTTCTCGCATCGAAAAGATGTAAAACAAAATATTCCATCGTTTCTCGAAAAGTGAGAACAAAGTGCATCTGTAACTCGTGTCGAAAACTATCAAAGGAGATTACGTCGCTACGTTGTAAATTTCATAACATTGCACTCGAAGCCGATGTTACATTGCAGACGTTGAGAACACCAGTAACCCATATCGTTGACGGCGGCGAAAATAAAGCCGTCGGCTATACCAAATAATGTTAAGTGCGACTTAAATGTTTGTTGTTTGCAAACGAGCTTTGAAAACATTCATATACATATTTTATAAAGATGTTAAAAGCAAAACAATTAAACAATAAATAAATGTGCAAAAAACAAAATATTTTTAAAAAAAATTTGCAAAAATGGCGTAAATTCGCCAAAAAATTTTATTATTTGAAAAAAAGCCATATAATTGATAAAAAAAAGTCCCTAAAACTATAAGGAATGGCTAAAATTCGGTAAAAATTGCAAAATTAGCGGAAATTCGCAAAAATTTGCTAACAGCGGCATGATAAAGAAAGATGTAAAAAATCACAGGGACAATTCGCTTCTATTGCGAACTTGGCTAAAATTCGCGAAAAATTGCAAACTTTTAAATAAACACTAAAATTTATTTGAAATCGCTAAATGAATGAAAAAAACTAAATTTCGGAAAATGGCAAAAAAAAAGTTGCAAAAATGGCGAAAAATCGGGAAAATTTTTAAATATTTCAAACATGCCATTAAATTGATTAAAACTCCCTAAAACTATAAGGAATAGCTAAAATTCGGTAAAAACACCCGATTAATAGGTTTTTATAAATTAAAAAAAAATTTAGGTTCACGCACTTATTGTGTCTCATTTGACGAATTTACGCAACGAATTCTTGCCGACGAATTCGTCGTACTATGCGAAGTTCGTCGTTCGTCCCAGTTGTGTTTCTAGCATTAGTGTTACAATTTTTTCTTATCCCATTTTTATTCGTGAGTTTATTTGACAGTTCAAAGCGGAAACTTTTTCACAAAAATGTTACAGACACACTTTTTCTGTAAATTGGCGAGTAATTTCCTAACGTGACAGCCAGTACTCGCCAAAACAAATAGTTACAGACACAGTTTAGTGAGAAAAACAGCTGTTTGTTCCAAAATATATCATATTCGATTCATTTTACACATTTCAATCGAAAAGTTTCTCGACGCGAGAGTTACAGAACATTTATCAAAAACCTTTATCTTTGTATCAATTTTTTCCATATTTACCTCTTAAAAAATATTTTATGCTATCCGTCTACCGGATTTCATCAAAATTTATTAAGCAGTTTTTGCGTGACTGCACCACATACATACAAATTCCCAAACTCACAAGTTCGCAAACATAAAAACTTTCACATTAATACTTCTTTTTATTATTATTGGTAGGATTAAACCGTTTCTTAAGAAAATCTAAAGTGAGAGCATAAGAAATCACAAGTGAATTAAATTTTTTATCACGCGCGCAATCACACTCACGCTCTTATTCGCGATTAATATTTAAAGTTAACCACAAGTGAGGCCAAAGATTTAAGTCTCGCGCAAAACTCTAGTTCAAATATCTTACGATTATAAAAAAAAACTTAAATTTGAAAGACCCTGCTTTTAAAAAATATTAATAACCAGCCACCTGCGAATAATTAATTAAAATTACACCTCATTTTTTCATTATCAAAAAAGAAATTTACCGCAAATTACATACCAGCAATAAATTTGCTTTAATGCCAACAATATATTTGCTTAAATACATTCTTTTAATAGTCAATGTCCAATGGCTGGATGAGAAAACAAATTTAAAGCAATCTAAGGAGCTCATTAATATCGCTAAAGTAATAATTGTGATGCTGATATTTTTTCTTTGTTTTGTTTGCTAATTTGCGCAAATACATGTTGTTAAGCAGAGCAAGGCAATTAAAGAAATATATTTCAACGCCTTAAAAACAAAACCACTTCTATTGTCTTGAAATAACCTCAATAGAAATGGTAATTCCAGTTTTAAAGAGAATCATCGATACTCACTTAAGTCCTCGTCTATAGCATGAAACATTTGCTGCAGAAACGTTCTTCAATTCTCTTTTGAAACTGCTTTTTTGCCAATACAATGAAACTTTTGTTTTGCGGTATTTAAGTATTTTGTATCCCTTTTCTCTATCTTCTTCTTCCTTTCAATAACGAACACACAAAAACAATTTGTAGACAAATCAACGTACTCTTTTCCCTTCGTCTTTAGCCTTTAACCATCAAACTCTAATGTTTTGCAGCGAATATTTCATAATATAGACGAGGACTAAACTAAATTTTTTTTGTACACCCAGAGAAAAAAATTTGTAATATAGTCACCTCAAATAAAACAATTTTTAACGAAATTAATTTAACCATATAAGTCTGGGATCACACTATGAAAGTTTTCTTTCAGAATGTCTGAGTTTATTGGTGAGAGGGGAAGAGAACATGCTATTATTCTCTCCCCTCTCACCAATAAACCCAGAATTTCTGAAAGAAAACTTTCATAGTGTGAACCCAACCCTAGTGTTACCGGAAACCATTTTATAGTTAAACTAGTCCTACATTAAGAAGTCACAACCATATTATTTTTGCCTCCGAACATGTTATGCGGCCTCACACGTTACAACTGGCCATACAATTAATTTGAAAGAAAATCTTATTTTTTGATATTTTATTCAACAGATGACCAACAACCACACCTCTAAAGTAATAATTGGTTGTACAACTTGATCACATTGTACAACAAATCGCTATGTTTAGGGGCCGCATAGTGGTTAATAATAACAAAAATATGTTTCACACTCATAATAGCATGGTTATTTTTCGATAATAGCATGTTACTCTTGGAAAAGAGGAAAACACTATTGTGAATTTAAAATTAAGCACATTTCAGAGATAAGCAAATTATTGTCATATTTAACCCGACTATGTTTAGAGGCAACCATTATTAGGTTGTGAATTCTTTATGGAAAAATAATTTGACCGTAACATGATTGCCGGTAACAATAATATGGTTAAATTAAACACAATATGCTTAAACATATTTGCTAATAGTTTGCATACTAAACAATGTAGTATGCACAGCATTAATTTAGCATGTAGTTTATTGCTACAAAGAAAATTGTCAGGAAATTGTTGCATGATAGATATTAAAAAGAATGTTAAAATTGTTGCACTTAAGAAAAATTTTGCTTATTTTGAATCGTCCAAAGTGTGGTTTACATTTAATATTTACAACCACTCTTTTCTGCTTTACTGGTTATTAGTAAAATTTTTCCGCGGGACGATTTCCATTGTCGGTAAATGCATACCAATAAATGCATAGTTAAATTCTAGTGCCACTATAACTTCAAAATGCGCGGGAAATTTTTAAACATGGCGTGTGAGTGTTTAGCAGCGTTCGACAATAAACAGAACATTATTTAGCGTTCGGCTCACACACCCAGGAACGATTTCTATTTTTTTAGTGTTTCTGCATATGAACACAACACTTAAGCCTAGATTACACTATCTCTTAAGTCTTACGTATTCCATAATACTTTGTTAGATAGAAATCTAATGAGTTTTGATGCGACTGTCAAAAAATCTAATGTAAAATGACAGTTTGTGTTCACACCATCACACAAAGTATAAACACTGACACATGAAATAAAATGCAACCCTGATCCAATGAAAAGTATTATTGTTTAGAAATTTTTCAAAATACGATGAAGTCGTATGGGATGTCAAACTTTTTTCATAATACGTGACACATTGCATGCACACTATCACACTTTGTCATATTACTTGAGTTTTTGACATGTATAAATACAAAGTATAATAGTGTAATCTAGCCTTTAATACCGTTCGTAAACATTTTCAAGAAAGAGCCGTTTATTATACAGTGTTCTGTTCTTCGTTAAAAAATAGAACAATTGTAGTGATACTGCAGACAAACATTATATTTTAATGTTCTATAATGTTTCTTTTTTTACATTGTTCAAGAAATGAACAACAAAAAATTTTAGCAACGACCGCAGCACGAACTTTTGTGTGTTTGTTTAGAATTATTTTGCTGGCTTTTTGTTTTTTTTTTTCGTATGTGTATTTTGTTTTAGTAAAAAATTTTTGGTTTTTTACCAGCCAAAAGGGCGGTAAGCACAAACGAAACAAACGAACACTAATGAGCTGAACCGAACACATGAAGTTTGTGGTTTTTACAATAAAACCGAATGGAATAAAATGTTATCATCTTTTTGTTGAGTTGAATAAGAACGGTATTATTTTTGTATTGACAGAAATAAAAATATTTGTTAAAAGTGTCGTATTATTTGTTCTCGTTTTTGCTAATAAGTCTGAATTCATACGGCTCATGTCTTATTGACAAGATTCTTCCTTTTTCTTCTTTGAACATGAATTGGCGTTCAAATGATTCAAGTCATGTTGACGACATGTGCATTTTTGATATTGAATACAATTACAAAATTAAACAACGAATGAAAAAGCAAAACGTAAAGACTGTACATGCATCTGTGTACTCGTTTCGTTTCCCCACGTCCCTCTCGCCTATAAAGTAGCAATCATGTCAATAAGACAAGAGCCGTATGAACATAGACTTACCGCAATACCAATTTTTTAAAACGCCTTATTTTCGCCACATAAATGCCAAACACGATAAGGGTGACTATGATTGAAGCTTATAAAGGGTATAAATTTTAAGAGCCGATTTTGATTTTGAATAAAACACAAATTATTTAGGAAATTATTGCCACTTCTTTTTTATGTATGGTTCAATTATGTATGGAACAAAATATCTGCAAAATGGCCGCCGCGGTGGCACACCTCCATCCGGTGGTCCAAATTTTCGATGACGCTGAGGCATAATTAAGGTTCTATGCCGTTAATGTACCAAATTATCTCATCCTTTAGCTCTTGAATTGTTGCTGGCTTATCGACGTACACCTTTTCTTTCAAATAACCCCAAAGAAAAAAGTCCAACGGTGTCAAATCACATGATCTTGGCGGCCAATTGACATCGCATTGGTTTTTCGACAATCACTCTTGGATTATCATTCGCCCAAATGCGGCAATTCTACTTATTGACGAATCCACAGAGGTGAAAATGTGACTCATCACTGAAGATGATTTTCTTCGAAAATTTATCATCCAATGTTGCCATTTCTTGCCACCATTCTGACCATTGACAACGTTTGAATTGGTCAAGAGGCTTTAGCTCTTGAGTCAGTTGCACGACGAGCGTGAGAGGTGCTGTACGAGCATGCTCTGGTGTTTTCACATCTCCTACAGGTCCGGTTTGCTCAAATTTTTGCACAATTCTTTCGATTGTACGCACATTTGGACGATTAAATTGACCGGAAAAATTACGAAGTGCATGATATGCATTTTGATTTGAACGCCCATTTTCATAATAAGCTTGAATAACTGTAATGCGTTGCTCGATTGTGTATCTTTCCATGGTTGAAATTGAGTTAGTCTGAAATTGAGAAATGTCAAATGAAATGCAGAAAAAAACTTGACGTTAAGGTGTGGTTCACCCTTTATTTAGGGGTGGGAAGCACTATTTATGATTGAATAACACACAATGAAGAATGGTTTAGGTTCAAACGAAGTCTTGGAAGTGAACGAATTGTGTTTAATCCAATAAGCAATTTTTTTTTTAAATATGCAATCGGCTAGTTTTACTAAAACTGAAGATTATTGCTAATTATCGGGATTTTTACGACTAAAATTAAAGGTTTATTCTTAAAAAAATCCGATATGCCAGCTGTATACGAATTTGTTTGAGCCTCATTGCTTTTTATAAGTTTTTCTTCCTTGACCGCAAGTTTCTTTGATTGAAAACACTGAATCTGTATTTTCGCCTATGTATAGAACCATCCAGAATATATAATAAATGGCACATTGCTATGTATGTCTCCATCTCATAAAGATAAAGAGCTGCACTTGATGTCAAACAATTTTTGTCGGAAGCATATTTTATTTGAACGAAAGATCGCTGCGTTGAATCCATATCGAAACTTTAAAATTTTACTTTGAATAAAATCTCGAAGCTTTTTGCATCTCTTATATTTGAAATATGTATGACTCCTGATGATGATGACATTCACTCCTATCGTGAATTTTCACATTTTTGCGATCATGAAAAACTCCCACGAAAAACATTTTTTGAGATAATTCAAAGAAGAATTATAGCGGGAAAAAATGTTCGCGGTAAAAAATTTATCTTATCGTAAATACTTTCCTCTCGTAATTTTTTCACTTTCCCTTTGATTTTCTTACTTTATTTTTGCTGGGAAACAGAACATGTTTATAAATCCCAATCCATATTATGAAACATTTGCTGCGAAACATTTGAGTTTGTTGATGAAAGGGAAAGACGAATGGAAAAGTATAATTTGTTTCATGTACAAGAAGTTTTTGTAAGTTTGTTATTAAAAGAAAGAGAGAAGACATAGAAAATTACTCAATACCAGTGATGCCAACTTAGTGCTTTTGGCACTATTTATGGTGCTTTTTGATGCCTCAAAACGCCAAAATTTTATCTATAGTGCCAAACTAAAAAAAAGCACTAACTTGGTGCTTTTTCAATTTTTCGTTAGTGCCTTTAGTGCTTTTTCCAATTTTTATTTTTTTTTCCATTTTTTTAAGATGTAGACACTGTTTCAAAATTAGAATATGGATTGGAAAATATTAGGAATTGTTAAAAAACATGCAGTCAGAAACCGTCCAAAAAACTTAGATTTATTTAAACAATAAAATACAAGGATGTTTATTAAAATATACGCTATCATTAAGTTTTATAAACAATGGTCGGTCATTGCAAATTTTCGGTAATTGCAACATGCCAGATTTTTTCGAGTTACGAAAATCGAGCTCGCACTGTATTACTTTAAAACTGTTTTATGGCCAATTTAAACTTCAAATGATTTGGATGATATTATTTTTATTGAAGATACAAATGTAAATATATTTATTATTTACATCCTGTTCATCGATTTCGAACGTTAACGTTCGCATAGAAAATTAAATTAAAAACAAAAACAAATTTTCGAATTTTGTTCGCCTTTTTTTTGAAATTTTGGAGGTATATAAATAATATTCGGCACAGCCGAATGCAACTTGTTTTGTGTTTAATTAAATTGTAAAAATGGCTTAGTGCTGTTTTACGCTTTTTTTTTGCTCGAAATAGTGCTTTTTAGTGTTTTTTTTTTAAATTTTAAAGTGCTTTTGGCTCTCAAAAAGTTGGCATCACTGCTCAATACTGTAAAACAAAATTTTTATTCTATGGACACGAATGTAGTTTTAAACGAGAATTGAAGAAAGTTTTTGCGGCAAATATTTCATGATATGGATGAGAACTTAGTTTTTCTTCTTATAATTCAAATATTAAAGTTAACAAAATTTATTTTAAGGGCGTAATCCGTTAAACAGGCACAAACACAATCGGTCGGTTGCCTTCGGATATTTCAGAATTGGCAGAATTTTGGAAATTATTTTACTGCAAACAACTGAATAGTGCAATAAACTAACGCTGCAATCAAACTATCACTTCAACGACAAATATTTTGTTACTGGTTTTTTTAACTTTTTTATAAAATACATATAAAAAACTTTCGAAATTAAATTAATCAAAATGCATCTGTTTATTTTCCTTACTGTATTTAAACCTAAAGATATTTTAAATAATAGAAAGAAAACTTAATTTCTATTATCTTTTGTAAAACAGCCTTATCATCCAGCTGAAATTTTTTGCTTTAACTAAGACAAACAGGTAATAAAGAATGTAAACAACTGGTCTTTTGTAATTTTAATATACTTCTCTCCGGAGAGTCATATATGATCAGACTAGATTTAGAAACCAATACACATAAAATAAACCTTTCTTCTTAGATGAAATTTAAGCCCAATGTTAACAGTACAACAACAATAATAAAACATGAAACTTGAAAAATACGAAAACTTGAAAAAAGTAAGAAGCAACAACCAACACAAATCAACACTCAATTCAGAGCGCAGACGCAACACAGCTCAAACAAGAAAAGAAAAGTAAAAAAAAAAATTTATAACAAATACAACTTTAGCATATAAAAAAAGTATAAGAGTCAGTTAGTCTTTTGTTGTCATGACCATGGTCTTGTGTCTTTTGGGTAAAAGTTTAAGAAGTTGCAAGCAAGCTACGCTTAAAGTCGCCAAACCAACGGTACATTAAATGTAAGCTAGACGTTGGCAAAAGAAGACGTTAAGAAGAAACTAAACGGAAAAAAATTAATTAAAAATAAAAGTCTTTTTCTTTGAAGTGTTAACAGAAAGTTTCCTGGTAGAGTTAAAAGAATGAAGTTGTAATAAAAAATTTAAAAAAAAAAAAATTTAATAATATTGTATATTGATCAATTAGTTCAAAATATACCATTTATCCATAAGAAGTAAAAGTGTTAAATTTTAAATAAGTAAAAGAAAATAAAAGCAAAACGAGAAAAATAAAAATGTTTCATTTAAAACTATCGATAAGTGGTTTATTAATTATAACCTTTTATGGTTGGGTGTCGTGCAGTGCTGAAAATATTAATAAGCATTTAATACCACAACAAAATAATGACCAATTAAATAATACTCTAGATGTGTTAGTGAACAATGTTACGAATGCGAGATCGGGTCGTACTTTACTGCCGCATTCTAGAAATTCCAAGTTTACCTTAAGACGTAGACAGCCGTTTAAAATTCATGCTCGGGCAGATCACTTCCCCATTCGTACTCAAATACGAAGGGTTCACAATGCTTTACCGAAAACTCAGCACAAGCCGCAAAACATCCGCTTTGGATATGAATCCTTGAAAAGTTCTAAGCATGTTCCCAACTCCAAAGGAAGCATTTCTGGATTTTTAAATAATGCCAAAAGTTCTCCTTATAGACCACAATTATCGGGAGGACATCCCAATGCCATACATCTACCCGCATTATCACAACAATACATGCATAACTTTAAGGCCTCTCCTGCATTTAATGGGCAAGTAGTCGTACATCCTGTGCCACAAAAGCAACAGCCAACTAACACACAACAACAGAATAATTCTTATCCTAAATATGAGAAACCACCACAGCAACCAGCTCCAGCTATTGTGGCTCCACAATCGCATCAACAACAACAACAGCCACAACAAAAACAAGCAGCTTTGACAAAATACCCTGATTTTAAGCAATATCCTATACCAGACCAGGAGAAAATGCAGCAACACAATAAACAACATGAAAAGTATTTGCAACAGCAAAAATTTCTTACACCCAAAAACCCCCTGGCCTACTATCAGATGCAATACACCCAAAAGCAGCAGCAGCAGCAACAACAGCCAGAATTAAAAGCACAGCAACAACAAAATTATGGAGTTCAGCAACCTTCCATTCCCATACATGAGAGTGCACCAACTGGCAGCAAAACCGTTGCCTTTCCGGCTGCCGCCTCTGTGCCACCAAAAATGTATTCTGTTTATGAAGAGAACGACATGACGGAATTGCAAGATAATAATTATCAAACAGCTTCATATCAAGGACTGGACAAAGAAGCCCAAGAATATTTACGCTTTATGAATACGAACGAATATTTTTTGCCCAACAGAGATCCCAATTACAAACAGATAGATGAGCAGACCGATAAACGGCAATACAATGTTCTAAAAGCCCAAGCAGAACAACATTTACACTCCTTACAGCAATCACAGGCACCCATTCCCTATCAGCAATCATTGCCCCAACAACAGCCACTATATCACCATGTTTACACACCTTCCTTCCTGCAAAACTCACAATATTCAAAAAATCTTTATTACTCCGATGCATCTGATGCATCCGCGTACAATCAAGAATTTCCCGCGTCCAAACTCTTCTATCAACAAGATCCCTCTGCAGTAGCATCTGCCTCTTCGACTGTTGTGCGCACTAGTTATCAAGCAGGTTACAATCAAAATCAATATGCCTCTACACCCAGTACTATAACAATATCAACCCAATCCCCCAATGTATACTCCCAGCTGAGGCATAATACGGCTACCAATCATACTCCAGGGCCTTTACGTTTTGAATTTACCGAACGAGATGCTATGGTTGGAGGTGTTGCCTATACTCATGCCCCTCAAGGTCAAATAAGATATAATGCTTTAACCGCCAATAAAGTAACGCCCATTATGGCCAGCATCGAAAGCTCCACAGAGAGTTCGTTGAGGACACAAAACTACTTGAGGGGCAAACACACAGTAAAGCAAGTAAAGGAAGACGGCGACGATGATCCAGAGGATGGTGATGATATGCAAGAAGCAGGAACCGTAAGTTAATTTATAAAGATTGGAAATTTTGATAGTGCTCAGTTTTTATAAAAAATTATATTTTTTTTTTAATTTGTTAAAACTAAAAGTTAAAAAAAGTTAACGATTAAAAACTAGGTTTTTGGCTTACTAATTAAGTTATTATGCCAGGGTATCAACCAAATTTTTGAAGCTCAACCACAAGTCATAGTTCGACTAAAACTTCGTATAGGAAGGCAAGATCTTCCAGTATCTGCTTCAGAATATTTTGGTATTCCACCAGTAAAGTCTGAGTTTTATATGGTTCTCCACCAGTCACGTTGAGTTATTTGTGGTTCTCAACTAGACAAACACGTTCAAACATTAAGGTTATAAACGACTGCATATAGTTAATAAATAACAAACGCAAAAACTGCAACTCGATACAGTTATACGAAGCCTAGCTATAAGCCAATACCAAGGTTTAAAAAACTGCTGTCGAAACTAAAAACGGTCGAACAAATAACGAAAATTTGTGTACAATTTTTCGCATTTTGAGTTGGTTTGACAGCGACAGCTTACATTTAATGAATCAGAAGCGAAATCTACAGTTTCTTTTGGCCAATGACAAATGAAGAAGTGGAAGAAATTGCAGTTTTTACACTTTGCAGTTTTTTTAAACGCTGGCCAATATGATGTGACAACGCAAAACGCACTAAAAAGAGACAAACAAAAACGACCTAATTGTCCCAAAAAAATAACGACAACGAGCGCGAGCTGCTTCTCCATTCACAACTGGAGTCAAATTGCGTCATTCGATATCGATCGAAATTACAATACAATTTGAATGGAAATTGCGATCGAGCATTTAATGTGAAAAGTTAAACTTAACAGACAATTATCTAAAGGAGTTGCCGGATAATTTTTTGGACTTCAACTATTCACACAGAAAGTTTAATACGCAGCTGGAGCAAATTTCTTATTACTAAGTCTGGATTTACACTATGAAAGTTGGAAAGAGGGAAAGAGCATGCTATTCTTTTTTCCTTCTCACCAATAAATTCAACCTTTCTGAAAGGAAACTTTCATAGTGTGAAAACCTGACGAACGATAAATTTTTGCAAAACAAAATATGTTCGTGTTACTAAAAAAAATATTTATTTACTTACCTTAAAAAAATGTTTCTTTGTTTGTGATCTTCGTACACAATAAAAATACTGCACTAATCCAACTCAACATAATGCTGGGTACAGACAGTGCAATCTGCATCAATTCAATCTCAAAATAACAAAGCATTTTGATGTTGAAGCAATCTGGAATGAATGAAAATGAATTTAATTCACTAGATTGCGTAAATGCGTTGCATAGTGTGTACCCAGCATAAAGATGAAAACATATCATTGCGTTCCGTTTTTCGTAAAAACCCACAAACTTTGTTGTGTTCCGTTCAGCACATTAATGTTCGTTCGTTTCAGTTGTGCTCAACGCACTTTTGGCAAGTAAATCGAACAAAACTGTTTTTACAAAAACAAAATGCATGAATTATTGATGGGGTACCTACCTACTAACCCTTTTTTTAAATAGAAGCGCTGAATTAATAACAGTTCTCTCTTTTTCTTGAAACAATTATTTCAATGTTACGCAAAATTAATAAGTTGCACTAAATTCAACAAAAAGTTGCAGTGTTTTAGATGTTTATCACAAAATTGGAATTTTTGGCCCGCCAGCCAACAGTCAAACATCAATCCTATAACCAGTAGTACTGGTGGTTCGAAATTTGCTGTTATTATCATCTTTAAATTTCAAATTACATGTTGCCTCCTTTCCTCTGTTTTTTCGTATTCTTTCTGTCAAGACTTTTGCTAGAAACACAACTGGGACGAACGACGAATTATTCGCAACGAATATTCGTCACCAGAAATAGAACACATTGGTGTATATGAAAGTGCATACAATGAACTCTGCGATAGGTTTATTTCTATTTCTTACGCAGACGAACGACGAATAAATTGGGAAAGGGACAGCGCAGCATGATAGCAAAGTCCAATATTTATTAAACATCTTGAAATCCGTAAAGAATTACAGGGACAATTCGCTTCTATTGCGAACTTGGCTAAAATTCGTGAAAAAAATTTAAAACTTTTAAACAAACACTAAAATTTATTAGAAATTGCTAAATGAGTGAAAAAAACAAGTTGTCGGAAAATAAGAAAAGAAAAAAATATTCGCAAAAAAATTTATTCTTGAAAATTGATTAAAAGTCCCTAAAACTATAAGGAATGGCAAAACTTCGGTAAAAATTGCAAAATTAGAGGAAATTCGCAAAAATTTGCTAATAGCGGCATGATAGCAAAGTCTTCTATTTATTATAAATCGTTAAAACTGTAAAGCATCAGAAAACTTACAGAAACAAATCGCGAACATGGCTGAAATTCGCGAAAAATTGCAAAAGTTGAAACAACCCCAAAAACTTATTTGAGATCGCAAAATCGAAATACAGAACACCAAAAATGCTGAAGTAATCCGTTTCCAATGGATTCGGATTCTAAAACACACCCGATTAATAGTTTTTTATAAATTAAAAAAATTTTAGGTTCACGCACTTATTGTGTCTCATTTGACGAATTTACGACACGATTTCTTGCCGACGAATTCGTCGTACTATGCGAAGTTCGTTGTTTGTCGTTCGTCCCAGTTGTGTTTATAACATTTGTCTGAAACCTGAATACATTTGTTTTTATTATGTTTTTTTGTCCACCGCAGTGGTGCAGTGGGTAGAACTCAAAGATCTCCCGACGATAGAATGTGGTGATTCTTGAAACATGTAAAGATCAACCTGGTTCGAATCCCAGCTCAGCCAAGGAAAAATTATCAATAAATTTTAATAAAACAAGTAAGAAAGTATAGTCGGTCAAGCCCGACCATATGATACCCTACACCACAGTTTTTAAAAACACTTCATGCTTATGTGTCCATGTAAATATGGATTAATCTATGTTTATAAACTTCATAAAAATCGGTTTGAAAGTTTGTGAGAGGCAGAAATTGCCCCCTGCCTCCCCTTGTGGTCCTATTTTGTAAAAACTGTACAGCTAATGTGTCCCTATAGATATGGATCTATCTATGTTTTAAATTTCATTAAAATCGGTTTGAGAGGCAGAAATTGCCCCCAACTCCCCTCGTGGTCCGATTTTTTTTTAAATTTATCGTTTTGTGTCCATATAGATATGGTTCTATCTATGTTTTAAATTTCATTAAAATCTGGTTGATAGTTTCTGAGAGAAGAAATTTCCCCCTATCTTCCCTCGTGGTCCTACGATTCGGCCCATTTTCAAATTTTATCAAATTATCTCCAAAATTGCGACCTGTACTTTGCGCACAAGGTTACATGGACAGCCAGCCAGCCAGCCGGACAGACATCGTTAGTTCGACTCAGAAAGTGAATCTGAGTAGATCGGTATACTTTAAGGTGGGTCTAGGACCACTATTTTAAGGCGTTACACACATCAGCACAAATGCATAATACCCTCTCCACTATTGTGGTGTAGGTATAAAAATTACAAGTTGTAAAAATTCCTTCCCTCAGTGAAAATAATTTGGTAAAAATTAAATTTGATGACCTCAAGCCTAATTAAAAGAATATCAAAAATCATAAAATTAACAGTTCAACTAAAAATCAACTAAAAATCAAAATTGTTGTACTTTAATTTGTACAAATAAAAATGTCGACGAAAGTGGACAAAAAAACATAATAAACAAATGTATTCAGGTTTTCAAGACAAAGTCTTGACAGAAAGAATACAAAAAACAGAGGAAAGGAGGCAACATGTAATTTGAAATTAAAGTCATAATTACAGCAAATTTCAAACCACCAGTACTACTGGTTAAAGATTGATGTTTGACTGTTGGCTTAACGGGCACCGCAGTGGTGCAGTGGGTAGAACTCAAAGATCTTCCGACGGTAGAATGTGGTGATTCTTGAAACATGTAAAGATCAACCCGGTTCGAATCCCAGCTCAGCCAAGAAAAATTATCAATAAATTTTAATAAAAAAAATTTCAAGTTGTAAAAATTCCTTCCCTCAGTGAAAATAATTTGGTGAAAATTAAATTTGATGAACTCAAGCCTAATTAAAGAATATCAAAAATTTAAAATTAACAGTTCAACTAAAAATCAAAACTGTTCTTATTCTTACCTTTTTTAATTTTTTTAGAAGAAATAATTTTTAATTTTCTGATTTTTTTTTTTTTTTTTGTTGGCAGAAAAAAGTAAAAATCGAAAAACAAGAATTATTTCTGCCAAGAAAAAAATATAATTCAGAAAATAAAAACTATTTATGCCAAAAGACATAAAAATCAAAAACATAATTTTATTTGCTAAAAAAAAAAAAAATAACAATTAAAAATAATAAAAATCGCGAAATATTTTGATTTTTGTAATAAACTATCTTAACCCGGTGCGCTTCGCTACATCCGTTAAAATAAACTTAGTAAAATTTCGTGTATGTATATATTGATACAATTTTGAAATTTTATTTTGAATGTTAGTTAATCGAGTAACTTTTGGGTTCGAATTTGTTGAAAAGGCAGTTAATTTTTCAAAGTCTTTTTTTATTCCTTATCGTAGTTTATTTGCTAAAATCCCAGATTTTTGAAAACTAGAAATTGGATTGCCAATGTCAAAGGTTTTCAATTATAAAACGAGCTGAATTTTGAGAATAAAATTATACTTGCCTCATCACGGCATATTATGTACACAATGAATTTTATACTTTAATTAAAACCCCATATTATTAATCACTGCTACTTAACTTTTTTCTGCCCACAAGTTCCCTTTTAGAGTAGAGTTTAAAAGAAAAAAAAAGATTTTAAAGACTTTTTTAAACTCGTCTGGTACGCTAACTTTTTGACAGCTTCTACAATGACAGAATATTTTTAATGGCTAGGGCCTGTAAAATTTTATATGCATTTGCAAAAAAAAATTTAATAGTCTTAAACCTACTGTAATCGGATTTCCCCCTACGGAAAAATCAGGTCAGGTCCATTCCTAGGAATATTCTTGTGGAAGCCTTGCTCTTCTTCGAAGAGATACTTTTTGAGATAACGTAGTGGTTGTGGCTTAATTTAAAATTAATTTAAAAATGTGATTCCTTCACATGCAAGGCTGGGGGCTTCTGTCTATTGCTATGCGAATTCAATTTCGATACGAAAGCAAAAAGCCAATTTGGTCATTTCTATCACTTTCGAATAATTTTTTAAAAACTTAGCAATACTGGCAAAAAAATATTTAAGATGCCGCATATAAACGGTAATCAAATGTCAAAATATGTTAAAAAAAATTGAAAATGTAAATGATTACATATTTGCAAAAATAAAAAAACAAAAAGGTGCAAAAACACTAAATTTGATATATTTTCTTTCGCATCGTAATAGAGTGTACCCCCCTGCTTTTTCACACTTGTGGCAAAGTTCGGCCTGTGGAGATCCCTACACAGAAAAAATTATTTTACCAATTCAAACATAAAATTTGTAGAATCAAAAAATTTTTTGTCTGAAATCGGTCCTATAAACAAATTTGCATATTCAAACAATTTATTTGCATTTTGTTTATTGAAAAAAAAAACACTGATTTTTTCAAACAAATAATTTAACTGAATCAAACAAAAAGTTAACTGAAATTCATATACTAAATTTCAAAATAAAAAAAAAGAGTTTTTGCACAAGCAATGACGCGCACACAAGCAAGCACTGCATGAGAAGATGACGGCAGAGCAGAGCCGCCAGCTGGCTTTGAGACACATTTTTTTTTTTGTTGGAATAATTTTTGAACGAAGTCTGATTTATACACACAACACAATGTTTTTCTTTATCACTCTCTTGTTGCTGTATCCTTTCCTTTGCCAACAGTGCAGCCACACGATCAAGATTTTCTTGATAGTCTTTTACATATACTGATTGTCAAAATATGCAAAAGTTGACAGCTGTGACGTAGGCTGCACGCAAGTTGAAAGCAATTAATTTTTCAAGATGTCGTCGCCGAGAGAACAACTCAAAATGTTTTGCTATTTTCCACTTTTGATTTTTCTGATGTATTTAATCAAACAGTTTTAAAAAATTGAATACGGGATTTTATTTCTTGTAATGTTGTTTCTGCTATTGTTTTTCTTATAGTTGCACTTTTTTAAAGCGTCCAAAAATAGACTGTGTGTGTTTTTTGTTGTTGTTCTTATATTTCACATAAAGAAGTGTTGCTTACGATCAAATAAAAAAATGCAAAAAGACGACAACATTAAACAGCGTTAAATATTTCATACAAAATTATGAAAACTGGACACCAATAACGCGTTTATTATATTTTTGAAGAGTTGTCCACATTTTTGTTAGTTAAATAAAAACCAAACAAAAATATTGTTTGAAACAGTAAAAAAATTTATAGAAATTGAAAAAATTTTCAAACAAGCGTTTGTTTGAAAATAATTCGGCAATAATTTTTTCTGTGTAGGTGCTGTTGCTATTCAACAGACGCTGCTGATATATGTTATTATATCACTGGAGGTTCGATAGCTCCGGCTCCTAAACAAGCTTTGGTTTTCCAGACAAATTGTTCGAAATAGGTGAATCGTGCTGGGAAAAGCTCTCAGTAAAACAAATTTTATTCCGTTCGAAAATAATGCGTGAACATAGCTTAACTCACCAGTGGTTGAGCTCCACCTTGATATTAGCTTATATGGCAGGTGTCCATGAAATCAAAACTGTAATCAAATCTCTCTATGAGCTTTTGCTATATAACCAGTGTGACCACAAATCAGAAAAAATTGGATGCTAAATGGGGATTAAAACAATGCTAAAAATGCTAAATTTTCTTAAATAATTGTACCACTTTAATTTACCTGAAAATATTATATTTCTTTAAAATAAAATGCAAGTTTATATAAAAAAAATTATATACATACATAGATTTATTAAATAAAAAAAAAATTCAGCAGTTCGATAAAAGTTAGCGATTTTTTAACTAAAAAAAACAAAAGGCCCTATCTACAAAATATTACATGATAACGCTTAAAGCCCTAACCTACCGTTTGCAAAATGTGCAACATTGTCAACTGTCAAAAAAAAACAGTTAAGGCGCAACCATATTGTGCTTAAATTGGCTTAAGCAAATGTGCAAATACATGTCATATGAGGCAAACCATATTGAACTTAAAGAACATTTTTTTAAGTTTTATGAAACTGTCATTTGCTTAAGCAAAGTGCGAAACTGATCGCACATTCCGTACGGAATCAAATGTTTTTTGATTTTGTTTTTGTTTTTAAAATACATTGAGAGACTTTTTGTTAATTTTTGACAGTAGGGGAAGCAAGGCTATGCATATTATGGTTGGGCCTTAAGGTTTTACAAGAAAAGTAGAAGAAACATAAATTATGAACAGTTTAACGCGATTAATAAATTTATCATTTTAAATAGTTTTTTGTAAAATTTTCAAAATGTTAGATAGGGTTTTTTACCGTTTTAGGCAACGATATACATACATATCTGCGGCAATAAATAATAATGGCTTAAGTCGAAATTTCGTGTTTTGAGATATTAAGGGGTTTGTCTAAAATGTATTGTGTGTTGTATGGTGAATTATAAATGCGTTTTATTAATAATGACATTTTATACTTGAAATTTAGCTGCGTCATAGATCTTGAAGAATATGTAATAAAATTAAAAACACTTAAGTCAACTTAAGCCATTATTATTTATTGCCACAGATATATATTAGTTAATACAAAATATGAGTAAAAACAAAAATTATCATTGAAAACATAAAAGGCTATTCAACAGCTTTCTCAGTAAATTAAATAACATATTAAACACAAAATACCATTAGAAGATGATCTGGGTTCAGAGTTGCTATTATTATACATTTGTATAAACGTATAAATGACAAAATAAAATTATAGAGATTGACAGAAGTGATAAGTTATATTGTGAAAAAGCAATATAAAAAATTTTTAAGATTAAAAAATGCTAAATAATGCTAAACAAATTTTATAAAAATGCTGATAATAATGCTAAATGCTATTTGAAAAATTCGCTGCTAAATCAAAATAAATAATGCTAAATTTAGCAGTGAAAATGCTAAAAGGGTCACACTGTATATAACAGACCCGAAGTAGCATTTAAGTGATTATAATTTTCTAAGCAAAGTTTTTAACATGACCTAAATGTGAAAGAAATGCCATGTGTATGTAAATTTTAAACAAATGGATGAAGAAATTGACTGTGTTAAAACCTTAATAAGATATCCTCTAAATTAAAATTTGTATATAATCGTCATGAAGAAAGAATTTTCACTGTGCTACGCAAATTCTTTAGAAAACAGTAACAATATACCTATAACATAATTTAAAAACACTTTATTTGGTGGCATGCAAAATTCCGAAAATAAGTTTTTCTTTTATCTGAGTGAAGTTTTTTTATATTAATGTCTTACTTTTGCCAAAACAGTGGCCGTATTCTGTAATTCGCTGAAGCTAAATCTCTACCGCTAAAATTCTATAAAGTTGATTAAGCGATTTTTGGCTACAAATGCAATACTGTAACGTGCATTGCTAATTTTGGCAATGCCATAACAATTTAATTCGTCGCAATTTTAGCTTTTAATGTTATCGCTAAAGTGTTTAAATTTTGTATTCTCTAAGGCATTTAAGCGATCGAGATTAAGCTTTAGCTTAGCGAATTACGGAATACGGGTGCAGATCTGATATTCCGAAAAAAAAAATTTTAATTAAATTCAAATTAACAAGATTTTGTTTAATTCCCAATTTTTATTCTTGATAAAAACACTGAAATCTATTGTTGATGGGATAAGCTATGCCTATGCGCATTTCACTGGCTGCTTAGGCCAGATCATCAGGAAAATTCCTCCAAAGATTTTAGAAAAACTTAAGATATTATACAAATAAAACTGTTAAGCGAATAAGAATTATTAGCACCAGTTTAACTTATAACAATATCAAAGCTTAAAAAAAACAACAACAATAAACAGTGAGTTTATCTTTTCTTCCATTACTCACTACAAATAGTTGGAATTCTTCCAACATAAATTGTAGTTGTAAGTAGGCTAAGAAAAAACAAAATAAAAACCACAACAACTTGCTTTATTGTTTTCGCAAGAAAATCGAAAAATAAAGCAAGTTGCCCGTTCCGTTTTTTTGAGCCATGCACTTTCCAGTTTATTATCACAGTAATTTTTGGGAATACAAAATTTTTTTTTTAATTAGATTTTTGTTTTATGATCTGGCCTAAGCAACCAGTAAAATGCGCATAGGAATAGCTTATCCCATCAACAATAAATTTTAGTGTTTTATCAAGATTAAAAATTGGTAATTAAGCACGACAAACAAAATCTTGTTAGTTAAAAAAAATTGTTACCCCCAAAAATGACTTTGATATTAAATTAAAATATTGTCAAAATCGCCTCACAATTACATAAATTGAATTTGTTTTACCCAGTTCAATTATGTTTTATTTCAGAATCTATATGGCCGCCAACCACTGGTCAGCAGTGATTCAAAACCATCTAGCCCCACAGAGTCACCGCCTAGTGAACAAAAAGATACAGAAGAATATTGTGAGCGCATCTGTGCAATTGTTGAAGATGAAAATGAAGAAATTGTTTGTGGTTCGGATGGTTACATGTACACGAGTGAGGCACAAATGGAATGTTATGCATCTTGTTTGCATATTGGTAAGTTGTGGATGTGGTATATAACTAATTAATTTGTAAATTTATTTTAAAGTTATTGGTTGATGCACAATTATATGGGGAAAGTGAAAAAATTAATGTTTCTTTTTTTTTGTTTGTACTATTTCAGATGTAACGATACAAGGAAAGGGCTCTTGTTCCAAAAGATAAGCCATCCTGGGCATATTTATTATATAAAAACTCAATTAGTAAAATAATTAATTTATTTTTTAGTATAAGTATTACAAAAAAAAAAAGAAAAACTGTTACATATTAAGGCATCATCCAAAATGAAAATAGCAAGAAAATAAATTATGAAATTTCACGTTAATTTTTTTTTTTTTTTTTTTTTTTTTTTGATTTGTAAAATGCATGTTATGATGCATGGGAGTAAAAATAAATATTTTCTCGTTGTCTTTATTCAATATAGAATTTAAGTTTTATGCTTTTAAAAAACACAGGCCTGTTATATTTGGATATATGTCGAAACCCTGAGACTATAGTGTATTTTTTAGGGTATGACTTGAGCTGAATCCGAATTTGTACTCAAAATTTCTCCATCACATATTTTTTTTATAAATTTGTTCGTGATTTTTTTATAATTTTGACTTCATTTTTGTTTTTTTAAGAGGTTTTTTAACTTTAAGCTAAGATACCTCGGAGACCTGATTTGATGTAGAAATTCTGAGAACAGATTCGGATGCAGAGCAACTCAAACCCTTAGAATATTATATTCTGGTCTATCGGCTAACAATTTGTTGGCATGTACAATCCTTTCAAATCATGAGTGCTTATAGTCCTATGTAGTGCAAATTCTTTTGTCCTTTCGCTTACGTTCTTTGCCGTTGACTACAACTCACCCTTTTTATAATACCTGTCTTGTTAACATTTAGTCAGTTTAAGCAGAGTCTTCCATTGTAATGAAAACATTTGACGAAAATACAAGGTCTATTATTAACTGCCTTTGAATTTAAAAATAATAACACGTGCGTAATAACTGACTAACATTACAATTAATAAGCCGCCAGTTCTCGTAAAAGCGGATCAAAGCCCAATTTTGTCTCCGATTCCTTTACTACCGCAGTTGCAGGAACCTTTGCCATTAGGTTGGCGTCGGATTGGCTGAGTTACTATCGTATATCGAGCGATATACATATGCATATTTAATACCTGAAAAGCTACAGTTACAGCTCGAGCGAGTGTTTTACATCATTAAAGATAACTGCGGAATGCTTTATATCTCTGAACGAGATTGCGAAACATTCGAGGGCAACGCAAATGTGGATACCAGGGTACAATGACCACACAGGGCTGTCTCTTGAACTTTATATTCGTCAAAGTCCTTTTTGGCATTTATATGGCTCACAGCAATTCTCTTATTGAACGTGAGTCATATAGGAAGCCTCAATCGAGCCGCCACCCCCTGGGAAGAAAATAGGAATCAAATATTAGCAAGGTTCCCCACCACTTAACCAAATACACGGTGGGCATTATTTCCAGGCAACGACAGATGGCAGCTCCATTATCCTAGGGCCTGCTACAGCTAGGGTTTTTAATTTCCCGGACTTTTTCTATTCCCGGGAAACGAAACAAAAAAAATCTTATTCCCGGGAATCCCGGGATTCTTTGAAAAAAATAATGATTTCATTAAATGAGTTCAAGACAAAAGTTTTTACTTTTTTAAAAGAATATACACATACAACAGTCCAAAAAAAATGTTATTTATTAATTCCACAAAAAACCAAAACAAAACCAAATAAATTGTTACATTCATATGTACATTAGGTATGGATAAGTGCACGCCTTCTTGATTTTGATACGCTAAAACCAGCAATTTTGTGAAGTTTGTAAAAAAAACGCATGAGCAAAAAAACTGGGAGGGTTGGATGGGGGTAAATGGCTCCTCATTGGGGTCAAAGTCAGGGGAAAACGATACAAAAGCCAAAAAAGCTTCACAGCTGTCCCTGAGTCGCTCCTAGAGGGGTAAAATGTAAGACTGACTCCCACTAATATTCCCCCCCCCACCTAAATTTTTTATTCACATACTAACCCACTATCTGTTCTCCTTAAAGAGGCTCCCATACTAAATATTGTTTTTTTATAAAATTACCCGCCACCGCCCTAACTAGCCCTAGAGTGGCCCTAGAGGAATCAAATATATGACGGACCTCATATATTTTTGCTACCCGAGCATTTTTTCAGAACATACCTAGTCTCCATCTTTTATCATTAGGGTGGTCCCCATACAAAAATTTCGAAAATGGCGGAGTGGCACAACTATGCTTGCCAACCGTACTTTATAATAAAGTATTGTACGTTGTTTCGAGTAATTGTACTCTATACTTTATGAGAAAAATAAAGTACGCAAAAATACTTTATTTCGCATGATTAGATTTATCTAGAATTCAGGTTATATTAGTCAGGGTTTTATTAGTCATTAAATTATAATTCCTATTGTACAAGTTTTTTTTTTAGAAAAACTAAAGAAGAACTAATTAATATTAGTCAGGGCCATTTGTTGATGTTTTTTATATTGGCAGGACGATTTTTTGAAAAAAATAATCTAACAGTACTATTTCACTTGTTTGTTTTGTTTGAGTACAATAACTTCCTGTTTTTAAAAAACGAGTGCAAAACTCTTTCAAATTACTGCCTGCTTCTAGATCGCGAGCACAAAAATGACTCGTTTAACTAACATTTAAAACAAAATTATCATTCCTTAAGGGGGCTCCCATACAAAATGTTTAATACAGACTAGAAATATATTGAAGAAAACGTATCATAACGTATCAAGGAGTCGCCTTAACAATTTCTCGAGACATACTTGCCCCTTATCACCACTTCTTAAGGGGGCTCCCATACAAATATTGCGTTTTATGAAATTTTTAAATTATTTAAAATTTTTCGACTTTTGTGAATAAAATTAAAAGTTGTTAACAGATTTTTATCATTTATAGCTTGTTTTGTTTGAAGCTTTGTTTTTTATATGTCTGTAAAAATGAGAAGCATAGCTGTAATTTTTTATAGATTTTTAACAAACAAAAATTTCGAAATGTTGCTAAAATTTTTTTTTGCTAAAAAAAATTATGTTTTTAAAACGACTGCGCATGTTAGATTTAACGTTTAAAGGAAATTTAATTGCGGATTTTCGTTTTTTTTTAATAATTTCAATAAACTGAAACGTTTTTGAACGGATATTGGATTCAGCGTTCCCGAATTAGGTTAAAGCGCCAGTTGCCCGGCTTGTCTCAAAAAAAGTGTCAAGTTCTAGCACAGAGTAATTGTTTGATAAAACTTGCGAAAAGCAATAAAAAAAACGTTTTTTAAGGCGCGCCCAACTGCATATACAATTTGTCCAAGGACGATCATCCATGTCCTTTTTTTAAGGATTTTCTGTAAAAATAAGGGGTTTTGAATTTTTTGTTCGGGGTTGTTTGTAATAAAAGTGCCAAATTAACATATTTTATTCTTTAGTCGATTTAATTAAATACGTGTCTCAGCTTTTTTTGAAATTCGTGCTAGTTCGCGTTTTGACAAAAATGCAATGGGGTGGTAACCCTTCGTTTTATATAGGGTAATATGGGTATCAAATTTTTTCTTTTGCCAAGTACATCATCTTTGTATGTAAATAATTTAGGTTTTTGCAAATTAGATGCATTTTACACGGTGCTGTGGAATTGCAATTTTGTAGTAACGCTTATATGATAGCAAATTTAGTTTCTAGACCATGTATGAATGAAAATGGGACTAAAGAAAGAAATAAAGAAATGATCCACGACTTTTTGGCGGCATATTTTTTTTCGCATATAAAAAAAATTTAAGTAGTTTTTTCTTTCTTTAGTCCTATTTTCATCCATACATGATCTAGAAACTAAATTCGCTATCATATTAGAGTTACTACAAAATTGCATTTGTATATATTCCAGAGCACCTAGTAAAATGCATCTAATTTGCAAAAATCGAAATTATTTACATACAAAGATGATGTACTTGGCAAAAGAAAAAATTTGATACCCATATTGCCCTATATAAAACGAAGGGTTACCACCCCATTGCAGATATAAAAAAGGGAGTATCCAAATACAACCAACAAATAACGAAGCCCTTTGGGTGGCAGTTCAGCAAATCTAGAACAGAATTTCGAAGGAGAGGTGCCAAAACCTAGTTAAATCGATGCCAAAACGTTGTGCAAAGGTTATTGCCAAAAATGGGCACGCAAAAAAATATTAATTTCAATATGAGAAGAAATCATAAAAAACAAAATTCAAAATTTTTACAACCTGTTCAACGATTTCGAACGTTAACGTTCGCATAGAATATTACATTTAAAACAAAAACAAATTTTCGAATTTTGTTATTGTTTTAAATATAATTTTCTATGCGAACGATGACGTTCGACATCGTTAAACCGGCAGTTAATTTATTTTTAGTTTAACTGTCGTATTCATAAAAAATAAAACAAGTTTGAAATGTGTTTTGAGGCAAAATGTTCATAAAAATTTTCCTTAAAATGCATTTCAAATCCATTTTAATTTTTTATGAATACGGCTGTAAGTATTTAATTTTAATAGAATAACAGCTGTAGTGCTATTTTTTTGACTGAGTGTTTTTTAAGTTGTTTTAAAAAAGTTAAAAATTTTATATCAAATACAAAACCAAATCAATAGCTTTTTATTAAATATTGCTTGACAGTCCTGTAAGTTTCTTATGACAAGTATTCAATGAAATCAGATTGATCTATTTACAAATATCTAACGAAGAACTTTTTTCTATATCCTGGTGCTATTTTTTTGACCGCAGCTGTATATTTATTATTATTTTTTTTTTTTTGGAAGAAAACTTATTAATATTTAGAAGTTATTATTAAAAGCAATTTGGTAAAATTAATTTTCTTTTAAGAAGAATGTTTTTAGTATTATAATAGGAAGCGCATCATACACTGAAAGAAAAATGCTTAATCTGGTATGTTCTACGTTTCGACTCGAATTGAAAACGAATAATTTTTTAAATCCGCATAATTCATAAATTGGTATTATTTTAAAATCGTGAAAGCTGTAAAGAATCATCGCGAAAAATTGCATACCTTTAAACAAACACTCAAATTTATTTGAAATCGCTAAATCGGTAAAAAAAAAAACAAAATTTCGGAAAATAACAAAAAAATAGCGAAAAATCGAGTAAATTTTTAATATTTCAAACCACCCATATAATTGATTAAAAGTCCCTAAAACTATAAGGATTGGCAAAAATTAGGTAAAAATTGCTAAATTCGCAAAAATTTGCTAACATCGGCATGATAGCAAAGTCTACTATTTATTATAAATCGTTAAAGCTGTAAAGAATCAGAAAACTTACTGAAACAAATCGTTTCTATCGCGAACATGGCTAAAATTCGCGAAAAATCGCAACATTTTAAACAAACAAAAAAACTAATTTGAGATCGCTAAATCAAAAAGTAATTTAAATTTTTGGGAATACAAAATTTTAATTTCGAAAGATTTTGCTATTCGTGCTTAATTCCCAGTTTTTATTATTGATAAAAACACTTGAAATTTATTGATGATGGGATAAGCTATTCCTATGCGCATTTCACTGGCTGCTTAGGCCAGATCATCAGGAAACTTCATCCATAAAGATTTTAGAAAAACTAAAGATATTAAACCAAATAAAACTGTTAAACGTATAAGACTTATAGCAACAGTTCTACTTGTAATAATATCAAAGTTTAAACAAAACACATCAACAATAAACAGTGGGTTTATCTCATCTTACATTCCCCACTACAATTAGTTGAAATTCTCTCAACATCGATTAAAAACAAACTGTCTGAAAATAACATAAAAATCGTTAAAAAAAACAATAAGCTGTATTTACATCAAAATAATGAAAAAGTCGATTTTAAATTTAGGGTATGTTAGGGACTTTTGCATTTTAGATAACGATATATTTTTGATTAAATTGGATAAAGAAGATTTTAAGCTAAAAACAAAATTTATTTTTTTGTTAAAAATGTTATCAAATATTTGAATAAAAGTCGATTCGTTTTACTTTCACCAACCCATTACTACTCTAATTGAAAACGAATAAAAACTTGTGGATGTGAAATGCAGAACACCAAAAATGGTAAAGTAATCCACTTTCGAGTGGATTCGGATTCTGGAACACACCCGAATATATTTGAAGCACAGCCGCGAATAACGTTTTAAGTTACAAATTAATAATTTTTCTGGAGAGCAAAAAAACGTTTTTTGACAGGCAGCATTATTTGTTTTAATTTTTTTTTTTTTCTATTAATAACAAGTAAGAAAGTATAGTCGGTCAAGCCCGACCATATGATAGCCTACACCACAGTATTAAAAACACATCATGATTATGTGTCCAAGTAAATATGGATTTATCTATGTTTATAAACTTCATGAAAATCGGTTTGAAAGTTTGGGAGAGGCAGAAATTGCCCCTATCTCCCCTCGTGGTCCGATTTTTTTAAAAATGCATCCCTTTTGTGTCCATGGTTCCATCCATGTTATAAATTTCATTAAAATCGGTTTGATAGTTTCTGAGAGGAAGAAATTTCCCCCTATCTTCCCTCGTGGTCCTACGATTCGGCCCATTTTCAATAGGCTTGGTCCTTATGCCAATAAGAACCTATGACCCAAATTTTATCAAATTATCTCCAAAATTGCGACCTGTACTTTGCGCACAAGGTTACATGGACAGCCAGCCTGCCGGACGGACATCGTTAGATCGACTCAGAAAGTGATTCTGAGTAGATCGGTTTACTTTAAGGTGGGTCTAGGACCACTATTTTAAGGCGTTACACACATCAGCACAAATGCATAATACTTTCTCCACTATTGTGGTGTGGGTATAAAAATAATGATAATAAAAAATTTTATGCAAAAGGCTTTTAAAACATTATTCCGCACTGCAAAACCATTTCGGTTTCATTATTTTGTTAGTAACTTGCAATGTTCTTCCACTGGCTGACACTTTGTTTGCCATTTTAAAGGCGTTAAGGTGCATAGTTTTGGTTGAATTGACGTTTAAACTGTGTAAGAGAGTAAGGCCAACGGTTATCTGCTAAAAAACAGTTTTTGCAAAATGTGGCGTTTACAACGTTATTCGCGGCTGGGCTTCATTTAATGAATCATTTTCATAAAATAATTTTCCTTGGGTAAATTAAAATTTTCATTGTCTAACTGGAATTTCATAGTTATAATGAAGAATTTTCGTTAAAATCGCTTCATTGGATTTCGTAATTACGTTAAAAATTTTCATTGGATATATGAAAACTTAAGTTTGTCCAAGTTAAACAAAAAATTTTAATTGGGAACATAAAAAAACAATATACAAACATAACTATATTCATTCAACGTTGTTATTGTTGTTACGGACAATTTAATCTCAAAAAACATAGTTTTTTATCAGCACCGGGGTTGCGCAATCGATTCCCGCCAGAGAGAGAAAAAAAAAATAAAAAATAAAATGAAATAAGAAAAAAAAATTGTTTTACTTCATTGAAAGTATTCTTCCAATGAATAATATTCATAGATCTAATGTAATGTTTCATTAAATACATTTTAATGAAACAGGTTTCATTAATCCAACGAACGCTTAATTCACATAAATGCCACTTTGAGGCATATAATCGAATTCAAATGAGGGGCTTAAAGCACAAGGGGTTTAAGTGCCTTTTTCTAAAATTGAGTTTACATATGGAATTATAGGTAAAGTTCGGAGAAGTTGTTCAGAGCACAAGAGGTGAATGAAGGATTCTCACCCGGACGCTAGATATGGTGAACAATTTAAGCACTTTACATTAAAATACCTGCTTCGCTTGGAGTACAAGCGAAACAACCGCTTTTGTCTCATTATTTAACAAAAGTCACTTGAACCCCTTGGGCTTTAAGCCCCTCAAATATTAGCAATTTACTTGAATACACAGAAAAAATTATTTTATCAATTCAAACAAAAAATTTGCTGGATCCAAACGTTTTTTGTTTAAAACAGGATTTACAAACAAATTTGCATATTCAAACAATTTATTTTGCATTTCGCTTATTGAAAAAAAACCCTGAATTTTTTAAACAAATAATTGTGATTATTAGTCAAATTTGTTTTTGATATTTAAAAAAATTTTCAAACAAATAATTTAACTTAATCAAACAAAAAGTTCACTGACCCGATATATTTTTCGTCACCATTCTACTTTCAAAATTTTATATATTTAACTAAAAAATTTAAAAATATAAAATACGGAATTTTTTTTTTTTACCAACTTTGAAACCAACCAAAAATAACTTTTGTTTCTAATAATGTTGTTGTTTCTTGTGTTTAAGCAGTGAAACGTTTTATTAATACACTCATAAAATTAATACAGCAACTGTGATTGTGGGTTAAAATATTCGTTTTTCGTACTATTAAAATTTAAATAAAATTTAGATAGTTATTTTACGAATAACTTGATTTTGTAACATTTTCGTTTGTTATTCAAAAAACAAACTACATTTCGTCAGCTCATTATTGGTTTGGCGCATATCATGGTAATTCCACCATGATATGCGCCAAACCAATAATGTAGTTTGTGGTTCTCAAATCCCTAGTGTGCTGGTAAAAGTATTTTTCTTTCAATGCCTTTCCAGATGTGTCAAGATGACAAATGCGAATCATGTTCCAAAGTAATTTATAGGTACTCCTAATAAAACCACATGTATGTACACATGTATTTATCTCTGTGGCTATTATCACTGCCGGCTTAAAATTATACAACAAACAAAACTGATAAAGATTTTTAAAAACTAATCTATTTTGGGAATGAAACATTAGTTTATACAAAAACAGTGACAAAAGTGATAAGAATTTTTTTATTTTGAAAAGTTTTAGTTAGTTTATTGTACTTTTATGAACAGCACTGTCATTAGAAGACTATATTTCAAGCCGAGAACAAACATGAACTTGAAATGGTTCTCAATTACTTTTGTAATTTTAATTTTTAAATTTGTTAATAGTGAAGAAAATGAAGGTTTAATAGTGGAACTAAGCAATGGCAAACTTAAAGGAAGAGACAATGGCTACTACTACAGTTATGAGTCCATACCTTATGCCAAGGCCCCAGTTGCACAACTAAGATTTGAACCGCCTCAAGCTTATGACGATAAATGGGCAGATATATTTGATGCTACAAGGAAACCTGTGGAATGCATTCAATGGAATCAATTTAAAGAAGGTGACATAAAACTGGAAGGCATCCAAGATTGTCTTTTTGTTAGTGTTTATAAACCCAAAACTGGCAAAGAAAAATATCCCGTCTTGGCGTACATACATGGAGGCGCTTTTATGTTTGGTGCTGCTAATATTTTTGGAGAAGATTACCTAATGAAAAGTGGGAATGTTATAATAGTGAAAATTTCTTATCGCTTGGGTCCATTGGGCTTTTTAAGTACAGAAGATGAGATTGTAAGCGGGAATTATGGTTTAAAAGATCAACAAATGGCCCTAAAATGGATTAAGGAAAATATAGCAGAGTTTGGAGGAGATCCTGAAAAGATTTTACTTATTGGATTCTCAGCAGGAGGTGCGTCTACCCATTTACAAATGTTAAATCCATCTTTACAAAATGGCTGTTGTATCATTAAGTGGTGTAGCTTTCAATCCCTGGGTTATAATTAAGAATCCTTATAGACGAGCCTTAAAATTAGCCAAACTTTTGCAGTGTCCTAATGTGGAAAATACTCCAGCCATTAAGCATTGTCTTCAGCAAAAAAACGCTGAAGATATTGTGTCTAGTGTTAAGGAATTTTTAAAGTTTGGCTATAATCCGTTCACCACTTTTGGACCGGTGATAGAACATACAAATTCGCAACAAGCCTTTATGACTGAACACCCCAGAGATATTATTCGATCAGGCAACTATTCCCATGTACCCTGGTTGGCTTCTTATGCCGCTCAAGACGGTGGCTACAATGCAGCTGAATTGTTGCAAGTAAATCCTAAGACAAACAGGCCATTTATAGAGGATTTCAATGACAAATGGTTAAATTGGCCCCCCAAAATCTGTTTTTGGAAAATATAAGTAATGAACCCATAAAATATGCTCAACAATTAAAAGATAAGTATTTGGGAAATTTAAAGTTTTCTGAGGAAAACTATTTGAAAGTGCAAGAAATCTGCACAGATATTTTATTTAAAAATGGAGTAGAAGAAGCTTTAAAACTGCACAGTGAACATAATAAAGCGCCGGTTTATGCTTATGTCTACGATAATCCTTCAGATTTTAGTTCGGCCCATGGTTTGGCGCAAAGAAATGACATAAAGTTTGGTAAGAACATACATATCGGCACCTAAAACGCAGAAGGCCCTATCTAAGATTTTGAAAATTTTACAGGAGAAGCAAAAAACAATTTAAATGATAAATTGATGAATTGCCTTAAACTGTCTAAAATTTATTTTTCTTCTACTTTTCTTGTAAAACCTACCAGTTGTTTTGACAATTGTCAATGTTGCATATTATGCAAACTGCTAGTTAGGTATTTAAGCGTTTACCAAATAATCTTGTGTAAATAGGGCCTTTTGTTTTTTACTTAAAAAATCGCAAAAGATTACATCATTTTTTGTAGACATTTTTGTTGATGCATTACATCCGTATCAATGAAATAATCGATTTTTAATTTTGTGTTAGTTGGGGTCTTTTGCGTTTTAGGTAACGGTATACTACATATCACTCATTTGCAGCAACGTCGTCATAACTTAAAAAATAAAATTCGCCATGTATTTCTTTAAATTGTGTACAAAATTCATATTTATACCTTTAACACTTTTCCCGTTTGAAGAAAATGTGTCGTTCTTTTTTCTAACTACCGCGAGAAAATTAAAAACTTTCGAAATGTATTTATTTTGAGTTATTACGACGTTGCAGAAAATGAGCGATATAATCTGTAGCTAAAAAATTTTTGCTTTCTGTTTTAAACTTTTCCCATTACAGGAACTGTTCATTCAGATGATTTTAGTTTAATGATGAGTTTTCCACTTCGATCTTTAAGACTAGATGAGGAGATAATTTCACAAAACTTTATAAAAATGTTGGAGAGCTTTATTGCTCAGGGGTAGGTTTCTAAACTAAATTAAACGTTCTATTTCTTTTATATATATATATATATATATATATATATATATATATATATATATATATATATATATAGCATTTTGAATAAATATATTCAAAATGCTATTCTTATGATCTAATTTTTAGGGAACTTACCTTTGGTAACTGCAAATTTTTAAATAATGCTGGTAATACGAAGAAGTTGAACATGTTATTAATCACTAAAGATCTTTGTAAAAATATTGTTCAATAAATGTGTTTATTGAAAACAAAAAAGGATTATTAAGAAACGAGATTAATCTGCAAAATAAAAATAAAAATTTATGTATTTTTTGTTTTAAGGTAATAATAAAAAAATATATTTTTTAAATGTGTGTACTACACTAACCAAAGTATAATACACTAACTATAACTATAAAATTAATGACATTAAAATAAAATCAATGATCCTGAACAGGCTAGACTAATTTTTAGGCGAATTATTTTTTTTATTAATTTGTTTTTTTAATGGTGAAACTTTACGAAAACTTAAAACAATTCCTTCACCCCGCTTGCCCACAAATTACCATTTTACGCCAGAATAGTAATCTGTGATTTTACGCCAGCATAATAAGTCTAGTGTATGCGCGGGAAGGGGTCTTTCGTAAAGATGGAAAGCAGGCTTCCAACCCTGCCGACAGCTAAAGTGAGAAGGCGATTGCTTTGCTAAGTAACCTGAAATGCACGCTAATAACGTTGCGTTTCAGGTAAGTAGGTGTCACTGAAACTCAGCGTTGCACCATTATCTTGCCCAGAGTCTGTTGGCAGCCCCAATACTGGAATCGGATGAAGAGTTCCAATCAGTCACCCATCCTAAACACCAACGATTATAGAAACCACAACAAATAATAGAAACCAACAGATCTCTACGATGACGATATTTAGCATAAAAAGGACAACGAGAATCGGAACTTGGAACTTGCGCACAATTCTTTATCCTTCAAAACTGGCATAAGTGTCAAGAGAATTCACAAAATACACTCTGCTACTCCTAGGACTGTGCGAAACCAGAAGGCCAGAAACAGGCGAATATTAAACCCCGGATAACCTTACACTTCTACACCCAGAGAAAAAACATGTTTTAATATGGTCACCTACAACAATACTATGTTTAAAGATAATTTTAACCATATTATGTTTAATTTTACCATATTATTGTTAACTACAACCATATTATGGTTAAAATAGTCCTCCATCAAGAAGCCACAACCATATAATTGTTGCATCCGAACATATTATGGTTAATAATAACTAAAATATGGTTGGTTTTCAACCATAGCATGTTGCTCTTGAAAAAGAGGAAAATACTATTGTTAATTAAAAAACAAATTATTGTCATATATAACCATAACATGTTTAGAGGCAACCATAATATGGTTGTGGCTTCTTGATAGGGGACTAACTTCATCAAAATATGGTTGTCGGTGACAAAAATATGGTTTAATTAAACATAATATGGTGAAAATTTTCCTTAAACATAGTATTGTTGGCGGTGACCATATTTAAAAATGTTTTTTCTCTGCGTGTATATTCTGGCAAGGCAGAACACCAACCAAAGTCGGATGGTGTCGGCATATTATTGTGCAAAGAGGCCCAACATGGCCTGATTAACAGCAAGCCCTGCGGAGATAGAATAATTCTTGCGAATTTTCGAACTAGGGCTAGGGCTAGGAAACTTACATGCGTGCAATGTTACGAACCTTCTTAGGTATCTGATCCTACAGAAAAGGACAACTTTTACATTCATCTAAGCCAAGTTCTATCCACAATACCACGAGGCAATATAGTGCTACTAATGGGTGATGCAAATGACGGCTGTTTACTGAAATGTCCAACAACGCCAACCTTGTGGTCATGGGTACGCATAGCTGTGCACATAGCTACCTGGGTATCACCAGAAGGCTCTGTGCAAAACTTGGCGCAGAAGCCTTCTCGACGTACGGGTTAAAAGAGGCGCGGACTGCTCTTCCGACCACTACCTTTTAATCGCCTCCATTCGTGTTAAGGTCGCTGCAATCCAAAGACCTGAAACAGCAGCGAAGAAATACGATGTGAGAAATCTGCTAATTCCTGCAAGGTGACTTAACTACATCGAAGAGCTTAATGAAGGTTTTAACGTCGAAGGGCCAAACATCCAAGCACATTTTGAGGACGCCGCCAGAGTGAATATTGGTAATAAAATACCTACCACGCAAAAAGCCATGGATATCCGATGACACTTGGCATCTGATACAAACAAGAAGGGATAAATCTAAACTTAATGCAGCTAGGACACGGTCGGAGAAAATTGTGCTGAGAGAAGCCTACAGTCAACAAGGCAAACTGATAAAACGATTTTATGTACAACTCGCATGCGATGCGCAAAAAGCTGCGGTAGAGCACAGACTGAAAGATCTGTATGATATCACCAAAAAGCTCACGGGTAAAAACTTCGCAAGCACAAAGCCCATAGAGAACATCGAGGCATCACCCACGATCAAACTGACCAGATTCAGAACATTTAGCTAAAACAAATATAAGTATTTCTCATTTTATACCCTCCACCACAATTAGTTGTGAAGAGGGTATATTAAGTTTGTCATTCCGTGTGAAACTTTTTTACTATTCATCTCAGACCCTATAAAGTATATATATTCTGGGTCCTTGAGTAATTTTAAGTCGATTTAGCCATGTCCGTCTGTCTGTCCGTCTGTTGAAAACACGCTCACTTTCGAAAAACTCAAAAGAAATAAACAAACTTGGTGTCAAATTGCTTGTAGTTATCCTAAGCAGTTTGGGATTGAAATCCAGCAAAATCGGTTCAATAGGATCTGAGCTATGAATCAAAATGTGGAACCACCACCTAAAAAAATTGATAATTTTGTTACAAAAACTAACATAAATGGTGGAAAAATGCACAGAATGATATAAGATTTCGCAAAAGTTCGTTTTATTTAACTGGAAATCACGCTGTAAAATATCTTGAAGATCCGTCCATGATTTACCCTAGGCCCCATATAAGCCCTACTCCCGGAAAACAGTATAGTAAGCCTAAAACCCTAACTAACAATGCTATCATAACAAATTTTGGCACGTCACAGTTAAATAGGACTAGAAATGAAACTGTTAAGTTTCGTGAAGATCGGTCCATAATTTACCATAGGCCCCATATAAAACCTACTTCCAGAAAACAGTTTAGTACGCCTAAATCCGTAAAAAATAATGCTATCATAACAAAATTTGGTACATCAAAATTTTTTGGAACTAAAAATAAGACTGTGAAATATCGTGAAGATCGGTCCATAATTTACCATAGGCCACATATAAACCTTACTCCCGGAAAACAGCTTAGTACGCCTAAAAACGTAAAAAAGAATGCTATCATAACAAAATTTGGTACATCACAGTTTTATTGAACGAGAAATAAGACTTTAAAATTTTGTGAAGAACGGTCCATCATTTACTATAGGCCCCATATAAACCTTACTCCCGGAAAACAGCTTAGTAAACCTAAATCAGTAAAAAATAATGCTATCATAACAAAATTTGGAACATAAAAGTTTTACAGGACTAGAAATAAGACTGTGAAATTTCGTGAAGATCAGTTCATAATTTACCCTAGGCCTCATATAAACCTTACTCCCGGAAAACAGCTTAGTACGCCTTAAAACGTAAAAAATAACGCTATCATAACAAAATTTGATACATCACAGTTTTATAGAACTAGAAATGACACTGTGAAATTTGGTGAAGATCGGTGCATAGTAGAGGTCTGCTTTGAATAATTCACTTGTTTGCCTTTATTCAAAGTGCACAACATTTACTCAAATATTAAACATTCAAAAATGTAAGAAAAGAGTAAACCATATACAAAAATAAGAGAGAATGAATTGAATAAAATACTTGTTTACTGTAAATGAATTTGAGAGTCATTCATAAATAACAAAACAGTGGAATGACCCGTTAGAGAGAGCAACTTTACAAAAAATATTCGAATAATTTTTGAATTATTGAATGTCCATACATTTATTTGAATACATTGACATAATATGTGTGTAAGCTTGTGGCTTCTTTTATTTGTAAGAGTTAAGCTTACACATACATACGTAATGTGTAGGTACAGAAATTTTACATTCAAATTATATATGTATGAATATTTCACTCACTTGACTTGAGTTGACTGAATTGAATGAGTTTTTATTTGTTTTGTCTTTGGTTATTCTTTCATTTATTTATTTATTATAAGGTGCTCTACACATTGTAGTTAAAAAACAAATGAATGTGTTGAAATTGGTTTTTATTTATTCTTGCAGACCTCTAGTGCATAGCTTACCATAGGCCTCATATAAAGCCCACTCTGGTAAAATAATTAAATACGCGGTAAACTTTCTTCCAGTTTAGCTTCATATGGCCAAAAAAAATGTTATGCAATTTTGTGATATACGGTCCATAATTTTCCTTATATTCCATTTTAGCAGCCTTTTGAAATTTACTGCAAACGCTTAAACTAATTGCACCGCTGTATTGAAATTTATGTTTTTTAATATTAGAAATCGTTCTGCAGAATTTGGGATGATTGGTT
This sequence comes from Pollenia angustigena, assembly GCA_930367215.1. Lineage (NCBI taxonomy): Eukaryota > Metazoa > Arthropoda > Insecta > Diptera > Polleniidae > Pollenia > Pollenia angustigena. Next base: position 214,474,997 of record OV884058.1, on the reverse strand, counting down.
CATAGCTTACCATGGCTTTTATATAATTTGTTCTCTTGAAAATCATTTAAGTTCATCTTAAACTGATATTCTACTCAAACTTTTTAAAATTGATTCTGATTGTCGATCAATAATTTTATATAGGTCTAAACCGCAACAAATTTTAATGCAGATGTCTGTTTTTACAAAGATTATAATAATAAATAGACATCATGCAGATATTAGTCCTAAAACATTCGAAGTGTCGGTGGAGGGTATCAAAGATTCGGCACAGCCGAATATAGCACTCTAACTTGTTTTAGGTCAATTCATTTCGCGTTTATACGCGCAATTCAATTTTTAATGTGAATAAACCTGTACCTCGTTTCTGTATTTCTCGCATCGTAAAATTTCTTACATGAAGTGTGAAACAAAAAATTCCATCGTTTCTCGATTTATGAGATAAAAGTGTTTCTGTATTTGAATGCGAAAACAGACACAACAAATTCTGTTTATACTGGAATATTTCCAGTAATTAAGTGTCAAATAAAAGCGAAACGTCAACAAGAGAAATAAATATAATAAAAACGGGGCTGCCAGATTTGACGAGTTATTGTCATTTTGACAACTTTTTGTTCCGAAATTAGCAAAGTGACGATTTAATGATTTTTCTAAAAAAGTGACGAAAGCCAAAACAAAATCAAAAATATTTTATAATTTTGTTGTTACTTTCTATAGAAATTCATATTGAATTTTTTAATTTCAAACACTTCATATTTTGTGGCGTTGAAAATTGAAAAAACAAAATTAATTTCTGTAGAAAGTAACAACAAATTTATAAAATACTTTTGATTTTTTTTTTTTTCTTTCAATGAAATTGTTGGCTTGCCCCTTAGTCTTCGAAATAAGATAGTTTTAAATATTTTAATATGTTTGTTTATTAGTAAAAAAAATATTTTTAAAAACAAGACAGCTTAAATTTTTTTATTTATCCCTTTTATGAAAATTGTCCTCGAAGTTGCTTGCCTCTTCCCTGAAAAATGTATCGGCAAAAGCAAAATTTCGAGGGAAAGAAATGGACCGATTTGGCTTATTTTGAACATTTAATACTTCTTATATACATTAACAAAATATGATTGATATTTGGGTGTATCCAAAGTAACGGCCGTTACTTTAAAAATGTGCTGTTTTTAAATGACTGAAACAAACATCATGTTTTGTAAAATTTTGCACAGGATATGTCAAGTTAAATATCTGATTTAATTCTTTGAAATGTTTTGTTTAAATAATACATTATAAAAATTACAAGTTTTTTGCGAGTGAATTCATTTATTATCGGTGACAAAAAAAAATATATTTTTGTTAGTATAAATAAAATTAAAGTTAATCTTTAGGAATATGACACGATACATTTATTTTGTATAATAGCGGAAAAATTAATTCAAAATAAAAATTTAATTTTTGAGCTATAAGGGGTCAATTTCTGTGGAAACACCCTTTTGATATTCTTATCTTATATGGAGATTTTTGGGCCAAAACCATTATTTCTTCAAGAAAAAAAGTTGTTTGTCTGTAACCCGTTCATTTATGAACCGATTTTTTTAACTAAAACTACCAGCTTTTCTACTAAGTATATTTCAGGTAAAAAAAAGAAAAAAAATGTATAGGAATAGGTAAATTACAGATTTATATCTCAGCCATTTGTAAACCTATATAGTTAAATTTCAATAATATACTATTTCGGACTACATACGATATAAATATAAAACAACGTTGTCACTATGAATTCTAGGTTTTTCACAAAGCTGATTAAATTAAAAAATTTATCTATTTATCTATTTTAAATAAGGATTTATGTTTATTTTATTAAGCTTGGCTTCTTTTTGCTTTTGTAAAAATATTGGCTTATAATCATAGTCAAACGCTAAAGTCGGTTCTATTTAAAAACAACTTTAAAATAAAAACATTCTTTTAAATATTTTGGTACTATAGTCGAAACTAAAGTACATATGTTTAAATTGAACCGACTTTACCTGGGTGCCACCTCAAATGTAGCAAATTTTTCATACAACATACAACAAAATATAAGCAAGTGGCAACTTTAAGCAGCCGACATTGAAAACAGTGTTGCCACTTTGTGGGTAATTACCCGAATTTGGTATAATTTTTACTGTCGTGGGTAGAGCGTGGGTAATTTCTCTTAGGTGTAATTCAGGTGTAATTTGAAATTCTTACTTAAGTTACCCAAATAAAATCCAGATTCGATTCAGTGATGACATTTATTTATTTTTAAATACTGTTGCTTAAAAATGCACAGTCTTCTGAACCAAAGTATGGGTTTCTTTTTAAGAAAAGACTTCAATCATTAAAGAAAAATTTTCAAAAGTTTGGTAATGAATGTCGCAAGATGAACCCTTAGATTTGGATAAAGATGCCTATCATAGTGATTAAGAACCTCAAGTTTATAGAAAAAAGTTTTTCAAACTAAAAACAACCATGGAGAAAGATATGTTTACAATATTGCAACACACAATTAATTTTATTTTTATCTTGCAACTTTTTAATGCTTTAGTTTGAAGAATATTTAACGCCCTTTACAGATTTTAAAATGAATTACAAAAGGGACAGTTGTATAACACCCTGCAGGCATTTTGTTTACTAAATTAGGGATAAAGGGTATTTTGTAAGACCATGAAACTTAAAATGGTAGGCAACACAAAAAAAATTAATTTTGATCGCAGATTGACACACGGCATTACCATTTTAAACTGATTTCTAACAATTAGGCACCGCGCTTGTCCTTGACGAAACGCATTGCAGATGTCCAATTTTGTTTCTCTTCTTCGAGCATTGCTGGCTGAATGTCACGAATAAAATGATGAATGCCCTGAAGTCTTATTGACAGTTTATTATCTCTAAGTCAACACATTGCTATCATTTGTGAAAAAATAAGTTGCGCCAGTTTAACCACGAACTCGCTTATAAGTTCCGAAAATCGATGGCTGAATTTCAAACAAATTTGGATAATTTGGTGTGGTTGTTCAAGCATGAATCTATTCATTATGTGTGCCTGAGCAAAAAGTAAAAGCAGTATGACAGTTCGTTTGACAGCTAACCTTTCGTAAGGTCTATGGGGCTAAAAAAACACCCATTATAAAGGACTTATATTTATATATATAATATATTTAGTCCTTTAAAATTCCCAGTTGGAACATAGGGCCATTACAAATGATTTCCATTGAATTCTGTCTGTTGCCAATCTTTTAGCTTCGCTCCAACTCTTTCCAGCTGTGCGTAGTTCAGCTTCTACCTGCCGTCGCCATGTATTTGCTGGTCTGCCTCTTCGCCTGCTGCCTTGAGGGTTGTATTCAATTGCTTTTCTGGTGACGTCATCATGTGGCTTTCTGAATGTATGACCCAGCCAATTCATCTTTCGCATTCGTATGTCAACTGTGACTGGGTTTTGTTGCGTTTTTTGCCATAGATCGTTGTTTGATATAGTGTCTGGCCAGAAGACATGTAATATTCTACGTAAACATCGGTTGACAAAGACTTGAAGAGAGTACGAATCTCTTTCCGTGATATTCCATGTCTCGCTTCCATATAATAATACCGACTTTACATTTGAGTTGAATAATTTCAACTTCGTGCGAAGCGTAATACGGGATGAACTCCAAACTTTTTTCAAAGCACCAAATGCTTGGTTTGATTTCGATATTCTGTATGCAATATCTTCTTTACTACCACCAGATGACGTAATTATGCTACCAAGGTAACAGAAATGATCGACATTATCAAGTGAATGGTTCCGAATTTTTAAAGATTCGTTGTTGTTTGCATTAATACGCAATGATTTCGTTTTGGAAATGTTGATATTGAGACCAGCTTTTGCTGCACACTCCACAAGAAGATTGAGTTTGGACTGAAGGTCGTTGTAGCTATGCGACAAAAGACATATGTCATCAGCATAGTCAAGGTCATCCAATCTACCTTGTAACCCAAAGGTTATGCCACGATCACCTCTCATTGATTGCGTCATTACAACATCCAAAACGATATTAAAAAGAAGCGGGGAGAGCACACATCCTTGTCTCACTCCTTTACCGACCGGAAATTTGTTACTTACAAGCCCCTCGTGTAAAACACGGCAAGATGCGTCATCATACAAACACTTAATAAGTTCTATCAGGGTGTCTGGAACTCCTTTGCATTTAAGAGCGCCCCATATAGCCTGTTGTTGCACCGTGTCGAACGCTCGTTCAAAATCAATGAATAGTAGATATAATGGGGATCTCCATTCAACCGATTGCTCTACTATAACTCTCAGGCTGCTAACCTGATCGATACAGGATTTACCTTTCCTAAACCCTGCCTGTTCATTACGCAGCAATGGTTCGATGATAGTAGCGAGCCTTTTATTGAGGATGTAAGCAATAATTTTATTTGTCATATTCAAAAGTGTAAGGCCCCTCCAGTTCTTTAGTTCTGACAGATTACCCTTTTTCGGGATCTTTATTATAATTCATTCTTTAAGTTCTACGGGGAGATGTTTGTTAGACCAAAAGTTCTCTATCAGGGGCTTAAGTAAATTGGCAGTGATGTTGCAGTCTGCCTTTAGAAGTTCAGGTGGGAGAAAGTCAGGACCTGGGGCCTTATGGCATTTCAAGGATTTGATTGCAGATATAATCTCTTCAATATTAGGTGGTTCAACATTAATGTTATTATTTGGTCGGTGTTCAGAGTCTGCGCAATTACAAATATCCGATCTATCAGTTGTTAAATGTCTACTTAACATTACTCTATAATGTTCCTCCCACATTTTGACCTGGACTTGCAATGAGCATATTCATAGATATATGCAACCAAATGTGGAAGTTAAACTCATTATTTTAGGAGTTTTATTTTATGTTTTATTAACTGTTTTAAGTCTTTTATGTTCATTTTGTGAATTTATTTAAAATTACAATAAGAACCTTAACAGTTTGACTAATATTGATCTTCTTTCAATGAGTTTGTTGTGTTTTTGCTACTTTGTAAATGTCCTTTTATTAAATAAAACTTCAATTGTTTATCAGGTGTAATTTTATTTAAATCGGGTAATTTTGCTTCATCTCAAGTGTAATTTTGAATTTTGCTGGTGGTAACATTGATTGAAAATTAAAATATAAATAAAACACTGCATATCTTGTACGGTTGAAACACGCAATATGATTTTATGTAGAAAGCAACAACAAAATTACAAAACTTTGTGTAAAACGCTAGGCAATTTTGGCCTAGTAAATTCTCGTTGACCATGGACAAGTCTTAAAAATAGGATATACATAAACATATCGCTCCGTTATAGCAACATAGTCGCATCTACAAAAAAAAAATCGAGCTTGGTAATATATCCGGGAAGTGCGGGGAAACCGAAATAAAAAAATAATGAAACTCGTGTAAGTTACTAAAACATACAATTTGAAAAACACATTGTCCTAAAGATTACAGATGGATCTAATGAAAAGAAATAGTTTGTAAGAAGTAGTCCGGATGATGCTATTTTTTGTAATCAGTAAACAAAATCAGAAATATACTCTTTGGCGACTCACTAAACGCTTTGAGTGTGTCAGAAAGTAATTTTCTACGCCGTTAAAAAATGTTAATATATTTATTAAAATATTTTATATATTTTATGATTTTACTTTTTGATCTCATATCTTGAGTACCTCAATTGTTATGTTTATTTTATCTTGAACTAGATCATCATAATACGGAATTTACTTATAAAAGCCAAAGGTAATAATAATTCAAGTTCCGCTTTCAATCTTCAATTAATTTTTGTAGTATTTAAGCATTTATTTTACTTACTTTGTAAACAAGTTCCCTCACGTTTGTTTATAAAAGTTTTTTTCATTAATAAAACCAAGTTTACTTTGTATTATTTGTATGGAGCGGGATCCCGGGATCCCGGGAAATTTAAAAAATTTTCCCGCTTTCCCGGGAATCGAAAAACTCTGGGAAAAAAAAACTCTACTTATAACATAAACATTTTTAACTTTTTGCAAGTACTTTTTTATTTGGCGAAAAACAGCTGATGCTATTGTTAAATGAGTTAAACACAACTTCAGCTGGTTTTAAAATTAACATCGGGTTTAACGTGTAAAGTATGCTTTTGCTTGTTTATAGTAGATCAAAAGCATATTTTTAATAAAAGTTTACTTTAGAACTCTTAAAGTATGCTTTGTTTATGACTATAGTTATGGGCCATTTATTTTATTTTTTGTTTAATATGATATTTTCTCATGCCTTTGTGTGACTTCTTCAGGGAAAAACTATTTTTAATTGTTATCGGATTAAAGAAAATAAATAGTTTTATAAAAAATTATCCTTCAGCTTAACAAAAGAAATATAAATTTAAAGAAATTATTAAATACCCATGAACTTTAACTTTGTTTTTGTTTGATTATGTTTTAATAAAAGTCGAAACAAATTTGTTTAAAATTCATTTTAAATTACACGATTTTTAAAACAAAAAAGGAGGATCTTTTATATTTTTTTCTCAGAAAATTGACGATTTTGACACAAATTTATCTGGCAGCGCTGATTAAAACCAAAACAAGAAAAGGCTAAAAAAAATTTAAAATAACAAAATATAACAATGGTTTTTTGTTTATTTTCATCATATAAATTATGCATTCATCATTTATATTCCTTCTATTTTTTTATTTATTTAAAAAAAATAGTATATAAACATATTTTAAATTCAAAATATCTACATTTTGTTTTTCTCGCCACCAATTTCAAATGCGACTTATTTTGACAGTTCTTGAAAGAAACTTTTCGCAAAACATTGTTATAGAAACACTTTTTTCTCGCATCCTTCCAATAATTGCTGGAAAATTATTAAAATGACAGATAATTCTCGCCAAGAAAAGATACAGAAACACTTGCGTGAGAAAAACCATTTTTTGTTTCATTTCACACTATTTTTGTTGCAATTCACACGTTTCATGCGGAAAATTTTACGAAGCGAGAAATACAGAAACGAGGTACTGTCTATCACTTTGGGAAATTTCGGAATTTCGATTGCACCCACACCCGTTGATCGAGATGCCAGATTTTTTGCTTAAATACTTCGCACTGTTTTCAGATATAATCATCCCTATCGCGAATGTTATGGGAATATGATATATGGGATCAAACCTAAATTCCCATCCCCAACAAATCGGTATCGCAAATATTTTGGGAGTAAAAATTTATATTGTGAATTATTTTTCAGTGCTTTGTAAACAAAAGTCTATATTGTGAGTAACTTGTCGGTGCTTGTATTGTAAAAGAAAAATATACAAAATAAAATGCTAATAAAAATATAATAAAATAAATAATGAAGAGTGTTTATCTTCAATTTTTTATGTACACTCCTTCAATAAAAGGAAAAAGTAATTTAATTTAGTCCTACTTTATAATACAAATTAAAATTTACATGTTCCCTTCTCGTTCAGATCAACACTCGTTGGGAATTTATTCAGTAAAAAATTTCGCGGGAGTAAACATTGGCGATGCCAAATTTTTTAAGTTTGGGAATTCATTCCCAAAAAATTTGTTATGGGAATCATTCACAATACGAAATAAAAAAAATATGGGAATCTTTTCATGGGAGTAGTTGTTTGCGATAGGGGTGAATGTGTACAAAATAAGCAAAACCGGTCCACGGGTTCAAAGATTATGATTAACAATACAACCATAACAAAACGCAATAATTACACCATAACATTTTTTTGGATGAACGACAAAATGTAATTTAAGTAAGTAGCAAATAATTTTTTTAAAAAACATTTATTGAGGTATTATTGTCTACAAAAAATATTATTAATCACAAATTAATTATTTTATCTGACAGTTTGTTTTAGTTATTTAGATAACAAATTTGGAATTATTGCGTTTTGGTCCGAATCCATAGTATTTATTTCATTTTGCTTTGAACTGTATGAAAATATTATTCACAATGAATTTAACACAAGCAAAAGTTGTTAACTTATGCTATGTTCATACGACGACAAAAACCACTCGTTTCGCTCTCTGAAACTAGATTGTCAAACATGCTGTTCATACGATTCATTCTGGTTTCATTTTGACATTGTTTTTTGTGTTGTTAGTGTGATTTTATTTAAAACAGATAAAAAAGTAATTAAAAGTTAAAAATATATTATTTAATACTTTTATTAATATTATTATTTGATAATTATCACTTTATTTTATTAAACATCAATTTTTATTTTGTATTTTATTTTGTTTTGATTTTTTTGAGAGCTAGTTCAGATAAACTAACGATAATTGTTATCAAAATTAGAGATGATAGTACATTTTTCCTGTTTCGCAGCCTGTTTCAAAATGAAACGACCTGTTTCGCTCACAAAATTTTGTATGGGGAAACAAGTCGTTTCAGTCATGTTTGGGGCGCGAAACAGGAATAAGAGAGCGAAACACGAATATTGCTGTCCGTGTGAACATGGTATAAATTCCTAACGTTTAACAGTTATCTAAGAGTTACCACAAGAGCATAATTTATTTATAAAGTTGACTTTTTTAAATTTCTTGTAGCGATATTTTGCAAAGATGTGTAATTGTTGCATTTTGCTCTGAACCATTATATTTGATATTGAATTGCAGCGTGGTTATTGAGTTTTGGAATGCTTTATAATTAAGGTAATATAGATTTCAATGTGTAGAATAGGATTCAATCAAAAAATCAAAAAACTTGAAAAATTTAATTATTGCGTTTTGTTATGAACCTCCTCATATGAAATTGTATTAAAATTTAAGAAATGTGATCATCAGGAAAACCATAAATATGCAATTGCATGTTTTTCCTTGTGCGACCAATGAAGGCAGAAACAATATGTTTATCCGTTTTAGAGCTTTTTATGAATTTCGGCATCGATTTTTTAGAGCATATATTTGCATATTTTATCATCTGCAGCATTTTTTTCCATTATTCAGTTAAAAGAGCCTTTTTGCAGCATATTTTAGGTTTATAGCGCATATTTTGCCTTTTTAAGTCATATTTTGATACATATTCAATTTTTTAGAAGCAATAACTTTCGCAGCAAATAATTTTTTTTTTTTTTTAATTTTTACTCTAAAATTTTTAAAACAAAGCAGGTTATCATTATGGATAAATGTTATGCGATTTGTATCTAGACCAATCTTTTAGTATTCCGATCGAATCAGAATCACTTTTTAAAGTGATCTAACGATGTCCATCCGTCCATCTGGCTGGTTGTCTGTCCATGTTAGCCTTGTGCGCAAAGTACAAGTTCCAATGTTTTATAAAATTTGATCAAATATGGACGAAAGACTTCGTGGTGAGTGCTAAAAATCGGTCTATAATTTCACATTCAAATTAGACTCTTTGTGTCCGTAGGCTATCTAATTATGATGGTATTTAAATTAAATTCGTCCCAAAAATATTTGACTGCAAATTAAATTATTTTCGAATCGGTTCACATTTGCTCAAAGCTCCCATCCTTAAATAGCTTTAACTTCCTTAATGTTAAAATTTTTTAACAATTTAGCGACCGTACCTAAAATCTCTTCTATCTAGATAATCACCCCTATTCTGCGTTTCGATTCGGATCGAAATTTTCTCCGTTTTTGGCAACTTTGGGATTTTGTGCCCACGTTCTGTAACTCCCGCCTTGAGAAACTTTTCGATTGAAATGTGAGAAATTAAACAAAAATACCATAAATTGAAACAAACATGTTTTTCTCACTTAACTGCTACTGTAACATTTTTGGCGAGTAATTTCCTTACGTTACAGCTATTACACACCAAAAATGTTACAGTAAGAGTTTAGTGAGAAAAACATGTTTGTTTCAATTTATGGTATTTTTGTTTCAGTTCTCAATACATGAATTTGCCTTCCTAATAACATAGGGTTTTCACCTGACAATTTTTTGACATAATAAACGTAAACTTCATATAAAAAAAACGCTAACAAAAATGTTTCTTTTTATATGAAATTTGACGTTTGGTATGACAAAAAATTGTCAGGTGAAGACCCCATGTAAGGAACAAATTAAAACTGATTTTTGATACTTGTTCTCAAGGTCTATCCAAAAGGTCAGCGCAAGAAGCCAGGGGTCTAATCACCGCATAGGATATCGAGCAAAATTGATCGAAATTATTTATTTTGGTATCATGAAACTCGATATCGAATGAAATGTATTGAATTTGAAATAATAGCATTCGATATCGAGTAGCTCGACAATACATTTATCGAGTTTTCATTCGATATGTCAGTGTCTATCGTATGCTAAAACATTCGATAGTTAGTTCGATACGATAGTATCGAGCACAATTTATCGAAATTTTTTATTTTGGTATTATGACTCTCGATACCGAATGAAATGTATCGTAATTTGAGGTGATAGCCAGAGCTGCCGTTTTTGGTTATTTCTAACCAAAATTGGTTATATTTTTTTTCAATGTGGAGATGTGAATATTTTTTTCATTTTGGTTACTTTTTTCTTAAACGAATATGTTTTTCTTGATACAATTATTTACGAGCTCGAATAATTTGTACTGTGTACTACGATTTTGTCATTATTTGTTACCAACGAACGGAAGTTTTTTATACTCTATCGAAAACAAAAGAATCCTTTCAAAACAGCAACCAAAAATTTTTTTAAGATTTTTGTTAAGAAAATATTGCCATTTGTAATTTTTATATTAAAAACGCCATGTTCTGAAATCGAAAACAAATAAAGTTTTAATCAATGGAGATTTTCAATTATTTTTTTTAAATGAGCGTAGTTTTTCTTGATAAGTAGTACTTAAAGTAGGAAGTGCATAAAATCATACGGAATCGATTTCAAAAAATACACAAAAGTCCTTTTAGTGTTTCTAAAAACTTGAAAATAAGTTTATCCTTCTAAATTTCGGCTATTTCCAGAGGTATATTTAAATACATATTTGAAAATATTTTTAAAAAATACGCTGATTTATCAATATAGTTTTAAAATTTATGGAATTTCTTTGAAAAATGGCTGTAAGTTTAAGAATGTTGAAATTTCACTGTTTATAACTTATCGGTTTGTATATTTATTAAATGTTTTTTAAGATAATGATTTGGTAAAAAAAACTTTTGACTGTCAGCTATATATTTTTTTCCCATTGAATATACGTTACGAAAGACTAATTTGTTTATATTCGCCATAATATTTTATAATGATACACAAAATATATCAAATAGAACAATTTTGAAACAGTTTTTTATAATCAGAATTATAAATTTGTAATAAAATTTACAAACAAGAGAAAAAAGTTTTTATAATATTTTAAATATATGTTTGTAAATTCGAAAATATTTACATAAAATTCATTTCGCATATCGCCAATCGTTTTCATTTTCGCCAAAATAATCGCCATATCGCCAAACGTTTATAAATTTATAACTGGCATTTAAAAAAATATTATATTTATTAATTTTCAATATACTGAATTTTGTATAGAAATTTTACGGGCTTAAAGGCCAGGTTACACTATTATACTTTGTATTAATACATGTCAAAAACTCAAGTAATATGACAAAGTCTGATAGTGTAAATGCAATGTGCCAGGAAAAGGACAAGTATTATTAAAAAAGTTTGACATCCCATACGACTTCATCGATTTTATACTTTGTGTGATGGTGTGAACAGAAACTGTCATGTTAAATTAGATTTTTTGGCAGTCGCAACAAAACTCATTAGATTTCTGTCTCACAAAGTATTATGGAATACGTTAGACTTGTGAGATAGTGTTATCTAGCCTTAACTCTTGTAAAACAAAAATATTTTTTTTTTTACGAAAAAATAAAAACTTAATAAAGGGTCTCGTTAGTTCTTTAAATGAAAAAATATTACATTTCTTGTTTTGTTTTCCTGATTTATAATTATTATTTTACTATAAAGTGCAAATAACCTTTGTATTACAATTAGGGTATTCATTTAATCGGGCTTTTTCTTTAATCGGTTAATCGCTCGATTAATTAACCGAGGTTTTGGTTTAATCGGTTTCTAATCGGTTAATTTTGTAATTGATCGGTTGACCGATTAATAAAGTTTTGTTATAAATTAAGTAATATCAATATATAAAAATGCAAAAATGATTTATAATTTCGTATTTATTAGTAAAAAAAACAATGGCATAACAAAAAAACAATTCTTGAACAAAATTTGTATGTAAAAAGTAGATAACTCCATGCATTTTTTGACAAAACTAGGTAACTCCATAGTGTCTTAAAAAACAGAAGCATTAGAAGTTTAAAACGGCGTTGTTTCGAAAACTAAGACAGAAAGAGCGAAAAAGAAAGAAATCCGGTCTCAAGCTCTTTGGGTCAAAATGTTAAACCTAAACATTGCAACTCCCGAGAATTCAGGGAATATTATATGCGTTCTTTTCATGAAAGTTTGTTCGAATGTTAAGGGGGTAAAAATGGTAAGAACGGATAAATTCGGTTATATTATATATCCATAACTAAAAGAGATACCTAAAAATGAAAACCTATCGTTGCTCTTTAGAAAAATAAGCCGTCAGGTGTCTGGTACTTTTTAGAATTTTGGCCTTTTTAGGGAGTAAACGCGTGAAACCTGTAATTTGGGAAATTTTTTGTCACCCCATCTATCTTTAAAATCAATAAACATATAAATAAACTTAATATCACATTCGAAACTAATCTAAAAAACCCAAGTACGAATTCGGTACTTTTTCGAAATTCGAACGTTAATTGTCTGGATCCCAATGCAATATTGCAATTTCTAATACTTTAATGGGGAGAAAAAAGTACCAAAAAGGGGGAACACGTGAAACTTAATTCCTTTCCTTAGATTTTTGTTTTACAATGGTACTTTCTTTAATTAAAGTTAATATTTTACCTATAAACATAAGCGTCCTGAGTGGAAAAGAATTTTTTGGTACTATTTTGTTATTTAACTTGTATTTTTTTGGAATTTCGGTTAGTATTGGACCTAAGGTCCTCAGACATGCAAGGTCCTCAGTGAATGAGAGTCTGTATGAGGTGTCTTTTTGGTACTTTTTGTTCGTTAACTGGTAATTTTTTCAATTGTCATTAATATTGCACCTATAAAAATAATTTAACATGGAATGTCATTAACGGATGAGAATAACTTTTTGGTAATTTTATGTTTTTCAACTGGTTGTTTTTTTTTTATCTAGAAACATTAACTTTGGCATAGAAGTACATATGTTCACGAATGAAAGGGAGATCTCGAAAGCAATCCTTAATGCAGCTTATCTTATTTCTCAATTCTTTTCCAGTATTTCTCTAAACATTTAAAACCCTCCATTATGACATAATTAGAATTTTTAAAATTTTAAACACTTCTAATTTTGTTACTTCGGTTAATCGGTTAATCGACTGAAATTAACCGGTTTAATCGTTAATCGAAAAAAGCCAATTTAAAATTAACCGATCAGTTAATCGGGTAGTAATTAATCGGTTAACCGATTAACGGTTAACCGAATGAATACCCTAATTACAATGCAACTTAAAATAAATTTTAATGATTTTCTAAATTAAAAAGAGGCATTTTAAATTTGGTTATATATTTATACATTTGGTAACTTTTTCCAAAATTTTGGTTGTAAAAATTGAATTGGTTGTGGCAGCACTGGTGATAGCATTCGATATCGAGTAACCAAAGACATTACATCTCTGTAGTTTTCATTCGATACGTCAGTGTTTATCGTATGCAGAAAAATACGATAGTTTACCCGATACGATAGCTTAAACGATATCGAATGCGGTAATTAGGCCCCTGATCAGCGTGGCCATTTTTGCAGCTAGATTTAGCATTTTTTTGTCTGTTTTAGCTGCAAATTTTTCATATAGCAGTAAGCATTTTTTTTTTAGCATTTTTCAACTACATATTTAGCATTTTTTAGCATTATTTAATTTAAGAATATTCAAGTAATATTTTTTGAAAATCTACCACGCTTTTTTGTTGAATGCACATACAAATCCCTACTCTTTTGCTATAGAAACTGTACAAACTTTTAAAAGTCCTTTCATATCAAATTGTTTTAAAATTTAAAATAGCGGATTTTTTCCCTCAATTACGATTTTAAAAAATTTTTGGAAACGAAAAAATACCATAACTTTTGAAATAGAAAAACAAATTCGAATTACATGCCGAGATTTTATAGCTTAATTAATATGTGAACTTAAACAACGATTGCCAAACAATTTTCATAATTTAACAAATACCAACTTTTTTTGTGGAGAACAGTTTAAAAACTAATGAATGCAAATTAAGCGAACATTTAAAAGATGAAATGATTGATTTCACTGTAGAAAAAGGGTACGTTCGTAAATGCATCACTGCGCTGCATCAGAAAAGCAAACTTTTTTTAATGGCGATAAAAGAATAATAATAACTTATATTATTGTGTGACTATTATTTTTGTGGAGTATTTCACAATTTTTCGGTCCACATTTACTTCACTGATAAATATATTACAACTTGAAATCACTGATGCAGCGCAGTGATGCATTTACGAACGCACCCAAAATTACAACTTTGGAACATCAGTGGCAGAAACTAAATTCATATGCATTGTTAAATAGGAACTCAACAGTTGATTTCTGGATAAATGTATATGGATATAAAAATGCATTAAATGAAAATCCATTCAGTGAATAAGTTTTTTTGCAATGAAGTTCTTGGTTTTGCCATTTAGCAGCGCGGAAGTTAAAATAGGGTTTTAGTGGTATAAATCTCTTAGGGCCATTATTATAACTTGGCGTTAGCTGTTATCCGACAGTTAACAGACGCTTTTTGACAGATAACACATTATTATCTGTCAATTTAATCTTAACTTTAGCTAACTTCAAGTTGTAATAATGGCCCTTAAAGCAGAAAATTCGAATTAGAATGACGTTAAAGTCTATGAAATCGCTACTTTATATTAGGTGTGGTTTAAATTATTGCGATAGTTTTAAAAAATTGTACGATCTCATATAAAAATGCAATAAGAACATATATTATAATGATATCTCGATCGATTCTTTAGAAGCTGAAGAAGAATATTAATTATATAGATGCAATGACTGCAATGTCCACTTTTTTCACACACGTAACGAATAATACCTCTTAGTTGTATTTAATGAATGCTTCCAATTAGTGAATATAACATTACCAGAAACACTTTTATCCCATTAAAAAGTATGTTCAAAAATTAAGAATTGATGCAAAAACGGCAATGTCCATTGGAGATTGTTGTTTTTGCTATGATCACAGTTGTTTAAGCTCTTTTTTTTATTCTGTTTCTTTTTTGCAAAACAAAACTAAAAAGAAATTTAAAAATACAACAAAGTATTTTTTATATGAAACAGTTAGTTTTATTGTTCATTTTATAACTTTGTCATTAGTCGTAATTATGGAGCTAAGCTGTTATGAAGTTCCTACAAATCAATCAAGAAAAAACTAAGCCTTTGTTAAGTTTAAGAATTTTATAACTACTGTTTTTTAAGTGCTTGCCCATACCCATATATTGCCCTATTTAAAACCGAGGGTTACCATCCTTCGCGAACTAGCACGAATTTCAAAAAAAGCTGAGACACATATTTAATTAATTCGACTATAGATTAAAATATGTTAATTTGTGGTTTATATTTGGTTTGGCTTGAGGTCATTTATTATAAATTAAAAAACTATTTCAATTTTAATTTTCAATATTTTTATTTATGTACCCAATATTTCGAGGCAAGTCCGTTGCTCATCTTCAGGGGATTTATATAAAAAAGAAACTAATTTAAAAGTTTTTTGTCACTATACTGTAAGTTTTGGAATGCAACTCAAAATGCAATTTATTAGTTTCTTTTTTATATAAATCCCCTGAAGATGAGCAACGGAGTTGCCTCGAAATATTGGGTACATAAATAAAAATATTGAAAATTAAAATTGAAATAGTTTTTTAATTTATAATAAATGACCTCAAGCCAAACCAAATATAAACCACAACAACAAAAAAGGTCAACAATACATACTGTAAACATGTCGTATGTAATTTGTATCCATATACGACAATTAAATAATCAACCGACGATATGTTAATTTGGCATTTTTATTACGAACAACCCCGAACAAAAAATTCAAAAACCGTTTTTTTTACAGAAAAACCTTAAAAATAGAACATAGATGGTCGTCCTTGGACATATTGTATATACAATTGGACGCTCCTTAAAAACCCCTTTGTTATGATACCCAATTTATATATGTATGTTGGTAAGGAAACATATTCTCAAATTAACTAAACATGCAAAAATAGACCCTTTTTCAAAGTGGTCCAGCTCACGAGAGGTTAAAGCTGAAGCCGAAATATTTTAAATGTCATCTTAAAAAATTCCAAGGTTCATTTTGAGGGGGTACACCTTGCATGAATTTAAAACCAAAAACTATATTACATAGGTACTGATATTTCTATAAGTGATATAGGGCTTTTTCGGAAATGCATCACTGCCCTGCATCTGACACGCAAAGCGTTCATAAAAGCATCACTACAAATGTCAGCTGTTCGAAAATGCATAATAGAAGCAGATGATGTTCAAAAAAAAATTTCAAACACTCATCACAAAAATGGTTAATGGATATTATTTTTAAATATATATATATATATCCAAAAAAAAACTGTGCAAAAACAAGCTCTGACATCAGCTTATTTGCATGAGCATCGCAAACCAATCAGAGATGCGCATCAGATGCAGCGCAGTGATGCATTTCCAAACAAACCCATATTCTAATTATATACCTTTCAACTTCCTTTTTAAAATAGAAGGTAATATACTATGAATAGAAGTATACTAAATGATGCTTGCGTTTATTGAGTACAATACAATGATTGTTTCGTGAATGTTGTTTGAAATATTTTAGTAGCTGCTTAATGTTTATTTATGTTTCTTTCCATCACTTTTTTCTGATGTTTCTTTTAAAACGTACAACTCGATCTTACTATCCAAAAATCGAAAATCATTAAGAATCGACAGCCAATTACTGAATCCTGCTATCGACATAAAACGTTGTGGTTCCAATTGCCAAACTGCCGAGTATACTGCTGTATTTTCAGTCTTAATATCAGCTCTTAATTTACCATTCATAGCATAAAATTGAGCATTTGTATGTTCGCCTCCTACAAAAATCATATCTTCAACAAAATCGCACACATGAACCTTGCCCGGAAAAGGAAACTCGTTCGTACATTCCATTGTGCGTAAATGCCATAACGATAATTTGGGCCCACCACCACACACCATCCAGTCGTCGTTAACTGCCAAGGCGCCTAGCCATTTACCCATTTCAGGGCGGTTTATTTTTTCATTTTTATAGGGTTCTATAATGCCAACACTTTCTTTTTCATTTGTCACCCAAAAACGTACAGAGCCATCTTCGGATGCTGAGTAGAGTTTATTTGAACCAAAGCCACAAACACCATGTATGTAATCTTCATGGCCCTTAAAATCACGTATAATGCGACCATCCTCCAAACTAATTTCATAAATAATATTATCACCACAACCTACAAACAGACAGTCGGTTTCAGGTCTGAGCCACATATAATTCACATCGGGAACTTCGATGGCATCTGCTTCTATAGGTATTCTCACTTCCCATGACTTTTTATTAAGTAGTTCACACTTTTCCTCTAACCATTTAAGACCATAAACTACACCAATTGAGCCCACAATCAAGAAACCACGATGAAAACACAAACAGTTTATTTCCATTTCATCATTTTGGCCGTAGATTTTAATGGGTTCATGGGGTTCATCAGAATTTTGTAAATCGTTTAATCTAAAAATAAATTAACTTATTACTAATGGTAATCACACTAAAGAAAAAAGCAAACCTTTGCACAAAAATGTCTCCATTTCTATTACCGGCAAACAAAAACTTTCCAGAGCTTGATATCGTTTGGGCTAAAACACAATTATAGAAACGTTTTATTTTATAATCATAAAGCGGATCTCGTAAGGAAGTAAGTGGAGACATATTTAGTGCAAACTTTATTAATTTTCAATAAATTAAAACGTTTCAAAGCCGAAAAAACCTTAGTGAAATTAAAAAATGTTTTAAACAAAAACTCTACAAAGTTCACAAAATATTGAGTTACCAGATCTTTATATCTTTCAAGGTACATTAACACATGTGTAACATGTGTAAATATACCTTGATATCTTTTTAAAGAAAAAAAAGTGCTACCAAATCATTGTTTTCGAAACAGAGCTGCATTACAACCAAGAAATTTTATAAAGTTATTATATGTGCATATAAAATGAATTGAAAATGAATTTTTATACCCTTAACCACCATTAGTGATGAATGAAGGTATACTAAGTTTGTCAGTCCTTTTGAAAAGCCATAAAGTATATATATTCTGGATCCTTGAGTAGTTCTTATTTAATTTAGCCATGTCCGTCTGTTGAAAACACGCTCACTTTCGAAAAACTCAAATGAAAGCTACAATGTTGGTGTCAAATTGTTGTAGTTGTCCTAAGCAGTTTGGTATTGAAATCTTGCAAAATCCTTTCAAGATGGGAGCTATAAATCAAAATGTGGAACCACCACCCTAAAAAATTGATCATTTTGTTACAAAAACAAACAAAAATGTTGAAATGGTATAAGATTTTGCACAGATTCGATTTAGTCGACTGGAAGACACACTGTTAAGTTTCGTGAAGATTGGTCCATAATTTACCTTGGGCTCCATAAAGCCCTACTCTCGGAAAAACGTTTAGCTCTTGTATACCATTCATTATAGTGCGATAAGTACAGAAAGTTATGTAAATACCGTTAATTAATTGTGTGCTCCGCACGCTTCTCCAATACCGCTCACATTTTGTCAGATGGTGTGTGTTGATAACCAAGATGCTTGTATCTTAGATCGGGTCGACCTCCATACAAAAACATGTTGTGCCAGTCACCCCCTAGAATTAAAGATATGTCAATGAAGTTTCTAAAACATAAAATTTTGTTTGCCACGCCCCCAAATACAGCCCTTTTGGTTTTTTATATGTAGTGCTGCTATTTAAAATCCGATCTTATCATTTTGCATATCGCGCCTTCATTTTTTCCTTTGGTGACTTTATAATCCGACATCAAATTTTCCGCGCCACTTATGCGATATCGGATCAAGAAAGTCCTTCTAAAACTTAAATTAATTAACAAATTAAGCCCCTCTTTTATTTTTCACATACATATTACATTAACCCAGGTAGAAGCCAATACAAACCAAAAAAAAATGTCCATCAGTCACGCTTTAGAAAAAAAGGAGATTTATTAAGATTACAGAACTTTAAAAAATTGTTTTGACACGCCCTAAAATACAGCGCTTTTATTTTATATATATACTTATATAGCACCGCCATAAAGTCAAATTTCATCGTATCGTATATCATTGTTAATGGCTAGAACATGGCTTTAGTTTTGTATTTAATGCTTTTTAATCTAACTTAAAATTCTAGATGGCATTTATGATATCTCAGCTTCATCCACTCTTATGTCTAATTTTATCATTAATATACTCGTTGCGTACCAATTTAATTTATAGAATTTTCGTGCCATTACTGTACAACATACCCAATTTATAATTTTTCACATATGTATACAGGGTAACGCAGAATGAGCTATATGGTTTGAATTCTTTATAACTTTTTAATTATTTTTCTTTTTTTGTTTTTTTCAGCATTTTGTGAAGAAAGCTTGGGGAATTATTATTGAATAACTATACAATGACCGCAAAATTTTGCGAAAAGTTCTGGAAAATATGCTTAAAACGGCACGTATACTAGTTTCGTGTTTAGACACACAAAGTTTAACTTGACAAAGTTTTGTTTGAATATAATAAACAGCGTTGCCAGAATGATGATTTTATCATATATTTGTATATCAAGTTTCATCACAACAAAAGAAAGAAATCATTCGAAACATAAATATTAACCACCATATTCATTAAAACAATTTTTGATTTATAAAAGTTTTATTGAACAAATTTTTATAGCAAATTCGTTTCATAAACCTTTTGTAAACCTGAAAGGTTTTTTATGAATATGGGGGTTAAATTGTATACTCTTTCTGAAAGATTATTTTAGATGTTGATTTAGAAGTATAAATTTTGATGCAGTTTTTTATTTCAAATGTTTTCCTCTTTTATTAAGCGGCTCATACACTTGCAATAAAATTGTTAAATTTTAAGTATTGTACAATTATATCGACAATGTGTATGTGAAGGTGCCACAATATATTGGCAACAATCAAAGTTTGATTTTTATTGCACAACGAAAAGAAGTTAAAACGTGTTGGCAATATTGTACAATGCTGTTTATGTCCCTTCAAGAAATGAATGAGCGAGTTGTCACATTTTTCTTTAAGTGTTAAGAAAATGTGACCCTGCGGCCACACGATCAAGTTGTTCTTGATAGTCTTTTACATATACTGCTTGTCAAAATTTACATAAATTGAAAGCTGTGACGTAGCTGCATTAAATTTTTGAGCAATTTACTTTCAAGACAGCAATTTATAAAGACAAACATGTAATCATCTGTTAACTTGAAAGTAAAATTTCCAAACAAATGGAAAGGTGAAATTGAAAGCCATCTCGTGGTCAATTTTAAAAGTGTGAGTGTGTTAGTAAAAAAGTGAGAGTGTATTGCAAATTGAATGGAATTGAAAGGCAGAACTTGAACGTGTGGCCACTAGGTTAGGTTAAGAAGGGTTATGCGCCCAAGGGCACACCTCCACTCGGAGACCAATATGGTCCATTGTGAATCCCTTCAATAAGAGAAAAAAGAGAAGACAGTAAAGAAAATAAGTATAAGATGGATAGAATCAAGAAAGATAGAAAGTTAGTAAGTCGTAGAAAATCCCGCGTATAACTATTGACCCCTCTACAGTCCCCCTAACAGAAACAACCGCATTATTTCCCTGACAAACCCCAGTAGATCCGCCGGACTACATCCAGCGATGCACCCCAGTTCGTCGTGAAACCGATCTCCCAGCCATTTCTGTCTGAGGCCCTGCATCCTGGGACAATGGCACAGTACATGCTCGATCGTCTCCAGCTCCTCTGAATCATCGCACAATCTGCAGAAGTCCGGTATGGCGTTGTTCCATCTGCCCGCAAAAGCCCTAATAGGACAATGACCCGTCAAGAACCCTATAAGCATTCTAAGACTACCCCTATCCAATCTCAGTAGAACCCTGGTTGCCCCCGCGTCCAATCTTGGCCATAGTGCCCTGGACACCCTGTCCCTCCAGGATGGGTTAACGTTATCACGGAATTTCTCCCGTATCAACCCATAGTAGTAACATAGGGGGGCTTAACCCCCCTGTCCCTTACCGCTAAGTCCAGATTCAAGCCCCCTCTCGCGAGTTCGTCAGCCACCTCATTTCCATCAACCATGCAGTGTCCAGGTACCCAGCACAGCCTTACATTGAATGCCTCCATGAGTTCACCAAGAGCATTCCTACACCGAGCGACCAGGCACGATCGCACCGTATAATTTGTCAATGCCCTCAGCGCCGCCTGACTATCGACGTAGATTGTCACCACAGAACCACCCACGATGTGTTCCAGTATTACCTCCAGATCGCTAGGATCTCAGCCTGGAAGACACTGCACTCATCGGGGAGTCTGAACGACCTTCTCACCTCGGTGTCCGCGATATATACACCGGCACCAGTGCCGGTTTCCATCTTGGATCCATCCGTAAATACTGCCCACCCCTCAAACAGTCCATTGGATCCACTCCAAATTTCCCTATCCGGGAACTCTACTGGCGGTGTTGCACCGAAGTCCAGGGTCATAGTCTTATGATCCGAAATACCCTCGAGAGAAATACCCTGATCAAGCAGACCCATCTCGTACAAAATTCTCGTGTGATCATCCCGCCTAGGTCTAACTGAAGAAGACTCGTAAAGTCTAAGTAAGTTCCTAGCTGCCACACTCCTCACATAATGCTCAATAGGGGATACATATAGTAGGATGTCCAGCGCTGCCTGCGGAGTGCTTCTCCTTGCGCCTGTGATGCCAAGAGATGCACTTCTTTGAACCTTGCTGAGCATCTTCCTATAGCTATCCACTCCCAACGCACCCCACCAAACAGTGCATCCATAGGTAAGTATAGGCCTAACAACCGATGTGTAAATCCAGTTTACTATATCAAGCGTAAGACCCCAGTTCTTACCAATGGAGTTCCTGCATGTGTAGTATGCATTGAGTCCCCTTCTCATCCTCTCCTGAGTATTTCTCTTCCAAAACAGTTTGCAGTCCAGAAAGTTACCAAAGTATTTTGCTCCGTCCGATAGAGGCAACTCGACGCCATCTAGCACTGGCCCCCTAAATCCCTCTATCCTATGCCTTCTGGTAAATAGCACCAGCTC
Organism: Pollenia angustigena; assembly: GCA_930367215.1. Lineage (NCBI taxonomy): Eukaryota > Metazoa > Arthropoda > Insecta > Diptera > Polleniidae > Pollenia > Pollenia angustigena. The sequence goes on along the minus strand of OV884058.1, from coordinate 214,452,620 downwards.
AGTCTTCGCAGGGTTGACACCCAGTCCCCTATTCTTTGCCCATGCCGAGAGTTCGCCTAGCATCACCTGCATAATTTCCCCGATCGAGGACAGAAATTTTCCCCTGACCAGCAAAACTATGTCGTCCGCATAGGCAACAACTTTCCTGCCCATGGAATCAAATGACCCAAGAATCCACAATAGAGGTGATAGAACCCCCCCTTATGGTGTCCCCCTGGTAACCCTCCTCCTTATCACATGATCCCCAAGCTCGAGTCTACACCAACTGCCAAGCATGCAGATTATCCACTCCACCAGAAAGTCCTCAGTTCCCAACTCCAACAAAGAATCCCTAATCGCCTCAATCCTAATGTTATTGAAGGCTCCCTCTATATCCAGAAACGCGGCGAGAGTATATTCCTTATGGCTCAGACCGTGCTCAATACAACCCACCACCTTATGTAACGCGCTCTCAACAGATTTACCCTTCAGGTAAGCATGTTGAGCGTTGCTAATAAGGCGGTATTCCGGTATCCCTGCACCCAGGAAAGTTCGTCTCCATAAGTAAGGTTAGGGTCTCAGAGCTAGACTCAGTCCATGAGCCGTCATTCCTTTGGACGTAACCAAGGGCCTTAGGGTTCATTTGGTCTGTTTACGCCTACCCGGAAATGTAACCGGGCAGGACTGCTCATAGCTTTCCCTTAGAAGATGAGTAAACTTGTTCACAACACCCTCCAGATCAGTCGGCAGCAAGTCGCCCAAGGCCCTTTGCGCCAACCCAATTTGGACTCTTTCCTTTAAGCAGTCCCATTTTGTCCCCCTCGGGTTCCCAAATGGAGCAACCCCAGGTGGGTCAAAATTCAATGTGAAGGTAATACGACTATGGTCTGAAAATGTACAGTCCGTTGCCACCCTCCAATCAACAACAAGTTGCTCGTCACGGTTCACTGATGTCAGATCTATCACTGCCTGCCTATCTTTATTTCTGAACGTCGGCGTGTTGCCCTTATTACAGATAATAAGATTATTAGTAGTTATAAAATCAAACATTAACTCACCCCTTTTGTTTATGTCTGCACTCCCCCATTGGCTATGATGAGCATTGGCATCGCAGCCCAATACTAGGATTGGACCTCTCCGTCAGTTCCCGCACCTCCGTGCCAGGTGGGTCCAATGCCTCGCACGGCATATACACCGAAGCCAGTGTAAGAGTGCGCTTACCTTTGGCTTCTCCATTTACTACGGTCAAGTCACCGCATCTGAAAGAATGAGAGACGAGAAAATTCAATGCATTCCTCGCTAATATACACGTTCTTACCTTGTCCTCAGTGGACGGGACAAACAGAGTGTATCCCGCAACCCCTAAACCGTAAACCTTATTTTTATTAATCCAATTATGGATTAGGGCTACGTCCGTTCGGGTGCTGGTGAGGAAGGTTGCTAGTTCGGCTGAGGTTGCTTCACAATGGTGCAGGTTTATTTGCACCACTAACAACCTCTTTGGTCCTGTCATGTTTCGGATACCGGAACCTGACGTTACCTAAACCAAACTTATTAGAGCCATTAGGAGCTTCAGCCGAAAATGTACCAACCCTCTTCACTGAGCTCGATGACTTCGGCACGACTAGTTTAGAAGGCTTGTTCCTGCCCGCACCTTTACCCCTATTGGCCTCTCTACGAGAGCCACTAGTGAAATCGGACGGAGGATTACCAGCCTTCTTCCCCGTGTCCGCTGCCTTAGCCACTTTGCTTTCCTTCTTGGGTATCGCCCCCTTATCCTCAGCAGCTCGTTCCGAAGACATGAGCGCTTTGGTCATCGGGGCAACCCCTCCTTTCTCCATCTCTCCACTGCAGGTTGACGATGCCAACGGCCCTGTACTCTTTTGAGTAGTGTCCGGGTCGGCGACTTCATCCACCTGCTTTCTCCAAAGATAGGGCCAACCAAGCGCGGTACTGACAGGGCCGTAAATTCTTTCGAATTTGGCGACGCTTTGTCGTTGCCTTCTCAGAAGGTGCCTATCCCTCGCGGAGAACGTTGAAGGATCTCTCTTCGACATCTTATCCAGATACGCCAGAGAACTCCTTGTTCCGTTCTGCGCCTTCTCCTCCTTCGTTCGGCTGGAGTTCTTAATATATCGTGGAGGGGCGCTTGGCCAATCCTCCACGGCGTCCTACCGAACAAGTTGTGGATAGTCTTCTCCCGAGTGTCCCCTCTGATGTCCCCTGGCCTCACAGATAAGAGTGACAGGCTCTGTAGTCTGACTGTGAGCTGATATATCAATATCGAGCTCCGTGTCAGAGAGCAGAGTCAGCCCCTCCAACCCTTGAGTAGCCCCGGTTTCACCACAAGAGTCACTCGATAGTCCCAGAAGACTATCCACGTATAGGTCGGTCAGTACCTGTCTCTCCTGTTCAATTATGTTCTCATGAACAGTCGAGAGGGTACTCCCCACCTTACAGACCGTGACGTCCGACTGATCCTGGTCAGTCCCGTCCGTCGTGTCCTTACTGTTTGTTATTTTAGTGTTATTTGTTTTTTGTTTTAAAAAAAGGGTTATTCATTTTTGGTCCCACGAGTTTGAACGTAAAAAGACGGACCGCAGTGACGGCGTGCGTGGACTAGGCAACTAACGTACAACAGCGCTTTGCCCTGACGCTGAGGGGAGCTGTTAACGACTAGTTTCTTTACGCACTAACTAACCACCCAGGACCTCGGCACTGCTACCAACTGCCACTAAGTAAAGGAAACTTTTTGCTAAGATTAATGAAACTGTCATTTGCTTAAGCATGGTGCGAATCTAATCGCACATTCCGTACGGAATCAAATGTTTTTTGTTTTGTTTTCATAAGTACATTTGAGAGACTTTTTGTTAGTTTTTGACAGTAGATTAAGCAAGGCTATGCATATTATGATAGATCCTTTAAAGAGGACTCAACGTAACTTGAGGGTTACACGATCAAGTTTTGCCTATCAATATTTAATACACTCACACTTTTTACCAATACACTCATACTTTTAAAAATTGATACGAACTTGCCTTTAAAATTCTCTTTCCAGTCAGTGTTTCAATTTACGTTCAAGAAAACAGCTGATTACATGGTTAGTGAGCAAATTTTTCGTTTGTCTCTATAAATTGTTTTCTTGATGACATCTTGAAAGTAAATTGCTCAAAAATTGAATGCAGCCTACGTCACAGCTTTCAATTTATGTAAATTTTGACAAGCAGTATATGCAAATGACATTCACCCTACAAGAAATGCATAACCGAAACTAAAAAAATTACTAACACACTTGCAATAATTTTAGATTAGTTGTTCCACTCTAACATATATGTTAGAATGGTACAACTAACATTTCCAAAATAATGCCAATATTTTAATATATTTTTGTCATACGCGTGTAAAAATTTGTGAATTTCTTAAATTTAATATTTGCGATTGGTATTAAAGAAAAAAAAAAACAATTAAATAAAATTTATAATTTGTGACTAAGGTAGTGAGATAAAAAATAAATATAAAAAAAGTGACACCGCCAAAAAGCTGTAATCAGAATGCTAGTGGTAAAGGAGGGCGTATTGATGGCGGCTTCAGAGAACGTGGTCCTGGATTATCAGGAAACAATAAAGGTCATGTGCGAAAAGGTCGTTTTGAAAGGGGTGCTCGTTTAACAGGTAGCGGTCATTCAGGTGGTGGCTTTGGCCAGGATAATCGTTTAAGATTTGGTGATGATAATAAAGGAACAAAAATAATTATTAAAAAACCTGATGGCTTTTCAAGTATGTACACATTTAATTTTTTGCCACAAATTGTTAACAAAATAAAATGTTTTTTTTAAGATCTACGATTAATTGATTGGAAACACGTATGTTTACCTACATTTCCAGACTCATGCAAGAAGTGGAACCTTAAAGAGCAGCCACAGAAATAATGGAACGTATTAACTAACTGAAATCTAATTTCCTGACATTAATGTATTAATGAAATTCCATTATATTTTTTTTAAATAAAAAATTTAATTTAAAGTGAAAATTAAAAAAAAAGTATTTTTTAATAAAGGTTAGTATTAACCAATTTTTACGTTATAAATAACTAGTTAGTACTAACCAATATTTACGTTATGACTAACTAGTTAGCATTAACCACTATTTTGGTTATCATTGACCAATAAAAAGCAGTAGAGTAAGCAGTACAGATATATGTTCCGTAGTCGAGTGGAATTCATTAGTTAGAAAGAGAGGAAAAATCACATGTACACAAGAGTTTCGGTTAGTTTTTTCATTTTGCTCTTAATAAACTAATAGAAACTTTAACCAATATATTGGTCAACACTACCGGTCATACAACTAGTAAAATTACCGGTAGTCTTGTTGTAGGGCAAGAACAACTTGACCGTGTGGCCGCAGAGTAAGTGCCGGTTCACACACGTCAAGTTTAACTCATCAAGTCTTGAGTTTTTAGGAGTGAAGGGAAAAGAGGATGCCATATCTTTTCCCCTCTCTCCTAAAAACTCAAGACTTGACGAGTCAAACTTGACGTGTGTGAACCGACACTAAAGACGAACCGCAAAAAATTGCACCGACAAAATTGGTATCTTGTAAATGGGCACTTAGTGCTGGTTCACACAGGTCAAGTTTGACTCTTCAAGTCTCGAGCTTTTAGGAGAGATGGGTAAAGAGAATGGAAAGGGGTTCATACTTGACCGTACCAGTCAGTTTTGTATTTTTCTTTTCTTTTTTCATCCGTAATATAATAAAAAGCTACAAAGTTGAAGGAAAAGAAAACAAAAATTAATTTTGTGCATGAACGAGAACGCAAGTTCAAAAGAAAATTTAAATAAAACTGTTCAAGTAAACTTGACCTGTGTGAACCAGCACTTACTTGAGACTTTTCCTTAAAAGCAACAGTACTGAAAATAGTACAATAGTCCTGACTTTCTCGTCACTGGCACAAACATTTATTTGCCAAAAATCGCGCTATTAATTAATAAAAAATAAAAGTTCTATTAAAATTACTTCATTTAATTATAATAATAACTTTATAAAATCCAACTTGCTATGGTTGAAAATGTATTAACATAAATTAAAAAGTAAAAGTCATATAAACATTTATTTCAATTGATTTTATACAAAATTTCTTAGGCGTCATTAACAATGTTTTTGAAATTAAAAGGAAAACGTTGGTTACCTTTGGAACCTGGTCAATTGTATTTGTTAGGTAAACAAATTCCTGACATAAAAGAGAAAAGCAATTTCATTGAAATAGAGGAAGATGTAAGAACTCTAATCTTTCTTGAATATTGTGACAATTTTAATGTTGATCTGTTTACAGCAAGATGTGAATCAACAACATTGCGTCATTGAAATACTCCAGAGTGAGGAAGCTTATGTTTTTGATTTGTTCAGTTTAAAGGGAACCTTACTGAACAATAAACCTATAAGTCCAATGAAGCGAACATTGTTGAAAGCTGGGGATATTTTAAAGTTGGGCAATCAGGAAGTTACATATTTTTATGATGTTCAAGAATTTAAAAGTCAAGTAAGTTATGGCATGTTAAATAAAAATATTTTTTAACTTAAATTTAGTAGTTACATCTTTAATTCAACTTTTTGTATTTTTTAGTCTCATGATAGTAGCGGTTTTTTGGAGGGAAACAAAAATAACTCAGATATTATTGCTTCTAGTCCAGATTCAAGCTTCCAACATGAAAGTCGCATAAAACAGAACGTAAATTATAATAAATTCTTAGTGCCCCCAATACCTTCAAAGAAATCCATTACTCCCAATAAAAATTTAGTTGTATCGGCAACTGAAGTCAACACCAGTAAGAACTCATTAAATGATTCATCCTTATCTTCTTGTAATCGTCGAAGTGATAGTTTTACTATACCTGAAACCCAATATTGTGGACCTCAAAGTTCTTCAAATGCCTCGGATCTTTCTATAACAGAAAGTATACCAGAGAACAATGCTAGTAAAATAAAATTCAATTTTGGTAATCTAGATCATTTTGAGGATGATGACGAATTTTGTATACCAGAAACTCAAGATGTATTAAAAGAGGAAGGCGTTATATGCAGTCAAAGGCCACGATTACTTTCTCAGGGTCATAATGAAGACAAGGATGTGAATAGCAATGGTGGTAGCCAATTTCGTATATGTACCCAAGATTATAATGAGGGTTTTGGTGAGGAAGCTGGGGAATTTTTACATTCTCAAATCATTCCCCTTATTACACATAATACAGTCGTTTTTAATAATTCTATAAAGAGCACAAAGGAAGATTCAAAAAATCAATCGAAAATTGAATGTGAAGATAAAGAGTTATTATCTGTCAAATGGTCCAGTTCAAAAATGGATAATGAAAGCACAGAATTACGAGTAGATTGTTCTACTCCCGATATATTCGAATTTGATTTAAGAAATAATATAAACACAAGTAATATAAAAGATAAGCAAACTATTAACAAAAAGCAACAGCCTTATATAGTGGATGAAGAGGACTTTTTGCCTACGCAAGTTCTTCCTTTACCCAGTGCAACAGCAGTGAAAAACAAGAGCTCAAATATGCAGGAGAAACCTTGCTTGGAAAAGGAAAATGAAGAGGTTTTAATTTTAAGTGATAAGGAAAATAGGTATCCTGTTACCTTGGAGTCTGTATCAGAGGCGTCTTCCTTACAACTCCTTGATGGTAATATAAATAGGATAGTCGTTTAATTTAAATTATTTCATTCATGGTTAAAACTGGATTGTAAAAAATATAGTACCTCTTAAAAGGTATAACTAATAAATTTTTCGGTTAATTAGAAATTTGATTAATCAATAATTTATTAATTTGTTTAAGGGATGTGCGATTAATCAAAGATTTAAATTAATCAGAAATTTTATTTATCAAATTCTTGGTTAATCGATTAATTGTTATTTTGAATTTGTAATTGAGTAGTTACAATTTTGATTCATTTAATTTTCGAACAATTGAATAATTGATTTTTTTCTTTGTTTCATAAATTTCTTTATATTCTTCACATCTTCACAATAGTTAAATTTTATTATTTTTTTCTATTTAAACATTTTTTAATAAAATTATTCAAACTTGAATCATCAAAATTTAAATTATTCAAATCAACAGAACTTTTATTATAGTTGAATAATCGATTAATTGATTAATCAACATTGTGATTTATCAAAATTTGATTAACCAATTAATCGTGCATCCCTTATTAAAATCATGTTTAATTGATAAATCAGAAATTTGTACAATTTAATTTAATCAAATTTGTAATTTATTTTTTAAAACACTTTACCTACCTTCAAAAATATTTTCATACAAATTTTTGAAAACTTTAACATTTTTATATAACAAGGTGAAGTTTTTAACAAAATAAACCTATAAAGAATAATTTACTGCCGGTTTCACAATTTCGAACGTTAACATTTGCAAAAAATTTATATGAAAAATTAAGTTTTTGTTGGTTTATTTTATAAGTTTCTTTGTGTTTCCGCACTTGCTTTACATTAGCGGTTTTCACTTTTGATAGTAAAGTCACTTGTAGACCTTGGTAATATTATTAATTTAGTTAAAGTATTAAGATATACAACAGTGCAACAACAAAATATATTATACTAAAATGTACTAAACTGTGGTTGAAAAATACAACAAAAAGCTTTAGTAAACACGATTGTTAAATAACCCAAAATAAAACGATTGACGAAACTCAATCTGTCTCTTTCTCTCACTCAGCAAATCCATTAATTTACAATTCATACGTAAAAGACACTCAAGCTTTGTAGTATAAAATTGTATTAAGTAAATCAGAGTTGTACTGTTAATACAAAGAGTGAAAACTGCTATTACTATCATAGTGTGTAATACGGCAGACCCTTACATCAGATTCATATGGCTTTAAATGCACTTAAGTATAGCATCATCATAATCACCACAATAGCTTAATTTTTTTTCTTAATATTTCAATTTAAACATTTTTGCAACAAATTATTTAAACTTGATTAATAAATAAATCTTTTTGATTAGTTAAAATTTCGATTAAACGATTTGTTGCAAATCCATAGTTTTTTTGTAATTGTATTTTTTTAAACACTTAATATAATTTTTTTCAATCTTCTTAAGTTCTAGCAGCTAGACCTAACACTTCTAGTTTCTCTCGTCATAATATAAGTGGTGCTCGCAAAACAAGCCCTATAACAGGAGCAGAAACTAAAAATGGGTCAAAGTCTTTGCTTGACGCCGATGAGGAAGATGATTTATTAACCCAAGCCTTTCTACAGCCTTCAAATCCTCCCAATTGCTCTACGAATTCTTCCAATAATCTACAATCAGTTAAATGTTTTAACTCTACTTTGTTGGACGACAAAGTTATAGCAAAAAATCATTCCTTATTCTTTGCTGACACAGATAAGACCCCTTTAAAAGAAACATCTTCGCTAGCAGCAGCTTTCAAGTTGCCCGACAAAGATTTTAGTATTTTAAAAAAAACCTCTTCAGGTGCTAGTGCAACTTCAGAATCAGATTTAGATTTGCTTATGTGTACGCCTCAATTGATTAAAGAAAATATATTTGTGGGTAAAACTGAGGATCTAAGAAAAAATATTTTAGCAGCCAAAAACAAGAATTTGTTTGGTGAAGATACCGATGAAGAAGAGGAAGAAGATGAAGACCCAAATAATTTGGTTAAATTAATTAATATACCAAAAGATTCTCTAGATTTCGATATGTTGCTGCCACATTTGAATAATAATTTAAAACATAACGAAATCAATGAAGAGCAAAAATCAGCAAACGAAAACCAAAAAGTATACAAGTTTAACATTTCTTTTGGCAAAGAGCTAGATGAAAAACAGTCGAAAAAGCCTCACTCTAATTCATCCACACTTAACCGTGACGAAAGGCATGCGGCCCGGGATAAAGAGAAAACCTTGGCTGAGTATAAAGAGCAAAGGAAAACAAGAAAACAAAATCTTACCAAGAATAAAGGAAATGAAACAGCTAAATCTAAAGATAGGGAACAATATTCAGATGCAGGTGAAGAGCTAACAACAACAAAGAATAAAAGTAACTACAGCAAGTCAGGAAAACATAAAGATAAAAACGAGCAAACTGAACTTACATCAACCACTTCAGAAGACAATCAGAAAACTTATAAACAGGAAAAAACAACACGTCTTCGCAAGAGACATGTCTCAACCGATAAAACAGAGAAAGCTAAAGATTTTAAATCGGAACAGGAAATGCCAGCTAAGCGCATGACCCGTTCAAAGTCAAGGTTTGAAGAAGCGCCCTCGACCAGCAAGCAGGCTACGCAATCTAACGCAGACGATTTGGATAGCATCGCTACACAACCATGTAAGTTTTTCTCTTTGAAACTAAATAAGTAAAAAATCTGTTTTTACGCATACACACAAGTTATTTTTTTAAACACAGGGACGTTTTCGCAAAAAGTCTTTTTTTGTCACAAAAGTCGCTTTTTACAACAAAAGATTAAATATTGTGGCTGTTAATTTTTCTGACCTTTTTCTACCCCTTAGTGGTTCGGGTTACACGTATCCGGTCAAGTTCAAAGCAAAACGAATTTCAAGGCGATATTGCACCTAATTGTTCCACACATAAAAGTGACCACCATAAAATCGAAAATGAATCGTCAGTGTCTATGAATAGTTTTGTAAATAACAATATGACAAAGAAGACTACAGCCAACCGAAAACGTAAAGCTGATGAAACACCACCTGTAATACCAGATAAATTAGTGCGTAAACGCTTAAAAAGCGCGGTAAAAATTTCAGCAATTATTAACGTTAAACAATATAAAAACTTTTTATTTTCTTTAAATTAGTGTCCGGACTCTTTAGCGACAAGCACAAAGACATTGACATCCTCATCAAAAATTTCGATTTCAATGACGATGGTCGATTACGAGTTCTTTGGCAAACTTGTTAAATATTCCAGAGGGTTTTGGGATGTAGCCAAAGATCCTGCAGATAGTGATCTGCTTGTAATGGATAACGCCTATAGGACATTTAAATTCCTTCTAGCCATGGCGAGAGGTATACCTATAGTAACATCTGAATATTTAAAAAAACTTAATGAAACACAGTCGACAAGAAAAGTTAAAATAAATGACTACACTTTTACGGACGCAGAGTTTGAAAAGAAACACAAATTTTCGTTGGCCAAATCTCTTCAAGTTGCTAAGAAAACTAAAATTTTTAAAGGCTACGAATTCGTTATGACACCAAGTATTTTGCCAAATCCTCAAGAAATGACGGGTAAGACAACATTCTTTTTAATTCCTCATAAATATTTTTAAATACTAAAAATTTTGTTTATCGCTTAGCTATAATTGAAGCATCTGGCGGTTCTGTATGTAAAAAAACTATTCCTCCACCTAAAGAAAATCAAAAACTTTATTTAGTTACGACGAATAAAGACCAAAAGGATTGGCACAAGTATAGGCGTTTAAACAAAGATATTAAAATCGTGTCCACTGAGGCCATAATGTCGGCAGTTATGAGACAAACTTGTGAACGCATGAATAGCTATTCGTTGGCTTAAATTTTTTGTTTAAAATTGGGTATTTTATGTTTAGTTGTAGTTATGTACCTTTATATTTTTAAATCATATTTAGTTATTGTTCTTTTTAAATCAAACATTGCTATTTTTATATATAACCTGGAGTTATTCATTTTTTTTTTGTTTATGTTTTACCGTTAAAAAAACTTTGTATGTGTGCACTTAATATGTTCAATTAAAATTATATATTTGTATTTTTTTACACAAACACATGGTTTTGAGAGCAATGTTGCTGTAAATAATACTCGTATATAAATTTACTTTGTACTTTCAATTCTGTTCGGTGTGATTTAAATAAATCGATTTCTTGTCAACGTGTAAACTCCATCCTAAAAAATTATTATTTAAAATTTAAATAAAAAACCTCAATTTGCCATATACATATACATATTTTGTTTAAAGTTAATCAGGTTTGTGATGGAACCCCGATTTTAAAATTCATTTCTGGATTAAAGTTTTTTTTGTTCAAAATATACTTTAGTTACCATAAACAATATAAAATTTAAAAGAATATAGACAAAAAATAAGAGGAACATTTATTAAAATCAATTTTTAAAGATACTGACAACGATATTATCGATTTTGAATCGTTTTGTTTTCAAAATCGTTTTCCATCATATACCTGAATGTTTCAATTTTTCATAAATTCAATTTAAAAATGTGTAAAAACTTACTTACAAATTTTTTGATTATTTTACAAATTTAAAATATGTATTTAATTTTATTCTGAAATTTTTTTTGAAAAACAAAAATACCGTCAAAACACATCCTTTTCTAAGTGCCGGTTCACACACGTCAAGTTTGACTCGTCAAGTCTTGAGTTCTTAGGAGAGAAGGGAAAAGAGAATGCCATTTCCTTTTCCCTCTCTCCTAAAAACACAAGACTTGACGAGTCAAACTTGACGTGTGTGACCCGGCACTAATATCACAGAGAAAAATTTTTTCATCAATTTAAAACAACCCTGTAATTGAAGTTGATGTTGTCTGTGTCTTCTTTCAGATTCATCGTCTTATATATTTTCTGTTGGATTCGTAGACTTTCAATCGCATATCTTTTAGACCCCTTTCAGACTCGGCAAGTTAGTTGCGCAAGTTACTTGCCGACAACAACAAAGTCTGTACAAAATTTTTTTCCCTTGCCGCTGACGTCTACAAACCAAGAGTTGCACAAGAGACTTGCGCAAGTAACTTGTCGAGTGTGAAAGGGGCCTTACTTTCTCTATCTAAATATCGCTCATTTGCTGCAAGACCGTCATAACTCAAAAAAATCCATTTCGAGATAAACGCGTTTAAAGTTTTTGATTTGTTCTAACTACTTAGAAAAAAAGAAGACACATTCTCTTCAAACTGGGAAAGTATAAAATATATAAAGATGAATTTAATACACAATATAAAGAAAAACAAAGCGAACAATTCTGCATCTCAAACTCCAAAATTGCATTTCTTGAGTTATGCCGGTCTTGCAGAAAATGAGCGATACGTGTAAAATATGTTGTGCTAGTGCTGTTGTTTTTTTGTTTTTTGTTATGTCTGTTTTGTGTTCCCACATTCTCGTCTGTAAACTTCGTTTTGTTGTACCAATGTATATGAAGTCGCATGGTTCGTCATTATTGTAATACAAATTGTAATAAAATTGATGTTTTATTTACATTGAAGCTCCAGGCCCAACAAGCTTAAGCACCATTTCACATACGTCAAGTTTGACTCGTCAAGTCTTGCGTTTTTAGGAGAAAGTGAAAGAAATGGCATTATTTTTTCCTTTCTCTCTTTAAAGCTCAAGACTTGGCTAGTCAAACTTGACGTGTGTGAACCGGCCCTAACTATAAGAAAGTGACATATTTCATGTTTGGCTTTTAATATTTACCACCAGGATTTGTCATTTAAGTTGATAAGCACTTCTTTCTTAAGTAAAGATTGTGGAAAATATTCTGCATCTTTAATTTTAAATGCCAACCAGAATGCATGAATTTTCTTCTGCTATCTTTTCGTTTTCTTGACTAATTAGTTTTCCAATATATTTGGGACGCTTTTCATTCGTTGTTCAACAAAATCCAGTTTTGACAATTGTTCAACAGTTAAAACAAAGCCGCAAGTAACGTTTGTAAAAAGTCACTTTTTGCAAAATCTGTTTTTTGCTGATTAACATTAGAGAGAGAGATATCTCTTACACTGTTCAAACACAAATCACAAAATTATGAACCTAAAATACAAAGAATCAACCTGTAGAAGAACGTTGTTAGTAACAAAATAATGCAAACGAAATGGTTTTGCAACATGGAATAACGTTTTAAAAGCCATCGAAATTGTGGATATAAAACGTTTTTCCACTATAAATTATAAACTGGAAATTTGCATTTAATATAAAATTAAATTTTCTCGATATTTTGCTTAAAAGTTTTTATTGTCATAAAAAAAATAAAATAAAAACGTTTTTTTGCTCTCCTGAAAAAAATTATTATTTTGTAACTTAAGTTGCAATTGCAACGTTATTCGCGTTTGTGCTTCAATTGAACATGAAATTGCAATTGTAGCAGAGTAATTTGGTTAAGCATTAAAGTCTTTTATGAACTTGGCGTAACATTTGTTGGAGATTTAAAGCTTCACTGTTTGTTTAAACTTCTATCAGGGGTGTTCTGGAAATCGAAAACGCAAAGCGCAAGAAATTTAAACGTCGTTTTTTAATAAGATTTCTGTAGTAAAAGAATTTCATAACAAATATTTTTTATTAAACAGAATTTTATAGCAAAAATTATAAAAATTAGATTAAAAGTGTATTAAAAATAATTTCCAAATTCAAGCGTTTTGCGTTTTCGATTTCCAGAACACCCCTGTATAAATGTCATTGTCGGTATTGGATTCAGAAATGGGGTATTCAAATATATATACCCCAAATCTTGCTAAATTTTTTTTTTTTTTTGTTAAAAATCGTTGATAGATCAAACCAAGGTCTATCCAATAGGTCTGCGCAAGAAGCCATAGGTTTATTTGGTTTATTCCTCAACGATGTCAAAAGTTGTTTACATTTTCCTTATCTTCAAAATACAGTGTTATCCCGGTTTAATGAATTATATATTGTCAGGCCCTTTCGTTATATCGAAAAATTCGTAGAATCCCGAAGTTTTTTTTAATAAAATAATCAGGTATGTGATGAAAAACGATCGTTTTCAAAATGATAGTTTTGAGCAGGTGTGATGAATTTCGACCGATTTTAAAATCCATTTCTGAAGTAAAGTCTTAAATTTTTGTTCAAAATTCATAGAATAAATTCGAAAAATGAAAAATGTTGAATATAATATAAAGTTACCTTCGGAAGGAAATAACTCCCAGTTTCTATTTGTTAAAATAGTTGAGTTAAATACATTCAATTTATAAAGTAACACTATCCAGTGAGACACAAAGAATGCTGACGACGGCCGTAGCGGGCCAGAAAATGCATTACATTCTGCTGGTGTCTAATAATTGTAAATTTTTCTGTACATTCAATATACCTCATTGCTTTCCAACGGAAAGCTAAGGTAAAATGCAACAAGAAATACAATATAAAAGTCTGGTAGTGTATAAAGTCATTTCTGAAAAATTGTAGGAATAGAACTATTACAAAAAAGCTTTATAAAATACATAACTGAAATTTAGCTCATAGAATAAATTCGAAAAATGAAAAATGTTCCATAAATATATTTAATAAAGAATTTAAAAGAATATATAAATGAAAACGGAGGAAAATAAATTAGAAATCAATTTTTAAAGATACCGAAAACGATATTATCGTTTTAAAATGGTTTTGTTTTCAAAATCGTTTTCCATCACATACCTGAATAATCTATATATATTGTTACGTTACTGCCTTTCAATAACGTTTTGGTTTATTTCCTTTATAATAAACCGTTTCGAGTTCTTTTATTGCAATTCAAATAAAACAAATAAACACAACACTTTAATGTATAACACTTATTTATTAAGAACTTAGTCACTTTAACAACCGTAATTTATAGCTATTATTTACAACTCACTATTGTAATCAACACACTTCAAACGTTTATAGTTTTCTCCGCGTGATGCGCTCTTAACTTGACAAAGTCTGAACTAATACTTAAACAATAATTACAACTAACTAAAGTTACTTTCGTAACAATATGTATATAAAAGAAAGTCGTGTTAGTTACACCACTTATAACTCAAGAACGGCAGAACAGATTTGGCTGAAAATTGGTAGGGAGGAGAAAACGGCTTCATCGAGTTGACTAATTTTTCTTTCAAATCTTCGTATTAATCCATTTTAAGTTTTCATCGATAGAAAAATTTACCACGCCTACTTTTATGCCCACTTTTTCTATTAAGCGCATAAATTGAGAACGGCTTGACCGATTTGGACGATTTTTTCTTTAAAATGATCGCCATGGTCCACCTTGGGGTTTTACGGAAAGAAAATTTTGCCCCGCCCACTTTTACGCCCACTTTTTTCGATTTACCTAAAATCAAAAAACTGCTCCATCGATTTGACTAATTTATCTTTCAAATGTTCGTATTAATCCATTTTAAGTTTTCATCGATAGAAAAATTTACCACGCCTACTTTTACGCCCACTTTTTCTATTAAGCGCATAACTGGAGAACGACTTGACCGATTTGGACGATTTTGATTTGACTAATTTATCTTTCAAATGTTCGTATTAATCCATTTTAAGTTTTCATCGATAGAAAAATTTACCACGCCTACTTTTACGCCCACTTTTTCTATTAAGCGCATAACTGGAGAACGACTTGACCGATTTGGACGATTTTTTCTTCAAAATGATCGCCATGGTTTAACTTAGGTTTTTACGGAAAGAAAATTTTGCCCCGCCCACTTTTACGCCCACTTTTTTCGATTTACCTAAAATCAAAAAACTGCTCCATCGATTTGACTAATTTTTCTTTTAACTGTTCGTATTAATTTATTTTACGTTTTCATCGAAAGAAAAAATTACCACGCCTACTTTTACGCCCACTTTTTCTATTAAGAGCATGATTTGAGAACGGCTTGACCGATTTGGACGATTTTTTCTTTAAAATTATCGCCATGGTCCAACTTATTCTTTTTTGATTGAGCCCATATCCACACCATATGTAAGTTATTTTTTAAAAAAAATTTATGATAGGTATTCCATGGATTTTTATTTTAAAGGCCGTTAATTTCGTTAAATGCTCAATTTAAATCGTGTGGTAATACAAAACTAATGTTTACTTAGGGCCAGCAACGTAGACCGGGTCAGCTAGTATTTTAATAAAACAAAGTAAATTCTTTTATTTCCATTCATAACATAAACAAAAAATAAATACTTTATATAATTTTCAATTAAATTAGTACATAGTGGAGAACAAAACTAATAATAATGAACTTATTTACATATTAGAAAAAGCACTTAGTCGCAGGCCCTTTTTATAGTCGTCCGTAATGTTTAATTTTTCTTTAAGAACTAAACGTTTTCTTTAAGGCATTTTGATGTCAACTTTACAAAAATTACGTAAAATTTAAAAACGAAAACCAACATTTGTTTTTTTTACAAAACATTCTCCTCCAATCATTGACATATTCGTACTAAATTATGAGCTGCAACCAGGGCTGCCAGACTTGGGGATTTATCCCCAAAGTTGGGGATTTCATGCGAGCAAAAAGGACAAAGAAAGTCATTTGGGGATTTTTTGGGGATTTAAAAATAAAATTCGGCGATTTTTTGGGGATTTTACACATTTTTCCTTCTTTTATTATTTAAATAAGTACCAAAACTTTTATCTTACTCTTATCAACAACTGATACGGTGTGAAGGGTGCTAATTAAGATTACCATTATTGTTAAGTGTGTAAAAGATACTTAATAAACTTAGTCTGTGTTCAAATGGCTCAAGTTTAAATGATATGATTGCTACTTTAATGGTGCGAGGGGAGAAGAAACGAGTACACAGATGCATGTACTGTCAGTACGCTTTGCTTTCTTATTCGTTGCTTCAATTTTCTTTTGTTTTTAATATCAAAAATGCACACATGCATACGCACGACTATACAAAATAAAAACCATTTCGTCAACATGACATGAATCATTTAAACGCTAATTCATGTTCAAAGAAGAAAAAGGAAGAATCATGTCAAATAGGCATGAGCCGTTTGAGTGAGTGTTTTAAAATAGAAGAATTTAAAAAAAGAATCTAAAACCGTTGACAACACATACAATTTTTGATTTTTTAAAGACAATTTTCAAGCAAATAAGTAAATATGAAAGACAATATAATAAAGCTTGGGAAAAAGATTGCTGAGCTATTGGTAAGTACTTATGATGCATTGAAGTTTTAAAGAAATAACGGATATACATATGTACTTATTTTTATTGTTGATTTCAAGGATGGCTAAAACCGATTGAACAAGCTCCAAATTCATATTAATTGGCTCATTCGTCTTTAAAAACAGCATATTGTTCTTCTTGTAATTGCTCAGTGAAATCGCATAAAAGGGATTTTAAAAAACATGCCCAAACCAGTCGCTACAAACAAAATAAAATAATTTTTTTACTAAAAATTTTAATTTGGGGAATTTTGGGGATTTCTTATTAAAATTTTTCTTACTTTTTTTAAAAAAATTTAAAATTTGCTCAGAAAAATTTTAAAATTTGGTCAGGAAAAAAAAATTTTTACTTTTTAAGGTTTTGTTTTTTAATTTGGGGATTTTTTTTAATTTATTGGGGACAAGGAAAAAAGTACCTGGCAGCCCTGGCTGCAACTACAATACTGAAATTTTTGATACTTTAATGGGGGAAAAATATTGTACCCAAAAAAGGAAATACGGGAAATTTGATATTTTTCTTTAGCTTTTTGGTTCTACTAAAGTATCGGGTTAAATGCTAGGATATTTACCAAGTTTAAATCTAGAAAAATAAACTTTGGCATAAAAATATGTCCACGAAGAAAAAGGAGACGCTAACGAAGTAGTACATACATGTATATTTTCGTTTACGTTTTTGGTTTTTTGCCACACATACATGCACATAAAACACATTTTTCCTTTTGTTTCGCCTATGTAGTAGTAAGATTTTGACAACGCGAGGAATTTTACACAAACAAAATGCCTGTTGTTTTTTGTATTGTTGTAGAAGTAAGCAGACCTATTGGATAGGCCTTGGATCAAACCAAGCTGACAACTTGTTATCGAATACAGGGATGCCATAACAAATATTGAAAATTTTCTTGCTAAATCTATACCGAAAAGGGCCAAGTTAACAACATTGCTTAGATCAATTATTTATTAGATCATTACATAAAAAAAAATACAACCTACTATTACAAAAAAGCTTTATAAAATACATAACTGAAATTTAGCTCATAGAATAAATTCGAAAAATGAAAAATGTTGAATATAATATAAAGTTACCTTCGGAAGGAAATAATTCCCAGTTTCTATTTGTTAAAATAGTTGAGTTAAATACATTCAATTTATAAAGTAACACTATCCAGTGAGACACAAAGAATGCTGACGACGGCCGTAGCGGGCCAGAAAATGCATTACATTCTGCTGGTGTCTAATAATTGTAAATTTTTCTGTACATTCAATATACCTCATTGCTTTCCAACGGAAAGCTAAGGTAAAATGTAACGAGAAATACAATATAAAAGTCTGGTAGTGTATAAAGTCATTTCTGAAAAATTGTAGGAATAGAACTATTACAAAAAAGCTTTATAAAATACATAACTGAAATTTAGCTCATAGAATAAATTCGAAAAATGAAAAATGTTGAATATAATATAAAGTTACCTTCGGAAGGAAATAATTCCCAGTTTCTATTTGTTAAAATAGTTGAGTTAAATACATTCAATTTATAAAGTAACACTATCCAGTGAGACACAAAGAATGCTGACGACGGCCGTAGCGGGCCAGAAAATGCATTACATTCTGCTGGTGTCTAATAATTGTAAATTTTTCTGTACATTCAATATACCTCATTGCTTTCCAACGGAAAGCTAAGGTAAAATGTATCAAGAAATACAATATAAAAGTCTGGTAGTGTATAAAGTCATTTCTGAAAAATTGTAGGAATAGAACTATTACAAAAAAGCTTTATAAAATACATAACTGAAATTTAGCTCATAGAATAAATTCGAAAAATGAAAAATGTTGAATATAATATAAAGTTACCTTCGGAAGGAAATAATTCCCAGTTTCTATTTGTTAAAATAGTTGAGTTAAATACATTCAATTTATAAAGTAACACTATCCAGTGAGACACAAAGAATGCTGACGACGGCCGTAGCGGGCCAGAAAATGCATTACATTCTGCTGGTGTCTAATAATTGTAAATTTTTCTGTACATTCAATATACCTCATTGCTTTCCAACGGAAAGCTAAGGAAAAATGTAACAAGAAATACAATATAAAAGTCTGGTAGTGTATAAAGTCATTTCTGAAAAATTGTAGGAATAGAACTATTACAAAAAAGCTTTATAAAATACATAACTGAAATTTAGCTCATAGAATAAATTCGAAAAATGAAAAATGTTCCATAAATATATTTAATAAAGAATTTAAAAGAATATATAAATGAAAACGGAGGAAAATAAATTAGAAATCAATTTTTAAAGATACCGAAAACGATATTATCGTTTTAAAATGGTTTTGTTTTCAAAATCGTTTTCCATCACATACCTGAATAATCTATATATATTGTTACGTTACTGCCTTTCAATAACGTTTTGGTTTATTTCCTTTATAATAAACCGTTTCGAGTTCTTTTATTGCAATTCAAATAAAACAAATAAACACAACACTTTAATGTATAACACTTATTTATTAAGAACTTAGTCACTTTAACAACCGTAATTTATAGCTATTATTTACAACTCACTATTGTAATCAACACACTTCAAACGTTTATAGTTTTCTCCGCGTGATGCGCTCTTAACTTGACAAAGTCTGAACTAATACTTAAACAATAATTACAACTAACTAAAGTTACTTTCGTAACACTGCCCCCCACTTAAGCCTGTATTGTTTTTGCCCAGCTTCTCACTTAACACCCGCAAAACTGCTTCTTTAAGGCTTTTTAATTCCTTCATGATATCTCTATCATCATCAGCAACAACATCGAGCCTTTGCACCTTATACGACTTCTGCTTTGCAACTATTCTTGCGGTTTCCTGAACCAGGGCAAATGAAACAGTTTCTGCAAATGTCGACTTTAATGCTGCACACACCGCATACTTAACATCAGCATCTCTTATACCGTTAATAAATGCTTCTGTTTTGAAGCTGTCCAACAATGGATGATTCTCACCAGGATAAGTTAGCTGTACCAACCGCTCAATCTCCAGTGCGAAGTCCTGTAAGGTTTCGTTTGCCTTTTGCACTCTGCCACGCAACTCCGGGCCTGTTCGTAAATGCATCACTGCGCTGCAAATGAAAATGTAAATGCCCTAAAATACTTTGCTAAAGCAGATGATGCACAACCAAGTTTAAAATACGGAGTGGAGAAATGGCTCCCGCCAAAACAGATCAACAGCAAACTTAAATTGGCAGTGCAAAGCAATGTTTGGTTGTATGATGCACTGCAGTGATGCATTTACGAACAGGCCCTCCATTTTGTGGATTTCCTTTTTGTGTTCACCCCCATACTTACGTTGCAGTGCTACCATAATTTCATCATAATTGTTTCTGCTACTTACTGGTACACTTTCAAGCACTTCAGCCGCAGTCCCCTTTAAAGCAAGAATGAGCTCGATTGCTTTTTCCTCACTGTTCCATGCATTCCTATTGGCAACTGTATCGAACTGGAACTTAAAAACATTTAATGGCACACTACCGTCAAAGCAAGGGACCTTTATTCTACTCGAGGTTTCTGGAATAATTCTCACCGAACCCTCCTGACATTGACTGTTATTAACTTTTGTTTCCAAATTGAGTAGCTTTTCATCAAAATCAACGAGCTTCTTGTTGAATTCTATTTCCAAGTTATCTACTCTTTCATTTATTTCAGTAGAAATCTCCAGAAGTTTCTCATTTGTTATTCTAGAATTCTCTTGAATTTCAGCTAATATGGTAACTGAATTCTCCTTTATCATTTTTTCTACATTTCTAGAAGTTTCATCAATTTTTCTAGAAGTTTCATCTGAATTTTCTTTTATCATCATTACCATGCTTCTAGAATTATCGTCCATTTTTCTAGAATTTTCATCAATTTTTCTAGAAGTTTCAGCCAATATATCGTTAGAATTTTCTTTTATCATCATCACCATGCTTCTAGAATTATCGTCCAGTTTTCTAGAATTTTCTTCAGACATTTTCTTCATTTGCTCCATCATAGCGGCAAACATTGCATTTAAATCCATACCGCTAGCAACTTTTCGAGTACATACCTCTATTTCTTCCTTGTCCTCAAATTCGTAACTCGCAATGTTCATATTGCGTCGCTCGAATTCATCTAATAGCCTCTTCTGCAGCTCTGCTTTATTACCTGCAGTTGGCAGATCCAACTTGCTCAATTCTTTCTTGAGCTGTTCCACTTTAAGTTCTTCAAATTTCATTGCAGTGTATTTTTTTTTTTTTTTTTTTTTTTATTTTATTTATGCAATTTCACTTCTGACACCAATTGTTACGTTACTGCCTTTCAATAACGTTTTGGTTTATTTCCTTTATAATAAACCGTTTCGAGTTCTTTTATTGCAATTCAAATAAAACAAATAAACACAACACTTTAATGTATAACACTTATTTATTATGAACTTAGTCACTTTAACAACCGTAATTTATAGCTTTTATTTACAACTCACTATTGTAATCAACACACTTCAAACGTTTATAGTTTTCTCCGCGTGATGCGCTCTTAACTTGACAAAGTCTGAACTAATACTTAAACAATAATTACAACTAACTAAAGTTACTTTCGTAACAATATGTATATAAAAGAAAGTCGTGTTAGTTACACCACTTATAACTCAAGAACGGCAGAACAGATTTGGCTGAAAATTGGTAGGGAGGAGAAAACGGCTTCATCGAGTTGACTAATTTTTCTTTCAAATCTTCGTATTAATCCATTTTAAGTTTTCATCGATAGAAAAATTTACCACGCCTACTTTTATGCCCACTTTTTCTATTAAGCGCATAAATTGAGAACGGCTTGACCGATTTGGACGATTTTTTCTTTAAAATGATCGCCATGGTCCACCTTGGGGTTTTACGGAAAGAAAATTTTGCCCCGCCCACTTTTACGCCCACTTTTTTCGATTTACCTAAAATCAAAAAACTGCTCCATCGATTTGACTAATTTATCTTTCAAATGTTCGTATTAATCCATTTTAAGTTTTCATCGATAGAAAAATTTACCACGCCTACTTTTACGCCCACTTTTTCTATTAAGCGCATAACTGGAGAACGACTTGACCGATTTGGACGATTTTGATTTGACTAATTTATCTTTCAAATGTTCGTATTAATCCATTTTAAGTTTTCATCGATAGAAAAATTTACTACGCCTACTTTTACGCCCACTTTTTCTATTAAGCGCATAACTGGAGAACGACTTGACCGATTTGGACGATTTTTTCTTCAAAATGATCGCCATGGTTTAACTTAGGTTTTTACGGAAAGAAAATTTTGCCCCGCCCACTTTTACGCCCACTTTTTTCGATTTACCTAAAATCAAAAAACTGCTCCATCGATTTGACTAATTTTTCTTTTTACTGTTCGTATTAATTTATTTTACGTTTTCATCGAAAGAAAAAATTACCACGCCTACTTTTACGCCCACTTTTTCTATTAAGAGCATGATTTGAGAACGGCTTGACCGATTTGGACGATTTTTTCTTTAAAATTATCGCCATGGTCCAACTTATTCTTTTTTGATTGAGCCCATATCCACACCATATGTAAGTTATTTTTTAAAAAAAATTTATGATAGGTATTCCATGGATTTTTATTTTAAAGGCCGTTAATTTCGTTAAATGCTCAATTTAAATCGTGTGGTAATACAAAACTAATGTTTACTTAGGGCCAGCAACGTAGACCGGGTCAGCTAGTATTTTAATAAAACAAAGTAAATTCTTTTATTTCCATTCATAACATAAACAAAAAATAAATACTTTATATAATTTTCAATTAAATTAGTACATAGTGGAGAACAAAACTAATAATAATGAACTTATTTACATATTAGAAAAAGCACTTAGTCGCAGGCCCTTTTTATAGTCGTCCGTAATGTTTAATTTTTCTTTAAGAACTAAACGTTTTCTTTAAGGCATTTTGATGTCAACTTAACGCTGGGTCTCCACGTAGCAATTTTTATTGCTAAGTACAAGCATTAACGTCGGCAGAACAATGACAGAATAATGGAGCAATAATTGCTGATTATATTGCTGGAGAACACTTGAAATTGCTTTGCCATAAATTTGCAATTTTCACCGCGAGTAGTTGTATAAAGTTTTGTGGCTGTATTTATAACAAAGGTTTTATGTTGTGTTTTGAAGTGGTTGCTAAATTTTCTTTTTTAAATTAATAAATTAAATTAATAAAATAATTAATTGTTATTGTCGTAGCTGTGTTTTGTATTATCTGCGTATGAAAAAAACCTAAAACTTGTATTGTTCTATTGAACAAATAAAAATATAAAAAAAAACAAATTCGTCGTTTGCTTTTGTTTATATTGACGTTTATTTAAAAATATAGTATATAAAAACTTTTCCTGTATTTTGTTGAAGTATTTTTTCACTTGGCGGCTTCCAAAATGTATTAACAAAATGACCTCAGTAGTACAACAATGAAACAATAAAAAAACAACAGGCTTTTTGTTGCTAGAATTGAGACGGCAAGTGTCAAAATGCCTTATAAAAAAAAAGTAAATAAACAAAAAAATGACGACAAACGTCACACACGAAGAAAATCACTGCAAACAGCTGTGCTTGTGAGGTCACTTTATTAGTACATTCTGGCGGCTTCTCTTGATTGATTTTTAAATAAATAAACACTTTAATAAAAAAACAGAGAGATGAAATGTCAGATAAATTACAACTGATTTGACAGCAGATTGCTAAGCAATAATTGCTCAAGCAATCAGAAGAGCAATCATTGCGCAATGGATTGCCACTCATGGCAATTTGCGGTCTATACGTCGCAAATTTAATGGAGCAATCAAATTTGACGTTTGCCGCAATAAATATTGCTACGTGGAGACCTGGGGTTACAAAAATTACGTAAAATTTAAAAACGAAAACCAACATTTGTTTTTTTTACAAAACATTCTCCTCCAATCATTGACATATTCGTACTAAATTATGAGCTGCAACCAGGGCTGCCAGACTTGGGGATTTATCCCCAAAGTTGGGGATTTCATGCGAGCAAAAAGGACAAAGAAAGTCATTTGGGGATTTTTTGGGGATTTAAAAATAAAATTCGGCGATTTTTTTGGGGATTTTACACATTTTTCCTTCTTTTATTATTTAAATAAGTACCAAAACTTTTATCTTACTCTTATCAACAACTGATACGGTGTGAAGGGTGCTAATTAAGATTACCATTATTGTTAAGTGTGTAAAAGATACTTAATAAACTTAGTCTGTGTTCAAATGGCTCAAGTTTAAATGATATGATTGCTACTTTAATGGTGCGAGGGGAGAAGAAACGAGTACACAGATGCATGTACTGTCAGTACGCTTTGCTTTCTTATTCGTTGCTTCAATTTTCTTTTGTTTTTAATATCAAAAATGCACACATGCATACGCACGACTATACAAAATAAAAACCATTTCGTCAACATGACATGAATCATTTAAACGCTAATTCATGTTCAAAGAAGAAAAAGGAAGAATCATGTCAAATAGGCATGAGCCGTTTGAGTGAGTGTTTTAAAATGGAAGAATTTAAAAAATGAATCTAAAACCGTTGACAACACATACAATTTTTGATTTTTTAAAGACAATTTTCAAGCAAATAAGTAAATATGAAAGACAATATAATAAAGCTTGGGAAAAAGATTGCTGAGCTATTGGTAAGTACTTATGATGCATTGAAGTTTTAAAGAAATAACGGATATACATATGTACTTATTTTTATTGTTGATTTCAAGGATGGCTAAAACCGATTGAACAAGCTCCAAATTCATATTAATTGGCTCATTCGTCTTTAAAAACAGCATATTGTTCTTCTTGTAATTGCTCAGTGAAATCGCATAAAAGGGATTTTAAAAAACATGCTCAAACCAGTCGCTACAAACAAAATAAAATAATTTTTTTACTAAAAATTTTAATTTGGGGAATTTTGGGGATTTCTTATTAAAATTTTTCTTACTTTTTTTAAAAAAATTTAAAATTTGCTCAGAAAAATTTTAAAATTTGGTCAGGAAAAAAAAATTTTTACTTTTTAAGGTTTTGTTTTTTAATTTGGGGATTTTTTTTAATTTATTGGGGACAAGGAAAAAAGTACCTGGCAGCCCTGGCTGCAACTACAATACTGAAATTTTTGATACTTTAATGGGGGAAAAATATTGTACCCAAAAAAGGAAATACGGGAAATTTGATATTTTTCTTTAGCTTTTTGGTTCTACTAAAGTATCGGGTTAAATGCTAGGATATTTACCAAGTTTAAATCTAGAAAAATAAACTTTGGCATAAAAATATGTCCACGAAGAAAAAGGAGACGCTAACGAAGTAGTACATACATGTATATTTTCGTTTACGTTTTTGGTTTTTTGCCACACATACATGCACATAAAACACATTTTTCCTTTTGTTTCGCCTATGTAGTAGTAAGATTTTGACAACGCGAGGAATTTTACACAAACAAAATGCCTGTTGTTTTTTGTATTGTTGTAGAAGTAAGCAGACCTATTGGATAGGCCTTGGATCAAACCAAGCTGACAACTTGTTATCGAATACAGGGATGCCATAACAAATATTGAAAATTTTCTTGCTAAATCTATACCGAAAAGGGCCAAGTTAACAACATTGCTTAGATCAATTATTTATTAGATCATTACATAAAAAAAAAATACAACCTAAACGAAAAGTTACTCTTGACGAGAAGATTAATTTTTTCCAAGCCCCTTGTCACACTCATAATCCACTTTTGACCAACAAAAGCACTTTAGCACAAAAAGGCACTTTTTACAAAAAAAGCTTGACAAAAATTACCATTCATAAATTCATCACTCTGGCCAAAGAAACAACTACAAAAGTATGTAGTTTTTCAGACAAAAAATTATTTGGGTTAAAAACCTCAAATGATTCGTAAAAAATTATTTTCCTTCAAAAGACACGAATCTCAAAAGTTTTTTTGCAAACAATGTAAATCCAAATACTTGAGAAATTTCAAAATCTTTTGTAAACCAATAAAGTTCATTTACACTCAAATTTTTCTTAAAGAAACAATTTCGAATTTTTAAAGTTTTATTAAATTGATTGTATTATTTTTAAGTTAGAATGATTTGGTTTTAAAGAAATCTTTTTTGCCATAAAGAATAAAAAAATTTTGAAATGCAAAGTTCAGCAATTTGTTTAGCAACTTTAAATCACATAACTGTATTTGAATTATTTTATTTTATTTATTGCTATACCTTAATAAAGTTAATATTTCGTATAATTTTAAAGTTATTATCAATATAATTTATTTTTAGAAGCGTTTTTGGCATTAAACGTCTACTGCATTTTAATTTAAAAATTTATTTATTACATATAATTTAAGGTATATTTCAAATTAATTGGAGCGATCTGCCTTAAAGAGTAAGGTCAAACTAAGACTTTCCTACTTTAAATTTTGTTTGAACAAATTGTCATGCATAATAACATTTTATTGGTATTTGGGATAAAAAATTTTGTTGATTTTATTTGGTAGTTTTCTTTTTTTTTATTATTTTTAGTGTTACTAATTCAGTTATTATTAAGTTTGTTTGTTTTTTTTTTTAATAATAAATTTGTTTTGAGTATACAAAATGAGCTTATCGTATTAATGGCATTTCTGGTGCTCCACCGACGGCTGACATGGCAGAACCTGGTCCTAATAATACCTGTTTCTGTTGTGTTTTTTGCATTTCCTCCATCTGGGCACGTTCTGTTTCGAAGACAACGGGGGCAAATAGAATCACAGAACTGGTGAAGAAAATCCAAGAAGCATTGCAAGTAAATTTGTATAGACCCTTCACACTGCTTATAGTGCCATCAACCAATAAACCGGTAAAATCACGCACAGGTTGTGGAAACATTTCTGTCAAACCCATTAGACGTTCAGCAATGGTCTCATCGGGTTCCTTTGGAGATTTTTATAATTGGTTGTTAACAGTGGCAGATTAAAACAAGACAGAAAGAAAAAATGAATATTATTAGGCAAAATAATAATTTTTTAAGCTCTAAACGATGCTGGTAAAAGCAGAGATAAAAATTAAAACATATAGAAATCAAATAATAATGTTCTTGTTCTTCTCCTCCATTTAAAAAAAGTGATAAACTAAAAATAGGCGCGTTTGAGTACTTTTACAGTAAAATGCAGTAAATGAGTAAACTAAAAAATTTTCTCTCACAAAAAGCTGTTGTCCAAAAAAGTACGCGAACGCAAAATATGTAAAAATTCGTAAAATAAAGGCAACAGCTGATGGCAAATAATTGAAGTGTTGAAAAATATTTACAATTTTGACTACTTAACTAGTTTTCTTATCGGTACTCGATAAAATACTTTTTATAACACGAACATTTTTGGAAAATACAAACAAACTATTTTATGTAATCTTTCATATTTGTTTGTTGTTTATTTTATTTGATTTTACTAATTTGTAGCGGGTTAAATTATTTAAAAGAACATGAATAATTTTTTTGCTATTGGTTACAAGTACCCAACTACTTCACACTTTTACAACTCTAAAAAATTAACATAACAAAAAAAATTTCAAAAGTTTGTATTAAGCCAAATAAATGCTTCACAAACAAGTTTAATTAAATATATTTATTCACTTTTTGTTTTGGTTTAATTTTTATTTCAACTTTTCTTTTATTTTACAAATTGTTCACAATTTGTATGCTTTTTATTTGTTACTTTTGTTTGTTTACCTTTTGAAACATGTTTTTTTGATTTACTAAATTTTACTGCAAAAATTTCTGTCACTTTTCGCTCTTAATTTATGTTCTCATTTAATGCATTTTGTGTACTCGAACGCAATTTCGTAAAATGCAGTAAAGTTCAGTAAAAAATAGTAAAAACTTTTGTGTTCTCCAACGCAACTAATAACATTGAATTAACCTAATTAATACATACATAGTATCCTATCTATTTCACACATTTGTTTCTCTCTCGCAATAGTTTAAGTTTTTTTAATTCGATGTGTTTCAAGAAAATATTTTCTAAACCTGCAGAATCTCTTAGAAATTTCGTACTATCAAGAATTTAATACAGGCCAGTTCTGAAAATCCCTTTAACTCAAATCACATGTGCCTTTTTAAATCAAACATGATATTTTCGTGTTCCGTTCTTGTTCGTTTCGGTGCGATTTTCAATTGCCGAAAGCACACCGAGAAACACAAAAACGGTATGCCTTTCAGAACACCACAAAATCACACGTTTGATTTTAAAAGCACGTGATTTGAAAACAAAACCGATAGATACATATTACTCACATAATCGTTTTTAAATGTCGCAAAACCTTAGAAGTTTTTAAAAAAATTCTTCATTTATCAACAGCACAAGAATTTTAATGGATATCTTCACTAGTAAAAAATTTCTTATACTAGCTAAAAAGTTTCTATTAAACTATCTTTCTAGCTTACTTTTCTACATAAATCTCTGAACATTAATTCCTTTTTTCATCAAAATATTTTTAATCCAAATTTGTTTTTTTATTTAAAACAGGCTCAAGTTCGTCAAATTTAGTTTTCATTAAATTGTTTTAATGAAGGAAGGAATTTTACAACATGATATAAATTAAAATTTATTGAAAGTTTTTATTCTTGACTGAACGAGGAGTTGAACTCGGGTCGAACTTACATGTTTCGAGAATAACCACATTCCCATCGTCAGAGTTCTTTGCAGTTATACCCTTTCCGCCATATCGAAGGCTATCAGTCTATAGTCAAACATCAATCTTTTAGCAAGGGTTTTTTTGGTGGATCGAAGCCGATTGATTGATTGATTATCTATTTTTTAAATTTTTACATGATTCGTGAGGTAGAATCTGTTTTTTCTTACTTTTGTCAAGAATTTTTCTTGAATACCTAAGTACATTTGTTTTTATACCCTCCACCACAATTAGTTGTGAAGAGGGTATATTAAGTTTGTCATTCCGTGTGAAACTTTTTTATTATCCTAAGCAGTTTGATATTGAAATTCAGCAAAATACGCTTAGAAGGATCAGAGCTATGAATCAAAATGTGGAACCACCACCTAAAAAAAATTTATAATTTTGTTACAAAAACCAACATAAATAGTGGAATAATGCACAGATTGACATAAGATTTTGCAAGAATTCGTCTTATTCAACTGGAAATCAAGCTGTTAAATTTTGTGAAGATCGGTCCATAATTAACCGTAGGCCCCATATAAACCCTAATCCCGGAAAACAGTTTAGTACGCCTAAGACCATAATTAATAATGTTATCATAACAAAATTTGGCTCGTCACAGTTTTATAGGACATGAAACGATACTGTGAAGTTTCGTGAAGATCGGTCCATAATTAAATAGCCCTATCATAACAAAATTTGGTACATAAAAGTTTTATAGGACAAGAAATAAAACTATGTAATTCCATAAGTCCATAATTTACCCAAAGCCCCATATACACCCTACTTCCGGAAAACAGTTTAGTACGCCTTAATCCGTAAAAAATAATGCTATCATAACAAAATTTGGAACATAAAAGTTGTATAGGACTAGAAATAAGACCGTGAAATTTCGTGAAGATCAGTTCATAATTTACCTTAGGCCCCATATAAACCTTACTCCCGGAAAACAGCTTAGTATGCTTAAAAACGTAAAAAATAATGCTATCATAACCAAATTTGGTACATCACAGTTTTATAGAACTAGAAATGACACTGTGAAATTTGGTGAAGATCGGTGGATAACTTACCAAAGGCCTCATTTAAAGCCCACTCTGGTAAAATAATTAAATACGCGGTAAACTTTCTTCCAGTTTAGCTTCATATGGCCAGCAAAAATGTTATGCAATTTTGTGATATTCCATTTTAGCAGCCTTCTGAAATTCACCGCAAACGCTTAAACTAATTGCACCGCTGTATTGAAATTTATGTTTTTTAATACCAGAAATCGTTCTGCAGAATTTGGGATGATTGGTTCATAGCTTACCATGGATTCAATATAAATTGCACTTCTGAAAATCATTTAAGTTCAGCTTAAACTGATATTCTACTCAAGCTTTTTAAAATTGATTCTGATGGTCGGTCAATAATTTTATATAGGTCTAAACCGCAACAAATTTTAATGCAGATGTCTGTTTTTACAAAGATTATAATAATAAATAGACATCATACAGATATTACTCCTAAAACATTCGAAGTGTCGGTGGAGAGTACCAAAGATTCGGCACAGCCGAATATAGCACTCTAACTTGTTGTTTTTTTGTCTTTTTTCTGTTGACCTTTGACCTTTCTTTGTACAAGACAAACTCCTTATACATTTTTAACCCAAATATAATTTTTCATCAAAGTCAATAAACTTTTATTTTATTTAAGGTATTTTTAATGAAGAAATAAATTTTACATGATATGAATTAAAATTTATTAATAATTTCTATTCTTGAGTGAACGAGGGGTTTTATTCCCTTTTATATATGGGTAAGTCCATAGTGTTGATCGTGACAGTTGTACGCATCAAAAATGCAATAACATTTAAAAAACAAATATTTGTACGTTCTTTTAATCCTTAAATTATAGCACTAAGAAAGCACTGTTATCTATGCTAAAGTTTATGGAGGGCACGATGATAGGTCAAAGATAATGCAAAAAAAAAGTAGAAGGTCGGACGATAAAAAAATAGAAGTAGTTTTTGTGGCCATGTATGAAAAGGCGCAACTCAGTGAAACCTGGCACAATTTTTTAGTCAAACTACTTTCAGAGCAAACATCATGTTTGCTTATACCATAGTATAATAAGTATAATCATAAGGGAGTTGTAACAACGAAATATTACTCAATTGCAAATATTCCAAGTTTACTTTTCTAAATAAAACTTTTTGGACTGATTTTGTACGAAAAACTTTAAACTCGATTTTCTAGGAAACTAGAAGCGCTAGAGCAAAAATAACGAAAATCTGGGATCACTAAAATTTCTTACCAAAAACTGATTTTTGGACTGATTTTGTATGCAAAACTTTAAACTCGATTTTCTAGGAAACTGGAAGCGCTAGAGCAAAAATAACGAAAATCTGGGACCACTCATATTTCTTACCAAAAATTGATTTTTGGACTGATTTTGTATGAAAAACTTCAAACTCGATTTTCTAGGAAACTTTTTTTGTGTTCTGAAATTCTGAAACTCGTGCGTTTAGCTTGCGATCTACCATAGCTTCTTACAAATATTTAAGTTCCCTTTAACATGTTTTTGCAATTTTAAGTCACCAAACTTCTTGCAATAGCGATTTACAGAAAAATTTTTATGCGATTTCAATTCAGAATCGATAATGTTAAGAGTTTTGTGATTGTCGGAAAATGCCTGTATAATTCAAATTTCATCAAATTTGGTTAGATATTTTCGGAGGCAGTAATTCTCCCTATGTCCCCCTCTTGGACTTAGTTTTAAAAAATTAAAAAGCCTATGTTTCCAATTTCATCAAAATTGGTTCAGCTACTTAGCCGATAAGGCGTAGCAAACGCAAGTCACTTTCGCATTCGGTCAAGAGACGGTTGAGCGGGCAGATAGACTGAAGTCGGAATGGAGGGTAAACAGCGTACTCACGTTAAAATGGCTGTATTTATTTTGAATACGGAAACTATTGCTTTAATAGATCGCTTGTAAAACGATTATTAATAATTTCTGATTATAGAAGGCATAACTCCCCTGGACCCTATCCTATGCACTTTAGGGCAACCTAATATAGCCTATATCCATTATCAGGTTCCATTCTACATTTTGTTGAAAACATTTTTAAAATCAGACCGGCAGCTCCCGAGATAACCTCTTTCAAACATAGTATCATACGAACTTTTCAGCTTTATAATATTGGCTATAAAAGAATAATTATAATTTTTTTAATGTGTGACTATTATTTTTGTGGAGTATTTCACAATTTTTTGGTCCACATTTACTTCACAGATATATATATTTAAATCACTGATGCAGCGCAGTGATGCATTTACGAACGCACCCATAAGTATATACATAGGTACCTATCGCACTTTTTAAGATAAACACATGTACAAACTTCATATTTATTTTGATTATTATAGTTTCTGCCATGGTTTGGAAATCAGAATCGAGTAAAATTTAAATCGATGAATATTTTCAATTAATAGAAACTGGGAATTATTTCCTTCCGAAGGTAACTTTATATTATATTCAACATTTTTCATTTTTCGAATTTATTCTATGAGCTAAATTTCAGTTATGTATTTTATAAAGATTTTTTGTAATAGTTCTATTCCTACAATTTTTCAGAAATGACTTTATACACTACCAGACTATTATATTGTATTTTCTTTTTACATTTTACCTTAGCCTTCCGTTGGAAAGCAATGAGGTATATTGAATGTACAGAAAAATTTACAATTATTAGACACCAGCAGAATGTAATGCATTTTCTGGCCCGCTACGGCTGTCGTCAGCATTCTTTGTGTCTCACTGGATAGTGTTACTTTATAAATTGAATGTATTTAACTCAACTATTTTAACAAATAGAAACTGGGAATTATTTCCTTCCGAAGGTAACTTTATACACTACCAGACTAAAAAAAGAAAATACAATATAATAGTCTGGTAGTGTATAAAGTCATTTCTGAAAAATTGTAGGAATAGAACTATTACAAAAAAGCTTTATAAAATACATAACTGAAATTTAGCTCATAGAATAAATTCGAAAAATGAAAAATGTTGAATATAATATAAAGTTACCTTCGGAAGGAAATAATCCCCAGTTTCTATTTGTTAAAATAGTTGAGTTAAATACATTCAATTTATAAAGTAACACTATCCAGTGAGACACAAAGAATGCTGACGACGGCCGTAGCGGGCCAGAAAATGCATTACATTCTGCTGGTGTCTAATAATTGTAAATTTTTCTGTACATTCAATATACCTCATTGCTTTCCAACGGAAGGCTAAGGTAAAATGTAAAAAGAAAATACAATATTATAGTCTGGTAGTGTATAAAGTCATTTCTGAAAAATGGTAGGAATAGAACTATTACAAAAAAGCTTTATAAAATACATAACTGAAATTTAGCTCAGAATAAATTCGAAAAATAAAAAATGTTGAATATATTTTCAATTAATTTTTTTCATATGAACGCAGCTATTTCTGATTTTTAGTGTACTTCTGCTAAAGATAAAAGGGCCTCAAAGTTTAATTAGAGTACCCACGCATACCAATAACCGGGCGGGGCGGTTTTTAGATCCAGGGGGGCACACGGGCCTCAGCCCTCTTACATTTTAATATTGTTTTTTTAATTCCAGAGGGGGTCGTGTGTTTGGCGATAATTTATACTTAAAAAAATAAACAATTTTTTAATACCTACAATCAAAACTTTCTGCTCTAACTACCTATAAACAAAACTAATCAATACCTTCATATCACCATACATACCTATTAAAAAAAATCAAAAACAGAAAGATTGCCTAATACGAAAAATGAGGTTAGGTGTTTGCAAAATGAATTTATGAAAATATCAATGGATTTAAAAGAAAAATGTTTGTTAAAACTTTAAAAAAGAAAACTTTACACTAAAATACTTACATCATCGTAATTTTCTTCATTTTTATTATCTTTGTCACTGGTCTAAAAAAAAGTAAATAAAGGTAAAATTTAAATAATTTCTAACAAATCACAAGAGTAATGCATAATAAACGAAAATTTTATTGATTTTTTTTCCATGACAAAAAATGTCTTACAGTTGCTACAGTAGTGGTTTTTCTTTCAGGTGTTTCATCTTTGCTGCCCCCCAGTGAAGACATGCCGCTGTCTTTTTCGATAAACTCGATATCGGGATCGGAGTCTACCAAATCTTCAAGCTGTACGGTATCCACTTTGGTGTTTTATAAATACAACCGGAAAATCAATAAAATTTACTGCAGGTCTACTCGTTTGAACACGCACAATGTTTGTTTTCTTTGTCACTTTCAATAGTAAACAAATTTCGTTCGAAAACAATTTAAAGTTTTGGATTTTTAATAATTATTGTGGTTGCTTTTTAAAGTTTAACAAATTCCACTAAAATTAAAAAGAATATCTACGGTTTTTTGCGCAACACACGATGTTTCGGCATAATTTTCTCACAAAAAGAAGAAGTATTCGATAATTAAAAAAATCACATGCGATTGTTGTAGAAATGTCAAAATAGTCAAAACAATGCAAAAAATTTGAGATTTAAAAAAGCTTATAAATGTGAAACACTTATGCAAAAAAAAACTAGGTAGCACTGTTTAAATTGTATCAGTGATTTAGCTAAGCCACAACCCAATGTTTAAAAAGTAAATAGGTGGCGAAATATTTCAATATGCTTGTGATTGAATTACATCTATCAATCTTTGAAAAGAAAAAACATAAATTTTCTTGAAAGGAATAAGAAATAAGTATGTATGTAGTTAAAAATTCAGCATTACAAGTTTTACGATCGTCTCGTTGATTTCTCCTTATTTTCTTTCTTTTTTCGTTGTTTTATTAACGTACAATACCTATATAAGTTTATTTTGTGTTCTTTGCTTGCAGTATTATTATATTTACCTTACCACCCCCCCTTGTTCTATCTGGTTCAGTAAAATGTTGTATTTTTTGAACATGTTCCACTTCATTCGTAGTTTTTTCCATTTTGTTTTGCTGAATTTTTACTGTTTTTATATTTGTTTTCAAAAACGTAAAATTTGCTTTACGAAATATAAAGATTTACACTAAAAAATAATATGAACTTATTTTAATTTTTTTTTGATTTAAATTTGTACGATAACTTGAAAATTTTTTGTAATACAGAAAACAGATTATGATATACATAAATGATAGGCAAATTCATTAGAGGTGATCTTAAAAGCTCTGTTGATAACTTTTTTTTAGCTTTATAATTGAAGCACAGTCGCGAATAAGTTGTAAGTGACAAAATAATTATTTTTCAGGAGAGCAAAAAAAAAAAGTTTTTAAAAGGCAGGATTATCTTTTTTTAATTTTTTTTTAGATTATCTTAATTAATGAAAACAAAAACTTGTATGGAAAATATCAAGAAAGTAGAATTTTTAACAACATGCAAATTTACAGTTTATAATTTTCTTTTTAATGGAAAAACGTTTTATATCCCCAATCGCGATGTCATTTAAAAGGTTTTTCCACTACGTAAGCTGTTTTTAAAAAGTTATTCCAAATTGCAAAACCATTAGTTTGTTGGTTACCTTTTTATACCCTCCACCACAATTAGTTGTGAAGAGGGTATATTAAGTTTGTCATTCCGTGTGAAACTGTTTTTAATATTCATCTCAGACCCCATAAAGTATATATATTCTAGGTCCTTGAGTGATTCTAAGACCATATTTACATTATGCAATTAACGCCGCAACTTGCCGCAACTTTCGCATGCAACTTTTTGTTTGTTAGCAAGAGGTCTAGGGAAGAAAAAGAGTTGAAAAAGTCGAAAAAATGCTTGAAAAAAATAAAATGTAAATGTGAAAAAAGTTTCGTAGGAACTACTTTAAAAGAAAATAGAAAAAAACTCGGCGTTAATTGCATAGATGTAAATGCGGTCTAAGTCGATTTAGCCATGTCCGTTTGTCTGTCCGTCTGTTGAAAACACACTCACTTTCGAACAACTCAAAAGAAATGAGCACACTTGGTGCCAAATTGCTTGTAGTTATCCTAAGCAGTTTGGGATTGAAATTCAGCAAAATCGGTTCAGTAGGACCAGAGCTATGAATCAAAATGTGGAACCACCACCTAAAAAATTGATAATTTTGTTACAAAAAATAACATAAATGGTGGAACAAGTACACCTAAAATAATAATGCTATCATAACAGAAATTGGTGCGTCACAGTTTTAAAGGACTAGAAATGACGCTGTGATGATCGGTCCATAATTTACCTAAGGCCCCATATAAACCCTACTACCGGAAAAACGTTTAGTACGCCTAAAACCGTAAAAAATAAAGATATCATACCAAAATTCGGTTAGTCACAGTTTTATAGGACTAGAAATTACACTGTAAAGTTTCGTGAAGATCGGTCCATAATTTACCCTAGGCCCCATATAAACCCTACTCCCGGAAAACAGTTTGGTACGCCTAAAACCAATTTTAATGCTGTTGTCTGTTTTTATAAAGATAATAATAATAATAAATAGACATCATTCGATATTACTCCTTAAACATTCGAACTGTCGGTGGAGGGTATCAAAGATTCTGCCAAGCCGAATATAGCACTCTAACTTGTTTTTTTAGTAATTTACAACGCTATTTCACTAACCCCAAAGAAAAAAGTCGAACGGTGTCAAATCACATGATCTTGGCGGCCAATTGACATCGCCAGTACGTGAGATAACACGGCCATTGAATTTGTTGCGCAAAAGAGCCATTGTTTCGTTAGCTGTGTGGCAAGTGGCACCGTCCTGCTGAAACCACATATCGTCCACATCCATATCTTCCAATTCGGGCCATAAAAAGTTCGTTATCATCTCACGATAGCGAACACCATTCACAGTAACTGCCTGACCGGCCTCATTTTGGAAAAAATACGGCCCGATGATGCCGCCAGCCCATAAACCGCACCAAACAGTCACTCTTTGTGGGTGCATTGGTTTTTCGACAATCACTCTTGGATTCTCATTCGCCCAAATGCGGCAATTCTGTTTATTGACGAATCCACTGAGGTGAAAATGTGCCTCATCACTGAAGAAGATTTTCTTCGAAAATTGATCATCCACTGTTGCCATTTCTTGCCACCATTCTGCCCATTCACGACGTTTGGAATGGTCAAGAGGCTTTAGTTCTTGAGCCAATTGCACATTGTAAGCGTGTAAATGCAAGTCTTTATGCATAATGTTCATCAACGACGAGCGTGAGTGGTGCAATTGTTGGGCACGACGACGAGTTGAGGTGGACGGCTCTTCAGCCACACTATCGCGAACAGCAGCAATATTTTCTGCAGTACGAGCTGTACGAGCATGCACTGGTGTTCTCACATCTTCTACAGACCCGGTTTGCTCGAATTTTTCCACGATTTTTGCGATTGTACGCACATTTGGACGATCAAATTGACCAAAAAAATCACGAAGTGCACGATATGCATTTTGATTTGAACGCCCATTTTCATAATAAGTCTATATAACTTTAACAAGTTGTTGGATTGTGTATCTCTCCATGGTTCAAATTGAGTAAGTCTGAAATAGAGAAATGTCAAATAAAATTCGGAAAAAAACTTGGCGTTTAGGTGTGGTTCACATTCAACATCTTTACTTTCTTTATTTATTGGTAATTTCACCATGATATGCACCAAACCAAAAATGAGCTGACGATATGTATGTATATGTATTTTTAAAGTTAAAATAAGCAAAAAAGCCTAGAAATCTTAAGATACATATAAGCTTTAAGTTCAATGTGCGTATGGTTTTACATAGTGGGTGTATGCAGGGCTGGGCAGTATTTGAAATACATGTATTTGAAAAACGTATTTAAAATACAATTGCGTATTTTGTATTTTAAATACATGACGCACAAGTATTTTGTATTTTAAATACATAAAAAAATGGGAGTATTTTGTATTTTAAAAACATAGTTTAAAAGAATTATTTGGTAAGTTAAGTAAGGTGAGCACTTTCGCGGCTATAGAACTGGAATATTTAGAGGAATTCATTGTAGTTTTGAAACCTATTGCCACTGCTTTAGATTACCTTCAGGGTAACAACTGTTATTACGGAAAACTTTTGCCGACTTTAATGTCTTTTTTTAGAACGAGATTAAATCGGTTGTAGAAGGATAATTTTCTTCAGCAGCTTTTATTTATTCTCCAACAAGAAACTGTTTGTCTGATGCTACATTCAAAAATCTTATATTTATAAAAGGAAACCATTGTTTTGGTAATTAGTTTTACATATCTATTTTTTTTGTTTTGAATAAAAATGGTGTATTTCGTATTTTAAACACATACATACATGTACATGACTTGGAAGTATTTTGTATTTGAAATACGTACGATAAATGAAAGTATTTTGTATTTTAAATACAATACAGATGTGTAAGTATTTTGTATTTTAAATACATGACCAGCAAGTATTTTGTATTTTAAATACAATACAGATGTTCAAGTATTTTGTAATTTAAATACATAACCTGAAAGTATTTTGTATTTTAAATACATACATGACCAGTAAGTTTTTTTGTATTTTAAATACCGCAAACTATGTATTTTGCCCAACACTGGGTATATGTATCCTGCACCATCTTTAATTTTAGACGTTTCTCTAACCCAGTGCCTCATGAAACATTCGTCAGCTTTCGTGAAGTTTGATAAAGATTTAAATAATGTTTGATTAATATCTTAGCAAAATAGTTGCGAGATAATTTTGTATTAAAAGTCATATAAGAAAACACATTTAAACAAGTTGAAGAAAGGTACTTTCTCTGCTTAAATTATCGCTATTGGATGAAACTTTTGCGGTACGGAAACTTTTTTTTACGTAAGAGGAAAAGTAACACCGTATCTTGTAATATTTTCTCATGCCCGAAAAGTGAAAAAAATCCCAGGGTAAGCGCAACAAAAATAGTTAATGATATCGCTAATTCTTTTAAAAACCCTTTCAAAGAGCATTATGGGATATAATAGCAGAGTTCCACGGAAAAATAGTCGGCTTAGGTTTAAGTTTGCCAATATGTATAGCAACATACATAGATGTGGAAAAAATAAGTGCCTTTATTTTTACAGATAAATGTGAATTTAATTTGCTTGGAAACGATGGGCAATCAAAAGCCAGACGAAATCGTAATAGTGACCTTCCGACAAAGTATTTTATTCTAACTGTGAAACATGTAGGTGGAAACTAAATGGTTTGGGTGGAAATTTAGTTTTCGTTGAAGGCAAAATGAAAAGCATGGGTTAACACCAGGGATGATAATTGTACTAAAACCCAAAAATTATTTTTTATTTGTTTTATTATTAGAATAACAGAAAGTGTATTAAAATTTAGTTGTACAGTACAAAAAAATTGGGAATTAAGACGAAGAGCAGTGTTAAAATAAAACTAACAGCAGATAAGCTTGAATTTTTATGCTGTTGTTTTGCAGTTTCAGTTTTATGTTCAAAAAGTAAACTCTAGCTTTTGCTTCTGCTGTGAAGATAAATATCAACTGTTGAAAAAGTACAATTTTGCTTGATGCAGTAATGCCAACTCCTTACTACTAAAAATTGCAAAATGTTTAGAAAAAATTGCTTAATAGTGTATAATAATGGCTTAACAAAATTTTAAAAACTTCAAGAAAATTTGGCTAAATAAAAATGGCAAAAAATTACTAATTGCTAGGTTGATTTTTTTATGGCTAAATCTATTCACTAAATGGTTAAATTGGCAGCACTGGTTTGATGTGACTTTGAACATTAGTGGTGTTAAATCAAACAAGCAGTTCGGTAAAAAATTTAATCGTATGCAATTTTTAAATTGTACTAAACATGGTGGAATAAGCAGGTGGCATCTTTACGGCAACAAATACAACATTACAACAAAAATGGAAATTATATAACCGTTTACGTCAAAAAATACTTTAAACAAAAAGAAAAGCGTGCCGCTGAACGTGATGAAATAAATAAATTTTTAGCCAATTTTTATTTAATTATGGTCAATATCTTATTTATTTTAATTTAAAATTATAAAAAAACTTTAATAAAATACAATAATCAGAGCATTTTTTGTAAACATAAACAAAACTTTGGCATAAACCTGTTTATTCCACCACGGTACTAAACATGTCATTGGAGTAATTCAGTACTTTTGCAATACTAAAAGTACTGGTAAAGTACAATTGTACTAACTTTATCATCGCTGGTTAACACCAATATAAGAGTTTATTACTCCCCGTCTACAACTGACATGATTTGCTGTTATAACATGATGTTATAAAAGCGTTGTTAAAACATTTGCATTAACAACCGTGTTATAACATGAGAAAACCTCTAACATGATGAGTCTATACTTAACACTAACATCATTTAAGTGGTAATGTTAAACATTTCATGTCAGTTGTAGACTGTATGTTAGAAAAGCATTTGCAAGCTTCAATAGATAAACCAGACCTTGGGACCTCATTAGATCTTTCAGTAAGGTAACGATCTGAAGCACACTGATTTACTATGCTTTACGGAAGCATAATAAATAGATAGAGCATGTTTGGGATATAATGAAGCGAAAATAAAGAAGCGAAGTAATTACTAGCAAAGAATCCCTAATACGTACTCCTCAAAAGGTCTGGTCAGAAATAACGACTTCAAAAACGAGAATTTGGAGCCGTAAAGGCCACGTGGCATAGTGTCATGATTCCATATAACGAGTGCCCATAAATAGAAGGAGTCTTTGTAACATAGCGTTTACATTTGCCAGTACTGGCAAGCCAGTAGCAATTCATTCAAACTTTTTCACTAATACATAAACACTTTTACAGCTATTTTGTTTTTGCATTGTTTTGCCAACTAATATGTATATGCTTACTGTCTTGCCAGTACTGGCAAATGTAAACGCTGTGTAAAGAGTTGAAATTTGGCACACAAATTTAGGTTGATAAAACATAATCAAATTAAAAATTGCAATAAATTTGGAGCAGAATTCGCGTCTTTCCCATACATCCTGAAATTAAGAAAAGCTCGAATTTCATGAAATTTTTTTTAGTCATTGGATGTGATATCATTAATTTTTTTTTTCTTCATTATTTATTTATTGAATCTTCATATATTAAATATGAACTAACAATAATTAATCAAATCTTAACCTAATACGTTATTTTTTGTCTTGCCAGTGTCAGACAAAAATTTTCTTCATCGCGGGTTCTGTTCACTTTTATAGGTGTTTATCGCTCATCTAATTGGATAAGTGCTGCAGTGTCTCTTCTTCTTAAGCGAGTGTGGCCGCTATCATTTAAAATATTGCGTGCTAGTGGGTTCGGGTGCAATTCGAGCCTTTTTAAGTATTTTACTGCATATTTCGTAATCATAGTTTTAACTAATGGAACATTAAGATCCTTGTGAATATTTGAGTTTTTAACATACCAAGGGGCAGCCGTGATTATTCGAAGTAGTTTATTTTGGCGCCTTTGAATTTTTTCGATATTAGAGGCCGAGGCAGTGCCCAATAACTGAATACCATAGCACCAGATTGGCTTTAAGATGGAGTTGTAAAGAAGAAGTTTG
The DNA here is from genome assembly GCA_930367215.1 of Pollenia angustigena. NCBI lineage: Eukaryota > Metazoa > Arthropoda > Insecta > Diptera > Polleniidae > Pollenia > Pollenia angustigena. Next base: position 214,411,542 of record OV884058.1, on the reverse strand, counting down.
CAGTCGAGACTAAGGACAGAGTTTCTTCCAATAAGCCAATGAATTTGGATGGCTTTTAGTTTCATTTGAGTTAATTTTGCCTCTATATGGCTTTTCCACGTTAAACGGCGATCTAGATGAATACCGAGGTATTTTACATGCGAATTTTTAGGTATTATTTGATTATTGATTTTAATAGGGGGGCATGATTCCCGACGCAAGGTGAATGTTATATGTACGTATTTTTGCTCATTGACCTCTATCCTCCATTGCTTTAACCATAGTTCGAGTTGAAATATATGATCCTGTAGGTATCGAGATGCTTCTTGACGGTTTTCGTGCACGCTCAAAAAAGGTGTATCATCAGCAAATGTTGAAGTTTGTGTGTAGTTGTTTGTTGGCATATCCGAGGTATATATTAAGTATGTATAAAAGTGGGCCCAGGATGCTTCCCTGAGGGACTCCAGCGTCAATTTGCTGAGGAGAGCTTAAATAATCACCTTCTTTAGTAATAAATTTTCGACGGACTAAGTAGCTTTCTAACAGCTTGTGTGTGTTAACTGGTAAGTTGAGCTTCAATTTATGTAATAAGCCTTCATGCCAGACTTTATCAAAAGCTTGAGAAACATCGATGAAGAGAGCGGAACAATATTTTTTTTCTTCAAAGGCTTTTCTTTTTGCGTTTACTATACGATGGGTTTGCTCAATTGTGCTGTATAAGTAAACTTATAGGCCTATATGACTCAACTTTTGTGTGATCCTTTCCAGGTTTAGGTATCATGGTGACTAAGGAGACCTTCCACTTTTGAGGATAGTATTCAAGGCGTAAAATAGCATTAAAAATTAATAGATTAATTTGCTTTGCTATGCTGGGTAGCTCCAAAAGCATTTTGTTGCTGATCTTATCAAAACCTGGAGCCTTCTTGGGGTTTAAATCACAAATAGCCTTTTCGATTTCTCTTATCTCAAATCTTAGCGGAACAGCTGCTCTACCAGCAACAGGTGGTAACTCGACCGCAATATCGTGAGATATATTTGGGGTAAATACGTTTTTTAAATGATTGACAAACAGATTTCCTTTTTCAACATCATTTCTTGCCCAACTTCCATTCAAGTTTCTTAATGGTGGTTTAGAGACAACTGGCCTTTTGAGATTTCTAGCTGCACGCCATAATGAGTAGTTTGATTGTGGGGTTGCATCAAGTTCCTCAAGATATTTTACCAGAGAAGCTGTTTTCTTAGTCTGCATTAACTTTCTTAGTCTTTTTGTACACTCTTTAAGTAAGTTCTTAAGTTGAGGGGATCTGTGCAATTGCCACTCTCTTCGAGCCCTCCTTTTTTCAGACAAAAGATGCTCGACATCTGAGGAATATATTTTAATAGTTTTTGTTTTTTTGGGGGCAATATTGGAATGTTGAACAGCTAGTTTCAGAAAACTGTCAAAATTGTCAATAGAGCGATCTACATAATCCGGTGTACTGAGCGCAATATTTTCTGTGCAATGGGAACTGAGATATTTTTTATATTTTAACCAATTAATTTGCGTAGCTGTCGTCGGAGGTACAATTCAATTGGGGTTCATTATAGTAACAATTGTAGGTTAGTGGTCGGAAGATAAATATAGGGAGGCTTCAACAGGAATCGTTTCTATGGGAATGTTTTTAATCACGCCGAAATCGATGACATCTGGAATTTTTTGATGATCAGTGGGCCAATATGTTGGTTGTCCGCTCGCTACCACATTTAAATCCATTTTAGAAATTGTGTTAAATAAAACACGACCCTTTGGTGTTATAAGTCGCGACCACCAGAAGGTATGTTTAGCGTTATAATCGCCAGCGGCTAGGAAACACGGTCCTAATGATTTAAAATATTTATAATATTGGTCCTCCGATATTGAAAATCTAGGCGGGGAGTATAACGATGAAATTACTAGGTTTCTATTTAATTCCTCAACGCAAATGTTCGTTGCTTGGAGATAATCTTCACGATGATCACACATTAGGTAGTATTTGACTCGGGTTTTTATTAAAATAGCAGAACCTCCACAAGCTCTATCTCGAGGGTCCTTGGTATCATATAGTATATAACCATTTATATTAAACGTATTTCTTGAGGTCAAATGAGTTTCAGAAATCATCACGACATCAATTTGTTTATTTTTAAGAAAGTATTCTAATTCATTTTTATGTTGGCGGATGCCGTTTGCGTTCCAAAAACAAATTTTGAAACAGTTCATGGTTTGTTAAGTACAGCTTGCAATAACATCGATTGCATTCTAAGCATTTCCTGCATCACATTACCCATTGTGTTAGTAAAATTATTTACCGTTTGCACTAATGTTTCCATGGTTTTTTCTAAACGACTTAAATTAGAAACTGGAGTTTCATCATTACTTGGCGAGGCACCTTGCATTGGCTCATGGTTTGATTTTAGGACGTTAGCGTAAGAGGTTCTGTTATTACTAGGCTGGGGGACTTGAATTGCATTTGTGTTTACCTGATTTGTTACCTGCATTTGAGGGGGATTAGTTTTCGGTCTGACCGACTGCTTGACGATAGTATATACAGGGCATCCTCTATAATTGGCAGTGTGATTACCGCCACAGTTGCTACATTTTTTACGAACAGGACCATTTCTTTTGTGCGGCTCCTCAATAGTTACCCCTACAAGAATAGTGACGGTCATTTGACCTATCATATGACCGACATTGCTGATACAGATATCGGTGATCGCGTAGAACAAAGTTTCTATCATTTTCTTAAGGCCAACGTGAAAAAAATTACCTTAACTTTTGTGTACGTGTGATTTTGCATCCTTCTTTAACCTATGAATTTTGTGGTAGATAAAACATATATCTGAGCTGTTTACTCTTATACTCTTTACATATCAGTACTGATGTATAAACCGGACACAGCTGACTAGTCAGTACTGATGCATATACCAGTCACAGCTGACTAGTCAGTACTGATGCATATATTCGTCACTGTTGACGTACTTTTTAGCTTAAATAAAACACGATTCATTTTATTAAATTCTCATACATATTTTTGTTTTTTATTTAAAATAAAATTCAATATTTGTTGTTTTAAACAATAAATTAAATAAATAAATAATTATTTTTTGTCCTATGAGGTAATTTAAATTTTATAAAGCTTTTTTGCAATAGTCCCAACTTCAATATTTCACTTGGTTTTTGCTTAAGTCGATCTTTGTTTCACATTGATGCTACAGATAAGTACATATACTAAGGAATGATCCTATACACTACCAGAATATCTTGTAGTTAGCTTAAGCAAAAACCAAGTGAAATATTTAAACAATGGGAATATTGCAAAAAGGCTTAATAAAACAGGGACCATAACAGTTATTCCTCCTTTCATAAACGTAAGATGATAACAGTTTTTTTTATTAAATATATGACGTTGCTCGTAACCAATAGTTTTATAAAAAAGTTATTGGTTTTTGCAAAACGTTTGGCTAGATCAAACACCATTTAACTGTTTTTAAATATCATTGTACAATTCTGCTACATATTGTATTCATTCGAAACGTTTGCCGTGTTTAGTTTTTACTAAAAACTTTTTAGACAATTTGTTAAACCATAAAGAGTGTCTGATTCCCCACAATTGTAAAGAGCACACACTAAAGAGGTCACTGTGCGATCAAGAAGTGCTAGATTTGTGTTTTTCGCTACAATTTGCAAAATACTGTAAGATACAAAAAAAGACGACTTAATTTTATTTAAAAACAAATTTTCATGATAACGTACCTCTGAATATCGTATAACCAACTTTGGCTCCTTACAATGCAACCAAATCAAGTTGACTGCTGTACGTATGCGTTTACACCATTCACTGCAGGTGGAAGAATTAACACGGAAAAATCTTTTCGCCTCTAATCATAATATGACGATTATCCAACTGAACATCGGGATGAGCCTCTTCATTGAGAACACTTTCAGCACCGCCAGCAGGAGCCAAACCAATTAATTCCCAGTAATCTACATGCAATTCGTGTCCACCTGGTGCATAAAACAAATAAATGAGTTTCTACAATATTTTTTACGAAACGAAACATACCGATTTGCCTTCTGGCACAGGTTTTAGTGTACCAAACATTGTAAAAATCCGTAATGTAAATAAAAAATTAAACCTTTGCCTTGACGTCTTAAACGATGTGCCCATCCATAGATTTTAACGTTTCTGTTAATTTTCGACACATTCAAATATGCAGTTGTCCAACTGGGATCTTCGGATATGAGTCTTTTTGGCTTCATCCAAATTTTGTTTAGGCTTTTCCGCATCCTCATCTTCGCGTTTTTCTTTTTCGCATTTTTATAACTTACTTACCCAAATCCTTTGGATTCTCTTTATTTATTTTAATAATTTAATAATTATTTAAATATTTTGCAGTATTTAATTTAAACAATTCACAAATTTTCACAAATATTAGCCAGTATGTATAACAAAAATTTAAAAAAAAATTGGCATTTTTGTGTTGTTTTCAGTTGTTCTACTCTAACATATATGTTAGAGTGGTACAACTAATGTAAAATTGTTGCAAGTGTGTTAGTAAATTTTTTTTTTTTTAGTTTCGGTCATCCATTTCTTGTAGGGTACCCTTCTGTACAGAATATATTTTAAATTATAAATTGAATGCGTTTAATTTTTTTTGAGCTTAACGTCGCCGGGTTCTAGCTCCACTCGAAATAGTGGTTGGGGATTTTTTTCCCTATTTTTGATATTTGTTTCGTTTTTGATTTTAAAGCCCTTCTCTTCTAAAAAAGCTTTAATTTCCCCTGGGTCTACGCATGAGTCTATGCCCTTGAAAACTACCTGAAGACCTTTACTGCTCTTCAGTTGATAAGTATAAAAGTTTTTATTCAGAGTCTCAAATCTTGTAATTACTTTTCGAAAATCATCCTCGTGATTCACCTGTATTTTAGTCTCGTTAATGATACCGCGCTTTATTGCAGCTACATAAAAGGAATTTTCACCTATCACCGAAATTAAACTTTTTATTAACTCATTAGAGTTTTGCTCCCAAAGGTATATCGGGGGTGGCTTACACGATTTAATGACGTTTGGTGCTTCAGAGGATTCATCCTCCAGAATCGCAAAACGATTTTGTGTATTTATTTTATCAAAAGATGGTACTTTTGAGGCCGAAGCAACTGCTGCAGAGGTAGAGCTGCGTCCCCGTTTAAGCACTGTTATGTACCTGTCCATACCAACTTGTACTGTAGGCTTTTGACAGCTTTTTACAGGGGGTTTTTCATTGCATTTGTGTTTAAGTTCATGGTATCATTTCCCACTAAATTAGTTTTTGACCTCACGGCAATACTTGCTGGCCTGGCAACACTTGTCACCAAATCTAGTTGTAGTTTTTTTAATGTGGACTATCCACTGTTTTTGTAAACACCGAGGGTGATGGGGAACGTGTTCGAGTAATTGGCTTAGCCGTTAAATAGTTTATATTATTTTGTTTAGTTTTATTTATTTCTGCATTATTTTCGTTTGCTTGAACTAAAACGTAAACGTTTCTTTCATTTTGTCTTAGTGTTGTTTCACTGTTCGTACTCATGCAAAGAGTTGTTTTTGTTTTTCACCGTTTTGCTTTGCTTTAATATTTTTATTATTTATTGTATTTTACAACAACAAAAAAAAAAAAAAACAAGAAATTTAAATGTTTTTGTTCAGAATATGTATACACATGTATGAACATTCATACATATGTACGTATGTATATATTTCTACTGTTTTATTTTATTTAATTTTATCGTTTTAAATTGTTCACTATTATGTTAAATAATTTAAATAACAAAATATGTATATTATTCGCGTCCATTCGCTGCTTATATTACAAAATCAAATGTGATAGATTAATAGTTCAAATCGTATGCGGGGCTAAAATACACGTCTGTATCACAACAAAGCACAAACCGAACCATCATTAATGATTTCACCAAAGTTTATCGAAATCAGATGAAGGAGACGCAAAGCTCAAAAATTTCCTTTTTAAAAAATCTAAAATAATTGAAAAAATAAAAGTTCTTAAATTAATTCCGTACAAAAAAAACTCTATAGTATACTAAATGTGTTTTTTCTAATCCGGTGCAAAAGGACACGCCCACCTCCAATGTATCTTAAAATTTAAAAATTGTCAAGTATCCGATGGAAATCGATTTAGTATCTTCAGTATCTTAAACAAATTTTCTACTAATTTCCTGTCTGTATTTTTTAAAATTTTGTATTATATACAGAAATGGATTTCAAAATTGCTAGAAATTCATCACGATCCTTCTGAAATCGATCGATTTTCATCACATATATGTGTATAAAAGCTACACAAATGATAAGAATTGGCAAAAAAATGTTGCATATATTTGACAATAAAACGTGCGACAGCTTTAAGTTCCTTATTTGCAAGAACATGTTATAGGCAGATACCAGGGATGCATTTTTATCCTACTCGAACTTTCCTTAAACGCTACAGAAGGTCTTCCTCGAGCATGGATAGCAGTTGCGTTATGCAATACTAAAGTGTATCTTTCTCGAAATTTCGCTGGCACTACTGGTAAGAACTGTAAAACAAAAGCCGTTTCATTGAACAACGTCTTTGTGTTTACGATGTGAACAGTGATGTCACGACCAAAAAAATTTTGTAACCAAGATTTAAAATTAAAGCAACCAAATGCAAAAACAGTAATCAAAATGTTTATGTATTAAAAATACTTTTTTATTTTTTGAGAGTAAAGTACCCTTGTAGACCTTGTTTATCTTATTAATGTAGTTCTAACATTTACAACACCGCAAGACCAAAATTTGTTAAACTTTTATTTACTAGGCTGTGGTTGAAAAATCACAAAATGCTGTAGTAAACACGTGTGTTAAATTCCCAAAAACAAAATAGTGGACGAAACTTTACCTGTCTCTCTTTCCCTCAATCAGTAGATACCCTGCAAATAATAGGATCAGTCCAAACACGCGTGTAAAGAGTAAACCACAAGGGACCAGGACTAGTGCAAAAGTAACCCAAACGTATGGAAAATCCTGGCCTATTTAAAGAGGATTAGTTTTGAAGTCGTTTAAAAACGCATGCTTTCGATAAAAAACGAAGACATGTCGTCTCACTACAAACACTTTTTAACAATTGCATGGTCCATGCTTGCATTACATCGGACCAGTCCATGGAGTAGTCCATTTTATCAAAATGGTTCAGGTGGTCCAATTTTATTTGTAGGTTACATTAATTTACAATACATACGAAAATTAAATTTTAACGTTTAAATCAGTGATGGAAAATTGAAAAATTTAGATGGTACTGACCACCAAGCAAAAGAGTAATTTTTCCACATATTGGTACTTTCCTCAAAAATATTTTTTTAGAAAATAAATTTAAAAATAAATAAATTTTTATATACATAATTTGTTTGCTTTTAATTGATATAAACCAACAAGCAAGAATAAATTTTGTCTAGGCAATATTGCCAAGAAGGCTGTGCAATCGGTGTTGTAGAGTCTGAGTTGAGATTTTTGTACCGGAGTCGGAGTACCCACAAAAATTCGAGACTCCGACTCAAAAATTTTTCGGCAGAAAAAATTTAGCCAAATATTCTAATAATTTACAAAATTAAAATACTTCGATATTGGAGATGCAATATTTCAAATATTGATTCGAAATTTTTACTGAATCCTTTTCGTGCTATATTTAACCATTTAAAAGGTACTGCATTAAAAAAAAAAGAGTTTAAAGTCAAATAAGGACCAGTCTCATATACATTTAGCATTAAGGTTAGATTAGGAGTCGGGGTTGGAATTTCAGCGGTTGGAGTTTGGAGTTAGTACTTTTTGTTGACGACTCCACCACATATTACTAAACAGATATGTAAAAAGTGACGTGTGAAAAAGGACCAAATCAGTTGCGAAGGCAGCTTTCGAAGAAAAAGACAGAAAGCTTTTTTTTGGTAGTGAAGTGGCAATGTGTAAAAACAGGATGCAACAATCAACACAAATGGCGTGATCAAAACAAAAATAACAAAACACAAACCACGTTAAACAAATGCAGTAATTCAATAAACGTTGTGTTTTGTGCAAAAAAATGTATTAAATAATATTGTTTTGATTACTTTTAATTATTTAAGCTTGAGGTCTTTTATTTATAAAAAATTATATTTATTTTTTTTCTTCAATATTTCGCTAACCTTTGGTTAGCATCGTCAGGAAATTTACAAATTTTTATAAAAACAAAAAACGATAACAAAATTATGAAAAAATTTGTTGTCATAAATTAAATTCAAAAACCTATTTGTCATAAAAAATTTTTTCAAAAACCATTATAACACAAAATAAAAATTTAACTAAACCCTGCAAACAAATGAAAGATATCCCCTAAGGCAATAGTTTAGCAATATCCCCAAATTGTCATTTAAAAGAAAATAATCAAAGTAAGTTTTTATTTTCTTCGAGGGAGTTTACACGGTGTCTATTCAGACATGTCTAACAAACACGTTTGTTTTGTTTGTTGGCGATCGGGGTAGAGAAGAAAGAGGGGTTGCCAAACAGACATGAAATGAGTTTTCATGTTTGTTTATATGAATTTCAATGTTTTTAATATTAGACTATTATACATGAAAACAGACATGTTTGGAAAGACATCGTGAAAAGACAATAGGTTTTTGGAAGCATGTTCAAAAGATAATGTCAAAAACAGACATGTCTGAAAAAACTCCGTGTTCCTTTTATAATTTTATAATTAAATTATAATGCACGTCATAAATTAAAAAATAAAAATCAAGCAAATTAAAAAATCTAAGAAATTAGTTCTCAAAATGTTCTGCAAATGGTAAATATTTAAATTCAATAAATCTGTTAAATATTAATATGTTTCCTTTTCAATATAGTCAAGATATTTCTCAACCCTGGATGGTATTTTAAAGAAGTGGTAGGTTTTTTCTTCAAAAATATTGTGGAAACAAAATATTTATGAATATTATTTTATTTTGTTTTAACTATTTAATAATAAATAAAAAGATGTGCTTCTCTGTACGTAAATGATGCAAAATCTTCTTTTTTTCATCCCAATGATATTTTGGCGATATCTTCCTATTTCCTATTAAGTGGTTATCTGGCGATATTACTAGATAATCATCTGGAAGTATCGTTTTCGTATTGCTGAGAAGTATTGCCATCGAGACACGTTTCTTCCCGAAGGAAGTATCTTCCGCAATACGAAATCGATTAATGCCGCAATAATATTTTTCATCCTGGCAATACATGAGGTGTATTTCTGTGTTTGCTGGGAAAGTATAACAATTCATATAAACTGAAAAAATTTCCTACCTAAAAACCTAATTCGAAAACCATATTTACAATAATAAAAAATATTTTGGCTAATGAAAATTCCTATAAAATAAAAATTGTTTTTAAACTAAACTTATTTTTATCTAATCTTACATACATAATTAAACTTATTTTCATTCTTACAAACTAACATATATATCGTGACCTAACCCTAAGTCTACACTAAAGATAAATATCTCAGCCAATTGGCAATAACGTCGGCAGAATAACAAAGCAATATTTCTTATTGCTCAGCTTATGTTAAAGGCATGGGAAAACGTATTTATGTTAACTCATAATTTGAAAAAAATCAAGGAAGAAGGTGCAGTGTAAAAACTGGCGCTATCTTGCAAAAATTATTTTTATTGATATAAATTCTTTCTTATTTGACTTTATTATTAAAATGTATATTAACTTATTTAAGCTTGAGGTCTTTTTTATATAAAAATATTAATTTTACTTTAAAAAAAATAAAAAAATTAATAAAATCATTATTTTTATATAAAAAAGAACTCAAACTTAAACAAATTTATATAAATTGAAATAATAAAGGTCGAATAAGAAAACAAATTATAATAATAAAAATAATTTTTGCAATTTTATTTTAGTGTTTATTAAATTCTTAAATTTAATTCTTTTACTGCAATTATAATTTGCTACCATTTCACAAATTTAATTTCTTTTTCAATAAATTTGCTTTTATATTTTTCTATTTTGCTTTTTTTCTCAATTGACAACCAAATTTGACGTTTTATGTAAGCAATAATTGTCAACGAAAATGGACTTACAATTATTGCAACATAAATTGTCGGCAATAGATATGTACAAGAAATTGCTGTCTACATTAGCGATAAAATAATTTTGACATTTACTGCAATATATGTTGCAATAATTATCTCTGGTATAGACGGGCAGTAAGGACAAGAAGGTCCTAGTTTTCATGTAATTTAGTAACAAATTGAACCCTCTTGTTCCAAGGCTGCGATAGGTACCTATATTTATATTATTATATCTAATCCTCTATCCCTTACTTGTGGTCTCCACCTAACATAAAATGACTAACTTTAACACTAACTGCAAGTTTATGTCAGGTGGAGACTGCTAATGTTAAAGTTTTAACTTGATTGTTAAAACATTTCATTTGAAAGTTCTTTTATAACATAAATTGACGTTTAAGTTTGACAGCCCGCTTTTTTGTAGTTGTATTTCGACATTTTTATTTAATTTGTTAAACGGGTTGTAAACTGCACACAATAAACTTTGATTTTTGTGAAAAATATAAGTGTTGATGCATTAATTTAAAATAAAGTATCAAATAAATACAATTTTTATCTTAAACTTTTTAACTTTGCCAACAATTCTACTGCAGAATAGTAATCATTTATATATAAATACATATATGTGTGTACTTGCTTCTTGGTAAATTGTGAAAAAAAGACGGACGTGAATAAAAAAATATTAAAATATTAATAAATTATAAAAAAATAAAGTCGTTATTATACACGTGTGCTTATATGCATATTGCATTTCATACAAAACTACTGCAGAACAATTACTACAGAAGTCAACAAAAAGTTGAGGTTATTAACTCAACTAAAATAATTACAATTGTAAAAATTTGAAAAATGGATGCAAATTTTGAAGAGACATTCAAAATAATCCAACTTTATGAACAGTTTCCCTGCTTGTGGAACTACAAAAGTTCCTCATATAAAAACGTGAGCATGAAAAATAATGCATGGAAAGAAATTGCAAATGCATTTGGAAAATCAATTGATGAGGTAAAGAAAAAGGTCAAAAATTTAAGGCAAGCTTATGTTGCTGAAAAGAAATAGGTGGACGCGTCGAAGAAGTCTGGATCGTCGGCAGAAAGCGTTTATATACCACATCTTTATTATTATGATAATATGAATTTCTTGGCCCCGGTTGTAGTTTTAAGAAAAACTACAAGTAATATTAAAACTGTAAGCTTTTGTAACATATTACACATTTGTATTTTTACTGCTCGATAAAAATGCTCTTTTGCGTTTTTAAAGATACATAATGAACAAGTTTTTATTTTTTTTAAATAACTTTGGGTAAAAATTGCAGGAAGACGATTCTGAAAATATAATTGAGTTTAGCAATGAAAATATTTGCGGGAGCCAGGACGACGAATTATTTTCATCAGAAATGTTCACAGAAGAGACATACAAATCTTCTGATAATGCTTGCAGTTCAACCGGAATATGTAGTACTCCAATATCATTAAAATCTCAAAAGATGATGAGAATTGAGAGAGACGAGCAATTTATAAACGCGTTAGATGCTATTATCAAAAGAACAAATGACCATACTGAAGACGAAACAATGTATTCTGCATTCGGAAAGACAATTGCTCTCAAATTAAAAGAGCTACCGCTCTTAGTGGCATCAAATGCAATGGCGGAAATGCAAAATTATATGGCCAGCATAATCCAACAAAATTCCAACCAAGATATTATACAGGTTGCTGCGACAAATGCAAACATTTATAATTAATTTTATAAGGTATTTTTAAAGGTAATTTTTTTTTGAATTTTTAAGTGAACAATTTTTTTACCTTCCGCATTTATTCTAGCACAACATGACTGAAGTAAAGTTCTAAACATACACCAAAGTACAAAAGTATATATGTATATACTATATAATCCAAGTGACCTTAACTTTTAATGTAAGATATTGCAAATATGCAAAACATAGTAGTAGTTTACTTTAATTTTATGTTTTACCACTGTGCTTGTTGAAAAATCTGTCAAACGGTTCACGCGGCGGGTTAACCTAATTCGAGTACGCTGAATCCAGTGGTGCTAACCGTTTTTTAGGCTAGCTCTTGTTTTCGAGATATACCGGAATTTCGAAAATGGAGGATGTTGCACAACATATATTCACGTAACTCAAAAACGGTTTAGTTTGTTAAATAAACTAGAAACTTACAAATTCCGAAAAAAAAAATTAAACTAAGTAAGGCTTTTTGATAATCTACGCAGCCTTTTAAGAAACATTAATTTTTTTGGCAAAAAACAGAATTTTTTGTTTTTTAAAACGACATAAAAAATTTAACATGCAGCTATGCTGTTAATTTTTTAATTTTAATTGAATTGAATAATTTTTTGGACGAAAAATTAATGTAGGTCGGTCACACATTTTATCCCCCTAGGGGCGACTCCTAGTTAGTTATGGGACTTTTCCTTCAATAAATCTGAATTACATATATTCTTCATTAAAATTTTTCTGTGTAAATAGAATTTTTGTTAACAAAAACTTGAAAAATTAAAACAAAACAATGTTAATCCGTATATTAACATTATATACAAAATGATTTTTTGATAAAAAATTTTGGAAATAAATCTAGAATTTTGATAGATGTAGAACATTTTAGCAGTTTCATATGTCTGCAATTTAGTAGTTTTACTCTTTCATCTTATTACAGCACTGAATGATGTAACATCAAAAATTGGCAACTCATGTTGAAAGTAAATAAATTACTTTAATTTAATTTGTAAACAATTTGTTAAAATGGGTAAAACTACGAATGATAAACGTGATTTTTATTATCGTTTAGCTAAAGAAAAACGTTGGCGTGTACTTAGTGCTTATAAATTGCTGCAAATTAATAAAAAATTCTATATTAAATGACGAGTGCAATGTGAACATTGATTTTTGTATTCTACACTACCTAAGTTTAGCATGGGACAATCTGAAAGCGGATCTCCATATCCTAGAGGAATGCAAAGAGGAAAAGTTGTTTAAGTTGACTTTGTAAATAATATATAATAATAATGTACCTATCTTACTCGACCAACAAGATGGTATTAACTCGAAGTTAAAAACTTTTATTAGTTGGAAAACTAATTTATATAAAACATAACACGATACTTTTACATGGAAGATATAAATATTACTATAAAAACAGGTTATACCCCCTTGTTTGTATGTATGTACGAGTATATATGTACATAATTATGTATAGTTCCCGTGTGACTTTAGGGATTGTTTTGTATTAACTTTTAACAATTTTGCTCGTTTTCAGACTTTACTCGAGCGTTCGTTTGTGTGCTGCTGGAGGTAGTTGGTCACAAGTTCTGAAGAATATATGTAATTCATATAAATTGAAGAAAAAGTCCCGTAACTACCTAGGGGTCAACCCTAGGGGGATAAAATTTATGACCGACCTACATTAATTTTTTTCCTTAACATTTTCTACAAACATACATGCCCCTTAACACCATCCTTTAAGGGGGCTTAAATTCAGTTAACATTTTTTATCTTTTGTGAATAAAATCAAAAGTTGTAGACAAATTTCAATCGTTTATGGTTTGTTTTGTTAAGAACTTCGTCTTCATACTTGTAGAAACATATTCTTTGTTCCGTGCTAAGAACCAAAAATTGCTGAATATGGCTAAAAAATGATTTTTTTTTGCCAAAAAAAAAAATAATAAGAATAAAAATTTGTAAGTTTCTAGTTTATTCAACAAACTAAACCGTTTTTGAGTAACGCGAATATATGTTGTGCAACATCCTCGATTTTCGAAATAACGGTATTCCTCGAAAACAAGAGCTATCCTATGCTATCTGTATGAATTGTTTTAATTATTAGTTATGTATATTCTATAATTATTATTTTTAATAAATGTTTGTTACCTTTTTTATATACTAACATACATACGCACTTGTTTTGCAATACTGCATTATATAAAAATATTAATTTGATCTCTTATTAGAAAATAAAGTTTTTACCGAATATCGTCATTATTTATTATTCATAAATTTTGCGGTAATACATATTACAAGTGCGATGTGCTCTCAATATGAATTGTTTTAGTTTGTTTTATACATTGTATCTAATGTACATTAATTTTTAATAAATGGTTTTGCAATATGTAACTTTATATTTGTAATATTTTCATTTATGTACTTTAGGTAAGCACACAGTTTAAAAAAAAATTTAACAGTTTGGTATTTAAAAGATATTATTATCATTGAAATGACTGTTACACATTGTTACAATAAAATTTTAGGTGGCAATTAAAGACTTATATTCGAGTTTAAGTTTTGGGTCTGGTGTCTATAGACATATCATGAAGGCCGCTGCTATAGGTTGGAACTTCTGTAAGTCGAAAATTCTTTAAGTCGAACGGAATCTCTAGGCAATAGCGGTAGACAGACCAATTTACATGATTTTATTTCTATAACTTGAACTCTAGAACTTCTTTATCTTGAATTTTTCTACAACTGAAAGTAAAGTATTTGCGCCTATCGTGGCCACAAGTCGAATTTTATTTTCAAAAATTGTTTGTCATCATAAATTATTGTTTTATTTAAAACTAATTAAGTTAGCAGTGTTATATATAGATCTTTACAAATATTCACGAAGTAATAACTATCAGCGGTTGTCTGCAAATAGAAAACGCAAAACGCAAGAATTTTAAACGTCGATTTTTAAAAAGATTTCTGTAATAAAAGAATTTTATGATAAATATTTCTCTATTAAAAAGAATTTTATAACAAAAATTATAAAAATTTGATTAAAAGTGTATTAAAAACCACTTTCAAATTATTGCGTTTTCGATTTCCAGAAAACTCCTGTATATTAGTTTCAGGTCTCAAATGATAATAATTTATTCCTGAAATATGTTTAAAAACGAAAGTTTTTCTCTTTTATAATTGATTTATGGCCCTGAAAAGGACCATTTGAAAAATATGTTTTTAAGGTTTTTGAATGTTATTTATTCTTATTTGACCTTTATTTTTATAATAACTTTTTAATTATTTAAGCTTGAGGTCTTTTTTTTATAAAATATTATATTTATTATTTTCGATATTTCGCTAACCTTTGGTTAGCATCTTCAGGAATTAATTTAAACAATTTTTGTAAAAATAACAAAAAACGATAACAAAATTATGGTATCTTGGTAAGGAAGTTATGCAAAATGCAGCATGCTTTCACTACCAAGTCGCACGTCTTTAGTTCCACTTCCAAAGGACGATGAAATATACGGAACCTACCCGCCACTCTTCCAAATGCCATTTCAACTGTCATCCTTGCTCGACTTAGGCGATAGTTAAAAACTTCTTGCGGTGTTGTCAAGTTGGAGTTTCTGTTGTATGCCTTCATCATGGTTCTATCAAGCCCGAAAATATCATCCCCGATGAAGAAATATGAGGTTTTCGTCATTTGACCTGGAAGAGGTTCATCAAGCGGAAGTTTAACTGAACCTTTTTTGATGGATTCATACAAGCTACAATTTTTCCAGATTACCACATCGGATGCCCTTCCGTTACCACCTACATACATCAACGTAAATAAATCTGCTATGGCAGTCAACCACACCCAAAAGTACAACACTGAAGTAACCTTTGTAATTAAAAAAGTCGCTTCCAGAATGTGGAGGGGCTTTTATGCGAATGTGCTTCCCATCGATTGCACCTAAGGTGTGGGGGAACTGCCATCTAGCTTGAAACCCTTTACTGATTTCTTTCCATTCAATGTCTGTTGAAGGTAACTATAAGTGAAAAGAAAAATTAAAATCATTCAAAAATTGCGGTAAGTTGCGCGCTACCTTTAAATGTTCACTTTGTAGGGCCTCAACTATTGCTTCCAACACTTCGGGCACAAATTTGCTAATAGTTTTTCTTGAAACTCTGGCAAGAAACTCCAAGGAACGGTATGAGTCTCCTGTCCCAATAAAGCGCAAGGTGATTGCTAAACGAACTCGTGAAGAAATCGCAAACCTCATCACCGTATCTCTTTTTCTTATTTTCTCATCAATCTGTAATATTAGAAAATGTGGAAAAATAACACGGTGCTACAGTGAAAATATACTTGGAAAATGACCTAGTGTAAGTTGAAGGCCTTGTTGAGTAGATCTCAAATCAGTTTTAAAATGTTCGGAAACACCCTCAAATTTCGGAGTTATTCCGAAAAAACCATTTTCGGGTAGGTTCGAGTACTTATCAACACGTTACTCAGTTGATTTTTATCCGATTTTCATTTTTTTAATGGTTTCAGAAAGAAGAGACGTGTGCCTTTCTAAATGTATACACTTTTTGGTATGTGTATACAATTTTTGTAGTGATATTCTTAATTATATCTGATTTTAATTTGATTTTTTCTCGATTTTTCAAATTTGGTGCCATTTTTTTAAATTAGTTTGTTTAGAAACATACCAATATGTATACACACTATTAAAGCTAATTTAGTTTTCAGTTAAACCAGCTTTCATTTAATAAAATCGAACAAAAACAAAAAAAGTTATTAAGGTTTTTCAAAAGTGAAAAATTTAGCTTTTTCAAATATTGTTCAATAGACCGGGTCAACCTCCATACAAAACAAAAATTATGCCAGTCTCTCCGTAGAATGAAAGATATGTCAATAAAGTTTCTAAAACAGGAAATATTTTAATTTTTTTCTGCTACGCTCACAATTACAGCCCTTTTGGGTTTTTATATATAGCGCTGCCATTTAAAGTCTTATCTCATCAAATCGCATATCGGTGTTCATGGCTTGACAGTGGCTTAATTTTTAATCCGACGGATCCTCACCCCAAATTTTTCACGTGTCAAAAAAGTCCTTCTAAAACTTAGTATTAAGCCCCTCTTTCTTTTTCACGTACATATTACATTTAACCAGGTAGAAGCCAATACAAACCAAAAAAAATTTTCATCAATCACGCCCTAGAACAGGAATATTGTTCTTTTGCAGCGCTTTTTGTTTTATATATACAGCATCGTCATTTAAAGTCCAATTTTTTCGTATCGGATATCATTGTTTATGGCTAGAATATGGCTTTGTCAATCATGAACAATTATGGTTAGAAATCAATAAACATTTTTACTATCTTTTATTTCTGCTTAAGCTATTCTTGGAAAAACTGATTTTAAGTGTAAAATCCAAGTGTTTCACGAACTGCTTCCTGTATCCCAATTTGAGGGGTAATGGTGGCAAAATTTTTTCTTCGGTACTTACTAGTGGAATTATTAATACGTTTTTCTTAGCTTGAATGCAGCTAACACTTTGGCACTTTGTTTTGTTTTGTTTTAATTTTGCCGTTTGGTATTTTGACATTTATTTATTACTTGAGTGCATTGCACTTGGTAATGCAGAATTTTAATATACCCTTCACTATTCCGAAGTAAACTTTAAATTAAAAATATACTAAAAGGGAAGTATTCACAATGTCCTTTACTTTCTGAAATTATAATAAATTAAATTTTTTTATGAATTAAACAATGTTCTAAAATGTTTTTAAAATTATAAGCAATTTATTTCTTATACACACTCTACATACCAAAGTATGGTTTGTCATTGCGTTTGTGTGTTTTTCAAAAATATTACAATTGACATAAAATGCTTACAAAACAAAAAAATTTGGGCTGAGGATCTGAGATGGCATAAGTGGCGCCAAGACTTTAAAGTCGGATTAAAAATGAAGCCACTGTGAAGCCATGAACACCGATATGCAATTTGATGAGATAAGACTTTAAATGGCAGCGCTATATATAAAAAACCAAAAGGGCTGTATTTGTGGGTGTAGCAGAAAAAAATACAAATATTTCCTGTTTTAGAAAGTTTATTGACATATCTTTCATTCTACGGGGACATTGGCATAATTTTTGTTTTTTATGGAGGTTGACCCGGTCTATTGAACAATATTTGAAAAAGCTAAATTTTTCACTTTTGAAAAACCTTAATAACTCTTTTATTTTTTGTTCGATTTTATTAAATGAAAGCTGGTTTAACTCAAAACTAAATTAGCTTTAATAGTGTGTATACATATTGGTATGTTTCTAAACAAACTAATTTAAAAAAATGGCACTAAATTTGAAAAATCGAGAAAAAATCAAATTAAAATCAGATATAATTAAGAATATCACTACAAAAATTGTATACACATACCAAAAAAGTGTATACATTTAGAAAGGCACATGTCTCTTCTTTCTGAAACCGTTTAAAAAATAAAAATCGGATAATAATCAACTGAGTTACGTGTTCATAAGTACTCGAACCTACCCAAAAATGGTTTTTTCGGAATAACTCCGAAATTTGAGGGTGTTTCCGAACTTTTTAAAATTGACTTATGCTCTACTCAGTAAGGTCTATAACCTACATTAGGTCGCTTTTCAAGTATAAAAAAAAGTGCTCATTTGTAGCAGCGTGTAATTGATTTATTTGGAAATAATTCTTACTTTTGTAGTAAGTTTTACAATCATTTTATAAAAAATCTAGTTCAATGACTCTGCTCCAAATAAAAAAAAGGATAATGGGTGATAGAAAATTTAAATATAAAAAGAAAATATTAATTGGAAAAAGTCGCGTAAACGACTAATAGTTTTCAGACTAGACTTTTACCACTTTATATTTTCTTTTTATTTTCTATCATCCTATGTACTTTTTTTATTTGGAGCAGTCATTGATCTAGATTTAAGCCAAAACTTAATTCACACCAAAGCTAGTAGTTTTTCGAAGTCATTAATATTAATACGACAAAAGTTTTGGTACTCAGAATCCTCCCACAACAAATCCTTCAACAAAAATTCTTCCAGGCTGTGTTCCTGCCTTTTCGCCAAAAAAGGATTAACCCAAAATCTCCGCTCAACTAGCTCAACCTCATCGGAGAGATCCATTAATGTTTTAAGGTCTCTTAAAGCTTCCAACAGATTCCCAACTTTTCGCAATGACATTTTTTATTTCCGTAAAATACACAAAAATAAAAAAATGTTTACTTTGAATTTGTTTGCTTTTGCTCAAATTATTTTACACAGCAACTTCAAAAAGTTCTCACAATTCACAAAATTTTATTTTAAACTTTTTTATTTTCCACAAGCTTTAAAAATCACTGTAGCTACTTGCCGCGCCAACGAACTGAAAATAATGAAAAGTTATAACTCTAACTTTACTACGTGTATGCCACCATAAACATTTAGGTATTTAAACAGCAAGTCTTAACTTCATGTTATAACTGCATTTCATGTTAGGTGGAGACGGCGAGTTAATAACTAAATTCCTATAGTTATTCGCTATATGTTCTGTGTCTGCTTTAAAATTTATTCTCTGTGCAGTGGGTGTATTAATTATGTGTAACATTTCCAATATACATATATCTGCGTTTGTAGTTAGTTTCAGAGTTTAAAACCGATACATCTTCAAAATTTGGATAGTGATTAGATTGATAACAATGATGACTTAATGCTGTCTTTTTAGAATTAATGTCCCTATATTTTTGATCGGATTTATGTCCCGCAATTCTACACAGAAAAAATTATTGCCGAATTATTTTCAAACAAACGCTTGTTTAAAAATTTTTTTAATTTCTATAAATTTTGTTTGTGATTCAATCAATATTTTTGTTTGATTTTTATTTAATCAACAAAAATGTGGACAACTCTTCAAAAATATAATACACGCGTTATTGGTGTCAAGTTTTCATAATTTTGTATGAAATATTTAACGCTCTTTAATGTTGTCTTCAACGTTGTCAGAAGATTTGGAAGGAAAATCTTCATTTGGCGAAAAAAATGTTATTTTGAAGAGAAAAATCTTAAAATTTGTTAAAGCTAAGGCACGAGCTCTATGTGTACATTTGTCCTTCAAGTTGTGCTGACAAAGGTCAACAGAAAAGAGAAAGACAAAATGAAAAAACAAAAAATGTACTTCTACTTCAAGAAAAATTCTTGACAAAAGTACGAAAAAACAGAAGTAAGGAAAAAACATGTAAAATCAATTAAAGTGGATAATCATTCAGGAAAGCAAATTTCGATCTACCAAATGTTAAAATACAATTTGGTTTAAGGATTGATGTTTGACTTTTGACGTCAGCAGTCGTCGATGGCTGCGAGTGTTAGACGGCAAATCCATCTATTGTAAGGGCATTTTAAGTTCCCAACAATAAGGAAAATGTTTTCCAAAGATCCCTTGTACTACCACCCAGTACTTTCTTCTGTTATGTCTGGAAGAAGATTTGAACAAATTTTGCGTTGTTTTTTTAATTATGAAAATAACCAAGTGAAACTGATTAGCTATCCAAAGTTTCCGAATTGATAAATACCGTATTGAATAATTTCTCAAAAGCTTACTATCCCGAAGAATCGCTATCTTTAGATGAGTCGCTATTACTTCTCAAAGGACGAAAAGATACTGGAGACGTCTTATGCTTAACAACATCTTATAAGCCTGAGTTAAAGAAATGTAAGAATCGATATGGAAAGGAGAAAATAAAGCCTGTTGAAATAGAAGGATATAACAAGGATATGTGGACAAAAGTGATAAAATGATCAGTTACTATTCATTAAAATTAATTTTATTGTTTATATTGAATTTCTCTTATTTTGGTTTTTATAAGTTTTATATTTTTTTTATTTTATGAGACTGAATTTTAAGAATTTGTGTTTGTTTTAGTAGTTATATATTTTATGTAAGACTGAATTTAAAAAATTAAATTTATTTTATTTTTTAACTTAAAATTTTGTTTTATTTCCTTAAAGACTATACAAAAGATAAAACTGCTGTCGACGTATATGAACGTCATGTGCAGCATCATACCACTTTTTTTACGTATATCAGCAATGACGTCTATATCCGTCTGACGTCTATTTACGTCATGACGCAGCACATCAATTCCAGAACACAAGCGGAGTCATGACGTTTATGAACGTCAAAAATTAAACACTGTTTTTATTCTATAGATCGATTAATTTTTCAATTTCCAGTAATTTGGTGTTTTCAGAATTTTTCTATCCTACCATATAAGGAAGATACTGCAAGTGTCCCACGGGAAGTCCTCTTTAAAATAAGGTGTCCGCGAAACGGTTAAAAAAGTGCAACTATAAGAAAAACAATGGAGGTAAAAAAAAAACGTTCACTCTTTTTAAACAACAGAAACAACATTATAAGAAACAAAATCCCGTATTCAATTTTTTAAAACATGTCGAGTCGGTCTGCTGCCGTTTTGGGTTACATTTCTTCTTTAGCAAAGGAAAGGATACAGCAACAGTGAGTGATGAAGACAAACATTATTTATTTGTTTGAAAAAATCAGTGTTTTTTTTCAGTAAACAAAATGCAAATAAATTGTTTGAACATGCAAAATTGTTTAAAGGACCGATTTCAGACAAAAAATTGTTTGATTCTACAAATTTTTTGTTTGAATTGGACAAATAATTTATTCTGTGTAGTCCTTAATTTGTTCTTCGTTGTATCTATGTTAACCTGTACCCATGTTCTGTAACTTTAGTGAGAACTTCTTGCATCGAAAAGATGTGAAACAAAATATTCCATCGTTTCTCGAAAAGTGAGAAAAATGTGTGTCTGTAACTCATGTCGAAAACTATCAAAAGAGATTACGTCGTTACGTTATAAATGTCATAATATTGCACTCGAAGCCGATGTGACATTGCAGACGTTCAGAACGCCAGTAACACATATCGTTGACGGCGACCAAAATTTACTTAAATTGATAATTTTTCAACGACGGCGGCGAAAACACAACCGTCGGCTATACCAAATTGTGTAAAGAGTGACTTTAATGTTTGTTGTTTGCAAACGAGCTTTGAAGACATTCGTATATTTTATAAAAATGTTAAAAGCAAAATAATAAAACAATGAAAAATGTGCCAAGATGTTACGAACCGTTTTTTTTTCTAAGGCCATGGTTACCCCACTAGCTCTCATCGGTGCCATCTCTTAGGGGGGTGTTCTCAACCCTTTGGTTGACCCTGGTTTGCAGCCAGAACAAAAAAACTTTACAACATACATAAACTTACTTAATCTGAAATACCAATTCATAGGGAGGCAGATGTTGACCTCCAATCGGCCATTTCCCAACCATGACCGCGATATCCATATATTTTTCCTACGGTCCCATAAGCCCGTCTTACGTCGCCCTTTCTATATCAACAATTCCCAAAAATTATTAATAACTCAGATTTTTTCATTTTTGTTTCACATACAAATAACTTTATTTATAATTTTTAACTATTCTATTTATCTTAAAACTATATTTTTTTTTAATTTTTCTATTAAATACTACATATAAATACACATTATTAATTCCACCACTAACTATTCTTATTTTCTTTTTTTCTCAGATTCCTTTAATTTTGCTTTTTTTATTGGCCGTTACTTTTTCTTTTTAAAATATTCTACTTGCTCTTCCAATTATTATATCTTAAAAAAAAAACTATATTTTCGCTAAATGTTTTCTTTTTCTTCTAATTCTTTTTATATCATTCTTATTTTTTCTCTTTAGATTTATTAAGTACTCAAAGTGGTTATATCCTCAATACCGGATGTACGAATGATTATTATTTCCTACGCCTGAAGGAGCTCCCTAATGACGTTACCACACACACAATCACTTAGCTCTATTCGCGCCTAAATTGAGCACCTAAAGTTACTTTAATTTTATTATTTTTTTTTATTTGTCTTTTATTATTTTTATTCCCCTTTCCTTTTTTTCCTTTTAAAGATATACAACTTTCTAATTTATCTTTTTTCTATAAACATTTTGTAGGCCTCACCGGAATCAAATTACACACATACGTTACAATTAACAACTATCCAACACTACACTCTCGATGGACACAATAATGTTTCACACCAGCACAATTCTAAATAACTTAAATTAATTTATTTAAAACTACTTAATCTAGTACTTTATTTTTATATTTTATGTTAATTTTTTCTTTTTTTTATATGTATTGTTTTTTTTTTCTTTTGTATTGTTTTTGTTAAATTGTCTTTCTGGTGTAAAATTCTTTCCTTCGTACTGTCTTCAAAATTTTAACTTTAAAACTAAGAGGGTATATCCTCGTTGTTCAATAAAAATTCTTTAATAATCCAATATTCTAATTCTTGCCTTTTTCTTTGCTTGGATTTTTTTTCGGTTTTCAAAATGCTTAACACCGCCAACTTCTTCACACTTGGCAAATGTATGGATTTTCTAATTTGAATATTATTAAACAAAAAGACTTACCTGGCTATTTCTCCTGTGACTTATAGCTCAACCATCACCAGTTCTGAGAGAATAGCCAGCTGTTAGGAAAACACAACATTTCAATATTTTTTTATATTTAGATAGCTACGTAACTTTATATTCACAGAGCTACAATCATAAGGTGAACTCATAAAAACAGTTTCACATTTTGTTTCTTGCCACAGAATTTTTTTTTTTTTTTTGCCTTTTGTTTTCTTTTTTATATACAATTGTTACAAATCACACACTACTTTTATGCACTCGACACTTATACATTTTGCTTGCGAACATAAAGTTAATTTTAAAATTCTGTTTTTTTCCTCAACAAATTACGTTCTATTATTCCTTTTCGTTAACACAAACACTAGTTTTTTTCCTTACTTAAAATTATTTATCCCGTCTTCGTTAAAAATTCAGATCTCACTTTGGCACTGTTTAACACTTTCTAATATATTTTCCTACTCATTTTCTTCTTTTCTACTACTCGTAGCCTATGTACTGCATATATTTCTGCCGGGCTTATTTCGCGCCAATCCCTATTTACTCGTTCATGCCCATATTAGGAAATTTTTCTTAGCTTTTCATATACATTTTCTCGCTAAACAATTTTTTTTTTCTCCGTGCTTATATTTTTTTTCTACGTTTGTCAGGTTGTTATATGCCCTCACTACTTTTCCTATAAATACCTTCAATCTAAATAAATTACTAATTAATTTTCGCGGTATTTTCCTGCCCCAACAAAAAGAAAAACAAATAATAAATACTCAAAAATTTAATAAGAAAATCTACATGGTTTTGCCTATTTTTCATAATACAATCCCAGGCGATCAGCAATTTTAGCAGCCTACAATCCTTCATTCATTATTTAACTAATTTTCAAAATTTGATTTCTACAATTCGTTATTTAATGAATGAAAACTGCATCCCTGCTATTTTACTATGATAGCGCGTTGCCACTTAATACCAACTAAACACACTTCTTTCCATCTGATATGCGAACAGCTGACATTTTACTCACATGTATTACATTCTTTTGGGCACGTAAGTATGAATTGATATTTTTTCTTATAATTTTTCCTTTTTCTATCGTTTCAGGCACTAGGACACAAATTTGGACTTAAAGTAGGGTAAGTATGTATCGTTCCAGTTGTCCTAAACATAATATTAATCCATTTTTTTCCTTTACAGCAAAAAAAAACTACTGGGAAATGGGCTGGAGATAGTAGACTCCAAGACTACAGGCCCTTCCCTTAAATTTATCCTGCACCGAGACATGGGCTGGAGCTGGTGCCTCCACACCTTATTATGGCCCCTCTCTACATAATTTTTGATTTAAATTGGGGAAAAAAATTGAGGCGTTAGGTATTTGCCTCTTCCCAACCTCAAATCTGCCTACCCCCCACGCAAAATTTTTTTTCGATAGCCAGAGCAGTGAAATGTGGAGGTTTGCTTGTCAGTGGCGTAGTTCCCACGATGGTAACTTGCCATAATTGAAACTGCACGCAACAAAGAATAAAATATTATTATTATTATTCTTTGCATTTTGCATTTTTAATTGTTTTTTAGTGTTAAAATTTTTTCTCTCCCCATTTTTATTCGTGAGTTTATTTGACAGTTCAAAGCGGGAACCTTTCTCACCAAAATGAAGAAGCGTTAATTTCCTTACGTGACAGCTTGTACTCGCAAAAAAAAGTTACAGACACAGTTAAGTGAGAAAAACAGCTGTTTGTTTCAATTTATGGCATTTTTGTTTCATTTCACACATTTCAATCGAAAACTTTCTCGACGCGAGAGTTACAGAACATGGGCACTGGTTGCATCTTTCATTATCATTTCCCCTGCAAGGAATTTTGTAAACAATGTTTGACATATCCCATTTACTAGTTCTATCTTTTGTCTTGCTAAATAAACTGTTCAATGTGTTATAAGCTTTGTATGCTACCTTATATTTGTCAGTGTCAAAGATTCCCGATTCTTTTATTCTTTCCGAAACATTGGCTATGTATGATAATGATTTTTATATCATTGGTTTTATTGTACTGGTAATTCTTGCATTCCCATTACTCCTATCTTTGTATTGATTAATTAATCCATAACTTAAACTATTTGGAAAATTGTTTTCCCTTAACATATTTCTAATTTTAATTATGTTTTTCCTGTGATAAACCTTGTCACTAATTACTAGTACCCTATTAATTAAATTTCTAGCAGTATTTATAACAATTCTTTTACTGTGTCCTGAATAATAATTTATAATTCTGCCTTATGCTGGTTTTTGATACCAATATATTAACAAATTATTTCCCTTTCTTATTACTAAAGTATCAAAGAAAGGTAATTTCGAGTTACTTTCCATTTCCAAAGTGAATTTAATATTACTATTAAACCCATTAAATGTGTCTAACAAGTTATCTACCCCACATTCATTAATAATGCAGAATATGTCATCAACATATTTTATCATTATTTTGGGTTTAATATTTAATTTTTCAATGAGTGTATCAAGTAATCTTTCCATTACAATATCTCCCAATAAAAAATTTTATCATATTGCGAAGCACTACTGGTATGTACATTTAAAAAAATAAGCGCAGAATTATGCGCTACGCAATAAGACATACAGAAATGCAGTAAAGTAAGTGAAAAAACTCTCAAGAACTTTTATAAAAAAAAATAACATTTCAAGTGCTACGGCATTCCCTTACTACGAAGCAGGTTTGTAAGGGAGAATACTAAAAAATAACTGTATCAAAACATTCAGTGTGTAAAGCTGATCGTTACATCCAACAATTTTTTTATGCGCTGAATAATGCGCTTCATGTGTCAAAAATGTATTGCTTCAAAGTGGGAACTCGCCATATAAAATTCATGTCTTCCGTATGCGCAATGGTAAGCGCAACTCTTATGTTTCTCCCTTACAAACCTGCTTCGTTGGAAGCTCCATTTTTTACTGGGCTGCTACAATTGGAGAAGCAGGAGATCCCATTGGAAGTCCCCTCAGTTGTGTATATACTAGGACATTCTTGTCCTTAGGTCACGATATACATTTTAGTTTGTAAGAATGAAAATAAGTTTAATTATGTATGTAAGATAAGATAAAAATAAGTTTAGCTTAAAAAAACTTTTATTTTATAGGAATTTTTTTTAGCCAAAATATTTTTTATTATTGTAAATATGGTTTTCGAATTAGGTTTATAGATAGGAAATTTTTTCAGTTTATATGAATTGTTATACTTTAGTTAAATTTTTATTATTTAGTTAAATTTTTATTTATAATAAGTGAATTGGTAAACAAGTATGCGGGTATTTAAACTAGAAATGCAAAACTTAATCGTCTAACCCCCAAGTGCCGGTTCACACACGTCAAGCTTGACTCGTCAAGTCTTCAGTTTTTAGGGGAGAGGGGAAAAGAAATGGCATTCTCCTTTCCCTTCTCTCCTAAAAGCACAAGACTTGCCGAGTCAAACTTGACGTGTGTGAACCGGCACTAAATAGAACAAGTATGAGTACTATATTCGGCTATGCCGAATCTTATATACCCTTCACCATGATGAGATAAGAACAAAAAGTTATATACATAAATAACGTTCTTTAGATAGGTATAAATAAATATTAATTGAGCCAAGCCAACTTTTCATTTCGTCATGCGAAGAATATAAAAAAACCAAAAAATTATATATGTACCTAAAGCTTCGTACAGACGATGGTCAGATCTTACAATGTTGTCATTTAAATTGCCTTAAAGTGTTTTGCAACATTGTAAGCTCATTTTCATTTGGAAGATGTGTAAAATTAATGCATCTGACAATGGCAGAAAAATGACAACAATGTCAGAAAAATGACAACATACGAAGCTTAAGCCCGTTTCCTCTTTTGCCAAAGTTGATGCTTGAAATTCATTTTATAATCTTAAAATCGTTTTTTAGAACATAAAAAATTAAATAAAAAAAAAAAAAAAAAAAAATTAAAAAGAACTTAACAACTCGGCTGCGAATGCTTTTACTGAAGAAGCGTTAAATTAAAATATATTGAGTCTATGAGTTTGTTTCTTTATTTGAGCGGCATATCATATTGTTACGTTTTTCCTTTAATAAACGCGTTCGGTTTACTCCGTTTATAATAGACCGTTGAGTTCTTTTAATTGCATATAAAAATAAATACACACACTTATTCAACTTAACAAACTTTATTGAAATTATTTATTTTGTTCACAATTGTTAGTTACGAACAGAACCGTTTTTCAAAACAGACTAAACTAATTTTACATGAGTCACCCCTTTTTATATTTCATAATTATTTCTAGATTTTTCCTGAACCTTCCCGTAAAAACTATTTATTATGTTCTATAACCATTTCTAGAAATTACTGGGAAATTTATATAGGAATTATTTTAAAAATAACAGTTGTGTTGAAAATTATACATGACAATTTTAAGTAACATAAAACTATAACTTACAAGATAACTTATAACTATAACTATAAATAATTCTTAGATAATTTAACTTTCGTAACACTGCCCTCCACTTAAGCCTGTTCGTCCCGAATAGGCTCAGATTCTCCTTTTCCATAATGGGCTAGTCGTTCTAGATGTACCACTTTCATTTTTGATCTTGGGCTCTTATATTTCTGGATCCGATACACCACGTCATTCAATTTCTTTATTACTTTATATGGGCCATCCCAATGAGTCTGCAGCTTTGGAGATAGTCCTTTCTTCCGTTGCGGATTAAAAAGTAAAACCAGCTGGCCTTCTTTGAAGCCTTCCGAATTTGCCACTTCATTGTTTCTGGCTTTCATCTGGTCATTTGATGAATTAACACGCCTTCGTCTTAACTCGTTTTTCTGCTCTTGTGTAGAGTCATTATTATTCGCTGGTACGGATAGTTCACCAAAGTTGTACTGCTGGACCGGATTTCTACTTTCTCCAATTAGACCACTGTCTGCAACGCACTGTGGGCATGTAATTACGCAATCAATCACGGCTTGCTTGCAACCGATCCAATAGTAGCTTGCTTTTAACTTCTTTATGGTTTTCGTAACGCTTAGATGCCCACCACCAGTACCTTCGTGGAATTTCTTCACAACTTCACATACTTTAGAAGTCGGTACTACAATAAGGTTTTTAACCGTTTTGCCATCAGCACTTTCCCATGTACGGTATAGGCAACCATTTATCATCCGCAGACTACTCCACTGCGCCCTATACGCTTTCATTAGTGGACCGTTCAATTTAATTTCTTCACGAGTCGGCCTTTCACCTTTTTTTTTTAGCCATCATAATTTGCGCTAATAAGGGGTCACTTTTCTGCGCCGTTGACCAGTCTTCGCTGGGTTCCACATCTAATAAGCGAATCTCATTTATGCATTTCTTGTTTTTAGACTCTATACCGTGCTTGATTTTATGTTTACTGGGCCGTCTCGAATATGTGCTCGCTTTCCCACGTTTTTCATCGTTTCTTTGGGAGGACAATTTCTTATGATCACTAGTGACTAGCTGTCTTACAAGGGCTTCACTTCCATTCCCAACGTTAAGGGGTACTTCTAGACCATACCAATTCATAATTTGTCGTCCCATGTCTAGACTAATGCCTTGACGAATCATAAAATCTGCTCCAATTATGACCTCGTCCATAATTTCAGCCACAATAAACTCATCAAAAACTATCATATCGGCCATTCTTATTTCCACTCTTGCTTTGCCATAGACAATAACAGGCTCTCCCGTAGCTGTTCGCAAGTTTACACCACTTAGCGGCTTGACAGCTCCCTTTATCAAATCAGCTCTTATAATGGAATGTCCTGCACCAGTGTCGATAGTCAAAATGCGGATTTCACCATTTATGTAACCACAGGTCGTAATATTTCTGTTACTCGTTTTCACTACTAAATTGATCGTAAGATCTTCAGTTTCCTCTGCACTGCTAGCTCTTCTCAGCTTTAGCGGTGGCTCCCGTGATGATTGTTGACTTGCTCTTCGTTTGTTCCTTTGCGGCGAAGCAGATCTCGATCGTTGTTTGGGTGCTTTGCAGTTTCGCTGAATGTGGCCAATCTTACCACAATTATAGCATTTTGCCTTGTTTTTACCTTGTTTCTCGCTCAAAGCTCGCAAAACTGCCACCTTGATGCTTCTCATTTCCTTTAAAATATCTCTTCCTTCTTCAGCAGCAAAATCAAGTTTCCGCACCATATACGTTTGTGGCTTTGAAATTATCCTTGCGGTTTCTTGTGCTAGGGCAAATGATACCGTTTCTGCAAATGATGGCCTCTGTGATGCACATACCGCTAGTTTTAAATCAGCATCCCGTATACCGTTAACAAATGCCTCGGTCTTAAAATGATCTAGCAATGGATGACTTTCACCTGGATAAGTAAGCTGCACCAAGCGCTCAATCTCTAATGCGAAATCCTGTAGCGTCTCGTTTGGCTTTTGTACTCTACCCCGTAATTCCATTCTGAATATTTCTTTTCTATGTTCACCACTATACTTGCGCTGCAGTGCTACCATAATGTCATCATAATTATTTCTGCAACTTACTGGTACACTTTCTAGAATTTCAGCCGCAGTTCCTTTTAAAGCCAGAATCAGCTCTATGGCTTTTTCTTCATTGTTCCATGCATTTTTGTTGGCAACTGTGTCAAACTGGAACTTAAAAACACTAAATGGTGAACTGCCATCAAAACTCGGGGCCTTAATTCTACTACAGACTTCTGGTGAAACTCGAACCGCTCCGTCTTGGCACTGAAGACTATTAACTTTAACTTCCAGATGATGTAGTTTTTCATCGAACACCGTGACTTGTGTTTTTACATCAGACAATTCTATTTCCATATCGTCCACTCTTTCGTTTATAACAGCAGAAATCTCTTGAAGCTTCTCAAGTTTTTCATTAGTAGCCTGAAGTTTCTCGTTTGTTGCTCTAGAATTTTCTTGAATTTCGGCTAAGATGGTGCTTGAATTTTCCTTTACCATCTTCTCCATATATTTAGAATTTTCTTCTATTTTTCTAGAATATTCTTCCATTTTTCTAGAATTTTCTGCTACGATAGCTTTTGAATTTTCTTCCATTTTTCTAGAATTTTCTGCTACGATAGCTTTTGAATTTTCTTCCATTTTTCTAGAGGTTACAGCCGAATTTTCTTTTACCATTTCCTCCATTTTTCTAGAATTTTCTTCCATTTTTCTAGAAGTTTCTGCCGACATTTTTTCCATTTTCTCCATCATAGCAGCAAACATTGTACCAAGATCCATGTTGCTTGTTACTGCACGGGTAGCAACTTCTATTTCTTCTTTTTCTTCAAATTCATAAGTTACGATGTCAATGTTGCGTCGCTTAAATTCATCGATTAATCTTTTCTGCAGCTCAGCTTTATTTCCTGCAGTAGGCAGATCCAACTTGCCCAACTCTTTCTTGAGCTGTTCAACTTTTAGCTCCTCGAATTTCATTGTTGTTTGTATAGTTTTTTTTTTTTTATTTGTTTATTTATTTTATTTTTATTATTTTATTTTTATTATTTTTTTTTTTTATTGCAATCCCACTTCTGACACCAATTGTTACGTTTTTCCTTTAATAAACGCGTTCGGTTTACTCCCTTTATAATAAACCGTTGAGTTCTTTTAATTGCAAATAAAAATAAATACACACACTTATTCAACTTAACAAACTTTATTGAAATTATTTATTTTGTTCACAATTGTTAGTTACGAACAGAACCGTTTTTCAAAACAGACTAAACTAATTTTACATGAGTCACCCCTTTTTATATTTCATAATTATTTCTAGATTTTTCCTGAACCTTCCCGTAAAAACTATTTATTATGTTCTATAACCATTTCTAGAAATTACTGGGAAATTTATATAGGAATTATTTTAAAAATAACAGTTGTGTTGAAAATTATACATGACAATTTTAAGTAACATAAAACTATAACTTACAAGATAACTTATAACTATAACTATAAATAATTCTTAGATAATTTAACTTTCGTAACAATATACATGCATTAATGTGTATGCGTAAAATTAAACACATTACAAATAAAATCCACCACTTGTAGTGAAGGGTATAAAAAAACCACATTACCAACACTGTATTACCATAGCCACTGTATGACCGTAGGAACCAAAATTGAATTGGTTTGTATGGTATGTTTATGTCGTTTTGGTAATAGAGTGTTGGTATGGTAATGTCACGTCTAATTGCACCTTTAAAGGAAAAAATTTGAGGCAGTCGTGGTTTTTTACTCATATATCAGCCATTTGTGGATCGATCTTGCTAAATTTCAATAGCAAACAATTCCGGACCAGAGAACTGCAAAATCACAATTTTTCTTGATTTATTCATACGCTAAAATTTACATTCATTCTTTGCTTGCAAAACAAAGTTCAACGTTGGTAATTTTTACATCGCTCACGCAATATAACACAATTGTGTAAATTCAAAAGAACACATACTTATACTTTTGCAGTCAAGTAGTCGTTGTCCACTCGATGAGACGCTTGTTAACATTAACAACAATAGCGGTTTTCACCCTTTGTATTAAGTGTACAACTCTGCTTTACTTAATACGGTTTTATAATACATAGCGTGAGCGTCTTTATACCCTCCACCACAATTAGTTGTGAAGAGGGTATATTCAGTTTGTCATTCCGTGTGAAACTTTTTTACTATTCATCTCAGACCCCATAAAGTATATATATTCTGGGTCCTTGAGTAATTTTAAGTCGATTTAGCCATGTCCGTCTGTCTGTCCGTCTGTCCGTCTGTTGAAAACACGCTCACTTTCGAAAAACTCAAAAGAAATCAACAAACTTGGTGTCAAATTACTTGTAGTTATCCTAAGCAGTTTGGGATTGAAATTCAGCAAAATCGGTTTAATAGGATCTGAGCTATGAATCAAAATGTGGAACCACCACCTAAAAATAATTGATAATTTTGTTACAAAAACTAACATAAATGGTGCAAAAATGCACAGAATGATATAAGATTTCGCAACAATTCGTTTTATTCAACTGGAAATCACGCTGTGAAATTTCGTGAAGATCCATCAATAATTTACCCTAGGCCCCATATAAGCCCTACTCCCGGAAAACAGTATATTAAGCCTAAAACCATTACTATCATTACAAATTTTGGCAAGTCACAGGTACATAGGACTAGAAATTAAACTGTGAAGTTTCGTGAAGATCGGTCCATAATTTACCATAGGCCCCATATAAAACCTACTTCCGGAAAACAACTTAGTACGCCTAAAAACGTAAAAAATAATGCTATCATAACAAAATTTGGTACATCAAAGTTTTATTGGACAAGAAATAAAATTGTGTTATTTCGTGAAGATCGGTCCATAACTTACCCTGGGCCCCATATAAACCTTACTCCCGGAAAACAGTTTAGTACGCCTAAATCCGTAAAAAATAATGCTATCATAACAAAATTTGGTACATCAAAGTTTTATAGGATAAGAAATAAAACTGTGTAATTTCGTGAAGATCGGTCCATAATTTACCCTGGGCCCCATATAAACCCTACTCCCGGAAAACAGTTTAGTACGCCTAAAACCGTAAAAAATAACGCTAGCGTAACAAAATTTGGTACGTCACAGTTTTTTAGGACAAGAAATAACACTGTGAAATTTCGTGACGATCGGTCCATAATTTACCTCGGGCTCCATATAAACCCTACTACCGGAAAACAGTTTAGTACGCCTAAAACCGTAAAAAATAATGCAATCATAACAAATTTTGGCCCGTCACAGTTTTATAGGACTATAAATGATACTGTGAAATTTCGTGAAGATCGGTACATAATTTACCCTAGGCCCCATAGAAACACTACTCCCGGAAAACAGTTCAGCACACCTAAAACCATAATTAATAATGCTATCATAACAGAAATTGGTACGTCACAGTTTTAAAGGAGTAGAAATGACGCTGTGAAATTTCGTGATGATCGGTCCATAATTTACCCTAGGCCCCATATAAACCCTTCTACCGGAAAACAGTTTGGTTGCCTTAAACCATAATTAATAACAAATTGTCACAGCTTAAGATTATAATAACATCATACAGATATTACTCCTTAAACATTCGAACTGTCGGTGGAGGGTATCAAAGATTCGGCACAGCCGAATATAGCACTCTAACTTGTTTTCATTAGTTTTGTAAAGTAATGAAGTTTCTGAGTGAGGGAAAGAGACGGATATAGTTTCTTCAACAGTTTTATTCTGGTTTATTTAACAAACGTGTTTACTACAGCTTTTTGTTGGATTTTTCAACTACAGCGTAGTAAATTTTAGTCTTATACATTTTGTTGTTGCGGTGTTGTAAATCTTAGTACTTTAACTAAATAAATAAGATTCACAAGGTCTACAAAGGACTTTACTATCAAGGGTGAAAACCGCTAATAACAACAATAAACCACTCTCA
The DNA here is from genome assembly GCA_930367215.1 of Pollenia angustigena. Taxonomy (NCBI): domain Eukaryota; kingdom Metazoa; phylum Arthropoda; class Insecta; order Diptera; family Polleniidae; genus Pollenia; species Pollenia angustigena. The sequence continues at coordinate 214,377,802 of OV884058.1, read as the reverse complement.
TGCTTTGTTAAAATTAACAACAATAAAAACAACAATAACAAGAATACATTGTACCTACATACAGAACTACTGTACTTTTTAAGATAAAAATGTCTGTTTCTATGGAAATTGTTTGTATGTATGTACCTACATATGTGCGTTTAGTAACTTATATGTTTATTTGCATATATTATAATGGTCGAATTTCGACCACTGGAAAAACTTTAATTGTTACTAGTAGGCAGTGTTACCACCAGCAAGATTCAAAATTACACTTGAGATGAAGCAAAATTACCCGATTTAAATGAAATTACACCTGATATAAAATTTTAGTTTTATTTAATAAAAATACATTTACAAAGAAGCAAAAACACAACAAACTCATTAAAGCAAGATCAATATTAGTCAAACTGTTAATTTTATTTAAATTAACAAAAAATAACATTAAAGACTTAAAAAAATTAATAAAACATAAAATAAAACTGCTAAAATAATGGTTAACAAAGGTTTACAATGATCCTTGTCATTGCTTTATCATGGATGCTTTTTAGCCCCATAGAGCTTACGAAAGGTTAGCTGTCAAACGAACTGTCATACTGTTTTCACTTTTTGATCAGGCATATCATCATGAATAGATTCATGCTTGAACAGCGCCACCAAATTATCCAAATATACTTTGAAAATCAGCCATCGATTTTCGCAACTTAAAGGTGACTTCATGACTTAAATGACGCAACTTTTTTTCGCAAATGAAGGCGTTGTGTTGATTTAGAGAAAATAAACTGTCAATTAGACTTCAAGGCCGTGCGATGTGACACTTATTGATTGTTTTCCGTAGGGTTGTGAAGTCAGTGGTTAATGCTGATAAACCAGCAACAATCGGTGTCTTGGAGGTCAACCTTGTTCATTTTATTCGAAAAAGAGAAACAAAATTGGACGTCTGCAATGCGCTTCGTCAAGAACAGGCGCGGTGTCTTTTTGTTTTAAATCAGTTTCAAATGGTTATGCCGGGTATCAATCTGCGATTAAAATTTTTTTTTTTTGTGTTGCCTACCATTTTAAGTTTCATGGTCTTAAAAAAAAACCCTTTAAATTAATAAAATTAATTATATGTTGCAATATTGGAAACATATGTATCTTCAATAAACTTCAGGTTCTACATCACTATGATAGGCATCTTTATCCAAATCCAAGGGTCCATCTTGCGACATTCATTACCAAACATTTGAAAATATATGTTTGTTTAATAATTGAAGTCGTTTCTTAAAAAGAAACCGAGACTTTGGTTTAGAAGGATGTGCATTTCTTAGCAACAATATTTAAAAAGCAATAAATGTCATCACTGAAATCGAATCTTGATTTTATTTGGGCATCTGAAGTAAAAATTTCAAATTATACCTAAATTACACCTAAGAAAAATTAAAAATTATACCAAATTCGGGTAATTACCCACAAAGTGGCAACACTGCTAATAGGCTTTCTTGAATTAATCCTTAGTTTAACTATTTTTCAAACCACTGTGAGGCGTCTGCCTATACACCCTTCGTCACAAATCTATATATACAAAAATAAGTTGCATTGTGTTAGTAATTGATGTTCTCTGAAATGCGTGAACCGATTTTGTTTCTGTAAAGTTCACGTGGAAGGTGACGTCAATACCAAGTCAATTACGTATCAACGGTCTTCAAATGTGTATTGGTTCATTAGTGAACACTGCATTCATTCCTAAACCTGTACAATTTATATTCCCCAGGGTTGATAAAGTTGGTACAATTGTACTTTTTTTGGTACAATTTAAAACTTAAAAGTACGCTGGTACCCCCGTGACTCATTTGGTACTATTTTAAAATTTTTCAAACCTACATATTAATTATATCTATAAAATGGCAACTCTTATTTACTGTCCAATTAATATAAGCGGAGTTTAGTGTTTGGTGCAAATAGTCTTGCGAAAATGCAAAATATCGTACCTTTTTTATGAAATCGAAGCGAAACTCTATTTTTTGTTGTTAGATTTAACAAAACTACTATGATATTTTGCATTTGCTCTTTTGAAAGACCATTTGCACCAAACACTGAACTCCGCTATTTTGAATAGATTTTTGCACTTGTTTATTAAACGATTGCTTATGCCACATTCTAAATTTAGTATCAACGGCAGCATACATATAAGCGTAAATTTTCTGATGATATTGGCACATTTTTTTAAAGATATGAGAAACCAGTTCTGCAAAAGTTCTACATAGTAGAAAGACGACTTCCTCTCAATTCAAGATTATTTGCAAATATTTGTCACAAAGATGGTTGTCACGTCAAGAAGTAATCAACAGAATTTTGGAACCGTGGAAGCCCACTCCATTATTATTTTACTCCGAATTATTTTTAAGAAGATTTTACAAGCGCTTAATTAAATTTAATTATATTCGGGCTTTCTTCTCCTTTCCTGTTTCTGCAGTACATATTGAAAATTGTAAATACAATAAAATTAGAAATGCAATCCGGAGATGCTCGTATGCACATATTTTTAGAACGCTTAAAAAAATTATTTTCGTTTAAAACTCGAGATTGCATTTTGAGAAATATTCGTCAATTTTCCACAAAAAAGACGATAAATTCTAAAACGTGTATGAAACTCTCTCTGACAGCAATCAAAAATAAGAATACATGGATTTCTCGACCCTAAAAACCGCATGACACAGGTCTGGCTAGACCAAATACAATTTGCTCTATTCTATTCTTGAATATTTTGGAAAACTGACTATTTTGAAGAATCCGGGGCTCAAAATTCATTTTTAACCTATGGTTTCTTTGGCAAAGTTTCTAGGAACGACTTATAGAACAAGAATAGCGATATGCTTTTGACGCGAAAATATTTTACCCACCTTATTATTATGTAGAATTAATGATCATGTATTTTTTGCTATCTATACTTTACATGTATAAATGAATTTAAGTACCTTTTGTTTTAGTTGTATTAAATTTTTGTTTAAAAAAATAAAATAAAAAAAATTTATAAAAAAATTATTTAGTACTATTGCGGCCGATAAAGTACGATTTTAAAAGTTCGTTGGTACGATATTGGTTTTCTCATTTATCATCCCTGATCTGAACACAGAAAAAAGTAAAAAACGGTTTGGATCACCAAAATAATTGAAACAAGCAAAAAATTGTTTAATTTTGCACCTATCACCGAAATGATTATACCAATTACTCAAATCTGCAAAAATTGCAAAACAAGGATTTTTTTTCCAATTAAAAAGTTTTTACATTTTAATTACAAAAATAATTGAAAAAATTATAAATATTAAACAATATTTTAATTGAATGAATTAACAAATTAATTTAAAAAAAATCAATATTTTAATTGAATGAATTACTAACGTAATTGTTTACAATACAGAAAATTAATTATTTTAATAATTGTATTGATTAAAACAGTGATTGAATTTTTGCATTAAATCGATTAAATTTTTAATTGAATAAATTAAACAGTGTATTCGAAATACACCCTAAATTCAATTACGCAAATTATTCAATCAAACAAATGATTAATTGAATAAGTTTGTTAAATCAATTCAGTTGATGGTTAAATGAAGCAAAATAATAATATTTAAAATATATGTTTTATTTAAGTATGGTTTAAAAATAACTTGTTTTATTTATTTAATTGTAATAGCTCATGCTTAATTGTACAAATTTTGGAAGATTTTTTTGATAGAGGAATTTCATACATACCCTGCAAATAAAATTGGACCACCTGATCCATTTTGATAAAATGGACTAATCCATGGACTGGTCCGATGTAATGCAAGCATGGACCATGTCATTGTTAAAAAGTGTTTGTAGTGAGACGACATGCTTTCGTTTTTAAACGACTTCAAAACTAATCCACTAAACCATGGAGTAGTTTTAAAACTACTCCTTAGTGGTCCAAAGGTGGGTTATATGGTCCTCTCCTAGGACATCGTAATGCTAAATAGACCAGGTTTTTTCCATACGTTTGGGTAAGTTTTGGACTAGTCCTGGTCCCTTGTGGACTACTCTTTACACGCGTGTTTGGACTGGTCCTATTATTTGCAGGGTACAACCAAGGTATATTTATAGCAGGTAGTCTCGGAAAGCCAGCTGTTTATTTTTTATTTGCTTGTTTTGTGATACAAACTGTCAAATGTTGTATAGTAAACAAATAAACAAGTTTTTTGTCTTTATCTTTTGTCTTTTTTGTCTCTTATCAACTCCTTTGCTGTTTGACAGTTCGTATCACAAAACAGCAATAAAAAGCCCTGTTGTTTGTTTTATTGTACAATTGTTGTAATCTCGCGGCTACCTGCTATAAATATACCTTGCATACAACTTTGTATAAAATTGTAGAATAACTCTGATTCTTCAGGGTATTCAAGATTGAAAACAAAAAACTGTTTTTGTTGTGTAATTTGGCTGTACTGTTTTTCACCTATTCACTTTAAACGCACAACATGAAATGACGCCAAAAATAATTCAAGAATTAATGCTGGGTACAGACAGTGCAATCAATCTACATGCAATCTATTTCAAAGCAACCTCAAAATATCAAAGCGTTTTGATGTTGATGCAATCAGGGGGGCTAATCTCTATTGCGATGCGAAAAAAAATTGTAGCAAATCTAGCGATTGGTACTCTTTAATACGTTTGCGCATATGTCTTTCGCATCTTTTAATTTTTTTTCTTTTCGTTAATCATCACTTAATTTTATTTAAATTTTCTAATTTCAAATATTTTTACACACTTTGGCATTTCATTACTGTAAATCCGCGTCATCTTTAATTTTTATTGCCACTATTGCTCAATTTATATGATAGAGAGTACCAAGTTGGCATTTAGCTTTCGCATCGAAATTGTTTTCGCATCGCAATAGAGAGTAGACCCCCTGGAATGAATGAAAAATAAACGAAAATGCATTTAATTTGCTAGATTGCGTAAATGCATTGCATAGTGTGTACCCAGCATAACAAACAAAGAAAATAAACACCAAATTTCGATTGCGACCATAACCACCGTCAACACTGTGGTCAGCCACAAGGCGATTTTTTATTTTACGCATAATATACATATGGGCAATTCCTGCGTGACGAACGCTACATTCGCACGCGTTTTCTGTTTGAAATATACACATTTTTTGGTCTTTCAAAAAAGATAGCTTTAACTTATATATAGTATTTACTGACATTAATAAGTACTTACGAATGGCATATATCATCATTTCTTAGGAAGCATTTGTTGCGAAATAATTGATCACAAAGTTTTGTGACGCACGCTACAAAAAGTGGAAGTAACTTCAAAGGTTGAAGTGCGTTTTCCTAATTTTCAGCGAATTTTGCCTGATAAGGTATACAAAATCTGATTCCTAAATGAAAGATGAGTATAAGAGAATTCTAAACGCACTTATTTGCAGCCAAAACATGTTGTGATTTTTTTGACAAAAGCCGTGAATCCTTTGTGACGCACGCTACGTAACGCACGCTACAGTTTTTCCAGTAGTATTATATTATTATATTTTATTTATTTTAACAAAACAAATTATATTTTTATGAATTGCATTTCTTAAACTAATTTGTTAACGAAATTTATATTTTGATAAGTTTGCTCTAAGTGCTATTTTAAGCACAAAAATCACCTAAAATAATGCTAAATTCACGTATTTTATTAAAAAATCAGCAGTGGGGTAGGATTTGGTAAAAATTATTGCATAGATGATCATTGAAGTACATATTTTTTAATATAAAAATGAAATTAAACATCTAGTCTTATGTTCCGTTAAAAAAAATTCATTTGAAAAATTTTTGGTTGGCTCATTATTGACATTGTTGGTGGTCATAATTGTAATTCGTCTATAACAAATTTAAGTTCATTTTTTACTTGTTGATAGTTTATTTTTTTACACGCGACGCTTACTGTTCTTTTTGATGACAAAAACATGTGTGTATGTACATGTAAGGGCAAAGACAATAAATTTATAAAGATGTTGGTTGCACTTGTAACATTTTTCGAAAACTGTTGATGAGGGAGGAAAGCAACAAGGAGAAAGCAACAAAGTGTTCAATTCAAACAACCGAGTTGATTGATTCAATTAAACTTATAATTAAAATAAAGCTTAAAATCAAGTAAAATTTTAATTGAAAGAAATATTTTTTTTTAATTCAATCAATTAAGAACGTAATCAAATTTATTTTAAAATTCAAAAATCACTATTAATTGAAAAAAAACTGCCAATAATTTTTTCTGTGAAAGAAATAAGTTATGTGGCAAAACAACGTTTGCCGGGCCAGCTAGTTTTATATAAAACTAGTACGCTCTGTAAAGACTGTTTTATATAACATAGCTTAACCCGTTGCGCTTCGCTACAATGCTTTAGCCAATTTTGAAGACTCTCCCTTTAATAGTTCTTCAGTAGAGAGATATTTATTTTTATTTTCAAAAGTGTAGTATACCATAAGAGTGACTTCTACAAAGTTTGAACATTCTTACTGTAACAGTTCTTAAGATAAGAGATATTAAACATCGTCGTTCTATGGGGGCACCACTTCCCCCGCTGCTGTATTATTTGAATTTTTGCGCTCAAAAGATCTTACTACCAAAAGTTCAACAAAACGCGTGCAGCGGTTCTTATTAATATTTCTATATATGCGGGGTACTGCTCCTACTCTGTCTACCCCGCCCATTTTTATATTGAAATTTATAGGCTGTCCCTTTAATATTTCTTCAGTTGAGCAATATTTAATATATGCATCCTACGGGAGGTGTTTCCCCCTGCGCCTTCCCGCTTTATTTTTATTTTCAAAAGTGTAGTACACCATTAGAGGGACTTCCACAAAGTTTGAACATTCTCACTACAACAGTTCTTAAGATATGCGATATTAAACATTGGCGTCCTATGGTGGGTACCACTTCCCCCGCTGCTATTTTGTTTAAATTTTGGGGATCAGAAGATCATACTACCAAAGTTCCAACAAAATGCGTGCAGTGGCTCTTATTAATATTTCTATCTATGAGGGATACTGCTCCTCCCCTGCCTACCCCGCCTATTTTTATATTGAAATTTATAGTTTACCCTTATAGTAGCTCTTACCACGTTTGAAGACTTTCTCTTTAATAGTTCTTCAGTTGAGCGATATTTAATATATGCATACTATGGGAGGTGTTTCCCCCATGCGTCTACCCGCTTTATTTTTATTTTCAAAAGTGTAGTATACCATAAGAGTGACTTCCACAAAGTTTGAACATTCTCACTACAACAGTTCTTAAGATATGCGATATTAAACATTGGCGTCCTATGGTGGGTACCACTTCCCCCGCTGCTATTTTGTTTAAATTTTGGGGCACAGAAGATCATACTACCAAAGGTCCAACAAAATGCGTGCAGTGGCTCTTATTAATATTTCTATCTATGAGGGGTACTGCTCCTCCCCTGTCTACCCCGCCTATTTTTATATTGAAATTTATAGTTTACTATAATAGTAGCTTTAACCACGTTTTAAGACTCTCCCTTTAAAAGTTCTTCAGTTGAGCGATATTTAATATATGCATCCTCTGGGAGGTATTTCCCCCCTGCGCCCACCCGCTTTATTTTTATTTTCAAAAGTGTAGTGTACCATAAGAGTGACTTCTAGAAAGTTTGAACATTCTCACTATTACTGTTCTTAAGATATGAGATGTTAAACATTGGCGTCCTATGGGGGATTCCAATACCCCCGCTGCTATTTTATTTCAATTTCGGGGCTCAGAAGATCCTACTACAAAAAGTTCAGCAACATGCGTCCAGCGGCTCTTAAGATATGCGATAATTAATATTGGCATCCTGTGGGGGGTACCAATTCCCCTGCCCCTATCGAAAAAATAAGAAGCCTATTTTATTTTTAGGGCTCACGTGATGTTACTGTAAAAATTTCAGGAAAATCGGTTCAGTAGTTTCGGAGTCTATAAGGCGACAAGCAAACAAACAAACAAACAAACATACAAACTTTTTTCATTTTTATATACATACTAGCTTAACCCGTTGCGCTTCGCTTCACTGCTTTAACCACCTTTGAAGACTCTCCCTTTAATAGTTCTTCAGTAGAGAGATATTTATTTTTATTTTCAAAAGTGTAGTATACCATAAGAGTGACTTCTACAAAGTTTGAACATTCTTACTGCAACAGTTCTTAAGATATGTGATATTAAACATTGGCGTCCTATGGGGGGTAACATTTCCCCGCTGCTATTTTATTTCAATTTTGGAGTTCAGAAGATCATACTACAAAAAGTTTAATAAAATGAGTGCAGCGGTTCTAAATTATATTTCTATCTATGAGGGGTACTGTTCCTCCTCTGTCTAAGCCGCCCATTTCTATATTGAAATTTAAAGTTTGTCATAATAGTAGCTTTAACCACGTTTGAAGACTCTCCCTTTAATAGTTCTTCAGTTGAGAGATATTTAATATATGCACCCTATAGAAGGTATTTCCCCCCTGCGCCTTCCCGCTTTATTTTTATTTTCAAAAGTGTAGTATACCATAAGTGTGACTTTTACAAAGTTTGAACATTCTAACTTTAATAGTTTTTAAGATATCCGATATTAAACATTGGCGTCCTATGGGGGTAACACTTCCCCCGCTGCTATTTTGTTTAAATTTTGGGGCTCAGAAGATTCTACTTTCAAAAGTTCAACAAAATGCGTGCAGTGGCTCTTATTAATATTTCTATATATGAGGGGTACTGCTCCTCCCCCGTCTACCCCGTCCATTTGTATATTGAAATTTATAGTTTACTATAATAATAGCTTTAACCACTTTTGAAGACTCTCCCTTTAATAATTCTTCAGTTGAGCGATATTTAATATATGCATCCTATGGGAGGTATTCCCCCCCTGCGTCTACCCGCTTTATTGTTATTTTCAAAAGTGTTGTATACCATAAGAGTGACTTCTAGAAAGTTTGAACACTCTCACTATTACAGTTCTTTAGATATGCGATGTTAAACATTGGCGTCCTATGGGGGATTCCACTTCCCTAGCTGCTATTTTATTTTAATTTTGGGGCTCAGAAGATCTTACTACCAAAAGTTCTGCATAATGCGTGCAGCGGATCTTAATATATGCGATAATTAATATTGGCATCCTATGGGGGATACCAATTCCCCTGCCCCTATCGAAAAAATAAGTAGCGTATTTTATTTTTAGGGCTCACGTGATGTATCTGTAAAAATTTCAGGAAAATCGGTTCAGTAGTTTAGGAGTCTATAAGCCAACAAACAAACAAACACACAAACAAACATACAAACATTTTTCATTTTTATATATATATGTAGATGTATGTATATAAATTGATACGGTTAACATAAATTTTTTGGGGGAAAAAATAATTTTTTCATTGATTTAAATATATTTTTGCAACGACTACGTCTCATATCGGGAATTACCTCAGTTATCCGGAGAATTATAAACAAAATTTTATTGGGTTACTTTTGAACAATTTTTTGACAATTTACATAGTTACAACTAAATTCTTTATGAATTTGCCTTGCGTTTGTCCCGTAAAGAAAGAGACAGCATTTTTTTTCAATTTGTTACGGCATACAACTTGAAAAGTCTTGTCTTTGTTAAGTGAAAGTAAATTACTTACCGAAATAAAAAAAAATCGACTTATGTAAATAAAAACATTAATTTGTTTTCTTTTGTTCTTTTAATATAATATTTATTTAAATATTGTATTTGTTGTCGTCGTTTTGCTCTTACTAAAACTGGTTAGTTTTTTTTTTGTTCTGTTTAACAATTAAATTTAAAATTATAATTTGTGTTTGTTTCTTTTTTTTTGTTGTAGCTGTAATTGCAGTTGTATTTGTAATTTGTAAACATCAAAAAAATTTGTAACATACAAAAAGGAACAAAAAGGAAAACAAACAAAAAAAGAAAAAAAAAAAATAAAAAATATTATGTAATAATTGTATTAACTATATATTTGTAGTGGTATATACTGTAGATGGTTTGTTAGTATTTGTTGTTGTTTTATACATACACACATACAAAGCCATAAAGAATTGGGCTTAAAATTGTTGAATTACATGAAGAAGGGAGTAGGGAGTTCATGTGTGTATGTTTTTTATGGTAAGACTTGTTGTTACACTTAATTTTTGTTGATTAACTAATAGTTTTGTTTGTTTTTATTGTTTTTGTTGTTATTTTTAATCGATATTATTTGTTTGTAATTATTGCAGCACCCTTAACACAATATCACTCTCACTTTCAGACTTATCCGAGAAATTATTATTAATATTTGTTATTATTTTTATAAATATTTAATTTTTTTTTTTTGCATTTCTGTATTGTTTTATTTTTATATATGTAGGTAAACAAATTTCGATATATTAAGTATATTTGTTTTTAAAAATACATATATTTTTTTTATTAGTTTTTTTTTTTAAATTTTATGTATTTTTTAAATTTTTTTTATAAATAAAATCTTAAAAATTAACTCAAAAAATTAAGTATGTATTTATAAATTATTGTTAACATTTATTATTTAAATTAATTAATTAATAAAATTTCTTTAAATTTAACTTATAAATCTACTTCTTCTTTTAATATTATCATTTATTTTTTGTAATAATAATTTGTGTTTAGTTAGTTTTACTTTCATCTATAAGCTTAACAAAAATATTTATTTATCTTTTTTTTTAAATAGATTTTATAACAAAATTATCTTTTAATAGTTAATATATGCCTTTAATAAGGTGGTGTTTTTTTTTTTTAAATTTTCCCAAAATTTTGAAGACTTCTTTAAAAGAAAAGCCTTTTTTAATTTTTTTTTTACAATTAAAATTTTGATTATAATGTAACATTTTATTTATGCTTTATTTAGTAAAAATATAAATTTTGTAATTTTATGTTTTTTTTTTTCTTTTCATCGAGTATAATTTTTATTTTTTTGTTAATTTTGTTTTGTTTTTTATTTAAGTAAGAAGAATTTTTTTATTTTTATAATGAGGTTCTTAACATGTAGCCAACTCTTTTCCCGCTCAGCTTAGAGTAATAGTCTTGTGAATTCTGTTAAGAAGAATAGATAAAACGAAAAAATTAGATTAATAATGAATACATATTAAATTTATAAAAAAAAAAAAAATAATAAAATCAGCACCTTAATACTACAAAGTTTCCTATCACAAATGAAAATTGATGGGATTCTACCGGGTATTTACCTGATATCTGGGTAAATATCGGATATATTAATTCTTCGGAAATTTATTTGGGTATTTATTAAACACAATTGTATGTACGTGACAGTCATACGCATCAAAAATGCAATAACATTTTAAACAAAAAATATTTTTACGTTCTCTTAACCCTTAAATTATAGCACTTAGAAAGCACTGTTTTCTATGCTAAAGTTTATTGAGCGCGCGATCTTAGGTCAAAAGAAGTAGTGGTTCGAAAGTGAAAAAAATAGAAGTAGGTTTTGTGGACATGAATAAAAAGGCGTAATTCAGCAAAACCTGGCACACATTTTTAGTCAAACTACTTTCAGAATTTTACGTAGCAATGTATCATTAAAATGTTTTTGGTTTGATTCCAAAATCTTCTGTATTTTTTTTTTAACCAAAATCTGGGTCGATACGTGACATTTCGAACGTGAAATTTTTTCCATAATAATTTAACTGAATAATGATCAAAATAAAATAAAAATTTACCGTTAATCCGAATAACATATTTCTCTTTGAACTCTTCCTTAGATTATAGACCATGTAAGAACATTTTTTGGAATAATTTTTATCAAATATCACATCTTTTAAAGAAGATATTATTAAAGAAAATATACAATAAAACATTCTCACATATACAAATTACGTTTGCACAACTTTGCAGTCTGATTGTTCATCAAAGTGAACAAATTTATGGGTTAATCCAGCCATACTCAACCCGCGGCCCGCTGAGCTTTTTTGTGCGGCCCTAAAGACATTCATGGTTTACAAAATCTGGCATTCTATATTTCGTATATCTTGAGATTAATTTTGACTTTGACGTGCAGATAGTGACACCCGAACCCACCGTTGTCGTGTCAATATCAGATCTGGTATAGAGTGTTGCTATTGCACACGCTAGATTTATTCCCAAAAAACAAACATTTGACAGACAATTATGCGCGCAAATAATTTTTCTTGTTATTAGGGTTATAATAACGACCCCACAAACACATCCATTTGACGCGTAAAATATCCACTGGCTTAGCCATTATATTTGTGGACATACGTTGGAAATTATGTATTTTTACTTCTTACGTTTTTTATATAAAAAAAATTCTGCTGCTGACACATTTTAAATAAAAAAATAATATAACGTTCAGTAAATCCGATTTTTCAGCCGTCCGATATTGAATTTGCTCTATAATTTGTTTAATATACATAAATTGTATTAATATGAATTTTGTTCGCCTTGTTTTTGACATTACATGACCGAAAAATAAAAACAAAATACATGTTGTTTAATTTAATTACCCATAATGGCGGGAGTGTCTTCGAAATGTAAAAGAAAAATATCTGATGAAAAGAGAGTGTTCCAAGACAATTGGGAAGAAGAATATTTCGTTGTTGCAAATAAACATGGTTCGACCACATGTTTGATCTGTCGTGAGAGTATTATTTTAAAAAAATATAATATTCTTCGACATTATACCACAAAGCACAAAACATTTAATGTAACTTTTCCTCGTGGCTCCTTAATAAGACGTGAAAAGTTAACATTCTTCAAGAAGTCTTTACAACATCAACAAAATATCATATCAGTGGCGGTATCACATGACGCAGCGGTTACAATAGCGTCGTATGAAATTTGTTACATACTTGGTAAACATATGAAACCATTTACTGACGCAGAGGTTGTGAAAGAATGTTTCCTCAGTGCTTCCAACATATTGTTACGAAAGTAACTTTAGTTAAGAATTATTTGTAATTATTGGTTAAGAATTAGATTAATTTATGTGTTATCTTGTATTGATTGGTTATTAAGTATTTGCTAGTTATTTTATTAGTTAAAATTGTTATTGTATAAGTTATGCACACTTCTAGTGTAAAAATCAATGCATAATTGTACTTCAACCCCACTGTAAACTAGAATGTTCGTTATTAAGTTATTTCAATTTATGGCAACGCCTAAAAGTATGCCTTAGTTTTTGATGCCTAATAACTCAATTAATTCAGCCATATAGATAGTAATAGCTGAATAAGTTTAATTAACGAAATAGCCGTTATTAAAACTTTATAGAGCCATCTAGACTTCAGAACTCGAACGTTCTATGGTCATTTGCCCGAGTATAAATAGGATCGCAAGAGATGGCATGATTCATTCTAAGTTCTGACTTTGTCAAAAACGTATCCCGCTGTGAAGATTATAAAATTACGGTTGTTAAAGTGACTAAGTACTAAATAAAGGTGTCTACATTGTAAAACAGTAGCAAAAGTGTTGTGTTTATTTGTTTTATTTGAATTGCAATAAAAGAACTCGAAACGGTTTATTATAAAGGAAATAAACCAAAACGTTATTGAAAGGCAGTAACGTAACAATTGGTGTCAGAAGTGAAATTGCATAAATAAAATAAAAAAAAAGTGAAATAAATAAAATAAAAAAAAAGTGAAATAAAAATAACAAAAAAAATAGACAGCAATGAAATTTGAAGAGCTAAAAGTAGAACAGCTCAAGAAAGAATTGGGCAAGTTGGATCTGCCAACTGCAGGTAATAAAGCAGAGCTGCAGAAGAGACTATTAGATGAATTCGAGCGACGCAATATAGACATTGCGAGTTACGAATTCGAGGAAAAAGAAGAAATAGAGGTATGTACTCGTGCAGTAGCTAGCAACATGGATTTTAACACAATGTTTGCTGCTATGATGGCAAAAATGGACGCTAATTCTAGAAGCATGGTACAGATGATAAAAGAGAATTCGAGTGATATTCTAGCTGAAACTTCAAGAAATGTAGAAAAAATGGTAAAGGAGAATTCAGTTACCATATTAGCTGAAATCCAAGAGAATTCTAGAATAACAAATGAGAAACTTCTGGAGATTTCTACTGAAATAAATGAAAGAGTAGATAACTTGGAAATTGAATTCAACAAGAAGCTCGTTGATTTTGATGAAAAGCTACTCAATTTGGAAACAAAAGTTAATAACAGACAATGCCAGGAGGGATCAGTACGGGTTATTCCAGAAGTTTCTTCTAGAATAAAGGCCCCTTGCTTTGATGGAAGTGTGCCATTAAATGTTTTTAAGTTCCAGTTCGATACAGTTGCCAACAGAAATGCATGGAACAGTGAGGAAAAAGCCATCGAGCTAATTCTTGCTTTAAAGGGGACTGCGGCTGAAGTGCTTGAAAGTGTACCAGTAAGTAGCAGAAACAATTATGATGAAATTATGGTAGCACTGCAACGTAAGTATGGCGGTAAACACAAAAAGGAAATCTATAAAATGGAGTTGCGTGGCAGAGTGCAAAAGGCAAACGAAACCTTACAGGACTTCGCACTGGAGATTGAGCGGTTGGTACAGCTAACTTATCCTGGTGAGAATCATCCATTGTTGGACAGCTTCAAAACAGAAGCATTTATTAACGGTATAAGAGATGCTGATGTTAAGTATGCGGTGTGTGCATCATTAAAGTCGACATTTGAAGAAACTGTTTCATTTGCCCTGGCTCAGGAAACCGCAAGAATAGTTGCAAAGCAGAAGTCGTATAAGGTGCAAAGGCTCGATGTTGTTGCTGATGATGATAGAGATATCATGAAGGAATTAAAAAGCCTTAAAGAAGCAGTTTTGCGGGTGTTACGTGAGAAGCTGGGCAAAAACAAATTGAAATGCTATAACTGCGGTAAGATTGGGCACATACAGCGTAACTGCAAAGCACCGGAAAAAATTTCAAGATCTGCTTCGCCGCCGAGAAACAACCAACGGGCTAGTCATCAGTCATCGCAGGAGTCGCCGTTGAGTATGGAGGGAGTGCTACCTTTCGCATCTGAGGACTCGGTAATAAATTTAGTAGTGCCAAAGAGATATAAAAGTATTACGACATTTGGCTACATCGATGGTAAAAAGCGAATTTTGACTATCGACACTGGTGCAGGATTTTCAATTATAAGGCCTGACTTGGTAACGGGAGCTGTCGAACCACTAAGCGGAGTGAGCTTGCGAACAGCTACAGGTGAGCCTGCTAATGTCTATGGCAAAACACGTGTGGTGTTAAGACTTGCCAATGTTGTCAATTTTCATGAGTTTATTGTGGCCGACATTGTAGACGAAGTACTGATTGGCGCAGATTTTATGATTAGTCATGACATAAGTCTGAATATGGGAAAACAAATCATGTATTTGTTTGATAATGAAATACCCCTGAATGTTGGGTATGAAAGTGAGGCTCGTGTGGGACAGCTTCTCGCTTGTACTCGTCTAGAATCGTCACCATACAGAAAAGCTGCAAAACGGGAAAAAGCGGTTGCTCATGCAAGACAGCTTAGCAGATTGGAAGCCAGGCACTGTACGGAGGCAGATAAAAGGGTATGCGTCAGTGAAGGTCGCTCGTTGCAGGTAGAGCCCAGTAAAGACTGGTTAACAGCAAAAAGATTTGAACCTGTATCGGCTAAGGTTATAAGGGCCAATAGTATAGGTGGAAGACAACATTTTAAGAGAAACTACCCAAAGCGTGTGGCAGCCAGGAGCACAGTAAACAGAGTTTGCGCGCCGCTTCCACAGTGCAATTGTAAGGCACTACATATACCAGAAGATAAGCAGGTATCTTCATTGGAGCGGAGAAATCCTTATGACCATAGAAAGTCCGTGCGTGGCCATAGAAAGTTGTCCAGATACGATCGAGCTGCAAATTCGGAAGGATTTAAGGAGGGCCAGTTAGTTTTGCTTTTCAATCCCCAGCGAAAGAAAGGATTATCTCCCAAATTACAGACACATTGGGATGGTCCATATAAGGTGATAAAGAAATTAAATGATGTTGTATACCGAATACAGAAATATAAAAGTCCAAGAGCCAAAATGAAAGTTGTTCATTTGGAACGATTAGCCCCTTATGGAAGAGGTGATTTTGAGCCTATTCGGGACGAACAGGCTTAAGTGGGGGGCAGTGTTACGAAAGTAACTTTAGTTAAGAATTATTTGTAATTATTGGTTAAGAATTAGATTAATTTATCTGTTATCTTGTATTGATTGGTTATTAAGTATTTGCTAGTTATTTTATTAGTTAAAATTGTTATTGTATAAGTTATGCACACTTCTAGTGTAAAAATCAATGCATAATTGTACTTCAACCCCACTGTAAACTAGAATGTTCGTTATTAAGTTATTTCAATTTATGGCAACGCCTAAAAGTATGCCTTAGTTTTTGATGCCTAATAACTCAATTAATTCAGCCATATAGATAGTAATAGCTGAATAAGTTTAATTAACGAAATAGCCGTTATTAAAACTTTATAGAGCCATCTAGACTTCAGAACTCGAACGTTCTATGGTCATTTGCCCGAGTATAAATAGGATCGCAAGAGATGGCATGATTCATTCTAAGTTCTGACTTTGTCAAAAACGTATCCCGCTGTGAAGATTATAAAATTACGGTTGTTAAAGTGACTAAGTACTAAATAAAGGTGTCTACATTGTAAAACAGTAGCAAAAGTGTTGTGTTTATTTGTTTTATTTGAATTGCAATAAAAGAACTCGAAACGGTTTATTATAAAGGAAATAAACCAAAACGTTATTGAAAGGCAGTAACGTAACAATATTATTTGATAAATTTAGCAATAAAAGTCAAATAATATCTCAGATCAAAAGTATGCAGCTCTCTGATTCTACCTTTGCTAGACGCATTGAAGATATTGCTAAACACATATTTAATCGCATCATAGAAGATATGAAGAAATGCAAATATTTTAGTTTGGCTTTTGATTCTAGCACCGATATTTCAGCAACATCACAATGTTCCGTTTTTGTTAGATATTGTACCGGACAAAATGAATTTTCAGTTCATGAAGATTTTTTAAAATTTCTTCCTATGAAAAATCAAACCAGAGGGACGGACTATCTCAATACTATCAGTACATTTCTGGAAAACAATGATATTGATATTAAAAAATTGGTTTGTGTATGCACGGATGGATGTCCTTCAATGATTGGATCTGAGAAAGGATTTATTACTTTATTGAAAAAGAAATATAATTTAACAAATCTCTTATCTTTCCACTGTATCATTCACCAAGAGAACTTAGCAGCACGTATATCCATTGCCGAAATAGACGCCGCAATGAAGACTGTAATAAGTATAGTTAATTATATTAGAGCACAAGAACTGAAACACAGGAAATTTAAAAGTCTCTTGGAAGAATTGAACAGTAACTATAGTGACGTCCTTTTACATACCTCGGTGAGGTGGCTAAGCCGAGGAAAAGTTCTGGAACGGTTTTATTCTTTAAGGCATGAAATTATTCTGTTTTTACAGCAAAATAATAAAATTTACATCGAACTTGACAATGATGGATTAACCGTTAATCTATAAAATTAGTAAAATCGAAATATTTCTCTATAACAATATCGTAAAATAATCAGCTTTTAATAACTTTTAAATTTTCGGTCACGGTGGACCTTTTGACGAAAATGCCCATATGGGCTAATCCGAAAATTTTTAAACCAAAGGCAGCAATTTAAAGTTGCCCAAAATCCAAATGTTTGTTAATGGAATAAAAGGATACATATTCAAGCTTCAAAATATACCTATAAGCAATAAGGTTTTACGGTGGTTTGTTTGTTCTTGGCAGAGGCTAACCTAAACGTACCTCTTGCTTTCATTTATTCTTGTAAAAAAAGGATATTTTCATGGTCAAAAAAGTGGGCAAAACAGTCGTTTCAGTATTTAGCGTTTAGCAAAACTTTAATTTGTTTAATTTTCTTTTACTTAAGATAAAAATCATATATGCATGTAAGTTGACTGATATATATTAACTTTGAACTAAAAATGGGTACACAGGTGGAAGTAATTGTTTAAAATGGATTTTCACCTACTGAATCTGAAAAATTGCTCTAGGTTGAAGAGAATCCGAAAAGCTTCACCTCAAAGTAAACAAAAAGTGTGTTTAAATAGCATGCGATCCCCCAATCTGCAACTTAAATTGAGATGAATTTCAAATTCTTCTGAAACCTCAAATAATTCCTGAATATTAATAATAAGTAATTAATAACCATGTTGTAAACCGCAACCTCCATGCACCCCTTCAAATATTTGGTGGTACGCCCATGCATGCAATGTTTACGTACTGGATTTTCCGTTAGAAATCTTTAAGCAATTCTTGCTTTGATCTCAAAATTTTGGCAAAATTTTGCGCGTGGTGATAAATATATTCGTATCAATTAAAATTAGTTCAAATGCAGACAGAGTAAAAAAATTTCGTGAAAATTTGAAAATAATACTGAAAAACGGTTGGTGTTTAAAACAGAAAGAAAGCGAGCATTTCTTGAGAAAATCAAAGAACAGTTAAAAAATAGTGTGTCTCGGGCAAAAAGAATAAAAACAAGTTATAGTGCTATATTCGGCTGTGCCGAATCTTTGATACCCTCCACCGACAGTTCGAATGTTTTAACAGAAATATCTGTATGATGTCTATTTACTATTATAATCTTTGTAAAAACAGACATCTGCATTAAAATTTGTTGCGGTTTAGACCTATATAAAATTATTGATCGACAATCAGAATCAATTTTAAAAAGTTTGAGTAGTAATCAGTTTAAGCTGAACTTAAATGATTTTCAAGAGAACAAATTATATAAAAGCCATGGTAAGCTATGAACTAATCATCCTAAATTCTGCAGAACGATTTCTGGTATTAAAAAACATAAATTTCAATACAGCGGTGCAATTAGTTTAAGCTTTTGCAGTGAATTTCAGAAGGCTGCTAAAATGGAATCTAAGGTAAATTATGGACCGTATATCACAAAATTGCATAACATTTTTTCTGGCCATATGAAGCTAAACTGGAAGAAAGTTTACCGCGTATTTAATTATTTTACCAGAGTGGGCTTTAAATGAGGCCTATGGTAAGTTATGCACCAATCTTCACCGAATTTCACAGTGTCATTTCTGGTTCTAATACACTGTGATGTACCAAATTTTGTTTTGATAGCATTATTTTTTACGTTTTTAGGCGTACTAAGCTGTTTTCCGGGAGTAAGGTTTATATGGGGCCTAGGGTAAATTATGAACTGATCTTCACGAAATTTCACATTCTTATTTTTAGTTCTAAAAAACTTTGATGTACCAAATTTTGTTATGATAGCATTATTTTTTACGGATTTAGGCGAACAAAACTGTTTTCCGGAAGTAGGTTTTATATGGGGCCTATGGTAAATTATGGACCGATCTTCACGAAACTTAATAGTTTCATTTCTAGTCCTATTTAACTGTGACGTGGCAAAAATTGTTATGATAGCATTGTTAGTTAGGGTTTAAGGCTTAATATACTGTTTTCCGCGAGTAGGGCTTATATGGGGCCTTGGGTAAATCATGGACGGATCTTCACGAAATTTTACAGCGTGATTTCCAGTAAAATAAACTGTTGCGAAATCTTATATCATTCTGTGTATTTTTCCACCATTTATGTTAGTTTTTGTAACAATATTATCAAGTTTTTTTAGGTGGTGGTTCAACATTTTGATTCATAGCTCAGATTCTATTGAACCGATTTTGCTGGATTTCAATCCCAAACTGCTTAGGATAACTACAAGCAATTTGACACCAAGGTTGTTTAATTCTTTTGAGTTTTTCGAAAGTGAGCGTGTTTTCAACAGACGGACAGACAGACGGACATGGCTAAACCGACTTAAAATTACTCAAGGACCCAGAATATATATACTTTATAGGGTCTGAGATGAATAATAAAAAAGTTTCACACGGAATGACAAACTTAATATACCCTCTTCACAACTAATTGTGGTGGAGGGTATAAAAAGATAGTTGTCTATTAAGTGCCAAAATTTAGAGAGGCACATAAATACATTCTGAGCAACATTCCACACTTCGTAAAAGAATGGAATGTGAATTGTTTCGAATGGAATTGTTTTTGTGCTACTTCGCATGGAAAAAGAGCGGTTGACGGTATTGGCGCTGACAATACTATAAATGTAGCTCGAACAGCTGGGTCTATTAAGCATAAGATACAATGTTAAACGGTTAAATAACAAATAAATAAATGAATATAAGCTAATATAAGAGTAATGAAATATTCTATAATTTTTTTGTAACTAATAAATTAATAATTACAAGGTTAAGAAGATTTTTAAATACATGAAGGTTTTTTATATACACAATTTGGTTTAATGGAAAAAAGTGTAACTTCCGTAACGTAACGTCCGTAACAGACAAAAATTAAGATTTTTGTTTAACGGGACTACATAGCCTTCTTTTCTAAGCTGGATTGATATGGTCATATATTCCACTTAATTTTTTGTATTTGGACTTTTTTTGTTTTTTATGCAAAATTACCTAAAAAATTTGCAAGTGCGCATAAGCCTCAAAGTCGACTTCCATTTTTTGTAACGTCCATAACGGAACTTTAGGCAAGCATAACTTCTTTATCAAAAACAGTTAACCTTTAAGTTTAAAACAAGTTTTAAAGTACTCCCCAAGAACTGCATTTTGCAAAAAATTTCATGAAATTATTCCAATGCTAACGCCAACTGTGTCAATCTTAACAAGCAAATTTGCGTGCGAATGTAACGTCCGTAACGCAGGATTAGCTCATATGACAATCATCAACTACGTCCGTAACGCAGGATTAGCCCATATGGCAATCATCAACTGTCAAAAAACTAAATTTAATTTAAAATGACTTTTAAAAACGTCGTTAAATATTAAAAAGCTGGTTAAATTGCACTAAAACTACAATAAACCGGAGTATATTGATTTAAAATTGTGAAGAAGGTTTGTGTTTATAAGTTAAGCTAATATTGATTAAATTAATTAATAAGTTTTTATCAAGTTTTGCAAAAAATTTTTGGGTTAATACCAATTTACCCAAATACCAATTCGTAACCAATTTTCCCAATTTACTGCGTATTTACCAATTGGATATTTACCCTTTTCCCATCTATACAAATGAACACTAAAAAATTAAAGATTTTAATTTCTTACAAAAAAAAGTTGGCTCATAAAGTCCTTTGTTTTTTTCCACCAGTTCATTGCATTTCAAATAACAACTTTGGTTTTATAGACTCCTTTCTTTTAGTTTTCGATATATAAAAATGCACATTAAAAAAAGGAACGATATATTTTCATTTTGTAATTGCCACAGATTGACACAAAAGCAATTCTGTTGTTAAAAACGGCTGCCAACCTGCGTAATATGCAAATTTATGCAAAGCATATGCTTTTGGAAAAAGCTTAAAATATATGCAATTGCATATTTTTTTCATGTAAAAAGCATAAAAAGCTTGCCTTGCTCATAATATAATTTTGTTCTGGTAGGTCCATATCTGCTCCATGGTTTTAAATAGGAAACAACCTCGCAAATTTGTTTGTAAATACTGTAGTGCACCGTCTGGCTTTACCGACTTAAATTTTTTGCTTTTTCTAAATTTTTGTAAGTTTTGTTTTAAAATAAGCCACTTTTAATTTTGTTTGAGGCATATTTTTCAAAATTTTAAGAACATATTTCTGGTTTCCCTGTTGATAACGATACAATAATTTGCTTCTTCATGTTCTTATTTACTTACAAACCAAAACACCCCCCAGCAAAACTCAAAGTTATTTGTTATCATTTTATTGCTCTTATTCTTCTATGTATTGCCTTTCATGTATTTCGCAAACATTTAGATGTGTACATTGTCACAAATTTAATGCTGGCAATTGTTGTATATAAGCGTAGATTTTTAAATGATACCGTATTCCTACCAAATAAGAACTTTAACAAAATAGCTTAGCTTTTGAAAAAAATCTCTTCCATTCGTTAGAGGGATATAATAGTCAATAGTCTAAGGATTTTATAAAAACGGGGTATTCCATAAATATTTTTTACGGATTTTTAGCACCCCAATTTGACTGTAGTTATTAACACAGTTCTAAAGCATACCGTTTAACATTTCCCTTCGTCGTCTCATCATCACCTTTTATACCTACCACCAAAAGTGGTGATTGAGGATATACTTAGTTTGTCATTCCGTGCGAAACTTTCTCAACGTTAATCTCAGACCTCATAAAGTTTATAGATAATCTGGGTCCTTGAGAAATTCTTAGTAGATTTAGCCATGTCCTTCTGTCTGTCCGTCTGTTAAAAATACATACGTTTCTTTCGAAAGACTCAATAGAAAAGAACAATTTTTGAGTCAAATTGTTTCCGGTTCTCCTAAAGGTGCTATCAGACGGGATGTATTTTACATATGTACTGTCAAATTTTCCATCTGTAAAAGTTGTACACATTGTGTGATACATATGAAACTTTGCATGTGTAAAATACATGTGGAAATACATATGTAACTTTTTCGATTAGAACACGCTCTATTTTCCTGCGGCAAACATAACAAAAACAGCTGCTTTGTTTTGGAACGTAAACAAAAGTCAGATTTTGTTTACATTTATAGGTTATGTCATAAGGAAAAACATAAGCAGGTGTGATAGCAAAAATTATGAATCGTATGTAAAATGGAAATTTTGATATACATTCGGAATTACATATGGGTAAGAAAAGTGACAGTACATATGTAAAATACATCCCGTCTGAAAGCACCTTAAGCAGTTTGGGATTGAAATCTAGCAAAATCCGTTTAATAGAAAAAGAGTTATGAGCCCTAATGTGAAACAACTTTTCTAAAAAATTTATTTATGTATTTGTTACAAAAACTAACATAAATTGAGGATTAAGTGCACTGATTCTCATAAAGTGAATTCGTTTTATATGACTAGAAATCAAAGTACTATATTTTGAAAAGATCGGTTCATAATTAACCAGACCGCATAGAAAGCCAACTGTTGGAAAACACATCATTAAGCCTAAAACCGTAATGAATAAAACTATTGTAGTAAAATTTTATCTGTCATAGTTTCATAAGATCATAAAGACTAGAAATTACACAAGGCCTAAAACCGAAACGAATTTTAAGGCTGCGAAGTCAGTTTTTATTAATATGTAATGGTTTATGATTTTGAGATATAAATCCTGAAATATTCTTACTTTAATCCAAAAATTGATATTTTAATCAGGCTAATTGAACTTAATTTTCATTCAATTATTTTTATGAAGAAAGGAATTTTACAACATGAAATAAATTAAAGTTTATTGATAATTTTTCATTCTTGACTGAACTGAAAATCGAACCTAGGTTTTTGACGGACCGTCATTGATGACGGCTGGCAGAAATCAATAATCAAACATCAATTCTTCTTGAAGTCCAAAGTACATTTTTCGGCTTTTCATGTTGTTGTCTTTCTTTTTCTTGTTGAACTTTTTCAGCACAACTTGAAGGACAAATGTAAACCTAGAGCTTGTGGCTTAGCTGTTAACAATAATTAGTATTGTGGTAATTTTGTTGAATTGTTTATGCCATGTTGGCAACATCGACAAGGTGATTGAGTACCACCTTTAAATTTGTACTTCTCGAACAGCGCAGCGTCTGTTTACCTAATTTGTGCGACTGCAAGCGGAAGTCTGAGCTTATATTAAGCGGTTCAAAATATAAAAGTGGAATATGTACAGCCAGTCTGATGGCTAAGATGGCAGCCCCATCATCAGACTAGGATGCAGTAATTTCATCTGAAATATCATGATTAACGAAACCTCATTCTTACTTTGGGTGAACGGCATTAAAGATTCGCCACACTCATAAAATTATTACAGTAACTGATTGTAGGTTATTAAATTCGTTTTCGGTACTGTTAAAATTGAATAAAAATATAGTTATTTTACGAATAAATTTATTTTTCAACATTTATGTTTGTTATTAAAAAAACAAACTACCAAAAAATAATGTTTTCCGTATTTTTTTTTGTTAATTTGTTTGATTTTTATCGGTTAAAATATATTTTTTAAAAGTAAAAACTATTCAATTTTAACGAATATGATGTTCAATAAATAAAAAACTTAGAAATTACTGAAAAAATCATTTGTTTTAAATGAAATGTAAATGATCCGTTTTTTAATTGAATTTTAATTTGAACATTTTTAATTTTTCGAATTTATTCTATGAGCTAAATTTCAGTTATGTATTTTATAAAGCTTTTTTGTAATAGTTCTATTCCTACAATTTTTCAGAAATGACTTTATACACTACCAGACTATTATATTGTATTTTCTTTTTACATTTTACCTTAGCCTTCCGTTGGAAAGCAATGAGGTATATTGAATGTACAGAAAAATTTACAATTTTTAGACACCAGCAGAATGTAATGCATTTTCTGGCCCGCTACGGCCGTCGTCAGCATTCTTTGTGTCTCACTGGATAGTGTTACTTTATAAATTGAATGTATTTAACTCAACTATTTTAACAAATAGAAACTGGGAATTATTTCCTTCCGAAGGTAACTTTATATTATATTCAACATTTTTAATTTTTCGAATTTATTCTATGAGCTAAATTTCAGTTATGTATTTTATAAAGCTTTTTTGTAATAGTTCTATTCCTACAATTTTTCAGAAATGACTTTATACACTACCAGACTATTATATTGAATTTTCTTTTTACATTTTACCTTAGCCTTCCGTTGGAAAGCAATGAGGTATATTGAATGTACAGAAAAATTTACAATTTTTAGACACCAGCAGAATGTAATGCATTTTCTGGCCCGCTACGGCCGTCGTCAGCATTCTTTGTGTCTCACTGGATAGTGTTACTTTATAAATTGAATGTATTTAACTCAACTATGTTAACAAATAGAAACTGGGAATTATTTCCTTCCGAAGGTAACTTTATATTATATTCAACATTTTTAATTTTTCGAATTTATTCTATGAGCTAAATTTCAGTTATGTATTTTATAAAGCTTTTTTGTAATAGTTCTATTCCTACAATTTTTCAGAAATGACTTTATACACTACCAGACTATTATATTGTATTTTCTTTTTACATTTTACCTTAGCCTTCCGTTGGAAAGCAATGAGGTATATTGAATGTACAGAAAAATTTACAATTTTTAGACACCAGCAGAATGTAATGCATTTTCTGGCCCGCTACGGCCGTCGACAGCATTCTTTGTGTCTCACTGGATAGTGTTACTTTATAAATTGAATGTATTTAACTCAACTATTTTAACAAATAGAAACTGGGAATTATTTCCTTCCGAAGGTAACTTTATATTATATTCAACATTTTTAATTTTTCGAATTTATTCTATGAGCTAAATTTCAGTTATGTATTTTATAAAGCTTTTTTGTAATAGTTCTATTCCTACAATTTTTCAGAAATGACTTTATACACTACCAGACTATTATATTGTATTTTCTTTTTACATTTTACCTTAGCCTTCCGTTGGAAAGCAATGAGGTATATTGAATGTACAGAAAAATTTACAATTTTTAGACACCAGCAGAATGTAATGCATTTTCTGGCCCGCTACGGCCGTCGTCAGCATTCTTTGTGTCTCACTGGATAGTGTTACTTTATAAATTGAATGTATTTAACTCAACTATTTTAACAAATAGAAACTGGGAATTATTTCCTTCCGAAGGTAACTTTATATTATATTCAACATTTTTAATTTTTCGAATTTATTCTATGAGCTAAATTTCAGTTATGTATTTTATAAAGCTTTTTTGTAATAGTTCTATTCCTACAATTTTTCAGAAATGACTTTATACACTACCAGACTATTATATTGTATTTTCTTTTTACATTTTACCTTAGCCTTCCGTTGGAAAGCAATGAGGTATATTGAATGTACAGAAAAATTTACAATTTTTAGACACCAGCAGAATGTAATGCATTTTCTGGCCCGCTACGGCCGTCGTCAGCATTCTTTGTGTCTCACTGGATAGTGTTACTTTATAAATTGAATGTATTTAACTCAACTATTTTAACAAATAGAAACTGGGAATTATTTCCTTCCGAAGGTAACTTTATATTATATTCAACATTTTTAATTTTTCGAATTTATTCTATGAGCTAAATTTCAGTTATGTATTTTATAAAGCTTTTTTGTAATAGTTCTATTCCTACAATTTTTCAGAAATGACTTTATACACTACCAGACTATTATATTGTATTTTCTTTTTACATTTTACCTTAGCCTTCCGTTGGAAAGCAATGAGGTATATTGAATGTACAGAAAAATTTACAATTTTTAGACACCAGCAGAATGTAATGCATTTTCTGGCCCGCTACGGCCGTCGTCAGCATTCTTTGTGTCTCACTGGATAGTGTTACTTTATAAATTGAATGTATTTAACTCAACTATTTTAACAAATAGAAACTGGGAATTATTTCCTTCCGAAGGTAACTTTATATTATATTCAACATTTTTAATTTTTCGAATTTATTCTATGAGCTAAATTTCAGTTATGTATTTTATAAAGCTTTTTTGTAATAGTTCTATTCCTACAATTTTTCAGAAATGACTTTATACACTACCAGACTATTATATTGTATTTTCTTTTTACATTTTACCTTAGCCTTCCGTTGGAAAGCAATGAGGTATATTGAATGTACAGAAAAATTTACAATTTTTAGACACCAGCAGAATGTAATGCATTTTCTGGCCCGCTACGGCCGTCGTCAGCATTCTTTGTGTCTCACTGGATAGTGTTACTTTATAAATTGAATGTATTTAACTCAACTATTTTAACAAATAGAAACTGGGAATTATTTCCTTCCGAAGGTAACTTTATATTATATTCAACATTTTTAATTTTTCGAATTTATTCTATGAGCTAAATTTCAGTTATGTATTTTATAAAGCTTTTTTGTAATAGTTCTATTCCTACAATTTTTCAGAAATGACTTTATACACTACCAGACTATTATATTGTATTTTCTTTTTACATTTTACCTTAGCCTTCCGTTGGAAAGCAATGAGGTATATTGAATGTACAGAAAAATTTACAATTTTTAGACACCAGCAGAATGTAATGCATTTTCTGGCCCGCTACGACGCGTCGTCAGCATTCTTTGTGTCCTACAATTTCTGAAAAATTGTAGGAATAGAACTATTACAAAAAAGCTTTATAAAATACATAACTGAAATTTAGCTCATAGAATAAATTCGAAAAATTAAAAATGTTGAATATAATATAAAGTTACCTTCGGAAGGAAATAATTCCCAGTTTCTGAATTTTAATTTGTTTCAAATGAATTTTCGTTTGAATTTAACTACATAATATTTTGAGTGCACAGCCTAATATAGCAAATTTACTTGTTAGAGAGAGGTTTGTGATTTTATGCGCCCGCTATTTTAGAAGCTTAAGTCAAACTGCATATTAAAACATTTATAACGACTTCGATACTAAAGGGTGAATCCGCCTTTAGTCTTTTTCAATATATAAAAATGCATTAATTGCTTATTATTTGGAGTTTATAAGTGAATAAAACAAGTAAGAGTGCTATATTCGGCTATGCCGAATCTTAAATACCCTTCACCATGGTGCGATAAGAACAGAAAGTTACATAAATAGAGTTCTTTGGATGTAAATAAATCTATTTTGAGCTATCCCCACATTTAATTTCGTCGTGCCGTAGTTTTTCACATTTTCAAAAAATTGAGATAAATACTTGTTTAGATATTACCATTTATTTTAAATTTGTTTAAAATAAGTCACAAAAATTTATAAAGACTTAAAAAAAAAAATAATGAACTTTAAGAATTATTTCTAGCATTTTAAAAATCATTTTTGCATTTTTTGGCCTTGTCAATTGCCAGAGTAAGCTGTGAACAAATTTTAAGATCTTGGGGCAAATTATGGCAGTCGTGATCGAATACTCTTTCGATTCGAAAGCATTTTTAGTTCTAATTCTTTCTGTTCATACTGAACGGATCGAAATTATTTCTTTAGTGTTGTAAAACATTTATTTGAGTGTTCATAACACAAAAAAATACGTACGTACTAAAATAAAATTGCTTTCGAATCGAAAAAGTATTCGATAACGACTGTCATAATTTGCCCCCTGTTTCTATGTCATTGTTTCGTCAATAAAACTATACAAACGTACATGTTTCTTGCTTTTTGAATATATTTAACATTTACGTACGCAAATACATACTTGTTGAATGTTTTGTTTTGTTTTCAAAAAACAAATGCGATTTTTTTTTAGAAATAATGAGATTTTTTTTAAATAATATGGCAACACTTCTGTAAGAATATAAATGTAAGAAGACATGCTGTACACATAGCAACAATCCGTTTCTAAAACTAAAAACAACAACCACACTCCCCAGCAAACAATATGAGTCCTAAAAGAATCTTTTAGGACTCCTTTTTATGAGCAAAACGTTCATACAAAAGCTCCTAAGACAATCAGATATGAGCGTGTTTTCCTATGAAACCGTCAAAAAAATTTGTACTGAATATGAGCGTTTTAGGACTCATAAATTTAACAATTTGTAGGAAAATTGTGAGCCTTTTTGCTCACAAATCAATCATAACAACCTCTTAAATGAGTCATTAAAGAGGGATTTCGGAGCCAAAAAAGAGTGTTATAAGAGTGTTTCTTTTTCTGGAAATTAGGGTTTTCATTTTATATGTAAATTTGTGCTTTTTGGCTTTAAATGGAAACGTTTTATTAATATATGTTTTGTGCATGGAAATCATAATCATTTTAAACAAATTTCAGCGGAAAAAACCACCTAATTTTCTTTTAACAAACGCTTCAAATGGATAGTTTTTTATTTAAAAACACAGAAATAAACCTACTTTTTGCACAATTTCTCAAATATTTTATCAAAATCACAACCGAAAAGCGCAAAATGATCACAATAATGACAGACAAACGCTAAATATTGAAATTATCAAGAAAAAGAAAACAAGCTACCGTTGCCCCTCAGAAAACCCTCATAAATAAGAGTTTTCTAGGAGTATGCTCCTAAATTGCTCATAAAAATTCGTCTTTTCGGAGTCCTGAATTCTACAGGCTCCGAAATCAATCAGAATTGCTCATAAATGGAAAAGGAATCTTTTAAGAGCCATATTTAGGAGCGCTCCGAAAATTGTTTGGTGCGAACATATGTACTACATACATACAAAGGTATTTACATTTAAGCCAAAAACAAATTATAAAATGGTTTTGGTTTAACATGTAAGTTAAGCGAATGATTCATATTTACATTGTCAATAGAATGGAAAAAATCAAAAATTGCTGAATAATTTAAAAGGTGAACGTCGGATTCAACCGCCCAAACAACTCAGCTATTAACGCTATTTCAAATGAAGAATTAAAGTAGAATATATTCCGTCATAATATCTGTTAAATATGTAGGTATGCATTTTTCAATTTAAGCGACCAACCATGTACAAACGTGTGTATGTGTTTGTTGTGCTTAACATTCAACTCGTTCGAATAAAACAAACACAGCAACCACAAGGGAAAAATTAGAGGTAGTCGTGGTTTTTTGCTCATAACTCCGCCATTTTTGGATCGATCTTTCTGAGGTTCAATAGCAAACAATTCCGGACCATATGTGACATAAATGTATAATAGCCTGGGCCCCATCATACATGGGGTCTTCGGAAAATCCATTTCAACGGACAGACGGACATCGTTAAATCAACTTCGCTTCTCATAAGGACCCAGAATATATATACTTTATAGGGTCTAACATCAATATTATAGAAATTACAAACGGATTGACAAACTTATATATACCCTATTCACCACCTGTGGTGAAGGGTATAAAAACAATAACATACCAAACATAAAAATTCTTGAACTAAAACGAGCAAGCAAAAAAAAAAAAAAAACAATTCATAAATATGTAATATGCATTTTCCAATTAATGCACAAGGTGTGGTATCAAGTAGTGCTGGGATACTATCGATATTTTGCACTATCGATATTTATCGATAGTTCAGATTTCACTATCGATATATCGATATTACTATCGACTGAATGTTTGTACTTGTGCAGGAAAACTTTAATTATTTTTTTATAAGGTTACAGTCCATTGTTTTCATCAATTTATTCAATGTATGAGTCGTATGTATATACGCACGTTATTTTAGATGACAGTTTTTTAAAAATTTATAAGTACCTTTTTGAAGGAACCGAAGTAACAGGGACTATAAGATATGCCATTGCAACTTTAAAAAATTTTCTTAATTCTAAACCCAAAAAGGTAATCAATCTAGCGGACTTATCCTCTAATGGTCGTTCATTGTTTAGTCCTATGCTTGCAATTGCATTTGGATTTGCATTTTTTTTACAACACTACAAAAATATTTGACATTTGAGTCCCTATATAAACATGTACAAGTTTCGACTTAATTAGCAGTAAAAAGCACTGCTAAGTAATCCATACCACTTGCCATTCTTGTTGTTTGTATTCATTGCTGTAATTCAGCGCGAATTCATAATAGCAATTAAAAATTTGCGGCAAAAAACTGTGTGTGTATAGCTGCTGTAATATGTCTTCATATCTGTATTTTAAATACTAAAAATATCGATATTTATATTTTTCCTATCGATATTTTCGATAATTTCAGACTATCGATAATATCGATAGTCTATCGATAGTTTCCCAGCACTAGTATCAGGTCATATGGTCATAATATCCTAAATAAAATTTAAAATTGTTTAAAGTAAATAGTGTTGTGTTTCAAACAAAATAAAAATTTTAATGCTGTGTTTATTGATTCGTCATAACTGTATATGTAGTAGAAACCTAAATTATAAGCTGTAGCTTACAACAGTCATATCGTTGGCTTAATATGCAAACCTGCTAACTCACTTTCAGCACATTTTACAGGAGAGAAAAAAAACTTTTTATTTTTCCTATTTGAAGCTTGATAGACATTTAAAATTACAGTCAGTTTTACACACTTCAAGACTTAAATAGAAGAAAAACTACATGCTGGTCGACGAGGCGTATCTTTCTCTACCACACGGCATCAAAATCTCAATTTACATGAAAAGTGGATTTAGCCGGTTTGCATATCAATCCGACGATATATATTTCCTGTAATTAAGACTTTATGACTACCTTGTGAATCCCCCAAATATTTACATATTTATACAAAAATAAACTGAGATAATTTTATTAGTTATTTCAATAGTTAAAGGAGATCTTATAAAATAATCTTTAAGAAAAGTTATTTATTTTAAATGTTTAGCATTAAAGCGACTGTTTTCTTTAGTTTAACAAAATTTTACTTGGAAAATATTATTTCACTTATCGTAGATGAATGTCTAATTTCTCAGTCCTTTTCCAGGATTTCTCTTAACATATAAAATACCCCATTATGCCATTAAAGTTGTTTTAAATTTTTAACACTTCTAATTGTTTCGGTTAATTCTGTTAAACGACTGATATGAGAAGAAACAAATAACTAAACACATACATGTAAAAAGTACGTGAAACAAAAAAAGGTGTTGGCAATCAAATATTTAACCCATTTTTCGCCCCATTCCTGTTGATCGATGATGAAGATAAAAAAAAAACATTAAAAAACATTGTAATTTTAGTCATCGGTCGGCGGAAAATGGGTTAAAATGAAGATTACTGAACACCTTCTTTGTTTGTATGAGAAAGTATTTTCTAAACAAATACATTTTGTATATGAGACGAAACAAATAAATAAAAACACAAACAAAAATATGTTATAATTAGGGATTTTCATGCACTAAAAAATCGAAAATATGCGCATAATAAATGCACAAAAAAATCGAATATATGCACTAAAAAAATACAAAATATGCTCTAAAAACTTAAAAAAAATTACATAAAAATCGTTTTTTAATGTTACTAAAAACAAAAATATATGAAATTCAGTCTATTGTTATTCAAATATCTTTTAAAACATAAATAACTAATTTTAATTTTTGTTTGTTTAAATAAATAAGTACTGTTATATTAAAAGAAAAACTTTGTCTTGTACTTGGAGAATGCCAATGTATTTTGGAAAAATTTGTTTGCAGATCCCACTTTGTTTTCAGATCAGATAAAAGTAATTGAAATTTATTTTATTTTTTGAAACCTTATTTTTTTTTTTTCAAAAGGTTTTGGATTTTTTTTTTAATTTGTCGGGCTATTCTTCCTTCCATATTGTTAATTTTACTTTTTGCAATATTAATTAATTTGACTTGAGTATAAAGTGAACTAAATTCCTCCTAATTAGTTGTTGTTTCGCCAAAATATCCGTAATTGGAAAATACAAATGCTAATTGACTTCAGATGTTATTTAAAATGAATAATTTTTCTTTCTTTTTTTAATTGCACAATAATCGGCATCAACACGCTCTTCAAACAGTCTTAAATTACTAGAAGTTATTTTGAATAGAATTCTGAAGCATCTAGTCAGCTACTACTGGCTTCGGTGAAAGGTGAATCAAGAAATGCATTTCATTAAAAATTTAAATATTATCGAATTGGCATCTAAATTCTCGGCAACGCGGTGTCGAAATCTTGTATAAAAAGCAAAGCTCCAAAAGAATTATTACTATTAAAATAAAGGGTCGAAGGAATAAAAAAAAAATTAATTTAATATTATTTAAAATGTTTGTTAGAAAGTTTTTTTGTGTATTTAAAAAAAATTTTTTTTTTAACTTTTTACAATATAGAAATTAAAAGATCCCTCAAAATATGCAAAAATATGCATTTAAAACCGAAATATGCAAAAATATGCATTTTCACCAAAATATGCCACAATATGCAAAAACAAATCGATGCCATTTTAACGCAAATTTAATGATTCGGAAAGATAATTGGTCGACATCGTTCTTAGACTATCGACAAAAAACATGCATTTGCATGGAAATCGCATCCCTAGTTATAATACTACAAAATATTGAAAATTTTGTTACTTCGGTTCGTTAATCGTTAATCGAAAAAAGCCAATTTGAAATTAACCGATCAGTTAATCGGGAATTAATTAATCGGTTAACCGGTTGACGGTTATGAATACCCTAATTTGTACACACAAATTCCTTTAAAACCATATATGTTTCATTAAAATCGGTGGGCGATAAGATACTTAAAAATCAACCACAAAAAAATTTTTCCCGTATTTATATATACATAAGATTACACATACATAGTGCATACATATGTATGTATGTATGTATGTATGTATGTATGTTTGTTGATGTTTTTTTTTTTAATTTTTATTTGTTTGTTTTTGTAGCAATTAATTGAATTTTTTCTGTTTAATGTGTTAATTTTACCCTGTCAACATTACAAAAAAGTGGCTTGGGTCTTTGCCAAACTTAATTAGAATTAATTTTGCGTGAACATAAAGTTTTAAGGCAAAATAAGTTATTTTGTTTAACCATGATAAATTGTACATAAATAAAAGGAGCTCACTATCGATTTTCTTTTTGTAAAGAGAATGTAGAAGTTTTTGATTTTGAAAATTCTGCAAGCCAGTTTTTATGGTTAGAACTTTTTGTTTTAATTTCGTTGTTAACTTACCTTCATAATTTATTTTACCATCTTGATCTAAATCCGCTATGGCTAATAGCTGGTTCAGTTGTGTTTCATTTAAGGGTTCTCCAATCATTTCCATGGCGGTTTGTAGTTCATCACGGGTAATGAAACCATTGCCATCACGATCAAATACTCTAAATGATAAGAAAAACATATAAAATTTTTTTTATAAAAATAAAATAAAATAAAATAGGCGATCAAACCTAATTGGATCAGTTATTTCAAAACCAGTCAACCAACAAAAATATCAAAATTGAGTTATTGGGCGATTCCTGTTAAAAAAAATCAAAAAGTGTCCCCATGTGATTGTGTAGCAAAGCAGAAAACACCTTGTTTAGTGCAAAAAGAAGTCAGGTGACGTCCCGTGACTGGTGCAATACTATGTAGGCCCTAATCTAATTTTTCTGTAAGTTTTGTAGTTCCCAAACAATGTGGAAAAAGTACAAGCATTGAAACCCTACACACAGAAAAAAATCAAGTTAAAAACGTCGAAAACAAGGTTGATGTAACATTTTTCGGTGGTGATTTTGCTTCATACGTTTTTCATGTTAATTCAACCTGATTTAACAATAACTTGCGAACAACATTTTTTCATTTTCATTTATATTGAAATAACAATCCGAATCATGTTGAATAAAAGTTATTTCAAGTTGAAACTACGTGAATTTCATGTGGAATCATATTGGTTTATTGCATTTATTTAAGAATAATGCAAAACACTTACCCCTGTAACACATGTTTCACTTATTTTGTATTCTTCTTTGTTAACAGAAGTATCAGCAGAATCCCTAGATATGGTTTTCGTCATCATTCTACTTTGAAAACTTGATTTACTATTTAACTAAATAATTTTAATGAAAAGAATACGGGAATTGTCTTCTATTTATAACATATTTTAAACACGAAAATAAAAAATGTACATACTTAAGTATGTTATATGTTAATTTAATAAGATAAACTTTTGATTTTAATATAAAAAACAGGTTTTTATGGATTCAATATTGAACAATGTTATTTTAACAGTGAATAATATTAAATAAACGTGATTTAAGGTTATTTTAATATTTTTCACTTAAAATTAATATGAAATAATGATAAATTTAAATAAAGGGTATACTTTTGCAGAAATTTACTATGATTTTCAATCAACATTTCGCCATGTTAATTTTACATTGGCATTTTTTTCTGTGTGCACTTGGTTGGATATTAATGTGCTGTTTCCAGGTGACAGGCAATTCATTGTGTAGAAAAATTTATAGGAAAATCACTCAGTTTTTTGAGTGCTTTTCATACAAATTTAGTTCACAGTCAATTGCTTGTCACCTGGAAACAACATATAATAGTATGAGAATATTTTTCATTGGCCTTCAACGGAAGCAGAATGCACTGTAGAACGAGATGAACAGAACAAATATATATCCATGGCAATAGTATTAAACTCTTTAAAAACGTAAATTTTCAATTTACTTTTGAAGTCCCTTATCTTAATCACTAACTTAAACGGTTTTAATGCACTACATTATTTTCTTATTTTTTTTTAATACCAATTAAGTGTAAGCCAATTAATGCTCTACTTTTGCATTCTTATTAAATCACATAATGATTGGTGCATTGTTATTGCATTATCACTAGATAAGTGTAAACTTGTATAATGCGCTTTTATTACATTAGCACAAAAACATATAGTGAACAACAATCTTAAATTAAACTTGAACATTTATGTGATAACATCACACAATTAGGCTGGGATCGGAACAATTTTCACATTTATCATATAAACCAAAATATAATAGTTGTTTTTATAGCCTTCACCGAAGGTAAAAAGGTAAAAAGTTTGTCATTCCGTTTGTAATTTCTACAATATTGATACTAGACCCTATAAAGAATATATGTATATTCTGAGTCCTTATGAGAAGCGAAGTTGATTTAACGATGTCCATCTGACCGTTGAAATGGGATTTCCGAAGTCCCCAGATTGATTTGGACTAGGTTGTTATATATATATATATATATATATATATATATATATATATATATTAGGGCGGGTCAACTTGTATGGAACGATTGATGAAGCGTATAGCAAAAACGTAATCTATAGGTGATTCTGAGAAATTTTGCTCAAGAGACTATAGCTCTAAGTCGGGTTTGGAGCCCCCCAAAATTACAAAACAGATATTTTTCCATAGAAACATAGAATAATTTAATTAAATTCTTTATAAAATCGGATAGAATTGTAGTAGATTTCGCAATCTGGGATTGTTTGAAAGGTATTTTTATCACCTTTCAGAATCTGTATTAATACCAATTTTTATTTTTAGTAGAGATATTAGGAATGTTTTGGGTTGAGATATGACCAAAAAACCACTAAAACCCCTAATTTTTTCATAAAAATCCCATGTTGTTTTTTTTTTGTTTTTTTTTATACCCATCAAGAAGAGTAACAAGGTATTTATATACCTTGTATATTTTTTTAAATATCTTTTTAAGACTTTTTTTTTGCATTTTTTACACATAACAAATGATAATATTCTTCTTAAACACGCGGCTTATAAATCTGCCAAAACGGCTAAAAAATGGTTAAGTTATGAGCATAATACTCTAAAAATGGGTTAAAAAACACACATAATTTTACAAAAACTAAAATTTAAGAACTGTTATATGACCTATAGATACGTTTTATAAACCAAAAGGTCGAAAAATCTGTTCAGAGTCAAACAAGTTATATATTTTTTAAATACCTATTTTCGGTAACCATAGATGTTTCCGAGTTTTATAACTAAAGTAAATGGCAAATTTCTTCCTTTAGACGTTGGTATATAAATCTCGCAAATCAAAAGAAAGCAAACAAACACACATACATGATACAAACCATTATGGTGATTTAGGCCCCTATTACGGTTCACAACTAAATCAGTTGATTTGTAATTTCATAATTTTTGTATTATGGTTTACAGCTTTGCTATATTGCGGTGAATGAAAACATGAAAAAACTACAACTCATCACAAACAATTGTTTTAATTACAACTCAACTGAGTTGAGTAAAACGTGCTATATTTCGTTTGAATGATATTCAAACAACGCTCCTTCATGGTTCAGTTGTCTATGGGTTTGTTTCGGTTCGAAACTGTGAGTCCCCTGGTTCGAATCTTGTGATTTCAAAGAAAAAATTCTTTTTTAATTTTCATACCCTCCACCACAATTAGTTGTGAAGAGGGTATATTAAGTTTGTCATGCCGTGTGAAACTTTTTTATTATTCATCTCAGACCCCATAAGGTATATATATTCTGGGTCCTTGAGTAATTCTAAGTCGATTTAGCCATATCCGTCTGTCTGTCCGTCTGTTAAAAACACGCTCACTTTCGAAAACTCAAAAGAACTAAACAAACTGGGTGTCAAATTGCTTGTAGTTATCCTAAGCAGTTTGGGATTGAAATTCAACAAAATCCGTTTAGTAGGATCAGAGCTATGAATCAAAATGTGGAAGCAACACCTAAAGAAAATTGATAATTTTGTTACAAAAACTTACATAAATGGTGGAATAATGCACAGAAAGAAATACGATTCGTCTTATTCAACTGGAAATCACGCTGTAAAATTTCGTGAAGATCGGTCCATAATTTACCCTAGGCCCCATATAAACCCTACTTCCGGAAAACAGTTAAGTACGCCTAAATCCGTAAAAAATAATGCTATAATTACAAAATTTGGTACATCAAAGTTTTATAGGACAAGAAGTAAAACTATGTAATTTCGTGCAGATCGGTCCATAATTTACCCTAGGCCCCATATAAACCCTACTTCCGGAAAACAGTTAAGTACGCCTAAATCCGTAAAAAATAATGCTATAATTACAAAATTTGGTACATCAAAGTTTAATAGGACAAGAAGTAAAACTATGTAATTTCGTGAAGATCGGTCCATAATTTACCCTAGGCCCCATATAAACCCTACTTCCGGAAAACAGTTTAGTACGCCTAAATCCGTAAAAATAATGCTATCATAACAAAATTTGGAACATAAAAGTTTTATAGGACTAGAAATAAGACCGTGAAATTTCGTGAAGATCAGTTCATAATTTACCCTAGGCCCCATATAAACCTTACTCCCGGAAAACAGCTTAGTACGCCTAAAAACGTAAAAAATAATGCTATCAAAACAAAATTTGGTACATCACAGTGTATTAGAACCAGAAATGACACTGTGAAATTTGGTGAAGATCGGTGCATAACTTACCATAGGCCTCATTTAAAGCCCACTCTGGTAAAATAATTAAACACGCGGTAAACTTTCTTCCAGTTTAGCTTCATATGACCAGAAAAAATGTTATGCAATTTTGTGATATACGGTTCATAATTAACCTTAGATTCCATTTAAGCAGCCTTCTGAAATTCACTGCAAACGCTTAAACTAATTGCACCGCTGTATTGAAATTTATGTTTTTTAAAACCAGAAATCGTTCTGCAGAATTTGGGATGATTAGTTCATAGCTTACCATGGCTTTTATATAATTTGTTCTCTTGAAAATCATTTAAGTTCAGCTTAAACTGATATTCTACTCAAACTTTTTAAAATTGATTCTGATTGTCGGTCAATAATTTAATATTGGTCTAAACCGCAACCAGTTTTAATGCAGATGTCTGTTTTTACAAAGATTATAATAATAAATAGACATTATACTGACATTACTCCTAAAACATTCGAAGTGTCGGTGGAGGGTTTCAAAGATTCGGCACAGCCGAATATAGCACTCTAACTTGTTATGTTTTAAAAACGATTTAAAAATTTTTTTTCACCAGTTTTCCCTTTTTAAATTTAATTTATAATGAAGTTTTGATTATTGTAAATATGTTTGTATATGTAAAAATTATTTAGTTTTTGTTTAGTTGCTCTGTATTCTTCTCGCACAATGGTGAAGGGTATATAAGATTCGGCACAGCTGAGCATTGAGCTTACTTGTTTATTTTCTGTTTTTTTTTTCAAATTATATTTTTGTAGGATTTTAGGTTTATATCCGATTACGGTCAATTCGACTATACAATATGATAAAAGTGATAAAACTGTGAATTTTGTTATTAATTGTGGCACAAAACATCTTCCGATTTATTATATAATTAAATTAATTTGTAAAAAACGTTAATACTTTCATTAGATATTATCTTTGATCCACTACAGCTCAAGCTTATTTTACCCGGTCAAAGTCAATTAGCTACTATTCGAGGCGTAACTTAGTAGCCTTTCAAACAATAAATAATTCAGATTTCGCTTGAATGTGCTAAATTCCCAAATCCCAACACACTGAAGTTTATTGTTGGTGGGATAAGCTAGTTCATATGCTTATTTCACTGGTTGCTTGGGCCAGATCATCCTTAACATTTGTCCAAAGACTTTAGAAAAGCTAAAGATACAAATAAAATTGTAAAGCGAAAGAGAATTAAAACCACTCAAGTTTTACTTGCAACGATATACAATTTTAAACAAAACAACAGTGAGTTTATCTTTTCTGACATTCTCGATTACAATTGGTTGGTTTTTTTCCAAATCTAAATGTAGTTGTAATGTCCGTAATAGATATCCTGTTCGAACCTAGCAGTTATCATTACCTATCCGATAACACTACTTTGGTAATTTCAACGTAAATTTTGCCTACGTTTATTAGCTATCGAAATCGATGGTGTAAGATGCAGAACACATTAATACGTCAGTAAGAAATACGTTTTAGAATTATGAAAAGTACGTTACGCCATAGATTTCTATACACTGCTAATTATCTATTTGTAGAAATTTCGTGCATAAGTGGGTAAAGAAATAACAATAATAAAAACAAATTACTTTATTTTATTGTTTTCGCAAGAAAATCAAATTCAAACGATTTGGCAGTTCAGTTTTATTGCATTGCCACTTGCATATTTGTTAACTAAGTTTTTCTTGATCATACTCCCCAGAAAAAACTTTGATTTAATTCCTTTTTATTAGATTGATGCGACTGAAAGAAAAGTATAGAGTAAAAACACAAATGTACCGTTATCTGTTTAATCCGACGTGATGAGTTAAAACTGACCTAATATTCGGCTTAAGCATATCAAAAAACATAAGAACAGGTGGAATAGTCTAAAAAAAATTTTAAAAAGTTTTAAAATACCTACCTTCGTTATTATGCCGATAATAATTATTTTAAATCTTAATTATTTTTAAAACCAGACCTACTGTTAAAACCGGAGAGAACAACGATTTCTTAGAGAAGTCCTTATCAATCTCATTTGTTCCGATTACTTCACCCGGTTTTTTTTTGAAATAAACTTATGGATGTAATCGCTTAAGAATGTTAATACTTCGTTGGGGCATTTTAGTGCTTGTCCTTCATAATAAAAAAACAATGTTCTTTTGTCAGTCTTTATGTTATGCAGAATGCTGAATTCGTTGACCCAGAGCTGACTATAATACCAAATTTCTTGTACAGGTAATGTACAAGGTTTATAAGTGCACTGGGCTTAAACAATAATTTCGTAAAGGGCACATCTCTAAGGGTTGTGGCCTTTTCGAAATTATTTATGTACATGCCATGACATCGACAGTAGAACGAATGCCAGGGATTTTTCTTTTTCAAGCATAGTAGGTGCAGGGAAGCATTTAGAACTCATTTCCTTTTCGAAATTGCACATTTAATTGTATGTTTGGTTATTAGCAGTTATTGAATATAGGCCGTCAAGATAATTAATACGAGCCCTTACCGCGAAAATAACGTAAGCGACATCATTTTCAATTTTGGTTTTTTTTTTTAATAAATTACTTAATTGGCAACATTTGTATCATATCCTAACAAGTCATGTTCACAAAAGGTATCGTAACGATTTTATAGCAAGAATAATATTATCGTAAGCGAGAAATTTAATACGAAATTTATATGAAATAAAAAAAACCTCTCTCCTGTAAAATTTGATATTTGGCGCTTACGTTATTTTCGCAGTTGGGGCTCGAATAAATAATCGATTAAACATTAACCATTAAAAACAATATTTTGTTAAAAGGATTTCTTTGGGGTTTTTACTTTTTAGAGGGAATATTTTGTAATTTTTTTTTTTAAAGTTGGGGACGATGAAAAAAAACTATCTGGCGCAATGCTGCCAGATAACTATGATACTGTAATTGTTCTTATTTGATACCATATCTCTAAATCGGTTCAAAGATGGTTTTATACAGGACTGCCAATTAACCAGTCAAGAGGCTTATAATTTTAAGTGAATTCTCTTGGTTTCTTCATGCGAAGCCATGCCAGCCATTATCCAAATGTATACAAAGGTATGTAACAAAATCAGACTGGGTTATTGTATTAATTAAATAAACTTTTAATTTTAATTCTTTTAATCTTTTGTTTTGAAACTGATTTGCATAATTTAATTTCAAATTAAATTTACAGTAATTTGTATTGTATAACATGACTTATAACCAAAATGCAACTAAAATAATTGTCAAAAACAAAAACCTCATAAAATGGCAAAATGAAATGTGGGAGCCAACATTTCAAATAGTCAAAAGCAGCAACAAAGAATTAGTGAACCAACAGCATTTAGGTATGCATGTGTATAGCACATGGCTTGAAAAATAAAAATAAATAGCACATTTTAAATGAAGGTAATGAAAGCACTCAACCTTTTACAGTAATTTAAAAAGGGCCAAATAAATAACACAAGCGGCTTGGCAAACATACACATTTTCCGTTTGCAAATAAACGACACAAATATCATAATTAATTTCTAGATAAATTCTAATAAAAAAACTTTTATCCAAGTCACTTTTTTTAAAGGCTTTTTCTTCTCCTCATTTACTTTGCAAAATTTTAGCTAAAATTTTGAAATTTAGCACTTGGCAGCGCAAACAGTTTGATAAATATTTAATATGTTTGCACGAAAATTACAAATTTTAAATTTTTATACAAACACAAAGCGGATTCAAAAAGGTAAGTGCCCTGCATATAATAGGACCAGTCCAAACACGCGCGTAAAGTGTAGCCCACAAGGGACTAGGACTAGTCCAAAAAACATGGTATATTTAACATTACGATGTCCTAGGGTAGGACCATATAAACTACCTTTGGACTACTAAGGAGTAGTTTTAAAACTACTCCATGGTATACTCAAGAGGATTAGTTTTGAAGTCGTTTAAAAACGGAAGCATGTCGTTAAATAACGAAGACATGTCGTCTCACTACAAACACTTTTTAACAATGACATGGTCCATGCTTGCATTACATCGCACCAGTCCATGGAGTAGTCCATTTTATCAAAATGGATCAGGTGGTCCAATTTTATTTGCAGGGAAATTAAAACTTTAACTTTTTATAAAAGTTGTTAATAGTTTCGCTTTAATATTTATATTTGTTTTATTATAAAAATATTTTTTTACGCTTTTGAATTAAATTTTTCTAAAAAAATTTTACTTTTATTATGGCGCAAAACATAAACAAATGTTTTTTTGAAGTTTGTGAATTATATTTTGAATTCATCGTAGAGACAGCTGATAAACGGCTGACGAGTTGAACTTACCTTTATAAATTTGCCTTGTACACACATATCGCATTGGTTCCTCTAAAGGGGGTTAACTCAATAGTTATAAATTTTCAGTAGGTCTGTGTTCATACGGCTCATGTCTTATTGACAAGATTGCTACTTTATTGGCGAGAGGGGCGAGGGGAAAAGAAACGAGTACACAGATGCATGTACTGTAGAACGACTCAAGTTGTATGAAAGCAAAATTCGTGCTCGATGTACCCTCCTAAAAATGAACTTTGGAATTTTTTAAGATGACATTTTAAATATTTCGGCTCCAGCTGTGACCTCTCGTGAGCTGGACCAGTTTGAAAAAGGGTATATTTGTTAATGTTTTGTTAATTTGAGAATCTGTTTCCATACCAACATATACCAATTGGGTATCATAAGAAAGGTTTTTTTAAGGCGCGTCCAACTGTACATGCAATTTGTCCAAGAACAATCATCCATGTCCTTTTTTAAGGATTTTCTGTAAAAAAAACGGGTTTTGAATTTTTTGTTCGGGGTTGTTTGTAATAAAAATGACAAATTAACATATTGTAATCTTTAGTCGATTTAATTAAATACGTGATTCAGCTTTTTTTGAAATTCGTGCTAGTTCGCGTTTTGACAAAAATGCAATGGGGTGGTAACCCTTCTTTTTAAATAGGGCAATATTGGTATCAAACTTTTTCTTTTGCCAAGTACATCATCTTTGTATGTAAATAATATAGATTTTTGCAAATAAGATGCATTTTACACGGTACTCTGGAATATAGTATATAAACGCAATTTTTTTAGTAACTCTAATATGATAGCGGATTAAGTTTCTAGATCATGTATGAATGAAAATAGGACTAAAGAAAGAAAAAAAGAAATGATCCACGACTTAATTTTTTTTTAATTTGCGAAAGAAATATGCCGCCAAAAAGTCGTGGATCATTTTTTTTTCTTTCTTTAGTCCTATTTTAATTCATATATGATCTAGAAACTTAATCCGCTATCATATTAGAGTTACTTTCAAAAAAAGCTGAAACACGTGTTTAATTAAATCGACTAAAGATTTAAATATGTTAATTTGGCATTTTTATTACAAACAACCCCGAACAAAAAATTCAAAAACCGTTTTTTTTTACAGAAAATCCTTAAAAAAAGGACATGGCTGATCGTCCTTGGACAAATTGCATATACAGTTTAACACGCCTTAAAAAAAAACCTTTCTTATGATACCCAATTTGTATATTGCTAGAAACACAACTGGGACGAACGACGAACTTCGCATAGTTCGACGAATTCGTCGGCAAGAATTCGTTGCGTAAATTCGTCAAATGATACACAATAAGTGCGTGAACATAAATTTTTTTTTAATTTTTAACCGGATATGTCCAAAAATCCGTATCCACTCGAAATTAATTTCTTCAGCATTTTTGGTTTTCTGCATTTCGATTTTGCGATCTCAAATTAGTTTTTGCGACTTTCCGCTAATTTAGCAATTTTTACCGAATTTTTGCCATTCCTTATAGTTTTAGGGACTTTTAATCAATTTTATGGCTGGTTTGAATATATTATATTTTTGCAAATTTTTT
Organism: Pollenia angustigena; assembly: GCA_930367215.1. Lineage (NCBI taxonomy): Eukaryota > Metazoa > Arthropoda > Insecta > Diptera > Polleniidae > Pollenia > Pollenia angustigena. The sequence continues at coordinate 214,334,117 of OV884058.1, read as the reverse complement.
TTTTGCCATTTTCCGACATTTTGTTTTTTCACCCATTTTGCGATTTCAAATAAATTTTAGTGTTTATTTAAAAGTTTGCAATTTTTCGCGAATTTTAGCCAAGTTCGAAAAAGAAGCAATTTTTTTTTGTGATTCTTTACAGCTTTTACGATTTATAATAAATAGAAGACTTTGGTATCATGCCGCTGTTAGCAAATTTTTGCGAATTTCCGCTAATTTTGAAATATTTACCGAATTTTTCCCATTCCTTATAGTTTTAGGAACTTTTTATCAATTTTATGGCTTTTTTAATATTTAAATTTTTTTGCGAATTTTAGCAATTTTTGCAAATTTTTTTTTTTGTTATTTTCCGACATTTTCTTTCGTTTTTTCACTCATTTAGCGATTTCTAATAAATTTAAGTGTTTGTTTAAAATTTCGCAATTTTTTTCGCGAATTTTAGCCAAGTTCGCAATAGAAGCGAATTGTCCCTGTAATTCTTCACATATTTCACGATTTTTAATAAATCTTGAACTTTGCTATCATGCTGCGCTGTCGTCGTCTGCATTCATAAAATACGTATTTATGTTGGTGGCTATTCTCGAATACACACCGAATCGTAAAAGTAACATGAACATTTTAATCCTTAAAAGGTACTATAATATTGTTGTATTTTAGAAAACTTATTTGTTGCGTTAAATTTTATTTTTGCAAAATAACCCAGGTTCGAACGCCAGCTCAGCCAAGAAAATTATAAAAAAAATTTTAATACAATATTCATGCTGTAAAAATGCCTTCCTTCAGTAAAAATAATTTAATGAAAATTAAATTTGATAAACTTAAGCCCAACTAAAACAAGTAAGAGTGCTATATTCGGCTGTGCCGAATCTTATATACTTTTCACCATTGTGCGAGCAGAATACAGAGCAACTAGACAAAAACTAAATGAAACTGGTAAATATTTTTTTTTTTAAATAAGAGACAACCAGTTTTGAACTTCACTTTTCATAAGGGCCCAGAATATATGTACTTTATAGGGTGTAGGATCAATATTGTATATACCTTTTTACCTTCGGTGAAGGGTATAAAGAGAGTAATTTTCGGGAATTCAGGGTTCTAATCACTGCATTCGATACTATCGTATCGAATAAACTATTGAATTTTTTTGCATACGATAGACACTGGCGTATCGAATGAAAACTCGATAAATGTAATGTCGAGTTACTCGATGTCGAATTCTATTATTTCAAATTCAATACATTTCATTCGATATCGAGTTTCAAGATACATACCAAAAAAAATAGTTTCGATGAATTTTGCTCGATATCGTATGCGGTGATTAGACCCCAGTATTTCGGTTATAACTCATAAAAATTTCCGACATTTTGATATATAAGTCATATCCATAGGACGTATAGCAGCCCTAAAATTTAGGTTTTTATAAAAATTTTGATGTTTTTTAGCCCATTTTTGGAGTATTTTGCTCATAAATTACCCATTATCTAACCGATTTGATTTTTTTATATACCGACGTGTTAAGGAAGAATTTTACCATTTACTTAAGTTATATTTATATATAAACATTTATATATACTTGTATACATATATTTTAAACAGAGTAATTTTTGGAGATTCAGTATTTCGGTTGTAACTCTGCCATTTTTTAACCGATTTGACAGATTTATATACCGACGTGTTTAAGAAGAAATTTACCATTTACTTTAGTTATAAAGCTTGGACTCGGGGAGATCTATGGTTCCCGAAAGTGGGTATTTAAAAAAAAAATTAATTAATTTTGGTCATAACTTTTTTGTATCTGAACCGATTTTCCCGAGTTTTTTATAAAATATGTTCTACTAAAAATTTCCGACATTTTGATATATAAGTCATATCCATAGGACATATGGCAGCCCTAAAATTTAGGTTTTTATAAAATTTTTAATTTTTTTTGTACGGGAGGTACCACGCCCACTTCTCCAATCCCGCCCACATTTTGTAGGATGGTGTGCATTGGCAACCTAAATGTGTGTACCTAATTTGGAAACTTTGGCTCTTGCCGTTCTGAAGATATACAGAAATAAAAAAAATACAACAACAACAAGGGATTTTTGGAAAAATTTAGAGGTAGTCGTGGTTTTTTGCTCATATCTCCGAAATTTTTGGACCGATCTGTCTGAATTTCAATAGCAAACTTAAACGGAGTATATTTGACATAAATATGCATCTACCTAGTCCACATCATTTCTGGGGTTTTCGGAAAACCCATTTCAACATACACACGGACAGACGGACAACCGGATTTGAACTTCGCTTTTCATAAGGACCCAGAATATATATACTTTATAGGGTGTAGGATCAATATTGTGGAACATACAAGCGGAATGACAAAGTTATATATACCCTCTTACCTTCGGTGAAGGGTATAAAAATTAATAGTTCACCTAAAAATCACAATTGTTCTTAATAATCCTATATGATGTTTTTGTTGCTAAAATTTTTTTTATCGATTTCGAAGGTTGCATAGAAAATTACATTTAAAACAAATTTAAGAATTTTGTTATTGTTTTAAATATAATTTTTTATGAGAACGTTGACGTTCGAAATCGTTAAACAGGCAGTAAGAGAGAAATGTCATTACAATACTTTTCGTTTATATAGTATAGCGCTTATAGTCACGTTAGCGATATAGTCAATTTTATCTGTTTATTTTGGCGCTATAAGTTAATTTAATATAAAGTATTAAAGTTATAGTCCATTTAGCGATATAAGCACATTTGCCATATATGCCATTTATTAACAGTAGTCAAAGGGAAAAGTAAAACAAATTAATGGCGTTATAGTCACATTAGCAATATTTACTAAGCTCTTTTTAGTTTTCGAATCAAAAATCCATCCAAAGAAAGAATGAATTAAATCATTTAATTCTTGTCGTCAACTCTCTACTCGTACAAAATTAGTTTTTGCCGTTGGTATCAGTTATGAAATATCTTGTTATTATTTTAACTATTTTTTATACAGTATGGAACTTTCTTGTAAAACCATAAGCCTGATGGCTGTGTAATTTGCATGAATTTTTTATTTCCTTTATTAACATAACTTGATTATATTCGAATTCGGTTATATGCGTCATAGTGGCATATATGTGAATTAGCCTTATAGTCACATTAGCGATATAGTCCACATTATGGTTGCAACTAAAGGATGTGACTATAAGTGAAAAGTACTGTAATAAAAATACAATGTTGTTTTTTTTATTAATGTACTTATTGTAGTATTGCCGCTACCGGATACATGAATACGCCTTAACAGAGAGCTTTAGTTTCATGAACAAAACAAAAATGGAAATAGAAGCATTTTAAACTATTTGATTTTTAGTGTCTTCTTTCAGTGCCGCTCTTGGCCATCAATAACAGTTCACTCTCTTTATTTATTGGATTGTGCATGTCATGTTCATAGTAATATTCCATCATTGTTGCCATCAACATGCGTTTGAAGAACAAAACGAAATGCACTTGTTAAATACTTTTCCCACACTTATTCACACAATGTGACTTTTATTTCTATCCGCCTTCAGTTAAGGCATAAATATATGTATGAAAATATAAGGGCGGTATCACAAACAACAATCAAAGTTCCAATTTTTTTTAAGAAATTTCTTTTGAATCTTTGAACTTTCTAAGGCAATAGTTGAGGCTACATACGGGCCTATTATATACGTTAAAATAGTCAATACTATAGTTATTAATAGTAGAAATTAAGTCCGAGACTAAAGTCTACATTAAAGTCATTACTAAAGAAAGAAGTAAAGCCAAATCTACTACAGCAAAGTGGCTGACCCAAAGCAAAAAGATTTTTTTCCAAAAAAAAATATTACCCGATTTGCAAAAAAGTGTTTATTACACTGGTTTACAGCCAAAAAATACCAGGAACGCCACATGCCTAGATAAGTCAATTGGGACCTCCTGAACACGAAAAACGCTGTAATTTTTTTTCCTAATTACCATTTTTTAGATAACGGTACTTTTGTGTTTTACGATGTATGGTCCCACTCACCCTTGTGGAGCCCAACCGAAAAGTCCGATCGAAATAAAAGGCACATCGTTATGGCACAAAATTTGCCTATTTTTTTACGTTTTTTTCAAAATTTTTCATTTTTATTTCGTTTTTTTTCTACGTTATATTAAATATCTGGAATGTTTTATTTTTTAACTAGTATATTTAATTACCAACATTTTAAGCGTAATTTAAAAAAAATCGGATGAAAAATAAAGTGTTTATTAAGGATTTTGTAGAACGACAATATTTTCATACTCAACAAATGCAAAAAAAAAATCATTAATAAAATTTCTACGATAAATAGCACATGAAAGATCTGAAATGTTTAATTTCTTAACCAAATAGTTTATTTAATTACCATCATTTTAAGCGTGATTTGAAAAAAATCGGGTGAAAAATAAAGTTTTTATTAAGGATTTTGTGGAACGACAATATTTTCATCTTCAGTGCTCACACACTATATTCGGCGTCCATCAGTTTTTAACGGCTGTAGGAAAAATCGCCCAAAGAAAAATGGCCAAAAAAATAAATGAAAAATCGCCCAAACAAATTCCATGTAAAATTGGGCCTGAATTCATATGAAAAGTGACCCAAAATTGTTGGGCTATTTTTCGTTACTATTGGGTGATTTTTCGTTTTTTAAATTTGGTGATTTTTCATTATGAAAAATTACCCAAAAATACTAAATGAAAAATAGCCCATTTTGTCGGGCATACTATTTGTCTAAATCATTCATTATTACTATACGACGAATTCCTAAATGTTATTTATAAAAATAACGGGACGTATTGTAAAAAGGTGGCATGTCATAACGTCCAGTGTCATAATGTCCGTGGACAAACTCGAAAGCATAGCTTACAAACTCGAAAGCATGGCCGGCCTATGGCCGAGCGCAAGGATTTTCTCCTCTCTGATAAAAACAAGTACCGGCTTCGCTAGCTTAAGCTTCTCTGCACAGTCGGCCTTCAGCCGGGGGCAAGGATTTTCTCCTCTATGGTATAACAAAAACCGGCTTCGCTAACTAAAGCTTTTCTGCGAAGTCGGCCTTCGTTCAGAAACAAGGCAGATTTTAGAAGCTTTACTTAGCGAAACCGGTACTTGTTATACCATAAAGGAAAAAATCCTCTGCGCAGAGAAGCTTTAGTTAGCGAAGCCGGTCTTTGTTATATCATAGAGTAGAAAATCGTTGCGCCCGGCCGAAGGCCGGCTATGCCGAGACGCTTTAGTAAGCGCTGCCGGTATTTGTTACAACATAGGGGATAAAATCCATGCGCCCAAAAGTGTTTTCGTTAGAGAAAAAACAACAAAACCATTTTTAAAAAAATGTTGACCATATTATGTTTAATTTAACCAAATCATTGTCACCGACAACCACATTATGGTAAAATAAGTTTCGTTAAAAATAGTTTTGTTGGTTTTGACCATAATAAAACATGTTTTTCTCTGCGTGTATGTTGATCTTTTTTTTGTATGTTTTATCAAAAAGGAGAAAATCCTTGCGCCCGGCCGAAGGCTGGCTATGCTTTCGAGTTTGTAAGCATGTTGTGGACATTATGACACTCTACAAAGTGACATAACGTCCACGGACACTTTTAAAAGTGTCATAAAGTCCATGGACACTGTGACACTTTTTGGAGTGTCTATGACACTGGACGTTATTTTTACAAATAACATTTAGGAATTCGACGTATAATTATAATGAATGATTTAGACGAATAGTATGTAAGATTTGGACGAAATTTTAAAAATTAAAGATGACCCGAAAAAATGGGCTATTTTTCATTATGAAAAAATCACCAAATTTTAAAAACGAAAATTCACCATATAATAACGAAAAATAGCCCAAAAATTTTGGGTCACTTTTCATATGAATTCAGGCTCAATTTTACATGGAATTTTTTGAGCGATTTTTCATTTTTTTTTTGGGCGATTTTTCTTACAGCCCAGCAAAGTCTATGGTCAAGATTAGGGCTTTCAGAAAAGCGATTTAAAAACCTTTTTTCCTTTGTTGTATTTCCTTCTTTGTTTATAAAAGAAGACTCAATTAAAAGATACTAGCAGCATTCCCGATATGATTTTCGTATTTGTTGTATTTAACTAGATAATTATAACAAATGGAATTCGGGAATTTTTGCTTCTAATTTTACTTTTTTTAACATAAAAATAATATGTTTTTGTTTTTGTAGTGTTGTTGTTGTTTCTACACAAAACAAGGAACAGTTGCTTACGTATTTTTGTAGTGTTGTTGTTGTTTCTACAATAAACTTTTACAAGCACATGCGTATGCACGCAAATACTGGATTTAAGAATTCAATACTTATTTTTTTTAGAAAAAATTTCGGGACTGGTTTTCGAAAGTAATGCCATTTTAGATTGTTTAAAGTACTTTTGTACTTAAATTTTTAAGAACGACTCGCAATAAAAGTAAGTGGGAAAAACTTAAATTTAGCACGAGTTTTTTCCTTCTTTGTAGAAGTAGTGTAAGTTTAGAAAACTTTACTTATACATACATATTTACAGATTCGTTTACAATAGGCAGCAGCATTTTCACATTTTCAAATCAATTACGAGTGATATTAATCAGGGTTTAAAAAACTGCAGTCGAAACCAGTGAAATGCGCATAGGAATAGCTTATCCCTTCAACAATAAATTTCAGTTTATCAATAGTATGAAATGGGAATTTAGCACATTTAAACGAAACCTTTTTAATTAATTTTTTGAATCCCAAGAAAAACTTTGAAAACCAAAAACTGTCGAACAAAAAATGAAAGTTTGTGTACAACTTGAAATGGGGAACAGAATAGTCGCTGTAGTACAACGTTACGAATAGCGCTCCAAGCTGTCAAAAGTTAAAAACAGCAGTTTCAAAGTACTGCCAACAGAATATGTAGTTTTTCTAGTCGCCGCAGTTGAAGTTGAAGCGTAAAATTCAAAATTTTGAACTTTGTCGCGCTACAGAGCATTCGTCAGTTTCAGCTACTACTACAACTAGTTTATTCTGTTCCAGGCCTGATGCTTTTTGAGCTGGTTTTAAAGCGACTGTTAACATTTAATGAATCAGAAGTAAAAGCAATAGTTTTTTTTGGCCAATGCCAAATAAAGAAGTTGAAGAAATGGCAGTTTTAGCTAAGAGCATATTGGGGAAAATAGCAAAGACTATTTAGTTACGATTTTGTTTAGGACAATAGAAGTCGACTGTAGTAAAGTCTATAGGCAAGATTATAAGTTTAATATAGTGAAAAAGTAGCATTTCTGAAAGCTTAGGATATAAACGGGTCTTTCTTAAAGACTATTACTGGGACTATAGTTAAGAGCATTGTCGTTAAAACAGTTCAGTCTATAGTTGAGACTATATCAGCAACCTGTAGAAGAAAAGAGCTGAGACTTTAGGAAAGACTAAAGCTGAGGCTGTTATTTAGACCATAGACGGAAAAATATTAAATAAAAGCTATAGTAGCGACAATAGCTAATAACCAGGGAAACCATAAATATGCAATTGCATGTTTTTCCTTGTGCGACCAATGAAAGCAGAAGCAATATATTTATCCGTTTTAGAGCTTTTTATGAATTTTGGCATCGATTTATAAGTGCATATTTTTGCATATTTTACTGTTTGCAGCATTTTTTTGCATAATTAGGTTAAAAATATATTTTTTGCCGCATTTTTTAAGTTTTAAGCGCATATTTGGCCTTTTTGAGGCATATTTTGATACATGTATGTTAATTTTTTGTAGATGCCTGCAGAAGCTTTCGCAGCAAATAAAAAAAAATAATTTTTTTTGCGAAATTTGGGTTTCTCTGTTTTAAATATCTATCTGTATACCCAAGGTTTTGCTTTAATTTCGCACTTCTTCATTTAATTTTAACTCGAAAATTGCCAGACAAAGGCAGATTGCCACTAAGATAAATCGTCAGCTCATTACTGGTTTGACCTACCGACCATTTAAAAAAAAAATGAGTTAGGTATGAGGAATATATTTTTTTAATACCCTCTTTCTAAATCAAAAACCTGTTTCGCGAAAATTTTTATGGTTTCTGAGATATAAAGCATTAATTTTGCTGCATATCAACTGTTTCAAAATTTTGTAAGTACTGTTTTGCTCTACCATAGACGTTGTTTGGCGATTGCAGCAAATTCTTCATACAAAAACGTATAAAATAACTTTTAATGTTGCTTTGCTGCATTGCCGTAAGAAAAAATATAGTTAAAGCAAAAGCAAAATAAAATGACAACAAGAAAATTAATTTGTGAAAAATAGTTTTATAAAATAATGCCCCCAACCAAGTGTACGGTTTGCTATGATATGCAAAGTGTTTTTAGCCTACCTAAGGGAAATGCTTCAACATTTTACTACAAACGAAAATTGAATATGTACAATCTTACAGAAACCATTATTTTGCCAAATACACCAACTTTCACTTCATGTGCCTTGTGGACGGAAGCTCATAGCGGTCGGAGTGGTAACGATATTGCTAGTGCTTTAATTAAAATTTTAAATTAATTTATAAAAGATTATCCACTAATTAGAACTTTGACATTATGGAGCGATTCTTGCGTACCTCAAAATAATAATCAAATAAACGCAACCGCAATCAAAATGTTCTTTAAACAAAATAATATTGATGCCGTAATACAAAAGTTTTCAGAACCAGAAAATTCTTTAATTCAAGAAGTGGACTGTGTCCATGGTGTTATCGAATATTGAAATTCATAGTCCTCTTCATTTACTAAATTTGCTTAAAACAATGCCAAATAATAAAACAAAACTTAAAGTTATGGAAATGCTTCCGGAAAATTTTCGCACATACTCGTTGGAAGCAAATAAAATGGACTTTCGAAAAGTCCCTTTTGCTAAAATTAAAGTACTTCTATAAAGTTAAAATAATGATTTATGTATATATAACAAAACTTCTACCAGAGAGGAAAAATTTTAAAAATGCAATTTTGGTTAAGTCTGCATCAAAAAATTGTTTGAAAACTCCTGAGAATTTGTTGACGGAAGTTTTGAAAATATCGAAACCATCAGTTATTTCCAGCGATAAAAATAGAGACATAAAAGACTTGCTTATATTTCTTCCACGTGTTGATAAAGCTTATTATAAAAATTTACTCAATATTAAGTTTAAAATTTTCTTTTTACTTTTGCATTATTTAAGTTGTTTAATTTGTGGCTTTTTATGTAACTTTTCATAACAGTAGAACTGTTTTTTCTGTTTTTGTAAAGTAAAGTCAAATAAAAAAACTATAAAAAAAATTCATCTCAACAACAAGTTACTCAATACACAGCAAAAGTATACGTATGCAGCACAAAAAGCCACTTTTTTAATTTTTTTTTTTTAGAAAAGTGGCGTATGCGGCAAAAAACAATATTTTTCATTTTCAAAAAAATACTATTAAATTCTAACTTTATTCATGAAAGTGCGCAAAAATTTACATTTTTCTTCAAAACATATACCGGAAGCAGTGGTAAAAATTTAAAAAAATTCTATCGGGTACATTTTGAGAAATCTTCATGTAAATCTTCTTTGTCGTTTTTCTCCACTCCGACTTTTTGGCATATGCGCCAAACCAATTCTGAGCTGACGAAATGTTATTTTAAACTTTAGAATTTTATAAATAATCAAATCAATTATATATGTTCTTGAAAATATGTGTTTTACATAGAAATCTGGACCAATCCTTTAGTATACAGATCGATTTAGAATCACTTTTTAAAGTGACCTAACGATAACCATCCTTCCGTCTGGCTGGTTGCCTGTCCATGTAAATTTTGTGCTCATAGTACAAGTTGCAGTCTTGTAGATAATTTGATATAATTTGGTAAATACATTTTAATTGTACTAAGAACGAAGTCTATGTGAATGGTGAGAATCGGTTTATAACTTTACATATTCCCTATAAAAACTTATTTCCAAATTAGACTCTTTGTGTCCGTAAACCATTTAATTATGTTCGTATTTAGATTAAATTCGACCCAAAAATATTTTACTGAAAATTTAATTATTTTCGAATCAGTTTACATTTGCCCAAAACTCCCATCTATAAAAAGCTTTAACTTCATTTTAAATGTTAACATTAATAAACAATTTAGCGACCGTCCCTAAAATCCCTTTAAGACAAAAAAATCTCATGTGGATGTTAATATCTAGATAATATTCGGCACAAATAACTCCTATATGAATTTTAGTCTAAAAAGCTATGTTTGTTTTTGTAAGCCCATAACTGCTCATCGTTTCGAAATAGGAAAAAATCTTGAAAATTCGTCTGTAAATACTTTAGTATTTGGGCTTTACCGGTTAGGATTGTTTTTTTTTTCATCGAACTGTTTATACCCACACCACAATAGTGGAGAGGGTATTATGCATTTGTGCTGATGTGTGTAACGCCTTCAAATATTGGTCCTAGACCCACCTTAAAGTATACCGATCGACCCAGTATCACTTTCTGAGTCGAAATAACGATGTCCGTCCGGCTGGCAGGCTGGCTGGCTGGCTGGCGCAAAGTACAGGTCTCAATTTTGGAGATAATTTGATAACATTTGGGACAAAGATTCTTATTGGCACAAGGACCAAGCCTATTGAAAAATCGTAGGACCACGAGGGAAGATAGGGGGAAATTTTTTCCTCTCAGAAACTATCAAACGGATCTTAATGAAATTTAAAACATACATAGAACTATATCTTTATGGACACAAAAGGGATGCATTTTTTAAAAAATAGGACCACAAGGGGAGATAGGGCCAATTTCTGCCTCTCAAACCGATTTTAATGAAATTCAAAACATAAATAGATCCATATCTAAATGGACACATAAGCTATACAATTTTTCAAAAATAGGACCACAAGGGGAGGTAGGGGGCAATTTCTGCCTCTCACAAACTTTAAAACCGATTTTAATGACTTTTATAAACATAGATAAATTCATATTTATATGGACATATACGCATGATGTGTTTTTTAATACTGTGGTGTAGGGTGTCAAAAGGTCGGGCTGTTGGTTTTCAACCATAGCATGTTGCTCTGGGAAAAGAGGAAAATACTATTGTTAATTTTAAAACAAATTATTGTCATATTTAACTATAACATGTTTAGAGGCAACCATAATATGGTTGTGGCTTGTGGTTGTAGGTGACAATAATATGGTTATATTTAACATAATATGTTTAAAATTTTCTTTAATAATAGTTTTGTTCGAGGTGATTATATTTAAACATGTTTTTTCTCTGCGTTTGGAGCCCTGCTAATATTTAATTTTATTTCACTAACACACTTTTATAGACACACTCCATTTTTTCACAATTTTCTTTTGTTTATCAAACAATAGAATTGAATAATACTAGTTGTTGTTGTTGTTGTTTTGGACATACCTAAATGCAGCAATTAAGTCCTCGGTGACATCATCCAATTCATCGGGTTTGCTGGCATTTTCTTCTTGTTGTTGTTGCTGTTGACTTTGTTCATCGCGTAAGGCTTGTATGCGTCCGACCCACTGTAAGAATTCTGCTTCATTTATTAAACCGTTACCTAAAAGTAGTTATGAAAAGAAAAAAAAAGAATGGATCAATTGTTTGAGCTACTACATAGATTAATTAAAATGTAATTAAAGTTCATTAAAATCACGAAATAGTCTTATGGCCATTTTCTCAATGTATCGATAAACTGGCTGTTACTTAATGTCAACAAAAATTTATTAGAGCGATAAACTGTCCGTTAACGATTTTGGGTTTCTCAATATACCGACAAAAAACATTGTTTTCAGCTGGCAACACCTCTCAAAATACATGTTAAAGACGGGTGCACAAAGTATACAGAGATGAAAAAAGTGACGTATGAAAAATTCCTAAATCATTTGCGAGGGCAGCTTTCGAAGAAAGAGAAAGAAAACGTTTTTTGTTAGTGAAGTGACAATGCGTTAAAGCAGGCCGCTACTATCTACACAAATTGCATAATCAAAACAAAAAACGCAAAAAGGGCAGCTTTCGAAGAAAAAGACAGAAAAAAACACAATATTTTCTGTCTCGTGACGCCTCTGTATACTCTGTGGACGGGAGTCAGCTGATTGAATTTATCTGTACGGCAAATAAAAGGAAAATAACTAATTGGCAGATGAGTGCTGGTTAGCTTTGCGACAGAATAGAAGCAAATTAGACATTGAGAAAACCAAATTTCTTTAATGTGCAGTTTTTCGTTGGGAAAAGAGATAATCGTATAATGAGAAAACGGCCATTATAATTTTAATTAGTTTTTAAATTCAATAAACCTTTAATTCTTTTATCTGATTAAATTTTGTCAAATAATTAGTGGAAAATGATATAAAGTTTTGATTTATTTAAAATTCTTGGCTTATATTAGGATCAACTTAATGAACTTGATAGTTTATTGTAGCACAGTGTAGCTTTAATAAATTATTTTAGTTTGGAATTTTAGTTTTTAAAATTTTATAGTTTTCCATTTGACTTGCTTTTGGTTTGCTTTAACCCTGACTTTGGCCATCAACAATGTCTGTGCTTTTTCCTTACAACATCCTTCTTTTTTCCTCAAACCAGCCAGGAAACTTGCATTGCGTGTTAACCAAGTTTTCACAATTTATTTATTACCCAGAATTTAGCTTTAAATTTATTTCACCTTAAAGTCTTTATTTTACTTGTTTTCTTTTAGCAACAAACTAATATTTCTCTTGGGAAATAAGTAAAATTTATGTTTAAATTTAATCGATTTTTCTTTTGAGTCTCAACTGAAAAAAGGCAACAAAAAAAAAAAAAATTAAAGTGATTTTGTTTTAAATTGGAAGTTTTGTGCCAAAAAAAAAAGATAAATAAGGAAAGAAAAGTTTGTGTCTGCCTTTTTGTTGGCAATCAAGGCCAAGGATAAGTCTCAACAATTTGCAGTTTTTTATTTTAAACGATTTTTTTGCTTTATTTTATAATTTTTTTTTTCATTTGATTGTTATCGACCAACAACTTCCCGTTTGCATTTTATAGCATTTCGGTAAGACCTTATTTACTTTTAGGTCTTTTATATTGTTTTCTATTTTTTATAGATTGTTATCATTTGTTATGTAAAATAGAAATTATGAAATTATACTATGTCAGAATAGTTGCAGAAACTTTACAAATTTCAGTAGAAGTCGATATGAAAATTTGCATAAGGCAACGGTTTTAAATTCTGGGGCCAAATTATGGCAGTCGTGATCGAATACTTTTTCGATTCGAAAGCAATTCAATTTCTTATTCTTTCTGTCCATACTGAACGGATCGAAATTATTTTTTTGGTGTTGTAAAGCATTTATTTGAGTTTTCAAACACTGAAAAAATAATACCGATTCGTTCAGTATTGACTGAAATAAAATTGCTTTCGAATCTAAAAAGTATTCGATCACGACTGACATGATTTGCCCCCTGAAAATTTATTTTCATATTTGAGGCTTTAATCGTGAAGCGGACATACGAAAAACAAATTTTTGGCCAAATTTATTCATATTTGGCATTACTATTGTTTTAGTAGATATAAATGTGTGTGCGATATATTTTGTTTTTATGATGCTAATTTGTTGAGTTATGAGATCAGTGACGAAAAATTCAGTCTTTGGTACTTTTTCAGTACTTTTTCATTTCAAATATACCACGGTACCCCCTCGTCAGTTTTAGTACTCTTACCTTGTGATGTTATGGAATTACAGACAAAATTGTAGACGTTTTGAGGAAAAACAATATTCCTCTGGAAAAAATGATTGGGCTTACGGCTGATAATTGCAATGTAATGATGGGGCAATTTAGTGGTGTTCAGGCCAGATGAAAAGAATTGTTACCAAATTTGTTCGTAAATGGCTGTGCATGCCATAATTAAAACTTAGCTTCGTCTGCAGCTTAATTATGTCTACCTAAAAAAATTGATAAATTTATGAAGGAAATAATTTTTTACTTTTGTAATAGCTCAAGCCGAAAAGAAGAACTTCAAAATTTTCAAGGCCTAAGACAGATAAAGAATATCGCCCTATCTCAATCCTGCCATATCTTTCTAAAGTCTTTGAACACCTAATACAGAAACAAGTTTTTGAATATTTGAACTCAAATAATCTATTGACAGAACGCCAATCGGGCTTTAGACCAATGCACAGTTGTATAACTGCTCTTACTGATGTTGTTGAGGAAATAAGGGGTAATTTGGATAACGGAGATATTTCGTTTTTAGTCTTGCTGGATCATTCTAAAGCGTTTGATACTGTTGACCATGACATACTTTGCCTTAAACTGGTTTAAATGTTTAGATTTTCTTCTTTGGCAGTGAAATTGATGTATACCTATTTGACTAATAGGTGGCAATGCGTCTCAAATTTGGGAACTATTTCGAAACCCCTGCGAGTTGTCAGAGGTGTCCCTCAAGGCTCGATACTTGGACCACTATTATATTCAATTTACTCCAATGATATACCAAAACAAATTAAATATTCAAAAGTTCAAATGTACGCGGATGATATTCAAATTTACCTGAAAAGTTCCAAGTATTGTATTAACACTACAGTAAATGAACTAAATTACGATCTAAACCAAATTTTTATCTGGGCATCGGCTAATGGATTACGCCTTAATCCTAATAAATCAAAATGTGTAATTATCACCAAAAAATCTGTTAAAATTGATGTTGAAAATAACGTAATTCTGGGAGATACTAAAATTGAAGTAGTAAACACGGTCAGAAATCTTGGAGTTGTCTTTAACAGCACACTTACCTGGTCTGACCACATTACCCAGGCATGTGGTAGAGTGTACAGTATGCTGCGGAATTTGTGGACTGTACAGTACTTTACACCACCCAAAGTAAGACTTTTGCTGGCTAAAACTTATCTTCTACCTACACTTCTTTATGCATCGGAGATATTTTCTGGATGTAACTTAAAAGACTTCATGAGGCTTAAAACGACATTTAATAACATTGTACGCTATATTTATAGTCTAAAAAAATTTGAGCACGTATCTCAATACTCCTGTCGTGTGATCAACGTTAGCTTCGAAGACTATCTGAAATTAAAAAACCTTTTGTTCTTACACAAAATTATAACTACAATGAAACCAAAATATCTATTTGACCGTCTACAGTTCATGAGGTCCTCGAGAGTAAACAGCCTAGTCCAACTTCGACATCGTGATGCAGCGTCTGAGAAACAATTTTATATATATTCAATACGTCTCTGGAACCAACTTCCTGTATCTTTACAACATTCAACCAACGCAACTAAATTTAAAAATAACTTCAATAACATTTATAGCATTCGAAATAATTAACTTAATTTAAAATTCAAATATTTATGTACTCTAATTAAGTTTTCTATTAATTATAATTATTGATTTAATTTTCTATTATTACTATATCTGCTAAATTATTTTATATATTAAGACACCTAAATATGTTAAAACTAACTTCTCTGATTCTAATACTCTAATTATAAGATAATGTATCTTGTTGTATTAGAAAATCACTTAATAAATAAATAAATAAATATTTTGGAACAGAAGTTCACGTTATTTTAAGGTACGCCCAAAATAGATGGTTTTAGAGACAGGCTGTGGTTGAAAGATTTTTGGAGCAATGGGAAGCGCTAACGTATTTTTTAATTTACATAGCTCTGAAAGCGGATATAAAAATGAACGCCTTAAATTTATTGGAACGTAAATTTTAAACGTTGAAACAAAGACGTATTTTTTAATTTTGTCATACATTTTAAGAACATATTCCCAATTTGGTGAGTTAGCGGATTTTCCAGAAATAAAACATTTAAAAATTTAAGATATTTCGATTTTTTGAAAAAAATGTAAGCCAAATTAAGAACGAAATTGACGAACTTATGTTTCCTGATATTTCACGTATTCCTATCGAAATATTGTCAATATCCCATTCATCAGCAGCAGTTAAGCGCACGTTTTTAATTCAAAATGATAAAAAAACGAAAAAAAAAATCGTTTGCAGGTACAAACTCTTTCAAATTTAATTAAAACTAAAGATTTAATAAAATCAGCTGATTCTTGTTATTACAATTATAATATGTATTACTAATGATCTCATTAAGTTAATTAAACAAAATGCCTAATAGTCTTAGTCATCGAAATGTGTGTTACTTCCCAGTTAACATTTTCAAAGTAGACTCCTATACTGGGAATCTCATAAAGAGTGTTTTTGATCGTCGACGAGCTCATTTTTTAATTGTAGACGATTCCGAAAGACGCTCAAATGAATCATAAAGGGAATTGTTTATGATGTATGTAGAGATTATCAAACGAGTCTTTCAAAAAACATGCCATGAGTCGTATGAGACTCATGTAGGGATTATTTTACAACTCGTGAAATTCTTAGCCGTATAACTGAGCTACACTGAAAGAAAAATGCTTCATATATTAAATGAATCATTTTCATAAAAAAATTTTCCTTGGGTAAATGAAAATGTTCATTGTCTAAATGGAATTTCATAGTTATAATGAAGTATTTTCGTTAAAATCGCTTCATTGGATTTCGTAATTACGTTAAAAATTTTCATTGGATATATGAAAACTTAAGTTTGTCCAAGTTTAACAAAAAATTTTAATTGGGAACATAAAAAAACAATATACAAACATAACTATATTCATAAATTAATACAAAATTATAGTTTCCTTAAAAAAATGTTTAATTGTTAATTAAAAAATGTAAGATTTAATAATTTCATACATCTAATGTAACATGTATGCCATTAAATTTATGAAATCAAAAAATTTTTTTATAAAAGCAACATATTTCAATAATTGCCTTCATAAATTTAAATTTTCATTATGACAATAAAAATGTCATTATAGTAATGAAACAAAAACTTTCAATCAACGTTGTTATTGTTATTATGGACAATTAAATCTCATATTTACGCTCTTAATTGAGTAAAAAACATAGTTTTTTATCTAAAAGCTACACTGCCCCGGTAGACTAGCTGGTAGTGAGCTAGTCTATCAGCACCGAGGTTACGCAATCGATTCCCGCCAGAGACAGAAAAAAATAAAATATTAAATAAAGTAAAATAAAATAAGAAAAAATCAAAAAAAAAAAAAAAATAATAAAAAAAAAATTTATTTACTTTATTGAAAGTATTCATGCAATGAATAATATTCATAGATCTACTGTAATGCTTCATTAAATCCTTTTAATGAAACAGGTTTCATTGATCCAACGAAGCGCTGCATAGGTTCCTTTTTAATGCAATTGTTCATGGGATTAATGTCAAAATTCATTTGTATTGCGAAGAAAATTCTTTCAGTGTACCTAAAGAAGGACATCAAGTGTATTTTACATGCCAAAACTTCTAATTTTTATACAATTTATATAAAACAAACCTTAAGTTCACGAATTCAACACCATCCTGTCGGAAAATCCTTTTCACAGATCCTTAGGCCGGTTTGTTTTGTTGAAATTGTATTGGCAATACAATTTTCATATTTCAAAACAGCTCTTATTTAGGTAGCTCAGTAATTGTTATACGACTCTTACAGAGAATCGCAAAAGGTTCATTCCAAGATAAAAAGACGAACGTGTCAAAAAATGAATAAAAAGGTTATAAATAAAAAATTTAGATGTTTTTGTTACTAGTCAGATAATCATCAGAAGATTCTTTTATGAGTTGTTTATTAAACATAATCGTCTAACAAACAGCCTATGCTAGCTGGGTTATATTAAAACATAAGCAAATACATACATATGCATTTACATAAATGTTTATTTCAAAAATTAAATTATTTTTAGTTTCTTAACCAAAATATTTTATATTTTTTTTATTTAAATTAATTAGTTTTTTCATTTTATGTATTTTTGTTTATTATTTCCAAGTTTGTTTTTCAAAAAAAAAAAAAAAAATATGTTTGAAAAAAGTACCAAAATTTTGACAAAAGTACTCCTTTGCTTGGTGTTCAGTACCATCTTGATTTTTGAATTTTGCATCACTGTATGAGATGCTTAATGAAGTGTTGCCGTTTTAGAAAAATGTTTTTTTTTAAATATCATTTGGAGTTGAAAAAAATATAAAACAAAAAAAAAAAAAAAAAAAAAATCAAGTTAAGTGAATCCTTTAGGAAATCGTTTTGTCTTTAAAAAAAATTTTTACACCTGCAAAACCGCAAATGAAAGTATGGATGAAGTTTCCTGACGATCTGGCCTAAGCAACCAGGGAAATGCGCATAGGAATAGCTCATCGCATCAACAATAAACTTCAGTTTGTCAATAGTATGAAATGGGAATTTAGCACATTATAACGAAACCTTGACGAAACCTTGCTTTATTTCGTATATTTTGCAAAAACAATAAAACGAAGCAATTTGTTTTTTCTCTTTATTCACTTACAACTACATTTCAAGTCGGAAAAAAGTCAACCAATTATAGTAGGGAATGTAAGAAATATTTTATTGTTGCTGTTCTGTCTAAGCTTTGATATCGTTGCAAATAACACTCAATTTACATGCTGAATTTTATGACGTCCAATTTAAGACGACATTTTTTTTTTGGTAGCAAGCGGTGTAGAGAAGAAAGAGAAAGAGAAAACAGAAATCATGTCTATTTTTCTGCCCCTCTTTCTTCTCTGCACCGCTTGCTACCACACAAAAAAATGACGTCTAAAATTGGACGTCATAAAATTCATCATGTAAATTGAGTGTAAGACCTGAGTGTTTGCAATTCTCATTCGGCTTACAGTTTTATTTGTATACCATTTTTATCTCTTTCAAAGTCTTTGGAAATAGGTTTCTTGGTGATCTGTTCTAAGCAACTAGTGAAATGCGCATAGGAACTGGCTTACCGCCCAACAATAAATTTCAGTTTATTTACAAATACAATACAAATTGGGAAGTCAGCACATCAGTGTTGCCAGTGAAATTTCGAGAAAGTTACATTTTGGTGTCCAAAAAGATAAATTTTGAAAAAAATTTTTACATCTATTAACATTACATTTTTATATCATATTAAACGAATATTGTAAAGAAAATGATATCATATAAATTCATTTTTATATTTAATTAAGTCATAAATATTAGGTATGTAATTTTAAAAAATACAATAAGCAATCATTATAATTAATTATATGTAACTATCTTTGGATGTTATCTAAACAAATTCATTTTTGTAAAAATGAAATTACGAGTTAAGGCGTTTATACGAAGGCGACTATATCAAAAAGTTCATATGAATTGCCTGAAAATAAAAGATGTTCACATTTCCTCCCAACAACTTCGCACTACATACTTGTAATCCTCGATTTAGGTGTAATACTCGATTTAGGTTGAAACTTCCTCAATGTTTTCTTTCACAATTATGAAAGCTCCTATTGTATAAGTATTGAGTCGGTTACGATGATCAGACTTAATAAGTTTTTGTACATTTTGCATACAGATTCAAAAGATACGAAAAATATCAGGATTATACATGGTACGTGAAACCATCAAAAGATACGAAAAATGTATCTTTCGTATCCTAATGGCAACACTGCTGCACATCATAAGAAAATTTAAATGTAAGTAACATCCTACATAAATTTATTTTTATTTGTTTACCATAATTTGCCTTAGGTGTACTTTTAATACTGTAAAAGTTTGAGAATTAGATATCAAAAAGCTTAAGAGTTTTTTTTTTTTGAATTTTCTAACTAACTTTAATTTTTTTTAAAGTCCGAAATCAGCGTATATCATACTTATAATAGTGCAAACGTTTTGGAGTGGGGTATGCATTCGTTTAAAAGATACGTAAATAACTATCAATTGTTGTTGCACTGCGAAACAGGAAGTGATTAATTTAAATTAAAACTTTTCTAGCTAAGCTATTCAATAGAGTTGTCAACCGATTAGGAATAATTCGATTAATCGATCGAACTAAAACAATCTCGTGTTCGAATAATGTTAAAATGGCGATTTTTGAATAACGAATAAATCGATTAATTAATGTCGATTAATCGAAAAATTTAAAAAAAAAAAAAAAAAAAATAAATTAAAGCTTAGAATTTAATTTATTCTTATACGCTTTTAGTGATTTTATAAAGGGTGGTTCAACCAAAACGCACGATGTTAATTGTAAATTAAGCATAAAGTTTTCAGAGAATTATCTTAATTTTTTTTTATTATTATAGAAGGATCTGTGACAATTATGTGTGAAACTAAATATCGGCCAAATGCTCGCCACGGCTTAGGTGGCATACCTTTATCCGATGGTCCATATTTTCAATGACTCTGAGACATAATTGAGGTTCAATTTCGTTAATGTTTCGAATTATCTCATCCTTTAGCTCTTGAATTGTGCTTGGCTTATGGACGTACAC
This sequence comes from Pollenia angustigena, assembly GCA_930367215.1. NCBI lineage: Eukaryota > Metazoa > Arthropoda > Insecta > Diptera > Polleniidae > Pollenia > Pollenia angustigena. Next base: position 214,313,769 of record OV884058.1, on the reverse strand, counting down.
TTTTTCTTTTAACGCGGCCATTGAATTTTTCGTGAAAAAGAGCCATCGTTTCGTTGGCTGTGTGGCAAGTGACACCATTCTGTTGGAAACACATATCTTCAATGACCATATCCTTAATTCCTGGCTACAAGAAGTCGGCTATCAACTCGCGATAGCGAACACCATTCTGCTTGTCGAAGAAGTACGGTCCTGACATTTGCGAACAATTCTCCCGATTGTGGACACATATGGTCGATAATGCTGGCCAATAAAACCACGAAATGCACGAAATACATTTTGATTTAAACGCCCATTTTCGTAAAAGGCTTCAACAATCTTAACGCGCTGGTCAAATGTATACCTTTCCATGGTTGAATTTGTCAAATACTGAAACAAAAACATGTCAAATTAAGTTGGGGAAAAACTTGACGTTTAGGTGGAACAATTAACATCGTGCATTATGGTCGGCCATCCTTTACAAAATGTAGGAAAGTTATAAAATATTGTAGCCATTGTCCTGATCGTAAATAATCTCAATGTTTAGTAAGCATAAACCGTGTTAAGTACTCATAGTATTTCAAAAATGTATATTATGTTCTTATTAAGTAAATATTTGACAAACAAGTCTATCAGCTGTTTTCTTTTCAAATCAAACGTTAAAACATTTCCAAGAAAGGGGATTTTTCACTTTTGGGTAAAAAACTTAGAAAAAAACAAAAAGGTAAAAAAATAGAATGAATTGATTTTAATAAATCATGTTTTGAAAGTAGAAAATGTTGTTATTTTATTATATTTTTTTTTTTAAATTATAATCTTTGCCATTTGCGTAACTGTCACAATATTACCATTGAAAACGATGCAGTGGAAGATTGGCGGAGGACCTACTACTGTAAACGCTTTTCGAAAATCCAAAGTAATGTCGGATTATTTAAGATTTAAGGGTTTTGCGATTCCTTTAAGTAATACAACGATATTGAAAAAGAAGAAGACAAAGCGGATTTGAAAACAAAATGAAGAAGAAAATGGAAGATTTTCCATAGTTGTAGATGAATGGATGGATGTATGTATCTATTTAAAATACGTAATTTTTTTATAAAAAGAATTTGTTTTATTCATTATTCTTATCGATTAATCGAATAATTTTTAAGATTTAATCGTTTGATCGAACGAACAAAAACAATCATTTGAATTATTCGAACAAAGTTGAAAGGCGAATAATTGACAACTCTACTATTCAAGCTTTCCTTTTATTTTTTTTTTTAACAAAATTAGCTTTTTTAGTAAAATTAGCTGAAGATTTCTCATTATATTGTAAAAGTTAAGGGTCCAATATGTTTTGAGAAAATGTTGGGAGCGAATAACTTCTGAAGGTCGTTTATAAATTTTTCCCCCTTAAGGAGGACTCCAGTGCAGTTATGAGACTTCTTCTTCAACATAGTTTTATGAAGTCTGTATTGAGCATTTTGTATCAAAGCCCCTTTAAAGAAAAGAGATAGCAGGTATGGATGTTAGAAACAAAAGTAGGGTGGGCCATACATTTGTCTCGTCTAGGGACGTACTAGGTGCTGCAGGGACCAAATTAAGAATTTCATTCAATCACCATATTTGTATGGGAGTACCCCGAATGGCTGGATATAAGGGGCAAGTGTGTTTTGAGAAAATGTTAAAGACGAAAAACTAATGGTGGTCGGTCATACATTATACCCCTCTAGTGAGCAAACATCATAAAAAAATTATTTCGCACACACATTCATATCTACTATACTGTCCAAAAAATTTTTTTGGTATGTCCACTTAACGAATAAAGCCTGATATAGCAAATTGTGTTTTACTTATAGCTTTCTTAAAATTTTGAAGTTGTTTAAGTTGCTTATTAAGAGCTAAACAAAACTTTACTTACAAAAAGTTATTAGTAATAAAGTTATGCAGTATCAGCAATATATGCAAAATATGCAAAAATATGAATTTTTAGCAAAATATGCAATTACAAATCGGTGCCATTTTACTGCAAATTTCTTGATCCCCAAAGATATTTAAAATATGGTAATCTTAGACAGGCGAGAACATTTATGCATTTGCATAAAAAACGGACCTTGGTTTTATGCGCATAAAATATGCAGCAAAAATTTGAAAATATGCCCTCAAAATTTTCAAAAATATACCCCAAAAAATCAAATATTGCTCATTTTAAAACATCGGTTAAGCCTTAATACCATAGTATTAAAATGTGTTTACCAAATTTAATCAAATTATGCACAAAATTGCAACTTGTACTTTGCGCACAAGGTAAATATGGACAGACAGACAACTAGCCAGACGAACGGATGGGCATCGTTTAATCATTTTAAAAAAAGAGCACTCAGTCGATCGGTGTATTTCTATGTATTGCACACATCGCCAAAAACGTATGCTTATAATTGCTTTTTCCTTAATTTTTGCTTTTATGTGAAATTTAAAAGTTTAAAATAACATTATCTTTAATGACAACCTGCTTTGTCTTCATTCTAGAGTAAAAATTAAATGTGGATGGCGAAATTAAAGCAACACGTTGGGTATACAGATAGATATTTAAAACAGAAAAGCCATCTGTTAACCAAAATTTGGAAAAAAAATTTATTTGCTGCGAAAGCTTACAAGAGGCATCTAAATAAACCGAATATGTATCAAAATATGCCTCAAAAAGGCAAAATATGCGCTAAATACTTAAAAAATGCTTAAAATATGCTCCAAACGGTAAAATATGCCAAAATATGCACTAACAAATTAATGCCAAAATTCATAAAAAGCTCTAAAACGGATAGATATTTTATTTCTGCTTTCATTGGACGCACAGGGAAAAACATGCAATTGCATGTTTGTGGTTTCCCTGGTTATAAGTAATAAGCGTTAACCCAGAAATTATGTAGAGAAAGAGCGTCTAGAAAAAGTTTTTAGAAAGTATATAAAGCTTTTCCAAGAAAGTGTCTTAAACCAGGGTTCGCTAATAAACCGAATATTATTTAGCGTACTTTTATAGTGTTTGTGTATTAGTACATAACCCTTAATATCGTTCAAAACTATTTTTACGAAAGTAACAAACATTTTTCGTTATTAAACAGAACAATTTTAGGATTCTGTACACATAAATTATATTTTAATGTTCTTAAGTGTTTTTTTTTTAAATTGATGAAGGAACGAGCAAACACAAAATTTTAGAAACGCTTCTCATTAGTGTTGTTGTTGTTGCTTGGCAATTATCAAGGCCACAGCAAGAATAGCCTGTGTGTGTATTGTATACATGTTTTGTTTTTGTAAAAATTGTACTACAGTCAAATCCCGATAATTAGTACCCCGATAAATCGTAATTCCCGATAATTCGTAATAAACTGTCGGTCCCTTGAAAAAATCTCGTTTATTTCGCAAAATTTCCATACAATTTGGTCCCCTCGCTAATTCGTAATTTTTTTTTCCAAACTTAAATCTTCATTACCTTTTATAAATCGTAATTTTTTGCCGACTACCACTTATAATTCCTAATAAAAACAACAGAAACATGGAAAGAGAGATTTTGTCAGTTTTATTTTTATTGTGTTGTTTTTTGTTTGCTATTAAAATTACACGTATTTAACGCTAAATAAATAAATTTGCTATTTTATTTTATATATTTATTTTGTATTTTATTTTTAACAATTGTTTTTTATCGTTTAAGTAAATAAATCGAAAACCCCCGTTAATTCGTATTTATTTTATTTTAACCCCGTTAAATCGAAACCCCGCTAAATCGAAAACCCCTATAATTCGTAAGAAATGACCGGTCCCTTGCGATTACGAATTAACGGGATTTGACGTTTATGAATTTTTTTTGTGAAAATTTTTTTTGTTGTGTTAACCAGCACAACGAAGTTTGTGTTTTTTTACGAAAAACAGACGCAATGAAATGTTCTCTTATCTATGCTGACTTAGATTAGAACAGTACATATTTTTATTGTGTACGAAGCAGTGTTCGAAAACAAACAGAACATTATCTCGCGTTCAGCTCACACAGCCCGGAACGATATATATATTTTTTTAGTGTTTGTGTAGACTAACACAACCCTTAATACCGTTCGTAGCTATATTCAAGAGAGAGCCGAACATTATATAGTGTTCTATTCTTCGTAAAAAAAACAGAAACAATTGTAGTGATACTGAAGACAAACTTAATATTTTAATTATCTTTGTTTCTTTTTTAACATTGATAAAGAAATGAACAAACGACCGTAGCAAGAACAGCTTGAATGTGTATCGCAAAAATGTTTTGTTTGTGTAAAATTATTTGGCGGGCTTTTGGTTTTTTTCGCGTGTGTATTTTGTTTTTATAAAAAATTTTTGGTTTTTTTTTGCCAGTCAAAAGGGCCCTACGCACAACAGATACGAACGAACACTAATGAGCTGAACCGAGCACAATGAGGTTAGTGGTTAAAAAAAAACCGAATGGAATTAAATGTCCTCATATTTTTGTTGAATTTGAAAAGAGCAGTACAATTTTTGTGTTCGACAGATGACAAACAGGTAAACGTTTTTTTTTTTAATGATTGACTACACAAACACTATTAGCGTTAACGTTTTCCACAAATCTACTGAACCGAACACTAAGGAGCGATGTTTAGTGTTTATTTTCGTTGTATTTATTTTTTGGTATTTACTACACAAACATTTATTGGTCTTTTTTAACCAAGTGAATTGCGCCCTTAATTTCTCTGGTAGGGTGTCAAATTTTTTGAGTTTTTTGTTGGCGCCATTCTGGCTTGCACTAAACGTAAGAAAAGATAACCTTCATAATAAAGCAGAAATAAGAAAAACAAAACCACTTGATTGTTTAAATAGTTGAGCTTTTATGAGAAACTAAGAAGCCTCGTTTATATCAACGAAATAATTTCTGGAAAATATTTTAATAAAAAAAGTTTATAAATTAAATTTGCCTAGAGAACAATTCTAAAGAAAGTTACCACCAAAAGCCTCCTTCAAGATTTGTAATTGTTTATGAAGGCATACTTCCCTTTCTTTGTGGAATGTGTGGTGTAAGTACTTGATAATTCGAAAATCAAGGTAATCGCTTCTTTTATTCTTTCCCCTCTGTAATTGTATTTTTTTCTACATTTCTTGTTAGTTTTTACGCTTTTTATAGTTTTTTATTTTATAGACGCCAGAAATTCAAAATCAAGGTCGTTTAAACAGAACAAAATATCCCAAAAGTAAGAGATGGAGAGAGGGGAAAAAGAATGGCTGTCATAGAAATATCACCAACAGTTAAAAAATAGTAGCAGTGATGATGATGGTGACATTCATTTACATGCACACAGTAACTTACACATACATGTGTTTTATACAAGTCTAATGGCTTTTTATGCAATCGTATTTGTGCATCAGCTTTATGAGAGATTTATCAGTAAGATTGTTACTTGCTTGTCATTATCTCAGTTGTCATTGCTGATGTCGTTGTTGTTGTTTAAATAATGATATAACAGCCTTGTAAACAAAAACAAAATACATACATACTTTTCGCAATAAAAACATAAAAAACAACAATAAAACAAACAAAAATATATATAATATGCATAATGTCATTGATATTAATCTACTTGAGTGGTTTAAATGTAAAAAACAAAAGACGGATTAAAATTTAAAACCAATGAATTCTTATCTTTAGGGATTTAGAAATCAAAGCGCATAAATGCGCTTATTTGAATATGATTTAGCGGAAAATTAGAAATAAGTTTACATACATCTATATATAAATCTGCACGCAGAGAAAAAACATGTTTAAATATGGTCACCTCCAACAAAACTATTTTTAAAGAAAATTGTAAACATGTTATTTTTAATATTCCCATATTATTGTCACCTTCGACCATATAAGGGTTGAATTAGCCCTCAATCAAGAAGCCACAACCATATTATGATTGCCTCTAAACATGTTATGGTAAAATATGACAGTAATAAGTTTTAAAATTAATAATGCCTTTTTCGTCTTGTCGAAGAGCAACATGCTATGGTTGAAAACCAACCATGCTATTATAAGTGTTAAATATGTTTAAGTTATTTTTAACCATAACATGTTTAGAGACAACCATAATATGGTTGTGGCTTCTTGATGGAGGACTAATTCAACCATAATATGGTTGCCGGTGACAATACTATGGTTAAATGAAACATAATATGTTTAAAATATTCTTTAAAAATAGTTTTGTTGGAGGTGACCATATTTAAACATGTTTTTTCTCTGGGTGTGCAAAGGCAAAACAGTTAAGAACACATCCTTCCTCTGTATGACAACCGATTTGAACAAAATATACACCATTTGAGAGGTATTTATTTACAGAAGTGCAGAATATATATTTTATTTAAATCTGTTCAATATTTTTAGAGTTATAAGCGTTCAAATTTGCTTCTTACACATATGCAGAACACATAAATACAAAATCAGTTTTTTCCATTATCAAATATATCAAATGCAGATTTTTTAGACCTTTTTACAAATAAAGTTTAGGAAATCAAGAGAAATTGTTAAAAATAAAGCTTAAGTACTGGTCACGCTTTTTTTGAATTTTTTTCCGTCAAATATTTGTTAGATCTGAACATACCTTAATATCGCCGGCCTTATTCATATGTACTCATATGTACAGTGGTTGTCAGCTTAATTGATGCAAGCAAATCTAAAAAACGTAAGTCCGTGTAACTCGTAAAGTAATAAGAATATTAAATAGAAACAAAAATCACCTTAATTGGCAGCATGGACTCTTAAAAAAACTTCTTTTGTTATATAATATTTTCTTTTGTTTAATATGAAAAATAACAATAACAAAAATTACACTGTTTTTTAATCGCTTAACTTATTTGATGCAAGAAAGGTTTAGCTGTAATTTTACCGTTACATTTAAAAATAAAATGCAATTTTTTATTATTTTGCCATTTTCTATTAAAGTTTGCATAACTTTAGTATTCTTTTTGAGTTTGAGAGTTATAAGCAGGTTTTATTAAATATGGGTCGGCGGACAACAAAAGAACACCGAAAGTTGGTAATTCATCACTATAAAAGTGGGGAAACTCAGCGCAAAATAGGAGAAATATTAAATTTGTTTTCATCTACTGTTCCGCACGTTATAGAGCGCTATTCAAAAGAGAATAGAATTGAATACAAGGGTAGAATTGCTCCTAACAAGATTTTGTCTAATTTTTGAAAGATGTGTAGTGCATGAACCATTCGGCGCATTTTACGTTCACATGACTTTCATGGTTGAGTTCCACTAAAGAAATCCTTTGTTAGCCCAAGAAATAAAAGTTCCCGATTAGCGTTTGCAAAGACCCACATTTCCAAAGAGCCAGAGTTCTGGAATACGGTCATATTTTCAGATGAATCGAAATTTGATACATTCGGGTCAGGTGGAAGGTCCTTTGTCTGGCGGAAGCCAAATACTCAGCTGCAATCAAAAAACCTTCGCGCCACAATGAATCATGGAGGAGGAAGCATTATGGTGTGGGCTTGCATGGCCGCAGCGGGTGTTGGTAAATTAGTTTTTATTGAAGGAAATATTGACAAAACAATGTATTTAAACATCATCAAAGAAAATTTGATTCAAAGTGCTGAAAATTTGGGTCTAAGAAGAAATTTTGGTTTTTACCAAGATAACGATCCCAAGCACAAGTCCAATGTTATTCAAACATGGCTAATATGGAACTGTCCCCATTTAATGGAACCACCTGCAAAATCTCCGGACTTGAACGTGATCGAAAATTTATGTGCGTTATTGGAAAACGTTGTAAAGTGCTTTAATCAATGAGTGGAACAAAATAACGACCAAAACCACACAAAAATTGGTGGACTCGATGCCAAATCGGCTAAAAGCAGTTGTAGACCAAAACTGTTATCATACTAAATACTAATTTAAACATTAAATATAAATATCATTAAAAAATTTGTATTCACAATTTGTTGCATCAAATAAGCTGCTTCATTTAAAAATTAAGTTATTTTTGTTTTTCTCACTTTTCTTTAAGATATCAGCTAATATGAAATAAATAAATAAATAGTTTTGAAGTAAGAAGTATTGTTAATTAAGTGGTGTTTTTAATTTTCAAAAAACAAAACTAATTTTAATGTTATATGGATTTTAATGTATTAATTTTGCTTGCATCAAATAACCTGACTTTTTTGTTCAACATCTGGTACTTTGATCAATAAATATAAAAATGTAACTCCAAAACTATTTGTCAATTGAAGCGGCTAAATTGGAGAGATTGTAATATTAAACAATGTTCCTAAAGTTTATTACAATTAAATTTTCATTTAAATTAAAAACTCTATTATTCATAAGCCTTTATCTATCTTCAAATCGCATTTAAAACCACAACCATGCTTTTTTTTTCAAAACTTTAATTAAACTTATCTCTTGAACTCGTTATAAAAATTTCTTGTTTCCTTTTAATTTCGTGCTTAAAACTAATATATTATTAAGTGAAAGAAAAAAACATTTTTGTAGTTTGAACGTCTCAGTTAAATGTTTCTTTACACAAACCACTCGATGGATAATGAACAATAACAACTAAGAAATTATAAAGAAATGTTTAATGTTTATTACATGTTGGCTGCTTATGCAACCGTATTAATGTTTTTAACTTTTAACAAAAGCTTAAATTCATTGTGAAGTTTTTTCTATTATTCAAGCACGACAGCAACAATGAACCAATGAAGAATAAAAAAACAACAGCAACTACGTCTGCTGTACATGCCATTTGCAATGCCAGTTCGTACACTTTGTTTCCGTTTTTGTGGCTGGTCGCTAAAGGATTTTTCTATACGTGGTAACACCACCATTTATACTCTTGTTGTGCATGGCTGTGTGTGTGTGTGTATGTTTATCAGCCCTTCAAATAATAGGACCAGTCTAAACACCCGTGTAAAGAATGGCGGCATGAAATAACTCCCCACGAAATAACTCCCCAAAAATAAAATGAAATAAGTCCCCAAAGGAATGAAGTAACTCCCCAAACTAATATGAAATAACACCCCATTTCTTTGGGGACTTGTTTCATATGAAATAATTCCCCAATTCTTAAAATGAAATAAAACCCCAATAATTTATCAATAAATTCCTAAAAATTGGGGAGTTTTTTCATTGGAAATAAGTCCCCATTTCCTGAAATGAAATAAATCCCCAAAAAGTATTCAAAACATCCAATCAATTCAAAATAGGGGGGTGCTTTTTTACCATGGGAGGTAAGGCCATGATGGCTTTATTGCTCAATTTTGCGAAGTGAGAGATAAAGCCATATTTTTTTTCCCAAATGAGAGGCAAAGCCTTATTTTTCCAGAATATTGTTACGCATGGTGTAAACATTCTGTAAAAGGGAAAATCCTTAGTTATCATTGAAAAACATTTTTTTATTCTTGTGACGCACGCAGAAAAACTCATTCAGCGAAGCCACCTGCCGCGTCCTACTTTAGGAAAAAACCCCTAAGCGCGGCCCCAGGCCGCCAAGCAGAAAAACTTTAGTATGCGAAGCCAGATTTCAATACTTAACTTTAGTAAAATGGAAAATCGTTACCTCTTAATTATAAAAATAAGAAAACTATTAATCAATGTAAAATGGAAAAGTTCTTCAAAATTGAAATGAGAGAGTTGTCTTGACCGGCGGCATGAAATAACTCCCCACGAAATAACTCCCCAAAAAAATGAAATTACTCCCCAAAAAAATTTTTGAGGACTTATTTCATTTAAAATTTTTGGGGAGTTATTTCATATGAAATAACTCCCTAAAATTAATAATGAAATAAGTCCCTAAAAAAATGAAATAAGTCCCCGAAAAACGTTGTTGTTGTTTCCTGTATATTTTTTTGGGGAGTAATTTCATTTTTTTTGGGGAGTTATTTCGTGGGGAGTTATTTCATGCCGCCGTAAAGAATAGTCCACAAGGGACCAGGAGTAGTCCAAGAGTAGCCCAAACGTATGGAAAAAACCTGGCCTATTTAACATTACGATGTCCTAGGAGAGGACTATATAACCCACCTTTGGACCACTAAGGAGTAGATTTAAAACTACTTCATGGTATACTCAAGAGGATTAGTTTTGAAGTCGTTTAAAAACGAAAGCACGTCGTTAAAAAACGAAACACTTTTTAACAATGACATGGTCCATGCTTGCACTACATCGGACCAGTCCATGGAGTAGTCCATTTTATCAAAATGGATCAGGTGGTCCAATTTTATTTGCAGGGAGTGTGCTGAAGTTAAAATTGCATTTTATATTATTTGAGAAGAACGAAATGAAAAACAGTGGAAGTTTGTGTGTGGTTTTTTTGGTACAAAGGTTCTTTTTTTGTTGTTAAAAAGTACATTTTTGTGAAAAGAATGCTTTTTTAAAGAATCTTTTTTTGTAGAAATATAAAAACCATATATATATATTTTGCAAAAATTTTATTTGTGGTGTTGTTTTTAAGAAATTTTTAATAAAATATTTATAGTAGTGTTAGTGTTGAAAAATGCCTCTGTCGGCAAAATCCAACACAAGTGACTGATTTTTACATGTTTGAACGCAAAATATTTCAAAGTCGCTTGCAAATTTGTATGAAAACTGTTTCCTTTCCTTATCGCTCGCTTGTTTGTCGTTCGTTCTACTTTCCGTGCAAAGAATTTCAAGTGGGGCCCATATCAGCTGTTTGACGTTGAAAATGCAAGCTAGCCGACATCGTGGGCAAGGCTGTTGAAAAAATGGTACTTAAAAAAAAACATTTATCAAAAGGTTTTATTTTTAAAAATCTTGTTCTTTTTGCAAATTCAATTTAAAAAAATACTTTTAAAAAAGTTTCAAATATGTATGCATGTACTTTTTTTTTAAATGCACTTTAAAAAGTTTTGTTTTTTAAAAAAAGTATAAAACCATATGTCCCATAAAAACCCCCTTCTTAAAATCACTTAAAAACGAACCAATCGCAATAAGACGAAGGCATCTAAAAAATATTCGGCACAAAGATCTTCTAAAGGAGTCTTAACCTCTTAATCAAGGCCCGAATTTTAATGCAAATGCATATTTGTTGTCGTCAGTTGCATATATTGCTGACATTGCACTTTTTTGTTGCATGTTTTGAAAACAAAACTTGTTTTATTTGGTGATGCTTCGGGGTGCAGAAGAGGAAAGAGGCAACTGTGATGATATTGATTTGTTGATTTCTAATGGAAAATATATTTTCCAAAGCACCTCGCGGTTTGTTGGATATTTAGAGAAGTATCCCGATTTTTTTCTTCATCCACAGCCTATTACAAACAGGTGGAGAAAGTGGTTGAATGTAGTATTGTATGAACGTTTTAACCAATTTAAGGTGAAAGGAATTAACGATGGTGATGCAGTATCATTAAAAAAAAACATATTTACCAAATATAAAAGCTCAGATAATGCCTGTGTCTTGAAATCATGGAATTTTCTCTGAGACTATTGTCTGAAAAGACATCGTATAAAAGCCCCCTTACAAGGTTTTCGAAAAATTCAAATATTTCAAGGCCCGGAATTTCGAAAATCCGTTTTACATACATTGCACGATTTTTTGGTCTTAGAAGACCTCTAGTGAAATGTGTTGCAGAAAATATTCGTTGAACATTTTAACACTCTTAAGTGCCGTTTTAGTATACTTTTGTGTGGAAGTTAATAAAAGGACAAAAATGACTCCTTAAAATGAGTGTTATGCTATGTTCACATTTGGGGTTTTAAACGCGTTTAAGCAAAATGTTGATTAAGTTAATCAAAGCCGTTCACACTACATTTGAGATGATTAAGATGACAGATGATTAAGAAAAAAAAAACACAACGAACTAAATTATATTTATTTTATCAGAAGATTATTTTAATCATTTGAATGATGAAATCGTGAAAATTTATTAATTATTCAAAGAAAAAAATAAAAACATTAAGCAGAAATCGTGGCCGGTTGTACACGATCATGTTAGCGATTCTACATTACACTCAGTTTAAGGTATGTTCAGTGGATTCTATGTGGTTTATGAAGTGATTTAGTTGTAATCATGTCAATTTGAAGTGATTAACAAATCACTTCAATGTATGGGTAATCATCTCGAGTTTGAAGTGATTAGAGCTTAATCACGTTCGAGCTGCTTAAACGCGTTTAAGAACCCAAGTGTGAACATAGTATTAGAGGGTTAATATATTTTAAAGAAAGAATCGCCATACAATTCTACTGAAGACATCTGAAATAGCATTTTAGCTCGGAAGTACATTTAGTGTATTTTTTTTTGACTTATACCAAACGCCTTTTCAAAAAACTCAAAAACTTTAGGGTCCCATATTCCGGGAACCCGAGCTAAACCCTTTGGCAGATTTGGTCAAATAGCCTAGTTTCACTTCGCGTTGTAAGTATTGAGGCTGGCGGCGATGACCCGAATTTTGTTGTACTGTGTAAGACTTTTTTGAGGGTTTGCAATTCTCACTTACTCTGATGTTTTGTATGCTAATATATTTGCCAGTGATATGCGCATAGAAACTAGCTTACCCCCAACAATAACTTTCAGTGTTTTTATCAAGAATAAAAATTGGGAATAAAGCACTACAAACAAAATCTTTTTAGTTTTTTTTTTGTTGTTTTAATTTTTTTTTTTTTCTAATAAATAAGTTTAAACAAATTTTGTTTAAATTTTTTTGCTCATATTTTTTTGTGCGCATATTTTATGCGCATAAAAAGCGATTTTAGCTGCTCATAACATAAATTTGTTCTGGCCAGTCCATGGGTACACTCTCAAAAATTGGTCTTTATATACTGTGGTGTAAAGTATCAAATGGTCGGGCTTGACCGACTATACTATTTGACTTGTTTTAATTAAAGTTTCCTGGATTGTCGAGAAAGTAAGATTTTACAAGTTTCATTTAAATTGGGTAGGTAAATATGCACTAATAATTTTATTAAATATGTACAGAACATTAAATAAAAAACAGAATAATTAAAGATTTTTAATAAATTCACACAGAACAAAACTCTAAAATACAAAACAGCACAGAAAAAATAAAAAACCAACTTCAATTAACGTATTTGTTAGAAATTTGTACTATTAATTAAATTCTGTACTGATTTTCCGCCAGCAAACAAATTGATCATATCAATTAACACATTTGTAAGTTTGAGCTTTTCTTGCTGTTCAGTTTCAATTAATAGGTTTAATTGATATGTGACCACCAGCAAAAGAGGCTAAATAAAATGTAAAAACCAATTAAAATATGTTTTTAATCAACACAGTTAATTGAAACAATTAAAAAATTGTTTGAAAGTTTTGAATATTTTAAAGCTTGTGTGTTTGTTTTCATATTTGCAAATATACACACAAACATTATAACTTTTATTTTCAATTAAGGCAAATTATTTGTAACAATTAAAAAAATTGTTTGAAACAGCATTATTGAATTAATTAAAAAAAAATTTGGTGAACATTTTTTCTGTGAGATGGTCACTGTACTAATCACACAAGTTCTATTTTAATTTTTTCAAGAAGGTACTACACTACATATTTCTGAAAGGTACTTTTGTCAAAAACTAAATTTGTCTTAAAATATTCATATCACACTTAATTAACCAGAGGGTATCCACTCAGAATTTAAAAATTTTCAGTAGAAGCAAAATCATTTTTAATTTTACATAAAAGGCATATGAAAAATAATTTTTTAAGCAGCCGTTTCATTACTACCCAATAAAAAATGGAGCTACCAACGAAGCAGGTTTGTAAGGGAGAAACATAAACGTGTCGCTTACCATTGCGCTTACGGAAGACATGAATTTTATATGGCGAGTTCCCATTTTGAAGCAATACATTTCGACACTTAAAGCGCATTATTCAGTGCATATAAAAATTGTTGGATGTAACGAACAGCTTTACACACTGAATGTTTTGATACAGTTATTTTTTAGTACTCTCCCTTACAAACCTGCTTCGAAGTAAGGGAATGCCGATGCACTTGAAAAGTTCTTTTTATACCCTCCACCACAATTAGTTGTGAAGAGGGTATATTAAGTTTGTCATTCCGAGCTAAACTTTTTTATTATTCATCTCAGACCCCATAAAGTATATATATTCTGGGTCCTTGAGTAGTTCTAATTCGATTTAGCCATGTCCGTCTGTTGAAAACACGCTCACTTTCGAACAACTCAAAAGAAATTAACAAACTTGGTGCCAAATTGCTTGTAGTTATCCTAAGCAGTTTGGGATTGAAATCCAGCAAAATCGTTTCAGTAGGACCAGAGCTATGAATCAAAATGTGGAACCACCACCTAAAAAAATTGATAATTTTGTTACAAAAAATAACATAAATGCTTGAACAAGGCAGGGAATGAGATAAGATTTTGAAAAAATTTGTTTAATTTGACTGGAAATCACGCTGTTAAATTTTGCGAAGATCCGTCCATAACACTGCTTTACAAATTATTAATTTGGAAAAGTACCAAGAACGCCACATGCCTAGAAAAGTTAATTGGTACCTCCTGAACATGAAAACCGCTGTAATTTTTTTTTCCTAAGTACCGTTTTTTAGATAACGGTACTTTTGTGTTTTTCGGCGTATGGTCCCACTTAAGCCCTTGTGGAGCCCAACCAAAATAAATGGAAATGGATGGAAATAAATGGCATATCGTTGGAAAGGTAATTAAATGCCTTTTCCATCGATATGCTACAAATTCCTATCTGATAAGAAATGGCTGAGTAATGACACCTCAAAGGCACGTTTTTTTTTTCAAAATTTTTCATTTTTATTTCGTTTTTTTGCTACGTTATATAAATATTTGGAATGTTTTATTTTTTAACCAAATAGTATATTTAATTACCAACATTTTAAGCGTAATTTGAAATCGGATGAAAAATAAAGTTTTTATTAAGGATTTTGTGGAACGACAATATTTTCATCTCATATAAAATTCCGTGTTTTTTAAATACGTTAAAACTTTTTGGTTGGGCTCCTCAAGGGTTTGAGTGGGACCTTACACCGAAAAAAGTACCGTTATTTAAAAAACGGTACTTAGGAAAAAAAATTACATCGGTTTTCGTGTTCAGGAGGTCCCAATTAACTTATCTAGGCATATGGTGTTCTTGGTATTTTTTGGCTGTAAGCCAGTGTAATTTACCCTAAGCCCCATATAAACAATACTCCCGGAAAACAGTTTTGTACGCCTAAAACCGTAAAAAATAACGCTAGCGTAACAAAATTTGGTACGACATAGTTTTAAAGGACTAGAAATGACGCTGTGAAATTTCGTGATGATCGGTCTATAATTTACCCTTGGCCCCATATAAACCCTACTACCGGAAAACAGTTTAGTACACCCAAAACCATAATTAATAACAAATCGTCACAGTTTAAGATAATAATAATAAATAGATATCATACAGATATTACTCCTTAAACACTCGAACTGTCGGTGGAGGGTATTAAAGATTCGGCACAGCCGAATATAGCACTCTAACTTGTTTTTATAAAAGTTGTTGCATTCTTGTATGTCTTTTTGCGTAGCGCATAATTGTGCGGTTATTTTTTAAATGTAACATTAGTGCTTCGCAACGTGATACAATTTTTTAATGGGAAAACTGCGACAATATAACACGATATTACGTGTCGATTTCTTCTAAAAACTTAAAGAATTAAAATTTTGAGTTAATACCCTCTTGTTGATCAAGTATGATATATAAAGGAGCATATAGACGACATGTTTTTGTCATCTGACATGTCAAATTTCCCACTGCAAAACACATACATGTCGTGTGTTACCTTTTTAACTTTGCTTCTGTAAAAGTCAGACGCAAAGTCATCTGACAAAATTTCAATTAGAGCGTGCTCTATTTTCTTCTGACAAACCATCTGACATCAGAAATCTATGCCGGGAAGAAACTGGCAGCGGCGTCAACTATTGACGGAATCATTAGCCGGCTGAAGTTAATATTTTACAATACCAAGATATGTATGCTCATCTCACCATTGAATAGAATTTATGTAAATATATACATAAAAACCGTTTAATAATAAAATTCTAAATTGGTATCTTTAAAATAAAAGAAAAAATGGTAAGATGGCTAAATTATTTTACGGCGCAAATAAATATTTTCGTGGCGGCAGCAAGCTATTTTGAAACCGAGAACTACTTTGGTTTCTGCAATAACAATGCGAAAAAAACAGAGACAATGTCAGAAGCAAATTACATGTACGTTTGTGACCGAATATTATAAACCTTATGTAAAACAGCAATTTTGACAGACATGAACAATTACATGTGACTTGAAAATTTGACATGTCAGATGACAAATACATGTCGTGTACGGGCGCCTTAAAAATAAATATTTAAACAAATTTTCAAATAGGTACTTTATTTAAAAGGCTCTTTTTCAAAACCCGCTTTTTTTAAATGTATACGGTAACTTTTTTTTGGAAAAAATGCCAAGCTTAAATACTTTTTTTTTTTGTTGGTAGAACAAAGTAGGTACATATTGTTTTCTAACCAATAAGTCCTTTTAAGCCTTTAGTTTTTTCCCTTGTTATTGGTGTTTTTTTCAACACTTTACAATGCATTAAATTTCATTTAACAGTGATTTTGCTTTTTAAGGTTAGACCAAATGATTTTATTATGGTTTTCTAGTCTGTTTTTAATAGATGATTATGTAAATTGGTTTCTCTTACTCGTTTCAAAAAACTCTCAAAAACACTCGTACACACACGCTCTTCACATGCACATTAAATCACAATAAGAAACAAAACCAAATGCAACGAACAGTAATTTGCTGTTCGAATGGTTGTGTCCCAGTGGTATAAAAAGTAGCAATCGCCACCAATGACAGGCGAAATAGTTAGCACTTTCACACAATTTGTACCAGGGTCTACTGATGTGGCATTCAAATCATACCTAAATCTTTCCCTAGACACCAATATCTAGTGTTAACATTTGAAAATAGGTACCCACTTTTCGCTAGCTAATTCTATAGCTCCAAGTAATGCAGAAAACAATTTTTTTTCAACGACAACACAAAAAAAAGTGTATCCGAAATAGATCCCGTTATTAGAACAACAACAAAATCGCATGCTTTTTGCTAGCACGCTTTGAAGATATAAGTAGCTAACCCTTATGGTAGGTAAAGATTATGCAGAGAGGGATCCATCGCCACCTCGTAGGACATCCCCGTGTTAAATTCGCCACTTAAAAGCATGTGAGGTAGATTGTAGTAGGACTAGCGGTAGTTTTTAATGAGCTAGCGAATATACACGTTCTGAGCTAGTACGCCATACCACTGGGGTATTACACACACATACACACCACAAACAGCACACGAACTACCCCTTGTGCACTTAACCTTTAGCCTTTAACTTTTATACATTCACACTCACATGGATAATACAAATAAATAAAAACAAACATAAGCAAATGAAGAGCCGCACAAATAGAACTTGGGGCTGATAGAGTTCGTTTAGTTAAAGTGTTATAATTGTTGTTGTTGAATCGCCTTGTTTTATTGTTATTGTTGATGGATGAAGTCGCTGTATAATTACTTGTTCAACATGTAACGAGTATTTGTGCATGCATTTAAATTAAATTGCAATAATTGAACAATGATTGTTTTTGTTAATAAATATCTATTAAAATTTTAGTCAATGACTATTTAAATGCGATAATTAAAAGGAAATTATGTAATTTGAAAATAATTAGAGAGCCTTTAAAATATAATTCAATTATGAATGATAGATTGATTGCCTTTCACAATAAAATACTTAAAGATTTTTTTTGTAACAAATACAAATGCAGATATTAAGATTAAAATTATAATTCAAATAAAAAAAAATTAAGGGTGATTTTTTCGATTTGAGTTTTCAGTTTGAAAAAAGATTCGTGACAGGTGGCAATGCCAAAAATCTACAGAAGGGTTTGCCATTTCACCATGACTAGCAATTATTACTCATGAAGACATTCAGCACTTACTATGTCGTACAAGAAAAAAAAAATTTTAATGAAACTAAACGCACATACTGATGTAGGTACAAACAATTTCCATAGAAACAGAATACTTTTTTTTTATCATCTTAAAAAGTACAGTAGTTCTGTATGTACAATGTATTCTTGTTATTGTTGTTAATTTTAACAAAGCGTCTCATCGAGTGGTTTATTGTTGTTAATGTTAACAAAGCGTCTCATCGAGTGGACAATGGCTACTTGAATGCAAAAGTATAAGAATGTGTGCCTTTTGAATTTACACAAGTGTGTTATATTGCGTGCGCAACAAAAATCTAAACAAAGCACTTTTAATAAAAAACGAATCTATGCAAAAATCAAATGTGTACGAAACGATGTAAAAATTACCAACGTTGAACTTTGTTTTGCAGGCAAGTGAATGTAAATTTGAGCGTATGAATAAATTAAGAAAAATTGTGATTTTGCAGTTCTCTGCTGTGTGAGAAACCTTTTTAACGTACATTTAAAATTGTATTCAGTGACGAAGCCTTTTTTGGGTTAATTTTGGGTACGTCAACAAAAAGAATAGCCGAATTTGGTGTGAAGAGCGGCGAAAGCAGTGCAGAAGCTACCAATGCACCCTGAAATATACACTTTTTGGTGCGTTATGTGGGCCAGAATCTTCATCGGGCCATACCTCTTTGAGAACGATGCTTACCAATTTTTTTTGCCCAAAATGGAAGTATTGGACCTGGTTGAAATGTGGTTTCAACAAGACGGTGCCACAGCACGCGATAACTTGAACCTATTAAGAAGCGAGTTTGATGAGTGAATTATCTAACGTTTGTGAGCAATTCATTGGCAACCCAAGATGCTGCGATTTGATTCCACTAGACATTTTTTTTGTGGGTGTTTCTCCTTTATAGGGACAAGTCAGCCACAATTCCAGCCCTGAAAGACAATATTACAGCTGCTATTGATGATACACTGGCCGAAATGCTGGAAAATTATGCCAAATTCGGAGCTCAAGTGTGCACCACCTAAGGCGTAGCCTCGGGCAATATTTACATGAAATAATCTTCGAAAATAAATATTTTATTTAGTGCTGGTTCACACTCTTCAAGTTTGAGCCGTCAAGTCTCGAGTTTTTAGGAGATCAGAGAAAGGAGAGTGCCATTTCTTTTCCTATCTCTCCTAAAAACTCAAGACTTGACGAATGAGAAACTTGAAGAGTGTGAACCAGCCCAACTTTTGCAAATTTGTGTTAAAAAATCACCCTTTATTTTAATCCCGATACAATATTTTTTATAAATGATCATTGCTTGCAAACATTTTTTTTAAACTATTATAATAAAAACAAATGTACCAGAGCTGCAAAAGCTGCAATCAATTCGGATTGAAATCAAAATTAATTCAATCAAACTGATATCGTTCTTTGATTTCAAAATGAAATCTTGTCAAAATTCCAATATTTTGTGATTGCAATAATTTTAAAGTCATAATTTTTGGAAATCATTGAATGCAATTCATTTAATCCAGAATAACAACTTTGTGTACTGAAAGTACAGGCCTACCATATTTTGCCGAGTTTTTGCCTTTTAATTATCAAAGTGCCGTTTTGCCGATTTTTTGATAAACATCTAAAACACAGTAACTTTTTGTTGAATTTAGTACAACTTATTAATTTTGGGTAACATTGAAATTAATTCAGCGCTTCTGTTTAAGAAAAAAGGGTTAAGGCCCAACTGTAATATGCATAAGCTGGCTTAGGCTACTGTCAAAAATTAATAAAAATCCACTCAAAAGCATTAAAAAAAACCAAAAATAAAATCAAAAAATATTTTATTCCGTACGGAAAGTGCGATCTGTTTCGAACCTTGCTTAAGCAAATGCCAGTTTCATAAAATAAACCAAAATGTTTTCCTAAGTTCAATATGGTTTGATACATATGAATCACATGTTTTTTTTTTTGAATTCACTATGCTAATCCCCGCGAAGCTTTACGCTTGTCTGCAGGAAAGAAACCAGAGTCTCTGGCGGGAATCGAACCCGCAACCCCGGGGTTGATAGACTAGCTCACTACTAGCCAGCCTACCGGACACAATTATTTAAGCCAACTTCAGCACATTATAGCTGGGCCTTTTGATTTGTTTGTTTGTATATCTTACCCAACACACACATTTTATTTGAAAATGTTTCAATTGTTAAACATAAAAACAAATGAAAAAAAATCAACAAGTAAAATTCCCTACTAGCATTTGGAAGATTGTTTTTTAAAAAATCAGAGTAATGAGTCTTTTTCGAGTACTTTTGGTGATCAAAAACTTATTAATCAGCTACACGCTTAAAAATAGACTCGAAAATGACTCACGCTTATGATTCTAAAGTGTTTGATTTAAAATGCAATAACAAATCGTATTGAAACCGTAAATGGATCATCTTGGGGCTTAAAATATGAGTATTTAATGCGTTATTCATAATCGAAATTCGCGCAGCTAGAAGGTTGTAAACTGTTTGATCACAAACTGATTATGCATGCGTTCGAAAAGTGATTACTTTTTTTGTTATTTCTGATCATATTTTGAGCAGATGGATAATTAAAAAGTGTTTGTTATTTTTTTGTATAGCAATCTACAACGAATCATCCAGGTGTTTAAAATGTGAGTATTTCAAACGTCATTTATAATCAAATTTTACGCAGCTAGAAGATTGAAAACTGCTTGGATATTTAAAAAGTACTTGTTAAGTTTTAACAGGAAATTTTTTTGTTTATTGTTTAGTAAATGTCTAAAAATTAAATTTTTCTTCATTCATAAAATTTTCACCGGAGTGATAGTTAAGTTGTGTCTTTTAAAATTGTAACTTAATAAGTGTGTGCATTAAATTGTAATTTGAAATAATTATAAAAAAAACTAAAACTACAAACATATACATATATAAAAAGTGTAAGAAAGACGCGAAAAAACTTCCTTTTAAATATATAAAGGAATTAAAAACCTTTGATGTTTTAGTGCAGCAAGAAGAGGAAAAGCTGCAATAATTTGTAAGTATATAAATTTAAAAAAAACAAACAAACAATTAGACTAGCTTAATAGTCATACTAATTTCTTAAAAAACTTTTACATTTTCAGAAAGAATATATTGCAAAAACCGATGGTGTACGACCGGCCGAATTTTTAAGAGCTGCAGTTCGGAAATAGTTTTTAGATGATTAAGCTTGTTGCGTAGTTACAACAACAATTAAAAGTAATATGTGTATAATAACATATGTTATTAAAAAAAACTTACAAATATTTTTCGTTTTAGATATTTGTCATCTTAAATTTAAGAGCACCGACAAAGAAAGGAATGGCATTCTACAAAAGCATTTTGTTCATGCTAAAAATAGGGTGGCAAGAAGAATTTTAGTATAATTTTATTTGTATTATTATTATTACTATAACTATTACTATTATTATTAGTATTATTATTATTATTATGTATCATTATTATTATTCTTATTATAATTATTATTATGATTAGCATTATTAGTGTTTTTTTTTTTTTTTGTTGGATTAATTTATTAAAAATTAATTAATTTTTAATAAACATAAATGTTACATGCTGTGTAAGTTATTAAATTATTTAACTTTTTGTGCTTATTTTTAATATGTTTTTTTTAATAAACTTAAATGTACATATAAAAAAATGTATTTACTGCCTGTTTTTAGAAGGCGAGTGCAAAAGTGACTCGTTTAATTAACATTTCAAAATTTGTTTTTGTTTTAAATGTTAATTAAACGAGTCACTTTTACACTCGAGCTGAAAGAAGTCAAATACGATTACCAGTACCACTATGTATTAATAGAAATAGACTAATAAATGACTCGAAAATGACTCGCATATGAAGCGAAATAAGACGAAAAAATTACTCGAAAAACGATCGCAAAAAACATAGAAAAGGCTCTTAAATTAATAGAAATAGACTGATAAATTTTTATAAAAAGACTCCCAAATAACAAAAAAACTATTGATTAATGACTCATAGGCGATTAGAAATATGCCTTATATATGAATCGAAAAAGACGCAGAAAAGAAGTTAAAAAAGACTGATAAATGACTAGAAAATTATTCGAAAGTGATCATAAATACCATTAGAAAAGAGTCTAAAATGACTCTAAGCTAATAAAAAAAACTTATCATAAATGACTCATCAAGAAGAGTCGCGGGTAGGGTACCATTTTCTACCGACAAAAGTATCATTTATGATCAGAAAATGAGCGCATATTCTGATTTTTTAATCGCATTGGAGAGTCAAAAAAGACTCGATTATGATTAAAAATTTTACAAAATGCTAGCTGGGTTTAAAAATATAAAGTTCTTTATATGTATTTGAGTTTGGAAATAGATTGATACTTACAAAAAAGTTGTAAGCTAAATTCACTTTTAATGAAAAAATTTAAATCAAAAAAGCGCAATTGAGGATGATGCACGTACATCAGATTGTCAATCTTTTGTAAGAACGTCAAGTAAGTTTACAAACTTTTTGGCAAAAAAATTCAAATGTAAAGGTGAGAATTCTCTTGGTTCATTTCTAACAAATTATGGTGCTTTCACATTCTTCCGCCATTGTGGAAATTTTTTTTTTATTTAAAATTTTAAACAATTTTGAAGCTGATATTAAAATTTAGGATTTAATAATAATAATGTCAAGCTCATATGTATCTATAATAACAAAAAGTAGAAAACTTTAAAACAATTTACCGTAAAGTACAGAATATACATATAAATTATGCTTAATTGTTCTGTTTTGTTATTTTTTTGTCTAAAAAAAATTTTTGGTTTGCCGATTATTATTAAATTAAAGTGCCAATAATTTGAAAATATGGCGTTTTCATCTGGCATCCCTGCCCCAAACGTGATCAGCGACAGACTTATATCAGTTTTTTTCTTTGGCTTATATACAGTTCCTAGTAAAAGTTTTTTGCGACTGCTAAAGATTTCAATAAATATGTTTCAATATTTACACCCGCTTTAAACTTGCATTTTATCTTGCATCGTATAGATAATTTGATATAGGGAATGGTAAATGGATTCAAAAATCGATTTTCGATTTTTCGACCGACTTTTTTATTTCGGTTTTTGAAATCGATTAATCGAGCCTTTAAATTGATTTTAAAATCGATTTCAAAATCGTTTAAGATAAATTTGCAACCTTATATCACAAAGGGAGATACACCTGCATTTTTTTGTTTTGGCAAAATACTAGAGAAATTGAATTAAGATTTTTACAGTGGACAGATATTACTACTGTTTATAACTTTCCTGCAGAAAGTGAAAATGTGTTAATTTTTAGATGACGTTTACAGGAACAAGTGCAATATTTCGCATATTAAAATTGTGTTCTTGTGTAGTGAGCCAGTCCTGTCACAGAAATTAATTCCGATCGAGACTGGAAGTGATTTCGTATCTTGCTTCTCATTAAACGAAATCACTTTCGATCGTAATTGATTTCTGTTACAGGCCTAAGTGTATGGAAAGTATTTCAAATGATTATGACAATAGTTCTTGTTCGGTGGCGACTGTTTCTTTGCTAAGTTACTATTAAGTTAGTTTTAGAAAAGAAACGTTTGCATGTCGGAAAGATGCAGATTTATTTCCTTATAATTTTGTATTTGTTAGGATAAATTACATACTTTTTGTTTTTCCACTCTGCTGATAACTAGATTTTAATATCGCTTACGCACTGGTCTGTTTGAATATTAGCGTATTTCCACAGGAATGTCATGGTTTAATTCACCTGTTGTGCTTCTATAATATGTTGATTTTCACAAAGCTCACTTTTAGTGTTTGGTTTGGTGCGATAAGTTTAGTTAGGACTGTTTTGTTCAATGTCCATTGATGACTTCAATTTCTGAAGAACAAGAGGACCTATATTAAAGTTGGAAGTATACCAAGGGTACTAATAGGTAAATACGTTAAACTACAACGGTTTTTTTACTTTAAACCAGAGAAACATTTCAAGTTTTATTGTGCATGCCCATAATTTAAAAATTTAATTAAGATTAAAATTTAAAATTTACAAAATTTTGATAAAAATAAAAAAATCGATTTTAAAAGCACAATAATCGATTTCAGTATAAAATCGCATACGTAAATTCGATTGCAAAAAATCGATTTTTTTACCACAAAATCGATTTTCGATTGGAATCGAAATCGATTTACCATTCCCTAATTTGATATACTTGCATACAGCCAATCGGACGAACGTTCATCGTTAGATCGATTCAAAATGTGATTCTTAAGGCTCAGTTAGGCGAACGTTGCTGTACCCGTAATGTACCGCACCGTACTGTAAGCACGTTGGTGCACTTATAGAACGTTTATAAACGTGTCATATGTTTTCCCATACAAAAACAAAAAGCAATAGTATACATAAAACAAAACACACAGTGATGGGAATCAAAAATGTACAAATGGTGACCGTTGTGCAGAAAAGGTACCACGTGATTAAAATGGTATTAAAAAAGTATTTTGTGTATGTAAAAAATGTTAATAATTTAATATTTATATAATAAATTTACAATTAATAAATTTGTATATTAGCATATATAAATTTTTAACATACATATATTGTAAATGTGCATACACCAAACAAGGTTTTGACACCATTTAAAGTCTTTTATATGTTTCACATTTCCATTGTATGTGTATATGCATCTGTTTATTTTAAACATCTAAACATATGTATATTTGTATATTTGGAAATATGTTGTATTGTAAGTTGTTTTGTCGCAATTCCATAGATATACTGAAAAAAGTACCAAAAAAAAAAGAGCAACATTAACCGCATTCAATGTAACATACAAGCCGCTCATCACTGTCTTACAAATGTCACGTAACAACGGCATGAAATTCTATTTTATACAGATTGGTACGTTGCAACTATGGTACATTGCATTTCGGTAAGCTTTTGTATTGGTTTTTTGTGTTGTATTTTAAACCATATATGGCCCTCTGGGCTCGGTTTGTGTGTAACATTGAGTAAATAAATAAATAAATAAATAAAAATATAAAAGCGAACAGCTGATGGATACAGTACAGATACGGTACAGCAACGTTCGCCTAAATGACCCTTTAGTCGAGCTCAGCCGAAACTCATTATACTCATTATATCCACCCACTATTGTGGTTTGGGTATACAAATGAGAGAGAGAGAGAGAGTATTTGAAGTTACAGTTGTCGATTTAATTATGGGCTTTGTTAATTGCATAGCGATTTTTCTGTTTCATCGCTTAATTAATTCCAAGACTCACTCCACCATCATAATGAACTTCATCAATAAAAATGTTTATTATATAAAATTAATTATATTCTGTTAGTGTTGAAATGTACAATCAAATAAATAAAATAGTTTTCAGCAAAAATTTCGACACCATAATTTAGAAACGAATCCATGACACACACAAACACGCACAGAAATAAAATCAATAAAGTGCGCGTGCTTAATTGGAAATATAAAAGCGATGATTATGAAATTATTGGCAAAATAACTACAAATAATTGCCAAGCACGAAGCAATAAAGTGAAGAGAGAAGAAAGAGTAACAGAAATTGTTTACAAATAAACAAACTAATGTTACAAATTATAGAAAATACTAGTTTAAATGAATGTTAACGATACAGCCATAGGGTCCGGAAAAACCTGCAGGGATGGAAAATTCAATAGAAAAAAAGTTGTGAATAATTCCTTATTTTAATGCTGTGTTATTATAAATATCCAAATTACTTTTTCCTGAAAAACGAAATATTTGTGCCTTTTTCAACATATTCCTCTATAGTTATCTGGTAGCTAAAAGTTGGACCCTAGATTTCGAGAGTTCTAAATCACAGCCTTGGTGTCTAATTTACAAATACCGGTGTCAGCAACAAAATGTAAATGATTCTAAGTGTTCAAACATAATTGAGTCTTCAGCTTCAGGCAAAAATCCTAAAGCCCATTACTAAATCGTTGGGAGTAGGGATGCCAATCCCGAAATCCCGATTCAGCAAATCCCGAATCCCGGGTTTTAAATTTTGCAATCCCGGGATTTTCGAGATTTAGTTAATCCCGAAATTGTTAAAAAAATTTTCTTGCTTTAAATTATTTTTATTAAAAAAAAATTCATCATAACATTCCCCCTTAAGAGCATAGGGAACAAAATACTGATCTTTAATATTTACTTGATTATTTCTGTTAATATTGTCATTGAAAACGAAACAAAAAAGTTAAACTTTGTATGTTTTAAGCGTGTCCAACAATTATAAAGAAATTTTAACGAGAAGTGAAGAAAATAATTAAAGAAGAAAATTAATAAAGGAAAAAAATGTCTTTTGAAATGCACAAAGCATTCCAATGGTGAAGCAAATTCGACATTAAAACTTTACTCTTCACAGGGTTAGAAATATAAAAGTGTTGTACGAGATTAGGCATGGGAACTACAGAAATTTATGGAGCGATTTTACAAAATTAAGAACTGTATTTTAAACACTACACAATTCCTACCACTTTGTGGTGGGTATAAAAATGTTTCTTTTTGTTAAAATAAGATTTTTATGGTTAACTTAATATATTGATTTAAATAATTAATTTCGAATTCAAATTTGAATTATTGATTCTAATTTACTTAATAAAGATTTGAATAGAATCTTACAAATAAATCAATTACATACAAGTTTGCTTCTATTCAATTACAATATTCAATTTTTTTTTATTTAGTTTGAATCAACTGAGGTAATTGAATAAAATATAGATTTTATGGTAATTATTTTTTAGTTGAATCAATTAACACATTGTTAGAAATCGTACGTTGTTTTTTTTTTATCATATTTTTATTTAAATCAATTATTAATTAAGAAAAAAAAACACAATTTTCAATATTTTTAAATGTTAGTAATAAATATAACATTATCTTTAACTTTAAAATAACAAATTAATATAAAACTTTTGCTTGTTAACCGCTTTTAATGACGTTTTTTTTAATAAATATCTATAAAAAGCATTTATCTTTTAATTTTCAAAAACCCCGAATCCCGAAAAATCCCGGGATACTGTAAAATTTGATTTGATTTTTTGAAATCCCGAATCCCGGGATTTGCAAAAACCAGTCCCGATCGGCATCCCTAGTTGGGAGTAACTTTAAATTCTCTCTCAATACTTTCTTTTTCTTTTGTGTTTATTTTTCTTCGTTTGCAAAATATATGAAATTTAATGAAAGTATTTTATTTATTTATTTATTTATTTGTTGTCTATGGATTAATCCTTACAGACATTTTAGACATTTAAAATTACACTTAAATAAAATAGACTATAACTAACATTTGATTATATTACACAAATTTTATCATCAATTAAGAAAAGCATTTAATTATCTACTTAATGGGCAATTCAACAATTTTATTTAAATATCAATTCATATTTAAATATAGTTTTTTATATAATTTTATTTTTATTTGACATGAAAAACGAAATTAAAACATAAATTGATACTTTAAAAAATTGGTGAAATCGGCCATAAGTGTGTTATTTATGTGAGAGCAAAGGGAAAATAGTTCTCAAAATAAAATAGATTTTATTTCACAACGGCTTTTTCTACGACAAATTTTGATGTCAAATTGTATTAAAAATAGTGTCTTGACGCAGTTCGGGTTAAACACCAATGAAAACAACAAAAATTAATCATTTAATATACAAAAACAGAAGATTCGTTTGTTTGAATTTTGTGATTTTGTTAATTGTTTTTAGAAACACAGACAGAGCAGACCGAAATTTATGGTGTAATTGTGTCGGCGTAGCCCAAGCAGAATTTTGTTGCTTAAACAAGTGTGCTGGCAAATAGAAAATATAGCCATCTCTGATGTGAATGCATACGTTTGTTTGTTTGGTCATTGTTTGCTACGTAGTTGTACTTGTACATGGAGCAGTGTGTAAATATTGCACATATGTACATGATTTAGGATTACATATTGGTATTATAGTTGTAGTTGTAACTGTTTTTTAATGCCACTCAATAAACCGCCAAACGTGCTTTTAAACACTTTTGACATGTTAAAAGTTCATAAATGTTTTTTTTATTTTACTTAATTTTTTCTTTATTTGATTTCCACACAAAATCGCGTCGTGACGTGTTTGATAAATATTCCATTGAATGCTTTCAATATTTTTACGCGAAATTGTAGTAAAATAAACAAAAATTGTTACGAAAACACCAACCTAAGGCAGGGGGATATAAAAAAAGGTTATAAATGTAACATATTTTAAAAAATACACTTTTATTTAAAAGTAACACTCTATTAAAAACTATCTTTTTCTACTTTTTTACTTTAACCCTTAAATGCGCATTGTATCTTTAAAGATACAACCAATAAAACTGCTGCTATTTGCACAATTATTAAAAAAACTAAAAAAATTTTGCTGATTACCACTAACAACACTTTTTTCTTTTATGCTGGATTAATTTTTTTTATCAAAAATTGATCGTTTCTGAAAAATACAGAGCCGTAGATTCAAAATTTCAAAATTCGTACTTTTATAAATGAAGCTAAGTTTTACCCAATTTTATTTGCATTATGTTTTCACGAATTTACTCCAGAAAAATATATGGTGATTAAAATAATGTTCTTAAGCCATACAGAAATTTTCAATGCGGTCTGATTTATACTTTCGTCAAAAAATCGTATATAGTGGTTGTATCTTAAAAGACACATTGCGCATTCCACACAAATTAGGAATGTTGGCTGTTATTGTTTTATGTAGACTGTTTGTATTGTGTGTTCTTCTTGTTTAGTCATTTGACATAAGTTCTTTTCGCTCGCTACTTTATCTTCTATTTTTCTTGTAAAACCTACCAGTTGCTTTGACAATTGACAATGTTGCACATTATGGAAACTCTTAGTTAGGGCCTTTTAGTGTTTACCATAAAATCTTTTATAATTAGGGCCTTTTGTTTTTTGCCAATACAATTGCAAATTTTGGTCGAAAGATACTAAAATGTTTTGTAGACATTTGTGTTGATGCAATACATCAGAATCAATGAAAAAGTCGATCTTAAATTTATGGTTAGTTAGGGCCTTATGCGTTTTAGGTAACGATATGAATATGAATGCGTTCAGACGTATTGGTAGATCCAAAATGACAAATGATAAAATATGTTAAATTTCTTGAAACAGCGCAGAATTTCCTTATGACTGCACTGATAAAAATAGTGACGATGAAATTTAAATTCCAAACATAGTTTCTTCTAAAAATTAAAATGTTGTCCTGATTTATAATGAAAGGATCGGAAAATATCGTTAGACTCAGTTCACGACTCGTTTATTGCATTTATGAATGATGATAATCTGTTCTCAAGCCCAATACATTTTCCTGTATCTGCACGCTAAGTACCTGCTAAGGCTAGTACTCCCTGTATCCTGGCCACGTACAATTTTGTACCTCAAATTTGAGAACGGATACCTTCGTCCTATCCCGCGTTTCCAGAAATAGTTTTTTATCAAATCCTACTGCATCCAGTTCCTCAACTGCGAGCTTACAAGAGTCGGCAGCTAATCAGTGCTCAAATCACTCACAGGACTATCCATCAAGTCCAAAGTCATTTGATTTACTTTCCTCAAAATTTCAAAATGTTTTCCTCGATCCAAAAGCTTCTGCAATTGAAAAAAAATATCTAAAAAAACAGGGTAATATGCAATTCGTCAGTCAGGAAGTAGAGTTAAAGGGCGATAGCTCTCTGCCTGATGATATCAAATCATTAGTTACTCCGTATCAGGCTTGTCGTTACTAAATACCTGAGAGATTGGAAAATTATATAATTGAGGAAACTTTGCGATTTGCTATGAAAAATTTTCCTTCAATGTTTTAGAATTGCGAAAGATAATTGGTATTTTACATAGTATGAGATATTTCAACCTACATAACTCGAGAGACTTTTAGTCAAATAATAATGATAGGTCAGTGGCATTATTATAATCTTTAAGATATTAGATGTATTTAGAACTAGTGGATACCCGGCGTCTGCTACTACGTTCCCCCTTCTTGTAGTCCCATTTTGTAAAACATTCATAAATAGGGATCTATTTGATTTAAATTTCATTCGAATCTGTTAGATAGTTTTGTAGAGGCAGATATTTCCCCCTACCTCCCTCGTGATCCTATTTCTTACAAAATGTATACATATAAGTAGGGATCTATCTATGTTTTAAATTTGATTAAATTCTGTTGGATAGTTTCGGAGAGGCAGAAATTGCCCCCTAATTCCCCTCGTGGTCCTACTTTTGTTAATTTAAATTTAACTAAATGAATTCGAATTATATTTAATACAATCACGGTAATTTTTCATTTTATTCATATTAAAAATAAACTGCACTTAAAAAATCCTTTCATTGTTTATGCGTTTTTCTTTGTGTGTGGAATGCGCAGTGTATCTCTTAAGATACAACCAGTTTTTCCTTAATAAAACTACAACAAAACAAAAAATTGACAAAATAAAAACGCAGTTTTTAATTTTTTTCTTATTTACGTTCAATATATTTTTTTCATTAAGATACAAGACGTTGCGCATTTAAGGGATAAAGTACAATTTTTCTACTTTTTTCTGCCTTAAAAAAAAAGACTTTTTACTAACAGTTATCCTATTCCTAAAAAATGTGTTTTTAATAAAAAGTATATATCATTTGACTAAAAAGTACCTTTTTACTGAAAAGTCCCTTTTAACTAAAATAACCTTATTACTCTTTTTACTAAAAATATCCTTTTTTTATTAAAAGGCTCTTTTTACTTCAACGTACCGTTTTGCTAAAAAGTATAAACATTAACAATTATGTACATATATACAATTATTACATGAATATCACAATTGTTATACCCTTCACCTCAGGTGGAAAAGGGTATATATAAGTTTGTCATTCCGTTTGTAATTTCTACAATATTGATCTAAGACCCTATAAAGTATATATGTATATTCTGGGTCCTTATGAGAGAACTTGATTTAAACATGTCCGTATGTCTGTTGAAATGGATTTTCCGAAGACCCCATATATGATGGGGGCCAGGTTATTATACATTTATGTCACATATGGTCCGGAATTGTTTACTATTGAAATTCAGATAGATCGTTTCACAAATGGCTGAGATGTGAGCAAAAAACCACGACTACCTCTAATTTTTTCCAAAAATCCCTTGTTGTTGTGGTATTTTTATTACACACATTTTAGGTACACACATTTATGTTATCAATACACAGCATCCCACAAGATGTGGGCGGGATCGGAGAAGTGGGCGTGGTATCTCCCGTACAAAAAATATCAAAAATTTTATAAAAACCTGATTTTTTTGGACTGTTCAGATACGAAAAAGTTAAGGCCAAAATAATAATTTTTTTTTTTAATAATACCCACTTTCGGGAACCATAGATCTTCCAGAGTCCAAGATTTATAGCCCAACTAACTGGCAAATTTTTTCTTAAACATGTCGGTATATAAATCTGTCAAATCGGTTAAAAAATGGCTGAGATATAATCAAAAATAATCAGGTGGAAAAGGGTATATATAAGTTTGTCATTCCGTTTGTAATTTCTACAATATTGATCTAAGACCCTATAAAGTAAATATATTCCGGGTCCTTATAAGGAGATGTGATGTCCCTCTGCCACCCCCCCCCCCCCACCTTTCAATTGTATTCAAATACATATACTAGCATAATGCCCAATATGATTTTTGTTATCACCCTTTTTTATTATTTCATCTATTTAACGAAATAATTTTAACAAATAGAAACTTGGAATTTTTTTGTTTGTCTAGGTGCTCTGTATTCTGCTCGTACAGTGGTGAAGGGTATATAAGATTCGGCACAGCCGAATAAAGCACTCTTACTTGTTTTTTTTAAATTAGTATACTTGAGAAAATGCGTGTACAAAAGTCATTATTAAGGCGGTCAAACCATAGCTCACGATGTTAATTGCAAACGAAACAAACCGTTTTCAGAGTATTAACTTAATACTTTTATTTTGATAGAAGGATCTATGACAATTATTTGTGAACTTAATATAGGCCAACTGCTCGGCACGGGTTCGGTGGCATTCCTCTATCCGATATTCCATATTTTCTATAACTCTGAGACATAATTGAGGTTCAATGTCGCTAATGTTCCGAATTATCTCATTATTTAGCTCAAGAATTGTTCTTGGCTTATTTACGTACACTTTTTCTTTTAAAAGAAAGTAATAATTCCGACGCTGTCAAATCACGTGGCGGCCAATTAACATCGTCACGATGTAAGATAACACGACCATTGAATTTCTCGCGCAAAAGAGCCATTGTTTCGTTGGCTGTGTGGCAGGTGGCACTATCCTGTTGAAACCACATATGGGTAATTGCATAGTGTTGAACGTGACAGTCGTACGCATCAAAAATGCAATAAGATTTTAAACAACAAATATTTATACGTTCTTTTAACCCTTAAATTAAAGCACTAAGAAAGCACTGTTATCTATGCTAAAGTTTATGAAGGGCGTGATTCTAGGTCAAAGATAATGGCAAAAAAAAGTAGCGGTTCGAACGTGAAAAAAATAGAAGTAGTTTTTGTGGCCATGTATAAAAAGGCGTAATTCAGCGAAACCTGGCACAATTTTTTAGTCAAACTACTTTCAGAATTTTACGTAGCAATGTAACATTAAAATGTTTTTGGTTTGATTCCAAAATCTTCTGTATTTTCTTTTTTTTAATAATGAATAATGATCAAAATAAAATAAAAATTTACCATTGATCCGAATAACATATTTCTCTTTGAACTCTTCCTTAGATTACAGACCATGTAAGAAAATTTTTTTGGAATAATTTTTATCAAATATCACCTTTTTTAAGAAAGATAAATATTAAAGAAAACATACAATAAAACATTCTCAAAAATAAGAAATTACGTTTGCGCAACTTTGCAGTCTGATTGTTCATCTAAGTAAACAAATTTATGAGTAAATTTATAAAACTAGTAAAATCTAAATGTTTCTCTATAACAATATCGAAAAATAATCAGCTTTTAATAACTTTTAAATTTTTGGTCACGGTGGACCTTTTGGCGGAAATGCCCATATGGTCCGGAATTGTTTGCTATTGAAATTCAGCAAGATCGGTCCACAAATGGCTGAGATATGAGTAAAAAACCACGACTGCATCATATTTTTTCCTTTTAGGGTCCAATTAGACGTGACATTACCATACCAACACTGCATTACCAAAACGACATAAACATACCATACAAACCAATTCAATTTTGGTTGTTACGGTCAAACAGTGGCTATGGTAATACAGTGTTGGTAATGTGGTTTTTTGTTGTTGTTTTTTATGCCCTTCACTACAAGTGGAGGATTTTATTTGTAATGTGTTTGATTTTACGCATACACATACACATTAATGCATGTATATGATATGGCGCTCAAATAAAGAAACAAGCTCATAGACTTAATATATTTTAATTTAACGCTTCTTTAGTAAAAGCATTCGTAGCAGAGTTGTTAAGTTCTCTCCTGAGACTGATGATATTGCCAGTTCGAATCCCAAAAAGAAGTTTTTTAATTTTTTCTATTTAATTTTTTTATGTTCTAAAAAACGATTTTATGATTATAAAACGTATTTCAAACATCAACTTTGGCAAAAGAGGAAACGGGCTTAGGTACATATATAAATTTTTCGTTTTTTTATATTCTTCGGCAGGACGAAATGAAAAGTTGGCGTGGCTCAATTAATATTTATTTATACCAATCGAAAGAACGTTATTTATGTATATAACTTTTTGTTCTTATCTCATCATGGAGAAGGGTATATAAGATTCGGCATAGCCGAACATATCACTCTTACTTGTTTATAAATAAGGCAGTAAATGTTTCAAACAAATTATAAATTTGTACGTTTAGCCTTAGGACACACACCACATAAAATGGCAGATTTATATTCAAAGTATCATTTTTTAAATTAAGTAATTTTAACTTTAATTAACAGAATTAAAAAACAACTCCAACTTAAAGTTTGGAAGGTCATAGCAAGGGAAATCGGAAAAATGCTGTAAAAAAGTGTTTTATGCGCATTAAATATGCGGTAAAAACTTTCCCCAAACAACAAAAATAGTTTAATTAAAAACAAACAAAAAAAAGCAAGAATTTAAAATTATTTTTATTTCGGAAAAAAGCAAGTAAAAAAAAAAAACAAAAGTTATAATCGGTAAAGCCCATACACAGGAAGAAAAAACTGGCAAAATTAAAATTTCTTGCACTTACTTTTAGTACTAACCGTACTCAAAAATTCAAGTACAATTAAGAACATAAAGTACTTGAAACAATCCAAAATAGGATTATTTTCAAAAACCATTATGTTCTTTATGTTAACATACGCTTGTGTTTTTTTTAAAGTTTGTTGTATAAACAACAAAAAAAAACACTTCAAAAGTACGTAAAAACGATTTGCTTGTTTTGTGTGGAAACAACAACAACACTACAAGAATAAAAATATACATTATTTTCATGTTTAAAAAAAAAAAAAAATAAATTATATTTTTTAAAAGTATCTAGTTAAATACATCACATTTTCAAAGTAGATTACGAAGCCCAATAGGACATGCTGCTGGTGTCTTATAATTGTGAGTTCTTCTGTAAAACAAAGGGGGAAATACAGCACAACAAAGGTGAAAGTAATATATGTGTATCAGGGTTGATAAAGTTGGTACAACTGTACTTTTTTTGGTACAAACAAAACAAAAAAGTACGCTGGTATCCCCGTGACTTATTTGGTACTACAGTGAACTCGCGAAAACGTGAACACTCGAACACACCAACGACTCGAAAACGTGAACACATTAATTTTTACATTGACTACTCTTAAACGTGAACAAAGTCTGAAAGCTCTAAAGCGTGAACAAAGTCTGAAAGCTCTAAAACGTAAACAAAGTTTTCTCAGTTTTTGTTTGTTTTATTTTTTGAATTTACTCCAGTGTTAGTGACTTGTTATACCCCAGACAATGTTATTTACTTTAGACATTTAACATGTGCGTGCCATTGAAAATCTACTTCTAACGTTGCTACTATTGACTAGGTAGTTCCTTTGGAATCATATGTAGACATTGCAACCAGAGAATTACTAGTACATTTTAGTAAATCTAGTCTACACTTTTGGTACGAATACGGTACGAATTTGTTTGTATTAAAGGCATATGTAGCGTAGTGTAGGTTAAACACTGCGTTAACGATGTCACTAAAACAATCGACAAAACTGGTGACTTGGAGGCACTTACACCCAGGTTTCCTACAGGGGATTTAGTTGCGCCATGACATTTGTTATATAGACACTAGGGGTATAGCCAATTTTTTGGCATAGTACCATGAGTTCAACCATGTCCTAGTAACCACGAAAATCATAATCTTTTGTAATTTTTCTCAAAAAAGTTCACGCACCAATTGGTTTTTCTAAACCAATGCAATATTGAATATCCATAATTTTATACGGTGTTTTTTATTCATTTTTAATTTTTTTCGTTAAAAAAGGTTAAAGATACGTTTTGGTTTGCGGAAAAATCTCTTACCATCTCTAAATATTAATGAAATTTCATACTTGAGCTATTTTTTGTTTTAAATATACATATTATTAATTTTTTTAAACCAAAAAGAAGATTAAAAACTTTCAAAACTTCGTCGCGGTTGGTGCGTGAACTTTTTTGACCTTAGTGAAAAAATTAATATACGTTCCCTTATAGTTGTTTATGCTCTATCGGACTGTACTATGCCAATTTTGATATTTTAAAAAATTGTTAAAAAGTTATATCCCTAATACACTCACAACCTGTCAGTTTAAGAATTAAATATAAAATTTTATTATCTTGTTACAAATTTGAATTCTGAGTGCTAATATTTAATAAAAATGTTATCTAAAAAGCCAAAAGTTTTAAGTCCGAAAGACAAGGCAGATATTGTTCACCTATTACAGAAAGGCTTAGCTAAAAAGTATCAAGTTGCAATATCAACGATGTTGAATGTGAACCACACCTGCAATTCATTTGACATTTCTCAATTTCAGACTAACTCAATTTGAACAGTGGAAAGATACACAATCGATCAACGCGTTAAAGTTATTCAGGCTTATTATGAAAATGGGCTTTCAAATCAAAATGCATATCTTCACTCTGTGATTTTTTCGGTAAATTAAATCGTCCAAATGTGCGTACAATCGGAAAAATCGTGCAAACCGGGTCTGTAGGAGAAGTGAAAACACCAGTGCATGCTTGTAGAGCTCGTACTGCAGAAAATATTGCTGCTGTTCGCGATAGTGTGGCTGAACTCGTCGTCGTGCTTCACGCTCGTCGTTGATAAACATTATGCATAAAGACTTGCAATTACACGCTTACAAAGTGCAATTGACTCAAGAGCTAAAGCCTCTTGACCATTCCAAATGGTCAGAATTGTGGCAAAAAATGGCAACAGTGGATGATAAATTTTCGAAGAAAATCATCTTCAGTGATGAGGCAAATTTTCACCTCACAAACAGTGACTGTTTGGTGCGGTTTATGGGCTGGCGGCATCATCGGGCCGAATCTTTTCCAAAATGAGGCCAGTCAGGCAGTTACTGTAAACTTTTTATGGCCCGAATCGGAAGATATGGATGTGG
This sequence comes from Pollenia angustigena, assembly GCA_930367215.1. NCBI lineage: Eukaryota > Metazoa > Arthropoda > Insecta > Diptera > Polleniidae > Pollenia > Pollenia angustigena. The sequence continues at coordinate 214,277,200 of OV884058.1, read as the reverse complement.
ACGATATGTGGCTTCAACAGGACAATGGCACTTTTGCGCGACAAATTCAATGGCCGTGTTATCTCACGTGGTGGCGATGTCAATTGGCCGCCAATATCTTTTGATTTGACACCGCCAGCAACAATTCAAGAGCTAACGGATGAGATAATTGGGCACATTAACGGCATATAACCTCAATTATGCCTCAGCGTCTTCGAAAATTTGGATCATCAGATGGAGGAGTGCCGCCATTTCGCTTATATTTTGTTCCATTCATAATTGAACCATACCAACACTATTATAATAAAAAGAAATAACATTAATTTCCTAAATAAGTTGTGTTTTATTTAAAATTAACATCGGTCCTTAAAATTTAACCACCTAAAGGGTGGTTAAACCGTAATAAAACACAAGGAAGCAGTGGAAGCATTAAATAAACCTTAAAATGGGCTGAAAATGAAAAGGTATTATTTTATTTTATTTTTGTAAAGTAAATAAATGAAAAATTTATATTTGTCTTAATCTTAATCTTAATATCTGATATTTAATTGTTCGTTTGAAGTTATTATTTCGACCTTAACTTTTTCTAAAATTTTCATAATCGAAAACGTGAACAAAATTGAAAAATTAGTAAAATTTAATTCACGTTTTCGCGAGTTCACCGTATTTTCAAATTTTTCAAACTATGTTAATTGACATAAAATGGCAACTCCTATTTACTGTCCAACGAATATAAGCGGAGTTTAGTGTTTGGTACAAATAGTTTTTTGAATAACTGTTAGAATCAGTTAAAAATAAATTTGCTTGGAATTTTAAATGTTTATTTATTTAAAAATGACTGAACGGAATATTTCTTAAATAAACTACAGTTCGTTACTGTAATAATACTGTGAGTGTATATTTAATATTTGCAGCTTGAGAGGAATACCAAAAATATACACTACTGCTCGACGAGGCGTCTTCTCTTTCTCTACCACACGGCATCAAAATCTCAATTTACACATTCTAAATTAAGTATCAGCGGATGCATATAAATGTGCATTTTCTGTTGATACTGACGATTTTTTAAAAGATATAGGAACCAGTTCTGCAAAAGTTCTAGTAGAAGAAACGACTTCCTCTCATTTCAAGATTATTTTGGAACGACTTGATAATATTTTGAAATATTCTTCAACAAGTGGTTGTCCCGTCAATAAGTAATCAACAGAAGTTTGAAATCGTGGGATCCACTCCATTATTATTTTACTCCGAATGATCTTGAAGTAGGTTTTTCAAGCGCTAAATTTAATTTAATTATATCCGTCTTTTCTATTTCTGCAGTATGTGTATATTAAAAATTGTAAACACAATAAATTTGGAAATTTGGAAAAAAAATATAAAAAAGATTAAGTACTATTGGGGTCGAAAAAGTACGATTTTAATAGTTCGTTGCAAAGTGACCAGATTTTTTAAAAATTTAAAAAAATTTTGAAATAGAGCTAAAAAAAGCTAAAGAAGGGAATTTAAAGCCAAAAAATAAAGCTAAATTTTTTTTATAGCTTCTTGTAGTAACTTTTAATTATTTCGATATTTTTCATAGATTAAGGCCCGTTTTCACAACTTACTAAAAGTAGACTTTATATACTTATACTTATAAAAGGGGTTTTATTATTAAAACTTTACTTTAACCTTCAGTTAGCGATAAAGTAAATTCCCAATAAAAAATGGAGCTTCCAACGAAGCAGGTTTGTAAGGGAGAAACATAAACGTTTCGCTTACCATTGCGCTTACGGAAGACATGAATTTTATATGGCGAGTTCCCACTTTGAAGCAATACATTTTTGACACATGAAGCGCATTATTCAGCGCATATGAAAATTGTTATATGTAACGATCAGCCTTACACACTGAATGTTTTGATACAGTTATTTTTTAGTTTTCTCCCTTACAAACCTGCTTCGTAGTAAGGGAATGCCGTAGCACTTGAAATTTTATTTTTTTTTTTTATAAAAGTTGTTGAGAATTCTTTCACTTACTTTACTGCATTTCTGTATGTCTTATTGCGTAGCGCATGATTGTGCGCTTATTTTTTTAAATGTACCATTAGTGCTTCGCAAAATGATAAAATTTTTTATTGGGTTAAGGCTCATCCTACCTGGGAGGTTAAAGTAAAGTTGTAATAATGGAACACTTTTTATACGGTCAATAACTTCCTACCTTAAGCTATCGGTAAGTTGTGAAAACGGGCCTAAGTATTGCTTATGTAATTATAGTTGAGAATAATTGTATAAATAAACGAAAAAAAAAAAAAAAATCCAAAAAAGCTTGACCAGTAAATTGATCAAACTTTAGCTTTATTTTTAACAATTTCTATGAATTTGCTTAACTTTATTTGTAAGAAGATAATTGTGTAATGTAATTAAGAAACTGTATAATGATTTTTGATGTATGTAGCTAAACGTTTTGCAAAAGCCAATTATTTTTTTATAAAAACAAGGAACGCCAAATATTTAATAGATATGAACATAACCTGGGCTTTACACGTGAAAGTGCTTTCTTGCAAGTAGAAGAAACAGCCGATTGGCTGAAAGTACCAAAATTATGTGTGTGTTAGTAAACGAGTGTGAGTGTATTGCGACTTTCAAGAAATTTACTTTCACATGTTAATGCTAGGTAACTTAACTAGTAAAATTTTTACTAGCAGAAATTTTCAAAAATAGTTGACGGAAGTCCTTGTCGTGATCGAAGTTGTAGCCGTTTGAAATTCGAAATCACGACAATGTAAAACACATAAGTAAAAAGTTTGCCGTACATATCAGAGAATGACAAAAATATAATTTTAAGTATTCTTTCAATATTAGTGAGAAAACATGTACGGACATGTATGGGTAAAGATCAAAACCATACACATACGTACCAATACCCATTACAAGCTAAAGTTGAATATGTATAGGTATACGCTGAAAATGTGTATTTGCATATTCATTCTTCTTTTTCTATCTGCAATACCCATGTAAGTATGTGTATTACCGTACCCTGCAAATAAAATTGGACCACCTGACCCATTTTGATAAAATGGACTACTCCATGGACTAGTCCGATGTAATGCAAGCATGGACCATGCCATTGTTAAAAAGTGTTTGTAGTGAGACGACATGTCTTCGTTTTTTAACGACATGCTTTCGTGTTTAAACGACTTCAAAACTAATCCTCTTGAGTATACCATGGAGTAGTTTTAAAACTACTCCTTACTGGTCCAAAGGTGGGTTATATACCATGGAGTAGTTTTAAAACTACTCCTTAGTGGTCCAAAGGTGGGTTATATGGTCCTCTCCTAGGACATCGTAATGTTAAATAGACCAGGTGTTTTCCATACGTTTGGGTTACTTGTGGACTAGTCCTGGTCCCTTGTGGACTACTCTTTACACGCGTGTTTGGACTGGTCCTATTATTTGCAGGGTAAGTATAACGTAAATATACAGAGCGCGAGAGAGAGCAGAGATGGCAAATGCAATTTTAAAAATGTTGAAACTAGGCAAAATTTTTTTGTGTTGTTATTTAGAAAAATATCAAGATAATTTTAAAGCTTTTTAACATTTGACTAAGGCGGTAAGTTTATTTTATTAGAACAACGAGGGGCGGTTGGCGGCAATTTCTGCTTCTCCGAAACTATCTAACAGATATTAATAAAATTTCAAACATAGATATATCCATATTAATATGAACACACAAGCTTTAAATATTTTTTTAAAAATAGGACCCCGAGGGAAGCTCGAGGGTATTTTCAGCCTCACCAAAACTATCTAACAGATTTTAATGATATTTAAAACATAGATAGATACATATTTGTGTAGACACATAAGCTATGTATTTTTAAAAAAATTAGGATAACGAGGGGAGATAGGGGGCGACTTATGTCTCTCCAAAACCATTTATTTTCTCTAAAATTTCTTGATTATTTTCCATACTTTAAATTTATAATTTTTCATATGCTACATACATACCTACACTGGATGAAATTTTTAAAGAAAAACTCTTCTTTACAACTTATTAAAAAGAAATGTTTGAATTTTAAAAGGTTACAGAAAGGCGTCTAAGCCAGCGCTAAATGTATTAAGTGGCGGTTACACTCTTTCTTATTAACACAACATACAAATCAATACTTTCATGCATACATAAAAAACAATATCTTCCATCTCGTGTCGTCTACCTATGCTTTGTGTGTGTGACAGCGATAAGTGCAAAAAAATTGTGCGGATGCGTAAAGGGTTTTTACATGCCAAAATAAAAATATCATAGAGCCACTTGTTGCTGTCACACGCACATAGCAGAGGTAGACGACACGAGATGGAAGATATTGTTTTTTATGTATTCATGTAAGTATTGATATGTATGTTGTGCTAATAAGAAAGACTTAAGCAACTACTCACTACATATTTATTTATAGCGTTTGCTTAAGATACATGTACACAACATGCTTTTTACATCTGACTTGTCAACTTTTCATGTTACATGTTAAGGTAATAGATTAAAGAAAACCAATTCACGTTCTCTTTAATCTATAACCAAATAGTCGTAGGCGTATTTTAAATACGCCAAACACAATAAGGGTGAATATTCGATCAAAAACGTACATGTAATTTGCCCCTCGTGGTCATAGTTTGAAAAAAATACATAGCTAATGTGTCCAAATAAATAAAAACCTTTTTTTTTAAATTTTATTGAAATCTATTAAATAGTTTCGGAGAGGCAGAAATTGCCCCCTATAACTAGGGTTTTTTCACTTATTATATTTCCCGTTTTCCCGGGATTTTTGTTGCGGGATCCCGGGAAATAAAAAGTTCTTCATAGTTTACAGAAAACAGCTATTTTTACTCTGAAATTTAGTTTTCTTTTCTCTAAAAATTAGCATGTGTGGATGGGTTGTCGATTTGATCAATTATAAGAAATGTGTACAAACGTAAATCAATGTCTCCTGCGGCAATAAATCTATTAAAAGCAGAATGGGCAGTGCAACAGTTGATAATTAATAAATTTAGTGAAGTGATGAATTGATAAAGAACATAAATTCAAAATAAGATGCAGGCAGTAAATTCTCATGGACAAGTCTTAAAAATAGGATATACATAAACATATCGCTCCGTTATTGCAACATAGTCGTATCTACAAAAAAAAAAATCGAGCTTGGTAATATATCCGGGAAGTGCGGGGAAACCGAAATAAAAAAATAATGAAACTCGTGTAAGTTACTAAAACATACAATTTGAAAAACATATTGTCCTAAAGATTACAGATGGACCTAATAAAAAGAAATAGTTTGTAAGAAGTAGTCCGGATGATGCTATTTTTTGCATCAACCTTGACATTAGAAGCATGCAACAACGGTGCACTTTTAATTATTTGTCCAACCTCAATAAAAAAGTAAACGAAATTTTTCGGAAACATGGTAATCAGTAAACAAAATCAGAAATATAATCTTTGGCGACTCACTAAACGCTTTGAGTGTGTCAGAAAGTAATTTCCTACGCCGTTAAAAAATGTTAATATATTTATTAAAATATTTTATATATTTTATGATTTTACTTTTTGATCTCATATCTTGAGTACCTCAATTGTTATGTTTATTTTATCTTGAACTAGATCATCATAATACGGAATTTACTTATAATAGCCAAAGGTAATAATAATTCAAGTTCCGCTTTCAATCTTCAATTAATTTTTGTAGTATTTAAGCATTTATTTTACTTACTTTGTAAACAAGTTCCCTCACGTTTGTTTATAAAAGTTTTTTTCATTAATAAAACCAAGTTTACTTTGTATTATTTGTATGGAGCGGGATCCCGGGATCCCGGGAAATTTAAAAATTTTTCCCGCTTTCCCGGGAATCGAAAAACTCCGGGAAAAAAAAACTCTACCTATAACCCTTTTAGTCATATTTTTTAAAAAATGCATAGCTTATGTGTCTGTGTAAATATGGATCTATCCATGTTTTAAATTTCATTAAGATCTGTTGGATAGTTTTGGAGAGGAATAAATCGCTCCCTATCTCCCCTCGTTATCCTATTTTTTAAATAAATACATAGCTCAAGTGTCTATATAAATATGAATCTATCAATGTTTTAAATTTCATTAAAATCTGTCAGATAGCTTCGGAGAGCAGAAATTGATCCTTCCCACCCCTCGTGGTCCTATTTTTTATAAATATGTATAGTTTATGTGTAGTTTTACATAGGTACTGCTGATGTTACGGACAAACTTGTTTTAAATATCATAAATAATATGTACATAGTCCCATACCTGCCTAGTGACAAAGCAAATTTTTGTTAATTTTTTTTTTTTAATTTTTACACAGAAGTGCCATAAATACTAAAGGTATTTTTTTAAACATGGATATTTTATTTGTATGTCAGATAACCAAAACACATTCATGGGTATTGAATAACATCTGCATAATATTCATGTATTTTTGTTTACTGAATGTGGTTGCGTGAAGATATTGCCGTGCATAAGTATAAGTAATAACCATACTTTTTGCGTTATAAATATGTGTATACGCAATAACGAAAAGTGTGGGTAAATACCTCTGTATATTATTCTTATGGGTACTTGTTGTCATTCTCTGGTACATATGTATGTCGTTTGCGTCAATCATAATACCTACTTTTAAAAACGACTATATTTCGACCACAACAACAACAACACTCATAAGAAGGCCAAACAAGATATTTTCCGTGATACCTAAGCCAAAAACTAATTTTTTTCATGATGCAAAAAATAAACGATTTAATTCTTAGTTCTCTTAATAGTTTGAGTCTTCGAAAATTAAAAAGAACGTAGAACATTTTGCTAATGAAAATATAACGCCCATAACTCGATTTACTTTTGCTCTTGATGCCTGCTTATAGATGAAATAAGTATGCGGCAAATATGCTTTCATCGCTAAATGGACTATCACGTAAATCCTTTGTATTAAATTTACTTATAACGGCAGAAAAAACAGATAAATTGTAATATATCGCTAAAGTGGCTAAAAACTGTAGTGACTATAAACGAAAAGTACTGTATGCTGAAACCTTATTTTAAAATTCTCATGCAATAGGCATAGGCATTAAACTTACTCTAAGCTTTGCTTTTGTTCAATAATTGATTTGTGGTCTTGCTATTATGACTGATATATGGAATAGAAATATGTATGTTTTTTGTTCTCATAAATTACATAAATTAACTGTTTATTCAAGAAATTTTTCAAAATGTAACTTTTGACAAAAATTCTTAATTTTTTTTGGAAAATAGCGTAACTTTTGTATTCTTCTCCTCGCAGCACTGTTATGTATGTAAAACAAATCTGCAACAGCGATTTCTTCTGCGCTGCCAGACTATTACCCTTTTAACTTAATCACATATAAGTTTATTCGGATAAACTGTTTTATTTATTTTAAAATATAAATAAACACGAAATTGAAATTAAAAAAAAGCTAAATGCATCGTTGAAAAAAGCTGGAAAAAAGCTTTAAGCTAAATGAAATATCTCAAGCTAAAAAGGAAAAAAACAAGCTAAATTTAGTTCGAAAAAAGCTAATATTGTCACTAGAAATTTTATTGCGTAATTTCGGTTTTGTTTAGTTTTTCAATAAGCTAAAGCGTTTTTGAGTTGCACGAACATATGTTAAACTATCTATACAATATATAATTTCTTAGTATGTCAGGATGTTTGCATGTATGTCCTATTCTTTCCGCAACTTTCTGAAGCCATCTGATGACATAGGAAACTGAAATTTGGCACACTTGAAGTACTTTCTCTGCGGAAGATCGTAACGAACCCATATTTTTGATTTTCGGCTTTTCAACTAGTATAACTATAAAGATCTGATAGAAAAGATGTTTTTTTTTTATAATATGGGGAACTTTGGGCTCAACCCGGCACGGCTAGGCACCGTCGGATTGCCCTGAAACAGTAGATCATGATTTCTTACACCAAACCTCATATTTGAAGCAGCGCAAACAATTAAATTTAAAAAAAAAAAAAAAAATTTGCGACCAGTCTAATGGTCACACTGGTTCGCAATTGTAATTTAAAAGAAAGTTAAAGGTATTTACGGATAAGACTAAGGTCAAATGCAACCCAATTTCAAAAAGAATTTCATTTGCTGCTTTTCCCCAATTTTCGCTTATGCACAAAATTCTACAGTTTAAAATAATACAGGGTGGCGCAGAATAAGCTTTGTCCCAGAAAAAAAAAATTTGGGTTTTTTTGAAGTACTTAAGAGCAAAAGAGCATAATCGAGCGCTTCAATAAGAGAGCTTTTATACAGTTGTAAATGATAAAGAATAAAATATACAATACATTTTAGTGCTGACAACGAAGAAGGGTTTAAAGCGAAAAAAATAAAAATATATTATGGCTTACGAAAATGATTGAAAAAAAGGCTTTTTAAAAAGTAAATACAAAACATTAATGTATATGTTAGTAAAGTTAGCCCTTAAAAAAGCACTTTAGGAGTGCTTTGTTTGCATGTTTAAAGAAGCGTTTATTGTCAGCAGAAAATAATCCTCCAAAACGGGAACACCCATACAAAAATCATGCATCGCAACAGCAGGTTTGATGCGATTTGAGGTATGAATTCATACATAAAACCTGCTTTTGGAGCACATTTTTTTACTGCGATAGTTTAACTTAACTTCTGTCCTATTTGTTTTTTGGCAGCATTTTATGAAAAAGATTTGGGGAATTAATTATAAATAACGATAAATCGAACAATGAACAAAAATAATTGAGTGTTATTTTTCAAACCAACAATCCATTGTGTTGACACAGCATGCCTCAATATGCGCATTGCACCCGCAGCATCAGCAATAAACCATTTGATTGGAAATTTCCGTCAACGTGGGTCTATAAGAACGCTTTCTGCTCCCGGAAGAGCACGTATAGCTCAAAATATTTAGGGAATTTTTAGTACATTAGTAGGCTCCACGAAAAGCCCCCCCCCCAATGAAATAACGCCCAGGAAATAACCCCCAATGAAATAAACCCCAAAAAAAAAGAAATAACACCCAAAAGCAGTGAATGAAATAACATCGAAAAATAAATTAAATTAACCCCAAAACGAAACGAAACAACCGCCAATATTTGGAAGTTATTTCATATGAAATAACACCCAATGATGAAAATGAAATAACCCCCAATGAAATAAACCCCATCAGCAACAAAAATTAAATTATGCCCAAAATTCATAAAAGAGTCAGTTTCACCAAGGATTTCATGAAGTCAATATGGACCAACAGCAAAGTCGCAAAATTATTGAAATGAATCGTGTGGAGGCCCGCAGGCGTCTTCTTCATAATAAGATTCATAATAAGGAAGACAATTTGCCTTTTACGTTTGGCATTTACACAACCTACCTCCACTGTTTAAATACAATTGTTTTTCATTTATAGTGTATTTACACTTGTCATTTTCAAACTAGTTTACGATCGTAAACTACTTTCATAAACTATACCGTTTACATCAGCATTTTTGACAGTTAAGTTGTTTATCTTTGACAAGTTCTTAGCCCCAATAATAAAAAAAAACGTTGATGCACATACAAATCTTTTGTTTCCGTGGTCCATCTAAAAGAAAATATGTAAAAAAACTGACATTTCTTATAAATTTGGAATTTTTTTTAAACATTTTCTTTGTTTATTTTATTTTTCATACTATTGTTTTGGCTTTTTTTTACAGATAAAAGTAAATTTTTTTTTACTTGATTTTTTTTTATTTTTGAGGAAATGTCAAATATCACTAGCATTGCCAGAACAAAATTTGAAAACAGAGTTGCATTTACAAAAACTGGTTGTTTGTAACTAGTTTATCTCAAAAGCTAGTTACAAACGTGTTTATAATTTGTATGGATAAACAAGTTTCTCAAACTAGTTTATCATCATAAACAACTTATAACCTGTTTATGGCGTAGGTGTAAATGCACTATTAAAGAATATAGAAAATTGATATTTCTTCGTTTTCCACCAACAATTTCGAATTCCATTTTTTTAAATATTTACACGAGATGATGTAAAGCGTCCGAACTTTGATGCACAACTGAAAATATTTTATGTTTTACAACAACTCAACTCAACATGCAAGGCAGATTGTACTCATATGTTGACACTGTTATTTTAAAAAACGGTTACTTGAATTCTCAAAAAAAAAGGAAAAAGATCAAACAAAGCAAATGAAATACACCCCAAATAAAATTAAATAACCCCCGAATAAAAAATGAAATAACACCCAAATTAAAAACGCTATGAAACAAGCCCCAAATTTTAAAAATTTGTTGGGTGTTATTTCATTGGAGTTTATTTCATAATTTGAAACCCCCAAATGAGAAATGAAATAATTCCCAAAAACAAAATGTAAAACGGCCCAAAAAAATTGGGAGTTATTTCATATGAAAAAACACCCAAAAATGTATGAAAAAAAAATTGGGGAATATTTTATTTCTCGTTTGGCCGTTATTTCATTGGGGGGCTTTTCGTGGAGCCCATTAGTACACACTGCAGCTGCCTCAATGGCTTTGGTACGGCGATTGAAGCTGGCCGCCACGTTCACCGAATTTAACAGCTCTTGACAGTTTTCTTTTGGGATAAATGAAAGACAGAGTGTATTTAAACAAGCCAAGTAACATTCCCCATTCCACTCGATATTTTGAGAAAAGTTATTGGAAGAAGCACGTATGTGCGAAGCAGAAAATGGAGATCACTTAGAGAATATATTTTTTCAAAGCTAATTAAACAAAATTATCCAATAATACACAGTATTTATAAAAATAAATAATAATAACATAAATAAAAAGCTATCTTAATCATATTGCTTATTCGCGCCTCCCTGTATTTAGCATTAATGACAATCTCCCTGGGCTTACAATTGTAGAGTGAAAATAAAATGGAGATGGCGAAGTTAAAGCAACACGCTGGATATACAGTGGCCAACAAGAGTCTACATACGATCATAACATTGCGTTTTGAAAAGGACATGGATTTCTGGAAGAGGGGTTTGTTGACTGACGAGTCGGAAAATACCATATTTGGGACTGAAGCATATGGCTCAAATTGTCAAAGATTGGCTGCTCTAACATACTCCTCGACAGCTGTTTATATATAAATATATATATATATATATATACTTATGCACAGGGCATATTATGCGAACACAAAAAATCTTTACTTTTTTTGATGAAATATTATAAATTGCAATATTTTCGAAATACAAATTCAATATTTTTCTTCTAAAAGTCTTAAAAGTCTTTTAAAAATCGTTTTTTGTGGGCAGAGCATATTTGACGAACAGGTGCATACGTTGCGTTTAATTGCCGAAACTGTCTGGAAAATATGCTCCTTGTATATGAAATTTTTTGTTGCCATGTTTCCGCATTATTATTCCCAAATAATAATGTGGGAATATTAAATACAAGGGGCATATTATCCAGACAGTTTCGGCAATTAAGCGCAACGTATGCAGCTGTTCGTCAAATATGCGCTGTATTTGCCGACTTTGATGCTGCAGGTTGTTGTCTGTGCTTATTTTGCCGTTGTAGTCAAATTAAACTAATTTCTTTTTTTGTGCACCATAAAACAGAAAAAGTGTTGCTAATAAAAAAAAATTTTTAAAGAATGAGTGCTTAAAATTTTTTTTTTTTTTTGTTTAACAGAAAAGAATATTAACTCGGCTCAGCACCAAATTGATATTTATATAATTTTTTAGTATTCTTGAAAGAAGTTTTATAGGAACATGTTGTTCGCGCCAACGCTCCTAGTTAAGGAGTTATAGGTCGTAAAAATTGCAAAATACTTTATCCATATCTATTTAGGTAAAAATGAATTTATAAAATATGGGAATCATTGAAAAATGCTTCAAAATGTGTTTTACATGGAGTTTAAAGCATCCAGATTTACCAATTTTGAGGTAATATTAAATATTCATACTCCGTGGCTGACATTTTTTTTAACAAAATTGGCTTTATCTTTTAATTATGTCGATATTTAGCTTAATAAATTTGCTAATAAACTTTCTTTATTGCGGGTTTTCGGCCTTGCGTAACACTTAAGTAATTATGTACATATAACAATAATTAAATATGTAACAAGTACATAAATTATTACTAAATACATACATATTTTTACTCAAACTTATAAATAAATTGAGAAATTTTCCAAAATAAAATTTTTTTATCTTTATAAATATAAAATTCTATATGATGGAGTTACTAAAAATATGGTTTATAAAAGCTTGAAGTATTCTTCCCTATTCATAGTCTTTTGAGTTGTATTTTAGGAAAAAAATTTATGAAAATTTTGCATCAAAACACATTTCAAACTTATTTTATTTTTTATGAATACGGCAGATTATGTTTAATAAATATACTAACAAAATTTTAAGTTTCGTAGAAAAATCTTTCTAGAAATATGGTAAATTATTGACAGATTTTCACTTAATTTTATAATAATTCAAGTTATACAAAACGAATATGTGCAAAATCTTATACCAATAATTGCATTCCGCTACTAATTATGTTAGTTTATAACAAAACTATAAATTTTTAGGTTGGTTGTTAGACATTTTGATTCATAACTATTATCCTGCTATACCGATCTTGTTGGATTTCGACCCCAAACTGCTTAAGAAAGCTAAAAACAATTTGACATCAATATTGTTATTTTCTTTTAGATTTTCTAAAAAGAGTTTTTTACAGACGGACATGGATAAATCGACGAAGGTTAGTTCACATACATCAAATATTTCACTATACACGCAAAGAAAAAACATGGTTGTGGTAAACATTAAGAGCAACATACTATGATAAAATGCATGATTGAAGTCACCATATTAAGATTATTATTGAATCATAGTATGACTAAATATACTCGTAATATTACAACATAATATTTTTCCCTTAATCATATTATTATTCTGTTATCATACTAAGTAAAGATGTAATCAAATTATTGTCATGCTAATCATAATTAGTTAAGAAGTAATCATATTATTGCCATGTTAATCATAATAAATTTAGAAGCAATCATATTATCATAAAGCCCCTCTCATAGATGTCATAAAAATACAAAATAAATTAAAATTTTTTTGCAACGATTTTTTTATTTTGTGGCTTTTTTTAAATTTTTCTTTATGTAAATCAAATAGCGGAGTTCAAATAAGGCTTGCAAAAGAGCAAATGCAAAATCTTTGGTTTTCACGGGCAACCACGTATGTCCATTTTGCCCATTTTAAGATGTTGATGCCATATTGCCTATTTTAAAACGCTCTTTACATGTTTAAGAACATTTTTGGAAAAATATGAATCAATTCCGATTTTTACTTAATGCCAAAGTATAAAAAGTGAAATACCTAGCGCATTGGATATCGAATGGTTTTTCGGCTTTCCTGAAACATTTGTTTTAAGACATACGCCGTTGCCCATGAAAACCACAAAAATATCGTAACACTTTTATCAAATATAACGAAATCTCTGTGTGTTTTGTTGTTTAATTTTACAAAAAAACTTCGATATTTTGCATTTGCCCTTTTAAATAAGTTTCTTAAATATAAAAATTTTTTGGTATTTTATGTTTCTCGGAAAAAAAGCTTTGAAGAATGAAATCGGAAAAAGGCAACAATTGCAAATTCTGAAATTGAAAACATTTGTAATGGAATATAAAAATTTTTAAAATTTATGGGACATAAAACGTGTTTGGTAGAAAAGTTAAAAGTTCATAAATTGACATTTTTTGTATGTGGTCATTCAACGACAATCAACGAATTTCTTCAGCTCATTATTGGTTTAACCCGCCGACCATTTAAGAAAAATTAGTAAGGTATAGGTATATTTATTTTGATTACCCGCTTTCTGAATATTAAGCATTAATTTTGCTCCATACCAACTCTTTTGAAGTGTATTAAATATTGTTTGGCATAACGAGCCAGTGCTTGGCAAATGCTGTAGAAGTTAAAGCAAAATAATTTGACAAGAAAATACATTTTAATCTTGCTTCGCTTCATTGCCGTAAAAAAGGAGTAGAAGTTAGATAAACTGTCAACATCACAATATACAGTATTAAATATATGTTTGCGGAACAAAAAGCTTATTTTGTAGAAATAAATTTTGAAAAGTGGCGAGTGCGGCACAAAATAATAATTTTCACTCTCAATAAAATACCTTTTTTGCAATTATAAGTGGATTTAGCTATAAATCGCTAAAAACCACACTTTTTGAAATAAAATTAATGAATTATTATAAAACAAACACAATAAATTATAGCTAAATTTTTTTAATAATAAGTGCATTTAGCTATAAATCGCTAAAAATAACTCCTTTTGAACTAAAATTATTAAATTATTATAAAACAAACGCAATAAATAATAGCTACATTTTTAATTATGAGTGAATTTACCTATAAATCGCAAAAAATCACCCTTTTTAAATAAAATTTAAAGTTAAAAAGTTTGTCCTATAAATTTTATTAAAAATCGCTGGATTTGATAAGAAAATAGCTAAATTGGCAGCAGTGTGGAAAGAAACACACAGAGTTGCATATTACCAGCGTTACCATTTGTCATGTAATCTCTATTTTATAAGTATTTTTAGACGTAAAAATGTTTAAAATTTTTATATAGATTTTCATAAATAATAATAAACTACAATTTGCAGTATATTAAATGAAAGGATGCAGTGAAGTTTTTATGAAACAAACCATATTAGACTCTATGTGTGCTTTATTACTGTAACGTTGTATAATTATGTTTACTCCTTTAATACTTCATACCTTAACGATCCCAAATATATTCTTTTAGGTGCTGAAGTATCTAAAGATGATGAAATCGACTGTTATAGTCCTAAACATAACTGAAATTAAGCTCATAGAATAAATTCGAAAAATAAAAAATGTTGAAAATATAAAATTTTTATAAATATTTCACAATTTTTGGCCCACAGTCCAAAAATTGTATCTATATTATTTTTGTTGTTTCGCCAATGTAGTTGTTTATAAAAATATATGCAATTAAAATGCATTTAATCCATATTTTCCCAACGTTTCGTGAATGTTATGTTCACTTTATCAAGGGATTCGTAAAAAGAGAAATTAATTTTTTATTACATTGAACAATAATTTGTTGTAGACAAACATAAAAACATTAAACATGAAAAATTAAATTAAACACAAACTTAAAAATTATATCACAGGTTAGTTTTTGCACTATTTTTGGCTCGTAGCTGCTAAACGGCAATCTTCAGAAAAAATACTTCTCTAATTCATAATTCCTCATATGCACATTTTCCAGATGTATTTTTGAAAGAAAATTCGTGATATTTATGAAATGCATACAATGTTGCAAAAAGTAAAAAAAGTTAATTATTCAATTGTAATTTTGACACATACATATTTCAAATTTTTGATAATAACACAGCTGAAAAAGGTAAAATAAGAATTATGATGTTCTAAAGAATTATGAATTATATTTAAGAATTAATTTTTTTCTGAATATTACCACAGAATACACAGAACTGTTAAAAGTGACGTGTGAAAAAGGCCCAAAACAGTTGCGAGGGCAGCTTTCGAAGAGACCGAAAGCGATTTTTGGTAGTGAAGTGGCAAGGTGTAAAAACAGACCGCAACAATCAACACAAATGGCGTTATCAAAATAACAAAACACAAACCACGTTAAACAAATGCATTAGTTTAACAAACGATGTTTTTTGTGCAAAAAAAATGTATTTAGTAATATTGTTTTGTATTATAATGTTATTTACTTACTTAAATATTATTTACTTGTGTTGTGGTGAACTAAAAAGTTAATTTTTACAACAGTTTTGCAAATAAATCTTAACTAAATAAATTTGTGTTCATTGCGGCAAAGAATATGATGAACAGAGAAATGCAAAAGGGCAGCTTTCTTAGAAAGAGACAAAAAAAAAACGCAAAATCGTCCGTCTCGTGACAGTTCTCTTAGTATTCTGTGATATTATTGGTTTCCGAAAAAATTCATGTTTTTTCCAAAAAAAATCAAGTTTTAGACAAAATGTTCAATAGGCCCAAAAACTAGTTCGGCAGATAAACTAGGAAAACCCAAATAGGGGTTTGTAAGTTGCGAAAAGTACTTCAAGAAATTCCACACGAGAAGGAGCTTTTATTTTATCTGTTGCATGGTGTAATTATTCTTATAAAAGTAATATTAATAATATTTTCAGTTCCATGATGGCTTTTTACTAAAATAAAAAAAATTATTTTACCCTTTTTAGCTTTTTTTCTCTTACACACAGAAAAAAATCAAGTTAAAAACGTCGAAAACAAGGTTGATTTAAAATTTTTCGGTGGTGATTTTGCTTCATACGTTTTTCATGTTAATTCAACCTGATTTTACAATAACTGCGAACAACATTTTTTTCTTTTGATATAACTATAATTCATGTTAATTTAACATTGCAGTAAAGTTAGAGCAAAATGTAATTTATATTGAAATAACAATCGGAATCACGTTGAATGAAAGTTATTTCCAGTTGAAACAACGTGAATTTCATGTAGAATCAAATGGGTTTGAGTGTATTTTAACAGTGTGAAGAAGCTTCAGACAACATTTGCATTTATGTAAGAATAATTCAAAACCCTGTAACAGATGTTTCACTTATTTTGTATTCTCCTTTGTTAACAGAAGCATCAGCAGAATCGCCCGATATGGTCATCATTCTACTTTGAAAACTTGATGTACTATTTAAATAAACAATTTTAATTAAAAGAATACGGGAATTGTCTTATTTTTATAACATATTTTAAAAGTGAAAATAAAAAATGTACATAATTAAGTAGGTATGCATGTTAATTTAACAAGATAAACTTTTGATTTGAATACAAAACAGGTTTTTATGGGTTAAATATTGAATCCAGATTTATTTATATTTTAATATATTTTTATTTTTATTTTTTTAACAGTGAATAATATTAAATAAACGTAATTTAAGGTTATTTTGATATTTTTTATTAAAAATTAATATGAAATAATGATAAATTTAAGTAAAGGGCATAATTTTTCTGAAATTTAACATGATTCTCAATCAACATTTTTCCATGTTAATTTTACATGGGTATTTTTTTCTGTGTGTACGAACTCTTATATGAACTACATTAATTGTGTTTTGAACTTGAAACACTATTTTAAAGTTTATGTAAAATTGTTTTGAAAAACATTTTTACTTTAAGAAAAGTAACAAGCGTACAAAACTTTACACGTTTTGTCCGCCCCGGTCAAAATTTTTTAAAATTTTTACTTCTAACTTTTTTAATTCCAAATTGCTTACTGATTAGAAACATAGCGCTTTACAAAAAGTACGAATTTGAGCCCTGTTTTGCCACTTAAATTTAATTTGTTTGTTTGTAAGCTTTTTGATTTATTGTCCTTGTTCTAAATACATACCACAAGTTGCAAGCTTGCACAAAATTATTATTAAAAAAATTTGTTCACAAAAAATACGAATTTTTTACATTTTTCTCTTCAAATGTACTATATTTGTATGCTGTCTCTATGTTTAAGGCTAGTATACCCTATTATACTTTGTAATAATACTGTGAAAAACTCAAGTAATATGTAAAAGTCTGATTGTGTGAATGCATGCGTGATAAAAATGACAAGTATTATAAACAAAATTTTACATTTCTAAAGCTTCGTACAGACGATGGTCAGATCTTACAATATTGGTAAGCAGCTAAAATGTCTTACAACTGTGTGAACATTGTAAGCTCATTTGTATTTGCAGCAGTGCAAAATTAATGCATCTGACAATGGAACATTGTCAGAAAAATATTGCTGTTGGCAACGCCTGCTTACAATATTGTAAGATCTGACCATCGTCTGTACGAAGCTTAAGCAATAATACTTTTCATTGGATCAGGGATGCATTTTATTACATGTGTGAGTGTTTATACTTTGTGAGATCGTGTGAACACAAACTGTTATGTTAAATTAGATTACTTGACAGTCGCAACAAAACTTATTAGATTTCTATCTCACAAAGTATTATGGAATACGTAAGACTTGTGAGATAGTGTAATCTAGCCTTAAGGAACACAATTGTACCATATAAACGTAGTACTGTACGACGTAGATACGATGCCAAATTAAAACGTACAATATTGTATACAAAGGCACACAATAGCTGGCGCAAATATAAAAGCGTATCTACGACGTAGGTCGCCTTACAGTTAATTCAGGCGTGGGCTTTTACGACGTCTCTTTTGGTTTGGAGGCCACGGTTTAGAGAAGAAAGAGGGGTAAACAAAAATACTTGGTAAGTGTTTTTTATGTCTTTTTCTCATATTTCTCTTTCAACTTATTTTCTTCTTGTTACGTTTTATTCTTTGACTAACTTTGAAATATCAGTTTGAAAATACAGTAAGACTTCGGTTATTAATATCAACAATTTTTAGTAGTTTTTTGTGTGTTTCTAGTTAAAATTATTAAGAGATTTTATATACAGATTTACGTATGTACATTAGGGATATAACTTTTTAACAATTTTTTAATAGATAGACAATAAAAAACTATAAGGGAACGTATATTTATTTTTTCGCTAAGGTCAAAAAAGTTCACACACCAACCGCGATGAAGTTTTGAAAATTTTTGATTTTCTTTTTTGCTAAGAAAAATTAATAATATGTTTATTTAAAACAAAAAATAGCTCAAGTATGAAATGTCATTAATATTTAGAGATGGTAAGAGATTTTTCCGCAAACGAAAACGTATTTTTAACCTTTAATAACAAAAGAAAAAATAAAAAAGAAAACAAAACACCGTATAAAATTATGAATATTCAATAGCATTGGTTTAGAAAAACCAATTGGTGCGTGAAATTTTTTGAGAAAAATTACAAAAGATTATTATTTTCGTGGTTACTAGGACATGGTTGGCCTCATGGTAATACGACAAAAAATTAGTTGTACCCTAATGTACATGTTTAAATAATATGAGTAAAAATGTAATTTTTGCAGAACATGCTTCCCAGTAATTTGCAAGAGAATTCGCCTTTTATTCACATTTTTATGATTGTTCAAAAGTATTTTAAGTTGATTAAAGACTTTTGTATATTTACTATATAATTGATGTTGCTGGTTAATCGAATGACTGATAATCGAGGCCCTTTCTCAAATAAAAAAAGATGTTACTAAAAAGCGCGTCGTGTTACAGCAAATTCAGACGGGGATTTTTACGACGTCGCTTGTTTGACGTGCCTTTTGTTTTGGCTTTCAATGAAATATTTGGCGTTGCGTTGCGGTTTAGACAAGTCCTAAGAAAAAAAGAAGCCGCAAAAGCGCTCGTATGAATTGTGTGTTAGATATAATTCTACTTCGTACACCGGATGCGCCCGCATTGCCATAGAAAAGAAAAATCTAAATTAAATTATTTTAATGTTTTCAAATTGAATATTTGAAAAAAAAAAAAAAAAACATAAACGAAGTACAAAATAAACAACCATTTCAATAAATTTTTCCACCTGTTTTGTCGACTTTTCTCTTTTCCTAAACCTTTGCGTACCAATTATAAACAAACACGAAGATTAAAGTATCCAATTTAGCCTTGGCGTTTTTAAGTTTTAAGCAGTTGAACAACCAAATAAAACATATAAGAAAATTAAATTAAAAAATATATTTTTCTTTAAAAAAGGAGGATACGATAAACTATTTATTAAAAAAAAAAACATAAAATAAATCAGGAGATCTTTAAAATGACACATGTCGCTCTTGATCAACAATAGTGTACTAATCGAAAATTTCAGTTTAAATTAATATTTGGTATAGATTTGGTTACGACAAAATTGTTTAACTTATTTTTTTTTAATTATGGAAAAACTTCAGAAAAACTTCATCGCAACATCTTTATTTTGCTCTGTCCATTAATCATATGCCTAAAAATTTAAACGTTGTAGGTAAATCCACTCTAGAGAGAATTTTGAAATCAAATTCGGTTAAAGTTTAAAAAACTTGAAAGGCAAAACTTGATCGTGCAACCCTTAATTAAGGTATGTTGGACAGATAAAATAAGATCGGTCAGTAGCCAAAAATCATCATTAGATATTTTCATCATTTTTTCAGCCGTATTTAAAATATAAAATAAGCTTAAAACGTGTTTTAAGGCAAAATGTTCATGCACTGTAATTCTTTATGAATACGGCAGGATATTTTTAAAAACCTTCATTAACTTTAAAACATCGTAAATTAACCTGTAAAAAACAAGGGAAAATTGTTTACAATGGCAACGCTGAAAAATGTAACGGTTTGTCCTCGAAGTCACATGTATATATTTTTTCCCTTTGTGTCCTCGAAGTCACATGTTTATATATTTTCTCTGTGTCCTCGAAATCACTTGTATATATTTTTTACGGAGAAAAAAAATGGGAAAATATATGAGAGTACTTGGCAATACTACGCAACAAAATTTGTTAAAATTTGTTAAAAAAATACAAAATTAAGGCATTTAAACCGTATATATAGAAGTTTTAATAGTAATTGATTGATATATAACCACAGTGCAATCAAATAAAGTAAAAAAAAAGAATAAACCAAAAAAATTAAAATTTGTGGGGAAAAATTGACGTGTCCGGTAAATATGCTCTAGGCATGTAATCATTTGGCGGACTGTTCGCTAAGTATGCAACTGTCCGCCGTTTATGCGCTAGCTTCAAAAACTGTTCGCTAAATAAACGCTGTGCATATATATATATATATACATATATATATATATATATATATACTTATGCACAGGGCATATTATGCGAACACAAAAAATCTTTACTTTTTTTGATGAAATATTATAAATTGCAATATTTTCGAAATACAAATTCAATATTTTTCTTCTAAAAGTCTTAAAAGTCTTTTAAAAATCGTTTTTTGTGGGCAGAGCATATTTGACGAACAGGTGCATACGTTGCGTTTAATTGCCGAAACTGTCTGGAAAATATGCTCCTTGTATATGCAATTTTTTGTTGCCATGTTTCCACATTATTATTCCCAAATAATAATGTGGGAATATTAAATTTCCTATACAAGGGGCATATTATCCAGACAGTTTCGGCAATTAAACGCAACGTATGCAGCTGTTCGTCAAATATGCGCTGTATTTGCCGACTTTGATGCTGCAGGTTGTTGTCTGTGCTTATTTTGCCGTTTTAGTCAAATTAAACTAATTTCTTTTTTTGTGCACTATAAAACAGAAAAAGTGTTGCTAATAAAAAAAATTTTTTAAAGAATGAGTGCTTAAATTTTTTTTTTTTTTTTTTTTTTTTTGTTTAACAGAAAAGAATATTAACTCGGCTCAGCACCAAATTGATATTTATATAATTTTTTAGCATTCTTGAAAGAAGTTTTATAGGAACATGTTGTTCGCGCCAACGCTCCTAGTTAAGGAGTTATAGGTCGTAAAAATTGCAAAATACTTTATCCATATCTATTTAGGTAAAAAATGAATTTATAAAATATGGGAATCATTGGAAAATGCTTCAAAATGTGTTTTACATGGAGTTTAAAGCATCCAGATTTACCAATTTTGAGGTAATATTATATAGTTGTTTGTTAATTTTGTTCGGCATAAGGTCATGAGTTAAAACAAATTTTTAAATAAAAAATATAAACATATTTTGTTTTAAAAATTCTATTTTATTTTATTTTGTATCCCAATATTTCGGTCAACTTTGTTGACCATCTTCAGGGGTTATTTAAATTTTGACAAAAGCTTACGGTTGAACAACAGCTCGAGTGAATTTATATATTGTTTACATTTTTTGTTTTCGTTTATTTATTTTTAAATAACCCCTGAAGATGGTCAACAAAGTTGACCGAAATATTGGGATACAAAATAAAATAAAATAGAATTTTTAAAACAAAATATGTTTATATTTTTTATTTAAAAATTTGTTTTAACTCATGACCTTATGCCGAACAAAATTAACAAACAACAAAACTAAAGGTCAACAATTTATAACTTTAAACGTAATATTATATATTCATACTCCGTGGCTGACATTTTTTTTTAACAAAATTGGCTTTATCTTTTAATTATGTCGATATTTATTTATTTAACTCTAGATATTTGCTTAATAAACTTTCTTTATTGCGGGTTTTCGGCCTTGCGTAACACTTAAGTAATTATGTACATATAACAATAATTAAATATGTAACAAGTACATAAATTATTACTAATTATATACATATTTTTACTCAAACTTATAAATAAATTGAGAAATTTTCCAAAATAAAATTTTTTTATCTTTATAAATATAAAATTCTATATGATGGAGTTACTAAAAATATGGTTTATAAAAGCTTGAAGTATTCTTCCCTATTCATAGTCTTTTGAATTGTATTTTAGGAAAAAATTTTATGAAAATTTTGCATCAAAACACATTTCAAACTTATTTTATTTTTTATGAATACGGCAGATTATGTTTAATAAATATACTAACAAAATTTTAAGTTTCGTAGAAAAATCTTTCTCGAAATATTTAATTTGGGAATTTGATTATTTTATGTTGTTAGTTAAACTTTGCAATTCAAACTTTGCACAGCTGTTGTGCAATAAAAAAGTATCAGCATCACAACTGCAACTGGTAATTACGCATCAGCAATATCATTTAGCATCACTGCAGCATTGATAAATAGTTTTCATGCATTAACGTACGTACCCAAAGTGTTCTGAAACTTTTAAGACCTATACCACGCTCGTTGACGGAAATTTGTATGCTGTTTATATGTATTTATTTATTTAATCTGCCGTTAAGATTATATTGTTTTTTGCTTCCAAAAACAACAAAATTATAATATTTATTATATAATAATTAGTATTGTGGTTATTTTGTTGAACTATTTATGGTTTTTAATCCAAATTTTTAATATTTTTAATTAGGCTTAAGTTCATGAAATTTAATTTTTATTAAATTATTTTTGTGAAGAAAGGAATTTTACAACATGAAAATCAATTAAAATTGTTATTGATAATCTTTCATTCTTGACGTGGCTCGGGCTCGAACCCTGGCCGGCAGGTTACCATGACATGTTTCGATCGCAACCACTCGATCTCCTCAGATGGATTTGCCGTCTTACACTCGCAGCCATCGACGACTGCTGACGTCACTAGTCAAACATCAATCCTTAAACCAAATTGTATTTTAACATTTGGTAGATCGAAATTTGCTTTCCTGAATGATTATCCATTTTAATTGATTTTACATGTTTTTTCTTTTACTCAAGAATGAAAGATTATCAATAACAATTTTAATTGATTTTCATGTTGTAAAATTCCTTTCTTCACAAAAATAATTTAATAAAAATTAAATTTCATGAACTTAAGCCTAATTAAAAATATTAAAAATTTGGATTAAAAACCATAAATAGTTCAACAAAATAACCACAATACTAATTATTGTTAAAGCTAAGGCACGAGCTCTATGTGTACATTTGTCCTTCAAGTTGTGCTGAAAAAGGTCAACAGAAAAGAGAAAGACAAAGTGAAAAAACAAAAAATGTACTTGGACTTCAAGAAAAATTCTTGACGAAAGTACGAAAAAACAGAAGTAAAAGAAAAAACATGTAAAATCAATTAAAATGGATAATCATTCAGGAAAGCAAATTTCGATCTACCAAATGTTAAAATACAATTTGGTTTAAGGATTGATGTTTGACTAGTGACGTCAGCAGTCGTCGATGGCTGCGAGTGTAAGACGGCAAATCCATCTGAGGAGATCGAGTGGTTGCGATCGAAACATGTCATGGTAACCTGCCGGCCAGGGTTCGAGCCCGAGCCACGTCAAGAATGAAAGATTATCAATAACAATTTTAATTGATTTTCATGTTGTAAAATTCCTTTCTTCACAAAAATAATTTAATAAAAATTAAATTTCATGAACTTAAGCCTAATTAAAAATATTAAAAATTTGGATATTTATTATATTTTATAACAAATTCAATTGTTTTTACGTTATAAAATTTATTATAAATAAGTATTTATATATTTATAATTTTAAATAAAGTTTGTATAAAAGTCTGCAATTATGCATGTTTTTCATTTTATAAAAGTAAAAAATATAAACAGTCATTAAAAAAAACAGATATTTATATTTTTTCAATTGTAGCTGCCGTCTTCAACATAATTCAGTAGCTGACTACACGACTATAATTGCACCCAGCAGCATTTGTAGTCTTGTGTTCGTGTATCCTGCTGTGGTGAATGTGTTTAATGCATTATACATTAATTTTAATTAGTGTTGTCAAAACAGTAAAACGTTTTTTTCAAAGCCGATTTTCCCCGATTTACACAAATGAATTTTTATGCGCTAAAATTGTTTTATTAAATAAGTATTTGTGAATGTCAAAATATTTGTTAAAAATATAAAAAAAGGAAAATTTTTTGTTTATTTTAAATTTATTGTAAAATATAATAGTTTTGGTGCTATAGTTGTACGTGATAATAAACGAGAAAATGATAACTGTATTTAAATTGTACTTTTATGCGGGGTTTAAACAACAATTGTTATCATTACAAAATGGTAAATTTTGTTTGTTTTTTAATAGAAATTAAACAATTAAGTTAATTTAATTTTCAAAAGGTTATTCTGAACTAGGACATTGCACACCAGAGGCTCCTCAAGCTTTGTATGTATGCATATTGTTTTGGCAGGTAGGTTTTACTATATTTTGTTGTTGTTAATTATACAAACCAATTTTAATGATTTTGTTAATTTTTGATTCTCTCTTGTAGAGGTTTTTAGACTTTTTTAATTTGTTACGGGCTCTTTGCGGGTTTCCGTGCTTTATAGAGTTCAATAGATGCTGTAGAGCCACGACTCTACCATAAACTTAACCCAAGATGTGCCCAAACAAAATTTACACAAAGCTCATACATGTTTCAATGTATATATTTGGCGTTCTAAGACAGCTATCAACTGCTTTATGTCAAACTTACACAATCAGTGAGAGAAACTTGTGGATTTGCTGTACGTTAATAAAACCAACATGCATGAAATATATGTATAAGAAAATAAACCGTTTATAAAAAATCTGAAAAACTTTGAAAAAGCAAAATTTGTTTCAATAAAACTAGTGGTTTCGCGTGAGTCGGAAAATTAGAGAGATGTTAAGGTTTAAATGGGGCTTACCATAAATTATGTACTGATCTTCACGAAATTTGACAGTGTGATTTCAAATCGTATAAAACAAGGCTTGTATGGGGCCTATTATAAATTATATACCAATCTATAAAAAGTTGACAGAATATTTTCTATTCATATAAAACTGACCACCAAAAGTTCATAATAATAGGATTTGTCGTTACGGTTTAATGCTTCTATAGTATTTCCGACTGTGGGCTTTATATGGGCCTATGGTAAATTATTGACAGATTTTCACTTAATTTTATAATAATTCAAGTTATACAAAACGAATATGTGCAAAATCTTATACCAATAATTGCATTCCGCTACTAATTATGTTAGTTTATAACAAAACTATAAATTTTTAGGTTGGTTGTTAGACATTTTGATTCATAACTATTATCCTGCTATACCGATCTTGTTGGATTTCGACCCCAAACTGCTTAAGAAAGCTAAAAACAATTTGACATCAATATTGTTATTTTCTTTTAGATTTTCTAAAAAGAGTTTTTTACAGACGGACATGGATAAATCGACGAAGGTTAGTTCACATACATCAAATATTTCACTATACACGCAAAGAAAAAACATGGTTGTGGTAAACATTAAGAGCAACATACTATGATAAAATGCATGATTGAAGTCACCATATTAAGATTATTATTGAATCATAGTATGACTAAATATACTCGTAATATTACAACATAATATTTTTCCCTTAATCATATTATTATTCTGTTATCATACTAAGTAAAGATGTAATCAAATTATTGTCATGCTAATCATAATTAGTTAAGAAGTAATCATATTATTGCCATGTTAATCATAATAAATTTAGAAGCAATCATATTATCATAAAGCCCCTCTCATAGATGTCATAAAAATACAAAATAAATTAAAATTTTTTTGCAACGATTTTTTTATTTTGTGGCTTTTTTTAAATTTTTCTTTATGTAAATCAAATAGCGGAGTTCAAATAAGGCTTGCAAAAGAGCAAATGCAAAATCTTTGGTTTTCACGGGCAACCACGTATGTCCATTTTGCCCATTTCAAGATGTTGATGCCATATTGCCTATTTTAAAACGCTCTTTACATGTTTAAGAACATTTTTGGAAAAATATGAATCAATTCCGATTTTTACTTAATGCCAAAGTATAAAAAGTGAAATACCTAGCGCATTGGATATCGAATGGTTTTTCGGCTTTCCTGAAACATTTGTTTTAAGACATACGCCGTTGCCCATGAAAACCACAAAAATATCGTAACACTTTTATCAAATATAACGAAATCTCTGTGTGTTTTGTTGTTTAATTTTACAAAAAAACTTCGATATTTTGCATTTGCCCTTTTAAATAAGTTTCTTAAATATAAAAATTTTTTGGTATTTTATGTTTCTCGGAAAAAAAGCTTTGAAGAATGAAATCGGAAAAAGGCAACAATTGCAAATTCTGAAATTGAAAACATTTGTAATGGAATATAAAAATTTTTAAAATTTATGGGACATAAAACGTGTTTGGTAGAAAAGTTAAAAGTTCATAAATTGACATTTTTTGTATGTGGTCATTCAACGACAATCAACGAATTTCTTCAGCTCATTATTGGTTTAACCCGCCGACCATTTAAGAAAAATTAGTAAGGTATAGGTATATTTATTTTGATTACCCGCTTTCTGAATATTAAGCATTAATTTTGCTCCATACCAACTCTTTTGAAGTGTATTAAATATTGTTTGGCATAACGAGCCAGTGCTTGGCAAATGCTGTAGAAGTTAAAGCAAAATAATTTGACAAGAAAATACATTTTAATCTTGCTTCGCTTCATTGCCGTAAAAAAGGAGTAGAAGTTAGATAAACTGTCAACATCACAATATACAGTATTAAATATATGTTTGCGGAACAAAAAGCTTATTTTGTAGAAATAAATTTTGAAAAGTGGCGAGTGCGGCACAAAATAATAATTTTCACTCTCAATAAAATACCTTTTTTGCAATTATAAGTGGATTTAGCTATAAATCGCTAAAAACCACACTTTTTGAAATAAAATTAATGAATTATTATAAAACAAACACAATAAATTATAGCTAAATTTTTTTAATAATAAGTGCATTTAGCTATAAATCGCTAAAAATAACTCCTTTTGAACTAAAATTATTAAATTATTATAAAACAAACGCAATAAATAATAGCTACATTTTTAATTATGAGTGAATTTACCTATAAATCGCAAAAAATCACCCTTTTTAAATAAAATTTAAAGTTAAAAAGTTTGTCCTATAAATTTTATTAAAAATCGCTGGATTTGATAAGAAAATAGCTAAATTGGCAGCAGTGTGGAAAGAAACACACAGAGTTGCATATTACCAGCGTTACCATTTGTCATGTAATCTCTATTTTATAAGTATTTTTAGACGTAAAAATGTTTAAAATTTTTATATAGATTTTCATAAATAATAATAAACTACAATTTGCAGTATATTAAATGAAAGGATGCAGTGAAGTTTTTATGAAACAAACCATATTAGACTCTATGTGTGCTTTATTACTGTAACGTTGTATAATTATGTTTACTCCTTTAATACTTCATACCTTAACGATCCCAAATATATTCTTTTAGGTGCTGAAGTATCTAAAGATGATGAAATCGACTGTTATAGTCCTAAACATAACTGAAATTAAGCTCATAGAATAAATTCGAAAAATAAAAAATGTTGAAAATATAAAATTTTTATAAATATTTCACAATTTTTGGCCCACAGTCCAAAAATTGTATCTATATTATTTTTGTTGTTTCGCCAATGTAGTTGTTTATAAAAATATA
Source organism: Pollenia angustigena (assembly GCA_930367215.1). Taxonomy (NCBI): domain Eukaryota; kingdom Metazoa; phylum Arthropoda; class Insecta; order Diptera; family Polleniidae; genus Pollenia; species Pollenia angustigena. The sequence continues at coordinate 214,249,265 of OV884058.1, read as the reverse complement.
TGCAATTAAAATGCATTTAATCCATATTTTCCCAAAGTTTCGTGAATGTTATGTTCACTTTATCAAGGGATTCGTAAAAAGAGAAATTAATTTTTTATTACATTGAACAATAATTTGTTGTAGACAAACATAAAAACATTAAACATGAAAAATTAAATTAAACACAAACTTAAAAATTATATCACAGGTTAGTTTTTGCGCTATTTTTGGCTCGTAGCTGCCAAACGGTAATCTTCAGAAAAAATATTTCTCTAATTCATAATTCCTCATATGCACATAAGTATGTATATAATTACCGGAAAATGCATTTTCCACATTTTCCAGATGTATTTTTGAAAGAAAATTCGTGATATTTATGAAATGCATACAATGTTGCAAAAAGTAAAAAAAAGTTAATTATTCAATTGTAATTTTGACACATACATATTTCAAATTTTTGATAATGACACAGCTGAAAAAGGTAAAATAAGAATTATGATGTTCTAAAGAATTTTGAATTATATTTAAGAATTAATTTTTTTCTGAATATTACCACAGAATACACAGAACTGTTAAAAGTGACGTGTGTAAAAGGCCCAAAACAGTTGCGAGGGCAGCTTTCGAAGAGACCGAAAGCGATTTTTGGTAGTGAAGTGGCAAGGTGTAAAAACAGACCGCAACAATCAACACAAATGGCGTTATCAAAATAACAAAACACAAACCACGTTAAACATATGCATTAGTTTAACAAACGATGTTTTTTGTGCAAAAAAATGTATTTAGTAATATTGTTTTGTATTGTAATGTTATTTACTTACTTAAATATTATTTACTCGTGTTGTGGTGAACTAAAAAGTTAATTTTTACAACAGTTATGCAAATAAATCTTAACTAAATAAATTTGTGTTCATTGCGGCAAAGAATATGATGAACAGAGAAATGCAAAAGGGCAGCTTTCTTAGAAAGAGACAAAAAAAAAAACGCAAAATCGTCCGTCTCGTGACAGTTCTCTTAGTATTCTGTGATATTATTGGTTTCCGAAAAAATTCATGTTTTTTCCAAAAAAAATCAAGTTTTAGACAAAATTTTCAATAGGCCCAAAAACTAGTTCGGCAGATAAACTAGGAAAACCCTGTAATCTAGCCTCAAGGAACACAATTGTACCATATAAACGATGCCAAATTAAAACGTACAATATTGTATACAAAGGCACACAATAGCTGGCGAAAATATAAAAGCGTATCTACGACGTAGGTCGCCTTACAGTTAATTCAGGCGTGGGCTTTTACGACGTCTCTTTTGGTTTGGTGGCCACGGTTTAGAGAAGAAAGAGGGGTAAACAAAAATACTTGGTAAGTGTTTTTTATGTCTTTTTCTCATATTTCTCTTTCAACTTATTTTCTTCTTGTTACGTTTTATTCTTTGACTAACTTTGAAATATCAGTTTGAAAATACAGTAAGACCTCGGTTATCAATAGCAACAATTTTTAGAAGTTTTTTGTGTGTTTCTAGTTAAAATTATTAAGAGATTTTATATACAGATTTATAACTTTATAAATTATATAACTTTTTAACAATTTTAATAGATAGACAATAAAAAACTATAAGGGAACGTATATTTATTTTTTCGCTAAGGTCAAAAAAGTTCACACACCAACCGCGATGAAGTTATGAAAATTTTTGATTTTCTTTTTTGCTAAGAAAAATTAATAATATGTTTATTTAAAACAAAAAATAGCTCAAGTATGAAATGTCATTAATATTTAGAGATGGTAAGAGATTTTTCCGCAAACGAAAACGTATTTTTAACCTTTAATAACAAAAGAAAAAATAAAAAAGAAAACAAAACACCGTATAAAATTATGAATATTCAATATAGCATTGGTTTAGAAAAACCAATTGGTGCGTGAAATTTTTTGAGAAAAATTACAAAAGATTATGATTTTCGTGGTTACTAGGACATGGTTGGCCTCATGGTAATACGCCAAAAAATTGGTTGTACCCCTAATGTACATGTTTAAATAATATGAGTAAAAATGTAATTTTTGCAGAACATGCTTCCCAGTAATTTGCAAGAGAATTCGCCTTTTATTCACATTTTTATGATTGTTCAAAAGTATTTTAAGTTGATTAAAGACTTTTGTATATTTACTATATAATTGATGTTGCTGGTTAATCGAACGACTGATAATCGAGGCCCTTTCTCAAATTAAAAAAGATGTTACTAAAAAGCGCGTCGTGTTACAGCAAATTCAGACGGGGATTTTTACGACGTCGCTTTTTTGACGTGTCTTTTGTTTTGGCTTTCAATGAAATATTTGGCGTTGCGTTGCGTTTTAGACAATAAAGTCCTAAGAAAAAAAGAAGCCGCAAAAGCGCTCGTATGAATTGTGTGTTAGATATAATTCTACTTCGTACACCGGATGCGCCCGCATTGCCATAGAAAAGAAAAATCTAAATTAAATTATTTTAATGTTTTCAAATTGAATATTTGAAAAAAAAACATAAACGAAGTAAAAAATAAACAACCATTTCAATAAATTTTTCCACCTGTTTTGTCGACTTTTCTCTTTTCCTAAGCCTTTGCGTACCAATTATAAACAAACACGAAGAGGAAAGTATTCAATTTAGCCTTGGCGTTTTTAAGTTTTAAGCAGTTGAACAACCAAATAAAACATATAAGAAAATTAAATTAAAAAATATATTTTTCTTTAAAAAAGGAGGATACGATAAACTATTTATTAAAAAAAAAAAACATGAAATAAATCAGCAGATCTTTAAAATGACACATGTCGCTCTTGATCAACAATAGTGTACTAATCCAAAATTTCAGTTTAAATTAATATTTGGTATAGATTTGGTTACGACAAAATTGTTTAACTTATTTTTTTTTAATTATGGAAAAACTTCAGAAAAAAAAAAAACTTCATCGCAACATCTTTATTTTGCTCTGTCCATTAATCATGTGCCTAAAAATTTAAACGTTGTAGGTAAATCCACTCTAGAGAGAATTTTGAAATCAAATTCGGTTAAAGTTTAAAAAACTTGAAAGGCAAAACTTGATCGTGCAACCCTTAATTAAGGTATGTTGGACAGATAAAATAAGATCGGTCAGTAGCCAAAAATCATCATTAGATATTTTCATCATTATATCAGCCGTATTTAAAATATAAAATAAGCTTGAAATGTGTTTTAAGGCAAAATGTTCATGCACTGTAATTCTTTATGAATACGGCAGGATATTTTTAAAAACCTTCATTAACTTTAAAACATCGTAAATTAACCTGTAAAAAACAAGGGAAAATTGTTTACAATGGCAACGCTGAAAAATGTAACGGTTTGTCCTCGAAGTCACATGTATATATTTTTCCCTTTGTGTCCTCGAAGTCACATGTTTATATTTTTTCTCTGTGTCCTCGAAATCACTTGTATATATTTTTTACGGAGAAAAAAAATGGGAAAATATATGAGAGTACTTGGCAATACTACGCAACAAAATTTGTTAAAATTTGTTAAAAAAATACAAAATTAAGGCATTTAAACCGTATATATAGAAGTTTTAATAGTAATTGATTGATATATAACCACAGTGCAATCAAATAAAGTAAAAAAAAAGAATAAACCAAAAAAATTAAAATTTGTGGGGAAAAATTGACGTGTCCGGTAAATATGCTCTAGGCATGTTATCATTTGGCGGACTGTTCGCTAAGTATGCAACTGTCCGCCGTTTATGCGCTAGCTTCAAAAACTGTTCGCTAAATAAACGCTGTGCATATATATATATATATATATATATATATATATAGATATATATATGTCCTTTATTTATTTAAAGCTGTATACACCAACTCAATGTCCGAAATTAAATGCTATTGGGCACGTGTGAGATATTGTACAGAGCAAAGCCCGAAAAAAATTACATTTACAGTTCCCAAATTCTGAGAGAGACGCTTCAAGAGCAATGGTAAAACATTACAACCGCAGAACAAGAAAATCTAGTTGCTTCTATTCCCCAAGATGTCCATGGTGGCCTAACGAAATATTGACTTTAAAAATAAGTATCCGAACACTCATAAAATTCTAACAGTAACTGATTGTGGGTTATTAAATTCGTTTTCCGTAGTGTTAAAATTGAATAAAAATATAGTTATTTTACGAATAATTTTATTTTTTAACATTATTGTTTGTTTTTCAAAAAACAGACTACAAAAAAATAATGTTTTTTCGTATTTATTTTGTAATGTAGTTTGATTTTTGTCGGTTGAATTATATTTTTTAAAAGTAAAAACTATTTAAAAAATTTAAAAATGAATGTAAAACTCATTTGTTTTAAATGAAATGTAAATGATCCGTTTTTTAAATGAATTTTAAGTTGTTTAAAATGAATTTTCGTTTGAATTAAACATAATATTTTGAGTGAACAGATCGTATGTACTCTTTTGTCAACAATTTTTTTTCTGTTTTTTTTCTCTGTATTTCAACTTAGGATTATTATAAATTTAGTTTGCTTTTTGCATTATATTATTAAAAATATCTCTAAATAATAACTTTTGCTTATTAAGTCTTTAAAATGCTTGAATCGTTTAAATACGTAGACTTTTGTCGGCCACTGTAAATATTTAAAACAGAAAAAACCAGAATTTAGAACAACTTTTTTTGAATCGCTGCTAAAGCACTTGCACGCATTTAAAAAGTTTAAAAAGTATCAAAATATGCTTCAAAAAGGTGAAATATGCGCTATAAGCTTGAAAATCATCTTTTAAACAGATTATGAAAAAAAAATGCTGCCTGCAATGGGTAAAATATGCAAAATGTGCACTAACAAATTTAATCCAATATTTACAAAAAGCTCTTACAAAAGCTCTGCCTTCATTGGCCGCACAAGGAAAAACACGAAATTGCATATTCACGGTTTTCCCGTTCATAACGTATTTATAAAAATGGCTATTTTTTAAAGCCACACTTAAAACAACCACTTTTGTACAAATTTTAAACAACTTTTTAGACAAACTATTAAACATTTTTATATATTCCAATTTTGTTTTAATTTTCTATGCAACCTTTTTAAAAACAACTATAACAACACCTCGTTACTAGTCGTGTCACCAATGTTAATGTTATTAAGTATAAAAGAAAATATGACACGAGCGTAAAATATAAATTTGTTTGTACTAAAATATTAAAAAAAAAGGAAGTAAGAAAGTCAACATATGATACCCAACACCACAGCATTTACAGAAGAAACTTTAAGGCCCGTTTTCACAACTTAACGATAGCTAAAGGTAGGATTTTATCGGCCCTATAAAAAGTGTTCCATTATAACGACATTACTTTTACCTACCAGGTAGGATGAATCTTTATTTACTTTTTCGCTCACTTTAGGTTAAAGTCAAGTTTTAATAATGGAACAATTTTTATAAGGCCGTTTAAAGTCTACTTTTAGCTATTAGTAAGTTGTGAAAACAGGCCTAAGAGTGTACCCTTTTTGGACTCGTCGCCATCATGAATGCACACAGAAAAAAGAAACATTTTAAAGTCGTAGAAAACAATGTTGATTTGAAATTTTTTGGTAGTGATTCTGCTTCCATGCAACTTCATGTTAATTTAACGTGATTATGCAATTACTTGGAAACAACATTTTTTTCATAACATTAAATCATGTTAATTTAACATCCCAGTAAAGTTATAATAACCCTGCAAATCATGTTGAAAGAAAAATATTTCAATTGAAACAATGTTTATTTCATTTAGAATCAATTTGATTTGAGTACGAAATAAGAGTGAGAAGAAATTTCGGAGTCAACATATATATTTTTTTTAGAATAATTGTAAACACTTACCTCCGGAACCAGAGAAAGAGGAGAATATAATTACACTGGTCTACAAATTTGGAAAAAAATTGACCGCAGAAATGAAGCCTGTTTTTTAACTAGTCTGGGTGCGCTGGATTCAAATCTGGCTATCACGTCTTGTTAATTTTTTATCGTATGCTGGCAACACTGTAAAACAGTCAAAACTGACACTACAATTTCACAATTATTTATTTCATATCTTCATATAGTAGCGTTTAAGCATGTCAGGGAGATCGTGTGTTACTGATCCAATCTATTTTTGCTTTGTTTGTGGTGAATATTTGGTTGGAAGGATATGCAATATAAGCATCATTGAAATATGCCTTTTTACATTATTTTGGTTTTGCATTCAGAAAATTGGACAAACCGTGGACACAGACTATGTTTAGCATTTTCTTCATTCGCATTTAGATTTTTTTTAAAACACAAAACCTAGGTGCAGTAAGCGACGAACAAGGGGATCGTGCCCATCAAAATTTATTGAAAATTTAAAGAAGTTATCAAGTATTTCGGGACATTTGTATTTGTAACTATTGCTGGACTCCTATACGAGAGACCGAACCAGCAAAATACAAACGACGTTTAAATAACGCCATTTACTTTTAAAAAATTCATTGATTTTTTAACAAACTAGTGATTTTTATGTAAAAAAACGAATAAAAACATTTTTTTTTTGTGTCTCGAAAACCTGACGTGATAGAAAAGAACCAATTACAGATTTAGTCCAGTTCAAAACCTTGTTGGCTAGTGTTATTTATATTCCTGTTACACATGTTTAACTTTTGTTGTACAGTGCAACTTCGACAATCCGGACACATATAGTTTTAGGCTCGTTCGGATTAACGAGTTATCCGGACTATAGTAGGTGAAAATAGTAAAACGATCTAAGTGAATTAAATTGTATGTACGTACATGCATTGTACTACGATTTATTCAAAAAACATTAAATTAATATATTAAATTATTAAAGTAATCTAAGTGAATAAAATACATACATACATTTTTACATAAGTACATACATACTATGGTTTATTAAAAAACGAAGTTATTTTGTGCTGTCTAACTTTGTTGAGGTGGTCGATTTGTACTTTTTGCTCTAGACTCTTTAAAAATAGAATATCCTGCATATCCAAATTATTCTTCTCAGCCCACTGAACGCAAATTGAAAATGATTTCCTTGCATCTGCATTAGCGATCTTTGTTTTTGCATCCATAACTACAAAGTCGTCTTCAGAGTCCGTTAGTAGCACTGACGACTCATTTCGTTTAGCATGTTGTATTATTTCTTCATCGGAAAAATCTAATGAAAATTCGTTTGCACCAGTTGCCCAATTATTGATATCTTCTTCAGTTATGTCGTTACTAAGATTCATAGCTCCAATCATATTTTGGATGGATTTCATGTCATCATACATGCCATCAGACTGTAGTTCATGGCGCAGAACCTGAAGCGGTATCATATCTTCATCTTCCGAGCACGATGCAGTCCTTGGCCACAATGCAGACCAGCTTTTCTGAATATTTTTTTCAGTAATGCCTCGCCATGCTAAGTCCAATAAATAAACAGCATTTTTAAGGTTAAACATTTTTAAAACTTAAACCACGTCGACATCATCATCATCAACTGCTGATAAAATATGTTCCAGCTATTGTTTTCTGTAAGTAACCTTTCCGTTTTGTATTAAATTTTGATCCATAGGCTGTAAGATTGCCGTACAATTTGGTGGTAAAAAAAGAACTTTAAAATTTGGGTCAAAATTTATTTCATCCGCTTTAGGATGTGAAGAAGCATTATCTAATATCAATAATGCTTTGAGTGGTCTGTTAACCTGTGTTAGAAACCCTTTGACTTCTGGAATAAAATGGTTTGTGAACCAGTCGAAGAAAAGAGACGTTGACATCCATCCTTTATTAGTTGCTTTATATACCACTGGAATCTTATAACCTTTAAAGGCTCTTGGATTAGTAGATTTGCCAATAACCAAAAGAGGCAGTTTATGTGTTCCTGCAGCATTTGAGCATGGCATAAATGTCACACGATCTTTGGAAATTTTTCTCCCTGGGGCTGACTTTTCCTTTGTGTGCACCCATGTGTTACCAGGCAACACTCTCCAGAAAACAGCAGATTCGTCTGCATTATAAACTTGCTCTTCACTCAAATCCATCTCAGCAACAATGTCAGCAAACTTTTTTTTAAAAGGCTCTACGACGCTTTCATCGCTAGAAACTTTTTCACCACAAATTTTTAGATAGCGAATACCATGCCGTAACTTAAATTTATCTAACCAGCCTGAGCTCGCTGAAAATCGTCCTTCCCTGTCATCTTTACATAAAAGAATTTGGCCTTTGGTTTTAAAATTTCTGAGGAAATCGGGATATGATTGTTTCTTTGCTGCAAAAACCATGTGTAAAGCGCTTCCTCTAACTGTGGATTTTCTGCTTTTTTCATAACTTTTTTATTTCCTAAAAAATCATTATATTACAAAAATGGTATATTACATTATTTTGGTTCAAATGTTACCGGGTCCATTATAGGTATTCGAGACAAATTGTTTTATCTTCTCCTTATTTTTTTTAATATCGCAAATCGTTGATTTAGGAACATGAAATTTTTCGGCAACCTGCCTAATAGTTTTGCCCTCATCAAGACTTTGTAAAATATCACACTTTTCCTTTAAGGTTAGAGTTTTATGTTTGCGTTTATTATTTAAAGACATTGCACTTGGAATGAAATAAGACAAACACGCTTGCGAAAGAATGAACCGAAACTGAAGTAATGATAGTGCAAAATATAAATCAAAGTATGAATAACAAAACATGCGAGTTAAAAACGGGATATCCCCGGATTTTAAAAAATTTGTCCGGATTGTAGAGGTAAAAATTTTAAATTGTCCGAAATGTAGAAGCGTCCGAATTATTGGAGTGACCGGACTGGCGCATGTCCGGACTGTCGAAGTTGTACTGTATTTCCCTTTGTTTACAGAAGCACTGATTTTAAGGTTTCAATTATTTTTGCAGAAATTGACTGTGATTTTATATAAACAATGCGCCATGTTTATTTTACATTAGTATTTCTTTCTTCATGTATAAGGTTAAGTTTCATGTAAGAGTTTTTTGTGCCAAATATTATCTAGATATCTACGTTAACTCTGTATGGGTGATGTTATCCCTTGGCCGTTAGAACAATTTTTATCTGTTCAAAGTCAAGTAGACGTTCTTAACGCATTTTATTGAGTTAATTTGGGGCATTCGACGCCAAATCGGATGGTTTATTTTTTTTTATTTCCCGAATTTTGTTAAATTTTTTAGTGCACTGCAAAAGGGCTTTCCTTGTTAATTTTGATTTTTTTGATAGCTGGTTCCAAAGAGGCGGTTTTTCAGTTTTTAGTTCATATTCTAATTTGGATCGAGTAATCAAAAAAATTTACAAAATTTTATCAAATGCGACCTGCTATTTTAGCACAAGGTTTAGTGACGGTTCAAACAAGTTAAGTTTGACTCGTCAAGTCCTGAGTTTTTAGGATAGAGGGGAAAAGAAATGGCATTCTCTTTTCCCTTCTCTCCTAAATGCTCGAGACTTGACGAGACAAACTTGACCTGTGTGAACCAGCACTTAGATTCATGAACAGGCAACTAGCCGAACAAACTGACGGAAGAATATCGGTGTACCAATTTAATGTGTTATACCCATCAGCACAAATGCATAATACCCTTTTCACTGATGATAGTGTGGATAAAAAATATATTGATATGGGTGGCGATATTTTTCAAATAAATGCTACTTCTCCTAATAAAAATCGAAAACGAAATTAGTTGGATGCTGTCTTTAGTCGATGTTGACACTGTCGATGACACTTAAATGGATAGCAATGAATGTTAGCATACATGGTGTGTGGGTGTGTGTGTGTGACAAGTGTCATATTCTGGCTGCAAAAGTAGTAAACTATATTGGAAAAATAAGGCAGTGAAGCTAAAATGAAAATAGAATAAATACAGAGCCATCATTCAGGCAGTCAATCATTTTTTAATTTTTTATAGAGTTGTTTCAGATGCAGAAGAAACAATTAGGGGGTAATTCTCTTTTTAAGTAGCATATGGGTACCCCAGTAGACTAGATGGTAGTAAAGCTAATATATTAGTGCGAGGGTTGTGGTATCGGTTCCCACCATAGCTAAAGGTTCTATTGCTTGGTAAATTATGTTAGAATATAATTTGTAACTGTGTTTGTAAGATTTATGCCCGTAATTTCTACAAAAAGAAAGTTGCTCGTGTTCAATGTTTATTTGGCCTACGTGTTCTTACCTGTAGTTTTATTTTAAAATATGACAGCTTTTACACAATTGATTTCTATACACAGCTAGATTTCTTTTTGTTGAAATTACGGCATTAATTAATAAATGGAAACCAGTTAGGTATGTTTAGACTTTACAAATATTAAACAAGTAAGAAAGTGTAGTCCAATTTTTGTTTGTCGCCGATTTCAAAAATTTTAATTTTATTTAATAGTAAACATATTAAAACTAAGGTAGCCAAAAAATTAGATCAAAATATTGGTAATCGTGGTTGTGCCATGTTGTTTTTTTTTTTTTTTTTTTTTTTTTTTTCTCATTATTTATTTATTGAATCTTCATATATTAAATATGAACTAACAATAATTAATCAAATCTTAACCTAATACGTTATTTTTTGTCCTGCCAGTGCCAGACAAAAATTTTCTTCATCGCGGGTTCTGTTCACTTTTATAGTGTTTATCGCTCATCTAATTGGATAAGTGCTGCAGTGTCTCTTCTTCTTAAGCGAGTGTGGCCGCTATCATTTAAAATATTTCGTGCTAGTGGGTTTGGGTGCGATTCGAGCCTTTTTAAGTATTTTACTGCATATTTCGTAATCATAGTTTTAACTAATGGAACATTAAGATCCTTGTGAATATTTGAGTTTTTAACATACCAAGGGGCAGCTGTGATTATTCGAAGTAGTTTATTTTGGCGCCTTTGAATTTTTTCGATATTAGAGGCCGAGGCAGTGCCCCATAACTGAATACCATATAACACCAGATTGGCTTTAAGATGGAGTTGTAAAGAAGAAGTTTGCAGTCGAGACTAAGGACAGAGTTTCTTCCAATAAGCCAATGAATTTGGATGGCTTTTAGTTTCATTTGAGTTAATTTTGCCTCTATATGGCTTTTCCACGTTAAACGGCGATCTAGATGAATACCGAGGTATTTTACATGCGAATTTTGAGGTATTATTTGATTATTGATTTTAATAGGGGGGCATGATTCCCGACGCAAGGTGAATGTTATATGTACGCATTTTTGCTCATTGACCTCTATCCTCCATTGCTTTAACCATAGTTCGAGTTGAAATATATGATCCTGTAGGTATCGAGATGCTTCTTGACGGTTTTCGTGCACGCTCAAAAAAGCTGTATCATCAGCAAATGTTGAAGTTTGTGTGTAGTTGTTTGTTGGCATGTCCGAGGTATATATTAAGTATAAAAGTGGGCCCAGGATGCTTCCCTGAGGGACTCCAGCGTCAATTTGCTGAGGAGAGCTTAAATAATCACCTTCTTTAATAATAAATTTTCGACCGACTAAGTAGCTTTCTAACAGCTTGTGTGTGTTTACTGGTAAGTTGAGCTTCAATTTATGTAATAAGCCTTCATGCCAGACTTTATCAAAAGCTTGAGAAACATCGATGAAGAGAGCGGAGCAATATTTTTTTTCTTCAAAGGCTTTTCTTATTGCGTTTACTATACGATGGGTTTGCTCAATTGTGCTGTGTTCTCTTCTAAAGCCGAATTGGTGGTTAGGAATACATCTATTTTCATTTAAAATTGGGGTTAATTTTGACGCTAACAGCTTCTCAAACAGCTTTGATATATTAGAAAGTAAGCTTATAGGCCTATATGACTCAACTTTTGTGTGATCCTTTCCAGGTTTAGGTATCATGGTGACTAAGGAGACCTTCCACTTTTGAGGATAGTATTCAAGGCGTAAAATAGCATTAAAAATTAAAAGAATAATTTTCTTTGCTATGCTGGGTAGCTCCAAAAGCATTTTGTTGCTGATCTTATCAAAACCAGGAGCCTTCTTGGGGTTTAAATCACAAATAGCCTTTTCGATTTCTCTTATCTCAAATCTTAGCGGAACAGCTGCTCTAGCAGCAACAGGTGGTAACTCGACCGCAATATCGTGAGATATATTTGGGGTAAATACGTTTTTTAAATGATTGACATACAGATTTCCTTTTTCAACATCATTTCTTGCCCAACTTCCATTCAAGTTTCTTAATGGTGGTTTAGAGACAACTGGCCTTTTGAGATTTCTAGCTGCGCGCCATAATGAGTAGTTTGATTGTGGGGTTGCATCAAGTTCCTCAAGATATTTTTCCAGAGAAGCCGTTTTCTTAGTCTGCAGTAACTTTCTAAGTCTTTTTGTACACTCTTTAAGTAAGTTCTTAAGTTGAGGGGATCTGTGCAATTGCCAATCTCTTCGAGCCCTCCTTTTTTCAGACAAAAGATGCTCGACATCTGTGGAATATATTTTAATAGTTTTTGTTTTTTTGGGGACAATATTGGAATGTTGAACAGCTAGTTTCAGAAAACTGTCAAAATTGTCAATAGAGCGATCTACATAATCCGGTGTACTGAGCGGAATATTTTCTGTGCAATGGGTACTGAGATATTTTTTATATTTTAACCAATTAATTTGCGTAGCTGTCGTCGGAGGTACAATTCTATTGGGGTTCATTATAGTAACAATTGTAGGTGTGTGGTCGGAAGATAAATCTAGGGAGGCTTCAACATGAATCGTTTCTATGGGAATGTTTTTAACCACGCCGAAATCGATGACATCTGGAATTTTTTGATGATCAGTGGGCCAATATGTTGGTTGTCCGCTCGCTACCACATTTAAATCCATTTTAGAAATTGTGTTAAATAAAACACGACCCTTTGGTGTTATAAGTCGCGACCCCCAGAAGGTATGTTTAGCGTTATAATCGCCAGCGGCCAGAAAACAGGGTCCTAATGATTTATAATATTTATAATATTGGCCTTCTGATATGGAAAATCTAGGTGGAGAGTATAAAGAAGAAATTACTATGTTTCGATTTAATTCCTCAACGCAAATGTTCGTTGCTTGGAGATAATCTTCACGATGATCACACATTAGGTAGTGTTTCACTCGGGTTTTTATTAAAATGGCAGAACCTCCACAAGCTCTATCTCGAGGGTCCTTGGTATCATATAGTATATAACCATTTATTTTAAACGTATTTCTTGAGGTCAAATGAGTTTCAGAAATCATCATGACATCAATTTGTTTATTTTTAAGAAAGTATTCTAATTCATTTTTATGTTGGCGGATGCCGTTTGCGTTCCAAAAACAAATTTTTAAACAGTTCATGGTTTATTAAGTACAGCTTGCAATAACATCGATTGCATTCTAAGCATTTCCTGCATCATATTACCCATTGTGTTCGTAAAATTATTTACCGTTTGCACTAATGTTTCCATGGTTTTTTCTAAGCGACTTAAATTAGAAACCGGAGTTTCATCATTACTTGGCGAAGCACCTTGCATTGGCTGATGCTTTGATTTTAGGACGTTAGCGTAAGAGGTTCTGTTATTACTAGGCTGGGGGGCTTGAATTGCATTTGTGTTTACTTGATTTGCAACCTGCATTTGAGGGGTATTTGTTTTTGGTCCAACCGTCTGCTTGACGATATTATATACAGGGCATCCTCTATAATTGGCAGTGTGATTACCGCCACAGTTGCTACATTTTTTAACGTTGGGGTCGGTTTTAGACTTATCGCAAGAAACTGTACCGTGTAGTTCACCACATACTACGCAGACAGGGGGTAAATAGCAGTATGCCTTAGTATGACCGTACTCTTGACAGTTTAAACATTGAACGGGACCATTTCTTTTGTGCGGCTCTTCTATAGTTATTCTTCTGTAGAGAATATATTTTAAATTGTAAATAGGATGTGTTTCGTTTTTTTTAAGTTTTACGTCGCCGGGCTCAAACTCAACTCGAAAGAGTGGTTGGGGAATTTTTTCTCTATTTTTAATATTTACTACATGCTTTACCTTGAAGCCTTTTTCTTCTAAGAATGTTTTAACCTCTTCTGGGTCTACGCATGAGTCAATGCCCTTGATTACTACCTGAAGACCTTTACTGCTCTTCAGTTGATAAGTATAAAAGTTTTTATTCAGAGTCTCAAATACTGTAATTACCTTTCGAAAATCATCCTCGTGATTCACCTGTATTTTAGTCTCGTTAATGATACCGCGCTTTATTGCAGCTACATAAAAGGAATTTTCACCTATCACCGAAATTAAACTTTTTATTAACTCATTAGAGTTTTGCTCTCTAAGGTATATCGGGGGTGGCTTAGACGATTTAATGACGTTTGGTGCTTCAGAGGATTCATCCTCCAGAATCGCAAAACGATTTTGTGTATTTATTTTATCAAAAGATGGTACTTTTGAGGCCGAAGCAACTGCTGCAGAGGTAGGGCTGCGTCCCCGTTTAAGCACTGTTATGTACCTGTCCATACCAACTTGTATTGTAGGCTTTTGGCAGCTTTTTACAGGGGGGTTTTCCATTGCATTTGTGTTTAAGTTCATGGTTTCATTTCCCACTAAATTTGTTTTTGACGTCACGGCAATACTTGCTGGCCTGGCAACACTTGTCACCAAATCTAGTTGTAGTTTTTTTAATGAGTCACTATCCACTGTTTTTGTAAACACCGAGGGTGATAGGGAACGTGTTCTAGTAATTGGCTTAGCCGTTAAATAGTTTATATTATTTTGTTTAGTTTTATTTATTTCCGCATTATTTTCGTTTGATTGAACTAAAACGTAAACGTTTCTTTCATTTTGTCTTAGTGTTGTTTCACTGTTCGTACTCATGCAAAGAGTTGTTTTTGTTTTTCACCGTTTTGCTTTGCTTTAATATTTTTATTATTTATTGTATTTTACAACAACAAAAAAAAAAAAAGAAATTTTAATGTTTTTGTTCAGAATATGTATACACATGTATGAACATTCATACATACGTATTTATTTTTACTGTTTTATTTTATTTAATTTAATCGTTTTAAATTGTTCACTATTATGTTAAATAATTTAAATAACAAAATACGTATATTATTTTTTTTTAAGCGTCCATTCGCTGCTTATATTACAAAATCAAATGTGATTAATTAATAGTTCAAATCGTATGCGGGGCTAAAATACACGTCTGTATCACAACAAAGCACAAACTGAACTGCCATGTTGTTAAACACAACTTTTTTTTTAATTCAGAAAAAAGTGTTTTTTTTTAATATTTAAACCGAAAGAAATAATCATTGCACAAAAACTATCAGCGATAATGACCTACTTGCTTTTTTGCTAGATTGGTAGTCTTGTTATCTTTAAAGAGGTAATATTTGTATTATTTATATTTGAGATGTTAGGACATATTTTCTAAACTACTATATTTTTGTCAAATTTCAATTTAAGTAGAATAGAACTTTTGCGGATCAGAAGGGATTAAGAAAGTAAAACCACTGATAGAAAGGTGAAAGTGTTTTCTTTAACCCTGTATATACTCTTGTACCCGTTTGGACCCGTATGTTTAACACTTTTTTAATTTTAATGAAATTACTCAAAAAAAATTTCTAAACTACTATATTTTTGTCAATTTTCAACTTTAGTAGAAGAGAACTTTTGCGGATCAAAAGGGATTAAGAAAGTAAAACCACTGATAGAAAGGTGAAAGTCTTTTCTTTAACCCTGTATATACTCTTCTACCCGTTTGGACCCGTCTGTTTAACACTTTTTTAATTTTAATGAAATTACTCAAAAAAAATTTCTAAACTACTATATTTTTGTCAATTTTCAACTTTAATAGAAGAGAACTTTTGCGGATCAGAAGGGATTAAGAAAGTAAAACCACTAATAGAATGGTGAAAGTGTTTTCTTAAACCCTGTATGTACTCTTGTACCCGTTTGGACCCGTCTGTTTAACACTTTTTTAATTTTAATGAAATTACTCAAAAAAAATTTCTAAACTACTATATTTTTGTCAATTTTCAACTTTAGTAGAAGAGAACTTTTGCGGATCAGAAGGGATTAAGAAAGTAAAACCACTAATAGAATGGTGAAAGTGTTTTCTTAAACCCTGTGTATACTCTTGTACCCGTTTGGACCCGTCTGTTTAACACTTTTTTAATTTTAATGAAATTACTCAAAAAAAATTTCTAAACTACTATATTTTTGTCAATTTTCAACTTTAGTAGAAGAGAACTTTTGCGGATCAGAAGGGATTAAGAAAGTAAAACCACTAATAGAATGGTGAAAGTGTTTTCTTAAACCCTGTATATACTCTTGTACCCGTTTGGACCCGTCTGTTTAACACTTTTTTAATTTTAATGAAATTACTCAAAAAAAATTTCTAAACTACTATATTTTTGTCAATTTTCAACTTTAGTAGAAGAGAACTTTTGCGGATCAAAAGGGATTAAGAAAGTAAAACCACTGATAGAAAGGTGAAAGTCTTTTCTTTAACCCTGTATATACTCTTCTACCCGTTTGGACCCGTCTGTTTAACACTTTTTTAATTTTAATGAAATTACTCAAAAAAAATTTCTAAACTACTATATTTTTGTCAATTTTCAACTTTAGTAGAAGAGAACTTTTGCGGATCAGAAGGGATTAAGAAAGTAAAACCACTAATAGAATGGTGAAAGTGTTTTCTTAAACCCTGTGTATACTCTTGTACCCGTTTGGACCCGTCTGTTTAACACTTTTTTAATTTTAATGAAATTACTCAAAAAAAATTTCTAAACTACTATATTTTTGTCAATTTTCAACTTTAGTAGAAGAGAACTTTTGCGGATCAGAAGGGATTAAGAAAGTAAAACCACTGATAGAAAGGTGAAAGTCTTTTCTTAAGACCTGTATATACTCTTGTACCCGTTTGGACCCGTCTGTTTAACACTTTTTTATTTTTAATGAAATTACTCAAAAAAAAAAAAATTTCTAAACTATGTACTATATTTTTGTCAAATTTCAACTTAAGTAGAATAGAACTTTTGCGGATCAAAAGGGATTAAGAAAGTAAAACCACTGATAGAAAGGTGAAAGTCTTTTCTTTAACCCTGTATATACTCTTCTACCCGTTTGGACCCGTCTGTTTAACACTTTTTTAATTTTAATGAAATTACTCAAAAAAAATTTCTAAACTACTATATTTTTGTCAATTTTCAACTTTAGTAGAAGAGAACTTTTGCGGATCAGAAGGGATTAAGAAAGTAAAACCACTAATAGAATGGTGAAAGTGTTTTCTTAAACCCTGTATATACTCTTGTACCCGTTTGGACCCGTCTGTTTAACACTTTTTTAATTTTAATGAAATTACTCAAAAAAAATTTCTAAACTACTATATTTTTGTCAATTTTCAACTTTAGTAGAAGAGAACTTTTGCGGATCAAAAGGGATTAAGAAAGTAAAACCACTGATAGAAAGGTGAAAGTCTTTTCTTTAACCCTGTATATACTCTTCTACCCGTTTGGACCCGTCTGTTTAACACTTTTTTAATTTTAATGAAATTACTCAAAAAAAATTTCTAAACTACTATATTTTTGTCAATTTTCAACTTTAGTAGAAGAGAACTTTTGCGGATCAGAAGGGATTAAGAAAGTAAAACCACTAATAGAATGGTGAAAGTGTTTTCTTAAACCCTGTGTATACTCTTGTACCCGTTTGGACCCGTCTGTTTAACACTTTTTTAATTTTAATGAAATTACTCAAAAAAAATTTCTAAACTACTATATTTTTGTCAATTTTCAACTTTAGTAGAAGAGAACTTTTGCGGATCAGAAGGGATTAAGAAAGTAAAACCACTAATAGAATGGTGAAAGTGTTTTCTTAAACCCTGTATATACTCTTGTACCCGTTTGGACCCGTCTGTTTAACACTTTTTTAATTTTAATGAAATTACTCAAAAAAAATTTCTAAACTACTATATTTTTGTCAATTTTCAACTTTAGTAGAAGAGAACTTTTGCGGATCAAAAGGGATTAAGAAAGTAAAACCACTGATAGAAAGGTGAAAGTCTTTTCTTTAACCCTGTATATACTCTTCTACCCGTTTGGACCCGTCTGTTTAACACTTTTTTAATTTTAATGAAATTACTCAAAAAAAATTTCTAAACTACTATATTTTTGTCAATTTTCAACTTTAGTAGAAGAGAACTTTTGCGGATCAGAAGGGATTAAGAAAGTAAAACCACTAATAGAATGGTGAAAGTGTTTTCTTAAACCCTGTGTATACTCTTGTACCCGTTTGGACCCGTCTGTTTAACACTTTTTTAATTTTAATGAAATTACTCAAAAAAAATTTCTAAACTACTATATTTTTGTCAATTTTCAACTTTAGTAGAAGAGAACTTTTGCGGATCAGAAGGGATTAAGAAAGTAAAACCACTGATAGAAAGGTGAAAGTCTTTTCTTAAGACCTGTATATACTCTTGTACCCGTTTGGACCCGTCTGTTTAACACTTTTTTATTTTTAATGAAATTACTCAAAAAAAAAAAAATTTCTAAACTATGTACTATATTTTTGTCAAATTTCAACTTAAGTAGAATAGAACTTTTGCGGATCAAAAGGGATTAAGAAAGTAAAACCACTGATAGAAAGGTGAAAGTCTTTTCTTTAACCCTGTATATACTCTTCTACCCGTTTGGACCCGTCTGTTTAATACTTTTTTATTTTTAATGAAATTACTCAAAAAAAATTTCTAAACTACTATATTTTTGTCAATTTTCAACTTTAGTAGAAGAGAACTTTTGCGGATTAGAAGGGATTAAGAAGGTAAAACCACTGATAGAAAGGTAATTTTAATGAAATTACTCAAAAAAATAATTTTTTTTTTGAAATTGTTGAAATACTTGCGTGCAATGAAGAAATTGACTCTAGAAAATTTGGAGATTTTGCTAAGCAAACTGCAAAAATATATACAACCAAGTACCCATGGAGAAATATGCTCACAAAATCCTTTATCATGGAGAAGATGTCATTAAATATGAGTTGGTGCCACTTGGAGATTCATCAGAGGAAGCTCAGGAAAAAAGGAATAAGAATTGCAGTTTTTATAGAGAGCACAATACTAGAAAAATTTCACGAAATTCCACTAATGAAGATCTATTTAATATGTTATTGGCAACGTCAGATCCGTTAATCTACAGTATTCGAAATCAATGGAAAGTGGAACATCGGGATTTAGATGAAGAAGTCAAAAAACTACTAAAGAACAGAAATAACACAGAACAGAATATGGAATATTTGCAATCAATCTTTCAATTAAATGAACAATAATTATAATGCATTAGAGCTAAGACAGACATTGTATTAGTAAAAAAATAATAATAAACAGAAACTCACATTCTTACAAAAGCTGTTAAAATCTATTGCTGCTATTATTTTCAAAATTTTTTTTTTTATCCACATATGTATGAAATGTTTTAATAAATAAATAAGTGTAAACAAATTTGAAAGCAAAAATTTTTTTATTTTTCAGCAATAATAGCAAAATTTCCAGTGGATTTTACTATTTTTTTTATAGTGTAAACTTTTAATTTTTTTAGTGTCCTATTATTACAATAAATGTTAATGATTATTATTTAAATCTAAAAATTACATTTTTAAATAATTAAAAGAAATAAAAAACCATATTGCACGCTAAAGTATTCCGCAATAACTACTCAACCGATTTTAATGAAATGTAAAGTGGAGAAAGTTTAAGAGTCTATCTGTCGATTAAAAAATTTCGCTAAAATATCTCCTTCGGTTCAAAAGTTACAGATTTTTGGCCAATGAAAAACGATTTTCAGCCACTGAGAGTCGGTCAAGCCCGACCATATGATACCCTACACCACAGTATTTAAACACACATCATGCTTATGTCTCCATATTAACATGGATTTATCTATGTTTATAAACTTCATGAAAATCGGTTTGAAAGTGAGAGGCAGAAATTGCCCCCTGCCTCCCCTTGTGGTCCTATTTTCTAAAAACTGTATAGCTAATGTGTCCCTATAGATATGGATCTATCTATGTTTTAAATTTCATTAAAATCGGTTTGAGAGACAGAAATTGCCCCTATCTCCCCTCGTTATTCGATTTTTTTAAAAATTTATACATTTTGTGTCCACATAGATATGGTTCTATGTATGTTTTAAATCTTCCCTCGTGGTCCTTCGATTCGGCCCATTTTCAATAGGCTTCGCCCTTGTGCCAATAAGAACCCATGACCCAAATTTTATCAAATTATCTCTAAAATTGCGACCTATACTTTGCGCACAAGGTTACATGGACAGCCAGCCAGCCAGCCGGACGGACATCATTAGTTCGACTCAGAAAGTGATTCTGAGTAGATAGGTATACTTTAAGGCGTTACACACATCAGCACAAATGCATAATACCCTCTCCACTATTGTGGCGTGGGTATAATAAAAAAATCTAAAACAGCGTGACTAATAAATTGATTAACCGTTAACTTTCTTTGTTAAATAAAATGGCAAATATCGCTTGATCTAGCATACCTTAACCTAAATAAATACTTAATTTAAAAATACAGCAGGGCGTCAAAAAAATTGCTTAGTATGATCAAATCTTTAGATTAATATTAAAACTACTCCAACATAAGTTCAGTTGTAATTAACTGTTACAATAACTGTCTGTTAGAAACTATAATTAATATTGGGAAAATTGGCCATTAAAAGCAAAATTAAAAAAAAAAATAATATTTTAAAACTACTTTCAATGAGGAAAATTAAAGTTTTTAAATTATTTTTTTAACTTTTTATAAAAAGTATCTTGTTTTATAAAAAGTACCTTGTTTTATAAAAAGTACCTTTTTAAGAAAAGTAAGTTGTTTTATAAAAAGTTCCTTTTTTTATAAAAAGTACATTTTTTATAAAAAGTACCTTTTTTATAAGAAGTACCTTTTTTTTAAAAGTACATTTTTTATAAAAAGTACCTTTTTTATATAAAGTACCTTTTTTATAATAAGTACCTGTATTTAAAAAAGTTACTTTTTATAAAAAAACCTATGACAATGTAATTCATCTTACTAAATTTTATTGGAATCGGATCATATTTGGCCATTTACAAAATACTATGAACAAATTCGGGTTTTTACCCTTTTTTCAAATAAACGACCCAAGCATAATTAACCATCTTTCAATTAATTAAAATAAAAAATTGTCAAAGTTATTTCTAAGAATACAAAATTTATTATTAATAAGATTTCTGTATGACGTGCTAAGTTCCCAATTTTTCATATTTGATAAAAACACAGAGATTTATTGCTGAAGGAAAGCTAGAAATTGTAGTTCTCTTAAATTTATTTTACTCGTCCGTTCAACAAAGTTTCGAAATTTGTTTTTGTTTTAAATGTTAGTTGAACGGACGAGTAAGACGCTCGTGTTCTATAAACCGCACATAAGTTTGTATTTATATCTGGTCCAAACGTATTCTATCACAATGTAATTCATCTTACTAAATTTTATTGGAATCGGATCATATTTGACCATTTACAAAATACTATGAACAAATTCTGTTTTTTACCCTTTTTTCAAACATAAGAGAAAAATTAAATTATATGAATTCATTTGTCAGCATTTTAACACTTTTTCTTTTATTTATTTTAATAACCAAAACAATAAAAGTAACACAAGAAAATTGTAAAAATTCTTTAATACAATAAAAAATAGTTTATGTTAAGTCCAGCAAAAAAGATTTCCGTTTCTCAAAATTAGATTTTTTTATTAAACTTGATTTTTTTATTTTAGTTTTTAAATCGGTTTATAGGATTTTATTTTCAATCTTCCAATATTTTTTTGTTTTTGTTGTGAAATGTTTTTGTTAACATTTTTATTCTTTCAGTTTATTTCTTTCTTTCTGCTTAAAGTAGCTGTTCTTTAAGTATATTCTGCTACTACTTTACAGCCAAAAGATGATTAAGATATACAGACATACCAACACTCATTACACTTACAGTAATGTGAGAGGTGAAAGAAAGTCTTGTGTTTGTGTAGTTTTTATAGTGCTGAAGTGCTTAAATAAGCAGAAAAAAAGGTTACGAACCATACAATATACCGTACTAGTACAGTGGATTTATTGAAAAAAAAAAAAAAAAAAAAAAAAAATCCCTTCTAAAGGCTTTTCAATTCAAAAATAAAATTTGACTTTTTCCACATCCTACCAATTTTAGATATGTTTTCCTTTTCAATGTTTCCCCCACTGTGCGAAAATATTTGTGAATTTATAGTTATGTGCAAGTCATTTTTAATATGTCTACGTGTGTGTGTGTGTTTTTTTATATTATATAAACAATTTCCACTCAAGATATCAGTGTAAACATAAAAGAATGTATAAAATAGCAGACCATAAAATAATATTAACAGACATATTTATGTTATATGTATGTATAACTACATATCCCAGTTGGCCATGTCTTCAAGACAACGTCGTGGACGCGAACAAGACCCATAGTAAATCCCTGACGACATGTTGGCAAATCGTCGACGACTTTTTCGAACAAAGGGCTCTTAAGTCGTAAACGACAATGTGAGCGACATTATTATGCATATTGTCGTTAATGATCATATGGGTAACAATGTGGTTAAAGTTGTCACTGGCGACTATATAAACGACTTTTTTCTCATAAAGTCGTTAATGCGCGATTAGCGACATTACCTTAATAGTGTCGTTGATGACACTATTGTTGACACTATCTACGATTTAGTCGCTGATAGGTAAGTGACAATTAGGGATTTAACGAACACCGATACTGATATATTGGCGATACTTCAGATTTGCCGATATATCCAGAATAAGGGGAACGGGTAAATGGGTATACATCGAGGATATATTTACTAAAATCTTTTAGGGTCTTGATGGACTAGTGAATTCCAGGGCCTGGATGGGCTGTGAATTCCAACTAGTGAATTCCAAACTAATGAAATGGCCGATGAGTTTGAGAGACTGGGCTCGAAAATACTGGATGTGTGGAGACAGTCAGACCTCCAATAGGCTTTTGATTAATAAGGGAATGGGTTCTGAACTTAACATATCGTCGACATAATATGCAAACCTGTAGTGGAATTCTCTAACTTTTAACCACTAACGTTAACGTTAATTTTACCGGCACAGTTTATTGCTTACGGTAACAATACAGCAATTCAGTAACTCAATTTAAACAACATAGCTAAAAATATCAATTAAGTGGCATCTTTGTTAATTAATTAGTATATTTAACGAACACTGCAAACTACTTCTCGTGTGGAACGACTTAAAGTACTTTCGAAACTAACAAACCCCCATTTAGGATTTGATAGTCTAGCGAAAATTGCAAAAAATCGGAAAATTTCCAAAAATAGCGAAAATTTTTAACATATCAAAAAAGCCATAAAATTGACTAAAAGTCGCTATAACTATAAGGAATTGCAAAAATTCGGTAAAAATTGTTAAACTAGCGGAAATTCGCAAAAATTTGCAAACAGCGGGTATTTATTAAAAATCGTTAAAGCTCTAAAGAACCACAGGAAAAAATCGCTTATAACGCGAACATGGATAAAATTCGCGAAAAATTGCAAACTTGGAAAAAAAAACCTTAAAATTTATTTGAAATCGCTTAAAAAACAAGTTGTCGGAATATATAAAATTTTTTTGCAAAAATAGCGAAAATTTGCGAAATTTTTTAATATTTCGAACAAACCATAAAATTTATTTAAATTCACTTAAACTATAAGGAATGGCAAAAATCCGGTAAAAATTGCTAAATTAGGGGAAATTCGCAAATATTTGTTAACAGCGAAATGATGACAAAGTCTACTATTTATTAAAAATCGTTCAAGCTGTAAAGAATCAGAAAACTTACAGGAATAAAAAGCTTCTACCGCGAACGTGGCTATAATTCGCGAATAATTGCAAACTTGGAGAGAAGCTAAAAAATTTATTTGAAATCATTAAATCGGTTAAAAAAAACAAAATGTCGGAAAATAACAAAAAAAAAAAAAAAAAAAAAAAACAGCGAAAATTCGCGAAATTTTTTAATACTTCAACCAAACCATAAAATTGATTTGAAGTCACTTAAACTATAAGGAATAGCAAAAATTCGGTAAAAATTGCTAAATTAGTGGAAATATGCAAAAATTAGCTAACATGATTGGAAAGTCTACCACTTATTTTTTGTGTAGAAAAGAAAACACTTTTAGCGATTTCCATAAGCTGCATCTAAAATGTAATATTTTTAATGCTTTTTGGTAAATTCGCAAAAAAAAACCAAATTGTTTAATATTATTTTTGCAAAATTTATCTAAATAACGTGAATTTTAAAAATGTTAATGAGGCTTTTATTCGCCAAATTTTTTGTTTGTTTGTTTTTTTTTTAATAACTACGAATTTAAAAATAAACAATGAAAAATATTTTGCCGTTAAGATAACTTAAATACCTGACGTTAAGATAGAACATAGCAGTAAACGTTATTGTTAAAAAAGTTACTGAATAAAATTTACGTTAACTTTGCTGTTAAATATTTTTAACAATTTAAATTATGTTAAAATTGAATAGAGAATCGCACTACTGCTAACTTCCAATAACTTTTAATGGAAACAACAAACTTAAGAGAAAACCTAAAAATGTAGTTGGTTTAACACACTTTAAGACTCAATTTGAAGAAAAACTACATGCTGGTCGACGAGGTGTATCTTTCTTTTCCACACGGCTTTAAAATCTCAATTTACTTAAAAAGTGGATTTAGCAGGTTTGCATATTGAGCCTACGATATGGCAATGTAGTCAGCAGGAACATTTATTTTTTGTGTTTCTTGTCCTATCAATTCACGTATTCCAATTGCACAATTGAAACACAGCCGCGAATAACGTTATAAGTTACAAAATAATTATAAAGGGTGGTTAAATTGTAAGGGCCGATGTTGAGTGTGAACCACACCTAAACGCCAAGTTTTTTTCCGAATTTTATTTGACATTTCTCTATTTCAGACTTACTCAATTTGAACCATGGAGAGATACACAATCCAACAACTTGTTAAAGTTATCCAGACTTATTATGAAAATGGGCGTTCAAATCAAAATGCATATCGTGCACTTCGTGATTTTTTTGGTCAATTTGATCGTCCAAATGTGCGTACAATCGCAAAAATCGTGGAAAAATTCGAGCAAACCGGGTCTGTAGAAGATGTGAGAACACCAGTGCATGCTCGTACAGATCGTACTGCAGAAAATATTGCTGCTGTTCGCGATAGTGTGGCTGAAGAGCCGTCCACCTCAACTCGTCGTCGTGCCCAACAATTGCACCTCTCATGCTCGTCGTTGATGAACATTATGCATAAAGACTTGCATTTACACGCTTACAAGGTGCAATTGGCTCAAGAACTAAAGCCTCTTGACCATTCCAAACGTCGTGAATGGGCAGAATGGTGGCAAGAAATGGCAACAGTGGATGATCAATTTTCGAAGAAAATCTTCTTCAGTGATGAGGCACATTTTCACCTCAGTGGATTCGTCAATAAACAGAATTGCCGCATTTGGGCGAATGAGAATCCAAGAGTGATTGTCGAAAAACCAATGCACCCACAAAGAGTGACTGTTTGGTGCGGTTTATGGGCTGGCGGCATCATCGGGCCGTATTTTTTCCAAAATGAGGCCGGTCAGGCAGTTACTGTGAATGGTGTTCGCTATCGTGAGATGATAACGAACTTTTTATGGCCCGAATTGGAAGATATGGATGTGGACGATATGTGGTTTCAGCAGGACGGTGCCACTTGCCACACAGCTAACGAAACAATGGCTCTTTTGCGCAACAAATTCAATGGCCGTGTTATCTCACGTAATGGCGATGTCAATTGGCCGCCAAGATCATGTGATTTGACACCGTTCGACTTTTTTCTTTGGGGTTATTTGAAAGAAAAGGTGTACGTCGATAAGCCAGCAACAATTCAAGAGCTAAAGGATGAGATAATTCGGCACATTAACGGCATAGAACCTCCATTATGCCTCAGGGTCATCGAAAATTTGGACCATCGGATGGAGATGTGCCGCCGTGGTCGCGGCGCCCATATGGCCGATATTTTGTTCCATACATAATTGAGTAATACCAATATATCATAATAAAATAAAATTACAATAATTTTCTAAATAGTTTGTGTTTTATTCAAAATCAACATCGGCCCTTGAAATTTAACCACCCTTTATTTTTAAATTTTTTTTATTATCAAAAATATTGATAATAAACGCAAGACATCAAGAAATATTAATTATAAACCATGGTACAAGTACACAAGGTAGACTCGTTGGCCCATATGTTTGTCAGCTGTTTACCCCAGTTAAACCCCAAATATCAAAAAAAAAAAATTATGTTTGTTTACGTACAATTACAATTTTTATATTAAAAAAAAAACAGTTTTTATAAACAAATTTTGTGAATATAATTAAAATACAAAAATATATTAAAAAAATGAGTGTGTGCAAAAAAAAAATACTATAAGGGAGCAGGAACAAAACAAAATATTTATTGGCAAAAGTCAGAAAAACGATATCTTGTGAATAAGATTCAGGGAAACATTAATCTTTGTTGAAAGCGATGAAACCCGACGATTATGATGAAGACAAAATTGGAGGTTGTTGAAGAGTTTTCACCATTTTAAGTGCAAGTCAAGCTTTTTTAATCTAAATTAAGAGGATGCCAAATAAGTTTAAATATAAGATGTGGAAGTATTTACTCAAATTAAGCTTTGCTTGAAGTTAAGCATCGTCTATACACAAATGAGGAATGCTATTGCCCATTCTCCATAGGCGGACAACAGTTTACAGAAGAGTTGGTAAAATTTATTTGTGAAGAATTCCAAAGAAAATATAATTTGGATCCAAATGAAAGTCGGCACTCATTAGCAAAGATCAGTTCTGCTGCTGCTGCTTACTATAAGCATATCCTGTCAACTTTACCTTCCACTCAACTTTTAATAGATTCCCTAACGGATAGTGTAGATTTCAATAATCAATTGAGCCGCCCACGTATTGAAAATTTTACACAACCGGTTTTTAATTCATTTATGCATATTTTGAATGAATGGGCGGAAAAGGCGTTAAAAGGCCGTCTGGAAATTAAAAAATTGGATAATATTGTTTTATTTGGCGCCACGGCTCAAATACACAAATTGCAATCTGCGATTTCCAACAAATACCCAGATGTCGAAAAAATATTTCCATATCAGCCGATGGAATCTTCGGAAGAATGTGAATGTGTGGCCGAAGATGTGACTGTATGACACGGTTCAGTGGACGATGATGAAAATGCTCAAAAGTTTTTGAATCCTGCAGATGCCCAACTGTTGTGTTAAAAATAAAATAAAAAGTCTCTTCGCTAGACTCTGAAGTATTTCCATTGCGTAATGGTTCAAAAATCAATGAGGGACATTCATATCAAGAAAGCTGAAGGACCTGAGGAAAGATTGTTCGTCTGGAGACAGAAGTACAAAAGGATGAAAATAGTGTGTCCCTTAGATGAACATACATACATATACATATATATATATAATAAGAGAAAGAACTGAAATATTGTTTAAAAAAAGCAATAACAATTTTTTTTTGTAAAAAAATAATAATAAAACGCCTCATCTTTATTAATTAATGTATTTTACAGTTTAATTGCTTTATTTGGCAAAAATTGCTCAATTTAGTTCTAAATATAACTCCCTTTTTACAACTGAGGAGCTGCATAACAAAACGGAACAATTCCACTTTAAAAATGTTTGGATAAATGAACGAACAAAGATGAATTAAAGCCAGTACGATTTATGTATGTGTGTGTATAAGTCGTTAAAACAACGACTATAGGGATTTTAGTATGTACAACATTATTCATAAAAAAAATTAAACATAAAGAAGAGGAATTGTTGCGCTTTGTAATGGACCTTTTCAATTGTTATTTACATCCGAATTTGTTGAGGCATATTTAAGCTAAAAAGAAGTAAACTGTTCGTGATTATAAAAATTATTTCTTATGATCTTTCGTATAATTTTCATAGCAAACTTTACCCACATCAGCACTAACGCCAACAAGGAACCAGCATACTGCTATCAGTCAATGGGTGATCATGGGCATTCGAGGAATATGTAATAAATTCTAATTGATCAATATGAATTGCATCCGTAGGTATGGATAATCGGCAAATAAAAAAAAAAAAAAATAAACAACTGGGTTCGAGCCCAGATTGAGTCAAGAATGAAAAATTATCAGTAAATTTTAATTAATTTTCATGTTGTAAAATTCCTTTCTTCATAAAAATAATTTAATGAAAATTAAATTTGATGAACTTAAGCCTAATTAAAAATATTAAAAATTTGGATTAAAAACCATAAATAGTTCAACAAAATAACCACAATACTAATTATTGTTAAAGCTAAGGCACGAGCTCTATGTTTGCATTTGTCCTTCAAGTTGTGCTGAAAAGGTCAGTAAGAAAAAGAAAGACAAAAAAAAAAAAAAAAAATGAAAAAACAAAACAAAATATGTACTTTGAACTTCAAGAAGAATTCTTGACAAAAGTACGAAAAAACAGAAGTAAAGGAAGAACACGTAAAATGAATTAAAATAGATAATCATTCAAAGCAAATTTCGATCTACCAAAGGTTAAATAAAATTTGGTTTAAGGATTGATGTTTGACTAATGACGTCAGCAGTTGTCGATGGCTGCGAGTGTTAAACGGCAAGCCCTCTGAGGAGATTGAGTGGTTGCAATCGAAACATGTCAGGGTAACCTGTCCGTAAAAACGCCTGGGTTCGAGCCCAGATTGAGTCAAGAATGAAAAATTATCAGTAAATTTTAATTAATTTTCATGTTGTAAAATTCCTTTCTTCATAAAAATTGTTCAATAATAGCACTTAAACTATATTGAAACTAAAGTAGATTGGATACAGGATAAAAAATGTTCAATAATAGCACTTAAACTATATTGAAACTAAAGTAGATTGGTACAACAGTAGCACTTTAACTATGTTGCAATTTGGTTTTGGATGGGCAACAACAGCACTTGAACCGTGTTGCTTTCTCTTAATTAAAAGTCTTGATTTGCCTTTAGAATAAGAGTGTTTTTATTATTCATAATTTCCAACTTAAATACTAATTTTTTACACTAAAAACATATGAATAATTGCTTATGAAAAATATGCTGACGGCCTATTTGTTATAAATTGATTAATAATACATTGACCCATATTTCTGCCGAATTTACAATTATCATATGAACAAATAAACATTAAATTAAAGTCAATGAAACTTATAGCCAAAACAAAAAATATGTATGAAGTTGCAAATTTAAATAAACAAGAAAATAATCGTATGAACAAATAAACATTATTAAAGTCAATGAAACTTATGTACTACTAAGTAAGCAAAAGACAAAACAAAAAATATGTTTGAAGTTGCAAATTTAAATAAACAAAATTATTAAGTATTAAATTTCAATTTCAATGTCAAAACAAAAAAAAGTGTGTAACTTCAATGAACTTAAATTAAGCAGAGAATGGTTCAACAAACTTAAACGACAACAATTAAACAATAACAAAATAATCCATGTATTACGGAAATAATTAGGCAAGAACAAAATAAAATATGTATTAACATTGCTCCCCCCGTTGAGTGTAGCTCAAAATAAAAAATTAAATAAGCAAACAAATGGAAAAATTACTACTAAACTTTGAAGATTATGTGTCCGCGTTGTGCTGAGCTGGCATTCCTTCTCGTCTTATTGAAGCTGTGTAGATAGATCTTTTGCCTTTTGTTAGTTAGTTGTTGATGTTTGTTAAATGTGGACGGTGAATTCTGACGAGGCTTGTTGTTGACGGGGTGTGGGAACTGGAGTAGCAGCCTTTTTAGAATTTTGTCTTCTTGTGAGGTAAACTAAGATGCCAAGCGTGATTATTAGAGATGAGTAGCCGATGGTGATGTGATGGTAATTGTTGGTGTCAATTTTGTTCGGAAGCTGAAGAATTTTTTGTGTGTTCAAAGAGGTTTGTAGTTTTGTTAGATTTTTAACTTGTGATATATATTCGTTCGTATGGATTTCATTTAGCAATGGGTTTATACGTTCTTCATGGCTTTGTTTGGTGGTTTCCCAAAGATTAGTGTATGATGTTTTACTGGAGCTGGATATTACTTGCTGCCCCTTTAGTGTCATGAATTTATGTTTCAGGGTGCATATTGGTTCCAGTTCAAGCAAACCTGATCCTTCGAGGGTTAATTGGGTGATCTGTTGGTTGCATACCACTGTTGCTTGGGATTGAGATGGAAGGGAATATATCCATTTGTTTGGATGTCGTAGCGGTACCCATGATGCGGGTTTTTTGACATGCTGCACTGGGCAATCTAGCTGAGTTCTGTTGTGAAACAAATTTATTTCACAACTACATGCTGATGAACCATGGTCATACTTTAGTTGAATCTTCGAACAGAGATATCGCTCTTTTGTGAGAAGTAAACATGAGTTGAATTCGAGATTACTGAGAGCGTAATACTGGTTGCGATCAGTGTTGATGACCAGAAACGTGGAGCATGGCTGAATTGAGATTAACGTGTTATTAACCCAATTTGGTATTGGGACTATGCTGAAGACATCAAAACTATCACGTTCAATTAATGGTAACGTAATGCTAAATATTACTGTGTTTTCAGTGAGGCCTCCCTTAACCTTCATTAGCTTGTACAACTGTAGCGTGTCTTCTTGGTTAACAGGTAGGTCTAGTGCTTCAGGGAGATGGAATCTTATTTTTTCCACTTCTTTTTGCAATTGGCGTGGAGTCAGGAGTAATGGACTGATGATGCCATGGTGAGTATTGGTGAGCACATCAAGAATTGATAATTGAGTGCGCTGTAGATTAGCTGCTGTAATTGTTAACTGAATGCACAGTGATGAAAACAACCGGTAGAGCCTGTCCTGATGGTGTTCGTCTTTGCCAGCGAGTATCATGTTATGTATTTCGGCGATTTGGAAGTCAATTTGATCAAATTTTTTCTTTACAGCTCCTTGGTCTGCCTTCATGATGTTTATGGTTGAGTCAATAATTGAAGTCTGATTCTTTAGGAGATTAAGTAGATGTGCTTCGTTTTCCTTGACCTTTGAAATTGTTTGTGCCATGTTCGTCGCATATTCGGAATCCAGTACACCAAATAGAGAATGGGCGATGTTCCCAACTAAATCTATTGCTGCTCTTTTTTTTCTTTTTCCGGAAAGTAACATACTGTCCATGGTGAGTTCATCTTCAGTATGTTCAAAATATTTTACCAGGTTAGTACATGTTGTCTTTTCTTGTATTTCCTTACATACATGGTTAAGTGTTTTTGTCCCTTCCGAGAAAATGGTTAACTCAGACCAAAATTCCTTTAAGTCATAGTATATCAATAGTTGCCATTCTGTCGGTGATATTACTGCTGATCCGATTCCTTCGAAATGTATGCCTAATTTTCTTCCGAATTTTTTATTGTGTACTTGTGCACCTACTATCAATGGAAGTAGCATAATTGCTATAATCACGGTGACTAAAGTGTGATTAAGAGAGGCACGTCTTCTCTTTTTAGGAATTTCATTGTCATTGGTTTGTGACGTGGTTGGTTCTTCTGAATCATCTTGGTTGTTGGTTCCACTTGAGTCTGTAGTGTTAATTGGTAGTGGTGCTAGTCGAGCAATTGGCCTTCTGGAAATGCCCTTTGCTGTTTTGACGTCCGCTACCCGTGCAAAGCCATCATCTCCATAGTGTACCTTTACAATCCTTCCTAAAGGCCATTGCAAAGGTGTTGTGTTATCTTCTTTTATGATGACCATATCACCAGGTCTTATGTTATTTTTTTGTGTTTGCCACTTATGGCGATACTGCAGTTCACAAAGATACTCGCGTGACCATCTTCTCCAGAATTCCTCTTTGACATGAGTGACCAACTTCCATCTAGTCAACAGGTTGGTGTTTGGCTGTGTGTCTCCAATGTTGGCTTGTGCATTTATAGGTTCCCCGATGAGAAAATGACCGGGAGTGAGTGCCGCCAAATCATTTGGATTGTCTGACATGGGACTTATTGGGCGAGAGTTGAGAATACCTTCTATCTCTATTACCACAGTATCAAGTTCTTCGTACGTCAATGTTGCTGTTGATACACTCCTTACTAGCAGATGTTTTGCGGACTTAACCGCCGCTTCCCATAAGCCTCCAAAGTGGGGCGCCCTTGGTGGGATGAAGTGAAATGCAATCCCTCTGGACGTACATTCGTTATGGATTTTTGCATGAGCGGAACTTTCATACAGTGAGTCCGACAGCTCCTCAAGTTTATTTTTTGTACCAACGAAATTTGTTGCGTTGTCACAGTATAGGTTTTTGCAGTGTCCTCTGCGGCTTGTAAATCGCTTTAATGCGCCTATGAAGGCTTCAGTGGTTAGCTCACTTACTAATTCTAAGTGCACAGCTTTAGTAGCGAAACAGCAAAATACAGCGATGTAGGCCTTGTGAGGCCTTTTTCCTCTTACTTTATAGTGAATCCAAAATGGTCCACAGAAGTCAACGCCAGAGTTGATAAATGGTCGTGCTGGTGTTATTCGTGCTGGTGGCAAGTTTCCCATAATTTGGTTAAGCAATTTTGGCTTTGCTCTAGTGCATTTTATGCAGTGTTGAACAGTTGATCGTGCTGCTGTTTTACCTTTTACTGGCCAATACCTTTGTCTTACGTGTGACAATAGTGCTTGGGGGCCACAGTGGCGATTCTTCTCATGTGTCATTTGCATTATTAACTTTGTTATTGGGTCATTGTATGGGATTAACATTGGGTGCCTTGCGTCGTAAGGTAACGTTGATGATTCTAAGCGTCCTCCCACTCTGATAAGACCATTAGAGTCTAAAAATGGTGTAAGATTGTTGTATGGGCTGCCTTTGGTCACTTCCTTATGTTTCAGCAAATGTTTTAACTCGTCACTAAAGTCTGCCTGCTGCATTGCCCTAACGATGACTATGAGAGCTTGCTCCAACTCGTGGGTTGATAACTCTAGTTCGCGCTGCTGCTTCTGTTTTCTGCTATTATTGATGAATCTGAGGATATATCCTGTCACTCTTTGCAGTGTTCTGAAAGACCCTTTATGATTTATCTGGTAGATTAGACTTGTTGAATTTTCACCTGTGGTTGTGATGGCAGTGACTTTCTTTAGTTCCATGTTACTGTCGTCACTGATGGCCTTATGTTTTGAGAAGTTTTGTGGCCAAATTCCATCAGGTTTACAAAGAAACATGGGTCCGTAGAACCATAAGGGGTGTTCGGATAATTTTCTTGGCGAAAGACCACGTGACAGAACATCTGCGGGATTATCCTTTGATCTTACATGTCGCCATTGTTCGACAATAGATATTTCTTGTATTGCAGCTATTCGGTTAGCCACGAACGTTTGGTATGATGACGATGGTGAATGGATCCAGGCCAACACGATTTCAGAATCTGTCCATAGATATGTAGGGCTACTTTCAAGTTTTAAGTCCCGTTTAACCCTTGATGTTAACTGAGCTGCTAGCAGTGCTGCGCAGAGTTCGAGGCGGGGAAGAGTTTGGTTCTTCAAAGGTGCTACCCGAGATTTTGCACATAGTAGTCGTACTATCACTTGATTGTTCGTGATGACTGATCTTATATAGATTGCTGCACCATACGCCTTTTCTGATGCGTCGGCAAAGGCATGAAGTTGTATATTCGATGCTATTTGTCCTGCGAACATATGTCGAGACATCTTTAGATTGTTGATATGTTTTAAATCATTGCGGAAGGTCATCCATTTTGAGCAAAGGTCTTCGGGTAGCTCATCGTCCCATCCTAGTTTTAGTTGCCACAAATGTTGAATAAAGATTTTTGCCGTGACTACAATTGGTGATAATAGCCCCAAGGGATCAAATAGTCTAGCTAGATCTGAGCAGACTGTTCGTTTAGTAATCTGATGGATTTCCCTTAAGCATACTTTAACACAGAACTGGTCAGAGGTTGGCATCCATGTTAATCCTAGGGTTTTGACCGTTTGGTTATTATCATTAGTAAAGTCGAAATTTACTTCTTTTTGTTCTTCTGTGGTGTTTGGTAGCAACTTCTGGTGATTGGCGGTCCATTTTTGTAATTTCAGACCATGTTTGCTTAGGATGTGTTTTAATTCTGTCTGAATCATTAAAGCTGTATGCAAGCTATCATCTCCCCCGATTCCATCATCCACGTAAAAGTTGTTTAGCAGGAATTGGGCTCCATGCGGATACTTTGTTTTATTTGATTCACCAATTTTTTGTAGACATTTTGTTGCTAAGTATGGTGCGGATCGGGTTCCGTAGGTGATTGTGTTCAGCTGGTAGTACTTTATTGGCATCGTCGGTTCTTCCCTCCAGATAATTATTTGAAATTTTCTGTCTTCTGGCTGCATGAGGAATTGCCGATACATCTTTTCGATGTCAGTTGTGAATACGAACCGTGGTAAGCGGAAGCGAAGAAGAATTGAGAATAGATCGCTTTGCACCGTGGGTCCTGTGTGCATTATATCATTCAATGATACACCGTCTGAAGTCTTAGTAGAGGCATCAAAGACTACTCGTAGCTTAGTTGTGCTGCTTTCAGGGCGAAGTATGCAGTGATGAGGAATGATATACATTGGTCTTGGCGTGGAATTTAGGTCAATTTGTGACATGTGGCCTAATGCTTCGTACTCTTTCATGAACTTGACATATTGTGCCTTTATTTCGGGGGACTTCGCTAACCTTCTTTCCAGTGACATAAATCGGTTGAATGCTGTATTATGTGATTCTCCCAATGTATCAGGGTTGTTGCAGAATGGAATTTTTACCGTAAATCTTCCATTCCTATCGATTGTGTGAGTTTGTGCAAAATGATCTTCGCACTGTTTGTCTGAAGTTGATAGTCTTGTGTCGACTTGATTTAGAGTTTCGAGCTCCCAAAGTTGAGCAATGGCATTTTCTAAATTTGTATCGTCTTCAGTGCACATTCCACATACTGCACCTCTTGCTTCGTGTCCTCCTATCTTACCAGCAACGACCCAACCCAATAATGTATTTTGTAAAATCGGTAAATCGTTACCAAGTTTAACCTGACCCATTGCCATTAGTTGATGGTAAAATTCTGCCCCTAGTAAAACGTCTATTCTATCAGGGCGGTTGAATTTTGGATCGGCTAGCACTAGGTCTTTAGGAATTTGCCAGTGGTCAATTGTGATCGTTTGCGATGGTTGAGGCGGAATTATTTGTGGAAGAACTGCAGCCTCAAGTCTTGTATTAAAGTTGTTTATGCGTGAGTGTAAGGCTATGTTTACGCGATGCTGCACTCTAGTGTTGCGTGAGCCTATACCGCTGATGCATATTGAGGTTGGTTTTAGTGAGATTCCAAGGCGTTTAACTAACCTTTCGCTGACAAGGTTTAACTGTGATCCGGAATCAAGGATTGCCCTACATTGTATCTCCTTGTTGTTTGATTGAACCTTGATCATTGCTGTGCCCAGAAGGACGTAGTTAATTGTTTGAGCGTGGTTTGAAGCAGCGAGTGAAGTTGCGTTTTGCTGAATTTGCGGTGTTCTGGCGACGGGTGTTGTGCGTTCGTTAGAAACCAGGTTATTTGCTGCTGGTGCGACTTGGTTCTGGTTTGTGCCTTCTAGATGCAACAGAGTATTGTGTTTTTTGTTGCACTTCATGCAATTTTTGCTAAGGCAGTTTTTAGCGTTATGACCAGGTTTTAAGCAGTTCTCACAGCGCTTTTGCTTTTGAACAAATTGAAGCCTTGATACCGGTGACTGCTGAAGAAAAGTGTTGCATGCAAATAATGGGTGATTTCCCTTTTTGCACAGAATGCAGCATGGGTTGCCTTGGCACTCGGATGTAATCGAGGTACACACTCGGGATTTGGAGTGTGGCGATTTTTCCTTTTCTGACATTGCTTCTACCGACTGAAAATTCCTTTCCAAGAAGTTCAGAAAATCTTTGATGGTTGGCACTTCTCGTGGCTGTAGAAGAGACTGTTCGTATCGGAGTCGTGTGGCCTGATCCAGCCCTTTAAGCAGCAAATGGATCAGCAATGGGTCCCATGATGAGGTGTCAATATCAAGGTTTCGAAGTGATAAAAGACACTCTTGAGTTTTATCATGTAGCGACTTGTAGTTGTCGCTTGACGTCTTGGTTGGAGCACTGACTAGCTCCTGGATTAGTTTGCTCACCAATAATCTTCTGTTGTTGTAGCGCTCTACAACGAGGGACCATGCAGCTTCAAAGTTTTCTCCTGTGGTGGAGAAATGTTTGATTAAATTTGCTGCTTCTCCCCCTAAATGGGTTTTTAGATACCACATTTTTTGCACGTTTGGTGTTGGTTGATGAATGATTAGGGACGAGAACAGATCATGAAATTCCTTCCACTTCATGTAGTCTCCTTCAAATTTGGGGATTGTTATCTTTGGAATTGGCACGGTGGATGATTCGGAACGCCCATTGTTGCACTCATAATGACCCTGAATTGTTGTGTTGTTTCTGGAGGCTGCCCTGACCTGTTTTTCGAGCTGGATAAACCTCCCCATATTGTACCCGTGTTGAACGGCTTCACTGCATAGCTCCGCTATTTGGTAGTGCAAGCCTTCGATGTCTCGCCATAGCCTTGTGGCAGCTACGGCATCTTCAGATGTGAAATTGTCTTCCAATAGTCGGTCTATGGAGGACATCATGGCTGCTTGCCTGCGCATGAGTCTCACCAGCTCACCATTTGGTGCCGTGGCTTCCTCAGCAGCAGTGGCCTGACATTTATCGTCTGGGCTGTTGTTCATTAGCCGCTTCATGGCTTCAGGAGGACCGACCTTTAGCATTGAAGATTCGAATTCTTCCTTATATTGCTGCACGATGCCCATGATTGAGCTGTAGTAATCCTTTACAAAGTAATCATGATCCAACGGGATCTTTTCCAGTAACCGAATCTGATTATCGGTACCTTCAAAACTTGCCCACTCCTCGTCAAGCCGTCTCAATCGTTCCTGGAAGTAGCTAATTGATGTTTTCCTTGAAGCTGGGTCCTTTTTGTAATTTCGGATGATGGCTTCAATCCGCTGTCCAGTCTGTTGCTGGCTGATGACAAGCTCTTCGAACGAGGTCATGGTGTATCCTTTCTCCTTGCTTGTTCAAATTAAATGAAAATCCTGTGCCTGATACAGGATCACGTCGGGGTCACCAAAAATGTTCAATAATAGCACTTAAACTATATTGAAACTAAAGTAGATTGGATACAGGATAAAAAATGTTCAATAATAGCACTTAAACTATATTGAAACTAAAGTAGATTGGTACAACAGTAGCACTTTAACTATGTTGCAATTTGGTTTTGGATGGGCAACAACAGCACTTGAACCGTGTTGCTTTCTCTTAATTAAAAGTCTTGATTTGCCTTTAGAATAAGAGTGTTTTTATTATTCATAATTTCCAACTTAAATACTAATTTTTTACACTAAAAACATATGAATAATTGCTTATGAAAAATATGCTGACGGCCTATTTGTTATAAATTGATTAATAATACATTGACCCATATTTCTGCCGAATTTACAATTATCATATGAACAAATAAACATTAAATTAAAGTCAATGAAACTTATAGCCAAAACAAAAAATATGTATGAAGTTGCAAATTTAAATAAACAAGAAAATAATCGTATGAACAAATAAACATTATTAAAGTCAATGAAACTTATGTACTACTAAGTAAGCAAAAGACAAAACAAAAAATATGTTTGAAGTTGCAAATTTAAATAAACAAAATTATTAAGTATTAAATTTCAATTTCAATGTCAAAACAAAAAAAAGTGTGTAACTTCAATGAACTTAAATTAAGCAGAGAATGGTTCAACAAACTTAAACGACAACAATTAAACAATAACAAAATAATCCATGTATTACGGAAATAATTAGGCAAGAACAAAATAAAATATGTATTAACAAAAATAATTTAATGAAAATTAAATTTGATGAACTTAAGCCTAATTAAAAATATTAAAAATTTGGATTAAAAACCATAAATAGTTCAACAAAATAACCACAATACTAATTATCAAATCACAAGAAAAATTTTAAAACTTTTATTTTTTCTTTCCCATGTTGTTTTGTTTCTTTTTTAAATTTGTGGTTTTATTTTGTGTTTCTGAAGGCACAGTGTTGATCTTTTTTTGAAGTCTCGGGTAAAAAACCAAAAACAAATTGCCTGTTGTTTTTGTCTTGTTGTACTTGTTGTAGCAACGAGTCTAACTTGTGTAGTTGTACCATGTTTTAAACTAAATACAAATTTAAAGTTTTGATTTTTTTTAGTAGAGGACAACGTAAACGTCCGAAACACGACAAAATGCATGCAATGGTCGCCTAAGTTATCCTCAAGAAAGTCGAATTGAAGACAATATGAGCGACAATTGCATGCATTTTGTCGTTAGTGTGGTTTGAAACACGACAAAATGCATGCAATGGTTACTAACGTTGTCTTCAATAAATTATTATTCAAGACAAAATTAAAAAAATGTCTCCAAAAAAGTCGTAAATACGATTTTTAACACGACAATATACACGTTTTCTTACTTAAGTTGTCGCCATCAATGTTATAAAGGCGAAAAAATCAAAAATGTCCGGAACACATCGTTGAAGACATTTGCGTCTATGACCATTTGGCCAACTGGGATGCTACGTATATTCATACGAATACAAACACAAATAAGCAGATATTGAACAAACTTTGTTTTCATTATAAAAAGTACAAGAAATAGTTTTAGGTATAAATTAATCATATTGATTAATATATTTCGCAAATAATAGTTTTGTTTTTCAATTAACTTACCCGAATGACTCGCCTCTCTTATTAAATCATTTATGATTTCATCTCTTACATTTATGCCTAAATTTTTAAGCATAAATTGTAGTTCATTTGCTGTAACACGGCCATCACGATTTCTGTCTAATAAATCAAATGCTGTGCGTAGATCTGAAAATATAAGAAAAAAAAAAAAAAACACACGAATATTAAAACTACAAGTGAACTATAATTAAAAAAACATAAAAAAAAAATTTAATTAGGGAATTTATTTCTCATGGTGAATAACATTTTATTATATAAATTTTCATATTATTCGAATGTGTATTCTAAGTCAAATTACAATTTTTAAAAGCTTTTTTTCTACTTTAATAGTCTTATTCCTGGAAAATATTTCAGACAGGTGGCGCCACTGAAAATGTCTCGAAATGAGTTAAATCATAAACTGTGCATTTGATTATGCTATGATCTTTAGCACAGCTGTTGATCATTACCATACAAAGGTTTCTAGGTTGGTATGACCAATGTCCGATAGGCGGCACCATTGAAAATTACTTAAAATAAATTATATCATTTGATCATGCTATGGTCTTTAGCAAAGTTGTTGCGCATGAGCCGGCAAAGGTTTCTATGTTGGTATGAACAATTTCCGACAAGAAGTGCCATTGAAAATGAATCAAATTGTAAGCTATGCAATTGATCATGCTTTGATCTGTTAGCAAAAAAATGTCTAAAATATTCCAGAAAAAAGAAATTATAAAGAAAATTCATTTTCTCATACATTTTGTATGGAGTGCTAAAAGGAAAGTTTAAATGAGAGGAAGTTCTCATTCCGAGAATACCAATGATCCTAACCGATATGCCATTCGAGTTTAAACGAATCCATTTTCCAATTCGTCTCGCATTCGCCATGACAATCAACAAATCCCAAGGGCAATCATTGAGTGTTTGTGGCCTAAATTTGGAGAACGACTGTTTTTCACACGGTCAACTCTATGTCGCATGTTCCCGTGTCGCAAAGCCATTCTCTTTGTTAATTTTCGCACCTGACAACAAAACGAAAAATATTGTTTATCACAAAGTGTTTCAATTTCATATTCTTTTTTTTTTTCGGAAATAAAGATAAACTAGATGACCCGTGCGAATATTTCGCACCGTTAGTTATCATTTTTGTAACATAAAATGAAAATAATTAATAGAAATTTTAGTCACTTCAATACATTTTATTAAAAATAATTTTTATCAATGAAAATATTAATTTTTCAATTTCTAATTATTTTTCGTCATTAGTGTTAGAAATAAGCTTTAAAATGAGAT
This sequence comes from Pollenia angustigena, assembly GCA_930367215.1. Classification (NCBI taxonomy): domain Eukaryota; kingdom Metazoa; phylum Arthropoda; class Insecta; order Diptera; family Polleniidae; genus Pollenia; species Pollenia angustigena. The sequence goes on along the minus strand of OV884058.1, from coordinate 214,209,205 downwards.
ATCATTCATTAAATTTGATGCGGTGGTATGGAAGATATTTGCAACCGACAAAAAAAAGTGCTTTAGAAATAATATATATGATTATCTGCACTGAATATTACCTGTACCTGATTCTGTATCTGTATTTTAAATATACACAAAAACAACACTTTTCTAGGAAAAACAACGTTTGCCGGGTCATCTAGTTATTAAATAAATTAAGGCCAATAAAGTATAGAACTACGTAACGTATGATGGATATTGTTTGTCATAAGAACAACAAGTATACGCCTACGTTTTATGAACAGTCAGAAAATCGATTAAATTTATAGAGAAATTGAAAGAAAAATCTTATTAATAATAAATTCAATTAAAGAAATAACATTAAAATTTAATTAAATTTTATAACGCCTAAATAATAGCAATATAATTTGTTTAAATAAAAAAATTCCTCTAACAGACAATTTTTAACTTTGCTTTAAAATCACAATTATTTTTAAAATCATTTTAAATACAACATTCAAACTCAAATGAAACTTAATCCACCAACCTGGTTTATCTAAATTCAATTTAAGTTTCCATGGTGTATAAATCAGCACGGTGGCCTCAAAATCACAACACAACAATAACAACAACACCACCTTGTAAATAAATTTACCAATTGCAATAAATCGGTTGTTTCCGGCGCTGTGCGGCAGTTGGGGCAGTTGCACTGAAACCACATAACGTCCAGTCCATGCCGTCCAGTTGAGGTCACGAGAACTCCGTCTTCTGTAACGAATCTATTACCAGTCACTGCAATTGCGGCCTAAGCTTCAAAAAAAGTAATGTCCAATTACGCCGTTTGACCAAAATCAGCCCCAAACAGTTGCTCGTGTTAGCTCTTACTTTCTGGCGTCAGTTATGAGACCATTGTGGTTTTACAACAGGTTTGCATAAGTTCATTTTTATACCCACACCACAATAGTGGAGAGGGTATTATGCATTTGTGCTGATGTGTGTAACGCCCTAAAATATTGGTCATAGTATACCGATCGACTCAGAATCATTTTCTGAGTCGAACTAACGATGTCCGTCCGGCTGGCTGGTTGGCTGTCCATGTAACCTTGTGCGCAATTTTGGAGGTAATTTGATAAAATTTGGGACATAGGTTCTTAGTGGCACAAGGACCAAGCCTATTGAAAATGGGCCAAATCGTAGGACCACGAGGGAAGATAGGGGGAAATTTCTTCCTCTCAGAAACTATCAAACCGATTTTAATGAAATTTATAACATGGATGGAACCATGGACACAAAAGGGATGCATTTTTAAAAAAATCGGACCACGAGGGGAGATAGGGGCAATTTCTGCCTCTCAAACCGAATTTAATGAAATTTAAAACATAGATAGATCCATTTCCATATGCACACATAAGCTATACAGTTTTTCAAAAATAGGATCACAAGAGAAGGTAGGGGGCGATTTCTGCCTCTCAAAAACTTTCAAACCGATTTTAATGAAGTTTATAAACATAGATAAATCCATATTTATATGGACATATAAGCATGATGAGTTTTTTAATAATGTGCTGTAGGGTATCATATGGTCGGGCTTGACCGACTATACTTTCTTACTTGTTTTTAATGCTATAGATTTTTTTTTATGATTTTCATATAAATTTATTTCCATTACTACAAATATTTCAATTTGTATTTCAGTTGATCGTTTTATTGGTTTGCAAATAAAAAATTTTTAACCCCTAAACATATGCTTTACTTATTTCTTAGAACACTTAAGGGCAAAATAAGCCACACAAGCGCTTACAAAAACATATGAATTAATTAAGTAAATATTTACACAAGCATCTTGTTGTGGTTAAACTTCTAGGTGGTTTATTTGGCCCTTAAAACACAAACATAAAATTTTCCCTTGTATACGTATGAGTATTATTTAATGCTATGAACAAAACTATTTATTACTCATACGCTACAGTGCGCACTAAAAAGAAAGAAAAGAGTTGTTTCCTATTTTATTTGAGGCGCTTAAAGCACAAGGGGTTTAAGTGCCTTTTTCTAAAATTGAGTTTACATATGGAATTATAGGTGAAGTTCGGAGAAGTTGTTCAGAGCACAAGAGGTGAATGTAGGATTCTCGTCCGGACGCTAGATATGGTGAACAATTCAAGCACTTGACATTAAAATACCTGCTTCGCTTGGAGCACAAGCGAAACAACCGCTTTTGTCTCATTATTTACCATAAGTCACTTTAACCCCTTGTGCTCTAAGCCCCTCACCTGTTCTTTTAATTAAAATAAAAATTGTTTTAAAAAAAGTCTAGTTTTAGTTAAAAACATAATTAAAGTTTTTGCATCTTAATTTTTTTTTTTTTGTTATTATTTTTATTTTCTAACTTAAACTTTTTCTAATCCCAGTTTTATTTTCTACCCCACAATTGTATTTTATGCCCGGGATGAATTCATAGAGAATAAAAAAAATATAAAAAGAAACGATTTAATAAAATTCATGCATAAATTCAAAATATTAACATTCAAATAACTTTAACTAACTTTTCTTATTATTAAGACAAAATTTATTAAAATAATAAATGTTTTTTTTATGTTAAAAAAATTCATAGAAATATTTTCTTTGCACATTTAATCAAAGTAAAGAACAAAAAAAAAAAAGCAAATATAAAAGTGGAGAAATAAATAAATGCGTATTATTCTAATACTTATTTGTATTTTGTATAACTTTAATCAAATGTTCTTATTACAAACTTGGAGGTTTTGGTTTTCCCTGGCAACATTTGTAAAAAAATATATGTACATTAAAGCAACACTAAAAACAAGATAAAAACGAAATACAAAAAACTGAAAACGCTAAATAAATACATTAAATATATATTTTTTTCATGAATGACTTTAACCCAGCAAGTTGGTGGAAGAAAGTGGTAAAATATAAAAAAAAGAACTGAAGCAAAAAAAAAAAAAAACAGAAATGTAAATAAGAGAAAAAGTTTTAGCCAACCAACAGGTGGCAACAAAAGGAATGTTTGAAACAAAAATTACGTAAATTAAATCAGCTTTAAAGTCGTAAAGTCGTAAATTGTAAATCTTCTTTTCTTAATACAGAACTTGTTATTTCAATTTTGCTTAGAATTTTTATTTATTGTCTTAGAGCATTTCAATTGCGTATATACATTTATAAGTTTATTGGATTTTCAATCACTCTTAAAATTGTTTCTTCTTACAAACTGTTGTTTGTTTTAAATTTGAATTCTTGAAAGTTGAAATAAGGTTTAGCTTTATTCCTTCGGTTTGTATAACCAACTTTCAAAAATGTAAAAGAATTTTATTTGTGTAAATAAATTGAACTGTCGTACAATTATGGATAAACTGAGATGATTATCAGCATTTTAAGGGCTAAATTATAAAGAATAAGTTTATAAAGAAAACAAAGTCCTACTAATACTATAAATGTGAAAGTTTGTATGTTTGATTTTTGGTTGTTTGTAAGTTTGTGGCTCAAGAACGTGAAAACTACTTAATGGATTTGGATGAACTTTAGCAGACAGATAGCATATGGCCCAGATTTAAATAGAGGGTATTTTTAAGAGGGATATCGGTGAGAAGATTGGTACTTTGGTACTTTTTTTCTTTTTGCTAAATTTGGTATGCAGATTGGATATGACCAGGATTTAAATATTTCATAAAAAATAAAAAAAAAAAAATAAAAACATTTGAACATTAGCACAGTCATTTATTTCTTTCTTTTAATCGTAAAGTCTTTTCATATTTATTTGACCGAATGATTGACATTAATATTTGGTAAAATTTGCAAATAGAAAAAAAAACAGCAAGGGAACAAATATTAAAAGGTCAAGGATAACTACCCTGCAAACAATATTGGACCACCTGATCCATTTTGATAAAATTGACTACTCCATGGACTGGTTCGATGTAATGCAAGCATGGACCATGTCATTGTTAAAAAGTGGTTGTACTGAGACGACATGTCTTCGTTTGTAAACGACGTGCTTTAGTTTTTAAACGACTTCAAAACTAATCCTCTTGAGTATACCATGGAGTAGTTTTATAACTACTCCTTTGTAGTCCAAAGCTGGGTTATATGGTCCTGCCCAAAGACATCGTAATGTTAAATAGACCATGTTTTTTCCAAACGGTTACTTTGGTCCCTTGTGGGCTACACTCACTGTTGCCAACATCTTTTAACACTTCCCGCCAAATCGGACTTAAAAACCGCTAGAAACCGCTAAATATTTAATTAATCGGGAATTTTCTTAAAAATACCGCCAAAACCTAAACATTTTTAAGTTTTATATAAATCTAGATATGTGTTGCTTTTTCAAAGTTATGTTTATGACTCTCAAATTACGTTTTCAGCTTCCCTATCTATTTTATTCCAAAAAAAAAGGTTTTAGTGAAATATTCGGCTGTGCCGAATCTTTGATACCCTACACATACAGTTAGAAAATTGCAGGAGTGGTCTTTATATGGAACATATGGTAAATTATGAACATGTTATTTATTTATTTATAAAACTATGACTGACCAAATGTTATTAGAATAGAACACAGATTGAGAGAGTAAAGGTGTTACGCGTACTAAAGCTTTTTCCGAGAGTGGGCTTTATATGAGGCTAAGGGTAAGTTATGGACCGATCGGCACGAAAGTTGACAGTTGGGACAGACCAAAAATTATTACCGTTTTAGGCGTACTAAAGTGTTTTACGATAGTGGGCTTTATATGAGGCCTATCGTTAATTACAGACCGATCTTGATGAAAATTAACAGTATGATTTTTAGTCATACTTGTGCAAAATCTTATATCAATATAGGCATTCCGTCACTATTTATGCTAGTTTTTTAGGGAGCTTGTTCCACATTTAGATCCATAACTCTTTTCCTACTGAAACGATTTTGCTGGATTTCAATCCCAAACTGCTGAGGAGAACAAGAAACAAATTGATACCAATATTTATTCTTTTTTTCAACAAACGGACATGGCTAAATGGACTAAGAATTACTCAAGGACCCAGAATATATGTACTTTATGGGGTCTTAGATGAATATTAAACAGTTTCACCCGGAATGACAAACTAAGTTTACCCTTATCACAACTAGTTGTGGTGGAGGATAAACCGATTCCTTTATAAAAATGCAAAAAAGTTTATAACATATTTGTCGTTTTAAGCAATTAGACACAATTAGTTAGATAAAATTTAGTGAATTATCTTGCTGGGGATATATCGAGACAACTTAGATCAATAAATTACCTTTTGTTTCAAAATTTTAAGCAAGCTTAAAGTTGCGAATTGTCACATACAGCCCTTACAAAATATTTACTGAAAATCTAAAAAAAATGTCACACACAGTCTTCAGTTCACTAAACTTACAAAAGTACGTAAAACCCTGAACATTAACAAGTAATTTTAAGCCAGAAAGACAAAAAAATTTAATAAGAAAATTATAAAATCTGCAAATTTAAAATTGGAGAAAGGTTTTGGAAGCGAAAATGAGCCGCTGAGAGATGTTTGAAAATCGCTAGATTTTCCGCTTACCGCTAAAACGTATTTTTTCCCGCGATTGACATTTCGAAAAAGCTAAATTTAGCGGAAAATCTCTTAATTGGCAACAGTGGCTACCCTTAACACGCGTGTTTGGATTGGTCCTTTTATTTGCAGGGTACTTATAATAAAAAGCTTTTAACACAAATACAACTTAACATGCCCACAAACTTACATAAAAGTATAATTTTCTTCTATTTAATAAAAAATATTAAAGTGTGATAAGGTCATGTCTAAGCAAAAGAATTTAAATTTAAATAATGGTAGGAAAAAACTAAGTACAAATTTTTAGAAGCAGTGTGCGGCAAAAAAGAGAGCACAATTAATTTAATTTTGTCACCAAAAATGCTAAACAGCGTAACAACACTTTTTATTATTTTCACAGAAGAAGCAAAAAGCTTTACAACAAGGTGTACTTGGCGTTTGAGTAACTTAAATAAAGTCGCCGTTTTTTGATCGCAGGAATCTAAAATTTTTTTGTGAACATGTAGTTTAATAAAATGAACAAAAATCAATCAAAAACTTTGTTTGCTGTTAAGTTCTTTTGCATTTTAGGTAATGATTTGCTATAAAATGGTTTTAAAATACTTGCGATATTATTGTCCTTTAAAAAGAGTTAACAGAAAAGGATTGACAAGGAAGGAAAAATTTCGCTTTTTGAGTTGATGCCAAGTCCTTGCCTAAAGTTAATGTTATTTTTATGAGTATTTCGTGTTTTTCCTCATGTAGAGTATTAATTTTTTTTTTAATAAGGAACCATAATGAGAGCTAAGTGGCAAACTACTACCTTTCTGTTGTATAGTGAAAAATGGTTTGATAGTCCGTAATTGCCGAACCAGTTTCGAAGCTATTCATTCAAAGTAAATTTCCATCTACCAAAGTTTAATACCATTTGGTTTAAAGATTGTGATCATCAATGGCGGTGAGTGTTTATCGGGAAACTGAAGAGATTGTGTGGTTACAATTGAAACATGTTAGGACAACCTGTCCGAGAAAACCTAGGTTCGGTTCCCAGCTTAGTCAAGAATGAAATATTATCAATAAATTTTAATTAATTTCAAATCGGCAACGGCAAAAAAGTTAAGAACACTTTCCTCCTCTGTATGACAGCCTATTTTTTTGTATTTTTTTTTACTGTTAGGACCAGCACTCAGGGGATGACCCCTACTAAAGCATTGCATTGTGTTGGAACTAGGAAAATAGGTTGTGGGAAGGAGGACATAGAGGGAGTAGTGTTTGTGAACATTCGAATTGAACTTAATCATGTTGTAAGTGAGAGGGAAGACTTCTGCAGGAAGGTTATTTCACATACGAACAGTCCGGGAAAAAAACGAATTCTCTCTGTAATGCGTTGTACGATTCACCTGCCAATCGACCACATAAGGATGGGCTCTTGAGGAAAAACGTGTATTACGAAGAAACGTACGGATTTCGGGAACCAGATCCCTAATTTTGTCGGAACACATCCCATTGTAGTAACGATAAAACAGTCAAATACAACCCACATTGCGACGGTGCTCAAGGGAGTCAATAGAACTGGATACCCTACTGTCACCAATGCGAACCTTCGCCCTCTCCTGCACGCGGTCGAGAAGCTCCAAAATAGACTTTGAAGCACCGGCCCACACATGAGAGTTGTATTCCATACGCGGTCGGATTAAGGTGGTATAAATAGTAAGGAGATCAGATGGAGTGAAGTATATCTTACACCGTCTTAGAAAACCGAGGCACTTGAATGCTTCCTTCGAAACCTTGAATATATGTTCTGTCCATCGGACATCACATTGTATCCTCATGCCCAGAACATCAAGAGATTCTGATTCCTCAATAATTATACCACCCATATATACAGATGAGGCACCCCGGTTTGTCGCGCGTTTATGCGTTAGAACGCAACATTGGGTTTTTCGGGCATTAAAATCGACCCTATTCGCACGACCCCATTCCGAGACTATGTCAAGGTCTCGGCCAAGCGTATAATTCATATTCTGCCTCATAGCACCGACATCGGATACGCTTGGTCTGCATTCAAATGAGTACGAATTTGAACAAAATATACACAAATTGAAAGGTATTTACTTACAGAAGTGCAGAATATATATTTTATTAAAATCTGTTCAAAATTTTTAGAGTAATAAGCGTTCAAATTTGCTACTAACACATATGCAGAATACATCAATACAAAATTAGTTTTTTTCTATTATCAAATAATAAAAAAAATAGGGTGGTCGATTATTCGACATTTTTTAGAAACCGGCTTTCGAATACTATTTCGACTATATAAATCCTATGTATAAATCGGCACAGGCAAAACAGTCAAGAACGCTTTCTCCCTTTGTTTGTCAATCGAACCTCTATGGGGATATCAAATACGTGCAATTAAATCTCTTTCTTTTACTTTTCCGTGATGCATGTGATAATTTTTAATTTTTTTTATATTATTGAACATAGAGACATAATATTAGAGGTACAAGGTCCTGAGTGAATGGAAACCTACTAGATGAAAAATGTTGGTACTTTTTGTTTTTCATCTGGTACTTTTTGAATTTTTAGTTAAACCTATAAATATAAAATTGAAACATGCATGTTCCTAAGTGAATGAGAATACGTAAGGGGAGGTTTTTGGTACTTTATTGTTCAAAATCTGGTACTTTGATTAACAAAAATAAAAATTTATTGTCAAATTTTGACCATTAGGCAAACACTCGTAAAAATAATTTAATGAAAATTAAATTCAATGAACTTACGCCTGATTAAAATATTAAACATTTGGATCAAAAACCGTAGCGAACAATTTTCAAATTAGTGTCTATGCTTTTAGTCCTTTGGGATAAAACAAGGCAAACACATAATCTATGGAGCCGTAAATGATTTTTAATCTAGGGATGATTTTTACATCATTTCTGTCGCATAATGACGGTTCTGAAAGAAAGTATTAAAGCCAGATAAGTCAGCTACAGTGCGCACATGAACAAGCAGAGTACCTCTCAATGCCTCTGCCTTTTTCGTGGCAACACTTTTTTAAATTAATTAAAAAAAGTGCCAAAATCAATGTAAATATTAAAATCTGAAATAATTTTTTATGCATCGTTGATTCACACGCTTTCAGTTTTTGTCGTCAAGTCTTGCGTTGTTGGGAGAAACAGGAAAAGAAATGACACTCTCTTTTCCATTTTCTCCTGAAAGCTCAAGACTTGACGGCTAAAATTTAAAGCGTGTGAACCAGCGCTAACTCTGAAAATAAAATGCATTTTAATTTTAAACACCACGCCGGTGGTTTGTATGGATAATCTTAATCATTGACAGATCTCAGGATCCCTTGCGATCGCTGCAGAACAGAGATTATGTCTGGTACCACGGTAGTCAGATTGACTATTGGTTGAGGACTCCGTTGGCATGTTTCTTCTCTATTGATAAGCTACTTTAAGGGATTTGTGGCTTACTATCCAAAGTGCTGATTTTTTACCTCTTGTGGGAGCCTGCAAGAGGACCATCTTTGGCTGCTGCTACTACTGAACAAATGCGTCTAAAATTTTTTCTAAAAGCAGCAGATTTTAGACAGCTACAGCTCCTAAACAAGGGATAAGTGTTTAATTTTGCCGGATTATGCTACCTGGGTGTGTTGGTTGCGCAAACACGCACTGTTTGTCACCCAGTGCTTAAGATCCACCATTGAGTAGCCCATAGGCAGGTATGCCATCTTTTCCACAGCTGTCATTATAAAATTTACAAGTTTTAATAATGCGCTAGATGCGTTTATTTGTGAATCATCTGTAAAACAGACGACTTTACCCTCCGGTCACACGAGCAATAAGTTTGGCAATTATAGCAGTGGCAAAGGTCAAATTCATTGCTAACATTAACGTGTGCCCTGCATAAATACGTATGCGTTGTAATACATACTCAGCAGCAACTGTTTTAATAAGGGCGTGAAATTTCATGCAAAGGCATGTTTATCTTGGAAGTTTTAAATATAAAGTTTTTTTTTTTTTAATTTCTTACGCTTGTCTGCAGGAAATAAGCCAGAGTCTCTTGTGGCAATCGAACCCGCAACCCCGACGCTGATACACTAACTCACTACCAACTAGGGATGCCATTTGGGATTGATTTTAGAAAATCCCGGGATTCAGGATTTTAAAATACCGATCCCGAAATTCCGGGATTTCTGGAGCCCGGCAATTCTCGGGATTTCGGGATTTTTCGGGGGTTTTTTTAAATAAACAACACTTTTTTTATTTATTTATGAATTTTCAAATGTGTATTGGTTTATGAGTTATAGCCATTTTAGTAAACACTGCATTCATTCCAAAACATGTTTTTATATTCCCATACAAATATCAACAAAATGCCCCCCATTTTGAACTCCTCCGAAACGGATTTACCGATTTTATATCAAATTTTGTATATGTTTTTGTTAGGTATGAGAATAGGTCGTAGAGTATATTTTATGCCGCTAGAGGGCGTAAAATATTGCAATAGGGGTAAAAGCTCCCATTCCCCAATCTTCTAAACTAATCAACCGGTTTTCATAAAATTTGGCATGCAGGCAATGTAACATCTGAAAGAGAATAGGGAATAGGGTAAAAGGGCTAAAAGCTCCCCCTCCCTATATCTTCGTAACTAATCAACCGATTTTTTTGAAATTTCGCAGGCAAATAGTGTTACAGTTGGAAATTAATTAATTATTTAGGGCGTGAAATAGAGCAAGAGGGGTAAAAGCTCCCCCTTTCTCTATCTTCGTAACTAATCAACAGGTTTTCTTAAAATTTGGCATGCATACACTGTAACATCGAAAAAAGCACAGGGCATTAAATAGGGCAAAAGGGGTAAAAGCTCCGCCTCCCTATATCTTCTTAACTTACCAATTATGTTTCATAAAATTGCAAATAGTGTAACATCTGGAAAGAACTATAGCCTATAATTGTTTCTTAAAAGTTCGCTAGCAGACACTGTTACATCTGAAAGAAATAAGTTATGTGGCAAAACAACGTTTGCCGGCCCAGCTAGTATATTTAAAAAAAAAAGAAAAATGAGAATTATAAAAAAAAAAAATACAACTGATATATAATTTTTAATAATTTTTTTTTGTATAGAGTAAAAAAATTCAATAAAAACGAACATTTTTGTACACAAAAGTTAAAATATTAAAAATCCCGAAAAATCCCGGGATTTTGGGATTTGGGATTTCCCGTTTGGCATCCCTACTACCAACTAGCCTACCGGGCATCGACATTTTATAGATTATGCATTTGTTGTTATATAATGTTTAAGAATGCATATAAATTCGCATAAAAAAAATATACATAAAAATATGTATGAAGGTTGGCGCTTAAGCTAAAATAGTTTTTGCTATAAAACCGTAACGGTAGCTTATGTGATCATGATATAATATGAGATGATGGAAGCAACAGTTCCATTATCTAATAATAAATTCATTTATTAAAAAAAAAAAAAAGGAAAATTGGATATGATGTCGCTTAAGCTATTTTTGCGGTAAGGTCTCAAAATTATCTAATTGGAACTTCAAATTACTGTTATATTAATACTTGAAGTAGCATTTTCGATGTGCAAAATCAACGTTCGATGTCTATCTGCTGTGGTTTTGTATTTTACAAAAATTTTCAAATTGCTGTCTCAATTTATGAAATGTCAAACACACAACCTACCAATTTGTTTTAGAAAGAGAAACTACATGGCATTAAGATCCTAAAGGATGGATTGAATTTCTGTGGTACTTAAAATAAAAATTCACTGTACCTTTATAGATTTTAATTTTTAGTTTTTCTTTCAATAATAACTGCATACTTAAGTAACTTTTAAAGCATCATTATAATTTTTTTGAGCATGTTTTATGCGCATATTTTTCAATAATAAAGGCATAAAATTCTACGCCCTAGTTTACATACATTACAAAGTGCAACACGAAAAAAACCCATATACGGACAACTCTACGTGATAAAAGACAAAAAAAAAAGACCCGTGTCACCCAGTTTTGCCCAAAGTCAATAATTATTGAGCAATTATCTTTTAACACAAGCTATCAACATCAATTGCCATTTATTTTAGACTTGTTTTTAATGGAACAAATAGAGAAAAACATTAAAAATGCTTTTTTTTTAAATACTACAAATAAGTAAAACTAAATTATTACTTGCTTTAAAACTATGTAAATGTGTCATATTTTAATTTTAAGCAATGTCGTGTTCGCCATCTTATGATATAAGCATGAATATTGGAAAATTGACTTAGTTATTCTGCCGGCATTATCATTTGTGTTTTGACATCACAAATTTCTTTTGTGGTCGGGGGGGGGGGTAAAGAAACAAAATTCTATTTGCGTTATGTCGACACAAGTAAAATGCAATAATTTTTCTCTTTTCTCTCTCTGTTTCTAACTAAAATTAAATTTGTTTTCCCTTTTTTTGCAAGAACTTATTGCCATTTGCATATTTTACAAATCTTCTGATTACCACAGATAAAAAGTGTTCAATATATTTGTTTTCTTTTTTTTTGTAAGACTTTGTGTTAGATTTAATATGAAACATGCAAAAGGATTGAGTAAATTTATTAGTTTATTTCAATGAAATTAGGAATATTTAGAAAATTTGCATCAATTTGCACAAATTTATGATTTTCATAAAAAAAAAAAAAATTTAAAGAAGAAGCGTTGTGAAACGATTTTTTTCATATTTAAGGAATTCAGTAACACTGGTCTGCACTACACTCTCTTTTAAAAGAAACATATCGCCACATTAAATTCAAAAGGCCGTAAGCGACAAAAAAAAATTAAAATTTACTTTTTGATTGGTTATAACCAGAGAAACCATAAATATGCAATTGCATGTTTTTCCTTGTGCGACCAATGAAGGCAAAAACTATATATTTATTCGTTTTAGAACCTTTTATGAATTTTGGCATCGATTTGTTAGTGCATATTTTTGCATATTTTACCGTTTGCAGCATTTTTGTGCATAATTCAGTCAAACGAGCATTTTTGCAGCATATTTACAGTTTATAGCGCATATTTTGACATTTTAAGGCATATTTTGATACATGTGAAATTTTTTTAGATGCCTACAATAGCTTTCGCAGAAATTTTTTTTTTCCAAATTCTGTTACTCCAATTTCGTTATCTACATTTAATTTTTACTCTCAAATTGTAAGACAAAGCAGGTTGTCATTAGGGATAAATGTTATGCGATGTGTATAATACATAGAAATGTAGACCAATCTTTTAGTATACCGATCGACTCAAAATCACTTTTTAAAGTGATCTAACGATGTCCATCCGTCCGTCTGGCTGGTTGTCTGCCCATGTTAACCTTGTGCGCAAAGTAAAAGTTCCAATTTTGTAGAAAATTTAATCAAATATGAACGAGGTCTGTGTAAATGGTGGGAATCGGTCTATAATTTCACATATTCCCCATAAAAACTTCTTTCCAAATAAGACTCCTTGTGTCAGTAAGCCATCTTTAATTTAAATACCATTACGATGGTATTTAAATTAAATTCGCCCCAAAAATATTTTACTGCGAATTAAATTTTTTTCGAATCGGCTCACATTTGCTCAATGCTCCCATCCTTAAATAATAACTTTAACTTCATTTAAATGTTAACATTTGTTAACAATTTAGCGACCGTACCTAAAATCCCTTTAAGACAAAAACCCATATGGATGTTAATATCTAGATAATATTTGGCGCAAATATCTCTTATATGAATTTTAACCTAATATGGGCTCAAGCGATAACATTTTTATGTATTTTTTTTTAAATTTTGTTTTTAAATTGTTGAATATTTTGTCTTTAAATTAGCAATTTTTGATTTTTTAAGGCATATTTTCCAGTTTTTATTGCATATTTAATGCGCATAAAATTATTTTTTAAAGCATATTTTTGGTTTCCCTGGTTATAACGTATTTTGGTTATTTATGTTTATCATAATCAAACAAAAAGTGAGTTTTAAAAATTTTTTCGCTTACGGCGCACAGACAGGTATTTGGCCCTAAAAGTCGCTCAAAAGTATTTTTTTTTTTTCATTGAAAATCTTATATTAGTATTTTATTGGATTTAAAGGTAGGTTAGGGTATTTCAGTGTAGAAAAAGGCAAAAAACATTATTATAAATCTTATTTATTCGTCATTTGTTGTAATGCCGTTTTGTTCTAGTAAATTTAAGACTTCAATTTTCTTTTTCGATTTGGTTTTCCTCATTCCTGTCAGAACAGGGCCTGATGTCAAAAGCAACCTGTTTAGCACATCTTGGTTGCATTCTATTCTTGAAAATTTTCTAGAATAATCCAGCCTGTATGTGCGAACATATTTATTACGGAAGAGTTGACCAATTCGCAGAATCGCCTCCCATTTTACGGCTGCTCCATGGCGCAACATCTAGTGAAATGTTGGTAACACAGGGTAAAATTTATAAAGGGAACCATACAATTCATTAGTACATATCCTTAATTTTAATACCAAAGCACATGGCATGAAGTATTTTTTGAAATTTTTGAATTGAAATTTTATTGAAATTTTTGATTAACCTAGTTTTCAAAGCCCATGTATTAAAAAAATCGGTAAAAATTTAGGGGTGGATTGGGGTTTTTAAATTTCTGGAGGATCTATTCTACAAAATACTACCAAATTTAAAGCTCAGAAATGAACAGAAATAGTTTGAAACCTCTGTGAAATAAAAAGATGTGGGTGTTCTTTTTTTGCATTTGAAGAGCTTAACCATTAAGGGCAAAAAACTAGTTAATAATTAGAATCAATGTAAAACTTAAGCTTTAGATAAAGCACATACCTGATTGAACACAATCCATAATAGAAACTAACACAAAATCTACTTTATCACCATAAAATGAATATTTGAAGACACTAAAGTTTTGAGCGTATCAAACAAATCATACGAACACGTTTTTCGAATGGTAACTTCCGAGTGACTTTATGCAGCTGGTGAAAGGTTGAACTGCGACATGTTGGTTCTATTGTTTCGAGGGGTTGCCTGACTTTTAAAAAATAACAGTAAAAAGGGTGTAGTGCTAATATAAAAAAAATGAATTTTGAGCGACTTTTAGGGCCAAATACCTGTCTGTGCGGCGTTTTGAATTATAGATGACGATATATGTCATCAGTTTTCCTATACTATTGCGTTATAGAGTTTTAAACCCATACCACAATAGTGGAGAGGGTATTATGCGTGTATGCTGATACTTATAATACCTTAAAGTATTGTCATAAGGACGAAGCCTATTGAAAATTATGTTTTTGTGCCCATAAACCACGTTATTATGTTGGTATTTAGATTAAATTTGGTCCAAACCTACCCAGTACTACTCCCGAAAATAGCTTTTAATGCAAAAACTTCCTTATAAATGTTGGTATTGACATAACAATTGGCCACAATAACTTTTACGACTTTATGACACGATAAAATATTGTGCTGGTAGCAGTGTTCGAAAATAAACACTAAAAATCGTTCCTTATTGTTCGGTTCAATCGATTTGTGGAAAACACAAACGCTTATTGTGTTTGTGTAGAAAATCATTAAAAAAATAACATTTCCCTGTTTGTCATCTATCGAACTAAAAAAAAAAATACTGTTTTTATCCAACTCAACAAAAGATGTGAAGATTTAATTCCGTTTGGTTTTTTTAAAAACCACAAACTTCATTATGTTCGGTTTGGCTGGTTAATAAAAACCAAAAATGTTTTACAAAAACAAAATACACATACGAAAAAAACAAAAAGCCAGTAAAATAATTTTACACAAACTGTTCGTGCTGCGGTCGTTGCTAAAAATTTTTGATTGTTCATTTCTTTATCAATGATAAAATAAAACATTATGGAACATTAAAATAAAATGTGCTGTTTTTTAACGAACAACAGAACACTATATAATGTTCGGCTCTTTCTTGAAAATAGTTACGAACGGTATTAAGGGTTGTTTTCATCTACACAAACACTAAAAAAACAGATATCGTTCCTGTTTGTGTGAGCCGAACACTAAATAATGTACTGTTTATTTCCGAAAAATGGCTGGTAGGTCACACATTAAGTATATGTCCCAAATACGGCACCATCCTAAGAACATTTAACGGCAAATAAATCTCTTATGGATTAAGATATCTCAATTACATTCGGCACAAATAACTCAAAACCTCATAACATAATTTTGTTCTGGAGGGTCCATGATTGCCCATCGATCCCAAATACGGTACAGTCTTGAAAATCTGTTTTTAAATACTGTGGTGTAGGGTATGGTATGTTAAATGGGCTTGACCGACTATATTTTCTAACAGATTATATTTTCCTTATTCCATGTTAACTTATTTTCCGAGCAGTAGTAACATTGTCCTTTAGACCGTTGCAGTTCAATAGACCACAGTCTATGGCGGGAATGGAACCAGCAACCTTCTTACTGATATACCAGCTTACTACCCAGTAGTCTACCGGAGAACACTTTACGTGATCAAATCGGTTAAAATTGCTAATTGTTACACCAAAATCTGAAAGCTTTTTATATTGGGAACAAAATGAAGTTAATATTTAAAAAAAAAAAAATTATTAACAAATTTCAATTATAAATGAATGGATAAAAATAAAAGTAAATAAATAAATTTATTATTAATAAGATTTTTCTATCCCATCGAACACGAAGTCAAACAAACCTTTGATATGAAATGAATTTATTATTTGACATCAAACACAATTCTCAAACGTTTTTCAAATGTTTGATTTAAACATTTAAATTCAAATTGATAATGATTTGAAAATAAGCATTTGACATCAAATGTTTTATCAATTTTATGCCAAATTGGTATCAAATGTTAAATTCAAATCACAACTAAACTTGACTGACAATACTAAAACGAAAAATAAATGTAAACATTAAAAATGTCGATTAAAGTTAAAGTTTTACTTCGTGGTTAAATGTGTTTTACAAGTGAAGGATTTATTTCTTGTGAAAAACTTAAACTATTTGTGAGTAATTACAATGATTAATACCAATAAAAAAACAAGTAAGAAAGTATAGTCGGTCAAGCCCGACCATATGATACCCTACACTACAGTATTTAAAAACACATAATGCTTATGTGTCCATGTAAATATGGATTTATCTATGTTTATAAACTTCATGAAAATCAGTTTGAAAGTTTGTGAGAGGCAGAAATTGCCCCCTGCCCCCCTTGTGGTCCTATTTTTTAAAAACTGTATAGCTAATGTGTCCCTATAAATATGGATCTATCTATGTTTTAAATTTCATTAAAATCGGTTTGAGAGGCAAAAATTAGCCCTATCTCCCCTCGTGGTCCTATTTTTTAAAAAATACATCCCTTTTGTGTCCATGAAGATATGGTTTTATGTAAGTTTTAAATTTCATTAAAATCGGTTTGATAGTTTCTGAGAGGAAGAAATTTTCCCCTATCTTCCCTCGTGGTCCTACGATTCGGCCCATTTTCAATAGGCTTGGTCCTTGTGCCAATAAGAACCCATGACCCAAATTTTATCAAATTATCTGCAAAATTGCGACCTGTACTTTGCGCACAAGGTTACATGGACAGTCAGCCAGCCGGACGGACATCGTTAGTTCGGCTCAGAAAGTGATTCTGAGTAGATTAAGGTGGTACTTTAAGGTGGGTCTAGGACCACTATTTTAAGGCGTTACATACATCAGCACAAATGCATAATACCCTCTCCACAATTGTGGAGTGGGTAAAAAAATAAAGTATTTTTATTTATGTTCCACATGGTATTAAAATCCACATTTGATAAACATTTGAGAATTACGTTTGAAAGGCATTTTTCAATTTGAAAATAATTTCACCTTTTTGTTGAGAATGCTATATTTTAAAATCATTATTAAACGTTTGTCGTTTAAGAAAACGTTTGATATCAAATCACTATCAATTTGAAATCAAACCTGTGTGTTTGTTGGGATGACGTGCTTAATTTCCAATTTTTATTTTTGATAAATACACTTAAATTAAACTAAAAGCTAATTTTTATGCGCATTTCACTTGTTGCTCAGGCCAGCTCATCAGGAAACCTTTTCCAAAGATTTTAGAAAACCCAAAAATACAACTACAATTCGAGTCGGAAAAAAGCCAACCAATTGTAGGGGAATGTAAGAAAAGATAAACTCACTGTTAATTGTTGGTGTTTTGTTTAAGCTTTGATATTGGTACAAGTAAGACTTATTCGCTTTTAGGGTTTTATTTGTATACTATTTTTGGCTTTTCTTAAATCTTTGGAAAAGGTTTCCTGATGAGCTGGCCTAAGCAACCAGTGAAATGCGCATAGAAACTAGCTTTCCCTCAACAATAAATCTTAATGTATTTATCAAATATGAAAAATTGGGAACTTAGCACGTCATACAGAAATCTTATTAATAATCAATTTTGTATTCCCAAAAATAACTTTGATAATATTTGTCAATAAAATTCTTTTACTACAGAAATCTTGTGGAAAAACGACGTCTAAAGTTCTTGTGTTTTAAGTTTCGATTTCCAGAACACCCCTGCATATTTAAGCTGTTTTCTTTAATGTCTGTTGCCAAATGCGAGGGGCCGATGGGAGTTTGATAGCGTTGAACCTTATTTTTTTGAGAGCATAGTTTTATTCCAATATTTCTAAAATTTAAAAGAAATTTTTGCTTTATATACCAAGAAAGATTTTTTCTTTTTTTTTGCATAAGTAAAATTAGAAAAGAAATTAAAAAAATAAAACTAAAATTTCAATCCAAATTAATTTATTAATATTTGTTCTCTTATCTCAATTTATAAAGAAACATTTTTAAGATAATTACTCCTTGTTTAACATTTAAAAATAATTTTAAAGTAAAAGGAAAGCAAAAATTACAATTTTTTTTTCAACTTTCTAAGTGGGAGTAGAATATTGTGACTTTTTGCCAACCAGGAAATAAGTTTTTGGCATAAGTACAAGAGTTGAAAAATTCAATTTGTTGCCTTCCTCAATAACCTTTTGCAGAAAGTTGTACTAAAATCTCAAGAAAGATGAAAGTTCTTAAGTGTTAAGGTAAAAAGTCAAACAAAGTTTACGAACAAAAAAAAAAAATTATATAAAATTTTGTCAAAGATTATTTGAGTTAAGCAATAATACTAGGGCTGGGCTTTTGAAATCTCAGTTAAACTTAGTTTAGTTAGTCTGAAATCAGATTTAAGGCGCCATTACTAAGTTTGTTTAATTTTGCTGAAAATGTTGGACTGTATGACATAATAAAAAAAATTACATTTCGCCGGAAAAACGGGCTACGTTAAGCTAAGTTTAAACTTAATCCACATCTAAAAAATCCGGCCTAAGACTCTACATTTATATAGCTTGGATAAAACACACGGAAGAGAGGCGTCTTTTAAAACTTTCTAAAAAATGACTTGGGTTTCTGTAATAACTGGAGGAGAATCCCTCTTCGCAGTAATATATAAAAAATTATTGCATTTATAATAAATTCCAGTCTGTAAGGAGTTGAGCAAAAACTACTAGATGCGAGGCATGCCTGCGTCGACATCGCAACTGCGTGGAATAGACAAATACCTTGCGCATCATTATAGATAAATCAGTCAAATGGCGTTCACCTCTCTAGTTCACCTCAAGTTTGCTTAACTTTAGGAAAGCTTTCGACTCGAGGACTTTCCTATTAAAATAGTAAATATAATAAAGGCAATTTACACTAGTACAACACTTCATCTCGGACAAGAAGAAAGATCGTACAAACTTTTTACCGCAAATGCAGGTGTTAAACAAGGATGCGACATTCCTCTTCGCCGTCATACAGGATGAAATTATGATTAAACTGTCTTCAAAATAAGAGGTATTGTAAGGAATTCAGTGAGCAGTTAGAATACTAGACTTTCCAAAAGATGACTTAGAAGATCTTACAAATCGCGTAGGTTTGGAAATAGATATCTCAAAACCAAGCTCAATGCCTATCCATAACAATTTTGACAACCATATCAAAATGCGAAACTAAACAATTGGATACGAAAAATCTTTTTGCTACCTGGGATCCATGATGTCGACTGATGGCGGTGTCGGGGAAGATGTTTCGAACAGACTCAAAAAAGGACATTTCATATCATACAAAAATAAAAACTATTGCTTGTATGAGGTCTACACTCCTGCTAAGAGCTCAGGGACTTCATTAATAAATGCCTAAGAAGATTATGTAGAATCTTTTGGCCTTATGCTTAGCTAAGAGTTGTGAAGAATATCGAATGAGGAGCCAATAAGCATCCAGATAGCCAGAAGGAAAACCCGTTTTACATACATTGCACGAATTTTTGGTATTAGAAGACCCCTAGTTAAATTTGATGCCGAACAATTTAACCCTCTTAAGTACCGTTTTAGTATACTTTTGTAGGAAAGTAAAAAAAGGACAAAACTGACGTCTTGAAATTAATGTTAGAGCGTTAATATATACTAAGCAAATAATCGCCATACAATTCTACTGAAGACATCTGAAATAGTATTTTTGCTCAGAAGTACATTTAGTATATGGGTAATTCCATGTCAAATCGATCAAGAGGACACGACCCCATCCGATTTAAATGAAATTTGGTGAGAAGGTTCCTTTTACCTTATAAGGAACATATGAATATGAACGAAAAATAATTGAAAAATTTTTTTTCCAATGTTATGTCATATGCTCCTAGATGGATCAAGTGTATGACTAACCCCACTTTATTATTTATTGCCGAATTTCGGGTTTTTATTAGTAATTTCAATAAACTGAACCGTTTTTGCATTCGTTTGCAGTGCAACCTCTCACATTTTCGAAATAACGGTATACCTTGAAAGCAAGAGCTAACATAAAATCACGGTTAGCACCACTGGATTCAGCGTGCCCCAATTAGGTTAAAGTGCTAGGTGCCCGGCTTGTCTGTTTTTTGCAACTAGCACAGTGTACTTTTTGCTCAAAATAACAATATTAAAATTCTATTTAAAGATTATTTTTTTTAAGGTTGCAAAAGAAAAAAAAAATTCCTTCAAAGTTTCAGAATTTTTAAAGGACAGTTTTAGGTATTATATAAAAACAAAATCAGCCAAATAAAAAAAAAATGGGTTTTTGACTTAGTCCGTTTTTAAAATTTAATATTTTGCAGATATTACATTTTTAAAATTTTTTTCAATATTAGGTATTCTCTTTAAAATGCCATTAAAATCATCTTCGTATTAGTGCTGGTAAACTATCGATAGTACTATCGATACTATCGATAGTCTTAAAATATCGAAAATATCGATAGGAAAAATATAAATATCGATATTATTATTATTTAAAATACAGCTATGAACCATGTTACAGCTGCTATACAGTAGAGTTGTCAACCGATTAAGTATAATTCGATTAATCGATCAAACAAAAACAAACTCTTGTTCGAATAATTTTAAAATGGCGATTTTCGAATAACGAATAAATCGATTAAATTATGTCGATTAATCGAACAATTTTTTTTTATTAAAAAATAAAAGACTAATAAGAAATAAAAGCTTAGAATTTGATTTATTCTCATACGTTTTTAGCGATTTTATACAAAATGTAGAAAAAGTAAAAAATATTGTTGCTATAGCCCTCATTGTAATTAATCTCAATGTTTAGTAGGCAAAAACCGTGTTAAGTATTAATTGTATTTCAAAAATGTGTCTTATGTTCGTATTAAACAAATCTTTGTCAAACAATTGTAAAAGCTGTTTTCTTTTTAAATCAAACGTTAAACAATTTTCATGAAATGTTGATCAAATTAATCAGAGCCCTTCACATTACATTTGAGATGATTTAGATGACAGATGATAAAGAAAAAAAAATGCAACAAACAAATTTAAATTTCTTTAAATTCCTTTAAATTAAACATGGATAAAAATACTTTAATAAAGCGATCAGAACATCATTTTAAACATATTAATTATGGAATTGTGAAAATTTACGAATTATTTAAAGTCAAATAAAAACATTAAGAAGAAATCATGGTCGGTTGTACACGCGAGGGTTACTTACATGGTGACCGAATCTATATTATACTCAGTTTGAGGTATGTTCAGAGGATTCGATGTGGTTTATGAAGTGATTAAGTTGTAATCATGTCAATTTGAAGTGATTAACAAATAACGTCAATATATGGTTAATCATCTCGATTTTGATGTGATTAGAGCTTAATCACGCTCAAGTTGCTTAAACGCGTTTAAAGTGTGAACATAGCATAAGTGTCACAATCTTACAATAGAAAACGACGTAGTAGAAGATAATCCAACGACATCAAAATATGCCGAACTTCTTCCAATGGAAAAATACATACAGAGAGACAGCGGTTGTTTTAAAGAAGAAGTTGTACGCAGAAGTTTGGCTGAAGATGGAAGGTCTGCAAACGCCTTTCGAATATCCAAAGTTGTATCGGATTCTTTAAGAATTAAGGAATTTATGATTCCTTTAAGTAATACAACGATATGGAGCTTAGACGAAAAGTTGTACGCATCAAAAAAAGAAGTCATAGTGGATTTGAGAAAAAATAAAGAAGAAAATGGAAGATTTTCCATAGTTGTAAATTAACGGACGGATGTATCTTATTTAAAATATGTTATTTTTTTTATTCGTTATTCTCATCGATTAATCGAATAATTTTTCAGATTTAATCGTTAGATCAAACGAACAAAAACAATTATTTGAATTATTCGAACAAAGCTAAAAGGCGAATAATTGACAACTCTACTATACACACACAGATTTTTGCCGCAAGTTTTAACTTGCTATTATTAATTCGCGCAGAATTACAGCAATGAATACAAACAACAAGAATGACAGGTGGTATGGATTGCTTAGCTGTGCTTTTTTACTACTAACTTAAGGCCTTTATGCCGAAATTTTTATATGTTTACATACGGACTGAAATGTCAGATAGTTTCATGATGTTGTTAAATAAAAATGCAATTGCGAGCATAGGATAAAACAATGAACGACCATTAGAGGAAAAATCCGCTAGATTGATTTCCTTTTGAGTTGAGAATCAAATCCAATTTAAAACATTATCTAAAGTTGCAATAAAATACCTTAAGTCCCTGTTACTATGGTTCCTTCAGAAAGGTGCTTATCAGCATCACAATTTTTTAAAACTGTCATCTAAAATAACGTGCGTACATACATACGTCTCATACGTTCAATAAAGTGACAAAAACAACGAGCTTTAGCCTGATAAAAAACTAAAGTTTTCCTACTTGAGTACAAACATTCAGTCGATAGTAATATCGATATATCGATAGTAAAATCTGAACTATCGATAAATATCGATAGTATCCCAGCACTACTTCGTATGTTAAGTAGTTTTCGAGATATTGAAGAAATTAACTCAACACATTCGGCTAATTCGGCGAAATTATGACATTTTGAATATGACATAACTTTCGAAAAAAAAATTTTTTAATTTTTTTTCGTTCGTATATGTTCCTTATAAGATAAAAGGAACCTTCTCACCAAATTTTATTAAAATCGGAAGGGGTCATGTCTCACTCTTGGTCGATTTGACATGGAATTACACCCATGTTTTTTGACTTATACCAAACGCCTTTTTAAAAAAATCAAAACTTTAGCGGCCGATATTTGGGAAACTCGAGCTAACTTTTTAAAACCCTTTGGCAGATTTGCTCTATCAATACTGTTGTTTCATTTCGCGTTGCAAGAATTTGGAAATTTGAGTAAAATTGGTTAATGATTTTAATTAAATTGCTAAAGTCATTAAATACAAAACTCACAATGCATTTAAAAAAAAAAAAACACATTTTAAAAGTACATATTTCTCCTGATAACAGTTTGCAATTTAAGGTCAGAATTGCTGCTTAAGTAAAGTTTGTTGTTTTTAGTCAGTGGTCTTTAATTGTAAAGCTGCGGTCATACTTAACCAATATTAAACGCCCAACACGTAGCCGCTATTTCTTTTGAACATTTGCTTGATTTTTGAGAGCGTTTGCTATATCGAACAGCATTTAAAAACTTTTAGTAAAAACATTCAATTACGACTTTTTTTTGAAATTAAGTGTTGTAAACTAACTAAAATTGTTGAAAAGAAAGTTAAAGGTTGAAAGATTAAGTGGTTAGCCTTTTTTGGGTTTTCCGACAAATACTTGTCAAGTGTTAACATACATTATCGTAAAAATGTTATAGTGGTATTAAGTTTATCTTATCTTACAAGTTATAGGTTCTGATTAAAACAAAGTGCTGTAATAGGTTATTTGGTTTATCTTATCAGTATAAACATATCGAAAAAGTGTACAACTTATCAACGTTGGCTGAGTTCCAAAACATCAGAATATGTACTTTGCAATCAAAGTCAAAATTGTATCATCAAGTTAAACGATGCACAGTTTGCTTATTGTGCATGCATCGATAACTTTTTAAGGGCACTTTGATGCAACGATGTGGGAAAGATTAACAGTGTGACAAACAATGTGTTTATCAACCACCCTGAGTGTCAGAGAAACCAGCACAACCAGTGCCCATGTTCTGTAACTCTCGCGTCGAGAAAGTTTTCGATTGAAATGTGTGAAATGAAACAAAAAAGCCATAAATTGAAACAAACAGCTGTTTTTCTCATTAAACTGTGTCTGTAACCTTAAGCTGTCACGTAAGGAAATTACTCGACAATTTACAGAAAAAGTGTGTCTGTAAAATTTTGGTGAGAAAAGTTCCCGCTTTGAACTGTCAAATAAACTCACGAATAAAAATGGGGCGAGAAAAAATTTTAACACTAAAAAAACAATTAGAAATGCAAAGAATAATAATAATAGTATTTTGTTCTTGACACATTTTTCATTGTTTTATTATTTTGCTTTTAAAATTTTAATAAAATATACGAATGTCTTCAAAGCTCGTTTGCAAACAACAAACAATAAAGTCGCTCTTTACACAATTTAGTATAGCCGACGGTTGTATTTTCGCCGCAGTGGTGAAAAATGTAAAATTTTGGTCGTCGTCAACGATATGTGTTACTGGCGTTCTGAACTTCGAATGCAATATTTTGACATTTATAACGTAACGACGTAATCTTTTTTGATAGTTTTCGACATGAGTTACAGACACACATTTTTCTCACTTTTCGAGAAACGATGGAATATTTTGTTTCACATCTTTTCGATGCAAAAAGTTCTCACTAAAGTTACAGAACATGGGTACAGGTAGAAACTTGAGTTTGTTATCCGGAAAGATTTAAAACTCGTCCCTTGCTAAGGAGCTTGAGCTATTTAACCGTCGCTGCTTTTGGAAAAATGCTTGCTCCTCTTCCCACAAGTGCTGAAAATTCGGCCCTTTAGTGGGATATTCCTTTCTGCAACTTAAGGTAGTAATCCACAACCACCACGTGATCGCCGAAAGTATATTAACAACGGAAAAGCGAAACTTCCGCAAAGACAATCTTGCTGAAGGACAGAAAGAATTTTCCGCAATAAGTATACTAAAGGAATGCTCGACCAAAAGCGGCAACAGATAACAAGATACTCTTTTGAGTACCTTTGTCACAAGAAATCACCAAGCCTTCAAGAGACATGCTATTTCGGAAGATTGTCGCATTCCAGCTTGGCATACAGCTCATACGCCCATAATTTTTGATACTGAATAGAGAATATCGAAAAAACAGAAACTGTAATACTCCTCTAGCTCATCTACCATATCGGAAAAAATATTACTTCCGTACCTTCCGACGGCTTCTATATGGACGCGTCCTATTGCGGGGCACTAGGCCAATTTCGATTCCTTTCGGATTCAGGTATTGACCGCCGCTATTTTCCTCAGTGGTTAACTACGACCCCCGAGAGTAGTAGCACAGACCCCGGGGGATAAGGTTTTGATTTACATGAACACCTGTTATTATAGCCTTATTTCATTGTGAATCTCAATCAATTGGTGAGCTAATTTATGAACTTACCAAATGCCAGTGTGAGAGTTCAAATTCATTTACACATGCAGGTAACAATTCTTGAGTATATAAACCTACCAAAGAATAACCACGCAACCCATGTTTAAAGAACGCAGCTATCTCACCTTTTTTTATTTAATTCTGGCAGCATCTAACGAATAGCAACAGCACCAAGGGTTCCCTCCATAGACCGTACTTAAATCACAAAGTGGTACCAGGACGTCAACCTACCCGCGATTTTGGGTTTAAACCGCAAAGACAATCAACCTGAAAGACAGGAAGCATTTCTTGCAGGAAGCATTCTAAATGGAGAGCTTACCAATAGGCAGACCGGTTTGCACCGAGGGCTATTGACTCCCGTAGCACCATCAATTTATAGTTCTGAGTTACAACTTCGAGTTAAATTAAGTCCGTGCCGCTGAACGTGATGGAATAAATAAATTTTTAGCCAATTTTTATTAAAATATGGCCAATATCTTATTTATTTTAATTTAAAATTGTCAAAAACTTTAATCAAATACATACACGTATTCAATCGGTGTTCATAAACAACAAAGTCCCATATCATTGTCTAGAGGTGTGCCTCAAGGATCGATTTTAGGCCTTACATACGGATGCGAGTTGTTTTCTCATTGTGATTCTACTAGTACAAAAAACCTTGAGGTATTGTTTAACAACATCATTAGATATATATATGGACTTAAAAGGCGTGACCAAGTTTCGGCATACTCGAAAACTCTCTATGGAGTTTCTTTCGAAAGCCTTCTTAAGATAAGGGTTCTTTTGTTTTTGCATAAAGTGTGAAATACCTTTTTGAAAAAATAAGATTTGCTAGATCACCAAGGGGTAAAAACATAATATTTCTGAAATTTCGATGCCTAGTTTCCGATTGGCAATTTTTCATTAACGCAATTCGTCTTTGGAATTCTCTTCCTTATCACCAACAAATAAACAGAAACGCAATTTCTTTAGGGTATTTCTTTTTAAATATTTTGTCTAAATTTTTAATGTTATAATTTTTTATGTTAAAATTGTTTATGTTAAAATTTTTTATGTTAAAATTTTATTATATGTAATTTGGAAACTAATTTGTACACATACAAAATCCTGCACTGTAATTATAAGACTAATGGCCATTTTCTCATTAGGCGATTATCTTTTTCCCCAACGAAAAACTGCACATTAAAGAAATTTGGTTTTCTCAATGTCTCATTTGCTTCGATTTTATCGCAAAGCTAACCGGCACTCATCTGCCAATTATTTATTTTCCTTTTATTTGCCGTACATATAAATTCAATCAGCTGACTCCCAACTTTTACATGTAATTTGAGTGGCGTTGCCAGCTGAAAACAATATTTTTTGTCGGTATATTGAGAAACCCAAAATCGTTAACGGATAGTTAATCGGTCCAATAAATTTATGTTGACATTCAGTAATAGACAGTTTGTCGATACATTGAGAAAATGGCCATTAGTTCTGTTCTGCAGGAAATCATAAATAAATAAATAAATTAATAAAAAAAAAACTTTGACATTAGACAAGACAAACAATGCAAGAGGAAAAAATCGTCATATGGCGTAGTGCTGCCACCTCTATTATTTCAGCATGGGTGAAACGAAAAAGAATATAATAGAAAATATCGTTAACATGATTTTGTAAAAAAAAACCAAGTAAATATTTTGTTTTATTTCGTAAAGTTTTTTTGTAACACCAACACTTGAGAAGAGTAATAAAATAATTATAAAATAGAATTTTTATTATCACTGCTATCAGTAGCTGATAGTAGAGTAGCTTTTGAAAATCTAGCAAAGATAAGAGAGATATTTTGTAATCGTAAATAAAAATTTTTTTGCGTACCAAAGTTCTGATTAATTAAATACAATATATTTTTTATTTTTATTAAAAAAACTAAATGATCTAAAAACTGAAAGTAATTAAAATACTCAGCATAAATTTAATTTTTTCTCTATGACAACTTCCCTAACTCATGATCTTTCATAATCGCTACTTGAAGCATTTCATTACACCGATTAATAAAGAACATTCTCGCAATGCATACAGTAGTTCGCCAGTGCAAGCAGCTAAGTTGGCTAGAGCGCAAAGCTAAAACAAAAACATTTACAAAAAAAGAAAGAGTCTTGAGTCTTTCAACTTGGGCAACAAGTTTTTTGTATGTGAAAATCTTTTGTTAAATTATAATTCGGACGGGGTGTAGTGAGTAAGATCTAGGGCTAAAAAACATAGGCAGTAGCCTGGTTTCAAATCCCAGCTCATGTAGGTTTTTCTTCATGTTAGTTTTTCTACTTACAAAATAGCTTATCTAAAGTAAAGAAAACAGTTTTTGAATGGAATTATAAAAATAATGAGTTATTCCAGTTAAAAATTAAAAAGTGTATAGCGAAGTTTCTCAATATACGTTACTTAGATTAGGTGGGTCCAGTACTTAGTTTCCGTTGTGTGTCATTGTCTCCCAGACGTCCTATATTACCTTTCTGCAACCATTACTTCACAGCCAACCGGTTGATTAAATGAAGAAGTGGATCATCATCAAATCAGTGTCAGAGAGACTAGTTTTGTCTCTTAGAGTTCTATGACCAAATATTTTGAGTTTTTGGTTTCATAAGCCGGATAATGACAGAAAGGCGTTCAGTGGACTCCTCTTCATCCTCGTCATCGCGACTTCCACAAAAGTCATTGTAAGGAAGCCTTAGACTCTGGGCGAGATTACCAATTGGCCAACGGCCAGTTATAAACACAACAAGGTATCTGAGATGAGGTCTGAACAGCTGTTACGCTCACTGAGTCCTTTTACTGTTTATGACGGGCCATATTTTCCTGAATTTCCCCACAGGGAGTTTCATTGAAACATCTCTGACAATCGAATAGATGAAATTTGTGTTCAACGATTTGCTTGCTCCTCGATAGTGAAACACCTTTATGCAGCATTTAAAAAACTGCAGTAAAAGTAGAAAAACTGCCATTTCTTTTACTACTACTTTTTTGTTCGACAGTTTTTGGTTTCGACTGCCTGTATTTTATATTAAGCCATTTTGGTTCAAGGTGGTGCCTGCATGCAACAACGAATCAGACATTGGCATTTCCCCAGAATGGTCGACCAGGATGAAAAAATAAAATGTTAATTATCATCGTCTTTTATTGTTTATTATTAGAAAAAAAAGTCTATGTTCTTATAAAAGAATAGTTTCCTAGCATATCTGAGCTGTTTAAATTGAGGAAATTGGGCTGGAAACTGCAAAATTTTATAATTTCCTGTATTTTCTACTTCTAAAGACATTTTTATATACTTATTTTACATGCAAGAAATATGTTATGTTTACACTCTTTCTTCATAATCTCTCCATTACAATCAATTGTAAAAGGAGTATTAAGTTTGTTAAGGAAGTTTGAAGACATTTATGGTAAAATGCACGGTGATAATAATAAAAAAACTTATGGAAAAATCGTACGTTCGCGATCCGTACGTTCGTGACCAATTAAATAAAAACCAAGAGAGATATTTTATTTTGTAAGTCCTGGATGGAGACCTTCATTAATACACTTTTAAAATAAATTAATCACTTTTGAAAATTCCGTTTCATTACGCAGATTTTTACATTTCACTAGTGTCAGCCGAAGTTGACTTTTGATTTTGCGTACGTTCGTGACCACACGTTTATAACTCTTATTATGAAAACTTAAACTCGATGATATCCTTCTTTTGTACTAAACATAAAGCTACCCAAATGCTATCGAATCGCAAAAATAAATGCTAGGAAAAGTTTTGTTTTCTATATTATTTGTACATCAAAAGCGTATCAAAGCCCACATACAGTTGCCATGTAGGCCCCTGTTTCCAGAGATCCATTTAAGGGTAGCCATTGAATGTCTCGCCATCTCTTCCAGATGGCATTTAACGATTTCACTGAACCAAAAAGGTACGTGGAGACAACGAAAATGTACGTTAAGCAAACGAAAAATTTATTAATTTTCGTCCAATGAAACTGTTCGTTGTAACAATGAATGACCGTTCTTCAAAAGATTTCATTTCAATAATTTAATGAACTGTTCGTTGATATTATGAAAAATGATCATAAATTAAGAATTATAATTTAATGAAAGATTTGTCTTAATGAACTAATTTTTTAAATTTCCCCTCGCAAAATTATACCACCTGTCCGACCCCTCCTAATTTTTTACTGCAACCCCCTATACAATTTTAAAGACTCATAATTGAAATGTGTTTATTTTTTTTTTCCTATTTTACAAAACTGTTTGAAATTTATTGTAGTACATGTATGTAATATACATTTTATATACATATGATGTGTATATACATATAGCTTATGTATAATTTTTACAAAGTTCTTTGAAAATTAAATTTTATGGTAAACTTTTTTGGTTTTCAGTGGTACTTGGTGCATCCTTTATTAATTTGGACGTCAATGAACCACTTGAAGGTGATCTTAATTAACTATCAGCAAATCCACCGCACTTAATTTTATTTTGCACAGACAGCTAGTTTTTTTCGGAATCGAATTTAACTCACAAATGTCCTTTTTCACTTTTATTTAATTTGAGATACGTGTTTTTTACAGACGCGACAATATTTTTAATTTTACACTGCATTTTTGTATTTGTTTAAATAATATTTTAAGAATAATAACAAAAAATGCTAAACTAACACAGTTTTAAAAACCAATTTAACAAACGTTACGTTAGCCCATTAAATTTTTTTGACTTCAAAGTACAAGTTCGTTGAGCCGACCAATGAAATGTAAATTCAATGCGTGGGGATAACATTTTATTAAGGTTTCGTAAACTGAACGAGTTTGTTCGAGTGCGGTATGACAGCCCAACGAACACTTCATAAATATTAATGTTCGACTTTAAAAAATTAATGGGCATTTGTGCTAACAAGACTTAATAAATGTTCCGTTACCTCAAAGAACATTTTATTTATTTAACGTACATTTTAAATGAAATATTTAATTAATGCATGTTCATTGTGTCATTGAACATTACATAAATTTCAATACCTGTGCCCATTTTCTATAACTCTGGCGTCGAGAAACTTTTCGATTGAAATATGTGAAATGAAACAAAAATGCCATATATTGAAACAAACATCTGTTTTTCTCACTAAACTGTGTCTGTAACTTTTTTTGGCGAGTACTAACTGTCACGTAAGGAAATTACTCGCCAATTCACAGAAAAAGTGTGTCTGTAACATTTTTGTGAGAAAACTTTCCGCTTTGAACTGTCAAATAAACTCACGAATAAAATTGGGGCGAGAAAAAATTGTAGCACTAAAAAGCAATTTAAAATGAAAAATACAAAGAATAATAATAAAAAAAAATTTGTTCTTGGCACATGTTTTATTGTTTAAATCTTTATAAAATATACGAATTTTTTCAAAGCTCGTTTGGAAACAACTAACATTAAAGTCGCACTTTACATTATTTTGTATAGCCGACGGTTGTATTTTCGCCGCCGTCGTTGACAAATGTTTAATTTTTGTAAATTTTGGTCGCCGTTTACGATATGTGTGACTGGCGTCCTCAACATCTGCAATGTCACATCGGCTTCGATTAAAATATTATGACATTTATAACATAACAACGTAATCTCTTTCGATAGTTTTCGACATGAGTTTCAGACACACTTTTTTCTCACTTTTCGAGAAACGATGGAATATTTTGTTTCACATCTTTTCGATGCGAGAAGTTCTCACTAAAGTTACAGAACATGGGTACTGGATAATTTTATTTTTGTACCCTTCACCGAAGGTAAAAGAGGGTATATATAACTTTGTCATTCTGTTTGTAAGTTCCACAATATAAATCCTACACCCTATAAAGTATATATATTCTGGGTCCTTTTGAAAAGCGTAGTTCAAATCCGGTTGTCCGTCTCAACCCTTTGCATTTTTATACATATACCAGCATAATGCCCAATATGATTTTCGTTATAGCCCTTCGTTAATTTTTTATCTATTTAACGAAATAATTTTAACATATACAAACTGGGAATTTTTGTTTCTTTTTGCTACTTAAAAACTCGCAAAAAAAAAAGAAATCTACGGTATGACAACACTGCCTATACTTAAAGAAAACAAACAAACAAAAACACATACATACATATGTACATGGTACAAACCAGTATTCGAAAATAAACAGTACATTATTTAACGTTCGGCTCACACACCCAGGAACGATATCTATGTTTTTAGTGATTGTGTAGACATACACAACCCTTAATACCGTTCGTAACTATTTTCAAGAAAGAACCGAACATTATATAATGTTTATAAAAACAGAACAATTGTAGTGATACTGTAGACAAACATTATATTTTAATGTTCTATAATGTTTTTTTTCGTGTGTGTATTTTGCTTTTGTAAAAAATGTTTCGTTTTTTTAAAAGCCAAAAGGGACGAACATTAATGAGCCGAACCGAACACATTGAAATTTGTGGATTTCCTAAAAAAAAACCGAACGGAATTAAATGTTCACATCTTTTGTTGAGTTTGATAAAAACAGTAATATTTTTGTGTTCAAAAGATGACTAACAGGGAATCGTTATTTTTTTAATAATTTTCTACACAAACACTATTAGCGTTTGTGTTTTCCACAAATCTACCGAACCGAACATTAAGAAACGATATTTAGTGTTTATTTTCGAACACTGATACAAACCATTTTGGTGAATAAAGGGCCCTATGACGGTTCACAACTCAAATAAGTTGATATGTCATTTTTGTATTATGGTTTACAACTTTGCTATCTTGCGGTGAACCAAAACATCAAAAATAATTAAAACTCAACTGTGTTAATGGTTCAGTTGTATAGGGGGTTTGTTTAGGTTAGAAACTGTGAGTCCCCTGATTTAAATATTGGTTTTTCAAAAATAATTTTTTTTTAATTTTTTTATGTTCTTAAAACGATTGTTAAAAAAATATTTACCAGTTTTCGCTTTTTAAATTTAATTTATATTGAAGTTTTTAGTATTGTAAATATGTATGTATGTGTAAAAAT
Source organism: Pollenia angustigena (assembly GCA_930367215.1). NCBI lineage: Eukaryota > Metazoa > Arthropoda > Insecta > Diptera > Polleniidae > Pollenia > Pollenia angustigena. The sequence goes on along the minus strand of OV884058.1, from coordinate 214,176,719 downwards.
TATTTAGTTTTTGTCTTTGTATTCTGCTCACAAAATGGTGAAGGGTATATAAGATACGGCCCAGCCGAATATAGCACTCTTACTTGTTTGTTATATTAACGAATAAATCATTGAGCCAACAAAAACTATTTTTATAATCGTTGTGCGTTAATATTATGAACAATTTTTGGTTCAGTGTACCATGGTACTAGATTAGCAATTTTCGTTCTTTTTGTTCTATTGGTTTAAAATGCATAAAAAGAATATCATTGTACATATACCTATATATCGTTTTTTATATACTAGTTCAATAGTTTTTACTTGTAGTATCTGAACAGAACTTAACATTTTATAAAAAAAACAAGACTTTAATTTAATTTTTGTATTCACGAAAATACATATTCTATTTTTATTGAAAAAAAAAACTCTGACATTTCTTTGAATTGAAAAATTCGATACACAATTTCATTTAACTCATATTCTTTTCACTATTTATTCAACATAACTAAATGAAATACTCAACCAACAAGTATTAAGAGCAGAAAGCTGAAACTACCAGTTCAACAAAAACAACAAAAAAAAAACGTATTTAATCTAAAGCTCTAGGAAACAACAACATAAAAACCGTCAAAAACAACTAAAAGATAGAAAGAAAACGCAGTAAATGGTGAAAAGCAGAAAACGGCAAAGCAAGAGGAAAAAACTTGGAAATGTCAGTCGGTATGTGCAGGGCTGTGTGTTTAATCTTTTGAGCCGTGAATTTGGTATATCGGTGGGTTTTTTAATACACTCCGCCACCACTAGTCATGAATGAGGGTATACTCAGTTTGTCATTCTGTGTGAAACTTTTTTAATTTTTATCTAAGATCCCATAAAGTATATAGATATATTTTGGGTCCTTGAGTTATTCTAAATTGATTAAGCCAAGCCCGTCTTTCTGTCCGTCTCTCTCTCCCTATCTGTTGAAATCACGCTTACTTTTGAACGACTCAAAAGAAAAGAACAAAATTGATGTCAAACTATTTTTAGTTCTCTTAAGCAGTTTGGGATTAAAATCCAGCTCAATCGGTTAAGTAGGAAAACAGTTATGAAGCCAAATGTAGAACAACCTCCCTTAAAAATTAATATTTTTGTTACAAAAACTTATAAAAAGTAATGACAGAATGCACCGATTCTCATTTAATTTTTCTCGTTTGATATTGTTACGAAAGTAACATTAGTTAAGAATTAGTTGTAATTATTGGTTAAGAATTAGATTAATTTATGTGTTATCTTGTATTGATTAGTTATTAAGTATTTGTTAGTTATTTTATTAGTTAAAATTGTTATTGTATAAGTTATGCACACTTCTAGTGTACAAATCAATGTACAGATGTAATGTTAAAATTGTTGTGCATAATTGTACTTCAACCCCACTGTAAATACTCGAATTTTCGTTATTAAGTTATCTCAATTTATGGTAACGCCTAAAAGTATGCCTTAGTTTAAATCAATTTAGCCATATGGAAAGTAACTATAGATGAGTAAGTAGCCGTTATGTGGCGAACTTTCTAGAGCCATCTAGACGTCTGGGCTAGAGTATAAATACTTGCGGCGGCTAGCATAATGAGTTCATTCTAAGTTCTGACTTTGTCAATAACGTATCACGCTGAGAAAATTATAGTTGGTTGTGAATAAAAGCTGTAAATTACGGTTGTTAAAGTGACTAAGTACTAACTAAAGTGGTGTAAATTATAAACAGTGTTTAAAGTGTTGTGATTATTTTGTTTTATTTAAAGTACAATAAAGAACTCGAAACGGTTTATTATAAAGGAAATAAACCAAAACGTTATTGAAAGGCAGTAACGTAACAATATGATTTGAAATCATACTTATAAATTTTGTGAAGGTCGGTCCATAATTTACTAAAGGCCCACTCTCGAAAAACACATTAGTACGTCTAAAACCGCAATCAATAATGCTATTTCAGTTGAATTTGGTCTGTCACAGTTTGATACGATAAGACCACTCCGCAAAACTCGTAAAGATCAGTCCATAACTTACCATATTAAGCCCACTCTGGAAAATCATTTAATAACGCATAAAACCATACCGGTAAAATTTGGTCCAATTTAGCTTTGCAAGGCTCGAAACGACACCATGTAATTTTGTGATAACCGGTCCGTAATTAACTGTAGGTCTCCAAGAAGCATTTACTTCTAAAAAGTTGTATTTCTGTACTGAAATTAGGTCTAATTTTGGTTTTTGTAAAACTAGAAATCACTCTACCAAATTTTGTGATGAACGATCTATAACTTACGCACTAATAGAAAAACGCATCTTCATGATGCTCTAACAGCAGAATTGTGACATCATTGTTATTACAAATGTCATCAATGAACCAAGAAGTGACATCCTTCCAATGAAGAACGTCATCATAAAATGTTGTCATATTTTATGCATTATCTATGCTATGACTAAAGTCACATAAATTCGATGTCACATTTTGTCTATTATCAACATTATTTTTATCCAAATTTTCAAAATTTTTAAACAGGTTCATCAAATTTAATTTTCATTAAATTATTTTTATGAAGAAAGGAATTTAACAACATGAACATTAATTAAAATTGTTATTGAAAATCATTCATTCTTGACTGACCTGAGATTCGAACCCAGGCGGCTGGTTACCCTGACATGTTTCTATCGCTACCACTGGATCTCCTCAGAGGAATTTGCCGTCTTACGCTCGCAGCCATCGACGACTGCTGACGTCAATAGTCAAACATCAATCCTCAAACCAAATTGTATTTTAACCTTTGGTAGATCGAAATTTGCTTTTTTGAATGATTACCCATTTTTAATTGATTTAACATGTTTTTCCTTTACCTCTGTTTTTTCGTACGTTTTGTCAAGAATTCTTCTTAAAGTCCAAAGTACATTTTTGTTTTTCATGTTGTTGTCTTTCTTTCTCTTGTTGACCTTTTTCAGCACAACTTAAAGGACAAATGTACACATAGAGCTCGTGCCTTAACTTTAATAATAATTAGTATTGTGGTAATTTTGTTGAACTATTTATGGGTTTTAATCCAAATTTTCAATATTTTTAATCAGGCTTAAGTTCATCAAAATTAATTTTCATTAAATTATTTTTATGAAGAAAGGAATTTAACAACATGAAAATTAATTAAAATTTTTATTGATAATCATTCATTCTTGACTGACCTGAGATTCATGTTTAAAAAGTAAAATAAGAAGCAAAAATTCCCATATTCTATTTGTTTAACTTATTTTGTTCAATACATCAAATTTTCAAAGTAGAAATATTACGAAAACAATATCGGGCATGCAGCTGGTGTCTTATAATTAAAATTTTTTTTGTAAACAAAGGGCGAAATACAACAAAAATGATACAAACATGTGTAACGGGAAAGTAAATAATCAGCCTTATTCCGGTTGTCGTGTTCGTCATCTACTGTGTAGAAGATTAAAGAACACAAGCTGTGTGTCACTTAAATCTATTGAAAAAAATCGGAATGAGGCTGAATAATATTCTCTCACTTTTAATAAAGTCAATCGTAATGACTCAATTAAATGACTGTTTGTCATTAAATGCACACAGTCGATGACGACAACGACAACCGGAATAAGGCTGCATAATATTCTCTCACTTTTAATTAAGTCAATCCTAATGAATGTTTGTCATTAAATGCACACAGTCGATGACGACAACGACAACCGGAATTAGGCTGCATAATATTCACTCACTTTTAATTAAGTCAATTCTAATGACTCATTTTAATGACTGTTTGTCCTTTCTTCAATGTTACTGAGTCATCGCACTGATGACATTTTTTATTAAACTGACTCCGATTCGTCATATATGTGATGCCGATTTGTCATGCCATTGATGACATAATTTCACCTGATGACAATTTGGTCAAGTGATGTTAAGGCTGATATCACAATGATGAGAAGTGTCATGGGGTCAAAAACGAAGACACTTGTCATAGTACTGATGTCAAAATACATCATCGTGATGACGCCATTTCTATCACTGCAATAGCTCTAATCGAAAATTCCCTCCTGAATATGCTTTAAAATATTTTTGAAGAAAATCGTGATATTTTATTTATGTTAGTCAACGAATTATATGACTTTGAGGTAAGGTTCTATATAGATTGACTTTTAGTTTCAAGATACCATATAAAGCCTACTCTTACAAAATTTTCGAACTCTCGGTGCAGGGTACTTAAGATTCGGCACATCCGAATATAGCACTCTTACTTGCTTATTCTTGTAGTCGTCGTTGTTTTGTTATCCAACTTTATGTAAAAATATCCATGAACAAGAAAAGACTTACACTCAAGTATACAGATTCACGCACACTTTAAAGATTTCAATGAATTTTACAAGCTGATGGTTCGTTGTTGTTGTTGTCGGTTTGTTATTTGTTGTCAGTTTTGTTGTTATTTTGTTGTATTTGTTGTTGTGAACATATATATCGAAGACAATGCATAATGCATATGTATGTATGAATGAATGTAGTACAAATGCTCATGCAACCATAATCTACAAGATGTTAAGAATACATACATATATTGCACAGTGGGTATGGAATTTGTTGAAATATCTTTAAATATTTTTTCCTATGTATTTTGACTGGAATTTCACAAACATGCCACTTGAACTTTTAACAGAAATATATTCATTAATGACGGAACAAATTTAAGAGATTTTTGAAAGTTAAGAAAAAGGGACTGTACAGTTCCCAATAAGAACTACAATTTAAAAATGTCCGTACAGAAAATATTGCTGGAATTCAGCTTTAATTTATGCTCAATTTTCAAGTTAAATTCCAGTTTTTACAATACAAATGTTTTAAACAATTTTTTTTAATTTTGTATATACATACATATATTTGATTAGTATTTGCTTTCAGCACTTGACTTGAAATTCAATTATAATTAATACTGTTATTCCAATGTAATTCAAGTATAATTCAAGGCCTGAAAATGGAAAATAGAACTGGAATTACACTTAATTTATACTTGAATTCTAGCAAAATTGCTAATTGGGTTATTTTTAAATTTTCAAACAAAAAACGAATTATTTCTTTTAGAATTATTTATTACAAGCCCACTGTGACTCTTCGCATTATAATGACAGTGGTAGAAATAAGAAAAGAAAAATTGTCATGATTATTCTACACTAGTTTATATTCAAATATAAACGAAATGAGACCGACTCTATGTCAAAAACGTTAAAGAGTTATTTATTCTTTTTGCAAAAAGATAATTTTTGTAACAAGGCACTTTATTTTTAAATGGTACTTTTTTATAAAAAGGTACTATGTACTTGTTAAAGGGTATTTTTTTGTAAAAAGATACTTTTTTTATAAAATAAACTTTTTTTGTAAAAAGTTATGTGTTTTAAAAGAGTTATTTATTTTTTTATTTGTAAAAAGGCACTTTTTTAAAAATGGTAACTTTTTATAAAAAGGTACTATAAACTTGTAAAAAGGTTTTTTTTTTGTTAATATATATGCTTTTTTCTATAAAATATACTTTTTTTTTGTAAAAAGTAACGTGTTGAGTTAAGATAATTTTTGTAAAAAGGCACTTTTTTCTACAAATGGTACTTTTTAATGTACTTGTAAAAAGGTAATTTTTTGTAAAAAGATACTTTTTCTTTAAAGTATACTTTTTTTTGAAAAAATTTAAGTGTTATGAAGTAAATTTTTGTAAAAATTATTTATGATTTAAAAGTAGGTACTTTTTGGAAAAATGTTGTTTCTTTTAAAAGATATTGGCCCATAACTATAGTCATAAATAAAGCATACTTTAAGAGTTCTAAAGTAAACTTTTATAAAAAATGTGTTTTTGATCTACTATAGACAAGCAAAAGCATACTTTACATGTTAAAACCGGTGTTAGTTTTAAAACTAGCTGAAGTTTTTTTTAAACTCATTTAACAACAGCATCAGCTGTTTACGCCAAATAAAAAAGTTCTTGCTAAAAGTTAAAAATGTTTATGTTACAAGATATTGGTCGATATTTTGCAATTATTATTGTTTTGGAGGAAATCTTTTATCTTTTAACACAAAATAGATATGTATAGGCCCTAATTGTGTAAAACGCAATGCCTAAAATTACAATGCAAGCAAAAACAAAGTCAAAAATATTTTGTAATTTTGTTGTTGCTGTCTATAAATTTATGCACATTGCGTTTTTAAAATTTGCAACGCTACAAGGTATGCAGTGTTTTATTTATACTTTAATTTTCAATGTCAGCTGCTTAGAGTTGCCGCTTGCTTATATTTTCTTGTATGTTGTATGAAAAAATTTCCTACATTTGAGGTAGCACCCAGTTAAAGTCGGTTCAATTTAAAACATACTTTAATTTCGACTATAGTAGCAAAATAAATAAAAGAATGTTTTTCTTTTAAAGTTGTTTTAAAAAAGAACCGACTTTAGCGTTTGACTATGATTATGGGTCATTGTTTTTATGAAAAGGTACTTTTTATAAAAAGATTCTACCTGTCATTGGTACATTTTTGTTTGATTGCATATACTTTTTTGCAAAAAATTATTCTATTTAAGGTACCGTTTTTTAAAAAGGTCCTTTTTGAAAAATATACTTTTTGAAAAAAGGTATATTTTTGAAAAGATATAGTTTTTTGTCACTGGGCTTTTAACATACTTTGAAATTAATTAGTATTGTGGTTACTTTGTCGAACCCCCCCATGGCCCTTCTAATCCAAATTTTAATATTTTTAATCAGGCCCAAGTTCATCAAATTCAATCTTTCATTAAATTATTTTTATGAAGAAAGGAATTTTACAACATGAAAACTAATCAAAATTGTTATTGATAATTTTTCATTCTTGACTGACCTGAGATTCGAACCCAGGCGGCTGGCTTGAGATTCGAACCCAGGCGTCTGGTTACCCTGACATGTTTCGATCACAACCACTTGATCTCTTCAGAGGGATTTGCCGTCTTACACTCGCAGCCATCGATGACTGCTGACGTCAATATTCAAACATCAATCCTTAAACCAAATTGTATTTTAACCTTTGGTAGATCGAAATTTGCTTTTTTGAAAGATTATCCATTTTAATTGATTTTACATGTTCTTCCTTACTTCAGTTTTTTCGTACTTTTTGTCAAGAATTCTTCTTGAAGTCCAAAGTACATTTTTGTTTTTTTCCATTCCGTCTTTCCAATCATCTTAGATATTTGCGACTATTTCTAAGATTTTATATATCAGTGATGCGAAAACGCAACACTGGGCCTAAATGATACACAAATTACATAAAATTTTCAATTACAAAGTTATTTATACAATCACTTGGTATTTACAACAGCATACTAAAAACATGTGTATATTGTAATTATAAGATGTTGTTATTTATGTGTTTTTAATTTTTCGATAATTTTTTTAACCTTTTACAAACTAATGGCCAATTTGCAAAATGCAGGATATTTCGCAGTTGGTAAATTCTCTATGTCAATTCCTTTTTTTTTCTTATGTCCAAAGTGTGTTATTTACTTTAAAAGACACAGAGTCCGGGTTTTTACATGAATATCTGTCTCAGACGTAATTTCATGAGAGTGCTTAGCTCTTGGGTGTGTTATATTAAGCACTTACCAAATGCCCCCATATGTGTTTGGTTACTAATGAACATATAGGTCGCAATTGTATATATGATTGTTGGATCATATATGCCTCTTTGTTTTAGAGTCCAAGCTATCTAAACCTCTGCTGCTTGAGAAAAATTTAACCAGCAGCTTGTCGCCTGCGTAAACTTTAGGCACAACAAACAACCACCTCGTGTATCTCTTTACTTACTCCCAATGAGAGAAGCATTCCAAATAATTAATCTTCCTTACATTCTCAAAACATGAAGCTTTAATGAATTAGCAAAAGTACAAAGTACATAAATCAACACCTAATCCACGGGAACAGGTTATACGGCTGTGACGCATCAATATTAGAACGTTCCACCAACCATCCGTTCGTATCAGAGCTGCCCCTTAAAAGGTACAGCAGGTGAAAACCGCACAAGTTATGTGAAATTATCCTCTCCCATGATATTAAAGAAAAACAAGTTAGAGTGCTATATTCGGCTATGCCGAATATTTGAAACCATCCACTAACTGCTAGGATATTTCAGGAGTGGGTATTATATTGGTCCTGTGGTAAATTATGAACCGAGTGTGATTTCTAGCGTACTAAATAGTTTTTCGAGAGTGGGTTTTAGATGGGGCTCATTGTAAATTATGGACCGATCTTCGCGAAATGTTATGGTTTTAGTCGTTCTAAAGTGTTTTTCGAGAGCGGGTTTATATCAGGTTTTTGGTAAATTATTTACCGATCAATTTACAAAAGCGACGTAGCAGTGCACCCAAAGTGCTTTGGCGCATATCATTATTGAATAAAAAATAAAATGTATATCAATATCTTTTTTATTTTAATTTAAAATTTTTGCAAATGCACTTAATTTTTATATCATTAAGGCCAAACGTTGCGTTTTCGCAACGGGGCTTATCTGGACTCCCACGTATCCGATTTGCCCAAAATTTGTTTTCTATCATATCTAGGTATAAACAATCAAATTTAAAAAGTTTCATCATTATAGCTCAACTAGATGACCCGTGCGAATATTTCGCACCGTTAGTTGTCATTTTTGTAACATAAAATGAAAATAATTAATATAAATTTTAGTAACTTCAATACATTTTAAAATATAATTTTTATCAATGAAAATATTTATTTTTCAATTTCTAGTTACTTTTCGTCATTAGTGTTAGAAATAAGCTTTAAAATGAGATATCATTCATTAAATTTGCAACCGACAAACCTAACAGCCTGCAGGCCAGGGTTCGAGCCCCGGCCACGGTCAATAATGAAAGATTATCAATAGCAATTTTAATTCATTTTCATGTTGTAAAATTCCTTTCTTGATAAAAATAATTTTATGAAAATTTAATTTGATGAACTTAAGCCTATTTTAAAATGTATTAATTATAATTTCAAAAAATTACTTTTTTAAGATGAACTCTTAATTTAATTTTTCGTTTTATAATCAGGCTCAATGAAAAAAGGAATTAAAATGAAGGAAGGATTTTTACAATATGAAATAAATTTAAAAATATTGATCATTTTTATTCTTGACTGAACGGGGGATTGAACTCAGGTCGAACTTATATGTTTCTTCGTTTTTGCGGATATGGTAAAACGGCAACAAACTCTGATGTTGAGAATGTGTTTATTATCGAAACATGTAAATTCAGCCTGAGTTCAATACCCCGTTAAGTCAAAAATAAAAATTATCAATATATTTTAATTTATTTCATGTTGTGAAATTCCTTCCTTCATTTTAATAATTTAATTAAAATTAAATTATCGAAACATGTCAGGGTAACCTGTCCGTAAACACCTGGGTTCGAGCCCAGATTGAGTCAAGAATGAAAAATTATCAGTAAATTTTAATTAATTTTCATGTTGTAAAATTCCTTTCTTCATAAAAATAATTTAATGAAAAATTAAATTTAATGAACTTAAGCCTAATTAAAAATATTAAAAATTTGGATTAAAAACCATAAATAGTTCAATAAAATAACCACAATACTAATAATTGTTAAAAGCTAAGGCACGAGCTCTAAGTTTGCATTTGTCCTTCAAGTTGTGCTGAAAAGGTCAACAAGAAAAAGAAAGACAAAAAAATGAAAAAACAAAAATATGTACTTTGAACTTCAAGAAGAATTCTTGACAAAAGTACGAAAAAACAGAAGTAAAGGAATAACATGTTAAAATAAATTAAAATAGATAATCATTCAAAGCAAATTTCGATCTACCAAAGGTTGAATACAATTTGGTTTAAGGATTGATGTTTGACTAATGACATCAGCAGTCGTCGATGGCTGCGAGTGTTAAACGGCAAGCCCTCTGAGGAGATTGAGCGGTTGCAATCGAAACATGTCAGGGTAACCTGTCCGTAAACACCTGGGTTCGAGCCCAGATTGAGTCAAGAATGAAAAAGTATCAGTAAATTTTAATTAATTTTCATGTTAGAAAATTCCTTTCTTCATAAAAATAATTTAATGAAAAATTAAATTTAATGAACTTAAGCCTAATTAAAAATATTAAAAATTTGGATTAAAAACCATAAATAGTTCAATAAAATAACCACAATACTAATAATTATTAAAATTAAATTTGATAAACTTAAGTCTGATTTCAAAATGAAAAATTTGGATTAAAAGCCATAAATAGTTCAATTAACCACAAAAAAAAAAAAAAAATATAAAAATATATGATGAACTTCTTATTTTAAAATATAATGTATATTTATAATATGTTTGTTTACTTATATTTGTTTACTTATATAGTTGGTTCTTTTAAATTTTCTGCATTTTAAATTATTTTCTATCTGTCTATCCGAGTGTCTGTATATCTGTGTATGTAGTGCTGTGTTAAAGACAAAAACACAACTAAATGAAAAAAAAAAAAAAACAGGAAGCAAATCATTGAGCAAAAAATAATGAAGAAGATGAAAATAAAGGATTAACTTGCAAAGAAGTACACAATCAGGCCAACTATATGAAGATTGTTATATGTATATATGAATTAGTATGAATATGTAAGGAGTGTGTATACATATAAAAGCAACTATTATATAAGTTAATGCACCAATACAATGTACACAACAACATTATTAAAGACACTGTGTAATAGTTTAACTTAAAGAATAGTAAGTAATTTGTTGCAGAGTGTTGTTTAATTAAGGGAGAGCAATACGGGAATGAGGAAATGGAAAGGGTATGTTAGTTACTAAAGAATCCGCACACTGAACGAAAAAGGACGTTAACAATTTTTCAACTAATAGTGTTCACACGATAAAGCGAATTGTTGTCAATATTTCGATAAGAGCTGTTGTCAAATTTTAAATAAAACGTAATCGGTTGACAGCCAGAGCAGGAAAGTGTTCTAACTGTTATGCCTTTGGCGATTTATATATAAGATTTTGAAAAAATTTTAAAAAATAAATACACATAATTTGTTTTTATATACGTTTGGTTCAGAATGTCGAATGGTCGAAATGACAACTGATTGTTGTCAGCATACCAACGGTGTGTTGTCAAAACTGATAACAACATGTTTTTGGAATTACACCATTATGTTCACAATATACAAACAGTTTGTTAATGTTAGATTCAGACCAAATGGTGTCAAAATGACAACGAGGTGGTTACGAAATATGTAACCGTTATCAAATTGAAAACAAACGTTATTGGCTCACTTCTGACAACGGATGTTGCCAATTTTGGTTTTTTTATACCGGATTTTTCCCTCTCTGTATCACATTGTCTGGTTCAAACACTAAGACGTAATTAAATGCTTGTTCATGGTATTCAACGTTTAATAACTAACAACATTTCGACAAATAGATTAATGGATGAATAATTGAGTAAATGAATAGACGACTGAGTGAGTGAATGGAGAAACAAAGTAAATTTTAACAAAATGTTTTTGAAGTTTTTATGTTTGAGCACTTAAAAGTTTTTTTCCCGGTTGTTTTGGCTATTTAATGAATTGCTACTGGATATTAAAAATATTTTATTGTTTTTTTTTTTTTTTTTAAATTTTTACAAAAAAAGAAATTACTTAATTACTTTTCGATAAAAAGTTAGCACGCCAACTGGTTAAAAAATACTTTTAATCTTTTAGAATTAAGGTTTCGAGGTTTTATTAATTGGTTTTTTATAAAAAAAAAACAAGGACGAGTTGTTAATGAATAAACGTTTTAGAATTAAATGATTATGTTTAATAACACGGTGATACAAAAGTAATGGAAACAAATTTTTAAATTTTAAGAATCATTAGTTTTTTGCTAATAACAGGCATGGAAAATTGAGTACTATTGCGTTTTTTATCATTACTTCTTTAGATAAAGGATATCACAGTACCCAAACTACTTTTAAAGTCCTTTTTTCTTATTGCACAATTTTCAACAAGTATTGTCACGGCAGCCGTGATCGAATACTTTTTTTTTTTGAATTAAAAGCAATTTTATTTTTTGTTTTATCAGTCGATACTGAACTAATCGAAATTATTTGTTTAGTGTTGTAAGAACTCAAGAATACTGAAAGAATACTGAAAAATAATTTCGATTCGTTCAGTATCGACAGAAAGAATAAGAAATCAAATTGCTTTCGAATCGAAAAAGTATTCGATAACAACTGCCAGAATTAGCCCCATGATGTAAAAATTCAATCCCCAACTTTAAAGAATATTTTACCTTTTAAAGTTCAAGGTCTTCTCAAAGCTCTTGTCGAGATTGAAGGATTTGTTTTTCTGTATAATCAAGAGCTGGGGGGTTCCAGCTTCGGTGCTGATGTCTGGAATGGAGATTCAGTACATAAGATGGGGTATAAGACTCAAGCAGCAATGCACTTCTTTATCAAAATGCCCACAATGAGTCTAGAAACGTCGGCTTTCTTAGCCTTTATTTATAATATGACTTTGAACAACTATCCGCTATACAAACATGAAGCATTGGAAGTGCCTTGCTATATTTAAAAGCTCTGCAGTTCTATAAAACTGGGAAACAGCCATTTTGCGGCCTGGAACTTAATTGATTGCAAATTTTTACGAATTTGAGGTCGCTGATTTCAAATCTAATCTCCATTTTTCTCTATCAGCTCGACTTTTCGAGACATACCGTTTTGTCCAAAATTAAGGCACTTTCACTAAATATATTAGAATATTATCAAAATAATTTTTAGGAATACAAAATTTTAATTTTAAATGATTTGGTTAATTGTGCTTAATTCCCAGTTTTTATTCTTGATAAAAACACTTGAAATTTATTGTTGATGGGATAAGCTATTCCTATGCGCATTTCACTGCCCAATAAAAAATTTTATCATTTTGCGAAGCACTAAAGGTACATTTAAAAAAATAAGCGCACAATTATGCGCTACGCAATAAGACATACAGAAATGCAGTAAAGTAAGTGAAAGAACTCTCAACAACTTTTATAAAAAAAAAAAAATAACATTTCAAGTGCTAAGGGAATTCGTAGTAAGGGAATGCCGCCTTACTACGAAGCAGGTTTGTAAGGGAGAATACTAAAAAATAACTGTATCAAAACATTCAGTGTGTAAATATGATCGTTACATCCAACAATGTTTATGTGCGCTGAATAATGCCCTTTATGTATTGCTTCAAAGTGGGAACTCGCCATATAAAATTCATGTCTTCCGTAAGCGCAATGGTAAGCGAAACCCTTATGTTTCTCCCTTACAAACCTGCTTCGTTGGAAGCTCCATTTTTTATTGGGTGGCTGCTTAGGCCAGATCATCAGGAAGCTTCATCCATAAAGATTTTAGATATAAAACCAAATAAAACTGTCAAACGTATAAAACTTATAAGCAACAGTTCTACTTGTAACAATATCAAAGTTTAAACAAAAACATCAACAATAAACAGTGAGTTTATCTCATCTTACATTCCCCATAATATCTTGAAAACGATTAACCATATTCAGTTAAAAATTTTTGATTTTATTCACAATTTACTGAGAAAACAGAATTGATAAAAAGTTCAATTTCCATAAAAAACTATTTTTAATGTGTATGTTAGATTGAAATTGAACTTTTTTTCAATTTAGTTTTCTCAGTAACGGTATATCTCGAAAAGTCGAGTTGAAAGAGACAAATGAAGATGACAACAACGACACCGGAATAAGGCTGATTATTTTTTTATGAGATTTATGTTTTAAAATTAAAATAATCGACTATTTTATTTATATAAAAAATAATAAAAATAATATTCTTAAATGTACATATTAGAATTAGGCAAAGCTAAATTTTGGTTTCCATAATTAAGAACATTTGGTAGCACTGTTTATATTTTTGACACTTACTTGCTGCAAACAGGGCTGTGTAGTCGTAAAAAAATTTCTAACTCCGACTCCAACCGTTGAAACTTTTTAAGTCCGACTCCAACTTCGACTACTACTCTTATATTGATGCTAAAAGTATTTGAGACTGGTTCTTATTTTACTTTAAACTCTTTTTTTTTAATGCAGTACCTTTAAAATGTTAAATATAGCAAGAAAATTATTGTGTAAAAATTTTAAATCGATATTTGAAATATTGCGTCGCCAATTTCGAAGAATTTTTATTTTGGAAAATACTTCGACTCCGACTCCTGTACAAAAACCTTAACTCCGATTCCACAGCCCTGGCTGCAAGTGAAAAAACATCACTGCCTGCATGAACTTCTTGCAAGCATGGTGGAATAAGCAGGTGGCATCGTTACGGCAACAAATACAATATTAAGCCTAGTACTCTATTCAAATTTGTGAAAAATGTTGAGCAACATTAATTATTTCACACGAAAATTTTGACATGTATCAATGTTACTTAGCAGCCACACGATCAAGTTTTGCCTTTCAATTCCTTTCAATTTGCAATACACTCTTGCTTTTTTACTAACACACTCACACTTTTTAAATTAACCACGAGATGGCTTTCAATTTTACTTTCAATTTAACAGCTAAATACAAGTTTGTCTTTATAAATTGTGGTGTTGTTGACATCTTGGAAGTAAATTGTTTACAAATTGAGTGTAGCCTACGTCACAGCTTTCAATTAATGTAAATTTTGACAAGCAGTACCCTGCAAATAAAATTGGACCACCTGATCCATTTTAATAAAATGGACTATTCCATGGACTGGTCCGATGTAATGCAAGCATGGACCACGTCATTGTTAAAAAGTGTTTGTAGTGAGACGACTTGCCTTCGTTTTTTACGACATGCTTTCGTTTTTAAACGACTTCAAAACTAATCCTCTTGAGTATACCATGGAGTAGTTTTAAAACTACTCCTTTGTAGTCCAAAGCTGGGTTATACGGTCCTGCCCAAGGACATCGTAATGTTAAATAGACCATGTTTTTTCCATACGTTTGGGTTACTTTTGGACTAGTCCTGGTCCCTTGTGGGCTACATTTTACACGCGTGTTTGGACTGGTCCTATTATTTGCAGGGTATATGTAAAAGACTATCAAGAACAAATTGATCGTGTGGCTGCAAGGTTACCTATCATGCGAGTAAGTATAATTTGACGATTTTATTCCTACAACGTATGCTACATTGTTTTGCGTATGTAAACTAGTGCTGGGAAACTATCGATAGACTATCGATATTATCGATAGTCTTAAAATATCGAAAATATCTATGGGAAAAACATAAATATCGATATTTTTATTATTATAAATACAGCTATTAAGAGACATGTTTTAGCAGCTATACACACACAGTTTTTTGCCGCAAATTTTTACTTGCTATTATTTATTCGCGCTGAATTACAGCAATGAATACAAACAACAAGAATGGCAAGTGGTATGGATTGCTAAGCAGTGCTTTTTACTGCTAATTTAAGGCCTTTAAGTCGACATTTTTACATGTTTATATAGGGACTGCAATGTCCAATATTTTTGTAATGTTGTAAAAAAAAAAAATGCAAACCCAAATGCAATTGGAAGCATAGGACAAAACAATGAACGACCATTAGAGGATAAGTCCGCTAGATTGATTACCTTTTTTGGTTTAGAATTTAGAAAATTTTTTAAAGTTACAATGGAATATCTTATAGTCCCTGTTACTTCGGTTCCTTCAGAAAGGTACTTATCAATTTTTAAAAAACTGTCATCTAAAATAACGTGCGTATACGTCTCATACATTCGATAAAGTGATAAAAACAACGAGCTGTAGCCTTATAAAAAAATAATTAACGTTTTCCTGCACAAGGATAAACATTCAGTCGATAGTAATATCGATATATCGATAGTGCAATCTGAACTATCGATAGTAGAAAATATCGATAGTATCCCAGCACTAATGTAAACAAACCCCACATGTATTTTACTAAAAGTAATTTTTTTTAATAAAAAATTTAATAAAAAAGAAAGTAAATATGGATAAGAAACTGTTACCGATTGTGTTATTTTAATTTTTTATTTCGTATTTAATAATCAGTTCATACTTTTTTGCTTTTGCTTAAAATTCCACGCGAAATAAGTGCAGCTTACATTTCATAGATATTCTGCACAAATTTTTTTCATATGTGTTTTGACAGCATTTCACGTGAAATGTTGAACAGAGTACCAGACTTTACAACATAAATTGAAATTATATCACCGTTTACTTCAAAAAATTATTTTTACAAAATCAAAGCGTGCAGGTGAACGTGATGAAATAAATAACTTTTTAACCAATTTTTATTTAATTTTGGTCAATATCTTATTTATTTTAATTTAAAATTATCAAAAACTTTAATAAAATACAATTATCACATCACAAAACGTGGACTTTTTGTAAACATAAACAAAACTTTGACATAAATCTAGACAAACAATGCAAGAGCAAAAAATCGTCACCTGGCGTAGTGCTGCCACCTGTTTTTTTGTATTTGACAATGCTTGCAAGTACGCAAAAGATGATGGTGCTTGTAAAAAAGTGTGAGTGTATGTGCTTTTAAACTTGCACTTGTTTGCATTTGTAAATCCCAGTTTAAACTTAATAAGTCTAAACAAAATTCTGTTCAAAATGCTTTCACAATCTTATTAATTAGTTTAAATTAAATTTAAGTAAAACTTTCAATAAATTTTTTTAATTAGATAAAACCACCCCCCTTGGTACAATTCCAAAAATGGCACAGTTTTGCCTTTTCAGCAATCGATATTTTATGTAATAAACTTTTTTCCTAAATTAGTTCACATTTACAACATGATGAATAAAAAACTTTTTAATACTTATAAAAAATAAAAATCGTGTTGACAATTTCATTAAAATTGTCAATAGTTTGACAAATGTAATTATCTACCCCACCACTTGCGGATGTAGCCCAGTAAACAAATTTGTACACCTTTATGCATTTAATATTAATGGATAGCTTTAGTTTTACATAATTTACATTGTAAATGAAGAGATTTTCTGTTTTTGCAGTTGCGTAGCAGTCCATTTTGTATTTAAAAGACCATAATAAACGTTTTCGCTTACCTTTTGTTTACTTGGTTTTTTATGCCTAATAAAATTTACAAAATGTTAACAGTGAAACAAAAACAAATTTATTTTTTCAGCAAGAAAACTTTTAATTGCAACATCAAGCAAATGTAAAAAAACAACAATTATTTTACCAACACTGACTTACACTTTAAGGAAACTTTCCTGGATAGGGAGAAGGTTAAGTGGAAAATGTGTTCAGAGCTCTGCTCTAGTGTTGAAAACTTTTTTAAGCGATTATAGTTGGGGCAGTAAAAGTTTGTGTTTTTATATTTGTAGCCGCTTAAGTGACACAAGACATAAAGGAGCGGCCGTCTTATAACAAATTTAATGTTGCTTTTAAATCGTTTAAAGGGACAGTAAAACCTCAAATATGACCAATTTCACCAAGTTGAGTTAAAATCAACTATTACTTTAACTTCCAGTTAACAATATATTTTGACAGCTATAAATTAAAGTTAATTTAAACTGAAATTGGTGAAATTAGCCGCTAATGATTTTTAAAAAATTTTTTATACCCTCCACCACAATTAGTTGTGAAGAGGGTCTACTAAGTTTGTCATTCCGTGTGAAACTTTTTTATTATTCATCTCAGACCCCATAAAGTGTCCGTCTGTCTGTCCGTCTGTTGAAAACACGCTCACTTTCGAACAACTCAAAAGAAATGAACAAACTTGGTGCCAAATTGCTTGTAGTTATCCTAAGCAGTTTGGGATTGAAATCCAGCAAAATCGGTTCCGTAGGATCAGAGCTATGAATCAAAATGTGGAACCACCACTTAAAAAAATTTGATAATTTTGTTACAAAAACTAACATAAATGATGCAATAATGCACAGAATGATATAACGTTTTGCAAAAATTCGTTTTATTCGACTGGAAATCACGCTGTAAAATTTCGTGAAGATCCGCCCATAATTTACCCTAGGCCCCATATAAGCCCTACTCCCGGAAAGCAGTATAGTACGCCTAAAACCCGAATTAACAGTGCTATCATAACAATTTGGCTCGTCACACTTTAATAGGAATAGAATTGACACTGTGCACTTTCGTTAAGATCGGTCCATAATTTATCCTAGGCCCCATATAAAGCCCACTCTGGTAAAATAATTAAATACGCCTTAAGCCGTAGCATATATAGATATTGTGGTAAACTTTCTTCCAGCTTGGCTTCATATGGCCAGAAAAAGTGTTATGCAATTTGGTGATATACGGTCCATAATTTACCTTAGATCCCATTTTAGCAACCTTCTGAAATTCCCTGCAAACGCTAAAACTAATTGCACCGCTGTATTGAAATTTATGTTTTTTAATACCAGAAATCACTCTGAAGAATTTTGGGATGATTGGTTCATAGCTTACCATGGCTCCAACATAAGTTCCCCTCCTGAAAATCATTTGCGTTCGGCTTAAACTTTTATGAATCATGATATTTTACTCAAGCTAGTTAAAATTGCTAAATCAATAATTTAACATAGGTTTAAACCACAACCAATTTTAATGCAGATGTCTGTTTTTATAAAGACTATAATATTAAATAGACATCATACAGATATTTCTCCTAAAACATTCGAACTGTCGGTGGAGGGTATCAAAGATTCGGCACAGCCGAATATAGCACTCTAACTTGTTTTTATATAAGCTTTTTTGTAATTACTGCAAAATTTTCATTTTTAAAATGATCATTGATATTGAACAAATCGGGCTGCACAAAACGAGGCTTTACTGTTTGTCTTGGTATGCCTGTGTCGGAGAAGGAAACATGTGTCTTATTTTTTTTATCTGTTTTAAGGAAATGTTCAAGAGAAATCATAGAAACTTCCAAGTAAGTTTTCGTTGTGGGAGTAATTGTTTTCAGTAATTGTAACAGTATTTTCCTAAGACGGAACCCGTGTAATAGAAATTATAAAAAATGTTAAAAGTGATAAAATAATTTTAGAGATTATACTTCATAAATTCCAAAAAATAAATAAAAAAAAGTTAGAAGATTTATTTTTATTTGTAAACACAAAGTAAAACTGGGTAAAAGTTTTTTAAGAAGGAATAAAATATTTGTATGTTTACTTTTATTTTAAGTGAAATTTTATAGTTGCTTATTAATTTTATAAGTTATTATTATTATGGGAAAACATTTTCGCCTGACATAAGTGTTCAAACTGTGTCGACGCCACATTTTTCTGTCATAAGAATATGCCGTAGAAAGCAGTCGTGTAATAAAATCTATTATTGGGGTTTTCACAAGGTGTGCTATCATGTGATATTGTCATAATGTTCTAAGATTAATTTAAGTGTCTTAAATAAATAAAATTTTGCTTGCTATGTTTATTGTGCTATCGTAATTAATCCGAAGAGACCTGCGCTGAACGGCTGAGCCGAGCCGCATTAGTTTTTGTAAGCCGTCGCCGTTGATGGTAAAATGTTATCCGGCTAACATCCGAATTTAACCTGCAGCTAGCAATTTTTGCAACAAATCACTTGCGACGTCAAATTAGATCGGCTTAGGACTCTGCTGTTTGGCAAACGAACAAAATAAAATTTATTTCTGATTTGCGTCTGAAAACTGGAAAATAGGCAGGTAAGATCTAATTTAATCTATAAAGTCATGGGTAAGAATTAAAAAATATTTTTATTTTTGGTTAATATTTTTTTTTTTACATTGTTTTAAATCAGCTGATTTAAATTCAAAATAGCACACTGAATTCTTAGGGGTTGTTCACACCCTGCAAATAATAGGACCAGTCCAAAAACGCGTGTAAAGGGGCTACAAGGGACTAGGACTAGTCCAAAAGTAACCCAAACGTATGGAAAACATGGTCTATTTAACATTTAAGGAGTAGTTTTAAAACTACTACATGGTATACACAATAGGATTAAATTTGAAGTCGTTTCAAAACGAAAGCACGTCGTTAAAAAACGACGACGTGTCGTCTCATTACAAACACTTTTTAACAATGACATGGTCCATGCTTGCATTACATCAGACCAGTGCATGGAGTAGTCCATTTTATCAAAATGGATCAGGTGGTCCAATATTATCTGCAGGGCAATAGTCGTATTTCTTCATGTTATTATTTTAAGACATATGACTTTATGACCCCTTGTGAATTTCCCATATGTGTGTATGTTTATAGAATATAGACACTCATTCTATCATATTTTCATTAAATTTCACACATTTTGTAAACAGAGAATTTAGAACAAAAGAAAATAAATAATGAAAACAATAAAATAAGAGAGAATTAAGGATGTTCTTTTCTACGATTTATTAATAGGCTTGTGAATATAACACTAATTAAAAAAAAAAAAAAATACTTTAGAAATTATTCAAAAAAGTGCACTGTTTATTGCAACTGATCGCATTTGTTACTTTTTTTATCATTTACTGTGAGCGATCTCTTGCAAAACCAATTTCATTCTTTAATTAAGAATGAGCTTATTCAACAAAATTATGAATAAAAATTCTCGGGGAAAAGGGAAAAAACTACCGGGGAAAATTTTATTCATAATTGGACTGTATATCTCTGGTGTCCATTAGTGTGTCCCAAAAAAAATAATTATTTTATGCCCCACCTTTTTTTTGAAAGCTTAAAGGGTAAAGTATTTTTGTGATTTTTTTCAGATTTTTCGGAAGAGGTTAGAGGTCGCTAAAATCGAACTTAACCCAAAAATCGGTGTGTCTAGACTTTTTTTGAATTTTGTTAATTACTCGGCCCATTTGCACGATTTTCATTCTTAATAAATCAATTTTTTTAAAGAAAGCTTCTCAAACGGGAAATCCCGAATCCCGGGATTTTTCGGGATTTTAATGTATCAACTTTTGTGTACAAAAATGTTCGTTTTATTGAATTTTTATACTCTATACAAAAAAAAAAAAAAAAAAAAATTATTAAAAATTATATTGCAGTTGTTTTTTTTTATTTTTGTAATTCTTATTTTTCTTTTTTAAAAATATATGGGTAATTCCATGTCAAAACGACCAAGAGTGGGACACGACCCCTTCCGATTTTAATAAAATTTGGTGAGAATGTTCCTTTTATCTTATTAGGAACATATATGAACGCAAAAAATTTTTAAAATTTGTTTTTCGAAAGTTATGTCATATTCAAAATGTCATAATTTCGCAGAATTAGCCGAATGTGTTGAGCTTATTTCTTCAATATCTCGAAAACTACTTGACATATGAAGATGATTTTGATGTCATTTTAAAGAGAATACTTGGCGCTACAAACCATAAATTGAAAAAAAAAATTTTTTTTTAAAAATGTAATATCTGCAAAATGTTAAATTTTAAAAACGGACTAAGTCAAAAACCTATTTTTTTATTTGGCTGATTTTTTTTTGTATAA
Source organism: Pollenia angustigena (assembly GCA_930367215.1). NCBI lineage: Eukaryota > Metazoa > Arthropoda > Insecta > Diptera > Polleniidae > Pollenia > Pollenia angustigena. The sequence goes on along the minus strand of OV884058.1, from coordinate 214,155,337 downwards.
TTCCTCAAACTGTTCTTTAAAAATCCTGAAACTTTGAAGGAGGTGTTTTTTTTCTTTTTTAAGATATGATTTTTTTCCTTTCGCAACCCTTAAAAAAATAATATTAAAATGGAATTTTAATATTGTTATTTTGAGCAATAAGTACACTGTGCAAGTTGCAAAAAACAGACGAGCCGCGCACCTGGCATTTTACCCTAATTTGGGACGCTGAATCCAGTGGTGCTAACCGTTTATTTAGGTTAGCTCGCGTTTTCAAGATATACCGTTATTTCGAAAATGTAATAGGCTGCACAGCATATATTCGCGTAACTCAAAAACGGTTTAGTTTATTGAAATAACTAAAAAAACCGAAATTCGGCAATAAAAAATAAAGTGGGGCTGGTCATACATTTGACCCATCTAGGAGCATCCTACGCGCTGTACCATACAAATATTGCGGCTTAATTAAATTCTTTAATTTGGCTCCTGCAGCGCGTAGGATGCTCCTAGATGGGTCAAATGTATGACCAGCCCCACTTTATTTTTTATTGCCGAATTTCGGTTTTTTTTAGTTATTTCAATAAACTAAACCATTTTTGAGTTACGCGAATATATGCTGTGCAACCTCTTACATTTTCGAAATAACGATATATCTTAAAAACAAGAGCTAACCTAAAAAAACGGTTAGCACCACTGGATTCAGCGCCCCCAATTAGGGTAAAATGCCAGGTGCGCGGCTGGTCTATTGTTTGCAACTAGCACAGTGTACTTATTGCTCAAAATTACAATATAAAAATTTTATTTTAATATTATTTTTTTAAGGGTTGCGAAAGGAAAAAAATCATATCTTAAAAAAGAAAAAAATCACCTCCTTCAAAGTTTCAGGATTTTTAAAGAACAGTTTGAGGTATTATACAAAAAAAAATCAGCCAAATAAAAGAATAGGTTTTTGAGTTAGTCCGTTTTTAAAATTTAACATTTTGCAGATATTACATTTTTCAAAAAAAATATTTTTTTTTCAATTTATGGTTTGTAGCCCCAAGTATTCTCTTTAAAATGACATCAAAATCATCTTCGTATGTCAATTAGTTTTCGAGATATTGAAGAAATAAGCTCAACACATTCGGCTAATTCTGCGAAATTATGACATTTTGAATATGTCATAACTTTCGAAAAACAAATTTTAAAAATTTTTTTCGTTCATATATGTTCCTAATAAGATAAAAGGAACATTCTCACCAAATTTTATTAAAATCGGAAGGGGTCGTGTCCCACTCTTGGTCGTTTTGACATGGAATTACCCATATGTTATATATATAATACCAAAGTATATTTATACTTAGTACATGCAAGTCTACAACATATCAACAATAAAAAAAACAACATTAATTTTGTTTGTGTAAAAACATTTGATACTGTCAAACAGCCAAACATAAAGAAAACAAAAAAAAATCATGGCGCACTAAAATGTAAGCAAATTTTGACAATATCGAAAATAAAACAACTGAACAGCTGATCACTTGCATGTACTTGTAATAAATATACTTTGTATAATACCTTTTGAAAATTCATAAATAAATAAAAAATGTTGCTTATTTAAAAAAAATTCCGAAAAATCTCGAAACCCCGGGAATCCCGGAATTCCGGGATTTTCTAAAATCAATCCCGATTGGCATCCCTAGTGCAGATATTATAAGTTTCTGTTATTTTTTTGCACATTTGGGTCCCCTTAATGCAGTGTTCGAAAATTAACACTAAATAAAAATCTTTTGAAATTAAACACTAAATATCGTTTTTTAATGTTCGGTTCGGTAGATTTGTGGAAAACACAAACGCTAATAGTGTTTGTGTAGAAAATCATTAAAAAAATAATGTTTCCCTGTTAGTCATCTTTCGAACACAAAAATATTACTGTTTTTATCAAACACAACAAAAGATGTGAACATTTATTTCCGTTCGGTTTTTTTGAAAATCCACAAACTTCAATGTGTTCGGTTCGGCTCGTTAATGTTCGTCCCTTTTGGCTGGTAAAAAAATATTTTTACAAAAACAAAATACACACTCGAAAAAACATTATAGAACATTAAAATATAATGTTTGTCTACAGTATCACTACAATTGTTCTGTTTTTTAACGAAGAACCGAACATTATTTAATGTTCGGTTCTTTCTTGAAAATAGTAACGAACGGTATTAAGGGTTGTATATGTCTACACAATCACTAAAAAAAAAATATCGTTCCTGGGTGTGTGAGCCAAACGTTAAATAATGTACTGTTTGCTTTCGAACACTGCCTTAATGACATTTTTTTTATATATTTAGCATAAATTTGGAAAATAATGCTTTGTAACTCTTAAAATTTATATTGAAGTTAAAAAAAAACTAATTATTCAGTTTAAAACAGTGATAACCAAGCAACAAACAAAGTTGTTGCATACATATGAATTGCCGACCGTGTCTGTGTAAAAAATACGATTATTAACTTCCTCGCGAGACTATGGAGTGGTCCGAACAAAGGTGTTGTATACATGTGAATTGCCGACCGTGTCTGTGTGAAAATTACAATTATTGACTGCTCGCGAGTCTATGGAGTGGTTATGACTGGTTTCAAAGATGGATAAATTCTGAGCCATTCTTACCAGTTATGCATCGGATGTTTTAATGTTAGATATTAGGTATTCTTTCAAAATATTATATATAAAATATATACGCGAAGGAACTTCAGGATATGCACCCAAGAGAAGATTACAAAGAACTGCTTCATCTGAGCCTTATATTTTTGGGTGATAGATTTGAGCCCCATCCGACAATAAAAACTCCTGAAGCCATTAATCGGGAACGCTGGATGATGAAAATTAAATATGTTTTAAAAATATGAATTTTTCAAAACAGCTTCAATTCTTCATAAGCGCTTCAAAAATTTACGCCTTGCTTGAATTTTATTCATCTATATTGATAATATAGATCAAAAATTGGTACCAATGGAAATACCCTAGATACGCTCCTCTCAGTGATTTAAGTTTATTGAAGCAACTGGATGACTACAAATGCTTTAACGAGTCAATCGCACGCGTCACGTTGAAAACTTTTCAACGGCATCAGTGGTACCTATCCGGTAAGTTGGCTGCCTTAGCGTTTTTTAATGAACGTATCGACACCAAAACTTTGCGTTTATTGGTCCAAAATCTACAAGCACCAATAGCGGCAAAGAATTAGTAAAAGCAGTATTAACCGAAAACATGCTTAATAACAAACAAATTCAAGATACAATGGCTAATAATCACATTATCTAACAACCTCTGAAACAGACTTTCAGAATTTGTTGCAAGGCATAGGAGCTTTATCGTAAAAGCTCTTTTAACTAATTGCAAGCAAAAAAAAAACAAAATAGTTTTTTAATTATTAGTATTGTGGTTATTTTATTGAACTATTTATGGTTTTTAATCCAAATTTTTTATATTTTTAATTAGGCTTAAGTTCATTAAATTTAATTTTCATTAAATTATTTTTATGAAGAAAGGAATTTTACAACATGAAAATCAATTAAAATTTACTGATAATTTTTCATTCTTGACTCAATCTGGGCTCGAACCCAGAGTCAAGAATGAAAAATTATCAGTAAATTTTAATTGATTTTCATGTTGTAAAATTCCTTTCTTCATAAAAATAATTTAATGAAAATTAAATTTAATGAACTTAAGCCTAATTAAAAATATAAAAAATTTGAATTAAAAACCATAAATAGTTCAATAAAATAACCACAATACTAATAATTGTTAAAGCTAAGGCACGAGCTCTATGTTTGCATTTGTCCTTCAAGTTGTGCTGAAAAGGTCAACAAGAAAAAGAAAGACAAAAAAATGAAAAAACAAAAAATATGTACTTTGAACTTCAAGAAGAATTCTTGACAAAAGTACGAAAAAACAGAAGTAAAGGAACAACATGTTAAAGTAAATTAAAATAGATAATCATTCAAAGCAAATTTCGATCTACCAAAGGTTAAATAAAATTTGGTTTAAGGATTGATGTTTGACTAATGACGTCAGCAGTCGTCGATGGCTGCGAGTGTTAAACGGCAAGCCCTCTGAGGAGATTGAGTGGTTGCAATCGAAACATGTCAGGGTAACCTGTCCGTAAACACCTGGGTTCGAGCCCAGATTGAGTCAAGAATGAAAAATTATCAGTAAATTTTAATTGATTTTCATGTTGTAAAATTCCTTTCTTCATAAAAATAATTTAATGAAAATTAAATTTAATGAACTTAAGCCTAATTAAAAATATAAAAAATAGTTTTTTAATTTTTTTTTTTGGGTATGAGAAGTAAGCTGCCTAGAGCTTTTTGGGCTCATTGCTGAAGTTTGCGCAACAGAACAAAAACCCACCCATATTTAATATTTTGAAAGAATACGTTTTATCTAAATATCTAACATTTAAACAAATCCGATGCATAACTGGCAAACACATTACAATATTTTTAATTTCACAAAATGGATACAAAACTTAAAAACGGTATAACTTTGGAACGGTAAGAGCAAATTTAATTATTTTTAAATGACTTAGAGGTTATCCACTTTTTTAACTGAATCATTAGTTTTTATAACTTCAATATAAATTTTAAAAGTTACAAAGCATTATTTTTCAAATTAATGCTAAATTTACAAAAAAATTTCATTAAGGGGACCCAAATGTGCAAAAAAATAACCGAAATTTATAATATCTGCACAGAGATGTAAAGTTTGATTAGTTTTCTGTAAAAAAAATTTGGCTTAGTAAGTCTGAGTTTAGAAGATTTTTCTTCTTTGAACATGAATTGACGTTCAAATGAATCATGTCATGTTGACGACATGTTTTTTATTTTGTTTTGTTTGATATTGAAAACAAAAATAAAATTAAACAACGAATAAAAAAGCAAAACGTAAAGACAGTACATGCACCTGTGTACTCGTTTATTTTCCCCTCATCTCTCTCGCCTATAAAGTAGCAATCATGTCAATAAGACATGAGCCGTCTGAACTCAGACTTAAAAAGAAAATCTTGCTTTTGGGCCGAGTAATGAGCAAAATTCAAAAAAAGTCGAGAAAACCCGGTTTTTGGGTTAAATTCGATTTAAGCGACCTCTAAACCTCTTCTTAAAAATCTGAAAAAAATCGCAAAAATACTTTACCCTATAAGCTTTCAAAGAATGCTACCCCAGCATTCTTTGAAAAATCGAAAAAATTTTTTTTTTTGGACAAACTAGTGGCCATTTCTAGTTTATTGTTCTTTCTTTCTTTTGCGTTTGCATAAATATATTTTTACAATTTTGTTTTTATTTTTTTTTTTTTTTTTTTTTTGTTATGACAGTTTTAGAACGTTAGTGTTGGCAAAGTTGTTTTTTTTTATACAATGTTGCGCTTTTAACAGTGAAAACCCAATAAAATTAAACTGACATATTGTTAAGCTATAACATTTATAGTCTAGCAAAAACGCAATGGTGTAGCAAATTTAAATCTGTATATTTTGCTGTTGGTGTGGCATAAAAACGCAACGACATTTTGCACTTGCACTCTTGCAAGTCCCTTTGCAATTTGATACAGTTTTGAAGTCGAAAAATAACTATAAATAACGTACAATCTTTTTCTACAGCCAAAAATGTTGAACTTAACCAGTTTATTTCATGCAAACATTTTAAAAGTCCGATTTTTATCAATATCAGGAGGCAAATTATGGCAGTCGTGATCGAATACTTTTTCGATTCGAAAGCAGTTTTATTTCAAATTATTTGTGTTGTAAAGCACTTACTTGGATTTTCCCAACACTGAAGAAATAATAACGATTCGTTCAGTATCGACTAAAATAAAATTGCTTTCGAATCGAAAAAGTACTCGATCACGACTGCCATAAATTGCCCCCTGATACTACTCAACACAACTGCTCGTAGAGACTTCTTCATCTGAGGCTCCTAAGAATCTTAACTCGTAAAATCCAGTAGCCAAAAAACTTTAACCATATGAATAAGCAGCGTTGTTCACGTTCCTTTTACTTATGTTCGAAAAAATTATAAAAATGGAAAAGACTTACTTAACTCATAAGTGAAAAAAAAAAATTATGTATTCCCAAAATTAACTGATACATAATAAATTTTCAAGTGCCCGTGCATAAAAAACTGAACTGGAAATTGCATTTTTTTCATTTTCTTGCGAAAATAACAAAGCAATTTGTTTTTTAATTTTGTTTTTTCTTAACCCACCTACAACTATAATTAATGTTGAAAGAATTCCAACCGATTGTAGTGCAGAATATAAGAATATAAGATAAGCTAAAAATATATGATATGCAAATACAATTGTAAAGTTAATGAGAATTACAAACACTCAGGTTTTATTTGCTACGATATTAAAGTGCAAAAGTGACTCGTTTAACTAACATTTAAAACAAAAAATTTCCAGATTTGTTTTTGTTTTGAATGTTAGTTGAACGGTTCACAAGCTACAAGTTACAACTCTACAAGTTAAATACATTAAAAAAGCAACAATTTTACAATTTTTATTTGAAGAGTTGTAACTTGTAGTTTTGCGAAACAGGGCCCTGGCCTGAGCAACCAGTGACAAGCGCATATGAACTAGCCTATCTTTCAACCATGAATTTCATTGGTCTATGACCAATATTTAACCCCAGAAATATAATCTGCGTAGATTTAACACATGCAATTTCGGAATATTGCATTTATTTTTAATTAACTTGAATAAGTTGCTGTGCATTTCAGACATTTTATATGTAAACATATTTTAAATTTTGGTAGTTTTATTTAATATCAAAGTAAAAATAAAATCCATATAAGTTTGTTCTTAAATAATCAATAGCAGGTTAAAATAATGCGTAAATTTTACGCATGATTATCTTTACCTAGGGTTTACACTTGCAAGTGCAAGTTCGCAAAACTCAATACACTCACACATTTTTACTAACACCATCACATTTTTCGTACTTGCAGCCCAACTTGCAAGAGAATTTGCTTGCAAGTAAATTTTTGACACTTGCAGCAAGTAAAATGACAAATAAAGAAACAGTGTTACCATGGATAACTTTTGTATCAATTTACTAGTACTTAGTAATATAAAAGTTATGTTTATAGCGGATTTTCTGTGTATTTATAAAAAATAACACGTTAAAAAGAGAACAACTATACAACAACCCATTTCAATGGTAATTTTATAATAAATTTTAAGCATTTTGAAAAAAAAAAAAATTGTTTATGAAAATATTTTCTCAGTAATATTATGAAATCGCCACTACGGCATTACTGGAGTCAGAAATTTTATAAAATAAACATAATTTGTTCATCAAGATGGACCGAAAATTAAATAAAGAAGGAATTATTAAATTTATTTTGTTATAACTTGTTAATTTTTTTTAACATGGTAATGTTGTTAATCCGAAAAACAAAGTTTTTTTTATAGGATGTTTTCGCTTTGAGAACATTTGAAAAATGAACCTACAACTGACTGTGTAAACACACAAGCTACTTGCAAGTAAAGGCAGGGTTAACGTTTGTCATGATTTGATTATCTTTTAAAGGCTCAGTTAGGCGAACGTTGCTGTACCCGTAATGTACCGCACCGTACTGTAAGCACGTTGGTGCACTTATAGAACGTTTCAAAACGTCTCATATGTTTTCCCATACATAAACAAAAAGCCATAGTATACATAAAACAAAAAACACAGTGATGGGAATCAAAAATGTTCAAATGGTGACCGTTGTGCAGAAAAGGTATCACGTGATTTAAATGGTATTAAAACAGTATTTTGTGTATGTAAAAAATGTTAATAATTTAATATTTATATTATAGATTTACAATAAATAAATTTGTATTTTAGCATATATAAATTTTTAGCATACATATATTGTAAATGTGCATACACCAAACAAGGTTTTGATACCATTTAAAGTCTTTTATATGTTTCACATTTCCATTGTATGTATATATGCATTTGTTTACTTTAAACATCTTAACATATGTATATTTGTTTATTAGGAAATATGTTGTATTGTAAGTTGTTTTGTCGCAATTCCATAGATATACTGAAATAAGTACCAAAAAAAGAGCAAAATTACCCGCATTTAATGTAACATACAAGCCGCCCATCACTGTCTTGCAAATGTCACGTAACAACGGCATGAAATTCTATTTTATACAGATTGGTACGTTGCAACTACGGTACATTGCATTTCGGTAAGCTTTTGTATTGGTTTTCATATAACAAAAAGCGAACAGCTGATTGATACAGTACAGATACGGTACAGCAACGTTCGCCTAACTGAGCCTTAAGGTACGTTCAGACTGATGAAATATTTGATAGCAAACATCAAATATTTCACTAGCGTAGTCTGAACACAAAATATTTTTGAGTGTCAAATAAAATAACAGCTGATTTTGAGCAAATAAAAGTATTTGCCGGCAAACAAATATTTGTTCAATGTGAACATAAAAATCAAATATTTTAGTAGTTTTTGAGCAAACATTTATTTGATATTACAAAAAAATTGTAAGAGCAAACAACGACAAATAATTTTTCTTGTAAGTTTTCAGATTCTTTACAGTTTTAAAGATTTTTTATAATTAAAAGACTTTGCTATCATGCCGCTTTTGGCAAATTTTTGCGAATTTCCGCTAATTTAGCAATTTTTATAGAATTTTTGCCATTCCTTATAGTTTAAGGCACTTTTAATAAATTTTATGGTTTTATTTGAAATGTTAAAATTGTTCGCGAATTTTCGCCATTTTTGCAAAATTTTTTTTTTTTTTGGTTTTCCCCGACATTTTGTTCTTTTTAACCGATTAAGCGATTTCCAAAAAATTTTAGGGTTTGTTTCCAAGTTTGCAATTTTTCGCGAATTTTAGCCATGTTTATGATAGAAGTGATTTCTTTCTGTGATTCTTTGTAGATTTAACGATTTTTAATTACTATTAAGCTTTGCTATCATGCCGCTATTAACAAATTTTTGCACATTTCCGCTAATTTGGCAATTTTTACCGAATTTTTGCCATTCCTTATACTTTTAGGGACTTTTAATCAATTTTATGGTTTTGTTTGAAATTTTCGCGAATTATCGCTTATTTTGCAAAAAACGTTTTTTTTTTGTTGCTATTTTCCGAAAATTTGTTTTCTTAACCGATTTCAAATAAATTTTAGGGTTTGTTTCCCTGCTCGCGAAGAAACGATTTTCCCTGTGAATCTTTACAGCTCTAACGATTTTGAAGAACTATTAGGCTTTGCTATAATACCGCTATTAGCAAATTTTTGCAAATTTCCGCTAATTTGTCAATTTTTACTATTTGTGAAATATATTTTAATTTTTGAACACTTTCATTAAATAATTATTTGATGCAAATATTTGTCTAAGTCTGAACGCATGGCAAACATGATTTAATTTATTTTATTTGACACTATTTGCCAACTGTTTTAACAAACAAAAATTGTCAAATATTTGAGCTTATGTGTAGTTTATAGAACACGAGAGCCTTACACGTCCGTTCAACTTTCATCTAAAACAAAAACAAATATCGAAATTTTGTTTTTGTTTTAAATGTAAGTTGAACGGACGAGTAAGGCGCTCGTGTTCTATAAACACCACATTATGTAACGAACCGAACCCTGTTGGCTCTATCTCGTAAGGGACAATGCTACCTTTGATACCGGCCGTGCTCATGGAAATTGGGGTGGATCTTATCCCTTTTAAGAAAGACTAAGGTCTATTACACAATTATTTAATAATGGGTAGCTATTTGCAAAATCGACCACAAAATAAAAAAAAAATTTAAACTTAAACAAACATAAACAAAACAACATAGTCAAAGAGGTTTAGATGTTGGTTCCTCTTTTGTATTCTCTACCCTCCCATACCTTGCTATCTAACAGAAGTCTAGGTTTAAGATAGCCCGTTATTAATTTAACTAATACTGACCCTAATGTTTCATGAGATAATTCAAACGTTTAATCTTTCATGATGTATATTAACATTATTTATTATTCTTAATAAAAAGGAAAAACATGATTTGAACTACAAATTAATGTATGACCTAATAGTTTTAAATATAGGGAATGTTATTTAAATATTTAAAAAAAAAAACAATGTAAATAACATTATTGTAAAACAGTAATCTATAATTTAATAGTTTTGAATATAGAGAATGTTATTTAAATATTTAAAACAATGTTAAAAAACATTAATGAAATAAAATGAACAGTTATGTCCAAAATAATAGTAAAAGTTGAATTGTTTATATTATAATAATTAAGTTAAAAGTTGTATTGTAATTTAAATAATATTTTTGTTTTTGTGAATTAAGTGAAAATTAAAAAACAAAATAAACAAATACATTTTTAAAACATCAAAACTCACCACTTAATTCATTACGAAGACCGCAGGCCTGTTTTATTTGTTCTTACATTCATTGGTAATAAATTATGTACATACATATATAGAAAATGAAAATTAAAGCTTAATTAATTAAAAGTTTTTTTTTTTTTTTATATAATTTAAACAATATTTAATAACGAAATGGGACTTATCAGCGCATCTATGATTTCTTTTGATTATACTTTCTTCAGACGTTCAAAATTTCTGCACAATGTGCCCATAACAAAAAAAATAACAACTGTTAACATTGTAGATCGTGCAAAAAAAATTCAGTTTTAAGATGACATATAGGGGTTATTGAAATATTTGGCTAGTTGATTCGAAAATTTGGTTATTATGTGAATTTATATGATCTACAAATGCGGCTAAGATTGATGATCATAACGAAGAAAAATTTATTAAGCTTCGCTATAAATAAAAGTCCCTATAATAAGCCAAAGGAACCGAATTAACAAATTTGCACAAAAAAAAATAGCTTTTAGTTTCCTCTCCTCAGACCACAGAATATTATTTGCAATGATAAGTAGAGGTGACTTAAGACGGCTTTGAAATATGGATAATTGGATTGAAGATCGTTGATGTTGAACTAATATCAACTACAAACACAAAACAATATATTTATTAAAATACATAAGTATGTACCAATGAATAAAATATTTACCATTTACCATTTACATCAATTCAATTAGATAAAATTAGGCACAACCCAAAATCACAAAATTAAAATATATATTTTCCTTTTTTTTTTTTAAATGATTATATAAATTAAGCTCCTTAACAAATTGAAATTTTTCCAATAACAAAATTCAAAAGAAAAAATTTTTGAAAATTTCTAAACAAAATTGATTCAAATAAAATAATTACTAAAGTGAAAATATTTAAAGTAAAAAAAAAATATATTGTGTCAATAGCAGCCTCACAATTAGTGTGAACATTAAACAAAATATTTTTTTGTTTCACACAGTTTGAAGCAAATATCAGAACAAATATTTGAGTCAAATATTTCATTAGTCTGAACGTACCTTTAGGGGCTAAAGGTGTTACAAACACCAGCACAAACGCTTAATACCCTCCCCACTATTGTGGCGCAAGTGTAAACAAATACATTCAAATCTACATAAATTATACCTCCAAATTCGTTTAAGGCCTTAAGTTTTGGTAAAAACTGTATGCTTACGGTTAAGTTAAGGCTGTGAAGCAGCGTTGGCAGAAGCTTTGGAAAGAAAATTTACGTTTGGCGAAAAAAAATCATGTTTTGAAGAGGAAAACTAGCAAATTTTTTTTAACTCAAATTTTATATTACTAGGGAAAAAAGTCAACATAACTAAGTTTTTATAAAAACAAACTTCTTATTATGTGAATAACTATTTAATTTGAAAAACATGCATACATTAAAACATAATTGCCGTTTTTTAACAAAATTTAATATGGTTGAAATTGTGTTTTTTGTTAAATTTTCCATACACATTTTTCTAAAAATTCATTTTTAATAAATTTTTAATATTTCTAAATAAGAACGTAAGAAGTCCATCTTAATATAGTATTTTAATTAAATGTAATTAAATTCTAAAATTTGTAGTAAATAAATTTTGATTCACTCGGGAAATATCTTCGACAGAAATTATTTATATCGCAATTGAATGTGTCCATTAAGATTATTTCCCTGACCTGTTACAAAGTGTCAAAAAGATGACAATTAACCCCTCTTAGGACATCGCCATGTTAAAGTGACAAGTCCCCTTCATATAAAGAGTTAGAACTAGAACTGGTCCCAAGCACTGTCACGGGACAAGTTTTGTGTTAGTTCCCTCTCCCATAAACTCATAAAAAAATGCATCTTCATATTGATGATAACCTAACAGCAGAATTGTGACATCAATGTTATTACAAATGGCATCAATGAGCAAAAAGTGAAATTTTTCCAATGACGAACGTCATCATAAAACTTTGTCATATTTTATGCGTCATCTATGCTATGACTACAGTGATATCAATGCAATGCCACTTTTTGCATATATTTAACATTATTTTCATGTTTAAAAAAGTTAAATAAGAATAAGAAGCAAAAATTCCCATATTCTATTTGTTAAAATTATTTTGTTAAATACATCAAATTTTCAAAGTACAAAGATTACGAAAACCATATCGGACATGCTGCTGGTATCTTATAATTTAAAGTTATTTTGTAAACAATGGGCGAAATACAACAAAAGTGAAACAAACATGTGTTACGGGTAAGTTAATAATAATATTCTCTCACTTTGACTTAAGTTAATACCAATGACTCAATTTAATGACAGTTTGTCCGATGTTACTTATTCATCGCACTGATGACATTTATTATTTAACTGACTCCGATTCGTCATTTCTGTGATGCCGATGTGTTATCCCGTTGATGACATAATTTCACCTGATGACAATTTGGTCAAGTGATGTTAAGGCAGACATCACAATAATAAAAAGTGTCATGGGGCCAAAAACAACTGTATTAAAAATCCTACCAAAACCTTAAATTCGAGTATAAGGACCAAGTGATATAATAATGACCGCCTGGCTCTTTTTTTACATATAATACTCCTTATAAAGAGCTTTTTTTAAGACTCTTTAGATAATCTTCACCCACATCTCAGACTATTCCCACAATGATTAAAGTAAGCGTCTTTCGATGTTTAATAGAAGAATCTCACAGAGGAATCAGCCTATGTTACAGTTTCTTCTGTGTAAGGAGTCTTCTACGATTTAAAAATGAGCTCTTCGACGATCAGAAACGATTTTCAGGAGACTTGCAGTAGTAGCTCTTCCACGATTACAAATTCTAGCTGGGTATAACGTAGTAATGTTTTTGTTTAATTTTTCTTTTTTTTATAAAAGTCGAACAAAAATTTTTTAAAAAAACTCAATTTTGTGATGTCCGATTTTTTTGACGATATTTCAAAACGAGATAGACGATTTATTTTTTCTCAGGAAGTTGACAATTTTATCACAAATTTATCTGGCAACCCTGATGATGATGCATTTTTGTGTATGATAGACACTAGAGTTGTCAATTATTCGCCTTTTAGCTTTGTTCGAAAAATTCAAATAATTGTTTTTGTTCGATCGATCTAACGATTAAATCTGAAAAATTATTCGATTAATCGATGAGAATAACGAATAAAAAAATTACATATTTTAAATAAGATATATCCGTCCGTTAATTTACAACTATGGAAAATCTTCAACTTTCTTCTTTATTTTTTCTCAAATCCACTATGAATTTTTTTTTTTTTTTGATGCGTACAACTTTTCATCTAAGCTCCATATCGTTGTATTACTTAAAGGAATCGTTAGATCCTTAATTCTTAAATAATCCGATACAACTTTGGATTTTCTAAAGGCGTTTGCAGACCTTCCATCTTCAGCCAAACTTATGCGTACAACTTCTTCTATAAAACAACCGATGTCTCTCTGTATGTATTTTTCCATTGGATGAAGTTCGGCATATGTTAATGGCGTTGGATTATCTTCTACTACATCGTTTTCTATTTTAATATTGTGACACTTATGCTATGTTCACACTTTAAACGCGTTTAAGCAAGTCGAGCGTGATTAAGCTCGAATCACATCAAAATCAAGATGATTAACCATATATTGAAGTTATTTGTTAATCACTTCAAATTGACATGATTACAACTTAATCACTTCATTAACCACATCGAAACCTCTGAACATACCTCAAACTGAGTATCAGTCTCCATGTAAGTACCCCTCGCGTGTACAACCGACCATGAGTTCTTCTTAAGGCCATTATTATAACTTGGCGTTAGCTGTTATCCGACAGTTAACAGACGCTTTTTGACAGATAACAATGTGTTACATTGTTATCTGTCAATTTAATCTTAACTTTAGCTAACTTCAAGTTGTAATAATGGCCCTTAATGTTTTTACTTGACTTTAATTAACTCGTAAATTTTCACAATTCCATAATTTATATGTTTAAAATGATGTTCTGATCACTTTATTAAAGTATTTTTATCCATTTTTAATAAATTTAAATTAAAATTTGTTTGTTGCATTTTTTTTCTTTACAATCTGTCATCTAAATCATCTCAAATGTAATGTGAACGGCTCTGATTAACTTAATCAACATTTCATGAAAATTGTTTAACGTTTGATTTAAAAAGAAAACAGCTGTTACAATTGTTTATCAAAGATTTGTTTAATACGAACATAAGATACATTTTTGAAATACAATGAATACTTAACACGGTTTTTGCCCACTAAAATTTGAGATTAATTAAAATGAGGGCTATAGCAACAATATTTTTTACTTTTTCTACATTTTGTATAAAATCGCTAGAAACGTTTGAGAATAAATCAAATTCTAAGCTTTTATTTCTTATTAGTCTTATATTAATTTATTTTTTAATAAAAAAAAATTGTTCGATTAATCGACATAATTTAATCGATTTATTCGTTATTCGAAAATCACCATCTTAAAATTATTCGAACAAGAGTTTGTTTTTGTTTGATCGATTAATCGAATTATTCTTAATCGGTTGACAACTCTAATAGACACTGAGCACAAAATTGCGTAAAACTTTTTAACAACAAGCTGAAACAAAAGTTTATTGTCTTTAAAACCAAATTTCAAAATTTGTTTTTGATTTAAATGTAAGTTAAACGAGTCACTTTTGCGCTCGCGTTCTAAAAACAGGCAGTTAGTCAGGTCTACAAGTGTCAAAGGTTAAATGATTGCTGTGCTGTCCTCTTTTTGTTATCAAAAAATCTACATTTTAAGCTGCCGATAAATTTTCAATTCTCAAAAAATTCTTTTTAAAATCAAGATTTATGGACTGTTCAAGATTTTATTCGGAGTTAATAAATACATCGGGCGTATAAGTAATATTATAAGCATTTCAAATTAATTTAATCAAATCTATAAATACTTAAGTTGGCTAAAGTCATATTGTTTCTTCTGCCTTTATTAAGTTTGCCTTTAAAGCCTTCATTAAGTTTTTAATCAAAAAAACCTTCTTTAACCCAAAGTTATTGAGATCTGTTTGATTTGTTTACCAAAATTATATTAATCATACGTCTTCTTATTTAAATTTATAAAAAGTACAAAGTCTTACCCCCGTATTCACAAACGATTATTAAATTTAACAAACGTTTATTAAGGATAATTTAAATAGTAAGTTAATTTATTAAATTTATAAAGTTTTTGTTAACACAGGCATAAATTTAAAAAATTATAAGCATTTAATAAAAATATGTTATTTTGATATAAAACTATAACGGCCAATTTCACCAAGTTTAGTTAAAACTAACTGTTACTTAAACTTCCAGTTAACAATATGTTTTAGACAGTTATAACTAACAGGAAATTATAACTGAACTTGTTGAAATTGGCCATTAATGTATTTTTCTTACCCCGCACTTGACTGGCAATTGAGTTTTGATCCATGTCGTTTTTAAGGTGATTTATAATTGATTGATGGTAGAGCTTGATTTATAGAGAATGGTGATGATAGTTTAAGAAAGGGACTGGAAAGAGGAAGAGGAAATAGAAAGAAACGCTGCGCAAATTGTTTATTTAATTGCCTCGTTTAATAATTTCGATGTTTTTTACAGTTCAGTTAAGTTCTTTTTTTTGTAGAACAAATTTTTGGTTTAACCCACAACAAGTGAAACTAATTTTCTTTATATTTTTTTTTTGGATATTTAGAATTTTTATTTCTGTATTTTGTTGATTTAAATTAAATAACTACAACAATAATTAAAACTGCACATAAAAGCACTTGAAACATTTATTTGTTTTTTCTTCTTTTTTTTTGTCTTTAAGCAGACACACTTGGATAAATCTATGAATAATCTTAAATTTATTTTTTAATACACACACACGTAAGTACTTTGTTATTTGTATGAAGAAAAACAAATTTGAATAATTTTGAATCATTATAATAGATTTTCTTTTTAATTTTCACACCATTTACCATTAAATTGGGTATTTAAAAAAAGTATTAAAACAAAAAAAAAAAAAAATATATATAATTTTTAATAATTTTTTTTGTAAAGTTCAAGTTGTTAATTGATATTGTTTAATTTTATTCAAATTATTAATTCCATTTTTAAACCCTTCACCACAGGTGGTTAATAGGGTATATATAAGTTTGTCATGCCGTTTGTTATTTCTATAATATTGATGTTAGACCCTATAAAGTATATATATTGTGGGTCCTTATGAGGAGCGAAGTTGATTTAACGATGTCCGTCTGTCCATTGAAATGGGGTTTCCGAAGACCCCATATATGATGGGGGCCAGGTTATAAAACATTTATGTCACATATGATCCGGAATTGTTTGCTATTGAAATTCAGTAAGATCGGTCCGCAAATGGCTGAGATATGGGTAAAAAACCACGACTGCCTCAAATTTTTTCCTTTAAAGGTCCTATTAGACGTGACATTACCATACCAACACTGTATTACCAAAACGACATAAATATAACATACAAACCAATTCAATTTTGGTTTCTACGGTCATACAGTGGATATGGTAAGGCAGTGTTGGTAAAGTGGTTTTTTGTGGTTTTTTTATACCCCTCACTACAACCCAGCGGGAAAAAGAAGGAGTACGGATGCCTTCTAGAAAGCCTCTGTACTCCTTCTTTTGGATATACAAGGCCTTCTCACTCCATTCCATACTCATATCTTTTTTACACACGTTGTCATTGCGGAGAAGGCCTTCCGCTCTCGCTTCTTTAGCAGGTACATAAGAATGGTAACGGGATCAAAAAAATAATTATTTTGCTTTTGCTTGTGCAAAAAAACAATACAAAAAATGTTACTCCTTCTCTACTTCCTTCTCATAGAAGCGAGGGTGGAAGGTGTATCTTATCTTTTACACCAAAGAGCCAAGGCCTTCTATGAGGCATTCTTAAGCAGTTAGATAAGAAAAGTAATTTAATCAAAATAATTTTTAAGCAGGCCGTTTAAAAGGCCTGAAGTAAGCAGGTCTTCTGAGTTTTACCGCTGGGAAGTGGTGGATTTTATTTGTAATGTGTTTTAATTTACGCATACACATACACATTAATGCATGTATATGATAAGTTGGCGTTGGCGTGGCTCAATTAATATTTATTTATACAAACCTATCTAAAGAACGTTATTTATGTATATAACTTGTTGTTCTTATTTCATCATGGTGAAGGGTATATAAGATTCGGCATAGCCGAACAAAGCACTCTTACTTGTTAAAATTTTTTTCGTTAATGCACTTTTTTGAAATTCAAAGTTTTTTTTCCGTGTGTGTCTTCAGTCATGCACCTTTCGATTTTGGAATAAAAAACGAAAAACCCTGTAATATTTGTTACAAAATAAAAGAAAAGCAAACATAAATTTAAATAAAAAAATTAATCTATTTTGTTAAACTTAGCCTTTAAGTATTCTATAATTTCATCCTTAAAAATAAAAACTATTAAGTTTGTTTCACATGCTCATCCATAGTCGGTTACACACGCCAGACATTTAAGGACAAGTAGTTGTTATGGGTTACACTTTCATTGACCATGAAGCCAAGTGTACAGAGTCTAGTCAAGCAAAAAATTGTAGTTTTTTTTTTGTATTGAAGGGGTTAGATATTAGATTCAAATATAATTAAGAAAATAATGTTTGTTTTGAAAGAAAAGTAATTTCTAAAGGATTTCGTAAAATTAAAATAATATCGATTTATTTAGATACATTAGATAAGTAATGAAAAATGTATATAAAATTAGCAAAAGCCAATCTTAAAGAAAAATTGGAATTTTCCAAAAAAATTTAAAGATTTCAATTAATAATCGCAATAAAAACTTTTCTTGTTTTGCGAAGCACTAAACGTTAAAAATTAAGGTAACTGAACGAATCCTTAGCAAATTACAAAAAATATTCACATATAACATCTGAAGAGCCACGACATTTGCCTTCTACGAAGCAGGTTTGTAAAGAAGAAAGGTAACAAAAAATCAGTGTGTGTTTTTTTCTCTTATGTTAATCACGCAAAGCTCTACGCTTGTCTGCGGGAGACTAGAATCTCTGGCGGGAATCGAATCAGCAACCCCCGCACTGATAGACTAGCTCACTACCAACTAGCCTACCGTGGCACTCTGATCTAATCTTTATATTTATCAATTTTTATATGCGCTGAATAAAGCGCTTTGTATATTAAAAATGTATTGCTTCAAAGTGGGAAAAAACTCTCCATATAAAATGTATGTCTTCCGTAAGCGATATGGTAAGCGAAACTTTTACGTACCTTCCTGACAAACATGAGGCCTAATTATGGCAGTCGTGATCGAGTACTTTCTCGATTCGAAAGCAATTTTATTTCTAGTTCTTTCAGTCGATACTGAACGAATCGAAATATTTTTTTCATTATTGTGAAACTCTAATTAATTAACACTGAAAAAATAATTTCGATTTGTTTAGTATTAACTGAAATAATTAGATATTAAATTGCTTTAGAATCGAGAAAGTACTCGATCACGACTGCCAGAATCAGACCCCTGATTCGTTGGAAGCTCCATTTGTTAGCCTTTCTACATATTTTATTCGAAATAGTTTTAATTTCGTAGCTGATATTACGAAGGATTTTGTTTTAGTACGGAGTTACATTTACGTTCTGTGAGAGGTCTGATAACTCTAAAAGTCTTTTCAAATTCTGGTTTAAAACCATTTTTTTTTTTTGGAAAATATAAGCTTTTCGTAAATTAGAAATATACTTAATTTACAAATTTTTAATTAAAATTTCATAATTTCCAAAAAATTATTTAAAAAGATTTAAATTAAATTTCCTCAAAATTTTAAAATGCGGTATTCAGAGCAGATGACATGTCTTTTACAAATGGTTTTTGCCTTAAATAAATTAAATGGAATTTAACTGTCATTTATTAATTTCCAGTCATTAAACTACAGTAGAATCCCGATAATTCGTAATCGCAAGGGAGCGACCATTTCTTACGAACTATATGGGGTTTCGATTTAGCGGGTTTCGATTTAGGAGGTTAAAATCAAATAAATACGAATTAACGGGTGTTTTCAATTTATTTACTAAAAAAATATCAATTGTTAAAAATAAAATATGGGTAATTCCATGTCAAAACGACCAAGAGTGGGACAAGACCCCTTCCGCTTTTAATGAAATTTGGTGAGAAGGTTCCTTTTATCTTATTAGGAACATATATGAACGAAAAAAATTTTTTAAATTTGTTTTTCGAAAGTTATGTCATATTCAAAATGTCATAATTTCGCAGAATTAGCCGAATATGTTGAGCTTATTTCTTCAATATCTCGAAAACTACTTGACATACGAAGATGATTTTGATGTCATTTTAAAGAGAATACTTGGGGCTACAAACCATAAATTGAAAAAAAAATTTTTTTTTAAAAATTTAATATCAAAGCAAACACTTACGATTTATAAGAGGTAAAGAAGATTTTATTTGAAAAAAAAAAAAAAATACGAATAAGCGAGGGGACCAAAATGTATGGAAATTTTACAAATTAACGAGTTTTTTTCAAGGGACCGACAGTTTAATACGAACTATCGGGAGTTACG
The DNA here is from genome assembly GCA_930367215.1 of Pollenia angustigena. Taxonomy (NCBI): domain Eukaryota; kingdom Metazoa; phylum Arthropoda; class Insecta; order Diptera; family Polleniidae; genus Pollenia; species Pollenia angustigena. The sequence continues at coordinate 214,135,381 of OV884058.1, read as the reverse complement.
ATTTATCGGGCTACGAATTATCGGGATTTGACTGTAAATAGATCCCCCGGGGGTTCGTAGGATATTTTTTAAGGATATTTTACCATCTGTTGTAATTCAAAATAGACAGATTTTAAGAGATCTTCACGATCTCTGGCGATTGCGGCTGACCAGAGAACCTTTCTGGTACCACGGGAGTCAGAAGCCGCTCGGTACAAGACCGATTATTAATTAAGGTCTCGAAAAGTATGCTTTTCGCGGTAAATGATTTCTGTCTTTCAGCAAGATTGTCTTTGCGGAAGTTTTACTTTTCCATTGAAAAGATACCTTCGGAGATCATGTGGTGGTTGTAGTTTAGTAAGGGATATCAGGAAATTCCCACTAAAGGGCTGATTTTGCACCATTTGTGGGAGAGTTCGGCTTAAAAGCAGATCATCCCTTAATACTGTTAGAACTGAACAGAGCCACATGCGCATGTGGTTCTAACTTTTTTTGACGTCATTACAAAGCCACAATGGCCAATGTATCAAATGACGTCAGAATCACGTGCGTTGGAGGATTTTCACATTCCATATACTCTAGGCTTTAGAAACGATGGGATGTCCAGTGACATAATGTGAATGTCACTGTACACTAGGCTGTATATTAACTATGAACAACACATAAACCATAACACACAGTGTTGCCAGAATTAGGAAAATGGCTAGATGCAGTTTTTCGCTTAACGTTAAGATTTTCAAAATTCTTAGTAGATACTTTTTCGAAATAGAACTTTTCATACCAGAAAATGCTTTAAAAAATAAGGTTACTTTTTTTTCTCTGAAAACAAAAGCTCTTAATTCAAAACTAATAAAACTTTCCATTTTATAAAGTGTGATTTTTTAAGAGCTATAGGAAAGTTAAAAAAAAACACATACAATTCAGAAAAATGCATGAAATCTTTATTTGAATCGATATTACGGTCTATATAATTTAATGTTTGAAGATTATTTCATGCAAATGTTAACCGTGACTGCACCTCAAATGGTCCATCCGCTTAGTCCAATTTTGGCACACTCTTTCCAATATTTCGGCCGGTATCTCATGAATAAATGCTTCAATGTTGTCTTCCAATGCGTCAATTGAAGCGAGCATGTGTGTATAGACATAAGCCTATGTTAAAGCTTATGTCTATACACACATGCCCCACAAAAAATAGTCTCAAGGCGTTAAATCGCACGATCTAGGCGGCCAATTGACCGGTCCCGAACGTGAAATAAAATGTTCACCGAACTCGCCTCTCAATAAGTCCATTGTTAAGCGTGCTGTGTGGCATGTGGCACCGTCTTGTTGAAACCACATGTCATGCTAGTCAAGCTCTTGCATTTTGGGCAAAAAAAGTTGGATATCATCTGACGGTAGCGCTCACCATTCACAGTTACGTTACGATTCGCATCATCTTTGAAGAAGTACGGTCTAATAATGCCACCAGCCCATAAACCGATACAGCTGCGATATTTTCTTCACTTCGCACTCTACGTAAGCGTGTTAGTGGTTTAATGTCCAACAATGTAAATTTTGTGCGAAATTTAGTCACAATAGCCCGAATAGCCGCTTCAGTGGGTCGATTAAACTGACCATAAAATGGAAGAAGCGCGCGATGAACTTTCTTAACAGAGCACGCATTTTGATAATAAAATTCAATAATTTGCAAACGTTGTTCGTTTGTTAGACGATTCATGGTTAAATTATAGACCAAAACTGAAGATGTTTGACAGTGAAACAAAACACGAAACGTGCGTCAGCTGTTTGAACCAGTGTTGCCAAAAAGATAATAGCTAAAAAATCACCAGATATAAATTAAAGTTTAAAACAATTGAAAATTTGTTTTTTTCTAAAACGCAACAGCTTAATAAAGAAGATAATTTCGATTGAATTTAAACATTTTTAAGCATTTGCAAATGTGAATCATTATTTGCAAACTACTTAAAAGTGAAATTATCTCAGTGAAATACCACTAAGTGGACTGATAACTGCTAAATTGTTGTATTAAAACAAACACTGATGTTTTAATAAATAAACTCCAAAATACATTTGGGTGGTTCACGGAAGGCGAACTATCAGGTTATCAGGGTTTAAAATACTGCAGTTGAAACCAAAAACTGTCGAACCAAAAACGAAAATTTGTATACATACATCTTTCGCTTTTTGAGTTGATTAGACAGCGACTGTTTACACTAAGTTAATCAGCAGCAAAAGCAATAGTTTTTTTGCAGTTTTTTTTTCTTTGACTAAAGTTTTTTAAAAGCTGTTTATGATTATGTTTTTATATTAACAGAAAAAAATGTATTTAAAAAAAAATTGTATAAATTTATTTTGTTGTTGTTAATATGTCTAAATAAGAACAATATAACCTGATAACCAGCTTTCCATGAACAACCCAATTATTGACTCAAAATCTTGAAAATCCCAACTTCTAAGCAAAACAATTTGATATTAAATTTATTTTTTCATACATTGGCTAACTTTTAATGGCCTGTTCTTTGGAATTTATTGAAAGACACAGCATCACTTGACAATTTCTGTTGTTGGTGCAATTGAATGGAAATGGACAGAATGAAAAAACAGATTTTCAATGAATGAATGCAGAGCGTATGGACGGACGGATGATTTAATTGCAAGAATGACTAAAAATAAATTTCATTCATTCATGCACGTGTGGCATGTATTTTTTCTGTTGCTATTTATTTTTGTTATTGTTGTTGTTGCAACAACCAATAATACATAAATTATAAGCTGGTTGTTTAATTTTTGCTTTTTTATTTTTATTGTAGTTTTTTTTCTACACACGCAGAGAAAAAACTTTTTTCAATATCGTCAACTCAAAATAAAAGTATTTTTAACAAAAATTTTTCATGTTTATTATGGCTAATTGAACTTTATTTTTTGCCGCCGGAAACCATGTGAGACCGCAATCAAGACGCCACAACCATATTACGTTAGCCTCTAAACATGTTATGGATTAGTATGACAATAATTTGTTTGCCGCTAATGGTTGTTTGGTTTTAAATGGACAATTCGTCAGCTTATTATTGGTTTGACCTACCGACCATTTTTAAAAAAATTGCGATAGGTATGGGTATATATATTTTGAATATCCCCTTTCTGAGTCCAAAACACGTTCCGCGAAATATTTTATGGTTTCTGAGATATTAGCATTAATATTTCCTCATATCAACTGTTTTAAAGTTTACTAAGAATTGTTTTGCTCTACTCTCCACTCTTTGGCAAATGCAGCAGCGTATGCAGCGCAAAAAGTTAATTTTTACAAACAAATTTAGAAAAGTGGCGTATGCGGCACAAAACAATAATCAATAAAATGCTATAAACTTCTAAGTTCTTCCACAACAATTTAAATTTTTCTTCAAAACATAAGCCTGCAGCAGTCGTAAAAACACAAAATTGTTCTATGGGGTGTATTTTCAGAAAACTTTATATAAACCTTCATTGTTGTTTTTCTCCAATACGAGTTTTTGGGATATGCGCCAAACCAATAATAAGCTGACGAAGTGTTAAATAACAAAACGAGTAATAGCCGTGCAGAAATATTTTAGGAATCATCATCAACATTAACAAATAGATGGTTTAACGAAAAAATAGCAAGGACTTATGCCTCAGCTGCCAAGTGATGTACGATGGAACTCTTTTAAACATTGCTTAATAGAATTTTCTTCTAACTTTCACCTATATGTAGTTTCGAACTGTTTTACCACTACGACTTTTTGGCATATGAGCCAAGCCAAGAATAAGCTGACGAATCGTATTTCCCCTTTTCCAAAAGCAACATGCTACAGTTGAATAACCACGATACTGTATAAGAGTTTAACATGTTTTTGTTATCTAACTAATGGTTGTGGCTTCGTGATTTAACCATAATATCCCTAGAGGGAAACGAACTGACACCAAAGTAGTCCCGTGATAGGTCTTTGGTGGTAGAGACCGGTGCTAGTTTAAACACTTTCTATGAATAAGACCTATCACTTTTACATGGGGTTGTCATTGGAGGGGGACAATTGACACCATTTGACCCGTCACACATCTTTTTTTTCTTTTTTTAATGCCCTTTCCCTATGCTAATCCCCGCGAAGTTCCACGCTTGGCCGCAGGAAAGAAACCAGAGTCTCTGGCAGGAATCGAGCCCGCAGCCCCGGGGCTGATAGACTAGCTCACTACTAGCTAGCCTACCGGGGCACTCTATTATCAATGGACGTGTTTAGTGACTGTTACTACAATGTTGATTATTTCAATACAATGTAGTATCATTTCAATGAAACAAGTCCGAGAATTAAATTCAAGAACAAATTTTATAAAGTCCCAAAAAATGTGTCACATTACCGGCGTAGGCTGTACTGTAATTCATTACTTTTTCTACCTTTTTGTTTTTCATAAACCAGTTACATGATTGGTTCTCCTTTCACTGGTCATGAGTTCTTTCTTTTTGTACCTGTTCTATTTTCACAACTCCCAGGACCAGTCTGTGGGACCAATTGACACAAATTTCCCGCAGGGATGTTTTAATATATATAATAATTAGGTTTGATTAACATATAATTAGGCAATTCACAAAGTGTCTTATTGTGTCATATTGGTTGTATTTGCTTAAGTTTTATGAATATCACATTCATTAAATTAAAACATACAACCAATACATAAATTTAAAGAAAATACGACAAAATAGAATACTTTGTGAATTGACTAATCATGTTTAAAAGTGTTCGTTTAAAATATTTTTGTTGCAGGTGACCATATTAAAAAATATTTTTTCTCTGGGTGTAGATGTTTGAAAACTTTATGGGTCAACGTTTTTTAATGAGGTTAAATATGACGAAATCAACAAATTTTTAATGCAACAAATACTACAAGGACGCACATGATTGAAGACACTCACACAAAGAAATAAATGCAATATTTAAAAAAAGGAAGAAATGGTGGAAAAATAAGTTTTAAAAACAAATTTGTTTTTCTGTTTAAAACAAAAGTTTACCCATAAAAATGTGTCAACAAGAAACTTTAAGGTTTTTCTGTTTGATTTTCTTTTTTTAATTTTTACACAATTTATTTGTTTATTTTGTTATTATTTTTTTTTTTCCTTGTATTAAGAAAGTTCAGTTTGCAAAGATTTTTCATTAACAAAAGTTAAGTATGATTTTTAAGATATTTGTAGATAATGTAGAAGAATTTAATTAAAATTATTTAAATTTTTTATAATTCTTTGAAAGATTTAGAACGAATAGTAGTAGTGAGAGAAGTATCGATGTTTACACACGCGTTGCTTTGGTAAGACTGAATAAATAAGTGTTTCCATGTCAAACCTCATACAAATAAAATTTCATGCATTTTTTTTTTTTTTTTTTTCTTTCCTACTTAAACAGTATTGTTGGTGTTGTTTTGTTTGCTTTTCTTCTTCTATTTTCCATTTGAAAACAACAAAAAAAAAAAAAAAATATTGTTGTTGGCATGGTATTTAGCCGCTGTTGGGGTAAAAAATAATGTTTTACATTTTAACCGACATGTTCCTTCAGTTTTCGTATCAACACTGCAAAATTATTATTGTTTTCTTGTTATTATTTTATGCAACACACACACCCATACTCTCCAACACACACATACACACACTCAAGTGTTATTAACGGCATTTTTACTATCAAGCAGTATTCGCTCTTTGCTAACATTTATTTTGTTTTTGTCTCTATTTCTCTCATTGTATTGTGGGGTTTATTGTTATTGCTCTCTTTTAGGAGCTGATATTGTTGTCGTTGTTGCTGGTTGGAATACTAGAAAATTCATGTTATTGCTACGCGAAACTTTTGTTACACGTGATTTTTCATTTATTGTTTTGATTTTGTGCTTCGTATGACAACAATATGGAAAATGATTCAGAGGACCAACTAAAAAAAAATACCAAGACATTCAGATAAAATCTGAATAAAATGAGAAAAAAAAACTTATATATTTAGCAAAAAACAATCTTTTTTTTTTTTTTTTTTTGGAAAAAGTCCTTTTTGTCAAACGCTTTTTTGGTTCAAAGGTAGTTTTCTGTAAAAGTTATTTTTTGTACAATGGTACAAAAGTTATTTTTTTCAATGGTATTTTTAATAAGAAAGTTATTTTTAGTTGTTTTTTTTATAAATAAATTTATTTTTTAGTAATTGATGTTCTCTGAAATTCGTGATCCGATTTTTTCTGTAAAGTTCACGTGGAAGGTGACGTCAATACCAAGGTTTTTATGTATCAACGGTCTTCTAATGTGTATTGGTTCATGAGTTATAGCCATTTTAGTGAACACTGCATTCATTCCGAAACATGTATTTATATTCCCATACAAATATCAACAAAATGCCCCCCATTTTGAACTCCTCCGAAACGGCTTGACCGATTTTTATGAAATTTTGTATGTGTTAGGTATGAGAATAGGTCGTAGAGTATATTTGGGAGGCTTAAAGCACAAGGGGTTTAAGTGCCTTTTTCAAAAATTGAGTTTACATATTATAGGTATAGTTCGGAGAAGTTGTTCAGAGCACAAGAGGTGAATGTAGGATTCTCATCCGGATGCTAGATATGGTTAACAATTCAAGCACTTGACATTAAAATACCTGCTTCGCTTGGAGCACAAGCGAAACAACTGCTTTTGTCTCATTATTTAACATAAGTCACTTGAACCCCTTGTGCTTTCAGCCCCTCATTTTATATCGCTAGAGGGCGCAAAATATTGCATTAGCAGTAAAAGCTCCCACTCTCCAATCTTCTAAACTAATCAACCGGTTTTGTTCAAATTTGGCATGCAGCCAATGTAACATCTGAAAGAGAATAAGGAATAGTTTGTGATATAGGGTAAGAGGGCTAAAAGCTCCCCCTCCCTATATCTTCGTAACTAATCAACCAATTTTTTGGAAAATTTGCATAGCCTATAGTTTCTATTATTTTGGGCGTGAAATAGAGCAAGAGGGGTTAAAGCTCCCCCTCCCTCTATCTTCTTAACTAATCAACCGGTTTTCTTAAAATTTGGCATGCATACAATGTAACATCGGAAAGAGGACAAGGCATTAAATAGGGCAAGAGGGGTAAAAGCTCCGCCTCCCTATACATTCTTAACTAATCAAATAATTTTCTTGAAATTAGGCAGGCAAATATTGTAACATCTGGAAAGAACTACAAC